>OY728147.1:2017352885-2027352885 GCA_963277665.1 Viscum album
GTCAGACCATACCCCCTCCCCCACACCCCTATATCCCCCCCTAGAGCCCCCATACCCCCTAGACAACCCACCCCCCACCTGGACAACCCCCCACACCTGGACAACACCCCACACCTGGACAGCCCCCTACCCCTCCTGCACCCCCCTTAGGGTATTTTTATTTAAAATCATTTTATTCATTAGGAAAGACAAACTATCATGCATTATCCATTTCACTATACAAAAAACATAAAACCCCGCTAAACATAGTACATAAAACCACACTAAACAAAAAACATAAAACATACATAAAACATACCCTTTACCCCACTAAAAAAACCTAAAACCAACCCTTTACCCCTACACTAAATAAACCCCACTAAACAGACCATTTAGGATGTATGAAGTGTAGAACAAAAAAAACATAAAACAAACAAAGGGTTCTGTACTCCAACAACAATAATTCTAATTTACCCGAAATCAAAACATCAAACATAAAATAAAAACATGAAGAATAGTAAAACTAACTTACTAATTTGAATTGTAGAAATAAAAATTTGTTTGATTGAAGATGGATCTTCGACTGGAAGGTGTTTTGAGGCCGAGGAGACTTTGGGAGGAGGTCTGGATTAGGTCTAAATTCGGGCGTACTAGGAGATGGGGTGCTGGGTATTTGGGGGAAAACTTTCACAATGGTTTTTAAAAACTGTTGGGAAAGCCTCTCTTTACCAACGGTTTATTAAAACCAATGGTATATGTTAGAGGAACTGGATATTTCTCAACAGTTCTGTCAAACCATTGGGAAATCTTAACTATTTTAACACATTTTCCAATGGTTTGAGAAAACTATTGGAAAATGTGGCTTTTTTATAGTATACCAATGATTTCTTCAAACCGTTGGTATATATCCGTTGGGAAAACCACCATTTACAGTAGTGAATTTACCCTTAAAAAAATTATTCCACTTTTACTTATTTATCAAGAAAAAATTTCTAATTACTACTTGGAATTTTTACTTCCCCTTTTTACTCATTCATACCATCATATTAGGCATAATTCATTAATTTTAAGAGAATATATGCATCCTAACCCTTACATCCCGCACACCCATCCCGTGTGTGTGCCTATCATGATGCATGTCACTTTCCTACATAGGTGCCTAGAATGATGCATGAATGCACAACCTCGTACCTTTCCATCCATGAGAGAAATATCACAAAACATTCAAATCACACAACAAGTGTATCACCCAATGGTGAAATATTATCAAATGTAACTACACACAAGAACAACAATCCCCTCCCAGGGTGACTTGGGTTTTCCCCCATACATGGGTTAGCTAATCCCAAGAACAATCTCAATACCAAGGCTCGACACATTCCTAATCTTCTGTGTACCATCCCCAAATAGTAAGAAGAGAGAAAATAACTCCTCTTATACCACTCTGTAACATCCCCAACCCGAGAGCCACTAATCTGGTTCCCCAAGCCAGGTCGCTACATGATCTCAAGTGCACCTCCCATCCACCAAAGGTTGCTGACTAACAGTGAGGGTCCAATAGGTCACATGGGGAGATTATACCATCAATACCAAAGTAATCCACAACATATAATAATTGAAATAGTAGAAACAAAAGAGAACAACCCATAACATGCATAAATAACCAGATCCAAAAACTGGGTACAATCACAACAACAATAAATATGTCATGCCATGCTATAATGTCAAGTGAACAAAACCCAAAAGGAAAAAATAGTAGAATTCCCAAAATAGTTTAGACTCCAAGTCCGGAACCTCACTCGACTATGTTCCATTACCAGCTCAACTCTCTAGCATAGGGCCCTTGCCCTTGTCCTGACCTGCAAGCATTAAATCTACTTAGGTACCCAATGGAGGCCCAAACAGGGTGTGAGTATAACTCAAAAGGCCACCACCAATGGTGTCTACAAAATATCCAACAAGGTGGATAATGCATGAAAGTGATAAATAATGACAAGTAAAGATAAACAGTTCAAAATCTAACTTTATTTAGGTTCACCTTAAGTTATAACACCAAATACCCCAAGTTCATTTCATTTATTATTTCAACCTTGATCACGTGTTCAATGGATTAGGCATGATCAATGTTCTCAACATGTGGGAATTAAATAAAGCCTATCTTGCTAAGAACCATATCTCAACAATTCCCAATATCCTCACCTTGAAGCCTCAGTCCGGGTGGAATGAAACCGTTAGGGGAATATAACTTCATCCCCTTACCTAACCCATGCATTTAGGGGAGGATATAGAACCTTGGTCCAACTCAACTCGTGGGTGTATAACCTAAAGTCAATACCCTGCTCAGCCAAGCCATGTGCGCATACTTATTTATCATTCACCACATTTAACCATATCACAACAACATAACCAATATCATTTACCACACCACAAAAATATCAATAAATGGGAATTTAACATTTATCCTCAATCCATTAAAACATTCATCATTTATATTACTTAACCCTTTTATCCACATTCCCATTTCTCATGCTTATCTCATTAATCATTTTCAAGTATAAAGCTAGTCCCCTAGCATTTTCCCATTAATCCTTTTAACCATTTTTCATGCCAACCAAACAACCTCTTAGGAAACTACCCAACCTAATTGTATTATTAAAACCCCAATTACACATAATTGAAGCATGTTAACATATTATTCATAGTCTCTATGTTCTCCCACAACGGCCTACACTTACTTAGCTAACTCTAAGTCCGGGAAAAAAAATTGGCACACCCCTCAAGTGGCCCTAGTTTGGTCGAGTCATCATCCTTTCATCCCATGGGGATCAAGAAGGGTTCAATTAACAATTTAGACACCCACTTTATCCAAATAAATCAAGGGAACCAAGAACACAATAATGGAAGATTAATAACATAACCCTACATGCACAAATCTATACAAAACCCATAGGATATAACTTGTAGACCACCTACCTCGAATCCGTTGATGAACTCCCTATCAACCAAGGCCTTAGATCCTGATCTAACACCCATTTGAAGCCTCAACCTAGATCTCACCAAAAAAAGATAGGTTTGAGATATTTAGATGGAAATTGCCCAAAATACAAGACCTAAACTAAAAAAGAGAGAGATGAAGAAGATTAGACTCACCTGGATCTTCGATTCGCATCCAACGACACTCCAAATGGCCAAAAATCAAAGGGTATTAGTCCTTGGGAGCTCTTGGTCCCTTTGGTTCATTATTAGGGTTTCAAGGGAGGAGGAGGAGGAAAATCCCAAGTGGGATATAAAATCCCGGAGTGGCAATTTTGTAAATTTTTAAAGGTTTCTAGGCCGTATGGTTTACACACATGGTTTTCCAAACCATGCGCAGACCGTGTGGATGCTTCTGTCCCAAAATATCCCCCCTAGCATAGTTTACCCACACGGTTTTTAAAACTATGCATAAACTGTGCAGAGGATACTATCCAAAAAACCCCCCTTTCGTACGGTTTCCTGGGAATTCTGCACAGTTTCCACTAATCGTGCGCAAACCATGCAGCATGCCCAAAACCCCGCTTTTTCTTCCTCTTTCAAGTCCCGAACCCTCGAAACACCACTGATTCTTCTTAAGGACTTGGGAAAACACTTAATTGACCAAAATAAAGGTCTTAAATTGAAATTTAAGTAAAACATACCTTACGAAGTAATCCAGGATCTTACATTACATATCATGGGATTTGATCCCATTTTAAAGAGGAACCAGAAACAAAGATGCCAAGGGTTGGTTCATCGACCCTTGATGTTTCTCCCACTACCTAATACTTCAACATTGGTAGCTTCAACAAAGTTGGGTGGGTAGGTTTACAAATGAAGAAGAAAAACTTCTGCTGACAAAACTCATCCTCCGCTGATTTATCCCCATATTTGGAGTGTCCCCCATAGGAATACTTTCATATCCCAAAGGGTGCCCTGATGGCGAATCCTATATCAATAATGCACCAAAACCCTGGCATATGGGGGTTAGATGCCCATGAATTCAACCCATGCATGGAGATTTGATGGAGGGATTATTGAATCCTCCAAGTTACCTCAGTGTTACATGCCATTTGGATTGGGTCCACACCTCTATGTGGGTCAGAACTTTCACAACCCTAAAAACAGGTTTTCACAGCACTACCCTTTAACAGTGCCGATAAAGGGATACATTTATCAAAGCTAAAACAAGCGCTGATAAAGGGTACTTTTAACGGTGATAAAAAATCACTGTTAAAAGTACCCCTTTATCAATGGATTTTTTAAGCACTGATAAAGAAACCCTTTTATCAGTGTTTTTTAGCATTGTTAAAGGAACCTCTTTATCAACACTTTTTTAGTAGTGCTCATAAATGGGGGTCTTTATCGGCGTTTTTTTACTAGCATTGATAAAGGGTATATTTTAAAAAATATATTAAAAAATATATATTAATATTTAAATATATAAATATATTTATATTGATATAAATTCAATATATATATTTTAAATATGTTTTAAATAAGTATAAATTGAAAATTACACTTAATATATAATATATTTAGTTAAAATGACTTATAAAATATTTTTAAAAATATTATTAATTAATAATTTTCTAATTATTATCGAGTAATAATCATTTAATAACAATTTGAAGACACAGAAAATGAAAAAATTAATAAAAGATCTAAAATAAGTTGGAAATGTAACTCAAACTTCAAACGAACATAACTTTTAATCTGGGTGTCCATTTGAGCTCTACCACATATGAAATTTAAGATTTTGAATAACTCTACATGATGATGATAGATTGGAACCCTCTTTTATATTTTCTGAGGCCAAAAAAGGCCTAGAAGGCCTCCAAAACTGAGTTTTTAGTCGAGATACCCAAATTTTTTTAACATTCGATGAAATTTCATCCTTGTTTAAAGGGGTATTTTTGCTCTTTTTTAGTGGGGACTGAATTTATTCCTAGGTATTACATTAATATTGATATTATCGCTTTAAAATTTTACCATTTTTTATAATGTACTGTTATTTATAATCAAATATATAACAATATATACATTTTTTTTATATTCAGACATAAAAATTTAATTTTATAAATAAATAATTAAAGATATTTACATATAAAATATATTTCTCAATATATAAGACTTTTTTAAATAAAAACTAATATCCATTTTATTTAAAATACAAATATATGAATATTTATATACCTATATAATGTGTGTGTGTGTGTATTAGTGTGTGTATGTATTAACAAAGTAATATATATTATCTATATGTTGTAACATATGAATAAACATATTAATATATAATATATGTAAATATATATAAATATATATAAATATGTATAATTATACTTATAGATACACATATATATAATATATATACTTGTGTATGTATGTTTTGTATATGTATTTATTTATTTATACACAAAAAAAACAAATTTTATAAATGTATTTAAAACTAATATTATAAATATATATTGATATACAAATAAAAAATATAACTAAATATATATATATATAAATAAATAGATATAAATATATATGAATATATGAATATATATATATATATATTAATATAACTATATATATACTAATATAAATCTATATTAATATACGAATAAATATAACTAAATATATATAAATAAATAGATATATCATTAAATGGAGAACAAAACAAGATGATCATGTGGTAAAGGTGAAAGCTCGCAAAATAAAGGTCTCGGGGTCAAATCCAAGAGGAAGCAGGGGTGTGCGGGTGTGCAAGCGAGTGCAGGGGGACTAGCGCTGTTAAAGGGTGGGGGTGTGCCTAACACTATTAAAGGCTTGTTGGGGGAGCACGCGGTCAGGGATTCCTAACACTGTTAAAAGGGGGGACTACCCTCTGATTTACATTTTTTAAATTTTTTTGACTTTTATCAGTGCTTTTTTTTTAGCATTGATAAAAGGGGTCTTTATCGGCACATTTTTAGCATTGATAAAATTGACTCACATTTAATTAAGCCTTGATTATCAGTGATTTTTTAGCGTTGATAAATGATTTTTTTAGCATTGATAAAACCATGTTTTGTAGTAGTGTTTTCCATGGTCATGCTGAAGGTCATGTTATCCCTTATTCTATTGAAGTTTCAGTTCTTCCTCTCACCACAATATCACAACTCCCTTGTAGTTCAGTTTATGTTGCATCCCAAACATGGGGTTCACCTTTTAATGAAGAGACTTGATTAACATACTATAATCTTTTGTTGGCATATGCTAGAGAAGATTAAAGAAGAATAATTTTTTTTGTGATTAAGGAAATGTATATATGATGGTTTGTGTGGTTTCTCTTGTAATAGGGAAAGAATAATTCCCATTTTCATGCTCATTTTGGAGCTGCAATTTTCTCATGTATGATTTCCTTTGTACTGAAATTTGTATGAAAAAAATTCTAATTAATCACTCTCATCCTTACATGATAAAAATTTTCTTCCATATTTTTTGGGATTTTTTAAAAGAAAAACTCAAAGGGAGAAAATGTGTTTTAATGATAGATGATTAATAGAACATATATTGTAATGATTATTGCATATTAAAATTATTCCTTCATTTAATTTTTAGGGTGGTGAATTGTGATTTTTTTTAATTCAATTTTATGTTTTTAATCAAATTCTATTTATTTAATATCCTATTTTGAGTTTGTTACACAGTTGGATATCTAGAACTGTCCATTTCAGCTCCTCTAACCACATATCTCAGATAAGGGTTGTAGACTGGTGGCTAAAACTTTTAGGTTTTTTTGTTGAGAAATCCCTCCGCTAATGGTTTTTATTTCAGCTGAGAGAGAACAAAGGTGAGAACCTACTTTGTTTTCTAGTTCTTGTTCCTCCATCAGCCAGAGAAGCTCTATTAGGGTTCAAGCATCCTGGTTTTCACCGGTGAAAGAGTAGTGCACCTATTGGTGTTCGATAGTCCTATACTGATCTGGTTCAAATATTCCCTGGCGAGGAGAGAGGCGCAACAGTAGACCATCCGCAGTTCGCTCGAGAGAGGTCATAGGTGAGAGCCACAGTGGGGCTCCCTGATTCTGACGATTTAAATCAGACAAGAGGGGGTGAGTTACTAGAGGATTTTTCCCCTGTTCACCTTTAGATGCTTCCATCCCCACCGATGAGGATGTTTGAGGCCTTATTCATGTCCTGTTTGGTACTATTGAGAAAGATGGAAAGTGAAAAATGCACAAATAACCTAAAAGCGAACACGCAGCGGAAATAAAATCTTTCCCTTCTAAAATAAAGGCGGATGCGCACCGACAAAATTAAGTGCAGAAAAATAAAGTTGACACTAGAAATTTTTATGTGGAAAAACCAGAAGGGAAAAACCACGGGACCTAGTTATCACAAACCATCCCCCGGGACCCGTGTCGTGACATACCTCAAGCTCGCCTCTTGAAGGCCAGGGGTTGGAGACTAGCACCTAAGGCATCAACCTGCAAGTGAGAGGCATTTTACTGGATACCTGTACACACATGCACTCACAAAAAAAAACCACAAAGATGAAATGTGAACACTAAGTAATCGAAAATCATAGTACAATAGAAAGTAAAGCACTAAGTGGTGTAACCGGGCTAGTATACAAGATCAACAAAAGAACTGAAAACAACAAGGCACAAAGAGAGCACCGACGACCGTCTATGGAAGATCCCACCTGATTGTTGGATTAGTGAAGCTACTGGAAGCTGAAGTAGTATGTCTTGTATGCCTGGTCCTACTGGACCCCTCCTGGTCCTAGGCCACCAAGTCCATTGTCGTAACATCTGTTGGTCCCGTCTTCCTGAGCACCCCTATCAAAACGTCAAATTTCTGCACTAGACACAACACGTATAGCTGAACCCAGTGCAGGGGTGAGTAAATTAGTACTTAGTAGGAAACCCTGAGACCCTCAATGGTATCTCATAAATCCAAAAAGAAAAAATACCACAAAACAACCACGAAGTAAACCACAAAGATTATGCATAGTCATCTCTACTCAGGCATATTCCATTGCATATACCTAGGTCATCCAGATATACTCGTCTCAGCCACAAAGAAACAAAGGTCACGACCTCAATCCATTTCTAGGATTTCCAATGAAGGATCTAAGCATAACTCAAGGATCATGAGTACACACTCCATGTACTGGCCATCCCTGATGGAACCCATCTGAGATATTTACTCCATCAGGTACAACTCAACCATTTATAATGGAACGTACGAAAGGATGTGCCTCATCAGAAAATTTCTACTAGAACTACCTCTAGTGCCCAACACTAGAGGTCTCACAGTCACAGTCTTTCACCCGAGGCAAGACCAAGGGAAACCAATTTAAGAGGCCCACTCCTCGACATTGCATTCAGTTGTGGGAGAACTGATCCAGTTTAACTCACGATATCTCAGTCGCCCTAGTAAGAAGTGTCTCGCACCTCAGTCCGTTGAGGGAGTATTAACTTCTACCCAGGGTATCGATTACATAAAGTGGGGGGGACGCTCCTCGTAACTGTGTTCTGTAGTCGAGGGAGCTTCAACTCCCCGGAAGGACCTTCTCCCCATTTCTACTCGGAGATGGGGAAGTACTACTCCATATGTGAGGAACCCCACCCTACTCGGTAGCAAAGTACAACTCTGGCAGTTTATTCACTGTGGGGGACCCACTCCCTAGTATGTGAGGAGAGTACCGACCCCAGGCTAGAGGACCTGCACCCTGGCATGGCAAGGGAGTACAGACTCTTTTGTAGCACTGCATAAGGAGGACCTGCACCCTGGGTTGATAGGGGAGAACCTACTCCTAACATAGAGGACTCATACCCTACCCGGTAGGGGAGTACCTGACTCTATGTGAGTTAAGTATGGATGACCCCCACCCTAGTCCAATAGGGGAGTACCGACTCCAAAGATAGGAAGATCAACTTAGAGGAAAATGAAACCGCACTCATGATTTGGGCAGTCCCATCTCTACTGGAGCAGAGGAGTAAGGAATACCCCCGCCTTGAGTCATCAAGGGAGTAGCTATCCTAACTCTCACTACAAGAAACACTCAGGTTCTAATCCCTAGGTTATCGATCATACCTCAACTACCATGAAGTTCTACAAGGAAGTAACCTGATGATATTTCATTTCGTAAGGGTTCCAATGCAACAAACAACGCGTTAACCGGACACCCGGTCTGAAAGTTATAGGCATTTTAGTGCTGAGAGACCGGTTAGATTTGGGTACGATCCAACCTGTACAAACTCCAACTTTCTCTGAAAGTCATGTGGATTATCTCAAAAGAACTGCCTCATCCTAAGGTTTCTGGTACAGTATATGGTTCGTCAAACGGACATCTGGTTTAGGAGATACGCTCATTTAAGCGAACTGGGCCATAAGTGGGTTTGGGTCTGGTCCGACACGGTCAGACATACCTGACCCGACCCACTAGGCCCGACCCATAGGGGCTGGGCTTGGACCAGTTCAGCTGGGCTTGGTCTGGCATACTGGGCCGCAGGCTCAGCCCGCTGGGCTGCGGGTTCGGCCCGACCCACCCGGCTGGGCGTGGCCCGCTGGGTTGTGGAATCGCTAGGCCCACTGGCTGAGCGCCGGGCACTACTCCCCTCCTGAATGGCCGAAGCCATTTGTGTCTTCAATTCCATGGCACCAGGTGGCAATGCATCTCTTGGTCGGACCACGTGGACTGGCCTGCCATGGAGCCGAGGGCGTGGGTTTTCTCTCCGCCATGGCTCAATGTTGAGGCCTTCCTCTAGGGTGCACCACCACAGCGCACCGACTGGATCAGCAGTGGCACCGGATGGTGCCACAAATCCTATCTGGTCCGCGTGGACCGACCCGCTATGGACCCACGGGCGCCGGTCCACCCTCTACCACAGCTCGATGTCGCGGCCTTCTGCTGCGGCATGCCACCGCAGCGCGCCGCCCTGATTTAATGCAGCTGGAGTTGGCCGGCTGCCCCTTTTCCTCCACAGTGCCTTCGGGCACCACTGTTCCTTTGCGGCCGGCAGGTTCCGATCGCCACCTCCCTCGGTTTCCAGTCCCACCATGTGTGGCTGTCACGTCACCGCTTCTTCTGGTCGCCCACGTAGAACGCAACTATAACGGGTTCAGTGGAGGGTCTGGGCCTTGTTCGTTCGGCCCAAACCCTCTTCCTTAGCATTATAACATCAGAAATATTATTATATTATAAAAACTCCCATAATGAAATCCCGCATTATCCTCCTGCGTTAAAGAACAAAATGTGGGTCAACCCGTTGGATGGTTGACCCGGGTTCTTCATAATATTCAATAACGGGGTAAAAAGGGGAGGAATCAAACATATAACCCCCTACCTCAAGTTCTTTGGAAGCCTATATGGATGAGGAAGAATTGTCCACATCCGAAGGTGTTCATCGGTGCTTGTCGTCGCCCATCGATTCCTCCAATGTCCGTCGCTTGAAGCTTCATTCTAGGTTTGTGGAAGTCGTCATGGCACTTCGTGACCGTTCTGTCGTGACACGTCAAATTGATTATATTTTTAAGGTTTATCTATAGTCTATGGTATACCCTAGGTCGTCTCTCAAAGAGCATTGGTAGGTTTAGAGTGTGTGTTTTTAATAAAAATGACTAAGATAGGGGGTGGTTTTGAAAAGAATTTAAAACAGTGACTTAGTTGAAATAGATTAAAAGTTGAGTGACCAAGTGGATTTTGAAAAATATGAGATAAAAGGGTCGATGAGATTTCACTACACACATATCAAGTTCATTGTTCATAGTGATTCATCTTAGGTTTAGAGTAATTCTTTGGTTGGAGTTAATTGGAATCCCGATTAATTCCTAAGCTTTTATTTCAATGCTTTAAGGACCAAACCTTGATGTAACAATCGTATTGTCAAGGTCCAGTACTTATGCATGGAATAAGAGCTTCCAAAACAAATTGAAATCTCAATAATGTGGGTATGAAAATGATTCTTATGATGTCCAATCGGAACAACACAAGTCACGCACTCAAAACCTCACACCGATCGGTTAGAAATTAAGAGCATAACACTCACGCGCATCAAATCAAGAATTAAAATCTGAAATAAAATAAGATACATGGAATTAAATGTTTAAACACCCAAAATACTACATACCAGTATCTAGTGTATGCATCAGAACTCCCTTGACATGTGTGTAGCTCCCTCACAACGAACACCCAACTTTTAGCTCGACATCGGGAGGAGGAGGAAGCTCGGGTGGAACTCCTTCTTCATTGTTGATCCCCCTATGAGGATAGGGGCCTCCAGAACCTACAAGGTGATTAGGAGAATCCTATAGGACTCCAAATTGGCATCACTTCACTCCTTGGCCAAACTTTCAAATGAGGTTCCCTTGGTTCCCTTTTATAGGAAAATTGGAAGGTGATTTTAGGCACACAGATTTCATCAATCCACTTGTACCACGCTTTTAGGTCTTCAGAAAGCCTCATATCACTTTTTAGAAAATAGAAAAGTTGTATCCCTACCTCTTTACTGTCTCCACCGAAAGTTTGGAACCTTTTGGACAACTACAGCTCAAGATATTGATAAAATATAGAACACCGCATTTGACTTGGTCCAAATTCGGTGGCTTGGATAGATCAGTTCGGATGGGCCCCATATAATCCGAATCAGGATTGGGTTCCTTAATATGAAATGTATCTTATTTAATTCTGGACAGTACCACAAAATTTCATCCCATTTGGATGCACGGATTTCGTGTACTATGCAAAATAGTGGACAAATGTCCATGGATCCATGCAATTTTGGCCCATTTTTCTTCCACTTAATCAAGGGCCCTCCAAATCACCTCCACCTACATTGAAATAATAAAAACAAGTAACATTTCCCATTATAATGTTTATTAACATTAATTTAATTATTCAAACATAAAGTACAATTTATTATTATATTTTCAATATTTATTACAAAACTAGTTTAAAACAGCGGTGTAAGGGTGGAATAAAACAGTGAATCGTGGTCCGATCACTTCGTCAGAGGTTCCTCTCTTGAGTCCCAAAACCCATGCCCGAGCTTCTTTTAAATAGACGGGAGGAAAGGATCAACGCACCACACAATTAATGAGGTTAGTTAATGAGTATAATTAATGAACCTCTTTAATTATCTCAATGGTGTGGTTACACGTTCATTTAAATCTCCCAATGATGGTTACCGAAAAATATGAGTCAAGCAATTAAATGGTTTTGAATTTGCATTGCAATCCCAACACCTTTTGTCCAATGGTTACAGAAAGAAAAAATAAAATAACCAAAATTTATTTTATTAATTTTTTGTAAATTCAAAAAATTAACTTTTTTGTCCGACCCTTGCTGGTCTAAGTTAAGTTTTCCTTAAGCGAATCCCAGAATTGCGGATTCAATGGTGCCCTCGTATTTTTAATCTGAGCACCAGTTCAAAAGATAGAATTCTCCGCTCGCACATTTAATGAACATAACTTAAAAAAATTTCAAAAAATTATTAAAAATCACCATCGACCCGCACCGGTTGAGGTTAGGTTCTGCCTGAGGGGAACACAACCTCACAAGCTCAACGGTACTCTCGGATTTTCAATCCAAGTTGTCATTTAAGAGTTAAGTATTTTACATTAAAATAATGGTTACTTAGTTATTTTATTTATAGCCGAAAACTAACTTCCACTGGCGGCTCGTATCAGCCAATGTTAGTATCTTCCTAAGGAAAGAATACACTCATGAGTTCAACAATGGTCTCAAATTTCTAATGCGAGTCACAGTTTGTGAGTTATAAGCATTTGAAAAATAAAATAATTTAATTAAATTATTTTATTTACGGTTATGTCATTTTTGGGTTTTCTCCCTGGGGGCATGCGTTGAATAAATTTAAGTTGTGCCTAGGGTAAACCCGCTATCTTGAACGCAAGGTGCCCTCAGATTTCTGATCTGAGCACCCGTTTAAGAGTTATTCTACTTTTTCAGGAAAACTAATCATGCACGCTATTTAAAGCTTATCATTTTTTTGACAGAACATTCCAGGCACTCCAGGCATCAAAATCACATGTCGTTAGATTTCACGGTCTCAAAAATAATTCCATATAAATAAAAGACAATACACAGAAATTCTGAGATGTTACATTCTCCCCACCTTTAGACTTTTTTTACTCGAAAAGCCAAGGCCCAAACTCACAGGAAGAAACTGGGTCCAACAAAGATTCATGTGTTGCTTCCAAGCACGCGCCATGAGGGAATATTAAGATCAACCACTCTTATGTCCATCTCTTGCTAGGGCAACATAGTGCCACAACAGGCACTTGTTTCTTTAGCTGCGACAAGTGGAGAAAGCACTAAGCATCGCGATACATCTACAATCATGGAGTCTAGCGGCCCACTACCTAAAACCTTCAGCGGCCTCACCAAAAGCCTAAACAAGACACGACCACTCCCACTTGTGGCATCTCTACTAAGTATGGATAGCTAGGAACCATTCTGCACTTCGAAAACATCTTGTGGTCTAACTCTGCCACCACATAACGAATCAAGTGGGACTCTTTACAAGAGTCCAAACTGTGCCGCCTAGGATTCCCCCCCCCCCATTTTTTTTTAAAGGAAATCCCTTATCCACCATGAGGATATACCGCATTGCTTGCCTAATATCGTCTTTCTGGGCATGAATGATAGTAGTCCATACCCATATTGATGTCATAAGGTCTAGAAGCCATGATTAAGAGATCCCAACCACAGCTCTCACCTCCAAGAGTCGGGTCACACTATCAGTGGGTCTCCTCCATCAGGAGTCTCTAAGCATGAGGGTCAAGTCCACAGTCCAACTAGAAACTCAAATTCTCAAACAGTACTCACAAACAAAATAACTTCTAGAACCTATGTCTATTTAGTAAGGCAGCAAAAGAAAAGACACAGGTCGTACCTCAAACTTCTCCTAGAGTTTCTTGGTCATGAGCCACGACTACGTGCAACTTTCCTCACCCACATCCTCAAACTCCTTAAGCTTGGTGAGGACCACCCCCTACTGCTCATCCAGCTCCTCAACCCCGCCTTCCAACTTGTAGAACTCCATGCTCTAAGAACTATCTCTGTCAAGGAGTTTCATCTGTCATCTTCCTCTCAGTAGTATGGTGGGTTGGGAAATATCTATCAAAATTCCCCCAGCCATTATAAGCATAGCATTGCCTCTCTTGCGGCCGATATGCTCCTTGGAACTGCTGCTATTCTACAAACCCACGTGTTTGTGTCCGGGCATGGGTATTCCTTCTATGTCGTGATCTCGTCGCCATTCATCTATTAGCTCCATTAGACACCTCAACTTTGTGACCTTTTTCATAGGTCACATCCACCTACTCCTCCGTCAGGAATCTCTCAGCCACCATGGCTCGTTTCAGTTCCCCAACATGTGTCGGAATGCTGAGAGGTATCACAGATACCCTGATTTCCCAGCGTAGCCCCTGCTTGAAGGTTCATGCCCTAAAGTAAGGGTCTTGTACTATATCTACGGAGTAGCGATAAAGATTTGTGAATTTTGCTGAGTACTCTTCTACCGTCATGCTGACCTACCACAGGTGTAGTATCTCATGTATGCGTACATAGCGCAAAGTCATCGGAAAGAACTCCTCTCTAAAGAGGAACTCAATGTCTATCCAAGTGAGGGTCACCTCTTCGTGATTCTAAATCATCAGACTCCACCATATTCCCACTGAGCATTGAAGAAGGATTTTAGCCGGGACTGGAATCTGGTCAGGCGGTGTCCTTACTAGGCGGAAAACATGCGTAACAGCCTCAATCCAATCCTCAGCTACCTAAGGATCTGTCTCACGAGGGAACCTGGGAGGTCTCTACCTCTGGAACTCGTGTAGGGAACTGATCATACGAACGTCCTCTATTGTAAATTCCAGCGGTAGAAGCAAACCATCGGGTGGTGGTAGCACTGGTGCACCACTCGGTGGGACCATCTCAATCAATGGTCCCTGAATAGACACCTCATCGCTAGGCGTTCTATCCCCATGATCTCGTATCGGGATCCTAGCTGGTCGTCCACGTGGAGGATTCCTGAGATAGATCAAAATTTACCACGGTTAGAAGGTTATATCTGGAGAGATGACTCGAGAAGGAATATGGAAATCACAACCATCAATACAAGATGCATATTACCTTCTTTTCCATGAAACCAGGGTTTCCATGTACCGAGTTCGGTTACAGGTGTCTAGAGTTCTGGTGTACGGATATGTCGGCTGATGCACCAAGACTGGAGTCTTTGTCCTAAAAGCCAAACTCAAAACACATAACACTATTTCTCACAACAAAAACAACAGACCCTTGGTCATTGAGATAGAACCGACCAGCTCTGATACCACTTTGTCATGACCTGTCCCCCAAGTCCCGTGTCGTGACGTACCACAAGCCCACCTCCCGAAGGCCAAAGGTTGGTGACTAGCACCAAAGGCATCAACCTACAAGTATGAGGCATTTTTCTAGATACCTGTACACACATGCACTCACAAACAAAAACCAAAAAGCTGAAAGGTGAACACTAAGTAATCAGAAACCAGAGTACAACAGCAAGTAAAGCACTGAGTGGTGCAATCGGACCAGCATACAAGCCCAACAAAAGAACTGAAAACAGCAAGGCATAGAGGGAGCACCGACGACCGTCTGCGGAATATCCCACCTGATTGCTAGATTAGTGAAGCTATTGGAATCTGAAGTAGTACGTCATGTCTGTCTGGTCCTACTGTACCCCTCCTGGTCCTAGGACACTAAATCCATCATCGTAACATACGTCATTCCCATCTTCCTGAGCGCCCCTATCAAAACATCGAACATTTATACCAGACAAAACATCTGCAGGAAAATCCTGTGCAGGGGTGAGTAACTCAGTACTCAGTAGGGGGCCCGAGACCCTCAATGATCTCTCAGAAATCCACAAAGGAAAAATACCAAAAAACAACCATGAAGTAAACCACAAAGATTATGCATAGTCATCTCTACTCACACATATTCCATTGCATATACATAGGTCATCTAGATATACTCGTCTCATCAAAAAAAACATAAGGTCCCTACCTCAATCCAATTCTAGGATTTCCAAAGAAGGCTCAAAGCGCAACTCAAGGATCAGGAGTACACGCTTCATGTACTGGCCACCCCTGATGGAACCTGTCTGAGAGATGTACTCCATCAGGTACAACTCAACCATTCCTAATGGAATGTCCGAAAGGACGTGATCCATCAAAAACTTTCGTCTAGAACTACCTCTAGTTCCCGACACTAGAGTTCTTGCGGTCATAGTCCTGCGCCCAAGGCAAGACCAATGAAAACCAAGTGAAGAGGTCCACTCCTCGACACTGCGTTCAGTTGGGGGAGCACTGCTCCAGTCTAACCCACAATATCTCAGTCACCCCAGTAAGAAGTGGCCCACACCTCAGTCTGTTGAGGGAGTAATAACTTCTACCCTAGGTATCGATTACATAAAGTGGAGGGGCCTACTCCTCATAATTGTGTCCTGCAGTTGATGGAGCTTCAACTCCCCTGAAGGACTCGCTCCCCATCGCTACTTGAAGATGGGGGATTACTACTCCATATGTGAGGACCCACACCCTACCCGAAAAAGGAGTACAACTCTGGTAGTTTGTTCACTGTGGGGGACCCACGCCCTAGTAGGTCAGGGGAGTACCAACCCCAGGCTAGAGGACCCGCACCCTAGCATGGCAGGGGAGTACTGACTTTGTTGTAGCACTGGATAAGGAGGAACCTCACCCTGGGTTGATAGGGGAGTACTTATTCCTAACATATAGTACCCACACCCTACTCGGTAGGGGAGTACCTGACACTATGTGAGTTAAGTATGGAGGATATGTTCCCTAGTCCAATAAGGTAGTACCGACTCCAAAGATAGAAAGACCATCTCAGAGGAAAATGAACCTGCACTCATGAAGTGGGGAGTCCCGTCTCTACCGGAGTAGAGGAGTAAGGAAAACCGGTGCCTTGAGTCATCAAGGGAGTAGCCATCCTAACTCTCACTACAAGAAACACCCTGGTTCATCTCCTTGGGTTATCGGTCATACCTCAACCACCAAGAAGTTCCATATGGAAGTAATCCAATTATTTTTCATGTCATAAGGGTTCCAATGCAATAGACGATGCGTCAACTGGACACCCAGTCTGAAAGTTAATTGCATTTTGTTACCGAGGCCCCGGTTGTATTCGGGTACGATCCAACCTGTAAAAACTAAAAATTTCTTCGAAAGTCATGTAGAGTATCTCAAAAGGATCGACTCATCCTAAGGGTTTTGATTCCACATATGGTTTGTCAAACGGACATTCAGTTTAGGAGATATGCTCGTTTAAGAGAATTGGGTCATAAGTAGGTCTAGGTCCGGTTTGACACGGTCAGACCGACCCAACCCGGCCCGAAGGGGATGGGCTCGAACCGGTTCAGCTAGGCCTGTTTAGGCACACTGGGCCACGGACTTGGCTCTCTGAGCTATGGGTTTATCCTGACTCACCCAGCTGGGCATGGCCTGCCGGGCTGCGGAATCGCTCGGCCCGCTAGCTGAGCGTAGGTGACCACTCCCCTCCTGAATGGTCGAAGCCATTTCGGTCTTCAATGTCGCGGCACCAGGTGGCACTGCATCTCTTGGTCGGTCTGCGTGGACTGACCCACTACAGACCCGCGGGTGCGGGTCCACTCTCCGCCATGGCCTTCCTCTGTGGCTTGATGTCACAACCTTCCTTCGCAGCACACTGCCCGGCTCAGCTACGGTGCCGAATGGCACCACACCTCCTGGACGGTCTGCATAGACCATCCAGCTACGGAACTGTGGGTGTAGGTCTGCCCTCCGCCGCTATCCCTTTGCGGCCGGCGGGTGCTAGTCACTGGTCCCACCACGTGCCGCTATCATGCCACCACTTCTTCTGATTTCCCACATAGAATGCAACCATAACCTATTTGGCGGAGGGTCTAAGCCTTGTTCATTCAGCACGCGCCCTCTGCATTAGCATTATAACATGGGAGTGATTATTAGATTATAAAAACTCCCATAATGAAACCCTGCATTATTCTCCCGAGTTAAAGATAAAAACACGGGTCAACCCATTGGATGGTTGATATGTGTTCTTTATAATATTCAAGAACGGGGTAAAAAGTGGAGGAATCAAAAATATAACCCCCACCTCGAGTTTTTTGGAAGCCGTTGCGGATGAGGAAGAAGTGTCCACGTCCGAAGGTGTTCTTCGATGCATGTCATCGCCCATAGATTCCTCCAATGTCCATCGCTCGAAGATTCATTCTAGTTTGGTGGAAGTCATCATGGAACTTCGTTAAAGGTTCCTCTCTAGAGTCCAAAAACCCATGCCCGAGCTTCATTTAAATAGAGGGGAGGAAAGGATCAACGCACTGCACAATTAATGAGGTTTATTAATGAGTATAATTAATGAACCTCTTTAATTATCTCAATGGTGTGGTTACACATTCATTTAAATCTACCAATAGTGGTTACAGAAAAATATGAGTCAACCCATTAAATGTTTTTGACATTGAACTGCGGTCTGACACCGTTTGTCCAATGGTTGCACAAAGAAAAAATAAAATAACCAAAAGTTATTTTATTATTTTTTTGTAAAGTCAAAAAATTAACTTTTTTTCCAACCCTTTATGATTGAAGTTAAGCTTCCTTTAAGCGAATCCTGGTACTGTGGATTCAATGGTGCCCTTGGATTTTTAATTTGAGCACCGGTTCAAAAGACATAATTCACCACCTGCATGTTTACTGAATGTACCTTAAAAAAAAGTTCAAAAAATTATTAATATTCACCCTCAACCCGTGTCGGTCGATGTTAGGCTCTGCCTAAGGGGAACACGACTTCATGAGCTCAACGGTACTCTTGGATTTTTAATTATAGTTTCTGTTTAGAAGTTAAGAATTTTACAATAAAATAATTTTTACTTAATTATTTTATTTACAGCCAAAAACTAACATCCACTGGTGGCCCGTGCTGGACAATGTTAGTATCTCCCTAAGGAAATAATACACTCACAACTTCAGTGGTGGTCTCGTATTTCTAATATGCATCACCGTTTGTGAGTTATAATAATTTGAAAAATAAAATAATTTTATTTAATTATTTTATTTACAATTATTCCATTTTTTGTTTTCTCACTAGGGGCATATACCGACTAAATTTAAGTCACTCCTAGGATAAACCTACCATTCTGAACACAATGGTGCCCTCAGATTTCTGATCCGGGCACCTGTTTAAGATTTATTCCATTTTTTCAGGAAAACTGCTCATGCGCGCTATTTAAAGCTTAACATTTCTTTCGACGGATCATTTTGGGCACTCTGGGCATCAGAATCACATGCCATCAGATTTCAAGGTCTCGAAATAATTCCATATAAATAAAAACAAAATTTACATGGAAATTCTGAGATGTTACACTAGTCCAGAAAGAGAGATCCACTAAAACCAAGAGGTACACGGCAGAGACTCTCCAAGAATTGGAAGGGATCTCAAAAGTAATACTCAAGAATAAAATTAGTGAATCAAAGATGGAGAGAAATAAAGATGTGTTGGAACCATGGATATTCTTTTCATGAATTGGAGTATGGTTTGTGTTTGTTGTCAATCCTCAGTAGAAGTTCAGAATGTGTGCCAATAAAGTGATCATACAGTTCAAGAAGATAGCAGTATTGAAGGTGGCATCGTTTCCCAGTGTTTGCCAAATTTTTGGGCCTAAAAATCATAAAATGAAGACATAGGTTATTGCCAAGAGGAGGTGCGCGCAAAAAGGAAGTGGTGCGCGGAATAAAGGAGGTGTGCGCGAAAAACAGCAGGATGCGTGAAAATTAGTGGTGTGTGCAAAAAACAGAGAGGTGTGCGAAACAGTGGAGAGAGATTTTTCGCACAAGAGGTGTTTCGGAATCAGAACGTCTGAAAATGGAAAAGGCATGGGCTGCGTGAAATATATGGATATGTGCGCGAAAAATGGTTCCTGCACAAAATATTACTAGCATAATGAGATGTTTTTCACGCCACAGGGGGTTTTGCACGCGGGGGTCTGAGACGCCTATAAATAAGAGGTGACCCCCCTCATTACAGACGGCTAAATACTCAGAGATGATCTGAGTTCTGATGCGTGTAAAAGGTTTGCGTAAAGGAAGCTGTGCGAAAAATTCTGAGCTACACAAAAAATTCCGAGTTGCGCGAAAAATTACGGCTTGCACGAAAAATTTGGTGCTGCACGAAAAAGGAGAGGTTGCACGTAAAAAGATGAAATTGCGCGACATATTTTTCCGTGCAAAAATCAGGTATTGCTCGCAAAAGTGAGAACTTGTGCGCAAAGGGTAGTTGCTGCACGAAATCATCCATGTATCCTATTTGCACTTTCTGATTATCCAGTTCAGTGGTTCAGTGCATTCAAGTGCATCATTTCAGGGATTCGATGCAAGCATAGTCTCATGCTAAGTAGAGGCAAAGACTTCAATGCAAATCTATTGAAGAGACCTTCAAGTCTATAAACTGATTGGGACTTCATCAAAGGGAGTGAGCTAGGGGGAGTCAACAGGAGTGACCCGAGGGACGCTATGGGCTATCCCTGAATAGTTATAAAGGTAGTGAGCCTGGGACAGAGTGACTATTCCTGAACCTTTGTAATCCACAACTAGTGAAGAATAGTGTAATTTGGTACGACCGACAACCTATCGGTGTATGCTCCTTGGATGTAGCCCTTAGTGGTGAACCAATTAAAAAGTGTTGTGTTTTCCCTCTGCATGTGAATGTTTGATTACTTCTTATATCCATCATACAGGTTAAACTAGTTCCTACCAACATGGGAACAAGATCCATCAGTTTAAAAGAAAAATTTGACACCTCGATTCACCCCTCCCCTCTCAGGGTGTCCTGGGGTCCTACAAGATGATCGTCGAAGAAAGGAGAACACAAAATGATATTTTCTCTCAGTGTTGTTGGTTTTGGTATGTTGAAATTCCTTTCCTATGCCTCCTAATATAGGAAAAAGAATCCGCATCAAATAATGTCTCCACATCAAAAGCATGTCACTGCATGAATTAATTCATGCGGTCTTGTCCCGCATTAAAAACACCTCATTAAAAGAAAAATCGTGTGGTGATCCAATTGAGGAGGCATTACGCGGTGTGCCAATTAGGAAGGTGCCCAACAAAATCCCCCTCCGACTTAAGTGGGGATCACTGCCAACCCTGAAATCAGTCGACAAGTCACAAATTTTCCTCTAGGTAAACTCTTGGTCAACATGTCTGACCCATTGTCATCACTGTGGATATTCTCAAGCTCTAACTGTCTCGAATCAAGGATGTTACAGATCCAATGATATCGAACATCGATATGTTTTGACCTGCCATGAAAATTGGAATTCTTTCCCAAACAAATAACACTCTGATTATCATAAAATAAAACACACATGTCTTGATTTAAACTAAGCTCTCGAATAAAATTTTTCATCCACAACAATTCTTTGCATGCCTCGGTAGCTACAATAAACTCTGACTCTGTGATAGATAAAGCAAGACATATCTCCAATATAGACTACCAAGATATATCTACCCCTGAAAAGGTGATCAAATAGCCTGAAGTAGACTTCCTCGAATCGATATCTCCTGCCATTTCTGAATTTGTAAAGCCACAAAGCATAGTTTCACCTTTTCCAAAACATAATATTGGATCAGAAGTACCAAGAAGGTAATGAAAAATTTACTTCACTACTCTCCAATTATCTTTTCATGGATTTGATAGAAAACAACTAACCACACCAAATGCATGAGCTATATCAGGTCTAGTACATACCATTGCATACATCAAACAACCAACAATAGATGAATAAGGTATGTGATGTATCTACTCTCTCTATTCATCAGTATAAGGTGACTGACTGGTACTAAGCTTAAAATGTAAAACGAGAGGAGTACTAACCACTTTATCTCTATCCATAGAAAATCTCTTAAGAACCTGCTCAATGTATCTCTCTTAAGAAAACCACAATTTCTTGGCCTTCCGGTCATGGGAGATCGTCATGCCAAGAATCTGTCGTGCTGGCCCCCAGTCTTTCCTTGAAAAAGACTGACAAAGATCATTATTCAATCTATCAATTATAGAAGTATCATGGCCAACAATGAGAATATCATCAATATAAAGAAAAATTATAATAAAATCATCATCAGTAAATATATGAACAAAAACACAATGATCAGAATATGTCTTCCTAAAACCCTGATGAGAAATGACATATTCAAACTTCTTATACCACTTCCTCAGAGCTTTCTTCAAACCATAAAAAAATTTCTTCAACCTGTAGACATGATTTTCTTTACCTATTTCAACAAAACCCTCTGGCTTCTCCATAGAAATCTACTCTTCTAAATCTCTATAGAGGAAATCTATCTTCACATCCATCTACTGAATCTAAAGATCTAAACTAGCAGTCAAACCAAGAACAACCCGAATGGAAGAAATTTTGAAAATAGGTGATAAAATCTCATCAAAATAAATACTTTTCTTCTGACAGAATCCTTTAATAACTAACCTTACCTTGTATCATGGAACAAAACTGAATTCTTCATTTTTAATCCAATAAATCTACCGATTTTTCAAAGCTCTCTTACCTGTCGGTAACTTCACCAGCTCAAAAGTGTGGTTGTCCTACAATGATGTCATCTCGTCATCCATTGCCACAACCCATCTATCTTTCTATTCACTTTCCATTGCCTCGTCAAAAGATTCTAGTTCTCCCCATTCATCGAGGAGCACATACTCATCAAGTGAATATCGAGTAGAAACGGTGCGATGCCGATATGACCTATGAAGTGGAACTATGGGTTCATTAATAACTTCAGGAATGGATCATCAGAAAAAAAAAGGTACATCAAAAAACATCAACTCTAATCTATTCACCTTGATCATCATTCTATACATAAACATGATCATCAAAATCAAAAATATGATGTAAATGTGAATTAGAACCTAGACCAAGATTGAAAAACCCATCAGAAGTTGGAGAAGCGGATTTTTTCTCCCTTATTAATGTCTTCAATAGTCTGATCCCCTTTAAACACTACATCACATCTTTTGAAAAGTTTCTTCAAAACAAAATCATAGAACCTGTACCCAAAATCATCGTGTCTATATCCAATAAAAATATATTGGCGTTTCTTACCATCCATATTGGATATTTCATCTCTAGGCACACGAACAAAATCCTTGCAACTAAAAACATGTAAGTGATCGTACCTGATCTCTTTTCCATACCAAAACATTTTGGGAGTGTCTATCTACAAAGCAATCGCAGGTGATAAATTGATAATATAAGTAGTAATAGGTAAAGCCTCACCCCAAAAATGTCCAAATAACTTTGCTTCTAAAAGAAAACAACAAACTCTTTCCAGAAAAGTCATGTTCATCCTCTCAGCTACACTATTTAGCTGAGGTGTCTTGGGTGGTGTCTTTTGATACTGAATACCTTCCTGCCTGCAATACTGATCAAACAGACCAAAATAATCTCCCTCATTATCAGTGCAAATACATTTCAATTTCTTTCCTGATTCCCTCTCAGTAAAAACATGAAATTTCTTAAAAACACTGAGCACCTGACTTTTGGTATTCAAAAAATAAACCCAGATATTTCATGAGTATTCATAAATAAATGTCACAAAATAAATACCGACACTAAAGGTCTTAGATCTAAAAGTACCAAAAACATAAAAATATACTAATTCAAGTACCTATGACTTCTTGTGTGGAGGATGACTGTTGAAACTCACTCTGCTCTATTTTCCATCCATGCAATGATCACATGTGTCCAATATGACACTCTTTAAATATGGAAGAATATTTATCTTGTCCAAACAACCAACGCCTTTATCACTGATGTGACTGAGCCTCTTATGCCATAACTTGGATGAAACAACGTACTCAACAATACAAGCAGTATCATAAGAAATAGAAGCTCTAGTCCAGTACAAAACAGATTACTTCTTCCCTTGATCCACAATCAAAGAGCCATCTGAAATCTTCCATTGGAAATCACAAAAAGTAATGATAAACCCTTAATCATCAAGAATTCTGGTAGAAATGAGATTCAAGTGAACCTCCAGTTCATGTCGAACATTCTTCAAAATCAGCTTATTTCTTGTAATGGTCTTTAAACAAACAGTCTCGATGCTTACAACCTCAGCATGACCATCATTTACCATCTTTAAAATCCCAAAATTATCTAGGCTGTAAGATGTAAAGAACTCCTTCTTCAATGTCATGTGAAAATAGGTACCACTGTCAACAACCCAACAAGACTCATGAGAATCAATATTAATGGAGTCATAAACAATAGCAAGATCACCCCTGTAGCGATGATGACATGATCATCTTCATCACCATTTTTATTTTGTGGATTTTCCTTCATTCTATTCTCTCTTTTCAGTTGATAACAAAACTTCTTAACATGACCCTTGTTACCACAATGATGACATTCAATATCTCTCTACTTCAATCTAGATTTTCTTCTGCCTCTACTCTTACCTCGACTGCAATGTCCTTAGTCCTGGCTTCTCCCCCTGTTCTCTGTGATTAAAATCTTCGAAGAAGATTTCTCCTGAATAAGTCTCCTAAAGTCTTCATTTAAAACAATATAATTTAAAAAACTAAATGTCACAACACCATTAGGAGCATAATTGGTTAGATTAACACATAAATTATCCCATGAATCAAGTAAAGTGTCAAGTAGTAAAAGAGTTAAAACCTCAACTTCAAAATTGATACCCATGTTAGAAAACTAATCAAAACATCCCTTATATTCTCTTAAATAATCATAGATAGACGTACCTTATTTGTACCTCAAATTCATCATTTTTTAGAAGAAACAATTTATTATTTCTCCTCTTGGAAGCGTAGGTCGTCTCAAGCTTCTCTCAAAAAGTTCTGGCGTGAGAGATGTTGACAATGTGGTTCATCATGCTGCCTTCAACCCATTGGATAATGAATCCACAAACCATATCATGCTTGGATTCCCATTCTTCATCTGAAATCCTTTCTGGCTTCTGGGTACTAAACACTAAAAATGCATTTACTTGAAAAAAAGATGATCCTTCATTTTAATTCGTCACATATGGTAGTTGGTACCATTCAAAAAAATCATATGACTATAATTGGAATCCATAATAAATATGAAATAAAAAACCAAACCCTTTGATACCATATGTTGGGAAAGACGGAAAAGCGACGAATGTACAAACAACCATAATGAAAACATGCAGCGGAAATAAAATCTTTCCCTCAAAAAATAAAGGCAGATGTGCAACGAAAAAATTAAGTGCAGAAAAATAAAGTTGACACCGGAAATTTTTATGTGGAAAAACCAAAAGGGAAAAACCACGGGACCTAGTCCATAAAGAGGGATCCACTAAAATCAATAGGAATATGGTAGAGACTCCCCAAAAATTAGAAGGTATCTCAAAAGTAATACTTAAGAATACAAGTAGCAAATAAAAGATAGAGAGCAAGAAAGATGATCATCAAAGAAAGGAGGTCACCAAATGAGATTTTCTCTCAGTGTTGTTGGTGTCGGTGTGTTGAAATTCCTTACCGTTGCCTCCTTATATAGGAAAAAGAATCCGCATCAAAAGCATATCACTGCGTGAATTAATTCACGCGGTCTTTACCCGCATTAAAAACACCTCATTAAAAGAGAAATTGCATGGTGCTCCATTTGAAGAGGCATTACGCGGTTTTCCAATTAGAAAGAATCCCAAGAGGTTTATTTTCTTGGTTTCATCTTGATGCAATGCGTGAAGTAGCCGAATCAGATAACATTGAGGATAGCATCGTCCAATCTGGTTTGTACAAAATCTCAACACCGAAAACATGCTTGGATGGCGGGGGAAGACTTATACAATTCCAAAGGATATAGAAAATCTGAATGCTTGTGGACTCCTCAATAATGATGAGAAAACCTATCATATAGTCTTTAACAAAGGTGAATCAGAGCCCCTAGTAAGGGGGTATCAGTCCATTTATTTTCTGTTCTTTTTCAGTTCTTCCATCCTTATATTTTCTAATTCATTGTTTCTTTATGTTTGTTGTGTGAGTCTCCTCCTGTTTGTATTTCCCATAGTTCTTGTAACTCTTTATTCTTGTATAGTGAAAAACCAGTGATGATCTTGCCCCATGCATGTAGGTCAAATAGCCAAAGCACACAAATCTTATTGTCATTTTACTGATTTCCTTTCTGCATTTTATTCGACCTATAAATGCTAAACATTCATTACTTCTGGTATTTATTAAAGGATGTTTTGAATTTTCCTGTTGATATCCAAGCTGCCTTGAGCCTTTTTTTATTCAGTTTACATTGTTTCATGTTGCTGGTCATAATTCTTTCTTGCTTCAAAACCTTGGTTCTAGTTTGTTTTCAATTCTATAATTGTATGTCTCATATGAAAGAATTTGTTTTAGGTTCTCAAATGCATATTTATGAATCTGGAATTTAATTCTCTATACATATTTTATATTTCTATTATTAATGAGAATAAATCACAAGTTTGAATTATTGTTTTATTGCCACTACTATGTGACTTAGTCCACTTCCATGTGCATTATGTTCACTCTTGGCTTGTGTATGGCCACTGTCCAGTGCATGTTGTTGTTCAATACTGCTATGTGTTGTTTACCACTAAATTCATTTGATTTATTCCTTATTATGGAATTGAAAATTGAACATTGTTTCTGTTTATTAGTTTTTATGTAATAAACTAAAAATAAACATCTTTTTCACATTTCAAATTTTGATGAATCAAAGAACCCAATAGATCCTGGGCTATTGCATGGGGACTCCTCTCACATAGGGGAATCTCCCACAACAAGTGGTATCAAAGCCTAATTGGGTTTATGTTTTTCTTAGTTAAAATTTAAGATTTCTTATTCTAATATTTCAAATGTTTTTCTTAGTGGATTTTACATGTTGCAGCATGATTTGATTGTTTTATTTAGCTAGGTTGTTATCTCTTTTGGGCTATAATTTCATTCTTCTAGTGGTAGTTTAATTCCATGTTGTTTCTCTATTTTCTTGGTCTATCTGAGCCTCAAAGATGCCTCTTGGTAGTCACTACCTATGTGTTTCTATGGTTTCAAGTTAGGAATGGGTTCTGTGTGAGGTTGGAATATATTTGAGAGAAGGTTAGCAGTAAGGTCTTAGTAGGATCTTATGTATATAGTGTATTCCTTTTTCCAAGTAGATGAGCTTATTTTATCTCTATTGTGTTCCTCTGTATCCTTTAGGACTGTTTTATCCATGTATGGTCCTATAGAATGTTCAGTGTTTAGGTTTGGGTAGTTTGTGGGTGCAGGGTCGCTTGGCTGATCACCAAGATTTTTTTTTGTTGTTTTACCCTTTTAGAAGCTTTAGTTTGTTTTTTTTTACCTAGTAACTGTGTTTTGTTAGTAAGTCTATACTAGGATGTGTGGCCCTTTTGGAACTTGTCTCCCCCTAGGTTTCTAGTTGGCTCTCTTCCTTTGTTCTCATGTCCTAGAGTTGTCTTAGGGTATTGGGACTACTTTCATGTGTCCTTGTATTTTCCCTTTTGTTTGAGGATATCTACTTTTTGATTTTTTAGGTGGTTGTCTCCTTGGATGAATATTTTGAATCCATGTTTTAAGGATCTTTCGGTGCCTTGCATCGAGAGTCTTCCTACTAGAGTTTTTAGGTAGTTTGTCTTGGATTAAAACCAACGATTCTTAGTGCTTCAGTCCTTTATGTTTTTATGGGATCAGGTGGATAATTTTTTTTCTTTGGTCATTTTCATTTATGATTCATGCTCTCTCTGCTTCTTCCTTTCTTCTACTATTTTTCATGATTTCACTTTTTTTACTGAGTTGCATTCTTTTTTATTACTATAAGTTTTGTTTTTCAATGTTTTATGTGAGGGTGGATACTGCTCTGTTTTGTTGGTGCTATGCGTGCACTAGTGAGCTGTTCCAAGGACCTATGATGGCATATGATTTTCTGGTCCTGTTTTTCCCATTAGTATCATCTCAGAGTGTGACTCAGGTAAGTGTAGGTATGATATCTATCATGCATTCATTTAAAATTTTTTTTATTCTGAGCATGTTTAGTAGTTTAAAATATCATTCAACTTATTGGAAACATGTGTCACATTTATACATGGTAGGGGGACTGTTTGGGTCATACTCCTATAATTGTTTCTTATTTAGGATATGCCAAATTTTATGATGTTAGGTGTTGCAGAATAATTATGTGGCTAGTTTTTTTTAATTTACAAGGTGGAGAGTGTGATGATTACTAAATATTAAAATTGTTATTGTATTTAATTTCCAAGGTAGAGCTTGTGATTTTTTTAATTCACTTTTATAATGTTAATTAAATTCTATTTATTTAATATGCTATTTTGAGTTTATTACACAGTTGGATATTTAGAACCGCCCATTTCATCTCCTATGACCACGTGTCTCGTATAAGGGATACAGATTGGTAGCTACAACATTTAGGGTTTTCTGTTGAGCACTCCCTCCACTATCAGTTTTGATTTCAGTAGAGAGAGAGAATAGGTGAGAATCTGCTCTATTTTATGGTTCTTGTTCCCCCATAAACTAGAGCAGTACCATTAGGGTTCAAGCAGCCCAATTTTCACCAGTGAGAGAGAAATGCACCTCTTGGTGTCTAGTAGTCCTATGATGATCTGGTTCGGCTCTTTCTTGATAAAGAGAGAGGTGCAGCAGCAGGCCATCCATGGGTTTCCCAAGAGATATTAGAGGTGAGCGCCACAATGGGGCTCCTTGATTCGGTCTATTTAAATCATACAGGAGGGGGTGATTTCCTAGAGGAATTTTTTCTCCTACTCTCCTTGAGAGGCTTCCCACCCTGCTAATGAGAATATTTGAGGCCTTGTTCTTATCCTGATTAGTTTGTGTTCTTTGTGTCATCTTTATGCAACACACAAAGCAGCAGAATCATATAGCATCAAGTACAACATCATCCAATCTGGTTTGCACCAGATATAGACAACGACAACATGCTTGGACGGTAAGGGAAGACCTGCACAACTCCAAATGATATGGAAAAATATGACTACTTATGGACTCCTCAACAACAATGAAAAAACCTAGCATAGAGGCTTCGGAAAAGGTGAATCTGAGCCTCTAGTAAGGGGGTCTCAATATAGTTATTTTCTTTTCTTTGTCAGTTCTTTCACCATTGTATTTTCTAATTCACTGTTCAATCATGTTTGTTGTGTGAGTCTCCTCATGTTTGTATTTTCTATAGTTCTTTTAACTTTTTATCCTTTCATAGTAAAAAACTAGTGATGATCATACCCCATGAATGTAGGATGAATGGCTGAAGTAGGTAAATCTTAATGTCCTTTTACTGATTTCCTTTCTTCATTTTATTCAAACTATAAATGCAGAACTTTCATTACTTATGGTATTTTTTCAAGGATGTTTTGAATTTTTCTGTTAATATTGAAGTGGACTTGAGCCTTTGTTTTTCTCAGTTTACATCATTGCATTTTGCTGCTCATAATTATTTATTGTTGTAGAACCTTGGTTCTGGATTGTTTTCAATTAAAAAATTGTATGTCTCATATACAAGAATCTATTTTAGGTTCTAGATTTTATATTTTTAAATATGTAATTTAATTCTATGTACAGATTTTGTATTTCTGTTGTTAATGAGAATAAATCACAAGTTTTAATTATTGTTGTATTTTCCACTTCTATGTGAGTTAGCCCACCTCCATATGCATAATGTTTACTCTTGGATTGTGTATGACCACTATCTAGTGTATGTTGTTGTTCAATACTTCCATATGTTATTCACCACTGAATTCAATTGATTTATTCCTTATTATGGAATTTCAACTCGAACAGTGTTTCTGTTTATTAGTTTGTATGTAATAAACTGAAAATAAACATCAATTTCACATTTTGGATTTTGATGAATCAAAGAACCCAATTAGTCCTGGTCTATTGTATGGGGACTCTTATCATGTAGGGGTTTTCCCTAAAATATATTTTAAATCATGTGTTTTTGTTTTCAAATTAATTTTTTTGTTTTGGTTTTGATTTTCCATGTAATATTTTTCTTCAATTTTATTATTATGCAAAAAAAATTATTGCATGAGCTTCTATTTGGTTTTCCATGTGGGATCTTCTAGTTTTTTACTATAATTGGGCATTCGAGCTCCTGTTGGATGGCTCATTTTCTACCACTACCCTTCTCACACGGCTTTATCCACATCCCTCTTCTAGGACTACATTCGGTCAAACAACTCTATTGTGTTGATTTTATAAATGTTATAAATATATTATAGGTTAGGATTTTTGGAAGAATCACAATTTCATTTTTTAATGTTATACTTTATAAATGTTATAAACCTTTTCTATTTTAGGTTTTTTTTGGGTTTAGTTATTCTGTAAATGATTTTAAAATGATATATTTTATATTATAAATGTTATAAATATATTTTAGGTGAGGTTTTTTTTGTGTAATTTTTTTAAAATGTTATATTTTATAAATTTATAAAAATATTAGAAATGTAATTGAATGTTATTTATGTCATTAATGTAAGGATAATATATATATTCAAAAAATAATTATGTGGTGTGAATGTTATTATTTACAAATGACCTGGGAGAGGGAATTATAATTTGCTAAGAAAATATTCCTCCTACAACGTATTCAGGGATACTTTACCCATAGACCTCCCTGAGGCCCATAAAGACACAACAAATAGGGTGAAACCTTGGATAAGGGTTGTTATTAATGGTTATATAAATTCGTGAATATGAATAAATGAGTAAAAATGTGATAAGATATAATAAATTTATAGAAATTTATATTACCATGAATATAGATAAATGCCATTGAAATGATAATTTTATTTGAAAATGGGGATGGTAATGTGGATATCAATGTAAACGTATCCTCATATTATTTCCTAATATGATTGAATTTAAATAAGTGGTGGGGTATAATAAAATTGAAATGATAAATTTATATTCATTTATAAATGTATGTTTTTAGTGTAGTTTTGGTGATCTATAGAAATCTATACATTGGGATGAGCTTATTAATTTTATTGGTTTATTTAATTTCATGTTATGCATCAATATGAATTTATCAAAATTATAATAATATTGAACCTTCATGGATGAGGGGATTGAGAATGTATATACACATCCTCTTAAAAGTATATTTAAGTCTCATTCCCCCCCCAGGGGCATAGCCTAGTGGTTATGCTTTTGAGGGGTCTCGCGGGAGGTCTTGGGTTCAAGTATCCATGAGTACTTGTAGGTTATCCCTTTTAATGTTATTAAGAGAATATCTTACTTTTTATTGATTAATTAACTAGTATTTTATTTTGTTCATCTATATCAAGGGATTAAAATTTATGAAATGTATGTATTAAGTAAAAGATTAATAATAAAGATTATGATAACGGGGTGTGACAAGCACAATGAGAAATATTGAAATGAAGAATCTAAAAAGATATTTAATGGAATTAAAAATTATATATTTTAAAATGTAAAATGGTTTATAGTGGAAAAAAATCAACGAAAACGCCTCTCAGTTCCACAACTCGGCGTATGAACCTCACACCCACTCCGAGTGCAATGTCAAAGCCACTCTAATTTTCCAATGTTACACCCAAAGATTTTAATATATTATTTCCTTTAAATAATTCAATGTGTTTGGTAGTTGGATTCACACACAACATCGAACAAAAATGAATCACGAAACATTATATTGCCATTAAAATGTAGGCGTATAAATGGAAAGTACAAATATATGTAACAAAATTATGAAATATATGTATAAAAAAACAAACACCATTATTAAAACTAAGTAATTCATAAATTAAATTATTGTAGCTAAATAACTAATAATACTGATTTATGATTTAAAATGTAACCTTTCAGAAAGATGGAATTTATGTGTTTTTTATGAAACTATATATATTATGGATAAAATATATTATTGATATGCATAATATATTAACACCTATATTATTAGTAATTTATAGGAAAGTAGAATAAGAACAGTCATTTAAAAAAAAGTTATTTTCCAATGAAAATAACATTCATTATATTTTTATACTTTCGTTTAAAAGTTAAATTATCAACTATTAGAATTTTAATTTGAGAAAATAAAATTAATTTTTATATTTTGAATTTCAATATTATCTTAAGATGATTTTTTTTATTTTTTAGAAATAATTGATTTTTAGGTTAACAGTGAAAATAGCAATATTGTTAAAACCGTCAATTTAAAACATTATCATAATACAAGAACAAACTAACTTCTTTTGAAACCTTTTTCTATAATATATATATGTAAGTAAAAAAAATCATTTAAAATTTCCATTTTTTATTTTTAAAATCCACATATATCTTTTTTAGAACATATGTAATATTTTACTCTAAAAACTAATTTATTCAGTTATTTTTTTTAAAAAATAGTTATCCTCGGGTTTAGAAATTAAATCCAAAAAAACTAATTTCATATTTTAGATCAACATGATCATATTATGTAATAAAGTAAATTTTATTTGTGAGAATAAAATTTTGATTTCTAAGATTAAAGTTAATGACCATGATAATTGTAAACTATTATTTTTTTAAAATTATTTCATTAATATTGTGTAATTTTATCTAATAAAATAAATTATACTCTTCTAAAAAGAGAAATTAATATAATTTTAAAAACTATATTTAATTAAATTACCACTCATTCAATTTTTAATCAGTACTAAATAATATTAAGAACACATTATGGTGAAAACAACATTTTTATACAAAAAAGTTTATCTATGTATAAAATTTTTTAATTTAAAAGTTAATTTTATCATAATTAGAAATAAAATTATATTAAATTAAGATTAAATTTAGGTTAATAACATCCAAATTTTTTAATATTGGTTATTTTATATATTTATTAAAATGTATATTACTTGGGTAAAAACTAGTTACCCTAGTAAAATAAAATAAAAGTTATAAGTGAAAATATAAGAAAACGTGACTTACAACATGTTTAAACATGTGTGTCAATACTTTGTTGATACTTTATCAAACCTAGGACACCCCACACACCATTATTTCAAACGTTTTGAACCTTTGACCCTTGAATATTTCCATTCCATTATTGAAAAATAATAGGTGTTCACAAAAGTACATTTTTCTTCACTTATAAAATGGGACACTTCCACCCATTCATTCCGCAAAAATTTCTTCATATTTATTCCTAAATATCTGAAAATTTTCTCCTAGAACCCTCTCTCAAGTTCATAAGCCTCTTATCTCAATTATTTATCCCAATCCCTTTATTTCTAAGGAACTTTCAAGAGAACGTTCAAGGTCCTGAAGCGAGTATTGCTCAATCCTTATTCTTTTCTTCATAATGATTCTTTGACAACAATATCCTAAATATATTAATATAATGACCTTGATAGAATTAGTAAACTGAAGTGTTATTATCTTTATGGAACGACCATTATTTATCCCTTTCCATACACCTAAAAAAACAAATGAATTTTAACCATCACTACAATAAAATAAATTGATAACTGCGGTTTAAACCACCGCAATATGGTTTCACAATGGTTTTCAAAAACCACCACTAAAGTTAGAACCGACATCCAACTCACATTAGTTCAGTCCATTTAGTAGCATATTATGGGAACTGTAGTGAAACATTTGTTTAATAGTTGTTCCCCCTCCCAAAAAATGCAGAAGGATAGTGGTGGTTTAAACTGCTTCTATCCCCATGGAATTTTTGGGGAGGGAAAACCGATGCTAAAAAAATCAGCCTTATATAGAGGTGGTTTAAACTGCTGCTAAATAATAATTTGGCATATTTTGAGGTGGTTTAAACTGCCTCTATATATTCATTTTCAAATAAATACAACTATAGAAACTGCATCCCCATAATAGAAAAAAATGATATTAAAATATACAAACAGTGAACAAACTATTCTAGAAAATGTTATGGAATGCTTGAATTCCATATGATAATGCTTAATAAAATAATCATAAATAGTCATTTTGTTTGTTTTATCACTTATTATTTACTTAATTTAAAGAATTACATGATACATGGATTATCAGTGAAGTAATTCTATATCAATAGGACTAAGCATATGTTTATCCTTTATACAATCTATAATGTCATCATTAGAATTTAAGGTATAACCTCCCAATGTCAAAATGTACCACCAATAAAAGATGAAAAAATATTTTAAAACTTCTTTTCATAATTCTATAAATATCACCATAATCAATTAAAGGAAATTACCATTCTCACATTAATTAGACCAAGACACATTATTTCCATCTAGATCCATCTAATCATGAGATACCACCACTCATGATCCATCAAAAAGTACATCAAGATGGAAAATTATTTGAATCCGTTGAAATTTTCATTACACTACACTATCCTTACTAATATTCCATTCATTTTAACACCAATTATTCTTCCACCTAGAATAAACTATCATTTTCTATTCTATCTCCAGCTAACTTACAGTCCCTACAAACACATAATATCCCATCATAAACATTCTTTATCTATTTATATATCAAAAGTATCAAATGAACCATTTTTTATTCATCGTCTCTACTCTCAAAGAAGTGGATATATAGAAAAATCACAAAAATGACTAAGATAAATATTCTTCATCACACCTCACATAGGTGTCCAATCTTCTTAAACATGCATCCTATAATAAACCTCTATTACCCCAATCTAGGTTCATGGTTACCCTATAAACCTCAAACTACCTAGCTTAGACCATTTAAAAGGGCCTTATTGAGCAAGAGACCCCCAATCAAGATAAAAAACATAACTAAAGTTAATCCCTTATAACAAAAACAACTTTAAAATTTTCATCAAGTTTTTATATCCAATCAAATGCACTGATTGAAAATAGGTTACATAATTTTAGTTATCTAGATTATGAATAATGATGTAAACTACCATTTACACAAGGTATGTTTAAATTTCAAGAATCACTACCTAAAATAAAGGTTATTATTTACTTTTATTTTCAATTATACATCTCTCTCTAATACTCTCACCAAAATATCCATTTTCATGAAATTAATTTTTATCATAATATTGAACTAAATATGATTACAATAACAACGAACTTTCATCAACCAATATTTATACTCTCCCCATAAGACTAGATGATCATCATATACCATTAATTTAAAAACTATAAGATAAGTTCACTATGAAAATATGTTTCATTATTGGGAATTTAGTGCTTCAGTTTTTTGATTTTTTATATCATTTTTCATTTAGTTTCCAGATGCCTCTATATATCGCTTTTCAAAAAAAATATAGTTGCATAAAATAAATCCCCAGAATAATAAAAAAACATATATTATATTGGGAAAAATCCCTCAAGGTAACATTGAAGTATTTTTGGGTTGATTGTGTTTGTTGACAAAGCAGGTTTCCATGGAGAATTGTCGAGTTCCTGAGAATTTGTTGACAATCCTTGTTGACAAAGAATGATGACAAAGGAAAGGACGATCTGGAGGCGGTACAAAAAGAGCAGTACAAGGTGGCGCTGTTTCCCAGTGTTTGCCAAATTTTTGGGGTCAAAAAATTGGAGTTTGCTGAGCATCGCGAAAATAGGATTTCTATGATGAGCATAATTTAATATGGCAAAGGCATGAATTTCGTGAAGATAGGATGCATGGTTTGGAAATCGCGAAGACCAGAAGAATGGAGGCGGTGATGCTTCACGATTACGTCAAAGCTTCGTGAACGGAAGAGTTGAAGTGCATAGCGGCGGTGAAGGGATTTGCGAGGGAGCTTCGCGGAGAAGGCGCGAAGGAATCTTGATGGTAATGCTTCGCGACTACGTCAAGCTCCGTGAACGGAAACTTGCCGTGGTGCTTCGCGATTTGGACAGAATTCCGGTTGAAACTTTGGAGCTTCTCGATTTGAGATGACGTGGCATTGACTTCGCGTGGAAGGGACGAGGGTTGGTGGAATCGCCTATAAATAGAGGCCGACCCCCTCAAGAGAAGTAGATAGAATTTTCAGAGAAGATCATTTGCTCTCATTCTGCGAAGGTAGTTCACGGAGCCAGTGTGCTTCGCGAAAGAGGAGCTTTGCGGCGGCTATTATAGCTCCGCGAATCCTGCGAGCTCCATGTTGTCTTAGTAAGCTTTGCGAGGGACGTTGCTTTGCGACGGCTTGAGCTTCGCGGTAGTGCTTTGATGAAGTGCTTCGCGAAAAGGCAGGAGCTTCGTGAAGGCTTGTTTGAGCTTCGCGAAATTGGGAGCTTCGCGAAGTAGGGTGCTTTGCGAAGGTGTTTCCAAAAGGAATTGCCCAGTGTTCAGAGGCAAAGAGGTATTCATCAGTGGATGAAAGTTGGACTTCAACAGAGCATCTATCAACAGTTAAGGATGCATTCATTAGTGAAAATGAAGAGACCTACAGGTCTATAAACTGTGAGTGAATCGCTTCACAGAGCAGTGAGCTTAGGAAGAGGAAGAAGGTGATCCTCTCCACCGGCAGTGAGCCAGAGAGAGAGAAACAGGGAGTGACCCTTGGGAAAGCAGTGAGCAGACCCTAAACATTGTAAAGGCAGTGAGTCTGGGCATAGAAGTGATCTAGACCGAACATTGTATCCACATCTAGTGAAGATTAGTGTAATTTGGTACGACCGGCAACCTGTCGGCGTATGCTCCTTGGATGTAGCCCAGTGAGGGTGAACCAAGTAAAAATCTCTGCGTCTGCCTGCTAATTTTCCCGCATTGCATTTAAAGCATCATCATCAGATAAAGAAGAAAGTAAGTGATCATAACATACACACAAGTGCAAACAAAGTGACCCTTGTAACAAAGAGGTCAAGATCCAGCGGGGCAGGAAGAACTTTGAAAAAGAATATCCATACCCTGATTCACCCCCCCCTCTCAGGGTATATAGGCCCCTATTGGTCCTAAAAATTGGTATCATAGGGATAGGTTTATTTTGTCATATTTTTTTGCTTCGACTTGGTGTAGTCGATCTGTGTGGTTGAAGATACAGTTTTCTCTTATCACAATCTGCCATGGGAAAAGGAAAAGCATCAAAGAAGAATCAGAAGTCTGGTAATTTCCCTGAGTGTGGAAGTGTTTTTGGAAAAAGTGTGATTCAACTAAAAGAATCAAACAGCTTACTGAAGGAAGTTCTTGATGAATCTGATAGGGAAAAGATTGATTCACTCAATCATGATGTTGGAATGAGTGAAGTACATGAGCATCAGAGTGATACTGAAACAGAAGAAGAAATTGAAGGAAGAATAGATATGTGAGCTGATTTAGAGGCTGCTCTTGAGGAGATAGATGTTTGGAGAGCTAAAACAAAGAAATCTAACAAAGTTTTTCAAGATTCCAAACTCTATATACAGCAGCAGAAAGAAGAGAAGTCTGAGTTGATGGAAGAAATTGAGAAACTCAAGTTATCAACATGAGAGAACTCAGAATCAGTTAGTGAGTATAAGCTTAATATTGAAGAACAGAAAAGGGAGATCGATGGATTGAATATAAAAGTGAAAGATCAAGTCAAGTGTATCTAAGAACCTAATATTTCAAGTGACGTTATAAACACTGATGAAATTAAATCTAAAGATATTCAGATCCAAGCACTGGAAACTGAGATCAACAAGCTAAGAAGTTTGAATCAAAGGCTTATTGACGTAGCTAATGATCTAAGGGAGAAAAATGATTCTCAAGATGAAGAACTACGAAAGAGATCGGCAAAGGTTGAAAAATAAAAAGCTGATGTCAAGGGAAAGAATCTGAACACAGATGAAATTCAGAATCTCAAATCCAGAAATGATGATCTAGCTACACAGTTGCCTGAACAAGTTCAAAAGAATCAAAGGATCCAACAAGAGAATGAATCTATCTCTGAATCTGTTTCTCAAGAAAAATTGAAAGTAAAGGAGAAAAGTGGTATAGTAGAAAAGCTAACACAAGAATTAGTAGATGAGATGAGTCGTGGAAAGAATCTCAGAAGGGAATTCAGTGCCCAACTTAAATCAAGTAATATGAAGATTCAAAAGTTGGAAGAAGAGCTAGAATCAGTCAAGAAGGAAATGGAGAATTCTAAATCCAAAGATAATCCCAAGTTGAAGGATGAACTGCACTTATTATTTGATTATCCTTCGGCAAGTGATGATCAAATGAAAGCCAAATTTGCTACATCAGAAGAGAAGCATGAAAGGATTGTATCATCCCAAAGGCCATCCATGTTGGGAAAATCTGGAATTGGATATGATGATCTCACTCCTATGCATGATAGGAAAAGTGCAGTGAAAATATCTAGAGATATGAAAAACCTTGCAGGTGATGGAGATAGACCTAAAAGGGATTTTACAGGAAGAAATGATAGCATGTGCTATTTCTGCAGGATTCATGGCCACACATCAAGCTTCTGTCTAGATGCTATGGAATACATTTCAGGCTGTGAAAATATAAACTTTGATAAACCCAAGGATAAGAAGAAGCATCATGAGAAATCAGAGAGAAGAGTCTCTCAGAGGAAATCATTCATCAGATGCTATTACTGTGGAAGGATGGGACACACCATGAGTATGTGTCAGGAAGCTCAGGAGATCGATGCCAGAAGAAGAAAACAAGTTGCATCAACATCTCAGCAGAGAAGTGATGAAATGAGGTATGCCTTTAATAGAAAATGTTTAATATGTTCTGATCATGGGAATTTGGCCAGACAGTGCAGCAAGAAGAAAGTGGGGAAGGAAAAAGACCCGAGAAAGAGATTACCAACTCCAGTGGTACATAATGAGAAATTATACACTGGGAGACAGAGTGGTAAGGTGAAAAATAGGCTTAGAGCCTCAGGGGAATCACATGGAGCTGAACAAAAGGTGTATCAATCACCTCCTCTGTGGTACTCACAACTGCTCTCAAGGAGAGAATGTGAAAAAAACCTGGAAGATTAAGGGGAGATCTACTCCAGATGTGATAAAGAAGAATGAACGTTCAATGGAGGACTCACCACCAGCGAAAAAGAGTGTGGTGACTCAGACATCTAATAAAATGAAGATGAACAGAGAATGCATCGAAAAATCCACATGTCGTGTTTCTCATCGAGAAGTGAAGGAAAGAGGAAGACCCCTAAGATGGGAGAAGAAGAAAGGGAAGATGCCAAACAGAGAGGATCTTACTTAGAGAAATAATCAAGGAAAATGGAATTTTGGTAGAACCTCAAAGAAGAAAATGTGTACTAGAGGGTTTATACCCCAAGTGGTGAGAAAGGCCGAGCCTACGAAATCTACATATCATAAAAAGGCTCAGAATGTAGGAAATGAATACCTAGTCATATGGCCAGAACAGTTGAAGTTGGCTAGGTAGCTGGAGGAAGAAAGAAAGGAGTGTGATGCCCTCTAAGAAAAAATCAAAGGGTTAACCCATCAGGATCAACCACTATCCTCGTTTTGAGGATTCGAGAAACACACCCCTCTCCCTATGAATATAAATGCTATTAACTGATGATTCATGTGTTTCAGGTTTTAGGGAGATACGATCCAAGGGGAAGTGGAATCTAAGGATGTGAAGTGGAGAGGTGATATGCTCTAGAGTTTCAAGTGATTCAAATTAGGTACTAGAGTTGAAGAATAAATGGAGAAACAGAGCATAATAGGAAGTGATTGTGTTATTAACTTTATCTCTTGTTTCCTACAATGAGTTTCAACTCAGTAGGCTTAGAGATTTTGTTAATGGCTCAATTCTGAGTGGAAGATGAGAACAAATGATGCAGGAGGAAAAGACTAGTTATGGGTCTAAACTGTTGGGCCTAACTACGGAAAGAGTTGCATAACATAGGGGGAGCATTCTATATCCTAATCAGATGCATGATCTCAATATGATATGAAGGATGAATGTTTATGCTCATGAAGAATGATTGATGGAAAAGCAGCAAAACACGGGTTTTCATGATTATCTTTTTTGATCTAACAATGTGGTATCAGCTGACTTCTTTCAGGATACCATGAAGCTGCGAGGGAAAATCAAAGGCGTGTCAACAAAAATCTGAGAGAAGAAGTTCAAAGAAATGACATCATTGAACAATGACATAGTGACAAGTTTTCAGCTGAAAGAAATGAAGCCACTGAAAAATTAATCAGTGAGCAATTTCCTGATGAATGTGTTGAGGAAGAAAGCAACAAAAGGTTAGAAAAAGTGATTGATGCCGATTCAGAAAAGAATTTGACATGGGAGATTGTTTCGAGGCCAGAAGATAAAAACGTCATCATGACTAAATGGGTCTATAAAGACAAAAAAAATGAATGAATATGGCACAGTGATTCGGAACAAAGCACGACTGAATTGCAAAGGAGACTCCCAAATAGAGGTAATAGATGGTGATGAGACATTTTCACCGATTTCAAGGCAGGAGACAATCAGATTATTCCTAGCCATTGTAGTGAAACGAAAGTGCAAGGTATTCCAGATGGACGTCAAATCAGCATTCTTGAATGGGATTCTGGATGAAGAAGTGCATATCGAGCAACCATATGGTTCTCTTATTCATGAGGATGAGAACAATGTTTTTCAGATGAAGAAAGAATTATGTGGGTTGAAACAAGCACCGAGAGAATGGAATTCAATGCTGAATAAATAATTGCAGAATCTGTGATTCAAATGAAGCATGGTGAAGGTGTCTTTCAGAAATATGAAAATAAGGTTCTGATGAGGATTGGAATGGAGAAGTCCAAGGAGATGAAGACTCCAGTTGCTACCCAAATGAAATTATCAAAAGATGAGGATGGAAAGACAGTTAATATCACAGAATATAGGCAAATTATTGGAAGTCTATTGTACTTAACTACAACAAGGCCTGATATTGTTTTCGCCACATGCCAAGCAGTGAGATATCAGAGTAATCCCAAGGAAAGCCACATGCTTGCAGTGAAAAGAATACTTCGGTATATCCAGGGCATAGTGGATTTCGGCTTGACATATAATGATATATCTCAGACAGAGTTATTGGGATATACTAATACAGACTGGGCCGGTTCAGCGGATGATAGGAAATCAACGTCAGGTGGTGCTTTCTATCTTGGTGGATTGTGTATTTCTTGGCTAAGAAAGAAGCAAGATTGCACTTCATTGAGCACCGAGGAAGCTGAGTATATTGCGGCCACTCAAGCATGCACCCAACTATTATGGATGAAGCAGCAACTTGAAGATATGGGAGTTGAAGTGAAGTCTCCGATCAGAATCCAGTGCGATAACTCAAGTGCTATAAATCTCAGCAAAAATCCCATCCATCACTCAAGTACAAAGCACATTGAGATAAAGTATCATTTTATCAAGGAGAAAGTTGAGTAGGGAATCGTGAAGTTGGAGTATGTGCCCACAGAGCTACAGGTTGCAGACATTCTGACAAAGGCCTTACCCAAGGAAGCTTTTGAGAGGCATCGACTGGCTCTGGGAGTTCAGTCGATTCCCCACACTTGAAATAGTGTGGATGTGGGACCACCCCCCCCCCCCCCCTCCCCGAGGTATGATGTGTTTTTCTCTAATGTGTTGATTTGTGTTCTCTACTCTGTTACAGACTACGAAGGAGTGACCTTTGGGTTCGTTGACAAAGGGGGAGAAAATAGTGTTTGTTAAAGGGGGAGAAAATAGTGATTGGGAGACAATGTGGCTATTTGAGAAATCATGACAGATACGGGGAGAAGCTGATAGGTGGAGCATCCAGAAAGGGGGAGCAATGAGAAAGGGGGATATTTTTAAATCTGACGATGCTAGAAGTGATCGATCAAAGCATAGAAATCATGACAGCTGAGGATCGTGATAAAAGCAGAATAGTTGTGTTGGAATGGTGTGAGACGGTGTCCAGCTATCACCAATTGGTATCAGTGTGGTTCAACAATTGGTATCAACTTATGAATTCACCAATTGGTATCAGTGTGGTTCAACAATTGGTATCAATTTAAGAATTGGTATCAGGTTAGAATCAACAATTGCGGTCTGACATGAAGTGATTCATTGATGAACTTTTCATACTACTCTTATTTCTCATGCCGAGCATTGCTCATGTGGGCTTAGAGTACGTGTTAAGTGATTCCTTGAATGCTATCATAATTGCAAGAGGCGAATGGTGGTAGTGGCTGGAAGAAGACTCAGTGAGGTATCAAAGTGCAGAAAATCATTCTGAGCAGAGTTGTGAAGAGTTGTCAACAAACCCAAAGGGGGAGATTGTTGGGCAAAAATACCTCAAGGTAACATTGAAGTATTTTTGGGTTGATTGTGTTTGTTGACAAAGCAGGTTTCCATGGAGAATTGTCGAGTTCCTGAGAATTTGTTGACAATCCTTGTTGACAAAGAACGATGAAAAAGGAAAGGACGATCTGGAGGCGGTACAAAAAGAGCAGTACAAGGTGGCGTCGTTTCCCAGTGTTTGCCAAATTTTTGGGGTCCAAAAATTTGTGTTTGCTGAGCATCGCGAAAATAGGATTTCCATGAAGAGCATAATTTAATATGGCAAAGGCATGAATTTTGTGAAGATAGGATGCATGGTTTGGAAATCGCGAAGACCAAAAGAATGGAGGCGGTGATGCTTCGCGATTATATCAAAGCTTCGTAAATGGCAGAGTTGAAGCACATAGCGGTGGTGAAGGGCTTTGCGAGGGAGCTTCACGGTGAAGGCGCGAAGGAATGTTGATGGTAATTCTTCGCGACTACGTCAAGCTCCGCGAACGGAAACTTGTCATGGTGCTTCGTGATTTGGACAGAATTCTGGCTGAAACTTTGGAGCTTCGCGATTTGAGATGACATGGCATTGACTTCGCGCGGAAGGGACGAGGGTCGGTGGAATCGCCTATAAATAGAGGCCGACCCCCTCGAGAGAAGTAGAGAGAATTTTCATAGAAGATCATTTGCTCTCGTTTTGCGAAGGTATTTCGCGGAGCCAGTGTGCTTCGTGAAAGAGGAGCTTCACGGCAGCTATTATAGCTCTGCGAATCCTGCGAGCTCCGCATTGGCTTAGTAAGCTTCGCGAGGGACGTTGCTTTGCGACGGCTTGAGCTTCACGGTATTGCTTCGCGGTAGTGCTTCGTGAAAAGGCAGGAGCTTCGCGAAGGCTTGTTTGAGCTTTGCGAAATTGGGAGCTTCGCGAAGTAGGGTGCTTTGCAAAGGTGTTTCCAAAAGGAATTGCCCAGTGTTCAGAGGCAAAGAGGTATTCATCAGTGGATGAAAGTTGGACTTCAACAGAGCATCTATCAACAGTTAAGGATGCATTCATTAGTGAAAATGAAGAGACCTACAGGTCTATAAACTGTGAGTGAATCCCTTCACAGAGCAGTGAGCATAGGAAGAGGAAAAAGGTGATCCTCTCCACCGGCAGTGAGCCAGAGAGAGAGAAACAGGGAGTGACCCTTAGGAAAGCAATGAGCTGACCCTAAACATTGTAAAGGTAGTGAGCCTGGTCATAGAAGTGATCTATCCCGAACATTGTATCCACATCTAGTGAATATTAGTGGAATTTGGTACGACCGGAAACCTGTCGGCGTATACTCCTTGGACATAGCCCAGTGAGGGTGAACCAAGTAAAAATGTATGTGTCTGCCTGCTAATTTTCCCGCATTGCATTTAAAGCATCATCATCAGATAAAGAAGAGAGTAAGTGATCATAACATACACACAAGTGCAAACAAAGTGACCCTTGTAACAAAGAGGTCAAGATCCAGCGGGGCAGGAAGAACTTTGAAAAAGAATATCCATACCCTGATTCACCCCCCCTCTCAGGGTATATAGGCCCCTATTGGTCCTAACATATTACAATATACAAATCATAAGAAAAATATTCAATTATAATAAAAACATAATAAAAACATGTCGGAACTGAATAAATTTCCTTAATGGTTCAAAGCGACTATAGATTTTGAAAAGAACAATAATAGGTAAAATTTCAAGGAGTACTAAAAAAACATGAAGAGCCTAAGAATGATTATTATAAGGTAAAATTCAGAATAAAACATAGAAAATTAACCATGAATATAGATTTTCATACAGTGTAAGGAAAATAAAAATATCCCCAAAAGAAACCACAACAAGGTTTTTGAGTCACTATATTAGTGTTATCATGTCATAAGTTTTGTTATACGTCATCAACTAATCCAAAGTAAACCGTAATCACTACCTGATGAACTTTGATCGACACCCTCTCTGTCTCTGCCTCCACCCCTTGCTACCGACACCTATATGGAATTTTTTTTGAAAATTAAATAGTGTTTTATATTTAAATTTAAACTTAAAACTAATAAAAGTTTTTTTACTAAATTATTATGAATTTGTTTGATTTACCTACTTCTCATGACGACGGATATCGAAAAATAACTTCCACTATTCTCTAGGTACCCCTTAAATTACGTTATCATACTACTGTTGAGTGTTCAATGATGTATCATTGAATTCATTCCATAATACCCATTTAAAATATTTCCATTTCTTACCCAAAACTTTCAACATCCACTATCTTGTGATAAGATCATCAATGGAAAAGTAGAATAACATCTATACAAAGAGATTAATTTTTAAAATATTAGAATTTAATAACATAAATGACATTCAATTACACCATAATGTATTAAAATTACCTTTATCGGGAAATCAAATACTTCATTTTTCGAAAATTGAGGCATATGCCTCCAATCAGTGAAATGCTTATTCCTTGGCATTTATGTCATTTAAACAAATAAAATTTACTTTAGAACATATATTTCAAAAAAATCATACATAAAAAATTTATAAATGATAACATATGAAAAGTAAATACAAAAAAATATACATATAAATGATAATGAATGACTGCACATATAACATAAGTGGTTGATAAATTAATGTATGATTGGACATAAAATCATTTTGTCCTTTAATCATGTCATTGTCATGCACCATCATTACTTTATCTAATTCATCCACCCTTGAAAGACTAATATTTTCAATATCATGATGGAAAAATAAGTTCATTTCTTACTTTTGATAGGATTCAATTTCAGATGTCAAATCATTCACTTCATCATCCATATCATAAAAGTATCTTTGTTTTATGTGAACAACTACACTCCACCCTTTATCCAAGACATCTTCCACCTAATATACCATTTTATCTTATGATGAGAATATATACGGATCATGTAGTTCACAGTCATTGAAATCCATAAAGTGAAATAAGTTCACATAAGTAAATTGCAAGTAATCTCTTTTAATACCCCCGGTAATATCAACCAAATTTAATTTGAATAAAACAATTGAAAAATGATCATGGTAGTTTAATTAAATAATATTAGTCAACTTTCTATAGTATCCCAATTCAGAAACTGTAAATATACCACTATTATCTTTTTTTAAACACTCTTCCTAGTCGACTGTATGAAATTTAAATCCATTTACATTATAATCATTTAATTTTCTAGCCTGTTTTAGAGGACCTCAAGCTAGATACTTCAAATCTTCTTAAAAATCAGATTAAGTATAAGTATTCATGATTTAGAAAAAGTAATATACGTTATTAGATTTAAAAACAATGTTTCAAACTAATATCCATATTGATAACAATATTTATGAACTTATAAGACATGGAAACCATTATACAAGCTCTTTATTAATAGAATTTTTTATATATTTCTCATTTTGTGTTTGGATTCTCATTCGTCTCTTTGTTTGTATCATGATATCTTCAATAAATGGATCTACAATTTCACTATTTAGTAGCACATATCTATGTGTCTATAATAATTCCATTTCTATCAGTGTAACATTTAAGATCCTCTCAACTGATCGACCAATAGTAGGAAAGATTTTTGATTCCCATATAGTTGATATTGAGTAAATGTGTTATCAACATGTGAAAATTTATTGAATCTTATATCAATATCATTCAAGTATCTAGAACAAAAGTTAAGACAATCCTCTACTAAATATCCTTCAAAAATAAAGCCTTCAGGTTGATCTTTATTTTTCATATATGATTTCAAATGACCAATATATCTGTAAAATAAAACAAATAAAACATAATTATGTATTTAATGAAGTGTAAATAATTGTTTAATTAATATTAAAAACATATAAATAAAGTAAATCTCAATTAGATACATCCATTGATAATGTACGAGGCCTCATAATTTAGTTTCCTTGAAAAAATTCACAGTTAAATGAATCGTGACAGTAAAAAACAATGGAGGAAATATAATCTCCATTAAAAAAAGTGTTAATAAAAATCTATCCTAAAGGTTGTCAAGATTGGGTGGTTATAGAGTTTTCTAACTCAGTTTTCTAAAGAATGTGAAAAATTGGAGTGCAACTGCAGTAACCTTTTCAAGTAATAATGTATGCAATGACAATGGTAGTAATTGTTGTAACAAAATATGTGAATCATGAATTTTAAATCTATGTAAACTATGATTATTTAAGTTGACACACCTTGAGATGTTACTTGAATACCCATCACATACCTTCATGTGTTTTAAAATTTTAAGTAATGTATCTTTATCCCTATTTTTCATTGAAAAAATTGATGGAGCATACTTTCCATTCTCATATGTCTATAGATCGCGCTTTATGTTCATTTTTTTTAATTCCTTCTGAGTATTGATATGTTCCTTTGATTTTCCATGATCATTAAGCAATTTAAAGATCAAATTGTCGCAAAAATTCTTCTCAGTATGCATGACATCAATATTATACCACAACAAATTAAATTCCCAATATGGGAGTTTAAAGAATATACTTTTTTTCTTCCATTGTTGCATTCCAATTTCACTTGATGATGTAATTTGAAATTTTTTCCCACTATCATTAAAATGAAGAACCTTCCCAAATTCTATTTCAGTATTTATAAGTCTTTCCAATATTTCAGAACCTTTCAATAACTTTGGAAATTGTTTACGATCAAGAGAACCATTGAATTTTGAATTGTTCAACAGAAATATATAAGATGCGTCAAGAAATATTTGATAAAACAAGAAGCACCATTTTTTACTATAAGTTATTTATTAAGGATCAAAATCAAATTTACAAATAGGATAAACCAAACCTGGGTAAGTTTTCCAACCAGATAATTTCCCAAGTCCAGGGAAGTCACTAATGGTCTACATTAGATCAGCTTTCATTTTGAACATTGTTCTAGAATATGCATCATATATCTCAACACCAATGCTCCATAACTCCTATAATTATTCAATTAGAGGCTACAAGTATGCATCAATGTCATTTCTAGACATTTTTCCCTAGGAATAATCAGCAAAATGAAAAAAGACATTTTTTCATACATATCCAAAAAGGTATATTGTAAGGGATCAAAAAAACATCCAAATTCTATAACTGGTACTCAAAGTACCAAATGGGTTGAATCCATTGACAACCAATCTCAATAACACATTCCTAGTATCAGATGAGAAACTTGGATGCAATGAATAAAATTTCTTCCATGATTTTGAATCTCTTAGATGTTGCATTAACCCATCATTATTATTATCTATATAATGACACCTTACGTGCTCGATGGTTTTTGATGACATGAATAATCTTTACAATCAAGGATTTAAAGGTAAGTAATGAAAAACCTTTGCAGGGGTATTCTTTTTATTATTATTATTCATAGTTGTTTTCTTATTCATACTTCCAACATCACCTATTTATTTCCATCTAGAAGAAGAACGTTTTTTTCAATCCTATATGCTTGAATCCTCTCTCTCTAATAAATTATACAATCATTGCGACAAGAATATATTTTTGTATAATTCAGACCATGCTTGTTAACAAATTTGTTCATATCATAAAAAGACTCAGGGGTCTTAGATTCAAGAAATACATCACGCAAAAATTCCAATATCATGGACATTTCTTTATTTGTAAATCTACATAGGCATTTGATATGGTACAACTTAGAAGAAAGGAAAGTTTTGAATATTTCAAACATCCACCATACAAATCTTGATTTCCATCATCAACTAAATCATGAAACACATTTTTCTAATCAGTGATGTTATATCTTACATTATTCTTTATAGAAATAATAGGTGGATAAAATGATATGTTATAATATTTATTGGCTTGTCCTTTAGTCCCAAAATAATCACTTATCAAATTATTATTTTTATCACCCTCAACTGGTTATTATGATTTGTTTTGATGTTGATGTTGTTGTTTTGATATACCGAAAGCATTTTTTATAAGGTTTCTCATATCATTTTCCATTGTTGATGAAGTTGGTATCTCATTCTGTTTATTGACATCAGTGCTCAAAATTTTTGTAACGTTCGATTCTCTATTCCAAATCCAACACAAATATTGAGCAGGGAATTACTTCAATATCAAGTGTTCATAAACTTCACATTTCTTCAACCATCTTCTAAATTTACATTTAAGACATGGATGGATTATTGTCCCGTCAATAGATTGATTGGAAATTGAAAAATCTAAAAACTCTTCCAAACCCTTAGCACACCGAGGTGTGTTATTCAGTAATGTTATCTAGATTTTATCCATATATATTAAAATGTTCCTACACTTTATTAAAAAAATTAAAATACATAATTATTATCAATTAGTAAAAGGGGTAAATGGAAGTTAAAAAAACACAACCCATGTATCTATAATAAGAGTTATATAAGTACTAAAAAAGTTGAAGTAAAAAAGGAAATCAATCATGGATAGTATTATTTAAAATAGAAGAAAGATAAAAATCATACAATCATTAAGAAAAAAATATTTCAAATGTTATTTGAAAATCATTTATCAAACCGCATATTGAAAACAAATTTAGAAATCTAACTATTTCAATAAAATCACTTTTAAAGGAAAGACACCCCTATTTAAAGGAATTCAACTAATGTCATGCACCCATTTCTCAAGACCAAACTTTCACCTTTTAAAAAAATGTCAAGACACCATGAGACTTATGGTCTCAAAACCATTTAAAAAAAGATTAAAGGTTAGCTACCTTCAATTCTTAAAATATTCCTCTAAAATAACACAAACATTTTAAAGACAAAACTGGTGTCGAACACTCCTTCAAATAGTTAATTACCATTAGGAAATACGCGAGGAATTTTAACAACCACTTGGAATATAACCCAGTTCTATACCAATTCATTAAACCATTTTAAACCATTCAAAGACCAAAATGTGAATTGATGCATGTTCTTAGGTTCATCCTAAGTATAAGGTATGTAATAACTAAAAATAATGGAATACTATGAGAAATATAAACAATTCCCAAGGCATAATATAAATGACCACTGAGGCATATTAATTGAAATATAAATAATGCATATGGAATTCAATAACCAAAATCCATATCGTACTAATAGTAAGCTAAGAAAAGTACTAGAGGTGGAATAGGGAATAACTAATTAACATTAATAATAAACTAAACAAAGTATAAGAGATGGAATATGAAGAAAATAATTTATACTAGTAGTTTGAAAAAAGTATATAAGAGATGTAAAATGAGACGAATGAACATACTAGTATAAAACTAAACAAAGGATAAGATATCTCATAGGAAATTTCTAATTCATACTAGTATAATTCCAAATGAATCATAAGATATTGATTAGGAAACAAACAATTCTTACTTGTAGGAAACCAAAAAAAAAGTATGAGATATGGTAGAGGCCTTTAAAAATATATACAAATAGCATGACAAACATTTTCTAAGACATGGTATAAAGAATATGAATACAAAAGGTTGTGGTTTTATAAATAACAACATATATGTATTCAACTTGCTCAACATAGTCAATAAGTCAAATGTAATGTTTCATGATAAAATTAGCAATTATGGAATGGAATAAAACTATGAGATCACTTTAGTAAATTATGAAGTAATAGAAAACATGATGAATATTTATCGTTTCATACTTCACTATACATAACAAATCAATAAGCATACCAAGCAAGTATATGATATAAAGAAAGACTTGTAATTTAATTAACATATCATGATAAACATGTAAAACCCATGCAACAGTCACAAAAACAAATCATTTAACCATGAAGGGTTCCAGGAAAACATTTACTAGTTTTAAACTCTTAGTATCTATATAGTTCGCCCGAACCTATACCATTTCTAGGTTAACTCTCTCTAGATATGAGAGGAAGAAGGGGGACACCAACCAATTTAATTGTAGACTGTATCTTTGAGGCCTAGTTAAGAAGATAGATTTCACCCAGAAGATAATATCAAACACCTATCAAGGGATTGGAAATAAGTAAACACTATCATCACTTGAGGAGAACAAATACAGTAAGCAAAACCCAGTTCTTACCTTAGATTCACCAAAGTAAAGCCTCTATATCCACTATATTGGAAGGAATCCAAGTGATTAGAAGATTATATCATCCATGGATTAATTGAGAGATAAAATAAAGTGAATAATAGAATCCCATACCCTAGAATTTATGGGGGTACCTAGTCTACTTGTTACCTGATGACCTCATGGAGGGATGGCTCATGGGAGAAGAGGATACAGGCGGTGAGGGCGAGGGTGAGGGCTTGGGGAGCTTAGGGGAAACCTGAAAGCTAGTGAGGATGAGGGGGAGGGGGATCGGGAGAAACTGGAGCACTGTAAAGGGTGAGGGTGGGGGTGGGGGGATCATGTGAAATCAGAGTACCAAAAATGTCTCGAGCTCAGGGGGAACCAGAGCACCAATGAGGGATCGGGGGGGCTCAGGGGAAATCAAAGGGTGAGGGGGGCTCAGGAGAAAGTGTCTTTTTTTAATAAATGGATAAAATTTAGTGGTGGTTATTGAAAACCCACTGCTAAATTTTCAGATTTTTTTAGTAAAGGTTTATTAAATCACTGCTAAACTATGAATTTGGTGTAGTGCACACATTGTGCAAACCACCACCTCCACAAAGTAATGATTTTCATTTTTCATATAAATTTCCATTATTTATAAAAACCACAAAAAATATGATTCATCAACTTAAAAAATATAAATAATATCATTATTATTCTATAATAATGATATTATGCACTTATTTAACCATACTCACCCATCGAGATATAGTATTTTCATGTTTTAGGTTGGTTTAACTGCTTACTTGAACAATTCTATAAAACTCCATCATGAATGAATATGGGAACTTCAATACTAATTCTATTATAAGTTAATAAGAAAATATTTATTTTTTATTGTCTTTAAAATGGTTATATTAGTATTTAATTTATTATTAAAATATTATCTTTAATAATTAAGATCAACAAAATAATCTGACATGCATTCAACTTTCATGCAAACATAAGAAAAAACTATATAACAAATAAATCAAATATGATAATAAATAAACTTTATTAAATTAAATTTAGAAAAATATGGTTCCCAAGAAGGTATCTAATAATTTTAATTTTATTATTCAGGAAGTTAGGTGCGTTCACAAAATAAATCAAGAACAAAGTAAGGGATTTTGCAAACTCAATTATCTTCTATTGAGATAAAATATTTCTTATTGAACCTTATTGTTCCATGTATGATTCATTATAACTAATGAATAATTTATATTTTATTTCATCATTAATTTTAGGTTTCTTAAAATTCTTCCTTATAACCTGATTATCAAATGATTCTTACCTCAATTATTATGTCACTGATAAGTGTTTCTTATCTCAATTTTCAATTCCATTGGACATACTTCTTATTATACACCATGTTTCTTTCAAAGGGTGTATCTAATACTAATTTAATATTTTTTATCATGGTCCTCTCATTATTCATCTTATTTAATGTTTCATTTGATAACACATCCTTCAAGGGTTTTTTACTCAAAAGTTTATAAGGATGTAAGGATTTTCTTGGTCCCATTTCTAATTTTTTGAGATATAATAAATTTTGTGAACCATGTTTTCCTTATATGTTTTATTTACTTCCCATGAATTTTTTTGAGTAGAATTGTTTTTATTTAATGCTATATACTATGAAAAATCATATTTTAGTCTTTAATTAGCTATTAATTCTATTGTTACCCCAGTAGTAATGATTTTTGGTAACTCAATTTTCAATCATTGAGTTATAAATTTTCATCTTGAACTTTTCTTGGCTACTCCAACCCTAATATTATATTATATGGTATTTTATAATCCTATTTTTGGAAAATGAATTTTTAATATATTTTTTACTATGTGAGGATTCAAAAAAGGCAATTTCAAAGTATTAAAAATGTTTATTTCATAATAAAATTTTTCATCGTTGGATCCACATATCCTATAGAAAACATTATTTCATTTTAAAGGATCCATTATTAGAGATTCATTTTAAAAGTAAAATTTTTCAAAATCTTCCACTTCTCCTTTTCAAAATTTATTTTCGAAAGTGATATATATGTTTTTATTTTAAGTTAATGATAAAAATGTTTTCTAAAGGATCTTTTAAGTTTTTACCTCCATTTTTCTTTTCATATTTTAAAGGATTTAAAATCATGGGATTTATGTTACATGATTTATTCTCTAATAAATATATATTTATAATTTGGGGTATTGAACTCCCATTTTCAAACAATTCAATTATTGATCTCATCTTGTGTGATACTGTTCGAAGGATTATTTTGGAAGAATGTTTTCATATATGCCGATGTCCTTACGAGTTTTCTTTGTTACACTGGGGATATGTTATTTTTTAATCATCCACATTATTTATTTGAATGTATTATGTAATTTTATTTTTTTAAAATATATGATCCATCATTGTTTTTTTATTTGAAAAACATCCACCATGAATAGTAAAAAAACTTCTCTTCTAATGACTTTGCTTTGTGAATACCCTCTTTTATATTCTTTTTATTAAAGGGTGTTCACGTAGAATCCATAAGTCGATTGATTATAGAAATTTTTTACTTAACCTTATACAATTACTCAATATGGTTTTAGCTTGAGGCATGCTAACATAGAAGGCTATTCCATTTATTGATTGGGGAAATATTGAATATTAATATATTTTTTATTTGAATATGAATGTTTATTAATTACTAAAGCGTGATGACTATATATTGTTTAACCATCTAGCTTCTTTATTTGGATGATTTATGATCATGTTATCCATTTTATTGACATGGGAAAAAATATTAGCATTATGTATGTTGTTATTCTAATACAGATGATTATTGGAAATGTTCATTTTGAATTGTTCATTTATATGATAAATGTACTGGACTTAAAAAAGTGATGGGTGTTCCCGACATTATATATCCCCCTGATGAATTGGTGGGTATCATAAGATAAACATGTTAGGGTATTCGGTGTATGCCTTCCAAATTTAGCATAATGTATTGACTGTGATCTTGACCAAAAGAATGATGTATTGTCTATGACCTTGATGGAAAGAATGATGTCTTGGATGACTCCTTGATAGTAAGATTAATATGTTTAACATTATTCTTTCCATCACCATGAATTCAGTTAGTTTTATCCATGTGATCGATTTATTTTCATTTCTATCCATGGATATATTATGCTCTCAATTTTAGTTAATTATGGAATTATGATTATAACTTATTCTTTCCATAATAATTATTTCATGTTTATGTCATGATTATCTCAGTTGTATGTTTTCCCTTACTAATCCATTAAGCTCACCCTTTCTCATGTTTCCATTTCCCTAGGATGTGAAGAAAATTATTGCACATGATATGTTTAAGAAGATATATTTTGGGATATGTTGAATAATTTTTATAGATTAAGTAGTTTATTATAGTGTAAAACATTTACTTTAATTGATAAAGACATGGTCCTTATATTTTTATGATTTTTCATAACCAGATCATATTGGAGATCTTCGGGTTCGAGTAGTGCATGAAATCGTGATGAGGACAGAAGATGATCGATTTCCATGCGAATCAGATGACTAGATCCTAGTGATTGGCAATAGCATGGCTCAAACAGAGTATATCCATTCTTCTTGGTGTGATTCATGGATGTATTTTCCATAAGAGGAGTGGAGGACATCGAGGGAGGAAGAACAGAGGATTCTAGAAAATCCCGATCTACATGGTGTGTATTTCAGAAACACACACCATGTGGGACCCCTGGTGAAGAAGCTAGGGTTTATTTTGGTGAAGTTAAATATCACACAGTGTGTGACTCCATTGTGTGGCATGTGCCTTGACCTGGAAGCTTAGTGTGTACCTAAAAGGGTACGCAGACATGGACAATAGTACACGGGATCCTACACACCATGTACTACCACACAAACACGGTCAAGCTTGGTGTACACGGATAGAGCTATTTACTTGGACACGGTCATAAGTACATAGTTTGGGACACATCGTGTACTTTGACATGGACATAGGCACGGTCTGTGATACATGGGAAAGACTTAGTGTTGAAGGTGCATGCCATGTAATACCAGTACACGTTGTGTACTCCTTCCAAGTTGTCTTGGAGCCCTTGTCCTCTTCAACTTAGATAGGTTTTGTGAGGGTGATTTACCTATATCCATTCCCTGAGGGTTAGTATGGAATCACTTTATACACATAGTATAGTGATCCCTTCATCATGACTTCTTGGATATAGTTGTTGGAATCATTTTGTGAGGCCTAGATTGAGATCATCTATCATATTATTTCCCTGTATATAGTTCTTGATATCATCAGAACCAACACTACATGGACGTTGATCCTCTACTTAGTGGGTTATTTTGGATTGAGTTATTTGGATACCCCATGTCCTTTGGTGTGATCCTCATCTGTGTATTGTTTTCTTCAGACTTCCAGTGTATCCATATTATGGAAATAATCAATGAAAAGTACATATTAGGTAGATTTCATCAGTGCTATCTGACTCATGGAGTGTGTTCTCCTGGATGAGTGTTATGTGGAACCGTCGATCGTGATTCCTAGACTGGCATTACGATTGTGACTTGACTTAGAGATTGTGTGTCTTTGTTGAGTATATTTGGATATTATTATTATATGTGTTGTATACATATGCCTATGTAGATTTGGATATTATTATTTTTTGTTATATCCTTAGTATTTTCAGGGTGTCCTATAGAGTCTTGTTATACTCACCCATGCATGGGATTTTCCCACACATTTTTTTTCTTGTGTAGACGATCAAACTTTTGAAGGATACCTAGAGGGACTAGGAACAATTGGTGCTTAGTGAGTCAGATAAACCAAGGTATGTTCTTGAAGTCATCTTGGCAGTAGTCCCCATCTTTACTTTTAGGTTAGGCTTGCTTTCCGGCTCATTGTGGTGGGATTTTATTTGGACCTGTTTAATTTCCATTACTTGTTGTTATTATCTGATTGTGGGATTTAGATGTATTAATTCATGGTTTATTAGTTGTTTTACATTTAATCATTGTATGGTCTTAGAGATGTGTGTGTGTGTGAAGTTACTTTAGGCTAAGGCCTCCCATGTTAGTGATATGTCTACTCAGTGCTAGTTTATAGCCCCTGGCCTATTAGAGGCAAGCTTGGGGAGTCATGGCACAGGCCCCATTGGGATGGGTTGTGACAGAATGGTATCAGAACAGTCAGTTCTACCTTAGGACCATTGTATGTGATATTGGTTTTGGGAAACAATGTTAAGTGTTTCAAGTTTGAATTTCATGTTAGGGACTCCAGTGTTGGTGCGGTGGCTCACATATCCATACACCAGGACTCTGATCACCTGATTTTTGACTCGGTACTTGTAGACACTGGTTATAGGGAAAAAATGGTACATGAAAAATATAGGAATGGGTTTTTTTCATTTCCTTCACGAATCATATCTCTAGATATACTCATTGGCAGTGGTAAATCTTATTTATTTCAATATGCCTCAATGACATATTCTAGCTAGGATTAAGTATCAGGATCATGAGAATGATCCCCTCAGTGATGAGACATTGATATAGGGGCATATTCTAGAGGTGTTACCTTCAGGTGGTGAACGAGTTATACCACTACCTATTGTGCAGTAGATGGTACCTATAGTACCAGTAGATGAGATACACAAGCTAAGAGCACTTCATGAGTTTCAGTGATAGAACCCCCTTAGGTTATGAGGCGATCCCAACCCACATGCGGTTGGGGACTGAATTGAGGTAGTGATGTGAGTTTTCCATCGTGTCAGAACATTGGTAGATCATATGGTGGTTCTTGTAGTGAGACTTCTCTATGGATATTCAAAATGATGGTGGGGTTTATTAACCCAGTTGTACAATAATGTGACTCTATCAAGGTCATAGTTTTTATCACCTTTTTATAGAGGATTTATCTCCAACTATGTTGATGGATGTATGCATCCAGGAGCTTCTGTAACTCTATAAGGTCAGTATGAAAGTGGCTGAGTATTCATCGAGGTTCACCAACCTCTCTAGTTATTTGATGGATATGGTATGAGATCAATTATTTTGGTATTGGACCTTCATGTGAGGACTGTGTAGATACACCTGAGCCAACGTTATAACTATGTGTATTCCTACCTATGTTGGGGTGTTAGAGAGATATTTGGTGGTTGAGAGTTTCCTAGATGAGCATATGAAGATAGTGTTTGCTAGTAGTGGGTACACAAGAGAAGAGACTTTGTAAATAGGAATCTGACATTAGTATCCAGGTCTTGGACATGAAAGGCATTTTAGGAGGAGGTCCTAGGAGAGAGGTTCTATGGTTTAGGGATCACAAGATGGGTCTAGTCATACCATGGAGAGGTTTTTATACTCATGTGATGGAAGGGGAAATATTACAAGGGTTTTTTCAACCTATCATACTATTGATAGAAAAATAGTGGATGAGTCGCCGAGGTAGAGGCAGCGGTAGGAGAATATAGGTTTGCAGGATGGAGGATGTGGAAGAAGAGATGGGAGAGTAGTTTTAGGTGGTTGATACTTCTACTTGTTACCACCGCCACCCTTGAGTGGTCTACACCAGGCTCAAGGAGCTAAAGGATAGGGCATAGACAACTTTCGGCAGTCAAGGCATATGACCAAGAGGCTTCAGAGATGATATGAGGTATGATATGTGACTTTTATACCTTATTCTTATTACTAATAGTCATAGGTTCTAGTCATTCCTTTATTTACACTTATCTGGTATGAGTCTTAGAGATTCCATTTGAGCCCTTATCTTGACCCTTGCTCTTGGAAACTCCTACTGGAGATGACTCTGTGATCAAAATCTTATGTCGATAATGTGACCTAACTCTTAGAGGTGAGAGTTTCTATTGGGATACCTTTGAAACAATGATGGGGCCTTATGACATAATATTAGGTATGTAATAGTTATCTACTATTCATTCCCAGATATACTATTTTAGGATGAGTATGTGGTGTGTCCACAACGATGGGACCAATTTTTCCGTTGTGGGTGAAAAGGAAACCCAGACAGTGCAAGATGGACTCATGCATAGGAGGGTGTAGCCAATTACTTATCATTTGGATATTATGACCCTTAGTTCAATGGATTCTATGAGTTTTCAATTCCATACAGTGTTGGTGGATTATGAGGATGTCTTTCTAGAGGATGATCCAGGTTTAACTCCCCACTGAGAGATAGAATTCTACATTGATCTACACCCTAGGACAACCCCGATATATGTTCCAACATATTGGATGGCTCCCATAAAGCTTCACAAGATGAGGGTGTGGTTATAGGACATGTAGAGGAGGGAATTTGTTAGTCCTAGTGTTTTACCCTGGGCATCCCCAGTATTGTTTTCTAAGAAGGCAGATGAGATTTTGAGGTTGTGTGTGGACTATCATCCCCTAAATTAGGTGACCATAAAGAACAAATATCCACTACCTAGGATCATTGTCCACTTTGATTAGTTGAGAGGGTTATGATGGTTCTAAAATATTAACCTTAGGTTAGGCCATCACTAGTTGTGAGTATGGAATGAGGATATACTGAATACGAGATTTAGATGTGGATACAGTCACAATGAGTACTTGGTGATTCCCTTAGCATGATGAACTCCCCAATAGTGTTCATAGGACCCATGAACAAGATATTTCATCCCTTCTTAGACTGGTTTTTGGTGGTCTCCATCGATTATATCTTGGTGTACTCAAAATCTAAGGAGCATGTGAGACACTTGAGGATGGTTCTGGATGTACTCCAAGAGCACTATATTTACATGAATCTCTCAAAGCACTAGTTCTAGATTCAGGAGTTCTATTTTCTAGGACATGTTGTCTTAGAAGATAGTGTGGCATTGGACTCAGTGAAGGTTGAGGTAGTGTTAGATTAGGATCCACCTAAGCGCAAGATGAAGTTATGGATCTTCCTTGGGTTGGCGGGATATTATCTAAGATTCATACCTAACTTCTCCTGGATATTGGTTCCCATGACATATTTAACCCGAAAGGTGAAGCCTTTCATGTGGACAGAGAGGTCAGTTGGTAGATATTATCGAAGATTCATATCCGAATTCTCCTAGATATCAGTTCCCATGACATATTTGACCCGAAAGGTGAATCCTTTAATGTGGATAGAGAGGTGTTGACATGTATTTCAAGAGTTGAGGTAGAGATTGATGAGTTCTCCCATCTTGATATTTCCATAGGAGGGTGTCGAGTACATAGTGTTTTGCAATGCATAAAGAACCAGAATTGTTTGTGTTCTGATGTAGAGGCAGATAGTGATTATCTATGGTTTATGTTATTTGATACCACATGAGAAAAAATACACTGCCCATGATCTTCATTTAGCAGTGATAGTCTTCATGCTAAAGATGTGGCAAAACTACCTGGTGGGTGAGAATTTTATCATCTATTCTGACCACAAGAGTATCGATTATATATTCTATTAAAAGGATCTTAACTTGAGACAGAAGTGATAGATAGAGTTTTTCTAGGATTGTGAATTCAAGATTATCTATACTCTAGGGAAGTGGAACATCATAGAATATTTTCTCCGTAGGTGACCATGTTTGCAGTTGTTGAATGAGGAGTTAGAGCAGTTGGCCTCATTGTGGCCATCCTTTGTATATGGGGATGGAGTAGATTACCTTCAATTAATGGTTGTTAACCGTCCACTTTTACTATGATTCAGGGAGGCACAACTTGGGGATACGGACTGTGAGACCATACATACTCATATATCCACTGTACATGCTCCTGATGGATTTTATGAAGGTGGGAAGCATTTGTTATTTCTAGAGGACACATGATGGTACCAGTGATTTTTCAGGAGGAGGTTATGAGATAGTTTCATACATCTCCTTTGGTAGTACATACATGCATGGAAAAAGATATACAAGGACCTACTATCTTAGTTTTAGTGTCCAGGGATGAATAAGGGATTTGCAGAGTTTGTCTCTTGATACCTTACTTGTCAGTAAGTGAAGGTTGAGCACTGGGTTCCAATGGGTTTGTATTAACCCCTTAAGGTTCCATAGTGGAAGTGAGAAGTGATATCCATGGAATTTTTGATGCGGTTACCATGTATATCTATGGTAAATGATTCAATATGGGTGATTGTATACTAAATCACCAAGTCAGATCAATTCCAATCTATTTAGGAGCAAAGTTCAATAGAGATATTGGGATGACTCTACATGTAGGAGATATTCCGACTCCATGGAGTTCCCTGGAAGATAATTTCTGACTGTGATTCTTGCTTCACATCTCAGTTATGGAAGGTATTACAAGAGGCTTTTGGGACTCAACTGCATTTGTGCATGGTGTTTCACCTCCTGAATGATGTCCAGACTAAGCAAATCATTCAAGTTCTGGAGGAGATGCAGTGATCTTACATGTTAGACTTTAAACTTGGTTAGGAGGATAACCTACCATTGGTGGAGTTTGCATAAAAAATGGCTACCATTCCACCATTGGTATGGTGGAATTTGAGGCCTTTTATGGGAAACCCTATAGGTCACCACTTCATTGAATCAACCCAGGAGATTTAGTACTTATAGACCTAGAGTTGGTGCGAGCCACTATAAAGAAGGTGCAGATCATCCAGGAGTGGATGATGACTACACAAAGCCATCATAATTCCTATGAGGACAGTCAACATAGGTATTTAGTGTTTGAGGAGGGATACCATGTGTTCCTATGGGTTTCACTTCAATGTAGATTACAAAGATTTGGTCAGGACGACAAGTTATCTCTGAGATTCACTTTCTATTTCCAGATATTGTGTAGAGTTGGTGAGGTGGCGTACCACTTAGATCTACTTCTACAATTAAACTAGGTACACAACGTATTTAAAATGTTACAAATGAGGAGTTATGTGAATAAACCACTACATGTTATCAAATAAGAAGAGATGGACATAGAGGATAGAGCTACCTTTGCTGAGTACCCAACGGAGATCGAGTATTAGCATAAGAGGGTCCTTCATGGGTGAGCGATTCATTTAGTGTGTGTTTGGTGGAAGTAAGAGAATCTTCAAGAGTGAACATGGGAGATCGATATGTAGGTGTGAGATCAGTACCCACATATTTTTTTATAACCACTTGTTTTGGTTTTTCGGGATGTAAAGCCCCAAGGTGGGGAGAATATAGTGAATCGTATTTTACATGTATTATTTTTGGAAATTTTATGGATTATTTTCAAGACAAGGCACTAAGACAATGTGTGATTCCAAGGCCTAGTGTTTTTGGGATCAATTTTTGAAATATATTAAAATAATCTGAATGTTTTTTCTTAGTTTTGAGTACATTACTTGTCTTTTTTACAAAAATGTCATTTTAAACTAGAAACACGCACTTTGAGTCATACCGATCACATCGTATATAGGTTCGACATAAGAATTGTTCCTACATGTCAAAAATTACTTATAAATAATTTTACTAAATTATAAATACAATAAGAGAATTTTTTCATAGTTTTCAATGAGTGGAACTTTTTGAACAAAAATTTAAATTTTAAACTGATAATGGGAACTTTGAGTCATACCGGGAACATCACATATAGGATTGAGGTGAGGCTGATTCCTAGACATAAAAAATGACTTATTTATCATTTTACAAAAGTATCAAAATAATCCGAATGCATTTTCATGGTTTTGAGTATGTTAGTTGTCTTTTTTACTAAAATTAATGTCAATTTTAAATAAAAAGACACACTTGGAGTCGTACCGGTCACACCGTACGTTGGATTAAGATGAATATAATTACTACACATCTCAAATGACATATGGATTGTTTTTATAAAATATCAAAACAATCCTAATATGTTTGATTAGTTTTGAGTACATCACTTATCTTTTTTACTAAAATGTCATTTTAAACTCGAAACAAACACTTTGAGTCATATTGGTCACATCGTGTATTGGTTTAATGTGAGACTAATTCATATATGTCAAAAATGTCTTATGAATTATTTTAATCAGTTTTCAATAAAATACAAGTGTGTTTTCTCATTTTTCCATGAGTGACATGTTTTGAACTAAAATGTCAATTTTAAATTGATAACAGACGCTTTGAGTCATACCAGGCACATTATGTATCATATTGAGGTTAGGTTGATTCCTACATGTCCCAAATAACTTATGTATCATTTTAATAAATTATAAAAACAATATGAATGAATTTTCTTGGTTTTGGGTATTTCAATTTTCTTTTTTACTAAAATTTCATTCTAAACAGAAAATATGAACTTTGAGTCATACTAGTAACATTGTGTATCAGTTTTATGTGAGACTGGTTCATAAAAATTAAAAAATGACTTTTGAATCATTTTCATAAATTATTAATAAAATTTAAGTTAAGTTTCTTGGTTTTTAGTGCGTGACACTTTTTGAATTAAAATGTCAGTTTTAAACTCATAACAGACACTTTGACTCGTACTAAGCACATCGTGTATCAGATTGAGGTGTGGATGATTCCTACATGTAAAAAATAAATTGTGGATCATTTTTATAAAGTATAAAAACAATTATAATGTGTTTGATTAGTTTTGAGTATGTCAATTTTCTTTTTTACTAAAATTAATGTCAATTTTAAATAAAAATAAGAACTTGGAGTCAAACTAGTCACACCGTGTGTCGGACTATGGTGCGGTTAATTCATACACATCCCAAAATTAGAAAAAAATCCCAAATAACAATTTTACCAAGATTTAAATTGGAATTATTTATCAAAAAAAACCAACAATATATATTGAGTTGATGTTCTTAGCTGAAAATTGTTTTTGGGTAAAAACATTGACTCAATATGCAATGTTGGCAGTTCAACAAAGAAAGGTAATGGAAAGCATGGTAACATTAGAAAAAAGTAAAATTTTATCTCTTTTGTGTCTCGTTGCATATAGTTGAAATAAAAACATGAATTTCTAATAGATCTATGAAAAAAACTAAATAAGTATTAGATAAAAATGATAAGGAAATTAACTTACAAATAGTAGATAAAATGATAAAAAAAATTAATTAAATAATTAGTAGGAATTCACATTTTCATGATGGTTGTATACATTCTTGACTCATTTACTTATTTTAATTATCTCAGTTACAGCCTTAAAGTCCAATATCTCATGATCATGAGTAGCTTTGAACAAACCACCCCAACTTGAATAAAAGAATCCACCTGTATAAGAAAGAAATTATTATTTGAGTAATACTAAAAATAAATAAATTAAACATAAATATAAACCAATAAATTAATTATATGTATAATGATTTTACTATGAAAACATCAATATTACCTATGTTATTGAGTATAGGTAGCTTTATTTCTCTTCCTGTAAAGGAAATGGAGGTAATTTAAAGGAAAGTGATAAATGCCAACACTATAGGGGTGAAAATATTTTGTGGGAGAAGAAGTGTGTGGAAGTTTTGGTGAAGAATGTCATGAAATATGAATATAAATATTCTAAAACAAATGAAATATATAATAAATATTGAAAATTAAATCAAAATTTTATTATATAATTTTTTGGTAAAATAGAGAAAGTATATTGTAACATTACCTTTACATATTCCCAAAGGGTTTCCTTCATTATAGTCTATTCTTTCATGGGATTGGTAATATCATCATGTGCAGAAGACATTGTATGCATGAGTAGTCAAAAATTTAAATTATATTGTGTTAATTCAGTAGAGAACAAATAATATTATGAAGAAAAACATATTATATTAAAAAATACTTTTACCTTATCATTGAACTCTCAGTTGTAGCCTCAAAGTCCAATCTCTCATGAGAATGAGTAGATTTGAAAAAACCACCCCAACTCGAACAAAGGAATCCACTTGTATAAGAAAAAAATTATTTTGTGAGTAATAATAAAAAGAAATAAATCAAACATAAATATGAAATGATCCATTACTTTTATGAAAGTCACTTATTCATGTTATATGTGTACATTTTTTCATTAGGTATGCTGCCATTCATTTCTAAGAAAATATATATAATCTTGTGAATATGAGTATTTTTTAAAGTCATAGTAGTACTAGAAAAATATGAATAAACAAAGTATTAATAGATATTTTAAATTAAATTCTAATTATCTTCGAAAATACCTCTTCAGGGATGCTGATTTATTGATGGAATATGACCCCTCTCATAAATTTACAAACAAAATAACCACGATATTTTCCATTTGTTTGTTTCATAAACTGTAGAAACATTGATAAAAATAAGTAATTTTTTATATGTGTTTTTATAGTGAAATATTATTATATATACCATGATACTTGTCCACTTGTAGAAATTGTTGGGCTCCTTATGTGCATGGGTTGTCCTCATGTCATGAGTTTCAAAATATTTAAACACCACCCCATCATAACAAAATTATTATTAAAACACAATATAAAATATATAACTTGAAGTTTAGTTCTAAAATGTTGGATGTATTGTATTAAAATTTAAAAAAAATCATCATGTGTGGATGGTTTGTTGGGTATCCATGAAGTGAATATAGGAAATAAATATTTGGAGTATCTAAATTTATCGTATTGATCATCCAATGTTGCCTAAAAACACAAAAAAGAATAATTAATGAAAGAAATGAAAAAATATATGATATGATTAAATTGTAGATTTTCACCCCTATGTTGTTGGTTTTAAGAAGAGTTTTTTCATCCATAAGTTTTCTTTCAAATGATTTGGCTAGTTTTCCACTATTTCATTTCTTTTTTATTCTATTTTTGTTTTTTTTGTAGAAGTAATGTGATGAATAATGAGTTAAAATTTATATTAATTCCCTTTAACTTTAAATTAGTCATTAACATGTATTCTTTATTTTTTATGAATACCCATATGATACCTTTTAATCATTCAAGAAGTTAAAAATATATATATATCTCCTTCCTGGAAAGAGTGTAAGTAGATGGAGGAAAAAAATTTTGTTTTCCACCCTCCACTAGCGCCAACTCTTCCCATATTTCCATATCAATCATGTCTAACCTAGCCTTAATTAAATCCATTGTTTTTTTGGGTTCATTTAGTAACATGACAATGACACTATCACATACATTTTTTTCAACATTCATAATATCAAGAAAACTTCAAATGTGCAGACAATTCCATTATGCTAATTCAAAAAAAACTGATAAATTTTTTCAACTAGTTTTCATAAGGTTTTTGGAAAAAGGTTTAATAGAAGAAGTATCCATATCTTTTACTTTCTCAAACATTTGATCACCTATTAGTGGAGACAATTCTTTATGTTCTTCTGAACTTCCATTGAATGATGTCGTCCAAGATCGGTACTTATGTCATCAGGGTATAAATCTATGATTTCTTAGAAACATAATCTTCAATGAATGTTTTAACCTAATTGAATGTGTACCTTGTTCACAAATGGGAAACCCTTGAGTTCATTTAATGTTATATCATGAAAAATTTCCATAAGTAGGAAAATAATTTATCATCCCATACAACATGGCTATCAATATGAAATCTTCATTTCTGCAAGAATCATACAACGTAATATCTAAATCCCACAATAATTTCAAATTTTAGATCAATGGATCCAAATAAACATCAATATCATTACCCAGCTATTTTGGCCCTAATATAAGCATAGGTAACATAATGTATTTTCATTTTATGCATAACCATGATGGAAAGTTATAATTTACCAACATAACATGCCATGTACTACAAGTGTTTCTTTGAAAACCAAAAGGATTCACTCCATATTAAGATAATTTAAGATAAATATTTCTCGACTCATTTCCAAATTCAGGATACTCATGATCAATTCTCTTCCACTGAGGAGATTTTTTCAGGTGATGAAATTTCTCATATTTATTTCTTGTATCTGCGTGCTAGGTTAATTTCCTTTTAGTCACCTCACTTCCATATAGGTGCATAAACCTTGGGATGATTGGAAAGTACCATAAAACTTTTGTAGTACCCAATTCAACTTTCTTGTATTGAGAATCACTACACTTTGTTCATTCTTTAAGTGATTTTTGGTCCTAGATAAATGGTATACAGTCATTTGGGTAGGCATATATTCCTTTAGAGATCATACTCATCAAATGTAGAATTCGTTTGGCATCATATGTTTGTATAGGGTGCTCATTATCTTTTGGGATAATATCATTCAAGAGAGCAATTATTTCAGTAAAACTTGTATCACTATATTTGTTTCCATCTTTTAAATTATATAGCTTCAGTACGGATGACAATGCTATATATTTAGTGAAACCATCATACAATGGCATCTTTGCATGACTCTTTAACTTATCAAATAATTTTATACAATCATGAAGTTCATATTTAACTTTCATTGTCATTTACTTAATATGATCTTCATCATCATTCATAACTGTAATCACATCCTCGATATGGTCTTCTTCATTGTCCATACTTGTAATCATATTAGATGATCCATAAAACGTAGTGTTATCCCAGTCACTAGCAAAATTTACTTTTCCCCCATGTTTATTCCAACATTTATAACTTCAATAAATTTCATGATAGATCAAGTGTTATTCCAACTCTTATGGACTAATTAGTCTTGAATAACAACAATATAAACATAGACAAAGGATTTGAGAAAGGTCATATACATGATCTTTTTCATACTTGATGAACTCTTTTACCCCATCTCCATACTCTTTTGTCATGCGATTAGAATCTATCCATTCTATATTCATATCAATCCTATTTGATTTAGTAATATTAATATTTAACAAAATAAATACACAAAAGATGTTCATTTGAAAATGGATCTCATGGATTTATTGAAAGAAAATGAAAAGATTGAAAATGTTTTATCATCCAAAATGATCAAAAACAAAAACTTATTGAAGGAAATTTATAAATATAATAGAGGATATTTTACTTTTAAAAACTATTTTTCACTTAAATTGAATGGTGTAGGAAGTATTAAAATTATAGTGAAGAATTTTGGATCAAATGATGTTCTCTTTATTGTTGGATTGAGGCACAATCCCTTAAGCATTTCTCAACTTTTTGACAATGGGAATGAAAATATTTTAAGGTATAATAAATGAGTCATTAGAAGATTAAATGATGGAACTATACTTATAAAGTATTAGTGATCAATTGATAATTTATTTCATATTTTTAATGATCAAACCCCTTTTTGTATGAGTATAAATGAAGTATAAAATCACATTTATATTATAAAAAACTGATGAAATACGACTATTCAATGTAATGATGGAAATTAAAAAAAATCTATATTATTTGAAAACCCTTTTTATAATAGAAAATATGGTTGTTGAATATAATATGGTTTCACAAATAAAAAAAAGAAATTATTATATTTTTTAATATATTTTCAAAACTGGAATTGAATTTTTAAAAGTATAAAAGTATTACACTATTGATAAATTGAAAAAAAGTATACAGGTATAAAAGTATAAATTAAAAATGTATATATATTTATATTAGTATATAAAATTATATGTGTATATATAAGTATAAAATTATATATAATTTATAAAAGAGTATATATTTTAAATAGATACACATAATTTATAAGTGTATATAAATTTATAAAACTATGTAAAAGTACATATATGTTATAAAAGTATGCATAATATATAGAAGTATATGGTTTTAAAAATTTATAAAAGTATGAAATTATAATATATAATATTAAAATTTATGAAAGTGTAAAAGTATAGAATTATTTGATTTTAGTCTACTTATGAAATAGTTGATCTTGATTTTAGGGTTAACAAAAAACTCTATGTGTACCTTGTGAGTCTCATGAGGTTTCATTTATAGGTACCAATAGATTCAAACTACTTTTTAAAAAAAATCTATTTCTATTTTGTTGTGAGTAGTTTAGAGAAATTATTTGGGAAGAATATTTCCTTAAAAACCTCCCATTTCATACTATAAACTTCTTCATTTTTCCTCATATTCATAATCATCACCCACCATCTATCTACTTCGCCTTCAAAATTATAAATGGCTATCCATTTTTTCATAACTATTTGATAAAAGAAACCCAAATGGTTAGAGGGAATTGCTGCATGAATGAATCCATGGTGAGTTGTTCCATCCTTATCATGTTTGGGAGTTTGAAATGGTTCATGTTATTATTCATTTCTTGAGAATGTTAAGTAAGTATTATCATGATATTTTTCATTCCATCTCTCTTCCCATTTGGTTTCCTATTGGGATAGTCACCTCATTGTCCATTGCACCCATTGTTATATTGGTTCCTCCTGGATCAAGACCTTACTAAAACAAAAGGCATGAATCATGTGTAATAAACAATAATATCTCCCAAAGATGTCTCTAGATAAGTATTCCTTCTAAAAATAATATTTTATATGATTCCCTGTGGAAATGAGAAACAAAAGGAGGAGGGATACAAAATTCTTAGCAAGGGAGGACATATAAATGGCTCATAAAGTGGTTAGATCAAAATCAAAAGAGGAGAAAGAGCAGGAAATAAATATAATATTAAAATTAAAATGGAATCATAATATATTTCTATAAATCATTAAAGGACATGTAAAATAATGAGATATTATAATTTCAAATAAAAAATAATGATTTTACCCAAACACATATCTTAAAAAAAGATAAATATTGAAAAAAAAAGAAAACATGCAATCCATTTTTTACCAAACACAATTAACAAATTAAATTCTCAAGAATAAACGAAAGAAATATATTGATATATTTATATGAAAATAAAGAATCACAATAATCAGTAAGTGTATCATAATACTTTAACCAAATATTTCAGCATTATAGCTAACCATTTAACCTATGTTATATTCTTATTAAACAACATTTAAATTAGCATTGTATTTTCTAAATATTACGATATCCTAATAAACAAACAAAGCATAGTAAAAAAACACCCATCACAATAAATATACACTTCTAATAAAGAAAAACTAAACATAAACATACCAGTCATCCCCCAACACAAATAAAATCATAAAAACACACCTATGGAATTTAATATCAATTCACGAACATCTAGACCTAAAACAAATGAATATATTCATAGTTAATTTATATAAAACAGAATTATAAAATATTTAAATTTTCCTATGAAAAATACAGAACACGTTATCACCATTTTAAAATAATCCCCAAAATTTCCATATACTCATTCAAATCAATAAAAATTCAACCTTACACCATTCAAATCCATTTACAACATGATAATATTTAATCATTTAATATAAAATCTTAAAAACTCATTTAATTTATAATTATTGGGTGTTTGTAAGAGTTAAATCATGAACAATTTAAAATCTATACATCTATAAAACCAAAATAAATTCATAATAAATTGAATCATTATATTAAAAAATGATTATTTAAAACATCTTAAAAAAATCACATTACAACAAACACAATTAAAATAATCCACGATAACATGGACATATTTATGTCTAACCATAATTTTGAGAAAATATAATCATTGAAAATGAAAACAATAAATACATAAAAGGGCCTCCATGACCATAAAATACATGTCAACACTAATACTAAAATTAAAACATGTAATTATCACCACTTGACACGCAATACATATGTGCATGACACCCATTTCACTGAATCCTTGATGATCTTATGTTTAAACCCCTGTCAAAATGAAATTCTTCCAATATAGGAAATGTAAATTAATATTAAATCAACCTATACACTATTGGTGCACATGTATGGTGTAGGTATATAACTAAGGGGGTGAATCTGGTCCGAACACCATGAATCGAGGTTGGAGGGGGGATAAAGGCATATATGGAAGAAGCAATTAAAGAGGAGAAGAAATAATATCATACCTTAAAGCGATGATGATACATTGATGAAGAGTGTTGAGGGCAGTGAGCAATGACAATAGGGAGTGATGGCGGAAGGGAGCGACAACGGCAGGGCAGGGAGCGACGATGACGACAGGGAGCGATGACGACGGCAGGGAGCAACGACGACAGTGACGACAATGGCGAAGGTGAAGGTAAAGGCGACAGCGAAGGTGAAGGCCAAGGTGGGGAGCGATGGTAGGGAGAAATGTTAGGGAGAGTGATGATGACAAAACTACGGTTCCGCAAAATCTTGAAGGCATAAGGAGATGGAAAATCTGTTAGGGTTCTTTTTATAAGAACACGTAAGGCTTTTATCAGCGCTTTCAAAAAAACATTGATAAAGAGTGGATTTATCAGTGCTAATATAGAAAGCGCTGATAAAACTACTATTTATCAGCGCTTTTTAGCACTGATAAAGAAACTCTTTTATCAGCGCTAAAATTCTAGCACTGATAAAGACTGGTTTTATCAGCATTTTTTAGCGCTGATAAAATGGAAACTTTGTCAGCACTAAAAAAAGCATTGATAAAGATATAAATAAATAAATATATTTATTATTTAAATATATTTATTATAATTTTGTAAATATATTTATATAATTATGTATTTTTATATTATTATATATATTTATAAAATTATAAATATAATAAATATATTTATTATTTAAATATATTTATTATTTTTTAATAAATATTTGTATATACTTATAAATATATTTATATAATTTATAATTATTTAAATATATATTATTTATAATTCTAATTATAAATAAAAAAATTTATAAATATTTGTATATAAATATAAATATATTTATATAATTATATCACTACTATAATTTTGATTATTTGCAATGGAGTATTAATGACAGATTTCTATCGTAAAAAGTTATTTGCAACGGGAGTCCGTCGCTAATACTTCTTCACAAAAAACAGCGTCACAATTATGGTTATTTGCGACAGATGGATTATCTGTCACAAATAAGTGTCATATTATTTTTAAATAACCAATTGCAATGGATTGTCCATCAGCCACAAATAATAGTTTTCTTAAAAAAATATTAAAATTAAAAAAAATTAAAAAATTAAATTTAATGAAAATTAATTAATTTTTTAAATATATATATATATTTAAAAATAATTAAAATATTTAAAAAAATAAATTAATTAAACAAATTAAAAAATAAATATTCTTAAAAATAATTAAAATATATTAAAATATTAGAATTAATTAAAAAATAAGAATAATTTAAAAAACAAAATATATTTTAAAATAATTAAAAAATTAAAAAATTAAATATATTTAAAAATAATTAAAAAAATTAAAATTAATTAAAAAATGTTTAAATATTTAAAATTAATTAATAAATTGACAAATATTTAAAAAAACCATTAAAAAAATTAAAAAAAATAATTAAAAGAGACATAAAAGTAATACATCATTTCAAACATGATATATTTGTCATACCAAATTACAAAATAGTCATAAAAATTCAGAAACCATCAACTATTATCAGGTGGAGTAGGATCACTCAAAGGACCATGGGGGGATCACTCAAAGAACTAGGGGGTACTTCATATCGACACTATGTGCAAGTCACGACATATACTCCAACATTTTCTCATCTCTCTGACGTTATTACTCATGCTCCTCCTCCCTCTCTTTCTGCATCTGCTTTATCATCTCATCCTAAGTTCTTAACCTCTCCTCATATTGTGCAGTGGATGGCGGCATCGATGATGACTCTCCATGAGCTCCCTTTGGGCTCACTGATGTCATCGCATTAAGTACTATAATAACCCGTAGGTATCAGTCGAGAACCAATACCAATCACCCGACCTTTCACAATACCCTGTAAAGTTACCTATATCCAGGCCCCCACATCAAAACCCGAATCACCGATGACATCTTGTTCATTCTGTCCTTGACTCTCTCATGAATGAGAAGTCATAGCCTCATACATTTCCTTTAAATATAATGACAAATTAGAATAACAATAAAATTAATGTCCATGATTTTTTTTAAATTACTAACCGCAATATGGTGGTGTCGGTCACCTACAACTTCTCCTGCACAGGGATCAATATACATCTTCTTATACACTTCAAACTCCGTAATAGATGGGTCAGTAACGACCTATATAATATAATAACCATGTTATAATTAAAGTGTATATATATATTAATAAATAATATCACTTACTATATGTCATCGATGTATGACAATTGTATGACTTCTGACCCTATGTGTGACCTCTTTCATCCCCCAGCTCTAACGTCTAGATAATGACCTCCTCTTAAAAGTATCTCCTGGCTAGAAGAAGCACAATTCATCCCATACCTGAGCTGAGATGTAGTCGAGTCGATGAGAGACACAATACTGGTCAAAAATAGTAGCACAAGCTTTATACATAGATTTCTTTATGAGGTTGTGTTGAAACTGATAAAAGCGGTCACGTATACAAGCATCTCATGCCTCTCGGATAGGACCTCTTTGGCTATCAGCAATCAAAGAAAATAAATTCTACAATATAATTTTAAAAAATATGTTAGTAATTATGTAACAACCCAAAACTCTATCAATGAAATTTCCCTTCTTATGTTTATTTCATATAGTATAGATCACATAAAATCACTTATAGAACATAATACAACATCATAAATAAAGAATGAATGAAATAAGAGGCATTTCTAGAAGTTAAAGAGCCTATACCGATGAAATGGTAACCTGGCCTTAGGAATAAAAATATGACCCTTATGAATAATAATATGACACTTATAAATAATTCTTTATTAAAAAAATTTCTTTAAATTAATTTTATCATCATTATTTAAAACCAATAATTTCTACTTATTTCATATTTTATATGTATATGTATATATATATTACATAATTTCTTAATCAAATATATTAACATCAAATTTATTATTACATTTTAAAAAAAATAACACAACAAATATTTAGAAATACATACACATGTGCACACAAAAAAAATCTAGAATTGGGACAAAAAAATGAATACCAAAACCAAAAAAACAATAAGTAACAAAAAATGGGTAAAAATATAATAAACTTCCAGCAACCCTAAATACCAAGAAAATTAAAATAAACCTAGGTGTTGATGAAACCATCATATTTCCAAACAATTATAAACTTTTAGCATATTTCAAAAATCATCATATTTCAAATAATAATGTTTTAGTAACCCTAAACACAAAAAAAAAAATTAAAGATCAAACAATATAAAAAATACTTTAAATCAAATTAAAACAACTTAGGTGGAACAAGGACACTCAAAACAGGAATAATAAATTTAGATTAATCCTACATGATAAATAAATTATCAAAATAGGGTAAATTTCTAAAACTAGATTTTTCCAAATTGGTATTTATGACATCTAACAAAAACATGAAAAAAACGATAAAGGATAGAAATAGAGTCCATATCTTCTAGAACTGAGGTGAAATAAACCAAAAATTAGAAGAAACAGATGTTTTTTTGGTTGCACAGAGTGGGGTGGCTGGTGGGGTTCTGCCATGCGATGGTTTGGGAGAGGGGAGAAGAGAAGAGAGAAAGAAGAGAAGATGGGTGTGTGTTGTTAAATCTTTAAACTTTTTGCAATGGAATTAATTCCATTGAAAAAAGTTTTATCGATCAATATTATTTGCGACGGGCATTGAATTCTGTCAAAAATAATCTCGACTCCAAGGGCATTTGTGACGGACTAAGCAGTCCATCGTAAATGCCTGCCGTGAATAATTTTTGTGTTGGGTGGCGGGAAACCCTGCCAAAACTATTTACGATGGATGTAATATTCCATTGCAGATAATGACTTTTTGTGATGAAATCCTACATCTATCGCAAATAGTCCCCGAACAATGACTATTTGCAATGGGGCATTTGTCTGTCGTAAATGCCCCGTCACAAATACCTGAAATTTTAGTAGTGTATATATTTATATAATTATATATATATATATATATTATAATTTTATAATTATTTAAATATATATTTATTTATTTATAATTTTATAACTATTTAGATATATATATACATTTATTATTATATAAATATATATTTTTATAAAATTATAATAAATGTATTTATTGTAATTTTATAATTATTTAAATATATGAATATTTATTTAAAAAGTATTTATATATAATTAAAATTTTATAATTATAAATATAATAAATATATTTATTATTTAAATATATTTATTTTTATTTTATAAATATTTATGAGAAAATAATAAGTTAATGGATATAACATGAATAAATCATATTTTGTAAAGTATAGATCATAAAAAATGAGTGATCACATATATGGAAAGCATGAATAATAAGGATGTCAATGTATAAATGAGCATTCATGATTCGTGAATACATAACATATGCATATGTCATCATAATATAGATAATCTTAACATTTGGAATATAGCAACCCGCAATCATGTCCACAAATAAACTTATGATCGTATAGCGTCAATTATACTCACGCATCAATATATAAACATAAATAACGCCAATCATGTCCATGAATATCATCATCATCTCATTATATATATATATATATATATCGACCAAATTCACTGGAGATATATATTTATTTATTTATTTATTTATTTATTTATAATTATAAATATAAATAAATATGTTTAAAAATTATTTATATATAATTATAAATATAATAAATATATTTATTATTTAAAAAATATTATAATTTTATAATTATTTAAATATATATATTTATTTATAGTCTTATAAATACTTTTTTTAACCATTATATATATATTTGAATTATTAAAAATATATATATTAATATATCATATTTATATTAATTATAAACATGCATTTTTTAATTAATGTATATAAATAAAAATTATTTTTGAATATAAATATTATAATTATATATATATTAATTATATTTTTTATTAAAAACATTTATCAACACTAAGAATAGTGTTGATAAATCTAACCTTTATCAGCACTAAAAAATGATGATAAAGGATACACCTTTATTGTCATTTTTTAGTGCTCATAAACGTTACCCTTATCACCATTGATAAAGGTAAGACTTTTATCAACGCTTTTTGTTTAGCACTGATAAAAGCAAGCGCTTACCTTGCACCGATTTGTGACAGTGGATCCTCTACTTAGTGGGTTATTTCAGATTGAGTTATTGGTATACCCCGTGGACTTGGGTGTGATCCTAATTTGTGTATCATTCTTTTGAGGATTCTAGTGTATCCTTATTATGGAAATATTCAATGAGTAGTACATCTTTGGAAGACACCATCAATGTTATCTAACATGTGGAGTGTGTTCTTCTTAATGAGTGCTACATGGAACCATTGAGCATGATTCCTAGACTATCATTACATTTGTGATGTTTCTCAAAGATTGTGTGTTTTTGTTGAGTATATCTAGATATCCTTGTTATATGTGTTTTAGACATATAATTTTGTAGAGTTGACTATTATTGTTGTTGTTATATGCTTAGTGTTTTTAGAGTGTCATATTGGGTATTGTTACACTCACCCCCGTACAGGCTTTGCCTGCACGTGTCGTGTCTTGTGCAGACGATCAACCTTTTGATGAAGTCCTAAAGGGACAAGGACCAGAAAGTTCTTAGTGAGCCGGACAAACCGAGGTGTGTTCCTGTGGTTATCTTAACAGCAGTCCCTATCTTTACTTTTAGGTTGATCTTGTTTTTGGACTCTGTATGGTGGGCTTGTACTTGGCCCTGTTTACTTTTCATTACTTGTTGTTGTACTCTAGTTGTCGGTTTTAGATATATGCATGCATGATTTATTATTTGTTTTATATTTTATCATTGTATGAGCTTGAAGATGTGCTAGTGTGCATATGAACTTTAGGCTAAGGCCTCCCATGTTAGTGATATGCCCACACGACGCTAGTCACCATCCCCTAACCTATTGGAGGCAGGATTGAGGATTCGCAACACGGGCCCCATTAGGACGGGTCGGGACGTTTTATTTAAGTCATGTAATAATGAGATAGTTATATTTGGGAACCTATAATTGGTATCAAGGCCAATATGTAAAGTATGTGTTTATGAGCACCTGATCCAGGAGTGCAGGTCTGGGTTTCCACAGTTGGTATTAGATAAGGGTTTATATTACTTTAGATATTATAATGTTTATTGAGGATAATTTAAGGATTTATAAGTTAGGGTTGATCATAATTTCAAAGTTATCGATAACCCTTTGGGATAGTATATGATTTAATATTATGGTAATAATGTAATTTTAATTTGGGGATTAGGATAAGCGAACTTTAGTAAAAACCATGGGGATAAGTCTAAGAAATAATTCTAAGTGTAAGATAACATCCTGAAGTTTTTGAAAAGAATAGATTGTGTGGTTCTCTTAGAAATTACATCTCAGTCTGGATACTACAAGTGGATGTAGGATCTGACACAAATGTATTTAGGGGTAATAACCCTAAAATGGGTGTATTGGATATTAACTTTACTGTCACATAGTGCACAATATATACATATATGGATACCTAGTTTGAAAATCCTAAGGGGTATGTTTTGGTTAATCATATTTTCTTTACAATTCATAATAAATGATTAATTATGTTAAGGAATTAGGATAAAAATTTGGATAGAATCCAACTTGCAATAAGATTGATCTCATTTACAGCCCTAAGTTGGGTCATGGCACCACCCTAAATGGGTTAAGCTATACCTGATCCAATGTTTGAACTAACAATCACTTGCGTTGTGTTTGTATGTCCATCCATCCAACCTGACAGTGAATTTTCTTACATGCCCACCTGATTTGTCTTCTAAAATTTCAATATAATCAAGGAATGAAAGAAGTGATATGAGATAGTCTCTCCTGATGTGAGAGCGATTTCTCATAGTTTTTCCTAGCACTGTGTTTGGTGAGATTTTTAGTAAAAGAAAAGAAATGATTTGATATTTTATAAAATAAAATAAAATAAAATAAAATAAAATATTGTGATTTCTCTCCTTGCATTTGGATCAATAACTCAGTAAAAGAAAAGAAATGATTTGGATTTCTCTCCATCTTGTTTGGTGAGTATTTTTAAAGGAAAATAAAAGAAATTCTTTTGTGATACATGTAGAAAATAGGGATAAAATTGGAATTGTAAAATATTAACAGCCCTCCACCATCATTTCTTTCCAAATCATCTCAATTTTGGGGTGAGTTAAAAACAATAGCAGGAGAGAAATATATTTCTCTCTATTTAGCCCCTTATTATTTCTCTCCCCTTAAAATTATCTCTCCAAACATGAGAAACCAATTTCTCCTCTCAATATCATTTATTTTCCCTTTGTATCATCCCTTCCAAACTATCCCTAGGTCTTAGTTCTCTGAGCTTCCTCTTCACGAAGGAGTTTCACCAGCATCCTCCTTTCTCAAGGTTTCCTTGGATCGAAGGATCTTGAATGGATCTACGGTAACCATGATGATGCTTCAATGAAATCCTCCACCCTCAGATATGTGTTTTGATTCCTCCTTTATTAGATCCACATCTCTAACTCCCTCTTCTCAGATCTACAGACCAACATCTCTCTTACCAGTGACTACGATGACGATGGTCGGCCCCTGGTTCCTCAGCCTACCAGGCACTCTCCTGGATTTCAAGATCTATGTCAGTGATGGCCCACCAGGATCCTAGTGCTCTAGATCTATGGCTACAACGGTTTTCTAGTTCTTCAGATTTCCAGATATGCGCCAGCAGTGACTTGCGGTTCTCGACTGATGGATTGAAGTCCCTGATATCCTACATGTAATTTCTAATCTGTGACTGGAAACTTCTAATTCCCTAATCTTCTGTGTGATATTTCCGATCTACGGCTTATGGCTTCCAGTTCTTCAAATTTATGATCTACACCAACGACGACTTGCGGTTCCTGGATGAAAGCTTGAAGTTCCTAACTGATGGCTTGAAGTCCCCAATTTGCTACTTTTGATTTCCAATATATACCTATAGAAGTCTCTACGGAGATACTGGCTTGTGAAGGTTTCTGCTCGCAAAGTTTATGTTCACGTCTGGTTTATTTTCTACTCACGAAAATCCCTATGATTGGTTTGGCTTCTACTCATGAAATTTTCTTCTCATGGAGGTCTCTGATCGTGGAGATCTTGGCCCACAGAGGTTTTGATCATGGAAGTGTTTGTGCATGGAGTACTTTCCCCATGAAAATCTTGGGTCGTGAAGATCTCAGCTCACAGAGGTTTTGGTTCGTGCACATCTTTTCTTGCGAAGGTTTTACTTGCGGAAGTCTTGCTTAAGGAGTGGTTTTCTCGTAGAGATCCTTACTGGAGAAGGTCATTTTTGGACCCACTTGTTAATGGAGAATTAATTGGTTTCTCAATGGAAACACCTCTCTTTTGGAAAAGGAAAAATCCCTTATCATTGCAACAAGGGATAAAGACTCCTTTTTGGTTCACCGTATGAATCTTTCTGCTATATAAAAATTTATATCAAATCGTCTCTTCGGTTTTCCTACCCTGAAGAACACATTGTAATAAATATGGCATTTGGATGACAGAGTTTCCATACATGAGATCGGATCTGGACGTCTCATTTTTTAGTTCTTCAATAAAAAAGACAAACACAAGGTCCTTCTCTGAATACATTGGTCCTTTGAAAACCAACTGATATTAATGGAGGATTTGGAAAATAATGAGGACACCCTAACATCAACCCTTTCCAAATCACCCTTCTGGGTTCAGATTTTGGGCATCCCCTACTAGTCCAAATCTGAGTGCATTATGAGAGAAATCAGATCACGTATAGGTGACTTTATGGAATGGGATCGATCATACCCTATTCTATGGGGGCCTTAAATGAAGATAAGGGTATCAATTGATGTTTCCTTCCCTCTCCTAAGGGGTACCATTTTTTCAACAGAAAGTTTAAAAACATGGATTTGTTTTGAGTATGAAAAGATTCCAATCTTTTGCTTCTTCTATGGACACATAAGACATACGAATAAGGAGTGTAAATCAAAGACAACTGATGGGAAAGGTAATTTTTTCATGCATTATAGTCCCTGGATCCATGAAAAACATCCCGAAAAAATGTTTTTTCTAGAATCTAGAAAACATAAGGATATGGAGAAACTTGTCAGGGCCCTAAGCATGCACACCACCAATGACTAGGAAAGGACTATTTTAATAGGGTCGTCATGATCTATTATTGACTATGATAATAAAATACATACAAAGAAAGCGGGAAACCTGGCCCCTCAAGATGACCTGCAGGCCTCTATGAGCGCCTGTGTCGCCTTGAATAAAGGACCAATTCATATGAAAACCTTACCTTCATCCCTACCCTGATGATCATAGAATATTCTTAAAACACAATCCATCCCAAAATACATCTACACGGACCCTCCTGACCCAATTCCTCCCCCATGCCTTGAACCTCCAAACCCATTTCCTTCCCCAGACATTGAACTCTCACAACTCACCTTTAAGGCTGAAGATGATATGCAAGGGTTGAAATTGACTGGTGCTAAAGCACACAGGAAGTGGAAAAGGATAATTAGAGGGGACCCGAGAATTTTCCTCCTGTTACAGAACATTTTGGGTACATACGAACCATGTAATCAACTTTGGGAAGCGAGAGCCTCCTGAAAATATGGAAGGCTAAAGATAATGGATTATTTTTTGAATTTTTTAGAGGTGGGGGCTGATCTAACCTAGCTCCACCCAGCCTGATGAAAATCATATGATGGATTTTTTTTGGTCTTGGTAACTCACACACAGTTCGTATGCTCTGGTGTAGGAGTGTTCTAAGTCTACCTAGTGTGTTTTTTTGTCTAAAACCATTCTAAAAAACAAGTACATGCACAAAATTTCCTCCAAAGAGGGTTTTGAGGGATGCTTCCATGTTCTGCATCAAGGCCATGATGACGGACTTTGCCTCCTGTGGAAGGAGGAAGTGAACATTTTAATTAAGAACTTCACATTGAACCATATTATTGCCTATGTGCATCAACCTAAGATGAATATTTGGTCCTTCATTGGTTTCTATGGCTGACCCTCACAAAATGTTAAATGGAATTCATGGGACCTAATTAAAACAATTAGGATCGGTATCCTAGGACCTCTTCTCATGGGAGGATATTTTAATGAGATCATGTTCCAAAGTGAAAAGAGAGAGGGTGCTAGAAGGTCCTCTAACCACATGTGAGACTTCCTTCAAGAGACTCAATGCACAGGTCTTACTAACTTGGGCCATATGGGTACCCCCTTTATGTGGTACTATGGCCGCTCAGATAACACCCACATCGAGGAGAGACTTGAGAGATTCTTGGCATCTTCTGACCAGATCTCCATCTTCAACCTCTTTTAGGAATCCCACGTCACCCTAGCCATGTCAGACCACTGTCCGATTCCTATTCCCCTTAATACGGTCCACACAAAGCTAAGTCGTGAAAGAACCTTCATTTTTAAATGCTTCTAGATGAGGTTAAGGGGTTGTAAAGAAGTGATTAAAATAGAATGGACTATGAGTGGACCCGACTTTCATGATAAAATTTACCAGGTCATGTATAACCACAAAAAATAGAGTGGTATGTGGTTCCATCAACCATATCAGCATTGTGACTCAATTGAAAAAAGTATTTCCAAGATCCACTCTCTCCCACCATCATCCATGATCATTTTCAGAATTGTAATGCTCGAGACAAAACTCAATGAAACCCTCAGAAGAAGAAAAATCTAATGGTCTATGCATGCTCGCGACATTCATATCAAAGAAGGGGATTAAAATACACAATATTTCTACCAGAAAGCTTATAGAAGGTGGAAAAAACCTTATTTCATGTCTTACCTCAATGGATGGAAGAATAGTCTCAAAATAAGAGGATATCCATGACCTTGTACTTCATTTTTTTAGGATCTCTACATTATTGGAGAGCCCTCCATTCTCATTGAGGTTTTATCCTATATTATGCCTGTTGTTATTGAGGCTATTAATGATAAGCTCACCCAAGATATTACTGATTAGTAAATTCTTTTCACCCTTAAACAAATCCACTCCACCAAAGCCCTAGGCCCAGACAGATTCCATTCCCTCTTCTTTAAAAACTTCTAGCACATTGTGGGGGCTGATGTTTAGAACCTGAAAAAGGACCTCTGGCATGGGAAGGATGACTTTACCTTCATCAAAAAAAACCATCATCACTCTCATTCCTAAAACCCAAAAACCCTCTTGGGTTTTTAAATTTCATCCCATTAGCCTATGAAATGTCACCTATAAAATCTTCTCTAAGATTTTGGTCAACTATCTTTACACCTTTCTAGCTTTCATTGTTTTAGAAAACCAAAGTGCCTTTGTCCCCAATAGGCTTATATCAGATAATGATATTATTTTCCATGAAACTTTTCACTCTATGAAGACCTGAAATGTGACCAAATAAGGCATCACGACCTAGAAGCTAGACATGACTAAAGCTTTTGATAGAGTGGAATGCATTCCATGAAAGAAAATTTGGCATGGGAAATTCTCAAAGGAACTTATATTTGGGATAAATTTACTATCAATAGATATGGTGATGATTGGAAGAGTTGGAATAATCAACCTTAATGATTGTCAAGACTTTCTCGTTGCATGATTAATCGACTAGAGGAGATGGAAGGGAACTATTGTTGGATCTTTGGCTATGGTGACATCAACCTTTGGAAGAAAAACTGGCCAGTTACACTTCTCAGCTTTATGGGATGCCCAATTCCAAAAATTTCCTCCAAAGAGGCCAGTCGATGTCCAGCTTTCCTAGATGCAATTTTGAAATAGGAATAAAAAAATATCTATGAAAATATCATCCTTTCAGACGACCCAGATAGATGCTCCTTCATGGGATCTAGCTTAATGAGGTTATATAGTTGGGACTTCAGGAATATGTTTCACTCTTCTGGGAGTATGGATGTTTGGGCTTCCAAACTGTGGTGCAAGGAAATTCTAGGAAAGCTAAACTTTTTAGTTTGTCACTTGAGGAACAATACATTTTCAACTAAAAATCGTTAAAATAAGAGTAGTTCTCATGGTTTCTCATTACCATTTTTGTTCAAGTCCTCATCAGGAGACAATTGAGCATATTTTTCTTCATGGTGATTGGGTATAGGGGGTTTGGAATTTTTTTGCAATAGGTAATGAACATCAATATTTAGGGTGATTCCATGAAGAACTTTATAAAGTCCCGGTTCTCAGGTGTTGGACATCACGGGCTATAAGTGAAGGTCTGGGGTATGATTTTTGCAGCCTCTTTTTGGTTTCTCTGGGAAATGAGAAACAAATCCCATAATAGTGTGACTCAATCTGTGAATTACCTTCAAATTCGAATTAAAATTGCAGTGGAAGAATTTAGAGGTCTGATTAAAAATGATGGTCTATCGACTACTCTCAAAAGGTTTCTTATAAGTGTTTTTATGCCTATAATTATCAGAAAACCCAATCAATGTCGATGGTTCAAATGGAGCATGCCTTACATGGGTCTTAAACTCAATGTCAATGGTTCTTGTGTTGATGGGAATATGAGAGGAGGTGGTTTGGCCAGGGATTGTAGAGGTTCTATGCTGGTGGGATTCAGCTCTTTCTTTGGTGTTAGTAATCCCATTGGGGCAGATACTAAAGATATAGATCTAGGTATTTCTCTGTGCAGGCACTTCAACCTTTCGATCTCAAAAGTTGAATGAGACTCGATCATGCTTGTTAAATTCCCTCAATAGAAAGATGATGTACCTTGGGATCTGGTTTAATCTATCAGGTATTGCAGAAACTATATTAACCAAAATATTCATGTCAGTCACACCTAGAGAGAAGGGAATTACATAGCTGATTCAATTTATATAAAAGGTGGTCTAGAAGATACTGTGAATCTCTACACTAGCTTGGGGTCTCTACCCAATTATTGCAAACATTTTGTTAAGAATGATTCTTTAGGCCTTCACTATTTTTGGGCCCCCTGAGTTTTCTTGGTCTTGCTTCCTTGTAATGTTTTATGTTTTACTTGAATAAAAAATTAATTTTTAGTCAGTCAAATGACAGAGTGGAATGTCCATTCATCCAATTCATCATGAGAAAAATGGGATTCTACTCAAGATGGGTTGACATCATTATGAAATGTGTTAACTCCATCTCATTCAAGATTTTCATTAATGGAGGACTTTCATAGATATTCTCACCCTCTAGGGGACTTCGCCTGGGAGACCCCCTTTCCCCTTCTCTGTTCATTTTAATAGTTGGTGTTTTCTCCAATCTCATTTTAGCATAAGCTAAGGAAAAATTAATTAATGGAGCAAAGAATTTTCATTGGGTCCTCCCATTTCCCATCTCTTCTTTTCCGATGACTGCCACCTTTTCTCCAGAGCCACATTGGAAGAATGAAAATGTATTGTCCTTCTTATCTGCCTCTATGAGAATGCTTTAGGGAAAGTTTTCAACCCCTTTAAATCGAAAGTTTCTTTTAGTAAAATTGTGCCCTAGAATAGGAAGGTTGGGCTCCAACAAGTGTTTTCCTTCCAAATGGTTGATAAACACCACAAATACCATGGGATTCCTATGGTATTTGGTCGATCGAAAAAAGAAGTTTTATCCGTCATTTTGGAGAGGGTGGATAAAAAAATCAAGGTTGGACTTATAAAAGAGTCTCCACATCAGGTAAAGAAATCCTCATCAAATCAGTCTCCTAATCCATTCCCTTCTATATTATGAAGTTCTTCAAGCTCCTTGGTGTCATCACTAATCAACTACACTCTCGCTTCACAAATTTTTGGTGGGGACTTAATGATGTAAAGCACAAGGATCACTATATCACTTGAGATAAACTCTGTAAACCCGAGCCTCTTGAGGGAATGGGGTTTAGGGACCTGCGCCTCTTCAAAAATGTATTTCTTACTAATGATGGTGATTCATTCAATAACTATAGGTTCTGGGTGCAGCGGAAGCGCGTTAGTGGGTGTACCCAACTTTAATTTTTTTATTAACAATGATCAATCCAAGATCTGTCACGATAATAAAATGTCAGATCTTCAGAATAGAACAAAGAACGAAAGAAAAGGGAGCCCAGAACCATAGAGAGGATCATAATATGTTGGTTATAATTATTTTAATTAAAATACAATAATTACCTTGGTGGAATTCTCTCTCCATTGATGTGTCCAGTCATGATCTGATGTGATCCATCGTTGTGTCGTAGAATCCAAGTGTAGGATTCCTCTAGCGGTGATCCACATGTGCTCCACGTATCTCTAGACGTCACTGAAGGGATCTTCGTGTGCTAGCATGGAAGAGCCTTCACTTGCGATGTCTGCTTTCGATCACCTTGAGATCTTCTTGCAAAGCGCTCTCCTTGATTTGGTGGAGGAGGATCTCTCTCGTAGCTTGAGAGCGTTCTTGGTGGAAAAAAGGAATTCTCTCTTGGCTTAAGAGATTTTCCAGATTTGTTGTGCATAACTCACAAAAAAATGGCTAGGATAATGAGAATTATATAATTGTGATTTTAATTACTTAGAATAATAAAATGAATTAATTAACCGAAAGAATTTATTCATTTCATTTAAATCTTAGTAAGACCCCATGTCTAATAATAACAGTTGACTATTATTATTACTTGACATGCACCCAACAAATTACACCTAATATTATTTAATTAAATAAATACTATTATTTCTCACAAATCCCCAGAAAAACTGCACGGTGTGTATATTAATATACACAGTGTGTACTTTTGTTTTTCCATTTTCTTTATTTCCTCCACCACATTTATTAGAAATTGAATAATAGATATTTATTTCTCAAATAAATATCACTACATTACAACTAATAAATATATTATTTTACCCATAATATATTATCTTGAATAACTATTGTCAAAATAAATGCGATCAGGCATCCTTGAATAATTATTAAACCACAATCGGGAATAATATTTATTCAACTTGTTGAATTAATATTTAACTAAGATACTTGGACACACTTAGTGTGTGACCCTCTAGGCCTCTTTCTCAGTTGCATTAGGCAGAGCCTACCTAAAGTCCAAGGTTATCATTTAGAAACATACCAAGGTACCCATAGATAAAGAAGTTAACATCGCAATGACATGTCACCTCCTATGAACGCTTACCGTGTAATGTAATCTCTTTGTCACGATATCTCGAATCAAGTGGGTTGCATGCTGGTGCCATCAACCCATGTACTCTATTATTCTTTCTTTTACTTCCCAGAATTGAACTTGTCCATTCCTTACTATGGTCATGGATTTATTTAGGCTATATCAATTCCATCAAAGGGCCTGAGATATCTACTTCCATTATGGAAACATGAGGGACAAATTATTTCTCGCATTATCTATTAATGCAGTATTACTCGTGACAAACCCAACATATCCTACCTCACTACGAATAGTGTTTCATCATATTTTTCATGAATACATATAAGTGAACAAGTTTTAATACCCATTAATAATAATATTAAAGTCTAAGGACTAATACACACGTCCTCAGATAGGAACATCCAATGAAAATATAAAATATGGATTTCCTACTGGTGGGTCTCGTTCTCATAATATCATCCTGGATATTACCAAGGGTGCACCCCATAAGATGGTGCCTCAAAGTTTTATGAGTCCTCACCCCTAATGTCCTGTATTATTTGTGTCTCTCAAATAACATCATCTGTCCATAGAACATATATTCAAGAACAGTGTTATGGCACTTCTGGGTTCTCATCATAGCAAGGATTCGCTATGACCTTTTAGTGCAATAGCTATCCTTAGGACATTATCACATGCATTGTCACGAATAATAAAAATCAAGATAAGATAAGGTATTTATTAATGAATAAATTAAAAAATAGTTAGTTCTAGGACACCAACTCCAACAGACTCCCACTTGGAATAGATCCAACTACTAACAAACTTTAACCCACTAACTCTCACATGATATTCATGCTTCTATTGAGATAGGACTTTAGTCATGGGGTTTTCCATGTTCTCTTCCATGGACACTCTTCTCACTGCAAATTCACCCCTTTGGTAGAAATACTTCAAGAGGTGATACTTTCAGAGTATGTTCTTTTTCCGTTGATGTGACCTTGGTTCTTTTTCAAGAGGCATTGTTGCATTATTATCACAATACAATGTGATAGGATCTTTACTGCTAGGAACCACATCAATCTCCTGGAAAAAGTTTCAAATACAAATGGATCCCTTGGATGAATCATAAGCCACTATATATTTGGAATCTACTGTAGAATCAGTGAAAACCAGTTGCTTTGAAATCTTCTATCTCACAACTCCTCCATTGAGAGAGAAAACATATCCAGATTACGACTTCAGATCATTCTAATCTGTCTGAAAACCAGCATCAGCATACCCTTTGATGAAAAACTCCTCGTCTCCTCCATATACTAGGAACATATCCTTAGTTTTTCTTAGATACTTAAGGATAGTCTTAACAGCAGTCTTATGTTGTTCTCCTAGATCTACTTGATATCTACCTACCATGCTCAGTACATAGGCAACATCAAGCCTGGTACATAACATGACATATATGATGGATCCTATAGTCAAAGCATATGGGATCTTACTCATTATATCTTTCTCCTATTGTGTTTAAGGACACATTTTCTTAGAAAGATGTAGTCCATGTGACACTGGAACCAATCCCCTATTGTATTGTTCCATACTAAATCTCTTTAGTATCTGGTCAATGTATGTGCCCTGACTTAGTCCAAGAAACCTCTTGTATCTATCACAAATGATCTTGATCCCTAGAATGTAGGCTGATTCACCCAATTCCTTCATGGAGAAACACTTGTTCAACCAGTCCATAACTTACCGTAAGACTGTTACATCATTTCCAATAATAAATATGTCTTAAATATATACTACTAGGATAACGACCGCATTCCCATTAAACCTCTTATAAACACATGGCTCACATTCATTTTTAATAAAAAAAAATCCTTTATGGCTTCATCAAATCAAATGTTCCATGAATTGGATGCTTTATTTAATTCATAAATTGATTTCTGCAACTTGAAAACCCATTTGGATTCACCTGGTATCACAAACCCCTCTGGTTGTGTCATATAGACATCTTCCTAAAGGTTCCCATTAAGGAACGCTATTTTGACATCCATCTACCAAATCTCGTAGTCATGGTAAGCTACTATGCAAAGTATGATTATTATGGATTTAAATATGGAAAATGGAGAGAAGGTTTCATCATAGTAAATTCCTTGACATTGTCTAAATCCTTTAGCCACTATCCTTGCTTTATAGGTGCTAACTTGACCTTCCATGTCCAACTTTCTCTTGAATACCCATTTTCATCCAACGGGATTTACATCAATTTTCTCATCGACTAGAACCCAGACTTGGTTATGATGTATGAAATCCATATCAGAATTCATAGCTTCTATCCATCTTGCGGCTTCTGAGATTTCTATTACTTCCTTGTAGGAGATAGGTTCATCATTGTCCAACAATAATGATTCACCATCCTCAATGACTAGGAAACCAAATCTCTCTGGTTCCCTTACCTCTCTTGAGCTCCTACGCAGTACTTGTGTTTCTAGAACCTCTTCCACAAGGACCTGTGGAACTTGTTCCTATACCAACTCCTATGTATCTTGGGCATCAACTTCGTTGAAGTTAATATTTCTCCCACTATCCTTTTTGAGGATGTGCTCCCTATCAAGAAAGATGGATTGTCTAGCGACAATCACTTTCTTTTCTAAAGGGTTATATAGGTAATTTTATTTTGTTTCCTTGTGATATCCTATATATATACACCTCATGCCCCAGGGTGCTAGTTTTTTTCCTGATAAGGCCTTAACAAATGTCTCGCATCCCCATAAACGTGTGTGCGACAAAATGGGTTTCTTTCCATTCCATAACTCATAGGGAATTCCATTATCTGCCTTATTTGGTACTCGGTTTAATGTGTATGCTATAGTTTGTAATGCATATGCCTAAAAGGATAATGAAAGATATTTATGACTCATCATCGACCTCACCATGTCCAACAAGGTGCAGTTCCTCCTTTCATTAACACCATTCCACTGTGGTGTATAAGGAGGAGTGAGCTTATATAGAATCCCAGACTCCCGTAGAATATCGATAAACTCTTGGTTCAGATATTCTTCACCTCGATCCAATTAAATTTTCTTTATCTTATTACCAAGTTGATTTTATACTTCATTCTTGAATTCCTTAAATTTTTCTAAGGACTCTGACTTATACCTCATTAAGTAGATATATCCATATCTACTAAAATCATCAGTAAAAGTAATTAATTAAGAATATCCACCTCTAGATTCTACTATAAATGGTCCACACACATCTGTGTGCACAAATATTAGAAGCTTTTTGGCCCTTTCACCCTATCCACCGAAAGGCGGCTTGGTCATTTTAACTTGTAAACAAGCATGACATATATCAAGTGGTTTTATCTTATTAGAGTCTAAATAACCATCTTGGTAGATATTCTTCAAGCGCTTCTCATTTACATGACCGAGATGGTGATGTCACAACTGGGTAATGTATGAGTCATGTGAGTTTGTTTCATTATCGATTTCCAACACTTGGTTTTAATAATTTAATACATACAAACCTTTATTTAAATGTGTCATACCATAACATGTGTTGTTCTTATAAAAAAACAACCCTTATTTCTAAACTTGAAAATAAATCAATCCATATCCAAACATGATACAGAAATTATGTTCTTTGTAACACTAGGAACATAATAACAGTTATGTAAAACCAAAAGCATTCTAGTTGGAAATGATAGATGGTAATCACCAATGGCCAACGCAGCTAGCCTTATTCCATTTCCAGCTCGAAGATCCACCTCTCCTCTGACAATCTTTCTAAATCTACTTGGTTCCTAAATTTGAATATATATGTGAGCCCCATCATCTATATATAATACCAAATTTGTAGAAATGGAAAGATTACACTCAATAACGAATGCACCTTTAGCATCCCCATGCTTCTGGGTGAAGTTCCTCTTCTAGTGGCCTTGCTTACCACATGCAAAACATACCACCTCTCATTCCTTGCGCTGCCTTTGGATCTTCCCCTTCTTGGAGGGATGGTGCTCAGGGTATTCATACCATTTATGAATCCTTGGCCCCTTTTCCTTGTCCTTCCTTTTCTGATTCACCATAAAGACTGCGAGTTTTTCAAGCCCCATATCCTTATCTACCTGGAGAATTAAGGTCAAAAGTTCTGAAAGACTCTTCTCATTGTTTCTCATGTTGTAGTTGAAAATAAAGCTAGAGAAGGTCTTGGGCAGTGATGATAGGATGAGATCTATATGCAACTAGTCTAGAAACTTAATCCCTAAGATGTCCAGGCATTCAATGTAGCCAATAAGCTTGACTACATGAGGCCCAACTGGCGCAGACTCTCCAAGATTAGTTGTAAACAAAGCATTGATGATCTTATATCTCTCTCGTCTCGCCTTCTCTTGATAGATATCCTTAAGGTGAGACGTCATGCTATACACGTCTATGTTTTCATGTTTCTTCAAGAGCTCATTAGACATGGATGATAGCATGAAACATTAGAAATTTTTGGAATCATCCATATGTTTCATATAGAGAGATAGTTTCTCATCACTGGACTCTTTTCTAAGCGCAGCTGGAATAGGATCCTCCAGCACATACAATTTCCTCTCGTAGTGAAGGATGACGCGTAAACACCTCTGCCATTCCTTGAAATCGATGCCGGTGAGAAGATTTTCCTTCTCAAGTATGGTTCTCAATGATATGTTTGAAGTTATTTTTCTTTACTTTTCTACAAATTAAGATAAGAAAATTTTTAGTACTTTATTGTGATAAAACTGATACAAATAAATAATTTAATACTTATTAGTCTCCCACTATTTTATTGAAATCCAATAGCCCTCACCATTGACTTTGGAATATTTTGTTGCCTGAATATTCTAGTGGAAATGATCCATATTTCCCTTCACATTACCCCAACCAGGGTTGGTCAAGAAACTTTAAGGGTTTTAGGTTGGAATTCCAAATTCCAACTACATTAACTCACAGCTCCTTGATCTGATGAGTGGACTCCCTGATCCTGAAATCCTTTTATTTTGGATTTCCTAAACCTTTGCCTCTTGGTCACACCAAGTCCTATTGTGGTAGTAAACCCTAGAATCAAACCAAGTCAATTCAACCCAAAACCTTGAATTAGAATTCCCAGATAATTGAAAGCACCCCAACTAGGTTGGTCAAGCATTTTGAACTATGGTTCGATTCTAACCAAGGTTATGGAAGGCTATACCAACTTAATATTTTCTTTAAGGGATTTTATCCTTATACATAAATTTTCATTTTATTATCTTTCATTTCATTCTTATTAATATTAATTGGGATATACTTAAGTGATTAACCATGTCTAAGATAATATTTAAGCATAATTCGATCTTATTTTAGTTTCATCTTGCATGCTGGTTTAATTCATTAATTGTGTGATCGTGAAAACACACCCATAATAAATAAACCATGTAACTGATAGAAATAAAATAAATGGTATGATCATGATCTTTTTCTATTGGTTAGTTTATCTAGCAGTTGATAAACTAACCCAAGACCTAGAGGAGAAACACCTTGAACTTTTTGGGTTCATGTTTATAGTTTTCCACATTCCCACCTTTGTATCTCCTTGGATTGTTTTCACCTTTGCTCCTAACTTGAGCCACCTCCACTAGATTAGGAGCTCCATCCATTACATATGCTTTTATCTCACTTGTAGGTGAGGGGTAAAATGGGGTTTTACATAAAAGAAACCTTGGGCACGAAATACCTACATATTAATGAGGAGAAGGCTCATAGGCCAACAAATTTAATTTAAATAAATTAATTAAAATAAATCATTCACATACAAAGGTCTTGGTCTATCTCATGATCATCCATACATGCAATGATATTTACACATAAATAAAACTAGCATTAAATTCTTTAATTGTTCTTGTTTAAGATAAATCATGATCAAATCAATTAATTATCTTTAATTAATCAATCCTTTTATCTTAAACCCTTTTATGAATTTACTTGAGATTCTCATCCATCATAATTTTAAAAAAAATTCATTTAAAATTATCTTTGTATGTAACTTGTACCTTGGAAGAAACCCGGTGAATTCTCGTTCATAACTACCCCATGAGTAGAAATGAACATTACGCAAATGTTAAATTAAACACACACATATATATATAAAACACTTATCACATGTTGTGCCTAAGATTTACACCTGCACTATCACTACTAGAGATTTATTCTATAGCCACAAACCTATAGCCACAATTTTATAGGTCTGTGGATATAGATTTTTTATTGCCACAATTTTAATAAACCTCTGTGGCTATATCCCTTGTATCTCATGGATGTCCTTTTTTCTGATCAATATCTGGCTCCTCCTCCTCCCCCGATCCACAGCCCTATCACCGCTCATTTCCTTCCTCCTTGAAGACCTCTCCTCCCCGATGACATCTCTCACAGCGGTGGCGGCCTCCTCCCCAACACTCGACCCTCTCACCGCGGCACCCTCCTCCCCTGATGACCTCTCCTCCTCCTAAATGACCTCTCTCATCACACCCTCCTCTCTTACCTCATGTATTTCCTCTCTCTCCCTCACTATTTTCCTCTCTCATTATTTCTCGCTGGCTTCAGTTCCTCCATCCCTCATTGTGGTTCCTTCATTCATGGTGTAGACTCTCCAATCACATATCAGCTTCACTGGGCTTGTGTGCATATAGGTGGTTTCTTTGGTCATTAAAGCTCTTGCTTTGTGTTTTATATTGGTTATGATTGGTGTAGAAACTAAGGTCTATATTCTTGGAGCTATGGTGGTATCTAATATTTTCAGTTATTTATGCCTTGGTTGGAGATATTGCGTTGTTCAATCTCATTCTTTCTGTAGGAGATTTCTACAAGAGGTCAGTTATTTTCTTGTTTATGTTTAAAAGTGTGGTATGTATTGGAGTTTTATGTACCACTTCATGAAGCACATACCATTTCAAATGTGTAAATATGAATTATAGTAGAATGGTGTTGTTTTTTCACTTGATTTTTTCACAGATCACCAATAAAATATAGAAAACCCACCCCATAGCAAGAACTGGGAACCATGTACAGTGTTTTGTGGCTTAGTTATATTACACCCTTGAGAGTTTTCTCTATTATTCATAAAATAAAAACTTACTACATATTATTAAGGATTTCACACTTTTCTTTCCCTCTTAATCTCTTTCCCATGATGGCTTTCTTGGTGAATTCTTATGTCATGGAAAGGAATTTTTTTAGGAGTTAATAATTAATTTAACTGTTCAGTGATATATATGTATACAAATGTGGAATTTTCAATGATGTTATTAGATAGCTAGAAATGGTATTTTTTTGGCCTTTAGGAACCAAAATGACCATTAATTAAGGATTTTTGTCACTACCCTGAGTTTATCTATTTGTGGGTAAACTAGAAAATTATTGTATATTTTTCTTGGAGAATTTTGATTTCTCCCCCTCTTCCTTTTTCTCTAGATTTGCAGATCTAATCTATATATGTACTTTAGTGAGGTCCTCCTTCAGGTAGGATTTAACTCCATTAAAATTATAAACTTCACAAATCATTTTTAGTACTTATTGAATGGATGATTATTGATTTTCCAAGACACTTTTCTATGATAATATGATTGTATTTGGTTTAATTCACTCAGAAGTTTCATAGAGAAGACTGAAAGGGCTTTTGACATGGAAGGGATGATTGTTTTTTTTAAATCCCAATAATTAAATTTTAAATATTTTAATTAAATTCAAATGTGTTGATATTATTGATTTTTTAATGTGTTTTTATAGGTTTTTTTGGAATACTCTTGGTTGTGTATGTTCCTGCTCTGGACCCTTACCTGGGTTACACTCCCATAAGAGCTAAATCTCTTGATGATGTTGAATATGAAGAACTTATTGGATGAGAACACATATGCCCTGAGAGTCATGCCAAGATTTTTTCTAGTATGTATTCATCATCATCACCATCATCACCATCATCATCATTATTTTTTTAAATAGCATGATCCAAAATATTCATAAGTCTTTGTTCATGACTTAAATATATATGTCTGTCTTGATGAAACTACAGACTTCGTCGTGTTACTGAAATTTGACTTTCAAGAACTATGCCATGACTTTACTCTATTTATTTTGGGTAAAAATTTTATGCTAATATGGGACAAATTATCCATTGATATGTTTCTTGTGGCCATTGTTTGTTTGAGCATTTTGAATTATGACTGTGATTGTTGTTGGTGGCTATAGACTTCGAAAGATTTTGTTTTAGGATTATTGACCATGAGTGTCAAGAGTCGAGGGAGGAACAATATTTAGATGGGTTTTTCATTCAAAAATTCAAACACTTTGATTCAGTTCTATCAAAAAATGGTTTCTCGATCTGTAGGAAACCGAATTTAATGACCATATGGACCAAGAAAACTTGGGCCCCAAGTTGTGGATGTTTTTTTCTCACCAGTACCCATGTTTCAACAAATCATTCTAATTTTAGGCATCCATTAATCTATAAGCTAAAGTTTCAAGGTAGTGAATTAGAAATGCATGTTGTGATATCACTGTATATAGAAATATGTGTGATTTGAACTAAATCCTTCTTCGGTCAATATACTATTCTAGATCAAACTATCTTATTAAAAAACATGAGTGGTGATAAAATCTTTTGGAAGCTCATTATATTAAAACTAAAACTGAATTCATCACTTGACCTAAATAATACCCATCACTGTGTGGAAGTTGTAGTACATGATCCATGAATCACAAAGTTGATAAATGAAAATTTTATTTTTTATTTTCTAAATATTTCTCAATCTATTTTATGACTTCTTGCATGCATGGGAGTATTTGAACGTGTTCTATTTTGTTCTCCTGGATTTATTCAAAGACTTGTATGCCTATTAGTTTATTGACAATGACAACTTTTTTCCTTTTAAGTTGTCTTTCATCAGCTTATAACTTTGTTCTTTATCCTATTTGTAGAAATTATATTTGCATGGATGAATCTTGTTATGTACCAAGGATTTATACATTCCATAATAGAGAAGGATATCTGAAAATTAGATGTGTGGGATCGAACTGAAACATTGATCAACAAGTATGTACTCTTTTTTCCTTTAGGTTTGTTTTGGTAGTTTTTTTTATTTTGTTAAGTTTATATCTTTGTATTATTATTATTTTATATTTTTTTATTTTTTGTTGTAGTTTCCAAAGATGTTGGACTAAGGAATCTCAAAAGCCAAAACCATGGCTTCTAATATCTTTAAATCACATCCTTGGTGGATGGTACAGGGAGAAATCCATTTCTTAAGAAATTATGTTTAATTTTAACTATCAATGAGAAATTGTTAAGATCTAATTCCCCTATATTTTTTTGCATCTCTATATAGGTTTTGGTGGGGAGGCTTATAGAAGGTAAAAGTTTTAGGTGGTTTTATTTTGTTGTTAGTATTTTGTTTTATTTTCAATTTATGTTTTCACCTTTCAAAAAAAATCCATTTTTTAATCTTCATTTATGATTTTTTTTTAAAAATTAAAAGTGAAAACATGTTTGGAGATGGGATATTTTGAGTCAACCTCACATTTATTTATTCCAAATCAATATTTTTTTACCATTAAATCATATTTTTCTTATTCAATTCAAGTTAATATTTTTTATAAATTTTAATTCTAATAATGATCCTAAATTTGATAAGTCATTTTTCTTCCTTTCATACATACATTTGTGTTTATGAGGTCAACTGCTAAGAGCATTGAAAACATTGTCCCTCAATTGCATCATCGCCTTCTGAATTGGCAGTGGGGTTGCAGGTGTGGGGGTGCAAGGGGGTAGTGGGGTGAAGGTGGGGGGTTCAGGTGGTGGGGGTGAAGGGGGTAATGGGGTTGCAGGTGGGGGTGTAGGGGGTGGGGTGAGGATTATATTATATCCACTTTCCAACCTTCAAACTAAAATACATACTCCCAACATTTTGGATGATTTGTTAGGTGTATACTGAAAAATACCTAATCACCCATGATCCCATAGGTATCATTTCCATGATGAAAGACAACTCACTGACTTAATCGAAGAAAGACAACTCATGTCTCTCTATACCACTAAAACGAACCAAACCAAAGATACTTTTGTGGCTATATCTTAGTTTATAGCCACAGGTTTAATTAAAATTATGGTTGTATTGTTGTTTAAACCCATGGTGGGATCACTTCTATATGATGGGTATTTCATGTGCGGCATATAGAGGAGACTTAGAAATCTTTAAATCTCATTATTACATTTCATTTGAGTTTAGGTGTACTAATAAGTGGATTTATTTATGGTTTTTCATGAAGTTTGATGAAATTTTAAGTTTTTTTGGGTTGATAAATTTGATTGTTTATGTTTCTTAGGTCTAGGTGGGTGTCCAGAGTGGACCCCACACTTGGCTTGTTGCCTGAGTGTAGTGTATTACCTGGTGAGTTTAGCATCAATTATACCGATTGTAGTTCTAATTTTAAAATGTTTTTTTGTTTGATTCATATTTATTCATGGATTATACAGGGGATAGAAGGATCGTTGGTGGTTGGTACAATCTTGAGATCAATTTATGGATTATCGTTTGAGGTAGGTGTCCTTTATATTAATAATTCTATTGATCATTTGAATTATATTATGTTTTTTTAATCATTAATATGATCATTTTGATCATGTTGGTATTGGAGTCATGTATCATTTATCAAGTATAGTTGACACACCGATCACATATATTTAAGAAGTCTTTATATCTCACTTCTTTTCCCATTATTTCCTTACAGGTGGTTTCTTATATAGATTGCTTGGTATTATTGCATTGTTGTTTTCCATTTTAATCATTACCCCTTCTTCTCTCATTTGAGACACCACGAGTATCTCCAAAGATGTTTTTGACTCACAGTTTCTCATAGACAAATTATAATCTTACCACAATCACCAAAACCACTAGTTCTTGAATACTGCTTGGTTCCACCTCTCACTAGGTTCTTATTTCTCCATCACAAAACCACTTTGTACTAGAGTTGTGTTCCTCATTCACCACCCAATGCTAGTTTCAGTTGATAAGGCTCCTGAGATATGATCATGAGAGTTATCTTCTTCTTATCTACTCTCCCTGTATTTTTCTTGAGAAAATATTTTTTTTAGTTTTTTTTAATAGATTTTACATACATAAATCATGAAATCAAATACATGATTGTAATAATTGAAATGAAAAGCTTCTTGGAAACTATTTTTTGACCTACAGTTCTATCAACATTGGTGTGTTCATTGAGAGATAACATGTGTCAAATACATGTAGGATAAGACCAATTTAATTAGTGGATGCTGAAGAATATGGAAGTCAATAGTTCCAATAGAGACACACCATCAGCCCCAACCTACTCTCATCTAGTAGGAAAACAACATTCAAATACCATTTACAATAATTTCTTATTAGTTATTAGACACTCACCTACACCCAGCGCAACACCACCCCATGCTATTATCCTACAATGCAATCCCATGTTCCCATTATCACCACTCTATTGAAATTAAAACTTTTACTCAAGGTGGAAAGACTAAATAATTCAAATAGAATTTCCACCTTGTCATAGATTATAAATTGCTTGATACAGTTCCATCTTCCACTTTAGAACGTCACAAAACCTGACCTCCTCCATTGATTTTTTTATGATATTTCAACATTATGGTATTCCTCTTCACATTTCATTTCAAGATAGAGGAAAAAATTACTAAATGGGAATCCAAATTTTAAGAAATGTTTTTTTTTCATACCTATTGAAGCCTAACATTGGAAGTGTTGTTCTTAATCGCTAATTTTGGAGGATCTCTCATCTTCCTATAATTGACTTCTTCCTCAACTAGCTTCTAAAACATCAACCACTGCACCAATAATCCCCTATTTAGATTTCATTTCAAATTTCCCATTAATATCTGAACCAGTCCCACAACCAAACATGCACCTCTAGTAGTGTTTTTATGGGAAAAACTAAAGCAAACAGACAATTCAATCATATTTTGTACTTGATATTGAGAAAAGGATTATAAACATTAGGAGGTAAGATATCTATAATTACTAGAGAAACTGTAACATCCATGTTTAAATTGTACATTTTCCTCATTAAGAATTTCTTATTCAGTCCAAAATTTGTCAACTTATAAGCATCTAAAGTGATCTTTCTAGAATATTTCTCTTATTTTATTCTCAAATTGAGTTATCCCTTAAATTATTAGAGATTTACAATATGTATGCACCATGTTATTTTTCAAAATAGAATTCCCAATAAGGAATATTCTATTTGGAATTTCCTAGCTTTCTTGATGGCTCTGTGGTTTTGAATAGTGGTTTCTCAAAGCTAAAAAACTAGATTGTCCTGTTCTAAATCACTTCCCTTAACAACCTTATGTTTAGAAAGGATATTCACTTTCTTGTATTTATTGTTTAAATCACCACTAAAATCAAAAAAATATATATCTGGATTCTCAGAGTAGTTACTACCACACCACAAAACCTCCAAAGTAGTCATATTAGCCAAAGAAATCTACAATTGGGCTCTAAATTCTACTAGAACCAATAGATAAATACGATGAAACTATTTTTAGTTCATTGGTCTTGATCCTCTATACATTCCCTTCGATCCTAATCCTTTTCATTTTCAACACACAACCATTTAAAGAACCATACTGTATCTTTTTTAGATTCACGTCCCTCCATGCATCCTTCCACCACATTAAGATATTTATATACATATATATTTTCCATATGTTTTCTCTTCAACCAAATAGGTTTCATAAATTCAGATGTTTTTCATTGGAATGGAAACTCCATAGGAGACTGTTGAAATGTAATACTTAAAATAAAAGCCTTTTTCACCCCACAACACATAGAAATAATCCAATATGTGCATGATTACAGGAAAAAATAGCAGTAGCCTGCATTGATGTAGCTATATTCATCTACTATTGCTCCCCATTTTTCATCTCGAACTGCAGTATCAAAGAAAAAGATATATCTTGGTCACTAGTAAGTTCAGAAGGTTCATGTGCTAGTTGAAACACATCTTTTTACTCCTTTCACTACATCTGTACAGTCTCTAAATTCCCCATATCACCCACAGTTTAAGTTTCCTCGGTAGTTTTAAGTTTTTCTTTTGTTTGAGTAGTCATAGCCTCTAATTATTCCACCACCACACCTCCAAATCTCTTAATCGGCACTACTTTTAAGTGAATCCAGGTAGTCCCATTTTTTCAGTTCAAAAAAGAAATAACAATCCCCAAGAATTCCATGCATAATTAATTCTTCCATCAATAACTTCATCATTTCCTGCGTTTTTCATTTTGATAAATTTTCCTCTATTCTTCCAATCAAGTGTAACCACACACCAAACACCATTTTTTTAATGGATTGTTTTTGTGTTGATTTCATCTATTGTTTGAGTAGATAACTACTCCAACTATTGTGGCCATTATGCCACTATTAACTCTCCTCCAACACTATATGGATGAGATCTTGAATCTACTAAGTTATCCACAGGTTTGGAAATGTCTTGAGTTATTATTATTCAATCAAGATTCTCCCTCTATCTAAAACCTCTTAATGAAAGAATGATATTATAGGTATCCAAAATATAGAGACTAAGAAATAATGGATATATTTATATGCATTAATTACCATGTACATGAATTACATAATATGATAGAAGAATAGAGGATAAAGTATAAGAATAAGGAAGATAAAGACTCTACCAAGCAACGACACTCCAAGAGGCTAAGGCCTAACCCTCTGTGCGGGGGGGGTCTGTCTAGGGGGGTCTAGGAGGGGGGGGTATGTCCAGGAGTGGGGGGTGTCCAGGGGTGGTGCAAGGGGGGTCTAGAAAGGGTGGTGCAAGGGGGTGTACAGGGGTGTGTGTGCAAGGGGACATGGGTGTATGGAGGGGGGTGTCCAGTAGGGGGTGTAAGGGGGTGTGCAGGGGGACAAGGGTGTGTAGGGGGACAAGGGTGTGCAGGGGGTCTAGTAGGGGTTGTGAAAGGGGGTGTGCAGGGGGGTGCAAGGGGATAGGGGTGTGCAAGGGGTGCAAGGGATGTTTAAGGGAGGGGCAGGGGGGGGTGTAGGGGGGCATGGGTGTGTAGGGGGGTGAAAGGGGTGTCCAGTAGGGGGATGTGTAGGTGTGTGTGGGGGTGCAAGGGGATAGAGGGTGAAAGGGGGTTTTGAAGGGGGTGGGTAAGGAGGGTTATGTAGGGGGCATGGGTGTGCAGGGGGGGGTGTCCAGCAGGGGTGTGCAGGGGGGTGTGCAGGTGTGCAGAAGGGTGTGAAAGGGGACAGGGGGGGTGCAAGGGGGGCTGTGCAGGGGGTGCGAGGGGGGTTATGCATGGGGGGTGAAAGGGGGAATGGGTGTGCATGGGGGTGTCTATCCAGGGGGGGCTTCTGTCTAGGGGGTGTCTGTCCAGGGGGGTGGGGGGCTGTTATCCAAGGGGTGTCTGTCCAGTGGGGGGGCTGTTGTCCAGGGGTGAGGGGTGTTGTCCAGCACGAGTAGTGCAAGGGGGTGGGAGGTGATGTCCAGTAGGGGTGGTGCAAGGGGGTGGGGGTGCTGTCCAGCAGGGTTGGTTCAAGGGGGTGTGGGGGGGATGCAAGGGATGTTTAAGGGGGGTGAAAGTGGGGCTGTGTAGGTGTTGAAGGGGGGATTGTGCAGGGGGCATGGGTGTGGGGGGGTGTCCAGTAGGGGTGGTGCAAGGGGTGTCCAGCAGGGGTGTGCAGGGGGTGTGTGCAAGGGGACAAGGGTGAAAGGGGGGGTGTCCAGTAGAGGTAGTGTAAGGGTTGTATAGTAGGGGTGTGTAGGGGGATGTGCAAGTGTGTGGGGGAGGGTGAGAGGGGGGATATGTAGGGGGTGAGGGGTTAAGTCATTTTAAATCCTCTTCAAAAGAGAGTTTGGATTCCTTTTTTGGATTCCTGATGGCTTTTCCATTTCAATCATTTGTTGATTTTGATGACTTGTATTGGTATGTAGGATAGGGATGCATGCTATGTAGAGAACTAGAAAAAAACATAGCCGATGCAATTGATTTTCTTCCATGAGTTTCAACTGGGATTGACGTGAATATAAAATTCAGGAGGTAATGGTTATGTTATACCATTTTTTTCAAGACATTAGTAACCATTTGTTGTGTTTTTAATCAAATTAACTAGGCATAAACCATGCTTGTAGAATTGATGATTTGAAGTTTACTCTTGAGTGTGTAATATTCGATCTTATAGACATTACTTTGTATCATGGTTGGATAGTTAATCCCCAAGTATGCGCTTTTGAATCTTGTACCTTTATATTTTTTAGAAAAAATATTTTATACATTCTCTCAGTGTACAGTTTTTATTTTTCTTTTTTCTTAGTTCCTTTTCTTAATATGCATGTATATGCATGTAGGGGGTGTCCAAGGGGTGGGGGGTGTCCAGGGGTGGGGGTGTCCGGGGGGTGGGGGTGGGGGGTGTCCAGGGGGGTGTCCAATGGGGGTGTATAAGGGGTTTCCAAGGGGGGGGGTCCAGGGGGTGTCCAGTGGGGGGTGTCCAGGGGGTGGGGGGTGTCCAGGGGGTCTAGTGGAGGGTGTCCAGGGGGTTTCTAGGGGGTGGGGGTGTCTAGGGGGTGTCCAGGGGGTGTCTGGGGGGTCCAGGGGGGGTCCAGGGGGTGTCCAGTGCGGGGTGTCTAGGGGGTGTCCAAGGGGGTCCATGGGGGTCTAGTGGAGGGTGTACAGGGGGGTGTCCAGGGGGGTCCAGTGGAGGGTGTCCGGGGGGGGTGTCAGAGGGGGGTGTCTGGGGGGTCCAGTGGAGGGTGTCCAGGGGGGGTCCAGGGGGTGTCTAATGGGGGGTGTCCAGGGGGTGTCCAAAGGGGGTGTCCAAGGGGGGGTACAGGGGGTGTCCAGGGGGTGTCTAGGGGGTGTCCAAGGGGGGTGTCCAGGGTTGGTGTGGGGGGTGTCCAGGGGGTCCAGTGGAGGGTGTCTAGGGGGTGTCCAGGGGGGTCTGTGGGGTCCAAGGGGTATCCAGTGGGGGGTGTCGAGGGGGTGTCCAAGGGGGTGTCTAGGGGGGCCAAGGGGTGTCCAGGGGGTGTCCAGTGGGGGTGTCTAGGGGGTGTCCAAGTGGGGGTGTCCAGGGGGGTGTTGTCCAGGAAGGGGAGTGGTGGGCTGCTGCAGGGAGGATACAAGGGGAGTGGTGGGCTACTGCAAGTGGTGTGGGGGGCTACTATAAAGGGGTGGGGGGGGGCTGCTGCAAGTGGGGTGGGGGCTACTATAAAGGGGTGGGGGCTGCTGCAAGGGGAGTGTGGGGGGTGTCCAGGAAGGGGAGTGGTGGGCTGCTGTAAGGGGGTGGGGGCTACTGCAAGGGGGTGTGAGGGGGCTGTCCAAGAAGGGGAGTGGGGGCTGCTACAAGGGGGTGTGGGCTACTGCAAGTGGGGTGGGGGCTACTGCAAGGGGGTGTGGGGGGCTGTCCAGGATGGGGAGTGGTGGGCTACTGCAAGGGGGTTGTGGGGGGGTTGTGCAGGGGTGGTTCTTTTTATGAAATGTGAACGTATATAACCATAGTTTCAAACCATGGATATAACCCTATAGCCACAGTTCCAAATTGTGGATATATGAAATGTGTGGCTTGAACTTATGCCACAGTTTGGAACTGTGGCTAAAGGGATTTAGCCACAGTTCAAACCGTGGCTATAGGATTTTAGCCACAATTGCAACTGTGGATATAGGGTTTTATCCACAGTTTCAAACCGTGGATATAGGCCAAGGCCTATAGCCATGCCAATACTAGCCACAGCTTATTGAACCGTGGCTATAACATATAGCCATAGTTTTTTGGCTTATTGCCACTGTTTCAAACCTTGGCTATAGCCCAATTTTTTAGTAGTGTATGGTACACATATCAATGGTTTTTATAATATAATAATAAATTTTAATAAATATATGTAATTTGGATGAGTACACGATGTGTAGTTCTGACTACACGGCGTGTACTTTTGTTCACCATCCATTCGAAGTACACACTCGGGAACATACCATGTAGATGTACTTCAGAAATATTCAGAGTACATGGCATGTTCAGTGGGACACACGCTGTGTAGTATCCGCGTTACAAGGTTTCCAGTTGGGCAAGTCGTGTACTGCAGGAACCTGGGTTTTTGGAACGGGTCCAAATCTCAACCCTGTTTGAATTTTTGACTTGTTTCCGAGAAAAACTGGGAAAATTTGGGAAGTTCTGGAAATTTCCAGATTACACGCTATGTATCTTAAATACACATCGTATACCCTTGCCCATGTTTGAAGTCCATACATGGTGTGTAGGTCTGTTGGAAAGGTAGAATGTTTTTAGCAAGTACATGTTGTGTACTATTTGTACACTCCATATAGAGGGGTCGTGTATGGGGATATACATGGCGTGTTGGGGATGTCGGTCAGGTAGAGTAGTACATGTCGTGTAAACCTAGGTACACATCGTGTAGTCATGTTGGCAGGCCCTTGGTGAAATTCCAACTGTCTTATGAACAATAAAATGACACACACGGTGTGTAGTCCTATGTACATGTCGTGTATTTTCTTTTTTTTTCTAAAATGGGCGATAGCCTCGTTTTGAGGCAGAAACCCAAACCCTCAATGAGTTTAAGCGAGGAGAGCCAAACGGAGCTCGTTTTTTCTCCCGATCGTCCGTCTAAACTCCCTTTCGATCACCATCATATGCATTAAAACCCCCTTGGTAAGGCCTTGATTCCTCTTGAGTCGTTCTTCTTGATTTCTGTTCTAAGAAGAGATATAGGGGTTTGAGAGGTTTTGATTCTTTTATAGATCTACCGCGTTTTAGACCTAATTGGAGGCTGTTATTAGAGGATTATCATCATACTAGTATGAGGTTGGTGGTGCATACCTCTTTTTGTGTTTTCGTAGACTTTTGGGTGGTGCGACCTTTGGTGCGTTTTTGGGTATTTTGAGCGAGACCCTATTTTATCTAATTTTTCATATCAAACTGATTATAAGACCCATGGGATGCTTTTGGGTATGCCATTTTTCCATTTTGCTTGAGTGAGGCCGGGCGAGGGGCCATTTCTCATCAGGGCATTTTGGCCAGGGGATGCCAAAATGGTTATAATTGAATTATATTTTTTTAAACTATTGAGTTTAGTTTATTAAACCTTTATATGAATTGTTAGAGGCTTTAAAAATCTTAGTGTTGGTATGGTACAACACTTAGTTAGTTCATTTCAACTGTTTAGTTTGTTTTTTCTGTTTAGAAGTGATTCTTTTGATTATATATGTAATTGCTGAATTGCATATGCTGGAACCCTTGTGGTTGTTTTGGGCATGGCCTGGATATTCTTGAGTGATGCTGATCATAGGTTGTTCTTGGCCTGGGTTACATTGGGTGGTTCTGACCATGGTATTGGGCATCATGGACGTCAGCTTGAGGCAAGATGACTGTTAGATTGGGCATGGCCAAGGTTACATGGATGGAGAGGCCATCGAACTTGAGAGTCATGGTCACAGGGACACGAGGTGTCAGAGGTGTTGTGTCTTGGGTACTATTTTGGTGATTAGCACTCACTCGGAACTTTGAGTAGTGTGCACACAGAGAGACTCCTTGATGAGGTGTTTTTGACCACTCATGTGGTAAGAGGCCCCCGTTAATTGCGGTTTAGGTACTATTGGTTTGGAGGTGCTTGTTGTAGGAATCCACATGGAAGGTGAGGAGACTTCAAGGGATAAAATTGAGGCTATCGGGTTGGGGTCAGAGGCTCACCGTTATTTGAGGGAAGAAATCGCTGTCCCTCTTGAGGGAAGACATCATTGTCCCTCCTATTACTTATCTGAGGACAGGTATCGTTGTTCCTCCAAGTTACTACTTCTTGGGTGTGCCTTCCAGACGTCGGTACATGAGACACACAGTGTCAGGGGGCACATGGTGTCGGGCTACATGATAGAGATTCTAGCGTTGGCTAAAGCGGGTGACACTCCATGGTGGCTTTTGAGCACCTCTGGAGTTTGTGTTTATTTGTGAAACATACTATTTTACTGGTTTCCTTATAACTGAATTCCTCCTTAAACACTTATATTAGGTACTCACCATTGGGTGGTATCCTACTGAGATTCGTCTCACACCCTGCATGGGCCCCTCGGGGCGCGTGTAGACTTTAAGGATTTACGTGTTGTAAGGAGGTCAGCTTTAGGAGCTGGACTGCTTTAGTTGTTTCTTGGAGATAGTATGGACCTTGAGGTCTTTTCTAGATGAAGTTTACTTTGTTTAGTTTTCATTTTGTATCAGCATGCTTACTTTTTATTATAGCTATTATTGGTTATCCATTGACGCCCCTTTTGTATACTGATCTGCTATAGATGTATGGTTGTTTTGTTTAGTAGTTACAAGTGGTGTTCAGCATGTTGTTCTATTTACTTTCCACTACTTTTGTTTATATATTTCTTCCACTGTTTATTGATATTAGATATGCTTCCGCTATGCGGGTCTGGTTTGACTCTGCTGAGTCCTTTATTTCCACTGCATGTTTTATATTTTTGCTCGGACTAGTACCATTATTATCCTCCAAGAGGGTATATCCTCCCCACGATACCTATTAGACCCTCGCTACTAGTCGGAAACCTTTGGTATTCGGGGAGGTACGCCTAAGGTAGTAACACTCAACCCGTCTAGCACTGTTCGGGTGGTTGTCCAGGTCTAGATCATTACAAAGTGGTATCAGAGGTGGTTTTGATAGGGATTTAGTAGGAGTGTATTTATGTCTACTAATGATATTGACACTTCTCTTTTTATTTCTACTGGTTTTACTATTTGGGAATGGTATACTAGAGATAGGTTATAACTGGAACTGGTTTCTAGCTTGTGTTTGGATACCTGCAGCCCCAAGTACGAGTGATGGACCAAGTTTCCTTGGGTGGGGATTTCTGTTTTTCTTTTGCTCAGGTTACAATTTATATGATTTCCGCCTTGGTAGCTCACTTGGTGTGTGATGTTATTGATTGTGATATGTAACCCTTAACCCGATGCGGTAAGGGAGAATTGGACCTTGGCCCGATATGGAAAGGCTGTTTTCTTGGCTTTTATAGGCACATTTTAGGGTATTTCAATTTCATAACTACACGTATGCCTTGTGAAGTGATAATTCCATGTGAATAATATCAATTTTCATGCCTTATATTCTTTAGAAATGTGAATAAGTGAAATTCCTGATAAAATTGCTTATTTATTTCAATGTGTTATTCCATGCTTTATATATTTGTAGAATTGCATGTGGAAGTATATTTGAGTCTAGATCTTGTACGAGCAGGAAGGTACTATGGTTGAGGTGATTTTGATCATCAATATTGGGTGACTCGGTCATCGGTTTGAGGCAACATTGGTTGTCAGGACGGGCATGGCCCGAGGTACTTTTGATGCTTGGATCTATTGAGGGCGGGTAAGGAGGCCATGAGGTCGGGATGTCGTGGGCATGGGTTGCTGTGGGGGAGAGTAAGGGTAGTAGTTAAGCGCTTCCTTTTACTACTTTTCCTATCTGCATGAATATACTGTTATATATATATGTGGGTTTTCTGGACATTTATGGTATTCAGTGGGTTCCTTTTATACGTCTCGATGGAGTGTCAAGCGGGTGGTGATACAGTGCCGCAAGTGTAGGAATGGGCCTAAGATTCGGTGCAAGCAGAGCATGAGCTGTGTGTACAAGATCAGGGACAGAATCAGGTTTAGGATCCAGTGCTGATAGGGCAGTAGCCGGGTTTGGCAGTGTTCGGGTCGTGGCTCGATGAGCAGCTCCGAGCTAGCCCGATACGTGTCTTGGAGGGGATCGATAGAGGTGAACAAGGTACAGATCCATCTATGGCATATCTAACGCAAGAGTCCCAGTCACAGCACCCGCTGCTTTTTTAGGGTGAGGGTGGTCCACAGGCGGCTGAGAATTGGATAGAGAGCATGCAGAAGATCTTCGAGCAGCTCGAGATGCCTCAAAGGCGAAGGGTTAAGCTGGCGACATACATACTGCAAGGACTGGAAAAGAAATAGTTGGATGTGCAAGTTCAGGCTCACAGGCATGAAGGGATAGCATGGAAGGACTTTGAGGATAGGTTCTTTTGGCACTTTTACCCAGAGACACTGAGGGAAGAAAGGGGTCATGAGTTCTTGAGCCTTCGGTAGGGAGACATGTCTGTCATGGACTACTTTCACTGAGCTATCTTGATTTGCACCTAGTATGGTAAGCGATGACGTGACAAGGGTGAGGCGCTTCGAGGATGGATTACGACACACCATTCAGATCTAGGTAAGAATCTTCAGGATGGGTTCTTTTTCAGAGGCGGTGAATCATGTGCTTATAGTAGAGGGAAACCGGAGGGATGGTCCCCAAGTTGGTCGGGAAATGACTTCAGGTGATGGTTCAGATGACAGCAAGCGAGGACGGGATGAGTTCCATTAGGGCAGTTAGTCCAAGGACTCTTCTAGACCACCTTGTAGCAGTTCAAAAGTGGTTTTCTTTCAGTGTGGGAAACCAAGACATGTTCAGACTCAGTGTGATAGGCCTCCAAACGAGTGTCAGGCATGTGGATAGGTCGGGAATCTTGAGAGGCTATGCAGGTAGCCTTCTCAGACAGCCGGCAGGTAGGGACCAGGATAGACTGTGGCATCTAGAGTTGGTTCAGGTTCAGTACCAGGAGAGGGTATCTGAGTTTTAGATGCACGCGGAGGATGTGATAGAGACAGCGGGACCCATTTGAGGGGTCAGTGGCCAATGACTGGAGAAGCACTATAGGAAGGTCGGGCATCAGGCAGTCGTACTTCAGGCTAGGTGCATGCTGTGGAGCTTCCAGAGGTTGAGCAGGCTGGAGAGCCGATGATGGTGAGAGGTACACCACGAGTGTGGATGTGATTTTTCTGGTTTTTATTTTGGTATGGCCTATTGGGGCATGTCCGCTCTGAGTGCATGAGGTGCACAAGATTTATGTGAATTGACTAGATACTGGTCAGTGGGATTGGCGCCATATTGGGTGCGTGATATATTTATATATATGTATGAGATTCTTAGCATTAGGGGTATCGAGGATGTGGGTTACATGAGGTTCTGTGGGCACTGGGGAATCGAGGATGCAGGTTACCTGAGGTGACGTGGGCATCAGGGCATCAAGGATGCGGGTCACTTGAGGTGCTAGGCACTAGGTTCCTTTTGAGCATCCATGGGATGCAGAACCTCGTGGAGGCAGACACCGGTGTGGTGCGAGATACTTTTGGGTGTCAGAAACGATGTGGAAGCACCAAGGAGGCATATGGGTGATGATGCGTCACGAGAGGACAATGAGTCCGGAAAAAGGTTAGTGAACCCTTGCTTTGTTGAGGTTTGTAGAGTTGAGACCGAGTTAAAAAAATTCTAAGGTGGGGATCCCCTTGAGAAATTTAGCCAGAACCTTTAAGACCGGGGTATTCTAGGTTACTTTGATCGGGGTGGTATGTTCGGTTCCATCTATGGGTTTTGTTTGATAGCTCGGGGACGAGTTATGTTAAGGTGGGGAGATTGTAAGAACCCAGGTTTTTGGAACGGGTCAAAATCACGACCCTATTTGAATTTTTGACTTATTTTCGAGAAAAACTAGAAAAACTTGAGAAGTTCTGGAAATTTCTAGATTACACGCCGTGTATCTTAAGTACACTCCATGTACCCTTGCCTGTGTTTGAAGTCCATACATGGTGTGTAGAACTGTTGGCAGGGTAGAATTTTTTTATCAAGTACACACCATGTACTATTTGTACACGCCGTGTAGAGGGGCTGTGTATGGGGATATACATGGTGTGCTGGGGATGTCAACCGGGTAGAGCATTACACACCGTGTACACCTAGGTACACACCTTGTAGTCATGTCAGCAGGCCCTCGGCGAAATTCTAGTTGTCTTATGAACAGTAAAATGATACACACGGCGTGTAGTCCTATATACACACCATGTATTTTCTTTTTTTCTCTAAAACGGGAAGTAGCCTCATTTTCAGGCAGAAACCCAAACCCTCGATGGGTTTGAACGGGGAGAGCTGACTGAAGCTCATTTTTTCTCCTGATCGTCCGTCCGAACTCCATTTTAATCGCCGTCAGATGCGTTAGAACCCCCTCGGTAAGGCCTTGATTCCTCTTGATCTGTTCTTCTTGATTTCTGTTCAAAGACGAGTTGTATGGTTTTGAGAGGTTTTGATTTTTTTGTAGATCTACCACATTTTAGACCTAATTAGAGGCTGTTATCGGAGGAGTATCATCGTACTAGTACGAGGTAGGTGGTGCATACCTCTTTTTGTGTTTTTGCAGACTTTTTGGTGGCGCGACCTTTGGTGTGTTTTTGGGTATTTTGAGTGAGACCCTTTTTATCTGCTTTTTCATATCAAATTGATTATAAGACCCATTGGATGATTTTGGGTATGTCCTTTTTCCATTTTTCTTGAGTGAGGTCGGGCGAGGGGTCGTTGCTCATCAGGGCATTTTGGCTGGGGGGATGCAAAAATGGTTATAATTGAATTATATTGTTTTAAACTGTTGAGTTTAGTTTATTAAACCTTGATATGAATTTTTAGAGGCTTTAAAGACCTCAGTGCCGGTATGAGACATCAGTTGGTTAGTGCATTTCAACTGTTTAGTTTGTTTTTCCTACTTGGAAGTGATTCTTTTGATTATATATGTAATTGTTGAACTGCATATGCTGGAACTCTTGTAGTTGTGTTGGGCGTGGCCCGAATATTCTTTAGTGATGTTGATCACGGGTTGGTCTTGACCCGGGTTACATTGGGTGGTTCTGACCACGGAATTGGGCGTCATGGACATCAGCTTGAGGCAGGATGACTGTCAGGTTGGGCATGACCCAGGTTACTTGGATAGTGAGGCCGTTGAACTTGAGCGGCATGGTCACAGGGACATGAGGTGTCAAAGGTGTTGTGGCTTGGGTACTATTTTGGTGATTACCGCTCACCCAGAACTTTGAGTAGTGCGCACACAGAGAGACTTTGTGATGAGGTGGTTTTGATCACTCATGTGGGTAGAGGCCCCCATTAGTTGGGGTTTAGGTAATATTGGTTTGGGGTGCTTGTTGTAGGAATCCATGTGAAAGGTGAGGATCCTTCAGGGGATAACATTGAGGCATTCGGGTTGGGGGTATAGGCTTTCCATTATTTGAGGGTAGACATCGCTGTCCCTCCGGTTACTTTATTTGAAGGAAGACATCGTTGTCCCTCCGATTACTTATTTGAGGACAGGTATCACTGTTCCTCTAAGTTACTACTTCTTGGGCTTTCCTTCGGGACGTCGGTACTTGAGACATGCAGTGTCAGGGGGAACATAGTGTTGGGCTACATGATAGAGATTCCAGTGTTGGCCGAAGCAGGTGACACTCCATGCTGGTTGTTGAGCACCAGTGGAGTTTGTGTTTGTTTGTGCAACGTACTATTTTACTGGTTTCCTCATAACTACATGCCTACTTAAACACTTATATTAGGTACGCACCATTGGGTGGTATTCTACTGAGATTTGTCTCACACCCTGCACGGGCCCCTTGGGACGTGTGTAGACTTTATGGATTTACGTGTAGGTTAGATGTCAGCTTCAGGAGCTAGACTGCTTTAGCTATTGCATGGAGATGGTATGGACCTTTAGGTCTTGGCTAGCTAGAGTTTACTTTTTTAGTTTCTATTCTGTATCAGCATGCTTACTTGTAATTATAGCTACTATTAGTTATCCATTAGCGCCCCTTTTGTATACTGATCTACTATGGATGTATACTTGTTTTGTTTAGTAGTTACAAGTGGTGTTCAAAATGTTGTTTTGTTCACTTTCTACTATTATTGTTTATATATTGCTTCTACTATTTATTGATATTGGATATGCTTCCGCTATACGGGTCTGGTTTAAATCTGCTGAGTCCTTTATTTCCACTGCATGTTTTATATTTTTGCTCGGACTATTACCATTATTATCCTCTGAGAGGGTATAGCCTCTCCACCATACCTATCATACCCTTGCTTCTATTCAGCAACCTTTGGCGTTCGAGGAGGTGTGCCTAAGGTAGTAACACCCGGCCTGTCTAACACTGTTCGGGTGGCAGTCCGGGTTTGGGTCGTTACATGTACGGGGTACATGGTCCAACCCTAACCCGAAGGGACTACTCACCATGTCCAATGGACCACACGTCATGTAATCTAGAAACTTTTTGCCACCTATTTCTGGTCAACACACAAAGTCATTTAAGACTTAGAAAGACTCCAACACATGACCTGATTTGGTGGACCGGTCCGATGCATTGAATCTTGACTACACAGCGTGTACTATTGAATACACGTCGTGTGTTCTGGTGTTGTACGACCATGAATTTTTGGCACCTCCAGATGAGATCCTCTATTTTATTTTAATCAAAAATTAAAAGAAAAGGTCATTTCTGTAAGGTGAACGAGAAATGAGAGAGGAGGAACAGATCTCAAGATTCGGATTTATAGAACGATTAATTTGAATTGAAACAACTAAATTATTAAATGCGTAAATCACCAATGGAAAACTAAATAATTATAATCAACGATACGATCCCTATGATACCACTTGTTGGTTCTGGGCGCAGCGAAAGCGAGTTAGCGGGTGTACCCAACTTTAATTTTTCCATTAACAATGATCAATCTGAGATCCATCACGATAATAAAACGCTGAATCTTTGGAATAGAACGAAGAACCAAAGAAAAGGAAGGGAGTCTTGAAACCATAGAGATGATCATCATATGTTGGTTATAATTAATTTAAAAAAAATACAAGAATTACCTTGATGGAATTCTCTCTTCGTTGATGTTTTCAGTCATGATCCGATGTGATCCATCGTTGCATCGTAGAATCCAAGTGTATGAATCCTCTAGCGGTGATCCACACGTGCTCCACGTATCTCTAGACGTCACCGAAGGGATCTCCAGGTGCTACCGCGGAAGATCCTTCACTTGCGATGTCCGCCTTCGATCGCCTTGAGAGCCGCTTGCAAAGCGCTCTCCTTGATCCAGTGGAGGATGATCTCTCTCATAGCTTGAGAGCGTTCTTGGTGGAAAAAAGGAATTCTCTCTTGGCTTGAGCGCTTTTCCAGATCCGTTGTGCACAACTCACAAAAAAAATAGCTAGGATAATGAGAATTATATAATTGGGATTTTAATTACTTAGAATAATAAAATGAATTAATTACCCAAAATCATTTATTCATTTCATTTAATTCTTAGTAATACCTCATGTCTAATAATAATAGTTGACTGTTATTATTACTTGACATGCACCCAGCGAATTACAACTAATATTATTTAATTAAATAAATATTATTATTTCTCACAAATCCCCAGAAAAACTACATGATGTGTATATTAATATACACGGTGTGTACTTTTGTTTTTCCATTTTCTTTATTTCTTCCACCACATTTATTAGTCCTTGAATAATGGATATTTATTTCTCAAAAAAATATCACTGCATTACTCGCTAATAAATATATTATTTCACCCACAATATATTTTCTCGTATAACTAGTGCCGAAATAAATTCAATCAGGCATCCTTGAATAATTATTAAACCACAATCGAGAATAATCTTTATTCAACTTGTTAAATTAATATTTAACTCATATACTTGGACACACTTAGTGTGTGACCCTCTAGGCCTCTTTCTTAGTGGCATTAGGCGGAGTCTGCCTAAAGTCCAAGGATAGAATTTAGCAACACGCCAAGGCACCCATAGAAAAAGAAGTTAACGCCTCAATGACGTGTCACCTCCTACGAAAACTTACCGTGTAATGTAATCCCCTTTTCACGATATCTCGAATCAAGTGGGTTATATGCTGGTGTCATCAACCCATGTGCTCGATTATTCTTTCTTTGATTTCCCGGAATTGAACTTGCTCATTCCTTACCATGGTCATGGATTTATTTAGGCAATATCAATTCCATCAAAGGGCCAAAGATATCTACTTCCGTTATTGAAATAGAAGGGACAAATCTTTTTCCACATTTTCTATTAATGCGGTATTACTCGTGACGCACCCAACATATCCTACCTCACTGTGAATAGTGTGTCGTCATAGTTTTTGTCAATACATCTAAGTGCGCGAGTTGTAATAACCCTTAATAATAATCTTAAAGTCTAAGGACCAATACACACGTCCACAGATAGGAACATCCAATGACACTATGAAATGTGGATTTCCTACTGGCGGGTCTCGTTATCATAATATCCTCCTGGATATTACCAAGGGGGACACCATGAGAAGGTGTCTCAAAGTTTTTTGAGTCCTCACCCCTAATGGTCTGTATTATTTGTGTCCCTCAAATAACATCATCCAGCCATAGAACATATATTCAAGAACATTGTTATGGCACTTTCGGGTTCTCATCATAGCAGGGATCTGTTATGACCTTTTAGTGCAACAACTATCCTTAGGACATTATCACATGCATTGTCATGCAGAAGAACAATCAAGATGTGATAAGGTATTTATTAATGAATAAAGTAAAAAAGTAGTTGGTTCTAGGACACCAACTCTAACAATAACCTCATCCTCTCTGTGCAAAGGTTATCAAGGATAAATACTTCCCATATGATGATTTCTGTAGCACCTCATTAGGCCCCCACCCCAGTTTCCTCTAGCGTTGCCTGTGGGGATCGTGCATGACCCTCCTGAGGGGACTTTACTAGAGAATTATAAATGGATCATCCGTTAATATTTGGATAGACCCATGGCTGGTTGATGGAAATGGGCTCAAAGAAACTTCCTCCGCCCTTGAAGGTCTCGAAGATACAAAGGTTCTCTCCCTTTTTAATGAGGAGGGAAGCGGATGGTGCCCTGAGAAAATCTTTTTCTAGTTCAACAAAAAGGATAAAAAATTTATTCTTAGTATCTGGGTTACTATGGATCTGGGTCCTAATCGTTTATACTGGAGTGTAGAAAACTCTGGTACTTATACTATTAAATATGGATTTTCTCTTGCTTCAACTGCTCCGACTATGGAGGCGGAGGCTCTCTGGAAAACTATCTGGCGCCTACATATTCCCCCTAAAGCTTGCTATTTCTGGTGGAAAGTTTGCACCAGAAGCCTTCCTTCTCTGGAGTTCCTTGCCTCTCGCCATGCATCGGACAACCCAAAATGTTCTATTTGTGTGTCCATGCTTGAATCTCCCATGCACGCCATTTCCCACTGCCCCGGAGAAAGGAACGTCGAGCGCACCTTCAACCCTCATGCTGACATCCTCCTGGATATGGCTCCTGATCTCATGACTCTTCTGGCGAAATGGTCTTCGAACCTCGCCACCAAGGACTTGGCTTCCCATTGCACAATGACATGAATCATTTGGGTGTGGAGAAACAACATTCTCTTTAACCAGATCTCCAAGCCACGCACCTTTTGGGTAGAGAATGCATCCCAATGGCTATCAGCGTGGAACCACAATGAACATATGTTTGACAGCCTCCTTTTCAAGCCTAATCCCTGTTCCTGGAAACCCCCCATAGGGGGCACCCAGAAAATTAACGTGGACGCATCACCTTTGTATAAAGACATCACAAATTTCGGCATCATCGCCCTGGACTCTCATGGGCCGATCATTGTGGCTTTTCACTCTTCCTTCTTGGCGTTTCTTCTACCCGCAGTCGTTGAAGCTCAAACAATTATTCTTGGCATGGAATTCGCTCTGGAGCAAGGATGAAAATCCATCACTTTGGAATTGGATTGTCTCACTATCATTCATGCTATCTCCGCTCCAGAGGCTAGCCTTCAGCCTTTTTGGCCTTTTGATCTCGAAGATCCAATCACTTTAGCTCCGCTTCGTTATTCGAATTAAAATGTAGTATTTTTCATTATTCATCAAAACATGAATTTTATTAGATTAATACCAAAATTTCAATGAAGTTAAAATTTGATGTTCCACTTCCAAATAAAATGTTTATTTTGTCAAATAGAATATATAAAAGTGTTAAAAATTAGATTTAAAATTGGTGTGCCATTAAAAGTCGACAAAACTGCATTTTTTGTAAAATACTTCTTTTTATCCGAAAAATTGAATTTGTTCTTATATCATGTTCTAGTAAATAAATAAAATGAATGTTAATGTTATATGAACTTTAAAATGTGGTTAATACTATTCATAACGACTAGTTTATATCTCATTAAATAATAATATTTTAATAATATATCGTTGTTTAGTGAAACTCGATATTGCATACAACGCAAGCTATCGAGGAAGGTTGCTCTTGCGTGCAACGCAAGCCAAATCAGTGTTGCGTGTAGTGAAAACCTCTTTTGGTGTTGCGTATAACATAATCCAAACATAGTTCTTTTATACATTGAACAAAATCTATATTCAGTGTTGCATGAAATGAATTCTATCCAAAGAACTTGAAATTGTGTGTAACACAAACCAAGAATATTGTTGCGTATACTGTAAGTTAATACGATGTTGCGTATAGCGCAAGCTAATCTTGGTGTAGCGTACAACACAAAACATCAAAAAATTAAAAAGAATGTATCGCATAAAATCTCAGGGTGTTACGGAATGGGTGAGTATTTATAATAAAAGAGAGTTTTTTATTAATTTCAAAGTACACATCATTAGTGGTTTTTGCAAAACCATGGGTTTGTCCATGGTATTTACATATGGTATTGGCCACTTGGGACACCACATATCATATTTTAATATACAAAATTCAACCAACATTTTATATTAATTATTACAACATTATGATGTCATTAAACATACCGAAAACTCAAAACTGTATTTTTACTATTTACGAAAAATACAAATATTTTAGAAAAATCCCAAAAATTTACCCTAACCATTTTTCGACGTGTATAATTCAAAAATGAAATGCTTTTTTTGAAAATAATTTTCTAAATATTTTTAATTTAATTTTTAAATAAAATCATAATTTATTTTAAAAAAACAACTTTAAAAATATAACTCGTTTTATAACACTTTGAGAAATTAATCAAGCTCCTATAAAATTATCTTATTACCATAAGACAATAATGTAACAATTTATGATTACATTTTATGGAAATACATTTCCATTTTAAATTATTAAATTAATCATAAAATTGTAATTAAAATATCTAGGACATACAAAAATACTAATACTTATACTATGATCGTTTTTCACTTATTAGATGCTTGAATTGTATTTATACATTCACGAGCGAAGTTTTTTATTTTTTGTCGATTTACTATTCATTAGTATTCATAAGAGCAACATTATTATTCATAAGGGGGTGTTAGTATTCATAAAGGTATGTTATTATTCATTAAAAATTAAGTTTGTCTTATTAGACTCTAAATATTTTACTGAACGCAACCATGTATGTCAGTTTTTCGAAATTCAAATCACAGAGGTGAAAAAATTATGTCTATTGAAGAGCTTATAACAAAATGGTGTTTTGTAGAGACTCAGTGTTTCATGCATTCTATATTAAATCTTTTTGTAAATTCTTGGGGTGTTACACTCCGACTCTGGAGGCGGAGGATCTTTGGAAAACTATTTGGCGCCTACGTGTTCCCCCTAAAGCTTGTTATTTTTGGTGGCAAGTTTGCACAAGAATCCTTTCTTCTCCGGAGTTCCTTGCCTCTCGCCACACATCGGACAACCCAACATGTTCTATTTGCGTGTCCATGCTTGAATCTCCCATGCACGTCATTACCCACTGCCTCGGAGCAAGGAACGTCGGGCGCACCTTCAACACTCATGCTGACATTGTCATGGATATGGCCCCTGATCTCGTGACTCTTCTCACAAAATGGTCTTCGAACCTCACCGCCAAGGACCTGACTTCCCATTGCACAATGACATGAATCATTTGGGTGTGGAGAAACAACATTCTCTTTAATCAGGTTTCCAAGCCATGCACCTTTTGGGTAGATAATGCATCCGAATGACTATCAGCGTGGAACCACAACAAACATATGTTTGAAGACTCTGTTCAAGCATGATCCGTGTTCCTGGAAACCCCCCATTGGGGGTACCCTGAAAATTAACGTGGACGCATCACCTTTGGATAAAGACATCATAAATTTGGGTGTCATCGCTCTAGACTCTCATGGGTTGATCGTTGCAGCTTTTCACTCTTCCTTCTTGGCGTTGCTCCTACCCGCAGTCGCTGAAGCTCAAACAATTATTCTTGGCATGGAATTCGCTCTGGAGCAAGGATGGAAATCCATCACTTTGGAATCAGATTGTCTCACTATCATTCGTGTTATCTCTGCTTCGGAGGTTGGGCTTCAGCCTTTTTGGCCTTCTGATCTCGAAGATCCAGTCACTTTAGCCCCGCTTTTTGACTTGTTACTTCTCATTTACTAAAAGGGCGGGTAATATGGCAACCCATCATTTAGCTACTTGAGACCTCTCGAATGACCCACATGCCTGGTTAGATCTGTTTCCCAGTTGGTTGTCTTCTCTTGTTTTACCCGATCTTCGATATCTTAATACATGAGTTACTCATTTTTCTTCAAAAATGGAGTCAGATGAGATTTGAGCCCCGCCCCTATAGGACGGTGGACACCTGCCAACAATATTAATACATTATTAATAACGAATAACAGTTGTAAATAATAATACGATTACTCATAATTTATCATAATAAAGTAATTACGAATAATTAGTATTAATTTATAATTATAGTTTAATTAATAATGTCAATCGTAATAGTTAGAAAATGAATTTAAAATAATTAATAATGCAAAAAAATTTGTTGTACTTATATATATTAAAAATGTAATAATTACCCGACACCAGAGAAGTTGAGTGAATTATTGTGCTCGTCCTTTATAGCTTCAATAGCGCGCGCAACTCGAGTTTCCTGAACAATAAAATACCCGTCTAAAAAGACTAACAACATGCCAATCTGCTCGCATGATTGCTGGTGGAAAACGCACAGCAGGAAAAACCCTGGCCTCTCTTTCACCTCTCTCTGTTTTTGTTTATTAATTTAATCCAGACTCTGTCCCCGTGATTGGATGGCCACATCGACGAAGCTTCAAATTGCATGGCGTGCCGCCTATAAATTGCTCACCGGAAAAACGTTGTTTCCGAAAACAGACACCCACTTCATCGGCTCGTCGGAGGAAATGATCGTTTTTCATTGGGAATATCCTGGGTCAATCGATTTCGTTAAACTTCCAAGCCACTGAATCGAAAAAAAAAAAACAGAGGATTCGACGGAGATGCTGCAGTGGGCGGTGGTGTGTGGGTTTCTGGCTCTGGCCGTGCACCTCTACGGTGCTTTGGTTCGGAAACCCAGAAAGCTGAGATCGGTGATGCTGCGGCAAGGGATCCGAGGCCCCCCGCCCCGTTTCTTACTGGGGAATTTCCCAGACATCGAGAGACTCAAGCTCCAACAGGGGAAACTCAAGCCGCCGCATCTCTCCCATGACTGGCCCTCCAGAGCTTTTCCACACATCCACAAGTGGCGAAATGCATATGGCACTTACTCTTTTCGTAACTCCTCCCCCCCTCTGCTTTCAATTTCACCGGTAACATGGGGCCTGTCTCGCAGGACCCGTATTCCTGTATGCGCTGGGAAACCTGCAGCACGTGTGCGTCACGGATCCGGAGATGGTGAGGGAGTTCAGCAGGTACACGTCGTGGGATCTGGGGAAGCCGGCCTACCTGCTCAAGGAGCGCGGCCCATTGCTCGGGGAGGGGATCATCGCATCCAATGCTTCCCACTGGGTTCGTCAGAGAAAAATCATAGCCCCTGAATTCTTCGCTGAGAAGCTCAAGGTAGATTCTGCCTCTTTTGATAACAAGCCTGCACGACTGATCCTTGTTTTTATCATGTATGCAGGGGATGGTGGATTTAATGGTGGACTCCACGATGTTGATGTTGAGATCTTGGGAAGATAAATTGCAAAGTGCGGTTGAAGGCGCCATAAACCTTAGAGTGGATGAGGATATCAGATGCCTCACAGCAGACATCATATCAAGAGTTAGTTTTGGGAGTAATTTCTCTCAAGGAAAGGAGATATTCTCAAACCTTAGAGATCTCCAGGACACTATGTCCAAGGTTGCGTATGGAGTACCCGGTCTCAGGTATGATTGGTTAATCTATGATTTAATATATATGTCTACCCTATCCGATTGATCCCCATGACTTGTTTAAATAGGCATGTACCCACGAAGAACAATAGGAAGATAAGGCAGTTGGAGAAGAAGATCGACTCCAGCATCCTAATGGTGGTAAACCAGCAAGGTGGATCCCAGGAAAACCTCCTGGAAGTGCTTCTTGAGGCGGCTAAAAGCTACGGGGACGACGATGGAGAGAGACAGGGCATCAATTTCAACAAGTTCATAGTACACAACTGTAAAAACATTTACTTTGCCGGCCATGAAACCACTTCCATCACAGTGTCCTGGTGCCTGCTGTTACTGGCGGCGTATCCGGAGTGGCAGGATCGTGTACGGGGCGAGGTCCTTGAAGATTGCAGAGATGGGGTTTTGGATTTTGAAACGCTTCCAAGCCTCAAATCGGTATGAACCATTTTATATCATTATATGAGCTCCTCGCGTTTCTTTATGCCCGTTACCATTTTTTCTTGTTACCATGGCAGTTGACGATGGTGATCCGGGAGACCTTGCGGCTCTACTCACCGGCGATCTCTTTGACACGAGAAGCCCTGAAGGATTTAATGTTGGGAGGCCTTCATATCCCAAAGGGTGCCCTGGTGACGATTCCTATACCCATAATGCACCAAAACCCTAGCGTATGGGGGCCGGATGCCCATGAATTCAACCCGCGGAGATTTGAAGGTGGGATTGTTGAAGCCTGCAAGGTGCCTCAGTGTTACATGCCGTTTGGATCGGGTCCACGCATCTGTGTGGGGCAGAACTTTGCCATGGTCGAGCTGAAGGTCATGCTGTCCCTTATTCTCTCGAAATTTCAGTTCTCTCTCTCACCACAGTATCACCACTCCCCTGTGGTTCAGTTGCTGTTGCAGCCCGAACATGGGGTTTACCTTTTAATGAAGAGACTTGGTTGACATTCTGTCAACGATGAGGATGGTATGCTGGAGAAGAAGAAAGAAGAATAAATTTGATGTGATTATGTGATGTCAGGCAATGTATATATGATGGTTTGTGTGGTTTCTCTTGTAATGGGGAAGTAATATTTCCCATTTTCACGCTCATTTTGGTGCTGCAATTTTCACATGTATGATTTCCTTTGTACTGTACTTTGATTCTGATATTAATATTAGAGTTGTATGCAAAAAATTCCAGTAAAAAGTCTCACCCACTTGCTCCCAAATTTACATGATAAAAAATTCATTCAGACTTTTTTGGTATTTTTTTTTTAAATCATGAAGGGAGAAAATGTATTTTAATGCTACATAATTAATACCACATATGTGAAATCAGATGTTTTTGTTTTGATTTGCCATGTAAAATTGTTGTTTTGTCATGTAAAATTGTTCAATTTTATTATTATGCAAATTTCATTTTTGGTCCATCTATTTGGTTTTCCATGTGGACTTGGGCCTAACATTCACTACCACAAAATTGATTTTATCAAGTACTATCTTTTATCATCCTTAAAAAAAACACCGGTAAAAGATGGTTTATCATCACTCAAAAAAAGTGATGATACAAGACCTATTTATCAAAAAAAAAAAATCAACGTCAAGAAAAGTACACCCTTTATTAATGTTTTTTAGTGGTATTAAATGATATTTTTATCACCACTAAAACAAATGTTTTTAGCACTGAGAAAAGATATATTTCATAAAAGAAGTTATTTATCGTTAAAAATCACATATTAATATATAAATATATTTATATTGATATAAATATAATATATTTTATAAAATATGATTTATATAAGCCTAAATACACATTTACAATTAATATATAAGATATTTAATGAAAATACATAATAAAATAATTAAAAATATAATATTAATTAATAATTTGCTAAATATTATCGAGTAATAGTTATTTAATAACATTTTGATGATAGAAAAAATAAAAAAAAATTAACAATTTAAAATAAGTTGAAAAAGTGACTCAAATTTCAAACATCCAAAACTTTTGATCAATGTATCCTTTTAAACTCTATCACATATCAAATCAAAACTTGCAATATATATATATATATAAACCATGTCTAAATAAAAGCTTGCAAAAAAAAAAACTATATATATAAACCATATCAAATCAAAGCTTGCAAAATATATATATATATAAAAACCATATCAAATCAAAGTTTGTAAAAAAAATCTATATATATAAACTATGTCTAAATAAAAATGATATCCATTTTATTTAAAATAAAAAGGTATGAATAATTATATACCTATACAATTAATGTATATATAATGTATATATATATATATCTGTGTATTGACAAACAAATATATATTTATCTATATATTATAATATATGTATATAAATACTAATATATAATATATGTAAATAAATATAGATATGTATAATTATATATATAAAAACACATAATATATATATATATATGTGTATGTATGTATTTATAAACACACACAAGCACACAAAACATATTTTATAAATGAATTTAAAATAATTATATATATTTATATTTATATATGGATAAAAAAAATGTGACGAAATATATATAAATAAATAGATATATCATAAAAAGCAAAACAAGACAATATAGGCTTGTGGTAAAGGCACAAATCAATGAAGGAGAGGTCTCATGTTTGAAACCGAATAGCTGCGTGCAGGCGTCTATTAAGGAGGTCTAGCACTGATAAAGGGTGGTGGGGGATTCAAGTGCTGATAAAGAGGTGTCTAGGTGGCTAGACAAGCGCTATTAAATGGGGGCTTCAAGTGTTGATAGGGGGTCCACCCTCTGAATATGTTTTAATTTAGAGAAAAAATTTCTTTTTAAAAATTTCTTTTTTCAACTTTTATCAACACTGATAAAAGAGACAACTTTTAAGGGCGTTTAGGACAATAATGCTTTTTTAGCACTATTAAATCCTTCTTTTGTACGTAGTTAATAGATGCTTTTTGTAGTAGTGGTTGTGTAAGGGTCTGGATCAGTATGGATCGACCCTTTGCGTGTTTCTGAAGACCAAGGTGCTCAGAGGAAGTTTGGAGGAGTTCGGTTGCTAAAAGTTGGAAGCATAAAGATTTCACACAATGTAAAACTTTTACATGACGTGAAAGCAGGTTTCATGACGTGTAATAGATCAGGGTTTGGAAAATAAATTAAATGAAGAGGCGACACGTTTTTCGGCAGAAACAGAACCCTAAGGATTACACGATGTGAAAGGGGATTACACGTCATGTAATTCCCCGCTGCAGTGTTGTTTTAAGCATTTTTAGCCACTCGGGTCATTCATAACCCTACGGCTGCAACGACTCTTCCTCTCGTTCCAGGCGACCCGACAGTCCCCTCTTCAATGTTTTGGGGATTCCTTTGCCAAGGATCGATCTCTAGATTCTTTCTTTCGATCTGTCTTCGATCCAAGGTATGTTTAACCTCAGTTCTTGCGGTTTTTTCGATATATCTCCTCATGTTCCTCTTTTCCATGTGATGGCGCTCGATCTCCATGTTTCTAATGAAGTTATGTTGGCTGTTTGTTGGAACAATTGTGGCGCAACGTCCTCGGGTGGATGCAGTTCTTACAGGAGAGGTAATCGGGATCCGCAACGTTGGTCCATTCTCATGCTAAGAACGTTGACACCCCTTTGATGTAGGGGATTCATTGCTTCTCTATTTAATTATGCACAATCGTAGAGTTAGCATGATTTATCCGCTTGGATTGTAATGAAATTAACCTAATGATTACTCGAACCAAATTAAAGAATTGGTATCGATCACTTAATGATATTGTTGTTTATACCGTGATAACGAATTGCCTCTTGATTTTCTAGATAGTGTGATATCTATGATGTAACACCCCTGAATGATAAAGGGTCAAATGACTAAATGATATGACTCATGTCAACAAGGTGCACCTTCCTTTTCATGAGTCTGCCTGATTAGAACTCCATAGTTAAGTGTGTTTGGTCTGTATTAGTGATCATGATGAGTGACCTTCTGGGATGTTTCCCAGGATGTGTGCGAGTGAGGACAAAACACACTGGAAAGGACATGTGTTGGTCTGTGGGGACTGTCATTAGTCAGATGACCCGTTCGAGCACCTAGGTGGACCCTAGGGTGGGGACCATGTGTCTGCGGGGCAACTGGTGGTACCTAACGGGTGGGGACCCGATGGTCATGTTAAGGCGAGGTGGTTGTGCTGTCATCGGGGCCCGATTGTCACATTTGGTATTAGAGGTGGTACCTAGCCTTAAGTGCGGTGCACTGTCTGGGTTGAGATGTAGGGCCTACAACGAGGACGTTGTACTCTAAGGGGGGGGGGGGGTGATTGTAACACCCCCGAATGATAAAGGGTTAAATGACTAAATGATATGAATCATGTCAACAATGTGCACCTTCCTTTTCGGGAGCCTGCCTGATTAGAACTCCACAGTTAAGCGTGCTTGACCTAGAGTAGTGATCATGATGAGTGACCTTTTGGGATGTTTTCCATGATGTGTGCGAGTTAGGACAAAGCACACTGGAAAGGACATGTGTTGGCATGTGAGGATAGTCATTAGTCAGATGACCCGTTCGGGCACGTGGGTGGGCCCCAGGGTGGGGACCACGTGTCTGTGGGGCAGCTGGTGGTACCTAGCGGGCCAGGACCCGACGGTCATGTTAAGGCGGGGTGACTGTGCTGTCACCAGGGCTTGGTTGTCACATTTGGTACCAGAGGTGGTACCCAGCCTTAAGTGCGGTGCACTGCCTGGGTTGAGATGTAGGGCCCACAATGAGGACGCTGTGCTCTAAAGGGGGGGGGGGGTGTGATTGTAACACCCTCGAATGATAAAGGGTTAAATGATTAAATGATATGACTCATGTCAACAAGGTGCACCTTCCTTTTCGGGAGCCTGCCTGATTAGAACTCCACATTTAAGTGTGTTTGGTCTGGAGTAGTGATCAGGATGGGTGACCTTCTGAGATGTTTCTCAGGATGTGTGTGAGCGAGGACAAATCACACTGGAAAGGACATGTGTTGGCCTGTGGGGACTGTCATTAGTTAGATGACCCGTTCGGGCACGTGGGTGGGCCCCTGGGTGGGGACCACGTGTCTGCGGGGCAACTGGTGGTACCTGGCGGGCCAGGACCCGACAGTCATGTTAAGGCGGGGTGGCTGTGCTATCATCGGGGCCCGGTTGTCACATATGTTGTGCTTGTTATGCTTGGTTTAACATGTGGAATTGGTAAAGAATGTAAAGACATAATTAATTATTAATTAATTGGCTAAAAGATTTAAGAGACATGTTTAATGAATTCGATTGTTGTTGTTGTAATTTGATGATTATCAAATCGATGCAAGGACGCATGTTTTATTGAATTGGTTAATGAACCCGAAGCATGTTAAATCTTGTTAATAAAAGAATTAAAGACATGTTAAATTAATTGTTTAATTAATTCGTGATAGCCGTGATAGTTTGTTGCTTAGGTTTCCAGTAGTTGGAACCCATGATAATGAATTGGTTAATTCAAGATGGAATAAGAACTAACTAAATGATATGACTCATGTCAACAAGGTGCACCTTCCTTTTTGGGAGCCTGCCTGATTAGAACTTCGCAGTTAAGTGTGCTTGGTCTGGAGTAGTGATCAGGATGGGTGACCTCCTGAGATGTTTCCCAGGATGTGTGCGAGTGAGGACAAATCACACTGGAAAGGACATGTGTTGGCCTGTGGGGACTGTCATTAGTCAGATGACCTGTTCGGGCACGTGGGTGGGCCCCTGGGTGGGGACCACGTGTCTGCGGGGCAACTGGTGGTACCTGGAAGGCCAGGACCCGACAGTCATGTTAAGGCGGGGTGGCTGTGCTGTCATCGGGGCCCAGTTGTCACATATGTTGTGCTTGTTATGCTTGGTTTAACATGTGGAATTGGTAAAGAACGTAAAGCCAAAATTAATTATTAATTAATTGGCTAAAATATTAAAGAGACATGTTTAATGAATTCGATTGTTGTTGTTGTAATTTGATGATTATCAAATCGATGCAAGTACACATGTTTTATTGAATTGGTTAATGAACCCGAAGCATGTTAAATCTTGTTAATAAAAGAATTATAGACATGTTAAATTAATTGTTTAATTAAGTCGTGATAGCCGTGATAGTTTGTTGCTTAGGTTTCCAGTAGTCGGAACCCATGATAATGAATTGGTAATAGTTTGTTGCTTAGGTTTCCAGTATTCGGAACCCATGATAATGAATTGGTTAATTCAAGATGGAATAAGAACTGGTTGTGTGATAAAAGATAATGCCTTTGTAGGGGCTAAGTTGCCCGCTTGCTTGTAAATGCCATGTTCCTTGTGCTTTGGAGCCGCGAGAGCTCATTGCATGTAAATGATAGATGCCTTTTTTAGGGCCAAGAGCCCAGTTGCTATGTTTGTTTCATGCTACTTGTGATGTGAGCCTGGGATGGCCTACCCTAGAGGGATATTTTAGTATGTGGGGCAGGGAGACCTGGTTGTTGTGGCAGCAGTTGACGCCTGGAGTTGCAAGATGCATCAGTATATGCATGTGGGTGTTAGGGAGGACATCAGAGATGACAGAATGAGTCGAAACTGGGCTTACCCATTGATATGAAAGCTGCATGCTTGTTTGAATATGTTGTTTGGATGATGACCAAGTTGTTTGTTTATCTTATTTCCTTTCTCTATTGCTTGAGGCGGATGGATGTGCTTGGTTGTATGCCTTGTTTGGTAGCATATGATGTTTTCCTAGAGTACCTGGTAATATGGAAAGTAATGATGTTAATAAGTGAATAAATGTTTAACCCATGGGGGTTGAATCTTACTCAGATGCATGCCGAGGTTATAATTCTGAGAAGCCGTGGACTCGGTTTGCTTATTCCTGAAGGGTATGGAACTTTGTTGTAATGTAATGTGAAAAATGTTAATGGTTAATAAATGGTTAATGAACTAATTAATGTAAAGTGAAACTGATAAAAAGGAATAAAATAATTTAACGTGACTCCTTAAATGGTTGTGTGCTTATAAGACATATGGTCTTATAAGAGGTAGCCAGGAGTTCGAGAGACGTTAGTTGTAGTTGATCCTGAGACTAGTTTATGCCCATAGTGTGGTTGTGAGCTATATTATATCATATATCTTTTGTGTTTCTATACGCTACTCCACCTTATCAGTTAGGGAAACTGACACCTCGGGGATTCTGAGCCCTAGGGGGTTGTTTCCCCAACACCCCGATGAGAGGATGAATGTATGACTAATCCCTTTATCCCTACTCTCTTCTCTTGGTAGTTACTTGTGCTAGTATACACAACGGTTAGTTTTCCCCATATACGTGTGTAGAGGGCTGTAAAGGCTTGTGGTCGTTTCACACACATGTATTCTGGATATATTTTCCTAAGGACTACTTAGGTATAACATGTATAGGTTGTGATGGCTTGTAGATCCTTACTCGGTGTATAAGTTGTGATGGATTGAGGTATAATACCCGACATATGGTATACGTTGTACGGGTTGTGGTGTATCCTGGAAACTGCCTGGTTACTTTTGGTTATGTGGATGTGGTGGTGTGTTTCACGAGATTCTTGTTGTGGTGCTTTGCCTAGGTGTCTGTGGGCTAGCCTTTTAGAGATAGATGCTCCGAACGTGCGATTTTGGGGAAAAGCGAAAAATAAGTGGGGAAACAGTTGATATTCTTTATTATATCATATAATCTTGTATGCGATACTTGACGAGAGTATCCATAGTGAGGCTGCGAACTTATTATACCTGTTTAGGTGATGAGTTAGTTTCACTTGTTGTTCACTAGGATTTAGTATGATTTCTTTACCTTTTTCACGAGCGGCTCTAGGTAGGATCCTACTGAGTATATTGTTATACTCACCCTATGTATATATAAACTATTTTTCAGGTCAGTTGGAGCAGGTTGGAGATCAGACTGGTTACTAATAGTTTGGGGTTTTTGAGGAGTTGTTTTGGCTTTGTGGTCGCTGTCGTCTTTACTTTTCTTTTGGTACTGTCAATCTTCCTTTTAGTTGTAGTAGTTCTTGTATGACATTACATATGTGTACTTTGTATTTTCTTTTATATTGGAGTCTGAGAAGGAGTTGGTTGGTGTCTATCTTATATTTATCTTTCGGATGTGTTATTTTAGAGGGTAACGCCTCCCATCTATGTGTTTACTATACCCTAGGTGCTAGTCGCCAACCTAGGTCCTATTGAAGGCGGGACTCGGGTATCGTTATCTCTCTTCTCCCATTGTCATCCCAGGAGGGGTACACATTGTGGGGAGGGGGTCGTGATAGAGTGTTATCAGAGCTCTGGTTGAGGGATAGAATGGAGTTTGGAGTTAGGCATGGGTGAGGTTGCATGGGATGGTAGGGAAACGATGTCAGCTAAGTTTAGAAAGCACTATAAACACAAGAGACCATCTTAGAAATGGGTATTTAGGTCCCCCGATGATTTGATGCATGGACCATTAAGCTTATAACAGCTACTAAGTGACGCGATATTGGTTTCAGGGTAGAGACCAAGGAAAGGATCATGCATCATTCTTCTTTGTGCCTGTTTTTGAATGGGTAGACCTTGAGATAGGTTAACCTAAAATGAATAAAAGAAAACAATTAATTAATGATAAAGTCTTCCATATTTCAGGTTTAGGATCTCTAACTGTTTTTTCTTTTGTAGGCATGGATCCAGGTCGACGTCCTCATCAGGTTCATGTAGAAGATGTTCATCAGGTCTCACCAACAGATCGTTGCAGAGTAGAGGTTGACGACGAAAAAAATTGGAGGACACTCCAAGAGTTTCAGAGTAAGAGTCTATAGAGGTATGAGAGATCCATTTCAGATATAGTCACAGAAGACTGGTTTGAGGAGGTTGAGATAACCTTTAGTTTGATATGTGCACGGAAGGATCACTGGGTATCATTGGATTTAATGATGCTATGTGGGGAAGTGAGGCAGTGGTGGTTCTTATTCCTTAGAGATCGCAAGGAGTTGAAAATCTCATGGGAGGAGTTCCAAGACCAGTTCAAAGCTAATTTTATTTCTTCAACCATGAAGGCGACCAGTTTCTAGTCGCTACTTACCCTTTAGGAGGGTAAGTAAAAAGTCTCACACACTTCTCTCAAATTTACATGATAAAAAATTCCTTCAGTACTTTTTGGTATTTTTTTAAATCATAAAAGAAGAAAATGTATTTTAATTCTAGATAATTAATAACACACATGTGAAATCAGGTTTTTATGTTTTCAAATTAATTATGTTTGGTTTTGTTTTTTATTTTCCATGTAAAATTGTTGTTTTGTTGTGTAAAATTGCTGTTCAATTTTATTATTATGAAAATTTCATTTGTTGCAAGTGCTTCTATTTGGTTTTCCATGTGGAATTGGGCATAACGTTCACTACCACAAAATCAATTTTATCCAACATTAAAAGAAAAACATTGATAAAAGATGATTTTATCAATGATAAAAAAATACTGATAAAAATACTCAGTTATCAACTCTTTTTTTAATGCCAATAAAAGTACACCCTTTACTAGAATTTTTTAATGGTGTTAAATGATACTTTTATCATCACTAAAACAATTGTTTTTAACGCTCATAAAAAAGTTATTTATCATTAAAAATAATATATTAATATATAAATATATTTATATTGATATAAATATAATATATTTCATAAAATATGATTTATTTAAGGCTAAATACATGATTACACTTAATTTATAAGATATTTAATGAAAATGGATTATAAAATAATTAAATATATACTATTAATTAATAATTTGTTAAATATTATCGAATAATAGTCATTTAATAACATTTTGAAGATAGAAAAAATCAAAAAATTAATGAACAATCTAAAATAAGTTGAAAAGGTGACTCAAATTTCAAACGGTCATAAATTTTGATCAGTGTGTCTGTTTGAGATCTACCACATATAAAATAAAAGATTCAATACATACATATATATATATATATCATATCTAAATAAAATCTTACAAAAAAATCTATATATATATATAAACCATATCAAATCAAAGCTTACAAATATATATATATATATATAAACCATATCAAATAAAAGTTTACAAATATATATATATATATAAATCATATATAAATAAAAAATAATATCCATTTTATTTATGCTGATGACATAATCCTTTTCCTTCAAGGTGATAAAAGAAGCATTCTTAACCTCAAAACTGTGCTCTCACACTATGAAGAGGTTTCTGGTCAAACCATTAGTTGGAACAAATCCTGCATCTTCTTTGGGAAGAAATTTCCTCCCAGTAGAAAATGTAATATTATCAGTGACTTAGGTCTAAAAGAAGTTACACTCCCATTAACTTATCTTGGTGTTCCCATCTTTTGGGGCAGGCCCAAGTCTTGTCACTTTGTGACTATTGTTGACCAAGTTCTAAACCAGTTATCTTCTTGGAAAGGTAAATCTATCTCTATGGCAGGTAGGACTTGCCTTGTTAAATCTACTATTGTCTCCAAGATGGTTTACTCCATGATGGTCTATAAATGTCCTGTTGGTCTTATTAAAAAAATGAACACCGCTATAAATAATTTCATCTGGACTGGTAATATTCTGAAAAGAAAACTTGTGACTATTCCCTGGTCAACTTGTTGAAAGCCCATTGAGAATGATGGTATTGGGATAAAAAATATAAAATACTTTAATGAATCCCTTTAAGCAAGACTCACTTGGAACCTTTTTCACAATACTTCGAAAGCTATTACCTTTCTCAAAAATATATTTCTTGAAAAACTTAAGACGGGAAATTCGAATTTCATTAACTCTTCCATTTGGCCATCCATAAAACACTCCTTCACCAATATTATGAATAATTTCAGATGGATGGTCTCCAGAGACTCCTCCATGAAATTCTGGTTGGATAACTGGACTGGCATGCCTTTAATTTATATAATATCTCCTGATCAAACTTCTAAAAATACCAACAGATCTATCAGAGAAATTTTGAACTCTCAACATGATCACCTTCATGATACTATTTAGAATGTCATTGAAAATTACTCTTTCGCTTACACTAACGATTTCTTAATTTAGGAACCTGCTCACAATGGTATGCTTAACTCTAAAAATTTCTACAATCATTATTTCTATAACTCTGAGAGTGATTAAAGCTGGATAAAACATTTCAAAAAACCTTTGATAAAACCTTTAAGATTAAATCTCATCTGGCATCTTGCTCACAATAGAGTTATCATTGAAATTTTCCTCCAATATTTTGGAATCCAGCTTTGCTCTAAGTGTAAAATCAATAATCAACATAGAGAAGATTCTAACCACCTATTCCTTTCTTGTGTTACTGCTTCTTCTCTTTGGAACTATATTATTGACATTTTTGATTGTAAATGGTTGATTCTTGACTCCATCAAAAATAAACTAAAGAAATGTGTAGAAATGTAAGGATCTCAGTAAATCAGTAACCTTTTCCTTACTGCAGTTGCTGAGCTCCACCATGTGATCTGGTATGATCGAAATACTATTATTCATAACAATTACCCACTCAATCAAAATGCAGGTCAGATGCAGATCCTTATTGCCATACATGAAGCTGCTTTGATGCAAAAGGGACATTGCCACAACACCGTGCATGAATTTGGAATCCTAAAACATCTACGGATTAACGACAATTTCTGTTAACCGCATCGCACTCTAGAGGTGTTTTGGAGAGTGCCTCTCCTTGGATGGATTAAAATCAATATTGATGGCACCTCCAAGGGAAATCCGGGACCTACAGGGTGTGTTGCTATCTTCAGGAATCACCTCAGTCAGATACTTGTATGTTTCATGGGTAAATTTGGCATTGCCACCTCATTTGAAGTTGATATGCTGAGTTTGATACATTATATTGCCTTTACCAAGATCTTTTGTTGGAATAACCTCTGGATTGAAAGCGACTCGACGACCATCGTACAAGCGATTTGGAACGACATAACACATCTCGCTTGCCCAATTACTACTCGTTGGATGGAATGCACCCGTTCTCTTATCAATCTTAACTATATCATCACACATGTTTATTGAGAAGCAAACACAGTTGTAGATGGCCTGACCAACATGGGAGTAAATCAAGACATTACTTGGTTTGAAGACCTCATCGCTGCTCTTATTTCCTTTCATGAAAAAAATTGTAATATGATCCCGTCTTTTAGACTCCCGTAAACTTTCTTTTAATAATAATTGTGCTCTAGTCGTTTTGGGAAAAGACATCACCTTATAAAAAACACATAATATATATATATGTGTATGTATGTATTTATAAACACACATGCAAACACAAAACATATTTTATAAATGAATTTAAAAAAATTATATATATATGTATATATAGATAAAAAATGTGACAAAATATACATAAATAAATAGATATATTAGAAAAAGCAGAATAAGACAATATAGGCTAGTGGTAAAGATGCAGATCAATGAAGGGGAGGTCTCAGGTTCAAAACTGGGAAATAATGTGCAGGTGTGTACTAAGGAGTTATAGCATTGATAAAGGGTGGTGGGGGATTCGAGCGCTGATAAAGGGGTGTCTAGGTGGCTAGAAAAATGCTATTAAAACGGGTCTTGAAGTGTTGATAGGGGCTAAATTCTACTAAAAGGGGGATTTAAGTGTTGATGGGGGGGGGGGGGGGGGGGTCCACCCTCTGAATCTGTTTTAATTTAGAGAAAACATTTTCTTTTAATTTTTTTTTTCGACTTTTATCTGCACTGATAAAAGGGACCCCTTTTAAGGGCGCTTAGAACAACATTGTTTTTTTATCATTGTTAAATTCATTTTTGTGAACTGTTAAAGGATGCTTTTTTAGTAGTGGTTATGCATTCAAGATCTTGAGCTTCGTGTTGGATGGCTTGGTTTCTACCAATAGCCTACTTCCGTGGTGACTATTAGCCAAATGTCTCTCTTGTGCGGGTTTTATAAATGTTATAAATATATTATAGTTTAGGACTTTTGGGCGAGAATCAAACTGATTGACACTCACCAATTTCATTTTTTGTTTTATTTTTCTTTAAATGTTATACACTATAAATACTATAAATATTTTATAGTTTTGGTTTTTTTGGGTTTAGTTTTTTTGTAAATGATTTTTAAATGTTATATTTTATATTATGAATGTTATAAATGTATTTTAGGTGAGTTTTTTTTGTAAATATTTTTTTAAATATTATATTTTATAAATTTTATAAATATATTATAAATGTAATTAAATTTTATTTATTTCATTAATAAAAGGACAATATATAGATTAAAAAATATAATAATGTGGTGTGATTGTTATTCACTACTACACATATTCCCTTTAACAGCGTGCAAAAATGCTTTAACAATGCTAAAAAAGCAATGTTAATCACAATGCTGATAAAGGGGGTCCTTTATCCACACTAAAAAAAGCATTGATAAATGACCCCCTTTTTCAGCGCTATTTTTAGCGCTGATAAAGGCCTAGCTGGCTGCAATGTGCTGTTAATAAAACATTACACCCAATAAAAACCTGTAATTTCAAACAATGCTATATATATTTAATTGATATCATGAATACAAAAATGTCTATCCATGGTATATACAAAAAAAACTGCTATATACATTTCAAAAAATGTTTTATATAATTATATTTACAATTATCCAACAAACATTTAAAAACATTAATATTTCATCTTTTGACGCTCGTGATCCCCTCTAAAAAATGTCCGACCATGGTATCAGTTACCAAAACAAATCATCACAACCTGATCAAAATATTCCACCTATATAAGATTACATATATTATGTTAATAATACTATAAAGAAATAAATTAAACATTAATATGAAATAATACATTAATAAGATGTCAATATTTAATAAAAAAATACACATTTGGAGTGATACCGGTCACACCGTGTATCATATTGAGGTGGGGTTGATTCCTATATATCAAAAAATGAGTTACTGATCTTTGTCCTAAAATATCAAAACAATCTGAATGTGTTTTCTTAGTTTTGATTATGTCATTTTCTCTTTTACTAAAATTAATGTCAATTTTAAATAACGACACATTTGGAGTTACACCGATTACACCGTGCATTAGATTGAGATGAGGCTATTTCCTACCTATCAAAAATTACTTATGGATTATTATCTTAAAGTATCAAAATAATCCAAATGCATTTGCTCAGTTTTCAATATGCCAGTTGTGTTTTTTTTACTAAAATATTATTTCAAACTGGAAACACGCATTTTGAGTCATACTGGTCGCATCGTGTGTCAGTTTTATGTAAGACTACTTTAACACGCAAAAAATGACTTATGAATTGCTTTCATAAATTATCAAGAAAATCGGAGCACAATTTCTTGGTTTTTAGTGAGGTACATGTTTTGAACTAAAATATTGATTTTAAATTGATAACAGACACTTTGAGTCATACCAGTCACACTGTGCATCAGATTGAGGTGTGGTTAATTCCTACACATCAAAAATGACTAATGAATCATTGTCCTAAATTATTAAAACAATTCGAATTCATTTTCTTGGTTTTCAATATGTCACTTGTTCTTTTTTACTTAAATTAATGTCAATTTTAAATAAAAAAGACACACTTGGAGTCATATTGGTCACACCGTGCGTCGTATTGAGGTTCAGTTGACTCCTACATGTCAAAAGTGACCCATGGATTGTTTTTATAAAATATCAAAACAATATGAATGTGTTTAATTGGTTTTTAGTATGTCACTTGTTCTTTTTACTAAAATTAATGTCAATTTTAAATTAAAAGAGACACTTTGAGTTATACTGGACACACCGTGCATCATATTATGGTGAATCTGATTCCTACATGCCAAAAATGAATTATAGATCATTTTCCTAAAGTATCAAAACAATTCGAATGTGTTTGCTCAGTTTTCAGTATGCCAATTGTGTTTTTTATTAAAATATCATTTCAAACTAGAAACACGTATTTTGAGTCATACCAGTCACATCATGCGTTGGTGTGATGTTAGACTGTTTCATACACATCAAAAATGAATTATGAATTGTTTTACTAAATTATCAAGACAATCGAAGCGTGTTTTCTTGGTTTTTAGTGAGGGACATGTTTTGAACTAAAATTTCAATTTTAAACCGATAAAGGACACTTTGAGTCATACCGGTCACACTGTACATTGGATTGAGGTGTTGTTGATTCCTATACATAAAAAATGACTCATGGATAATTGTACTAAGGAATCAAAACAATCCTAATATGTTTTTTTGTTTTTCAGTATGTCACTTTTTTACATAAATTAATGACAATTTTAAATAAAAAGACACACTTGGAGTCACACCGGTCACACCGTGCATCGTATTGAGGTATGATTGACTCATACATGTCACAAATGACTCATGGATTACATCGTGCATCAGTTTGATGTGATACTACTTCATACACATTACAAATAAATTATTAATTAATTTCTTAAATAAACAAGATAATCAAAGCGTGTTTTCTTGGTTTTTAGTAAGGGACATGTTTTGAACTAAAATGTAATTTTTTACTAATAACGGGCAATTTGAGTCATACTAGTCACACCATGAATCATATTGAGGCGTGGTTTATTTATAAACATAAAAAATGACTCATGGATTGTTTTAATAAAGTATCAAAAACAATTATAACGTGTTTTATCAGTTTTCAGTATGTCACTTGTTCGTTTTACTTAAATTAATGTCAATTTTAAACAAAAAGGCACAATTGGAGTCATACCAGTCACACCGTGCATTGTATTGAGGTGAGGTTGACTCATACATGTCACAAATGAATAATGGATCGTTTTATGAAAATATAAAAACAATTCGAATACGTTTTCTCAGTTTTCAGTATGCCACTTATTCTTTTTATTAAAATTAATTTCAATTTTAAATAAAAATAGACACTTTGAGTTATACCAGCCACACCGTGCATCATATTTAGGTGAAAATAATTCCTACATGTCAAAAATTACTTATAGATCATTTTACTGAAGTATCAAAACAATATGAATACATTTTCTTAGTTTTCAGTATGACAATTTTGTTTTTTTATTAAAATGTCATTTCAAACTCGAAACACACAATTTGATTCATACCGGTCGCATTGTTCATCATTTTGATGTGAGACTGCTTCATACACATCAAAAATTAATTATGAAACTATGTCCTAAATTATCAAGACAATCATAGTGTGTTTTCTTGGTTTTTAGTGAGGGAAACATTTTGAAATAAAATGTTAACTTTAAACTAATAACAAACACTTTGAGTCATACCAGTCACACCATGGCCCAAATTGAGGTGTGGTTGATTCCTACACATCAAAAATGAATCATGGATATTTTTCCTAAAGTATTAAAACAATCTAAATTCATTTTATTGGTTTTCATTATGTCACTTATTATTTTTTACTTAAATTATTTTCAATTTTAAATAAAAAGACACACTTGGAGTCATACCGGTCACACCATGTGTCATATTGAGGCGAGGTTAAATCTTATACATCAAAAACGAATCAGGGATCATTTTACTAAAATATAAAATAAATCCAATTGTGCTTTCTCAATTTTTAGTATGTCACTTTTTCTTTGTACTAAAATTAATGTCAATTTTAAATAAAAAGAGGCACTTTGAGTTATACCGGCCACACCATGCATCATATTAAGGTGAGGTTGATTCCTACACATCAAAAATGACATATATATCATTTTAATAAAGTATCAAAACAATACAAACATGTTTTATTAGTTTTCAGTATTCTAGTTGTGTTTTTTTATTAAAATGTCATGTCAAACTGGAAACATGCATTTTGAGTAATATCGGTCGCATCGTGCATCAGTTTGATGTGAGACTGCTTCATACACATCACAAATGACTTATGAATCACTGTACAAAATTATCAAGACAATATGGGCACATTTTCTCAGTTTTTAGTGAGTAATTATTTTGAAATTAAGTAGTCAAACATTTAATTTAGATTATGTTAATGCAGTAGAGAGCATATAATATTATGAGGAGAACCATAGTATATTAAAAAAAACTTTACCTTCTCATTGAATTATGAGTTTTAGCCTCAAAGTCCTATCTCTAATGAGCATGAAAATCTTCGAACAAACCACCCTGACTCAAACAAAGGAATCCACCTGTATAAGAAAACAATTCTTATGTGTGTAATACTAAAAGGAAGTAAATTAAACATAAATATGAAATAATAAAATACTTCAATAGAAGTCACATCTTCATGTTATTTGTGTACATTATTTGATCAGGTATGCTGCCCATTCGTTTCTAAGAAAATATATATCATGTTGTGAATATGAGTCTTTTCAACAGTCATAGTAGTATTGGTAAAATATAAATACACAAAGGATTAATAAATATTTTAAATGAAATAGTAATTATATTTGAAAATACCTCTTCGGGGATTCTAGTTTGTTGATGGAATATGATCTCTCTCATAAATTTAAAAACATAATAACCGTAATCTTTTCCATTTGTTTGTTTTTAACACTACAGAAACATTGAGGAGTATAAGTAATTTTTTTTGATATGTGTTTGTATAGTGAAATATTATTATATATACCCTGATACTTTTCCAGTTGTAGAACTTTTTATGGTCCTCATTCTTAGCCCCTGGCCTCATTCCTTGTTTTTCACGATATTGATGCACCACTCGATCATAATAGAATCCTCATTAAAACACAATCTAAATTATATAAATTGATGGAATTGGATGTATTGTATTACAAATTGAAAAATATCATCATATGTGGTCAGTTTTTTGGATATCCATGCATTGAATGTAGGAAATAAATATTTGGAGTATCCAAATTGACCGCAATGAGAATCCAATGTTGCCTAAAAATACAAAAAGGAATAAGTAATGAAAGAAATAAAAATATATTTGATATGATTAAATGCAGCAGTGAAAGGATAATAACATGAGGTAACACGATGTATATTATAAAAAATATAACTTGATTATTAAAATATTTTTTTAAATGATGAAGGGATTTGAACCCTCTATCAACTATCCAAATCCCTTCATTATGGTCTCCTATGACATACAAAATGACATCTAAATTAGGACCACTACAAAATGACTGCAAAGTCCCAATGAAAGGGTCATACTTAGTTGAATTTTCATATGACCCTTCAGTGGTTTTGGTTGATAACAGAACAATTGAACACTTCCAGTTTACAGGATCTGGAACATAAAATACCTATACTGCCTGTGATTCCATTATAAATGGTTCTTCTTTGTACCATTCCTTACTGAAATCAACTTTCAAGAATCCTAATTCATCTATTTTAACATAATTACTATTATAAACCCACTTGCATTGAAAAATAAGAACTTTGAATGTTATATAATCTAACTCCCATATTTTTTTGATGATGCCAAAGTATGATATATTTGCATAAATTGGTTTTTTCCTTAATACTAGAAACATGCATCACTTCAGCCGCAATTGTAACTCCACTATTTTGCATGGTACTGTCTTCATCATGTTCATTTGTATAGAAAGTATAACCATTAATTACCTAACCATTTTATGATAATACATACACACTTGTTCCTCCAGCTATCTATTAAAGTCGTTCTAAAATTGAATCTGGATTTTCATTCGACTCCATAAAAATATGGCTCCAAAACCATCCTATTAACTATTGATTATGTATATTTGATATCAATATTTCATCCCTTGATATATTCAAATGCCTAAGAATTTATTTATGGGTTTCAAAATATGGGGAAACCTCCAAAATGTTATGCAAAATGTAAAGGTGGGCCTGCTCCCGATCTTTAATATTGATTATGACAACATATATTCTAGAAATTCATTTACCCGCAAGCCTCCCAGTGTGATGATATTTCTGTAGACCAATGATTTCCACACCGAACAGGTACTTGGTACAAAATTCAACAACTTCCTCAATAATATATCACTCCTCACTACAACCCTCTGGTCGAGTTTAATTTTTTACACACCCTTTCAAAATCTTCATATACCGTTCAATGAGGTACATCCATCTATAGTGTACAGGGCCACATAGTCAAATCTCTCTCACCAATTTAACTATCAAATGAACCATCATATCATAGAATGTTTGTGGGAAGAAAATTTCCAATTCACATAATATGACAACAATTTCTCTTTCCATAGTTGGAAATTTTGTCGGGTCTATAACTTTTCTATATTTAGCTTTGAAGAAGAAACACAGATTGGTTAATTCATGATAGAAATTCACAGAAAAATGCAATATAAATTTATAGGAATTAGATCTTTCATTAAAACATGGTAGTCATGTGATTTTATACCCTTTAAATTTAAATTATTTATTGACACTATGTTCTTGATATTCGATGAATACACCTTTGGAACCTTTACGTCATTCAAGAAGGTGAAAAAATGATATCTCTCCTGCCTAGAAATATTGTAAGAAGCTGGAGGAAGAAAAGTTCATTTTTTACCCTTTACTAGTGCCAACTCTTCTCGTATTCCCATCAATACTACAAAATAGGGTTTATCCAGTTCTAGTTTTTTAACAACACTTGCTAAAAGCGCTGTTAAAAACCCCTTTCTCAGTGCTAGAAAAAGCATTGTTAAAGGGGGTCTTTAACAGTGCTAAAAAAGCACTATTAAAGGGGAAAAATTATCAATGCTTGTAATTTTTTTTGATAAAGGCCCCCTCTTTATCAATGATAGTAAAAAAGCACTGATAAAATGGGCATTTATTAGTGCTTCTAAAAAGCATTGATAAAGGGGGGGGGGGTCATTGTCAGCGCTTCTAAAAAAGCGTTGATAAAAGGGTGGTCTTTATCAGCGCATTTTTATAAGCACTGATAAATATTCCTTTTATCAATTCTGTTTTACTATAAATGATAAAGGGTATATTTCAAAAAAAAATATATTTTATTAACAGACACCCGTAGTAGAAGTTATGTCCATTTGGAGGCATTTGGGCCTCTTTTTCCCCAATAGAGGTGATATAGGGTTCCTGTGGGCCACTGATGTATATATCCCATCACAAGATTCAATTTTATATCTGTTCAAGGTAAAAATAACACCTGGTTCAGAATTTATGTCCATTTTAAAGGCTGTCAAATGTGAAAAACCCTCAAAACCCCTAAAAACCCTAAAAACCCTAAAAACCCTAAAAAGATCATAACTTTTGATATGGGAGTCCATTTCAGCTCCAAAATAAGTAAAATAAAAGATTATGAAATGAGATAAAACCAAATGAGATTTAAATCGTGGAATAATCAAAGGAATAAAATATATTACAGTTTCAAAAAAGTCAGAAATCGAACTTGAACTTACAACAACCATAATTTTTGATCTGGATGTCCATTTGGGCTCTAACACATATCAAATCAAAGCCTGTGATGATATATATTCTACATAGGGTCTAGGATTGAGTTATAAGATATTTTTACTATTTTAAAACCCCCCAAAAGGCATATAAATCCTCCCAAACTGAGTTTTTATTTACCGACCCTGATTTCTTAAAATTCAAACAACTATAACTTCCAATCATGGTGTCTGTTCGACCTATACCACATATTATATCGTATCTAGTTTCATGAGATTTGATTTTACTAGCTATGGATCTCTAAAAGACTCTAGATTATAAGTTATAGTTATTTCATGGTTTTTAGGGGTTTTAGGGTTTTTAGAGTTTCTTAACATTTTTATGTGTTTTAAGGGGTTTTAGAGTTAATATCCATTTTAAAAGAAATATATAAGTAAATATGTATTTTAAAAAATATATATAACTCTATATATAAACATATATATAAAAATATATGGATAAAAAATATAAAGAAATATATATAAATATATAGATATATCATAAAATGTAAAACAAAACAGTATAAGGGAGTGGAAAAGGCACTGGTGTATAAGCTAGAGGTCTCAGGCTCGAAACTTGCTAGAGGAAGGGGTGAACACTTGGGGTGGTATTATCTAAAGTGATGATAAAGGGGTGGGGAGAAGCGCTAATAAATGGGGTGGGGAATCATTAATAGGGGGGGGGGGTGCATGAAAAATGAATTCATACCCTTTATCACTAGGGCCTTTATTAGTGATTTTTTTAGCGATGTTAAAGGGGGCCTTTATCATTGCTTTTTATGAGTGCTGTTAAAGTTAATCCTTTAACATCTCTTACATTATAGGTACTTCTATAGAATTGATAAATCCCTTTTACTAGCACTGTTAAAGGCCCAATTTGCAGTAGTGTATGTCAACCATGTCTAACCTAGCCTTAATTCCATCTTTTTTCAGGTGTATTTAGCAATGTGTCTATGACACTATCACATACATTTTTTTTCAACATGCATAACATAAATAAAATTTATGATGTACAAAAAATTCTAGTATGGTAATTCAAAAAAAACCAATCTCTTTTCCAATCGGTTTTTGTAAGGTTTTTCAAAAATGGTTTACCAAAAGAAGTGTCCACATTTTTTACTTTCTCAAACAATTTATCACTTGTTAGTAGAGATAATGTTATATGTTCTTCTAAACTTCCATCTAATGATGTTGTCCAAGATTGGTACTTATGCCGTCAGGGTAAAAATCTACAATGTCCTAAAAACATGGGTTTTGATGAATGTTTCAACCTAATTTACTGTGTACCTTATTCGCAAATAAGACACCATTGAGTTCCTTTAATGATATATCTTAAAAAATTTCTATAAGTAGGAAATTCATTTATCATCCCATAAAACATGGATATCAACATGAAATATTCATTTCTGCAAGCATCATACAACATAACACATGAATCCCACAATAATTTCAAATCCCCAATCAATGGAGCCAAATAAATATCAATATCATTACCTGGTTGTTTTGGTACTGATATAAGCATAGATATCATGATGTATTTTCATTTCATGCATAACCACGGTGGTAAGCTATAATTTACCAACATAACCGGACATGTACTGTGAGTGCTTCTTTAAAAACCAAAAGGATTCACTCTATCTATAGATAACACAAGAAAAATATTTCCTGAATCGTTTCAAAATTCAGGATACTCATTATCAATTATCTTACACTGAGGAGAGGCTAATGGGTGATGCAGTCTACCATCTTTAATTATTGTATCTGCATGCCATGTCAATTTCCCTACAGTATCCTCACTTCCATATAGGCACATAAACCTTGGAATGATTGAAAAATACCACAAAAATTTCATAGGAAAAGATTCATCTTTCTTATATCGATAAGCACCACACTTTGGGTATTCTATAAGTGATTTATGATCCTTGAAAAACAGTATATAGTCATTCGGGTAGGCGTGTATTCTTTCGGAGATCATACCCATCGAGCATAACATTCGTTTGGCATCGTATGTTCAGATCAAGAGCTAATTATCTTATTGGAGCATGTCATTCAAGAGATAAAGTAGTTCTATAAAACTGACATCACTCCATTCATTGTATTCTTTCAAATTATATTGCTTCAGTATGAATAAAAATGCTGTATATTTAGTGAAACCAGCATACAATGGCGTCTTTACACAACTATTTAAATTCTCAAACAATTTTGGGAAATCATGAAGTTCATCTACAACTTTCCTTGTCATTTACTCAATACTATCATTATCATAATTTACATATATAATCACATCCTCAATACAGGCTTCTTCATTGTCCACAATTGTAATCATATTAGATGATCCATAAAATGTATTTCTATCTCAACCACTTACTACATTCGCTTTTTCCCCGTGTTTATTCCAACATTTATAACTTTAATCTATTCTGTGATAGATCAAGTATTCTTCCAACTTCTATGGACTAATTATACTTGAATAACAACAACGCAAACATAGACCAAGGATTTGAGAAGGGTCATATGTATGATCTTTTTCAAAATTGATGAACTCTTTCACTCTATCTTCACACTCTTTTGTCAGAAAATTGACATCCATCCATTCTTTATTCATATCCATCATATTTTATTTAGTAATATTAAAATTTAACAAAATAAATACACAAAAGGGGCCTTTCAAAGAATGGGAACTCAAAAGTTGAATGATAGTTATTATTGTATTTTGTTTCTTGAGACTCATCCCCTTAGAAGCTAACACCAAACCAGAAAGAAGATATAATTTTAGAGGACTCCTCTAATTTAAACTATATAGGTGATGTTGGATTCAAAGTAGTTTTAAGAGTTTCAATTGGGTTAAACATTAATTCACCTTTTGTAGGAGTTAGGTCATTATGGATATCCTATGGGTTGGATAAAGTTAGTGACATGACCTTGACATGGTGTTATTATCAATTTACTCATCTTCCCTATATAATTTAATGGTTTTCCTAATTATATAAAAATATAAACTTAAAATATTATGAAAAAATACATTTCAGATGTCCTTTGAAAACTATTTATAAAATCACACTTGAAATCCCATTAAAAAAACAAACCATTTACACAAATTTCTATTTAAAATAACACACCCTTTTTAAAGTAAACCAATCAGTTCCAAATACTCTTTCACAAATACATGCACACTTTGAAAAAAATCCAAATTATTAAAAATGAAATATAACCTTTTCATGTTAAATCATTTCCACAAATTCCAAAAATTTTCTCTAATTTTTCATTATTAAATAAACCAAATCTCGAACATTTGAAATTAAATAAATTCCTTCTTACAAGGAAATCTTCACACATGGTTTCAAAAATTAACATATTTCTCAAAGTCCCCTTTTAATTTCAATACAAAAAATTCCATGTAAAAATGAAAAGAGAAGAGAAAACATATTAAAACATTTCACAACCATTAGAATACTTTTCATTCCCTCACAAATTTGGTTTTAAAATCAACCCACTCAATAAAATCTCATTTTCCATTCAAAAATATTCTTTTTCAAACAAAAAACAATATTTTAATTACTAAAATAAGATATTATAGAAAAACTTACATGAATTGGTATATGATGCACTATTAAAGTTTAAATGATTGGGGAAAACAATATAAAAGTGAAATTTAAGGCCAGACTAAATATAGGAAATCAAGGAATAAACATATATCCCATAGGAACATGAATCTGGCCATATAATATTTTTTATTAAGAACTTTTATCAGTGCTAAAAATAGCGCTGATAAATCTATCCTTTATCAGTGCTAAAAAAATCACTGATAAAGGGTACACCTTTATCAATGCTTTTTTAGCACTGATAAAGTAACCTTTACCAGTGCTTTTAGCTAGTGATGATAAAGGTGTGTATTTTATCACCATTTTATGCTTAGCGCTGATAAAAGTCGACACATCCCTTGCCTGGATCTGTGGTAGTGATTATTTACCAACGATCACGGAGGGGGAATTATAAATCATAGGAAAAATATACCATTTCCTACAACGTATTCGGGGAGACTCGACCCTCATACCTCCCCGAGACCCTACAGAGACACAACAACTGGATTGCAGCCTTGGAAAATGGTTGTTATTAATTGTTATATAAATTATAGAATATTAATAAATGAGTAAAAATATGATAAGATATATTAAATTTAAGGAAATTTATATCACCATAAATATGGAAAAATAAAATTAAATTGATAATTTTGTTTGAAAATGGGTATGGTAGTGTGGATATGGATGTAAAGGTATCATCAAATGATTTTCTAATATGAATGAATTTGAATAGGTGGTGGGGAATAATAACATTGAAATGATAATTATATATATATATATAAGTATTTATGTATGTATGTATGTGTGTGTGTATATATATATTTGAGTGAAATTTTAGTGATCTATGGAAATATTTAATAGTATTATATAGTACATTGGGATGATCCTATTAATTTTATTGGTTTATTTTATTACATGTTATGCATCAATTTGAATTTATCACAATGATCATAATATTAACCCTTCACGAATGAGATGATTGAGTGTGTACATACGCATCCTCTTATAAGTATATTTAAGTCTCATGTTTTATCCCTTTTAATGTTATTAAGATGATATATTAATTTTTTGATTAATTAAATAGTATTTTATTCTGTTTATTCATATCAAGCGAGTGTAATTTATTAAATGTATATAATATGTCAAAGATAAATAATAGAGATTATGATAATGAGGTGTGACATGCAGCAATGGGAAATATTGAAATGTAGAATCTAAAATACATTTAATGACATAAAAAATTATATATTTTTATATGTAAAAGTTTTTTACAGTGGAAAAAAATCAACGACATCACCTCTCGGTACCACAAGTTAGCATATAATCCTCAAACCCACTCTGGGTGCGATGTCAAAGCCGCTCCAGTTTTCCAACATAACACCTTGATATTTTAATATATGATTTTCTTTAAATAAGTTAATGTGTTTGATATCTTTCTTCACATGCAACACCAAACAAAAATGAACCACAAAACATTATATAACTATTAAAATGTAGTCGTATCAATGAAAAGAAAAAATATATGTAATGAAATTATGAAATATGTATAGAAATAAAAATAAAGTCCAATATTAAAACTTAGGAATTAAAAAATTAAACTAGTGTAGCTAAATAACTAATAGATCTGATTTAAGCTTTAAAGTGCAACCTTTCAAAAAAATTGGCTTTTATGTGTTTTTAAGAAACTAAATATATTATGGATAAAATATATTATTGATATGAAAAATATATCAATACCCATATGATTAGTAATTTATAGGAAATTAGAATAATAAGAGTTATTTTTTTAAAAAGTTATTTTTCTATGAAAAAATTTTTCATGATAATTTTATGTTTTTATTTAAAAGTTAAATTCTCAAATTTTAGAATTTTAATTTGAAAAAATAAAAATCATTTTTATATTATGAATTTAAATATTATCTTAAGACGAATTTTTAGGTTTCTTAGAAATAATTGATTTGTAGGTGAATAGTAAAAAAATACTGATATTGCTAAAACCGTCAATTTTAAGACATTATCATATTACAAGAATGACATAACTATTTTTGAAACCTTTTTTTATAATATATATATAAACCATATCAAATAAAAATTTTCAAATATATATATATATCAACCATATCTAAATAAAAAATAATATCTATTTTATTTAAAATAAAAAGGTATGAATATTTATATACCTATATAATTAATGTATATATAATTCTTATATATATGTTTGTGTGTGTATTGAAAAAAATATATTTATCTATATATTATAATATATGTATATAAATATTAATATATAATATATGTAAACAAATATTGATATGTATACTTATATTTATAAAAACACATAATATATATATGTGTATGCATGTATTTATAAACACACACACACACAAAATATTTTATAAATGAATTTAAAATAATTATATAATTATATATATATATTTATTTAAGGATAAAAAATGTGATGAAATATATATAAATAAATAGATATATCATAAAAAGAAGAACACGATAATATAGGCTAGTGGTTAAGGTGTAGATTAATTAAGGGGGGTCTCAGGTTCGAAACCGGAAAGCTACGTGAGGGCATGTACTAAGGAGGTTTAACACTGATAAAGGGTGGAGGGGGATTCGAGTGTTGATAAAGGGGTGTTTAGGTGGCTTGAAAAGCACTATTAAAAGGGGGCTTCAAGCGTTAATAAAAGGGGAAGGGGGCCTCTGAATCTGTTTTAATTTAGAGAAAAATTTCTTTTCTCAACTTTTATTAGAACTAATAAAAGGGACCCCTTTTAAGACCACTTATGATAATAACACTTTTTAGTGTTGTTAAAGACCTTTTTGCACACTATTAAAGGTTGATTTTTTAGTAGTGGTTGGGCATTCAAACTCCTAAGCTTCATGATGGATGGATCAGTTTCTACCATTAGGCTGCTTCCATGGTGAATGTTAGCCGAACATCACTCTTGTTTGGGTTTTATAAATGTTATAAATATATTATAATTTAGGATTTTTGGATGAGTATCAAACTGAGTGACACTCACCAATTTTATTTTTTTGTTTTATCTTTTTTTTAAATGTTATAAATTATAGATGTTATAAATATTTTCTAGTTTTAGTTTTTTTAGATTTAGTTTTTTTGTAAATGATTTTTAAATGTTATATTTTATATTATAAATGTTATAAATATATTTTAGGTGAAGTTTTTTTAAATGTTTTTTTAAATATTATATTTTATAAATTTTAAATATATATTATAAATGTAATAAAATGTTATTTATGTCATTAATCAAAGGATGATATATAGATTAAAAAATAAAATAATTTGGTGTGATTGTTATTATTTACCAATGATCTAGGAGGGGGAATTATAAATCACAGGAAAAATCTATCATCGCCTATAATGTATTCAGGGATACTCGACCCTCAGACCTCCCTGATACCCCACATAGATGCAATAGCTAGGTTGCAGCCTTGGCCAATGGTTGTTATTAATTATTATATAAATTATAGAATATGAATAAATGAGTACAAATGTGATAAGATATATTAAATTTAAGGAAATTTATATTACCATAAATATGGAAAAATAACATTGAAATGATAATTTTGTTTGAAAATGGGGATGGTAGTGTGGATATGGATGCAAACCTATCATCAAATTATTTCCTAATATGAATGAATTTGAATAGGTGGTGGTGAATAATAAAATTGAAATGATAATTATATATATATATATATATGTAATTATGTATGTATGTATGTGTGTGTGTATATATATATATGATTTTAATTTTGGTGATATATGGAAATATCTAATAGTAATACATAGTACATTGGGATGAGCCTATTAATTTTATTGGTTTATTTCATTATATGTTATACATCAATATGAATTTATCACTATGATCATAATATTGACCCTTCATGGATGAGTTAATTGAGTGTGTACATACACATACTCTTATAATTATATTTAAGTCACATTTTTATCCCTTTTAATGTTATTAAGAGGATATATTAATTTTTTTGATTAATTAACTAGTATTTTATTTTTTCATTCATATCAAGCGATTATAATTTATGAAATTTATGTAATAAGTCAAAGATTAATAATAGAGATTATAATAATGAGGTGTGACATGCAGAAATGAGAAATATTGATATATAGAATCTAAAAATATATTTAATGACATAAATAATTAGATATTTTTATATATAGAATTTTTTATTGTGGAAAAAAATCAATGACATCGCCTCTCTGTACCATAAATCAGCATATAAACCTCACACCCACTCAGGGTATGATGTAAAATATACTTCAGTGTGCTAAAATAACACCTCAAGATTTTAATATATTATTTCATTTAAATAAGTTAATGTGTTTGATAGCATGCTTCACACGCAACACCTAACCAAAATGAACCACAAAACATTATATAATTGTTAAAATGTAGTCATATAAATGGAAAGTAAAAATAGATGTAATGGAATTATGAAACATGTGCAGAAATAAAAATAAAGGCCATTATTAAAAATTAGGAATTAATAAATTAAATTAGTGTAGTTAAATAACTAATAAATCTGATTTTTGCTTTAAAATGCAATCTTTAAAAAAAAGTGGCTTTTATGTTTTTTTTAAGAAACTAAATATATTATAAATAAAATATGTTATTTATATGAAAAATATATTAACACCCAAATTATTATTAATTTATAGGAAATTAGAATAAGAATAGATATTTTAAAAAATTATTTTTCTATGAAAACATTTTTCATTATAATTTTAGGTTTTTATTTAAAAGTTAAACTATCAAATTTTAGAATTTTAATTTGAAAAAATAAACTTAATTTTTATATTCTAAATTTCAATATTATATTAAGATGATTTTTTAGGTTTTTTTAAAATTAATTTATTTGTAGGTGAACAGTAAAAAATACCGATATTTCTAAAACCGTCAATTTTAAGACATTATCATATTAAAATAATGAAATAATTATTTTTAAAATAATTTTATATAATATATATATTTATATAAGTAAAATAAATCATTTAAAATTACTATGTCTTATTTATAAAATACATGTATATCATTTTCGAAACATATGTAATATTTTACTCTAAAAACTGATATATTCACTTATTTAAAAAAAATAGTTTTCCACAGTTGTAGAAATTAAATCCAAAAAAAGTGATTTTATATTTTAGATCAATATGATAATATTATGTAATAAGGTTAATTTAATTTTTTGGCATAAAATTTTGATTTCTAAGATTAATGTTAATGACCATGATAATTATAAACAATTATTTTCAAAAAATTATTTCAATAATATTATGTGATTTTATCTAATAAAATAAATTAAAATCTTATAAAAAGTGTAATTAATATAAATTACAAGCCTATATTTAAATAACTTATCAATCATTCAATTTTTATTCAACACTAAATAATATTAAGAACACTTAATAGTGAAAACAATATTTTTCTAAAAAACTATTTTTCTATGTATAAAATAATTTAATTTAAAAGTTAATTTTATCTTAATAAGAAATAAAATTATATTAAATTAATATTAAATTTAGGTTAATCATATACAAATTTTCTAAGAAGGGTTATTTTTTACGTTTAGTAAAACATATGTTACTTGGGTAAAAACTACTTACCCTCATAAAAGAAAAAAAGGTAAAAGTGAAAATATAAGAACAAATGATTTCGATCATGTTCAAAAAAATTTTGAAAATAATTTTTTGAGACTTTATAAACCCAAGGAAACCCCATACACCATTATTTAAAACTTTTTGAACCTTTTATACCTTAATATTTTAATTTTATTATTGAAAAATAATGAGTGTTCACAAAAGTGCCTTTTTCTTCACTTATAAAAGGGTACAGTTCCACACATTCATTCCACACACATTTCTTCATATTTGTTCCTGAAGATATAAAATTTTTCTCCTCACAAAATACTCTCTCACGTTCATAGGCCTCTACTCTCAATTATTTATCCTAATCCCTTTATTTCCAAGGATACTTTTAAGATAATGTTCAAGGTCCCAAAGTCAGTATTACTTAATCCTTATTATTTTCTTCATACTATTTATCTAACAAACATATTATAAATATAGTAATATAATGACCTCAATATAATTAGTATAATAAAGTGTTATTATATTAATATAAAAACCATTATTTATCCCTTTCCATACACTTACAAAAACAAATGAATGTTAACCGTGCATTGTGCAAACTACCTCCTCCATAAAGTAATGTTTTTAATTTTTAATATTAATTTTAATTATTTATAAAAACCAAAAAAAATATGATTAATAAACTTAAAAAAATCTAAAAAATATCATTATTTTTCTATAATAAATATATTATATACTTATTTAACCATACTCACCCAACAAGATGTAGTATTTTTATGTTTGGGGTTGGTTTAACCACCTACTGGAATAATGCTATAAACATTTATCATGGATAACTATGGAAAATTAAATAACAATGATATTATATGTTAATAAGAAAATAGGTATTGTTTTTTGGCTCTGTAATGGTTATATTAACTATTTAATTCATTATTAAAATATTATATTTGATTGCTAAAATTAAAGAAATAGGTCGACACAGATACAGATTTCACACAAACATAAGAAAAAACTACATAAAAAAATATCATATGATAATAAATAACTTATATTAAATTAAATATGGATGAATATTTTTCCAAATAATGTATCTGAAAAAATTAATTTGATTATTTAGGAAGGTAGACACATGTGCAAAATGAATCATGAACAAAGTAAGGGCTTTTGCAAAATCAATTATCTTCCATTGAGTTAAAATATTTCTTATTGAAACTTATTGTTATATATAGGTTTTATTATACCTAATGAATAATTTTTATTTTATTTACTCATTATTTTTAGGTTTATTAAAATTCTTCCTTATAACCTCATTATCAAATGATTCTTACCTCAAAGATTGTGTTACTTGTAAGTGTTTCTTATCTCAATTTTCAATTTCATAGGACATACTTATTATTATACCATGTTTTATTTAAAAGGGTATATCTAATAACAATTTAATATTTTGTATCATAATCCTCTCAATATTTGTGGTATTTAATGTTTAATTTGAAAACATATCCTCCAAGGGTTTTTGACTCGAAAGTTTCTAAGGCTGTAAAGGTTTTCTTGGTCTCATTTCCAATTCTTTGAGATATAATAAATTTTATGCACCATGTTTTACTTGTATGATTTATTTACATCCCATGAATGTATTTTTACCATAATTTTTTTATTTAATGGGATATACTATTCTAAATCATATTCTATTCTTCAATTGGAAATTTATTTTATTGTTACCCTAATAGTAAGGATTTTTCATAACTCAATTTTCATTCATTGAGTTATAATTTTTAATCTCAAACTTTTATTGGGTACTCCCAACCTAATATTTTATTATATGGTATTTTATAATTCTATTTTTTTAGAAAATTAATTTTTAATACAAAATAAATTTTTACTATAAGAGTTTTCAACAAAGGTAATTTAAAATATTAAAAAGGTTCATTTCATAATCAAATGTTTCATATTTGGATCCACATTTCCTATAGAAAAAATTATTTCATTTTAAAGGTTATATTATTGGAGATTCATTTTAAGAGTAAAAGTTTTCAAAATATTCCACTTCACCTTTTCAAAATTTATTTTTGATAGTGATATATATGTTTCAATTTTACGTCAATGTTAATTTTTTTTCTAAAAGTTATTTTAAGTTTTCACCTCCATTTTACTTTTAATATTACAAAGTATTTACACTCATGATATTTATGTTACAAGATTTATTCTCTAATATATATATATATATATATAATTTTGGGTATTTAACTCATGTTATAAAAAATTCAATTATTTATTTCATCTTGTGTGATGCCGTTCAAAGCATTCTTTTGCAAGGATGTTATCATCTATGTCAAAATCCTTTTGAGTTTCCTTTATTACAATGAGGATATGTTATTTTGAAACCATCCATATTATTTCTCTAGATGTATTATGTAATTTTATTTTCTATTAAATATATGATCCATCATTACCTTTGTCTTTGAAAAACATCCACCATGAATAAGAAAAACTTCTCTTTTAATTCCTTTTCTTTGTGAATACCATGCTTTAAATTTATTTGATTGAAGGGTGTTCACCTATATTCCATACATAAATTGATTATGTAAATCACCGACTTAACATTATACCATTAATCCATATGGTTTTAGCTTTATGGGTGATTATATATAAGGATATTCCATTTATTGATTGGGGAACTATTGAATATATGTATATTTTTTATTTCATTATGGATGTTTATTAATTTACCATGCATGTCGAATATGTATTTTTTAACCATCCAAATTATTTCTTTGGATAATTTATGATTATGTTATCCCTTATATTGACATGGGAAAAAGTATTGGAATTATATATATTATTTTTTTAATGTAAATGATTATTGGAAATTTTCATGATGAATTGTTTATTCATATGATGAATTTATTGAACTTAAACAAGTGATGGGTGGGGATTAGAAATATATATCCCCTTGATGAATCAGTATATCTCACGAGACAAACATGTTTGGGTATTCATTATATGCCTGAAAAATCCAGTAAGACATATTGACTATGATCTTGAGAAGAAGAATGATGTATTGGCTACGACCTTGATGGAAATAATGATGTCTTGGATAAGGCATTTATAGTAAGATCAAGATGTCTAAAATTATACATTCCATCACCATAAATTCAGTAATTTTTATCCATGCGATCTATTTATTTTAATTTCTATCCATGGATATATTATGCTTTCAGTTTCAAATGATTATGGAATTATGATTATTAATTATTATTTCCATAATAATTCTTCCATGTTTATGCCATGATTTTCTTAGTTATATGTTTTCCATTAATAATAATCAAATCTCACCCCTTCTCATGTTTCTATTTACCCATGTTATGAAGAAAATTATTACACATGATATGTTTAAGAAGATAGTTTGCGGGACATGTTGAAGAATTTTATGGATTAAATAGTTTCTTATAGTAGAAAATATTTCCTTTAATTAAGAAAGACATGGGCCTTATATGTTTATGATTTGTCATAATCCTATAAATTTCTAAACCTAAAAGTTCTAGGTAATCTATGTAATGAAATATTTTCTTTAAGTCATGTAATTATGATATAGTTATGTTTAGGAATATATGATTGATATTGAGGCCAATATGTAAAGTATGTGTTTATGTTACCTAGATACAAGAGTCCAGGTCCAGTTTTCCATAGTTGGTATCAGAGAAGGGATTATATTACATTAGAGAATATAAGGTTTTTTGAGGATAATTTAAGGATCAATAAGTTAGGGTTGATCATAATTTAAAAGGTATAGATTACCCTTTGGGATAATATATGATTTAATATTATGGTAATAATGAAAATTTTATTTGGGGATTAGGATAAGAGAAATTTAGTGAAAACCATAAGGATAAGTCTAAGAAATATTTTTATGTATAAGATAACATCATGAAGTTTTGGAAAAGTAGATGTTGTGTGGTTATACTAAAAATTACATCCCTTTCTGGATACTATAAGTGGATATAGGATCTAGAAAAAATTTGATTAAGGGTAATAACCCTGAAAATGGTGGATTAGTTATTAACTTGATCATCACATGGTGCACAAAAAAGAGGCCTAATTGGATACCTAGTTTTAAAATCACTAGGAATATGTTTTGATTAATCACATTATATTTACAATACATAATAAAGGATTAATTATGTTAAGTAATTAGTATAAAAAGTTAGAGAGAACCTGACCTAAAGAAACCTAGATTGAACCAAGATTGATTTAGGTTGAACTAAAAACTAATGTAATAATATCAAAGAGTAATACATTTTTGAGTTTGAACTTGTAATGTAATTATCTTAAAATAATTCTCTTATGGTGTTAATTTTTCATCAATCATAACTAAATCCTTTTGGTTTTAGTAATGGATGAAACCCAAAGGAACCATGTTAACAATGGATTTCCTGGACTATGCAGAGATAATACCAACAAGAAAACTAATGGGATAAGTTCTAGCATTAGAAAAATTATGATTATGAAAAATTGTCTATCATGAATTGTGATTAATAATTTAAAACTAGTTGAATCCCAAAATACTACAAATAATATAAAGGTGGAGTCTCATAGAATTTGGGGTTAAAATGACGATGAAGGAAAGATGATTCAATTTCTACATGTCAAGAATGTGGGAGGAATTACCTCAGGGATTTCTTAAAGGGAATGTGAATCCACTATAAGTATGAAAATGAAGGTCATCAAGCTCAAGAGTTCAAGGGAAAGATAAAAGATACAAAAAATTCATCACTTCAATTACAAGAAAATTGAGCACTATACAAATCAATGCACTACACCAATAAACAACATGGAAAATAGTCTCCAAGAACCAAATAATCTATGGGAATAAGGGAAATCCTATGTAATGTCTACTATAGAAGAGGATATTGATTCTTCACTCAAGATTTTCCAATTTCTTATGACATGTATGTTTTTCCCAACTACTGGATACTGAGTTATAAATAAAAATATGTGGTGGTATGATTATTATTAAATATTCTCCAAGGTTTTTGGGATATTACATCTTATAGATCTAGTTTTTTTCACTTATTTTCATATGGTATTAGGAATTTATTACCTATATTTTCAAAGGTATTATATCAATTTTTATATTGGTAAATCACACTACATGTCCTACATCAACCCATGACTATATAATGATCTTAACTATAAAATTCCTAGGGAAATTAATTTTATAATATTGGTCTTTTTACCTAATAATGTGTTTCTTAGTACCTAAAAGAGTGTGTTTGATATCTTATTAGAAATTAATCCTTAGATCTTGTATATCTTTTGGATACACTCAACTATTTTCCTTATAGACAAATAAATTTCCAGGACACAATTTATTTTAGGGGGGGATATAACACCCTAAGACTTTAATATATGTTTACCTTTAAATAAGTCAATGTATTTGATAGCTTTATTTACACACAACATCAAACCAAAATGAATTGTGGAACATTATATAAATGTTAAAATGAAACTGTATAAATGATGGGTAAAAATATATGTAACTAAATTATGAACTATATTTACATATAAAAATAAAATTCATTATTAATACTAAATAATTTTTAAATTAAATTAGTGTTTCTAAATAACTAGTAAGACAAATTTATGCTTTAAAATGAAGCCTTTCTAAAGATTGGATTTTATGCGTTCTTTAAGAAATTGAATTTATTATGGATAAAATATATTATTAATTCAACTAATATATTAACACCAATTTGATTAGTAATTAATAAGAAATAATAATAAGAATAGTTAATATATATATATATATATATATATTAAAAGTTATTTTCATATGAAAATTCTTTATTATATTTTTATGTTTTATTTAAAAGTTAAATTATCAAATTTTAGAAATTAAATCAAAAAAATAAAATTCATTTTTAAATTATAAATTTCAGTATTATCTTAATATTAATAAATGGGTTTTTTTCTAAAATAGTTGACTTTTAGTTGAATCGTAAAAAAATATCGATACTGCTAAAACAATCACTTTCATAATAATATCAAAATAAAAGAATGAATTAAATATTTTTGAAAATTTTCTATATAAAAGATATATATATATATATATATATATATATAAAAGAAAAATAAATCATTTAAAATTTCTATTTTGTATTTTTAAAACCCACGTATATTGTTTTTGGCACAAAATTAATATTTTACTCTAAAAAATGATTTATTTACCCATACTAAAAAATTAATTTTCATCACTTGTAGAAATTAAATAAAAAACATTTTATATTTTAGATAAATACAATCATATTATGTAATAAGTTCAATTTAATTTATGGGAATAAAAGTATGATTACTAAGATTAAAGTTATTGACTATGATAATGGTAAAACTGCTATTATCAAAGAATTGTTTTCTTAATATTGTGTAATTTTTCTCCTATAATATAAATTAACCACTTATAAAAAGTAAAATTAATATAATTTTTAAGCCTATATTTAAATAATTTTTTTCTTATTCAATTTTTAATCAATACTAAATAAGATTAAGAACACTTAATGTTGAAAACAACGTTTTTCTACAAAATTGTTTTTCTATATATAAAATGTTTTCATTTAAAAGTTAGTTTTATCTTAATTAAAAATTTAATTAGATTAATTGAAGATTAAATTTAGGTCTATAACATTTAAATTTGTAAATAGGGATTATTTTATATTATTATTGAAATATATGTTGCCTGGGTAAAAACTAATTACCCCGGTAAAAATAATAAAAAGGTAAAAGTAAAAATATAACAATAAATGACTTCCTACATGTTTAAAAAATGTGTGAAAATAATTTTATGAGGATTTATAAACCAAAAGAAACCCCACAATCCATTATTCAATTTTTTTTGAACCACAAACCCTTTAATAGTTTCATCACATTATCGAAAAATAATGGGTGTTCACAAAAGTACCATTTTCTTCATTTATAAAATGGGACACCTGCACCCCTTCACGCCACACCAATCACTTAGAATTTACTCCCAATTTTTTTTCCATTTTCTATAAATAAATTCCTCTATGATGTTCATGAGAATCTGGTCTCAATTAGTTATCCCAATCCCTTCATTTCCAGGTAGGCTTTCAAGAGAAAGTTCATGGTTCCAAAGTGAGTTTTACTTAATCCTTATCATTTTATTCGTAATATTTATCTTCCAAACCGATCATAACCATAATATTATAATAAAATTAATAAAATTAGTATAATTATGTTTTATTATATTAATGTAACAATTATTATTTATTCATTTCGAAAACAAAATAACTTTAACAGTGTGCTATATGGTTTAAAGACCCGTAAATTCCAAGGATTTTTTTTCTTAATTTTCTTTGGAATTTTACAAGAACGCAGTTTTTGACGGTGCCAGATTCCGAGGCCCGGTGTGCCCGAAATCAATTTCTGAAGTTTGGCTCAGGTACGTTCAGTGAACGGATGAGCGGGTTTTTCTAACTTTTGAACCGGTGCTCGGAATCGAATTCTGAGGGCACCGATGGAATTGCAGCGCCGGTAATTGCTTAGAAGCACCTCTTCCAGAGTTGCGTTTGCTCGGGTGTGGTTTTTAATTTTTGGGCTTAAAGTTAAGAAATAAAATAAATAGTGCGACAAACTTTATTTTATTTCACTTAAGCCGCTTGGAAGCCACTTGAAGCCACTTAAAGCAGCTTAAGCTGAGTTGTTGCAGATAGGGTGCTATCCAAAAATATCCTACCCTCTTGGTAGGATATTTGTGAGGTGAGACCCGCACGAGCCCCACCGTTTCTTTTCCGCTAAGTAACGCACCCGTGAAAACCCGTCATTATGAAAGTCAACTGACGCGTTTTCTTATTTTCTTAACGCACCAATTAATTGGGCGGTTTATTTCGTTGAATTAATTCTACGAATTAATGGGTCGTTATTTATCTCTTTATTCGTTTCTTAACCGGTTTGAAATTCGTTGGCGTAGTAATAAAATAAGGCCAACACACCCTCCTTTTTTTGTAATGTTGTGTTAAACCTTGAAGAACCTCTGAGAATTCTTCATCCTCCTTCGCGAAGAACGCGAAGAACGTGAAGGACGTCGGCCTCCGATGAAGAACGCCGAAACCGCGGAAATCGACGATGCAACGCCGTGTGCCGCGACGCCGACGTTTCCTCTTCTGCAACGTTCCTTCCTCTGCAACGAAACCTTCAATCATCTTTTGGAGTTCGACGAACAAGCTCTGAAGCGGAATCGGGTAGCAAGCGACGATGGCTTCGCCGTCCCTCGAGTCGGACGAACGCCGATGTCCCCCTTCGACGTCGTCATCCTAGCGACGCCATACCGCGACGAACCTCGAACGACGACGTCTCCTTCCGATCGGCTTATGCCCAAGGTAGGGGTTTGTATTCAATTATTTATATTTGTTCGGGATTTCCGACTTGATGATCTTCGTGGTTAAAAACCATTTGTTATCAAATTTGAACTTTGTGGTTTGAAACCAAATGATAACGAATAACGTGAGGGGGGGCCGGACCGCACGAACACAGCCGACCCTCCTCCTTTTTTTTCTTTGTGGTTGGTACGAGGAAGCGTGGTGCCGTCGCACCACGCGGTTTCATGCGGTAGATATGCGCGGCGCCGTCGCGCCGCGCCGTGGAAAGGAATTCAAGGACGCGACTCCGTCACACCACGTCGAAGAAAACCGAAGACATCCGCGGACAGAGTCGGGCCGCAGCGAAGGGGCGCGGCACCAACGCGCCGCGCCGGAGAACCACGAAGACGGCGCATTTCGTTTTTGATGTGTGGATTGACGGGCGATGATGAAGCAGACCGTTTGGGCGTTTGAATCCCTTCGCAGTGAAGATGGGGTCCCGGGGGGACCATAGGCGAAGACGACAGGAAGAACGGACCACCAGAGCGCGTCTGGTGGTCCGCGGAAGGCGGCGGCGGTGCGCCGCAGGAAAAAGGGGCGGCCGGCGAACCGCCGGCCTCAATCAGCGGCGAAGGGCGGGGGATCCGCGGGCCCCGCCCGCGTGTTGGCTCGGCCACGCTGGCCGAGCCGGACCGCGCCGGACCGGGCTGGGCCGGGCCAGGCCCAGCCGGGTTGGACCTAGGTTGGGTCGACGCAGTTCGGGTCGACCCGGGTCGGCCCGGGCCCAGACCCCGTTTTCGGGCCACTTTCGGTCAAATGCCCGTAACTTGAGCTACAGGCCTCCAAAAGACTCACCGTCAGCGGCAACACGATCCTTGGATCGATACGGTCGTTCGGTATATCACACTCAAGGTTTCGGATTACTTTGGGTTCGGCCGGGTTGGTTCAGATACGAAACCAACCAGGCCCTCGGAGCGGAAATGCTCGTAACTCGAGTTCCGGACGTCCGAATGACGTGCCGTCGACTTTTTTGTTTTCCTCTAAGTGAGACGGATATTTTGGCTTACTCCGCTCGAGGTTTGGATGCCGTTGGAGTGTGGTCGGGTTGGTTCTCTCACGAAACCAACCGGGCCCCTGGGACGAAAAAGCCAATAACTCACAGACCGGGCGTCCGATTGACGCACCGTCTGTCTCGTTGTTTTCCTCTTGTTGAGATGGAACTTTTGGCATCCTCCACCTGAGTTTTGGATGCAGTTGGATAGTGGCCGGGTTGGATCGCACCGAAATCCAACCGGGCCCCTGGAACGGAAAAGCTGATACCTTTCTGACAGAACGTCCGTTTGACGAACCGTCAGCGACGTTGGTGATCTCGTTGAGAAACGGTCCTTATGAGTATACCCTATGAGTGTTCGGGGTATAGTTGAGTTACGGCCGGATTGGTTCGCACACAAAACCAACCGGGCCCATGGGACGAAAAGGCTAATAACTCACAGACCGGGCGTCCGATTGACGCGCCGTCTCTTGCGTTGAGACCCCTATGACGAGGTGGTCCTTTGAGATACTTCTTTGTGGGACTTTGTGATACTTCGAGTATCGACCAGTAGCTCGTGGAGCGGACCCTCCTGGAGACGAGCGTGCGGAGTACGGAGACCGTGTAGCCGGCTGAGACCTGACGACTGCTTGACCGACTCGACTTGGAGTGAGTCGACTAGCCCAGTGGACGGAGCGCCCGCTATTTGGAGACAGAACCACGGCGGACGAAGCGCCCGGTAGTTGGCCGCAGACCCGCGGTACTCGACAGGAGGAGTACCTCTGTAGGCTATTGGGGGGAGCGCCCGATATTTGGCGACATACCCACAGCAGATGGAGCGCCCGGTAGTTGTCCGTAGACCCGCGATACTCGACAGGAGGAGCACCTCAGCAGTCTTAGGTTAGTGAGAAGTACCTCGGAGTCATGACAGGACCACTGTACACTCCAGAGACGGAGCTCTTCAGCAGTTACGGTTTCGATAATGAAAATCCTGGTTTGAGCTGAGACTTTTTGACCTTTGTGTTTACCTCATGATTGAGATGGGTCACTTTATAACTTAGGTATATGTATGGGCATATACCTGGGTAGTGGTTATCCGTCGATTTTACACTCCTTGTGTTTCCTTATGATTGAGATGGGTTACTTGATAACTTAGGTATATGTATGGGCATATATCTAAGTAGAGGTTATCTGTTGAGATCTTCTTGTGGTTATCCTTGTTGGTTTAGTGAGACCTTGAGGGTCTCGGGGTCCCTACTGAGTATCGTTATACTCACCCCTGCATGAGCTATGCCCGCACCTCGTTGTGTTGGTTACAGACGACGGGCAGTGCTGACGGAGGCCGAGTGTTCGAGGACTGGACGGTACCCGGAGGTGGACTACACGATGAGTCAGTACCCGGATGTGTACTACACGACGTGACGACTCACAGAGGAGGTTGACGGACGAGAGCGTGGAGGAGGCTATCTGTACCTACCCTTTAGGTAGGATCCGTGGTGGACGACCAGGAGCTGTGCTATCTATACCTACCCTTCAGGTAGGATCTGTGGTGGACGACCAGGAGCTGCGCTATCTGTACCTACCCTTCAGGTAAGATCCGAGGAGGATGACCTAGGAGCTGCTTCCTACTTCCAGCTGTTGTCTTTTTTGCTGTTGTACCATGTTCAGTTGTAGTCGTACTTTCTTTTGGGTTTGTATTCTGGCCCATTTTCTTTTCATCATTTCTTTTGTACTTAGTGTTTTGCTTCCGCTTGTACTCTGTGGTGCTTGTTTTCTTTTATAAAGGCAATGCCTTCCCAGTTATTGGGATTTTACGCCTTTGGTGCTAGTCGCCAGCCCCTGGCCTATGGAAGGCGGGCTTGGGGTTATCACGGCACGGGCCCTGAGGACGGGTCGTGACAAATTGGTATCAGAGGAGTTCGGTTCTACCGCAGAACTTATAAATTTGATGTTTCCTTCTGTGAAGCAATAGTGTTAAGAGTACCGAGTGTGGTTTTCAGTTCAGGGAGCCCAGTGTTGGTGCGGGCGGCCGACGTATCCATACACCAGGACCCTGACAACTGATTTTCGACTTTGTGCACGAAAACACTGATTGCGTGTGTGTTTTCCAGATGTTTTATTTAAATGTCAGCACAAACCAGGTCAGCTCACCAGGTATAATATTTTGATCATGTCACGTTGTTTATTTCAGGATGCCTCCCTGTGGACGACCAGCTAGAGCCCCAAGAGTGGTACGTACTGACAGCCGCCGAGCGACGAGGCCTCAGTACAGGGCCCTATCCCAGTTGAGGCACTAGCGGAGTCACCAGCGGTACTACTACCCGTTGGGCCACCGATGCCACCAGCCCCAGCAGCAGAGGATGCACATCTCTTGAGCGCACTGCATGAGTTCCAGCGTCAGAGGCCACCCAGGTTCCAGGGAGGGATGGACCCGCAGGCGGCTGAGGATTGGATGAAGGCTGTGGTGAGAGTCTTCAGGCTAGTGGGGACGCCGACAGATTTCATGGTGATCCTAGCTGCCAGCCTTCTTCAGGAAGCAGCAGGCAGATGGTGGAGCCTGATGCTTCAGATGCATGACGAGGCGACACTTCTATGGGAAGACTTCGAGAGCCTGTTCCGGGTAGAGTTTGTACCAGCCACCCTTCGAGCGGTGCGTATACAGGAGCTACTTCAGCTGCGGCAGCGCAACATGTCAGTGGCGCAGTACTCAGTGAGATTCACAGACCTCTCGCGCTACTCCACAGATATGGTACGAGACCCGTTCTTTAGGGCCCAAACCTTCAAGCAGGGGCTCAGGCGAGAGATTAGAGCTTCTGTTGTTTCTCATAGCTTTCCGACGCAGACAGGGGTGTTGGAGAGAGCCCTCTTAGTGGAGAGTTTCCTTGCTGAGCAGTCTCCAGCGGCAGGACCCACCACTAGCCGGCTTGCGACAGAGTCTTCTGCAGTAGGCAGTAGACAGATGACGCAGAGGTCCAAGAGGACCAGACCTACCGATGGCCGACTACACGACTCAGGTTCAGTTGTGCAGGGAAACCGGGGTGGAGTCAGAGCCAGACGTGCCGAGAGTGGACAGTGTTACTCCTGCGGCGGAATTGGTCACATGGCACGTGACTGTCCAACCTGCCATGAAGATGACCAATAGTTAAATGAAGAACCTCCGAGGCAAAGGCAGAGGTTCGATCAGGGCGGACCGCAAGGAGCAGGCGGCCATGGCAGAGGAGCTGGACGTACAGCTGGAGGTAGACGACGCTTCGGGATGTTTCCACCACCACTAGGAGGCCCACCCCGACCGCAGGGGACAGGAGGACATGGGAGAGATCAGCTTCAGGCAGCTGAGGCCTATGGTCATAGAGCTCTGAGAGCAGGTGGACAGGAGAGGAACTAGTGGATACATCATTTGTACTTCTAGTTCCATGTTGCTTTTGTATTCGTGTCTTTTTACTATGAGCTGCAATAATAAAAAGACACTTATCTTTGTTTGCTTTCCTGTCCTTTTTGTTTGGTTGATACTGAGTGGTCCCGGTTAAACTGTTGACTTAACCCTCACTTTTTAGATTTCTACTGGAGGAGACCTAGTGACCTCACACTGATGCCGACAGTGTGACTCGACCCTTGGAGGCGAGAGTGACAATTGGATCTCTTGGTAGTTACGTCGAGGCCTTATGACGTCATCCATGGCATGAATGCATCATTCATGTCAGGATTGACTGTATTAGGCAATGAATGTGGTTCATCCAGAGGATGAGACCAGATTTCTCTTATCGGAAAAGAAGAAATCATAGCAGCACTTGTGAGACTAAAGAAGGTCCAGGTCATCCAAGAGCGGATGAAGACTGCACAGTGCAGTAAGAAATAGGAAACCGGTGCCAGTCTTAGAGACTCGGGCGTGTTAAATGTTTCAAGAAGTGGAAGCTTTAAGGATAGATGAGTCTGCAAAGCAGCAGACGTGGAGGCAGAGCTAGGAGAGCAGTATGAGGTGGTGTACATCTTAACATGCTACAACCACCCGCCTTAGTTATCCCCGCCAGGCTCAGGGAGCTGGAGGGCGGTGGAAGAGTGTGGCTGCTTGCGGTCAAGGAGTGTGACCCAATGGCTCTAGAAATGATTCAAGGGACAGTCTGTGTCCACTACTAGCTGCTGTAGTAACAGATGTCGATATGAATCATTCCTTGCTTTCACAAATCTTGTTCCGGACCTAGAGTTTCCGGTAAGCCGTGGACTTGACCCTCACGTCTGGAGATACCTTGGGAGGAGACTCGATAATCACACTTACGCCGACGGTGTGGTCAGATCCTCGAGGCGAGAGTTTCAGTTGGAATCTCTTGGTGGCAGCGTCGAGGCCTTACGACGTTGGTTTGAGTATGGACTGGGCAATCACGGTTCATACACAAATTGATGGTATTAGGCAAAAAGGTTGTAGTTTAACTATGACGTCGGGATGGGTTTTCCTTGGTCGGCGAAAAAGGAAACCCCAGGTAGCGCAGGGTAACTCTTGCACAGGAGGGTGCGACCGATCACTCTTGAGTCGATCAACCTTACCCTCGTAGCAGCAGTCGTTTTGAGTTTCAGTTCTAACAAAAAATGGAGACCTCTGGAGTTTGAGGATGACGACCACATCTTCTTACGGGTCTCACCTCGACGAGGTTTACAGAGATGTGGCCAGGGAGGCAAGTTATCTCCGAGGTTCAACGGACCTTTCTAGGTCCTCAGCTGGGTAGGTGAGGTGGTTTACCGCTTGACCCATCCACTTCAGTTGCACTAGGTGCACGACATTTTCCACGTATCTCAACTGAGGAGATACGTGCTCGACCCTCCGCATATCATCGACCTTGATGAGCTGGACGGTGGCGATGAGGTGACTTCTACGGAGGTTCTTGTGGGGATCGAGGATCGACAGGAGCAGATCTTAGGAGGACGGTCGATTCCTCTTGTGCACTTTCTTTGGCAGCACGGGAACCTCCAGGTGAGCACATGGGAGCGGAAGGCTCAGATGCGTGCTCAGTACCGCCTTTGTTTCCCTAAGTTTGTGGTAAAGCTTTACGGGGATGTAAAGCCCTGTGGTGGGAGTAATGTAAAGACCCGTAAATTCCAAGGAATTTTTTTTCTCTTAATTTTCTTTGGAATTTTACAAGAACACAGTTTCTGACCACGCCTGATTCCGAGGCTCGGTGTGCCCGGAATCAATTTCCGAAGTTTGGCTCGGGTACGTTCAGTGAACGGACAAGCGGGTTTTTCTAACTTTTGAACCGGTGCTTGGAATCAAATTCTGAGGGCACCGATGGAATCGCAGCGCCGGTAATTGCTTAGAAGCGCCTCTTCCGGAGTTGCGTTTTCACGGGTGTGGTTTTTAATTTTTGGGCTTAAAGTTAAGAAATAAAATAAATAGTGCGACAAAATTTATTTTATTTCACTTAAGCCGCTTGGAAGCCACTCGAAGCCACTTAAAGCAGCTTAAGCTGAGTTATTGCGGATAGGGTGCTATCCAAAAATATCCTACCCTCTTGGTAGGATATTTGTGAGGTGGGACCCGCACGAGCCCCACCGTTTCTTTTCCGCTAAGTAACGCACCCTCAAAAACCCGTCATTATGAAAGTCAACTGACGCGTTTTCTTATTTTCTTAACGCACCAATTAATTGGGTGGTTTATTTCGTTGAATTAATTCTACAAATTAATGGGTCGTTATTTATCTCTTTATTCGTTTCTTAACCGGTTTGAAATCCGTTGGCGTAGTAATAAAATAAGGCCAACACACCCTCCTTTTTTTTGTAATGTTGTGTTAAACCTTGAAGAACCTCTGAGAATTCTTCATCCTCCTTCACGAAGAACGCGAAGAACGCGAAGGACGCCGGCCTCCGACGAAGAACGCCGAAACCGCGGAAATCGACGACGCAATGCCGTGTGCCGTGACGCCGACGTTTCCTCTTCTGCGACGTTCCTTCCTCCGCAATGAAACCTTCAATCATCTGTTGGAGTTCGACGAACAAGCTCAGAAGTGGAATCGGGTAGCAAGCGACGACGGCTTCGCCGTCCCTCGAGTCGGACGAACGCCGGCGTCCCCCTTCGACGTCGTCATCCTCGCGACGCTATACCGCGACGAACCTCGAACAACGACGCCTCCTTCCGATCGTCTTATACCCAAGGTAGGGGTTTGTATTCAATTATTTATATTTGTTTGAGATTTCCGACTTGATGATCTTCGTGGTTAAAAACCATTTGTTATCAAATTTGAACTTTGTGGTTTGAAACCAAATGATAACGAATAACGTGAGGGGGGGCCGGACCGCACGAACACCGCCGACCCTCCTCCTTTTTTTTTTCTTTGTGGTTGGTACGAGGAAGCATGGTGCCGTCGCACCACGCGGTTTCATGTGGTAGATATGCGCGGCGCCGTCGCGCCGCGCCGTGGAAAGGAATTCAAGGACGCGACGCCGTCGCGCCACGTCGAAGAAAACCGAAGACATCCGCGGTCGGAGTCGGGCCGCGGCGAAGGGGCGCGGCGCCAACGCGCCGCGCCGGAGAACCACGAAGACGACGCATTTCGTTTTTGATGTGTGGATTGACGGGCGACGACGAAGCAGGCCGTTTGGGCGTTTGAATCCCTTCGCAGTGAAGATGGGGTCCCGGGGAGACCATAGGCGAAGATGGCAGGAAGAACGGACCACCAGAGTGCGTCCGGTGGTCCGCGGAAGGCGGCGACGGCGCGCCGCCGAAAAAAGGGGTGGCCGACGAACCGCCGACCTCAATCAGCGACGAAGGGCGGGGGATCCGCGCGCCCCGCCCGCGTGTCGGCTCGGCCACGCTGGCCGAGCCGCGGCCGGCCGGTCGGGCCGGACCAAACCGGACCGCGCCGGACCGGGCCGGGCCCAGCTGGGTTGGACCCAAGTTGGGTCTACGTGGTTCGGGTCGACCCGGTTCGGGCCGACCCAGGGGTGGGGTCGGGTCGGGTCGGCCCAGGCCCAGACCCCCGTTTTCGGGCCACTTTCGGTCAAATGCCCGTAACTTGAGCTACGAGCCTCCAAACGACTCTCCGTCAGCGGAAACACGATCCTTGGATCGAGACTGTCGTTTCGATATATCGCACTCAAGGTTTCAGATTACTTTGGGTTTGGCCGGGTTGGTTCGGATACGAAACCAACCGGGCCCTCGGAGCGGAAACGCTCGTAACTCGAGTTCCGGACGTCCGAATGACGTGCCGTCGACTTTGTTGTTTTCCTCTAAGTGAGACGGATATTTTGGCTTACTCCGCTCGAGGTTTGGATGCCGTCGGAGTGCGGTCGGGTTGGTTCGCTCACGAAACCAACCGGGCCCCTGGGACGAAAAAGCCAATAACTCACAGACCGGGCGTCCGATTGACGCACCATCTGTCTCGTTGTTTTCCTCTTGTTGAGACAGAACTTTTGGCATCCTCCGCCCGAGTTTTGGATGCAGTTGGATAGTGGCCGGGTTGGATCGCACCAAAATCCAACCGGGCCCCTGGAACGGAAAAGCTGATACCTTTCTGACAGAACGTTCGTTTGAAGAACCGTCAGTGGCGTTGGTGATCTCGTTGAGAAACGGTCCTTATGAGTATACCCTATGAGTGTTCAGGGTATAGTTGAGTTACGTCCAGATTGGTTCGCACACGAAACCAACCGGGCCCCTAGGACGAAAAGGCTAATAACTCACAGACTGGGCGTCCGATTGACGCGCCATCTGTTGCGTTGAGACCCCTATGACGAGGTGGTCCTTTGAGATACTTCTTTGCGGGACTTTGTGATACTTGGAGTATCGACCAGTAGCTCATGGAGTGGACCCTCCCGGAGATGAGTGTGCGGAGTACGGAGACCGTGTAGTCAGCTGAGACCTGACGACTGCTTGACCGACTCGACTTGGAGTGAGTCGACTAGCCCAGTGGACGGAGCGCCCGGTATTTGGAGACAGACCCACGGTGGACGGAGCGCCCGGTAGTTGGCCGCAGAACCACGGTACTCGACAGGAGGAGTACCTCTGTAGGCTATTGGGGGGAGCGCCCGGTATTTGGCGACAGACCCACAGCGGACGGAGCGCCCGGTAGTTGGCCGCAGACCCGCGGTACTCGACAGGAGGAGCACCTCAGCAGTCTTAGGTTAGTGAGCAGCACCTCGGAGTCGTGACAGGACCACTGTACACTCCAGAGATGGAGCTCTTCAGTAGTTACGGTTTCGGTAATGAAAATCCTGGTTTGAGCTGAGACTTTTTGACCTTTGTGTTTACCTCATGATTGAGATGGGTCACTTTATAACTTAGGTATATGTATGGGCATATACCTGGGTAGTGGTTATCCGTTGATTTCACACTCCTTGTGTTTCCTCATGATTGAGATGGGTTACTTGATAACTTAGGTATATGTATGGGCATATATCTAAGTAGAGGTTATCTGTTGAGATCTTCTTGTGGTTATCCTTGTTGGTTTAGTGAGACCTTGAGGGTCTCGGGGTCCCTACTGAGTATCGTTATACTCACCCCTGCATGGGCTATGCCCGCACCTCGTTGTGTTGGTTGCAGACGACGGGCAGTGCTGACGGAGGCCGAGTGTTCGAGGACTGGACGGTACCCGGAGGTGGACTACACGGCGAGTCAGTACCCGGAGGTGGACTACACAACGTGACGACTCACAGAGGAGGTTGACGGACGAGAGCATGGAGGAGGATATCTGTACCTACCCTTCAGGTAGGATCCGTGGTGGACGACTAGGAGCTGCGCTATCTGTACCTACCCTTCAGGTAGGATCCGTGGTGGATGACCAGGAGCTGCGCTATCTGTAGCTACCCTTCAGGTAGGATCCGAGGAGGATGACCTAGGAGCTGCTTCCTACTTCCAGCTGTTGTCTTTTTTGCTTTTGTACCTTGTTCAGTTGTAGTCGTACTTTCTTTTGGGTTTTTATTCTGGACCATTTTCTTTTCATCATTTCTTTTGTACTTAGTGTTTTGCTTCCGCTTGTACTCTGTGGTGCTTGTTTTCTTTTATAAAGGCAATGCCTTCCCAGTTATCGGGATTTTACGCCTTTGGTGCTAGTCGCCAGCCCCTGGCCTATGGAAGGCGGGCTTGGGGTAGTCACGGCACGGGCCCCGAGGATGGGTCGTGACATATGGACTACCGCCTCCATGAAGTAACGATTTTCATTTTTCATATTGATTTTAACTATTCATCTATAACACTTAAAATATGATTCAAAAAAATAAAAAATAAAAATAATAACAATATTATTCTATTATAATTATATTATAAACTCCCTTAACCATACTCAACCATCAAGATATAGTGTGTTCATGTTTGTGGTTGGTTTAACAACCTACATGAACAATGCTATAAAGATCTATAATTGATGACTATGGGAATTTAAATAATAATATTATTATATTATAATAAGAAAATAATGATTATTTTTTGGTTCTATAAGGGTTATATTATTTATTCAACTTACTATTACAATATAAAATTCAATCTCTAAAATCACCTTAATAAGATGACACATATTCAACTTTCATGAAAACATAAGGGATGATATATAAAAAATAAATATAAAATGATAATAAATAGTATATAATAAATGAAATATAGATGAATAAATTTACTAATAATGTATCTAAAAAACTTAATTTTATTATTAATAATGATAATCGCCTGTACAGACTGAATCGGGAAAAAGGTAATGGTTTTTACTAACTCAATTTTATTCCATTGAGTTACAAAATTCATTATTGAAAATTATTGTTCTAGGTTTGATTTTTATACCAAATGAATAATTAATAAAAAAATTCCTCATATTTTTCTGGGGTTTTAAAATTATTCCTTATAATATCATTATCAAATGATTCTTACCTTAAAGATTATGTTACTTGTAAGGGATTGTTGTCTCAATTTTCACTTCCTTGAGACATACTTCTTATTACATACCATGTTTTCTATGGAATGGTGTATCCAATGAAACTTTAATATTTTTTATAAATATACTCACATTATTCATGGTATTTAATGTTTCATTTTAATACATATCCTTCAAGGGGTTTTGACTCAAAGTTTTCTTAGGTTGTAATGGTTTTATTGGTATCAATTTGAATTCTTTGAGACATAATACATTTTTTGCACCATGTTTTTTGTGTATGGTGTATTTAATACCCATGAATTTATTTTTATCATAATTTTTTGGTTTATATGGGATATACTAATCGGAATCACATTATCTTTTTTAAATTTCTATTGATTCAATTTTTACCCTAGTAGTAAGGATTTTTTGTGACTCAATTTTCATTCATTGAGTTATAATGTTTTATTTTGAGATTTTATTAGGTTATACCACCCTAATATTTTATTATATGATATTTCATAATCATATTTTTTTAAAAGTAAATTTTAATACAAAATAATATTTTACTATGTGGTTTTTCAATAAAGGTAATTTTAGCGTATTAAAAAGGTTCCTTTCATAATAAAATGTTTTATTTTTAAATCCACATTAACTATATAAATATTTATTCCATTTTTAAGGATAAATTAATATATATATTTTTTTTAAAATTAAATGTTTTCAAAATATTTCACTTAACCTTTTCATAAGTTACTTTTAAAAGTGACATGTAAGTTTTTATTTTATGTCAAAGTTATTTTTTTTAAAATTCCTTTTAAGTTTTCACCTCTATTTTCCTTTTCAAATTTAAAAGGATTTACATTATTGGGATTTATGTTACTTTATTTATTCTATAATAATATATATATTTATATTTAGAGGGATTAAACTCATGGTATAAAACAATTTGGTTCTTGTTTCATTCTTATGTGATATCATTCGAATCATTCATTTACAAGGATGTATTTCATCTATGTAAACATCCTTATAAGTTTCCATTATTAAATTGGTGATATTTTATTTTAAAACCATCCAACATTTTTTATTTAGATGGATTACATAATGTTCTTTTCTATAAAATATACATTCCATCACTGCCTTTATCTTGTCTAAGTATCCACCTTGAATAGGAATAACTTTTATTCCAATGAATTTTCCCTTTTAATATACTATTTTATATTTAATTGATTGAAGGTTGTTTACCTAGATGAAATATGTTGATTTATTAGAGAAATTATTAAATAAACCATATACCATTACTCCATATGTGTTTAGCTTGAAAGATGTATACATAGAAATCTATTCAACTTATTGATTGGAGAACCATTAAAAATTCATATTTTTGTTATTATGATACATATGTTTATTGATTACTTAGGAAAGTTAAATATGTATTATTTAACCATCCTCCTTTCTCTAGATGGGGTATGATCATGTTATCCCTTTTATTAAAATGAGGCAAAGTATTGAAATTCCTTATGTTGTTATTACAATACAAATGACTATTGGAAAAGTTAATTATGAATTTTTTATTAATATGATGAATGCATTGGACTCAAAAAAGTGTATGGTGGGGATTAAAATTATATTTCCCCTTGATGAATTAGTAGGTCTCATGGGATATAAATTTTTTGGTGTTTGTTGTATGGATGACCAATTTAGTAAGATTTATTGGCTTCAGTCTTAATGAAAATAATGATATCTTAACTATGACCTTGATGAAAATAATGATGTATTCAAAGAGGCCTTGATGGTAATATTAATATTTATATAATTATAAATTTCATCACCATGAATTCAGTTATTTTTATCCATGTGATCTATTTATTTTTATTACTATCCATGGATATATTATGCAATCAGTTTTAATTGTATATGGAATTATGATGATTAATTATTCTTTTCATAATATTTATTCTATGTTTGTGCCATTATTTCCTCAATTTCATGTTTTCACATACTGAGTATTTGAGATCACACCTTATTATGTTTCCATTTCCTAAGGTTATAAAGAAAAGTTTCATACATGATAGGTCTAATAAGGTAGCTTGTGAGAGATGTTTAAGGATTGTTATAGATTAAGTAATTTATTATAGTGGAAAAATTCCATTTAATTTAGAAATATATGCACCTTATTAGTTTATGATTCATTGTAATCATTTAAATATTTAAACCCAAAATCTCATGGGAACGTATGTTATGAAATATTTACTTCAAGTCATGTAATTATGGGATAATAATATCTGAGAATCTAAAATTGGTACTAAGGATAGTATTATAGTGACCTTGGGCTTTTTATACTTGGATCTTACATATTTTTATATAAATATTGAGTACATTACACAAACAGTTTCATGAGGACCTTAATAGTTTAGTGCCTTTGAAAACACAGAACATAATCTTCATAATTCATGAAATATCTTCAATGTTTTCCATAAATATATTCCCTTTTATTACTCCTAGTTAAAAACATTTATCATAACTTAGGGAAAAGAAAATTAATAAAGGGTGAGATCAGATGCTTAGTAAGGGTAAACAAGGGAGATACATAAGAATAACACGAACATAGGTGTATGAGAACATGATCATAACATTTGAAAACTATACCCTGCATATCAGAGATCATAATATTAAGTCATGGAATAAATATTGGTAGTTCATAATACACGAATCATAAATAAATCAAAGAACATGATCTATGAGAGGATAAAATTAGTATAAGACAAAGATTTTTGGCATATTCATAAGAAAAGAAAATCATTTTCACATTAGTAAAGGCTCATTTCCAAGGCTATCATTGTGGAATGGGTCCACTCCCAAAACCATCATAGTAGTAAAGGTTCAATACCAAGAGTGTTATAGAAGACAAAGTCCCTTACAGAAATGGGTTCACTCTCATTCTAGTCTTGTCTCATTGAACCGGGTTCAATTCCCATTATATTCATGTCTTACTAAACCAAGTTCACCCCCCATTCCAGTCTAGTCTTATTGAACCAGGTTCACTCTCTGTTCTAGTCCTGTCTTACTGAATGAGGTTCACTCATCATTTCAGTCCTGTTTATCTCATGAGATATAAATCTTTACCCAATACATTGGATAGAGATATAGGTCCCACCCATATTTTATTATAATGTATCCACCTTCACATAATGAAAATAATACATATTTATGCCACAAGTTCATAAAAAATTTATAATATCATAATCCATGAAATGAATAGGGTTTCATAAAAATTTCATTATATCATATTCTGTGGAAATGAGGTAGGTTTCATAATCATTTCATCATATAAAAACCCATGAAAAAGCAGGTTTAATAACTTTTCTATCATGGTATAACCCATGAAAGATAAATAGGTTTCATAAATATATTTTCATCATAAACATGAACCATCCAAGAAAAGAATAAAAATTGCATCCTTGGTTCATATCCTCAATAAAGCATAAATGATATCAAAGGATGTCATCATAGATAGAGAAGGATTTTAAAATATCACTTGGAACATTTATTAAGAAAAATAACCTTTATTTTTAAATCACTTTAAAAAAAATATTTTTTAAAAATAATTTTCCTTGAAAATAACATTGAAAACTTATAAAGAAATATTTTAAATATAATTTAAAATACTTATTTAGGAAAATATCATTTTTTCTTTGAAAAACACTTTTTAAAACATAAAAAATTTGAAAATAATTTTCTTTTAAAATAACCTTGAAAACTTATAATGAAATATTTAAATAAAATAATGGTAATGATGATAGGAAGTTTCATTCCTAATGTACATGTTAAAGAAAAGATTCCATTCACATTTTCGGTAAAGGCCAAATGGGCTTTATTTGGAAAATGACATGAACATTCCTTTCATTTTTTTATAAAAAGTAAAACAAGGGTAAAAATTTATTTAAAAAAAATAGGAGAATAATATGAATTTATTGATTTTTTTTATAACACATGGTTTTGGATGAAAATATATTTCCAACAGAAGAGAGAAATACAGTTGGATTTTCTTAAAAAAAATTATAATCTATTTTAAGTACCAAAGAGTTGAATAATGGTACTATTAATTAAAAACATCATGAATAACTAGAAGAGAATAAAATTCATGATTTTGTTAAGTGATGGATCATAATATTTTATCATGAGAAACATAATCATAAATAATACCGATAAATGATGAGATCATAATATAAAATCTTTACTACTTTGGTAACATTGAATTATAATCCCCATGAAGGAATAAAATAAAATGAAACTTAAAATATAATGAGGATAAATAAATTAATGATATTACATGTAAAAAGGTCTGTATATAAAACTCTCAAAATAATATAGGTTTATAACATAACATATTTCTCAAAGAGAGAAAATTGAGACAAAAATCCCTTAACGATTTGTGAAATTTTGAACTATAAACCCCATGAAAGATAAATCATGAAATGTATATATAAATTCCCATGATTTTTAGGAGAAGAATTAAAAAATACATTCATGGGAAGTATATACACCACAAAGAAGAAACATGTGTTGGATAAAAATTTTTTCTCATAGAAAATAAAAGTGAGACATGAATCCCTTACCTCAAGTCTTGAATTCCTTTGTACACATTCAAACATCATGTATAATAAATATAAGTTTATGGATATGTACATGCACCTATATGGTGCTTTGGTTTAGAGACCTAGAAAATTGAGAACGGTGCTGGAGAAGTAATGGATCTGAGGCCCCCACCCCATTCTTTATTGGGAATCTCCAAAAGATAGAGAGACTCAAGCTCCATTGGGAAAAAATTAAGCCACTAAATCTCACCCATTACTGGCCCTACATATCTTTTCCACACATCCAACAATGGTGAAATAAATATGGAACATTATTTTTCATAATTCATCCTCCCTCATGCTTTCAATTTCACTAGTAACACATGTCTATCTCATAGGACCAGTATTCTTGTATGCACTAGGAAATCTGCAGCACACGTGCATTATGAATTTGGAGATGGTGGGGGAGTTCAGCATGTACATGTCATTGGATATGGGGAATCCAAGCTATCGACTCATGGAGGATGTTCCATTACTCAGGGAGGAGATCATTGAATCCAATTACTTTGATTGGGTTCTTTAGAGAAAAATTATATCCCCTAAATTTATTACTGATAATCTCAAGGTATCTTTTTCCTCCTTTGAGAACGATTGCCCATTTTTATCACTAGTTGAGATTTGATAGTTGTGGGTTTGTCTAAGGGGATGATGAATTTAATGGTGGAATCCGTGATGTTGATGTTTAAATCTTGGGAATATAAATTGAAAAGTGTGGTTGAAGGTTCCATAAACCTTAGAGTGGATGAGGATATGCGATGCCTCATAATAGACATCATATCAAGAGTTAGTTTTGGGAGTAAATTCTCTCAAGGAATGGATATATTCTCAAACCTTATAGATCTTTAGGTGACTATGTCCAAGGATGTGTATGGAGTTCCTATTATTAGGTATGATAGTTTAATTCATGATTTATATATGTATACTCTACTATATTGATCCCCACAAATTTGTTTAATAGGCATGTACCCACTAAAAACAATAGGAATATAAGGCAGCTGGAGAATAAAATTGACTCTAGCATCCCAATGGTGGTAAACCAGCAAGTTGTATCCCAGGAAAACCTCTTAAAAGTGATTCTTGAGGTTACTAAAAGCTACATGGATGATTATGGAGAGAGATATGACATCGATTTCAATAATTTCATAGTACACAACTATAAAACATCTACTTTTCCAGCCATGAAACCACTTCCATCACTATGTCTTGGCGCCTGCTGTTACTAGTGGCTTATCATGAGTGGAAGGATTATGTACATGGTGGGTTACTTGAAGTTTTCATAGATGGGATTTTGGATTTTGAAACCCTTATAAGCCTCAAATCATTATAAATGATATTATATAAGCTCCTTGCATTTCTTTAGGCTAGTTACCATTTTCTCTTTCTTTTTTACTTACTATGGTAGTTGATGATGGTGATCTGAGAGAATTTACGACTCTGATCACTAGTGATTTATTTGATATAAGAATCCCTAAAATATTTAATGTTTGGATACCTTTATATCCCAAATGGTACTCTTCCAATAATTCCTATACCAATAATTCACCAAAACCCTAGCATATTGGGGTTAGATTCCCATGAATTCAAACCATGAAGATTTAATGGAGGTGTTATTGAATCTTATAAGGACCCTAAGTGTTGCATGTCATTTGGTTTGGGTCCATGCATCACTGTCGGAGAAAAATTTACCATGTTTGAGCTTAAGGTCATGCTATCCCTTATTCTATCGACGTTTTAGTTCTTCCTCTCACCAAAATATTAGTACTCCCCTATAGTTCAGTTGCTATTATAACCCGAACATGGGGTTCACCTTTTAATAAAGATACTTGGTTAACATTATATCATCAATGATGATGGTAAAAGTATTTTTTTCATGTTGGAGAATAAGAATGAATAATAAATTTACTGTGATTACGTGATATTAGGCAATGTGTATATGGTTTGTGTGGTTTCTCTTGTAATAGGAAAGGATTAATTCATATTTTCATGCTTATTTTGGTGCTGCAATTTTTACATGTATGATTTTCTTTATACTATACTTTAATTATTATATGAATATTAGAGTTTTATACAAAAAAGTTCCAAGTAAAAAGTTTCACCCACTTGCTCTCAAATTTACATGATAAAAAATTCCTTTGGTCCTTTTTGGTATTTTTTTTTAAAAATCATAAAGGGAGAAAATGTATTTTAATGTTAGATAATTAATACCACATATGTTAAATTAGGTTTTTTTTGATTTAAAATTAATTATATTTGGTTTTGGTTTTGATATTCCATGTAAAATTGTTGTTTTTTCATGTAAAATTCTTGTTCAATTTTATTATTATGCAAAATTCATTTGTTGTACGTGCTCCTATTGGGATTTCCACGTGGACTTAGACCAAATGTTCACTACCAAAAAATAAATTTTATCCAGTTCTACCATTTACAAGAGCAAAAAAAAAAAGTTCTGATAAAGATGTTACTTTTATCAGTGCTAAAAAAAGTGCTGATAAAATATGCTTTTATCAGCACTAAAAAATTCTAATAAAAATAACCCTTTAAACTCTTTTTTTAGCACCAATAAAAGTACCCCATTTATTAGTTCTTTTTAGCACTATTAAATGGTACTTTTATCAGCACTAAAATAGTTGTTTTTAGCACTGATAAAAGGTATATTTTATAAAAAATTATTTACCATTAAAAATCATATATTAATATAAATATAATATATTTTATAAAATGTGATTTATATAAGGCTAAATACGCATTTAAACTTAATATATAAGATATTTAGTGAACATGGACTATAAAATAATTAAATATGTAATATTAATTAATAAATTTATAATTATTATCGATTAATAGTCATTTAACAATAATTTGAAGATAGAAATAATTAAAAAATTAATAACCAATATAAAATAAGTTGAAAAGGTGACTCAAATTTCAAACAACTATAACTTTTTATCCGAGAATCTGTTTGACCTCTACCGCATATAAAATCAAATCTTGTCAAAAATATACTCTGTGGTAACTAGGGTAGCCCCAATCATCATTTTTTTGGGGGAAAAAAGGCCCAAAAGCTCTTCAAAACTATTTTTTTGTTGGGGGTGCCCCCATTTTTCAACATTTTATGGAATTTCATCCTTATTTAAGGGATACTTCTTATCTTTTTTATGGAGACTTTAAAGAACCCAACCCTAGTTTCCTATAGATGATACCTTATTTTATTACATCAGTACAATAGATAAGGAAGTCGCACCCCGAAGGACTGAATAGTTTAGTAGTTTTGGAAAACCAGATACAATCATAAGTTTTACATTACAACTTGAAAGGAAAAACAACATAGTAAATCCACTATAAAAAACCATAAATTCTAGATTATCTCCACAAGTCATTCATAATATACATCTTCGCATCTTGGGGAAAAATAAAACATAATAAAGGGGTTATCTCATATGATCAGTAAGGGTAAACAATACAACAAAAGCTATCATAAACATAAACAGTAAAGAAATGTGAATAACCAAAACTCATGCCAATAAAACACACACTACTATAAATTTAGGCTATAACCACAGTTTGGAACCGTGGCTATAAGCCCAAAAACAATGGCAATAGGTTATATCCATGGTTTAATGAACCATGGATAGTATTGGACTGGCTATAGGGTAAGGCCTATAACCACAGTTTCAAAATGTGGCTAAATCCATATATCCACAGTTTGAAACCATGGTAAAATCTTTATACACATAGGGTTTATAGTCACAGTTTCAAACTATGGATATAGGTATTCCCATTTTATAAAAAAAACACCCCCATCCTCCCCATGGATATCCTCCCACTCCCCTTGTAGCATCCCACCCCCTGTAAACCCCCCCACTCCCCCTACAACCCCACTTACCCCCCTGTAAAGCCCCCCTACACTCCCCCTTGGATAGCCCCCCTCCCTAGACAGACCCCACCCCCTGGACAGACCCCCCTTCTTCCTAGACAAACCCCCTTCCTGGATAGTCCCCCCTCCCTGGACAGACTGCCCTTCTTGGACAGACCCCCTCCTTCCTGGATAAACCCCCACCCTATAACCCCCTCCCTAGAAAACCCCCCATCCCTAGACAGAACCCACCCCTAGACATAACCTCCTTCTTCCTGGACATACCCCCCCTGGACAAACCCCTCCTCCCTGGACAGACCCCACCCCCTAGACAGACCCATTCCTTCCTAGACAGACCCCACCCGACACCCCTCCCTGGATAGACCCCCCTTCATGGACAAACCCCACCCCTCCCTAGATAGACCCCACCCCCTGGACATACCCCCTCCTTCCTGGATAGACCCCCCACCCGACACTCCCCTCCCTGGACATACCCCCCTCCCCGGACAGACCCCGCCCCTCCCTCGACATACCCCACTGCACACCCACTCCCCCTACAGACCCCCCTTACACCCCCCTACACACACCCTCCCCCATTACAGACCCCTTACAACCTCCCCCTTATAGACCCCTTTCACCCCTCCCTACCCCTCCCCTCCTTCCTGGATAGACCCCCACCCTGCTTCCTAGATAGATCCCTCCCTGGTCAGTTCCCCCTGCACCCCCACCCCCACCCCTTCCCCTTGTAGACCCCCTTGAACCCCCTCCCGCCTGCAGACCCCACTTGCACCCCCCCACAGAACCCCCTTGCACCCCTACAGACCCCCTTTCACCCCCTGTAGACCCCCACTCCCCCTACAGACCCCCTTGCGCCCCTTATCCTGGACCCCCTCCCTCTTGGACCCCCCTCCCGAACACCTCCCCCCTCTCCCCTGGACACCCCACCCTCCCTCTTGGACACCCCCTTGCACTAGAAACAGACAAAAGAACAAAGAAACAGACATGAATAAACCACACAAGAACAAACAAAAAAAGAAGAATCATTTCAGCATTGTAATTTTTAGGATCAAAGAATAAAAAACTATGATATAATTAATAATATATCAAAATACCCCTACCAAGATGCTCATTTTCTATCAAAGCGGTATCCATGATCAAAGAAACCATTCACTGTATCAAAATCATTCTATCCATAATAAATAATGACATATTGGGCATCTCAAAACTATAGTCATGTTTGGGAAATAATTTTTTCATAATAAATTGTACACTTAATAAATTAAAAAGTAGACCTACTATATTATTCCATACAATTCATCATAAATAAAAAATAATTTAAATTTTACATAATTATAGCATAATCATATTCAATACATGTACATATCAATCATTATTTTTAATTCCAATACACCCTTTTTTTTCATGTTAATGTATTGTACACATGTTATTCAAGCCCAAAGAAAATATATGAAAAACTTATTCTGCTGAATAGCTAACAAAAAAGTTTGTGTTTAGAATAAAAGAACTACAAAACTAGTATCCAGCACAGCTACAGAGAATGTCTATAAAGGACGAATTTATACAAGTGTTGTAAAGGAATTTACAGAACACAAATCACCTGAGCCTTAAATCCTAGGCCGGGAAGCTCCTCATTCTTCCAATATACACACATAAACCCATCTATATGATATAGAAGAAGTCAGTTCTGTGACCAATGTATGTTCTTGATGTTGATTCCTTCCTTCACCATTTTATAAATGGGGCTTAGTTCCATCATCTTCACCACCTACTAAACCATCATCTCAATAGCCCGATCTATCTCCACCTCCGTGGCAAAACTTACCTTTTCTTAAACAAAAATAAAAATAAAACATTAACACTAACCTTTAAGACATGCGTTTCCATTTCCTCAAGGAATTAAATCGATCAGTGATCAATGAAACACCCTCCTTCAGATTATCCACCCTTCCTTCTGCATGATTCCACAGTTTTGTAAAAACATATCTTCCACTTGCTTTGTATTCATTTATTTCCAACAAAGCTGTAACAACAGATTTGTATGATTCATCTCCTAAGTAATATCTTAAACCTATAAGGATTTTATCATTCTCATTTATCACTTAATGAATTAAAATGTTTCAAAGAATATGAAACAACATTTTCAACCAATGAAACAAATAAAAAATTATTTTTAAGTCAAAATCATACCTTGGGATTAACTTCCCAGTAAACCTTGATAATTTTAAAAGGGTGCCATCTAGAATCATTAAGGTACTCTTCCCATAGTGGGAAAACCACAAGATTCTATTCTTCTACATCTTCCATGAGATACTTACTTTGGATTTCCTCATGAAATGGCTTCTTGTATAATTATCCCATGCGCTTTAAACTAGTATGGGTATGTCCTATAAGCCCTACAAATCAAAGAAGAAGAAGAAAAAATCATGAAAGACTCAAGAATCCATGCCATTTCAAGTGAAGTATCTGATGAAATCACAAGTTCACCCATTTAGAGGCATACAAATAATCTGATGTCAAACATTTACATTAAAAATAGAACACTCACCACTTATGATAAGAAACAAAACTTACAGTTAAATTCCAGAAGAAAACCACTTAAATTCGTTACATAAAAGAAATTTTTTTCCAATGATTTACTCATTAGGACTCAAAGAGCATGACTTGAAAAATTGAGATCCCTAATGGTAATGATAAAAAAGTTCTATTAAAAAAATTTCATGCTTTAAAGAAGGTTAAAATCAAATATATTACATTAATTAATTCTTTATGAGCATCTTGCAGCTCAACATTGCTTATTTTCTGTTTCACGATGGGTTTGGTTCAATGATTATAAATCTTCAAGGTTTACTTCCTTTTCTATCAATATCTTCAGAGTTCCCTCTACCTTTTTCATAACATCAGCATCATAATAATCTTCCATATGCTTTATCACATTCAATCTTGTGTAATCACATCTTCATGATTTTGAGGATTACTTAAGTATAACTTCAACAAAAACACAAATAGATTTCTCACTTCAGATAACCAATTATAAATGTTTCATTAAACTCATGATTTTGTATGACAATAAAAGTCATACATTCTATAATGTTATATGATATATCATATGAGTGAATCTTTATTTCATGAATCTAATGTCATATAGTATTATTCATATGCTGGATCAGTATCATACATTTGAGTGATTCATTTATAGCGATGAATTATAAAAGTCTTTTTATATTCAAATGATGGAGTTCTATGAAAGGGAAAAAATTGATATGGTCCTAAAGAAGTAATATGATATTCCTAGAACACCAAAGTCAAGAAAAAAATGACTACCATGTTTTCAATCTACAAAAGATAAACTCTATATTTTTTTAATTGACTTTGGGGATTCTTCAAATGGAATTTAGGCATACAACCCCACTTAAAAGCACATCAAATAAGATCAAGATAATTCCATGGATTATCAAAATAATCCTAACCACCAAAAGATTCAATCCATGGTGTAGAATATTATTATATGATTACTTATATTATTTTGTGTAATCATATTATATACTTACTTATATTATTCCATGTACTTCAAAACACATCATTTATGGTTAGGTATTGAAGGGAATCATGTTTATTTCCTATATTATATGGTTATCCACTTCACCTGTATTTTAACAGAACTCATTTTATTCTTTACATGTTTAATGTAAGTTCCTATAAACATTGACTCTCACTCACTAAAAAAATACAGCTTCATCTCTATACATACAAGGATACTTCAACCTTAACCCTTTTTTTCAATTAAAAACTATCTCAAGAGTCAATAATCAATCTCCCTCAAATTGATAATAAATGTTAGGTTGGTAATAGAGCTATCCACCTTAGATGAAATTTTATGTTATATTTTCTCAACTCTAAAAAACTCATATAATTTTGAGAAAACCCACTTCCCTATATTTTATTTCCATCCACATTCTACACTCTTCAAAATTTCTATGAGATAAGGGAGATACCACAACTAACATAGAATTGTTCATCAACCAACTCCATGTCAATATATCCTAACCTAGTCTATAAAAAATATTGGTTAATTTAGTCAACATATCTCTCTATAATCTTACAACATGTGAACCTACTTCTGAAACTCACTTTTTAATGGATTCTCAAATAAAATTATAATAATTATTCATAAACCTCTAATCACATGAATAAAAAATAAAAACATTTTAACTACAAGATTTTCTTCAGAAACAGTTTTATAATTTGATCTCACTTTTGATTTTATTTTTATTTATTATCTGTCCAGCTAAAGAATTCATACACTTGATAGCCATTTTCCCTTCCTTACTTCACCTTACATACACCAATTACTCAGTTTTTGAGAAACCCTTTTTTAGAATCCTTTCAATATCCTCATCAAGAATTCCCATAATAATACCTATCAACTATCACATTCATAAATTTATTCCTTTTTAATTTTCATATTTATCACATCATTGTTGATATTCATGGCCATATTTTAATGATCCATGATTTGGAACATCCATCCATAATATAATAACTTCTTCCCACTTGGATGATTATTGACTTCAACTTTATTTATTGGATTCTTAAAAGGATTTGATTCAACACCACTAATTCCTAATTTATTTACCAATGAAAACATTCATTAATTATTCTATTTAAACCCATGCTATTGATGAGTTATCCTCTGATTTGAAATATAATTCATGTGACTAGTGGAATCAAAGAGGCTAACTATTAATTATATAGGGTAATCAATTCAACTTCCCTTAATGATAAATCTCACATTATGGTTATATACAACCCCACTTCACAATCTGATTTTACTATAGACAGATCTAACATAAGAATGATCATTTATCATACCTAAAATTATAGAATAAAATTTTCATAAGATAAAAAATGAAGAGAATAAGGGAAAGAATAAAAATTACAATTAGAAATACAGTTGTTAAGGGAAACTCAATTTTGATACTTGAAACCAAGTAGAAGTAGTTTCATTTCTTGTGAATGCATAATGGACTAAAAAATTATAACCTTTTTTAATTGTATTAAGGTGAAATATTTAGTTATAAAAACTCATAAAAAAGAAAATAATATTAAAGGTATGAAGGCTATTATATTAGTGTGTTATTTCATTACCATTTTCCAAAGTCCTTTTAAAGTTATGTATAATTAATTCTTCAAATCAAATGAGTAGGTAATAACAAGTAGAAAATTCAACATGAAAATTAATTCTTAGGATGAAAAGAACCTCTCATTATGGTTATATATAACCCAACATCCCAATCTAATTTTACTACAGAAGAATATTACATAGAAGTGTCCATTTTTCATACTTGAAATTATAGAATAATAATTACACAATTTCAAAAATGAAGATGAGAATAGAAAGAATAAAAAACAATGATAATTAGAAATACAATTGTAAATGGAAGATCAGTTCTCATACCTGAAACCAAATAAAAATAGTTTCACTTCTTGTGAATGCATAATGGCCCAATAAATTTTCACCTTCCAAGCATGAGGTTAATTCACCAAAGTAGGCTTGAAATGCTTATCCCTCTTAAACACTAATTTACATATGCGTAAATGACCATTTCAGTAGCAAATATACCCCTGAAAACCACCAAGTTATGTTTAGATTATCATGAGGAAATAATGAAACTTATAATTTTACAATATGAAATTAAAAAACACTACTCAACACCTAATATACCATTATTATCATTATTTATTAATTTTTTAGCCTTTAACTATATAATATCATCATATTATTATTCATTAATATTATGAATTTCATATTAACAATTAATCGACCATTTTATCGATTTAAACATGTCCAAACTTAATTCGAACCCTATATCACCATTTTAGGGTCATGATCACCATTCTACAAATCACAAAAAATCTATTTATTACCAATTAGACTAATTTCCAATCAAAGAAACACATAGAAGAAATTTAAATCAATAAACCATCCATAATTCACATATGAACACATACCAAAATCATGATAAAGTGATAGGTCATCTAACTCAAAGAGGACAAGGAATCATCTTATGGTATAGAACCATAGCTTCCCTAAGAGCATAAGGATTTAATAATACGAAGAAATGAAAATAGAATTATAAATATACAATGATCAAGACCCCCATAATTTAACAACATATTGGAACAATAATGTTAAAAGAAAATTACCCAAGTGATAATTTTGAAATTTGTGTCACATAGTGATCGTTGATTGAATTTTTGTTTCCTGTAAAAAATCATTCAACCTAATTAGTCAAATAATAATTTTAAAACATGTTGGAATAAAATAATAAAAAATAATACAATTCATTTTGGAATTATATGTAAAAAAAGATTTCATGTGACCTAATTTCTTATCAATTAATCTATTGATTTAAGGAAATCAGTTTACCATTCAAAAAATGGAAATTAAAAGGGTAAAAATATCCAAGAAAATTACAATGAATGATTTTGAAAAGTTTCCAAACACATAATAGAAGAATGGAAGTTGTAAATTAAAATAATGTATATTATAAGAATGTAAATATAAATTATAACCTGAATAAAACAATATAAGCAACACACTGTAGAGGAAGGGTGTTAGGGTTTTGAGGCAAGGCCTCAGTTCGGGTGGAATGCGCATGGGTGGGGTAGGGGGAATGACTTATAGGTAGGGGTGCTGTTAGAAAAGGGACGCCAGAGTCCAGGAGGAGTTAGGTGAGGAGGTGGGGAACAAATTCAAGTAGAGGAGGAGGAAGATGGGTTGAGGTCATGGAGGGTATCAGGTGTCAGGGGTGGCGTTAGGGAGGGTGGATGCGAGCAGGGAATCGTCGTCGGTGTTGGAGGTGTTGAGAGTGGTGGGTGGGGAGTCATCGGGGGTGGCATTGGGGAACAACATTGGGGAGAACGGCGGGGAGGGTGTCAGGGAGCAGCATCAGGGAGGACATCGAGGAGGGCATCGAGGAGCTGCATCGGGGGAGGAGGGTAGCAGAGAGAGAGCTGGAAGCATCAGGTGAGGAGGGTATCAGAGAGAGAGAGAGAGCCGAAAGCATCGCGGAAGGATTCACGAGGTCGGGGGAGGATGGTATCACGAATGGGAGGAGGGTCACGAGGAGGAGGGGATCTGTGTGAGGGTATTGGAACAAAAATGAACCCTATTTCCACGTTTTTTGTAAAACCATGGTATTAAGTATGCATATAGACATGACCCTAATTAAACCATAGCTATAGATAAAGCTATATCCATAGTTCTATAAAACTGTAGCTATAGGTCCGTGGCTATAGATCATTTTTATAGTAGTGATAATATTGAACATAATATGGTGGGAATAAAAGTTGAATAAATAATTAAATATAAATAATCACATGAAACTTAACCATGGATATTCTACTAGTCGAATAATCGCATTATTTATCAATTAAAAATATCATAATGAGAGAATTAATATTCTAGACATCATAAACATACCACCAAGGCCTTGACCAAGACTTCTGAAAATAAATGGTTAAGTCCTAGGCCAAAATCCATTTTTGTTTTGTCTCATGAGACCTATTGATGAATCGAGGGGCTATAGAAGGCCCCACCCATCACTTACTAATTCCAATGCATTGCTCATATGTCTAATGAAAATATATCTTTAAATAAATGTGAACCAAACTAATTTGAAATATTTGAATCATAATTATATATGAAAATACTCTAATAAACTCATTGATAAATTTTTGAGAAAAACAATCTTTAAACACACTTAAGTGTCCCATACCACTTTGAAACATTTAAATCATAATTCCTATGAAAGAATAACATTAAAAGAAACTTAAAATATCATAAGAATAATAAGAATAATTATATGATATATCAAAGGGTAGTACATACATCACATATAAGGAATAAGTGGTGAATAAGGCATATATCTCATAGAAGTAAAAGTGAGATGAGAAAAACCCTTTTTACTTTGGAAAGAAGAGTTATTCTGAAAAATTATTTGTATTTGTTATAAAATCATATTGTAAACATGTATATACTATAAAATAAAATATAAGGACAATTAAATTATATTTTAGGCATAAATTATTTCCAACTCAAGTGAAAACATGGAAAAAGGGTGTTTAATAAACTTTAGAAATAAGTCTCTTTAATGTGGTTTAAGGAAAATATTAAAGAGTCTTTAAAACAGAAAAAGGAATAATTTTTTGTAAAAAACTAGAAATGAAAAAAGATATATTTTCATGATAAAATGTGTGATTTTATAAAAATATTGGTAGCTTAAATTAGATTATGGGTGGTACTTAAAAATGGGTAAGAAATTGGAAGGTTCCCTTAAATTGGGCTTGCTTATATGGAGGTATTGAAAAAAGAACCTTTTAGAACATGTATTATACCATAATGAAAGATGAAATGATCTAGATATATGATTTTGCAAAATATATACAGAATTTATAAGAATTATATAAAAATAATGAAGAATTACGTTGGGGTAAAGAGAGAGAGAAAGCGTAACCCGAATGCAAAATCGATGTTCGGGAAGAAACCCTTACCTTATGTCTGAAAGTGTTCTGCACTTGACCTTAATGTACTGGATAATAAAATAAAATAAATTAATTTATTAATTAAGAACCTTTTATACATTTATTTTACTTAATATAATTTTATTAAGTTTATTTATGGTAATTTTTTATGATTTATAAGATATAATTTTATTGTTTAGGAGCGTTTGTTTCCTTGGTTTTCATGATCAGTTTACTTGTATATGAGTATGGAAGTTCATGTAAAATGAGAATAGATATATATAATTGAATTTATATTCTATTAATTAAAATATATAATATTAAATATTTATGTAAGTCATTTAGATATTTATGTTGAGTATGAATCATTAGATAAGACATTAGTGATAATCATTTAGATTATTTTGATAGTTTTTTGATCATCACAAACTTGTTTTATTTTATTAATTAAAATCATGTGTATATAATGGTTAAAAAATATTAAATAAATTTTAATACATATATTATAATCTGTTTTAACCATAAAAATGGTTTTATGACCATCCTTGAAGGCATTAATTTAAAATGAAAATGCATTGTCCATGATGTCGATAAATTGACACATCACGGGAAATGTTTTCATTTACAGAATAAAAGAGAGAGAGAAAGGAGTTAGATGATGGATATTCCATTAAAGTGATATATAATTAAATTATATAAATTATACTAAATTTATAATGTCTCTTTTTATAGGTTAGTTGAGTTAAGGATAAGAAAATAAAATAAATTGAAAAGAAAATAAAAGGAAAGAAATAAGATTTTTACCTCTTGAATTCTCCTCCTTGAGAACCTCTTTAAGGGGATAATTTTGGTCTTTTGATGATACCAAATGCTCCTAGACATGGGTAAGGGACTTGGGAATAGAATTGGACATAAATTTGACAAGTATGAAATCTTATAAGGTGTTAGGAGAAGGGGTGGTATTTATAGTGGAGGAGAAGAGTGTTTTTTTGAATATGTTATTCATTTGTTTATTATTTTGGCTTAAGACTATGAATAGTTTTGATTGTTGTGACTAATTATAGTTACTAGTTCATTTTAGTTCAAATAAATGGTTCTTATATCATCCATGACTTAAGTAACAGTGTATTTTACTTATAATGTATATATACTGTAAATTACAGTATTTCACTATTCACCGAAAAATTTAACTATTTTAGAAAAATAAAAAAAATTCACCATAAATTTTTTCTGATGTGTAGAATTAAAAAATGAACACAATTTTATAATTTTTTTATAAATATGATAACTTCAATTTTTAATTAAAATCATCAATTATTGGAAAAATACTGATTTTAAAATTATAACTCATTTTATAACACTTTGAAAAATTAATTAAGGTATCACAAAATTATCTTACAATAACAAGAAAATAAAATATTAATTTTTAAATACAAATATAAAATTTATGTAAAATCATTATATTAATTTTAAAATTGAAAATAAAAATTCATGTTTTATAAAAAATATCAATACTTAATTAATAATTTCTAAAACATTTATTTACTTATACCATGATATAATTATATCATATTACCATTTATAAGATGCATAAATTTTATTTATAATTTCATTGATGAGGTTATTATTATAATGTACATATTACAATTCCTAAAGGTTCTATTGTTATTATAATGATCACATTACCATTGATCAAAAAAGAAACTTATCAGAAAAATACCAAAAATTTAACCATAGTAAAATTTGATATTATGATTTAAAAAATAATGTTTATTTTGTAAAATATAATTTATAAAAGTTTAAAAATTTATATTTTAAAATTTTTTTCCACTAGAAGGTGGTAAAACTATGTTTAGAAAAATATAGCCCTTTTATGTGTAAAATTAGATTTATTCTTATCTTATGACTCTAAAAATGTTTTGGATGAATGTAAAAATATTTTATTGAATATATAATATATAAATTTTATTAATATTTTTAAATGATAGTGATTAATTTAGTTTATTAATATAAAATTTCATTGTGGGCATAAAAATTGTTTTTATAAAAATACATCATTTATATTCAACTCGTTTTTATTTTTAATTAATTAGTAACCAATGAATTAATTTTATAAACATGTGTAATATATATTTTCATAATTTAATTAATATCATTCATTCCAAAAATTTCCAACATCTAGAAGATAACTATAATAATTAAATAATCATATTTAAAACATTTTTTAAGCTGGTAAGCTATCGAAGAAGTTAAGTTTAAAAAGAGGCATACTGTAAAATCTTGGGGTGTTACAGAGACTCATTTTATTCTCAAGAATTACCCTCATATAGATATTATGATGTTAAAATATTAATTTTTTTATATTTTACTGTTATTTATAATTAAATATATAAACATATATACATATTCGTATATATTCACGCATAAAAATTTAATTTTATAAATAAATATGTAAACATATTTACATATAAAATATATTTCTATATATATAAACCATAGATAAATAAAAATTACACCAATTTTATTTAAAATAAAAAGGTATGAATATTTATATACCTATACAATTAAGGTATATATAATGTTTATATATATATATATATTTGTGTGTGTGTTGAAAAAAAATATATTTATCTATATATTCTAATATATTTATATAAATGTTAATATATAATATATGTAAATAAATATATATATGTATAATTATATTTATAAAAATGCATAATATATATATGTGTATGTATGTATTTATAAACACAAACACACACAAAACATATTTTATAAATGTATTTAAAAATAATTATATATATATATATATATTTATATTTATATATAGATAAAAAAATGTGATGAAATATATATAAATAAATAGATATATTATAAAAAGTAGAACAAGATAATATAGGATAGTGGTAAAGGTGAAGATCAATGAAGGGGAGGTCTCGGGTTCAAAACTGAGTAGTGGAGTGTACTAAGGTGGTCTATCACTAATAATTGGTGGTGGGGGATTCAAGAACTAATAAAGGGATGTCTAGGTGGCTAGACAAGCGCTATTAAAAGGGAGATTCAAGCACTGATGGGGGGGGGGACACCCTACAAAAATGTTTTAATTTAGAGAAAAAATACTTTTGAAAAATTTCATTTTTTGACTTTTATCATCACTTTTTTAGTGCTGATAAAAAGAACCCCCTTTTATGGGAGATTTGGATAACAATGCTTTTTAGCACTGTTAAAACCCTTTTTTCACGTTGTTAAAGGCCACTTTTGTAGTAGTAGTTATGAATCAATATGATTTTTTCAAAATGATAATAATATCAACTCTTCATGGATGAGATGATTGAGCATGTACACATTAATTCTCTTATAAGTATATTTAAGTCTCATTTCTTATCCCTTTTAATGTTATTAAGAGGATATATTACTTCTTTGATTAATTAACTAGTACTTTCTTTTTTTCATCCAAATCAAGGGATTGTAATTTATAAAATTTATATAATAATTAAAAGATTAATAATAGAGATTATGATAATGAGTTGTTACATGAAGTAGCATGAAGTATTGAAATATAGAATCAGAAAAGATATTTAATGACATAAAAAATTAAATATTTTTATATGTAAAATTTTTTACATTGGAAAAAAATCAACAACATCAACTCTTAGTACCAAAACTCAACATATAAACCTCACACCCACTCTAGTTATGATTTCAATTACACTGTAGTGTTCCAACATAACACCTCAAGATTTTAATATATAATTTCATTTAAATATGTCAATGTGTTCAATAGAGTGCTTCACTCGCAACACCGAACCAAAAAAAACCACAAAACATTATATAAACATTATAATGTAGTCGTATAAATATAAAGTAAAAACATATTCTATGAAACATGGGTATAAATAAACATAAAGGCATTTATTAAAACTAAGGAATTAATAAATTAAATTACTGTTGCTAAATAACTAATAATATTAATGTAACCTTTTAAAAAATTGGATTTTATGTGTTTTTTAGGAAACTAAATATATTATGGATACAATATATTATTGATATGAATAATATATTAACACCCATATAATTATCAATTTATAGGAAATTAGAATAAGAATAATTATTTTTTTAAAAGTTATTTTCCTATGAAAATAATTTTCATTATATTTCTATGTTTTTATTTAAAAGTGAAATTATCTACTTTTAGAATTTTAATTTGAAAAAATAAACTTAATTTTTATATTTTTAATTTAAATATTATCTTAAGATGATTTTTTTTGTATTTTCCAGAAATAATTGGTTTTTAGGCGAATAGTGAAAAATACCGATATTTGCTAAAACCATCAATTTTAAGACATTATCATAATGCAATAATTAAGTGTCTATTTTTGAATTTTTTTATATAACATGTGTTTGTGAGTGTGTTTGTGTAAAATTAAAATAATTCATTTAAAATTACCATGTTTTATTTATAAAACCCACATATATCATTTTCAAAACATATGTAATATTTTACTCTAAAAACTGATTTATTCATTTATTTTGAAAAAATAAATTTAATCCATTTTAGAAATTAAATCGAAAAAACTGATTTCATATTTTTGATAAACTTAATAAAATTATTTAATATGCTCAATTTCATTTTTGGGTATAAATTTTTGATTTCTAAGATTAAAGTTAATGACCATGATAATTGTAAACTATTATTTTCAAAAAAATGTTTCATTAATATTGTGATTTTTTCTAATAAAATAAATTATCATCTTATTAAAAGTAAAATTAATATAATTTTTAACCCTATATTTAATTAAATTACCACTCATTCAGTTTTTAATCAATACTAAATAATATTAAGAACACTTCATGGGGAAAATAACATTTTTCTAAAAAACAATTTTTCTATGTATAAACTATTTTAATTTAAAAGTTAATTTTATCATAATTAGAAATATAATTAGATTAAATAAATATTTAATTTAGTTTAAAAAAATAATTTTTTTTAAGAGGGGTTAATTTAAATTTTTATTAAAACATATGTTACTTGGGTAAAAACTAGTTACTGTAGTAAAATAAAAAAAAGGTAAAAGTGAAAATATAAGAAAAAATGACTTCCTAAATGTTAAAAACATGTGTTAAAATAAATTTTTGAGAATTTATAGACCTAAAGAAACCCCAAAATACATTATTTAAAACTTTTGAAACCTTTAACCCTTGAAATTGTCATTCCATTATGGAAAAATAATATGTGTTCACAAAAGTGCCTTTTTATTCACTTATAAAATGAGACACTTCCACCCATTCATTCTACACCCATTTCTTCATATTTCTTCCTCAACCTATGATTTTTTTACTACTATAATTCTATATAATTTTCATAATACACTACTCTAAATTAGTTATTCTAATACCTTTATTTACAACTATACTTTCAAGAGAACGTTCAAGGTCCCAAAGGGAGTATTACTTAATCCTTATTATTTTCTTTATAATATTTCTATAATAAACATATCCTAAATATATTTATATAATGAACTAAATATCATTATTATAATTAGGTTTTATTATATTAATGGAACAACCATTATTTATCCCTTTCCATCCACTTAGGAAAATAAATGAATGTTAACTGTGCATTGTGAAAACTACCGCCTCCCTGAAGTAATGTTTTTCATTATTCATATTAATTTTCATTATTTATCACAACCACATAAAATATTATTCATAAAATTAAAAACATATAAATAATATCCTTAATATTATATACTAATTATAGTATATACTTATTTAACCATACTCACCCATCAAGATATAGTGTTTTCATTTTTGTGGTTGGTTTAACCACCCACTTTAACAATGCTATAAAACTCTGTCATGGATGATTATGGGAACTTTAATTATAATTATATTATAAGTTAATAAGTATATATATATATATTGGATCAATAATGGTTATATTAAGTACTCAATATATTATTAAAATACTATCTTCAATCACTAATATCAACGAAATAATCCAATACTAATTCAACTTTCCCACAAACTTAAAAAAATACTATATAAAAAATAAGGAGTATATGATAATAAATAACCTATATTAAATGAAATAAATATGAATATGTTTCCCAAGAAGGTATCTAATAAACTTAATTTTATTATTCATGAATTTTGGCGTGTGTGAAAATGAATCAGGAGAAAAGTAACGGCTTTTGCAAACTCAATTATCTTTCATTGAGTTAAAATATTTATTATTTAGACTTATTGTTCCATGTATGATTTATTATAAATAATGAATAATTTATATTTTATTTCTTAATTATTTTAGGGTTTCTAAAATTCTTCCTTATAACCTCTTATCAAATGATTCTTAATTCATTGATTATGTTACTTATAACCATTTCTTATCTCAATTTTTAATTCCATAGGACGTACTTCTTATTATATGCCATGTTTTCTTTAAAAGAGTGTATATAATACTAATTTAATATTTTGTATCATGATCAACACATTATTCATGGTATTTAATTTTTCATTTGAAAAAATATCCTTCAAGGGTTTTTGACTTAATAGTTTCTTAGGTTATAAGGGTTTTCTTGGTCTCATTTCCAATTGTTTGAGATATAATAAATTTTTGTGCACCATGTTTTCCATGTATGGTTTATTTAATTAAAATTAATTTATTTTTATCATACTTTTTTATATTTCGTGGTATATACTATGTGAAATCATATTCCATTCTTCAATTGAACTTTTCTTAGGTACTCCCACCCTAATATTTTTTATATGATATTTTATAACCCTATTTTTTAAATTAAGTTTTAATAAAAAAATAATTTTTTATCATGTGAGTTTTCAACAAAGGCAATTTTCAAGTATTAACAAGGTTCAATTAATAATAAAATGTTTCATATTTGGCTCTAAATTTCCTATATAAAACATTAAGTTATTTTCAAGGCTCCATTATTGGTGATTATATTTAAAATTAAATGTTTTCAAATTCGACCACTTCACCTTTTCAAAATTTATTTTCAAAAGTGATATATAAGTTTTTATTTTACATAAATGTTAAAAATGTTTTCTAAAATCTATTTTATGTTTTCACCTCCATTTTCCTTTTCATATTACAAAGGATTTACACTTATGAGATTTATGTTACATGATTTATTTTCTAATAAATAAATAAATAAATATATTTATAATTTTAAGAATTGAAATAATGGTGTAAAAAAATTCAATTATCGATCTCATATTATGTGATACCCTTTGAAGTAGTCTTTTACAAGGATTTTTTCATCTATGCCAACATCCTTATGAGTTTCCTTTGTTACACTGAGGATATGGTATTTTTAAACCATCCACATTATTTTTATTAATTTCTTATATAATGTTATTTTCTATCAACTATATGATCCATCATTGTATTTTTCTTTGAAAAAAATCTACCATAAATCAGAAAAACTTATCTTCTAATTCCTTTACTTTGTGAATACCCTATTTTACATTCATTTTATTGAAGGGTGTTCACCTATATTCTATACATATATTAATTTTGGAAACTATTAACTTAATATTATATCATTACTCCATATGGTTTTAACTTGATGGATGCTTACATAGAAGGATATTCTATTTTATTATTGAGGAACTATTGAATTTCTGTATATTTTTTATTATGATATGGATGTTTATTAATTACTCAGACATGTTGAATATATATTTTTAAACATAAAACTTATTTATTTGGATGTGTTATGATCCTGTTATCCCTTTTATTGAGATCCGAAAAAGTATCAGCATTTTATATGTTATTATTACAATATAGATGATTATTGTAAATGTTTATTATTAATTTATTATTCACATGATGAATTCATTGGACTTAAATAAGTGATGGGTGGGGCCCGACATTATATACCCCTTGATGCATGGTAGGTATTATGAGACAAATATGTTTGGGTATTCAGTGTATGACTTTCCAATTTATCAAGATGTCTTGATTGTGATCTTTAACAGAATAATGATGTATTCACAATGACCTTAATAGAAAGAATGATGTCTTGGATGAGGCCTTAATAATAATATCAAGTTTTCTGACATTATGCTTTCCATAACCATGAATTCAATTATTTTTATCCATACGATATATTTATTTTCATTTATATCCATAGATATATTATACTCTCAGTTTCAGTTGATTATGTAATTATGATTATTACTTATTCTTTTCATAATAATTGTTCCATGTTTATGCCATGATTTCCTTAGTTGTATGTTTTCCTTTACTAAGAATTTTATCTCACCCAATCTCATGTTTTTATTTCCCTAGGTTATGAAGAAAATTATTACACATGATATGTTTGAGAAGATAGATTTTGTGAGATTTTGAAGACATGTTATAGATTAAATATTTTCTTACTATGGAAAATGTGTCCTTTAATTGAGAAAGACACGAGCCATTTATGTTTATGATTTTTCATAATTATCTAAATCTCTAAACCTATAAGGGATTGGGAATATATGTAATGAAATATTTTATTTAAGTCATGTAATTATGATATAGTTATGTTCAAGAATCTATGATTGGTATAAAGGAAAATATGTAAAGTATGTGTTTTTGAGTACCATATCCTAGAGTGTGGGTCTGGGTTTCCACAGTTGGTATTAGAGAAGGGTTTATATTAATTTATATATTATAATGTTTGTTGAGGGTAATTTAAGGATTGATAAGTTAGGTTTGATCATAATTTCAAAGGTATAGATAACCCTTTGTGATAGTTTATGATTTAATATTATGGTAATAATGAAAATTTTATTTTGGGATTAGGATAATAGAAACTTAGTGAAAACCATAGGGATAAGTATAAGGAAAAATTATATATATAGAATAACATCATGAAGTTTTGAAAAATAGAGATTGTGTGGATCTTTTAAAAATTACATCCCTATCAGGATACTATAAGTGGATATAGGATATAACACAAATGTAATTAGGGTTAATAACACCGAAAAGTTTGGATTGGGTACTAACTTGATCATCACATAGTACACGACAAAGAGGCCTAATTAGATACCTAGTTTGACAAAACTGATGGATATGTTTTGGTTAATAATATTCTATTTACAATAAATAATAAAATTTGAATTATGCTAAGTAATTAGGATAAAAATTTGGAGAGAACTTGACATAAAGAAACATATATTGAACCATGATTTATTTAGTTTAAACTGAAAAATAATATAATAATATCAAAGAGTAATACATTTTGGGGTTGAACTTGTTATGTAATTATCTTAACATAATTATATTTTGGTGTTAATTTTTCATCACTTATAACTAAATCATTTTGGTTTTATTAATGGATGAATCCAAAAGGAACCATGTTAATTATGGATATCATGGACTATGCTGAGATAGTACCAACAAGAAAAATAATGGGATAAGATCAAAAATTATAAACCTTGTGATTATAAAAAACTGGATATCAAAAATTATGATTAACAATGTAAAAATAGTTGAATCCCAAAATAAACTAAATAAGGGAAATTTGGAGTCTCATGGAAGTTACAATGAAAATGATGATGAAGGAAAGAAGATTCAATTTTTTATATTTAAAGAATGTGGGAATAATCACCTCAGGGATAGCTTGAAGGGAATGCAAATCTGCTATGCGTATGAAAATAAAGGTCATCAAGCCCATAAGTTCAAGGGAATGAGAGAAGCTATAAAAAATCTATTACATTAATTGAAAGAAAATTGATCACCATGAAAATAAATTCACTAAACTAACAACCAAAATGGAAAATAGTCCCCAAGAAAAAACTAGACCATGTGATTAGGGAAAATCTTATGTAACACCTACTAGAGAATATGATATTGATTCTCACTTGATATTTTCCAATATATTATGACATTTATGATTTAAACGACTATTGGATACTGAGTTATAAATAAAAATACACATTTTTATGATTATTATTAAATATTATTCAAGGTTTGTGGGAATTTTCTTCTTATAGATATATTTTCCACTTATTTTGATGTGGTATTAGGCATGGATTATATCTCTTTGAAAAGGAATTATATAAATTTTGATATTGGGAAATCAAAATAAATGTCCGACATTTACCCATTATCATCTATATTTATTAACTATGAAATTAATATGGAAATTAATTTTATTATATAGGTCTTGATACCCAATCATGATTTTCTTAGTACCTGAAATAGTGAGTTTGATATCTCATTAAAAATTAAACCTTGGATCATATCTATCTTGTGGATACACTATGATATTTTCATTATAGACAAAGAATTATAATTTTAAGGAAATATTTTATTTTAGGGGTGGGAGGAGAATATAACACCATGATATTTTAATATATTTTAACCTTTAAATAAGTCAATGTTCTTGATAGCTTTCTTTACATGCAACATTAAACCAAAATGAATTGTGAAACATTATATAATTGTTAAAATGAAACCATAGTTATGGGTAAAAATATATGTAATTGAATTATGAACTTTATATATATATATATATATATAAATAAAGGTTATTATTAATACTAAAAAATTTATAAATTGAATTAGTGTTTCTAAATAATGAATAAGACTAATTTATGCTTTAAAATGTAAGATTTATAAAAATTGGATTTTAAGTGTTTTTTAAGAAACTAAATTAATTATGGATATAATATATTGTCTATTTTAATTTTATATTAATACCAATTTATTTATTAATTGATAATAAATAATAATAATGAATAATAATAGTTAATATATATATATTTTAAAAGTTATCATCATATGAATTTTTTTATTAAATTTTATGTTTTTATTTAAAAGTTAAATTATAATATTTTAAAATAGATTTTGAAAAAATAAACTTCATTTTTATATTCTTAATTTCAATATTATCTTAATATGAATTATTGGTTTTTTTGAAATAGTTTAATTTTAGGTGAATAGTGAAAAAATATCGATACTACTAAAACAATCATTTTTATGAAAATATAAAAATACAATAATGTCTTAAATGTTTTTGAAACCTTTTAATATAATATATATATATATATTTATGTAAGTAAAATAAATCTTTTAAAATCACTATGTTGTATTTTTAAAACCCGCGCGTGTCATTTTGGGAACATAAGTACCATTTTACTCTAAAAACTGATTTATTCGCTTATACTAAAAAATTAGTTTTCATCACTTATAGTAATTAAATCCAAAAAATAGATTTAATATTTTATATCTATGTAATAATATTATGTAATAAGGTAAATTTAATTTTGTGCATAAAAGTATGATTACTGAGATTAAAACAATTGACCATGATAATGGTAAAACAGTTATTCCCAAAGAATTTTTTTCTTAATATCGTGTACTTTTTATCTTATAAAATAAATTAACCTCTTATAAAAAGTAAAATTAATATAATTTTTAAGACTGTATTTAAATAAATTTCTTATCATTAAATTGTTAATCAATACTAAATAAGATTAAGAACACTTAATATTGAAAATAACATTTTTATACAAAATAGTTTTTCTATATATAAAATGTTTTTATTTAGAAGATAATTTTATCATAATTATAAATATAATTAGATTAAATAGATATTAAATTTAGGTTCATAACATACAAATTTTATAAGAGGGGTTATTTTATACATTGATTAAAATACATGTTACTTGGTTAAAAACTAGTTACCTCAGTAAAAAAAAGGTGAAAGTGAAAATATAACAATAAAAGACATACAACATGTTTAAAAAATGTGTTTAAATACTTTTATGATGATTTATCAACCCAATTAAACCCCAAAATTCATTATTCCTAACTTTTTTAACCATATACCATTGAATAGTGTCATTACATTATCAAAAAATAATGGGTGTTCACAAAAGTACCATTTTCTTCATTTATAAAATATGACTCCTGCACCCCTTCAGGCCGCATCAATAACTTATAATTTCTTCCTAAAAATGTGTAAATTTTCTCTAAATATAACCCTTTATAATTTTAAAAATCTTTTGGTCACAATTAGTTATCCTAATCCATTCATTTCCAAAGAGACTTCCAAGATAAAGTTCACGGTTCCAAAGTGAGTATTACTTAATCCTTATCATCTTCTTCATAATAATTCTCTTACAAACCTATCATAAACATATTATTATAATGAAATTAGTATACTTAAGTTTTATTATATTAATGTAATAATCATTATTTATTAATTTCCATCAACTTATAATAAAAAAAGAATGTTAACAGTGTGTTGTATGGACCACCACCACTACAAAGTAACATTTTTCATTTTTCATATTGATTTTTATTTTTTATCCAAACCATGTAAAATATGATTAATAAACTAAAAAAATAAAAAATAATATCATTATTTTTATATTATAATGATATTAGACACTTCCTTAAACATACCCACCCATCGAGATATAGTGTGTTCATGTTTGGGGTTGGTTTAACCACCTACATGAACGATGCTATAAATCTATATAATGGATGACTATAAAAACATAAATACTAAAATTATTATAAGTTAATAAGAAAATGGTGATTTTTTGGTTATATAATAGTTATATTAATTATTTAACTTACTATTAAAATATCAAATTTGATCACTATAATCACCTAAATTAGCCGACACAGATTTAACTTTCATGAAAACATAAGAAAAAACTATATAAAAAATAAATATAAAATGATTATAAATTATATTTAATAAATTAAATATATATTAATATATTTACTAATAATATATATTACAAAATTAAATTTATTATTCATAAAGTTAGGCACATGTGTAGAACGAATCAAAAAAAAGGTAAGGGTTTTTTCAAACTCAGTTTTCTTCTATTGAGTTAGAAACTTTCTAATTGAAACTTATTTTTACATATTTGAATGGTTATAAATAATGAATAATTTATAATAAATTTACTCATATTTTTATAGGGTTTTAAAATTCTTCCTTATAAGATTTTTATCAAATGATTCTTACCTTAAAGATTATGTTACTTGTAAGGGATTGTTGTCTCAATTTTCACTTCCTTGAGACATACTTCTTATTATAGACCATGTTTTAAACGGAATGGTGTATATAATTACCCCATAATATTTTGTATCACGATACTATCATTATTAAAGGTATTTATTTTTTCATTTTAAGAAATATCCTTCACAGGGTTTTGATTCAAAAGTTTCTAAGGTGTAAGGGTTTTATTGGTCTCAGTTTTATTTCCTTGAAACATAATAAATTTTGTGACCATATTTTCCATGTATGGTGTATTTTCCACACATGAATGTATTTTTATCATAATTTTTTGTTTTCCATGGGATATAATAATCCAAATCATATCGCCTTCATCAAATAGATATTGATTCAATTGTTACCCCAATAGTAAGGATTTTTTGTAACTCAATTTTTATTTATTGAGTTATAATATTTTATCTTGATATTTTCTTGGGTTCTACCACTCTAATATTTTCTTATATAGTATCTTATAATCATATTTTTTTAAATTATTTTTTAATACAAAATAATTTTTTACTATGTGATTTTTAAAAAAAGGCAATTTTAATGCATTAAAAAGGATCCTTTCATAATCAAATGTTTTATCTTTAGAAACACATTTACTATAGAAAACTTTACTCTATTTTTAAGGACACATAATTAGATATTAATTTTAAAAGTAATTTTTTTAATAAAAACTCACATAACCTTTTTAAAAGATACTTTCAAATGTAACATGTAAGTTTGTATTTTACATCAAAGTTATTTTTTTAAAAGACCTTTTAAGTGTTCAACTCCATTTTTATATTAAAATTTAAAAGGATTTATATTCATGGGATTTATGTTACTTGATTTATTCTCCAATAAAAAATATATTTAAAATTATATGGATTAAAATAACTGTATAATTTTTTTTATTTTGTTTCATTCTTGTGTGATACCATTCAAAGCATTATTTTGCAAGGATTTTTTCATATTTTTTAACATCCTTATAAGTTTACATTATTACATTAGGGATATGTTATTTTAAAAACATCCACCTTATTTACCTGGATGTATTATGTAATGTTATTTTCTATCAAAAATATGATCCATCACTGCCTTTTTCTTATCTAAGCATCCAATGCGAATAATAACAACTTTTCATCATATGAAATTGGTTTTTGAATTTTTTATTTTTAATTCCATTGATTTAAGGTTGTTCACCCAGATTCCATACATTGATTAATTGGGGAAATTATTTAATTAACCATATACCATTAGTATATATATTTTTAGCTTGAAAGATGCATACATAGAAAGAAATTCAACCTTTTGATTATAGAAATTTTGAAAATCCATATTTTTTTTATTATGATTCAAATGTTTGTTGATTACTCAGGAAAATTGAGTATGTATTATTTAACCATCCACATTATTTCTCTAGATGAGATATTATCATGTCATCCCTTTTATTGAAATGAGGAAAAGTATTTTCATTCCATATATTGTTATTACAATATGGATGACTATTGGAAAAGTTAATTATAAATTGTTTGTTAATAATATGAATGAATTGGACATAAAAAAGTGTCTAGTAGGTCCAAACATTATATTTCCATCGATGCATAAATAAGTTTCATGAGATAAAAATGTTTGGGTATTTGGTGTATGGATGACTAATTTAGAAAAATGTATTGATTGTGGTCTTAATGACAAGAATGATATCTTAACTATGACCTTGATGACTAGAATGATTTATTGGTAGAGTACTTGATTATAATATCAAGATTTCTCACATTATACATTCCATCACCATGAATTAAGTTATTATTATTCATATTATCTGTTTGTTTTTATTACTATCCATAGATATATTACGCTCTCAGTTTTTATTGTCTATCAAATTATGATGATTAATTATTCTTTACATAATATTTATGATATGTTTATGGAATTATTTACTCAGTTATATGTTTTCACATATTGAGTTTTTGATCTCACCCCTTCTTATATTTCCATTTCCTAAGGTTATGGAGAAAAGTATTATGCATGATAATTCTAACAAGTTATCTTGTGAGATATGTTCAATACTTTTTATAGATTAATTAATTTCTTGTATCAGAAAAAATTCCATTTAATTAAGAAAGATACAAGTCTTATTAGTTTATAATTTCTCATAATTGTATAAATCCTTAAACCTAATAGCTCATGGGAATGTATATAATGCAATATTTACATTAAGCCATGTAATTATGGGACATTTATCTATGAGAATATAAAATTAGTACTAATTAAAGTATGTAAAGAATGGGTTTTTGAGCACCAAATCTAAGAATGAAGGTTTGGGGTTTTATAGTTATCCACAAGAGAATATTTCTCTTTGTGAGTTGCCTATACCTCCAAAGGGTTCACATATGACTGTGGTGCTACTGCCACTATGCGCTGCTCCACTACTACTACTAGCACCACAATATGTTGTACTACTGGTGCCTCCTTATAATATTGAATATATTAATATCTAATGTATTTTTTATAGGAACTTCAAGCATCATATGTGAAGATATATCCCAAGAAGTATTGGTTCTTAGTAAGATCCCTTAAAGTTAAAGATTATGGAAATTGATTAAAGAGGTCCACATAAGAGATAGTGTTACAAAAGGAATGAAAAAATGTGATATCATAACAAAGTTACAACTCTATAGAGCTCCAGGAATTCCTTCCACAGGATGTGTCTAAGATGAAGATGATATATCAGAAAAATAAATAGGTATATGTGGTGCATAATTATCTACCTATTTTGAATGAAACACTGTGTATGGCGTAGGATCCTATGGTGGATCCTCCCTTAGGAATCATAGACTCTATATTCATCTTTTTTCCTCCTATCACTGGTGGTGGTGATGGTGAATTTTCATCATCTACAACGGGATCATCTAGCGCATCAACATCCCAACCAATATTTATAGTACCATTTGGATCAGGATATAATAGTGGATCCTCATTTGAGACACTCTGATATAAGGAATCAATAGAATCTATGATATCCACTAGATTTGGATGAACTATATCACAACTATAAAATTTATCCTCCTCCACATCGGTGATATGTATAATATGGTCTAAACCCTCTGACTATAAAAAAAACAGTAATATTAATATAGATTTTGAAATTAAATGATCTAAAATTGATAGTAAATATTTCAACTAGTAAAGTATTATCCCATGGTACGTAAGGAAGATGATAGTGCAATTATAGTAATAATACACATACCCCCTAATCTGATAGCTAGATTCATACTATGGGATATGCATGATAGAAGATACTATATTGGCCACACATGTCCCATGAATCAATGTACTAAGCATAATATCATGACCAATCAGTTTTCTACCTAACTGTAAGCATCATACTGTATAATATAACATTCTGGTGTGGTACACTGGGGATATGATTCATGCAACCAAATTTTTTCATGACACTATCTGAATGGAGATACCCAATGATGTGGAAATGAATAAGAGGAACCACTTCTCCACGGTCTCTAACCAAAGTTGTACAGTACGGTGGAAGCAATACCAAAACAAGATCAATATACGAGATCTATTAAACCTGAAATAAAAACTCAAAAATATTCATAAATTGGGAAGACAATATAACTACGTTATCATTATAATATTATAGAAAAGTAAAAACAAAATTAATGTTTATGTAAACAAAATTAAAGTTTAACTTTCTTCATCTAGCCAAAGAGTGTCCAAAATCACCCAAAAAATGTGCACACTATGCCTTGGGGTATGTACATAATTTTGAGCCTCAATCCTCTCATTAAAAAAATAATATATAGTTAGTTTATAAAATTAATAATAATAAAATTTTAAATCAAATCAATTTAATGATATAAAAATTCAATAATACCTACAGATAGTCATATAAAATGTGGTATGGAAGTGGGTGATAACTCTAGGAATAATGCATATAAAATGACCCCATTCACACATCTATAGAAGAATACAACATCCTTCAATTTGGTGATTCTTGGATCAATAATCTAAACATATAAATCTATACATATATTATTATATAATATACCCCCTAACTATATATAGATATCCAATTTAAATGCTCAAGTAATGGTAATTACATCTTGTATACTAATGTTATAGAGAAATCAACATATAACATGCCTCCAATCAATCAATATATATATATATATGTGTGTGTGTGTGTGTGTGTTGAATCAATGTTTCCTCATCGATATCATCTTGAATCAATGATAAATTATCATCAATCTAACCCATGTACAATCAAGAACCCCAAAAGACTCATGGCCAGACGATGATGTCGATGACTAGAAAATGATGCATGACCACATATCAGTCTCTATAGCCACCGTATTTTTAATTCCCCACATGGATAGGTAGAATCAACATGTATTATATTTCTTCTAAAGAAACTATTAACTCCTCCGCAAGAAGTTGAAAAGTTTGTATCTCCAGTCTCCATCACTCAAATAGTGAAATAATAAAATGATGATCAATAATCTTGAATTTACACATGGAAACTCTATAGAATCCAACATGTTAGAGAAATAGAACAATGAGTGCCAGAGGTGCCTCGTGGTGGAAGCAATGAGAACACCAAACCAAAATATGTTAAATAGGGAATCCTACTAACACCTTGCATAACACACGACACTATTGTTCATGAAGAAGAGCGCCCTCCATCTAAATATATACCATTTTTGTAATTATCTGTAAGAAAATTAGTAGTTAATATAATTAAATTTTAATAATATATTATGTTGTGACTATAAAATTAAGTTATTCATATGTGAGTGCCTTTGGGTTAAGTTGATTTTTCTTCTAATTATCTTATTTTCTTTTCTAATGTCATAAAAAAGTGATTCATAAGTTTCCTGAATAAGAAAATTAATTTATTATCTTTTCAATAATTAAGGGTAATTTTGGAATATCTATTGAAATAAAGAAGAAGATCATAGGAACCCAAAATGGAGTGTCTATAATAAAATAAACTGAAGTTTTTATTTACAAAAATATTCAAATAATTGGTTACATATTCTATAAAATTAACAATTAAAATAAAATATTTATGTGGATTGTTTGATGATTTACATATACATATAGGGAAATGTCTATGGGTGTGACCTTCCTAGAAACATAAATCACACCTCCATAATGATGTCCCTTTGCTAGGACAATCTATCTCATTCCGAATATGAGTTTACTTCAGTCTCCCTTTTGGTCAAAACCTATTAATGTTCAGTAGAGGTATGGGGACATTAACTAGTATACTAACATTATGATATTCATCTATAGGAATCCATTAAAATTTTTAGATGTTGCTAATACTCTATAGTTTATAAACTAGATCAATAAATTTATCCCAAGATAATTGTATATAAGAACACACTACGATCAAATGTGTTCCAGGATACTATAATGAATGGAAGTTACCACGATCACAATAATGTTTCCCTAGTAAAACCATAAGCACACAACCACTACTACCATTAAAAGGATCATGACACTTAGTAACCTCAAATCTATTCCTAGAATGAATAAAAAAATGGAAAAGAAATGTGGTAGCCTCTTGAATAATTCTATCAATCTCACATTGAAAATGGTTCCCATATCGCTTCCCTCTATTCCAATCCTATTTATCATGTTTACCTATTTCCACAAAATATTTCACCACATGATGGAATTATTCCTACAATATACCTACAATTTCATTTTAAAACATAATATTAAATCAAAATAAACTATTAATTAAATTAATTTTCTCTATTCTTAATTAAAATATAATTTAATATTCCTAATTACCTATGATAGATATCTTCCAAACTCTTATAAATACCCCATTAATTCATTCCACAATATTTGTTATCATGTGTCCATATATCTCCTCCCATTTTCATATTCCAATAACCATTTATCCTTTTTAATTAGCATAATATAGTCATATATCTATTAATTATCTCATTGGATGCATTCTAAATGCTCATCCATCCTTTACTATCGAGGTCTGTATACTAAATAAAATAATAATAAATAAGAACACATATAATAATTTTCTCTCTATTAGAAGGGTTATTTCAACAAAAAACATATACATACCAAGATTGATGATTAATTTCATCTGAGAATCATTTTTGAACCTATTTTGACATTTCTTGTAATGTGTCTAATACAATATAGATTCTAGTCACTAAATGTTATCCATGATAGACCTTGATACTATAAAATTTACATGATCAATTGATTCTAATAAAAAATCAGATATATTCCTCTAGTATCGATCAAAAATTATTATATGAATGCCAGAAACCAACTCCAAGATGAAATTTTATCATTCTCAATAATAGAAATGGAAAATGGAAATGAGCATAATTTTTATCCTGCATGGAATAAATCCATAACATTTCAGTATAATTTCTATATAGAAATATGCCATCAAGATGGGTAAAATGTATAAAATATATTAAAGAAGCCACACAATATAAGAATGTCCAAATTAATCTATCAAACACAACCTTTGTGGATCAAATTGGTTATGTTTTTTTAGAAAATTCAACTTTGTTTAATTGGAAAATATCAACGCACGTAAGCGCCCGTAAGGGGATACTCCGTGCTAGGGTTTTCTCCCCTCACTACCGTCTTCCTCTTCCTCACTGCGACTCAGCTTCCCTTTGACGCTTTGGACCGGTGGTTCGTGGCACATGGTGTTCTCTGTGGCGGTGTCTCTCAAACATCATAGTGATTTCAGCATGCCTTCTTCATACCCTTCGGAACATGGCTCTCATAGAGGCGCAACAGTCTAAGGTTTGAGTTTCCAGCTATTGCGGTGCCGATGCTATCATGATTGCACGATGTCTGGTTGCGTCGGGCGGATTTGGTCACCGTGTGTGGATTTTGAAGGTGGCGGTGGGTTACAGTTCAGGTTTGTGGCATGTTTTCTTCACCCCCTAGTTTGTGTTTTTGTTTCCTTGTTGTGAAATTTAGATGCGATGTTGGTTTGCGGTTTGGATCTGGATACATGTTTTGCTTTTTTTTTCTACTCCAGCATTACGGTAGTGGTGACGTGGTTTTTGTGAAGGCTGTTGATTTCTTTTGGATTTTTCTGATTCTGATGACGGTGGAGCATGAAGGATGTTTACAGATTATTCAGTTTATATAGAAGAGATGCAAATGATTTTTTTTGGTTTCGGTTGAATTCATTGATTTGGTGGAATGTTTTCATGGAATTGTGAATTCTTATGGCTCCTGCGGTGCGAGATTTGGGGGTCGGTGCATCATTCACTCATGGGGTTGCTTCTGAAGGGGTTTAGAGTATCGGGTTTTCTTCTGGTCGTCGCTCTTGAATTGAATGTTCGAGAGGTCATGGATTTCCCATCCTTCTATGTTGGCTTGATGTTGTTTTACCTTAAACTTTTTTCCATGGTGGTTTAGTGTTTTAAGTCATGAAGTCATGTATGGTTTCTCACTTTTTCCTCAAAAGTGTTTGAATAAAAAAAATTTAATTTTCAGTCAGTCAACATTGTTTAATTGGTATAAAACATAATTTTGTGACATAAAAACTTTATAAATTATTATAAAAAATGTTAGGAGTCATCCCAAGTTGTGAGTGAGTTGAAAATTACAAGGGAATTTAAACTTTCAGTTTGGTGGTAGGACCAAATATAAATTTAATCTTAAAAATGGATTTATGAAGAGTTTCAAACCTCTAAAGTGTTGTTTTTTGATGGGGTTTAAGGCCTGAATGGCGCCTCATGAATTTGATTGATCTATAGGATCATCATGTTTTTAAATCCAAGGTTTTTCAAAGTCTAGGTGAGGTATATGGTTAGCACATGGTTAGTGCTAAATGTGCACCTCAACTATGTGACTCAAGAAGGTGTCACATGATTTGAGAAATTATGCACATGGGGGAACATGACCATGCATGATATATACAATAAATTGTAGAGATAAACACATGATGGAACACAGTTTGTCTAACCTTGTTCCTATCCATGTGATGTGGAGTAACTTTTGATAGTGGGTGTTCACAATGGGCACAAGGTTATCCAAACTGTATGGATTAACCATGAACCCCTTTAAAAAGGGTGAAATAATGATTCTGTACTTTATTTTTTGCAACCCTCAATCCCCTTTTCTCTCCTATTCATGCACAATACATCTTCCATCCCAAGAATATCTCCCACTCTTCTCCTAGGATTTGATATAATTCCTCTATACAACATATTATTCAAGTTTTATTCATCATGTTTTATAGCTCGAGACAAGTCTTTGAGTCCTCTTACTTATTTTATCCTTTTATTTTTCCATTTGTAATACTCTTTACATGAATGATAATGTGCCCTATTTCTAGGGTATTTGTATGATTCCTTGTTTTCTATCATTTTGGATCAAATAAGTGTTCGATATCAGATGAGTAAAGATTCTTAATCACAAGGTAGTTGGTTTATAGCTTTCTAATAATTTATACATGTGTTTATGTGATACATGACAAATAGGAATGAGTGGTTTGAGTATAACCTTTTTCATATTGACTTCCTTTCCTATAGTTCCTGAGATATTTTGAAGGGTCATCTCGTGTCTGTTAAAGTATATTTGAGCTAATTATGGAATGAAAGAGGTGAAACAGATTTCTATGTTGATTCAACAGGATGTTGCCGGTTATGTAATTTATTTAAAGTGAGCTTATGTATAGGTTGGTTCTGTGGGAATGCATGGTGTATGGACCATGTGATTTTGGTGATGTTGATCACTGGAAGTGAGACAAGATGTATCTTTAGATTGAGGTGGATGGTGGTGACCAATGATACAGTTGGAAAATGTGGTTCTCAGGTGGTGAAAGAGGTCTATCGATGGCATGTCTTAGGTTGGTTGATGAATTTACACTCATTGAGTTTGGAGGTTAGTGTATTTGGGGTCATATGAACACAAGATCATGACCTAGTGAGGTGGTGTTAACCACTCAATGTGGGTAGATTCCTCTGTATAGTAAGAATATTAGGGGAGGAGAATGACCTTTATAATGACGGCGATGCTCACTATAGAAAGCCACATGTGATGGTGCGTGATACCATCAGATGGGGGTTGAGGATCTCCATGATATTGGGGATGAAAAACCATGATTATGGAAGCACATATATGACCATGCCTTGGGATGTTGGGGTTCCAAGCCGATGATGATTTAATAAATATAAGTCCAATGGACTTATGATATACTTTTGGGCATGCCAAATTGACATTAGATTCATTCGACATGTTGTATACATGGTAATGGTTGGAACATGATGTCATGTGGTATAGAGATGGATGGGAAACCTAGGGTTCTTTCGGTATAAAAGGCAATGGATGCATCATTCCACTTTGGCATTGGTCGAGGTAGGTTAATGCTCCCTTGTGGCTATTGAGAATAAGTGAAGCAGGTTATGTGATGTGAGAGTAGTTAATATTTTTTTTTAATTTTTTATACACTGGTATATGTATTGATGTAAGATAGGAAAACATTGGTGGTGGTCTACTAAGATCATACTCACACCCTACATGGCCCCCTCAGGACATATACATACTTTATGGATTTGAGTGTAGGAAAGGGACTAGGTTCATTGTTTTGAACTTAACGAGTTGGGATGTGTCATGGTCATATGGGATAGATGGAATAGTTTTTATAGATAGACCATAAGGCTCATCTAATCGAAGCTAGTGATATTTTTGGAATTTTTATTATGTTCATATATGATATACTCATGGGTAATATTTCATTCTATGCATGATAGTCATTATATATAGATATTATCTAGTATGTATAGTAGGTTAGTTTTGGATCATTACTGCCATTGTTTATATTTCTTTCATTGTGTCTAGTATAAGGCTTTCATAGTGAAATTTTATTTTACCATCATTATTATTATCACCAGAGGGTATGGTCTCCCCATTATCACCTGATATACCCTCATTGCTAGTTGGTTGTCTTTGGTGTATGATGAGGCATGCCTAAGGCCTTGTTGTACACCGGCCCAAGGCATAGGTTCTGTGGCTCCTAGGGTGGGGTGTGAATAATTGGTGTCATAACCTATTTTGGTTAAAAATTGGAATTTTTTTTACTAGTTTCTAAGTGGTATTAAATGTTGGTTTTGAAAATGGTTAGTAATTTGGAATATTGTAGAATATGAACTATGAATGTGTTAGAATATGGGTTGGAGAATGTGACATGTTTCTATCCAGCACCTACATGAATTGAAATACAAGTAACTAGGGGATAAAGAGATAATCCCTTTTTAGGAATGGTTGTGGTGTAGCAAGGAGGCTGTAGTGTAGAGGGTTTTGAGGGATACTACCAAATTAGGGGTAACCATTCCATGGTGGTTTGGTTGCGGTGTAACCTTCCTATTAGCGAAGGGGGTTTTGTGGAATTGTGATTTGGGCTATGTCATATCCCTCAGATCCACTTAAATAATACCCTCCCTTAAAAATCATATGGGGGTTTGACCATAGGGGATATGACATGATCTATGATGATTATGTAGTAGTGCTCCTACTTTTTAATAGGATGTAGTGTGGTCCTAGGGGCTATGCTGTAGATATTTTAAAATTATCCTTGTCTATAAATATCTCAGTCCCCCTGATCCCAACTTCTCTCCATCATTTTCCTCTATAATCTTGGGTGAAAAAGTGTGTTTTTAAGGTATTTTAACCCCTTTCAACAAAATTCTGGAGAGGTGATCATAAATACACATTTTTATTCTATTTATATTTCAAAAAAGTTAGATATTTGAGGTAAGGGATTCATTAATTCAAATTTATTTACATTCATTCATAAGGTTACCATGGTTTATCCCTTTATATGTAAATGGAATTAACCTAATAATTATTAAATTGGATTAAATATTGAAATAAATTTGTTGTTATAGAGATCACATGTTGTTTCTTTACATCTTGATAGTGGTTTGCCTATTGTTTTTATAGATAGCATGATATCTATATTATTCTTATTATCATGTATGTTATGATATTAATTAACATGTTGAAATTTATTAAATTTATAAAGAACATAAATCTGGTTAAATTTTCTTATGAAAATAATAAAAAGGCACATTTATTTGATAATTTTTCTTCCTTAAGTTTGTTGAAACTGGAATCTTATGTTAGAGATAATTTTTAAACTTTTAATAAATTATTGTAGTTGATGCCATTGGTTTCCCATAGTTGGAACCTAGAAATAATGAATTAGTTAATTCAAGATGCAATAGAAACTAGTTTTTGGGGTTGTGAGTGCCTATTTTTTTATAAAGTATGGATGTCTTGTGTTGGGGGCTATGAGATACCTTTTGTATATGAAGGTTGAATGCCTTTTTTTAGGTCCCAACTACCTAGTTCACTATACTTGTTTTCTTTTCTACCTTTTGTGTAATTTGGATATGATCCTGGTAATGTGAGACTAGGATGTATGAGCCTAGGATGGATGATGATATATAGGTGGGGAGGCCCAAATTATGTCATAATAGTTGACACATGTGATGGTGATATGCATCAAAATAAGCATGAGGGTGTTAGGGATGAAACTAGAGAATATGGAACTAGTTAAATCTCTGATTACCTATTGTTTTTCTAAAATATGATATTCTTTTTTGTGAATGAATCAGTTTATTATCAAGATGTTCGGGTTTCTTGTCTTATTAGAATTTATTTCCCCATTTCTTGAGGCAGTTGGATGTGATTGGTTGCATCTATCTGGTGATAGAATAGGATGGTTTCCTAGAGTAACTATAATTATGGAATGTTTAATAATATTTAATAAAATGTTTAACCCATGGGGTTGGTTCATTCTAGAATGAAAATGTTATTGATAATCTTGAGAAACGATAGAATCATTTAGATTATGCCTGGAAGGAATAGAATTCACTATGTTGGCTAATGGAATGTATCTTGTAATAAGGTTAATTAATAGATAATGCATTAATTAAAATAAAGTGGAATGTAAAAAGGAAATAATTAATTTAATGTATCTCCTTATATACTTGTGTTCTTATAGGATATCTAGTTATTAGTAGGGGTAGATAGGATTATGAAAGAAGTTAGTTGTAGTTGAGTATAAGACTAGGTTATGACCATAGTGTGGTAGTGAGCTATATTATATTCGGTTTGTTTTGTTATTTCATATTCTACCCACCCATCTCAATTAGGGATATTGACACCTAATGGAAATTGTAAGGGTGTTTTCTCTAATATATAGGTTAGCGAGGATGGATGACTAACTACCCCCTCCGTCCCTTCTCTCTTATCTTAGTAGTATTATGTGCCTATTTGAATGGTGGTTAGTTTCTCATATATGTGTGTAGAGGGATTTAGTGGATTGTGGTTATTTAACACACATGTATCTTTGGATATAGTATCCAAAGTATTATTATAGGTATGGAATATATAGACTATAATCTTGAGGCACCTTACTCAATGTATGGGTTGTGATGGATTGAGGTATAATACCTGATATATGATACACATCACATGGGCTGCGGTGTCTCTTGGAAACTACTTGGTTACTATATAGAGATGTGATATGGGATTATGAGATGATGTGATGCACAAGTTGAATGTTTTGATATTATAGCCCAGGTGTCTATGAGATGACTTCTTTTGGAGAGAGATAGATCAGGACATACGATGTTGGGGAAGAGTGGAAAACCAGTGCGGAAGTGGTAGTGGAGTACCCTTTTTGATTTATTATTATATTATATGATCTCTTATATATGATACTTGGTGAGAGATATACATGGTGAGGTGGGAACTTAGTATACTTGTTTAGGTGACAAGTTAGTTTCCATGTTATTCGCTGGGATTTAATATGATTTCTTTATCTTTTATATGAGTGGCTTTGGGGAGGATACTATTAAGTATACCATTATTCTCACCCCACATATATATAAACTATTTTTTTTTAAGTTAGTAAGAGTATGTTAGAGATTGGGCTGGATATTACTAGCTTGTGGTTTTACCAGAGAAGTTTAGGATTTGTGGTCACCACTGAGTTTAATTTTTTGGAACTTGTATTTCATTTTCAGTTGTATTGTTTTGTATGAAATTACATGTATTATCTTAGGTTTTACCTTATATATATAAATAGTATTATATTTTTGTTTCCATATTATCTCTCTCTTATGCATGTTTCTCTTAGAGGGTAATTCCTCCCATTTTTATGTATGATGTTTCCTCAATGCTAGTCTCCAACCCAGGGCCTACTAAAGGTGGGACTCAGGTGATTACCATCCTCTTTATCTCATTTACAGTCTAGGAGGAGAACTCTTTGGGAATATTGGTTTCATGAAAGAGTTGTATCAAAGGTTTGGGTTGAGGGATATGATAGAGTTTAGAGTTAAGAATATGTGAGATTTCATGGGATGGTAGGGAAATAGTTTCAGCTAAGTTTAGTAAGTGATATAACCATGAGAGAATAGATAAGACATAGGTATTTAGGGCCCCTATGATCTGTTACAAGGATCATTATGTTTACATATCCTATTAAATTATGTGATACTGGTTTCAAGGTAGAGACCTAGGAAAGGATAATGAATCATTATTCTATATGCATGTGTTTGAAATGGGTAGACCTTGGGATTATGTTAAACTTAGAAAAATAAAAATAAAATAATTAATTGATGAATCTTAAGTATTATATATTATAGGTTTAGGAGTCTAACCATTTGTTCTTCTAGATGGTATGACTCTAGGATGATATCATCATCAGGTTCATGTTGAAGATGTTTAGCAGGACATTTCATCAGATCAATGTAGAGTAGAGGTTGGTGGAGATGCCACTTTGAAGAGGACACTCTAAGAGTTTTAGTACTAGTGTATGTAGAAGTATAAGGGATATGTTTTAGACTTATCCACAAAATACTTGTTGGAGGAGGTTGATATAGGTTTCAATTTGATCTATGCTTGGAAGGAGCACTGGGTTTCCATAGCTGTTACGATTATACGTGGAGTAGTGATCAAGTGGTGGATCTTATTTATCATGGATCATGAGGAGTCATTGGTCTCTTGGGAGAAGTTTAGGGACCAATTTCATGTAGATTTTCTTTTTTCAATATCAAATATAGTCATTATCTAAGAGTTTATTTTCCTTTGATAGGGGAGTTTTAGTGTGAGGGAGTTTGGGATCCCTTTTAAGACCCCTCTATAATATGATTTATACCTATTTATAAATGAAGAGTCCATAGAGAGGCATTTTAAAAAGGATTTTCATTCATATATTTAGTGCTAGGTCATATCGTTTATGTTTTCAACATAACTCGTGATGATGATGAGGGAAAAGTTTGTTAAGAGGATGTTGTCCAGAACCAGATCATCATAAGATGGGAGTCATCATGATTCCTCATAAAGTAGATACGTGTTATGGGATTCCTAGTTTCTTGGATCGAAGATCTTTTGGTCAGATGGGGTTAGGTCTCAACCCTCACCATATCATTTCTATTGGGGTGACATCTATCTAACCTATTTCAAGAGATTAGATGCATAGTTTTCTTATGTAGGATGAGGTAATTAGTGGTGAGATTGCCTAAAATTTATAAAAAGTTAGCCTCTGTTAGGTGATCCACTTTAGGTTCCTTTATTGATGAAGTTTCAGTAGAGTTAGTAGTAGTAGGGAATTTCAGTTTGGGATCAAAAGAGAGGAGATGGGGTAGGTAGAGGAAAACCTTGATATGATCCTAATCCTCATAGAGATATTGTGTCCATGAATTTTATTATCAACTAGGTAAGATATGTCATGGAGCATTTCATGGTCAAATTCATGCTTTGTCATTTCTAGAATCAATAGAGCTATACATTGTTCATGGTAACCTTTTATTTTTTTCCTACATTGGTGAATTATTTGTTTGATTGAGGAGCTACACACTCCTACATATCACCTACCCTTATCCATGCTTTAGTACTTGAGGTGGAGAGGTTTATAGTGTCCTTGTAATTGACCATGCTAGTTGTAGGTTGAGCGTATCTGTATAAATTATGTAGAAACTATTAGTTAGTTATAGGGACACATCCCTCCTTGGGCGATATCTTATGTTTTTGGATATAGCCTTATGATATTATCCTCATCATTGGATAGTTGTATTAAATGTAAGATGTTGTGGATTAATTTAAGAGAAAGTTTAAGTTCTATGATGCTAATAGAGAGCCAACCTTTTTCTTTAAAGAAAGAGACCCTTATATGGGTTATAGGTGTGTTTCATCCTAGTCTTCCTTGATGACTGAGATGATGTTGATTTTATCAGAGGTTTAACTGATGATGTTTCCCTGGGTTGTGGAAGAGAACTCTGATGTATTTTTAGAAAAAATTGTAGTGTTTACCCCTCAAAGATAGATTGATTTTAGGATAGACCTACAACTAGGCGCTTCCCCAATCTAGATATCTTCATATAGGATGGTGCTTTATGAGTTTCAAGATCTATAAGTATAGTTTAATGATCTATTGCAGTAAGGTTTTGTTTAGTTGAGTGTACCACATTGGGGTGTACCAGTTTAATTTGTGAAGAAGTATAATGGTATTTTGAGTCTTTGTATTGATTATCATCACTTAAATTGGGTGACAATGAAGAAATATTATCATCTTCCTTGGATTTATGATTTATTTTATCAACTAAATGTATCTAGTTTGTTCTCTAAGATTGATCTATGGTCAGGATATCATCATATATAAGTAAAGTATGGGGATATTCCAAAGACCGCTTTCCAATTTCATCATGGGAATTATGAGTTAGTTTTGATGATGTTCAGTGTGATGAATACTCTATCCATGTTCATGGGATTAATGAATGTGGTGTTCATATATTTCTTGGATTAGTTTTTTGGTGGTTTTCATTGATGCCATCCTTGTGTACTCTACATCTAAGAAGGAGAATGTAGAGCATCTATATTTCATTTTGGGAATTATTTATTGTCAACAAATATTTGAAAAGTTGTCAAAGTTTGAGTTTTTGGATTTTTATGTCCATTTATTGGGTAATTTTTTGTCCCAACTAGGAGTAGTTATTTATCATTCGAAGATAGAAGTAGTAGTTTCTTGGGAATCCCCTTATAATTTTTTGGAGGTATGGAGTTTCCTAGGTCTTATAGGCTATTATAGGACATTCATGGATAATTTGTATTAGTTTGTGACTCCTCTGACAAAATTGACTATAAAACATCTATCATTCGTGTGGAATAACTAGTTTTAGTTAGTCTTTGAGTACCTGAAAGAGAAGTTGGTCGGTGCTCTAGTCCTTTGTTTTCCAGAAGAGGGTGTCAATTTTAATGTTTCCTATGACACTTCACATCCTGGGTTGGGTTGTGTTCTAATTTAGTAGAGATTGGTTGTTTTTATAGGTCTTAAAGGTTACATTCCCATGATCATAATTATTCCACCCGTGACTTTGAGTTAGAGATAATTGTATTTTCCTTGATGTTGTGGCGACATTACCTCACCAATGATTTTTTTTTGGTTTTTATCAATCATAAGATCCTGAGGTATGTCATCTCCCAACATGAATTGAACTTTCATCAGTGATGGTGGATGGAATTATTGTAGGATTATGACTTTGATATTTTGTATACACCAAGAAAGGTAAATTTCATGACTGATTTTCTCAGTAGGAAGTGATACAGTGATTCCATGCATGAATCTAGATATTCTTAGAGAGTGATGAAAGGGATATCAACAATTCATCTAGATATGGGAGAGGTTTAGAGTAGATATTGTATTTTCCATATGATAGTATAGTCATCTTTGGTACACCAGGTGGAGGAATCCTAGTTGGGGGGTTCTGAGGTGGTGGTTTAGAGGGTCTGAGTTGTCTTTGGTGATTCCCCTATTGGTTGTCCTGAGGATGAACATCACCAGTTTTTTTAAGGGAAGGATTTTTATGCCTTTAGTGATGCATGAGATGGTTCTCTATGAGTTCCAAATAACACCTTTTTTAGTACATACCAGTATAACAAATATTTTCTGAGCTCTGAGAGGGCAGTTTAGGTGGCCTGGGTTGAATCATGCAGTTGCAGAGTTTGTGCCTCGATATTTGGTCTTCCAGAAGGTGAAGGTTGAGCACCATGTTCCCGGTGGTTTTCTCCAGCCATTAGATATTCATCAATGGAAGTGGGATGACATCTCAATGTACTTTATTACTAGGTTTCCTTGATCTTATGTATGCTTTGATGCTATATAGGTGATGGTGGATCATTTGACCAAATCATCCCATTTCAGAGTGGTCTTGGGAGTTGATCTCCATAGAGGTTTTGTTGATGGATTATCTAGAGGAGGTGGTGAGAGTCCGTAGAGTCCTGGGGAAAATCATCCCGGATCATGATCATAATTTTACCTCTAGTATTTAGATAGGAATCTAGTATTATTTTTTCTCTCAGATATGCCTTAACACTTATTTTGATCTATAGAAGGACATTTTGATAGAGTGAACCATCCATATTCTTGAATACATGATGTGTTATTGTGTCTTAAATTTTGGATGTTCATGGATGATGACCTAACCCATGGTCAAATTTGATTAAAAAATAGTTTTCACTCCATCCTTAGTATGGAATCATTTGAAGCTTTTTATATACAACCTTGCAACTATCCATTGTGCTGGACTGGGGTCAGAGAGTCAATAATTCTCAGGCCGAAGCTAGTGAAACATGAGAGAGATGGTTTAGGTAATTCATGATAGGATGAGAGAAATATAAGATCATCATAAATAATATGTATATCATTAGTTGTGACCTATGGAGTTTGAAAAAGGGTATCATGTGTTCCTGAAGGTCGATCCTCATCATGTTCGGTGAAGGTTTGGTCATGGGAGTAAGATTTCTCCCTGGTTTTTTAGGCCTTTCAATGTGTTAGCTCTGTTGGAGTCATGGTGTATCAGATTTCACTTCTCCCATATATGACTGGAATACATAACGTTTTTCATGTTTCACAAATCCTTCATTATCTTCATGATGACTCTGAAATTATCAATTAGGGTGAGATTGATGTTAACAATGATGCGACCTTTGAGGAGAATATTACAGAGATACATGACTGCTATAAGAAGGTGTTGTGTGGGAATTATATTCCTTTGGTTGATTTATTATGGTGACATGATAGAATGGATGAGATTACTTGGAAATGTGAGTCACAAATATGTGCTCATTAACCTATAATTCATGATGTTTATCTCTTCTCTTGTTGTAAATATAATCATGGATGTTGACCTTTTATGGTTTATGAAATGGTTTTCTATTGATTCCTTGTTCTATAGGTACCTTTATCTTATTTTAGGGGTATATTCCTCTGGAGAGAGTGTTTTAGGAGCTATTTGTTTTTGTTTCATGGTTTTCACTTGTTTCTATGATGGGATTCTTTATCTCTTATGATGGTGAGATCCTAGAGAGGTTTCTCAAGGGGTGGTTGTTCGAACAACCCCTTTCTATATCTTTCAATTTGGGTTTGATTTTGAATTCTCAAGGATGATAATGTTTTGAAAGTTATATAATGTAAGGTACCAGATCCCAATATCCCTTTACTTTACATGTTTCGAGTATTGGAGAAACCTGGAGGAGGTTCCAAGGTGTTTGGAGGGAAAATGAGGAGTTTTGGAGGAGCCACTATCAAAAATAGTATAGATGTGGTGTGGAGGGGAGTTTTGTTTTTCAAGGGTGATGGATGTAGTATAGTGGATCCATATTGTGACATAAAGAGATATCAGGGGATGAAAGTCAATATTTTCTTTCAGGTATGGTTTTATCGTAGTGAGGATGCTGTAGTGTAGTGGGTTTTGAGGGCTACTACCAAGTTAGGGATATATGCACTATGGTGGTTAAGCTATGGTGTAACCTTCTTATTGGAGAAGGGGGTTTAGTGTTGTAGTGATTTGGGATATTTTTTATCCCTTAAATCCAATTAATTATTATCTTTCATTAGAACCTAGATGCATGGTCTTAGAGGTTGTGTTGTTTACCTTTAAATATGATATTCCATTCTTGATTGTATTTGACTAAGACCCTTGGTTTACATATCATTTTTGGAAATCCTTACAATAATACTTTGGGAATTAGTTGACTATGAGCATGATGTATCATCCAAAAATGGATAGACAATGTGAGAGGATGATCCAAACATCAGAGGATATAATTAGGGATTATGTAATGGATTTTGGTGGCTCATGGGAGGAGTGAATACCATTATAGTTCTCATATAATAAAAGTTACAAGGCCTCAATAAATATGGATCCTTTTAAAACATTGTATGGGTGTCCTTGTCATTATCCACTTTGTTGTGTGGAAATAGGTGATAATTCATTATTTTGACCCAACTTGTGAAAGAGACAACATAAAAGATTCAATTGATCTGAAAGAGAATGGAAATAGCTTAGAGTCATCAGAAATCATATTCAGATCATCATCAATGACCGTTTTCCTTTTAGTTGAGTGATCATGTGTTCTGAAGAATATCTACAAGCCTTGGGCATTATCATTTTTTTTAGAAAATCAAGTTATCTCCTTGATATATAGGCCCATTTGAGATACTTGAATGGGTTGGTGAGGTTCCATATCAGCTTTATTTTCCACCAAGGTTCAATTCTTCGTATAATGTATTTCATGTATCTCAATTTAATAAGTATCAAATCGATCCTAACTATGTGATTCGATGGGATCACATCAACCTAGATATGGATGCTACATTGGTTCATGTTTTGGTATAGATTGTGGATAGGAAAGATAAAGTATTTCATGTGAAAATCATCAATCTAGTGCATGTTTTATGGAAACATAGTTATATTTAAGAAGAAATGTGCTAGTGTTAAAAGGAATTTTTTTAGAAATGGCCTTAACTCTTCCAAGGCAGTGAGAGTTTTCTACATTCATGGGACATAAAGACCAATGGTGGGGAGAATGCAGAACCCCCTCAGTTTTAGGTACGTGACCCTTAATTTATGAATTTTAAGTATATATAATTTTCAATTTAATTTTTGGGAGGTTTGGAGGAGTTTTGGCATGCTTTGGATGCTTTTTTGGAGGTGCATGGTTTGAGTATGGTTAGTAGAAACCATGAAACACCACCAAAAAATCATGAAAGGGAAAAAAATTAGCACTAGGAAATCACAAAGTTGGCACACTATTAGTCCAAACCATATAGATGCCTAGGATAAATTGTGAACATTGGGTTAGTGTGGAAACACATGATTGACACATGGTTTGTCTAACCATGCATCCTAACCGTGCACTGTGAAATTTCAAATTAGATAATTGTGGATCTAATGTGGTTTATCCCCTTAATAAACTTTTCCCCTAATACATCCATAAAATGAATTCATATTCTTTCAAAGGAATGATATACATTTTCCTTTAGTCTGAGAGTAATTTTTAGGCGAATCAAAGTGTGTTGGATGCTCGGATTCGCTAGTAAGTGCCTGTTATTCATCATTTTCCTTATATATTTTTTCCTCTTCTCTCCCAGAACCATAGATATAATCCACTAGGGATAGATCAATGATCTTTTTTGGTTTTATTTATGAGATATTGTTTAATTGGTTAAAGGTAAAATGATCTAAGTTCAGATCTAGAAGAACTATGCTGGGTTTTTGAAGTCGTGGGATTGTTCTTTTTTTTTGACAACGTTTGAGAGGTAGGTGGATTATCTATCTAATCCAATTGATTATAATCTTAATTATTAGTTTTAAATAATTTTTTTAATTTATTTTTAAATCAATGTGTGATTATTGATAGAATACCACTTTAGTGATGGGTTTTTTAAATGGTGGAAATTGGATGGTTTTGTGGAAAAACCTCATGATGTTAATTTTAAAATGGTGATTTTAAAATTATGTATTTTGTTTTGTCTCATGTAAAATGTATTTAATTTTTTTTCAATAAAATAAATATTTCATTAAAATGTCTTGACATTATTAGTTTGACATGGTATTTGAAATACATGGTTGGTGTAAGTTCAATTACATTAGACATGAACCTGTTGAAGGGGGGTGTTCCATTAAGGAAACTGGTATTGTTTACCTTGTGACAACTTGGTAGATCAATAAGATACTACTCATGAGTATGGTAATGTCACTTGTGAATGCATGTGTGGACATTTGGGTGTGTGTGGAATCATGGAATGGGTATTCCAAATGAAAATGTGAAATGTTTTAAAGGCCTATATTTTACTAGTGGTGTGAGTTGGGAAGTCATTGGGGAAATCCTACGAAGTTTATACTCAAACCCTGCTTGGGAACTATTGTACGTTTATAGATTTCATTAATCAAGACACAGTTAAAGGAAATGTATCTCAATTCTTTAGTGATGCATCTTGATACCTTGGGCATAAATTTTTTAGTTGGATCTTGGAGAAGGTTGAGAGTTTTTAGTTTAATCCTTTATTATCTCTAGTTTTTTTGTCTTTTGACTCATTTGGTTATGTCACTTGGTTTCCGATTCTTACTTTGATATAGTTATTGGTTTGATTTTTTGAGTTGTATTTAGGTACTCAAGTATCATATAGTGGTTATTTTTGTTTGTTTTTAGTTTAAGACTTTATTATCTCTAGTTTTTTTTTGTCTTTTGACTCATTTGGTTATGTCACTTGGTTTCCGATTTTTACTTTGATATAGTTACTGGTTTGATTTTTTGAGTTGTATTTAGGTAATCAAGTATCATATAGTGGTTATTTTTGTTTTTTTATTGTGTTTTGGATGTTTATATTTAAAGGGAAAATTTTCTCTTAATTGTTTATGAATCCCTTGACATTTATTGTTAGCCTTTGGTGTCTAGGGGATGCCACCTAAGGCTAGCAACACCCACCGCCTCTTCCCAATGGGTGAGGGGAAAAATGTTATATTTATTATCTAAATTCAAAATTCAAATTAATATAATAAAATATTTTTGGTTTCATCACGCGATTCATGTGATTTATACTACATTACTAAATATGAAACAATTATAAATAGGTAAATCTCATTGATAAAATGTTGGGTCGTTATAGGTAAGGGAAAGGCTCTGATGTTTTTGGGTGATGGATCTTAGGAGATAAGTTTTTTGTTGATATGAAGGTGTTTAAACATGAATTAGATTATAATTTAGACCATTCACATTGAATGGGAATATTCTGATATGTTGTTGTGTTATGTCGGGGCATAAGGCTATTATATTTTTACACAACACACTGTTTGGTACTTCAGGTTTTAATGGTGTTTTAAAGTTGGTTTTGGTTTTGAAACTGAAGTTTAATTACATATTTTATCTATTTAGTTTTTTATTTGAGGGAAAATCATCTTCCAATGATTATGTTTTACCCTATACACTAGTTGTTAGACTCTAGTGAGAGAATGAGTCTAAGGACCTATGGTGATATTTGTCCTGGGTCTCAGGGTTTGAGATTCCGAGTCATGGTCACGCCAAAAAAACTCATGCTCAAGATTGGTACGTGAATTCAATTATTGAGGTTAGATCGATGATTGATCAAGTATCAATTTATATGTCCAAGCACGATATCAACTCAGGATTGATTGAGATACTTGATCAAGTTTGACTTGGAACAATTACAATACTTTACGATAATTTTAATTATAATATCCATCTCAAATTCAAACTTGAGTTTGAATTTTAACTGAAGATAAAAACATCAAGGTCTAAACTATATTTATATATATTAAATCAAAATAATATATTAATATATTTAAAGATTTATTAAGATTATGGGATACATGATTATGTTATTTTAATACTCAAACTCAACTGAATTTAGTACTCAAGTTTCTTGAGCTTAAGCTTAGCTCGAAAAAAAAACTATTTTTTTTTGAGTATTTTTTGAGTTGAGCTCAAGTAAATTGCAATCACATTGAGATCAATGAGTTTACTTGAACCCGATCTGATGTTTGAACTAACATTCACTTGTGTTTTGCTTTCATGTCTACCCATCAAACCCAATCATTCATTTGATTGAATGTCCACCTAATCAGTCTCCTAAAATTACAACATAAGTGAGGAACTGGAAGAGTGAGATGAGATTTGAGCCCCACCACTCTTGGAGGATAGACACCCACCCCATATGAAATGAGGGCATGGGATACCTCAACAATAATAATAAATTATTAATAACTAATAATAGTAATAAATAATAATACAATTACTAATAATTTATCATAATAAATTAATCATGAATAATTTGTAATAATTAGTAATAATAACATAATAAATAATGTTATTATAAATAATTTTAAGATTAATTAAAACTAATTAATAACAAAAAAATTTCTGTTATATTTATAAATATTGAATATGTAATATCACAACAGTTCAAGGAGGGGGAATACAAAGAAATGAAGAAAACTACCATGCCTACAAGTACCCGAGGAGACTCAATCTTGATACCTCCCATGAGACCACTCAAAGGTGTAACCACTAGGGTACGCTCTTGGGGGAATATGTATTGAATATTTAATAATTATGCTATACTAGATAAGTTTTTTAGAATTATTGTGCTCCTCCTTTATAGCTTCTATAGTGATCAAAATCGAGTCTCCTAATCAATAAAATACCCACCTAAAAAGACTAACAACATGCCAATCTGCTCACATGATAACTAGTGGGAAATGAATAGAAGGAAAAATATTATCCACCCTTTTCTCTCTCTCTCTCTCTATATATATATTTTTGTTTATTAATTTAATCCAAACTTTCTCCCCATGATTATATGGCCACATTGATGAAGATTCAAACTGCATGCCACGCTGCCTATAAATTTCTCACTAGAAAAATTGTTGTTTCTAACAACATACAACCACTTCATCAGATCATTAAAGGAAATTATAATTTTTCATTGAAAATATCCGGGGTCAATTTATTTCGTTAAACTTCCAAGACATTGAATAAAAAATGGAGGGACAATTCAACGGAGATACTGCATTGGGTGGTGGTGTGTGGGTTTATGGATCTGGCCAAGCACATGTATGGTGCTTTGGTTTGGAAACCTAGAATGTTGAGATCGGTGCTAGAGTGGAAAGGGATTTGAGGCCCCACCCCATTTATTATTGGGAAATCTCATAGACATCAAGAGACTCAAGCCCCACTAGGGGAAACTAAATCCACTGCTTCTCTCTAAAGTGCCCAGATCAGTGTGAATCACTGAGAGGGGGAGGGGGTGAATCAGTGATCCCTTTAAATATTTTTACTAATCGATTATTTCAATTAAACCTCTATGGATGGTTAAATCCTCGATCCACTCTTCTTGTGTCTCTCAGCTGTACCTTGAATGATTCTATAAATATAAAGGCTTTGAACACAAGGATTTACAAGGTTTAGTTCAAAGACCTACTCCTTGTTGTGTTGGTTATTTTCCCCAACAAAGATTCTCCACTATAATTTGGTTAGTAATTAAAATGGTCGATACAAAGTCCCACTGTATCTCTCCTAAGTCCCACAAGAGGTTCTTTATACTACTTCCCACAATGTTACCAGAGTCCCACTGGCATACTTCATAGTCCCACTGAAGACTTCTTATCCTCCCTGAATCTCACAGGGGTTTTATAGCTCTCGAGACATACGAGTAACTTCCATATTTAAGTTCTTTCTTGATTCAATGTAGATGATATTATGATCTCTCCACATAGGCTTGCTGAATCACACTTTCCTGTGTATCAATTCAAGAATCTTCAACAACCTTTTATAAGGTCTGTTGGCCATGATCAATAACACTAATCACGTTTTCTGATCAGTTCTCAATCTCAACAATGATCAGACAATTATTTCCTCTTCTGATGAAGACCTAACCTCACTAAGATGTGTTCCAATGGTGCAAACATCTTCTTCAAGAATAAAATATGCAAGATTGACCTTGTACAATATCAGATCAGTCTGCCTTCTTGAACTCTCAATCACTGTAAAATCAAATTAAAGATCTTATTTAGCTCTTTCTAGATTCAGTCTCAATTCTAATTTACTTCATGCATGTATTTCATGGGATCCCATACCTCTTTTATTTGGATATCTCGATTTCTTCTGCTTTAGTGCAATAAATGAATTCACTTAAGCTTCTCCTTATTTTCTTGGAAAGAATCACATACACTTACGTGATTATTTAAACACTAAGGATCAGATCACTTGGAATCATCTGAATTGATTGTGCTTCATGGATGAGTTTCATTACATTTCTTATTCTTGTTTACACATGTGCACTCAAAATCTTGATTCCTCATTTTAACCGTATTTACGTGTGCATGTGCATGCATGCACAATCTCCTTCTTCACTTTTTATTGTCTGAAAACACTAATGGGTGTAATATTTTGAGCACACACACTTACTCTTTCTTCTTTCCCCTTTTTCTTCTCCCCTTTTGGTTCTTAGCACACACATACGTGTTCTTTTAATTGGAGTTCAATTATCTGTGTGTTTCCTCATACCCGAATGGGTGAATTCATTTATTTTTGTTCTTCTTTCTTTCTTCCTCTTTCTTCTTCACATGAGCATACACTTTTTTTCTTTTGTTTTATTTGCATGAATATGGTATCAATTTATGCATGTGTATGCATGTGCATCATGCAATCCCTTCTTCCTCTTATGTGCACACCCAGAATATTGGGTTATTTTTCTTCTCTAAGTGTCTAGGGTTTATTCTTTGTGAAACAAGGGAAGAATCCTCAGCTTGGGTACCTTTTCAAAGTATCACAAGGGTGAATGCACATATTGTGTACTTGCAGTATACTATGAAAGAAGGCACAATAAGGGTTCACTAGAACTTGTCACATTCTCGTGTTTTCTCTTCATACAAAGGGTGAAAGTTCTTTCGTGAACCAAGGGGTTTATGATTCTCATTCTTTGAGAACCACGAGAGGTGGGAGAATCTTCTTCAAGAAAGGGCTGCGCGATATTCTTTTTGAAATGGATACGCAGGATTCCTTCACGCAAGGGATGCACAAGACGCCTTCTTCACACAAGAGATGCACAGATCTTATTCTTCACATAACTAGGATGTGCGAAAAAACTTCTGCCTTTCGCGAACTATATAGGTTCACAGTTGCTCTATTTCTTTGGAGAAATATGATCTCCTTTGTTTGATAATGGTAGCAATAGATTTTATCTCAAGGTTCCTCCTTTTATAGGCAGTGGATGCGTGTTCAAATCTACGTATCTCACATGAAGATCAGGGATTTGAATTCCTGAGATCTTTGGATTTGAAACATTCAAACGTGGATGAGGTATCCCACATATCTCTCCATTCTTTTCTCTTCAAAGAGGACTCCATATTTCATGTGAAAATAACAAATTCATGAATTTTAGAATGCATTCAAACCATATCCTTGAGCACTCGAGCGACATGATGTGGCCTCTCACCTTTGGTTTCTTCGGACTTTGTGGATTCTTTATTTCAATCGCATGCATGAAACTTTTAATGCATACATGTGTTCAGTTTTTCTAAACGATCACCATTGTTGACGCTCCTTTTCATCACATTGTCTAAAGGAATGGAAAGGGAAATGACTTAGCACAGAGTGATTCATCCTTTTAAGAAAAAACATCAAAAATCGACAAAGGAATGAAAAAGGAGTCAAAGGACCTAGGGTCGCGCAAGTTCCCTTACTGTCGCACAAGTATACTTGCGTGCCGCCTAATGGTCGCTCAAGTGACTTTCACGCCCTCTTTGAAAACCGCCCGGGGTCTTCTCCAGCCTATAAATACCCCCAGTGGGCCCCCCATTTGAGAAGGAATTTTTCCAGTATTTAGATACAGAGCTCTGAACGCCCAAGTCTCTTCTTCAAGTCTTCCAAACACTTCTAAGGTAATTCTTCACCTAGAATGGAAGGTCTATACCAGAGGAATAAGGTCTAAGTGTTAGAAATCACTAACACTTGCGTGCCTAAAGTGTTTTACCCTTAAGGAAAATGAACATACTTGAGTGCCTCCTTATCTATTAATTAAAACTTGTGCGCCCCTCTTTTGGAAGTACCTCAGGATAATTATAAAGGCTTTGGTCAAGGATCACCCAAATATTACCCTACTGGTTAACAATAGTGCAAGTACCCATGTGACGCGTAGGTATACCTGCGCAACCAGGGACTTGCGTGCCCACGCAGTACCTGCACACCTACCAGGACTTGCACGCCCCTATCTTTTTGGGTGCCTCTACTGCCCATTTCACCCATCTTATGCCATTCCACCTCTCCTATTCAAGATTCAGTCTTCAAGACACTCTTCAAATCCATTTATGGAATGATTTATTGATTTGACTTCCTTATCTGAAAGGAACTCCATGGAACATCTCTCAAAACCAAGTAATTTACACATCTTTATGCCACTAAAGATTGAGATTTCATTCATTCAACCTCATCCTTTGAGATGAGAGAACCCCTTAACCTAGGCCTCCTTTTAAGGAATAATCCCTAGTCATAATTCTCATTAATTTTGGTAATCCTCCTTAGGAGTAAGCCCCAGTCTTAAAATTCCCAAATATGGGCATCCTCCTTAGGAGTAAGCCCCAAGTCCTCTAATATGGGAATCCTCCTTAGGAGTAATCCCCAGTCTTAAAATTCCCAAATATTGGCATCCTCCTCAAGAGTAATCCCCAACCATAATTACTTTAAACTGGGATTCCTTTTCAGGAGTAATCCCCAGTCCAAATTCTCAAATATGGGCATCCTCCGTAGGAGTAAGCCCCAAGTCCTCATTAATATGGGCCTCCTTTTCAGGAGTAATCCCCAATCATAATTTCTATTAATCTGGGATTTCTTTTTAGGAGTAATCCCCAGTTTCAAATCCTATTAATTGGGAATCCTCCTTAGGAGTAAGCCCCAACCATAATTCTCTTAACCTGGGTTTCCTTTTCAAGAGCAAGCCCCGATCTCAGATATGGGCATCCTCCTTAGGAGTAAGCCCCAAGTCCTCTAATCTGGGAAACCTCCTTAGAAGTAAGCCCCAGCCATAATTCTCTTAACCTAGGCTTCCTTTTCAAGAGCAAGCCCCAGTCTCATATATGGGAATCCTCCTTAGGAGTAAGCCCCAAGTCCTCATTAATCTGGGCCTCCTTTTCAGGAGTAATCCCCAGTCATAATTTCCATTAATCTGGGTCTTCTTTTCAGGAGTAAGCCCTAGTTTCAAATCCTATTAATTGGGAATCCTTCTTAGGAGTAAGCCCCATCCATAATTCTCTTAACCTAGGATTCCTTTTCAAGATCAAGACCCAGTCTCAGATATGGGAATCCTCCTTAGGAGTAAGCCCTAATTCCTCTAATCTGGGCATCCTCCTTAGGAGTAAGCCCCATCCATAATTCTATTAACCTGGGCTTCCTTTTCAAGAGCAAGCCCCAGTCTCAGATATGGGCCTCCTCCTTAGAAGTAAGCCCCAAGTCCCTTTAATTTTCAAATCCCTTTAACCTGGGCCTCCTTTTCAGGAGTAAGCCCCAGTCTTAATTTCCTTTTGATCTGGGCTTCCTTCTCAGGAGTAAAACCCAATCATAAGTCCCCTCCTAACATTGGAATCTTCCTTAGGAGTAAGCCCCAAGATTAGAGTATACAAATCTCCATGAAGCACATATACCTTTATAGACCCTATTCCTGGATTTCTTCCCTGAAGTAAATCTTAATCCTCATATATTTGGGCAATCATACACACATAAGCCCCACATCATTGCATCTTTCGTGGAAAAATTGTCCAGTTTCACCAATACCTCTTGTTTCTCACACCGAGCATGACTCACGTGAGCTTAGAGTGTAAAAGTATTCATGAAATCTTTCTTTGAGCCATCAATCATGCATAAACATCATACTCCCTTACTCGAACTACGTGTGTTCTGATTTTTTTTCCGAAACAAAGGATATGTAGGTATCCCATCTGCGGGTACGATCCCAACTCTAAAATAATCCATGTCCTTCTGAATGACAATAAACTTCAAATGCCCCACTGAGTGGATTTAAAACAAGTATGGTCATCATAATGACCAAGAGACTTTTATGTATTGAAGGATACCATTGGCTAAAAATCTCTAAACAAATACAGATGATTCTCTATCAATGAAGAACCTCAAATACATATAAAAGATTCTCTAAATTTCCTACATATCAATCATTGATTGTCAGATCTAAAGGAAAGCTCATTTTATACTGGGTAATGTAATAAGGATTCATGAACTTAACTTAAATCTATAAAGAGAGTCCCGAAGTAGACAATAATTCCCCTCAAAAAGGTGTGATGAGTCTGACCTCCCATCCTCTCGACCAATACAAATTTCTAAGCCTCATCAGTCCACAACTAATGAGCACCTACCTTTATAAAGTAGGTTCTAATGGATATGGAATCATTGGATGTTTACGGTTCTATGAAAAAACCCATTAGAAACCATTTGGAATGTTTGAATCTTAAATCAATGAGATAATCCCCAATTCCAGAGGGAAACAAAAAATGGTGAACCCGACATGAATCCTTAACCAAGTTAGAATGATGTTTTACTTATTTGTCAGGCCTATATTTAAAACTCAATGAGAGGACCAAAAAAAAAACAATCATTGACATATGTGCTCATCCAAAAGATGTAGTGGATGAATTTATCTTGATTACGTCTGTTATATCAAACAGGCACTCTTTTCCAAGATTTTATGCATTCTAAGAAATGGATTCTCTCAAGTTCACACCTATGAATACCGCTGCTGCGAATTCCACTACTGATACTCCTGCTGGATCATCGTCCGCTCTGAGGATGACATCACCTACTCAGCATCTTCAACGTTGGGTATCAAATGCGCTGGTTAAGGAGTACCGTCAAAAAAGTACTATTCCAACTCTGGAGGCTGATCGACGAGCCCTCCAAGTGAACAATTCACCCTGGTTGTCTGGACAGTGACAACCAGTGATCAAGAAGCAGGCGGTGCTAACCACCGTCTCCAACCGTTTCGGGTCGTTATCCCCAGAACACAATCAGCATTCACTCCCATATTCTAAGGAGGTGAATGAGCAGGTCCCTCAGGGCCTTAATTCAAGGAGACAAGAGTCCTTTCTGAGGGCTCCCATTAACAATCGCCGCCAGACTCGTGCGACAGTGCACCCTCAACAAGATGAGGGTACCGACTCTAGGTGTTCGGCTCAGGTTCCTCAAACCCAAGCAGGCAAGACGAATCACCAGAGGAGAAATCCGGTTAACAGTGAGTAGGTTCTCATCTCTTCCATCTCTGAAGAAGTCCACCAATATAACTTGGTGGCAAGCAACGAGCAGACAAACACACCTGCCCGTTTTAATTTCGCTATCCAGCAGACTCGTCTGGCAGCATCACGCCAATCCCGCCAGACAATTCCAGAAGAGTACTATAGGCAGGAACATACACCTTTTTATATGTCATCATCTAGTCAGCAGGCTCATCTGACTACATATGATGGATCTAATCAACCAAGTTCGGCGAAGTACAATCAGCAGGCACATACACCTGCTAGTATTGATCAAGCCTACCAACAGTCTCGTTTGGTAGCACCAGGAGAAGTCAGTCAGAAAGCTCCAGCGACAAACAGGAGGTAGACTCAACTTTCTGCCCCCACACTTGAGTACTGTCAGGATTCACTGACAGGAAAAGGAGTACAAGAGCAGGAACACACACCTACTCCAAGCATGAAATGGACGTATATCCCCGTTCCGATAGCTGAAGTCACCAAGCACATTCTGTCAATGGTGAAAGAGAAGAATCAAATCCCTGCTCATATTCTGGATGCCTGCTAGGATATTATAACAGCTTCAGCAGCATCACAGGGAAATAAATGCAAATCTATCCCTACCAGTGGAGTGATACATCAAAAGTTCACTCCGGAACAGATATACACTTCTGTTCCAGTCCAAGAGGGTTGTAGGGCATACTCCCCCATATCATATGGATAACCAAGTCAGGGATACACACCTGATTTGAGTAGAGATCGTCAGCCTATCATGTCCATATCTCCTGATCAGGCACATAAACCTGCTTAGAGTATCCACTTTCGTCAACATGTGGTTTGCAAGGAGAGTAAGAAGGCGTCTAAGAAGAAGACCCTCTCAGCACAATCAAGAGATCAAGATCCAATCTTTAACAAGGCCTTGCTCGATGCTGGAGTTATTTAATCCCTTAGACAGTTATCTGTTAGAATCCAAGATTCTACTCCCTCATTTCCCAATAGTGGGAACATTAATTCCAAAGGTCTTCAACATAAATTTCCTCATGAAGGCTTGCTTCATGATAGTTCGGTCAATATTGAAGTTCCATCTTCAGATGAGAGCTAAAATAACCCTCTCTGTGGCCAGAAGACCAAGGAGCAAGAGATCTCATCTTTTTCTGTAACCCACTGTGGTGGTCCTCCCCATGATGATGAATTTTGCTGCGAAATTCCTCTCCGCAATAGTGATGCACATTGCCTGGAATATGATCCAGTGGAAAATGTAGTGCTGAGAAATCCCTCTTATCTTGAGGCACTTGCAAATGAGAAACCAGTCATGTATGATGCTTCATCACTAGAAGGTGAAATACTTTCTCAATCAGAAGATAGCCCAAGGTGTAGGTCATTCTCCGAACCACCCCTAAGTCATTCATCTTCTAGTTTGATCAGTGATTTCTCTACCAATCTTGTTGAATCCGATGAAGCAATAAGGAATCCCCAACTCTGGTCAAATCAGGTAGAATAATCTTCATTGAATGATAAAGAGGAAATGGTGAACATGAGAAAACAACTGGAGAAAGGTGAAGTGCCAGTCATGTTTTGGCCTCTGGATGACTCTCAGTATGACATTCTAGAGATGTTGACGGAAGACGGAATTCATGATATTCATCTCAACATATGGAAAACTCTTTGTCAGTTGAAAAAGAAAGTATTATCTTATGATTAATATGAAAATCATGTTAAGATAATAGAAGGGTTACAACGCCAGATTGATTTGGCATCTCTATCAGTCTCTCGATATCCAAAGGCTGAAAAGCAGCAGAGAGCCCTTCAACGTTCATGCCTTGGCGCACTAAGAAGATTGTGCCAGTTAATTACCAATGCCCCATCTGGTATTCATGTTAGAGGATGGGGTGTTCATGGAGCACTACATTTCACTGTGCTCTCCAGTCAGCAAAGCCCGCCGAAAATGGTCTCATGCAATGTTATTGCCCGTGGCCGGCCACAGTCAATGGGTTTTGTTTGTAATCAAAAGCTTGCCCAAGAACACTCCTCAACTAGTTCTTCTCAAAACCAAGAATATAGAGAACAAGTTGTTTAATTACTCCTGCATCAAGAAAATGAGAATATTGAACATGCCTCTTGTATGGAGCAAGCACATCATCAAGTGATAGAAATGTTGGAAATCATCCAACGGTCTTTCGATCCGGGTGATAAAAGTGGATGTCGATTGATGCATCCAGCTAATTTCCGTACTAAGGTCCGCAAGATCAGAAGATATTTTAAGAAAGTCTCAGACATAGCATGTCAAGAGACACCCTAGCTCACCAGACTGGGGACTCTTTTAACCCAACCCTCAGAATCAACGAATAGGATTCGAGTAGTTGAACAAAGACAGCAGGAACAACCCTAGTCTACCGGACTGGGGACTTTTCAAATCATCAACCCCCTCCTCAGAGAAAGTCGATCTTTTCTTGATTGGGGAAGAATCCTCAAGAGGAATGAAGATCCAAATTATCAGGAGATTCTCTCCAAATTGTGGATCGCCAAGAAGTTCTTGAGGGATCAAACCAACAAAAGGCAATGTCTCGTCAGGGGCATGACAGAAGACAATATCACAGAAATGCTGATGGAAGGGATGAAATGCATTATGCATCAATTAATGTCATCAATGCCGTTGTTGCTGATCCACCAGATGAGGTTCACTCAGAGGGATCAGATGAAGAGGTTCCTGTTCAAGAAGTTGTACGCACAGACACAAATGAAGAAGGTGTGCGTACACGAAATCGAAGGTTTACCCAAAATCTAGGTGTTCCTTCAAATAACCCACTTCCCCCTCTCTGAAAGGGATCAAACAAGGGGAAGGGAAAGAATCAGGTTACATATCCTTCTTCTGGAGAAGGCCAATCGCTCTCACTAGAGCAAAGATTTGCGCAACATGAGGAAGAAAAGAAGGAATTGCGGAGGATGAATGCAGAACTACTTCAGTGTAGTCTTCCTCCTAAACGTGCTGGAGTTATTCAGCCAAAGGAGTTTATTGCAGCTACTGAGATGGATCAAGAATATCCTCCTTTATCAGTACACCCTCACAGGTCTAATCCCACGGGTCAAGTGCAAAAACAATTGGCAGTGCTGCCATCAGTTGCAGTACCAGCTACCATACCTGTCCAAGCTCCAGTCAGTGCACCTGTTCAGATTCAAGCTCAACCGGATGTTTCTCAAAAGTTAATAACTACCATTGAGTCATTAACAGCTTGGTTGGAAGCCATGGAGGGAAATCGTGCGTAGGTTCAACTAGAAAAGAGAGCTTACCCTGAATGGGTTGATGCAATCCCTCCACCATCAAGTTTTGGGAACCCTGTATTCCCTATTTTCAATGGATCAGGCGATCCTGAACAGCATTTGACACATTACGTGTCTTGTTGCGATCCTATGATGGGAACTCCGGAACAGAAATAAGTAGTGAAACTTAGATGCTTCGTGCGGACCTTGCAAGGGCCAGCCTTTGTCTGGTATAAAAGCTTGAAATTCCGATCAATTACCAGATGGGAATATCTCCGTCAACGATTTCTTCTTCAATTCAACTTAACTTTTCCAAAGACAACAGTTTTTGATCTTAAAAACTGTAAGAAAAGGGAGAATGAAAGGGTCTCAGATTTCATTGCTCACTGGAGGGGATTAACATATTCCATAAGCTTAGCACTCCCTCAGGAAGAATTGTTTCCAATCTGTGTGGCAAATTTGCGTGATGAGTTTCACACACCACTGATCCCTGTGAAATACACAGGAGGGTTTCGAGACCTTATTTCAATCGCTCAACAGATTGAAGATTCTCTTATACAGACTAAGGATAAATCTCATGTAATTACATCATCTCCAGGAAGGAGAATGGGTAAAGAAGAAACTACTACAGTTATGCTTAAACAAGAACCTATACCTTCTTTCTAACGACCCGAAGTTTTGAATAAATCTTGTTTCCTAATTTTGTGTGTTATTTTATTTTTATACTCAACAAAACTATTTCATTTAATAACATGAGTATAATTAAAATGAGACCATTGGGTTTTGACTGTTATATGACCATTGGTCAATATGACCGCTGGAAACTAAACGTTTTGATTATTGTCTCTAAATACAAGTGATCTTGGTTAATTAATATAGAAAGAAGATTCGATGGCCTCATCCAGTAGTCTCGGGCCAATCGAAGCCCATCTAACGAAACTTGGGAAGGTGGTAGCACCAATGGGCTTTGCTCTGGACCAAACCCATGCCGAACTTCATTGTGTGAAGCTAGAATGGAATCGCCTTTGTGAGAAGTTCAAACTGATAGAAATTACTACTCGTGCAATGTTGGCTGAGCTGCCCTCAGATTCTCTCACCTTAGCACACCTTACACTTAGGTTCTATGCTGGGGTTATAAGGGGCTATGTAAGGAGATCGTAACTGCCTTGTGTAATCATTTATTTTAAATAAAAATTTTGATTTCTTCTTATAATAAAGTTTATGAATTTTCAAATGTCCAGATAAATATAGTATGCATATTTTTGATGAATTTTAGAGAAAGGATATTTTAAAAATATTTATGTAAACCTTAAATAATTAAAAATTTGTAATGATTTTCAAAAAATGGTCTTCTACAATTATGTTCAGTACAAAATTTAGAGTCTAATAAGATCAACTTAATTTTTGATGAATAGTAAATTATGAATAGTGATTTTATGCTTAGGATTAGTAATGTGACCAAATGAATTAGTAATTTCACTTAAAGAAATTATTAATATAATCTAGGAACCTTGATTAAGTAATATGATTCAATAAAATGGTTAAATAACGGTTTAATAAATTATTAGTCAAGTATTAGTTTTTTCGGGTGAATAGTATTTTTTAATTAAAAATTAAATTAAAAATATTTAGAAAAATTATTTTTATAAAATGGACTCTATTTTTGAATTTAGAACATCTATATTATGCTAAGGTAATTTTTGGGGAATTTTCTGAAAAAAATGAATTTTCGGTGAATAGTGTATTTATTTAAAAATTAAATTAAAAATATTTAGAAAATTATTTTTATAAAATGGAGTTCATTTTTGAAATCAGAGCATCTATATTTGGTTAAGGTGAAATTTTGGGATTTTTCTGAGAAAGTTGAATTTTCGATGAATAGTGAAAATACAGTTTTTAAGTTACTGGTGTTTAATGACATCATTAAATGATGTGTTAAGTATGTAATCAAGATGGTAGACTTATGAATAGTAAGATAAGTTATGAGGTTTTCCAAGTGGCCAATACCATGGAAAAATACCATGGAAAAGCCCATGGTTTTTCCAAAACCACCAATGAGGTGTCCCTTGGCCATTAATGCCTTGTCCCCTCACTTTCCCTATAAATACCCACCCTTACCTCCTTTATTTTTCACTCCCAACTCTCCCCCAACGAAGCTCTGGTCTCATTACCTCCCAAGGAGTCCTCCCAAGGTGCCCTAAAGCCCTCAAGGTCCCAACCTTCGAGTTTTAAGAGTTACGTTTAAAGTAAGGGATCCTACCCCTCTCTTTCTTTTCAAGTAATCTCTTTTATGTCATTTCTTTTATACTCCATGATATTATGTTGGAGGATGTTCTTTTATATTCCTCTTACCACTCTTTTCATGTTCATATGATTAGAGACCCCCTCTTTCTCTCATCAATTCATTTTAAGAAATTTTAAGTGGCGCCGTTAGGCTGCCGAATTTTTAAGGGATTCGTTCACCTTTCTCATTTTTCAAAGTTCTACTTTCATGTCAAGTATTTAAAGTTCCTTTTTATTATGTTGGGGTATGATGTATATATCTATCATACTGATCTTTTTTGTTCATATTATGAGAGACCCTATTTTATCTCGTCAATTAAGTTTTGTTGAAGTTTAGGTAACACCGTTAGGCTGCCGAATTTTTAAGGGATTCGTTCACCTTTCTCATTTATCAAAGTTCTACATTCATGTCAAGTATTTCAAGTTCGTTTTTATTATGTTGGGGTATGATATATATATCTATCATAATGATCTTTTATGTTCATATGATGAGAGACCCTATTTGATCTCATCAATTCATTTTTTTAAGTTTAAGTGACGCTGTTAGGCTGCCAAATTTTCATAAGAGAAATCTTATTTTTGTCCTCCTTTCATATTCTTCATTTCATATGGTATATCTTTCAAACTTCATTAACATGTTCTTAAATACTTTATATTCTATCCCCCTACTGTTTTATGGATCATTTATGAGTGGGTGACCCATGTCCCCTCTCTTTTCAGTGTTTCTTAAAACCTCGTGACATAGCCGTTATGCTGCAGAACTTCCGTCTCAAAATGTCTCTCTCTTATTCTCAAATTCATTTATTTTATTAAGTGAATAATCAAAGCTCTTTATTATAAAGGGGTATTCACATATATACCAAAATTGTATATTTTAAATTCTGTGATTTACATACATGATACCCACTTTCCCTTTCTGTGGGTTTAAAGTGACATAAAGATCATGTCTTTCAAGCAGTTTTTAAAACGTTATGATTATGCAATGAAACCCATTTCTTTTATGCTATATGGGTTGTTTATGAAATTATTTATGATGATATATGTGGATTACATGATAATAAAGACAAATTAAGGGTTCTCCCTGATAGCGCTTCAATGAATTGGGTAAAGACTTAATCTCTAGAGATGACCATTTTTAACGATGCCTTGGTGAATAAACTTGGTAATTTTTAATGACACCTTGGGGATGGACCTTGGTGAAATGGAAATGATTTTCAATGTTAAATGTTGTAGCCACATCTTGAAGTTATTAAATACGTTATTTTTATTATGATATGCCTCATTATTTCTTTCTCATGCCTTAAAGTTCTTTTTTATGACATTGTAGATGCATCTCAAGTTCACATGTTAAATGTTTCCCTTGTTTCCCTTACTAGGCCTTCTGCTTACCCTTTCTTTTGATGTATGTCCCCAGGTTATGAGATGCAGTAATGAACCTAGGATGAACATAAGGAGAATCCTTTCAAGTGTTTAAGAAAAATGGTTTATGTTTTCATGTTTTAAGTTCATGGTTTCCAAGACACTAAACCTTAAAGATCCTCGGTTTTGTATAATGTAATGAAAGTTTATGTTACAAAAGGCGGGATGCTCTATTTGGTATCAAAGGATGGTTTAGTTATTTGTGGAAATTAGGATATGAAAACTCTAGGAAGAACCCTATAGAAAATTTTAAATATAGTAAATCTTCCTAGTATTTTGGTGAGTATTGAGTAAGGGGTTTCCAATCAAATACATCCTTGTCTGGATATGAGCAGGTAGAGGTGGCTCTAGCACAGATGTACATAGGGGTAAAACCCAAAAACACCACTTTGAGTGAGACTCAAACGAGAACTGGTACACGATAACAGGCCTTGCTTCACTCTTGGTTACGACACTCCCGGGGGATATGCGTTGGTAAATTCATTTTCTTAGTATGAACCATTATTAAAGGAATAAAGATAAAATAAAATAAAGATTCACATAAGAGAATATGATCATGGATAACCTAGATTAGAACCTAGGGGATCACAAGTTAGGATATAATTATCTTCTACAAGTTTATCCTTCTATTCTTAAAGTTTCCTTTTCATGATTATTGGCTATGTATTTAATCCCCCTAATTATACGTTCTTTTCTTAGTTAATGGTGGGAAATGGAAGAGCATATCCCAACAACAAATGTGATAGGAAATGTGATGATTTCCCTATTAATATGATAGAGATGATGAAAGACCAGGTTGAACATATTGTGATTATGCCAAACCATCTATCAAAAATCACAATTAATAATTGGTACCTAGTTGAAAGCCCAAATTCATCAAGGAAGAAGAAGAAAAAGTCTCAAGGATGTTCATCTGATAAAGTTGATACGGGAAAGAAGACCCAATTTCTTTTTTGAAAAAAGTGTGGGAAGAGGCACCAAGGAGAATGTCACAGAGGAACCAGGAAATGTTTTAAGTGTCGGAAGATAGGGCATAAAGTAGCCAATTTATTTTAAAAAATGGATAATGTGATGAATGGAGATAAGGTTCGATCTAATGTACCTTATACATTTCGATGTCGTAAATGTGGAGAAGTTAGACATTATCCAAGGCAATTCTCTCTTGGAAGGGGTGATAAGCATGATGAACATCAACAATCTTCGAGGACAAGGGAATAATGCAAGTCCTATGCTGAGATGGATCATGATGACTGAAGTATATGTAACTTCTTCACAATAATTGTCTATGTCATGTTGTATTTTAGTTCATGCTCTATGAGCATATATTTTATGTTTTCTAAGATAATTGTGTCACTACCTAAGATGATTTTATATCATTAAGGAAAACATATATTGTTATGTACCACATGTTGATGTAGTGAAGCTGTTCTTCTTAAAAAAAAGGTGATTATGGGATTAAAATATGATTATTATTTTGGAAGACGTTCACTATTTTGGGAACTCTATTTGATCGAGGTAAATAGATTACTACGGTATTTTCTTTTAGGAGTAAAGGTTGACTTATATTTTGAAGAATATATGAATTTAAGGAGAACTTATAGTAATTTAGGTTACATATGGAAATGATTAACCTATCTTGGGGAAAATGTGATTAGGTTAGTTACTTTTGTTATAATATGATAAGGGTGGTTGATGTTGTTTGGAGATGAACGATAAAGTCTATCTTGGAAGACTATGTTATGAGATCGTTCTTATAATTGGGTTTTAATCCTAGTTTGGTTTATTTTGAGGAATTTTAAGGACAATTATTTATGGAATGGTCTATGATGAACTTTGTGTAGTACCATGGAACTGTGAAGATTTAAAAGTAGTTTCCCTTCCTATGGGATTCTTTCTTTTTGAAGAGTTGTTTTATCTTACCATTTCTGTTTTTGGGATAATGTTTAAAGATAGAAGAAATTGATAGTTAATCTTTTGTGTATTACATGACTCTCAAGAAGACGATTCTTGTGTTTTGATGAGACCAAGTGTTTTGAATGCTCATCATTTGGAGAAAAGATTAGTTTTGGTAGAAACTTATTAAAGGATGAAACTCTACTTGAAGGTAGGTATATTTCCTTATGTTTTTGTTCTATGTAGTAAATGAATTCCTCAAAATTATGAAAAGGAACGTAAAACAAAAACGTTGTTGGTTTACGTTTCCTACTAGGTAATCAAAGAACGTTTACACACATCACAAGTTTGTGATTTTCTTGTGCTTAACCTTCTCCTAATCATGTTTTCTATCACTCTCCCTCAGAACTTGACCCTTTGTTTTCTCCTCCATGTCCATGTTTTCCTACATGGAATCCTAGTGTGGTTTAACTCGGGTGACCTTTGTACTTCCCTTTATTTATTTTAAAGTAATAGTTTTATTGACTCCTTTTATGATGTGGGACTTTCAATGAAATTTAAAAACCCAATTTTAAAAATTATGAGGACACAATTTCTTAAGGGGGGAAGATTATAACGACCTGAAATTTTGAATAAATCTTGTTTCCTAATTTTGTGTGTTATTTTATTTTTATACTCAACAAAACTATTTTATTTGATAACATGAGTACAATTAAAATGAGACCGTTGGGTTTTGACTGTTATTTGTCCATTGGTCAATATGACCACTGGAAACTAAAAGTTTTGATTATTGTCTCTAAATACAAGTGATCTTGGTTAATCAATATAGAAAGAAGATTCGATGGCCTCATCCAGTAGTCTCAGGCCAATCGAAGCCCATCTAACGGAACTTGGGAAGGAGGTAGCACCACTGGGCTTTGCTCTGGACCAAACCCAAGCCGAACATTATCGTGTGAAGCTAGAACGGAATCACCAATGCGATAAGTTCAAACTGATAGAAATTACTACTCGTGCAATGTTGGCTGAGCTGCCCTTAGATTCTCTCACCTTAGCACACCTTACACTTAGGTCCTATGATGGGGTTATAAGGGGCTATGTAAGGAGACCATAACTGCCTTGTGTAATCCTTTGTTTTAAATAAAAATTTTGATTTCTTCTTATGATGAAGTTTATGAATTTTCAAATGTCCAAATAAATATAGTATGCATATTTTTGATGAATTTTAGAGAAAGGATATTTTAAAAATGTTTATATAAACCTTAAATAATTAAAAATGTGTAATGATTTTCAAAAAATGGTATTCTACAATTATGTTTAGTATGAAATTTAGAGTCTAATAAGACCAACTTAATTTTTGCCAAATGGTAAATTATGAATAGTGATTTTATGCTTAGGATTAGTAATGTGACCAAATGGATTAGTAATCTCACTTAAAGAAATTATTAATATAATCTAGGCACCTTGATTAAGTAATGTTATTCAATAAAATGGTTAAATAATGGTTTCATAAATTATTAGCCAAGTATTAGTTTTTTCAGGTGAATAGTGTTTTTTAATTAAAAATTAAATTAAAAATATTTAGAAAATTATTTTTATAAAATGGACTTTATTTTTGAATTCAGAACATCGATATTATCATAAGGTAATTTTTGGAAAATTTTCTGAAAAAAATGAATTTTCGGTGAATAGTGTATTTATTTAAAAATTAAATTAAAAATATTTAGAAAATTATTTTTATAAAATGGATTTCATTCTTGAAATCATAGCATCGATATTTGGTTAAGGTGAAAATTTGTGATTTTTCTGAGAAAGTTGAATTTTTGATGAATAGTGAAAATACACTTTTTAAGTTACAGGTGTTTAATGACATCATTAAATGATGTGTTAAGTATGTAATAAATATGGTCAACTTATGAATAGTAATATAAGGTATGAGGTGTCCCAAGTGGCCAATACTATGGGCAAGCCCATGGTTTTGCCAAAACCACCAATGTGGTGTCCCTTGGCCATTAATGCCTTGTCCCCTCACTTTCCCTATAAATACCCACCCTTACCTCCTTCAGTTTTCACTACCATCTCTCCCCCAATGAGGCTCGGGTCTCATTACCTCCCAAGGAGTCCTCCCAAGGATTCCTACCAAGGTTCCCCCAATCCCTCAAGGTCCCAACCTTCGAGTTTTAAGAGTTACGTTTAAGGTAAGGGATCCCACCTCTCTCTTTCTTTTCAAGTAATCTATTTTATGTCATTTCTTTCATGCTGCATGATCTTATGTTGGATGATGTTATTTTATATTCCTCTTACTTTCCTTTTCATGTTCATATTATGAGAGACCCCCTCTTTCTCTCATAAATTCATTTTAATAAAGTTTAAGTGGCGCCGTTAGGCTGCCGAATGTTTATGGGATTCGTTCACCTTTCTCATTTTTCAAAGTTCTACTTTCATGTCAAGTCCTTCAAGTTTCTTTTTATTATGTTGGGGTATGATCTCTATATATATCATACTTATATTTTATGTTCATATGATGAGAGACCCTATTTTATCTCATCAATTAATTTTGGTTGAAGTTTAGGTGACGTCGTTAGACTGCCGGATTTTTAAGGGATTCGTTCACCTTTCTCATTTTTCAAAGTTCTACTTTCATGTCAAGTCTTTCAAGTTACTTTTTATTATGTTGGGGTATGATATATATATCTATCATACTGATAATTTATGTTCATATTATGAGAGACCCTATTTGATCTCGTCAATTCATTTTTTTAAGTTTTAGTGATGCCGTTAGGCTGCCGAATTTTCATAAGAGAAATCTTATTTTTGTCCTCCTTTTATGTTCTTCATTTCATATGGTATATCTTTAAAACTCAATTACCATGTTATTAAATCATTTAAATCCTTTCCCCCTACTGTTTTATGGATCATTTATGAGTGTTTGACCCATGTCCCCTCTCTTTCCAATGTTTTCTAAAACCTCCTGACATGGCCGTTATGCTGCAGAACTTCCGTCTCAAAATGTCTCTGTCTTATTCTAAAATTCATTTATTTTATTAAGTGAATACTCAAAGCTCTTTATTCTAAAGGGGTATTCGAATATATACCAAAATGTTCTATTTTAAATTCTGGGATTTACATACATGAGACCCGCTTTCCCTTTCTGTGGGTTTAAAGTGACATAAAGATCATGTCATTATAGCAGTTTTTAAAACGTTATGATTATGAAATGAAACCCATTTATTTTATGCTATATGGGTTGTTTATGAAATGATTTATGATGATATATGTGGATCACATAATAATAAAGAAAAATTAAGGGTGCGCCCTGATAGCGCTCCAATGCATTGGGTAAAGACTTAATCTCTAGAGATGGCCATTTTTAACGACGCCTTGGTGAATAACCTTGGTAAATTTTAATGACACCTTGGGGATGGACCTTGGTGAAACGAAAATGATTTTCAATGTTAAATGTTGTACCCACATATTCAAGTCATTAAATACGTTATTTTTATTATGATATGCCTCATGATTTCTTTCTCATGCCTTAAAAAGTTATTTTTCATGACATTGTTGATGTATCTCAAGTTCACATGTTAAATGTTTCCCTTGTTTCCCTTATTGGGCCTTCTACTCACACTTTCTTTTGATGTATGTCCCCAGGTTATGAGATTTAGTAATGAACCTAGGGTGAACATAAGGAGAATCCTTTCAAGTGTTTAAGAACAATGTTTTATGTTTTCATGTTTTAAGTTCCTGGTTTCCAAGACACTAAACCTTAAAGATGCTCGGTTTTGTATAATGTAATGAAAGTTTATGTTACAAAAAGGTGGGATGCTATAGTAGGTATAAAAGGATGGTTTAGTTATTTGTGGAAATTAGGATATGAAAACTCTAAGAAGAACCCTATAGAAAATTTTAAATATAGGAAATCTTCCTGGTATTTTGGTGAGTATTGAGTAAGGGGTTTCCAAGCAAATAAATCCCTGTCTGGATACGGGCAGGTAGAGGTGGCTCTAGAACAGATGTACATAGGGGTAAAACCCAAAAACACCACTTTGAGTGATACTTGAATGGGAACTGGTACATGTCAACAGGCCTTTCTTTACTCTTGGTTACGACACTCTCGGGGGATATGCTTTGGTAAATTCATAAGCTTAGTATGAACCATTATTAAAGGAACAAAGATAAAATAAAATAAAGATTCACATAAGAGCATATGATCATGGATAACCTAGATTGGAACCTAGGGGATCACAAGTTAGGATATAATTTTCTTCTACAAGTTTATCCTTCTATTCTTGAAGTTTCCTTTTCATGATTATTGGCTAAGTATTTAAGCCCCCTAATTATACGTTCTTTTCTTAGTTAATGGCGGGAAATGGAAGAGCATGTCCCAACAACCAATGTGATAGGAAATGTGATGGTTTCCCTATTAATGTGACAGAGATAATTAAATATCAGGTTGAACATATTGTGATTATGCAAAACCAACTATCAAAAATCACAATTAATAATTGGTACCTATTTGAATGCCCAAATTCATCAAGGAAGAAGAAGACAAAGTCTCAAGGATGTTCATATGATAAAGTTGATAAGGTAAAGAAGACCCAATTTCTTTTTTTAAAAAAGTGTGGGAAGAGGCACCAAGGAGAATGTCACAAAGGAACTGGGAGATTTTTTAAGTGTGGAAGGATAGGTCATAAATTAGCCAATTGCTTTAAAAAAATGGATAATGTGATGAATGGAGATAAGGTTAGATCTAATGCACCTTATACATTTCGATGTCGTAAATGTGGAGAAGTTAGACATTATCCAAGGCAATGCTCTCTTGGAAGGGGTGAGAAGCATGATGAGAATCAACAATCTTCGAGGAAAAGGGAACAATGCAAGTCCTATGCTGAGATGGATCATGATGACTGAAGTACATGTAACTTCTTCACAATAATTGTCTATGTCATGTTGTATTTTAGTTCGTGCTCTATGAGTATATATTTTATATTTTCTAAGATCATTGAGTCACTACCTAAGATTATTTTATATCATTAAGGAAAACATCTATTGTTATGTACCACATGTTGATGTAGTGAAGCTGTTCTTCTTAAAAAAAGGTGATTAGGGGATTAAAAGATGATTATTATTTTGGAAGACGTTCACTATTTTGGGAACCCTATTTGATCGAGGTAAATAAATTACTACGGTATTTTCTTTGAGGAGTAAAGGTTGACTTATATTTTGAAGAATTGATGAATTTAAGGATAACTTATAGTAATTTAGGTTACATATGGAAATGATTAACCTATCTTGAGGAAAATGTGATTAAGTTAGTTACTTTTGTTATAAGACAATAAGGGTGGTTGATGTTGTTTGGAGATGAATGATAAAGTCTATCTTGGAAGACTATGTTATTAGATCATTCTTATAATTGGGTTTCAATCTTAGTTTGGTTTATTTTGAGGAATTTTAAGGGAAATTATTTATGGAATGGTCTATGATTAACTTTGGGTAGTACCATGGAACTTTGAAGATTTAAAAGTAGTTTCCCTTCCTATGAGATTCTTTCTTTTTGAAGAGTTGTTTTATATTACCCTTTTTATTTTTGGGATAATGTTTAAAGATAAAATAAATTGATAGTTAATATTTTGTGGATTACATGACTCTCAAGAAGATGATTCTTGTGTTTTGATGAGACCAAGTGTTTTGAATGCTTATCGTTTGGAGAAAATACTAGTTTTGGTAGAAACTTATTAAAGGATGAAACTCTACTTGAAGGTAGGTATATTTCCTTATGTTTTTGTTCTATGTAGTAAATGAATTCCTCAAAATTATGAAAAGGAACGTAAAACAAAAATGTTGTTGGTTTACGTTTCCTACTAGGTAATCAAATACCATTTACACAAATCATAAGTTTGTGATTTTCTTGTGGTTAACCTTCTCCTAATCATGTTTTCTATCACTCTCCCTCAGAACTTGACCCATTGTTTTCTCCTCCATGTCAATGTTTTCCTACATGGAATCCTAGTGTGGGTTAACTCGGGTGACCTTTGTACTTCCCTTTCTTTCTTTTAAAGTAATAGTTTTACTGACTCCTTTTCTGATGTGGGACCTTCAATGAAATTTCAAAACCCAATTTTAAAAATTGCATGGACGCAATTTCTTAAGGGGGGAATATTGTAACAACCTGAAATTTTGAATAAATCTTGTTTCCTAATTTTGTGTGTTATTTTATTTTTATACTCAACAAAACTGTTTCATTTGATAACATGAGTATAATTAAAATGAGACCGTTGGGTTTTGACTGTTATATAACCATTGGTCAATATGACCACTAGAAATGAAACGTTTTTATTATTGTCTCTAAATATAAGTGATCTTGGTTAATTAATATAGAAAGAATATTCGATGGCCTCATCCAGTAGTCTTGGGCCAATCGAAGCCCATCTAACAGAACTTGGGAAGGAGGTAGCACCACTGGGATTTTCTATGGACCAAACCCAAGCCGAACTTCATCGTGTGAAGATAGAACTGAATCACCTTCAAGAGAAGTTCAAACTGATAGAAATTAGTACTCGTACAATGTTGGTTGAGCCGCCCTCAGATTCTCTCACCTTAGCACACCTTACACTTAGGTCCTATGCTGGGGTTATAAGGGGCTATGTAAGGATACCGTAACTGCCTTGTGTAATCCTTTGTTTTAAATAAAAATTTTGATTTCTTCTTATGATGAAGTTTATGAATTTTCAAATGTCCGGATAAATATAGCATGCATATTTTTGATGAATTTTAGAGAGAGGATATTTTAAAAATGTTTATGTAAACCTTAAATAATTAAAAATGTGTAATGATTTTCAAAAAATGTTCTTCTACAATTATGTTCAGTACGAAATTTAGAGTCTAATAAGATCAACTTAATTTTTGATAAATAGTAAATTATGAATAGTGATTTTATGCTTAGGATTAGTAATGTGACCAAATGGATTAGTAATCTCACTTAAAGAAATTATTAATATAATCTAGGCACCTTGATTAAGTAACGTGATTCAATAAAATGGTTAAATAACAGTTTCATAAATTATTAGTCAAGTATTAGTTTTTTCGGGTGAATAGTGTTTTTAATTGAAATTTTAAAAAAAAATATTTATAAAAGTATTTTTATAAAATGGACTTTATTTTTGAATTCAGAACACCGATATTATGCTAAGGTAATTTTTGGGGAATTTTCTGAAAAAAATGAATTTTCTGTGAATAATGTATTTATTTAAAAATTAAATTAAAAATATTTAGAAAATTATTTTTATAAAATGGAGTTCATTTTTGAAATCAGATCATTTATATTTGGTTAAGGTGAAATTTTGGGATTTTTCTGAGAAAGTTGAATTTTTGATGAATAGTGAAAATACAGTTTTTAAGTTACAGGTGTTTAATGACATCATTAAATGATGTGTTAAGTATGTAATAAATATGTCCGACTTATGAATAGTAAGATAAGGTATGAGGTATCCCAAGTGGCCAATACCATGGGAAAATACCATGGGCAAGCCCATGGTTTTGCCAAAACCACCAATCAGGTGTCCCTTGGCCATTAATGCCTTGTCCCCTCACTTTCCCTATAAATACCCACCCTTCCCTCCTTTAGTTTTCACTCCCAACTCTCCCCCAACAAAGCTCTGGTCTCATTACCTCCCAAGGAGTCCTCCCAAGGTGCCCCAAGCCCTCAAGGTCCCAACCTTCGAGTTTTAAGAGCTATGTTTAAGGTAAGGGATCCTACCTCTCTCTTTCTTTTCAAGTAATCTCTTTTATGTCATTTATTTTATCCTCCATGATCTTATATTGGAGGATATTCTTTTATATTCCTCTTAATTCCCTTTTCATGTTCATATGATGAGAGACCCCCTATTTCTCTCATTAATTCATTTTAAGAAAGTTTAAGTGGCGCCGTTAGGCTGCCAAATTTTTAAGGGATTCGTTCACCTTTCTCATTTTTCAAAGTTCTACTTTCATGTCAAGTCTTTCAAGTTCATTTTTATTATGTTGGGGTACGATATCTCTATATATCATACTTATATTTTATGTTCATATGATGAGATACCCTGTTTTATCTCGTCAATTCATTTTGGTTGAAGTTTAGGTGACGTCGTTAGGCTGCCAAATTTTTAAGGGATTTGTTCACCTTTCTCATTTTTCAAAGTTCTACTTTCATGTCAAGTCTTTCAAGTTCATTTTTATTATGTTGGGGTATGATCTCTATATCTATCATACTGATATTTTATGTTCATATGATGAGAGACCCTATTTTATCTCGTCAATTCATTTTTTTTAAGTTTAAGTGACGCCGTTAGGCTGCCGAATTTTCATAAGAGAAATCTTATTTTTGTCCTATTTTAATGTTCTTCATTTCATATGGTATATCTTTCAAACTTCATTACCATGTTCTTAAATCCTTTATATTATGTCCCCATACTATTTTATGGATCATTTATGAGTGGTTGACACATGTCCCCTCTCTTTTCAATGTTTTCTAAAACCTCATGACATAGCCGTTATGCTGGAGAACTTCCGTCCCAAAATGTCTCTCTCTTATTCTCAAATTCATTTATTTTATTAAGTGAATACTCAAAGATCTTTATTCTAAAGGGGTATTCACATATATATCAAAATTTTCTATTTTAAATTCTGGGATTTATATACATGAGACCCACTTTCCCTTTCTGTGGGTTTAAAGTGACATAAAGATCATGTCTTTAAAGCAGTTTTTAAAACGTTATGATTATGAAATGAAACCCATTTATTTTATGATATATGGGTTGTTTATGAAATGATTTATGATGATATATGTGGCTCACATGATAATTAATACAAATTAAGGGTTCACCCTGATAGTGCGCCATTGCATTGGGTAAAGACTTAATCTCTAGAGATGACCATTTTTAACGACGCCTTGGTGAATAACCTTGGTAATTTTTAATGACACCTTGGGGATGGACCTTGGTGAAATGGAAATGATGGTCAATGTTAAATTTTGTATCCACATCTTCAAGTTATGAAATACGTTATTTTTATTATGATATGCCTCATGATTTCTTTCTCATGCCTTAAATTTCTTTTTCATGACATTGTTGATGTATCTCAAGTTCACATGTTAAATGTTTCCCTTGTTTCCCTTACTGGGCCTTCTGCTCACCCTTTCTTTTGATGTAGGTCCCCAGGTTATGAGATGCAGTAATGAAACTAGGATGAACATAAGGAGAATCCTTTTAAGTGTTTAAGAAGAATGTTTTATGTTTTCATATTTTAAGTTCCTGGTTTCTAAGACACTAAGCCTTAAAGATCCTCGGTTTCGTATAATGTAATGAAAGTTTATGTTACAAAAAGGCGGGATGCTATATGCTTCTACTTAAAAACCTTCATCTTCTCGAAGGGCTACACCTCCTGAGCGCCAAAAACAGAGTCCGTTTCATGAAGACAATCAAAGAGATCAAAGACAAAAACAATTTGAGGATTTGAAAAGCAAAGTTTACTCTTTCCGAAATGAACAAGTTCCTGGTTATTTCATTTCGGCTCTGGAAAATAATTTGGTTTAATTGCCAATTCCCAAGAGGCCAAACAAGGAAGGAGATGAAGACTGTCCAACTATTTTATTTTTCATAAAATGTTGGGGAATCCCATTGAGGAGTGTTTTTTCTTCAAAGACATCCTGCAAAAGATGGTCGACTCAGGACAAGTCAAACTGAAAGCTTCTTCAGCTCAAGTAGCATGTATTAATGCTACAGTTTTAGAGGAGGAAGGCGAATGGCAAGAAGTAAAAAGAAAAAATGCACAAAAATATGATTATTGGATGTTCAGAAAGATGATTAACCAAACTCATGCTATTTTTCGAACACAATTGAAGAAACTAATTGTGCCTTCTTCCATGAATGCCGCAGCAAAACCCTCTTCATCAGAGGGAAAATCCTCAAAGAAACGGCACAATTCCAAGAAAGAGGAACAATCATAAGAAGATGAGCATGTGTCAAAGCCTTATTTGTCTTTGACTCTGGCAGATTTCATGCCATCTACTTCAAAGCTACGGGCACCGTCCCACCAAACGGCACAGCCTAAACAAGCTAATTAGGCAGAGTCTTCATTGGATGAAGAGTTGATCTTTGATTTTGTTAATATGATTCACTTAATAGATCCTTATGCCAGTCACGGTTTCGATTTTGATGAGCCCTAATTCCCTATAACAAATAGAGGAATCAGAGGGAGTTCTAGGGGTCTGAGATACAGAGGAAGACGTGGATATCCCATAATCCACTATTCCAATTCTACCCCTGCTAGAACTGTGTACGCAGCAGAAAATCATGGTAGATACCTTCAACGAGATCAACAAGAACAAGAAAGTTCTTCTACCAATAGAAAATTCAGTCCTGACATAGTTATTTTGGAGGATCGGTTAGGGGTTCCATCTTCATCCTCTCAACAAGTAAATAGACCTAATCAGTCTGATCTTCCAAGGCCAAGAATATTGCCAACTCCTATCCCAATACAAGATGCATCAACCTCCAAAGCATCAACTTCCAAGACACCTGCTAAACCACATGTTCCTGTTGGGAAATGCAAAACTTTGGATAAAAAGTATGATATATTGAAATACCTGGCCCAAGTACCAGCCAAGTTATCAATTCTGGATGCTTTTAATCTATCAAAAGATCTCCAGGAGGCACTCATCGCGGCTTTGTCAAGTCCTCAGGAGTTTGAAACTGAAATTACTACAGCTGAAGTCTATCACGTAGACAATAATCCTATGGAATGCCATGCAGTGATATCTTTCACAGATGAAGATAAAGATAATGTCGTGCATGGACATATTAGACATTTGTACTTATCTGGAAAGGTCAATGGCGTAGACATCCGAAGAACTTTCATTGATAATGGTTCAGGAGTCAACCTTATCCCCATTCATACACTTCGTTGATTGGGCCTCAAGGAATATAATTTATCTCCTTCTACTATGGTGTTACAAGGATATGATAAAAATGAACAAGAACCACTGGGCGAGATTATGCTCAGAACTCAGTTTGGAGATCTTGTATCCAATTCAGATTTCATGGTTGTTGATCAAGACTCAGCCTACAACATCTTTCTTGGAAGACCCTGGCTACATCAACATGTGGCTATCCCTTCATCATACCGTCAATGTCTCAAGTATTGTTTTGATGGTTAATTTGGGACATTGTATGGTGATAGGGACCCGTTCAAGACATGTGAGTCTTAATACATTGAGGCAGAATTCTATCACATGAAGGGAAAGGATAAATCTACAACCAGGGAGATTACCAAAGTAAATGCTCCATATGGTTTGGAAAAGATTCCAGTAAATCCATTTGCACATGTGAGTAAAGATTACGTGTTTCCTATCAGTAAAATTGATAGGATAGACCAAAATCAAAATACTCTTATGGAAATATCCATAATGTCAATTACGGAAATCGAGCCAGACAACATGGGAGAAATTGGTGATCCTCCAGGCAATGATGAAAGCTCAAATGGAGATGTATTTGTTTCATATTATGAAATCCATCAAGTCTATACTTTGCCAACTAGGCCATAAGAAGTGATAGTGACATCAGAGGTGAAAAATGATGTCGATTATCAATACATCATCTCCTCTTTATTACCCAAGGAAGACCCTTTATCATCAATTGGGTCGGAAATGGATGCATCTTCTTCAAGATGTTCAAGTTTTAACATCTCTTCTGATCATGGAAATTTTGCTTCATCATTTACTATGCAAGTAGAAATGGAAGAAATAACACATGTTGAAGAAGAAGAGGAAGATCTCAGGGATGCTCCTCCAACATTTGAAGAGGGTATCTCTACCACCGTGAATGAACTCAGAGAAATAAATCTGGGTACAAAAGAAGATCCACACCCACTTTAATCAGTGCAGCCATGACTCTTGAAGAGAAAGAGATGTATATTTACTTTCTAAAGAAAAATAGAGATATATTTTCTTGGAACTATACAGAGATGCCCGGGCTTGATCTTGATGTTGCTACTCATCATTTGGGTTTACCAGAAGAACATCGAGGATTTAAGCAAGCCGCGAGAAGAACACACCCAACTTATGCTTCCAAAATTGAAGCTGAAGTGGATAAGCTTATCGAAGCTAACTTCATCATAGAAGTTCAATATCCCAAGTGGTTGGATAATATTGTCCCTGTAAAGAATAAGAACATACAAATTATAGTTTGCATCAATTTCAGAGATCTTAATCGGCATTGTCCTAAGGATAATTTCCCAGTTCCGATTACAGAACCTTTAATTGATGCAACAGCTGGCTATGAAGCACTTTCCTTCATGGATGGATATTCTGGATATAATAAAATCCGAATGGCCCAAGAATATGAGGAATCCATAGCCTTCAGAGCCCCTCAGGGTGTGTTTTGCTACCGGGTAATGCCCATTGGCTTAAAGAATGCAGACGCAACATATCAGCGTGACATGCATCGTATCTTCAAACCCTTTTTAGAGAAGTTTTTTGAATGCTATGTGGATGATTTGGTGGTCAAATCCAAACAACATTCTAACCACTTGGCTGATTTGGAAGTCGTATTCTGCAGGCTTCAACAACATAATTTGAAGATAAACCCCTTAAAATGTGATTTTAGGGTAACCTTAGGAAAATTTCTCGTCTTTTTTGTATGCCATCATGGTATTGAAGTTGGTCCTGAGAAGACAAATTCAATCCTTGGTATGTCACCTTATCTAAATTTGAAAGAATTAAGAGGAATTCAAGGACACTTAGCCTATATTTGGCGTTTCATTGCCAATTTGGCAGGAAAAAGTTTACCCTTCACCAAATTGATGAAGAAGGGAGTCACTTACTAGTGGAATGAAGAATGTCAAGAAGCATTCAATATTCTCAAGAAATAACTCTTGAGTCCACCGGTACTCATTCCACCTATTGAAGGAATACCACTTATCCTCTATGTGACAGCCTTAGAGTGATCATTGGGTTCCTTTCTTGCTCAAAAGAATGATGCTGGGAATGAAAACAACCTCTACTACCTGAGTCGGACTATGATTGAAGCAGAAACCCGGTATTCAAGTATTGGGAAGTGCTGCCTGGAATTAATCTTTGCAGTTAAGAATTTGAGACACTACCTGCAACATCACGAGGTCCAATTGGTATCTCACAATAACCTGCTCAAATTCATCCTTAGTCGTCCAATGCTTACAGGACGTCTGGCAAGGTGGGCAGTTATTTTGCAGCAATTCGACATTCAGTATGTGTCTCAAAAATGAAATAAAGGGCCAAGCTCTGGCTGATTTCCTGGATAAACACCCTTCAGTGGAAGACACATCTTCAGATATTGAACTCCCTAATGAGGAAGTCTTATCTATTCAAGAAAGTCCTCAGGCATGGGAAATGTATTTTGATGGTGCTTCCAAAAGTCCAACATGGAGGAAAATGGAAAATCCTAAATTCAACAAAGTTGGATTAGGAATTGTTCTCATTTCTCCAGAAAAGACAGTGTTACCTTATTCCTTTTTATTGTGGGAAGGTGGTACCAATAATGAAGTAGAATACCAAGCTCTCATCGCAGGCTTGGAATTGGAGCTTCAAGCACAAGTGAATCACTTAAAGGTGAAAGGTGATTCAGACCTGGTAATAAAACAAGTCAATGGGGATTATGCCATCAGAAAATAAGAACTAATACCTTTGTATGATTACGTTAGAGAGTTAATGGAGGAATTCCCTTCGGAACCGACATTTTCTTATGTCCCAAGATCACAAAATGCTCAAGATGATGCACTGGCTAATATAGCCACAGCTCTGACAGATCCAAATCGGGATGAGACAACCATCCGTATTTCCCACCGTCATGCAATTTCACCTTATGTTCGAATGAGAATAGAGGAAATTAATGAAATTAGTCCCATTCTTGAACCGTATGGTCATACTACAGGATGGATGTCACCTATTAGGGAATACCTTCAAAATGGAACACTTCCACCTAATAGAGCTGAGAAAGAACAAATCCGGCGATGTGTGGTCAATTTTACTCTTTATAATAGTCCAGATCACCTAGAGAAAATTCTCTACAAGCATGGTTTTGATGGAGTTATCTTCAGATGCATTAATGGTGAAGAGACAATGTCTGTCATGAAAGAAGTGCATACAGGAGTCTGTGGTGCCCACCAGTCTGGACAAAGACTGTCTGATCATATTCGAAGGATTGGATACTTTTGGCCTTCAATGATACAATATTGTGTTGATTTCACAAAGAAGTGTCATTCATTCCAAGTACATGCCAACTTCATTCATCAACCTCCAGAGTTGCTTCATACAGCTAAATACTTGTGGCCATTTTCCACATGGGGAATGGATGTGGTGGGACCTTACCCTTCAGCTACGACCAAGCAGTTTATGTATATTCTTACTTCTACTGATTTCTTTTCCAAATGGGAAGAGGCAATACCTCTTAAGGAAGTCAGTTCTAAATGCATCATTAGCTTCATCAAGTCTAACATCATTACCAGATTTGGTGTCCCTCATACCATATTGACGGACAATGACACTAACTTATGTTCATTCGAGGTGAAGAAGTTGTATCAAGAATACAACATCAAATCCAACCATTCATCTCGGTATCATGAAACGGCCAATGTCTAGATAGAAGCCTTCAATAAGACTCTTTAAAATATACTGAAAAAGATGGTGGATAAAGATAAGAAATCATGTCCTGATAAACTCTTTCATGCTTTATGGGCTTATCGGACTACCACCCGCACTGCAATGCGGTCAACTACATATTCACTGGTATATGGAACGGAATCCGTATTTCCCATTTAAGTTCAACTACCCTCGCTCAGAGTAGCCATTTGTGATCAGTCATCTATAGATGAACAATCTCAAAAGAGATTTAATGAATTGGAATGGTTAGATGAGAAAAGATTGTGCACTTTTCACCACTTGGAAGTCTACCAGAATCGAATAGCACGAGCTTTCAAAAAAAAAGTTCGTCTTCGTTCATTGACTCAGGGAGAATTGGTATTAGTTCTCAGAACTCCAATGATACTAGGAAAGAACCTCCCAAGCTTGAGCCAAAATGGGAAGGACCTTACTCAATACATAAGGTCTACTCCAATGGAGCTTATTCTTTAATCTCAATGGATGGAGAACTCATCACTACTCCAACCAATGCTATATTTTTGACGAAATATTTTGTATGAAAACAAAATACAGAAATGGTCCATGCATACGACCTTAAACTATTTGCATGTCCCTTACGTCCAACATGACGTTAAACTGCACCATCCACGGTCCATGCATACGACCTTAAACTATTTGTGCATCCCTTATGTCCAGCATGGCGTTAAACTGCACCATCCAGGGTCAATGTATATGACCTTAAACAATTCACAATTTCGTCCAACATGATGTTAAACTGTGTCCCCCTTCATCATCCTTGCTATATGACGTTAAACTATATATAAGCCCCTTACGTCCTGCAAGATGTTAAACTGCATAACCAACGGTCCATTCATACAACCTTAAACTATTGGCACTTACGTCCATCATGATGCTAAACCGTATCATCCCTTTTTCATCCAACATGACGTTAAACTGTGAAAAAGTCCCTAATACATCCAACATGACGTTAAATGGTGTACTCTTTTGTCCTCACTGCATGACATTAAACTGCACAGTCCCCCTTTTGTCCAACATGACATTAAAATTGTATCATCCCTTTTTTTTCCAACAAGACGTTAAACTGTGAATCGTTAGGGTTGTTGCTACCTCTTGTTCCTCACACTAAGTATGAATCATGTGAGATTAGAGCAAACTTCAACCACAACACTCTCTCTGGGCTACTAACCATGTGTAAGTCCCAACACTATTTTTAGGTCATTGTCCCCAAGGACAACTTGATCACTAATTCATTATTTAATTGAACTACGTGGACTTTGATCCTTGCCTTCTAGGCTGGGTACGTAGGCAACCTCCCAAGATTCAAGCCCAAAACCAATCTCTTCACATCGGTTCACCTCCATCTCATACGATGTTGATTCATGAAACCGCCCATAGAATCAATATCTTTACATTGGTTCACTTTCTTCCATGCTATACGATGTTAAACTACACAACACTTTTGTCCAGTATGACAATAAACTACAGTATTCTTTGATACCCTCACCTAAGAGGGAATCATTATTTACATTGATTTTCAATCATGTTTCATTTCAAAGACTACGTGAATACATGGAAATACCTGACCCTTTTATCTTGTGTTAAACCATCATTGCACTAAAATCCCCTTTCACCCTTCACATGTACGAACCTAATTTGTACATATGGTAGTTCTACAAGTATGTGGGCTTGATTCCCATCCTTATGGGATACATAGGAACATTCGAGTGTCCCTTAAATCCATCCCCAAGTCTTTTGGGCCTAACCCCAAATTCCTCTTTCAGCCCCCCAGCTGAAAAGTCCCCATGAAAACACACACTGTGTATTTCTTATAATGGTCCAAGCTCTATGACCCTAAACTAAGATCTCCAATCCTTTTGTCCCACACGACGTTAAACTTTAGTTAAAGAAATACGTATGGATTGATTACCATCCTTATGGGATACGTAGTGAAGTCTAACATTTCCATTCAGGACCCAGTCACAACATGATTATGGTTAGCATTGATCTGTGTATATCTGTATACATTGGACAATACCCATATTTATGTGTCATAATACTAACCTTAAATATTTTCAGATCTTCATAACCCTTTTCTTAACTTCTAATCACAAAAGGGATGAAATTCTGAGAGTTCTTTTGCCTGACCATGCAGCACGTGCCCTTAGGCGGCCTTGCATAAACAGTCTACATAACGGACCTGTTAGCCAAAAGATGCTATTATTTGACTATGCAGTCAATGCCCTTAGGTGGCCCTGCATAATTCAAACCCCTAACGGGTTTGTTAAATAGTGGTAACTTCATTCTTGGGAGGAAAACCTCTTTTGTCTTTATTTGTCTTGATAATATGTAGGGATCCGCAAAAATATCCATCCTTAACATATTTGTCCCATATCCTTTTTCATGATCTAAAAGTATTCAAGTCTATGGTTTATATTCTCCTTCCCTACGTTTGGGTCAGACCTTCGTAGGAGTGATATCCATCCAGTTCTTTGATAATCTTGTTTGGAAATATCTTCTCCATATTCAAGTACCTCTTTCCATACAAGAAACTCTATAATTTGGAAAATTTGAATCGCCATAAACTTTCACTGGCTTTTTAGCACTAGGAAAGTAAATTTCTGAGAGTTCTTTTGCCTGACTAGGCAGCACGTGCCCTTAGGTGTCCTTGCATAAGTAGTCTACATAATGGACCTGTCAGCCAAAAGATGCTATTTATTTGACTATGCAACCAATGCCCTTAGGTGGGCCTGCATAATTCAACCCCCTAACAGGTTTGTTAAATAATGGTAACTTCATTCTTGGGAACTACTTCTTCTAATGCCTTTTAGCTCTTTTTCATATCATTCCTTAGATTAAAATATTCTTAAGTCATAGTTTAAATATTTTCCCTCATACTTGAGTATGGTAATATGTTTTCAGATAAATTTTCAAGGAATTGAGTCAATTTTAATCCATTTCGGTCAAAGATATTTCAACCTTAAACATTAACCTCTTTATGTCCGACATGCATGACTTTAAACTGCCCACAAAAGACAAAGGAACTCTAAATAAAAGTCAAGTTGCTGCTCACTGAACATACATTTTGTATGATTTAGGTAATATTGAGCAATTAAAAGATTCAAAGTTTATAGGGTTATTTACATTAATCCTAGTAAAAAAATCAAACTATGCTTACTAGGCCCATTGGGTTAGGTAAAATTTAAAGCAGGTAGCGAAAGAATACAAGCATAAACGAATGAAGATAAAAGTACTCTCCATTGATGCACAAGAATTAGAGGGACATACACAGATTGTAGCCTCTTCTCTTTTTCAGGAAATTACAAAAGACTATCAACATAAGTCTTCACTTGATGTACAACATCCCGAGCTTCATCAGCAGCTACTTGAAGCTCGTGCACTCGACTAGCTTCACTCTTCTCAGCTTGATGGAGTTCCTTCTTGGCATATGCAATGGCTTTCATACCATTCATTTGAGCTCCCTCCAATGAATTATTGAGCTGGTCAAGTTCCCCAGTAACAGCATCTAACTGTTTCTGGAGCTGCACCTACTAGAAGACTTTTTCTTTGGTTTTCTTCTTTTCCTCAGAGTCACATCCTTATTCTTTAGGATCCAACTCTGAGGGGGGACTTTTTTTTATGCTCATTTTCATCACATTGTCTAAAATAATGGAAAGGGAAATGACTTAGCACAAAGTGATTCATCCTTTGAAGAAAAAACATCAAAAATCGACAAAGGAATGAAAAAGGAGTCAAAGGACCTAGGGTCGTGCAATTTCCCTTACTGTCACGCTAGTATACTTGCGCGCCGCCTAATGGTCGCGCAAGTGACTTGAGCGCCCTATTTGAAAACTGCCCGGGGTCTTCTCCAGCCTATAAATACCCCCGATGGGCCCCCCATTTGAGAAGGATTTTTTCCAGAATTCAGATACAGAGCTCTGAATTCCCAAGTCTCTTCTTCAAGTCTTCCAAAAACTTCTAAGGTAATTATTTACCTAGAACGGAAGGTCTATACAAGAGGAATAAGGTCTAAGTGTTAGAAATCACTAACACTTTCATGCCTAAAGTGTTTTACCCTTAAGGTAAATGAACATACTTGCATGCCTCCTTATCTATTCATTAAAACTTGCACGCCCTTCTTTTGGAAGTACCTCAGGATAATTCTAAAGGATTTGGTCAAGGATTGCCCAAGTATTACCCTACTGGTTAACAATCACGCAAGTACCCATGTGCTATGCAGGTATACCTGCACGACCAGGGACTTTCGCGCCCACGCAGTACCTGCGCGCCTGCCAGGAATTGCGTGCCCCTATCTTTTTGGGTGCCTTTCCTGCCCATTTCACCCCTCTTATACCATTCCACCTCTCCTATTCAAGATTCAGTCTTCAAGACACTCTTCAAAGCCATTTATGGCATGATTTCTTGATTTGACTTCCTTATCTGAAAGGAACTCCATGGAACATCTCTCAAAACCTAGTTATTTACACATATTTATGTCACTAAAGATTGAGATTTCATTCATTCAACCTCATCCTTTAAGATTAGAGAACCCCTTAACCTAGGCCTCCTTTTCAGGAATAAGCCCTAGTCATAATTATCATTAATTTTGGGCATCCTCCTTAGGAGTAAGCCCTAAGTCCTCTAATCTGGGTATCCTACTTAGGATTAATACCCAGTCTTAAAATTCCCAAATATGGGAATCCTCCTCAGGAGTAAGCCCCAACCATAATTCATTTAACCTGGTCTTCCTTTTCAAGAGTAATCCCCAGTCCAAATTCTCAAATATGGGCATCCTCCTTAGGAGTAATACCCAAGTTCTCATTAACCTGGGCCTCCTTTTCAAGAATAATCCCCAGTAATAATTCTCATTAATTTTGGGAATCCTCCTTAGGAGTAAGCCCCAAGTCCTCTAATCTGGGCATCCTCCTTAGGAGTAAGCCCCAATCTTAAAATTCCCAAATATGGGCATCCTCCTCAGGAGTAAGGCCCAAGTCCTCTAATCTGGGTATCCTCCTTAGGAGTAAGCCCCAGTCTTAAAATTCCCAAATATGGGCATCCTCCTTAGGAGTAAGCCCCAACCATAATTCCTTTAACCTGGGCTTTCTTTTCAGGAGTAAGCCCGAGTCCAAATTATCAAATATGGGCATCTTCCGTAGGAGTAAGCCCCAAGTCCTCATTAATCTGGGCCTCCTTTTCAGGAGTAAGCCCCAGTCATAATTTCCATTAATCTGGGCCTTCTTTTCAGGAGTAAGCCCCAGTTTTAAATCCTATTAATTGGGAATCCTCCTTAGAATTAAGCCCCAGCCTTAATTCTCTTAACTTGGGATTCCTTTTCAAAAGCAATCCCCAGTCTCAAATATGAGCATCCTCCTTAGGAGTAAGCCCCAACCATAATTCTCTTAATCTGGTATTCCTTTTCAAGAGAAATCCCCAGTCTCAGATATGGGCATCCTCCTTAGGAGTAAGCCCCAAGTCCTCATTAATCTGGGCCTCCTTTTCAGGAGTAAGCCCCAGTCATAATTTCCATTAATCTGGGCCTTCTTTTCAGGAGTAAGACCCAGTTTAAAATCCTATTAATTGGGAATCCTCCTTAGGAGTATGCCCCAGCCATAATTCTCTTAACCTGGGCTTACTTTTCAAGAGAAATCCCCAGTCTCAGATATGGGCATCCTCCTTAAGAGTAAGCCCCAATTCCTCTAATCTGGGCATCCTCCTTAGGAGTAAGCCCCAACCATAATTCTCTTAACCTGGGCTTCCTTTTAAAGAGCAAGCCCCAGTCTCATATATGGGCCTCCTCCTTAGGAGTAAGCCCAAAGTCCCTTTAATTTTCAAATCCCTTTAACCTGGGCCTCATTTTCAGGAGTAAGCCCCAATCTTAATTTCCTTTTGATCTGGGCTTCCTTCTCAGGAGTAAAACCCAATCATAAGTCCCCTCCTAACTTGGGCATCTTCCTTAGGAGTAATCCCCAAGATTAGAATATCCAAATCTCCATGAAGCACATATACCTTTATGGACCCTGTTCCTAGATTTCTTCCCTGAAGTAAATCTTAATCATCATCTATTTGGGCAGTCATACACACATAATCCCCACATCATTGCATCTTTCGTGGCACAATTGTCTGGTTTCACCAATACCTCTTGTTTCTCACACCGAGCCTGACTCACGTGAGCTTAGAGTGTAAAAGTAATCATGACATATTTCTTTGAGCCATAAATCATGCATAAAAATCATACTCCCTTACTCGAACTACGTGAGTTCTGATTCCTTTTCCGAAACAAAGGATACATAGGTATCCCATCTATGGGTACGATCCCAACTCTGAAATAATCCTTGTCCTTCTGAATGACAATAAACTTCAAATGCCACACTGAGTGGGTTTAAAACCAGTATGGTCATCATAATGACCAATATAATATTATTTATTGAAGGATACCATTGGCTAAGAATCTCTAAACAAATAAACATGATTCTCTATCGATGAAGAACCTCGAATACATATAAAATATTCTCTAAATTTCCTACATATCAATCATTGATTTTTAGATCTAAAGGAAAGCTCATTTTATACTGGGTAATGTAATAAGTATTCGGGAACATAACTTAAATCTATAACGAGAGTCCTAGAGTAGAAAATAATTCCCCTCAAAAAGGTGTGATGAGTCCGAACTCCCATCTTCTCGACCAATGAAAATTTCTAAGCCTCATCAGTCTACAACTAATGAGCACCTACCTTTGGAAAGTAGGTTCAAATGGATATGGAATCATTGGATGTTTCCGATTCTACGAACAAACTCGTTAGAAACCATTTGGAATGTTTGAATCTTAAATCAATTATATCATCCCCCATTCCAAAGGGAAACAACCATGCAGGAGTTTTCATTATCGACAGTGGCTGGGAGCTCAATCAAGGTGGATCGGTAGTGGCGATGATGAGCAGCAGCATCGGGTGGCTCTCTATGAGCTCAGAGGTTGAAGACGATTCCACGAATGCTGGATCGATCACAGATGTCCTTGTTTATAACATCAGATGCGGGATGGAGTGTGAGGCTCTGATTGGTCATGAGATTAGATGAATGATGAGGATTGCATCCGTGTTTTTAAAAACGCGTCCCACATTGAAATGGGATGCAGAATTTGTGTGGTTTAAATATCAATCCACGATGGCTATGACTCAGAATTCTCCTCCCCCCTCTCCCGATGCCACCCGCACTGGCGTTCTGCGGGCACGCTCTTAGCATCTTCTCTCGCTCCCTCAGGTGCACTATTGGTGACCACTATGGATGTGCCGCACGAGTTTACCACCGTGCATGCACCTACGAGATTATACATGGCCCACACACCCTGCCTCATGTGGGGATGACCTTGAGGGCTTACCTCAAGCGTAGTTGGCCCTCAGGTCCAACATGTTCTTAAAGATGAGGCCCTTGGATGGCCTCCATAGTTGGCATATTTTTTAGTAAAGGCACACAAAAAACACTTTGTTAAAAATAATGTATAACCAATATGATATTACATCCTTAAATACCAAGCCCCTTCTTCATTATCACTAGAATTAAAATCCTCCAACCTTATTCTCTTCTTCTTCTATTCTTTTTGGAATGAGAATTCCAAATACCTTATTCAAAAAATCATCACTATTTTCTTAAGATCATGAATCCCAAAGTTCTTCAATAAGTTCTTTTTCTCCATTCATGGATAATGCATGGACCATTTCTTCACTCCTCATGCATTTAAAGCATAATGCATGGTAATATTTGATTCAAAACCTTCATCCAATTATAAGTCATTGGATAGATCTTCAACACTTCATCCCTTTAGTAAATATGGATGGATCTTATTTCTCCTCATGAAATTGAGTATTTCATGGACTTCTTCAAGTGTTGTGACAATGTATCACCTTGATACAAGTCTTGTAACTGAGGACCAGTTCTACAATCATCAGATTTATTCAAAATATTCTTCCATAATCAAAGTGGGAGCTACACTGAATTACTAATATCACTTAAAGAATCACCACTTCAATCATTGTAAAAACTTCCATAATCCCCTTTCCATACACTTATTGACAACTTATTGACACTGGACTTCTTATTGAAATCTTATTGACAACAAATTCAACACAATTCCCAACAATATCCCCCTTTGTATTTTGTTGTCATTATCAATTAAGCACACTTTAAATGGGTCAATATGTGTGCCAATATTTTCTCCCGCTTATTGGAAACCAAATGCAAAGGTGTAGTGGGGTCTGTTAAAAAACATTCCCTCCTCCCTTTAAGGAACACCTTCAAGAATATTTTTGAGAGAGAGGGATGATGTCACATGGTTCACTTACAAAAGAGACTTTAGTGAATCAACTATAAGTCTACTTGGGATAAACCAATGTAGAAAATAAGGTAGATATGAACAAGGTTTTCAATGATGTCCATAAACAACCATACATGTGAAATCATGCTCATAATGTATCAAATCTTATCCCAGGGGTTCGAAATAGTCATATATATCAATGACATGAAAAATCCTACACAAACTTCACCAAAATTATTAGAAAGTTTAAATGAAAAGATAAATCCCCCCTTTCATCCCATATTTTCATCAATCAAGCACTCCCCCTTAATCAACATGATAAATACAATTAAGAACAAGGGATGAAAGTGTGATTGGAATACCTCAACTTCACCTTCTTGAGATGATATGAATTTCAAGGTTTTTCTTGACATAATACTTGATATCATCTCCTTAATATTTTCTCCCCCTCAAGGGGTGCACTCCCTTTGATTTTCCTTGGTAGAAAATAATCATCATATGACCTTCAAGATATTCATATTGATAATCTTCCACTGTGGAATGCTTCAAGTAATTATCATATCATGTATAATGAGTCCAAATTGCAGTTATCCACTTTGTTAATTAAATTATCATATTGATAATGAACTTCATATTCAATTACCTACAATGTAAGCACACATATACAAAAAATATAAGGGAATAAGATGGAACACTTGTGAACTTTTTAATAGAAGCACTGGGGATGAGAATTTTCTCTCAACCCAAGAACTCATTTCCTTGCATCTCTAAAGTGTCTGGTTCTCTTCATGCTGGTGTTTCCTCTCCATTTTTAATTTTTATCTTTCTTTGTCATCATGGACCATTTAATTCTATTTACCTTCAACTTGTGTGGATTATTTTTCTTTACTTCTGTCAGTAGTGAAGTAGCTTCCATTGGTGTATGTTCTTCAATTTTTAGAATCTCCATTTGGCCTGGTAAAATAGTTATACATTTTTTTGCATGATGTCCAGCCTTCTTGCACCTTACACACAATAGTTTTAAGACACTTGGGTTGTCATGTGCTGACAACCTATCATGAAATTCTAATTTTACTTCATGTGGAATAACCTGTTTCTCCTTTTCCCTTTCTTTAGCTACTACTTCATCTTCTGATCTTTATAGTTCTCTATCAATTTCCAATTGATTAGGCCGGATAACTAAAAAATCCTTCTTAACATTTTCTAATTTGGATATTACACATGGATTCTTCACTATCTTTAAGTTACCTTTATTAGGAAACTTATTAATATTATCTGTAGGAATGTATTCAGTCAATGCCATCTTCTTTTGGATTGATTATTATTTTAGTTTCAGCTTAATTCCATTTATTTCTATGGATTGTTTGCAGTGATCCATGGTATGAAATTTGTTTCCACAATAGAATCATATTTTCTTGGATGAGATGAAATTCTTGGAATCCAGTTTAGACTTCTTCTTTAGAATAGTTTGTTTCACAATTTTCTTGACTTTAGGTGTTTTTCATATTCCCAATAGAATACTTTTCAACTCTTTTTATTTCTCCTACCTTTGTTGTGGTATATTCTTCTTATCAAAATATGCCCGAGGCATGGTTGGACTAAATCATCACTCATAATAATTGTGACCACTTTTTTTTTCAATTATCACAAAAGTCTTCAAGATAATAAAATCTATTCTTGATAGATAGATTCTTCTTCATCTATGATTTTTGCTTTTGATTTGCAGGTTACTTCATTTCTTCACATATAATTTCCCTAAATATAGGCCTTCCACAATTGTCATATGATGAAATATTATGCTATAAATCATTGTCCTGATGGCCAAATTTCCAACAACATCAAAAATAGCTAAAAAATATCCTTCTTTTACTTGTAGTGTCAGTCTGGCTAGATTTAGTTCATTTTTTTTTCTGGAATTGTCTTTCTCCCTTTGGAGAATACATTTGTATGTTGTTCTTTTTAATCATCCCATCATCCATCTTTGAAATTTTGATGTATGTATCCACATTTTTATCAATCCACATCTTCCCAGATTTTTTCTTTGAACCTATACTTTCATGTGCAACTACATTAATAGAAACAGAACTAACTGGGTTATGGGATTCCTTCTTCTTGGAGGATGTTTCCATTGGATTAGAGGATAATCTGATGTTTCTTTTGGAATAATATTACTCAATAAAAACTTGAGTGGCATCATATATTTTTTAGCTATTTGGGAAGTTCCTTCTTGGAGTGATTGTTAATTCTTCAATTTCACCTCCAGCTCTAAACACTTTATGTGGAGGGATTTCTTTTCAGCCTCAACTGATCTCATCTTGATTTCCCAATTCCCCGTAATCTTTTTCATTTTTTCTTCATGCACATTCTTTAATTGTTTCAAATATATGCCGATCTCCTTTACCTTATTAGATTTTTCTTCTCATTGAGCATCTTTGAAAACCATAGAGACTTTATGTAACTTTTAATGTGCATGGAAAGATTCTACAAATACCATTTCAAAGAATTAATTCTCACAAATACTTCCCTATAATTCTTTTTTAACTTTAGAATGTCATTCATTGAAAAGAGAATTTTTTTCTTCATTTTACTTCACTATTATTGTGAGAGTGTTGGATATTCTAACCTTTTTAGCCAATGCATCTTCCATGGCATCAGCTTCTTCTTCCAACTGTAATTTTTCATCTTGAAGAGCACTAAAACTTGAAGCAATATGTCTTGAAACTTATCTAGGGACTTTATTCAAATGATATTTGAGTATAGATTGAAGATCACTAATTTATCTATCATCATCACAACTTGAACTGGATTATCAGAAGAATAATATGTATTATCACATGTTGTACCTTTCATATTACCTTTTTTAGAAGGTGTATCCTCATTAGTAGTAAGCCTCTTCTTCATCTTCCTTTCCTGTTTCTTATTTCTATTTTTCTGAGTTTTGGAAGATATCTCTATTTGAGTTTGTTCACTAATCTCCTCAAATCTGCACTTCATAAATATTTCCTTGGATATTTTAGAGGTAACCTCCTTCTGATACCAATTTAAGTGCCCAGATCAGTGTGAATCACTGAGAGGGGGAGGGGGTGAATTAGTGATCCCTTTAAATATTTTTACTAATTAATTCTTTTCAATTAAACCTATATGGATATTTAAAGCCTCAATCCACTCTTATTGTGTCTCTTAGCCTTACCTAGAATGATGCTATAAATGTAAAGTCTTTGAACACAAGGATTTACAAGGTTCGGTTCAAAGACCTACTCCTTACTATGTTGGTTATTCAACCCAACATAGATTCTCCACTATAATTTGGTTAGTAATTAGAATGGTAGATGTAGAGTACCACTGTATCTCTCCTAAGTCTCACAAGAGGTTCTTTATACTACTTCCCATAGTGTTATCAGAGTCCCATTGGCTTGCTTCAGAGTCCCACTGAAGACTTCTCCTCCTCCTCGAATCTCACTGGGGCCATCTACCTCTCGAGTCACACGAGAAACTTCCTTATTTAAGTTATTTCTTGATTCAATATAGATGATATTATTTTCTCTCCACATAGACTTTCTGAATCACACTTTCCTATGTATCTCTTCAAGAATATTTAACAACCTTTTGAAAGGTTTGTTAGCCTTGCTCAATAACTCTGATCACTTTTACTGATCAGTTATCAGTCTAAAAAATGATCAAGAAATTCTTTCTTCTTTTGATGAAGACCTATACTCACTAAGATGTCTGCTAATGGTGCACACAACATCTTGAAGAATATAATATGCAAGAATTATCTTGTACAATATCATCTCATTCTGCCTTCTTGGACTCTCAAGCACTGTAAACTCAGATGAAAGATCTTCTTTAACTCTATTTGGATTCATTCTAAATTCTCATTTACTTCATGAATTTATTTCATGGGATCCAATACCTCTTGTATTTAGATATCTCAATTTTTTATTCTTTATTGAAATAACTGAATGCACTTAAACTTCTCCTTGTTTTCTTGGAAATAATCACATACACTTATGTGCTTATTCAAACATCGAGGATCAACTCACTTGGAATCATCTGAATTGATTGGGATTCATGCATGATTTTCATGGAATTACTTATTCTTGTTTACACACATGAACTCAAAATCTTTATTCCTCCTTTTAACTGTCTTTACATGTGCATGTGAATGCATGAAAAATTTACTTCTTCTCTTTTGCTTGTGTGAAAACCATAATGGGTGTAATCATTTGAGCACACACCCTTCCTCTTTCTTATTTTCCCCCTTTCTTCTCCCCTTTTGGTTCTTAGCACACACATACCTATTCTTTTAATTAGAGTTCAATTATATGTTTTTTTCCTCATACCTGAATGGGTAAATTCATTTATTTGTGTTCTTATTTCTTTCTTCCTCTTTCTTCTTCACATGAGCATACACTTTTTGTTCTTTTGTTGTCTTTTCATGAAGATGGAATAAACTTATGCATGTGTATTCATGTGCATCATGAAAGCCCTTATTCCTCTTATGCATACTCCTAGGATCTTGGGTTCTTTTTCTTCTCTAAGTTCCTTGGGTTTCTTCTTTGTGAAACAAGGGAGGAATCCTCGGCTTGGGTAACTTTGCCGAGTATCAAAAGGGTGCAAGCACCTATTGTGTACTTGAGGTATACTATGCACAAAGGCACAACAAGGGTTCGAAAGAACCTGTCACATGCTTATGTTTTCTATTTCATACAGAGGGTGAATGTTCTTTCACGAACCAAGGGGTTCATGGCTATCCTTCTTTATGAACCACAAGAGGGGAACGACTCTTCTTCACTCAAGGGATGCATAGGATTCTTTTGCATAACGGTTGTGCTAGATTCCTTTGTGCAAGGGATGAACAAGACTCCTTCTTCACGTAATAGATTAATGGATCTTCTTCTTTACATAGCTAGGCTTTGAGAAAAAACTTCTGCATTTCGTGAACTAGAGGGGTTCGCAGTTTCTCTATTTCTTTGAAAAAATAGGAGCTCTTTTCTTCGAGAATGGCAACAACAACTTTTGGCTCAGGGGTCCTCCTTTTATAGGTAGTGGATGCATGTTTAAATCTGTATATTTAATATGAAGATCAGGGCTTTGAATGCCCCAGATATTTGGATTTGAAATATTCAAATGCAGATGAGATATCCCTCATATCTCTCTGTTCTTTTATATTCAACGCAAATTCCATCTTTCACATGAAAACATCACATGCATGTGTTTTAGAACGCATGTAAACCATATCCTTGAGCACTTGAGCGGCATGATGTGGCCTCGCACGTTCAGTTGCTTTGGTCTTCATGGATTCTTCATTTCAATCACATTCATGAAAATTTTAATGCATGCATGTGTTCAGTTAATCTGAACGATCACCATGCAGCAGTTTTCATCCTTGACAGTGGCCGGGAGATCGATCAAGGTGGATCGACAGTGGTGACGATGAGCAGCGACATTGGGTGCCTCTCCATGAGGTTGGAGGTTGAAGATGATTCCACAACCATTGGATCGATAATGGACGTCCCTGATAAGAATGTGGGATGCAGGATGGAGCGTGAAGCTCAGATTGGTCACGAGATTAGATGAACGACAAGGATTGCATCCGCGTTTTTAAAAATGCATCCCACATCAAAATGCACTGCATAATTTGTGTGGTTTAAATATCAATTCACAATGGCTACGGCTCATAATTCTCCTCCCTGTCTCCCAGTGCCACCCCACACTGGTGTTCTACAGGCATGCTCTTAGAACCCACTCTCGCTTCCTCGGGTGCACTACTGGCGCCCACTATGCATGCGCCGTGCGTGTTCACCACCGTGCGCGCACCTGTAGGCTTATACATGGCCCGCACACCCTGCCTCATACGGGGATGTCCTTGAGAGCTTCCCTCAGGCTCAGTTGACCCTTGGGTCCCACATGTGCTTGAGGATGAGGCCCTCGGCTTTCCTCCATGGTTGGATTATTTTTTAGAAAAGGAACACAACAAATACACTTTGTTAAAAACAAATTATAACCAAAATGATATGCCATATTTAAATACCAAGCCTCTTCTTCATTTTCACTAGAATTCCAATCTGCCAACCTTCTTCTATTCTTATTTTATTCTTTTTGGAATGATAATTCCAAATATCTTCTTCAAAACGACATCAATCTTTTCTTAAGATCATGAATCCCAAAGTTCTTCAATACTTTCCTTTGACCCATTCATTGATTATGCATGGACCATTTCTTCACTCCTTATGCGTTTAAAGCATAATCATGGTAATATTTGATTCACAACCTTCATACAATTAGAAGTAATTGTATGGATCTTCAACACTTCATCCCTTTAGTGTCTATGGATGGATCTTCTTTCTCCTCATTCAATTGAGTATTGCATGGAATTCTTCAAGTGTTGTGACAATGTATCACCTTGATACAAGTCTCAGAACTTAGGACCAATTCTACAATCGTCAGATTTATTTACAATCTTCTTCCATAATCAAAGTGGGATCTACAATGAATTACTAACATCAATTTAAGAATCACCACTTCAATAATTGGAAAAACTTCTATAATAACCTTTCCATTCAGATATTGACAACTTATTGACACTGGACTCTTTATTGACATCTTATTGACAACAATTTCAACACAATGATCAAAAATCTCCCCCTTTATATTTTGTTGTCAATATCACTTAATCACACTTTAAATGGGTAAATATGTGTGCCAATATTTTCTCCCCCTTATTGGAAACCAAATGCAAAGGTGTAGTGGGGTCTTTTCAAAAACATGTCCTCCTCTATTTAAGGAATATCTTCAAGAATATTTCTGAGAGACAGGGATGATGTAATATGGTTTACTTAGCAAAGAGACTTTAGTGAATCAACTCTAAGTCTACTGGGGATAACCCAATTTAGAAAACAAGAGATATATGGCCAAGGTTTTCAATGCTGTCCATAAACAACCATACATGTGAAATCATGCTCAGAATGTGTCAACTCTTATCCTAGGGGTTGGAAATAGTCAGATATATCAATATCATGCTAAATCCTACACATAATTCACCAAAATTATTAGAAAGTTCAATTGAAATGATAAAACTACCCCTTTCATCCCATCTTGTCATCAATAAAGCACTTCCCCTTAATCAACATGATAAATATAATTAAGAACAAGGAATGAAAGTGTTATTGGAATACCTCAACTTCAGATTCTTGAGATGATATGAATTTCAAGGTTTTTCTTGACATAATCCTTGATATCATATCCTTAATTTTTTCTCCCTCTCAAGGGGTGCACTCCATTTGATTTTACTTGGTGGAAAATAATCATCATATGACCTTTAGGATATTCATATTGATAATCTTCCACTGTGTAATGCTTTAAGTAATTATCAAATCATGCATAATGAGTCCAACTTGTAGTTCTGCACTTTTTTCATTAAATTAAAATTTTGAGAATGACCTCATATTCAATTACCTACATTTTAATCACACATATACAAAAAAAATATAAGGGAATAATATGGAACACTTGTGAACATCTTAATAGAAGCACTAGGGTTGAGAATTTACTCTCAACCCAATAACTCCTTTGCTTGCATCTCTAAAGTGTCAGGTTCTCTTCATGCTGGTGTTTCCTCTCCATTTGTAATTTTGATCTTTCTTAGTCAGCATGGACCATTTACTTCCATTTACCTTCAACTTTTGAAGATTATTTTTATTTATTTATTTCAGTAGTGAAGTATCCTCTACTAGTGCATATTATTCAATTTTCAGCAACTCCATTTGGCCTGGTAAAATAGTTATACATTTGTTTGCATGATGTACAACCTTATTTCACATTACACACTGTACTTTTAAGACACTTGGGTTGTCATGTTCTGACAACCTCTCATGAAATTTGAATTTTCCTTTATGTGGAATAACTTATTTCTCTTTTTCCTTTGTTTTAGCTAGTACTTCATTTTCTCATCTTTATAGTTCTCTAGAAATTTGAAATTGATTAGGCCAGATAACTAAACACTCCTTAACATTTTCTAATTTGGAGTTTCCACATGGATTATTAACTATCTTCAAGTTACCTTTCTTATCAAACTTATTAAGATCATCTTTAGGAATGTCTTCAGTCAATCCCATCTTCCTCTAGATTGATTCTTCTTTTAGTTTCATCTTTCTTTCATTCATTTCTATGGATTTTTTGGAGTGATCCATGGTATGAATTTTATTTCCATAGTAGAAGCATCATTTTGTGGTTAAGATGACATTCTTGGAATCTAGTTTAGACTTCTTCTTGGGAATAATTTGTTTCATAATTTTCTTGAATTTAGTGTTTTTCATATTCCCAATAGAATACATTTCAACACCTTTTCATTTCTCCTACCTTTGTTGTGGTCGACACTTCTTATCGACATATGCCTGAGGTATAGTAGGAATAAACCAAAACTCATCATAATTGTGACCACTTTTGTTTAAATTACCACAGAAGTCTTCAAGATAATCAAATCTGTTCTTGATAGATAAAATTTTCTTTATCTGTGATTTTTTCATTTTCTTTGCTGGTTGCTTCATTTCTTCACATCTACTTTCCCTGAATATAGGCCTTCCACAATTTTTATATGCTAACATATTATGCTAGTAATCATTTTCCTAATTCCAAAACTTCCAAAAACACCAAAAATAGCTAACAAATATCCTTCTTTTACTTTTAGTGTCTGTTTAGCAATATTTAGTGCATTTTTGTATCTGGAATTGTCTTTCTGCCTTTGGAGCATCCATTTGGAAGTTGTTATTTTTAATCATCCCAGCATCCATACATGAAATTTTGATGGATTTATCAACATTTTTATCAATTCACATCTTCCTAGCTTTTTTCTTTGAACCAGTACTTTCATTTGCAACTGAATTAGTAGAAACAAAAATAACTGGGTTATGGGATTCCTTCTTATTGGAGGTTTTTTCCATTGGATTAGACGATGATCTGATGTTCCTTTTGGAATCATATTATTCAATTAAAACTTGAGTGACATCATCTATTTTTTTAGTTATTTGGGAAGTTCCTTCTTGGAGTTATTGTTGATTCTTCAATTTCACCTCCAACTCTAAACACTTCATGTTGAGGGAGTTCTTTTCATCATCAACTGATTTCAGCTTTCTTTCCCAATTCCCCGTAATCCTTATCATTAGTTCTTCATGCACATTCCTTAATTGTTTCAAATAGATGTCGATCTCCTTTACCTTGTTGGATTTTTCTTCTCATTGAGAATATTTTACAACCATAGAGACTTTATGTAACTTTTCAAGTGCATGAAAAGATTTTACAAATACCATTTCAAAGAATTAATTCTCACAAATACTTCCCTACAGTTCTTTAGTAACTTTAGCATGTATTTCATTGCAAAGAGAAATTGTTTATTCATTTTCTTTCACTATTATTGTGAGAGTGTTAGATATTCCAACCCTTTAAGGCAACACGTCTTCCATGGAATCACTTTCTTCTTCCAGCTGTAATTTTTCTTCTTAAAGAGCACTAAAACTTACAACAATATGTCTTTCCACTTCTCTAGGGACTTTATTTAGATGATATTTGAGTATAGATTGGAGATAACTAATTGATCTATCATTATTATAGTTTTAAAATGATTATCATAAGAATAATAAGTATTATCACATGTTGTACCTTTCAGATTACCTTTAGTAGAAGGTGTATCCCATTAGTAGTAAGCTTCTTCTTCATCTTCCTTTCTTGTTTCTTCTTTCTATTTTTTTGAGTCTTGGAAGATATCTCCATTTGATTTTGTTGAATAATCTCATCAAATATGAACTTAATAAAGACTCCCTTGGATATTTTAGAGGTAACCTCCCTATGATAACAATTGAAGTGCCCAGATTAGTGTGAATCACTGAGTGGGGGAGGGGGTGAATCAGTGAACCCTTTAAATCTTTTTGCTAATTGATTATTTTAAATTAAATATATATGGATTGTAAAAGCCTATATCTACTCTTCTTGTGTCTCTTAGCCTTACCTCGAATGATGTTGTAAATGTAAAGTCTCTGAACATAAGGATTTACAAGGTTCGGTTCAAAGACATACTCCTTACTATGTTGGTTATTCAAGCCAACATAGATTCTCCACTATAATTTGGTTAGTAATTACAATGGTCAATACAGAGTCCCACTGTATCTCTCCTGAGTCCCACATGAGGTTCTTTATACCACTCCCAATGGTGTTACCAGAGTCCCATTGGCCTGCTTCAGAGTCCCATTTAAGACTTCTTCCCCTCCCTGAATCTCACAGGGGTCTTCTACCTCCCGAGTCACACCAGACGCTTAGTTCTTTAAGTTATTTCTTGATTAAATATTGATTATTTACTTCTCTCTACACACAGGATTACTGAATCAAACTTTCCTATGTATCTCTTCAAGAACCTTTAACAACCTTTTTAAAGGTCTGTTGGCCTTGCTCAATAACTCTGATCACTTTTTCTGATCATTTCTTTGTCTAAAAAATGATCAGGTAATTATTTCTTCTTCCGATGAAGACCTGTCCTCACTAAGATGTGTGCCAATAGTACACACAACTTCTTGAAGAATATAATATGCAAGAATGATCTTGTACAATATCATCTCAGTCTGCCTTCTTGGACTCTCAAGCACTGTAAACTCAGATGAAAGATCTTCTTTAACTCTGTCTGGATTCATTCTCAATTCTCATTTACTTCATTCATGTATTTATTGGGATCCAATACCTCCTATATTTTGATATCTCAATTTCTTATTCTTTAGTGCAATAACTGAATTCACTTAAACTTCTCCTTGTTTTCTTGGCAAGAATCACATACACTTATGTTATTATTCAAACACCAAGGATCAGCTCACTTGGAATCATTTGAATTGATTGGGATTCATGCATGATTTTCATGGAATTTCTTATTCTTGTTTACACATGTGCACTCACAATCTTGATTCCTCCTTTTAGCTGTCTTTACATGTCCATGTGCATGCATGAAAAATCTTCTTCTTCTCTTTTGCTTGTGTGAAAACCATAATGGGTGTAATCTTTTGAGCACACACACTTCCTCTTTCTTCTTTTCCCTTTTTCTTATACCCTTTTGGTTCTTTGCATACACATACTTTTTCTTTTAATTAGAGTTCAATTATATGTGTGTTTCTTCATTCTTGAATGGTTGAATTCATTTATTTGTGTTATTATTTCTTTCTTTCTCTTTCTTCTTCACATGAGCATACACTTTTTGTTATTTATTTTTTCTTTTCATGAAGATGGTATCAACTTATGCATGTGTATTCATGTGCATCATGCAAGCCCTTCTTCCTCTTATGCGCACACCTGGGAGCTTGGGTTCCTTTTCTTCTCTAAGTACCTTGGGTTTCTTCTTTGTGAAACAAGGGAGGAATACTCGGCTCGGTTACCTTCACAAAGTATCACAAGGGTGCATGCACCTACTATGTACTTGCGGTATACTACCCACGAAGGAATAACGAGGGTTCGAAAGAACATGTCACATGCTTGTGTTTTCTGTTTAGTATAGAGGGCGGATGTTCTTTTCCAAACCAAGGGGTTCACGGTTCTCCTTATTTGCGAACCATGAGAGGTGAGCAACTCTCCTTCGTGTAAGGGCTACATGAGATTCTTTTACGCAATGGCTGCACATGATTCCTTCACCCAAGGGATGAACGAGACACCTTATTCATGAAATAGATTCATGGCTCTTCTTCTTCATGTAACTAGGATATGAGAAAAACCTTCTGACTTTCATGAACCAAAGTGGTTCATAGTTTCTCTATTTCTTTGAAAAAATAGGTGCTTTTTTTTTCAAGAATAGCAGCAAAAACTTTTGGCTCGGGGGTCCTCCTTTTATAGGTAGTAGATGCGTGTTTAAATCTATGTATCTAACATTAAGACGAGGGATTTGAATTCCCAACATCTTTGGATTTGAAACATTCAAATGTGGATGAGTATCCTGCATATCTCTCTGTTCTTTTCTATTCAACGTGAACTCCATCTTTCACGTGAAAACATCACATGCATGCATTTTAGAATGCATGCGAAACATATACTTGAGCACTCGAGCGGCATGACATGGCCTCACACCTTCGGTTGCTTTGGCCTTCATGGATTCTTCATTTCAATCATATGCATGCAACTTTTAATGCATGCATGTGTTCAGTTCGTCCGAATGATCACCATGAAGGAGTTTTCATCCTTGATAGTGGCCGAGAGCTCGATCAAGGTAGATCAGCAGTGGCGTTGATGAGAAGTGACATCAGGTATCTCTCTATGAGGTTGGAGGTTAAAGACGATGTGACAACCATTGGATTGATCACGGACATCCCTGATTAGAATTCAAGACTTGGGATGGAGGGTGAGGCTCAGATTGGTTATGAGATTAGATGAATGATGAGGATTGCATTTGTGTTTTTAAAAACGCATCCCACATTGAAAGGCGCCACATAATTTGTGTGGTTTAAATATCAATCCATGAAGGCTACGACTCAGAATTCTCCTCCCCCTCTCCCGGTGCCGCCCATCACTGGTGTTCTACAGGCATGCTCTTAGCACCCACTCTCACTTCCTTGGGTGCGCTACTGGCGCCCACTATGCATGCGCCACACGAGTTCACCACCGTGCACACATCTGTAGGATTATATATGACCCAAACACCTTGCCTCATGTGGGGTTGTCCTTGAGGGATTCCCTCAGGTGTGGTTGACCCTCAGGTCTCCCATGTTCTTGAGGATGAGGCCCTTGACTCACCTCCATGGTTGGCTTATTTTTTAGAAAATCCACACAACAAATACACTTTGTTAAAAACAAATTATAACCAAGATGAAATTCCATATTTAAATACCAATCCACTTCTTCATTATCACTAGAATTCCAATCTGCCAACCTTCTTCTCTTATTATTTTATTCTTTTTTGAATGAGAATTTCAAATATCTTCTTCAAAAAATCATCACTCTTTTTTAAGATCACGAATCCAAAAGTTCTTCAATAAGTTCCTTTGATCCATTCATTGATGATGCATAGACCATTTCTTCAATCATCATGCATTTAAATCATATGCATGGTAATTTTTGATTCACAACATTCATCCAATTATAAGTAATTGGATGGATCTTCAACACTTTATCCCTTTAGTTTCTATGGATGAATCTCATTTCTCCTCCTTCAATTGAGTATTGCATGGACTTTTTCAAGTGTTGTGAAAATGTATTTCCTTAATACAAGTCTTGGAACTTAGGACCAATTCTAAAATTGTCAGATTTATTCACAATCTTCTTCCATAATCCAAGTGGCATCTACACTGAATTACTAACATCACTTTAAGCATCACCACTTCAATAATTGGTAAAACTTCCATAATAACCTTTCCATACACATATTGAAAACTTATTGACACTGGAGTCCTTATTGACATCTTATTGACAAAAAATACAACAAAATTCTCAACAATCTCCCCCTTTTTATTTTCTTTTCAATATTACTTAAGCACACTTTAAATGGGTCAATATGTGTGCCAATATTTTATCCCCCTGATTGGAAATCAAATGCAAAGGTGTAGTGGGGTCTTTTCAAAAAACACGTCTTCCTCCATTTAAGGAATATCTTCAAGAATATTTCTGAGAGAGAAGAATGATTTCACATGGTTCACATAGCAAAGATACTTTAGTGAATCAACTCTAAGTCTACTGGGGCTAACCCGATGTAGAAAACAAGAGAGATATGACCAAGGTTTTCAATGATGTTCATGAACAACCATACATGTGAAATCATGCTCAAGATGTGTCAACTCTTATCCCAGGGGTTAGAAATATTTAGATCTATCAATGACATGATAAATCCTACACATAATACACCAAAATTATTAGAAAGTTCAAGTGAAAAGATAAATCTCCCCCTTTCATCCCATCTTGTCATCAATCAAGCACTTCCCCTTAATCAACATGATAAATACAATTAAGAACAAAGGATGAAAGTGTGATTGGAATAACTAAACTTCATATTCTCGAGATGATATGAATTTCAAGGTTTGTCTTGATATAATCCTTGATATCACCTCATTAATTTTTTCTCCCCCTCAAGGGGTGCACTCCATTTGATTTTCTTTGGTGGAAAATAATAATCAGATGACCTTTGGGATATTCATATTGATAATCTTCCACTATGGAATTCTTCAAGTAATTATCAAATCATTCATAATGAGTCCAACTTGGAGTTATCCACATTGTTCATTAAATTATAATTTTGAGAATGAACTTCATCTTTAATTCCCTATAATGTAAGAACAAATATACAACAAAAATATAAGGGAATAAGATGGAACACTTGTGAAATTTTTAATAGAATCACTAGGGCTGATAATTTTCTCTCAACCCAAGAACTCCTTTCTTTGCAGCTCTAAAGTGTCTGGTTCTCTTCATGCTGGTGTTTCCTCTCCATTTGTGATTTTGATATTTCTTTGTCAACATGGACCATTTACTTCCATTTACCTTCAATTTGTGTAGATTATTTGTCTTTATTTCTTTCAGTAGTGAAGTATCTTCTACTAGTGCATGTTCTTCAATTTTCAGCAACTCCATTTGGCCTAGTAAAATAGTTATACATTTGTTTACATGATGTACTGCCTTCTTGAACCTTACACATAGTAGTTGTAAGACAATTGGGTTGTTATGTGCTGACAACCACTCATGAAATTCTAATTTTCCTTCATGCAGAATGACCTATTTATCTTTTTTCTTTTGTTTTAGATAATACTTCATCTTCTACTCTTTATAGTTCTCTAGAAATTTGAAATTGATTAGGACATATAACTAAACACCCCTTCTTAACATTTTCTAATTTGGAGTTTACACATGGATTCTTCATTGTCTTAAAGTTAACATTATTTGAAAACTTATTAATATTATCTTTAGGAATGTCTTCAGTCAGTCCCATCTTCTTCTGGATTGATTGTTCTTTTAGTTTCAGATTTCTTCCATTCATTTCCATGGATTGTTTGTAGTGATATATGGTATGAAATTTCTTTCCATAGTAGAAGAATATTTTCTTGGTTGAGATGACATTCTTAGAATCCGGTTTAGACTTCTTCTTGGGAATACTTTATTTCACTATTTTATTTTCTTTTGTGTTTTTTATGTTCCTAATAGAATAATTTTCAACTCTTTTTCCTTTATCCCAACTTTGTTGTGGTCTATGCTTCTTATCAATATATGCCTGAGGCATGGTAGGACTAAACCAATACTTGTAATAATTGTGGCTAATTTTGTTTCAATTATCACAGAAGTCTTCAAGATAATAAAATCTTTCTTTGATAGATAAATTTTTCTTCATCTATGATTTTTTCTTTTCCTTTGCAGGTTGCTTCATTTCTTCACATCTAATTTCCCTGAATGTAGGCCTTCCACAATTTTCATATGCTGACATATTATTCCAGCAATCATTGTCCTGATTCCCAAACTTCCAACAACAGCAATAATAACTAACAAATATCCTTCTTTTACTTGTAGTGTCTGTTTGGATTGATTTAGTGCATTTTTGTTTCTGGAATTGTATTTCTTCATTTGGAGCATCCATTTGGAAGTTGTTATTTTTAATCATCCCTGCATCCATACTTGAAATTTTTATGGATGTATCAAAATTTTTATCAATACACATCTTCCCAGCTTTTTTTCTTTGAACCTGTACTTTCATGTGAAACTGCATTAGTAGAAACATAAATAACTGGGTTATGGGATTCCTTCATCTTGGAGGATGTTTCCATTGGATTATAGGATGATCTGATGTTCCTTTAGGAATCATATTCCTCAATACAAACTTGAGTGGAAACATCTATTTTTTAGCTATTTGGGAAGTTCCAGCTTGGAGTGATTGTTGATTCTTCAATTTCACCTCCATCTCTAAACACTTCATGTTGAGGGAGTTTTTTTCATCATCAAATGATCTTAGCTTGCTTTCCAAATTCCCATCAAGCCTTTGAATTTTTTCTTTATTAAAATTCCTTAATTATTTCAAAGAGATGTCTAGCTCCTTTACCTTGTCACATTTTTCATCTCTTTGAGCAGTTTTGACAACCATAAATACTTTATGTAACTTTTCAAGTGCATTGAAAGATTCTACAAATACTGTTTCCAAGAATTTGTTCTCACAAATGCTTCCCTACAATTATTTAGTAACTTGAGCATGTATTTCATTGCAAAGAGAAATTGTTTCTTCCTTTTCCTTCACTAGTATTGTGAGAGTGTTGGATATTCCCACCCTTTTATCCAATGCATCTTCCATGGAATCAACTTCTTCTTATAGCTATAAATTTTCATCTTAAAGAGCACTAATACTTGAAGCAATATGTCTTTCCACTTCTCTAGGGACTTTCTTTAGATGATATTTGAGTACATATTGAATATCACTAATTTATCTATTGTCATCGCATATTGAACACTATTATCAGAAGAATAATAAGTATTATCACATGTTGTACCTTTCAGATTACCTTCAGTAGAAGGTGTATCCCCATTACTAGTAATCTTATTATTAATCTTCCTTGTCTATTTCTTATTTCTATTTTTCTGAGTCATATTAGATATCTCCATTTTATTTTGTTCAGTTATATCCTCAAATATGAACTTCATAAATACTCCCTAGGATATTTTAGAGGTAACCTCCCTCTGATACCAATTGAAGTGCCCAGATCAGTGTGAATCACTATGAGGGGGAGGGGCTAAATCAGTGATACCTTTAAATATTTTTACTAATTGATTCTTTTCAATTAAACCTCTATGGCTGGTTAAAGCCTCGATCCACTCTTCTTGTGTCTCTCATCCTTACCTCTAATGATGATTTAAATGTAAAGGCTCTGAACACAAGGATTTACGAGGTTCAATTCAAAGGCCTACTACTTACTGTGTTGGTTATTCAATGCAACACAAATTATCTACTATAATTCGGTTAGTAATTAAAATGGTCAATACAGAGTCCCACTATATCTCTCCAAGTACCATAGGAGGTTATTTATACTGCTTCCCATAATGTTACCAGAGTCCCATTGGCCTGCTTCAGAGTCCCACTGAAGACTTCTTCTCCTCCCTGAATCTCACAGGGGTCTTCTAGCTCTTGAGTCACACGAGAAACTTACTTCGTTAAGTTATTTTTAGATTCAATATAGATTATTTTCTGATCTCTCCACATATGATCTCTTATTCACACTTTCCTATGTATCTCTTCAAGAATCTTCAACAACCTTTTGTAAGGTCTGTTGGCCTTGCTCAATAACTCTGATCACTTTTGCTGATCAGTTCTCAGTCTCAAAAATTCTCAGGCAATTATTTGTTCTTCTGATGAAGACTTAGCCTCACTAATATGTGTTCCAATGGTGCACACATATTCTTCAAGAATATAATATATAGGAATGATCTTGTACAATATCATCTTAGTCCACCTTCTTGGACTCTCAAGCCCTGTAAACTCAGACAAAAGATCTTCTTTAACTCTATCTGGATTTAGTATAAATTCTCATTTACTTCATGCATGTATTTCATGGGATCCAATACCTCTTTTATTTGGATATATCAATTTCTTATTATTTAGTTCAATAACTGAATTCACTTAAACTTCTCCTTGTTTTCTTAGAAATAATTACATACACTTATGTGATTATTTAGGCACTGAGGATTGGCTCACTTGGCATCATCTGAATTTATCATGCTTCATGCATGATTTTCACGAAATTTTTTATTCTTGTTTACATACGTGCACTCAAAATATTGATTCCTCCTTTTAAATGTCTTTACACAGGCATGTGCATGCATGCACAATCTCCTTATTCACTTTTTCTTGCGTGAAAACCCTAATGGGTGTAATATCTTGATCACACACACTTTCTCTTTCTTATTTCCCTTTTTTTCTTCTTTCCTTTTGGTTCTTAGCACACACATACGTGTTCTTTTATTTTGAGTTCAATTATATGTGTGTTTCCTCACACCCGAATGGGTGAATTCATTTATTTATGTTCTTATTTATTTCTTCCCCTTTCCTCTGCACATGAGAATACACTTTTTGTTCTTTTATTTTATTTTCATGAAGATGGTATCAACGTTTGCATGTGTATGCATGTGCATCATGCATTCCATTCTTCCTCTTATGCACACACCCAAGAGCTTGGGTTCTTTTTCTTCTCTAAGTGCCCCGGGTTTCATCTTTGTGAAACAAGGGAGGAATCCTAAGATCAGGTACATTTGTAGAGTATCACAAGGGTGCATGAAACTATTGTGTACTTGCAGTATACTATGCATGATGGCACAACAAGGGTTCGAAAGAACCTGTCGCATGCTTGTGGTTTCTCTTCATTCAGAGGGTGCAAGTTCTTTTGTGAACCAAGGGGTTCACAATTCTCCTTCTTTGTGGACCACAAGAGATGCACAAATCTCCTTCGTGCAAGGGATTCACGAGATTCCTTCATGTAAGGGATGTACGAGAAGCCTTCTTCGCACAAGATATGCACGAATCTTCTTCTTCTTCGTGTAGCTAGGCTACGTGGAAAACCTTCTTCCTTTTATAAACTAGAGGGTTTTGCAGTTGCTCTGTTTCTTTGGAGAATCAGGAGCTCCTTACTTCAAGAATGGCAGTAACAAAATTTGGCTCAGGGGTCCTTTTTTTTATAGGAATAGGATGCGTGTTTAAATCCGCGTATCTAACATGAATATTGAGGCTTTGAATTCAAAATATCTTTGGAATTGAAACATTCAAATGCGGATGATATATCCCACATATCTCTCCATTATTTTTTATTCAATGAAGACTCCTTATTTCACGTGAAAAAATCACGTGCATGCATTTTAGAACACATGAAAACCATATCCTTGAGCACTCGAGCGGTATGACATGGCCTCGCACCTTCCGTTTCTTCGGTATTTGTGGATTTGTTCACTTCAATCGCATGAATGAAAATTTTAATGCATGCATATGTTCAGTTCGTCTGAACAATCACCATGCAAGATTTTTCATCCTCGATAGTGGTCAGGAGCTCTATCAAGGTGGATTGGTAGTAGAGATGGTGAGCTGCGGTGTCGGGTGGCTCTCCATGAGGCTGGAGGTTGAAGATGATTCCATGACCGTTGGATCGATCACAGACGACCCTGATTATAACACAAGATGCAAGATGGAGCTTTTGACTTATATTGGTCGTGAGATTAGATGAACGGTGAGGATCAAATCCACATTTTTAAAAATGCATCCCTCATAGACACGTACCATGGAATTTGTGCAGTTTAAATATCAATCCATGGTGGCTATAACTCAGAGTTCTCCTACACCCTCTCCCGGTGCCGCCCTGCACTGGTGTTCTGTGGGCGCGCTCTTAGCACCCACTCTCACCTCCTTGGGCGCACTACTAGAACCCACTATGCATGCACCACACGAGTTCAAAACCGTGCATGCACCTGTGGGCTTATACACGGCCCACACACCCTGCCTCATGTGGGGCTGGCCTTGAGGACTTCCCTCAGGAGCAGTTGATCCTTGGGTCCTGCATGTGCTTGAGGATGAGGCCCTCGACTGGCCTCCATGGTTGGATTATTTTTTAGCAAAGGCACACAAAAAATACACTTTGTTAAAAACAAAGTATAAATAAGATGATATTCCATCTTTAAATACTAAGACCCTTCTTCATTATCACTATAATTCCAAACCACCAACCTTCTTCTCTTCTTCTTCTAATATTTTTAGAATGAGAATTCCAATTATCTTCTTTAAAACATCATCACTATTTTCTTAAGATCATGGATCCTAATGTTATTCAATACATTCCTTTGATCCATTCATGAATGATGGATGTACCATTTCTTCACTCCTCATACATTTAAAGCACAATGCATGGTAATATTTTATTCACAACCTTCATCCAATTAGAAGTCATTGGATAGATCTTCAACACTTCATCACTTTAGTGACTATGAATGGATATTCTTTCTCCTCATGCATTTGAGTATTTCATGGACATATTCAAGTGTTGTGACAATGTATCACCTTGATAAAAGTCTTGGAACTTATGAACAGTTCTACAATCATCAGATTTATTCATAATCTTCTTCCATAATCAAAGTGGGATCTACACTGAATTACTAACATCACTTTAATCATAACCACTTCAATCATTGGAACAAATTCCATCATAAAATTTCCATCCACATATTGAACACTTATTGACACTTTACTCCTTATTGAAATCTTATTGACAAAAAAAGAAACACAATGATAAACATTCTCCCATGACTGGCCCTTTACATCTTTTCCACACTTCCAAAAGTGGTGAAATGAATACAGAACATAATTTTTCATAACTCCTTCTCCTCCCTGATTTCAATTTCACAGATAACATGGGGATTATCTTGAAGGACTAGTATTCTTATATGCACTGGGAAACCTCGTGATGTTAATTTTAAAATGGTAATTTTAAAATTGTGAATTTTGTTTTGTATCATGGAAAATGTTTGTATTAATGTTTTATTTAAATGAATTGAAATGATTTATTTGGCATGGTATTTGGCATATATAGTTGGCGTGAGTTCATTTTCATTTGACATGACCCTATGGAAGGAGTGTGTACCATTGGGGCACCTGGTATTGGTTACCTTGTGATGACTTGGTAGATCGATGAGAGACCACTCATGAGTATGGAACTATCATTTGGGAATGCATGTGTGGACATGTGGGTGTGTGTGGAATCATGGAGCGGGATTTCCAAATGGAAATGTGAAATGTTTTAAAGGCTTGTATTTGATTTCTTTACATGGAAAACTATTTTGGTTTTGAAAACTATTTGGTTTTGATATAAATTGCTTTAAATTGTTTTAAACTATTTTATATAAATACACTAACAATTTTTGTACTAGTGGCATGAGTTGGGAAGTCATTGGGTAAATCCTAAATAGTTTAGAATCACCCCATATTTGGGAACTGTTGTGTGTTTGTAGGTGTCATTTATTGAGACATAGTTAAAGGAAATGTGTCTTATTTCTTTAGTGATACTTCATGATACCTTGGGTGTGGCTTGTTGAGTTGGTTCTTGGAGCAAGTTGGGAGTTTCTGGTTGATGTCTTTAGTGTCTTTGGGTTTTGTTTTCTTTTGACTTTTTTGGTTACGTTTGCAATGACCTAAAATTATATCAATAAAATTTAACTTATTATAATTATTTCATATAGTATAAATCACATAAAATCACTTAGAGAGCACAATAAAAACTTTATAAATTAATAATGAATGAAATAAGAGATATTTCTAGAAGTTGAAGAACCTATACCGATGAAATAGCAAGTTGACCTTAGGAAAAGTTATATAACCCTTATGAATGGTAAACTGACCAAATGAATAGTAACATAACCCATGAAATTATAAATAAAATTTAGGCATATTATAAATGAAATTATGATATAATCATAGTATATGTTAACGGATATTTTAAAAATTGTTAATTAACTGTTGGTATTTTTGTAAGTCATAAATATTTTATTACAATTTTATAATTAATAAAATGATTTAAAAGAAAATTTATTTTCTTAAAATGTATTCATAAATTAATATTTTGTTTTCTTATGATTTTAGAATAATTTTATGAGACCATAGTTAATTTTTTTATGTGTTATAAAATCAGTTATAAATTAAAAATATGTATTTTTCAAATAAATGATTATTTTAATTAAAAATTAAATTTCCCATATTTAGAAAATTATTATCATAATATGGAGTTAATTTTTTAATTCTAAACATCAAAAAATGGTTAGGGTTATTTTTTGGGATTTTTATAAAATAATTGAATTTTTGGTGAATAGTAAAATATGATAATTTATGATAAATGTTAAATACACGATTTATCGAGTAATATGTGATGTATGGATTATGTAAGCCCATAATATAAAAATATAAATCATTATTTTAATATATTTGGTCATAATTATAAAACTATTCATAGTCCTGAGCCAAAATAATAAAAAAATGAATAAAATATTCAAAAAACACCCCTCTCCTCCACTTTAAATACCACCCCTCACCACCTCTTCTACTCACACCTTCAAAGCTTTGATCCTTGTAAAATTTCTTCCCAATAATATTACCAAGACCCTACCCCATGTCCATGATCCCTTTTTATAAATGAAAGTCTAAAACCAATCCCATTAAGGAGGTTCTCAAGGAGGAGAATTCAAGAGGTATAAATCCTCTTTCTTTTCTTTTATTTTCTTTTCAATTTTTTATTTTGTTATCATTCCATAAAATACCATATAAAAAGAGAAATTATAACTCTATTATCATTTATATACTATAATTATATCATGTTAATGAAATATACAACATCAAACTACTTTCTCTCTCTTTTTTATACAAAAAATAGAAACATCATTCGTGAGGTGTTGTTTTATCACCTTTAAGGATGATAATTTTTCATTTTTCTTAACCATGTTGAAGGATGGTAATAAAAACATAATTATTGTTAAAAATTATTTTATTATTTTATTATAATTTATTTATTATTCTATAACAAGTATATATACATGATTTTAATCAAAAACTATTTCATGATGATCGAAAAACTACCAAAATGATCTAAACGATTATCATTAAAGTTATATCCAATGAATTATCCTAATATCTAAAAATAATAATATATAAGGCCATTAAATATTTTTTATTTTCATTAATAACATATAATTCTAATTTTGGATAATTATACCAATTTTAAATGAACTTCCATACTCATATACAAGTAAACCAATCATGAAAACCAAGGAAACAAATGACTCCTGAATGATAAAATTGTATTTTATAACTCATCAAAGAGACCATAAATGAACTTAATAAAATTATATTAAAAAAATAAATTTATAAAAGGTTCTGAATTAATTAATTAATGGATTTAATTTTATTATCCAGGACATTAAAGTTAATTACCGAACACTTACAGACATAAGGTAAGGGTTTCTTCTCGAACCTCCATTTTCATTCGGGTTGTGATTTCTCCCTCTATAAACCAATGTAATAATTCATTATTTTTATATAATTATTATAAATTATATATATAAATTTAAAAATCATGCATCCATATCATTTCATCTTTATTTTATGGGAAATAAAAGTTTTACAATGTTCCCTTCTCAATTCTTCCCGATACACAAGCCCAATTAAAAGGAACGCCTCGATTTATTACCCATTTTCAAGTACCATCCAAAATATATTTTGAGATACCATTATTTTTATAAAATAAATATTTTTGTCATGAAAAAATATATTTTTTCATTTCTAGTTTTATATAAACAATTATGACAAATATATATGATTTTTCCAAAATAACTCTTCTTTGCAAAGAAAAAGGGGCATTTCTCTCAAGAATTTATTGATGATTTTATTAGAGTATTTTCATATATTTCAACACCAATATTGAATTTTATAATTTATTGATATTGATCTATTATGATTATCATTTACCATATTTTATTAAATGGTTTGTGATCAGTTTTACTGTGGATATACTATCTTAATACTATTCACCATACTACTTAGAATGGTTAGTGATTACATTTACAGATTGGGGAATGTTATTTATATTTCATATTTATATATTTTTTTGTTTAACCCCATTCATATGAGGAATTAATTGTAATTATTAAGTGATGGGTGGGGACCTCTATAGCCCATCGATGCATCGATAGGTCTCATGAGACAAAACAAATATGGACTTGGCTGAGGCCTTTCCCATTTTCAGATATTTTTTTGGATGAGGCCTTAACCATTTATTTTTAGATATCTTGGAGAAGGACTCAGTTATATGTTTTATATGTCCTAATTTATTCATTCCCTAATTATGATATTGTTAATTGATAAATCATGAGATTATTTTACTATTAGAATATCCATGGTTAAGTTTCGTGACATTATTTATATGGAATTATTTATTCATATTTTATTCTTTCTATATTATACTCAAGATTATGTTACAATGGAATGTGTTTTTAGTAATTAACCACGCCTTATTTTTTATATTAGATTCCTCTATATTAATTAAACTTAATGAGCATTTGAGATCACCCTTTTCTTTTGTTTTATTTTTCCCCAGGATGAAATGATGTATATTATGAATGACTTGCAGGGATAATCTAGAAGTTATGGATGTTTACTTTGGAATTTATATATTGTTTTACTTTGACGTTGTAATTTAATGTTCATGTATGTAATCTGGCTTCCAAAAATTCTAAACTAATTAGTCCTTTGGGATTTGAGACTTGTATCTATTCCAATATATTAATGTAATGCACTAGATTTGGGCTACTGGGGTCGGGGTATTTACAGTTGGTATTAGAGAATGTTTAGTATAAAACTTGTAAGATTGGGGAACATAACCCTAATATAGACATTGAGGATAAGAATAGAAAAACATTCTTTAATTTTGGTAAGGTAGAGATTATGTGGGTATTATTATAAATAAATCACTATCTAGATACTACAAGTGAAAGTGGTTCTGGAACATATGTACCTAGGGGTAACGAATCTAACAAGGTGTCCCGAGCCTAAATCGGGGTGACTTGGTACATGAAAATGGGCCTTACTACGCACCTGGTTTGACACTCTCATGGAATATTCTTAGGATAATTTACATTTTATTTACATACCATTATGAAGGATTTAAAAGTACATGTTTAACCAAAGAAACCATGTTTATGATTATGATATTAGATATGCATAAAATTTCAACTTATGTCAAGTGTTTTGATAGTTTGAGATTATGCATTATGATTCATAAACTAATTTAGTCTATGCCATTATTTATAAAGGGAACCTAGTGGAAGGAATGGAAACCATATTAATGAAAGTATCCCATATAGGGATTACCCTCCTATGAAAGATAATGTCATTGGTACTAGAGCTGTGACTGATGTTGAGAAACTTATAACTATACTTGAAAAACTGACTTAGGTTATGAAAAATAACCTTACCCATATAGATCATTCTGATCCATAATATGAAGGATTAATGTTAGACCTATTTATGTGATAAAAACCTCTATCATTCAATGGGACTATAAACCCATTTATAGTGGAGTAGTGGATAAGTTCCTTAGAGAAGATATTTCTCACTTTGGGAAGTAATGAAAGGGAGAAGGTTATCATGGAACTTTATCATATACTAAGAGATTCTGATCAATGGTGGTGTTTATTCAAAACACAAAGTAGGAGTAAGAAATTGAAAATATGGAATGGAATTATTTTAATGAAATTTTCCTAGAAAAATATTTTCCTCACAAACAACGAGAAGATATAGAGAGAAAATTCTTGATTCTGAAACAAAAAGAGGTTGAAAATTTTGAAAAGTATGGATCCAAATTTACAAGGTTATAAAGGTATTCCACATACTATATGTTTAATCCAAGGATCAAGATTTATTTATTATTTAATATTTAAAACTATTCCTCTGAAGGGAACTAGTCTCCCAAAATTTTGCATCATATGAAGATATAGTCTCATGTGATATCAAGAAAGTGAAGGAATTCTATAAGTATTATGAATTTAAGGGAAAAAATTGAAGAAAATTGTGGGTAAGGAAAGAATGGATAAAGGGAAGAATAAAAAAGGGAGTTTTCCAATGTGTGATATTTGTGTAAAGATACTTCCTAATGCCTACTTAAAAGGAAAATGATTTTGTTACAAGTGTGGAGAAAAAGGAAACCAACCTCGTGATTTAAAGGGAAAGAAAAATCTACAACAATTCAATGAAAAAATTGTAAATATATGATACATTATGCAAATGATATCTTAAGCATCAAGGAAACATTCCCCAAAAAAGGACAAGGGAGCAAGGCCAAGCTTATGCGATCACAATTGTTGAGGTTGAAGTTCCTAATGATGTGGTGGTAGGTACTTTAATTGTTTCCTCAAACTTAGAAAATGATTTATTTGATTATGGATTATCACATTCTTCTATATCTTCCCAGTTTTCCAAGAAAATTATAAATTTTCATTTTGATTTAGGAAAGGAGTTTTTAGTAAAAACTTCTAAGGGAAGTATCATTGGAATAAAGATATGTCAATCAGTCCCATTTATGAAACATAAATGCATTTTAGTTACTGACCTTGTCAACATACCTATGATTGAATTTTATATAATCCTCATTATGGGATGGATTTCAAAATATGATGTGAAAATATATTGCAAGAATAAGGAAGTTACAATTTGTGAGAAATATGTAGAGTCCCTTATCTTTAGAGTAGAAACTTCATCATCTGGTTCTCATCTAGATACACCTCCAGTAGCTCTTCTAAGTGAAATTATTGGGGAGGAATAGAAAAAATCATCTATGGATCTTCAAATTAAATATGTTCCAATTGTTCATGAACACATTGATGTATTTCTAGAATATTTACCTATACATCCTCTAGAGAGGGAATTTGAGTTCTTTATTGATTTAATTTATGGAGAAAGACCTGCATCAAAGACTTTTTATATAATGGAAATTTTGAAATTATTGGAGTTGAATAAACAACCAGAGGAATTGAGTGATAAAGGATTTATTCATCCTATTTTTCCACCATGGGTATCCCCTTTACTTTTTTTCAAGAAAAAATATGGATCCATGAGGCTGTGCATTGATTATAGAGAAATCAATTATATTGAAAAAAAGAACAAGTATTCCCTTCCTTGCATTGATGATTTATTTGATCAACTTCACGGATCTCAAAATTTTTTGAAGATTGAACTTCGATCTGGATACCATAAATTGTGTTTGAGGAAGGAATATATTCCAAAGACAACATTTCGAACCACGTATGGATTTTAAAAGTTTACAGTAATACCATTTGGACTGACTAATGCGACCTCTATTTTTATGGATCTAATTAACATAGTGTTCAAGAAATATCTTGATGATTTTATTTTGGTATTTATTGATGATATATTCTAAAATCTATGAGGACCATGAGAACCACTTGTGGCTTGTTCTGGAGACTCTTAGAAGAAAAGAGTTATATGGGATGTTTAGTAAGTGTGAATTTTGGTTTCAAATAGTTTTTTTTCTAGGACATATTGTCTCTAAGGATGGAATCTCAATTGATCCTATAAAGTCAAAGGCAATTTAGGAATGGCCTAAACCTATGAACATAACTGAGGTACATAGTTTTATTGGTTTAGAAGGTTATTATCGGAATTTCATTCAGAACCTTTCCCAATCATCTAACCCAATAACCAAGATTACTCATAAATGGGTTAAGTTTATTTGGACAATGGAATATGAAGGATTATTTTAATAATTAAAGAATATATTAGTGAATTATTCGATCTTGACTCTACCATCGGGAAATGGTGGGTTTATTATTTATAGCGATGCATCAAAGAAAGGACTTGGCTGTGTCCTTATGCAGAATGATAGAGTTATTTCCTATGCACCATGGTAGTTAAAAACTCATGAACATAACTATATAACTCATGATATTGAGTTAGAAGCTTCAATCTTTGCTATGAAAATATGGAGACACTATCTTTATGTTGAAAAATATGAGATATATATAGATCAAAAGAGCTTGAAATATATCTTCTCACAAAAAATTACTCAACATGAGGAAAAAAAAATGGATTGAGCTGATCAAGGATTATGATTATTCAATACACTACCACCTAGGGATAGTGAATAGGGTAAAAGATTCATTAAGTAGGAAAAATCATGGAGTTCTAAACAAAATGAGGATTAATAAGGATCCTATGTACATTGATATAGCGAATATGTATATGGAAATTATCAAGGAAAGTGAAACACCGTTACTTTTTCAATTGGTTGCCCAACCATCTTTGTTGTAAAGGATTAAGATTTCTTAATATGATGATGATAATATTTAAAAGAAAATTAAAGTTATGAATGATGGGAAATTGACAGACTTCATGTATAAATATGGAATTCTGAAATTTGGGAGGAGGCATTGTGTTACCTCTATACCCGAGTTAAAAAGGGAGTTATTGGATGATTCCCATAACTAAAATTGTTCTATACACCATGGTAGCACCAATTTGTATATAGATTTGAAGGAAAATATCTCATGGGATAATATAAAGCATGAAATTACTGATTATGTATCAAGATGTTTAGTCTTACAACAAGTGAAGGATGAAAGACAACATCCTAGTGGAGTCATGCAACCTATTACTATTCCTACATGGAAATAGGATGACGTTACTATGAATTTTGTCACTTTATTACTAAAAACTAAAAGAAAGAATGAATCAAAATGGGTAATTATTGATCGAATTACCGAATCTGGAAATTTCCTTTCTATAAGGGAGGATCTTCCATTGGAGTGCCTTCCACGACTCTATATTAATAAAGCTGTAAGACTTCATGGAGAACCTATTTCAATTTTTTTGATCATGTCCCACAATTTACATCAAAATTCGGGAAAATTATTTATAAATATTTGGATAATGAGCTTCATTTGAGCACTACTTATCACCCTCAAACCAATGGGTAGTCTTAAAGGACCATTCAAACATTAGAAGACATGTTGAGATCATGGTCACTTGAATTTCAAGGTATGTGGGTTCAATATTTTCCTTTTTCATAATTTTCCTATAATAATAGTTTCCATTAAAGTATTCAAATAACACCATGTGAAGATTTGTATGGAAAAATATGCCATACACCAACTTGTTGGGATGAAGTTGGTGAAAGGAATCTTGTTGGATCAGAGCTTGTGGTGGAAACAATGGAAATGGTAAAGACTATTCAAACACAAATCAAATCATCTCAAAGTAGGAAAAAGAGATATGTTGATAATTAAAGGAAGAATTTGGAATTTCATGTGGGAGATCATGTTTTCTTGAAAGTATCTCCATGGAAGAGCGTTATAAGATTTGGGAAGAAAGTGAAATTGAGCCCCAGGTACATTGGACCTTTTGAAATATTTAAGAGAGTTGGAGTAGTGTCTTATCATTTGACGATGCCACCTATCCTTTCTAAAGTACACAATGTGTTCCACATCTCTTTGTTAAGTATGTACATGCTAGACCAAATTCATGTCCTCACTTATGATGGAATAGATTTGGAACCTAATTTATCTTACTATGAAGATCCTATACCAATTTTGGACACTAAATAATAAGTGTTGGGAAATCAGATAACTTGGATAATAAAGGTATTTTGAAAAAATCATAAAATTTAAGAGGAGATGTGGGAACCAGAGGAAGTTATGATGAAGAATTACCCAAATCTTTTTATGAGGTGACATTATAGAAATTTTGAGGATGAAATTTTTGTTGGAGGGGAGAATGCAATGAAAAAAATTCTATCAATGAAATTTACCTTCTTATAATTATTTCATATATTATAAATCACATAAAATCACTTAGAGAGAACAATAAAAACCTTATAAATGAATAATTAATGAAATAAGAGATATTTCTAGATGTTAAGGAAACTATACTGATGAAATAGTAATATGGCCTTATGAATAGTAATACAACCCTTATAAATAGTAAACCAACCAAATGAATATTAACGACATCCCTGAAAGTATACATACAATTTATGAATCTTATAAATGAAATTACCATATAATCATAGTATAAGTTAACGGATATTTTAAAAATTATTAAACTGCTGGTATTTTTATAAGTCAAAAATATTTAATTATAATTTTATATTTAATAAAATAATATAAAATAAATTTATTTTCATAAAATGTATTCATAAATTAATATTTTTTTGTTTTATGATTTTAGGATAATTTTATGAGACCTTAGTTAATTTTTTTGAGTGTTATCAAATCAGTTATACATTTAAAATATGCATTTTTCAAGTAAATGATGATTTTAATTAAAAAATAAATTTATCATATTTATAAAATTATTATCATAAAATGGAGTTCATTTTTTAATTCTACACTTCAAAAAATGTTTAGGGTGAAGTTTTGGTATTTTTCTAATATACTTGATTTTTTGGTGAATAATAAAATATGATAATTTATAATAAATGTTAAATACATGAATTATTGAGTCATAGGTGATGAATGGATGATTTAATCCCATAATATAAAAAAATAATTCATTATTTTAAAATATTTGGTGATAATTCTCAAACTATTCATAGTCTTGATCCAAAATAATAAATAAATAAATAAAATATTCAAAAAACTCCTCTCTTCTCCACTATAAATAACACCCCTCACCACCTCTTCTCTTCACACCTTCAAAGCTTTGATACTTGTAAAATTTCTTCCCAATAATATTCCCAATCCCAACCCCCATTTCCAAGAACCTTTTGTCTCATAAAAATACCAAAATCAATCCCCTTAAGGTGGTTCTCAAGGAGGAGAATTCAAGAGGTAAAAATCCTCTTTATTTTATTTTATTTTATTATATTTCTCTCACATACCATTTAAAAAGAGACATGATAACTACAATATCATTTATATACTATAATTATATCATGTTAATGAAAGATACATCTTTAAACTTATTTATCTCTCTCTTTTATTATAAAAATGGAAACGTCATCCGTGAGGTTTTATTTTATCACCTTTAAGGACGACAAGTTTTCATTTTACTTAACTACATTAAAGGATGTTTATAAATACCCAATTAGGGTTAAAACATATTTTATTATATATATTATAAGTTATTTATTATTTTGGAACCATTATATCTTCATGATATTAATTAAAAACTATGTCGTGATGATCAAGAAACTGCCAAAATGATTAAACAATCATCATTAAAGTTATATCCAATGAATCATCCTCATATCTAAAAAATAATAATATATAAAACCATTAAATCTTATTTATGTTCAATAATAACATATAATACAAATTTTTTCGAATTATACCCAATTTACATGAACTTCCATACTCATATACAATTAAACCGATCATGAAAACCAAGGAAACGAACAACTCCCGAATAATAAAACTGTACTTTATAACTCATCAAAAAGATCATAAATAAACTTAAATAAATTATATTAAATAAAATATATGTATAAAATTTTCTTAATTAATTAATTAATGGATTTAATTTGATTATCCAAGATATTAAGGTCAATTTCAGAACACTTTTAGACATAAGGTAAGGGTTTCTTCTCAAACCTCAATTTTCATTCAGGTTATTCTTTCTCCCTCTATACACCGATGCAATTATTCATTATTTTTATATAATTATTATAATTTTTTTATATACATTCAAAAATTACATATATATATCATTTCATCTTTTTTTATGGGAAATACATGTTTTACAAGGTTCCCTTCTCAATTCTTCCTGATACACAAGCCCGATTAAAGGGAACGTCTCGATTTCTTACCCATTTTCAAGCACCATACACAATCTGTTTTACGATACCACTATTTTTATAAAATCACTAATTTTTTCATGGAAAAAAATATTTTTTCATTTCTAGTTTTATACAAACAATTATGAAAAATACATATGTTTTTTACAAAAGAACCCTTCTTTACAAAGAAAAGGGGTATTTTTCTCAATAATTCCTCGATGATTTTATCAGAGTATTTTTATCTATTTCATCACCTCTATTGAATTTTATAATCTAATGAGATTTATCTCTTATGATTATCATCTACCATATTTTATTAAATGTTTTATTATCATTTTGACTGTGGATGTGCCCTCTTAACACCATTCCCCATACTACTCAGAATGGTTAGTGATTATATTTATAGATTGGGAAAAGTTATTTACATTTCATATGTATATGTTGTTTATGTTGAACCCCATTAATATGAAAAATGAATTGGACTTAGAAATTTATGGGTGGGGCCCTCTATATCCCCTCGATGCATTGATATGTCTCATGAGACAAAACTGATATGGACTTGGCCGAGGCCTTTCCCATTTTCAGATATGGTTTTGGCCGAGGCCTTAACCATTTATTTTCAGATTTTTTGGATGAGGCATAGAAAATATGTTTTAGATGTCTATAATTATGAATTCCCTCATTATAATATTGATAATTTATAAATCATGATATTATTAGAGTAGTAGGACATCCGTGGTTAACTGTCATGAGATTACTATATGGAATTATTTATTTAGATTTTATTCTTTTCATATTATGCTCAAGATTATGTTCTAATGGAATGTGTTTTTAGTGATTCACCATGCCTTATTGTTTATATTATCTTTCTATGTATTACTTACCCTTACTGAGAATCTTATCTCACCCCTTTATTATGTTTTATTTTTCTCTAGGATGTAAAGATGTATATTATGAATGAATTTTAGGGATAATCTAGGAGTTATGAATGTTTGAAATTTAATTTCTATATTGTTTTTCCTTTCAAGTTGTAATGTAATACTCAAGTTATCGGTCCTTTGGGATTCAAGTCTTGTATCTATTCCAATTTATTAATGTAAGGCACCAGATCTGAGATACTGGGGTTGGGGTCTTTACAATGTCACTTGGTTTCCACTTTGTAATCTGATATAGTTGTTGGTTTGATTTTTTTGAGTTGTATTTTGGAACTCAAGCATCATATAATGGATTTGTTTGTTTTTTCTTATAGTTTATATGTTTATATTTAAATGGAAAATAGTCCCCCAATAGTTTATTAAGACTTTTAAATCTATTGTTAGCCTTTGGTGTCTTAGGGATGTCACTTAAGGCTATTAACTCCCACTGCCTCTTTCCAAGACAATGGGTGAGGGGTAGGATGTTATATTTATTTTCTAAATGTAATGTTCAAATTAATATAAGAAAATGTTTTTGGTTTCATCATGTGGTTATTTTTTATACTACATTACTAAATATTAAAAAATTATAAGTAGGGAAATTCCATTGGTAAATTTTTGGGTAATTATAGGTAAGGGAAAATATATGATGTTCTTGGGTAATGGATCTTAGGAGTTGAGTACATAGTGGGAATGGAGGTATTAGACCATTAATTGGAAGAGTTATTAGACCATTTAAATCGAATGGGAATCATCTTCTTGGTTGACATGTTATGTTGGGAAAAAAGTCTATTATATCTTTACATATCACACTATTTAGTACTTTGAGTTTTAATGATACTTTAAAGTTTTTTTTGGGTTTTTAAACTAAATATTTATTACATATTTTATTTATTTTTTTGTTTATGTGATGTAAAATGATATGATAATGATTATTTTTTGTGATCGACACTAATTATTAGCCTTTAGTGACCAGAGAATGAGCCTAAGGCCTTATGGTTCTCTTGACTTGGGTCTCAAGGTTTGTGAACCTGAGTCGGGGTCATGAAAACAAAACTCAAGATTGATCTTGGTACTTAAATTAAATGATTGAGATTAAATCAATGATTTATCAAGTATCAATTTTTAATACCAAGATCGATATCAACTCAGGTTATATCGAGCTACTTGATCATGTTTGACTTGGAATAATTACAGTACTTTAACATAATTTTAATTATAAGATCCAGCTCAAATTTGAACTTGAGCATGAATTTTTTCCGGATACCGAACTATCAAGGTAGAAATTATAATTATATATATATTAAATAAAAATAATATATTAATATATTTAAAGATATATTAATATCTTGGGATACATGATTACATTATTTTAATACCCAAACTCAACTCAAGTTAGAACTCAAGTTTATTGAGCTTAAGTTCAGATGAAAAAAAAAACTAAAACAAATTTGATTATATGTTGATCTATGCTCTAGTAAATTTCAAGCACATTGGGCTCATTCATGAACCTAAGTTGGGTCATGCCACCCCCCAACTCTGCAAGATCCCATACTTCTCTAAGGTATGTTCTTGTTAAAATTTCTGGTTTAAATTTCTTTAGATGATTAATGAAATTTTTCCCAAGTTAATGTAGAGGCTCGAAGATATTATGGGGGTTGGGACATGAAATAAGGGAGAACCATGCCATCCAGTGCATATTGCATGGTTGTCACATGGTTAATAGTAACCATGCACCCTAACCATGCTTGCCTAGGGTAATGGTGCATGGTTTGAAGAAACCATGCAAGGGGGAAGGAAAAATTGTACAATATTGGACAGAGCCATCCCACATGGTCATTGCAAAGTTTTTAAAATCATGTAGGATCCCTAGGTAACCATGTGGACTATCCCCCCTCTTAGACAGAGGGCGGTGCACGGTTTGGCCAACCATGCGGCCAAACCATATGCCCCTTAAAAAGTCAGATTTTACCATTTTCCCTCATGGTCCTTAAGTGTTCTAACTTAGGTTTTTTCTCCATTCTTTCACTTAAAACCCTAGGGAAGAACAAAATCACCCAAGAATCTCCAAGTATTGACCTTCCTCATTTCGAGGTTGTTCAGAGCATTGTTGGGTGTGAATTGAAGCCCTAGGTGAGTCCAACACTCCTCTTCCCCCTCTTTTTTGGATTAGGGATTGTGGGATTTTTATTCTTTTTTCTTAATACCAAAAACTATATTTTTTCCAATTAATATTAGGTTGGGGATTTAGAGGGTGTTCAAATACAAATCAAATCATAGGATTAAAAAATAATTGTCTTCAAAATTGAGGTAGGCGGTCTACAAATTATATCCCATAGTGATGATGTTGGTTTTTGAAAATGTGCTTGTGCTATTGGTTCTTCTTGTTGTGCTTTTGATGCCCATAGTGACAAATGATAGTTTTATTGGTTAAATGAGGAATTCAAACCCTCATGATTCCCATGGGATACATTGAGGATGAATATACTGGGGCAGATCCTACCCATGGGGTGTTCCATATTAAAAAATTTGGGTTTGGGTTATTAAATATGAAATAAGAAGGTTTAAGGGGTAATTCCTATGATTTCTATTATTAGAATGTCAGCACAGGTTTATAAAATGAAATTTATAAGGAATTTTCTTAGTTGGTTTACATGGATTATAAATGAAATTGATGTTAATTGTGTTTAATTGATAACATGAGATAATGGGTTGTTTGGAATATTATGAATGTGTTAAATGAATTAAAGTGAATGTGTTGAATGACTTATGGGTTGAAATGTGAATATGTAAATGAGTTAAGACATGTGAATGATAATGTGTTAATGGGTTAAGTCATGAAGATGAATTATTTTTTAAGAAAACAATGAATTGTGAATGTTATGTGTGTTAATTTGGTATTGTTTTGTGATGTGATATGTGTGGTATATGTATAAAAAAGAATGTGAACATGGATTGGTGGTTTGTGGGGTATTGAATTGAGGTTCTATGACCATGGGATAGGTTGGACTAAGTCTCTAAACCCTACCCCTTTAATTCATGGGTCGGGGAATTATACTGAGGCTCTATTCCCCTAATTGTTGCATTGGACGAGACTCTATGGACCGAGGATCCAAGGTAAGTGTGATATAATTGATTGTGAAATGGTTTCCCTAGTGAGATAAATAAATTTACATATTTACTAATGCTTAATAGTTGAACACAATAGGCCTTATATTACATGATGAAAATTCTTAACCCATGAAATAAATAATGAAATCATTTAGACGAATATTGTTACCTAACAACACCTGATTTACCTCATGTTTACTTTATTCTTTGTTTAGTACATGTATACACTCTCTATTTAGACTGGATATTTTGTCAATATCATTGGTGGTGGCCCACTGAGTTATACTCACACCCTTTTAGGGCCTCCATTAAGTACCTGAGTAGACTTCATGCTTCCAGGTTAGGATAAGGGAAAAATCCCAATGATAGACGATTGATTTGGGAATGGGATGTGCATGGTGGAGGGATATGGACTTACAATCAAGACCCATTTTGGATATTTCATTTTTTGTCTTTATTTTTTGGGTTTTATTTCACTTGGAACTATATGATATGACATACCACATTTACTGTTTGGTTGTGGGATTTTACTCAATTTTGGGAAATGGTTGGTAATACATGTTATTTTTTATTATTTATTTATGTTACTTTTATTTCACATTTTATCTACTATGTATTACTCTGATAAAGAAAGTATAATCTCCCTATGTGATTTATTAGACCATCACTACTAGTTGTTAGCCTCTAGCATATGGGGAGACGCACATGAGGTCATGTGGAAACCTAGCTCTGGGAACCATTTTAGTGGCACCCAGTTTGGGGACATTACAAAGTGGTATCATAGGGGTCATTTTCTATTTTCTTAATATTTAAGGATTTTATACATGAGACTTGGATTGTTAAGTCAATAAGGTTTTCCTTATGACTTTTTCCATTCCTTCTGGTTTTGAAAATCACAAACACCCTATACTTAAGAAAATCTATATTTTACTTATATAAGGAAAATTTCCTTCTCAAAAGAATTTACCCCTACCATGTTTTCATTGTTCATATCAATATTTTTCATAAGTATAAAAGTCATATTCATATCAAAAACCTCAGAATCATATAATACTTAGATATGAGGCATTCTGTTTTAGGATATGAAATCTGGATATGAACTGTAATGAAGTTCCACTCTGAATTCTGGATATGATCTGTAATGAAGTTCCACTCCGAATTCTGGATATGAACTTTAATGAAGTTCTACTCTGAATTCTGGATATGAACTATAATGAATATCCACTCAGAATTCTGAATATGAACTATAATGGAGTTCCACTCCGAATTATGAATATGAACTATAATGAAGTTACACTCTGAATTCTGAATATGAACTGTAATGAATTTCCACTCTGAATTCTGAATATGAACTGTAATGAAGTTCCACTCCAAATTCTGGATATGAACTGTAATGAATTTCCACTTTTAATTCTGGATACGAACTCTAATGAAGTTCCACTCCGAATTCCAGATACGAACTCTCATGAATTTCAATTCTGAATTATGGATACGAACTCTCATGTAGTTCGACTCCGAATTCTGATTACGAACTTATCTATGTTCTGAATCCAAGATTTCTAAATTCAGACGTCGAACTCTTATGAGTTCTGACTCCGAATTCCCATAAACTCTGACTCCGAACTTTGTAAGTTTTGGTTCCAAATTCTAATGAAACCAGACTTGGGATTTCTACAGAATTCTGGTTCTGAATTCCTACAAAACAGAATCCGAATATCTTTTTATTATAGACTCCGAATTCCATTTTGGTTAGACTCTGAACTTTTATTTGATTACATTCCAAACTTTAGTTTTACTTATGTTTACACTTGTTTTAGTATAAAATGATGTCGTGCTTTTAGTTATTGACTAACCATTAGTTGAGTGATAGGTATACTGGTCCCTCTGAAATTCAAGGAGAAATATGACTGTTGGAGGAGGGAGCTGACCGTTGGAGCTTCACCTAGAAAGAGGAGATCATTTGAAAAGAAGCTACAACTTTGACACTGATCTTAGACTAAGTTCTGTTGAAGTGATTTCTAGAGAGAGAGGCTCTTATAAACTCTCAAAGCTTCGTGCAGAAAAGTTTGAACAGCTTTTTCAAACTTTGCCTTGTGCAGACTTGCTTCGTGCGACTCCGATTATTGCTGACCACAATCGAGGGCTTCCAGGGATAGGAAGACAGAGGTTCCAACACCTTGAAGTTGTGGGCTTCCTTGCTGAGGAAGATAGAGGTTTCAACTACCTTAAAGTTGAGGGCTTGTGAGGATAATAAGATAGAGACTCTGATCTTCATATCGAGGGCTTACCCAGGTGTGGGTAAGACATACTTTCTTGAAAGTATAAATCAAGATACCTTTATCCAAGGTTGTTGGATACCCTTCTCTTTGGGTTAAAATATTTATATCTTGTTACTTGTTTTTGTTACAAGTTTTTTTTCGTTGCATCTTATATTGTAAGGAAAGTATAACCTTCTTATATTTCCTTACAATTGTACTCTGATTTAGTTAGATTCTATATTCTTTAAGGTAGAATCTCATTTTGTAAACTTTGGTAAAGTTTCATTTTTCGGATCCATATTTCCAGAACCGGTTTTTCGGAATCACATTCCAGATTCAAGCAAGTGTATAGAACTAGAAGTTTGTAACTTCATACTTTGTCCCAATATTTCAATTGGTGTTAGAGGTGTTGTAAATTTTCTTAGTTTAACTTTTTTAAACTTAGATCTTTCCTTGTTTAAGGAAATTTTTAAAGTGTACAATTTACCCCCCTCTTGTATTTGAGCATCTACATCATTATTTTGATCCTACAATTGGTATCAAAGGTTGGAAACCTCATAATCTATACCAAACTATAATTGGTATCAGAGGAGGTCTCTGAAATTATTATATTCACATATAAGTTTTTCTTGATCAGTTTTTCATTGTTCTATATTTTCCTTGCTTAGGTATATATTCCTTGGATCAGAACCTTTGTTATTAACAAGTTTTTGTGTAGAAAGATTTTTAAGATGGCAGGAATCAGTGTTGGTTCCATCGACAACCTAAATCTTACAAGACCACCAAATTTTGATGGTAATGATTTTGAGTATTGGAGATATTTAATGAAGACATTCGTTATCAATACTGGAGTAGAAAATTTTGTTATGATTACTGGAGGTTATAAAATTCCTGACAAGGAAGTAAGTGATTTTACTAACCAAGAGAAGCATGATTATCAATTAAACTATAAGGTATGCAATACTTTACTATGTTCAATGACTAAGAATATATATAGCCAAATTTCTTCTTGTGAAGCAGATAACTATATATGGAAGAAACTCGAAGTTACACATTTTGGTACATCCAAAGTGATTGAGACTAGAAGAGCTATGCTTAGAGCTGAGTATCATGGTTTTAACTTTCCTTATGGAGAACCCATTTGTAAGGTGCAACAAAGGTTTATGACTATCGTGAATATCTTACAATATATGGGAGATAAAGGTTTGGATTATGAAGCTCTTGTTGATAAGATCATTGATATTATGCCAAATGAGTGGGAATCAAAGAGAATGACAATTGATGAGAACATGAAGGTCACTCAAATTTCTTTAGATGAACTTTTTGGAACTCTTCTACAACATGAAACAAGAATGAAAAGAGATTCTAACAACATCAAAAAGAATAATGTGAATGGTACTATCGCTTTTACTACAACATCAAATCACATGAAAGCTAAGACTCCTGATAGAGTAACTAGATCCAAATGTAAGAAGGTTGTTATCCAATCTAAATCTAGTGAGAGTGAAGTCTCAGATAATGAGTTATAAAATCTTGCTCGAAGGATGAAAAAGATAGCTGGACAAAGAAATTTCCAATCCAAGTATAAGAAGAAGGAAAGGAAAGATAAGAAAGATTCAGAAGTCACATGCAATGAATGAAAGAGAGCTGGACACATAAGACCTGATTGTCCTTTGCTCGAGAAGAAAGAGAGAAAAGAAAGACATTCTAAAAGGAATAGGAAGAATTATTATAAAGATAAAGCTAATAAAGTTCTGAAAGATAATGATACTTGGAGTGCTAGTGGTGGTGACTCTTCAGATGAATCTTCAAATTATGAATCTTCTAGACAGAATAATCTTGGTCTTATAGCCAGGTTACCTATTGACAATCATTTCTTTATGGCTAAGGTACACAATGCTGAATCATTAACCAATGTTTCTTTAAATTATAATGATAGTAAATATTATAACTCTTCTAATAAAGAATCCTCTTCTGATGAAGAAAATACTTTACCTACCTATGAAGAAGTTTCTAGGTTTGCTGAACTTCTTGAGATTGAGAATTCAAAACTCAATAAAAAACTTGATAAGGAAAATTCTAGAAATACTATTCTTACTAAGGAAATATCAGATCTTTCTAAAAATCTTGATAAGAAAAATGCTGATTTTATAAGTATTTCAAAAAATCTTGAGGAAGTAAATTTTGAGAAGAATAAACTTTCTAAAGATCTAGAAAAAGTAATTTCTAAGAAAAGTGTTTTTGAGCCTAGCTCTAGTTCCAAATTTAATGATTTTGAAGATAAAAACTTGGTTATAAAACTCAAGTCCAAATTTTTTCCTTAAAGAAGTGTTTGTCGAACTTTACCTTAGGTAAAGAAAATTTTGATAAGATGTATTCACAAATACGACCTTTAAGAAACAAATCCGGATTTGGTTATACCCATGATAAACCAACTTTTAGTAACAATTTTTTTGTTCCTCAAAGTGCTCTATTTTGTAACAAGTGTCAATGTGGTGGTCACTGGGCAAAGAATTGTTCTTTAAACAAAACCCAATCTTTAGGTTTTCATAAGGCATACTTTTCTAAGAAGATGTGGGTACCCAAAATTTTGTTATCTAAAAATCTCAGATCCAAACAAGTTTGGATTCCGAAATTCTAATTCTTTTCTTATTTTCAGGAAGATAAAGGAAGTACCAACAACAATACATAGTACATGGATAGTGGATTTTCCTGGCATATGACTAGTAACAAAAAATATTTTGAAAATATTATCAAGACAAAAAGGAGATATTATTCTTCAATTTATCGGAACACAAGATTAACTTACTGACATTTTCACAAAATATTTACCCTCTGATAGATTTGAATACATTAAATAGAATTTAGGAATGATAACCGGGAGGTAATCCTTCTTCATTAACTTCTTGTTGGACCATTCTCCTTATAGTAATAAACTCCTTTTCATAGGGGGAGTACATTTGTTTTTTTTAATAAAATTTTTTTGTAGTCAGTTTTTCAAGTTTTTGTAATAATTTTTTTTCGTAGTCAGTTTTTCAAGATTTTGTAATAAAAAATTTTCATAGTCAAATTTTCAATCTTTTGTAATAAAAAATTTTCATACTTAGTTTTCCAAACTTTCCTAACCAAACTTTTCACAATGAGTTTTTCAAAATTTTCATATTGGAACTTTCTTAATGAAATTTTTGTACTGAAACTTTCGTAATGAAATTTTCATACTGGAACTTTCATAATGAAATTTTCGTACTGGAACTTTTGTAATGAAATTTTCATACTGAAACTTTCGTAATGAAATTTTAGTACTGAAACTTTCATAATGAAATTTTCGTACTAGAACTTTTGTAATGAAATTTTTGTACTGAAACTTTCGTAATGAAATTTTCGTACTGAAACTTTCGTAATGAAATTTTCATACTGAAACTTTCGTAATTAAATTTTCGTATTGAAATTTTCGTAATGAAATTTTCGTATTGAAACTTTCGTAATGAAAATTTCATACTAGAACATTCATAATGAAATTTTCGTACTGGAACTTTCGTAATGAAATTTTTGTACTAGAACTTTCAGAATGAAATTTTCGTACTGGAACTTTTGTAATGAAACTTTCATACTGGGACCTTCGTAATGAAATTTTCGTACTGGAACTTTTGTAATGAGAATTTTCGTACTCAAGTTTTTTGTAATGAAAAATTTTCATACTCATAATTTTCGTAATGAAAATTTTTCGTACTCATACTTTTCGTACTGAAATTTTTCGTACTCAAACTTTTCGTACTGGGATTTTCGTACTCGTACTTTTTGTACTAAAGTTTTGGTACTCAAAGTCTTTTGAACTTTAAAGTTTATCATAGTTAGTTTTTCATAGTCAAATTTTTCTTCAAGAAGAATATCACCTATTACGAATAAACTTCCTGGCCAATCATAAAGGTATGATTTCCTTACTTAAGTTTTCGTAGTCATATTTTTCTTGCTGGTATTTTCCTATGAGTTTTAAAATTTCTCGGATTCTAGTTTTCTTAAATTCGATTTTTTTTATTAAAACCTCAAATGATTGGATTAAAGATTTCCTTTCGGGTATGTTTTCAACTGTCAGATCAGATCAGAGAGTTTTTCAACCATTGGATGGTTTTTGGAAGCTCAAAGGTCACATCCATCGCCTATATAAAGGGGAACCCCGATGGTTGTCCCACATCGATCTTCAAGCTCTCGTGTGTTGAAGTTCTGCCTCCCTTCTTAAAGCCCGTTCCAAATCCTCCAGAGCTCTTCATTCCAAATGTCTGCTGAAGCTACTTCTCAGGATATGTCAACTACGAAGCCAATCTCAAAATGGATATTTTACAGGGAGAGGTTAGTGCATCCGAGTTTCTACAAGTATGATTATCATATATCTAAGAATATCAGATTGAATGTCTGGGAGGATGTTTTCTTATCAAAGCCATCGAATCAGGATCCAGTTTATATAGATTTTCTTGTTGAGTTTTATGAGTTTGTTTCCTTCCTCAAGGAAGATGGCAGAGAGAAGTTTTCGTTCAAGTCTTATGGGAAGAATTATATGCTTTTTTACACCAAGGCTGCAATCTTGGTGGGTCTATCTTATGAAGGTGAAGTTGAGTTTTGTTCACATAAGCTTCCAGATGAGAAAATAAGTTTCAACAAAGTGAAGGCATTAAAATGCCTTGGACTTAAAGATGCCAAGACTGCTAAGATTGCTCATCTCTCTTTGAATAATCGGATTCTACAACTGTGGGTACAAGGCTTTTTCATACTGAGAAGGGGTGATAAGGATAATCTCAAGAAGAGTGATATATACATCTCAGATTTTTTTGGTAAATCTAAGGAAGTTGAATTTGATGAGGCATGTTTTGATTACAGTTAAGAATATTAAAGAATGGAATCTAAAAGCTTAGATCATAATGTATCCGGACCTGTTTTCTAAGCTTATTATCAGATGTCTTGATTCGTTTAAAGTTTCTTTCACTTGCAAGAAAAGAAATTGCAAGGTAATGCTGGTTAGTGATGATACATTAAAAAGTATGAAGATGGGTTTTTTCTATTGAATCCGGATAATTCTACCCTTTACCAGAGGAAGAGGCTGAGGCAGCTCAGAAAGATCAACAAACTCCAGAACTATCTAAAAAGGCAGGGAAGAAGAGAAAGTTGAAGGAAGTGGTGGCTGAAGACAAGACTCAGAAAGCTTCTGATGAGTTGTAAAGACAAGAAAAAGAAAAGAAATTGAAAAAGAAGATGTTAGAAGAAGATATTGTTCAATCTCTTTTGAAAGCAGCAGAGATGGATTTTGAGCAGATTCCGGTTCCGGAAACTTTCCTTAATAAACCATTACCAGAGACCCCAGGAAAGAACTACTTCACTCAGGAAAAGATTAAAGAGAAATAAGTTATTGAAATAGAAGAAGAAGAAGTTTTTGAGAGAGTATAAGAAGAAGTTGTTGAAAGAGAAGAAGAAGTAGTAGAGGAAGAAGAAAAAGAAGAAGGAAGTGCTGATCTAGATGACCTAATTAAACAAGTTTAGGATTATCAAGAAAAGGATGAATCTGCAAAACTTGTCAATCCGGGAAAGGGAGTTGAGAAAGAAGGTAACAAAGATTATGATAAGGAAGAGGAATAGAAAGATTATGAATTTTCTGAAGAAGAGACCTATGAGAAGAATTTTCTTGAGGAAGGAGCAGAAAAGGAGAAAATAGATGAAGACAAGATTGTTAAACTATCCGAGAGTGAGGAAGAATCTCCTGACGAGGCAGTTCCGAAAGTTGATAAGGTAAATCAAGTGCTTATGGAAACCCCAAAAAAAAGATATCATCAAGAAGAAAGAAGTTGGTGGTTCTTCTAGAAGAAAGCTAGTGTAGGTTGAAGAATAGCATTCACCTAGTAAGGTATCAGATTCAGAGTCATCAGCTTTGGGTCATGACTTTGTTGTTGGGTCTCTGAAGAAATTGGTAGACACCATTCCAATTTTTCCCACCATAGACTCAAGGTGCCAAATGCTTCAACATATTATAAATCATAAATCGGAATCCTTATCCATCGTGATGGATAAGTGTGTGAAAATTGAAGCTGACCATATAAATTTTTTCATCAATTATGATGTTCATATAAAATATTGCATCAAAATCACCCTTTGGTCAAAGAAGGTGGATGAAGACTTGGTTGAGTTTTACAATTTTCAGAATGAGGTAAAAGATGCTTTAGATACTGAGGATGTAAAAATAAAGAATCTTCTGGAGAAGCTAATCCTTGGGAAAAATTCTCAGAATCAACAAGTGAAGGACTTAAATGATAAGGTTAACTCTCTTGCTGAAAATTTTAAAAGGGATAGAAATCTTCGGATTGAGCTCAAAGAAAAGCTTTTAAAGCAAGATGAGTTAGTGAAGATGCAGGAAGAGGCCATGAAGACTCAGGTAGAGGTGCTGAAAGCTCAACAAGAAAGGATCACAGCTTTGGAGAAGCAAGCTGAGGAGGATCAGAAAGATTTGAAGAAGTTGAAAACTCTCTTGAAGAAGTTAATTCCAAAGGAGAAGGAAGACAAATGAACTCAATCTGATATTTTGTTGCATTTTATTTTCCTTGTCAAAAATTCTTTCGACTCTAATGAAATCTCTGGTGTTATTATGTACTAATGTTTTAGGTACTTTATTTTTTTCCATTCCCATAATTCTTTCTGAAAATCACAAAGGGGGAGAAGGAAAAAGAACTACTCCTAAGGAAGAGAAGAAAAAATTATAAACTAAGAAGAACTATCCTTAAGTAAGGGGGAGTTATCATTATGATTCCTTCATTATAATAAAAATCTCATTCCGAAAATTTAGAATACAATCCTTAGAGTTCCAAAGCCTAAGGGGGAGTTAATTGTATTCACCATCATCTATGAACAAAGGGAGATAAGTTTTAATTTCAAAGTCTAAAGAAATTTTTCCAAATTCTTTTATATTATTTTTCGTAAGGTTGTTTGTGCTTTCCAAAAAGGGGGATATTGTTAAGTCAATAAGGTTTTCCTTATGACTTTTTCCATTCCTTCTTGTCTTGAAAATCACAAACACCCTATACTTAAAAAAATATATATTTTACTTATATAAGGAAAATTTCCTTCTCAAAGGAATTTACCCCTACCACGTTTTCATTGTTCATATCAATATTTTTCTTAAGTATAAAAATAGTATTCACATGAAAAACCTCAAAATCATATAATACTTAGATATGAAGAATTCTGTTTTAGGATCTGAATTCTAGATATGAACTGTAATGAAGTTCCACTTCAAATTCTGGATATGAACTGTAGTGAAGTTCCACTCCGAATTCTGGATATGAACTGTAATGAAGTTCCACTCCGAATTCTAAATATGAACTGTAATTAAGTTCCACTCGGAATTCTGAATATGAACTGTAATGAAGTTCCACTCTGAATTCTGAATATGAACTGTAATGAAGTTCCACTCTGAATTCTGAATATGAACTGTAATGAAGTTCCACTCCGAATTCCAGATATGAACTATAATGAAGTTCAACTCCAAATTCTGGATACGAACTCTCATGAAGTTCCACTCCAAATTCTGGATATGAAATCTCATGAAGTTACATTCCAAATTATGGATACGAACTCTCATGAAGTTCAACTCCAAATTCTGATTATGAACTTATCTAAGTTCTGACTCTAAGATCTTTGAATTCAGACTCCGAACTATTATGAGTTCTGACTCCGAATTCCCATGAATTATGACTCTGAACTTTGTAAGTTCTGGTTCTGAATTCTGATGAAACCAGACACTGGATTTCTATAGGATTCAGGTTCCAAATTCCTACAAAACAGAATCTGAATATCTTTTTATTATAGACTCTTAATTCTATTTTGGTTAGACTCTGAACTTTTATTTTCTTACATTCCAAACTTTAGTTTTACTTATGCTTACACTTGTTTCATTTTAAAATGATTTTGTGCTTTCAGTTATCGACTAACCGTTGGTTGAGTGACACATATACAGTTCCCTCCAAAATTCAAGGAGAAATATGACCGTTGAAGGAGGGAGCCGACCGTTGGAGCTTCACCTATAAATAGGAGCTCATTTTAAAATAAGCTACAACTTTGAATCTGATCTTGGACTAAGTTTCGTTGAAGTGATTTCTAGATAGAGAGGCTCTTATAAACTCTCAAAGCTTTGTGCAGAAAAGTTTGAACATCTTGTTAAAACTTTTCCTTGTGCAGACTTGCTTCGTGTGACTCTGATTTTTGCTGATCACAATCGAGGGCTTCCGGGGATAGGAAGACAGAGGTTCCAACACCTTGAAGTTATGGGCTTCCTTGCTGAGGAAGATAGAGGTTCCAACTACCTTGAATTTGAGGGCTTGCAGGGATAACAAGACAGAGACTCCGATCTTCATATCGGGGGCTTACCCGGGTGTGGGTAAGACAAACTTTCTTGAAAGTATAAATCAAGGGAACTTTATCCAAGGTTGTTGGATACCCTTCTCTTTGGGTTAAAAGATTTATATCTTGTTACTTGTTTTTGTTACAAGTTTTTTTTCACTGCATCTTGTATTGTAAGGAAAGTATAAACTTATTATATTTCCTTACACTTGTACTCTGATTTAGTTTGATTCTATATGCTTTAAGGTAGAATATAATTTTGTAAACTTTGGTTAAGTTTCATTTTCTGGATCCATATTTCCGGAACCGGTTTTTCGGAATCACATTCCAGATTCAAGCAAGTGTATAGAACAAGAAGTTTGTAACTTCATACTTTGTCCCAATCTTTCAATTGGTATTATAGGTGTTGTGAATTTTCTTAGTTTAACTTTGTTATACTTAGATCTTTCCTTGTTTAAGGAAATTTTTAAAGTGTACAATACTCCCCCCCTCTTGTATTTGAGCATCTACATTATTTTGATCCTACATGGATGTGTTGGGCCTTATTAATGAGCTCATTAATGGGAGTATCTAACCCATGTATGGGGGAAACCCAAGTACCCAAGGTGGGATTGATGTTCTTGACGTGTGTTGTTATAATTAACTGGTATTTCACCATTGGGTGATATATTTGTTGTGTGATGTGACTATTTTATGATATTTTTCTCATGGTTATAATTGTATAAGTTTATGCATTCATGCATAATTTTAGTCACCTAGGGATATATGTGGCATCCATCATGGTAGGAACACACATGGAAGATGTGTACAAGATGAGGGATAAAGTAAATTTCATTTTATATGAAAATTTGAAATAAGTGGTGTTTAATAAAGATAATAAAAATGGGTAAGTGGGAAGAATTTAATGGAATGGTTAAATAAAAGTTCCAAAAAGGGTTAAAATGTATTAAAATTTTATTTCTAATAAGATGTAAATATGGAAAGATTTGTAAAAGAGAAAAAAAAATTATATTGTGGAAGTGAAAATGGTAAAATAGGCGTTAATGAAAATATTTTTGGTCATGTGAGTTGGTTCACCCCTTATTGACCATGTCCATGGTGGGGATGGATAAGGGGGGGGGGGGGGGTGGTAGAAACATGAATATGTTCGTTGGTAAAGTTTATGAAAAATGGGCTTTGTATGGATAGTGGAGAGCCTTCTTTTGTAAAAACTATGGATGTTTTTTGTTATGTGTTCTGATATGTGTTTTTGGAATTATATATAAATTCCCCTATAATGATGTGTGTCAGTTGGGTTACAAGAGGATATTGGTGAGAATTAACCTTTAGAAGAGGATCAAGAAACTCCATTTATCTAGGGAAATAGAGGAGAGGAACAGTTTTGTGAGAAATTTTTTCGTTCTATATAGATGATGGAATGAGGACACATGGCGGGTTGTGCTGAGTATGTTTGAGATGACTAGGGAGTTTCAGCTATAACACCCAATAAATTTTTCTAGAGAGGGTGGACCTGAGGTAGTTATGTTATGGATAGATTCCATATGGATGATCCTTGACCACTTAAAGAATCCTCCAGAGAAGAGAGTTAAGTTGGTGGCTTATATGTTATGAGGGAAGGTAAAGCACTGGTGGGACATCTTGGATTAGACTGAATGGGTAGAGGGTATGTTGTGGAAGGGTTTTGAGGAAGATTTTATAGAAATTTCTACCCATATACCCTGAGTCAGTGTAAGGGTATAGAGTTTATGAGTTAGGATCTGGGGAGTATGACAGTAATGGATTATACGTGCTTCTTCATCAATTTTCAATAATTTATTATAGAATTGGTAGGAGATGAGGAAGCTAAGACGAGATGTATCTAGGATGGAATTAGACATGAGATTAAGTACCATGTGAATATCTTTCTTTTAAATTGGTTTGATGAAGTGGTGGATCATGACATTTTTTTAGAAGGGAATCTCAAGGAGTCTTCCAGTGGTGGACATGCTATTTTGGTTAGGAGACCCAGTGGCATGGTTTCTCATGGTAGGAAGTTCCACTTCAAGAGTTTTCACTAGGGAGGTTTTGGAAAGAGTAGTCAGAAAAGAGAAACAACCTCTCAAGGCAGTAATCAGGTTTTCTACTATCGGTATTGTAGTCCGGGAGACATGCGTGGTCAATTTCCTCAAACGCTAGTTGAGTGTCAAGTGTGTGGTAGGATGGGGAATTTCTAGAAGTTATGTAGGAACCCTCAACAGTTGGGTGATGGCGAAGGGCTGAGGCTGATGTAGAGTGTAAGAAGGGGGTCAGTTACCCCATATTTAGAAGGCAGTTGTAGATCTTCCAACCATACTGGTAGGGGTTGTAGATGTGGTGCTCTGGGTTAGGGGTGTCCTCACCCATAAGGTAGTGCAACACCAGAAACTCAAATCAGATCCTAGGGAAGAGGGACATTTCAGCTTCATGTGGTCCATCCTACATTTGGAGGTGGTGAGGCTAGAACTTCTACATATCTAGGTATGATTATTGTATCCTCCAAACTTGATAGTTCTTTGTTTGATACAAGTGCCTCACATTATTTTTTATCTTCTCGGTTTGTGATTGTGTTGGGCCTAAAGGTGGAACATATGTCTGGGGTTATATATATTGATTCACCTTTAGGGGTGTGAGTAAAAAACATCCAGCAATGTAATGGGTGTTCTCTTGAGGTTGGTGGGTACTAATTCCTATGGGACTTGTTTTTGTTCGAGATGTTAGGTTTTGATCTATTTTTGGGAATGTATTTCCTGGTGTTATACCAAGTCCATATTGATTGTTACCATCATTGGGTAACATTAAAATACCTGTAGGGGAATACTTATGTTCATCTTGGGGAATGGGATATCCGAGCAGTCCGTGTAGGGTTAATCAGTTAGTAGTTGGGTGAAGTTATATCCCAAGTGGATTTTCTTATGCTTAATGATGGGGGAGTAGATCATATTGTCTTTCCTCTTATGGTGGATAAGTTTTAGGATGTGTTTCCTGAAGACTTACTGGGGATTACACCCGATAGAGATGATAAGTTTATAATAGATTTGTTTCCAGGAGCTGAAAAAGTTTCTATTCTGACCTATAGAATGGAACCAGCAGAACTTTAGGAACATGAAATTCAGTTGGATGAATTAGATAACAAAGGGTTAATTCATCCAAGTACGTCACCTTGGGGATCTACAGTTCTATTTTCCAAGAATGTTGATGGGTCGTTATGGTTTTGAGTCGATTACCATAGGTTGAACTAGATAAAGGTTAAGAACTAATACCATCTTCCTCAAATTGATGATATTTTTGACTATCTGAGAGGTGAATTAGTGTTCTCCAAAATTGATTTGTGATTAGGGTACCATCAGCTGAGGGTGATACCTTCTGATATATCACATAATACTTTTAGAAGTAGGTATGGGTTTTATGAGTTTGTTGTGATGTCATTCGGGTTTACCAATACTCCAGTAGTGTTTATGGCCCTGATGAACCGAATCTTTCACTTGTACCTCGACCAATTTGTAGTTGTTTTAGTGGATGATATCTTATTGTACTCCAAAACTCCTGAAGATCATGTCAAACATCTTATCATCATCTTGAGTATGTTAACAGATCATAAGATATATTTTAATCTATCCAAATGTCATTTCTAGATTGAAAAGGTACATTTCTTGGGCCATATCATCTCTAAATAAGGTGTTTTTGTGGACCTATAGAATTTTCAAGTTGTGGTATCTTTGGAGAAACCCAATATTTTTTTTATGTACAAAGTTTTCTAGAATTGGAATGCTACTATTGAAGGTTTATTAAGGTCTTCACCCATTTGGAAGCATCACTTTCAATTTTAACTAACAAGGGCATTGAGTTTAAATGGTATAAGTCATGTGAGAATGGTTTCTACGAGTTAAATAAGGGGTTCACCACTGCACCGATTCTAATTTTAATCAAACTAGGTAAGAAGTATACCTTTTTTTGTGATGCGTCCAATGTTGGGATTGGGGTTGTGTTGATTCAAGATGATCTAGTTGTGGTGTATGGGCCATGAAATTTTATTACTCATGAATGGAATTACCCTATGGATGATCTCAAGTTGGATGCGATGGTTTATGAATTAAAGTGTTGGAAGCATTAATTATCGAGAGAAAGGTTTATTGTGTTCACCAACCATAAAACCCTTAAGTACATATTCTCTTAGTGTTATTTAAATCTTCAACAATGAATATGGGTCTATTACATTTAGTCCTTTGATTTTTATCTAGATTATACACTGAGAAAAGGAAAAAATGTTGTAGATTCTTGTAGTTGGAAGACTAAAAGCAAGGTATTTCAGGAGTCCATTTTTGAGTGGAGTATGATGGAGTTATCTGTTGAGATGAACCTAGAGGATTAGGGTGGACAAGGTAATATGAACCTTACATCCTTGGCAGTGTATTCCATGCTTATTATCCAGATCAAGGAGAGTTAGTATGAGGATCCAATGTGTTTGGATCTAAGAGAGAGCCTTGAAGGTAGAGAGTCACCTTTCGGTTGGACTGTTGGTGATGATGATATTGTTTATGTTCATGTACATGTTATTGTACCTACTTGTATGTGGGGACAATTGATGCATGAGTTATATGTCTAGAAGTGGGATGTGAATCCTAGTTTGAAAAAAAATTCATTGTGATCTTCATATGAAATATCATTGGCCAGTGATGAATAAATAGGTTGCAGGTTTTGTGACGTAATGCTATACCTGTCAGTAGGTGAAGGATAAGCATCAGCGACTGGGTAGTTTATTACATTTTTTCCCCATTCCATAATGGAAATGGGATTAAATGAAAATGGATTTTGTGTTGGTCTTACAAGGAATACTTGGAATAATGATGCAATTTGTGGAGTTGTGGATCAATTTTCCAAGGTGGCACATTTCTTACCAATTCAAGATACCGTCATCATTAACTAGTTGGGTGAGCTATTTTTTCAGGAGATAGCGTGGTTTCACAGGGTTCAATGTACTATAGTTTCATATCTTGATCTATTTTTCACTTAATAATTATAAAAGGGGTTACCAAACATTCTTGGTACCCAAGTATTTTTTAGTATGACTTTCCACCCACAAACGGAAAGGAAATCAGAGAAAACTATTCAGGTTCTAGAGGACATGTTGAGAGCATGTGTCATAGATTTTGATGGATCTTGAAAAAATAAATTGTCACTTATTGATTTCAGCTATAAAAATAGTTACCAGAAAACAATTCATATGGAACCGTATGAGGCTATCTACAATAGACCGTGTAGATATCCATTATGTTGAATGGAGGCTGGAGAATCAGAGTTGTTGTGGACGAGTTTCATGTAGGAGATGGAAGAATAGGTTTAGTTGATTAAGAAATATATGGATATAACTTATAATAGGCATAAGTCATATGTGGATCGATATCATAGGCCTCTCAAGTTTATGATAGGTGATCAGGTGTTCCTTTAGGTGTCACCAATGTTGGGTCACCATCGAATTGAGAAACAAGGTAAGTTGGCCCCTAGGTACATGGGGCTATTTGAGATTGTGGAGAGGATAAGACTGGTGGTGTACCTATTGGATCTTCTACAATGATATATTGATATGTATGATGTTTTTCATGTGTTTCATCTTTGAAAGTTTCACCATAACCCATCTCATGTGATTAATGTTTATGATGTTGAGCTTGAGCCTAATGCATCCTTTGAAAAGCATCTAGTTCATATTGTTGAACATAGTGATAAATAATTGCATGGCAACACTATGCCTTTGCTTCAATTTTTGTGGTAGCATGGTAATTTTCAGGAAGATACTTGGGAGAGGGAGACAAATATGTGGGCCTAGTCACCCAACCTCTTTACCTAAGAAGCTCAGTGATTCTTGGGAATGTGGCTCGAGGATGAGACATTATAAGGTGGGGAGGTTGTAAGATTAAAAACATCTTTGAGTAATGTTATTGTTAAAATTTATAGTTTTAATACCTTTAATATGATTAATGAAATGTTTCATAAGTCTATGAGGAGTCTTGGGGGTGTTCCGGGGGTTCGATACATAAAAGAAAAGAGAATGGGGCCATCCAGTGCATGTTGCATGGTTGGATCATGATTTGTATTAACTATGTACCCTAACCATTCTTTCCTAGTGAAAGGGTGCATGGTTTCTAGAAACCATGAAAGGGGGAAATAAAAACCATGTGGGATTTGATATATCAATCCAGCATAGTCATCACATGGTTTTTCAAACCGTGCAGGATCCACATGTAACTATGCAACCTGACTCCCTCTTAGATGAGGTTGGTGCACAGTTGGCACACAGTTTGGCTAACAGTGCAGCCAAAACATGCACCCCTTAAAAAGTGGTATTTTACCATTTTTCCATCTCGGGCCTTAAGTGTTGTAACTCAGGATTTGGCTCTATTCTTCCTCCCACAACCCTAGGTAAAAACAAAATCACCCAAGACTCCCCAAGGATTGACCTCCCTCATTTCTAGGTTTTTCGGAGTGCCGTTGGGTGAGAATTGAAGCCCTGACTGAGTCCAAAACTCATCTTCCTCATATTTTTTGGATTTGGGATTTTGGTATTTTTCTTCTTCTTATTAATCCCTAAAAATCTATTTTTCTATTGGATTTTAGGTTGGTGTTCTAAGGGTGTTCAAATCTGAATCAAAGGATATGGTTAAGCGAGCGTTGTCATTAGAATTGTGGTAGGTGGTATACAAATTATCTCCCATAGTCATGATGTTGGTTTATGAAAATGTGATTGTGTTTTTGGTTATTCTTATTGTGATTTTGATTCCCATCATAAAAAATGATAAATTTATTGGTTAAATGATGAATTGAATCCCTCACGATCCCCATGGGATGCATTGAAGATGACTAGACTAGGATAGAGGCTACCCATGTGGTGTGTCGTATTCATAAATTTGGGTCTGGGTTAAGCCTATGATTTTTAAATTTAGCATTTCAACAAGAGTTGATGAAAGGGTATTTATGAGAATTCTTCTTAGTTGGTTAACATGGATTGTAAATGAGATTTATTTTAATTGATAACATGGAATTAGGGGATGTTTGGAATATTGTGAATGGGTTAAATGAATTAAAGTGAATATTTTGAATGAATTATGGGTTGAAATGGGAATATATAGATGAGTTAAGATATGTGAATGAGAATGTGTTAATGGTTTAAGGCATGAAGATGAATTATGTTTTGAGAAAACAATGAATTGTGAATGTTATGTGTATTAATCTGAGACTATCTTGTGATGTGATATATGTGGTATATGTATAAAGAATAACATGCACATGGATTAGTGGTTTTGGGGTATTTACTTGAGATTATACACCCACGGGTTGGGTTGGACTAAGGAACTAAACCCCACCCTTAGAATGCATGGGTTAGGGAGTCATATTGAAGATCTATGCCCCTAACGTGTGCATCAGATGAGACTACTGGGACCGAGGATCCAAGGTAAGTGTGATGTAATTGATTGTGAAATAGTTTCTATAGTAAGATATAGAACATGACATATTCCCTTATGCTTAATAGTTGACTATCATAGGTCGTAGAGTAGATGATTAAAATGCCTAACCAATGGAAAAAATGATGAAATGGGTTAAATGAATATTTTTACCTAACGCCACAAAATTTATATCATGTTTATTTTATTCTTCATTTAGTTCATGCATACACCATCTATTTAGACTGCATATTTTATAGAAATTGTTGGTGGCTGCCAACTGAGTTATACTCACACCTAACTTGGGCCTCCATTGGGTACTTGAGCAGAATTTATGCTTGAAAACCAGATAAAGGGAAAATTCCTTATCCTATATGGTTGATTTGGGCATGGGATGTGAACGGTGGAGGGATCTAGACTTAGAGTTAGGACCCATTTTGGGGATTTCAGTTATTGTCTTTATTTCTAGGTTTCTCTTACACTTGGCACTATATGACATGACATAACATATTAAATGTTTGGTTATGGGCTTGTACCCAATTTTAGGATGAATGTTATTATTTATTGTTTATTTTTATTTCCTTTATTTCACATTTTATCTGCTGTGGTTTACTCTGATAAAGAGGGTATAGTCTCCCCATGTGATTTGTTAAACCCTCACTATTAGTCAGTAGGATCTAGCATATGGGGAGGCACATCTGAGGTCATTTGGTCACTCAGATCAGGGCACCGATTTAGTAGAACCTCGAGTTGGGGATATTCCAAACTTAATGGGTGGACTTTCACTCAATCCAATGTTTGAACTAAAAATATCTTGTGTTGTACTTACAAGTTTTCCCGTTAAACCCGATCATGAATTTTTTTAAATGACCACATGATATGTCTCCAAAAATTATAACATAAATTAGGAAATAAATAAGTGAGGAGGGTGGGAAATTTCTTAGGGATGTGATCATTACATCAAATTCTTCACATTGGGTTCATCAGAGAGAAATCATAGGCCCTCAATTTTTTTCTGAGAAGCTCAAGGGGAAGGTGAATTTAATGTTGGTCTCCATTGATCCCCATGATTTTTTAATAGGTATGTAACCACTAAAAAAAATTAGAAGATATGTTATTTGGAGATGAAAATTGACTCCATCATCCTAATGGTGGTAAACCAGTAAGGTGGATCCCAGGAAAACCTCCTACAAGTGCTTATTGAGGTGGATAAAAGAAAGCGACTTATTTGGAGTGGTAGGATCGTGTACGTGGTGAGGTCCTAAAAGTTTATGGAGATAGGATTTTTAGATTTTGAAAACCTTATGTGCCTCAAATCAGCATGAATGATTTTATATGAGCTTCTTGTGTTTCTTTAGGAAAGTTAACATTTTTTTCTTATTACCATGACATTTGACGATCGTGATCTGGGAGACTTTGCAGATCTTCTAAATAGTGATCTATTTGACATGATGAGCCCTAAAATATTTAATGTTATGAGACCTTCATATCCCAAAGGGTTCCCTACTTATGATTACTATTCCAATAATTCTCCAAAACCCTAGCACACATGGGTCAGATGTTCATGAATTTAACTCACATAGATTTTATAGAGGTATTATTGAATCTTGAAAGGTGCCTCAGTGTTACTTGCCATTTGGATCAGGTCCACACATCTATGTGGGCCAGAAATTTTCCATGGTTGAGCAAAAGGTCATGTTGTATCTTATTCTATCAATGTTTCAGTTCTTCCTCTCACCACAATATCACCACTCCCCTATGGTTCAGTTGTTGTTGTAGCCTAAACACGGGGTTCAACTTTTAATGAAGAGACTTGGTTGACATTCTGTCATCAATTATGATGACAAAAGTATTTGTTTCCATGCTATAGAAAAATAAAGAATAAAGTTTCTAGGATTATGTGATGTGAGGAAATGTATATATGATGGGTCGTGTGGTTTCTCTTGTAATAGGAAATAAATATTTTCCATTTTCACACTCTTTCTGGAGCTGCAATTTTTGCATGTATGCTTTTCTTTATACTATAATTTTTTTATGATATTAGTATTAGAGTTTTATGAAAAAAATTAAAAATAAAAAGTCTCACCCACTTCTCTAAAATTTACATGATAAAAAATTCTTTTAGTCTTTTTTTTTTGTATTTTTTTGGAATTATAAAGGCAGAAAATGTATTTTAATGCTAGATAATTTATAACACACATGTAAAATTAGGTGTTTTTGTTTTAAAATTAATTATGTTTGGTTTTGGTTTTGATTTTCCATGTTAAATTGTTGTTTTTTCATTTAGAATTGTTTTTCAATTTTATTATTATTCAAATTTCATTTGTTGTATGTGCTTCTATTTGGTTTTCCATGCGGACTCTTCTAGTTTGGGCTTAACATTCACTACCATAGAATCAATTTTATCTAGTGCTATGCTTTATCAGCATTAAAAAAACACTGATAATGATGTGGATTTTATCAACACTAAAAAATCACTGATAAAAATACCCTTTTATCAATACCTTTTTTATAGTCGATAAAAGTACATCCCTTTATTAGTGCCTTTTTATCACTATTAAATGATACTTTTATCAGTGATAAAATATTTTTTTAGCATTGATAAAAGGTATAGTTCATAAAAAAGTTATTTATCATTAAAAAACATATATTACTGTATAAATATATTTATATTGATATAAATATAATATATTTTATAATATATTATTGGTCTATCCTTGGGGGGTATAGATTGGGTTATGGCCTTTCCATGTGGGTGTGTGTGTGTTTGATTGAAAATTTACCCCCAAGCACCAAAAATAAATATAATAAATAAATAAATACATTTTATAAAATTTGATTTATATAAGGCTAAATACACATTTACACTTAATATATAATATATTTAGTTAAAATGGATTATAAAATAATTAAAAATATAATATTAATTAATAATTTTCTATGTATTATTGAGTAATGTCCATTTAATAACAATTTGTAGATAGAAAAAGTAAAAAATTAATAAACATTATAAAATAAGTTAAAAAGGTGACTTGAACTTAAAACAGTTATAAATTTTGATTTGTGTGTCTGTTTTCACTCAACCACATATCAAATCAAAGCCTAAAAAAACACCATAGTAACCAGGGGAGCCCAATTTATCATTTTTTTGGTATAAAAATGGACTTAAAGGTCACCAAAATTGTTTTTTTGTCGGGGTACCCTCAGTTTTTAACATTTTATGGAATTTAATCCAAATTTAAGGGAGTATTAAAATCTTATTTTTGAAAGAGAGTTAATTTATTCTCAAGAATTACCATCTTATAGATATTATGACATTCAATTTTTATCATTTTTCATATTTTATTGTTTTTTATAATTAAATATATAAACATATATATATATATATATATATATATATATTTGTATATAATCACACATAAAACCTTAATTTTATAAATAAACATGTAAACATATTTACATATAAAATATCTTTTTATATATACAAACCATATATAAATAAAAAATAATATCCATTTTATTTAAAATAAAAATGTATGAATATTTATATAACTACATAATTAATATATATATAATGTATATATATATATTTGTGTATTGGAAAACAAATATATATTTATCTATATATTTTAATATATGTATATAAATATAAATATATAGTATATTTAAATAAATATAGATATATATAATTATATTTATAAACACACATAATATATATTTGTGTATATATGTATTTATAAACAGACACACAAAACATATTTTATAAATTTATTTAAAAATAATTATATATATATATATATATGGATAAAAAAATGTGACAAAAAATATATAAATAAATAGATATATCATAAAAATAAAAACGAAATAATATATACTAGTGGTAAAGGAACAGATCAATGAAGGAAAGGACTTAGGTTTAAAAGTGGGAAACAGTGTGCAAGCATGTACTAAGGTGGTCTAGCACTGATAAAGGATAGTGGGGGATTCGAGAGCTGATAAAGGGGTGGAATGTGTCTATAAAAGAACTATTAAATGGGGGATTAAAGAACTAATAGGGGGGGGGGTGATCCACCCTATGAACATGTTTAAATATAAAGAAAACAATTTCTTTTTAAAAATTTTGTTTTTTGACTTTACCAGCACTAATAAAAGGGACCCCTTTTAAGGGATATTAGGAATTTTTTTATCAATGTTAAAAACCCTTTTTTGCACTGTTAAAGGCTGATTTTTTAGCAGTGGTTGGGAATTTGAGCTCCCGAGATTTGTCCTAGATGGATGAGTTTTTACCACTAGCCTGTGTCCATGGCGACAGTTCACCATTGATTGCATTTGATCAAATGTATCTATTGTGTGGGTTTTATAAATGTTATAAATATATTATAATTTAAGCTTTTTGGATGAGAATAAAATGGATTGACACTCACCAATTTATTTTTTTATATTTTTAAATGTTATACATGATAAATGTTTTAAATATTTTATAGTTTAGGTTTTTTCGGGTTTAGTATTTTTGTAAATGATTTTTAAATGTTATATTTTATATTATAAATTTTATAAATATATTTTTGGTGATGTAATTGAATGCTATTTATTTCATCAATTAAAGGATAATATATATATTAAAAAATACAATAAAGTAGTTTTATTGTTATTATTTACAAACAATTGGGGAGGGGGAATTATAAATCATTGGAAAGATCTACCAACACCTGCAATGTATTCGGGGAGACTTGAACCTTATAACTCCTTCATAAAAGGGACCCCATTTTAATGGATTTTAGTACAAAAACACTTTTTTAGCACTGTTAAATCCTTTTTTGCATGCTGTTAAAGGCTAATTTTGTAGTAGGGGTTGGGAATTTGAGGTATTGAGATTTATGCTAGATGACTTTATTTCTATAATTAGCCATCTTTCATAGTGACTATTTGCCATTGATTGTGTCTGATCGAACGTCTCTATTGTGAGGGTTTTATAAATGCTAAAAATAAATTATAATTTTGGATTTTTGGGTGAGAATAAAACGGATTGATACTCATCAATTTCATTTTTTTTATTTTATGTTTCTTTAAATGTTATACATTATAAATGTTATAAATATTTTATAGTTTAGGTTTTTTCAGGTTTAGTTTTTTTTTGTAAATGATTTTTAAATGTTATATTTTATAATATAAATGTTATAAATTTATTTTTGGTGAGGTTTTTTTGTAAATGTTTTTTTAAATGTTATATTTTATATATTTATTATAAATGTAATTGAATTTTATTTAATTAATTAATCAATGGATGGTATATAGATTGAAAAATACAATAATGTGGTGTGATTGTTATTATTTACAAACAACTAGGTAGGGATTATTATAATTCACAGGAAAAATCTACTAGCGCCTATAATGTATTCGGGGAGACTAGACTCTCAAACCTCCCTGAGACCCTACAAAGATGAAACAAATTGGTTGTATCCTTGGTCAATGGTTGTTATCAATTGTTATATAAATTCTATAATATGAATAGATGAGTACAAATGTGATAAGATATATTAAATTTAGGGAAATTTATATTACAAAAAATATAGAAAAATAACATTAAAATCACAATTTTATTTGAAAATGGGGATGATAATGTGGATATGGATGTAAAAATACCACCAAATGATTCACTAATATGAATTAATTTGAATAGTTGGTGGGGAATAATAAAATTTAAATAATAATTTTATATATATTTATATATGTATGTATGTATGTATGTATGTATGTATGTATGTATGTATGTATGCATGTATGTGTGTATATATATATTTGAGTGTAATTTTGGTGATCCATGGAAATATCTAATAGTAGTTTATAGCACATTGGGATGAGACTATTAATTTTATTAGTGTATTTCTATTTTCTAAAAAGTAAATCCCCAAGTGTTCCTTTTTTAACCCTCCACACAATGTAACTCCCTACCCATGAAGAGATCACTCTAGAGAGAGCCCCAGTCTAGAAGGAGCCATTTCCACCTTGGATAGTAGAGCATCCCAAAGGGTGAAAACCTGATTGGTGATGGTTCGACACAACAATACGTCAGCATGGGTGAGTTGCACCAAATTTTTACCACCCATTTAATAACTGGGTGACCCAATAAGATGAGTAGATCTTGGGGGAGGGAGAAATTTTCCCAAGAGTGGGGTCCCTGGAATCGAAACCTTCACCTCCTAGAGAACAACACTGTTATGCTCCTCACCTTCACCATTGTGCCACCACTAAAGAGGCTTATTGGTTTATTTCATTACATGTTATCCATCAATATGAATTTATCACAATGATCATAATATTGAACCTTCATGGATGATCAGATTGGGAATGTACATACTCATCCTATTATAAGTATATTTAAGTCTCCTTTTAATCCCTTTTAATTTTATTAAGAGGATATATTACTTTTTTGATTAATTAAATAATATTTTATTTTTTTCATCCATACCAAGGAATTATAATTTATGAAATTTATATAATAATTAAAATATTAATAATAGAGATTATGATAATGAGGTGCAACATGTATCAGTGGGGAATGTTTAAATGTGGAATCTAAAAATACATTTAATTACATAAAAAATTATATATTTTTATATGTAAATTTTTTACAGAGGAAAAAAATCAACAACATAACCTCTTGGTATCCCAACTTAGAATATAAACATCAAACCCACTCTCGATGTGATGTTAATGCCACTCCAGTGTGACAATGTAACACCTCAATAGTTTAATATATGATTTCTTTTAAATAATTTAATGTGTTCGATAGCTTTCTTCACACTTAAGACCAAACCAAAACGCACCACGTAACATTATATAACCATTAAAGTGTAGTCATATAAATGAAAATTAAAAATAGATGTAATATAATTATGAAATATGTTTAGAAATAAAAATAAATTCCATTATTAAAACTAAGGAATTATTAAATTAAATTAGTTTAGCTAGATAACTAATATATCTGATTTAAGCTTTAAAATGAAACCTTTTATTTTTTTTGGATTTTTTGGTGTTTTTTATGAAACATAATATATTATGGATAAAATTTATTATTGATATGAAAAATATATTTAATTCCATATGATTATTAAGTTATAGTAAATTAGAATAATAATAGTTATTTTTGTTAAAAAATTATTTTTCTATAAAAACACTTTTCATTATAATTTTATATTTTAATTTAAAAGTTAAATTATCAACTTTTAGAATTTTAATTTGAAAAAATTAAATTCATTTTTATATTCTTAATTTAAATGTTAGTATAATATGAATTTTTAAGTTTTTTTGGAAATAATTTATTTGTAGGTGAACAGTAAAAAAATACCAATATTGTTAAAACTGTTAATTTTAAGACATGATCATATTATAAGAATGATGTAACTATTTTTGAAACCTTTTTCTATAATATATATATATATATATAATTTAAATAAATCATTTAAAATTACTATGTTTTATTTATAAAACCAACGTATATCATTTTTGGAACATATGTAATATTTTACTCTAAAAACTAATTTATTCGCTTATTTAAAAAAAAAATATTTTTTCTATATTTTTTAAATTAAATAAAAAAAGTGATTTAATATTTTAGATCAATATGATAATGTTATGTAATATGGTAAATTTAATTTTTGTGCATAAAATTTTGATTTCTAAGATTAAAGTTAATGACCATGATAATTGTAATCTATTATTTTCAAAATATTGTTTCATTAATATTGTTTAATTTTTTCTAATAAAACAAACTATACTCTTCAAAATAGTGTAATTAATATAATTTTAATCCTATATTTAAATATATTATCACTTATTCAATTTGAAATCAATTTTAAATAAGATTAAGAACACTTAATAGTGATTTTTTTTTTCTAAAAAAAGTTTTTCTATGTATAAAATAATTTAATTTAAAAGTTAATTTTATATTTATAAGAAATAAAATTAGATAAAATTAAGATTAAATTTATTTTAAGAAACATTATTCTTTTTTCATAGGGGTTATTTTATACTTTTATTAAAACATATTTTACTTGGCTAAAAACTAGTTACCCTCATTAAAAAAAAGGTAAAAGTGAAAATATAAGAACAAATGACTTTGGTATTATTTAAACAATTTGTAGAAATACTTTTATAGTAATTTATAGACCCAAGGAAACCCCATAACCTATTATTTCAAACTATTGGAACCTTTGACCTCTAAATAGTGTTATTATATTATTGAAAAATAATGGGTGTTCACAAAAGTGCATTTTTTTCACTTTTAAAAGTGTACACTTCCACCCATTAATTCCACACATATTTCTTCATATTTATCCATGAAGCTCTAAATTTTTTATCCACCTATAATCCTATATCACTTTAATAGGAATATGCTCTCAATTTGTTATCCTATCCCCTTTATTTCCAAGGATACTTTCAATATAATGTTCAAGGTCTCAAAGTCAATATTACTTAATCCTTATTATTTTCTTCATATTATTTATATAAAAAATATATCCTAAATATAATGATACAATAAACTAGATATAATTAGTATAATTTAGTGTTATTATATTAATTGAAAAACCATTATGCATCACTTTCCATCCACTTACAAAAACAAATGAATGTTAACAGTGCATTGTGCAGACTACCACCTCCACGAAGTAACGTTTTCATTTTTAATATTAATTTTCATTATTTATCCAAACTATATAAAATATGATTCAAAAGCATAAAATAATATAAAAAATATAATTATTATTATATAATAATGGTATTATACACTTATTTATCCATACTCACCCATCGAGATATAGTGTTTTCATGTTTGGGGTTGGTTTACCACCTACTTGAACAATGCTATAATACATTGTCATGAATGACTATGGGAAATTAAATACCAATTATATTATAAGTTAATAAGAAAATATTTATTGTTTTTTGTCTCTATAATGGTTATATTAAGTATTTAATTCATTATTAAAATATTATCTTCGATCACTAAAATCATCGAAATAATTCGACACGGATTCAACTTTTGTGAAAACATAAGAAAAAACTATATAAAAAATAAATTTCATTTGATAATATATAACCTATATTAAATGAAATATATATGAACATTATTCCAAATAATTTATCTAATAAACTTAATTTTACTATTCAGGAAGTTAGACGCATGTTCAAAATGAATCAGGAACAAAGTAAGGGCTTTTACAAACTCAATTATCTTCAATTGAGTTAAAATATTTATTATTTAACCTTATTGTTATATGTATGTTTTATTATACCTAATAAATAATTTATATTTTACTTTTTCATTATTTTTAGGGTGCTTAAAATTATTCTTTATAACATCATCATAAAATGATTCTTTTCTCAAACATTTTGTTACTTCTAAGTGTTTCTTATCTCAATTTTCAATTTTATAAGATATAATTATTATACCATGTTTTATATAAAAGGGTGTATCTACTACCAATTTAATATTTTGTATCACGATTCTATCATTATTCATTATATTTAATGTTTCATTTGAAAACATATCCTTAAAGGGGTTTTGCCTCAAAATTTTCTAAGGTTGTAAGGGTTTTCTTGGTCTCATTTTCAATTCTTTGAGATATAATAAATTTTGCGCACCATGTTTTACTTTTATGATTTATTTACTTCCCATGAATTTATTTTTACCATAATATTTTTATATTTCAGGGGATATAATATACCAAATCATATTACATTATTTAATTGGCTATTGATTCTATTATTACCCTACTAGTAATGACTTTTTATAACTCAATTTTCATTCATTGAGTTATAATTTTTAATATTAAACTTTGATTGTGTACTCCCACATTAATATTTTATTATATGGAATTTTATAATTATATTTTTTGAAAATGAAGTTTTCATAAAAAATAAATTTTTACTGTGTGAGTTTTCAACAAAGGTAATTTCAAAGTATTAGAAAGGCTCATTTCATAATCAAATGTTTTATATTTGGCTCCACATTTCCTATAGAAAACATTATATCATTTTCAAGTCTCCATAATTAGATATTAATTTTAATAGTAAAAGTTTTCAAAATATTCAACTTCACCCTTTCAAAAGTTATTTTTGATATTGATATATAAGGTTGTATTTTACATCAATGTTTAAACTATTTTCTAAAAGTTTTTTTAAGTTTTCAACTCCATTTTCATTTTAATATTCCTAAGGATTTATAATCATGGGATTTATGTTACAAGATTTATTCTCTATTATATACATATGTACATAATTTGTGGGATTATACTCACAGTGTCAAACAATTCAATTATTGATCTTATCTTGTGTGATACTATTCTAATCATTATTTTACAAGGATGTTTCCATATATATCAACATCCATTTGAGTTTCATTTATTATACTAAGGATATGATATTTTGAAACTACCCAACTTATTTATCTATATGTCTTATGTAATTCTATTTTATATTAAAGACATGATCCATAATTGTCTTAGTCTTTGAAAAACATCTACCATATATAGAAATGACTTCTATTTTAATGCATTTTATTTATGAATACCATGTTTTACATTCCTCTGATTGAAGGGTGTTCAACTAGATTCAATAAATTAATTGATTATGGAAATTAATGACTTAACATTATACCATTACTTCATATGTGTTTATCTTGAGGGGTGATTACGTATAAGGCTATTCCATTTATTGATTGGGGAACTATTGAATATATATATATATTTTTTATTTCAATATGGATGTTTATTAATTACTCAGAAATGTTAACTATGTATTTTTTAACCATCCAGATTATTTATTTGGATGAGTAATGATCATTTTGTCCCTTTTTTTGGAATGAAAATGACTTTTTATTAAAATACCCACAAAATCAAGGGGGTATGAAATGGTATAAGCCTAGGGAATCACCAATTATAAAAATGTTACAATTATTGGTAAGAGACCCTATAATGTGGTATATATTTAAGCTATCTATGGGAATCCCTTTACAAGAAAGGAAATTAGCAGTGAAGTTACCCTCTCTCCAGGTGTGGAGAATTTCCATGTCACAGTGTATCAAGAGGTTGCTTCTCCTAATGAGGTATATTAAATTCCAGGGCATGATGGATTTTTTGATAAAGAAGTTAACCAAAATATTAGAGTCTGATTCAACTGTATAAGTGGTGATATTTTGTTCTTGACATAAATAGAGGCCACATAGATGGGCTCTATATTATAATTCAATTGGGTTGCCCAAACCATAATAAGCGTTCAATCCTAGAATTGTGAATCCCATTCCATAATGAACCAACCCACCTCCTTTCATAATACCTTGAACACAAGAGCTTTCCATGTTGAGCTTAAGACCGAATCTGGGTGGATTCCACTTGAACCACCTCTCTTGAACAATGTTAAAGCCACTGGTAGAATCTTGAGTTTGTAGGTGACTGTTGACCATCGAAGTCTTCTCTCTGGTAAGAAGACGACAAAGTTCCACCATCAAGGTAAGAAGAAATAACTTTAGGAACATGTAAGACCTATGAGTTCCTTCACTCTCTTTGATTATAATCTCCCAAATGACCCAAAAAATAGAATCACAATCCATACTACAATGATTAATATCATGAGGCTATTTCTCTGTTCCCTGGAACCACAAGAAGAATAAGTCCGACCCACTATCTCATTGCATCATAAGGTCCATCTGTTGTCCATACAGGTCCCATAAAAATCTTACCCAGTCACTTTAAAAAAAAATTCCAATCTATCTCAGAGCTCAGATTTTTACAGCATACGCAATGAGAGGTGATTTGGATTACCTTCTTTTGAATGTTCTCATTTTCCATGATGATTTATTTTATGAATTCTTCAAACTAGAAAGATCAGTTTTGTTGGAATCTATTTTCACTAAAGGTGACCCACCCACCTGTTGTTCCCATTTATGTTATGGATCAACATGATAAAGGTATAATAATTAAATAAACCAGACACTGAATCATAATACACACTTTTGTCTGGGTCAGCAGAAAATGTAATGTTCTAATACATACTTCTTTTATCTGCATCAAGAGTGCTAGAGTTGAAACCAGGATAGAGGTGATCTTTATTGAAATATATCTCCAGAATAGGGTATCCTATAAAAAAGAGTTTACTTCCAACCCAATTATCTTTCCAGTAATGAATTTCACCTATGCCAATCACCCAGTGGGACTTGTCATCAAGAACGGTAAGAGAGTTGCACATGTATTTCACTAAGGCTGAGAGACTATGAGATATGTTCCCCCAGCTATTCCAATAATCACTATAATTATCATGGATTAATCTTCCCTAAAGATTATTCCCCTTTATAATATCCCAAGAAAGTTTATCATGCATACCTTTCATGCTTTCTATAACATTTCTTAAGTTCAATCCTCCTTTATTAAGTGTCCTGGCTATCCGATGCCATGAAGCCCAACAATACTTCCCCTCCTTCCTATTATACTAGATAAAAAAATTAAGGATTTTATCAATATGTGAAAAGGTCCCCTTGGGTGGGTTGATAACGGAGAAATCATGCTTAGGGATGAAAAAATAAACACTATTGGCTAGATTAATCGTCCCCCCAAATGAGAGAAACTTATTTTTATAGTTAAATAAGTGGTCTGTGATTATACTTAATAGGTTATGAAACATGGAATTATTAATTTTCTTATTAAAATTGTTAACACCAAGGTAATACATCGGGAAATGACTTCTAGGAATGCCTGACTTCTCCTGGATACTCTGACCACGAAGGTTGGAGCATGATCTTGGAAGATAAACAATTCTCTTAGAGTAGTTGATATGTTACCCAATCCAAATCCTATAAATCTTCATGATATTTTTGAAACCATTAATCGATATTAAATTTCTATTCCTAAAGAAAAAAATATCACCCACATTCATAAGCTGAGTCACAATACTGGATCAATATCTGTTCTTGAACGATATCATATGTCCGCTGGCTATCTCACTATGGATTTTTATCGATAACACATCTTGGGATAAAATAAAAAAGATATGATAAATACAATACCACTTTTTCAGGCCTCATATAGATTTAAATAAGCTGAAACATATTCCCATAAGTGCCACCGTTAGCCACGAAGATGAGAAGAATCTGAAAATCAAGTCTTTGGACCATTCCCTAAAGCTGAAGTGGTTGAGAGATTTCAAAATGAAACTACAACTCATCATATTGTAGTCATTGTCCATTTCATGTTTAATCATGATGTTAGACCCAATTAACTTACTATTGATGTCTTCTTCCAAATCTTTTGAGATCTCTATATCCCCTTGGATGCTCTATCCCTAGATGAATCAAAGTTCCTCGTCTAAAATAATTTATGGGAGAAGACGATTGAGTCTTTTGTTGATTAATCTTGCAAGAATATTGTACGGGAATTTGAAAAGGAATATAGGTTTGTATTGACCTAGAGTTGTAGGCTCCATAGCCTTGGGGTTTAACACTAACTTAGAAGCACATATAGATCTGGGAATAGATCCCCCTATAAATAAATCCTGCAAAGCCTCAGTGATTTGTTCTTCAATGACATCCCATGAAAATACATATAACATACCTAGGAATCTTTCAGGGCCTAGGGAGCCCTCCATATTTAAATAAAGGATTGAATATTTGATCACTAAATCATCAAGGATGGATTTCGTATTATTGTTGTCATGATCATTGTTAAGTCTAAGGATATTGTGTATGAAGTTTCATTCATTCATATGATGAATGCATTGAACTTAAACAGATGACGGGTGGGGCTCAATAATATATAGCCCCTTGATACATTGGTAGTTCTCATGATATAGACATATTTGAGTATTCAGTACATGCCTAAAAAATTCAACAATACATATTGATTGTGATGTTGAGCATAAGAATGATGTTTTGGCTATGACCTTGATGGAAATAATGATGTCTTAGATAAGGTCTTGATAATAAGATCAAGATGTCTAACATTATGCTTTCCATCACCATGACTTCAATTATTTTTATCCATGTGATATATTTGTTTTAATTTCTATCCATTTATATATTATAATTTATTTTTTCATTTATTATTGAATTATGATTATTACTTATTCTTTCTATAATAATTATTCCATGTTTATTCCATGATTTCCTCAATTGTATGTTTTTTCTTACTAAGCATTTAAGCTCACCCATTATCATGTTTCTATTTCCCTAATTTGTGAAGAAAATTATTACACATGATATATTTAAGAAGATAGTTTGTGGGATATGTTGAAAACTTTTTGTGGATTAAATTTTTTTTATAGTGAAAAATATTTCCTTTAATTAAGAAAGACATGGGACTTATATGTTTATTATTTTTCATAATTATCTAAATCTATAAACATAAAATGTCATGGGAATGTATGTAATAAAATATTTTCTTTAAGTCATGTAATTATGAGATAGTTTTGTTTAGGAATCTATGATTGGTATTGAGGATAATATGTAATGTATGTGTTTATGTGCCCCAGATCCAGGAGTTCAGGTCCATGTTGCTACAGTTGGTATCAGAGAAGGGTTTATATTATATTAGAGAATATAATGTTTTTAGAGGACCATTTAAGGATTGAAATTTTAGTTTTGATCATAATTTATATGGTATAGATAACCCTTTGGGATAGTATATGATTTAATATTATGGTAGTAATGAAAGTTTTATTTGGGTATTAGGATAAGATAAATTTAGTAAAAACCCTAGGGATAAGTTTAAGAAAGAATTCTAAGTATAGTACAACATCATGAAGTTTTGGAAAAGTATATATTGTATGGTTATCAAAGAAAATACATCCCTTTATGGATACTACAAGTGGATATAGGATCTAGAAAAAATGTGTTTAGGGGTAATAACCCTGAAAATGGTGGACTAGGTATTATTATGATCGTCACATAGTGCATGACAAAGAGGTTTAACTGGGTATCTAGTTTGAAAATACTAGGGGATATGTTTTGTTTAATAATATTCTATTTACAATAAATAATAAAGGATTAATTATGTTAATTAATTAGTATAAAAATTTAGAGAGAACCCGAAATAAAGAAACATATATTGAACCAAGATTGATTTAGGTTGATCCAAAAACTAATTTAATAATATTGAAGAGAAATTCATTTTTAAGTTAAACTCGTTATGTAATTATCTTATATAAATTCTTCTATAGTGTTAATTTTTCATCACTCATAACTTAATCCTTTTGGTTTTAGTAATGGATAAAATTCAAAGGAACCCTATTAACAATGGATTTCATGGACTATGTAGAGATAGTCCCAATCAAAAAATTAATGGGATCAGAGCTTGAGTTAGAAACCTCATGATTATGAAAAATTGGCTATCAATAATTATGATTAAAAAATGTAAAACTATTTTAATCCCCAAATACACCAAATAAGGGAAAGGTGGAGTCTCATAGATGTTAGAGTTAAAATGTCGATGAAGGAAATATTATTCAATTTCTTACATTTCAAGAATGAGGGAAGAAGCACATTAGTGCTTACTTAAAGGGAATGTGAATCCACTATAAGTATAAAAATGAAGGTTATCAAGCTCATAGGTTCAAGGGAACGAGAGAATCTATAAAAAATTCATGACTTCAATTGCAAGAAAATTGAGCACTATACAATTAAATGCATTAAACCAAAAACTAATGTAGAAAATAGTCCAAAAGAATCAACTAGACCATGGGAATAAGGAAATGCCAATGTAATGTTAACTATAAAATAGGATATTAATTATTCACTCAATATTTTCCATTGTATATTGAAATGTATGTTTTCAAAAACTATTGGATACTGAGTTATAAATAAAAATATATGGTGGTATGATTATTATGAAATCTTCTTCAAGGTTTTTAGGATATTATATCTTATAGATCTAGTTTTCCCCTTATTTTCATATGGTTTTAAGAATATATTAGATCTCTTTGCAATGATATTATATCAATTTTTATGTTGTTAAATAACAATACATGTCATAAATACACCCATGATCATCTATTGATCTCAACTATGAAGTTCCTAAGGAAATTAATTTTATCATATAGGTAGTGATACCTAATAATGAGTTTTGAAGCACCTAAAATATTGAGTTTGATATCTCATTAGAAATTAAACCTTATATCTTGTCTATATTTTGGATACACTCAACTGTTTTCCTTAGAGAAAAAGAAATTTCTTTGACACAATTTATTTTAGTGGGGATATAACACCTTGAGATTTTAATATATGTTTATAATTAAATAATTAAATGTGTTCGATAGCTTTCTTTACACACAACATCAAACCAAAATGAATTGTGGAACATTATATAACTGTTAAAATGAAAGTGTAAAAATGATGGGTAAAATAGATGTAACCGAATCATGAACTACATATACATATAAAAATAAAGGTCATTATTAATACTAAAAAATTACTAAATTAAATTAGGGTTACTATATAACTAATAAGTCTAATTTACACTTTAAAATGAAACCATTTTAAAATTTGGATTTTTGTGTTCTTTAAGAAACTAAATTTTTTATAGATAAAATATATTATTGATTTGACTAATATATTAACACAAATTTGATTAGTAATTGATAATAAATAAGAATAAGAATAGTTAATATATATATATATATATATATATTTTAAAAGTTATTTTCATAAGAATTTTTTATTATATTTTTATGTTTTATTTAAAAGATAAATTGTACAATTTTATAAATGAATTAAAAAAAATTAATTTTTAAATTTTAAATCTTAGTATTTACTTAAGATGAATAGTTGGGTTTTGTTTGAAATAGTTAACTTTTAGTTGAATAGTGAAAAAATATCGATACAACTAAAACAATCACTTTTATGTTAATATCAAAATACAAGAATGAATAAAATGTTTTTGAAACCCTTTTCTATAAAATATATATATATATATATATATATATATACATATATATAAGTAAAATAAATCATTTAAAATTACCATATTTTATTTTTAATTCCACGTATATTATTTTGGGAACATAAGTAATATTTTACTCTGAAAACTTATTTATTTACTTATACTAAAAAATTAATTTTCATCACTTGTAGAAATTAAATACAAAAAATATATATTTAATATTTTAGATAAAAATAATCATATTATATAACAAGGCCAATTTAATTTATGGGAATAAAATTATTATTACTAAGATTAAAGTTATTGACAATGATAATGGTAAAATTATTATTCTCAAAGAATTATTTTCTTAATATTGTGTAATTTATATCCTATAAAATAAATTAACCTATAATTAAAATTAAAATTTATATATTTTTTAAGATAATATTTTAATAAATTTCATCTCATTAAATTGTTAATCAATACTAAAAAAGATTAATAACACTTATAGTGAGAAAAATATTTTTCTACAAAATTATTTTTTTGTATATAAAATATTTTAATTTAAAAGTTAATTTTATTTTAATTAGAAATTGAATTATATTAAATGGATATTAAATTTAGTTCAATAAAACCCAAATTTGGCATGAGGTTTTATATTATATTTTTATTAAGATATATTTTACTTTGGTAAAAATTAGTTACCCTGATAAAAATAAGAAAAATCTAAAATAAAAAGTATAAAAATAAATGAATTAAAATATGTTTAAAAAATGTGTGTAAATATTATGATAACACTATTTCACTTAATGGAAATATGCAATATGATAACACTATATAAAATATTTGAAATATGCAATATGATAAAAGTATGTAACATAATGGAAATATACTAATGTGCATTTTCTTCCCAAATATTTTCCATTTTATATAAATTGAGTCATCGCTCATGTTCATAAGTGTATGGTCTTAATTAGTTATCCTAATCCATTCATTTCTAAGAAGACTTTCAAGGGAATTTTCATGGTTCCAAAGCGAGTATTACTTAATAATTATCATATTATTCATAATATCTCTCTTAAAAACCTATCATAACCATAATATCATAATGAAATTAGTATCATTAGTATACTTAAATTTTATTATATTAATGGAATAATTATTATTTATTCCTTTCCATCCACTTAGAAAAAAAAGAACATTAATAGTGCGCTGTATGGACAACCACCTCTACGAAGTAATGTTTTTTATTTTTTATATTGATTTTAATTCTTTGTCCATACAACTTAAAATATGATTTATAAACTTAAAAAATAAATATAATATCATTATTATTATATTATATTCATATTATACACTTAAAAAAACTCACCCATCAAGATATAGTGTGATCATGTTTGTGGTTGGTTTAATAACTTGCATGAAAAATTCTATAAGGATATATAATGGATGGTGATGATAACTTAAATAATAATATTATTATATGTTAATAAAAAAATAATTTTTGTTTTTTTGTTTTATAAGTTTTCCATTAATTATTCAACTAACTGTTAAAATATAAAATTTGATCACTAAAATCACTTTAATAAGCTAACACTAATTCAAGTTTCATGAGGGAAAATATATAAAAAATAAATTTAAAATAATAATAAATGGTCTATAATAAATGAAATATAGATAAAAAAATTTACTAATAAGGTATCTAAAAAAATTAATTTGATTATAATAAAGTTAGGCACATGTGAAGAATGAATTAAGAAAAAGGTAATGGTTTTTTCTAACTCTATTTTCATCTATTGAGTTACAAACTTTATTATTGAAACTTATTATTCCATGTTTGATTTTTTATAACTAATGAATAGTTAATAAAAAATTTCCATATATTTTTCTAGCATTTTAAAATTCTACCTTATAATATTATTATCAAATGATTTTACCTTAAATATTATGTTACTTATATGGGATTATTGTCTCAATTTTCACTTCCTTGAGACAAACTTATTATTACACACCATGTTTTATATATAATGGTGTATCTAATAGAAATTTAATATTTTTTATCACAATAATCTTATTATTAATGTTATTTAATGTTTAATTTTAATACATATCATTCAAGGGGATTTTAATCAAAAGTTTCTAAAGTTGCAATGATTTTATTGGTCTCAATTATAATTCTTTGAGACATAATACATTTTGTGCACCATATTTTTTGTGTATGGTGTATTTAATACCAATGAATTTATTTTTTTCATACCTTTTTGTTTTTTATTGGATATACTAATCCAAATCATTTTACCTTCATAAAATGGATATTGATTCAATTGTTACCCCGATTGTAAGGATTTTTTGTAACTCAATTTTCATTAATTGAGTCATAATGTTTTATCTTGTTATTTTCTTGGGTAATACCACCATAATATTTTATTATATGTTATTTTATAATCATTTTTAAAAAGGTATTTTTAATAAAAAATAATGTTTTACTATGTCTTTTTTCAATAAAGGTAATTACAATTTATTAAAAAGGTTCCTTTAATAGTCAAATGTTTTATCATTAGCTCTAAATTTACTATATAAATATTTATTCCATTTCTAAGGATCCATTATTAGATATTATTTAAAAAAGAGTTTTAAAAATATTTCACTTAATCTTTTCAAAAGTTACTTTAAAAAGAAACATGTAATTTCTTATTTTATGTCAAAGTTATTTTTTTAAAAGTCCTTTTAAGTTTTCACCTCCATTTCCCTTTTCATATTTCAAAGGATTTACATTAATGGGATTTATATTACTTGATTTATTCATTAATAAATAAATAAATATTTATATTTTGAGGGATTAAACTCATGTTATCAAAAAATTCTATTCTTATTCCATTCTTTTGTGTTATAGTTCAAAGCATCCTATTACAAGGATGTTTTACATCTCTATGAACATCCTTCTATGTTTAAATTGTTACAATGAAGATATTTTATTTTAAAACCATCCACCTTATTTATCTATATATATCATGTAATGTTATTTTCTATCAAATATATGATTCATCACCACCTTTGTCTTGTCTAGGAATCCATCACGAATAAGAATAACTTTTCTTCCAATGAATTTTCTATTTTAATATTCTATTTTGCATTCCATTTATTGAAGTTTGTTTACCTAGATTCTATATTTCTATTAATTGGGGAAATTATTAACTTAACCATATACCATTACTTTATACAGTTTTAGCTTAAAAGATGCATATATAGAAATCTATTCAACTTATAGATTGGATAACTATTTAAAATCCATATTTTTTTTATTCCGATACATATGTTTATTGATTACTCATGAAAGTTGAATATGTTTTATTTAACTATTCAGCTTATTTATTTGGATGGGGTATGATCATGTTATCCCTTTTATTTACATGAAGAAAAGAATTGGAATTATATATGTTGTTATTACAATATAGATGACTATTGGAAAAGTTAATTATGAATTGTTTATTAATATAATGAATGCATTGGAATCAAACAAGTGTCTGGTGGGATTGGGAATTGTATTTTCCCTCGATGCATCAGTATATCTCATGAGATATAAATGTTTGGGTGTTTGGTGTATGGTTGAACAATTCAGTAAGATGTCTTGACTATGGTATTGATGATAAGAATTATATACTAACTGTGACCTTGATGATAAGAATGATGTATTTGAAGAGGCCTTGATAGTAATATCAAGATATCTGGAATTATTAATTTCATCACCATGATTTTTTATTATTATTATGCTCTCTATTTTAGTTGTCTATGGTAAGTTGATTAATTATTCTTTCTATAATATCTATGCTATGTTTATGCCATTATTTCCCCATTTGTATGTTTTCACCTACCAAGAATTTGAGATCACCCCTTCCCATGTCTCTATTTCCTAAGGTTCTGAAGAAAAGTCTTACACATGATAAATCTAATAAGATAACATGTAAGAGATGTGGAATAATTATTATAGATTAATTAAATTATTATAGTGAAAAAATTCCATTTAATTTAGATATATACGGGCCTTATTAGTTTGTAATTTTTTCATAATTTTCTAAATCTTTAAACCCAAAATATATTGGGAACACATGTAATGAAATATTTACTTTAATTCATGTAATATGGGATAATAATCTCTGAGAATCTATAATTGTTACTAAGGATAATATTATAGAGGCCCCAAGAATTTCATAATTGGATATTACATATTTTTATATGAATATTGAGTACATTACAAAAATGGTTTCCTATAGACCATAATAGTTTATCCCCTTTAGAAACTTGAAATACAATATTATTAATTCATGAAATATATTAAATGTTTTCCATAAAGATATTCCCCATTCTGACTCTTAGTTAAAACATTTCTTCATAACATAGGGAAAGGAAACATAAGAAAGGGTGATATCAGAAGTTCACTAAGGGTAAACACGGGAGATATATAAGCATAACATGAACATAAGTGTATGAAAATTTTATCATAACATTTGAAATCCCTATCCTAAATATCAAAGATCATAATATTTATTCATGGAATTAATATTGGGAGTTCAAAATACATGAATCATAAAGAAATCAAAGAACATGTTCCATAAGAGAATAAAATTATCATGAGACATAGATTTTTTGAATACATATATGAAAATAAAATCATTTTCATATTAGTCAAGGCTCATTTACAAGGCTATAATAGTGGAATGGGTTCAATCCCCAAATCATAATAGTAGTCAAGGTTCAATACCAAGAGAATTATAGTGGACAAAGTCCCTTACTGATCTAGGTTCACTCTCATTCTAGTTTTGTCATTATGAACCAAGTTCACTCCCCATTAAATTCTAGTCCTACTGAACTAGGTTCACTCCCCGTTCATGTCTTGTATTATTGAACTGGTTTTACTCCCCATTCTAGTATTGTATTTCTCTTGAGATATAAATCTTTACCCATTGCATTGGAGGGGGATATAGGTCGCAATCGCCTTTGGTTATAACATAACCACCATCCATGGTTATAAATTAGCCACCTTCACATAATTAAAATCATAAATTTGTGTTCCATAAGATCATAAAACATTGATCATATTATAATCCATGAAATTAAAAGTGATTCATAAACATTTCATCATATCATAACATGTGGAAAAGTGGCAGGTTTCATAATCATTTCATCATTTAATCATAGAGGAACTCGTGAAAAGAAGTGGGTTTCATAATTTTTATTTCATGGTATAACCCATGGAATAGAGATAGGTTTAATAAAAATCTTGAACTCATAAATATATACCATTCAGGTAAATAATATGGATGATATCCTTGGTTTATATCCCAAATAAAGCTTAAATTACATCAAAGGATGTCTTCTTAAATGAAGATGGATTTTGAAAGATCACTTAGAACATTTATTAAGTCAAATAACCTTTCTTTTTTAAATCATTTTTTAAAACATAAAATATTTTTAAAATAGATTTCCTTGAAAATAACATTTAAACCTTATAAGGAAATCATTGAAAAATCTTTTAAAACATTTATTGAGGAAAATATCATTTTTGATTTGAAAAAAACTTATTAAAACATATTTTTTTAAATATCCTTTTTTTAAATAAACTTTAAAACTTATAATGAAATATTAAAAGAAAATTATTTTAATTATAATGGGAAGGTTGGTCCATGAAATACATGTTAAAGAAAATATTCCTTTCACTTTTTTGATAAAATCCAAACATGAATTGTTTAGAAAATGACATGAAGACTCCTTTCAATTTTTTTTTATAAAAAGTAAAAAATTTGTAATTTTTTTTAAAAATATAGGAGAATAATATAAATTTTTTGAAAACATTTTTATAAACATGGTTTTTATGGAAATATATTTTTGGTTGAAGAGAGAAATAAATTCAGATTTTCTTAAAAATATTTTCTCAAATATTTTAAGTATCAAAGAGTGAAAAAATGGTACTATTAATTAAAACTATCATGAATAAATAGATGGGAATAAAATTAATGAGTTTATTGAGATATGTATCATTATATTTTATAATTACTTTTATTGACCAAATTTACCCATGTTTTTAGGGTTAAGCAGTAAAATGTAGAGTAACTTGGGTTGTCGATTCCTCAAAGACCTAAGAAAAAACCATAATACACACACATTCTATGGACTGATTTCGGCTATTAAGTGGAAAAATTTGGGTTTATTTTAGATAGGTTTAAGCGAAAACTACATTACTTAAGTGAAATCAAACGATGAGAAGGGTTGATCCAAGGTTATTACAAGGGGTGGATTGGATAAAATTCCTTTTTAACGATTTCAATTTCTTATATTTGAGATGGGTTTATTCAAGACGATCAAACAACTTTATAATTTAGTGGTTTTATACCAACAAACAATAATACTAATCACCTATACACTTAGAGGATCAAATTTATTATCACTCTAAGGTAAAGTTTTGTATTAGCACTTGAAGTATGTGGCCTTAAAATTTAACAAGGACGAAGTGGTTTTAAAATCATCAAATAAAAATATCAATTAAAAGAAGTGATTTGAAATTAATGGGGTAATAAATGAAATCCAATACAAACCCTTGATACTTACTTGGATTAACCCATAAGGGGGTTATCCCTCCATTGATTCTATGGTTTCAATGGAATTCGGAAGTAGACTCATGAGGGAGGAATTAAAGTAGTAAACAAACAATAAAAAGAAAACAATCACTCCACCATTTTGTGAATAATTTCACAAGGTTTGGTATGAATAAATTCACACCATAAAGAAAAGGTATCAATATGATAATAATAATAATATAATAAGAGATAATAAAGAATTTTTATTGAAAACTAAGGTGATTTTAACAACTTACAAATGAAGAAGAACATTAGAAAAGTAAAAGTGACATCCCAACACTACAATGTAAGAAAGCACCAAATATGATTAAATACTTCAACACCAAAAACTTAAATAGGAATTTTGGGAGCCTTGGGTCGAGTATCTGATGGTTAAAGTCATCTAACTTGAGTATGGTAGGCTTAGGGTGGTGGAATTCTTGTGGAACTTAAACTTTTCCACTCTTGACCCAAAGTGGAAGCCAACTTTCATCCACCGAACATGCACGTCTAAAATAACTTCTAGATGGATGAATTAAAGTGGTCTATAGAAAAATAAAATGGATCTATAGATGTATCCTAATATCCTATAAAATTTTATCCCAAATGGAATTTTTGTTTGTGAGATATTATTAAAATAGTAGGATATTTTTCTGGGCCGCAGAATCTGTCCCAAAATTTCATCTTCCACTTGGTCTGCCTATAACTCCATTAAAATATCCTAATTAGCTCTTGTAACTATTTTATGAAATGTTCCCCAAGATTTTCTATATCTTCAGTTAAATTTTTAGAATCATTGGGATTATATCTTGGCCTCTAAAGTCTATTTGTTGGGATGATATCTAGTTTACTTTTCCCAGAATGTGTTGGCATGAAAGCCCATTTTGGTGGTCTTCCAACTTGAATATTCAAGTGATACAAAATCATTAATTGTTCCTTATATAATGGGATACCTGAAAATAAAATATGAAAATAAAATCAAGACCATTTTTTATTTTAGGAGGTGTTAAAAAATGTACCATGTAATAGTGCATTTTAAGAGGGAATTACAATCATAATGTAAATTAATGTTCAAAGTTTAAAATGAACTAAAATGGTGTATATTAATAATAAAGAACCTGAATATTATATATATTAACAATTAACATTATCCTCATTCAGTGTATAATCACACCCCCCAACTTTAGTTTTTCTAGCCCCGAGAAAAATATATCTCAAAAATATGAATTTGAATACCCTTTTCCAAAAACTTTGTAAAACACAATGATCACCAAGAACCCTTATACCAAAAAATAATGAAACCCATCAAAATATTTTAATACAATATAGTTTCATAAGAATATCCCAAGCCCAATCCCATTCCTTTGTTCAAATTCATCACCATATTTCATCTAATATCAATTAAGCATGAAGATGTGTTGTGTATCACAATAGACATGGGGGTTCATTTTTATTAAAGGGGGAAATGATGGAAGCGATAGGTGGAATCACATTTCAATATTAATATGAGTATTCAATTTTTTATTATATATATATATATTTCAATTTTTCCATGGTAATTTAATTTTCACTCAATAGAGTCAACCCATGTAGCGAGACTTTCCCGATGACTCCGAGGCTCAAAGACCTTAGGACACCAAGTAATGCCCACATACTCTGGCATCATATTGAGTTAAATCAATAAAAAAAATTAAAATTACCACAAATAGAGATAAAATTACTAACTCTGGTCTAGAAAACTCTGGATTCATGATCCCCAAGTTCTGAAAGCCACACATTAGGTCATTTCATTACTCTATGCGCATATTTATTGATTTTTTTTTGATTTTTTTTGATTTTTTTGAATACTCATATTTAAACTAAAATTATCACCAAACCTATGCTATTTATTTGGGTGACCCCATGAACTCAAACTAATACCCCACTATCCAAAGGATGTTCATTGTGATTCTTTTTTTATTTTGATGAAAGTATAAACAATGAAATATCACATTCGATAACCACACTTTCCAAAATCTATGCTCATGAAATATACGTGGATTAAAATTAGAATTAGGGAATGCTAAATTATTTGATATTCAGTTTCAAAGGGTAAAATGTCTATTATCATCTTCAAGGTTAAAGAATTTTTTCCTTCCACACATTTTTTTATGCCCAGAAAATTAATTAATTTTTTTTCATTATTTTCACCCCCAACTTAGAATAACATTGTCCCTAGTGTTTAAAGAAAATAAAATTTAGAAGGGGGTATAGTTAGATGAGAAATGTTGTAAAAGGAATTTGAAATATAAGGATCATGAAATGAAGTCACCTAGTTGTTGAAATTGAAGTTCTTTCTGCTTCAATTTATTCCTTGGATATCCATGTCACTTGTGGAGTTCCCTAGTAGAAAAAGAAAAAAAACAATATATATATATATTTATTCATATAATAAAAAAAGTAATATATAAGTATATATACAAAATTTATAGAATAAGGAAGCACTATAAGCCGTTGGTCAGTGGTAATCACGTGCCGCTGTCTCCCTTTAGTCCCAGGTTCGAGTCCTCGCAGCTTCGCCGGTTGTGATGGGGTTTTACCCATGACCTATGATTCATAATTTTATTTTTTTAATTATTATAATATATTTTTTGTATTTTTATTTTAACCAACAAACACATAAAAATAAAATTAACTGATGATACATTGTATTCTTTTTAAATTTCTGGATAAGGTATTACTCAAGGATCACACCACACGACACAGATGAATATGGTGCTCCCCTTTCATACCCATCCACACTCATAATAGAAGAACATGTCAACAATCTATTTTTTTTAATATCAAAATGATTCATTAAAAAAATAAAGATGATCCACAAAGACTGGATACATGAAAACCACGGGTTTCCTCCTGTGCAGTGCTTTTTTTTAATGTCGTTAGCCCGACATGGATCCTAAATCTATCAATTTTTTCCGAGTTCATAGGTTGGCTCAGTTAACTCAACCTCTGTTTCTTGTTTATTTATTGATTCAATGAATGGTTTTAACCTATAACCATTTACCTTAAAAATGTGGCCACTTGTGGGATCCTGAATCTCTACTACCCCATGGGGGCTAAAGATGATGCACTATGAATGGACCTGACCATCTAGACATTAACTTTCTTGGATGTAAATGAGGTTTTGAACTATACAAGAGCACACATTTTCCTGGTTCAAAGTGTTTAACTTTGAGATTCCTATATTTTTAGGCTTCAACTATAGATTTATTTATCTTTGAATTTTCAGAAGACTCCATCCTAAGTTCCTCAAGTTCATTAAGATCTAATTTCATCTTTGCTTCGGCCAAAGAAATGTTGAAATTCATTTTTTTGATTTCCCAAAATGCCTTATGCTCAATTTAAATAGGTAAATGGCATGATTTTCCATAAAACAAACTATATGGTGACATTCCAAGGATGGTTTTGAATGCTATATGATATGACCAATGTAAATCCAAGAGTTTCTCAGAACAATCTTTCCTAGAGGGATTGCTGGGTTTTTCAAGATTTTTCTTAATATCCCTATTCGCTAAGTCATCTTGACCATTGGTTTGAGGATGGTATGAAGTGTAAACTTTATGAGAAATCCCATACTTAGACATGAGTGAAGAGAATGGGTGGTTGCAGAAATGGTTTCCTCGATCACTAATTATAACCCTAGGAATTCCAAATTGAGAAAATATATGCTCTTTCTGAAATCAGATCACAACATAATGGTAATTGGACTTGGTGGGAATGGCCTCAAACCATTTTGAGACATAATCAATATCTAAGAGGATTTATAGATATCCTCTAGAGTTTGGGAAGGGTCCCATGAAATCAATTCCCCAACAATCAATGATTTTGATGACCAGAATGGGAGTGAGAGGCATTTGATTCCTTTTGGAAATAAATTCTAATTGTTGACACTGAGGACAACTTTTGTAGAATTGGAAGGACTCCTTAATGTGTTTAGGATAGTAGAAACCACTTTGGATGAACTTTATAGTGGTTTTTTTATAGAAAAGTGGCATCCACATGCCTCTCCATGATTTTTTTTAGAATGGGATCTTTCTCAGAATCGGGAATACATCTCCTAATATTTGATTAGGACAGAACTTGAAGAGGTAAGGATTATAAAACACATAGTGTTTGACATAAAAAAGTAATTTTCTCTTATCTAGGCTCCCTAATAATTTTTAAATGTCACCCGTCACCAAATGGTTTGCTATCTCAGCATACCATGGACAATCACTCATAGAATAGAGGTGCTCATTGATAAATAAATCAAACACAGAAAGGTGATGTGAGTTGTCTTTGAATTACATCCTAGAGAGGTGATCAGCTACAACATTTTCAACACCCTTTTTATACTTAATTGTTAAATTAAACTCTTGAAGAATAAGTACCCACCTAATCAATCTAAACTTGGCATCTTGTTTTTGGAAAAAGATATTTTAGGGTTGAATGGTCGGTGAAGACAATGATGGGTGATCCTAAGAGATATGACCTAAATTTATCTAAGGAAAATACTACCAAAAGCAACTCTTTCTCAGTGGTTATGTAGTTTATTTGTGCATCATTTAAATATTTTCTTGTATAAGAAATGACACATGGAGTTTTCTCACACTGTTTTCCTAAGACTACTCCTACAGTGAATCCAATCACATCACACATGAGCTCAAAAGGAAGTTTCCAATTTAGATATTGCATGATAGGTGGAGAGATAAGATCTGACATGAGTGTAGAGAATGATTCCTCAAAACTTTATGTCCATAAAAATGGAGCATCTTTCACTAATAGAGCACAAAGTGGTTGAGAAATAAAGCTAAAATTTCTAATGAACCTTCTATAGAAACCAGAATGTCCTAAGAAGGACCTCACTTCCTTAACATTTTTAGGAGAGAGAATGTGATGAATGATTTTGACCTTAGCTTTATCAACTTCAATCCCTCTACCAGATACCAAATGGCCTAGAACAAGTCCTTCCTTTACCATCAAATGATAATTTTCCCAATTTAGGATGAGATTCTTATCCTCACATATTGACAAAACCATTTAAAAATTTAGAAGGCATACCTAAAAATTATACCCAAAGATGGAGAAGTCATCCATGAAGACCTCTAAACAATCCCCCAGCATGTTTGAGAAGATTCCCATCATGCACCACTAGAAGGTACTAGGATCATTACATAACCCAAAGGGCCTGATCATGAAGGAAAAAGTGCCGAATAGATAAGTGAAGGTTGTTTTTCCTTGATCCTCTAAGGATACCTCTATTTGATTATACCTTGAGAATCCATCTAGGAAGTAATAGAATTGATGACTTGCCACTAGATTGAGGACTTGATCAATAAAGGGAAAGGGGAAATGGTCTTTATTGGTACAAGAGTTGAGCTTCCTATAGTTAATACAGACTCTCCATCCACTACTAACCCTTGTGAGGAGAAGTTAACCATCCTCATTGGTGGTCACAGTAATTCCATCTTTCATTGGGACAACTTGAATTGGGCTTACCCACTCACTCTCATCTATGGGGTAGATGATACCCACTTTCAACAACTTAAGAAGTTCTTTCCTTACCACATCCATAATATTTGGATTGAGTCTTTATTAAGGTTGAAGACACGGTTTGGATTCCGATTCAAGAACAATCCTATGAGTTCCAATGAGTGGGATAATCCCAAGAATATCAAAAATGGTCCATCCAATTGCTTTGTTATGCTTTCTTAGGACATCCAGAAGGAACATCTCTTGATTGTATTCCAGAGAGGAAGAAATGACAACAGGAAAGGCTCGATTTTCCCCTAAGAATGCATACTTGCGTGAATAAGTTAAGAACATAAAATTGAGATCATATTGGTTATCACTTTCCAAGAAAGGATGAGACTTTGTATTGAACTCAGTTTCTTTGTTCAGATTTCTTGACAGAATTGGTTCCTTGTGAATAGAATTTTCATCAACTAAATTAGCTAGAGTAGTGTCATGAATGGGTATGGACTCAATGTTATTGATTTCACCCATGATATCATTGATTGGTAATTATAGAAAATCATCAATATAACTATCTGAAAGAGATTCAATCCAAGGAGACTAATTTACCTCACGTGAACAAAGAAAATAAATCTCTTCTTGACTTAAACATCCTTCAGTAATTACTTGATGTTCCTTGAGTTCACTATCAATACTACCAATCCAATTAACCTCATGTATCTCTTCATTATCCCCAATTTTAGAGTTTTCATTGTAGATTTTCAAGTCTAGACTCATGTTCCTAAAGGTTTTTGTCATGTTCCCATTTTGGACTAGGATGAATGAGTTGATTGTTTCTAAGAAGGTACGACCAAGGATGATGGGGGTTTTTTCCCTGGGACCTAATATTGGGTGATTTTAAAGGACAATAAAGTTAGATGGGTAAATGAAATTTTCAAATTTAACCAAAACATCCTTTAATATCCCCTTAGGAACTCAAACACTACGATCAACAAGTTGAAGAATGACAGATGTGGGTTGGAGTTCTTCGAGCCCTAACTGAAACTACATGGAATTAAGAATGAGGTTCAAATTGTCTCCCAGATCACAAAGTTCCTTGAAATATTTGTTCTATCATATATCAATATTGATGTATGGACATCCTATATCTTTCAACTTTGGAGGAATAGACCCTTGAATGGAGGTACTCACATTAGAAGCCAAAAGGACTTGGTTTTTATGTGAAAATTTACTTTTAAAAGTGCACAATTCCTTAAGGTACTTTGACTAGGCATTAATGGTTTGGATTGCATCAAGAAGTGGTATTCTCAACTTAACTTCATAGAATATTTCCATCAAAGTCTCATTTAGTTCTGGTTTAGTTTTTCCTCTCATGCATTGAGGGAAAAGAGTAGGTTGTTTGATTGTTTGGTGTGGTTTTAGTTCCATCATATTCTCATTGGGTTTTTTAGAATATCTGGGTGGGTATTCATAATTTTAATACGTTTCTGAAGCTTTTAAGGGTTTTGAAATGGCTTGTTCAGTTTTCTCAATGGATTTCCCACTTCTTAAAACAGTTACTGCATTGAGTTGTTCATGAGAGTTTTGTGTGTAACTAGATTCTCCCCTTAAAGTTGAGGATGATACCACATGAGTAAGAATTAGTGCCTTTCCATTTTTAATGGTTTGTAGTTAATGTTTAAGGTATGAGACTTCAGAGTTAATTTTCTCTATTTTTTAACACAACTATTCAAGGATTAGTAGAGGGACAGATTGAGTAGGGGCTTGTGCTGGTTGGTTTATCCCAGGAGGATACTTTGGTTGTTGGATTGGTTGTTGCATGGGTTTCTGGATGGGTTGTTGGTATTGGACACGAGGATGTTGGTATTGGGCTAGTTGTGGTTGTAATTGGTTATGGTTTTGGAAATTTTGCGTAGGGTAAGGGTTTGTCCCTTGTGGTTGGCTAGGTTGTTAGTTATATTTCCAGTGGAAACCTGGGTGGTCATTATACCTTGGGTTGAATGTGTTTTGGTATTGTGGATTTTAGAAGTTTAGGTAATTGACTTCAGCAGGTTTTCCTCCTATAAGAACATCTTTAATGTATGGAATGGTTTGGTAGTTGTCTGTTTTGTGGTCATGTTTGTCACAAATTATTCAAACGAAGTCTACAGTTTGGATTTCATGGATTTTCCTAAGGTCTATCTCTTCAACCTTCCTAGTGAGTGCAACGAGTTTAGTCCTAAGGATTTACTCTTCTATAATTATATGCATTCTAGTAGTTCTTTGTGACTTTTCAAAATAATTTTATGTTATCCATGTTTTGTTTTGTTTAGCAAGACTTTCTAGATACTCATAAGCATCATTTGGGGCTTTTTTTTAAAGGTCCCATTACACATCATGTCAATGAGTTATTTGTTCCCTGATACCAACCCTTCATAGAAAATTATCACTTATTCAGGAATAGAAAAACCATGCTGTGGAACCATGTTTAGGGTGTCTTTGAACTTCTCCCATATTTCATGGAATGACTCTACCTCTTTTTCAAAAATGTTTTGGATTATTTTTTGAAGTGCAATTGTTTTTTGGTGGGGAAAATATTTTTTGTAGAATTATCTTTTTAATTGGTCCCAAGAGTGGATTGATTTAGGTCTCAGATTGTTTAACCAATTATTTGCTTGATTCTTTAGTAATAAAGGAAATATCCTCATCTTAGCCAACTCAAGTTGATGTGGTGGGCACAATGTTTCAATAATGTCGTTAAACTTTTTGACATGAAGGTATGGAATTTATGACCCCATCCCATGGAAGGTTCGAAGGTGGTTTAAGACATGAGGTTTAAAAATATTGTGGGATTATCCTAGGGAATCATGCATAATGAAATAGGGTGCATTGGTCTAAACTTGTGTGAGGTAGTCATTCATGGTTTGATCGACTGCATTCCCCATGTTTGGGGATACCTCATTTAGATTTCCATTTTGGTTCCCACTCAGTTTTATGAGTTGGTTTCTTTAAAGAACTTCCATTAAAATGGGCTCAATTTTTGACTCTGGAGTATTAGGAAGAATATGATCTAATGGAAAGAGTTCCCTTGGTTAACTTGACTCCCCAACCCCAGGACTATCCACCACAACTAGATGGTTTTATTGGTCACGAGTGTAGGCGGACACGCGCTAAAAGAAAAAAAACAAGAAAGGGAAAAGATAAGAGAATTTGGTTGAGAATAGGAGAAATGGGGGAAAATAGAATGTGTGTTGATATTAATTACTTAGGTCCCCATAAATTTCACCAAAATTTGGTCTCACACAAATTTTCCCAAGTTTTTAGGGTTAAGCTGTCAAATATAGAGTAGCTTGGGTCGTTGATTCCTCAGAGACCTAAGAAGAAACCTATATACATACACATTCTATGGACTGATTTTGGCTATTAAGTGGCCAAATTTGGGTTTATTTTAGATTTTTTTAAGATAAAACTATGTGACTTAAGTGAAATAAAATTACAAGAAGGGTTGATCCTAGGTTATTACAAGGGGTGGATTGGATAAAATTCTTTTTTAAAAATTTCAATTTCTTATATTTGAGATGGGTTTATTCAATAAGATCAAAAAAATGCATCACTTACTGGTTTTATACCAACACAAAATAATACTAATCACCTATACACTTGGAGTATCAAATTTATGAGCACTCCAAGGTAAAGTTTCGTATTTTCACTTGATGTATGTGGCCTTAAAATTCAACAAGGATGAAGAAGTTTTAAAATCATCAAATAAAAATCTCAATTAAAAGAATTGATTAGAAATTAATGGGGTGATAAATAGAATCCAATCCAAACACTTGATGCTCTCTTGGATCAACCTATAAGTGGTTTATCCCTCCATTTATTCTATGGTTTCAATGTTAGCGGGAAGTAGACTCATGAGGGAGGAATTAAAGAAGTAAAAAAACAATAAAAATAAAACAATCACTCCACCATTTTGTGAATAATTTCACAAGTTTTGGTATTAAAAATTCACACCATAATGAAAAGGTATCAATGTGATAATAATAATAATAACATAATAAGAGAAAATGAATAATTTTCATTGAAAACTAAGGTGATTCGAATAACTTACAAATGAAGAAGAAAATTACAAAGGAAAAGTGCCAGCATAACACTACAATGAAAGAAAGCACCAAAGATGATTAAATACTTCAACACCACTACCTTATATAAGAATTTTTGGAGCCTTGGGTCGAGTATCTAATAGTTAAAGTCATCTCACTTGAGTATGGTAGGCTTAGGGTGGTGGAAAGCTTATGGAACTTAGACTTTTCCACTCCTGATCCGAAGTGGAAGCCAACTTGAATCCACCGAACATGAGCATCTAAAATACCTTCTAGATGGATGAATTAAAGTGGTCCATAGAGTAATACAATGGATCTATTTATGTATCCTAATATCCTATAAAATTTCATCCCAAATGGAATTTTGTTTTGCAATATATTATCAAAATAGTGGGATATTTTTCGGGGCCATAGAATCTGGCCCAAAATTTCATCTTCCACTTGGGAAGCCTAGAAATCCATTAAAATATCCTAATGAGATATTTTCGCTGTGTTATTGAATATTCCCCAATATGTTATCTATCTTAAGTTAAATTTTTAGAATCATTGGGATTGTGTCTCAGCCTCTAAAGTCTATTTATTAGGCTGCTATCTAGTTTACTTTGCCCAGAACGTGTTGGCATGAAAGCCCATTTGGTGGTCTTCCAATTTGAATCTTCAAGTGATACAAAATCATTAATTGTTCCTTATATAATGGGATAACTTAAAATAAAATATTAAAATAATATCAAGACCATTTTTTATTTTAGGAGGTGTTCAAAAATGTACCATGTAATAGTGAATTTTAAGAGGAAATTACAATCATAATGTGAATTAATGTTCAAAAGTGTAAAATGAACTAAAATGATGTATATGAATAATAAATAACCTGAATATTATATATATTAACAATTAATATTATCCTCATTCGGTGGATAATCAATCAAAAATATAATCATAAACAATCATGATAAACGATGAGATTGTAATATAAAATCATTACTAGTTTTATAACTTTGAATTGCAAGCCCCATGAAGAAATAATGTAAAATGAAACTTAAAATATAATATGGATAAATAAATTAGTGATATTACATGTAAAAGCGTCTATATATATACCTCTCAAAATAATATATGTGTATAACATAACATATGTCTCAAAGAAGGAAAATTGAGACAAAAATCCCGTACTGATTTGGGAACTTTCGAACCATAAACCCCATGAAAGAGAGATAATGAAATGGATATTTAAATACCCCTAATTTTTATCAGAAGAATCATAAAATACATTCATGGACAGTATATACACCAAATAAAAGAAACATTTTGTGGATATGTAATTTTTTGTCACATAAAATAAAATGAGACATAAATCCCTTACCATAAATATTGACTTCCTTTATATATGTTCAAACCTCATGTATAATAAATATAAGGTAATTATAAATATATCATATAAAAAAACACACAAAAAGAACACACACACACAAATATATATATCACACCATATATTATTTTTTTATGAGCTTTTATTACCCTTTTTTTTAAAGGTAATGCTTCAGTCAATGACCAAAGCACAATATATTAGAGAGAAAAAGGATTAAAAAGATCGGAAAGATGGTATTTTTTTCCAATCTCTCTCAAAGAGAGGTAATAAGTCAGCTGGAAGAGTGCCGATCCAAGTCATGTTTTGTTGAATACCTTTGTTGGCGAGGGCATCAGCAATAGCATTCGCTTCATGGTATGGATGAGTAGCAATATAATCAATCCCGTGAAGCAAGTTCAGACACTTCATCCAAAGAGTGGTAAGCGGCCAGGCAAGATGAGTGGTGTCTTTCCAAATGGCCTGGACGATAGTGGTGGAATCACTTTCAATCCAGATCTTTCTCCAGCCTCTTTGAAGTGCGAAATCAACCGTATGGATGACACCCAACATCTCAGCCTCAAGCGAAGAAGAAAGACCACAACCAACATAAAAACAGCCTTGACATTGACCAGATGAGTCTCTGAAGATGGCACCACAACTTGCAGGGCCAGGATTGCCTTTGGAAGCTTTATCGACGTTCACTTTAATCCATCCTAGCATCGGGGCTTACCAGAAAACTTCAAAGAAGCGTTTGGGCTTTGGATATATGCCAGGAATACAGAGATGCCGAAGGATCACAAAGTCATCAACCGAGTTGTTGCAAGAATATTTTTGGACTGAAGCGGCTTCATGAATCGCAATAAGAATCCGAGATTTACCTGCATTGAGACCTAATGAGTGGTTGTTATGAATAAAATCATTACGAGCATACCAGATCACATGCAGAAGCTCCGCCACTGCCGCAAGGAAGATATTCTTGATCTGCAGAGAAGCATCATATCTAATGCAATTTTTAAGAAACGAGCAAATAGAATCAATAGCTGGCCATCTGCAATTAAAAAGATTCAGAATGTATATCCATAAAGTAGAGGCTGTCGCGCAGGACAAAAAAAGATGGTTAGAATCCTCCCTATGTTGATTACACATGCAACATTTAGAGCATAGTTGAATGCCAAAGGATTGAATACAAGTATCAGTGGGTGTTCTATTGTGAGCAATACGCCAAATAAGGGCGAGCCTAGAAGGTTTTATCCAAGGATTATTAAAATAACTCACCCATTGATAATTAGAATCCTCTCTAGAGAAGCAATGATTATAGAAGGATCTAGAATCAAGGATTCCATTTGAAGCCGGTTCCCACACCAGGAAGTCACCATGGGGAGAGAAAGGATGATTATCAATGATCTGAGTAATATTATCGGGGAGGGTATGTCGATGGGACCGCATGACCTCTTTTATAGAAAGACTAGTATCCCCAGGAGAGGTATTTGTAGGAAGCAAAGAAATCAAGGGGTTACCACACCAATTGCCACACCAAAAATTAAAAGAAGAATCCGCACTAACCATCCATCTAGAATTCTCCATGATTATGTGAAACGAGTCTCTGATAGAGGGCCATACCGAAGAGTTGATGTAACTAAAATTCCCATTCATGAGTTTAGGGAGGAATCTATGCTTTAAGAACTCAGAGGCTTTAGAGGAACCATTAATGATACGCCAAGTAAGTCAGGCTTGGAGAGCATTGTTGAAAAGCTTTATATTTTTTATACCCATTCCACCTTTATCAAGGGGTTTACAACAAGAATTCCAAGGGATAGTGACGAGATTCCTTTCAAAAATGCTCCCCGTCCAAATGAAGTTTTTTATATAGGTGTTAATATTTTTGAAAATGCCAGTAGGCCAATTGTAGATCATGAGAGAGTAGACCATTTTGGAAACAATGGTTGATTTGACTAGACATATCCTACCAGCCATGGAGAGCAGTTTTCCCTTCCAGGTGGAGAGTTGGTTAATAATTTGATCAGTAATATTGGGGAAATAGTTTTCTTTAGGACGACCACAGAAAAGAGGGACGCCCAAATAATTGAAAGGAAGGAGGCCTTCTTTGATACCAAGAGAAGCGATGATACTAGATTTCCTTCTAACAGGGAAACCTTTTCCAAATAAAATATAAGATTTATCCCAGGAAATCGCTTGTCCAGAGACCTCTTCATAATGATTAAGGGCTTGTTTTAGGGCATGTATATTTTTTTGATCACCTTTAAGAAATAGGATGATATCATCAGCATAGAAAAGATGAGTAGGGGTATTTAGATTTCTGGTAGCTTGAATAGGTTTGAGATTGCCCTGATCAACCAGGTAAATTAGGAGTCTACTTAAGTAGTCTTCAGCGATAAAAAAAGGATGGCAGAGAGAGGGTCACCCTGTCTGACACCCTTAGTACAACTGAAAAAACCTCTAGGGGTACCATTGATCAGAACCGAAATAAAAGCTGAGCTAAATAAAGTTTTAAGTTTTCTAATGAAAGAATCATGAAAGCCAAAAGACATTAGAACATTGAAGATGAAGTTCCAATCAATGGTGTCAAAGGCCTTCCTGATATCAAGTTTAATGGCCACACATCCCCCTCTACAGCTTTTATTTAGACAATTGGTACATTCAGAGGCAAGACAAATAAAATCTTGGATGGACCTACCTTTAATGAAACCGAACTGATTCCAAAAGACAATTTTATTGCAAATAGGCATAAGTCTGTTTGCAATAAGTTTGGTGATGATTTTATAGAGAGTATTAATCAGGGAAATAGGTTTGAATTGATGGATCTCAGAGGCATTTTCGACCTTGGGAATTAAAGTTAGGAATTGAGAATTTATGCCATGTGGAAGAGATCCATGTATAAAGAAGGTCTTAACAAGGTTGCAAACATCATTGTGAACAATATCCCAATGTTTTTGAAAAAACCATTATTAAACCCATCCGGTCTGGGCGCACTGTCTGGGTTAAAACCAAAAATAGTATCTTTAATTTTGTGATCAAAAGGAATGCTTAGAAGAGATTCATTGTCACTTTCATCCACCAAGGAAGGAATAATGTCAGATCTGAGATCAGCATTGGTCTTCATACCATTAAAAATATTATAAAAGTACGAGATAACATGATCCGCTATTGCCTCTTCAGAGTCAAGGATCAAGTTCTGATGAGTAAGTTTAGAAAGAGAGCGGTTAGCCTTTATGAATCTTTTAAGGGAGTTATAAAATTTAGTATTACGATCTCCATCAGTGATCCATTTAGTATTAAACATTTGTTTGCGGATATTATCTTTAAGGGTGAGAAAATAATTAAGTTTGAGAGAGAGATTAGCTTCTAATTGAGGGTCCATATTAAAATAAGATGAGGTATTTTGAGTTTGGACCCAGCTAAGATCCCATTCAAGGGAGGAAATATCATGGTCAATTTGGGAGTTTGTAGTTTTACACCAACCTTTAAGGGCCTGCTTTAAGATTTTCAATTTGTACATACAAGCAAAGGAATCCTTGTGATGATTCATGGAGTTCCATGTGTTATGGATAAAAGAGACACAATCAGGGGTTGAAGACCAAGCATTATTAAATTTAAAAGGAAGGGAAAGCTTACGACTTTTCATACTGAAGCTGAGGAGAATAGGATAATGATCAGAGTTGAGTCTAGGCAGAGTAATACTAGAGATGCAATCCCAAGTATCAAGAGCCTTCATGTTGACAAAAGCTCAGTCTAGCTTACTCGCAACGGTTTTATTATAATGTTTTCTGTACCAAGTATATTTGGCACTAGTAAGATTGACTTCGAAGAGTTCACAGTCTTCAATCGTAGTTCTGAATTCCCTAGAGGATATAGAAAGGTGGGAGGGACCATTTTTTTCACCCGAATTAAGAATGGCATTAAAGTCTCCCATCACAACCCAAGGATCATGAATGGAGGTGACCATATCAAGAAAATCATGCCATAGAGTTCTTCTTTCTTGATACCTATTATTGGCATAAACCATGGTGCAATAGGTATGACGACCATTCCATAAGAAGTCGCAGGTGAGTTGTTGATCAGTATTTTTAAATATGTTGATATTTTGAAGAGAATTGTGATAAAAATCCACATTGAGTCAGTTTACAAACCATTTTTACATGAGCTTAGAAAATTATAATTAGGGGAACCAAATCCCATGGAGTTCATCTTATAGTTGACTTTAGGTTCAGCAGTATCAAAGAGATGAGGCTTATGGGTGTTTAAGAACCTCTTAAGAGTTGTAGAAGTATCATTATTTTCCAAACCTTGGCAATTCCAGAAGAGAAAATTCATTGCTATTTATGTTTTGGGTTAACACCCTTCTTTTTTTTTGATTTTCCAGATCCTTTCTTCCCTTGGGCTCGTGTGACCATAGGTGTGGTAGGAGGTTTTTGTTTGGTATTGTGGTCAGAGACTGGAGCATCTAAAGGAGTGTTGTCCAGAGAATGAACCTGATCAGTAACAAGAATAGGAGGCTGGACTAAGGGTAGGGTCCTGGCCAGGTCCTCTGATCTTGGTGAACATTGTTCCTGACCTAATGTGAGAGAAGTAGATGCGGAGGTTGAAAATAAGGAGGCTATGTCACTAGGAGTGCCAAGGGGGGCAGCACTTGCAGCAATTCCAGACGAAACAACAGGGTCTATTTTAGCACTGTTAGAAGAAAAAGTAGCAGGAATTGGAAGTGATATAGGAGAATTCTGTATGTCCAAAATAGAATTGGGGTCTCCTTTGATAGCAGTAGCAAGGGGCTGGATGGAATCAGTTTGTGGAACAAGAGAAATGCATGAAATACTGCGAGAGATAGAAACCGAAGCATTGACAGCATGAGCAACAGTATCAGCAATCGTGGATATGAGTTTTTCAGTAGCTGAAGAAGAAGAAATAATAGGCACTGTCAATGACATTGGAGGATCAATTTGAGTAGAAAAACCTATTTCTGGTGCCTTATCCATGGCACCATGTGGAACCATGGCAGCAGCAGGGAGATCATTCAGTTCCAAAGGATCCGAGGCAGGTCTCTCTAAGACCTTACAAACCTGTAAATTCAGGGGTGCTGAACCAGAGGTAGAGTCATTAGAATTACATATACCTTCAGCAACTAAAACCCCTTTTCCAGTGTCAATGTTTTCAGTTTTTTGTAGCAACTCTTCTTCATCAACTAGTTCCCCCCAAGTTTTACCCTCCAGAGATGAAGAAGCATAGGATTTTTTTATCCAAGTACTTTGTGTCTTTTTAGGTAGATCAGATTTTTCCAAATTGAATTGTCCTTTTTTACCATATTTGACTTCCTTCTAGTCATTAGAGATTGGGGGCTCCATTTGTTTTCTAACCACTCTACAATTAGAGAGATTATGTCCAACTAGTTTTCACACCTCATAAAAGGGTGGTTTCTTTTCATATTCTATTCTAAGATCAGTTTTATAGTCAGGAGAATTGAATCCAATACAGGATGGAAGATCAGTGGCCAAATTAACTTCAACCATTATTCTAGAATATAGGCCAAGGTCTCCATTCAATGTCCTGTGATCAATTTTAATGGGGGATCCTATGCAGGAGGCAATGTCATTAAGAATTTTTGGGTGCCAATAATACCAATTTAGGCCATGAATCCGGACCCAAACCTGTGCCATGTGATTTTTGTGTGTGAATGGATTAAAAGTAGCATCCCAATCTAAGATTCTAAGAAAGCCAGGCTTAAGTTGGAGATTACCGATTTTCTATACCTGGTCTAACTCACCTTGCGAGTTGAAAACAGTGTGATAATAGCCTTTACCGATGGGAACCATCTTCCATTTGCATAAGCCCCAGCAATTAGCAATCCAGGTCTTTAATTCGAATAAGGGCCACAGCCGGTCGCTTGTGCTGTAGGAGACACGTCCGAGAATCGAGTATTTGCAAAGTTGTTCCCGCTATTGCAGGGCCACCAGATCCGCATCAACAATGAAACTCCCATCATCGAGCTTTTTATAGCACTGTTGTTTGTCATCCTTCACGTAGCCAAGATCATCTCCTTGAAGCGCATCGCGAAAGGAGACTGGAAGGAGCCAAATGGGTACTTCGAGATTCCCCACTTCAATTTTTGATGGATTAGAGACCAGAGTAGCAGGAGTAAGAGAAGGGAGTTCCCATGCCAGATCAAAACCAGCCATCAACGAAGATTCAGGGGAGATCGGTAGTGAGAGTTAGGTTTTGCTTCACCCGTTGAGGAGCATTTCGCAAGCTCCCCATCCTCCATCACTTTTATTACCCTTTTATTAATTAATAATTTCATGTTAAATTCACATTTCAGGTAATAACCACTTTGTTTCTATTGTATGATTTAATATTTTATATTTGGTCCTCTTAATTCAATCATAGTTTCATCATATATATAATTTTAACCGTGATATAAATATAATATACATTCAATATATATTTTCATATATTACTCTATAAAATTTTGTGAGAGAAAATGAAATATACCATTCATAGACATAGTAGGCCATACATACGCATGAATGCTATTTCCATTTTCTTAACGAATTGATAGAAAAAAGCATATGATATATATATTATCATTAAAGAATCATTTTTATATCACATATATCACATATTATTATTAATTCCATCCTTAATATATTTTATGTAAAGTGTGAACGAATCACACCGCTTCATGATTCGGTATTCATTCGTACACACGAACAACTTTATCGTATTCCCACAAAATGGAAAATATAAAGTTATATGTGATATAATAATTCTAGAATAATAATAATATCATAAATATAATATATATATATATATAATATATATATATACTTTATATCCATAATCATACCCAACTAGGATGGGTGGTAATGGAAAAAAATTTCATCGATTTGCGTGGTGGTATTCCGCCGTTCACATGAATGATGATTTCATAACTAATTTAATGGAATAAGAAATAGTTGTAGGTAATGAAATTAACATAAAAATATCTCAGTATATGGGAGATAAATATATTATTGTATGATCTTATAATAATAATAATAATTAATGGTTTCAAAGGAGGAAATAAAATAAAAATGCTTATTGATGAACATTACCTCTTCTTTGGGTATCCTCCTTAGGTTTGCAAGAAAATCCTTACTAGGTTGAATTAATTTAAAAAATAAAGCTTCTATGATCATAATAGGGAATTTGGTAAGTGATTTGGATAGGTCTTGTTCAAACCAAAAGTTTTTGAAGGTGTGAAGTGAAGATGAGAGGGGTGGCCTTTTATAAGTGGGGGAGGGGACACACTTGGTATTTTTGAGAAAAAATGAACGCTCCCATATTTCCATATGTAAAAAAGTCCCAAAATGCACCATTATAAAACCTCATAGGTTTAATGATCAAAATATGTCTAGAAAATAGTATTTATAAAATTGGTTAGGCCATTTTAACCCTTATCATTTTAGTTTAACCCATGATAAACCCATTTTTACCTTAACCACGATAAATAATTTTTATTGTTTTTACTATTAATTTTGGTAAAAATATAAGTTTAAGTTATTATATAATTGAAATTATTATTATTTAAAATATAGAATCCGTTTTTCTAAATCACATTCACAAAAGAGAAAAAATTTAATTTAAAAATAACCCCATAGACACGAAGTGAATGTAAGTTTTTTAAGATAAAATCTTCAAAATTTTACTAAGTTTTTATATGTTAATTCAATATGAAATTGATTATAATGACCTAAATTGAATTAATGGATGTATAACTTGTTGGGACCAAGTTTGATGGATAAGGAAGTAAGAAGAGTTTTCTATTACAGAGTGTTATCTTTTGTTGTCAAAGAAGATAAATCAAATCACTTTGTAAAGGATGTGAAAATCAGAAGATTCTTTGCTATTTTGTATTTCAAAAATATCATAAGCTAAGAGAACATATGATGAAATCCTTATGAAGGAAATGGGGAGTAAAGGTTCTTCCATTTGTTTACAGTTTTGATTGGAAGGAAAGATGCTGGTGGAATACAGGGAAGTTATAATACTTTCCATGGAAAATGTGATGATGCTAAAGCTATTCGATCAAAGGATACACATCAAGATACTGGACTTTGAGATGAAAGATGAAGAGTGGTTATGGAATACAGTGAATAGAATCATGACAAAGGAATGGATGATCTATAGGCAGCACAAAAGAACGTTTTAAGGTGGCTCTGTTTTCCAGTGTTTGCCAAATTTTTAGGCCTGAAAATCCGAAGATGGAGAAATGTGTTTTGGAAAAGGATGTTATGCACAAGTTTGAATATGGATTATAATTTTTCACACAAGGCATGATTCAAGGTCAGAACATAGAAAAATGTAAAAGGCATGGAGTGCGTGGAAAATTGGGCAAAGTGCGCGAAAAATGAGGTTGTACGAAAGATTAGTTTTGCGTGCAAAATGGAATGCAGTTTAGAATTTCACGTGCAAGTGGTGTTTTGAGATTAGAACGAAGAAAAATGTCAAAGGAATGAAGTGCGTGAAAAACTCAAGATAGTGTGTGAAAGATGATGTTGCGTGGAAGAGTTTTTACGCGCATGAAGAGGGTTTTATGTATAGATTAGTTTTTTTCGTGAAGGGTCAAAAATGACTATAAATATTAGGTGACCCCCTATAATTTGTTAAGGCTTGACACTTAGAGAAATCTTGAGATCTGAAGCATGAAAAATTATACACTATGTGATTTGTGCGAAAAGAAATAGGTTTGCGCAAAAAGAAGAAAGTTGCATGAAAAAGTGAAAAGTTTTGTGAAAAAGTGGAAAGTTGCGGGAAAAATAAAGTTGCACTAAAAAGGTTTTCTGCACTAAAAGGGAATTTTTACGCGCAAGACATTTTAATTGTGCGCAAGGTACCCTAAAGGCTGCGCAAAAAATTTGCAGTCTTCGCATGTATTCTGTTGTGCGCATGGGAGTTCTTACTAGCTTATGGGTAGGAAAGTGAAGAGTTGTACTTCAGAGAATACATTTGTTGAATTGTAAAGAGGCACCGAAACATTTTTTTCCTATTTGTGCTAAGAGGGTGCACACGCACTTGCAGATTGTTTTCCAAGTGCTACATGAGTGTAAGGACATATCATACTAGTTATATTCCACATCAAATGATTGTTTTCAAGTGGATTTTGTGGTACCAGATTATTTCCAAAACATACCAAGGAGTTATCTACTATTGTTGAGTATTGAACCTTGTAAATCTTGTGTTCCTATGGTTCTGTGTGTTCAGTAGGGAAGAAACTCTTTAACAGGAGGTGAAGGTTGTTTCAAAAAGAAGGAAACATAAAAAGAAAATTGTTATCATTGATTCACCCCTCCCCCTCTTAGTGATACTTGTATCCTGACTGAGAACTTCATAACTAAACTATTTTTTTAAAATCAATTTAAAATATAATTTAACTTTATAAATAATTTAATAAAAATGATGTTTTCAATTAAAATTCAGTAATTTTCACTACTCATCAAAAAATTAATATTTTTAGAAAATTATTAAAAATTAACCATAATATAATTTTGAAATTATGATTTCAAAAATTAAATTTATTTTTTAAAATAAATTTTATATAAGCGACAAAAACTAAATTAAAAAAAACCCATAAACGAGATGAAAAAACAGGTTTCCAAGAGGTGTATTTTTCAAGCACAAAATGATTTTATATTAAGTCTATGTCTAATAACACCTAAATATATTGTACTATTCATGAATACTAATATTGATGAGTATATTACTCTCTAATATATTGTTTAGGTTACTTTTCAACATCATATATGGAGCTATATCCCAATAATTATGGGTTCTCAGTAGGATCCCCTAAAGCTGATGATATTGGGAACTGATCAAAGAGGTCCCCGTAGGAGAGAGTGACACTGATGAATGCATAAATTGTAATATAATAGAGAAATTACACCCCTATTAACCTCCAAGGATGTATTCTACATGATGTGTCTAATATGAATATGGTATATCTAAAAATTAATTAAGCATATGTGGTGCATGATCCTCTACCTATTGTGCATGATGTTATGTCTATAGTGTGTGAGCCTATATTGGATCCTCTCTTGGGCATCAAAATAACTATATTCATATTTTTTCTCCCGTAATTGGAGGAAGCGATGGTGTATTTTCATTATATACAGTGGTCTCATCTGGAAAAACATCATCTTGAGAATTCTCTATAAGAGAATGTGGATCACGATATACTAGTGCATCCTCATAGAAGACACTCTCTTATAAAAAATAAAACAGATCTCTGATATCCACCAGATATTCCAAAACTATATCATGACTATAAAATTCCTCCTCAACATTAGTGACATGTATAAGTTGATCTAACCCCTTTGACTATAAAAAAATAGTTACATTAATACATATTTTTAAATAGAATGATTTGAAAAAGATAGTAAATATTCCAACTAGTGAAGACCTATCACATGGTATGTAAGGTAGATAATAGTGTGATTCTAGTAATAACAAAAAAACTCCATGATTAGATAGATGGAGTTATACTATGATATTTACATGATAAAAGTTACTATAATGGTCACACATGTCCCAATATTAAATGTACCGAGCATGTTTGCCCGAATGATTAGTCATTTTCCTACCTATAAGAATGATAGTGTACCACACAACAATCTGGTGTGGTGCACTGAAGATATGCTACATGCACCCAAATTTTTGAATGACACGGTCTAGATGGATCTACTCAATGATATGGAAATGAATTTGTGGCACCATTTCTCCATGATCTCTAACCAATGTTGTGCAGTACAGTGGAAGTAATGCCAAAACAAGCTCAATATATGAGATCCAAGAAACCTGAAATGAAAACTCAATAATTATTCATAAATTGGGGAAAAATATAACTAAGATATAATTATAATATTATAAAAAATTAATAACAAAATTAAAGTTTAACTTTAATCATCTCTCTATAGAGTATAAAAAATCACCCCAAAATTATGTACATTGTTCCTTGGGGTATGTACATAATTCAAAGCCTAAATACTACTGTTAAATAATAACATAAAGTTATCATGTAAAAGTAATAATAATAAATTTTTAAATAAAATAAAATTAATAATGTAAACATACCAACACCCTAAGGATAATCTTGAAAAATGTGATAAGGAAGTGGGTGTTAACTCTAGGAATGATGCATAGAAAATGCTTCCATGCCCACATATATAACAGAATGAAACATACTTAAATTTGGTACTTATAGGATTGATATTCCAAACATAGGAATTTATACATATATTATTATATAATAGACACCCTAACTATATATATATATATATATATATATATCCTATTTAGATCTGAAAGTAATTATAAGTACATCTTTTGTACTAATGTCAAAGAGTAATCAACCTAGAACATGCCTCTATGTGTGTTGAATCAAAGTCTCCTCATTAATATCATCTTGTATTACTAATAAATTATTATCAACCTATCCCATGCACAATAAGTAACCCCATAAGACTCATGGTTAGATGATGATGTTAATGACTAGAAAATGATGGACTAAAAAAATCTATTATCCCATAGTTGAACTCATAATTTCCCCCCATGGATAGGTAGACACAAAATTTATTGTACATCCAATTAAGTAATTATCAACTCCCCCTCAAGAAGATTAAAGTGTATGTCTTCAGTCTCCATCACATGACTAGTGAAAGAGTAAAAAAAATGATCAATCATCTTGAAGTTACTCATTGAAACCCCATAGAATCTAATATGTTGGAGAAATAATACAATGAGTTCCAAAGTTGCCTCATGGGTGAAGTGATGAGATCTCCAAAACAAAATTTGTTGAAAAGTTCATCCTTCTAGAAGCTTTCAGTACACATGATACTATTGTGCATACAAGTTATCCTCCTCTATCTAAATATATACAATTTGTATAATTATTTATAAGAACCTTAGTAGTTAATATCATTAAATTTTAATAATTTATACCATTTTCCAATTTCATAAAAAATGCGGTTCACAAGTTTCTTGACTAAGTAAATGAATTTATTATATTTTCAATAATTAAGTATATTCTTATAATACCCCTTGAGATAAAGAAAAAGATCATAGGAACCATAAATGGAGAGTCAATAATAAAATAAAATGAAGTTTTTATTTGAAATACTATTCAAATAATTGGATACAAATTCTATAAAATTAACAAGTAAAATAAAATTTCAATCATGTGGATTGTTCGATGATTTCCCTATATATCTAGGGAAATGATTATAGGTGACACCTTCCTGTAAAAAGAAACCACACCTCTATAATGATGTAACTTCACTAGGATAATCTATCTCATTCTAAATATGAGACAACTTCAAACTCCCTTTTGGAAAAAACCTATTCATGTTCATTAGAGGCATGGGGGAATCAACAAGGTATACTTACATTATGATATTCACCTATATAAGCCCAATGAATTTTTTATATTTTGTTAATGATTTGTATTTGATGCACAAAATTAATGAATTGATCCCAAGACAATTTTATAGAAGAACACATTGTGATCACAAGTGTTCCAGGATACCGTAATGAATGGAAGTTACTGCAATCATAGTAACAATATTGTAGTGAAACCATAAGCACACAACCATTGATACTAGTCAATGAATCATGGAAATCAGTGACCTAAAATCTATATCTTGCATGGATAAACAAATAGACATGAAATATGGTAGCCTCTTAAATAATCCTATCAATCTCACACTGAAAATGGTTCCCATATCACATCCCTCTATTCAAAACCTATTTAGCATATTTACCTATTTCCATAAAACATTTCACTGTGTAATAGAATGCTTTATTCAATTTCACTATAATTTAATTTTAAATCATTATATTAAATCTAAATAAACTATTAATTAAATGAAATTTATCTATTCTTAATTAACATATAACTTAATATTCCAAATTACATATGATAGGTAGCTTTTAAACTCCCATAAATACCCCATTAATTCATTCTACAATGTTGTTAATCATGTGTCTATATCTCATCCAATTTTTATATTCTAACAACCAACTATACTTTTGAGTTGGCATTATTTAGTCACACATCTCTTGATTAGCTCGATGTATGCATTCTAAATGTTCCTCCATCCTTTACTATTGAAGTTCACATGATATAGAAAATGAGAATAAATAAAAACATATATAATAGTTTTCTCTCTATAAAAAGGTTTATTTTAACCAAAAACATAGGCATACCAAGATTTATGATAACCTTTATTAGGGAATCATTCTTGAGCCTTATTTGCACATTGATTGCGATGTTTCTAATACAGTATAGATTATAAGCACCAGATGTTCTCTATGTCAGACCCTGAGACTATAATACATACTTGATCAATCTATTCCAATAAAAAACTATATATATTCATATAGTATCAATAATAAATTATTATATAAAATAAAAAAACAAACTCTAAGATGAGATGTTATCATTCTCAATAATATAAAAGGACAGTAGAGCAGGAGCATAATTTCTATCTTGTATAGAATAAATAAAAAAAATTTCAGTATAATATCTTTATAGAAATGTTTTATCAACCTGTATAAACTGTATACAATGTATGAAATTATCCATAAAAGGTATGAATGTCCAAAATAATCTATCAAACCCCATATTCGTTCAATTAACTTGGTTATGTTTTCTAACAAATTCAACTCTATGTAACTAGTATAAAACCTAATTATTATGATATATCAACTCTATAAATTATTATAAAACATAATAAGAGTCATCCCATGTAATAACCCATGTTTCGAGTGAGTTGAAAATTCTAAGGGAATTTAAACTTTCAGTTTGGTGGGAGGGCCAAATCTCAATTTAAACCTCTAAAGTGTTGTTTTTGGACGGGGTTTAAGGCCCGAAGGTTTCCTCATAAGTATGATTGAGTTTTGGGAGGATCGTAATTTTAAATCAATGGTTTTTTAAAGGCTAGGTGATGCGTACAATTAGTGCATGATCAAATATAACCATGTACCTAAACTGTGAGACTATAGAAGGATGTCACATAGTTTGAGAAACTGTGCACCTAGGGGCATATTACTCTATGATACATCTATAATAAATTATAGAGAGAAGCATATGCATGATGCATGTTATGTCTAACCATGTTCCTAGCCATGTGAGGGGGAGGCCCTTTGGATAGTGGGTGTGCACAGTTGTTACATTGTTAGCCAAACCATGTAGCCTAACCACACGCCCCTTTAAAAATACTGAAATGATGATTCTAACCCTGATTTATTTTAAATTTCATGCCTCTTTTCTCCTCCCATTCATGTAAAACACCTCTTCCAGCCATTGGATCTCTCTATATCCTCTCATATTATTTAAGATAATTCCTCCATATGACATCTGATTCAAGTACCGTTCATCACATTGTATATCTATAGGTAAGTCTTCAAGTCATCTTATTTTCTCCTTTTATTTTTTTTCTTTTGGAATTATATTTCCATGAAAGACCGTATGACCTATTTCCAGTGTATTTGTATGATTGATTGTTTTCTCTCATTTAGGATTGAATCAAAGGACAATATCAGATAAATAAATCCTCTTAAACATGATACAGGTGATTCGAAGATTTCTAATAATTTATATGTGTGTTTATGTTATACATGAAAAATAGGAGTGAGTGGGGTTGTTTGAGTGTGACTATTTTATTTTTATTTATTTTACTATAATTACTAAGAGATGATGAATGGTATTATCCTTACTATTAAAGTATAGTTGATTAAGGTATGACATGAAAGAGGTGAAACAATGTGTCATATGTATTCAATAGGATGTTTCTTATTATGTAATTTATTTAAAGTGAACATATGACTAGGTTGGTTTCATGGGAATGCATGGGGAATGAACTATGAAATTATGAAGATGTTAATCACCAGAAGTGAGATGAATTGGTTCATTAGGTTGTAATGGATTGTGATGAACAATACCATCGTTGGGATATGTGGTTATAAGGTGGTGATAGATGTCCACTAGAGGTGTGTCCTAGGTTGGTTGGTGAATTTACACTCAATGAGTTTGGTCAATATCATCATTGGGGTCATTTTCATGTTGGATCATGACCCGATGAGGTGGTTTTAACCCCTACATGTGGGTGGAGTACTCCATAGACTTTTCAAATTAGGGGATGCGAATTACCATTAGAACGGTGGAGGTTCTCACCATAGGAAGCCACATGTGATGGAGTGTGAAACCATCAGATGAGGTATGAGGATATCTATGATGTTGGCATTAAAAACTAAGATTATAAAAGGACTTATATCACCATTCCTTGGTACATTCAGATTCCAATATGATGATCATTAAATTGGTGTAAGTCCAATGGACTTAAGATATATTTTTGGGCATGTTGAAGGGATTTTAGATTCACTCGTTATGTTATATATATGGTAATGGTTGGAATGTGATACCATGTGGTATAAAGATTTATGAGAAACCGATAGTTATTTCATTAGGAAATATAGTGGTGCACCCTTACACTCTGACATTGGATGATGCAGGTAAACCCTCACCTGTGTCTATTGAGAATAAGTGAAGCAGGTTTTGTGATGTGTGAGTAGTTATTATTTATTTAAATTTTTAATACCATGGAATATGTATTGATGTAAGATAAGAACATGTTTGTTGTTGATTAATGATTTCATCCTCATACCCTAATCAATACCCTTGAGACACATGTAGACTTTATGGCTTTGAGTATAGGAAAAGGACAAGGTTAATGGTCTGGACCTTAGTGAGTTGGGATGTGTCATGGGAATATGGGATGGATGGAATAGTTTTCTGTAGATAGACTAGAAGGATCATATGAGCCCGGATGGTGATCTTTTTTGGGATTTTTTCTTATGTTCTTATACGATCCACCCACAGGTAGTCATGCATGCTATTTATGGTAGTCATGAATTATAAATATTATTTGGTTTGTATAGTAGGTTACTTTTGGCTCATTACTTTTATTGTTTATATTGATTTAGTTAAGTCTGTTATATGGATTTCATAGTGAATATTTCTCTTTCCACTATTATTATTTTCACTAGAGGGAATGGTCTCCCTACTATCAACCAGTAGACCCTTGTTTCAAGTTAACAACCTTTTTTATATGGGGAGGCATTCCTAAGGAATTGTTGTTCACTAGTTGGGGGAATCAGTTATGTGGATCCTAGGGAAGGGTGTGCAAAATTGGCATGAGATCCTATTTGTGATATAAAGTGGTAACATCATTTTTCTAGTTTCTAAGTGGTATTAAAGGAGAGTTTTAAAAATAGACAGTAATTTGGGCCATGGTATACTGGTCCCTAGGAAAGTGTCAAAACTTGGGTTGGAGGTTGTGTCGTGTGTCTATCTAGCACCTGCACGAACTAAAATCCAATTTACTAGAGGAAAAGTGATTATTAGTATGATTTTATTGATTATGGTTGTGCTATTTGATTTAGTTAATATTGAATTTAATATTATTGATTTTGGTTTAGACTCTTTGTCCAAGAGGCAATAAGAGAGAATTAATTCATTATGATAGACACTTAGGCTCACATGAAATATTTTTGTGCTTCTGGTTTTTTCTTGGAAACTAGAATAAAAGAAGGAAGTGATCCAAGTAAAGTATGAAAAACAAACTAAAAAACATTTTACTACATAACCTATTGGTGGAACTCTACTCAGCTTCCCTAGGGAAATGTATAGGTTATAGAGAGAGAAAGGATTTGGGTTTTCTTTTGATAAATCCAAGTGGTTGATGATGGATATTAGTTAAATGGTGGGTCAATTGAAACTTTTATGGTGTTTTCGAAATAACTTGGGAAAAAACACATTTATAAATGAATCTATATATACTCGACTTAACCCCTTGGGGGTGTGTATGTTAAATGGGTTGGGTAGTTTAAAGTGTCAAAAATAGGCTAAACATGGTTTTCCTATATAGCCTCTTAATGGTATTATACAGAGACATCCCATGTTTTTGATTATTGATATGATAATTATGTGATCCTATGTGTGTATGTGATTCCTAAATCTGATATGGGTAGTAAAGGGGCTATGAGGTTGGATGATATGTGATATGGGTGCATTAGGGAAGTGTATGGGTGGTGAGATGCACTGCCTATTACATCTTTCCCTATTTGTGATATCTAGAATGTTATTATAAGTATTCATCATGGATTTTGGGTCTTAGTTTGATGTCGTATAGATGGGATCTGATGGAGTGTCATGAGGGAGGAGATATGGTTCATCTAGGGTGTGCATGGTATGAGGACCCTGAGGGAGGTAGTGAACATGAGCCACATGTAGAGGCTATAAGGCAGGAAGGATGACCATAAAAGATAGAAATGTTTGGGATATGGAAAGATGATCAAATTATGGAGAGCTTGGTGTGGGTCATTCAGATCATTGATCGGGGAGCTCAAGGAGCTGAGTTATCCCTAGAATATTTGATGTGAGAGTTTCAGTCACATAAAACCCCTTGTTTCAGGGTGAGGGTCGACCATATGAAGTCTAATTTTGGATAAAGTCTGTACAAAATATTTTCAATTATATTGAGACACCCCCAAGGTGGAGGGCGAATTTGGCCACTTATATGCTCAAGGGACCGACAAAGATTTGGTGGGATGTATAGGTAGATGTGGGCCAACATGAGGGACGTACCTGGAAGGAATTTGAGGCTAGGTTATTTGAGAATATATTCCCTGAGACATTGAATGAAGACCAAGATTGTGAGTTCATTAACTTATAGCAGGGAGAAAATTCATTCATTTATTTTAATGAGAGGTTCACGGACATATCACATTTTCAACCTCTATGGAATGATAAGAAATCCTTAGAGTGAGAAGGTTCGAGGATGGTTTGCATCATGATATCAGTTTAAAGTTGAAAATATTTAGGTTAACCTCATTCTAGGAGGTATAAAATCATGCATTGATTTACAAGGGAACATAATGGATAAGACCATACTGGGCTGGTTAATAATGGTAGGTGACCCAGGCAGTAGTGCTTCAGGTAGACAAAAGCAAGGTCATGAGGAGTCTCAACAGGGAAGTATGGTTAGATACTTGGGTAGGAAAATTAGGAGTGGATAATATATGATATCCATCTAGTGTGGGAAGTAAATAAAAGTTTTGACTCAATATTAGTGGCCTCCAAAGGAGTGATAGGAATTCGGGAAGATGGGCCATTTGGAGAGGATTTTCTGAAAGATGTCTCAAACAGCTGGGAGTCAGGGATAGGGTTAGACATAGGGATATGAGGTAGGAATGGGGGTAGTACTTGGGGAGGGTATTTGGGACATAACTGAATGTGTAGAGTGTAGAATGGAGATAGATACCAGGCATTGTGGTAAGTGGCTGGTAGTGAGTACAGATCCGTAGGGAGGACGAGTGTCAAGTAGTCAGGATTTAGGCCAGGTGAATGTAGTTGATATGACAAGATCAATTCATACCAAGGATTCGATGATGGTTAGTGAAATTCAATGATATTGGTCATATTATTTTGTTTTTTTATGAAATACATTGGTTTTTGAGGTGCACATGTGGTAGGTGACTAAACGAGGTGTTGGTTAGTATGTGAGCATCATGAAAAATACATGATTGTTATGAGATGAGTTGGAATCCAGAAAATTTTATAGTAATTTTATATGATATATGATCTTTTGGGCCTCATGTATAATGTGGGAATTTTGGATATCATCAATTATGTAGGACCTTATGGGATTCATGCGTGACATGGGTGTAAAATGAGCATATGATGAGATGTAGGATTAATGGTATATAATTGTTGGGATGTGCATGTATGAGGTGATGGTAAATTTTGGACCATCAAGATATGGGGATATAAGTTAGGAAGTGACCAGGTAGATTATTCCTAAGGTTGGGAGTATGATATGAGGAATCAGTCTTGTGTAAGTAAATAAGGTAGTCTGAGATGTGGAAATGATATGGGTATGTTTAGTATCATATCATAATATAGGAAGGTGATGATCAAGAGATTTGGATAAGAGAGAGAGAGATATCTAAAGTTTTCATGTAGACAAATATCTTGGGAGAAGATCTATGATAAGGATGAGAGGATGTAAGATTACATTTTCCACGAAAGTTAAAAATTATAATGGATTTTGAATTTTCAGTTTAATGAGAGGACCAAATGTCAATTTAATACTTAGAATGGATTTATAAAGATTTTTAACCCTATAAAGTTTTGTTTTTGAGAAGGGTTCAAGGATTGGAGGATTCTTCAATGTTCTATTGAGTTCTAAGAGCATTGAGATTTGAAATCTTAAGTTTTGGAAAGTCTAGGTGAGGTACACAGTTAATGCATGGTTAGTGTGACGCCCTGGAAGGGTATATCCTAGTTTGAGAAAATATGCACTCAGGGGTTCATGATTGTGTGAGACCTTTACAATGGATTTCAGATATAAAGATATGTATGGAAAATGGTTTGTTTAACTCTGTGCCTAGTTGTATGAGAGGGAGACACTTTGGATAGTGGTTCACATAGTTAGAATAAAATTAGCAAAACTATGTTGACTAACCATATGAGGCTTTAAAAAGGGTGAAATGATAATTATTTACATAAATTATTTTAAGACTCAATCATATTTTCTCCTCCTATTGATAAAAAACACCTCCTCTAGCTGTAGGGGATCTTTTTCTCATCTTATAGGCTTTGATACAATTACTCCATATGAAATCTGATTCAAGCGTCATTAATCACATTAGATAACTAACAATAAGTATTTGAGTAATATTTATTCTTTTATCCTTTTCATTTTTCCATTTGGAATGCTATTTTCATGCAAGATCACATGCCCTATTTTAGGTTATTTGTCTGATTCTTCATTTTCTCTTATTTCAGATTGAATTAGAGGTTGATATTAGATGAGAAAATATTATTAATCATGAAGTATATTGTGTCTAAATTTTTCCTAATTTATTTTCATGTTTATGTGATGTGTGATAAATAGGTGTGAGTGGGGTGGTCTAGGTGAGACTATTTTTATATTTATTTCTTTTTTATCATTATTTATAGATGCCAAAGGGTATTCTTGTGTCTGTTAAAGTATGGTTGATCCTGGTATGGAATGTTAGCGGTGAAATAGAGTTCCAAGTTGATTTTTTAGGATGTTGCAGGTTATGTATTTTATTTAAAGTGATCCTATGGATATGCTACTTCTGTGGGAACACATTGGGAATTTCTCATGTGATTATGGTGATATTTATCACCAGAAGTAAGATGATATGGTTCGTTAGGTTGAAGAGGATGATGATGATCAATTCCATAGTTGTGAAACTTGGTTTGTAGGTGGATACATAGGTTCTATGGAGGTGTGTCATATGTTGGATGGTGAATTTTCACTCACTAAGTATAGAAGATAGATCTATTGGGTTTGAGTTCACATAGGATCAAGACCCAGTGAGGTGGTGTTCACCTCTCAATGTGGGTAGAGAGCTATATAGAATTAGCTACTTATGGGTTGGTGATTACCAACTAAAAGGAGGAGGTTCTCACAAAGGAAAGAAACATGTGATGGTGTGTGATACCATCACATGGGGGATGATGCTCTCTATGATGTTGGGCTCTAAGGCTAAGATTATGGAAGGACAGATATCACCATGCCTTAGGATGTTAGGTTTCCTTACTAACAATGATTTAATAAATAGAAGTCCAATTGTAGCACGCTTGATTTCAAGATAGTATCCATTTATTTATATATTTTAAGTATTTAAAGTGTTTGGGTGAATTTTGGGAGGTTTTAGAGGGTTTTTGAAATATTTTTAGTGCTTTTATAGAGGTTCATGGTTTGAGAACAGTTGATAGAAACCATGAAACTCCTATAAAAAACCATGAAAAGTGAAACATAGCCTATTGGGTAGGTGCACGATTTGAAAAAACTATGCAGTCACCTAGGAGTAACCATGATTTTTGGAATAGAGGGAAAACATGGTTAGTGAATAGTTTTTCAAACTGTGTGATCCAACCATGTGAAAGGTGTTAAGAGGTTGTGGTTGGCGCACAGTTGGTGCGTGGTTTCCCTGACCGTGTGACCCAAATGTGTACAGTTATTTTTTAGATCCTAAAAAAGTGGATATCACTTGGTTTTATTCCGAAGCCTATCATTTTTCACTTAATATAGACCTAACTAAGTTTTATCTCCTCCCAAAGGTTGTAGAGACTCTTTCTTTTGATCTGGGAGTGATTCGTTGGCAAATCTTGGTGCGTTTAAGGTCGGATTGCTTGGTTTGTCTCTGTTATTAGTGCTTTTCCTTAGATCTATTCTTATTCCATTTATTTTATTCATAGATATAATCTATTGGGGATAGATATATGATATTTTTCTCCAATAATAATGATATTTTGATATGATAATGTTAGAGAAAAAGATCAAAGGTGGGTTTTTGGATATTCAACCCGGTTTTGTTGAATACTCTGTGTCTTTCTTCATTTTCGCCATAGTTTCTGAGGTAGGTGGATTTAATATTAAATAATATTACTATAAATAGAAGGATTTATTTAAAATTAATTTTTTTCTTGAAATTTATTGACTTTTTTTCTTCAATTATTGATAGAAACCCTCTTTGGTGACAGTTTATGGAATTGTGAGAACTGGGTGTTTTGGTGGAAATTGGAAGTGGTAACATGATTTTAAAATGGTCGTTTGGTTTTGATTCATGGAAAAGTGTTTTAAGTAAAAGGATATTTTTATTAAAATGGTTTGAAAAATATTATGTTGGCATGGATGTTGGATTAATTGGTTAATCATGAGTTGAATGGGATGAATATTGGTTGTGAAGTACCACCATCAAAAGGGATGGAGTATGGATGAAAAGTTCCACCATCAATGGTAACACCAATATTGAGTGTGTATGTGTGTGGTTATGTGAAATGGAATGGGTTATACCAAAATGGTATTTGAGAAATGTTTTTCAATATTTTTTGGCTATTTTCCTTGAAAACTGTTTGGGCTGGAAAACAGTTTTGGTGTGAACAGCTTGTCATTGATATAAACTGTTAAAATGTTGTAATGTGTATTATATAAATTGTTTTTTATAAGTGTGATAACATATTATATACTAATAGTGTGATTAGGGAATTAATTTGAGGAGAAACTATTGAGTTTCATTACTCACCCCCTACTTGAGAACTTTTGTGTGTTTGTAGATATAATTTATCGAGACACCGGTAAAGGGAAAGTATCACATTTATTTAGTGGTGCATCATGATACTTGGGAATGGATTATGGATTTTGATCATGAAGAATGTTGGGAGATGTGGATTTATGTATTTGGAGTCTTTTAGATTTTTGGTTTAGTCTTCCTCTTTGGTACTCTGATATTGGTTACAGTGTGGTTGGGTATTGTTGTGTTTTGGTATTAATTTGAGTTGTATTACATTGTTATCATGAATCATATAGTGGTTTTGATTATGGTATTATTGGTTGTGGATTTTTATCTTCAAAGGTAAAATATTCCCCCAATTGTATTGAATACTTTAGATTTTATTTCCCGCCTTTGGCATCTTGGGGATGTCGCCTAAGGCCAAGTAGTAATTCCACCTCGACTCAAGCCAATGAGGGGGGCGGGGGGTGATATTACACCAATAGACTTATGATATGTTTTTGGGTGCCCCAAAGGGAAATTAGTTTTAATTTAATTTTTTATACACGGTAATGTTTGGTGTAATATCATGATATTTTTTTAAAAATAAGACTATGTTCGATAGCGTACTAAATACGCAACATCGAGCGTAAACGGACTGTGAAATATTGTTATTTAAATGTGACAATTATATCCTAATCATTAAATTGGAAGATACAGATAGTATTATTATTTTTTAAATATATATAAATTTTATAATTGATAATTTTTTTGATTAATTATTAGGAAATAAGCACTCAAATATTAGTAAATTCATTTTATTCTTCAAAAAATACATTTTCATCAAAAAAAAATTTTATTTATTTTTATGAGAAAATATTATACTAAATTTTTGAAACATTTAGAAAATTTATTTGGTAAAATGAACATAATTTTTGAAATATAAATATAAAAATGATCTTATGGTGGAATTTTGAGAATTTTCTTAAAAGTTTGATTTTTCATTGAATAGTGAAAAATAATAATTTTAATTGAAAATTGTAATTTATTTTTGACTATTTACAAAGTGAAATTATATTTTGGATTAGTTTTAAAATTAAATTTGTTTATTTTTATTTAAAATAATTCAATAATGGTTTTATAAATGAACTATATATTTGAATTTAGTAGAAGAAACATTTTATACTTAAAATAGGCATTTTTCTGAAAAATTGTTTTTCATCATGTTTTGAAATTTTAATTTAAAATTAAATACTTGGAATATTTTTTTTTAATTTTCAAAAATAGATCCCATATTTAAAATAAGCGGGTCCAAATTTTGAAAATAGACCCACTCTATATTTTGTCAATATGAATGGTAACCATAGTAAATTTTGTTACCATAGTAAAGGTTAAATCAGGTAATTAATTGTTAAAAATAACATGATAAGGACTATATAATTACCAAAACACTTTATTTAATTTCATTTTATGATTCCATATCATACATAATCATCCAAGATTTAGTTATATGGAATTTTGTATCCATTTAGGTGTAATTATGACCTTTTTAAGGTTTTATATAAAGAAAAGTATAAAACGTCACACTCTTGTATGGGGATAAACACAATATATGTTTGATTATAAATAATATTTTTAAAGATAAATTATTTTTATTAATAATGATACTTTATTTTTTCTTTTTTAGTAAATATATAATTACCTTAAATTCTTACACAACGCTGATGTAGTAATTATTCAATTAATGGAAAAATAAAATAAATGATATTAAAAATATTGAGAGTAATATAAATTGAGATAATTAATGTGATAAATGGATTTTATAGATTAATATAATAGTTTAGGTCTGTAATAAAATGTTTGGTTAGAATTATTTAATTTTATTCATGTTATTAATGTCAAAGTAAAGAATATTTCAAAAAGTTGACATTAATGATATTTTATAATAAATAATATTTTATTAAATGATATAAAATTACTAAAAATATTACATCAATAAAAGTTATTAGGATTTTGTTTATAATATCAACCATATTCTATTTATAGGATATTTTTCCATTTATAGTAACTCTCAATACCCTTAAAGAGTAAAAATCCTTGTGGGCATGATAAGTGCGAAAGGGGTTAAAAAGTGGAAAAAACAAAAAGGTAACTACAAAAACATAGTAAAAAACGTCCAATTTTTATTTTATGAGATTATTTAGACCCATAATCATCCTAAATTATAAATAAATCAGTTTTTATCCATTTTAATTGAAACTTAATCTTTATTAATTTAATATTTTGAGAAATTCCTAGAGTGCCCCTCCCATCCCTTATAAAAGGGAATCTCTTATTCTATTTACTTCACACTTCAAAACCCATTTGTTTTAGACAATATATACTCAACTACCTTCATCAAATATTTACCCACATTTTAAAATCTTTATTTATTTCAAAATACTAACCTTAGTGGTCTTATGACGTTAAAAAAAGAGGTTATATGAAGAAATTGTATCGTTCTTAACTGGGAATTTTAGTTTTCTTTATTCTTCCACCACCTTAAAATATTAATTAACTATGATTATATAATAAAATTAGTATATTTCATATAATTTTATGTTATTATTTTAATTTCATAAACTATATCCATATCCAATCTAAATCAAATTGAAAAGGAATCCAACATTCGTGTGTATGGTGGACTACTATATTGTGGACTAATGTAATTAATTTTCCATTACCACCTCTCATGGATGGTAATTATTATGAAATTAATCTATATATTATATAAATGATTTATTTATAATTTTTAATATATAATATAACATTTACTTTCTTACGTTTCCATTCAATGATGAATGATAACATCGTTTGTTCTAATGTGTGGACAACAACCTTCACGAATTGATGTGATTTTTTTTCGACATCAAATCACATGGATGATATATATAAGTAGGTTTAAAGAAATAAAAATTTATTTATGATATAATTATCATTATTTAAATATAAAAAAACATAAATCTTCTTTCCATAATGATCATTGAAAAATAGAAACGTGGCTCATGTGTACGTATGACCTATCCTCTTCATGATTATAACATAGTTCATTCTTCATAACCATATTTAATAATTAGATTTAAAAGTATAATTGATGTATAAAAATAATAATTCTATCACGAATTTTTATTTTATATATTATGCAATAATGAACTCTTTGACCATATTTAACCCACTGAGGTAATTTTGGACTTATATGCTGAATATCACCAAAACACCTGATGTGGAATTAATTGATTAAGTAATTGTATATGACAAGATAATAAGTAAAATAAAAGGAAGAATAAAATTGAAAAAGGTTATTAATAAATTAAATAATTAACACAAGTTTATTATTCAGTAAGATAAAGAACATACATGACAAGTCATATTTGGTTTAGTGGTAAGCAGCTCGTAATCCTACATGAAAAATGGGGGTTCAAAACCCATTGGGCACAGGTTACTATAGCAGTACTGTAGTGGTATTGTAGTAGCGGCGGAAGGGCACTGTAGCAGCAACGGTTCTGTGCGAGTACTGTAGCAGCCGAGTTACTATTCACAGAATGGTAATTTGGCCAAAAATTGGGCCTACGGGCTATATAATGGTCTAAAATCCCACTAGGCCTTTGGGCTATGTAATGGGTCTCCCTCTACCCAGTTAAAAGAGGTATTTGATTTGATTTAATAATAAAATGAGGATTCAGCTCCAACCTTTAAAAAAAATATTTGAGGTAAGGGACACTTTACTTTAAAAACCTCATTTTAAATGTTTTCAAGTTTTATCTTCTAAATATTTCTATTCTGTATCCATGTACTTATAAATATTTTAATATTTTTTTACTTATACATAAATGGTTTATAAAGTTAAATTTTCACTATATTTTACTTTATAAAATTTCTAAAGGAAATAATCATTTTTAATATTTTTCATAAGGGGATTTCTTTTTCTTAAAATCCTATTTTAATGTTTCCCTTTAGAATCTATTTTTATTATATGTCAATATTTTTAAAATTATTTTATGGATTTATTTATATGTAAATAAAACAATTATAAAGTAAATTTTATATCTCTTTTGAATTTCTTTCAAAGGTTTTTAAAAGGAATATTTTTATAGAATGTTTTGACTTTCTTTACAAAAGAAAAAAGGAATGTTCTATTTTAATTTATATGGAGACATCTACTTTTCCCACCACCATAAATGTTATTTGATATTTGGATTACTTTATAATATTTCAATTTTTATTCAAAGAAAAACCTATTTCCCATTATTATATGAATTTTAGTTTTGAAGAATGGGGTTTAAAGGTAAGGGATATATCAATATCCAAAAATGGTTTGTTGTGGGTGAAAATAAAATTTTATGATGCAAGATTTTACGTAATCTGTTATAATTCTTGGGAATTGTTTATGAGGATATGTGGTTCCATTATAAACTGAAGGTGGGTGATCCAATTATAGCTCTCTAATTAATTAGGAAAATGGATAGAGTTAACTGATTTGGTTTCTCCTAAGTCAATATGGTAATATACTATCATGGTTATTGAAAATATGGGATATAGTTAATAAATTAGGTTTATCCTAAGAGGTTATAGGAATATACTACGATTGTTATTCCAAATATAACTTTTATGGTTACTCCATGTGTAACCATAAAGTTTACTCCATATGTAGGTATGATAATAGAATGATTCCTAAGTTACCTACATTATTTATATATGACTAACATAGATTTTATAGAAATATTCTAATTTCACAAGGTAATGGAAATTATATTATACTTCATAAGGTTGAAAAGTATAAATTTTTGAGAATGTTATTATGAGTTTTTAATGATTTCAAATAAACCTTTATGAGTTTTATTTTTTCCTTTAATATTTATTATTAAGTGTTTTATAAAGATAATTGGGTAGATAAGTTGATTTATTGGTTAAGAAAATGATTGTTTTGAGCCTAAAGTTAATTTTGGTAAAGAAATTGTTTTATAAATGTTCATGGACTAACAATTTAATTATTTATTTTTATATCAATTAATGATATTTTTGTTATAATACCATATTTTAAAATTATTTTCATAGGATGAGTAGAGACCAGGATGTGGTTAAGATGAGAATTTTGAAGATGTTTCATGAAAATAAAACATGTTTATTTTTAAAGTTTTTGTTTTTAGGAAAAATGGATAATGAAGAGTAGCATAAACATTGTAATATATGTGTTTTTTATATAAGAGTTATGAAATAACTCTCTAAAAATATAATCCAAAAATATCTATAGGAAATGAATAAAGTGAATTCTCATTAAATTCAATATAATTTATAATTATCAATGACAAGTCTTTATAGTTGGTATCAGAGTAGGGTTTAAGAAACTTTATAGATTATGATGTTTTTAGGTGATGCTTTATTAAGAGTTGTGGATACAATCATGGGTTCACAAGTTTAAGGTTGATTATAATTTCAAAGTCTTAGACACACCTATTTTTTAGTTTTAATTTATGGAATTTGAAGTGATTAGTGATATTTTTGGAGATTGGATTTAGAAGGGTAATCAACTTAGATATAAATTAATGGAAGGTAAGAGTATTATGAAATTTCTAACAAGGACCATTTTAATTTTATCCCACATTTGTTCATTTAATATTTTAGTGGTGTTCATTTATACAGATTAATAACTATTAATCAAGATGGAAGGAAATAAATATTTTACAACCTTATTATCCCTTTTAGATGATTTTTTTACTATTATTGAAAAATCCCATTCAAATGATTTTGAAAGATTATTGAGTATTCAAATAACCAGTAAGAAAATGTTTGATCTATAAAATACCATTTCATTTATCCAAAATTTATATGAACCATGGTGTCTATTTTATCTGATTTTATAATTTCAATTTATCCATCTCATTCGACATGGGAAATTCCATCGTGGACTTGACTATTTGTTTTATGGAGATATGGACTTCATGATAGAAGTGGAAGGGGACATCAAAAACAGAAAATAAGACCATAATGTCTGAATTTAATGTATAAATAATTTTATTATATTCTACGTATTAAACATGATTGAGTTTATATTAACAAATAATAAGGCCATATTTAATATAATTGGTTTATAGGAATAAATTATTAAGGAGTAAGAAAAAGAAACATGGTTAATGGTTTAAAGATGAATTTATTTATATAGTTTTTAGAATTATGATATAGTGGTATTTTATCAACATTATGAGAATCATGAAACACCTAAGGATTATTCAATAATAGTTTTTTTTCAAAAATTTGAAACATGTGTAAGATGTAATATATACCTTTGAAATATAGTGTAGTGAACATGTGATAATTTTTAGGAGAAATTTATTGTTTTTTGGAATATTTTTGAGGTATATGTAACCCTTAACTTAAACATATGAAAAATTTATTTAAGGAAGAATGATATTTTCATTTTGTGGATACAATTTTAAAGGTATTGATAACCTTTAGGGTTTATATGATCTTTGATGATTAAGGTTATTTTTGAGGTTGTTCATAATATTTTGGGAACATTATAATAATTACATTGATATATTATTAGTAAAAGGTAGACTCATAGTCCAAGTGACAACCCTTCACATCTGGAAAATCCATAGGACTTGAACCCATAACCAAAGGGTGATAAGGGTGTATCACTTATAACTGGCCTATGTGATGTCCTGGTTAGTGTGAAATCATTTTTTAATAATTTGACAGTTAATGATTATATTGATATTGGGAATATATGTTTTATTGTATAGATAACCATGGGATTGAAAAGTGATTTGGTGATTAATATTATTTCATAAAAATTTCACTATTTCCGGAATCTTATTTAATTAAGGTAAATAGAATCTTATAAGATTTTATTTGCGAATTAAAGATTTAATTATTTTTTGGAAAGAATATATGATGGATTTATGGTTATTCAGGTTATTTATGGAAATTATTAGCATATATAAGAGATTATATAATTAGGGAATATATATTTTTGGATATATAAATTTAAGTGTCATGAACCAGGCTGGGCTTCCACCCAACCCAACACCTGACCCAACCTGCAATAGGGCTCAAGAGGAATTCTTGATCCTCCTGGGATGGAAACTTTCACCAGTATTCAAATTTATCACATTGTGAATAATTTATCCCATGGTATACGGACATGAATAAACCAAATAGAGAACACATAAAGAAACTATATTCCACTGATAAAAAAAAACACATAAACGACATCCAATATAACAACTGATCAACAAAACAAGAATTAACCAAATGAAATAAAAAACCAAACTAGAAAATACATGATATCCATGTGATATCTTGGTCAAAACTAACCATAGGACGAACCTGATCCAAAGGAAAACCCACACTAGAAACATGATCCTTGAAAACAGCTTGGGTCTACCGATGCCAAGTGTCACATATAGGGTGTGGGCATAAATATCTGAGTATTTAAACACAATAGATTCCATTATCTCCTTTCCGATAAATAGTACATAAACAATGATTTGAAATAAATTTAGGAAAATAGGGTTTTTGTCATTTTAAAGTACCAACATAACTCTCTAGAAAAACAACTTTTAGGAACAACACACACAAGTTCTTTTTTTAAAAAATGGGGTTTACATTCCAAAATCCAGTTTAAAAAATTGAAACCCAAATAAGAAATCATAACAGATGATAAAATGGGTTATAATAAAATAAAGGAAACAAAACAACCAGGAAGAAACTAGAAGGAATAAAAACAAAATTCTAGAATAAATAAAATAGTCACATATAGATCGTAATCATGGGAATTACCTAAAATTTTCGAGAAGAAATCCCTGGATGTACTCGGGTCGGACTCACCTTTCACTATATGGTGTAGCTCTATAGTCAATGACCAACTTGAATGATCTAAACTGAAATCACCAGTTTCACATTCCACTTAACCTCTCCACAAATCTAGGGGGTACCAATCTATCTAATCGGGATCAGTAAGAAACTATCACTCGACCCTCAATATGAAACCCATGAATCCCATGATAATAGTACATGGATAATGAGGTGGTTCTCACATGAATGGTATAAACCAATAACCCACATATGCCACCATACTTTTCTAGACCAAAATCTAACACTAAATATGTGGAGTCCCTCTCCCTGTATGGACAACCATAGAGGCTCCCATCACAGATAGAAATTTTCAAATTTCTAACCGGGCGTACATGTCATATAATTTTTAAAACCAAATTTAAATCCAACATAATATACCAATTAGAACTTATAATTTACATACCCAAAAACAATTAAAATTAATATACCTTTCTTAATAATTTTTTTTCTAAAAACTAATATGAAAACACCATTTATGCTTAGAAGATTTAAAATGGGCCTTTTATGACATCTAGTTACAAAATATATCTTAAGGTTACAAATAATCCATGATTTGGAAAACACATTTGAGAACCAACTTTGGGGTCATTTAAAAAATAAGAATCCATTTTGAAAATGTTTAGAGTTTTAAGAAAATCCATTTATAATATGGAAGGAGGAGGATAAGAAATGGAATAAGAGCATTTTTGAAACCGGGTTTGAGATATAAATTTTATTTTATAGAATGATATTATCCTGTTTTTTCCTATCCATATGTACACCAAATGAACATATAGATATTCCCACATCCAATGGAACACGTATCAAAATCCATAAAAATACCAAAGTTTTCAATTAAAGAATCACGTAATTATTACAACCAAACACAAGGTTTCACACACCAGCACCAAACCACAGAGGAACCAAAACACACATTCAAAGATCAATTCCACATATTAAAAAAATAACCAAGACCCAACCAAGGAAAAACAGAATATAGAAATACCCAATTTCATTCTTAATGAACAATTATAATTTTATCAAACACGTCACATTCATTTATATGTAGGCACAATTAAAAAAATCCTTTAAAAACCCATTTCACAAAATTTACAACATAGAAACACTATAAAAAATAAACTAATACTTAAAAAACATAAATAATAAATTTATAAATTATTTAAGAGATCTGAAGTATCAAATGGAATGCTTCATAAAGAAAATGGTATGATAAAGTTTCCTCAATGATGTGTGAAGGCAAAAAAAATTCCTGAAGAAGGAAGAACAAGGACCAAGTAACAAACCATACACCCTATAATCAAATAAGTCAACCCACATAATCAAACACTCACCCTAATTTTAATACAAGAGGAATAAAATCCAAGATAAACTAAAAAAATAAGATAGAGATAAGATAAGAAGATAAAAACAACCAAAAATCCAAAGAAACTCACCTAGGATCCTTGAAAAAAAGCACCAATAGAGGATGAGGAACCAAGGGGAAGAGCTTGAGAGACCCCTTCGAGAGCCTAGGATGAAAAAGAGGAGAGAGAGGCTGATTGGGGTTAAAAATTAAGATGGGTAGAATTGGAAACTCACCTTTTTAAAGTTTTTGGAAAGTCTCATGGTTTGGCCAAAAAATTTTCCAAACTGTGCACCAACCTTTCACATCATACTAGAGATGGAGGACAATCATGTTGGATGGACACATGGTTTAGGAAACCATGTTACAACCATGTAACTCATATATTTAGTTTTTGAAAAAGCTTCACTTCATGGTTTCCACACTATTTCCTCTAACAATGCGTATGCTATGAACCTATGCACTGACACCAAAATAAGCCACCTGATTTCTCTAGGAACTTTTATGGTTTATTCCAACCCATATCCAAGCCATGCTAGAAAAATCATGAAAGAATTATTTGAACTTAAAATTCCAACCTCATTAACTAGATGCACATTTTACCCTCAAACTATATACAGGGCCAAAAATACCAGAAAGATCCAAAACTCAGCAATTTTCATTGGGAACTCAAACCAAACCTCAACTAATGGAACCAAAATAAAATAAAAATAAAATAAAATAAAAACTAAGGTTGGGGTGTGATAATTCTCCCACCACAAAAACTTTCTACCCCTAGAAATTCACCAATCCGAATGAGGACCATAACTCAAACCTGAAATGAAATGAATCTAAACAAACCATAAACCTTTGGGCGACCTTTTAACTCCATAAGTCACACCCGACCTGTTATAAAGAAAAAAAGTACAAACATTAGGAATGAAAATAAAAGGGGTTTCCCCACCACAAAAAACTACATAACACCATGATACCCACAAGGGGAACCCAACATGAAGAAATCTTTTAACTCCCAACCCACTCCAAAATCCACCAACATAAGGAAAAATCCATGAAAGTAACTGAAACCAAATAGAGAACTAAACTAAAATTCCCATTTTCCAAAAGAATAAATCATATCCAAATAGGGAATAAATTAAAACCAAAACCAATCCACAAAAAGAGATAAAAATACATAAGAATGAACACTAATCAAATACCCTTTTTCAAAAAGGCACAACCACTGGATTTACAAGAGACCGATACCTGCTAAAATTTTACAAGATCTTACTAAAAAAGGACACTACAAAAGGAAAACTAAAACCATTTCCCCCACTCCAAAACTGATGAAAACAATGTTGATAAATACATCCACCCCCAATGATTACTAACATCATGAATAGATTCACTCCGGGACTTTGGATGGAGCTATATTACCTTGAAGCATCTGCTTCCCCATAGTCAGGTACTGAAAACCTCTCTCTGAACTTCCTTTTCTAGTGACCCACTTATAGAACTTATCCAAGTGAGACAAATTCCCACATAATTGATAAGTATTTAGAAGAATATGGAAAGATGGTTTTGAGTGCCCAAACTAACCACATTGGAAACACACGAGAAAACGATCCAACAAACAAGAAGTCGATACTGAAAAAGGAGACTCCTTAGGAATAGTTACCTCTAAAATACACCTCTGTCTAGGTTAGGAACCCACACGAGAACCAAATGAAACTATACTTAAAACTATGACTGATTGCACCATAGAAACTAACTAGACTAGAAATGCTTCATCCACAAACTTCCTGAATAGAACATCACCAGACGAGATAACTTTCTCCTTAATTTGAGGATAAAGACCCCTGATGAATAGAGGATTTTTCAACTAATACTCTAAATATAACTCTAGATAAAAAGAAACCATCTCTTCAAATATACAAATATAGGCCCTCACCATCTGCCAAACTTACTAAATTTTCAAGAGCTCTACCAAATTTCTTTCCACCACCTCCTCTCATATGAACCTTTAGATAAAATTGGTCTAAAAAACTTCCCAATACATCCTAAATTGAAAAAAAACTACTACACTCACCTTCCACCAATCCAAATCGAGACCTTCAAACAAAACCAAAACAACACACACCCTCATAAATTCGAGAGTTCCCAATGACCTAAAAACAATTTCTAATTCATCAAGCTATTTGATAGATTGTAATGGACCTAGAGCACCAATAAATAGAAGAAAAAACTGATAAGATCTCAACTTTTCCATCCCACTAAGAGTCAAGGTAGGGAAAACAATCGAGAGAGTCCCACTAGAAATCTCTGGGCTCTTTCATAGTGGCACACTCTAATAAAATAATAAACACAAAACTAAATCAACGTAAAACAAAAATTTAATCAAATAGGACATTAAAAACTAAGAAAACCATGATTATAAACCAAAAATAATAATAAAATCCAAAATTCTCTTTCAAAATCACCATTTTTCTTCCGCTTTCACAACTACCTTATTCTAAGGAAAAATTTCAAAAATACCAAAACCCATTTTCAAATCGAATTTTAAATTCAAAGATCACATTTTAAAAATGAAAACACAATATCCTAGAAAGTAATATCCCCCATTTCCAAAAATACATTTTCCATTTTAAAATCCATTCAAACCAACCAAAACCAAAAAAAAAGATTACTCACATTAAAACTCTTGAAATAGGGAACTAGTGGTCATCCAAAACCTGACTACATGGTTTAGTAGACCATTCCCCAAGAAATCACCAAATACTGGAATCAACTTGAACCATGCACCCAAGATCCACATGGGTCACTACTACATGAAATATCACAATGTCACACTAGTTCACTTCCAGTTTCATCCCCCAAATCAATAAAACCAAAAAAAACTTAATAGCATAAACCTAAAAGACTCAAGTTCCTGACCACCCCAGGTAAATCGAGGTTTAGAACAAGAAAGATTTCATGAAACTCTTCACACACCTACCTCTAACGTGTCGACATTCCTAATATATACTGTACCTGATGCCCCAAATAACTAAGGGATCATATGATACCATTTTTCACGAACCAGTCCATGCTTCCATCGAACCCAACACCCGACCTGGCCCAAAACAAGGCCTGAGAGGCATTCTTAACTCTACTAGGCTAGAGAATAACACCGATCATAAAATTTATCATAGTGGGAATTATTTATCCCAATATAAATAGAAATTAATAAACCAAATAGAGAAAATAACAAGAAAATATAATCCAATAATAAAAAAACATACATTAATAGGATCCAATGTAATAACCACTGCACAAAATAGAAGCTACCCAAACAAAATAAAAACCTAAATTGTAATAAAATGATCTCCACATGACCTCTTGATCACCACTAACTATAAGATGAACCTTCTCTAAAGGTAAACTTGATCCTTCAAAATAGCTTGGGTCTACCAACACTGAGTGGAAAAAGTAGGGAGTGAGAATAAATAGCTCAGTTGTTAAGAATTATAGTGTCCATACATTTCATTTCCAAACAACTACCCACAAACACTAGTTTTAAGTACATTTAGGAAAAGAAAGTTTTTAACATTTTAAATAACCAAAATAGCTTTCTAGAAAAACCACTATTAGGAATAATGCACATAGATTCTCTTTTGAAAATGAATTTTCCATTCCAAAATCCATTTTACAAAACCAAAACCCAAATAATAAACTATACAAGATAATAAAATGGGATATACTGAAATAAAGGAAACTAAACAAGTAGGAAGAATCTAGTAGGGGTAAAAACCAAAGTGTAGAAGAAATAAAACATGCACATATAGATCATAATCATGGGAATTTCCTTAACATCTCTAAAATCAATCCCTGCATGTACTTGGGATAGACTCACCTAACAGTGTATTGTATAAATCCATAGTTAATAACAAACCTATATTATCTAAACTAGCCTCACCAATGGTATATTCCTCCTGGCATCTCCACAAATCCATGGGATACTATTCTGTCTAATCGATATCAGTAAGAAAAAATCACTCAACCCTCTAGATGATTACTAGGACTCCCATGATAATAGAACATGGAGAATGAGGAGTTCCTCAAACACATGGAATAAAACAATAACCTATATATGCCACTATTATTTCCTAGACAAACTCTAACACCAACTATGCAGAGGCCCTATCCCCAAAGGGACAACCATAGAGGTTACCCTCACACATAGAACCTATCAAAGTGATAACCACGATTACATGTTTTATGAGTTTTAAACCAATTTACAAACCAACACAAGATACCAACTGATCCTTAACATTTACACACCCAAAACATTTCAAATTATAATAACTTTCTTCTCAAAACTATGACAACCCTGCTTTTTATTACAACTTAAACATGATTTATTACATAAAAATTCACTTGATGAAAGAAATAAGATCAAGAGGTTTAGTGTCTTTGGGGATCAGGACCATTAAATAAAAACTTAAAACATGAAATACAACATCTTTATTGAAAACTTCCTTTACATGACCACTGCATTCCCTCGTACTTAGAATTGCATGGGATAACCTGAGGACATGCATAAGAAAAGGGTGAGCTATAAAGCCCAGTAAGGGAGTACACACAGAATAACATGAGGAGTACAATACATGTTAGAAAATAGGCATATCAATACAGAATATAAGAAACATGAACATAAAGGCATGATAAATCATGATAATCATAACATGGAAATGTGGAAACAACACTTAACATGGAATTAGCATGAGCCAAGTCTCATTGCACATAAAGCATGAGTAAATCCTCATTGAACATAAAGCATGAGTAAACCCTCATTGCACTTGAATTAGCATGAGTCAACACTCATTGCACATGACGTATCGTGATACTATACTTTACCCAATGCATTGGAGCGCTATAAGGGCGCACCCTTCTTAAACATTTTATTTCATGCATAAGTGTGCCACATGGATCATAAAACATGGATTCATAAAACATAATAATTTATTCCACAATAAAGGAATGTGGAATTAATACATGAAACTTTACAATAAATAAGTAAATGTGCATAAAGGCGAATACCCTTGATGGAGAAATGGGCATGGTATCCACTACACAATGACATTGGCTTAAAAAATCGGTGCGATTTCGGCAGCGTAACGGCGTGACATAAGAATTAATAAAAAATGGTTGATGAGAGAGAAAGGGGTTCCTCATCATATTTACATGTAATGGACAGTAATTAGGTCATATAGATACATGTCCCAATAATTTTAATGTAAATTAGATACATGATAAAAAAAATATTGCTTGAATGTAAAAGAGGAGAGAGAAGTTCCTTTCGGAATTTCGGCATAGTAACAGTTGTATATGGGAGGAATTTAATGAGAGATAAAGGGGTCTAACATCATTAAAAAATTAAGAGGGAAGTATCGGGGAGGTGAGAAACCATACCCCAACATTCATAATTGAAATTAAAAGGGAAATACAACTTAAAGAAAATTGACAAAAATGAGAAAGGAAGAAAAAACCCTTACTTGGAGGTGTGCTTCAAAAGGCTAGAAAGAGTCTTGTGAGAGGCTTATTGGGAGCTTGGGGAACCTTGGGAGGATTCTAGAGAGATTAGGGCAGAGGTTGGACGAACTCTAAAGGATTTGAGTGAGGAGGAAGTGGGAGATTGGGTGGGTTTATATAGGAAAGGTGAGAGAATTCTTTATTATTTAGGTTTGGGACCCCTTATATTAAATTAATCCAAACCACAAACCATCCCATGGTTTTTGACCATGGTTTTTGGAAAAGGGAAGAGGGAAAAAATATTTTATAAGGCCAAATTCCAAACATCTTAAAATATTAGGGTTGATTATGTGGAGGTGAGTCACACTCCCATGGGAATTAATTTAAAAAGGCAAGGTGTTGAATAAGTCTTGAGGGGTCCATTAATGCTTTGAAAATAAGTTAAACAAACCCAAAATCACATAATTTTAATTTTAAAACATATATTGGCCGAACATAAAGATTATAGTATTTTATTACATCACTATTGGGTCATTATGATGTCATAAAACACATTATATATTTAAACTGTATTTAATTTTTACTCAAAAATTTGACTGTATCAGAAAATTATGAAAAATTCACCATTGGATAATTTCGACATCCTGATTCCAAAAATAACATTTATTTTATCTAAATAATTTTCTAAATATGTTAATTTTTACTTTTAAAATAAAAACCGACATTTATCGAAAATTCACAGGTTTGGACAGAAATGGTTTTCAACTTAATAAAAATTATAATTGCATTCATAAAATTATAAGATCATTTATATTTAATAAAAATTAATTTAATAATAATAATAATAATTTATTAAAATATTATTTAATTCAAAAATCCCTTAATTTAATAAAATAGAATTCTTAGTTAAATAATAACTAAAAACACTATTTGTACTTTAAAAATTATTTACAATGTATCAAAAATGACTAGAAATTATATTCATTATTATATACAAAAAAATAATGTACATGAACATAGTAATACTTATTTGTTACATAACCCCTTAAAACAACTGCATAAGACCTAAGGGTAAGGTGTGCGATGGTGACAGATTCATGGGGTGGCTCGGATAGCATCGCTCGAGTAGTAATTTCAATCAACTTTCACTTTTCCTGTAGACAGTCACGTTCAAGATTGACAAGATGAAGCTCAGCTTGGGCTTGTTCAAGGGCAACGCCCAAAGACGCCACCTATTTTCTGAGCTCTGACAAATGGGCTTCGTACGGAGCAATTCTACTGGACGAGGCCATCGCTTCTTTTGTCTAAGTAAAATTGGATGTGTTAAAGCCCTATATTTATACTAATCATGTGATCATTGTTTAACGGATATATTAGAAACGGTCAAAATTATTATCATAAAACCAAAGAAGTTGACATTTTATATAAACATAAAGAGACATTTAATTAGATTAAGTGGGATTTCCATTAATGAAACTTTGGGTCGTTAAAATATTCACCCCTTAAGAAATTTTTCCCTCGAAATTTTCCTTTTCCCACACTAAAACAAATGTTGGTAACTCACCTTCATCATATCCTCTGATTCCCAAGTCACTTCTTCAAACTTGTGGTTTCTCCACAACACCTTGACGGGGGGCATTGTCTTATTTCGTAGAACCTTTTCTCTACGATCTAAGATCTTCACTAGTTGCTCCTCATAAGAAAGATCATCTTCCAATTGTACCACCTCAGAAGACAGTACATGTGAGGGGTCCGGTATGTACTTCCTTAAGTGGGATACATGAAAGAAATCATGTACTTTGGCCATAGTAGGTGGAAGTGCTAGTCGATAGGCCATAGCCCCGACACGATCAATAATCTCGAAGGGGCCGATGCACCTTGGACTTAACTTCCCTTTCTTTCTAAACATCATGACCTTCTTCCATGGAGATATGCATAGAAAAAACATGTCTCCAACTTTAAACTCAAGGTCTCTTCGACGGTTATCTGCATAACTCTTCTTTCGACTCTGAGATTCCTTGATATGCTACCGAATGGTTTTCACCTTCTCCACCATTTCCTCAACCATTTCTGTTCCAAGCATCTTACGTTCACCGACCTCATCCCAACATGCTGGTGTTCTGCACCTTTTCCCATACAGGGCTTCATATGGTGCCATTTGGATGCTCGAGTGGAAAATTTTATTATAAGATAACTCAACAAGAGGAAGATGTTGATCCCATCCTCCTTTAAAGTCCATTGATAAGGCTCTCAATATATCCTCAAGTGTTTGGATAGTTCGATCGGATTGGCCATTAGTTTGAGGATGATAGGCCGTACTGAAGTTCAGTTCAGTATTTAGAGCATGTTGAAGACTCTTCCAAAACTTAGAGGTGAATCTTGGATCTCGGTCAGACACAATAGATAGTGGTACTCCATGCAACCTTACCACTTCCCTGATATATATCCGTGCCAGTTGATCCAATGAAAAATCCTCCCGAATAGCAATAAAGTGTGCAGTCTTTGTAAGATGATCCAAAATAACCCAGATTGCATTGTTGCCTTTGGATGTCCTTGGAAGTCTGGTGAAAAAGTCCATGGTGATTTTCTCCCATTTCCATTCTGGTATGGGCAATGTTTGTACCATCCCCTTAGACTTCTACCTCCTTGCCTTAACTTGCTGACACACCAGGAACTTTGATGTATATTCAGCGATCTCCTTCTTTAAATTATCCCACCAAAAGTTTTCTCCAAGATCTTGATACATCTTTGTGCTCCCTGGGTTAATAGAGAAATTTGAACTATGTGCATCATCCAAAAGTTCCTTCTTTAGCTCTGGACTTGATGGAACACATAGTCTTTTCCCAAACCGCACAATTCCTTCTTCATTAACATTAAACGCCGAGGATTTCCCCTTTTTGATAGTTTCCACTTTTTCTTGAATTCCCACATCATCCTTTTGAGCATCCTTTAACCTTTCCAAAAGAGATGGTTGAGCAATCATGTGTGAAAGGATTGATGATGTTACCTTCTCTATGATTCCCATGTCCATCTTCATCAAGTCTAAGAAGATTGGATCCTTCTCAATTCTCATCATTGATAGAATCGCTGGATCCTTTCTACTTAGGGAATCTGCCACCTTGTTCACTTTACCAGGGTGGTAATTTATTGGACAGTCATAATCCTTAATAAGCTCTATCCATATTCTCTGGCACATATTAAGCTCTTTCTGCGTGAATATATATTTAAGACTCTTGTGGTCAATATATATCTCACATTTCTCTCCATAGAGATAATGCCGCCAGATTTTCATGGAAAAGATCACAGCCGCCAACTCCAGATCATGCGTTGGATAGTTTTTCTCATGGATTTTTAATTGTCTTAAGGCATAGGATATCACTTTATCATTCTGCATCATCACACATCCTAAGCCCTTCTTCGAAGCATCACTGAATACCACAAAAAGTTCCCCACTTGTGGGTAAAGTGAGAACGGGCGCAGTGATAAGACTCCTTTTCAACTCCTTGAAGCATTCTTCACATTCATCACTCCAAGAAAACTTTACTCCCTTCCGAGTTAGCTTGGTAAGAGGGTTGGAAAATCGTGAGAAATTTATCACAAATCATCGATAATATCTAGCTAACCCCAAGAAGCTACGAATATCCATTACCGATGTTGGTCTCAGCCATCCCTCAATTGCATCTGTTTTGGAGGGATCCACAGATATCCCATTGCTTGTGATGATATGGCCCAAGAATGATACTTTCTTCAACCAGAACTCACACTTGCTGTACTTTTCATAGAGCTTCTCCTTGCGCAAAGTCTCTAGTACAGTTCTTAAATGCTCCTCATGATCCTCCTTGGTTTTGGAGTATATTATAATATCATCTATAAAGAATACCACAAATTTGTCTAGGTAATATCTAAAGACTCTATTCATTAAGTCCATGAAGATTTCTGGAGCATTGGTGAGTCCGAAAGGCATTACTATGAATTCATAGTGCCTGTATCTTGTATGAAAAGAAGTCTTGGGGACATCTTCCTTCTTCACCCTTACTTGATAATATCCCGACCGCAAGTCCACCTTGGAGAAGTATTATGCTCCACACAGCTGATCAAAAAAGTCATCGATTCTTGGTAGAGGATACTTGTTCTTTATTGTGATTTTGTTAAGTTCACGATAATCGATGCAGATCCGCATTGACACACCTTCTTCTTGACGAAGAGGACTGGTGCACCCCATGGTGAAGCACTTGGGCGTATAAACCCTTTACCCAGATTCTCCTGTAGTTGTTTCTTTAGCTCTTGAAGCTCAACAATAGCCATTCTATATAGATTCTTGGATATTGGTAGCGCCCCAGGTATAAGTTCAATTGAGAACTCAACATCTCTTCTAGGAGGAAGACCAGGCAGTTCCTCGGGAAACACTTCAGTGAATTCCCTCACAATAGGCATTTCTTCAAGGATGGTTTCTTCCTTGGACTCAATCATCTAAGCCAGATACGCGTGCTCATAAGGCAGTAATATCCATGCTTGAGATGATGGAGCTAAAAGAGATTCATCTTCCTCCTAACACTTGTAAATAATCGGGGGTCGATTCTCCATATGGAGTGTGATTTCCCTCTCCTGAAAATTTATATTGGCTCTATATAAGGAAAGACAATCCATGCTAAGAATTGCATCAAATTCCACTAGAGGGAGTATGACGAGGTTTGCCGGGAAATTAAATCCACAGATTATAACAGGGGAGGACTTATATTCATGGGATGCAATGATTGCCCCATTTTCTGTACTCACCAACATCTTTACTTCCACAATTTGTGGTGGTGCTGGGATTGTTCTAATAAACTTTCGAGATATAAAAGAATGCGTAGAACCTGAATCAAAAAGTATGTTCACTATTCTTGAATGAATAACTAGCATACCTGTCACCACTTCATTGTTGGGGTTCACTTCGACAGAAGTGATGGAAAAAGATCTTCCTTGTTGTCTTGGAGGTTGTTGGTTGTCTTTGAAAACCATTGGATTAGGGCACTGATTTGAAAAATGACCCGGTTCTTTGCATTTGTAGCATTAAACAATGCATTGAGGTTCGAACAGAGTGTTCCTCTCCTCTGTCACAGCCGTGGGTCTTTCTTGCCGACAGTTAACAGCTAGGTGCCCTTCTCTTCCACACCTAAAGCATTTTCTCGTCCCCTTAAGGCAATTTCCAGGGTGATTCTTTCCGCACTTTTGGAAAGTGGGGTGCTGGATCTTCTTAGCACCATTGGATTTATCCATCGGACCACCAGCATTGAATTCCACCTTATTCTTCTTGTCCCCATGATACCCCTATGATTCCCTGATCTCTATTTCGACCTTGAGGGCACATCAAACAATTTCCTCATAGCTGTCGAAGTCATGTATTACTAATGCTTTCCGCAAGCTAGGCTTCAGACCACTAAAGAAGTGGTCAAACTTGCATTCGGGGGTAACGAAACAGCCGGAAGCGTATCGTGCAAGACTTGTGAATTTTTCCTCATACGCTCCAACAGATTCTTCATCTTTTTTCTTTAGGGAAAGGAAGTCCCTTTCCATCTTAAGCAGGAGGGTGCATAGAAAATATTTATCAAAAAAAATCTTTCGGAAATCCTTCCATTCCAACGCCTCAATTTCCTCCTCAGGATTCATATTTTTGATCAAAGTCCACCATTGATCAGCTTCACCCTCTATACGATAAGCAGCCAGGAGAACCTTCTCTTGTTCAAAACATTGAAGGATGGAGAAGATCTTTTCAATGGAGTTGATCCATTGTTCAGCGATCGTGGGATCAGATGATCCACTAAAAGTAGGAGGCCTTTTTCTCTTGAATCTCTCGATAGCGACTTGTTATTTTTAGGGGGGGTTGAACGTTCCTCTTGACCCATGTTTCTATTGAATTCTTGAGTTATCTAAGAGAGAAGTGTGACAAAGTTCGCGATTCCTGCTCCCATTGGATTGGGCATCTCATTAGTACAGTCATCACACTGATATTCACATCGATTGTTAGCCCGAGTCCTCCTATTACCGGCCATTGGCTGGAATAAAAGGAATGTTAGGGGTAACACATAAAGAGTAATCCAAAGACAAAAGTTGATGACTTATAAATAAACTTTAATTTCTTTAACTCATGAGTCTATAGGCTTCAATCTAGGATTTTCATGATCTACTTTATAACATATATTCTTAGGGGAATTTTTTCCCCTTAATAAGGGTTCACACTAATATTGTGAATTTATCAAAACATATCCCCCGGGAGTGTCATAACCAAGAGTTCAGCATGGCCCGTTGTCATGCACCGGTTCCCGTTCGAGTCTAGCTCAAAGCGATGTTTTCGGGTTTTACCCCTAGGATACATCTGTGCCAGAGCCGCCTCTACCTACTCGTATACAGATAGGGATGTATTTGCTCGATAACCCACTTACTCAATACTCACCAAAACTTAGGGACGTTTTTATTGTACTTAGTCTTGTATCTAAGGCTTTACTAGGGTTTCCTAATCCCAAAAATAACTAAACCTATCCTCTGATACCAACTATGACAACCCTGCTTTTTATTACAACTTAAACATGATTTATTACATAAAACTTCACTTGATACAACAAAGAAGATCGAGAGGTTTAGTGTATTTTGGGCTTAGTACCATTACATAAAAACTTAAAACATGAAATACAACATCTTTATTGAAAACTTCCTTTACATGACCACTACTTTCCCTCGTACTTAACATTGCATGGGATAACCTGAGGATATGCATAAGAAAAGGGTGAGCTATAAAGCCCAGTAAGGGAGTACACATGGAATAACATGAGGAGTACAATACATTTTAGAAAATAGGCATATCAATAGAGAATATAAGAAACATGAACATAAAGGCATGATAAAGCATGATAATTATAACATGGAAATGTGGCAACAACACTTAACATGGAATTAGCATGAGCTAAGGCTCATTGCACATAAAGCATGAGTAAATACTCATTGCACATAAAACACGAGTAAACCCTCATTGCACTTGAATTAGCATGAGTCAACACTCATTGCACATGATGTATCATGATACTATACTTTACTTAATGCATTGGAGCGCTATAAGGGAGCACCCTTCTTAAACATTTCATTTCATGCATAAGTGTTCCACATGGATCATAAAACATAGATTCATAAAACATAATCATTTATTCCAAGATAAAGGAATGTGGAATTAATACATGAAAATTTAAAATCAATAAGTAAATGTTCATAAAGGTGAATACCCTTGATGGAGAAATGGGCATGGTATCCACTACACAATGACATTGGCTTAGAAAATCGGTGCGATTTCGGCAGCATAACAGCGTGACATAAGAATTAATAAAAAATGGTTGATGAGAGAGAAAGGGGTTGCTCATCATATTTACATGTAATGGACAGTAAGGATGTAATATAGATACATTTCCCAAAAATTTTAATGGAAATTAGATTCATGATACAAAAATATTGCTTGAATGTAAAAGAGGAGAGAGAAGTTCCTTTTGGAATTTCGGCATAGTAACATGTGTATATGGGAGGAATTTAATGAGAGAGAAAGTGGTCTAACATCATTAAAACAATAAGAGGGAAGTATGGGGGAGGTGCTAAACCATACCCCAACATTCATAATTGAAATGAAAAGGGCAATACAACTTAAAGAAAATTGACAAAAATGAGAAAGGAAGAAAAAACCCTTACTTGGAGGTGTGCTTCCAAAGGCTAGAGAGAGTCTTGTGAGAGGCTTCTTGGGAGCTTGGGCCACCTTGGGAGGATTCTAGAGAGAGTAGGGCAGAGGTTGGACGAACTCCAAAGGCTTTTAGTGAGGAGGAAGTGGGATCTTGGGTGGGTTTATATAGGAAAGGTGAGGGAATTCTTTATTATTTAGGTTTGGGACCCCTTATATTAAATTAATCCAAACCACAAACCATCCCATGGTTTTTGCCCATGGTTTTTCGCAAAGGGAAGAGGAAAACAATATTTTATAAGGCCAAAGTCAGAAAATCTAAAAATATTAGGGTTGATTATGTGGAGGTGAGTCACACTCCCATGGAAATTAATTTAAAAAGGCAAGGTGTTGAATAAGTCTTGAGGGGTCCATTAATGATTTGAAAAGTAAGTTAAACAAACCCAAAATCACATTATTTTAATTTTAAAACATATATTGGCCGAACATAAAGATTATAGTATTTTATTACATCACTATTGGGTCATTATGATGTCATAAAACACATTATATATTTAAACGATATTTAATTTTTACTCAAACATTTGACTGTCTCAGAAAATAATGAAAAATTCAACGTTGGATAATTTCGACGGCCTGATTCCAAAAATAAAATTTATTTTATCTAAATAAGTTTCTAAATATGCTAATTTTCACTTTTAAAATAAAAACCGACATTTATCGAAAATTCACAGGTTTGGACAGAAATGGATTTCAAACATTAATAAAAATTATAATTGCATTCATAAAATTATAAGATCATTTATATTTAATAAAAATTAATTTAATAATAATAATATTTTATTAAAATATTATTTAATTCAAAAATACCTTAATTTAATAAAATATAATTCTTAGTTAAATAATAACTAAAAACAGTATTTGTACTTTAAAAACTATTTACAATGTATAAAAAATGACTAGAAATTATATTCATTATTATATACAAAAAAATAATGTACATGAACATATTACTACTTATTTGTTACATAACCCCTTAAAACTGCTGCATAAGACCTAAGGGTAAGGTGTGCGATGGTGACAGACTCTTGGGGTGGCTCGGATAGCATCACTCGAGTGGTAATTTCAATCAACTTCCACTTTTCCCGTAGACGGTCACGTTCTAGCTTGCAAAGATGAAGCTCAGCTTGGGCTTGGTCAAGGGTGAAGCCCAAAGACGCCACGTCTTTTCTGAGCTCTGAAAAATGGGCTTCATACGGAGCAATTCTACTGGATGAGGCCATCGCTTCTTTTTTCTAATTAAAATTGGATGTGTTAAATCCCTATATTTATACTAATCATGTGATCACTGTTCAACAACTATATTAGCAACGGTCAAAATTCTTATCATAAAACCAAAGAAGTTGACATTTTATATAAACATAAAGAGATATTTAATTATATCAAGAGGGATTTCCATTAATGAAACTTTTGGTCGTTACAAAAATAAATTCCAAAACTAATATGAAAACACCATTTATTCATGGAAGATTCCAAATGGGACTTTTATGCCATCTAGTTACCATAAAATGTATTATGGTTCTAAAAAAGACATGATTTGGAAAAAACATTTTTGAAGCACATTTGAAGTCATTTACAAAATAGGAATCCATTTAAAAGACTTTTGGAGTTTTTAAGATAATCCATTAAGAGGGGAAGAAATTGAAGAAGAGAATTTTGGAAACTAGGTTTGATATAAACATTTTATTTTATAGAATCCCATTATCATGTGTGTACTTATCCATATGTGCACCATGTTCACATATGGATATGACCGCATCCAATGAAACACTTATTAAAATCCATAAAAATTACATAGGTTTCAATTAAATATTTAAAAGGGCATTACAACCAAACACAAGGTCTCACACATAAGCACAAAACGATAGAGGAACCAAAACACACATTCAAAGATCAATTCTATATATAAACCAAACAACCAATTCCCAACCAAGGCCAAACACGATCCAAAAATACCTAATTTCATTTTTAAATACCAATTGGATTTTTATTAAACACCATTCATGCATTTATATATTGGAAAAAGTAAAGAAATACTTTGAAAACGGATTTTCACCAAATTACCAACATAAAAAACGCCACAAAAGACCAAACTAGCATATAAAAAACATGAATAATAAATTTAGAATTTATTCTGTAAATATAAATCATAAAATAGAATGATTTGAAAAGAAAATGGATGGATATACCTACCTTAATGATGTGCAAACATAATAAAACTCTTGTGGAAGGAAGAAAAATGATTAAGGAACAAACTTCACACCCTATAATTACATAAATAAATCCACATCATAAAACCCTCACCCTAGGGTTATAACAAGAGGGTTCCAGTCTAAGAGAAACTAAGAATCCAAGAGAGTGATAAGATAATAAGATAAAAACACACAAAAATCTAAAGAAACTTATATAGGATCCTTAAAGAAACACCAACAGAGGAGGAAGAACTAAAAGGGAGGGTCTTGGGAGCCCCCTTAATTCACCTAGGTAAAGAAAGAGTGAGGGAGGATGATTGGGGTTAAAAATTAAGAGGGGTAGAGTTGGAAAATAAACTTTTTAAATTTCTGGGCAAAGTCTTATGGTTGGGAAGCACAATTTTCCAAACCATTAATCAACTGTGCACACACTACTAAATAGGGATACCCATATGGTATAGACACATAGTTTTCGAAAGCATGTTCCAATCATGCAACTCTACTCTCTCATTTTTACAGAGTCACCCTGCATGCTTACCGCACAATTTCCTCTAACCATGTGCAAGTTGTGCATCTTAGCTTAGACACCAAGAAAAGTTGCACTGTTTCTTCTAGGCCTTTCATGGTTTGGTCAAAAGTATGCCCAATCTATTCAATACAAACCATATAAGAAGTATATGAACTGGAAATTCCATCATCCTTAACTAGCCACATGGTTTACCCTTAAACAGTGCTCACAAACCATGCAGATGTCCAAAAACTACTCAAAAGCTCCAAAAACTCAATTTTTTTATCAGGATCTCGATACAAACCTCAACCAAAAGAACCAACATCAAGAGAAAATAAAATAAAAGAAAAAATAAGGTTGGGGTGTGACATTAAAATTGATTAATTTTGATTTTATATACATGTTAAATTAAATTTGGAAGAATATATGATCATGTACTTCTGAATTTTTAGATTTAAATATTGGCTGGGAATACTTTTATGAATTTTGAGGATAGATCTAGGCTGAAATTTGGGTGTTATTGTTTAGGATTTAGAGATTAATGTTGTATTTTTTCAAATAAAGGTTTATTCTTTTGGGAAATTATCTCATCTTATCATAACCATTATGGTATTTGTTAATGTCTAAATATATGTGGTATATAATTTTATCTATTTTTAGAAGTATATTATCTAATAAAAGATGATTTTAGTGCTTCAAGAATAAAAAATTCATCTTGAATTCTCATCGTTCAGAGAAAAAGATTAGATTGTGGTGGAAGTTTATAAAAGGATGAAATTATACTTATCAAGTAAGTATATTTACTTATGTTCTTAGTATATATAGTAAGGAATTCCTCAACTATAGGAAAAATATTAAAATAAAAATGTTATCCTATTAATCTCTCATCTAATTAATCGATGGTCTTTTTCACACCTCTTTGGTTTATGATTTTATGGTCATTGACTTTATTACGATCTTTAAATTTCTTGTGATGAATGATATCTATAACTATACATCTTTATTTGGAAATTATTCTTTTCTTCCTTGTTCATATTTTCACTCCCCACTAATGTTTTACTATTTTAAAACCTATTATGTGTTATCCTAGATGACCATCGTACTTACCTTTATCTATTTTTAAGAGGAAGTCTTATTAACCATTTTTATGATGTTGGATATTAAAAATAGTATTTTAAAATATGAGCCATTGATTATTAAGATTGGTCAAAATTTAAAGTATATAATTCAATAGTGGGGATATAAAACCCCAGTATTTTAAAAAACTAAGAATATGTTTTATATCCTACCAAAAACACAACACTGAGCATAAATAAATCATGAAACATTATTATTTAAATGCGACTATTATAACCAACCCATTAAATTGGTGAGTTTAATATGATTAAATAATTTTTGAAATATATATAATGGTTATAATCAATAAAAATTTATTGATTAATTATTAGGAAATAAGAACTCAATATTTAGTAAAGTCATTTTATTCTTCAAAAATATGTTTTCTTCAAACAAATTTTTTTTTGAATTTTATGAGAAAATAATATAATTAAATTTTGAAACATTAAGAAAATTTATTTGATAAAATTAACATCATTTTTAAAATTATCATATCAAAATTATCTTTAGGTTAAATTTTAATAATTTTCTCGAAAGATGAATTTTTCAATGAATAATAAAAAATTATTTTTATTGAAAAAATTATTTTATTTTTGATTATTTAAGAAGTAAAATTATATTTTAGATTAGTTTTAAAATTCAATTATTTCATTTTTATTTAAAATAATCCAAATATGATTTTTAAATTAACTTTATACTTGAATTTAATATAAGAACATTTTATACTTAAAGTATACCTTTTTATAAACGACCGTTTTTACTGCGCATTTCATGTTTAATTTTAAATTAAATTATTGCATTTCTGTTTTTTAAATTTTCAAAAATGTATTAATATTTGTAATAATTGGTTCCAAATTTTTTAAATAGGCACATTTTATTTTTAGTCAGTATAGATAGTAACCATAGTAATTTTTGTTACCATATTAAAGAGTAAATCAACTAATCAAGGGATAAAACTAACATAATAAGGACTATAAAATGATACTAATAATTTTAATTTTGTTTTAAAATTCCATATCATCCATAATAATCCATGATTTGGTTATATGACCTTTTTTTTTCCATTTGAGTGTAATTATGACAATTATAATATTTTATACAAAGAGAAGCTAAAAATATCACACTCTTATTTAGAGATAAAAAAATATATGTTTGGTTATAAATATTAATTTTAAATATAAATTATTTATATTTTTCATGATATATTTTTTTTTAATTTTTATTGAATAAATAATTACCTTAAATTCTAACACAACGCTGGCCTAATAATTATTTAATTGATAGAAAAATTAAATAAATGATATTAAAAATATTGAATTTAATATAATTTTAGATAACTATTATGATAAAGTAATTTTATAGATGAATATAATAATTTATGGATGAAATTAAATATTTGTTTTGAATTTATTTCTCTTTCCTAATGTTATTAATGTCAAAAAATGAATAATTCTTAAAATCGACATTAATGATATTTTACAATAAATAATATTTTATGAAATAATATAAAATACATAAAAAATATTATATTCACCCCATTTTTTAGGATATGATTTACAGTATCAACCATGTTCCATTTATGGTCCATTTTTTCATTTTATTAACTATGTTGACCCTCAAAGAGTAAAAATCCTTGTTGTTATGATAATTTTGAAAGGGGTTAATGAGAGGTTAAAACCAAAATATAAGGGTAATAACATAGTTAAAAATGGTATAATTATTATTTTATGAGATTATTTAGACCCATTATCATCCTAAATTCTAAATAAATCAGGTTTAAACCATTTTGAATTGAAAATTAAGTTATATTAATTCAATATTTTGAGAAATTCTAAGTTTTCCCCTCCACTCTCTTATAAAAGGAAATATATTATTCTCTTTAAATTACACTTAAAAACCCATTTGGTTTAAAAAATATCTTTCCAATTAACTTCTTAACATCCCTACCCACATTCTGGAGGCCTTAGTTTTGTCACAATACCATCCTCACTGATCTTAAAGTGTTAAACAAAGGAGGTTGTATGAAGAAGATATATTATTCTTAATCGAGTGTTTCTATTTTATTTATTCTTATATCTATTTAAAGTATTCCTTATGTAATAACCCTGACCCTAGTAGCCTGGAGTTGATGCTGGCTACCATTAAATTTTCATAGATACAAGAACATATCATCTTAAAGGACAAAATAATTTAGTAGTTTTCATAAACTAGATGCATAAATGATACTCGTATTATAAATGAACACACAAATTACAACATATTTTTTTTGATAACAAATTTATTATATCTAGAATATCCTTTCATATCTTTCTTAACACACTTAATGGAATCCTGGGGAAAGGAAACAAAAATAAGAGTGAGATCAAATGCTCAGTAAGGGTTAAGTACAATGGAAGAAACAATGAATTAATGATCATAATCTATATAGTAATGTAAATAATAGAACACACATGTCATGCAATCCATAAACTAAGATGAAAGTGCATAAATAATATATAATGGTAAATAAATGAAAAACACATTCTATTTAATCAATAATATGATAATGAAATGCATCCATAGATTTTTTCATAGTGAAAATACCATGGATAATAATAACTGAAATATTTAATGAAGGAAATTCTTAATTGTTGAACATCATGTTTCCAAGGTACATGAAACCATTTCCATAAATAACCTTTTCAAGATGTTTTAATACATATTTAGTACAAACTAATTTTGTTTGGATAAGCTTATCTCTACCATTAAGACCTTACACAAGAAAGTTTAAAATATATTGGTTGCGAATACATTGGATTTTTCTAACTAATTTAATCCCATGAAACTACCAATGCATCGATGGGATTACTTTAAATAGTGACAAACCTATTTTATCCCAGTCCAAAGCATTCCCCATATATCAAAAAATTGAGTTAATATATAAAAAATGTTACTTATCAAATATCAGTATTTAGTAAATAATACAAATTTATAAATATTTCCTTAGATAAATAACTGTCGAATTATTAATCATACGTAAAATAGTATATATTTTCTATAATAAACATATCCATGATAAATCATGTGTATATTTAGGGGAAATTTAATGTTCAATGTTCAATGGAATGTGAATAACTTGAGGGGAAGTTAATGACTACTATAATGATTCAAGGAAGTGAATGTTAATATTATCCTTGTTCAAAATAATCACAAGAAATATAAAGGAAGAATAAGTATGGTATCAATAAAACTCATAACCATTAGAGTAAGAATAAAGGCTGTTTTCCTTGATGAAATAAAAAGGATATTTTAAAACATTCTTGAGGAATATATCCTTTTCATTTTGTTTTTTTGAAAATTACTTTTCTTTGAAAGTCAATTTTTTTTAAAAATTCTTTAAAAACATATTCAGAATCTTGTAAGGTAATATTGAATCCATTGAGTGATCATGACTATGGGAAATACTGCACATTCCATATATGTTAGAAAAATAGATTCTTTTTACATTTTCGTTAAAATTGAAACAATAATTGTTTTGAAAATGACATAAGATTATTTTGAATTTTTGTAAAGATTAAAAATGTGTAAAAAATACATTAAATAACTTCTAAATTTTTAAAAACATTTTTTAAAACATTTTTAGAAAACATTCTTTTAAAATAAAATAGATTTCTCACCGAAGAGAGAAATAAAGTTGGATTTTTTAAAAAACATTTTCTAAAACATTTTGAGTAAAAAAGAGTGGGAAAATGGTACTATTACTTGGAAAAGATCTTTAATAACCATAGAATAATAAAATTACAGGGTTTATTAAAAAAATTATTGAATAATTTCCTTTAAAATAAATTTAAGAATAAACAATCTCGATTGGAATGATATTTTTAAATAAACCCTTAAAATGATTATAATATTGTAGTGAGAATTAATTAATCAATAAATTATGTGTATAAAATTTAAATAAAAATACAAAAAGTTGAAATAAAACTAAATATAATCAAAAATCATTATACACATAATCATAGAGTATTAATGACAATATGGAATTAATATAACCCAATATAAATAAATTGAGTTATCAAATTTATTTACCACTTGGTAACTTTAAAATAAAATCCACTTAGATGAGATAATTAAAATTTAAACTCCAAATATAATGAATAATTAATTAACAGTGATATTAAATTTCATAGGGTCATTATACACCATATAAAAGAAACTAGGTGCATAACATTACTATATACCTCAATGAACTGAAATTGAGACGAAATCCCTTACCTTATGCTCCCTTTTGGATGTACTTTCTTTAAACTCTTGTATAGTGGTTCTAAATGTGTTGATAAATTATAAAATAACTATATAAATATTTATTATATCATATATGATACTTTTATAAGATATTATAACCCATTCATTAATAATATTTTATTATTTCCATCGTTTTAGGTAATAACTTGATTTCTTTTTCGAGTATGTTTTTATACTTTATTTGCACGTTCCTATTAATCAGATCATGATTCAATAATATAAATAATTTAAACCATGATTTAAATATCATATATATTTATTATATATTTCTTTATGGTAATCCATAAAATCTAGTGATAGGAAATGAAATGCACCATTCAAGGAGATGGTAGGCCGTACGTACGCATGAACGTTGCTTCCATTTTCTTATCATTTTAGGGAAGGAAAATTAAATGATATATATGTAAATTATCATTAAAATATAATATTTATTTCATATATATCACATATGTTTATCAATTTTCTCCTTAATACATTCCATGTAAAGTGCGAACGAATCACATCACTTTGTGAGTAGGTAGTCCGCCGTACACACGAACAACGTTATCGTATTCCAAAAAAATGGAAATCATGAAGATATGTATTATATAATAAATAAGAAATAATAAATACATTATAAATATAATATATATCATATATTAACTATAAATACATCATTATTAATAACCTTGAAAGGTGGTAATGGAAGAACGAACGACATCAGTTCGTGAGGTGGTAGTCCGCCGTACACATGAATGATGATCGCGTATCCCATTTGATGGAAGTGTGTCTGGTTTTAGGTAATAACCCTAAAATAAAAACATATAAGTATATTTAATATACTAATTTAATTATATAATAAAAATATAATAATAATTTAAGGGGTGGATATTGAAATAAAACAAAAGTGCTCGTTGAAGTTTGTTATCTCTTCTTCGGGTAACTCCATTTGGTTTATACCAAAAGAATTACTTGGTTTTATTTATTACCATATTGAGGTTTCTAGGATGAGGTTATATAATTTTGGAAGTTATTTTTTTAGGGTTTTATCGATCCAAATGGCATGATATGTGTGAATAAGGGAGGGGGGAGAGTGCCATTTTACAGTAGAGGTGGAGTGACATTCTTGTAAATACCAAAAGGTAAACACTATTGGGAGGTCTCAATTATATAATTTTCCACAAATAATAATTTTTTTTATAAAAAACAGGTTATATGGTCTAAATATTTCCATTCAATGGGTTTTGGATAGGTTTCTAGGTCATTTAATCCCTAAATATTAAAGTTTAACCACTAAGTAAACTCAATTTTACCTTAATCATTGTAATTAATTTTAATTTATTTCACTAATATTTTTGGTCAAAAAATAAGTTTATATTACTATAAATTATATATTATTATGATTAAAAATATCTAGTCAATTTTTCTAAATTCAAATCAGAGAAGTAGAAGAAATTCATTTAAAATTAATCCTGCAAACGAGATGAGAAAGCGGGTTTTTAAAGTGAAAATGTTCAAAAGTTAACTAAGCTTTTATATCTAAATTCAATATAAAAATGATTATAATTACCTAAATTGGATTAATATATTTATAATTGATCTAATTTTAGTTTAAAAACAATTTAAAATATAATTTAACATTTTAAATCCTTCAGAAGAAAAGTCAGTGTTCAATTAAATTCAGTATTTTCACTATTCATTAAAAAAATGAAAATTCTTAGAAAAATACAAAAAATTAACCCTAAGATAATTTTTAAATTTAAATTTGAAAAATAAAATTTATTTTTTTAAATAAAATTTTTAAAAGTGTCAAAATTATATTTTTGAAATAAGTGCGCCTTAAAAGGCGAAAAATTGTCTTTAAAAAACACATCTTTTTATGAGTAAAATTGGATTTTTTCTTTTCTTATGTGAATAAAATATATTAGATAAATGTAAAAACATTTTATTGAACATATACTATATAAATTTCATTAATATCATTAAATAATATTAATTAATTTAATTTGTTAGGATTAAAAATCCTTTTGTGCATAATAATAGTTTTTTATAAAAGCATTTCCTTTATATTCAATTGGTTTTTATATTCACTTATAATTAATTGGTAACCAATAAATTCAGACATATATTTTAATAATATAGTTAATCATATTCATAACTTATAATTTAATGTCTAGGAGATAATTTTTATTTTTAATAATAATATAACATTATTCGTTAAAACTTGATATTGCATGTAACACAAGATTTTAAAGAAACTCATTATTGTGTGCGACATAAGAAAACTCAACATTGCATGAATTGAAAGATATAAAATAGATTCAATTTATTTAAAATAGTAAATATATCATAAATTCTTTGGATTTTATATCCTTTCTATGTTTGGTGTTGCGTTTCATACATGCTATCAAATACAATGTCCTTATTTTATAACTTTAGAGTGTTACATTATCCCCACCTTAAATAAATTGAATCCTTACAATTTAAAGTTTATATTGGTAAAAAATTATTTGATATTTGAAAATTATTTTGTTGAAATCCTACATTGTGAGAAGTTTTAGTAAAACATGCTCTTGAAAAGAGAGAATGAGAAGTACCAATGTCATATGGAACAACACATAACTAGGTTTCCAAGTAGAAGAAAATCAATGGAAAGTGAAGATATAGAGTTATAGAAAATGTTTAAATATTTATAGGGAGTGATTGAGGTCATCGATCACAATAAATTTAATGATCAATGGAAATTTGAGGGGATCAAAACCATAAATCTGTGATAAATTTAAAAGGCCATCAGTTACAAAAAATGAAGATATTAGGATAACATTTTCGTTTCAGGACCATTTGTCCAAGTGTTTAAGAATTATTTCACTCTCAAACAGTATAGTAAAATATTCTTGATATGTTTCTATTTAATAAACACAAGTTTATCCTTTTTTGGTGTTTTATTCAATTTCTAAGTAATCCCTTACTCTATGAAATTGATATCCAAAATTAACCTTTATGCATGAAGAACTAAAATTCACTTTTAATGGATTTTATGGTCCAAAAAAGAGTGAAAAGTATTTCTGTATGTCTCTAGATATTTTATAAAACTAATATGGTTCATACCTTAATATCTTTACAAAAAAAATGTAATAATAATTTTTAATCATTAATACTTATTTGTAAAATTGCTTAACTAAAAAAATGACATATTAACTGGGATGTTGCATGGGTTAGAGGTTCCCATTAAACCATTATCATCCTCTAGCTATGTGTTCATTCCCTAAGACCTTACTAGATATGATGGTTTTTCACCCATCATATAGGTTTTAGTTTTCCAAAACTATATTCCTATAACGTTTCCAAAAATATGATGGATATCCTTGAAATAAAATTTATCAGTAAATATCATTTTCTCTAAGATCTATAATATTTTTTTAAAGTATAATAATATTATTTTCATATCAACCATATAGTATATCAATACCTTTAAAATTATGTATATAAAATGTAAAGGCGTTATTCCTCAAAAACAATTTCACACTAAAACATATAATTTCTATATGTTTCTCTAAAATTTCTTTAATCTTGGTAGAATCCATCACATAAATCCTAAAACAGCTATTTAATACTTTGAAATTATCATTAATCTTAAACTCATAATCCCATGATACTATACAGACAAAGATTTATTACTAGGAAATACCCACATACTATCTACCTTACCAAAACCTTAAGATGTTCTTCTATACTTATCCTCAATGTCTGTCAAAGGGTTTTGTTTTATAATCCATGTTTTCCTAAATCAGGTATTTAAGGATGATACTATACTTTATATAATACCAGCTGTAACAACCCTGAGCCCAGTGGCCCAGAGCCAATGCCTACTACCATTAAATTATCATAGATACTAGAAAATGAAGTCCCAAAGGACAGAATAGTTTAGTTGTATTGGTAAACATGATACATACATGAGTCTTTTAATATAAATTAATACACAAATTACAACATATTTTTTTTGGAAATAACTTTATTCCATTTAGAATATTCTTTTATATCTTCCTTGGTACACTTCATGGAATCCTGTGGAAAGGAAATAAAAATAAGTATGAGATTAAATATTTAGTAAGGGTTAAGTACAAGGAAATAAATAATTAATAAATGAGAATAATCAACATGTGAAGGAAAATAATTGAACACACATTCCATGTTATTAGTAAACTGATAATGAAATGCATAAATAATATGGAAAGGTAAACAACTAAAAAAATTCTATTTAATAAATAGTTTGAGAATGGAATTCGTCCATAGATTTTGTCATAGTGAAAATATTATGGATAATAATAACTGAGATACTGAATAAAGAAAGTTCTTAATTATTGGATGTCATATTTCCCAGGTACATGAAACCATTTCCATAAAGATATTTCACAAGATAAATTAAGACATACTGGGTACAAATCAATTTGGTTTGACCAACCTTATCTCTAATATAAAGAACTTTCACAAGACATTTTAAAACATACTAGTTACTAATACACAGGGTTTGTCCAATTTATTTCTTCTCATGAGACTACCAATGAATCAAATTAAAAACTTTATGTAAAATGGTATATAATTAAGGAAATAAACATATCCATGACTGTTGGAACCTACTTCTATAGAGTGTACTTGATACTGTCTTATTTTAATGATCAAAAACCATGATTCTTCTAGTACTAATGTTTCACATGTTGTATGATATAATTTTATATAATAAGAATAATTCTATGATATTTCTTCTAAGTATTATTAAAAGTCACTGTTGGAAGGGAGACACCATTACTGACAAGATGAGCTACCACTAGAGGGAGTCATTGTTACCGCCAGAATGAGCTACCCCCAGACTGAGTCACCATCACCACTAATAAGAGCTACCTCCCGGACAAGTTACCACCAAAGTTGAGTCACTGTTACTACTAGAGGAGTCACCACCAACAGAGCCACCACAAGAGGCAACTCATCTCCATATGATGAGTCACCTCCAGCTTCTTGTTACCGTCACTGTCTAAGGACTTTGGCATGAATGGATCAACGACTAAAATCTATTATTGAATAGTTTGACCAAGTCTCAAAGACTTAGTAAAAGACAATCTAAGTATTTTAGATATATTTTAACCAATTATACTATATATTATCAAAGGATATATCTCTTGAAAAAAATAACAATAGATACTATAAATAGCTGATACGATCTCTTACTGACGAAAAAATATACAGTGGATTGTGCGACCAAATTTGTGAATTCTCACAAACTTGCTGATCCATAATCTGTGAAGATCAAAGATACATAATCATAGAACCCATTATCGAGATTGATTGAGACATCAGACATAGATCAATTGATACATACCAAAAGGTTTCTACGATCCTATATTCTGATTCAATTTTACAAGACAAAGCATAGACTCATCACTAATGTTGATTTGAGGACTATGAAAATACAGAACACATCAGACATAGATTATTTTATTATTGTTTGTTATATATGTTTTACTTTTGAGTAGTTTGTTTTTTTACTATTATCCAACAGACACCGTCTCCTATAAATTCCTGGAGAGTACTTGTTATTATATTCTTCCTTAATCTATTTCCTATTGTGTTTGTGGAAGAGGTCCTTGTGTGGCCTGTGTTATTTTTACATCCCACGAATAACTATTAAAGAGTATTTTTAGCATGGAAATTTTTTTTCTATTAAATATATACCTAATCTAGTCTATGGATTTATTTGATTATATTTATAATCTGCTTGGTATTGAGTGATTTCCAAGTGGAGGGGATTAAGTCCCACCTTGAGACTAAACCTCTTGTTTATTCCGCTGTGTTACTGTGTTATTTGTTTTCTTTTACTATCATATTCAAGGAAAATTTTTATTAACAAACAAAAAAATATATTTGATAATTAATCTTAACTAGTGTTTATATATGTTTCTCTTTAAGTAAATTGATTTCTAAAGTTAAAGTATTTCTAAACTATATTTTAATCACTACCTAATCACTCTCTAAGAAATCTTTTATAAGCAAAGATCTTATATCGATATTTTATATTGATTAATTAGCCAATTTATTTTATAAAGTGGTTTTTATTTTAGTCTATTCATTTACAGAAATTTTTATTGGGAACTCAATTCACCTCTCTTGAGTTACTCACTCTGACCAACATTTGGTATCAAAGGGATAGTTTCCTCTATATATATTATTAACTTTTTAACTGTGATTTTAGTTGTATTATAAAGATCTCAATTTTTTTTTTCATTTCTAAATTTTAATTCTTTATGGATAATATAAAGGAAGGATCTGCTACCAACATATTTTCTTATTTTAGTGGAACAAGTTATGCTAAATGGAAAATCATGATAAAAATATATTTTGAAGTATAGGTGTTGACATACGGACTGTAATAGATGATCAATATGAAATACAAAAAACTATTATAAGTGAATGGAGTAATGATAAAAAAATTCTTACAATAATAATATTAAACCTATAAATTATTATTTTTTTCTACTTTGGGATATGATGAATTCAATAGAATATCTACTTGCAAATATGCTTTTGAAATACGGGATACCTTATCTGTCTCACATAATGGAACATAGAATGTCAAAGAAATGAGATTAAAAACATACAAAATCAAGTATGATACTTTTAAAATGAAATATGATGAACCGATTTATTATATGAATCTGAGGTTAAATGAAATAGTGAATATTATTCACTCTCTTGGAAAACAAGTAATAGAAAAAAATCAAGTAATGGGACTACTTATATTCCTACTAGATATATGGAGAGGAACATCTGTGTCAATCAGAGAATCATGTGATGTAAGTAAACTACCTGTAAAGGAAATTATAAGAAATTTGATGATTTAATGATAATATTTTGAAGTAAACAAAGAGATTCATAAAGATGAACCAAAAAAATCAGTATCCTTAAAATCTACTACATCTAGACAAATAGAAAAATTAAAAACTAAAGATTCCAGTAAATATGGATCTTCATATGACAATGATGAAGAAATGAAACATATGGCTAGAAGATTCAAGAAATTATATTAGAAAAATAAGTTCTTAAAAAAATCAAAGTTATGGGGAGATTATGATAATAAAGGAAGGTGGAAAAAGGATTGAAAAAGGATAACACTCAAAATAAAGTCACCTGTTATGAATGTAATTGGAAAGGTCCCATTAAATCTGACTTTCCAAAATTGAAATATAAAAATAAGTATGAGGATAAGGACATAAGATACATAAAATCCATAAAAAAAACACGAGGTGCCTCTAAAGAAAGATCAAGTGACTTAGACACTAATTAAGAATATAAGTTTGGAAAAGATATAATGTTCTTTATAAAAATCATATCATCGGTGAATAATGGTCTTCTTGTTTCTCCTAGCAATGTTTCATACATTCCTAAAAACGATGGAAATAATGAAAATGAGGAAAACATGACCAGTAAAGATCTGTACGATTACTATAACATGATAGAAGACACATTTAATGAGATGAAAGATAAATATATGTCACTTAAGAAATATTTTTCTTTAACAGAAAATGTTAATACCAACCTAACTAATGAAGAATAGAAAAATGATCAACTATTTAAAGAAAAAAAGAGAGTTAAAACTATCAAATGAACAGTTGAATAAAGACATATAAAAATTTACCAATTTTAAGAAAATATTAACTCAAATATTGGGAAAAAGTTACTCCCAAGTATACAACTGGCATAGGTTACCATCCAAGAAAAATAAAAATTAAAAAACCATATTTACATCAAGTACCAGTTCTGAAAGTTCATATATTTACAATAAATATTGAGCTGGCCAAATAAAGTTTTTTTTAGAAAATTACAAACTATTTATAAGAAACACATTCAGAAAATATAGATTTCAAAATCTCTTATTACTAACATATCTAGATGCAAGAGAACTTGGGTACAAAAATCATTTTTTTTGTATAAATATTTTTTGTAGGAAACATGTTTGAAAACATCCAGTAAAAAATTATTGTATCTGGATAGTAGATATTCCAAACATATATCTGGTGAGTAATAAAACATAAATTTTTTTCTCAAAGTTGATGGTGGACATGTCACTTTTGATGACAATGTAAAAGGTAAAATCATCAGCCTTGGACAAATTGGTAATTCTAATTTAGTATTAATTTCCAAAGTTTTATATGTAGATGGTTTGAAATACAATCTGCTTAACATATCTCAAATGTGTAATGATGGATTTTATGTAAAATTTGAAAACAATGATTGTCATGTTTTTAATGATTTACTTAATTAAGAAATGATAATATTTATTTTGTTGATTTAAATTCTTTATCTTCTAAAAATATTTCTTTCTTAAGTTCCTTTCACAATGAATCTTGTCTATATCATAGGTGACTAGACTATTGCAATAATCATTCACTTAGAAAGATAAATAGGAAAGGTTTAGTTAGAGACCTACCAAGGCTTCAATTCTCAAATGATAGAATTTGTAATCCCTATCAAAAAGGAAAACTTCATAAGATTTATTTTAAATCAAAGAAATATGTTTCAACCTCTCAGCCTTTGTTAATCTATAAGAAAATCTCTGGACCTTCTTGAGTCCCTAGTCTAAATGAAAATAATTATATCTATGTCCTTGTAGATGACTTCTCTAGATACACATGGTTATTATTTCTAGTTTATGAAAGTGAAGTTTGTTCTTACTTTATTGAATATGCCAAATATGTAGGAAACCTTACTCGAGTTAGGATTAAGACCTTAAGAAGTGATCTTGGTTGAGAATTTGAAAATCAAGACTTTGAATAAGTATGTTCTCAAAATGGATATAATCACAAATTTTCGGTACCTAGTACACCACAAAAAAATAGTTTTGTAGAAAGAAGAAATAGAACTCTTCAAGAGATAGCCCAAACTATGTCAAATGAGTACGACCTACCTATCTAATTTTTGGGATAAAGATGTTAATACAACCTATTACACTATAAAAAGAGTATTAATAAGAAATCTCTTAAAGAGAAATCTTTATGAATTATGGAATAATATAAATCCAAAGGTAAATTACATTAGAGTTTTTGGATGAAAATTTATTATTCTAAATATAGAGGATAATTTGGAAAAATGTTCTTCCAAATGAGATAAAGGAATTTTTCTAGGGTATTCAACTTCCAGTAAAGCATATAGAGTGTTTAATAAAAGATCCAGAAAAATGGAAGAATATATTCACATTAAATTTGATGAAACTAACCCCAATGAAACTAAGACTAAATTAGATAACCTTTAGGACAATATTTCAACTCTAAATATCAATTATAAACCTTCTAAAAATTCTATTAAATAAACTATTAGTTTAGCCAATAAACTAAAAAAGCCTGAACAATAAAAGAACCTTGAGCCTAACTTCCCATCTTGTAAAGACCCAGAATTTCCATGTAATTATTTTTAAATATATGGAAATTTTACGAGTCTGAGAAATTTGACGGTGCACGATTTCGAGTCCCAGAGTTCCCGGAATGATCCGTCGAAGTTTTGTTAAGCTTAAATTAACGCACGTAAGCAGTTTTCCTAAAAAAGTGGAATAACTCTTAAATGGTTACTTGGATATGAAATATGAGGGCACTGTTGTGCTCAGGATGGAGGGTTTAACCTAGGTGTGACTTAATATTAGTCGACACATGCCTCCTATGAGAAAACAAAAAAATGGCATAAAAGTAAATAAAATAATTAAATAAACTATTTTATTTTTCAAATGCTTATAACTCATAAATGGTAACTCAGATTAAAAATATGAGACCACCACTGAACTTGTGAGGGTATGATTTATTTAAGCAGATACTAACTTTGGCTGGCACGGGCCTCCATAGAAAGTTAGTTTTTGGCAACAAATAATATAATTAAGTGACAATTATTTTATTGTAAAATTTATAACTTCTAAACAATAACTCATATTGAAAATCCGAGAGAACTATTGGGTTTTTTGGGGCATGTTTCACCAAGGTAGAGCCTAACCCTTATTGGCGGGGGTTGAGGGGGACTGATAATAATTTTCTGAACTTTTTTTCGGGTAAGTTCATTAAATGCGCTTGTAGTATTTTTTAACTTTTGAACCGGTGCTCAGAATTGAAATCTGAGGGCACCATTGAACTCGCATCACCAGTTTTCTCATTATGAGACTTTGACCATGACGAAAGATGGTAGAGGGTGAATGTTAGTTTTTGGGTATTTCGTGAAAGAATAAAAATAAAAATAAAAGTGCATTACACTTTATTTTTATTTGAAACACCCATGTGAGTGTTGGGAGGTGGAGTCCACCGGAGCTAAACCTCCTTGTAGAAGTTGGAAGTGGGGACCACCAGAACTTAACCTCCCATTAGAGGATATGGTTGTGGGGACCACCACACCTTAACCTCCCATGAGAGGTTATTGTGGTGGGGACCACCCAACCCATGTTAATGGGGGGAGAGGAAACCTCTCAACCCCCTCTTTAATGTGGAGGAGCCTCTTGAGCTTATTCCACATTAATGATGCCAACAAATCTCATTAATTATTCCATCTTAGTTATTTGGATTACCCTTTTTTTTAAATTAAGTAACAACATTATTGGAATTTTGGAAGGTTTCTAATAAATGAACCGTCATAAATTCCAACGATCGTTACCTACCTCCCCCCATCTCCTTTATATACTGAGCTTGGGTGGAGGATTTTGGACAACTTCCCCAAGAAATGAAATGCTGTTAAAGTGACGCGATGCCCAACACTTAGAGGATTACACTCTCCAACGAAGAACTCTTCCTCCTCAAAGAATGCCTCCTACATGAAGAATGCCGACAAGGAACGTCTTCGATTGCGACAAATCAATGCACGAGCCTAGGATTGGTGGTGTGTGGTGGACAAAATGAACTTCAAAGTCTTCCCATTTTTCTGTGCACTAGCACCAACAATGAACAAGGTTGGGGATTATTTTGATTGATTTATATACCCATGTTCTTCCCTTCTAGAACAAGGAACGCAGATCAACTTTCTAACTAGTAGATCCGCATATGTTTTCTTTTGTGGGTTTTGGGAATAATCATTGCAGAAGGGTTTGATGTTCTTATTTATTATGAGACTCTTTCTACCGCCCTAATGCAGAGAGTCCGGGCCAAACTAACATGGCCCGTCCTCTCTGTAATCCTTGTGTGGAATTGGGTGTGTTTTTCGAAATGGAGGAAGACGAAAAAGGCAATGACGCTCCGCGACCAGCGGACTCCACCACTCCACACCACAACCGAACTGACACTGAGCCAAGACACTGCCCCAAGCCGAGCCACCTTCACCCCCCATGGTGCCCCAGCCGAACCAGCTTTCACCTCTCATGGCGCTCGGCCGTACCGGCCCACACCCCTCATGGCGCCTGGCTGAAACGGCCACCGCCCCATGCGGTGCCCAGCCAAACCGGCCCCCGGCCACCTCGGCCTCCCGACTAGGCCGCCCTGGCTGCGCCATCCACCGGCTGAGTCACCCTAGCCACTCTGGTCTCCCAGCCGAACCGGCCCCAGCTGCGCCACCCTGGCCTCCGGGCCGATCCGCCCCGAGCCGCGCCCCCACGGCCCTCTGAGCCGAACCGGCCCAGCGCCCCAGGCCAAGCCTCCCTCGTGGCGCCCTCCGGGACGAGCCTCCGTCACATCGCCCTCTGGGCCAAGCCGACCATGCTGCGCCCTACGGTCCGAAACACCCTCGTGCTGACCTGCGGTCGGTCCGTGCCCTTGCGGCCGGTCTGCGCCCTCACGGCTCTCCGTGTCCCCTCACGGCCTACCAGGCTAGGCCCAGTGCACCGTACCTAACCCAATGGGTCGGCTTGCCGAACAGGTTGGTCCAAACTCAATGGGTTAGGCCGGGTCAACCCGAATTGGGTCGGGCTGGGTCTGTCCGACCGGTTCAGACATGACCCGAGCCCACTGCAACCCCTTTTACTTGATTCTGGCCATATCTTTGGCACCAGACATCCGTTTAGAGAACTGTCAGCGACATTGGCAATTTTGGAGCATGACAGTCCCTTTGAGTATACACTACTGGAGTTTGGGGGTATAGTTGAGATACGGTCAGGTTAGATTGTGCACGAATCCAACTGGGCCCCCAGGACTAAAAGACTAATAACTCACAGACCGAGCGTCTGATTGACGCACCGTCTATTTCATTGAGACCCCTATGATGTGGCAGACCTTTGAGATACTTTTTTGTGTGAAATCGTGACAGTTGGAGTATCGACCAGTAGCTCGTGGAGTGGATCATCTCAGAGACGATCGAGCATAGTGCAGAGACCTAGTAGCTAGCTGAGACATGACAAATGCTGACCATTTGACTCAGAGTGACTGTACTATTCCAGTGGGGAGCGCCTTGGTGTTGCGGAATACCCACGGTGGAGGCACGCGCTTGGTGACGTGGAAGACCCATGGTACTCGACATGAACAGTACCTTAGTAGGCTACGAGGGGGAGTGTGCTTGGTGATGTGGCAGAACCACGAGGTGGAGCGCCTCTATGTGACACGGTAGACCCACGATACTCGACAATAGGAATACCTCAGTAGTCCAAGCTTAGTGGGAAGCGTGCTTGGTGTCATGGCAGGCCCACTGTACTCGATAGAGGAGGAGTTCTCCAGTAGCCGTGGTTTCGATAATGTAAATAAAATCCTAGTTAAGCTGAGTTAGTTTTTCTGTGTTTTCCTCATGATTGAGATAAATCCCTTGATAACTTAGGTATATGTATGGGCATATACCTAAGTAGGGTTATCTGTTGATTTATTTATTTTTGGTTTATCCTTGTTGGATTTTTTGAGACCTTGAGGGTCTCTGGGTCCTTACTGAGTATCTTTATACTCACCCCTGCACGGGCTATGCCCACACCTTATTGTGTTGGTTGCAGATGACAGACAACACTGAATGAGGATGAGAGTACTAGGACTGGAAGATTCCCAGAGGTGGACCATATAGCTTGTCGGTACGTGGAGGAGACGGATAGACGCGGAGTGCTGAGGAGGCTATCTGTACCTACCCTTCAAGTATGAATCCCGGAGGACGACCCAGTGTCTGAATTTCTTTCTTTTCTTCAATTGTATCACATTTTAGTTGTTCTTGTACTATATAGTTGGGAAGCTTGTATTCTGGTCCCTTTTACTTTCAACACTCTTTTGTTATATAGTCTACTTGGTGTTTCATCCAACTGTGTGATTTCTTGTGTGTGTGTTATAGGTTATAAAGGAAATTACTTCCCCATTTTAGGGAATTACGCCTTTGGTTCTAGTCTCTAGCCCCAGGCCTATAGAAGGCATGCTTGGGGTAGTCACAATATGGGACCCGAGGAATGGATTGTGGCAAATTGGTATCAAAGGAGTCGGTTCTACCACAGAACTTGGGACTCTAATCTTTTCTGTGGAGCAATATTGTTAAGGGTAATGAGTGTTTTTTTCAGTTCAGGGAGTCTAGTGTTGGTGAGGCGACTGACGTATCCATACACCAGGACCCTGACTTCTAATTTATGACTCTGTGCATGAAAACACTGATTGTGTGTGTGTTTTCTTTGTGATTTATTAATTCAGCTCACTAGGTAAAATACTTTGACCGTGTCACATCTGTTTCTTTTAGGATTACTCCACGCAGACCTCCAGTTAGAGTTTTGAAAGTTGTACACACTGACATCCCACTGAGCAACGAGGCTTTGGTGCCGGTCCCTCTTACTATATTGGCACCTTCGGGTGGTGTACCAGTAGCACCACCACCCGTTGGGAAGAAGATACCAAAATCCACACTGGGGGACGATGCACTCCGACTGAGCATGTTGCACGAGTTCCAGCAGCAGAGGCCTCTGAGGTTTCTAGGTGAGACAGATTCCCACACAGCTGAGGGCTGGCTGGAGGCGACTGATAGAGTTTCCCTTCTAGTTGAGACACCTATAGAGCATACAATGATCTTAGCTGCTAGAATTTTTCATTGAGTGACTATGAGGATGGTCTGCTTAGTGATCAGGCTTCGGTATGTAGACCGTTTCCCAAGATAGTACCTTCGTGTAGTGTGCCAGCTATATCACTACCCATTGGTCAGTAGTTACAACCGGTGGTACCAGTAGAAGACACATGTAGGCTTAGTGCCTTACACGTGTTTTAGAATCAGATACCCCTTAGGTTCTAAGGTTATCCCGACTCATAGGCGGCTGCAGACTAGCTCGAGGAGGTGGATGAGAGTTCTCTATAACTTCTACAGCTTCGTCAGGACGACATGTCGGTAGATGAGTATTCATTGAGGAATACCGATATTTCCTGGTAATCGATGAATACGATATGATCAGTGCTTTAGGGATTGAAATTCTAAGCGTGGTGTGTTTAAAGAACATCTGAGCCAGCACTATTCCTCTATGCATTCCTACTTATGCTAGGTTTCTAGAGAGAACCTTTTTGGTTGAATGTTCTTTGATTGATAGAATAAAGCCAGTGAATGTTAGCAGTGGGAAAGAAGGAAAATAGAGCTAGTATCAGAGACTTGGGCATGTAAAACGTTTTGAGAAGACGAAGTGTTTGAGAAAGATGAGTCTGCAGGGTAGCAGACGTGGAAGCAGAGCTAGGAGAGAAGCATGAGGTGGTGTACTTTTTGACATGTTACAACCATGCCCCCCTTTTTCTGTAGACCCCACCAGGCTTAGGGAGTTGGAGGAAAAGGGAAGAGAGTAGTTTCATGTGGTCAAAGAATGCGACCCAAGGGATCTAGGAATGATTCTTTGTATGGTCTATGTCTATTACTAGCTTCCGTATGAATAGATATAGGTACCAATCATTCCTTCCTTCCATGAATCTTGTCCATGACCTAGAGTTTTTGGTTAAACTATTGAATTGACCCTCATGTCCAAAGACACCTTTGGGAGGAGACTCGATAATCACACTAATGCTGACAGTGTGTTCTGAAACTTGAGGCTATAGTTTCGGTTTGAACCTCTTGGTGGTAGCGTCGAGGCCTTACGGCGTTAGTTTGGGTTTGGACTTGACATCCACAGTTCACAATTAGATTGACTATATTAGGAAAAGAGGTTGTATTTTCTCTACAACGTTAGGATGGGTTTTTCCTTGGTTGGAGAATAAAGAAACCCTTGAAGATTAGGATAAACTCATGCATAAGAGGGTGCATTCAATCACCCGTGAGTCAACCAACCTCACCCTCGTGGCAGCAGAAGTTGACTTTGAGATATTCTATACTGCTGGGAAGGGGAACATGGTAGCAGACACACTCAGCAGGTGGTCTGGCCTGCATTTGCTGAGTGAGGTGACATAGAAGCTAGCCACTTTGTAGATATCCTTAGTGGATCGAGAAGGAGTATATTTTCTTCAGTCTCCTACAGTCACTCCCCCACTCCTTTAGTGAGTCAGGGAGGCGCTGCACAGAGGCGTTGACTGCGAGACATAACGTGCTCAGATATTCGTAGGACAGACACCTGATGGATTTTTTGAAGGTGGGGAGCACGTCATTCTCTTCAGGAGACATACCATGGTACCGGTGTCACTTTAGGAGGAAGTGTTAGGATATTTCCACACATCCCCTCTAGTGGTACATTAAAGAGTGGCGAAGATGTACCAGGACCTCTGACGACAGCACTGGTGGCTGGGAATGAAGAAAGAAGTTGCAGAGTTTGTCTCTCGGTGCCTCACTTTCCAGCAAGTGAAGGTAGAGCATTAGGTACCGATAGGCTTGGAACCTTTAGAGGTCCCAGAGTGGAAGTGGGATGGGATATCCATGGACTTTGTGACTGGACTTCCACGTACATCTAGGGGTCATGACTAGATTTGGGTTATCGTTGACCGACTCACCAAGTTGGCCCACTTCCTACCTATCAAAGAATAGGGTTTAGTAGAGTGTTTGGGATGCCTCTATGTATATGAGATTGTGCGGTTACATGGAGTACCCTTGATGATCGTTTCCGATTGTGATGCACATTTTACTTCCTAAATATGGAAGGGGTTGCAAGAGGATTTCGGGACACAGCTTCATTTGAGCACCGCCTTCCATCCTCAGAAGGATGGCCAGACTGAGCGGACTATTCAGACCCTCAAGGACGTGTTGCGTTCTTGTGTCCTCGACTTCGGTCGCAGCTGGGAGGATCACTTAACTTTGGTGGAGTCTGCATACAACAATATCTATCACTCCATAATAAGGATGACACCTTTCGATGTGTTATACGGTCAAACTTAAAGATCACCTTTATGATGGAATGAACTAGGGGAGTCAACCCTCGTGGGACCAGAGATGGTATGGGCTACCACAGAGAAAGTGTAGATCATCCAAGAGTGAATGAAGACTGCACTGATCAAGCAGAAGTCATATGCCAACAGGAGACGGAGACCTCTGGAGTTCGAGGATGGCGACCATGTCTTTTTATAGGTCTCATCTCAACGAGGTTTCCAGATATTTGGCTGAGGTAGAAAGTTCTCTCTGAGGTTCATTAGACCTTTTTAGGTCATCAGTAGGGTTGGCGAGGTGGCTTACTGCTTAGGTCTTCCACCTCAGTTGCACCGGGTGCATGACGTCTTCCGCGTATCCCAGCTGAGGAGATACGTGGACGACCTTTCCCACATCATCGACTATGAAGAACTGGACGTCGATGATGGGGCGACTTTTACAGAGGTTCCAGAAGATATTGAGGATCGAAAGGAGCGATTCCTTTATGGACGGTTGATACCTCTGGTGCACGTTCGCTGGCAGCACGGGAACCTCCAGGAGATCACATGGGAGGGCGGGGGGGGGGGGGGGGGGGGGCTCAGATGCGTGCTCAGTACCCCCACTTGTTCCCTTATTTTGAGTTGTGGCTTACGAGGACGTAGAGCCCTGAAGTGGGGAGAATATAAAGACCCATAATTTCCATGTAAGAGTCCGTGAAATCTGACGGCGCGTGATTCTGAGGCTCGAATTGCCCGAAATGATTCGTCGAAGTTTTTTTAAGCTTTAGTTAACGCATTTAAGAATTTTTCCTGAAAAAGTGGAATAACTCTTAAATAGTTACTTGGATTATAAATCCGAGGGAACCGTTGCACCGAGGATGGTGGGTTTACCCTAGGCGTGACTTAATATTAGTCGGCGCGAGCCTCCTGTGACAAAACCCAAAAAGGGAATAATCGTAAATAAAATAATTAAATAAATTATTTTATTTTTCAAATACTTATAACTCATAAATGATAACTCGGATTAAAGATCTGATACCACTGCTAAAATCTTGAGGTTATTATTTCTTAAAGAAGATACTAACTTTGGCCGGTGTGGGCCACCAGAGAAAGTTAGTTTTCGGCCGTAAATAAAATAATTACGTGACAATTATTTTATTGTAAAATTCATAACCACTAAACGGTAAATTAGATTGAATATATGAGAGTACATTTGGGTTTGTTGGGGCGTGTTTCACCTAGGCAGAGCCTAACCTCCACCGGCACAGGTCAAGGGTGTATGATAATAATTTTCCAAACTTTTTTTCGGGTACGTTCAGTAAACGCGTGAGCGGCGTTTTGTAACTTTTGAAATGGTGCTCGGAATTGAAATCTGAGGGAACCGTTGAACTCGTAGCGCCGATTTTCAATTAAGGAGACTTTTACCACAACGATATATGGTCAAGGGTGAAAGTTAGTTTTTGGGTTTTTCGTGAAAGAATAAAAATAAAAATAAAAGTGTGTGACACTTTATTTTTATTTGCGACACCCATGTGGGTTTTGGGTGGTGGAGTCCACCAGAACTAAACCTCTTTGTCGAAGTTGCGAAGTGGGGACCACTAGACCTTAACCTTCAATGAGAGGTTATGCGGGTGGGGAGCACCACACCTTAACCTCCCATGAGAGGTTATTGTGGTGGGGACCACCCGAACCCTGTTAATGGGGGAAGAGGAAACCTCTCAACCCCCTCTTTAATGTGGAGGATTCTCTTGATCTTCCTTCATGTTAATGATGCCAACGCACCTCATTAATTGTGCCAAATTAGTTATTTGGCTTACTCTTTTTTTAAAATTAAGTAACAACGTCATTGGAATTAAGGAAGGTTCTTAATAAATGAACCGTCATAAATTCCAACAATCGTTACCTACCTCCCCCCTCTCCTTTATATATGGAGATTGGGAGGTGGATTTGGGATGGATTCACCAAGCGACGAAACGCTGGTAAAGTGACGCGATGCCCAACACTTGGAGGATTATGCTCTCCAACGAAGAATGCTTCCTCCTAGAAGAACACCTCCTCCACGATGAACGCTGAAAAGGAATGTCTTCCACTGTGAAGAATCAACGCATGAGCCCGAGATTGGTGGTGTGTGGTAGACGAGACGAACGTCAATGACTTCCCCTTCTTCCGCATGCCAGCACCAACGACGAACAAGGTTGGGGATTATTGTGATTGATTTATATACCCATGTTTTTCCCTTCCAGAACAAGGAACACGAATAAAATTTCTAACTAGTTGATCCGTATATGTTTCCTTTTGCAGGTTTTGGGAATAATAATTATAGAAGGGTTTGAAGTTCTTGTTTATGATGACATGCTTGCTACCTCCCTAATGTGGAGAGTGCGGGCCAAACTAACACAGACCTTCCTCTCCGTAATCCTTGTGTTGAATTGGGTGTGTTCTTCGAAATGGACGAAGAAGGCAAAGGCAATGGCGCTCCGCCACCCGAGGCCTCTGCCGCTCTGCACCACCGCCGAGCAGAGCCGCTACCCTGAGCCGAGCTCCCTTCACCCCCACGACGCCCTATCCGAACCAGCCTTAACCCCTTGTGGCACCCAGCCAAACCGGCCTACACTCCTCATGGCACCAGGTTGAACCGGCCCGCGCCCCTCGCGGTGCTCGACTGAACCGGCCCGCGCCCCTCGTAGGGACAGACCGAACCGGCCCGCGCCCCCTACGAAGCCTGGACGAACCAAACCCCTTCCAACCTGGCTTCCCAGCCAGGACAACCTGGCCGTTCCATCCACCGGCTGAGCCGCCCCGACTGCTCCGGCCTCCCGGCCGAACCGGCGCCGGCTGTACCACCCCAGCTGCTGGGCTGAGCCGCCCCGAGCCGCGTCCCCGCGACCCTCCAAGCTGAACCAGCCCTGCACCGCAGGACTAGCCGCCCTCGCGGCGCCCTCCGGACTGAGCCACCCATGCGGCGCCCTTCGGGCTGAACTTCCCTCACACCGACTCGCAGCCGGTCCGCACCCTCACGGCAAGTCTATGCCCTCACGGCTCTTCGCATCCCCTCGCGACCTGCTGGGATGGGCCTAGTGGGCCGGGCCAAAACCAAGGGTCCAGCCCACCCAACGGGCCGGGCTAGACCCAACGAGTTAGGATGGGGTGACCTGAACTGGGTCAGCCCAGACTGGGTCAGGCCAGGTCGGTCTGACCAGGTCGGACTTGACCCGAGCCCACCATGACCCCCTTTACTTTCTTTCGACCATATCTTTGGAACCAGACATCCGTTTGAAGAACCGTCAACAGAGATGGTAATATCGGAGCATGACGGTCTTTTTGAGTATACCCTACTATAGTTTGGGGTATAGTTGAGATACAGTAAGGTTGGATCATGCACGAATCCAACCGGGATCCTGGGACTAAAAGACTAATAAGTCACAGACCAGGGGTCTGATTGATGCACTGTCTGTTGCGTTGAGACCCCTATGACATGGAAGACCTTTGACATACTTCTTCGTGGGACTTCGTGACCGTTGGAGTACTGACGAGTAGCTCATGGAGCAGATTATTCCGGAGACGAGTGAGCATAGTGTGAAGACCTAGTAGCTGGATGAGACCTGATGACTGATGACCATTTGACTCGGAGCGACTCTACTAGCCTAGTGGGGAGCGCCTTGGGGTCGCGGCAGACCCATGGTGGAGGAGCATTCTTGGTGACACAGTAGACCCATGATAATCGATAGGAGGAGTACCTCAGTAGGCTACGAGGGGGAGTGTGCTTGGTGACGCGGCAGACCCATGGTGGAGAGTGCCTCTGTGTAACGCGGCAGACCCATCGTACTCGACAGGAGGAGTACCTCAGTAGTCCAAGGTTAGTGGGAAGTGATTTTGGTGTCACGGCAGGCCCACTGTACTTGATAGAGGAGGAGTTCTCCAACAGCCGTGGTTTTGATAATGTTAATAAAATTCTGGTTGAGCTGAGTCAGTCTTTCTGTGTTTTCCTCATGATTGAGATGGATCACTTGATAAGTTAGGTATATGTATGGGCATATACCTAAGTAGGGTTATTTATTAATTTCATTATTTTTGGTTTATCCTTGTTGGATTTTGTGATACCTTGAGGGTCACGGGGTCCCTTCTGAGTATCGTTATACTCACCCCTGCACGGGCTATGCCCGTACCTTGTTGTGTTGGTTACAGACGATGGAAAACACTGACTGAGGCTGAGAGTACCAAGAATGGACGATGCCTGGAGGTGGACCATACAGCGTGTCGGTACGTAGAGGAATCAGATGGACACGAAGTGCCGGGGAGGCTATATGTACCTACCCTTCTGGTAGGAATCCCATAGGATGACCTAATGGATGCCTTTCTTTTTTTCTTCAGTTGTATTGCATTTTAGTTGTTCGTGTACTTTCTAGTTGGGCTTGTATTCTGGATCCTTTTACATTCAACACTCTTTTTTTATACAGTCTACTTAGCGTTTCGTCCAGCTATGTACTTTCTTGTGTGTGTGTTATAGGTTATAAAGGCAATGCCTTCCCAGTTTTAGGGAATTACGCCTTTGGTGCTAGTCTCCATCCCTTGGCCTATGGAAGGCGGGCTTGGGGTAGTCACGACATAGGCCCCGGAGAAAAGGTCGTGACACCTCTTCTCAAAGACCCAATAGGACTCATAGACACCACCCTTTAGATGTAGTAATAGGAAACCTAGATAGAGGTACACATACCATAGATTTCCGGAGAAATCAAATTGAACATCAAGCCTTTTGTCATAGATTGAACCTAATAACATCAATGATTCCATCAATGATAAATTTTGGGTAATATCTATGCAATAAGAACTTAATAAGTTTTAAAGAAACAATGTTTGGGAACTTATTGACCGACCTAAAGACACCTTAACTATTGGAACTAAGTGGGTTTTTAGAAATAAGGTTTATGATTCTGGAACTATAGTAAGAAATAAATCTAGACTAGTTGTATATGTTTATAATCAATAAGAAGGCATTGATTATGAAGAAACATTTTCACTTGTAGCAAGACATAAATCCATTAGGATACTACTTTCCTATGCAGCACATTTTGACTTCAAACTATATCAAATGGTTATTAAAAGTGAATTCTTAAATGGATTTATAATTGAGGGTTTTTTTGAAAACCCCATTGATTTCAAAATACACATTTTTCAAATCGAGTTTTTAAATTTACAAAAGGTTTGTATGGTTTAAAACAGTCTCATAGAGCTTGGTATGATAGTCTTAAATCTTTCATTTTTTCAATTTTTTTCAAAAGGTATAGCTGATCCAACCCTCTTTATAAAAATAATTTCAAAAGTTGTTTTAATTCTACAAATATATGTTGATGATATTATTTTTGGATCTACTAAAGATTCATTATGTATTGATTTTTCAAAATTGATGCAAAATGAATTTGAAATGAGTTTAACAGGTGAAATCAAATTCTTTCTTGGATTTTTGATTTTTTAAAATAAAGAAGGAATTATTTTAAATCAAAGTAACTATAATAAATATATTTTATAATGTTTTGACTAAGAAAGTACCAAAAGTAGTGATACACTAATGAGTACCACCAGTAAACTAGACCTTGATAAAGCTAAGAAATCTGTAGATCAAACTATTTATAGAGGTATAATTGGAATTCTTTTATAATTAACTATCAGTCAGACCGATATTATGTTTAGTGTGTGTATGTGTTCTCACTTTCATGAAAATCCAAAAGTGTCACATTTATTAGCTGTAAAAATAATTTTTAAATACCTCAAGTATACAACCAATTTTGGATTGTTCTATCAAATAGGACATGCTTTTGATTTAGTTAGTTAGTTAGATTCTGATTTGGTGGCTGCAAGTTAGATAGAAAAATCACATTAGGAACATGTATTGTTTTAAGAAAATATCTAATATCGTGGTATGGTAAGTAGAAAAATTTTGTTGCACTACCTACTGGTGAATATGAATACATAGATGTAATAAGTTGTTGTGGAAAAATATTACGGATGAAACATAATTTAAAAAAATTTGGGTTCCAATTTAGACATGTACCTATAAATTGTGATAACACAAGTGTGATAAAAATTCAAAAAATCCAATATCTCAATATAAAACAAAACACATTGTTGTTAGACATAACTTTTTGAGAGATCATTATCAAAAGGGTTATATAACTTTAGAATTTATTGGAACTGAAAATCATCTAGCTGATATATTCAAAAAGACATTGAATTCTAAAAGATTAAACTACATTATACATGAATTAGGAATGATAAATTTTTGTTGATGAAGTCACTATTGATAAGTCATAATTGATGAGTCACTATTGATGAGTCACCATTGATGAATCACTATTGATGAAGTCACTATTGAACAAGAGTCACCATTACTTTTATGTTACCATTGTTTTATTACCATTTATATTTTTATTAACTGATTAAATTTTTATTATTTTAATTTTATTATTATTTATTTATAATCCTAAAATGATAAAACCATCAGGTTAACTATAAATCGATTTACTACCTTTAACCCTTGATCCCCTGAACCTTTGGCTTCCTCTCGAATCGATCTTCTTTTTTCCCTGTTCCACCTGGGGCCTTCAACCGATCCGAGTGGCCCATGTGAAGTGAGTTATAGAATCGAATCTTGAAGATATGAGGCATTCCATGAAACAAAAAGTATTCAAAAGCAATTTGAAAATCATGTCACTAAAACTACATATAAGAAATCATGTAGTTGAAATAGAAAAAGAAATTCATGCACACTAACTTCCAACAAGAAATATGATAGTTTTAAAGATAATATAAAAGAAAAATTGGATGAACTGGTTTACATTGATTCATTGAGTGTATTATTTGAGGGTATTCTTGTAATTTTATCAGAATATGAGATTTATTTTTGGGAAGAAAGCTGATAGAATTCAAAGTAGCATAGATAGAGAAGATATTTCTTTCTCTTCAAGAGAATGGGAATTTTTTTAAAGGATCCTCATGAAGGAGTATATGAGGATTTCTAAGGAATTATACCTAGTGATAGTGAAAATTTTAATTATTAAAGGTCTCTCCTATAGTTAACTAGAGGTGAAACACTAATAAGACCTACTGATACCAAGCTTGATGGTGAATGTAAGTTTCTTTTTAAATTTATAAAACATGTTTTAAGCCAAATAAAAGGGTACTTCAATAAAATGAGGTATCAAGATGTCCACTTTCTTTATATGATGAAGAAAGGTAAGGGAATAAATCTATGTATATTTTTGATAATCTATATGCATGATATGTGCAAGAAGAGCTATAGTTTAAACTCCCACTTTTATCCCAAAATGATTTCTAAGATATTAGAATCAAATGGTTATGTCAAAGATGGATAAGAAGTTGATGACAAGTTTGGTGGTTTTTTCCTATAAAAAAGAATTTGAAAAAGTTAATGTGAGATAGAATCCCGGGAAGGGATGTTGGGTCAGAGATAATGAGAAAGTGTATGATGATTTTAACCCTATTGATCACCTAACTAGACCTAAGGACTTGGTGGATCTAGGTCTTGAATCTAACGAGATAACTAAGTACTATAATGATGATGTTGTTACTGAAAGAGATGAAATAGTAGTGGAAAAAGAGTACGTGGAAGAAGAAGAAGAAAACGCGGTTTTAGTTGAAGAAGGGAGTGGTCGTGAGATCATCAAATATCCACATAGAGTATCAAGTGGAAATGTCAGTTCATCAAGATCTCTTCCTACCAGAGAAACTCTCTTACCTAAAAATGATGATGAAGAAGATACCAAAGTTTTTAGATAATATTTGTTTAAATTTTATACCTATAAGGATTCAAGTGATGATAATGGTAATGGAGGTAATAATATTGTTTTTAAAGAAGCAGATAAAGAGATTGTAGATCTGGAAAAGATTGACGAATCTTCCAGTCCAGATGATGAGGATCAAAATGATGAAGCACATGTCAATGAGGATTATAATTATCGAAACAAAAATGGTGTCCCTAATCATAGTTATGAGAAAAAAGGTAGTACTGATCACTAAGGAAGTGATGATAATGGAAATTATCTTGATCTTGAACAAGAGATAGTTCAACGTCAATCCTCTTCATATATGGTATCTAGTTCTCATATATATGAAAATAAAACAAAGGATACCATGATTACTGATGTTCAAACAGTTCCTACAAAAGGTAAGGAAGATGAAAATGAGGGGGAGAAAAATATAAATTTTGATGATCAAATGGATCAATCAGAACCAATAGACAACATGGAAACCAATCAGACAAAAGCTTCCCCATCTATAATTGAAATTAGTAAAAGTTATAAAATACCCATAGAAACTCCAATTATTCCACATATAAGACCTTAAATTAGCTCCTTTGAAGAATTGAAAAAATAAGAAGGTTTTGTAAGACTTAGATTGGCATGATCCTGAAAATTTTAATAGAAGAGAATGATCCCTAGAGGACCCGATCAATCAAACTAGAGAGTTATAACATTTTATCTCCATGGAAACCAATATACCAGTTGAGGTTGAAATATATCATGATAAAAAAGATCTTCCAACTATTCAACCTGGTCTACCTCTTGATGTAGTGACACAGGATGATTTGAATTATTTTCAAAGGATTGTGAATTCTGATTTGGACACTTTGAGGAAGAATTTGGTTTCAAACTTTACTCATGTCCTGAACTCTCAACCATCACTAAATTCTCATCTCAATGAAGAAAGTGTTTGATATTTGGTTGAATTAGTGATATTATATATCCAACTAAGAGTTAGGTTTCATATTCAAGAAATGTAAGTAGATAATAAAAGATTTTCATATGAGGTAGAAAGTTTAAAATATTATGTAGAGAATTTGGAATCCTCTGTATCAGAATCCATGAAATCCAATTATTAGAAGTTTGATAGTTTAGATGATACTGCCTCTACTTCATATGTAACTCCTCATACTCCAGTAAAATGAAACATATAATTAGAGAAGAAATTAGAAATAATATGGGTGATGTGATCAGTCATGAAGAGAAAATTTGTTAGATACATCTTCATGGAGAACATATCCTTGATTTCATAAGAAGATATACTGGAGATCATAGAAAAGATAAGGAGGTATTAAAGAAATCTATCAAGTAATACTTTTAAATTATCTATACTAAGCCTAAAATGTCTGATAATTTTAAATTTCATGCTAAGAACTTGAGGATGCCACCAGCGACAAGAGCCTTCAAAGAACAGAAGAGTCAACTAATGGTTGTCACACTAGATCTTCAAAGATTTATGGATGATAATAAAGACCTATTTAATGTGATTAAAAGGAGAGGTTCAATAATTACGGTCTTCATCAATATTTTGAAACCCTAACTTCATGTCCATCAAACCATTGTAATTACTAGAGAAGCAATCGTTGTTTCAACAATTACTTAAACCACATCCACAGACTCAGTTTAGTACATGCCTTCTCTAATCCTTCAGTCAGATAGTCTTATGCCACCACCATATCTGCCTATGAGTTTATCACTAATTTAAGTAAACATAACACTCATACCAGTTCTTTTTCGAGAGCCACTTTCTCATGCTACCAAACCACCATTCATTAAAACCTTTTACCCAAAATACACTTCTACAGTCTCATCATAGGATAGTGAGAGAGATAGAGCAAATGGCAAAGGGAAGGAGGAAGTTGATTATCCGCTGTCTTCTACACAGTGATTTTTTTGATAGGGATCTTTTTATTTTTCACTATTCATCAAAAAATGAAACTTCTCAGAAAAATAAAACAATTTACCCTAAGATAATTTTGAAATATTAATTTAAAAAATGAATTTTATTTTTTCAAATAAAATTTATAAAAGTTTCAAAATTTTTATTTTAAAACAAGTGTGCCATTAAAAGAAGAAAAAATGTCTATAAAAATACATCTTTTTATGAGTAAAATTCAATTTTTTCTTTATCTGGTGAAAATAAAATATATTCAATGAATTTCAATTTTTTTATTAAATATATAATATATAAATTTTATTAATATTATTCACTAATTGTAATTAATTTAATTTATTATAATTAAAATGCGTTTGGTGCATAATAATAGTTTTTTTATAAAAACATTTCCTTTATATTCAGTTGGTTTTTATATTCACTTATAATTAATTGTTTAATAATGAAATAAACTATATCTTTTCATAATTTAGTAAATATTATTCATAATTGATAATTCAACGACTATAGGATAATTTTAATTTTAAATAATGATATTAATATTATTAGGTAAAACTTAATCTTGAGTGTAATGAAAGCTATCGAAGAAACTTATTATTGCGTGCAACACAAGATAACAAAGTATTGCATGAATTTAAAGATATATAATAGATTAAATTTATTTAAAATAGTAAATATATCATAAATTCTGGGAATGTTATATTCCTTTTTATGCTTGGTGTTGCATGCCATACATGCTATCAAATATAGTGTCCTTATTTTATAATTTTGGGGTGTTACACCTTAACTATGATTATATAATAACATTAGTATATTTCATTTACTAAGATGTTATTAACTTAATGTAATAAGTAATATCCATATCCAAACTCCATTAAATGGGAAATGAATCCATAGTTCAGGTGCATGGAACACTATTGTGTCACAGACTAATGTAATTTGTTTTCTATCACCACCTCTCATGACTAGTTATAATGATGGAATTATTTTTTATATATGATATTAATGACATATTTATCATTATTAAAATATATTATATCATTTAATTTCTTACCTTCTCATTTAATGAAGAATGATAATTTCATCTGTGCGTACGTGTGGACTACCCCCTCCATGAAGCGATACGATTCATTTTTCATCACCAATTAACATCTATGATATATATAAGTAGGTTTAAAGAAATAAAATGGTAATTATGATATAATGATACCGAAATAGGTTGGGGACCGACCCATTTATTAAAAAAAGATAAAAAGAAATCCCTTTTGAAATGGGTTAAGGGAGAACCCATTACCAGCCTGAAGGCCTAGAGGCACTCAACCTTAGATATGAGTGGACCAAAATCCCATTGATACAACACCAATTAAAATTAAAACCATTAAAAAAAGTGGCCCAAAGTCCCAATGGAAAAATAAAACATGGCCCAAAATCTTAGCGAATAGACCATTGTTCCAAAACCAAAAAGGCCAAAAGACTCAGACAGAACCCCAGCAGATCCCAGCCAACATACACTTGAACCAAACCATCACCCATCAATATACTCCACCACCACTTCCACCACTGACCACTACCCCGATTTCTACATGAAGAAAAAAAAGAAATGGATCCAACACCAAACAAGAGAAAGGAGTACCCAAAGCCACCACCGACATCCATTGCGGGACCCCGTACCGTCGTAGCCCTATGAACGAGTGCCACCGACCACCTGGTGCCTGTACAACCCTGAACCGATACCACCTGTTGGTCCAAAGAAAATACAACAATGCATTTCCCACCTACCCATAACCCATCGAGGGCTGGATAGGAAGGGGGTCCAGATCTGAGGAAAAAGAATATCTCGAGAAAAGAAGGAAGAACTTCAACCCTAAACCAGTGCCTCCGATGATGAAAACTACACCAGATCTGAAGTAGGGTGCTAAGAAAGTCAGAGAAGATGAAGCCACTAGAATATGGCAAAGAGACAAGAAGTGAGAGATGGGGTGAGCAAATATTGATGTAGTAGAAGAATCATGACGATGATGATTGAATTTAATGGCTGAAGATCTAATTAATACCAAACACATGATGCCAAAACATAAAGGGGAGACACCTCCAAAGAAGCCGCTAGGGGGGGAGTCACCATAGAAGAAACCGTAAGGGGACGAAACCCTACGGGATTCTAGATATATGACTCATGCTTCCGTACAACGTATCTTCTCTATGATTGTAATGTAGTTCATTTTCCATAACCATATTTAATATTTGGATTTAAAAGTATAATTGATTCTTGAAAATTTTAATTACATCATAATTATTATTTTGTAGATTATGGAATAAGGACCTATTTGACCATAGTAAACATACTAAATTCATTTTGGACTTATGAGTTGAATATCACCAAAATGACCAATGCGAACTTAATTAATTAAGTAATTGCATATAACATGGTTGAAAGTGAAATTAAAGGAATAATAATCTTGAAAAAGGATCTAATTCAAGTAAATAATTAACATAATTTTAGTAGTCATGATGATAAAGAACATACATGATGAGCCAGACTCAAGGTAAGTGACACTTTAATTTGAAAACCTCATTTTAAATGTTTTCAAGTTTTATTTTCCAAATATTTCTCTTCCATGTCAATATAATTCAAATTTTTTTAAGAAAAAATTTCAATTTAAACTTAAAGTGTTTATAATGTCCATTTTTTACCATATTATACTTCTTTAAAATGTTTTTAAAATAAATTATATTTTAAATATTTTACATAAGGGACACTCTTTTTAAAAATTCCTCTCTTATAGTTAACCTTAATACTATATTTCTCATCCATGTCCATATTTTTAAAATTATTTTATGGATTCATTTTGATGGATATAAAATAATTATAAATGAAATTTTATTCCTTTTTTTAATTTCTTTAAAAGGTTTTGAAAATGAATATTTTTATGGATTTTTTTTAATTTCATTATAAAAAAAAAGAATATTATATTTTAATGTATTTGATGACAATGAATTTTCTTGCCTTCATAACCATTATTTGATATTTGGATTCATTTATAATATTTCATGTTTTATTCAAATAAAAAAACCTATTTCTCTTTATTAAAAGAATTTTAGTTATAAAAACTGGGGTTTAACGGAAAGGGATATATTAATATTTGAAAATCATTTCTTATGTGGGAAAAGAATGTTTTCTGATGTAATATTTTATGTAGTATGTTTTGGTTATTGTTAACTATTTATAAGGATGTGAGGTTTTTTTATAAACCGAGGGTGTGTGAGACTGTTATAACACTCTAATTCATTTAGTAAAGGGAATGAGTAAACTAATTAGGTTTCTCTTAAAGGAATATGGGAATATATTTTGATGGTTATTCCATATATATGATATAGTTAACCAATCGGGTTCAATATGCTACGATGTTTATTACAAGTATAACCATGATGGTTATTCCATTTGTAATTGTGAGAACTGCTTCATATGTAAGTGTTATATGAAAATGATTCCCATGTCACCTATATTATTTATCTATTCTGAGTATGGGTTTTTTTGGAAATATTATTATTTCACAAGGTAAAGAAAACTATATGATACTTCATCTTGTAGAAAAGTATAAATTTTTTAAATATTTATTATGAATTTTTCATGATCTAAAAGAAACCTTTATCAATATTATTTTTCCATTATTATTTCTCATGAAGTGTTTTATGAAACGATTTGGTAAAAAAAGATTATTCCTTGGGTAATAATTTTTTTGGAGTCTAAAGTTTGTTTCAAAAAGATTTTTTAAACATGTTAATGGAGTAACATTATATTTATTTATTTTAATATCCCTTACTGGTTTTTTTCTATTCCAATTTTTTAAATTTTTTTTATAGGATGAGTTGAGTCAAGGTTAAGGTTAAGATGAAAATTGTGAAGATGCACCATTAAAATAAAACATGGTTATTTTTAAAAGTTCTGTTTGGTGGGAAAATGGATATTGAATAAAAGAACCCACTTTTCAATATATGGGTTCCTTATGTAATTTTTATGGTCAAACAATTTAAAAATACAAACCTAAAATATATTTGAGAATATAATAAAATTAATTATAGTTAACTTCAATAGAATATGTAATGATTAAGGTCAGGTCCTTACAGTTGGCACATGATTCCTTATGGTATGAAGATGGTTGTGAATCTGAGGGTTCTTCTAGTATTCCAGATAGTGTGTAACAACCTAGAATTTCTATGTAATTAATAAATTCATTATAATGAAATATTATATTATTATTATTTTTATTTTTAAATTATGATTTTATGAAATTTACATTTTTCATATCATATGTTATAATATTTTTTAAATAAATTAATATTTTCAATAAGTAAGATTTCATAATAAATTAACGTGCCTTTTATAAACATGATTTTATATTAAAATTATATTTTATTATAAATACATTGATTTGATTAATTTTTTTAACAAATAAATATTTTATTTAAAAGTATTATAAAAATATATTAAAAAATTATTTTGAAAAAAATAGAAAACATTTCTAAAAAATAATTTTGAATTTAGTTAATATTTTAAAATAATATATTTTTTATAATTTCTAAGAATTTTAATTGGACACTTAAATATGATTTATATCTAATAAATTATTAAATTTTTATAAATTAAATATAAGAAAAACATTTATAATAATAATATTATAAATTATGTGTTAAATAAAAATAATATAGTTTATTTTTTTATAGAACAATATTTTTGTAAATAATATAGTTTATTTTTTTATAGAATAATATTTTTGTTAATCATTTTGAATTATGATTATGATTATTATAATAATTGTGAAAATTATTATTAGTTAATATAAATTTATTTTTATAAACATAATTATTATTAAATATAGATTCATTTTTTATAACAAAAAATGTTTTAAAATGAAAATGATTTTTTAAAGAAAATGAATCGATGAGATAAAAGGGGGGGAAAATGTTTTTCATTTTTAGTAAAAGGGATAGGTTCGTCCATTGAGCACATTGGGAGGGGGAAACCCAGAGTCTCATTTAAGAAGTCCCTAGTCGAGCGAGCTGAGGTTGAGGGCTTGAGGTAGAGGTTTCGACTGTTGGTGAGCATGATGGAGTCAAGATGCTGACGAGGAGTCCAAACGAGGTCGGTTACCGGTGAAATGGGTGACGTTGATAGAGATCCATGCAAGTTAAGGTTCATTTTTAATCAATACCTATATGAATAAAGTTTTGAATTTTAGTTTTTCTTCATCCTAAAAGGGGTAGTATTTTATATGTTTTCATTTTTAGTTATTCGAATCTTGTCATTATCTATTTTTATTCTTCTAATCGCTATCCTGTTGTTATTTTTTGGTTCGATTTTAAATAGGATAACTGACTATGAATAAAAGTATTTTTTATGGTTCATTGATTTCAATTAGACCGATTCTGATATCTCATTATGTTTATTTTAAATTATTTAAATCGTTTTTTTCATTGACTATCTGTGTTTCAAAATGTTAAATCATTTCTGTCAATTTATCTGAAAATATTTTGCACCTATTTTATTTAGTTGTTTGCATATCTATTCTCAACTTACTATGAAAGCTTGAATATATCTCTATTTTTAGATATTTTAGAATATCCTCTTGTCTGCAGAATAGGATTTAGACAATTGTATATATATCACCATGAAAAATATGGTTCTAAAAGCCTTTAACCAACATGAAAATGAAAATTGGCAAATGAATTTTCTGTTCAGATTGAAAGGAAGAGAGTCTAAGGCTGCTGGTTTTATGATTTTATACAATACAAGTAAGGGAAAAATATTTATTTTCAAAAATTTATTTGAAAATTAATTTTTTGAGGGACTTTATTTTCATATATTAAAATTTTATTCTAAAAAATTTTCTTATAAAGAAATTATATTTCAATCGAATTATATTAATTATCTTTGATTAATTATTTATTTATATTATGTTATACAAGTGATTTTTTTCATTATGAAAAGAATTATATTTTTCAACAACAATTACAATATCATGTAGACATATTTATGTTATGTAGTTATGTGATTATGAAATTATTTTCAAGTAACTCAAAATTTTAAATCATGTTTCATTTTCATTCAAGTACTTCTATTTTTAAAACATGATATAAAAAATAACAATGACTTGATTTTTATTTTTAAGTGTATTTTATTTTATCCAAAATCTATATGTTTATAAGAAAAATTTTTATTTTAAATTTATTATAAATTCTTTTTATGGTTTTGTGATTTATATTAAGTTTTAAAAAATGAAAAAAAACATCATGATACATGTGCATGAATGTCATTTAAGATTCAAGATATAGCCATGATCTATAACACACAACATATCATTCATTTATATCACATGAATTAGTTTTTAATATTTTTATATGTAGGTGTATTGAATTAATCATACATTTGTAGGAAACTACTTCCAAAATGATTTTTGTGAGTTATGTGATTGAAATCTAAATACATGAATGACAATTATTCTTTCATTGACATTCCATGTGTAATGAAATGTCTTAAAGTGGAGAAATTCAGTTGCTCTAATTTATGAGGAAGTTTTATTAATTAATTTATATGTATAAATTTACTTGTAAGTATATGTGATTATATTTTCAATGTTATTAGATTAGAAACCCCAGTGAATAATGTATGTATATATGTAAGCAAGCTTAACATGTTTTCATAAAATCTAGCACTTTAATATTGTAAATATGGTTTGGAATTGGGAAGTGAACCCATCCCTTAGTAAGTGGGTAGGCCCAAGAAAACCTTCAATGTTCCAAGTGGTCTCAGTGTTTTGTTTTCAAGAGCTTGCATATTGTTTTCAAAAAATTACTAGAATAAGTTTAAAGCAATTTTTTAACATAAGTATTTTCAAAAGTGCTATAATATATTTATGGGGTAAGTAATTTCAGTAAATTTTTCAAAATTTATTTATAAATAATTTTCGAATGTATTTTCAAAAGAATATTTTAGAAGTAATTATCAAATATTTTAAAACCCCTTACTGGGAAATTTCATGCTCATCCCATGTTTAAATGTTTTCATAGGTATCTTAGAAGTTTTAGAATAGACGTCTTCACTTTTGGATTTAGTGCATTCACAGTGAAGTAGTTTTTTTATTCTTTTTCAACTCTAATAAATTATATTTTATATTCTAATTCACTAAAAACTATATCCATAAAAGTTCTTGGTATGTAATAAATATTGCATATTTTTTATTATTTTCTTTAAAATACATTGTATTTTTTTGCACTGAATCCAAAAGTGTGTGTTTGGGGTGTTATATAAAGGATGAAAAAGTACACTCTATTATTAGATGAGGTATTTAAATGATCCATTGTTTCTATTGAGTACATGTGAATTGGGTTATGTGATGTGTGAGTAGTTTCTATTTATTTACATTTTTCATACACAAATATATATATATATATGGATGTAAGATAGAAACACTTTGGTGGTAGAGTTGTAGTGTTTATAATCACAACCTAGATATCCCCCTTAGAGCACATTAATACTTTATGGATTATAGTATAGGAAAGTGATTGAGTTCATGGTATGAACCTTAGTCATATGGGTTGTTCCATAGGCGTATGAGATATATGGAATAGTTTTTGGTATATGGATGAGGAGGATCCTATGAGATGAGATGATGATCATTTTGGGTGTTTTTATTAAATTCAAATATGATCAACCCATGGGTGGTCTTGCATGATATGTATGATACTCATGACTTATAGATACTATATTGTATGTATATCAAATTACTTTTGGATCATTAATAATGTTGTTTCTATTGCTTCCATTGTGTGTAGTATAAGGATTTCATAGTACAATTATCTTTTACCATTATTATTATTATCACAAATGGGATAGTCTCCCCAATATTACCTAGAAGACCATATATACTAGTTAGATACCTTTTACATATGAGGTGGTGCACCTAAGGCCTTATTGTGCATCGGCTCGGGGCATCGGTTTACTGGCTCATGGGGTAGTGCATGACATCCCAGTCGTTCTTCACTTTCCCGATAACATTTTTTCTTAAAGCCCATGCTTTCCTGTAAGAAATATAATAACAATAAAGTTATTTGAACTTCTATAAAACCATAAATAATAGAATTTATTGACATATACTTATTATTTTAAACTTAATAGTTGAAATATATTCAACATTTATGGAAATGTGACCCTGTGATAGGGTGTGTGGAGTAAATCTAGAGATTCCATGACAGTTTAAATTGTTATCATGTATAGATCCAATACGTATAGGATAATATGAATTGAAATTATCACATATAATCATATAATGAGGTCTCTAGTATTTTTAGAGAATATAACATAAATTTCACTTAATGTGATATTGTTTGATAACCTTCATCATGGATTACTTACTCTCTAACTCACTCCCAATGTATAGAACACCTTAATCTAACCCTTGAATTATGCCACTAATAATTCTTAGAAATTAAATGCTAGGAGTAATGAATGAACAATCCAATTATGGTAATCCCTCAATACATTCTACTGACTATAATTCTAATGGTGGAAGACAATTATATGGTTGATGAAATGATACATAGATCAACTTGTAATTTTATTCAAAATTTTCATCTTGTTCTTTATCCTTGAAATATTCCTATTGATCTGAATGCTCACCATCATTAAAAATTTTCACCCTCAAATCCACTTCATGTAGAGGAATATACCTAAAATATCCAATCTCATTATGTGATATTGAAGCTTGAGGATGTGACTGTGTATCCTGAGGATATGATTGTATGACTTCCATTGACAACAAAAAAATTTGAATATATATATAGTGATATTGAACTCCCTAATTTGATATTTGGGTTAGAATTTAACCTATGAAAATACCTATTCTCAATACTCATTTCCAGTAATTGGATAAGATATATAACACAACATATCTTAAATCATTGATGTATTTATATTATGGACTGTATCACTTGATTAACTATGAATTTTAATCATTGATATATTTTTTCTATAAACATATTACAAATTTGTACTACCCCTGGGTGTCACCATTCATTCTGGTTATCTACTATAACTGAATACTTGTTTATTATAAACTATTTAACAATTGAATTAAAGTTAAGAATCAATATTTTTATCTATAATATGACTTAGTTATTAATAATTCCCAATAAAATAACTTAATAATATTTTAAAATATTATAATATTTTATTTTAACTCTGGGTCTTCTAACTAAATACATATAAAAATATTACTAATCATGGGCTAAGTTGTGTAAATAGAAATTAAATGATCTAAATAAAATCCACATGGAGTGTCAAACTAGGTGTGTAGTTAGGCATACATGTCATTAACCAGGAAAAGATAGAGTTAATATGTGAACACACTTTTTAGGATTATAACCACTAGGTTCATCTATGATAGTTCCTACATACAATAGTTTGTATCCATATAGGTATTTCATTTCTAGGAGACCACACACTATTTACTTTACCAAAATTTTATATTTTTTTCCTATGTTTATAATTATCCCAATTTTTTGTAGTGTGAGTTTGGTTGAGTAAAGAGAAAGTAAATCATCCAAAGTAGATCCCCAAGAAGTGTTAAACATGATATATAGTTAGGCCTCTTTATCTTGCACTAGGTGAATATTGGTTCAATATTCAACCAACGTTTTTTGGGGTTATTGCCTAACACCCCATGTTTTTAGGAATTATTATTTTTAAAATAAATTAAATTTATTTGATGGATTTCATTTCAAACTACACCAAGTTATTCTCAATTTATATGCAACACGAAGTCAAGCTCTCACTACAATAAAAACTTATATTATCTTTTAGAACATGAAACAATATATTTTTCTTGTGTTACACACAATACCAAGTCCCCTCTAAATCTTTCATTGCACATAAGATCAAATTTTACCAAAATACAATATACTATTAATATTATTATTAAAATATTATTATATCTATCACATGGCCATTAGAATTTATGTTATGAATAATATATGATAAATTTTGAAAATATGGTTTTTAGATGTATATAAAATTAATCCGTTGGTTATCAAATAGTTATAAATAAAAGTTAGAACTTTTAAAAAATAAAGACATTATTTTTCTAAGAAAATTATTTTTTAATGTACAAAAACGTTTTATATAAATAAATTAAACAAACCAATTTTGATTTTTTTTATATATTATATTTTTAATAATTTTTTTTGACTTTCATCTAATAGATTCGATAGGCATAAGATAAAAATAAATCCAATTTTATGAATAAAGAAATGTATTTTTCTAAAAGGAATTTTTATGCCTTTTAATGTCACAACTATTTTAAAACTAAATTTTGAAAATTTTATAAATTATATTTGACAAAATAAAATTTATCTTTGAAAGAGTAATGTCAAAATTATCTTAGGGTGAATTGTTTGTATTTTCCTAAGAAGTTTCATTTTTTCAAGATTAGTGAAAATACTGAATTTTAATTGAAAACTGACTTTTCATCTAATTTATTTATGGAGTTAAATTATATTTATATCAATTATATATATATTAATCCAATTTATATCATTTTAGTCAATTTATCATTAAAATTGGAAATATAAACATTTTAAACTTTTGATCATTTTCACCTTTGAAACCCATTGTTTCATCCCATCCATGAGATTTTTTTAAATTAATTTATACCAATTATGTGATTAGAATTTAGAAAAATATATTAAATATTTTAAATCAAAATAATTTATAATTTTAAATAATATCAAATTAAAATTTTACCAAAATTATTAGTTAAAATAGTTAAAATTAATTACAACGATAAAGAGGAAAATGAGTTTACGAAGGGAATAAAATTTATCTTATTTGCCTAAATGACCTAGAAACATTTACAAAACCCAATTTATGGACATATTTAGACCGTATTCCATCTTGGATTGAATTTTTTTCACCATTTATGGCACATGATGTAAGGAAGATCTCCCAATAGTGTTTACCTTTTAATATTTACAAGAATGCCACTCGTCCTCCATTATAAAAGTTAACTCACACCCCTTATTCACACCTATGAAGAATTTTGGATAAAAAAGACTTCCAAAATAAGCTTCCAAATTCACTCCTCTAAACCTGGAAGTCTAACTTTGGGTATAAATCCAACCAAGTAACACCTTTAGTGAAAACCAAAGGGAGTCTCCCGAAGAAGAGGTAACGTTCATCAACACACATTTTTGTTTTGTTTCCTTATAAAATATTAAAATTATTATTATATATAGATTATATAATAACCACTATATCCTTAATATAATGAGATGTTGTTATGTTAATGATATTACTAGAACATCCACACACTTCCATCAAATGAGATACTCACTCATCGTTCGTGTGTATGGAAGACTACCACCCCCCGAACTGATGTTGTTTGTTCTCCCCTTACCACCTCTAAGGGTTGGGAATAATGATGAAATTAATGTTTTTATATGATATATATGTTCTTTATGACATATTTATTCTCATTGAATTATTATATAACACATACTTTTATGATTTCTATCTTGTGGGAACACGATAACATCATTTATGGACATGTGAACTACCACCTCCTCAAAGCGATGTGATTCATTCACGATTTACATGAAATGTATTAAGGATGATTTTAATAAATACATGTGATATATATAAAATAATAATTATATTATATATATATATATCATTAACTTTTCTTTCTTAAAAAATACGATATGAAAATGGAAACAACGTTCATGCATACATAAGACCTACCATCTCCATGAATAGTGTATTTCATTTAATTATATATATTATTTTAAATACATATTGTTGGAATCAACTAGTTTTATTGCTCACAAATCATGTTTAATATTGTTTCATTATGATTTATTATGTTTATGTATAATCTTAATCTATTATTTCAAGTGTTACTTCATAAAACTCTTGCAAATATTTTACTAAGTACAAGTCACCATTAAGGTGAACTCATAGTCACCGGTTAGGGAACACACAATCACCGTCAAGTCTATAAATTGGTAAAGTATGAGTCACTATTTCTGTAATTTACTAGTTGAAAATTTTCATAAAGGACCAGGCACCATTGATATGGACGAGTCACAGTTTCAGTGATCTACCGGTCTAGAATTTTAAAAAAGGACCAGACATTGTTGATATGAAACATCACCATTTCAGTGATATACTAGTTTATAATTTTCACAAAGGACCAGAGACCACTACTTCAACCAACCGAACTGGAATTTTCATAGTCTAAGATATTATTTTTAAGACACTGTTTAGAGATAAAGGACAAGTCACCGCTCCTGTGTCACCATTCCTAAGACAACATTCAGAGACAAAGGAAAGGTCACCGCTATTGTGTCACCATTACTACGACACCATTTAGAGATAAAGGAAAAGTCACTGATCCTATTTCACCATTCATAAGACACCATTTAGAGACAATAGACAAGTCACCGCTCCTGTGTCATTTCTCCTATGGCACTGTTCCATACTTAGTCATTTCTAACTTTACCATTTAAATTCAAACTTATTACTAACAGTAATATTTGAGTTATTTACTAATACTGATTTTATTAATGATTTTTTGAAGAAAATATTAATGACCTTGTCTGTAAACATTATGAGGTATGAGGTACCTGAACGTGATAGATTTTACACTCCTTGTCGGCCCCTACTACATAAAAAAATACACGAGAATAAAAGAATCGATGCGTGAGAAGATTTTAATAAACAAGACCAAGAAAAAAAGATACACATAAAAAAAAGAACACTCATCCTGCTATGTGTGGAAAAGGAAGAACTTGTTGTGAACCAAAGTGCAAACATCCTTACAGCAACAAATCCAAATGAAGAAGACTTCTGAGGATATTCTCACCTCACTAGAAACCAGAACACCGAGCATCTATGACACTCTATTTTTGGTGTTTGTTTCCAAAAGTGGACTCGATATTCACATATAACAAATAGAAGAAGTCTAGAAGCATTAAGCACATCACCCAGATCATTCTAAACCCACTCTCATTATTTATGCTCTGTTGTGTAAATTTTTACTTTTATTTTGAGTAGTGTGTGTATCTGTATCACTAACACACACTGTCTCCAGAGATAAGCCAGAGGATATAAGATATTCCCACTCACTCATCTTTCTAAACCAATTTTCTCCCATGTATAACTATGGAAGAGGTCATAGTGTGGATTGGTTATATTTTGTTTCCCACAAATAAATCTGTTACAAGTCTAGTTGACATGGACAACCTTGTGTTCTATTGTGAACCTCGATCCAGGGTATGGATCAATTTTATTAATATAAACTACTTGGTGTTAGATGATCACCAAGTGAATAGGATTATGTCTCTTCTTGAGACTAAACCTCTTCCTTTAATCCACTGTATTATTTCATGTTTATTTTTCCTGTCTATTTTTCATTACTCAAACCAGAAAAATTCAAGTCACTTTGGTAGTTAATCTTGGATAGTGTTTGTATTTTAATTTGATTTAGTAGACTGAATTAAAAAGTTAACATATTTATTCTATTTATTTTAACTGATAACTAATCACTCTTTAAGAATTATTTCAAAGAATTAAATTTTTGATAAATCTTCTACTTTGGTTAACTGTCTAGAATTAGTTTTAATTATGGTATTTCTAAATAAATATTTTAAGATTGAAATTTATATAGAAACTAAATTCAACTCCCTCTTGAATGTCCTACTTCTCCCAAAATTTGGTATCATAGGCTATTTAAAATCCATTTTAAAACCCTTTTTGAACTATGATTTTAGTTTTACATTTAAACATCTTTAATTTTATGTTAGTTCAACTTTTTTAGTTCTTTAAAACTCCAATCCATTCTTTAATATGGATAATAGATAGGAAGGTGATGATACCAATATACCTCCATATTTCAATGTTACTAATTATGCCTAGTGGAAAATAAAAATGAAAATTCATTTAGAAAGTATGGGGTTTGATATTTGTACTGTAACAGAAGACAAATATGAAATACCAGAAACTCCAAGAACTATATAGAGTGAGGCTAAAAAAGCTTCTTATAATAATAATTATAAAGATATGAATTCCCTATTTTATAATTTAGGTGATAAAGAATTTAATAGAATATCTAATTGTAAATATTATTATGAAATTTTGGATACTTTAGCTATTTCATATGAAGGATCCACTAATGATAAGGAAGTGAGACTCAACACATATACTATTATATATGATAACTTCAAAATGAAGCCTTATGAACCCATGTCTAACCAGTATCTCAGGTTCAATGATATTGTAAACACTATGATCTCTCTGGGAAAGACTATTACAACCATAAACAAATCATGTGAATCCTCATATGTTTACCAGATAGATGGAGAGGAACCTCAATGTCAATTAGAGAATATTGTGATATTATTATGGTTATAGTAAATGAGATGATAGATAAGATGATGATGTATGAGGAAGAATTGAAGGTCAATAAGGAAGAGGATTTTGAGCCAAAGAGAAATTAAGTGGATTTCAAAACCAATACTTATAAAAATAAATAAAAGGAGAAGGCACAAACTCATTTTGATAGTTCAAGCAATGAAGAATCACTATTTCATATTGAAGAAGAAATGTCTCAGATAACTAGAACATTCAAAAAATTATATAGAAAGAATAATTTTTTTAGAAAGCCCAACAATAAAGAAAAATAATAAATCAAGGTAAACTAGAAAAATAATAGTAAAATAAGTGAAAATACTAATGAAATAGTTTTTTACGAGTGCAAGAGGAAAGTACATGTAAAGGTTGATTGTTCGAAATTAAAGTATAAAAATAAATATGAGGATAAGGAAAGAATATAAAAGATGAAATGAAAGAAACATAGAGTGCTTATGAATATTTTTCTAGTGAGTTAGAATCTTCACATGATGAAAAGGATAATAAATCCAATATGTGTTTTATGACAAACACATCGGAGGAAACACTAGAATCTCTTATACATAATTCTTACTATTCTGGAGATGAGTCTGATTTTGAGAATATGACTAATGAAGAAGCTTTTGAATATTGTATAATGCTTAAGGATACATATAATGATTTAAAAGATAAATATAATGTTTTAAATAAACAACATGTTCTTACCTCTACAGTTAAATCCGATCTTACTGTGGAGAAAGAAAAGAATTCACAATTGTTAAAGAAAAAATGAACTTAAATTGTCTAATGATCAATTTAAAAAGGGCTTAAAAAAGTTTACAAATAGAAAGAATAATCTCACACAAATTATTGGTAAACAAGTTTCACTAAAATATACTACTAGTATTGGATACCTACCTGGGTAGAGGAATTTTTCAACAAAATATGGAAAATTAGTTTTTGTGCCTAAAATTGATAAATTTTCAACTAGTTCTACAATGCATAATTTTTCACTACTTGTTGTATTTAAATACCAAATAAAGTTTATTTTTATAAATCCTTAAAAACTATTTATTGGAAACCCATGAAACAAATATGGGTTCCCAAAGCTTTAATCACTAATGTTACTAGACCTAATAAAATCTTGGTACCAAAGTATTTTCCTGGTTAAATCATTTTTGTTGGTAAGATTCTTGAAGATCTCCTATAAGATCTTGTGGTACTTGGATAGTGTATATTCAATACATATGATAGGGTAATATTTAAGCTTCAAAAATATTATCAAAGTTGATGGTGGTCATGTCACCTTTGGTGAAAATGAAAAAGGAAAATTAATTGGCCTTTTCTAAATTGGAAACTCTAATTCAATTTTAATTTCCAACTACTTTTTTTGATGGATTAAATTAAAATCTTCTCAGTATCTCTCAGTTATGTGATCATGGTTTCAATGTAAAATTTGAAAATTATGCATGTAATGTGTTTAATTCTAAAAATGAGTTAGTATTTACTAATTTTAGAAATGACAATATTTATGTTGTGAACTTGGATTATTTAGTTTCTCCAAAAGTTTTCTTGCTTATGTGTCTTGCATAAAGAATATTGTCATTGGAATTGGAGATTAGGTCACTGTAACACTCACTCCCTTAAAAAGATTTCTAGAAAAGGTTTATTCAAGGATCTACCTAAGATTGAGTTTTCAAATGCTAAAGTATGCAATCTTTATCATGAAGGAAAACAACTCAAACTATCTTTCAAACCAAAGAAATAATTTTCAAATTCTCAACCTCTCGAGTTGGTTCACATGGATTTGTTTAGACCTTCCAGTGTTTCAAGTTTAAGTGGGAAGCACTATGTCTATGTTATATTAGATGACTTTTCTAGGTATACTTGGACCATTTTATTTCTCAAAAAATTGAATCTTATTGTCATTTTATCAAGTATTATAGAATAGTAGAAAACCCAAGTGGTATTAGAAATAAATACATAGGAAGTAACCATGGCTGTGAGTGTGAAAATTAAGAGTTTGAAACTTTTTTCTCACAAAATGGCTATAGTCAAAACTATCTTCTCCTAGAACACGCCAACAAAATGGAGTTTTAGAAAAGGGGAACAAAACCTTACAAAAAATAGCCCATAATATGATTAATGGATATGATTTACCTATTTTTTTGGGATGAAGATATAAATACATATTTTTATATTATTAATAGAGTCTTAATCATAACTATCCTTAAGAAAACCCCTATGAATTGTGGAACAATAGGAAACCTAAAGTTATATACTTTAAAGTTTTTGGTTGTAAGGTTTATATTCTCAATACAATAGATAAACTCGATAAATTATCCTCTAAAAGTGATGAAATAATTTTCCTAGGTTACTCAACCTCTAGAAAACTCTATATAGTTTTTAATTAAAAAACCAAATTTATGAAAGAATTTTTATATATCAAATTTCATGAAACAGATCAACATGATCCAAAAACCTCCTTATAAAACCTCTAGGACAATATTCCTAGTTTATACATAAATCTTATAGATTCTAATTATATTGTGAAACAATCAGATTGTTTTGGAAGATCTACTGATTCTGAAAATAGAGAACCTAAACTTGTAGAATAACCTGAAGTGACTAGACCTTCTTTTTCTAGACCTGTTAGAACCCTTAAGAACTATCCCTTAGATGCTGTAGTTACATACTTAGATAAAGTTACATAGAATAGATCTTCTCTTAGGAATTGGGTTGAACATCAAACTTTCATATCACATCTTGTACCTAAACACATTAATAATGAAGTCAATGATGAATTTTGGTTGATGTCTATGCAAGAAGAGTTAAATTTGTTTAAAATAAATAATATTTAGAAACTAGTGGATATGCCAAAATACACCTTAACCATATTCACTAAATGGGTGTTTATAAATAAAGTGGATGAAGACGGCACAATAGTAAGAAATAAGGCCAGACTAGTTAAACAAGGATATTGTCCAGGTTAATGCATTGACTATGAAGAAATCTTTGCACCAACATCCATACATGAAGCCATTATAATACTTCTAGAATATACAACTCAACTCAATTTCAAACTATATCAAATGGATGTTAATAGTGCTTTCCTAAATGGGTATATAGTTGAGGATGTTTTGGTTGAACAACCCCCGAGTTTTAAAAATCTTGATTTTCCAAATCATGTTTTTAAATTAGAAAAAGCATTGTATGATTTAAAATAGGCTCCAAGAGCTTAGTTTGATAGGATCAAAAATTTTCTTATTTCAAAAGATTTTATAAAAGGTATATCTGATCCTACTCTTTTTATAAAAAATTTTCTAAAGATGTTTTATTTTTTAAAATCTATATTGATGATATTATTTTTCGATCTTCTAAAAATTATTTATTTATTATTTTTTAAAAAATGACGAAAAATGAGTTTGAAATGAGTTTAATGGGAGAACTCAAATTATTTCTTGGATTTAAAATCTTTAAAAATAAATAAGGTATTATTTTAAAACAATGTGAATATACTAAAAATATTCTAAAATGTTTTAATTTGGATAGAACTAAAGGTAGTGATACTCCTATTAGTACCACCTATAAATTAGATCATGATGAAAATGGAAAATCTATTGATAAAACCAATTATAGAGGAATGATTTTAAGTATTCTCTAATTTATTTCTAGCCATCCTGATATCATTTATAGTGTGTGAATGTGTGCTTGTTTCCAAGAAAATCCTAAAGAGTCACATCTTCTTATTATAAAAATAATTTTCAAATACCTCAAGAACACTACCAAATTAGGACTATTCTATCCTAAAGGACAATAATTTGAATTAGTTCAATATTATGATATTAATTTTGGTGGTTGAAAGTTAGATTGAGAAAGCACCTCTAGATTATGTCACTATTTGGGAAAGTCACTAGTATCATGGTGTAGTAAAAAGAAAAATTCTATTGCATTATCTAATACCGAAGCTGAATACAAAGATATTGCTAATTGTTGTGCTCAGAATTTTTGGACGAAACACAATTTTCTAGATTATGGATATCAATTTATTCATGTCCCTATAAACTATGATAGCATAAGTTCTATTAACATATCTAAGAATCCAGTTTCTCACTCAAGAAAAAAAATAATGATGTATGTCATCACTTTTTGAGAGATCATTATCAAAAAGTTGATATTACATTATAATTCATTGGCATGGAACATCAACTTAGTGAAATTTTTACTAAGACATTAAATAATAAAATAATGAGTTACATCATATATGATTTAGGAATGATCAATTTTGAGTAACAGGTTTGATTTATCACCATTTGATGTCTCCCTATTTGATGTCTCATCATTTGATATCTCACCATTTGATTTCTCACTGTTTGATGTCTCACTATTTGATGTCTCATCATTTTATGTCTCACCATTTGATGTCTCACTATTTGATGTCACACTATTGTGATGACACTGTTGATAGAACACCGTCAGGAATCACCATTATGACCAACCATTCTATACTTAGTAATTTTTCTACATTGCTGTTTTAATTATTTCATTTTATTTTATACCATTTTTTCAATTTATGACTTTGAAATCCCTAAATGATGAAAACCGATCAATACAAATCACTTCTCACTTATCTCTTTCTCCTGACTCCCAAAACCAAACCATTTCTCTCTCTAACCCCTTTCTCCTTTAAACCCTCTCCGTATCTTCGAAACGGAGAGAATGAAGTGTACATTTACTTCACCCCCAGAGAAATGACGGTCGATGAAGAGACTCAAAAGAACTCTAATCAGTGTACCTGAGGAACCTCTGAACCCTGGTCTCACTGATAGAGTAATCATGTTATAAAAGGAAGTTTCTGAAAAGTGTCTTCTTTTGAGTAAGTCACTTGTTCTTAGGATATTGGAAGAACTGGGTTGGAAATATTGGTTTACTAATGATAATAGACCCTTATATCCAAATATTTTTTTTAGACTTTTATCAGTATGTTGAGTTTGTTATCAATTCCCATGATGATTTTGTGGTTAGAAGTTTGGTAAATAGAAAAATATTTTCCCTTTCTTTGAGGCTTCGGGATTCTTGTTTAAAAGTACCTTATGAAAGTATCTTTTAGGATCATCAAGTAGGTCCTCCACATCTAAGTGATATATTCATCCTAGAAGAGGATTTGGGTGTTTTAACAGAAAATAGAATAAATAGAATACCTATTGCTACCGATTTGGTTGGAGAAACAAGATTATTATTTAAGTTTATTAAAAACCTTATCTATCTGAGGAAAGGTAATTTTTTTTACCTTGAATTATCAAGATGTGTTCTTGATACATCTTCTGAGAAATTTTCATTATACAAATCTGTGCAAAAATATTTTCCTTCATATGTGTGATATGATCAAAACACCTAAAAATTCCCCTTCTATTTTATTCAAGGTTCTTCTCTACAATGTGGCAAGAAAAAGTATTAGAAAGGGAGAATGAAGAAACTATTGTAGATTATGATTTTTTTGTCCAAGGATATATGAAAACAAATGAAGATTAGATGGAATCCCTAGAAGAAGTCATGGGTTGAAGACAATGAAAATATTTATGAGAATTTTAATCCTGTTGATCATCCCTCGATACTCAAGGAAATCACTAACCCTGGTTTGGAACCAGATGAGATAGTAGAATATTTAGATAAAGAAGTGGAATTTGATGTTTCTAGAGTTGAATCAGAGAATTTTTCTAATGGATAAGGAAGTGATCTAGATATTCCTAAAAGGAATAAAGAACCTCCCCATGAATCTCCCAAACCCCCTCAAAATATACCCTATAGAAAATATCTTTTCAGTGAAGGTGATAATGATGAAAGTGATAAAATTCAGATAAGGGTGAAGCTGCTGATGAGGAAGAAGCTTCTAATGTGGAAGAAGCTATTGTGAAAGAAAATGTTAATAATGATAAATATCCAAAAAAAGAAATTTTAGAAGGATAATCCACTATTGTTAAACCTAAAGAATCTATTAAAGGATAAGTCTCTTCACCTATTGAAAAGAGTATTGAATAGGCTGATCAATTAGAAGGAAATATGGATAAGATTTAAGTGCAACAAGAGATGTCAGATGCTGCATAAAGAGTTCAAGAAATGGAGTCATTTAATTGTCAAAAGGAATCACTTTTTGAGGGTGGAGAAAAACCCCAGTCTGGAGAGGATTAAAGTACTAAATCTTCTTGATCTAAGTTTAGTAGGTTCCTGGTTAGGTTTCTATGTTTTTTTTGATTTTGGTGATCCTTAAAGATCATTAGGTAAAGAAATAACCTTTCAACAATGTTTCAACTCAAACCCATCATAAATAAAGAAGTGGTATTTATTCAAGAGCTAGTAAATGTCTCTATAACTATCCCTAAACTTGCACAAAAAACCCAAAAATATGTGATTCATGAATATTTAAAGGCTTTTGGTGAAAATATGTTATCTGGTATTGGAAATATTATGAATTCACAACCTGATCCTATGAATAACCTTAGTTAAAGGGATGCTGGACTGCTTGTACAGATATTAATATGGAAAAATCAACCCAAAATGCTTCATGAAATACAAAATTTATGTTTTGAAAATATATATCTAAGTGATGACTTGAAGTCCTTAAAATAATTGGTTGAGGAAATAAAGAGGGACTTGTAAGATACTCCTTCTCTAGGTCTGATTTCTAGTCTTAGTGAGGCTAATGCTGTCATTCTCTTAGACAAGGTTGTATCTCCAATTTAACCAAATTTGATTTTAGTGGTTGAAGAAGTGGTCAAGAACAACACAAAATTATCCAATGAAATCTGTGGGATTGTGTCTGTAATCATTTGGCTGACCAATGAATATAAAGGGTATTTAGAAACGGTTCTTAAAAGTATTAATACCTTCAATTTAGCTACTCTAGCTCAATTTACTTCTACTAAGATCTCCCATCCCTTTGGTAGAAAAATTATCAGATCTGCAATCAAAGAAGAGTTTCAAGATTTGATTGGTGGATCTGATCAAGAAATACTTGGTAAAATTCAAAAGCATAATGAGCATGTTCATGACATGGTAAGAGTTTACTCAAAATATTCCACTGATGCTCAAGAATAAATTTCACTGAATGTGGATTACTATTTTAAGAGGATCTATACCAAGAACCAACTGACCAATAATTTTAAATATTTTGTGGAGAATTTTAAGATACCTCTAGTGACTCAAGCATTCAAGGAGAAAGTCAATAAGTTTAAGGAATTTACCCCTACTCAGAAAAAGTTTATAGAAAACAAGGTTGAATTTGAAAATACTATGGATTATGGTGGTGAGGTCATCAAGGAATTCATAAATCTATTGAAGCTTTACTTGCATAATCACAACACATCAATTGTTGCTCTAGTAGCTGCTCCTCTGAGACTTGGCCTAACTCCATATACCTCTACTTCATTTTCTTATGTGACCATGAAATCTACTCAGGATCTAAGCCAGATCAGACCAGTCATAAGTGAGAAACCACTACCTCATTCCACCTCTATACCAAACCTTTCTCATTATATTCTTGAAGGCATACATATAACTTCACTCTCTATTGGATCTGTACCTTCCACTAATACCACTTATACACCTCCTACTTCTCCTTCCTCTACTTATGAAAAGGGAAAGGAAGTGATGAACTTAGATGTAACCAAGAAGTGGTTAGATCTCTTCTTGATAGGGATGTATTTTGTTGTTCTTTTATCCCATGTACTTTCCTTTTTGAAAATTAATTCAATATATATCTTATTTCATATTTTTCTCTATATAATTTTTTCCTTTTTTGTTCTCTTTTTGATAATCCCAAAAGTGGGAGAACTTATATATGGAATTTAAACAATATTTATGTTCCACTATATGATGCTATGCTTCTAATATCTAAGATCTAATACAAACATATGAATATAAGCTTCGATATTTTACATATATTCTCTAATACTATAATATATTGCTCTGATATTCTTCTTTCTATGATAAAGTAAATTGATCCATGGTTATGTATCAATTTTACATGATCTGTATGATATGTCAAGAAAAATATTTATCATTTTCTGTGATAATTATGTATGGATTGTAAATTCCATGATTTGCGATCATCAAAAAGGGGATATTGTTGGACTCCTCTAGTTCTAATACTCAAAAATCATGTTTATTATTGGTTCATTATGTTTCATTATGTTTATGTATAATATTAATCTATTATATTTAGTGTTACTTTATAAGATAGGTTTCAAATATTTTACAAAGTATGAGTTACTGTTAAGGTGAACTCATAGTCACCGGTCACATGACTCACTATCACTGTTCAGTCAGTAAATTTATAAAGTATGAGTCACCATTGAAATAATCTACTAGTCCATAATTTTCAAAAAGGACCACGCACCATTGATATGGACCATTCACCATTGTAGTGATCTACCGATCAAAAGCTTCACAAAGGACAAAACATCATTGATATGGACCAATCACCATTGCAGTGATCTACCTATTCAAAATCTTCAAAAAGGACCAGACATCATTGAATCAACCATCCGAACCATAATTTTTTTTGCAGTCGAAGACACCATTCTTAAGACACCATTCAAAGAAAAAGAACAAGTCACTACTCTTGTGTCTCCAATCCTAAGACACCATTTAGAGACAAAGGACAAGTCACTGCTTCTGTGTCTCCATTCCTAAGACACCATTGAGAGACAAAGGGTAAGTCACCGCTCCTGTGTCATCACTCCTGTGGCACTATTCCAGACTCATTCATTTCTTCCTTTACCATTTAAATTCAAAATTATTACTAACATTCATACTTGATTTATTTATTGATACTAATTTTTTAATTTTTTTGAAGAAAATATTAATGACCATGTCTGTAGATAGTATGAGGTACAAGGTACCTACACGTGATAGAGTTCATACTCCTTCTCGGCCCCAACAACATAAAAAGGAAAACAACTAAGAAAAAAAGCATCGATGCACGAGCAGATTTTAATACACATGACCAAGAAAAAAATCTATGCATAAAAAAGAATAACACTCATCCTAATAGGAGTGGAAAAAGAATAAATTTCTATGAACCAAAGTGCAAATATCCTTACAGTAAAAAATCCACATAAAGAGGACTTCTAAGGAGCTTCTCCCCTCACTGAAAACCCAAACAAAAAGCATCCACAATACTCTATTTTTGGTGTCTCTTTCTAGAAGTGGACTCGAGCTTCACCTATAATACATTGAAAAATTCCATAAGCATAAATAACATCACACAGATCATTCTAAATCCTCTCTCAATATTTCTGCTCTATTGTGTACATTTTTACTTTTCTTTCGAGAAGTGTGTGTATCTATATCACCAACACACAGTATCTCCATATCTAAGTTGTAAGATACAAGATATCCTCAATCACTAATCTTTATACACCAATTTTGTCCTATATATAACTATTTAAGAGGTACCAATGTGTCCTCTTTGTATTTTTTTCCCATGAATAACTGTGGTAGAGGTTTAATTGACCTGGAAATCCTTATGTGCTATTGTGAATCCTGATCTAGGGTGTGGATCAAGTTTATTAATATAAATTTCTTGGTAGAAGGTGATCACTAAGTGGAGAGGATTAATTATCTTCTTGAGAATGAACCTATTATTTTAATCCACTCTATTATTTAAAGTTTATATTTCCTATCTATTTTTAATTACTCAAACTATAAAACTTTATTTCACTCTGATAGTTAATCTTAAATTGTGTTTGTATTTGAATTTTATTTAAGAGACTAAATTAAAAAGCTAATATAGTTATTATAATTATTTTAACTAAGAACTAACCACTATTTGATATTTCTTTCAAACAATTAAATCTTTTATAAATATTATACTTTGGTTGACTGAACAGAATTTGTTTTAATTGGGGGATTTTTAAATAAATGTTTTAAGATAGAAATTTATATAGAAACTCCATTCATCCCCCTTCGGAGTGTCCTACTCTGACCAACACATATATACTAAATATAATCTATATTTATATCATGGTTTAAATTATATAAATTATAAATTCATGATCAAATAAATATGACAAAAAATAAAGTGTCAAAACAAATATGAAAAAGTGATTATTACCCAAAACGTAACTTTAACATTGAATTGTTAATAAATGTGCAATATAAAATAATAATAAAATAATATATGGTATTATATATAAGAATATGCTTCTTTGTTATATTTATAATAATATTATATTCATTATAAAGGAGGTTTTATTGTGTATGAATAAAGACAAGACTTAAGGTAAGGGTATTTCTAGTGTCACTTTTATTTCTGCAAGACTTAGGCCATATTCACCCCACATTTCTTTTGTGTGTTGTATATACTGAAATATGATATGTTATATCGTTAATTTTATTTATTTAATGATATAAAAAGTTTAAATTCATTTTATTCTTCCATGGATGTCACGATTCAAAAGTTACTCAAGTAATAAGGGATTTATATCTCAGTTTTTACTTTCGTGAGACAGATGTCATATTCACCACCAATGTTTTTGTGTGGAGTATATATTACCCATAAATATATTTTATTATTCTAATACTTTAAATTATTGGTATTTAAATATCAATTTTACCATATCTATTTCATGGGCTTTACGGTTCTAGTGTCACCAAATTGGTTGGAGATTTTTGTCAGAATTTTCTTTCTTTGAGACACATGTTAGGTTGTGAATCTATATTATTTTATGAGGTGTATATAATTCCCATTTGACAGTTTTTATCATGAATATACTTATTTTAATTATATTTTAATATTTATTTAATTTTATTCTCTCATGGTGATTATGATTCAAAGTTACCTAAGTGGTAGAGTTTATTACTACAATCTCACCATTATCAGGATTATTTATCATTATGCTTACATTGATGAAATATTATGATCCATATCTCAATAAAAATTAGGAATTTTCTTTTCCTCAGGTTATTCTTTCTATATGAATGTAATGGTACCATTTTAAAACTCTTTGGTACTTAATATAATTAAGAAACCATTTTTAATAAAATCCTACTATATTTCTCTCTTCGGTTGAAAATATGACTTATTCAAAAACCATTTTTTATAAAAATGTTTTAAAAAAGGGTTTTAAGTTATGTTTTAAACCAATTTTAATGTAAAATTATTTTGAAATGATTTTTATGTTTTATAATGATTTTAAAATTATTTTTAATTATTCATTTATAAATTTTTAGGGTTATTTCCAAAGAAAATTTTTTAAAAAATGTTTTATGATTTTAAAAGAGTTTCTAAAATATGAAAGGATATTTTCCTCAAGAAATGTTTTAAATGATTTTTAAAGATTAATTAAAAAATTTCAAAGTAATTTTCCAAGAAAATTATTTTTGAAATGTTTTATGTCATAAAAAATGATTTTCAAGGAAATGTTATTTTCCTTAAGAAATGGTCCATGTGATCTTTCAAAATCCTTCTCCATATAATATGACATAATTTGATATAGATAATTATTTACATGGGATATGGTCAAAGGAAACCATTCTTATTCTTTCTTTGAATGATTTATGTTTAAGATGATAAGTTATTTATGAAACTCGTTTCTCTTCTATGGGTTTTATCATGATAAATTTCTCATGAAACCTTCTTATTTTCATGTGTTATTCTTTGATAAAATTATTATGAATTCTATATATTTTCTATATATTATTATATAATTAAATTTTCATTATACCTTTTTCATTTCATGGGTTATGATATGATGTTTATGAAACCCATCTCTTTTTATGGGTTATGATACGAGGAATTTCTTATGATATTGTGGTACACGTATGTATGATTTCTTTATGTGACTAGTGGGACCTATATCTCCCTCCAATGAATTGGGTAATGATAAATTTTATATCAGCTCAGAGGGTACATATTTTATATCCCAAGCCTAAAAATAAGAGGCTACACAGGTTATAGACCAAACCATAAAACAAGAGGGTACCCAGGTTGTAGCCCAAGCCCAAAAACAAGAGGGTATATGGGTTATATCCAAATCCTAAAAATAATAGGGCACACAGGTTGCATCCTAAGATAAAAAAAGAGGGTACATGAGTTTTATTCCAATACTAAAAAATATGGTAAACATATTGTTTTCCAAGCCTAAAAACAAGAGGGTACATCGGTTATTAGACCAAGATCGAAGCAGGTACACTTGTGATTATTTCAAGTCTAAAATATTATGAAGGTACTGGTAGGTAGCCTTGAAATAAGATTTTCTATTCCTATGTGTATGCCAAAAATTCTATGTCTTATGCCTATGTTATGATCTCATGGATTATGCTCTTTTATTTCTTTATGATTCATGTCTTTTTAATTGCTAATATTTATTCCATGACTTAAGATTAGGATCTTTGATATGCAGGGTATGATATTCAAAAGATATGATCATGTTATAAAACCCTTAAAATCATGTTATGATTACATATTTACTTTATTTACCCTTACTGATCATCTAAGGTCACCCTTTATTATGTTTATTTTCCTAAAGTTATGAAGAAAGGTTTTAAGTAGGAGTAATAAATGAGAAGATCTATGTTGGAAACATTGAATATCTTTCACTAACTTAGAAGATTGTGTTCTAAGATTCCAAATACACTAAACTATTTTGGTCCCAAGACATGTACTTTTGTAATGTGATAAATATTTATCTAAAATGATGTAATATCTATATATTTTAATCCTGGTTCACTTTAGTTGGTATCAAAGGAAAGGTTGAGTCAACCGTTTGAAACTAGTATAAGAAAAATTTAGTGAGATCCCTAGGGATATTTTTAGTGATATATCTGGTGATGTCTATAAAGATAAGTCTAAGGATGAGTTAAATTGTAGTAAAATGTACCGGAATTTTTGAAAAATAATTGATAGAGTTGTTTTCAAGTAATTATATCCCAATATAGACACTAAAAGTAGATTTGGATTTGGCATAAATGTATATAGGGGTAATAACCATGAAAACATTGTAATGAGATAGAATCGATCAAGAACTGGTGCACAATAATGAGTCTTGCTATATACCTAGTTTGAATCTTCTCATATATATAATTTGAAATTCACAAATCTTTATGAAACATCATAGAGGATTTCAATATAGGATGACTATGAATAAACTAGGATAAACCTATGTTTTCATAGATTAAAGAAGTAGTATTCCTAATTTAGATATTCTATAAGTGATTTTCAGGAGTATTTGGTTTCCCATTATGACAAGTGTTTATTACACTACTAATTCTAGTTTTAGTCAATAGAGGGAACCAAAAGGAACTAGATTAATATTGAATGTTATGGATAATTTACTGATGAGATGTGAAATGGAATAATGACTGGAGTAAAGGATGTTGTGATTTTTACAAATTACTTTTAATGGAACATGATAAATAATGTAACCCTTAACAAACTCTCGGAATCATCAAGGAAGAGAAGGATGGAGTTCACTGAGAGTTTGGGTATTGGAGACCATGGAGGAAATAATATCCAGTTTCCTATATTTTAAGAATTTTTTACAGTAAGATATATTTACTTGATCTCATTCCATTTCATATGCATAATATCACCCCATGGTTATGACTTGATAAATTTTCCGGATGAGTCTCTCTCGATTGAGAGCATTTACTCCTAGGGTTTCGTAGGGTTTGAGTACCCCTTCCGTTCGGCGGATGGCAGCACCAACCTTCACTTCGCATCCTTCCTTAGTGCGGAGCTTCCACGTTTCATCGGATCTGGTGACAGGGGCTCGGTTTCCCGTTCATTACCATTCACCGACCCTCCCATGGCGAGGAACTTGGTTTCTCTTTACTCCCTTGTCCTCTGACCTCCACCATTTGTTTCTGAACCCGATACCTACGAATCAGAGGGATTCCAGCTTCATTCTCTCGAAATTGTCTGCAGACACAGATCCAATCCTCCCCCGTTGCCTAGAAATCTATCACGTTACTGTCCCCTCACGTCGTCGACTGATCTGGGTTCAAAAGGGCGTTTTTCCGGAGTTCGAAACCTCTACCACATTCAGAAAACAGATCCATGTTTCATCACAGACAAGACCCGAGTTGAGAAGTCACTTACCCTAATCGAAATATCTCCCCTGTCCTGTGTTGATCGGCGACGGCCTGTGGGCGGTAAATCGACACCAAGGTTTGCGTAGCTTTCGCTGCGAAAGGGTTGATCCGTGAAGCACCGGCCGTGAAGTGGTTGCCGATTTGTTCTTTGTTCTTTCGCGAGGCACCCGCCGGGATGTTCTTTTGCATTGGGAGTTCATGAAGTATCCACTGCGAAGGGGTTGATCCGCGAAGCATCTGCCTCAAAGTGGTCGCCGCGTTGTTGTTGTTCCACGAAGCACCTGCCGCGAATCTCTCTGCCGCACTGGGAGTTCGCAAAGGGTCAGATGGGAAGGATCCACTATGAAGTGTCTGACTCGTGAAGTGATTCTGCGTAGCTCCAGTGTTGACCGCAAAGATACCCTACGATGTCAGTTCGTGCAAATAGGGCCGCGGGAAGAGGCCGTGAAGGGGGATTCTGGTCCAAGGACTCATTTTGTGGATCGGGCCTTGATTAAGGTACAATTGGACTGGTCTGTGCCTCGTGTACAAGATCTATGGGGTTTTCCAGGGTGCTGGTCTATCACGAAGAGTGCGAAACCAATTCTCTAGGTATTTACTATGGAGATGGAATTTTTGAATCAATGGAAAAGGTTGTCCCTGACGGAGAAAGAGAAGGCGGTGATAGAGGCCCGGAGACATGAAGACACACTTTTGGATAAATGTATGTCTCTATTGGTTTTGGGAAAGTTCATGGAAAATATCTCAGTAAATCAGGGGGCTCTCAAAAAAACTCAACAGAACATTTGGAAACATGAAGCTGGAGTGGCTATTCGGGAAGCAGGGACCAATCGCTTCGTATTTGAGTTCTTCAAAAAGAGAGATAGATATAAAATCATGTGAGGCATACCATGGTAGTTCAATAATCAACTACTCATTATGGAAGAATTCATGGGGGGGGGGACGATATCCAGTGCGTCAACCTCACCCGCTCCCCCTTCTGGATACAAATTAGAGGAATCCCTTTCCACGCAAGAAAGAAACGTGTTATGTGAGAAATAGGGGATAGTTTAGGCCATTTTATTGACTGGGATTGCTCGGACCCAATACAATGGGGCCCCAAGGTTCAGATTAAGGTGGAAATTAAAGTGTCAGAGCCCCTGATGCGGGGTATGTTCCTGAAAATTGAAGACACCAACACCTGGATTTCATTCGATTTCAAGAAACTCCCAATATTCTGCTTGTTTTGTGGCTGACTTGGACACCTGGAGAGAACATGTACCACAAAACAAAAGAGTGACTCAGGTAACATCATCCTACAATATGGCCCTTGGCTCCATTGTAGAGACCCGAAGCTTAACGTACATGGACATTACATTACATTTGCGGAATACTTAGTACATAACAAAACACACACACACAAGGATCGTAATAATTTAGTGTCTTTGGAAACTCGGAATATAATCTTCTAATCGTGGTGAAAGATCTTCAAAATCTCCCATAAAGATCTTCCTTTTTTTTACCTAAAACCTTTCTTTATATCCTGGGGAAAAGAAAACATAAAAGGGTGAGCTCAAATGCTCAGTAAGGGTAAACAAAAGAAATATCAATCACATCATATACATAAGCACATAACTTTTGGAAATCTTAACCTGCAAAAGAGATCATAATTTCATAACATGGGGTAAATCATGGCAGTGAAATGTAATCACAATAATCATAACTTAAGACATGAAACTTTGTGGCATTCACAAATAATCATAGAGAATCATTTCTTGTTAGTCAAGACTCATTTCCAAGACTATCTTAGTGGACAAAGTCCCTTTCTGAATCGAGTAACCCTCGTTTCAGTCCAGTTTCACTGAACCGGTATAACCTACCGTTCCAGCCCTGTCTATCTCATGAGATATAAAATCTTTACCCAATTCATTGGAGGGAGATATAGGTCCCACCCATCTTATAATGAATCCTTTCTTATGTGTGCCACATAATCATAAACCATACATCATAGCGTAACCCATGTAATAAAAATGGGATTCTCAAACAACATGACATCATAAAACAATTCATATAAGATAAAGGAATTCATAAAAATATTTCCATCACAACATAATCAAATCCATGTAATAATGGGGATAAAAACAGAACCCTTTTTATTATCTTAGATGGAAAATAATTTTGATAAAATACTTGAACTTCATTCTTGAGGAAAATATCCTTTCTACTTCAAAAACACTTTTCCTTTCTTAACATGTCATACAATTTTAAACTAAAAGAAGTTGATTAAAAATAAACTTGAAAACTTGTAATGGAATCTTCTTGGAAATAATGTTTTAGAAATCCATTCATGCCGTATAAGTTAAAAAAAACATTCTTCGTACTTTTGTCGGAAAAGTCAAAAAGTACCTCGTACGAAAAACGACAAAAGATTCCTTTCATACCTATTACTAAAAACTCACCGAAGGGTAAAAATGGATTTAAAAAATTGTAGGTGGATGGAAATAATATTACATATTGATGAAACATGGATGTGGATGATAAAATACACCCCAGTAAATACTTATGAATAAACAATCTCGGATAAAAATGAGATTGTGATATTTCCCTTACCTTAGGTCCGATTTTCTTTGTACGTGTCCGAAGCTCCTGTATAATGGTTTAAATAATGTCATTGACTTATTAAAGAATCATATTCATTGTTATGATATCATATATGGTTCACTTATGACATTATATTACCAGTTCTTTTGTAAATTCCATGTTAAAGAAGCGTTTTGGGTAAAATCGTTTCATTTATCGTAGGTGTTTTGACTTGTTGTTCTTGACATTATTATTACTTATATCATGATTTACTTACTTCCAGAATATAAAATATTATTTATATATCATATATATTCAGTATATATATATATATATAATTGATAGATAAATGAAATGAAAAACACCGTTCATGGAGACGGTAGTCCGTACGTACGCATGAACACTGTTTTTCTTTCCTTATTGTCTTGAATGGAAGTAAGTAGATGACATACATATATATATATATACATAAATCCAGTAGCTTTATAATGTCATATATTTCATTATTATTTCTTATATATACTTTATAATCATTCTTAAATGGTTAACATGGAGAATGAATCTCATCGCGTCGTGGAGACGGTAGTCCGTACGTATGCACGAGCGATGATATCATTTCCATAAATATTGAATTGATTTGGAGTGGATTATACAATATATAAGAATCAATATGATGTTGTAATAACTATGTATAGTTATTCTTTACACCATTATACCCATCCATGTAATGTGGTGTTGGAAAATAGATTACACCACGGCGTGGAGACGGTATTCCGTACGTACGCACGCGCGGTGATTTCTTTTTCCATAGGATGGATAGATGGTGAAATAGGGTTGTTTCATACTTATAATAACATATCAGTATATGAGTGATACCGATGTTATTACTTCATAATGAAACAACCTAAGAAGAAGAAGTGGAAGAAGAAATAAAGATGAAAGAATTGGTAATGGTAATTATCTCTTCTTTGAAGCGCCTTTTGGAGACCTCCTCTTAGGGAACTAAAATTGGTCTTTGAGGAAGAACAGAACCTCTAGGATGTTTCTAGGGAAGTGGAGAAGAGATTTTGGCAGGGGTTGGAGAGCTTGAGTGCTCAAATTGGTGTGACGAGGAGGGGGAGGAGGTGTCCTTTAATAAGGGAGGAGAGGGGCACCTTAGGAATATCTCAAAAGATTATTTTATATTAAAGTCAAAATCAGTTTATAATGGTTCCAAAGGGTCTTATTTAGAAGATAAAGTGGGGATGAGTCAAAATCCTATCAACCAATAGGATTTAGACAAGTTTAGGGTATTATTTTAACCTTATCAATTAGATTTAACTCTAAGTTAAATAATTTAACTTTTACCGTGTCTTTTTGTTTTCTTTCACTATATGGTTAATACACTTACTATAACATGCCAAACGAACCCCAAATTGTATATTATTAAAAAATATATCCTTATCTAAGTCATTTGGCCGAACCTTAGATTTTTAGGAATAAAATAACAATTAATAATATAATATTTGATTTAAAAACTATTTTGTGTCAATTTTGACACTATTTGATATATGATTTTTGTGAAAGTCATAACAGAATTATATGTTAGAACCAAGTTGATTAAATCAACACTAATATATCATAGTAACCTATAAAATTAGTGGAATTCATAAAAAGTTTCAAATTACATTCATTTGAGCATTTATAACATCAATTATGTTAATATTTCCTTCAAAGGGTAATTACTGCATCATCGTTGTGTCATAAATAAATTAATTTATTTAAAGTCTAAAAATTATAAATAAAATATCATTATGTAGGAAATATTTTTATCTTTCTAATGAATATTTATAGTCGAATTTATCTTATGTATAACCCCGTATTAAAAATGATTTACTTATTAAACTTTGATTTTAACTATTTTAACCCTTCTTTAAATAAATTAATAATAAATGTCCTAATCTAACCCAAGTGGGCCTAAATGGTCATATTTTATTCCTAAGTTTGTTCTTGGTCGAATTAAACTTATCCAATAGAATTAGGACATGTGTTAGGGTAATAGTAATATCATTTTTACCCTTAGTTACCCTATTTACTATTAACCGCGGTAAAAAAAGTAAAAAGTTACTATTCACCAAAAAATTATTTTTATCTCATTCAACCACATTTTACTTACTGATATCAACCGTGTCTATCGGATTTTCAAAATTCCATTCACAGAAGCGGTAAAATTATGTTTTATGCAAAATTCAGTTTTTAACCTACCACTTAGTGGTTTCACTATTCATCAAAAATTGAAAGTTTTCAAAAAAAATACCAAAATTTCACCCTAGGCTAATTTCGGTATTCCGAATCCAAAAATGAAGTCCATTTTGAAAAATAAAATCTATAAAATTTCAAAAAGTGGTTATTATTATTCATAACTCCTAGTTTTAATAATATTTTAATAGCATATCGTTGTTTAGTGAAACTCGGTATTGCGTACGACGCAAGCTATCGAGGAAGGTCGCGATTGCGTGTAATGCAAGGCAAGTCAAGGATGCGTGTTGTGCAAGCTCCTTTTGGTGTAGCGTACAACACAAGACATTAGTGAAATAAAAAAAGAATATTTTTCATAAAATCTCGGGCTGTTACATTCTACCCCCCTTAAAATGAATTTCGCCCTCGAAATTCATCGGGGTTATAAATGGTTTACTATTCTAAAGTTTCTTTAATAGAAACCCACATCGTAAAAAGGAATACCAAAACTTGGCTTTAAAAACTAAAGTATGAAATGTAACGATTACCCAAATAAACTAATCACTGGGTTTCCACATAGGTGAAAATATGGATATGGAAGAGAAATCTAACCATCATGTTCTGATGGAGAGTGGTAGAGAACATGGCTATGGAAAATCCAGTAATCACAAATCCATAAATTTGTGACGATCTAAGGTACAATCTGATTCATCAGGTATAAGATCACTAGGACAACATTTTTTTGGTTTTCAAGATCATTTCCCTAAAGTTGAAGAATTTGAATTAGAATAAACACTTACTTTATTTTGGTACAATCTCACTGTTGTTCGTGCCTTGAACAATTTCCACTTCATCTCTTAAATAAATGAAGTTGAATTTGTTATTCGTGAAGTGTTAGCAGATCATAGAATGACGGGTCATTCCATCTGTCTCAAACAAAATGTTAGAAAAAGTTTTTAATCATATATGGTTCCTAAAATGGACTTATACTTCATATATCATACTGCTTAATATAAAAAAAACTAGTTTCTACTAAACAGAGACTTCCTGTAGGCCAGTGGTAGGCGATAAAGGCCAGTCGCACTTCGGTTGTGGGTTCGATTTCCACAGCCTTGTCCGACGCGATGGGCTGTCGCCCGTCCTGCAGGTTGTCTTTTTTTCTAAAACGATATTACTATAACATCCCATAATATCGAGAAAACTTCTATCCTTAAACAATACTAAATTATGTCCAACATAATCCATTCCAATCTTTAGGCTTATCCATAATACTGCAGTCCACTCTCATAACATAGTGAAAACGATTACCAGAGATTTAACACCATCGTCGATCCCCATATATCATAAGATATGTTTTTTTGGTCAAATTCCAAACATTCAAAGTCCTTAATCATGTATTCTCTTGAATACCTTAGTGAAAACATGAACGCAGTTAAAATTTAACACTTTCCACATACCAAAATCCTCAGAATTCTATATACTCAAACAATGATATCACCTAGTCCTTATATCAATCATGAGCTCATGAATACTATCAAACATTTAATTTTCTCCTTATCCCTTCATTATGCGCATATCATCTACATTCCAAAAATATATGAATAACCTTTCATGGATACTGGTAACATTAATCAGACAACAGTGTAACAATCCTTACATGTCTCTTTATTCTACAGTACCATGAGACATACAACATTACACATGATAAACATGTAATCATTCCACTACATTCTTAAACCATTGACCGAGCTTCAACAATTCTTTCATCTCACATATCATTTGTAGTCTCTTCATCATCATCCACATAAATACTTCCCATACGACCATACTAATTATCTTCATGAGACTTTCCCTTAGGGCATTGGTTTGCATAATGCCCGCACATTCCACATTTAAAACATTTAACCATTGTTGATGTCGTAGCAATACCATTATCCTCATCCATGTTGTTAACTAAACCTTTTCCTTTGCATTTACTTGCTTTGTGTCCTTCTTTTCCAAGCCCAAAGCATCTTCCAGTTCCTTTGAAACATTCTCCTTGATTCCTCTTCCCACATGATTTACATAGGGGAAATTGAAGTTTCTTTCCTCTATGATCATCATGAAACTCCATCTTTCTCTTATTAGCCGAGTCAGGAAACTTACCAAATTTTACTTTATTGATCATATTATGAGATTGCTGATTCGGCATAATAATGATGTTTGGACTTCCAAATCCCATTTTATTATGAAGAATATCATTCCATTGTCCATCATATCCTCCATTATCGTGAATCATCTTGTTTCCAGCCATTTTCTAAAACCCAAAAAAAAATAGTGTGAGAGGCAGAAATCATGCTAGGGAAAACAACATAATAAAGGGGGAGTACCTTCAATATCTAACATCTTAGGTTTAATTCTATGATCGTTAGCGTAGTTCTAGTACTATAACCTATACGTATACTTAACCTTAGGGACATCCCTAGACACACCGTAGAAATATATCTAGGGATCTCACTAACGTTTTCACATCCTAGTTTCCAAAGGTTGACTAAACCTTCCCTCTGATACCAACTGTAGAGACCCGAATCTTAACGTACATGGACATTACATTACATTTGCGGAATACTTAGTACATAACAAAAAACACACACACAAGGATCGTAATAGTTTAGTGTCTTTGGAAACTCGGAATATAATCTTCTAATCGTGGTGAAAGATCTTCAAAATCTCCCATAAAGATCTTCCTTTTTTTTACCTAAAACCTTTCTTTATATCCTGGGGAAAAGAAAACATAAAAGGGTGAGATAAAATGCTCAGTAAGGGCAAACAAAAGAAATATCAATCACATCATATACATAAGTACATATCTTTTGGAAATCTTAACCTGCAAAAGAGATCATAATTTCATAACATGGGGTAAATCATGGCAGTGAAATGTAATCACAATAATCATAACTTAAAACATGAAACTTTGCGGCATTCACACATAATCATAGAGAATCATTTCTTGTTAGTCAAGACTCATTGCCAAGACTATCTTAGTGGACAAAGTCCCTTTCTGAATTGAGTAACCCTCGTTTCAGTCCTGTTTCACTGAACCGGTATAACCTACCGTTCCAGCCCTATCTATCTCATGAGATATAAAATCTTTACCCAATGCATTGGAGGGAGATATAGGTCCCACCCATATTATAATGAATCCTTTCTTATGTGTGCCACATAATCATAAACCATACATCATAGCGTAACCCATGTAATAAAAATGGGATTCTTAAACAACATGACATCATAAAACAATTCATATAAGATAAAGGAATTCATAAAAATATTTCCATCACAACATAATCAAATCCATGTAATAATAGGGATAAAAACAGAACCCTTTTTATTATCTTAGATGGAAAATAATTTTGATAAAATACTTGAACTTCATTCTTGAGGAAAATATCCTTTCTACTTCAAAAACACTTTTCCTTTCTTAACATGTCATACAATTTTAAACTAAAAGAAGTTGATTAAAAATAAACTTGAAAACTAGTAAAGGAAGCTTCTTGGAAATAATGTTTTAGAAATCCATTCATGCCGTATAAGTTAAAAAAAACATTCTTCGTACTTTTGTCGGAAAAGTCAAAAATTACCTCGTACGAAAAACGACAAAAGATTCCTTTCATACATATTACTAAAAACTCACCGAAGGGTAAAAATGGATTTAAACAATTGTAGGTGGATGGAAATAATATTACATATTGATGAAACATGGATGTGGATGATAAAATACACCCCAGTAAATACTTATGAATAAACAATCTCGGATAAAAATGAGATTGTGATATTTCCCTTACCTTAGGTCCGATTTGCTTTGTACATGTCCGAAGCTCCTGTATAATGGTTTAAATAATGTCATTTACTTATTAAAGAATCATATGCATTGTTATGATATCATATATGGTTCACTTATAACATTATATTACCCGTTCTTTTGTAAATTCCATGTTAAAGAAGCGTTTTGGGTAAAATCGTTTCATTTATCGTAGGTGTTTTGACTTGTTGTTCTTGACATTATTATTACTTATATCATGATTTACCTACTTCCAGAATATAAAATATTATTTATATATCATATATATTCAGTATATATATATATAATAGATAGATAAATGAAATGAAAAACACCGTTCATGGAGATGGTAGTCCGTATGTACGCATGAACGCTGTTTTCATTTCCTTATTGTCTTGAATGGAAGTAAGTAGATGACATACATATATATATATACATAAATCCAGTATCTTTATAATGTCATATATTTCATTATTATTTCTTATATATACTTTATAATCATTCTTAAATGGTTAACATGGAGAATGAATCTCATCGCGTCGTGGAGACGGTAGTCCGTACGTACGCACGAGCGATGATATCATTTCCATAAATATTGAATTGATTTGGAGTGGATTATACAATATATCCGAATCAATATGATGTTGTAATAACTATGTATAGTTATTATTTACACCATTATACCCATCCATGTAAGGTGGTGGTGGAAAATAGATTACACCACGGCGTGGAGATGGTATTCCGTACGTACGCACGCGCCGTGATTTCTTTTTCCGTAGGATGGATAGATGGTGAAATAGGGTTGTTTCATACTTATAATAACATATCAGTATATGAGTGATACTTATGTTATTACTTCATAATGAAACAACCTAAGAAGAAGAAGTGGAAGAAGAAATAAAGATGAAAGAATTGGAAACGGTAATTACCTCTTCTTTGAAGCGCCTTTTGTAGACCTCCTCTTGGGGAACTAAAATTGGTCTTGAGGAAGATAATAACCTCTAGGATGTTGCTAGGGAAGTGGAGAAGAGATTTTGGCCGGGGTTGGCCGAGCTTGAGTGCTCAAATTGGTGTGAGGAGGAGGGGGAGGAGGTGTCCTTTTATAAGGGAGGAGAGGGGCACCTTAGGAATATCTCAAAATATTATTTTATATTACAGTCAAAATCGGTTTATAATGGTTCCAAAGGGTCTTATTTCGAAGCTAAAGTGGGGATGGGTCGAAATCCTATCAACCAATAGGATTTAGACAAGTTTAGGGTATTATTTTAACCTTATCAATTAGATTTAACTCTAAGTTAAATAATTTGACTTTTACCGTGTCTTTTTGTTTTCTTTCACTATATGGTTAATACACTTACTATAACATGCCAAACGAACCCCAAATTGTATATTATTAATAAATATATCCTTAGCTAAGTCGTTTGGCCGAACCTTAGATTTTTAGGAATAAAATAACAATTAATAATATAATATTTGATTTAAGAACTATTTTGTGTCAATTTTGACACTATTTGATATATGATTTTTGTGAAAGTCATAACAGAATTATATGTTCTAACCAAGTTGATTAAATCAACACTAATATATCATATTAACCTATAAAATTAGTGGAATTCATAAAAAGTTTCAAATTACATTCATTTGAGCATTTATAACATCAATTATGTTAATATTTCCTTAAAAGGGTAATTACTGCATCATCGTTGTGTCATAAATAAATTAATTTATTTAAAGTCTAAAAATTATAAATAAAATATCATTATGTAGGAAATCTTTTTAGATTTCTAATGAATATTTATAGTTGAATTTATCTTATGTATAACCCCATATTAAAAATTATTTACTTATTAAACTTTGATTTTAACTATTTTAACCCTTCTTTAAATAAATTAATAATAAATGTCCTAATCTAACCCAAGTGGTCCTAAATGGTCATATTTTATTCCTAAGTTTGTTCTTGGTCGAATTAAACTTATCCAATAGAATTAGGACATGTGTTAGGGTAATAGTAATATCATTTTACCCTTAGTTACCCTATTTACTATTAACCGCGGTAAAAAAAGTAAAAAGTTACTATTCACCAAATTTTTTTTTTATCTCATTGAACCACATTTTACTTACTGATATCAACCGTGTCTGTCGGATTTTCGAAATTCCATTCACATAAGCTGTAAAATTAAGTTTTATGCAAGATTCAGCTTTTAACCTACCACTTAGTGGTTTCACTATTCATCAAAAATTGAAAGTTTTCAGAAAAATACCAAAATTTCACCCTAGGCTAATTTCGGTATTCCGAATCCAAAAATGAAGTCCATTTTGAAAAATAAAATATATAAAATTTCAAAAAGTGGTTATTATTATTCATAACGGCTAGTTTTAATAATATTTTAATAGCATATCGTTGTTTAGTGAAACTCGGTATTGCGTACGACGCAAGCTATCGAGGAAGGTCGCGATTGCGTGTAATGCAAGGCAAGCCAAGGATGCGTGTTGTGCAAGCTACTTTTGGTGTAGCGTACAACACAAGACATTAGTGAAATAAAAAAAGAATATTTTTCATGAAATCTCGGGCTGTTACATCCATGCCAAAACAAATAAATATGCCTTTCATCCCAGAGACGGAAAAACAAAAGGACCGCGACCGTCTCACGTTGGCACACACCAGTCGGATGGAAAACATACCTGATAAAGCTAGTATGCTTGGACTACCATATTTACCTAGTGATGGTTCCCCCAATCAGAGAGAAGCGGGAGCTCATCCAAACTATCAGAAGGACAATACCCTAACATCTACAACTTCAGAGACGAAACAAAAAGCACCACCAGCGCCTTTCTCAAAGCCAAAGCAGAGGCACATCGAACCACCTGATCTGGATCCTGATCCACAAATGACCGAATCTGGTACCCTAACAATGGGGGCCGACGGAATGATGTGATATCCTTTATAGGGCCCAATTACCCATCGTACATGGAAACTGGTGCATCATGGTGAAAGTGATGGTCTTACGGAAGACCCCAAACCCAGGGTTGGAAAAAGACAAAACAGAACAGGGAAATCAGTGGGGAATCCCTCCAAAATATGGAAAACAATGAGTGGAGAAACACGTCTAGTGGAAGTAAAGGCGGTGACAGGTGAGACCCAGCCCCACCTAGACCAATGATTGTTTTATGCTGGAATTACCATGGGCTTGGAAACCCACGAACAATTCGCATTCTTCAGCGCAATTACCCCCAAAGTCGCCCGATATGGTTCTCCCGTCTGAAACCATACTGGAAAACAAAGACACCAATGGCATTGCTCTAAAGTTCAGCTTCCAAGGATGCTTCCCGGTTTCAAGACAAGGCTACTCTGGGGGCCTCTGTCTCCTCTGGAAGGAAAACTTCGACGTAAAAATTTTGTCCTTCTCCTCACACCACATGGCAGAAACTATTCAGACGGACCATAACCCACCCTGGACCTTTGTGGGATTCTATGGCTGGTCATCCAATAGTGACAAGGTGAGGTCATGGGACCTTCTTGACAAGCTGCAACATGACCTTCCAAGCCCTATTCTTTTCGAAGGGGACTTCAATGAGATTATGTTCCACAAGGAAAAAAGGGGCAGAATCATCCGACCCTCAGCTTCAATGGAAAAATTTCAAGGACGGAGACTCTAGGGTGGACCTCGTCGATCTGGGGTACACATGAAATCCTTTCACATGGTTCTGCGGTAATTCGGAAGGCACCCGCATCGCTAAGAGTCTGGATAGATTTCTTGGCTCTACTAATTGGATTGATCTCTTTGGAATGTTTCATATTGGCCACATGACACTCAACTGTTTGGACCACTATTCTATTTTTATTGATTGTACACAAGGTGAAAGCAAGAGACAATTCATCAGACCCTTCAGATTTGGGAGTTTCTGGTCTAAAGACCAGGAATGCGAAGAGGTTATCCGATCAAGCTGGAATGGTACTCACAAGGATGTTTGTAGCAATATCCAAAATGTTTCATCTGGTATGCAGTCTTGGAGCAACAAAAACTTCCGGCACCCCGATTGGAACTATGGTGCCCTTGAAAAGAAACTCCACAACCTTATCAAGAAACCCATATCCAATTGAAATCTATCTAAGATTGGTGATACACAAAGAGAACTGGACATGGCCCTGTGCGTTAAGGAAAGTTTCTGGGATATGCGAGTTTGAGACACTCACATTAAATAAGGGGATGCCAACACCAGGTATTTTCACCAGAAAGCATCAGCCAGGCGTCGAAAAAATGCTATCACTTGCATCTCACAACCTGATGGAAGAAAAGTTTCTGACATCATTGGAATCCACGAGGAATTGAAAGGCTATTTCTATAACCTTTTCTCTACAGGAACCTCTTTCATATCTGCTGATGTGGAAGAGTGCATCAGACCTGTGATCACCGAAGAGATAAATAGGCAGCTTATCAAAGATGTGACGGACGATGAGATACACCTTGCTCTGAAACACATTCATCCCACTAAGGCTCTGGGACCGTATGGGTTCCACACCCTATTTTTCAAACAATACTGGCACATTATCGGTCCTAACATTTTCCAAATGATAAAAAATATCTGGGCTAGGAATACTAGAATTGCTGCCATCAATGAAACGGTCCTCGTCCTCATTCCCAAATCAAGAAACCTATGGAGATCCCTAATTTTAGACCTATCAGTGTCTGCAATGTCTCCTAAAAGATCTTCTCAAAGATCCTTGTCAATCGGCTGCGACCTTGGGTTTCTGATATTATCACTGAAAACCAGAGCACTTTCATGGCTAAGAGACTGATCACTGATAATGCTATTTTTTCCCACGAAGTGTTCTATTCTATGAAATAATGCTCCACCGTGAAAAGAGGAACCATGGCCTGAAAACTAGATATGACTAAGGCCTATGACAAAGTGGATTGACACTTCCTCAGAGTTATGATGATGAAAATCATATTTTGAGAAAAATAGTCTAATATGGTCATGAACTGCATCTTGACAGTCTACTTCAGAATCAAGGTCAATGGGGAGCTTACCAGAGGATTCACCCCATCCCGGGGCCTTCGCCAGGGAGATCCCCTCTCCCCGTTTCATTTTATTTTGGTGGCTGATTTTTTCTTTCACCTTATTTCCAGGGTTGCATCCTCTAATTCTATTCATAGGGCAAAGGTCTGCCTTTCTAGCCCACCAGTGTAACACATTTTTTTCACCGACAACTGCCTCCTTTTCTCCAGAGCAACAATTAATGAATGTCGGGTGGTTTGCCAAGCGATCCACCAGTACGAACGTCTGGCCAATCAATCAATCATGGAAAATCTGAAATCTCCTTCAGCGCAGGGGTGCCCCTTCCCAAGAGAGATGAACTATGCGCATCTGCAGGAATCAATCAGGTTGAAAAACACCAGAACTATATCGGTCTACCCACAGTGATTGTCCGGTCCAAAAAAGAAATCTTCGCACCTTTGGTGGAAAGGATTGATAAAACAATTCAAGGATGGACCCCGAAAAGAATTTCCAAAGCTGGAAAAGTGAACCTCATTAAAGCTTTCATACAATATATCCCCAAATATTTTATGTCTTTGTTTAAGCTCCCGAAGGCCATCGTCGACCAGATCCATTCACGCACTGCCAAATTCTATTGGGGGAAGAATGATGGAAGGAATAGACCCCACTGGATGGCCTGTGATAAACTCTTCAAACTTAAAACAGATGGAGGGATGGGATTCCAGAACCTTCTTCTCTTCAATGACACATTGTTGGCCAAGAAAGGATGGCCCCTTATTAACCACTCATCATCCCTCTGTGCACAGGTTCTTCGTGCCAATTTCTTTCCCCACACAGACTTCTTGGATTCGTCTCTTGGCCCTCGCCCAAGCTTCCTCTGGAGAAGCATTTGGGGGGCCCGAAATCTCCTAGAAAAAGGACTAGGCTGGAGGATTGGGACAGGATCATATGTAAATATCTGAATGGATCCCTGGATGATCGATAAGAAAGGCATGGGGGCCACATCCCCCGCCCAACCAGGTCTTGAAGATGCCACTGTTAGCTGCCTCTTTTCTGACCAGGGACTGGGTTGGTGTCTGGAAAAGATTCATAATTGGTTTAATGAAAGAGACCAAAGAATTATCTTGAGCATTACCAGGGTTCCGGACACAGGCCCAGACCTTCTCTTCTGGATCAATGACAAATCAGTAGAGTATACTGTGAGATCCAGGTATAGATTTACTTTTGGAAACCACTCAGCCGGTCCGATGGAGGGACCATGGAAATCGATTTGGACGCTCAACATCCCCCAAAAAATTCCCCAATTCTGGTGGAAGGTGTGCACGGGTACCCTCCCAACTATGAGCCTTCTCGTTTACAGACATATGTCCCGTGCCGATTTCTGCCCTTTCTGTCCGCATATTCTAGAAACCCCTTTGCACACCATGATTCACTGCCCAGGAGCTAGGGAAATTTGGAATAAATGGGGTTGGACCCAAGGCGCACCACTGGCCACGATCTCTGACCTAACCGATATTTTGATGCGTTGGTGCTCCTCCCTCTCAACGACTAACACATGCTCACATTTCACCCTGGACTAGATCATCCGGGTCTGACGTAACGATGGTATTTTTCATCACGTTTATAAACCTCCTGAATTCTGGATTGAATGGGCCACCTCATGGATTAAGGGCTGTAAGGACCACAATGGACATTATATGCCAAGGGTTACCCCCCTCATACCCCTATCATTGGATTCCTCCAAGGGAAGGGATTCTTAAGATCAATGTGGATTCATCTCTTCCCAAGGATGGGCTTGTTTCCCTTGGCCTCCTGGCCCGAAACCATATGGGGAAAATCATTACGGCAAAATATGAACCACACCATGCATTCTGGGAACCTTCAGTGGCTGAGGCCACCACCATCCTTTCTGGTATGATGCTCTCTTTGGAGCATGGGTGGATTGATATCAAAATTGAGTCTGACTGCCTCACCGCAATCGATGCTATCAACCATAATGATGGAGGACTCCAGTCCTTTGGCCTCATCATCAGAAGAATTATCAGACTTCGCCAATGCTTCTCATTTTTCACGTTCTCCTTCACCAAAAGGGATGGAAACAATGCAAACCATCAACCTGTGGCCTTAGTCCCATTTGATGCTAACCAGATCTGGCTAGAAAATTTTCCTTCATGGATTTGCACATGTATATCTGCGGACTTTCTTCATTAATGATATCTGTCCTTTTTTTCAAAAAAAACTCTGCATTTTTCATCGACAATTTCTTACTCTGTGGCCTTCATCACCACACATAATACATATTCTAATTACTCTAAGGCATTAACTTGAGTTCTTCGTCCCATATTATTGATATATAGGAAATGGGATATTATTTCCTGCATGGTCTCCAATACCCAAACTCTCAGTGAACTCTATCTTTCTCTTCCTAGATGAGTCCGAGAATTGGTTAAGGTTTACATTATTAATCATGTTCCATTAAAACTAATTTGGAAAAATCACAACATCTTTTACTCCAGTAATTATTCCATTTCACATCTCATTAGTAAATGATCCATAACATTCAATATTAATCTAGTTTCTTTTGGTTCCCTCCATTGACTAAAACTAGAATTAATAGTGTAATAAACACTTTTCATAATGGGAAACCAAATACTCATGAAAATCACTTATAGAATGTCTAAATCATGAATATTGCTTGTTTAATCTATGAAAACATAGGTTTATCCAAGGTTATTCATAGTCATCCTATATTCAAATCCTTTATGATGGTTCATAAAGAGTTTGTGAATTTCCAAGTATATCTATCAGATGTTTCAAACAAGGTATATATAAAGGCTCATTATTGTGCACCATTTCTTGATCGAGTCTATCTCATTACAATGTTTTCATGGTTATTACCCCTATATACATTTATGCCAAATAAAAATCTACTTTTAGTGTCTAGATTGGGATATAATTAATTGGAAACCACTCTATCAATAATTTTTCAAAAATTACATTACATTTTACTATATTTTAACTCATCCTTAGACTTATCTTTATAGACATCACTAGATATATCACTCAAAATATCCCTAGGGATCTCAATAAATTTTTCTTATACTATTTTCAAAAGGTTGACTAAACCTTTCCTTTGATACCAAATACAACGACCCATGATTAAAATATATAGATATTACATCATTTTAGATAAATATTTATCACATTACAAAAGTACATGTCCTGGGACCAAAATAGTTTAGTGTATTTGGAATCTTAGAACACAATCTTCTAAGTTGGTGAAAGATATTAAATGTTTCCAATAAAGATATTCTCATTTATTACTCCTACTTAAAACCTTTCTTCATAACTTTGGGAAAATAAACATAATAAAGGGTGACCTTAGATGCTCAGTAAGGGTAAATAAAGTAAATATGTAATCATAACATGATTATAAGGGTATGATAACATGATCATATCCTTTGAATATCATAACCTGCATATCAAAGATCCTAATCTTAAGTCATGGAATAAGGATTAGCAATTAAAATGACATGAATCATAAAGAAATAAAAGAGCATAATCCATGGGATCATAACATAGGCATAAGACATAGAATTTTTTGCATACACATAGGAAACAAAAATATTATTTCAAGGATACCTACCAATACCTTCATAGTATTTTATACTTAGAATAATCAAATGTGTACCTGCTTCGATCTTGGTCAAATAACCCATGTACCCTCTAGTTTTTAGGATTGGAAAACAATATGTTTACCATATTTTTTAGTATTGGACTAAAACTCATGTACCCTCTTGTTTTTTATCTTAGGATACAACCTATGTACCCTCTTATTTTCCAGATTGGGATATAACCCATATACCCTCTTGTTTTTCTACTTGGGCTACAACCTGGGTACCCTCTTGTTTTATGGTTTGGTCTATAACCTGTGTAGCCTCTTATTTTCAGGCTTGGGATATAAACTATTTACCCTCTGATTTGATATACAATTTATCATTACCCAATTTATTAGAGGGATATATAGGTCCCACTAGTCACATAAAGGAATCATACATACGTATACCACAATATCAAAAAAAATTCCTCATATCATAACCCATAAAAAGAGATTGGTTTCATAAACATCATATCATAACCCATGAAATGAAAATGATATAATGAACATTTCATTATATCATAATATATGGAAAATATATAGAATTCATAATCATTTTATCAAAGCATAACACATGAAAATAAGCAGGTTTCATGAGCATGTTATCATGATAAAACCCATAGAAGAGAAATGAGTTTCATAAATAACTTATCATCTTAAACATAAATCATTCAAAGAAAGAATAAGAATGGTTTCCTTTGACCATATCCCTTATAAATAATTATCTATATAAAATTATTTCATATTATATGGAGAAGTATTTTAAAAGATCACATGGACCATTTCTTAAGGAAAATAACATTTCCTTGAAAATCATTTTTTATGACATAAAACATTTCAAAAATAATTTTATTTGAAAATTACTTTGAAAAATTATGAATTAATCTTTAAAAATAATTTAAAATATTTCTTGAAGAAAATATCCTTTCATATTTGAAAAAATATTTTCAAATCATAAAACATTTTTTAAAAACTTATCTTTAGAAATAACCCTGAAAAAGTATAAAGGAATAATTGAAAATAATTTTAAAATCATTATAAAACATAAAAATAATTTGAAAATAATTTTACATTAAAATCAGTTTAAAAAATAATTTAAAAACTTTTTTTAAAACATTTTTAGAAAACATGGTTTTTGAATAAGACATATTTCCAACCGAAGAGAGAAATATAGTAGGATTTTATTAAAAATGGTTTCTTAATTATATTAAGTACCAAAGAATTTTAAAATGGTACCATTGCATGGATATAGAAAGAATAAACTAAGGAAAATAAAATTCAAAATTTTTATTGAGATACAAATCATAATATTTCATCAATGTAAGCATAATCATAAATAATCCCGATAATGATGAGATTGTAGTAATAAACTCTACCACTTAGGTAACTTTGAATCATAATCACCACAAGAGAATAAAATTAAATAAATATTAAAATATAATTAAAATAAGGATATTCATGATAAAAAATGTCAAATGGGAATTATATACACCTCATAAAATAATATAGTTTCATAACCTAACATGTGTCTCAAAGAAGGAAAATTGTGACAAGAATCTCCAACCAATTTGGTGACACTAGAACCGTAAAACCCATGAAATATATATAGAAAAATTGATATTTAAATACCAATAATTTAAAGTATAATGATAATAAAATATATTTATGGGCAATATATACTCCACAAAAAATAAATTGGTGGTGAATATGACATATGTCTCACGGAAGTAAAAACTGAGATATAAATCCCTTATTACTTGAGTAACTTTTGAATCATGATATCCATGGAAGAATAAAATAAATTTAAACTTTTTATATCATTAAATAAATAAAATAAATGATATAACATATCATATTTCAGTATATACAACACAGAAAATAAATGAGGGGTGAATATGGCATAAGTCTTGCGGAAATAAAAGTGACACAAGAAATACCCTTACCTTAAGTCTTGTCTTTATTCATACACAATAAAACCTCCTTTATAATGAATATAAGATTATTATAAATATACCAAAGAATCATATTCTTATATATAATACCATATATTATTTTATTACTATTTTATATTACAAATTTATTAACAATTCAATGTTAAAGTTACGTTTTGGGTAATAACCACCTTTTTCATATTTGTTTTGACATGTTATTTTTTGTCATATTTATTTGATCATGATTTTATCATTTATTGAATTTAAACCATGATGTAAATATTGTTTATATTTAGTATATATGTGTTGTTTAGAGTAGGACACTCAATAGGGGGATGAATGGAGTTTCTATATAAATATCTATCTTAAAACATTTATTTAAAAATCCCCCAATTAAAACAAATTCTGTCTAGTTAACCAAAGTAGCATATTTATAAAAGATTTAATTATTTGAAAGAAATATCAAATAGTGGTTAGTTATTAGTTAAAATAATTATAATAATTATATTAACTTTTTTAATTTAGTCTATTAAATCAAATTCAAATAAAAACACAATTTAAGATTAATGATCAGAGTGAAGTGAAGTTTTATAGTTTGAGTAATGAAAAATAAATAGGAAATCAAAACTTTAAATAACACAGTAGATTAAAAAAGGAGGTTCATTCTCAATCAGATACTTAATCCTCTCCACTTGGAGATCACCTCCTACCAAGAAGTTTATATTAATAAACTTGATCCACCCCCTAGATTGGGATTCACAATAGCACATAAGGATTTCCAGGTCAATTAGACCTCTACCATAGTTATTCACGGGAAAAAAAATACAAAGAGGACACATTGGTACCTCTTCAATAGTTATATATAGAAGAAAATTGTTGTAGAAAGATTAGTGAGTGAGGATATCTTGTATCTTACAACTTTGCTTCGGAGATAGTGTGTGTTGGTGATATAGATACACACACTTCTCGAAAGAAAAGTAAAAATGTAAACAATAGAGCATAAATAATGAGAGAGGATTTAGAATGATCTATGTGATGTGCTTTATGCTTATGGAATTTTTGGATTTAGTATAGGTGAAGCTCGAGTCCACTTCTGGAAAGAGACACTAAAAATAGAGTATTTTGGAAGCTTTGTGTTCTGGTTTCCAGCGAGGTGAGAAGCTCCTTAGAAGTCCTATTTATGTGGATTTTTTACTGTAAGGATGTTCGTACTTTGGTTGATAGAAATTTATTCTTTTTCCACACCTATCAGGATGAGTGTTACTCTTTTTTATGTGTAGCTTTTTTGCTTGGTCATGTGTATTACAATCTTCTCGTGCATCGATGCTTTTTTTCTTAGTTGTTTTCCTTTTTATGTTGTAGGGGCCGACAAGGAGTATGAACTCTATCACGTGCAGGTACCTTGTACCTCATACTATCGACAGACATGGTCATTAATATTGTCTATAAAAAATTATAAAATTATTATCAATAAATAACTCAAATATGACTGTTAGTAATAATTTTTAATTTAAATGGTAAAGGAAGAAATGAGTGAGTATGGAATGGTGCCACAAGAGTGATGACACAGGAGCGATGACTTATCCTTTGTCTCTGAACGGTGTCCTAGGAAAGGAGACATAGGAGCGGTGACTTGTCCTTTGTCTCTAAATGGTGTCTTAGGATTGGTGACACAGGAGTAGTGACTTGTCATTTTTCTTTGAATGGTGTCTTGGACTGCAAAAAATTATGGTCCGGCTGGTTGATTCAATGGTGTCTGGTCCTTTTTGAAAATTTTGAATAGGTAGATCACTACAATGGTGATTGGTCCATATCAATGATGTTTGGTCCTTTTTGAAACTTTTGGATCAGTAGATCACTGTAATGGTGAATGGTCCATATCAATGGTGCATGGTCCTTTGTGAAAATTATGGACTAGTATATTATTTCAATGGTGACTCATACTTTTTAATATTTACTGACTGAACGGTGATAGTGAGTCATATGACCGGTGACTATGAGTTCACCTTAATAGTAACTCATACTTTGTAAAATATTTTAAACCTATGTTATAAAGTAACACTAAATAGAATAGATTAATATTATACATAAACATAATGAAACATAATGAAACAAGAATAAACATGATTTTTGAGTATTAAAACTAGAGGAGTCCAATAATATCCCCTTTTTTGATGATTGCAAATCATGGAATTTACAAGCCATACATAATGATCAAAGTAAAGGATAAATATTTTTCTTGACATATCATACGGATCATGTAAAATTGATACATAACCATGGATCAACTTAATTTATCATAGAAAGAAGAATATCAGAGCAATCTATTTTAGTATTAGAGAATATATGTAAAATATCAAAGCTCATATTCATATGTTTGTATTAGAGCTGTGATATTAGAAGCACAACATCATATAGTGGAACATAACTATTGTTTAAATTCCATATCTAAGTTCTCCCCCTTTTGGGATTATCAAAAAGAGAACAAAAAAGGAAAAATTTATATAGAGCAGAATATGAAATAAGATATATATTGAATTAATTTTTAAAAAGGAAAGTACAGGGGATAAAATAACAACAAAGTACATCCCTATCAAGAAGAGATCTAACCACTTCTTGTTTACATCTAAGTCCATAACTTCATTTCCCTTTTCATAAGAATCGGAAGGAGAAGTAGGAGGTGTAGAAGTGGTATTTGTGGAAGGGATAGATCCAATAGATATTGAAGTTATATGTATGCCATCAAGAATAGAATGAGAAAGGGTTGGTCTAGAGGAGGAATGAGGTAGTGGTTGCTCACTTATGACTGTTTTGATCTGGCTTAGATCCTGAGTAGGGTTCATGGTCACAGAAACAAATGAAGTACAGGTAGATGGAGTTAGGCCAGGTCCCAGAGGAGCAGCTACTAGAGCAACAATTGATGTGTTGTGATGATGCAAGTAAAGCTTCAACATATTTATGAAGTCCTTGATGACCTCACCACCATAATCCATAGTTTTTTTCAAATTCATCCTTGTTTTATATAAACTTTTTAGGTGTAGGGGTAAATTCCTTAAACTTATTGACTTTCTCCTTGAATGCTTGAGTCACTGGAGGTAGCTTCTAATTCTATACTAAATATTTAAAATTATTGGTCAGTTGGTTCTTGGTATAGATCCTCTTAAAATATTAATCCACTTTTGGTGAAATTTCATCTTGAGCATCTGTGGAATATTTTGAGTAAACTCTTACCATGTCATGAACATGCTCATTATGCTTTTGAAATGAGGGGTGAATATGGAATAAGTCTTGAAGAAATAAAAGTGACACTAGAAATACCCTTACCTTAAGTCTTGTCTTTATTCATACAGAATAAAACATCCTTTATAATGAATATAAGATTATTATAAATATACCAAAGAAGCATATTCTTATATATAATACTATATATTATTTTATTATTATTTTATATTACACATTTATTAACAATTCAATGTTAAAGTTACATTTTGGGTAATAACCACTTTTTTCATATTTGTTTTGACATGTTATTTTTTGTTATATTTATTTGATCATGATTTTATCATTTATAGAATTTAAACCATGATATAAATATCATTTATATTTAGTATATATGTGTTGGTCAGAGTAGGACACTCAAGAGGGGGATGAATGGAGTTTCTATATAAATTTCTATCTTAAAACATTTATTTAAAAATCCCCCAATTAAAAAAATTTCTTTCCAGTTATCCAAAGTAGCATATTTATAAAAGATTTAATTGTTTGAAAGAAATATCAAATAGTGGTTAGTTATTAGTTAAAATAATTATAATAATTATATTAACTTTTTAATTTAGTCTATTAAATCAAATTCAAATACAAACACAATTTAAGATTAAATATCAGAGTGAAGTGAAGTTTTATAGTTTGAGTAATGAAAAATAGATAGGAAATATAAACTTTAAATAACACAGTGGATTAAAACAAGAGGTTCATTCACAAGCATATACTTAATCCTATCCACTTGGAGATCACCTTCTACCAAGAAGTTTATATTAATAAACTTTTTCTACACCCTAGATGGGGATTCACAATAGCACATAAGGCTTTACAGGTCAATTAGACCTCTACCACAGTTATTCGCCGGAAAAAAATACAAAGAGGCACATTGAGTTCCTTTATAATATTTCCCTATAATACATTTATTTTCATAATTATTATACTTTTTTCACATAAAACATTCAAATATTGATCAAGGCATAACCATGGGGTGATATTATGCATATGAAATGGAATGAGATCAAGTAAATATATATTCTTGTAAAAAATTCTTAAAATATAGGAAAATGATACTAAAAACAAAAATGTTATCCTAGTACCTTCATTTTTAAAGAATAAAATGGTTAGATCATTTCATATTTCTGGATTTGTGATCGTTAACCTTCTCTAGATCACCCAATTTTTATGATCAATGTCCTCTATCACTCTACATTAGTATTTGAGTGTTTTTTTCTCTTCAATGTCTATATTTTCAGTTTCCACATTTGTCCTATTAATTATTAACCTAGTTATGAGTTACTTTTGGTAACCTTTATATTTCCAAATTTTTTTAAAGGAAATTTTAGTATTCATTTTTAAGATGCGGGTTTGTATAAAAGGAACGTTCAAGTATTAAACATTTGATAAGATAGAATAATTTCAATGATGATATTCATTTTAAGGTGGGTATAATGTAACACCCTGAATTTTAATGAATTATCATTATTTAAATAAATTAAATTTCTTTGATGGATTGCAATGCTTGCTACTCCAAGTTATAATTTATTTATATGTTATAAAATATTAAGACTAAACTTCATATAACACTTATATTAGCTTTTAGTACATGAAAAACTATGTTTGGATTGTATTACACACAATACCAAGTCTCTTCGACTACTTTCATTTCACACAATATCGAGTTTTACCGAACTACAATATCCTATTAATATTACTGTTAAAATACTATTATAGTTATCACTTAGATATTGGAATGGAAGTTATAAATAAGATTAACTAAATTTTGAAAATATTGTTTAAAAATGTATATAAAATTAAAAATTTAGTTATAAATTATTTGGAAATGAAATTCAGAACTATTTGAAAATAAAGAAATTCCTTTTTTAAGAAAACTATTTTTCTATATAAAAACATATTTTATCTCAATAAATTAAATAAAAAAATTTCAATGATTTTTTTAGTAAAATTTATATATTATACATTCAATAATTTTTTTACACGCAACCAATATAGTTTATAGGCATAAGATAAAAATAACTCCCACATTATTAATAAAAAATATATTTTTCCAAATGGCAGTTTTAATACCTTTTAATGGTGAACCTATTTTACTTTTTTTGACACTTTGACAAATTATATTTAAAAAATAAACTTTATTTTTTATATAATAACATAAAAATTATCTTGGGGTGAAATCTTGGTATTTTTATGTGAATTTTCATTTTTTTGATGAATAGTGAAAAATATTGAATTTCAATTAGAAACTGAATTTTAGTCAAATTTATTTATTTAGTTAAATTATATTTTATTTGATTTTAACGTGTATTTACATCAATTATAAACATATTAATACAATTTTGGTTATTTTAATCAATTTCACATTGAAATTAGATATAATTGTTTTTCAAATTTTTGAATATTTTCACCTTAAAAACCCATTGTTTCATCCCATCTACGGGATTAATTTTAAATTAATTTATACCAATTAAGTGATTTTAATTTGTAAAAATAGATTAAATATTTTAAATACTCATAATTTATAATTTTTAATAAGTTTAAATTAATTTTTAAAGAAAATGATTTGTGAAAATAGTTAAAATTAATTATAGTTATTAAGAAAAAAAAACTTTACCGTGAGACTAAACATTAACTGAAGGGGTAAAATATACTATAAAAATATAAAAACTCATTTTATATACATATTTAGACTATATATCCTATTTTAATTAATTTGGTTCATTATTAGAGGCACATTATGTTAGGGAGACCTCCCAATAGTGTTCAACTTTTGGCATTTACAAGAATTTCACTCCTCCTCCACTATAAAAGGGAACTCACACCCCTCAATTATTCACACCTATCAAGACTTTTTCCTCATCAAATAGATGAAAAAATAATCTCTCAAATTCCCCTATCTCAAAATGTAATTCTCATTTTTGGAATAAATCCTACCAAGGAATCCCTTTAGTGCAAACCAAAATGAAGTGCCCGAAGTAGTGGTAACGTTCCTCAACATTCATTTTTTGTTTTGTTTCCTTATAAACAACCTTAAATTATTATTATATTAAAATTATATAATAACCTCATTATAATAAATATATTGATATTTTTTTCATTTAATGGTACTACCTACACCTTCACACACTTCCATCAAATGGGATACACAATAATCATTTGTGTGTACGGTGGACTACTGCCTCACAAACCGATATCATTCTTTATTCCATTAAAACCTATAAAGGTTGGTAATAATGATGGAATTAATATTTTTATATTATATATATGATATTTATGAGGTATTTATTATAATTTAATTATTAAATAACATATACCTTAATGGTTTCCATTTTGTGGGAATACGATAACATCGTTTGTGGATGTGTGGACTACCGCCTCCTCAAAGAGACATGATTCATTCAAGATTTATATGGAATGTATTAAGGATGGGTTTACTAATAAAAATTGATATATATGAAATAAAAATTCTACTATAAATAATATATATATATATATATATATATATATCATTTTGTTTTCAAAATAGGTCAAGAAAATGGAAATAGTGTTCATGCGTACGTACGACCTACCCTCTCCATGAATAGTGTATTTAATTAACTTTTATGGATTATTATAAATAAATATATAATGAATATATATTATATTTATATAATGTTTTAAATTCTAGAAATTAGTAAATCATGATTAGATAAATATAACAAAAAATAACAAGTCAAAACATATACACAAAAAGTTGTTATTACCCGAAACATAAATTTAACATGGAATTGTTAAAAGGGTAATATAAAGTCATAATAAAATAATTTAAGGTATTATATATAAGAATATGGTTATATGGTGGATTTATAGTAAACTTGTATTTATTATACATGAGGTTTTTTTGTGTATGAAGAAATTCATGACTTAAGGTAAGGGGATTTCTAGTATAACTTTTATTTCTTTGAGGCTTGTGCCTAATTCCCCACTTGTTTATTTTGTGCGGTGTATATAATATCATATGAAATTTTATATTATTAATTTAATTTATTTAATGATATAAAAAGTTTCAAATGATTTATTATTTCATGGATATCACGAGTCAAAATTTACTCAAGTAATAAGAGATTTCCATCTCACTTTTTTTCTTTTGTGAGACACATGTCATATTCACCACCTATTTATTTTTTATTGTGTATATAGTGACTATAAATGTATTTTATGTTGATTATAATTTAATTTATTGATATTTAAATATCCATTTTATGATCAATCTTTCACGGGGTTTACAATTTAAGAGTTACCAAATCGGTAAGATATTTGTTTCTCAATTTTACTTCTTCAAGATACATGTTATGTTATGAACCTATATCTTTTAGGAGGTGCATATAATTACATTTTTAAATGTTATATACTGAATATGATTATTTTAATTATATTTTAATCTTCATTTAATTTTATTCTATTATAATTATTATGATTCAATGTTGCCAAAGTGGTAAGAGTTTATTACTACAATCTCATCATTACCAGGATTGTTTATTATTATGATTTCATTGATGAAATATTGTGATCCATATCTCAAGAAATATATGTTATTTTATTATACTATGGTTATTTATGATATATTCATGTAATGGTACCATTTTACCACTCTTTGATACTTAATAAAATTAAGAAAATATTTTTATGAAAATCCAACTATATTTCTATATTTGGTTGGAAATCCGTATTATTCAAAAACCATGTTTTCATAAATTTTTCAAAAATGTTTTTAATTTATATATTTAAACTAATTTTCATGCAAAATGATTTTTAACTGTTTTTTATGTTTTATAAAGTTTTTAAAATAGTTTTAAAATATTCCATTATAATTTTTCAAGGTTATTTCCAAAAAAAAGTTTTTTATAATTTTTTATGTATTAAAAAGTGTTTTTAAAAGATGAAAGAACAATTTAATCAAGAAATTTTTTAAATTATTTTTAAGGAATTATTCATTAGTTTTTAAAGTTATTTTCTTAGAAAATTATTTTGAAAATGTTTTATATCTTAAAAAATGATTTTCAATGAAATGTTATTTTCTTCAAGAAATGATCCAACCGATCTTTCAAAATACTTCTCTATATAAGATGAAATAATTTTATGTATATTATGATTTACATGATATATTATTACAGGAAACCATTCTTATTTTTTATTTTAATGGTTTATGTCAAATATGACTAGTTATTTATGAATCCGGTTTCTCTTACATGGGTTATACCATGATAAAACACTCGTGAAACCCTCTTAATTTCATGGGGTATGATTTGATGAAATAATTATGAAACCAATCACTTTTCCATAGGTTATTATATGGTGAAATCCTTATAATTCCCTTTTCATTTCATGGGTTATGATATGTTGTTTATAAAACCCATATTTTTTACAGGACATGATATGATGAACGTTTTATTATCTTGTGTCACACTTATGTATAATTCCATTATATAATGGGTGGGAACTATATCCCCCTCCAATGAATTGGGTAATGATAAATGGTATATGAGATGAAAGGGAACATGGGTCGTTGCCCAATACTAAAAAAAGAGGGTACATGGGTTGTATCCCAATCCTGAATATAAGAGGGTATATGAGTTATAGACCGAGATCAAGAATAAGAGGGTACATGGGTTGTATCACAACCACAAACAAAAGAGGGTACACCAGTTATAGCCCAAGCCCAAAAACAAGAGGGTACACGAGTTGTATTACAAGACTGAAAACAATAGGGTACACAGGTTGTAGCTCATCACTGAATATAAGAGGGTACACAAGTTGTTATTCTAATCCCAAAGTAGGTACACATGTGATTATACTAATCTTAACATGTTGTGAAGGTCTTGTTAGGTATCATTAACATAATATTTTTTATGCTTATGTATATTACAAAGATTCTATATCTTATGACTGTGTTATGGTCTCATGGATTATTCTCTTTTATTTCTTTATGATTCGTGTCTTATGAACTTCCAATACTTATGTCATGACTTAAAATTATCATCTTTGATTTGCAGGGTATGATTATTAAATTTCATAATCATGTTATCATAACCTTATACTCATGTTATGCTTGCTTATCTCCTTTATTTACCCTTATTGATCATCTAAGCTCACCATTTCTTATGTTTACTTTCCTCAGGTTACAAAGAAAGGTTTTAAGTGGAAGTACTAAAGGGGAAGATATTTGTGGGAAACATTGAATATATTTTATCAATTTATAATATTGTGTTCAAAGTTTCCAAAAATACTAAACTATTAAGGTCCTTGGGTATGTAATTTTTAATGTTCTGAATATTAATCTAAAAGGATGTAATATCCATGTATGTTAAGCCTGGGTTGGTATATATTATCCCTAGGCGAATCTATGGTAGTACATGTATCCATTTGTTTATATCCAAATAATGATGTCCTTTTTAGGATACCATAGACTGGTTTACCAAAATTTGAGGATGTTTTTATATGTGTAGACATATCTATATAGGGATGTTTTTCTGGTCCTAATTTTAAAAATTAATTTCAAAGCAATTAATGATAAAAAATATTTACTAATAATTAAAAAATTCTACATAAAAAAATATACTGATAATTAAAACATTGTATTAATACTATACATGAAACATTATTAAACTTGTAATTTAATATTTCTATACAGGCTTGTTAATATTCATAATGATTAAAAAATTATACAAATAATTATGAAATTGTACTAATAATTAATTTTCCAATTTCATTAACCATGAAATTTAATAATATTACGAATAATTAACTATACTAACACTTAAATCATTAGAAAAACAATTTTTTATTTTAAATTAATATTATATATTTAATTTAACAATATTTCTAATAACTAAAACATTATACTAAACACATAATTTAATATTAGACATTTAATTTAATAATAATGAAATACTATTTCATAAAATTTAATTTTAAATAATTGAAACTAAAATATTATAATAATAATTTACTAATATTAAAAAAATATTACACAGATAAAAAATAAGAAAAACAATAAAATAGAAATATCACAAAATTTTGAGGACCGGAAATATCGAAGAACTTAACGAGAGTTGATTTTATTGAATATTTGAGAGAGGTAAAGAGGGAAGATTTGAAGTGAGAAATTTGAGGGGAGAGGGGATCCCATTTTATCAGTGAATCCCACCACCATGTTTCAATTGAATTATTTCTCAATGTTCAACCATTGAACAAAGTGAATCAATTCAGTTAAAACTCTTCATTATGTATGATGAAGACATAGATTAAATTGACCCTCTAAATCAGTATGGATAAGTTCCAATTAATTTGACACTTGGTTAACCCAAATTACTAGTTCTTAAAAAACATAAACCATTTAATTTGAACCAAATAAAACCATATATAAAATTTATCCACCCCTAACACACTCCCAGCGGTCCTTTGGTTCCCCTTAGACACCCCCGACCTAGAACACCCCAACTTAACCAACCAATCTCTGGACACTTCTCATCTTCCATGGCTGATAGGTTAGATCTTTAATATCCCCCCTCATCTCCCACTACATCCAGCTCTTAAAAGCATTTTTCTTGGGTGTTAACCATCCGTGGACAATCAATAGTGATTTTTTTGGTGTTTATTAAAGCTCTAATTTATTATAGTGATTTATATTTATAATAAATGAAAAAATTGAATGATATGATATAATTCTCATGTTGGTAATAAATATTTTTACCATTACATAAAAATATGTTACAAGAAATATTTTTTTTGAAAATTTTTGGTCCTTTAATCATTTATGAAATAATTTTTTATGGTTCTACAAATCATCGATGTAGTGAAATATTTTATATTTTAATTTATTTTGATACGATAACTAAATTTATCTATTTTTTTAATATTTTAAAATTTTAAATTATAACCATGAAACAATCATGAAACAAAAAAAATCATAATGATTTTAGCTATGATTATAGATAGATATGTCACCTAAATCCTGATACATTTGATGTGTATTTGGATATATCATATGATAAAATATGAGAGTATCATATTCCATGACATATGATATCATGATACTTCCCAAACTAGCCATATTTTATGACATAAAAATATCCTAAGGTTTTGAATCATTAGGTTCTTATATATACTCTAGGGGGTTACTTAGGATGAGTTGAAATTTCTTTTTCTTTAAATAATATTGGAGATTTCCTTCATATTATAAAAGACACCATGAATCTATTTTTATTGACACAATAAGAATTCATAAACAATAAAGTTTCCATTCACATGATTTTTCGTGGGTCACAAAAAATAGGCTATATCAAAGGAGTAAATATCAACCTTGTGTTTTTAAGGGAATAAATCTATACTTCACTGGAATGTGAGTGCAAATTTAGGAAGATATCACTTTTTAACCTAGATGCATGAACCATTCCTCTCTCTTATCCATTGATTTCAATTGATATAATAATATACATTATTTTTTGGTCAACAATGAAAAATATATAAAATAATTAATCAACACCAAATAAAAAGGGTTCCTCCTTGATGATCCATTATTCAACTCAAGATCTTCAATAATATACAAAACATAGTTTTTTTTTTCATTCTTGGTCATCAATGTAATTTCTTCCCACTCACCCATACTCTAAATTACATCTATAAAATGAATCTCCCACTTTCAGTAATTTGTTCCTATATATATTAATTTTTTTTCTTATGTTTGGGTCATACACTTTTTCATTTTATTATTTGTTTTTAAATCTCCAATTGAATTTTATTTTTTATAATAAGTGAAAAACATCAATTAAATTCAAATTAAAATCCAACCCTCAAATTTATATCTCATTTATCACTACCATTTAAATTTTAAAAGGTAGTTTTATGATGTTTATGTGACTAAAAAACCTTCATAATACTACCACATAATCACCTTTGTTTGAATTATATTGAAAACCAGAATCATGGAACAAGCATCTTTATTATGGAATGACAAGATGATTTCCCCATATCTTCTATCAATTATCGATGTGACTTATGTCTTCCTAATAAAAGGGTATCAAGAAAAAAATGATAGAAATATATCCTGAAATAGTCTCAATGCCACTTATATTTTCATTGTGTGATAACATCAAATCTATAAACACTCTATCTTTTCATGATTACTTCACACCATGATTTTTTATATGGAATGACCACATTTCTTCCAAAAACACTCTTCATATGCTTCTAATAGAATATTAAAAACATAAATTCATGGGTTAAAATTTATTTTCATGGAATGTATCACTCTTATAAATTCTTCCATAAAACCCTTCCAAATAATTCACTTTCCATTTTCAGACCCCAATCTTATTCATTACATGACCTCTATAATTTTTAGAATTCTCTGAATAGATATCCCATCACATTCCATACAGTTAAAAGATATTAAAGATACTTCAAAATAATTCTAACATTATTAAAAACCATATTAAAATTTAACTTGAAAAATAATTTAACCAAAACTATTTTTGGTTTTAATAATATATCCATTATGAATGATTTTTTTCAAGAATCATCATAAGCTCAAAAATAACCACCACCTATTGTCCACCATCAACCACATATATCATATAACCCATTGGATTTGAATACAGAACCCCTATATTTATAATTTATTTATCTCTCACCCTTAATGGTTTTCTTATTCTCAAAAAACCCATAAAACTTACTTTCTTGACTTTCTTACCCTTTGACAATAGAATTCAAAGGATTATTTCACTCCAGTTCAAAAATATTATATGGAATTCCTTGATGCTACAACCATTCCAAATCATATCAAGGATCATTCAATACATATATATTCCTAAATGAGTCAAAGCATATTATGAGAAAAAATAAAAATATCTAAATCCATTAATAAGATCCATATTTCCTATAATAAATTCTAATTTTATGAAACACCCCATGGATAATATCTCCACCTATCCTCTTCCTTCAAAAAATAGTTATAAATAAAAAAACAATAACAATAAAAAAATATAACCTTATTTTCAATGGATATAGGGGAAATGTAAACCTAGTTAGTTTGATGAGAGTGGTTGATCAAAAAGGTTCAACTGATTCATTTTAAACACTTTAGTGAAGATATCTTCCACCAAATTTTGAGTCACCACAAATTTCAACCTAGAAACATTTTTCTCTACATTCTTGTTTATAAAATAGAACTATATATCACTATACTTTATGTGGAAGTGTAAAATTAGGTTTTTAGTCAAATCAATAGCAATTTTTTTACACAATGAATCATAATGGGATATTTCACTAATTAAGTAATGCCTTATAATGATTGTTTCATACGTATCAACTGTGTACTAGATTTTTAAACATAGATATACAATGATTCTATTACAATTAAAGAAAACAATTCTGGTTTCTTACTTATCTAACCTACACAGTTGATTCCAATATAAAATGATCACCCACTTGTGTCTTTTGATCCACAATGTAACCATCACAGTAAGAATGTTAATATGATAATAAATACATTTTCATTCTATATTTGAGAAAAAACTATACTATATTGTTCCTTGAACATACCTGATTATTTTTATCTCCACCTTGAGATATTTTTTCTTCATATAAATCTTAAACCTTACTACGAAGCATGTATCATTTAAAATATCTTTCTTAATAGTAGTAAAATAAATAAAATTGACAATGATTCTTTGATATAATGTTTGGTCCACCTCATTATTGTTCTCATGCTTTTCAAGTTTAGTTTTAGTAGCTACAAGTGCTGTAACTAGATTGTAGTCTTCCATTATAATATTAATTAAAAATTATATACAATATTTCACTTTTGAAATATATATGATCCCATATTCTTGATGAAATTTTAGTAAAATAATGTATATCCTCTCACCTATCACTAACATATCAAATTTAGAACATATCGATTAAGAAATATTTTCAAATTATTTTATCATTTAACCTCTAAAGATGATGTTATACACTTATAAAATCACCATAAAATATTCTTTATATTAAATAATTACATAGAGGTTTTGATCAATCTATCATATATCAAAATATATCTTCTCTAGGTAATATTTTTACTATTAATACCTAGCATATGATGCTTTATTTATTCCATATAAGGAATTATTCAACATATTTAATTTAGAATCATAATTTCCAAAAAAAATCACACCAATTTCTCAATATAAACCTCTTAATTAAATACTATATTTATAAAAGTTTTCTTTACATCCCTTTGAAAAACATTTAACATTATTTAAACAACCATTTATCAAAAGAGTCAAATAGATTCCATCCTTACCACCAGTGTAAATGTATCTTCAAAATCAGTGGTTTTAAATTGACCATATCTATTGAAAATTAACCCTGATTTTTTCTAGATTACTTTTTAATTTTCATATAGCTTGTTCCTAAATACCCAAATTGTACCAATCACTATATGAATCTTATATTTTTCTATAAGATTCCATTTTTCATTTTATTAATTATATCAAAATATTTATTCATTTATTTTACAAATGATTCATCCATTATTTATTCCTTAAATAAAGTTGGTTATATATCAAATAATTGAGCAGTATTCTTCTTTATTTTCACCCTCTGAGTATGTTTTGTAACATATTTATCTCTAATGATTTTGTTTTACCAACGTAAACCCTTTTATTTCTTAATTAAGCCACATGTTTACTCACATATTTAATTTGTTCTTCCATTGATTCTATTTAAAAATCATCATTTTTTTGAATATTTTTTGATTCTATCAAATTTTTATTTAGTTCTTAACCTTCATCAATGTTTTTTAGTAACATAACTTCTATAATATTCTTTTGATTTTTTATTAGTAACCCTTACCTCACCCTTATTTGTAATTTTATTAATCCTTTTATTGAAACATTTCTAGTACTTACTATTTTTTGAGTTTCCTAGGAAAAATACCTTTATTTGTTGAAGCACCATATTTTTTATGATTTCCTTTATTTTTATGAATAATATTCTTCCAAATACCATGGGATGATTTCAAGAGGGTTTTCATTACAAAAATTATATTTATTACATATTAATTCTGGATTTATTACATATTAAACTTAACACAACCTATAAGATCGATAAGTCTAGTGTCTTTGGGAATTAAGTACGTTACATAATAATTTAAAATATTAAAAACAATATCTTTATTGAAATATCCTTAACATGATCTCACTTAAAATCACACCGCAAAACCTTGGGACATACATAAGAAAGAGGTGAGATATAAATCCCAGTAAGGGAATAAAAATGACATAACATAAAGAGGATAATACATATTAGATAATAGACATATCAATGGGGCATAGAAATAGTAGGAATCATAAATATGAAAAATGAGACATGATATAATATGATAACATAAAGGAAACATAATAAATGTGGAAGTGACATAAAACAGTATATCATTAACATTGGTCAAGGATATATTCTAATACATTATGATGGAAAAAGTCCCATAAAAGAATAATGTTCACTCCCTATACCAAAATGACATCTCATGAGACTAAAAATTTCCCAATTCACTGGAGATCTATATAATTCTTGGAACACATATCACTTTTATTTCAATATCATGATTAAGTGTTCCACAAAGATCATACAAACTGAATTCATTAATCACCATATTTTATTCCAAGATAAAGGAGTGTGTAATATATACATGTAAGTCCAAATAAAAATAATTATATGTTTATAAAATTGAACACCCTTGATAGGGAATGGGTATCGTATTCATTAATTTTTTTTTCAATGGAAATTCATGGTGAAATTTTGATATCATAAAAGTATCACATAAAAATTCATAAAATGGGTTGATGAGAGTGAAAGGGTTATATCATAATTTGGGCATAAAATGGGTATTAGTATGGACATGGAAATATATATCCCAACATTAGGAATTAGAAATGTAAGTCATAAGATAATAAAGAAACTATAATAAAGAATAGAAGAAATGTATCCCTTACTTGAGCGTGTGACACAAAATGCTTGGGAGGAGCTTCTTGAGAGATTGGGGTAACCTTGTGAAGAATATAGATTGGGTAGGGAAGAGTAAGTATGTTCTACACGTATTTTTAGTGAAGAGAAATTGGATCTTGGGGTTTTTTATATAGGAAAAATAAGGAGAATTCTTTATTATTTATCAAACTTAGGTTTTAGACTCTATATAATAAAATAAACAAAAAAAAAACTACCATGATTTTTCCCATAGTTTCTATAAAGTGTGAGTGGTTTTAATTTTTTTTATAATTACAGGGTCTGAAATTAATAAAATAATTCCCTTTTTTATGTGGTGGTGTGTTATTCTCTTAAATAAATGATCTTAAAACCTTAAAATAGATAAACGGTTTTGGAAGATTCACAAAGGATTTATAAAATTAAACGAATAAAAATAAAAATTATTTTAAAATTAAAACGTATATTTTATTTTGGATCCCATTTATAGTATTTATTACCTCACTTTTGAGTCATTATGATGTCATAATACACAAATTATATTTATACGGTATTTAGTTTTTACCCGAAAATTCGACTGTCATAGAAAATTATACAAAATTCACCATTGGATAATTTAGATGTTATAATTCCAAAAATAATATTAATTTTATCTAAATACCTTTCTAAATATGCATATTTTTACTTTTAAAATAATAATTGACATTTATTGAGAAATGCATGGTTTTTTTCACAATAACAGTTTTTGAACCCTTATAAAAATTACATTTGACTTCACAAAAATTATATAATCATTTATATTTAATAAAAATTATATAATCATAATATTTTATTAAAATATTATTTATTTTAAAAATACATTAATTCATAAAAATAAATTCCTTAATTGAATTTGTATATTAACCAAAAATACTATTTTGTGTTTTATTGTATCAAAATAAAAACCATTTATATAGTAACAATAATAGGATAGAAATATATCCAATAGTGTACAAAAATAAAGTACAAACTAATATATATAGAGTCCTGATTCATATCCATTTAAGAGACTAGAAAATTCCCTAAGAGTAAGGTGCATGACATTGATACTTTCATAGGTTGGTTTGGCATACATGGTTTTGGTCGTGATCCCGATGAGCTTAAACTTATTCTATAAATAGTTTTACTCAAGCTTAAGTTGTTGAATATCAGCTTGGTCTTGGTCAATGGAAAATCCTATTGATGTTATCTCCCTTGGAATCTCTAATAAATGTGCTTCATTGGGTACGATCCTATTAGTTGAGGTCATCACTTCCTTTTTCTATGTTAATTGGATTTATTAAAACCCAATATTTATACTAATCATATGATCACTATTAAATAACTATATTATAAATGTTAATAATTCTTAACAGTATTTTAAATCTTATATAATACCAAAAAAAGAAAAGGAGTGCATGTGTTTTCAATGACCATATTACAAAATAAGATATTTAATTAAAATCAATATGTTGGTCCCATCCTCCTTTGAAGTAAATCGAGCATGCTATAAAAATTTCCTTAAGTGTCTGGTAGTATGCTTAGATTAATCATCAGTTCAAGGTTGATAAGTCGTGATAAATTTTAACTCAGTATTGAGATCTTGTTGGAGACTCTTCAAAAAAGATGTGAATCTTGGATCTTAATCGGATATAATCGATAGATGTAATCCATATATCCTTCCCACTTCTATGATGTATATCCATGAAAATTGATCCAGTGATAATTCCTATCGAATCTAAATTTAGTGTGCAGTCTTTGTAAGATGATCCACCAAAACCCAGATAGCATTGTTTCCTCTAGATTTCTTCATAATTTTAGTAAAAAATACCATGGTGATGTTTTTCCATTACCATGTAGGTATGGGTAATGATGGCATTATCCCATTAGTTTTTTTCCTTTCCTCATTCACTTGATGACATATAAGAAATATTAATGTATATTCCATGATCTCCTTCTTTATATTGTCCTACCAATAGTATTCTCAAAGATCTCAATACATCTTTGTGCTTCCTAGGTGGATGGAGAAGGCTGTGATATATTTATCATTCAACAGCTCCTTATTTAACTTAGGATTTCATGGTACACATAGTCTTGAAAAAAATATCACAACTCCTTCTTAATTAACATTTAAATTCAAGGATTTACCTTTTCTTATAGTTTGTACGTTCTTTTAAATTCCCACATAATTTATCTGAGAATCCTTTACCTTTTCTAGATGGGATGGTTGAGAAATAATTTGTGAAAGGATTGATGTTGTTCCTTCCTTTATGAATACCATGTCCATCCTTCTCAAATATAAGAAGATCAGATCCCTCTAAATTCTCATCAATGATATAATTGTAGGATCCTTTCTACTTAGATCATCCTCTACTTTATTCACTTTACCAAGATGGTAGTTAATTTAGCAGTCACAGTCATTGATCAACTCTAACTATTTTTTTTTGGAATATATTCATATTTTTCTATGTGAATATATACTTATGGATTTTGTGATTTGTATATATTTAACACTTATCCCCAAAGAGATAATACTTCTATATTTTCAAAGTGAATATCACTACATCCAACTCCAGATCATGCATTGGGTAGTTCTGTTCATGAAATTTCAACTAGCTTGAAGCATTGGTAATGACTTTTTCATTCTGCATTAGCAAACAACCCAATCCCTTCTTCAAAGCATCACTATATTCCACAAAAGTTCTCTATTTATGGGTAGTGTGAGAATTGGGGTAGTGATAAGGCTCCTTTGAAACTCTTTGAATCTCTCTTCACATTCATCATTCCAAGAAAACTTGACTCCCTTCCAATTTATCTTGGTTAGTGGTTTTGATAATAATGATAAATTTCCCACAAATCATCGATAATACTAAACTAATCCAAGGGAAGTATAGATATATATCAAAAAATGGTGGCCTCAACCATCCTTTAATTACTTATATATTTAAATGATCCACATATATCCCATTTCTTGTGATTATATTACCCAATAACAATACTTCCTTCAACCAAAAACTCACATTTTCTGTACTTAGAATACAGATTCTCCTTTCACAAGGTCTTTGGAATAGTTTTTAGATGCTTCTATTGCTCCTGCTTTTTTTCATGTATAATATAATATAATTTAAAAATACTAACACAAATTTTTTGAGGTGATATCTAAACACTATATTCATCAAGTATATGAACATTGATAGAGAATTATTGATACCAAAATGAATTACTATGAACTTATAGTGCCTATACCTTGTACGAAAATAATTCTTTGGGATATACTCCTTATTCACCTTAACTTGGTAATATCCTGACCACAGATCAACCTTGGAGAAGTATCATGCTCAACATAGCTGATCAAGTAAGTCATAAATCCATGGAAGAGGTTAATTTTTCTTTACTGTGATCTTATTGAGCTCACGATAATCAATACAAAGGTGCATTGACCCATCATTCTTCTCGATAAAGAGGACTTTTGCACCCCATAGTGAAGCACTTGTGTATATGAACTCATTATCCATATTATACTATAGTTGTTTCTTGAGTTATTAAAGTTCCACAATTGCCATTTGATATAGATTCTTGGATAATGATAACACCCCAGGTATAAGATTGGTGGAAAATTCAGCCTCTCCGCAAGGAGGAAGACCAGAACATTCCTCAAGAAACACATCAGTGTATTCCCTCACAATAGGCATGCCTTTGAGGATGATTCTTTCCTTAGACTTAGTAATTTTATATAAATATTATTGCTCATAGGGAAATAATATCCATGATTGTGATTTTGGTATTAAAAAATATTCATCCTCTATGCACTTACACTAAATCGTGGGCTGATTTGTGATATGGAGAGTGATTTCCTTCTCATGGAAGTTTATATTGGCTCTATATAGGGAAAGACTATACATGCCTATAATTGTGTAAAATTCTACCAAATGTAGTATGAAAATATTTTATAGAAATTTCAGACTAAAAATTGTGACATGGGAGGACTTATATACTTGGGATGAAATAATTTCTATGTTTTCCATTTTAATAGACAACTAAACTTCCAAGATTTGTGGTGGTGTTTAAATAGTTCTTCTAAACTTTTGTGACATGAAATAATGTATAGAACTAGAATCCAAAACTATATTCACTATACTTGAATGAATAATTAGCATACCTATCACTACTTCATTTTCAGGATCCACTTTAGTGCTTGTGATAGAAAAATCTCACCCTTGATAACTGTCTTTAAAAACCCTTGGCTTAGTGCATTAGTTTACAAAGATCCCTAGTTCCTTGTAGTTGTATCAATGAACAATACACTAAGGGTTGAACAGATAATTCCTTTCCTCTATCATATTAGAGGGTTTCTCATGTCAAAAATCATTAGCTAGGTGGGCTTCCTTACCACCCCTAAAGTATTTCCTCACCCCTTTGGAAACTTCTAGGGTGCTTCTTTCTGCACCTTTAACAAGTGGGATGATGAAATTTCTTGGCACCACTACATTTCTCCATCAGAATTCCAGAATTAAACTCCACTTTTAGATTCTTATTCAGATGACACCCTTGAGATGCACTAATTTCCATTTCAACTTTGTGGTAATATTGTATAATTTACTCATAGCTATCAATGTCATGGATCACCAAGTATTTTCTTAGACTAGGTTTTATTCCACCAAAGTAGTAATAAACCTTGTATTATGGGGTAATGAAAAAGCTAGAGGCGTATTTTACAAGTCTTGTGTAGTTTTCCTCATACGATCTTCTATATTATTTATCTTTTTTTCTTGAGGGAAATGAAATCCCTTTCCATTTTAACTTAGAGAGTGCAAGAAAAATATTTATCAATTTTTTTTCAAAATTCCTACCACCCCATCAATTAGATCTCTTATTTAGGCTTTATATTATTGAACAATGTCCAACACTAATCAAATTCTACCTCCATACAATAAAAAACCAATAGAACCTTCTCTAATTCATAACATTGAAGGATAAGGAATATCTTCTCAGTTAATTTGATTCATTCCTCCATGATTAAGGGATTATATGATCAATTAATATTCAGAGGCTTTTTTCATATAAAGGACTCAATTATAGCTTTTTATTTATTAGGGGTATTTGGGTGCTCCTACTAATCTAGGTTTATATTCAAAACTTGATTCAACTGGGAGAGTATCATCAAAAGGCTTGTGATTCCTGCTCCCATCAGGTTGAACACCTTGTTAGGACAATCATCACATTGATCATCGCAATGATTTTTTAACTGATTCCTCATATTTCTAGAAATTGTCTAGAATAATTGGAAAATTAGGGATTAATATTTTTATACTTTTAAAATAATAAACTATAATTTAATTACATTAGAGGGATAAATTATAACATACATTTTTTCCCTTAACTTATGAATTTATAGGATTCAATCTATGTTATCCATGATCAATTTCTTAACATATATTCTTATGGAATTTTTTTCCATTGATAATTGTTCTTAATAAGCTTATGCATTTACCAAATAATATACCTAAAGAGTGTCAGTCTAGGTTTACAGTAAGGACCATTGTTGTGTACCTGGTTAATCCAAGTCAGGCCCGACACACCTTATCAGAGTTGTTACCCTAGGTACATCTGTTCCAGAAATATGACCACTTTTAGAATCCAGACATGGATTATTTTCTTGATAAACAATTTACACCATATATACTGAAATTTAGATATTTTTTCCTTATACTTAGTATTATCCCTAAGGCATTCACTAGAGTTTTCTAACCCTAAACCCAAAAATAACTAAACTTTTCCATTGATACAAACTGTGACAATCTTTCTATATATTACTTATTAATTCATGATTTATTGAATAATATTACACTTAATACAACATGGAAGATCAATAAGACTTGTATTTTGGAATTAGTTACATTACAAAATAATTTAAAATATAAAAAACAACATATTTTTTGAAAACATCCTTAACATGCTCATACTTAAAATAGCACAAGATAACTTGAGGACATAAATAAGAAAGGGGTAAGTAATAAAGCCTAGTATGGGAATAAACATGGAATAACATGAATAGAATAATACATATTAGAAAATAATCATAAAAATGGGTCATAAAAAGATTAGGAATCATACACATGAAAAATGAGACAAGATATAGCATGATAACATAAAGTAAACATGGGAAATGTGAAAACAACTTAAAACACTACAAAATAAACATAGGTCAAGGATAAATTCAAAGAATTAATGATGGAAAAATTTCCATAAAGGAATCATGTTCACAAACTCTCCCAACATGAGGTCTCATAAGACTAAATATTACCCAATGCATTGGAGCACCATATAATTCTGGGCACACCCATCACTTTTATTTCATTCTCATGATTAAGTGTGCCACATAGATCATACAACATGAATTCATTCATCTTAATATTTTATTACATGATAAAAGAGTGTGAAATAAATACATGTATTCCCAAATATAAGTAAGTATATGTGTGTAAAAGTGAACACCCTTGATTGGAAATTGGTATGGTATTCACTAAAAAATTGTTTCGGCATGGAAAATCACACTGAAATTTCGACAGCATAATGATGTGACATAAAAATTCATAAAATGGGTTGAATAGAGTGAAATGGGTTAGTATTTGGAAATAAAATTGGACGTAATGGGGATATGTAAATACATATCACAACATTAGGAATTTGAAATGAAAGGCCTAAAATAAGAATGAAACTTGAACAAAAAAGAGAAGGAAAGGATCCCTTACTTAAGTGTGTGAATCAAAATGCTTGGGAGGATCTTATTGAGTGTTTGGGGGAACCTTGGGAGGACTATAGAGTCATGAGGTAATATTAAATACATGATCCAAGTCTTTTAAGTGACTAAAAATGGGATCTTGGGTTGGTTTATATAGGAAAAGAGAGGATAATTCTTTATTATTTCTCAAACTTAGGTTTTGGACTCTATATAATAAAATAACCAAAACCAAAATCCTCACCATGGTTTTTTCCCTTCGAAGTTTCCAAAATGGGATTGGTTTTAATTATTTTTTAAGTCCAAAATATTAAATTAATGAAATAATTCCCTTTCTTATGTGGAGATGAGTTATACACTTCAAGAAATTATTTTAGAACCTTAAAATATATTAATGGATTTGGAGGATTCAAAAAGGATTTTTAAAATTTAAAAAATAAATTTAAAATTGAATTATTTTAAATGAAAAACATATATTTTATTTTACACCCCATTATATTATTTATTACATCATTTTTAGTCATTATGATGTCATAATTCACAAATTATATTTATACGGTATTTATTGTTTTTCTGAAAATTTAACTGTCTCATAAAATTATGGAAAAATTAATTTTGGATAATTTCTATGTTATGATTCCAAAAATAATGTTAATTTTATCTAACTACATTTCTAAATATTTTTATTTTCACTTTTAAAATAAAAATTGACATTTATTGAGAAATGTAGGGTTTTTTTGACAATAACTATTTTCGAACCCTCATAAAAATTACATTTGACTACATAAAAATTATATGATCATTTATATTTAATTAAAATTATTTAATAATAATATTTTATTAAAATATTATATATTTCAAAAATCCATTAAATGATCAAAATAAATTCTTTAATTGAATTTTAATGTTACCCAAAAATATTATTTGTGTTTTACTGTATGAAAATAAAAATCATTTATAAATTAAGAATAATAGGATGAAAATATATTCATTATTCTATATAAAATAATGTACATGATCATATATCTATGGTCTTGATACATATACATTTAATTAACTGGAAAATTCTCTAAGAGTAAGGTGCATAATAGTGAGACTTTCATGGGTGGTTTAATGTACATGGTTAGGGCTATGATCTCGATGAGCTTGAACTTCTCCCATAAACAGTTTCAATCATGATTAAGTTTTTTAGATATCATACTGGGCTTGGTAAAAGAAAAATACTAGTGATTAAATATCACTCATAAGCTTCAATAAATGAGCTTTATATGATACGATCCTACTGGTTGAGGCCATAAATTCCTTTTTCTATGTCAATTAGATTTGTTAAAACCCTATATTTATACTAAACATTTGATCACTATTAAAAAACTATATTATAAATGGTAATGATGCATAATGGCCTTTTAAATACAATAAGATATAATAAAACCAAAGTAGTTCATGTGTTTTCTATAACTAGATTATATAATAATACATTTAATTAAAAGAAAAAGGGAAATTTTATTTTCAATAGTTTGAGTCGTTATGGTTTCATTCCATGCCACATCTCATATATGTTCTTCTCTAATCTCATACTAAGTAATACTATATTATGAGCATAGAAAACACTTAAACTAGTTCCTTTCAAATCTGATGTGAGATTCTTCTATCAATCAAAAAAATGTATTTTTCTATGTTTTTTAACATAAAACATATTCTTTACACAACCCTAATCTATTAAAGGTTATTAACTAAAAAAAATAAATTTTTAATACCATGTTTCTAATGGATATTTTCATCCTTAAAGTGTGTTTAATATGTCTCATGTTCAAATCTCATAATTTTTAATGTTATTATAGTTTCATTTTCCAATATTCTCTAGAATCTCTTAATGAAATCCTACACTTTCTTCTTTGATTATTTGAGCATTGAAAACTATACCCTACTAAAATCATCCCAAAATGGGATAAAATAACTCTCACCATAAGTTCTTTTCTAACCAATTTGACCACATACATCATTATGAACCAAATTTTGTAAAACCAATGCTCTATTATTATTTGTAGGATATAGATTTTGAACATTATTTCCATATATAAAATTATCAAAAATATTTTCTAGATATTGCTTTAAAATAATAATATCTACTAATTCTCTTAATTTTTATAATATCATCATACTTTATTTATTTTCATAGACTAGCCACTTGTGCCACAAAATATTTTCTTCTTACAATATCAATAAACACATTTTTTCTTTTTTACTAAATTGATATAAATTTCCATTTGTTATATAGCATTTCATAAAATCATTCCCAGATTTTCCTTTAATGATATATCCCTCTCAACTAAATGTTACTTCTAAACATGAGCCACAAGTTGACTAACAGTTAAAATATTATGATGATGTTCACTAACATAAATAACATATGTATTCATTAATTCATTGCCAACAAGATGAGCCTCTTTAATTATTTTTGTATTTAAATATTTACCAGTTTATAAGAACACTATTCCATCATCTATGAACTCAAAATTCTTTAAAATATTCATATTACCTATCACATGTGAAGAATACCCACTCAATTATTTGATTCTTTTTAGTAAAATTCATTCATGATTTCCATTTCAATATTCTTTTTTTCCTTATAAAAAATTCCTAGAATATTTGATACATTTATTGAACTCTTATCAACATTTTTAGTTGAATAAATAATAAATAATTATTATTATTAAATGAGGTAAAACCCATTTTCCAAAGGAATTGAGTTATCTTTATTTTGATCCACTTTCCTCAATCTTATATAAGAAGAGATTCCTTCTCTAACTAAAATCAACTAATTTATTTATAATGTTTGAACAATTAAAAATGCAACCCTATGAATAATTTTCTCCCCAATATAATTTTTAAGTTCCAAATCCCATTTTATAGCTTCCAATATATTCTCCCCTTAGAAATCTTTTATCCTCCCCAAAATAAGACACAGAGTGTCCATGAAAACTAGAAAACTAAACTTTCATCAAAGGAAATATAATGTTTCCATAACCTCTCAATATATCTTGATTTTTTGAAAAACTACTTGACTATTGATTAGTTTTAGATGGTTTATAGCATTTTCCAATCTTATGGTTCTTAGTTATCTTCACATTAGCTGGATTTTGCTTTGATATACTTTCCTCATAACTAATTCCAATTTTTGTTATACCATTTTTTCTTTAACCACTCAATGTTTCATTAAACGTTCTTAGTACTCATTCTTTTATTTTCTTAAAGCATCATTTGAAAACATATCAACCTAAATCTTAAAAACTGAATAGTTAGCTGTTACTTTCAATTAAACCTTCTTTCATATGGAGACAAATGATTCTTCAAAATTTTTAAACTTTTTGACTTTCTATAAAATAGATAAGACAATATCATCAGTGATCTTATTATATTCTTAAATAATGAATTTGAAATTCACTACTTCTTCAGATTTCATAAGATTCTTATTATAATCTTCCAGAACCATTTTAATACAATAAATCATAGCTTCATGTCCATCAATATAGCTTGAATACTCCTTAAAAAAACTAACAATTTTTATAGTCTTCTTTATTTAATAGTGACTTAAAATTCAACCTTGAGGTCTATAACTTCAAATAGTTGATCACTGCCTTCCTTAACCTCTGTTTTTTATTTTTCGACTAATGCTATAATAACATATTACATGGTTGAGAAAAAATTTATTTCTATTACTTCTAATGTATCTTCCTCAAAAAATTATTATTCTTTTATAACAAGTACTTTTCTTTGAATATTATTTCCTTATGAATTTAAATAAATGAAGTTACTTCAAGGTGGAAAATTCTTTTTTTGGTGAGAATTTAAAATTAACCCCCCTTTATCATATCTCTTTATATATCTAGAAGTGATGTGTTCATCGTTACCGAAATGTAAATAAGATTCAGGTAGGATTCTATCATATCCACCTTTATCACTCTTATTTTTTGGAAATGAGTGAAAAGAAATAATTAATTAGATAATAATCAACATCATATTTATTAAATTACAACTTTAATATAGATATTAATGATATATATTTATACTAATGTTCTAAAAATATCTCTATATTCATCCTCACTTCGTATGAAAAAATATTTCTATGTTAATCATGAAGAGAAAACTCACCAAAATTCAACTTCTCAAGTGTTGATGTTTTTAGATTGTAAATTAAAGGAAATATTCTAATGATCTTCATCACTATGTGAGACTCATGGATTTCTTGACTAATTCCATGAATGGAACCAAGATCCTCAATAATTAGTTTAAAGAAACCATCAATAATTTCAATATAAATCATCTTTAGATCATGAAATATATTCTATAAAACCTACATTATTTCCTCTATTACTTTTTTGATTCCTTAAAAATTTTATCATGTTTATCCAAGATATATTTACACATAGAATAATTCACCACCTTCATATAAATTTGATTTGGTAGATCACTCAATAAGCCATTTGGAGCCTTAGTATCATCATTCTTCAATTTTTATCAACTTTCATTATTAATATTTGGGTGAGATCACTGAATTGTATCCCATGAACTACCATAGGGTATAAGTTGAAACCAAGAGATTTTAGATGTTAACTCATTATATTATTCCATATTTTATAATTGAATCCATAAAATAAAGGTACTCCATTTACATTCACTATGTTCTCCATGAAAAAAACTAGCTTCCAATAGATTTAACAAATAAACCATTGATCTAATACCACTTTTTATTTCCCTAGGTCCCACTAAACAACCTGATATGTGGTAAATTAAGGAGAGATGGAATTTATTTTTCTTTAAATCAAATTAGATCTTGTGCTCAGATTGGAAAAGACACTATAAACCTATTTTTGTTGAGATAATTATAATTTATAAATATTAAAGATCTCAAAATCAAGATTTTACACATCCCACCTAAAACATGCTGTATAAGATGAGAAAATATCAATGTTGTATTGATATTATAAGAAATAATAACTTCATTAGTATGTGATTACAAATTTAGACTGATCTCACTGCTCAACCATGGTAAAAAATCTATTTCCCTCGTCCATGTACAACATTCAATAGAAATAAAAACACCCAATTGTTATCCTATATTCCTCTAGATATTTATATCATTTCCTTCTTCCGTATGTGTTAAAAACATTTCCATGTGTTACTCTATTTTTCAATATCTAATATAATTTGAATTTTTAAAATTCAATTTCAAAATAAAAAATATCCACTAGTTCAAATCAAGAGCTCATATTAATATCCCATTGATATACAATATTGAAATTTGAAAGTGCATTTTTAAGAAATTTAAATAACAACAAAACCTTCATAACACTACCACATATTCACTTTGTTTTTGAATTTTGTAGATATAGCATCCCGTGTTTTTATAACATAACTTTCATTCCATTACACGGAACTGAGGATCTTTAAGGTTTAGTGTCTTGGAAACAAGGAACATAAAATATGAAACCAAAAAAAACATTCTTCTTAAACACATGAAAGGCTTCTCCTCATGTTCACCCTAGGCTCATTACTGCATCTCATAACCTGGGTACATACATCAAAAGGAAGGGTGAGCAGAAGGCCCAACAAGGGAAACAAGTGAAACATTTTACATATGAACTTGAGATACATCAATAAAGTCATGAAAAGAACTTTAAGGCAAGAAAATGAAATCATGAGGCATATCATAATAAAAATAAAACTTTTTCATAACTTGAAGATGTGGCTACATCATTTAACATAGACAATCATGAACATATCACCAAGGTCCATCCCCAAGGTGTCATTTTAAAATTACCAAGGTTATTCACCAAGGTATCGTGAAAATTGTAATCTCTAGTGGTTACATCATTACCCAATGCATTGGAGCGCTATCAGGGCGCACCCTTAAATTTTCCTTTATTATCATGTGAGACACATATATCATCATCAAACATTTCATAAATAACCCATATAGCATAAAGGAAATGGCTTTCATTTCATAATCATAACTTTTTAAAAACTGCTTTAAAGACATGATCTTTATATCACTTTAAAACCCACAGAAAAGGAAGGTGGGTCTCATGTATGTAAATCCTAGAATCTAAACTAGAACATTTTGGTATATATGTGAATACCCCTTTAGAAGAAAGATCTTTGAGTATTCACTTAATAAAATAAAAGAACTTTAGAAAAAGAGATAGACATTTTGAGACGGAAATTCTGCAGCATAACGGCAATGTTCCGAGTTTTTAGAAGACATTAAAAGAGAGGTAAAATGGGTCAAACATTAATAAATGACCCATAAAATAGTACATGGACAGAATAATAAGGATACATGATCATGGTAATGAAATTTCAAGGACATACCATTTGAAATGAAAAACATGGAAGGAAGAAAAAAATTAGATTTCTCTTATGAATGTTCGGCAGCCTAACGGCGTTACTTAAACATCAACAAAAATGATTTGAAAAGATCAAATAGGGTATCTCATCATGTGAACATAATAGTTAAGTATGATAGATATAGAGATTATTCCCCAACATAACAAAAAGGAACTTGAAAGAATTGACATGAAAGTAGAACTTCAAAACGAGAAGGGTGAAGAACCAGTTAAAAATTCGGCAGCCTAACGGCGCCACTTAAAACATCAAAATACTAAATTGAAGAGATAAAATGGGGTCTCTCATCATATGAACATAAGAGTCCAGTATGATATATATAGATAACATACCCCAATATAACAAAAGGAACTTGAATTAATTGACATGAAAGTAGAACTTCAAAACGAGAAGGGTGAAGAACCACTTAAAAATTCGGCAGCCTAACGGCGCCACTTAAAACATCAAAATACTGAATTGAAGAGATAAAATGGGTTCTCTCATCATATGAACATAAGAGTCCATTATGATATATATAGAGATCATACCCCAATATAACAAAAGGAACTTGAAATAATTGACATGAAAGTAGAACTTCAAAACGAGAAGGGTGAAGAACCACTTAAAAATTCGGCAGCCTATCGGCGCCACTTAAAACTTCAAAATACTGAATTGAAGAGATCAAATGGGGTCTCTCATCATATGATCATAAAAGATCAGTATGATAATTTAGAGATCATACCCCAACATAATAAAAAGGAACATGAAATACTTGAATGAAAATAGAACTTGAAAACGAGGAAGGTGAAAGAATCCCTTAAAAATTCGGCAGCCTAACAGCGCCACTTAAACATTCTTAAAACGAATTGATGAGAGAAAGGGGGGGGGGTCTCTCATCATATGAACATGAAATAGGCAGTAGGATTAATATAAGAGAACATCCTCCAACATAAGAACATGGAGTATAAAAGAAATGACATAAAAGAGATTACTTGAAAAGAAAGAGAGAGGTCGGATCCCTTACCTTAAAATGTAACCCTTAAACCTCAAAGGTTGGGACCTTGAGGGCTTGGGGGCACCTTGGGAGGACTCCTTGGGAGGTAATGAGACCAGAAATTCGTTGGGAATGAGTGGGGAGTCGAATGGATGAGAGGAGGGCTTGGTATTTATAGGGAAAGTGAGGGGACAAGGCATTAATGGCCAAGGGACACCTCACATGTGCTTTTCTCAAACCCATGTGCTCTCCCTTGGCATTTATCATGGAGTTAGGCCACATGGGGCCCCAAAAACAATAATTCATCACCCTTGTCCGGCCAACCCTTAAAAGATCTCATGACATCATCATGACACAGTTATGATGTCATTAAACATACCGAAACCCTAAAACTGTATTTTTACTATTCACTGAAAAAATTCATCTTTCTCAGAAAAATCCCAAACTTTCACCTTAACGAAATATCAATGCTCCGATTTCAAAAATGAACTCCATTTTATAAAAATAATTTTCTAAATATTTTTAATTTTATTTTTAAATAAATACACTATTCACCGAAAATTCATTTTTTTCAGAAAAATCCCCAAAAATTACCATAACATAATATCGATGCTCTGAGTTCAAAAATAAAGTCATTTTTATAAAAATAATTTTATAATTATTTTTAATTAAATTTTTAATTAAAAAACACTATTCATCCGAAAAAACTAATACTTGAATAATAATTTATGAAACCGTTATTTAACCATTGTATTGAATCACATTACTTAATCAAAGTGCCTAGCTTATTTTAATACTTTCTTTAAGTGAGATTACTAATCCATTTGGACACACTATTAATCCTAATCATAAAATCACTATTCATAATTTACTATTCATCAAAAATCAAGTTGATCTTATTAGACTCTAAATTTAGTACTGAACATAATTGTAGAAGAACATTTTTTGAAAATCATTACACATTTTTAATTATTTAGGGTTTACATAAACAATTTAAAATATCCTTTTTCTAAAATTCATCAAAAATTTGCATACTATATTTATCCGGTCATTTGAAAATTCTTAAAAGAAATCGAAATTTTATTTAAAACAAAGGATTACACAAGACAGTTACGGTCTCCTTACATAGCCCCTTATCACACCAGCATAGGACCTAAGTGTAAGGTGTGCTAAGGTGAGAGAATCCAAGGGAGGCTCGGCCAACATCGCACGAGTAGTAATTTCTATCAGTTTGAACTTCTCGCGAAGGCGATCCCGTTCTAGATTTATACGATGAAGTTCAGCTTGGGTTTGGTCCAGAGCAAAGCCCAGTGGTGCTACCTCCTTCCCAAGTTCTGTTAGATGGGCTTCGATCGGTCCAAGACTACTGGGTGAGGCCATCAAATCTTCTTTCTATATTAATTAACCAAGATTGCTTGTATTTAGAGACAATAGTCAAAATGTTTAGTTTCCAGCGGTCATATTGACCAATGGTCAAATAACAGTCAAATCCCAACAGTCTCATTTTAATTATACTCATGTTACCAAATGAAACATTTTTGTTGAGTATAACAATAACACATAAAATTAGGAAACAAAATTTATTTAAAAATTTCGGGTCGTTACAATCTTCCCCCCTTAAGAAATTGCGTCCTCGCAATTTTAAAATTGGGTTTCGAAATTTCATTGAAAGTCCCACATCGGAAAAGGAGTCAGTAAAACTATTACTTTAAAATAAAGAAAGGGAAGTAAAAAGGTCACCCGAGTTAACCCACACTAGGGTTCCATGTAGGAAAACATGGACATGGAGGAGAAAACAAAGGGTCATGTTCTGAGGGAGAGTGATAGAGAACATGATTAGGAGAAAGTTAACCATGAGAAAATCCCAAAATTATGATGTGTGTAAACGGTCTTTGATTACCTAGTAAGAAACGTAAACCAACAACATTTTTGTTTTACGTTTCTTTTCATAATTTTGAGGATTTCATTTACTACATAGAACAAAAACATATGAAAATATACCTACCTTCAAGTAGAGTTTCATCCTTTAACAAGTCCCTACCAACACTAATCTTTTCTCCAAATGATGAGAATTCAAAAACACTTGGTCTCATAAAAGCACAAGAATCATCTTCTATAGAATCACATAATCTACAAAAGATTAACTATCTATTTCTTCTATCTTTAAACATTATCCCAAAAACATAAAGGTTAAGGTAAAACAACTCTTCAAAAAGAAAGAATCCCATAGGAATGGAAACTACTTTTAAATCATCAAAGTTCCATGGTACTACCCAAAGTTCATCATAGACCATTCAATAAATAACGGTCCTTAAAATTCCTCAAAACAAACAAAAATAAGATTGAAACCCAAATACGAGAAGGATTTGATAACATAGTCTTCCAAAACAACTTCATTGTTCATCTCCAGACAACATCAACCACTCCTAACATCTTATAAAAAAATTAGCTAACCTAAACATATTTTACCCAAGATAGGTTAGTCATTCCCATAAGTAACCTAAATTACTATAAGTTCACCTTAAATTCATCGATTCTTCAAAATATAAGTCAACCTTACTCCTCAATGAAAATACCGTAGTAATCTATTTACCTCGATCAAATATGGTTCCCAAAATAAGGAACGTCTTCCAAAATAATAATCATATTTTAATCCCCTAATCATCCCTGTCTTATTAATACGAAAATCGTCGCATTTCCTATCACATTGGTTGTCGGAACATGTTCTTCCATTTCCCACAATTAACTAAGAAGAGAAAGCATAATTAGGGGCTTAAGTACTTAGCTAATAATCATGAAAAGGAACTGAAAGCATATAAGGATAACTTGTATATGAAAGGTATACCCTAACTTGTGATCTCCTAGGTTCCCATCTAGGTTATGAATGATCATATATTCTTATGTGAACCTTTATTTTATTTTATCTTTGTTCCTTTAACAATGGTTCATACCAAGCTTATGAATTAACCAAAGCATATCCCCCGGGAGTGTCGTAACCAAGAGTGCAGCAAGGCCCATTGTCGTGTACCAGTTCCCGTTCGAGTCTAGCTCAAAGCGGTGTTTTCGGGTTTTACCCCTATGTACATCTGTGCCAGAGCCACCTCTACCTGCTCGTATCCAGACAGGGATGTATTTGCTTGGCAACCCCTTACTCAATACTCACCAAAATACCAGGAAGATTTCCTATATTAAACTTTTCTATAGGGTTCTTCCTAGAGTTTTCATATCCTAATTTCCACAAATAACTAAACCATCCTTTGATACCAACTATATCATCCCGTGTTTTTATAACATAACTTTCATTCCATTACACGGAACTGAGGATCTTTAAGGTTTAGTGTCTTGGAAACAAGGAACATAAAATATGAAACCAAAAAAACATTCTTCTTAAACACTTGAAAGGCTTCTCCTCATGTTCACCCTAGGCTCATTACTGCATCTCATAACCTGGGGACATACATCAAAAGGAAGGGTGAGCAGAAGGCCCAGCAAGGGAAACAAGTGAAACATTTTACATATGAACTTGAGATACATCAATAAAGTCATGAAAAGTACTTTAAGGCATGAAAATGAAATCATGAGGCATATCATAATAAAAATAAAACTTTTTCATAACTTGAAGATGTGGCTACATCATTTAACATAGACAATCATGAACATATCACCAAGGTCCATCCCCAAGGTGTCATTTTAAAATTACCAAGGTTATTCACCAAGGTATCGTGAAAATTGTAATCTCTAGTGGTTACATCATTACCCAATGCATTGGAGCGCTATCAGGGATCACCCTTAAATTTTCCTTTATTATCATGTGAGCCACATATATCATCATCAAACATTTCATAAATAACCCATATAGCATGAAGGAAATGGCTTTCATTTCATAATCATAACTTTTTAAAAACTGCTTTAAAGACATGATCTTTATATCACTTTAAAACCCACAGAAAAGGAAGGTGGGTCTCATGTATGTAAATCCCAGAATTTAAACTATAACATTTTGGTATATATGTGAATACCCCTTTAGAAGAAAGAGCTTTGAGTATTCACTTAATAAAATAAAAGAACTTTAGAAAAAGAGATAGACATTTTGAGACGGAAATTCTGCAGCATAACGACAATGTTCCGAGTTTTTAGAAGACATTAAAAGAGAGGTAAAATGGGTCAAACATTAATAAATGACCCATAAAATAGTACATGGACAGAATAAGAAGGATACATGATCATGGTAATGAAATTTCAAGGACATACCATTTGAAATGAAAAACATGGAAGGAAGAAAAAAATTAGATTTCTCTTATGAATGTTCGGCAGCCTAACGGCGTTACTTAAACATCAACAAAAATGATTTGAAAAGATCAAATAGGGTCTCTCATCATGTGAAAATAATAGTTCAGTATGATAGATATAGAGAAAATTCCCCAACATAACAAAAAGGAACTTGAAAGAATTGACATGAAAGTAGAACTTCAAAACGAGAAGGGTGAAGAACCACTTAAAAATTCGGCAGCCTAACAACGCCACTTAAAACATCAAAATACTAAATTGACGAGATAAAATGGGGTCTCTCATCATATGAACATAAGAGTCCAGTATGATATATATAGAGAACATACCCCAATATAACAAAAGGAACTTGAATTAATTGACATGAAAGTAGAACTTCAAAACGAGAAGGGTGAAGAACCACTTAAAAATTCGGCAGCCTAACGGCGCCACTTAAAACATCAAAATACTGAATTGAAGAGATAAAATGGGGTCTCTCATCATATGAACATAAGAGTCCAGTATGATATATATAGAGATCATACCCCAATATAACAAAAGGAACTTGAAATAATTGACATGAAAGTAGAACTTCAAAACGAGAAGGGTGAAGAACCACTTAAAAATTCGGCAGCCTATCAGCGCCACTTAAAACTTCAAAATACTGAATTGAAGAGATCAAATGGGGTATCTCATCATATGATCATAAAAGATCAGTATGATAATTTAGAGATCATACCCCAACATAATAAAAAGGAACATGAAAGACTTGAATGAAAATAGAACTTGAAAACGAGGAAGGTGAAAGAATCCCTTAAAAATTCGGCAGCCTAACAGCGCCACTTAAACATTCTTAAAACGAATTGATGAGAGAAATGGGGGGGGGGGGTATCTCATCATATGAACATGAAATAGGCAGTAGGATGAATATAAGAGAACATCCTCCAACATAAGAACATGGAGTATAAAAGAAATGACATAAAAGAGATTACTTGAAAAGAAAGAGAGAGGTCGGATCCCTTACCTTAAAATGTAACCCTTAAACCTCAAAGGTTGGGACCTTGAGGGCTCAGGGGTACCTTGGGAGGACTCCTTGGGAGGTAATGAGACCAGAAATTCGTTGGGAATGAGTGGGTAGTCGAATGGATGAGAGGAGGGATTGGTATTTATAGGGAAAGTGAGGGGACAAGGCATTAATGGCCAAGAGACACCTCACATGTGCTTTTCTCAAACCCATGTGCTCTCCCTTGGCATTTATCATGGAGTTAGGCCACATGGGGCCCCCAAAACAATAATTCATCACCCTTGGACGGCCAACCCTTAAAAGATCTCATGACATCATCATGACACAGTTATGATGTCATTAAACATACCGAAACCCTAAAACTGTATTTTTACTATTCACTGAAAAAATTCATCTTTCTCAGAAAAATCCCAAACTTTCACCTTAACTAAATATCAATGCTCCGATTTCAAAAATGAACTCCATTTTATAAAAATAATTTTCTAAATATTTTTAATTTTATTTTTAAATAAATACACTATTCACCGAAAATTCATTTTTTTCAGAAAAATCCCCAAAAATTACCATAACATAATATCGATGCTCTGAGTTCAAAAATAAAGTCATTTTTATAAAAATAATTTTCTAATTATTTTTAATTAATTTTTTAATTAAAAAACACTATTCATCCGAAAAAACTAATACTTGAATAATAATTTATGAAACCTTTATTTAACCATTGTATTGAATCACATTACTTAATCAAAGTGCCTAGCTTATTTTAATACTTTCTTTAAGTGAGATTACTAATCCATTTGGAAACATTATTAATCCTAATCATAAAATCACTATTCATAATTTACTATTCATCAAAAATCAAGTTGATCTTATTAGACTCTAAATTTTAGTACTGAACATAATTGTAGAAGACCATTTTTTGAAAATCATTACACATTTTTAATTATTTAGGGTTTACATAAACATATTTAAAATATCCTTTTTCTAAAATTCATCAAAAATTTGCATACTATATTTATCCGGTCATTTGAAAATTCATAAAAGAAATCGAAATTTTATTTAAAACAAAGGATTACACAAGACAGTTACGGTCTCCTTACATAGCCCCTTATCACACCAGCATAGGACCTAAGTGTAAGGTGTGCTAAGGTGAGATAATCCAAGGGAGGCTCGGCCAACATCGCACGAGTAGTAATTTCTATCAGTTTGAACTTCTCGCGAAGGAGATCCCGTTCTAGCTTTATACGATGATGTTAAGCTTGGGTTTGGTCAAGAGCAAAGCCCAGTGGTGCTACCTCCTTCCCACGTTCTGTTAGATGGGCTTCTATCGGTCCAAGACTACTGGGTGAGGCCATCAAATCTTCTTTCTATATTAATTAACCAAGATTGCTTGTATTTAGAGACAATAGTCAAAATGTTTAGTTTCCAGCGGTCATATTGACCAATGGTCAAATAACAGTCAAATCCCAACAGTCTCATTTTAATTATACTCATGTTACCAAATGAAACATTTTTGTTGAGTATAACAATAACACATAAAATTAGGAAACAAAATTTATTTAAAAATTTCGGGTCGTTACAATCTTCCCCCCTTAAGAAATTGCGTCCTCGCAATTTTAAAATTGGGTTTTGAAATTTCATTGAAAGTCCCACATCGGAAAAGGAGTCAGTAAAACTATTACTTTAAAATAAAGAAAGGGAAGTAAAAAGGTCACCCGAGTTAACCCACACTAGGGTTCCATGTAGGAAAACATGGACATGGAGGAGAAAACAAAGGGTCATGTTCTGAGGGAGAGTGATAGAGAACATGATTAGGAGAAAGTTAACCATGAGAAAATCCCAAACTTATGATGTGTGTAAACGGTCTTTGATTACCTAGTAGGAAACGTAAACCAACAACATTTTTGTTTTATGTTTCTTTTCATAATTTTGAGGATTTCATTTACTACATAGAACAAAAACATATGAAAATATACCTACCTTCAAGTAGAGTTTCATCCTTTAACAAGTCCCTACCAACACTAATCTTTTCTCCAAATGATGAGAATTCAAAAACACTTGGTCTCATAAAAGCACAAGAATCATCTTCTATAGAATCACATAATCTACAAAAGATTAACTATATATTTCTTCTATCTTTAAACATTATCCCAAAAACATAAAGGTTAAGGTAAAACAACTCTTCAAAAAGAAATAATCCCATAGGAATGGAAACTACTTTTAAATCATCAAAGTTCCATGGTACTACCCAAAGTTCATCATAGACCATTCCATAAATAACGGTCCTTAAAATTCCTCAAAACAAACCAAAATAAGATTGAAACCCAAATACAAGAAGGATTTGATAACATAGTCTTCCAAAACAACTTCATTGTTCATCTCCAGACAACATCAACCACTCCTAACATCTTATAAAAAAATTATCTAACCTAAACATATTTTACCCAAGATAGGTTAGTCATTCCCATAAGTAACCTAAATTACTATAAGTTCACCTTAAATTCATCGATTCTTCAAAATATAATTCAACCTTACTCCTCAATGAAAATACCGTAGTAATCTATTTACCTCGATCAAATATGGTTCCCAAAAAAATGAACGTCTTCCAAAATAATAATCATATTTTAATCCCCTAATCATCCCTGTCTTATTAATACGAAAATCGTCGCATTTCCTATCACATTGGTTGTCGGAACATGTTCTTCCATTTCCCACCATTAACTAAGAAGAGAAAGCATAATTAGGGGCTTAAGTACTTAGCTAATAATCATGAAAAGGAACTGAAAGCATATAAGGATAACTTGTATATGAAAGGTATACCCTAACTTATGATCTCCTAGGTTCCCATCTAGGTTATGAATGATCATATATTCTTATGTGAACCTTTATTTTATTTTATCTTTGTTCCTTTAACAATGGTTCATACCAAGCTTATGAATTAACCAAAGCATATCCCCCGGGAGTGTCGTAACCAAGAGTGCAGCAAGGCCCGTTGTCGTGTACCAGTTCCCGTTCGAGTCTAGCTCAAAGCGTTGTTTTCGGGTTTTACCCCTATGTACATCTGTGCCAGAGCCACCTCTACCTGCTCGTATCCAGATAGGGGTGTATTTGCTTGGCAACCCCTTACTCAATACTCACCAAAATACCAGGAAGATTTCCTATATTAAACTTTTCTACAGGGTTCTTCCTAGAGTTTTCATATCCTAATTTCCACAAATAACTAAACCATCCTTTGATACCAACTATAGCATCCCGTGTTTTTATAACATAACTTTCATTCCATTACACGGAACTGAGGATCTTTAAGGTTTAGTGTCTTGGAAACAAGGAACATAAAATATGAAACCAAAAAAAACATTCTTCTTAAACACTTGAAAGGCTTCTCCTCATGTTCACCCTAGGCTCATTACTGCATCTCATAACCTGGGGACATACATCAAAAGGAAGGGTGAGCAGAAGGCCCAGCAAGGGAAACAAGTGAAACATTTTACATATGAACTTGAGATACATCAATAAAGTCATGAAAAGAACTTTAAGGCATGAAAATGAAATCATGAGGCATATCATAATAAAAATAAAACTTTTTCATAACTTGAAGATGTGGCTACATCATTTAACATAGACAATCATGAACATATCACCAAGGTCCATCCCCAAGGTGTCATTTTAAAATTACCAAGGTTATTCACCAAGGTATCGTGAAAATTGTAATCTCTAGTGGTTACATCATTACCCAATGCATTGGAGCGCTATCAGGGCGAAACCTTAAATTTGCCTTTATTATCATGTGAGCCACATATATCATCATCAAACATTTCATAAATAACCCATATAGCATAAAGGAAATGGCTTTCATTTCATAATCATAACTTTTTAAAAACTGCTTTAAAGACATGATCTTTATATCACTTTAAAACCCACAGAAAAGGAAGGTGGGTCTCATGTATGTAAATCCCAGAATTTAAACTAGAACATTTTGGTATATATGTGAATACCCCTTTAGAATAAAGAGCTTTGAGTATTCACTTAATAAAATAAAAGAACTTTAGAAAAAGAGATAGACATTTTGAGACGGAAATTCTGCAGCATAACGGCAATGTTCCGAGTTTTTAGAAGACATTAAAAGAGAGGTAAAATGGGTCAAACATTAATAAATGACCCATAAAATAGTACATGGACAGAATAAGAAGGATACATGATCATGGTAATGAAATTTCAAGGACATAACATTTGAAATGAAAAACATGGAAGGAAGAAAAAAATTAGATTTCTCTTATGAATGTTCGGCAGCCTAACGACGTTACTTAAACATCAACAAAAATGATTTGAAAAGATCAAATAGGGTATGTCATCATGTGAACATAATAGTTAAGTATGATAGATATAGAGATAATTCCCCAACATAACAAAAAGGAACTTGAAAGAATTGACATGAAAGTAGAACTTCAAAACGAGAAGGGTGAAGAACCACTTAAAAATTCGGCAGCCTAACGGCGCCACTTAAAACATCAAAATACTAAATTGAAGAGATAAAATGGGGTCTATCATCATATGAACATAAGAGTCCAGTATGATATATATAGAGAACATACCCCAATATAACAATAGGAACTTGAATTAATTGACATGAAAGTAGAACTTCAAAACGAGAAGGGTGAAGAACCACTTAAAAATTCGGCAGCCTAACGGCGCAACTTAAAACATCAAAATACTGAATTGAAGAGATCAAATGGGGTCTCTCATCATATGAAAATAAGAGTCCAGTATGATATATATAGAGATCATACACCAATATAACAAAAGGAACTTGAAATAATTGACATGAAAGTAGAACTTCAAAACGAGAAGGGTGAAGAACCACTTAAAAATTCGGCAGCCTATCGACGCAACTTAAAACTTCAAAATACTGAATTGAAGAGACAAAATGGGGTCTCTCATCATATGATCATAAAATATCAGTATGATAATTTAGAGATCATACCCCAACATAATAAAAAGGAACATGAAAGACTTGAATGAAAATAGAACTTGAAAACGAGGAAGGTGAAAGAATCCCTTAAAAATTCGGCAGCCTAACAGCGCCACTTAAACATTCTTAAAACGAATTGATGAGAGAAAGGGGGGGGGGGGTATCTCATCATATGAACATTAAATAGGCAGTAGGATGAATATAAGAGAACATCCTCCAACATAAGAACATGGAGTATAAAAGAAATGACATAAAAGAGATTACTTGAAAAGAAAGAGAGAGGTCGGATCCCTTACCTTAAAATGTAACCCTTAAACCTCAATGGTTGGGACCTTGAGGGCTCGGGGGCACCTTGGGAGGACTCCTTGGGAGGTAATGAGACCAGAAATTCGTTGGGAATGAGTGGGGATTCGAATGGATGAGAGGAGGACTTGGTATTTATAGGGAAAGTGAGGGGACAAGGCATTAATGGCCAAGGGACACCTCACATGTGCTTTTCTCAAACCCATGTGCTCTCCCTTGGAATTTATCATGGAGTTAGGCCACATGGGGCCCCCAAAACAATAATTCATCACCCTTGGCCGGCCAACCCTTAAAATATCTCATGACATCATCATGACACAGTTATGATGTCATTAAACATACCGAAACCCTAAAACTGTATTTTTACTATTCACTGAAAAAATTCATCTTTCTCAGAAAAATCCCAAAATTTCAACTTAACTAAATATCAATGCTCCGATTTCAAAAATGAACTCCATTTTATAAAAATAATTTTCTAAATATTTTTAATTTTATTTTTAAATAAATACACTATTCACCGAAAATTCATTTTTTTCAGAAAAATCCCCAAAAATTACCACAACATAATATCGATGCTCTGAGTTCAAAAATAAAGTCATTTTTATAAAAATAATTTTATAATTATTTTTAATTAAATTTTTAATTAAAAAACACTATGCATCCGAAAAAACTAATACTTGAATAATAATTTATGAAACCGTTATTTAACCATTGTATTGAATAGCATTACTTAATCAAAGTGCCTAGCTTATTTTAATACTTTCTTTAAGTGAGATTACTAATCCATTTGGACACATTATTAATCCTAATCATAAAATCACTATTCATAATTTACTATTCATCAAAAATCAAGTTGATCTTATTAGACTCTAAATTTAGTACTGAACATAATTATAGAAGACCATTTTTTGAAAATCATTACACATTTTTAATTATTTAGGGTTTACATAAACATATTTAAAATATCCTTTTTCTAAAATTAATCAAAAATTTGCATACTATATTTATCCGGTCATTTGAAAATTCATAAAAGAAATCGAAATTTTATTTAAAACAAAGGATTACACAAGACAGTTACGGTCTCCTTATATAGCCCCTTATCACACCAGCATAGGACCTAAGTGTAAGGTGTGCTAAGGTGAGAGAATCCAAGGGAGGCTCGGCCAACATCGCACGAGTAGTAATTTCTATCAGTTTGAACTTCTCGCGAAGGCGATCCCGTTCTAGCTTTATACGATGAAGTTCAGCTTGGGTTTGGTCCAGAGCAAAGCCCAGTGGTGCTACCTCCTTCCCAAGTTCTGTTAGATGGGCTTCGATCGGTCCAAGTCTACTGGGTGAGGCCATCAAACCTTCTTTCTATATTAATTAACCAAGATTGCTTGTATTTAGAGACAATAGTCAAAATGTTTAGTTTCCAACGGTCATATTGACCAATGGTCAAATAACAGTCAAATCCCAACAGTCTCATTTTAATTATACTCATGTTACCAAATGAAACATTTTTGTTGAGTATAACAATAACACATAAAATTAGGAAACAAAATTTATTTAAAAATTTCGGGTCGTTACAATCTCCCCCCCTTAAGAAATTGCGTCCTCGCAATTTTAAAATTGGGTTTTGAAATTTCATTGAAAGTACCACATCGGAAAAGGAGTCAGTAAAACTATTACTTTAAAATAAAGAAAGGGAAGTAAAAAGGTCACCCGAGTTAACCCACACTAGGGTTCCATGTAGGAAAACATGGACATGGAGGAGAAAACAAAGGGTCAAGTTCTGAGGGAGAGTGATAGAGAACATGATTAGGAGAAAGTTAACCATGAGAAAATCCCAAACTTATGATGTGTGTAAACGGTCTTTGATTACCTAGTAGGAAACGTAAACCAACAACATTTTTGTTTTACGTTTCTTTTCATAATTTTGAGGATTTCATTTACTACATAGAACAAAAACATATGAAAATATACCTACCTTCAAGTATAGTTTCATCTTTTAACAAGTCCCTACCAACACTAATCTTTTCTCCAAATGATGAGAATTCAAAAACACTTGGTCTCATAAAATCACAAGAATCATCTTCTATAGAATCACATAATCTACAAAAGATTAACTATCTATTTCTTCTATCTTTAAACATTATCCCAAAAACATAAAGGTTAAGGTAAAACAACTCTTCAAAAATAAAGAATCCCATAGGAATGGAAACTACTTTTAAATCATCAAAGTTCCATGGTACTACCCAAAGTTCATCATAGACCATTCCATAAATAACGGTCCTTAAAATTCCTCAAAACAAACCAAAATAAGATTGAAACCCAAATACAAGAAGGATTTGATAACATAGTCTTCCAAAACAACTTCATTGTTCATCTCCAGACAACATCAACCACTCCTAACATCTTATAAAAAAATTAGCTAACCTAAACATATTTTACCCAAGATAGGTTAGTCATTCCCATAAGTAACCTAAATTACTATAGGTTCACCTTAAATTCATCGATTCTTCAAAATATAAGTCAACCTTACTCCACAATGAAAATACCATAGTAATCTATTTACCTCGATCAAATATGGTTCCCAAAATAATGAACGTCTTCCAAAATAATAATCATATTTTAATCCCCTAATCATCCCTGTCTTATTAATACGAAAATCGTCGCATTTCCTATCACATTGGTTGTCAGAACATGTTCTTCCATTTCCCACCATTAACTAAGAAGAGAAAGCATAATTAGGGGCTTAAGTACTTAGCTAATAATCATGAAAAGGAACTGAAAGCATATAAGGATAACTTGTATATGAAAGGTATACCCTAACTTGTGATCTCCTAGGTTCCCATCTAGGTTATGAATGATCATATATTCTTATGTGAACCTTTATTTTATTTTATCTTTGTTCCTTTAACAATGGTTCATACCAAGCTTATGAATTAACCAAAGCATATCCCCCGGGAGTGTTGTAACCAAGAGTGCAGCAAGGCCCGTTGTCGTGTACCAGTTCCCGTTCGAGTCTAGCTCAAAGCGGTGTTTTCGGGTTTTACCCCTATGTACATCTGTACCAGAGCCACCTCTACCTGCTCGTATCCAGACAGGGATGTATTTTCTTGGCAACCCCTTACTCAATACTCACCAAAATACCAGGAAGATTTCCTATATTAAACTTTTCTATAGGGTTCTTCCTAGAGTTTTCATATCCTAATTTCCACAAATAACTAAACCATCCTTTGATACCAACTATAGAATCCCGTGTTTTTATAACATAACTTTCATTCCATTACACGGAACTGAGGATCTTTAAGGTTTAGTGTCTTGGAAACAAGGAACATAAAATATGAAACCAAAAAAAAACATTCTTCTTAAACACTTGAAAGGATTCTCCTCATGTTCACCCTAGGCTCATTACTGCATCTCATAACCTGGGGACATACATCAAAAGGAAGGGTGAGCAGAAGGCCCAGCAAGGGAAACAAGTGAAACATTTTACATATGAACTTGAGATACATCAATAAAGTCATGAAAAGAACTTTAAGGCATGAAAATGAAATCATGAGGCATATCATAATAAAAATAAAACTTTTTCATAACTTGAAGATGTGGCTACATCATTTAACATAGAAAATCATGAACATATCACCAAGGTCCATCCCCAAGGTGTCATTTTAAAATTACCAAGGTTATTCACCAAGGTATCGTGAAAATTGTAATCTCTAGTGGTTACATCATTACCCAATGCATTGGAGCGCTATCAGGGCACACCCTTAAATTTGCCTTTATTATAATGTGAGCCAAATATATCATCATCAAACATTTCATAAATAACCCTATATAGCATAAAGGAAATGGCTTTCATTTCATAATCATAACTTTTTAAAAACTGCTTTAAAGACATGATCTTTATATCACTTTAAAACCCACAGAAAAGGAAGGTGGGTCTCATGTATGTAAATCCCAGAATTTAAACTAGAACATTTTGGTATATATGTGAATACCCCTTTAGAAGAAATATCTTTGAGTATTCACTTAATAAAATAAAAGAACTTTAGAAAAAGAGATAGACATTTTGAGACGGAAATTCTGCAGCATAACGACAATGTTCCGAGTATTTAGAAGACATTAAAAGAGAGGTAAAATGGGTCAAACATTAATAAATGACCCATAAAATAGTACATGGACATAATAAGAAGGATACATGATCATGGTAATGAAATTTCAAGGACATACCATTTTAAATGAAAAACATGGAAGGAAGAAAAAAATTAGATTTCTCTTATGAATGTTCGGCAGCCTAACGACGTTACTTAAACATCAACAAAAATGATTTGAAAAGATCAAATAGGGTATCTAATCATGTGAACATAATAGTTCAGTATGATAGATATAGAGATAATTCCCCAACATAACAAAAAGTAACTTGAAAGAATTGACATGAAAGTAGAACTTCAAAACGAGAAGGGTGAAGAACCACTTAAAAATTCGGCAGTCTAACGGCGCCACTTAAAACATCAAAATACTAAATTGAAGAGATAAAATGGGGTCTCTAATCATATGAACATAAGAGTCCAGTATGATATATATAGATAACATACCCCAATATAACAAAAGGAACTTGAATTAATTGACATGAAAGTAGAACTTCAAAACGAGAAGGGTGAAGAACCACTTAAAAATTCGGCAGCCTAACGGCGCCACTTAAAACATCAAAATACTGAATTGAAGAGATCAAATGGGGTCCTTCATCATATGAACATAAGAGTACAGTATGATATATATAGAGATCATACCCCAATATAACAAAAGGAACTTGAAATAATTGACATGAAAGTAGAACTTCAAAACGAGAAGGGTGAAGAACCACTTAAAAATTTGGCAGCCTATCGGCGCCACTTAAAACTTCAAAATACTGAATTGAAGAGATAAAATGGGGTCTCTCATCATATGATCATAAAATATCAGTATGATAATTTAGAGATCATACCCCAACATAATAAAAAGGAACATGAAAGACTTGAATGAAAATAGAACTTGAAAACGAGGAAGGTGAAAGAATCCCTTAAAAATTCGGCAGCCTAACAGCGCCACTTAAACATTCTTAAAACGAATTGATGAGAGAAAGGGGGGGGGGGGTATCTCATCATATGAACATGAAATAGGCAGTAGGATGAATATAAGAGAACATCCTCCAACATAGGAACATGGAGTATAAAAGAAATGACATAAAAGAGATTACTTGAAAAGAAAGAGAGAGGTCGGATCCCTTACCTTAAAATGTAACTCTTAAACCTCAATGGTTGGGACCTTGAGGGCTCGGGGGGACCTTGGGAGGACTCCTTGGGAGGTAATGAGACCATAAATTCGTTGGGAATTAGTGGGGAGTCGAATGGATGAGAGGAGGGCTTGGTATTTATAGGGAAAGTGAGGGGACAAGGCATTAATGGCCAAGGGACACCTCACATGTGCTTTTCTCAAACCCATGTGCTCTCCCTTGGCATTTATCATGGAGTTAGGCCACATGGGGCCCCAAAAACAATAATTCATCACCCTTGGCCGGCCAACCCTTAAAATATCTCATGACATCATCATGACACAGTTATGATGTCATTAAACATACCGAAACCCTAAAACTGTATTTTTACTATTCACTGAAAAAATTCATCTTTCTCAGAAAAATCCCAAACTTTCACCTTAACTAAATATCAATGCTCCGATTTCAAAAATGAACTCCATTTTATAAAAATAATTTTCTAAATATTTTTAATTTTATTTTTAAATAAATACACTATTCACCGAAAATTCATTTTTTTCAGAAAAATCCCCAAAAATTACCATAACATAATATCGATGCTCTGAGTTCAAAAATAAAGTCATTTTTATAAAAATAATTTTCTAATTATTTTTAATTAAATTTTTAATTAAAAAACACTATTCATCCGAAAAAACTAATACTTGAATAATAATTTATGAAACCGTTATTTAACCATTGTATTGAATCACATTACTTAATCAAAGTGCCTAGCTTATTTTAATACTTTCTTTAAGTGAGATTACTAATCCATTTGGACACATTATTAATCCTAATCATAAAATCACTATTCATAATTTACTATTCATCAAAAATCAAGTTGATCTTATTAGACTCTAAATTTAGTACTGAACATAATTATAGAAGACCATTTTTTGAAAATCATTACACATTTTTAATTATTTAGGGTTTACATAAACATATTTAAAATATCCTTTTTCTAAAATTCGTCAAAAATTTGCATACTATATTTATCCGGTCATTTGAAAATTCATAAAAGAAATCGAAATTTTATTTAAAACAAAGGATTACACAAGACAGTTACGGTCTCCTTACATAGCCCCTTATCACACCAGCATAGGACCTAAGTGTAAGGTGTGCTAAGGTGAGAGAATCCAAGGGAGGCTCGGCCAACATCGCACGAGTAGTAATTTCTATCAGTTTGAACTTCTCGCGAAGGCGATCCCGTTCTAGCTTTATACGATGAAGTTCAGCTTGGGATTGGTCCAGAGCAAAGCCCAGTGGTGCTACCTCCTTCCCAAGTTCTGTTAGATGGGCTTCGATCGGTCCAAGTCTACTGGGTGAGGCCATCAAATCTTCTTTCTATATTAATTAACCAAGATTGCTTGTATTTAGAGACAATAGTCAAAATGTTTAGTTTCCAGCGGTCATATTGACCAATGGTCAAATAACAGTCAAATCCCAACAGTCTCATTTTAATTATACTCATGTTACCAAATGAAACATTTTTGTTGAGTATAACAATAACACATAAAATTAGGAAACAAAATTTATTTAAAAATTTCGGGTCATTACAGTAGACATATAAAATCATGGTGCAACCAACTTATTCATGGTATGATGTGAAAACTTCTCAAAAACCTATCTCAACATCTAGATAGGCCATTATGTTACATATTTTATTATATGTAGAGTATTTCCAATAAACAATTACAAAAATATTAATAGAAATAGTCAATATGCGGCTAACCTTTTCATGATACATGGCCTTCAACTCTAGAAAGACTTTAATATGGCCATATTCCTTCATGACATGAAATTCTATATCCTAGTGTAGTAATTAAAAATAAAAATATACACAGTTAATTGTTTTTTATATTTTATTGAGAATTTTTCATGATTTCAATACCATAAATTAATAATTTAAAATGTAATTATCACATATTTATCTTGAAGGGAAATTTTGGAATGAATATGAAAATGACTTAAAACATGGGTTTTAATAGTTATATTTGGTCTCTAGAATTGTTATAATAAATCTTAGATTTAATCAGAGATGTTTTGATGATTATTCTTGGAGAATTATTTAATTCTTAATAAATAAAATAGGTTTATAGATCTAGAATAAAAAATATTGTAGGAAGACTATTTTCAAATCAAAAAGGTACATTTTGGAAGACTTTCCAAGCCATTTCATAAGACTATCTATTTCATAGGATTTACATTGGACTCTTATATGAATTCCATAATTTTATATTAATTTAAATAGAAATTAAAATTACTTTGCACACTTTGTAAAAATTTGGGGATTTTCTATATTTGGAAGGGTTTTATCGATTGTGAATTCTAAGGAGTAGCAATTGATTACACATCCATTGAATCGACCAGGAATCTCATCCCACCAAATAAGAGATACAATCGACTATGTTTTTCTGGTTTTGACTGTTAATTTAAATTCATTAAATACTTATATTGATCATAGGTTGATTATAATCTACCACAAACTAAATCTTCCATGTTTTCACTTGATTTTAATGTGGTCACATGTTTTACATGTGGTTAATCTATTGAATTTTTCCTCATGGCCTATCTATTGAGGTTTTATTTATGGTTAATCCAAGAATTCAGTAAAAATGGTTTATGGAAGGTTATGTGTATGATTTATTAGACTCATTCATAGTTTAAGACAATATCAGTAAGAATACGACCAGTATTAGGAATCTTAAATAGATCTAAGGATTCAAAATATTTTTATAAAAAACAATGAAGTAAAGCTATGGTTTTTTTGAAGACCAGATTATGACCATGAAATAATTCCTTGGGGATGAAGACGAAAGAATTAAAATATTAAAAAAAAATACAATATCTCATGTGTTTGACTAACCAAAGTAGTAAGAGGCTATAAATATTTATAAAAAAGAATAAAAATGTGTGGAAAGGGAAGAGACCTAGAATAGATCGTGTGCAACTGCTAAACATTTTGTAGCTGCTTTTATTTTCCTTTTTTGGTAGTTTTATTTTGGCATTTCATTTGATTCTATTTTCACTTTTGATACCCTTATTATGGAGTGGTAAACGTTGATTAATTCGGGAAATAAAGTATAAAACTTTATTTAAGGATTTAGTTTGTGCACATAATAAAACAAATTATCTATATTCTGTTAAACTGGATTAAATATTATAATGTTAGTTTTTATTATCAAGTGAAATTTTATTTGGTTTTGATTCTATTTATGGATTTTTTTTATTCAATTATATTTATCTCCCTCCACCTCATTATGGTCTTTAAATGATGGAATAGTCTATGGTTAAATAGTGTAGGGCTCAGTGATTGTCAACATGTATGAAAGTTATAGTGGAATGTATTGGTTATTTATGAAGAAGGTGGCCCTATTTGGAATTGTGTAAGTCAACTAGGAGGTCCCAATAAAAAAATTGTTCACATATGAAGGAAATTAGACCAAAATGATATTTTAGTTATAAATATTCCCACCATCATTATTTAGTCAAGGGATAGAGATGAAGCAATTATTGATTCTGCCTCTTATAATATTAGAAAAATAAGATTAGATAACTTTGAGATTAGGATAACATTGCAATAGGTTAATCCAACCATTGAAAAAAAAATCAATATCTCATCATTAATTTTTTTTAAATAACTATTTGATTTCATTATTATGTTTTAAAAACAAAACTAATTAAAAAACCATTTTTCTCGTGAAAATAGTGGAAAAATATTTTAGAGAACGCTTGTCTTAGAGGAAATCATAGGTTACAAAGAATACTACATTTTAACTTAGGAATAATTAATTTTACATACCCTATGATGGGATCAACTATAAAAAAGTTTACACTATTTATAGATAGTTTTTTCTTTATCTATGTATTTAAATTACATGAATTGGATTTGTAATATAAATAATGACCAAATTGATCCTGAAATTAAAAATTCATTAATGAATAGGCTTAGAAATATCAATTTTCACACTAATTTTGATGCAATTTCTCTTTCATACTTAAGTGAAACTCAAATTGTTCAATATAATCCTATCATTGTTGCTAATAACCCTAAATAAACCCTAATGGGATTGTATAAAACTCAATTTATTAATAAAAAAATTAATTTTGAATAGATTATCTTCAATATGAAATTGAACTCAAGACTATGATAATTTTTATACATCCTAAATTCTATGTATTGGTTAGAGAAGACAAAATTAGACATTTTAAGGTTTTCAATCATGTATTCACCACCTTGATGATGGGGGGATAACTGAGGGGGAACTCATATCGAAGGGATTACCTTTACCACATGAAGGAGAATCCAAGGAGTGGTTGTATTGTTTACAACCATGATAGATCCAAGACATTGATGACTTTTAGTGATGTTTCCTTTAGAGACTCTTCTTAACCTCTAGGTGTATAAAAATCAGAATTAAGTTGTATTCCATCATATAAGATTACAAATAATCTCTCTTTGAGTACTAGGTGAGATTCAAAAATCTTGATACCAACAACCCACATTATGAAATAGAGGAGAATCACATAATTATTTTCTTTTCCCAAGGAATGAAGGAAAATGAAAGATATATTTTGGATGTATCATATAGAGGTGCCTGGATAGACAAGTCACTAAAGGATTCCAAGGGCCAAATTGATAATATTTTACAAAACTCACAGAAGTATAAAATAATAGGTACTAACATAAGAGAAATCCACAAGGTAATAAATTCTAAACCATAACCCTTATTAGAATCTAAACTTGAAGGGATAACTATTTTATAAGGAAAAATGGATATTAAAAAAAATCAATATTCAAAAAGAACAACCTACGGTATGTGGTTTATGATCATCACCTAACTATTTCACTGACTAGTGTACTTAAGTTCAAGGCATGGAATGTTGTGTAGAATCCTTTCAGCTATAGAATTATTTTCAATAAAATCAAGGATGAAAGAAAAATACTAATGTTTTTTTGTATTTGGAAATTAATAAGAGAAAAATAGGACACCCACCAATATCAGTACCAACTATACCCCCCTTAGCAAAAATAAATCATACAATTCTAGCATCCAAAACCTTTCCAAAATACTTACAATCAACATTATAACTATCCCATTTACTATCTACCAAATCCTTCATTGAAATTGAAATATTTTTACCGGAACTAAATAAGAAACAAATACCACTTACAACACCATAAATAGGATTTTGGGGAGTTTAGAAATAAATAGATTTTTTTTTCAAACAAACTAAAGTATTTCAAACTTCCCTTCCAAAAAATACAGTAAATTTAAGAACTGCACTGTTCCTAAAACAAAGGATAATGTATATATGTTAATAAAAAAATAATTCAAGGGGATTTAACCCCTAAACAAAAAATTAGTTTAATAGGGAAGAAAACAAATTTACGAATTCAAGGTAGATTGTAAAAAAAACCACAAGAAAAAGAACTGAAATATGAAGAGGATAAGAATAAACAAGGAGGAAGATACAAAAAAACAACTAAAAATGAAATAAATGGAGAGGAAATATCTTCCCCAATCATTTATATCAATAATGATTCAGTTAATGAATATTTATTAAGAGTAAATTCAAAAATAAATTCTATAAACTTTCTATAAAGATGAGATAAACATTCCATTTCTTAAATACCTAAAATATATTCTGAATTATACTAAGTTCCACAACAAACATTACACTAGGAAATGTAGGATTCAATGTAAAGAGAGGATTATTTTAGGAATAAGTGTCTTATCCTTAATCACACCCTAGTTACCCACCAAATGTCAAGACCTAGGGATATCCTATATTACCCACTTGATTGGATATTTTACATCCTCTCATGATTTATATGATCTTGGTGATTTTATTAATCTATTTCCCAAATCAGTTTTTAATTCTTTGTAAATGGGAGATTTTAATCCCACAAGAGGTTATTATAACTCATAAAAGATAAAAAATTCTTCCAATATGAGATTTATAATATTTTTTTGTTTGAGTTCAAAGATTGATATTTCCAGCTAACTTTTATGTACTTAACAAGGAGGAGAATAGATCACCAAGAAATTCACCTACCATATTTGGGACACCTTTCCGAAATATGGACAAGAACATCACTAACATTTTTAAAGGAATACTAATCGTGGTGTTTGGAGAAAAACTATCCACTACAACATTTTTGATTCCATGAGGTACCCATCAGATGATCACACACTCTATAAACTGTCCCACCATGATGTTTCTGAACCCTATAAATAATTTCAAATGTTACATATATTTTTAACCCTATAAAAATATTTTTTTATTGAAACTCCAAAGGAATATGAAGATTTCCATAATTTTAGAAATTTTATTTTTTAGATTATATGAAGAGGAAACTTATGAGTTTTTTTGATGAATATGATGGTTTAATTCATGAACAAGAATATACTATTATTCACTATGTCAAATAAGTTTATAATTTATAATCAGGGAACCAAAATACAATTTAGTCTCTTGAAAAACTACCAAATAGAGAATTGGAACCACTAAATACTGATGCGATATATGTGTACCTCATGAAATGAGATAAATTAGAAATGAAAATTTATAATATATATATATATATATAATAAAAAATTATTGTTTAACTTTTTAGAAATAATTTCCATGAAATATGGTCATGACCCGAACCACCAGGAACCTTTTTGGGCCGGTAGTAAGTCGAGTGTGACATCCCAATAAATCCTCCAATAAGATAGGTGTTGGAGACTAGCGCCGAGTTGGAATATAACCTAAATGGGAGGTCTTAGCCTAATGTACCTATATGTACACACACAACCAACTCCATGAAAAAATGGAGAGATGTAATAAAAGATTGAAACATCTAGAGTATAAAAAATTCATGAAAAACCTGTAGGGAAAAAATTAGAGTAAAAAAATGTAATATAATAAATAAAGTAGAAAATACATGCCCAATCCAGAAAATGAGGTCCCAACCTAACAAAAATCGGTAAAAGGGGAAATCTAATAAGGGACCAACTCACATTCTCTAAAGTTGGTTGTTATACATGGAAAGTGCCATAATGTACCACTATGCTCCATTGAAGTCACCACAAATATTCCAATAATCTAAATAAGACATGAAACATGTGAGAAAATCCATTTTTGGGGTGAGTATGTACATACACGGTAAGATGACTCAAAAACTAAAATTAGAGAAATTGAAATAAAAATATTCAGCACAACCCATAAGAAAGAGGGTAATGAAAACAAAAAATCAAATATTCAAAAAAGAAACCCAAGGGAAGAGAGAAATAGGATCACCATCTCCACAACCCAACTAAGAATGATGATTATTCTTGTAACTCAAAAGGTTTAATCATTGATTCCAAAATAAACCATGTAATTATGAAAGATATAGAGTGGAAGGACCATACTTATCCACTGCATTTCACAAATGAGGTGGAACTCTCTCTTATCCATGAACCCTATATAACCTCACAAGATACATGTAGAGGGCCTACACCTCACCGATGCGCTGTATAATCGAGGGTGCACTATCTATAATGGAGGACCCTATCCCCGCTAGATCTTGAAGATGGGGGGTTCCAAACCATATATAGTGGAACCAAACTCTATATAGTATGAGGGGTTTGCAACTCTACCAGTATAAAGAGCCTGGGGGACCCACACCCTGGTGTGTTAGGAGGTTCTAACCTGGGGACTCTCTGATGATCAAACTCAATCACTACTACTAGTTAAGCATATCTGAGTGAATAATTCCTCTATAATCACATCATGTAAACTATATTATTCTAAAACGAAGTCCACCCTCTCATTTTATATGGAAAACTTCCTGGAATAAAGTACTAATGTGTCCAAATATGAATCTCGTAAGAGCATGATGAACACACATGAGGATAACTCTCAATTATATATGATAAAACATAAATCCACCAAAATTTCACCTCAAACAACCATAAATGTACAAATAGATCATATCATTAAGATCTACATGAAACAACACTCAAGTTAGCCTATTTACTTTTTCCAAATGGATACCCAATGGAAAAAATGTATTTTGTCAAGTCACACATGAAGGTCCCTTCATGGGATTGAGCCACAAGTTAGATTTAAATAATAAATACTGGTTTGGAATCATTTGTATCAAATTTAGGGTCATGATTCCAAAGATTCTTTGTTAATTTGACATTTTAAGAAAATGTTTCATCATAAATTAGTTTCCATATTAATGATAATAATAATAACAATATCTTATATTTTTATTATTATAATACATTTTCAATTGATTAATGAATATATAAAAAAATGGAAACCTCCTTCTCTCCACACATAAGGTTTACATGACCCTCTCCCCCTTGGATTCACTTTTTACTTAAAATATAAATATATATTTATTTTATCAAATCATTTCATATTCTTCCATTTTGGAACACTACTAAGAAGCACTTGAATCCCATAAAACCTCTACCCTCAAAGAAAATCATGGTATGAAACATCTCAGAATCCCATTTCCACCTATTCCTCATTCACCACAGTGACCCAAGGACCACCGCCCCATCTCCTTTGGATCCACCACTGATCCTAGCTAGCCTTTTCCCTCTCTTCCTTTGACTAATGGCCATTGCTCATGCCTCCCCCATCATTCGCACACTGCCACCATTCTAAACTATCACTACATCATACTTTAACCATCAAAACCACTAGAAGACCCTAGGTTTGGTGGATTATATCCCCACACTATTGATAGTGCATCCCTACCGAGAGTCTCCTCCGATGACCCTCGTTGTCTTTCCGAAGCTAACCCTAGTCAGGGTCTTCTATTGTCAAATCACAATGGGAACATAAAGTGAAATAATAAAAGGAATTTGGGAATGATGGTGGCCTATGGTAAGACTCACCACTAAATATGATTTTTTAATTTGTATACATTAAAGAAAGAAGAACATGGAATGGATAGAGAGTTGAAGAAAATGAATGTACTCAGAAGTATATTTTACTAAAAAAATGAAGAAATTTTTAAGGAGAGGAGAATTCAAATATTTTATATCTATTTATTGACCATGATGCCCTCAAAGAATAAGGGAAAATAAATTATAAATGTGATATATTAAGAAATAAAAAAAATCACTACCATAATATTGGATCGATCATTGGTGGAGAACATGTTCTCTAGTAATAATGGTGATGTCCCCACTATATTATTTATTAGTCTCATGATTTCTCTCAACCATTTACTATCGATCACCACACCTGATTCAAAAATTATAATGAAGGCCTCTTACTCCTATAAAAACTCCCAAGGTTATATAAATAAACCTCTTAATTATTTATAAAAACATTTTTATAGTGGAGGAATAAGCTTTTGGGTTATTAAATGAATGAATGAATTAATTCACTTAACAAAACGACCAACAACTTCCCCCAACCTAATTTCAAAGGATGAACCACATTATGTCGTACCTTGGGTCAACCCCATGATTCCAAAACATCCATGGTCTTGTATTTCCCATATGAGGTCCAAATCAGTAGGAAAACCATTTATTCCAAAAATATTCATGCACATTCTTTAATATTCTGAATATTTTAAATATATCAATAATGAGCCTCTAAGAGCCTCAGAATCTCACACTAACTTACTAAATAACTCCAAGAATAATCCTTAAAATTTTACAAAGTATTACAATTAAAAATCATAGTTGTTACATTCTCCCCTCCTTCAAGGACATTATCCCCAAAAAGCATAATCTAGAAACAAGGTGGGGGTACTAAGTCCGTAACTGACTCTCACATTCCTAGGAGTTCTCCAACATATTACCATGCTACCAAAGTAATAAAACTAGAGGAATGGTATAAACATGAAGGATCTTTCCCTATAAATATTTTATCTTCAATGAGTACTTTGAGAAAGTGGGTCTATCATTTATTTCTAGTTCACCCATGTCAATAACGTGTGATATATCATACACATATCTTCTTAGTTGTGACACATGGAAGACGTTACAAACTAAATCTCACCATGGAGGTAAGGCCAAGTGGTAAAAAACATCACAAAATCTTCACAGAACTTAGAATAACTTAAAGAACCTCTGGGAAAAGCTCACCACCTTGACCAAAACACTAAAATTCATGCCATGAGGAGAATATCATGAAGACATTGTCTCCCTACTTGAACTAAAAAGGTTAATGATGTTGGTATGTGTACAATTTCTTTCAACACTAAGCTATACTCAAATGATCATAGATCACATGAACCCTTACCCTATTTTTTCAAAACCAGTTCTAGATAAAAAAGAGAGATCTCTCCAACCTCAGACTATCACAAGGGTGACCTAAACAATCACCCATACTATGCCTCAAATAGTGAAATTACTATAGTGAAGTGATATCTAATATTATAAGAAATATCTAGAAATGACAAGTGATCCTCCTAACACCGAACAAAAACCAAATTGAAAGCTCTCAATCTACCTTCCAATTTGGATAGTGTGGTCAATATTTCCCTTTATTTTGGGGGTGAAATGAAGTAATGATCCATAACATTGTCTTAAAACCATCCTGTAAACCCCCCCCATAACTGTGATGTAAACCGAGGATCCTTGTTGGAGATAGTCTTCATGGGTACCCCATGAATCTAGGTCAACTCAAGAATGTAAAACTACCCCAAACTACCAACCGAACTATACATTCATATAGAAATAAAGTGTGCCAACATGGTGAGTTGGTCAAAAATCACCCAAATAGCGTCATGGAATCTTGATGACTGAAGATGACTTGTTAAAAAATCCATCCTTATTCTACCCCACTTCCACTATAGGATTTCAATAGGTTGAGTCAAGAATGAAACAATATGGTGTTTAGACATTACCTACTGATATGTGAGACATCAAGAGACAAATTTAGAAATGATTTTTCTCATGTTAGCCCAAAAAAATTACCACTGTAGGTTCTTATATATCTTTTTCAGTCACATATGTACATCTAAAGGGGTATTATGAAACTCCTACAACAACTCCCCATGAAACATGACTAGAACCAACATCCTTCCTAGAAAAGGATGGAATGATCCCCTTATACATAAAATCTATCTCATGTATCTCTTGAGGATCTATGGTTGCATAGAGACTCATAGTCAATGTCTACTAATAGAGTCTCCATCACACACCAGAGAAGTGGTAGAGTCACTACCATCAGCTGAAGAAAATCTGAACCCCTCTCCTTAACCAGAGTCATCTACAACAAATCCAACTACTCTAATTACTCCTCTACCAAGTGAGATGGAGATTTATTATCAAGGAAATTTTACACTATTTTTTCCTTCTCATGAGTATAAAATATATTGAAGTCATATTCCTAGAGGAACTTCAACCAATGAATTTTTATTAGGTTATAGTCTCTCTGAGTAAATATGTACCTGAGACTTTGGTGGTCTGATAAAAAATGAATGGCTCTTCCAAAAGATAATTCCTATATATTTTTAGGGTGAAAATAAAAAATTCCAACTATAATTTGTGTTTCATGTAATTATTCTCATGTGGTATCAACTAAATCAACCCATAAGTAATCACAAACTACCCATATATCAAAATAGAACTATACCCAGCTCCAGAAAAAGTGTGAAACACCATATACTCAACAGTCTCCTCCAGCAACCTCAAAATAGAATCACTCATCAAATTTGGCCTCAGCTCCTCAAAGGATCTTTGACATTGCTTAGTCCAAGTAAATTACTACCCTTTAATCATAAAGTTTGTAAATGAGGCTTCTATCTTAGATAATTATATAATGAACCTCTTATGGTACCTCACCAAACCAAGAAAACCCTTCACGTCCAGCATTCTCAAGGGTGGTTCCCAAGGAAGAACTACAAAAATCTTCTATAGTTCCACAACCACACACTGCTCAGAGATTAATTTCAATAGAAATTTAACCTTGTGGATCCAAAACTAACACTTTGAGAGCTTACCATAGATATGGTTCTCCTGAAGTAAGTTTAGGACCAACCTAAAATTCTCTATGTTCTCATCCTATGAAATAGAGTATATAAGAATTTAATCAATGAATAAAACTAGGAATCCAACCAAATATGGATGGAATATCTAATTTATAAAAGCTATGAACACATTGGGGGTATTAGTAACACCAAAAGTAATCACTAGGAAATCATAGTGTCTATAGTAACATTAGAACATTGTCTTTGGAATATCATCCCTTTAAAACCTTAACTGATGGTATCCAGACCTGAGATCGATATTCAAAAACTAGATCACACATTTCAACTGGTCTAACAGGTTGTTGAAAAATGAAAAAAATGATATTTTTTCTCAGTCATCACCTGATTTAGGAAATCTTAATCAACTCAAAGCCTTAACTCCCATTCACATTATTAATGAATATATCTAGAGACACCTAGTTGAATAAACTAGATCTGATAAAAACATTTATCTTAAAGTCATTAGAACAATACCCTCAACTACTACACCTTAGAAGGAGTCATAAGATATTACACCTAAGATATCAGTTCAGTTTTGAGGTGAAATTAAAAGAAGGATTATATCTCCAACCATAGATGTAGACACAGGGTGTCCGTGGGAAAGATGTTCATATAGTCATCCACTACCATTGGAAGCCAGATGACTGAATTTCCCACTATACCAAGGGATAAGATCTCGAACTGATGGGTGATGAGTTTCAATTTCCTACTCACAAAACTTACCATCCCACCTATAAGAACTCTCTCCCCCATGAAGGATAATCTCATCCCATCATCACAAATACATCTAACTCTCCTATGATGATAGTCAATATAGTTACACACTGTGAATGACCAGTCTTTTCCTAGAATTTCATCATAAGTTTCCATCATGATTACCAAGGGTTCCCCAAAGAAACTCTCTCTCCCCCAAAATGACCTCAAACATACCAATAAAAGAAACTCATCCACCTCACCATGACCGTATTTGATGTTTTCATCAACGACTCACTTGAACAACTTTAAATCACATCAAAAGAGAACACATATTGGTGGGATAAGTGTCCATATTCCTTGTAAGATTTAATTCACATCACATGAAACCAATACATGGATCCATAAATTCCTTATGTTTCCTTGAATAATTATAGATTTTAGTACCACCATCTCATAAAGAGGGGTGAAACTTAATGAAGAAAACCCAAGTCATCACCTCTAGCTAAACCATAGTTACTCGTGGTGTCACTAGAAAGTTATACTCTCTAATGTGATATTCATATCTATCTAAGAGAGGGTCACCTCATCATGGATCTATATAATGAAACCCAACCAGAACCCTTATTCTCTAAGAACAATACTATTTGAATGTACAACCATCTGATCAATTGGGGTTTGAACACTAGAAAGAAATAACCATTTCTATAATCCAATCCTCTAATTCCTTAGGGTTTGGCTTGCTATGAAACATAAGAATTCACTATAGATGGAACCCATGTAATGCGGTAAGACTACACAATCCATCATCTAATACTACTGTAGCCATGAAATTATCAACATGCAAATGACCAGGACATGTGCTCCACTCATCATGTAGAAGAACTACTCTATGTACGCTCAGAGAAAAAACCTCAGGATTATGTGCCTAAAACTAGGCCTCATAGATCAAATGTTCATCATCACAACACTGTCTCAAAATCCTAGCATGATGTCATTAGAGAATCAGATTGAAATTCATCACAACATACCAATGTAAAAGATAATATATGTTGAACTAAATCAAGAATGGATTAGAAGTCAAAATATACAACCCTATATGCATATACAATTGGATTCATGACAATAGATTCCTCGGAATTTTTGAGTTAACAAGAAAGTATTTAGAGTCTTGGTGTGTGGATATGTCATTCGCCTCACCAACAATGGGTCCCTTGGTATAAGAGACTCACTCAAGACACCCCAACACCATTTCCATAATTACCAAACGAATCCTCACCATGGGTCTAACGCCATACACCTAACTAAGGGAAAACCACATATGATACCAATATTCAATGAATCAACCCACTGAGACCCCATTTATGCTAGAAGTAAACCATGTGTGACACCTAAATCCTACATCCAATAGGCTAAGGGATGAAAACTAGAACCTAGTAGAAATATAATTGAAATTGGATGCCATAACCTAATATACCTATACACATTCACATGACCTACTCCATGAAATAGTGTATAGATATAATAAAATTCAAAAACATATAGAGTATAAAAAATACATGAAACAACCTCTAGAAAAAAACACCAGAGTAAAAAAATTTAATATAAAATATAAAGGGGAAAAATATATGCCGAATCTAGAAACTAAGGTCTTGACTTGATAATGACTAGAGAAAGGTTAAATTTGAAGAGATCCCAGATCATGATCTCCAAGGTTGACCGCCAAATGAAGAAAACACCTACAAGTACCACTATGCCCCACTGAAGTCACCACTAGTTTTTTAGTCATCTATAGAAGAAACAACATGTGCAGGGAAATACCATTGAAGTGTTAGTATATGAATTCCTACTAGAACAACCCCAAAATAAAAAAGGGAGAAATAGAAATATAATCAGTCATCTCAACCCACAAGAAAGAGGATAAAGAAAATCCAACATCAGTTATGCTTAAAAAACCCAAGAGAGGATAGAAAGGTGATAACAATATCTATAGACCAATTAAGAACAACATGTATTTTTATAGTTCCAAAGGTCCAATAATTGATTCCGAAACAACCTACAAATCCATAAAAGATACAGAGCAGAGGGCTCACACCTTTCCACTTCCTTTCATAGTTGAGAGGAAACTATATTCTATCCATGCACCTCATGTAACGTCATAAAAATGCATGTTGAGGGCCAACACAATGTCATTATTATCCATATCTAAGGGGGTACTATCACTATTAGAGGAACTACTCCCTACTAGAGTTCAAATACAAGAGTGGTGGTGGTGGTGGGGGTGGGGGTTCCACTACATGGATAGAAGAATATAACCCTATATAGTATGTGGGTATTCCAAATATACCTATATAAAGAGTATAAGAAACCCATTTCCTAGTAAGACATGGTAGTTTCCAACCCTAGTGACACTTCAATGATCAAACCCAACCAATTCTACTAGATAAGAATCTCTGCAAGAAGCATCCTTCTAGAATCACCTCATGCCATATCTCTGAGTCCAAAACAAAAGTCACGATCACATTATATATGAAAAATACCCTAAATGGACTACTCATGAATCCAAATATAGATCTCATAAGAGCTAAAGGAAAACACATGAGGCTCGTTGTTAGTTTTATAGGCTAGAAAATAAATCCAATAAATTGTCAAAAAAATGGCCCTGAATGGAAAAAAAATTACAACATTATGATATACAGGGGAAAAAATTGGGATAGGCTTTTAAAATTTCCCCCATTGAGCACTCAATGAAAAAAATGCATTTTGGTGTATCATTAATGAAGTTCACTTCATGGTACCATGCCACAAGTCAGAATTAAAAATCAAATATTATTCTTGAATCATATATCTAAAATATAGGGTCATGATGACATTGATGGTTTGTCAATCTAACATCATATGAAGATGTTACATCTGATATTTAATTCCTTAAAAAAACAATAAATAATAGTTTATATCATTATTATTTTAATATACATCAAATTTATTAAAAAATATATAAAAGGGGGTATCATGCCAGAAAACCTCCCTCTCTCCATTCATAGGGTAGACTCTCCCTCCTATCCACCTTCAATTCCCATTTCATTAAAATATTAATTTATAATTAATTTATTAAAACATTTCATTTTGTTCCTTAAAAAAACCATTTAACATACCACTTGAGTTACACAAGACCTCTATCCACAAGTCATATCCTCACACTCGATATCCTAGAATCATACCACTACCTTTGCCCCGTTCACCATGGTGACCCAATGACCACCACCTACACTATTTTTGATCAGCTACTATGCTCTTTCAGACTCTTATCTTTCCTCTCTTGACCAAAAACAATATCTAACACCTCCCCCATAATTTTTACCACACCTCCATGCAAAAATGACACTGCCTCATACTTTAACCATAACTACAGACGACTGACCCTAGGTCCATTAAACCCTCACCCCACCTACTAACACTAAAGCGACACCATATTCCACCTCTAAAGACCACTATTTTACTTATGAATATGGATCGAGTTTGGTTCTTCCATCTCCGAACCACAATAAAAACAAAAAGTGCAACAATAGAAGGAATTGGGTGAAGTACGATGGAAAATGGTAAGCATTTACACCCAATACGGTTTCAAATCAGTTTACATTAAATAATTAATAACATGTAATGAAAAACGAGTTTGAGAAAACATATGTTCTTAGAAGTATTTTTACTGATTAAATGAAGAAATTATCATAGAGAAGAGAATTTAAATATCTGATATGCATTTATCGGGCATCAGACCACCAATGATGAAGGTATAATAAAAAAATAACAAGTTAGATTAAGCAATAAAAAATCCATATCTCAGGATTATATAGATCACTGGTGAAGAACATGTCCTTTAGTGATAAAGGTGATGATAATACTATATTCATCATTCTTCTTATGATATTCCTTGATCATTTATCATTGATCCTTTTTCTCAATCTTCTAACAGAAAAAATGTATCATCATCCTCTAAAAAAATACTAGGGTTATGTGTCAAACCCTATGATTTTTTTAAAATTACATATTTATAGAGGATAATTACGGTTTTGGGTTGTTAAATGAATTGATTAAATTAATTAATTTATTTACTTCTCACACCCACCAATAGATTCCCTCTGCCGATTGTTCGATGCTGTCCAACATTATATCTCACCTAGGGTAAACCCCACATTTTGGAAACAAAAAGTGTCTTGAATTTCAAATATAAGGTTTAAATCAATGTCAAAACCAATTAGTCCAAAAATATTCTCACTCATGCTTTAATATATTTAATATTTTAAATATATCAATACCGATCCTCTTTGAGCCTCAAAATCTCACATTGACTTAGAGACCAACTCTGAAAATATCCCTTAAAAATAATCCAAAGTATTACAAGGAAAACATAGATTCATTAAAATTTTGATAGATCATAAGTTATATTTTAAGAATAAATCTATTAGTTTTCTCACATAAAATTATTCTTGATGGATATTCCAAACCTGTTAGGTGGGTCCAAATAAGGTTGAATCCCACCATGATAGAGGTAGTCAAGAGAAAGATAACGAATCTCTTAGAATCATGGATCCTTTTTCCCATTTTATATTTATAATGGGTCTATCCCATCCATGTAGTTCCCATGAAAAATGTCATAAACATTTTTAGGATTGAATAGAATAAATTAATCCCCATAAGAATTTAGAATAGATGAAGATTGTGTATAGATAATAAGACGTTAAATCATGCCACTTATAAAGATCATTTACCCATCCCCTTTATTTACCATATATTACATATATTTTTAGGGGGGAACTTATTATTTCTTCTTGGACATATTATCAAGAATTTTTTAGGTACCCATTACTCTATATAATCAAAAGAAGGCCACCTTTATATATCCCTTTAGAAACATTTATTATATAAATATTCCATATGGGTTATGTAATGCTTTAGGTAAAATTCATAGTTACATGGTAATTTATATTTTTTAATCAAATTAGGAATTTCTTGGTGGTATTGTTTAATTATTTCATAGTTTTTAGAAATTATTATGAACATTATTTGAAAAACATGGAAAAACTTTTGAAAACATGTATTGAAAAGAATATTGTTTCTGTATTTATAAAAGAGAAATCTCATGATAGAGAGAGGAATTTTCTTTGGGAATATAATTTCATAAAAACACATTGAAATTGATAAATAAATAATTAAATTGTTAAATTCTTTTTCTTACCCAAATTATGTGAAACATGATAGATATGTTTTAGGACATGCATGATTCTACAGGAGGGTTATCAAGGATATTAGTAAGATTTATCTCCCAATATATTTTTTACTTCATAAAGATGCTAATTTATATATTGATGATGTGTATAGGGAATACAATGTTGAGTTTAAGTGGAGATTAATAACCCCACTAGTAATGTAGCCACCAAATTAAGAATGACCATTCAAGTTACTTTATAATGCTTCCAAATAAGAAGTTGGAGTATTAATTTGTTAGATAATTGATTGAGGACTATAAATAATTTCTTATGCCTCAATAACTTTATATGTTTTCCAATCCAACTAAAAAACATAAAAAAAATTTGGATGTTTTTTGGATACATTCAGATCATATTATATTGGAGAATTTTTTTTCGAACCATGGATCCATTAGATAATTAATTAAGAAGGAAGATACCAAGCCGGGGCTTGTAACATGGATTCTAATGCTTCATGTTTTTAAATTTTAAATCAAATACAATAAGGGATATGATAACTTATTGGTGTTACCTTGAGTAAACTTCCCAACACATTCAAACTAGAGATTCTAGCTTTAAAACTAGCACCAGACCTCATTCTAGGGGGAATATTTACTTAGGTGAAGATGAGGTTCTATTGTATGATAACATGGTAAATTATTTGGTATCTTCTTCAGAACCAAACTATTTAAATCCACACCAAATTCAGAAACTAAAATTAGAGTCTAGATTTTATATTTGGTGACATCTATTTATTTATAATATTCTTAATGATCAAGTAATGAGAATATTCTTACCTAAATGTGAAATTGAATATGCATTTGAGTTTTTTCACTCCATAGATTATAGAGGGAACATTGTAACTCAAAAAATAATGAATCTTAATATAATTTATAATATATTAGACAGATTTGTTTGAAGATTAATATGAATTGTCAAATTATTTTAAAAATATTTATTTATAAGTATTACAAAGATAAAATAAATGAACCAAAATTCATTTAGTTTTTGTGAAAATTGTGAAGTATAAGTAAAAACTTTTGTGGGTCCAATTTTCTTTTAATTTTAAAATTATTATACATTTCTTGTAGTATAAAATAATTTGAAATGGGAGGAATCCAGTGCCACCAAAATTGATGATTCCAATATTGATTGATATTATTTCAGAGATAATATCATTTTAGGTATAGAGTGCCGAAATCCATCCTTTGTGATCAAGAGACTCATATTTGAAATAGGTTGATCGAGTCTTTACTGATGAAGTATGGAATGTATTATAAAAAATCAACACCAAATCATCCATATACCAATATCCAAGATGAAGTGACCAATAGAGAGATAAAGGGAATTTTGGGTTAAACTAGTAACCCATTCTATAAAAATATTTAAAGACACATTATATGAATATTGGATAGACTAAAACACCCCTATTGAAATGTTACAATACATGCCAATTTATTGGAAAAAGTTTTACCTGATTTTATAATAGAAACAAAAGGCATATTGTGATATGAGAGAGATGAATATGGACCTAGAAAGACCTGTAAAAGAGAGGAAGATGAAGATAAAGATTTTGAAGAAATTGAAATATAGGCTTTATAAAATATGATAATTTAAAAAGAAAGTATAAGAGTGGATAATGAAAATATAATTAAACTAGAAGAATTATATCTTCGAGACAAATTTATATTATATAACTCATGACTCAAGATGATGTGAAGTAAACTTCATTCCAAATAGGAAGGTATATTTATGGTTACTCATGTCTATCCTTTTGGTTCTATGTTTAATATAAATAAATAAGACCATTAAATGATAATGGAAATTGGATAAAGCAATTCCATGGGAACTTTACACAGGATCCAGTGGAAGAGATCACAATTCTCTAACATATTTATCACTAAATACAATGAGGCTATATTTTTCAGTAACACTTATATTATGTTGTTAAAATCTGATCGCATTTTTAATATATTTGAATAAATTAGTGATACTTCATTATTTATGTTTGGGGGTAGTAACAACCTAATTTAGGTATATTAGTATAAGTATTATTAAATTTTTTATTTTTCTTTTGTTTTTCTGTTTTGGTTTGTTTTAGAAAGTTGTGAGGATAATTGGAATAGATTTGGAATATTTTAATCCATTACAATGTTGAGAAACTGTTTTGATATATTCATTCACCTTATATGAATTCCAAAATGAACTTGTTTTCATATTCTAAGTGATATTAATTCATGAGAAGATTACTAATTTTTAAATCTCATACAATTACCTATTATTCTATGTTTTAACAAATTAATTGAGTAGCCTCTAAAATATTTTTTAAAACTTATTTTCAATTCCATTTTTCTTTATAGATTCAATACAGTATTGAATAAACAAAATTTTCTGAGTAATCTAGTCAAAACCATAGAGTATTCAAATAATTTTATAAAAAATAATAGAAGTATTTTTTTAAGACCCCTTTTAAATTAAAAATATTTTCTATCTTATATTAACATTTAATCCTTGTATCCTTCAAGAACCATGGATGAATTTTTAGGTACCCATATTACAATCCAAATATCCATATACACCTTGATATATAAGTATATTCATTATTTAGGATTAATTCAGGTGTGGGGGAAAGAGGGAAAATAGATGGATTTTTGGAAGAATCCTTTTGAATTTAAAAAGAAATTACTATATCTTTTTAGACAATATTTTTTGTGGGAAATAATGATGGGAATAATGAAAAGATGTCTCAGATATATCAATATCTTGGAATGTAAGTCCACCATTATTTGATGAAAAATTTACCTATATTTCCCTAAAATAATCAATTATGTAAAAACATTACATATTTTAATGATATGAAAAAATTATTCTGAAAAAGAGTTCAATATGAAGGAAGCATTTTATTATTGTTGAAGGCCTATAAGGTGGAATAAACATTAAGCTAAAGTGGATTTTAGATTCTATTTGGAGTTGGAATCTATTTTAAAATTCTAGAGATTGTGATGTATATTATGGAGATTCTATTTAGTAAAGATGAATTAAATCTTGATAAGTTTAAATAATACCTTATAGAGATAAAAAGTTTGGAAAAATACATATTAACAAGGGGAAATCTAGATCTCACACATAATGATGAAATTCAAAAGTCCCTCTCTATCTTCAAGAGCATAACTAATTTTTTAACTATTGAATAAAATAGAGAGGAATTCCTACTAATGGTAAATTGATAAAATGAGTAGTATTTACATTGAGAATTAAAATAAGTGAATTTTATTTAGTGTAATAATATGATAAGGGGGAATCCATTATTAGAATAAATAGAAAACCAATCATTGAGATTCAACTTAGAGCTGATCCTCCTCATTTGGCATCAACCATTTAATATTTAAATCTAACAAACCCTTATTACATAGAAAAAACTAAATTAATACCTTATGATAATAATAAAATACATGAATCATTATGTGTAGAAGAAAATATTCATTAATTCTATGGTGAAGAATGTATGAACATGGAATGATTATTTTTTTCTTGAAAATCATACTTGAATGATGGGAGAAATATTTATGGGAAGGTAGGTATAATTTTGTATAAGGGGATGAATGAAGTGAGAATTAATTGAATGGATATAATGAATAAAATGAAATCAAGATACTTAATAAGGTTTGACAAGAATGAGGACCAATTCATTAAAAAAGGGAATTTACATTGGTTGCGTATTTGAGTTTTTCTTTGGTATTATTTTTGAAATTCACCTGGTTGGAGTCTAAGGTTTAAGTGTGGGGGAATTGATAGAGACAATATATTTCAATAAGAATTTTAATGATTTTAATCTCACAATTTTTTCATTAACTATGTAATTGTCACATATTTATCATATTAGATAATTTTGGATTGAATTATTAATATGGATTAAAAAATGGCTCTTAAATGTTTTATTTTGTCTTTGGAGTTATTAAAATAAATCATGTATTTAATCTTGGACACATTGATGATTATTTTTAAGTATTATTTTAATTTAAAAAATCAATGAATTGTTTTATATCTAGAATGAATATTGATTTTGGTTTACTATTTTATATTAATAAAATAATAATTTTATAACACTTTCTAATCCATTTAATATGACTTTGTCCATTGCACAGGACTTCTAAGGAATTTTTTATGATTTACAACATTTTTTATGACACTGACTATATTTTCATATGAATTTCCCAATTTCACATGAGTTTGATAATTTTTTAGATTTTGAAGGGATTAGTTGACCATGAATTCTTAGTTGTACCAATCAACCACACATCCATAGAATCAAACATGCACCTCAATCTACCATAATAAGAGATCTAATCAGTCTTGCATTTTCTAGATTGATTGTGACTAGAAATTATATACAGTCCTCAATTGATCATATGATGATTCTAATAATCCCCCTATATAATCCACTATTTCGCCACCTGTCTTCCTTGATGTTATGTTTTCTTTTATGCAATAAATCCATTAAATTAATCCTCACAGTTGATCCATTGAGTTTCCTTTCATGTCCAATCCAAATTTTTTACAAAAATTAATTTATGGAAGATCTTGAGAAGGCCTTGGGAGACTCATATACACTAAATTAAATGGGATTGGGATACCATGATATAAATAATGAGATGAACAAGTGGATACCCCAAGTATTTAAACATGAACAATATTTTGATAAATAGTAATGAAGTAAGGTTAAAGATTTTTTGGAAGATTAGTTTGTGACTAATAAATAATTCGATGTGGAATAATAGGAAAGAATTAGAATATTCAAAAAGGGGAATATATCATTATTTTGACTGGCCAAAATAGTATGAGACCAAAAATATTTAAGGAAAGGATGAGGTCATGTGAAAATAGTGGAGACCTTGACTAGATCATGCATGACTATTGGAGATTTTTTTGTAGCTTTTATTATCTTTTTTTCATATAGTTTAATTTTGCAATGTATCTTGTTTGAAATTTAACTTATTATAACCTTTACATGTTGGATTAAAATATATGTTATTAGGGAAGGGTTGGATTTACCTTTTTATAATTCTTGAGTTTGGGAACATAATAAAACAATTTCTCTCTATATTTTGTTAAACTTCTTTAAATATTCTAATAAAAATTTGTATTATGAATTGTAGTTGTATTTTGTTTTTAGTCTATTTATTTATCATTTATTTGGTAAATTATATTTATATCCCTCCGTGAATTTATAATTAGTACATTATGTTACATTCTAGGACTAAGTGGTGAAGTGAACAATGATTGTCAATATGTGTGGAAGTGGAAGTGCAAATTATTTTCTATTTCGAAAAAAGAAGAACCAATTTAGGATTTAATAAGTCAGCTAAGGGGGGTATACTAAAACCCTTGTGTACCTAAAAACAGGGTATACCTAGCTAAAATTTTAGTCAAAAAATATTCTCAAAATCACTATTTAATTAAGGGGTAGAGAGGAAGTGATTATTGATTCTCTCTCTTATGAGTTTAGAAAAATAAGGGTTAATAACATTGAGACCAATATATCATTGTAATAGGTTAAGAAAACCATGAACTAATCAACTTTTCATCGTTAGTTGATTTGAAATCACTTTTTTATTTCCTTCTTATGTTTTATAAAAAAATATATTAAAAAATACCTTTTTTCTCAGAACAATAGGTGAAAAATATTTTAGATCACTCCTCTCTTAGAGGTAACCTTAGGTCACCACTAATAATAAATTTTAACTAGGATATAATTTATTTTTATACACCCTAGGAAATGTTTTTTTGTCATATTGTGATTAAAAACCCACTTGTAAACTATTTATGATATGAGATGAGTTGTTGAGTTATGCATCACTCTTCTAAAGTATCCCATTTACTCTTCCAAACTTAACTTCAAAACATGAACTTTATTGTCATAGTGTGAATCACTCTTATAAAGTCATCTTGTTTACTTTTACAAAAGAATTAATATATAATTTTTCATACCCCATTATCATTCCAAGGGAGATATAGGTTTTCATGGTTTAAACTTTTTATTTTCTTGAATTATCAGAACATGTCTCAATTCACCTTACAAAGAATTCAATAATGTTCAAGTTACTTCCAAATACTTCCAAATTTATGAAAAATATAATCAAATGTCACCTCAACAAAAAATAAAAACAAATAATCTATTTGTTTTAACAGAAGGAAATATGATTCATAAAAAACGATTCATATAAAACCCTATAATTTGTAAATTGGTTGAATGTTAAATATTTAACTTTCAGATCATCTCATTATTAGCTATCATTAATGATACATTTTATAAAGATGAAATTAATGGGTGAGTGGGATGAAAAAATGTGTTAAAAACTTTTTTAACCACATGGATTTCTAAAATGTTATAAAATATGTGTAAAGGATTGGATACTTAAGAGTGTATAGAGTTTTTATATAAAGAGGTTGATTCCATTGACATGGTTCTCCAAGTGATCGGTGATACTTTTTGATTCTTAGCAAAGATATTTTTCTCATCCTATTTTTTCCAGGAGGAGGTACTAGCATACCATGAGGACAATAAATAATCCCACTCGAGGGTTGGGTGATTTATATCAACCAATTATGAAATTATGGATAAGTTATTCTATTAGAAACCTCACAAGGATCATAATAAAGCATTGTGATTTAATATTGTAACGAAAAAATTCGATGTTAAAAGGTACACAAATTCTTTATTTATATTTTATACACAGTTTTTGTTTCTAATATAGAAATATTTAGACTTTATTGTTTTTAAATACTTCCACTACACTGAAAAAGTGTTTTTATATCCTAAGAAACTTGTCAATAATATCATACTGTAAACATGATTAAAAATTTAGGAAATAATGTTTAAAAAAGAGAGATAAATCCTATATATCTTTTAAATCCACAATGTTAAATGTTATATAAAAAATGATCCCTAGATAGATATATGATATATGATTTCTAAGCTATGATAGGGTTTTTGCGTATAGTATAGGATACCGTATGTGATTACATAATGAAAATCATTATGATTTATCATATTATGGAATAAAATATGGGGTGTCATAGCTGAAAATAGTGATTATTTTAATTTGTATAACAACACATAATATGTCCCTTATAAAATATGTGATGTTTTAGGATACTAAATCACAGTGCTGACATGCTACTCTTACATTGTTCACATGTCACAAATTATGATTTCCAAGCATTATGGGTTAATGTTACACTAGTTAATCCTAAAAGGCGATATATGTTATATCATCAAATATGATTCCCATGCATTGATATGATGTCACACTCAAGGATAATATATCATAAAGTACATTATATAGTGGTGTAATTTTATAATTTGAGCCACATTCACAAGAAAAACTTATTTTATAGGATATGTAATAAGATAAAACTTCCAAAAAAAATAATTTTTATAATATTCAATTAAAAATTTAATTAGAAAATTTATAATTTTTTCTTAAAATTATGAAATATGTATTTTGGGATATTTAATTATTTATAAAATTTATGTAATTAATTATATTTTTTTATTAAAAACTATTAAATAATTATCTATAATATGAAATGTTATTATTAAATAACTTTTGAAAATATATGAAACAAAATATGATTTGGATATGTAATGTTTATATGGAAATTATAAGGGTGATATATATATATATTTTCAAAAAAAATCTTAACATAAAATATTTTATATAAAATTATGAATTATTCAAATTGAAGGCCTTATTTAAGAAAATTATTTTAATCATATCAAAAAGAGTTTTGATAATTTATATTATCATGGTTTAAGTTTTATTAAATATGTGATATATGGATTATGTAAATTATTTATGAAGTAACCAAATAAGTTTTATTGTATTGTATTTCAATTATCATTTTTTGATCTATAAAGTTTGTCTGTGTGATAATGCAATTTAGATATATTAAGTAAATTGGAAAGGATCCACCCAAGGGATGTGAAATCTACTATTAAATATAAAGATCTGGTTTGGAAAATTCTAGTTAGTGTATATCAGATCATATGATTGAATGAAATAATTTTCATGTATATGAAATTTTTTTATGTTATAAAATCATTGTCTTCAATTATTTGAAGGATTATGTTTAAAGAATAGAATCAAGCTACTGAACCTATGGATGGAAAATGTGTATGGTTGTGAATAAGACAATGACATAAAGGTTTAATGTAATTGAGATAACTACCCTATAATAGAACCCACACAATGATTATAAATGATATTGGATACTTATAACAATGTTATACACTTTGGGATGAAGTTTAATATGAATAGACATGGATCATGATTTATTAGAGAATAATTGCACCTGAGATGGAATATATATTTATGGAGATTGTTTTATTTTCACATTTTATATGATTCAAAACCTTTAAAATATACTTAATAAAGTTTTGGAATTATTTAAATAATTCTAAAAATCAATTTAATAATTTTTGAGATAATTTTGAGAATATTGGAGAACACCTAGAGTCAGAAAATAACAGTTCGAATCCATATATAGAAATATAGACTTTGAAGTTCATAGGGAAAATTTACAAGTCTTGAACTTACAGATTTTGTCATAGATTTTATGTCTTTGATGTCGAATTTAATGCTTCATGTGTTGAAAATAAGGCTTTGAGGTGATTTTAAGGGTTTGAGTTCAATCATATAACTCTGATGATCATAAGTATTTACCGATCATAAAGCTTTATTATATGGAATCACAGGCCATCATATGGTCCTGAAGTGTATTGTAAATTGAAATATTCAAGAGTTTATGTCTTCTAGATATGATCATATCACATCTAAAACTGATCATAAATCTATAAAAATAAATATTTTTTTATTTGAATTATTTTATGTTCCTAGTGTAAATATTAAATATTTAGAAAAAATGGATGTTTTGAAGGATGGAAAATTGTGCTTCCACTACTAAAGATGAAATTTTTTAGAATGATGAATAAGCTATTAAATCATTGTATAATAATCCAAAACACCCAAATTAGTTTTCTAATCCAATCTTGAGAAGAAATAGATTCTAATCATTATCTGTGGAATGGGAATATCAAAGAAGAATGAAAATAGTTGTTTCTAGATTTTTTTAATTATGAGGAAAGGAATATCTAAAATTTATTATGCATTTATTTTGAGTTCAATCCATGATATAATCTTGTTTTGAAAAATATTAATGGAGGAGTTAAACTATATGTATTTCATGATATAGAAAAATAATTATCAGGTTTTAATGAATAAGTTTGATGAAAATACATCAAAATTTGAGATTATATATATTAAAGTCTACATTATATCAATATAAGGCCATTAAAGTGTTTGAGAAAAACATATATTGATGTATTAGAATTTTAGTACGAATGAATTATTTGGGAGATGAATAAAAATTTGAGATGCTTCAATGGTGTACAAATATTATATTAAAGGCTATACTATTTTTTATTTAAAGTGTCATACTTCAACATGAGTTCCACAACATAGAATAAATTATTTTATATATAATATTTTTAAATTTGGATGTTTTGGATTAAATATTTCAGTTTAGATATTTTGTGTTGATTAATAATATGAATATATACTCAAATAAGAATAAAAATATATTTTCTAATCTATGTTTCAAAATTGATGAGAATTTCTGGAGGGTATTCCTAGAATACTCATTGAATTGAAAAATAAGTGAACAAGAAATCATTGAATCCTAAAATGGGTATCTATAATTTTTTTTTTCACTAGAATTAGTAATGTATTATCAACATACTATTAATGGTGTTTTAAAAATAAGGAATAAATTTAATGAATCCACAAATTCATGAGAGTCATTGAGAATATAGAGGAGAAGAAAATAGAAAATAAAGTTGAAACTATTAGAGTAGTAGGAGGTGAACTGAAGAATCTTAGAGAATAGAAATATTAAGGATGAAGAAGGAGGAATTCACTACATGCTATGATGAGTAAGAAGACATGAGTGACCAATATCAATCCCATGTGCTCAAATGAATATCCTTATGATTGATTATGTGGCTGGATAAATTGAATAAAATATAGGTGGAATATATTACTGTCTATATTATTAATAAATGATTTTGAGAGTCTAGTGAAATGATTTTGAAGAAATATGGACCATGAAGAAAATTAAAGGTTGAGTTTCATTAGATTATTTTGAATAAATTCTTTTAGATAATGATACTCTAAGGTAAGGAAGTATATATGATATTATTGGGGTTGATCCACCTGATTCATCAAGTAGATTTACATCAGGTGGAGGAATCTAAAAATAAATTCATGGGATGTGAGTATAAAGAACCTGTGAGAGTGGATGAGGTCACCTGTGTAATACGGAGACCACACATGTGTAGTATTCTTTGGATAAGGATTCAGGATGATAACTAGCCAACTACAATCATAATGAGGATAAGTTTATAGTGGAGAATACATACATTGTACATCCTAAGTATGGAAAGGAGTAGGTTTCTTGAGAGGGTCTGAACCTTGTAAATACCATGCACCATATTTAATTTATTTCTATTACTATATGTTGTGTTGAATTTCTAGTTAAAAATAAAAAATTCATAAGTATTAAAACTATAGGGTTTGAAGAACAATATGGGGTGAAATGTATAAGGAATATATTTTGAAATAGTAAAGAACTATTCAACACCATAATCACCCTCCTCACTCAGATATTTATGTATGGTCTATTAGGTATCTTTTTTGGTATCAGAGCTATATTATCTCTATTTGTATCTATGTGTTATCTCATTTTTTATTAGATCCAAATGGTAGTGTTGATAGAACTGAAATTTTTTCCCAGTTGTTTTATTAAATACATGAAATAAAAATTTCAAATGATAGAATAAGTTCCTTATATTGATGATTCACATTCCATACTTTTCAATATTGAATTTGTGGTTTCAACCAAGACACTACAATTTAGGATAATGATTGAGTCCAAGGTGTTACAAATTGACCTAGAAGAACTATCAATCTAGTTTATGAAATAATCCACAATTAGAACATAAGGAATTTCCTCCCCATGGGATGACAATAGTCACATGGAAAAAAGGATAAACTACAGAATTATTTAAACCAAAAAAATACAATAACCAACCTGAAAAATATGAGAAGGAAGGATAAAAAGTTCCATAGTAGATTCAAACAATGTAAAAGTGATAATAACTATAATTCAAACTAATAACCAAGAGTAACAAAAGTATAAAAGATAATAATCCCTATCTCCATGTTCTATGTGGGAAGCATCCCACCAACTCATCATCAAAGTCCAAAACCTAGGTAAATCAAATACCCACCACCTCACTGGGGAACGTTTTCCTTTCCCGCATTAGACAAAACAAGGTCTACCCACATCCAACAGTCCATGTAGGGTGTGATAAAAACAATCCCAGTGGGATCCCACAAAGTATTTCATAATTATTCATTACCAAATAGTCAATATATTATCATTTTCAAAGAATAAAAGGCATGATATGAAACTTTCATAAATTGATCCAAAATATGGAAGTTCACCATTTTTAACAGTTTATAAAAAACTCCATAAAAAATAACTTCCAATTATTGTAAATAAACCAATTTATCATTATCAAAGAATGCATCATATAGTCACATCAAATAAATTCACAAGGGGGAGTACCCCTAGGATATTATAGGTAAGGTATAGCTAGGATCTTTACCACATGTGACCAATAATGACTAGTTCACACAAAAAGTATCTTTATTAAAACAAAGTAAGGAGTATAGGAACACCTTGATGTTTGAACCCCACTATAATGTCATGTAATTTTATCCCTGACAGGATTATGTAGGGAGTATAAAAACACCCAGATGTGTGAAACCCCCATTATATCATTAAAAAAAGACCACGATTGACCACTATTTTAAGTACCCCAGTCTCCCATGTGTTGATCATTTAAAATCATTTACAAAGGGCATAAAACATTTAAAAAATCAAACCAGAAACCCCCTTTCCCATAAAAACTATGATTTGAAATCCAATTTTCATAAACAATACAATAATACTTTGAAATAAAACTTTTTTTATCAAATACAAAGGTGAAAACCATTTTATCCAAAAAACCAAATATAATTTTAAATAAATTAAAGACAATTACATTAATTTTTTAAAAATCATGTTTAGAAATGAGAAATCATGCATAGTTCATAGGGAAAAGACATTCAATGAAACGAAAAACCTCAAATGATTGGTATTATGACCATTACATTGGATCATTAGACCATAGGAGATGAGGGATTTAAGAATCAGGGGATGATCAAAAACCATGAATCCCGCAACATAAAATTAATATTCAATAATCCCTTGGTCAATGTAGACAATAGAGAGAACACTTACTACAAAGATCTCAATGGTTAACATAATAATCAACCCAGATCCAAAGAATTAAACCTCTTTCAATAACTGATTTAATTGAGGCATCATTATTTCACCAAACAAACAATACATATAGTCAATACATATTTTATTTAATATTTTTATAAATATAAATAGAAAATATATAGAATAAATAAGAAAAATTATTAATAACATATACATTCCTCTGAAATTCTACATATGACACCCTAGGATCCATCAAAATCAATCCCTAGAAGGAAAGTAATCTCTAAAATATCAAAGAGGATTCTACGAAGATGAGATCCTAATTCAACATAAGAATAATGAGATAAAATAGAGGTATCTTGGGTCATAAAATTAAAATTTTGATTAATTAGTCAACATTTCATGGTTTGGAATACTTTACACCCCTTTCAGTGCCACTAGAAGAACCACATGGTTTGGTTTCATAGTTTGAAAAATAGTGCACCACCCAAAAAAAACCACTTTCCCATGTTGAATGGTTTGAGGTGAAGGATTTGAAGTTTGGACTATCCATTTTACAACCATGTGTCCTCCTCTTGAACTCTAAAATAAGATTCACCATTTATTTGAATGACCTGTACAATTTTCACTAACCATGCATGGGGCCAAGAAACTCTAAAAACTCTAAAAATATACCCAAAACAACTCAAGAATGATTGAATAAAGATATGGTCAAAAAATGGATATCCATAACTGAAATAATTGTCAGGATGTGTCAATTCTCCCCACCATATCCCTTCCTATACCCTAAAAATTGAGCCGCAAAAGGTTGATCCAAAAGGATATGAGGCCTCTTCTCCCTCGTGAATGATTCCCACTCTCATATCTAATGATAATTAATTCTATACTCCCCTAACACTTGGACTCATGGGATAAAATTTCCACACATGGTTATATTTTAAAAATTAGAAATCTATATTGGTTCCTTTACAAAATACACATCCAGTTCTAGACAAATCACCTCCCAATTCAAGACTTCAGAAGGACCGAGATGAAATTTATTCAGATGAGATATATGAAATACATCATGAATAGAAGTCAACTAATTCTATAACACCGACTAATATGACACATACCCAATCTACTCAATGATCTCAAGTGGTCAAAAATATACTAAATCAAACTTACCCTACTTCCTCAGATGACATTGGGATAACTGATGTGATACTTTCAATAAAACCTAGTTCCCAATTGATAATTACAAAGAAATACACTAATGGTTCATATAAGAATTTTTTTACTATAGGTAATCATCAATCACTGACATACAACTTGAATATTTTCTAAAATATCATGAACAATTCTACTTCCCACAATCAAAGCCTCACCTAACCTCAACTAGAAAAGAGTATATTTACATGGGTGACCATACAGGGAATCAAAATGATTTATTCTGATATAAAAATGGTAACTATTTTTTTAAAAAACCTACACCAATCCCAGCTGGATATCCTAACATCATACAAATCTAAAAAAACAAGCATGAAGAATATCCTCCATGTTCTAAATAGCGTGTTTTGTCTAACCATATATTCGAGGATGGTAAGTTGTACTCAATCATACCCATATCCCCATCCCCTCTTAGATTCCCTTCCAGAATTGGGAAGTAAACCTTGAATCCATGTTTGAGAAAATAGTAGATAAAACCCCATGTAAGATAAAAATATAATTTATGTACAAGTTTTACAAATCATTAACATTAGTAGTATCTTGAATCGGGATGATGTGATCTTATTTAGTTATCAAATCCTTCACCACCCAAATAGAATTATTTCATTGGGGGTGATTATGGTAATTCGTTGATGAAATCCATGGATACCTCATCTAATTTCTAAATAGTTATATGAAGAGACTGAATCAGAACAACATGGTTTTCATGTCAATACTTAATCTATTTGTAGGTATTACAATTGGACACAAAGTTAGATATATAATAAGTCATTCCTGGCCACCATAATTGACACTTCATATCATAATACATCATCAGAGTTATAGGGTGAAAAATACATGAGAAACTATGAAAATAATACTTCATAGAATTCTTAATAGACACTAGGATGATGAACCGATTCATAAAGGAACTAATTCCATCTAAAGATATATATTATACAAAAATGGTATCCCACCTTATAAGGATCCCTTAATTTACTGGAAATCATCATCTTGGTACTACTATTAAATAATCAACACAAGGAGAGATGACATCAAATGAGAACTAGCCAAAATCATACCTATTTCATCCTCCATTTATTCTAGGTTTATATAAGAAAAGGGACCCCTGAGATTCCATTCCTCATTAGATTCTAAGATAGAATGAGAGAGAAATTTCCTACTATGGGCATCAGTGACAACATTCCCATTTCAAGGGGTGTGGATGATGTCAAATTTAAAAGTCTGAAAATGATCCAACCATCACTTATTATAGAGGTTCAAGTATTTCTATGAGAAGATGAATCCCATACTCTTATGATCAGAATAGATAGTGAACCTATCCCCAAAGAGGTTGTGTCACCAATACTTAAAGAGAATTTATAACTATGATAATTTCTATATCTTGAGTGAGGTAGTTATTTTCTTGTGGATGATACTTTTTAGATCCTTATGCTACTACATAACCTAACTATATAAGATAATATCCTAGACCTAAACCCGAATAATACTAATACTCCATATATCCCTAAACCCCATAATAATATAACCCCTTTATTAGTAAGTTCTGTCAATGGTGATGCAATCTTGTTGATGTCTTTTATAAACATTTGAAAAGAAGTATCCAAAGGCAATAATTTGCATACCTAAAAGACATTACGACGATCATCCCATAAAAAGGAAACCTTTAACTTCTTGGTATCAACATAGATTTTATTTTACATGACTATATGTCCAAATAAATTCACTCATCTAATCCATAATTCACATTTCAATAACATAGCATAAAGATGTTAACTCCTTAGGAACCCCAAATTTTTTTAATATGATTCTCATGCTCCAACTCATTATTTCAATAGACTAGGATATCCTCAAAAACCACTACAACAAAAGAGTCAAGATACTAGTCGAATATCTAGTTCATCAAATCCATAAAAATAGCATGAGAATTAGTTAGGACAGACAACATCATAAGATATTCAAAGTGTCTATACATACATTCGAATGTGGTCATTGGGATATCTGATTCCTTAAATCTAAGTTGATGATAACTTGAATAGAGGTAAATATTTGAGAACTAATTTTTATTCATTAACTGATCAAACAAGTCAGTAATATATGGTAAATTATATTTATTCATAATCATTATCGGATTAAGAATCCTATAATTGACATAAATACGAAGAGTTATATTATCCTTCTTGTCAATAATCAAAGGATTTTACGAAGGAGGTACACTAGGATAAATAAAAAACCACTCATTTAAATACTATAATTTAATATTCATCTCTTTAAACTTATTTGGTGCCGAATGGTAGGAAGGAATAAGGATTTGATGAGATTCATGCACCGAATCAACAGAAAACCCCAACTATCTTTCTAGAGGAATACCAGAGAAGTTAGTTGTGAATACAACAGGAAAACCCCTAACCATAAAAGGAAGAACAAAAATAGTGGAATCATTCCAAAACCCAACTGAAAAGTAGATATCATACTCCCTAATTATAGAAGAGGAGGTCCTAATCAACATGACCTCAAATCCCATTCACACCAGAACGCCTAGTAGATCCTATCATGGGAAGTAAAGGATACCATGTGATGATAGTAATCGAACCCATCTTGATAAAAATCCAATAAATCCATCCTAATGATAATTTAAATGATATAATGGTTAAGAAATAGAAAATATAAAACAAAATCAACATGAGATATTGAGAAAGAACACATGAGGAATCGATAACCATGATCATATTTCTTTCCTAGAGGTGTCACTAGCTCCACGCTGAACAACATCTGTTTCATTAGAACTTTAAAAATATCAAAATTTGTTAATATTATGTATTGATTGAAAATAGTATCAAATATAGCTGTTTCTATAGATGAAACAATAATGATTGTATCTCTCATTATCACTAGAACCATGTCTACATTAATCAAAAACACTAATACTGCATGAATCTTCTTTACTCTAGAGGCTTATGACTAGATCCCTATAAAAATAGAATATTTTGAATTACCGATAGTTCCTTTAGAGCTAATGAAGTGGATCCATAATGAGGTATAGATAGAGCTTAACATAACCTCAATAAATAACCATAGTGACAAGAAGAATTAAATATCTTCAGAAATATGTGACAAAAAATCTTAGTATTTCATGTCTTAAAAAACTAGAACCAAGTTAAAGGAATACTTATAACTTCTACTAATGGTTTGTAGGAGACCCACTATCGATAGATACCATCACCACCTCTCTAAGTTTCATGAAGCTTAATCTTATTCCCATTTGATCCACCAAAGTTTATAATAGGTAGAGAAGGAATTCCAACCAAACTATACATTCATTCTAGATATATTTATTCTATAAACACTCTATCCACTACCTATACATAGGTAAAAATATTTTATATGAAGAATAAATAATGAATATGTGGCTACAAACCCATTTAGAATCTATGAGTCTTCATTTTTCATTTTTACAACCTTGGAACCAAAACTAAAAAATTATGAAAAGTTATTAATAAATTATATCCTTTATTGATCACAATTATGAATGTAGATAAAATCCATAGAATTCATCATAGTCTTGGATTCTAGGAAAAACTACTAAAGTAATATGGTATTAATATTTTTACAGTATAATAACTCATGTTTCTTAACCCGACCACCACATACCATTACCTATGTCTAGGTCACTCAACTGTGAAATTATCACACATCACCTTAAAAAAATATGAAGCCTCCATGAAGTTAAAGATCATATTAATCTTTGATCACCAACCTTTTACATTTAGTGATTTATTTTTCTCTTAAAAATACTAATGTTTCTTGTGGAGTTCCTAAGGTTGATATTTATTTCCTCCATATCTTAGTCACACATCCCATTAGGGCCCATATATTTCATACATAAATATCTCATCTTTTTAGATGAATATTCAATACATTTCATAAATACAAACCTAAGAACTATAATATTTTAGTGTATTTGGAGACAAAAAAACAATAATTTTTTTTCATAAAAGATCTTCAATATCTACAAAAAGATCTTCTCAAATAGTAATCCTCTTAGGAATACCCTACCGTAACCTTTATTCATAATATGGGGAGGATAACATAAGAAAGGGTGAGCATAGAAGCTTAGTATGGGTAAATATAGGAGATATTAATCTACAATCATATGAAATAATAATATATACATAAGGTTAAGTGATCAAAAAATAACTTAAAAAGTTCATACCTAACCTACCATAGACCATAAACATGCACTAAATCAAAATCACACTTTAGTGGCAGTTTATTAAACCGCCAATATAAATTTTAAAAAAATTTAGGGGCAGTTTATTATAAACGGCCGCTAAATATTTTTTTTTTCTCACACATGCAACACTTCTACCCCTACCTCTCGAAGCCCTACCAGTACTGACCCTTACCGCCCCTCACCACTGGTCCCTATCCTCACCACCCCTCACTACGCCTCGCCACCCCTCACTACTGGTCCCTACCCTTGCCGCCCATCACTGCCGATCCCGACCCTTTCCCGCACCCCCGACCCTCTCCCCCCTCACTTTCGGTCCTGACCTAGACCCTCTCCACCCCTCTCCACCAGTCCTGACTGACCACCTCACCACCCCTCACCATTGGTAGGTTTTTAATTACTATTTTATGGGATTCAATTGCATTCATATATTAGTATTAGGAATATAGGATCACATTCAATAATTTTCCTATTTTTTTGTTGTAAACTAGTCCATTGATTTATTGCATTGATTATGTAATCTATTAATGTTATAATTTTATTGTTTGATCAAGTGAAATATTTATTTTCCATGATACTGTGATATATATTTCCATTACACAGTTTATCATGTGCATATTGTTATATATATATATATATGTGTGTGTGTGTGTGTGTGTGTGTGACTCTGAAAAATTTGGAGGGATGGAGGATCTTGGTTAATACTAGGATGTTTATACATTTTGTTATGGGTATACTCCAAGTAAAACATTTATGTAAACATATATAACAATACAAATCTTTCCTAATTATTTATGTTTTCTAAATTATTCCTTAAAATTTTGGATGATTCCACCCTAAAGGAGGCTTATGAGACCAAAAAATAACATTCATTTAAGATACTCATATTATGGAGGATTCCAATTTTCCACTGCCTGTTTTGTAGGATGGTGTAGTAGAGCAAGTTACTAAACCATATATAGTGGTGAAGGTAGATCAACTACCTTATTTTGAATTCCTTTCACTTATTCTTGCCCTAGTTGGAGGGTAGTCATTTTCCATGATTGACTTTTTCAAAAGTTACATCTTCAACATCCACTAAGGAACCAGTGAATCATAATATTTAGAGTACAATATAAAATATATCTAATTATTCATTCAATGTCGATCCTCCTCAATAACTCTTGTTGAGTTTTGTGTTGATTGAATATATCTTTTGTGAAGGAGTTTCAATTTACTTAAGTAGTGAGTGAGCAATGGATGTAGTAAAATATTTTTATTTTACTTTGTCTAAGGAACATTTTTTTGGGGGTACATGGTACCTCATTATAATTACCAGACTGTTAGAATTACCTTGATTTCATGAACTCATGTCGTAATCTTTTGACCGATTAATTTCCGAGCTGAACACATCATTAGAATGTCCCATGAAGTCATGACCACTATCAACATAATTTTCAATGTTGGAATTAATGATGTTTATTGATTCATAATACACATCATTTATCATTTCCTAATACTCATCATAGTAGCAAATTTTCCTACATAATACCCGACGGTCCACTATCTCACTGTTCACTACCACTATCTATTGATAAGATCAATGGTGTCTTCATCCATACATGAAAATAAAATTTAGAAAATTAAAATAAATAAGGTAAATAAAGTCATATATTTACATAAAATATGGAAACTTTGAATAACACATCCTTTATCATCATGAATCCACCAATTAAATCTATGAAAACAATATTACAAAATGTATCCATTAAATAAAAAGTGTATCTTGATAGTATCTTAACCGTTTTTGAGAATCATTTTGGTACTCTAATAAATTATTGACAATGGATTGTGATATTTTTTCAATGATTTCTTTCAAGAATATTTTTATTAAAAATGGATTTCAAAATTTATTTTTACTATTTGATTTCTTAATGGTTTTTAGATGAAAAATGAAACTCTTTTACACATCATTTTCCTTACAACTAGACTTTATGGATTTCAATTATCCTTTTTAAAATGCTTCATTTTTTACCATATGAATTTATATAGGAAAAACTTATTTAACATATTCATATTTTTTTCAACTAGTATATATGAATATATTTTCCTATTTAGTAATAGTTATGTGCTTTAATTTTATTTAATAATGTGTAAGAACATTGTGATATATATGGATAAAAGCTGCATCACATTACCAAGGAACACAACTCAGTATGCTAAGGGTTTGGAGGAGTTTTTTAGATTTTTTAATTTATAATGGATCTATTGATGGGAGAATAAGATGTCCATGTAATAAATATAAATTTAGAATATGGTTGAATAGATATGAAGTTTATGATCACTTGATAATGAAGTAATTACCTACTTAAAATTTGTGTTGGATTTGGTAAGGAGGATCAAACATTACAGAAAGGTTGAGAACTGATTTCAATCCATAGAATGATATCCTAAATTCATCAACATTGGACAATGAAATGAAAACCCATATAAAGGATGAATTTGAAATTAAAATACTCCAACATCAACATCAAAACATATCAGAACAACCACTTGAGGGTACTACAATTAGCAATGTGAAAAGTGATGTTTTTGAGACTATAGGACAACCAGATCAAGATTGTAACATATCATTGGATTCTCCTCTCGATTATATGGAGTATAATGTAATAGAAGACTTAACTGAGTATAAAGATGTGTTTCATGGTTTATTTGACCTTTTAAATCAAGATTTGTATAGTGGATGTTTGAAATATTTAAAACTTTTTTTCTAATGAAGTTGTACCATATCAAATCCCTATGTGGAATTAAAAATAAGGCGATGTCCATGATATTGGATTTTTTTGGATTCATTTCCTAAATAAAATATCTTTGATAATTTTTATAATATGAAGAATTTTTTTTAACAATATTGTTCTGATTTATACAAAAATACATGTGTGTCTCAATGATTGTATGCTTTATTTGAGAGAGAATTCAAGTAGGCAGGATTGAAAAAATGTTCTTCTTCTATATGGTAGTATATGGGTGATTTTTGAAGTAAGAATCAAAATACAACCCTAAAGAAGAAGAAAAGAAACACAAATACAAAGGTTTTGTGTTACTTTCCTTTAAAACCTCAATTGAAAAGATTATTCAAGTCATAGAAAACTGCCGAACACATGAAGGGGAATTATGTAGATAATAAAAATGATGGGTTATTATGACATCCAAGAGATTAAAAATTGTGGATGACATTTGATTCATTTCATTCATATTTCTCATCTGATCTTAGGAATGTCTGATTGGGATTATATGTAGAAGGATTCTACCTATTTGGGACTTTGAGTACCAGTTATAGAATTTGGACAGTTGTCTTGATCCCTTGCAATCCGCCTCTGTGGATGTGTATGAAACAACCATATTTTATAATTTTGATGATTATTACTAGAAAACAAATTCCTAGAAATGATATTGATGTATATTTTATGCCTTTAATTGAAGAATTATTCGGGTTTTGGAGCAACAATATTGAGACATATGATGAATCTTCTAGAACAATGTTCAAAATGCAAGCTGTTCTAATGTTGTCCATTAGTGACTTCTTTGGACTTGGGAAATTATTTTGTTGGAACACTTACACAGGTTTGGCTTGTACTTTTTGTAACTTTGATTTTGAGACCGAATGGGTACCATATAGTATAAAATGGTACTTCTTGCCTCATGAAATAAGTTTTGATGCATCACATAGATTTCTACTGAATAAGTAAAAAATTCAATAGTTTCATTAATCATAGATCACCTCTAAAGTTGTTAACATGTTCTAAAATATTGGCACACCTTGTGAATGATGAAACAAAATTTTGGAAGGATAATCATTTTAATGATATTGGGAAATGATTTTGAAGTGCATCATCAAGTTAAATCAGAATGAAACAATGGAAGAAAAAAATTATATTCTTCAAAATTATGTATTGGGAATTTAATTTGTTGAGGAATAATCTTGATTTGTTGCATATTGAGAAGATTGTTTGTGAAAATTTGGTCTTCACATTGCTTAATGGGCATGGAAAGTCAAAGGATCATCTTAATGTTTGGAAATAATTATAAGAAATGATCATAAAGCATGATCTCTAGCCATATGAGAATTGAAAGTATGATCCGGTAATTTTTTCAATGAAAAATAGGTATAAAGATAACTTCTTTTGAATTTTAAAACATGTGAAGGTATATTATGGGTATTCAAGTAACATATCAAGGTGTGTTGAGTTAAAGAATCATAGGTTACATGGATTGAAAAGCCACGTTTCACATATTTTGTTACAACAAGGACTACTATTGGCATCATGTACATTATTACTTTAAAAGGTTACTGCTTTTATACTCCAATTAATCACATTTTCTTGAAAATTATGTGAGAAAAATCTATATCCATTTTAGTTTGAAAACCTTCAGGAGTGATTTTTATTAACACATTGTGAAATAGAGATGATATTTCCTTCGTTGTTTTTTACTATCATGATGCATTTAACTATGCATTTGGTTGAAGAAGATAAATTAGAAGGCCCCGTACATTATCGATGGATGTATCCAATTGAGAGTTACATTATTTATATGTTTTTTATTTTAGTAAAAAATTATTGTAACTTCATTAAATACCAAATTAATTTTTTTTTATTTTATTTCACACATATCTTGGGCATTTGAAATCATACGTGAGAAATAAATCTCAACCTGAAGACTCTATTTCTGAAGTCTATTTGGAAGAGAATTGTCTTAATTTTTCTTTTAGAAACTTGGATGATATTTAGACAATATTAAATTGATTTTTATGTCTTTAAGATACATAGAATCAATATGAAATACATAGGAAATCAAAAACCTTTCCTACCATTGGCTGATCAGTTGGAAGGAACTCAAATGTTACACTAATAGAATTGGAATTATTACAAGTACATAGATATGTGTTGTTGAATAGTTAAATTTTAGATCCATTTATTTAATATTTTATGATTCAAACAAAGATATGAATGAGGGGATGAAAAAAATGATAAAGATATAACAAAAGTTGTTAATAAAGATATTGTGGAATGGTTTGAATGACGTGTAAGTTCATAAATATTGAAATCAATACGAATATTAGGTTGATACATATATTTTTTAAATATAATAATGTATATTACTGTTTTTAGTTCATGAATACTGATACTCGATCAGATTTGTAAGAATATTGCATGTTTCTTGCTCGAGGTACTCTAAAACAAGCTATAATGTTTGACGAGTACAATGTGAATTGATTTAGATTCCGTATGGCCAATCGGGAAGAGGGTTTGAAGACACAAAATAATGGCATATTTACATTTTATAAAGTGGGATACTTTGGAAAGGTGAATGATATTATCGAATTAAACTACCATGATAAGTTTTTAGGTTTTTTATTCAAATGCAATTGGGTGGAAATTATCAAGGGAGTCAAAAGAGATTCCTTGCAATTTACTTCTATAAACTTCTCTTTCTTGATGGTTTTTGGTGACCAGGAACTACATGATATGCATATCTTATCATCATAATAAAAAATGGTATATTATGTGAAAGATTTCAGGGATAAAGGGTTTAGTTTAGTTGATCATGCACAACAAAGATACTTGTATGATATGGGTGATGAAGTGGAAGATTGGACATCTAACATTAACTCCCATAAATAGAAAGAAGAGAACTTATTTTTTCATCATGATATTGAAAATATGAGTCTTTCAAGTGTGGATGAAATATATGAAGTAATGATAGACCATGAAACCAACATTATTTAAGGAGAAAATGATTATATGTTCAGTTATCCATTCATTTATCAACAACTTATGTCATTTTTGCAGTCATTAATTATCATTATTATGTATATTTTTTTTGTTATTACTGTGAATTTGTTATTATTATTATTTTTTCTGCATGAATTTTTTGAAATATATGTTCTAAACTTAATTTTATTTGATTAAGTGACATGAATTCCAAGGAGGAAGTGTTACACTATTTCCATTCGACTCTCATTTTATGTTCCATCGACCACACCGACAGATGGTGAACCGTATGTCTCCCTCCCTACAACATTTTAGACACCATCCATTTTTTCACATGCATTGTCTCTCACACCCTCCATCAATGCTCCATCAGTAACTCATTCGATGAATTCCCATTCAGTAGCCTCAATAGTGAGAGAGTAGTGTGCCACTCTTAGTTCTTCATGGGGATACTGGAGGGTGACTATTATAGGTACAAAATTTATTATGAATAAATTTATTTTACTTTTTATTACACTAAGTGTCTTTTAATAAACGATGGAAACAATGCTACCATAGAGAAAAATATGAAAAATTAATTTTTATGGATTCTAAACAGACTAAAGATAGTTTACCCATTTGATTCATATGGGTTCCTTATAGATAATTCCGTGAGATTACATGTCAAGATTCTAGGCTAGTTGGTAGTAGAGCTAGTTACCCTTCCCATTATATTTGATGATTTGAGGTATATGACTTAATCTTGGAAAAATGACGTTTTTGATTCATAAATAAAGGCAATTTTAATAAATTATGGTGTAATTGAATGTCATTATGTTATTAAATGCTAATATTTTTAAAATTAATCTATGTGTAATGATGTTTTTCTACTTTACTGTTACTGATATGCTAGTACTAAAGTTGACATTGAAAAATTTGGACAAGAAGTAGAAGGATTTTTAATGGAGATTATGGAACAAACTCAACAATACTTATTTGATCACCCAACAAATGTATGATAAGGTACCCAATGGGGTATCTAGAGAGAATTGAAATGTTTTAATTGATAAGCATCGTGATGAGAAGTATATGATATTTAAATATATATTTTTATATTGATCACATTGTACATTTATACGTGTATATGAAAAGAATACTACATTGAATAGATTACTATTAAATTACATTTTATTTATTTCATGATCTTTTAAGGAAGAATGAATTGAGTTGGGAAAATATAATCATCCCTCACACTGCGGTTTCAAAGAGTTTTTCTAGAAGCCGATCAAATCTGGTAATATTTTCATTAGTTAAAATATTTATTAGATAATATTATTTGTTTATTATATTAAATTTTTGATTTATCTTTGTTTAATGAAGTCACAGAGTTTAGGGAACCAAGCATCCCTAACATAAGTGTTGTTTTATGTTTATAAAAATTCATATGGGAGTTTTGTTAATGATCCTATCAAAGAAGATGGGGTATGAATTCATTTTTCATTATAATAAATTATTATCAGTTTCCACTTTTTTAATATAAATTGCTTCTAATCTGACTGATATTTTATATATAGGTAATTAAATAGATATGGGATTCTAATCCTGCACAACCCTACTCAGTCTCTTAGGATGACCCAATTGGTAAAGTCCTTAGGAAGGAGCATCTTGGTCGAGAGCACGTGATGGGTTTGAAACCATTACCATATGAGGTTTTTGGTAGGCCACTAAGGATTTCAGTTTCATCTACTCCAGGGTGTAGTCACTCCAGCCCCAATATACTCAGAGAAAGTTTGTTTCTATAAAAAACACAATTCATTAACATGGGACTCAGATACCCACTTTGTAGAAAGTGTAGATTGATATATATCAAAAGATAACCAGTTCTATCCCTGGTGGTATTTCATCGATGACTAGTGGGGAGCAGGTAAATAAAAAAAATTTCAAAATCATTTAGTTCACAAAAATTTGTTTGTTTTATGTGTAAATATAAATATACAACATTATTTAATTTTCATTATAATTGTCTTACAGGTGTTGATATTAGGAAGTAGAGCCGTAGATGGAGTGGGTGACTACCATTGTTCATCATCAGACAATGATTAGGGGAGTTTTTGATGTTTCAGACAAATATGGAAGGAGGGGATTTGTTCATGTATTATTTTTGGCACATAATATTCACCTAACATTTTCCTGACCTAACATTTTCTTGGTTTCCCATGTTTGAAGAGGCTAAAAACCTTTCAGGGCTATAGTGATAGTCATCCATTCATAAAAATATACGATTGAATAAGATTAAAATAATTATCTTGCAATGGTCGTCTTGTTATTTAGTGAAAACCATATTATATTCTATTTTAACTTCAAAACATCCTTTCCCTAATCTAGTATAGTAATACCAATGTGGAATTTCTTTCTTATTATAATCCCATAATGTAAAGTTCAATCATTATCGTAATTTTTCCCCATTTTTAAAATTTCATGCATGATTTTTTTACTTCAAGCCTATACATGTGCATGTTTCTCATTCACATTGTTGTTCCTTATAGCTTGTAGGCCCCAAACCCCTTTCATCATTTATGTTCCATCATACCCTTAAGCTTCATTAAATCACTGTTTGACATCAATCACTTTACATAATCATTCATGATGCATATCGTTATCACTATTCCTCACCCGAATAGTATCATATCTACCTAGAATTATAGCATTTATGTTTCCCCTGTCTCTTTATATCCTACTACATATGCACCAACCTACCACCCTATGAGTCTCCCTCATATGATCCACATATTTTCCATGCGGTTCAGAAAAGTGTATGACCTAACCATAACAGGTTATTTTTCTCTCTCTATTCTTTTTAATGGGTGGATTACACCTTGAGCCTCCCCATTCATCCCTATCATCCAAACACCTCACATGGGTCAGTCCCTTTCTTCTATGCACCTCTTTTGTGGTTTTATGTTGGTTTCTTAGTCATTCTTCACCAGGTTCACGAAGTATAAAATTACCTTATCTTTCTATTAGTTTTATATCTTCCTCTAAAAGTTCTTCTAAACCCAGTGGACTTGTTTTGATTATTTTCTAGGTTATTGTTATATAGATACAAGGATTTTAGTTTCTAGTAGTTATAAACCTTCCTAGGAGTTTTTTTCCGGTATATTTCATCAAAACAACATGGCTCTAACATTTTTGGTAGGTGTTTATAATTAATTTACTTTTAAATAATTGTTCAGTACTTCTGGATTTTCAACAGGGTGTTTGGGTTAAATTGAAATTTTATACGGTACGTAGTTTGGTATGGGAATGATTTTCCACGAATGATTGGATTTTCCCTTTAAAAGGTGGTAAATGGAATAAATAAATGGATTTTGGTTGTTTTTAAATTGGTTTTAGCAATTTCACATGATTTCTAAAATTCCAAGTTTCATTTTCATTGAGAAAAATGCTTATTTGTTGGGTTTTAAGCCAAATATGGTATTAATAACGAGTTTACCTTTTTATATGTTTTCAATATTTTAGAGGTGTGGTGTGGTTTTATAATGTAAAATATAATTTTCGTTTACTTATTTAGTTATGATTATATTTTATATGTTCACACCTTGGGTTATATGTTCTCTGCATATGTTTTCTTTCAGGGAACTAGGGCGGTAGAATTTGTAGCTAGTTTTTATTTTTAAATCAATATATTGTAGTAGTTTAAACCTACACAAAATATGGTTCATTTTTAATGGTGGTTTGAACTACTACTATACAATGATAGTTTTTTATTAGTGGTAGTTTAAACCACCTCTAAAAAATGGCGCATGTTTATTTATCAGTGGTTTTATTGGTTTTAGCAGCAGTTTCCATGAAAAAAAGAAAACAAATTAGTTGTGGTTAAAACCGCTGATAAATCCAAACCATAGTTTCTGACCTGAAACTACTGCTAAAAGCAATAAAACTACTGCTAAATATGGTGTCTGCAATAATTACCAGAAACCGCCACTAAATTGAAGAAACCACTGCATATTGGATGCTGACACAAATTTTATCAGTAGTTTTATGAAACCATCGTAGAACCATATACCAGTAGTTTAAACTGACATGATATAAAAATACTGCCTTTATTCAATGATTTTTATGTATTGATGATTCATGTCATAAGAAATTATCATTAAAGAAATCATGGACCATAAGAAATCATCATTAACCAATCATGACCAATAATATCATGTCATAAAAGTGTGGCACCATTATAAATATATAAAACCAGTTCATATTTCATGGTTAAAAACACAGACTATCAACATAGTGGATCAAAACTAATCACCTATTTCCCACTGTGGATTAGGATGTACCTGTTTCCTACAGTAGATTAAGAATCACCTATTTCCTATAATGGATCAATTCCATCAATTTTTTTTGCATTGTTTTATCATTGGATATAATGATTTATCCAATTAATTACAGAGAGATATAGGTCCCACCAATATAATAATGAAAACCATAATTATGTTTGACATAACATCATAATATAATCATCACATCATCACATCACAAATTGTGTAAGGAAAATGAGTTTCATAAAGATTTAATAAATTCACCCTAGAAAACCAGTTAAAAATAAATGGGTTTCATAAAAATTTCATCAAAATAATCATTTATCATCTTGAGGAAGAACAAGGATGGTTTCATTTGATCTTTTACCCAATAAAGAATAATTAACTTAAATGGATGTCATCATAGATAAACAATTATTTTAAAATATCTGTCGGAAAATTTCCTAATGAAAATATACTTTCCACATTTAAAAATAGTTTTTAAAACATAAACCATTTTCAAATTAATTTTCTTTGAAAATAAACATTAAAACTTATAAATCATTCTTTAAAAATCATTTAAAATATTTATTGAGGAAAATATCCTGCCATTTATGATGGTGTGAAATTTTGTTCATGTTTTACGCATTAAAACAAATATTCCTTTCATTTTTTTAGTAAAATCCAAATGGTCCTAATTTGGAAAATAACATGAATATTTGTTTTAATTTTTTTTAAAAAGACATGAATTGGTAATAATGTCTTTAATAAAACATTTATAAAATTTGAAACATTTTTGAAAATATTTTAAGAAAACATGGATAATGAATAGAGAGGGGTTTTCAACCAAGGAGATAAATAATAATCATTGACCTTAAAACCATTCTTTTTTGAATCTTATGTACATAAAGAGAGAAAAATAAAGGAAAAACATGTATTATCATGGGATAAATAGAGTAAGAAAATTTACATGTTTCTATAGATATGTATCATAATATTTCAACAAATAAATCATAAACATTAACAATCATGATAAACAATGAGATAATATCCTAAAACCATTACAACTTCTGTAAATTTTAATCACAAGCGCCAAGAAATAATAAAATTAAATAAAAATTAAAATATCACGAGAATAAATAATTTAATGATATTACATGTCAAATGGGTTTTATATAAACTTCATAAAATAAGGTAGGTGTATAACATAACATATGTATCAAAGAAGGCAAATTGGGACAAAAAGTGCTTACCCCTTTGGTCAATTTTGAACCGTAAACCCCATGAAAGAGATATTATGTAATGGATATTTAAATAACCACAATTATGATTATAAGCATCATAAAAAATATTAATGGGATGTATATACATCACATAAAATAAACACATGTTGAATATGTAATATGTATCTAAAAAAATAAAAGTGAGATATAAATACCATACCTTAAGTCTCAACTTCTTTTATACACATTAAAACCTCCTTTATAATAAATAAAATTTTATTAAAAATATATTAAAGTAATATAATTATATATATATATCATAAAATATATTATTTACCTATGACATTTTATTACTCGTTTATTGACAATTCCATGTTATAATCTTGTTTCAAGTAATAACAGCTTTGTTTTTTCTGTGTGTTATTATTTGGTATTTTTGGCGCTTTTAAATTGATCATTGTAAATTAATTTTGATAATTTTAACCATTATATAAATATCATATTTATTCATTATATTTTTATTTATATTAATCTATTAAATTTATAGATATAAATTGAAATACACCATTCATGGAGATGGCATACCATACATACACCTACCAATCATTTTTTTCAATTTTCAAAAGTCGGATGACGGGTTTCCAGAGCCCATGTTACAATCAAAAACTCAAAACAAGAGAAGAAAAAAATAGATTGCTCAACCAACATATAATTACACATCATAATAGCCATACTCATTTCCGCATCCAATGCATGATTTATCTTCTTCGGTAGCCGTAGCCGATTCCCATTCTGGTGATCCCCAATAGCTTTCACTTTGAACCTGACTCCTAAGTTGATCAAGAATTGGCTATTCCGGTGATGTCCTTTTGACCATGCTAGCCTTCTTAAAAGCCATGGTCCCCTTACTATTCTGATTAGAGGCAGATCTAGTCCACATCGACCATGAAAGGCATGAATAATCTCTCCTTGGTCGTCTTCTTAGAGTAGCAGAAAAAGGCCCCTTAGTTATAGCCAATTTATGATTCCCACTTTGAACAACATCACTGAAAGAGCGACCAATAGGGCCACTCAAATTTTACTTCTATCCCCTATAAATCTCCCTTCCTTTACCGGTCTTCTCCCCTAAACCCAAAACAGAACTCCCTACATTGTTCTCCCTCCATAGATCTGGAGTTTTATTCTCCATTAAAGGTAGATGTTCACCCTCTGTAGTCAACTTTACCGCAACTACGACATGTACCTCCTTCACACCGCCACCATCATGAATATCCTCCACCATCAAAGTGAAGCTCCTGGTCACATTTCAGCTTTCTTCCATAGAAAAAACAACTAGAACATGCCCCATGTCAACAACCTGTTAGTCCTCCACAACCTCCTCTCCAACCATAGTAGTTACATTTTACAAGCCTTCAACTTGATGCCTGTCAAGGACCTCCTCACCATCATCCCTTCCTCCAAGACCAGCCTACTCCAGCTCCGCGGCCAACATACCATCAGAAAGTCCATCAAACCTATTACTCAATGAAAGAAAGGGAGCAGACAATGGATCCAGACCTCTATATCTCTTAGCGCCCACCAGGTAAACTACCTCCATTGAATTCAAATCCCTTCCATCCCCAACCTTTCCAACACTCACACTACCCAGTGAGCTAGTAGAAGCTCTAGTGTTCTGCCTAAAATTGTGAAATATCTTAGCAAATTCCGTATTATTTTTATGTCTCTTAGCATCCGAATCTCTAGAAACACTTCTGCTCTCAAAGAAAACCGTGCGATATCCATCATTTTAACCTTCTAAAGCTGGACTAGCCACATCTGAACACCTCCCTCTATCAGCAGGTCCTGTCAACCTCTGTTCCCGAATCAACTCCAAGTCTACTTCCAAACAAGTTCCATAAGAAGTGCTCATAGGGGAAGGCTGCTCATCGTGATGGATCCCCCTCAACCGTGGAGGATGTCCCCTACGACATACCTCCACCGAATGGCCAAGCCTCCTACAAGAACCATAGAACTTGGTCCAATATTCATACACAACTTGATGCTTGCAACGATACTTTTCTCCAATTGTTATCCAAAAGAAGTCAAAAAGAGTGCGAGACACATCAATTTCAACACAAACCCAAGGGTTTACCGGATGGAAAACCGCCTCAGTTCGACTATCATCAGAAATAAATCTACTTACTATGTTTCCCAACATGTGAATAATTTAAGGGTTTTGAAATGAAAAAGGGAGTTTAAAAAAACTTACCCAAACCACGATGGAAGGCGAATCACAGTTCATATGAAGGTCGAAGGACCAGCGTAGAAGAATAAAGTGATAACACTTGAAATAGCAAGGAGCCCTCGACCACACTTGAATGAGGTCTGCCTCCGTCTCGATGCGAATCATAATTTGTTTATTGTCAAGCAATCCAACCACCGCTAGCTCCTGAAGATCACAAGAACCGAAGATGAAATAGTCGAAGTCATCCAATGAAGGCCTCTTGTGCTTGAACTGAGCCACAAGGGTAAGATTCAACAAGATAGAATATTTCATAAACTTGGATGAAGAGAGGTGAAGATTCGGCACCCCATCAACCAGATCTAGGACCTTAGGGTTTAAAGAAACTCTCGTAAACGGAGGAAGAAACTCTAGATTGGAGAAAGGTTGGAAACTCATAGCTCTCCTATGATATGGAGATTATCCTTCCCCCACCAAGGGGGGAGGATCCAGTGCGGAGGCCACCGTCGTCACCTGTGGGTGAGACAGGATGTGAGAGAAGCTCCCGTACATACACATGAACGCTGTTTCCATTTTATCAAAGTATGGAATGGAAGAATGGTAAATAATTTAATAAAATTATAGAATCAATATTATGTCATATATATTCCATATATTCACAAAATTTAGTTTAATTACCTTACATTAAAAGTGTTATTTAAAAAACAATCACATCACTTCATGTGGAAGTATTCCTCCATAAACACGAACGACGATATGATATACTTTACGGAATGGAAAGAAAAAAGGTATATATGATATTATAATTACAAAAGTATAATTATATCATATATTATTATATAAATATTATATAACTCATTATATCCATTAATGATAATAATTTATGAAAAATGAATTTTTTCGGTTCATGAGTCGTAAGTCCACCATGCACACGATCAATGATTTTGTTTCTCATTTTTGTGGGGAGGAGATGATTGTAGGTCATGAAATTAACCAAAAAACAAAAAAGTATATATAATATATATTTTTTATTATATAATAATGGTTTAATTAAAATTTAATGATGTGGAGGAAGAAATAATATAAAAATATCAATTAGGGATGTTTCCTCTTCTTCAGACAAGTTCTTTTAGTTGGCACAAAAAGCCTTCCTAGGTAGGATTTATGAAAAAATAAGTATTATATGATAAGAGGATGAAATTAAGTAAATGATTTGGTAAAAAATTGGAAAAATCAATGAGTTTTTTAAGTTTCAAGAAGAGATGAGCAGTGATGGCCTTTTATAAAAGATGTGAGTATAATACTTTTAATTTAATAAAAAAAGAATGTATACCCACGTTTCCCACATAAACAAAGGATTAAAAATGGGTGATTATAGAACCTTTTATGTTTTAAGCCCTAAATAAATCCATAAAATGGGATTTTTAGATGTTTTTAATTCATTTTACTCCTTATCTTTTTATTTTAAACCCCATAGTAAACCCATTCTCACCTTAACTATGGTAATTAATTTATACTGTTTTTACTATTAATTATGGTAAAAAATTAAGTTGAAATTATTATATAATATAAATAATTTTGATTCAATATATTGAATAAATTTTTCCAAATTCCATTCACAGAAGTAGAAAAAATTTAACATAAAATTAACCCCGCTGATACGATGGAAGAATTGTTTTCCAAAGAGAAAAGTTTCAAAAGTTTAAAAAGTTTATATATTAAAATTCAATATGAAATTTATTCCAATGAAATAAATTTGGTTAATATATATATATTTTAACTATGTTTTATTTTTAAAACTATATTAAAATAATTTTTATGTTTTTAAATTTTTTAAAATAAATGAAAATTCTTATTTAAAACCATTATTTTTCACTATTCATCAAAAAATTTATCTTTTCAAAAAATTATAAAAAATTTATTCCAATATAAATTTTAAATTATTATTTAAAAAATTAAGTTTATTTTTCCCTATAAATTTTCTAAAAGTGGAAAAAATTAATTTTAAAATAAGTGTGCGAAATCCAACAAAACTGCTCTTTGGAAAAAACATTTTTAAGTGTAAAATTGGATTTATTCTTATCTCTTATATAGAAAACACATAAGATGAATGTTAAAATTTTATTTAATATATAATATATAAATATAATTAAAATCATTCACCAATTTTTTTTTAATTTATTGAGGTAAAATGTATTTGTGCAAAGAAAAATAGTTTTTCTTAAAAAGTTTCTTTACTTTCAAATGGTTCTCAGTTTCAATTATAATTTATTGGTCGCCAAATATTTCATTTAACATATAGGGTAAACCATATATTTTAATAATTTGTTAATATAATTCATATCCACTATTCTATTGGCCAGGTGATTACAATCAAATAATATTATAATATTTTAACAGAATGCCATGTTTTGTTTAAACTCGGTGTTGTGTGTAGTGAAAGATAAACTAAATTATACATATAGAAAAAGATAAACACAATGTTTAATGCAGAGTGATGTAAAATCAGTGTTTCTTGTAACATAAAAATATAAAAAAGATTAATTTTTTTTTGAAAAATTTATTTCACAACACATCAAGTTGTTACTTTCTTTCCCCTTTAAAGTGAATTTTACTCCCAAAACTCATATCTTTAATAACAAAACTGAGGATAATTATACCTCCTTACATCCTCAAGTTTCTATATAGATTCCTCAAGATGAGTTTTTTCTATAGGACATTGAAATGGTGAGTGGACTTTTTTTTAGAACTTTCCCAATACAATTAATAATCCCCACTAGTTGTTCATTAAATAAAAGATCATGCTACAACATTGTGGCATATGAGTTATATACATTTGATGGATGTGGTATGTATTTCCTCAGGATAGATACCTCGAATACATCATAGACTTGATAGAGGTATTGTGGAATTTGAAATCTATAGGCTTCCATCCTGATAAAAACGAGAATATTGAAGGGATAGATATACCTATGTATTAGCTTTCCTTTATATCATAAGAACAATTTCATCCTTTGGTTGGGCTTCAATATGTTTCCACTTCATCTCTTAATCAAAGAATTGAAGATGATTTTTTATTCCTAAATAACTAATGGATCACAAGTTCCATTATACAATGATAATTTATTCATTCTATCTTTACTTATTATCGTAATCGAATGGTTAACGCAAGTAATACAATATAAATAAATATTCTTATGGTAAAATAAGAAGATTAACATTATAAAACTTCCAACATTAAAAATTTATAAAGGTCACTAAATTTCCCAAAATCAACTTATCATTAATCCCCTAAATATCATAAAGTATATTTTAATTTTCATATAAAAAATATGTGAGTGTCTTGGTCATATATTTTATTGAAACATGGTAATAAAAAATAACATAAAACCTTAAAAAAACAGACTTACTTCCTCATTCCTTGAATAAAACCATAGTTTATGGAATATATTTGATAAATCCAATAATACTGTAAAATCCATCAAGGATAACATAAACTACATTGTCTACAAATCATTGATCAGTTACATAATCATTAATAATATCCAATTTACTTTATTCATATCCATTTTCTCTTTATCCCAACACCATTATCTCAATATCATGAAAATATTAAGGGTTATCTTCATTTAATCATGTGTTTTTTGTAAAATATATCCTTTCTATTATATCACTTTACTAGGTCATTAAAACCATTCAACATATTCTTTAAAATCCTTAACAAAAATCATATGCTAAACAATCCGTATATATATATATTTGATTATTCTTGAATTCTAATACATAAAAAATTCAATCACTCTACTTTATTACTAATCTATTAACTAGGATTAATCATCTTATTCCTTAATACCTCCTTACTTTCATATTTCATTTGTAGTCACTTCATTATTAATAAAAAAACCTTTACTTGTAACACCTTGCTGATCCTCTTCTAGATATTTCCCCTTATGACATATATTCATTTAATTCCCATACTTTCTACCTTTATAACATTCAACCATTGATGATGTCATAGGAAACTATTATTTTCATCCATTACGATAACCATAATTTTCATTTTTCCTCAGAAATCACTTAATCTATGTCATTATCCAAACATAAAACTTTTTATAATTCTTTTGAGACATTTCGTATAGTGCGTCTTCCCAAATTATTGACATACAGTAAAATTAATCTTCTTTCCTCCATGGTCTTCGCCATAGGAACTCTCAAAAAAATCTATACTTTTCTTCATTAGTGAGGTAGATAGTTGGTGAATGTGTATGTTATTAATTATATATCATGGCAACTAATTAAGAATAATCACAATATCCTTCACTATATTCATCATAGAATTTTATTTCTCATCAATAATTTTTTGATCACATTCAATGTTAATACAAATCTTTTTGGTTCTTTCTATTGACTAAAACCAAAAAGTATAGTGTGAGAAACAATATTAATAGTGTGGAACCACATAATCATGAAAAGTTAGTTATAGGATTTATAAATCTTGACACCTTCATTTCAAACTATGAAACCTTAGGCTTAACCTAGGTCATTCATGGTCACTATTTAAATCCTTCATGTTGGTTCCAAAAGAGTTTATTAATATCCAAACCATATCCACTAGGTCTGTCAAACTTGGTGTGAATAAAGATATATTTTAAGGAACTAGGTGATGATAGAGTCCAACTCAATGAAACCTTTTTAGAGTTATTACCCCTAAGTACCTTTTTTTAGACCCACATCCACTTGTAGTATCTATACAAGGATGAATTGTCTTAGAATCCACTTTCTCTATCCCTTACCAAAATTCCATGATATTTTCCTATAATTTGACGTAGCATTAGACCAATCCTTAGAAATATCCGAAGATATATCCATAAAAATATCCCTAAGTATCTCATTAAAGTTTTCTCATCCTAACTTCCAAAGGTTAATTAAACCTAGCCTCTAATACCAACTGTAGATACCCAAACTTTTTATATATAAATATAAAATATTTTTAATGAATATTAAATACATTTAATATACAAAAGTTTTTAGGACTATAATATTTTAGTGTATTTGGGGACTAGAAACACAATGTTCAAATTTCATGAAAGATCTTCAACATCTCTCACTAAGATCTTCTCACATAGTAATCCTCTTAGGAATTCCTTACATAAACTTTTCTTCATAACCTGGGGAAGGAAACATAAGAAAAGATGATATTAGATTATCATTTAGGGTAAACATAAGAGATATCAATATTTTATCACATGAAATAATAAGATAATAATAATGGTATTTGATCATATACATAAATTTCAAAGTTCATACACAACCTTTCATATATCATAAACATGGGTCATGACATAAAATGTTATAATTTCAGAAAAGATGGACCATAAGATTGTTAAATAATCATAAATAAACCACGAACCATATGATTATTCCATAAAAGTGTTTCAACATCATAAATACAGAAAACCATTTCATATGTTATGGTTAACTACCCAGACCATCAACACAGGGGATCATGACTGATCATCTATTTTGAATTGTGGATCCGGGCACCTCTATTTCCCATAGTGGATTAGGTCTCACATGTTTACCATAGTGGATCAAGATCATAAACTTGTTTTCAACTATTATCTCATTAAATATAAAGTTTTACCCAATGAATAGTTGGGAGATATAGATCTCACCTATCTCTTAATGACGACCATACATATGTGTGCCATAATCACATAAAAGATTCATCATATCATCACATCATAACAAATGTAAAGAAAGCAAGTTCCATAAACATTTCATAAACTCACCATAACATAACCCATGAAAAATAAATGGTTTTAATAATCGTTTCTTCAGCATAAACATTAACCATATATGGAAATAAAAATGATGTCATCATTCTATATTTTCCTCAATAAAGCATATGATACACCAATGGATTTAAACTTATATGGAGAATTATTTTGAAATATCACTTGTAATGATTATTAAAAAATAGCCTTTCCAATTTGAAAAGAACTTTTTAAAACCTAACACATTTTCAAAAAAAAATTCCTTGAAAACAAACTTTGAAACCCATAAAGGATTATTTAAAAAACATTTAAAACATTTCTAAAGGAAAAAATACTTTCCATTTCGAAAATCACAAGAAATTAATAAAATATACTAGGAATCCTTTTATTTGAAAATAAATTTTGGAACTTACAATTGAATATTTAAAATGTTGATTTGTAATGATTGTAGGAAATTATATTCCATTTACATATTAAAACAAAGATTCTTTTTAAATTTTAGGTAAAATTCAAATTTAACTTATTTGGAAAATGACATAAAGATTAATTTAAAAGAAAAATTGAAATGGAAAAAATAGGTAAAAACATATTTAATAAATTCGTTGTATAATTTTAAAACATTTTTGAGAAAATTTCTAGAAAACATTGATATGGAGAAGAAAAGTTTTTTTAAACTAAGAGAGAAATAAAGTTAGTTTACTTTAAAAACATTATTTTTGAATCTTAAGTACATAAAGACATGAAATTGAAGATAAAATGTGTATTATAATTAAATAAACTAAGGATAATAAAATTCATGTGTTTCTTTAGATATGGATCATCATATTTCGTCATCTGAATCATAAACATAAACAATACTGATAAATGATGAGACTGCATCATAAAACCCTTACCACTTTGGTAACTTTGAATCATAAGACCCATGAAAGAATAATATGAAATGGAAATTAAAATATATTTATAATTAGTAATTTCATGAAATCACATGTCAAATGGGATATATATACACCTTATAAAAGAAGATAATTTCATAACAAAACATATATCTCAAAGAAGGAAAAATGGGAGAAAAATATATTACCGCATTGGCAACTTCTGAAATGTAAACCCTATGAAATAGATATCCTAAAATGGATATGTAAATACCTATAAATTTAAGGATAATAATAATTAAATAAATTGATGAGTATAATATACAACATTTAAATGAAACATGTGGTGAATATTACATGCATCTCACAAAAAAATAAAAGTTAGACAGAAATCCCTTACCTTAAGTCTCAAATTTCTTCATACACATTCAAAAAACCTATATAATAAATATAAGTTTATTATAAATATATTATATAACCATAAATATATATACAAAACAATATATTATTTAATTATGACCTTTTATTTCTCTTTTATTAATAATTCCATGCTAAAGTCATGTTTTGGGTAATAATTACTTTTTTCATGTATGATTTGATTTAGTATTTTTAGTACTACAACATTGATAATGGTTATATAATTTTAATTTTTTAAAAACTATATAAATATCATATTGATTCATTATATAGGTATTTATATCAATCCATTAATGTTATAGATAAAAAATGAAATATACCGTTTATGGAGACGGCAGGTCGTACGTAAGCATGAACCTTGTTTCCATTTTCTTAATAGATGAAATGATTAAAATTTAAATAATGTATGAATATTATAGAATCATTTTTATTTAATATATATAACATATATTTATTAAATTTTCCCAAATTAACTTCCATGAAAAGATTTAGTGGAAAAATAATCACATCGATTCACGAGGCTGTAGTACACCATACACACATACAACACTATTGTATTCTCTATGGAATGGAAAGTTGAAGGTACATATGATATTAAAATTTTATAAGTATAATTATATCATAAATTTAATATATAAAAATTAGATACTTCATTATACCCACCCATGATAAGTGGTGATGGAAAACGAATTACATCTGTTCACGAGGTGCTAGTCCGCCTTACTATCGATCAACGATTTCGTTTCCCATTTGAGATAAAATGATATGAATATAGGTCATGAAATTAAAATTAAAAAACTCCATATATTTAATATATTTATTTAATTATATAATCATATTTTAATAATAATTCGAGGAGGTGGATGAAGAAATAATTCAAAATTCTTGGTTAGGGATATTACCTCTTCTTTAAACAACGTTTATTGGTTTGTACAATAAACCTTCTTATGTTGGTTTTTTGACCAAAATAAGGATTATATGAGTATTTTATGGATTTAATTAATCTATAATATACTTATTTTACAAAAAAATGGCTTTATTAAGTGTTAATAGGAGAGGATATGGGGTGGCCTTTTATAAATGAGGTGAGTAGCACAGATTTAATTTTTTAAAGGAAAAAATTTGTAACCATGTTATCTATATGAAAACGTCTCCAAAATTTCCAATTACAAAAAATTAGAGGTTTTAAGATCAAAATATGTTTATAAATTATATTTTGGACAAGTTTTAGGTAATTATTTACCATATAGTTTTTGTTTAACCACTGTTAAACCAATTTTCACCTTAACCGTGATAATTAATTTGTATAGTTTTTACTACTCATTATGGTAATGAATTAAGTTAAAATTATTATAGAATATAAATTATTATTATTTTAAATATGTAATTACATTTTTAAAAATTTAATTCACATAAGTGAAATAATTAAATTTAAAATTAATTCCAATGACCAGACGAAAAATTGGATTTTCAAATAGAAAAGTTTCCAAAGTTTAAAATGTTTATATATTAAAATTAAACATGGAATTGACTAAAAGGACATAAATTGGAATAATTTATATATAATAGAACTAATTTTACCTTCAAAACCAGGTTAAGATAATTTTTACATTTTTAAATGCTTTAAAATAAATGACATTTCTTAATAAAAACCAGTATTGCACACTATTCATCAAAAATTTATCTTTGCGAAAAATTCTAAAAAATTAAATACGAGATAATTTGGGAATTTGATTTCAAAAATTAAGTATAATTTTTTAAATAAATTTTCTAAAATAGTAAAAAATCAATTTGAAAATAGTTGATCAAAAAGCAACAAAATTTATTTTTAGAAAAATATATTTTAAACATAAAATTAGATTTGTTATTTTCTCTTGTATAGAAAACCCAAAAAATGAATGTTAAATATTTTATTGAATATATAACATATAAAATTAATTAAAATAAATCACTAAATGTATTTTTTTAAAATTTATTTAGGTAAAACCCATTGTTTCATAGAAAAATTGTTTTTCAGAAAAAATATTTTCATTATTATAAACTTGTTCTTATTTTTACTTATAAATATATGGTCACCAAAAAAATAATTTTATATACATGTGTAAAACACATATTTTAATAATTTAGTTTATATTATTCATACCCACCATTCCATCATCTAGGTGATAACTATCATATTAGAGCATACTATTTTAATATTATGTCAAGTTTTTTTTTAAACATGGTGTTGCGTATAATGCAAGATAAAATCCTTGTTATATGTAATGAAAGATAAAATAAGTGTTTTTTGTAGAAAAAGATAATCTTTTTGTTTTAGTAAACATAAAAAATGAAAAATATTAAATTTATTTGAAAACAATATTTCACAAAAATCTTAACTTGTTACACCTCCCTATCCCAAGTTTGAGAAAGAGGAATATTTTGGCACACTAGGAGAACTATTTATACTATAGAATTAATAGTGTTTTGCTCAGTTGGATTTTTCCCTAAGGGATTATCTCCTCTCTCTATATTGTCTCGAAGTCTTGGTCAGCTCGGTGCATCGAGGTCGTCATATGTGCGAATCGGTCGGCATGACTCGACTTGTGCAGATGAGGTTGCTTTCCACGGATGGTGATGATAGATCTGGACTGGCCTGGGGAGGGGAGGTTTTGTTTCTTGTTTTCTTTGTTTTTTTTTTTCAGTTTTGAAGGATTTATATTGGGTCTCTGGTGGAGTGCTTGAAGTTTACAGCACTAGGGTTTTCCCCACCTCCGCCTCATTCCAGTGGTGGATTTACTGCAGTTCCTCGATTGTTATCTATGGCGGTATAGTGGCTTTCCCCTCTTGTTGAGATGATGCACTTTGGGATTCTTCATCGCTGCTGGTTTGATCCACGGGTGTAAGACTGGATTCGGCACACTCTTAGGAGCGTTCTAGGGTTTTCTCGGTAGTGCTTTGAAATCCTGTGGTGGTTCTCTCAGCGCTTGGAGGTCGTCCCATGCTCTGCGGCGGTGAGTGGTTTGAGGCCCATTATGGTCTTATTCAAAGGTTGGGGTGGTGGAAATTGGGTTTCCCTTGGTGTAAATCCATGGATCTTGTTGTCTTTTGCTGTGAAGTGGTTAATCCAGTGTCGTGATAGACGATGATGGCAGGAAGACATGACGACGATGGTGGTTCTTAGGTTTCCGGGCTGGAGGCCCTGTTAATCGGCACCGACGGTGGTGGGTTGATGGTGGTGCTATGGTGGGGGTTGCTGGAGAAGGCGGTGTACGGTCGATGGTTCGATGGTGTTGATGGTGTCAGGGGAATGTCTCATGGATACCATATCCCGAGACAATCTCAAGGATAGAGGGGTGAGGACGCGTGGAGTACGACGCTCTAGAACTGAGGCCGGTCATGATAATCCTTTTTTTTGAATTTTGAATTTAGTAATACTTGATGGTATGCGGTTGGTATGCAACTGTCAAGTTGATGTTTGAAATATTAAATTGAAATGGTTGTTTTGGAGTGGTGAATGGGAAGTGGTGAATTTTGTAATGGGTACCAGCCACCCTTAAACCGGCTTTTAGAAAATGAAAAAAATGATTAGCTAATGTACCATGGTAAATAAAGGGTTTTTACACATGGATATGGCTAGGAACTCACTTGTAACCTACCCCTAAAGTCTCTATAATCCTATCTTTTATCTACCAAACAACTTAATACATGAAATCTTGAGCACATATTCCTCTAATAATAATTTTTCACAAACTAAAATAGGAGACCCATCTATCTATGTTCTGAATCGATCAATAATAAGACCTGAAGGATATTCCCATTCCCAATGGGATTTTGGTAAGTACTTGTAGAAAAATAATAACTCAGGGAATGATTTACCCCTAGATATAATAACCACTATGAAATATATGAATGATGGGCAATTTGTTTTACAATAGAGTGAAATAGTAGAAAAGAAATACATAAGTAGAAAACAAATTAAAAATAAGAGGAACCAAAGTTCGAAAGATAACAACCACTATCTTCATTCTCTAAGTGGGAAACATCCAATCAAATCACTATCTAAGTCATATAGATAACTAGAATACCCATCACCTCATTGTAGTGTATTTCTATTTCTTGCATTAAATACAAAACATAAAAACACGCTTAAGGGTGTGTGTAGGGTGTAAGCAAGAAAATCCCAGTGGGATCCCACCATGTATTCTATAAGGATTTTTTTTCAAATAATCAAAATATGATCATTTAAAAATAAGATAAAGAATGATATACACCATTCATAAATTAACTAAAAATATAAAAGTTCACCATTTTAATAGTCTATAAAAAATTTCATATAAAATACTTTTAAAATCACAATAAAAGAATAAAATTTTCATTTTCAATGTATGCATCATAAAACAACATCAATGTAATGCATAATGGGGAGTAACCTTATGATAATATAAGTTTGATCTATTTAGGATCTTCACACCATGTGATTAATCATGATTAGTGTACACAAAAAACGTTCCTGGTATAATGGCCTAAAGAGAAAAGAAATGACCAGATGGGTAAATCCCCTTTTGATGTCATGTGATCCTTTCCATAACACATTTACAGAGGGTGCATAGGAACTCCCTGATGTGTGAACAACCTATGATTTCATGAAAAAAATATTTAATTGAATCCCTCGTAATTACCTCGTGCCCCTTTGTTTTAAACATTTCAAATTGTTTCAAAAGAGCATATCACAATTAAATAATAAAACAAAAAACCCTTTTCCCATGAAAACCATGATTGGGATATAATTTTCTTAAAAACGAAAACAATTATTTGAAATAAACCCTTCATCATCAAATAAAAAGGGAAAAAAATTTATATCAGAAACCACCATATATAAATTTTGATAAATTAGATATTATTATATTAATAGTTTAGAAATAAAATTTAGAAATAAGAAATAATTCATTGTTTATAAGAAAAATACATTAAACTAAACAACCCAACTCAAACACTTTGTATTCCAACCATTACATGGGATCCATAAATTAAAGGTCTGGAAGTCACAAGGAATCAATAGAATATCCTAAACCATGAATCCCATAACTTCATATTTATATTCAATGACCCAAAGTTCAATAGAGAAGACAGAGATGCTAATTAAAAAAAATATCTCAATGAATCACACAATAATAATCCCAGATCCAAATAATTCTATATCCTTTAATTACTGGTCTAATTTAAAACAAATTAGATAATAAAATGATCCTTAGACCTGGTTAATACATATCTGATCTAATATTTCACTCAATAAAAAGTGGAGTGATCTAGAATCAAGGATAAGTATGATAAATAATGAAGAAACACCTTATAAAATCTATATCCAACACCCTATGATATATCAAAATCAATCACTAGAGTTCATTGAATCTCCAAAATCTATAAATGAATTTTTTTTGTTGAGAACATAATTTATATTAAGAGGAATGAATCTAAACAAAATTTTCTTAAGCATTAATATAAATATCCTAATTAATTAACTAACATCACTGGGTTTGGATTTATAGTTTGGTGATTTGTTCACCAACCCTATAAACCTTTCTGGGCCACTGGAGGAGTTAAAACTCTTGGAAACATGGTTCGAAAAACCATGCACCGACAATGTGTAAAACTATTTCCCATATTTCATGGTTTGAGGAGAAGACTACGTGGTTTAGACTAACCATGTGACAACTATGGTCACTCCTTTGAGACTCTAATATAATATGTATGGTTTCCTCAGATGATATGCATTGTTTTTATGATGCCAAATGTGTACAAGCCTAGAAAATGGAAAAGAATCTAAAATTACACCTAAAATGATTAAATAAATGCTCAAATCCAAAGATGTTAAAAAAATAACATCCATACCCAAAAGTGTTTTTAGGATATAACACAAGATGCAATGTAAGATAATAAAAAAGTGATAATAAATACCATCCACTTAATATTATCAGGAAATTAAAGCTATTATTGTTAAATCTGTTGATTATTTTTCATCCACTTAATGATTCTAAATATACAGCGATGATTGAATTAAAATGTGTGAAGAACTCTATTTTGAGGTTAAAAATCCTCTATAGAATTTACCAATTAAATACTTATTCCTTATTTATATAATTTCAAATACTAAAGGTGGTGTTTCATGTATGGTTAAAAATAATAAATCCATAATTATTAACTATCTATATATTTTAAAGTTCAATTGGGTTTGAAATGAATACATAATAAATTGGTAATTGGTAAATACTGGACAATACATGATTCACCCCTCTCATAGGTGTTTCTACATGGTTCACTAGGCATCTCAATTAGTATTAGAGTGAGATTTCCTCTATTTATATCTATTGAAATATCTCAATTGATTTCATATCCCAAGGGTATCATTGATTAGAATGAAAATTTTCCCAGTTGATCTATGAACTCATGAAGTGAAGGTTTCAGATGATTGAAGATGTGCCTCAGATGGAAGAATAAATCTTTTCCCCTATTAGTGATTAATTTGAGGTTTCATCCAAGATACTAAAAAACTAAAGAGGCCAAAAATTAATTAAAGGGCATAAGAAAGAAAGAGGAATTACCATCAGCTAAATATAATTAGGATGGAAAGTATATATTTGTTAAATATTTTTATCATCATTCATCTAGTTTATGTTGCTCATGATTTAGTGATCATTATTATAAAATGGGTGAAAAAATATATATTTAAGGTCAAGTATCATCTAGATAATTTCCCAATGGAAATAGTTATCTATATATTTCAACTAATAAAGGGGAATTATAATGAAATGTTATAACTGGATGTATAGGATAATGTATTGGAAGAAGACCTAACAAAGAAAATGGGTTCATATTTTACTCTTACAAAGGTTGTAAAATATAATAAAGGTTCTTATGTAATTTTCAAATAAAATTATATTTAATTGATGAATAATTATATATAGTCATTTTTGAGGATGATGTATTTAAGAATTCTTTTATGTAATTTTACCATTCAATGGATAAGATTCATAAAGTCTCTATAGATATCAATCCTACCCAACTAGAAGTTAAAATTAAAAGGGTGAAAGAGCTGGTGACTTATTTTCAGATATAATAAAAATGTATGAGGTTCATTTTTGGATGTTTACGATTTAATGAGAGGACTGGATAAAATCAAATATTACTAATAAGAATGATTTATGTTAAAACTATGTAGAGTTAAAGGTTAAACTGCTGAATTTAGAAAAAATACTATCTGGAATCTCTCTAGCCATAGGGAAAATGTGTATTTCCCATAAACATCAAAAGTGAGACCTAAAACAATAAGAATAAAATGTTTTCTAAAACAGATTGAGATCAACTAGATAATCATAAACCTCATGCTTACTGAAGAAATTATGGCATGACACAATTAAATCCCATAGCACTAAATCTTGATTTTCCGTTCGTAAAAAAACTCTACAAAAAACGGAATGATAAAAATAATTGGATATCCACCAATATTTAAATAATATATGAGATATTATCTAAGATAAATTTTTCCTCAAATAAAGCCCAAAATATTGGGGTTGTTGTCTAAAATAAATAGGTAATCTATTCAAGATAGACTGAACCTACAAGAAAAAAAATCAAGACTAATTGGGAGATTTTGATACTGCTAGATATTTGGGCAATGGTAAATTGATTAATGACATAATAATTCAATATAAAATAGTACTATAAGGACCAAATATAAGGTAGTAAGGCTATAAAAACAATTTAACCTATTATAGAAAATAATAAGTGCTCATAAAAATGATGAATCCATTTCCAAAGAACAAATCATAAAGTCTGAATAATTTATATGAGATATAAAAAATTGGGGGGCACTCCTATGATTAATGAATTTATTTTCATTCTAGGTATCATACAATTACTAATGATAATAATAAACACAAAAGGATGAGATTAGGTTAAACTAGGATGTGTATCTACATTGGGTGATAACCAAAAAGAAATAAAATAAGACAAATAATCCCTAAAAGAAAATGAGTAAAAATGATCATGATGTCATACCAACTATATTAATGTGCAAGTAGGTGGTAAGATAGGATACAAAAAAGAAACATTTAAAAATGTACATGAATATCTATAAAGATAAGAGAAATCTAAATACCAAAAAGAAAAAAATTCTAGAAATCGATAACTGAATTTGTATGTTTGTTGAAATTCTATATGAAAAGAATGATAATTTTCACAATATGGGAAAAGAAATGTCAGATGAAGTGGTTTGTGGAAGGTTAATAAAGAGAATATATAGTGTGATAAAATTTATTACATGGCTACCCTAATAAGAAAATTTTATAAAATCTAAAGGGAATGAACATGCAAGATCATGTGTAAAAACTATTTCTACAGATATATAATATAATCTTAAAAATAATATTGAGGACTTTCCTAATTACTATATCACCATATGGTTAGATCAGTTGGATTTAGCTAATAAATTATCATCGGCTAAAAATAAATCTATTGACCTAATTTTTAAATATAATAAGATAATTCAAGTTAGGAAGGAATATAAAATGAAAGGAATATCATTCTTCCTAAAGGTGAAAAAAGTTGGAATGTGAAGGCTCAAGCAAGGATGAAGTGTTCTGGACACATTATAACTATATGAAAAATGAGTTTTTGGGTTGAGAAATAATTATTATCCTAGTTTATTTGATTAATAATCCACTATAAGATCCACATGTACAATATATTTTAGTGATCTTTTAATGATAGGTAAAGAAGGAAATGAAGGCTGTAGAGTATCCTTTGATGGGTGTATTCTTAAATGATGTAATTTTTTTTCAGATATTTATATATTCAATTGATTCTGAAAATCAAGATATAAATTTAAAACTATAAAGTATGAGATATGATGTCATCTTCGTATCTTATATATATATATATTATGTTTATCAAGGTGGTGAGATTTTATAATCAAATGGTGAAGACTTGTTTGTTGAATTTTTTTGATGTCTTTCTTTAATTGAGGTCATGTTATTGAAAATTCATAAAAATATGTATGCACTAACCCCAATGTGGGAAGAAGAAATTATGGTATCACATGTGAAAATATGGAAAACCTTGTTGTCTAAACTTGTTAACCCTTATTTTCTATAGTGGGTTATCTCACACAGACAAGGATTTGATCATTTTATGACACGTTTCTAAGTAAAGTATGATTTCAAGTTTGTTTTGGATGATTCCATTCTATTTTTTAGTTGTCATGATTACACCAATATGGTAAGTAATGATTAATTATAAAATCCATCTCTCAAATGGATGTTTATTAAATCTCTCAAAGGGGTAGAGAAATAAAATAGGGAAAATATTTTGTAAAAATTATCCTACATGAAATCATTAAAGGGAGTGGAATTTGAAGAAGATACCTCCCTTAAATCTCAACAAAAATTTCAAATTGTACCAATCGTAAGTGATATTAAACACTAGAGGGGTAGATGAAATTGAAATCATTTCTCACTATTTAAATATGAGGGAGATAACCCTTACCAATTTCATTTATCACCAATTAGGGAGAGAATAAATACATTAAAAATGAATATGAATTCAAATTTACAAGAAAAAGTGGATATTGAAGTACCCACAGGTTTTTGATTGTATTTTTTTCTCAATTTTTATTTTTTTTATATTGTGGTTTTCACTGTGACAATGAAAATGAGATATCTTGGGTGAAAGAGAATATATCCACCTAGAGTGAGTGGAATATTATACTACCTATGAAGATTTTTCTGGATAGAATCTAAGTAATTTCTGTCACTTGATATGATTGGATGAGCTGATTTTCATGTATTTGAAAATTAGTGAATTTATAAAAGCCTTTTATTTATTAGTTTTATTGATAATGACAAATTAAGAGAACCTGACTACAAAAAATTTGGTTTGAAAATTGTTTAGTGATGAATTATAGGTGATAATATGGTTTTATGTATTTAAGAGAGATAAATTATAGAATAAACCATCTAAGGATTAAAAATCATGTTTTATTTTTAAATCATTTTTCTATATTCCTAGATAAAGGTTGATCTGAACAGAGATGGATCCGTATTGATTAAAGAAAAGTCATACTTGAGATGGATGATATATATATACACTTATTTGAGTATTTTATCTGATATAGTACCATATAAGTACTCATAAAAGAGTTTGTAATTATTTTAATAATTTTTATAATGTAACAACCTCGACCCCAGTAGCATATAGTCAGTGCCTTTATTTTATTGGAATAATATATCAGGAATCAAATTTTGAAGGACCAAATAGTTTATTTATCGTGTTAAACTAGAAACATAGTTAAAATTCACATTACATTTTAAAAGTTAGAGTACAAAATGAATTTAATTAAGTATTCTATTATTCCCCCATTTGTGTAACCCTTCATATCATTCATGTTATACTTCTTGGAATCCTAGGAAAGAAATGAAACATATAAAAGGGGTGAGATCAAATTATCATTAAGGATAATAATATAATTGAAGCAATGAATAAAGAATATATAAAGGTAAATAACTTAAAAAAATTCCATTAAATAAATAAATTGATCATAATATGATAGTAATAAAAGATAATAAAATAATTCCATATAAATAATCACATGAAAATGAAACTTAACCATGGATACTCTTACTAATAAAATAATCACATGGCATAAAAATAACTGAATTCAAAATTATGGAATACATAATGTTGAACATCTGAAACATACTGTCAAGGCTTTGTATGAATAATATAATACTATTGAGGCTTCATTCCAAGAATCTAACATTACCAAGGTTTCATACTAAGCATATAATAAATGGGAAATGCCTTCGACAAAACTCACTCTAGTTTGTCTCATGATACCTACCAATCCATAAATGGGATAGAGAGGGCCCCAACCATTACTTACTAAGTCTAATGAATTCCTCATATGAAAGTGGTGAAACATAACAAAACTATACATTTGTATTGAATCTAGTATTAAAAATGTAAATAACTTTCCCTATTAATTAAACATAATCACAAACCATCCACAGTAATATGGTAAATGGTATCAATATAGTATATACCTAGTAAAAATAATCAATAAACATTTAAAATAATATGGTATATGGTATCATAATAGGTAAACCTCAATGAATTACAAGATACTATAAAGTATTTTCAAATAGATAAAAATAAATTAAAAGGGATCATTGAAAAATTATTACGGAAAGTAATATTTAAGAAATTTAAGGTCTCCTATAACACTATGAAAAATTTGAATTAGAATCCCCATAGAGGAATAAAATCATGAGAATAAGGATATTCCTGATATAACATGTCAAATTAGAAGTATATACAACACAAAAAAGCTGAATAAGGGATATATCTCATAGAAGTAAAAGTGTGATGAGAAACCTGTTACCTCAAGATTCCCTTTAGTTTCACATTAATTAAACTCCTATATATTGAATTAAAGAATGTTATTAACACATTAAAAAACTATATTAATTTTTATTTTACCTTATGCGATGATTTTTTAAAATATTATCACCCATCAAATAATAATATTTCATTATTTTCATGGTTTTGGGTGTGTTCGTTTTATGGTTTAATGATCCCTTCATTTGTGTAAAATAACAGATGTTATTATAAAATGGGATTAAATATCAATAAGAATAATTTAATAGTATTAATTAACTTCTATAAGTATGAATGGTCCCATATATCATTTTTTTATTAAATGAGGATGATTCATTAGATAAAACATTAATGATAAATGTTTAACTTACTTTAGTTATTTTTCCAAAAATCACTGACTAGTTCTGTTTTTTTACTATTATGAGTATATATTAGTTCTAGAACATAAAATAATATATAATATACATATTAAAATATTATTTAACCTAAAAATAGTTTTATGACCTTCCATGAAGGTAGTAATGGAAAATGAACAACAATATTATTCACAGAGATGATTAACCAGTATAACTCAGAAAATAGCTTCCCCTATTTGAAAAATAGGAGGAAATAAAAAGGATGGATATTATATATCCAATTATAAACATGAAACTATAGTATATAAATGATTTTTTAGATATCATTACTTTATTTATAAAGGGTTGAGGAGAAAGTATAAAGATAAAAAAATTAGGAGATGTCTTTTTGATAAAATTACCTCTCGAATATCACCTTCTTGGAGGACCCATTAAGGACCTTGGATTTGGTCTTTTGGTGTGAAAAGATGAAATTTGACACATGGTGAGTGAGTAGGAGATTTTTTATCAGATTTTGTTTAATATTCAAGTCTATTGGGTTTAAATGAGGTGGTGAGGGTTGGTATTTATACTTGAGGAGAGGTGGGTTTAAGTGATCAAAATAATGATTATTTTATAATTAAGTCCAACCACATTGAGGTTGAATTAATTTTAATGAATTATATTTTTATTTAAATTTGTGTATTATGTTTATGGTCAGGAAATATCTCAACCAATCCTTAAATTTTTTAATTTTTAGGCATGTTAAGATTTTACCTTTTAACTTTAACCTTTGTCACTAATTTATATATATTACGGTAAATAATTTTTTTACCATGAAAATTTTTTTATACCTAAAAATTAAAATAACACTAAAATATAATTTTTAACTTCATATTATAAATATTTAATCCATTTTAAAAAAATCAATTCACATAATTGGTATAATTATATTTAAAGTTAATATCGTAGACACAATGAAAAAGTGGGGTTTTAAAGTAAAAAGATCAAAATTTGAAATGTTTTTATATCAAATTTTAATGTGAATTTTATTAAAATTATATAAATGGGTTTGATATAATTAAAATTTATATAATTATTCTTTAAAAAACATTTAATAAAAAAATTAACTATAAAAATAAATTAGATGAATAAGAAGTTTTAATTAAAATTTAGTATTTTTCACTATTCATAAAAAATGAAACTTCCATGAAAAAAAAACAATATTTTAATCTAATATAATTTTGATATTAAAATTTCAAAAATTAAAATTATTTTTTCCAATAAACTTTTAAATGTTACAAAATATAGATTTAAAACTGGCGGACCATCAAAAAGAGGTAAAATTGCCTTTTATAAAAATATATCTTTTTACTCTTAAAACTAGATTTATTATTATCTTAAAACGATAAGAAATATTAAATTAATTTTAAAAAAATTTAATGAAAATATAAATTGTATTAATATCTCTTACTAATATTGATTAATTTAATTTATTAATATAAAATTCCATTGTGGGTATGAAAATAGTTTATTATAAAAACACTTCTTTTATATTTAATTGGATTTAATTTTCATTTTTAATTAATTGGTAACCAATGAATTAATCTTAGAAATATTTTTAAACTATATTTTTATAATTTAGATAATACAATTCATTCCCTTGATTCCAATGGCTAGGTGATAATAATCATAATTAAAAAAATAATATTTTAATAGTTTTTATAAGCTCGGTGTTCTTCGGAACATAAGCAATTGAAAATATTGAATTTAAATAGAGACATACCAAAAAATATTGGGTTGTTAAAAATAATCATTGTAAGATTTTTTGAGATGATTTGGAGAATATTTAAAGAATCCCTATAGTAAGAACAATTCTATTCAAATCTATCTATACGTATATGAAGATTGGTTTTCATGAGGAAAATATTTAAGTCTGGAATATAAGGCTTATCCTATTGATGAAAAGTATTTGATGATAGTTTTTGGGATTTAGGTGATGAATATATAAATTTTAGGGAATCCTAAGTATTTTAGTTCAAATGTATACCTCTATTGATCATAGTTCTTTTCCAATTATAAATCTTAATCTTATGGCTTTACTTCCTATCGTAAGGCTTTGATGTCTGCTAGAAAAATAAAAGGACGAAAATATAAGTATTTTAGAGATGATAATAAGACTTATACCATTAAGAATAAGTATATAAACTTAATTATTTTTAAAAAATAATACTTATATTTTCTCAGCATAAAAATCTAATTCTTATAAAGATTTCAATGTTTATAGGGATGAAAAATAGAGTTTCTATATTTTAAATTTGATGACGAAAAACCATTTGGGATGATTCATGAGCTATTCGATCATGGTATAAACATCAAAAAAACCCAAATTTGTGTGTGATACAAGTTTGAAAATAATTAAAAGATAATATTAATCCATGGAATGGAACGATCAAAGGAAAATGAAAAATTCACTTTCATGAATTTTTTATTTCCGAGGAAATTTAAATATAATGATTCTTGCATTGTTATTTTTTTTAAAAACATTATAATGCTTATTTATTCCATGATAGAAGATTGTTTTTAAAAATATTAAATAATTGTTCCACTACATGTATTTATCTATATTGAAAACTAAATTACTGAGTTTTTAATAATAATTTAGATTAAATTATGTTGATGCTCAGAACGATATTTATTAAAGCCTACATCATCTTGATCTGAGGATGTTCAAGTGTTCTAAAAGAGAATAGATGGAAATATGAGAATTTCCCAAGATTAAAATAATATTAATATGAATATAAAGATGAAATGATACTAATATATATAAAACCATGATTAATTGATTTATTGTTTTTTATTGAACGTATCATGCTGTAAGATGTGTTTCAAACCACAAAAGAAAATATTATATACACATATTTTATATAGATTGATGGATTGGAATGCAATTTCCATGGAGATTTTTTGAGTTTAAGAAGAATATATATCCATTCCTATAGAATAATAAAAGGATATTTTATTTGGATGTGTTTTAAAAGTTAAGAGAATTGAATGATATATTCATGGAATACTATTTGAGTTAAAAAAATATTACACATGAGATTATTGAAACCCAAATCATTTATTCTATAATTGCGCATTTTCACCAAACTTTTTTTATTCTTTTCTGCATACCATTAATGGAATTTGGAAAAGTACAAACAAATTTAGTAAATAAACACATACATATTATTTATTGAGAAGATCGAGGATAATAAAATAAAAAATCAATCTATTAATTCTGTTATAGTTGGGGGGGAGAACTAGATAAGTTAAGAGAACATATATCTTGAGGAAGAATAAGGTTGAAGTTGCTTTATATTATTGAAATTATGGAAGATTAAGTTCTCAAGATCAAACCGATGATTTTAGATGGATTTCACAATGAAATATTATATGATTATAGTCAATTGACTAAAACAAATGTAGAATATATTTTGGGATATATTCTTGATAAGTGAGTTTGAGAGTCCAGTGAACAAATTTGAAAGTACTATGAAATGTGAATAATTATAGAGATCAAGTTTCGTGATATAATTTTTATGGAATTCTTATAGTTAAAGTTACCCTGAGGTAAGTAAATAGATATTATATTATTGGTGTAGAGATAATTAATGCATAAGAAGATCTTCTTCTAGAGGAGTATGAAAATAAACTTGTGGGATGTGAGTATAAATAACATATGAGACCAGAGGAAGTCACCTATATACTACATTGATGAAACATGTGTAATATTATGTGAAGATTTTTTAATATTGATACATCACCACCTTTAGTTGTAATTATGATATTTTTCTACTAGATAGTCCATACCCTATGCATACCAAGTGTAAAAATGAGTTGGTTTGGGGGGAGGGGTAGAAACTTGTAAATACTATATGCTATCATTATGTGATTTCGATTACTTTAGGTGGTGTTTTATGTATTGATAAAAAGTGTATATCACTATGTATTAACCATATATAGAGGTTTAATTCCAATAGGTATTCAAAGGTATAAAGTAGAAAGTTAGAATTGGTAAATATTGGACAACACCAAATTCTACCCCTCAAAGGAGTCTCTATATGGTCTATTGGGTATACCAATTTTTCATAATTGATATAAAATATATCATATTTTCATCTCATTTAATATTACATATTTATATATAATTCTATATAAATGGATAATATTAAGTAGTTCAACAAAAAAGGGTTTATACTTATTTGAACACGGAATGTCCATAATACAGAACTTAAATATTGAGTGTTTATAATTTTAGGATCTATGAATTGCTTATAAATTATTTATCTAATGTTTAAATATATGAATTGTTCACTCATTTGGTTTATTATCTTATGAATTCAAACACACAGACAAACATATATATATAATTGTTACACAATGAATGCATGTATTCATTAATTTATATTGTTAAATTTCTTCTGTAAATTGTCATTCAAACATATAATGAGTTACATGTTAGATATGGTAATCGATATAGTTTTAGTATTCCTTGAATTTTTATTATATACGGTAATGAAAATGAATTAAAATGTTAATTATATATATATATATATATTAGTTGTGATAATTATTATAAATTTTTTGTATCACTTGGATAAAGTATCTTTAGGTAGTGGGACTTTGGGTTGGGACTACTTACTAGCTTGGAGGCTTGTGACCTATCTAGAAAAGTGGGTATTTACTATCTATTACTCTAAGCTTACACATGTAGGAATTCATTATTTCATTTTTTTTATGCCTTTACATAGAATGGTTTCATATATGTAATTAATGAGATGCATTTGGATATATGTGAATATAGTTTTCTTTTGAATTTAACTTAGTAACACAACATTTGATTTATCTAAATAGTTACACATAAATGTTATTTGAACATATTGATTTTTTAAAAGGAAGAGAGATTAAAAAATATATCATTAAAATATGGAATACATTTTAAGGGAATAAAGTAATGATCTATGTTTTTTCCCTGCAAGATCCTTAGTGATATTTGGTGTTTCAGAGCCTTAGGACCTTATAGAGGGTGAAATAGCCATTATTCCCTTGTAGGATGACTTTTAAATTTTTTATGATGGTCCTATTGAATCTAAAGTATGTCATGTACCCCAAGGTATAAAATATTTGTAATTCCATGCTGAGTAACTTATAAATATTATTTAATATTAATTCAAAAAATATTAATCATTTATATGGTTTTATCTATTAATATCTCATAAAAAAATCTTTGGATGAAAATTATTACTATGTTGTTGAGTTAAAAATGGGGTTTCTACTAAGGAGAGGGGTAATTTACATCATGGTACTAGGCCATGGGTATGGTCCATTAAATGGGAGACCAAATTTCTAGAATCCATAGACTTTCATTCATAGATATTACATCATGTTTTTATGAGAACTTATTAAAATACAAAAGTACACGCCTGAGGATTGTAAAGGTATAATGGCTTTGGAAACCTAGAAACATAATCAAATGGTTCCTAGGTAAATTTAATCATCTCCAACTGTGTTTTTTATAACTATAACCCTTATTTGACATATCATAAAAAATACATTTCTTTACAACCTAGGTAAATGAAATTTAAGAAAGGGTGAGCTCAGATGCCCATTAAGGGTAAAAAACAGAGATACATAAGAATAACATGAATATTAGAGTATGCGATCATGAACATAATAGAAAAAAACCATACCCTTCATATCAAATATAATAATCTGGAGTCATTTAGTAAATATGGGAAGTTCATAAGACATGAATCATAAGATAATAAAATAACACAAGACACGAGCGAATAATAATTTCTAAAGAAATATATTTTTGGCATATACATAAGAATAAAAAATATTATGTTAAGGATACCCACAAAGAAATTCATAACAATTTATCCTTGGGATAACCACATGTGACCCTATTTTAGTCTTGGGATGACCTCTCATTTATAATATTTTTCACTTGGGATAACCTCTCTTATACCCTTTGAGCTCATATGACATTAATCATTACCCAATTCATTGGAATGAGATATTTGAACCATTCATCACATAATTAAAATCATATGTATGTGTGTCACAAGATCATAAAACATTAATCATACCATACACCATGAAATGAAATGGGTTTCATAAAAATTTCATCATATCATATATAAGTCCTAGAACTTAAACATTACATAATCTTGAGTTTAAGTCAATAATTTTACATACTTTAACATTGAGAATATCCTTAGGTTTAGAGTTTTAGATATTTAGGACATAACTCATATATAAAAAACCATAAAATAAAAAGTGGATTCTTCTGATTATTATTCATTTTTAGATAATATAAAACTTTTAAAACAAAAAAATATCTCTTTTCATGACAACTCTTATCAACTTTTAACCTGACCTCTTCCTTTCCCTTACCCATCCTTAAATCCTATAAAACATTTTAAAAAACATATGTTATGCACATAATCTCATTAAGTGATATAAATAGAAGGAAACTATTAGTTCAGTAAAAACAAGAAAATCCATGAAAAACCCTTTTCTTGAAAGCAGATAATGTTACCCTAAAAGGTAAATATCATTTCATAAAAAATATCATTTATTTTACCTTTAAAAAAATTATTTCCCTGAAAACTTATTAGTAGGAATATAAAATTCATTTAGGTACCTTGGGACATCATCTCATAGAAAACATAACCCTTATAAGACCCTTACATATTGAAAAAACTATATGACCAACCTCCAATATAATTATTTGGATAATGTAATCATTACCCATTTAATTAGAGTGCTATCTGGATAAACCCATGATTTAAGTTATAATAGGCTCACCTGGCACTATCTGGGTGCACCCATCATTTATAATTTCGAAGAACCAAAACATGGAATAAAACATTTTCACCATTTAAAAAACACTTTTAAACACGTATGAAAATCACATTTAGATATTAAAATACCATTTTCTTTAAAAAGAAAATTTTCAAAAAAAAATACAACATGATTTTGGAAAACCATATTCAATACCAAAATACCCAAAAAATGATAGAGGTTTTTAAAATTTAATAAAATCTGTAAGCTTAAAAAGGAATCTAGAAATGAAATAACAGTCATGATAGTTGGAAAATTCATTGTTTCCATTCCATTTAAAACACATAAAAAGATTTATTTTGAAAAAAATTAATTTAAAGTCAAAGAGAAATAAAATTAAATTTATAAACATTTTATTTATGTATGAAATCATTTCAACTATCATTTAAAAAACCTTGTTATATAAGATAAAGATAGTTTTAAGTAAAGCCTTAAAAGTAGATGATTTCAAAGAAAATCCCATTATCACATGGGGAACACTTGAATCATAAAACAAATTAAAGAATGAAATTAAAAAATAAAAAATATCATGACAATAGATAAATTATTGATATTGAATGTTAATATGTATGTGTATAAACCTTATGAAATATTAATGGTTTAAAAAATAAAAAATTTCCTTAGTGAAATAAAATTTAGAAAAAGTCCCTTACCTTGAGTTGGACTTGCACGTGTGGATTTAACCTAATGAATAATAAAAATATGTTAATTAATTACTTTCTTGAGAAACATTATCATGTTTATTATTCAATTTATATCACTTATTAATAAATTAATTAAAATAACTTATTCAATTATGTTTTAGTCGGGTGATTTGACCACAATCAGTATATATGTTAAAAACTACATTGGTATGTAAAATATGATCAAAGGGTTCGTTAATAAAAAATATAATGAATTATAATAATTAAATAACTATCATATTTATATTTAAATTATTATCCTAAAATCAATCATGACATATGGTTTTGAAAAATGAACAAACATTACAATCATGGAGACAATAGTCCTTACGTACACATGAGTAATGTTCCCATTTTTAATGATCATTTTGAAAAGTGGTAAGTAAAATTTATATTTAAAGAGTGATAATTTACCATAAATACTATTTTATTTAATTATATATAATTATATATATATATATATTGTTATTTAAAAGGAATCAAATCACTTTGAGGAGGCGACATTCTACACATCAAGGAACGATGCTATTACTTTTTCAATGTGTCAAAAGGTAAGAAGAAAATTATATATTATATATCCAGAAATATAATTATGTAATTAATATAATAATTTTATTTTTTTATTTAATATATAATTATTATAGTTATCCTCATTACCTTTCAAATAAAATGTTAGTGAAAACACTTCATATCGCTTCATGAGGTGGCAGTCCACCGTACACATGAGAGATATTATCGTATAACTTATGATATGAAATGTTAAAAGGGTGTATAAGATATAATAAATACATAGGTATAATTAAATTATAAAAATAATTAATATCATATATAAATTTTATGTTTATAAATTTTCCCAACCATGAGAGGTGGTAATGGAAAAAACGAACAATAACATTTTGCGAGGTAGTAGTCCATCGTACACACGAATGGTGATTTCGTAACCCATTTGATGGAAGTGAAAATGGGTGTAGGTTATAAACTAAAAATAAAAACATATAATTATATTTGGTATAATGAGGTTATTTTATAATCATGTAATTAGAACAATTTAAGGGGGTGGAGAAAAAAATAAAATAAAATACACGTTGATGAACATCACCTCTTTTTCGATTAACTCCTTTTGGTTTTCACCAAATAAATTATGTTTTTGGATTTATGCACAAATTATGGATTCTAGGATGTAGGTATAGAAGTGAAGAATTTATTAGGTAAGGTTTTGGCCTACAAAAATGGATTTATAGGTGTGAATATAGGAGGATATGTGTAGGCCTTATAATTGAGGTGAGTGGAAAAGTTGTAATTTTTTTGAAGATGGAATTCCACCTATGTTTTTTCCATGTAAAGTGGATCTAATAATGATCCAAACTCAATAATAAAAGGTTTAAGGTCTATATATTTTCTTAAAAAGGGTTCTTTAAAAAATTTTAGGACATTTTACCACTTAATATTAAAGTTTAACAATAAGTAAACTCGTTTTTACCTTAATAGCTTTAATTTATTTTAATTGATTTCACTAATATTTTTGGTCAAAAACTAAGTTAAAGTTAATATAAATTATAAATTTTTATTATTTGAAATATGGAATACATTTTTTCAAATTAAATTAAAATAATTGGATAAAATTAATTTAATATCAATCACGTTGTCACTAAGAGATGGCGAGTTTTTAAGAAGAGTATTTTTTAAGAAAAAGATGATCATATATTAACTATATGAATAATAATAATAATTGTATGAAAATAAATTAATATTTACTTATATAAATTCCATAAATATAATTAAAAACATTCCCTATTAGGTATCATTTTTATAAATTAAAAATGTGAAATACTGTTTCATTTAAAATAGTTTTTAGAAAAACTTGTCTTTAAATCCAAAAAGAAACTTAAATTAAAAACAAAAATAATGTTGATTAAAAAGTAATTAAATGGAATAAATATGAATAAATAATACTTATTTTTCTTTAAAAAATATTGAAAACGTATTTATACTTTTAAATTACTTAATTTATTAAAAATAACATACCTTTGTTTTAAAAAAAATAGTATTTTTTACTATTCACTAAAAAATCAATATTTTCAGAAAACACAGAAATTTTAATCAAATTAAATTTTGATATGATGATTTAGAAAAAGATATTAATTTTATAAAATTAAAATTTATAAAATTTATAAATGAGTATCTTAAATAAAACCTTATAAAACAATTGTTTAATTAAAACAATTTCCTGTTTGATTAAAAATTACTTACTAATTATATAACTAACATAACTATATAATTCATATTAATAAATATGGAATTGTTGTATTATATCATTACTTCAGTTTTTAGAGTCTTACCCCTTTTATAAATTGGATCCTCACAATTTTATTGACTTATTAAAAAAGTGGGGATATCTTTACCTCATAGCATTTTCAGATTCTCATGTTGCCTTCTCAACCATATGGTTTTTCCATAAAAACATAAATTGATTAATCATCTTATTCTAAAACACTTGATATTTATGGTAAAAAATATGAACTGAATTCTCCTCTTATGAAATATTCTCTTCTAGCTAAATTAATTTCAGGATTAAAACATGATATGAATCCAACACATATTTCCTAAATATTGAAACATGAAATACATTGTGAAACTGAGATAAACATGGTGGTAAATCCAATATATATGAAAATGATCCAAATTTCTCTAGGACTTTATAAAGTCTAATGAATCATGGAATTAACTTCCGCTTCTTTCCAAAATGCATCACACTTTTCTCTAGAGAACCTTTTAGAAATAAATGATCATCTACCTTGAAGAAAATATCATTCATTTGGTTATATACATAAATTTTATACCTAATACGAGCGATCCTCATGTGTCATTAAATAAACTGAACTTTATCTTCAATTTTCTCTACCAAATCTAATCCTATCAACATTATTGATCCTAAAAAATCATTAAATGATGGTGCCTAACATATCTTTCTATATAATACCTCAAATGGTTCCATTTGTATACTGGAATGAATTTTTTTTGTTATAATAAAACTAAACTAAAGAAATATGTAGATTGAAACTTTTTTATTAATCGATTGACCAAGAACGAAGCATATTTTCTGAGTTATGAATTTTTTCTCCAAAAATACATCGTTTTAATGATAAAAATTTGAATTTAAGTTTTATTCAGTACCCAAAGACTTATGAGGTAATTTTAAAAAATTATATGTGAGCCTGAGATCACAGTTTGACATAATAGAGAGATTAAATCCATGTAAACTGACTATCTCTTTTAGATATAGTAGATAAAGTTGATTTAAATACATTGTATCTTGAATGTGAAGGAAATGTTCAGAATTAGTTAATCGATCAACAATAACACAAATCAAATTATTATCTTGAGAAGCCTTTTGATATACTACTATTAAATCCATTGATATATTATATCATTTCTACTCCAACACTAGAAAGGTTGAAGAATCCCATTCAATAACTATTGTTCTTCTTTAACCTGTATATAAGTCAAGCACTTCTTAGTAAAGTCAATAATATCTACTATTATTCCATCCCACCAGTAATAATCCTGAAGGTCTCTCTACATCTTAGTGAGACCCAATTGAATGGAAAATAGGGAACTATGAGCTTCAATCAACAAATACTTCCTCAACTGTGAATCAGATGGCACACATAATCTTTTTCGAAATAGTAAAATACCTTCTTCATTAATATTAAAACCAGGCAGCTTACCCTTCATAATGGATTTTAACTTTTCCCATAAATATTGATTCACATTTTGAGCTCTCTTAATTCTTTTTGAAAAATTAAATTTCCCGGAAACATGGAAAAAATATTGGACGCCCATATATCCATAAATTATAGGCCAAAATCATTAAATCATTAAACAAAGGTTCATGTTCAAAATGTAACTTTGTTCATGTAGAATTAGTTTTTAGACTCAAAGCATTGTCCACTTTGTTTGATGTTTCAGGATGATAATGAATCGTGGAATCATAATCTTTTATTAGTCCTATCCACCTTATCTGTCTCATGTTTAATTATTTCCGAGTGAATATATACTTAAAACATTGGTGATTAATACATATTTCCCACTATAATCTATACAAATGATGATGCAACGTTTTTAAAGAAAAAAAAAATAATCTAATTCCAAATAATATATAAGGTAATTTATCTCCTAAGGTTTCAACTATCATGAAGCATAAGAAATTAATTGATCATTATGAATTAGGAAACAATGAATTCATTTCAATAAAAAATCACTATAGATTACAAATTTACCATTTCTAAAAGGCATGGAAAAAACTAGAGCATTCTCTAATATTTTTTTTAGTTTAAAAAAATGATCATCACAAATGTTTTTCTAGATGAACTTAACAACTTTTTGAGTTAACCTTGTTAGTAGTCTAGAAAACTGAGATTTGTTTTCAAAAAACTACGAGTAGTAACCTATTAATCCAAGAAAACTATGAATATCAATGATATATGTGGGTCTTGTCTATTATTCAACAAAATTTTATTAAAAAGGGTCAACAATTATTGCATCTTTAGAAACAATATATCCATGAAATGAAATTTTTTTCAACCAAAATTCACACTTTCTAAATTTCCCAAATAGTTTATTTTATTTTATAGTTTTGAAAACAAACTCTAGGTTCCTTTTGTATACCTATTGAAATTTAGAATATTCCAAAATTTCATCAATAAAAGTAATATAAAACTTATACAAGAACTCATGAAAAATTCTATTCACAAGATACATGAATATAGAAGGTAAATTAGATTAACCAAAATGCATAAGTAGAAATACATAGTGCCTATATCTAGTGAGAAACACAGTATTTAGAATCCATGCTTCATTTATTGTCAACTAATGGTAAATCAAACTCCGGTCAACCTTAAAAGAATACTGATATCCTTGGAGATGATCAAAAAATTATTGGTTTGAAGAAAATGATACTTGTTCTTAACAAATATGTTATTCAAGGCTCTATAATCAATTAAAAGTCTCATTGACCATCATTCTTTTTCACAAAAAATATAAGAGAACCCTTTGATGGAGTGCTTGGGTGAATGATACTTTTATCTAATAACTAATTCAATTTACTTTTCAATTCTAAAATTTCTACATGAGCTATTTTTTTGGGGTTTAAAAATAGGATTATAATCAGGTACTAAGTAAACTGTAAACACAACCTGTCGATCAGAAATAACACTGGGAAAATCATCTAGAAAAATATCCATGTACTCATTTACTACTGGAAAATCACTAATTTAAAAAGTTTATTTATTATCAAATATATTATCTTAGAAAATTTCACTTATATATCTAATTATTTTATCTACTTATTGGTATGATATAAAGGGTATGCAATCATTGAATAAAATAATATTAGAACTTTATTTTATCTTAGCAAGATAAATTGAAATCCAATCCATACCAAGAATTCTATCAAACTATACTATATCCAATTTAACATGATTTACAAGAATGAAAATTCCACTGATAATATTTTGAAGATTCATATAAATCTAAGAATAATTAATTCTTCCACCCATTGTTTTCAAAAAAATTTCTATCTTAGTTTTATTAGATTATATTCTTAATTTACTTGAAAATTTCACAAAAAAGAAATAATTACAAGATCCATAGTTAAACAAGGTATTTGAAAAATTTGAATATAGAAGTTGCATACATGTTACCACTTCATTTTATAGCCCAACATCAACTATGATAGTAGAAAATGACATTTCTACTCCTTTATGTTTCCAATAATAAATATTTACATCCTATGAAACAAAATTTTGACACACAAAAGCATAATGACCCAACTCATTATAACTAAGACATATCACCCTTGGATGTACATCAGTTACCCCATTATTTGATTGCCCTAGATTCTTTTCCTTGAATTGGTGGTCTATGTGGTCAAACGTTACACATCTATAACACTTCCCTCACTTCATAATCCATTCTCTAGGGTTTCTAGCTTACTTTCCATAATATTGGAACTTATTTTTTTTACCTATGGATTTATTTATTCTATATTTCCCCATAACTTACCATCTTCTTCCTACTTTGATCATCATGAGTCACACAAGTGTTAGAAAAATCCATATCAACCCTTTCATCACAACAAACAACTTTCTCATAACATTTAAATTCTCATGCAGCTAAATATATTTATAAAATTGTTTTAAATCTTAATTAAAGCCAATTAATTTTTCTATCAGTTTCTTAAATAAAATCTGGAACATACCTAGCCAATATTGTGATGTTTTCTTTATATGAAGTTACAAAATCGTTATCATTTTGCCTCAATTTATGTATTTTTATCCATCCAGATTAAAAAAATCTTAGGAAAATATTTTTTCAAGGAAAAGATCCTTGAATTTTTCACATTCCATATAATAAATATCAAATTTTTCTATGGTATTATTTACAAAATACAACTAATGATCCAATTCTCATTTAAAATGATAAATGAAAAGATTTAACTATTGGTGTTCTATAAATCCTCTAACATCAAATATATTTTCCAGAGCATTGGTCCATCATCCAATTACCACTGGGTCAGATGATCTATTGAATAATGATATATTTTTCCTAATTAAATAATTTATAAAATACATGTTCCTTTATGGTTGATCATGATCCTCTCTAGCATAGATTCCACCACTATTTGTCTCCTGATTCAACTTATCCATTACTTCAAAAAACAATTTTTTATAATTCTAACCATCCTAGGATGCTAATTCCGAAGGATATCTGCATCTTAGTTCCTTCCCACTACAGCTTCCCTATTACTTCAGTGGAAAACCATTTTGAACAGACATAATTTAGATAAATAAAAATGGTAATCTTCAAAATCTATAACATTTTCAATTGACCAAAAGGTAAAATCTTTCTACAGAATGCTATTATCATTATCCTATCCTCCAAATTTATGTAAACCTCCCTTTTATAGAAAATATAGGGACCTAACCTTAAAAATAACATAATATTGAGTTTAAATCAATAATTTTACATTCTTGCAAATTGCATATATTTTTAGGTTTATATTTTTTGATAATTAGGCCACAAATCATATATAAAAAACCAAAAAATACAAAGTGGACTCTTCTAATTAGTAACCATTTCCTATAATATAAAATTTTTATATAAATCATGATATCTTTTCATAAAAACCATTCACAAATTCCAACTGACCTATTCCTTTCCCTCACCCATCCTTAATCCCTATATATTTTTTTAAAAAAATTGGGATGAGTACAAAATCTTAGTAAAGGATACAACAAGAAGGAAACCTGTAGTTAATTAAAAACATGAAAACTTATGAAATTCTGTTTTCTTGAAAACATATCATTTTAACCTAAAATAAAAAAAATCATTCCCTTATAAATATTATCTATTTTAACTTTATTAAACAAATCATTTCCTGGAAATATCCTTAAAAATCATAGAAAATTCATACTGGTACCACGAGACATCATCTCATAGAACCCTTACAAAACCCTCGCTGAACCCTTATAGATTGGAATAAACCTACGACCAACTTATAATATAATTATATTGAGAATATAATCATTATCTGAAGAATTAGAGTGCAATCTAGGTAAACCCATCATTTAAGATATAATAGGATCACCCAACACTATATGGGTGAACCCATCATATATAATGTCTAATAACTAAAACATGCAATAATTTTTTTTTTGAATATTTTAAGAGTACTTTTAATATCATATGAAAATAACATTCTGATATTAAAATACTATTTTATTTTTCAAAATACCGTTTTCAAAAAAAATACAACTTTATTTTGAAAAACATTTTCAATACCAAAACACCCAATAAAGGGAAATGGGGGTTTACATTTAAGAAAACATGTAAACTTGAAAGGGAGGCTAGAAATGAAATAAATGTCATGATAATAGGAAAAATCATTGTCTCTTTTTCATTTAAAACACATAAACAATTTCTTTTGAAAAATATTTGAACTAAAGTAAAAGAGAAATAAAATTAACTTCGTAAATCTTTTATACCCATATGAAATCATTTCAAAAATCATTTTAAAAATATAGATATTTAAGATAAGGATATTTTGAAGGAAATACTTAAAAGAGGATGTTTTCAAAGAAAATCCCCTTATCAGTTGGGAAACACTTAAATTTTAAATCCTATTAAATAATGACATTAAAAAATAGTAAATACCAAGATAATAGATAATTATTCATATATAATGTCAAATGGGATGTATATACACCCTATAAAATATTAGTGGTGCATAATATCAATAATTTCCTCAACAAAAGTAAATTGAGATGATGTCCCATAACTTGAGTCTGACTTATCACATGTGTATTTATATTCCTGAAAGATAAAATTATTTTAATTATTTAATTTATAGAGGACCTTTTTTAATTTCATTATTAATTTTATTTCATTTATTAACAAGTTGTATACAATTACTTTGTTAATTAAGTTTAAGTCGAGTGTTTTGACCATATTTAGTTTATGTGTCAAAAACGAATTTAGTAGGTCGAATATTGTAAAAGGGGTAATTATTTAAATATGTATAATTATAAGCATGATATAGTTATCATATTTATACCTAAATTATACTATTAAAATTATTCATGAAATAAGGTTATGAAAAATGAACCAACATCACAATCATTAATGTGTGAGAGAATTATATATTATATGTCTATAAATATAATAATGTATTTAATATCATAATTATTTCCTTTATATCATATATATTAATTTTATTTACCCATATTATCTATCATGTAACATGTTAGGGAAAAACACTTATGTTAGGCCCTCTAGGCTAGATATCCCGAGGGGGGGGGGGGGTGAATTAGGGTATGACAAATTAAAAAAACATCCCCTTTTTGATTTTGTCTCATTATTATACAAAACTATCTTCAATATCCTTCCTATTGAAGAGTATGAACAAATATTAAAACATGACCACGAAACACTAATTTTACATAGTTCACCCACAGTAGGATACATCCAAGGAGCATACAATGGCAGTGTGTGGATGTTCCAAATGCACTATAAGCGCACTGATATTTACAAGTTCTCAGCAGACTCACTCTCCCCCTAGTTTACAACCAATCCCAATTCGAAAGCTCACTGCTCTCTCAACAGAAGTGTTCTAACTGCTTCTTCAGAAGATCCACTCATAGTTTATAGACTTATAAGTCCCTTAATCATCTCCAATGAATGAATCCTCCATTGTATGCAGATGATCTATTGATGTTTTACTTTCATCTACTGATTAATACAACTTTACTACAATATTACAGGGCAACCTCAAATCTTTCACATAAAACTTACTATATCTTGTGTGTGACCTCATATTTCACGCCCATTCGCAAATCTTTCATACACATAACAACTTTTCCATTTTTTGATGTTTTTATCTTGACACATACCTTACGTTTAATTTTACAAACCACCTTCAATCTTGTACACAACTTCCTTTTCTAAAAACAAGTTTCTCCATTTTCTGATTTTAAGGCCCAAAAATTTGGAAACCATTTGAAAATGGAACCACCTTATATATGTTCTTTTTGTAGTACCTCCAGATCATATATTCCATTTTATGGTTCTTTTTTGACATAGGTCATCAAAAATATCTCTAGAACACCACAATTGACCTAGTAAATCCTCTTTGTCAATAATAAATCCCACTTTGTCAACAAATACAAACACCTCAAAAATACTTCAATGTTACCCTGATGGATTGTTTCCCAAAAATCTCCCCCTTTGGGTTTGTTGAAAACTAATTCATAAAATGATACCTCTTTATATCTCCATCCATATTATTCAACCATTTGCTTCATGCGATTCAGATTTAAATCAAGCACTTACCCAACACACACTCTATGTAACACCCACAAATGATAAAGGGTTAAATGACTAAATGATATGACTCATGTCAACAAGGTGCACCTTCCTTTTCGGGAGCCTGTCTGATTAGAACTCCACAGTTAAGCGTGCTTGACCTGGAGTAGTGATCAGGATGGGTGACCCTCTGGGAAGTTTCCCAAGGTGTGTGTGAGTGAGGAAAAAAGCACACCGGAAAGAACATGTGTTGGCCTGTGGGGAATGTCATTAGTCAGATGACCCGTTCGGGCATGTGGGTGGACCCTGGGGTGGGCCCCACGTGTCTGTGGGAAAATTGGTGGTACCTGGTAGCCCAGGACCCGACGGCCATGTTAAGGCGGGGTGTCTGTACTGTTACCGAGGCCCGGTTGTCACATTTGGTATCAGAGGAGGAACCCAGCCTTAAGTGCACGGTGCACTGCCGGGGTTGAGATGTGGGGCCCACAACGAGGGCGTTGTGCTCTAGGGGGGGTGATTGTAACACCCTCAAATGATAAAGGGTTAAATGACTAAATGATATGACTCATGTCAACAAGGTGCACCTTCCTTTTCGGGAGCCTGTCTGATTAGCACTCCACAGTTAAGCATGCTTGACTTGGAGTAGTGATCAGGATGGGTGACCCTCTGGGAAGTTTCCCATGGTGTGTGTGAGTGAGGACAAAAGCACACTAGAAAGGACATGTGTTGGCCTATGTGGAATGTCATTAGTCAGATGACCTGTTCGTGCATGTGGGTGGACCCCACGTGTCTGCGGGGCAACTGGTGGTACCTGGTAGGCCAGGACCCGACGACCATGTTAAGGCGGGGTGTCTGTGCTGTCACTGGGGCCCGGTTGTCATACTCTAATCCCACATGAGAAAAGCTTGACATGAGAAAAGAGATTATGATGTAAAGTTCATCAATGAATCACTTCATTCATGACACTAATTCCTGAAACCAATCAACTAATTTCTTCAAGAACCTCATCTGTCATGATGTATCTTTTTTGATCAACCATTGCTAGCAATATCAGATATAAAAATCCTACATATTCACTTCTTGGGATCTTTTTTTGTCCATGTTAAACAATGTCTGATCACATAGAACCCTTAAGAATTATCAATTTGTCACTACCCATATCATCATGTCACTCACCCATTAGCTTCCTCACTTATCTTGATTAAATCCCTTATCTCACTTCTCCACTTGTCAGCTTATCCCTATGTATTTGAAAAAGACATTTTTCACCCTTGAAAAGTACACTTTCTCCCTCTCTCTCAATCAAACCAAAGGTCATTTCATTGTTTCGTACAACAATGTAAAGAACACAGATTAGTACATTAGAGAAATCACACCATACCTTGGGGAGAGGGGGGGGGGGTGGGTGTACACATCAAAATTTTTCCAAGTGCGGGGAGTCAAATGGACACCCATATCTAGTTGATGTATCTCAAAAGATTCCTTGGGTAAGGCCTTTATCTGAAAGCCAGCAACCTATAGCTCTATAAGCACATACTCCAACTTCACTATCCCTTGCTCCACCTTATCCTTGATAAAATGATATTTGATCTCAATGTGCTTTGTCCTTTAGTGATGGATGATATTTTTTCTAATATTTATAGCACTCTAATTATAACACTGGATTGTAATAGATGACTTCACTTCAATTCCCATATCATCAAGCTGCTTCATCATGCATAATATCTGTGTGCATGCTTGAGTGGTGGCAATATACTTAGCTTCTACGGTGCTCAATTAAATGTCATCTTGTTTCTTTCTTATCCAAGAAAAACATAATCCACCAAGATAGAAATCACATCCTGATATTGATTTCCTATCATTAGCTAAACTGGCCCAATATACATCTGTATATCCCAATAACTCTGGCTTATTTTTTTCTTTATAAATAAAGCTGATGTCCATTATTCCCTTGATATAACAAAGTATTCTTTTCCCTAAAAGAATGTGGATTTCATTGGGATTGCTTTGATACCATTATTATTGGTATGTGATAAATACAATATTTGGTCTTTTCACTTTATATAATAATAAGCTTCCCTGATTTTCCTATATTCCGTGATATTAACTACCTTACAATCATCATCTATTGAAAGTTTCATTCAGGGAGCTCTCAAAGTTTTCATCTTATTGGAATTTTCCATTCTAAATCTTCTCAAAACCTCCTTGGAATATTTGTATTGTAAAATTAATGGGAAATTATTTTCTTTGGTCACCTGTAAACCAAGGGAAAATGCCATCTCACTAATCATAGGCATTTCGAACTTATGCTTCATGAATTCAGAAAAATATATACAATGTGATTCATCCGATCCTACAAATGTTATATCATCAAGTTATACTAGTACCATAATCCTTTGACTAGTATCATTGTTCACATATAAATTGTAATTGATTCCATCGTGTTGGAAACCAAGCTTCTTCAAAAACTGATCTAGCATTGAATACCATGCTTTTGGTGCTTACATCAACGCATACAGAGCCTTATTAAACTGACAAAATTGTTCTCATCTTCATGAATGAGAAAACCATCTGGATACTCAATATACTCTTTTTATTCTAGTACCCCATTCAAAAATGCTGACTTGACATAAATCTGGAACAATTTGAACTTCTATTTTACTGCAATGGCCAAGAATAATACGATTGTTTCCAGCCTAGCCAAAGGTGAAAATGTCTCATCAACATCAACCTCTATCTGAGAGTATCCTTTGCACATAAGACATTAATTGTTTCAGATCACAACACCATCTTCAAAAATTCTATTGTGAAAAACTCATTTTGTCCTGATGAAATTCTTATTTTCTGGCCTCAATAAAATCTCCAAAGTCTGATTCATGTCAATCTGTTCTAGATCTTCATTCATTCCCTAAACCCAGTTTTCATCTTCAGCTATATCAACAAAACATTTAGGTTCAACTTGAGATAATTGATATGTCTCTTGTAGTGACTTAATTATTCTTATCTGAACATTCATTGTCTGATCACCAATGATTATCTGTCTGTAAATTTCGGCTCAAATCTTTGGCTTCTTTGTATATACTGACTTGAATTACTCATTTTCATCATTAGTATCTTCTTATGTGTAAGTATATTTGACTTCTACACCCCCTGTGTTACTTTCCTCTTCATCACTTCTATCAAGAAACTGTTCACTATGTTGTCGAGTATTCTCTTCATTTTCCATAATAGTGACATCATTTCTCTAAACTATTTTTCTTAGAATATTGTTAAAGAATTTTTATGCTTTTCGTTTTCCTGAGTATCCAAGGAATATCCCCTTATCTCCATGTGACCCAAATTTCCTATGTTTTTCAATGTTGAGAATGAAACACATACTTACAAAGATTCAAAAGTATTTTACTATTGGTTTATTTTCAAACCACATCTCATATATAGCCTTTCCTTCCTTCAGACGCAACAAATCCCTATTAGAAATGTTGACCAATGTCAATACAGTTTCCTTTCAAAATTTATCTGGTATGTCTTTTTCTATAAATATAATTTTGGTCATGTTTCTAATGATCTGATTTCTCTTTTAAACCACTCCATTTTGTTAGGGAGTTCTTATTGAATAAACTTTATTACTTATATTATGTTTCTTGATATAGTCTTCCACCCGACTATTTTTGAATTCCCTACCATTTTCAGTACAAAACATCAAAATTTTCGGCCTAAGCATCCTTTCTGATTCCCTCCCATATTGTTTTGGGAAACTGAACACATCAGACATATGGTAAATGATGAATACCCATTCCATTCTTCTATAATTATCAATGAACAGAAATTAATATCTCTTTTATTCAATGGATCTTCGTGAGATAGGTCTACATATATCAGCATGCACCATTTCAAGCATTGTTGTTGTCTTATGTTCCTTTGCCTTATATGTATTTCTGTTTATCTTCCCCTATTGACATGCATCGCATGTATGAGTATGATCACGTGGTAGATTTGTGAGATCTATAGCTTTATCACACTTTACCAAATCTTCCTTGGATGGTTGGAATATATGAACATGTTGTTTAGGCCACAACTCGTTTTCTTCCTCTCTAGATAAAAAGCAGAAATATTCTTCACCACTTACAAGGTAGAGATTTTCCTTTTTGATTTTTAACTATAGGAAAAATCACCATATCTTCATTTGAAGATACATGTAATCTTAGTAAATCCTATTGATTTCCTCGAGTCACAAAGTTGACTGACACTAATAAAATTGTGACTGAGACCTTCTACTACCAATACATTTGCACGTCTCATCTATTTTCCCCAAAATTTCCATTCTCGAGCCAATAATATTTAGGCCCTCATCATTTATAAACTTGAAAACTAATTCCTTGTAATATTTTATGCTTGTAACAAGATCCTTATTACCTTTAATGTGAGATGTGCAACCACCGTCTGGGATCCATACACCAGAACGGTCTAACACTTTAAGAGCAATTTCTGCAACGACTGCCTTCTCTGCTCTCTTCTTCTTGATCCATGTTTTTTTACTTCATACCTAAAATGTATTTGAAATCATGAGATTCCTCAGAGTATTATGGACCAACTTTATCCTGCAGAGCTGTAAATCAATTTTGTGTTTTTAGATCATTTGTCTATTTTTTTGATTTTCTGTTTGTGACCGCTTGGGTTCTGCTTTGGCGCATTCCTCTACATGATTGATGTAAAGTATATCACCATGTTACCGGATCCTCTGCAAAAAATTAGTGTCCCTCGAAATATGTTCTAGACTACCACTCTCTGTTTGGATTCTAATGTTGTTAATGTGCCTTTCGATTTCTTCTGGCTATAGAATACACATTTTGTGAGTATCCCATCTTTCCACAAAAATAACTCCCGATGAAGGGGGAATTCCTTTGTTTAACTTCTGTATGGTTAGTTATACCTTTGGTTCTCTATATATTTTGATTTATCTTTATACCCAAATCATTCTTCAACCTCAGAATGGGAGCTTGCTGTCTGAATTCAACTTTCACAATTTTCTATTTCTGGTCAAGCCCCATATTGACCTTACCATCTGACCGTAATTGTTTCTTATTTTCTTCTAAAGCACTATTCTTTACTCCTAACTTTTTGGACCTGTGAATGATCTTCTTTTTTGTTATCGTACTATGAGTAAATTTTTTTCTTGATCCATTACTTTTCGTCGTAGGCCGAAAACTTTTCTTCTAGTTCTTTGATACGCTTGATTTTATCTTTAACTATGTTATTCACACCATCGATATCCACTTTGTATTATTCAACTTTAAGTTTATGTTAATCAGCTTTTTCTGAGATATCTATCCTAGAAGACTTAAGATTTTCAATTTCTTTCTTCAACTCAGACTTATCTTATTTCTGATACTTCATATAGAGTTTGGAATTATGTACCACATCGTTGAATTTATTTGTTTTTTTCTCTCCAAACAAATATCTCCTCAAGAGATACTTTTAATTTATCTTTCATATCAACTCTTACTTCAACATCTTCTTCTTCTTCATCAACGTTGGTTTCTTCCTTTTTCTGATAACTACCGACAAAATCCACCATAGAATTTTCTCCATGATATTTACAGCTCTCTATCCCTTCAACCGTCACAACCTTAAACTCATCTAAACTATCACATTATTATGAAATAAGATTATTTTTCTTAAATAAAATTCTCTTGAAATGTTTCTTTCCTTTCATATAGGCTGAAGACTTCTTCTTGGGAATTTCTACATCATCCTCATCATCTTCTTGGAACTTGTTAGGGCTCCTTTCCATAAAATGTTTAACCTTTTCACATCGAAAACATTATAGTAGATGTTTCCCTTTAAAATTTAAGTTTTCTATTTGTAGGTTTGAGGAATGGAATGAAATAACCTCTTATATCTCTTCATATTTTTGATATTCTTTAATGGTTAGCTTATTCATTCCCTTGAATGACACCTCTATATATTTCCCCTTTTCCACAACATCTTTATCATCATTTATCACTTCATATTCAACAAGGGTGTTATGTTGGTGATCCAATGTCAGCCCTTTCAGGTATTTATTTTCCAAAACTAAAAAATTTAGATTGAACCAAGGGGAATATTTTCATAATATGTTCTTCACAATATTTTTTTCTTCAATAACATATCCAATACCTCACATGTATTCCACATCAACATTTATGATATCAAAGAATGAATCAATCTATTCATTCGAGTTCATTATTAGATCTTCATACTTGTTCCACAGAACATGATGCCTTGCCTCTCTAACCTTTGTATCACTTTCATATATATTTAATAGATTTTCCCAGATGACATCTGATGTTTTTCATGAAATCACCTTCATATAGATAACGTTGGATAAGGCTCCCCCTAATCCATTGATTCCCTTGGAATCAATATCCAATTCCATTATTTCTACTTCTAATAAAGCACCATGGTCCATCTCAGCTGATACACTATGAATTTATACTGTAAACACATACATTCCCAAAGATTGGATGTAGTGCTGTTTACGATTCTTCTATAGCTGAAAATTATTCACGTCGAAGATTGGAATCCATTTATTATTGGTGACCTCTATCTGAGAAATAAAATCTGATATCAGTCTTTCCCTTTGATTCCAATTCATAGGTCCAATAGGATTAATACCCTGAGGGGGGGGGGGTGAATTAATGTACGACAGATTAAAATAACTACCCCTTTTTGATCTTTTTTTATTATTAGGCAAAACTATCTTCTCTCTCCTTCCTATTCCAGAGTATGAACAAATATTAAATCATGCAAATTAAACAACAATTATACTTGGTTCACCCTCACTAGGCTACATCCAAGGATCATACATTGGAAATATGTTGATGTTCCAAATCCACTATAAGCACACTATTTTTTAAAAGTTTGAAGTGGACTCTCTGTCCCTCCTGGTTTACAACCAACCATAATTTGAAAGCTCCCTGCTCTCTCAACTGAAGTGTTCTCACTACTTATTATAAATATCCACTCATAGTTTATAGATTTATAGGTCCCTTCTTTATCTCTAATGAATGAATCCTCCACTATATGTAGATTCTATATTGATATTCCACTTTCATCGAATAATGAATACAACTTTACCATATTATTACTAGGAAACCTCAAATATTTCATGCAACACAAACCACGTCTTGTATTAAAAATTAATTACTTTCACGTAATATTACACTTTTTTTATGAAACACCCCTATCTCACAACTTCAATCTTACACACAACTCAAATATTACGCGTAACATTCTTATCTTGCACACAATTCAAAATATTTCATGCAACTCCATTTGGTTAAAATTATTATGCGATCTGGAGCTCAGATTCTCTCTATGTGTTGAGCTCTTTCAAATGAGTGGGGTCACATTTTAATTATAAGAATTTCTGACCCCTTCATGGTAGATTCGACGTGTCACACAAGATCCTCCTCCAGTATGCAAAATCTCATTTGACACCGCATTGGGAACACAAGTTTATTTTGTGCAAACTCATCATTTGTACCCATTCCCAAATCTTTCGCACACACAATGCCTTTTCCATTTTTCGATGTTTTAATCTCGACACATTACTTATGTGTAAGTTTCCAAAAAACCTTCAATCTTGCACACAAATTCGTTTTCTAAAAACAAGTTTCTCCATTTTCTAATTTTGAGGCCCAAAAATTTGGCAACCACTAGAAAATGGAGCCCCCTTATATCTGTTCTTTTTGTACTGCCTCCAAATCATCTATACCCTTATCATGGTTCTTTGTCGACATAAGTTGTTAAAAATATCTATAGAACACCACAATTGACCAAGTAAATCCTATTTCTCAATAAGAAATCCCTCTTTGTCAACAAACACAAACACCTCAAAAATGATTTAATGTTACCTTGAGGGATTTTTTCCCAACAACTTCACATCACTTTGTGAGGCAGTAATCCACCATACACATGATCGATGTTATCATATCCCCAACATTATGAAATAAAAAAAGGGTTTATATGATATAATTACTAGAGAGGAGTAATTTTTTTTAGAAAGATCAGAAATATACTATATAAATAATATGTTCATAATTATTCCAAACCATGAGATGCAGTAACTGAAAAATGAATAACATCATTTTTCGAGGCGATAGTCCACTATACATACGAATGATGATTTCATAACCCATCTGATGGAAGTGTGAGTGGGTGTAGTTAATAACCTATAATAAAATAATATCAGTATATTTTTGATACTAAGGTTATTATATAACCATTTTATAAGAACAATTTTAGGGCGCGAAGAAATAAATAACACAAAATTCAAGTTGATGAACACTTCCATTTTTTTGGGTAACTTATTTTGGTTTTCACAAAATGCCTTTTTTGGTTGGCTTTATTCACAAAATAATTATTATAGGATGATTTTAGTGAAGTATATAAGTGATTTGAGAAAGCATTGAATGATCAAAATGGTATTATATCTATGAAGAGTGGTGGAGAGGTGGAGGCCTTTTATAAACGAAGTGAGTGGAAAATGTGTAAATTTTTTAAAGAGGGAATTAAAACAATTTTTTTCCATGTAAACTAGCTCGAATAATATAAAAAACTCTATAATTTAAAGGATAAGTTCCAAATATGGCCATAACATTGGTTTTTTTAATTTTCTTGGTCATTTGGACCCTGAAGATTAATTTTTATCCACTAAGTAAACTCATCTTTACCTTAATCACTTTAATTAATTTTAATTGATTTCACTAATATATTTAATCAAAAACTATAATTACTTTAATATAAATTATAAATTATTATTATTATCAATATTTAATATATTTTACAAATTAAATTCACATAAGTTGTTAAATTTAATTTAATATTAATCCTGCAGCCGCAGTAAGACAACAAGTTATTTAGAAGTGTGTTTTTTAGGAAAAAGCGATTCTATATCAACTCTATGACTAATAATAATTATTTTATTAAAATAAATTAATTTTTGATTATATGTATTTTATAAATTTAATTTAAAACACTACCCATTAGGCTATATTTTAATTAATTAAAAAGGAGACAGACTGTGCAATTAAAATGGTTTTTAGAAAAACCCGTCTTTAAACCGAAAAACAAACTTATTTTAAAAACCAATATAAAGTATATTCAAAAGTAATTAATTTTAATAAAAATCAATAAATAAAACTTATTTTTATTGATAAAATATTCAAAACATATTTATACTGTTAAATCAATTAATTTATTAAAAATAAATGACCTTTTTACAAAAAATCGGTAGTTTCACTATTCATTAAAAATCAATATTTTTTGAGAAAGCCCAAAATTTCACGAAAATTAAATATTGATATGGTGATTTAAAAAATTATCCTAATTTTATAAAATTAAAATTAAAAATTTATAAATTAATATTTTAAATAAAACCTTATAAGAAAAGTGTTTAATCAAAACGATTTCATTTTTGATTAAAAATTACTTAATATTTTTATCACTAACATAACTATATAATTAACATTAATAAATTTTATAATTATTTATTCTATCCTTACCTAGTTTGTTAAATCATAATATATGGAAAATATATAGGTTTCATAGTCATTTAATCATTTCATCATATCATAACTCGTGAAAAAAAGGGTTTGAAAAGAATTTTATCATAGTGTAGCCCATAGAAGAGAAACATGTTTAAGAAAAATATTATCATGAAAAACATTTAGAAAAAGAATAATAATGGAATAATTGGTTCAACTCATAGGAAAATCATAATTTACATCAAATTTGGACATCTTAGATGGAGACAGATTTTGAAAGGTCACTTGGAACATTTCTTAAAGAAAATAACATTTCTATGAAAATAAAATTTTTAAAATAAAAATTCATAATTTTTTTGAAAATCCTTTTATATAAAAAATAAAATTTAAAAGATATAATTTAAGGATAAAATAAAATAATGGCCATGATGGCATTATATTATATTCTTGCTGTACACATTAAAACAAATATTTCTTTCATATTTTTAGTAAAAGACAAACATGAAATTTCTAGAAAATTACATGAATATTCATTTCAATTATTTATTTAAATAGTAAAAAATGGGTAAAATTTTATTTAATAAATAATTTTAACAATGATCAAAATATATTTGAGAGAATTTTTAGAAAACATGGTATTAGAACGGGAAAATGTTTTTGACTGAAGAGAGAAATAAAAATTAAAAAAACATTTTCTCCATTATTTTAAGTCCCAAAGAGTAAAAAATTGGTAATATTACAGGAAAATATCATGAATAACCATATGAGATAATAATTAGTGATAATTATTGAGTGTTAGATCAAAATATTTTAAAATTGGAGACTTAATCATAAAAATTCCTGATAAATGATGAGATTGTAACTTAAAACCATTACCGCGTTGTTAACATTGGAAATGTAATCCCCATGAAAAATAGATCCTAAAATGTCTATTTAATCCCCATAAATTTTATTATAATAATAATAAAATAAATTCATGGGTATTATTAACACCGCATAAAAGAAATAGGTGGTGAATATGGGATGTGTCTTACAGAAGTAAAAAGTTGGATACAAATATCGTACCTAAAGTCTTGAATTACTTTGTATAAATTCAAAAATCACATATAATAAATATATGTTTATTTAAAATCTATCAATGAACCCTAATTATACATATAAAACCATATATTATTTACTTATGATCTTTTATTACCCATTTATTAACAATTCCTTGTTAAAATCATGTTTTGAGTAATAAGCGCTTTGTTTTTCATATATGTTTTGATTTGTTATTTTCAGACCTATTACTTTGATCATGGTTCCATAAATTAAATAATTAAAACCATGATATAAATAGAATATTTATTTGTTATATATGTATTTATATTGAACCATAAAAGTTATAGATTGAAAATTAAATACACCGTTAATGGAGATGTTAGACCGTATGTACGCGTGAACGTTGTTTCCATTTTCACAACAGAAATAAAGAAAGGAAATAAAATAAAATATTATAAATATGGAATAATTTTTATGTCATATATTTCACATATTTCTCTTAAATCCATCATTATTACATTCGATGTAATGCGTGAATGATTCACATCGTTTTGCGAAGCCGTAGTCCGCTGTACACACGAGCGACGTTAATGTATTTCCACAGAATGGAAAGTATGAAGTTTTATGTGATATAATAATTTTGTAACTATAAAAATATAATAAATATATTATATAAAAATATAATATATAATTATAACCATTCATGGGAGATGGTAATGGAAAAACGAATGATATTGATTCATGAGGCGGTAGTCTATTGTACACACGAATGATGATTTCATAACACCTTTAATGAAATTAGAGATGGTTTTAGGTCATGAAATTATCATAATAACATCTTAGTATATATAATATAATTATTTTATTATATCATAATGTTTTAATAAGAGTTTATGAATGTGAATAATGAAATAAAATAAAAATTCTTGATGAATAATGTTACCTCTTCCTTGGGTAACCTCCTTAGATTTTTAAAAAAACCTTCAAAGGATAGATTTATTTAAAAACTAAGGCCTATAGGATGAGAGGATGTAATTTATGAATAGATATGGGTATTTATTGGTGAACCAAAATTTTTTTATGGTGTGAATAATAGTGGAGAGGGTGTGTACATTTATAAGTAGGGTGAGGGGCATGCTTGTAATTGTTTGAAACGAAAATGGTGTACCCATGTTTTAATAATCCAAAAAGGATAAAAAAATAAAGTATTACCAACCTTATCACATTATAGGGTCAAAATATGTCCATTAAAGTTATTTTATAAATATTTTCAGATATTTTTAAACCTTACCTTTTTAGTTTAACCACCGATAAATCCATTTTTACGTTAACCATAGAAATTAATTTTTACTATTTTTTAAATTCATTTTTTACAAAAATAAATTTGAAATTATTTTATAATATAAATTTTTATGATTAAAAATATTTATTCCATTTCAAAAAAATTAATTATTTGAAATGGAAAATTTTTATTTAAAATTAATCCTGAAGACACGATGAGAAAACTGGTTTTGAAAGAGAAAATTTCAAAAAGTTTATAAAGTTTTTATATCCAATTTCAATATGAAATTTATTCAAAATATCTAAATTTAATTAATATATATATATATAATTGAACTAGGTTTAATTTAAAATAAATTTAAGATATAATTTAACTTTATAAATATTTTAAACAAAAAGAAAGTTGTAAGTTATATATCATTATTTTTCACTGTTAATAAAAAAATTAATGTTTTAGAAAGTTATCAAAAGTTCACCCGAAGATAATTTTTACATTATGATTTCAAAAAATAATTTTATATAATAAAATCAATTTTCTAAATGTATGAAAAATTTATTTTTTTATTTTTCACAAAAATAAATAAATAAAACATTTTTTAAGAAAATAATATTTTTGAAACATAAAAAGAATTTATCAATAAATTAAGTACCTTATTTTAAATATGTTTTCTTTATATAAGACATTATATAATTTTTTTAAAATTAGTTATTCATATTAGTATCTATAATTTTAAGATCTTGGTTATTACAATTGTGTTTGAATAATATTAATAATATATCAGAGTTTTTCTTAAAACTGAGTGTTGTTTGTAACACAGGACAACTCATCGTTTCATGTAAAAAAAACTTTACATGGTGTTTCATGTAACACAAGATATCAATTAAATTTAATTTATTCAAAAATAATAATACATAAAAACTCGAGGTGTTACATTCCCCCTCCCTTAAAATGATTTTTTCCCTTAAAATTTATCACTTTGATACAAACAAATGAGGTTGCTTCTGCCTTATCCTTTCCTTAGGTTCCCATGTAGCTTCCTAAAAATGGTGGATTCTCTACAAAACATTTACTAGGTGAGTGGTATTGTTTAATATAACTTTCCCTATATGATCAAAAGTTGGCACCCGTTGTTCCTTATATGAAGGGTCATGATCATGTGGTATGATCGCTGAGTTAAATACATTATAATGGTTAGATATGCAATTCCTTAGGAGAGTTACATGGAACACATTTTGGAATTGGGACAGGTTTTAATGATACACTAACTAATAAAATATGGTCTTGATACGATCAATAATTTCAAATGGACTAACAAAACTATGTCTTAGTTTCCATTTCTTCTCGAATCTCATAACCTTATTCTGTGGAGAAATTATGAGAAACAACTTATCACCAACTTTATATTCTTTGTCATAAAGGTGATTGTAAGAATAACTTTAATGCTAACTCCAAGTTACATTGATATATTTTCTGAATGGATAAAACCTCATCTTCTATCTCATTAGTTATATCTGGTCGAAATAGCTTTATTTTCCCAACTTCATTCCGTAACATTGAAGATCTACATTTCCTTTTATAAAGGGATTTATAAGGAGAGATTTTAATTCTTGACTAAAAAATATTATTGTAAGAAAAATAAAATAGATGAGGGTTTTTGATAAAAAAAATTATTTGAAATAAAAATAATGAGATCTCAAAATATAGACTAGGGTTTGAATTTCTCTCTCATACTGACCGTCTATATAGGGATGATACACACTACTAAAACTCATATCTATATCATGATCTTGCTAAAGAATTTTCAAGCACTATGAGGTAAAAATACAATTCCAATTAAACATATTGGAATTTAGTACAACATGAAACCTTACCACATAATTAATGTATATCATATAATGATGATATAGAGATAATTCTTCTCTAATAACCATTATGTTTGATGAATTATAAAGGAGATCAAATACAGCCCCTAATGAATTATTCCATTTAAGTGTTTTTGGGATTCCAATGAGAAAATCAATGTTTGTTTTCTCCCATGTCCATTTTTCTATGGATAATGGATGTAAAATAACCTTAGAATTTTGTCTGTAACCCTTAACTTGATGACATACCAAACCAAAATATACAAACTCTCTGATATCTTCCATAATTCCATCCCACTAGAAGTAGTCATTAAAATTATTATACATCTTCATACTTCCAGGATGAATAAAGAATGATTTACTATGAGATTCCTATAATTAATACTTTAAATATAATATGTGTGGAACAAATACAAATTTAATAAACATTTTCATTCTCTCATGATCAAGGTTAAACATAGTAACATTTCTAATCTTCTTTTATATCTCTAAATCTTCTTTCTGAACCGCTTTAATCTTTACACAAATGGATGGTTGAACACTCAATTGAGAATGATAAGATTTGTCCCATTAGTTTAGGGTTTCCAAATCCATCCTTTTAAAATATATAATATTATATATTTTTTCAAGCTAATTATGGATAAGCTAGCATGATCATTTTGACTCAAGGAATCAACCACCTTTTTTCTCTTTTCTAGGGTGGTAATGTATTCACCAGTGATAATATTTAATCAGCTCCAACCATATTTTTTTGTACAAATTCAACTAATTCTATTTTAATATATAATTCAATTTTTTTAATCAGTATATATATCACACTTATATATATAAATATAATTCCTCTATGTCATTAAACCAATAGTTACCACAGCTAACTCCAAAGCATGAGTTGGGTATTTTTTCTCATCAATCTTCAATTGTCAATATGAATAATCTATAACCATGTAATTATTCATAAGAAACTATCCAAATACAATCTTGGATGAATCAATATATATTATAAAGACTTCTCCACTATTGGGAAATGTGAGAACAGGTTCACTGAATAGAATTCAATTCAATTCCTTTAAATTATTATCACATTCATAGATATATAAGAACTTGGATACCTTATAAGTTACCATGGATATTGAATTAGATTTTTCATGATACATTTCCCCCATTATATTAATAATATATTGCTAAACACTACTAGAAATCATGGTTTTTCCAACAGTTGTATACCAACGGTTCTTTTGAACCGTTCGTATAGATGATCTTTACCAACGTTTTGCATTAACCGTTGGTAATGATCTATAAAAATTTATTTCTCCCAATAGTTTGATGAAACCATTGGGAAATATTGGAAGAAAATTAGTTTTCCTAACAGTTTCATCAAACCGTTGGGAAAGATGGGAAAACAATCAGTTTTCCCAATGGTTTAATGAAACAATTGGGAAAGATTTCTCCCAAATACAGACCACCTGAACCCCCACCCCAATTGGAGACAGAACCTAATCGAGCTCCTGAATTCTTCTCAGCCGCAACACTCCTTCCATCCAAGATCCATCTTCAATCAAAAAAAATCTTATTTCACACTTCAAATTAGTAAGTTTTACCTTAGTTTTAGCGTTATTCCTCTATTTGTTTTGGTGTTTGATGTTTTGATTTAGAATAAATTAGGGTTGCTGTCTACAGAACCCTTGGATTTGTTTTCTATTTTTTGCTCTACACTTAAAACATGGTAAAGTGTTTTTTTACTATGGTGATATGGTAATTTTGGTGGAATTTATTTTAGTTGAACATTGAATTTTAATTTGGATGAATTTATGTTTCAATTTGAGGTGGGGGAGGGTGTGCAAATGGGGTGGGGGAGGATGTCGAGGGCTATCCAAGTGGGGTGGGGGAGGGGCTATCTAGCTTGGGTGGGGAGGGGACTGGGTTTTCCAAATGGGGTGGGGGTGGGGCTGTTTGGGGTGGGGGAGTGGCTGTCTAGGTAGGGCAGGGGAGGGGGATTTCTAGGTAGGGTGGGGGAGGGGGATGTGTTGTCCAAATGGGGTGGGGGTAGGGCTGTTTGGGGTGTGGGAGGGTGTGCAGGTGTGATGGGGGAGGGTGTCCAAGCAGGGTTGTCCAAGTGGGGTGGGGAGGGTGTGCAGGTGGGGTGGGGGAGGGGCTGTCTAGGTAGGGTGGGGGGGGGATGGGTTGTCCAAGTGGGGTGACAGTTGGGTTGTCCAGGTGGGGGTGGGAGGGGGGGGGGTGGCTGGGTTTTCTAAGTGGGTTGTAGGGGGGGGGGGGGTAGGGGTGTCCAGGTATGGTGGGGGGGGGGCTGGGTTTTCCAAGTGGGGTGGGGGTAGGGATGTCCACGTGGGGTGGGGGGGTGCGGGGTTTTCCATGTGGGGTGGGGGTAGGGCTATCAAAGTGGGGTGGGTGGGGTGGGGGTAGGGCTATCCAAGTGGGGTGGAAACCCTAACTTCAATGTTTTAATTGGGGTGGGTGGGGTGGGGGTTGGGAATTTAATGTGACTTTTCCAAATTGGGGTGCCTTGAGAATAATCCAAATATTTGTTAAAAATGATCAAAGGGATTTTATTATTTAAAATGGATTTAAAAAGATATTTCAGAAATGATTTAATCTTGAGGAATGTGTTTTATTAAAATCAGAATTTTTTAAACAAGGCTTGTGTAATGTATTTTTCTATAGTACACTTGTTATGTGAATATGTTCGGTATTAAGTAACACATGAGATAACTCGGGTGCAAGAATGTGTTATGAAAGAGATTCCATGGTTGGTTCAAGATTATATTTACGTTTTGAGCCTATCAATGAGTTGTTTTAAAGATATTTTGAGATATTTACCTATTTAATCATTCTGTTTAAACATAGTATGCAACCTCTACCCTCATTTAATCAGTGAACTCAAGTCATTAATTCAATCCTTCATTCTCACTAGCATGTAAGAAATTGAATGATGTAAATCCATCCTCAAATGATTTCTTACCTTAGATAGTGTCCAACATATGAAATACGAGCTTTTGAATTCATCAGTTATCTAGGATCATATATTTCATTTCCCCCAAGATGATTGTACTAATATAACTTTAGGGTCAATTAAATATGGTTCTCATTATACGATGTATATTATGTGTCCTTCTTGGCCAGTACTCACTTTTATGAGGGTTGGGTTCTTTTCACTACCCATTTTGACATGTGTAGACATCTATAAAAATGTTTGATAAGTCACAACTTTAATTTAGTAATGTTGTTATCATTGACATACTTTATTATTAATCTCAAATTTAAAAATAAATTTTTTTGACCATACTTAATGAAATTAAATATTTTTACAAACCATGAACAACCTATTAGTGTAGAAGCCAAAAATTTATTCACCCATGGGGTGCGCTTGACTTGGGGAAGTAATTGGGCAATGAAAGGTATGGACATAGAGGTGCCAATAATGAGTTATTGAACATGAGTGAATGATTTGGGATGCCTATAACACATGATGGGACCTGAGGCATGTGCCTCTTATAGACCTAATGAAAATGAATATAAATAAATTTTAATTTAATTTATGAGTACTTGTTCTTTACATTATTTTAATAGTTCACTACATCGACTAGAAACTTCAACCTTAATCGTTTACTTAAATGTATTTTCTATTAAAGTTCAATCCTATAGAATTTTTTATGACAAAATGACTTATATAAATTCTTTTTACAGAATGGAAAAAAGTTGGATGTATGAAACTGATCGGATCTCAAGCGATTTTCAAAACAATTTAGAGTGCTTTATAGATTTTGCATTTCACAATGCTTCAGATAGTGGTCGCATATAGTGACCATGTTCCAATTGTGTTGGTAGAACTTGGTTGAGACGTGAAGAAGTCAGCTACCACATAACCAAAAATGGTTTTCAAGCAAACTACTTTGTGTGGTATCACAATGGGGAGAAAATGAAATATCAAATTGGTGATGATCGAAATGAAAGGACTAGAATAGAGAATTTGTTAGATGATCAGTTTCCATTTATTCGTCATCATGAAAAAGAAAGGATTTCAACTCAATAAGACCTCGATATGAGAAAAACTAATTCATCTAGTGAAAATGATGATATTAATAGGGTGAAAAAAATTGAATGATGCTGCCACGACTCTAGTATATCAACAATGCGATAAAATGAAAAAGCTAGAATTTTTAATCCGATTGTTTCATGGGAAAATTATGTATGGGATTTCTAATACAGAAATCGATTACATTCTTACCATATTGAAGGATTTACTTCTAGATGATGCAGATATTCCCTCAAACCACTATATGGCATGGATGTTAGTTGAGGAACTTGGATTTTCAAGAAACAAAATTCATGCTTGCCTGAAAGATTGCAGTTTATTCTGGGAGGAAACCGCTGAATGGAATGATTGTATAAAATGTGGCACATCCCGCTGGGAGTCAAAATCTGATGGAACACCATCCCGCGTTCCACAGAAAGTAATGTGGCACTTTCCATTGATCCCTAGACTCTAGAATATGTTTATTTCTGATGAAATATCAATAAAAATGAGATGGCATGATACTTAGAGAAAGAAGACTAATGATGAGTTGGTTCATCCTGCAGATGTATTTTCATGGCAGAGATTTGATGCTCGACATCCTGATTTTTTAGCTGACATGCGTAATGTGAGGCTAGGTCTTTCATGTGAAAGTTTTAATCCATTTGGGCAAATACTTACTTCGCATAGCACATGGCCAGTTTTTATACACATTTATAATCTTCCCCCATGGTTGTGTATGAAGAAACCTTTCACTTTCATGAGTATACTCATATATGGTCCTACAGATCCCAACATTGATATTGATGTATACATGAAACATTTAATAAAATAGTTGAATCTTCTTTGGGATATGGGTGTGCGCACATAAGATGCATGTTCAAAAGACATATTTCAGATGTGTGTTGTTCTTATGTGGACGATCAATGATTTTCCGGCTTATGCAATGATGTCTGGATGGAGCATGATAGGAAAACTGTCATGTCCAGTTTGTATGAAGAATACATGATCCAGAAGACTGAAACATCGCTATAGTTTCAATTTTATGGGACATCGATGGTTCTTTCCAAATGATCATCTATATAGAATGAATCGTCGAAGATTTGATAATACCATAGAGACCGATGATCCACCTTAGTGTATGTCTGGAACTGATGTATTTAATGAATTGAAAGATTTCAGTTTTTCAATCGGGAAGGGTAAAATGAAATCTGGAAAGAGAAATAATGTTTCCACTAAAACCTATTACAATTGGAGGAAGAGGAGTATCTTGTTTGATTTTCCTTATTGGTCAACCAATTTGTTACGACATTGCTTAGATGTAATGTATATTGAAAATAATATATGCGAAATGTTGCTTTCAGTTCTTCTAAATGTCAAGGGGAAGACAAAAGATGATTTTCGATCTCGGTGTGACTTGGTGGATTGGGGCATCAGACCAGAATTGCTTCCTGTGCGTATCAGTGAAAATAAATGGCAACTTCCATGTGCTTCTTATGTGATGACACCAATGAAAAAAAACAATTTCTGGAATTATTAGAGACTATTAGAGTTCTTGATGGCTATTCAAGCAACATATCTAAATGGGTCAACAGAAGAGAGTTGAAGCTATAATCTTTGAAGACTCATGATTATCATGTTCTACTACATGAGTTGCTTCCAATATCAATCCTTCATCTTTTGTCCAATAATGTAAAGGTGGCTGTTATTCGGTTGTGCCATTTGTTTAGAGATCTTTATGCTAAGAAGTTTTCCAAGTCTTTCTTGCAAAAAATGTTGATAGATGCCCCATTAATTTTATGTGAGTTGGAGAAAATATTTCATCCCTCATTTTTCACATGCATGCTGCATCTGAATGTCCATATTCCCATTGAAATACTTCTTAGAGGACCTGTTGCTTTTCGTTGGAAGTATCCAACTGAAAGAAATATGTTCAAATTAAAGTCTTATGTCCGAAACAGAAATCATCCCGAAGGTTCTATCGTGAATGGTTACTTGGCTCAACAATGTATGGATTTCTGCTCGATGTATTTGTCTGATATTACTACAAGATTGAACAGACCAATGAGAAATCAAGAAGAAAAGTATGAGAAAATTGAACCTAGTTTTCCATCACTTCATCAAACAAGAGGAATTCCTGGATCATATACATTGAAAAAATTAATAAATGAAAAGTGAGAGATGGCACATCTCATAGTTTTGTTCAACTTTGATTTGTTTGATGACTATATCAGGTAACTAAATTGATTATGTAAATCTTACATATATATATCTGTCAAACTATTCATATTTTTTATCTACAGGGAACATAAAACAATGATAAATAGGAAGCATCATTCTTTATCTTGGAGAAGGAGAGATAATTTTCATAGCAAATAGTTTTCTGCTTGGTTAAAATTGTAGGTAAATATATTACTGTTTAAATTAATTATTTCAATATTTAATTAAGTTTAACAGTCATTTATATTACAGGTATTGAGTTTGTCTGCTGACTCTATCTCTGTGGAAATAAGAGCTTTGGATTTTGGTCCTAATACCGTGGTCCATGACTGCAAATCAATTGTTATCAATGGGTACAAATTTATTGTCACTGAACGAGAAAAGAACATGAGAACACAACATGATGGTGTTATGGATACTGCCTCAACATATTGTTATTCCAGTACATCAGATAGTAGACCGCAATTTGAAAATGTGGGTTATTATGGAGTCGTTGAGAAAATAATAATATTGGATTATTACTCTCATGGACAAGTCATAATGATGAAATTCCATTGGTTTGATTCGGTGATGAGACATGGAACATTTATTGATGATTGTGGATTTAGAATAATTAATATGACTCACAATCTTGCTACCAAAGAACCATATGTGTTGGAATCAACGACTAAACAAGTTTTTTATGTCATAGACCAACTTCGACATGAATTTGGTGTCATAGTTGAAGTAATTCCCAGACATATTTTTGATGATGGTGATGATGGAATTGACATTATCCCTATTTCCATTGGAACCAATCCATTTATTTCTTCTGACGACTCCAATAGCTCAATTGTCAGAGTTGATTGTGAACCTGAATTTGTGGTTGAAAATATATAAAATCATTCATCCATGTTCTCAATTCTTTTGGTTTACCTTGAGTTGGGTTTTTAAGGTTGGTAATATTCAAATTGATTTAGTATTGATCACAAATATGTTTTAGATGACTTGACCATTATGTGAAATTTCAATGTTTATTGGTTTCTGTTTTATTTGAATTGAATTTTCTAATTTTGGAATTGAACTGTATTCAAACCTAGTCAAACAATATTTATAACTTGGTGAACATTACAAATTATATGATTTATTAAATTCATTCAAGATCATCTAAAACAATTGATAGCTAAATTATGAATGAATCCCCCTATTCGCTCATATATTTAGTTTTTTGGTTTACACATTAGTTTCCTTTTTCTAATTAATTACATATTTGTTTTCAAAAGCAGGAAATGAAGCCAATTAAAGAGAGACAAAGGAAAAAAATGATCGAGAACAATCGTCGGATGGTGGAGCTGGGAGTTCCACCATTAGTGCCTACAATGAGTACTTTATTTCAAATATATATATATATTTAAAGAATATATAATGTCATGTGATTAATTTTTTTGTAAACATTTTTGTAGGATCCACCTATACGTCGAAAGTCATTCGACCAAGAGCCTAGTACTGGTCCTAGTACTCAGGCCGGTGGTATGAGGACGGTTCGTACCAGAGGTGGAAGAACAGCTGCACGCACCCGACTAGACCCTGCCCCTCCCACTGACATGTCATCCCTACCACATTCTGATCCCGGCGTGTCGTTAGGGACACACAGGATATTTAGGCCTCCCGTGTTTTCTCTACCTTCTGCATCTTGTACCCCATCATTTTCACATCCCATGGTGATTCCCACTCTCCAGTCAGAATCCGGTCATACTGTTGTCCCATATTTTTTTCCTTCTACATCTGTCTCTCCGAGCTTCTATATTCCATTGTATTTGACTCCTGTTCCACCACCGGGTGTTCCATCAGTTTATGTGGATCTGGAGGCTCTCGATGCTTAGACTGGAGCATGTATATTTATAAAACCCTAACAAATTTTTATAGAAATATTTATTTTCATTATAACATGTTTTGATAAAATGTTTGTTTTTATTTCATGATAGATACATCTACTGACAGGAGGCGGGGGCGGGGGAATACACGCATGTGTTTGGTGTGGAACTGCCGCACACAGGTTATGTTGGATTATAACGAAGACAACCAAATGGTTGAGAAATCAGGGCAGCAAGGTTGGAGTTTTTTGGTGACGCTTTCCAAATACTCCGACATCATTCCCATTAGCCCGCTGTCGTGGAGACATTTTCCACATGAGGTCAAGGATAGAGCTTGGGCAGATATATGGGTAAACAATCTGTTATATTTAATTTCATGAATTATTTTTGTATTTATATGAGTTAATATTTTGATGTCAACTTCGATTTAATTTTCCCGATGGTGAGGGTGCTCGATCGGAATGTCTAAAGGATTTAGGAAAGCTTTGGAGAGCCTACAAGCATGATTTGTATATTGGATAGTGTTATATAGTTGGAACTGAGTTAGAGGCGGTACCAGTTGTGGGTGATTGTCAAATAGAGCAGTATCGTTAGATGATTACCCATTGGACGAGTACCCAGTTTAAGGTATTAATTACATTTGAGGTATTTAAATAATAACTTTCATTTTTTTCAATAATATTATCCTTCGAATTATCGAATTTTATTTAGGAATCATCTAGAAAAAATAAGAAAAAAACATTGATGCAGAAAAATACCTCCACACACTAGGACATACTATGATGTCGGATCTTGAGAGGAAGCAGGTATGACAATTTTTTATAAGTTTTATTTACCACTTACATTTTATTTTGTTTTCTAAATTATTTAATCATTTGATAAAGTCTTCATATATATTTAGTTTTCAATGTCATTGTAGAGGAAAATACAGAATATTGAAGGACGTGTGCCTCAAGCAAAATTGTTTTGCTCGAGTAGACGAAAAAAGGATGGAAGTGCCATAAACGAAGTGACTTAGAAGAAGATTTTAAGTTTTAATCTGTTGATTTTATATTTTAATATCTATTTTGTTACTTAATAATATATTTATATTTGTAACAGGCTGCTTTAGAAGCCCTCGATTCCCAAGAACTAGACAATTTTGGGCCAACAGATCACTTACATCAGGTGTTGGGAGAGGAGCATCCTGGCATAGTACGCTGCCGACCTAGGATAGCCCCGACAAGGTATTGGACCTCCTCAAGTACGAGATGTAGTGCCACCGAGTTATAGAAAGTTAGGTCACAAGCAAAACAGGATGGGAAAAGGGCCACAGAGACGACAGAACAGTCTGCTATGGCAAACAGAGCGTTTCTGAAATTTATTGAAGTTCTACGTCCAACACTTCCAGCAGAGGCCATCCTAGATTTTGATGAATATATGTCGTCGATACGTTCTATATATGGTGCACCTGGTGGTAGTTCTAGTGGTGGTCAGGATGATTTCTAGCTTGATGATAATGATGGCAAGGAGTTTCATGCGGAAGAGGTGGGAGAGGAGGAGGGCAAGGCGGGTGGTAAGGGCAAGGAGGAGGGTGAGGGAGAGGAGGAGGGCACTGAGGAGGGTGAGGACAGCCCCCCAGACAGCCCACTGGACAGCCCCCTGGACAGCCCCCACCCTCCTCCCTGGAACCCAGACAGCTTCCCAGATAGCCGCCTGGACAGCCCCCCCACCCTCCTCCTTGGACCCCGGACAACCCCCCAAACACCACCCGGACAGCCCCCACCCTCCTCCTTGGTCCCCAGACAGCCCCTCGGACACCCACCAGACAGCCCCCTCGGACAGCCCCCCACCCACCTTTATTTCATTTACAACTAGAAAATCTATAATATATAATTTATTTATTTTCATCATGATAATCAATTTAAATCACATTTACACATCTAATCAATATCATAGATTCTTGGTATGTTATAAAAGGGATGTATTCATTGGGAATGAAATTGTTAGCTCTGAAATGTTTCATAGCATGATAAACTAAAATCTTATCCATACTAAGAATGATATAAAAATATTCTATATGAATGTCCACAATATTTTAAGTAAATACCATTCCACTAATAGACACATGAGGATTCTCATAAATCATGTTTACCTTAATATTTCCACAAGGATTCTGATATTCTCATTTTAAATGTAAAATTTTCATAAATAAATTAATTTAATGACCCATAGTCAAATAGTGTATTTGAATAATGTGAATAAACAACTAACATACCACTCTATCTGTGTCTCTTTTGTTTAAAATGGACATGATTATAAGTGAAAAGAACAACTAACATACAAAAAACTGACCAAATGCATTCGGATTCTATTGATAATTTATCACAACAGTACATGGGTCATATGTGACATGTAAAAGCCAACCCAGGCTCAATCCGAGGCATGGTGTGGCCGGGATCAGTCTAAGTGGCTCCCTTTTGTTTAAAATGGACAACATTTTAAGTACATACGGAAAGCCGACCAAACGCATTCTGTTTCTATTGAAACATATGGAGAATTATCCATGGGTCATATGAGATGTGTATGAATCAACCCCACCTCAATCTGAGACGCGGTGTGGCCGGAACTACTCAAAGTGTCTGTCTTTTGTTTCAAAGGGACATAATTTTGAGTGAAAAACATCAACTACCATATGGAAAATCGACCAAGTGCATTCGGATTGTGTCGATACTTTATTACAATGATCCATGGGTCATATTAACACGTACGAGTCAACCCCGCCTCAATCGTAGGCTCGGTGTGGCTGACACCATTCACAGTGTCTCTCTTTTGTTTAAAATGGACAGGATTATAAGTGAAAAGAACAACTGACATACAAAAAACCAACCAAATGTATTCAAAATGTGTTGATGCTTTAGGACAACGATCCAAGGGTCCTATGTGATGTCCACAAGTAAACCCCATTTTAATCCGAGGCATGGTGTGGCTGGGATCACTCAAAGTGGATATCTTTTGTTTAAAATGGAAAACATTTTAAGTACATACGGAAAACTGACCAAATAGATTCTAATTGTGTTGATAATTTAGCAAAAAAATCCATGGGTCATATGTGACGTGTAAGAATCAACCCCGCCTCAATATAAGACACGGTGTGGCTGGCACCACTCAAAGTGTCTGTCTTTTGTTTCAATAGAACATCATTTTAAGTGAAAAACATCAACTGGCATACAGAAAACCGACCAAACGCATTTGGATTGTCTTGATACTTTATCACAACAATCCATTTGTCATATGTGACGTGTACGAGTCAACACCGCCTTAATCCTAGGCGTGGTGTGGCTGACACCATTCATAGTATCTCTCTTTTGTTTAAAATAGACAGGATTATATGTGAAAAGAACAAATGACATACTAAAAACAGAACAAACACATTCGAAATGTGTTAATGCTTTAGAAAAATGATACATGGGTCATATGTGACTTGTATGAGTCAACCCCGCCTTAATCTGAGGCACAGTGTGGCTGGGATCACTCTAAGTGGAGCTCTTTTGTTTAAAATGGACAACATTTTAAGTACATACAGAAAACCAACCAAACGCATTCCGTTTCTGTTGAAACTTTAGGAGAACGATCCATGGGTCATATGTGACGTGTTCGAATCCACCCCACCTCAATATAAGATGTTGTGTGGCTGGAACCACTCAAAGTGTCTGTCTTTTGATTCAAAAGGACATCATTTTAAGTGAAAAACATCAACTAGCATACGGGAAACCAACCAAACGCATTTAGATTGTGTCGATACTTTTTCACAACGATCCATGGGTCATATGTGACGTATACGAGTCAACTCCGCCTCAATCCAAGGCACGGTGTGGCCGACACCATTCATAATGTCTCTCTTTTGTTTAAAATGGACATGATTATAAGTGAAAAAGAACAAATGACATACGAAAAACCGAACAAATGCATTCAAAATGTGTTTATGCTTTAGGAAAATGATTCATGGGTCATATGTCATGTGTACGAGTCAAACCCGCCTTAATCTGAGGCACATTGTGGTCGGGATTACTCTAAGTGGCTCTCTTTTGTTTAAAATGGACAACATTTAAAGTACATATGGAAAACTAACCAAACAGATTCTGATTGTGTTGATACTTTAGCACAACGATCCATGGGTCATATGTGATGTGTATGAATCAACCCCGCCTCAATCAGAGAGGCGGTGTGGTTGGTACCACTCAAAGAGTCTGTCTTTTGTTTCAATAGGACATCATTTTAAGTGAAAAACATAAACTGGCATACGGAAAACCGACCAAATGCATTCAGATTGTGTTGATACTTTAGCATAGCGATCCATGGGTCATATGTGATGTCTACGAGTCAATCCTATTTTAATCCGAGGCGCGGTGTGGCCGAAACCATTCATAGTGTCTCTCTTTTGTTTAAAATGGACAGGATTATAAGTGAAAAGAACACATGACATACAAAAAACCAACCAAACGCATTCGAAATGTGTTTATGATTTAGGAAAATGATCCATGGGTCATATGTGACATGTATGAGTCAACCCCGCTTGAATCTAAGTCTCGGTGTGGCCGAGATCACTCTAAGTGGCTCTCTTTTGTTTAAAATGGACAACATTTTAAGTACATATGGTAAACCGACCAAACACATTTGGTTACCATTGAAACTTTAGGAAAACGATCCATGGGTCATATGTGATGTGTAAGAATCAACCCCGCCTCATTATGAGACACGGTGTGGCTGGAACCACTCAATGTTTTTGTCTTTTGTTTCAAAAGAACATCATTTTAAGTGAAAAACATCAAATGACATACGGAAAAACGATCAAAAACATTCGTATTACATTGATACTTTAGAACAATGATACATGGGTCATATGTGATGTGTACGAGTCCTACCTGCCTCAATTTGAGTTGCGGTGTGGCCGACACCATTCAAAGTGTCTCTCTTTTGTTTTAAAATAGACATTATTATAAATGGAAAGAACAACTGACATATGAAAAAATAACAAAACGCATTCGAAATTTGTTGATGCTTTTAAACAACGATTCATGGGTCATATGTGACGTGTACGAGTCAAACCCGCCTTAATACAAGGCATGGTGTGGTCGGGATCACTCTAAGTGACTCTCTTTTGTTTAAAATGGACAAAATTTTAAGTACATACGGAAAAATGACCAAACAGATTATGATTGTGTTGATACTTTAGCACAACGATCCATGGGTCATATGTGATGTGTATGAATCAACCCCGCCTCAATCGGAGATGCGGTGTGGATGGCCCCACTCAAAGTGTCTATCTTTTGTTTCAATAGGACATCATCTTAAATGAAAAAAATCAACTGGCATACGGAAAACTGACCAAACGCATTCAGATTGTAATGATACTTTAGCACAATGATCCATGGGTCATATGTTATGTGTATGAGTCAACACCGCCTTAATCCGAGGCGTTGTGTGGCCGACACCATTCGTAGTGTCTCTCTATTATTTAAAATTGATTGGATTACAAGTGAAAAGAACAACTGACATACGAAAAACTGACCAAACTCATTCAAAATGTGTTGATTCATTACAACCACGATCCATGGGTCATATGTGACATGTACGAGTAAACCCTGCTTTAATCTGAGGCACAGTGTGGCCAGGATCACTATAAGTGGCTCTCTTTTGTTTAAAATGGACAACATTTTAAGTACATATGTAAAACCGACCAAACACATTCAGTTTCCATTGAAACTTTAGGAGAACGATCCATGGGTCATATGTGACGTGTACCAATCAACCCCACCTCAATCTGAGATGCGGTGTGGCCGACACCACTCAATGTGTCTATCTTTTATTTCAAAAGGACATCATTTTAAGTGAAAAACATCAACTGGCATACGGAAAACTGACCAAACACATTCGGATTGTGTCGATACTTTAGCACAACAATCAATGTGTCATATATGACGTGTATGAGTCAACCTCGCCTCAATCCGAGGCGCGGTGTGTCCGAAACCATTCAAAGTGTCTCTCTTTTGTTTAAAATGGACAGGATTATAAGTGAAATGAAAAACTGACATACAGAAAACTGACCAAACGCATTATAAATATGTTGATTCTTTAGTACAACGATCCATGGGTCATATGTGACATGTACGAGTCAACCCCGCCTTAATCCGAGGAACGATGTGGCCAGGATCACTCCAAGTGGCTCTCTTTTGTTTAAAATGGACAACATTTTAAGTACATATGGAAAACTGAACAAACGGATTCTGATTGTGTTGATACTTTAGCACAACGATCCATGGGTCATATGTGATGTGTATGAATTAACCCCGCCTCAATCGGAGATGCGGTGTGGCCAGCACCATTCAAAGTGTCTATCTTTTGTTTCAATTGGACATCATTTTAAGTGAAAAACATCAACTGGCATATGGAAAAACGACCAAACGCATTCATATTATGTTGATACTTTAGAACAATGATAGATGAGTCATTTCTGATGTGTACGAGTAAACCCCGCCTTAATACGAGGCACGGTGTGGCCAACACCATTCATAGTGTCTCTCTTTTGTTTAAAATGGACATGATTATAAGTGAATAGAACAACTAACAAACGAAAAACCGACCAAACACATTCAAAATGTGTTCATGCTTTAGGAAATCAATCCATGGGTAATATGTGATGTGTATGAGTCAACCCCGCATTATTCTAAGGCACGGTGTTGCTGTAATCACTCTAAGTGTCTCTCTTTTGTTTAAAATGGACAACATTTTAAGTACATATGGAAAACCAACAAAATGCATTAGGTTTCCATTGAAACTTTAGGAGAACAATCCATGGGTCATATGTGATGTTTAAGAAAAAACCATTCTTCAATCTGAGACGCAGTGTGGCTGGAACCACTCAAAATGTATGTCTTTTGTTTCAAAAGGACATCATTTTAAGTGAAAAACATCAACTGGCATACAGAAAATCGACCAAATGCATTCAAATTGTGTCGATACTTTAGAAAAATGATCCATGGGTCATATGTGACATATACAAGTCAACCTACCCTCAATCCAAGGCGCGGTGTGGCCGACACCATTCATAGTGTCTCTCTTTTGTTTAAAATGGACCAGATTAAAAGTGAAAAGAACAACTGACATATGAAAAACCGACCAAACACATTCTAAATGTGTTGATGATTTAGGAAAATGATCCATTGGTCATATGTGACGTGGACGAGTCAACCACGCCTTAATCCGAGGCACGGTGTGGCCGAGATCACTCTAAGTGGCTCGCTTTTGTTTAAAATGGACAACATTTTAAGTACATATGGAAAACCGACCAAACACATTCGGTTTCCATTGAAACTTTAGGAGAACAATACATGGGTTATATGTGACGTGTAAGATTCAACCCCACCTCAATATGAGATGCGGTGTGGCTGGCACCACTCAAAGTGTCTGTCTTTTGTTTCAAAAGGAAATCATTTTAAGTGAAAAACATCAACTGGCATACAGAAAACCGACCAAATGCATTCAAATTGTGTCGATACTTTAGCACAACGATCCATGGATCATAAGTGACGTGTACGAGACAAACTCGCCTCAATTCGAGGCACAGTGTGGCCGACACCATTCATAGTGTCTATCTTTTGTTTAAAATGGACAGGATTTTAAGTGAAAAGAAAATCTGACATACGAAAAACCAACCAAACGCATTCGAAACGTGTTGATGCTTTAGGAAAACAATCCATTGGTCATATTTGACGTGTATGAGTCAACCCTTCCTTAATCTGAGGCACGATGTGGCCAAGATCACTCTAAGTGTATCTCTTTTTTTTTAAAAATGGACAACATTTTAAGTACATACAGAAAACTGACCAAACGGATTTTTATTGTGTTGATACTTTATAACAATGATCCATGGGTCATATGTGACGTGTATGAATCAACCCTACATCAATCTGAGATATGGTGTGCCCAAAACCACTCAAAGTGTCTGTCTTTTGTTTCAAAAGGTCATTATTTTAATTGAAAAACATCAACTAGAATAAGGAAAACCGACCAAACGCATTTGGATTGTGTTGATACTTTAGGAAAATGATTCATGGGTCATTTTAGACATGTAAGAGTCAACCCTGTTTAAATCCAAGACGTGGTGTGTCCGGAACTACTCTAACTGTGTCTCTTTTGTTTAAAATGGGCAGGATTATATGTGAAAAGAAAAACTGGCATATGGAAAACCGACCAAACGCATTCGGAATCTATTGATAATTTATCACAACGATCCATGGGTCATATGTGACGTGTACAAGCCAACCCATGCTCAATCTGTGTCGCGGTGTGGTTAGGATCAGTCTAAGTGTCTCTCTTTTGTTTAAAATGGACAACATTTTAAGTACATATGTAAAACCTACCAAACGCATTCGGTTTCCATTGAAACATTAGGAGAACTAACCATGGGTCATATGTGACGTGTAAGAGTCAACCGTGCCTCAATCCGAGGTGCGGTGTGGCCGACACCACTAAAAGTGCATCTCTTTTGTTTAAAATTGACTTCATTTTAAGTGAAAACAACAACTAGCATATGGGAAACTGACCAAACGGATCTGATTGTGTCGATACTCTAGAACAACGATCCATGGGTCATATGTGACATGTACGAGTCAACCCCGCCTCAATATGAGATGCGGTGTGGCCGACACCGTTCATAGTGTCTCTCTTTTGATTAAAATGGACATCATTTTAAGTGATAACAACAACTGACATACGAAAAACTGACCAAAGGAATTATAAATGTGTTGATGCTTTAGGACAACGATCCATGGGTCATATGTGATGTGTATGAGTAAACCCTGCCTTAATCTGAGGTACGGTGTGGCCAAGATCACTCTATGTGGCTCTCTTTTTTTTAAAAAAAATGGAAAACATTTTAAGTACATATGGAAAACCGACCAAACGGATTCTGATTGTGTTGATACTTTAGAACAACAGTCCCTGGGTCATATGTGACATCTACGAATCAACCTCGCCTCAATCTGAGACGCGGTGTGGCCGGAACCAGTCAATGTGTCTGTCTTTTGTTTCAAAAGGATATCATTTTAAGTGAAACAAATCAACTGGCATATGGAAAGCTGATCAAACGCTTTTGGAATATGTTGATAATTTAGGACAACGATCTATGGGTCATTTGTGACGTGTACGAGTTAACCTCGCCTCAATCTGAGGCATGGTGTGGTCGGTATCACTCCAGGTGTATGTATTTTGTTTAAAATGGACATAATTTCTGGTAAAAATATATGGTATACTAAAAACCAATCAAATTATGAATTGAATTCTGGATTCCACATATAATTGTCATCTAAATTTTAAATTGAATTCTAAATGAATTTTGTATGTTTATAATTACATTATGAATTCTAATTTAATTATGGATGTTTATATTTCTAGGATTCATTATATGTTAAATGTGTATGAATTTGTTCTCTATATGTATGTGTTAGTTGGTTATTGCAGGTACAATAATTGTATATATATGTGTTAGTTTATTGCAGGTACAATAATTGGATTGAAAATGAGAGGGAATGCACAAAATGAGACCTTCTAGGAAAATTGCAGACCTGCTGTGCAAATTGCAGGCTGCTATGCAATTTTCACAGCATAGGCTATGCCAACGGTTTCAAACCGTTGTCATAGAATCTCTAAGTTTTTTTACCAACGGTTCTATGAACTGTTGGTAGACAACCTTTCCCAACGGTTTAAAAACTGTTGGGAAAGAGGAGAGTGCTTGGGATTTCTCAACTGTTGAAAAACTTTCCCAATGGTTTGGCACAACCACTGGGATAGGTTAATTTTTCCCCACCCTATACCAATGGTTCACTATAAAACGTTGGGAAAAGATTTCCCAATGGCTTACTTCCCAACGGTTTGCAGAACCGTTGGTATAACATATACCAATAGTTCTACAGCCTTTCCCAACAGTTCAGAACCATTGGGAAAGACTGTATTTCCAGTAGTGAAACTAAGGAAACTACTGATCTCAATCACCGTGGTTGGTCTGGACCAACACTCAATAGCCTCTTTCTTTGATAGATCTACTAATATTTCCTATCTTGAGATTATATGAATCAAAACTAAACAAATTTATAACCAAAATGCACACTTTGTAAAATTTTCATTTAGTATATCTTTCTATAGGGTCTTTAGTACAAATGTCAAGTGATCTTCATGCTCTTACTTTCTATTTTTATAGGTAATAATATAATCTATAAATACAACCAAAAATTGATCAAGGTAATATATAAATACTCTATTAATTAAATACACGATGATAGAGAAGGTATTACTAAGACCAAATGACATCACTATATATTCATAGTGTTCATACCTTGTATGAAACGATGTATTGGGTAAATCATCCTTATTGGCCATTAATTCATGATATACAGAAAAATAGTCAATATTAGAAATGTGTTGATCACCACATAGTTGATCAAACAAGTCATCTATATTGGGAAGAGGGTACTTGTTCTTAATTATGAACTTGTTTAAATCTAGACAATCCATTAAAATTTATATTTATCCCTCTTTATTTTCAATAAAATGAATAAGTGCAACCCAAGGTGTCACACTTGGATTAATGAATACCTTTTCTTGGGTTTCCTAGATTTTCTTCTTTTATTCCTTCAAATAAATCAATTCCATTCTATAGGGAATCATTGAAATTAGTGTGGCACATGGTATGAGTTATATTTAGAAATCAACAACACATTTTTGTGGAACTCTAGGAAACTCTTTCGAAAAAAAGTCAACAAATTCCCACACAAAAAGTATATGATTGAAATTGAGTTTCTCCCCTACCATCTAAGATAAATTCCCCTCTTGAATAAGAATCAAAACCCATTAAATGGATGTTATTTCCATTGGATGTTCATATTTATCATCACACTAACAGATGATCATAGGTTTGTTTGGGAATATGAAATGTGACTTCCCTTCCTCAACAAATGATGTGGGATTTATGTATAAAATCAAATCCATTCCTAAGATAAGATAAAATTCAACAATAATAAGAATTAAAATGTTTTGAGAATCACATTCTAACAAACATCAATTGAAGAATAATCATAGACTTGGGATGACATCATCATACCATTAGGGATTTTCATTGAAAATTCTTCATCTAATAATTTGAGTGACATATTTATACCCTTATAAAATTCTATAGATATGAAATAATCTGTATATCATGATTAAAATAAGACAATAATAGTTATAGTGTGTATGGTAAGGGTACCTTTCTCTATGTATTAGTCTCACCCCTCATTAGTAATAGTGATCATATGATATTTCCCTTTTCCTCTTATCTTAAGTGGTTTTTATCACTAATTTCTATTATTAACCCTTGGATTTGGGAACTTGGTAGTATAATTCACAAAATCCATTCAATTAAAACAGTAAATTTTAGGAGTTTATTTTTATATATATTTATCATTATTTTTATCATTTAATAACTTCTTCCCATCACTTTAGCATTCAGCCACTCTATAACCTTTTTTTCCATAGTTAAAACATTCTGTACTCTTCTTAAGAAAATTTTCTCCATACTTATTCCCACAAATTAAGCATAAAGGAAAGAAAATATTATTCACTCTATAGTAATTATATTTTATTTTAATTCCATTTTTCTCTTCTTATCAAAACCATGAGATTGATATGTAACTCCAAACTCCAGTTCCAACATGATAGCACATCAAAAAATATCTTCATAGGTATTGAAGTCTCTTATGGATAACTCCATTTAAGAACTTGGTTTTAATCCAATGAAGAAATGACCAACATTACTTTCATGTTGGATGGTAATATCATAAAAGTACCTTGAAAGTATCGTAACATTTTACTCATAGGTACCAATAGATTCATCACTGATTTTCCTTAGCTCAAATAACTCCTTATCCATCTTTATATAAAGAATATGAGGAAATTAATTATTGAAAAATAATTTTTAGAATTAACCCCAGTCAATGGAGTCAATCTAACAATGTTGCCTTGTATTAATAATAATATTCCACCATTAATTATCTTAGTTTTATAACTATTATATATCCAAAATTACCTTTTTATGTCCCAGACATTGGCTAATTGAAAATATATTTTTAGTGGGGATAATACATTGTTCAAAAACTAGTGGATCATATGACCCACTAAAAGAAGTTTGAAATTTCCCATTAAAGACTAAAAAAATGTTATTATTTGCTTTGTTCATTTGGAAGTCCGTTATGATTCATTGATTAATAAATTTCTAGGAGTATAAAAACCAGATTTTATATTTCTTATCCCATAAAATTTTGATGCTCAGGAGGAAAATCATTTCATTTTCCATGGAGCTTAGTATGAACATAGTTCCTTTATGTTCCAACAATTGGATAAAATAAAAGATCATAGTGTAAGAAACAATAATCATATAAGGAACCAAATAATCATGAAAATACACTTATATGATGCCTAAATAATGAAAACTTATTTTTTATATATAAAATAGTAGTTTTATACTCAGTCATTAACAGTCATCATCTATTTAACTACATCATGATGGTTTATAAAGAGTCTGTGAATTTAAAAATCATATCCACCAAGAGTTTCATACCAATTGTTCAGCAAGGCCTATTATCATGAACCAAGGGACAATTGAGTCTAGATAAATGTCCCCTTTTAGAGTTATTACCCATAAGAACCTCTTTTTCAGAGACACATCCACTTATAGTATCTTAATAGGGATGTGATTTCTTGGAAACCACTTACTCTATCATTTACCAAAATTCTAAAATATTTTTCTATACTTTGACTCATCCTTTGACTTATCCTTAAACACATCCTTAGGTATCTCACTATTGTTTTTTCATCCAAGTTTCTAAAGGATACCTAAACCTATCTTTGGATGCCAATAATAGTGAAAAAATATTGTTGTTGATAGATATTACATCATTTTGTGGTTTTTTACAATACACAAAAAGCGTAAGGATCATAAAGGTATATAGTGCCTTAGGAAACTTGGAAACACAAACAACTGGTTCATAGATAAAGTACATTATCTCTCACTAGGTTCTTTATATCTAGAACCCTTCTTAGAAATATTATATGTAAAAAATTAATTCAAAACCTAGGGAAATAAAACATTAAAATGGTTGATATCAGATTCTTAGTAAGGGTAAATAAGGGAGATATGTAATCATAATATGAAAATAAATGTATGAGAAGATGAAAATGACATTTAAAAAACATATGATTTATATCAAAGATCATAATCATGATTTATGGCATAAATATTGGATGTTTATAATACATAAATCATTATAGAATAAAATAACATGATCCATAATAGCATAACACTGGACTAAGACCTATATTTTAGGCATACACATAATCATAGTAAATGTAATGTCAATGATACCCCCAAGACATTCATAATATGTTAGGCTTGGTCCAACCACCAATGTAACTTATTCATCTTGGGATGAAATCTCATGCACACTATTTTTGTCTTGGGATATCCTCTTGTATAACCTTTTATATCATGAAACATTAATCATACCCTAATTCATTAGAGAGAGATATAGGTCTTACCCATGAAATAATAAAAATCATGCATATGTGTTTCACAAGATCATAAAAAATTAAACATATCATAACCAAGAAATGAAATGGGTCTCATAAAAATTTCATTACATAATAACCTATGTAAAATATGAAGGATTTATTATTATTTAATTATTTCGCCATAGCATAAATCGTGGGAAGTGAAGAATGTTTCATAATAATTTTATCATTGTATAACCCATGGAATACAAATATGTTTCATAAAAATATTTTCATGATAATGAATCCAAATAAATAATAAGAATAGCATCCTTGGTTCATATCCCTAGTAAAACATAAGTAATATCAAATGATGGCATCTTATATAGATAATGATTCTGAAAGATCACTTGGAACATTTCTTAAGGAAAATAAATTTCCATTAAAACTCACTTATTAAAATTAAAAATTAGTGAAAAATTATGAAAATAATTTTAATTGAAAATAACATTGAAAAATCATAAACTATTCTTCAATGAAAATAATTTTTATGATGGAGAATGATTCCTTTCACATTTTTAGTAAAGAAAAAATGACCATTATTTGGAAAATGACATGAAGATTCGTTTTAATTTTTTTTAAAGTAAAACTTAATTAAAAATTTATTTAATAAATAATTTTAATAAATTTAAAAATATTTTTAATATTAATTCTAGAAATCTTGTTTTTGGAAGAAAAATGGATTTTAACCCAAGAGAGAAATAAATTTTATTTTTTATTAAAAAAACATTTTCTAAATTATTTCCAGAAAAAAGATGTAGAAATATTATAATATTTCATGAAAATATCATGAATAAATATAATATAATAAAATTCATGATAATTATTGAAAGTTATATAATAACATTTCAACATTTTAGATTTAATCATAAATAATCCCGATACTTGACGAGATTGTAAAATAAAACCATTTACACTTTGGTAAAACTTGAAACAAAATACCAATGAAAGAGATATCATAAATGTAAATTTAATACCAAATATTTTATTTATAATAATTATAATATTAATTTATTACAATTATATTCATGATATAGAATAAATACATGTTGAATATGGCACGTGTCTCACAAAAGTAAAAAGTGAGAAAGAAATTCCTTACATTAAGTATCAAATGAGTGCGTAAACATTATAAAATAATGTATAATAAATATAATTTTATTATAAGTATATTAAATAACCATAATTATATATATATATATATCATACCATATATGATTTAACTATAACATTTTATTACCCGTTTATTAACAATTCTTTGTTAAAATCACGTTTTGGGAAATATCCTCTTTGTTTTTTATATGTGTTTGGATTTATTATTTTTGTTCCTCTTAAATTTTCATGGTTACATAATATTAAAATTTTTAACCATGATATAAATATCATATATATTCATTATATATGGATTTAAAGCTATCCGTACAAGTTAGAGATAGTAATTGAAATACACCGTTCATAGAGACGTAATTCCATATGTACACATGAACGTTGCATCCATTTTTTTGAAGGAAATAAAGAAGATTAAATAAATAATATATTATTATTATATAATAATTTTTATTTAATATATATATCACATATTATCATTAAATCCATCCATATTACCTTCCGTGTAAGCATGAACAAATTTCATCACTTCACGAGGCAGTAGTCCACTATACCCATGATAGATGTTATCATATTACCAAAGAATTTAAAGTATAAAGGTTTGTGTGCTATAATATATAAATAAGAATAAAAATATAATAAATAGAATATATAAACATTTAATTAATCATTATAACCATCCTTTATAGTTTTTTATGGAAAAATGAATGACATCTGTTCACGAGGCGGTAGTCCATCATATACACAGATGATGATTTCATGAATCATTTAATGGAAGTGGATATAGTTGATTTTCATTAACATATGATAAAAATATATCATTATATTTAACATAATTAGGTTTTATATCATCATGTTCTAATAACAATTAATGGAGGTGGGGAAATAAATAAAATAAAAATGCTCGATGGAGAATATTACCTCTTCTTCGGGTAACCTATTTATGTTTACACAAAAAACCTTCAAAGGATAGATTTATGAAAAAATTAATTCTTCTAGGATGAGAGAATAAAAATTGGGAAGTTATGTGAGCAGATATTGGCTGAACCAAAATGGTTTTAAGGTGTGAAGAACAGAGGAAAGTGGGTGGACTTTTATAAGTGGGGTGATTGGTGAACTTGTAATTGTTTGAAAAGAAAAATGTGAAATCAAATTTTAATCATAAAAAAAGGATAAAAAAGAGATTATTATAGATATATATACATTATATTGTTGAAATATAGATATAAAAAATATTTTAGACATGTTTTTAGTTTATTGTAACCCATATCTTTTGAGTTTAACTCCCTAGTAAATCAATATTTACCTTACCCATGAAAATTAATTTTTATTATTTGCACTATTTATTTTGGTCAAAAATTAAATTTAAAATATTAGATCATATAAATTATTCTGATTTTAAATATTTAATCTGATTTTCCAAATTCAATTCAGATAAGTGAAAAATTTTGATTTAAAATTAATTTTGTAGATGTAATGAGAATGAAAGTTTTCAAAGAGAAAATTTCCAATAGTTTACAATGTTTTTAAATCCATGTTCACTATGAAATTTATTATAATAACCTAAATTAGATTTTTAAATATATAATTGAAGTTATTTTACTTTAAAACTAATTTAAAATATAATTAATTTTATAAATAATTTAAAAAAAATGCAGCTTTCAATTAAAATTCATCATTTCCCACTATTTATCAAAAACATAATGTTTTTGGAAAATTATAAAAGAGTAACCATATGATAATTTTTGCATGGTGATTTTAAAAATTAATTATTTTTCCAAATACATTTTCTAAAATTTTTAAAAATTAGTTTTATTATTGTTTATAAAAATTTAGAAAACTTTTATTGAGAAAATAATATATTCGAAACATTTATAGACTTTATTGAAAAATTAATTACCTTTTTATCAATATGTTTTATTTATATAAAACCATTTTAGTTAGTATTTTGAAATTTGTTATTACTATTCATATTGATATGTTTAATGACTCAGTTATAATAGTCACCTTATAATAAATTTAATTATATAATGTATTTTTGGTTAAAAATCAATGTCGTGTGTAACGCATGCTAACCTAGTGTAGTGTGTAAGATAAGATTAAAAGTGTTTTGTGTGTAATGAAATCTGTAAAATAATTTTTTTTTATTAAAAAAATAGTACATAATAACTTTGGGTGTTACACACATAGTTAATTTGTGAAATTAAAATACCCTATCCTCTACCCATTCCCCATCCAATGCATGAAGGAGCTGCTCCACTCCACATTTAATGGAACAATAGCCAATAGTAGGGGATAAAGGAAGGAATCTTGACCCTAGAATGATTCATGCATGGATCTAGACATAATGATCAGGGATTAAAAATCAAAGGCATATGATCTTGACACTCCAATAATCTCCCAAGGCATAGCCTATTATTTCCAATTCATCCATATTTTGATTTGTAAATTAATAATGTGTTGTGTATCCAATTATATATTTCTGGTGTTTTTTTCATTTTTCATTGGTTAAAATTCATGTCATTCAAAATATAATTGGCTTAAGCTCATATGTCTCTATTCTGGAAATCCCGAGTATACACCATGATATCTCATGAAGTCATGATGTAGATTTGGTTAATGCATCATAGGATAATGATGATGTCCACATGGAATGTTGGTTATATAGACACACCATATACGAACCTTAGTTTAATTACTTAGGGTCTAGTGATGTACACTAATAAAAAATGAAGTGAGTGACATTAAAAGTATTTTTACATTCCATGGTGGGTTACACAAGAATACCCAAGCTAGGGTACATGATCAGGTACCCATTTTTACCTCTTGAAACCTAAAGATAGGACACCCCATGTATAAGGGAAGTACACAAGAGGTTTGATCAGACTACATACCCTAGGTTGGGTGACTCGGTGTGCACACTATTTACTTATAGTATACACCGTGCATTGTCATTTTATACTAGGTTTGTGCTTTTTATCACCCTAAAATGGATTTGGACATGAAATGTTTCCATTCTAGGAATCCTTCCATGTAGAACATGATGGTAATAACATCTTCACTATTATAAGAATTGGTGAGATTATTGGTCAGAGTAAGACACTTAAGAGGGATGGGGTGAATTGAGTTCCAAATTTTTTTTTGTTAAAAATTTTAATTAAAAAATTCCCCCAATTTAAAAAAACTGGCCAGCTAATCAAAGTAGTGAATTCATAATATTTCTAACTATTCAACTAGTTTCATAGAAGATTGATTATTTCTCAATAGTAATAGTATGAGATATTGATAAAACTTTTGAATCTAATATAATAAGACAAAATAGTTATAAAAACTATCCAAGACTAATTATCAATGTGAAATTCAGTTTTATGAAGTATAGGTAAAAACAAAGAAAACTAAATTTGAAAACACAGAGGATATAAAACAAGATGTTCAGTCTTAATCTGAGACATAGTCCTCTCCACATAGTGATTACCTACCACTAATCAATCTATATAGATAATGGTTTCGATCCACACCCTGGATCAGGGTTCAGACAACAGTTCATAGACTTTCTAGGTTACAAGACCTCTACCACAGTTCTATGTGGGGAAAAAATACAACCAGGTCACACATGACCCCTTCCACATTTCATTGTTGGATAAACAAGTGTGAAAAATTGTTTTTTGAGGATAAGTAGTATAATTCAGTTTAGTGTTAGAGAAAATGTGTGTTTTATGGATAGATACACAAACTGCTCAAAAATGAAAAAAATTCACACATTAGAGTAATAAGTATTAGATAGTGCTTAGAAGGCTATGTGTATTATGCAGTTCAGATCTGGACTCTTTAATGAATCAGCGTAGAATCTAGAGTCCTCTTCTAGAAGTAGAGACTGAAAATAGAGTTTCATGGAGAACTATGTTCTGTCTTCTAAGAGGGTGAGATGTTCTTATCCTTAGGATCAGTTGAATGCTGCAAAGATGACGGAACTTTGATGGAAAATAGTCCTTTTGTTCACAGCAAGCAGGAAATGATAAGTTCCCCATGTTTTCTAACTTTTTGTATGTTTCTCGAATTTTTATGCTATTATGTCTACTCGTATCCTCTTGTGTATATGTGTCTATTTCATGATCTCTTCTTTATATATATATATATATATATATTCTTATATCCCAAAAATTTGAATGTTTTAAGGTATATGATATACCTCGTACTTCTGACATCCTAATTAAAGATGTCTACAAAAAGAATTAAATTAATTAGACACATTATAACCCTCAAAATATGATCGTTAGAAGTAATATTAAATAAAGAAAATTTTAGTAGTTTATCAGTGATTCTTTAGTCGGTATCTCCTTCTATCAGTGAATCACTCCATTTGTGTCTCCTTCTGTCAGTCTATCTATGAGTCGATATGTCCTTGCATCGGTAGGTCCTTGCATCGGTTGGTCCTTAATCAGTAGATCCATGCGTCGGTAGGTCCTTGCATAGGCAGGTACTTGCATTGGTAGGTCATTAAATGAGTAGGTCTATGCATCAGTAGGTTGATTTCACTATTAGTGAGTCAATTGAGCTATCATTGTGTTATTCTGTTGGTCTTTCCATGCATTAGTGGATCAGTTTAACTGTCGGTGTCTCATTCCTTCTGTTAGTGTCAGTCTGTCATACTTAGAAAATATTTATTCTTGGACTGTCTTACAACATAAATATTAACAGAATGTGTTAAACATATATGTGATCATATATAATCATAATTACACATATTAAAACTTAAATAAAAACTATTTTAGTGATTGGAAATAATTAATAATATTTGACATGAATTGTGATTATTAAAACCATCAATACTAGAAATGGTGGGAAACATTCTCCCATGATCCAATAATCTCCCCCTTTTTGATGATCCCAAATCATGGAATTATAAAGTAAAATCAGTAGATTTGGAATACAATCATTCTACTTATCATCTCCCATTATTGATGAATTTTCTCAATATATAGATTAATAATCAGAGGTACTATAAATAGTAATGGTATCAATGGAAAAATGAAAAGAATAGTATCAAAGAAAAATGCATTCTCTTCTCATAGGTAATCATTGGTAAGAAAAATACAATTCATAAGAGTGATATCAGAGGTCAAATAAATATAATGAAAAATAGTTCTCCCCCTTTTGGGATTATCAAAAAGTTTAAGGGGAGCCAAAAATGTTCTCCCCCTTTTGATTCTAATCAAGAAGGAAACATGTATTAAAGGAATAAAAAGTATCAAAGAATAATAGAGAGAATATAAAATGATGTAAGTAAAGAACACCAAAATTCCATTAATCAATGAAGTACATGGGATTACAAATCTTCAGGGGAAAACAACACAAGATAACCAAACAACTCTATTAGAGAGTTATCCACACTACTTATCAGGATTAAGAGGTTCCTTCCCTTTCTTAGAGGGATCAATAGAAGGTCTAGTAGGTGGTAGATTATAAGTTGGAGGGTTTGATGAAATTTTTAGAAGAGTTAGAATCACTCCTTTTGGAACATTAGGTACAAGGTTGGGTTTATGATGTGTAACACATGAGGTTTAATATTCTCTTGAATCGCTTGTCTAATCTGACTGAAATCTTCAGAAACTATCATTTATGGGGGAGGTACTAATCTAATCGGTCCAATAGGTGTAGTAGAAGGCACCAAAATCACTTCACTTTTCACATGATGTTATGGCTTCGATAACATCCTTAATGATTTCACCACCATACTTCATTGATTTCTCAAAGTCAACTTTTTTCTCTAGTAATTTTTCCAAAAGAGGGGTGAATTCCTTCAGCTTCTATACTTGGTCTTTGAAATATCTAGTCACTAGAGGCAATGACATGATCTCTATCAAAAACTTAAAAATATTAGTGAACTGATGGTTAGTAATGATCTTCTTGAAATATTAGTCAACATTTTCTATGATCTGAGCATTTGTAGTCTCTGTACTCTTGGAATAGAGTCTAACCATATCATGAACATGGTCACTATTATTTTCAATCTTTGCCAGGATGGCCAAACCAGAACCATGAAATAGATCATGAAGCTCATCCTTAAAAAAATTTCTCACTACCTTAATGTACAAGGCTTGAGATGACTAACCGGATGTATAAGGAACATCAGTAAGAGCTGAGGTATGAGTATTCAATTCATTAAGAAGAGTATCCATCCATACTTTATACTCATAGGTAAAATTATTTATTGTAGAGACAAGCCCACTAATTTCTTCTCTCAACCTAGTATTATTTGAAACAATTGTCCCAGCAGTTTTGATTATTTTGGGTTAAAACTCTTCTATCATTTTCTTTGAAACATTATCCACATTAGCTTCACTCATACCCACTGTCTAACTTGGAATAGAAATAGATTTACCAAACTTCTTCATTTCTACTATTGAGGATCTGAGAGAGTGTAATTCATCACTTAGATCTGTGTTTTCCATTCTAGCTTATTGAATCTCATACTCCATCTGATATTGAATTGATACATTTACAACTGAAAAAACATCCTCCTTAAACCATCCAAAATCTTCTTTAGCGATAGACTCACTAGGAAGGGTCCCAACCACTGATTATGTTTGTAATAGGTACAAATACCTCATCATCTATGTATTCATAATACAAAACTAGTGCTACATACATAGTATTCATTTCCCATTCAATCATAACATCATCATCCAAAGGATTGAGAGTGTCAAGTCTTATTCTTCCAGGTTGATGCTCTTCATCAGTTTGATCTCTCCTTTCTTGAGGCTCCCCCTAAATCTAAGCTCTCCTCACTAGTTTCTCACCATAAACATGAGGTCTACTTCTTTCATATACTAACTGTGGTGTAGGAATTTCCTAAGCTTCCACTTCATCATGAACTTCAACATTTGATCTTTCTATAACAACTACTTTAGGAGGTTCTTCCAACTGTTCCTGAACAACATCTTCAACCATCACTACATATCCACCTTGATTATTTTCATGATGATCACCATCATTTTCACTTCCTTCATCACTACCTTCCTCATTTTCAGTGACATGCTCTTCATTTCCATTTCTGTCAGCATTTTCTCCACCTTTTTTCTCATCACTACCACTACCACTCTCATATTCTTAACTTCCTTATTTTTATTCTTCATTTGAGCCACTGAATCTACTTACATATTCCACACTTCCTGTTACTTTTGTATCCTCATCTGCATTATCTTCATGTGTGGGATGATGAGAGGTTAAATCAAGCAGTTAACTAAGAGGAATAAAATAAAAACCATTTTGAGCTTCAGTGGTGTTAGGATCACTCCTTTCATCGATAGGTGACCCTTTATCATTGAATGGTGTGTAAGGATATTATTTTTCTTATTATGAAGTGTAAAAAACTTCCTCATATATTACCAAACTATGATTAGCCATATTCTTAGGCCATTTTTTTGTCCACTGGATTGAACTTATCATAAAACTTACCATCATACCCATCCCATTCTTTCTTCCTTGGGTTCCAATTCATCTTCATCCTTTTCAGATATCTTTACTTAGGCATATACCAATTAACTTAGGAACAACTTTATCTCCTTCACTAACAAAACCTTTCTTTTTCAAGATAGTCGGGACTAACCTTGGATAAAATAGGAAATTGGATTTTCAAGAAGGATTGATCATTTCATTTATGTGAACAACAAGGTATCTATATAGATTTACCTTATTCCCTTTTCTCAGCAGATAAACGAAGTAGACATATTGGTGCTTTAGAAAGAAAATGTACTCTTTCATGGGATAGATATGATGCTATATAAACTTGAACAAAATTTTACACTCCCCATCTAACTCTATAGAAATGGGTCTTCTGTGCTAATCATTATCAGTAAGCTCCTTCAGATCTATCTCAAAGTAGAAAATATCACTCTCATGTAGAGAGGTACCTTGATAATCATCCAACACACCCTAATGGGATACCTTAACACATTAATTCCATTTTCTTGAGGAAACAGTGATTCTCCTTCCTTTCAATATGGACTTAATCCAAGAAAGGTCACTTATTTTCAATTGGAACTCCATATTCACATAAAATTCATGAACTAGCTTTGGGTATAAAGGTCTTTAATTTTTTGATAACCACTCAAGCCATCCCTGATCTTGTAACACCCTGAGTAGCAAGGAATTTTTCTACAACAACCATTGTGCAATAACTTTTTTTCTATATTCACTACATATTTTTCCAGAGCAGGATTCATATGTCCATAATATTTTCTCGTTTCCCCTCTCTGTTTCTTAGCTTCATGAGACCCACTAACATCAAGACCTCACTTCACATGCACCATTCCAATAGTTCAGTTTGAATGTTGGAAGGTGGACGGTTAGGGGTAGTGAGAGAAATGGCTAAGTGAGTGTAATGGTAAAGGAGTAGAGTGGATCATTCAAATTTATATCATTTAGGGCATGTGAAATCACAAAATCATGAAATCATGAACTAGATTCATAAAAATTATTGAAATAGTGTCATTTTGATAAATACATAAAACCAATAAAAATAGTGATTCATCGATGTTGTCATGATAGATTTTTCATTAAACTAATTGGTTTGGCATGACAAGGTGTCAGTGTCAGCATGACCGGGTATCCACATGAAAAAGCATCGGTGTCAGCATGACAGCTGTGTCGTCATGACAACTATGTCGGCATGACAACTATGTCGGCATGACATATCATCGGTATGAAAAAGTTATAAGTGTTGAAATGACATTATCTATTTGACTTTTCCAATGTCGGTATGAAAACATCACTAAAAAATAATCAGAAGAATACAAACCCAAGGTCCTAAAGATTAATCATTCCTAACTCATGTCTGATGTAGTTCATTCTTTTAGAGTTCAATGGCTTAGTTAAAATGTCAGCAAGATGATGTTCAGTGCCAATGAAATCTAAAGTTATATCACATTTTTGATAATGGTCTCTAAAAAAGTGATGTCTTACATAAACTTTTTTTGTCCTTGAATGTGAAACAAGATTCTTAGAAATATTTATATAACTTGTGCTATCACAATTTATAGGGACATGTATGAATTGATATCCATAATCTAGTAATGTGTGGTTTATCCATAACATTTGTGCAAAAAAACTACTAGTATCTTTGTATTCAGCTTCTGTAGTAGATAATGCAACAAAATATTGTTTCTTACTACACCATGAAAATATATAATTTTCCAAAAAGTGACATGTGCCAAAGGTTCCCTTTCTGTCTAACTTACATCCACCAGAGTCGACATCTAAATAACTTACCAAATCAAAAGGTTATCCTCTAAGATAGAACAATACTAAATTGGTTGTATATTTGAGGTATTTAAATATCTTTTTTATGGAATTTAAATCATATTATTTTGTATTTTCATGAAAATATTCACACATGCACCCACTAAACACAATATCTGGCCAACTTGTAGTTAAGTAGAGAAAACACCCAATAATTCCTATGTTAGTGGTTTGATCAACAGATTTACCATCTTTATCAAGGTCAAACTTACAAGTGGTACTCATTGGAGTGTCACTACTCTTAGTGATTTCAAAGAAAAATCTTTTTAAACTATCGTTAGTATATTTAATTTGATTTAAAACAATAACTTCTTTATTTTGAAATTTTTGAAATCCAAGAAAGAAATTGTGTTCAACCATTAAACTCATTTCAAATTCACTTTTCACCATCTTTGAAAAATAAACACATAAATTATTTTTATAAGATCAAAAAATAATATCAGCTACATAAATAGTTACTAAAAAACATATTTTTAAATTAATTTTATTAAAAGGGTAGGATCAGCAATACCTTTTGTAAAACCCTTAGAAATAAGAAAAGTGTTGAACCTATCATACCAAGCTCTTTCATCTTGCTTTAAACCATATAAATATTTTTTTAATTTAAAAACATGATTTGGAAAGTGGTGATTTGACAAAACAGGGGGTTGTTCAACAAAAAAATCCTCAATTATATAACCATTTAAGAATTCACTCTTGACATCAATTTGATAAAGGTTGAAATCTAGATGTGCTACAAAGGAATACAAAATTCTAATAACCACAAGTCCAGCTACTAGTGAAAAGGTCTCCTGATAGTCAATTACTTCTTCTTGAATATAACCTTGTGCAACCAATCTAGCTTTGTTTCTGACCATGTTACCAACTTCATCTACATTATTCAAAAACACCCATTTTGTGACTATAATTAAGGTGTCTTTGGGTCTATTTACAAGTTTCGAGACTTTGTTTCATTCAAACTGATTTAATTCTTCTTTCATAGACATCACCCAAGACCCATGATTGATAGAATCATTCATGTTCTTTTTTTCAAGTTGTGACACTAAAGTTGATGTTCTACCTGATTTCTAAGAGAAGCTCTAGTCTGGGTTCCTTTGTCTAAATATCTAACTATAACATCTAAATGATGGTTATTGAGAGTTATAATAGGTTTAGAAAAATAATAGCTAGTCACTTCAGGTTGTTCGAGAGGTTCATGTTCATCATGACTAGAATTTAGAGAATTTACAGAAATAAAAGTTTTAACATATTTTTTCATAGGATGGTTAGAATATTTAGTATTCATTTCCATACTTGGGATATCATCCTCAAGATTGTATAAAGAGGTATTTGGATCATCTGGATTTATCTCATCAAACACAACTTGTATATATTCTTAAAAAGATTTTTTCTCTTATTCAAGACTCTATAGGATTTAATATAAGTTGAATAAACTAAGAAAATTCCTTCATCACACTTGGAGGCAATTTTTCTACGTTATCCATAGTTTTATGAATATAAACATTGTACTCCAAAATTTGAAGTAGTTAACCTTGGGTTTTCTACTATTCCACAACTAATAAGGATTTATATTAAGGATAGGTATAATCAAGAATATATTGATTATATAGCATGATGTGTTGACAACTTCTACCTAAAAGTATATAGTTAGGTCTCCCTCACTAAGCATGGTTCTAGAAATTTCTTATAGGGTTATATATATTCTTTCTACAACTCTATTTTGTTGGTGTGTCCTAGGAGCAGAGAAGTTATGAATATAGTCATTATGTAGGAGAAAGGATTAAAACTCTTGGTTCTCAAACTCAAGAACATGTTCAGTTCATTGGGTTTCAATTTTAAGACCACTAAGATTTTCTACAGTCCTAGCATACCTGGTGAAATGAGAGCAAGATTCACTTTTGTGAGATAAGAAGAAGGTCCAAGTGTATTTAGAGTAGTCATCTACAAGAACATAGACATAGTACTTACCACATTGAGTTGAAACTATAGAATGTCCAAACAATTCCATGTAAACCAACTAGAGAGGTTGAGAAGTTGAAAATTCTATCTTTGGTTTGAAATATATTTTGTGTTGTTTTCCCTTTTGACAAGGATTGTAGACTTTTTCATTTGGAAACTCATGTTTAGGTAGATCCTTGACTAATAATTTTCTAGTAATCTTTCTAAGTGAGTTTATATTTCAGTGTCCTAATCTCTTATTCCAATGATAAGAATATTTATGAAAAGAACTCAAAAAATAAACATTTTGAAAAAATAATGAATCTAAGTTAACATCATAAACATTATCATTTATAAGATAAAAAATACTAACTCATTTTTAGAATTAAAAATATTTCATGAATCATTTTTTAATTTAACATTAACACCATAATCACATAACTGAGAGATACTAAGTAGGTTTTATTTTAATCCATCAACAAAAATTACTTTATAAATTAAAACTGAGTTAGAGTTACCAATCTGGCCAAGGCTAATTATTTTTCATTTATCATTGTCACCAGAAGTTACATAACCACCATCAATCTTTATCATGTTCTAGAAGAATTAGTAATCTCTTGTCATATGTCTTGAATATCCACTATACAAGTATCACAATATTTTACAAGATCTCTTCAAATAGTTTTCCTACAAAAAACAGATTAGACAAGAAATGATTTTTGGTCCCCAGATTTGTTTGGGTCTAGTAACATTAGTAATAAGAGCTTTGGGAACCCACATTTTCATCATGGGTTTCCAATAAAAATTATGTAAAGTATTTGAAAAATAGACTTTATTTAGACCATAAAAACATGAAATTTTAGAATATGTTTCATAGATGGAACTTGTATGAAATTTTCCAGAATTGGGCACAAAATTGGATTTTCTATATTTTTATATAGAATGAGTTTTAGACATATTCCTCTTTCCTAGTTGGTATCCTATTCCAGTAGTATACTTATGAGATAATTGTTTACCAAGAATTTGAACTAATATTTTTTACCCTTGGTAAATATTTATAGATCCCTTTTCTATCACCCATTTTACAATTTAAGATTATTTTTTTACTTTAAGTATTTGATAATTTTTATCTTTTTCTAAAACAAGTTCTGATTTAACATTGGTAGTCAATGCATGATGTTTATTTAAATACTTTTATTTATATTTTAATTCATTACAAGTGTCTTCTATAATTCTATAGTATTCAGACATTTCCTCATTTGTCATGTTTTCAGAATCACATTCATCTCTAGAGTAGTAAGAATTATGTTCTGGAGGGTTGAGTGTTACCTCAATTTTTTGGTTATAAAACACATATTTTCCTTATTAGACTTTTCATCATGAGGGGATTTTGATTCACATGAAATTTATTCCGAAGTACTCCAAGTTCCCTTCATGGTCTTTTAATACTTTCATTCCTTATCATCATACTTCTTTCGGTACTTTAACTTGGGAAGTCAACCTTTACATGTCCTTTTTTTGCACTCATAGAAGTAGATTTCATTTTAAGTATCACATATTTTCCAATCCTTTTTCTAATGTCCCTTATGATCATATTTACCTTTATAGTTTGGATTCCTAAATAATTTCTTCTATCTATAAAATATCATAAACCTTCTCGCTATTTTATCCATCACTTCATCACTATCTATTGAATATTATTCATCACTTGAACGTTTAAAATTATCTGGATCTTTTTCCTTCTACTTGGAGGAAATATATTTGAATTTAACAGATTTTATTTTGGGTTCAAAATCCTCTTATTTGTTTACTTTTAGTTCTTTCTCATACATCATAAACTTGCGTATCATCTTCTTTACTGGAAACTTACTTATGTCACAAGATTCTATAATTGATACAGACATCCCTCTCCATCTATCTGGTAAGCATCTGAGTGTTTTCATGATTTTATCCTTAGTTTTAATATCACTTCCCAAAGAGATCACGGTGTTCAAAATTTCATTAAACCTGAGATACATGTCAAAAATAGGATCATCAAGATTCATCTTAAAATTAACATACATAATAGTATAAGTGTTAAGTATCATTTCTTTAACATTTCAAGTTCATTCATGTGAGATAGATAAGGTGTCCCAAATTTCATAGGCAAATTTACAAGAAAATATTCTATTAAATTCCTCATCCCCTAGTGCACAAAATAGAGCATTCATATCTTTAAAATTTTTATTATAAGTAGATTTTTTAGGTTCACACCGTGTAGTTCTTATAGTTTCTGGTATTTCATATTTGTCTTCTATTACCAAATGTTGTTCAGAGTAGTACACTCAAGTGGGGAGTGAATTTAGTTCCTATAAAAATTTCTGTTTAAAAGTTTATTCAAAAGATTCCCCCAATTTAAAACAAAATAGGCTAGCTAATCAAAGTAGTGAATTTATAATAGTCCAACTATTCAAATAGTTTTTTAGAAGATTGATTGTTTCTCAGTTGTCACAATATGAGATATTGATACAACTTTTGAAACTAATATAATATTCTAAAATAGTTATAAACACTATCTAATACTAACTATCAAAGTGAAATATATTTTTCTGAAGTATAGGTAAAAATAGAGAAAACTAAATTTGAAAACATAGCGGATATAAAACAAGAGGTTCAGTCTCAAGACGAGAATTTCTCTTCTCAACTTGGTGATCCCCTGCCACTAAGAAATCTATATAGATAAAGGTTTTGATCCACACCCTGGATCGGAGTTCACATAATAGTACACAGACTGTCCAGGTCACAAGACCTCTACCACAGTTCTTTACAGGAACAGAAATACAACCAGGTCACACATGACATCTTCCAAGGTTCTTCATGTGATAAACAAGTTTATAAAGACAGTTGTTTGAGTACATATAGTATCCTCTAGTTTAGTGAAAGAGATAATGTTTTTTTTACATACAGATACTCACACTACTCAAAAATGTAATAAAAAGGAACAGAACAGAGTAATAAGTATTATATAGAGTTTATAAGGTTCTGTGTGTTATGAAGTTCAGCTATAGGTTTTTTAAGGTATCAGAGTTGAATCTGGGGTCATCTTATGGAAGCATATGTTGAAAAAAGGTGTCGTGGGGCATTGTGTTCTTTCTTCTAAGAGGGTGAGATGTTTTTCTCCTTAGTTTTAGTTGAATGTTGTATATATGATGGAATATTGATCGATACCTATCCTCTTGTTTACAGCCAATAGGATATGAAGAGTTCCTTGTGTGTTCATCATTTTAGTGTATTTCTTGCATATTTCTGATACTATGTCTACTCATGTCTTCTTATGTATATGTGTATCTTTCAAGCCCTCTTCTTTATATATATATTCTTACAGCTTGACAATGTGAATGTTTTAAGGTAGATGATGTACCTCGTACTTCTGACATCATCATTTAAGATTTCTGCAAAAAATGATTAAATAAATCAATCTCATTAAAACACTAAAAATATGAATGTTATAAGTAATATTAAATAAAAAAATTTAAATAGTCTATAGGTGAGTCTTCGGTTGGTATCTCCTTCTATCGGTGACTTATTCTATTGGTGTATCCTTCTGTTGGTCTTTCTAGGCGTTGGTAAGTCCTTGGGTTGGTAGATCCTTCCATTGGTAGGTCCTTGTGTTAGTAGGTCCACGAATTTGTATGTATATTGCACTTTTGGTGAGTCAATTGAGCCTTCAATGACTCATTTAAACTATCAGTGTCTCATTCCTTCTATCTATGTTAGTCTGTCATTCTTGGAAAATATTTCGACTTGGACTATATTAAAACATAAATATTAATAGAATGTGTTAAACATATATTTGATTATAGATAATCAAAATTACACATATTTAAACTTAAATAAACATGATTTAAATTATTATACATAATTAATAATATTTGACATGATTTGTGATTATTAAAACCATTAATACTAGAGAGGGTGGCCAACAATCTCCCATGGGCCAACAGAGATGATTTAGGGTTGATTATGAATCGTAATGCCTTGTAAAAATGATAGGGTTTTGATAAAAGGGGTTGGTTAAAGGGATATATAATATTCTTATGATGTTGTTAAATGTTGAGAATGGAACCCTCATGTGATTTTATAGATCAGTTTCCTTTGTGTGTTTTTGGAGGATTTGGGTATCTCGATGGATAGAGGGGCATGAACAATAATGTTTCACTAGGCGTGAATGATACCAAATTCATAGAATATTAGTTTAGTAGGAATTATATACGCATGAGATTCATATTTTAATATCTCTTTATACCCTGGAATCGTGATGTTCATATTGGTGCATGTGGCTTGGATTTAGAGGATGGAAGAGTTAGGGCATTACTCTTTGGTCGATACATCCTCTGTGGAAAGTATTTATTCAGATAGTATATATATTCCATCATCTGAATTTTATCTTGTGTGAAGAACAAGGAAGAAGGATCATTGTTTTTAAAAGCATCCTTGATAGTCCCTTTTAACAGACTGTCTGAGTCAATTCCTATAGATAAATAATAGCTAGAAATATAAATTCCGATATATTCCCTCAGCTTATGTGCTTATTCAAGGAGCAATCCAGTGTTTTCAATTGATGAATTCAACTTCCTATTATAGGGTGGTAATTTTATCCTCTATGTTAGGCTATTATTTCTGAAATCCCCATCTCATTATAAAATTTTTGTTCATTAATGGATGGTGATGATACTCTACACAATCGATCACACCCCTTAGCAAGGAATGAGGTCCTCGAAATTGTTGTAACATTCTCTTGGTGTAGGCTATGTTTTTTTAACATTAATATATTTTTTTCTAGGGTGAGTACCCCCTCATACAGTTTACATGTTTCAATAAGGTGTGAATGTACCATGATGGTTTTAAATTTCTTATCTTGGTGATGATGATGGTTTACCTCCATTAACAGTTCATGTGTGAAGAGGCTTATGTATCATGTGTCCCTTTAGTCCATTCCATCTCAATCAACCTATTATATTGGAGTGGGTTTGGGTGGTGGTGTATATTTCAATGATTATTTCATTCCACTTATGAGTGTGTTGGGGTTATTGATATTATATCTTATGAATCAGTTGGATGAGTTGTGCCTTTCAAACTTCTTGTATGAAGCCTGCAATAATCTTCAAGGTGAAATAATCACCGAGTGTTTTTAAATTCATACTCTGGGGAGCATAGTGTTGTATGGGGTATCGTTTTTGGAATAATGGAATGGCCATAGTTCTAGTTACTTTCCCTACATGTTAGAGGGGGTTTTGGTGAGTTCAATATAGTTCATGGTTGGTCATTAATTCATGGACTGGGGATCAGATCATATTCCCAAGGTTGTATTGAAGGTGTTTTAAGGTGTCCAAATTTTCTAGATTGGATGATTTTGTCTTTCTTAGAGGATGATTAAGCCCCGGAGGGGACTTACCCTAAATAATATGACCCATTTGGGGTGTCTAAACAATTTAGGTGAGTGAGTAGTTGGGTTGTCCTTGGGTTTCCACCCTCCTGATAGAGTAGGGACCATACACAGAAGTATTGTGAGGGTTTCATTTAGATTTTATATCTCTTTGGAGAAGTTTTGTGAAATCTTATAGTTTGGCTATTTTTGTGTTCTGTCCAATATACCTATTTCCCATTTTTTGGGCATCCTAATGGATATTTTTATACTCACCCTTTTATAGGCCTTAATCAGAGTTATATTCTATCTATATAGACAATCTATATATATTGATGAACTTTTGAACCTTATACCATGTATTTGTATCTTGGTGGAGTTAGTAGGAGGGTTTAAATTGGAGATAATGTGGTGTGGTGGATTCTTATCCAAGTTTTATAAGTGGTGCACATATACATTTCACATTTTTTCTTTTTATATATACGTGTTTTGGATGTTCATCCATTTAATATTTGGTGGTATGTGTATCTATTGATACTGGATGATTAATCTAATTCCTCCAATATGATTTTTATGATATCTTCGTGTTATTCTCTAACCCATGGACTACTATAGGTGGTTTGGGGGTTAACACATGTCTTATCACTAGTCTACGTGGAGAAATAGTAGTTTCGGTCAGGACATAGTGGTATTAAAGAGTTTTATTATGAGTAATGATGTTTGGACAATGGTGTCTTGAGATTTTAGTTTGAGACATGTGATTGTGACAATTCTTGAAGTGCATAAGATTAGTGGCTAGACTTGGGAACCCAGCTTTGGTGCAATGGCCAATGATTTCCTTTTCAAGAAATTCGATAATCTGGGAGACTAACATAGTCTCTCCTAACATCGGTCATATGCAACATTTCTTTTGGTTCATGCATCATGTAACAGTCTATTTATCTATCAATTTCAATGAACGACATACTCTTGTGGTATTAATGTTATGAAATTACGATATTGATTTTACACATGGAAATGACTTCTCTAGATGTTTGATTTGGACCTTATATGGATAGAGAGATCCTTGGGACTACTCATAGATGTATATGAAATGAAAGTGTAGTTCTTTCCATATTCCAAGTATTGATTCCATATTCAGATATAATTAACATCCCATTAGTTTTTGATGGGGTGTGGGATCTTCTATTTATAGAGTCAGTATCCCCACGTCTAAAGAGCTCAGACAAGGTGAATTATCCTCTTTTAGGGGATGTACTCCATCAGACAAGGTTTCTTCCTGTGATTCATGGGTCCACTATATGATATCCCAAATTTTAGTATCCCCATAGATATAGGTTCCATTTATACCATTCCTGGGGCATGGGTCCTTTACTCAGGCATGAGGTTAGTACTCTCTTGATCATGATGAGAAGTGGGTCTACCATACTATGATGGGTTCAATATCTTTTTATTAGATTAATAATGATCCTCCAACTATAGTGGTTGGTGATGTGTAACTCTTTATTCATGTGATTTGGTGCTAATTCGTCATGGATAAAGGGTTCTCAACTACCACCAGTGAGTCATGAGTCCTTTATGATATTGGTAGGTTTACCCTCAATGTTTATGAATATGGTAGGTACTCCCTTGGTCCCAAAAAATAATGGGTCCCCTATATTATAAATTAGTTAGTATCCTCCTAGACATGGCCCAAACCCTTCTTTGGAATAGGTTGAAGTGGTAATAATTAACCATCAGTGTTGTTGGTACTCACACAACAAGTATTTTTAAACTAAAAACGTGTAGGTCCATTAGAATAGAAAGAGTTCAGTGGGATTGAGGAAGATTCATGGTGTTTGAACCTAACTGCCAAGTTGTGGGTGCATCCCAAGGATGGTTCAATGTAGGGGTTTGAGTATCACATTGGGCTCCCTCACACCATTAATATTTGGTGTGATGATATGGATTCCAGACATGGAATACCTTACTAGATGAGTTGGTTCCCACATACGAGGCATCTATTGGGCAGATTCTCTGTCCAATAATTGATAAGAAGGTATTAGATGATGATCATTGTGGTGATTTTTTCAAAGACTGAGTTGATGATGAATGCATTAAATGATGCTCAATTCTTCCTTGATGTGACATGTATCATTTTTAGTTAGTGTAAGTATATTATTTAGCAACCACGCATTATTTTCTCTTAGTTCTATGTTTCTGATTGGGGAGCTAAAGATCACCGTATGGATTCTGAACGTGTACACTGGGGATATATGTAACTATTGGTGGTGGTGGTTTATCCTCATATATTCCAGTGGTGGGTGATGATTTTCGTAGGGAGTTCCTTAGTAAATTCATCCATTTTAGGGTGTGTCCCATCAGTATTGTTATGATTATTGGAGGACACCCAAAACTATGTTTAGAAGTGTGGTTAGTTATGTGAGTTTTTCTATGATTGGGTGAATTAATCACAATCCACTTAATTAGGAGTATGATATAGTGGGTGAGGAATAATATCCATAAAAGTCTTTAACCAGTTCCATCAATGGTTGGAGAGATCGAGTTCAAGTTTTTTTGCAGTTTTAGAGGATCATAACTATAGCTGAAGGATAAGTAATTTTCCATTTTTTCTTGGTAATTTTTTCTATGAGAGAATGTAATTGATACATGAATCTATGTCCATGAACCACTTCCGGATACTTCGAGGGTTTAATACCTAGGTTGAGTTATGATGCTATTTTTTATTCAAAAATAGATGGAGTATCTTGTGTGAGATATATATGATTCCCTTTCCAATGTGCCTTTCTAGGATTGTGTGGAGATTCACTAGACTAGAAGAGTTCAATAGTAATGAGAATTAAGATGAAAATAATTATGTCTCCTTTATTTCATTCCAACTTAATCCATTCCCAAATTTTTTGTATATTTTTTTGATGTCCTTCTTAGAGGATGTGTGTGCGGATGAATACTCCATGGGTTTGATTACAAGTGTTTGGAAGAAAGAAAACATTTATATTAGATTATAAAGTGGGAATAATAGTATATATATAGTGGAAGTGGAACTAGGTGGGGTTAATAGTGTAGATGTATCATCCCAACATTCATTTGTGAGAGAAGGATGAGAGAGTTGATGTTACCCCAATGTTAACAACCCATCAACATTGATGTATGTGTTTAGATACTATTTTGAAAGAGTATAGGTGGGATCTCATGGTGTGGTTTTTTTTTGTTGGGGTTACTGAGAGTAAATGTATATGTGAATTGGTTATCCAAAAAATAAAATATTGGGCTTTAAATTTAAGGGGGAGAGGGTGATGCCCCTGAGAAGTGCCCTGGTGAATAAAACTTATCTGATAGATAACTCTGGTCTAGGGTATTATTTTGTGTTTGGATAATTTAGAGTACCACTGTTTGTGGGTGAAGGCTGGTTTTCGGAATCCTTATTTATATTTTGGAAAGAAAGGTTCATTTTTGTTTAAATCTACCATTCGATGAGTAATAGTTGGTTGGAAAAGTAGAGGTGCATGTTTTTTCTAAAGCAACATTATCAAAACTGAGTATAGTGATGTAACATGTTCCCAAGTAGAATTTTTTCAAGATCCTTACATATGATTAACTTCAAAGTTGGAGGAGATCATGTGGTCTAGTTATTATTTTCTAAATTAAGATATCTTAAGGGCTACTCTGGTTGTTTTCATTTCAGGATATAAATACTTAAGTTTGGGAGTGTATAATGATCTAAGGTTTTCATCATAGGAGATTTATCATGATTTATATTTGTAGAGCCTCAAGCCCTTATGATGGGTAAAATGATCATTTTCCCCTTAGATGGTGACCTCATAAAAAAATAATGGTTCTGTTGACTCCAAAATATGGTGTTTACCTTATCAAATTGTAACGTACCAGTTCCAGAAGCTGCCCAAAGGCACCCCATACCCGGTTGGTCACATGGCCTTAAGCACATTTCCCTAAATGCCAAAGGCTAACGACTAGCATCAAGGGCCTTGGGTGTGATAGTGTGAAAACTATGCCTTCATTGGCAGAGTAACACAGTGTAAGTAAAACAAATATCAATCGTGGAAGCAGTATTAATACCATACCCAAAGTAAATAGCCGAAGTAATAAACAATTGGAGAAAAAAGATATATATGATGCATGTTACATATGTCTAGGAAATAATCCAAACAAGTCACAATGCTGGAATACAATACGAAACCAAAGTACAACATATAATAGATAAAATGATCCACAACATTACAAGCCTCAGGTTGGTCCCATGCTCCCCACCTCCAATGTAATCAAGTACCGAAAGTATAAGGGAGATTTCCCTTACCTATACCTATAGCAATATAATTTTTTTGGGCATAAAAGCATGACCCAAACTAGGTGTGAGACTAATCCCTGTAGGTGGCCACCCGAAGATCTAGGGAAAAAAGTCATGGAATATATATATGGCAGACAATTATGCAAAGGTAAGTAGTAAACTAGGAAGTACACAAAAGTAAACAATCCTATAGTTTCAATTGCATTCAATTTCATAAATCAAGTTAGCAGATAATCACAAATAGGTATCCCTCTCAGAAGTACTCATAGCCTAACCACTCTGGTTTAACCAAATAAGGCAAGTGACCCTCTGGGAAGTACACATAGTCTAACCCCTCTAGTTCAGCTTTATCAGAAACTCTATGAGGAAGCACTCACCATCAATTCCCCTTATAGTCTCGTATCAGTAACTAATAGGAACTATTGGGAAGCACTCAATGTTCAATTCCCCCCTGTGGATTGCATCGAGGAACTAAATACACTATGTGGGAGAATTCAACGTCTATCCATCATATGGTCTCGCAATTTAAAAGTAAACAGACACTCTGGGGTAGCAATCAACATCCATTCTTCCTATGGTCTACTACACCAGGTTCCCATAGCCCTATGTAATTAAAACAAGAAAAATGATATATAGCAGCCAAATAAAACCTAAAAAACTACTTGGCTAAATAGTGTACAACATATCACAACATGTCAGATAAAATCACTTTATTCTACAATACTAGGAATGGAAAACAAATCTGCAGCCTAACTTGCAAAGCAAGAAAAAACGGTAAAAATAAGAAAACATGGTAAAAACCTCCATAGCATGGAAAAATTAACCATATTAATAAAAAATCAACCTTTATCCAAACAAACAAGGAATAACATGAAATAGTAGGGCTAAAAACCATAAACATGCAATACCCCAAAAACAATTTCGGGCACTTTTGCACATATAACTCAAAGACTAACTAAGGAAAGGCACAAACCACCTACCTCGGTGTTGTATGGATGATATATGTGAACCTCATGCCTTGAATCACCCTCTAACGCTGTAGATCGACAAAAATGTTTAAAACATTCAACTGATAATAAATCGCGAGAGATAAGAAATCATGAAATAATGTTCAAGAAGAAGGGAGAACTCACTGATGCGGTTCCAACACAATCGAAGGCAGTCGATTTGGAGAACGGATGGTGAGTCGGGGGCTTAGAGAAGATATGTGGCCATACGGTCTCTCCTAGACAATATGGACGAAGAATAATAGGGTTTTGTTGATTAGATGTGACCCCGATCCTTTTAATAAAAAAAGAAAGTACAAGACGTGTTCTTTAAAAGTACACGACGTGCACTTGCCTTTTTCGGCCTCCACCTTAGGCGGTCTCCAAGTCACCATAGATAGCTGTGTTCTCAGCCATTACACGGCCAACACACGGCTATGTGTGGCAACTGAGTACATGATGTGTACTTATAAGTACATGGCGTGTACTCCAGAAATTTCCAAAAACTTCTCTTTCTCCCAAAAAATAACCCAAAAAGAAAACATTCCTGAAAAGATCATATGGGTTCTTACAAACATCCCCCCTTAATGAAATTCATCCTCGAATTTCCCTAGCAAGGTTGCGTAGAAGAATAATCCTTGAATAGCTCCAGCAACTGGCATAGTACATGAGCCTCCCTCCCACAAGTCTCATCCTATAATCTCCCATGCTTCCATAGAACTTGTACCAGAGGAACAGAACGACCATAGAGATCCTTCGCACTTCGATCAACAATCTAGATAGGATGCTCCTCTAATGAGGAGTCCATATCTAACTCAACCTCCTCAGGATGAAAAAAATGAGATGGGTCTGAGAAGTAACATCGAATTTGAGAAACATGGAATAAATCACGCATATCCTAGTACCTATGAGGTAACTACAGCTGATAGACCACTGGTACGACTCTCTCAAAAATCTCAAACGGTCCGACGTACCTCGCTGAAAGCTTACCCTGGAACATAATCCTCTTTTTTACCAACCTCAGTGGGACACGAATAAAAACCTGATCTCCGACCTCGAACTCCAGAGGTAGTCTCCATCGATCAGCATAAGACTTCTGTCGAGACTGTGCAGTAGCCATCCTCTTCCGAATCAACTCTATCTTCTCTGTGGTCTCCTACAAAAGATGAGGTCCCATCATAGCGGCCTCTCCTGCCTCTAGCCAACATAAGGCTGATCGACATGGCCTACCGTACAATTCCTCACAAGGTTCTATTCGAATAGTTTCTTGAAAACTATTATTGTAGGAAAAATTTACAAGAGGTGTATGATTCTCCCTAGAACCTCCAAAATACAGGATGCATGCTCAAATCATGTCTTCAAGTACCTTAATTGTATGCTCGGACTGGCCATCATTCTGGGGATGGTAAGTTGTACTTAGAAGTACATGTGTACCCAATGCCCTTTGAAGTCCCTACCAGACCCGAGAAGTAAAACGTGCACCCCTGTCTGAAACAATTGAGTGTGAAACCCCAGTAGACGTACAATATCTCGGATGTATAGATTACCCAACTCGTCAACCCTGAAGGTCTCTGTAATCTGAAAGAGGTGGGAAACTTTCATGAGTCTGTTAATGACAACCCAAACTACATCATTCCTTCGAAAAGACCTCATTAAACCCTTCACGAAGTCCATCGCGACATCGTTCCATTTTCCATTGGGAAAGGGTAACTGTTGCAAAAATTCCTGTTGGTGGCTGATGCTCCGCATTCACCTTCTAACAGGTGGAACATCTCATGAAAAACCAAGAAACATCTCTCTTCATACCTGGACACCAATACTGATGGTGTAGATTAGGATACATCTTCGTGACACCAGGATGAATTTCCCAAACTGAGGAATGAAAGTCCCGCATTAGCTCCTTGCATTTGTCTACTGGAACCCACACACATCTATGAAAACACAAGATCTCATCCTCACCTACTGTCCATCCAAGAATAGTGTCCTCTCTTGACACACTCTCCCGTAGGACTGGGCCTTCTAAATCTAATAGCCTCCTCATTCAATCTCAATTAAGAAGAGTAGACGTAATAGCTACAGAAGATAGAAACATCTACCCCTGCCTATCGTGCACCTTCAAATGCATCTCAAATAACAGAGCCATAAGCTGCCACTCACTAATGGCCTCCTAAACTAATTGTATCTGAGTCCTCCTTCTCAACACATCCACCACTGTGTTGCCCTTCCCAGGTGTGTAGGAAAGCTCAAAGTCAAAATATTGAAGGTACTCAACCCACCTTCACTGTCTCAAATTCAGGTCACGCTGATTGAAGATATACATGAGTCTTTTTTGGTTAGTGAAAACCAAAAAATGATCTCCCAACAAGTAGTGTCTCCAACAACGTAAAGCATGAACAACTAAAGCCAACTTGAGATCATGCATCGGGTAATATCTCTCATGTGGCCTCAACTGCCGAGACCCATACGCAAAGACTCCTTCTCCCTACATAAGCACTGCTCCCAACCCGATACCTAATGCATCACAATAAACATTATAGTACTTTCTTGGCTCTAGAAGAACTAATATCGGTACTGAAGTCAACCTCCCATTCAGCACCTGAAAGGCCGACTCACAATAATCTGACCACAAGTACTTCACACACTTCTTATTCAGGCCCATCGGTGGTGATTCTAAGAATGAAAAGTCCTGTATAAAATTCATGTACTATCCGGCCATCCCTAGAAAACTCCATACCTCAAATACATTCTTTAGTTTCTCCCAAGAAACTGCTGCTCTCACTTTCTCTGGATCTACTGATACTCCGGTCTCTAAGATAACATGAACCAAGTAGTGAATTTGGTCCATCCAAAAGTGGAATTTTGAAAGCCTAAAATATAACTGATGCTCTCTCAATGTACTCAAAATGATCTCAAGATGTGTGGCATGGTTGTGTCGACTGTGAGAGTACAGCAAGATATCATTCATGAAGACTTCCATCAAGGAATCCAAGTATGGATGGAATACTCAGTTCATCAGCACCATGAAAACTGCAAGCACGTTCATGAGACTGAATGTCATAACCACATACTCTTATATACCATACCTACTCCGGACGGCTGTTGGTGGTACATCTGATGGTCTAAGGCACAATTTATGGAAACCTAACCTCAAGACAATCTTTGAGAACACCCAGGATCCTCGAATTTGATCAAATAGATCATTAATCCTCGGCAAGGGATAATGCTTTTTGACCATTAACTGGTTCAACTTCCGATAATCCACACAAAGTTTGAGGGTACCATCTACCTTCTTCGCAAACAGAATAGGAAAACCCCAAGGAGAAGTACTGGGTCAGATGAAACCCTTTGCCTGCAACTCCTACAACTTCTGCTTGATCTCTTGAAACTTTGGTGTAGCCATCCTATAAGGAGAAATAGACACCGGTGTAACTTATGGCACATGTTCAATAAAAAAGTCCATGTATCACTCTGGAGGAAAACCTGAAAAGTTCTCGAGAATGAAATCCCAAAAACGATCCACCAATGGAGGAAAGTCCATATGTGAAGTCACATGGTCATCCAGATATAGAGTCGAAATTTGTGCTTTAACTCTTCCCAACTCATGATGCCTGGGTCCCGCTCTACTTTTTTGGACATCCCATTAACCCTTATGAAGAAACGATCCTCCCTCTGGTGATATGAAACTCACCCTATGACGATTGAAATCAACAACTACCTAGAAGGGAACTAACCAGTCCATTCCAAGAATGATATCACAGCTGGTCTTCTCTATGACCTAAAGGTACCCTAAAAAGTGACACCCACCAACCACTAGAGGGAGCTCCTTGCACTTACGTACACGAGCCATTCTAGTCCCCATTAGAGTGTCTAACATCAAGATCTCCACAGAAGAAAAGATACAGAGCCCAAGGCTCTCCACAATAGAAATACATATAAATCTATGGGAAGCCCTTGTATTGAAAAGAGTATAAGCTAAAACGGAGGCTACTAGGATTGTACCTTGAACTGTAGAGGGTCCGAGATCCTACTCTTGCTGGGTCTGCTCCACTACAAAGGTCTGACCCACATCGCGGCACTGTGACCCCACCTGACCACTCTGAGATGATACACCCAATTTTCACTGAAATACTGGCGAGTGACTACCAAAGATACGACCTCCCCCTTAGCCTAAATAGTCGTAAGAACTCTAATTTTCTAACTAATGAAAAACTGGTGGTGTTTCTCTTGAATGTGGAGTGATAGTACAACTCCTATCACCAGCATCTGGTGAGAAAAACTGACAAAAACCTTAAGGATGACCCATTTTTCCACATGATTGGCACTCCACTGGGTCTCTGAGGAAATGTGGCCTCATATGCCCGCTCTTCCCACACTGGTATCACACCACATGGCTACTAGAAAAAGAGTTTTTCCTACTCATATCTCTCCACGTAGAATCCCTACGGTGCTTCTTGCTGTTAGTAGGAGTGATACCAACTTTAGATGACAAAACACCCTTGTTCACCACTCCGAAATCCCTCAGATTGCGCTCATTGATTAATGCTTGATTGACTATAGAAGTGATGGAAGTCAACCTAAAGATGTTCACCTAGGATTATATGTCATTCCTAAGACCATCCTCAAACTTCTTTTCCAGAAATAACTCATCACCTCCTGGAATAGGAATGAAGCGCTGCAGCTCTGTGAAGCGAGAAGAATACTCCATAACAGAAAGAGTACCCTGGTCCAGACTCATGAACTCTCGAGCTTGATCGGCCCTCAAAGTCTCTGGGTAGAAGTAGTCATATAATGCATGCTAAAACATATCCCACTCCATAACCTACTAGCATCCATCCTGTGAGATCACATCCCACTGTCTCTTGGCGGAATCCCGAAGCATATACGTAGCAAGATGCACCCTCTTCTCTGGAGGCATCTCCAGATTCTTGAAGATAGAAAGCATGGATACTAACCATGACTCTGCAGCCTAATGTCCTCCTTCCTCTATGAAGGTGGGAGGATGTTGCTTCTGGAAAACCCGCGTCAACTCTGCCATAGAAGGGGAAGGATATGGTACTCCTCGGATGGTTTGCATAAACCTCATAAAGCCCTCTCGGAACTATGCGTCAATACCTATGTCCGTAATGATGGCCGGTTCCAAGACTGGAACAACTAGAGGGTCTGCTGGTAGTCGCTGATCCGCCATGTGTAGTGTCTGATCACTTCCCTAAAACCGGCTGACAACCGGAGGATGTCTCGGTGGCATGACTCTGCAAAGTCCAGCACACTCCTTAGATCATGATTAACAGGGACTGAAACTTAGAAATTTAAGAAGGGAACAAGAGAAATAAATAATTCATGTTTTAAAAAACATGAATACATGGTGTGTAAAATGCCTACCTGACATGTTACCCTAATCCTTCACATTGGCATGTACTTCTTCCAACTTAGGTCGTGTAACACCCCATACACACGGCATGTTATCCGAACACACGACATATACTTGAATCTTCTTCCCCTAACCGAGTAATTCTACACGGCTAAGCCAAACGGTTTTACTACAACTAGATTACATGACATGTTAGTGACAGACACATCGTTTACTAGATAAACTTCAACAACCTATGTTGTTCTTCACAGGTCTGGTCACACGGCTCACTCTACATGGCGTTTTCGAGATGGACACGACACGTACTTGAATGATTTCAACTGACCGTGTTGTTAGTCACATGAGTGAACACATGACTGACTATACATGGCATGTTTATCCTATACACGACATATATAACATATGTTTTTATCCATCCATGTCGTTAGTCACCCAGATGGAAACATGGTCTTCACAACATGGCATGTACATCAAGAACACAGAGTGTTCCACCAAATATTTCCCAACCCCATGTCTCTACCCACATAGCCAGTGACATGGTAGAGACTACATGGTGTGTAATTAAAATAATAGTTCCTTCCCAAACAAAAGGACACATGGCATGTATTTATCATTATACGTCATGTATTCTGGGTTCTTCTAGATAGTTAGCCTTATAAACAACTCCGAAACCCTGAAAAACTGAAATGAACATTAAAGTTCCAAATTCCAATATGTGAGGGACCATACTCCCCACGAATCAAAGCTTGGAATCTTATACATGTCATAAGAAGGGATAACAATGCAATTATCCACCAAATTCCAGTCCATGAGGGCGCATAATAGATCAAGAACCAAAGTTTGGAATTCATTCAAACCAAACCATGCACAAAACAATAACTTATTAAAAAGTAGGTATTCTTTCAACGCATCTATCACAACAGCATGCATATCTAGCACAAAATCTTTCACAACATCATAAAATCACTAATGCACCACAAATAGCATGGTAAGAATGCTTGACATGTGATCTCTAGCAAGTGACTATATGATGCATGAGGTGACCTACCATCATTTCATCGGGTTGCAACAGAAATAGAACATCAATAAAATCAACGATAACATCACAGTACATGTGAATCACTCAAGGTGAAACAAATCAACTGTAACTTACCATAATCAGAAAAAAATCAATAATGAGGTAAATTAGATTTTCCTTATACACAGGTTATCTACTTCTGGGCACAACTTATTACAAAGTACCTATTCTTTCCTATCCCTGACTATAGGCTCCAAACAGTAAGTCAAGAATAATATAATGCCTCTGATACCACATTGTAACGTCCCAATTCTATATGCCTCCCAGAGGCACCCCGTACCCCGTTGGTCACATGGCCTCAAGCGCATTTCTCCGAACGCCAGAGGCTGCCGACTAATAGCGAGGGCGTTGGGTGTGATAGTGGGGAAACTATGCCCTCATTTGCAGAGTAACACAAAGAAAGTAAAAAAAGATATCAATTGTAGAAGTAGTAATAATACCACACCCAAACTAAATAGCAGTAGTAACAAACAAATGGAGCACACACATATATATGATGCGTGGTACATATGTCTATGAAAGTATCCAAAAATGTAAAAATGATGGAATAAAATACTAAAAAAATTACAATAGAAAACATATAAAATGATCCACAGCATCACAAGCCTCAGCTTAGTCCCATGCTCCCCAACTCCGCAGCAATCAAGTACATGAAGTAGAAGGGTGCTTGACCTTATCTATACCTGCAACAATATAATCTGTTTGGGCCCAAAGCATGACCCAAACACGGTGTGAGACTAATACCATTTGGAAAACACCCAAAGATATGTACCTAACAGTCAATGAATATACATATATGGTGAGAAATTAAGCAAAGATTAGCAGTAAACAAGGAAGTACCCAAAAGTAAATAATCCTACAGTTTCAATTGCATTCTATTTCATACATGACGTAAGTGGATAATCACAAACAGGTAACCCTCTGGGAAGTACTCACAACCTAACCCCTTTGGTTCAACCAAACAAGGAAAGAAAGCCTCTGGGAAGTACTCATAGTCTAAACCCTCTGGTTCAGCTTTAGCACAGACTCTCTGAGGAAGCACTCACCATCAGTTCCCCCTATAGTTTCGTATCGGTAAATAATAGGCGCTCTGGGGAAGACCTCAATGTCCAATTCCCCCTGTGGCCTCCATCAAGGAACAAAATACACTATGAGGGAGAACTTAAAATCTATCCCCCTATGGTTTCACAGCGTAAAAGTAAACAAACACTATGGGGAATCCCTCAACATCCTTTCCCCCTATGGTTTACTACACCAGGTTCCCATAGCCCTATGTAAGTCAAATGAGCACAAAGATATATATAATCCAAATAAAACCTTAAGAAATACTTGGCTAAACAGTCTACAACACATCATAACATGTCAGATAAATTCACTCCATCCTAAAATACTAGGAATGTAAAACAAAGCAGCAACCTAACAAACAAAGATAGACCAGACGGTCAAAATAAGAAAACATGGGATAAACCTCCATAGAATGGAAAAATTTACCCTATTAATAAACAATCAACCTATATCCAAACAAATAATAAATATCAAGAAATAACAGAAGTAAAAACCCTAAACACACAATAACCCAAACAATGTATTGGGCACTTTTTCACATATAACTGAAAGAGTTACTACAGGAAGGCACAAACCACATACCTCGACATTGTAAGAATGATATACATGAACCTTAGGCCTTGAATATCCCTAAAACACCATATATATAAAAAAAAGTTAAAAACGTCCAACCGAGGAGAACTCGTGATATAGGAGGAATTAGGAGATGATGTTTAAGAAGGAGGTAGAACTCACCGATGTGATTCCAATGCAATCGACTATAGTCAATTTGGATAAGGGACATCGATTAGGGGCCAGAAGAAGATCTGTGTCCATAAAGTCATTTCTGAAAGAGACAGATGAGGAAGAATAGGGTTTTTTCAATTAGACATGACCCCGATCCATTTAATGAAAAAAAAGAAAGTACACTATATGTACACGATGTGTACTTGCCTTTTCTGGCCTTCGTTAAGTCACCACACATGGCTGTGTACTCGGCCGTTACCCAGCCAGCACACGAATATGTGTGGAAACTGAGTACATGACGTGTACTCCAGAAATTTCCAAAAACTTCTCTTTTCCCCCAAAAACAACTCAAAAAGAAAACACACACGAAAAGAAGATTCAGGTTCTTACATGAATAAACTTTATAATATTGAATGAAAGGTGATTTATTCATTGTATTTAATATTTATTATATAAATACTATTTTTTTTATTTTTATTTAACATTAATATCTTCTAAATGAATCTCTAGATGTAAATTATAACTCATAATTTGAGTATGGAACTAGTTTTTTTACATATGTGATGTATAATATTTATGCTTATATCGATACCCTGGCCAAACCCATTTAATGGGTGATATACTTAGTTGATTAGGGTAAACAAATCCACAAATATATTTCCTCTCAATATTTAATTCATGAAAAATACCCCTCCCCTATTGATGACGTATAGTTAAGAGTAGGCGATCAAAGTGTCATCTTCATCTATTAATGATTCAACCATGGATCTAGATGCAGTGATAATGGTTCCAGAATCAAAGACATGCGATCTTGAATCTTCAGAAATAAAACATGAATTAGGGAATGTTATTTCCAATTATTTATCATTTTAATTTATAAATTAATCATTCTTTGCATATAAAATTATTAATTTCATGCCTTTTTTATTCCATTTGGCATTGGTTTGAATCTGTGGTGCATTTATTTGGTTGTATTAAAGGTGATTTGGGTCTTGAAATCATAAGTAAACTCATTTCATCTCAATAAAAAATGTTGTTTAGATGGTTGATGCATCTTATGTTAGGGGATATTTCAACATGGAATGTGGGAAATTTGCAAAAACTATGTAGGACCCTAAGTTACATGACTTGGGGTCTGGACATATACACTACAAGACATCATAGATTAAGATTCTATTAAATAATAATTTAGAATTATTTAATGAATATATAGTTTTATGAGCTCTGAATAATTATGGTTATTTTGACATTTAGTTAATAAGCATAAGAGGGCGAAACATAAGGTTACCTTGTATGAACCTATATTGAATAAAAATTATCATATACTGAAGAAAGGGTGTCTTAGAGTAAGACATTAAAAATAGAGACTAATCAAATATATTTAGTTATTAAATTTTATTTACTTAAATAAATTATTGGTTATTGACTCACAATATTAATTTATTAGATTAAAAGTTATTATTCAATATGGATGGGATAAAATTAAACACAAATATCATTTCTCTTATAATGGATTCACTTAAAATTATTATTTTAAAATCCGGATCATGTGAGATGAAAACCTTATGTAGCATTTAGATTACCTAGAAATATCTTTATAATGTATCATAATACCCTCATATACATCAATATAAAAAGTACCTTTGGATACATTTGACCATGTTTAAAATAAAAAACTATTTCATCATACATGTTTTAGAAAATACTATAAGGTACATTATTGTGATGTTATAAGGGATTACTCAAAAAGAGGACTTCTAACCATAAACATTTATATAAAGAAGGGTTACCTTTGATAAAATCGTGTAATTATCTTATTATATTAATTTTTTATTTTTATTGAAAATAGACCTTTTTTGAAAAAACACATGTGTAACTGTATCCTAAGTTATTATGAGAAACATGTTTGTTATGATTTCTCAATGATATATATATTCAAAACATGGTATTGTTTTCAAATTTCAATATCTATTAATATTCAATTTAGTCATTATTTAATAACTTATTTTGGAAAAGGGAAACATAGGATCTTGGAATGGTTTTAAGGAATTATGATAGTTTATGGATTCAACTTGGCAGATCATGAGGAATATTAATTCAAAATTAAGATTTAAATTAATGGTTATTTATATTTACAATGGATGATTTCTTTATGTTTAAGGTAGGAAACATGAAAATATTGATACTGATGAATCTTAAGACATGATTCAAATTTTTTATTATAGGATTGAAGTATTACGTATTAATATGAAATAGTTTGGTTAATTTATTATGTGGAATCTTGAATTATTAAAGTGTTTATATATAGGGTTTCAAGAGTTATTGTGCCATGGTATTTTATGTAACAGATTGTAAATTTAAGGATGATAAAATGATTAAAGTAATTAATACCCTTTTGATCTTTTATGTGATGGGTGGTAATTTGGAATAAATTTATTGAGTTTTAATCGATGTTTTAGGTATATATAACCTTTAATATTAACTTGTATTTTAATGAAAATTTTATGTTTTGAATACTGATTTCATATTTTTTGGATATAAGTAGAATGGTATTTATAAAATTATGGTAAATTTGATATTTGATGTTGAGGTAATTATGGTTACTTGGGATAAAAGGGATATTAAATTTTCATAAAATTATACGATGAAGGTAAATAGAAATATTATTATCAAAGATGTTATTTAATTTAAGGAATAAAGGTTGAGTCATATTTTAGAAGAACATATGTTTTTTATTGTGAATTTATTAAATTAAAGTTATTAATGGAAAATATTATCATATTTTCGAGATTATTTGGATAGGGAATATAATTTTTTGTTATATGAATTTATAATTGATTAATGTTATTTGCAGATAAATTTTAAATGGTCTAAAATGAACATGTGATCAATATTTTTTATTTCTAGGTTTTGAATATGGTATGAAATATTTTGAATATATTTAAGGTTTGTAATTTATGGAATGGTTTATGATGAACATTGGGTGTTATTATTAAAGAATTTGATATTAATGTAATGTTTTTTCATATGAATGTTTATTCATATTGGATATTATCTTCACTTGTTCTAAACATTTTTGTTTTTGATTAATGGATATAAAAAAAATAAGAAATAGCATTTAATCCCTTTTGTATCTTTTGATCTATAATTAGTTTATTTTAGAACTTCAGGTATGAAAAAATCAAATTAGATATTTATTTATTGGAGTAATACAAGAGATAGAAGTGGAAAAACTTATCTAATCACAACAAAATGATGAAACTGTTCTTATGGAATGAAAATAAATCATGTAAGTATATTTTCTTGTGTTATCTATATTCAGAGTAAATGAATCCCACAATCATAGAAGGAAATATTAAAAATAAATATTTTATACTTTCATAATTATTTTTAATGAGTTTGTGGTCTCTTATTTTCTTATAAAAGTATAATATCATCTCTAAACTGGTTCTTCTTTCCAAGTAAATATTTTTATATCCTATTAATGTTATCATTATTTGGGATCTTAGTTATAAATTATTCCAGGTGGCCTTTATGTTTCAGTTCTCCTCTTTTAAAATGTATGTTTTACTATCCCTTATTTTTTATGTGAATTTCAACGAAGATATTTTTTAAAATATTAAAAATGGGGTTCCTTTCATGATCATATATTTTATCTTCTTCTCCTTTTAATTGATGTTAAAAAATGTTTTAAACCATTTTTATCTGAAACAAGTTAAATTTGTGAGTATAAAATTTATTTAAGTATGTATAATGTACCATCCCATAATTTTAGAATTTATTTTAATTAAATAATATACTCAATAACATGTGATATACACAATACCAAGCTTAAACAAACATCCATATCCTAGAGAAATATTATTATTTAAATATAATCATTATGAATAATCCATTGGTTTGGCTCGTATGAATAGGAATTGAAACATTAAGAAATATATATAGATTTTTTCTATAATAAAATTAATAATAAATCAAACATTTATTATCATTTTTAGAGATGAAGACAAAATCTTTTGAAGGAAAAATAGATATTTTTCTAAAAACTATTTTTATGTGTTCAATGTATTTATTTATGATAATATATTAAATTAATCACTATTGGTAAAATTTTAAAATTAAACAAGTATATTATATATGAAATTTAATTAATTATCATCCATTTAATTATGGTTACTAGGAAATAAATGAGAATAAGGTCATTATATTCTTTAAAAATACGTTTTCCAAAAAAATGTTTTTATTACCTTTCAAATATAGCTATTACTATTAATCTATAAATTTTCTATAAAGTTTATTTTATAAATTTTAAATAAAATTTCAAATCATCATATCAATATTATTATAGTATGAATTATTTGGATTTTTCTGAAAATATTCATTTTTTAGGAATAGTAAAAAATTCAGATTTGTACAAAGCTGAAATATTTTTCTTTAAATAAAATTCATTAAAAGTAATATTTCTTTTTAAATTTGGTTTTAATGTAAAATAAGTAAAATTTTATTAAAAAAAGTCTAAAAATTTTACATGTAATCAATATTAAATTTAATTTTGGTTCAAGTTAATTTTTATGTCTAAAAACACTATTTTTCAAAAACTATTTTTCATTTACATTTACCCATTTATGTTAAAATTTATTTCATCCAATCTTAAAAATTAAAAATTGAAAAAATTATTCCATATTATCAATAAAGATGTTAAAATTTATTAATAAGGTAAATTTCATTTTTTGTCATTATGAATAGTAACCATGGTAAAAATGTGTCACAAAGGTAAAGGGTAAAAGAAATAAATTTAGGTAAAAACTAAGTTGTAAGGCCATAAAATTTTATATTAATTTTTATTTTATAATATAATTTATGAAATTATCACCTTATATTATATATTTTTTAGTTATTGATCCACATTTCCTTGAGTAATACATTTATAAATTTTGAAATTTTAAAAAAATTACAAGTGTGACACTCCTATTACTTATAAAAAGTCACCACCTATCCTCACTTAATCACACCTTTTAAGTATTATAGATATGATAATAAAAACCAAAACATACCCCCAAAATCCCCACCCATGTCTCATATTAATTGTTCATAACAAAATACTATCATAAAATGATTAATTTGTAATCCAAATGAGGTTTTCCAAAGAAGAGGTATAATTTTTAACCAAGTGTTTCATATTTATTTCATATTCTACCTCCTTAAAATATTATATAACCATCATAAAATAATAAAATTATAATAATACATCTAAAGAAAATTTATTGTTTTTTATGGTGTATCTATTTTTGTCACTATTTCATTCTTATAGGAAAAGAAAAAAATGCCCATGCGTACGTGTGGACTACAACCTTCATGAAGCGATGCACTTCATTTTCCATCACTACCCCACACTTATGGTTATAAATATAGAATTAATTAATATATAATATTATAATGAAATTTTTGTGATTCATTAATGATAATATATTTATTACCTTCATACGCTTTTCATATGTTGGAAATTAATATCCTCGCATGTGCGTACGTGTGGAAGCCCACCTCCATGAAGCGGTGTGATTCATTTTTCACCTAAACCTTAAAATATTAGATATAAGGATGTAATTAAGGGATAAAAATGAAATTTATAACTTATTTATTATTAGTAAAATAATAAATATTTTTTAATTTATTACTTTTCCACCTGTTAAACAAATGATGATTTCATTCATGCGTATGTATGGACTACGGTCCCTATAAAATGGCATGGATAATTTTTCATATCTATCATAAATATTTTTATTTAAGAGTGTATTTAATGTATAAATATGTTATTTATAACTATTCTATTATTTTTTAGGTAATGTAACCATAACCCCTTTTACAATGATCAATGCATTGATGTTGTTTTTAGGTTATGAGCCGAACATCCCCAAAACATAGAATATAAATATAACTATTTTAATAAAAAAATATGTCAAATAATAAATTAAATCAAAGGAATAATAATAATTATTTGAAAATTTAATATTTTATTAATCATGTATAAATATAATACAATTTAATTGTTTAAGAGTTTGATGGCGTACGATGACATTCAATACTTAAGGTAAGTGATTTTTTTCTTTTAAACATTGTTTTAAATTATTCCAATTACACATAAATCCTCCATATCCATTTTCACTAAAATTTCCCAAAATTTTCTTACTTATACAGAAAATATTTTTAAAATTTTCTTTGAACCACTTTTAACTTTCTTTTTAGTAATTTCATAAAGAATATTTTATAAATTTTTCCCTACAGTTCATTTTCATTTATCAAAGTGAAAAATAATGTTTTTAAATGCATAAAACATTAAAAGTTTTACCAAAATCATATCCATAATTAATTAAAATTATAAAAATATATTTTAATATAGATATTTTCAATGAAAATATTTTACTCAAATATTATGATTTTTTTTTCTGTTTTTCAAATATATTTTTTAAGGAAACAAAAAAATTTTCTCATATTTATATGATAAAAAAGTGTTATTGATTTTTTATTGAATGTAAATAAACAATAGTTTTTTTATTAAAGTGAAATATATATGTCTTATATTCATTCTATGGTTTTTTAAATTTTTTATTCATAATGGGAGATCCGAAAATAGCTCTGATGACGGGTGAGCTTGATATAGATCTCCAACACATTGAGTAAAGTAAAAGAGTTTAATAATGATAGGTTACACCTAATATATATGGTAATTATTTGGTTAAATTATTCAACTAATGGGATACCCCATACCCACACTACCAAAATATGGTTCCCATAATACATACTTTACATACCAGCTTCGATACCTACTATAGATCCCCAGACATAACAATCTATATTTAAACAGTGTAAAGAAAATACCATATTAAAAAAATTCTAAATAACTTTTAGTTTTATTTATTTTTAGAATTAAGAAAATCATAAACTAATAAATCTAATTTATTTTTAAACTATTGGAATTTTTTTTTCACTTTTTAATAAACTACTATAATATGTATTGAGCATCTCCCAAAAATTCTCCAGACAAGATATCTTGTTAGAGATGTCATGTGTAATACATTTCTTCATAACATAGGGCACAAAAATATAAGAAATTTGTTAGATGAAATGATATGTATGGAAAAAATATATCTAATTCTATAAAAAACATAATAATGACATACATAATATGGAAAGAGTAAAAAATATGAATAATTTAATAGTCAACTAAAACAGAGAACAAGATATATCATTGAAAGTAAATGAATGATGGATAAAAATATAAAATGATATCATATTTATTGAATTAATAATCTAAAACTTCAAAAAATGTTATCAATGCCTTTTTACAAGACACTATACTTATATGGGGGAAGGTATACACCTAAAACCAAGCTATTTTGTCTCATGAGACATGTTTATGCATCTAGGGGATATATAATGCAAGGCACCACCCTCCACTTTATTATTTCCAAAGCATTCAACACAATATTCAATAATACATTTCATGCCATTACCCAAGGAATACTTGGCTAAATAAAAACATAGAAATCCATATAATAAAGAATTGAGAATGTTAATACATAATCAACTCGTGTTAGTGATCAATAATCATCAAGAATGTTAATACTTCATAGTGTTAATAAAAGGGATGAATTGATCATAACCCACATAAATAAATAAGGTGTATAGTCAAACAACACATATTAAACTTTTCAAAAATCATCTATATTGTAATAACAATATACGAAACACAAAAACAATTTCCCCATGCCAATAAAAGGGATAACATGATCATAAACCATATAGAGGAAGAAGGTGTATTTTTAAACAAAAAATAGTCTAATTTACCATAATAATTAATATTAGAATAACAACATACCGAATATCAAGGATTTTTTCCATTACCTTAAAATGGATAACAAGATCATAACCTATCTGGAGGAAGAATGTGGCTGGTTAAACAACACATATTACACTTTTCAATAATCATCCATATTCAAATAAAAACATATATAACACAAATAATTTACACCATGTTAATAAAAGGGATAAAATAATCATAACCCATACATATAAATAAGGTTTATGGTTTCAAAAGATCATATTACTAGTGTAATAAAGAAACTATATAAGTATTTTGACATAAATAAAGAAAAACCTTATAAAATAATTCTAGAAAAATACCACCCAAAAAGTGTAAGCCCCTAGCCTTAAACATTACATAATATTGAATAAAGTTAATAATTCACATTTAGGATCTCTTCAGGTTTAGTTCTTTAGAGAATTAGGTCATAACATATACATAACAATTTGAATATTACATGTAGACATGTCTACTTAGTAGCCATTTTTTTCATAAAATAAAAACTTTTAAAAGAAAAGAAACATGTTTAGTTACATGTTTTAATCATCATGAATTTTCCTTAATCAAATCCTTAACCCTATTACACATTAATTCTTGTGAAAAACATTTCAAAAAATTGGTATGAGCATAAGAAGCTCAGTAAGGGATACATAAAGAAGAAAAATTGTTAGTTTTTCAAAACAAAAAGTAAACCATGAATGCTTTATCATAAGCAATAATTTTCACTATTATGGACTAGTAAATACTCATCACTAAATAAAGGTTTCTTGCTTACCATTTTTAACCAAAAATATTACCATAAAACCCATATAAAGCACACATAACATTTGAAGGTTACTTGGGGAAAACATACTTAAATGGAATAACCATACAGTCAACTTTCACACATATCACTGAATGGAATAGCCATACAGCCGACTTATATACCCAATGAATTAGAGGTTATAAATTAACCACACATCCTGGTTTATCATGACGCCACCCATCATTTAGTTTATCACGAAACCACCCGTCAAATGTCTAAGTACCATTAAAAAATCATAAAACATAAAATAATGAAAATATAAACATTTCATAAATAACATTACATTTTCAATCATAAGAAATAATTTCAATATATTGAAATAATAAATACATTTAAAAAAACAATACCAATACCAGAACACCCAAAAAAATAATAAGGGGTTTCTTTTTCATTTTAAAAAAACATTAAGGCTTATAGAGGAAGCCAGATAACGATTACGGCGGCGGAGAGGTCATTGTCGCCGCATACGTTAAAAAAATTATTTTTTTCATTTAGTAAAATTATTCGTAGAAAAATATTCCCTTTGAAAGAAAGTAAAATTCAAAGGGTTTCATTATACACTGTGTAGAAGAAGGATGTGTGTATTATCAAAACATGCCTAAAAAAGGAGATTGAGACGAAGCCCCTTACCACGTGTCTGACTTGACACGTTCGTTCTTTAATTTTCTGAATAATAAAGTTAAGTTAATTTATACATGATTAAGAACCCTTTTCAAGTTTATTTTTCATTTTATGTCACTTATTACCTTGCAATTACAACCAGTTAATTATTTGAGTTCATATGGGACATTTTGTCGATGTTCTAAACTTGAGTCAAAAATGAACTTATTATAATTACCAATTGACCATGTGATCAGAATTCCAATATCTACAGAATGATATTCATGATTTATATATCATATATATCATATATATATCCCGTATATATGTATTTATAATAGCCCATATTATTTGGATATATGAAAATGAAATGCATCATTCTTGGAGATGGTAAGTCGTACATACTCATGAACGCTACTTCCATTTCAATTTTTTTAATTTTAAAAGGAATGAAAACCAAATGATACATAGGTATATTATTATTCCAGTATAATATCATATTTTATATACATTACATAAGTTCATTAATACCATCCTTTATAAGTTTCATGTTTGGTATGAATGTGTCATATAACTTTGAGGGCGGTAGTCTGCACTTCCTCAAATAAAATTATTGTATATATACAAAATTAAAATCATAAAGGTTATTTCTAAAATTGAATTAAATAAAATAGATAAAACATAAATATCATATATAATTACAGTTCCATCATAATGTCTACCATAAGAGGTTTTAGGGGATGATTGAACAATCATCGTGTCGTGAGGCAGTAGTTCGCCGTCCACAGAAACAGTATGTTCTAAACCCATTAGATGGAGATGTGTCAAAGTGTAGATAGAATACATCTCATGAAAAAAACCTATTATATTGAGTATAATGGTTTTGTTATATAAAAAATTAATAATAATAGCATGTGGAGTGAAGAAGTAAAATAAAAGAAGAGAAGTTGAGGGAAGACAATACCTTTAAATTGGGTTACTCCCTTTGGTTTGAACTAGAAGACATTTTTGAAATTACTTATGACAAAGGTAAGGCTTATAGGATGAACATAGGTATTTTGGGAGATTATTTGGGAAGATGGTGGATGATCCAAGGGGCTTGAGAGGTGTGATTAAGGGTTAGAGGTGATGAGTTTTTATAAGAGGGAGGAGGGGCACTTTATGAATGTTTGAAACTATTATTTTATGATTAAAGTCTGTTCAGTTTCAAAAGGACCATAACAAATTAAATTCAAAGATAATATGGAAATTATTATAAATAGTATCATACAATAGGTTTTAGACAATTTTTGGTTTCAAATTTAACCTTATCATTTAGCTTTAACCCTTAGTTAACTGATTTGACTTTTACCATGTCCTCTTGTGTATTCACTCTATATTGTTAATATAGTTATAATAAACTTTAAAGAGTCTCAAAATAGATCATTAATGTCATTTTTAAAATCATATATGTCATTTGGACAAATAATAGAGTTTTAGGACTATTTAATCATTTAATAAAATATTAATTAATTTAGAAACTCATTTATGTCAATTTTTATACTATTTATATCATGAATTTTTGAAAATACAAACCGACTTGTTTATTTCGAAAAACCTTCATTAATTAAAAGATAACAATTCATAATCATCTCTAAATTTATTTTATGGAATAAAAAGTTTCAAAATAAATCTATTTGAATATTTATAATATCATTTATTTAAAACATTCATTAATGTGGCAATCATTACATCATCATTATGTCATAAATAAATAAATTTATTTGATGTATAAAAATTATAAATATATTACCATAATTTAGAAAATCCTTTTATATTTATAATTACTATTTATAGTCAAATATATCAATTGAATAACCCCACATTAAATTTTCTAGCAATACAATACATGTTTATGATGTTTTAATTTTTACTTTAACTAAAAAGATATTAATGTAATTATCTTAACCAAGTGGCTTCCAAAGGCCAAAATATATACCCAAGGATTATATTGGTCATCCATGACTCATAAAATAAGTTTAGTATAGGTGTTAAGGTAAATTTATATTATTATAATATTAGTATTATCATGAATTACACTATTTACCTTTAACTAAGGTAAATAAAAGTCAAAAGTTACTATTCACCAAAAATTATTTTCAACCTACTGAACCACATTTTACTTACAGATAAAAACCATGCATGTAAAAAAAATTAAATTCAATTTACAAAAATAAAAAAATTTCATTTAAATGAAAATGTTGGTTTTGAACTAATTTGCATTATTTTTCAATATTCCTAAAAAATTGAACGTTTTTAGAAAAATACCAAAAATTCACCAAAAGATAATTTTTATATTATGAATTCAAATTTTTTTTCTATTTTACCAAATTATCAACATAGATGTTTCATTAATTAATTTAAAATTAATTTTTGTTATCAGAACTAGAAAGCGTGTTTTTATGAAGTAAAAAATACAAAAAATTGACATGTGTTTATGTCCAATTTCAAAGTGAAATTACTTCCAATGAAAAACCTTAGATTAAATTGTAAGAATATAATCCAATTATAATTTAAAACCATTAAAAAATATAATGTAACCATATAAATAAATCAGATGAAAAGATAGTTTTGACACAAAATGCAGTATTTTTTACTATTCATAAAAATATGTACTTTATCAGAAAAATACCAAAAATTTACCCAAAGTAAATTTTGATATTCTTCTTTTAAAGAAGAAGTTTTGTTTCTCAAATGAAACATATAAAAGTGACAAAAACTAGATTTAAAAGGGGTTCAACATCAAAAGGTGGTAAAACTACCTTTAAAGAATATTAGAGTATTTCATGCATAAAATTTGAATCATTCTCTTTTTAAGCCTCTAAATTTTATTGGATAAATGTAAAAACATTTCACAAACATGTTTAATCATAATATGGTTAGTTCTGTTTATTCCCTCAAATACAACGTCCAGGCGTTTACTACCATTGAAAATAATAATATTATGTTATTATTTTTTAGTATGACTCAACCTTGTGTGAAACATATGATTTCAGAGAAACCCATTATTGCGTGTTGGGTACGACATCGAACATAGAATCCCCTTTAATTTAAAATTAATATTTAATTCACAAATACTAATAAATATGAAAATGTCATATTATTTATTTACTTGGGATGTTACATCCTTCCCCCCTTTTGGGAATTGCGTCCTCAAAATTTTAAAATTGGGCTCAGAAACTTCATTGAAAGTCCCACATTAGAAAAAGAGTCAACTAAAATATCACTTTAAAACAAAGAAAGTGAAGTACAAAGTTCAAGCGTGATAACCCATAATAGCATTCCTTGGAGGAAAACAGGGATATGGAGGAGAAACTAAGTGTCATTTTCTGATGGATAGTGATAGAAAACATGATCAAGAGAAAGTTAACAACAAGAAAACCACAAAATTGTGATGGGTTAAACGATCATTGGTTTTCCAATAATAGAAGTTAATGAACAACATTTTTGTTTTATGTTCCATTTCAAAATTTTGGATAATTTATTTATGTGATTGGATAAGGACATAAAAGAATATACATACTTTTCAAGTATAGTTTCATCCTTTAATAAGTTTCTACCAAAAACCTATGTTTTCTCCAAACTATGAGTATTCAAGATGACTTCGTCACACCTGATACGCTAGAATCAACATCTAGAGAATCACATAATCCAGAAAAGATGAATTATATATCTCCCTTGTCTTTAGACATTAACCAAAACCAAAATGGTTAGTACAAGATCAGATAATCCCTAAAAGGATAATCTTTTATAAAAATAAATAAAACTCTTAATCTCAAAAATTGAATAAAGAGTACCCAAAGTTCAACAAAGACCATTCAGTAAACAATTTTCCTTAAAATCCTTCAATATAATTCAAACTAATATTTTAACCCAAAACATAGAATAATTTTATCACATAGTCTTTCCCAGTAAATCTTAACATTTATATCCAAATAACATCGATTACTCTTATAGTCTCATACTGAAGTGTAATTATCCAAATCACATATTCTCTATGATATGTTAATCATTTCCATAAATAACCCAAATCACCATATGTACAAAATAAAATCATAGATTCTTGAAAAATAAAAATTCTACCATTACTCCTCAATTAAAATCCCATTGTATTCTATTTTCCTTAGGCATATAGTGTTCCCAAAAGAGAAAACGTATTCCAAATAACCTTTTTCACTTAATCTCGAAATCATTTTACTATAATAAGTATACCCATTTGATAAAACATTAGTTCCAAAAATCAACTTATACTTGATCAATAAAATCACTTATCTAAAAAAGGAACAAGTCATACTAAATAGGGAATTCACGTAGTATAAGGCCCCGACCTTAAACCTTACTTAATATTTAATTAAATGAATAATTCACATTGTGGATCTTTTTAGGTTTAGAGTTTTAGAAAATTAGGACATAACTATTACATCTCAAAAAATTAAAAGTAGACACTTATTCTAAGTTTCCATAAAATAAAAACTCTTAAAAAGAAAAATGTCTAGTTCCATGTTTTAGATAGCATGACTTTTCCTTGATCCCATCCTTGACCCTATTCCACATTAAGTCCTGTGAAAAACATTTCAAAAAAAAATTTGGGGTGAGCATAAAAATCTTAGTAAGGTATAAACAAAGAAGGAAAACTGTTTGTTTTTCAAAACAACAAGTAAACCATGAATAATTTATCAAAGTAATACTTTTCACATGTATGGAGTAATAAATACTCATCACTGAATAAAATATCATTACTTACCCTTTTGTAACCAAAAGATTACCATAAAACCCATTTAAAGAACACATAACATATAAAGGTTACTTGGGACATAAACATACTTAAAAGGAATAACCATATGGTCGACTTCCACACATATCACTTAATGGAATTTCCAAACGGACGAATTACATACCCAATGCATTGGAGGTTATAATGTAACCACCCGTCCTGGTATTCACGGCACCACCCTTCATATGGTTTATCACGTAACCACCCATCAAATGTTCAAGTACCATTATAAAATCATAAGACATAAAAAATATAATGGAAAGAAAAAGTTTCCACACTTTGATCACAATATATCACTAAAATATATTGACATAAAAAATACATTATAAAAAAAACATTTTCAATACCAAAATACATAAAAGATTATATGGTATTTATTTCATTTTAAAAACATTACGGCTTGTTGAGGAAGCCAAAGACAAAATAATACTCGCGGCGACGGAAAAGGTCGTTGTCACCGCGTACGTAAAAAGAAACATTCCTTTTTGTCGTTTTGTAAAACGCATCGTAGAAAAAGATTCCTTTTGTATAAAATTAAAAGTCAATGGGGTTTATACACCGTATTAAATAAATCCTTGTATTAGAACAAAATATGCCTCAATGAAAGGAGACTGAGACGATGTCCCTTACCTCGGGTCCGACTTGACTCGATCATTCTTTAATCTCTTGAATAATAAACATGAGTTAATTTATACTTGATTAAGAACCTTTTTCAAGTTCATTATTCCTTTTATATCACTTATTACCATGTCATTAACACTATGTAATTATTTAAGTTAATAACTGTCGTTTTAAAGATCATTGGTACTTGAGTCAAAAATAAACTCTTTATAATTACAAGTTTGTTCATGGGGTAAAATATCCATTATGTCCAGAATTATATTCATTATTTAGATATCATATATATCATATATATCCATTATATACATTCATTTATAATATTACATAACGTTTAGAGGTACGAAATGAAATGCACCATTCATGGAGACGGTAAGCCGTACATACGCATGAACACTACTTTCATTTCTATTTCATATTTAATGCAATTAAAACATAATGATACATAATAGCATTATAATTCCAGTATGTTATCATATATAATATCATTAAATCTATTCTTTATACTTACCACATATGGTATTAACGAATCAAATCACTTTGAGGGGGTGGTAGTCCGCACATCCTAAAATTAAGATATCACGTTTACCCATAATGGAAACCATAATGGTATGCCGTAAATATAAAATACAGAAGCTTAAGGAAAACATAAAAATATTATATATCATATATAAAAATATTTACATCTTAATGGCCACCTTTGAAGGTGTTATAAGAGTATTGAACAATAATCGTTTCGCGAGGCAGAAATTCTCCATCCACGAAAACAGTATGTTCTTTAACCATTAGATGTAGGTGTGTGTAAGTGTATCTCTAATAAATATAATAACAAAATCCTAGTATATTGAAGATACTGGGTTTTTTACAAAATAAAGGAATAAAAATAGTTTAGGGGTTTGGAGAAGCAAAGTAAAACAAAAGAACACAAGTGAAGACATTACCTTAAAATCGGGTAAATCTCTTTAGTTTGAACCAAAAGGGTTTCTTGAAGAGCTTCCTGCCTAAGGTAAGGCTCCAAGGATGAGGAGAGGTATGTGGAGAGATAAAATGAGCAGAGCTTGGCTGACCCAATGTATTGATAGGTGTGGGTAAGGAGGTAGAGGTGAGGGCCTTTTATAAGAGGAGAGGAGGGGCACTCTTGGAAAGTTAAGAAAAGATACTTTATTATAAAATGATTTTCGGATAAAAACGGTACCACAGTTTTAAATTTAGAGGATAAGGTGATAAGGGTTCAAAATCCACCCATCCAATATGTTTTTGACATGTTTAGGTCTTAGATTTTACATTATCTTTCCATTTTATTTAAATCGTTAAATAATTAGGTAATCGCTGCATCATCACGATGTCATAAATAATTTAATTTATTTAATGTCTAAAAATTATAAAAAAATAAGATGATGTAGGAAATCGTTTTATCTTTACAATTACTATTTATAGATAAAAATATGACTTGTATAACCCCATGTAAAAATTGTTTTAGTAAAACAATACATGTTTGTGTCATTTTTACTTTTACTTTAAATAAAAGGAATTAATGTCATTATCTTACCCAAGTGGCTCTATGGTGTCCCAAAAATAGACACATGGGTTTTCTTGGTCGGCCATGACTCATACAATAGGGTTAGGACAAGTGTCTAGATATTTTCTTTTTATTATAATGTCATTTTTACCTTAAATCACACTAATTGCCCTGTAATTGCGATTAATAAAACTTAAAAGTTACATTTCATCAAAAATTATTTTTATCCCATTGAACAAAATTTTACTTAATAATAAAAATAATTTATATTGGATTTTTTAAATTCAAATCACAGAAGTGTTAAAGATCCATTTAAATGAAAAATCAGTTTTTGTAACTACCACTTTGTGGTTTCACTATTCATAAAAAATTAAGGTTTTTCAGAAAAATACAAAAAATTCACCCTAAGATATATTTGATATTCCGAATTCAAAAATGATTTCTATTTTACCAAATTAATAACATAGAAGTTTCATTAATTAATTTTATAATTAAATCCCGCTGTCAAGTCAAATAGCGTGTTTTTAAGAAACAATACCTATCAAAAGATTGACACTCATTTATGTCCAATCTCAAAGTTATATTAATTCCAATGACCACCATTGGATTAAATGGTAAAAATATATTCTCATTTAACTTTAAAACAAATTAAAAATATAATATAACTATATAAATAATATAGATTAAAAAGAGGTTTTTAATTAAAATACAACACTTTTCACTCTTCATTAAAAAAGAACATCTTCAGAAAAATACCAGAAATTTATTAAAAGTAAATTTCAATGTCCCAATCATAAAGAATAAGTTTATTTTGACAAATATTGCTTATAAAATTTTAAAAATGTAGATTTAAAAACGGTTCACCATCAAAAGGCGGTAAAACAATCTTTTAAAAATATTAGAGTATTCCATGCTTAAGATTGGATTAATTCTCATTTTAAGCCTCTAAAACACTATATATTTCATAAATAAGCATAGATAAGAATATCAATTATTCGTTACTTAATTGGGATGTTACACGTAGTCCTGTGGTAGGCGATAATTCCCAATCGCACATTGGTTGTCGGTTTGATTCCCACAGCTTTGTCTGGAATGACAGGTTGTCACACGGTCTGCATGTTGTCCTTTTTCAAAAACTATATAATTTTATAAAATTCCCAAAAATAAGATAAATTCCTCATAAATAACCATAACATATTTTAAACCCAAATGTTATCTCATACCTTTCATTTTCTTCCAAAAAAGTAATAACCAATAATTGCCTCAAATTAAAGGATCATACAAATCCAAATGGTTCTTTATAACTATATCCCCAAAAGGAAAGATAATTCTTCCTTGAATAACACTTTCACATAACAAATTTAGGGTTAAAAATACTATAATTCTTCCAAAGTAAACCTATAATTAATATATTTAAACATATCATTATCCATAGATCCAACATAAATCATTAATTACTAAAATGTATACATCTTAATCATTGAATATTCTTCACGATCCTTTATCCATGTTTTTACATATTATTTTGGTATACTTCTTATAAAAAAAAATCATGTATGATGTCCTAATATTTCAATTATGTAAAAACATTAGCTAAGAAAAAATTCATACATTTCATAGGCCATTTTCTGTCTCCTTATCTTCAATTTGAATGGAATTAGGAATTGGTAAACATATATTTATACGATCATTCTGATCTCATTCCCAGACCTTTCTCGTAGGACATCTATTTGTATAATGAACATGAAAACCACATTTAAAACATTCAATTGATTCTTTGGAAAGAACTTCATTCCCTTTCCTAGAGTCAATTGGACACTTCCTTTTTTCCATGGAAGGTTATTGTTTTATGAACTTCATTACCACATCTGAAACATCTTCCCGTCCCTTTGAAGCATTTTCCGAGGTGTTTATTTCCACATCCTATACACATAGGTTTTTTAATATACATAACTTTATGATTATTACATGAACTTCCATTGGGATTCATTTCTTTCCTATGTGATGCCTTCTAAAAAATCACAAAGGTTCAGATGGTTAATAATGACTCTTGATAGTTGGTTGAGAATAACCACAAGAGATTTCATCATAGCTCCCATTTCATTCGGTTTATTATTCAGAAAACCACCATAGATTCCTTCACATCAATTTTTACTTTGGTTCCTGCTATATCTAGCAATTTACTAAAACCAAAATGGAGAGTTTGAGTATATCCGAAAAATTATCATATAATATCTTATGAGGAGGGTAAACACTAAGATATACTTATTCATGTTATATTAAACCGATTCAATTTATCTAAAATAACCATGACTCTTTCTAATATTCTAACCATTATGGTTATTTCACTTATGCTTAAATAACACCTTAACTCTAATGATACCTAAACTGCCCTCTGATACCAATTGTAAGGCCCCAACCTTAAATATTACATAATCTTGAATTGTGTTAATAATTCAAATTGGGGATATTTTTAGGTTTATAGTTTTATAGTATTAGGTCATAACATATACATTAAAATTTGAATATTACATGTTAACACTTCTACTCAGTATCTATTTTTTAATAAAATAAAAACTTCTAAAAGAAAAGAAACATGTTTAGTTCCATGTTTTAATCATAAAAACTTTTCCTTGATCCCAAACTTGACCCTATTACAATTAAATGTTGTAAAAAACATTTCAAAAACTTGGGATGAGCATAAAAATCCTAGTAAGGGATACACAAAGAAGGAAAACTGTTAGTTTTTTGAAACAACAAGTAAACCATGAATACTTTATCATAACTAATAATTTTCACCATTATGAAGTATTAAATGGTCTTTATTGAATAAAAGATCATTTTTTACCATTTTGTAACCTAAATATTACTATAAAACCCATAGAAATACCACATAACATATAAAGGTAATTGGGACAAAAACATACCAAAATGAATTTACCATACAGTCGACTTCCACACATATCACTAAATGGAAAACCATACGAAGAACTTTCACACCCAATGAATTGGAGGTTATAATGTCACCACCCATCCTCGTTTATCACGACACCAACTGTCATTTGGTTTATCACGTAACCACCAGTCTAATGTCCAAGTACCATTATAAAATCATAACACATAAATTATTAAAAATATGAACATTTCCCTAATAACATTTCATTTTAAATCACAAGAAATAATTTCAAGATATTGAAATAATAAATACATTTAAAAAAAATTCAATACCAAAAACACCCAAAAATAGAAAAAGGGGTTTCCTTTTCATTTTATAAAACATTAAGGCTTATAGAGGAAGCCAAATAACGATTACGGCGGAAGAGAGGTCATTGTTGCCACATACATTAAAAAAAATCCTTTTGTATTTTAGTAAAATGATTCATAGAAAAATACCCCCTTTGAATGAAATTAAAAGTGAAAGGGTTTTATTATACACTGTGTAGAAGAAGGAGGTGTATATTATCATAACTTGCCTCAATAAAAGGAGATTATGATGAAGCCTCTTACCTTGTGTCCCACATGACTCGTTCATCATTTAATTTAATGAATAATAAACTTAAGTCAATTTATACTTGATTAAAAAACTTTTCAAGTTTATTATTAGTTTTATATCTCTTATTAACTTTCTATAATAATCAGTTAATTATTTGACATTATATCAGACATTTTTTCGATGTTTGGAACTTGAGTAAAAAATGAACTTGTTATAATTACAAATTGTCCATGTGGTCAGAAGTACATTATATCCAGGATGATATTCATGATTTATATATCATATATATCATATATATCAGATATATCATATATATCATATATATCCATTATATATGTATTTATAATAATCCATATCATTTGGATATGTGAAAATGAAATGCACCATTCATGGAGACAGTAAGCCATAAGTACGCATGAACGCTACTTCCATTTCATTTTTATCATTTTAAAAGGAATGAAAACCAAATGATACATAGGTATATTATTATTCCAGTATAATATCATATTTTATATACATTACATTAGTTCATTAACACCAACCTTTATACATTCTATGTATGGTATGCATAAGTCATATCACTTTGAGGGGGCGGTAGTCTGCACTTCCTCAAATGAAATTATCTTATATATACATCATGAAAAGAATAAAGGTATGTACTAAAAGAGAAATAAAGAAGAATATAGAAAAAATAAATACCATAAATATCATATATAAAATAATTTCCAACATAATGTAGACCATAATAGGTGGTCGGATAAGATTGAACAATCATCATTTCGTGAGGAAGTTGTTCATATTCCACAAAAACAGTATGTTATATACCCATTAGATAGAGGTGTGTGTAAGTTTAGTTAGAATAATTCTCATAACAACAACCTAATATATTTTGGATACTTGGGTTTTTATATAAACAATGAATAATAAGAGCATAGGGAGTGAAGATGTAATATAAAAGAAGGGAACTTAAGGGAAGATGTTACCTTTAAATCAGGTAACTCCCTTTGATTTGAAACAGAAGGATTTCATGAAGTGCCTTATGCCTAAGGTAAGGATTATAAGATGTATATAGAGATGTTGGGAGATTATTTGAGCAGATTTTGGATGATCCAATGGGATTGAGAGGTGTCAGTAATGGCTAGAGGTGATGGATTTTTATAAGAGGGAAGATAGGCTCTTTGGGAAATTTTGAAACTATTATTTATTATAAAAGTATATTTAGTTTAAAAAATCCATAACTCATTAAATTATAACATAAGATGACTATTATTAGAAATAATCTCATCTAATAGGTTTTATACATGTTTTGGTTTCAAATTTAACCTTTTCATTTTGCTTTTACCCTTAGTTAACTAATTTGACTTTTACTATGTCTTCTTGTGTATTCACTCTATATGGTTAATATAGATACAATAAAATCAAAAGACACCCAAAATAGATCATTAATGACATTTGTAACATCTGATATGTCATTTGGCTGAATCATATATTTTTAGGACTATTTTATCATTTAATAAAATATTAATTGATTTAAAAACTCATTTATGTCAATTTTTATACTATTCATATCATGACATTTTAAAAACTACAAAAAACTTTTTTTCTATCTAAAAATAATCATTAACTAAAATATAAAAAGTTATACACATCTCTATAATTCTTTGATGGCATAAAAAGTTTCAAAATAAATTTATTTTAATATTTATAATCTCATTTATTCAAAACATTCATTAATGAGGTAATCATTACAACATCATTGTGTCATAAATAAATAAATTTATTTGATGTCTAAAAATTATAAATAAATTAACATGATTTAGGAAATCCTTTTATATTTCTAATTAATATTTATTGTCAAATATATCAATTGTATTACCCCACATTAAAATTATTTTATCAAAATAATACATGTTTACGATATTTTTATTTTTACTTTAAATAAAAATTAATTAATGTAATTATCTTACCCAAGTGGATTCCAAAGGCCAAAAGTTATACCCAGGTATTTTATTAGTCATACATTAATCATCCAATAAGTTTATGGCAAGTTTTAAGGTAATTTTATATTTTTATAATTTTATTTTTACCTTGAATTACACTATTTACCTTTAACCGCGGTAAATAAAAATCAAAAGATACTATTCATCCAAAATTATTTGCATTTTATTGAACCAAATTTTACTTACTGATGAAAACCATGTATGTTGTATTTTTGAAATTAAATTCAATGAAATGGTAAAATTTCATTTAAATGAAAAAGTTAGTTTTTAACTACTATGAAGTGTTTTTCATTATTTATCAAAAATTGAATGGTTTCAGAAAAATACCAAAAATTCACCCAAAGATAATTTTTATATTAAAAATTCAAAATTGATATATATCTTACCAAATTAAAAACATATAAGTTTCATTAATTAAATTAAAATTAATTTTCATTGTCAAAATTAGAAAGCGTTTTTAAGTTGTAAAAACTACCAAAAGATTGACAGGTGTTTATGTCCAATTTCAAAGTGTAATTACTTGAAATGAACAAAATTGGATTACATGGTAAAAATATAATCCAATTACACTTTAAACCCATTTAAAAAGATAATCTAACCATATAAATAAATCATATGAAAAGACAGTTTTGACTTAAAATGCAATATTTTTCTCTATTCATTAAAAATGAAATTTATCAGAAAAATACCAAAAATTTACCCAAAGTAAATTTTGATATACCTCTTCTAAAGATGAAGTTTTTTTTCTCAAATTAAATTTATAAAAGTGACAAAAACTAGATTTAAAATGGGTTCGCTATCAAAAGGTGGTAAAACTACCTGTAAACAATATTTGAATATTTCATGCTTAAAATTGGATTCATTCTCATTTTAAGCCTATAAATTTTATGGGATAAATTTAGTAACATTTAACAATAATTTTTAATCATAATATGGTTAGTTCTGTTAATTCCCTCCAATACAATGTCTAGGCTTTAACTACCTTTTAAAATAATCATATTATGTTATTATTTTTTAGTATGACTCAGCCTTTTGTGCAACATATGATTTCAGAGAAACCCATTATTGGGTTTCGGGTACACCATCGAACATAACAACCCCTTTAAATTAAAATTAATATTTAATTCAACAATATTAATAAACATGAAAATATCATATTCTTTATTTACCCAGGATGTTACAAAAAGGGATCAAGAATTATATTGTTTGGAGATGTGAGTTCATTCCCACAAAAGATAAATATATATTAAAATATAATTAGTGAAACATAAAAAATATTAGGGTAAATATTATTTTATATCAAAATTAAAATGGAATTGAAAACAAAAAATATCTTTTTGAAAACATTTGTAACATTAATGGAAAAGACCATGCTACAAGTCACTTCTAAAAGTTTTTTTCAAAAGTTATAGTGAAAAATATTTTAAAACCATTAATTTTTAGAAATAATCTTCCAAAATAGGACATTGAAAATATATAAAGTTTATCATGTATTAATTTGTGTTGTATGAAAAAAATATGAAATTGAAATTAGTAACCCTTTTTAATATCATGAAAAATACCCTTATTTAATAACAAACATTGTAGAAGGAGTTAAAAAATATTATTTTGTATAAAAATATATTCTTCCACATAGTGGTAGATAAATTACAATACAATAAAATATTAGGGTTATATAACCTATGCATGGAATAAATAATTTCATAATGAAATAATATAACTGAAGGAAAGGAGACTTGAGTTATCAATATCCCTTACTGGAAACATAATCCTTGAAGTAATAAATATTTAAAAAATGTGTATTATGGGTAAGGAATATAAATATATAGAATAAAAATGTGTTACCACATAATATAAAAAATTGGTATAATTTAACCCTATTTTATGTCAAAGAGGATGATTATACCATAATGATTAGAAATAAGTTACCAGAATGATTTACAACCAGTGTAACAATTGAGTAAAAAAAATTTGCTGAAAAGGAACTAATTTGGATTATTGTTTCTCTTGAATAAAAAATATATATGATAAACATACATCCATTTTATTGAATAAACCATTCAAAGGAAAACAAAGTTAATAATATAAACAAGTATCAAGGAATTAATATTTGAGAAAATGCACCCTTACTGCTTGAGAATCATTTTAATCAAAACCCTTTTAAATAGAGGGATTTTAATTTAACATAAAATAAAATTATTAAAATATAATATATTATATCATATCTCAAATATTTACTACATACACCACATATGTGAAATTATGTTCATAGTACAAAATATGTCTCAAAGAGTGGACTTTTAGATGAAAACCCTTACCTTTCCCTTTATTAGTTCTATATATGCACCTAACTTCCAGGATAATAAAATTATATTTTTTAGATACATTCTTAGTAACCTTATTCATCTATATATAAATTAATATATAAGATGTAAGATCATATGCTATTTATTTATTATATAGTTTTGATGCCTATGTCGGTTACTTGTGGTTGTTTAATTAATTTTCTCACAACTCCTTATGTATATTGACCTTGGTAGAAAGCATCATAAAATAGTTTTGTAGTATCTAGATTGTAAATATTTTTATGGAAATAAATTTTTTATATAAAATACATTTTTAAATCCATAATTGAATGGTGGTGATAATAAATGATACTCATTTCCCATAGAGGTAGTAGTCCATACATACCCACAATTATTGTTTCCATTTATAAACCAAGGAGAGGGAAATATAGTATATTATAATTTAATATTTTATAATTAAATTTATATTATATATATCATATTTATACATGAATAAAATCATTAAAAAATCATGTGAGTTGGTTTTGAAAAACAACAAATGTCGCTTTGTGGAGGCGGTAGTCCACACAATACAATAACGATTCTCTTTGTTTTTATTAGTAGATGATGAGGAAAAATCAATGGTTATTACTTTAAGATAATATCATATAAGTTTATTAATTATAATAATTTCATTATATTTTTAATGATATAACTTATTTGAAATAGTATTATTAAGGAGCAATGATCATGATGATGGTAATACTTATCTTCGAGGCATGATCTTATCTTTGAGATCTTCTTAGAAGTGAAGGCCATAAGATAACATCTAGAGATACAGGTCTTAATGATGAGAGAGGTAATTATAAGAGATATAATGTTTTAAAATTTTAAATATAAATTCAAATGGTAATTGTAACATTGATTTGGTGCGAGGGATACCCTTTTATAAGGGAAGAAAAAGTCACTTTTAAGAATACCCCATATACTTCCATGATATCATTATAGTATTCCATGGTAAATGACTCAAATATTTAACAATAATGGTTCGTGGGGTGGTATTATGATGATAAATACTCAACCAATTCTTTCCAAACAATTTTTAATCATGTTTTAGGTCTTTTAGCATAGGTTTCTACATATTTATATTTTGAGTTCTACCTTGGTTTCAAGTTTATAATTATGTAATTTATATTTTATTTAAAATTAAAAGGTAACACATACTACATAATTTCCATATTTTAAAAATAAATTCAATCTCTATGTTTTATAATTAAATATATAAATATTAGGAAATAAAACTTTAAATTAAAATATATAATATATAATAGAACATTTCTTATAAAAAAAGACTTTAAACATTTTGTGTTCTTAATTTATTTAGTATTGATTACTAATTGAATGATATTTAATATATATATATATATAAATATTATATTATAATAACAATTTAAAATATATAAATTTAATTTATTAGATAAAAATTACACAATTTTGATGAATATTTTTTTTGAAAGTAACAACTTTACCATTATGATGACTATTATATAAAATCATTGTAATCCAACATTTATGTCCAAAAATGAAATTAAAATTTTTATATAATATTATCATATTGATCTAAAATAGGAAATAAATTTTTAAAAATATAATTTATATAAGTTATGGAAAGTAATTTTTAATATAAGCGAATCAAAATAGTTTTTTTTGAATAAAATATTACTTATCTTTCCAAAAAGATATACATAGTGGTTTTAAAGAAAACATAGAAATTTTAATTGATTTATTTTAATTATAAATTTTAATGTCTTATAGAAAATTGTTTGAAAAAATGTAATTCAATATTTTATTATATCAATGCCATAAGAATGTCTGTTCCAAGAAAAATCAGTATTTCATCACTATTCACCTAAAATAAATTATTTTAGAAAAACCAAAAAATTTCAACTTAATAGAATATTGTTATTATAATTTTAAAAATAATTTTAATTGTTTAAAACCCAAATCATAAATTTTTTAAATTCAAATTTTGGGAAAAATCATAAAATATAACGAAAAATCATATTTATTAGAAAATTAAATTTCCAAATAGTAATTTCTTTTATTTTATATAATTTACCAAAATATTTGTTCCAAAAAATTATTATTATCCAAAAATTTATCTTCATTAATATTTTTTTTTCTGAAATAGAAATGTATATCATATAAAATATAAATTTTTATAAAAAGAATTTTATGACCAAACATTTATATTATTATTCAGTTTAGGTAATCTAATTGAATTTCATTCATATCATAATTAGAATTTGTTTTATTTATTAATATATTTCATAATGTGGGTAGTCATATTCATTACCACTAATTTATTATCTATAATCTAAATTTCATACTTAAATATTAATATTTTATCTAAACATATCACAATTTTATTCATGCTTGGGATACTTGTGGAGAAATCTATTGAATACAATAACTTATTTAAAGGTAATTATATATAAAAATATTGGGGTTTTACATTCTTCCCAATTAAATAAATTTAATCATCACAATTTTAAATATTTGTCACTAGTGAATGTAGGTGAGTGTATTCTAATCATATTGATCATTAGAGATATATCTTATAATGTGACGTCTAACATATGCTCTTAGGTTATATAGAGTTACATATCTTTCATCAAACAATATTAATAATTCATTCAATTTTATACCGAAGTATATTATATACCCTAATCAAATATTACCAACAACATACCTTTCCTAAAAGCATTTGAATCTCCCAAACAATAAATCAGAATGACAACATATATTCTTTAAAAATTAAATCTTATCTTTACCAATAGTTTATAAAGTCACCGACTAGTCTATATATATCATAATCCAAATATTTAGATAAAAATCACAAAAAATGTCATGGATTAGTTTTTATTTAAAACAATAATCAATATTAAGGCTATAAACGTTGTCTAACTCCTTTTTTTTTGAAATCATTAAAACCTTTATTACCTCAGAATCAAACATATATTTATCCTAAGATTTATCTATACCTATAACATATTTTCTCCAATAGTTATCCTAAACAATATAACCCTATCATAAAATCACTTTTCAGGGTTAGTAATACCATTTAATATAAGTTTCCATACGTTTAAAGTAAAACTAATAAAGAAAAATCATTACATGTTTCATATAATCATCAAACATTTTAGGAAATAACAGAATGTGGTCGATAAAAACTACTCACAAATATGAATTTAAAAGAGTTTTAAGATTTTATTCTCATTAAATATCAAAATAATTACCCTATGAAAGACTAAAAAATAACCTTTTACATCATAAAATGATAATAATAAGAATATAAACCATTTTATTATGATCTATTATTTAGTTAGAAGACATAGTGTCTTCTTGTACATACCTTTCTGATCTCCATTTATATGATTCTGTTTCAACCAAATATGGAATCCCAAAATTTTTATCAATAAAATATTAGTAAATGATTACATGAATATGAAATCTCAATCCTAATATGTCTTCTCTAATGACACCTTCATTTTATCATTTGATACTTCCAATTCAATTTACTTTGATTTATGTTATGTTCTATTGTACATATTAACCTAATCCCTTAAAGTAATTAGTTTTTTTTCATAATGGTTCATTAATAGAATGTGATTGACCAAAGAATATCCCTTGAGAATGTCCAACCATGTGTGAAGTCTTAGGACCATTCACCATACACTGTAGTGGATATTTATTTAATGCTCAATCAGCCTTTATTGTGGTTTACATAACCATATAAATTTTCTAGTATCTAGAAGAAGATGTAATTTCTTGGAAAACAAAATACACAAGACATTACATAAACATTATGATTTCATATGGTACTCTGACTCAATCCTAGGATATTCACTAAAGTTCTCTCATCTAGATCCCCAAATAAAATATGCATTATTTCCTTAGGATGAAATGATATACTATCTAAAACGGTCATCTATACCCTTGAAACTATGAAAAAATTTAAATTATATATCCCTAAATTATCCTTAAATAATTCTAATATATAAAGTTATAAAAATATTTACATGAAACCAACTACGACACTTTGGACTCACACACCCAGTTCTGATTCCCATAAACATATACTTTACATACATGATTTGATACAAAAAATAGATTCTCCAAAAAATATCAATATTTAAATTATATAAATAAAATATTTTATTAAATATTTTAAAAAATCCTTTAAGATTTAGAGCTTTATATAATTCATAAAAAAATAAGATAATAATGTATATTTCATTCTAAACTATTGGATACCTTTCTATACTATATAATAAAACCCTTAAACCGTAATATGTCTTACAAATCTCCCAATAATTACCAACATAAGCTATATTATTAGGAATATTATATGTAATAATTTTTATAATATGTTTGGGAATTGAAACATAAGAAATGTATGAGCATAAATTCTCGGTTAAAAATACATGTAACATAATCTATCAAAAAAATAAGTATGGAATACATAATATGATATAAGGCCCCAGCCTTAAACATTACTTATTATTGAATTAAATGAATAATTCACATTAAGGATCTTTTCATGTTAATAGTTTTCGATAATTAGGACATAACTGTTACATCTCAAAGATTACAAAGTATACACTTCTACTAAGTTTCCATAAAATAAAAACCCTTAAAAAGAAACATGTATAGTTCCATGTTTTAGATATCATGTCTTTCCTTGATCCCATCCTTGACCCTATTCATCTTTAAGTCCTGTGGAAAAAATTTCAAAAACTTTGGATGGGCATAAAAATCCTAGTAAAGGATACACAAAGAAGGAAAACTGTTAGTTTTTCAAAAAAACAAGTAAACTAAGAATAGTTTATCAAAGTAATACTTTTCACCTTTATGAAGTAGTAAAAAAACTCTTCACTGAATAAAAGATCATTACTTACCCCTTTTGTAACCAAAATATTACCATAAAAACCATATAAAGAACACATAACCTATAAAGGTAACTTGGGACATAAACATACTTAAATGGAATAACCATATGGTCGACTTCCACACATATCACTTAATAAAATAGCCATACGACCAACTTGCATACCCAATGTATTGGAGGTTATAACGTAACCACCCGTCCTGGTATTCACGACACCACCCGTTATATGGTTTATCACATAACCACCCGTACAATGTCCAAGTACCATAATCACACATAAGATATTGCAAATATAAACATTTCAATAACAACATTTCATTTGCAATCACAATAAGTAATTCCAAGATATTGAATTAATCAATCCATTTTCAAAAACCATTTAAAAGAGATTTTTGAATCAAAGTGTCCCATAACACTTTGAAGATTTTAATGGAATTATATTTTTAAAACATTAATGTCCATATAAATAAGTACTGAAAAACATTTTGAAAACATGGACATTAAAGATAAAGATTTGGAATAATAAATCTTTAAAACATTTAAAACGATATTTTTGTTAAAGAGTTTTTAACAAAATGAGAGACTCTTGAATGCAAATAATTGCGGAATAACATTTAATCAGAACATTATAATATCATTAGAATAAAGGGATTCATGATAATATATGTCAAAAGATAGTATATACACCATATAATATTGAATTTGTGTATAACAACAATGAAGTCTCAATGGAAATGTAAATTGAGATGAAATCCATTATAAATATGGTATCCTTAAATTAAAGATAAATCTTTCACATAATTATGTGTGAGAAATATAAATACACGCAATATAAGTGGATATTATGTGTGAAACAATCAGAGGTAATTCAAAAATATTCATAGGATGACATGTTCAAGAAGTACAAGTTGAACCCGAAGAATCAAAATTGGGTTAAGAAGTTCCCTTGCAAAAATTCGACAGCCTAACAGCGTCACTTCAAAAATTCAGAAAATGAGTTGATGAGAGATAAAAACGGTATCTCATCACTTGGACATAAAATTTACATCAATAATGATATATAATAACATATCCCAACATAATAGTATGCGAATTAAAAGACATAACAACAGAAGTCTTTTAAAAAGATGAGGGTGAAAGGTTCCCTTACCGACTTGGGTAAACCCATTAAAGAAGGGTCATAAAATGAATATGTAAATACCCAAAAATGAAATTATATTTCACAAAGAGTATAATAATGGGCATTACATAACCCACTCAAAGGAAATGGTGGAAAATGTAGCATAAATCTCACGGGACTAAAAGTGAGATGAAAAATCCCTTACAAAAACTCGGCTACCTAACAGCGCCACTTAAAACTTCCAAAAATGGATTGATGAGATCAAATAGGGTATCTCATCATATTAAAATAAAATTTAAATCAATAGGAATATAAAATAACATCCCCCAAAATAACAAAGATGAGATTAAAAGTAGTGACTTAAAGGAGAGTACTTAAAAAGAAGGAGAGAGGTTGGATCTCTTATGAAAATTCGGCATCCTAACGACGCCAATCAAAACTTCCAAAATAGATTGATGAGAGAAAATAAGGTCTCTAATCATATGAACATAAAAATTACAGTAAGAGTAATATAAAAGAACATCCCAATCATAAGAAATATGATATTAAAAGGAATGACATAAAAGAGTGTACTTAAAAAGAAAGAGAGGGGTAGGATCCCTTACCTCGGGTCCGACCTGACTCGATCGTTCTTTAACCTCCTGAATAATAAACTTGAGTTAATTTCTAATTTCTTAATAAACTTTTTAAATTTAATTATTCTTTTTATATCACTTATTACCATGTTATGAACACTATGTAATTATTTAAGTTAATAATGGTCGTTTTGTCGATCATTGCTACTTGAGTCAAAAATAAACTCTTTATAATTACAAGCTTGTTCATGGGGTAAAATATCCATTATATCCAGAATTATATTAATTATTTAGATATCATATATATCATATATATCCATTATATAAATTCATTTATAATATTACATAACATTTAGAGGTAAGAAATGAAATGCACCATTCATGGAGACGGTAAGCCTTACGTACACATGAACACTACTTCCCTTTATATTTCATATTTAATGGAATTAATACATAATGATACATAATAGTATTATAATTACAGTATGGTATCATATATAATATCATTAAATCTATCCTTTATACGTACCACATATGGTATTAACGAATCAAATCACTTTGAGGGGGCGGTAGTCCGCACTTCCTAAAATGAAGATATCGCGTTTACCCATAATGGAAACCATAAAGGTATGCCATAAATGAAAAATACAGAAGATTAAGTAAAACATAAACATACTATATATCATATATAAGTATAGTGACATCTTAATGGCCACCTTTTAAGGTGTTAAAATAATATTGAACAATCATCGTTTCGTGAGGCAGAAATTCACTATCCAGAGAAACAATATGTTCTTTAACCATTATATGTAGGTGTGTGTAAGTTTAGCTAGAATAAATCTTATAAAAACATCCTAGTATATTTAGTATACTGGTGTTGTTACAAAAGAAATGAATAAAAAGAGTTTAGGGGGTTGGAGAAGCAAAATAAAACAAAAAAACACAAGTGAAGACATTACCTTAAAATCGGGTAACTCCCTTTGTTTTGAACCAAAAGGGTTTCTTGAAGATCTTCCTGCCTAATTTAAGGCTTCTAGGATGAGGAGAGGGATTTTGGGAGACAAAATGATCAGAGATTGGCCGAGCCAAAGGCTTGAGATGTGTGGTTAAGGAGGTAGAGGTGGGGGCCTTTTATAAGAGGAGAGGAGGGGAACTCTTGGAAAAGTATAAAATGTTACTTTATTTTCAAATGAGTTTCTGATTTTAAAGGTCCCAAATTGATTTATTTCTATTATAAGGTGATAAGAGTTCTAAATCCACCCATACAATAGGTTTTTAACATGTGTTGGTCTTATATTGTACATTATATTTTCATTTTATTTAAATCGTTAAATAATGAGGTAATCGCTGCATCATCATGATGTCATAAATAATTTAAATTATTTAATTTCTAAAAATTATAAAAAAACTACTATGATGTAGGAAATATTTTTATCCTTCTAATGACTATTTATAGTCAAAAATCGGACTTGTATAACACCATGTAAAAATTGTTTTAGTAAAACAATACATGTTTGTGTTATTTTTACTTTTACTTTAAATAAAAGGCATTAATGTTATTATCTTCCCCAAGTGGCACCATGGGGTCCCAAAAATAGACACATGGGTTGTATTGGTCGGCCATGACTCATCCAATAGGGTTAGGACAAGTTTCAAGATGTTTTCGTTTTATTATAATATCATTATTACCTTAAATCACACTAATTACCTTTAATCACGATTAATAAAACTTAAAAGTTACTTTTCATCAAAAATTATTTTCATCCCATTGAACCACATTTTACTTAATAATGAAAATAATTTATATTGGATTTTTTAAATTCAAATCACAGAATTGGTAAAGTTCCATTTAAACGAAAAATCGGTTTTTGTAACTACCACTTTGTTGTTTCACTATTAATCAAAAATTATGGTTTTTCAGAAAAATACCAAAAATTCACCCTAAGATATATTTGATATTATGAATTAAAAAATACTCTATATTTTACTAAATTCATAACATATAAGTTTCATTAATTAATTTTATAATTAAATCCTGTTGTCAAATCAAATAGCGTGTTTTGAAGAAATAATATTTATCAAAAGATTGACACTTGTTTATGTCCAATATCAAAGTGATATTAATTACAATGACCACCATTGGATTAAATGGTAAAAATATATTCTAATTTTACTTTAAAACCAATTCAATAGATAATATAATCATATAAATAAATTATATTAAAAAGAGGTTTTGAATTAAAATACAACATTTTTCACAATTCATTAAAAAATGAACTTTATCGGAAAAATACCAAAAAATTACACAAAGTAAATTTTGATTTCCCAATTATAAAGAAGAATTTTATTTTGTCAAATATAAAAAATTAAATTGTAAAAAGGTGGATTTAAAATAGGTTCGCCATTAAAAGGCGGTTAATCGACCTTTTAAATAATATTAGAATGTTTACGCTTAAAATTGGATTCATTCACATTTTTAATCCTATAACATTTATTGTAAAAAGTAAAAATATTTGAAAAACATATATAATAATTTTGTAGTTAGTTTTATTCATTCCTGTCATTCCAATGACTAGGTGTTAACTACCATTTAAAATAAAATTATTTTATTATTAGAGTGCAACGTAAGATTTCAAAGGAACTCGTTGTTGCGTATTGGGTAAGCCATCGAGCATAGCGTTCCATTTAAATTAATATCAACATTTTATTAAAAAAGTTGGATAAATATTAAAATTTCATATTCTTTATTTACCTGGGGTGTTACATCCTTCCCCCCTTTTGGGAATTGCGTCCTCGCAATTTTAAAACTGGGCTTGGAAACATCATTGAAAGTCCCACATCGGAACAAGAGTCTGTAAAACTATCAATTTAAAAGGAAGGGAGAGAAGTACAAAGGTCACCCAAGTTAACCCATACTAGGATTGAATGTATGAAAATATGAATATGGAGGAAAAAACAAAGGGTCATGTTATGATGGAGAGTGATAGTAAACATGTTTATGAGAAAGTTAACGACCAGAAAATCACAAACTTGCGATGGGTTAAACGATATTTGATTCTCCAGTAGGAAAAATTAACAAACAACATTTTTGTTTTAAGTTACTTTTCAGTGAGTAATTTATTTATGAGCTTAACTAAAATATAAGGAAACATAATTACTTGTCATGTTGACTTTCAACTTTTACTAGATTTCTTACATGAACTCATATTTTCTCCAAAAGACGAGTATTTAGGATGACTTATTCACATTAAGAGAGCTATAATAAACTTCTAGAGAACCACCTAATCAAAAAAAGAGAACTATATACTTCCCATGTCTTTAGAACATAACGAAAACTAAAACAAAAATGGTTAGTACGATATCAGATAATACCCAAAAAGGATAATCCTTTATAAAAAAAATCTATTCTTAATCTCCAAAATATGTCAAATAATACCCAAAGTTCAACAAAGACCATTCAATAAAAATATATCCATAAAACTTTTCAAAGTAATAAAAACTATGACTGAAACCCAAATCTCTGAAGGATTTAATCACATAGTCTTCCAAGATAAAGCTTAACATTTATCTCCAAAAAACATCAGTTACTCTTAAAGTCTCAAACTGAAAAGTAATTAATCTAATCACATAACCTCTATGATAGGTTAATTATTTCCATAGATAACCCAAAATAAACTTACTCTTGAATCCTAAAATCATCTAACAAAAAATAATTAGTCAAACTAACCAGGGACTTCACGTAGTCCAGTGGTAGGTGATAAATACCAGTTTCACTTTGGTTGTGAGTTTGATTCCCGCAGCTTTGTCTGACGTGATGGGTTGTCACACGGTCTGTGTGTTATCCTTTTTCCAAAACTACATAATTCTTAAATCATTCCCCAAAATGAGATAAAATCTTCAAAAATGATCATAATATATTTTAACCTCAAGTTTATCTCAAGCCTTTCATTTTCCATCATATCATAGAGTAATCCATAATTACCTAAAAAGTAAGGATCATATAAACCCTAATGGTTACCTTTATAATTATTACCAGAACATCCAGGTTGAGTTTCTTCTCTCGTACATGATGCATTAGAGAACTCACCAAGGTTCAAGTGGTTGATCATGACTCTTGATAGTTGTTTTAGAATAACCACGAGATTTCTCATTGAATCCCCCATTTCATCCAGTCTCTGAATCAGAGAACCACCACAGTTTCCTTCAAACCCATTTTCACTTTGGTGCCTATTAGATCCATATATTTACTAAAACCAAAAATTTCAGTGTGAGTATATCATCAAAATCATCATATACTAATGAAAAATATAATCACTAATATATACTTACTCATCCACTTCATCTAAAAACTATGACTCTTTCTAAAATCCTAGCCATTATGGTAATGTCACTTATGCTTATAGAATACCCTAACCTCTAAAGTTATCTAAACCGACCTTTGATACCAACTATAAGGCCTCAGACTTAAACATTACTTATTATTGAATTAAATGAATAATTCAAATTGAGGATCTTTTCAGGTTTAGAGTTTTAGAGAATTAGGACATAACTGTTACATCTCAAAGATTACAAAGTATACACTTCTACTAAGATTCAATAAAATAAAAACTCTTAAAAAGAAACATGTCTAGTTCCATGATTTAGATATCATGTCTTTCCTTGATCCCATCCTTGACCCTATTCATCTTTAAGTCCCGTGGAAAACATTTCAAAAACATGGGATGAGCATAAAAAGCCCAGTAAAGGATACAAAAAGAAGGAAAACAGTTAGTTTGTCAAAACAACAAGTAAACCAAGAATAATTTATCAAAATAATACTTTTCACCTTTATAAAGCAGTAAAAAAAACTCTTCACTGAATAAAATATCATTACTTACCCCTTTTGTAACCAAAATATTACCATAAAAAAACCATATAAAGAACACATAACATATAAAGGTAACTTGGGACATAAACATACTTAAATGGAATAACCATACGGTCGACTTCCACACACATCACTTAATGGAATAGCCATACGTCTGACTTCCATACCCAATGCATTGGAGGTTATAACGTAACCTCCTGTCCTGGTATTCACGGCACCACCCATCATATGGTTTATCACGTAACCACCCGTAAAATGTATAAATACCATAATTACCCATAAAATATTGCAAATATAATCATTTCAATAACAAAATTTCATTTTCAATCACAATAAGTAATTCCAATATATTGAATTAATCAATCCATTTTGAAAAACCATTTAAAAGAGATTTTTGAATCAAAGTGTCCCATACCACTTTAAAGATTTTAATGGAACTATAATTTTAAAATATTAATGTCCATATAAATAAATACTGAAAACCATTTTGAAAACATGGACATTAAAGATAAAGATTTGGAATAATAAATATTTAAAACATTTAAAACGATATTTTTGTTAAAGAGTTTTTAACAAAATGAGAGACTCTTGAATACAAATAATTGTAGAATAACATTTAATCAGAACATATTAATATCATTAGAATAAAGGTATTCATGATATAATATGTCAAAGGACAGTATATACACCATATAAGAGTGAATTGGTGAATAACAACAATGAAGTCTCAATGGAAATATAAATTGAGATGAAATCCATTATAAAGATGGTATCCTTAAATTAAGGATAAATCTTTCACATAATTATGTGTGAGAAATATAAATACACCCAATATAAGTGGATATTATGTGTGATACAATCAGTGGTCATTCACACATATTCATAGGATGACATGTTCAAGAAGTACAAGTTGAACCCAATGAATCATAATTTGGTTAAGAACTTCCCTTGCAAAAATTCGACAGCCTAACAGCGTCACTTCAAAAATTCAGAAAAAGAGTTGATGAGAGATAAAAAGAGTATCTCATCACTTGGAAATAAAATTTACATCAATAAGGATTTAGAAGAACGTATCCCAACATAATAGTATGCGAATTAAAAGACATAACAAAAGAAGTCATTTAAAAAGAGGAGGGTGAAAGGTTTCCTTGCCGACTTGGGTAACCCCATTAAAGAAGGGTCATACAATGAATATGTAAGTACCCGTAAATGAAATTATATTAAAAAAATAGTATAATAATGGGAAGTACATACTCCACTCAAAATAAATGGTGGAAAATGTAGCATAAATCTCATGAGACTAAAAGTGAGATGAAAAATTCCTTACGAAAACTCGGCAGCCTAACGACACCACTTAAAACTTCCAAAAATGGATTGATGAGATCAAACAGGGTCTCTCATCATATTAACATAAAATGTACATCAAGAAAAATATAAAATAACATCCCCTAACATAACAAATAGGACCTTAAAATAAGTGACATAAAGGAGAGTACTTAAAAAGAAGGAGAGGGGTTGGATCTCTTACGAAAATTCGGCAGCCTAACGGTGCCAATCAAAACTTCCAAAATGGGTTGATGAGAGAAAATAGGGTCTCTCATAATATAAACATAAAAATTACAGTATGAGTAATATAAAATAACATCCCAATCATTTGAAATATGATCTTAAAATAAATGACATAAAAGAGTGTACTTAAAAAGAAAGAGAGGGGTAGGATCCCTTACATCGGGCCTGACTTGACTTGATCATTCTTTAACCTCCTTAATAATAAACTTGAGTTAATTTATACTTTCTTAAGAACATTTTTAATGTTAATTATTCCTTTTATATCACTTATTACCATGTTATGAACACTATGTAATTATTTAAGTTAATAATGGTTGTTTTGTCGATCATTGCGACTTGATTCAAAAATAAACTCTTTATAATTACAAGTTTGTTCATGGGGTAAAATATCCATTATATCCAGAATTATATTCATTATGTAGATATCATATATATAATATATATCCATTATATACATGCATTTATAATATTACATAACATTTAGAGGTAAGAAATGAAATGCACTGTTCATGGAGACGGTAAGCCGTACGTACGCATGAACGCTACTTTCATTTCTATTTCATATTTAATGGAATTAATACATAATGATACATAATATTGTTATAATTCCAGTATGGTATCATATATAATATCATTAAATCTATCCTTTATATGTAACACATATGGTATTAATGAATCAAATCACTTTGAGGGGGCGGTAGTCCACACTTCCTAAAATGAAGATATCGCGTTTACCCATAATAGAAACCATAAAGGAATTCCATAAATGAAAAATAAAGAAGATTAAGTAAAACATAAACATATTATATATCATATATAAGTATAGTTACATCTTAATGGCCATCTTTGAAGGTGTTAAAATAATATTGAACAATCATCGTTTCGTGAGGCCGAAATTCACCATCCACAGAAACAGTATGTTATATATCCATTAGACGTAGGTGTGTGTAAGTGTAGCTCGAATACATCTTACAAACACATCTTAGTATATTGAAGATACTGTTTTTGTTACAAAATAAATTAATAAAAAGAGTTTAGGCGGTCGGAGAAGCAAAATAAAACAAAAGAACACAAGTGAAGACATTACCTTAAAATCGGGTAACTCCCTTTGGTTTGAACCAAAAGGGTTTCTTGAAGAGCTTACTGACTAAGGTAAGGATTATAGGATGAGTATAGGGATGTGGGGAGACAAAATGATCAGATCTTGTCTGAGCCAAAGGCTTGAGAGGTGTGGGTAAAGAGATAGAGGTGGGGGAATTTTATAAGAGAAGAGGAGGGGCACTCTTGGAAAAGTATAAAATGTTACTTTATTTTCAAATGATTTTTAGATTTTAAAGGTCCCACATTGATTTATTTCGAGGCTAAGGTGATAAGAGTTTGAAATACACCCATCCAATAGGTTTCTGACCTGTGTAGGTCTTAGATTTTACATTATCTTTTCATATTATTTAAATCGTTAAATAATGAGGTAATCGCTGCATCATCATGATGTCATAAATAATTCAACTTATTTAATGTCTAAAAATTATAAAAAAATACTATGATTTAGGAAAGCTTTTTATATTTCCAATTACTATTTATAGTAAAAAATGTGACTTGTATAGCCCCATGTGAAAATTGTTTTAGTAAAACAATACAAATTTGTGTCATTTTTACTTTTACTTTAAATAAAAGGCATTAATGTCATTATCTTACCCAATTGGCTCCATGGGGTCCCAAAAATCTACCCATGGGTTGTCTTGGTCGGCCATTACTCATCCAATACAGTTAGGAAAAGTGTCAAGATATTTTCATTTTGTTATAATATCATTTTTACCTTAAATCACACTAATTACCTTTAATCGCGATTAATAAAACTTAAAAGTTACTTTTCATCAAAAATTATTTTCATCCCATTGAACCACATTTTACTTAATAATGAAAATAATTTATATTGGATTTTTGAAATTCAAATCACAGAAGTGGTAATGTTCCATTTAAACGAAAAATCAGTTTTTGTAACTACCACTTTGGGGTTTCACTATTCAACAAAAATTAAGGTTTTTCAGAAAAATACCAAAAATTCACCTTTATCTATATTTGATATTCTGAATTCAAAAATGATGTCTATTTTACCAAATTCATAACATAAAAGTTGCATTAATTAATTTTATAATTAAATCCCGCTGTCAAATCAAATAGCGTATTTTTAAGAAACAATATCTATCAAAAGATTGACACTCGTTTATGTCCAATCTCAAAGTGATATTAATTCCAATGAACACCATTTGATTAAATGGTAAAAATATATTCTAATTTCACTTTAAAACAAATTCAAAAGATAATCTAATCATATAAATAAATTCGATTAAAAAGAGGTTTTGAATTAAAATACAACATTTTTCACTATTCATTAAAAAATGAACTTTATCAGAAAAATAACAAAAAATTTACACAAAGTAAATTTTGATGTCCCGATTCTAAAGAAGAATTTTATTTTGTCAAATATAACACATAAAATTGTCAAAAATTGGATTGAAAAGAGGTTCGCCATCAAAAGGCGGTTAATCGACCTTTTAAAGAATATTAGAATGTTTACGCTTAAAATTAGATTCATTCACATTTTTAATCCTCTAACATTTATTGTAAAAAGTAAAAATATTTGAAAAACATATATAACCATTTTGTAGTTAGTTATGTTCATTCCCATCATTACAACGGCTAGGTGTTAACTACCATTTAAAATAAAATTATTTTATTATTAGAGTGCAACATAAGATTTCAAAGAAACTCATTGTTGCGTATTGGGTAAGCCATAGAGCATAGAATTACCTTTAAATTAATATTAACATTTTATTCACAAATATGGATAAATATAAAAATGTCATATTCTTTATTTACTTGAGGTGTTACATATGATGGGACTAAATAATATGAATAATGCCAAAGTAAACTGAAAAAAACAACATTATATATTCATGAAAATAAATGAACACATGGATAACAATAACTAAGGATCTCATACTGATACGATTAATAATGATGGACATCCAAACATGTTATCAAGGACTTATTCCAAGAAATTATAATCGTATAGGTAGAGGTATACACCAAAACCCAAGCTATTTTTCCTAATGAGACCAATCGAAGAATCCATGGGATACATAATTCTAGGCCCCACCCGCCACTTGTTTATGTCCAATGGGTTCCCTATATGATTAAACAAGGAATTTATTGAATTACCTAAGTATCCTATAACTAAATAAAAACATGGATATCTATATAATGAATAATTTAGAATGTCAATACAAAGTAAACCTGAATTCAAAGTCAATAATCAACAAGAATGTCAATAATTTTTCTTCATTTTAATCAAGGGGATAAAATAATCATAATAAATTTATAGAATGAAGGTGGATGGTCCAATAATACATAGTTAACTTTATAATAGTCATCAATATTGGAATAATAGTATACAGAACACCAATATTTTTTCCTATGTTAATAAAAGGAATAACATGATCATAACCCATCTAGAGAAATAATGTGGATAGTAAAACAATACATATTCAACTCCCACATAATAATTTGAAATAAAATGAAAAAATAAAAAATTATAGTACTTTTCCCTATGTTAATTAAAGGTATAACATGATCATAACCCTTCTAGAGGAATATGGTGGATAGTTAAACAATACATAAATAAATTTCCATTAATAATTCATATTGTAATAGCAGCACATGGAACACAAATACTTTTCCACATGTAAATAAAAGGGTTAAAATGATCATAACCCACATAGAGAAATAATATGTAGGGTATCAAAACAAAATAAAACTTTCATAATAAAGTAAACATAGAATGATGTTCGCATATATAGAAAACAACCTCATAAAATAATTATTGAACAATTCAACCCAGAAAGGAATCATGAATTGGATTTTTTGGTATAATGATTTCATTCATCCAAAAGAAAAATATACATTATATCATAAATATTGAATCCTAAATCCTAACAGTGGGTTTTATTGAATCTAGAAATATTATGATTCATTTTTCGTTGGAGGAAGACCTAGTTAGGTCTTGGTCCAATGTACCATATAGATGAAACCAACTTTGGTTTACCTATTTAGATGGACTTATGACTTCTATATAAAGTGTGATACCTCAGTAATGGTGATTTGGGTAACTTATCTTGATCATACATTACCATTTCAAAATACTTTGATTATAATAATGTTAGGGAACCTCGTTGGAAGATATTTGTGGTCAAATAGTAGAACTATAGCTCTTTGTCACCCCTTTTAACCCTAAATCTGTATGGACGTTGATGTCTCAAGAATTTCTAACTATTATATTTACATTTTTGTGGGGAAGAGTTTTTATATTGTCTAGATATTTTTTACGAATCTTGGTTCAATTTGTATTCCTTGGATACAAAATTGGGCTATCCAATGGCAGGCTGTAGGTGTGGGATTAAGAGATTCGATCATCAGAAGGTTGTGGAATCTAGAAGCAGCAATAAGGGTTTGGGGTCTGATGTTGATGATGGATTCTATGGATAAAGACAATTGGATTATCCAAATTTTGTATAGGATATGAAATAAAAGACATAGAACTCAATCCCATTGTTAACTGACATTTTTAGTCTCGTAAGAAAGGATCTAGGTGATTCTCTATGTATAAATTCATTGGATAGACCACTCGGGGGGGGGGGGCTGGGAAATGGGTTAGTGAAAAAAAAACTTGAAGTGGAGACACATAAGTAAGGTGGATATATAAAATCCATAACTTCATCTTATATAGGGTTAGTGTGCTTAAGTAATGACACTAATGGAAGAGGGGGACCATAGATGACTGATACACAACTAGGATTGGCAGTGGATCCTAATGTGATACAAGAGGGTGACACATTAAGTGGAAAGGATCAGGAGAAGAACATAGGGGTGGGAATTTGATCAGATCAAGACCAAGAAGGGATTTTACACCTATTAATCTTAGAAATGGCTTTGAAGGATTTTATAATAAAGAAGCAATTTAGGAAATTGTAGTAGCTCAGGAAGTGCACTCTAATTATTGGTAGGGGGTCCCCGAGAATGAGTCCAGTGAAAAGTATTTTGGTAATTTTTCGGGCGATACATCTGATGATTTTTAAGTTAGAGGGATACCCATTCCAAGAGGAGGAAAATTAGGAGAGGGAATATGAAAAGGAATAAAATATTCATAATTAAAACTACCAATGAAAACCAAATCTTCAAAAAATTCGAAATTCAAGATTATTTAAGGTGATCATAAGGATACTGATAAAATTTATCATGATGAGGCTATGGATCATGAGGACCAACACCTCTAGGATGCTCAGATTGAGTGGCGGGAGACATGTACGACCCATGAGAAATCATTGGAGCTATTTATACATTCATAAGAAAAAATGATAGAGGAGTTTTTAGTGATAATTTAAAATGAATATAAACCTAATAAGATGATGATATTACCATTAAAAGTAAATAACAATGGTGAGAAGAGTTCATGTATTGATAAAAAAGATATTATACTGATAATTTGATTCAACAAATAGATGATCCACCAGGAAGAGTACATGAAGACTGAGTACAAGCTAGAATTTAATTTTGAAGATATTTTAAAGGATGATATAGATATATAGGTATACTATATTTTCTAGAAATTATATGGGGAAAATTATTTGAGTAGGCTAAAGTTGTTTTTCAATGGTTCTATGATTTATTTAGGTGTTTGAACCTTGTAGTTTCTCAAATTTCCCTTAAAAGTGTTATGATAATAAAAAAGTTAATTTTTAATCATTCATAAACCTATTGGGGTAAATAATTTTGAAATTAAAAAGGGATATGTAATTGAAAATATTAAATGTCTTTTAAAATTCAATTTTAACATACGTAAAAGATAATGCTATGGGTCACTTACAAAAGAATTTTTTTTCAAAAGGTGATGTGAAAAATATTTGAAAAATATTAATTTTTAAAAATAATATTAATATTAGGTACTTGAAGATACATAAATTTATTTTAGATAAATTATTATAGGAACACAAACCATATGAAAGTGTAACGAATAACACTATTTAGTACCCTGAAAAACACCCTTGTTCAAAATATCACATTGTAAATAGAATAAAAAAACCTTATTTTGTATCAAAATATATTTTTCCACATATTAGTTGAGAAATTACCATAAAATAAAATATTAGAATTGGAGAATCTAAGAATTGATTAAATAAGTTTATAATAAAACAATATAACTCTTGGAAATGAGACTTTATTTATAATATCTCTTAGGAGAAACACACTCTATGAAGTATGAAATATTTCAAAAAGGTATATTATGTCATATAAATGTAAATTGAATGAAAAATATAAAATACCACATAATATAATAAATTTGAATAATGTATGCTACCATTATGTTTAAGAGGTTGGGCATAACTCATTGAATGGAAATTGAGTTACCAAAAAGCTTTACAACCAGGGTAACAATTGAGTAAAATCCATTTTCCGAAAAGGAAATAATTTGGATTATTTTTTCCTACTAATAAAACAAATATATTATTAAGATACATATTTTCATAGTGAATAACCATTCAAAATAAAAGATGATGCATAACATAAGTATATCCCAAGGAATTATACTCCGAGACAAATAACCATTGTTGATTTAGTGTCATTTTAATCAAAAACCGTTGTATGAGACAAATTTTAATTGAAAATAAAATAAAATGATTAAAATATAATTTATTATATTATATATCAAATATATTTTATATACAGAACATAAATAACTTTTTTTTCATAATACCGAACATGTCTCAAAGAGAGGAATTTGAGATGAAAACCCTTACATTGTTCCAAATTCATTCTTTTCATGTGATAACTTCTTGAATATTCATATTTAGTTTATTATATACCATATTATAAGGCTTATTAATATATTTTTTGTTTAATATTGACCACCTATTAACATATGATATTTACTTATTATATATTTTTCCTACTTAGGAGGGTTACTTGAGGATGTTCGGTTAATTTTTCAATAACTATTTATGTATGATGAACATGGTAGAATGAATCATAAAATGGTGGAATAATATCCATAATTTTTATAGTTTTATGGAAATAATGTTTTTTTAAATTAAATATATTTTGAAATCTATCCTTGATGCATTGTGATGACAAATGAAACAAATTTCCCATGGTGGTGGTAGTCCCCATGTACACACAATTAATGGTTTTATTTTCAATAAATGTGAAGGAAATAAAGTATACGATTATTTGATATTTAAAAATCGTATTAATATTGTTGGTATAGTGTTTATTCATGAATTCTGTCAATACAACCAACTATTATAATAGGTTATGAAAAACAGTATACATCACTTGTTGGCAGTAGTAGTCTTCACAACATAGTAACGACACTAACGTTTTTCTAGAAGATGAATAAGAACAAATGGTTTTTCCATAAATATAATAAAAACATAGTATAATAATGATATGTATGTTATTATAGATTTAGGTATATAATATATATTTTCTAGGAATATTAAAGAGGTAAGATTATGAGGAAACTAAAACTAACATTGGAGACTTGATATTATCTTAGAGATCTCTTTAAGAGTTAAGTCCCTAACATAAATTATAGAGAAAAGGGGAATAATTTCAAGAAATTTAATTCTAGGAGTGGTATTTTGGATATATTTTCCTGGTAAATTATAATGTTAAGTTTAATATTTAAGAATTTAGAGTGATGCCCATTTATAATTGAAGAAAACACATCTTTTAGAAATTCCATTTACACTTCCATGATATCATTTCAATATTAATTTTTTATTGTATATATTATTTTATAATAATGGATTATATGAATTTATTGGGTCAATAATTCTTCTACCAAGATTTTCTACATATTTTTTAATCATGTTTCAAGTATTTTTACTATAGGTTTTTACATTTCTATATTTTGATTTCTACATTGGTAACCAGTTTTTAACTAAGTAATTTATGTTTTTTTTAAAATATTCAGTAAATTATATCAACAAAAATTTAGGTTTTGAACCTAAATTTTTTCTTTATTTGGTCTAATTAAATTTCCCAAAATAAGGAAATAAAATTTGAAATTATGATATATAAGATAAAAAATATTTTTTTTTGTTGAAAAATGAGTTTTGTCCATTGCATATTCTTAATGCTATTTAGTGACTATTACCATATTAAAGAGTATTAATATATTTATAAATTGAATAAAAATTAAATTATATTCACTATTTAAAATATATTAATTAACAAATTATATAAAAAAATACAAAATATTAATTATACAATTCTTTGAAAATAACATTTTTACCATTATCACAGTTATTTACTTAAATTGCAGTTATCATAATTTTATGCCACAAACTAAAACTGAACTTGTTAAATAATATTATCATATTTTTACAAAATATTAAATCCAATTTTATATATTTAATTTCTTGAAGTTTTATAAAGTATTTTTTAATATAAGTGTATAAATTTTTTAGAATAAAAGATTAAATATGTTTCCAAAATTTAATACAAGTGTTTTATAAGAAAAATATTAATTTTAAATGATTTATTTTAATTATAAATATAAATTGAATATAAAAATATTTCAAAAATATTTAGTTTATTATTTTATTATGAGAACTTCATAAGGGAGACTGTTTTTAGAAAAATTATTTTTTTATTCACCTAAAATCTAATTATTTCAGAGAAATTAAAAAATTATTCTTAAGATAATATTGTTATTCTCAATATAAAATTATGTTAAAATTTTCAAATTCAAATTCTAAAATTTATAAATCCAATTTATGAATAAAACCACAAATATAACGAGGAACTGTTTTTATTAGAAAATGACATTTCCAAATATTAAATTTTATTATTTTTATTTCTTATCATTTAATGACTAAATTATTGTTAAGTGATTATTAATATCAAACAAAATTTATCATCATTAATCATATGTTTATAAATTATATATTCCTATCACATTAAACACCAAATTTTATGAAAGTAATTTTCTAAACAATAAATCTTATTATTAGTCATTTTTGGTAATTTAGTTGAATTTAATTCATAAAAGAATACGATTTATTTTCCTTATACAAATATTTCCTTTTTTTTACTCTTATTCATTCAGTATAACTAAATGTTTAGGTTTTAATGGTTATATAAAAATATTTATATTTTATCGAAATATATAATTTTTTTATGTTCGATATTGTGTGTGGAGAAAGATATGAAAATAAGTGACTTATTTAAAAGGAAATCATAAATTAAAATCTTTGGGTGTTATAATTATAAGGGTTTTTATGAGGTTGAATGAATGAATAATGTCACAGGGTACTTTCATGATGTGGTTGTAATGGTTTATAAAGGAAATATATTTATTTATACAAAATTTTGGGGAGGTGGAATCACAAATTACAATAAAATGTTTCATAAATATTTTTTAAAATTATGTTGTTTTCATGGTAAGGTAAACTTATAATTGATGTAAAATGTTTATTTTGAAAAAGGTGAACATTCTTATAGATTTTTAATATTTACAAATGTACTAACCTGTTTCTTTTATTTTATATCTTCTACTGATATTTTTTAATTTCATTCAATGTTTTCATATGATTTTCAAAGGGATTAATGATGAATAGTAATGTTAATAAAGATATAGTTACAAATATACGATTTACCTTAAACAAACCAATTGTTTCCTTATAAAAAACATTTTTGGAAAAAATGGACACAGTAGGGAAATATACACTTTTCTATGTAATGTTTTAGATTATTCTATAAAACTCTAAACCAAAAGAATCATAGGAATATAATAAATGGAAACCCTTATTATTAATAATAGGTTAATGAGATAAATATATTAATATTCACTATATTTATATATATTATATAAAATATTATGAAAGTTAATATAAAAAGTAAATTTCACCTAATATCCTAAATGGTTTTGGGAATATTTGTAAAAGAATAATTTAAATAGTTATAAAAGATTCCAAAATATGTCATGGAAATATTCTGATAGATTTCTTCCTAGAATAATGATTATGATGAACTTAGAAATTCATTAAAATAGACAACATATGTTATTAACATAATTAAATTGGATGTTATAATGTTAAGGAGTTTGAATACATTATTCTAAGAGTTTTTCATTAATAATTTGACTATGAAAGTATCACCATTATTCAAAATATTTTACATCATTGATATTAACCACTAAAGAGTATAACGAGAGGAATTTGTCTAATGGTCTCATGGATATATGACAAAAACAACACCAAGATTTATAATTTTACCAAAATCATAAAAGTGTTGAAAAAAATATGTTTGATCCAAAAATACTTTAATATGTGAATTTATGAGATATGTTCCAATATATGGTTTTTATAAAATTATAAAATGTGTTTATTAATATAAAATATATAATGTTATATATAATTTAGTCTCGAATTAATGAATCATTTTTTTTGGATTCATAAATTATGAGATATGAAACTCTATAAAAGTATGAAATTTAGCTATACATAAGCAAAGATTTTCATAGATTATTATTGGTTATAATAAAATGATAATGTTAATGTGGATAATATTTTTTTAGAGATATGAAATATTATTATGAGACACAAGAGGTTTTTTTCACCGTATGAACTGTAAGGTATACCACATAAAGTTTCTTTCACTTATTCTTTGGTATACATGGGGTGAATGTTATTTATTTGGATTTATATATAGATGAGGTTGAGGATATATATTGAGTGAGAAACATCATACATTTATGAATTTATTATGTATTACTTATGGGATAAATAATTAGGGGGTGGTTTGGTATGTTGGTGATCATGTTTTTTATTGGAGCTTAACTAAGTTATGGTTTATCCTCTCATAATCAGAGTATGAGAAATGGGTTCTAAATTGAGATAGACTAAGTATGTGTATGATTACACATTGATAAAACATGTGATGTTCTTATATATATAATATGGGGTATATGATATGATCATATATAATATAGAATATCATGTGATCTATTTATCAACAAAGTCAGTCTATACATAGAAAATAGAGAACATATAAGTAGCTATATGATATTGAAATAGTCAATATCAGATGGTTACCTGATTTAAATGATATATGTTGAAGATATATATATAGTTATATATTTTTGTGTTGGAGATCATTAAAAATATATTTATATATTCATTATACCAGATACGTTTTTAGAGGATGATATTTTATTACATTTTTGAATTTGTGAAATGATGTTTATTCTCAATGGTATGAAGTCCAATGAGGTTACAATTTTTGTTTGACGGAATGATGATCATGTTTTATGAAATATAGATAGATTCTATAAATGTATCTTAGAGTTGTTCTAAAAGAGTTTTAATATTTATTTTCAGAAGGTGTTGTATATTATATGATACACTATGAATTTGCTAAGAGCTTTCCAAATATTTTTTAGAAGATATCCAAAAGGATTTTATATATAATTTAAAAAGATATTATATATTATATTATATATACTAAAATTGATAAAAAGTGATTGAGACTTTAGTGCAAGTGGGAGATTTAAAAATATATACAGAATATCTTTAAACATTTGCCGATTATTTTTCTATATAATATTGTATGATATAAGTGTTTTGTAAGACTTAATATATGATATATTGATATTTCCTAAAATGATCATATTATATAACATGGATATATCACCAGAAAATATAAATAATAATTTATGATTAATATAACATCCAATGATATATAATACAATAAAATGTTAAATTGTTAAAATTTCAATCTCCTCCTAATTGGCTATCATTAACAATACATTTCATAAATATGAAATGTATAGTAAATATAAATGATCAATAGAGTTACTAAAGTTGCAACTATATGAATTAACCAAATTTTATAAAACATTTGAGTAAAATCTTGGAAAATAAATTGTGTTATAAAGGATTATCTAATAATTTTGAATCTATTGACATGGTTGTCAGAGTGATTTTAGTCTAATACGAATTGTTCCGGATGAATGATTTATCCTCCCCCATTTTCTGCCAGGAGAAAATAAAATACCATGTGTGTAAAAGAGAATCCCACTGAAGCATCGGGTGATTCATCTCAATCCATATATACACCATAAAGGTGATATTTTGATGGATTCCTCTCAGGGTTCTTCATTAAGAATGGTGATTAAGTATAGTTGTTAAACTTATAATGGGGAAAGATATCGGAATACTTAATTTATAGTTTATACATAGTTTTAGTTTCATAAAAATAGATCCTGAAAATTGGTGACTTTTTCTACTTTCAATACATTGAAAAAGTGCCGTTTGATCCTATTAAAAACATAAATTATCGATATATTTCTTTAAATATATAATATATAAAAAATTAAAATTTATGTCATGTTTTTTTTGAGAAAAATATTTTATATTACACACGTTGAAAATTTATAATATATAATATACAAACAATGTGTCCCAAAAACCTTTGTGTATATAAAATTTTCTCCGAATAATGAAATGAACCAAAGAACACACAACACCCCATTAACACTATGAAATAATCATTAATTAAAAAAAATTATATTGGGCCAAAATTGTTTTATTTTTTTACAATATGTGTTTAGTGATGCAGGTGATGATACTTATATGATTATTATCGATTCATGAGTTGGAAATAAAAAGCATGTGTGATAATACATCTAAGTCCATATATTTAGTGACATACTTCAATGATAAATAGAAAAAGATGTTGTGATGTTGGGTATTTAATTCTGACCTAGATATACTCAAGTAAAAGTGGATTTTATATATGATTATTGATTTATTATTCCTCAATGAAATCAATAAAAAGTGACTATGGATGTATAGAAAATGCCTATAATATATCAGAAGTTAATTTTAGTGGCTAAGAATATCTGGAGATGAGTTGAATATGTTTTGAAAATATTTGAGTGATGAATGGATATAAAGACTCAGGTGGTTAATATTTTGTTCATGTGGTCAATTTTTTGTTCATGTAGTCGATCACGATACATGGTGATTGGATTGGTATGTATTTTCAATCAACTAACAATAACAGTTTTTTCATTTAGTTTATATTATGGTTGGTCAGGCGATCACTTGGTTTTTTATGCGGTCGATCCAAATATGCAGTTGATCTAGTATGAGACATTCAGTCAATCTAAACTACCTTATACGGTCTATCCAGATATGTTGTTGACCCAAAATACATTATGCGGTCAATCTATATAGTCAATACTAATGTGTAGTCAATCCAAAAATGATATATGTGTTCAATTTATATGATTTATACTAATGTTTTATTGTCACAGATGCTTGACTGCCTCATGGCCAGTCAAGTGCATTGAGAATTCTCAAGTCAGTTTATGGGATGAAAATCATGGTTTCTAGAATTTTTATATTCCCGAAGAAATAAATCAAATGATTTTTGATATAATATTCTTCATCAATTATAAATTATATGGATAATAAGATTCATCATGAGAATCAAATAATAAAACCAGTGGTGATGTGTTGATATTTGATGAAGTTACACATAGAAGGGTCAAAAATAACCATGAATGTGAAGTCATTGAAAATAATTAAAAGTATAAATTTTTTGAGGAATTAAAAAATATAAACACTGTTTTCATTTGGATATTTGAATAACAAAACAAAAAATGATGTATTATTTTCTCTATATAATTAATTGTTTTTGGATTATAGGGATACTGAGATAATGGTATTTGACTATCAAATAGAGAAATAATTCCTGAGCCTTGATGAGATATTAAAGGATTTTTTGACTAAGGATTTAAAATGAGTTTCAATTAAATGAAAAATATACGGTATTATATACTTATTTAAATGAGGATATAGTACCTACTAAATATTATAGAGTTTCCATTTTTAAAATATGGGTAGTATGGGTTTTGTGATATTATTTTGAGTGTGTATATGTACGTTTTTTGTGAAGGAAGATCTATACACAGGAATTGAGAACTCACATACCCATTTTATGAAGTCATGTGATCTTGTTATAAAATTATTGTTGATATATAATGAGTCAAATCTTGTGTAAATTTAAGAAAAATGATGTCAGCAATATAGTTGAGTATATATGGAATTTTGAGGAAGCACCAAATCACTCATGATATGGAGGAAGTATCAGGACAAACACCACTACTATGGTTATTTAGAGAGTATTTGTGGAGACCTGCTGATCTATATACTCATAGAGTAAGACCAAAATCTAGCGGTGTAGATAAGACACTGAGCTAAATGTATTTATTTTTTAGATCTTCAATGAATAATATTACTATATTCAATTGGACTCTAGATATGGTGTAGAGAATAGTTTACACTATGTTTTTTTATGATTGTTTATGGTAGTAGAGAATCTATGTCGGCTGTATAACAAACATGTAATGGAGATGGAATTTTAACCAAACCTTTTTTATTCAAGATTCTATTCCCTTTCTTACTATTACTACACATTAATGTGAGTTTGTGAGAAATATTTGAGTTGATCAAGAACCTAAACAAGTTGAAAAGGTTAGGTTAAAATTATATATTAAAAAAAAATTAATCATTGATTCAACCCACCCCACCCAGTTATCTAATTATATCTAGGAATAACAAGTGGTATTAGATACAATATCCCTTTAAAGATCAAAGGGGTGTTATTGAGAAATGGATAACATAACATCTATGAACAAATAAGTAGTTTATATATTTGATGGAATAAATTACCATATTTAGAGGAATATGATGTTGTTCTATCTCCCTTCACTTATACTAGAAGTTGGATACGCCACTATAGTGGGATTTACACCTATTTATGAAGGTTTTTCTATGAATCAAGATAATTAGAGAAATATTGAGTTAAATATAAATGCTTAGAATTGAATCATGATGTACTTTTAAAAAAATGTCTTCAAAAATATAATGGGGATTAAAATAACAAATGAGACATGGAATAAATTGAGAAGAATTTATGAAAAAAATATCATAGTGAATAAATCTATGGTTCTTGTATATAAAAGAAAATTTGAGGTTGTTAAAATGGTTGATGATGAGAATATAGATCACTATTTCACTAGGTTGAATAAGATGTTCAGAAATATCAATTATTTTTTGTGAGAACCTAGATGACTCCATCATTATAAATAAACTAATGAGAAACTTTATATAAAGATTTTATTGTAAGGTTTTATATTTCAATGAATGTATAGATTTTTCTTTTAGTGGAATTACAAATATTATCACTTCCGATGAAATAATAATTGAAACAAAATTCAAAAAGAATGTTAAATATGAAATAAAATTTAAATCCACTAGAAAAGGAAAAGATAGAGAAGAATTGGTTACTGAATCTAATTATTTATATATTGATGATGTGGAATACTTTAATCAAATTGTTTCTATTCTATCAAAGAGATTTTACAAGGTAAAATGGAAGAGTGAAGTTAAAAATTATTGGGATGTCATAATTATGATGATGTTGGTCATATTGAAAAATATTTTCCAAATAATTAGGATAAATAATTTTAATTAGATGAATGAGAAGAAAAAAAACCCAAAAGGGTAAGTATAAAAAGTTGAATCTCACCCACAAAAATAAGAAAATTTATGAGAACGGAAGAATAATTTGACACATATGGGAACCAAAATAATGAATTAAATTTATTTAAACATGTTAAAAATAGATTTGATTCATCAATAAGTGATGATGATGGAGTGGAAATGACATAGATTTATTGGAAGTTTAAATGAATATTGGAATAATATATTGATATGATCATAAAACTCAAGAAAAATATATGAAAGTTGTTGAAAGAGAAAATAAGGAGGATGATATTAAAAAGGATCTGAGCAAGATTGATGTAGCATACATCTATAATAACAATAATCAAAATATTATAGATGATTAATAAGAAAATATTATTATTAATCTTTAGGTGAATCTAGCTGCAATAATTGAAGCATTGAAAGAGACACAATCAATATTTTTTATTTTTTTAAAATGAGTTGAAAATTTTTTGATAATAATTTAACAAGTCTTATGTGGTTGAGGGGAATCTTCCTAATTTAGTGAGAATATGGTTTTCAATAGGAAAGAAAAATATGTTTCTAGTCTTTCCCATATTAAATAGATTATATTGGGTAGTTTATGTTAGAATCAAAATGAAGATCATGTTTTTCTCAAGAAGAATTAAGAGGGAAACCATTCCCCATAAAAGTAATAAATGAGTTTAAATAGAATCTTCCCTATAGATACAAGGAGTTTTGTTTTAGAATTGAATAATAATATATGAAATATAGATAGATTTATTATAAATATAGAATACATACTTTAAAAGGTTTTACTAGTAAAGTGATATGTATTAACCCAAATCCATTACTTTATGGTTTAAATTTTCATTTCTAGGGAGGAGTGAAGAAAAATGGTTGTCCTGGGTGAGATTTTGAGGAAATATTTAAAGGGGAATAAAGATGGTGTCAAGGATTAACCAAATCTATCCATCCACAATAGATTTTTATATTTATAATAATAATATTGAGGATCTTGATAAGAAGGTCACTATGTTGGGATATATATGGAATGAATCCATTAAAAGGTAACTTATGATGTCAAAGGTAAATCATGCACTGCTAATTCTATAAATAATATAACTTAAAAATACAAATAAACTAATAAAGTCAAGAAGGAGTGCATGAAAGTATTGTATGAACAATTGGGAAATGTTAGACAAATGAATAAAGAACATGTTAGCGGTAAGATAAAATGAAATAAATTTATTTTAAATGATGATATTAAACCTGATTATAAAATTACCAAAAAAAAGATTTTAATGTTCATGAAAAGTCGTGATACTAGTGTAAACAATTTTTACGTGGTTCAAGAGATTGTATGAAAATATTACCAGTTTATTATGTTATAGAAAATATGTATTTGAAACCATGAGAAAATGATGTTGCCTTGATATTTTATGTGAAAAAAACTACATCACAAGAAAAAACATCTCAAAAGAAAAATAAAATCATAAATTTTTTTGTATTATTTAAAAACAAGTGAAGTTTTAAGTGTGAGGAAAAATATGAACTATGGGGAGAGGAAACTCTCATCCTGAATCTTTCCTCTGAGGAAGAAATAGAGGCCCTCCTAATTCGTTATTATTACTATTTATTTACAAAAATATTGTTTTAATTGAAGGATTAGAATTAGCTATGCACATGTTAAATAATAAAGAGGAATTATTTATGGATAATTCCATATTTTATGGAAAGAAAGAGTAAGTGTATTCCTTAATATGGTGAAAAAATGATGAAACAACATTCAATAGATCACATCATGTCTGAATCTAGGAATTTTAGAAAATCTAGATAACCCCATGAGATATTATGTTGGAGGACTGAAAATAACATTGAAAACTATTTTTTTGATTATATTAAATATATTATTAAATGGGGTGTGTTTTTAGATGAAAATTTAAAACAAAGGGGGAGTTAGAGGATTTGAATTTTCAATTTCTAATGTTCTTATTGAGATATGTGAATGTTATAATATTTTTCTAAATAAATATCTATAAGAATACCTAATAATTATAATTTTTTAGTGACATAAATTTATTGGTTGTTTATGGGAAAAATTGAAAACTTTTATTATTTACCTCTTGTTTTCTACACTACTTTTTAGTAATTTGAATTAGAGTTAACTAACTAAAGGATCATTACTAATGAAAATCATGTGGTGTTATCACTCTATCATAAGTTTCTTGAGCTATTCTTTAATATAGGAGAAGAGGTTGAAAAATATTGATGAGATGAGGAGTCCCTAGTATATATTTGTATTTTTTGTCAAAAAGGGGGAGAAAGAGAAGGTCACATATTGAAATAAGTTGCGGAGGTGCTGAAAATAAACCCATTGGGTGATATTGTGGGGTCCAAAGTGTTTGATTCCATTTTTTAAGTATTTTAATATGTGTTTGTTGATGGAGGTTATGATTCTTGGAGGATTATTTTGGATTCATGAGTGAGAATTGGATTTCATTCTTGAGAATACATACATCTAAATGGTTTTAGTGATCTTCTGAAATGATATATGAAAAAAGATGCTATGAGGTTATGACATGTATTCCAACCCTAGACCGACTCAAGTCAATGTTACATTTATGTGTGATGATTTATGTGTTATTCAAGTAAGAATCTAAGGGAAATTCTTGGTAGAAATAGAGACAGTTTCTAAAAAACTTTTAGAACTGAATATGAGTGGTAAAGAATTTATGAAGATGAGTTGAATATGTTCTAAGAAGATTTGATTTGAAGATTGTATCAAAGGAATTATGTGTTTGATAAATATTTTGTGTAGTTTAATGGTTGATAATTTGGTCAATCTAATGAAATATTCAAAAGTATTTGTATGTACTTTCGATCCACTGAGCATAATAGTTTGGTCATGAGATTGATCTAAAGGTTGGTCATGTGGTCTCTTGGTTGTTTATGTGGTAGATCCAGATATTTTGTTGATCTAGAATGAGATGTTAAGTCAATCTAGACCAATTTATATAGTTTGTCTATACATTTATATGTGGTATATCCATATGGTTAATCTATATGCATGGTCAATGAAAACTGATACATATAGTCACTTTATATGGTTAATCCCGAGGGTCAGTTGTTATTAATTCTTATCTACCTCATAGACAGTAACGTATGTATTGAAATTTCATGGAATTCTACTAGGTTAATATCAGGACATCCAAAATTTATAAATTTTGAATAACAAATATGGGGACACTTTAGGTTCCACTCTTCATCGATCATACTTTACAAGGATATTTTGATTTATAAAGGGAATAAGTGAATAAAATAAAAGGAAATAATTTGATATTTAAGGATGTTCAATGTTGTACAGAATCATGTATCCATTAACATGGATTTATTTAAAATAATTAAAATTATAGATTATGTATTGGAATTAAATGAAGGTAACTCCTTATTCTTTGGATAATTTGAATAATGAAGCTACTGTGTCTGTAAGAATATTTTATAATGATTTATAATGTGAATTTTATGAATGCTGAGATCAAAAAATTTGAACATCTGATATAAAAATAAAGTATGTGTCTTGAGGATATTTAAAAGGATGTTTTGATTATGTATTTAAACTGAGTTTTAATGATAAGATAAATTTGGAATATTCTTAACCAATTTAAATGTGAAGATCATACCAACTAAAGGTCATGGAGTTTTCATATTTAAAATAAATGGAACAATATTCACATGATATTATTTTATGTGTTTACAGATATAAAATATAGAAAGGATTATGGATAATTTTTTTAACATCTATACACTATGTGAGAATCCCAAGATCCATTTATATTGTTATATTATAGAGTGAAGGAGTCAAATCCCTGAGCCATTGACAAAAATGAGATCATTTATGCATCTTAGTATTGATGAATATTTGAGGAAGATAAAAATTTCTCAAGATCTAGTACATGTATTATGACCTATACTATTGATAAAGCTTATGAGGGAGTACACATGTAGACCTGTTGATCTATCTACTCATGGAGGAATACCATTGTCTAGTAGTGTATAGAACAACATGATACAAAATACAATATTTGTTGATTTTTGTTAAAGATTTATTTTATTTTCTAGTGGGATATAAAAGTGTTGGATAGAATAATAGACTCCACGTTTTAGATGACTATTAGAGATAGTGGAGAATCCATGTGGGGGGGGGGGGTGGGGTGCAATCAACATTGCAGGGAGTAGGTATTTCATCCAAACCTTGCACATACAATGTATTTTTCGCTTTCATAATGAAGTTGATCACAAAGGCAAGTCTATTAGAAATATTATATTCGATCATAATCTTTAAAAAGTTCAAGAGGTTTGGTTAAATGTAAATAATTTATAAAACAAAAAGTGATAACTTATTCCCCACCTCTTAATGATTCAATTAGATATGGGAATTATAATTTATATAATTACTCAAACATTGTAAGGGAAATTTAATTATCAGACTATTAAAATTAATGTTTTTGGGGTTATAATAGTTTATTTATAGATAGAGGGAAGAGGATATTTTAGGAGATAAAATATCTTCTTGATGGGTGTATTAATGTATTTTCTAATGTGATTCACCATAATTTGTTTTATAGAGGAATGAATTTTTTATAGTCTTGTGTATTGTTCTATGAAGTATGGATTATAGAATGTTGTTTCATGTTATAAAATGGGGTGTGTTATATGAATTTTTAGTATCATATTATCTTTGAGTTGGAGATTGGTAGTGGTGTGGTTTTTTGGTGTTGTGTTGTAAAGGGTCCTAATGAGTTTTTAATTAATATTACATGAAGTAGATAGTTTGATGGATCCTTTTGATTAAATCTTCTTTATGGTTATTCATTACATGATATAGCTTCAAAGCATCATGATAGTATGTGTGTAACTCTTAAATAGAAGGATCCTCATATAATATTATGTTAGTTCATTAAGATAACCTTATATGGGGGTTATTTTAGCATGACTCTTCTCAAAATGATGTGGAGTACTAGGTGTTCAATTTCAGGGAAATGTTTGTCTGATTTCTGCTTCACTATGGTTCCTTTAAACATTTTGAGACCATGATTTGGGTTCATTGTGTTTGAGGAAAGAATACAATGGATCACACCATGATCCTTGATATTTCTAGTGTTGCATAATGGAAAAAAATTTCATTCCTTGAACATCATTATTGAGGTTTATTTTAAATAAGTTTTACTTATTAGATATAGAGAATATTACACCATGATTTTCATAAATGGTTTTCATTGTATTATGAGGAACCTATTCATGTTATGATACTTTATTTTACCATTGAAATTATATATTTTGATGGTTTATCAGAATTTCCCTATTACTATGAATTCCTTTTAATTTTAGGTGACCATAAATGCATTTTTTGAGATATTTATCAATCCTTTTATTAGTTTTAATTTTCAACTTTTAAAGATAAACCACTTTGTGATCTGAGGATATTTATGTTAATCTCATTAATTCACCTCACATTCCATATTGTTCTTTATACCATGAGAGTCTTTGAAAGTGGGTTTTTTGTTTTTATCATTTTGCAATCATGGTTTTTATGGATCTTGATTTGTTACTGGATATAATGGATCTCCAGTGGGTTTTCATAGTGGGGTCTTCATCTTTATCTGATTTTTTCATAAAAATTATTAAAGCTTTGGTTGAGAAAGGTGGTTAGAGAACTCTCATTAATTTAATATATTTGAATATAGATGAACTATAATTATTATTTCATAGGATGTATATAATGGACTATCTTAAGAAAGATTATAAAAATATTAATGAAATTAAAAATGAAAAAATGTTGATCTAGATGTGACTACAAGTTCTTATATTAATATTTTGTTTGTTTTATATTTGTTTGATATTTGTTATTGTGATAAAAAATTATTTCTATTACTGATATATTATAATCACAATTTATAATGTGTTATGAACTTAATTTTTTTAATAAATTTATTGTTTATAAATATTAAATTTCGATGTTAGTGTGTTAAAATGGAATTATAATTGAATATGAAAGGAATTATTAATAAGTGGATGTTTAATGTGAGTAGATGTATTTTTATTCCATTTTACGATACTTTATTTGGGTTTTTACCACTATGGTTAGAGTAAAAATTATTGGTTTTTCTAGATGATTATGATAATTTGATATAGATGTTGTTGTAATAATGAAATATTGGTTTTTGTGTGATTTTTGTTGTGGTTTTATGGTTTTTTTAATGTATAAATGGGATAAATATGAGGTAGTGATTATATGATTGAGTTCTGGTTATAATGGATCTTGGTATGGAATGTGATGGTTGTCATAACTTTTGTTTTGGTATTATTGGGTTGTGTTATGCTGAACAGTGGAATTGAATGTGGCTTTAATTAATGGAATCTGAAATGGTTCATGGGATGGAATTGATAATTGATGGGTTGAAAAATTTAATAATGTTATTACATAGAATAATTATGTATAATAAAGGGTAATGATGGAATGAATGTGAATAGTGAATAATGATTGTCATTAAATGAATTTTTTTAATGAATTGTTAATCATTAAATAAGGCTAGTAACTGAAGTGTCCATTGTGATAAAAATTCAAGAAATTATAATGGTTAATGAAATGTAAATGTTTTTAATATTTTTATTTTTGGTTTGGGATGATAAATGGGACTCATTACGTTATTTTTGCAGTAGTAGTTATACATGTTGGGTGAAGAAGAGGTGGTTAAAATGGGTTGTTGTGGTGTTTCTATTGAGTGACAACCCTTAGGTTGGGATTGTTTGTGACTATTATACTTCTTTTAATTTCTTGATATTTATTTTAAAAAAATCACTTGAGATAAATTAAATTTCATATTCTTTTATGGAATTGGGTTATAGGTGTATTCCATAGTATCTAGGTTGTAGAGGGAACAGATGGCTTACTACTCCCTATTCTCAAATCTCCCATTAGAAGTGGTAAGAGTTGTTATAACAAGTGAAAAATGTATTTTTGGAAATGATTTTTTCTTTTCAGTTATATAATATTTACGTTAAAAATATTTTTAACCTCATTTATTTAACAACTATCATTAAAAATGAAAAAATATGGTTTTCAATGTTGGTTATAAAACAACCAAAGTTGCAATTTAGTTTCTAACATCTTCTATTTGATAAGAAACATTAAAAAAACATTATTTTTTTGTGATATCTGTATCCCTACTTTGGGTTTTGGTGTTCTAGACATCTGGAATTTAGTTTTCCCTCTCACAATGACCCAAACCTTCATTCATCCATACTACCATCAATATCTTATATCAGCCACTATCGTCCATCATCATATACCGTCAACTTCCACTGTTAAACCCTATCATCATTACTCAGATACAATCAACCATAACTTTATTCCTCAATGGAATTTCTTCATCACTCATATTTATCATCTCATCCCCCAAATTTATTTTTATTCATAAAGTAATTTTTGGAGTTTTTATGAATGGTTACTAGTGGTTCTATGAGTGATTGAATCGCTGTTCAATTTATTTATTTTTGTTTTTATCTCATAGTTGTTACTTATTAATTAAATTATGATACATCTATTGTGGATCTATAATTTTCTCTAATCTATTGTATGAAAGTTATGGAATATGGGTATAGTAAAATAAGTCCCTATAGAACTAACTATTCCTTATAAAATTTATTGTTAACTTCTTTTATTTATTATTTCAATAATTAGAGGCATTAATATATTGTTGAAGAAATTATTCAATATAGTTATTTTGTGAATTTTGTTTTATTTTCTTGGTGGTTTGATAAGTTTATGTTTGTGTTTTTCATCGATACACAAAAATTATATTATTTTAATGTATTTTATTTTGATATTCTACTATAAATGGATTATTTAATATATTATAGTGTCTATCATTCATTTATTAATTTAGATTTGATTTAATAAGTGTGTGTTTACTGTTTCTATCTACATATATAAATTATACATTCCAAATTTATATTTCATAAAAAATTTATTATTTACATTATATGTTTTTATTATGAGTTTCAAATTATCATTTTTATATAATATTTTATCTACTTTATATAGAGAATTTTTATTTGGGTTTTGGTTTTTAATAAAATAAATTGGTTTTAATAATATTTCATTACACAATGAATAATGATTATAAAAGTAAAAAACTTATATTTTTTAGTTCTATTTTTATTTATAAAAGTAAATTTGAACTCAAAATTTTGATATATTGTAAATTATATTTAACTCTTAAATTTTTTTTATTTGATGAATACCATAGTTTGATTACTATACAAAAAACATGTGAAGAAAATGAGGAAGAGGTTGATGATTTTATTGAATTTTCCAAACAAAATGTTCCAAACCATAGCATATTTTTTATCCATTCTTGAAATGTTTAAATATGAGAAAGATGCAAAGAATATATATCAAAGATGATTTTATTTTATTTGGTTTTAATCCAAATTAGTGTCCTCATATTTGGAATGGTCAAATTTGTCATGAATCAAGAACTAATAATGATATGTATTTTTGAAATGACTATTTTGATCAAACTAAATAACGATTGATGATATTAAATTAGATACAATTGAGGAAATTGGGAAAACATATTTGATCGACATATTATATAGTGTTTCTGTAAAATATTTTTATCCAAGTTATATGAAATTCATACATTGATCGACTACAAAAATATTTATGAACATGAAGTCAGAATTGGATTGAGTGACAAGAGTTTTACTGAATTGCTACAATTATTTTGAAGTCATTTTTTTTAATATAATGATCATACAAATTATAATTATAATGAAATAAATGATTATACTAGATGGTATTTCGGTAAAAAAATTCACATGCTAACCCTAATGACTATGTGTTATATTAGATTGAATCCAATGGTAATTCAGAGTTTCCAAAATATGGGACACCATAATATAAGTTAAAAAAAAGAACTTGATTCATCTATTATTCTAAATACCAAAAATATTTCTAAGTAAATAGGGTATATTCCTCTAATTCCTCATATAATACATTTATATAAAATTTTAATGATAAAAAAGGTTAATATGGAATTAAAATGAGTGAATATATGAGGAAATATTTTATCACCAAATTGAGTGTCCACAATGGATAAAATTTGATATACAATTTCCAAAAGTTTTAAATGAAGTTAGAAATCTCATAATTGGGATGTTCATAAATGGAATGAATCCACATTAGACAATTAGTAGGAAATATAGTTGCTAACTAGTTTCATTGGTATTTTATAAATTATCTATATAATTTTGTATAAACATGAAATATGTCTTGTTGAGTTTAATGATTTTCTGACCAAAACAACTTAGAAATGATATTGATGTGTTCTTTTCCCCATTAATTGATTATTTGAAACAATTATGAGATAAAGTTATTAAACATATGGATTATTGTTAAAATGAATATTTTCAATTGAACACAATTTTTATGATTACTATAAATGAATTCTTAGTATAAATAAATATATTCAGATACAGTTTTATGACACATAAATATTTTCAAATATATAAAGAAGGTAATTTATTTTTTCAACTACAAAATGATATGAAAATATAGTAAATGATCCATTAGAGGTTTTTGTCTATCAATCACCCTTATCAAATACTAAAAAAATATTTAAATGTCTTACAAGAATTTGACATCACTTAAAATCCTTTTCCAATAGATCAATATTTTTAGAGAGTGAAAAACATTAATTTCACATTTGGAAAGGCAAAAGGAAATCTTAATCAAAAAATATATAAAATAAAAGATAAATTATTTTAAAGCTTATATATTAGAGATATCATGAGATCATACATAAAATCAATGTGATATATGTTTATAAGAATATATTTGAACGTTTTACTGAAATATAGTCATATATTAAAGGAAATTTAAATGATGGGTTAAATATAATTTTGGATTTAATGTCAATGAAAATACACATAGAGTTATCTCCCACTCCTAAAGGAAACTAAACATAAATGCCTCCCTCTTTTCATATATTATCCAAGAGTGATAATACCATTTTTTATCAGTGCCTCCTTGGTATCAAAGTTCCTTAGGGTTATTATTCAAATGTAAAGTTTTTATGTCAATTAAATATTTGAACTTAAATGGAATGAAATCCTATAAATTCCATGTTATGTTTTAATATATCTTACTAGCTACATTGCATGTAATATTACACATCCATTGTAACATCCCTGGTAAATAATGAATAAGTCATTTTCATATTTATTAATATTTTCGAATTAAAGAATAATTTTAATTTAAAGGGGATAGTTTGTTTAATGGCGTACACGATAAACAACAATGATTTTCTTTGAAATCATAGGTTCCACACAACATTGGGTCATACTGAAAAGTAATAATATAATATTATTTTGAATGGTAGTTAATTCCAAGCCATTGTATTGGCATGAAAGAAAATAACTGACCACAATATGATTATACATGTTTGTTATATGTTTTCCAATTTATCCAATAAAATTTAGATGCATAAAATGTGAATGAATTTAATTTTAAGTATAAATACTCTAATATTATTTAAAAAGACGATTTACTGCCTTTTAATGGAGAACCCTTATTAAATATAGTTTTGGTAACTTTTAAATTTTCTATTTTACAAAATAAAATTCTTCTTTAGAATTGGGACAACAAAATTTACTTTGGAAAATTTTTGGTATTTTTCTGATGAAATTCATTTTTTAATGAATTATAAAAATACTATATTTTAATTCAAAACTGCATTTTAATCTAATTTATTTAAATGGTTAGATAATCTTTCTAATTGTTTTTGAAGTGTAATTAGATTATATTTTTACCATTTAATCAAATTAAGGTCATTGGAAGTAATTTCACATTGAAATTATACATAAAAAAGTGTCAAACTTTTGATTGTTATTATTTCTTAAAAACACACCCTTTTTTGACAAAGGGAATTAATTTTAAATTTTATTTATCTGACTACCATGTTTTGAATTTGGTAAAATAGACATAATTTTTGAATTTGGAATATAATATATAGCTTAGGCTCTATTTTTGGTATTTTTCTGAAAACCTTCAATTTTTGATGAAAAGTGAAAACAGTGAGTAGTAGTTAAAAAGCTAACTTTTTCATTTAAAATAACTTTTACCGCTTTTGTGAATTGAATTCTGAAAATCTAGCATACATGGTTGTTATTAGTAAGTAAAATTTGGTTCAATAAAATGAAAATATTTTTTTTTGTGAATAGTAACTTTGACTTTTATTTACCACTGTTGAAGGTAAATATGATAATTTAAGGTAAAAAGAGTATTATAATAACACCAAATTAACTTAAAACTTGTCCTAAAATTATAGTATGAGTCATTTACAACTATGGGCATCCTTGGGTCAATTTTGGGACCTCATGGAGTCACTTAATAGTGATAAATACACTTTATATTAATTAATTTAAAATAAAGACAAAAATGACATAAACATATATATTATAGTAAATAAATTTTTACATGGGGTTATAGAAGTTATCTCATAAACTATAAATATTAATTATAAGGATAAATTTTTTTCCTATGTTTTATTATTATTTTCATAATTTCTAGACATAAAATAAATAAAATTATTTATGACACAATAATGATGAAGTGTTTACCTTATTAAAGAATGATTTAAATAAATAAGAATATAAAAATCATAACAATATCTAAAACCTATTAAATTATTGTTGGATGATTTTATTACAAACAAGAGTCTTATTATCTTCTACTTTAATGAGTTTTGGACCTTAAAACCCGAAAATCATTATATAATATAATAATATTTTCAAACCTTCCAAAAGAGCCCCTCCTACACCTTATAAAAAGCCATCACCTCTAAACCATTACTCACACCTCTAAAGACTATTATATCATCCAAACTCTACCTATTTAATCTTCCTACATCCTTCTCTTCCACTTAGAATCCTTAACTTTGACGGAAAGCACTTCAAGAAAGCCTTTTGGTTCAAACCAAAGGGAGTTACCCGATTTAAAGGTAACATCTTCTCTTAAGTTATTTTGTTTTTTTATTATCCAACCCCCTAAACTCTATTTATTCCTTTATCTTATAAAAAAGTAGTATCCAAAATTTACTAGGTTTTCTTATGAAAATGATTCGAACTACACTTACAAACACCTCCATCTAATGGGTAAAGAACATACTGTTTCTGTGGATGACAAACTAACACCTCACGAAATGATGATTGTTCAATTATCTCCTACCACCTATTAGGTGGCCATTAATATGAAACTTTATTTAATATGTGATATATATTATATTTATATTGTCTCTTTACTTCTTTATTTTTCCATTATAGCATACTTTTAGGGTTTCTATCATGGGTAAAAGCGATAATTTCATTCGAGGAAGTGCGGACTACCACCACCTCAAAGGGATATGACTCGTTCATGCCATAAGTATGATGTATAAAGGATGGAGTTAATGAAATTATATACGATATTATACTGGAATTATAATATACCTATGTATAATTACGTTTTCATTCTATTAAAATACGAAATAGAAATGGAAGCAGCGTTCATGCGTACGTACGACTTATCATCTCCATGAATGATGCATTTCATTTATTATCTCCAAATGTTATGTACTGTTATAAATACATATATATATTGGATATATATGATATATATGATATCTAAATCATAAATATCATTCTATAGATATTGTACTTTTGACCACATCGACTATTTATAATTACAACAATTTCATTTTTAACTCAAGTTCCGAACATCGACAAAATGCCCGATATGAACTCAAATAATTAACTAATTGTTCTAGGAACTTTATAGGTGATATAAAAGAAATAATAAACTTATAAAAGGTTCTTAAGAAATTAGAAATTAACTTATGTTTATTATTGAAGAAATTAAATAATGAACGGGTCAAGTCAGAGACGAGGAAAGGGACTTCGTCTCAATATCTGTTCATTGAGGCATATTTTGATTTATACAAAACTTTATTTTAGAATGTGTATAAAATCCTTTGACTTTTCATTTCATTCAATGGGAATCTCTTTTTTCTACCAATCATTTTACTAAATGAAAAAGGGAATGTTTTTAACGTTTGCGGTGACAATGACCTCTCTGCCACCGTAATCATTATTTGGAATCCTCTATAAGCCTCAACATTTTTAATGAAAAAGCAAACCCCTTATTATATTTTGGGTGTTTTGGTATTGAAAATGATCTTTGAAATGAATTTATTATTTCAATATCTTGAAATTATTTCCTGCGATTACAAAAGAAATGTTATTTGAGAAATGTTTATATTTTCAATATTTTATGTGTTATGATTTTTGGTACTTGGACATTTGATGGGTGGCTGTGTGATAAAAAAAATTAGGGGTGGTGCTGTGATAAACCAAGATGAGTGTTTACATTATATCCTCAAATGCATTGGCTACGTAAGTCGACCATATGGCTATTCCATTTAGTGATATGTGTGGAAGTCGACCGTATGGTTATTCCATTTAAGTATGTTTATGTCCCATGTTACCATTATATATTATGTGTTCTTTCTATGGGTTTTACGGTAATATTCTGGTTAAAAAATGGTAAGAAAGGATATTTTATTCAGTGAAGAGGATTTACTACTTCATAAAGGTGAAAAGTGTTACTTATGATAAGGTCTTCCTGGTTTACTTGTTGTTTTGAAAAACTAACATATTTCTTTCTTTGTGTATCCCTTACGGAGATTTTTATGCTCATCCCAAGTTTTTTGAAATGTTTTTTCATAGGACATAAAGTAGAATATGGTTAAGGATGTGATCATTGAAAAGTTATCCTGTTTAAAACATGGAACTAGATATGACTCTTTTTTTGAAAGAGTTTTTCTTTAATAAAAAAATGGATACAGAGTAGAAGTGTCTACATGTAATATACAAGTTGTTTTGTTTATGTTATGACCTAATTATCTAAATCTCTAAACCTAAAAATATCCTCAACATAAATTATTAACGTAATTCAAGATTTTGTAATGTCTAAGGTCGAGGCCTTATAGTTGGTATCAGAGGTTGGTTTAAACAACTTTAGGTGTTAGAATATTGTTAAAATTAATTTCCATAAATTAGTTTATGGTAAGATCGAAATGATATGGAATTTATAGATTACCATGTTCCTTCGCCTAAGATATATATATGTTCCGAATGGTTTTATGTAGAGTAATCATGGTAGCTTTGATGGGATAACATTAAGAGGAAGACAACCTTCCCTATCAGAAACCTGGGATGGTTAGAATCAGAATAGAACAATTTTTTGTAGTGATGTCATAGTTGAATCAGGCTATAAGTGGTGGCGGTATGCATGAAAGAGATCAATCGGATCAACCACATAAGAACATGTCTGTATTGGAGCATTTCATGTAGCAACACCCCCATCATTCAGAGGATCATCTGACCCTATGCTAGTTGAAGGGTGAATTAAAGCACTGGAGAATATGTTTGATGTCATGGGGTGTTCAAGACATCAAAAGGTTAGTCTTGTTGTTTTCCATTTTGAAGGTGAAGCCAATCAGTGGTGGTCGATGGTGAAAAATATCAGAGATAGTGAGGAGATTGATGCTCTTGATTAGGATGAATTCAAAGGTATATATCTTTAGAAATATTTTATTAAAGTGGTTTTACTTAGGATGTAAAAACAATTCTTCGAATTGAGGCAGGAGGTTAACTCAGTGGCTGCTTATGAAGGGATATTCAATTGACTGGAAAGGTATGCTCCAAATTTCATCCGAGATCTTGATAGTAAGATATATCAATTTTACTCAGGAATGAAGCAACGATATCGAAGGGATTTATCTTTTTGTGAGTTGAAATGATATGATAAACTTGTCAGGTGTACCGAGAAGGTAGAAATGGAGTTTTTTTGATGATCAGGTGTTCCAAGAGAGTAAACAAAAGAAGTGGTCTTGTTTCCAGTCAAAGGGAAGGAATTCATCAAAGATGCATGGAGGTAAGAAAATTAAATAACCATCCTGTATTTAGTGTGGTAAAAACCATCCAGGAGAATGATTATCAAACTCTGAAAAGTGATTCCAGTGTGGTAAGTTTGGTTATATTGATCATAACTATAAGAAATATGATCATGAAGGAAATGAAAATCCAATGATAAGATGTTTTATGTTCAATGAAATGGGTCATTATGCAAATGAGTTTCCAACGAAAAAATCAACTGACGTAAAGAAGAAGTACTAAAAGCAGAAAGGGGATGTGAAATCCTTTGAAACTACATCAGCTGATGTTGGGCCATTGAATGAATTAGTATCAGGTTCACTATTTGTTTGTTCAGATTATGCCAACGTGTTGTTTGATTCAGGGTCTACACATTCTTTCATTTCTGAGAAGTTTTCTAGTAAATTGGAAATTCCATATCAAGATATGAATCCTGAAATTATGGTAATAACACATGGAGGAAATGTTGAGATAAAAAAAAACATAAGAACCTTCCTATCCTTGTGTGTGGAAATAATATACCTACAATCCTTATTGTTTTTCATCTCTATACGGTTTGATGTTATTTTGGGTATGGATTTGTTTTCTGTTTATCATGCTAAGATTGACTATAGAGCTAAAGTGGTTTCTTTTTAGAAATAATTTAAGTTTGAGTACTAGGAGAAATCCTTAATTTTGATAAAATATCAGGATGCTGAGAAACTAGGAAAAGATAGAAATCAATGTTATCTTTCACATATTGTTGAAAATAAAGGAACTGTTCAGATTAATAATTTCCTAGTGGTAAATGAGTACATTGATGTTTTTTCTAATGAGCTGCCTGGTATTATACCGGATTGAGAAGTTGAATTTACTATTTACTTAGTTCTTGATTCTAAGCCAATTTCAAAACCCCCTTTATCGAATGGCTCAAATTGAACTTTTAGAGTTAAAGAAGCAATTGTAGGAGTTGTTAGATAATGGTTTCATTCGACCTAGCACATCAGCATGGGGTGCTCTTGTCATTCTTGTTAAATCGAAAGATGGTTCAAAGAGACTTTGAATTGATTATAGAGAATTGAGTAACATCAATTTTAAGAACAGGTATACTTTGCCTCATATTAATGATTTGTTTGATCAGCTCCAAGGAGCATAATATTTGTCGAAGTTTGACTTGCGGTCGAGGTACCATCAGTTGAATGTAAAGGAAGCAGACATTCCAAATACCGTGTTACATACTATATATGGCCATTATTAATTTTTATTTCTGCCTTTTGGGTAAACCAATGAACCTATTATATTCGTGGATCTTATGAATAGATTTTTTCGCGAGTTCTTGGATAAGTTTGTGGTTGTGTTCATTGATAATATTTTGGTTTATTAAAAATGTAAATAGGAACATGAAAGTCATTTAAGGGTTGTCTTGAAAACCTTAAAAGAAATGAAACTGTATGAAAATTTATCATGTATGAGTTTTAGTAACAACAAATTTATTTTCTTGGTTACATTATTTCAAAAAATGGCAAAACTTTTGATCCTAACAAAAAAAGTTAATTAATAATGGACAGGACCCACAAATATAACCTATATCCATAGTTTTCCTGTTTTACAGGTTATTACTAGAGGTTTGTTAAAAAGTTATCATGATTATCTAGTCCAATGACTAAGTTAATTCTGAAAGAGGTTAAGTTCATCTGGACAAAGGAATGTGATGATTTTTTTAGAAATTGAAAAGAAGATTGGTGAGTGCTCCTGTTTTGGAATTACCTTCCAAATATGGTGAATTTGTTATCTATAGGGATGCTTCATTGAAAGGACATGGTTGTATCCTTATGTAGAATTATTAGTTAATTGCTTATGCTTCACGTCAGTTGAAACCTCATGAGTAAAATTACCCTACACTTGATTTGGAATTAGCTCATGTTGTTTTTTCTTTAAAAATTTGGAGGCATCATTTGTATGGAGTAAAGAGTGAAATATATACTGATCAAAAAAGTTTTAAGTATATATTCACTCAGAAAGCATTGAACATGAGATAGAGCATATGGATAGAATTAATCAACGATTATGATTTCACAATCCATTACAATCCAAGAAAAGAAAATAAAGTTGTTGATGCTTTGTGTCGAAAAATTAATGCTTCATTAACCTTGTTACCTTTGGAACAAGATACTTTGATTAAATACATGATGAAATTTGGAAAAGATGTTGTTGGGGCAGGAAATTCATCTGTTTCGTTTCGGGTGTTAGTGAAATCATTTCTGTCGGACAGAATTAAGCAAGCATAGATGGAAGATAGTGAGTTACAAAAAAAGGTAGAGTTGGTTCAGAAGGGTATGTTTTTTGAATTTAACATTGAAAATGATTGTGTTTCGAGGTTTGGAAAGAGATTATGTGTTCCCTATGATTTATAGTTGAATAAATAAGGTAATTCATCAGGTAGAGGTTTTTTGGAAAAACTATATTGTTGATGAGTCTACGTGGGAATCTGAAAATTCTATGAGGGATAAATACCCCCATTTTTTTGATAAGTGAATAAAATTGCGAGGACGCAATTTCCAAAATGGGAGAAGGGTGTAACATCCCACGTAAATAAAGAATAATAAAATTTCATATTTATTAATATTTGTGAATTAAATATTAATTTTACTTTAAATGGGATTCTATGTTTGATATCATACTCGATACGCAACAACAGGTTCTTTGAAATCTTATGTTGCACACAACGTTGGGTCATAATGAAAAATAATAATATAATGTTATTTTAAATGGTAGTTAATGCCTAGCTGTTGTATGGGAAGGAATGAACAAAACTAATTACAATATGATTATACATTTTTGTTATATGTGTTTACATTTATCCAATAAAAGTTATAGGCTTAAAATGTAAATGAATATAATTTTAAGCATAAATACTCTAATATTCATTAAAAGGTCTATTTACTGCCTTTTAATGGAGAACCCTATTTAAATATAATTTTGTTCAATTTTATATGTTTTTTTGAAAAAATAAAATTTTTCTTTAGAATCGGGACCTCAATATTTTCTTTGAGTAATTTTTTGGTATTTTCTGATAAAATTCATTTTTTAATGAATCGTTAAAAATATTGTATTTTAATTCAAAACTAACTTTTAATATAATTTATTTATATGGTTGGTTTATCTTTTTAATTGGTTTTAAAGTGAAATTAGATTAAATTTTTTCATTTAATCCAATTTTGGTCATTGGGAGTAATTTTACTTTGAAATTGGACATAAAGAAGTCTTATTCTTTTGATAGTTATTATTTCTTAAAAACACTTTTTTTGTTTTCATAAGATTAATAAATTTTAAAATCAATTAATCCAAATTCTATGTTTTTAATTTGGTAAAATAGACATCATTTTTGAATTCTGAATATCAAATATAGCTTAGGGTGAGTTTTTGGTATTTTTCTAAAAACCTTCTATTTTTGATGAATAGTGAAAACACTGAGTAGTTGTTAAAAAGATGGCTTTTGAATTTAAATGAAAGTTTAATCCTTCTGTAAATTTAATTTTGAAAATACAACATATATTTTTTTTATTATTAAGTAAAATTTGGTTCAATAAGATGAAAATAATTTTTTGTGAATAATAACTTTTGACATTTATTTAATGCAGTTAAAGGTAAATAGTGTAATTTAAGGTGAAAAGTATATAATAATAATACAAAATTACCTTATAACTTATCCTAACTCTATTGGATGAGTCTTTGTAGACCATGGTCATCCTTGGGTATTTTTTGGGACCCCATGGATCTACTTATGAGTGATAATGACACTTTATATTAATTAATTTAATGTAAAGAAAAAAATGAAATAAACATATACCTTTTAGTAAATAAATTTTTACATGGGGTTATATAAGTTATCTCATAAACTATATATATTAATTAGAAATATAAAATTATTTCCTATGTCGTATTATTTTTTTCATAATTTTTAAACATCAAATAAATAAAATTATTTATGACATAATAATGATGATGTGTTTATCTCATTAATGAATGGTTTAAATAAATAAGATTATAAAAATTAAAACAATATCTAAAACCTATCCATTTATTATTGGATGATTTTATTACGAACACTAGTCATCTTATCTTTGACTATAATGAGTTTTGGACCTTTAGAAACTGAAATTCGTTATATAATAAAATAATATTTTCACACTTTCCAAAAGAGCCCCTCCTCCCCCTTATAAAAATCCATCACCTCTAACCCATTATTCACATCTCTCAAGACCCTTGTCTCATCCAAAATCTACCCAATTAAGCTCCCTAAATCTTTATATTCCACCTAGAATCCTTATTTTAGGTAGAAAGAACTTCATGAAATCCATTTGGTTCAAACCAAAGGGAGTTACCCGATTTTAAGGTAACATCTTCTCTTAAGTTACTTAGTTTTATTTTCCTTATCCAACCCCCTAAACTCTTTTTCATACTTTATTTTATAAAAAAAATAGTATCATAAATATACTAGGTTTTTGTTATGAAAATTATTCTAACTACACTTACACACACCTCCATCGAATGGGTAGAGAACATACTGTTTCTGTGGACGACAAACTAACGCCTCACAAAATAATGATTGTTCAATTATCTCCTACCACCTCTTATGGTGGCCATTAAGATGGAACTGTATTTAATATGTGATATATATTATATTAATATTGTCTCTTTACTTCTGTATTTTTCATTTATATCATACCTTTATGGTTTCTATAGTGGGTAAAAGTGATAATTTCATTTGAGGAAGTGTGGACTACCGCCCCTCAATGTGATATGACTCGTTCATGCCATATGTAGGACGTATAAAATATGGATTCAATGAAATTATATATTATATTATTCAAGAATTTTAATATACCTATGTATAATTATGTTTTCATTCCATTAAAATACAGAATAGAAATGAAAGTAGCGTTCATGCGTACGTACGACTTGCCGTCTCTATGAACGGTGTGCTTCATTTCTTATCTCCAAATGTTATGTTCTATTATAAATACATATATATAATGGATATATAAATGATATATATGATATCTAAATCATAAATATCAATATGGAGATAATGTAATTTTGACCACATGGACAATTTATAATTATAACAAGTTCATTTTTAACTCATGTTCAGAACATTGACAAAATGTCCGATATGAACTCAAATAATCAACTAACTATTATAGAAAGGTAATAAGTTATATAAAAGGAATAATAAGCTTGAAAAATGTTCTTAATAAATTATAAATTATCTTATGTTTATTATTCAGGATATTAAAGAATGAACGGGTCATGTTGGACACGAGGTAAGGGACTTCGTCTCAATCTCTGTTCATTGAGGCATATTTTGATTTATACACGAATTTCTTTTATATGTTGTATGAACTTCTTTGACATTTAATTTCATTAAAAGGGTTGATTTTATTTTCTACGAAGCTTTTTAGTAAATGAAATGAGGATTTATTTAATGTTTGTTGCGCCAATGACCTCTCCGCTGCAGTAATCGTTATTTAACTTCCTCTATAAGCCTCAACATTTTTTAATGAAAAAGGAAACCCCATATTCTATTTTGGGTGTTTTTGTATTGAAAATTACTTTTGAAATGGATTGATTATTTAAATATATTGAAATTATTTCTTGTTATTTCAAATGAAATGTTATTAGTGAAATGTTTATATTTGAAATATTTTATGTGTTATGATTTTTGGTACTTGGTCATTTGACAGGTGGTTACGTGATAAACCAAATGACAGGCATTGCTGTGATAAACTAGGATAGGTGGTAATGTTATTAACTCCAATTCATTTGGTATGGAAGTCGGCTGTATGGCTATTCCATTTAGTTATATGTGTGGACGTCGACCGTATAGTTATTCCATTTAAGTATGTTTATGTCCCAAGTTACCTTTATATGGGTTTTATGGTAATATTATGGTTACAAAATGGTAATAAATGATCTTTTGTTAAGAGGAGAGTATTTACTACCTCATAAAGGTGAAAATTGTTACTTATGATAAGGTATTCTTGGTTTACTTGTTGTTTTGAAAAACTAACAGTTTTTTTCTGTATCCCTTACTGAGCTTTTTATGCTCATCCCAAGTTTTTGGAAATGTATTTTCACATGAAATAAAGTGGAATAGTGTCAAGGATGTGATCATAGAAAATCCATCCTATCTAAAACATGTAACTAGACATGACTCTTTTTTTGAAAAAGTTTTTATTTAATAAAAAATTTGATACTGAGTAGAAGTGTCTACATGTAATATTCTAGTTGTTTTGTTTATGTTATGACCTAATTCTCTAAATCTATAAACCTGAAAATATCCTCATTGTGAATTATTAACTTAATTCAAGATTATGTAATGTTTAAGGACATAGCCTTATATCCATTTTAGAATGGCTATCATGAAGTTTTGGTAATTTTTTAAATTCCATGTTTAAAAAAGTAATGGTTATGAATTCATTGAACAAGATGGACAATGATGAAGTATATAAACTTTTTCAACATGAAATATACATTCCACCACATGTTTTTTATTATAAATATACATTTAACTATTCATTTTGTGTGAGAAATTAAGTTTCATGTTCCCATATATCAACATTGGGTGTATCCTTTTTAATGATATATGAAGATATAGAAGAGGTATTTTAAGAATCTATATTGATCAGAAGAATATATTATTAATAATTATATTTATGAGGATTTTGTAGTGTTTGTGACAAACTACTTTTTTATAGTAGAGAATGTCAGTTTGCCTACCTCTTTCCATGATAGAGTCAATTTTGCGGGAAAGGGGATCCAGGTATTGAAAATTAAATTTTTTATAGGTGAATTAATAATTAATGAAGAATTAAACATCATTAATAACATAGATGATTCTCATCCATATATAAAATTCCATAATTATATTTTAAAACAACATTTTCTGTAGAATAAGGAAATGATGCTATTGAATTCACATAAAAAATATATCTACCATAGTTTAAAGAAACCATTCTTGGTATATTAGATGTATCAAATACATTTAAATAGTTAGTGTATGGAAAAATATTAGATATCATAACATGGGTAGGGTAGGACAATATTTACTATACCTTTTATACCATATATAAGGACAAAAAATTATAGTTCAGGGAAAAATTGTATAATTTTCTAATAAAAGAACAAATTTTTCTAGAGAAAAATAAAAAATCCAATCTCAACATAAAGTTAATATTATAAAGTTATTAATGAAATATAAGTGAGTTATTGTATAAAATTTCATGTTATTTTGTTAAACTGAAAATGGGTTATTGGTACCAATAGTGTTAGACATGATGAATTTGGTATGACACTGGTAAAGATGAGTTGGTTTGAATATGCTGATAAACCTTTTATAAATATGATAAAAAATTTACATGTTAATGATTTATTAAATGTCTAGTGGTATATCATTTTCAAGGAAAAAATGTATTTTATTGATGAAAAACATGTGAAGAAAATGAATTATGTGAGATCCCTACTTCCATGGATAGATTATAAGAGGATATTAATGACAACATCAAAGAAACAGTTTGTGATATAAAGAATGATCACAATGAAGGAATTTGAGAAAATAATTTTGTAGTAATATTTAGATATTTTTGGTTACATATATTTATATCTTGTTTAACTTTTCAAAATTTTCAAAATGTCTGATATAAAATTTCTATTTTTAAATTAATTAATTTATGTTTAATATTATTTTAGTTTATCATAAATTAAAAATACATTACATATTTATATATTTTTTAATTAATCAATTTTACTTTTACTCTTTACTATTAACTTTAATGTGTATAATAGGTGTAAAGTTTTGAAAAACTTGTTAATGTCGCAATTTTCCATTAAAAATAAAAGAAAAATCAATCCTAATAATTTGTGAAATATAAGAATAAACCATCTATGGGTCAACATTTTTAGATATCTATAATTATAAAATGAGTGTTTTCCAAAAATAAGTAATATTTTATTTAAATTGTGCCATTTTTAAACAAAAATACAAGAATTTAATATTATATATTCTCCAAATAAGGATAAAAGAATCAATGATTATTAAATAAAACATTGTGATCAGGGGAATTATAATATGTGATATATGAATTAATGATAGAATAATCACCAAAACCCTTCTATCAGTATTTAATGTTGAACTAACATGACTTAGAAACTATTTGAAATTATTTTATTTATATTTTTATTATAATATTTTATTATTACTTTTGTTTTTTGTTAAATAGTTTTTAAATATAAATTTCTCTCTATTTTTAGCTGTTATATTATTTTATTGATTATTTGTTAATTTGAATTATTTCATAACTTTTAATCACACTCTTGATTAACCTCGACCTTCCAGTGAGAACACTAAACATTCCAGTGATGAGGACCCTCATCATACTTTATAGGTTCCTTCTTCTACAATAATTAAAAGGGAGGCTAAAAGTGTAGGTAAATGTGGTAGCACATCATTACCTAAATTTTCAACATCTTATAGCCAATAATAGGAGATATCTAATTATTTTAATGATAATGGTAATCACATGGGTGTACATCCATACCATTTTTGGATTTTTGTGGCAGTATAGGTTCATGAAATAAATCCAAATTTTTATTTTTAATGGTAAAAATGTCACCAAGAAGAAACTAGTTCAGTTCTGGTAGGAAATTTTGGTAAGGTCGTTTATTATTAATATAATTATCATTCCATGTTTTTACTAATATATGTGTTTTTCTATTTCATTATATGAAATATGATATACCTGACACTAAAGATGTTCAGAATATTTTTATCAATCACCTATATGAGATGGAATATTATAAATCAACCCTAACGAGTAATTTAATTTTTGGTACAAGATAAAATAAAAATACATGTCATATTTATTTTTTCAAGATGATGATAAATGGATATAATTTATTGAGTATATATGAAAAGATTCATTTTTCATAAGTGAAATGTCATATTTTTAATCACTATAGTGACCATATTAATGTTTTATTTTTCATTAATTAAAAGGTGTTAAAATGATCTCAACAAGAGATCCAAAACAAAAAATTACACCATAAGAATTTATCTTATGGAGGGTATTTTTTATAGAAAGAGAAAATGATGAATGAAAATCATCAAAAATTGGGAGCTGACCTTTTAGATCAATTGGGATTGGCCATCCTTCCCCACCATGTTACGACCCCATCCCCATAATGTGTACCCATCCTAGGCCGAAAATGGGAGAATAGAAATAGTGACACCTAATTCCTTCCCTCAATAGGTCCCGGGTTGGCTACTAGCCCCGAGGGTATAATAAGCACATAGATGGGAGGCATTAGCTTCTAAGAGAACACATGTGAAAGAGAGAGATAATATAGACACCAACAAACTCCTTCTTATACTACAATATAAATGCTATTCCAAGTTAACATATGTAATGACATGAAAAAACTACTACAACTGATGGGAAAACTGCATGTACCAATAGAATAGTAAAGACAACAACTACCATGATGCCTGAATAGCTTCGGCTAAACCCCAAGATAGTAGTAACTGACTTGATATCCAACCTGATCCATGTGACTAGAAAATAGTTTATATATATATAGTGTGAGTATAAAAGTATACTCACTAGGATCCTCCCCAGAGCCTCTCATGTAAAAGGTAAAGAAATCATACTAAATCATAATAACCAATAAGTGAAACTATCTAATCACATAAACATGTATACTAAGTTCGCAGCCTCACCATGGATACTCTCACTAAGTATCCCATCCAAGATAATATAACATAATAATTAATATCAAGGGTACCCTACTATAGATTCCCCTATGGTTTTCCGCTCTGCCCCAAAATCACATGTCCTGAGCATCTATCTTTAAAAGGATTAGCCCACAGACACCTGTATGAAGCAACACATCATGCACATCATGAAACACACCACCAGGTCCATGTAACCAAAGTAACTGGGATGTTTCTAAGATCCACCACAACCTGTATAATGTGTATCACACATTAGGTATTATACCTCAATCCATCACATCCCACATGCTGGGTAAGGATCCTTATGGAATCACAACCTTTACTCTTTATACCTCTAGTAGTCCTTGGGAAAATATATCCAGGATACATGCATGTGAAATATACACAAGCCATTACATCCCTCTACACAGAAATATATGGATAAAACTATCCACCATAAATAAATACACATGTAATTACAAAGAGAAGATATTGGGGATAAAAGGGGTAGTCATCCATCCATCCCCCCATAGATAAAATGGGGGAAACCCACTTAGGGATCAGAATCCTTGGGGTATTAGTTACCCTAACCGAAAGGGTGGAGTAGCATATAAAAACACAAAATGTACATGATATAATATAGACACAACCACATTATGGGAATTACCTACTATCAAACTCAACTACATCTAAAGTCTCTTGGACTCTCAGCTGCCACTCCTAATACCAGCTATCTTATAATCCCACAACCATTTAAATAGCTACATTAAATTATTTTATTCCTTTTGAACTATATCAATTTATTTTAATTAATTATTTAACCACCAATTAACCATTTACATTTTCCAAACATCATTACATTAGCATCACAAAAACGTTCCATACCCTCTAGGCATAAGAACACTGAGTCCACGACTTCTCATAATTAATACCTTAATATTGCATCCAACAAGATCCAACCCCATGGGTTAAATATTTTTTTTATCATTACCACCATCCATATTACTAGGTACTCTAGGAAAAAATCATATACTTCCATACAATTCAAACAACTAATCACATCTATCTACCACAATTAGTGGCAGAAGGAAAGAAGATAAAAAAACATGGCCACCATCTAGACCAAAGATTCAAAAAAGCATCCAACTTTCACATTAGCAGGTATTCATAGATTCAACCCGTTCTATAATCCCCAGTGTCCTCCTTGACACGCAAATAAATATCCCAATGCATCCCACCATCACAAGCATCAACTGTTACCACAATAACTGGGCCTCAGCATCCCATAACCACAACAAATTTCTAGGATAATCCATCCTAGGCTCACATTACATACAGGCCTCCTTGCCCAATATACCTCAACATCCCTATAGGATAAACCATCCTAGTCACATGTCAAATGTATTAGTAAAAAAATATAGTAATAAATAGGGTAACTGGGCCATAAAAATAAGGATTTCGGATTTCTCACACAATGATCTCTCATGGATACAAAGCATAAGGCACCTGACCTTTACAAGTAAGTGGGAAACTTAGGACCTAAAAACGAATTAACTTTTATTGCACAATTGGTTCTTATTCCATATTTAATTAACACATTTTTTATTCATAGGTTCCAACTATAGGAAACCTAAGTAGCCATCTAGCACAAGCTGTCACACATTAATTAAAAAAAATACTTCAACATGCCTTTAATTCCTTTATCAACAAGCATCGACATGATTCAAATATTTATTCAAGTACCTTAAAACAATGATGTCCAATTCATTTAAAAATGATCAAAACATTAAAATTAAAACACACCATATTTAGTAAACATGACACTTTAATATTATATCCTATTAATTAAAAATTAATTCTATATTTACGTTCTTTACCAATTTCCATCAAGAACCACATGATAATACAGGAAATGCATAGATATGACACTATATAGAAAAATAAGAGGCAAACTGTGTTCACAATACGTAATAAAAAACATATCTATGTAATCAATTTCAATTATGTAATCTAGTTCAAGTAACTATTAGGTTAATTTGATTCAAAATTAATGGGATAAATCATGCAAGATCTATGATTTCATGTTAATTAATAGGTAATAAATGAATACCCTACCTCAAAAAGGGTTTGAAATGTTTTTTCATGAGAATGGACCAATGTTGCGGATCCTAATTGCCTCTCCCCTAATAACTGCTTCCCCGAAAAAACGATGTGCCACAAAAATCCAAAAAACCTCAAAAAAATCTTTTAGAAACATGGAGATCAATTTCCATCACATGAAAATGAGGAACATGAGAAACTGACTGATTAAACTGTAATAATGGAAGTAGAACATACCATGGATCTGCATGGATTTCTAAAAATCAAATAAGGAATCCAGATGATTGATTCCCATTGAATGAGTATCCAAATCATTTAAGAGGGGGTTGTTGAGTCACCTAGAATAGTGAGAGAGGTTCTATAGTCAAAGGGTTTGACAAACCTGGTGACTGAAAACATTTAAGACATACAACATCAGGTATTTAAATATTGTGAAATCCCCTTTCACATCATGTATTCCTCAAGGTTCTTTTTTCACTAAAAAATGTGTGAACTTTTTATATTTAAACCCCAATTTATTACACATCTTGAAACACTTGTTCCCATCATGTATCTTTACATGATGTGAAATCTCACTACTCCTAGATTTTAGCAGCTGAACTCTTCCAGGCTTCCTATAATCCTCTTCCAAACACCTCAATCTTCAAAAATTCATAGAGGGTCGATCAATGTGAATTTTAGCCCTTACATTAGATACCTATCATTAAATTATCATCCTCAAGATTTCAAAACCATCCCAGTGAGGAATCAGAAAAGGGTCATCTGAACAACCCCCCCACATGATATCTCTCAAGGCTCTCGCCACTATAGTAGCTCAACCACCTCACCAAGGGAACAACGTGAAACCATGAAACAAGAACCACAATATCCTAACCAATATCCCAAGGGAGATACATATTAGAGAGAGTGAGTCACAAAAAGAAATAAGATAAATCCATATCATAAAAGATAAATGTCCACCACAAAAAAATGAAAAACATTACAAGAGAAAAGCTAAAAATTGGAAAAATCGGGGTACTGAGCATGTAATTGTCAATAACATTCCCAGGTACTCTCTTCCATTACACTATTAGACCACAAATCATAAAACAATGGGATAGAATTCCCACGAAACACATTCTTCTAGAAGTCCTGGATCTTTACAGGCCTCTCCTCAAAGTCACGTCATAATCAACATCGATCTCTCCCAAATCAATGATGTGAGAGTCATCATAAAGATAACAATGAAGCTGTGATATGTGGAAAACACAATTTATATTTCTCATCTATGAGAGAAGCGATATCTGATAGGCCACGAGTCCAACAAGATCTAACACCTAGAAAGGCCTAACAAACCAAGGACCAACCATTATCCCATGACCAAAACATTGCGTCCCAAGAAGGGGAGTCTCCTTCATGAACACATGATCCCTCACATCAAACTCTATAGGTCTCCTCCTATGATCAAAAAAGGATTTCTGATGATCCACCATTGCTTTCATCCTATGGAAAATCACTTGAACCATCTGTATTGTTTTCTATACCTGTTTCAGCCTAAGAATTGCTGACTCTCTAACCCCAGTCCATCATAAAGGAGAACAGAAAGGTCTGCCATACATGGATTCAAACGGAACCATACCAATGGTCCAGTAAAAAATTTTATTATAAGAGAACTCTAAAAAGGGATGGTGACTCATCCATGATCCTCCAAAATCTGGGATACAATAGTGAAACATGTCTTCAAGAGTCTATATGGTTTTCTCAGTCTAATCATCCTTCTACGGATGAAAAGTAGTGCTATGGAATAAGTGAGAACCAAAATAATGTTGGAGACATCTCCACACACTAGAGGTAAAATGATGATCTCGATCATAAATGATCATCCTTGGGACCCCATGGAGTATCACCACATCTTCTAGATATTTCCTCGAAAAAAACTCCATGGATCTCGACTCCTTGATCACTACAATGAGGACTAATTTTGTAAAATGATCCACTTCCACCCTTATAGAATCATAGACTCCTAAAGATCAAGGTAAACTGGTAAACAAGTCCATCAAGATGTCTTATCACTTATACCGAGGAACATATAGTAGCTGGAGAAAGCCACCAAGAACATTATGATCGATCTTCACCTTCATACTGACCAAACATCAACATACATACCCTTCAACTGCACACTTCAACCCTAGACCCCACAACTAACCTCTCAAAGATCTAAACATCATTTTCACACTTGGATATACTTCTAAAGGAAAACTATGGAACTATCTGAGAACCATTTCACGCATCACCAAAGGAATAAAAATCTTTTCTTAATAAAATAATCTGTGTTGTTTATCTTCAGACCAACCCTTAGGGGAATCACCACAAACAAATTAGTCTCTCCAAACCTCTACCTCAAGATACCCCAATTGGGATTCCTACATATTCTACACCAAATATGACTACACCATAATCTAAAGAAGACAACATATTCCCCTAAATTCTCCCATATTTAGGTGCAATATTGAAATATCTTCCATGACTCTCTAGTAATTTCATAATCCCCGCACTGCATTACTCCATTAATTCATGTACAGTTCATCAACTACAACATTCTCCTTTCCATGTGTATATTAAATCTTGAAGTATTAATCCGGTAGTAACTCTATCCAACGATGAAAGTTAAAGTTCTAGTTACTTTGAGAGAAAACATACCTCAGGATCTTACGACTAGTGAAGACCCCAAAGCACTCACCAATGAGGTAATGTCTCCACAACATCATGGAAAACAACCACGCTTCTAAATATAGATCATAAGGGGATATTTATTCTCACGTCGACGTATATTCTGAGACCCATAAGAAATGATCTATCTTTGATGCATCAAAACACAACCCAAACCATGATGTGAAACATCACATAAAACCTCAAACAAAATTCCTTCTATTGGATGACAAAGAACTAGAGAACCAACTAACTTCTGCTTCAGATAATTAAAAGATTTATGACACTAATTAGTCCACAATAATGCCTGATACTTTCTGGTCAATATTGTTTGAGGTGTCATAACTTGAGATAAATCAGCTACAAACCTCTTATAATATCCTTCAAAACTACAGAAACTTCGCACCTATGAAACTATATTGGGGGCTTCCCAATACTTAACCATGCATATCTTCAATGGATCCACAAATACTATCTACTGGGATATAACATTCCCCATAAAAATGGACTTCATGATCCAAAAACTCCCACTTTGGAAACTTCCCAAACAATTGCTCATAATAAAGAACTCCCAAAATGGCATTCAGATGCTCAACATGCTCTTCCTCAGACGTGGATTACATAGGGATGTAATCCATGAAAACCACCATAAACATATCTACGAAATCACATAACACAACATTCATTCACCCCATGAACATAGCTGGAGAATTCATCACACTAAACAACATGCAAAGAAACTTGCAAAGCCCATGACAACAATAGACAGTAGTTTTTGGGTTATCCCTATCCTTTACACACAATCTGATGATATCCTGTCCAGAAATCGATCTTCGAGAACAAACTTTCACCCCTTAGTTGATCGAGTAAATCACTAATCCATGGAAGAGGATAACGGTTCTCCACTTTCAATTAGTTCACGTGATGATAGTCGATACACAACTGAGAACTTCTATCAGAATTCTTCATGATAAAAAATGGTTCACCCCATTGTGAAACACTCTGCCGAAAAAAACCACACCTCAACAGACCATCAAGATGTATACACAGCTCTCACAACTTAGAAGGTCCATCCTATACGGAGACATTCAGATAAGAGACATTCCTAGATGTAGTTTGACCCCAAACTCGATATCTCACTGAGGGGGTAATGCTATTACCTCATCTGAAAATACATTAGTGTGATCTTCTATGACCTTGGGAAATGATGATTATTGAACCCCTGATGAACTCCACATTATCTCATCCATCAAGGAAGACAAGGAAAAACAAACCTCTGACTCATATGAGTGTCTCGCCCACCAAAAAACACTACTCGCTCTCCATCCACATTGAATAACACAACCCACCTCTCAAAGCACTCCCCTATAGCTTGAAACGATGAAACCAATCTATACAGAGGATTATGATATATGGTTGTATCTGTAAAAATAAGAAATATTCCCAAGAGTGGTGCTGCCCAAACAGTAGCTCACAGTCTCTACATACATCAAACAAGTCAGCTCGACCTCTAACCAGCATAGTCAAAGCCAAGGGAACTGGGATTCTCTCTAACTATTATCCAAAATCATGGAAAATGGTAGGGGATATTTAGGAGTGTGACACTCCTAGATCAAACAAGGAATGAACCTAAGTAGAAAACAAAAAAAGGGTACCTCGACTGACATCTGGCTCACTTGGTACTAGAATCATTAATGCATGCAACTGAACATGACCTGATCCAAAACCTCTCTGACCATGCTGATAACAACCTCCATGGCCACAATCTTCTCTATGTGGATGGAGATAATCCCAAGGATATCCTCTTACTACCCCATCCACTCTATACTAATCCCAAACTAGAGAAACCTACTACTGCTGCCTTTGATGAAACTGTCTCAGTGAAGGAGCCTGAAGAGGAACAATTGGCACACACTGATAGCTCAAAATGGTTAGTCCCTCTTATAACTGATGACCTTAGCCTCCAAAAGAAAACCATGCATCTGATCCCTTGACAGAGGCATGAGAGCCGTCCCTAGAGAAATGGGACATTGAAGGATGGGACCTACCCCCGACTAATTAGAATCTCTTCCATCCAGAAAAATGGTAACCTTGGACCAGAAATAATATTCATGAGGAATCATGAAGACTTCCCTCTTAGGAAGATCCACTTATTACTAACTTCCTATCAATGAAATATGATCTTACCTTCACCTTGAGATACATGTTTAACATAAATGGGGTGACATGGTGATGGATCGCTGGAGGAAAAGCCACCTCAAAATACCTACCCATAGCCTCCACATCTGGAAAGAGGTCCGAATAATATCATAGAAGGTTCCTAAAATATATCCCAAACTCTTGAACATTGGAGCTCCCCTACTAAAGGGTAAGAAACTCTTGAAAACATTCCAAATTTTCACTCAATGATAGAAACTGGGCTTTGAATGATTCTAATAACTCCTCCCATGAGATTGATGACTCATTGTGAACTCTAAGGAATGAGAACCACCACTACCTTACTACCCCATGAAACATCGTCACAAGAAATGATACCCAGTGCTTCATCAGAGCATAGATCAAACAAAAGGAAATATCAAACTCCTCCAACCAGTTTTTCATGACTGTATCTGAAACAAATTCCTCATACCTTTGAAGACTCCAGCGTTGAAACACTTAGATTGTCTACCACCACGTTTTGTCGTTGTCAACTTATACCCTATGACGATCTGCTGGCACAACCTACTGAGCATCTTTTGTGCAAGATTGACAATGACATAAACCTTGAGCCATGCCTACAAAATAAAAAATAGTTAGAACTCTTAAACCTAGAATATGTAAAACCTAATTTTTTTATTCATTTTAGGTTAACCAATCCCAAGGTATAACCATTCAAACATAGATGCGAATATAAATGATGCATGCTTAATTCACAAGTCTCTACCCTACAACCAGTATCACCTCATTTAGTAGACAATTCAAGCTTAAAGGTATGTACATCATATTAAAGGGGGATCTAAATACCGGTGCTTAATACGGTCTCCCATTTTAAAAATTCTTTCTAAAATTAGTTGACATCATTTCCAAACCTTCCCATACAACCTCAACTATTCCTAACTCAAAACTCCATACTATCCCTAGACTATACATTTGATACTTCCACTTTTTCCTGATCGCCTCCCTAAAATTTATACCACTCCTGTGATGAAAATTGGAGAAGAGAGATAGAGACAGCTGTGTTTGGCCCCCAGTTGGCCCCAGTTTGGTGACTAACATCGAGGGTATAATAAATACATAGATGAGAGGCATTTATCTTTAAGAGAACACATGTGAAAAAGAGAGATAAAAAACACCAACCAACTCTTGATCATAATTTAGTATAGAATAAATCCCAAATGAACATCTTTAATGACATGTAATAATTGCTACAATAGAAGTGAAAACTACAATTACCAAAGTAAAAGCAAAGTCAAAAAGAACAACGAATCCCAACCAACTCCTACTAAACCCCAATCTAGTAGTAACCCGCCTCATATTCAACCTACTCCAACTTACCTAAATTTTTTTTATATATACATTGGGTGAGTATAACATTATACTTAGTAGGATTCTATCTAAATCATCTCATGAAAGAGGAAAAGAAACATGCTAATTCACAGTGAACCACCAGTGAAATTGACTCGGAACCTGAATAGGTATATAAAGTTACCAATCTCTCCATGGATACTCTCACCATGTATCTCATATAAGAGAATATAATATAATAAATAATATCATGGGTACCCAACTACCTGTTCCCCACTAGTTTTCCACTATGCCCCAATGTCGCATATCCTGTGCATGTCTCTCAAAAAAGGCTATCGTGCAGACATCAGGGTGAAGCCCCACAAAATGAACCTCATGAAACATAACAAAACATCCACATAATCAAAGTAACAAGGTAGTTTTTGGGAGCCACCACAACCTAGATAACATGTATCATACATTGGGTATTATACCTCATCATATCACAAACCATACACCGAGTCAGGATCTTCAAGCCATCATTGCCTATCCATATTATACCTATAGTAGTCCTTAGAAAATTTTATCCAGAATACATGTTTGTAAAGTAAGAACAAGACATTATAGACCTATACAAACATATATACGAGGAAAACTAATTTCTATCCATACCAGTATAAGTAATTACCATGATAAGAGAGCATGGATAAAGGGGGTAGTTAACCATTTGACACGTGCCTGTCGTGGGATGTGACAAAAAAAATAAAACCTAAGTTAAAATGTATTAAATTGGGTATCCTAAGTAGACTCCAGAGAGGAGTGCACAATAATTACGTTTGTCACTTAAATTAAAGAAGAAGAGGTTCTTTTTGAAATTGTTTGAGTTGAAAAATAATGAAAGCAATTGAAAAGAATGGTTGAACACTAATGGATGACGACACTGATGGGGTCAGGGTAGGATCACCTTTTGTAATGTCATCATTGTCACAAATATCATCTTACCTCTATTCCTTTTGAATGACAAATGAAAGACTCCTTGATCGAGTTATCAATCACCTTTGGTTGAAGAATGAAATGGAACTCACTTCTATATGCATGGAAGTTAATTAACAATTCATAAAAAACTAAGGAAAGTCCCGATCGGGAATTGTTGATCCTTAGAACTCTAGAAAATTTTTACTAGTTCCACACATGTGCCAACAATCACTGGACACTCACCACCTAACACAATATGCTCGATCGAGACAAATTGCATTAGGCAGAGGGAGATTAAAAGTCCTTAACCAAAGCTTTTAAAAAATAATACACCAATCCCAAAACACAATCTCATTAAGAGAATTGGGAAACAATGATAACAGAATTCATTCAAATGAAAAAGAGGGTTTTACATTTAAGCACAAAACTCTGACATTACAAAAGAGAAACTCCCCCTTCCCCGATCACTCAAAGGTTTTACCCCTTCGTGTGAAGGCTATTAGAGTTGAAAGGGAAAGAAGAGAGAATAATGAAACCAAGAAAAGTGAAAATATAAAATAGAAAGAACTTCAAGAATTCAATCCTCCATCATATCCCCTTGTGCACCTTCTTCAGCCCCTTTGAATGGAAGTGAACACTCTTCTTTATAGGCTTTTAGAGTAGAAAATTTCCCTCCAAAATTACTCCACCGAATGTTCGAGTCCAGTTGGCATATTATATGGAAGAATATTAGGAAGGTGTCTTAAAAAATGTTTTCCCCATATATCATCTTAATGGTTTCTAAAAATCTCAGTGAATTTGGACAAGTAGCACAAGCGTTATGCTCGAATTACCACTGACATCGTTTTTAGCCCGAGGTGACTCTTCAACTTCTTATCTTTGTCATCATTAAATGGATGATTTAATGACTGAATTTCTTCATAAAATTAAACCTAAGCATGAGTCTCAAAGTCCTATTTATTCTACAGCTGGAAGCACCTAATTTGGACATGTTTAAACCGAGATATTCCTCATTAATTATGGTAGGGTCCATTTTGTCAGCCATAAAACTTTTTCCACTTCATTAATTTGTCTGGGCTATAGTGTTCAGAATTACACTTAGTTCCAAAAGAAAAAGTTGAATCCCACGAGCATACAAATCCTAAAAAAATAATCACAAATTTTTGATAAAAAATTTAAAGCACATTCCCGAAATATAGAAGCTCTATAAAACTGCTAAATTTCCAGAATTAACCAATTTCCACAATTAAGCTCATAATTCACAAAGACTCTAAAATGATAAAAATCAGCTCAAATTGATTAATTGTTGGGGGATAAATCATTGAAACACATATGAAAAATAATAAAAATATTATCTCTATCAATTCCCCCACACTTAGCACTTGGACTCCCAGACAAGTCAAAATAAAAATCAAATCAAACCAAATTCAAAACACATGCCATTAAGATCCACCAATTCCACACCAAGAAATAAAAGATATCATGCCTCATAAAAAACCATTATTCCAAGTTCTCAAATCAGATCATTCAATATTTTTCCTCTTCATTTATCCTCCCATGCAAACAGACACCTACCTCACATGAATTTTCTCTCATCTCACAAATATCAATTTTCAAAAAAGTTTTTCTCATCGAAACCAAATAAAGGGTCGTCATAGCTTTGAAAAACTCCTACTTATCCACCCAATGTGAGTCATGGACATATCTTTATAATGAAGACTTTCTAGGGTTGTTCTGTGGCATTTGGTTGATAGGATTTTTATGTGAAACATTCTGAGGCCGAATGGGGAGGGCTTGACTATTTTTGAAGAAAAATTGCACAATTATAATTTTCACTTAAGTATAGTATCCTTCCCACTCCCCTTAGTAGAAATTCAGCTCCATCGTCATGAAATATTCAGAAATTTTCAAACATCCCAGCATTCCAACAATAAAAAATTCAATGTTCTCAAAAATGATTTTTCTTGAAAGCTCCAGAAAAAGCATATCTTTCTTCCTCCATTAGAAGATCCAGAAAGCCACGACTTCTTTATCATGAAAGCTCCAGAAAAGGCACAACATTCAACAGAATGATTTTTGATCAGCACAAACATCTCTTCAACATTTTATTTTCCACCCAAATTTTCACCAAATGAGGTATCACAACTAAAGACAACTTCCCTCACACTTAAGTTCAACTAAATCATGAAATTTTACTTCAAGAGTAGGTTGGATAGGGAAAATTGGCTTGTAATGTGGCTAACCTAACAAGCTTTTCATGGATTCTAGGGGATAACAGAATTAAATTTACAAGGCAGGATATAATTAAAGTGATTATCTTGAAAAGGGGGATTTAAAACCAAATAAATGCATCAATCATTTAAAACACATGTACCCCAAACCCTTGTGTTTTTAAAGGAATAAATCAAATTCCGGGTAAGACCAGAATTGTATGGTTCTTTCAAGAGGAGAGGTGGATGAAAATAATATAACAACAATGTTTCAGAAGCCTTATGGGAAAGAGATTTCAAATATAAAGACAGTGAGATGTGCTATGGGATTAAAAAATATGAGAACTTTTTATGAAATTACCAAATAATTGAACTTGCAACAAAGTCATTTTCAGCATTCATTTAAGCTCAGTTTCAGGGAATAAATTGGATCACTCAATGAAATGGGTTTTAAAAATGTAAATGATAATCATTTCAGATTAAAAAGTTTTACAAAAACCAAAAACTGAAATATAAACACACAAAAATTTGAAAACACAAATTTTTATAATTTTTTTTAAAACAAACAACAAATGAAAATCCTAAATTTCCAAGGATCCCTCCCCCACACTTAAATGATGTTGTTTCCTCAATGCATTCAAGTGGATTTATCATGTAAGAAAATTTTAGAATGAATCAAAGTAGCAAGAAAGTGTTAAAGAGAGGTACAACCTGATGTCTCTTATTGATAGACAGGTTGAAGGAGTGGGATCTCCTCTAGTGGATCTGATGGAATGGTGCCATGGAATTTCTTCAGCCCATTCCCATTAATAGTGAATAGATCCTGCTATCCATCCTTCACAATCTTCACAGAACCTAAAGGATATACATGAGTAACTGTAAATTGACTCTCCCATATGGAATGAAGATTACCTGGCATAAGCTTGAGTCTTGAGTTGAATAACAACACTTTATCTCCAAGATGGAATTCTTTTGGTTGGATCAGCTTGTCAGGAGCCACTCTTTTTCTCTCTTTGTAAACCCTGTAATTTTCAAATGCTTCTCTTCTAATTTCCTATAGCTACTGAAACTGCAACCTTCTCTTTTTCCCAACACTTTCAAGATCCAAATTCATGTTCCTCATAGCCCAATACGCATTATGCTCCAGTTCCACAGGTCGGTGAAAACTTTTTCCATAAATCAGCCTATATGGACTAATTTTAATTGGGGTCTTGTAGGCTGTCCTATAAGACCATAATGTGTCTTACAGCTTCGGGCTCCAATCCTTCCTATTTGGTTTAACAGTCTGCTCCAAAATTCCTTTGATCTCCCTGTTGGACACTTCAGCTTAACCATTTTTTTGTGGGTGATAGGGAGTTTATGTTTTATGATGCACCCCATACTTTTTCAGCTAAGCCTTTATTCTCGTATTCAAAAAGTGAGTCCATTGATCACTGATGATGGCTCTAGGCACATCAAACCTACAAAATATGTTAGCCCTAACAAAATCACAAACAACAATAGCATCCTCAGTCCTAGTGGATTTTTCTTCCACCCATTTGGAAACATAATCAACCACAAGAAAGATATAAAATTTCCAAATGAAATTGGGAAAGGGCCCATAAAATCTATACCCATGAATTTAAAAATATCACAAAAATTAAGTGGTTTTTGGGGAGTTTCTTGTCTCTTTGAAATGTTTCTAGAAAATTAACATTTTGGAGACCTTTTGAAAATTTCATGAGAGTCATTAAAAATGGATGGCCAATAAAGTCCAAATTCTAAAACCTTCGTTGATATTCTTTGAGGTCCAAAGTGGCCTCCACAAGTTAATGTGTGACAAAAATCAATGATAGAACCAATTTCACTCTCAAGAAAACATCTTTTTATCACTTGGTCATTGCAAATATTCCAAAGAAACAGATCATTCCAAATGTAATATCTGATTCAGATTTTAGTTTGTGAATTTGATGAGAATTGAAATGAGATGGGACCTGAGATGTTACAAGATAATTTACAATGTCACCATACCAAGGAACTTCTTCTTTAACCAAGTACATCTGCTCTCCTGGAAGGTGACCATTAAATGGTTCTATTTCTAGAATTTCAACTTCAGTAGTGTTGAGAAGTCTGCTTAAATGATCAGCCACTTGGTTCTATGATCCCTTTTTTTCCTTGATTTCTATGTTGAACTCCTGCAGTAGTAACATCCATCTCACCAGCCTCTGTTTATCTTCAGCCTTCTTCATCATGTACCTGAGAGCTACATGATTAGAAAATACAGTGACTTTAGTTCCAAGAAGATAGGATCTAAATCTTTCCAAAGCAAAAACAATTTCTAAAAAATATTTTTTTGTGGTTGTGTAATTGAATTGAGACACATCCACGGTTCGTGAAGCATATGCAATGACTTGTGGCCTGCCCTCAATTCGCTGATAAAGGGCTGCTCCAACTGCTTGGTTGGAAGCATCACAAAGTAGCTCAAATTGTTCTTCCCAATTTGGTGGCTGCATCACTAGTGGTTCAATAAATCTCCTCTTCACCTCATCAAAGGATTACCTACATGAACCATTGAAATAAAAATCAGAATCTTTCAAAAGAAATCATGAGAGTGGGAGAGAAGTCTTACTAAAATCCATGATAAATCTCTTGTAGATTCCTGCATGTCCTAAAATAGATCTAACATGCTTCACACAAGTTGGGTAAGGAAAATAATTTATCACTTAAATTTTTGACTTATCAACTTCAATTCCCTTTTTGGAAATGACATTCCTAAGAATAATCCCTCTCTCAACCATGAAATGACACTTTTCAAAATTTAAAACAAGATTCTTTTCAATGCAGGTTTTCAAAACTTTTTCCAGATTTTTCAAATCATGGTCAAAAGAGTTTCCAAAAACCGTGAAATCATCCAGGAAAACCTTTAAGAAATCTTCAATGTGATCAGAAAATATACTTACCATGCCCCTCTGAAATGTACATGGAGAATTACCTACTCAAAATGGAATCCTTTTATATGCTCGAATGTCCCGAAGGCCTTCTTTTTTATTTTATTATGGATAATACCACTTTTAAGGGTTGAAGGGGAACCCGTATATGACCCGTAGGACCAAGGTACAAGGCCCAACTGACTAGCATGACATGACCTGAAAACCCATAGGAAAACCATGCCCAATACATGACCCATAGGCCCTGCCCACTTGAACTACCCCTCCCCAGCTTCTATGTCATTTGGTCACCTAGCTCCCCACCTTGCATTACTGATTGGCTAGCATTCCCCATACAGAGCTACACGGTGCCTAGTCCCAATGGCGGCTGCCATACCCTCTCATTCTTCCAATCCAGTTAGCTCTGCATTTGGTGGATGCTACTCTTGTTGCTTTGATCCTCTTCTAGGACCTGTTCTATGTGAACTAGGTAACTCCATGGTCTTTGTGGCCCGAAGGCCCTATGGCCTGAAGGCCATTGATGACCTGAAATCCCATGAGACTCGAAGGCCCAAACCGATGGCCCGAAGGCCCAAATCTGGTGAATAGTTCTGGCTGCTATAGTACCCAAATAGTAGCTGCTACAGTAGCTACTACAGTAATACTAAAGTAACTACTTCAATAACTTCTACAGTCCCTGGAAATTCGCCTCCACTAGGTTTTGAACCTAGGTCTCTTGGATTCCAAGCTGGAGCCCTTACGATTCGGGTAAAGGCTTGTTGACCCTTTTATATGAAAAAGTTCTAAAGAGACATGTAAAGGTTTTCTTCTCTTAATCCTCAAGAGCAATGGGTACTTGGAAATAACCTGAAAATCCATCAAAAGAACAATAATGAGTTCTCCCAGCCAATCTCTCTAACATCTGATCAATGAAGGGAATGGGAAAATAATCTTTCTAAGTAACCTGATTCAACTTCCTTAAACCAAAGCACACTCTCCAGCTATTTTGAATTATCACAGGGATTAATTCATTCTTTTCATTCCTCATAGTGGATAGGCCAGTTTTTTTGGAACTACATGATTTCAGATAACCCACTGTGAATCTGAGATGGGATAGATGATCCCATCGTCTAATAGCTTCTCAACCTACTTCTTCACAACCTCCATTAAAGTGGGATTCAACCTCCTTTGGGGTTTCTTGACAATTTTGGAATCTCCCTCAAGAAAAATTCTATGTGATCATATATTTGGGTTGATTCCTGGAATATCACCTAAAATCCACCCTATAGCTTGGATATTCTATCTCAAAAGATTTATCAATGATTTCTCTTGTATTATAGAGAGATTAATAGCAATTATCACTAGTAGTTTCTCACCCTCCATAAGGTACACATATTTCAAATCAGTGGGGAGTGGTTTGAGTTTCAAATCAGGGGGATTCTCAAGGGATGAAACTAAATTGACATTTTCCAATTCCAAACTTTGGACCTACTGCACACAAGAAACCATATCATCTTCCTCATCTTTTAATAAATCATTAATGAAATAATATTTTAACTCTTCCACCCACATGAAGTCATAATATCTAGAATTTTGGGCATCCACATGATCAATGATATTTTCAATGGAAGAAGTATCTCCAAATTCTAATAATTCATAGAGAATACCTGATTCTTTAATGGGTTCTGCACCAACTTCATGAGAAAGAGAAAAGAGGGAGTGATCATCTGATGGGTGCCTCATAAATTTAAAAATATTGAAGTGGACCATGCTCTCTCAAAACTCTATGGTGAGTGTCCGCTCATGGAAATTGATGATGGTTTTAGCCGTTTTCTAGAATGGTCTCCCCAAAATGATGGGTGAATGTGACGGGCTCCTATCATCTTCCATATTTAGCACGTAGAAGTCTGCTGGGAATAAGATATCTTTGACTGTCACAAGGACATCCTCCAAAACTCCTGCTGCAAAAAATATGGATCTGTTTGCAAGCTGGACCACCACTCTTGTGGACTTCAAGACTCCCATATGAAAAGAAGTGTATACTAAGTGAGGAGATACATTAATTGAAGAACCTAGATCACAAAAAGCATTAGATAAATTTAATGAACCAATGGAGCATGGAATGGAAAACGTCCCTGGATGTTGACATTCAGTTTTAAATTATGGTGTGATAAGGGCTGAGAAACTTCTTCCAAAGGTGATCCTTTCATTCCCTTAAAGTCTCCTCTTCTTGGTGCAAAAATACTTTAAATATTTATCATATGTTGGAATTTGTTTGAAGCTTCAAGTAAGGGGATATTGATTTCCACTTTCTAGAAGGTATCTAGAATTTATTTTTAAAGTGATTCATCCTGAAATTTGTTTGATTCAATCATCCTTGATGGAAATAGAGGGGGTAAGTCTTTCTTCTCCCTTTGTTGCCTTTGAAATGGTGTTTCTGGTCTCTTATTCCATGGCCTATCCTTCTATTCCTCCTCTAACTTCTCTACTTCACAATGATTTTTCACAAAATTTTCAGAGTTTTAAACTTCATTCTCCCTCAACACAAGTGGTCTTATTTCAGTTTCATGGGATTCTGGTGGTGAGAGCTCTATTCCACTTTTTTATCATGATGACATTCTATTTTGGGGTTGGGATTGTTTGGGAAAGAAGTTTACCTAGATTTTTGGTCATGATTTCAACAAAACTTCCCACTGTGTTCTCCAGCTTTTCAACCTTATCTGCTAGGTCATAAAACTTGGATTATAGCTGATCTACAAATGGTTTTGTTCTGGTAGATGGTTGATCATAGGGTCTTGGGAAAGTGGGTGGTTGGTGGTGTGGAGGCTGGTTATAAGGTTTTTTCTTTTGAAATGGTGGTGGGTTTTTGGAACTGGTTTTTGTTCGGAGGTATAGTTTGATTTTCCTGATTTCCAAACCCATACAGAACAAGGTTAGGCTATCTCCATCCTTGATTCTGTTGGTACTGCCTTGGTTGAAAGGTTTCCACACAAGTTTCCATTCCTTGTATTTCAGTAAGCTGGTCAGTGAAATGATCAAGTTATGGGCATAAACCACATACCTTAACCAGTGCTTGTTGGTCGCCCACTTGTTTCAAGGACATCTGTCTCACCAAACTGGTTTTCTCTTCAATATTAGTTTCTAGTAAGGGTGATGGATGAGAAGTTTGTACCTCATGAATACCTCTTTTTTCAGTACCTCTTGTACAAAACTATTAAGAGTTCTGAGAAATAGTCTCAATCAAACTGTTTGCTTCTTCTGGCGACTTTTCAATCAATGCACCTCCAGAGGATGCATAAAAAAGGTTCCTATAATTGTCCAGTAATCCTTGATAGAAGAAGAAAGAAAGTGATGATCCTCAATGGCTTTATGTGGGCAGCAGGCACATATCTTTTTAAATCGTTCCCAGTACTCATAAATGGTTTATCCAGATGATTGTTTGATGGCATAGATCTCCATTCTAATGGTTGTGCTTCTGTAGGAGGGGAAGAATATCTGCATAAAGCATCTCACCAGGTCATTCCAATGATCCACATCTCCTGGTTTTAGACCATACAACCAATCTTTAGAAGCTCCTTCCAATGAAAATAGGAACACCTTCCACTTTACTTGTTCCTTAGCTACTCCACGAGGCCTGAAGGTTGAGGAAACATGTGTGAAATCTTTAATATGCTTGTTGGGATCTTCACCTGCCAAGACCTAAAACTTTAGTAGCAATGGTATCATATTATGTTTCATCTCAAAATTATTTTTGTAACACTTTCATGAAAAGTTGATTATTCAGATTAAGGAATTGTGGGGCACAAAGGTCTCTGAGTGTTGGGTTTTTATTTCCAGCCATTATGACAGGATCAGAGTGAACACTTGAAGTTTCACTTGGGTCTGTAAGAGAAATTTCCCCAAATTCAGATTGTAAATTAAAGATTCATAGCCTATTCAACAAAGTTATTTAAATTTCAAGATCAACGAGGCAAGGTTCCATGTTTGAGGTTCTAGTCATGCAACTTGGAATGAAAATAAGAAAATAGAAAAGAAAGAGAGGAGAAAAAATGTTGGCACTACCTCACCAGAAACAGCGCCATGTTTTGACATGTGCCTGTCATTTGGTGTAACAAAAACAAATGAAACCTAGGTTAAATTATAGTAAAGTGGGTAACCTAAGTTGTCTCCAGAGAGGAGGGCACAACTATTATGATTTTCACTTAAATTAAAGAAAGAAGAAGAGGTTATTTTTGAAATTGTTTGAGTTGAAAAATAAAGAAAGAAATTGAAAAGAAAGGTTGAACACTAATGGATGAAGAGAGTAATGGGTTCAGGGTAGGATCAACTTTTTTAATGGCATCATTGTCACAAATATCATCTTACCTCTCTTCCTTTTGAATGACAAATGAAAGACTCCTCGATCGAGTTATCAATCACCATTGGTTGAAGAAAGAAATGGAACTCACTCTTATGTGCATGGAAGTTCATAAACAATTCCTAAAAAACAAAGGCAAGTCCCGATTGGGAATATTTGATCCTTTGAACTCTAGAAAAATTTTACTAGTTCCACACATGTGCCGACGATCGCAGGACACTCACCACCTAACACAATATGCTCGATCGAGAGAAATTGCATTGGGTGGAGGGAGATTAAAAGTCCCTAACCAAAGCTATTAAAAATTAATACACCAAACCCAAAACACGACCGCATTAATAGAATTAGTAAATAATGATAAAATAAGTCATTCAAAATAAAAAGAGGGTTTTAAATTTAAGCACAATACTCTGACATTACAAAAGAGAAACTCCCCCTTCCCCGATCACTCAGAGGTTTTACCCCTCCATGTGAAGGGTATTAGAGTTGAAAGGGAAAGAAGAGAGCATAATGTAACCAAGAAAAGTGAAAATAGAACATATAAATAACTTCAAGAAGTCAATCCTCCATCATATCCCCTCTTTCACCTTATTCAACCCCTTTTAATGGAAGTGAACACTCTTATTTATAGGCTTTTGGAGTAGAAATTTCCCTCCAAAATTTCTCCACCAAATGTATAAGTACGGTTGGCATATTAAATGGCCGAATCTAGGGAAGGCGCATTCATAAATGCTGTTACCCTATATCATATTAATAGTTTCTAAAAATCTCAGTTAATTTGGACAAGTGGCACAAAAGTTATGCTCAAATTACCACTGACATCTTTTTCTGCTCGAGGTGACTCTTGAAATCCCAATCATTTTCCACATTAAATGGATGCCTTAATGAATGAATTTCTTCATAAAATTAAACATAATCATGAGTATTAGAGTCCTATTTATTCTCCAATGGGAAGAACCTAATTTGGAAATGTTTAAGCTGAGATATTCCTCATTAATTATGGTTGGGTCCATTCTGTCGGCCATAAAAATTTTTCCACATGATTAATTTTTCTGGGCCATAGTGTGCTAAATTTGACCCAGGTCCAGAAGACAAAGTTGAAGCCCACGAGCATACAAAGCCTAAACAAGAATCACAAATTTTTGTAAAAATGTGTAAAGCATATTCCCGAAATAGAGAAGCTCAATAAAACTACTAAATTTCCATAATTAACAAATTTCCATAATTAAGCTCATAATTCACGAAGACTCTAAAATGATACAAATCAGCTCAAATTGATTAATTTGAAGGGGATAAATCATTGAAACACATATGAAAAATAATGAAAATATTATCTCTATCGATTCCCCCACACTTAGAACTTGGATTCCCGGAAAAGTCAAAATAAAAATCAAATCAAACCAAATTCAAAACACATGCCATTAAGATCCACCAATTCCACACCAAGAAATAAAAGATATCATGCCTTATCAAAAAACATTATTCCAAGTTCTAAAATTATATCATTAAATATTTTTCCTCTTAATTTATCCTCCCATGCACACAAGATACCTACCTCACATGAATTATCTCTCATCTCACAAATATCAATTTTCAACAATGTTTTTCTCATCCAAACCAATGCAAGGGTCACTATTGTTTTGAAAAACTCCTACTTCTCCACCTGATGTGAGTCAAGGAAATGTCTTTATCATGAAGACTTTCTAGGGTTGGTCTATGGATTTTGGTTGGTAGGATTTTTATGTGAAGCATTCTGAGGACGAATGAGGAGGGCTTGACTCTTTTGGAAGAAAAATTGCACAATTCTAATTTTCACTTAAGTATGGTATCCTTCACATTCCCCTTAGTAGAAATTAAGCTCCGAAATCATGAAATATCCAGAAATTTTGAAACATCCCAGAATTCCAATAGAAAAAATTCAATCTACTCAAACATGATTTTTCTTGAAAGCTGTCGAAAAGGCACATCTTTCTTTTTCCATTAGAAGATCCAGAAAGGAACGTCTTCTTTTATCCGAAAAGCTCTAGAAAAGTCACCACTTTCAACAGAATGATTTTTCTTCTACACACACATCTCTTCAACATTTGATTTTCGACCCAAAGATTCAATAAATGAGGTATCACAATTGAAGACAACTTCCCCCACACATAAGTTTAACTAGATCATGCAATTTTACTTCAAGAGCACGTTGGATAGGGAAAATTGGCTTGTAATGTGGCTACCCTAATAGGTTTTTCGTGGATTATAAGGGCTACAAGGATTGAATTTACATGGAAGGCTAGAATTAAAGTGATTATCTTGAAAAGGGGGCTTTAAAACCAAAGAAACGGCTCAATCATTTAAAACACATGTACCCCAAACCCTCGTGTTTTGAAAGGAATAAATTAAATTCTGGTTAAGACAAGCATTGTATGGTTCTCTCAAGAAGAGAGGTGGATGAACAGAATATAACAATAATGGTTTAGAAGCCTCATGGGAAAGTGATTTCAAATATAAAGACAGTGAGATGTGCCATGGGATTCAAAAATATGAGTGCCTTTCATGAAATTCCCAAAAAATTGAACTTGAAACAAAGTCATTTTCAGCATTCATTTAAGCTCAGTTTCATGGAATAAATTCAGTCACTCAATGGAATGGGTTTCAAAAATGGAAATGATAATCATTTCTGCTTAAAAGGATTCAAAAAAACACCAAAAATAGAAAAATAAACACATAAAAATTTGAAAACACACAATTTATTGGGAAAACAAACAATAATGAAAATCTTAAATTTCCAAGGTCCCCTCCCCCACAATTAAATGATGCATTATCCTCAATGAATTCAAGTGGATTTAAAATGTAAGAAGATTTTAGAATGAATCACAGCAGAAAGCAAGTGTAAAAGAGAGGTACCACCTAATGGCTCTTATTGATAGATAGGTTGGAGGAGTGGGATCTCATCTAGTGGATCTGATGGAATGGTTCTATGGAATTTCTTCATCTTTTTCCCATTAATAGTGAATGGATCATGCTATCCATCCTTCATAATCTACACAACACCGAAAGGATATATATGAGTAACTATAAATGGACCCTCCCATCTGGAATGAAGTTTACCTAGAATCAGCTTGATTCTTGAGTTGAATAACAACACTTTATCTCCAAGATGGAATTATTTCGATTGGATCAGCTTGTCATGAGCCACTCTTGTTCTCTCTTTGTTAATATTGGAATTTTCAAATGCTTATCTTCTAATTTCCTCCAGCTCCTGCAACTGCAACCTTCTCTCTTTCCAAGCACTTTCAAGATCCAAATTCATCTTCCTCATAGCCCAATACGCGTTATGCTCTAGTTCCACAAGTCGGTGACAACTTATTCCATAAATCATCCTATATAGACTCAATCCAATCGAGGTCACATAGGCTGTCCTATAAGCCCATAATGTGTCTTCGAGATTCTGGCTCTAATCCTTCCTGTTTGATTTAACTATATTCTCCATAATTCCTTTGATTTCCCTACTGGACACTACAGCTTGACCATTTGTTTGTGGGTGATAGAGAGTTGATGTTTTATAATGCAACCCATACTTATTCAGAAAAGCCTTTATTATCCTATTTCAAAAGTGATTCCCTTGATCACTGATGATGGATCTAGGCACTCCAAACCTACAAAATATGTTATCCCGAAAAAAAATCAAAAACAACTTTAGCATCATCAGTCCTAGTGGATTTTTCTTCCCCCCATTTGGAAACATAATCAACCGCAAGAAAGATATAAAATTTCTAAATGAAATTGGGAAAGTACCCATAAAATCTATCCCCCAGACTTCAAAAATCTAACAAAAATTAAGTGGTTGTTGGGGAATTTCTTTTCCCTTTGAAATGTTTCCAGAAAACTATCATTTTGGAAACCTTTTCCAAAATTCATGAGAATATTTAAAAATGGTTGGCCAATAAAGACCAAATTCTAAAACCTTCCTTGTTGTCCTTTGAGGTCCAAAGTGGCCTCCACAAGATAATGTGTGTCAAAAATCAAAGATAGAACCAATTTCACTCTCAACAAAACATCTTCTTATCAATTGGTCATTGCAAATCTTGCAAAGAAACAGATCATCCCAAATGTATTATCTAGATTCAGATTTTAGTTTGTGAATTTGATGAAAATTGAAATGAGATGGGAACTGGGATGTTACCAGATAATTTACTATGTCAGCATACCATGACATTTATTCTTTAACCAAGTACAGCTGCTCTCCTGGAAGGTGACCATTCAATGGTTCTTTTTCTAGAATTTCAACTTCGGCATTGTTGGGAAGTCTACTTAAATTATCATCCACTTGGTTCTCTAATCCCGTTTTTCCTTGATTTCTATGTTGAACTCCCTCAGTAGTAACATCCATCTCACCAGCCTCAGTTTAGCTTTAGCCTTCTTTATCAAGTACCTGAGAGCTACGTGATTAGAAAATACAGTGACTTTAGTTCCAAGAAGATATGATATAAATATTTCCAATTTTTTTGCTAAAAACACTTTTTATGTGGTTGTGTAATTTAATTGAGACGCATCCAAGGTTCTTGAAGAATATGCAATGACTTGTGGCCTGCCGTCAATTCGCTGAGAAAGGACTTCTATAACTGCTTGGTTGGAAGCATCACAATGTAGCTCAAATGGTTCTTCCCAATTTGGTGGCTGCATCATAGGTGGTTCGATAAATCTCCTCTTCACCTCATAAAATTATTCCCTACATGAACCATTGAAATCAACACCATAATCTTTCAAAAGAAATATAGAGAGAGGGAGAGAAGTCTTACTAAAATCCTTGATAAACCTCTTGTAGATTCCTGTGTGTCCTAAAATAGATCTAACATGCTTCACACAAGTTGGGTAAGGAAAAGAATTTATCACTTCAATATTTGACTTATCAACTTCAAATACCTTTTGGGAAATGAATTCCCTAGAATAATCCCTCTCTCAGCCATAAAATGACACTTTTCAAAATTTAAAACATGAATCTTTTCAATGCAGGTTGTCAAAACTTTTTCCAGATTTTTCAAAAAATGGTCAAAAGAGTTTCCAAAAACCATGAAATCATCCAGGAAAACCTCCAAGAAATCTTCAATGTGATCAGAAAATATACTTACCATGCACCTATGAAATGTACATGGAGCATTACAGAATCAAAATGGCATCCTTTTATATGCTTGAATGGCCCGAAGGCCTTCTTTTTTATTTTATTATGGATAATCCCACTTTTAAGGGTTGAAGGGGAACCCGTATATGAGTCGTAGGCCCAAGGCACAAGGACCGACTGACTCACATTACATGACCCGAAGGCCCATAGGCATACCATGCCCAATACATGACCCGAAGGCCCGGCCCACTTGAACTGCCCCTCCCCAGCTACTGTGTCATTTGGTCACCTAGCTCCCCACCTTGCGTTATTGATCCGCTAGCATTGCCCCGTACAAAGCTGCACGGTGCCTGGTTATAGGGACCTGACCTTTTCTTACATTACTATTACATCATTTCAAAGATAAACAACATAATATTATTACACAAAGAGGATCCAAAGGCTTAGTGCCTTGGGAAAACTAGGACCATGTAAAGACCCGTAAAATTCAAGGGAAATATTTTCTAAATTTTATTTGGGATTTTACAAGAATGCAGTTTCTGACGACCCATGATTCAGAGACCCGGTGTGCCCAAACTTAATTTCCGAAGTTAGGCTCGGGTACGTTCAGTGAATGAATGAGCGGGTTTTTCTAACTTTTGAACCGGTGCTCGGAATCGAATTCCAAGGGCACCGATGGAATCACAACACCGATAATTGCTTAAAAACACCTTTTCCGGAGTGTCATTTGCTCGGGTGTGATTTTTAAATTTTCAGGTTAAGTAAATGAATAAAATAAAATGGTTAGACCAATTTATTTTATTTAAGTCGCTTAACCTATGTTAAGTGGATGATGTGGGACCCACAATATCCTACCCACTTGGTAGGATATTTTGTGAGGTTGGACCCACACGAGCCACCATTTCTTTTCTTCTTAAATAACACACCTGCATCCCCTATTAATGAAGTCAAACCATGCGTTTATTTTGGTTAATAATTTCCTCATTAATGTGGCGGTTTAAGCATTTCAATTAATTAACTTAAATGTTTCTTTCATTTTTTGAATTTCAAAATGCAAGTCTTGTGGAATAAAAATAAGACAACTCTTTTTTTATTAGGGGTGGTGTTGATAGGCTAGGAGATTTCACTCAGGCTCTTGAAGATCTTCTCTTTCTTGCGAAGAACGCGAAGAAACGCGAAGAACACAAAGAACGCCGGATCCTCAGAAATCAGCGATGCTTCATCCGTGACGCTTCGTTTGCGACGCTCTATCCGCGACGCCTTCTTCCGCGACGTGCTTTTCAGCGACGAATCCCCGCTCAAAGATTTCAATGAAGTAGGGTTTTTAATTAAGTATGATTTTATTCCCTTGATTCTTTCATTCTAAAGAAAACAAAGAACATGGATCAAGTTATTATCAAGATGATCCGCAAATGTTTTCTTTGCGGGATGGGAATAAATTGTTGCGGGAAGTTTTAGGGATTTATTTATTATTGATCGTGATCTCATCTGTCGCCTTTCTTGGATTCAATTGGGCTTCCTGTTATTGTAATAATGGGAGGAGGTCAGACTGCATGAACACGGCCGACCCTCCTCCCCCGTTGTTTGTTTGAATTTTTTGCAGCATGTGAAAGGTGGCGCGGTGCTGTTGCACCGCGCATAAACTCTAAGAAAGGGCGAAGAAGCGCGGTGCCGTCACGCCGCGCCAGAAAACCATGAAGAGTCCGCGGTTTGATTGTTGATCGTTGTGCATGGATTAACGGGCGATGACAAATGGGGAAGCAAGGTGATTTTGAAGCTTCCGCAGTAATGTTTGAGACCCGAGATGAACTCCGGCACAAACGGATTTGAAAACGGACCACCGGAGCATCTCCGATGGCCCGTGGAAACCCTGGAGCTACGGGTCGCCGGCGCGGCGCCGCCGACATCAATCAGCGGCAAGGGGGCCGCGCAACCCCCCCCCCCCCCGCTCCGCGGCTTCCGCTCGGCCACGCTGGCCGAGCTGCGGCGGGCCATGCCGCCAGGCCGCGCCGCGCCATGCCTTCCGGGTCGGGCCATGCCCAAATTGGCTGGACCCAGACCCGGGTCGGGTCAACCCGGTTCGGGTGGACCCAAGGGGGGGGGGGGGGGGGGTTGGGTCGGGACGGGCCGGGCCGAGAACCCCCATTTCAGATTGTTTCCGTTCGAACGCCCATAACATGGGATACATAATTCCGATCGATGCACCATCAATTGCGATGTGATCCCTGGATCGAGACAGTCGTTTCGATATATTACACTCTAGGTTTCGGAGATCATTGTGTTTGGCCGGGTTGGTTCGGATACGAAACCAACTGGGGCCTCGGAGCAGAAACGCTTATATCTTGAGCTCCGGATGTCCGATTGACGTGTCGTCGACTTTGTTGGATTACTCTTGATGAGTCGGAAATTTCGGATTACTCCGATCGAGGTTTGGATGCCGTCGGAGTGCGGTCGGGTTGGTTCGCTCATGAAACCAACCGGGCCCCGGGAACGAAAAAGCCAATAACTCACAGACCGAGCGTCCGATTGATGCGCCATCTATCTCGTTGAATTCCTCTTGATGAGACGGAACTTGTGGCTTACTCCGCTCGAGGTTTGGATACCGTAGGAGTGCGGTCGTGTTGGTTTGCTCACAAAACCAACTGGGCCCCTGAAACGAAAAAGCCAATAACTCACAGACTGGGCATCCGATTGACGCGCCGTCTGTCTCGTTGAATTCATCTTGATGAGACAGAACTTTTTTCATTCTTCTCCTGAGGTTTGGATGCAGTTGGATAGTGGCCGGGTTGGATTGCACACGAATCCAACCGGGCCCCTGGAACGGAAAAGCTGATATCTTTCGGACCGGACATCTGTTTGATGAACCGTCAGCAGCATTGGTGATCATGATGAGAAACAGTCCCTATGAGCATACCCTTTGAGAGTTCGGGGTACAGTTGAGATACGGTCGGGTTGGTTCGCACATGAAACCAACCGGGCCCCTGGGACGAAAAGGCTAATAACTCACGGACCAGGCGTCCGATTGACGCGCCGTCTATTGCGTTGAGACCCCTATAATGAGGCGGTCCTTTGAGATACTTCTTCGTGGGACCTTGAGATACATGGAGTATCAACATGTAGATCGTGGAGCGGACCCTCCCAGAGATGAGCGTGTGGAGTACGGAGACCGTGTAGCCGACTGAGACCTGATGACTACTTGACCGACTCGACTAGCCCAGTAGACGAAGAACAACTTTGTTTGGGTGCAGACCCATGGGGGATGGAGCACTACCTGTGTGATAGTGCAGACCCGCGTTACTCGTCCGGAGAGTACCTCTACTGGCTATTAGGGGGTGTGCACTAATGTGTTTGGGTGGCATACCCCGGCGGGAAGCACTACTGTGTTTGGGTGGCTGACCCACAGTACTCGATATGAGAAGTACCTCAACAGTCTTAGGTTAGTGAGCAGTACCTCGGAGTCGTGACAGGACCACTGTACACTCCAGAGACTGGGCTCTTCAGCAGTTACGGTTTCGATAATGAAAATCCTGGGTTGAGCTGAGACTATGACCTTTGTGTTTACCTCATGTTTGAGATGGGTCACTTGATAACTTAGATATATGTATGGGCATATACATGGGTAGTGGTTATCTGTTTATTTCATAATCTTTGTGTTTCCTCATGATTGAGATGGGTTATTTGATAACTTAGGTATATGTATGGGCATATACCTAAGTAGAGGTTATCTGTTTAGATCTTCTTTGTGGTTATCCTTGTGGGTTTTATTGAGACCTTGAGGGTCTCGGGGTCCCTACTGAGTATCGTATACTCACTCCTGCATGGGCTATGCCCGCACCTCGTTGTGTTGGTTGCAGATGATGGGCAGTCCTGACAGAGGTCGAGTGTTCGAGGACTGGACGGTACCCGGAGGTGGACCACACGACGAGTCAGTATTCGGATGTGGACTTCACGACGAGATGACACTCAGAGGAGGTTGATGGGAAAGAGTGTTGTGGATTCTATCTATACCTACCCTTCAGGTAGGATGCGTGGTGGGCGATCTAGGAGCTGCGCTATCTGTACATACCCTTTCGGTAGGATCCGTGGTGGACGACCTAGGAGCTGTGCTATCTGTACCTACCCTTCAGGTAGGATCTGTGGAGGACGACCCAGGAGATGCTTCCTTTCTTCAATTTGTTTGTCTTTTCTATTGTAATTTTGTTCAGTTGTAGCTGTACTTTTTATTGGGTTTGTATTCTGGCCCCTTTTACTTTTCAGCACATCCTTTTGTACTTAATTTTTACTTCCGCCTGTACTCTATGGTGTTTTTTTTACATTTATAAAGGAAATGCCTTCCTAGTTATTAGGATTTACGCCTTTGGTGCTAGTCGCCATCCCCTGGCCTATAGAAGGCGGGCTTGGGGTAGTCATGGCATGAGCCCCGAGGCTGGGTCGTGACAAATTGGTATCAGAGGAGTCGATTCTACCGCAAAACTTATAACTCTGATAATTTCTTTCTGTGAAGCAATAGTGTTAAGGGCACCGAGTGTGGTCTTCAGTTCAGGGAGTCCAGTGTTGGTGTGGGAAACCGACAAATCCACACACCAGGACCCTAACAACTGATTTCCGACTTTGTGCACGAAAACACTGATTGTGTGTGTGTTTCCTTAAGTTTTTAAATGTCAGATCAAACCAGGTCAGCTCACCAGGTATAATCTTTTGACCATGTCACGTTGTTTCCTTCAGGATGCCTTTTCATGGACGACCAGCTAGAGCCCAGAGGGATGTGAATACTAATAGCCTTCCGAGCGACAAGGCTTCGGTATAGGGCCCTCTTATAGTTGAGGCACCAAAGGAGGCACCTGCGGTACTACAATATGTTGGGCCACCGATGCCAACAGCCCCAGCAGTAGGCGATGCACGCCACTTGAGTGCGCTGCACGAGTTATAGCGCCAGAGGCCACCCAGGTTCTGGGGAGAGATGGACCCGCAGGCGGCTGAGGATTGACTGGAGGTTGTGGTTAGAGTCTTCAGGCTAGTGGGGACGCCAACAGACTTCATGGTGATCTTTTCTTCCATCCTTCTTCAGGCAGCAGCAGGCAGGTGGTGGAGCCACGTGTTCCAGTTTTGCGACAGGATGAACTTCACACGAGAAGACTTCGAGACCTTCTTCAGTGTGAAGTTTGTACTAGTAGCTCTACACCCCGAGCGTGTACAGAAGCTGCTGCCTTTGCCGCATGATTTTTGATCAGTAGCCGAGTCATCTGTAGGCAGTAAACAGATGATGCAAAGGACCAAGAGGACTAGAGCCAGCCGTACGAGGAGCAGGAAGTGTTATGAATGCGGCAGGAAGGGTCACGTGGCACGTGACTGTCCGACTCCTCACATAGTTGATCCACAGGCTTTGGAGGAGCCACCGAGGCAGAAGCAGCGGCAGGTGCTTGAGCAACAACCGAGTAGTGGACAAGGCAGTAAAGCTCCGGGAGCAGGTGGACAGGGGTAGAACTAGTGGATACGTCCCTTGTACTTCTAGTTCCATATTGCTGTTGTATTTGTGTCTTTTCACTTTGAGCTGCAATAATAAAAAGACACTTCTCTTTGTGATATTTGCTTTCCTGTCCTTTTGTTTGGTTGATGCTGAGTGGTCCCAGTTAAGACTGTTGACTTGACCCTCACATTCGAGATTTCTACTGGAGGAGACCCAGTGACCTCACAATGATGCCGACAGTGTGACTCGACCCTTGGAGGTGAGAGTGACAGTTGGATCTCTTGGTAGTTACGTGGAGGCCTTACGACGTCATCCATGGAATGAATGCATCATTCATGTCAGGATTGATTGTATTAGGAAATGGGCGTGGTTCATCCAGGGGATGAGACTGAGTTTCTCTTTTCGTCAAAGGAGAAATTTTAGCAGCTCTTTCAGATCGTAGGAAAAGAAGGTGCAGATAATCAAGGACTGGATGAAGACTGAACAGTGCAGTAAGAAACAAGAAACTGGCGCCAGTCTTAGATACTCGGGTGTGTTAAATGTTTCAAGAAGAGGAAGCTTAAAGGAGTGATGAGTCTACGAAGCAGCAGATGTGGAGGTAGAGCTAGGAGAGAAGCATGAGGTGGTGTACATTTTAACATGCTACAACCACCCGCCTTAGTTTTCCCCGCCAGGCTCAGGGAGCTGGATGGCGGAGGAAAAGTTCGGCTGCATGCGGTCAAGGAGAGTGACCCAATGACTCTAAGAATGATTCAAGGGACAGTCTGTGTCCACTACTAGCTGCTGTAGTAATAGAAGATGATATGAATCATTCCTTCCTTACCCGAATCTTGTTCCAGACCTAGAGTTTCCTGTAACCCGTAGAACTGACCCTCACCTCTGGAGATACCTTGGGAGAAGACTCGATAATCACACTTACGCTGACGGTGTGGTCAGACCCTCGAGGCGAGAGTTTCGGTTGGAATCTCTTGGTGGTAGTGCCGAGGCCTTACGACTTTGGTTTGAGTATGGACTGGACAATCACAATTCATACACAAATTGACGGTATTAGGCAAAAAGGTTGTGGTTTAACTATGAAGTCGGGATGGGATTCCCTTGGTCGGCGAAAAGGAAACCCCAGGTAGCACAGGATAAACTCATGCATAGGAGGGTGCATCCAATCACTCTTGAGTCGGCTAATCTTACCCTCGCAGTAGCAGGAGTTTTGAGTTTCAGTTCCAAACGGGAATTAGAGACCTCTAGAGTTCGAGGATGACGATCACGTGCATATATGGGTCTCACCTCAAAGAGGTTTACAGAGATGAAGCCGCGGTGGAAAGTTATCTCTAAGGTTCAGTGGACCTTTTCAGGTCCTCAGCAGGGTAGGCATGGTGGCTTACCGTTTGACCCATCCACATCAGTTACACCAGGTGCACGATGACTTCCACGTATCTCAACTAAGGAGATATGTGCTCGACCGTTCGCATATCATCGACCATGAGGAGCTTGACGTTGGTGATGAGGTGACTTCTACGGAGGTTCCAGTGGGGATCGAGGATCGACAAGAGTGGATCCTATAAGGATGGTCGATTCCTCAGGTGCGCCTTCACTGGTAGTACGAGAACCTCCAGGTAAGCACATTGGAGCAAAAGGCTCAGATGCGTGCTAAATACCGCTTTTATATCCCTAGTCTACGTTAAAGCTTTATGAGGACGTAAATCCCTAAGGTGGGAGTAATGTAATGACCTGTAAAATTCAAGGGAAATTTTTTCTAATTTTTGTTTTGGAATTTTACAAGAACGAAGTTTCTGACGGCGCCTGATTTTGAGGCCCGGTGTGCCTGGAATTAATTTTCGAAGTTAGGCTCAGGTACATTCAGTGAACAAACGAGCGAGTTTTTCTATCTTTTGAACCAGTGCTCGGAATCAAATTCCGAGGGCACCGATGGAATCACAACGCCTGTAATTGCTTAAAAGCACCTTTTCCGGAGTTTCTTTTGCTCGGGTGTGGTTTTTAAATTTTCAGGTCAATTAAATGAATAAAATAAAATGGTGTGACAAATTTATTTTATTTAAGTCACTTAACCTATGTTAAGTGGATGATGTGGGACCCATAATATCCTACCCACTTGGTAGGATATTTTGTGAGGTGGGACCCACATGAGCCACTGTTTCTTTTCTTCTTAAGTAACGCACCCGCACCCCTATTAATGAAGTCAAACCGTGTGTTTATATTGGTTAAGAAATACCTCATTAATGTGGCGGTTTTAGCGTTGCAATTAATTCACTTAACTGTGTCTTTTGTTTTTGAATTTTAAAACGCAAGGCTTGTGGAATAAAAATAAGACAACTCTTTTTTTTTATTAGGGGTGGTGTTGAGAGGCTTGGATATTACACTCAGGCTCTTGAAGATCTTCTCTTCCTCACGAAGAACACGAAGAACGCGAAGAACGTGAAGAACGCCAGATCCTCAGAAATCAGCGATGCTTCTTCCATGATGCTTCTTCCACGACGCTCATTCTGCGATGCCTTCTTCTGCGACGTGCTTTTCTGCGATGAATTTCTGATCAATGATTTCGACGAAGTAGGGTTTTTAATTAAGTATGATTTTATTCCCTTGATTTTTTCATTCTAAAGAAAACAAAGAACACAGATCAACATATTATCAAGTTGATCCGTGAATGTTTTCCTTGCGGGTTGGGAATAAATTGTTGCGGGAAGTTATAGGGGTTTATTTATTGTTGATCGTGATCTCATCTGTCGCCTTTCTTGGTTTCAATTGGGCCGCCTGTTATCGTAATAACGGGAGGAGGTCGGACCGCACGAACACGGCCGACCCTCCTCCTCCCCTTGTCTGTTTGAATTTGTTGTGGCACGTGAAATGCGGCACGGTGCGGTTGCACCGTGCAGAAACTGTGAGAAGGGCGAAGAAGCGCGGCGCCGTCGTGCAGCGCCGTTGAAGTCGAACAAGCCGCAGTGCCATCGCGCCGCGCCAGAAAACCATGAACAGGCCGCGATTTGATTATTGATTTTTGTGCATGGATTGATGGGCGACGAAAAACGGGGCAGCAAGGTAATTTTGAAGCATCTGCAGTAATGTTTGAGACCCGAGATGAACGCTGGCACAGACGGATTTGAAAACGGACCACCGGAGCAACTCCGGTGGCTCGCGGAAACCCTGGAGGCGCGGGTCGCCGGCGCGGCGCCACCGATGACCGGAAGCGGTGGCTGGAGCCACTACTAGAAAAACAGGTATTGGCGACGGGTCATTTGCGACGAGATCCCGTCGCAAATGGCCTGTTGCGACGAGGGCCCGTCGCAAATGACCCGTTGCTGAAAACGGTGTCGCAATAACAATTTTTTGCGACGGGCCCGTCGCTAAAACCATTTTCTGCGACGAGGAGAATCCCCGTCGCAACTAGTACTCCGTATATTTGTAAAAACCTATTTGCGATGGGCCCCGTCGCAAATACCTGTTGCGACGGGACCCGTCGCAAATAGTTGTTGCAACGGGACCCGTCGCAACAACTATTTTTAAAAAAATAAAAAAATAATAATACTATTTGCGACGGGAATAATATCCCGTCAGAAATACTATAAAAAAAATAAAAAAAATAAATTGTCAATAAATTATTTTAATTAATATAATAATAATCCAATTATAATTCAGAAATAAAAAATAATAAAATATTAATAAATGATTTTAATTAATATAATAATAGAAATATAATTCACAAATAAAAATAATAAATTATTTTAATTAATATAATAATAATAGAATTATAATTCAAAAATAAAAAATAATAGAATATTAATAAATATTTTATAATGAGACAAAAACTACAAATAGAAAAAAAAAATCATATTTGATTTCACAAATTTTATAACATAAATAAAAACTCTAATCTGAAGGAGGGGTAGGGGGATCTACAGATTGTGGTGGAGGAAACTCCATCCCTAAAGCATGAGTGAGTCAGCGCATGTACTCCATCTGCTCCTGATGCTGCTGCTGCCACCGACTCATCTGCTCCTCGTACAGCTGCTGCTGGCGTCGACGCTCCTCCTCATGCTGCTGACGCATCTGCTCCTGCTCCTGTTGGAGACTCTCTATCAGTGCAGTCTGAGATCGCAACTTATCCTCATACTGTGTAGCAGAAGAAGATGCACGAGCTCCTCTCGATCTGGACGCCGACATCGCAACACTACCATAATAATTTCCGGGAGTCAGTCGAGAGCTGATACCAACTACCTGACCCTTCTCGAAGGCATACTGGGTGGCCTGCATCCATGCCGCCTCATCAAACTGACGACCATTGGTCTGATCTGATGACTCGGCCTGACTCTCAGGCCGGGCCTGTGACGCTACGGCCTCATATGACTCCTGTAGTTGCAATTTAAAATTAAAATTGTGAATATATTATATACAGTTAATTTTTAAACTTGAAAACAAATAATACTAACCACGATGTGATGCTGACGATCACCTCTGAGCTCCCCAGTAGCAGGATCACTATACATCCTCCGATATATGTCGTACTCCGTAATATCGGGGTGCTCGACAGCCTATAAGAATAAAAAATAAACTGTTAATATTTATAGTTATATAAAATATTTATAAATAATGTACGTACCAGATGCTATCTATGAGTACTGAAAGAACGACTCTCAGCTCGATGAGTCACCTCATGTCTCCCCCGATTCTGCCTCCCCACCGATGATCTCCTCTAAAAGGCACCACTCAACCAGTGCGCACATAATCCATCCCATACATGGGATGAAATGTACTCTGGTCGGTGTGCTCTACATGACTCGTCAAAATCTGACACTCCTGCTTTCTTCATCGCAGCTTTTCATAAATTGTGCAAAAACTGACGAAGGCGATCACGCAGGGCCACCTCCCATGCCTCATGGATGGCGTCACGCATGGTATCCTCGATCAGATACCATAAACCCTACAAATAAATCAAAATATCAAGTTAGAAATGAAATAATTTTCAAAATAAAAATTATTTATTTACGTACGTACCAACCAATGGCTGAACATGGCCTGCTGCACATCAATGGGAATATTCTCCCATGTGGTCCACGGTTGAGAGAAATAGTTGCGCAAAATAGCGCTGCCCTGTTCGACTGCTATATGCGGAAAATTGTAAAAATAATAAACATTTATTATGTGAATAGATTAATGAAATCTTAGTCAAATCCACAGGTTATCACACAGGTTATCACACCTCCGTGTGCGTGGATCAAACCCAAGACGTGGACGTCGCTCGGGGACGGGGTCAGGAATCATCAATCGTGCAAGACCGTGCCCCCTCCGCATACTCCCTGGAGCGCCTGTAGGCTGAGGGTCATCTGCCAGCAACTCATCTGCATCGAAAGACAGGTCAGCATCCGCCAACTCACGAAATGTGGCATCGTCCATCTGAAACAGAAAATGTTAATGTTGTTAGCAAATAATTGATAATTACTATTATATATACATATATACATATTATGATTGTATATAAATACCATGGAATTCTATCAGTGTTCATCTTCATCACCATCTTCATATATGTCAATGTCATCTTCATATTCCTCCTCAACATCATCGATATCCATTTGAGTTACAGTTGCTTCATCTCATACCATTTCAAATTCATATGTGACATCATTAACATCATCGTCACCACCGACACTTAAATGTGGGGTGTTGTCATCGATACTCATGTCTCTTTGTAAAAAAGATTGATTTTGAGTACTCTCTTGAAAAACTTCAATTCTTTGCACATCAGTGAAAGCACATTCACTTTGACTAAACTGATTGTCTCGAATTTTGATTTTTATTACACTCCACTAATCGGTAATTATTACTAATTATTGTTAATTATTACTAATTATTGGTAATTATTACTAATTATTGGCAATTATTACTAATTATTACTAATTATTGGTAATTATTGGTAATTATTGGTAATTATTGGTAATTATTGGTAATTATTGGTAATTATTGGTAATTATTGGTAATTATTGGTAATTATTGGTAATTATTGGTAATTATTGGTAATTATTGGTAATTATTGGTAATTATTACTAATTATTGGTAATTATTACTAATTATTGGTAATTATTACTAATTATTGGTAATTATTACTAATTATTGGTAATTGTTACTAATTATTACTAATTATTGGTAATTATTACTAATTATTACTAATTATTAATAATTATTACTAATTATTACTAATTATTACTAATTATTGGTAATTATTACTAATTATTACTAATTATTGGTAATTATTGGTAATTATTACTAATTATTACTAATTATTGGTAATTATTACTAATTATTACTAATTATTACTAATTATTAATAATTATTACTAATTATTGGTAATTATTGGTAATTATTGTTAATTATTACTAATTATTGGTAATTATTGGTAATTATTACTAATTATTGGTAATTATTACTAATTATTGGTAATTATTACTAATTATTGGTAATTATTACTAATTATTATTAATTATTACTAATTATTACTTATTATTGGTAATTATTGGTAATTATTACTAATTATTACTAATTATTACTAATTATTACTAATTATTGGTAATTATTGGTAATTATTACTAATTATTGGTAATTATTGGCAATTATTACTAATTATTGGTAATTATTTGTAATTATTACTAATTATCGGTAATTATTACTAATTATTGTTAATTATTACTAATTATTGGTAATTATTACTAATTATTGGTAATTATTACTAATTATTGGTAATTATTACTAATTATTACTAATTATTGGTAATTATTACTAATTATTACTAATTATTACTAATTATTGGTAATAATTTGTAATTATTGGTAATTATTGGTAATTATTGGTAATTATTGGTAATTATTGGTAATTATTGGTAATTATTGGTAATTATTGGTAATTATTACTAATTATTACTAATTATGACTAATTATTACTAATTATTGGTAATTATTACTAATTATTACTAATTATTACTAATTATTACTAATTATTACTAATTATCACTAATTATTACTAATTATTACTAATTATTAATAATTATTACTAATTATTACTAATTATTACTAATTATTCCCAATTATTGGTAATTATTGGTAATTATTGGTAATTATTACTAATTAGTGGTAATTATTAGTAATTATTACTAATTATTACTAATTATTACTAATTATTGATAATTATTAACAATTATTACTAATTATTGGTAATTATTACTAATTATTGGTAAGTATTGCTAATTATTGGTAAGTATTACTAATTATTGGTAATTATTACTAATTATTGGTAATTATTACTAATTATTGGTAATTATTACTAATTATTGGTAATTATTACTAATTATTGGTAATTATTACTAATTATTGGTAATTATTACTAATTATTGGTAATTATTACTAATTATTAATAATTATTCCTAATTATTGATAATTATTGGCAATTGTTCCTAATTATGAGTAATTAAATGAATAATTACAAATAATTAGGAATAATTACCAATAATTAGGAATAAAAAATTATTAGTATATTTTATTATTAATATTAAAATAATATAATTTTCTAATTTATATACAATTCTCCTTTCATCTGTGTGTTTTCTATCTCCATATACAAATAATACATGTGGAGACAGCAAACACACAGATGAAAAGAGAATTGTATATATATAAAAAATTATATTATTTTAATATTAATAATAAAATATACTAATAATGTAATAATGTTATTATTCCTAATTATTGGTATTTATTACTAATTATTAAGTAATAAAACAATGTAAACATAATTAAATTACAACTAATTAAGAATAATTGAAACTAATAAGACATTAAAAATAAATATTAAATTAAAATGAATATAAATACCTTGAAAATTGATCTGAGGTTGATCTCTGATCCTTCTTCAAAACTTCAATATCAACTCCGGAGAAAAAAATTAAACTTGAGAAAAACTGAACTTTAGAAATAAAATTTTGAGAGAAGAAGAAGATGGAGTTTGAGAGTGATTTGAAAAAAACGGATGGGGGTATTCATTGGTTAGATTATTTGCGACAGGCCCATTTGCGATGGGCCCCGTCGCAAATACCTTAGCCAGCATTTATTACTGTCAACGGTTAAATAGTTATTTGCGACGGGACCCGTCGTAAATAACCACCTGCCGACATACTATTTGCGATGAGGGAATATTCCCGTCGCAAATACCTTTTACCGCCGCCGGTTATTTGCGACGAGAATATTCTCCCGTCGCAAATATGTTTCCCGCGATTTGGCGCGCAAAGGGCGCCAGTCCTTTTGCGACGGGGCAAGCTATCCCGTCGCAAAAGGCTACTTATTTGCGACGGGCAAATACCTCTGTCGCAAATAAGTTTTTAACAGAGCTATTTGCGATGGGATTTATTCCCGTCGCAAATACCCATTTTTCCCGTAGTGAGTCGTCCGGCCACCCGGAGGCGGCGGCGCCCTATCGCGCCGCCAGAGAAAGAAAACCGCCACAGCTAGCCGCGGCGGTGCGGCACGGGGGATCCCGCGGTCGCGCGGGATCCCAGAGGAACGGCGGTGGCGCAAACCACCGCCGGCATCACTCAGCGGCGAGGGGGACGCAAACCCCCCCCCCCCGCTCCGCGGCTTTCGCTCGGCCATGCTGGCCGAGCTGCGGCGGGCCATGCGGCCGGGCCACGCTCACCGGGCCGGGCCGCGCCCTGATGCGCCGGACCTGGACCCGGGTCGGGTCGACCCGGTTCGGGCCGACCCAGGGGGGGTTGGGCCGGGATGGGCCGGGCCCAGAACCCCCATTTCAGATTGTTTCCGTTCGAACACCCATAACATATGCTACAGACCTCCGATCGACGCACTGTCAGTTGCGATGCGATCCTTGGATAGAGATGGTCATTTTGGTATATTAAACTCAAGGTTTTGAAGAAGTTTGGGTTTGGCCGGGTTGGTTCGGATACGAAACCAACCAGGCCCTCGGAGCGGAAACACTTATATCTTGAGCTCCGAATGTACGATTGACGTGCTGTCGACTTTGTTGGATTCCTCTTGATGAGACGGAACATTTGAATTACGCCACTCAAGGTTTGGACACTGTCGGAGTGCGGTCGGGTTGGTTCTCTCACGAAACTAACAGGGCCCCTAGAACGAAAAAGCCAATAACTCACAGACCGAGCGTCCGATTGATGCGCCGTCTATCTCATTGAATTCCTATGGATGAGACTGAACTTTTGGCTTACTCCGCTCGAGGTTTGGACTCCTTCGGAGTGCGGTCAGGTTGGTTCGCTCACGAAACCAACCGGTCCCCTGAAACGAAAAAGCCAATAACTCATAGACCGGGAGTCCGATTGATGCGTCGTCTCTCTCGTTGAATTCCTTTTGATGAGACGGAACTTTTGGCATACTTCGCCCGAGTTTTGGATGCAGTTGGACAGTGGCCAGGTTGGATTGTACCTGAAATCCAACCGGGCCCCTCGAATGGTAAAGCTGATAACTTTCAGACCGGACGTCCGTTTGATGAACCGTCAGCGGCGTTGGTGATCACACTGAGAAATGGTCCCTATGAGTATACCCTATGAGAGTTCGGGGTACAGTTGAGATACGTCCGGGATGGTTCGTACACAAAACCAACCGGGCCCCTGTGACGAAAAGGCTAATAACTCACAGACCGTGCGTCCGATTGACGCGCCGTTTGTTGTGTTGAGACCCCTATAATGAGGCAGTACTTTGAGATACTTATTCGTGGGACTTTGTGATACTTGGAGTATCGACCTGTAGCTCGTGGAGCGGATCCTCTCAGAGACGAGCGTATGGAGTATAGAGACCGTGTAGCTGGCTGAGACCTGACGACTGCTTGACCGAATCGACTTGAAGTGAGTCGAGTAGCCCAGTGGACGGAGCACTACTTTGTTTGGGTGCAGACCCATAGAAGATGGAGCACTATAGAGCTTGGGTGCAAAACCGTGGTACTCGTCCGGAGAGTACCTCTGCAGGCTATTAGGGGGGATGCACTACTTTGTTTGGGTGGTAGACCCCGGCGGGGAGCACTACTGTGTTTGGGTGGCTGACCCGTGGTACTCGATAGGAGAAGTACCTCAACAGTCTTAGGTTTGTGAGCAGTACCTCAGAGTCGTGACAGGACCATAGTACACTCCAGATACAGGGCTATTCAGCAGTTACAGTTTCGATAATGAAATTCCTGGTTTGAGCTGAGACTATGACCTTTGTGTTTACCTCATGTTTTAGATGGGTCACATGATAACGGAGGTATATATATGGGCATGTACCTGGGTAGTGGTTATCTGTTGATTTCATAATCTTTGTGTTTCCTCATGATTGAGATGGGTTATTTGATAACTTAGGTATACATATGGGAATATACCTAAGTAGAGGTTATCTGTTGAGATCTTCTTTGTGGTTATACTTGTTGGTTTTAGTGAGACCTTGAGGGTCTCGGGGTCCCTAATGAGTATCGTATACTCACCCCTGCACGGGCTATGCCCGCACCTCGTTGTGTTGGTTGCAGAAAATGGGCAGTGCTGACGGAGGCCGAGTGTTCGAGGACTGGACGGTACCCTGAGGTGGACCACACGGTGAGTCAGTATCCGGATGTGGACTTCACAGCGAGACGAAACTCGGAGGAGGTTGACGGGCAAGAGTGTTGTGGAGGATATCTGTACCTACCCTTCAGGTATGATCCGTGGTGGGAGATCCATGACTTGCGCTATCTATACATACCCTTCAGGTAGGATCTGTGGTGGACGACCCAGGAGCTGTGATATCTGTACCTACCCTTCAGGTAGGATCTAAGGAGGACAACATAGGAGCTGCTTCCTTTCTTCCAGCTGTTTGTCTTTTATGTTGTACTTTTGTTCAGTTGTAGCTGTACTTTTGATTGGGTTTGTATTCTGGCCCCTTTTACTTTTCAGCACTTCCTTTTGTACTTAGTGTTTACTTCCTCTTGTACTCTGTGGTGTTTTGTTTAATTTTATAAAGGCAATACCTTCCCAGTTATCGGGATTTACGACTTTAGTGCTAGTCGCCAGCCCCTAGCCTATGGAAGGTGGGCTTGGGGTTGTCACGGCACGAGCCCTGAGGACGTGTCGTGGCCGACCACACGTAACAAATACAACATCTAGCATAAACATTTATTTAATTTCTTCTTCTGTAGCTTCTTATTGGAACTTGTCCTCTCCTTAGTACATATAGCCACCTGAGGATATACATAAAAAAGGGTGAGCTAGAAGCCCATTAAGAGGATAGATAAGAACAATATATCATGGGGTGAGCATAATCATAATATATGAAAAAGATCATGAACATGAGAGGAGCATAAATAAAAGACTTGAAATGTAGAAATACATAAAAATGAAACATCATGTCTTAGTGGTTAACCACCACACATACTAGTGAACCAAGCCGGTATCATGTTCAAAAATCATTTCAAATTTACTCATGAGATTCATCACATTACCCATTGCATTGGAGAACTTTATAATTCTGGGCGCACCCATCACTTTGAAACATTCATAATTGCGCTCTATAATTCCGGGCGCACCCGTCATATCATAACATTATCATTATCATGCTTTCCACGTGGAACATACATAAAAAGTGAACATAACTAAACCATGTTAAGTAATGGGTTTCATCTCATAAGAATACATTCGTAAGCATTGGGTTCCCAAAATAAAGAGGGAACAACATACTTGATACAAGAACCATCAACCATGAATGAGAGGTAAAAGTTGAGTTCTTAAGAGAAGATTTCTTTTGGAAAACATTTGGATTGACATAAACTTCATTAAAAAACATGTATATTATAGAAAAAGAAATAAAATTATGAACAAATTATCTTTAAGGAGTTACCTTATCGAAAATGGAGTGAAAGAGGTAGAACCCGAAGGATGAATGTTGGGTTTGAGAATTTCCCCTTACCTTGTACCTGGAAGCTTCATTCTCTTTAATGTCCTGTATAATGACATTATATTCATTAATTAGAAATCCATAACCATGTGTACATTAATAGGGTTCATTCTGGTTTCATTTTGTCATATTATGTTCCTTTGGATGACTTATAGAGTTGAAAAACATTGTTCGGGGATGTTCGTTTTTATGGATTTTCTTGGGTGGTTCACTTGTATTCTTAAATTGAAATTTGGGTAGAATATGAGTAAACATACATAAATGATTTTACGTTTAAATAATTATATTACAGGAGATTGAACCTAATACACATAAATATTCTGGTTCAACCATAAAAATGGTTTCATGACCAGATCTGAAGGTAGAAATGGAAGAAGAAAGCATGTCATTCTTGAAGGTGATAAATAACCCCTCACGAACAACGTTCTCTTTAATAAAATAAAAGGAAGAGGGAAAGGGGGTTGGATGATATAATATATCATTAGAATCATAAAATTACATTATATGTATAATACTAGAGTTACAATACAATTTTGATAAATATAGGTGGGGAGAGATCAAGAAATTAACTTGAACTTGAAAAGAAATTAAAGGAGAAGAGGGAGGGAAATTACCTCTTGAATCCTTCTCTTAAGAACCTCCTTAAGGGCCTAAGCATGGTCTTTTGATGAGACCAGAAGCTCTTGGACGTGGGGGAGGGGCTAGGGAAGGTTCTTTTCCAGATTTTAGATAAGACTTGGAGCTTGAGAAGTGTGAGGAAGTGAGGGTGTGAAGGGTAGCTTTTATAGTGGAGGGGAGAGGGGTTTCCTTAATATAAAATTCATTAGTTTATTATTTCCGCACAAGAAAAGGAATAGTGAGTCTTGAAAGACCAATAATATTAATTTTATAATCTAATCCCGAACCAAGTGGTCTAACATCAGTAGAACATCACACATGACCCTGTAATTAGCTTATTTAGCTTATTTTGTAAATTACGGTATTTCACTATTCATAAAAAATTCAAGTATCTCAGAAAAATCCAAAAACTTTACCCCAACAAATTTTCAACATGTAGAATCCAAAAATGAACTCCATCTTGCAAAAATAATTTTCTAAATATTATTAATTTAATATTTAATTAAAATCATAATTTACTTAAAAAAACAGTTTTTAAGATTAAAACTGATTTTATAGTGCTTTAAAAAATTACGTAGGATCTTATAAAATTGTCTCAAAACAATAAGACATTGATTAAATAATTTATGAATACATTTTAGGGAAATAAATATTATTTTAAATTAATTAATTAATTATAATTAATTATTTATGACTTACAAAATACCAAAATGTTTACTAAGGTCAAATTGTCACTTTCTAAGATGTCTAAATTTTATTTTATTATTCATATGTAATGTTACTCTTATGTTTCATGATTTAATATTAATAAGGGTCATATTACTATTCATAAGTGTATGTCACTATTCCTAAGGGTACGTTACTATTCACCATAAATTATTTTTGTTTCATTAGACTCCAAAAATCATCTTGAACACAACCATGCATGTCATATTTTCAAAATTTCAAACATAGGAGTGAAAAAATTATGTTTAAAGGTTTATCACTTAGTAGTTCATTATTTTGAGTTTTTATGAAACAAATATAATAATAGAAGTTTCCATTGAAAAACATTGGGTCGTTACATTCTTCCCCCCTTAAGGAATTTTGCCCTAAAAATTTCACTTTACACAAACAGGTGAGGGTACTTCTTCTTCATTGCCTCTTCTGGTTCCCAAGTTGCTTCCTCAAACTTATGGTTCCTCCAAAAAACTTTGACCAGATGGGTTGCCTTTTTGTGTAGAACCTTATCTCTCCGATCCAAAATCTTTATTGCCTACTCCTCATAGGAGAGACCATCTTCCAGCTGCCCCACCTCTGAGTTTAGTACATGTGTGGGGTCTGGTATGTACTTCCTCAGTAGTGATACATGAAACACATCATGAACTTGAGCCATATTCGATGGAAGTGCAAGACGACAGGCCACGGCTCATATGCGGTCAAGTATCTCAAAGGGGCCAATATACATTGGGATTAGCTTCCCTTTCTTCCCAAATCACATGACTCTCTTCCATAGAGATATTCTATGGAAGGATTCATCTCCAACATCGAACTCCAAGTCCCTTCGATGGTTGTCAGCATAGCTCTTTTTCCAACTTTGAGCAGCTTTGATGTGTTTTTGGATGACTTGAACCTTCTCTATCATCTCTTGAACAATATTGGGTCCAAGTATCTTTCTTTCTCCAAGTTCATCCCAACAGGTCGGAGTTCTACATCGCTTTCCATAGAGAGCTTCATATGGAGCCATCTGAATACTCGAGTGGAAGCTATTGTTGTATGAGAACTCAACCAAGGGGATATTCTGATCCCAACCACCTTTTAATTCAAGAGGGTAGTCTCTTAACATATTTTCAAGCTTCAGAATAGTCCTTTCAGTATGGCCATCAGTTTGGGGGTGATAAGCCGTGCTGAAATATAATTTAGCACTCAATGCATGTTGAAGGCTCCTCCAGAATTTAGATTTGAACCTTGGATGACGGTCAGAGACAATTGAGAGTGGAACACCATGCTGTCTCACCACTTCCTTCACATATATCTTTGTAAGTTGTTCAATCGAGAGGTCTTCCCGAATAGAGATAAAATGGGCAGTCTTGGTGAGTCGGTCAACCACAACCCATATTGCATTATTTCCCTTTGACATCTTCGAGAGACCTGTGACAAAGTCCATAGTAATATTTTCCCATTTCCACATGAGTATAGGCAATGAATGCATCATACCTTTGGACTTTTGTCGCTCAGCTTTAACTTGCTGACATACCCAACACCTTGATATATATTCCGAAATCTCCTTCTTCATGTTATCCCACCAGAAGTGTTCTCAGAGATCACGATACATCTTGGTACTCCCAGGATGGATAGATAAAGTTGATTAATGTTCATTATCTAATAGCTCCTTTATCCCGGGCGATGAAGGCACACAAAGCCATGTTCCAAACCGAATCACACCATCATCGTCGATATGGAACTCTTGCAGCTTCCCTTCCTTTACTGCATTCACCCTCTTTTGTATCTCCACACAATCCCTTCGGACTTGCTTAATCTTCTCCTGGATGGATGGTTGCCCAATAATTTGGGCAAGGTAGGATGTATCCCCTACCATTATGATTTCCAAATCCATTCTTTCCATATCCATGAAGATAGGGTCTTTCTAAATCCACAGCATGGATAGAGTAGTAGGTTCTTTTCTGCTTAGAGCATCAGCTACCTTGTTCGCCTTACCAGGATGATAGTGAATAGAGAAATCTTAATCCTTGATTAGCTCTAACCATCTCCTTTGATGCATGTTGAGCTCCTTTTGTGTGAATATATACTTTTGGCTCTTGTGGTTTGTGTATATGTCACACTTCTCACCATAAAGGTTGTGCCTCCAGATTTTCAAGGAAAAAATCACGACTGCCAGCTCTAGATCATGCTTCGGGTAGTTCTGCTCATGGATCTTCAACTGTCGTGAGGCGTAGGCTATCACATTATCATTTTGCATGAGTAGACAACCCAAGCCTTTCTTTGAAGCATCACTCTATATCACAAAAGTTTATCTACTTTTCGGTAGTGTGAGTACAGGTGTAGTGATCAGAGTTCTCTTTAGCTCCATGAAGCTTCCCTCACATTCTTCCATCCATACATACTTTAACCCTTTCCTTGTTAACTTAGTTAGTGCGCTTAACAATCATGATAAGTTTCTCACAAAACGTCGGTAGTACCAACCTAATCCAAGAAAACTACAGATTTATGTGACACTAGAGGGCCTGTGACATTCCTCAATCACCTTTTCCTTTGAAAGATCCACAAAAATTACCTCACTTGTGATAACATGTCCCAAGAACGTGACTTGATTGATCCAAAAGTCACACATTCTGAACTTTGTGTACAAATTCTCCTTTATCAATGTCGCCAACACAAGTCTTAGATATTTTTCATGTTCCTACTTTCTCTTGGAGTAGATGGGAATATCGTTGATAAAAACTACCACAAATTTGTCGAGGTAATGTCTAAAAACTCTATTCATCAAATCCATGAAGATTTTAGGGGCATTAGTAAGTACAAAGGGCATCACCAAAAAATCATAGTGCCCATACCTTGTACAGAAGGAAGACTTCTGAATATCTTCCTTCTTTACCTTTGCCTGATGATATCCAGAATGAAGATCCACCTTTGAGAAGTATTGAGCTCCTATTAACTGGTAGAACAAGTCATCAATCCTTGGGATATGATACTTGTTCTTTATGGTGATCTTTTTGAGATCCCGATAATCGATACACAGCCGCATGGTTCTATCCTTCTTCATCACAAAGAGCACATGCTCACCCCAAGGTGATGCACTAGGGCATATGAACCCTTTGCCCAGATTCTCTTATAGCTACTTCTTTAACTCCTCTAATTCGATATGAGCCATCCTATAGGGGTGCTTTGAGATAGGAGTAGATCCGTGTATGAGTTTAATTGAGAACTCTACCTCATGATTCGGGGGAATTCTGGGTAACTCTTCGGGAAATACATCGCCGTATTCCATCACAATGGGCATTTTCTCAAGGTTGGAACTTTCCTTTGACTCAACCATTTGGGTGAGGGATGCTTCTTCATAGGGAATCAACACCCACACCATTGAAGGATTTTTCAAAGGAGATTCATGATCTTCCTTTATTTTTTAGAGGAGCATGGGATGGTTCGGAATATGAAAAGATATTTCATTTTCCCGATAGTTGATATGCGCTCTGTATAACGAGAGCTAGTCCATTCCCATTATAGCATCGAATTCCACCAAGGGAAGTATTACGATATTTTTCGGAAGAATATTCCCACATATTCCAATAAGAGAAGAGTCAAACACTTGAGTTACAATGATTTCAACACTTTGTGTTTTTACATATATCTCTACTTCATGGTTTCGGGGCTTCGATTCCATAGTTCTAGCAAACTTGCAAGATATAAAGGAATGCGTAGAACCAGAATCAAATAAGACATTTTCCATTCTTGAGTGAATATGAAGTGTACCATGTACGAATTCATTATCATGCTCCACCTCCGCAGTAGTGATGGAATAATCCTTCCCTTGTTCCTTTGGATTTGGTGGCTACTGACGCTGATTACCCTCGAGAACTCGAGGTTAGGTGCACTAGTTTGCATAGTTACCTAGCTCCTTATAGTTGTAGCATTGAACCATGAGTGGTTCTCTCCTTTCATTGGCTATATTCTCCTTCCTCTTAGTGTCTTTTCGACACTATTGATCATGGTGTCCTTATTTCCCACACTTGAAGCATTTCCCCATCCCTTTGAGGCAGTTCCCATGGTGCAACATCCCAAATTTTTGGCATGTGGGTCATTGATTTTTCATCCCACCTTTGTCACTAGATCCACCGGCTTGAAACTCCATCTTTCGTTTCTTATCCCCATAGCCATGGGACCATTCTCCAAACTCCATCTCCACTTTGATATCACACCGAACAACTTCTTCATAACTCCCAAAGTATCGAATTGCAAGAGCCTTTCAAAGGTGTGGTTTTAATTAAATAATGAATCTATCAATTTTGCTATCATTGTTGATAAAAAAACCTGAAGCATACCTTAAGAGCCTTGTGAAATCCACTTCATAGGTTGTGATAGATTCTCCTTCTTTTTTCTTGAGCTCTATGAATTCTCTATCCATCTTCATGTGAAGATTTCATGGGAAATACTTATTAAGAAAAATTATCTTAAAGTCTTCCCATTCCATCTCTTCAATTTCCTCCCTTAGCTTGGTGTTCTTAATAAAATCCCACCATTGATCAGCTTCTCCATCAAGACGATAAACGAGTAGAGTAACCTTCTCCGTCTCAGAACAGTGAAGTATAGAAAATATCTTCTCCATGGAGTTGACCCACTGTTCCGCAACTAGTGGATCAGAAGATCCACAAAACGTCGGTGGTCGTTCCCGCATAAAACATTCGATAGCCAGTTTCTCCCTCTTTGGTGAAGGAGGATGTTCCCCATTATTATGGTTATTATTCATAACCTGAGATAATTGGGTAAGAATCGCCATGAATTGTTGAACTCCACCTCCCAAATCTTTAGGGATGTCGTTCGGGCAATCATTGCATTGGCCCTCGCATGAGTTTTTGGCCTGATTTCTCCTGGTTCCCACCATTTTCTAAAATAGAAAATCATAGAACAATACATAACTAAACAAGTCCTGAATAAATCATTCATTTAAACTATTATACCAAAAACATAACATATGGGATCCCTAGGTAAATATTCTTGTGTGCATATTTTTACTTAGTCTCATACTAGAGGTTTCCTCTAGGGTTCACTAATACTAATTCCAAAATTAACTAATCCTTGTCCTTGATACCAACTATGACCACTGGGCCCTAGTGAAAACATAGACACCCCACATTAACATGGCCATCGGAAACTGGCCAACCAGGTACCACCAATTGCCCCAGAAGACACATGGGGCCCACCCCAGGGTCAACTCACATGCCCGAATGGGTCATCTGAATAATGATTGTCCCCACTCACACACACCCTGGGGAACTTCTTAGAAGTTAACCCATCTTGATCACTACTTCAATCCAAGACCGCTTAACTGTGGAGTTCTAATCAGACAAGCACTTGAAAAAAAGGCGCACCTTGTTGACATGAGTCATATGATTTTATTCATTTAACCCTTTATCATTTTAGGATGTTACACTGGTCTCGATGGCGGCTGCCATACCCTCTAATTATTCCAATCCAGTTAGATCTGAATCTGGTGGCTGCTACTCTTGTTGCTCTGATCCTCTTCTGGGGCATGTTCTATGTGAACTGGGCCACTCCATGGTCTTTGTGGCCTGAAGGCCCTGTGTCCTGAAGGCCTTTGATGACCTGAAGGCCCTTGAGACCCGTATGCCAAAACTAGTGGCCCGAAGGCCCAAATCTGGTGAATAGTTCCAGCTGCTATAGTAGCGAACATTAGTTGCTACAGTAGCTGCTATAGTAACTGCTACAGAACCCTGAAATTCGCCTCCACCCGGTTTTGAACTTGGGTCTCTTGAATGCCAAGAAGGATCCCTTACCACTCGAGTACATGCTCGTTGGCCCTTTTATATGAAAAAGTGATAAAGGGACATGTAAAGGCTGTCTTCTTTTGATCCTCAAGAGTAATGGGTTCTTGGAAATAACCTGAAAATCCATCCAAAGAACAATAATGAGTTCTCCCAACCAATCTATCTAACATCTGATCAATGAAGGGAATGGGGAAATGATATTTCTGAGTAACCTGATTCAACTTCCTTAAATCAAGGCACACTCTCCAGCTATTTTGAATTCTCAAAGGGATTAATTCATTCTTTTCATTCCTCACAGTGGTTAGGCCAGTTTTTTTTGGAACTACATGATTTCGGATAACCCACTATGAATCTGAGATGGGATAGATGATCCTAGCTTCCAATATCTTCTCAACCTCCTTCTTCACAACCTCCATTAAAGTGGTATTCAACCTCCTTTGGGGTTGCCGGATAGGTTTGGAATCTCCCTCAAGAAAAATTCTATGTGAGCATATATTTGGGGTGATTCTTAGAATATCACCTAAACTCCACCCTATCGCTTGGGTATTCTATATCAAAAGATCTATCAATGATTTCTATTGAATTTCAGATATATTATTAGCAATTATCACTGGTAGATTCTCACCCTCCGTAAGGTACACATATTTCAAATCAGTGGGGAGTGGTTTGATTTCTAAATCCGGGGGATACTCATGGAATGAAACTAAATTGAAATTTTACACTTCCAAACATTGGACCTCCTGCACACAATAAACCATATCATCTTCCTCATTAGTTAATAAATCATCAATGAAATCAGATTTTAACTCTTCCTCCCACATGAAGTCATAATCTCTAGAATGTTGGGCATCTACATGATCAATGATATTTTCAATGCAAGAAGTTTCTAATAAGTCTAAGAATTCATAGAGCATACCTGATTCTTCAATGGGTTCTGCACCAACTTCATGAGAAAGTGAAAAGAGGGAGTGATCATCTGAGGGGTGCCTCATGGATTCAAAAATATTGAAGTGGACCATGATCTCTCCAAACTCCATGGTGTGTCTCCGATCATGGACATTGATGATGGTTTTATCCGTTTTCAAGAATAGTCTCCCCAAAATGATGGGTGAATGTGACGAACTCCTATCATCTTCCATATTTAGCACGTAGAAGCCATCTGGGAATAAGAGATCATTGACTTTCACAAGGAAATCCTCCAAAACTCTTACAGCGAAAAATGTGGATCTGTTTGCAAGCTGGACAACCACTCTTATGGGATTCAAGTCTCCCATCTGCAAATAAGTGTATACTGAGTGGGGAAATACATTAATTTAAGCACCTAGATCACACAAATCATTAGATAAATTTAAAGAACCAATGGTGCATGGAATGGAAAACGTCCCTATATCTTGACATTTGGTATGAAATTGTGGTGTGATAAGGGCTGAGAAACTTCTTCCCAAGTTTATCCTTTCATCCCCTTTAAGTCTCCTCTTCTTGGGGCAAAAATCATTCCAAAATTTAGCATACTTTGGAATTTTTTTGACTGCTTCAAGTAAGGGGATATTGATTTCCACTTTCTGGAAGGTGTTTAGAATTTATTTTTGAAGTGTTTCCTCCTTTAATTTCTTTTACTCAATCATCCATGATGGAAATAGAGGGGGTAAGTCTTTCTTCTCCCTTTGTTGCCTTTGAAATGGTGTTTCTGGTCTTCTATTTCTTGGTCTATCCTTCTCTTCCTCCTCTTACTTCTCTACTTCACAATGATTTTTCACAGAATTTTCAGAGTTTTAAACTTCATTCTCCCTCAACTCAAGTGGTCTTATTTCAGTTTCCTGGGATTATGGGGGTGAGACCTCTTTTCCACTTCTTTTTTTTATCATGCTGACATTCTCCCTTGTGTTTGGGATTGTTTGGGAAGGAAGTTTCCCTGGATTTTTGGTCATGATTTCAACAAAACTTCCCACTGTTTTTTCCATCTTGTCAACCTTATCTGCTAGGTCATAAAACCTGAATTATAGCTGATACATAGAAGGTTTTATTCTGGTAGATGGTAATCATAGGGTCTTGGGAAAGTGGGTGGTTGGTGTTGTGGAGGCCAGTTATAAGGTTTTTTCTATTGAAATGGTGGTGGGTTTTGGAACTAGTTTTTGTTCGGAGGTCTAGATTGATTTTGCTGATTTCCAAACCCATACTAAACATGGTTAGACTATCTCCATCATTGATTCTGTTGGTAATTCCATAGTTTAAAGGTTTTCGCACAAGTTTCCATTCCCTGTATTTCAGCATGTTGGTCAGTGAAATGATCAAGTTATGAGCATAAACCACATACCTTAGCTAATGCTTGTTGGTCACCCACTTGTTTCAAGGACATCTATCTCACCAAACTAGTTATCTCTTAAATATTAGTTTCTAGTAAGGGTGATGGATGAGAAGTTCATATCTCATGAATACCTCATGTTCCAGTACCTCTTGTACCAAACAATTTCGAGTTCTGAGAAATCTTCTCAATCAAACCTTTTGCTTCTTCTGGAGACTTGTCAATCAATGCACCTCCAGAGGATGCATCAAGAAGGTTCTTATCATTGTCCAGTAAGCCTTTATAGAAGAAGACAAGAAAGTTATGATCCTCAATGGATTGATGTGGGTAGCTGTCACATAGCTTTTTAAATCTTTCCCAGTACTCATAAAGGGTTTATCCAGATTATTGTTTGATGGCATAGATCTCTATTTTGATGGATGTGCTTCTGGAGGCGGGGAAGAATATTTGCATGAGGCATCTCACCAGGTCATTACAATCATCCAAATCTCCAGGTTTTAGACCATACAACCATTCTTTAGAAGCTCCTTCCAATGAAAACAAGAACATCTTCCACTTTACTTGTCCCTTAGCTACTCCACGTGGTCTGAAGGTTGAGCAGACATGTGTGAACTCTTTAATATTCTTGTTGGGATCTTCACCTGCCAAGCCATGAATCTTTGGAAGAAATGGTATCATATTATGATTCATCTCAAAATAATTTTTTAACACTGTCATGACAAGTTGATTATTCTGATTAAGAAATTGTGGGGCACAAAGTTCTCTGAGATTTGGGTTTTGATTTCCAGCTATTATGGCAGGCTCAGAGTGAACAATTGAAGTTTCACTTGAGTCTGTAAGAGAAATTTCCTCAAATTTAGATTGTAAATTAAGGATTCTTAGCCTATTCAACAAAGTTCTTTCAATTTCAAGATCAATGGGGCACGATTCAGTGTTTGAGGTTCTAGTCATGAAACTTGGAATGAAAATAAGAAAAGAGAAAAGAGAGAGAGGAGAAACAAATGTTGGCACTACCTAACCGGAAATGGCGCCAAGTTTTGACATGTTCCTGTCATGGGGTGTGAAAAAAACAAATAAAACCTAGGTTAAAATGTAGTACAGTGGGTAACCTAATTTGTCTCTAGAGAGGAGTTCACAACTATTACATTTTTCACTTAAATTAAATAAAGAAGAATAGGTTCTTTTTGAAATTGTTTGAGTTGAAAAATAAAGCACGCATTTTAAAAGAAAGGTTGAAAACTAATGGATGAAGAGAGTAATGGGGTCAGGGTAGGATCAAATTTTGTAATGTCATCATTGTCACCAATATCATCTTACCTATATTTTTTTAATGAAAAATGTAAGACTCCTCGATCGAGTTATCAATCACCTTTGGTTGAAGAAAGAAATGGAACTCACTCCTATGTGCATGGAAGTTCATAAACAATTCCTAAACAACTATGGCAAGTCTCGATCAGGAATTGTTGAACCATATAACTCTATAAAAATTTTACTAGTTCCACACAAGTGCCAATGATAACTGGACACTCACCACCTATCACAATATGCTCAATCAAGAAAAATTGCACTAGGCAGAGGGAGATTAAAAGACCTTAACCAAAGCTGTTAAAAATGAATTCACCAAACCCAAAACATGATCAAATCAAGAGAATTTGGAAACAATGATAATATAAGTCATTCAAAAGAAAAGGAGGGTTTTACATTTATGCACAAAACTCTAACATTACAAAAGAGAAACTCCCCCTTCCCCGATCACTCAAAGGTTTTACCCCTATATGTGAAGAGTATTAGAGTTGGAAGGGAAAGAAGAGAGCATAAGGAAACCAAGAAAATAGAAAAGAGAAAATATAAAGAAATTAAAGTAGTCAATACTCTAGCACATCCCCTCTTGCACCTTCTTCAACCCCATTGAATGGAAGTTTACACTCTTATTTATAGTCTTTTGGAGTAGAAAATTTCCCTACAAAATTAATCCACTGAATTTTTTAGTCTAGTTGTCATATTAATTGAACGAATCTCAGAAAGGTGTCTTCATAAATGTTGTTCCCATATATCCTCTAAATGCTTCCTCAACATCTCATCGAATTTGGACAATTGGCACAATTGTTATGCTCGAATTACCAATGACTTATTTTTCTTCCCGAGGTGACTTTTCAAATCCCTTTATTTTTCCACATTAAATAGATGCCTTAATGACTGAAGTTCTTCATAAAATTAAACAGAAGCATGAGTTTCAGAGTTCTATTTCTTCTCCAGCTAGAATCACCTAATTTTTACTTTTTTAGGCTAAGATATTCCTCATTAATTATGGTAGGGTCCATTCTGTCGACCAGAAAACCTGTTCCACTTGATGAATTTGTCTCGGCCATAGTGTGCCGAATTAGAGCCAGGTCCAAAATGCAAAGTTGAATCCCACGGGAATACAAATCCTAAAAAAAGAATCACAAAATTTGGATAAAAAATGTAAAATATATGCCCAAAATACAGAAGCTCCATCAAACGGCTAAATTTCCAGAATTAACTAATTTCCACAATTAAGCTCATAATTCACGAAGACTATAAAATGATACAAATCAGCTCAAATTGATTAATTGGAAAGGCCTATATAATTGAAACAAATATTAAAAATAATGAAAACATTATCTCTATCAATTCCCCCACACTTAAAACTTGGACTCCCGAACAAATCAAAATAAAAATCAATCAAACCAAATTCAAAACACATGCCATTAAGATACACCACTAACACACCGAGAAATAAAAGATATCACGACTCATCAAAAACCATTATTCCAACTTCTCAAATCAGATCATTAAATATTTTTCCTCTTCATTTATTCTACCATGAACACAAGACACCTACCTCACATCAATTTTCTATAATCTCACAAATATCAATTTTCAACAAAGTTTTTCTCATCCAAACCAATGCAAGGGTCACCATTGGTTTGAAAAACTACTAATTATCCACCCGATGTGCATTAAGGACATATCTTTATCACGAGGACTTTGCAGGGTTGTTTTGTGGCTTTTGGTTGGTAGAATTGTTATGGGAAACATTCTGAGGCCGGATGAGGAGGGCTTGACTCTTTTTGAAGAAAAATTGCACAATTCTAATTTTCACTTAAGTGTGGTATCCTCCCCACTCCCCTTAGTAGAAATTCAGCTCCATCATTCTGAAATATCCAGTAGTTTTCAAACATCCCTGCATTCTAACAAAAAAAATCAATCTTCTCAAACATGATTTTTCTTGAAAGCTCCAAAAAAGGCATAACTTTATCCCTCCATTAGAATCTCAAGAAAGGCACAACTTATTTTATCATGAAAGCTCCATAAAAGGTACAACTTTCAACAAAAGGATTTTTCATCAGCACACACAATTCTTTAGCATTTGATTTTCCACCAAAAGTTTCACCAAATGAGGTATCACAACACAAGACAACTTCCCCCACTCTTAAGTTCAACTAGATCAAGCCATTTTACTTTAAGAGCAGGCAGGATAGAGAAAATTGGCTTGTAATGTGGCCAACCTAACAGGCTGTTCATGGATTCTAAGGGATAAAAGGATTAAATTTACAAGGCAGGACAGAATTAAAGGTATTATCTTGAAAAGGGGGCTTTAAAACCAAAGAAATGCCTCAATCATTTAAAACACATGTACCCAAAACCCTCATGTTTTTAAAGGAATAACCAAATTCTGGTTAAAACAAGCATTGTATGGTTATCTCAAGAAGAGAGGTGAATGAAAATAATTTAACAACAATGGTTCATAAGCCCCACAGGAAAGTGATTTCAAATATAAAGATAGTGAGATGTTCCTTGGGATTCAAAAATCTGAGTACCTTTCATGAAATTCCGAAACAATTTAACTTGAAACAAAGTCATTTTCAGCATTCATTTAAGCTCTGTTTCATGAAATAAAAAGGTTCAATCAATGAAATGGGTTTCAAACATGTAAATGACAATCATTTCAGCTTAAAAAGTTTCAATAACACACCAAAAACTGAAAAATAAACACACAAAAATTTGAAAACACATTTTTTTTGAAAACCAACAACAAATGAAAATCCTAAATTACCAAGGTTACCTCCCTCACACTTGAATGATGAAGCGTCCTCAATTCATTAAAGTTTATTTAACATGTATGTAGATTTTAGAATGAATCATAGTACCAAGAAAGTGTAAAGGATAGGTACAACCTGATGGCTCTTATTGACAGACAGGTTGGAGGAGCAGGATCTCCTCTAGTGGATCAGATGGAATGGTCCCATGGAATTTCTTCAGCCTGTACCCATTAACAGTGAATGGCTCATGCTCTCCATCCTTCAAAATCCACACAACACCAAAAATATATACATGAGTAACTATAAATGGGCCCTCCCATTTGGAACAAAGTTTACCTGGCATCAGCTTGAGTCTTGAGTTGAATAACAACACTTTATCTCCTGGATGGAATTCTTTCGGTTGGATCAGCTTTTCATGAGTCACTCTTGTTCTATCTTTGTAAATCCTAGAATTTTTAAATTCTTATCTTCTAATTTCCTCCAGCTCCTGCAACTTCAACCTTCTCTCTTTCCTAGGACTTTCATGATCCAAATTCATCTTCCTCATAGCCCAATACGCGTTATGCTCCAGTTCCACAAGCAGGTGACATCTTTTTCCAGAAATCATCCTATATAGACTCATTCCAATCGGGGTCTTGTAGGCTATCCTATAAGACCATAACGTGTCTTCCAGCTTCTGGCTCCAATCCTTCCTTTTTGGTTTAGCAGTATTCTCTAAAATTCCTTTTAGTTCCCTATTGGACACTTCAGCTTGACCATTTGTTTGTGGGTGATAGGGAGTTGATGTTTTATGATTCACCCCATAATTCCTCAGTAAAGACTCCATTCTACTATTGCAAAAGCTAGTCCCTTGATAACTGATGATGGATCTAGGCACTCCAAACCTATAAAATATGTTAGTCCTAACAAAATCACAAACAACTTTAGCATCATCAGTCCTGGTGGCTTTTTCTTCCACCCATTTGGAAACATAATCAACCACAAGAATGACATAATAATTTCCACATGAAATTGGGAAAGGGCCAATAAAATATATCCCCCAGACTTTAAAAATTTGACAAAAGTTATGTGGTTGTTGGGGTATTTCTTGTATCTTTGAAATGATTCCAGAAAACTGACATTTTGGACACCTTTTGCAAATTTAATGAGAATGTTTAAAAATGGTTGTCCAATAAATTCTAGATTCTAAAACCTTACTTGCTGTCATTTGAGGTCCAAAGTGTCCTCCACAAGCTAATGAGTGACAACACTCAAAGACACAACCAATTTCACTCTTAAGAAAACATCTTCTTATCACTTGGTCATTGAAAATCTTCCAAAGAAATGGATCATTCCAAATGTAATATCTAGATTCAGCTTTTAGTTGTTGAATTTGATTAGAATTGAAATGATATGGGACCTGAGATGTTACCAGATAATTTACCATGTCATCATACCAAGGCACTTCTTCTTTAACCAAGTACAACTACTCTCCTAGAATGTGATCATTCAAGGGTTCTTTTTCTGGAATTTCAGCTTCAGCAGTGTTGGGAAGTCTGCTTAAATGATCAACAACTTGGTTCTCCGAACCATTTTTTCCTTGATTTCTAGGTTAAACTCCTACAGTAGTAGCATCCATCTCACCAGCTTCGTTTTAGCTTCAGCCTTCTTCATCAAGTACCTAAGAGCTACATGATCAAAAAATACAATGACTTTAGTTCCAAGAAGACATGATCTAAATCATTCCAAATTAAAAACAATTGCTAAAAACACCTTTTCTATGGTTTTGTAATTGAATTGAGTCACATCCAAGGTTTTTGAATCATATGCAATTTCTTGTGGCCTTCCCTCAATTTGCTGACAAAGGACTACTCCAACTGCATGGTTGGAAGCATCACAAAGTAGCTCAAATGGTTCTTCCCAATTTGGTGGCTGCATCATAGGTGGTTCAATCAATCTCCTCTTCATCTCATCAAAGGATTCCCTACATGAGCCATTGAAATCAAAATTAGCATCTTACAAAATCTATCTAGAGAGAGGGAGAGAAATCTTACTAAAATCCTTCATAAACCTCCTGTAGAATCTTATATGTCCAAAAAAATATCTAACATGATTCACACAAGTTGGGTAAGGAAAATAATTTATCACTTCAATTTTTGACTTATCAACATCCATGACCTTTTTGGAAATGACATTCCCTAGAACAATCCCTCTATCAACCATGAAATGAAACTTTTCAAAATTTAAAACAAGATTGTTTTCAATGCAGGTTTTCAAAACTTTTTCCAGATTTTTCAAACAATGGTCAAAAGAGTTTCCAAAACCATGAAATCATCCAAGAAAACCTCCAAGAAATCTTCAATGTGATCAGAAAATGTACTTACCATGCACCTCTGAAATGTACTTGGATCATTACATAATAAAAATGGAATCCTTTTATATGAAGAAGTGCCAAAGGGACATGTAAAGGTTGTCTTATCTTGATCCTCAAGAGCAATGGGTACCTGGAAATAACTTGAAAATCCATCCAAAAACAATAATGAGTTCTTCCAGCCAATCTCTCTAACATATAATCAATGAATGGAATGTGGGAATGATCTTTCTGAGTAACCTGATTCAACTTCCTAAAATCAATGCACACTCTCCAATAATTTTGAATTCTAATAGGTATTAATTCATTCTTTTCATTCCTCACAGTGGTTAGGCCAGTTTTTTTTGGTACTACATGAATTGAGCTAACCCACTGTGAATTTGAGATGGGATAGATGATCTTAGCTTCCGATATCTTCTCAACCTCATCCTTCACAACCTCCATTAAAGTGGGATTCAACCTCCTTTGTAGTTTCCTGGTAGGTTTGGAGTCTCCCTAAAGAAAAAATCTACGTGAGCATATATTTGGGTTGATTCCGGGAATATCACCTAAACTCCACCCTATCTCTTGGATATTCTCCCTCAAAAGATCTATCAATGATTTGTCTTGGATTTCAGAGAGATTATTTGTAATTATCCTTGGTTGTTTCCCTCCATCTGTAAGGTACACATATTTAAAATCAGTGGGGAGTGGTTTGAGTTCCAAATCAAGGGGATTCTCAAGGTATGAAACTAAATTGAGAATTCCCACTTCCAAACTTTTGACCCCCTACATACATGAAACCATATCATCTTCCTCATAAGTTAATAAATCATTAATGAAACCAGATTTTACCTCTTCCTCCCACATTAAGTCATAATCTCCAGCATGTTGGGAATCTAAATGTTTAATGATATTTTCAACGGAAGATATATCTCCTATGTCTAAGAATTCATAGATCAAACTTGATTCTTCAATGGGTTCTACACCAACATCATGAGAAAGAGAAAAGAGGGAGTTATCATCTGATGGGTTCCTCATAGATTCAAAAATATTGAAGTGGACCGTGCACTTTCCAAACTCCATGGTGAGTGTCCCCTCTGGACATTGATGACAGTTTTAGCTGTTTTCAAGAATGGTCTCCCCAAAAGGATGGGTGAATGTCACGGGCTCCTATCATCTTCTATATTTAACACATAGAAGTCAGCTGGGAATAAGAGATCTTTGACTTTCACAAGGACATCCTCTAAAACTCCTACAGCGAAAACTACGGATCTGTTTGCAAGCTGGGCCACCACTCTTTTTGGCTTCAAGTCTCCCATCTGCAAATAAGTGTATACATAATGAGGCAATACATTAATTGAAGAATCTAGATCAGAAAAACATTAGAGAAATTTGAAGAAAAATGGTGCATGGAATGGAAAACATCCCTAGATCTTGACATTTGGTTGGAAATTGTTGTTTGATAAGGTCTAAGACACTTCTTCCCAAGTTGATCATTTAATTCTGTTGAATTCTCGTCTTCTTGGTGCAAAGATCCTTCAAAAATTTGCATACTTTTGAATTTTTTTGACTGCTTCAAGTCAGGGGATATTGATTTCCACTTTATGAAAGGTGTCCAAAATTTCTTTTTGAAGTGCTTCCTCCGGCAATTTCATTGATTCAATAATCCTTGATGGAAATGGAGGGGTTGTGTCTTTCTTCTCCCTTTGTTTCCTTTGAAATGGTGTTTCTGGTCTCTTCTTCCTTGGCCTATCCTTCTCTTCCTCCTCTTTCTTCTCTTCTTCACAATGAATTTCACAGAATTTTCAGAGTTTTCAACTTCATTCTCCCTCACCTCAAGTGGTCTTATTTTAGTTTCATGGGTTTCTAGTGGTGAGATATCTTTTCCAATTCTTTTTGTTATCATGCTAAAATTTTCATTTGGGTTTGGGATTGTTTGGGAAGGAAGTTTCCTGGGATTTTTGGTCATGATTTCAACAAAACGTCCCACCGTGTTTGCCCGCTTGTCAACCTTATCTGATAGGTCATAAAACATGGATTTTAGTTTCTCCATGGAAGGTTTTGTGCAGGTAGATGGTTGATCATAGGGTCTTGGGAAAGTGGGTGGTTGGTGGTGTGGAGGCTGGTTATAAGGTTGCTTCTGTTGAAATGGTGGTGGGTTTTGGAACTGGTTTTTTTAGAGATCTAGCTTGATTTTTCTGATTTAAAAACCCATACTGAACATGGTTAGTATTTATCCATACTTAATTCTGTTGGTACTGCCTTGGTTGAAAGGTTTCCTCCCAACTTTCCATTCCATGTATTTTAGCACATTGGTCAGTGAAATGATCAAGTGATGAGCATAAACCACATACCTTAGCTGGTTCTTATTGGTCACCCACTTGTTTCAAGGATATTTGTCTCACCAAACTTGTTATCTCTTAAATCATAGTTTCTAGTTATGGTGATGGATGAGAAGTTCATACCTCATGAATACCTCTTGTTCTAGTACCTCTTGTACCAAACTGTTGTGAGTTCTGAGAAATATTCTCAATCAAACCTTTTGCTTTTTCTGGTGACCTTTCAATCAATGAACCTCCATAGGATGCATCAAGAAGGTTCTTATCATTGTCTCATAAGCCTTGATAGAATAAGGCAAGATATTGATGATCCTCAAAGTATTTATGTGGGATTCTGGAACATATCTTTTTAAATCTTTCCCAGTAATCGTAAAGGGTTTCTCCCGATGAATTTTTGATGGCATAGATCTCCTTTCCGATGGCTCTGATTCTGGAGGACGGGAAGAGTCATTGCATGAAGCATCTCACCAGGTCATTCCAATCTTCCACATCTCTAGGTTATAGACCATTAAACCATTCTTTATAATCTCCTTCCAATGAAAACAGGAATTCCTTCCACTTTACTTGTTCCTCAGCTACTCCACGTGGTCTGAAGGTTGAGTATACATGTGCGAACTCTTTAATATGCTTGTTGGGATCTTCACCTACCAAGACATGAAACTTTGTAAGAAATGGTATCATATTAAGTTTCATCTTAAAATAATTTTATGACACCAGAATGAAAAGTTGATTATTCTGATTAGGGAATTGTGGGGCACAAAGGTCTCTGAGAGTTGGGTTTTTATTTCCAGCCATTATGACATGCTCAGAGTGAACACTTGAAGTTTTACTTGAGTTTGTAAGAGAAATTTTCTCAAATTAAGATTTTAAATTAAGGTTTCTTAGCCTATTCAATAAATTTATTTCAATTTCATGATGAATGGGGAAAGGTTCAGTGTTTGAGGTTCTAGTCATGGAACTTTGAATGAAAATAAGAAAATAGAAAAGAAAGAGAGGAGAAAAAATGTTGGCACTACATCCCCATCAACAACGCCAAGTTTTGACACGTGCCTATCATGGGGTGTGAAAAAAACAAATAAAACCTAAGTTAAAATTTAGTAATTTGGGTATCCTAAGTTTTCTATAGAGAAGAGTGCACAACAATTACATTTGTCACTTAAATTAAAGAAATAATAAGAGGTTCTTTTTGAAATTGTTTGAGTTGATAAATAAAGAAAGCAATTGAAAAGAAAGGATCAACACTAATGGATGAAGAGAGTGGTGGAGTCAGGGTAGGATGAAATTTTGTAATGTCATCATTGTCACAAATGTCATCTAACATCTCTTCCTTTTGAATGAAAATTGAAAGACTCTTCGATCGAGTTATCAATCACCTTTGGTTGAAGAATGAAATGAAACTCACTCCTATGTGCATGGAAGTTTGTAAAAAATTCCTAAACATATAAGGAAAGTACCGATCAAGAATTGTAGATCCTTAGAACTGTAGAAAAATTTTACTAGTTCGACACACATGCCAACGATATCTCAACAGTGACCACCTAACACAATATGCTCGATCGAGACAAATTGCACTAGGCGGAGGGAGATTAAAAGTCTTTAACCAAAGCTATTAAAAATTAACACACTAAACCCAAAACCTGATATCATTAAAAGAATTGGGAAACAATGAAAATATAAGTCATTCAAAAGAAATAGTGGTTTTTACATTTAAGCACAAAACTCCGACATTACAAAAGAGAAACTCCCCCTTCCCTGATCACTCAAAGGGTTTACCCATCCATGTGAAGGGTATTAGATTTGAAAGGGAAATAAGAGAGCATAATAAAACCAAGAAAAGTGAAAAATAGAAAATATATAGAACTTAAAAAAGTCAATCCTCCAACACAACCCCTCTTTAACCTTCTTTAACCCCTTTGAATGGAAGTGAACACTCTTATTTATAGGCTTTTGGAGTAGAAAATTTTCCTCCAAAATTACTCCACCGAATGTTTGAGTCTGGTTGGCATATAAATGGCTGAATCTCGGGATGGTTTATTCATAAATGTTGTTCCCCTATGTCTTTGTAATGATTCCTCAACATCTCAATGAATTTGGACAAGTGGATCAAATGTTATAATCAAATTACCGATGACATCGTTTTCTTCCCGAGGTGACTCTTCCACCGTTTCCCTTTGTACGCATTACATGGATGCCTTAATGACATAATTTCATCATAAAATTAAAGATACGCATGGTTCTCGGTGTCCTATTTCTTATCAAGTGGGAATAACCTAATTTGGACATGTGTAGGACCAGATATGCCACATTAATTATGGTAGTGTCCATTCTGTCAGCCGGAAAACTTTTTCCATTTGATGAATTTTTCTGGGCCATAGTGTTTCGAATTAGACCTAGATCCAAAAGACAAAGTTGAATCCAACGAGCATACAAAGCTTACTATAAAGGAATCAAAAAATTTGGATAAAAAATGTAAAATATAGGCCCGAAATACAGAAGCTCCATAAAACTGAAAAATTTGTAGAATTAACCAATTTCCACAATTAGGCACATAATTCACGAAGACACTAAAATGATACAAATCAGCTCAAATTGATTCATCGGTAGGGTATAAATCATTTAAACACATATGAAGAATAATAAAAATATTATCTCTATCACCATCCATCAACCCACCAGGATGTTGGGGGAAAACACTCCCTGGGATTTGAATCCACTGGGAGTCAGGGGACTGAATCAACATGGTCGAGTATCATATGAAAACCAAAAATGTATACGATATAATATATCTCAAAACCGTGATATGGAAATAAACTAGTCCCAGACTCAACTGAAACTAATGTCTCTCGGACTCCTGACCACCATAACTGAGACCATATATCCTATAAGCACATAACTAATTAAAAAGATACATTAAATTATTCTATTCCTTTTCATCATTTTAACTTTACATTAATTAATTATTTAACCATTAATTAACCATCAACATTTTCGACATTACATTAAATTAGTTTCATAAAAAAGTTATATGCCCTCGAGGAATTTTCAAACCAAGTCGACGACTTCCCAAAATTATAACCTCACCATTGCATCCTAGCAAGCTCCAACCTCATGAGGGAAATATTTATTCATTTATTAACATTATCACATTCCATATAACCAGGTACTCTATGAAAACCTCCTAAGCTAACAAACAATGTATACAACCAAGCACATCTATTTGCATCAAGAAGTCAGGAATGGAATGTAGATAAACAAACAACCTAGCCACTGACTAAACAATAAATTCAAACAGGCATTCAAATTTTTTATCAATGAGTATGCCCATATTCAACATATTTTATCTTCCACGGTGTACTCCCCAATAGCCATATGCATATATCAATGAATCCCACCATCATTAGACTCAACTACTACCACAATAATTGGGCCTCCCCAACCAATAACCACAACATCTCTCTAAGATCACCCATCCTAGGATTATGTCACATTCTGGATTTTTCGCCCCATATACCACATCAACACTCCAAGGTCATCCATATCAAGTTTATGCCATAAAAAACATGAAATAAACATAGCAAGAAAAAGGTAATCTAGGCCCTAAAAAACAATATATTAAACCTTCTCACACAATGATCTCTCACAACTACAAATTACAAGGAACTTGGACTTTACAAGTAAGTAGGAAACTTAATCCCTACAAATGCATTATCATTTATCACATAATCAGTTATTATTCTATCTTGAATTAACCAATTCATTATTCAGAGGTTCCAACTATGGGAAACCTAAGCAGCCTGCTAGAAAAAGATGTCACAAATTAATTAAAAAAATTAGTTTAACATGCCTTTAATTCCTTTATCAAGAATAATAAACTTTATTCACATCCTTATTCAAGTACATTAAAAACACATAATTTTTTATTTTTAAAACCCCGATTTATTACATGTCTTGAAACCCACTTTCACATACTATAACTTTACATGGCATAAAATCTCTCCTCTTCCGTCTTTTAGCAGCTGAACACCTTTAGACTTCCTCTGATCCTCCTCTGAGTACCATGGTCATCAGAAACACACAAAGGGTTGATCCGTGTGAGTCCATGCCCTTACAAACTACCTAGACATGAAAAATGGGAGATTGGATATTTGATACAAAAGGTGACATATATTATAGAATAATCAGGGGTTTTAGTTGAGAGGATTGCATGGATTTATTTAACTTATATATGTTATATAAGTTATTATTAAACACTATATTCTTTAATTTCCAAATAAATTATTCAAATATTCTATACATTAATAATTTAAGGAGAAAACAACATAGGAGTCCTTCACACATGAGGGAAAGATAAATATTTTAGATACTACATTGGAAAATCATGAACACTAAGGAAACATATGAGGATATTAGGTGGGTGTTTTAATTAAAAAACTATTTGGTTATTCTATAACATCAAAAAGGGTTTATGTAAATAAAGAAAAATACATGATTTAATTTCAATGGTATCGTAGATAGGTCAAATTATAGAGGAGATGATTAGAGCTACTATTGAGAAGAGGGTCATTAATTTAGTATAATCAATATTTTCTAGCATGAAAATATAATTTGAGACTACATATCCCACTACTCCACCATTAGATATAGATCCCACTTCTACACCTCCACCCATAAATCCTACATGTCCACCTCTACATATAGATTCCATTTCTAATCCTCATCCTCATCTCCCTATCTACTATGATATATATGATAAGGATCCCAGAAATATTATTATAACATATGGGATGATATATATATTGGGGATATTCTATATCACCAATAGATTGAGATGGATCCATAAAGGGTAATAGAACGAGGTATAATAGATTCATCAATATGAGTTTCATTCACTCTAGGTGATTTTATAATATATGGACACAACTCTTTACAATACCCTGAACCTAGTAGCCCAAAGTTGGTGGTTACTTTATTAAATTTTCATAAGATATATGGAATCAAATCTGGAAGGACCAAATATTTTAGCAGTCATGGTAAAATAAATACATACTTTAAATTATTATTACTATTGAAAATATTAAATACAAAATGTGTTTCCATTGGTAATATAATTATTCCTTATATCACATCCTTGTAAATCAATAAAAAAAATACTTTCTAGTATCCTAGGGAAAATAAAACACAAGAAATGGATGAGCTTAGATTCTTAGTAAAGGTATGTATACAGGAGAATATATCATGAATAAATAATTATAATTAATATAGAAAGGTATATAACTAAAACTCATTCCATTTAATCAACAAATAGAGCATAATAAGGAAGAAATAAATAATGATCAAATAAATCCATATAAATAATCACATAATATTGAAACACGTCCATAAATATTTTATCCAATAGAAAAATAAAATGGACATAAATAACTGATCTCATAATGAGGTAATACATAATGCCCAACATCCAAAAACTTACTCTCAATACCTTTCACAATATAGTTTAATTGTATGGGTAGAAATCTAATATTTCTTAACTAATTTCTCTCATGAGACTTTTCGATGCATCGAGGGGATATCTAGAGCTAGGAACCACTCATCACTTACTAAGTCCAATCCAATCCTCATTTGGAAGTGGTGAAACATAATCAACAAAAACATTCATATTGAAAAAATAACATATAAAATATTAGCACATGACCCAATAAAATAAATATAATCATAAACCATCTACAATTATATGTTGAATTGAAATAAAATAATACTCACTTAGTCAAACTAGTCATAATCCATCCAAAGAATCAAGAAGAATGATATAAAAATAAACATATCCTAAATAGATCTTAAGAACAAAAAAGGGTTTATGTTTCGAATGAATATAAGTACAAGAAAATGTACCTAAAAACATTCTTGCGTAAAATAACTTGGTACATTGAAAATCATATTTTAAGAAACAAAGTACAAAAAAAATTTAAAAATATTTTTCTTTGAAAATACCATTTTAAAATTATAAAATAATATTTAAAACACCATGTATTTATGATGGAGGGAAATGTTTTTCATGCCGCACACATTAAAACAATTATTCCTTTCACATATCTTGTAAAAGGAAAACGGGCTTCGTTCTAAAAACAATATGAAGATTTATTTTAATTTTTTTGAGAAGTCAAAACGTGTAAAAAATTATTTTTAAAACATCAGGAATAGGTTAAATTTTTTTTCTGAAAACATTTTAATAAGACATGTAATTTGATGAAAATGGATTTTATACCAATGATAAATAAAGTGGGATTTTATTAAAAACATTTTATTAGTCATTTTATGTAAAAAGGAGTGAATAAATGCACTAAGTAATGATCAACACCCCAATATCCCAAAGTTACTGTCTACTTTATTAAATTGTAATAATATACTATAAATTTCATCCTGAAAGACAATTTAGTTTCAATGTATTGGGAGACTAGATACATATATGATTCCAATATTACATTTTAATACAAAAATCACAACATAATTTTGTTACTAAAATATCATCATTTTATCTATAATATCCTTTCAAATCATTCATTGTACACATCCTAGATTCCTAGGAAAGGAAAAAAATAAGAGTGAGCTCAAATGGTCAGTTAGAATAGGAAAATGTTGAAGCTACTTGGAGTAAATGATTGATAATCAATAATTCATAATCCATATGTAAAGATAAATAACCTAACACACGTTACTTTTAATCAATATCTTTATTATCAAGAATAGATATGGTATAATAAATATGGAAAGGTAAATAACTAAAAAAATATTCCATTTAATAAATAACTAAGATTAAATGAATCCAAATATATCATCGTTATGAAAATATCATGGACAATAATAATTTAATTCTTAATAAATAAATTTCTTAATTATTATATTTCACGATCTTAGGAATCCTGATACATCTACTATCAATACCTATCAGGATACTGTTTAACATTAAAGGCATTAACCTATTAAATGCGAGTATACTAATTTGACTCCTAATAATATCAATGAATCAAGGGGTTATATAATTCCAAGACCCATCCATCACTTTATTCCCAAACAATTCTTCATATATTGAATAATCTATTTTACTCATGAAAAATGTGTAATGTCATCACATATATTTATTGAGTAAATAATACGAATTTAAAAATATTTCCCCAAATAAAAAAATAAGATTAAATATAGTAATATTTTTGTAGAAATGATATATGGTTTAATTAGTAAACATATCTATGATAAATACTATGTATATTTAGGGAAAATTTAATGTCCGATGATCACTAATAAGTGAATGATTCCAAAGAAAAGTTAATGAATACAAAAATGAATCAAGAAAGTGATTATAAATACTTTTATTTGTCAAAATGATCAGAAAAAAAAATATAATGAATATTTATGGTTTCTATATAACAAATCTCTAGTTTAGTACAAGTAAAATAAAGGGTCGTTTTCATTGAAAAAAACCCACCAAAATTCATCAAAATCAATATTAAGGTAAATATAATTTTTTTGTACGAAAATATTTTTAAAAATAAAAGTACAAAAAAAAAATTGAAATATTTTTCTCTGATAATAAAATTTAACATATATAACTTAATATTTAAAAAATGATTGTTGATGACATTAGGTAATTATTTATATTCCACACACATTAAAACAAACATTCCTTTCACTTTTTTGGTTAAAGACAAATAAGACTTGTTAGGAAAAGGACATGAATATTTATTTAAAAATATTTTGTAAAAAATCATAAATGGGTAATTTTTGAATAAATCATTTGGATAACATTAAAAATATTTTTTAAAACATGTTTGAAAACATGGTTTTTGAAGATTTATTTTTGACTGAAGGGAGAAATGAATTCAGATTTTGTTAAAAACATTTTATCAATCATTTATAGTACCATAGAGTGGAAAAATGTTAATATTACATGAAATATTCATGAATAACACGAGGTTATTAAATTTAAATTGTATTATTAGATAATTATCAAATAATTTCCATCAATTGAAACCCATTCATAAACTGTCCCGATTAAAATGAGATTATTAAATAAAACCTTACCAAGATAACAATGTTGAACCAAGAATTAACCAATGAATTGATTATGTGTATAAAATATAAATCCATATAAAACAATTGTATATATAATATAATATATTAAAAATTTAATACACCCATTATCATAGAATATCACTGAAAATTAAGAAGTAATATAACCTAATGAAAATAAATTGAGTTGTAAAATTCATTTCAATTTGGAAATTTTCAAATAAAATACCATTGTATTAAATAATTAATATTTATTATCAAAATAAAATTAATGATTAACTAATAATGACATTACATGACAATGGTGTGGTATAGAAACCATATAAAAGAAATTTTGTGCATAACCTTACAATATTCTTCAAGGAGGGGAAATTGAGATGAAGTCACTTACCTCATGCTTCCTTTTGGTCGAACATGATTTAACTGGATGTAAATGGTTTTAATCATGTTATTATTTTATAAAATAATGATATCCATATTTATAATATCATATATTATCCCTTTATAACATTTTACCACCCATTTTCTAATAATATTTCATTATTTTCATTGTTTCGGGTGTTAATTACCTTCCTTTCTCAAGCATGTTTTCTCATTAAAGTTAATATTATTTCTCATAATATTTATATAAATACTCAAAATAATAAAATTAATGTTTCAAATATCATATTATCTCATTATATACATTTTCTTAAACATTTATGAAAGTTGGACATTGAAAATGAGTTGCATCACTTTGTGGAAATGATACATTGTACGTATGCACGAGTGGCGAAATCATTTCATTAACAAGTGAAAAAGTTATGAAGTAGGTGATATATTAATTTTAAAAAATATAAATAATCTTATATATATCAAATATATTAATTAATTTCATTCTTATTACATTCTATGTAAACATTAAGTGAAAGAAATTCACCTTGCTTCGCGATGCGGTAGTCCACCGTACACACGAGTGATGTAATCTTATTTTAAATAGAATGGAATGAAAAATGGTATATGTGATATTAAAATAATAAATATATAATAATATCATAAAATTTTTTAATTTCTTAAATACATCATTATATCTAACCTTGATATGCATTGAAGGAAAATGAGGTACATAGGTTCGCGAGGCGGTAGTCCTATATACACATGATCGACAATTTAATTTCCCATTTGATGGAGGAAGAGAGTAATATAGGTTATGAACTTAAAAAAATAAAATATAAGTACACTAGAGATATTTACGTTATTATGTTGTCATGTTTTATCGATATTAGAAGAAGGTGTAATAAGAAAGAAAATAAAAATACTTATTTGAGAATGTTACCTATTCTTTAGACAACTTCATTATGTTTGCAGAAGAGGCCTTCCTAGGTGGATTTTTTGATCAAAAAATGAAACAAGGATTATGTGTGTTGATTAAAGAAGTTACTTGGGTAGATATTTTTTTAACTAAATGGATTTGAAAGTGTGAATATGGGAGGATAGTTGGTGGCCTTCTAGAAGCGAGGGAGAAGTCAAACATTGAATTTTTAGAAGAATCAATTACACCCATGGGTTTTCATGGAAAAGACTCCTAAATGGGTAATTATATAACCTTATAGGTTTTAATACCAAAATGTGTCCATAAAATACGGTTTGAGATTGTTTTAAGTCGTTTTATACCATTATCTTCTAAGCATAACCCTCAACAAACCTGTTTTTACCTTAACCACGGTAATTAATTTTTATTGATTTAACTATTCATTATGGTAAAAAATTAAGTTAAAATTATCATATAATATAAATAATTCTTATTATAAATAATAAATTTATTTTTATAAAAACAATTCATTGAAGCTTTAGAATACAATTTAAAATTATACCCACAGACCCAATGAAAAATTGGGTTTCCAAAATGAAAATACTCATAAGTATATAAGGTTTTAAAATCAGAATTCAATATGAAACTTATTAAGATGAACTAAATTAGTTAAATATTAATATAATTGATATAATTTTACTTTATAACCCATTTTTAACAATAAATTTACAATGTAATTTATTTTAACGAAAATATAGTTTTCATTAAAAATAGGTATTTTCTACTGTTCAACAAAAAATTAAATTTTCTAGAAAATTATAAAAAATTATCCCAAGAATAATTATAATAATATTTTTTAAAAAATAAATATAATTTTAAAAAATAAATTTAATAAAATTGTTAATATGTAATTTTAAATTATTGATGTAAAGTTCCACTAAACCATATTTTAGAAAAACACAATTTTTCAGAAAACAATTATTTTTCTTCTAAAATATTATTATTTTATTTCTAATCCATAAGATAACAATTATTTTAAAAATTTAATTAGTACTATTAATACCCATAAATTTAAAATATATATTATAATGGTATAGTTTATTATGGTTTATTTTGGCACAGGGTTGCAAGTTTTGCAAGTAATTGAAGAGATTAAATTTAAAGAAATATATTTCACGTGTAGTTTAAGGTCAGTGTAATGTGTGGAATATTAAATAAAATAAAATTTGTCTATTTTAAAATATATAGATTCTACATAATATTACATTAATAAGTTCATGAGTTACCATATTGTAGGAAAATATATTGAATTTAAGAAAGAAATATCAAATAATCCCTTTAAGGGAGATTTAAATAAAAACAATCCTACATAATGATGAGATTATGAAGTAAAACATTAACACTTTAGAAATATTTCAATCATAATCCAAATGAAAGAAATAAATTATATTTCAACATTAAATACCATTAATGGAATTATATTCATGATATATTTTTTATAATGGGTGTTATAGACACCATACCAAGGAATAAGTGGTGAATGTGGCGTATGTATCAAAAAAGTAAAAGTTCGATGAGGAACCCTTAACTTAGGTTCAAATTCCATCATATGTGTTCAAAACTATATTATAATAAAAATATTTTTATTATAAATCTAATAAATAACAATAATCGTACATGTAATACCATATATTGTTTTTTATAGTATTTTTTCTCCGGTTTATTTACATTTTTTGTTAAAATCAAATATTCTGGTGATAATTGCTTCATTTCTCATATATATTATTGGTCCGTAATTTTGGTGATTTTAGTTTGATCATTATTAAATAATTTATAAAATTATAATCATGATATAGATATTATATATATTTATTATATATGTATGTAGACTGATCTATTAAACTTAGAGCAAGAAAATGGATTACACTCTTCATGTAGATGGTAGATAGTACGTATACATGATTGTCATTTCCATTTTTCTATACAAATGGAATGAAAGGAAAAAAATATTTATTAATTTTTATAGAATAATTATTACTTCATATATATAATTTATGTTTATAAAATAAATCCTTATTTCCTTCCATGTAAAAATAAAATGAAAAACACTACTCATCGCTACATGGAGGTGGTAGTCCAAACGTCTGCTTCAGTGACATAATTATCATCCAATGGATGTTAATGTAATATTTAAGATGAGATATTATATTTTAAAAATATGATTATATCATTAATATCACATATATTAATTAACTTATACCACAATACGTTTCAAGTAAATTATAAGTGGAAAACAAGTCACATCGCTTCGCGAGGAGGTAGTCCGCCACACACATGAGCAATGCTATCGTATCCACCACAGAATAGAAAGTAAAAAGGTGTATGTGATATAATATTTCTAAAATTATAATAATTTCATAAATATCATATAAAATATTTAAATACATCATTATATCCAGCCCTTAAAGGTGGTAATGGAAAATGAATTACATCAGTTCTTGAGGTAGTAGTCCAGTACTGTACACACGATAGATAGTTTTGTTTCCCATTTGAGGAAAGTTGATACAGATCAGGTTAATTATATTAAAATTAAAACATATAAGTATATATTAGATATTTGTGTTATTAAATTATTATACTTAAGAAGTTTTTAGGTGTTGTAAGAAGAAATAAAAAAAATACGCACATTTAAGATTTTTACCTCTTCTTCGCAGAGTTGCTTTATATTTATACCTAAATAATTTTTTGGTGGTATTATTAATAACAATAATGTATATATGATTTGTGAATGGTATTAAGGAATATATTTTAAAAGGTATTTTCAGATACTGAGGTTTATGGATGTGTGAAAAAGGTAAGATAGGGTGTGACCTTTTATATGCGGGGGCGATGACCTACATGGAATTTTTGAAAAGATAAAGCGATACCCACATTTTTATCATTATAAAAGCCTCTAAAATGAGTCATTAAAGAATAAAAGAGATTATAGGATCTAAATATTGTATTTAAATGTGTTTTGGATAAGTTTTAGCTCAATTTAATCCCTTATCTTCATATCTGACCCCCCTATAAACACATTTTTACCTTAATTGCGGAAATTAATTGTCAATCCTTACACAATTAATTAAATTAAAAAATTAAGTTGAACTTATTAGATAAAATAAATTATTGTGATTTAAAATATGAAATCCATTTTTATAAAGTCAAATCATATAAGTGGAAGAATGAAATTTAAATTTAAACCACATACATGAAAAAAGAGATGTTTTATAAAGAGAAATTTCTCATAACTACAGAACATTTTAACATAAAAAGTAAATATGTAATTTATTAAAAAACATAAATTAGATAAATTTTAATTTAATTGGTCTGTTTTTTTATAAACCCAATTTTAATTTTTTTTTGGAAAAAATCCTTCAAGGTAACACTGATGAATTTTTGAGGTGATTGTGTTTGTTGAAAATGTGGGTATGTTTTTTGACATTGAGGGTTTTCATGCTATGTTGTCTAGTTATAGAGATATTATTGACAACCTATGTTGAAAAAGAACCATGAAAAAGGAATGGTCGATCTGGAGGTAGTAAAAATGAACAGATACAAGGTCGTTTCGTTTTCTAGTGTTTTCCAGATTTTTGGACCTCAAAATCATGAATACAGAGACTTGTGTTTTTGGAAAAGGAAGTTTTCATGAAAGGTTCAAGATGGTATGGGAACTTGAGTAGAAGGCATGTTTAATGATTATAACATCTGAAACTAAAAAAATGCATGATGTGTACGAAATATTTGGAAATGTGTGCAAAAGTTGTGTGCCCAATACGACGTCAAATGGGGTTTCATGTGCTTGAGGAGGATCTTGCACGACACATCATATCTTTTGAATAGGGTTTGACAACACCTATAACTAAGAAGTGACACCACTATTTCTAAGAATATCAATACTTAGAGAGAATCTGAGCTCCAGATCACGTAAGAATTTTAAGAAAAGGAACTTGCATGAAAGATTTTGAGTTGCAAGCAAGATAAAAAAGTTGTGTGTAAGATTTTAGTTTCATAAAAGATTGAAGTTACATTAAAGGGGTGTTTTATTAAAAACATGTTATATTTCATAAAAGTAATTAATGTTGTACGCTAGACACAGTAAGGGTTGCACGAAATATTTGAGGTTTCCTAGTAATAATATGGCAAGGTTGTATTCATCAATTGATGAAAGTAAGGCATAAATAGAGAATCTACATATATTGGAGGATGAATTAATAAGAGATAATAAAAGGATATAAAAGTCGACAAATTCTGAGTGAATCTTCTGATGAAGCAGTGAGAACACTTCTATTGAGAGAGTAGTGAGATTTTAAATTATGATTGGTTGTAAACTAGGAGGGACAATGAGTTCACTTCAAACATGTAAATATTAGTGCGCTTATATTGGATTTGGTACATTGGAACATTCCCAGTGTATTGTCCTTGGATTTATCCCAGCGATGGTGGACCAAGTAAAATTGTTGTGTCCTGTGCATGCTTTATGATTTGTTCATACTCTACAACAGGAAAGAGAGAAAATTATGTTTTGTCTAACAACGAAATAAGATACCAAATGGGAAATTGTTTTAATCAGTAATACCCTGATTTATCCCCCATATATGGAAATCTAGACAAGTGTACCAAAAAAATAATTTAATATTTTAAATAATTTAAATGAAAAGGCAGTTTTCAATAAAAAAATCACTATTTTCACTATTCATCAAAAAATTAATGTTTTCATAAAATCCTCAGAAATTAACCCAAAGATAATTTTTACATGTATAATAAAAAAAATGAATTTTATATTTTCAAATATGTTTTGTAATATTTGTAAAAATTTATTTTAAATTATAAAGGAAAATCATGACTAAACAACCTTTTTGAAAAACATAATTTTTCAGAAACTATTTCTTTTTTCTTTCAAATGATTCTTATTTTATTTATAAAAAATATATATCCAAAGAATTTATTTTATATATGTTTAAACCATATGATTTTTATAATTTAGTTATTATAATTCATACCCACCAAATTTATGGTTAGGTTATAATGGCCATGTTTAAATAATAATATTTTAATAGAGTATCACATTTTGTTCTGACATGATGTTGTGTGAAATGAAATATATGAAAGAGATTGAGTTTATTTTTTTTAAAAAATATATCATAAATAATTGGGGTGTAATATTATATTATAAAATTGGTGCTATGTGTCATATATTATATTGAACATGATGATCCTCTTTTAAAATCATGATGTGTTACATTGCACCCCCTTACATAAATTGAACTCTAGTAATTTAGTCTTTATCTCCAAAATGAAGAGTTTGAAATTTGAATACAACTTTGCTGGAAGCCCAAATAATAAAAGTTTTAATAAAACATACTCTTGATTTGAGTGAAAGGGGAATATTATGGTCATTTGGAAAAACACATAACTAGGTTTCCATATAGATGGACTCAGGAGGGATGAGAAAATATGGACATGGTAAATAATTGTGGAAAGTGATAATCATCATTAATCATAAGAATTTGGGATATCCAAATAAGGTTAATGAGTAAAAAATCATTAACAGAAAAAAAATATAAAGGTCTTAAAGTCAAATAGTTCATCAATTTTATTATATTAGGATAAAATTATAATTTCAAGAATATTTTTACAGAGTTGGGGAATTATTTTAATATCTATAAACAGAAAAAAAATATACATGATATATTTTTAATATCCAAGAAAAATTTAATCCTTTTGTTTTGTTTCGATAAATTTCCACTTCATCTCTTACAACATGAAATAAATATCAAAAAATGATTTTTTTACTTAAATAACTAAAAATAACTTTTAGCCGATCATAAGACCCATAAAAGAGAAAAATGATATTACTCCTATATTTTCTAAAACCAAAATGACTTGATAAAATTTATACAATATAATATATTAATCTCTAATCCCTTAATAGTAGATCATAAAATTTAGTTTAATCTATTTCATAAATGGTTGACCATAATACTCATCAAAAATATGTCTGACCTAATTAAAAGTTCCAAAATTTAGAATGACGGTCATTGAATAATAATTATATTCTGTTGAAAATATAAATTTTCATTTAATTTAAAATTCAAAAAATGTGAATACCTTGATAACCTTAAAACCTTAATATAAATTGGACTGCAACCAAATTTAAATTATCTAGTTGTCTAATAGATTCCATAAATCCAAACATGTAGTGAACTCCGACAAAGATAACGTAAACCATAAAATCACTAACCAATTTTTAGGTCACCAATAATATCCCATAAAAATAAATTTATAATTATTATATCATCATCTGGAACATAATAAGGGTTATCCTCCCTCAAAAATGTTTTTTTAATAAAAGATATATTTTTCATTGAATCACTTTTCATAGTCATTGATACCATTAAACATATTCACTCAAATTATTAATAACAATTTACTATAGTACAATCCATATAAATTAAAAAGTTATTATAACTATAATATCACTGATAATAATGATCTTATAAAAAAAATTCTTGAGTCAAAAACAATAACATTAATTATTCCACATCATCTATAGTAATTGAATAATCTTGACCTTGATCCCTTAGCTTTGTTTTAGGTATATTTACTTCATGTTGGGTGAATTAATTTTCTTAGAACCCCATATTATAACTATTGAATCATTCGACATTAAAATTTTATTTCTTATATATTCAATCATGATAGTGGTGGTCTTACTCTCCACACTTATAGAAAACTCTGATTCCCTTCAAGTAAGTAGCAGAGGGTTTCTTTCCACAATTATCTCATGGGGGAAAATCCTTCTTTTCCATATTCACTTTATCTATATTTTTATATGTTGTCCACCTATTATCTTGATTAACCTAGAATGAATTACACCTTTAAAATTCATTCTCAATATTTATATCACATGATACTATATCCTTGTATGATGAGAATATTTGGGAGATGAGTTCAATTTGAATAATTGTATTATTCCTATCAACAAAGTGGCCAATATGGAACATTGGATTATGTACATAGTCTATAACATGAATTTCCGACCTTGTAATGTTGTCTTCATAGTTAGAAACATTTTCATCTCTATTTTTGATTAGATTCAAGAATTGTCACCCCATATAAACTTGTTCATCAGGATAAAAATACTTTTCCACGAAGATTACCCAAAAATCCTTTCATTCCATGTTTTTTATTTATTATTCATCTTTAGTGGTATTAATCTAAATCATTTGTCTGATTATAAAATTCAATGAAAACGTTATTTTTAATCTATAAAACCATTAGTTTGACATAGGTTATTCAGGTTTATCATCTATTTAAATCCATCATAATTATTTTTAAAGAAACTGTGGATTAAAACAGTTATATCATACAATTGTGTAAAACAAGGTGTGCATTAAGGCCCATTATCGTGTACTAGGGGAATATCGATTCAAATCCTAATTCTCTATTTTTGAAATTATTTCCCTTAGGTACATATTTTATAGAACCATTCCAAATGGTAGTATCCAAAAAATGATTTATTATTAGGAAAACCACATAATCTCTACCTTTAAAAAACATCTGGATGTTCTTCTATACTTATCGTCAATATCTATCACTGAGTTATATTACCCAATCTATGTTTTACTAAGTCTAGTTCCCAAGGATTCTACTTAACATTCTATAATAAAAACTAAAAATAACCTGATCCTAGTAGCCTGGAGCCGGTGGTTACTTGATTACATTAGAATAAGTTATATGGAATGACATCCCGAAAGACCTAATAGTTTAATAGTCTTAGTTCAATAGATACGTACTTAAAAAAACAATTTAATCAATAAATAGAGTATAATGTGGATGAAATAAATAATGATAAAATAAATCCCTATATATAATCACATAATATTGAAGCATATCTATGAATATTTAAAATAATTTAATAAAAACATGGAAATCAATAACTTATATCATAATGTGTGACTATATATTTTATGACATCTAAAACTTACTATAAATGAATTTTACAGGGTTGTATAAATCTATAGGTAGAAACCCATCTAATTTGGCTAAGTGATTTGTCTCATGAGACCTTTTAATGAATCGAGGGGCTATCTATCACCAGGACCAACCCATCACTTACTAATTCCAAATAATTATTTATAATAAAGGGGTGAACCATAATCAACATCAACATTTTTATTGATAAATTGACATATAAAATGTTAATACTTACCCTAATAAAATAAACATTATCGTAATCCATATTGAATAATGTGGTGAATGATAATAAAATTGTGAATTTTGAGAGAAATTGAATATTAAACAACAAAATAATTAATAAAGATGATATCAATATAATATATCTCCAATGGATAAAAACTATAATACATGTTTGATATCATCGATGAATTAAAATACCATAAAAAAGAATCTAAAATCATTCTTGAGGAAAATAACCTTTGCAATTTGAAAATCCGATTTTAAACCAAAAAGTTAATTTCATTTGAAAATTAACATTGAAACTTATTAAATAGGATTTTAAACATTGAGTGGTCGTGATAGTAGAAAATTCTAATCATACTATATATGTTAAAATAAGGATTCATTTCACAGTTTCAGTAAAATCCAAATGAGTATTGCTTTGAAAAATACATAAATTTTTCTTACAATAAAATTTTAAAAAATTCATGTGGTAAAAATTTACTTAATAATAATTTGTAAAATTTAAAAATATTTTTTAAAAAACATTACAAAAAAAAACAATTTTTATGGAAATAGATTTTTGACTGATGAGAGAAATAATTTTAGATTTTCTTTAAAAAAAAATCTGGATAGTTTTTTGTAGAATAGAGGGTAAAATGGATAATTAATTGAAATTATTTTTTAAATAACCATTGGAGAAGAAAATATATATATTCAATATAGAAATATCAAATAATTCCCCCAAGGGGGGCTTAAACAAAACAAAACCAAATTATATTGATATTGTGAAAAAAACCCTTAACACTTTGGTAACCTTTGAATTATAGTCTACAAGAAAGAAATAACTTAAAATGAAACTTTAAATACAATTAATAGAAATATATTCATGATATAAAATTTAAAATGTGATGGAATATACACTGTACAAAGGAATAAGTGGTGAAAATGGCAACGTCTCATAGATGTTAGAGTAGATGAGAAACCCTTACCTCAGGTTCAAATTCCCTTATATGTGTCTGAAACATTTGTATGTTAATATATATTTATTTTAAAAATATTATAGAACCACAATGATATATATCATACCATATTTTATTTACTTATAGTCTTTTATCAGTTATTAACAATTATTTGTTAAAATCAATGATTCAAGTGATAATTGCTTCAATTTTCATGTATTTTTAGTTTCATAAATTATGTGTTTTTAATTTTATCATGGATAAATAATATACCGAATTTTTGAAATTATAGAAATATGATATATATTAATTATATATGTTTTATAGTTATCTATTATATTTAGATATAGAAAATGGATTACACCGTTTCTGGAGATGGTATTCCATACGTATGCATGAACATCGTTTTCATTTCTCTCGTTGGATGGAATGAATGTAAAATAAAATTTAGTCCATATTTCCATGATAATAATTATTTCATATATATCATTTGTAGTAGTCATATAAATCCACATTACATTCCTTGTAAAAATAAAAAGAAATACATTTTGCATCGGTACGTGGAGGATATAGTCCACACATGCGCATAAGCGACGTTGTTGTTTTATAATAGATTATATTTTAAAGGTTATATGTGATATTATATTTAAATAAGTATGTTTAGATCATAAATATACAATATGTTCACTAAATTTAACTTTAACACCATTCATGTAAATAAGATGCGAAAAATGAATCACATCACTTCATGAGGGGGTAGTCCACCACACACATGATTGATGTTATCGTATCCCCCAAGGAATAGAATGTAAGAAGGTATTTGTGATATGATAATTCTATAAGTATAATATTTTTATAAATATAATATAGATATTGTATATCAATCATTATAATAACAGTTAAATGTGGTGATGGATAATGAATTAAATCGATTTGCGAGGTGGTAGTCCGCCAAACACACGATCGATGGTTTCAGTTCCCATTTGATGGAAGAGGAGATGGATATGGATTATTCAATTAACATAATAACATGTTAGTTTATATTATATAATTATTATATTATATAATCATATCTGAATATTTTTTGTATTAGGTGTAAGAATAAATAAAACAAATATGCATGTTTATCAATTTTACCGCTTCCTCAAAGAGCCCCCTTAGGTTCATACTTAATGCTTTTCTAGGTGTGATTTATAATAAGAAACGACTCTTGAGTGTTTCTAGGTAATTAAGGAAGGAATTTTGGAAGGTATTTTCTGAAAAAAAGGATTTGTAATTGTAAAAAAGGGAGAAAAGTTGTCGGTAATTAATAAGTGGGGGAGGGGATACACATTGGTCTTTTTGAAAAGATAATGTGATGCCCACATTTTTTCTCATGAGAAAGTCCTCCAAAATAGGTAGTTTTTTTATCCTTATAGGTTATAAAGTATAAATATTTTTATAAAATGGGTTTGGGATAAGATTTACATCATTTTAACCCTTATCATTTTAGATTAACCCTAGGTAAACTATTTTTTACCTTAACCACAGTAATTACATTTTATTATATTCATTATTAATTATGGTAAAAATTATATTAAACATATTATATAATATAAATTAACCAAAATAAAAATATATTATCCGTTTTTCCTTATTAAAATCATAGAATAAGAATAATACTATTTAAAATTAAATATCTAACGTGAAAAAAGAGTGGCTTTTCAAGGAGAAAATTCTCCTAAGTATAGAACTTTCAGCATAAAAATTCAATATAAAATTGATTAAAATGACCTAAATTTGTTAAATTTTAATATAATTGAAGTAATATTATTTTAAAACAAATTTAAATACAATTTATCTGTTTAAAAATTTCAAATGAAAATAAAGTTTAAAAAAATCAATATTTTCATTATTCATCACGAAATTAATTATTTCAGAAAATTCTAGAAAATTTACCCAAAAAATATATTTAGCAGTATATTTATAAAAATAATTTTATTTTTTCGAATAAATTTTCTAAACTCGGTGAAAATACAAATTAAATTATGTGTGAAAAGCATAACTAAACCTTTTTTTAAAATATAAGTTTTTAGAAATCTATTATTTACCTTTATAATGATTCTTATTTTATTCTTAATCAATAGATATAAAATTAAATTATTTTATAAATGTCTAAACCATATAATTTTAATAATTTAGTTATTAATATTCATACCCACCAACATAACACCTACTCTATAATGGTCATATTTAAATAATAATATTTTAATAGATTATTATATTTCATTTAATTTTGATGTTGCATTCAATACAAGATATTGAAGAGTTTGAATTTATTTAAAGAGGAAATAAATCATAAAGTATCGAGATGTTGCATTATCTTATAATATTAGTTTTCAGTGACTTATATTCAATTTAACCTGATGTTTCCTTTTTAAATATCTGGGTGTTGCAATGTTGAACATTTCTTCTATGGCCATATAGGCCTATTTGACATCTTATTGTTGATGTATGGATATATTATATTCTTTGTTTCATATCGGTGTTAATTTTTTTAATATATATATAGATAAATATATTTATAGGAATTCATCCAATATAAAGAAATACTACATGGAATGTTATACTAGATTGAGGACACTTTGACATTGGATGAGACTATCCTATCTAAATTATAAAGAAATCAATATCAATTGTTGGATGATTATGATCATTCACTATATCAAAAATTCTTTAACAAATTATTATTATGTTGATTTTTTAGATAGATATCAATTATATTTTCACTTAAAAAATGTTGGGCTACACATTTCTACAAATCCTTTTCATGTAAGTCGATTATTATATTTCTTGTAGTTTTTTTTTCAATTTGATTTATATGACATGATACATGTTTGTTATTATGTATAATTATATAATTTGTGTTAAAAATTATAAATAATCTTTTTATTATTTCATGGACACCAAATTTATTTCTCTATAGGTGAGGTTCATTTATAATGATGAAATAAAGACACATATTTTTGAAGAATTAAAGAATGATGCAATTCAATGTTGTTTGTTTCATTTTATTGATAGGTATGAATAATATATTTAGTTTTGTTTCACTTAATTTGAAATTTAATAAGATTTTTTTTGTATATTAGTGGATATTAGATTTTGGTTATTTTCTATCCAAAAGAGAGGACACTTTATTGGTTATCTTTCTTCTATGGTATGTGCGAGAAAACCTGAAAAAAAGTTAGATATATAAGTTATATTATATGAGTTCCTATTATATATAATGACTTTAACTTTTATTTATTTCTTCTAATTTTCAAACATGGAATTAGATTACTGTATATTTTTCAATATTAAAGTGAAAAAAAAATCAAATTTTGGTAGTAAAAGGTAAAATTATTTATAATTTCTACAATTTTACATGTACATAAATCGTTATTTCTAATGAAAAATGAAACGCCCCGACCCTAGCTACCCAGAGTCGGTGCCTTACTTTGTAACATTGGCATGATCACAAAAGATCAAGTCTCGAAAGACCAATTAGTTTAGTAGCCTTGGAAACACTAGATACATTCATAAATGTTACATTACATCATAAAGTGAAAAACTAATAACAAAGTCTTCATAGTCCACACTCATATCCTCTTCTGACTATCCCTGCAGGTCATTCATAAAATACTTCTTCACATCCTGGAAAATATTAAAACATTGAAAGGGGTGAGCTCAGATGCACAGTAAGGATAACAATATTGCGAAATCTTTCATAAATAAACATCAACATTTAAGGCAATGTATAACTAAAACAAAATCCTTTTAAACATGAACTTCAACATAATATGGCAAAAGTAAAATGAGATAATTCCATTTAATTATTCACATGGATATTCTACTGGTCAAATAATCACATGCAATATCAATAACCACTTTCATAATGATGGAATGCATAATGCCAGACATTCTGAAACATTTTGTCAAGGCCTCGGCTAAGACGTCTAAAATGATTAAGGCCTTGGCCAAAACCATAAATCAAATTTGGAAAGGGCCTCGGCCTATTCCATGTCTAGTTGTCTCATGAGACCTACCGATGCATCGAGGAGCTATAGCGGGCTCCACCAGTCACTTATTAAGTCTAATACATTCCTCATATGGATAGGTTTAAACATATCATAAACCATAACATAATCGTATCACATAAAACATGAATAAAAGAAACATATCATTTCCACATTTTAATCACAGGATATCAATACAACACATTGATATAGTAAAAACACTTTCAAAACCATTTTCAATACCAAAATAAAAGAAAAGTAAAACATGGTATTTATTTTTCTTTTAAAAAAAGTATGGCTTGTAGAGGAAGCTGAAACCCAAATAATGGTCATGGTGGCAGAGAAGTCGTTGTCGCTGCATATGTATGGAAAGAAAAACATTCCCTTTTTTCATTTAGTAAAACGCTTCGTATAAAAAAGATTTCTTTTGAATAAACATAAAAGTCAAAGGGGTTTATACACCGTATAAAAGAAAGTTGTGTATAAAACCAAATATGCCTCAATGAAAGGAGATTGAGACGGAGTCCATAAAAAGATAATTTTTAAAATAAAATAGATCTGTTATATTTATTCACTATATGTAAACATAAATAAAGTAAAAATACAAAATAAGACATAATAATATCATGACATAATTTGAAAGTAGGAGATTAACCCAAAGAATGGAAGTTGGGTTAAGAAATTCCCTTACCTCGTGTCTGACTTGAATCAACCGTTCTTTAACCTCCTGAATAATAAAATAGAGTTAATATATACCTTATTAAGAACAATTTTCAATTTCATTATCCTTTTTATGTCACTTATTACAATGATATGAACATTATGTAATTATTTAAGTTAATAACGGTCGTTTTGTCGATCTTTGGTACTTGAGTCAACAATAAACTTCTTATAATTACAAGTTGTTTATGTGGTAGAATATCCATTATCTCTAGAATTATATTCATGATTTAGATTTCATATATATCATATATATCCATTATATACATTCATTTATAATATTACGTAACATTTAGAGGTAAGAAATGAAATGCACCGTTCATGGAGACGGTAAGCCGTACGTACGCATGAACGCTACTTTCATTTCTATTTCGTATTTAATGGAATGAAATCATAATTATATAAAGGTATAATATAATCCCAGTATAATATAGTGTATAATACCATTTACTCCATCTTTTATACATCCCACATATGGTATTAACGATTCAAATCACTTTGAGGGGGCGGTAGTCCGCACTTCCTAAAATGAAAATATCACGTTTACCCATAATGGAAACCGTATAGGTATGCCATAAATGAAAAATACAGAAGAATAAGTAAAACATAAAAATATTATATATCATATATAAATATAGTGACATCTTAATGGCCACCTTTGAATGTGTTATATGAGTTTTGAACAATCATCGTTTCGTGAGGCAGAAATTCTCCATCCACAGAAACCGTATGTTCTTTAACCATTAGATGTAGGTCTGTGTAAGTGTAGCTCTAATACTTCTTATAAAAACATCCTAGTATATTGAGGATACTGGTGTTGTTACAAAAGAAATGAATAAAAAGAGTTTATGGGGTTAGAGAAGCAAAATAAAACAAAATAACATTAGAGAAGACATTACCTCAAAATCGGTAACTCTTTTTGATTTGAGCCAAAGGCTTCCTTGGGAAGTGTTCTGCCCAAAGTGAGGCTTCTAGGAGTAAGGGGGTAAAGTTGGGAGAGTATTTGGGCAGAGGTTGACCGAGACAAATGGCTTGAATTTGTGAATGAGGTGGTAGAGGTGGGGGCCTTTTATAAGTGGAGAGGAGGGGCACTCTTGGAAAGTAAGGAAAGTTTACATTATTATACAATTCTTTTAGGATTCTAAAGGTACCACACTTATATAATTCGATCCTAAGGTGATAAGGGTTCTCAATATACCCATCCAATAGTCTTTGGACAAGTGTAAGCCTTGGAGTTTACATTATATTTTCATTTTATTAAAATCATTAAATAATGAGGTCATCGCTGCATCATAATGATGTCATAAATAATTTAATTTATTTAATGTCTAAAAATTATAAAAAAAATAATATGATGTAGGAAATCTCTTTAGATTTCCAATGACTATTTATAGTCAAAAATATGACTTGTATAACCCCATGTAAAAATTGTTTTTGTAAAACATTTCATGTTTGTGTCATTTTTTAATTTAACATTAAATAAAAAGTATTTATGTCATTTTCCAACTAAAGTGGCTCCATGGAGTCCCCAAGTTGACCCATGGATTTTCTTGGTCTGAAATGGCACATCAAATGAGGGTAGGACATTTTTCAAGCTCATCTCATATTATTAAAACATTATTTTTACCTTAAACTACACTAATTACCTCTAATCACGATTAAGAACTTAAAAGTTACTATTCACCAAAAATTATTTTAATCTCATTGAACCACATTTTACTTATTAATGACAAAAATGTATGTAGGATTTTTGAAAATCAAAACACAAAAGTGGTAATATTTCATTTAAACAAAAAATCAGTTATTTAACTACCACTTAGTGGTTTCACTATTCATCAAAAATTGAAGTTTTCCAGAACAATGCCAAAATTTCACCCTAAGCTATAATTGATATTCCGAATTCAAAAATGATGTCTATTTTATAAAATTCCAAACATATAAGTTGCATTAATTAATTTTATAATTAATTCCCGCTATCACGATAGATAGTGTGTTTTTAAGAAACAATTTATATCAAAAGATTGGCAATTGTTTATGTCCAATTTCAATGTTAAAATAATTCTAATGACCACCATTGGATAAAATGGTAAAAATATATTATAATTATAGTTTAAAACCACTAAATAGTATAATTTATCACTATAAATTATTTTGATTAAAAAAAGTTGTTTTTAAGTATTTTTCACTATTCATAAAAAATTAGAAGTTCTCAGCAAAATACCCAAAATTCAACATAGGCTAATTTCGATCTTCCGAATCCAAAAATGAAGTCCATTTTGAAATATAAAATTTCTATAATTTTAAAAAGTGGTTATTACTATTCATAACGGCTACTTTGATTAGTCGCGGTGTTTTAGAACTCGAAGATGCGTACAATGCAAGCTATTGCATTATTGAATGAGAAGTGTATCATGGAAGCTCGGGGTGTTACAAAAAACATTATTTCAAAGATAATTTTTATCATTAAGAAGGAGAAAAATAATATGGATATTATGTTATGATATATATATTTAAATATATTTGAACCAAAATAGTTATATAATTCCAAATGATTAGTTTTGAATATAAATTTTTTTTATTTATCTCATCATTATATTGAAAATATATTTTAAAAATAAATTCATTTCTATTTGTAGATGTTTAATAAGCCCATTATTAAAATAAATAAGAGTTGAACTGTGTTGAATAAATATGGGAAGAATATATTTTATTTTTGATTCAATTTTAGTTTGTAATATAGATTTTTAATTTTATATTCAAAGTGTAATCTTGTTGTAATTTGAAGAAGGTTTTGAAGTAAATACTTTATATTGGTCACACTACACTTATTCTACTTCTTCTATCTTTTTTTAGTTGTATAATATTTTTTTTGGTTTAGTAGTTTAATGTAATATTTTTTAAAAATTTAGTTTCAAAATTAATTATTTAATAAAATACATTGAAATTTATTTTTAACAATATTTATTTAACAACTGACATTGAAAATAAATGTCAAAATTAATTATTATACCATTGTTGAAAATCCAAGAACTATTAATATTATTAATTTGTTTTCAATTTTAAAAATTTATTTGATGTTAAAAATAATTTTTAATTTATGTTAATATAAGTGATGTTGAAAAATTATTTATAAAATAACTTTTAAGGATTTTTTTAGCCAATGTTATTAATAATATAAAACCAACATGAAAAACACCTTTCTAAAAGAGTGGTTCGATTTAGGGATTTGGTGTATATAAATAAGATGTAATTTATAATGGTTATGTTATATATATATACTTTTTGGTATGGTTTTTAGATTTACTGTGCATTTATGGTGGGGGTTATGTGTGGTATGAGGAGGGAATTAGGATGATATACTTCATGTTCAATACACTCTATTGGGATGAAGATGTGAAATGTGATTGTGATGGGTTTTTTATTTGTGTATAGGTGGTTATGGATGTGATGTGGTATGTGGTTATACAAATATGTTGTTACAAAATGGATGGATCATAATACATATGTTGTTTGGGTATGAGAGATACTGGATAAACGAGGACGTTTTTGCAAGGTACCTTCTTGACATATATTATTTTGATACTATTTTACTATATTTTAGGCTATTTTGGGTGGGAAATACTTGGTGAGGATGGGTGTTAGTTGACATGGAATAAGAGTACATTGGTTCTATTGTTTTGTTACTAAGACATTAGAATGCTTTACAGTTATTTTCATATGATGTTTTATGGATGATCTAACGAAGTATACTTTTATGATCGCCTCTATCTCAATCAATTTATATATATATATTTATTATTTAAATGCATTTTACTGGTCTCCAATGGGGATTTGGTGATTCAGTTGGACCTTACTATCTCAAGGAGATGGTGATTGGTGTTGTTATTGATGTCATAAGAGTAGTTTTTTGGTATTTTATTTTGAAGACCTTATTTATGCATGATATTCACATAAATTATGGTTTTGTATCTTGGTTGTTTTTATAGGTTTATTGGTTTATGATGGTAATTAATCCCATTTATATGTGATTATACCCCCATTTCTAGTCGCTAACCCATGGTCTATTAGAGGATGGATTCATGGGTCACCATAATCTTTCTTTATAGGCCCAAGAAGTGTTTTATGTTGGGGAAATTCAAGATAGAGTTGTGTCACAACTATGATTAAGAGTTAGGGTAAATATATGACTTAGGAATTGGTGAGTATTTAATGGGTTTATTGTGAAATATTATTAATTGAAATCAGCATGAAATGTTGAAATAATAACCAACTAGGACACATGTAGCAAGGGACCCTTTCATTCTGATGAAATGAACTTAAACATAATGAACATGCTTAAAAAGATAATTCTTATAGAAAATTAGAGACATAAGAGAAAAACAATCATCGTGATTAATTTCACTTGAATTTAAATTGAGGAGGATATAAGGACATTTAAAGGGGATTTAATTAAAGGATCTAAAAAAATTCCATATTTTTGATCGTTGGAGTTTCCCATTTCCCTTGTTGAGATTAACTGTGTAGTTTTCCTTGTATGGTTTATGTTTATGAGGTTTATCATGATTCATTGGTTGAATTTATGAGGGTTAACTGAACTAGGAGTATGAGGCTTTGAGGATGATATAATATTAGTTTTTGTGACATATTTTGAAAATGTATGAGGGTAGTGTCTCTAGAAAAGAGATGGATAAATAATTTTAGCAGATATAAATTTAATTCAAACTAATTATTTCTACAAATAACCATTGGATATGTTAATATTTAGCCTATTGAAAGGGTTTTTATGTTTTTAATGGTATTTGTCTCTTAAAGAGTGTGGATTTTATTAGTTCATGGGAGGATATATATAAGTATTTTTAAGTAGAGTTTCATTTTTCAATGCATAAGGCATTTAAGCGAATAGAGTTTATCTCCTTTTATCTTGTAAGAATGATCATGTTAGATATCAATACTCAATTAAAGGACCTTATTCATTTTAATCAATATTTTCCCATATTAGGTGGTCATATCACGATGTTTTTATGATTTATGGTTTCCCCATCAATTTTTCCTACATTTATTGTGGTAATATTTAATAAAAAGATGATTGAGAGTATAAAATACAATGAAAACATATTTTTAATTGAAATAATTAAAAAAATTTATCATTTCATCTCATAAAAGAATCACACAACTAAAATAATATTTAGGATTAGGGTATTTGAGGATTAGTTACGTAGATAACATTTTTTTAAAGACCCATGGTTATTTTTAAATAATTCAACTCTTTTAGACCCCATTTACGACTTATCAGAAGTTATAATTATCCTCATAACCTAGGGAAGGAAACATAAGAAATGAGTGAGCTCAAACACTTAGTAAGGGAAATACTATCATGATTTCATAAGGGGTTATATCATAAATTTATGAGAAAACATAATTAAGGATAAATTTATTATTAAAAAGAACATTAAACAATAAGATGTTTCTATAAATCATTAGAGGATGAGGCATAATAAAATGATATCATAAGATCATTGAAATATAAATATATGGGAAAGACATAGAATATGAAATCATAAACATATATTGAGGATCATTTATTGTACTCCCACTGTGGAAAGATTACCAAGGTAGATTTTATTCACTCTCCATTCCCATAAATAGAGATTAAAGATTCCCATGTTATATTGGGTTCACTCTACATTCTCATAAACACTGTGGAAAGACTCCCATGGTGGATGGTGTTAACTCCCCATTCATTTTAATATTATCTTATGCAATCCAAAATATTTCCCAATTCATTGGTGGCATATATACTTTTATATCCACCAATTACATAATGAAAATCATAATATCTAGATGAATATGTTCTCTACGTGAAGAAAATAAATTATAAATTAAAAATAAGCATGATAAAACTCAAAAAAAATGGATTTCATAAACTTTTTTCAAAGCATAAGAGAAGGATACACCATAAGAATTCCCAAGAGAAAAAGGAACAAAATAATTTTAGTCTTTCATATTTTAATAAAGAAACACAGTTCTTCAATAATGAGTTCTAATGTAGGAAAATTTATTAGAATGATCAAGAATAAGTAAGAATTAAAATGGAATACATATGCAATTATTTAAAAATGAGTAATGAATCTTTCAAGGATGGAAATGTATACATATGTTTCCTTAAAAACATAATTAAAATATGATAGTTTTCAATAAAATAATTACAGTTTTTTCAAATTCTATACCTGGTTAAAAAAACATAGCGGGATTTGTACTTGGTGTGAAATAATAAATAGATAAGTTTCCTTAAACCATGTTTAATTGAAAGTTAGAATTGGGAAGAGAACACAAAAGACATATTGTACCCAAAAAATGAAGAAAATATAAAGCATATATATTTTTTATGAATTATTGTTTATAATATGTATACAATAAATTGGAATAAAATAGGGGGAAAATGATATAAATAAATAGAACATGTGATTTTAAAGTAATGAAGGTTGTTCAGAAGATCCCTTTTTATGTTTTAACATAGATTTGTCAAAATACCATATCATAAAAAGAGGTAACAAAACATTACATTAAAAATGGTATAATGTAAATATGATTTTTAAATTAGATAAAACATAATTAAGTTTTCAATCATAATGTAGAAAACTAATAGGAATGTAAGATATGGATGAGGAGGAAAAAGCATTATTGAAGTGAATAAGAATTATTCTTGACAATGTCATAAATTTATAGAGAAGAAGATCGACAATAAGAAATATTTTAACCCAAATTGGTAATTTTAACTAGAGGTATATATATTCTTAATATAAAATATTAGGGTGAAATACATGAATCATAGAAGTAATAACATAAAAATGAAACCTTATAACCTAGAGAAAAGGGGTTCAGGTAAATCAAAACCCTTACAACATTGTAATATTTTGAAATGAGAATAGATGGAAGGTATAACATGATATAGATTTTTATATAACTAATATTTCATGAAATATATTACAAAAAGTAATCAATTTCCAATGCATACACCATATAAAGAGATATCTTGTGAATACGATTCATATTTAAATAAATAAATTGAGATAAAGAACCCTAACCTTAGGTTCTGATTAATTATACATATTCACATAACATCATGGATAATAAAATAAAATAAATTAAAAAATTAACATGACCATAATTCATGTATATTTCATATTACATAGTCCATTTATTAACATTTGTTATTTATTTTTTATAAAATTTCCAATTATGTTGGTGACTTGGGGTTGTTTAGTTAATTTCTCCCAAACCATTTTAGTTTGTTGACCATGGTCACAATTTTTATAAAATAACTTCATAATAATAAAAATTTAATATTTTTATATCATTTTTATTAATTTTTGGAAATATTTACTTAGTTGTGTTGGATATCTAAAAATAGACCCATTTTAAGACAGGTTCCTTGATCAATTTATTTATGGAGGTTAAATTTAATGTAACAATTTATAATTATTATTACTTATAGGTTATCAATTATTATAATTATATAATAATAATAAATTAATAAATATAATTTTTAAACATTAGATACATTTTTTAAACCTTCCATTTTATACGGTTATGGAGTAACGAAATACATCATTCCGTGGAGGTGGTAATCTCTACGTACATGAGTGATGCTCTCACTATTCATAGAATGAGAGGGAGGGGTAAAAAATTAAAATATATATAATTTTAAAATATTTATCATGTTATTATTATTATAATATTTATTGAAAATATCATATGAACCATCTATGTATAAACTTTATGAAAAATAGATCCCACCAATCATGGAGGCAATAATCCATAAAAACACGTGATGAATTTTAATTTTCCTCATTGATTTTGGAGGAAAGTATAAAATGGATTTTACATTAGTATAATAAAATTTTATCATATCAAAAATGATTTTTTATAATAACTTCATATATGGAGTGTACTTTGGGGGAGGGTTAGAAGAAGAAAAGAATTAGGAAACTTATGTTGAGAGAATTACCCCTCCCTTTGAAAGTTTACTCTTGGGTGACTTCATAATACTCTATTGATTGGTATTATGGAAATAAAAATGTTATTGAATGTGGGTAAAGGGTATAGGGGAGATTTTGGTGGAGTTTTTAAAGAGATAATTCTTTTTAATGGTTGATAAGATGTGGTTTAAGTGTTCCCATAATAAAAGTGGAGAATAATAGAAATTGTGTAACTACTCATTACATTTTAATGATATCCTAACTCTATTCCTTGTTAAGTTACATTAAATGTATAATTTGATTGATATGGTACAATAATTTGTTCATAAACTCCCATACACATATTTTTGAGTGTTTTTTAATCTTTTAATCCATTTACCCAATTATAATAAATATCACCATTTTGGTTTTTATCAAGGGAATTAAATTTTCACCCAGTTAATTTATTTTTATTCCATGAAATTATCTAAAAATTACGACATAATTTGGGCCTAATTATTCCATATATAAAATCAATTTTATTTTATTTTATTTCATTAATGAAATAAAATTTTAAAATAATAAATGAATCATACATCAATATTTTTTTTTTCAAAAATATCCATTTTACACTTATAAACATTATTAGGATAAAATTATGAATATTTTTTATTATCCATGAAATTAATTTTTTTATTATTTTCCAAATTATGTTTAAGAATATTTTAAATAAATTTAATAGATTATTTCATCTTGTGAATTCTTTATTATATGAAATGACTAAAATCAGTTTTTTTATTCAAATAAAAAATTTCATAATTTTGAGAGTGATAAACAAGGGATCTCTAAATTTAACATAGTATTATTAATTGATATATTTTAATTTATAAATATATATAATTTATAAAAAATTATTAAATTATATTTATTTCTTTATTTTATTATTATAATGTCATAAAAGTCATTGTTTTAGCAAAATATGAATGTTTTCCTTATTTATCTAAAAATAAATTATTATAGAAAAATTAAAAAATCTCATCTTAACGTAATATTGATATAAAAAATTAAAGAATAATTTTTATCTTTAAAAATTAAATTATAGTTTACGATTTTAAATTTTAAATGGAAATATAAAATATAACGAAAAATGATTTTAATCGGAAAATAAAAATTTAGATATTAAATCATCAAATTATTATTTTCTATAAATTAAAATCATTATTTTTTTTAACATATATTCTGATATATTTTTCCCATGATATATTTAGTTTCTTAAATAAAATTCGTAAAAATTCAATTTAGAATAATACATTAGATATTTTCATTAATTTTATCAATAGATTAGTAAATAAACAATATTTTTCATTAAAGGTATAAATTTGAAATGTGTAAAATACATGTGATAAATAATATTAAAAATTTATAATTACATATTTATGTAATGATAATTTTAGTTACATATCCCATCAATATCTTAGTGTACGATCTAATTAAAAGGTAAACTCTAGTGGTAACTGTAAGTGGTGATTCTGCTAGCATAGATGGCATGGAAATTACCCGAAATATGAACTTCTCTGACATAATATTTCATACACACTATAATTGTTTGATTTTATCTTAATAATGATCTAGGTAATACCCTAGTGAATCAAATTCCATTAATGGCTTTAAAAAATGAGCTTTATAAGGAATACTTTCACTACATGATGACATTTATTTTATTTTTCTTTGTAAAATTTTTTATATGGTTAGATCCTCTTATATACACTAATTTAAAGACTTTAAAATAATGTTAAATATTAATAATTTTATTTTAATGTAATATATTTTATTTTAGTTTGGTGTAGCATGTAAAATAATCTATTTAGCTATTAGGTTTTAAAAAATAAAATAAAATATTGGGGTATCACATTATCCCCACTAAATAAATTATGTCTTCATTATTTTAATGATAACATAATTGTGTAAATATATAAGGGTATCCAAAGGATAAACATGAATCATGATATAATTTCTATAGATATATCAATCTTATAAACACAAACCATATTTTTTCCCCAAAAATAGGCTAAAAAATAATATTGAGTTTTTCACAAACCATTTGAGCCATGTGACTATAATTATTTAGTAAAAAGAACCACATTATATAATCTATATCTAATGGGTGTTAATTATTATCCATTCATTGATATGGTATCACTGTTTGGTATGAAATATTATCTCCCAATTAAAAATAATTTTTCTACTATGTAGATAGAAAAAAATCATTTTCCAAATTCTATAAAATTTATATAAAGGAAGGATAGTAATAATTCCAAATAATCATAATCCAAAAAAACATAAAAAATATTCACATTATTTGGATACAATAATGATACCACCAAGTGTTTTTATTTTAACAAATAATAATTAGTGAAAATCTATATGACACAAGACATCCAAATATCTAAAGTTATGAATAAGTGCACACAACACCACTTAGTTATCACTATACACTTCAATAGTAGTAATAAAATAATATTTTCCCTTTTCTAATTATCGAAAAGGTTTTTGGTGATTATTTCCATCTAAATAATTTATATTAGTGGACTAGATTTTATAATGAACAAATTCAATACATCAAAAACATATAATTTCTAAAGAATCATAAGGGAGAAGTTCATTTTTACCTACCATGTTAACTTAAATATTCCATTTTCCTCAGAAGTTTTTTACATGATTCAAACTCTTTTCATAGAAAAAATATTATCCATTTCTTTTCAGAAATTCCCCTAGGATCATCTTACCACATTTTTCTTTCTATAAAGAAATTGAATGTTATTTCTTTAATCCTTTTCATGACCTGAACTTGCATGAGACTCCATCAATCTCTTATTTTTTTGTGTTTAGAAAATCATCTTTGTATAAATTATTAATCATAATTATTGAAATATCATTTAGAATAATAAAAAAGTTTCTCATTCCAGTGCTTATTCTATTTTTTTTCTCATTTAGAAAATATCTAAATTATTTATTGAATCAATTATTAGCACGATTTATTTAGGCTTAAAATATTACTATAATAGAATGTGTTAATGTGATTCATGATCAATTAAAATCATAATAGAATTATCATAAATTATCTCACGAGAAACATAACCTAAAATTACACTGATCTTTAAAACCATCACATTAGCTTTCTGATTAACCTAAATCACTATCAATTCAATATAATTTTCTTTATGTTTTGTTCTATCATACTCATTATATTAATTTCTTAACATAATAAATAATTTGTAATGTATTATAAGGAGATATTTTTGACCAAATAAAATATCCCAATATTTTCAAACCTAGTGTGTAGTTATGAATATTTTCCATCTATTGAGCGATGATTGCATTAATAGCTATTATTATTTAACCTGGGTAACTAAACATATGTATATCTACGTCAGAAAAAAATCCCCTTATAGTATCAAGATAGTTCTATAGTTTCTATGAAAACAACACAATCTATACTTTAATTTTTTTTATAATGGTATCCTATTCATATACTTATCCCTTGCATTTTTACTAATTTTCTCTAATCTATTCTCCCAAAAAACAAAAATAATCATAAAAAATAACTAAAAACACCTTCGATAAAAACCATAGAAACCCAATATAAACTTATACAAAATTTTCATAATTACTATACATTAAAAATTATATCTAAAAAAATCCCACACAACACTTTTAACATGTTACTTTAGTGTCTTTAGGGATATTTAAATTGGAAACCTATTTTGAAAAACATGTGAAGATTTCACTACAACAAAACTCTTATAGAACCCAACACAGAGTAATCATAGGTTATACTTATCTTAAAAACATTAGGAAGGGAAACATAAGAAAGTGGGTTGATAAAACTCTTAGTAAGGGTAAAATTAAAATCATTTCATAAAGTGTTAAATCATAATAATATTAGAAAATATGAAATGGATAAAATTTCTTGTAACAAATATCATTAAAAAATAAGATTCATATATAAATCATGAATTAAGGATATATAATATAAAAAAACGCGTACCATGACATAAGAGTGTTAGATAAGTATGGAAATATGGGATATGTAAATGTTATCATAATATAATAGAATCATACATTAGTAAAAACATCATAAATCATGATATTTTAATCATATGACAATAATCACTTAAAATACTATAATAGTGGAAAGATTCCTACAGAATATTTGGTTCACTCCATATTCCATTTCATATTGTTATAAAAGATTTTAATATTTAACCAATACATTGGAGGAATATATAATTCATTGACTACATATCACATAATGGAAATTGTAATATATACTTGTATATATATTCCACCTACGTAAAATAAAATATACATAATCATGATAAAACCCTTGAGAAATAAGGGGTTTTCATTATCTTATCTCAAATCATAATGAAAAGCCATATCATAAGGGTTACCAAGAGAAGATGGAAAAAAATAATTTTTTATTTTCATATTTTAATAAATAAATATATTCCATGAACATTGTGTTCTAATGTAGGAAAATTTATGATAAGGATCAAGGAGATGTAAGAATAAAAATGAACCACATATGCGATGCTTTATGAAATGAGGAAAGGATCTTTCAAGTAAGGAGTTAGATTATTGATTTCCATTAATCAAAAAATGAACTATGTTTTTATCCAAACAATTATGGATAAGGGGTGTTTTAAAAATCCATACATGGTTAATGTATTTTTATTGAAATTGTATTTGATGTGGAATGAAAAATTGGTTTGTTCCCTTAAATAAGGCTTACTAAAAAGAGAGAATTGAAATGAAAAATCAAAAAAATATTATCTGTAATAAAGGAAGAAAAATTAAACTAGGTATATATGTAAGGAATATATATTTTATATTATTGACAAAATATGAATAAAACATAGTAATATAAAGAAAAATATAAAGAATCTGTAATATGAAAGTAACTAAGATAGTCAATAAGACCCCTTTTTATATTATAAAATATATTTTTTAAAATACCACATTTTGAAAATAGGTAATAAAAAAATATTTTTAAAATAGGATAAGGGAAATATTAATGTCAAATCATATAAAAAAAGTTTTTGAAATATACAATAGAACATTATTGGTAAGTGAAAATATAGATAAGAAAAAAAATCATCATTAAAGGGAATGAGAATAATTCTTAACAATTACCCAATTTTATAGGGAAATATAATTTAGGAGGAAGATTTTAAAAAACGTGTTATTTTCCTCAAATATAAAGTGAAATTCCATTATAAATTCTTAGGGTGGAAGAAACTAATCATAGAAGTAACACACAAAATATGAGATCTTATAACCAAAAGGAAGGGGGATTGAGTTAAACAAAACCCTTTCATCATCATAATATTTCAAATTAAAAATCCATGTATTGTGGAACATGGTATTTATTTTTAGATTCCATTTATTTTATAAAATTTTAGAGAAAAATAAATCCATTTCCAATACATACATCACAAAGAGATATTTTTAGTGAATTTGATTCATATATCAATAAAATTCTGAAATAAAAACCCTTACCATAGTTTTTGATTCATTATGCACATGTTACTAATTTACTATATGAATAAATTATGACTATTAATTTTTTAAAAAACATTATTCATATATATTTAATATGATAATTTCGATATATTGTCATTATTTATTTATTTTTAAGGTTATTTTTGGCTTATAAATAATTTATCCAAAACCCATTTGGTTTCTTGACCATGGTCAATAGTTTTTCCAAATAACATTATGATATATATAATTTTTGAGGTTTAATTCCTTTAATATTACATTTGAAAAATGTTTTATAGTTTCATTGGTTATTAAAAAATGGACCCAAATTAAAAATGGTTCCTTGATTTATTTATTTAAATTGGCTATTGTTACAACAAATAATTATCATTTATATTAAATTATTTTATAAAATATTATCATTATATTTTATTAATATTTTCAAAATTATCATTTTAATTCATTATATGTTTGTTGAAATAATCCATTTTAGGATGTTTTGGAAGAATGAAATACTTTGTTCAATTAAAGCAGTAATCGACACATTCATGGGCGATGCTCTTATTTATCATAGAACGTTTGGGTGTGTAAAAATAATATAATTATGATTTTATAATATTTATCATTATATAAATATTATATATTTTTCATGAAAAAACTCTTTTGGGAAAACTAGTAATTTATTTATGAAAAATAAAACCATATATTCATGGAGGCAGTTGTCTGTACAAACACATGATTATGTTTTCATTTTTCTCAATGATATTTGAGGAATGTTAAAATTGGTATTCCATTATTAAAATAATATATTTTATATTAAAAAATATAATTTTATTATAACTTCATTGTTCAGAGTTTACATGATGGGGTAGAAGAAGTAGAGTACTATGAAAATTGGGTTGAGAGTATTACCTCACCCTTTGGAAGTTCTACCTTGGGTGACTCCTTAGTGTACACTATCTTAGTATTCTGGAAAAAATGTTTCTAAAACAAGATTATAGGGTTTATTATAGAATAATGTAGTGTCTTTTGTAGGGATAAATCTTTTTAATAGGAAGATATGTATAGTGGAAGTGATCCCCTTTTATAAGTTGGGGGAAATGGAATTTTTTTAAATAATCATTACATTTCAGTGATATCATGAATACTTAAATTTTATTCAACATATAATCCTAAATATATTAAATGCATTATATATTTATTTTATTAAAATAAAGTGCTTCAAAATAATTATTTTTTGGAAAAAAAATAAATATGTTTCCTTTATTTATTTAATGGATTAGTAAGATTTTTTTTCTTTAAATGTAAAAATTTTAAATTTGTAAAATACTTGTCATAAATAACATAGTAAATAAACAATTATATTTTTATATAATGAAAATTTCAAGTTACATAGACCATTATGGTCTTCAGGTATGATCTAATATGGTAAGCTCTAGTGGTATTCATGGGTGGTGATTCTACTGACAAAGATCTCATGGAAATATCTATCATATATTATTTATATCATAACATAATTTTTGGTATTCATATTGTGCATGGTCTAGATACAATCCTTATGAAGGCATAGGTTTTCCAAGATCTAATAAATTAGCTTCATAGGGGTGAATTCCTCTACCTAATGATATTTCTTTCCCTTTTTTTCATATATTTCTTCATATGGTTACTTTATTTTATCCCACTTTTTTAATAAATATATTATAACAAAAAATTTATTAATTTTATTTAAAAATATATCTATTTTTTTAGTTCAGTGTATCATGTGAATAATTAAAATGAACTCATTAGGTTTTAAAGAATAAATAGTAAAAAATTGGGGAATTATAGAGGGGATGTATTCACATTCGAAGTCATCTCAAGAGGAGAATCACAAGAACATAATTAGATGCTGATTTACAATGACTAACCATTATCAATGGTCTGCACAATATAGGTTTTCAAATTTTAACCAATCCTCAAAAATATTTTTCTCTAAAAATATATTACCTCTCAAGCTAGTATGATTATGGATAGTAGAGGCCATAAAGATTAGTGGGAGGTCAACCCCATGATGTCCCTCATCCCCATGGGTAAATAGATAGGAATGGAAATTGTGGTATTATTTAACATAGAAAGTGAGGAAGAGAAGCAGGGAGTCATTTTTTTCATGTCATAGAGTTTCCAGTGCTGGGGAGGCAAATATCATTAGAGGTACCACATTTTTATCTACTTCCATGGTTTATTAAATTTTTATTTATGGGATTTACACTCATTTATGTTTCTCAACATATTCTATGATCTATAACATAAGGGTGAGTGGATTATAGTTAACTTGGTGGTGACTAAAATAGTTGGAGGTCATCCTAGTTTTCTTGATGTTTGTTAGGGTTACAATATGATGTGGGGAATTAATCATTCATTTGGTGATATGAATTTTAATGATATAACCATATATTATCATTCATGGAATGTATTGTTTTAATTATGCAAGTGTTGCAATTTATTTATTTTATAAGAGAGTTTTGTTCATTAATTTGAAGGTTAGTGTGTGTTGATCATTAGAGAGTGGGATCACTAGATGGTTTATAGTTTTTTATAGATATTGTCTTATGTGTAATAATATTTTACCCAATATGAGGTGAAGATTTAGGACATGGTGTCTTAAAGAGTTATTGAGTAGTTTTAAAATGTTTTCCCAAAAAAGGTATTTCAAAATATGGTGGTTATGATATCATGATCAAGATAGTGTTGAAACCTGGTGTCTGTTCAAGATTGATAATTTATTTATTGGATGGAACCATCTATATGGTGAAATTTCAGGATTCAAATTGAGGATTTAATGTAGAATGGTTTCTTTCTTCCATACGTGATGCATTGGGATGCCACTGTATTATTCTATAAGAATTATTTTGATATTATGAATTTGGGTGCAGATTAAAAATGCTTAAAATTGGTGATAGTCAAGAACTATTACCACCTAATGAGGATATATGAATTTTTGAATATAATGGAGGGATCAAATTAGTTCCAAAATATTGATCTTTGTTATGGGTATCGTCAAATGAGTGTAAAGGATTGGGATATCCTAAAGAATAATTTCAAGTGTTCTTATAAGTACTCTATGTTTTTATTTATTCCATTGTATTTCATTAACTCTTAAGAAGTTTTAAAGTGACACATTAAATCCATGTTTCATGAGTTTCTAGATTAGTTTTTTGCAGCATTCACTGATGATGTTCTTGTGTACTCAAAGTTAGAGGAGGATCGTACTAAGAATAAGAGGACCATTTTGGGAGTCCTTCAACACCATCATATTTATGGGAAGCTATCCATGTTTATGTTTTGGATATGAGAGGTGCATTGTCTCAAGAATTTCATGTCTCAACAGGGAGTGGACTTCAATCCTTTCAAGATTTAAGCATTATTTTCATAGAAAATAGTGAGCAATTTCATATAGGATTATAGTTTTCATGGTCTTTGTTGGAAAATATCAGAGGTTCTTGTATGATTTCACCTAAATTCTAAGGCCTTTGATATATTTGACCAAGAAGGAACAATCCTTCATTGTGATTGATCTAATTCAAGTATGATGATCCTTTTTTTAATTTTATAAATATTGTTTTATTTGTTTTAAACATTTTTATGTGAATATTTTTTATCTGTTTGGAATATTAGTTACTGGATATTAAAGCACGTTTATGTTACTTTCTTAACTTATACAATTGTGTTTTTACTAATCCTCCATGTTCTTAACTTCATGTTTTCTAAAAATTTCTTCTTTGTATAGTTGAATTTGTTGGATAGATAAAATTTTTTCAATGTATAGGTTATAAAGTGATGATGTTTTAATATATACAATATTTGAAGATATAAAACTATATCTTTAATATGTTTACTAGAATGAGTCCATAAGTCACTGTATTATTGGAATGATAACTATTGGATAAATTATTTATTGTTACACTAGTATAAGAGTACATCAATCCATCATATGGATATATATGATGTCTATAGAATAGAAAAAGTTCTTGATCAAAAAATTTCCAATGTATAGTATCTTGCTAGACCATTAGGTAGATGATAACTAGAGAGATAATATAATTTTTAGGAAGTATTTTTAAGAAGCATGTAATCTGAGCTTAGTTGGCCAATCTCTATACAATGTTTGAATAGATGTAGGATAATCCGACTGAGATGTTCCAACCCAATAGATAGATCAAGATGGGTAGACTTATGTGAGTTCACTGAATTAAAGAAACATATCATGAACTCTTGATGGATGAAGTTGAGTATAGTAGGTTTGATTATTTAGATGAAGAAAATAAGATAGATAAATTCTTTATAAGTCCCAAATGGTTGAAATCATGTCATTATTAATAGATTAAGGATGCTTGAGTTCAGCAGAAAGAGACTTATAGATAAAGAATAGGTAGAACAAATGACACTAGGAAAATAATCAAGAGATAGAGGAGTTTTTATGTAAAAATAAAACAAATATTGGAGTGTGGTGTATCATATAGATTTATACTCATATTTATACATAAAAAAAGGTTTGAAGAGATTTACATAACATTTTAAAGACATATATTGTTATGATGTTGAGATTTTCATTACATATTCAAAAATATATAAGAGTTTTGAGGAAATTGTAATAAATCATTAATGGTTATATATTATGAAATGTTGATGAGGATTATTTTCTATGATATTTTTTCAATGGTGGTCAAAATAAGTTGAAATGAGTGAGGAAATTCAAGCTATATTGAAAAATTTATCCTTAATTTTCATATGAATTTTTGCAATATATGTGGATAAAGGATCACTGTGAGTTGTGTATGTGGATACTATTTTTTGGGAGAGATAAGGTGATGATGGTTTTTGTAGTGTCGGTATCTAGCCATGTAATATCTAGGATGATGAAGATGATCCATAAAAAAATTATCAGAAAGTGTTGAATCATACTGTGTGCATCGAACTGAGGTGCATAGGACGGAGACAGAGTAGATGGAAACTAAGGTATAAGTGGTATAAAAATAATGAAAGTAGATCATACCCAATTTATATTTTCCATGTAATCTTTTTTTGAGCTATTTTAAATGATTATTAATTGGTATTATCTATAGAGAACATACTATCCTTTTTAACCAGTTGGAGATGGTATAATTTTAAATCATTTGATTAAAGGTTTTTTATGGGAGTTAGATTATTTGTATTCAATTTATTATATAGTTGATATCTATGGATTTATGTGAGTTTCTATGGAAATGACATCATCTCCAACATTGGGGGATAACCTCCTAAAAAATTGTGTTATTTACATTATATTCATATCTATTCATATGAGTGAGGTAGTATTATAAATTCAAGAGGATCAAAACATTAAAAATATAAAATGGTTAATTTCAAGATAAATAAAAGTGTAAAATATCGTCACTGATTCAACCATCATTCTCAGTAGTGTTCACATTATTTTCAAATTTTTGTGGTATTAAAACCATATTTTTTATGTTATATCCCTATATTATTTATTTTGGATAATCTCAACATATAAAACAAAATATGGGAGTTTCTTGAAATAATCTTAAGGGTAAATATAAATGTAAAGGAAGAAAAACTTCAAATTGGGTGAAGTAAGTTCAAAGACATTATAATAAAGGTAAATAAAAATATTTATGACTATATCACTATATTTAGTAAAATTTATAGAAATATTAGAGGATTCAAGGATTTATTGGATGGTTCAACTTTTTTTTATGAAATTGATGATAAAAACTCTAGATAAGTTTGATAATTAAACCTATACTTTAGAAGATAAATATGATTTATCTCATGAAGAATTTCATAACATTAGTGTTACAAGTGAAATGAGAAAATATATAGATTTCAAAAATAAGATTAATTAAGGGATATATTTTGAATCTATAATGAATAAAATTATACACAAAACAGAAAATAAAGAAATTACCCTATGTAAATCAAATAAAAAGGAATTTGTCACTACAATGAAAGAGTATATTATGTCCCATATCTCTCAAATTTATAAAAAATTCAATTTAATTTATAAAGGTAAAATTACACATATGGGTTTTGAGTGCATTGATATTATAAATTTTGTATTGAACATTCTAAAGAATAATTAAGGATAATATTATGACAATGATTATGAAGAAAATAATTAGAGTAAGAATTAAAGAAAAACTACCAAGTAAGATAAATAGTCCAGAATAAGTAATAAAAAAATCAATTGAAAAAATAAAATATTTATATTGAGTAAAATAATATAGTATGACTATACTAACAATATCTCACTTGAAGGTGACGTAATAGAGATATTCAGAACCATCATGGATCATGTTGAAAGAAAGGGATACATGCCAACTAGTGAAGAAAAATAAAGCAATGAAACCTATAGGGACTATTAGGAATGATGAGAACATGTGTTGTACCATTATAAAAACCAAAAATTGAATAAATAATCAAAAAACATTGAATAATTAAAGTGGTAAATAAAATAATGGAAATGAATAATTACATATAAATAAATATGAAAAAAATAAAATAATTTAATAATCTCAAGTTGAAAGTTATGGAAGAGGAAAAAAATAATTAATTATACTGATGAAGAAATTACTACTAAGAAAGATTAGTTGTGTAATACATAATAAATATTTTTTAATGTTAAAATACCTTGAAGGATATAAGTAAGAATTTCCGCAATGGTTCAAAGGTAAAGGCTGAAAAGTCTCAAGCTATTGGAAGAACTCATCCCAAGAACAAAGTGAAATATACACCCACTAAACATAATAGTTCATCTGATTATACTAATGATGTAGGTGTAATAATAAATAATTCATGATTTTGTATGGATAAATTATGTAAGGAATTCTTCACATTAATATAAGGTAAAAATAACTCATATGAAAATGAATCCCCCTAAAAATATAAATTTGGCGTTAAAATGTGTGATAAATCTTAATAAAGATATAATAGGGAAAGGGTATACTACAATATAATATCAAGTTTTAATTGGAATATTTAGGGATATTAAATATATGGGAACAAGGAGCATAACTACTAGAAAAATATATATCTCCCTTAGAGGAGGTTTAAACCGAGGGGGGAGAAACAGTGGAAGAAAATAAAGTAACTTTAAAAGATATAGAATAAAAGAAAATTGAAGTCACATGATGTCAAAAATATCTCAAAGAAAAATCAATTTTACTTATTTGGGGGAATATTTATAATGTCTTACCAACTAGGTCACTATGATAAATATTGTATAAAAAAAATGTTGGGAAATTTTATTTTATTAAAAAGGATATGGAAGTTGGGAAAAGGAGAGTCAAAGGCATGAATTTTGTTATCGATACTTTTATGAAAGCTTCTAAATGTAATTAACCACAGTTTATTAATAGTGGTTACTCTTTAAATAATACACACTATTCAATGATTACAATAAATATTGATGTACATAATTTAGGATAAGTCACTTTTGTAAATGAATGTTCCTTAAAAATAAGAGGAATTGGTATGACATAAATTTAGGGTTAGAAGTTATTTTATTAGGAAGTACTATTTGATAAATGAAGGAAAAATTAAACTAATATGTTTTATCAAACTCTATGATGATGGTAATGAAGATATATTTTTAAAATATTACCCAATCATCCAATGTTTGAATGATTGAAAATTATTACTAAGAGAGAAAGAATTCGTGATAATCTATTTTAGATCTCAGATCACATTAATTTTTTCTAGTTATGTGTGGAGGATAAAAATAAGTTGTGGTATCAATGAATTAGGATTATTTGATAGAATAATTGGATCATAATTTCAAAATATTATTTATTAAGAGACTTACCATAACACATTAGTAAATTTGATAATATTTATGAGACTTTTCAAAAAGTAAGGATAGTGAGTTGATGACATAAGAAAGTTGAAATCTAATCTATAAAAACACTTGAGCTTATACACTCTTATCTATGTGAAAAAATGAGAGATTAATCAATAATTTGTGATTTTTAGTTTATTAAATTAATTTATAATATCACTCAGATGACCAATTTAATGTTTACGAAACATAAACCAGAGGCTACATAGTTGTTTAGTAGTTTTGGAAAGGAAGTTGAGAAGAATTTGTGTGTGTATATATATTAAAATTGATAATTGAAATATAAAGTAGTATATAAGTAAATATTTATAATCCCAATGAAAGTAATATATAATTAAATTCCATTACCATGACCCTGACACTCCTCAACAATATAAATTAGTACAATGGAAAGATATAAGTTAGTTGAGATGGGAAAAAGGGTTATAAAAGACTATAAACTATAAAGATAATCCAAAAAAAGATATAATTAAATCTATTCATGTTAAAAATAGATTCATATTAATAAAATATAAAAAAAAGACTCCCTAATGGATTTGGTATTAGAAAAAACCTACAGTGAAATAATTTAATGTTTTTGGGGTTCCTTGACAATTAATGATCAAATATTTGGATATTGGAAAGCTTGATGAAAATATATAAGAATAAGTTTTCATGGGATATCCACACAATAAAAAATTTTAAAAATGATAAACAAATGGCTACATAAATTGGTTAATTTGTTTGATAAAAGAGTCTTTGAAAACTAGAAAACGTTAAAAAAAGTTATTGAAAATGTCATGGATTGTTTAAAAAATGATAGAATGATGACTTCCAGAGACATAAAAAAAAAGGAATATTACCTTTAGATTAATATTGTATAATTTGATTCTGATTAGTCTAGTGATGAATATATTATGTTTGGAGGAAAACCCAATTTATTCTAGAATTTATAAACATTGGTTGAATATGATAAAATCATTGGAAATTAGGAATCTTTAGCTGAGACCATAAGGAAATTGATACTGGAGAATCAAATGTTACTTATCTCCTAATAGGAACTATAGTCTATTTAATAAGTATTTGAACATAAATAATGGTTAAATTCAATGAATAAGGAGTTAGATCAAATTGAGAAGAATCAAACAAATGTTATTTTACCTTTAATGAAAGGAAAGATGGATTTTGAAATGTAATGTGAATTTAGAAATAAAGTCAATGAATGAGGAGAAAATTTAAGAAATAAAGCGTGACTAGTTTGAAAATGTAATTCTCAGGTAGAAGGTGTTAATTATGAAAAACTCTTTATCTTATTGCAAGGCTAGAAACTATTTTAATGTTTTTGGATATTGTTTCTAAAAAAATTAAAACATATATTAGGTGGATGTTAATTACAGATTTCATTAATATAAAAATTTAAGAATAATTTTACAATTATCAACCTTGTAGCTATATACTTAATAATGATGGTACCATGTTGTGTAAATAGAATAAATATTTGTATGGGTTGAAATAGGCCCTTTCTAACAAGTATTCAAAACATAAATGTTTCCTAAAGTAGTTAAAGTTATCAAAATAAATAGTTTATATCAACATATATATAAAGAAAATGATTAGAGGTACCTAATTTATATTATTAATGTTGAAGATATAATTTTTCAGGTGACATGGATATAACCTGAGAAGAGTTTCCTAAAAACATAAAAAATAATCTCAAGGTGTTAGTGATTGTAGAGTAGAAATTATTTCTAGTATTTTGAGTTCAACTAAATGGAAGATACATAATACACTCATAAGAAGGTTATTTAAAAGAGTTATTGAAAAATGTTGGCATGAATGATTCAATTGAAGTTTCCACTCCTATTTTTGATGGCATAATGATATGTAAATATTAATCTTGGAAAAGTGTAAATAAAAAGGACTTCTAGAATTTGATTTAATGTTTACTCTAACATACTACTTCAGGACCATATATATATTTCCAATGATTTGTGAGTGTGATATCAAAATTATCCAATGTAATCACACAATCTTGATGTATATATAATACTTTGGTATGTAAAATGAACATCAAATTACATCTTTATATATATATAAAGTAACAATTTGACTTTTATTTGGTAAATTGATACTAATAAGGATGAAAATTTAAATGATCCAAAAAAACATTAGGATGAACTTTATTTTTGGGATAAATTTATGTGAGATGGAACAAGTGAAAAAAGAAAGTTCTATTACTTTGATTATAGTGTATGTAAAACATATTTCAACCACTCAGGCCTTTACACAAAAGGTTTGGATGAAGGTTTAACTGGATTATTTAAGTGTTAATTTTTAGAAACCATTTAATATTGTTTCTAAAAATCCATGTTCCATTGATGTCTCTAAAAATCCTAAGCAAAATTCTATATTAAAGAACATTGATATTAAATATCATTTAATTATAGAGAATTTATTTATTAGAGATGTAATTTTTGGGTATATTTAAATGAAATATTATATGGATAGCATTTTAACGAAATTTATTCTAAAGTAATGAGTTGATGAATTGAGGATTAAATGAAATGTTCATCCTCCCCTACAGAATTAAAAAAATTTGTATGTATAACCCCATTATCCGTTGGATTCTATTGAAAAAGGGAAAGAAAAAGTATGAATTTATAAAATATCTTTCGGGAATTTGAAGATGGTTTTATCATATAAAGGGGGATTAAAAGATATTAAAAGGTTTGTTTGGGGGAGAGTTTATCATTGTCAAGGCCACAAAATTACTTATCACCAAGGGATGAAATTCGTTTTAAAAAATTTCATGAACTGATTTTTTTATCAAGATACTCTCTATGATAAAATTTGCGGATTGATGAACTTTAATGTATATTTTTTATGAAACAAAAAAATAATAATAAGTGGTTATTGTAGATCCATTAGTTTTATTTTTAATGGTTTTTAAACTTTTTGTAATTATTTGTTTTTGAATGTTTATATGTTTTAGATGAATGTATGTTTATGGGTATTAGAAGGTGTTTATGAAACCTATATAACTATAATAAAAGATTTTTTATTAATCTTAAATGATTCTAACATCATGATTGATTAAAATTTTTCATGGTTTAATATGAATTTTCTATACAAAGAGATTTTGTACAAAGTATAATACAAAATAGTGACGTTTCATGTAGTAAAATGTTTAAAGATATTAATTTGATACTTCATGAAGGTTATAGAAACAATCTTATATATCATAGAATGATTTGACCAAGAATGGTTGAATATAGAATTTGTAGCTTGAGAGGTAGAATTTTTCGTCAACCCACAAAATATGAATGTATAAATTAAACCAGATGGAGAGAGTTTGTAATAAAATAGAGTTCCAATGGATAATATATTGAATGATAATTGGATAGAAGAGTATCAGATAGAGAATATATATTCTCTTATATGTGTATTGATGATTTCACACGATTAATTTCATAAAATGGAGCTCTATATGAAGTCAGAATGAATTCTTGTTGATCAAGATGAGATGTACTAAATCATCAAAAAGATTAATCCAAAATAACTTATGTGAGTTTACCCGATAGAAGAAATATGTGGAGAGCTTCAGAAAGATGATTTTTAGTCTACTAGACCAACCTATTATGATGATGAATAGTGGATATAGAAATTATGTGGAATTACCCAATGTTTAAAATCATATAAATGATACTATTTGATTAATGGATCGGTTCATTAAGCAGAGGCTTCCAAATAGTGTGAAGGAAGAAAAATAAGTACAAGAGAAAGAGTTAGTAGACATTAGAGTTCTTATACAGACATAGAAAATATATTTTTGGGTGGTTTATCAAAAATATATGTATTTATGTTGATATATAAAAACATGGTCTTCAAGAAAATTACAAATATTTTCAAAGTCATACTTTGTCAGGATGATGATCTATAATTTAAAAATTAGAAAGTATTGTCAACTTTTAAGGATGTTTGAAGAAATCATTGAGGCCATGTATTTTGGAAACACTACAGAGAAATTAATCTGTAAATATATTAGTGAATGTGTTTAATTGAAATTGCATTTATAGGGAAAATTTAATCTGGATACCATGATTTCACCATGATTTTGGAAGGATTTTTTCCAATATATTGGATTCAAGGCTCATTGTGAGTTTCAAATTTCACAACTATTATGCAAGTGATAGAAATTTGTATAGGTTTTACAACTTTAGTATATGACCAAGGGATATATTTTATAAAGAATAAGAACATGAGAAAGATACTTGACAATATTACATTAGACAAAGTGCATCAGAATTTGGTGTACCAAAAGAATACATACAGGATGAAAACCGAGGTGCATCAGGTGGAGTCTTATTATAAAGAAGAGTGTACTAAATTGGGATTTTTTAGAAAATATTTTTTGAGATTTTTTAAAGGTTTATTATTATTTTTTCTCTAAAGGATAAGAAGAATTTTTTAATTTGTGGGATCTAGTATAATTTTTTTCTGGGATACAGAAGGTGCTTTACATGATTTGTCTTAGTTTTTTAAACTCAATTATATATTGGATATCAGGTTATCAAATGGAGTTTCCACAGAAAGGATGTAGTCACCCACCTTGGTGGTGAACATTACAATAAATTATGTTACTTTATTCACTTACGTATCATTACTTGTGAGTGAGGTTGTGTTTAAAGTATCAAGGATTCAAACATTAATAACATACATGGGTTAATTTCAAGAGAAATGAAATCTTAAAAGATAAAAAATGATTCAAATTCCACTTCTTAGTGGTCTATACATTTTGGAACATCAAGGTATCATTTTAGTAATTAAAGAAGATATTGATCGAGGATTTGGTTCTTTAGGTTTTAGAGGAAGAAACCATGTGTTAGTTTTTCTGGAGCTTATCATCTTGGATTATAGTTCTTTATTATTAATAAGAGGTTAGTAATCTCATATGGGTCATGGAAGTTACGTTATCACAAATGTAACTTTGAGACACATGATATTGAGTTGGTATACATGGTATTTGTTATGATTTTTTGAAGATATTACATCATTAGAAAGAAATTATTGGTCATCACATATAATAATATATTATGGTATACTTATTATCACCTAGTGATTTTTTGAAATAATTATTTCTGAACAAATTTAATCTCTTTGAAAGATTGGGATACATGAAACATGAGTCTAAATAATTTATAATACAGTATAGAATTATAACCCAACTATTAAATTTTTGGTGTGAATAAGAATAAAAAAAATTCAGAAATTATGTAGAAAGGTTTTAGATAAGGAAAATATATTGATATATAAGTACATAGTTTTTAGTAAAATCTTCAAAAATACATTTTCCATAAAAAATGTTTTATGAATTTTTGTGAACAAATAATAAAATTAATTTTTCCACTTTTAAAAAATATATTTTTTAATCAACATGAAAAAATTATGTCACTGAGTATTTTTGAGAATCTCATGAAAAGATCAATTTTTGGATGAATAGTTAAAATTGCAATTTTCTATTAGAAATAACCATTTTTTATAAAAAGAAAATTAAAAAATATTTTTTTTAAATGTATTTAAAAGTAAAATTATTCAAATAATAATATTATTAATCAAATTTAGTACATTTGGATGAAATTTATGTTGAATTTTTATATAAAACTTTTTATATTTAAGGGAACATTTTATTAGAAAAGCGATTTTTTATTTAATTCCTTGGTTTAATTTTAAATTAAATTATGGTAGTTATATGAATTGAATTTTATAAAATAGATGAACTATTAGGAATTATAATATTTAATGTTTATTAATAAGGTAAATTTAATTTTGGGTAATAAATAATATTAAAAATAGTAAAAATTTATTGCCATGGTTAAGGTTAAGACCTATTTTTTTGGGGGGGTTCGACTAAAAATATAGTGGTTAAATTGAAAAAAAGTTATAAATTTTTTATTTTACAGATCTATTTTGACCTTGAATCATCTATGAATCATAAATGATCAATTTTAGTGCGATTCTGTTGTGAATACATTAAAATATTTTATTTTATTTAAAAATACCATGTGTGTTCTACCCAACTTATAAAAGGACGCCCCCTAACCACTCATTAGAACACTCTGAGGGTATTTTTTTTCAGAAAAACCTACAAAAATCCCTTATTTAACTACATACCCATCACTTACAGTTCATTTTTTGATTGTGACACAATCCTAGGAAGGATTTAGCTATAAACCTTAAGAGGTTTTCTAAAGAATATGTATAGTTCTTAACCATGCATTTTAAATTCATTTATTCTTCTACCTCCATAAAATATTCCTCAAAAAAGATAATCTAGAAAAAATTATTTAATATATTATTAATTTTTTTAATGTAGGAACCTATATCCCCCACATATTTTGTCAATTGGGAAACCAAGCCATCATTCGTGGGTACGGTGGACTACCGCCTTAGGAACCGATGTAATTAATTTTCCATCACTGCCTCTCATGTATAGATATAATGAAGGATTTAAAGTATATATAAGATATTTTAGAAATAATTATACTTGTATAATTTTAATATAAAATCTACCTTTTTACCTTCCAATATTTGGGATAATGATAATTTTGTTCGTGCGTATATGTGGGCTACAACAACCAAAAAGTGATGTGATTCATTTTCAATTTCAAATTTAAATGGATGATAATAAAGAAATATTTATTTAAAATATATGATATATATGATATACAATTTATAATTTTATGTTTTATTAACATTTTCCTTTTCATTCAATCCATCAAAAAGTGAAAGCAATGTTCATGTGTTCGTATGACTTACCATCTCCATGAATGGTGTAATTCATTTTTCAATACATATCCTTTATGAATGAATATATATATATTGAAGATATATGATATTAATATTATGTATTTTATTTAACCATGATCAATTTATTTATACTGAAACTACCAAACAGAAACTCTCATGAAAAAAAAGTTTTTACACCTCGAAACGAATATTTTAATTATGAATTATCAAGAAAATGGTTGTAGAAATACTATAAGTGGATCATATATGATATTATAAGAATGTGTACTATTTTGGTATATAATTATAATAAATATTATGTTATTATATAGGATGTTAGAGTTCTTTGGAAGTAAGTGTAGCTCAAGGTAAGTGTTTATCATCTCAAATTTCCTTATATGGGACATATTTTGTGTTTTGTACCTATCTTCTTTTATGAGAATATTAAAATTTCCTTTTGAAAAATTTTATCATGACTAAATTCATTTTAATTATATATAATGTTTTATTTTCTGTTATTATTTCATTAGTCTTATGATTCAGAAGTTACCAATGCAGTAAAGTTTTTATTTTATAATCCCATTATTTATCAGGGTGGTTTACGATTAATTTTCTGATGATGTCATCATATGAAATTCCGACCAAGGAACTCTTGAAATTTATTCTTCTCTTATTATATTTTTATATTTTAAATCTAATATTTATTTTTGTTTCTTAATGCACACAATTGAAACAAATAATTTTTTTCTGGAAAATTGACTATGTTTTACTATTCGCCTATGAATCGTTCACTTCTATGTCCATGTTTCCATTAAAATATTTACAAGAACTTTTACTATATTTCTTTGAAATTTTAAACTCATATTTACCATTTTCATTTTTTATAAATTTTTAATGAAATATTCTTTCAATTCGCCAGACAACAGACATTTACTTTTTACTAAAAAAGTTAACCAAATTATTATTTTATCATATAAATCATAAATAGAATTCCCCACTACGATGACAAATAAATTTTTTGAATATTACATTAAAAATCTTCATGGCTATTTAAAAAAAATTATTTATATAATATTTTTGAAATATTTAAATTTAAAATTGGTCATTTCAAAGTGGAAATTATATTTTCCTCGACAACTTTTACCATTGTACTTTTAAATATATTTTAATCTATTATGACATCCTTAGATGTTACTAATGATTTAATAGGGATATTACCCATTGTTATAATAATTATTTTTATTTTTAATAGTTTATGATTATTATGAAAATATTTTTTTGTAACCCTTTTTTTCATGGGTTATGCTAAAATAAATTTATTTTGAAACCTTTTTCTTTTCACTAATTATGATATGATGGATGTTTTATGATATTAAGGAACATATATGTTTGGTTTTAATTATGTTATGGATGGGGATAGAATTATATAGATTTATAATGAATTGGGAAAAGGTAGATATTTCAGGAGATATAAAAGAGTGTAATAGTGAGTGAACCCAATTAAAGAATGGAATCTGTCTACTATGATAGTCTTAGAGTGAAATTTGAATTCTATTATGGTTTGGGGAGGGAACCCAATCCACTATGATAATATTGGTAGTGAGAATTTTGTACTATGAAAATAATTTTATATTCTTATGTGTGTTCCAAAAACAATTTCTTATGCTAATTTTATTCTCTCATGTATCATGTTTTTGTATACCTATATGATTCATGTCTTATGAACTTCCAATATTTATTCCATAACTTATGTTTATGATCTATGATATGAATGTAATGGTTTTCAAATTTTACGATCACATTATCATAACCTTATGATCATGTTATATTCTATAAATCATTGATATTTCCCTAATTAATCCTTTGTGAGAAAATTAGATCACCCTTTCTTATGTTTCAATATTAATAGGATAGGAAGAATTTTATTATGTAAGATATTTCTAAGAAGGGTTATAGTTATTAATAACTTCTTGAGAGATGATGTAGTTCACTTATGAAGTATTTTTTTACGTATTCAAATATACAAAGGCAATATACCAATAATACTTTATCATGGATAATCATGTTATGTAACAAATATTCATTTAATAAGTTGTATATATATGTATAAAATGTATGTTTTACTATGTATCTTCTAACAGTGATATTTGAACATGCTTATATAGTGGTGGATAAAGCTATTGAATGTTGAGATCTCTTATACCCTAGGGAAAGGTAATGTATTTATGGATGTTTTGATTTAGAAAATATAGGGGAATATTATTTAGGATTTTTGAGATTCATCATGCATGATACAAGAGCTTAAAAAATTCATATTTATATCAAGGATACAGATGGTAAAGTTATCCTATAGTAAATTACTATATAATCATCCTTGGTTATAGTAGTTGGACGAGTATTAGTGGAGAGACTTGATGGTGGAGGTGTATTGAGATCTCAAATATCAAGGTTATGCTCTTATGGGATGGTTTATGGATGATCAAGATCAGGAGTAATTTCCTTGAAATTTGTTTATCCCATAAAAAATGCATGATCTGGTTATTTTTTAGTTTTATAGTCCACGGATGGTTGTGCATCTTTTTATATCTATGATATATCATTCCATGAGGGTTTAATTCTAGTGGCTATGAACAAAGATATTAGTGGTGGAATTCTAATTGAGATGATTTTTCTCTTAATAGGTGGATGTTGAGAATCATTGTCTTAGGTGTTTTTGTAGCAATTGGATGTTACTGAGTAGAACTGAGAGGATACTTGAATAGATTTAATCATTAATTTTACTTGGTTTTAGGATATACGTGAAGCTATTTGGGTCATTGTAGATCTATTAATGATGTTAGATCATTTAATAGTTATTAAGGAGTTTAGTGTGGTGGTTGATTCAGTGAAATGGTATGTGAATGAGATAGCGAGGATTCATGGGTAGATATAAACATAATCTCTAATAATGAACCAAGTTTTACCTCATGAGTCGAGGGAGGAAATCCATGTGTTATTTGTTCTCAATTAATCCTTCACACTATCTTTCTTCTTACAACACATGAACATAGAGAGAGATGAAGATTTATATGCTAAAAGATATAATTTGAGTGTGTGTATTGTTTTTTGTAAGTTCATGGGTAAATCATTTACCTTTGGGTGAGTTATCCTATAATAAGATCTATCAATCTCTTATTAGTATTGCTCAATTAGAGTAATTATATGGGTGGTCTTGGTAATATTCACTGTGTTAGAATGATATTGGATAGTCAGCGGTCCCTTGACCCGATGTGGTATAGAGAATGAACAAGATAGTTTTGATGATTTTTGAGTATAAGAATGTGGCATAGGACATATAGAATTATGATACAAATCAACAGACAATGAATCTAGAGTTTGGGGGGTAAAGATCATTTGTTCATGAAGGATTTACCTCGTCTTGGAAAAAATAGGATGTACTAAGGTAGTAATCATTCTTTCAGTTTATCTTCCCTTTTCAGGTGTTAGATCATATCAATGAGGTCATGTTTTAGTTAGTCCTTCCCCCATGTTGAATGATATAAATAATGTTTTCTACATTTTGTTTCTTTTTCATTATATTCAAGATGACTAGCATATAATAGATTGGGGTGAATTAGATATTGGGTATGATACAACATTTATATATTAAATGATTAATATATAAGATCTTCAAGATCTGTTATTTTGTTGGAAATCCATTCCATTGGTTTTTTATTATAGAGGTGTAGTGACTTGGAGGAGTGTGTATAATAATGTGACCTGTACATGTTTACTTAGTATCCTGAGTTTCATTTTAACCTTGGTAATCTTTAATATTAATATTACTGTTTTAGTGATAATATGATTGAGATGGTTTTATATAGTGTTATTTTTGGGCGATGTGGTCTTTCATGTTTGTGTTGAATCACTTTGTGATGTTTAGGATTCATGGATAATTGTTTTAATCCTAGGTTTTTTATAATTCTTGGGGATGATATTAATTTGATAGGGATATATTTTAATATGATGGACCGTCTTATATCACTACATTTAGTTTTTTGGGTATTAGAAGAGTCCAGGAAGGATAGAGGGAGGAGGATGTATTTAGAGATGAAACTTTAACAGTTGGGGCGCATTGTGATATAGTTTGATGTGTTGTTATGTGATTATTTTTAGGATAATTTCTTTGGTATAGTCTTGTGTGTTTTTCAAATTGTATGGATTGTATCATTGATATTCATATTATGAAATCTGGTTTGATTCATAAGGGTTTTGTGTTGGGTTTTATTTGAGTGGGAGAATTGTTATGTTGCAGTATATATTATTGTGACATGATGGTTTCATAGGAAATTTTTTATTCTTACATGATATAGATTGTGGCATGGAATATTTGAGTTATTTTTTTGAGAGGTTTTTCATGGTGTGATGGATATTGAGTATTTTGTGGAAGTCTGTTGATTAATTTTATATTTAACTACCCTTATTTAATATTACACAAGATACCCATATTAATCATACTTTTGGTGTTATTATGGAGTAAATATTATCACAGTGGTGTGGAATACATGGTGGGAAACTTATCAAATATGTCTATTTGAGTACTATTTTTTGTGTTTTCTTTCATCACATTGTATCAATGTTTGGGACTTATTGGGTTTTTGATGAGAAGTCTAAGATTTACACCATGACCCTCGATAGTTTTAGTTATTTCATATTGATACATTGGTCAGAACATGAACTTAATTATTAATATTGGGTTTAAAGTGAGTTTTATTCACATATATAGGAGAAATAACTCTATGTTTTTGGGATTATACTCGTATTCAGTTTTAAGGAACCAATTTACTTTGTGAATCATTATTTTTCTAGAGTAGTTATAATATTGGTTTCCTTCTTTAATTTTTTCCCATTACATTGAATTAATTCAAAACCAAAGAAATAATAGGTACATAGTTGAAGATATATGCATCACAATATATTGTTTTTTATATTTTTATTTTAAAGATAAAACTATTTATGATCCTAGGTGATTTATCTTCATCCCACTCATTATCTTCTCTTTACTTTATGTTCCTTCATTAATGTTAATATATGATAATATATTGGGTTCATTTTTATTAGTATTAATCATATAGTTTATGGATACTATTAATTTTTAGGCTCATGATTATATCCTTTATGTGTTCTTGGTCTGGTGTTCATATACGTTTTTCGTTTTCTCATGAAACTTTTTGATTCTTTGGATGAGGCGGGGTATTTGAGACTTCTCCTTCATTTAATATATAATAATTTGGATAGATAATTATTTTTATTTCCTTTTATGGATAATATATATTAATATAATAATAATAACAACAAAATTATAGAAATTGTTAGTGGATATGGGGTGATTCTAATCTGATTATGGGTTATTACGTTATTTTTGTACATTATGATTATTTGGTTGAAAGATGTTTCTATGATAGAACGTTCATATAGTTATTTATAAGTTATAATAATCTTTAATTATTTTTCAATCACTTAATGTTAGTAATGAATTAGTTATGTGGAAATATGAAGTTATAGTGTTTATGTCTGAACATGGAATGTGACGTTAATATGGGATAAATAATAATAAAATGTAACATGTGAATAGATTTTATATTTTCATTTTATAAATGTTGTATGTGGGTTACTCTTGATATGCTTATATTTTAATGGTTGGTTTTTGTGTATGTTTTGGAATATGAGATATGTATATTATCATAATTGTGTATTACAGGGTGTTGCATGATTGATGTGGAAATGGTATGAATTTGAAGTAAAAAAGGATGGATTTGAGGCCATGATGGAATGAATGATGCATGGTTATGATGGATAATGGCATCAGATTCATAGCGGTTCTCATGGTTATGGGTTTGGTAGTATTAGGTTGTGTTATATATTCTTGAGGGCATTCGATTTTTCCTATATTAATATAATCAATAATTAATAATGGTATTAAATTGATAAATTTTGCATTGATAAATTAATAATATTTTTCCATATAATAAGTGTGTCTAAAAAATAGTAATGACTAGAATTTATATTAATGCTGAATAATTATCATTTTGAAATGAATTGTTTTTTAAGGGATTGTTTGACATTAAATAATGATAGTCATTGAAATGTAGGTGGTGAATGAAATTTTGGAAATTTTAATGATGAATTAAATGGAAATGTTATCAAAGTTGTTATGGTTGTTTTTGATGACAGATAGAGATGGTAAGATTATAGCTACAACAATTCTTTATAATGTGGGGTGAATAAGAGATAGTTGACATGGTCTATTGTATTGGTGTACTTTATTTTTAACCCATGGGTTTGGATTTTGTGTTACTATTATAATTCATATAAATTATTCATTTTTATCATGCACCACCAATTGGTTACTACTCCCTCTTCCCTGATCTGCCAATAGACATGGGATAGGATATGAAGGATCGATGACCTAGATATATATATATATATATAAGGGTTGTAATGGGTAGTAGTTATGCTATATAAAAAATGGATAAAATAGTTTTTGATTGTGATGTGGATGCATGGTGGGGTTCATGCATGGTAGTAATATGGAATGAGGTGGACGTCCCTCACATACACAATGATAAACTCCTACTAGTACAAAATGTATAAAATGCATCAAGGTTTTAAAATCTTTTATTATATAGTGGATGTTATAACTTTTTTTAACTTTAGAAATTTAATAATTGTTGTCAAATCCAATTCATTTTTTATTTAAAAATGGTTATTAATTTAGGTGATACTAAAATTCATTTTATCAGAATTTATATTAATAAAAGACGTTAATGTCCTAGTGCTAGTATGATTTAACATCAGTTATTGAAAATGTGATGTTAAATTAGTGATGTAACGTCGGTTATCATATAAATGAAATTAAATATAAGAGTTTAAATGTAATTTATTATTGTAATAAAAATTAAAATCATTTTTAAAAAATAACCAATCCAATAGAGATAGTGGTTTTAACATCAGTTATTCCAGTAACCAATGTTTAAAAACTTTTAACAAATTTAAACAGATTCTTTTTTATTTTATATTACTATATTGATGTTTTTTAAATATACCTAATCTGCATGACTCACAATATAAATCTATTTTCTTTATTTAACAATATTCTATTATCATAATCCTAAATCTCTAGATTTCTCCACTATTTTCTAAATCCCTTAGATGTTTTTCCCCACATTACTACATTCTACCTCCCTTTTTCTAATTTTGAATTCCATCATTCAAATTCCAGTAGCTTTGTTAATATAAATTCATGTTCATTCAGGGTTTATTACCATTATCTAAATTTATTGTGAGTTTTAAATTGACATTTTTTATATTTATGAGTTTTAATTATATTGGATATAGACTAAATTTATGTATAATTATTGATTTATATAAATAAATGTTCAATATTTTTATATTGGTTTATAAATTTTCAAATAATTATTCAATATGTATAAATTATTATATATTTAAATATTTACATATGTTTATATGTTTATACGATATACACACTACACATATATTTATACAGAGTTTTTATTTAGTGTAAATATATATATATATATGTTAATATATATTTAAATGTGTTGAATTTATATATATTTATATATTTAAAAGTTATATGTTTTAAATTTATATTTATATTTTTGGTTTTTTTATTATGTTTCAAATTTCAATCTATTTAAATAATATATTTAGTTGTTTTTTTGTTTTTTATTTTCATTTTATACACATATATTTTATATATATTTATTTCAAATTTATATTTTTACAACTATATATTTTTATGATTAAACTCACATATATATACATTATATGTATTTTATTAATGTATTTATAGGTTTATATATTTAAATGTCTTAAATTAACAAAATTTTAATGTATATGTTTATATTATTAAAAAATTATATATTTTTAATTTATATATTTATAAATATGTTTTCCTATTTATATATTTTTATATATTTTTATATTATATTGTTATTTTAGGTAATTAATGGAACATAATAGAGTAAATACATGTTAGACTAGTGACAATAATGGGAATGGGGATGATGGCTTCTTGGAATTTTCTAAAGTAAATGTTGAAAATCGAGAATTGATTTTCTTATTGATGGATGAAGCTTTTGATCATAATAAAATTATAATTTGAAGAAATCAAAGACCATTTGAATTTATGGGGTTTTAATAATTTCAAAAAAAAAAGATTTGGCATGGTGAAATAAGAAATAAGTGAAGTTGTAACATATATGAAGATGTTTAATATAATATAGAGGATCATCTTAATTGATTTTTTTCATGATGTAGTTGAAACTATTGAAAAAAATACCCACTATAGAATTATTATAAAGATATACTTAATGTTTTCCCCAGGTTGTACCAAATTTATAATTTTATCAATAGAATTGAAATTGGTTAACTTAAAATTAAGAAACAATATGAAAATATAATGTTTAACTAAATTTCTATATATTTCTAAAAAGTTACTTATAGATAGTAATGATCTTCTAGATTTCAATTATAATGAAAAAATGTAATTTCCAATGGGATTGGGGTATAAGAAAATAATTTTTTTCCCTAATAAATTTATTTTGTATCAACTGAATATGAATGTTTTTCATTGTAATGACCCAATTTTTTTAATAATTATTGTTTCCTTTTTTGTGTTATTTTATTTTATACTCAAAAATACTATTTCATTTAATGAAATGAGTAAAATTAAAATGATACCATTGGGTTTCGACTGTTATATGACCGTTGGTCAATATGACCATTGGAAACTAAAATCTTAATGTTGCGATTATTTGTCTATATATACAAGTGATCTGGGTTAATTAATAAAAAAAGAATCAATGGCCTCATTCAGTAGTCTCAGGCCGTTCGAATCCCATCCGAAGAAACATGGGAAGGAGGTAGCACCACTGGGCTTTGCTCTAGACCACACCCAAGTCGGACATCATTGTGTGAAGCTGGAACATAATCATCTATGAGAGAAGTTCAACCTGAAAGAAATCACCACTCGGGCAATGTTGGATGAGCCGCCCCCAAATTCTATCACCTCAGCACACCTTACACATCATTCATATGTTGGTGCTATAAGGGGCTATGTAACGAGACCTTAACTTCTTTATGTAATCGTTTGATTTAAATAAGAATTGTTATTTCTTCTTACGGTGAAGGTTGTGAATTTTCAAATGAATGGATAAATATAGGATGTATATTATTAGTGATTTTTTTTTTAGAAAAATGGGATATTTTAAAATATTTATGTAAATCACAAATAATTAATAATGTGTATTGATTTTCCAAAAAATGGTCTTCTACAGTTTTGTTGAGTAAGAAATTTAAGGTCTAATAAGATCAACATAAGTTTTGGTGAATAGTAATTTATGGATAGTAATTTTACGCTTATGAATAGTAATGTGACAAAATGGATTAGTAACATACCTTAAGAAAGTATTAATATAATTTAGGCACCTTGATTAGGTAATGTGATTCAATAAAATAAGAAAATATTTGTTTCATAAATTATTAGTTAAGTATTAGTTTTTTTCAGGTGAATAGTGTTTTTATTTAAAAATTAATTAAAAAATATTTGGAAAATTATTTTTATACAACGGAGTTCATTTTTGAATTTGGATCATCGATATTAGGTTAAGGTTATTTTTTGGGATTTTTCTGACAAAGTTGAATTTTTGGTGAATAGTAAAAAACCAGTTTTGAGTTTTGGGTGATTAATGACATCATTAAGGATGTAATAATTATGTAATCTTTCTGTTAGAATTATGAATAGTAATATAATCTATTAGGTGTCCCATGTGTCCAATACCATGGGCTGATACCATGGTCAAGCCCATAGGTTTTCCAATACCACTAATGAAGTGTCCCTTGGGAATTAATGATTTGTTCCGTCACTTCTCTTTAAATACCAAGAAATTCCCTCATCCATTTGATTAAAAAATACTCCTAAACGAAGTTATGGTGTCCTTACCTCCCATGGAGTCCTCCCAAGGTTCCCTCAAACCTCCCAAGGTCTCGACCTTCAAGCTTTCGAAGTTACTCTTCAAGGAAAGGGAATCTTTCACCCTCGTATTTTAAGCCATGACTTCCTTTATGTTGTGTCTTATAGTTCCATTTATTTATGTTGAGGGTATATTTTTATATGTTCCCATTAATATCCATTCCACGTCCAATTCTTAAGATACCCTTTCCACTCTCATCAATTTTTTTTCTGAATTTTTAAGTGACTCTGTTTGGCTGCCAAATTTCTCTTAAAAGAGATCACGTCTTCACTTTTCTTTGATGTTTCCTTTTCAAGTGGCATGTAATTTCAATATCCGTACCATGGTCTTATTATTTACCCATACATTATTATGAATTATTTATGAGTGAGTGATTCATATCCCCCCATTTTTATTATTTTTTAAAACCATGATATTTAGCTGTTATGCTGCAGAAATTTCGCCTCAAAACTTTTCTCTCTTTCTCTCATGAAATTAACTTGTTTTATATATGTAAATAGAAATACCTATTTGGTTTATATGGGTGTTTATATTTATAAAATAATGAGATATTTGATTCTGGAATTGACATACATGTAACCCTCACTCCCTTTCCATGGGTTATAAATGACATAACAATCTTATATTTAAGAACTTTTAAAACGTCGTGATTTTGAAATGAAACCCCATTATTTTATTCTCTATGGGTTATTTTTGAAAATTTTGATTATGATCTATGTGGATCACATGAAAATAAAGACATATTAATTGTGCACCCTGATAGTGCTTCAATGTATTGGGTAAAGAATTAATCTCTAGAGAAGACAAGTTTCACGATACCTTGGCTAATAACCTTGGTAATGTTTATGAAACCTTGGGGTTGAACCATGGTGATATGTTCATGAATGTATAAATGAAATGTTTTAGCCACATATTCAAGTTATTATTCAAGTTATTTTTATTATGATATTCCTATTATTTCATTGCTTTTGTCTTTCTATTTTTATCATGTTCGTATTGATATCACAAGTAAACTGATTCCCTTGTTTACCCATACTGGGCCTTCTACTCACCCATTCCTTTGAATGTATGTCTCCAGGTTATGAGATTTTGTAATTGAACTTAGGGTGAACTTATATTGAATCCTTACAAGTTTATTGTAAGAATATTTTATGTTGTTTTCAAGTTTTATAGTTCCTGATTTCCAAGACACTAGACTTTAAAGATCCTATGTATGTTAAATGTAATGAAAAGTTTTGTATTAAAAGGTGGGATTCCATAGTCATATTTTCATAAATATCATACACGAATATAAGAAGGATAATAGATCCAACTTGGATTCATTATCTAGTGTAGGAAAAAAACCATATGCTAAAAAAATATGGTATCTTTAAACAGTTCCATGTTTAAGGTGATTAATTAAGAATTATAATGATGTAAAGAGGATAATATAACATATAAATGAGTGAATATTGAATGGAGATATATATCACCACAATGATTTAGTATAATAGAAGAGATTTGATGATGAAATTCCTAATTTTTAAAATTATGTTAAAAATATCAAAATGTGAATATGAACAGATCGAATGAATACAAATCATATCTAAAATAGCCAACATAGTTCATAGCCAATTATGTTGGTCGTTTACCACATATCCCCATAAATACATATGATTAAAAAATAGGTTCTGAAATACTTGAGGATTTATGGACCAAAATAGCTTGGTAATAATATTTATGTTTATCTATCATCATTTATTGATGATTTGAATCTTTTATGGTATTTAGTTGTTAATGTTTTTGATAATTACATAAAATATTATTTTATTTTCCATTCTATAGTCATTTTAACTAGAAAAACTTTCCTAATTTTGGAAACATATATTTATACAATGTTAAGGGACATAATTCTTATCTTTGATTTGAAGAAGGGGCTTCATACCATCAATTACAAAAATGGTAGAAAGATAACTTTAATTGGTCACCAAATATTTTTATGAATTGGATCACCTTTATTGAATATTAAAAATTAATTTAGCTTCTTACATGAGTAAGATATCGTAGGAAACCTTTGTCAAATAATTAATATTCATCATGAACCCTCCTGGGTACCCTAGTATGATTATAATAGAGTTATTCCTGACATAGCCTGAAGGGAATTCCAGATCCCCATGGGTTGAAGTCTAGAACCTAAAATCATACAAAAAGGAAAATGGGAATGATTTTTACAAAAAAATTGTCAACTTAAAAGAAACAAGATTGTATTAATACAAAAGATACTCCATGGGGAGATACATAAAAAAATTAATATAGGAATAATCACCCAAAGTAATACAACTTAGTACCAGAAAACTCTAAAAACTGCCCATGTACCAAAAGATGAAACTCATCAATTCCACACATCCTTAGCTAGAACCATCACCAAGTGGTGCTTTACACCTACTTGAACTTGGAAGGAGATAATCTAAAAACACCCTAAGGCATAGGTAGTGTGTGAGGTAAAAATCATAGTAGAGTCTCATCAAGGATTACATAAGTGATTCCAATATTAAAATAACCAAATAAATTTATATCAATTTAAATCAAAACAAGTTTTTCATTTCTAAAGAATAATTTAAACAGCTCAGGATTTTCACTTAAAAATATGGAAATATTTTAAGAAAAGGATCGAAATTTTATGTGATGGAATATTTCTAAAATATGAAATTTTGACAAATGGATTAAAAAAAATTTATATAAAATATTTTATATAAATAAAAAGGAATGTAAAAAATGTTTATAACAATAGAATATATTCATTTTTTGGGAAAAAAGTCCCCATGGTGTCCTCTTGGTATGTTTGGGGTGTGATTTTGTTTTTTGACAATTCAAGATGACTACGATTGAGTTCGGTTGATGATTACAAAGTAGGTTTTTAAGGTGGTATATCTTCCCAAAATTTACTAAATTTTTGGGCCTTAAAATCAAGATTTTTTTTGTAAAATGATTATTTCCACATAGGAGGGAACTATATGTGGAATATAAAGTATAGTTCATGGATTTTAAATAAGGTATGAGGAAGGATTCGCAGAAGGAAAAATGGTTCACGAGGAGGATCACGGTTCACAGAAAGAAAAAAGATCACAGAAGAAATTCATGGAATGGAATTCATTTTATGGGAGAATTTTGGTACACATGATGGTCTATAGTTGGGAGAAAAGAGGTGGTGATTTTAATCCCCAAAAAGGAAGAGTGGCGGTACCCAGACCACATTGGGTAGAATGGTTCACAGGAGCTTTCTAACACCCGAGACATTTATGTTATATAAATCATCAAAGGAATCTTTTTCTACACAACACTTGCTTGGATTTCTTTACACGAAATCACGACCTTCCTCGATAGCTTGCGTCGTACGCAATACCGAGTTTCACTAAACAACGATATGCTATTAAAATATTATTAAAACTAGCCGTTATGAATAGTAATAACCACTTTTTGAAATTTTATAAATTTTATTTTTCAAAATGGACTTCATTTTTGGATTCGGAATATCGAAATTAGCCTAGGGTGAAATTTTGGTATTTTTCTGAAAACTTTCAATTTTTGATAAATAGTAAAACCACTAAGTGGTAGTTAAAAAACTGAATTTTTCATAAAACATAATTTTACCGCTTCTGGGAGTGGAATTTTAAAAATCCGAGAGACACGATTAATGTTAGTAAGTAAAATGTGGTTCAATGAGATGAAAATAATTTTTTGGTGAATAGTAACTCTTTACTTTTTTTTACCACGGTTAAAAGTAAATAGGGTAATTAAGGGTAAAGATGATATTATTATTACCCTAAAACATGTGCTATTTCTATTGGAAAAGTTTAATTAGACCAAAAACAGACTTAGGAATAAAATATGACCATTTAGGCCCACATGGATTAGATTAGGACATTTATTATTAAATTATTTAAAGAAGGGTTAAAATAGTTAAAATGAAAGTTTAATAAGTAAATAATTTTTTATATGGGGTTATACAAAAGATAAATTCGACTATAAATATTCATTAGAAAGTTAGAAATATTTCCTACATAATTGTATTTTATTTGTAATTTTTATACATTAAATAATATAATTTATTTATGACACAAAGATGATGCAGTAATTATCTTTTAATGAAATATTGACATAATTAATGTTATAAACACCAAAATAAATGTAATCTGAAACTTTTGATGAATTCCACTAATTTTATAGGTTAATATGACATGTTAGTAGTGATTTAATTAACTTGGTTCGAACTAATAATTCTTTTATGATTTTCCCAAAAATCAATTACTAAATAGTGTCAAAATTGACATAAAATAGTTTTTAAAACAAATATTATATTAGTAATTGTTATTTTATTCCTAAAAATCTAAGGTTCGGAAAAATGACTTAGATAAGGTTATATTTATTAATAATAAACAACTTGGGGTTCGTTTGGATGATTATAGTAAGTTTATTAACCTTATAGTAAAAAAACACAAGAAGACACGGTAAAAGTAAAATTATTTAACTTAATGTTAAATCTAAATGATGAGGTTAAAATAGGAACCTAAAATCTTCTAAATTCTATTGGATGAGAGGATTTCGATCCATCCCCACCTTTGCTTCGAAATATATCAATTTGGAGCTACTTAAAACCGAACTTGACTTTATAATAAAATAATATTTTTAGTTTTCCCAAAGGTGCCCCTCTCCTCCCTTATAAAAGGGCACCTCCTCCCCCTCTTCCTCACACCACTTTAAGCCTTAAAGCTCGGAAAAACTATGCCAATTCCTCCTCTACACTTCCCTAGAGACATCCTAGAGGTCCTGGTATTCTTCAAAGACCAATTTTATTTCCCTAAAAGAAGGTCTCAAAGAAGCACTTCAAAGAAGAGGTAATGTCCGTTACCGATTCTTTCATCTTTATTTCTTCTTCCACTTCTTCTTCTTTAGTTGTTTAATTATGAAGTAATAACATCAGTATCACTCATATACTGATATGTTATTATAAGTATGAAACAAACCTATTTCACCATCTATCCATCCTACGGAAAAAGAAATCACCGCGCGTGCGTACGTACGGAATACCGTCTCCACGCCGTGGTGTAATCTATTTTCCACCACCACCATACTTGGATGGGTATAATGGTTTAAATAATGACTATATATTACTATTATAAAGTAATAATGATTATGTAATAGCATACATACACTCCAATATAATTCCACGATCATAGGAACGATATCATCACTCGTGCGTACGTACGGAATACCGTCTCCACGATGTGATGTGACTCATTCTACATGATCTTCATTTCATAATGATTATATAAATGAATTGAATGAATGAATATGATATATATTACACTAATACCATTATATAAATGATGTATCTATAACCTAAAGAGAAGAATAATAATTTATTCGACATGTCATGCATAAGAACAAAAAGTTATAAACACCCGAATAACAAGTAGCAATGAAATATTACTACTAAGAAGATAAGAATATGAACATATATGATATCATAAAAGTAAGTATGATTCTGGAATAAGTCAATATCATTATTTAAATCATTATACAGGAGGTTCAGACACTTATGAAGCAAAACGGACCTAAGGTAAGGGAAATATCACAATCTCATTTTTATCCGAGATTGTTTATACTTTGGCATTTACTGGGGTGTATTTTATCATCCAAATTCATGTTTCCTCAATATGTAATATTATTTCCATCCACCTATAATTTTTTAAATCCAATTTTACCCTTCAGTGATTTTTTAGTAAAGGATATGAAAGGAATATTTTGTCGTTTTTGTACGAGGTACTTTTTTGACTTTTCCGACAAAAGTACGAGAAGAATGTTTTTTTAACTTATATGACATGAATGGATTTTTAAAACATTATTTCCAAGAATCCTACTTTACAAGTTTTAAATTTTATTTTTAATCAACTTATTTTAGTTTAAAATTGTATGACATGTTAAGAAAGGAAAAATGTTTTTTTGAAGAAGAAAGGATATTTTACTCAAGAATGGAGTTCAAGTGTTTTATCAAAATTATTTTCCATCTAAGACAGTAAAGGGTTCCGTTTTTATCCCTATTATTACATTGATTTGATTATGTTGTGATGGAATTATTTTTATGAACTCTTTTATCTTATATGAATTGTTTCAGGATGTCATGATGTTTAAGATTCCCATTTGTATTACATTGGTTATGCAATGATGTATGATTTATGATTTTGTGGCACACATAAGAATGGTATTATTATGAGATGGGTGGGACCTATATCTCCCTCCAATGCATTGTGTAAAGATTTTATATCTCATGAGATAGACATGGCTGAAACGGTAGGTTATACCGGTTCAGTGAAACAGGACTGAAACGAGGGTGACTCAGTTCAGAAAGGGACTTTGTCCACTAAAATAGTCTTGGCAATGAGTCTTGACTAACAAGAAATGATTCTCTATGATTATGTGTGTATTCCACAATGTTTCATGTTTTAAGTTATGATTATTGTGATTACATTTCACTGCCATGATTTATCCCATGTTATGAAATTATAATCTCTTTTGCAGGTTAAGATTTCCAAAAATTATGTGCTTATGTATACGATGTGATTGATATTTCTTTTGTTTACCCTTAATGAGCATTTGAGCTCACCCTTTTGTATGTTTTCTTTCCCCAGGTCAGGAAGAAGGTTATTAAGTAACATATTCCAAAAGGGACTATAGATATGATGAAATAAATGGGAGATAGTGTAGACGCTTTATGAACCAGTTGTTTATGTTTCCCAGTTTCTAAAGACACTATTCCTATACGGTCCTTTCGTGGTTTTGTTATATGTTGTAATAAGTATGCTTCAATTTTGAAGTATTAACAATGTATGTAAAGTATGGGTCGTTATTGTTGGTATCAGAGGAACGGTATAGTAAACCTTTGGAAACTAGGATGTGAAATCCTTAGTTAGAACCCTAAGGATAAGTCTAAGCATAGAACACAATATTAGTGTTTTAGAAATGGCCATGAATAACCTAGGATAAGACCTTAAGTGTGAAATTTTATTCTTGATTATGTGGTTTTCCTATTATAATTAGTGTTGCTCACACTATTCTTCTTTGTTTTAGTCAATGTATGGAACCCGAAGGAATCGTCTTAATGCGGAATGCGACGGGCAATGCAATGATTGTCCCCCTGAGCAACCAAACGTTATGGGAGCTGGAATGCAAAATCATGTAGCCATGCTCACACAACTTTCTCAAGCTATGAATCATGCAGGACTTCCAAACGAGCAAAGGAAGGAGCAACATTCTGTTGGATCCTTCATGAGGCAGCGTCCACCTCATTTCAGCAGGTCTACTGATCCATTAGATGCTGAACAATGGATTAGTACTACTGAAAAGATATTTTCAGTTCTTCAATGTTCTGAACATGATAAAGTCATCCTAGCAGTGTATCGTTTGGAAGGAGATGCTGATCAATGGTAGAATCTTATTAAGAATACGAGGCAAAGGGATGAAATTGAGTCCATGGAATGGGACGAGTTCAAGAACTTATTTTTCAATAAGTACTTCCCTCATATTCTCCGAACAAAGATAGAGAAAGAGTTTCTTGAACTGAAGCAAAAGGATGATGAATCTGTTGGTACCTATGAAGCAAATTTTACAAGACTTGCAAGGTACGCTTCTGGTATTATTATCCAACCTGAGAGTAAGATCGATCGATTCTTTAGTGGCTTAAAACCAAGTATTCGAAGGGCGTTATCCATAAGGGACTTCAATAGCTACGAGGAAATCGTTCGATGTGCTCTCAAAGTCGAGATGGAGATTGGAGTAACCCATCAGTCATATGGGTTTGATAAGAAGAGGAAAATGGAATTCAAAGGAAAATCTAAAGAGCACACTAAAAAGAAGATGAGATTTCCCTTATGCTCAAAGTGTGGAAAGAAACATGGAGGGAGTTGTCTTAAAGGGACAAGTAAATGTTTCAAATGTGGAAAGGAAGGTCATCGGGCATTTGAATGCCGCGATGATGGGAAGAAGATGTCTAATGATGCAGACAAAGGAAGGGATACACATAATGAACCTACTACACTTCAATGTTTCAAGTGCAAGGATATGGGTCATTATGCCAATAAATGCCCTAATCCAAGGGTTGATGATGATGGTCAATGTCAACAAAATCTTAAGGCTAAATACAAAGGAAAGTCACATGCAATTTATATCAGCGATGTGGTGTACGATAACGATGTGGTGAAAGGTACACTTACCATCCACTCTAATGTAGCAAATGTTTTATTTGATTCTGGATCCACCCACTCCTTTATTTCTGAAGAATTTTCTAAGGGTATCACCATATTACCTCAACAATTAGATGTTGAGTTAGCTGTGACAACACCTAATGGCACAACAGTCGCATCAAAAGTTTATAATTCTTCTCCGATCGATTTTTGTGGGAAAGTGCTTCCTGCAAATCTTGTGATCCTTCCTATAGTGGAATTTGAGGTGATTCTTGGCATGGATTGGATTTCTTTATATGGAGATCATATCAATTTCCAAAGAAGGGAATTCACATTTCATATTCCAGATCAATCTATGATCATCTATCAATGCAAGGATGAACATAACCATCCAGTGGAAATTTCTTCCATCTTATGGGTCTTGATTCCACTAAATAAAGGTTATTTATCTCAAATGGTTGGTTAGAAACTCACGATTAAGAATATGCCCATTGTACGGGAGTTTGATGATGTATTTCCGGAGTAATTACTGGGACTTCCACCAAATCGTGAAGTTGAGTGCTCAATAGAACTCGTACCGGGTGCTTTTCCTATTTCAATGACACCTTATAGAATGGCCCCAATTGAGTTGCAGGAATTGAAGAAGCAACTCCAAGAGAATCTTGATAAGGGATTCATACGCCCTAGTGGGTCACCTTGGGGTGCACCTGTTCTATTTGTTAAGAAGAAAGATGGATCAATGAGACTCTGCATTGATTATCGAGAACTTAACAAGATCACTATCAAGAACAAATATCCTCTCTCACGCATTGATGAACTATTTGACCAACTACGTGGAGCTCAATACTTTTCCAAGATTGATCTTCATTTAGGGTATCATCAATTAAGGGTCAAAAGGGAGGATATACCAAAGATGGATTTCCGTACAAGGTATGGACACTATGAATTTATAGTGATGCCATTTGGTCTTACTAATGCCCCTGCTATCTTCATGGATCTGATGAATAGAGTCTTTAGAGACTATCTTGATCAATTTGTGGTAGTCTTTATAGACGATATTCTTGTCTATTCAAAGAGCAAGGAATAACATGAATATCACTTGATAATTATATTGAAGACCCTGAGAAAGGAGAAGATTTATTCCAAATTTACCAAGTGTGAATTTTGGATTTAAAAAGTTTCATTTTTGGGTCACATAATCTCAAAACAGGGGATATCTGTGGATCCAGCAAAAACAGAGGTTATCGAAAGATGGTTGAGACCAACAACAGTAACTAAGATCCGATGTTTTCTTGGTTTGGCTAGATATTATCGACGTTTTGTGAATGATTTTTCACGATTATCTAATCCACTCACCAAGTTGACTCGGAAAGGAGTTAAGTTTGTCTGGACGAAAGAATGTGAAGATAATTTCAAGGAGTTGAAAAGAAGGTTATCCAGTGCACCTTTACTCACACTGCATTGTAGTGGAGAAAGGTTTGTGATCTATAGTGATGCATCCAAGAAGGGATTGGGGTGTGTTCTTATGAAAAATGATATGGTGATAGCTTATGCCTCACGACAATTGAAAATCCATGACCAAAATTACCCAACACATGATTTGGAGTTAGCTGCGGTAATCTTTGCATTAAATATTTGGAGGCTTTATATTTATGGTGAAAGGTGTGATATTTATACTGATCATAAAAGTTTAAAGTATATTTTCACACAAAATGAGCTGAATATGCGCCAAAGAAGATAGTTGGAGCTGATTAAGGATTATGACAGCTCAATCCATTACCACCCTGGGAAAGCAAACAAGGTGGCAGATGCATTAAGTCGACAAGACCATGCTAGTTTATCCATGATGAGGATCACAAAAGATCCAATATTTATGGATTTACAAATGATGGATCTTGGAATTATAATGGAAGGGGAAAAATCTTATCTTTCTCAAATGAATGTTCAACTATCTATACATGTGAAGATTAAAGAGGAACAAAAAGAAGATGTCGAGTTACAAAAGAAGGTGAGAAATGTTCCTGAATTCAACCTTGATTGTGATGGGATAATAAAGTTCAGATGTTGGGCTTGTGTTCCTCCCATCCCTGAATTAAAGAACGAGCTACTGGATGAGGCTCATAGTTCTTCATTTTCTATTCATCCTGGAAGCACAAAGATGTATAGGGACCTGAAAGAGTACTTCTGGTGGGATGGCATGAAAAGAGATGTTGCTGAATATGTCTCTCGATGCTTGGTTTGTCAGCAAGTTAAAGCTGAGAGACAGAAGTCTAAGGGGATGTTACAACCATTACCAATACCTGAATGAAAATGGGAAAACATCACTATGGACTTTGTCACAGGACTTCCTAAAACATCCAAATGCAATAATGCTATCTGGGTCATAGTTGATCGTCTTACAAAGTCTGCACACTTCATTGCTATTAGAGAGGATTTCTCTCTGGATCAGATTTCCAGGATATATGTAAAGGAAGTGGTAAGATTGCATGGAGTACCACTTTCTATTATATCTGATTGGGATCTGAGATTTACCTCGAAGTTCTGGCGAAGTCTTCAGCATACTCTGGATACAGAGTTGACTTTCAGCACTGCTTATCATCCTCAGACAGACGGTCAGTCTGAGAGAACAATTCAAACCCTTGAAGATATGTTGAAATCTTTCTCTATAGATTTCAAAGGTGGTTGGGATCAAGACCTACCTTTGGTGGAATTTTCTTATAATAATAGCTTTCACTCCAGTATTCAGATGGCTCATTATGAAGCTCTCTATGGAAAGAAATGCAAGACTCCAACTTACTGGGATGAAGTTGGGGAAAGAAAGCTATTAGGACCTGATCTCATTGATGAAATGGTAGAAAAGGTCAGATCTTTTCAACAACACGTAAGAGCAGCTCAGAGTCGACAGAAAAGTTATGCCGGCAACCGAAGAAAAGACATAGAGTTTGAAGTGGGTGATAAAGGGTTCTTACGAATATCTCCCTGGAAGAGGGTTATGAGATTTAGAAAGAAGGGGATGTTGAGCCCTAGATATATCGGTATTTCAAAATACTGGATCGTGTTGGAAAGGTAGCTTACAGATTGGCGCTTCCACCGAATCTCTCTCAAGTTCACGATGTGTTCCATGTATCTCTCCTGAGAAAGTACATACATGATCCTTCACATGTACTCAGCTCAGAAGTTGTACCGCTGGAGCAAGATCTATTTATGAAGAACAACTGATAGAGATTCTGGATCGTAGCGAAAAAGTCCTACAAAACAATACCACTTAATTGGTGAAAGTTTTATGGAGGAACCACCAATTATAAGAAGCTACATGGGAGCTTGAGGATATTATGAGGGAAAGGTATCCTCATCTGTTTGTTACAAAGTAACGAATTTCGGGGGTGAAATTCATTTTAAGGGGGGTAGAATGTAACACCCGAGACTTTTATGTTATATAAATCATCAAAGGAATCTTTTTCTACACAACACTTTCTTGGATTGCTTTACACGAAATCGTGACCTTCCTCAATAGCTTGCGTCGTACGCAATACCGAGTTTCACTAAACAACGACATGCTATTAAAATATTATTAAAACTAGCCGTTATGAATAGTAATAACCAATTTTTGAAATTTTATAAATTTTATTTTTCAAAATAGACTTCATTTTTGGATTCGGAATATCGAAATTAGCCTAGGGTGAAATTTTGGTATTTTTCTGAAAACATTCAATTTTTGATGAACAGTAAAACCACTAAGTGGTAGTTAAAAAACTTAATTTTTCATAAAACTTAATTTTACCGCTTTTGTGAGTGGAATTTTAAAAATCCGAGAGACACGGTTAATGTTAGTAAGTAAAATGTGGTTCAATGAGATGAAAATAATTTTTTGGTGAATAGTAACTTTTTACTTTTTTTTACCACGGTTAAAAGTAAATAGGGTAATTAAGGGTAAAGATGATATTATTATTACCCTAACACATGTCCTAATTATATTGGACAAGTTTAATTCGACCATAAACAAACATAGTAATAAAATACGACCATTTAGGCCCACTTGGATTAGATTAGGACATTTATTATTAATTTATTTAAAGAAGGGTTAAAATAGTTAAAATCAAAGTTTAATAAGTAAATAATTTTTAATATGGGGTTATACATAAGATAAATTCATCTATAAATATTTATTAGAAAGATAAAAATATTTCCTACATAATGGTATTTTATTTGTAATTTTTAGACATTAAATAATTTAATTTATTTTTGACACAAAGATGATGCAGTAATTATCTTATTAATGAATTATTGACATAATTAATGTTATAAACACCAAAATAAATGTCATTTGAGACTTTTTATGAATTAAACTAATTTTCTAGGTTAATATGACTTGTTAGTATTTATTTAATTAACTTTTTTAGAACTAATAATTCTGTTATGAGTTTCAAAAAAATCAATTACTAAATAGTGTCAAAATTGACATAAAATAGTTTTCAAAAACAATATTATATTAGTAATTGTTATTTTATTCCTAAAAATCTAATGTTTGGACAAATGACTTAGATAAGGTTATATATATTAATAATAAACAACTTGGGGTTCGTTTGGCTGCTTATAGTACGTTTATTAACCTTATAGTATAAGAACACAAGAAGACACGGTAAAAGTAAAATTATTTAACTTAATGTTAAATCTAAATGATAAGGTTAAAATAGGAACCTAAACTTGTCTAAATTCTATTTTATGAGAGGATTTCGACCCATCCCAACCTTATCTTTGATAAATATCTATTTGGAGCTATTTAAAACCGAACATGACTTTATAATAAAATAATATTTTTAGTTTTCCCAAAGGGTCCCCTCTCTTCCCTTATAAAAGGGCACCCACTCCCCCTCTTCCTCACACCACTTTTAGCCATCAAGCTCGTCCAACCTCTGCCAATTCCTCCTATCCACTTTCCTAGAGACATCCTAGAGGTCATGGTCTTCTTCAAAGACCTATTTTATTGCCCTAAAAGAAGGTCTCAAAGAAGCACTTCAAAGAAGAGGTAATGTCTGTTACCGATTCTTTCATCTTTATTTCTTCTTCAACTTCTTATTATTTAGTTGTTTCATTATGAAGTAATAACATCAGTATCACTCATATAATGATATGTTATCATAAGTATGAAACAACCCTATTTCACCATCTATCTATCCTACGGACAAAGAAATCACCGCGCGTGCGCACGTACGGAATACCGTCTCCACGCCGTGGTGTAATCTATTTTACACCACCACCTTACTTGGATGAGTATAATGGTGTAAATAATGACTATATATGACTATTATAAAGTAATAATGATTCTGAAATAGCATACATACACTCCAATACAATTACATGATCATAAGAACGATATCATCACTCGTGCGTACGTACAGAATACCGTCTCCACGATGTGATGTGACTCATTCTACATGATCTTCATTTAATAATGATTATATAAATGAATTTAATGAATGAATATGATATATATTACACTAATACAATTCTGTAAATGATGTATCTATAACCTAAAGAAAAGAATAAGAGTTCATTCGACAAGACACGCATAAGAACAAAAAGTTATAAACACCCGAATAACAAGTAGCAATGAAATATTACTACTAAGAAGATAAGAATATGACCAAATATGATATCATAAAAATAAGTATGATTCTAGAATAAGTAAATAACATTATTTAAATCATTATACAGGAGGTTCAGACACTTACGAAGCAAAACAGACCTAAGGTAAGGGAAATATCACAATCTCATTTTTATCCGAGATTGTTTATACTTTGGCATTTACTGGGGTGTATTTTATCATCCAAATCCATGTATCCTCAATATTTAATATTATTTCCATCCACCTAAAATTTTTTAAATCCAATTTTACCCTTAGGTGAGTTTTTAGTAAAGGATATGAAAGGAATCTTTTGTTGTTTTTGTACGAGGTACGTTTTTGACTTTTCCGACAACAGAACGAGAAGAATGTTTTTTTAACTTATACGGCATGAATGGATTTTAAAACATTATTTCCAAGAAGCCTCCTTTACAAGTTTTAAATTTTGTTTTTAATCAACTTCTTTTAGTTTAAAATTGTATGACATGTTAAGAAAGTAAAAATGTTTTTTTGAAGAAGAAAGGATATTTTCCTCAAGAATGGAGTTCAAGTGTTTTATCAAAATTATTTTCCATCTAAGAAAATAAAGGGTTCTATTTTTATCCCTATTATTACATTGATTTGATTATGTTGTGATGGAATTATTTTTATGAATTCTTTTATCTTATATGAATTGTTTCATGATGTCATGATGTTTAAGATTCCCATTTGTATTACATGGGTTATGCAATGATGTATGATTTATGATTTTGTGGCACACATAAGAATGGTATCATTATGAGATGGGTGGGACCTATATCTCCCTCCAATGCATTGGGTAAAGATTTTATATCTCATGAGATAGACATGGCTGGAACGGTAGGTTATACTGGTTCAGTGAAACAGGACTGAAACGAGGGTGACTCGGTTCAGAAAGGGACTTTGTCCACTAAGATAGTCTTGGTAATGAGTCTTGACTAACAAGAAATGATTCTCTAGGATTATGTGTGTATGCCACAAAGTTTCATGTTTTAAGTTATGATTATTGTGATTACATTTCACTGCCATGATTTATCCCATGTTATGAAATTATGATCTCTTTTGCAGGTTAAGATTTCCAAAAATTATGTGCTTATGTATACGATGTGATTGATATTTCTTTTGTCTACACTTACTGATCATTTGAGCTCACCCTTTTGTATGTTTTCTTTCCCCAAGCCAGGAAGAAGGTTATTATGTAAGATATGCCAAAAGGGACTATAGATATGATGAAATAAATTGGAGACAATGTAGACGCTTTATGAACCAGTTCTTTATGTATCCCAGTTTCTAAAGACACTATACCTATACGGTCCTTTCATGGTTTTGTTATATGCTGTAATAAGTATGCTTCAATTTTGAAGTATTAACAATTTATGTAAAGTATGGGTAGTTATTAGCTTGGTATGTGGTGAATATTTGGGAAATATTGAATTAGTAGATTATTCAGATCTATTTTAATATATAAGGAGGACTAATCCCATCATTATGTGATATTATTTTTTTAAGAAGACATCTTTTCTAGGGTAATTTGGTTATGTCTGAAGTGGTTTGTAGGAAATAGGTCTGGGAAGGAGAAGTGGTTCACGAGGAGGATTCTGCGAATGTAGAAGGAGTTCACGACAACGGTTCATGAATGGGTTTTTTCGAGGAACTGTTTCCAGTGAAGGAAAATGGTACGTGGAATAGAGGTGGTTCGTAGAATAGAATTGGTCCGTAAAATAGGTAGTATAAAGAAGAATGGAGTCAGGTATGCATAATTGGTACGCGGAAGCAATTTGTGGAGATGGTATGAAGAGATGGTACATGATCGTGATAGTGAATGATGTATGTGAAGGAGGTAGTACATGAAAAATACAGACTATTTAGTTCCCTGGGGAAGTATGTTGTCCGTGAAGGGACTTAAACAGTTTGTGAAGGTAGTTTTCACCAAGTAACAGTATGCAGAAATGTGGATTTCATCCACAAGTGAAAAATGAACTTTAATAGAGCATCAAATTATAGTTTCCGATGCATGATTTCATGAAAATGAAGGGACCTACATGTCCATAAATTTCGGGTAGATCCATTGAAAGAGTAATGAACAAAGGAAGAGGAAGATAGTGATCTTTCCCATCGGCAGTGAGCCAGATGAAGAGACATAGGGAGTGACCCTTGGAAATGCAGTGAGCATACCAAAAACCTAGTAAAGGAAGTGGGCCTGAGCATAAAAGATCTAGAAAAAAACATGTAATTGTAAGTGAGCCTTAATGGATTTGTTACATCAGCTAATAGCTATTATATACTCCTTGGATGTATCTCAGTGAGGGTAAACCAAGTAAAATTAGCGTGCTCTATGCCTGATTTACTTTTTGTTCATATATTTCTACGAGAGGAAGAGAGAAGTGTGTTTGGTTTAACGACGAAACAAGATCTTAAGGTTTAGATGTTTTAATATTGAATTTATCAATTCACCACCTCTAAGGGTATTTGACCTAGTGGACCTATCAATTGGTATCCGAATGAAATGTTGAAAGCCGGTGGTTCTCTCTCTGTAGACGAAATGAAGGTTGTCAATCACAAATGGATTTCTATATTTGATAGAAACAATTATCAATTATGGAATAATCAGATTCATCACTACTTCCCATCATTAATAATGGATGTCTTTATAGAAGCTATGCATGGAAGATTACCCAATATCGATAGTGGTTCTTTACCAGTAGTTGGTAGAAGGGAATTGGATGCTGATGCTAAATCAATCAATTATTTAGGGGGATCCCTATGCAATGAAATCTATATGAAGTTGATGTCATGTAAAACATCACATTATTTGAGGGAAAAGTTTTTGAATATTTTAAAGGAGACTCAAATGTCAAATAAGAAAAGCTACAAGTTATATGAAACAATTATGAGGATCTCAGAATGCACCCCAATGAGTCTGTTAATACATTATTTGATAGAGTGAATGTTTTTGTGGAATACATGTGTAGCCTTATAGAAATTATTTAATATATAAACATTGTTAAGCATATCATATGATGAATTCATCCTTATTTTAATCTTATGGTTTTTATATTGAAATACAAAGAACTGAAGGAGATGACATTGGATAACTTGCATAATACTCTTATTGCATATGGAATGAGAAATGATGATAACAATGATTTGGAAAAGGAAATGTCCTAATATGTGGCATTCAAGGCCATAAAGAATCTATTGATTGAAGATAGTTTGGAGGAAGGCAATTTGGATGATGTCATGTAATTTTTCACCTCAAATCTACAAAGATTAAAATGAATGTTCAAAGTTAAACTTCCACTTGCATACTTTTGATGTGGAAATATTTGAAATTTTGCAGCAATGAGTCCTAAGAATATTGAAGATGACAATGAATATAATGATGAAAATCCTCAGATGAAGTATTTAGCCAATGTGAAATGTAGGATAAGTGATAAGAGAAAATTATTCAGAAATCAGAATATTATTTCCAAATAAGATGAATGTTCAGAAGAATCAGAGGAAGAATAATTAGAGGACTGCAGGGATCATAAATCATATTCATTGATGGTAGTTATTGGAAATTCATTAATATGAGAGTAAAGCGACAATGATAAAGTCGAAATTGAAGGTTGAATTGACATTCAAGCTAAATTGGAAGTTGTAATTGAAGAGATAGAGATTTGGTGAGAAAAAAAACAAATAAATCCAACGATGTGGTTCATGATGCCAAATTTTGCATGAAACAGAAGGAAGAATAGAAGTATGAGTTGAATTAAGAAATTATAAAAATAGTCTTTAATTCTATAGGGTTTAGATAAGGATGTTAAGTTCAATCTCAAAATTGAAAAATATAAAAGAGAGATCGATAGTTTGACTAAAACTGGAGAACATCAATTCAAACGTATCAAAGATCTTAAAGAGGAATTCCTTAGTTTGTGATGAAGTTTTAATGTGAAAGAAAAATTGTTGAATCTAGGTATAAAATCAGGAAAGAAGAACATACAAACAATAAACATGATAAAAGCTGAGTATAGTGGTCCTACAGAAAAGTAGAAATAGTCAAATAAAAATGGTAAGGCTGGAATGAGGCTTGATCGAAAATAGAAAGTTTTAATTGTTCATGTTAGAACAAAAAACCACTATAAGTTTGAAAATTGATTTGGGTATGAAGATGAATTATAAGATTCAATGAACCTAAGGGACAACCAGTGGTAAAATATTTCCACATAGAAATATACCCCGCATAAGATGATATTATTGTGTAAAGATGGGACACTCAATTTTTTTATTCCATAGAAAAGATGCAATAAAGGGAACATGACCAATATATGAAATCATAAAGAGATCAATTTTACATGTCATCATTTTATGGTCAATTTTTCAGTCATGGAGGATTTAGACACAAGCCAATATATTTCACATAAACATTTTAGAGGACTACGCCATAGTAGAATGAGGTTGGTTATAAGCTGCAGACAAATGTATTTTCAAATGAGATGCCAATGAAAATTCAATTTTCATCTCTACAAGATGAAGCTAGTCCATCATATTCTGAGGAATGTCAAGAGTATGAATCAATACTTGGTATCAAATCAGAAAAATGGATAAAAAAGAAAAGATCTTAATAGGCAGTCATTGCAGAGATTGCATTCAAGGCATCATATCATACCAGGAAATGGATCATTGACTGTGGATGCACATCCCATATGATTGGAAACAATGATTTGATGATGGGAATGAGGTACATTAGAGAAGGTATCATATTATTTGGTAATAATGAAGGGTTAAAAATTATTGGCTCTAGGAAAGTAATATTTGCAGGAAAAGACATGAGACAGGCAGATGTCTTGGTTGATGAAGGTCTTATTCACAACTTATTAAGTGTAATTCAATTTTTTAACTTAGAACATTCCATAAGATTTTCATAGAAATTACGTTTCATCAAAGAAAAAATATGGTGTTTTTATATTATAGTAAAATCATACATAAATTAATCTCTATAACATGAATGGAGAACAAGATATGTTCTTTTTGTCCAAGGAAGAAGAAAATAAGTTGTGGCATAAACTTAATGTGCATGTGATCTAAACATCCTTGGAATATCTGGTAAATTATGATGCTTATCATTATCTCCCTATATTAAAACATGATTGTACACATACATGCCTTTCCTGCCAACAAGGGAAGATCATTTGAAAGACATACAATGAAAAAGATAAAAGGCCAACAAGATTTCTTGGCATGGTTCATATTGATGTGTGAAAACCAATTTCACCAAGATCTCTTGATGGGAAGAGGTATCATGTTTTATTCATTGATTATTATATCATAATGTCATGGGTATCAATCATTACCCACAAGTCTAAGGTTCTTAATTTCATTACAAGATATTCAAGGGAAGTTGAAAGGATACTAGGTCAGAAAATCTAGAAGATCCGAATAGATAATGGAAAAGAGTTCACAAATTTCCAAGTAGTGGATTATATTGAGAAACATGAGACAAGGAATCAAGTTTATATGGTTATAACTCCATAAAACAATGGAGTAGTTGAGAGAATAAATCATATTTTCAACAACCTAGGCAGAACAATACTCATTGAGAAAGACCTTCAAGAGAAATTATGTAAAGAAGTAGTGATGACACCAGTATACACTTCAAATAGAGTGTTGCTATGTACAAAAGAAGAGAAGACTCTATATGAGCTATATTATGGAAAGAATCCATTATTGATGTACATTCAAGTCTTCAGAAGTAAGTGTTTTATTCTAAATAAGGAGAAAAATATGTAGTTTGAATCATGTGGAGATAATGGTATATTTCTTGGATATTCAAAGAAAATAGAATCATAAAAATTATTCAACATGAAGCTAGGCTAGGTAGTTGAAAGTCATTATGTAACTATAGTGGACAATGATCAAAGTCTTTAGTAAATACATGATCAGTCTCATGAGTATAGTGATGAAGAAACAAGCAGATCAGGGGATGCTCTAGTTCTAGAGGTTGATTTTGAGGAAGACTTAGATAATGAAAATGATGAGTAGAATTCATTATATGCACAAAGATATAAGATAAGAGTAAATATTCATAGAAATAACATAATTGGTGATCAGATAGTGCTAGTGTAGACAAGTAGGATGAAGACTATACAAAAGGAATCATACTTATCCCAAGTATAGATTAAATGTTTTAATGAAGTATATGATGATGAGAATTGGATTAATGGTATGAATGAGGATCTTGACCAAACTGAGAAGAATCAGACATGGAATATTGTTTCGAGAACAACATACAATAATGTTATCAATACAAAATGGGTCCTTTATAAGAATTCTAACAAATACAGTGTTATGATTCGAAACAAAGAATGACTAGTGTTAAAATGGTACTCCTAGATAGAGGGTATCAATGTTGATGAAATTTTTTCACCTATTTAATGTTTAGAGACAATCAGACCATTCTTGGCCATAATAGTGCAAAGAAAGTTTATTGTTTTATAAATGGATGTAAAAACAAAATTTATAAACAGGGTTTTGGATGAATAAGTTTACATTCAGAAGCAAGATATTTTTTCTCATTCATGAAGATGATAATAGAGTTTATCGACTGAAGAAGGATTTCTAGGGTTTGAAGCAAGCAACAAAAGCTTGGTATTCAAGACTAGATTAGTTTTTTAAGATTGGTTTCTGACATGGGGGAGTTGATTAAAATTTGTATGTCAATAATGAAAGTGACGAAAGGATAATGGTGCTAGTATATATTGATGACATAATCTTTAGTGGATCAGATGATGCCTAGTGCAGAAAATTTAATAAAATCATGAAAAGTGAGTTTGAAATGTCTATGATAGGTGAAAGGACATTTTTCTTTTATTTAGAAGTGACATAAGGAATGAATGTAACATTCATTTCTTAGTCTATATATGCAAAATAATTATTGAGAATATTTATAAGGGATAATTCCAAGGAGATGAAGACTCTGGTAGCGACTTGGATGAAACTGTCTCGAGATAATGAAGGCAAAGCGGTGAATGTTGCAGAATAAAGGAAAATCATTGGTAGTCTACTATACTTTATAGCGACAAGACTAGATAATGTTTTTTCCACATGTCAAGAAGAATGAAATCAAAGCAATCCCATTTAAACCCACTTTCTTTCAGTGAAAATAATATATTAGTATATCAAGGGAACATTAGATTTTTGTTTGATGTATATTAAAAAATATCATGAAGATTTTTTAGGATATACTAGAAAAGATTTGTCCTCTTTTGTGGACGGTTAGAAATCAACATCATGTGGTGCATTATATCATGGCAGATTGTGTGTTTCTTGGATAAAAAAGAAACAATATTTCATTTCATTGAGAAACATAGAAGATTAATATATTTTGGTTACCCATGCATGCACACAATTATTATGGATGAAGCGTCCACTTGAGGATATGGAAATTGTAGTTAAATTTGATTAGAATCTATTGTGATAATTTAACTACTATAAATCTTAGAGAAAATATAGTCCACCACTCAATGAAAAATAACATTGAAATTATGTATCATTTCGTCAAGGATAAGGTGGAGCAAGGGCTTATTAGTAGAAGTTTGTGCCTAGAGAAATATAGGTTGCAGAAATTATAACAAAGGCATTACCAAAGAATCATTTAAAAGGAATCAAAAATATCTAAGAATTTAGTCAACTCCCCTCACTTGAAATGTGTGTGTGTATGAAACACCTATCTCTGAGGTATGGTTTGTTTTTCCAAAATGTGTTAATCTGTGTTCTTTACCCTTTTACAGACCTTAAAGGAATAGTCTTTGGGTTCATTGATAAAGGTTGAGAAATTTTGCTTATAAACATGATAAAATGTCTTTATCATGACACAAAGATAAGTTTATAAGTGGAGAAGTGATATAGGGAGAGTTGAGGCTATTATGGGGAGCAGTGACATAGTGGGAGTATTAAATCTGATGATGCCTAAAGTGGTCGATAAAATGACATATATCCTGGTATATGTGGTTCATGATGAATGTATAATAGTGGTTATGGAATGTAATGAAGTAATTAATTGATTGACATTGCATAATACTCTTATTTCTCATGCAGATCATGGCTCATGTGGGTTTAGAGTTTGTGTTTAGTAAATTTTTGATCGTTATCCTAATCACATTATGTGAATGCTAAAAACAGTTTGAAGAATCTTTAATGAGATATCAAATTATGAAAGTGTTATAAATAAACCCAAATGATTATATTTTTGGAAAAAATACATCATGTTGTCCTCTCTGTATGTTTGCGGTGTGATTGTGTTAGCTGACAAAGCCAGATGATCCCAAATAAGTTTTCTTGATGTTGCAAAAAAAGGTTTTCAAGGTGGTGCAATTTCCGAGTGTTTTCAATATTTTTGGGCCTCAAAATTGGGAGTTGGTTTTTAGAAATGGATGATTTTCATGTAGGAGTTAAAAGTATGAAGACCATAAAGTATAGTTCATAGATTACGTAGAAGGTAAGCGAAATGGTTCGTGGAAGGTAAAACGGTTTGTGGGGAGGCTTTCGGTTCGCATAAGATGAACCGTTCGTGGAAGTGGTTTATGTATGGCATGTGGTTTGTGGGATTCTTGTGGAACATCGGATGACCTATCATATTTGGAAACAAGATAGATATTTTAGCCACTGTGAAGCAAGATTGGCGGTATGTGGTTCACGTTATGAATAACGGTCCATGAGAGCACGATATGTGGTAAATATTTGTTAAAACTTGGATTATTAGATTATGTAGATCAATATTCATATATAACTAGAACTAATACCATAAATACATGAGATAGTTTTTATAGTAAAACATATTTTCTCTAGGAATTCAGCTAACTTCGAAGTGGATTGCAGGAAGCAAGTCCACGAAAGAGAATTGTCTTGCGTGGAAGATTCTGTGAATCGAGAAGGAGTTTGTCATAATGGCTCGAAATGTGGTTCTCCAAGGAACTGTATACCTAAAAAAAGAAAATTGTACATGTAAGAGAGGTGGTTCCTGTAGGATAAGTGGTATTCCAAGGAGTTAGTCTACAGAAGAACGAATTATAGTATGCAGAAGCGGTACACAGAAGTAGTTTGCAGAGATGGTATGTGGAGTCGGTATGTAGCATTGAAAGCAGAGGAAGTATATGAAGGATCTAGTCGAGTAAGCATACATGTTACATTGTTTTTAGAGGAATGAGGTGGTTCACGAATGTACATAAATAGTTTATGAAAGTAATTTTTTCTAACTAATAGTACGTGGAAAAGTGGATTTCTTCCATGGGTGAAAAAGTAACTTCAATAGAGCATCTACCTAGATTTGAGGATGCATGATTTTAGGAAAATGAAGGGATATACAATTCCATAAAATATATGTGGACCCCTTCCAAGAGCAGTGAGCAGAAGAAAAGGAAGACGACGATCCTTCCCATCTGCAGTGAGCCAGAGTAAGAGACATAGGGAGCGACCCTTCTGAATGCAGTGAGAATACCATAAAATGTGTAAAGGTAGTGAGAATAGGAAAATAAGATCTAGCCCGAATCTTGTAATTAGAATTTTGATTTTTTGGATTTGGTACATTGGCACATCGTCATTTTATAGTCCTTAAATGTAGCCCAATGAGGGTGAACCAAGTGAAATCACTATATCCTAAGCATGATTTCATTTCTGTTCATATATTTCTATGAGAGAAAGAGATAAGTGGATTGTTTCAACGATTAATCAATATTCAAAGGGGAAATAGTTTTAAGCTGTCACACAATGATTCAACCCCCCTCTCAGGGTATTTATCCAAGTAGAATTAACACATTTGAAATTCAAAAAAGCAAGCTACATGGTCATATTCTTAAGAAGGTATGATAGTTCCCTGATATAGAAACTCCACACTAAATTTAACATGAAAATATGTACCTAATTGCCTTTGAACTCAGGCCAAAGAAGACTCATCACCATGGTCTAAGGGATGTTACATATTGTATTTATGATTTGAAATATTGTAAAGTATAAGGCTATATTCAAATAACCCTCTAACTTCTTAATTCATTAATGTGATCTATAAAAAAATGAATGGAAATTTATGATAAGTAAACTTAAAATAAAATTAGTCCCATTCTCCACTTCAAATATACGAATTTGATTTTAAAAACCATAAAATGAGGTTTTAATAAAAAAAACATTCCTTTTCATATGATAGAACCCAAAGGTTTCTATTAAAACAATTTAAAGTCATTTTTACAATATAATAATTTTAAATCAACTCACAATTTAATTTTACAATACACTTTCATAGATTTAATTCAATAATTTAATTTTTTTCAAGATTCCATCAATTTCATAATAAACCAACAATTAAATGTATTAGGGGGTTTTCACAAATTTTCTATCTAATCCAATTCTTTAATTAAATTAGAACCTGTAATTGAAATAATTTCCTTCAAATTTACAATTGAAATTTACCAAGTTTCCATAAACACACCTCAATTCAAAAAAATTGGGGGTCTTCCTATTTCATGCCAAAATCCTATAATAAATCCCCAATTCAATGGAATTATGTTTTTATAACAAACCAAATGTTATCTATTTAATTAAAATCATGAAATTTCATTTAATTAAAAAAATTTAAATTAAATAAAACAATTTAGTGTTAACATAAATTAAGAATCATGAATAAACAACCTACCTCATAATTAACGGATCCCGATTCTCCAAACCCTATCCAAGATCAGACAACAAAGAATGAAAATCACAAAATCAAAGAAACAAGGATCAAATCTAGGTTTATAATCCAAAATAGAGGGTATTAGATCCAAAAATCAACATAAAGATCCATATAACCCTAGGTAAAAGGAGAGATATCATGGGAGAACCAAAATGGAAAGATCAAACTAACTATATGAAGATTTAATGGCATTTCCCCAGCTTCAAATCACTTTTTGGAGGGATACAAGGGAAAAATACTCTTCTTGGGAGCTCCACGGAATGGAAAATTTATTATGTGTCATTTTGGTCTATTGGGGACCTAAAAGGGGAAGTTCTAGAGTTTTTAATAAAAAATATTACTAATTCAAAACTTGTACGCAAAAGTTTTTGTATGGAGATACACAGTTTCCCCTAAGAGGGCACACAACTTGATTAACCACGTTCTAATCTTTCCAAATCCCACTATCTGGGGTTGTACTGTTTTCTCTTAGAGGGAGAAATATTTGGGATAACTATGCATAAACCATGCAGTAGCCCATAATTTTTTAATACATTCATAATTTAATCTGGAGAACTCATAAACAAAACCCAACCAATGCATTCATAAAAATATGGGTTTGAGAATACATGAATAATGTAATAGGATGTTACAATATCCCCACCATAGAAACTTTCTTTCCCCAGAAAGCCTACGAAGAATCTTTGCCACCAAATATTTTAGGCCACTACACTCTCAACAGTTGCTCATTCTCTTGTGTCTCATGAGAGTTAGAACCATGCATCCATTTTATAGAAACTAAAGGTATCATTCTCCCATGAAGTACATTGATTTTAGATTCAACTATCCTAAATGGATGTTTAGTCATGGATAAATCAGGTTCCATCTCAAGGTTACTCTAGATCAGAGAATGGGATAGATCATATAGACACTTTTGTAGATGAGATACATAGAACATGTTATGTATCAATGTCAACTGTAGTGGATGTTCTAAATGGCAAACAACTTTTCCCACTTTCTCAAAACCTAAAAAGGTACCACAAAATAAGGATAACGTTTCCCTTTCCTCTCAAGATTTCAATGACACAACTAAGGTGAAAACTTCATGAACACATAGTCAACAACTGACAATTCCAAAGGTATACAGTGATGATCGACATAATACTTATACCAGTTCTCTTCATTCACCATTCTATGATGAATGAATTCGATCTTTTTGGTCATCTCTTAGAAAAAACATGGTCTGAAAAAGTAACATTCACCAATCTCTGACCTACATAATGTATATTTAGATGGATAACCATAAAAGGAACTATAAGGATCTATTTTGATCATCAACTGATGACTATTGTTACAAGAAAACTCATCCTACCCAAAGTGATCATACTAAGATCCACCAAAGCTGTGAACACTAGTGAAAAGAATATCCTTAGGAATATGTATATCTCTTTCTGTATAGCAATCTGAATGTGTATGATACTCCGTACTTAAAGAGATGTGATATCCCAGTTCCTCTTAAAGGCCTCTCCAAAAGTGATATGTTAACCACGAACCCTATTAGATACTATAGTATTAGTAACTCTGTTCAAATCAACATTATCTTTCACATAGATATTTCCTAACTCCTCAACTTTGGTTGTATCAATAATGGGGATAAAGTGTGAAAATGTAGTTATGTTTTCAATCAAAAAACATATCACATTCATATTTCGTTAGGAATTTGGATGACCTACCAAAAAGTGCATAGAGATTTCATCCCACATCCAAGTAGAGAATAGATGTGGATGAAGAAAACCTAAAGGTTTCTCTTGCATGGCCTAAACATATAGGCATGTATAACAACGAGAAATAAACTCAGAAATGTTCTATCTCATACCTAGCCTCGAGAACCTCTGTCATATTCCATATAACATTTTTTTGGATCTTGGGTGTACTAACAACCAGGAACTATAGAAATCCCCCATTACATATTTCCTTACAAAATACGTACCACATAATTCTTCTGAAGGCATAGAATTATCTATTTGGAGAATGAACAACAAATCATTCACTCCCAACCATTAAGAGAGTATATAATTATATATAACTCATCTTCAAGATACTATTCATGAAGAATGTATTCAAGAAGAGAATATTCCAACTAGACACTGGCCCTGAAAACCTTAACCCCTAATTCCAGGACTTAAATTTGAAACTGTGCAAAGGGACCTATTAACTTCCACTCTTCCAATGATTCTATCCCTATCTTGGTATGATTTTTCCTAATCAAATAATATATAATGATATATCCTTTCCCCATAGTATAGGTGATGTAGAAATATGAAGACTCAAATAATTACACTCAACAACTCTTTTCATGATTTAAATCTTTTTAAGAGAAGATATAACTCAATCTCTTTTAGTTCAAATACTCAGTAAATATTTATCTGAAAAGATTGTGCCACCAAATTTTTAGTGTCTGCATTAAAACTGAAATGTCAAGGTATTGGTTTAGATAATTATTCTCATGTGTCCTAATATGACAATATCCATAATAAATGACATGATCACCCTTCATGAGGATGCAACCCAAGCATGATCATGATGCATAAAAAAAGAAAACATTGTCGTAACTGACCTCTGGAAGGGTCTATATAGGTTTAGTAGTAAAAATATGTATCATATTAACAATATAATTATTAAATTTATCATTCCAAGAAAACATTACTCCATTTTGAGTTAGTGCAGTCATCAGAGAAGCAAGCTTTGAGAAGTCCTTCACGAACTGGTGATAATATGTAGCTATGCCCCAAATATCTAATTCTAAAAGAAATTTCATGGATTCTCCCTAGTCCTAAAAACCTTCATATTTTTATGATCCATGAATATTACTTTTTCCTACACCAAATATCCCTACAAATTCACATCCCAAATCTGGAAATCTAATTCCGAAAGCCTAGAATAACGTAGGTCAATTATCAAAAAACATAGAACTGTGATCAAATAATTCACATGATCCACACAAGACATAGAGTAAATGAGTATGTCATCAATAATGACCAAAATGAAGGTATCAAGGTACTCATGGAAAATACTATTAATAAAATACATGAAAACTATAGGAGAATTGGTTAGACAAAAAGTTACGACAAGGCACTCATAATGTCCATACCTACTTTGACTGGGCGATTTTTGGATTATGAAATTCTATTATCCTAAAATGATGACACCCATAATTATGATCAATGTTCTAGAAAATATTCACCCCTTTAAACTAAACAAATATATCTTCAGTACATGATAATGGATATTTATTCTTTACTATAACTCGATTGAGATTTCTATAATCAACACATATGTGAAGTGAACCATCAGACTCGCTAGAAAATAGAACTGACACAGCCCAAGGTTACATGCTCAGTTTTCTGGATCCTTTCCGAATAAGAAAATATATATTGGGATTAAAATATTTAATATTAGTTGGTTCTATACACTACGGGGGAATATATACTGGTTAAATACAAGACATTATGTCGATATAAAACTCAACCTGCATCATTCGGGGAAAACTAGAGAAGTATGAAGAAAACAATATAGGAAACTTGATGACAACCAGAGGGAGATAAATTCTAAAAGAACCCCCTCCATATTTATGGAAAACACAAATATTAATTTACAAAACTCTAGATAAGAAGTCATGATAATGCTCGACCTTGGGTTCCATATTCCATGGACGATACAGAAGACACCATCGAGTGTAGTGAAGGAGACCCATCAAAGATGAAAATCAATTTGGAATTTATAGGAAATGATCCAATCCATTATGAAAATGACATAGAGGTGTTTAATGTTGAGAATATGAAAACCACAAGCAATCTCAACAGTTGATAGATATAAAAAACAACAGGGACTACATATACTATACTCTCTCTTCGTACCAAGGGGTGTAGAAATAACTATTGAAAATGATAAAATCTTCATATAAAGATTTATAATATTAACAATATAGGTTCAAATAAATGAATGGGATGTAACATTATCAAATATAGTAGTAAATAAGGACAAATCCAAGGTAATGGTACCTCTCATGGACACTAGACCTGTAACTGCTTCCTCGGGAGATTCTTCCTCTACGTGAAGAAGTTTTGTTATGAATGGATGTGGGTGGAACCATTTTTCACTCGAATCATGTGATTTATACAATGTTTTAGAAGGCGATGATGATTTTTTTCAACTATGAGGAGTGGTCTAAACATGGAATAATCTCTGTAAGTGACTGAGTCATTTGTAGAATCTATGGTTCTTGGGTGCCTCAATGAAAACACTCTTTGAATGTCCTAGCTCTACACACCGATAAAAAACTAAAAGTCCTCTTCTAGGAACTCTAGAAGGACTAGAATGAACCTTATGTCTAGAACCACAACTTGAACACCATGATTCATATTTCCCTTATAGTAAGTAATGCTTCCACTTGGAGAAAAATAAGCTATTTATAACCCTGAATTTTTAGCCATGTACATCTCGACCTTTTGTGCTATATCTAATACATCAGATAAGAAAGAAACACAAAAAATAATAACTGAGAATGAATATCATATCGAATTCCCATTGAACCATGAAACATTTATATTCTCATTTGAAATAATATCTAGTGAAAAATAGGCAAGCTCCGAAAAATGGTTTTCATAATCTATCATAGTCTTATCAGCATTCTTGAGTTTGAAAACATTAGGGGCCTTAACCAAAAAAATCGAATCTAGATAGAAATAGTCAGTTAAAATAACCATGATGTCTTTACACTCTAATCCATTATTTTTCTTTTCTATCACCATAGTGTCCGACTATCTCTTCCTCCACCCTACCAGCATGAAGGTGGCACACTTCACCTTGATTTCATCGAGTGTGACAAAGAACTAAAAAATGGTTCATTCTTCTCAACCAATATTTTGCCTCTTGAGGATCATTTTAGACTATTAATGGTGCTGGTTTTTGGTGAAGGAAGTCATGAGAATTTTTTTTGATAATGTCCCTCAGAGGTTCGACAATGGGAGCATGATTGGGAATGGAGGTGGTGCTTTTCCCAAGAAATAGAAAATGTTCACAATCAACTAAAATAGATTTGGATACACATGAGGATTTGATCACTCATGATTATTTGAAGCTTACTCAAAGATCCAATTTGATTGTCTTATTAGAGGCATGATGCTAAAAATTATCAACATACAACTATGAAGATGTTATATAAACACTCAAATAGAGAAACACGAAAATTAATCCTGACGGGTAGAAAAAATTGATTTGGATATCAATGTAACCAAATAAAAAGAAGGGAAAATACTATAACAAATCCACAAGATGTAATTACCTAACCACCACTGGTGACTTGAGGTTCATTGCAGGGAAGGATATCCAAACACTCCATCACAACTACCTCCTAAGTCCCGACAAGATTTCACAAATGCATAATATCTTCAAGAAACAAGCTCAACCTAGAGCTATAATACCTCATTTTAACAAGAAATACTAGGTACCCTGGTAACCCAATAATTAAGACTGTCTTAACATGGATCTAAGGGAATTTGGGATCCCCATGGGTCGACAACTGGCACATGGAATCATACAAAAAGGAAAGTGGGAACAATTTTACCACAAACATTATAGATGAAAAAGATACTAGACAATATGCATACAAAAGAAACTCCACAGAGATATATGTACAATAATTAATATAAGAATAATAGCCCATAGTAATATAACTATGTATCAGAAACCATAAAAACTACCAAAGTACCACAGGATGCAACCCACCAAGTACACAAATCAATATCTAAAACCACCTCTAAGTGGTTCTTTAATCCTGTTTCAACCTGGAAGATGATAATCGAAGAAGACCCAAAGTCCTAAGTAGGGTGTGAGCTAAAAATCCCAGTAGGGTCTCACCAAATATTCCATAATAGATGAAGATATTATTTTAACCAAAGAATGTGATTTCAATTTAAGACAAAATTGTTTTGGCATTTCAAAATCATAATTAAAACAATTCATTCTTTTCACTTCAAATGATGGAATTTTTTTAATAAATGCCTTAATTTCCAACTAGAGGAATATTTTTAAATCAAATGAACATTTCAAAAAAGGATTAAATAATCACTTTTTTAAAAAATAGTTTATATAAATCAGAAGGTTTGTATTTTGTCTGGTAAAAATGGAATATATTCACCTAAAATAGAAAAAAGTGATCAACTTGGTTTGATGACTATGAAGGTAGACAGTTCTAGGCTATAGGGACTCAACACTCAAGGTGAAACGACAATATATAGGAACGTCCCTTTGAACATAGGCCAAAATAGGACTCATAACCATTTACTATGGGATGTTACATGCTTTATTTATATTTCAGAAAGTTTTAACGAATAAAGTGCCATCCAAATAACTCACTAACTACCTAAGGATATAATGTGCTATAATACAAAACAATGATGAAAAATTTATTTAAATCAATCAGAAAATGGAATTAGGACCATTTCTTTTTTCAAATATTCCAATTTTCATTTAAAAACCATAACACATGTTTTTAATAAAAAACACATATTTTTCCATGACTGAAAAAAAAAGTTTACCATCAAAACCATTTTAATCCATTTTCATAATATAATAGTTTGAAATCACTAAAAATTAAATATCAGAATCCACTTTCAAAAATTAAATTCAGCAATTTAATTTTTCTCAGGATTCCATTAATTTCAAAATAAACCCCCAATTCAGTATAATTGAGGGTTTTCACATTTTTCCCTCAAATCCATTTCTACAAATAAATTCAATAATTTAATTTAGAAATTCCCATTAAATCCTCAATTTAAATCAAAAAATTTAAATTTCATAAATTTCCATAAACAGACCCCAATTCAACGCAATTTAGGTATTTTCCAATTTCATACAAAAAACACCATTTTAAAACCCGAATATAATGGAATTGGGATTTTCCAAAAAAATTGAAATCAATTTAAATATAATCCATAAAATCTATTTAATTCAAAATATTTAATTTAGATAATTAAATTTAGTGTCAACATAAATTTGGAATCATGATAGGAACCACTTGACTTGGGATTAACGGATCTTGATTCACCAAACCCTAACTGGTATTAGACAACAAATAATTAAGATCACATAATATGAGAAATTTGGATAAAAACATTGGTTTATAATCCAAAAAAGAGGATATTAGATCCAAAAATCAACATAAGGATCCATGGAACCCTATGGAGGAAGGTATAGATCGTTTGAGAATGTGTAGGAGAAGAGGAAACTAACCCGAAAAAGATTGAAGGACATTCCTCAAGCTTTGTATCGCTTATAAGAGGGATTCGAGGGGAAACAAACTATTCATGGGAGCTCAAAAGAAGGGAGAAAATAATTAGGGGTCATTTTAGTCAATTGGGAACCTAAAATGTGGGTTTGGTAAATTTTAATTAAAATTCAGATTAATTACAAATCCATACGCACTGTTTACTGGGCAGAGCCACACAGTTTGACAGACCTCGTCGACTATCCATGCACCAAAATTAAATTACCTACATGTTTTTTCATAAAAAGGTACATTTATTAAATAATCATGAACCAAATGTTCCAAATCCCACTACCTTGGGTTTTACAGTTTCCTCTAAGAGGGTGCACTGTTTGGGAAAACCCAACACCAACCGTGCACTAGTCCATGATTTTCCAAAACATTCAAACATTCAACCTGAACAATACCAAATGAAACCCAAACAAATAATAAATAAAAATATGGGTTTAAGAATTATTATAAATAGTAACAAGATGTCACAATATTATAATAGGGTTAAGAACATTAATGTTAATTTGGGATGGTAAAAAGATTGAGTTGTTAAAAATATACATGGAAGATATGGTTTGTATTATTAAATCCATCTTATTAGAACCATTTAGTAGTAAAATACAAAATTTATGCTGATTATATTAATAAAATTATATTTGAGAGTTTGATTACAAAACAATATTTCTAAAATGAAAAAAAAGACATGGATTGCATACTTGATTGGATATACTATCCACCAGAATACAGAAATAATTATCTCCTATTGTGGAAGTAAAGGAGTTTATATTTACGTCCATTGTGTTAAACTTAAATAAAGTGTTAAAAGATAAATTTCATTCAATGTAAATTTGGTATTAAATTACATAGTTTGTAATCTTAGAATGAAAAAATTGGTTTATTGAATGTTTTAATGTTAATAGGGGTGAAATCTCAAGTCTCTCATGTATTGATAAAATAACTACAATAGGGAGCACTACATGGAATTTCGTTAATTCCGGTCATAAAATATATATTCATGTTTTGATATTTATTCAATTACATTTTAATTATTATAATGGATCCATATTTATTAACCCCATTGGAGAATAAATCTATTCTCATACTTTTAAATGAGATATTCATTTACCGCCTTTATTTTTTAATATAGTGGTCCATCTAGTTATTCATTTTTAGGGAGATAAAATGACCTATAATATTTTATATTTCTTTATAACGTACAATTACTAATTATATTTGAAAATAATTGAGATATATATATAAAATTAACTTTTATTAGATACCTATATAGTTAAAAAATATATATATTAGAGGATGTGGTTTAGTTCTATATTGAATTTTTTTATAAATTGGATCATGTTGGCCTCCTTATATCGTTGAATCAGGAAGTCAATACTAAAGGTAAATTGATTCATGTATCAAATTTAATCTTAATTTCAATTTATTTATTGATGCATTCCCATTTATACATTTTTTAAAAAAAAGGTGAGTTTTAACCATATATATAGTCAAATATTATTGGATTGAATGTATGATACATGAATAGAAATGAAAATGTACAATGAATAAGAATAAAAAAACATTGTTTCATAGTTTATGGTAAAATTAAACATTTATTAATTTTAATTTGAAACCATGAAATTTTTTCTTGGGGACCATTTTTAGTGATTTCCCATAGTATCGTTTTCACATTAATAATAAGAGAATACCTAAGAGAAAATATCTATGGCTCCAAATTTATAAAAAATAGAGGGATGGAGTTTAAAAAAATAAAGGAACAAATATTCCTTTGTCATTAATAGAATTTACTAAATCAAATTACATTCCTCAAACCTAAATTCCATGATAAGAAGTTTCATAGAAATGAAATTAACTTACCTATAAATACAGGACACTATAAAGTTGAGTTGCTTATAGTAATCCCTGATATCATCCCAGGATACTATAGGACTCCCAGAGGGGGAGGAATTATTTATTTTGATCATATGAACTATTAAATAAAAATATATATCAAACCAAAAAATTATACAATTATTAAATATAACAACCTGAATTTCTATAATGACACATTACATCGGCACTTCATAGGTGACCACCATCTTGCAGTCCTTGGAGAGAAATGAAATAGCCCCGCCTTTAGAACCCCTAAAGAACCCTCTACTACCAACATGACCTGAATTACTATTATAAGAACCATATTTACTTAATTTTATATAATCTATAATTTTTGATATAGAAACTGATGAAATGAAGTAGTTAAATCAACTAAAATTATCTCAAAATCCTAATATATCAAATATATATAAATTAAAAATGGATTCCCAAGAATGGCCAAATTTTAAAAGGGGACTATCTTGATGTATGTAAACATATTCCTCATGAATATTTTCAAATAGTTAGAATGATATTCATAATTATTTGTGTTCTGATTACACCATAGTTTATAATAGACTTCTAAAATAGCATCGTTGAGAAGGTTGTTGAACTACTATGAGCCATCTTGAAAATTGCATCTTGTTAAAAGATATTAAACATCATCCTCATTTAAGGGATAAAATTCAATAATATTCAAAATAATTAACCAAAAATATTTGGTGAAATGGGATTAAAATAAAATGTGTTCAATTAAGTCATCACCTTTTTTTCAAGTGCTTCACATTATGTATAGTGTGAAACAGTACTTCCTAAGGTATTCATTAGTGGAATGTTTTTTATGATCTTATGTCTAGATAAGGGTTTAATGGGAAGGAACGATCCAATGATTATTAAACTAATTTAATATTGTTTCCATTTCTACTAGACTACCCATACAAAATATGTAATACCTCTTGTTGGTGATATATCCATGCTCTATGAGTTTCTTTATAAGAGAGTGTTTTGGAGGCATGAAATAGTAAGTATAAATCAACTACCTAGTAGATTTACCCAATTAATTCAAGGGATGACTAATTTTATCCATAATAATAACACAATGACCCTACAATAGTACCTATAAAACTTTAATCTGAGGAGAACCAATCTAGTTTTATATCCAGAAATTGAGCCTCAAATTAAGGGGTGTAGCCGTCGACTATGGATTATGACTTGAAAATGTTTATTTTAATAGAAGTATAAACAAATGAGAAGAGATAATTTTTTTCCTAGATTATAGCCTTTTGAGAAATCTAGTATTCATGAATTGGGTTCCATGAGAATCAACATTCATCATTCTCTAATATAATCACCCTCAAAGCGACTAAGTAAATAGAATGGTGTTTTTGATTCCTAATCCTCCATCTATTATGGTCTTGTAACAATCATTCCATTTAAAAGTGACATGTTTCCTCTGATAAACACATCCTCACAAAATTATGTTCATGATGTATGTATTTACAATCTTGATCAAATAAAAAAACCATCTATATTCCATTAAGGAGTTAGTAATCTTGCTCATAGAAGATCTCTTAACAAGATAAATTCTTCTATAATGCAAAAGAGACATTTATTCCCATGAACTAAGTTGATCATGGATACTATCATAGATGTATCTAAATTTTTAATATTGTGGTTGACCCATGATCATGGGTATTTAATGATATATAAAGGGAATGATACCCCCCAAAATTCTTAATCTCTTCTACATGAGTATCATCCCATGATTTTTGAAACTATGGCTGCAGAAGTCGTGCAATTTTTTCCTATTAATATTTTGACAAGATAAGTTCCCATAGTATTCAAGAAAATATTTAATGGAATCTATGTTCTTCTTTCCTCCCAATAGTATCAAAACATAACCACCATCACAAGAGAGATGTGATGGGTATATCAACCTTCTCCTAGTTGGAATGACTTTGAGATAGTCTTGTTCAACAATGAGAATAAGAAAACTATTGAGAAAATATTTAACAATTCTAAAGTGGATAACTGATAAACTATCTCCCTATATAACTCCATAAGAGTAAGAAAATATCCCATCATGGTTTATATTGATATAAGTATACATTTTTATAGATTTAAATAATGTAATATTAATTCCATCAAAATCCTACTGAATATAAACTTATAAAAGACCAATATCATAAAATCCAAATTAATGGTGTCAAAATCCTTCCAAATATCATGTTTAGGCTCCATACTTTTCTTCTTCCTAGGCCTCCTCAACATAATGATAAATTTAGAAGTAGTTATAAGTAAATTGTGGATTTTTCTCCCACGAAGAAACATAAGTTGACTGGGATTCACCACTTGGATAATTATTTTAGTGAGTCTAATGTAAAGGATCTTGATTAAAATTTTATAGATGTATTATTAAAGGGAAACATGACTAGAGGAGATGATGGTTTCAACATAATATGTTTTATATAAAAGTACATAATTTTTTTGTACATCCCATTTTAATAATTCCATTAAAAAAAGTTTTAAATAACTTTTATTAAATATCCCTAAAAAATATTCGAGTTCTCTTATAAGAATAAATTAGTGAATACATCTAGTCAAGGAGCATTTAAATGGTTAAGAGAATGTGTAGAAACATTTAAATCCACTAGATCTGGTGGCCTTATGAGCATCATATTATCTAGGTGATCAACAACCCAAGATATGAAAATCTAAAATTATATGGGGTTAGAAATGGTGTCACTACTTAAAAACATATGGTAGTAATGAACAATGTGTTCACTGATCCTCCTATTAATATAGAAAGATTCACTTTTCTTCCTCAATTACGTAATCAGTATTCAAACCCTCTTTAATTTATAGATATTTTTAATAATGGTAGTGTTTCTATCACCCTCTACCAACCATTTGATCCAAATTTTTTAATTTAGGTATGCCTATTTCATGGTAATTTTATCATAAATCTTAGAGGATAAATCAAACTCCCTATTCTAATAAGATATTTCAAAATACTTATTTTTGAAATTTTAAAGATATTCTATCTCTTTTTCCAAGATTACAATTTCACCATACATTTTATTGAATGATTCCTTAATTGTAAATCTCAAAATTTATTTTAACCTCTTAAGAATGAAAATGCATACATATAAATCATCAGAGTTTATAATGTTAGCATATAACTCAGGAATAATGCTCCAACAATTAAGGTGATTGGTACAAGAATTGTTGAATCTAAAAAGAAAGTGACCCCTTTCTATTTTGTTGGTGAAGGTGTACAAAGATGGATGGTGATAATAGTTATTAATTATGAGAGTCAGAGAATTGATCTATTCCCATTGATATAGTTCACTAAAATTAACAATAATACAATCAATTTTTGTATCCATTACTCATTAAAATTTTTTCATACTAGGTGTATTTGTCCCCATGGAGTGTAAATACAATTAGAAAATTTAAAACCAAGCCTTTATTGAATTATCTATGGTTAATTGCATAATTAGGCTCCCCCTTTCTTCCAAATACTACCATGACAACATTGAAATACAGAGTTAGAAACTATGACACTTGATTTTTATTCTTAATAATATTAATACCAACACAAAGATACCTTATCCCTTAAAACTAGTGTGAGAATAGATAAATTAGAAAAATTGGGAGAATCCATCCACACTAAAATTGTTAATGATAAATTTCTAATTGATACATATTACTTACCATCCTATGAAATTCCTATAAACTAAAACCCAAATATCTTCTATCATTGATATGTCTTTGTTAATTACAATAATATTGCCGGAAAGATAATTAAATCTATGACTTTTAAAGAGGATATAGTGATCAATACTCTCATCAATTCCAATCATCAGGGGATGATGATTTATTAAAAGTCTTTTTGGAGCATTAGATGTGGTTATATTTTCTAGCCCCTAATAATTCCAAATAGAAAAAAATTTCTTATAGCTTATAAAATTTGAATCCCTACTACCCATATATGATCATTTAACACCATTAAATATACTTTTACCTATTTTAAATGAGCTAATACGGGGGGGGGGTGACATTAGGTAAGTAGAATATGTCTCTATATTGTCACCTTATCATTTCCCAATGTTGTTGATATCATTATTTTGCATGCATGTACTACCTAATTATATTTTCAACAATTTTGGAAATCATCCTTATTAGTATTATGCATTTTCTAGTCCATAAGGGCCTTTGGACTCTCTATACAATATGTTTCTATATCAATGATGTCATCCTACCAAGAAGAATGGGTCCCCCATTTAGTGGGGAGGTCTTGTAGAATTGGGAAGGATAACTCCTCCTCCACAAGACTACTCCACTTATTGCCAATGATATCTTCATACCATCTAAGTAGGCATGTTACTACATGAGAGTCTTCAAATTTTGAAATTATTATAACCAAGGTTCCCCATGGTAGGAAAAAGGATTCTCGTTCACTTGTATTTAGGTTATAGGTGAAGATGACTTCTCATACCTAACCCCATATTTTAAATTTTCTAAAATGAAAGGAAATATGAATCCATTATATTTTCGTTCATTTCACATAATATTTTTTGTACTTATCGATTTAATTCATTTTCTATAGGATCATAATTATTCAATTTTGATCTATACATATCTTTATTAGGAAACATATATTCACCTCTTACTTCTTCTATGGAAATTCTTTCCTTCTCGGATTTAAGGTATTAAAATTTCTATAGTTATAAATTTCATAACCAAAAACATAGAAAAAATTGTAGAAAAAAGGAATAAACTGCAATTTAAACACAATTTCTACACTACCAATATTGAAAATTAGAGTAGAATTACCTAGTAGATAATTTATTATATCTATATCCATAATGACTCTAAAAAATTATCTAATTTTTCCTTAACGTTTTTACCATGTTTGAGTGGATCCTGAATGAAAAAAACAAAATCCATTAGAATTTGAGGATTATAGAAGACACATATGAGGCTTGAATCCTATAAAAGATATAGAAATTGGTATTTATTTGATGATTTTGAGTAAACATAATCTCCCACAGAATAATTCTAATAATACTATAATTAAGGGTATTGAATCTGAAATCTTATGTTATGGGTTTCTTAATTTTCAAATCAAAAAGTAGATAATTACATACACTCCCAATTGGGATTATCTTCTAACATTCAAAGACTCAAATCATAAAATGTTTAAGCTTTATCTCCCCAAAATTCAATTTCATGCCCCCCTTTTTATGTATTAACCATTTAATGAGTGAGAACCTACAGGTGTAGAGACTCCCCTTGAGCGCGACATTATTCACTATAATGGAGAAACTCCAATCTATAGATCTTTCGATATGATACACATGTGAAGATTGGATTGATTATTAACATGTTTGAGAGGCCTTCTTTCTCAGGAAATATACAAAGGATAACCCTATTGCAAGGATACTGATGAATCCTCTAGGTATCCATTGGTACAAATATCAATCATATACAACCATTTTATTTCATAATAGAATTTTCAGAAGATCATATTTCAAAAATCATGAGATCACCACTTCCATGATCCTTACCTAGAATAATGGTTACACATTTTACACAAAAAAACAAGAAAATTTGAGTACTATTGAGAATAGTGGAGTAATGGTTGGCACTGAATAAATTCATTTTTTTGGGAAAAAAAGATAAAAACTAAATTTCTATATGAACACAACATTTTGATGTTTTTAAAGATATATGGGAAATTTATTATACTAACTTTCACAAAAAAGTGTTTAAGTGTAACTAGGATGATAGTAACCATGGTCTAAAACCTGGTTGTTTTGGGATTCCAATTGTTTATTTGAAAAGAATTAATCTTAGGGGAATTATTAATCATGGTGATGCGTGTGTAAAATTTATTTCATGTTATTGATCAATCAAATGATTTGTGGTATATCAATTTCCAAGGAAGAAAAATTCATTTTTGTGGTGAGAATGATTATAATGATGCAAATATATGATATATTTCTTTATATATGGCACAATTACTTTAATAGAATGAAACATTTATTGTAGACATAGTTCACACTATATGAAATGATCACATAGAACAAATATTGGAAAATACACCACTAATCTCATATTAATTTAGGTAAATATCTATTTTTTTAAATACACATAAGTAAAAACACTATTATTAGAACATGTATAATTATATATATATATATATATCATTATATCCACTTTATATAAATTTTTATATTTATTAATTTTAGTTAAAATAGGTTTGGTTGAAGAAGTTTCACATCACTATTTTACTACTACTATTTTTTTTTGAAATCATCATTTTCATGTTTTCACTTTTCCTTTTAGTAATTGTATTTTGAAAAATATGTATAATTTTATTTTTATTATGAATATAATAATTCTTACTTCTATGAATCATTTATATCTAATAAAATTTAGGTATACATTATTACACTTTTAGAGATTTAGGTAATTTTTTCCATGGTGTTTTAATTTTAATATCCATAAATTTATGTTACACATTGTTTTGGTTGAAGAAGAGAAAAAATTATTTTTCATAGGAATATTTATTTGTATTAATCATTTATAGGTATAAAAATTTATTAGGCTCTATTATTTAACACAACAGATATAATTTTCATTTTTACAAACATTCATATTTTTTACAACTTACGATAATTTAATCTTAATGAAACTTATGTATATAATATTTAATTAAAGTAGAATACATAAATTTAAATGATGGACATTGAAGAAATGAAATATTCACTAAGGTATGTGTATATTTTTAATATAAATATATCTCAAATATTAAACTTATTTAATAAAATTAAAATCATATTTATTAAAATTGTTCTCAAATATTCTCCATCTATAGAGACGTTGATGCCCAATGTTAGTAAACAAGGGATTACAAGTTTTCCAAAACGATAAAATTCTCTTGATTATTTGAAGTTTCTTATTGAATTTTATGATAAAAATAACCCAATTGGACCAAATGAAAAGAAATTTAGTTGTTTTAAGGCTACATAGATCAATTTTATGATTAGCATGTGATATCTTTATTAGAGGAGTGTTGACTAGGGGTAATAATATCTGTTGTGGGAGTTTGTAAAGGTAATTTATCTATGATTTTTAATGCTTTAAATATTAAATATTTTATATGAAAAATATTTTAACTATTCGATTATAGATGAAATTCAACTTTATTGATTTGAGAGAATATAAAAAGTGGTGGCTATTTCTTACAATAATTAAAGGGGGATATTTTAAATCAAATATGACTTTAATTAATATTTTAAAGATTAAATAATATTAAAATCTTTGAATTAAATATTTATTTATTTTGATATAGAGATATGATAGATGTTTAACACCTATCAGTATGAGGAATACTATCTAGTTTTATAATTATTGTTCATAAAATTAATTTTAATTTTTTTAATTAATTGATAAATTAATTATTTATTTTTATGTAACATGTATCTTTGAGATCTTACCAAGAGATTCAGTTGATGAATATACACCGTTAAATGTTTTAAATATTTAGTCAATGGCTAAATTTCTTTATTCATTTTAGAAGTAAAAAAATTCATATAAAGGTAATTTTTTATGGGTCCTTTTTAAGTTTTTTTGAACAGAATGAATTTCCTATAACTAAAAAGATGAAGAAAATAACATGTCTTACAAAAATCAAGAAGTATAAATTTTTATTGACAGATTAATGACACTAGATTCAATAAAACTATAGTGGTACAAGATAAAATCATTGATAGATAAAGTGAAATGCTAAGTTCAGTTCCATATGATGAATATTTTTTCCATTCTAATTACAATTAACTGAAATTCTTGAATAATTTAACCATTAAAGTTTGGTATAACACTAATTACTAATAGAGAAACAAATCATGTATTTGAAGTAAAATAGTACAAAAGTAACAAATAATTATGATGTTTCTTTTGATCATTTTCATATTTTGATATCTCTATATTAAAATTGATATTATAATAATTTAATTAAGATTATTTATTAGAGTTTTTCCTAAGATCTACATATTGTGAGGTTTTACTATAAAACTATTACTATTTCTTTATAATTGTTTCTATACCAATCATATATAGTCGAGGGATTTCAGGGTCCAAAAGAATGACTATATAAGGATAAAACCCTACACATACTTAAAATTTATATTGATGTATTGTAGGGATAAGAATATTGAGAACTGTAAAAACCCAAAAAATTAGTCAAAAGATTAATATAATCGAAAAAAATCATTACACGCTACACCGAGATTGAAGAAAATTATGATATATTATAATAAAATTATATTAACTGAGTTATTGAATTGAATGGTATGAATATGAGTAAATAAAATATTCAATAAATGTATAATACCTTACCCAATACAATTGTAATGATTCATGCTTTAAAAATAATCACCTAATTTTTAGTAAATGTATTTTTCAAAAAATATATTTTTATAAAATTTTTTTAATCAAATAATATAACTAATTTTTGTAAATTTTTAAGAATATATTTGAAAAAAAGTAATAAATACTTGAAATAAATATTTTAAAATCAATTTAGTGCTAAATTTTGTTAGTTTTCTACAAATAATAAATTTTCAATGAATATTTAAAAATTTTGATTTTTATTTGAAACAGTATTTTTTATTAAAGAAATTTTAAAAATTAAATTCGTTTTTAAAATGGAATTTATTCAAAATTACTTCGGTTATATTATTAATAATAAATTAAGTTCATTGGAATCAATTTCGTAGTTGAATTTGGTATAATAAAATTTAATACTTAAGAAATATATTTTTATGAAAAATGGTTTTTCATTGCTTTTTGTGATTTTATTAAATTATGCCCCTTATAAAAATTTAATCTTGAAAAATAGACTCTTTATTTGTAATTATTGTGTACAAATTTGGTAAATAGGTCCCTTTTATTCTAGATAATATCACTAATAATCATAGTAAATATTTTTTAGGATGGAAAATATTACATGGTCAAATAAGGTTAAAACATGAGATAAGGTCTCAACATCAACCCAACATATTATTTTATTTAATGTTATGGGATAAATTATACCATATTCATTTAAAAATTGAATGTATGTCATTTTGGTTTCACATTCCATTGTTAATGAAATTTATATTATTTTATGTGAAGAAAAATTTAAAAATATCTCTCTATTGACTTTAATATATCTAAAATTTTTATATTACAAAAAAAGAGGTTATGTTTGGTCATAATTTTTTTTACTTATGAATTTGTTTTTTTAACATGTAAATTTATTTTAAATTTTTATTGAATTAAATATTACCTTATATTTTTACAGAACAACGATATTATATTTATTCAATTAATATAAAAATAAGATAAATGTTATTAAAAATACTTAATCTAATATAATTTGTAGTATTATTTTAGTTATATGAATTTTTCAGATAATTAGTACATATTAGGGATATTTGGAAACATTATATACTAATTCCATTTTGTCTTAGAGTCTTCAATGTCAAATAAAATGAATAGTGTAAAAATTAAATTTATGATATTTTATGTTAAATATGATTTCCTTGAATTATTTAAAAATCCTAAAAATATATAAAGAGAAAAAAAATGATGTAAATGATTTAAAATATAATTCCTTAGAAATGTTTGTAATGCCCTGACCATAAAATCCTAGAGCTAGTGCATTATTTTATTACATTTGGATTATTACAATGAATCAAATCTTAAAGGATCGATAAGTTTACCGGTTTTTTGAAATACTTATTATATACATGATACCAATAATATATAGGGAAAATTAAATAAACCATAACATAAGTAATAACTTAGCATCATTGAAATCATGGAAAGGATTACTCTCCATTACATAAAGTAAGGAAACCTAATAAGGTTGAGATGAAATACTCCGTAAGGGTAAGAAAAATAGAAGCAAAAGTGAATCAATAATAATTAATCAACATGGAAAGGTAGATAAATAATAACACATTAAATTATAATAATTTGATTTGGCATATTCAATATTTACAGGTAAATAAATGAAAACACATGTCATTTAATCAATAAGATGAAAATGGAATGCATCTACAGATCTTATCATATGAAAAGCTCATGGATAGAATGAAAAATGAAAATTAAGCTAATGCTTAGATATTTGACATGATGTATGAGGAACATTAAAACATCTTCTGTCAAGATATATCATCCATACACATAAAAAAACTAATTTGGTTAACTGATTTGTCTCACAAGAACCCGTCGATGAATCAAGGGGCTATATAATGTTCGAGCCCACATGTCATTGCATATCCAATGAATTCCTCATACAGAGTAAATGATTTTAACAATATTTCCCAAAAAAATATCCATATTGAATAAATAATATATATTTATCCATAATTCCTCATAGTAGGATAGGTAATAATGAGCTTTCTTGAAATTGTGGTATGGAATTACTATTGAAATATTATTAAAACATTATTGAGGAAAAATAATCATTAAACATTCCAAAGTTTCCTATACCAATTTGAAACATTTGAGTTCGAAATCATCATAAATTAAATGAAACATATAATATCATTAGAATAAGTATATTCCTGATATAACATGACAAAGGGTAGTATATACACCGTATAAAAGTAAATTTGTGAATAATAAAAAAATAAGTCTCAATAAAATGAAAATTGAGACGAAATTCATTACTTCGAGTATGAATTGACACTTGTGTATTTATTTTCCTGAATAATAATGATGATTTGATTATTTAATTTATTTATGAACTTTTTCATGTTTATCGTTATTTTTATTTCACTTATTACAATGTTGTAAATAACTACTAAAACAATGATGTTTACATTGGTAGTTTTGACCTAATTCTGTTATTGTGTTTAAACGACTTTTGTAGGTAAACTATCGTCAAACGAGTCATTAAATAAAAAAATAAAAAAAATCATTACACAAGTATCATATTTATACATAAATATTACTTTTAAAACCAATTATGAAATATGGTTTTGACAAATGAAATAAAGTTACAACCATGGAGACAAAGGTTGTACGTACGCATGAGTAACATTCCCATTTTCAATGATCATTATAGAATGAAGTTAAGTAACATTATATATTTTAATAATGTCCATTATATATTAAATAAATTTTTTAATCATATATATATATATAATTCTTTTTATTCAAAAGGAATCACATCTTGTCGGAGAGGTGGTAGTCGATACGTCTATGGTCAACATTTTCACTTTTCAGTGTTTGAAAAGGGTAATAAAGAGAATGATATATTATATTTTACGAAATTTAATAATGTCATTAATGTCATATATATTTAATTTATTACATATATATTTAATTAAAATCATTTTTTATACGTTATGTGTATAGTGTTAACGAATCACGTCACTTTGAGGAGGCAGTAGTCCACACTTACACAAACAATGTTATCGTATTCCCACAAAATGGAAATGATCAAGATATGTTCTATATAATAATTATTTAAAAATAAATATATTATAAATATCATATATAACATATATATATATTGTGTGACCCTCATAATTCTTACCCATGAGATTTGGTAAAGTAAAAAATGAACAACTTCGTTTTGTGAGGCTATAGTTTTCCATACACAAGAATGGTAAGTTCATTTCCCATGAGATTGAAGTATTTGTAAGTGTTGGATGAACCCTTAAAATAAAAACATATCATTATATTTATTATAATTTTGTTTTTATACTATCATTGAATAAGTATAATTGAGAAATAAATAAAACTAAAGAGCTTAAGGAAGGATGTTACAACCTATTCAGGTAAATCCTTTTGGCTTTCAACAAAGGGATTACTTGGATGGATTTATGACCAAGGTGAGGCTTCAAGGTTGAGGTGAGGGATTTTAATGATCTATTTGGGTAGATCACAGTCACGTAAAAGTGGGTTGAGAGGTGTGAGGAAGTGTGAAGGGTGAGTCTTTTTTTATAGTGGAGGAGGAGTGGCATTCTTATACATTTTGGGAAAAATAATTCCACCCTTCTTTTTTATATGATAATTGGATAAAATAATGGTGAAAATAAGATAAATTTTTGAATATGGTCAAAATATGGACATAAAATAAATTTTTTACTAGTTTATAGATCATTTTCCCCTTAAGTTTAAGATTTACTCTCTTGTTAAGATAACTTTCCTCTTAATCGCGGTAAATAATTTTAATCAATTTCACTAATATTTTTCTCATAATAAATGGTGATATTATTATAAATTATAAATTATGATCATTAAAAACATTTAATACATATTTTTAGATTTAAAATAAAATCATGAAAAATAAATTAATTTAAATTTAATCCCACACACGGGACGCCAAAGCCATTTTTTTAAAGTAAAAATGTTCCAGTGGTTGGTATGTTTACTTATCCAATTTCTATTTGAAATTGATTATAATGAACTAAATTTTATTAATATATTTATAATTTATCTAATTATGTTTAAAAAAATTCAAAATACAATAATTTATCTATATAAATAAATTGTACAAAAAAGAAATTTATAATTAAATTCAGTTTTTTTCTCTACTAATTAATAAATTAAACTTATTAGAATAATAAAAAATCATACTAAAATAATTTTGATGTTTTTATTTAAAAAATAATTTTTAATTTTTTTATATTTAATTTATAAAGGTGTAAATATTGAAATTTAATGTTGGAACTTCATTAAAAATTGGTAAAACTGATTTTATAAAAATATTGGTTTTTATGTGTTAAATTGGGTTTATTCATATCGTATTCCCAATAAAATATATGGGTTGAATGAAAAATTTTATTATTGGATGTATAAATGATAAATTTACAATATAAATTATCTAAAAGTGTTAAAATTTAATTGACTGTGAAAAATGTGACTAAATAGTGTTTTGTCTATATCGGGTGTTGCGTGAACTGCAAACTAACACAATATTGCGTGTTTTGCAAGATATAGACAAAAATAAATTTATTCAAAAAGGAAAATATGGTAAAGTCTTGGTGTTCTAAATTATTCCATCATAGAAAAATTTATTCCTCATAATTTTAGGGGTATTACCATTTAAAAATATGCGAGTAGTTATCCTTTATAAAATCTTCTAGTTCAAATGTTTCTTCTTCAATTTTTTGATTTCTACAGAGTAACATTACCAGATAAGTAATTCAATTACTAAAAACTTTCTCTTTGGTATTAAGAATATATATGAATGATTCATAGTATGAAAGGTCAGGTTCCAAATCTATTTCATCATAGGTGAGGACATGATTTGGGTTTGGAATGTACTTCCGAGGCATTGACATATGGAACAAAAAGTCTGTCTCAAAAGATTAGAACACCATATTCAGAAAAAAAAGTCTTCTAATTATACATTATTAATATATTTAATTTTCTTCTCAATGTTCTCTTCATTATATTTATAATTCATTATACTCTATAATAAAATTCATTTTCAATCATTTTGAAATTTATTTGTCTCCCCTACTTTAAAAATTCCCATATCCACCATTACTAGTTCCATGAAAATAGGATCCCTCTAAATCCACATTTTAGTTAAAACTCCATGATCCTTCCTCCTCAATTTATCTGCTACATTATTCTAATTCATTGGGTGGTAGTGTAACGAGAAATCATAATCCCTGAGTATCTCAATCAATAGATTTTTTCTAATATTGAGCTATTTTTATGAGAATATTTATTTCAGGCTTCTATGATTCATGTATATATCATATCATTCCCCATAGAGAAAATGTATCGAATTTTTCAAATAGAATATTGTAGTCACTAACTCAAGATCATGGTTTGGATTGTTATTTTTAAGAGTCTTCAATTTACTTGATGCATATGAAATAACATTATCATTTTTCCTTTGGTCACAACCAAGTCCCTTCTTCGATGCATCATTATATATGAAAAAACCCTCACATATATGTGGTAGATTAAAAATCATATCATTGAATAACCATATCTTTAGTTTCTCAAATTATTCTTCACATTCATATTTCTAGAAATAATTAACCCCTCTATTTGTAATCCTAGTTAACATGTTATGTAATCGAGCAATATTCTGAATGAATCACTCATAGTAACCTACCAAAACATTGACCATATGTACCTTAGTTGTGTGTTTTGGTGTAGGAAATTATATTAATTCTTTTTCATTGCATGAACAACTCATATTCCATCCATGGAAACAATATTTCCAATAAAAGAAACTTATTGAAGTTATAAATTATGCTTAATTAATTTTCCATATAAATACTCCCTTTTAAGAGTCTTAGGATTTATCCAAATGTGATTCTCATATTCCTAATTTGTTTTACAATACACCATAATATAATCAATGAATACCAAAAAAATCATCAAGATTATACCTGAAAACGTTGTTCATTAGTTCCATAAAAACAATTGATGCATTAGTCAATCCAAATGGAATTACCATAAACTCATAATGTCAATACCTCATATGAAAATATTTCTTCTAAATGTATTCCTTATTCACTCAAAAATAGTTATATCGATACTGAAGTTCAATCTTTCAAAAATATTGGGATACATGATGTTGATCAAACAAGTAATCAATTTTATGTATATGATACTTGTTCTTTATTATAATAGCAATTATTTCCCTATAATAAATGAACAACCTCCTAGATCCATCATTATTCTTAACAAATATAGAGGGGGATCCCCATGGTGAAACACTAGAGAGAATAAATTCCTTATTACTAATCTAATATAGTGGTTTATTCAACTCCACTAATTCGACACTGTCTATTCTACATGGAGCCTTTCATATTGGCCTCTCATCTATGATTAAATAAATTAAAATTCAACTTCATGATATGGGGGATGTCTAGGTAATTTCTTAGCAAATACATCATTGTATTCCTACACAATAGGTAAATAATAAATTTTAAGACTACCTTATTCATCTATTGACGGTGTTTTCTCTTATTCTCTAAGAATTTTATTCAGTAAAGAAACTGGGGGTGGATATATATAAGAATCAGGTGATAAAGCTTCTGCTCTATAGATGAGGGATTCTACTTCTTCTCCATAAATCACAGTTTACTTCCTATTAATATATGTTTTTTCATAATATTTTGAGATCCAATACATACCAAGGATTATATAAAATACAACCATAAGTATGATAACCAATTCAGTATGTAAATTGTGTCTATGTGTCAAAATGTGGGACTTACCAACACATATTTGATGCAATGAGACTTCCCTTAAAAGTTTTCACTAAAAAATATCTTATTAAATCATAAAAAATGTATAATTTTATTAGAAAACTAGGTAGATATAAAATATTGTGATGACGCAGAAACAAATAAGTCATTGGATAAATTAAAATATAAGATTAATGTATCTACCACCACATCATTAGGTACTAATACCTTAGCTGTTGTGATTTCATAATATTAGATATCTCTCCTTGGACTCTCCTGTTGTGGATTCCCTTGACACATGGTGAATTCATTTTCATATTTCACCATCTCCATATAGTAGAATAATTCGACGATAATGACAACCTTATTCCCTTTTAACCCATGAGCCTGGTGGCCCCTATCTCCACACTTATATAAAATCTCAATGACTTCATAAAATTTCCTAGCTTCTTTTTTCAATAGTTTTAGAAAGGTGGAAAATAGTGAGTTTTCTTACTCTTTTGGGAATCATTACCTTTTTTATGATGCATAGATGAACTCTTCATCTCTTAGTTTCCCTTGAATATACTTATTATTGAATATAATTTCTTTTTTCTGATAGAACATAACACTATTTCACTGTATGATGAATATTTATGTGAAACCAGTTCCATTTATAAATTTGGATTAAGAACCTAAAATAATTAGATAATATTTATCCCTTTGTTTCATATGAAATCTATAATAGACCTGGTCAACCTTGTAATGGTAGCTTCATAATCTGAAATACATTCCTCTTTGTTTTTCCTTATACAAAACAACTTTCTATTTATATAAATTTGTTGATCATAGGGAAAGTATTTATCAAATACTGTATCCTTAACTATTTTCCACTCCACGAGTTATATTTCTTCTTCCTCTATTGTATTATTGATCAAGAACCACCATTGATCAGCATCACCTTAAAGAAAATATACCATAAGTGTAAAATTTTCCATTTCAATTCATCCAAAGGCCATAAATATCATCTCTAGAGACACAATTCATTTCTCATCTACAATTTGATTAGTTATCCCACTAAATTATAGATTATTTTATGGAATAAAGACATCTGGTAGAGGATATTATCTCCAGGGAATAGGTTTCTCCATTCATGAATGGTAATTTTTTATAACCTGATAAAATTTTCCCAATATTTACATAATTTTATCTATTCCAATAATAGGGGTATTGGTTTGATTATCAAGGAGATATAAACATTTTCCACGAGTATTGATACCATTAATCATTCTAGGTTTTATTTCTAAACAATGGAATATACCGTATTATCTCATAAAATCTTAATGAATAATTCAAATTTGGTATACCATATGACATAAATTTATATATTGTAAATCGTAGAATCATAAAATTTGGTTCCTTGTCGACATATTTACTTTTAAATCCTTAATAATGGTTTATAAGGAAAATTCTAATTATCCTAAGAGTATCCCCTATGTGTGTAAAAATTGGTGCACAGAAGGACCATTGTCGTAAATTAGGTTATGCTGCGTCAAACTCGACACACCTTGTTATAGTTGTTACCCCTTGATACATCTGTGCTAGACCCATGTCAACTAGTAATATCTAGATAAGGATGTTTTTCTTGGACTCCCACATAATCTATACATTATCAAAATTATAGGATGTTCTTATATACTTATCATCAACGTTTATCTAATATTTATGATCCATAATCTAATTTTTTCTAATTATAGTTTCCATGGTTGTTGCTAAAAATCTTATGATACCAACTACAACATCTAGACATATAATCTGGGAACTTGTACATTATATTTTTACAATGGCATGATTATAGGGAATCAAATCCCAAAGGACCGACCAGTTTAGAAGTATTGTAATACTTAATCGCATACGTGATATCAGTAATACATTGGGAAAATAAAATAAATCATAATATAAGTAGAAGGTCAGCATCCTTGAAACTTATTCAAAGGATTATTCTTTATAACCTAAGGAAAGGAAACAATATAATAGTGAGCTTTAATGTTTATTAGGGTTAAGTAAATAGAAATAAATAATGAATCAATAAGAATAAATAAACATGGATCAGAAAATAACTAATAACACATGACATTTAAATAACTAGATTTGGAATAATCAATACAGAAAGGTAAATAAATGAAAAAAAAAGATATTTAATCAATAATAATAGAATGAAATTCATCCATAGGTATTATCCTATGAAAATCTCATAGATAAAATGATCACTGACAATGAAGGTAGTGCGTTGATATTGGACGTCATGTCTTAGGAACATGAAAACGTTTACTATTAAATTTTATCATTGATATAGTCTAAAATAATCTGATTTGGCCAGATAATATTTCTTATGAGGACCTGCCGATACATCAAGGGTCTATATAATGTATGGGCCCCACCCATCATTGCATATCCAAATAATTCCTCATATCGAGTAATTAATTCAAACAACACGACTTAAAAAGTTTCCATATTGTATAAATAATATGGATTTATCAATAATTCATTAGAAGAGAATAATTAACAATAACATTTGTTAACATTGTTGAATAAAATTATTATTTAAATATCATTAAAAAAATTATTGAGAAAACATAATCTTTAAACATTCCATAGGGTCCCATGCCAGTTGGAAACATTTGAATCGTAATTCCATATGAATTAAATGAAACATATAATTTCATTATAATAAGGATATTAATGATATAACATATCTAAGTGCAGAATATACACCATATATAATTGAATTGGTTTATAAAAAATAAGCCTCAATGGAGTGTCAATTAAGATGAAATCCCTTACCTTGAGTCTGACTTGTCACTTATGTATTTATATTCCATATTAATAAACATGTGTTAATTATTTACTAAATTATGAAACTTTTTTTATCATTAAATTTATTTTACTTATTAAAATTTTGTAAAAAAACTACTTAAACAATTAAGTTTACATTGGGTGTTTTGACCAAATTTGGATCATGTGTCAAAACAAGTTTGGTAGTTCTAGTATGATTAAATAGGTAATTATATAAACATATAAAAACCCAAAATCATGAAAAAATTATCATATTTATAAATCAACTATAATTTTTGAACCAATTATGAAATATTTTTATGAAAAATAAACCAACCTTACAATCATGGAGACCGTAGCCGGTACGTACAAATTAGTAACGTTCCCATCTTTCAATGATCATTATGAAAAAAGGTAAGCAACATTATATCTTTATATAATGGTAATAATATTATATATACCATGTTATTTAGTCATATATACTAATATATATAATTATTGTAATGTAAAATGAATCACATCTAGTCGGGGAGGTGGTAGTCCATATATCCATGACAGACATTACCACTTTTCAATGTGTGAAATGGGTAATAAATAAAATGTTTTATTATATTTACAAATAAGTAATTATTAAATTCATGTAATATATATTTCATTTACGTTGCCTATTTTTAATTAAAACCATTCTTTATATATTTTTTGTATAGTGTGAATTAATCACATTACTTTTTGGAGGTGGTAGTTCACACTTCCACAAACGTTGTTATCGTATTCCAACAAAATGGGAATCATAATGTTATGTTATATATAAAAATTACACCAGCATAAATAAATTATAAATATTATATATGTCATATATTTAAAGTGTGTCCATCATAATTCCCACCCATGAGAGGAGATAAAGTAAAAATGATCAACTTCTTTTCATTATGCGGTAGTTCGTCTCACATAAGAATGGTAAGTTCATTACCCATTAAATCAATGTGTGTGTAAGTGTAGGTAAAAATATTATCATAAAATCATATTTGTATATTTAGTATATTTTTGTTTTTATATAAACACGGAATAAGATTATTTTAGAATAAAATAAAATTAAAGAGCTTGATGAAGGATGTTACCTCTTATTCAGGTAACTCTATTAGATTTTCAGTAAAGGGATTCCATGGAAAAAACTTATGCTCAAGGTGGGGATTATAATTTTAGGGGAGGGATTTTTGGAATCTATTTTGGTATATCATGGATGATCTAATGTTTCATGAGAGGTTTGAAATAGTGGGATGGTTGAGTTCCTTTTTATATCGGGGGAAGAGTGGCATCCATGTAAATTTGGGAAAGGGAATCCCATCGAAATTTTCCAATGAAATGTTGCTCCAATAGTAGAAAAAATCAGATAAAATGGAGTATAGGGTAGAAATATCACCGAAAAACACCCTTTGGAAAAGTTTCTAGGTCATTTTGGCCCTTAATATAAATGGTTAATCCCTTACTAAGCTAATTTTTCTCTTTGTCGCTGGAATTAATTTTAATCACTATCATTAATATTTCTAATAAAAAACTATATTGATCTTATTATAAATCATAAATTATTATGATTCAAAATATGGAATCCATATTCCAAATTCTAGTCAAATAATTTGTATAAGTTAATTTAAATTCAATCTCGTAGACATAACGATAATGCAGGGGTTTTAGAGAAAATATGTTCGAAAGTTCTCTATGATTTTACATCAAATTTCAAAATGAAATTGATTACAATGACCAATCCTATATTAATATATTTATAATTTAAATAATTATGTTATAAAAAAATTAAACAATATATTTAACCTTATACATAAATTAGACAAAAAATAGTTTTGAATTAAAATTCAGTATTTTTCAATATTCATTAAAAAATAAAGCTTCTTAGAAAAATACCAAAATTTCAGCTTATCCTAATTTTGATGTTTTTATTTCAAAAAGTAAATTTTTTTCACATTAATATTATAAAATGTTCAAAATTCATATTTGATGTAGGTACGCCTTTAAAAGGTGATTAAACAACTTTTATAAAAAATACCGGGTTTTATGTGTTAAATTTGGTTTATTCCTTTCATAGGCCTAATAAATATATGGAATGAATTTAATTTTTTTATTGGATATATAAAAATTAAATTCACTATATAGATTTACTATATGTGTTATAATTTAATTGATTATGAAAAAATGATTGAATAGTGTTTTATCTAAATTGGGTGTTGCGTGCACCGCAAACTAACTCAGTATTGCGTGTTTGGAAAGCTATTAAAAAAGTAAAATTATTATACAATAAAAAATAAGGTAAATTATTAGGGTTATACAGTTTATGTGAACATTTTTACATTATCATTAAAATTCAAACCCTTTAAGAGTGAAAAATTTAGTATCGTGGTTAAATATTTAAATCGGCTATGGGATTAAACTAACTTTAAATTATTAAAAACAAACTAAAAATTCCCAAATTTTATTGTTTGATTTTATTTATAAAAAATTCTACATATAATCAAATATCATTCCATTTGGAAGAATTTTTATAGATAATTACTTTATTGTATTTTAATCTTATAAGAAATTACAAGAATGCCTCTTCCTTCACTTATAAAAGGGAACCCATCATTTCTCTTGTTTAAAACACATTGAGATTTCTAGATCAATCAAAACCTAAAAAATTATATTTTTAATTTATCTATACATGATATAGATACTTTTTTGTTCTTAGAAGACTATTCCTAGGTTCCTTAATAAATGTTCTAATAGATTCCTACAAATGAATATGTAATCGTATTACCCAAACTCATTCGAGTGATTTATTCTTATAAATCCTATAAATATATGGTATTCATTGTAAAATAATATATTTAGTATAATAAATATACTGAAATGTTATTATGACATTAGAAACAAAAAATATTCACCATTTATTCAATCAAATGGGAAGTGATAGTATCGGTCATTCGAATGTTTTGATTACCACATGAACATAAGAATACAAATCATTTTCCATCACCCTATTTAGTGGATGGTAATTTGGATGAGTTTAATTTTTTTTAAATGATATTAATTAAATAATTATTTTTTTATATTTTACTTTCATATCTACCGGGTTACCTTTGAATTTATTCAAAAATGATAACGTCACCCATGCGTACATGTTGAATACCATCTCCTTGAAGCAAGGTGAGCAATTTTTTGGACTATACATAAAATAGATGGTAAAAATAATATATTTAAGGAATATATATGATATATATAATATAATAATTATTTTTATAGTGAATTATTATTTACTATTATTTTTCTCTATTTTATGAAAAGTAAAAACAATGTTCATACGTACATACAGCTTATCATTTCTATAAAATGTGTAATATATTTTTATATAAAAATAAATTATATATGAATATATATATATATATATATTTAATATCTATTATATTTATATCAAGTCTAAAATATTGGATATGATAAAATGTTTATAAATGTAGATGTACCAAAACTACCCAACTGAAATACTCCTGAAAATTGAAATAGTTATCAGCATGAAATGATGATTATAATCAGGAATTAATAATAAATGGGCGATGACAATTTTTAAGTGTATTATATATAAGATATTTTATGTATGTAAAATAATCTTTTATATAATTACAATAAATTTAAATTTTGAATATGGGAGGTAAATTATCGTTCAAAGCAAGTTGAACTTGAGGTAAGGGTTTATTGTATGGAATTTATTTCTGTGAGACATATGCCATATTCACCAATTATTTACATTGTGCACTGTATATACTACCCATGAATTGTATGACATTTATTTCTGTGAGACATATTCCATATTCACCAATTATTTACATTGTGTGCTATATATACTACCCATGAATTACTTTTATGATTATTTCATTAAAAATATTTTTATTTAAAAATTCATTTAAGGTTATATATTTCATCAGCTTTTTATATATGGATTACCAAAGCAGTAAGGGTTTATCGTCTCAAATTGTCTTCTTCGGTACGTATGTTTTATTAAGAACCTATTTTCCATTTTAAGATATATAAAAAACCATTTTTTACATTTTTTATGATGAATCTATTTATGATAATATAACTCAATGTTTTATTTGTTGTAATTATTTCATGGGGAATATTATTCAAAAAATAAAAAAGTTGTAAGATTTTATGTTATAATCTCATTTTTTATGGGATTTTTTAGGAATATGTTTTTGTTGATAAAATTTCAAGATATACATCAAATGAATTTTATTACACTATATTTATTTTTTGATAACATATTTTTACCTTTAATTTTTCTCTCTTTATGTACTCAATAAATTAAGATATCAATTTTATGGAAAATTGACTATGTTTTCCCATTTGCTCGAGAATCATTTTCTTCTGTGTCCATGTTTTATAAAAAAATCAAAATGCCTTTTAGTATTCTTCAATTAATTTTATAGTTATTTTCACCCAGGTTTTATTTTTTTAATTTTTCTAATGGAATCTTCTTATTTTTTTGAATGCTGTAATTTTGAATTTTTATTGAAAGTGTAAAAGGAATCATTCTTTTAATATACATGACATGAAAATAATTTCCTTCCATCGTGATTGCTTATTTATTTCAATATTACATTATGTGATTCTACAGTTATTTTTAAATTAAATTTTTTCATTAATATCATGGAAATATTATTATTTTAAATAATTTGTTTCAATGTAAAAGAGTATTTTCCTCAAGACATTTGATATGGATATTTTAAAGGAATTTTTAATTTTTTATTATACACTTTCATGCTATATATGATTTAATATGGATATTATCCAATGATAAAATACATATTATTTTTATGGATGTTTTATGATTATGAAAATAAGATTTTAATGAAACCCATTTGTTTTCCATGGGGTATGTTATGATAAAATGAAGAAATATTTATGAAACTGGATTCTTTTTCATGGGTAATTATATAATGCAATGAAATTATAGAAAAATTATATATTATTTTCATAATAATATGTAAGGGATTCTAATTATATATCCCTCCAATGTATTGGGTAAAGATGTATATCTAATGAGATAATTAAAAAAGAAATAGAGTATATCTAGTTCATTGTGGGAATCTATCCACTATGAAAGTCTTGGTAGTGAACCATGACTATTAAGATGAAATGAAGAGTGAAACCAATCTACTATGATAGTCCTGGATTTAATCCTTGGTTACTTATGAAATAATAACATATTATTTGTTATATTCCACAATCATATGTCTTATGATAATTTTATTTTATCATGGCTCATGTTCTTTGATTCATTTATAATTTATGTTTTATGAACTACCATGATTTATGATATAATCCAACAATATGATATATTATATATAGTGTATAGTTTTATAATGTTCTTATCATGTAATAATAAAATTTATGCTCATGTTATGTTTTATTGATCCTTGATATCACCCTTGTTTAACCTTATTGAGATTCTAAGATCACTCTTTTTTATGTTTTCTTTTCCAAATGATATGATGAAAAGTTATAAGTATGAAGAATCTAAAAAGGGTGATATATATGAAGAAATAAGTGGGAGATGAATTTATTATTTTATTAACTAGTTATTATTGTATCTAATTTTTAAAATATTCTAAACCAGTACAGTTTTGGAATGGATCCTAATGTTATGTAATGAACATTAATCTAATAAGATATGATATATTTGTATGAAATTTATTGATCTCTATAGTTGGTATTAGAGTAGTTTTTTTTAATATTGGTATATTAATATTAGAGACCATTTTGAAAAATCTTGGGAACTAGTCTAAGTATAGGATAACATCATAATGTTTTGGCATAGAGTATATTATTTAGTTTTTCTTGAAATAAATTATTTTTGTATAATTCAAGTGGATATGGTTTTGGTATAGATTCATTTAGTCATAATCACACCAAAAATATTTGTTCAAGTATATCTTAACCATAATTATGGTTCATGGTTAGTGTAACCATACTATGAACATGGTTTGACACTCTTGGGGGATATGATTACGTTAATTCAATTTTTAATAATTAATATTGAATTATTTGAATAGTTGGTGATTATGAATGACCATGGTTAAAAATAATGTGTCATAAGATGAAAAGAAGGTGTCATTATTTAGTCATCATATAAAGGATTTTTCATGATTATGTGGTTTCCCACTATGATTATTATTTTTCCTAGTATATATGTTGGTTTTAAAAAGTGGATACAACTAGAACTATTTTTTAACACTCAATGTTGGAGAAAATAGAATGATTTTTTATGAGAAAACAAGTGTTTGAAAAGATATAATAAATATCCTTATGATAATGTATAATGATAGTTTTCATTATATGATTAATAATCTAAACTTTGGTGAGATTCTCAGGAAATAAAATAAGAGAAAAACGGTGTTTAATGAAGACCATGGAGGGTAGAAGATTCACTTTTCTACATGTCATATAAGATAGAAGAATAAACAAGAGAAAATCATTAAAGTAATGATAAGAATTTTTTGGTGTGTAAATGAAGGATATAGATAAATTAATTATTGATGAAACATGAAAATTTTGGTTCATAGAATGTATGAGAAAAATGTTTTCCCTATGGTATCATTAATTATTGAATGTTTTAAATGTGATAAATATGGCCATTAATCCAATAAATTTCTTAACAGGGAATCTTAAAAAAAGGATCTGTATGTTTTTACGAGTAAAGGTTTTACTATTAATGATTAATAGAAAATGAATGAAATATAAAATTAAGGACATATTAAGATATATGATAACTAAGACAATTGAATAGTTTAATAAGGAAGGGTAATGATTGTAGGGTTTATATATTTAAATTTAAGAATTATGTTGTAAAAGTATTTTTTTCATTGATCTTGTGGTTATATTAATCATAAAATATTAACGTAATGTTCTATAGTAGTTTTTATTTTTAGGACTTCCAAGATTATTATTAATGATATAGATGAACTAGAAAAATTACATAATGGTAAGGTGACATTTTATTGAAAAATACATGATTGAGTAAAAGATTACACTTAATATGTGATAAATGTTGCATTAACAATTATTATTTTACATAAAGTGATTATTGATAAATTAAAATGGATAGTATCGATGAACATATAAGTTATTACAAATTTTATTAAAACGGTTTTTATCTTTTCTTTACTGGTGTTTACAGAACTTTGGGATTTATGGAATATATTCCTTATTATATAATTTTATTTAAATAATGGTGGGAGAGTTAATTTTTCGAATCATGTATGTTTTATAGAGGATTTATAGTATTTAATGTTATTTTTATGCTTAAAGAGAATATGTTATTATGTATTCACAAATATTTAATGTAAAATTTAGAGCTATTATATATTATTTCTGTGGATTAATGTAAAGTTTATTTTGAAAATTTCCGGACCATATTTATAATGTTTTGGTCTTTTTATTTTTAATACATATTTTGGATGGTTCTTAGGGTTAAATACTTATTGAATTATTTAAGATGAACTTTTGGTAATAATATTTGAGGTTAAAGTATGGTTTACCATATTCGATAAAATATTCCAATCATTTTGGAATTTTTAAATATTTGGTCAGAGAAGGATTTACTATTCATTCATTTATGTATCATATAACCCATTACAAGTTAATTTATTGCTTAAGGAATGAAATATTCTTCTTGGATATTCATTTCATGGAGTAATTAATGTATTGAAAAATGATTAATGCACAACCAAAGGATGAGATTGGGATTATGATATGATCGAAATAATGTAAGTATATTTTCTGGTTATATATAAATATCGATAATAAAAATATCCCTCAAATTTAAGAAAGGAATATTAAAATAAAAGGTTATACTTTTACCATCATTTTGGATGAATTGATGGTCTTTTTACCCAACATAGATTTATTGTTTTGTGTTCATTAACATTCTTAAGACCATGTTCCTTATCAGTATTTATTTTTCATTATGTGTCCGTTTTCTCTTGCATGTCAATATTTTAACTTCGCACCAATTTTTCACTTCTCTAGGAACCCAATTAGGTGTTATTTAATATAACCTTTATATTTCCCACTTCCACTATTCAGATGAAGTTTTATTATGCTTATGTATGATGTGGGTTTTCATTAAATTTCATTTTAAATATTGAACCTTTGAATTCTAAGAAAAAACTATTAGGGATAAATATATTTAGGGATATGGTGAGATAATTTAACACACTGAAAATTTAGATAAATTAATAATATGCTCGATATCTTGTTTAACATGAAACATCGAGCTTTAAGAAAAATAATATATAGTATAAAAATATTATATTAAACTATTTATTAAATTAAGGGGTCTGAATATGATTAAAAAAATAATGAAACAAATTTATAATGGTCTTACTCAATGGAAATGTATTGATTATTTTTTGGGAGATAAGATATTAATTTTTAGCAACGTAATTTTTTAAAAAATAAATTTTCATAAAAATAGTTTTATTTTATTTTGTGAGAAAATGATATAATAATTTTTTTTTAATTATTGACAATTTATTTTAAAAAATAAAAATTATTTTGGTTTTAAATTTTTATAATTTTCTGAGAATATTGTTTTTTCAATGAATATTGAAAAATACTGATTTTTATTTAAACCTATCTTTTTATCAAAAAATTGAAAAACTAACTTTTTTTCTAAAATGAGTTCAAATTAATATTTCATATATTATATTATTTATAATCCAATTTTGTTTAATGAAACTAATTTTATTGTTTAATTTTGTAATGAGTATTTTTATACAGAAAAAGACATTTTTTGGAAATAATGTTTTCATTGTGAGTTGTGTTTTTTAAATTTTACCGAGTTTTAAAAATTTAATATTTAAAAATTGAACCTTTATTTCTGAATGAAGAGATATAATTTTTATAAATTGGACCCTTTTATTATTATAAATATTAATTACAACCATCATAATGTTTTGTTAACATAATAAAGGTAAAATAAGTTAATTTGGGTTAAAAGCATGAGATAAGGTCTCAAAATCTAACCAAAAGATTCCTTTTTTTCATTTAAGGGGTAAATTATAATATATTCACTAAAAATCCAGATAAATGGATTTTTTGTAAGAATTTCCCATCATAATCACAATTATATTATTTTAAGTACATAGATTTTCAAAATATCACTCTCTTGAATTTAATATCTATAAATAATTTACATAAAGATATATTGAAGATAATTTTATTTATAAATATCTATTTGAAATATGAACTAATTATTTTAATCATATTAGTATAATTCTAATTTTGAGTGACAATATAATTAACTTATATACTTATGCAACCCAAATATAATAATTATTCAATTAATTGAAAATAAATTAAATGATTTTTAAAATATAAAAATAAAAAGATTTTGATGAATTATTGAGTTCCCAAATTTTTTCATATAAATATGAAATATTAGGGATTTTATTAATCCATCATATTCTGATCCCATATTTGTATTACCGTATTTATTGTCAAATTGAATAAATTGTTTTAAAAATGACAATAATGATATTTTATGATAAATAATATTTTATAAAATTATTTAAAAATCATTCAAATCATGAAATATGATAGGTACAATGATAAATGGTCTAAAATATCATTACTTTTTATATTATGATCTAATTTTTATATTATATGTAAAATTATAACCCATTAAGAGTGAAAAAATCAATACCTTGCATAGAGTTAAAATTGAATAAGTAACGTTTTAAACCAAAAGATAAGGTTTAAAAAACTACTAAAACTAGTAAATTTTTTACTTTTAGTGGATTTAAACCATATAATACCATATATAAAAATATATGGTCCTTTATAATCATTCTTATAGATAATGGATTTATTGTATTTTAATCCTTTAATAAATTCCATGAATGTCCATCCACTCACTTATAAGAGGGAACCAATCCTTTCTATTTTTTATACAATGTTGTGAATTCTATATTTACCAAAACCTATAAAATTATCTCATAAACTTATATATCCACTATTTATTGGTTCTTGTCTTAAAATTCCATTTGAAGGGTCCTTAATAAAGGATATAAAGGAGGCTTGCCGAAGAAGAGGTAATCATCTTACCCAACCACTTTCAATTTCATTCTTATTCAAAATCCTCTAAATATTTGGTATTAATCATTTAATAAAAAATAAAATATATTAAAAATATTTAATTATTATTATTATTATATATCCACTAATATCCAGCATCTATTCCATCAAATGGGAAGTGAAAGTATCTCTCATGCGTACATGTGGACTACTGCCACCACGCTACAATACAATTAATTTTCCATCACCATTATTAATGGATTATTAATATGATGGGTTTAAAGTCCATGAATTATACTAATTAAATAATTATTTTTTTGAATTATAATATCATTTTCAATTTCTTACCTTCCAATTAATTGGAAATTTATAAGACCACTTGTGCATACGTGTGGAATACCACCTGCATGAAATTATGTGATTAATTTTTTATCATGTTTTATATAGATGGAGGTAAGGATATATTTAATCATTATATATGATATATATATTATATAATAGTTATTATTGAAAGTGAAATTATTATTAACTTTTCATTCCTTTATCTATTGAAAAGTGAAAACAACGTTCATCAGTATGCGCAATTTACCATATCTATGATTAATGCAATTCAGTTTTCTATCTCTATATTTCATATATTAAAATTTATATAAAATGAATATATAATATATCTATGTCATCATTAAAATTTTTTATATGATTTAATCATGATAAAAGTCTAATGACCATAACTAATGTACCGATATTCACATGAAAAGAGAAACTTCATCTCCATGAAATAGTTATTTTAATAAGGAATTTTTCATAAATGGGTGTTTTTTTGTATTTAAATGAATATGGTATATATTTATTATAATTTTAATTTGGTTATATATAATGTTAAATCAATTTAGAAGCAAGTTGAACTCAGGTTAAGGGTTTCTAATCTCACCTTTATTTCTTTAAAAGTTATGATATATTCACCACTTATTTTAATTATGTGGCATATAAAAATCCCATGAATTTAATTTATTATTTTTTAGGAACACTCTATGTATCTAGAAATACATTTATATTTGTATATTTCATGAGGTTTTTATTCAGGGATTATGAATGTTGTAAGGGTTTTTCATCTCAAATTGTTTTGTTTTGGATATAGGTCATATTATACACCTATTTTTCTATATAAGGTGTATATACAATGATTTTTACACGTTATATCATGAATATTATTATGGTAATGATGTTTAAATTTTTATTTTAAGTTATTCTTCCTTGTTCCATATGATTCCAAAATTTACAACATCGTAAGGGTTTTAGGTTACAATCTCATTATTTACATGGATTGTTTATGATTAAGTTGTGAGGAGGAAATTTAATGAACTAAATCTCATGAATTGTCATACCCTATTATTATTTATAGATATAAATCTTTTTTCATTTCATTGAATTCTATTTATATTCTTAAAAAACAGAACGAATATTATTTTTTGAAACTGACTATTTTTTACTATATGATCAGGAATCATTTTTATATATGTACATGTTTTCTAATAAATTTTCTAGTAATTTTTTAATATTATAAAATTAACTTTTATATTCATTTTCATATATTTATTACTTTTTTCAAAACTGGTTAAATTCAATATTATTTTCAATTTTTGAATGTGGTACTTTTTACGTTTTACCAAAATGTGAATAGAATATTTGTTTTAATATTCACAGGATACACATAATTATCCATCATAAACCTCTCAATTTTTTGAATCTTCAATTACGATTTACCAAGGGTTATTTCAAAGATAATTGTTTCCATTTTATTTGGGATATTTTAGATTCTACAAATGTTTTTTCATTGTAAAAATAGTATTTTACTCAAAAAATTCTCCAGTGGTATTTTAAATGATTTTTTAATTTTTGATAAAATAATTTGATATTAATTTTGAATTACTATGAATATAATCCGATGAAACCATCCTAATTATTTCCCTATATGTTTTATAATTACGATAATAAGTTTTTTATGAAAATCATTAATTTTCCTTGGGTTATGCTCTGTTAAAATGTTGAAATATTTTTGAACCATGATTCATCGTCACAGATAGGGATATGATTAAATAATCATGTGGTACACATATATATGACTTTAATTATGTGATAGTTATTCCTATAATTATATAAAACTATAATTCATTGGGTAACTATGAATACCTCCTATGAAAATAATGAGTAGAATGTGGAGTGGACCTAGTTTATCAAAGGAATATATCTACAATGATTGATTGAGGAGTGAACAATGACTAATAAAATGGAATATATAGTGATATTAATCCACTATTATAGTATAGGGATTGATATTTAGGTAATAATGAAATTATTTTATATGCTTATTTTTATATTAAAAACTATTGTCTTACTCCAATGTTATACTTTCATGGATCATGTTCTCTGATACCTTTATGATTCATTCATTATGAACATCCATGATTTATTCCATAATTTAGTATTTTGATCTATGATATACATGTCATGGTTTTGAAACATCAATCCCATGTTTTCAAACAATTTATTCTCAAGTTATGTTTAAATGATCATTTCTATATACCCTTTTTACCCTCAACGAGAATCATTACTCAGTTATTATTATGTTTTATTTTCCATAGGATATGATATAATGTTATATATATGGTGTGTTTAAGAGGGTTCATTGATATGAAGAACTAAATGATGGATAATATAGATCTTTTATGAACCAATTTTTAATATATCTATGTTTCCTAAGAAACTAAAACTTTACAGTTCTAGAATGGATCATAATGATATGAAATGAATATTAATCTAACAAGATGTGATATATATGTCTAAAAAGTATATGTTGTTATAAGAACCATGTAATTTTATTTAAATTCATGTACATGTTAGATTTTATCTAAGGATTCACCTTTGTGTCATGTTCAAAATTGAGATTTATAATATCATTTTAAATGAGTATTTTGTTTGTAAACCAACACATAAATAAATATTTTAATCATCCAATAAAATAATTTTATTCGAAATATGTCTATGTCAAAATTATCAATTTATTATGGTTATATTTATCCATTTACATTATCATAAGGTTATGGAAAAATATTTTATGTTGTGCTTAATTTATTTTTTAAAACATATAGTTTTAATATGTGCATTTTTTCTCTTATTTTAAAAATGATTAGAATTTTGTAAAATTAATCAAATTAAAAAATGAGGATTGAAAATTTCAAGGTACATTTGTAAACTTTAAAACACCACCACCATTAGATTTTATTCAGAATAGATTTAGTATTAGATCATGTGTCTAATTGATTATGAGATAATATTTATTTTTATATTTGTTCATAAAAATATATTCTTAGCATCCTTACACTAACAATATTGGAATAAGAATTTTCATGTTAATAATGATATAGTTTTTTATTAGAAAAATTGAAAATTTATACCCAAATAGACAACACATTTTTTATTTATATGATTATGAATATTGGTATGACAGTATGATTCCCTGTTTCATTAATACTAGACTAGAAAAGTTTATTTTCATAATTGAGATTTATAATGATCCAAGGGGATGAATTTGTTAATTTTTCTTGATAAGAAATGTTGGAATATCTTGTAAAGTGTAAATTTCAAAATAATTTGTTATTTTATATAACTAAAAACATTTATAGCTAGATATCATCTTATGAAACAAAATATTGCTTTTTAAAGAAATTAGAAACTATTAATTTTGGAAGTACCAAGGTTTCAAAACCCTATAGTGAATTATTGAGACATGATATCAAGATTTTGATTTTCTACCTATTGAAATGGTAACATAAATGTTTCAAGGTTTTATTAATATTGTAAATAGTTTACAATCATAGGTGATAATGCATTTTTAAAAGAAATTTTTTGAAATCATTATTGATATTATGTCAAAGGGTTGGTAATCAAATTTGAAAACCATACACAAAACTATAAATTTAATTAATTTATGTTTGGATAACAATATTGGAATGTTAATTCAATATGAAAGAAGACTAAATAGATATTCCTAGAAATATAAGATGAATAATAGGGTAGTGTTTTCATCTTGTGTTGATAATCAAAATTTTAGAGTCGTTAAAATTATAGTAATAAAGACATTGTCTAACATTATTGAATGGTGATTAATTTTTTTAATTTGATTGATTAATGTACTCATTTGAAACTTAGGAAAGGTAATAATTAAATTATGTATTATTCACATATTATGTATTATATATGTAATAAAATAGATCACATTAGACCATATTTTCCTAAATTGAAGACGAAATATATAAAGACAAAGAGATATTTTAAAAGTGAAGGGAATAAGAGATTAAAATATCTAGATAGATGAAGAATAACTGAGAGAGATACATATTCATATATTTCCTCAAATTATAGTGTAAATTAATGCTATAAAATCATTGGAATTTATACATACTTTATAAAATATGAAAAAACGCCTCATCTATGTGGTATATTTTGAATATTTGAATTTTTCTCCTCTAGTTGTAAATTTATTTACACTTACATGTAGTATTATCTAATATCATTATATGAGGAAAAATATAGTTAATTTGATGCTAAAGATGTAGATTTAGTTAATAATTAATTTTTTTACTCGCATTCGACAAAATGAATTGATATGTAAATCTCATTAGAAAATAAAATAATAAATAGAAAAATAAATTTAATTATGTAGAAACTAATATTATTGAATATAATAATAGAATATAAAATTTAATATCTAATATATGAAAACATTCTTCAGAATTAGTTTCTATATCTAATTTAGAATTTCATTTAAATTATCATAATTTCATTATCAAACTAAAATATGAATTTTGTAGCTTAATAAAACATATTTTTAAATATCATTCTAATATATAAAATTTTGAAAATAATTTATATACCAATTATAACCTATATAACATCTAATGGACATAGTTTTTATTTTGAAAAATATATTTTCCAACCGAATTTATTTGTACCTTAAAGTTATGTATTTTTTCAAAAAATATAGAGAGATAGGTCTCTAGAATAACTTTTTTCTCTAAATAAAGTTTAGTATTTTGGTTTTCACAAACCATATATTTTTGAAGAACTGGAATCTTTTCAAAATATATGATTTGGGTCCAAATTATTTGTTTTCTAATGTAACTGGACCCAAGAAAATTTGGGTACCAAAAATATAATTTTATGTTTTCAAGAAAATTGGTTGATTATCAACATTCAAAGGAAATGGTATATGTAAATTAATTTTTCTAGACCCATTTCAGTATAAAATTCGTACATCTGAATTTAATTCACTATAACATTTAGTGTTTAGAAAAACATTATAGGAAGTGAAATTTTAGGGATCTACATGAACATTTGATTAATTCAATAATTGTCTATAATCTGTATCAATTTTGTAATATACATAACTCTAATTATAAGCATAAAATAGGATCCTCAAAATACACATGATTATAGTTAGTATAAATGGATTTATTTATTCCAACCAAAATAATAATTATTGGTGAAAATATTATGTGTATGCCTTGGTTGGTGATTACACTAAATTTACATGGGATTATTTTATAACATAAAAATTGAAATATTTTAATTATTTAAAGATTTTTTATACATCGATTTTAAATGATAAAAACCTACATCTGATTATTATATATAGTCCTTATGTTGGGGATTTTTTGATCTCAATTTTTTAACATTTCATTGTAAAAGGTTCATGGCCTAGAAATTTTTAGTTCATTGAACACAATTAAAAATTATTATAGTTGATAAGAAAAATAGATTTATTCATGAAATTATATGAAATTTTGTAATTGAGTATCATGTTGTTAGATTTTTTTATCTGAGTTTGTGAGTTTTTATTTTTATGCTATAAACTGATATTTATTGAGACCATTACATAATAATACTCTTAATGAGTTGTTTATTAGATGAAAGAAACTACCTTATTACTTCAGAGTCATTAGGTTTAATTTATTAATCATGAATACTAGTGATTAATTACATAAATTTAACCATAATTTCATTAAGGAATCATTAATTGATTTTTCTATAACTAGTAAGGTTTATTGAGTTTTTAATAAATAAAAACGTGTTTTTGAATAAATGTTTTATTTAATTTCAATGAAACTGATCCTTTTTTAGAAAAACCTCCAATGGTTTATCCACCAGATGATGTTTATAAAAATGAACCACTTAATTTCTATAAGTTTATTCCCAACTATCGATAAATAATTATCTAAGACTTGTAACAAATAACTTTCAAAATCCATAAATTACATTGATTGAAGAAATAATTTAATTAGTTGATGATCATCTTATTAAATTACACAAAAAATAGTCAATCATAATTAATAATCCTTCAGATAATATGTTTTGTGACTTTAGTCAACCTGTTAAAACTAGAATATCCCTAGAATGTCAATGTGGTCATGAAGAATTTTATTCCCAATTGGAACCTGGAAAGGATAGTAATGCTTTAGGTGATGAAATTTGGAAATGGGATATGCCAAAAGAGTTTAATCAATTTTAATGGAATCTAGCTGGATTGATCCATTTTTCTTTAGGTATGAACTTTAGATCTTTCATCTCTACCAAGGCCTATGAATTTAATGTAACTCATTTTTAATGATTTTTCTTCTTCCTCACTCATCAAATTTTGGTATTATCTGGAGTTCCTCCCCCAAGACTCTTTTAATTGCTTTCTAGATATGAAAATTTATTCTTACTGGTTACTAAGCCTTATTATCTATTTAATAATCTTCTGGGACAGAACTCTATACTTTAGAGAACTATGTTTTCCACTGATCGCACACTTATCTCCCTCCATATATGTGATACTATGGATCCTCCATTCTTAATCTAGTTCTCTCAATGATAAAATTTTTTCTTATTTTTAACTTATTCTTCTTCGCTATATACCACACTCCTTTTTTTCTCACGGAGGTCTGGTTGAGATGGATCCATTTTGGTTGAATTTTCACCATCCCTTATTAGATACAAGGAACTCCCACCTATTCTCTTTTCACCCTAACCTTTGTGCTAAACTCCATCTTGGATTTTCATTAAAGAGAGATGGTGGTTTGGGATTTTGTTGTTTGGGTATTAATGACATCCTTATTGACTTGTTCATCCTCCTCTACACTTGATAGCGACCCACTTATTCTACGGTTCATAAAGAGGTCACATGAGGTAGTTTCTGATGGTTTTGGGGGTTTCAAGTCAGTAGTGGGGGATCATATCAGAGGGTTTCATCCATCACATTGGTTTCTAATAAAATCACATTATATTAATAGTGTTTTTCTATAGATTCATATTATCAAAGAAGAAACCTTATACAATCTTAATATGGTGTTTTTAATGGAGTTATGATCTCTAATTATCTAGGGAATGGTTAATGATGAAGGTATCTTGAGGGGTTGTTGGTGATATCATGTTCATGGTGTGATGCAGATTTCATTTTTGCTCTAAATATTTTATAAAATCGATGTTAATTACCCATTATCAGTTCAATTTCCTGTGACTTTTTCTAATGAAAATTTGTATGTGTTTTTGTGAGTTGTAGAATATTAGAAGAGGCATGAACTGTGGCTGTTTTTACCTTTATCTCAGTTATTTTGTTGATGATTATTTGGTTTTTCTTTTTCAAATGAGTGGGTTTGTTTATCTTTTGAAGTATTTTCAATTCACTGATGGATACATGATTTTTTTTAATGTTTTTGGGATACTATTTCAAAAATTCACGCTGGTAGATTAGTGAAGGTAGTAAAAAAATGGATTATCTTCTTATATTGAGGATCGAGTTTCAAACAACATTCAAGATACAATTATTTTTTATAAGTTGAAATTAGAAATTTAAAATTGTTTGTGTGGTTGTACATTTTATGTTTTTAGTTTTTTTGATGTTTCTAAATTTTTTTCTCCATATTTTGACTCTTTCTTACTTAATCCAAACTCGATAATTAAAAAAATGTATTTGGATTTATAGGAGGACAATAATCATGTATAAAACATTGTTGAATGACATAAATATATTCAACTAATTAGGGGAAAATGAATATTTAGAATGAAATGTTATGAAACTGGAAGAATTATTAGGACTAAAATAAGAATTATTGCCCAGGGTTATTTTCATAAGAAATGTATTAATAATGGTTAAAACATTCTACATGTATAAATATTAGGATCTCTCTTAATCTTACTATCCTTTATAGTACATATAATGATTAAATTATATCATATTGAAGCTAAAACTTCCATTCTTGATACTTGAATTCATGAGGAAGTTTATATTATACATCCTTTAATATTTAAAGAATATAAACATCTTAAAAATGTATTTAAACTTAATAAATTGCTTTATAGACCTAAAAAAGCACTAAAATCGTGGAATAATTCACGTACTAGATAGTTACTTTATAATAATTTTTTTCAATAGAATTGATCATCAAACCATTTTTATAATAATTTTTTATAAAGATACTAATATTTTCTAAATTTATTACAATGGTGATATTTTTAGTTCAAATATAAAATCATTATCTTATCAATTTTTGAAACATGTAAAAATTTAGATTAAAATGAGCATGATGGAGAAATCATATTTTTCCTTGATTTTTGTTTTTCAAAAAATCTAGATTGAAATATTTTTATAGGTTATAATTTTCTCTAGGATAGAAAAAATATTTTGTATTTGGGAATGAAAAAATTATAAGTACTATAGTAAAGAATTCTATCTTACTTGACCTTGATGAATCTGGAAAATCAATAGATTGAAAACATTATAGAAGGATGTTCATAAGTTAACTATATCTTACACAGTGTTGACCATAAATTATGTTATTAAAATTTTTGGTGATTTTTCAATAAAATACAAATGAATCACATTTAAAAGTGGTAAAATAAATTATTTTTTACCTTAAAGAAACTTCAGCTCTTGTTTTCTATTAATCTTATGGAAATGTTTTTCTATTAAAAGTTACACAAATATTAACTACGGATTCCATTGATTTAATAGAAAAAGTAATTCCAAAACATGTCATTTATTATGATAATATTTCGCTTTAGGGTTTTGGAAAATCAAAATTCTATAACACTTTCCACAACTAATGATGAATATTTAGTAGTCAGAAGTTATTTTTTACAGGTTTCATGGACGAAAAACACACTCTTTTATTTTGGTTTGTGTATCTCTAAAACTCCAATAATTTTTTATAACACAATTTTTTTCTCTTTTTCTTAGAAAAAAACACATTACTCATAGAAAAAACATATATAAGAAACCATTTTCATATGGATCACACAACAAATAATGAAAAAAATTAGGACTTTATCAGAAATGGAAATTACACTACTATGTTTTTAAAAATCCTTAATGTATGATAGATTCAAATACATTATTTTTTTGGAATTGGTCAACCTAAAATAATTATAAATTAAATTATTTTTCAACAAATCCAATAAAATTTTAAAACTTTTCTAGTGAGGTTGGAGATATTTTTTTGTTTCATCCGTTTTCATTGTCATTTCATCAGTTTAATATCCAATGAATGTTATGAGCTATCCTCTAGAATAAAAATCTCTTTATTATATAAACATTTAAAAAATTAAATATTAATTTATTTGGTTGATTGTTTTATCTTCTAAAAGATATTAAATATCTATGAAATTTAACTCCTAAAATTTTAAAAAAATTAAAAATTTAACTTTTTTGAGTTGAAAATTTTTTATAAGGGGAGTTTTTATTTTTACATTTTTATGATTAAAATTTTTTTTGAAGGAGAATGATAAATTCATAAAAATAAATTACAAATTTAAATCTTAAAAATAATTTATAAATAATAATCTTTAGCTATATAGTTTTAGTAGAATCATTTGAGAATATTCAAACAAAAATTATTTTTTTTGGAAATTAGAAATCCCAACTACCTATATGAGGAATGATATATTAATTATTTAGTATTAATATATTTTTTATATTTTTTATTTTCCTACTATATGATAAAACAATATTAATAGGTTCATTTCTAAAAGATATTTTCAAAACAATCCCAAAAGTCCATATGTGAATCTAAATTATCAATAGGATATTTCGAAATCACTCTCATGAAATAATAGTGATGTCTGTAAATCTTAAAAATAGACAATGAAATATGATGTGTGCTATTATGAATAATTTACTGATAAGATCCAAAATTTTCTTGTATAATATGATGTTTATCATATAAACTAAACATATAAGAAGATCTTGTTAGATATGAGAACATAAAGTAAATGGAATTGTTGTTGAAAAATTTGATTACTTGACCATGTTAAATGGCTTTCTTGATGATAAAGAGATATAGTGGTATCTGACGTAACCAAATAATATTATTAGACAATTCCTACGAGTACTAAATATTTTACAAATGATTTTGGGCTTCCAAGTTGTTATCATATTTTAGTATTGTATGTTATTTTATTTTATCATGTACAGGAATTTATTTCATTTAGTCTTATCAAATTTATATTTATTGTTGAAAATTTTTTAGGGGGAGAAAATTGTGAAAAATTTATAACATTTAAGTTAGTTAAAATTTGTATCATTTATTTTGACTAATGATTTAATTGTAATTGTTTTGAAGAAAACATAGTGTAATTAAATTTCCATGAATTCAACGGGATAATTTATTAAAATTTAGTACATTTCAATTTTAATTGCATGTTTTGTACATTCCAAAATGGGAGAGATTGTAGATTCAATAACTAAATTTATTTATTTATTTTGGAAATATGAATTGAATTAATATGAATATATGCAACGACCCATCCTCGGGGCCCGTGCCGTGACTACCCCAAGCCCGCCTTCCATAGGCCAGGGGCTGGCGACTAGCACCAAAGGCGTAAAATCCTGGTAACTGGGAAGGCATTGACTTTATAAAAGAAAACAAGCACCACATAGTACAAGAGGAAGCAAAACACTAAGTACAAAAGAAATGCTAAAAAGTAAATGGGCCAGAATACAAACCCAAAAGAAATTTCGACTACAACTGAACAAGGTACAACAGCAAAAAGACAACAACTGGAAGTAGGAAGCATCTCCTGGGTTGTCCTCCTTGGATCCTACCTAAAGGGTAGGTACAGATAGCGCAGCTCCTGGTCGTCCACCTCGGATCCTACCTGAAGGGTAGGTACATATAGCCTCCTCCACGCTCTCGTCCATCAACCACCTCTGTGTGTCGCCTCGTCTTGTAGTCCACCTCCAGGTACTGACTCGTTGTGTAGTCCACCTCCAGGTACCGTCCAGTCCTCGAACACTCGGCCTCCGTCAGCACTGCCCGTCATATGCAACCAACACAACGAGGTGCAAGCATATCCCGTGTAGGGGTGAGTATAACGATACTCAGTAGGGACCCCGAGACCCTCAAGGTCTCACTAAACCAACAAGGATAACCACAAAGAAGATCTCAAAAGATAACCTGTACTTAGGTATATGCCCATACATATACCTAAGTTATCAAGTAACCCATCTCAATCATGAGGAAACACAAGGATTGTTAAATCAACGGATTACCACTACCCAGGTATATGCCCATACATATACCCAAGTCATCAAGTGATCCATCTCAATCATGAGGTAAACACAAAGGTCAAAAGATTCAGCTGAAACTAGGATTTTTCATTATCGAATCCGTAACTGCTGAAGAGCTCCGTCTCTGGAGTGTACAGTGGTCCTGTCACGACTCCGAGTTACTGCTCACTAACCTAAGACTGCTGAGGTACTCCTCCTGTCGAGTACCGCGGGTCTGCGGCCAACTACCGGGCGCTCCATCCGCTGTGGGTCTGTCGCCAAATATCGGGCGCTCCCCCCAATAGCCTACAGAGGTACTCCTCCTGTCGAGTACCGCGGGTCTGCGGCCAACTACCGGGCATTCCGTCCGCCGTGGGTCTGTCGCCAAATACCGGGCGCTCCGTCCACTGGGCTAGTTGACTCACTCCAAGTCGAGTTGGTCAAGCAATCGCCAGGTCTCAGCAGGCTACACGGTCTCCATACTCCACACGCTCGTCTCTAGGAGGGTCGGATCCACGAGCTACTGGTCGATACTCGAAGTATCACAAAGTCCCACAAATAAGTATCTCAAAGGACCGCGTCGTCATAGGGGTATCAACGCAATAGACAACCCGTCAATCGGACGTCCGGTCTGTGAGTTATTAGCCTTTTCGTCCCAGGGGCCCGGTTGGTTTCGTGAGCGAACCAATCCGGCCATATCACAACTGTACCCCGAACTCCCATAGTGTATACTCATAGAGACCGTTTCTCAACGTGATCACTAACGCCGCTGACGGTTCGTCAAACAGACGTTCTGTCAGAAAGGTATCAGCTTTTCCGTTCCAGGGGCCCGGTTGGATTTCAGTGTGATCCAACCCGGCCACTATCCATCTGCATCCAAAACTCGGGCGGTGGAAGCCAAAAGTTCCGTATCGTCAACAGGAACGCAACGCAACAGACGGCGCGTCAATCAGATGCCCGGTCTGGAAGTTATTGACTTTTTCGTCCCAGGGGCCTAGTTGGTTTTTTAAGTTAAAACCAACCCGACCGTACTCCAACTGCATCCAAACCTCTAGCGGAGTAATCCAAAAGATCTGTATCACTTAGAGGAATTCAACAAAACCGACGGCACGTCAATCGGACGTCCGTAGCTCAAGATATGAGTGTTTCCGCTCCGAGGGCCCGGTTGGTTTCGTGTACGAACCAACCCGTCCGAACCCAAAGTATTCCGAAACCTTGAGTGCGATATACCGAAATGACCGTCTCGATCCAAGGATCGCGTTGCCGCTGACGGCGCGTCGTTCGGAGCCCCGTAGCTCATGTTACGAGCATTTGACCGAAAAAGGTCCGAAGATGGGGGGTCTGGGCCCGGGCCGACCCGACCCGACCCGGTCTGACCTGGCTGGCCCGGTCCGGTCCGGCCAGGGCGTGGCCGGCCGGTCCGGCTCGGCTTGGCCGGGCGGCCGAGGGTGGAAGCCGCGGGGGCGCGTGGCCCCCATGTGAGGAACCCGCGGCCCCAGCTGGGGCCGCCTTGCCAGCGGACGCGGCGGCCAGGCCGCGCCCCTCCACCGGTTCCGCGCGGCCACGGAACCTCGTTGCCTCCGCCGCTGAAGCCGCGGCGGGTTTTTCCGGCGGCGCGCCGGCAGAAGTTTCCTCGGGCCACCGGACGCGCTCCGGTGGTCCGTTTTGTGTGTGGTCTTCGCCAGTGGTCCTCCCGGGACCCGATCTTCACCGCGAGGACCTCAAAATGTCTTCGTGGCCCGCTTCACCATCGATCGTCAATACACACTTCGACAGAAAACCGCGGGGTCTTCAAAATGCCTCCGCGACCCCGACTCCGCCCGCGGTTTCGCTCGGCTTCAACGGCGCGGCGCGATGGCGCCGCGCTCCTTCGCCGCGTTCTTCCTCGTGTCCGCATGGTGTCCTTGCACTGTTCCGCCTTTGTTCGTGCCGCAATGATCTCAAACAGCAAGAGGGGAAGGAGGGTCGGTCGTGTTCGTGCGGTCCGACCTTCCCCCATTAGTTTGATAACAGGCGGCCCAAAAAAAAAGAAGGAAGAAAGGCGACAGATGAGATCACGATCAAAAATAAAAATAATCCTCCATAACTTCCTGCAACAGAAATTCCCGACCCGCAAGGAAAACGTTCGCGGATCAACTAGGTAATAAGTTGATCCATGTTCATTGTTTTCTTTAGAATGAAAGAAAGAAAGAAAGAATGAATTTAAGGGAATAAAAATTATTCTCAACATGACAATCCCCTACCTCGTCGAAGTCGTCGAGTGAGGGTTCGTCGCAGATTTTCTCGTCGCGGGAGAAACGTCGCGGAAGGAGAGTCGTCGGCGTCACGTCGTCGATCTCCGGTGGTTTGGCGTTCTTCTTCGGAGGTTGGAGCGTTCTTCACGTTCTTTGCGTTCTTCGCATTCTTCGTCGAAGAACGAAGAATTCTCTCTCTGCTATCCCGAAGGTTTAACACAACACAAACCCCCTGAACAAAAAATAAAATAAGTCCTCAAATTATTTTATTATCAACTTAAGAATTGAAAAACAAAAGATAAGAAACGAACAATTAAATTTGAAGAATTAATTGTAAAACATAACTGCCCAATTAATTGGTGCGTTAAGAAATTAAGAAAACGCGTCAGTTGACTTTCATAATGACGGGTTTTCGCGGGTGCGTTACTTAGCGGAAAAGAAACGGTGGGGCTTGTGCGGGTCCCACCTTGAAAATATTCTACCAAGAGGGTAGGATATTTTTGGATAGCACCCTATCCACTTCAACCCAGCTTATGTAGCTTCAAGTTGCTTCAAGTGGCTTCCAAGAGGCTTAAGTGAAATAAAATAAAGTTTGTCGTACAATTATTTTATTTCTTAACTTTTAGCCCGAATATTAAAAACCACACCCGAGTGAACGCAACTCCGGAAGAGGTGTTTCTAAGAAATTACCGGCGCTGCGATTCCATCAGTGCCCTCAGAATTCGATTCCGGGCACCAGTTCAAACGTTAGAAAAACCCGCTCGTCTGTTCACTGAACGTACCCCAGCCAAACTTAGGAAATTGATTCCGGGCACACAGGGCCTCGGAATCAGGCGCCGTCAGAAACTGCATTCTTGTAAAATTCCAAAGAAAATTAAGAAAAAAAATTTCCTTGGAATTTACGGGTCTTTACATTACTCCCACCACAGGGCCTTATGTACCCGTAAAGCTTTACCACAAACTTAGGGAAACAAAGGCGGTACTGAGCACGCATCTGAGCCTTCCGCTCCCATGTGCTTACTTGGAGGTTCCCGTGCTGCCAAAGAAAGTGTACCAGAGGAATCAATTGTCCCCGTCGGATCCGCTCATGTCGATCCTTGATCCTCACTAGAACCTCACTGGAAATAACCCCATTGCCATTGTCCTGCTCCCCATGGTCGATGATATGCGGAGGGTCGAACACGTATCTCCTCAGTTGGGATACGTTGAAAATGTCGTGCACCTAGTGCAACTGAAGTGGATGGGTCAAGTGGTAAACCACCTCGCCAACCCAGCTAAGGACCTAGAAAGGTCCGTTGAACCTTGGAGATAACTTCCACATTGGCCACATCTCCATAAACCTCATCGAGGTGAGACTCGTAAGAAGACGTGGTCATCATCCTCGAACTCCATAGGTCTCCATTTTCTGATAGAAATGAAACTCAAAACGACTGCTGCTACGAGGGTAAGGTTGACCGACTCAAAAGTGATCGGTCGCACCCTCCTGTGCAAGAGTTACCCTGCACTGCCTGGGGTTTCTTTTTTCGCCGACCAAGGAAAACCCATTCCGATGTCGTAGTTAAACTACAACCTTTTTTCCTAATACCGCCAATTTGTGTATGAACTGTGATTGCCCCTTCCATACTCAAACCAACGTCGTAAGGCCTCGACGCTCCCACCAAGAGATTCCAACCGAAACTCTCGCCTCGAGGGTCTGACCACACCATCGGCGTAAGTGTGAGTATCGAGTCTCCTCCCAAGGTATCTCCAGACGTGAGGGTCATGTCCACAGCTTACTGGAAACTCTAGGTATGGAACAAGATTTGTGAAAGTAAGGAATGATTCATATCGACGCCCGTTACTACAACAGCTAGTAATGGACACAGACTGTTCCTTGAATCATTTCTAGAGCCATTGGGTCACACTCCTTGACCGCAAGCAGCCGCACTCTTCCACCGCCCTTCAGCTCCCTGAGCCTGGCGGGGATAGCTAAGGCGGGTGGTTGTATCATGTTAAGATGTACACCACCTCATACTGCTCTCCTAGCTCTGCCTCCACGTCTGCTGCTTCGTAGACTCATCTATCCTTAAAGCTTCCACTTCTTAAAACATTTAACACACCCGAGTCTCTAAGGCTGGCACCGGTTTCCTGTTTCTTACTGCACTGTGAAGTCTTTATCCGCTATTGGATGACCAGGACCTCCTTTATTCTTACAAGAGCTGCTATGATTTCTTCTTTGCCGATAAGATAAATCTGGTCTCATCCCCTGGATGAACCACATTCGTTGTCTAATACTGTAAATCCTAACATGAATGATGCACTCATGCCATGGATGACGTCGTAAGGCCTCGACGTAACTACCAAGAGATCCAACTGTCACTCTCGCCTCCAAGGGTCGAGTCACACTGTCGGCATCAGTGTGAGGTCACTGGGTATCCTCCAGTAGAAATCTCTAAAGTGAGGGTCAAGTCAACAGTTTAACCGGGACCACTCAATATCAACCAAACAAAACGACAGGAAAGCAAACAAAGATAAGTGTCTTTTTATTATTGTAGCTCATAGTACAAAGACACGAATACAAAAGAAATCATGGAACTAGAAGTACAAAGGACGTATCCACTAGTTCCTCTCCTGCCCACCTACTCTCGGAGCTCTACTGCCTTGTCCACTACTCGGATATTGCTCAAGCACCATCCACTGCTTCTGTCTCAGTGGCTCCTCCAACACCCGCTGATCAACCGTGCGAGGATTCAGACAGTCGCGTGCCAGGTGACCCTTTCCGCTGCTTGATTAACACAACCTGATTCTGGAACGCCTAGCTCTGTTCCCACCCCGGGTGCCCTGCACCACAAGTCCTAAAACCCGAGATCGTCCAACTGCTGGTCTGGTCCTCCTGGACCTCTGCATCATTTGTCTACTGCCCACAGATGACTCGGCATCTGATCGAAAACCCTGCGGAAAAGGCAGAAGCTCCTGTACATGCTCGGGGTGTAGAGCTACTGGCACAAACTCCACCCTGAAGAAGGTCTCGAAGTCTTCCCATGTGAAGGTCATCCCATCACAAAACAGGAACAAGTGGCTCCACCACCTGCTTGCTACTGCCTAAAGGAGGCTGGCAGCAAAGATCACCATGAAATCTGTCGGCGTCCCCACTAGCCTGAAGAATCTCACCACAGCCTCCTGCCAATCCTCAGCCGCCTGCGGGTCCGTCCCTCCCTGGAACCTGGGTGGCCTCTGGCGCTGGAACTCATTCAACGCACTCAAGTAGCGGGCATGGCCTACTGTTGGGGCTGGTGGCATCGGTGACCCAACGTATGGTAGTATCGCTGGTGCCTCCACTGGTGCCTCAACTGCAAGAGGGCCCTGTACCGAAGCCTCGTCACTCGACAGGCTGTCAGCATGCACATCCCTCTGGGCTCTAGCTGGTCATCCGAGAAGAGGCATCCTGAAAGAAACAACGTAAAACGGTCAAACGATCATACCTGGTGAGCAGACCTGGTTTGAGCTGTTTTATGGGGAAACATTTGAAAACACACACGCAATCAGTGTTTTCGTGCACAAAGTCGGAAATCAGTTGTCATGGTCCTGGTGTATGGATACGTCGGCCGCCCGCACCAACACTGGACTCCCTGAACTGAAAACCACACTCGGTACTCTTAACATTATTGCTTCACAGAAAGAAACATCAGAGTTATAAGTTCTGTAGTAGAACCGAACTCCTCTGATACCAATTTGTCACGACCCATCCTCGGGGCCCGTTCCGTGACTACCCCAAGCCCGCCTTCCATAGGCCAGGGGCTGGAGACTAGAAACAAAGGCGTAAAATCCCGGTAACTGGGAAGGCATTTCCTTTATAAAATAAAACAAGCACCATAGAGTACAAGCAGAAGCAAAACACTAAGTACAAAAGAAATGATGAAAAGTAAATGGGCCAGAATACAACCCCAAAAGAAAGTAAGACTATAACTGAACAAGGTACAACAGCAAAAAGACAACAGCTGGAAGTAGGAAGCAGCTCCTGGGTCGTCCTCCTCGGATCCTACCTGAAGGGTAGGTACAGATAGCGTAGCTCCTGGTCGTCCACCTCGGATCCTACCTGAAGGATAGGTACAGATAGCCTCCTCCACGCTCTCTTCTGTCAACCTCCTCTGTGTGTCTTCTCGTCGTGTAGTCCACCTCCGGGTACTGACTCGTCATGTAGTCCACCTCCGGGTACCGTCCAGTCCTCGAACACTCGGCCTCCGTCAGCACTGCCCGTCGTCTGCAACCAACAAAATGAGGTGCGGTCATAGCCCGTGCAGGGGTGAGTATAACAATACTTAGTAGGGACCCCGAGAACCTCAAGGTCTCACTAAACCAACAAGGATAACCACAAAGAAGATCTCAACAGATAACCTCTACTTAGGTATATGGCCATACATATACCTAAGTTATCAAGTAACCCATCTCAATCACGAGGAAACACAAGGATTGTGAAATCAATGGATAACCACTACCCAGGTATATGCCCATACATATACCTAAGTTATCAAGTGACCCATCTCAATCATGAAGTAGACACAAAGGTCAAAAGATTCAGCTGAAACCAGGATTTTTCATTATCGAAACTGTAACTGCTGAAGAGCTCCGTCTCTGGAGTGTACAGTGGTCCTGTCACGACTCCGAGGTACGGCTCACTAACCTAAGACTGCTGAGGCACTCCTCCTATCGAGTACCGCGGGTGTGCGGCCAACTACCGGGCGCTCCGTCCGCTGTGGGTCTGTTTCCAAATATCGGGCGCTCCCCCCAATAGCCTAAAGAGGTACTCCTCCTGTCGAGTACCGCGGGTCTGCGGCCAACTACCGGGTACTACGTCCGCCGTGGGTCTGTCGCCAAATACAGGGAGCTCCGTCCACTAGGCTAGTCCACTCACTCTATGTCGAGTCGGTCAAGCAGTCGTCAGGTCTCAGCCGGCTACACGGTCTCCGTACTCCGCACGCTCGTCTCTAGGAGGGTCCGCTCCACGAGCTACTGGTCGATACTCCAAGTATCACAAAGTCCCACAAATAAGTATCTCAAAGGACCACCTCGTCATAGGGGTCTCAATGCAACAGACGACCCGTCAATCGGACGTCCGGTCTGTGAGTTATTAGCCTTTTCGTCCCAGGGGCCCTGTTGGTTTCGTGAGCGAACCAATCCGTCCGTATCTCAACTGTACCCCGAACTCCCATAGGGTATACTCATAGGGACCGTTTCTCAACGTGATCACTAACGCCGCTGACGGTTCGTCAAACGGACGTTCTGTCATAAAGGTATCTGCTTTTCCGTTCAAGGGGCCCGGTTGGATTTCAGTGCGATCCAACCCGGCCACTATCCATTTGCATCCAAAACTCGGGCGGTGGATGCCAAAAGTTCCGTATCGTCAACAGGAACGCAACGCAACAGACGACGCATCAATCGGACGCCCGGTCTGGAAGTTATTGGCTTTTTCGTCCCAGGGGCCCGGTTGGATTTTTAAGTTAAAACCAACTTGACCATACTCCAAATGCATCCAAACCTCGAGCAGAGTAAGCCAAAAGATCCGTCTCACATAGAGGAATTCAACAAAACCTACGGCACGTAAATAGGACATCCGTAGCTCAAAATATGAGTGTTTCCGCTCCGAGGGCCCGGTTGGTTTCGTGTACGAACCAACCCGGCTGAACCCAAAGTATTCCGAAACCTTGAGTGCGATATACCGAAATGACCGTCTCGATCCAAGGAACGCGTTGCCGCTGACGGTGTGACGTTCGGAGGCCTGTAGCTCATGTTACGGGCATTTGACCGATAAAGGTCCGAAGACGGGGGGTCTGGGCCCGGGCCGACCCGGCCCGACCCCCCTTGGGTCGGGAAAACCGGGTCGACCCGGCTGGCCCGGTCCAGTCCGGCCAGGGCGCGGCCTGGCTCGGCCGGCCGGTCCGGCTCGGCTCGGCCGGGCGGCCGAGCGCGGAAGCCGCGGGGGCGCACTGCCCCCGTGTGAGGAACCCGCGGCCCCGGCTGGGGCCGCCTTGCTAGCGGACGCGGCGGCCAGGCCGCGTCCCTCCACCTGTTCCGCACAGCCGCGGAACCTCGTCGCCGCCGCGGCTGAAGTGGTGGCAGGTTTTGCCGGCGTCGCGCCAGGCACCGCCGCCGCCTCTGACCGCCGGCGGGAGTTTCCGCGGGCCACCGGACGCGCTCCGGTGGTCCGTTTTATTTGCGGTCTTCGCTAGTGGTCCTCCCAGGACCCGATCTTCACCGCGAGGCCCTCAAAATGTCTTCGTGGCCCGCTTCACCTTCAATCGTCAATCTGCACTTTGACAGCAAACCACGGGGTCTTCAAAATGCCTCCGCGACCCCGACTCCGCCCGCGGTTTCGCTCGGCTTCAACGGCGCGACGCGATGGAGCCGCGCTCCTTCGCCGCGTTATTCCTCGTGTCCGCACGGTGTCGTTGCACTATTCCGCCTCTGTTCGTGCCGCAACGATCTCAAACAACAAGAGGGTAAAGAGGGTTGGCCGTGTTCGTGCGGTCCGACCTTCCCCCGTTAGTTTGATAACAGGCGGCCCAAAAAAAAGAAGGAAGAAAGGCGACAGATGAGATCACGATCAAAAATAAAAATAATCCTCCATAACTTCCTACAACAGAAATTCCCGACCCGCAAGGAAAACGTTCGCGGATCAACTAGGTAATAAGTTGATCCGTGTTCATTTTTTTCTTTAGAATGAAAGAAAGAAAGAAAGAAAGAATTTAAGGGAATAAAAATTATTCTCAACATGACAATCCCCTACCTCGTCGAAGTCGTCCAGTGAGGGTTCGTCACAGATTTTCTCGTCGCGGGAGAAACGTAGCGGAAGGAGAGTCATCGGCGTCACGTCGTCGATCTCCGGGGGTTTGGTGTTCTTCGTCGAAGGTTGGAGAGTTCTTCGCGTTCTTTGCGTTCTTCGCATTCTTCGTCGAAGAATGAAGAATTCTCTCTCTGCTCTCCCGAAGGTTTAACACAACACAAAACCCCTTAACAAAAAATAAAATAAGTCCTCAACTTATTTTATTATCAACTTAAGAATTGAAAAACAAAAGATAAGAAACGAACAATTAAATGTGAAAAATTAATTGTAAAACATAACTGCCCAATTAATTGGTGCGTTAAGAAATTAAGAAAACACGTCAGTTGACTTTCATAATGACGGGTTTTTGCGGGTGTGTTACTTAGCGGAAAAGAAACGGTGGGGCTCGTGCGGGTCCCACCTCGCAAATATTTTACCAAGAGGGTAGGATATTTTTGGATAGCACCCTATCCGCTTCAACCCAGCTTAAGTAGCTTCAAGTTGCTTTAAGTGGCTTCCAAGCGGCTTAAGTGAAATAAAATAAACTTTGTCGTACAATTATTTTATTTCTTAACTTTAAGCATGAATATTAAAAACCACACCCGAGTGAACGCAACTCCGGAAGAGGTGTTTCTAAGAAATTATCGGCGCTGCGATTCCATCGGTGCCCTCAGAATTCGATTCCGGGCATCAGTTCAAAAGTTAGAAAACTCCGCTCGTCCGTTCATTGAACGTACCCGAGCCAAACTTCGGAAATTGATTCCGGGCACACCGGGCCTCGGATTCAGGCACCGTCAGAAACTACGTTCTTGTAAAATTCCAAAGCAAAATTAAGAAAAAAAAATTCCTTGGAATTTAAGGGTCTTTACATTACTCCCACCACAGGGCCTTATGTCCCCGTAAAGCTTTACCACAAACTTAGGGAAACAAAGGCGGTACTGAGCACGCATCTGAGCCTTCCGCTCCCTTGTGTTTATTTGGAGGTTCCCGTGCTGCCAAAGAAAGTGTACCAGAGGAATCGATCGTCCCCGTAGGATCCGCTCATGTCGATCCTTGTTCCTCACTAGAACCTCCATGGAAATAACCCCATCGCCATTGTCCTGCTCCCCATGGTCGATGATATGCGGAGGGTCGAACACGTATCTCCTCAGTTGGGATATGTGGAAAACGTCGTGCACCTAGTGCAACTGATGTGGATGGGTCAAGCGGTAAACCACCTCGCCTACCCAGTTAAGGACCTAGAAAGGTCCGTTGAACCTTGGAGATAACTTCCGCTTTGGCCACATCTCCGTAAACCTTGTCGAGGTGAGACTCGTAAGAAGACATGGTCGTCATCCTCGAACTCCAGAGGTCTCCATTTTATGATAGAAATGAAACTCAAAACGACTGCTGCTACGAGGGTAATATTTAAAGACTCAAAATTGATCGGTCGCACCCTCCTGTGCAAGAGTTACCCTACGCTGCCTGGGGTTTCCTTTTTTTTCCGACCAAGGAAAACCCATTCCGATGTCGTAGTTAAACTACAACCTTTTTTCCTAATACCGTCAATTTCTGTATGAACTGTGATTGCCCCTTCCATACTCAAACCAATGTTGTAAGGCCTCGAAGCTCCCACTAAGAGATTCCAACCGAAACTCTCGCCTCGAGGGTCTGACCACACCATCGGCGTAAGTGTGAGTATCGAGTCTCCTCCCAAGGTATCTCCAGACGTGAGGGTCAAGTCCACGTCTTACCAGAAACTCTAGGTCTGGAACAAGATTTGTGAAAGCAAGGAATGATTCATATCGACGTCCGTTACTACAACAACTAGTAGTGGACACAGACTGTTCCTTGAATCATTTCTAGAGCCATTGGGTCACACTCCTTGACCGCAAGCAGCCGCACTCTTCCACCTCCCTTCAGCTCCCTGAGCCTGGCGGGGATAGCTAAGGTGGGTGGTTGTAGCATGTTAAGATGTACACCACCTCATACTGCTCTCCAAGATCTGCCTCCACGTCTGCTGCTTCGTAGACTCATCTATGCTTAAAGCATCCACTTCTTAAAACATTTAACACACCCGAGTCTCTAAGACTGGCACCGGTTTCCTGTTTCTTACTGCACTGTGCAGTCTTCATCCGCTCTTGGATGACCAGGACCTCCTTTATTCTTACAAGAGCTGCTATGATTTCTTCTTTTCCGATAAGAGAAATCCGGTCTCATCCTCTGGATGAAACACATTCGTTGCCTAATACTGTAAATCCTGACATGAATGATGCACTCATGCCATGGATGACGTCGTAAGACCTCGACGTAACTACCAAGAGATCCAACTGTCACTCTCGCCTCCAAGGGTCAAGTCACACAGTCGGCATCAGTGTGAGGTCACTCGGTCTCCTCCAGTAGAAATCTCGAAAGTGAGGGTCAAGTCAACAGTTTAACCGGGACCACTCAATATCAAACAAACAAAAGGACAGGAAAGTAAACAAAGATAAGTTTCTTTTTATTATTGTAGCTCATAGTACAAAGACACGAATACAAAAGAAATCATGGAACTAGAAGTACAAAGGACGTATCCACTAGTTCCTCTCCTGCCCACCTGCTCTCAGAGCTCTACTACCTTGTCCACTACTCGTCTATTGCTCAAGCACCAGCCACTGCTTCTGTATCAGTGGCTCCTCCAACACCCGCTGATCAACCGTGTGAGGATTCGGACAGTCACGTGCCAGGTGACCCTTTCCGCTGCATGATTAACACAACCTAATTCTGGAACGCCTAGCTCTGTTCCCACCCCGGGTGCCCCGCACCACAAGTCCTAAAACCAGAGATCGTCCAACTGCTGGTCTGGTCCTCCTGGACCTCTGCATCATTTGTCTACTGCCCACAGATGACTCGACATCTGATCGAAAACCCTACGGAAAAGGCAGAAGCTCCTATACACGCTCGAGGTGTAGAGCTACTGGCACAAACTCCACCCTGAAGAAGGTCTCGAAGTCTTCCCATGCGAAGTTCATCCCATCACAAAATAGGAACAAGTGGCTCCACCACCTGCTTGCTGCTGCCTGAAGGAGGCTGGCAGAAAAGATCACCATGAAATCTGTCGGCGTCCCCACTAGCCTGAAGACTCTCACCACAGCCTCCAGCCAATCCTCAGCCGCCTGCGGGTCCGTCCCTCCCTAGAACCTGGGTGGCCTCTAGCGCTGGAACTCATGCAGCACACTCAAGTAGCGGGCATCGCCTACTGCTGGGGCTGGTGGCATCGGTGACCCAACGTATGGTAGTACCGTTGGTGCCTCCACTGGTGCCTCAACTGCAAGAGGGCCCTGTACCGAAGCCTCGTCACTCGACAGGCTGTCATCATGCACATCCCTCTGGGCTCTAGCTGGTCGTTCGAGAAAAGGCATCCTGAAAGAAACAACGTAACACGCTCAAACGATCATACCTGGTGAGCGGACCTGGTTTGAGCTGTTTTATGGGGAAACATTTGAAAACACACACGCAATCAGTGTTTTCGTGAACAAAGTCGGAAATCAGTTGTCAGGGTCCTGGTGTATGGATACGTCGGCCGCCCGCACCAACACTGGACTCCCTGAACTGAAAACCACACTCAGTACTCTTAACATTATTTCTTCACATAAAGAAACATCAGAGTTATAAGTTCTGCAGTAGAACCGAACTCCTCTGATACCAATTTGTCACAACCCGTCCTCGGGGCCCGTTCCGTGACTACCCCAAGCCCGCCTTCCATAGGCCATGGGCTGGTGACTAGCACCAAAGGCGTAAAATCCCGGTAAGTGGGAAGGAATTGCCTTTATAAAAGAAAACAAGCACCATAGAGTACAAGCAGAAGCAAAACACTAAGTACAAAAGAAATGATGAAAAGTAAATGGGCCAGAATAAAATCCCAAAAGAAAGTAAGACTACAACTGAACAAGGTACAACAGTAAAAAGACAACAGCTAGAAGTAGGAAGCAGCTCCTGGGTCGTCCTCCTCGGATCCTACCTGAAGGGTAGGTACAGATAGCGTAGCTCCTGGTCGTCCACCTCGGATCCTACATGAAGGGTAGGTACAGATAGCCTCCTCCATGCTCTCATCTGTCAACCTCCTCTGTGTGTCGTCTCGTCGTGTAGTCCACCTCCGGGTACTGACTCGTCATGTAGTCCACCTCCGGGTACCATCCAGTACTCGAACACTCGGCCTCCGTCAGCACTGCCCATCGTCTGCAACCAACAAAACGAGGTGCGGTCATAGCCCGTGCAGGGGTGAGTATGACGATACTTAGTAGGGACCCCGAGAACCTCAAGGTCTCACTAAACCAACAAGTATAACCACAAAGAAGATCTCAACAAATAACCTCTACTTAGGTATATGCCCATACATATACCTAAGTTATCAAGTAACCAATCTCAATCATGAGGAAACACAAGGATTGTGAAATCAACGGATAACCACTACCCAGGTATATGCCCATACATATACCTAAGTTATCAAGTGACCCATCTCAATCATGAAGTAAACACAAAGGTCAAAAGATTCAGCTGGAACCAGGATTTTTCATTATCGAAACCGCAACTGCTGAAGAGCTCCGTCTCTGGAGTGTATAGTGGTCCTGTCACGACTCCGAGGTACTGCTCACTAACCTAAGACTGTTGAGGCACTCCACCTGTCGAGTACCACAGGTCTGCGGACAACTACTGGGAGCTCCGTCCGCTGTGGGTCTGTTTCCAAATACCGGGCGCTCCCCCCAATAGCCTAAAGAGGTACTCCTCCTGTCGAGTACCGCGGGTCTGCGGCCATCTACCGGGCGCTCCGTCCGCCGTGGGTCTATCGCCAAATACAGGGCGCTCCGTCCACTGGGCTAGTCGACTCACTCTAAGTCGAGTCGGTCAAGCAGTCGTCAGGTCTCAGTCGGCTACACGGTCTCCGTACTCCACAAGCTCGTCTTTAGGAGGGTCCGCTCCACGAGCTACTGGTCGATACTCCAAGTATCACAAAGTCCCACAAAGAAGTATCTCAAAGGACCACCTCGTCATAGGGGTCTCAATGCAACATACGGCCCGTCAATCGGACGTCCGTTCTGTGAGTTATTAGCCTTTTCGTCCCAGGGGCCCCGTTGGTTTCATGAGAAAACCAATCCGGCCGTATCTCAACTGTACCCCGAACTCCCATAGGGTATACTCATAGGGACCGTTTCTCAACGTGATCACTAACGCCGCTGACGGTTCGTCAAACGGACGTTCTGTCAGAAAGGTATCAGCTCTTCCGTTCCAGGGGCCCGGTTGGATTTCGGTGCGATCCAACCCGGGCACTATCCATCTGCATCCAAAACTCGGGCAGTGGATTCCAAAAGTTCCGTATCGTCAACAGGAACGCAACGCAACAGACGGCGCATCAATCAGACGCCCGGTCTGGAAGTTATTGGCTTTTTCGTCCCAGGGGCCCGGTTGGTTTTTTAAGTTAAAACCAACCTGACCATACTCCAACTGCATCCAAACCTCAAGAAGAGTAATCCAAAAGATCCGTCTCACTTAGAGGAATTCAACAAAACCGACGGCACGTCAATCGGACGTCCGTAGCTCAAGATATGAGTGTTTCCGCTCCGAGGGCCCGGTTGGTTTCGCGTACGAACCAACCCGGATGAACCCAAAGTATTCCGAAACCTTGAGTGCGATATACCGAAATGACCGCCTCGATCCAAGGATCGCGTTGCCGCTGACGGTGCGTCATTTGGAGGCCCGTAGCTCATCTTACAGGCATTTTACTGAAAAAGGTCCGAAGACGGGGGGTCTGGGCCCGGGCCGACCCGGCCCGACCCCCCTTGGGTCGGGAAAACCGGGTCGACCCGGCCGGCCCGGTCCGGTCAGGCCAGGGCGCGGCCTGGCTCGGCCGGCCGGTCCGGCTCGGCTCGGCCGGGCGGCCGAGCGCGGAAGTCGCGGGGGCGCACTGCCCCCGTGTGAGGAACCCGCGGCCCCGGCTGGGGCCGCCTTGCCAGCGGACGTGGTGGCCAGGCCGCGTCCCTCCATCGGTTCCGCGCGGCTGCGGAACCTCGTCGCCGCCGCGGCTGAAGTCGCGGCGGGTTTTGTCGGCGGCCCGCCGGGCGCCGCCGCCGCCTCTGACCGCCGGCGGGAGTTTCCGCGGGCCACCTGACGCGCTCCGGTGGTCCGTTTTGTGTGCGGTCTTCGCTAGTGGTCCTCCCGGAACCCGATCTTCACCGCGAGGCCCTCAAAATGTCTTCGCGGCCCACTTCACCATCGATCGTCGATCTGCACTTTGACAGCAAACCGCGGGGTCTTCAAAATGCCTCCGCGACCCCAACTCCGCCCGCGGTTTCGCTCGGCTTCAACGGCGCAGCGCGATGGCGCCGCCCTCCTTCACCATGTTCTTCCTCGTGTCCACACGGTGTCATTGCACTGTTCTGCCTTTGTTCATGCCACAACGATCTCAAACAGCAAGAGGGGAAGGAGGGTCGGTCGTGTTCGTGCGGTCCGACCTTCCCCCGTTAGTTTGATAACAGGCGGCCCAAAAAAAAGAAGGAAGAAAGGCGACAGATGAGATCACGATCAAAAATAAAAATAATCCTCCATAACTTCCTGCAACAGAAATTCCCGACCCACAAGGAAAACATTCGTGGATCAACTAGGTAATAAGTTGATCCGTGTTCATTGTTTTCTTTAGAATGAAAGAAAGAAAGAAAGAAAGAATTTAAGGGAATAAAAATTATTCTCAACATGACAATCCCCTACCTCGTCGAAGTCATCGAGTGAGGGTTCGTCGCGGATTTTCTCGTCGCGGGAGAAACGTCGCGGAAGGAGAGTCGTCGGCGTCACGTCGTCGATCTACGGGGGTTTGGCGTTCTTCGTCGGAGGTTGGAGAGTTCTTCGCGTTCTTTGCGTTCTTTGCGTTCTTCGTCGAAGAATGAAGAATTCTCTCTCTGCTCTCCCGAAGGTTTAACACAACACAAACCCCCTTAACAAAAAATAAAATAAGTCCTCAACTTATTTTATTATCAACTTAAGAATTGAAAAACAAAAGATAAGAAATGAACAATTAAATTTGAATAATTAATTGTAAAACATAACTGCCCAATTAATTGGTGCGTTAAGAAATTAAGAAAACGCGTCAGTTGACTTTCATAGTGACGGGTTTTCGCGGGTGTGTTACTTAGCGGAAAAGAAACGGTGGGGCTCGTGCGGGTCCCACCTCGCAAATATTTTACCAAGAGGGTAGGATATTTCTGGATAGCACCCTATCTGATTCAACCCAGCTTAAGTAGCTTCAAGTTGCATTAAGTGGCTTCCAAGCGGCTTAAGTGAAATAAAATAAAGTTTGTCGTACAATTATTTTATTTCTTAACTTTAAGCCCAAATATTAAAAACCACACCCGAGTGAACGCAACTCCGGAAGAGGTGTTTCTAAGCAATTACCAGCGCTGCGATTCCATCGGTGCCCTCAGAATTCGATTCCGGGCATCGGTTCAAAAGTTAGAAAAACCCGCTCGTCCGTTCACTGAACGTACCCGAGCCAAACTTCGGAAATTGATTCCGGGCACACCGGGCCTCGGAATCAGGCGCCGTCAGAAACTGCGTTCTTGTAAGATTCCAAAGAAAATTAAGAAAAAAAATTTCCTTGGAATTTACGGGTCTTTACATTACTCCCACCACAGGGCCTTATGTCCCCGTAAAGCTTTACCACAAACTTTGGGAAACAAAGGCGGTACTGAGCACGCATCTGAGCCTTCCGCTCCCATGTGCTTACATGGAGGTTCCCGTGCTGCCAAAGAAAGTGTACCAGAGGAATCGATCGTCCCCGTAGGATCCGCTCATGTCGATCCTTGTTCCTCACTAGAACCTCCATGGAAATGACCCCATCGCCATTGTCCTGCTCCCCATGGTCGATGATATGTGGAGGGTTGAACACTTATCTCCTTAGTTGGGATACGTGGAAAACATCGTGCACCTAGTGCAACTGAAGTGGATGGGTCAAGCGGTAAACCACCTCGCCTACCCAGTTAAGGACCTAGAAAGATCCGTTGAACCTTGGAGATAACTTCCGCTTTGGCCACATCTCCGTAAACCTCGTCGAGGTGAGACTCGTAAGAAGACGTGGTCGTCATCCTCGAACTCCAAAGGTCTCCATTTTCTGATAGAACTGAAACTCAAAACGACTGCTGCTATGAGGGTAAGGTTGACCGACTCAAAAGTGATCGGTCGCACCCTCCTGTGCAAGAGTTACCCTGCGCTGCCTGGGGTTTCCTTTTTCGCCGACCATGGAAAACCCATTCCGATGTCGTAGTTAAACTACAACCTTTTTGCCTAATACCGTTAATTTCTGTATGAACTGTGATTGCCCCTTCCATACTCAAACCAACGTCATAAGGCCTCGATGCTCCCACCAAGAGATTCCAACCGAAACTCTCGCCTCGAGGGTCTTACCACACCATCGGCGTAAGTGTGAGTATCGAGTCTCCTCCCAAGGTATCTCCAGACGCGAGGGTCAAGTCCACGTCTTACCGGAAACTCTAGGTCTGGAACAAGATTTGTGAAAGAAAGGAATGATTCATATCAACGTCCGTTACTACAACAGCTAGTAGTGGACATAGACTGTTCCTTGAATCATTTCTAGAGCCATTGGGTCACACTCCTTGACCACAACCAGCCGCACTCTTCCACCGCCCTTCAGCTCCCTGAGCCTGGCGGGGATAGCTAAGGTGGGTGGTTGTAGCATGTTAAGATGTACACCACCTCATACTGCTCTCCTAGCTCTGCCTCCACGTCTGCTGCTTCGTAGACTCATCTATCCTTAAAGCATCCACTTCTTAAAACATTTAACACACCTGAGTCTCTATGACTGGCACCGGTTTCCTATTTCTTACTGCACTGTGCAGTCTTCATCCGCTCTTGGATGACCAGGACCTCCTTTATTCTTACAAGAGTTGCTAGGATTTCTTCTTTGCCGATAAGAGAAATCCGGTCTCATCCCCTGGATGAACCACATTGGTTGCCTAATACTGTCAATCCTGACATGAATGATGCACTCATGTCATGGATGATGTCGTAAGGCCTCGACGTAACTACCAAGAGATCCAACTATCACTCTCGCCTCCAAGGGTCGAGTCACACTGTCGGCATCAGTGTGTGGTCACTGGGTCTCCTCCAGTAGAAATTTCGAAAGTGAGGGTCAAGTCAACAGTTTAACCGGGACCACTCATTATCAACCAAACAAAAGGACAGGAAAGAAAACAATGATAAGTGTCTTTTTATTATTGTAGCTCATAGTACAAAGACACGAATACAAAAGAAATCATGGAACTAGAAGTACAAAGGACGTATCCACTAGTTCCTCTCCTGCCCACCTGCTCTCGGAGCTCTCCTGCCATGTCCACTGCTCGGCTGTTGCTCAAGAACCATCCACTGCTTCTGTCTCAGTGGCTCCTCCAACACCTGCTGATCAACCGTGCGAGGATTCGGACAGTCATGTGCCAGGTGACCCTTTCCGCTGCATGAGTAACACAACCTGCTTCTGGCACGCCTAGCTCGGTTCCCACCCCGGGTGCCCCGCACCACCGGTACTAAAACCCGAGATCGTCCAAATGCTGGTCTGGTCCTCCTGGACCTCTGCATCATTTGTCTACTGCCCACAGATAACTCGGCATCTGATCGAAAACCCTGCGAAAAAGGCAGAATCTTCTGTACACGCTCGGGGTGTAGAGCTACTGGCACAAACTCCACCCTGAGGAAGGTCTCGAAGTCTTCCCATGTGAAGGTCATCCCATCGCAAAACTGGAACAAGTGGCTCCACCACCTCCTTGCTGCTGCCTGAAGGAGGCTGGAAGCAAAGATCACCATGAAATCTGTCGGTGTCTCCACTAGCCTGAAGACTCTCACCACAGCCTCCAGCCAATCCTCAGCCGCCTGCGGGTCCATCCCTCCCTGGAACCTGGGTGGCCTCTGGCGCTGGAACTCATGCAGAGCACTCATGTAGCGGGCATCGCCTACTGCTGGGGCTGGTGGCATTGGTGACCCAATGTATGGTAGTACCGCTGGTGCCTCCACTGTTGCCTCAACTGCAAGAGGGACCTGTACCGAAGCCTCATCACTCGACAGGCTGTTAGCATGCACATCCCTCTGGGCTCTAGCTGGTCATCCGAGAAAAGGCATCCTGAAAGAAACAACGTAACACAGTCAAACGATCATACCTGGTGAGCGGACCTGGTTTGAGCTGTTTTATGGGGAAACATTTGAAAACACACACGCAATCAGTGTCTTCGTGCACAAAGTCGGAAATCAGTTGTCAGGGTCCTGGTGTATGGATACGTCGGCCGCCCGCACCAACACTGGACTCCCTAAACTGAAAACCACACTTGGTACTCTTAACACTATTGCTTCACAGAAAGAAAATCAGAGTTATAAGTTCTGCAGTAGAACCGAACTCCTCTGATACCAATTTTTCACGACCCATCCTCGGGGCCCGTGCCGTGACTACCTCAAGCCCACCTTCCATAGGCCAGGGGCTGGCGACTAGCACCAAAGGCATAAAATCCTAGTAAATGGGAAGGCATTGCCTTTATAAAAGAAAACAAGCACCATAGAGTACAAGCAGAAGCAAAACACTAAGTACAAAAGAAATGATGAAAAGTAAATGAGCCAGAATACAAACCCAAAATAATGTACGACTACAACTGAACAAGGTACAACAGTAAAAAGACAACAGCTGGAAGTAGGAAGCAGCTCCTGGGTCGTCCTCCCCGGATCCTACCTGAAGGGTAGGTACAGATAGCGTAGCTCCTGGTCGTCCACCTCGGATCCTACCTGAAGGGTAGGTACAGATAGCCTCCTCCACGCTCTCGTCCGTCAACCTCCTCTGTGTGTCGTCTCGTTGTGTAGTCCACCTCCGGGTACTGACTCGTCATGTAGTCCACCTCCGGGTAGCGTCCAGTCCTCAAACACTTGCCCTCCGTCAGCACTGCCCGTCGTCTGCAACCAACACAACGAGGTGCGGGCATAGCCCGTGTAGGGGTGAGTATAATGATACTCAGTAGGGACCCCGAGAACCTCAAGGTCTCACTAAACCAACAAGTATAACCACAAAGAAGATCTCAACAGATAACCTCTACTTAGGTATATGCCCATACATATACCTAAGTTATCAAGTAACCCATCTCAATCATGAGGAAACACAAGGATTGTGAAATCAACGGATAACCACTATCCAGGTATATGCCCATACATATACCTAAGTTATCATGTGACCCATCTCAATCATGAAGTAAACACAAAGGTCAAAAGATTCAGCTGAAACCAGGACTTTTCATTATCGAAACGTAACTGCTGAAGAGCTCCGTCTCTGGAGTGTACAGTGGTCCTGTCACGACTCTGATGTACTGCTCACTAACCTAAGACTGCTGAGGCACTTCTCCTGTCGAGTACCGCGATTCTGTGGCCAACTACCGGGTGCTCCGTCCGCTGTGGGTCTGTTGCCAAATACCGGGCGCTCCCCCCAATAGCCTAAAGAGGTACTACTCCTGTCGAGTACCGCGGGTCTGCGGCCAACTACCGGGCGCTCCGTCCGCCGTGGGTCTGTCGCCAAATACAGGGTGCTCCATCCACTGGGCTAGTCGACTCACTCTAAGTCGAGTCGGTCAAGCAGTCGTCAGGTCTCAGCCGGCTACACGGTCTCCGTACTCCGCACGCTCTTCTCCAGGAGGGTCCGCTCCACGAGCTACTGGTCGATACTCCAAGTATCACAAAGTCCCACAAAAAAGTATCTCAAAGGACCGCCTCATCATAGGGGTCTCAATGCAACAGACGGCCCGTCAATCGGACGTCCGGTCTGTGAGTTATTAGCCTTTTCGTCCCAGGGGCCCTGTTGGTTTCGTGAGCGAACCAATCCGGCCGTATCTCAACTGTACCCCGAACTCCCATAGGGTATACTCATAGGGGCCGTTTCTCAACGTGATCACTAACGCCGCTGACGGTTCGTCAAACGGACGTTCTGTCAGAAAGGTATCAGCTTTTCTGTTCCAGGGGCCCGGTTGGATTTCGGTGCGATCCAACCCGGCCACTATCCATCTGCATCCAAACCTCGGGCGGAGGATGCCAAAAGTTCCGTATCGTCAACAGGAACACAACGCAACAGACGACGCGTCAATCGGGCGCCTAGTCTGGAAGTTATTGGATTTTTCATCCCAGGGGCCCGGTTGGTTTTTTAAGTTAAAACCAATCGGACCATACTCCAACTACGTCCAAACCTCGAGCAGACTAAGCCAAGAGATCTTTCTCACTTGGAGGAATTCAACAAAACTGATGGCACGTCAATCGGACGTCCGTAGCTCAAGATATGAGCGTTTCCGCTCCGAGGGCCCGATTGGTTTCGTGTACGAACCAACCCGGCCGAACCCAAAGTATTCCGAAACCTTGAGTGCGATATACCGAAACGACCGTCTCGATCCAAGGATCGCGTTGCCGCTGACGACGCATCGTTTGGAAGCCTGTAGCTCAAGTTACGGGCATTGGAGCGAAAACGGTCCGAAGACGGGGGGTCCGGGCCCGGGCCGACCCGGCCCGACCCCCCCTTGGTCGGCCGAACCGGGTCGACCCGACCCGGTCCAACCCAGTTGGACCGGTCCGGTCCGGCGCGGCTCGGCCGAGCGGCCGAGCGCGGAAGCCGCGGGGGAGTGTTGCCCCCGTGTGAGGAACCTGCGGCCCCGGCTGAGGTCGCCATGCCAGCGGACGCGGCGGCCGGGCCATGTCCCTCCACCGGTTCCGCGCGGCCGCAGAACCGCGTCGCCGCCGCGACTTCAGCCGCGGCGGGTTTTGTCGGCGGCGCGCCGAGCGCCGCCGCCGCCTGGCGGCCGGCCGCTGCTGACCGCCGGCGACGCCGCGCCGGCGTGGCGCGCCGTCGGGAGTTTCCGCGGGCCACCGGATGCGCTCCGGTGGTCCGTTTTGTGTGCGATCTTCACCAGTGGTCCTCCCGGGACCCGATCTTCACCGAGAGGCCCTCAAAATGTCTTCGCGGCCTGCTTCACCATCGATCGTCGATCCGCACTTCGACAGCAAACTGCGGGGTCTTCAAAATGCCTCCGCGGCCCCGACTCCGCCCGCGGTTTCGCTCGGCTTCAACGGCACGACGCGATGGTGTCGCGCTCCTTCGCCGCGTTCTTCCTCGTGTCCACACGGTGTTGTTGCATTGTTCCGCCTTTGTTTGTGCCGCAACGATCTCAAACAACAAGAGCGGAAGGAGGGTCGGCCGTGTTCGTGCGGTCTGACCTTCCACCGTTAGTTTGATAACAGGCGGCCCAAAAAAAAGAAGGAAGAAAGGCGACGGATGAGATCATGATCAAAAATAAAAATAATCCCCCATAACTTCCTGCAACAGAAATTCCCGACCTGCAAGGAAAACGTTCGTGGATCAACTAGGTAATAAGTTGATCTGTGTTCATTCTTTTCTTTAGAATGAAAGAAAGAAAGAAAGAAAGAATTTAAGGGAATAAAAATTATTCTCAACATGACAATCCCCTACCTCGTCGAAGTCGTCGAGTGAGGGTTCGTCGCGGATTTTCTCGTCTTGGGAGAAACGTCACAGAAGGAGAGTCGTCGGCGTCACGTCGTCGATCTCTGGGGGTTTGGCGTTCTTCGTCGGAGGTCGGAGCATTCTTCGCGTTCTTCGCGTTCTTCGTCGAAGAATGAAGAATTCTCTCTCTGCTCTCCCGAAAGTTTAACACAACACAAACCCCCTCAACACAAAATAAAATAAGTCCTCAACTTATTTTATTATCAACTTAAGAATTGAAAAACTAAAGATAAGAAACGAACAATTAAATTCGAAGAATTAATTGTAAAACTTAACTGCCCAATTAATTGGTGCGTTAAGAAATTAAGAAAACGCGTCAGTTGACATTCATAATGACGGGTTTTCGCGGGTGCGTTACTTAGCGGAAAAGAAATGATGGGGCTCGTGCGGGTCCCGCCTCGCAAATATCCTACCAAGAGGATAGGATATTTTTGGATAGCACCCTATCCGCTTCAACCCAGCTTAAGTAACTTAAAGTGGCTTCAAGTGGCTTCCAAGCGGCTTAAGTGAAATAAAATAAAGTTTGTCGTACAATTATTTTATTTCTTAACTTTAAGCCTGAAAATTAAAAACCACAACCAAGTAAACGCAACTCCGGAAGAGGCGTTTCTAAGAAATTACTGGCGCTGCGGTTCCATCGGTGCCATCAGAATTCGATTCCGGGCACCGGTTCAAAAGTTAGAAAAACCCGCTCGTCCGTTCACTGAACGTACCCGAGCCAAACTTCGGAAATTGATTCCGGGCACACCGGGCCTCGGAATTAGGAGCCGTCAGAAACTGAATTCTTGTAAAATTCCAAAGAAAATTAAGAAAAAAAATTTCCTTGGAATTTATGGGTCTTTACAATATAAGTATTCATGAGACTTTTTAAGTTGTTCTGTTTGTAAAAAATGAATTTATGTTATTTAGAAAAATAATATAACTTAATATGGATTGAAAATGTATGGTAGTATAAAATTTTCTGATAGATTTATTTCAAAAATTTCAAGAGCACTATAATATTTCTGGACAAAATCATCCGTAGATGATGTGAAATGCTTAGTTCATTAATATATGATTAAGTTGTTTCTGATGCTATTAAAACAAAATATGAGATTTCTAAAATTTAGATGTTGAAGTTTGTAACAACACTTACTATAAGTAAATCTAAAAATCAAGTGTCATAAGTAAAACACTATAATAGTAATAGATAATTATAAAAGTGACTGGTCATTATAAAGTTGTGTAATCAATTTTTTCTAAGAGTGATTTTGATTGGTGTAAAAATTTTCTCTTTGAGTGCTATCACTAAGGGTTATTTCCTACGTAGAATTATTTTAAAGTACTTTGTGTTCATATAAAAAATGGTAAGCTTTTGATCCTCTATGAAAAAGGTATTGAAGGGATACAAAGATATAGTGTTTGAGGAAATAACACTATGCCTTTTGATAGGTTAAATGGAGGGATTTTGGGTATTGGAAGAAAAAGTTCATAATGCCTAATTTAATGTCGTGGGTTCCTTAGACCAAGTTTACATATCAAAATTTCACTTGGTATTAGATATTTAAGTAGTAATTTAATTTTAAATTAGTAATTCATTTATTAAATAATACTCTATGTATTTTTTATAACTTTTCTGTATTCAATTTTGTTTTAATTATCATTGTATTTAAAATTTCAATTTATATTGGTTTTATTTCTTCTTTCAGATATTTATAAACATTAGAATTCTTTTTTTTCTATTGCCCTTACAGTACATTTATAGAATAATTTTTTTACATTCAATATTTTTACTATTATCATCGATTTTACTAGAAAACAGTCATGTGAAGATTATCCTATACTAGGAGAGTAAATTATTACATTTTTTTAAACTTCAATATATCCCGTATTCAATTATTTTCAATACATTTGTAAGTGAACATTTATGTGGATGGTATGATTTACTAGTTGAGTAAATTATTAAAACAAATTCGGATGAATTAAGATATTAATCTCAGAGTAGATCCAAAGTGGTTTAGTTTGAACCTATATTTCCCCAACATCCTTGAAAAAGGAAAAAGTATTTGAATAAAAAATGTGGTATGTTTTTTATTAATCCATCAAATAGAATAGCTGATAATATTGAAAGAAATTAATTATCATATTAAACAAATATTAGTTTTGTGTGAATTCACCTAACTAAATTTTTTTTACAGGTATCAATTCAAGACTTTGAGAAACTAATTCTGGACACCTTTAACTCTAAGGGTTGGGTAGACATTCATGCAATTACTTTAGGAAAGTAATAATTCACATTCCAAGTAAGAGGATAGGGGGCATGTGTTATTATTTTAATTTTTTATACTAGTATAACATAGTGGGTGATAAAATACAAGGAAGAAAGAGATATCTTGAAGGGATTTATTTGAGATATGAATCAATCAATATATGGGTGAATTAAATCATATATACAGTATATGTTTTTAGAAATTTTGAGAAAGACATAACTTATGTGTTCTATCTATCATGATCCCCCAACACAATATACATACCTAACTATTTATAATGCATTGTTTTTTGAGGATCCTCTTGAATATATTTTACCAGAACAATCAAACAAAATTAGTGGGATTATGTGAATCATCAAAAATAAAGTCATATTATGTAAGGGAAGTGGTATATGATATTATTGTTCCAACTAATCGAGTGTCTTTTCTTATAGAGGAGGTGTATACATTTGGATAGAGTATAGGTCATTTTTACTCTGTCCACATAACCTTCTTCAAAATTTTACATATATGGTATGTGTTGTTTCATAACGTTTTATTTACTTTTAATTTTCGATTACTTATAATGTTTAATTATATATAGATTATATAGGACAATTTAAAATTTATGGAATCATTAAAAATGAAATAAATGATCTGAGAAGTAGAAACTTTAGTTTCTTTATAGTCTTTATAAAATTGAACAAAATTAGCCTTTAAATCATTTAAATTACCCTTTTTTTGGAGTTTCTAATGAGTGATGTCAAATTTTGGAAGGGACTTTATAAAAGGAATAATTAAAAATTTATCTTATATTTTGCTAATGGAAATGATCTCTTAGTTCTTGTTTTAAAATTTTTCCATGAAATTAAATTTGAATTTTATTTTTTGTTAAGTAAATATTTCTTATATTCATATAATTGATTAATATAATAAATTTTCAACTAGGTACTATTCTTATAAATTAATGAGATAAAATCCATTTATTTTTTTATATGCTAAATATATTATAATTGTTTGGTAATATCTAAAAAATCTATTAAAAGTTAAATATATATCTAAAATATTACAAAAATAAGAATAAGTATTTGTTTTTTCTAATACATGGTAAGAAATAATACCTATGTTATTATAAACCACTATTAAATATAGCATCAATTTTTATTTTTTTTATAGTTTCGTTGATATTGGATGTTATATATGTTATTTCCCAATTAATGATCAATATATAGTCTATTCTTTTTATTGGGACAGGGTTATGATTTTTTTAATTTATTGATTTCTTATGTTTTATTTTATCTTAGTAGTTCATTAATCATAAAATTTTTTCGGTATAATATGTTTTGTTAATTATTATAAAAAATATGATTGGTCGTGGAATGTATATAATATGGAAATTTTTTCAACAATGAAGCCAAATAATATTATATATATACTATTTCAGGAAAAAAATAAAAAATAATTTTTTAGTCATACATATATGGAATTTCATTTTTTCAATGTTTTATTTTAAAAAACAAAGAGTTATTATAAAAGAGGTCATATTTAATATGATTATTATTGGTCACAACACATTTATAAGATTATCACGACGGATGAATTAATATATTTTAAAAAGTTTAATTCCATAAAATTGTTTATATTTTAAACAAAAATATTTTACTAAATTTTATTATTTTTTGTGTTTTGACGAACTTTCACCATATTCGTTGGACTCCTCATGTATTAATCTTGTTTTAATGATCATAAATTCTATTTAGTCCCTAAAAACTGTTAACTCTAAGTAATCTATCTCACATCAAATGTAAAGTAGCTTAGTAAAAGCATACAAAGCTCTTAAGTGCTATACATTCAGTTTGGATACTATATACTATCTTAATTCATGTTATAATGATTTCTCTAACAAATAGTTAAGTTTAATTCATTTCATAAATACTACTGCTTAAGTATGAGTATAGATATTGGCCTAAGTCATGAGACACCATGACAAGAATACACCGTGACATCTAGACACCGTGAGATCCAAAAACCATGACATCAAGACACCATGAACAAGAAACCATGAACAAGATACCGTGACAAGAAGACACCGTAAACATGACACCGTGAACAAGACTCCATTACATGAAGTGTAACATCCCAAGTAAGTAATGAATAATAGATATTTTTATCTATGTCTATTAATGATTAAGATAGTATTTTAGAGGCTTAAAATGAAAATAAATACAGTCTTAAGCATGGAATACACTAATATTCTTAAAAGATTGTTTTACTGCCTTTTGATGGCAAACCCTTTTTAAATATATCTTTTGACAATTTTATAAGAAATGTTTGTCAAAATAAACTTATTATTTATGATTGGGACATCAAAATTTACTTTGTGTGAATTTTTGGTATTTTTCCGATAAAGTTCATTTTTTAATGAATAGTGAAAATGTTGTATTTTAATTCAAAACCTCTTTTTAATCTAATTTATTTATATGATTAGATTATATTTTGAATTGGTTTTGAAGTGAATTTAGAATATATTTTTACCATTTTATCCAATGGTGTTCATTGGAATCAATTTCACTTTGAAATTGGACTTAAACTAGTGTCAATCTTTTGATACTTATTGTTTCATAAAAACACGCTATTTGTCATGATAGTGGGAATTAGTTATTAAATTAATTAATGCAACTTACATGTTTAGAATTTTTTAAAATAGACAACATTTTTGAATTCGGAATATCAAATATAGCTTAGGGTGAAGTTTTGGTATCTTTCTGAAAAACATCAATTTTTGATGAATAGTGAAACCACTAAGTGGTAGTTAAAGATACTGATTTTTCGTTTAAATGAAACTTTGCCACTTCTGTGATTTGATTTTAAAAAATCCGACATACATGGTTGTCATTAAGAAGTAAAATGTGGTTCAATGAGATTAAAATAATTTTTTGGGGAATAGTAACTTTTAAGTTCTTAATCGCGATTAGTGGTAATTAGTGTAGTTTAAGGTAAAAATAATGTTTTAATAATATGAGATGAACTTGAAACATGTCCTACCCTTATTGGATGTGTCATGGCAGACCAAGAAAATCCATGGGTCAACTTGGGGACCCCATGGAGGCACTTTGGTTGGGAAATGACATAAATATCTTTTTATTTAATGATAAAGTAAAAATGACACAAACAAGAGATGTTTTACTAAAATAATTTTTACATGGGGTTATACAGGTCATATTTTTGATTATAAATAGTCATTTGAATGATCAAACGATTTCCTACATCATAGTATTTTTTTTATATAATTTTTAGACTTTAAATAAATTAAATTATTTATGACATCATGATGATGCAGTGATTACCTCATTAATAAAGGATTTAAATAAAATGAAATGATAATGTAAAATCTCTGAACTACACATGTCAAAAACCTATTTTATGGGTGTATTTCTAACCCTTATCACCATAGCCTTTGATTATATCAATGTGGGACCATTAAAATCCGAAACCCATTTGAAAATAAAGTAACATTTCTTTACTTTCCAAGAGTGCCCCTCCTCTCCTCTTATAAAAGGACCCCACCTCTACCTCCTTACCAACACTTCCAAAGCCTTTGGCTCGGCCAAACTCTGCCCATTTTATCTCTCCACTTCACTCTATTACTCCTTGAAGCCTCACTTTGGGCAGAAGTCTTCCCAAGGAAGCCTTTGAACTCAAACTAAAGGGAGTTACCCGATTTTAAGGTAATGTCTTCACTTCAGTCCTTTTGTTTTATTTTGATTCTCCAACCCCCTAAACTCTTTTTATTCATTTATTTTGTAACAACAACAGTATATTCAATATAATAGTATGTTATTATAAGAAGGTTTCTATCTACAATTACACACACCTACATCTAATGGTTAAAGGACATACTGTTTCTACTGTTTCCGTGGATGGTGAATTTATGCCTCCCGAAACGATGATTGTTCAACATTCTTTTAACACCTTAAAAGGTGGCCATTAAGATGACACTATATTTATATATGATATATAATATGTTTATGTTTTCCTTAATCTTCTGTATTTTTCATTTTTTGCATACCTTTATGGTTTCCATTATGGGTGAACGCGATATCTTCATTTAAGGAAGTGCGGACTACCGCCCCCTCAAAGTGATTTGATTCGTTAAATACCATATGTGGGACGTATAATGGATGGAACTGTGATATTATATATGATATTATACTGGAATTATAATATACCTTTATATCATTATGATTCCATTCTATGAAATACGAAATAGAAATAAAAGTAGCGTTCATGCGTACGTACAGCTTACAATCTCCATGAACGGTGCATTTCATTTCTTACCACTAAATGATTATGTAATATTATAAATGCATGAATGTAATGGATATATATGAAATATATGATATCTACATCATGAATACCATTCTGGATATAATGGATACATGAACAAATTGTAATTATAAAGGGCTTATTTTTTACTCAAGTATCAATGATCGTTAAAACGACCGTTATTAACTTAAATAATTACATAGTGTTCATGACATGGAAATAAGTGATAGAAAAGGAATAATGAACTTGAAAAAGGTTCTTAAACAACTAGAAATTAACTCAAGTTTATTATTGAGGAGATTAAAGAACGACCGAGTCAATTCGGACCCGAGGTATGGGACTTCGTCTCAATCTCCTTTCATTGAGGCATATTTTGTTTTATACACAACATTCTTTTATAAGGTGTATAAACCTCTTTGACTTTTACATTTATCCAAAAGGAAACTTTTTTATACGAAGCGTTTACTAAATGACAGAAGGGAATGTTTTTGTCGTACGTATGCGGCGACAATGACTTCTCCGCCACCGTGACCATTATTTGAGTTTCGGCTTCCTCTACAAGCCATACCTTTTTTTAAAAGAAAAATAAATATCGTGTTTTACTTTTCTTTTATTTTGGTATTGAAAATGGTTTTCATAATGTTTTTATATCAATGTGTTGTATTGATATCTTGTGATTGAAAGGTGGAAATGTTATGTTTCCTTTATGCATGTTTTATGTGATACGATTATGTTGAGGTTCTTGGACATTATTATGATGATGGGTGGTTTCGTGATAAACTAAGGGTGGGGGAGCCCGATATAGCTCTCCAATGCATTGGGTAACGCTAAGGAGTGAAACATTAAGATTTCTCTGAAGAGATTTAGGGAATATATTGTGATGGGTATTCCAAACGTAACCAAGAGGGTTACTCCCTACGTAAGAATGTTATGAATGCCTCGAGTTTCCTTTATGTCTTATGATTTTTATGATTTATTCATAATTTGATGAGGTATGTTAAAGTGCTTATGTTTTATGGGTAAAGTATGATTTCATTATTATGTATATATGTACCCATGTTTCCTTTCAATATTTTTATATCCCTTACTGAGCTTTTTATGCTCATCCCAAGTTTTTTTGAAATGTTTTTCACAGGTCAAGGGAAAGGTACATGATATGATGATAGTGTCAAGGAAGTGTCAAGACAGAATCCATGTTTTATTTTAAATATATTTCCATTGATGGGATAGAAGAATACTATCTTTATGTAACCACTTTGTTTATATGTGGAATGTAATTCAAGTTTTATGATCTAATTCTCTAAAACTATAAACCCGAAAAGATCCTCAATGTGTAATCTTGTAATAACTCAAGATTAGGTAAGGTTTAAGGCTGGGGCCTTATAGTTGGTATCAGAGGTCGGTTTAGATAACTTTAGGAGTTAGAATTCTATTAAATGATTATCCAAAAATATTTTTTTTATGGTCAAATTGAAGTGATATAGTATTTGAAGATTACCATGTTGCTTCATCTAAGACATGTTTGTTCAGAATGGTTTTCCGGAGAGGAAACAAGGAAGTAGTGCTAGGAAGGCATACAGAAGGAAATAACCTTCCGAATCAGCATCCTGAGATGTTCAGAATTGGAACTGAATAGTTTGTTGCAGTAATGGCGCAGTTTACTCAAGCAGTAAATGGTGGTGGTATCCATGCACGAGATCAGCCAGATCAACCACAGAGGAACATGTCAGTGGTGGAAAATTTCATGAGGCAACATCCCCCACCATTCAGAGGATCATCTGACCCTGTGTTAGCTGAAGGGTGGATTAAAGCACTGTAGAAAATTTTCGATGTCATGGGGTGTTCAGACAATCAAAAGGTTAGTATTTCTATTTACCGTTTGGAGGGTGAGGCAGATCAGTGTTGGTCTATGGTTAAAAATATTAGGGACGCCGATGAGATTGATGCTCTTGACTGGGATGAATTCAAAGGTATGTTTCATGAGAGTATTTTCCAAAGGTTGTTCAACTTAGGATGGAAAATAAATTCTTGGAATTGAGGCAAGAGGAAGACTCAGTGGCTACCTATGAAGAAAGGTTCACTCGATTGGCACGGTATGCTCCAAATTTTATCCGAGACCTTGATAGTAAAATCAATAATTTTTACTCAATATTAAAGCCAAAATATCGAAGGGAATTAGATTCTCGTGAGTTTAAAAGTTATGAAAAGCTTGTTCGAAGTGCTGGGAAGGTGGAAACAGAGTTTGCTGATGATCAAGTGTTCTATAACAACCTACAGAAGAAGAGACCGAGGTGGTAGGAGAAAGGTATGAATTCTTCAAAAAAGTCTGATGGTAAGAAAACTAAGTTTTCATTTTGTGATAAATGTGGAAAAAGGCATGCGGGGGAATGTCTTCTGAATTCTGGAAAGTGCTACCGATGTGGTAAGATGGGACATAAGGCTCGTGATTGCACTGAAAAGGATCAAGGTGAAGGTAAGACCAAATTTGATTTACAGTTAGTGAAATTTTATAAGTGCAATGAGATGGGTCACTATGCAAACGAGTGTCCGACAAAGAGCTTGTGAGATGGGAAGCAGTTAGACTACAAGAAGAAAGGGGTGGTGAAATACTTTGCAACTAATTCAGCAGATATCGGGCCATCAAATGAAGTTGTATAAGGCACTTTGTTTTTTTTCAGATTATTCTAGTGTGTTGTTTGATTCGGGGTCTACACATTCTTTCATCTCTGAAAACTTTTCTAGTAAAATGGGAATACCATCTCAAGAAATGACTCCTGATATTTTGTTAAAAACATCTAGGGTAAATGTTGAGGCAAAAAGAATTTATAAGAATCTTCCTATCCTTATCTGTGGAAAGAACCTAATTGCAAACCTTATTATTCTACCTCTAGTAGTGTTTGATGTTATCCTGGGTATGGATTGACTCTCTATTTACCATGCTAAGATTGACTATAGAGCTAAAGAAGTTTTTTTTCAGAAAGACTTTCAGTTTGTGTACAAGAATGAACCCTTACTGTTGATAACTTATCAAGAGGCCGAGAAACTTGTAAAAGATGGAAATGAATGTTACCTTGCACACATCGTTGAAAATAAAGGAATTGTTCATATTAATGATTTTCTAGTGGTAAATGAGTATCCTGATGTTTTTTCTGATGAGTTGCCTGGAATAATACTAGATCGGGAAGTTGAATTTACTGTTGACTTAGTTCCTGATGCTAAGCCAATTTCAAAACCCCCTTATCGAATGGCTCAAATTGAACTTTTAGAGTTGAAGGAGCAATTGAAAGATTTATTAGAGAAAGGTTTCATTCGACCTAGCACATCACCATGGGGTGCTCTTCTTTTATTTGTTAAAAAGAAAGATGGTTCAATGAGACTTTGCATTGATTATAGAGCCTTGAATAACATCACTATTAAGAACATATATCCTTTGCCTCATATCGATGATTTGTTTGATCAGCTCCAGGGAGCTCAGTATTTTTCAAAGATTGACTTGAGATCAGGGTACCATCAGCTGAAGGTAAAGGAATCAGATGTTCTGAAGACCGTGTTTCATACAAGATATGGCCATTATGAATTTGTAGTAATGCCTTTTGGGCTAAACAATGCACCTGCTGTATTCATGGACATATTGAATAGAATTTTCTATGAGTTCTTGGATAAGTTTGTGGTGGTTTTCATTGATGATATTTTGGTGTTTTCTAAAAGTAAAGAAGAGCATGAAAGACATTTAAGGGTTATTTTGAAAACCTTAAAAGAAAAGAAATTGTATGGGAAATTCATCAAGTGTGAGTTTTGGTTGAAACAAATTTCTTTCCTTGGTCACATTGTTTCTAAATATGGGATAACCGTTGATCCTGCAAAAACAAAGGTTGTTGAAGAATGGCCAAGACCCACAAATGTAACTGAGATTCGTAGCTTCCTTGGTTTGGCAGGCTATTACTGAAGGTTTGTTAGAAATTTTTCAGGGTTATCTAGTCCAATGACTAAGCTAACTCGGAAGGGTGTTAAGATTATCTGGACAAAAGAATGTGATGATTGTTTTCAGGAATTGAAAAGAAGATTGGTGAATGCTCCAGTTTTGGCACTACCTTCCAGGAATGGTGAGTTTGTTATCTATAGTGATGCTTCATTGAAAGGACTTGGTTGCGTCCTAATGCAGAATGATCAGGTAATTGCTTATGCTTCATGACAGTTGAAAACTCATGAGGTATATTACCCTACACATGATTTGGAATTAGCTTCTGTTGTTTTCGCTTTAAAAATTTGGAGACATCATTTGTATAGAGTAAAGTGTGAAATATATACTGATCACAAAAGTTTAAATTACATATTCACTCAGAAAGAGTTAAACATGAGACAGAGGAGATGTCTAGAATTAATCAAGGATTATGATTGTACAATTCATTACCATCCGGGAAAAGCAAATAAAGTGGCTGATGCTTTGAGTCGAAAAATTAATGCTTCATTGACAATGTTGCATTTGGAACGTGATCCTTTGGTTAAGGATTTGATGAACTTCGGCATAGAAGTTGTTGGTGTAGGAAGTTCTACTGTTTCTTTTTAGGTATCAGTGAGATCATCTCTATCAGATAGAATCAAGCAAGCACAGAAGCAAGACAATGAGTTGCAAATAAAGGTAGAGCTGGTTCAGAAAGGTAAGTTGCATGAATTCAACATTTATAATGATTGCGTTTTGAGATTTGGGAAGATATTGTGTGTGCCTTGTGATTCACAGTTGAAGAGAGAGTTGTTATGTGAATCTCATAGTTCTCTGTTTTCAGTTCATCCTGACAGTACTAAGATGTACAGAGATCTGCGGGAGTATTACTGGTGGGATGGAATGAAAAGAGATATTGCTGATTTTACTGTGAAGTGTTTGACTTGTCAATAGGTTAAAGAAAAGCGGCAGTTACCGAAAGTGATGCTTCATCCTTTACCAGTGCCAGAGTGGAAATGGGAGAATATATCCATGGACTTTGTTGTGGGATTACCGAAGACATCTCGAGGTAATAATACAATCTGGGTTATTGTTGATCACTTGACTAAATCTGCTCATTTCCTTGCTATACAAGATACTTATTCCCTAGATCAACTTTCCCATTTGTATCTTAAAGAGATAGTCATGTTACATGCAGTTCCCCTCTCCATTGTATCTGATCGTGATCTCAGGTTCACTTCAAACTTTTGGAAAGGACTTCAGAAGTTGTTGGGTACTGAATTAAATTTTAGTACAACTTTTCATCCTCAATCAGACGGGCAGTCGGAATGAACAGTTCAGACCTTGGAGGATATGCGACGAGCTTGTTCGATGGATTATCAGGGAAGTTGGGACCAACATCTTTCTTTGGTTGAATTTTCATATAATAATAGTTTTCATTCCAGTATATAGATGGCACCATTTCAGGAATTATATGGGAAGCGGTGTCGAACTCCAGATTTATGGGATGAAGTGGGTGAAAGAAAGCTGATGGGACCAGAATTGGTAGAAGAGATGGCAGAAAATGTTCAGCTGATTCAGAAACACATGAGAACAGCTCAGAGCAGGCAGAAGAGTTATGCGGACAACAGGAGTAAGCATCTATCTTTTGAGGTAGGTGATCATGTTTTTCTCAAGGTTTCCCCATGGAAAAGAGTGATGCGATTTGGTAAGAAAGGAAAGCTGAGTCCAAGGTTCATTGGACCATATGAAATTCTGGAGAGAGTTGGATCCGTTGCTTACCGAGTGGCTTTACCTCCGAGTTTATCTCAGGTACACAATGTTTTTCATGTTTCGATGCTGAGAATGTACATGCCAGATCCATCTCATGTTTTGAGTACAGAGGTAGTTCAGCTGGAAGAGAACCTATCTTATGAGAGACAACCGGTCCAGATTCTTGAGCACAGGGAGCAAGTGTTACGGAATAAGGTGATTAATCAGGTAAAGGTTTTTTGGAAAAACCACATGATGGAAGAGGCAACATGGGAATCTGAAAATGCAATGAGGGATAAGTACCCCCATTTATTCGATAAGTAAATAAATTGCGGGGAAATAATTTTCTAAAGGGGGGAAGGATGTAACATCCTAAGTAAGTAATGAATAATATATATTTTTATCTATGTCTATTAATTATTAAGATAGTGTTTTAGAGGCTTAAAATGAAAATAAATACAATCTTATGCATGGAATACACTAATATTCTTAAAAGATTGTTTTACTGACTTTTGATAGCAAAACCTTTTTAAATCTATCTTTTGAAAATTTTATAAGAAATGTTTGTCAAACTAAACTTATTATTTATGATTGGGACATCAAAATTTACTTTGTGTGATTTTTTGGTATTTTTCCGATAAAGTTCATTTTTAATGAATAGTGAAATGTGTTGTATTTTAATTCAAAACCACTTTTTAATATAATTTATTTATATGATTAGATTATCTTTTGAATTGGGTTTGAAGTGAAATTAGAATATATTTTTACCATTTTTATCCAATGGTGCTCATTGGAATCAATTTCACTTTGAAATTGGACTTAAACTAGTGTCAATCTTTTGATATTATTGTTTCATAAAAACACGCTATTTGTCATGACAGTGGGAATTAGTTATTAAATTAATTAATGAAACTTAAATGTTTTGAATTTTTTAAAATAGACATCATTTTTGAATTTGGAATATCAAATATAGCTTAGGGTGAAGTTTTGGTATTTTTCTGAAAAACTTCAATTTTTGATGAATAGTGAAACCACTAAGTGGTTGTTAAAGAAACTGATTTTTCGTTTAAATGAAACTTTGCCACTTATGTGATTTGATTTTAAGAAATCCGACATACATGGTTGTCATTAAGAAGTAAAATTTGGTTCAATGAGATTAAAATAATTTTTTGGTGAATAGTAACTTTTAAGTTCTTAATCGAGATTAGTGGTAATTAGTGTAGTTTAAGGTAAAAATAATGTTTTAATAATATGAGATGAGCTTGACACATGTCCTACCCTTATTTGATGTGTCATGGCCGACCAAGAAAATCCATGGGTCAACTTGGGGACCCCATGGAGCCACTTTGGTTGGGAAAAAAACATAAATATCTTTTTATTTAATGATAAAGTAAAAATGACACAAACAAGAGATGTTTTACTAAAACAATTTTTACATGGCGTTATACAAGTCAAATTTTTGATTATAAATAGTCATTGGAAAGATAAAAATATATCCTACATCATAGTATGTTTTTATAATTTTTAGACTTTAAATAAATTAAAATATTTATGGCATCATGATGATGCAGCGATTACCTCATTAATAAAGGATTTAAATAAAATGAAATGATAATGTAAAATATATGAACTTCACATGTACAAAACCTATTTTATGGGTGGATTTCGAACCCTTATCTCCTTAGCCTCGAATTATATCAATGTGGGACCTTTAATATCTGAAAACCATTTGAAAATAAAGTAACATTTCTTTACTTTCCAAGAGTGCCCCTCCTCTCCTCTTATAAAAGGCCCCCAACTCTACCTCCTTACCCACACTTCCAAAGCCTTTGGCTCGGACAACCCCTTCCCATTTTGTCTCTCCACTTCCCTCTCTTACTTTTTGAAGCCTCACTTTGGGCAGAAGTCTTCCCAAGGAAGCCTTTGAACTCAAACTAATGGGAGTTACCCGATTTTAAGGTAACGTCTTCACCTGAGTCCTTTTGTTTTATTTTGCTTCTCCAACCCCCTAAAATATTTTTATTCAATTATTTTGTAACAACTACAGTATATTCAATATGCCATGATGTTTTTATAATAAGGTTTCAAGCTACACTTACACACACCTACATCTAATGGTTATAGGACATACTGTTTCCGTGGATGGTGAATTTATGCCTCCTGAAACGATGATTGTTCAACATTATTTTAACACCTTCAAAGGTGGCCATTAAGATGTCACTATATTTATATATGATATATAATATGTTTATGTTTTCCTTAAGCTTATGTATTTTTTATTTTGGTCATACCTTTATGGTTTCCATTATGGGTGAACGTGATATCTTCATTTAAGGAAGTGCGGACTACCGCCCCCTCAAAGTGATTTGATTCGTTAAATACCATATGTGGGATGTATAAAGGATGGAAATATGATATTATATATGATATTATACTGGAACTATAATATACCTTTATATCATTATGATTCTATTCTATAAAATACAAAATTGAAATGAAAGTAGCGTTCATGCGTACGTACGGCTTACCGTCTCCATGAACGGTGCATTTCATTTCTTACCTCTAAATGATTATGTAATATTATAAATGCATTCATGTACTGGATAAATATGACATATATGATATCTACATCATGAATAACATTCTGGATATAATGGATACATGAACAACTTGTAATTATAAAGGGCTTATTTTTTACTGAAGTACCAATGATCGTTAAAACGACTGTTATTAACTTAAATAATTACATAGTGTTCATGACATGGAAATAAGTGATATAAAAGGAATAATGAACTTGAAAAAGGTTCTCAAACAAGTAGAAATTAACTCAAGTTTATTATTTAGGAGATTAAAGAACGACCGATTCAAGTCGGACCCAAGGTATGGGACTTCGTCTCAATCTCCTTTCATTGTGGCATATTTTGTTTTATACACAACCTTCTTTTATACGGTGTATAAACCCCTTTGACTTTTATGTTTATCCAAAAGGAATATTTTTTATACGAAGCATTTACTAAACGACAAAAGGGAATGTTTTTGTCGTACGTATGCGGCGACAACGACTTCTCCGCCGCCGTGACCATTATTTGAGTTTCGGCTTCCTCTACAAGCCATACCTTTTTTTTAAATAAAAATAAATACCATGTTTTACTTTTCTTTTATTTTGGTATTGAAAATGGTTTTCATAATGTTTTTATATCATTGTGTTGTATTGATATCTTGTGATTGAAAGGTAGAAATGTTATGTTTCGTTTATGCATGTTTTTTGTGATATGATTATGTTGAGGTTCTTGGGAATTATTATGAAGACGGGTGGTTCTGTGATAAACTAAAGGTGGGTGAGCCCAATATAGCTGTCCAATGCATTGGGTAACGCGAAGGAGTGAAACGTTAAGGTTTCTCCGAAGAGATTTAGGGAATATACTGTGATGGGTATTCCAAACGTAACCAAGAGGGTTACTCCCTACGTAAGAATGTTATGAATGCCTCAAGTTTCTTTTATGTCTTATGATTTCAATGATTTATTCATGATTTGATGAGGTATGTTAAAGTGCTTATGTTTTATGGGTAAAGTATGATTTCATTCTTATGTATATATGTACCCATGTTTCCTTTCCATATTTTTAAATCCCTTATTGAGCTTTTTATGCTCATCCCATGTTTTTTTGAAATGTTTTTCACAGGTCAAGGGAAAGGTACATGATATGATGATAGTGTCAAGGAAGTGTCAAGAAAGAATCCATGTTTTATTTTAAATATGTTTCCATTGATGGGAAAGAAGAATAATATCTTTATGTAACCACTTTGTTTATATGTGGAATGTAATTCAAGTTTTATGATCTAATTCTCTAAAACTCTAAACCCGAAAAGATCCTCAATGTGTAATCTTGTAATAACTCAAGATTAGGTAAGGTTTAAGGCTGGGGCCTTATAGGAAGACACTGAAACAAGACACTGTGAACAAGACACCGTGACACGCAGACAATAGGACATCCACACACCGTGACTCCGAGACACCGTGACCACGAGACACCATGACCAATCCCGAAACCGTGTGAAGGAGACACCATTTCCATGTCATACTATGACACTGTTTCCTAATATATTTTTTCTTCTTTCAATTTAATCTCTAACATTCATATTTGTAGATTTTAATGCACTGACATAATTATTGTTTCTTTATAGACATATCATCGGACAGTACGAGGTACGAGTTGCAGAATACATTCAACCTGTCATCCCCAACACATGAACTCCAAGATAAAATAGTAATGCAGCTCAAAAAAATAGGATATAAGCGAGATCAGTTGCACGATCTTGGGAAATAAAATAATCTAGTGGGGATGACCGTGACAATAAAATACACATAGAGAATTGGATCATGAAACTCAACTATACTGAGGAACACACAAATCATACTCGAATCATGAGAACATCTTCTCACTGTAAAACACCACGAAGAACACAAGAAGAATCTATCTAATCTGCGACACCCTGTTTTCCATAAAAGGACCTGTGTTATGCATCTTCCTCATCTAATACATCCATAGCTATAAAGACTAACACTCAGAGCACTTCTGATCCTATCTCAATACTTCTTCTCTATTGTGTATCTATTTATTAACTTTAGAGAAGAGTGTGTCTCTCTATTACAACACACTCTCTCTCCTGCATTAAATTGAAGGATACAAGATATACTTACTCAAACACTCTTTTAATCTTTTGTATACCCACAGATAAGTGTGGAAGAGGTCCATGTGTGGCCTGGTTGTTTATACCCAAGAAAAATTGTCCAAGAGGTCCCTGTGTGGCTTAGATGGTCTTGGGTACTGTTTTTAACCCCGATCTGGGGTGTGGATCAAGTTTATTTATAAAAACTTCTTGGTGGTAGGTGATCACCATGTGGAGTGGATTAGGTCTCTTCTTGAGACTGAACCACTTGTTGCATATCCACTATGCTATTTATTTTAGTATTCTTTGTTTTACTGCATCACTGGATAATTCAGATATCACTAAATTCATGTTGATAGTTACTCTAGGAAAGAAGTTATAATTTTCTTGGCTTATTAGAATAGCTTAAAAAGTAAGATTAGTAACTTATATTTTGATTACTAATAACTAATCAATCTTATAAGAAGTTATTGAAACATTCAAACCCTTATAACAGTATAACCTTGATTAACTGGGCTGTATTTAATCTTTTGGGGAAACTCTTTAGAAATAATTTTTAATCATATTTTTTTATAGTTACTCAATTCACCCCCCTCTTGTGTAATCTACTCCAACCAACATTTGGTAACGGAGGTTGTTTATTAATGTTATTAAGACTTTGTTTAACATTATTCAACTGTGATTGTGGTTTTACTTTAATGATCTATAAATTTCTGTTAATTCAAAATTTCTTGCTCTTTCAAAATATTTCCATCGTATGTATAATAGATTGGATGGTGCTGCAACCAATAGAACACCATTCTTTAATCGAACCAACTATGCTCAATGGAAAATTAAAATGAAAATTCACATAGAGAGTATGAGTTATGAAATTTTATCTTCCATTATAGATGAATATAATATTATTACTACTGATAGAATCTCATGGGATTAACCTATCAAAATTTCCTACAACAACAATTGCAAAGCTACGAATGATTTATACTGCTCTTTAAGAGATAAAGAATTCAATATAAATTCTGCATGTAAAACTGCCCATGAAATTTTGGATACTCTGTCCGTCTCACACGAAGGAACATCTAGTGTAAAAGAAATTATACTTAATACATATACTATTATAAATGATTACATTAAAATAAAACGTAATGAGCCTATCTATGACATGTATCCTAGGTTCAATGAGATTTTCCACACAATGATTTCTCTTAGAAGAGAATTGAATGCCAAAGAACAAATCCCGAGAATTCTCAGATGTCTGCATGACAGATAGAGAGGAACCTCTATCTTTATTAGAGAATCATGCGACATTAGAAAGATACCGGTAAAAGAACTCATTGGGAAATTGATGTTGTATGAATAAGAACTGAATGTCAACAAGGAAGAGAAGAATGGACGAAAGAGAAAATTTGTTGTATTCAAGACCACCAGCTATAAACACAAAGACAAAGGGAAATTGGAAGCTTCTGTAGAAAGTTTTAGTAGTGAACAATCATCACATGATAGTGTTGAGGAAATGAATTAATTATCAAGAAGATTCAAGAAATTTTACAAGAATAATAACTTTTTACGAAAGACTATCTTCAAGGGAAAGTATAACCAAAATGGAAATTGGAAGAATGACTGGAAAAGAAGTGAAGAGACTGATGAGATTGAATTCTATGAATGTAAGCAAAAATGGCATATGTAGGGTGACTATCCAAAGGTCAAGTAAAAAAATAGATATTATGACAAGGAAATGAAGTATAAAAAGGTCATGAATGTAACCTTAAGTGATTTTAAAGATAGTTCAAGAAAATCAGAAACATCACATGATGACTAGGAAAAAAATCCAATATGTGTTTTATGAAAAACAGATCTGAGGTAACACCTGACTCTCCCCTACATAATTCATACTATTTTAAAAATGAGAGTGAGTCTAAGAATACAAATAATGAATAAACATTTGAATACTGTAACATGCTTGAAGAAACATGAAACAAACTAAAAGAAAAATATAAATCAATGAAAAACCAGTATGCTCTTACTGTGACTATTAAATCTGAACTCACAAATGAAAAAGAGAAACACTACTAAAAATATGATCTATACCCATGGTTTTGGGAAAACTGATGGTATAGTTCACTAATTTGGACCTATACCAATGGTATGGCCAAAATCTTTTGTATAGGTCACCTATATGTACCAATAAAAATTTGTTTCTCAAAACCATTTATATAGGTCACTAATTTAGAGATATACCAATGGGTTTGGGAAAACCATTAGGATAGTTCACTAATTTGGACCTATACTAACGGTTTTGGAAAAAATATTTGTATAGGTCCATTATAAATACCCTATACCAATGGTTTGACCACAAACCATTGGTATAGGCCCCCCATATACCAATAGTTTTTCTAAAACCATTGGTATAGGTCCCAAAATAAATTAATCTATACCAAAAGTTCTCAAAACCATTAGTATAAGCTTATACCAATGGTTTTGAGAACCGTTGGAATTTGTACATTTATTTTTAATGGAATCTCTTTTCCATGGACATTAAATAAATGAAAAATTAAAATACCTGTTATAATACATATATATAATTATGAAATTATGTTCACATAAGTATGTTAGGTTAGTTGTTGGGTCGTTCAATCACAAACTAGAGGTGCTGGGATCAAAACCAACTGAATGATTCTTTTTTGAAGTACATATACTAACGGTTTTAGGGAACTGTTGGTATATATTTTCATATTACTTATACGAACGGTTTTAAAAACCATTGGTATAGGTCTATACCAACAATTTTCCCAAAACTGTTTTATAGACTTATCCCGAAGAATTACTAGCCAACAGTTCTCCAAACCGTTGGTATAGGCTATACCAAAGGTTTGGAGGCCTATAACAATAGTTCCAAACTGTTGGTATAGGGTATTTTTTGCAGTAGTGAAAAATTCTCAACTGCTCAAAGAGAACAACAAATTAGAAATGTCTAATGAGAAATTGAAGAATGACCTTGAAATTTTTACCAATGGGAAGAATACCCTTACCCAAATGCTAGGAAAAAAAATTAACCCTAAGTACAACACTAGCATTGTCTATCATCCTGGAAAAATAAATCTTGGTAGAACAATTTTTTTTCAAAATCTAGGACATATAGTTTTTCTCCCAGTTCTGGACACAAATCAAGTAATTCTATCTATGATACATCTTCTACTGTTTCAAGTTTTTCTTGACCAAATAGAGTTTATTTTTCAAATAATTTACTTAATATATATAGGAAACCTATGAGGAAGATATGGGTTCCTAAATCACTTATTACTAATGTTACTTGAACCAAACAACTATGGGTACCAAAATCGGTTTTTGTTTAATCATTTTTTAGGAAAGATTCTTAAAGAGATCCTCTTAAAGTGTATGGTACTTGGACAGTGGATGTTCAAGACATATGACAAGGGACTAGTCAGGCTTAGAGAATCTAATAAAAATAGATAGAGTACATGTCACATTTGATGACAATTCCAAAGTAAAGATCATTGGACTCATCCAAGTCGATAACTCTAACTCTGATTTAATTTCCAAAGTATTATTTTTGATAGATTAAAATATAATCTACTTAGTATCTCAAAATTATGTGATGATGGACTTCATGTTATATTCGAAAATTATTCTTTCAATGTCTTTAATTCTAAAGATGAATTATTATTTTATGTATTAATAAATAAAAATGTTTACTCGGTTAACTTAGATTCCTTAAGTTCTCAAAATGATTCATGTTTAAGTGTATTTCATAAAGAGTCTTGGATCTGGCATATGAGACTATGACACTGTAATATTCACTCCCTTTGTAAGCTAACTAGAAAAATAATAGTTAAAGACTTACCCAAACATGAGTTTCCAAATGAATAAGGTTGTAATCCCTATCAAAAGGGAAAACAACACAAAATTTCATTCAAACCAAAGAAAGAAGTGTCAACTTCTCAACCTCTCGAACTGGTTCGCATAGATTTATTTGGACCATCAAGAGTTTCTAGTTTAAATGGGAAGCACAACATTTATGTTCATGTATATGACTTTTCTAGATATACTTGGACCTTCTTCCTGGCTCACAAAAGTGAACCCTTCTCTTATTTTACTAAATATACCATGTCTGTGGAAAATCTTAGTGGACTTATAATTAAATCTTTAAGAAGTGATCTGGGGCGTGAGTTTGAAAATAAAGAGTTTGAATCCTTTTAGTCACAAAATGGTTATACTCACAATTTCCCTGCTCCTAGAACACCTCAACAAAATGGAGTAATTGAAAGAAGAAATCGAACCCCGCAAGGGATTGCTAGAAAAATGCTTAGAGAATATTACCTACTTATTTATTTTTGGGATGAAGCTATCAATACAACATGATATATAATCAATAGAGTGTTAATGAAACCTATTCATAAGATAAATCCTTAGGAGTTATAGAACAATATAAAACCCAAGGTTAACTACATCAAAGATTTTGGCTGCATAGTCTATATTCTTAATACTAAGGAAAATCTTGACAAATTTTCATCCAAGAGTGATAAAGGTATCTTTTTAGGATATTACATAACCAGTAAAGTCTATAATGTGTTCAATAAGAGAACTAAATGTGTGGAAGAATCTGTCCATTTCAAATTTGATGAAAAAGATCCAATTAAGTCTAAAACCATTCTAGAGAACCTGGAGGTTTATCTATCAAATATGAATATTAATCAAAAATCCTCAAACCATTATGTGAAAGAGTCTGTGTAAACTTCTAATTCTGGAAATTCCATAGACTCAAGCTATGATGAACCTGAACCTATTGATGAAACTGATATCACTAGTCTCTCCTTTTGTAGAGTTGTTAGAACTCTCAAGAACCATCCTTTAGATACTGTTGTAGGAGACATAGAAAAAGGAACACCAACTAGAGCTTCTCTTAGAAAACATGTTGAACATCAAGTTTTCTTGTTACAAATTGAACCCAAAAACCTTAATGATGCTATCAATGATGAATTATGGTTGATGGCTATGCAATAAGAACATAATCAGTTTGAAAGGAACAAAGTTTGGAAACTTATTGAAATACCCAAGGACACATTCACCATAAGCACTAAATGGGTGTTTAGAAATAAGGTAGATGAGGCTGGTAACGTAATTAGAAACAAGGATAGACTAGTTGCACAAGGCTATAGTCAAGAAGAAGGAATTGATTATGAGCAGACCTTTTCACCAGTAACTAGAGTTGAAGCCATAAAAATCCTGCTTGCTTATGCTGCACATCTTAATTTAAAACTATATCAAGTGGATATTAAGAGTTTATTCTTAAATGGGTATATAGCTGAGGATTTCTTTGTTGAACAACCCCCTTGTTTTTCAAATCATCATTTTCCAGATCATATTTCTATATTGTTAAAAGATTTATATGGTTTAAAACAAGCTCCAAGAGCATGGTATGATTGATTGAGTAATTTTATTATTTCCAATGGTTTTATAAAAGGAATAGATGATCCTAGTCTTTTTATAAAACAAATTTCAAAGGGTTTTTTAATTTTTCAAATCTTTATAGATGAAATTATATTTGGATCTTCAAGAAATTATTTATGTGTTGATTATTCTAAAATGATGAAAAAGGAATTTCAAATGAGTTTAATGGGTGAATTAAAATTCTTTCTCGGATATCAAATCATTCAAAATAATGATGGTATTGTCCTAACTCAAAGTGAATATACTAGATAACTTTTAATGCATATTTCATTGGATAAAACTAAAAGTTGTAACACTCCCATGAGTACCACTTGTAATTTGGATCTTGATAAAGATGGAAAATCTGTTGATCAAGCCACTTATAGAAAAATGATTACAAGTTTACTCTACCTAACTACTAGTTGACCTGAAATTATGTTTAGTCGATGTATGTGTGTGTGTTTTCAGGAAAATCCCAAGGAAAATCATTTAAACACTATAAAGAGAATTTTCAAATACCTCAAACATACACCCAATCTCGGAATGTTTTATAATAGAGGAAAATCATTTGAATTAGTTAGTTATTTTGATGTTGACTTCGGTGGCTATAAGTTAGATATAAAAAAAACCTTTGGAACATGTCACTTTTTAGGCAAGCCACTAATATCATGGTTTAGTAAGAAACAAAATTCTATTGCATTATCTATTGTAGAAGATGAATACGTACCTGCTAGTAGCTATTGTGAACAAATCTTGTGAATGAAAAATACATTACTAGATTATGGATATCAATTCAGGCATGTAGCTATAAATTGTGAGTACATAAACTCCTTTAACATCATGAAAAATCCAGTTTCACATTCGAGGACTAAGTATATTGATATAAGACATCGCTTTTTGAGAGATCATTATCAAAAGGGTGATATCACTTTGGGATTCATTAGTACTGAGTATCAGTTTGCTGATATATTTACCAAAACATTAAATTCTAAAAGAATAGAATACATCATACATGAATTAGGAATTATAAATTTTAATTAAATGTCTTACTGTTTTATATCTCACAATTTTTATATTTCCCTGTTTTATGTCTTACTATTATATCTCTTATTGTTTCATGATTACGGTCCCACGGTTAGTGTTCCATGACTATTGCCTGACACTCACTGTCACACCATAAAGTTTATGTTTACTATCTCACCGTAAAGTTCATGTTTACTGTCTCACCATAAAGATCAAGTTTACTATCTCACCGTAACACTCATTTTTACTGTCTCACCATAACGCTCAGTTACTATCTCACCATAACATTCATTCTCTATCTGTAACATCCCAAGTAAATAAAGAATAATAAATTTTAATGTTCATTAATTTTACATTAAATGGGATTCTATGTTCAATGGCGTACTAAATACGCCACATCGATTTTCTTTAAAAATCTTATGTTGCACACTAATAATATAATATTATTATTTTAAATGGTAGTTAACGCCTAGCCATTGTAAGGGAAAGAATGAATAAAAATAAAAACAATATGATTATACATGTTTTTAAAATGTTTTTACATTTATCTAATAAATTTTAGAGGCTTAAAATGTGAATGAATCTAATTTTAAGCATAATTTTCTTTAAATGTCCGATTTACCGCCATTTAATAGAAAAACCTCTTTAAATCTACTTTTTTTCACTATTATAAGTTCTATTTGACAAAATTAAATTATTTTTTTGAATCAGGACATCAAAATTTACTTTGGATGAAATTTGGGTATTTTTATGATAATATTTATTTTTTCATGAATAGTGAAAATACTGTATTTTAATTCAAAAGTAACTTTTAATATAATTTATTTATATGGTTATATTATCTTTTTAATTGGTTTTAAAGTTTAATAAGAATATATTTTTACCATTTAATCTAATTTTGGTCATTGGAAATAATTTTATTTTGAAATTGGACATAAAAAAGTTTCAATCTTTTGATAGTTATTGTTTCTTAAAAACACATTATTTGTTTTAATAGTGAGAATTAATTTTAAATTAATTTCTGCCGCTTATGTGTTTTGAATTTATAAAAATGGAATCAATATTTTTAATTTTTAGGTCCAAATTGTGTAAATAGGTAACTTTTATTTTTAGACATTTTAAATATTACTTCAGTAAATATTTTACTTACCATGATTACAGGGTAAATATACTAAATAAAGGTAAAATATAATATTATAATAATTTTAAATTACCCTAACATGTGTCCTAATCCTATTGGTGGATACATATCCGACCATGGGAATCCATGGGCTGAATTGTGGACCGCATTGTGCCACATGGGAGTAATAATGACATTTTATATTTATTAATTTAAAGTAAAGACAAAAATGACCTAAACAAATATATTTTAGTAAAACAAATTTACATGGGGATATATAAGTTATCATTTAAACTATAAAATTTATTTGGAAAGATATAAAGATATCCTATGTAATGGTATTTGTTTTATAAGTTTTAGACATCAAATAAATTAAATTATTTATGACAAAATAATGATGTAATATGTACCTCATTAATAAATAATTTAAATAAATAAGATTATAAATATTAAAACAATATCCAAAACCTGTCCAATTTTTATTGAATTATTTTATATCGACCATGAGTCATCTGAAATTCGATATTAATGATTATTTGACCTTTTGAAACCGAATATGAGGTTATAATAAAATAATTATTTCAAACTTTCTTAAAGAGTCCCTCCCATCCCTTATAAAAATCCCTCACTTATAACCCATTTCTCACACTTCTCAAGTCTTTGGATCATGAAAACTCTACTCCAATAAGCTCCCAAGATCCATATCTTCATCCTAGAATCCTTACCATAGGCAGAAAGCACTTCCAGAAACCCTTTCGGTTTAAACCAAAGGGAGTTACCTTATTTAAAGGTAACATCTTCTCTTAAGTTCTTTTGTTTGAATTTACTTCTCCAACCCCCTAAACTCTTTTTATTACTTTATTTTATAACCAAATCAGTTTCCTCAATATACTAGGATGTTGTTATGAGATTTATTTGAACTAAACTTACACACACCTCAATCTAATGGGTAAAGAACATAATGTTTCTGTGGATGAAAAACTAACACCTCACGAAATGATGATTGTTCAATTATCTCATATCGCCTCTCATGGTAGACATTATGATGGAACTGTATTTATATATGATATATATTATTTTTATGGTTTCCTTATTCTTCTTTATTTTCCATTTATAGAATACCTTTATGGTTTCCATAATGGGAAAACGCGATATTTTCATTTTAGCAAGTGTGGACTACCGCCCCCTCAAAGTGATATGACTCATTAATGCCTTCTGTGGGATAAAAAATGATGGGTTTAATGATGTTATTTAAGATATTATACTAGAATTATAACATACATATGTTTCATAAAGTTTTAATTGCATTAAAATACTAAATGGAAATAAATGTAGCATTCATGCGTACGTACGACTTACCGTCTCTATGAATGGTGCATTTCATTTCTTACCTCCAAATGTTATGTACTATTATAAATACATGTATATACTAGATATATATGATATATATGATATCTAAATCATTAATATCATTCTAAAGATAATAGATATTAGACCACATGGACAACTTGTAATTATAAGGTGTTCATTTTTAATCACGTACCAAATATCGACGAAACAACCGTTAATTACTTACATGATTACATAATGTTTATAACATGGTAATAAGTGATATAAAAGGAATAATAATCATGAAAAATGTTCTTAAGAAATTAGAAATTAACTTTAGTTTATTATTCAGGATATTAATGAATGATCGAGTCAAGTTGGGCACGAGTTAAGGGACTTCATCTCAATCTCCTTTCATTGAGGAATATTTTGTTTTATTTTCAACATTATTTTATACAGTGTATAAATACCTTTTACTTTTAATTTCATTCAAAGGTAATATTTTATTATTCGGCATTTTACTAAATGAAAAAATAAAAGAATGTTTCTTTTTAATGTATGCGGTGGCAACGTCCTTTTCCGCCGTCGTGAGTAATATTTGTTATTCGGATTCCTTAACAAGACGAAATGTTTTAAAAAGGAAAATAACTACCATATAATATTTTATGTATTTGGGTATTTAATATGGTTTGATAATGGATTTTTTATATCAAATGATATATTTTTATTAGAATTTTATCTTTTTTTGGGTTTATTTTATGTGTTATGAATACGTTATGGTTCTTGGGAATTATTTACGTATACGGGTTGTTCTGTGATAAACCTTGGGTGGGTGAGCTCAAGATAGATCTCCAATGCATTGTGCAACGTGACAGAGGTAAACGTGAATGTTTCTCCAAAGAGTTTTAGGGAATATACTATGATTGGTATTCCAAATGTAACTCCCTATATAGATGTGATATCTACAATGCAAGAATGATATGGATGCCACAAATTACCTTTATGATTTATGTTTTACATTGTTTTAATCATAAATATTATGATTTCATGAGGTATGTTAAAGATATTATGTTATGTATTTAATGATGAACTAATGTTTTCATTCTTTGTTTTATAAACCTTACTGATCTTTTTATGGTCATCCCAAGTTTTGAAATGTTTTTCACAGGACTTAAAGATGAATAGGGTCAAGGATGGGATCAAGGAAAAGACATGTTGTCTAAAACATGGAAATAGACATGAATCTTTTTCTTTCAAGAGTTTTTATTTTGTGAGAAAAAATGGAAACTGGGTGGAAGTGTCTACTTTGTAATCTTTTGGGATGTAATAGTTATGTCCTAATTCTCTAAAACTATAAACCTGAAAAAATCATCAATGTGAATTATTCATTTAATTTAATAATATGTAATTTTTAAGGTTGGGTCCTTATATTTGGCATCATAGGTCGGTTTAGAAAATTTTAGGAGTAAAAATATTATTTAATTAATTTCCATAAATAAATTTATGAGAATAATGAAATGATATAGCATTTACAGATTACCATATTGCAATGCCTAAGATATTTCTATGTTTAGAATGGTTTTCCGCAGAGGAAACATGGAAACTATGTTTGGATGACATCTGGAGGAAGAAAACCTTCCAAATAAGCAACCTGAGATGGTCAGAATCGGAAATGAACAATTTGTTACAGTGATGACATAGTTGACTCTGGCTATAAATGGTGGTGGTATCCATGCATGAGATCAGCCAGATCAACCACAGAGGAACATGTCAGTAGTAGAGAATTTCATGAGGCAAGATGCCCCATCATTCAGAGGATCGTCTGACCCTATTCCAGTTGATGGGTGGATTAAAGCTGTAGAGAAATTTTTTTTTTGTCATGGGGTGTTCAGAACACCAAAATGTTAGTCTTCCTATTTACCATTTTAAAGGTGAAGCTGGTCAGTGGTGGTCGATGGTGAAACATATCAGTGATAGTGAAGTGATAGATGCACTTTATTGGGATGAATTCAAAGGTATGTTCATTGATAAATTTTGTCCTATGGTGGTTCGACATATGATGGAAAAATAATTTCTAGAATTTAGGCAGGAGGATGACTCAGTGGCTTCTAATGAATCAAAATTCACTCGACTCACAAGGTATGCTCTGAATTTCATACGAGATCTTGATAGTAAAATCAACCGTTTTTAATCAGGATTAAAGTCAATGTATCGAAGGGCTTTAGATTATTGTGAGTTAAAATGTTATGAAAAACCTGTTCGTTCTACGGAGAAGGTGGAAATGGAGTTTTCCAATGATTAGGTGTTCTTTGATAGACAAATGAATAAGAGGTTGAGGTGGCAAGCGAAAGGGAAGAACTCTCCAAAAAACTCTGATGGTAAGATACTTAAATTTACAGTTTGTAAAAATTGTGGTAAAAAACATGATGGGGAATGTCTTTTGAAATCTGGTAAGTGATACTGATGTGGTAAAATGGGACAAAAGTCTTGTAATTTCACTGAATAAGACCAAGGAAATGGTAATACAAAATATGATATACAGTCAGTAAAATGTTTTTAAGTGAAATGAACTGGGTCATTAAGAAAATGAGTGTCTAATGAAGAACTCAACTGTGGGAAAGCAGCCAAACTACAAGCAGAAAGGGGTGGTGAAATCCTTTGCAACTACTTCATTAGATGTTGGGCTATCAAATGAAGTAGTATTACAAACAATGTTTATTTGTTAATATTATTCCAATGTGTTTTTTTATTTAGGGACTACACACTCTTTCATTTCTGAGAAGTTTTATAGTAAATTGGGAATTCAATCTCAAGATATGAATACAAAAGTTATGGTAAAAACACCTAGAGGAAATATTGAAACAAAAAGAAACCATAAAAACCTTCCTATCCTTGTTTGCGGAAAGAATCTACCTGCAAACCTTATTGTTTTTCCTCTATTAGAGGTTGATGTTATTTTGGGTATGGATTGGCTTTCTGTTTATCAAGCTAAGGTTGACTACAGAGCTAAAGGGTTTTCTTTTCCGAAATATTTTCATTTTCTGTACAAGAATGAACCCTTACTTTTGATAACATATCAGTAAGCTGAGAAACTAGTAAAAGATGGAAATGAATGTTACCTTGCTCATATTGTTGAAAATAAAGGAAGTGTTGAGATTAATGATGTGCCAGTGATAAATGAGTACCTTGATGTTTTTCCTAATGAGTTTCCTGGTATTATACTTGATTGAGAAGTTGAATTTACTATTGCCTTAGTCCACGATGCTTAACCAATTTCAAAACCCCCTTATCGAATGGCTCAAATTGAACTTTTAGAGTTAAAGAAGCAATTGTATGAGTTATTAGATAAAGGTTACATTCGACCTAGCACATCACCATGGGGTGATCCTGTCTTATTTGTTAAAAAAGATATGGTTCAATGAGACTCTACATTGATTATAGAGCATTGAATAACATCACTGTTAAGAACAAGTATCCTTTGCCTCATATTGATGTTTTTTTGATCATATCTAGAGAGATCAGTATTTTTCAAAGATTGATCTGAGGTCGCGGTACCATTAGTTTAAATTAAAAGAAGAAGACATTCCAAAGACTTTGTTTTGTACTAGATATGGCCATTATGAATTTGTAGTTATGCCTTTTGGGATAACCGATGCACCTGCTGTATTCATGGATCTTATGAATAGAATTTTCCCTGAGATCTTTGATAATTTTTTGGTTGTGTTCAATGATGATATTTTGGTTTTATACAAAATTAAAGAACATTAAAGTCATTTAGGGGTTGTCTTAAAAACTTTAAAAGAAAAGAAACTGTATGGATAATTCAGTAAGTGTGAGTTTTGGTTACAACAGATTTATTTCCTTGGTCACATTGTTTCAAAAAATGGAATAACTGTTGATCATGCTAAAAAAAAGTTGTTGAATAATGGCCAAGACCCACAAATATAACCAAGATCCATTGTTTTCTTGGTTTTGCAGGTTATTACCAAATGTTTGTTGAGAATTTTTCACGGTTATCTAGTCCAATTACTAAATTAACTCAAAAAGGTGTTAAGTTCATTTAGACAGAAGAATGTGATGATTGTTTTCAGGAATTGGAAAAAAGATTGGTGAATACTCTAGTTTTGGAACTACATTCCAAAATGGTGAGTTTTTTATTTACAGTGATGCTTTGTAGAATGGATTTGGTTATTAACTTATGCATAATGATCAGGTAATTGCTTATGCTTCACATCAGTTAAAACCCCAATGAGTTAAATTACCCTACAAATGATTTGGTATTAGATTCTGTTGTTTTTGCTTTAAATATTTGGAGGCATCATTTTTATAGTGTAAAATGTGAAATATATATAGGAAAAAAAAGATTTAGGTTTACATTCGCTAAAAAAGAATTGAATGTGAGACAGAGGAGATGGTTGGAATTAATCAAGGATTATGATTGCATGATCCATTACCATATGGGAAATGCAAATAAAGTGGTTCATGCTTTAAGTTGAAAAAGTAATGCTTCATTAACCATGCTACATTTGGAATTAGATCCTTTGGTTTTTGATTTGATAAACTTTGGCATAGAAGTTGTTGGTGCAGGAAATTCTTCTTTTTTGTTTCAGGTGTCAGCGGAATCATCTCAGTCAGATAGAATTAAGCGAGCACAGAAAGAAGACAGCGAGTTACAGAAAAAGGTAGAGTTGGTGCAGAAGGGTATGTTTCCAGAATTTAACATTGATAATGATTGTGTTTTGAGGTTTAGAAAGAGATTATGTGTTCATTTTGATTCACAGTTGAAGAATAAGTTGTTATGTAAAGCTCATAGTTCTCCATTTTCAGTTCATCCATGTAGTACTAATGTAGAGACCCGAAGCATAACGTACATGAACATTACATTACTTTTGCGGAATACTTAGTACATAACAAAAACACACACACAAGGATCTTAATAGTTTAGTGTCTTTGGAAACTCGGAATAAAATCTTCTAATCGTGGTGAAAGATCTTCAACATCTCCCATAAAGATCTTCTTTTTTTTACCTAAAACTTTTCTTTATATCCTGGGGAAAAGAAAACATAAAAGGGTGAGCTCAAATGCTCAGTAAGGGTAAATAAAGGAAATAAAAATCATATCATATCTTTTTGAAAATCAAAACCTGCAAAAGAGATCATAATATCTTAACATGGAATAAATCATAGCAGTGAAAATGAGATCCCCATAATCATAACATAAAACTTGAAACTTTGTGGCATGCACACATAATCATGGAAAATCATTTCTTGTTAGTCATGACTCATTGCCAAGACTATCTTAGTGGACAAAGTCCCTTTCTGAACCGAGTTCACTCCTCGTTTCAGTCCTGTATCACTGAACCGAAATAACCTTCCGTTCCTGCCATGTCTATCTCATGAGATATAAAATCTTTACCCAATGCATTGGAGGGAGATATAGGTCCCACCCATCTTATAATGAATCCTTTCTTATGTGTGCCACATAATCATAAAACATACATCATCGCATAACACATGTAACAAAAATGGGATTCTTGAAACATCATGACATCATAAATCAATTCATAAAAGATAAAGGAATTCATAAAAATAATTCCATCACAACATGATCAAATCAATGTAATAATAGGGATAAAAACAGAACCCTTTATTATCTTAGATGGAAAATAATTTTGATAAAACACTTGAACTCCATTCTTGAGGAAAATATCCTTTCTTCTTCAAAAACATTTTTCCTTTCATAACATGTCATACAACTTTAAAATAAAAGAAGTTGATTAAAAATAAACTTGAAAACTTGTAAAGGAAGCTTCTTGGAAATAATGTTTTAAAAATCCATTCATGCCGTATAAGTTAAAAAAACATTCTTCGTACTTTTGTCGGAAAAGTCAAAAAGTACCTCTTACGAAAAACGACAAAAGATTCCTTTCATATTCTTTACTAAAAACTCACCGAAGGGTAAAATTGGATTTAAAAATTTGTAGGTGGATGTATATTCAGGAAACATGGATGTGGATGATAAAATACACCCCAGTAAATACTAAAGTATAAACAATCTCGGATAAAAATGAGATTGTGATATTTCCCTTACCTTAGGTCCGACTTGCTTTGTAAGTGTCCGAACCTCCTGTATAATGATTTAAATCATGTTATTGACTTATTACAGAATCATATTCATTGTTATGATATCATATATGGTTCACTTATGACATTATATTACCCATTTTTTTGTAAATTCCATGTTAAAGAAGCGTTTTGGGTAAAATCGTTTCATTTATCGTAGGTGTTTTGATTTGTTGTTCTTGACATTATTATTACTTATATCATGATTTACTTACTTCCAGAATATAAAATATGATTTATATATCATATATATTCAGTATATATATATATAATAGATAGATAAATGAAATGAAAAACACCGTTCACGGAGATGGTAGTCCGTACGTACGCATGAACGCTATTTTCCTTTCCTTATTGTCTTGAATGGAAGTAAGTAGATGACATACATATATATATATATATATACATAAATCCAGTATCTTTATAATGTCATATATTTCATTATTATTTCTTATATATACTTTATAATCATTCTTAAATGGTTAACATGGAGAATGAATCTCATCGCGTCGTGGAGACGGTAGTCCGTACGTACGCACGAGCGATGATATCGTTCCCATGGTCGTGGAATTGTGTTGAAGTGTATGTAAACTATTTCAGTATCAATATCAATTTATAATAATCATATATAGTTACTCATTACACCATTATACCCATCCTATTAAGGTGGGGGTGGAAAATAGATTACACCACGGCGTGGAGACGGTATTCCGTACGTACGCACGCGCGGTGATTTCATTTTTCCGTAGGATGGATAGAAGGTGAATTAGAGTTGTTTCATATTTATAATAACATATCAGTATATAAGAAATACTGATGTTATTACTTTATCATGAAACAACTAAAGAAGAAGAAGTTTGAAGAAGAATGAAATTGAAAAGATCGGTAATGGATATTACCTCTTCTTTGAAACGCCTCTTTGAATCATCCACTTAAGGAACTAAGATTGGTCTTTGAAGAAGACCAGGACCTATAGGATTATTCTAGGGAAGTGTAGAAGGGATTTTGGCAGGGGTTGGCCGAGCTTGAGTGCTCAAATTGTTGTGAGGAGGATGGGGAGAAGGTGTCCTTTTATAAGGGAGGAGAGGGGCACCTTAGGAATATCTCAAAATATTATTTTATATTAAAGTCAAAATCGGTTTATAATGTTTCCAAAGGGTCTTATTTCGAAGCTAAAGTGGGGATGGGTAGAAATAATATCATCCAATAGGATTTAGACAAGTTTAGGGTATTATATTAACCTTATCAATTATATTTAACTCTAAGTTAAATAATTTAACTTTTACCGTGTCTTTTTGTTTTCTTTCACTATATGGTTAATACACTTACTATAACATGACAAACGAACCCCAAATTGTTTATTATTAATATATATATCCTTATCTAAGTCATTTGGTCGAACCTTAGATTTTTAGGAATAAAATAACAATTAATAATATAATATTTCATTTAAAAACTATTTTGTTTCAATTTTGACACTATTTGATATATGATTTTTGTGAAAGTCATAACAGAATTATATGTTCGAACCAAGCTGATTAAATCAACACTAATATATCATATTAACCTAGAAAATTAGTTTAATTCATAAAAAGGCTCAAATTACATTTATTTTGGTGTTTATAACATCAATTATGTCAATATTTCATTAACAAGATAATTACTGCATCATCTTTGTGTCATAAATAAATTAAATTATTTGATGTCTAAAAATTACAAATAAAATACCATCATGTAGTAAATACTTTTAGCTTTCTAATGAATATTTACAATCGAATTTATCTTATATATAACCCCATATTAAAAATGATTTACTTATTAAACATTGATTTTAACTACTTTAACCCTTCTTTAAATAAATTAATAATAAATGTCCTAATCTAATCCAAGTGGGCCTAAATGGTCATATTTTATTCCTAAGTTTGTTTTTGGTCGAATTACACTTGTCCAATAGAATTAGGACATGTGTTAGGGTAATATTAATATCATATTTACCCTTAGTTACCCTATTTACTATTAACCGCGGTAAAAAAAAGTAAAAAGTTACTATTCACCAAAAATTATTTTTATCTCATTGAACCACATTTTACTTACTGATATCAACCGTGTCTGTCGGATTTTCTAAATTCCATTCACAGAAGCGGTAAAATTAAGTTTTATGCAAAATTCAGCTTTTAACCTACCACTTATTAGTTTCACTATTCATCAAAAATTTATGTTTTTCAGAACAATGCCAAAATTTCATCCTAAGCTATATTTCATATTCCAAATTCAAAAATGAAGTCTAATTTACCAAATTCATAACATAGAAGTTGCACTAATTAATTTTATAATTGAATCCCGTTGTTAAAACAAAAAGCGTGTTTTTAAGAAACAATATCTATCAAAAGATTGACACTTGTTTATGTCTGGTTTAAATGTGAAATTACATCCAATGACCAACATTGTATTAAATTGTAAAAATATATTCTAAATATACTTTAAAACCACTCAAATCAATAATTTATCACTATTAATTATTTCGATAAAAAAAGTTGTTTTTAATTAAAATTTAGTAATTTTCACTATTCATTAGAAAATGAAAGTTATCCGAAAAGTACCAAAATTTCACCTTAGGCTAAATTTGATACTCCGAATCCAAAAATGAATTCCATTTTGAAAAATAAAATTTACAAAATTTCAAAAAGTGGTTATTACTATTCATAACGGCTGGTTTTAATAATATCTTAATAGCATATCGTTGTTTAGCGAAACTCGGTGTTGCGTACAACACACGCTATCGTGGAAGGTAGCGATTGCGTATCATTCAAGCCAGGTCAGAGATGTGTATTGTGAAAGCTCCTTTTGGTTTAGCGTATAACACAAGACATTAATAAAATTAAAAAGATTATTTTTCATAAAATCTCGGGCTGTTACAACTAAAATGTATAGAGATCTTAGAGAGTATTACTGGTGGGATGGAATGAAGAAAGATATTATTGACTTTACTGTGAAGTGTTTGACTTGTCAGCAGGTTAAAGCAGAGCGGAAGTTAGAGAAAGGGATGCTTTAGTCTTTACCAGTGCTAGAGTTGAAATGGGAAAATATATCCATAGACTTCGTTGTTGGATTACCAAAGATATCTAGAGGTAACAATGCTATCTGAGTTATTGAAGATCGATTGTCTAAATCAGATCATTTCATTCCTATTTGAGGTACTTTGTCTCTAGATCAAATTTCTCAGTTGTATGGTATAGATATAGTCAGGTTGAATGGTGTTCCATTCTCCATTGTATCTGATCATGTTCCCGGGATTACTTCTAACTTTTAGAAAGGCCTTCAGAAGTCATTGGGTACTGAATTAAATTTTATTACAACTTTTCATCCTCAATCAGATGGGCAGTCAGAATGAACAGTTCAGACCTTGGAGGATATGCTACAATCATGTTCACTGAATTACCAGGAAATTTGGGACCATCATATTTCTTTGGTTGAATTTTCATATAATAATAGTTTTCATTCCAGTATACAGATGGATCCATTTGAGGCATTATATGGAAAGCATTGTCGAACTCTATCTTTTTGGGCTGAAATAGGAGAAAGAAAGCTGATGGGACCAGAATTGGTAGAAGAGATGGTAGAAAAAGTTCAGTTGATTTATAAGAACATTAGAACAGCTCAGAGCAGGTAGAAAATCTATGCAGATAACCAGAGTAAGGATCTATCTTTCGTGGTAGGTGATCATGTCTTTTCAATGTTTCTCCATGGAAAAGTGTGATGCGTTTTGGTAAGAAGGGAAAGTTGAGTCTGAGGTTCATTAGACGTTATGAAATACTATATAAAGTTGGATCAGTTTCATACTGAGTGGCTTTACATCCATGTTTATCTTAGGTACACAATTTTTTTCATGTTTCAATATTGAGAAAGTATATGCCATATCCATATCATGTTTTGAGACCAAAGGTAGTTAATTTTGAAGAGAATCTCTCCTATAAGGAACAACCAGTCCAGATTCTTGACCGTAGAGAGAAAATGTTGCATAATAAGGTAATTTTTCTTTTAATGTTTTTGTGGAAAAAACATATGGTTGAAGAGGCAACGTGGGAATATGAAAATGTAATTTGGGATAAATACCCCCACTTATTTGATAAGTGAATAAAAATTGAGAGGACACAATTCCCAAAAGGGGGGAAGGATGTAACATCCCAAGTAAATAAAAAATAATACATTTGAATGTTTATTAATATTTGTAAATTAAATATTAATTTTACTTTAAAGGGGATGCCCTGTTCAATAGCGTACCAAATAGGCAACAACGAGTTTCTTTGAAAATCTTACGTTGCACACTAATAATATAATATTATTATTTTAAATGGTAGTTAATTCCTAGCCATTGTATTGTATTGAATGAATAGATCTAACTAAAATATTATTATTCATGTTTGTAAAATGTTTTTACATTTATCCAATAAATGTTATAGGCTTAAAATGTGAATGAATATAATTTTAAGCATAATTTTATTTAAAATGTCGATTTACTGCCTTTTAATGGAGAACCCTCATTAAATATGATTTTTTTTCACTCTTATATGTTCCATTTGAAAAAATAAAATTCTTATTTATAATCGGGATATAAAAATTTACTTTGGATGAAATTTTCGTATTTTTCTAATAATGTTCACTTTTTAATGAATAGTGAAAAATACTGTATTTTTATTCAAAAGCGCCTTTTAATCTAATCTATTTATATGGCTATTTTATCTTTTTAATTGGTTTTAAAGTGTAATTAGAATATATTTGTACCATTTACTCTAATTTTGGTCATTGTAGTTAATTACATTTTGAAATTGGACATAAACAAGTGTCAAAATTTTGATAGTTATTATTTCTTAAAAACAAGGTATTTGTTTTAACAGCGAGAATTAATTTAAAATTAATTTCTGCCACTTCTGTATTTTGAATTTGGAAAATTGTATTCCATATTTGGAATCAGTAGGTACAAATTGTTTAAATAGGTAACGTTTATTTTTAGACATTTTAAATGTTTACTTCAGTAAATATTTTATTTACCATGATTAAAGGGTAAATATAGTAAATAAAGGTAAAATATAATATTATAATAATATTAAATACCCTAACCTATGTCTTAATCATATTGGCTGATACATATTCGACCATGGGAATCCTTAGGTTTAATTGGGGATCCCATTGAGCCACATGGGTTTAATAATGACATTTTATATTAATTAATTTAAAGTAAAGACAAAAATGACATAAACAAGTATGTTTTAGTAAATAAATATTTACATGGGGATATATAAGTTATATTTTCGACTATAAATATTTTTTGGAAATATAAAAATATTTCCTACATTATGGTATGTGTTTTATAATTTTTGGACATCAAATAAAGTAAATTATATATGAAACAATAATGATGTAATATTTACCTAATTAATAAATGATTTAAACAAATAAGATTATAAATATTAAAAAATACCCAAAACCTCTCTAATTCTTATTCGATTATTTTATTTCGACCATGATTCATCTTAAATTTGATATTAATGAATATTCGACTTTTTGAAACTGAATATGAGGTTATAATAAAATAATTATTTCAGACTTTCCTAAAGAGCCCCTCCTCTCCCTTATAAAAATCCCTCACTTATAACCCATTTCTCACACTTCTAAAGACATTTCTGCATGAAAATTCTTTTCCAATAAGCTCCCAAGATCCCTATATTCATCCTAGAAGCCTTACCTTAGGCAGAATGTACTTCAATAAACCCTTTTGGTTCAAACCAAAGGGATTTACCCGATTTAAAGGTAACATCTTCTCTTAAGTTCATTTGTTTTATTTTACTTCTCCAACCCCCTAAATTATTTTTATTTATTTATTTTATAACAGCACCAGTATACTTAATATAATATGATTTTTTATGAGAATTATTCCAACTACACTTACCTACACCTCCATCTAATGGGTAAAGAACATAATGTTTCTGTGGATGCAAAACTAACGCCTCACGAAACAATGATTGTTCAATTATCTCATACCGCCTCTCATGCTGGCCGTTATGATGGAACTATATTTATATATTATATATGTTATGTTTATTTTTTCCTTATGCTTCTACATCTTCCATTTATAGCATACCATTATGGTTTCCATAATGGGTAAAAACGCTAATTTCTTTTTAGGAAGTGCGAACTACCGCCCCGTCAAAGTGATATGACTCGTTACTGAATTATGTGGGATGAATAAAGGATATAGTTAATGATTATATTTAAGATATTATAATGGAATTATAAAATACATATGTATAATTATGTTTTCATTCCATTAAAATATGAAATGGAAATGAAAGTAGTGTTCGTGCGTACGTACGACTTACAGTCTCCATGAACGGTGCATTTCATTTCGTACCTCCAGATGTTATGTAATAATATAAATACAGGTATATAATTGATATATATGATATATATGATATCTACATTGTTAATATAATTCTGAAGATAATGGATATTTGACCACATGGACAACTTGCAATTATAATGTGTTCATTTTTACTCAAGTACCAAATATCGACAAAACAACCGTTAATAACATAAATGATTACATAATTTTTATAACATGGTATTAATTGACATAAAAAGAATAATAAATTGAAAAATATTCTTAATAAAGTAGAAATTAACTTTATTTTCTCATTCAGGAGACTAAAGAATGATCGAGTCAAGTCGGACACAAGGTAAGGGACATCATCTCAATCTCCTTTCATTGAGGAATATTTTGTTTTATTCTCAACATTCATTTATACGATATATAAATACCTTTGAAATTTCATTTCATTAAAATGGAATATTTTCCTACAAGGTTTTTTACTAAATGACAAAAAATGATTCTTTTTAACGTAAGCGGTGACAATGACCTTTTTCGGTACTGTGGGTATTATTTGTTCTTTCGCTTCCTTAACAAGCAGAAATGTTTTCATAAGGAAAATAAATACCATATCATCTTTTATGTATTTTGGAATTTAATATGGTTATGATAATTTATTTTTTATGTTAAATGATATATTTTGATTAGAATTTTATCTTTCCATTATGTTTATTTTATGTGTTATGAATATGTTATGGTTCTTGGGCATTATTTACGTATACGGGTGGTTCCGTGATAATCCTAGGGTGGGTGGGCCTCAGGTAGCTCTCCAATTAATTGGGTAACATGAAGGAGGTAAACATGAATGTTTCTCCTAAGATATTTAGGGAATATAATATGATGGTTATTCCAAATGTAACTCCCTACATAAATGTGATAGCCACAATGTATGTATGATATGGATGCCACAAGTTACCATTATGATTTATGTTTTCTATTGTGTTAATCATAAATCTTATTATTTCATGAGGTATGTTAAAGATCTTATGTTATGTATGTAATGATAAACTAATGTTTTCATTATTTGTTTTAAAACCCTTACTAAGCTTTTTATGCTCATCCGAAGTTTTGAAAGGTTTTTTTATAGGACATAAAGATGAATAGGGTCAAGGATGGGATTAAGGAAAAGTCATCATGTCTAAAACGTGGAGCTAGACATGACTCTTTTTCATTGAAGAGTTTTTATTTTGTGAAATAAAGGAAACTGAGTGGAATTTTCTACTTTTTAATCTTTCGAGATGTAATAGTTATGTCCCAATTCTCTAAAACTCTAAACATGAAATGATCCCCAATGTTAATTATTCATTTAATTCAATAATATGTAATGTTTTAAGGGCGGGTCCTTATACTATCTCATAGTAAAGATCCGACATGGTCTCACCATAAATATTCTTTATGATTTTTATTAATGAATTAAAAATTGTATCATGGTAATTATTTATTTTACATCTTTATTTTCCTGGGTTTCTACTTTTGTGATGTTTGGTATTCCTAAATGATAAAATAAACGAATTATTACTTGTCCTTCAATCGAGCTTTCTCTTATTCACTCATTTTTATCCCTTCCTCAACCCTTAAACCTTTCTCTCACTTGAACCTTCAGTGAATGACCAGGTTGAAATTCCCTTCATCGTCGACTCTTGAGAAACGTAGCTCAAAGAAAAAGAAAATCACACCCAAGCTAGCACTAAAAGGTACTCTAAACCCAAATCTAGTAAACAGAGTTGTATTACCTGAGAAATATTATTTCCACAAATGGATTCTGGCAAGTAAGTCTCTGGTACTGAAATTGTTTAAAGAGAAAGGCTATTTAGAGTGGTTTTCAAAGGAAGATAAACCTATCTATCCTATGTTACTGGCTCAGTTTTATCAATATGTTTAGTTATCCTTTGATTCTAAAGATGGATAAGATGTGAGAAGCTGGATCAATGGGTAGAAATGCTCATTTTCTTCGAGGATATGAGCTGCATGCCTTAGGATACCTCATGAAGGAATCTGTGAGGACTATCAGAGAGGACCTCAACCTTATAGTGAGTTCTTTGTCTTGAAGATACTTTGAAGAACATGATCATAAATGGCACCAAAAGAAGTTCCATTGATGCTGAACTATATTGAGAATCAAGGCTTTCATTTAAGTTTATAGAGAACCTGATTAGCCCAAGGAAAGGTGATTTTTCTATACTAAAATATCAGTATGTATTTCTGATTCATCTTTTAAAAAATGGGCATAAGATCAACCTTTGTAAACATATCATACATCATATGTGTGAACTGATCAAATCCACCTCCAAGTGAAACTCCTTATTTTACTCTTGACTTATCTCAGCCATGCTTCATTCCAAAGGTGTGGTTGGACCTAATGACGATGTTATCAAGGATTGTGAGTACTGCCTTTTGAAAGTCACTATCATGAGGATGAAAATAAATTGGCATCCTTGGAAAAAGGAATGGGTGGAAGACACTGATAGAATTTATGAAAAAAATCAATCTAGTATAACATCTCTCAAGACCAAGAGTTTTTTATAATCCTAGTTTGGAACCAGATGAGGTTGTTGAGTATAATGAAGAAGAAGAAGAAGAGGATGTTGTGCCCCCCATGGAAACAATTTCTAAGGAAGACAATAATCCTGTTCTGAATGTTGTAAGTAAAAAAGGAAGTCCCAGCTTCTAAAGAAGATGTTAATCTAGATGATCAACCCAAGGCTGAAACAGAATCTGTTTTCAATGAAACCAAGAAGATTGCAGTGGAAGAACTTATAGAAGAAGAATTACCTGTTATGCAAGAAGCTGATCTTGAAGAACTTACTGCGGAACAATCTTATCCTGAAATCATTCATTCAGCTGAGGAAAGTATCGAGTTGGATTTTTAGTTTGATCGATAGGAAATGAGAGAGGAACTAAGAGATGAGTTTGTGGAATTTGATCAAGACCATAATATTTTCATTCCTGATAAGGAATCAACTATTAAGGAGTAGAAAACCACAAATCTGGAATCTACTATAGTACCAAAACCTATTGTTTCAAGTCCTATAGACACTCGGTATAAATTCCCCAGTTTTATGTTGTGGATGACTCTCAGAAAGTCTCAATAAAAGGCATTGAACATTCTACTATGTTCCTATAAATTCTTTTCTCTAATATTTTCCTTGAAAAGGAACCTGAACCTGTATCAGTCCCTATTTCTGAACCATTATCAGAACAACCATCCATTGTGAGAAAAGATGATCTGAAATAATTTGGTTTTACCCTTTTGTATGGTGGTTAAAATGTATTGAATTCCCAACCTTCTCTTATGACACATCTATTTGAGAAAGATGCCTCATTTTTGTTAGAGAAAGTTATTTGGAAAATACAACCCAAAATGCTTCATGAGATATAGGAAGTCAGAGTTAAAAAGAAACTACTTAGTGATAAAGTGAAGACTCTAAGAGGTATGATTGAAGAAATGCAGAGAGAGGTGAATTCAAGATCAGAGCTTTCTTCTTATCCTGTGGAACCTGTTGTTCCTTAAACCCAATTGAATGCTACCTCTCATATTCAACCTCATTTAGCTACCTTAGCTAAAAAGGTCGCAGAAAGGGACAAACCTATTGTGAAGGAGATGGGAGATCTAGTGGTTAATCATAACAAGCTCACTGATGAGTATCTGTGGTGTCTTCAAAAGGTGATAAATCAACTAAAATCTCTGACCTTAGCTGTCAATGCTTCTAAGGCATCTGGGAAATCATCTCAACCTTCCCTATATAGTGACTTGCTCAGAACAGTGGTCAAAGTAGAACTCCAGACAATGCTTAGTGGATTCAATAAAGATTCTCTAAATGAAGTTATCAAGAACAATGACAGAGTTCTTGATCTGGCCCAAATCCATTAAAAAATTGCTAATGATTCTCAACACAAAATTTCCAACAAAGTGGATTCCTACTTCAGCCGAATCTTCTCAAAGACTGACATGAAAAATCACTTTAAATATCTTGTAGAAAATCTAAGGACTCCTCCAGTTACTCAAGCTTTCAAAACCCAAGTTCAAAAGCTCAAAGAGTTCACTCATCTTTTGGATAAGTTTATGGAAAACATGGAAGACTTTGAGAAAGCTATGCAGTATGGTGGAGAGATAAATGAGGACTTTATTAATATTTTGTGTCCCTATCTTCATGTATAGAGCACATCCATTATTGCTCCTGTAACTGCCCCTTTGAGACATGGTCTTTCTACATTCACCTCTACCGTAGCCTCCTATTCTATGTCTGTTAGTCAGGAACTGAGTCAGATTAGGCATGTGATCCTTGATCAACAACTGCCTCGCTCTTCTACTACACCTACATTGTATCCCTCTATCTTTGAAGGTCTTCCATTACCTTCTCTATCAACCAGCTCACTCCCTTCTTCTACCTCCACTTTTTCTCCTATGGCTTCTTCTACTGCTGCAGCTATGGGAAAAGAGAAGATCATCCAGTGAAAGAAGGAAAATGATTACTATATTTTTATGGGAATCTTGATTCATTTGTTTTAATTTTTGTAATTCCCATATTTTTATCTAATACATTATTCACTTGGATTGTCTTATTTCACTTTATTTTTCCTACTACATTTTGATAATCCCAAAAGGGGGAGGAATATATAAGACATATTTGAGAAATATTTGGGAGATAGAAATAATTTTATATATGTTATATGCACCTTCGATATATGTTGTTAGAACAAATATACACTCTAAAGTTACATATTTTTGTGATCATCAAAAGGGGGGATATTGTTGGACTCTTCATGTGTTAATCATGTTTTAATGATCACAAATCCTATTTAGTCTCTATACCTTGTTAACTCTATGTAATCTATCTCACATAAAATGTATAGTAGATTAGTAAAATCTATCCAAAGCTCTTAAGTGCTATACACTCAGTTGGGGTACTATATACTAACGAGATTAAATTTATAATGATTTCTCTGATAAGTGGTTAAGATTAATTTATTTCATAAATAATAATTCTTAAGTCTGTGTACATATATTTTACTAAGTCATGAGACACCGTGACAAGAAGAAACCATGACATCCAGACACCATGAACAAGACACCGTGAACAAGACACTGTGACAAGCGAACACCTGGAACAAGACACCGTGAACAAGACACCATGAACAAGACATCGTGACAAGAAGACACCATGAATTAGGCATCATGAACAAGACACAATGAAAAGAAGACACTGTGACATCCAGAAATTGTGACCACGAGACACCATGACCACGAGACACCGTGACCGCGAGACATTGGGACCAATCTAAACACCGTGTGAAGGAGACACTGTTTCCATGACATATTGTGACAGTGTTTCCAAATATATTTTGTTCTCTTTCAATTTAATCTCTAACGGTCATATTTGAAGATTTTAATGCACTAAAATAATTAATGTTTCTTTGTAGACTTATCATCAGACAGTATAGGTACGAGGTGCAGAAAAAATAAAACATATCGCCCTCAACACATGCACTCCATGATAAAAGAGTAATGTGGCCCATAAATAAAAAAGAGGATATACATGAGAGAAGTTACACGATACTGAAAAAAAAATAATTTGTTGGGCATGATCGCAACAATAGAGTACACTTAGAGAATTGGCTCATGTAACTCAGCTCTGCTGAGGAACTCACAAAGAATACTAGAATCCTGAGAACATCTTCTCACTATAAAACACCATGAAGAACACATGCCTAATATGTATGATTTGCAACACTTTGTTTTCCATACAAGGAATTGAGTTTTACATCTGCCTCATCTTAGACCTCTAGCGATTCAAATACTAACACTCATAGCACATCTAAACCTATCTTATTACTTTTTCTCTGTTGTTTATCTGTTTATTATATTTTGAGTAGAGTGTGTATCTGTATTACAACACACTCTGCTTTCTATATTAACTTAAGGATAGAAGATATACTTACTCAAACACTCTCTTACTATTATGTATACCCACTACTAAGTGTGGAACAGGTCCCTGTGTGGCCTAGACAGTCTTGTGTACTATTGTTAACCCTGATCCAGGGTGTGGATCAAGTTTATTTATATAAACTACTTGGTGGTAGGTGATCACAAAGTGGAGTGGATTAGGTATCAGCTTGGTACTGAACCACTTGTTTCATATCCACTATGCTATTTATTTTACTCTTCTCTATTTTACTACTTCACTGTATAATTCAAGTATCACTAAATTCACTTTGATAGTTACTCTTGGAAAGAAGTTATAATTGTCTTGAATTAGTAGAATAGCATCAAAAGTAATATTAATAAATGATATTAAGATTACTGAGAACAAATCAATCTTCTAAGAAGTTATTTAAAAATTAAAACCTTTATAATAGTATAACCTTGATTAACTGGGCTGTATTTAATCTTATGGGGAAACTTGTTAGAAATAATTTTTAATCAGAAATTTTTATAGTTACTTAATTCATTCCCCCCTCTTGAGTAATCTACTCCAAGAAAAAATATTCAACAAATGTTGTAAACCATATCTAATGATTATTTATATACTATTTCATAGAAATGAATAACTTGTATGTGTATATTTACATGTATTATATTTTAGTAATTTTTTAATGATTTTTTTCGGTTTCATTCAACTATTTTTACTAATTAATTTCTATTTAAAGATTACGATTTATTTTATTTTAATATAATTCATAAAAAATAAAAGTTTTAAACGCAATTTTTAGTAAAACCGACATTAAAAGAATATTTCAATATTAGTTGAGATGAAAAATGACATTAAATTTGGTTTTAAAATAAACTTTTAATAAGAACCCATTATTTAATGTATGTATTTATTCAATTGAATGTCATATTCAATGTTGGTTTTTTATGAAAATGGATGTCAAAAAAACAATCAATATTAGTTTTAATAATAAATTTAAACAAAAATTAACCATTATTCTATATTTACTCAATATTTCATTGATAGTTATTAAGATAAATGATGTTGAATATGTAATCCGAGGCCTATTATTATAAAAACTAATGTAGAAAGTCACACTCAACAATATTTTTCAGAAAAATATTGTTTAAATGTATTTCTACATCTACATTTAGTAAGGATTTCAATACTAGATTTTATAATAACCAATTTTGAAGTAATATTTATAACATTAGATGTATTCATTTTAATTTTTAAACACTTTTAAAAATTACAATAAAATGATATTTATGGTTGAATTTGTTATAGTTATGAGGATGTGATGTGAGTTTTTGATATGGTGATGCAGTTTTCGGTTGTGGATATGTGGTTATTTATATGACACGGTATGTGGTTATGATTATATTTTTGTATTCATAAGGGATTAATGCCAAATATTGATGTTGTTGGGGGTGTTAGAGTGGTTAGATTAATGGGGAATTAGTTTCGGGGTACCTTCTTGAAATATATTCTTTTGATATAATGTCAATATACTTGGATTTGATATTGGTTTAGAGAGACTTGGTGAGGATTAGTGGAAGTTAGCCTTGAATAAGTTCATGTTGTTTATATTTTTTGTTTATTGAGTCATTAATATGCTTCTTCTATATTATCAAGATATGTTTTTGGGAGTACAATACTGATCATACTTATATTCTAACCCCTATATATTTTTAAATCTATATTACATGTTTCAAGGTGTTCATTGGTGATCATTCAAGAATATATTTGTTCGATGAGGTCATAATTGATATTATTATCACATTCACAAAAGTTTTATTTTAGTATTTAATTTGAGATCACTTGTTTATGTGTGAAATTTACATGAATTTTGGAATTAACATTATATTATATTGATTTTATTGGGGGTTTTTTTATATATTCCTTGGTTTATATGGGTAATGGCCCCAATTTGTTTGTAACTATACACATTGTAAAATTCACCAAATAGTTACCTATTAGAGGTGGTTATAGGGGGTCACTCCCATATTCATTGTAGGAATATGATGGATTTATAGTAGGGGTGTTTCATAACACTCATATAATTTATAACATATAATTTATAACCTATTACACATACTATTCACATTTATATAATATAATGTATTAAAATTATGATATAAAACACAAAATATTTTTGAAAAAACATGTGATATTATCAAATTTACTTAATGAAACTTTAATGTATAAGATTCATTAGTGTAAATAACATTTAAACCTTACATAGAACAAAACATATATACCCAATATATCCATATCATAAAATTTATATCATTGTTGACTACACCAAAAATATGTACACGAAAAAAATTAATCATCCCAATACATTTACCTAAAATAAAAAAAAATTAACATTAACCACTTTTTATCAAATGAAAATTAATAACATGTATCCCACAAAACATTGATATGAATTATTAAAAAATAGAATAATTAAATAATAAAAATTGTGTAACTATATTATTTTGTGTATATTTTATATATTATATTTATGTTCAATGAAATTATATAAATATTATAGAAATGTTTTTATTATAGAATTATATGTTCTATGTATATGTCATATATATATATATATATAATTAGGATTTTATATATGAAATTTTATTTTTCGCATGGTACATTACATTTTAAAAATATCTTGTAATATTTATGTAATTAGAGACACAAAGCCTTTTATTTTGGGCCAAATATCATATTTCTCACAATTTTTATTCTATTATGTAATTAAATTATCAATATTTTTAATATTTTTTATATTTTATATTCATAGTTGATGTTTTATTCTTCATTATCATTATATTGATAGTTTTTAAAATATAATATTGTAATTATACTTTTTACGTAAATGTGTTATGTTTTTTATAAACATTATATGTTAACTTGTCAATGTGTTATTTTTATTTTTTAGTAATTTTATTGTTATTTCAAATATTTTCTATTTTATTATGTTTTATTCAATGTATATTATAATGTTTTGTAATATTTTTTTCTAAAAAATTTTATACTTATCTTAATTATGACCTATGATCTTTGTGTTGTAAGAAAAAAATTGCAAAATGATGTCCTTATTTCTCATAAATATGGTGGAGGTACTTCAGTTATTGATTTTATGTGGATATTTGGGCATACTATAGCTATTGATATTAATTTATATAGTGCATCGATGATCCTTGCAACTTTTTATATCAATTCTCTTTTAATAATTTATTGTTTATTAATTTCTCTAGGGCTCTATTAAGTTTTTATTTTTCTATGTTTTTGAGTATTTTGAATGAAAGGTGTATTATGAATTATGTCCACTGAGTAACTAGGGTTCTATTCTCATGAAAGAAAATTTTATATTCTAGAACACAAATCATAAACCACTCACATAGATTATTTTAGATCAGTAATATTAAATTACACATAAAACATTATATATATCGAAGAACATTAAATTTTAGAGTTATAAGTAAAAAATATAAATGACCAATCATTATTTTAAATAAAATTAATTTAGGTATAAATTCATAAATCTAAATTCAATTAATAGAATTTAAGAAAAGATTCCAAATTCTACTTCTAGTATAAGGGATTAATTTAAAAAATTTATCCTGTAAGGACTAAATTTTACATGTATAGTAATCTACATGAGTATTGGTTCAATGTAATGTTTTTTGAGAAGATATTATTTGATGAGGCTGATGAATTTTTTATACATGATGATATATATTTTGTGTGAGTGAAAATATTCAGTGTCAAATATAAATTTATATACAAATCAATTTCTAGGAAAATTTATATTAAATATTAAATGGCTGTCAATATTTTACAATAAATGTTCTATAATTACATAACTTCCCATTTTGAGAAACAACTAATATATTAATTCACAAATTTTTTGATAGAATATAAATAATTTGATGATAAAAATGGAACATGTAAAAATTTATATGAAGAAAAATTAATCATAGCCACGGAACAAGAAAAATGTAATGCCCTGAAAATTTCATTATGTTATTAATATAACTCTTATTTTATATTTAATTTTTATTATAAAAAAATATAAATAATTAAAATTTCCATAAATATCATTGAATATCCAATGTTGAGATGGACGTTTGAAACCTTTAATAGTAATAGGTTAGAAAAAAATTACTAGAAAACTAACTGTAGTTTATTCCTTTATTTAATAACATTAAATTTTGTCTACAACAATTCCAATTATTAATCCAAATATTAAAATTGGAAGAATAATATAGAATAAATAAATTATAATATAATAATTGGGTCACCATGATCCCCTAGAGTCATCCCACCCAAGAATAGTTCGATGGTAACTAAACAGAGAGCTAATAGTATAATATTAATTCGAGAAGAAATTTAGAAACTTCATATAATCAAATTGAATGATGAAGTGTAAGAAAAATGATGTATTTATCTTTAAATATGATAAAATACTATTTTCTTACAAATAATATGGTTGGTTATCATTATGATCTTTAACTAATAACCTAGTTGGTTATGTAGATAGGTTTTAAATGATCATTAAGATTTTTGAATCCTATAAACAAACTGTATTATTTTTGAATATTATATAAAAAATTCAATTAACATATTATTTATGTGTAAGTATTAAATAAATTATTATTTCATCTAATAATCCAATAAAAGTATTTCTAAATGATAAAATATTTTAATGAATCCTAGCATAATTTTTATAGTTGTCTGAATGATGATTTTTTAAATTACAATTTGTCATTAAAATAATGAATTTTTAAAATTAAAATTATTATAATTAAGGAAATATTTTTTGGAAATAAAATTATTTTTTGGACTCAACATGTCAAAATTTAATTGAAATTATTTTTTGGTAATTTTCTATCAAATACGGTTTTCTAGTGAAAAAAATTCAAAATTGTCTCTTTTTAAATCGCTATGATTTTATAAAATCATTAATATGTTGACATGACTAAATATTTATGAAAAAAATTATTTAATCAATTAATAATTTAAAAATTTTAAAATATATTTTGAAAATTTTAATTTGAATATATAAATTTATGTCAATCATTTTGGAACCAAAAGTTTGAATTTAAAATATAAAAATTATTTTTGATTTGGGTGTATTAATTAGGTGGTTTGGAAGGTATAATTTTTTTAGGGAGGACTCTAATGACCACCCACCCTCTAAAAATCATAAATAGTCCATAAATATGTTTTTAATTGGTTTATCTTACAATTTTTTTGGATTATACAGTAAAATACCCAATATTTAATCACTTAAAAACCTACCCTCCACATGTATAAATACAACACTTCCCCCACTCATATCCACTCCAAATTAATAATACCAGATGTTTTGATCATTTTACCTCTTTAAATATCTTCCAAGATGTTCCCAAGGCATCTCAACTGTTTTATGGTTTCCACCTACATAGGTTAGGAAGAAAATATTCCTTGTAAGGGAGTTTTTCTTCTCTTCTTTTTCATTCATGTATATCCTTATTATGTGCCTTCTAGGTGTTTAGCTTCATTATTTTCATTGAGGATATTTTTTATTCCCTATACTTCGAATGTTATGTTTTATCAATGGGATACTTAGTTCCTTCACATTATACCCATTTCATAAGCCACAATGTATACCATTATGCTGCCAATATTTCAGTAAGGGAAGTTCTTATATTCTTCCTTTTTATTCAATTGCCTTCCCTTTTTTAGTTTCCTTTATGAAAATGACTATTTTTTCTAGCACTTTTATCTTTTCACTAATTACCATGTAATTTTTTTATCAATGGAATACCTTAATTACCTCCCATTATTAAATTTATTATTCATTATTTTGTACCATTATACTACTGAATTTTTGTAAGGAAATTATCCTCCTCTGCTATTTCATTCATGTACTCCTCTTTTGGGAGTATTGTAAATGCAAAATATTATTAATTTTTTATTCACCTATTTTTATTCCTTATAATTCTAAATTTTTTATACTAATTTGATACCTACATTATCTCTTATCATTCCATTCCCATAATCGATGTTGTACCCCAATACGCTGGAGAAAACATTTCATGAATTTTTTCGGTTTTCAAGAAATATTCTCATATTGTGAATAATGAACCAATTAATTTCTAGGGTTATTCTTCTATGTGAATAAAAATATTATTTATTATTTGATTTACATATATAAAACTCATATTCCCTATTGATGGGTGAAATATTATTTTATGTTCAGGACCTGAAGAACTTTGTATGCAATGATTTTGTAATGAAATCTATTATTTATGTACATAGTTTTTAATAAAAGATTTTCCATTTTGTCTAATGTTTATCACATGATTTATACAGATGAAGGATTGACCCTTTTAGATTTACAATGAATTTGGTATATAATTAGTCTCTAGAGATAACACATTTTATCATTCCTTGGTGAACAACTATGGTAATTATGATTTATGACACCATGGTGATAATCCTTAGTTATATGTTTATGAATATATAATTTTTAAATTTTTTCCACATTTATAGGTTATGATCCTTGTTATTTATATTATTATAATTTTTATACTAATTTTATCATGCTATATTTGTTTATTCTTTCTCACATGCTATGTGTATAGCATCCCACCTTTTTATAACATAACTTTTCATTGCATTTTACAAAACTGAGGATCTTTAAGGTTTAGTGACTTGGAAACCAGGATCTTAATACATGAAACAAAAAAACTTCTTCTTAAACACTTGAAAGGATTTTCCTTAGGTTCATCCTAGGTTAATTAATCCATCTCATACCCTTGGGACATACATCAAAAGAAAGGGTGAGCAGAAGGCCCAGTAAGGGAAACAATGGAAACATTTAACATGTGAACTTGACATACATCAACAATGTCATGAAAAGATCTTTAAGGCATGAGAATGAAATCATTAGGCATGTCATAATACAAATAAAGTATTTCATAACATGAAGATGTGGCTATAACATTTAACAAAGACCATCATTTCCATTTCACCAATGTCCATCCCCAATGTGTCAATAAAAATTACCAAGGTTATTCACCAAGGTATCAGTCTAAATGGTTTTCTCTAGAGATTAAGTCTTTACCCAATGCATTGGAGCACTATCACGGTGCACCCTTAAATTTATCTTTATCATCATGTGATACACATATATCATCATCAATAATTTCATAAACAACCGATATTGAATAAAACAATTCAGTTTCATTTCATAATCATAATGTTTTAAAAACTTTTTAAAGACATGATCTTTGTGTCACTTTACATCCCACAGAAAAGGAAGGTGGGTCTCATGTATTAAAATACCAGAATTTAATATAGAAAATTTTTGTATATATGTGAATACCCCTATATAAGATAGGGCTTTTAGTATTCACTTAATAAAATAAAATAACTTTATAAAAAGAGAGAGACATTTTGAGACGGAAATTCTGCAGCATAACGACTATGTTTTGGGGTTTTAGAAAACATTGAAAAAAGAGAGGACATGGGTCAAACATTCATATAGGACCCAAAAAACAGTATAGGGAATTAATATGAAGGATATATGAACATGGTAATTAAATTTAAATGACATACCATTTGAAATTTAAAACATGGAAGGAAGAAAAAAATTAGATTTCTCTTATGAAAATTCGGCAGCCTAACAGCGTCACTTAAACTTCAACAAAAATGAATTGATGAGATCAAATAGGGTCTCTAATCATATGAAAATAAAAGTAAAGTATGATATATATATATATATAGATCATACCCCAAAAAAATAAAAAGTTACTTGAATGACTTGACATGAAAGTAGAACTTTGAAAAAATGAGAAAGGTGAACGAATCCCGTAAAAATTCGGCAGCCTAACGGTGCCACTTAAACTTTCTTAAAATTAATTGATGAGAGAAAGAGGGGGTTTATAATCATATTAACATGAAAAGGGAATTAAGTGGAATATAAAGAAAAATCCTCTAACATAAGAGCATGGAGCATAAAAGAAATGACATAAAACAGATTACTCGAAAAGAAAGAGAGAGGTAAGATCCCTTACCTTAAAACGTAACTCTTAAAACTCAAAGGTTGGGACCTTGAGGGATTGGGGGAACCTTGGGAGGACTCCTTGGGAGGTAATGAGACCATATATTAGTTGGGGGAGTGTTGGGAGTCGAATGGATGAGATTATGGCTTGGTATTTATAGGGAAAGTGAGGGAATGAGGCATTAATGGCCAAGGGACATCTCATTAGTGGTTTTGGAAAAACCATGGGCTTTTCCATGGTATTTTCCCATGGTATTGGCTACTTGGGACACCTAATACCTTATATTATTATTCATAAGTAGTCGATATTGATTACATACTTAATACATCATTTAATGATGTCATTAAACACCCGTAACTTAAAAACTGTATTTTCACTATTCATCGAAAATTCAACTTTCTCGGAAAAATCCCAAAATTTCATCTTAACCAAATATCGATAATCTGATTTCAAAAATTAACTCCATTTTATAAAAATAATTTTCCAAATATTTTTAATTTAATTTTTTAAATAAATACACTATTCACCGAAAATTCATATTTTTCAAAAAAATCCCCAAAAATTACCTTCACATAATATTGATGCTCTGAGTTAAAAAATGAGATCCATTTTATAAAAATAATTTTCTAAATATTTTTAATTAAATTTTTAATTGAAAAACACTATTCACCTGAAAAAACTAATACTTGACTAATAATTAATGAAACCGTTATTTAACCATTTTATTGAATCAAATTACTTAATCAAGGTGCCTAGATTATATTAATGCTTTATTTAAGTGAGATTATTAATCCATTTGGTCACATTAATAATCCTAAGCATAAAATCACTATTCATACTTTACTATTCATAAAAAATTAAGTTGATCTTATTAAACTCTAAATTTCTTACTGAACATAATTGTAGAAGACCGTTTTTTGAAAATCATTACACATTTTTAATTATTTAATGTTTACATTAACATTTTTTTTAAAATATTATTTTTCTAAAATTCACCAAAAATATGCATACTATATTTATCAGGACATTTGATAATTCATAAGCTTCATCATAAGAAGAAATCAATTTTTTTTTAAAATAAAGGATTACACAAGGTAGTTATGGTCTCCTTACATAGCCCCTTATCACACCAGCATAAGACCTAAGTGTAAGGTGTGCTAAGGTGAGAGAATCTGAGGGAGGCGCGACCAACATCGCCCGAGTAGTAATTTCTATCAGTTTGAACTTCTCGCGAAGGCGATTCTATTCTAGCTTCACATGATGAAGTTTGGTTTGGGTTTGGTCTAGAGCAAAGCCCAGTGGTGCTACCTCCTTCCCAAGTTCTGTTAGATGGGCTTCGATCGGTCCAAGACAAATGGGTGAGGCCATCGAATCTTCCTTCTATATTAATTAACCAAGATCACTTGTATTTAGAAAAAAATAATCGAAACGTTTAGTTTCCAGTGGTCTTATTGACCAATGGTCATATCAAAGTCAAAACCCAATAGTCTCATTTTAATTATACTCATCTTAACAAATGAAATAGTTTTGTTGAGTATGAAAAATAAAATAACACACAAAAATTAGGAAATAAGATTTAATCAAAATTTCGGGTCGTTACAATGTGGTCCCCTTATTTATTCCCTTCCTAGGATTTATGCTCACCCCTTTCATTGATATATACCCCCATCATATGAGATATAGTAAGTGTAACCAAGGGAAAACCTATGAAGAAGTATATATACAATATTTGAAGAATTTTTAGGCATATGTTTATGTATTTTTCATGTATTATGGTCATTTTTACATGAAACCAAACCCAAAAATATATTCCAAATTGTTTAATATTGTATAATGAAGTGAAATATTTATGTAATAAAATACATGACACAATAGTTGGTATCAATGTCGGGTTTAGTTATTTGTGTAAATTAGAATTACGAAACATTAGTAAAAATCATAAGTATAAGTATAAATATAGGAAATCATTCTCAAATTTTATTGTGTATTTATTAATTGGTTTCTAAGAAAATACATCCCTATCTGTATACTATAAGTAGATGTGACTCTAACCTAGATATTACTAGAGTAAACACCTAAAAACCCTCATTAAGATTGAATCGATCGGGGAATGGTACATGACATCAATATTTTCTCCACACTAGGTTTGAAACTCCAAGGGAATATTCTTTGGATAATCATAATCTGATACAAAACATTAAAATAACATAAGAGAAATGTAAAAATTTAATTAATACTGATGAATGACACCCTAAAATCATGGTATTATAATATTTAAAGATTAATATTTCGTTTATAATATTTATTATATGATTCCCAATAGAAAACAATTTCTTAATTAGGGTTTTTACTACTTCGAAAAAAGGTAGAGAATAGAGTACTCATGGGAAAAAATGTATGCAACAGACAAGGTGATGATTACCTTCTCAATATGGGGGAATTTGGATAAAAAAACATCATGATAATGACAAATATGTTAGTTTAAGTCATTAACAATGACTAAAACATTATGGAGTGTCATACTTCAGAAAAGATGTAATAACTAGTAGTTGAATGCTCCATGCATCAACAACCACCTTATTGTGTGGATCAAAAGATCAATCGATTTCTGCATAATTGATTACATCTATAGAAAAGATATTTTTTATACTACTCTATTCAGAGATAATGAAATTAACCCTAGTATTATACCTCTTAGAAAGAGAATCTTATCAATGGTGTACACTAATAAAAAACATGAGGTTAATATGGAAGATTGATTCTATGGAGTTGGAAGAGTTCATAGGATTTTTATTTCAATAAAAAATTTCCCCATTCAATGAGAAAAAAATATAGAAGTAATTCTTGGATATTAAATAGAAGTAAAATGAATCGATGTGAATATATGAAATTAACATTACACAACCTTCTTGATACACTCTTTCTTAGTAATCAACCTAAAATGAGAGGTTGATACATGATTTTGTAGAATGAGATGCCATATGTTGATTAATTTAGTAAATTGATACTATGAAAGATATTAATAGATAGTATAGAGTAATATTTTTGTTTTAATAATGTTTGGATACACCCAATGGTCCTATGGGTCGAATGATAAAAAGATAAGGATGAATAAAAACATTGGAAAGGACCCAGAATATAAAAACTAAAGGAAAAAACTACAATATCCCTTGTGAAACAACTATGGGAAATGGAAAATAGGAAATTATATTCAAGGTTTTAGGGTGTGCTATAAATGTAGAAAGGCTTTCCACATTACTTGAAATAGTCATGATGATTTAAATCCAAAAACCCACAATACTGATAATAATGGAAAGATAAGGAAAGAGCATACTATGCTACATTGATTCAACTATGGAGAGATTGGTCACTTTGTTATTAAGTTCACAAATATAAAGGCAATTGAGTGACCAGGAGTATATGGTAAATTTTACCATTTGATGTTGGATGAAAATTGCGAGGACACAATTTCCTTATGGGGAAAAAATATAACTGCCTAAAAAATAAATTATGTCATTACTAAGACTCCTATTTTATAAAAAATGTTTTACTATAAATAAATATAAATACTTTTTATTTTGATAAAGAACATTCAACATCAAAGGTTCTGATTAACTTACACAACCTAGAATAATAAAAGGATACAAAAACAATTACTAGAAAAGTAACAACACATTATTCATTTATCCGAGAACATTATATTCTGTCTACAAAAATTCTTATTATTAAGACAAATATAAAAATCAGAATACTAATAAGGAATAAATAATATTAAATATAACAATTTGGGTCACCTCGATCTTCTAGATTCATCCCACCCAATAACATCACTATATCAATGAAATATAGAGTTAGTAAGACAAAATTTATTCCATAAATGATATAGAACCTTGATAAAATTGAAATGAATAATGAAGTGTAAGAATGATGGTGTATTTATAGGTAAATATGATAAACTAACTTTATACTTTTCAACTATTTTTTTTGGTTTAAACTATGATATTTAGTCAATAAAATATCTTGTCATTATTTTTTTGGTTATATAGAAAAATTTTAAACGATCGATATGATTTTTTAGTGATATAATCAAACTATATTATTTTCAAAGAAAATAGAACAAATTCAATTGAACTATTTTTTATGTGTAAGTTTTTAATAAAATTTTATTTCCTTTAATAATCATATAAAACTATTTTTAAATGAAAGTATATTTTAAATAATCCCAATGTAATTATTTATAACGATTCAGATATTGAATTTTCAATTAAATTGTTAAATTCCATTTATTTAATGATTGTTTTAAAATTAATATTCCTATACTTAGATAATTATTTTGAATAAATATAATTATTTTCTTACTAATCGCTTCAAAAATATCTTAGGATGGGTTTTTTTTAATTTTCTTACAAAAATGAATTTTTAGTGAAAAATAAAAAAACATCACATTAAAAATCATCCTGATTTTATGACATCCTTATTATGTCAGCAATACTGAAAATTTATGAAAACTTTTATTTAATTAATATATAATATATTAAATATAAAAATAAATTTTAAAATATTTATTTTAATTTATAATTTCACACCTTTGAGTTTGTAACCATTTTTTTGATTTTAAAGATAAAAATTATTTTACATTTGGGTGAATTAATTGGAATGTTTGGAAGGAATTGTTTGGTTTATAGAGGAATTGAATGATCATTAAACCTAAAAAATGTTAAATTTTCTATAAATATGGTTTGATGTGATTTATCCAACAAGTAGTTGACGTATACTGTAAAACAACTAATATTTAATAACTAAAAACCCAATCCTTCTCATGTATAAATACAATCCTTTCCCCAATATTCTATACTCTAAATTGATAATCCAATTTTTCCCCATTTTAACTCTATAAATATCCCCCTTGATATTAATAATGTTTCTATATGGTCGTCATGTTTCTCCCTCCAAGATTTAGGAAACAAATATTTAAGTTAAGGGAATTCTTCTTCTCTCTTTTTTCATTCATGTACGTCCTTATTATGTGTCATCTAAATGTATATATTATTTATTTTTTATTCATGAATTATTTTTCATACCTATACTTCCAATTTTATTTTTTATCTATGGTTATCCTTAGTTCCCACCCATTATTCCCTTTCCATAAGCAATAATTTATATCGTTATACCACCAATATTTTAGTAAGGTAAATTCTCATCTTCTTCCATTCCATTCAAGAGGCTCCTTTTTGTGAGATTAATTAATGTAAAAGATTTTTTTATTTTTCATGAAATTTTATTATACTAATAAATCCCATGATTATATTATCATTGTTAGACCTCAATTCCCTCCCATTATTCCTTTTGTTATACAATGTTTTATACCATTATGCTGCTAAATTTTAGAAAGGGAATTCTCTTTTTCTCCTTTTTTATTCAAGTAACCTTCTTTTATGAGACTTTTAAATGCCAATTATTTTTAATTTTTATTCATATTATTATTTTTTTCTCTACTAATAAAATGATATTTTTATCAATCGGATACCTCCATTCTATCTCTTCATTGATTTCCCATAATCCATGTATTATATCTTTATCAAGCAAAAATCATTTCATAAAATTTTCCCTTTTTCATAAAATATTAACATATTTTGAATAAAAAACACCGTAAAATTCCATGGGTATTCACTTGGATGTATAATTGTCATATTTATTCTGTTATTTATATTAATGAAACCCATATTCTCTTTTTTGGGTAAAAAATGATGTTATGTTAAAGGATTCAAGCACTTTGTACACAACGATTTTGATATGAAACCCATTTTTTATTTCCATGAGCTATTAATGAAATGTTTTCATTTATGTTAAATGTGTCTCTAAGAATTAATACACGTGAATAGTGTACCCTGATAGTGCTCCATTTAATTGGGTAATGAATTAATCTCTAGAGATGACAAGTTTTATGGTACCTTGGTGAAAAAACTGGGTAATTATTTTTTATGACACCCTAGTGATAAACCTTGTTGATATGTTTATGAATGTATAATTTTTTATATTGTATCCACATTTACATTTTATGATTAATTTTCTTTATATTATGATATTCTTTATATTTATTTGATTATTCCATATTAAATTCCTATCCCCATGATATGAGATTATGTTAGAGTAACCTAGTGAGAACCTATAAAGAATAATACAAAGTAGATTAGAAGATTTTTTATTTTTAGTTTATCATTATGTAATTCATGTAACTTTTACATAATTTACAAGATATTAAACCTAAAATTATCCATCATGTTCATTAATGTAATATTTTTTAAGTATTTATGTAGAAACCACATATATAATAGGTGGGTCATCATAATATATTTGTTGATGGAATATTATTTCTTCATAATTTATTTGTTAAATAAGTAAATATACAAAATGATTGAATTTTTAAAAATAATTTCTCTATGAAAACATAAAATATTAAATATTACGTGAGGTTAAAAGCTATTTTGATCCTTTGATTTAAATGATTTTATTTCAATAATAACAAAATAATTTCTAACATTAATTTAATTTTTTTTCTTTACTACATTAAAGTAATTTAATTATATTACTCTTTACTATATGTAAATACACTCTTACAAATATTTTAAGATATTATATATAATTATTAACAATTATAGAGGTTAAATACAATGACTTACCTCAAAATTAATTGTGGAGAAGATTCCAGTAGACTAAAAATGTTGGTTAACCAATATTTGGATGATATTGAAATGAATATTCATTGAAATTTTTTTATTGTGAAACAATAGTGGTCAGTTAAACATATAGAGTTTTCTACACTACTAGGAAAAGAAAAATAGGTTTGTTGAGAACATAACACATATATCAATATGTTTTTTTTTCATTTTACAATGATGTGATGAAAAGAAAAAACTATGTCTTCCAATACACTATGATAATTTATTGATGTGTAAACTATGAATATTTCCACTAACACAATAAGAAAGATTAATGTAGAGTGAAGTAAATTTATAATAGAATGTTTATATAGATATATTAATATATGTGAAACCATCCTGAGAAGTAACATAAACTCGACCCATCATGATCCACATTTTCATTAAAATTCAATTTTTATAGAGTTTTATTACTTTTAAATAATTTTTGTTTCATTTAATATCATTATTGATGTTAGTAGTAGCACAAACATGACAAAAATGTTTTTTGCTATATAAATTCTATTTTTATTTACATCCTGGTAGGAAGAGTGTTGTTATTACAATGTAGTAAATTGGGAGTTTGCAAAATTCATTTTGAAAATGATGGTAGATTTCAATAATTTTTATTTATTACTAATTAGTTTTACGAATAGTTTAATAATGTTAATAAAATAATCTTATTTGGTGTAAATGGGTTATGAAAATAATATATAAACCTATTAGAGAATCATTTTATTTAATTATAACTATTAGATAATAACTCAATTGTTGGAGAATTGTTTATTTAAAGGAAATGTGTGACTAGAAGGGAAAAAACAAATAAGAACTCATTATTCATAACTTCATTACAAGAAAAAGGAAACAATTTATATTATAATATTAGATATATTTTAATTATCATAGTGGTTAAGAATCATAATTTTATTTAAATTCTTCATAAACATATTAAATCGGGTTTTATTTTTTTATTTAGTTTGACTATGATTATTGTTTCAAGAAATTAACCACACAGTAAAGTATCAGATAATTTAAAAGAATGATGGGATTTAGATAAATTAATTTTTATATAGATATTAATTTTATGGTGTCAATAATATTTTTATAAAGTAAACATTTAATAATGTTTGATTTTGGTCTAGTATTTAGGTTTTATTGGAGTTTTGGGGATTTGGGGTGATGAATAGAATCTAGGGTAATGTTTTTATGGGAAACTAAATCCACTGGGTAATCTCTGGGGGTACACCATGTAACCAATGTTCTCAGTTTGAGTACTAAAACTATGTTACCAAACATTTTTTTAGTTAACTTTGGCCATATAGGGCATCAACCCCACTCTAGCCAACTCACAGGTAATCCAATGGTAGTGTATCATGTTTTTGGGGAGGTATCTAAAGTTGATGTGATGCCTTAGATCACCACCTGTTTCTTGGTGAGGGTGTACCCAAAATCTAGTAGTCAATGTCTTGTTTTTTTAAGGTGAGGATAATTAATAGGGATCCCCATCCAAATGAATAAACTACATTCATGGGTCTTCTCTATAAGATGGACCATATTATGAGAAGATTCCCCTCCTTTCCTCTAACTCATTCTTTTTCTTTTTTCCTTGATCCAGATCAATTTGGAATCAAATATATGGTGTATTATTTTTAGATCCTTCCCATTCCATACTTCTATTTTTGTCCTCCCCATTTACTTCTCATTCAATGTTAATACAATTAAGGATTTAATGTATATTCATCTAGAGTATCATATAATTACATCACATTAATGGGGATTCCAAGTGTGGATGTTAGAGGATTCCATGTTTGGATAACCACACCCCCTTTATTCACATTGAATTAAATCAAATGGTAAATTTAATTTTAAAATATTTGAAAAATTGGGTGATATTAATGATTAAATTTTATAGGAAATGTTGGAATTTTCTATTTAATTGGATTTACTACATATTAGGAGTCATCTTCCATCCATTACATGAGATCCCAATGAGGGTATACCGACTAGTTTTAATTTAAAATGGTTTTACTAATTTTATTAATTTTACATTTGTTATGGTAAACAATTATAATGTGTTTTATAATTGATTTTGTGATTTTTTTTGGATCAGATTGAGGCCCAGTAATACTCTAGGTTGTTGAGGAGGGATGATTGAGCTTGTTAATTTTATAGGCTTTAAATAAAATAGATACATCTATTTCATCAGGTAGGTGATCTCTAATATTTTCTATTTTAATTATAATTGAATATAATTTTTGAATTTGAAGAAGGAGTAATCCAGTACAATAGACCGGAGATTGAACCAAGATGGGTCTCCAAGAGTGAGATGAGGTATGTGAGTTATATTTATCTCATATTGTGTCATCAATGTATTATAATTTTGTTACATAGATTTTGAGGGATATACAGTCTATAGAAAATCTTGGGTGGATTGAGATTAGTACCCTTAGAAGGTGTCTATTCTTGGTTATACGATGGGTAACCTATTGAGATCTTGGGTGTTGCTGTTAGATTAGACTTCTAAAGAAATGAGAAATAAATGGAATGAGAATCATTTTGACAGGGATCATAAGGCCCAATAATATCAGAGGGGGATTTAATCAGGGGGGAATAAGTGGTTTAACTACATGATTAGTGGTTTGTCTTGGGTGTTTTTGAGTGGAAGCAATGTGTGATGAGCTACAATGAACAATTCTGAGATAACCCACTATATCACCTGGATCAATGTGTCATAAAAACAGAATAACATTCCCAATAACCATGGAAAAAAAACAACCAGTGTATTAAAAAATAACCAATTGGAAATGGTTTCACCCTCCTTTATTAATAAATATGCATGCTAAGCTTATTGAGAATCTTTTATGTAGTGCTTATATATTAAACACAAAATGAATATATAAAAAATGAAAAATAATAATAATAAACAAAACATGGAATACATAAAAATTAATATCACCAATAACATCATAAATATAAAATATCATCTATAATGAATAAAATATCAGTTCTAAATCAGGAAATACAAAAATTTAAATAAAACAATTCATTGAGTATGATGATATAAGAAGATTACCTAATAATTCGTAAACCTGATCCACCATTCTATCAATCCCTTATAACCCATTTTTACCACCAAATCCAAAAAACATCCACTAATGAACCAATACAAAAAAAATGAATAAATCATTGATCAAATCCTGTCTAAATATAAGAAAATATAAGAGCTACCGATATAGTCTTTCATATAGGGTATTATCTAAATATGCCTAGTAGGATTTCAATAATGAGTATATTTAATCATTTTTCAAAAAATTTAAAATATTCTAGTTGTAACATTGTTTAGAACGTTGGATTCAAAAATAAATGGGGTATTATAATTAATTCACGTATCATATATTCATTATTTTTCTAAATATACAAGGTAAATAATTTAAAAAAAAACATATCTAGAGTTCGAATAAGTTAGTTTAAATAATTGATAATGTTCCAAACATTAATTCCAAATATTTATTATAAATTTATTTTTCATAAAATGAGGTAGTTTAACCCTCACCTATTAATGAAAAAACATTGAAACTTATAAATGAGGGATTTTATTGTTTTATGAAAACAAAACAACAATATTTTTCATTCCTTCAATATTTTCATAAAATTTTCCTTTAATTAAAAATTTTATAGGTAAAACTATCCATGAGGAAACATGGTGTATAATCAGGTGGCTACCATAATATTAAAGAGTCATAATATGTGTAAATAAAAAAAACTAAAATTTTTTCTTTGCACCAAGATGATTATAAGGGGATATAATGAAGTATATATTATAAAACCTCATAGAAATATCATCATCAATGGAATAATTATCATTGGAAACTAACTAGGAACTAATGCCATAAGATCTAAATTATAATCAATTAAAATAAACTATCGGCATATGTTTAATTCTTAAGAGATATAATTTCTTGACTCACTCTCATAGTCTCATTAGGGAATCCCCTACCAAGGACACAGTCTAAACTTGGGGACACTAGCATGGGTTTCATCTAATCTATAGTAACATAAACATGTATCTCTCAATTATCTACCTAGATTTAACATGAAAATATCAAATATGATGTGACAAAAAAAACTAAATGATCAATTCGGAAATGAAAAATAAATCATAAAAAATATTCATTTTCTAACCTATAATACCCTCTCAAGAAATAACCATTTTTATATTTACATAAATGTTAATAACAATAATTCATTATACCCTACAGGGGGAAAAAGATTATAAAAGATATAAAATAGAGGGATCACAATAATGGTGTCACATGGAACATGAAAACATATTTTATAATGTGCCAACTGGGACATTAAAAACAACATTGAAATCTATATTATACATCATCATCAAAAAACTATCATAGGGCACTCATTTTGTAAGATTTTAGTTAATTTTTTTAAAAAAAATCTAGTTATGAGGAACAAACATAGGAAAACATGGGTTACACTCTTAGGAATAAAAGGGGTTAAACTCTTCCATTTATCATTAAATTAATTTGAATAAGCCTATTAAGAACATATAAAAACAGTGGATTTATATAAACATTCATGTTAAAATAAAATAATTGATGTTCATTGATAATCCTTTATTACGTGCATAGAAAACGTTTAAAACATTTAAAAACCCTATTATATGTATAAAATATAGGTATATATATAGATGAAACAATTACAAACCTCAAGAATTTTGTGAAATGTAAAATAAAAATGGATTCACAAAAATAAAAACATCAATCACATGAAACATGTCTTATTAATTGAAGGATGAAAATATCATGATGAAAATCTTTAAAATCCCTAAAAACTAAAGATAAAATATTAGAGTAACAAAAACCATATATTCCACCACATTATAAATTATTTTCCAGGATAGAAGAAGTAACCAAAGTAAAATTAAAAAATGAAGATAAAACATTGACCTAACTTTTAAATCTACTTGTAATTAGTTGATGATGTGGTAGGATTTAAGGAAATAGATATAGAGAATCATCCCTACGATCTCTCTTAGTTGGATTTAGGAAATGGGTCGGAGAGGAGTCCAAATTTTTAGAAATTCGTGTTAGGGTATACGATAAACTCATAACATAAAATTGTGGGTATCTCGCATAGTTCATAGACACACATTACCGAACTATATTATTTCCATTCCAACCCCCATAATCAAGCTATAACCCCTCACATGATAATCCCACATGATTCTCTAAACCATATATTATTCACAAAAGAAGACAACCCATATATAAGTGTATCATACATATTTATTTCTAAAACATCTGAGGTTTACTATATTCCAGGATCTCATCGTGCACTATAGTGAGAATCCATGAATTATAGTATATCACATTGTTCTTCCATTTCATTCCTAATACATTCCCCACATATGTAAGTGTAATACAAACACATAATGTTAAATAGAATGATATAACTTAAAAGTTTACAAAAAAATGATATATAATATCAATAAAAACCACATTTTTATGTGCGATATGATAATATTTCAATTTTTCTAAATATTATTTATATGTTTTATAATAAACATGTAGTAGAAATGTGGTAACCATGAAATATACATTAACATGTAAAATTTCAATGACTAAATAAAGAAATCTAAAAAAGAAAAGGAAATTCTAAATTATAAATTATACTAAAAAAATAATATCATGGGCCTATCACAATTCTCCAAAAAAATACACTTTATTCACTAGAAATAAATTGATAAAAGTATAAAGCAATAAGGGTCAAATCCACTTCACCCAACCAAGGGATCAATGTTATACTAAGAATATCAATTGATAAAGTTGACATAATAATAAATCTCATTAGAGAAAATTATTTTTGACTCAAACATACCAGCTGATGTGAACCTCAATCTCAAACCATCACCCATTCATCTGAATACACAAGTTGGTAGGGTTGTAAAATATCAAAGAGGCATAAGGAGAAAGGTGCATTTGAAAATCACATAATCCCCTGAATAATACCAAATAACAACATGTGTAACCCAAATCTATATTATTGGATAAAAATCCCAAAGAACACATAATCTTATTATTGGTCTCTCCAAAATTTAGAATTCCCAATAAAATGGTTAAAAAAATGTAGAGAACACTACCACAATATCATCACCATGGTAAACATGTCTCCAAAAAACACAATGGAATGATAAACTTCAAGAAATCATAAATTTGTATTCTTAAGAATGATTCAAAATTACCAATTTTATTCATAACCAAAATAATACCCAAATTACCATAATATGAGATTATTATTCATTAAACATTATATAAAATAGGAATTAGATAGATAAATTGTTCAGTTAGTGTCACATAACAAAATTAGGAGATAAAAAAAAATTCAAAAAGACACCTAAAAATAGAAACATGGATCCTAACCCTGGGCCAAAAGGATGAAGGGAAGGTTAAACTAGGACATCACTCATAAAATTTGATCCATGAAAAACTGAATTGAAACCTAACTTGGGAAAAATATATTATAGGAGAACCAGCTAGTGTATATTCCAAAATTATATAATACTTATCCAAATTTCCAATGCTTTCACCAAAGGATTCTAATGGTAAACTCATTTGATTAAAAATCTTATCACATAGATAATATTAAATATGAATATCAAGAAGAATAACCAATATACATGGCAAGAATATAACAAAAAAATATGACACACCTCGTAATGTAAAGGTATATTAGATACCCAAATAACACATGAATTTAGAATTACCACAAAAAAATCAATCCTTTATAAAATAATTTATAAAAATCCCAATGATAGATCATCAAATGAGACCCAACTACACATGAGAACCCTTACTCATTCATTGATTATTCTTCTTGGAAAATATATGAAGGTTTCCTAGAAAATTACATAGAAGTTAAAAATTCATAACTATCAAGAAAGAGGGATTAGAGTGTGAATGTGTCCCAAAATAGAAATGCTCATGTTATCTATTCTTGTTAATGATTGTAGAAGGTATCTGAGGATACTAAACCTCATCAAATCAATATTCTTAGTCAGGTTTATCTCACCACTGAGTAAATTCAACCATCAAGGCCCTTTCAACTACATATTTATTTGAATATAGACTGCTTTGAAACACAACTAATCTATGATCTTGTAAAATAACTCATTCAAAGAATCAAGTAGTAATGGATTAATTAGTGAAAAAATCGGGAGAGATGAAAACTAACTATGAGAAATGATTTATATACACCTTTACTGTTTATTCACCATAATAGAGACTGATGAGTTGAATAGAGTTATCCCCCTTGAAATCCTATGGAAAATTTTACTCAATACTCCATCACTAGATAAATTTCTAAGACATTTCTTTATACAACCAAGATAGAACAATGGTATCCCATAACCCTCACCTTGGACCTTCCCAAAAGTCTATAATAGAATTTACTATAAATGATTTTGGTATTTTTAGAAATTTAAATATATTCTAAATACTCTCTAACCACTCTTTATCCTTGAGTGAATATTTTTCACCACAAAAGGTATGTAGATGATGTTTTAAAAAGTCTTAAATCAGATCAATAAGAAGAAAATAGACATACTACACCACTGATTTATGAGACTAGGAAGATCCAATAACATAAAATAACATTATGTGGTAATGAGTGGAATCTCAATGAGAATCTTTCCTACTGATAAAATTTCCATATTCTATCGGAACCTTACTTAGAGGAATACATTAAATAACATGAAACATGAACTCAATATATTAATGATTCATTAATTGAACCAAACAACCCCAATAAAACCAAGGGATCAATCCTAAAAACATAAAATCACCAAAACAAAAGACACTAATGACACACATTAAAAAAATCATTTATATTAAGAAAAATTCTATCAATTAAGAGCCTAAAATCTCCTAAATAAAGACAAGAACACCATAAAAAATTTACACTTAATTTAGAAAATTAATGAAAATAAAATCTTCTATTCCAAACTAAATTTAATATTATATAATAGGGAATTAAAAATATGTAAATAAACTTCTTTTTTCTCTCAGAACATAGCCCGATTTCTATTATTAAACCACCCATTTTTAAAAAAACTACATGTGTGTCAATATAAGTTTTCAAATAAACCAATTAATTTTTTTTAAAGTCAATTTTTTGGTGAAATTTCATCCATACCTAAAACCAAACAATAAAAAATAAATCCAAAAAACACCAATACATTTGAATGCCATCATTATTTTATCCCCATAACATTGAATGACTTTAGGATAAATTTTAAATCAAATTAAGTGCAAGAAAATATTAAAGTGTTTTGAGAAAAAGTATGGTTTGACTACATGGTTTGATATAATATGAACTAATAATGAATATATGAATGTATGGAGACTAGGACCATTTTTATGAGATTTATATAGTTTTCATGACTATTTACTAATTGTGCACACTTGGTTATTCATCCACCTCCACTTAAAAACTGAATGAGACCTCTATAGTATCTAATATCACTCAATGGGGGTTAAAATTATATTAATTAAGATCATAATATTATAGATATATTATAAAAAAGAGTAAAAATTAAATAATTCAATCCCCATAATTGGTGGAAACTCACGTTTCACCACAAAAGGTGGTCATTAGGAAAAAAAGAGACACTTTTAAACTTAGTTTTTAAAATCCTATCTTGGTAAAATTAGATTCCAAATTTAAAAATAGATATATGATACTATATTTTAATAAACTAGCCTATGAAAAACTACCATGTCACTCAGGTTAGGATGGCATATGGATTGATTCAATTTCTTGATTCCCATGTGAAAGAGACATGCATCAAGAAATATCATATGATGAAAATTGGAATAGTTCAACCTTCTAATAATAGTATAAAAGTATCAAAAAGTTTATTGATAATCTTGTATGGCTTATGAATACATTGGACTTGGTATCACTCTTAAACACCGTGAGATGAGAGGGGTGAATTTGGGAGTCAGAATTTAATTCGAATGAGATGGACCTTTTCCCCATTTTGGAAGGAACATGTTAAACCTGTCTGATAGAATCAGGAAACTATTAATCACCAATATAAAAAAAATAGAAACACAACACTACCATTTTAGGTTGTTCACTACTAAGAGACAATACAAGGAGCATACATAGACATTTTTTCAGTGTTACCTAAATCCACTAGGATTCACAAGATATTTTGGATTAAAATTTTCCACATAGCGTCACTCCATGCTAGGAACACTAACTTTACATGAATATTCGGGATAACATACTACCTCCCTCTGAATACATCTATTGAATCCCACATTCCTACTGCTTTGGATGAAGTGTTTCCTAGTTAATAAACATGAAGTTATCTTAGTAGAATGGAAAAATGAATCTTTATCCCTAATTAGAATAAGACCCTACATTTACCAAAATCTAGAATTGATTCCCTTTAATGCATTGTTCATACAGTTCCTATGTTCAAAACATTCTTTTAACAAAATTCATTCACCTTTTCACAATTAGAAATTTGTTCTGCGTCTTTTATGATCTTCACGCAAAACCTAAAATTTTCCAAAACATCTATTCCTATTGAGAAACACCAAGATACAAAAAATAATAAATTTTCAGGAATCTTACCTATTCTTGATTGACACAAGTTATTTTCCCCACAAAACTATAGTTCAGGAAAATATTTTGCAAAGTAGTGTCTCCATATCATCATTTGAGAGAAAGATCCTTATAATGAAAGAAATTATCTATTTATAAGAATAAATAACCCTTCACCCAACTCTTGTTCATTCTATCAACCTTGGGCACAACTTTAATGGTTTTATTATTTTCATTATTTTGATGTTTTCTTTTACTGTGAAACTCCAACTATATTTTATGCATTAATGAAAAATTATTTTCATAAAACTTCTATACTATTATGAAAATATTTTCATAGATATATTGTGATGGGGAGACCCCAAAAACTCATTTGGGGAAACTCTAGAAAACTCCTTCACCATTTTTAGAGCTATTTTATTCACACAATAATGATTACATTTCCAAAAACAACATTCTCCATCCATTAAATATTGGACCGTAAAAATTTGACAGACACTAGAAAACGATGCCACCATCAACACTGAATCCACCAGTGTGGATTAGATCACTTGGCTTGATCAACCAAATTATTATTGAAAAAACACAACACAGAATGAAATTATAGCTATGAATAACCTTATTTCCATATATCTCCTCTTTGGGTTTACTATCTATCCAATGATAAATTCCATAGAGCACAATCCTAAAAGAAAAAAAAGAGTTGTGAAATAGATAATCAATATCTCTAAGTCCACATTATAAGATATTTGTGTTGGAAACCATAATTTAGGATATAATTTCATGACTACGAAGATATAGATCGATGAAACTGTTGAATTTATCCATTCACCCCATTTGGAAATAAAGCCGATGAAGTTGTATTGTTCCCTTTCGCAAATAAACACCCCTTGATTATTTATCCACCTAAAAGAAGAACTAATTCCACAAAAATATATAAACATTTAAAAGAAGAGGGAGAAGGGTTCAATCGTAACCAACTCAAGCAATGGAAGGTTGTTGAACACTAAGGTTCAATCGATATTTCTCAAACATTAGTAATGCCAAAGGCTTAGTTAAGGTTTCTCCACTTGATAATTAGTTATAAAATGATCTATTTTAATCAAAACGTATTCAAATTTGTCTTTTATGAAGTGATATTGGATCTTAATATGTTTGGAATGATAGTATTGAATCAGATTTTTTGTGAGATTAATCATATTCTTATTTTCATAGAGTAGCACCATAAGCTATTTTACCTCATCACCGATATCAATAAGATATTTCTTCATCAAAAACAACTTAGTGAATGAACTTTTATTATATAATCTGATTAATCTATACTAAGAGACGTTTTATCTTGTTTCTTTCTTAACCATCCCACATAGATGTTTCTAATGAAAAATACACACCCACTAGTGGTGTTTTGATCCACCACATCTCTAGCCTAGTCAGCCTCAAACAATACTAATAAATCATTATCCCTTCTCACTGAAACCTATATTCTAATGTTGAGAGTACCTTGATAATATTTCATGATTCTTTTAACTACTACAAAATGTTCTTCCATCAGATCATTTTTTACCTGTGCTTATAAACATGTATAAAATACAATATCTGGAAATGTTTTAGTCATATAAAATTGGCATACAATGATACTCATATACATGGTGGGATCCATATATTTCCCAAAATTTTTATTTCAATCTTTTATTCTTTCCAAAATTAGAGTCAAAATTGGTTTGGAGTCATGCATAATGACTTGATTCATAATACATATTGCATACGTTTCTTTAGAAATGAAGGTGTATTCATTCTTTTAAATCTCATACAACCCTATAATGTATTTGAGTTCACAAATAATAGAAATTTGAAATAATAATTTCATGTGACATGAAAATTCTTCCATTGATCCATACCTATTACCACTAAATATAACATTGTCAATATAAATAATCCCTAAAAATTGATCTAACAAAGAATTCATCACATAAACGTTATTATAAACACCTCCTATTTTTATTTTCTTCTTCTTTAGATAAGAATCCAATTGGGAATACCATGTTCAAAGTGCCTTATATATACCACAAATATCCTTCTTTAATCTTTAAACCCTTGTTTCATCATTTCCAATTATAAATCCTTATGGTTAATCAATGCATACTTATTCTTCAGGAACACAATTTATGAATTCTATTTTGACATTAATCTAATAAAAATTATATGATATTTGAATATCCATGGCTTGGAAAAGTCTAATCAGTTATAGTAATGATATTGTTGACTATTTTTATTCAATATATATTCCTTAAATTTTTTAATAGACATTACAATCCAAGAATTCCATGTTTTTGTGATATTTCCTACCTCATTAAATTGGATTTGGAATATCCACTTTGTTCGAATAACATTGTGATTTTTTAGTCTCTTAATAAGACTAAAATTCTAGATTTTTTCAATATGATATAGTTTCTCATTCATGTATTTAACCCATGATTCATTTTTTACTTCTTCTTCAAATGAGGTTGGTTCCATAATTTATAGGAGGGAAAATTCCCTTCATTCATCAATATCCTTATCTATATTGGTGTGGTCCAATCCCCAATAAATATGAATTGATTAAATTATTCTCTTCTATTTCTCTTATATGGTTCAAGTATAGTGTATTTAGTAATGGATTACTCTTGTTATTTTACTTTTGAATCATCCTCATTGTGAGAGCCTGTATATTGGGAAATCATTACACAATTTTTGTTTTTCAATATGTCCCTTTTCTACAACATTATTCATCTTCAATCATATATATATATATATATACGAGCTACATGATTAATTCATAGTCTTATCCTCAATGATATTAACATTATTTATATCTATAATATTTTTAATATGATTATTGTATAATTTTTAGTCTTTACAAATCATTGAGTATCCAACAAATATTTCCTCATCTGCAGAATCAGAATACTTTCCTTTATTTACTTATTTTTTTTCGAATGAAACATTCACTTCCAAAATTGTTAAAGTAATATAATGAGATATTCCTTCCATTCCATATCTAATATGGTGACTTTTACTCTTCTAGAATCACTAATGTTCAGTTTTGAGTGTAAAGTGTAACTTTAATAGGCTCTTTTCATAAAATAATGAGAAACACAACTCTCAAGATGTATAGTTTTTTCCATATTATTCACCTATCAGTTTCTATATTCAATGACCCCATTTTTGAGGAGTTATTACTAATGAAACCATATTCATTATACCATGTTTTTATGTAGTTTTTAGATTCAAGTGATATACACTATCTTCTATTATTAAATCCTAATATCTTGATAGTGTAGCTAGTTTCATTATGAACCCTTCAAATATATCTATTCATTTAGTCAACCACTTATCGATTACCCTTCAAAAACATCATATTTTCTATTATAAAAAATAATCAATAAAAAGAGTGAATTACCTCTCTCTATATATGATAGAAAAATTCATTGGTCCACACACATCTATGTGGACAAGAAAATTAATTTTTATTACCTTATGTTTCACAGAAGATAAAATTTTTGGACCATCATTCACTGAACCACTTGTATTTTATCAATCACACACTATATTGGGATGGCCTATGACAACCTTTATTTTGGATAATTTTTAGATTCTCTATTGATTAATGTGACCCAACCATTGGTTCCACAAGTTGTTTTCCTCTCCAATTATAAATAATGAAGTGTTTTCTTTACATTCAACCTAGTTTAAATTACTATTTTCTTCTAAAATTACATGATAGGATTCCCTGACTTGTGTTTGATGGAGAACCCTTTCTGATTAAATTTCATTACAATTAATAAGTCCCATTTTTGGGTCACACTAAAAAGATTGTGAAGAAGTCTGTCTATGTAGAGAACTTCTATTTCATTATCAGATAAATTTCTAATTTTATTTCCCACTACATTTGATCTTGAAAGAACCATAGCTTTTAGATATCATTGTTCCATCAACCCTTTACTTTGATTTTTACAACAAATATTCATTATCTATCAAGTGGGATAATCATTTACTAGATAGAATCCATGGTTCACAATTCATTGATCCATTATGGGTGATCTATACTATGTTAGACTTCTCAATATTATTCTTTTCCTTCATGAGATACATGTTTGAGTGAAGCCATAATATGGCCTCTTTAATATATTTTAAACATACATGGATGAATCACAATCAAATTCTTCTTCTAGAGGAAAATACTTAATTTCATGTCTAATTATTCTTAGCTGACTAGTATTAAATTACCTCGGAGTTCTGTAGGTATAATTTTCACCATTACTCCGTCAGAAATTAATATATTTATGGAAAACGTTACAATAGTGAAAAAAATATCCATATAAATTTTTTCTTATATATGAAAAAGAATATGCTATAATTCTCATTTTTAGACTTCTATGTTCTTTTCAATTTATAAAGCTCTTCAACTTTTCACAGTAAGACATTGTATGGTTGATAAATCCATTGGATTGAAATTTCATAAGAGTAAATATATTATCATTTACATTCCTCCACATTCCACTTTATTTTTTTATAGAACATTGATTGGAGATCATCTATGGATAATTGAGTGTTGTATTCTACTATATTTCTAGTTTGGTTTTAATATGTCTCTATTAAGACATATGGATAATTTATGTCATGTTTATCTTTCTACTTCCATTTTCATCATCTCATATCATTTCCAACCTTTTATGTTTCTATATAACATCCAATTCCACTTCTATAAATAAAATTAGATATTTTTTATGTCAAGGATTTCTATACATCATTAGAGCCACATTAAACTCTTTCCGATGTTTATATTCATTTAAATTTAAGCTATACATTATTCTTCATTTCCCTCGATTTCAATTCATTTTTTGGTTTACTCTTTAATAAAATGAATTATTCTTTAATTACCTCATATATCTATGACTTTTACTCTACCCTCTATGTGATTTCACTGGTAAAATATTCCATCTCTTCAATCCTTTCTTAAAACACTTCTATTTCTTATGATATTTCAACGGTTTTCAAATTTTTTTATACATCTCCTTTCAGTCAATCAAAATATTTTTCAAGATTATCCACATAATCTGATGTCCCTTTAAAAAAATCTCTAATCCTTTTGTTTTTATTTATTTTAATTTCAAGATCTTCAAAAAAAACCCTGAAGTTCCACCTTGATATCAATAACACTATCTAAAAAATTGTCATCCTCCTTCATAAATTATACCTTTCAATTGTATCCATTATGGAATCATGAAATTAATATTTAAACTCTAGTTAAATATCCTAATTAATGTCTTTATCATATATTAATATTTGGAAATGAGGTTATTTATCAATAATTTATTTCATAATTTGAAGTCTCCCTTTTGCAGGAACTACCTTGGAGGCCTCTACATGATTCCTTATTCACCTTCTACATGATTGAATTTCCTTGAGCATCAAGAAAATTTGTTTCCTACTTTACCACACTGAAAAAAGATAAAGGAAGAATTCCTTCAAATATTTCTTTTCACCACATGAATTTTATAGCCAAAAGAGAAGGATTTTCATCATCCACATCAACCCCATCATCACTAGATTTAGAAATGTAACAATTTTCCATGGATTTTAAGGAAACGTCCCCTCTTACTAGAATTTTCGTATCTTATGGTATGGATCTCATTTAATAACCCACTAGAAAAATTATTATATCCTCAAGAGAAATCTTAGAAATACCCCTTTCTTAAAGGCATGACATTTTTTGATTATATAAAGGTGGAATCCATATAAAAAATTTTATTCATAATTTAAAGTTCATTAATTTCATTGAGAAGTCCTCAAATTTTACCAACAAATTCATTAATGTGATTAGATAAAATATTTATGTTTTTATCTAGATGAATTTTTATTTCATCAAATTTATTGAAAAAATAAATTTTGGACTCCATCACTTCGTTATCACCATAGTGTACATTTTCTAGTTTCTACCTCATGGACTTAACTATAGTAAAAACTCATCATCTTAAAATAGATTTGATAAGATATTGTTGTAGTAAGATCATTTTGATCTTTGGAATATTCATTAATCATTTTACTCCTTGTTTTATTCATTGAAAGGCTTGTCTCATCACTAACCTAATCCCCTTGAACTAGGGTATAAAGAACGGCTACCTCAAGATATCACAAATGAGATAGAATTATATTTTTCCAAATATATATGTTTTTCATAAAATAGGATAACCCCCTTAAATTCACTGATTTGTCTATAAAAACAAAAAAAGGTTATATTTAACTCCAAAACGTACATCTGATACCATTTTAATACCATGTAACACCCTGATAGGGGAGTGGAGAATCTACGAGTCCACATTTTTGTGGAATGAGATGGATCTTGTCCCAATGTTGGTAGGAAAATTTTAAACCTATATGATGTAATAATGTAGTTATCAAACACCCATATGTTAAAATAGAAACACAACACAAATGTTTTAGTTGGTTAACTACTAAGGCCATGTTCAAGGAGAATACGTTGAAAATGTGTTAGTTGTACCTAAATAAAATAATAATTACTGGATAAATTGAATAATAGTTTTTTAAACAATGCCACTAAATTTCAGGCACAATACAATTACGATAATTTAAGGGATGCCACATGACCTCCCTCAGATCACTTTTATCAAATACCCATTTCTCATTACTTTGGATGAATTATTTCTTATTTTATAAACATGAAGGTCACTTTAGAAGATTGGACACATTTTTCTTTGCCACTGATTTTTATGAGACCCTTCTTGCAATAAATTCTATAATTGATTCACATCAATACACTATTAAAACATAGAAAATATTCAAAACCTTTTATTTGAAAAATTATTTCACCTTCTTGAAATTTTAATTTTTTCGCGTTGATTTTACGCTCTTCATGTAACACCAAAATTTTATCCTAACTTCTTTTATTTTTGTGAAACAGCAACTTTCATGAAAAAAATGTTCCATGAATATTTATCGGTCTTGATTTACAAAATTTATTTTCTTTATGCACCTCTAGTTCATACAAATATTTTTCAAAATGGTAGATCCAGATCTTAATTTGAGAGTTAGAGGCCTGAAATGGATGTACACGTCTATTTTTACACACAACTGACCCCTCATGAAACTATGTTTCATTCCATCTCCCTTTCAAAAAACATTCATAGTTCACTGAACCTCATCATTATGATGCTGGATTCAGTGCAAAACTCCATCTGTATTTCATGGGTTCTTGAAAAAATGACTTTCTCACAACTTCAAAACCTTTTAAAACCCTTTTCTTAGTCATATTTTTATGGGGTGGCCCTGAAAATTCATTTGTTGGTAACTATAGAAAACTACTTCATCATTTCGTGCAACTGTTATATTCATGCAATAATATCTCATTTTCCAAAACAACATTATCATTCCTCTAAAAGTTTGACATTAATTATTTGGAAAACACTCTAAAACAGTACTACTTATGTGGAACATATAACTTGGATTCATTAACCTAGTGAGGATGCGAAACAAACACAAAAGACCATAAACATCTAGCTATATATACAGTTTTTATCTATAGTCTCCCAAGTATATAAACTAAAATGTACCAAAAATATATCAACCAATGATGGAATAAATAAAAATATATACCCCCTCATGAATTTTAAATCTTCAACATCATTAAGAATGAATATATAATCAATTCCACATGGTAGAAACCCAAAAACAAAAATATATATATATGGGTGAGTTGGAAGATATAGAAACATACCTTAAAAACCATAAAATTGATCAACATCGTGATCAGCTACATGTTACCCATGGTCACTCCCCCATCCCAAAATATCACTCAGTGAACCCATAGAAACATCAATAAATCTAAGATCAAATTCTAGGAATCTATATGAAAACATAAGAGCTTCATACAAAAACATGTGTGTATATATAGTGTTAGATAAACATTCCTAATATGATTTCACCACATATTATATTAATTTTCTTTAATAAAAAATTTAATATATTATAGATTGAACAAAATTTAGAAAATAATTTTTTTGAATAAAACTGTCAATATAAAGAATACACATAACATGCATTGTTTTTGGAAATACCAAAGGTAAAACCCTTCTATAAAATAGAAACACCCTAAGGATTGATAATAGTTATTTTAAATTATTGAAAGTGTTCCAAACAAACCTTTAAATTATTGATTTCGAATATCATCTCTATAAACTATGGTTGTATGATAAAAAAAATAATACACTTTAAAAACTAAAATATATCAATATATAGTTTTATGAAAACAAAACAACCTTAAATTTTATTCTTTATAATTTTTAAATTTTATACCTTTTGAGAACAATTTTTGTGGTAAAAAACTATAAAATAAATAAGTTTTGTAACCATGTGGGAACCATAATATTTATAAAACAAAATATGATTAAATAATAATAATAAAAATGATACCACTAACGAAAGATGATAATGAGGGGTTAGAGTTTTTTATGTACTAAGAATTTGATAACGACATAATCATAGAAGAAATAATCCACATGGATAACTCCCCAAGACCAAACATGAGAAAATCATAGACATACTCAAGTATAATTAAGTATCTACGTATATTTCATACAAATGAGAGATAAAATCTTGAATCACTATCATTGTCTCACTGTTGCACCCCCATGAAAGGATATTATCTATAATAAAGGACACTAATAAGTGAATAATCTATGCTAATGTAGCACAAAAATGGTACTCTACCATTTCTATGATGGGTTGCCATTACATAATTAACATGTGTGTGTGAAAACAAATTTAAAATGATCTTCACATAAATTGATAATAAATAATAACAAAAAAACTCATCACACCTTAAAAAACATATCAAGAAACAACTTCTTTTATATATACATTAACATAAACAATAGTAATCCACTTCATCCATTAAGTGGAAAATGATTATAAAAGTCATAATCTATAGGTATCACAATATGGGTATCATAATTGTCATGAAAAACCATTTTAAAATGTATTAACAAGGTCCTTAAAAGAAACAAGAATATTGAGGTTATGTATCATCATCTAAAAAAATCATTGATAAAAACTTTTAAATAAAAGTCTCCCTTCCATAGGAGTTCATTCAAAACAAAAACATAACCTCAATAAGAAACTCCCTTTAAAAACATGGGTCACATACTTTGGAAAAAAAGAAAAATTTTAAACAACTTGTTATCTTCATGATAAATTGAAAGGTCCTCTTGGGAACTTATATAAACAAATGGTATTTAGAGGCTTTTGTGGTTAAATAAAATAACACATGTGCATTTAAAATCTATTATTTCAAGCTTATAAAAAAATTATTTTTTTACAAAACCAATATAGGTATAACTTATAGTTATATATCGAGATAAAATGAGTTTTTAAATATAAAAAATTTAATGAATTTTTAAACAAAAAGGGGTGAAACAAAAACAATCCAAAATAATGGAAACAATTCATCTTCAATAGTGGAGGCTAAAACATGCATGATAGTGACCTTTATGAGCCCTAAAAATAAAAATCTCTAAGATGAGACCAGTGGAAATCCAAGGATTGACCATCATGACCATTAAGGTTTGTGAGAGAGGAAGTATCTGAAAGGAAATTAAATATAGAAATAGAAAAGGTGGACCTACTATACAAATATAAATAAAATCCATATAACATGGGACTGAATGAAAGAATGAAGAATGAGAGAAACTCCCTTGAGTTCCTTATTAGTCAATGGAATAAAATGTTGATGATAGGAAGATAAATGTGTATCAATTTGAACAAGGGTATATGTGTAAATTCTTAACATAAAAATCAAGGTAACTTAAACAATTTGGCGAAATAGCTTACCAAGAAACACATTGATCAGAAAAAATATATGAAATATATCAGTGACCCAAAAAATGGATAACCTAAATAATTAAAGATATGATTCCCAACTAATATAAGAAAACATTCCATATATAAAAGAAAATAAGATTATTACTACTAAAATATTCATTGTTTTCAAGAAATCATGTTCTAACCATGAACTGGAACGACCCAAACATTCATTAATGGAGATTTCTATTAATCTAATTAAATGTCTTATTATAGTTATATAAAATGTGAACTTCATTGGTTTTATGTTTTAGGATTATAAAATAATATTATGAATTTTGACCATTGATAATATAGTCATTGAACTGGGATCACATGATTAGTATAAATATAGGGCTTTAACAAATCCAATTTACTCAGACAAAGGAAGTGATGGCCTCAACCAGTAGACATGCCCCATAAGAATCCCATTTGTCAGAGCTCAGAAAAGAGGTGGCTTTATTGGTATTCGCTCTTGACAAATCCCAAGCTGAGCTTGAATGCGTTAAGATCGAGTGGAACCTCCTACGAGAGAAGTGGAAGTTGATAGAGATTACCACTCGAGCAATGTTATTTGAGCCACCCCAAGATTCTGTCACTATCACTCACCTTACCCTAAGGTCTTATCCAGGTGTTATAAAGGGTTATGTAACAAGACCATATCACTATGGTTATGTTCATTATTTTTTTATATAATAATAAATATACATTCATTTTATTATTGTTACTTTGTAAATAGTTTTTAATATGGAAATTGTATTTTTAGTTAATATACAACCAAGAAATATATTTTTTATGAATTAATGGATTTTTTAATTAAATAATATTATAAAAAAATATTATTATTATCAAATTAAATTTTATTAAACATAAATGATCATATAATATTATGAATGCAATTGTAAATTGTAATAAGGATTGAAAGTAGTTATTGTCAAAACCGATTAATTTTCATTAAATATCGGTCGTTATTTTAAAAGTAAAAAATTCACATATTTAAAAAATTATTTAGATAAAATGAATATTATTTTTGGAATCAGGACGTTGAAATTATCCAATGGTAAAATTTTCATAATTTTCTAAGACAGTCGATGCTTTTGGTAAAAACTATATACCGTTTAAATATATAATGTTTTTTATGACATCAAAATGACCCAATAGTGATGTAATAAAATACTATAAACATTATGTTCTGACAATATATGTTTTACCATAAAAATAATGTAATTTTGGGTTTTATTTATTTATTTTACAAATCTTTATGGACCCTTCGAGGATTATAAGAATTTTGTCTTTCTAAATTGTTTTCCTTGAGAGTGTGCCTCACCTCCACATAAGAAACCCTGTTATTTTAATAAGATAGGCCATTGGCCTTATAAAATATTGTTTTCCACTCCCCTTTGGAAAACACCATCGGAAAAAACCATGGTTTGGTTTGTGGTTTTGATTATTTTAATGTGAGGCATCCCAAACCTAAATAATAATGACTTCCCTCTCCTTTCCTATATAAACCCACCCAAACTCTCACTTCCTCTTCACTAAAATCCTTTGGAGATCTTCCAACGCCTTACCTCCCCTCTCAAGAATCCTCCCAATGTGAGCCAAGATCATAATAACACTCTCTCAATCCTCTCTTATGCTTCTAGGATCACACTTCCAAGTAAGTGATTTATTCCTTTATCATTTTTTTTCCAATATTCATTAAGTTGTTATGCAATTTTTTTCAATTAAAAATGTTGTGGTATGATTTATAATTTCATAAATAATTCCCTATTTATGTTTGGATGATGGGAGACCCCTTTATCTCTCATTAATTCCTCCCATGTACACCTGTTACCATACCAAAATTTCATGAGGGATTTCTCTCTCCTCTTTTACATCCAAGTAATTCTTTTGTATTAAGCATCTAAATTCCATTACATTAGTTGATGTATCTATATGACCCCCTTTGTATCCATTTTATGTACATATGATGAGACACCCATTTCTCTCTCATCAAACATTTTCATGAATCCGTATGTCACGCCGTTATGCTGCCGAAATTGTATCACATTTTCCCAAGCCAATATCATTGTTTAGTGAATAACATACCTACATCTATGTCAAGGGTATTCACCTTTATTCACACATACATATTGAATGGCACTTTAATTTATTTATTCTACATTAATTAATCGTGTAATAACTTATGAGGTTGGTTGATTCCATGTTATATGATCTATGTGGAAAAATTATGCATGAAATGAAATGTTTAAGAATGGTGTGCCCTAATAGTTCTCTAATGCATTGGGTAATGTATATTATCATGATACGTCATGTGAAATGAGTGTTGACTCATGGTAATTCAATTGAAATGAGAGTTTAATTTTTATTCATGTGCAATGAGGGTCTACTCATTCTCCATGAGCAATGGACCTTTTCTCATGCTAATTCCACATTAAGTGTTGTTTCCACATTTCCATGTTTTGAATGTCATGATTTATCATGCCTTTATGTTCATGTTTCTATTGTGCTCTACTGATATGCCTATTGTCTAACATTTCTTTTATTCCATATTTTATTCCATGTTTAGTCCCGTACTGGGATTTATAGCTCACCCTTTTCTTATGCATGTCCTCAAGTTATCCCATGCAATGATAAGTATGGGGGATTGTAGTGGTCATGTAATGGAAGATTTCAATAAAGATATTGTATTTCATGTTTTAAGTTGTTATTTAAAGATATTAATCCCCAGAGACACTAGAACTCTCGATATTCCATGTTTTATCAAGTGAATATTTTATATAATAAATCAGGATTATGTTTGTAATAAAGAGCAAGGTTTTTATAGTTTGTATGAGATGATAAGTATAGCTATTTGTGGGATTAGGATTAGAAAAACCTAGTGAAGACATAAATACAATAATAAGTACACCAAAAACATCCCTACGTATTGGTGAGTATTGAGAATCTGGGTTATCAAGAAAATAAATCCCTCTCTGGATACGATCAGGTAGAAGCGGATCAAGAACAGATGTATCCTAGGGGTAAAACCAGAAAATAGTGCATGGAGCTAGAATCGAATAGGAACTGGTGCATGAAAACGGGCCTTGCAGCACTCTTGGTTATGACACTCCCGGGGGATATGCTTTGGTAAATTCAGAGGCTTAGTATGAACCCTTATTATGGGAATTAGAAAAAATTCCATATGTTAGAAAATAGATCATGAATAACATAGATTGAAGACTATGGCATTATAAGTAAAGGAAATAAAAGTTATTTATAAGTCATCAGTTTTTTCCTTGTATTACCTTTTTTGTGTTACCCCTAATTTTCCTTTCATTCCAGCCAATGGATGGTAATAGGAGGACTCGGGCTAACAACCGATGTGGAGATCAATGTGGTGATTGTGCTAATGAGATTCCCTAACCGATGGGAGCGGGAATTGTGAACTTTGTCACACTTTTCTCTCAGTTAACTTAATCATTGAATAGAAACATGGGTCAAGAGGAACGTTCTACCCCCCAAGAATGAACAAGTCACAATCGAGAGCTTCATGAGACAAGGGTCTCCTAGTTTTAATGGATCATATGATCCCTCAATCGTCGAACAATGGATCAACACTATTGAAAAGATCTTCTCCATCCTACATTGTTAGGAACAAGTGAATATTATCTTGGCTGCTTATCATATGGAGGGTGAAGCTAATCAATGGTGTACTTTGATAAAAAATTCAATGCCTAAGTAGGAGATCGAGGAATTTGAATGGAAGGATTTCTGGATGATGTTTTTTGATAAATATTTTCTGTGCACCCTCCGACTTAAGATGGAAAGGGACTTCCTTGCCATCAAGAAAAAGAGACGACGAATCTATTGGAGCGTATGAGGAAAAATTCACAAGGATTGCATGATATTCCTACGGATTTTTTGTTACTCCCGAATTAATGGTTGACCGCTTCTTTGGTGGGCTGAACCCTATCCTACGGAATGCGCTGGTGATCCATGGCTTCGACCGCTATGAAGAAATTTTTTGATGTGCCGTCAAGGTCGAAATAGAGATCCGAAACTCTCAGGAGTATCCTGGGGATAAAAATCACAAGTTTTAATTCAGTGATGGATATCTGATGGATAAATCCAAAAGTGCTAAGAAGATCTAACAACCCCACTCACCAAATGTGAAAAAATAAGAACCCTGTAAATTTCTAGAATGGGACAAGGAAATTCTTTAGGTGTGGAAGATAAGGGCACCTAGATATTAACTCCCGATAAGAAAAACTTAAGGATATAAAATAGGAGAGGAACGCTCTATTCGAACCTCAAAACATTGTTCATTTCTACAATTTAAAATAACCATATCATCTTTCAAATCAGTGCCCTAAGCCATGGGTGTTCGAAGGCAACCCACAACCTCCAAGGTAGCAAGGGTGAGCTTTTTCCATCACTACTGCCAAAGTGAACCCTGACAATGAAGTGGTGACAGGTACACTAGTTATTCATTCATGAATAGAGAACATACTTTTTGATTCAGGTTCTAATCACTCTTTGATATCCTAAAGGTTTATTAGAACAATCCCAAAAACACCACAAATCATGGAAGTAAAGATTTTGGTGAGTAAGGAAAATGGTAAAATAATTGCATCCCTTGAATATAACTCCTCCCATGTCATAATTTGTGGATCCAATTTCTCTGAAAACCTCACCATAGTCCCTCTGTTGGAATTTTATGCAATTCTTGGCATGTATTGAGTTTCCGTATATAGAGCCAACATAAATTTCCATGAGAGGGAAATAACTCTCCATGGGGAGAATCGACCCTCGATTCTATACAAGTGAAAGGAGGAAGATGAATCTTCTTTAGCTCCGTCATCAAAATCATTGATATTAATGCCCTATGAGCAGGTGTATCTGGCTCATATGATTAAGTCTAAGGAGGCAACCATCCTTGAAGACATTCCTATTGTGAGGGAATTTACTGAAGTGTTTCTTGAAGAATTTTCTGGTCATCCTCTTATAAGAGATGTTTAATTCTCAATTAATCATATACTTGGGGTATTGCCAATATCCCTGAATCCATATAGAATGGCTATTGTGAAGCTTGAGGAGCTGAAGAAACAACTACAGGAGAATCTAAATAAATGGTTTATATGCCCATGTGCTTCACCATGGGGTGCACCAGTCCTCTTTTTCATGAAGAAGGATGGGTTAATGAGCCTTTGCATCAATTATCACGAGCATAAAAAAATCATGATAAATAACAAGTATTATATACTGTGAATTGATGACTTGTCAGATCAGCTACATGTAGGACAATACTTATCCAAGGTAGATTTTCGGTCAGGATATTATCAAGTAAGTGTGATGAAGGAAGATATCCCCAAGACTTCTTTTCGTACAAGATACGAGAACTATGAATTCATAGTAATGCATTTTAGACTCACTAATGCTCCAACAATATTCATGGACTTGATGAAGAGAGTCTTTACAGATTACCTCAAGAATTTTTTTAGTATTTATAGATGATATTCTATTATACTCCAATTACAATTAGGATCATGAGGAGCATCTAAGAACTATACTAGTGACCTCACTAAAGGAGGAGCTCTATGAAAAGTAAAGAAATTGTGAGTTCTAGTTGAAGGAGGTCTCATTCTTGGGTCATATCATTACAAGAAATGAAATATATGTGGATCTCTCTAAGATAGCTGCAATAGAGAGATAGTCGAGGCCCATCTCGGTAACAGATATCTGTAGCATCTTAGGGTTAGCTGGATATTATCGACGATTTGTGAGAAATTTCTCACGATTTTCCAATACTCTTACCAAGATAACTCGGAAGGGAGTAATGTTTTCTTGGGGTGATGAAGGAGAAAAAAGAATCAAGGAGTTAAAAAGGAGGCTTATCTGTGTGCCTATTATCCCTTTACCCAAAAGTGGAGAACTTTTTGTGGTATTTAGTAATGCTTCAAAGAAGGGATTGGGATGTGTGTTATGGAAAAATGAAATGGTCATTGCCTATGCTTCAAGGCAATTGAATGTTCATGAGAATAATTATCCAACACATGATTTGGAGTTGGATGCAATGATCTTCGATTTAAAATTTTTGTGGCATTATCTCATTGGGGAGAAGTGTGAAATATATATGGACCACAAAAGCCACAATTATATATTCACACAAAAATAGTTGAACATGTGCCAATGAAGATGGTTAGAAATGATCAAAGACTATGACTGCTCAATCCATTACCACCCTGGGAAAGCGAACAAGGTGGCTAATGCTCTAAGTAGAAAGGAACCAGTGATTCTATCACTGATGAGAATTGAGAAGGATCCAATATTCTTAGATTTTATAAAGATGGACATGGGAATCATAACGAAGTGAACATCATCAATCCATTCACAAATGGTTGCTCAAAAATCTTTTTTGGAAAGAATAAAGGATGCTCAAATGGTTGATGTGGAAATTCAAAAGAAAGTGGAAGATATCAAAAAAGGGAAATCCTCATAGTTCAATGTTAATGAAGAAGTAATTGTGTGATTTGGGAAAACCGTATGTGTTCCATCAAGTTCATTGCTAAAGAAGGAACTTTTGGATGATGAACATAGTTTAAATTTCTCTATTCACACATGAAACACAAATATGTATCGAAATATCCAGGGCATTATTTTTTGGATAATTTGAAGAAAGAGATCGCTGAGTATACATTAAAGTGCCTTGTGTGTCAGCAATTGAAGGTAGCGAGGTAGATTTCTAAGGGGATGATGCAACCATTTCCCATACTATCATGGAAATGGCAGGACATCACCATGGACATTTTCACCAGACTTTAGAAGACATCCAAAGGCAATAATGCAATTTGGGTTGATTTGGATCATCTTACAAAGCATGCACACTTTATTCCAATTCGAGAGAATTTCCCATTATATCAACTGGTGTAGATATATATCAGGGAAGTGGTAATGATGCATAGAGTACCACTATCTATTTTATCTGATCGAGATACAAGATTTGCCTCTATGTTTTGGAAGATTCTTCAACATGTTCTAGATATTGAACTGAACTTCAGTACGACCTATCATCCTCAAAATGATGACCAATCTGAGAGAACTATTTAGACTCTGGAGGATATGTTATGACCATGTTCAATGGACTTCAAAGGAGGGTGGGATCAATGTCTTCTTCTGGTTTAATTCTCCTATAATAATAGTTTCTACTCGAGAATCCAAATGGAAACGTATCAAACCCTGTATCAGAAGAGGTGTAGAACACCAGCATGTTGGGATGAATTCGGTGAGCATAAGATTATAGGACCTGAAATGGTGGAGAAGGTGAAAACCATTCCACATCATATCAAGGCATCCTAGAGTCGACAGAAGAGTAATGTAAAAACCTGTCGATGATACCTTGAGTTAAAAGTTGGCGGAATGGTATTTCTATGTATATGTCCATGGAAGAAGGTTATGAGGTTTGGAAAGAAAGGGAAGTTAAGTCCTAGTTACATCACCCCCTTTGAGATTCTTGATCGGCATGGGGCTATGGCCTATCGACTAGCACTTCCACCTACCATGGCCAAACTATATGATGTCTTCCATGTATCCCTCTTAAGGAAGTGCATTCCATACCCTTCACATGTACTCTTTTCAGAAGTAGTACAACGATAAGATAATCTTTCTTATGAGGAGCATCCAGTGAAGATCTTATATCGTAGAGAAAAAGTTCTACGAAATAAGACAATGCACCTCGTTAAGGTGTTATTGGGAAACCAAATTTTTAAAGAAGTGACATGGGATCATAGTAAATTATGAAATAGAGTTACCCACATCTTTTTTAGGGTGGGAAAAAAAATTTGAGGGTAAAATTTCTTAAGGGGGGAAGATTGTAACGACCCAAAATTTAATTAATGGAAATTCCTCTTGATATAATTAAATGTCTTATTATGGTTATATAAAATGTGAAAATCATAGGTTTTATGTTTTGGTATTTTAAAATACCATTATTAATTGTCAGTGTTTCTAATATAGTCGTATAACAGTGATGACACGATTAGTATAAATATAGGGCTTTAACAAATCCAATTTACTTAGACAAAGGATGTGATGGACATATCTAGTAGACTTTACCCATACATAGCCCATTTTTTAGAGCTCGGAAAGGAGGTGGAGTCATTGGGATTCGCTCTTGACCAAGCCCAAGCTGATCTTGAATAAGTTAATCTCCAGCGGAACTTCTAATTAGAGAAGTGGAAGTTGATAGAGATTACCACTTGAGAAATGTTATCTGAACCCCCCCAAGAGTCTGTCACCATCTCACACCTTACCCTAAGGTATTATGAAGGTGTTATAATGGGTTATCTAACAAGACCATAACACATTGATTATGTGCATTATTTTTTATATAATAATGAATATACATTCATTTTATTATTGTTACTATGTAAATAGGTTTTAAAGCGCAAATAGTATTTGTAGTTAATATTCAACAAAGAAATATATTTTGATGGATTAATGGATTGTTGAATTAAATAATATTTTAATAAAATGTTATTATTTTTATTAAATTATATTTTATTAAATATAAATAATTTAATAATATTATGAATGCAATAGTAATTTTTATTATGGTTGAAAGTTGTTTTAGTCAAAACCCATGAATTTTAGATAAATGTTAGTTTTTATTTTAAAAAAAATACACATATTAAGAAAATTATTTAGATAAAATGAATATTATTTTTGGAATCAGAATGTCAAAATTATCCAATGGTTAATTTCTCATAATTTTCTGAGACAGTCGAATTTTTGGTTAAAAATTAAATTTCATTTTAATATATAATGTATTTTATGACATCATAATGACCCAATAGTGATGTAATAAAATACCCTAAACATTATGTTCGGCCAATATATTTTTTACCATTAAAATAATGTGATTTTGGGTTTCTTTTATTTATTTTACAAAGATTTAGTGGACCCTTCAAAATTTATAAAACATTTTGTCTTTTTAAATTGTTTTCCTTGAGAGTGTGACTCACCTCCACATAAGCAACCCTATTATTTTAATAATTTCGGACATTGGCCTTATAAAATACTGTTTTCCCCTCCTCTATAAAAAAACATGTTTAAAAACTATGGTATGGTTTGTGATTTTTATTAGTTTAATGTGAGGTGTCCTAAACCTAAATAATAATGAATTCTCTCTCATTTCATATATAAACCCACCCAATCTCCCACTCCCTCTTACATTAATGCATTTATAGTTCGTCAAAAACCATACCTAAACTCTCTATAATCCTCCTAAAATGATCCAAGCTCCCACGAAACCTATTTTAAACCCCTCTAATGTTTTTGGGACCACATTTCCATGTAAGGGATTTCTTCCTTTATCATTTTTGGCCAATTTTCTATAAGTTTTTATGCCCTTTTAATTTCAATTAAAAATGTTGGGGTATGATTTATCACCTCCCCCCATATAGTCCACTATATTTTTGGATAATGGGAGACTCCTTTATCTATCATTCATGCCTCCCATGTACACCCGTTACTAAGTTGAAATTTCGTGAGTGATTTTCTCTCCTCTTTTACATCCATGTATTTTTTTGTATTATGCATCTATATTACATTATTTTTTCTAGGACATTTATCTATATGAACCTTTTACATTCCATATCATGCAAATATTATGAGACACACATTCCTCTCTAATAACCATTTTCATGAATTCATATTTCACGCCATTATACTACCGAAATTGTACCGTAATTTTTCAAGCCATGATCATTGTGTAGTGAATACCATACCCATGTCTCTATTAAGGGTATTCAACTTTCTTCACATATACATATTGAATTCTATATTCATGTATTTATTCCACATTAATTAATCATGGAATAACTTATGATGTTTATTGATTCCATGTTATATGATCCATGTGGCACACTTATGCATGAAATAAAATGATTAAGAAGGGTGTGCCCTAATAACGCTCCAAGGCATTGGGTAAAGTATAGTATCATGTTATGTCATGTGCAACGAGTGTTGACTTATTCCAATTAAAGTGAAATGAGTTTTTAATCGTTCTTCATGTGCAATGAGGGCTAACTCATACTCCATGTGCAATGAGCTTTGGCTCATGCTAATTCCATGTTAAGTGTGATTTCCACATTTCCATTTTATCATTATCATGCTTTATCATGCCTTTATGTTCATGTTTCTCTTATTCTCCTTTGATATGCCTATTGTCTAACATGTATTGTATTACTCATGTTATTCCATGTTCATTCCCTTATTGGGCTTTATATATCACTCATTTCTAATGTATGTCCTCAGGTTATCCCATGAAATACTAAGTATGAGGGAATATAGTTGTCATGTAAAAGAAGCTTTCAATAAGGATGTTGTATTTCATAGTTTATGTTATTATGTAATGATCCTAAGCCCAAAGACACTAGACCTCTCTATCATCCATGTTGTATCAAGTGAAGATTTTATATAATAAATTAGGTTTAAGTGTGTAAAAAAGAGAAGGATTGTTATATGAACCACTTACAAAACCCTTACATAAGTATATCTATCAAGGTGAATTATTATTTTTCATAATTAATTTCCCACTATACAAGAGGGTAATCCAAAACTTATTATATATTCTATTGTATTACTTAATCATGTGATACAATATAAACAAAAAATTACTATACATAAGGGTCATCCACACTATTTTCCCTTTACAAAATAATTGTATGCATTGTTACAACAAGACTTGCGATAGCAGTACAATAATTGAGTTATAGAGATAATTAATTAGAATTTAAAATTTAAAATATAAAAACTCCCAAAAATTAAAAAAAAAATATTATATAATTTCATAAAAAATAGTTACATGGGGATGTCTCATGATCCTTATTAGTTCATTATTCTAATATATGGTGAACTGTGAGATTGAAATGAGCTAAGATAATATTGAAAAAGTTTGTGTTGATAAAATATTGTTATAAGACAAACAATGGATAGTGAATCATATTAAATCTAGTAACAAGTATATTATATTACCTAGTGAAGAAAAATATGAGTTATAAGTAAAGGAATTTCATAAATAGAGGGGATCATAACCATGATTTGATGTTTGAGCATGAAATGTCTTACCCATGTAGTGAGTATGATACACAAAGTAAAAAAGATGTTTTATTTGATTCATCCAAGGGATAATATAGGGGTACATCCAGATGTGTATTCATGAAGGGTAGTGGGTTTATAGATGAGGGATAAGGTTAAGTAGATCATTTCCCAATAACAATAATTATTATCAGTAGACACTTTTTCTATATGTTATACCAATTTCTCCATGGTTTGGTTGTAATATGCTTGGGATAAGTATTTTTGAACTTATAAATGAGATGGTTTTGATAACGGGTGGGAAAATAGTGGCCAACATAGTGTCCACATAGTTTCTGGGCATGGATGAGTATTAGAGTCCAACAATGTATCTTGAGAGCAGTTAAGCAGTGATGGAATGGTATAGGCCAACTTATTATCTTGAGTGTGACTTTACATGGAAGGGTTACTGGAATATACCATAGTATAATGAGTATAGATGATCATAGAAAGTAAAGATATTTATAACATATTATCCATTGTATGATTGAGCACATTTGGGTTGGGAGAGGCTATTCTATTATTCTGGGAGAGATAGGGCATGGATGAAAAGATGGAAGCATACCTAGTATCATTATTCAGAGTTATCATGGGAGGATGGTGGAGGTTAAACAGTAACCTACGATTGTTTTTATCTTGGTAGTATATCATTATCTTACCCACATCATTATGTATGGGTTCAAATATATGAAATAGAATTCCAAAAAATTGCACTAGATGAAACTGCTATGAATTTTCTATCTATGTGACCTCTTGAGCATTAAATTTCTTGAATAATGTGTTCTAATGTCTAGGACTTACTGGCCCATTACACTAGGAGAATTCAAGTTATGGAGATGTTGGAGGATGTTTCGGGGGGTTTGAGGAGTGGATGGTGGGGTTGTAGCTAAAATCTCACATGGGGAAGGATTTTGCAACATGTAGAATTATACTACTCTGTTAATGGTGTTTCTAAATAATTAAGTGATTAAATTTTATGTTGATAATTAAGAACATGGGTGTTAGTGATTATTCTTTTTTATGTATAGTTACGACAAGAATTCTAGGATATGCTTCAGATACATGGAGGAGGTATTCATGTGGTTCTATCGATTTATGTGTATTTACACCCTAGTAATGGGATGTAGTGTGGACTTCTTCTTGATGATTTAAATCTACATCATGGTGGTTTTCCTTGAGATATGGTTCTCTAGGTTCATTTTGTAGGTTTCGGGCGTAGCGGAAGCGTGTTGGTGGGTTTGCACAACTTTAATTTTAGCGTTAAACAACGTTCAAACCGAGATCCATCATGATATAAAATGCCGGATCTTCAGAATAGAGCGAAGAATGAAAAACCAAAGAGAGAATCCCAGAACCATAGAGATAGGATCATCATATGTTGGTTATAATTAATTTAATTAATTCACAAGAATTACCTAGGTGGAAATTTTTTTTTGTTGATGTGTCCACTCACGATTCGGTGATTCGTCATTGCATCGTCGAATCCAAGTGTAGGATTCCTCTAGCGGTGACCCCCAAGTGTGCCACGTATCTCTGGACATCGCCGAAGGGATCTACGGGTGCTAGCATGGAAGAAACTTTTCTTGCAATGGCCACCTTTGATTGCCTTGATCTCTCGGTCCTGAGAGCGTTCTTGGAGGAAGGAGTTCTTTCGAGGTTGAAAGAATTCTTCAAAATTGTTGTGCACAACGATTCTATTGTGTAAAAAAATGTTGGGGTCTTGAGGATATTTATAATCAGGTTTGAGGTTAATAGAGTTATGACAATAAATAAATTTGTTACGCATTTTATTTATTTCATTAACTCTTATTGAACCCCCCATGTCGAATTATTAATTCCATGACATGTGCCCACACTGATTATAATTAATATCATTTAATAAATCAAATTTATATCCTCAAAATCCCGACTGGAAAACTACCTCGAGTGTTATAATTAATACATGGCGTGTACTTGTTTTCCGTAAAACTACATGGCGCGCATATTTAATATACACAACATGTACTTTTATTTTCCATTTTTCTCCACCACATTTATTAGACCTTGAGTAATTCCTATTTATTTCTTAAATAAATGTAACTACATTACTCACTAATAAATATATTATTTCACCCACAATATATTTTCTCGAATAACATGTGTCGAAATAAATGCGATCAGGCATCCTTAAATAATTATTAAACCATATTTGGGAATAATATTTATTTAACTTGTTAAAATAATATTTAACTCAGATACATGCACATACTTAGTGTGTGACCCTCTAGGCCTCTTTCTCAATGGCATTAGGCGGAGCCTGCCTAAAGTCCAAGGATAGCATCTAGCAACACACCAAGGCACCCATAGAGAACGAATTTAATGCCGCAATGACGTGTCACCTCTTACGAACACTTATCGTGTAATATAATCCCTTTGTCTCAATATCTATAATCAAGTGGGTTACAGGCTAGTGCCATCAACCCATGTGCTCAATTATTCTTTGTTTGACTTCCCAGAACAAAACGCACCCATACCTTACCATGGCCATGGATTTATTTAGGCTATATCAATTCCATCAAAGGGACTGAGATATCTACTTCCATTATGGAACAGAAGAGGAAAATCATTTCTCGCATTATCTATTAATGTAGTATTACTCGTGATGCACCCAACGTATCCTACCTCAATGTGAACAATGTGTCGTCACAGTTTTCGTCAATACATCTAAGTGCGTGAGTTGTAATACCCAGTAACAATAATCATAAATTCTAAGGACTAGAACACATGTTCGGAGATAGGAACATCCAATTACACTATGAAATGTGGATTTCCTACTGGTGGGTCTCGTTCTCATAATATCCTCCTGGATTTTACCAAGGGCGCACACCATGAGAAGGTGCCCCGAGGTATTATGATTCCTCACCCCTAATGACCAGTATTATTTATGTCCCTCAAATAATATCATCTGGTCATAGAACATTTATTCTAGAATAGTGTTATGGCACTTCCGGGTTCTCATCATAGTAGGGATCCGCTATGACCCTTTAATGAAACAGTTGTCCTTAGGACATTATCACATACATTGTCACGCAGAAGAATAATCAAGATGTGATAAAGAGTTTATTAATGAATAAAGTACTAAGTAGTTGGTTCTAGGCCACCAAATCCAATAGAATCACACTTGGAATAGAGGCCACTACTAACAACCTTTAACCCGCTATCTCTCATATGATATTCATGGTTCTACTGAGATAGGCCTTTAGTCATGGGGTATTCTACGTTCTCTTCCTTGGACACTCTGATCACTGCAACTTCACCCCTTTTATAGAAATACCCCTAGAGGTGATACTTCTGAAGTATGTGTTTTGTCCGTTGATGTGACCTTGGTTCTTTTGCAAGAGCCACGGTTGCAGTATTATCACAGTACAATGTGATTGGATCTTTACTACTAGGCACCAAACCAAGATGCTGGACAAAGTTCCAAATCCAGACGGCTTTATTGGATGCATCAGAAGCTGCTATATATTCGGACTCCACTGTAAGATCAGCGATAACTGGCTGCTTTGAACTCTTTCAGCTCACTACACCTCCATTGATACAGAAAACATATCCATATTGACACTTCAAATCATTCTGATCTGTCTGAAAACCAACATCAGCATACCCTCTGATGACAAGCTTTTCGTCTCTTCCATACACCAGGAACATATCCATTGTTCTTCTTAGATACTTAAGGATAGTCTTAACAGCAGTCCAGTGTTGTTCTTATGGATCTTCTTGATATCTGCCTACCATGCTCAGTGCTTTGGCAACATCAAGCCTGGTACATAACATGGAATACATGATGGATCCTATAGCTGAATCGTATGTGATCTTACTCATTCTCTCTTTCTCTTTTTGTGTTTGAGGATACATTTTCTTAGAAAGATGTATGACATGTGAAACTGGAACCAATATCCTCTTGGATTGTTTCATACTAAATCTCTTTAGTATCTGGTCAATGTATATACCCTGACTTAGTCCAAGCAGCCACTTGGATATATCACGAATTATATTGATCTCTAGAATATAGGATTCCTCTCCGAAGTCCTTCATAGATAAACACTTGTTCAACAAGTCCTTAACTGACTGTAAGACTGGTACATCATTTCCAATAAGTAATATGTCATCAACATATACTATTAGGATATCGATCGCATTCCCATTAAAGCACTTATAAACACATGGCTCACATTCGTTCTTAATGAAACCAGATTCCGTTATGGATTCATCAAATCGAATGTTCCATGACCTGGATGCTTGCTTCAATCCATAAATGGATTTCTCCAACTTGCAAACCCGTTTGGCTTCAACTGGTGTCACAAACCCTTATAGTTGTGTCATATAGACATCTGCCTGAAAGATCCCGTTAAGGAAAGCTATTTTGACATCCATTTGCCAAATCTTGTAGTCATGGTAAGATGATATGAAAAGTATGATTCTTATGGATTTAAACATGGAAACTGGAAAGAAGGTTTCATCATAGTCAATTCCATGACGCTGTTTGAATCCATTAGCCACTAGCCTTGCTTTATAGGTGCAAACTTGACATTCAATGTCCAGTTTTCTCTTGAATACCCATTTTCATCCAACAGGCTTTACATCAACTGGCTCATTGACAAAAACCCATACATTCTTCTAATACATGGAATTCATCTCAGAATTCATAGCTTCTAGCCATCTTGCACCTTCTTAACTTTCTACTGATTCCTTGTAGGAGAGAGGTTCTTCATTGTCCAACAATAATGATTCACCATCCCCGGTGATTAGGAAACCAAATCTCTCTAGTTCTCTTACCTCTCTTGAGCTCCTACGAAATACATGTGTTTCTGGAACCTCTTCCACGGGGTCCTGTGGAACTTTTTCCTGTACTAACTCTTGTTTATCTTAAGCATCAACTTCATCGAAGTCAATCATGTTCACACTATCATTTTTTAGGATGTGATCCCTTTCAAGAAATATGACTTGTCTAGTGACAATCACTTTCTTGTCTTGAGGGTTATATAAGTAATTTTCTTTTCGTTTCCTTAGGTTATCCTATAATGATACACTCCGTGCCCTAAGGTGCTAGTTTGTTTCCTAATTAGGCCTTAACAAACGCCTTGCATCCCTATACATGTCTATGCGAAAAATGGGTTTCTTTCCATTCCATAACTTGGAGGGAATTACACTTTCCGCCTTAGTTGGAACTCGATTTAAGGTATATGCTGCAGTTTGTAATGTTTATCCCCAAAAGTATAATAGAAGATCTACATGACACATCATCGGCCTCACAATTTCCAAAAATGTTCGGTTACTCCTAGAAGATAGATTAACTCTTGGTTCAGATATTCTCCACCTCTATCCGATAGAAGCTTCTTTATCTTCTTACAAAGTTGATTCCCTACTTCATTCTTGAATTCCTTAAATTTTTTAAGGCTTCTGACTTATACCTCATTATGTAGACAAATATGTATCTACTAAAATAATCAGTAAAAGTGATGAAGTAAGAATATCCACCTCTAGATTCTACTGTTAATGGTCTACATACATCCGTGTGTATCAATCCTAGAAGCTCTATGGCACATTCACCCTATCCACCAAAAAGTGGCTTGGTCATTTTACCTTTTAAACAAGTGTGACATCTATCAAGTGGTTTTAGCTCAGTAGAGTCTAAATAGCCATCTTGGTAGAGCTTTTTCAAGTGCTTCTCATTTACATGACTGAGACGATGATTCCACAACTGGGTGATGTTTGAGTCATGTGAGTTTGTTTCGTTATCGATTACCAAAACTTGGTTTTTGTAATTTAATACATAGCAACCATTATTTAAATGTTCCACACCATAACATAAATTGTTCTTATAAAAGAGACAACCCTTATTTCCAAACATGAAAATAAATCCATCCATATCAAAACAAGTTGCAGAAATTATGCTCTTGGTAACACTAGGAACATAATAACAGTAATGTAAAACCAAAATCATCCCAGTCGGCATTGAGAGGTGGTAGTTGCCAATTGCCAACGCAACCAGCCTTGCACTATTGGTAGCTCGAAGATCCACCTCTCCTCTGGAGATCTTTCTAAATCTACTTGGTTTCTGCAGTTGAATATAGATGTGATCCCCACAAGCTGTATCTAATAACCAATGTGTAGAAATAGAATTATTTCACTCGATAACGAACAAACCTTTAGCATCCCCATGCTTCTAGGGGCAGTTCCTCTTCTAGTGGCCCTGCTTGCCACATGAAAAACACACTGCCTCCCATTCCTTGCCCTACCTCTGGATGTTCCCCTTATTTGAGGGACGGTGCTCGGGGGATTCAGACCGTTTATAATTCATTTTCCCCTTTTCCATGTCCTTCTTTTTCTTGTTCACCATAAGGACTGTGGGTTTGTCATGCCCCATGTCCTTGTATACCTGGAGAATCAAGGTCAGAAGCTCTGATAGACTCTTATCATTGTCGTTCATGTTATAATTGACAATGAATCTAGAGAAGGTCATGGGAATTGATGATAGGATGAGATCTGTATGCAACTCATCTGGGAATTTAATTCCTAAGATGTCCAGGCGTTCAATGTAGCCAATAAGCTTGACTACACGAGGCCTAGCTGGCGCAGAATCTCAATGATTAGTTTTAAACAAATCATTGGATATCTCATATCTCACTTGTCTCGCCCCCTCTTGGTATAGATCCTTAAGGTGAGACATCATGCTATACACGTCCATGTTTTAATGTTTCTTTAGAAGCTCATTAGACATGGCTGATAGCATGAAAAACTAGACAACTGTGGAATCATCCAACTGTTTTGTGTAGAATGATATTTCCTCATCACTGGACTCTTTCCCAGGTGCAACTAGAATAGGCTCTTCCAGCACATAAAATTTCCTTTCGTGGTGAAGGATGACGCGTAAACGCCTCTTCCACTCTTATAAATTGGTGCCGATGAGAAGGTTTTACTTCTCAAGTATGGCGCGGGTGAGAAGGTTTCTGAAACCTATAACTTCCTCTACACTCACTAATACTACTACATGGATGATCTACTACTAGAAATCATCTATGGTTAGAGAGAATCTACTCTGAAGACATCTACAACTATTTTACTACCATTTCTATCTAGAATATTATTCAAATTTAAAATTCAAAAAACTAGTTTATGGAATTATACGAATTAAAGGAACACATGGATTTAAGAATTAATATTCCTAAACTACAACACGGCTGTATTGAAGAAAAATACATACACTCTTAATTTTTTTCAGAGTACAAGGATTATTCCCCAAATAGACAATTGAACTTGTAGATGAATAAATTAAAAAAAACCCCATCATGTGATATCATGGAAAAAAGTGATTATAAAGATCCAATAATAGTGACACATTCCTAGAGATTACATAATTTCATCTGCTAAATCATTTTTAGATATTGAAAGACTAAAAAACAGAATGACCATCTAGAGACTTATGATGCTCTGTTTTCCTGCACAATTTTACGAAATTATTTTCCATCCTTTCTAATATGAATTCAAGGATATTTTATCATAATATAATATATAGATCAAGAAATATTATTTTTTCCTATCTCTACTCATTTACTCTATTTTTTATCCTTTACTTTCAACGTTTATGTTGTTGTGTTCTGTTTATCTATACACACAATAAACTATGCTTAAACTAGAGTTAAATTGAAAAATTACATCAAAATGTCAGATTTTATTCCCATGAATAAACCTATAAGCAGTCCTGTGTAACTTGGTAAATTCTTTTTTCATCCCACAAAAAACAATTTAAGAGTCTCTATGATTGGAAAAACCTGTGTGTTATAGATTTTAAAACCAAATCTAGGTTGTGGATCATGTTTATTTTTTAATAAAATACAAGGGGAATGTGATTAAAAATAAAAGGGGAATATGTATCATCTTAAGAACAACCCGCTTGGGTTAATTCCAATTTAGGTTACAAGTTTTTTTCTATATTTTTTTTAAAACTATATTTATTTTATAAACTATATATAAAATTTTACTCTGATAGTTAATCATAATAGGTGTTTTATATAGATTATTTGATTAGGTAATTTAGTTTCAAATGTTATTGTTATTTCAATGATTATTTTATTTAATTATTTATCACACATTGATAATCTATTTCAAAAACCATATTATATATTTATACTATTTTTATTAGTTGGGTGTTATTATTAATATGTGGGATATATGTTTTAAAATTGTTTTAAACAAAAAAAAATTGTTTGTAATTTAGTTAACCCTCCCTCTAAAGATACCCACTTTGAACAATATTTACTATTAGATGAAAAATTATTCAAATTAACAATCAATTTGATCTAGTATCTATTTAAAGATCTTAAATTTCAATTTATTCTAAATTTATATCTTTACTGATAATATTATACAAGAGGGAACTACCTCAAACATTCCTCCTTATTTTAATGGTTCCAATTATTCTCAAATTAATATTAAAAATGAAAATTCATTTTTAAATCATGGTTTTTTAAATTTTTACTATCATTGAAGATAAAAATGAAATACCTAAAACAACTAGATCTGGAATGAGTTATTATATTAAAGAATAATATTAAAATAAATGTAAATATATGATTTATTTGTACTATGATTTAGTAAATGAATAATTTAATAGAATTTTGACATGTACTTATGCATTTGATATTCGGGATACTTTTTTAGTTTCTCATAAAGGAACTTAATATGATTAAGAAATGAATTTGAATATATATTCTATTAAATACTGTAAATTTAGAATAAAAAATGGTGATTCAATTTTTGATATATATCTCAGGATCAATGATATTTTGAACATGATTCATCCAGTTGGGAAACCAATTACTGCTAAAGACCATGTGATTCACTTGTTGAGATGTTTATCGGACAAATGGAGTTGAAATTCAGTTTCATTTCGTGAATAGTGTTATATAAGTAATTTTGAATTAAATAGTTAATAGTAAATATTGTTATGTATGAAGTGGAACTAAAAGAAAATATAAAAGAAGAAGTTAATCCATATAGGAATTTTGTTTCTTTAAAAACATCTAATGAAAAAAATCAATGATTAATGATTAATGAAGATAACTCAAGTGATATAGATTCATCTTATGATAGTGATAGAGAAATTTATCACTTATCCAGACAATGAAATAAATTTTAAAAATGGAATAAATTCTTTAAGAATCCAATCTATGACGGAATATATGATGATAGAGGTAAATAGGGAAAATAATGGAAAAATGATGACTCTACAAATGAAATAGTATTCTATGAATACAATATAAATGGTCACATAAAAGAAAACTGTACAATGTTAATGTTCAAGAAAAAGTACAAGGACAAGTTCAAAAAATATAAGAAAGATACTAAAGAAACATCCATTGATTCAGAAGATAGTTCAATTGATTCATAATCATAATGATATGATAAACATGATAGAGCCAATATGTTTTTTATGAAAAACAAATCTGAGTTATCTTCTATTTTTCCTCCAACATCAGTCCATAATATAACATTTATATATATGAAAAAATTAATAAAACACTTATAGTGATGAAAGATTGGAGTACTATAATATTTTATTGAATACATTCAATGCATGTAAAGATAAATACAAATGGTTAATGAATCATCATGCCTTTTATCCTAAATATAAAATAGATCTTAATATAGATAAGGCCAAGATTGATCAATTGTTAAAACAAAAAAAAGGTCGAAATTTTTTCAATGAACAATCAAAAAATGATTACGAAAAAATAAAAAAATTAAGAAATTATTTAACCCAAATTATTATAAAGAAAATAGTCCTTAAAGATACTAGCATAATAGGATATTATCCAAGAAAAGAAGGATTATTGAAAACAAATTTATTCCGAGCTATATGTCTACTAATTCTATGAAATTATTTTATTCTACTAGACCTGATGTTTTTTTTATTTCTAAAATTATCATATATTCATATAAAAAACCTTTTAATTAATTATAGAATACAAAATCCCTTATTACCAACATTTTTAGAACCAATAAAATTTGGGTACAAAAATCATTATTTGTTTAAAATATATTTTGTTGGAAACCTACATGAAATGTTCTAGTAAGAACTTATTTTATCTTGATAGTGGATTCTCCAGACACATGACTGTGTAATATGAAAATTTCAAGAAACTAATCAATGGTTATGTTGGATATTTCATAAAGAGACTATACCTTTTCCTACAGAACTATTACATCATTTAAAAAAAAAGCATAATAGTGTTAAAAGACTTGGGTCAAAATGTTTTGTGTATTTGTAAAATTAAGAGCATACAGAAAATTGACATAATAAAACAAAAAAATTATTAATGTTATTACTCTATAGATTCTTAGTGTCCCTTGTGTATATTTAGTATATGTGGTCAACTGAGGATATAAATCAAAAAATGGATGTGGTAAAATCCCTGTTAGAGGATATATAAGAACAGTTGTCAATATAACATGGGTGAGAATAATCATCATAATTATGAAATAATAACAGAATCATCATCATAATCACTAGAGGAAGCATTATTTGAATAGAATGTTGTAATCCATAAAAACGAAACATAATGTCTTTGTTGTCCAATACCACCCATAGTTATGAATATAGATAGAATCATGTTCACACATAACATATATAAATAATCATAACATCTTAATTATTAAGAAATCTAGAATAATTTTCACACATATTCTACATTATATAATGAGACACATCATAATTCCCAATGCATTGGAGTTTTATATAATTTTGGGCGTACCCATCACATCATAACATTTACATAGTCATTCTTTCCACATAGAATGCATGTCGATCATGGACATAAAATAACCCATGTAAAGAAATGAGTTTCATTTCATTAATAATACATTAGCTAATAAGCTTTGGGATTCCCATAAGGGGAAACATATTTGTTCAAATAATCATAAAACATGAGTGAATGAGAAACTATCTCAAGAGGAGTAAAGATGAGTTTCAGAAAGAAGGTTTTTTTGTAGAATCATTTTATTTGTCCCAAAACTAGATTATATACTTGTATATACAAAAAGTAATAGGAAAGAAAAGTAATTATTATATATTAAGAATAACAAGAGAACATCCACAGTAAAATTAAGCATTAAATATGAATAAACCAAAGAAAGGAAATTGTGTTTGAGAATCCCCTAACATTATATACCAATTCATTTTTCAATTTAATATCCTTCATAATTAAATTAGATTCATTAATTAGTAAATAAAAAACCTATGTTACATGTATTTGATTCATTATAATTTTATTAAGTCTGTTTATCACAATTTTAATGAGTTATAGAGTTTAATTTCATTGTCTAGGATTGTTCATTTTCTCAGTTTTCATGGCCAGTCCACTTGTATATATGTATGGTAGATCATGTAAAATGATAATAATTATCCAGATTTGAAATTATATTTAATTAATGAATAGAATGATGTTTAAATGTTCATAAATTTATTTTCAGATACGATGTGGATTAATTAGATAAAACGTTAATGATAATTGTTCAGATTAATTTTGGCGGAATTCGATCATCTTGAACTAGTTTTGTTTTATTATTTGGTATTATATATATATATATATGATAGTTCCATAGAATAATAAAGGTTATAACATATATTTGAAAATTTGTTTCAACTATTGTATTGGTTTTATGACAAGACTTGAAGTAAGAAAATGAAAATGAAATATTTTCATCCTCAAAGGTGATAAATCAACACCTCATGAATGATGTTTTAATTTTTAGAATAAATGTGACCGGAGAAGTGGTTTCATGAAAGATTATTACATTAACATAAGAAAATTATAGTATATATAAGATACCAGTACTATCATTCCACATGGATAAAGGGGAGGTTATGATAGAAATATAAAATAAAATAAATTGAAAAGAAATTAAATTAAAATGAAAACGGATTTTACCTCTTGAAATATTGTCCTTGAGAACCTCCCATGGAAAATTACGTTTGTCCCTATTGAGATAAAAGAATCCTGGACATGGGGTAGAGTCTTGTGAATAGTATTGGGTATAATTTGAACAGGATTCAATTATTTGGAGGTGTGAGGAGAAGAGGTTGTGAGGGGTGGTGCTTATAGGGGAGTAGAGGGGTGTTTTTTAATTATTTTATTCCTTAGATTATTATTTTGGCTCAACACTATTAATTGTTTTGATTCACAAGACTGAATATAGTAAATATATAATGGGATTTCAACATTATGGTTATTAAATTAACAATGAATCAAAAATAGTTAATTCACAATATAATTTCATATACCATAAATTACTATATTTCCCTATTCACCAAAAATTAAACTTTTTTATAAAAATCAAAAAAATCACCAGTAAAAATTTTCAATGTTTATAATTAAAAAATGGACTCCATTTTATGAATTTATTTTATAACGATCATAAACTAAATTTTTAATTTTAAGAATCTATTGTTAGAATACTGTCGATTTTGTAATTATAAATGATTTTATGACACTTTGGAAAATTAGTTAAGATCACATAAAATTATATTATAATAATAAGAGGATAAAATATTAATTGATGAATCTATTTTACGAAAATGAATTTTCTTTTAAATAATTATATTAATTATATAATTTTAAATATATATTTATGTTATTTGAAAATAACAACAATTAATTTATCATTTTTAAAACATTTATTTATTTATACTATGATATAGTTATTTAATATTTTAATTTATAAGATTAATAAATTTAATTTTTTCTTATATAGGTTTTGTTACTATTCTATTGGCCAAATTACTATTCCTAATAGTCACAGTACAATTTCAAAGGCCAAGTTACTATTCCATTCCATTGGGTTCTTTAATGTCCATGAATACAACTTCTTGTATTCTAAATTCATGAAGTGTTTTTTTATTGGGCTCTATATTATATTAATTTGTTTTATACCATATAACATAATTACAAGAGGGAAACAAATTCCACTAACAAAAGTTTAGGTTGTTACATTCTTCCCCCCTTTATAAATTTCACCCTCAAAACCTCGTTTTAAATACTATGATGATAATAGGTGAGGGTACCTATACTTCATTTCCTTCTCTAGTTCCCATGTTTCCTCGTTTTACTTATTGTTTTTCTATAGTACTTTGACCAAGTGATTAGTCTTGTTGGGTAGAACTTTATATCTACAATCCAAGATATTCACCTACTTCTCCTTGTAAGAGAGGTCATTTTCTATCTATACCACCTCTGAATTCCGTACATGTGAGGGATCTGTTATGTACAATATCAATATATATATACATTTAATACATTGTGTTCTTGAGAAATGGATTGTGGTAGTATAGTTTGATAGGCCAAAACTCCAACACAATCATGTATCTAGAATGGGCTGATGTACCTAGGACATTTTTTCCTTTGTTCCCAAATATCATGATCATATTCCTTGGTGATATGTAAGGAAAAACCATGTTTACAACCATAAACTCTATATCTTTGTGATAATTTTCTAAATAGCTCTTCTATCGAATTTGGCTTGGCTTGATGTGATGATGAATGGTTTTCGCCATATCTACCATTTTTTCGACAATTTTAGTCCCTATCTGCTTATGTTCACTGAATTCAACCCATTATACTAGTATTTTTAATATTTTACCATAAAGGGATTCATATGGAGCCATTTGAATACTCAAGTGTAAAATACTTTTGTAAGAGAACTCAAATAGTGGTTGATGTTGTTCCCATCCTCCTTTGTAGTCTATATAACATTATCTTAACATGTATTTGGATGTCTGAATACTCTTCTTAGATTAGCCATCAACATGAGGATGATAAGACATACTAATGTTCAGTTCTGTGTCTACAGTATGTAGGAAACATTTCTAGAACTTATAAGTGAATCATAAATCTTGATTTGATATAATCGATAACTCATATAATGTATATATATTCATGTTGATCTAACGAATATTCCACTCCAATTTTGATAATGTGAGTGGCCATTGTGAGATGATCCACAACAACCCATATAGAATTTTTTCCTACAGATGTCTTCAGAAGTCTGGTGAAAAATTCCATGGTGATGTTTTCCCCTTTACATATCAGTTTTGGTAATGGTTACATCATCCCCTTAAAATATTTTACTTCACCTTCACTTTCTAAAATACCAGGGACTTTGATGTATACTCAGTGATCTACTTGATCATATTTTCCCACCAATAGTGCTCTAGGAGTTCTTGATACAACTTTGTGCCTCTTGGGTGAATAGAGAAAATTGAGCTATATGCATCATTAAGATGCACTTTGTTTGTCTCTATATTGGATGATACCGATTTTAATAATCTGGATTTTCCTAGATATTTATATTGTGAAAAACCAGTGTTTAGGGTGTTCTGGGGGACAACAGTGGATCATTCCAAGAGTTTTCCAAATTTCAAGTTTTCCATCAGTATGCCAATGCATCGGTATGTCAGTGTTTCAGCATGTCAGTGCATTAGTGATTCAGGGGCATCAACATCAGTGAGTTCGGTGACTCAACATCAGTGAGTCAGGGGAGTTGGTATCAGTGAGTCATGAGTGTCGATGTCAATGAGTCGAGGGTATCGTTATCAGTGAGTCATGGCATTAGTAGGTTAGGGCGTCGGTATGTGAAGGCATCAGAAGGTCATGGTGTCAGAAGGTCATGGAGTCAGTAGGTCATTTCATATGTTGTTCGTTGGGTTAGTGGGTCGACATCAATAGCTCAACATCGGTAGCTCACCTGTCAGTGGATCTACGTCGGTGACTCACCCATAGGTGACTCATTTGCATTTTCCCCCATTTTCCCCATTTTTCCAATTTTCCCCCCATATGACTTTTTTGACATAAACCGAATTTTAAGCAGTGTATGGGAGATTTTAATTTTTTTGAAGGATATTAATTATATATTTAATATCCCAACATTCCTATGTCATAGAGATACACACACTGCGTGATCTTGACCACGATCCCACATCAATGGCCTTTGAAGCCATTCTTCATTTAAAATAGGATCTGGCTCTTCAAAACCATGATATTTAATTTCTATAATGTTTTTCATTCCCTCTTGGTTTTCCTATAGTCTTCCTCCCCAGATGAATCATGCACCTATTTTAGATCTCCTCCTGCTCAGTTCTCTTAGAGTTTATTCCTATTGCTCGAGCAAACCCCTATTCTTGAATAAAAGAGGAGTTTAGTCGCATATTGCTTCAAGTATGGATTTATTTTTCCTCTCATTAATTGGGCATCATGTGGGGTGGGTTTACTAATGATACTTTTTGATGAATAGAGGAATACATTTCTTAAAACAAGAAATAAATAAGAAGGGGCATGATCAAAAGATAATGGAGTTAATGAAATAACATGATGGTAGTAGATTAATGTTGGATAATCTGTTTTATTTTTTTATCCTTTTTGATGTTTTGATATTTTTTGGATATAAATCCTTCTAAAAATTAGGGTTGTTGGTGGTATTTTCTTGCACACAAGTGGTGTTCTGTTTATTTTCGTTATGATGTTTGATATTTAGTCGTAACACAAAATCTTCTTAATCACATATACTTTGTTAATTAAATGGATGCCACAATATTAACACTCTTATGTGATCACCCATGTTTATCAAATTGGATTAAAGAAAATTTTTACCAAATCTGAATATATCATGTCTGATTGGTGTGGTTGTGTATTATGTTCTATGGGGTTATAGCCTTGTGTAGATTGTGGGTACATGGGTGGACAAAAGATTTGGTTCTGTGAAAAGGGTGTGGTATGTGTGTGAAACAAGGATGTGGTTTAATGGTTTTTTGTGGGATTTCTGTGTGGGGTTGTGCGGGTGGTGTATTGGTATCCCAGTCTGAGAGATTGATTGATTTAGGAATGGATAGACATGTAAGATGCGGAACTGCCATTATTGTGTTGTGGCCATCGAGCGACATTGGGCAGTGGGACTACCGTGTGGTTCTGAACTTGTATGCAGTGGGACTGGATCTAGTAAATGTTTGGAAGTGGGGCTGGTGGTATGGGTTGTGATAGAGGGTTTTTTCAGAATAGTTTTAAAGAATGATAGTTTGCAGTGGTTGGACAAGGGTGTGCAGTGGGACTGCCAATCTGGTTTTGTTTTTGGTTTTTATATGGTTGTGGTGGGTAGTTTCCTAGTAGTGCTATAATAAATTTAAATTTAATACCTTAATTAATAAATGGGAAGTGGTTAATGAAAAGGGGTTGGGTTATACCATGGTAGTGGCTGTTGTGTGGTTATGCATACAAGGGTAGCAGAAATGTGGTACTGGTGGGCTTGTTTTATTGGTTTTTTAAAACCCATATGTTGGGTTGAGTGTTTTATTACCTACATATATAAATTTTAGTTCCCTGTGATTTATATATAAACACCACACTTTTTGAACACTAAGTGCCAAAAACATCCATTTCATGGGGGCTAGTGTCTTTCCCAACATCCTAGTGGGAGGATGGATGGTTGGTTACTGAATTTATCTATTTAACCCTCTTCTAGGTTGTTACTACTCGAGTGTATCCAGGCATGATGTAATGGATTTAGGCTTACCATATCCCAAGATCATTTGGTAAAGTATTTATTATTGATGATAGGAATAGGTTTTTGCGGTCTAGTATTTTTTTCCCTAGTGTCTTCGGGCTGAGGCCTACGTTTATTTGGGAGAGAGGCATAGTTGTTGTGGCCCAGGTGTCTATGGGTGGGATTGTGTGTGGTTTGAGGCCTAGGTGTGTGTTGGTGGGTTGTGGTAGTGGGATTGTAGATGGTAAGATTGGCAGTATCAAGACATTATCCATTAGGGGTGATTATTTAACCAGTGGGAATGTGGTGTGGGGTACCCGAATATCAATGTGCTTTTACTACTACTTTAATTGAATTAAGCTATTTGGGGTGGTGCCTTGGTGAGATTGGGCTGGTTAGTATCCCTCGTTAGGTGATTTGAGGTTCTACAATTTTATCACAAGGAAATTATTATGTTCCCCCAATTGGGAAGATGTAGGTTTAGTTTCCCTACTGAGTACACTCGTATGCTAATCCTACGTATAAAAAACCCTTTTCAGGTTTCCAGGAGGACTTTGAGGACCATGCTGAACATTACTATCTTGAGCATTAGGATTTATCAACGTTTCTACCTAGTTATTTTCTTTTGGTAATTTTCCATTGGAGTTTCATTTTATGTTGTATCAGCTTTACATTTGAACTTGCATGTGGGAATAGATTTTGATTTCATTATTAATTTTGGTATTGGGAGTTATTTGGGATTCACCATCTTATCTCTTGATATTGTTCAATAAAAAGGATAATGCCTTCCATTTTTGTGTGAGATTATATACCCTTGGTGCTAGTCTCCACACCAAGTCCTATCGATGGTGGGACTCGGGGGTCATTATATCTCCTTCAACTTGAGGAAGTAAGGGTGTGACAATTTGTTATCCCTTCCCTCATAATGAAAAAGTCGGGTCGTGAAAAAATGCTATCAGAGGGGTGGTTTACGAGAGTTGAGAGATATGGTAGAGTTTGGAGTTTTTCACAGTGTGTATTTCATGGGATGGTAGGGAAATGGTTTTAGGAAACCTTTGTATGTGAAATTGGTTAGGGAAGACCGGTTAGGACATGGGATTTTAAGGCCCCTGTGATCCAATGCAAGGAATCTAGACCTACTGAACGACCAAGTGAGGGTACACCGATTGTAGGGTAGGGACCCTAGGAAAGATACAATCATTATAATAAAATTTTTTCTTGTGTTTATGGGAGTTTTTGAATTTAAAACAAATTAATAGTTCAAACCAATCTAAAAGAGAATTTACACACTACTCGGGATTATGAATTCCTTGATTATTTTTTCACTATGGAATCTGGACATTGTCCATTTGTGGTACGAGAATTAGAGACCCAGCAGGTTGACCTGGTTGATTAGAGGAGGGCCAAACGAGAGGAGGAAGATGACTAGTGGAAGAAGATGATTTGTGACTTCTAGTAGAAGACTCTGTGGAAGTACAAGGGTAGTGTCTCGGACAAGGAGAAAGAGAGTTGGCTCAAGGAGCTGGTGATCACTTCTAGTTTGATCCAGTCTCCGACAGAGTACTAGGTTCCTTTGGTAGTAAGCTATATGCGAGGGGAATGACGTCAATGGTGAATGATTTAACTCCGGGAGAGGAAGGATACTTATGTTTTAGGGGATGACATTGAGAAGGAGTATTGGGCATAATTCCTTTCTTCCACGATGAAGGCTGAGAAGAGGCAGGAGCTACTCTCCCTCCAGTAGGGGAGTTTGTCAGAGAGGGAACTAGGGATCATGTTCAAATATCTCATACGCTTCACACCAGATATCTTTACGGATGCGGAGTCCCAAGAAATATGCTTAGAGAAGGCACTCCAGCCATATCATCAGTATATTGTCACTCCTTTCACTGTACTGACATACTTAGAGGATCAAAAGAAGGATGAGGTGGTGGAAATTATTTAATTGATTGGAGTTTTTCTATGAGAGGGGAGCTAGATGAGTTCTTAAAAGCTAAAATCTATTATAATTAGGTCCCTGGCGTAATAGAATTCTAGGTTTTAGCCAGCGTGGAATAGTCTTCAATAGTTTCAGTTCTAATCTCCTGGTCCTCCCCCATTCCCCATGGGCCTAGGAATGAGGTTCTTTATCTATTGAGGCTATGGAGATCTTCAAAACTAGTTCCCATTTTGAGAACAATACAGTGGAGTTGTACAGGTTCACTGCGCATCTCAAAATTTCCAGTTACCGGTTAGGCCCTTCTAGCAGTAGGAGATGCGAGCTCCTACTCCACTGAGTGTAGATAGTGCCAGGGGAGGGAAACCTTAGGGTCCTCAACTAAGGAATAGTTGGGAAGGTGGTCAATAGAAGAGAGGTAGATGATATGATCATGGGTAGTTTCACACGACATAGGTAAAATTTCATGCAGGGCCAGAGATTGTTCAAAGTACAATCAGTCTGTTTAGTACTCTTATGTGGGATTTGTTTGATTTAGGAGCTTCACACTCCTTTGTTCCACACAGTCTATCCCTTTCTCTGGGTTTAGACGTAGAGATACTTTCGGTGCCCCTAGTGTGGAGTATTCTAGTTTAAGGTCAAACTAGTTTTCTTTATGTTTTCTAAGGATGTAGACTGATGATGCGCCTGCATCCATCCAGTGGGAATATTCTTTTAATATAGACGAAATCATACTATGTCATCTTGGGCATCGACTGTTTTTTCTTTTTGTATGACATTATCAGCAGCTTCTATAGGAGAGTCATGTTTTCCAATATGGATGGGATGTACATAGCTTTCGTTGGTGAGCAGAGTTGTCAGGTGAGTATCCAGTGTGTGAAGAAAATTCATTACTGTTAGATGAGGTATTAGTGGGATCAGAATATGCATGGATAGTGTATGTTTCAGGGGTTTTCAATGAGTTCTTAGATGTCTTCCATGAGGTTGTTGTAACTCTTCCCGCTCAATGTGACGTTGAGTTTAGAATGGACTTAAAACATGGTTCCCATCTGATTTAAATGGATCCCTATCGAATAACACCTTCTGAGTTGTGGGAGTTGTGGATTTAGGTTGACTACTTGATGAAGAAGGGTTTTATCTACCCATGTGTGTCACTGTGGGGTGCTCCGGTCTTTTTTGCGAAGAAGTCAAACGGTGGTATGAGACTGTGCATAGACTACCGTAGACTAAATCAGGGGACAGTCAAGAACCATTACCCCTTCCACAGATTGATGACCTTTTTGACCAATTAAATGGGGGCATGTTGGTTTTCCAAGATTGAAATGCAGTCTAGATATCACCCGATGAGGATGACGGGTGGCGACATCCCGAAGACTTGTTACATGTGAATGTATGGGTAGTTCAAGTTCATGGTCATGCCCTTCGGTGTCACGAATGCACCAGTCATGTTCAGGGAGCTCATAAACTTTGTTCTCCATGATTTCCCAGACAAGATTGTGGACGTATTCATTTAATACATCCTAGTCTACTCAAAGTTAGAAGAGGAGCACATCAGACATATGAGGACTGTCTTGGTGGTCCTCTAACACCACTAACTCTATAAAAGTTGTCTGAGATATATTTAGGGAAACAAGAAGTTCACTTATTTAGAGACATGGTTTCTCAGAAAGGGATAGCTTTGAACCCATCAAAAGTTAATGAAGTTGTCTCTTTGGTGGCACCCAAGAATGTGGCAGAGGGTCGTAGCTTACTAGTCATGGAAAGATATTACAAGAGGTTTGTACCCAACATCTCTTTCATTGCAACTCCATTGACATCCTTGACCAAGAAGGACTTGGACTTCGTCTGGAGTGAGCAGTGTTTGGAATCTTTCATCTATCTAAAGGGGAAGCCGGTCAGTTCCCCAGTGATTACATTTCCAGAATAATGGGTAATGTTTGAGGTGTTCTGGGATGCTTCCAACCTGGGAAAGGGTTGTGTGCTGATGTAGCAATAACGAGTAATCTCTTATGTTTCTAGGAATTTACTTCCTCATGAACGTCACTATTCCACCAATGATCTAGATTATGTATCAGTAATGTTCTCACTGCCATTTTGGGGGTATTACCTCATGAGAGAATTCTTTTTGGTCTTCATTTATCACAAGAGCCTGAGGTATATATTCCCCCTGTGAGACCTGAACATGCGGTAGTGAAGGCTTATATAGTTTCTATAGGATTTATAATTTTAAATATCTTACACCCTAGTGAAGGGGAACATGGTGTCCAATGCCGTGGGTATTAATTTTCAAAAATAGGTAGTTCGGGAATACAAAAAATTCTTGGAAGACAATGGAAGAGTTGGAAGATTTTTTCCTGGTAGGTGGGGAGGATAGTGGTAGAGGTTATCTATTTTAGATGATAGTGAAGTTTTCCTTAATGTTGAAGGTGGATGAGTCGTAGTGGGGAGACTCAGAACTAAAGTGATGCATGATCACACTGCCCACAATGATGTTTCAGAGGGATGGTTAGAGGATAGTTGAAATCAAATGTTATTCAAAGGGAAACTATTTATCCCAGGGGAAATGTGTGAGGGAGTTATTTATGAGTTCTATAGACCACCCTTAGTGATGCATCTAGGATTATCTAAGATGTACCAAGACCCAAGGGAATATTTTTTGTGGCCCAGGGTGAAGTGGATATTGGCGGAGTTTTTGGAAATGTGTATAGTGTGTCCATAGGTGATGGTTGAGCACCGTATTCCTGGTGGTCTGTTGCATACCATAGATGTTTTTTAGTGGAAGTGGGATGAAAACTTGATGGATTTCATCATAGGATTACCAAGATCTCTAGGAGTATTCGATGCTCTTTCGGTAGTAGTGGGCCGATTTATGAAATTAGCTCACTTTCTAGAAATAAAGAAGTCGAGAATAGTGGATTCCATAGCACAAAATTACATAGATGAAGTGGTGCGACTGCATGGTGTTACACGATCCATCATCTCAGATTGGGATGCATGGATTACCTTGCGAGTCTAGAGGGGATTGTATCCTTCCATGTCACCTAGCTACGTCTCATCACTATTTTCCGACCTCAAATGGATGAGCAGACATAGATGACCATTCATACATTGGAGGACATGCTACGAGCATGTGGTCTAGACTATAGGTGATCATGGGTACACAAATTCCCCTGGAATAATTTTCCTATAATAATAGATATCACTCTACCATTAGCATAAAACTATTCGAGGCATTGTACAAAAGACGGTGTACCTCACCTATATACCAGGAAGAGGTAGGGGAAGCAGCCCTTCTTGGACCATAGGTAGTCCAAAGCACAACGGAGAAAGATTATCTTGTGTATGATAGGATGAAGCTGGATCAGGACCAGCAGGATTTGTATGTTGATCATAGGATGTGGCCATTATAGTTCGAGTTTGGGGACCATGTTTTATTAAAGGATTCCCCTTGGACCAGACAATAGAGGTTCGGTAAGGGAATATATATTTCTTGTAGGTTCATCAGACCTTTTTAGGATTTGGGATGAGTTGTTGAGGTGACATATCAGCTATAATTTCCACCATGGTTAGATATAATCCATGATGTCTTTCATGTCTCTCAGCTCCGTCAGTATCTGCACGATGACTCCCATACTCTAGACTGGGGAGATTTAGATGTTGAGGGTGACATGATGTTTGTGGAACGAATGATACGAATCAAGGATCATGAGGATAATGTGCATCATGGATAGACCATTCCATTGGTCATTGTGTTATGGAGGCATAGTAGCCTCATGGAGAGTACTTGGGTGCGAGAAGAACATATGTGTGCCTAGTACCCAGAGCAGTGCTGAGTTTTCTCTTGTGTTTTTATTTGTACCGTGCTTATGATGTAATTTTTGGCATCACTTTCTGTATGAAGAGTTGATTCCTAATTCTTTGATTTTGTGTGAACATTCTTGACAATGGGGAGGGGAAAACATGATCCCTATTCAAAACAGATTAGTTTGGATGTGATTAAACCCATGCGGGTGAGACAGTTCCGCCCAAAGTGGATAGTATATTAACTTGAATGAAAGATATCCCTAATCCATGTGAGTGGACTCCGTGAACTTTGGTGTTTTTTTTGGATTTTTTGGGATAATGGTTCCTTAGTGTTTCTAGTGTTGTTTAGGAGAAATATGTCTAGGATGTGTTCTTGGATGTCATTGTTTTCACTCTAGATTTAAAAATAACACAAGGTGGTTTTCTCATAAGAGGTATATTAAGGGGTAGTTGTTCAGAACCCTTTCTCTGGTTTAGTTTTGAATGCTTGAGAATGTAAATAGTTTGAGAGGTATTTAATGTAATTACCAGGATTTTTATAGATCTTTTCTTTGTAAAAATAATTTTGTTTAGGGTGTTATGTGAGGCAATGTATGTTTATTCCAAGAGTTTTCCAAATTCCCAGTTTTCCATCGGCATGTTAGTGTGCTGGCATGTCTGTGTGTCAGAATTTCAATGTGACGGAATGTCAATGCATCTTCATTTCAGTTCATCAGTGAGTTAGGAGTGTCAGTATTGATGAGTTAGGGGAATCAACATCATTGAGTCAGAGGCGTCATCATTGGTGTTTCTCGATCTTTAGTGTCAGTGAGTCATGGGCATTGATATCGGTGAGTCAGGGCATCAGTAGGTCAAGGAGTTAATAGGCCAAGGAATTGGTTGGTCGTGGTGTTGGTACGTTGTAGCATCAGTAGGTCATGGTTTCAGTAGTTCATTGTGTCGGTAGGTACTATAATTGATGGGTCATCATTGGTATCTCAACGTCAGTAGGTCACACCGTGAGCTCACTCCTTTGTGCGTCGTCTTTGGTGACTCACCAATTAGTCACTCATTTGCAGTTTTTCTGGTTTTTCCTATATTTTTAGTTTCTCCTCCCTTACGTCTTATCTGACGTAAACAAAATTTAATGACTTTTGGGAAATTTTAACTGCATTTAGAAGGATATTATGTATATCTTTAATATCCTAACATTCATGGGGCTTATAGATACTAAAACCACATGATCTTGACCACGATCCCATGTTAATGTATTTTGAAACCGTTATTACATTAAAATAGGATTTGGCTCTTCAAAGCCATGATCATTCATTCCTAGAATTTTTTTCATTCCCTATTGGTGAACCTAGAGTCTCCCTCCTCAGATGATTCATGCACCTGTGCTAGAGCCCCTCTTTCATAGTTTTCTTGGAGTTCTTTCTTGCTGCTTGAGTGATCCCCTATTCTTGATTCAAATAAGTGTTTGGTCGCCTGTTGCTTCAAGTAAGGATTTCTCCTATCCCTATTTCATTGTTCATCATGCGGGGTAGGTTAACTAATAATCCTTTCAATATAAAATTTGAATAATTTTATTAAAGTAATAAATAAATAAGAATGGAGTTTGATCAAAAGATAATATAGTTAATGAAATTATGAGCTGGGAGTGGATTGATGTTCAATCATCTATTCTATTTTGATATCCCTATTTATGTTGTGATCTATTGTTGCTGTAAAGCCTTCTAAAAATCCGGGCCATTGGTGGTCTTTTCTTTCACGTTGGTGGTGTTCTATTTATTTTCGTTATGATGTTTGATATTTGGCCGTAACATGAAATCATATTAATCATGAATAATGGGTTAATTAAATGTATTCCCCAAGATGAATACCCTTGTGTTGTCCCCCTTTTTATCAAAGTGGATTAAAAAAATTGTTTACCAAATCCAAATATATCCTATTTGATATGTGTGGTTGTGTTGGGTTCTAGCCTTGTGTAGATTGTGTGTATAAGGGTGGATAGAAGAGTTGGTTTTGTGAGAAGGGTGTTGAATGTGTGCGCAGCAGGGTTGTGGTTTAATTTTAGTTACTTCAGGCTTTGTGTTTGGGGTTGTTTGGGTGTTGTGTTGGTATTCTAGTTTGAGGGACTTGTTGATTTTAGAATGGATGGACTTATAATTAGTGGAACTGCCTTGGTTGTGTTGTGGCTGTCGAGTGGTGTTGGGCAGTGGGACTGTTGTGCTGTTATGAACATGTATGCAATGAGCCTATATATGGGAATTGTTAGGAATCAGAGATGTGTGGATGGGTTGTGAGAGAAGGTTTGTGTGGAATCGTTTTGAAGAATGATAGTTGGCAGTGGATGAATGGGGGCGTACAGTGGGACTGCAAATCTGGGTTTGTTTGTTGTTTTGATATGGATGTGGTTTGTAGTTTCCCAATAGTGCTGGAATAAATTAATAGTGAACCCCTTAATTAATAAATGGAAAGTGTTTACTGAAAAGAGGCTGGGTTATGCATTTGTAGTGGTTTTTGTGTGGTTATGCATATAGGGGTAGCGGGAACATGGTACTTGTGGGTTTGTTTGTTTGGTTGTTTGACACCCGTAGGATGGGTTGAGTGTTTACATACCTATATGTGTAAATTGTAGTTTTTTGGGATTTCTATATGCACCACACCCTTATTGGGCACTACGTTCTGAACACCTCCATTTCATAGGGGAGGGTGTCTTTCCAAAGATCCTAGTGGGAGGATGGAAGACTAGTTACTGAAATTCTCCCTCTCACCCTCTTCCGAGTTCTTTCCACTCAAGCATATTTGGGAAGGCAGCAGTGGAATTTGTCTTAAAATATCCCGAGATCCCTTGGACATGGGTTTGTTATGGTTGATAGGCCTCGGTGTTTGCATGGTAGGATCGTTTTCCCAAGTGTCTTCAGGATGAGGCCCAAGTATCTTGGGGCGAGAGGCATGTTTGGTGTGGCCACTGTCTCTACAGTAGGGATTGTATATTATTTGAGGACTAGGTGTGTGCCTGTGGGTTGGTGTAGTTGACTTCATATGAGAATATTTGTAGCATTAAGACGTTAGCTGTTAAGTATGATCAGTTAACCAATGGGAAAGTGGTGTAGGATACCCAAATATCAATGTTCTTATACTACTACTTTACTTGACTTGCACTATTAACTGAGTGTGCCTTGGTGATGCTGGGCTAGTTAGTATCCCTTAGTAGGTCTTATGAGTTTCTACTATTTTCTCATAGGGACATCAGGATGTTCCCCCATTTATGCACATGTAGCTTTTGTTTCCCTACTATGTATACTTGTATTCTCAACCTATGTAAATAAAACCATTTTCAGGTTTCCATGAGGACTTTAAGGACTGTGATGGACTTTAATAGCTTGGGTATCATGATTTCTTTTTGTCACTACCAACATCTTTTCTTTGGGTAATTTTCCCTTTGAATTTCATTGTACCTTGTATCATATTTACTTTTAAAAACACCTGTGGGAATGGATTCTGACATTACATTTACTTTTGGTATTTGGAGTTGTTTGGGATTTACCATCTTATCACCTAAAATGGTTCTATAAAAAGGGTAATTCCTTCCATTTCAGTATAAGATCATATACTCTTGGTGCTAATTGCACTCCATATCCAATCGAAGCTGGGACTTAAGGTCCATGACCTCTCCTTCAAATTGAGGAAAGAAGGGCATGTCACTTTTCTCTCACATCCCTCATATTGAAGAAGGAAGGTCGTCACACATATAGTCTTGTACAAAATCATATGAATCTTTCCTCATTAATTTTGAACTCTGAGGATTTATCCATTTCGATTGTTTCAACCTTATTCTGAATTTTCACATCATTTCTTTGAACATCCTTTATATTCTCAATGAGGGTTGGTTGAGCAATCATTTGAGAAAGGAATGATGATGTTCCTTCCAAAATTATTCTCATGTACATCCTTTTAAAATATATATAGATTGGATCCTTATCAGTTATAATCATTGATAATGTTGCAAGATCCTTTCAACTAAGAGAATCTGTCACTTTCTTTCCTTACCACGATGGTAGTGGATTGATAATTCCCAATCCTTAATAAAATCTAACCATATTTTCATGGTAATATTAATCTCATTCTATGAGAATATATATATTAGTCTCTTATGGTTATTATATATTAAAAAATTAAACCCATGGAGATAAATAGACCATATTTTAAACGTGAAGATCATAGCTGCCAACTTCAGATCATGAATGGGATAGTTTTTCTTATGAAATTTCAAATACCATGAAGAGTAGGATATCTATTTATCATTATTAATCAATACATTTCTTAATACCTATTTTTAAGTATCGATATATACCACATTAAGTTCCCCACTTTTCAGTTGTGTGAGTAATAGTATAGTGATAATCCTTTTTTTCAAATATCTGAAGCAGCCTTCACACTCAATGGTATGGAAAAAATTACTCCCTTCTGAGTCAACATAGTTAGTGGGTTTAAAAAATGTGATGAGTTATTTACAAATCATATGTAATACCCAACTTAACTAAGGAAACTATGGATCTCTTTTACTGATGTTGGTATGGGCTACTCTTCAATTGGCTTTGTCTTGGAAGGGCCTATAGATATTCATTTGCTGGTGATAAAATTCCCCAAGAATTATTCTTCTTCCACCTAGAACTCACATTTATTGAACTTTACATATAGCTTCTTCCATTCAATAACTTTTTCAAAGTATTAAAATTACTCTGATGTTCCTCCTTATAATTAGATTATTTCATAATATCATCAATAAAGACTACCAAAAATTTGTTGAGGGAATCTCTAAAAACTCTATTTATTATGTCCATGAATATAAATAGAGAATTATTGAGTTTAAAAGGTATCTGTATAAACTTATAATTTCCATACCTCATTCTAAAGGTTGTCATGGGAATATCATCCTTCTATAACTTTAATTGTTGATTTCATTAACAGTGATCCACCGTAGAGAAAAACTATTCCCCATTTAACAGATTGATCAAGTCATTTATCCATAAAATGGGATACTTGTACATTATTATGATCTAGTTGATCTCATGATAATAAATGCATAGGCACATTGATCCATCATTATTTTTTGACAGAGGGAACTGGCGCACCCTGTGGTGAAGCCCCTAGGCATATGAAACCATTGTCCATATTATTTTGTAACTTATTTTTCAATTCTTCTAACTGAATGGTGTCCATTCTATATAGACTCTTTGATATAGGATGCTATCCAGGAATATGATCAATTGAGAACTCAACCTCATGGCCAAGATGAATTCTTAACAATTTTTCAGGGAAACATCATTATAGTTTCTCAAAATGGGAAAGTATTTGATCATGATTCTCTCTTTTGTCTCAATAATTTTTATAGACATATTTACTCATAAGGCTATAATATCCAAAATTAAGACTATAATACTGAAGGATATTCATCCTCTACCATACAATTATAAAGAATGGGAGGATACATTAGAATTTGAAGGGTGATCTCCCATTACCTATAGTTGTTTTTGGATTTATATAATAATAACCCATCCATTCCCAATATAGAATCAAAATCCATAAAAGAAAGTAATACCAAATTTTCTAGGATTCTGAGAATAAAATCATTAACTAGGGAGGATTTATTTACTTTGGAGGTAATAATTTCCACATTTTCTATTCTCTAGATAACTCAACCTCATTATTTTGAAGTGGGGGTTGAATTGTTTTACTAAACATGAATAATATAAAAGAATGAATTAATCGAGAATCAAATATTACATTCACTATTCATTAATTAATAACCGACATACCTATCTCAACAACACTTCTGAGATCCACCTCAGCTGTAGTGGTGGAATAATCTTTCCCTTTATCCTTTGGCTTTGGTGGCTGTTGATGTTGATTACCCACAATTACTCATCGTTTAGTGCATTATCTTCCATAGTTCCCTTGATCCCTACAATTGATGCACTGAAACATATGTGCTTCTATCCTTTACTCTACAAATTATATATAATCCTCATGTCTCTATGAAATTAATGAGCTTCATGGCCTTCTCTCCCACACTTTAAGCACTTACCCATCCCTTTGATGCAATTCCAATTATGATTATTCCCACATTTTTGACATGTGAGTGGTTGAGTTTTTCCACCCTTTTCGTTTGATCATCCATATTGAAAATCTATCATTCATATATTCTCTCCATATTCATGTAACCATTATCCGAAATCCATCTCCATTTTGAGATCACATAGAAAAAATTATTCATAACTCTGAAAGTCTAAAATATCTAGATCCTTTAAATGGTTTTGTTTTAAACCACTATTGATTATATCTATTTTACAATCATTATTGATAACAAAACCTGAGGTTTAACATGAAATCCTTGTGAAATTATTATCTTATGGAGTGATAGTTTTACCTTCCTTTTTCTTCATCTCTATTAATTCTCTCTCTATATTTATACAAAGAGATGATGGAAATATATATTATGAAATATTTTCTTAATTTATTCCCACTATATATCGTCAACTTCATTATCTGTCTTCATGTTGTTAATCAACACCCACCATTTATCAGCCTCTCTATATAAATAATAGATTTCTAGAGTCAACTTCTCCATCTTGGAATATTGAAGCATTGAAATGATATTCTCCATTGAGTTGGCCCACAGTTCCATGAAAAGTTTATAATAAGATCCACTAAATGTAGATGGTCATTACCACATTAAGGATTCGATATCCTTTTTGTAACATCCCAGGTAAATAGAGAATAATTCATATTTCATATTTATTAATATTTGTGAAATAAATATAAATTTTACTTTAAAGGGGTTGCTATGTTCGATAGTGTACTCGATACCCAACAATGAGTTTTTTTGAAATCTTACATTGCACACTAATAATATATTATTTTTATTTTAAATGGTAGTAAACTCCCATTAGTTGTATTGGATGGAATGAAAAAAACTAACTACAATTTTATTATACATTTATGTTAAATGTATTTAAATTTATCCAATAAAAAATTTAGAGGATTTAAATTTGAATGAATCTAATTTTAAGCATAATTTACATTAAAAAGTTGATTTGTCGCCTTTTAATGGAGAACCCTCTTTAAATATAGTTTTGGTCATTTTAATACATTCTAATTGACCAAATAAAATCCTTTTTTAGAATGGTGACATCAAAATTTACTTTGTGTAAATTTTTTGAATTTTTTTGATAAAGTTCATTTTTAATGAATAGTGAATATATTGTATTTTAATTCAAAACTACGTTTTAATATAATTTATTTATATAGTTATATTATATTTTTAATTGTTTTTAATGTTTAATTAGAATATATTTTTACCATTTATTCTAATGTTGGTCATTTAAATTAATTTCACTATGAAATTTGACATAAACAAGTGTCAATCTTTTGATAGTTATTGTTTCTTAAAAACATGCTATTTGTTTTAACAACGAGAATTAATTTTTAAATTAATTAATTCCACTTCTTTTTTTTGAATGTGGAAAAATAGACATCATTTTTAAATTCAGAATGTGAAATAATTCTTAGGCTGAATTTTGGGTATTTTTCTGAAAAACATTAATTTTTGATGTATAGTAAAATCACTTAGTAGTAGTTAAAAAAATATAATTTTTAATTTAAAAGAAATTTTAACACTTATATGAATTGAATTTCGAAAATCCAACTTACATGGTTGTTATCAAGAAGTAAAATGTGGTTCAATAAGATGAAAACATTTTTTGGTGAATTGTAACTTTTGACTTTTATTTACCTCGGTTAATGGTAAATAGAATAATTCAAGGTAAAAAGAATATTTTAATAATTAAAAATTAAGTTAACACATTTCATAACCCTCTTGGATGAGTAATGACCGACCATTGGCATCTTTGGGTCAATTTTGGGACCCCATTGAGCCACTTGGGAGTGATAATGACAATTTAGATTAATTAATTTAAAGTAAAGACAAAAATGACGTAAACAAATATCTCTCTGTAAATTAATTTTTACATGGTGTTATAAAAGTTATATTTTAAACTATAAATATTAATTTAAAATCTAAAAATATTTCCTACTTCATGGTATTTTTTTATAATTTTTAGACATCGAATAAATTAAATTATTTATGACACAACAATGATGCAATGTTTACCTCATTAATAAAATATTTAAATAAATAATACTATAAATATTAAATTAACATCCAAAACCTGTCCAATCATTATTGGATGATTTTATTTCGTCCATGAGTCATCTTATAATTGACTTTAATGATTTGTGGGCTTTTAGAAACTGAATATCAATATATAATAAAATATTATTATCACACTTTTCTAAAGAGCCCCCCATAAAAGGAGACTTTTTCTAACCAATTCCTCAAACATATAAAGCCTTTTGGCTCATCTAAAATATGCCCAATTAGGCTCCCTACATCCCTATTCTCCTCCTAGAAGCCTTAACTTAAGTATAAGGCACTTCATGAAGTCATTTTGGTTCAAACCAAAGGAAGTTAAAAAAATTAAAGTTAATGGTTTCTCTTAACTTCTATTATTTTATTTTACTTCTCCAACCACTAAATTTTTTTATTACTTTATTTTATAACAAAACAGTATACTAAATATAATAGGATTTTTTTATGAGAAGGATTCGAACTACACTTACACACACCTCCATCTAATGGGTGGAGAACATAATAATACCGTGGATGGAAAACTAATGCCTCACGAAACAATGATTGTTCGATTATCTCCTACCGCCTCTCATGGTGGCCATTATGATGGAAATGTATTTATATATGATATATATTTTGTTTATGTTTTCTTTATGCTTATTTATTTTCCATTTATATCATACCTTTATGCTTTCCATTATGGGTAATCGTGATAATTTCATTTGAGGACGTGCGGACTACCGCCCCCTCAAAGTGACATGACTCGTTAATGCCTTATGTGGGATGTATAAAGTATGGATTTAATGATATTATATATGATATTATATTGAAATTATAATATACCTTTGTATCATTATGTTTTAATTCCATTAAAATAAGAACTAGAAATGAAAGTAGTGTTCTTGCATACGTACGGCTTACCGTCTCCATGAACGATGGATTTCATTTATTACCTCCAAATGATATGTACTATTATAAATAAATATATATTTATATATAATAGATATATATGATATATATGATATCTAAAAAATGAATGTAATTCTGGATATAATGGAATATTGACCACATGGACAACTTGTAAATATAAGGTGTTCATTTTTTACTCAAGTACTAAATATCGACAAAATGAACATTATTAACTTGAATGATTTCCTAATGTCTCTAACATGGTAGTAAGTGGTATAAAAGGAATAATAAAAAGGAAAAATGTTATTAAGAAAGTAGAAATTTACATTATTTTATTATTCAGGAGATTAAAAAATGAACGGGTCAAGTCGGACATGAGGTAAGGGACTTCGTCTCAATTTTCTTTCATTGAGGCATACTTAGTTTATACACGACTTTGTTTTATACAATGTATAAACCCCATTGAATTTTCATTTCATTCAAAGTGAATATTTTTATACAAAATGTTTTACTAAACGACAAAAAGGATTGTGTTTTTACGTAAGCGGTGACAACGACCTTTCTGCCACCGCGAGTATTATTTGATCTTTGGATTCCTTAACAAGCCAAAAATTTTTTAAAAGGAAAAATAAATACCATATACTATTTTTATGTATTTTTGTATTGAAAATGATTTTGATAATGGATATATTATTTCAATATCTCAAAATTATATTTTGTTATTGCAATGTAGAAATGTTATCTTTCCGTTATGCTTTTGTTATGTGTTATGATCATGTTATGGTTCTTGGAAATTATTTATGTATATAGGTGGTTTCGTGATAAACCTGGGGTGGGGGAGCCCGAGATAGCTCTCCAATGCATTGGGTAACGTGAGGAAGGTAAACATGAATGTTTCTCCTAAGATATTTAGGTAATATACTGTGATGAGTATTCCAAAGTAACTCCCCATGTAGCTATGATAGCTATATTTTAAGTATGTTATAGATGCCACAAGTTAACTTTATGAATTATGATTTATATGTGTTATTCATTAATCGTATGTTTTCATGAGGTAAGTAAAAGAGTTTATGTTTTGTATGTATTAATGAACAAATGTTTTTTTTTCATTTTTTTATAACCCTTACTGCGATTTTTATGCTCATCCCATGTTTTGATATGTTTTCACAGGACTTAAGGATGAATAGGGTCAAGGATGGGATCAAGGAAAAGTCATGCTGTCTAAAACCTAGAACATGACATGAATCTTTTTTTCAAGAGTTTTTATTTTATGAAAAAATTGAAACTGTGTAGAAGTGTCTACTTTGTAATCTTTTGAGATGTACTAGTTATGTCCTAATTCTCTAAAACTCTGAACCTGGAAAGATCCTCATTGTGAATTATTTATTTAATTCAATATTATGTAATGTTTTAAGGCTGAGACCTTATACATTTTCTCCCTCTTTCTTGGAGGAGGACGTTCCAAATTATTCATGTTATTGTTCATAGCCTGAGATAGCTAGGTAAGCATCACCATGAAAATTTCAACTCCACCTCCAAGTCATCGGGAATGTTATTCAAGAATTATATTCATTATCCCTCACATGGGTTGTTTTGTGAGGTTCTTAGGGTTCCCACGATTTTCTAAAATTAAAAGGGTTTCAACATTAATTAAGTTTAAAATTCATGAATAAATAATTTATTTTATTATATAATTAAATCTCAAGTCATATATTATTGGATCCAAATGATTATAATTTTTATACAAAAATCTTATTGGGTTCATAAATTTACATTTTATCTTACTAGGGGGTTTACTAACTGTAACACCATAACCCCTCTAGACCAGAGCCGATGCATTAATTATAAAAATGGAATTGTTAAAAGAAATGAAATAATAAAGGAATGGTCAGTTTTGTATTCTTGAAGAAACTAGATAAATAGATTTAACAAAAATTACATTGGGAAACGTAACAAAAAACAATACATAAAAACTAAAAAACTGCATCCACAAAAACTCAATAAATGATCATTTCATTGTAACATGTTTAACGTAAACAAATAAAAGGGGTGAGATAAAATGCTCAATAAGGGTTATAAATAGAGGAATCATGAATTAGTAATTACTGAATAAAAAATAACTTGGCATAGTCAATATGGCATGGTGAATAAATAAAAAACTCCCGCCATTAATAAACTGAGAATGAAATTGTATCCGTATAATTTTTCATAGTGAAAACCTCATGCATAGTAATAACTAATAATGAATAAAGTGAATACTTATTATTTGGAAGTCATGTATCTAGAACATGATACCATAATACCGTTAAAAATGTTTAGTTATGTGGGTACAAACATGTTTGATTTTTGGAAACAAACGTGAAGGGTTTTTCACAAAGTGATTGTCTCATTAGACCTATCGATGCATCGAGGGGCTATAGTGGGTCCCGACCATCACCAAATGTGCAAATAATATTTTATACATATATTATTTACAATATCAATATGAATTTACATTATCTGTATAGAATAGAGGATTCTGATTCATCGACACTTCCACAGTTAAAACAACATTAAAAATAAATATTGAATGTAAAATGTTATACGACGTAGAAAATAATCATATCCATGATATTAAAATATTGGTATTTCATAGAAATATAATTTAAAATGAAATATGATCTCAAATTGGAATTAGGAACACCACATAATAATTATTAGGTGCACAGTACAATGTAATTCGAAACGAAATGGAAGTTGAGACAAAGTCCCTTATGACAACATAATCAGTCGAATCCTATGACCAAAACATAATAACCATCAAACAAATACCATGAATATAAACAGAATCATGATATTATATGAAAATGGAAGTACACAAACACTGCATATAAAAACAAGTGGCGAACAATGGAAATCTCAAGGAGATGAAAGTGAGATGAGAAGACACCTTACAAACATTTCAGCATGGAATTCGGTGATCTTGTGAGGGATTAATTAGAGGTAAATGGGTATTCCATTATTTATATATAATAAGAGAAGTATTGGGGAGGTTATTAAACATAACCCAACATTAGGAATTAAAAATTAAAGGAAACAATATAGGGGTAATTCTGGAATAAAAGTGGGAGGAAGGATCCTTTACCAAGAACATATCATTAGATTGAGGAAAAATCAATGACATAATTATGTGTGACAAACATAATCCCAAAAAATAAAATTGGATATATAGAATAAAACAATCATAAGCAATTCACACATATTTTGGGAAGATTCCAAACCAACTTCATTAATGTTCAACTCGTCGAAGGGATATTGAGTTAGGATATCTCTTACGTTATGCTCGAAGTTGTTCTTGATTGTTCTTAACTACCCGAATAATCAAATTTATATTCATTAAAGAATAATTAAAAAAATTCATCAAAATCTATTTCATATTGTATAACTTTATTAGGTTCATTAATGTCCATTTTTATGGGTTTAAGAGATCCAATTTTATTGTTTTTGAAGAATTTGTTTCCTTGGTTTTCATGATCTGTTTAACTGTATTCATGAAGGGAAGTTTGTTTGAAATGTGGTTAAAAACTCAGAATTGTTAATATATATTATTTTTGAAATTATAGATATATAAATGATCTGATAATGATTCTATTTATATACCATGAGGATGACTCAATCAATGAGTCAATGATAAATGCTGTGATTTGGCTTGGCGGTTTTGTGCACAATGAACTTGTTTTGTATTATTATTCTTTATTATGTGTGTGTAAGGATTTCAGAACATTAAAAAAGACAAAATAAATATATTATGATCAGTTTAAACCATTTAAAATGGTTTCATGAACATTATTGAATATAGTAATACAAATTGAAAACCCGTCTTCTTTGAGTGTGATAAATTAACACATATGGGATGGTGTTTGAATTTATAGTATAAATGGAAGGGAAGAAGAGATATGAAGATAAAATATTCCATTAGCATAATGAAAATTCAGTACATGTATTTTAATATAATTATCATATAATTTGGATGATTTGAGGTGAGAAGATAGAACAAAAGAATTGAAAATGGTAAAAGAAATTGAAAGAAAAAGGAAGAGAGGTTCACCTCTTGAGTACTCCTCCTTGAGAATGTCCGTAAAGCCATTTTTTGGCCTTTTGGTGAGACCATCAGGTATTGGACGAGGGGGAGGAGGTTATAGATATATTTGAGTAGAACCTAGGCATGTCTTGAAGCTTGAGTGGTGTGGGATGAAGATGGGGTGAGGTGTTGTTTATACAGTAGAGGGGATGAGAGATTTTACCTTATTATTATTTTAATATTTTTTCTCAAGTGTATGAATAGTCTTGATTCTTGTGAGCCCAAATACTAATAATGGAATGTGATTTCGAACCATGTGGGCTTAAATTATACTTTCATCACCTATGTTGCAGTAAATCAAATATTTAGCATTTATAGTAATTTATCGTATTTTACTATTCATAAAAAATTCATGTTTTTCAGAAAAATCCCAAAAAGTCACCCTAACCATTTTTCAATGTGTAGAATCAAAAAATGGACTCCATTTTTCAAAAACATTATTTTCTAAATATGATAAATTTTATTTTCAATTAATATCATTATTTAATCAAAAAGTACAAACACTAAAAATATTCATTTTCATTTTTAAGGTAGCTAGATTTATTTATACATTCAAGGGAATGTATACCTTTCATAAGATTAATAATAATATTGATAAGGGTGAGTTAATATTCATAAGGGTAGGTTACTATTTACCAAAAATTACGTTAATTGTACCAGACTCTAAATATCATCCTGAACACAACCGTGTATGTCGTATTTTTAAAATTCAAATCAAAGAATTGGAAAATTTAAGTTTAATGGCTAGGTTATTACTATATCCTATAAATAACCATGTTTTGGTCCATAGTGGCACAATCATTCATTAAATATAGACTATATATGGAATATAATGTATTTAATGCAAACATACCATAAAATATTTGGGGTGTTACATTATTCCCTCATTCGAAAATTTAATCTCTAAAATTTCCCATTTATAAAGTCGTTCAAAAAGATATGGCTGGTTCTTCTCCATAACATCATTCAGTTCCCACATTGCTTCGTCCATGTAATGGTTTCTCCAAAGGAGCTTTACTAGACGAGTTTTCCGATTTCTCAATACCTTCTCCCTTGTGTCAAGAATCCTAATAGGCTCTTCACAGTAGGACAATACATGGTTGAGTTCTATTTCATCAAAGGTGAGTACATGAATTGGGTCTAGAATGTATTTCTTTAAAAATGACACATGGAACACATCATGAACTTTAGAGATACATGGAGACATTGCTAAACGGTAATCCATAGCTCTGATTCTTTCCAGAATTTATACTAGTCTGATGTACCTAGGGCTCAGTTTCACATTCTTACCAATCCTTAAGACACCCTTCCATGGATATACTTTCAGAAAGACAAGATCTCCCACTTGGAATTCCAAGTCCTTTATATCGTTGTCAACATAAATATTCTTCCTACTTTGAGCTACATTAATATAGGCTTGAATTGTATTTTCCTTTACTGTGGTCTCTTCAATAAGTTCTGTTCCTAAAAGTTTCCTCTCACTAACTTCATCCCAACAAGTTGGAGTTCAACATTTCTTTCTATATAATTCTTAAAATGGATCCATTTGAATACTAGAATGAAAACTATTAGTGTAGTAAAATTCCACCAAAGGCATGTATTGATTCCACATACCTTGAAAGTCAATATAGAATACTCTCATCATGTCTTCCAGTATTTGAATAGTCCTTTCAGAATGTCTGTCGGTTTGGGGGTGATAAAAATTACTCATATGAATCTCAATATCTAATTCCATGTAGAGACATTTCCATAATTTGATGTAAACTGGGGGGTCTCAATCTGAAAAAATCAATAGAGTTGCGCCATGAAGTCTTAAAACATCATTAATATAAAGTCTTACTAGCCTCTAAAGTGGTAAATCCTCCCTTATTGCAAGGAAATGTGCTGATTTTGTGAGACGATAAATAATTACCCATATTGCATCATTTCATCTAGGATTACTTGGTAGTCCGATGAAAAAATCCATCATAATGTCATCCCACTTCCACATAGGAATAGGTAGAGGTTGCATCAAACCTCTAGGATGTTGTCTCTCAACCTTCACTTGTTGAAAAACTTGACACCTTTACACATAGTCTGCAATCTCTCACTTCATATTATCCCTCCAAAATTATTCCTTCAGATCTCTATATATATTTGTGATACCCGGTTGTATAGAGAAATTTGAGATATGAGAATCATCTAATAGTTCCTTTTTTTCTCAGGTACTGATGGAACAAATAATCTCTTCCTAAATTTCAGAACTCCTTCTTTATACACGATGTCTGCCAACCTCCCATCATTGAGAACATTAATTTTCTTTTGCATATTCTTATCATCAGATTGAGAGCTTTTCATCTTTTCTTATAAATATGGTTATGAAATTATTTGAAAGAGGAATGACGTTTCTCCTTCCTTAACAATTCCAATATCCATCTTCCGTATATCTATGAATATAGGCTCTCTTTCAATCCTCATTTGGGTCATGAGTCCGTGATATTTATTGCTTAATGCATCTTCCACCTTATTTTCCTTTTCGGGGTGGTAGTGTATTAAACAATCATAATATTTGAGTAACTCAAGCCATATCCATTACCTCATGTTGAGTTTTTATTTTGTAAAAATGTATTTCAAACACTTGTTATCTATGTATATCTCACATATTTCTATGTAGAGATAATATCTTCATATTTTCATAGAAAATATTTCGACTGCTAACTCAAGAATATGTGTTGGGTAATTTTTCTCACGAGTCATCAACTTCCTTAATGCATAAGTAATAACTTTATCATTTTTCATAAAGAAGCAATCCGGTCTATTCTTTGATGCATAATTGTATACCACTAATCCATCATTTAAAAATGTAAGACTCAGAATTGAAGCATTGAAAAATCTACTTTTAAATTATTCAAAGAATTATGTACATTCATTCGTCCGTACAAACTTATCCCCTTTACGTGTGATCTTTGTTAGCAGGTTATCATGTCAGGCAAAATTATGTATGAAACACCTATAGTAACCTGCTAGGACAATAAAACTGCGTACCTCAGTTATGTTTGTTGGTGTGGGCCACTCTTGGATTGCCTTTATATACGAAGGATATATTAGGATTCTATCCTTAGAGACAATATGTAACAGAAAAGAATCTAATTGTAGACAAAATTCACACTTTCTAAACATTCCATATAATTCATTTCTTCTATGAGTTTTTGAAATAATCCACAAGTGATTTTCATGGTCTTCATATATTTTTTATTATACCAGGATATCATTGATAAATACCCCAAAAAATTCATCAAGATATTCCTTGGAAACCCTATTCATTAGATCCATGAAAACTGATGGTGCATTAGTCCGGAAGAAAGGAAATACTGTAAACTCATAATGCCCATACCTAATTTGAAATGTTGTCTAAGGAATATCTTCCTTTCTCACATGAAGCTGATGATACCAAAATCCAAGGTCAATTATTGAAAATTATTGTGCTCCATGAATTTGTACAAATAAATCACTAATTCATGGTAGAGGATACTTATTCATTATTGTAATTGCATTGATTTCCCTGTAATCGATGCATAGATTCAAGGATCAATCATTATTCTTGACAAAGAGTATAGGGGCTCCCCATAGAGAAACACTAAGTTGAATAAATCCTTTGACACTCAATTCCTCTAGTTTTTTCGTTTTCTCCACTAACTTTACAGTTTCCGTTCTATAGGGAGTATTTGATATTGGTCATACACAAGGAATTAACTCTATAGATAAGTAAACTTCCTGCTATGGAGTATTTCTAGTTAAATCGTCTGAAAATATGTTGATGTACTATTTTACTATATTTACATCTTCAAATTGAAAATTTAGATCCTCACCAATAGATATTGGGTTCTCTTCCTCTCCAAGAATGGCATTTAGTTGGGCTACTGGGGGTGGATGTAGATAAGAATCAGGTAGAGATGTTTTTTCTCTAATGATAAGGGATTCTACACCATTTCCCAAAATTGTAACTTCCTTCTTATTGCAATAAATATTCTCATCATAATTTTATAGATAATTCATACCAATAATTATATCAAATTTAGTCAATGTTATGATGATAAGGTTAGAAACAATAGAACGTTTATGTGTGATGAGGGGGACTAATCAGCATGCCTTTGTTGTAATGACACATCCCCTAGGAATTTGGACTAACAACTCCATTATTAAATAAATTTTGACATGTCTAATTTTGTTGGAAAACTGGGAAGATATAAATGAATGTGATGAACCAGAATCAAATAAAATGTTGGCTAAGTTTTAGGAAACAATTAAAGTACCTTCTTCCACATCATTATGAACTTCAATCTTCGCGTTTGTAATCGTATAATCTTTCCCTTGTCCTCATGTCCTTTTCTGAGGAATGTTTCCTTTCCACTTAAGACACTCCTTTTTATAATGTCCCAACTCTCTACAATTGTATCATTGAATATCATTGACTTGTTTCTTCCCCTTGTATTCATTAGATTGATGACCCATTTCTCTACACTTATAGCAGACTCCCATGCATTTTAAGAACTCCTGAGATGATGCTTTCCATAGTTATTGCATAATGGTAATTTCTTAGTTCCCTTGTTTTTATTTGGTGCTTCCCCATTTCCTTGGTTATCAGAGTACCGTGTCATGACCCATCCCCCGAGGCCCATGCTGTGACTACACCAATCCCACCATCTATATGCCAAGGTTGGAGACTAAAACTGGAAAAGCATATACCTAAAAGGGGAAGGCATTGCCTTCAAAACTGTACAAACACGCAAACCAAGAACACAACAAGATAAAACCCTAATGTAAAACTACTATAGAAAAGGTGTATACTGAATGTAAAGGGGCTGGAATACATCCCAATAGAAAGATACAACTACAACTGAAGAACAAAAAAAAAGCTTCCGGAATCGTCCACCGAGAATCCTACCTGAAAGGTAGGTACAACTTGTCTCCACTTCTCTCCACCCCATCCAATCTCCTCCATGTACTACCATGTCGTGGATCCCTCAAGACTCATCCAAGCTTCTCATCGTCTGCACAAAACACAACAAGGTGTTGGTGAAGCCCATGCAGGGATGATTATAACAATACTCAGAAAGGACCTATAGACCCCCAAAGGTCTCTCAAAATTCCACATTGGAAAACTACAAAGCATGATCTCAATCACAAAGCACAATAAAATAGACCCAACACAAAATAGGGTTAAGTGATGTATAAAAGTAAATATGATTAGTCGCGAAGCTAGATCTTCTTATTCTATCAGGAGGCACTGCTACTGACCATACTTAGTTTGACCCACACATGATCGGTATACACTAACCCCAAAAAGACCCACAAATGATCCGAACCACCCTGATTTGATAGGTATTAACCCCCACAAGACCCACACAAGATATGACCAACACAAGATCGGTATACTTTAACCCCCACAACATCGCTGAGTGCCGAACCACATAGGATCTGGCCCGCACTGGATCGGTATGTCATGGATCGATGACGAGATGCTCTAAAACTGGTCCTCTTTGGGTCGTATACTGCTGATCCACACAGGACCACTCGGTGATTATCCACACATGATTTCTAGGTGTTGAACCACACATGATCGCTCATTACTAACCTCGGTATGATCTGTCTCCAACCTCCACCTCACTGCCTTCCACTGGATTCAAGCTCATAGAACACTTGATTCTATGATAACCTCTCCTTAAGACGTCAACCTTATTTCAACTGGTAAAAAGTTCCATGAATAATTATCCTAATGATCTATCAAATAATAAGGTTTCCAACGCAACAGAAGATGCGTCAACCATACACCCAGGCTGTAAGTTATTGGTATTTAAGTGCTAAGGGCTCGGTTGGATTCAGAGTTAATCCAACCGAACCATACTCCAAATATCTATGAAACTATACTGGAATATCTCAAAAGGGTCGTCTATCTCCAAGGATCAATGCGCCGAAGATGGTTCGTCAATGGGACATCCTTTTCCCAAGTTACAGCCTTTTAAGAGTTTTTGGGCCTAAGAGGGGTCTGGGTCTGGTCTGACCTAGTCTGGGTAGACCCAACCTTGTTTGGGCTGACCCGACCTAGTTTGGACCAACCTGACCCAGTCCGGGTCTGACCCATCCCGGAAAAAACTGGACTGGTCCAGTTCGGTTGGGTTGGGCCGCAGACCGGCCTGGCCCGCTAGCTGGGCGCGGCCCACCGGGTGGTCTGGTCCACTAGCTCGCATGACCCACGCGGGGTCGAGTGTTCTGCTGCACCTGAACGGCTCAAAGGAGACCTTTGGCTCCATTAAATTGGTGGTGCCAGGTGGTGCTTCCTCATCGCATGAGTTCCCCACAGGAGGTGGGTGATGAGGCAACACCACCAATTTAATGGATTCGAACAACTCCTTTAAGTATTTCTGGTGCCGTAGACTGCGCGACCCTACGTGGGATGCACCAGCCAGCGGGCTGGGCCAGTCCACGAGCCCGTGGGTGGAACTTTCCATGGCCCAACCCAACCGGGCCAGCCCATGATTGTTTGTGCTGGGTCGGGTCGGACCCGGATAGGTGTGGTTTGATTCGAACCGGGTCGGGTCTGTCCGACTGAGATCGACCGAACCCGGACACCACTCAGGCCTAGAAATGCTTAAAAGGCCATAACTTGTGAACCATATTTCCTTTTGATGAACCGTATGTGGAACTGAGATCCTTGGAGCGAGATGGTTCTATTGAGATACTCCATGGGGGTTTTGGAGAAAGTTGGAGTATGGATGGGTTGGATCGACTCCAAATCCAACCAGGCCCTCAGCACTTAAATGCCAATAACATACAGACCAGGCGTCCGATTGATGTGCCTCCTTTTGCATTGGAACCCTTATGATGCGACATATCATCGAGTTTATTCTTTGTGGATCTTCATACCATTTGGAATATGGCTGATAGCTTGAGGTGTGGTTCTCCTGGAATCAAGTGTACAATAAGCAGGAATTCAGTGGCTGGTAGTGAGGCAGAGGTTGGAGACAGATCATACAGAGGTTTGTACCGAGCGATCCTCTGTGGGTTAGCACCTAGCAATCCTGTGTGGATAGGTACCGAGCTATCCTATGTGAATCAGTAGTACGTGACCTAACAAGGACCATCATTAGAGAATCCCATCATGGATCAATGACATACTGATCCTGTGTGGGTTAGATCATGTGTGGGTAAGTGCTCAGCGATCCTGTTTGGGTTACCGTATACTGATCCTGTGTGGGTTAGATCTTGTGTGGATCTTGTGGGGTTTAGTAGCTATCGACTCCAGGTTGGTTGGATCCTATATAGGCCTTACAGTGGTTTTTACCTACCTATCCTATGTTGGCCAGACTCCGTTTGGTCAGCCGCAGTGCCTCTTGATAGAATAAGATTATATAGCTTCGCGACTAATCATATGTGCTTCTATTCTTCACTTATACTTGGTTTGAGCTCTGTCTATTGATTTGTGCTTTGTGATTGAGATCATGTTTTTTGGTTTTCCTATATGAAATTCTGAGAGACCTAGAGGGGTCTTGGGGTCCCAACTAGGTATTATTATACTCACCCTGGCACGAGCATCACACACACCTTGTTGTGACTCATTTAGACAATGAGAAACTTGGCTGAGTTTTGAGGGTGCCAAGATTAGGTGGTACACGGAGGAGATTGGCTGAAGTGGAGAGCAGTGGAGATGATCTGTACCTACCCTTCAGGTAGGAATCTTAGTGGATAATTCTAGGAGATGTGTTTTATTTTTTAGTTGTAGTTGTACCATTATGTTGGGATTGTATTGTAGACCCATTAATTTCATTACACACCTTTACTACTGCAGTTTTACTTTGTGGATGCATCTTGCTATGTTCTTGGTTTGTGTGTTTTTACAGGTTTAAAGGAAATTCCTTCCCTTTTTAGTGATACGCTATTCTGGTGCAAGTCGTCAACCCCAGGCCTATGGATGCTGGGCTTGGGGTAGTCATGGCACGGGCCCCGGAGGATGGGTTGTGACAAAGCGGTATGAAATGGGTCGGTTCTACCGAAGAACAAGGATTCTGATCTTTCTAATGGAGAAATAGTGTTATTTTTTTGAGTATGGTTTGTAGTTTAGGGAATCCAGTGTTGGTGTAGAGGCCGACATATCCATACACCTGAACCCTAAATTCTGATTTCTGACTCGGTGCATGAAAACAATTATTGCATGTGTTTTGGAAATGTTTTTACTTTGATCTCTTTTGAGTCAGCTCACTAGCTATTAATTATTGACTATAGAACACCTATTTTTTTAATTATTCCACCGTGTAGAAAGCCATCCAAGATTCCTGAATGAGTACACAATTACGGACCACCGAGCGATGAGGCTTTGGTGAAGGGCCCTCATACTATGGATCACCTTCGGGTGGTGCACCAGCAGCACCGCCACCTATTGGAAAACATATTCCACCAGTCCCACCAGTAGAGCGTTCACGCTGACTGAGCATGTTTCAAAAATTCCCAAGATAGAGGCCTCTATGGTTTCGAGGTTAGACAGATCCCCAGGCAGTTGAGGTATAGATGGAGGCTATGGATAGAGTTTTTCTCTTGGTTGAGACACTAGCAGAGTAGATGGTTATCCTAGATTCTAACCTTTTCCAAGGCACAAAAAGATGATGGTGGAGCCTGATTATCTAGTTACATGATTAGGAGACTCTCACATGCAAGGACTTTGAGATCCTTTTCAGGGCAGAGTTTATTCCAGTGACATTATGCTCAGTGCGTATCAAGAGCTGCTACACTTCCAGCAGGGCAGCTTATCAGTGGCACAATACTCGCCAAGATTCACCGACCTCTCGCGATACTCCACCGTAATGGTACATGACCCATTATTCAGAGCTCACACATTTTATAAGGGCCTCATGAGGGAGATTAAAGCATCAATGATATCTCTAAATATCCCAACGTAGGCATGAGTTCTCGAGATAGAATTGTTGGTTGAGAGCTTCATAACTGATCGGGCACCGATGGCGAGAGCCAACACTGGATGAAAGGTAGCCGAGTCATCTACAAGATGCAGTATATAGATACTGAAGAGGTCCAAGTGGGCCAGACCCACTAGTGGATGACCTCGAGATTCAGGGTCGGAGGAGTAGAGCTCGCTAGACCAAGAAGGTCTGCTGGAAGGCAGACTGTGCTTCACCTGCGTCGCGCATGGCCACATGACCCGTGACTGCCTGACCCATTGTACCGATGATCATCATAAGATCGAGGGACCACTAAGGCAGAGGTATAGATTTTATTGAGGAGTTCCATAGGGTGGCAGACGAGGTGGAGGAGTAGGTCATGCAGTAGGCGGTGGGTGGTGATTGGAGGTTCTACCGCCACCACCACTAGGAGGTCTACCCTCGACCATAGGGAGAAAGTGGAAAGGGGAGATCACATCTATAGGATGAAGAGGCCTATGACTATGACACTCCATAGATGATTAGAGTTACGTTCTATGTCTATTCCACCCTATCTACAGTACTTATAGTCATAGGTTCCAGACACTCTTTCATTTGCACGACACTCGTTCGTAGCTCAGAGATTTTTATGGAGTTTTTTTATCAATACTTACGATAAGCGAATCCTATAAGAGAATTTTTAATGATTACACATTGGTGAAAGAAGTGTGAGTTCACTCTAGGAGGAAATATCTTATCCTGGGATCTCCTAGTAGTAGTGTTGAGGCCTTACGTTGTCATCTTGGGTACAGGCTGGCTATCAATAGTCCACGCTCATATCAACTATTTTAGGTGCAAAGTGCGGTGTGTCTGTGAGGATGGGATCAAGTTTCCCTTAACCTATGAGAAGGAAACCATTGTAGCATAGGATGGACTATCTCGGAGGATGGTGCAACCGATTACTCACAAGTTGGCTAGCATCACCCTCAGAGCAGTTAATGTGAGGTGTCCGAGTTATCCTGTAGTGGTGGACAAGTACGCTGATGTCCTTATTGATTATGTTCCAAGACTACCTCCACACAGAGAGGTACACTTTTACATTTACTTGTACCCCAGTATGACACTAATATCTACACCAGCATATTAGATGGCTCCCGTGGAGCTTCAGGAAATACATGTATAGCTTGATGAATTGTAGGTAAAGGGGTTCATAAGGCCAAGTGTTTCTCCATGGGAATCCCCGATCATGTTCACCATGAAGGCGGATGGGAGCTTGAGATTTTTTTGGACCATTTGTTCCTGAACCTAGTGATCATGAAGAACAAGTTTCCACTATGGAGGATCGATGATCTCTTCGACCAGTTGAAGGGAGGTCGATGGTTTTCAAAGATAGGACTCAAATCAAGAAATCATCATCTCAAAGTACGGGTTGAGGATGTACTGAAGACAACCTTCTAATGTCGGTATAGAAATTACGAGTTCATGATTATGCCTTTTGGCGTGACCAACACTACGACAGTGTTCATGGGTCTCATTAACAAGATATTTTAGCTATACGTTGATCTGTTTATGGTGGTATACATCGATGACATCTTGGTATACTCGGCATCGGAGGAGGAGCATGCCACACACCTAGAGATAGTTGTGGATACACTCCAAGAGAACCAACTTTATGGAAAGCTCTCGAAGTGCCAGTTATTGATACATGAAGTCCACAACCTAGGGAACCTTATCTATGAGGTTGGAGTCACGGTGGATCTAGAAAATATAGAGGCAGTTCTTACTTGCGAACCACCCAGGAGTGTAACCGAAGTACAATGTTTCATGGGATGGGATGGGTACTATCGGAGAATTGTACCTGACTTCTCCTTGGTAACGACACCCTTTTCAGCCTTGACAAAGAAGGGGAAGCTTTTCTTGTGGACAGAGAAGTGCCAGTGGAGTTTCTAGGAGCTGAGGCAGAGACTAATGATTTCTCCCATCATGAGGCTACCAGAAGAGGGCATTGGGTTTGTAGTTTACTGCGATGCATTAGGGACTATACTTGGTTCTGTTATGATGTAGGAGTGAGCGGTTATCACCTACTGCTCATAGAAATTATGAAATCATGAGATGAACTATGCTACCCATGACCTGAAGTTAGTAGCAGTGTTTTTTTCACTAATGATGTGGTGACACTACTTAATGGATGAAAGATTTACTGTTTAGTTTAATCTCAAGAGTCTCGAGTATATCTCCCCCAAAAAGGATCTGAACCTGAGACAATGATGATGGATAGAGTTCCTCCAAGACTATGACTTTGAGATTTTATATACAATTAGGAAAGAGAATGTAGTAGTAGATGCATTCATCAAGAGGTATGGCCTATAGTTTTTGAGTGGGGCGATAGAGCAGCTAGCCACGTTGCAAATATAGTTTGTGGATAGAGATGGAGTAGCTTACCTCCAGTCTATGACTATCCCCCCCCCCCACTTCTTTAGCGAGCTCAGGAATCATAGGTTGGGGACGTAGACTATGCGGCCTGACGTGTTTAAATATCCTCAGGATAGGCTTCTGATGAATTTTTTGAAGCTGGAGAGCATGTATTCCTCTTTATAGGATGCACTATGGTACCAATGACGCTATGGGGGAGGCGTTGATGGAGTTTCATAAATCCACATTAGCAGTACATCGTAGAGTGGTGAAGATATACCAAGACCTCTAGCATCATTACTAGTGGATAGGGATGAAGAACGAAATGACAATGTTTGTATCATGATGCCTCACTTGTCAGCAAGTGAAGGTCAAGCATCAGGTACAAGCGGGCTTAGCACATCCACTTGAGGTATCGAAGTGGAAGTGGGATGTTATCTCCATGGACTTCGTGACAGGAATACCATGTACGTCTAGGGGAAATGATTCAATCTTGGTTATCATTGACTGACTCACCAAGTCGGCCCACTTCCTACACATCTAAGAGCCGAGATCATTAGAGATACTGGGACACCTCTACGTGCAAGAGATAGTGTGACTTCACAGAGTGTCATCGACAATCATCTTAGATCACGACGCACATTTTGTATCATGCTTGTGGAAGGGATTATAGGAGGCGTTTAGTACTCCTCTATGCTTGAGCACCGCCATTCACCCTCAGACAGATGGTCAGATGGAGCGGACCATATTGAAACTCAATTACTTTCTTCGGGCTTGTGTCCTCGCTTTTTGGCTGCAGTTGGGAGGACCACATGCCACCGGTGGAGTTTTTATAAAACAATAGTTAACATTCCACCATTGGAATGGCACCATTTGAGGATTTGTACAGGAAACCATGCAGGTCATCTCATTTTTGGACAGACCCAAGGGGGGTAAGGACATAAGGGTCAAGAGTTGGTACAAGCTACTATAAAGAAGGTGCAGGTCATCCAAGAGAAGATTAAGACTGTACAAAGTTGAAATAAGTCTTATGCCGACAGGAGATAATTACCCTTGGATTTTGAGGAGGGAGACCATGTCTTACCATGGGTCTCACCCCGATGAGGATTACACAGGCTTGGCTGGGGCAAGAAGTTATCTCTATGGTTTATTGAACCTTTCCAAATCCTCATCAGAGTAGGTGAGGTGGCATATCATCTAGATCTTCCCTCACAGATGCACCGGGTGACTAATGTATTCCCGGTGTCGTAGCTGAGGAGATATGTGTATGATCCATCACACATTATCGATTTGGGCGATCAGTACATCAATGATGGGGAGACGTTTGCAGAGTTCTCAGTGGAGATAGAGGATCGACATGAGCATGTACTTCATTGGCGGTCGATTCCTCTGGTGTGAGTTCATTGGCAGTAGAGGAATATCTAGGAGAGCACATGAGAGTGGGGGGCTTAGATGCGTGCTCGGTACCCTCGTTTTCACTCCTGGTTTTGTTGTAGCTTTCAGGAAAGAAAAGTCCTATGGTAAGGAGAATGTAACGATTTGAAAATTTGAAGTAATTGTTTTAATATTATTTGGGATTATTACAAGTCATTGAGAATTGACGATGCGTGATTCTAACGACTGATGTGCCCTGAATAAATTTTTGAACTTTTTTAAGACACATTCAGTAAACACACATGAAACATTTTCTATCTTTTGAACTAGTGCTCGAATTAGAAATATGAAGACACCATTGAATCCGCTGCACTGGGATTCACTTAAGAGAAACTTCACTTCAACCGCAGCAGGTCGAGAGAACAAGTTAAATTTTGGACTTTATAGAAAAATAATAATATTACATAATAAGTTATTTAATTTCTTTTTCTCAATATTATGAGTGCTGGTGGTGGGGACTGGTGACTTGTAAAGCCAATTAATATATTGACTCTCCTTTATTTATAACCACACCATTAGGGAATTAAGAGATTCATTCATTAAATGAACCTCAATAATTCCTCGATGCATTACTCACCTTTTCCACCACTATTTATGTGTGGCTCAGGGAGTAGTTTTGACATGGCCTCACCAAGAAAGGAACCTCTGGAGAAGTCATGCGACAACATGCATCGATAGGGGATGGAAGCTTGGGCGGCAATGATCCGGGATCGACGAACACCGACGACTCCATCCAACGTGGATGCTCCTCCCGCCACAAATACAACACATCCAGGGAATCTCGAGGTATAGGTTTGGTTAATGTTCATGTGAATTATTATTCCCTCATTCTTGAAAAAAGTGTTGAATCGTATATGTATTATAATTTACAAATGTTGATTCTATTCTACTACTTGTTGTTACAATAAAATTGTCGAGGGCGTGGGTCAAATGAACTAGGCTCGAACAATCTGACACTTTGTTTCTTGAAGTGGTCTTCGTGGAACGATTTTTCATGTCGTTGGAAAGTGGAAACCGAGGAGCACACAATGATAGTGGAATCTCGAGAGGACCGTAGGCGCATCCGAAAGGAAGAATGGACCACCATAGCTCACCCAGTGGCATGTGGAAGAAGCGTCGGTGTGGCGACGCTGGTGACCAATGCTGGTGGATGAGGGTGTTGGCCGGAAACCACCGACCATGGTGGAAGAGCGAAGCCGCTCAATGTCTTGGTGGTTGGACAGGCAGCCGAAAAAGTCTAACCGTGAAGGTGGAGACAGGGCGTCGTCACGCGCTGTGCTGAAGGAAGCCACAACTTCAAAGCTGCAGTGAGATGGCAAGGGAACCTCCTCCTACAGGTCCCACGAGTGACAAGGAAGAATCACCTGGAACATCCAATTTAATGGATTTGAATGACTCCTTTGAGAAATTGGGGTGTAGCAGACCGCACGACCCCACATAGGTTGGGCCAGCCAGAGGGCCGGAACGCCCAGCAGGCCGCTCCCCACATGCGGGCTGCTCCCAGTCGGTGAGTCGGGCCGTTCTGCGGCCCTGTGGGCCAAGACCGCTGTGGCCTAGCCCAACTAGGCCTGTCCAAGCATGTTCGGGCAGTGCAAGGTTAAACCCAAACTGGGTCGGGTCAAACCAGACCCTAAGCCCTCTTGGGCCAAGAATTTCTTAAAAGGAAGTAACTTGCGAATCAGGTGTCCGTTTGAAAAACATCTACGGTGCAAGGATCCTTGGATAGAGACAGTCCTTGTGAGATACTCCAATGGTGTTTTGGAGAATTTTGTTGTATGAACATGTTGGTCTGACTCCAAATCCAACAAGTCCATCGACACTTAAATGCCAATAACTAACAGACCGTGCATCTATTTAACGCACCGTCTATTGCATTGGATCCATTATGACGTGATATATTAACAGGTTAATTCTTTATGGATCTTTTTTCTAGTTGAAATATGAATGATGGCTTGAGGATCGTTTATACTTGAATCTAGTGTACTATGAGCGGGAATCCAGTGGCTGGTAGGCAGAAGTTGGAGACATATCAGACGGAGGATAGTGCTGAGTGATCTTCTATGGTTCATCACCTCGAGATCATATGTGGATCAACACTGATCGATCCTGTGCGGATCAACAGTACGTGTCCCGACAAGGACTAGCCTTAGAGCATCTCGTCATGGATTAGTGACATAATGATCCTATAATGGGTTAGATCCTATGTGGGTCAGCGCTCGAAAATTCGGTGTTGGTCAGCACATACCGATCATGTGTGGGTCAGATCCTATGTGGGTCTTTCAGGGGTTTGAACCTATCGACTCTGGGTAGGTCAAATTGTGTGGGTCTTGAGGGGGTTAGTACCTACTGATCCTATGTGGTTTGGACTCCGTATAGTCTGCAATAGTGCCTCTTGATAGAATAAGATGATCTATCTTCGCGACTATTCATTTTTACTTCTATACTTCACTTAAACCTGGTTTGAGCTGTTTCTATTACTTTGTTCTTTATGACTGAGATCATGATATTTGGTTTCCATTTTGGATTTCTGAGAGACCTTTGGGGGTCTCAGGGTCTCTATTTGGTATTTTTATACTCACCCCTGCATGGGCTTCGCCCGCACCTTGTTGTGTCTTGTGAAGACGACGAACAACTTAGTTGAGACATGACGGAGCTAGGATCAGGCGGTAAGTTGAAATGATTGGCTGACATGGAGAGGAGTGGATATGATTTATACCTACACTTCAGGTAGGATTCTCATTGGATGTTTCCAGGAGCAGTTTTTAGTTTATCAGTTGTAGTTGTACCTTTCAGTATGGCTTGCATTCGGGCCCCTTAATATTTAGTACAAACCTTTACTACTTCAGTTTTACTTCATGGTTTCATCTTGTTTTGTTCATGGTTTGGGTGATTATATTGGTTTAAAGGCAATGTATTCCCATTTTAGCGATGTGCCTTTTGAGTGAGGGTCACAAACCCCTGGCCTATTTAAGGAAGGCTTGGGGTAGTCAAGGCAGAGGCCTCGAGGGATGGTTCATGAAATACCACTTCTTTTCATGGTTTCCCTTGAAGAAATTTTATCTATAAAATTCCTTCTCTATTTTGATTGAACTAGATAAAATTTTATCATATGATGAAATTTTTTGAGAATCTACTTCCCTTCAAAGACATGGATTAAGATCATCAAAGAAATGATCGATCTTGCCTTCTAAGTCACGTATGTAATCTATATAATACATGGCTAGCCTTGTGAAGGTATCCTCATAATCTGAAACACTATCTTCTTACCTTTCCCTTAATATAAATAATTTACATTTCATTTCAGTTCATTTCTCATGAGGGAAATATTTTTCGAGGAATATTTCCTTAAAATTCCACTATTCCATATCTTCTATTTCTTCTTCCTCTGTGGTATTCTGGATCGAAGACCACCATTGATTTGCGTCACCCTTGAGACAATATACTTCCAGCAATACATTTTCATTTTTGTTGCATCTTAATGAAATGAATATCATTTCGAGGGACTTGATCCACTGCTCAGATACCATCGAAATAGTAGTCCCATTAATATATGGGGGCTTCCTCTGAATTAAACAATCCAACACTGGTGTAGAATGGCTATTTGTCACAACCTGAGTAAGTTTTCCAAATATGGAAATGATCAGATCTACTCCGATAGTGAGTGTGTTGACTTGCTTAGTGGGGAAATCCCTTCATTGTCCATGAGTATTGATTCCCCTTCTTCCAGTAGGAGTCATTTCTAAAAAATAGCATACAATATATTAGTTTAGGAACCTCAAATAGAAAAGCACTTAACATTGATTGAAATTATATGCATATCTAATCCCATAAACATGGTTTCTATGATGAAAAATATACATTAAACTCCTTCATAATGGATTGTAATGAAAATGTGAATTAGCCTAAGCATATCCTCTTGGAGTGTGAATACCAAGAGTGCAGCAAGGCACATTTTTGTGTACCAGGATACCCCGTGTCAAGCCCAACACTCTTTGTTGGAGCTTTTACTCGTAGGTACATCTATGCCGGAACCACCTCTACCTATTGGTATCCAAAAAGAGATGTATTTTTAGAATGATCCATTTAATATATTCTTTAGAAAAACACTATGATGTTATTATGTGCTTATCCTCAAATACTACCGTAGCACATTGTTCCCTAATCTGAATTTTCTAATCTAATTTCCATGTTTTCAACTAAACTTCCTCTGATACCAATTGTAACGCACAACCCCTCCAGACCGGAGCTAGTGAATTAATTATTACATTGTAATGGTTAGAAGGAATGAAATACCTAAGGAAAAATAATTTTATTAGTCTTGAAGAAACTAGATATAGAGATGTAACTTAAATAACATTGGGAAAGGTAAAAAAACAATACATAAAAACTAAAAAACTACATCCAACGAAACTCAATAAAAGATATTCCCTTAATAACATGTTGAAGGTAGACAAATGAATGTGGTGAGCTCAAATGATCATTAAGGGATAAAAATATCAGAACCATGAATCAATAATAATTGAATAAAAAATAACTTAGAATAGTCAATATGGCATGGTGAATAAATGAAAAACTGACACCATTAATAAACAGAGAACGAAACTGCATCCATAGATTTCTTTCATAGTGAAATAATCTTGGATAGTAATAAATAATATTGAATAAGGATAATTATTATTAGTTGGACCTCATGTATCTATCACATGAAACCATAATATTGTTAAAACAGTTCAGTTCTGTGGGTAGAAACCTTTCAGATATTTCGAAACAAACTTGCAGGGTTTGTAGCTACCTGATTGTCTCATGAGACCTATCCATGCATCAAGGGGCTATAGTGAACCCCTCCCATCACTTTATGTAAAAATAATTATTTATAAATATATTCAATACATGATCAATGTGAATTTACATTATCCTTATAGAATAGAGGATATAGATTCATCAACACTTCCACAGTTAAAACAACATTCAAAATAAATTTTGTATGCAAAATCGTATACGACTTGGACAATAATCATATACATGATATGTGAATATTGAAATTTCATATATATTTAACTAAAAATATAAATTTATCTCAAATGGGAAGTAGTTACACCACATAATAATTATTAGGTGCACAATACAAAGTCGCAGTGAAATAGAAGTTGAGACAATGTCCCTTACCACAACGTAATCAGTCAAATCATGTGACCAAAAATTAATAACCATAAAATGAATAACTGAATACCAGGAATATAAAGGGAATCATGATATTATATGAAAAACGTCTATACACATAGACCATATATAATAAATAAGTGGCGAATAATGGAAATCTCATAGAGATGAAAGTGTGATGAGAAAACCCCTTACAAACATTTCAGTATGGTAACATGAATTCTTGTGAGGGATTAATGAGAGGTAAAGGGGTATCCAATTATTTATATATAATAAGGTAAGTATGGGGGTTGTTCAAAAACATACCACATCATTATGAATTAAAAATAAAAGGACACAACATAGGGGGAATTCTGGAATAAAAGTGAGAGAGAGGATCCTTTACCTAGAACATATCATTAGATTGAGGAAAAATCAATGAAATAATTATGTGTGAAAAAAATAAACCCACAAAATAAAATTGGATATATATAATAAAGAAATCAAAGGTCATTCACATATATTCTGGGAAGATACAAAACCAACGACACAAATGTTTAACTAATCAAATGGAAATGGAGTTAGGATATCTCTTACCTTATGCTTGAAGGTGTTCTTGATTATTCATAATGACCTAAATAATAAAATTTAGCTTCATTAATTAATAATTACATAACCCCATAAACATATAATTGATATGGTAAAACCTTATTTGGTTCATTAATGTACTTTTTGATGGGTTTAAGAGATCCAATTTTATTGTTTTGAAAGCATTTTCTTCCTTGGTTTTCATGATTTGATTACTTATATTAATGAAGGGAATCTTGTTTTAAATCTGGATAAACATCCAAATTTGTTAATATATATTATTAGTGAAATTAAATAGATATAAATTATATTATAATGATTCTGGTTATATACCATGAGGATGAGTCATTCGATGAGTGAATGATAAACGCTTGGATTTGGCTTGTCATTTTTGTGCATAATGAACTTTTTTTGTATTATTATTCCATATTATGAGTGTGTAAGGATTAAAGAATGCTAAACTAGATAAAATACATATATAATGACCTGTTTATACCTTTGAAAAATGTTTCATGACCAATCTATATGATTGTAATGAAAATTGAAAACTAGTATTCCTTGAGTGTGATAAATTAACAAATCTTGGATAGTGTTTGCATTTATAGTATAATATCACGGGAAAAAGAGATATGATGATGAAATTTTCCATTAGCATTACGAAAATATAGTACATTTATAGTAATGGAATTATCATGGCATTTTTATGAGGTGGGGTGAGAAGAGAGAACAAAACAATGGATCTTTGCAAAAGAAATTGAAAGAAAAGGGAAGGGAGGATCACCTCTTGAGTACTTGTCCTTGAGAATCTCATTAAGGCCTTTTATTTTGGCCTTTTGGTGAGAATAGTAGAACTTGAACGTAGGGAAATGGTTAGGGATCTATTTGAGAAGGATTTAGGCAAGGTTTGAAGCTTGAGTGGTGTGGGAGGGAGAGGGGGTGAGGTGTGGTTTATATAGTGGAGGGGAGGAGGGATTTTACGTTATTATTATTTTAATATTTTTGCAAAAGACTATGAATAGTCTTGATTCATGTGATCCCAAATTTTAATAATGGAATGCGAGTTAGAACCAAGTGGGCTTACATCAGCCTTGAATAACCTATGATGCAGTAAATCAAATATTTTGCATTAATCGTAATTTATCATATTTTACTATTCATAAAAAATTTCCGTATTTCAGAAAAATACAAAAAAATCACCCAAAGAATATTTCAATTTGTAGAATCCCAAAATAGACTCCATTTTTCAAAAATAATTTTATAAATTTTATTCATTTACTTTTTCATTAAAATTATTATTTAATCGAGAAGTACAAACACTTAATATATTCATCTTTATTTTTATGGTGACTAAATTTATTTATACATTCAAGGGTATGGATACCATTCATAAGAGTCATACTACTATTCATAATGGTATGTTACTATTCAAAAGGGTAGGTCACTATTCATAAGGACAGGTTACTATTCATAAGGGTAGGTTACTATTCCCTGAAAATTATGTTAATTCTACTAGACTCTAAATATCATCGTCAACAAAACCGTGTATGTGATATTTTCAAAATTCGAAACATAGAACTGGAAAATTTATGTTTAATGGCTTGGTTATTACTATCTCCTATAAATATCCATGTTTTGTTCCTTAGAGGCTTATTGATTCATGTAATATGGGCTATCTAATGAATATAGTGTATTTAAGAGAAACCAACCGTAAAATGTTAGTGGTGCTACACTAATGATCTCTAATCCTAATTGAAAAATTAAGTAAACCATGATCTCATACTTTGTAAAGAGACCCTACATTTTATTACATAACTATTAAATCATTTTAAAAGTGAAAAACATAATATAGTTAAAAAAATAGGATCCCATGGTTTTGTGTCTTGTGAAAATTAGGACTATAAATAAAAATTATATAATAAAAAAAGAAAAAAATTTAATTCCTTATTCTATATATTCATATTGGTCCCCATTTACTCCTTAATATAAGTAGTCACCTTAGCATATACATCAAAGAAAAGGGTGAACTAAGATCCTAGTAAGAGGATAAATAAGAACATGGATCAATATAACCTGGGTGAGAATAATAATCATCATCATAACATAAGCATAGGATCATCATCATATTCATGAGAAGAATAATAAGATAAATCCATATAACATGAAAATGCATAAAAATAAAATATCATGTTTTAGTGGTCAAATAACACACATAGTTGTGAACAAAGATAACATCATTTTCACGCACAACATATGTGCATAATCATAACATCATAATTGTGAAATAATAAAGAACCATTTTCATTCATATTTCACATTATCTCATAAGATACTTCAAATCACTTAATTCATTTGAGTTCTATAGTATCCAGGCGCACCCATCACATAATGACATTTACATAACCAAACATTCCACAAAGAACCTATACCAATCATGGACATAAAATAATTCATGGAAGAGAATGAGTTTAATTTTATAAATCATAAATTCATGAAAAAAATTATGATTCCATAAATGAAAAAAAAAACTTATTTTGTATAAGGATAATAACACTTGAGTGAAAAAGAAATAATCTCAAGAGGAGTCAATATGTGTTTTGGAACGAAGAGTTATTTTGTAAAATATTTTTATTAGTCATTAAACCATAATAGAAGTATTTATATCCCAAAAAGTAATAGGAAAGAATAGTTAAAATTATATTTCAGGAATATTAAAAGAACATACAAGCTAAAATTTTGGATGAATAAGGTATAACCCAATGAATGGAAACTGTGTTTGAGAAACACCTTACCTTGTGTCAAAATGATTTCATCACATTAATATCCCAAATAATAAAATTTATTCATTAATTTCTAAATAAATAACAACTTATACATTTATTTTATTCATTATTTTTTTTATTGTTTTCATTTATGGCTCTATTAATGAGTTATAGTATTGAAATTCATCATTTGGTAGTGTTCATTTTCTTGGTTTTCATGTCTGGTTCACTTGTATATATGTATGGTAGATAATGTAAAATGAGAATAATTAACCACAATTACTATAATAGTTTGTTAGTGAAATTAAAGAATATTAAATGGAATTATATATATATAATAGTATATGAGTATGATTTGTTAATTTTTTTTAATGATAATCATTTAGACTAATTTGTCTATTTTTGATCATCATGAACTAGTTTTTATTATTATTTAGTATTAATTATATATGTTACTTACAAAAAAATAAAATAGGTTGTAACATAAATTTTAAAATATTTTTCAACCACTATAATGGTTTTATGAACATTATTTAAGGTGGTAAATGAAAATAAAAATGTTTCATCCTCGATGGTGATAAATCAACAACTCACAAATGATATTTTAATTTTTATAATAAATGGGAGAGGAGAAGAATTTTGAGGATATATTATTGCATTAACATAATAAAATCATATTATTTATATGATAATGTAGTTATAATTCCCCTTGAATATGGGGAGGCAAGAAGATAATAATAAAATAAGAGAAATTCAAATGAAATTAAAGAAAATAATAGAGGATTTTACCTCTTGAATTATTCTCCTTCAAAACCACCTTAGGGATATTGGGTTTGGTATTTTGTTGAGACTAATGGATCTCAGACATTTGGGATAGGATTAGTAAGACGATTTGGTATGATTTGGTAAATATTAAAATATTTTTATGTGTGAGGAGAAGAGGTGGTGAGGGATGGAATTTATAGGGGGAGAAGAGTGTTTTTTCATTATTTTATTCATTAGATTAATATTTTGGCTCAAGACTATGAATAATTTTGATTCCCAATACTAAATACAGTAATTATATAATGTGAGTTCAATATTAAGGTTCTTTCATCAGAAATGAGTCATCAAATTGTGACATTTTATTATAATGTTATATACTGTAAATTACAATATTTTACTATTCACAAAAAATCAATTATTTTAAAAAAATCCAAAACAATTAAACTGTCCATTAATTGATGTGTAGAATTTAAATACAAACTCCATTTTATGAAAATAATTTTTCTTTATATGATGAATTTAATTATTAATTAAAATTATAATCTACAAAAAATATCATTTTTAAATTTATATATGATTTTATAACACTTTAGAAAATTTGTAAACATAACATAAAATTATATTGTAATCATAAAATAATAATAATTTAATAATATTTTTTTATGAAAATAATGTTTATTTTAATATATTATATTAATACTAAAATTTTAAATATACATTTATATTTTATAAAAATACAAAAACATAATTTGTCATTTTTAAAATATTTATTTACTTATACTATGATAAAATTATATCATACTATTATTTATAAGAAATAATTTTTTTTATTGTCAAAGCTTATGACAATATTCTATTCTCCAAATTACTATTCATTATGATCACATTACTATTCTGAAGGTCAAGTTACTATTCTACTAGTATAGGTTCCTTAATTTCTATAAATACCACTTATTTAATTTTTTTTCATGAAAATATTTTTTTTAATATGATATATATGTTATGTATGTGTTTTATACTATACAATATATTTATAAGAAGGTAAAAAAATTCCATTGATAAATGTTTGGGTTGTTAAATGTTACCTTTGGGGATAATGTCAAAGGAAAAATTAATGGCCTTGGTAAATTAAATAACTCTAATAATATATTAATTTCTAATGTTTTGTTTTTAAATCAATTAAAGTAAAATTTTCTTAGAGTCTTACAGTTATGTGATGATATATTCAATGTTAAATTCTAAAATAATTCATTTAATGTTTTTTTAATGTAAAAATGATTTAGTTATTGACTATATTAAGAAGTGATAATGTTTATAATGTAAATTTATATTCCTTCTTTTCTCAAAAAATTTCCTATCAAATCACCTTTCTAAAAAAGACATGATTTTGGAATAGGGGACTGGGTCATTTCAAAATTTATAAACATAAAAATATTAGAAGGAAACAATTAGTCTAGGGCCTTTTTATACTAGATTTCCCAATTCAAAAAGTCCGTAATCCATATCAAAAGGGGAAATAATAAAAAAATATTTGAAATAAATGGATAAAGTATAATATTCTTAACCGCAATATCTGGTTCACATGGATGTTTTTGTAACTTTTATAGTTTTTAATGTAAATGGGATGCATAATCTTTATTTATAGTAGGCGAATCTTCTAGATACACCTGGGTATTCTTTGTTGATCAAATATGTGAATCTTGTTCTTCTTTTACTAAGTACATTGAATCTATAGTAAATATTAGTAGAATAGAAATTAAGATTTTAAGAATTGATTATAGACATGAGTTTTAAAATAATGATTTTAAACATTAATCTCACAACATGGATAAAATCATGAAATATCTACTCCACAAATACCATAGCAGAATGGTGTAGTGGAAAGGGAAAATAGGAACCTTCAAGAAATATCTCAAATAATGGAAAATGAATATGATTTACCTATATATATTTGGTCATAACCTATTAATACACATTGATGGAAAATTAATAGAGTTCTTATATGATAACTATTAAACAAAACCCTATATGAATCATAGAATAGAATAAAACATTGAGCTAATTACTTTAGTTTTTTTATTGAAAAGTCTTTATATTCAGTACAAATGATAGTATTAACAAATTTTCATCCAAAAGTGATTAAGGAATTATCCTTATATATTCAACAACTAGGAAGTCTTATTTTGTGTTTAATAAAAGGAAACAGATTATGGAGGAATCATTACATATGATATTTGATGAAACAGATCCACGTGTGTCTATCACCCCTCTAGATTACCATGAATATGGTCTATCTAATGTAAATATAAATGTCATAACATTCCAAAAATCAGTGAAATAAAAAAATATTCTAGTTTTGAGGAACAGCTTGAACATGATCTTGTAGAATATAATGAAATACAAAACCCAACATTTCCTAAATTCTTTAGGACTTATAGATACCATCCAATATATGCTATATTTGGAATCCTATATATAGGAAAAACAAACCAGACATTCTCTTACAAATTAGGATAAAAATCGAGGTTTAATATCACAACTTGTCCCTAATAACATCAAGGATGCCATAAATGATGAGTTATGGGTAATAGAAATGAAATAAGAACTCAATCAATTTGAAATAAATAATTTTTGGGAACTTGATGATATAACTAAATACATTCTGACCGTTATAAATAAATGGGTGTTCAGAAATAAAATTTATGTGTTCAGAACCAATCCTAGAAACAAATATAGATTTGTTTCATAAGGATATAGTCAAGAAGATGGTATTAACTATGATGAAACCATTGCACCAATTTCTAGGATTGAAACCATTACAGTTATCCATGAATATGTTTCACACATTAAATTTAAACCTTATCATATAGTTACTGATAGTTGATTTATAAATGGATATTGTAAAGACCAAGAAAATCCATGGAATTTTTTTTTAAATACATGAGAATTTTACGAGTCTTCAGAAATTTACGGCTCTTGATTCCAAGGTCCGGTGTTCCTGGAATCAATTTATTAATTTTTGGTTGGGTACGTTCAGTAAACGTGCAAGCGGGATTTTATAACTTTTGAACCAGTGCTCGGAATTGAAATCCAAGGGCACTGTTGAACTCGTAGCGCCGGTATTCACCAAATAATACTTTCACCTCGACGGCAGTTGGTCGAGAATGGAAGTAAGTTTTTTGAGTTTATATAAATAAAGTTAAATAAAAATAAGTGTACCTTATTTTTATTTTGGTGGTTAAAATCTCCAAGGGGTGGTTGAATGAGGGGTCCACCACAACCTAACCTCCCAGGGGAGGTTATGGTGGTAGGGACCACCTGAGCATAACCTCCCGTTGGAGGATAATTAAGTTGGGGACCACCTGAGATTCTCAACTCCTTGAACTCCCCATAAGTGGGGGAAAACTCTTGAACTCCCCTCATTAAAGTGCCACTCCACATGAATTAATTAATGGAACATTAATTAATTAAAATTTTAATATTTTTAATTCATACCAACAATTAAATAATAGAAAAATATATTATTTCATTTTGGTTGGAATATATTCATTTGGGGAGCTTTGGAAGAACATGGAAGAACTTGGAGAATTATCCTCCCAACGAAGAAAGCCTCTTCTGCAAACGAGGAACCTTCAATCGAGGAATGAAACCGTCGCCCTCGAGGAACGCGGAGGACGTCGTCTTCAACTTCGTCTTCTTCAAACTCTCCCTCCACCATCAACAATCAATGAACTTGAGGTAGGGGTTGTTTTACGATTGAGTTTTACCCTCAGTTCTCCGTCATATGTTGTGCACTTTGAGGCCAAATGTTATCACCATAACATGGAGAGATTGGGCCGCATAAAAATAGACCACCCTCCACCTTTGTTTGTCCTTGTTTGATGTCGACAGAGGCGGAGCAATGATAGTTGGCATCGAGCCAACTGCAAAATAATTATGGCAGTGAATAAACTGGCTACGTAAGGCTACCGGATCATTGGAAGAGCGCGGTGTTGTCGTGCCGCGCGGATGTTGACAGCCGTGGCCGGGGTGTGTTGCGGGGGAGGGGTGCGGCGCTATTGCGCCGCACTGAGGTACAGAACCGCGGGCCACGACAGAGGGGCACAACACCGTCACACCGCACTGAGGTGGAGAACCACGACCAAGGCAGGCCACGACGGAGAGGCGCAGCGCCGGCACGTCGCACCGGGCGTGCAGAGCGACTGCCTGCTCGGCTAGCCGGGATGAGCAGGACCCTGCTGGGTCCCGCGTGAGCTGGACCAGTGCCACCTGGCACTAGTTTGGTTCTACCCAAATGGTTCAACCATTTGGGAGCAAGGGGCGCGCGCCTCCCCCATTGGAGCGGCTAGGGCAGGCCACCAGGGTGCCGGCCAGCCGGGCCCTATGGGCCGCCAGCGAGCCGGGCCACACGGGCCGCCAGCCAGCTGGGTCACATGGGCCTCCCCCTCAGGTCGGGCCAATCCCTCGGGCCAGGTTGGACACACGGACCAGGTCGGACCCTAGTCCGAAACCGGGTCGGTTCAGGTCAGTCCGACTGGGTCGGACCGAACCCGGACACATTTAACCTGATTACACATTTTTGCCGATAACTTGGGCTACGAGTGTCCGATCTACGAACCTTCTATAGAGACAAAAATCATAGATCGAGATAGTTCTTTTGGCATACCCCAAATTAGGTTTGGACACAGTTGTGTAATGGTCATATTGGTTTGATCCTAAAATCCAACAGGGCCCCTGGAATGGAAATGCCAATAACTCACAGACCAGGCATCCGATTGATGCGCCGTCTGTTGCGTTGAGATCTCTATGACGAGGCATACCATTGAGATAAATTTTCATGGGTTTTAGTGATAGTTGGAGTGTAAAACCACAGATCGTGGAGAAGATCCTCTTAGAGATGAGCGAGCAGAGTACGAATACTTAGTAGTTGGGTGAGACCTAACGACTGCTGACCTTTTGACTCAGAGTGTTTCTACTATCCCAGAGGTGAGTGCCTCTATGTTAGCGCGGAAGACCCACAGTGGGGAGTTCCTCTGTGTGATGCGGCATACCCATGATACTCGACAGGAGGAGTACCTCAGTAGGCTATGTGGGGGAGCGCCTCTATGTGAGCATGGCAGACCCACAGTGGGAAGCACCTCTGTGTGAGCGCAGCAGACCCACATTACTTCACAAGAGGAGTACCACATCAGTCCAGGAATGTGGGAAGCACCTATGTGGGTTGTGGCAGGACCACTGTACTCTATAGAAGAGGACTACACCATCAACCAAGATTCCAATAGTTTGACTATCGATGTTACTTGCTACTACCCCATGAATGAAATCCTGGTTTGAGCTGAGTTAGTGACTTTTGTGTTTACCTCATAATTGACATGGGTTACTAGATAACTTAGGTATATGTATGGTAATATACCTTAGTAGGGTTTATCCATTGATTCTTTACATTTCGGTTATCCTTGTTGAATATTGTGAGACCTTGAGGGTCTCGGGGTCCCTAATGAGTATCGTAGTACTCACCCCTGCACGAGCTATGAACGCACCTCGTTGTGTTGGTTGCAGATGACAGACAACTCTGACTGAGGCAAAGAGTAGCTAGACTGGACGGTATCGAGAGGTGGACAACTCGGTGTGACGGTACATGGAGCGAACGGACGGACATGGAGTGCTGAGGAGGCCATATGTACTTACCCTTCTGGTAGGAACCTTGGAGGAAGACCCAATAGATGCATTACTTTTCGTCAGTTTTAATTTTCTTCAGTTGTACTTGCACTTTACAGTTGGGCTTGTATTTCTAACCCCCTTTTCTTTCCATCACTTATTTTATATTCAGTTTTACTTAGTGTCTTGCTTCCATCTTATACTCTGATTGTGGGTGTTATAGTTTATAAAGGCAATGCCTTCCCAGTTTTAGGGATTTATGCCTATGGTGCTAGTCGCCAGCCACTAGCGTATGGATGGTGGGATTGGGGTAGTCATGGCGATGGCCCCGAGGATGGGTCGTGAAAAATTGGTATCAGAGTGCTCAGTTCTACCGCATAACTTAGAACTATGATCTTTCTTTTCTGTGAATAAGTAGTGTTAAGGGTACTAAGTGTGGTTTTTAGTTCAGGGAGTCCAGTGTTGGTGAGAGCGGCTGACATATCCATACACCAGGACCCTGACTACTGATTTCCAACTTAGTGCACTAAAACACTAATTGTGTATGTGTTTTCAAAAGTTTTCTTAAGTCATCTCAACCAGGTCAGCTCACCAGGTATAATATTTTGACCGTGTCTCAACTGTTTCTTTCAGGATGCCTCCCATGCAGAGCCTCGAGAGTCATACGCTCTCACAGCCCACCAAGTGAGGAGGCCTCAGTGTAGGGCCCCTTTCCATTTGAGGAAACAACGGAGGCACCAGTGGTACCACTTATAGTCGGGCCACCGTTTCCACCATCTACAATAGTAGACGATGCACGCAACTTGAGCGTGTTGCATGAGTTCCAGCCCCAATGGCCACCCGGGTTCTAGAGAGAGATATACCCACATGCGACTGAGGATTGGATGGAGGCTGTGGTGAGAGTCATCAGGCTAGTAGGGACACCAGCAGACTACATGTTGATCCTTGCTTCCAGCCCCCTTCAGGAAGTAGTAGGAAAATGGTGGAGCCTGATGCTCCAATTCCACAATGAGGTAGCGCTACTCTATAAAGACTTCAAGATCCTGTTCTTGGAAGAGCTTTTACCAGCCACCCTTCATGTGGTGCCGATACCGGAGCTACTGAATCTACAGTAGGGTAGCATGATTGTAGCTCAGTAATCATCACGGTTAACCAACCTCTTGCTCTACTCCGCTAATATGGTACGAGACCCACAATTCAGGGCCCGAACCTTCGAGCAGGGGATCAAGAGAGATATCAGGTCATCGATGATATCCCTCAACATTCCGACGTAGGCAAGAGTATTAGAGAGAGCCCTCCTAGTGGAGAGTTTCCTTGCTAAGTAGTCACCACCAGCGAGACCCACTACTCATTGACATGCAGTGGAGTCTTCTGCAGCTGGCAGTAGATAGATGACGTAGAGGTACAAGATTCCCAGACTCATGGGTGGATGACCGCATGACTCAGGATCAGTTGTTCAGGGCACCCAGTATAGTGACTTAACTTCCAGGATCATGCAGTGTTACTCATGCGGCTGGTAGGGTCACATGGATCGTAATTATCTGATCCACCGTGCTGATGACCAGCTGTCAGTTGAGGGACCTCCTAGGCAGAGGCAGAGATTCGATCGAGGTAGTCCATAGGGCACAGGCTGAGGTGGCAAAGGAGATGGTCGATCAGCTGGCGGTGGATGAAATTTCAAGGTGTTACCACCACCACCACCAGGAGGATGATGCCGACCACAGGGAGCTGGTGGACGGGTGAGAGCCCAGCTTTAGGAAGCTGAGGCATAAGACCATGGTCCTCTGGAGATGATTCGAGGTACGATCTGTGTCTAATCCACCTGAGCTGCAGTTCTTATAGACACATGTGCCAGTCACTCTTTCATTTCCACTACCCTTGTTCAGGGCTCGGAGATTCCGATAGAACCATTTGCTCGATCCTTACAGATAGAGACTCATATAGGAGCAGACTCTATGATTACGCACTAGTGTCGGCAGTGTGAGTTTACTGTACTAGGTGATAGCTTCGGCTGGGATCTCCTCATAGCGGTGTTGAGGCCTTATGACATCATCTTGGGTATGGACTGGTTATCTATAGTCCATGCTCAGATTGACTATATTAGGCATAAATTGCGGTGTGTCCGCACAGATGGGACCAGGTTCAACTTCACCAGCAAGAGGGGAACCTTTGCAGCACATGATGGACTTACTCGGAGGAGGGTCCAGCCGATCACTCACCAGTTGGCTTTCCTTACCCTCGGAGTAGTTGATGTGGAGATTCTGACTTATCCTATAGTGGTGGACTAGTACAGGGATTTTTTCCCTGACGATGTACCAGGACTACCTCCTTGTAGAGAGGTGGACTTCTACATTGACCTGTACCCTGGGATGACACCGATATGTACACCAGCATATCAGTTGGATCCCATGTATCTTCACGATCTGTGGGTATAGCTAGAGGACTTACAGGGGAAGGGATTCATCTGGTCCAACGTTTCTCCCTAGGCCGCCCTGATTCTATTTGCCAAGAAGGCGGATGGGAGCTTGAGGCTTTATGTTGACTACTGTCGCCTGAACCAAGTGAACATGAAGAACACGTACCCACTGCTGAGGATTGACTTCCTATTTCATCAGCTCAATGGAGAACGATGGTTCTCGAAGATAGACCTCTGATCAAGATATCACCAACTCATAGTTTCAGACGAGGATGTGCAGAAGGTGGCCTTCAGATGTCGGTATGGCCACTAAGAGTTCTTGGTTATTCCCTTCGGTGTAACCAATGCGCTAGCAGTGTTCATGAGTCTCATTAATAGGATATTCTAGACTTACCTCGATCTCTTTGTCGTAGTCTTCATCAATGACATAGTGATCTTCTAGACTACTAAGGAGGAGCATGCCTACCATTTGCAGGTAGTACTGGACACACTCCGAGAGTACCAGATTTATGGTAAGCTCTCGAAGTGATAGTTTTGGATTCCAGAGGTTCACTTCTGGGGACATGTCATCTCAGAGGCTGGATTTGCAGTGGATCCAGTGAAGATCAAGGCAGTACTTTCTTGGGAGCTACCCAGGAGTGTGATAGAGGTGTGAAGTTTCTTATGCTTGGATAGATACTACCGAAGATTCGTTCCAGAATTCTCTATAGTTGTAGCACCAATATCATCCTTGAAGAAGAAGGTGAAACCCTTCGTGTGGTCGGAGAGATGCCAGTAGAGCTTTCAGGAGCTGAGGCATAGGCTGACTAGTGCCCCCATCTTGAGGCTTCTAGAGGAAGACATAGGGTATGTAGTCTACTACAATACATCAGGGACCAGACTCGGGTTTGTCCTGATGAAGTAGTGAGCTCTGATCACATATGGTTCTCAAAAACTGAGACAAAATGAGAATAACTACACTACCCATGACCTGGAGTTAGCAGTAGGGGTCTTCGCATGGATGATATGACGACACTATTTGATGGGCGAGAATTTTACCATGTACTATGATCACAAGATTCTTAGGTATGTCTTATCTCTGAAGGACCAGAACCTGAGACATCGGTGATGGATTGAGTTCCTCCCAGACTATAACTTCGAGATAGTATATACTCCTGGTAAGGGGAACGTGGTTGCAGATTCTCTCAGTAGAAGATATGGTATACAGTTGCTAGGAGAGGCGACAGAGAAGCTGGCTACCTTACAGATATCCTTTGTGGATAGGGATAGAGAAACATTTCTACAGTCTCTTACATTCACTCCTCTAGTTCTTCAATGAGTTAGCGAGGCGTAGTATGTGGACAACGACTGTGAGACACGACGTGCTAAGATAACCAAAAGGTAGGCACCTGATAGATTTTTCGAAGGTGGGGAGCACGCCATCCTCTTCAGAAGACGTACCATGGTACTAGTAGCACTTAAAGTGGAAGTGTTGTGGGTGTTCCACATATCCCATCTATAGGTACATCTATGGGAGGCGAAGATGTACCAGGACCTTCAACAACAGCACTGGAGGCCAGGTATGAAGAAGACAATAGCGGAGTTTGTCTCTCGATGCCTCACTTTTCAGCAAGTGAAGGCAGAGCACCAGGTACCAGTAGGCTTGGTTCATACCTTAGAGGTCCCAGAGTGGAAATGGGATGGGATATCCATGGACTTTGTGACGGGTCTTCCATGTACATCAAGGAGTCGTGATTCGATATGGGTGATTGTTGACCGACATACCATGTCGGCCCACTTCCAACCGATCAGAGAGAAGGGTTCAATAGTGAGGTGGGGATTCCATTATGTGCATGAGATAATGCATTTACATGGATTTCCTTCTTCTATTGTCTCCAATCGTGATGCAAGGTTTACTTCTAGGCTATGGAATGGGTTGCAGGAAGCATTCGGGATGCAGCTACGTCTGAGAACCGCCTTCCATCCTCAGACGGATGGACAGACTGAGAGAACCATTCAGACTCTCAAGGATATGCTCTGTGCCTGTGTCCTTGACCTCGGTTACATCTGGGAGTACCAATTACCTTTTGGGGAGTTTTCCTATAACAATAGCTATCACTCCACCATCACTATGGTACCTTTTGAGGCCTTGTATGGTCAACCTTGCAGATCGCCACTATGCCGGACAGGCCTAGGGGAGTCAGCATTAGTGGGACTAGAGATGGTATGGGCTAACACAGAGAAGGTATAGATCATCCCGGAGTGGATGAATACTGCACAATGCAGGCAGAAGTCATATGCTTACAGGAGACGGAGACCTCTGGATTTTGAGGATGGTGACCACGTCTTTCAACAGGACTCACCTCGACAAGGTATTCAAAGATTTGGCCGAGGCAGTGGGTTATCTCCGCGGTTCATCGTACCTTTCCAGGTCCAAACCAGAGTTGGCGAGGTGGCTTACCGCTTATCTCTTTTACCTCATTTGCACCCGGTGCATGACATCTTCCACGTATCTCGGATGAGGAGATATGTTCCCAACCCTTCCCACATCATTGACCATGGAGAGTTGGACATCGATGACGAGGTGACTTTAACGAGGGTTCTAGTGGAGATTGAGGATGGACAAGAGATGGTCCTATGTGGATGGTCGATACCTCTGCTGCACATACACTGGCAGCACGAGAACATCCAGGAGAGAAAATGGGTGCGCAAGGCTCAGATTCGTGCTCAGTACCCTCATTTAGTCCCTTAGTTCAAGTTGTAGCTTATGGGGACGTAAATTACTAAGGTAGGGAGAATGTAAACACCCGGAAATTCAATGGAATTTTTATTCTTAAATAGATGGAATTTATACGAGTCTTCGAAAATTTACGGTGCTTGATTCTGAGGCCCGGTGTGCCCAGAATCGGTTTTTGAAGTTTCGTTCAAGTACTTTCAGTAAACATGCAAGCGGGATTTTATAACTTTTGAACCGGTTCTCGGAATTGAAATCTGAGGGCACCGTTGAACTCGCAGTGCTGATATTCTCTAAATAAAACTTTCACCTCGACGGTGGTTGGTTGAGAATGGATGTTTGTTTTTGGAGTTTTTAAGAATAAGGATAAATAAAAATAAGTGTAACTTATTTTTATTTTGGTGGTTAAAATCTCCAAGGGGAGGTTGGAGGTGGGGGCCACCACAACCTAACCTCCCTTTGGAGGTTATGGTGGTGTGGCCCACCTGAGCATGACCTCCCATGGAAGGATAATTAAGGTGGGGACCACCTGAGCATCTTAACTCATTGAACTCCCCATAAGTGGGGAAACACTCTTGAATTCCCCTCATTAAAGTGCCACGTCACTTGAATTAATTAATGGAATATTAATTAATTAAATTTTAAATATTTTGAATTCATGCCAAAAATTAAATAATAGACAAATATATTATTTCATTTTGGTTCGCATCTAATCATTTGGGGAGCTTAGGAAGAACTTGGACAAACATGGAGAATTATCCTCCCAACGAAGAACACCTCTTCCGCCAATGAGGAACCTTTGATCGTGGAACGAAACTATCACCCTCAAGGAATGCGGCCGTAGACGTCTTTGACTACGTCTTCTCCGACTCTCCTTCCACCGTCTATGATCAACGAACCCGAGGTAGGGGTTGTTTTTTTGATTGAGTTTTACCCTCCATTCTCCGTCGTATGTTTTTTACTTTGAGGACAAATGTTATCACCATAACGTGGAGAGCTCGGGCCGCAATAACATGGCCCAACCCTCCCCATTTTTTTTCCTCATTTGATGTCGACGGAGGCGGTGCAACGTTTGTTGGTGTTTGGCTGACCACAAAATAATTCTGGCTGTGAAGAAACTGGCAGCGCAAGGCCACCGGATCGCCGGAAGATCATGACATCGTTACACTGCACAGAGGAGGAGAGCTGCGACGAGGGCGGGCCATGGTAGAGAGGGTGGCGCCATCACGCTGCGTGGAGGTGCAGAACCGCGGCCAGGGAGGGCTACGATGGAGGGGTGCGATGTTGTCGCGTCGCACCGGTGGTGCGGAGCGGCTGTCCGCTATGCCATTTGGGAGGAGCGGGACCCTACTGGGTTCCGTGTGAGATGGACCGACGCCACATCACACTGGTTTGGTTCCAACCAAATGGTTCAACCATTCGGGAGCCAGGGGTGCACACCACCTTCTAGGCATGGCTAGGGCAGGCCCCCGGGCCGCCAGCTAATCGGGCCGCTAGGCCACCAACTAGCCGGGCCACGCGGGCCGCCAGCAAGCCAGGTCACGCGGTCCAGGGTGCCCACTCAGGCCAGGGTGCCCCCTCAGGCCAGGCCGGACCCTCTGGTTGGGTCGAACCTGCGGACCGGGTTAGACCCCGATCCGGACCTGGGTCGGGTCGGGTCGGTCTGACTGGGTCGGGCCGGACCCGAACCTGTTTGACCCGATTAGACCTTTTTGACCAAAACTTGGGCTACTGGCGTCTGATCGATTAAACGTCAATGGAGACGAGAATCTTAGAGAAAGAAGGTTATTTTGGGATACTCTACTTGATTTTTGGACATATTTGGGGTATGGTCGGGTTGGTTTCAACCTAAAATCCAATAAGGCCCCTAGAACGGAAATGCCATTAACTCTCAGACCAAGAATCTCATCGATGCGCCGTCTGTTGCATTACGATCCCTATGACGGGGCAGAACTTTTACATAATTTTGCATTGGTTTTCTTGAAAATTTGAGTGTATACCCATAGATCATGGAGCGGATCCCACAGGAGACAATAGAGCAGAGTATGAAGACTTAGTAGCTGGCCGATACCTGAAAACTACTGACCTTTCGACTCTGAGTGTTTCGACTAGCCCAGTGGGGAGAACCTCTGTGTGATCACGATAGAACCACAGTGGGGAGAGCCTCTGTGTGATAGGGCAAACCTACTGTACTCCATAGGAGGAGTACCTCAGTAGGCTATGAGGGGGAGTGCCTCTGTGTGAGAGCGGTAGACCCCTAGTGGGGAGCGCCTCTGTGTGAGTGCAGTAGACCCACAATACTCGACAGGAGGAGTACCACATCTGTCCAAGAAGGTGGGAAGCACCTCTGTGTGATGCGACAGGACCACTGTACTCTATACAGGAGGAGTACACTATCAGCCTAGATTCTGACAGTTTGAATATGGATGTTACTTGCTACTACCCCAAAATGAAATATTGGATTGAGTTGAGTCATTTACTTTTGTGTTTATCTCATGACTGCGATGGGTTACTAGATAAGTTAGGTATATGTATGGGCATATAACTATGTAAGGGTTATCAGTTGATTATTTACATTGTGGTTATACTTGTTGGATATTGTCAGACCTTGAGGGTCTTAGGGTCTATACTGAGTATCGTTATACTCACCCCTACATGCAGCTATGCCGGAACCTTGTTGTGTTCGTTGTAGATGGCAGACAGCACTGACTGAGGCAGAGAGTAGCAGGACTGGATAGTACTCGGAGGTGGACCACTCGGCGTGATGGTAAACGGAGCGGACGGACGGATGTGGAGTGCTGAGCAGGCCATCTGTACCTATCCTTCAGGTAAGAACCCCAGAGGACAGCCTAGTAGCTGATTTACATTTCTTCAATTGTACTTTTCTTTAGTTGTACTTGATTTCAGTTGTACTTACACTTTACAGTTGGGATTGTATTTCCGGACTCTTTTAATTTCCATTACTTCTTTTGTATTAAGTTTTACTTAGTGTCTTGCTTCCAGCTTATACTCTGATTGTGTGTGTTATAGTTTATAAAGGCAATTCCTTCCCAATTATAGGGATTTACGACTTTGGATCTAGGCGCCAACCCCTAGCCTATGGAAGGCAGGTTTGGGGTAGTCATGACACGGGCACCGAGGATGGGTCGTGACAGTTATATAGTAGAGGATGTTTTTTAACAACCTCCTAGATTTCAAAATCCACATTTTCCAAACCATGTTTTTAAATTATGAAAAGACTTATACGGTTTAAAAAAATCTCTTAGAGCTTGGTATGATAGGCTTAACTCTTATAAAATTTCTTAGGGGGTTTTTAGAAGGAATGAATGACCCTAAATTTTTTATAAAAATAATTTCAATGTGTGTTTTAGTACTATAAATTTATGTTGATGATATAAATTTGGGATCTTTTAGAGATTATTTATGTAAAAATTTTTAAACATAAATACAATTGAATTTGAAATGAGTTTAATGGATGATTTAAAATTATTTCTCAGTTGTCATATTTTTCAAAATAAATATTGAATTATTTTAAATACATATAATTACACAAAATATATTTTAAATCATTATGTTATGGATAGTAAAAAATTATTGATACTCCAATGAGTTAAACCAGTATGATGGATTATAATGAAACTAAGAAATTCGTGGATCAAACTAGTTTCTATAGTATGATTGGAGGCATACTATATTTAACTACAAACCAAATAGTTATTATGTTTAGTGCATGTATGTGTTTCTATTTTCATTAAAATCCAAAATAATCTCATTTACTGGGTGTCAAAATGAATTTTAAATACCAAAAGTATACATCCAATTTATAATTATTCTATCATTGAGTAAATTCATTTGATTTAATGATTTATTCAAGTGAATGATTTTTTTGTATATTAGAGAGAAAATGTAACTCTATATCATGTCACATGTTGGGTAATTCAATATTTTCATGCTATAGTAAAAAGAGAAAATTCAATTTCCTTATCTACTTCTGAGGCTTAGTATATAGCTGCATGAAATTACTATGCACAGATTATGTAGATGAAGCACATACTACTTAATTTTGGATGACAATTTAAACATGAAAAAATAAATTGGGATAATATAAGTGAGATAAACTTTTTTAATGTAACATCTCCCTATTCGACACCCTATGACATGGACAAATCATGTTTGTCATTGGGCTTTTACTGTGCTTCATTATATGTTAAAGGTTGTTGAGTAGCAGTAGGGGTGGGAAGAATATAGTGAGGAGACTATACCCCCCAGTATGTAGTCCAAATATAGCATATATAAACAATATAAGTAAATATAAAAGTAATGGAAAAGATAAATCACAATGACATATAACTAAGAAGTGAAAGGTGGAATCAATAATCCAAATAATAGTGAAACAAGTAAGGACAAGATGGATATATCTAAATTTCAATATGAACATAATATAAATAATCTATCTATCTAAAAAATATTAACTGAAAATTACCCAATCCTAAACCACATATTGGTCCCTTCTCAAAAACATATTCCATACAGTAAGAAACAATCAACAACAAGGTCTCTTTCCCTTGTCCAAACTTTCATCCTTGTAATATTCTCGGGTACCAAAAGGTGTCCGAAAGATGGTGTGAGTGAAACTCGGTATGTCAACACCATCATGCATAACCAAATCTGGTATGATAATATGTAGACCCAGTAAATAGATAAATAGGTGTACTAATTAATCAATTAATACAAAACATTAATCGACCTTGTTTGGCACCATTCCCGAATGTATCTAAGAATGTAGCATAACCATTTCAATCATAACCTCCAACTATTCCATTAACACATATCTAGGAAAATACCTTTTCATAGGCATTTAAGAATCATGGAAAAGACCTTTATATAATAATTTTAGTATCAACTAGGCCAATCCCGCTATATAATAATCTCAGCCTCTCATAAAATACTTATATATAATCATTTCAACATCAAATTCTCCACGACCCCTATATAAACATTATAATAAGAATCACATCACATGTCATAAATGTATGTATATCACAATACCACATCAACAGAATCAATGGTTAATTATGAAAATTACTATTTGTCTTTCAATTTCACTTTCATTTATATGTAAATTTATCAATATTCAGATCAACATTCAATAATATATTACAAATGTGATTATACATCAAACATTTACCATAAATATTAAATCATGATAAATACACCTTATATTTTTATTGAATTCATTATTTTTCTAGGGTCCACTCACCCATCAGTTAGGTACATGCTAGGTCACAATACATTTGAATCCTAAGGGATCTAAGGAATAATTTAATTCATGAGTAATCATCAATCATCATTATAATAATTAAGGGAAACGTTGTGTGAGTGAAATTCACGATATTTCTTATTCTTAACAATTAATCTGGTTATAATGATAGTTTATTGACCTCCAACCTTTATCATCATTTTCCACAATGCTTCCAACATGCAACACCAACAAGAAAAATGATGCAGAAGATCAAAAGAAGGAAACTATATCAAATAAGATGAAGATCAATGCAGACACCAATTGAGATTAAGATATATACACCATAATGATAGAGTGTAACAAAAGAGATTGGATAAAATAAGTACAGAAACTCATTCGGGATTGATAACATGATTATGACATCCAGAATTGAGGAAAGAGATCCAAATTGTCTTGGAGGTCCGTAGGGTTTTAGAGAGGGATTCTTCTCCAAATGAATGAAATCATCACATGAACTATAGGATTAAAACCCTTTTAGCCAACAAATATATGGCCTGAAAATATTTCATGTCATGTATTGCTCAATTAATATGATAAGTCAAGAAATAAACTGGCTTAAGTCAATTAAACCCATGATGAACATTAAACATCATGTAATATGAATTCACAGTGTGTTACCAGTACACACAATGAACCATTTCACATCCTGTAATCATTTCTTTTCATTTTCCCAATGGTAGTTATATATAATGTAATGAATTTAAATTGTGATTAAATACCCAATTGATTGTTTTAATCTATGTTTTGAAAAAATGCCTGACCCACCTCCAAAACCTTCTAAATTCATGGAGAAAATTCATTATCCCCCTTAATAAATTTATACATGGACACCATTAATTCAATAAAAAACATACATCTTGGAAATTTTGGTAATTTTTCCAAACAAAACTCTCAGTCTCTGAAGATGACTCAAACAACAAGGTATAAATATAATAAAACCCAAATAAAATATGTTTAATGGAAAACTCAAAGAGGGAAATAAATTAAAAAATATGGTATCTTACAACCTCCCCACCATATAAAATCTCATCCCCGAGGCACTCTAATAATTTCTATAGGGTTCCAACAAACAAGACTGTCCACTATACACACATATATGACTCTATATCCTGGGTGTTCCACTAAACATTCCCATGCTACCACTGTACTCAAACCAAATGTATGATCCTTCATGGAGATACTTATCACTATAGTCCATAATCTATATAAGATTATCCTTAAAGGATGAATCTACACCAAGATCAATTTCCTTGATTACATCCACATGAGAAAGTTCATAATGATATCTCCTAATTTGAGAGATGTGAAACACCTCATGCATGTAACTATTGAATTGTGGGAGGTATTATCTGTACTCTAATGGACTGAACCAACCCACTATCTCAAACGACCCAAAAAAATGGCTGCTAGATTTCCTATTTTTGGATACGGAGTTTCCCAAGCCTAGGAGACACTCATTAGAAAACACTCTGTCAAATCGAAAACTATAGAGGTCATATATGATGGTATGTTTATGATTCCTTCTTGTACAAGATGGTCTCCAACCACCTCCTGATCAACTAAATCTCTTGTGTTGTATCCTATAAAAAACTCGACCCAACATACATGAAATCACCTGCCTATAACCAAAAAAGAGGTGGAAGGTACAACCTACCATAAAAAGCCTCAAAATTTTGTATTTGGGTCGATTCAAGGAAGTTGTTATTATTTAAAAACTCAACAAGTTTCATATTATTCTCCCATAAACCACCAAAAACCACCACATAGGCTTCTAACATATCATCAAGAATCTAAGTAGTCCACTAAGATTGACCATAAGATTGAGTTGGACTGACAATACCTAGAAGAATATGTTATCCCAGTTCCAAATAAGGCCCTTTACAGAACCACGAATTTAAATGAGGATCTATATCGGCAATGATACTCCTCAGAACACCATGCATTAGAACTATCTCAGACAAATAAATACTACCAAGATCATCAACAATGTAGGTCTCCCTAAAAAGAAATAAGAGAGATGACCTCATAGATCAATCTATGATCACTCAATATAAATCATTCTTATGGGTTTTTCGTAGGTAATATGGTCATAGATTCCATGGTGACATAATAAAATTTCTACACTAAAATGGGAAGAGGTTATAACATCCCAACATGCCTCAGATGATCGGCTTTCACCTGAATATATGAAAACATATTAGCACAAATCTCACTACATACTTCATCATTCCTAACCATCAATACTATCGAAGATGACCATGATACATATTCCTTAAAACATGATGTACCACCACTCTAGAAGCATGAAAATATCTCATAAGAACCACATAATATCCCATAATAACCCATACATAGCCATGAAAAGGATGTTAATTTATGCTTCCAAGATAAAATCCCACTAGTGTCTCCTACAATGTAAGTTATATCTCAGAAGTAATCCATCCATATTAGATAACTTATATTTCATGATCATGTTAGGAAGAATGGGTATAATAGAAGTTAAATATAGATCTACTCATCCACGGGACTCCTGAACATTCAGATTCATGTACACAAAGAGTGCCATCAGAGACCACTCATCGTGAGACTCCCACACTACCTATATCTACTTATTATAGCTCAAGTAATTTGAAATGATGATTACCTTTACTCATATATAAGTGAAATCATAGTTGATTGACTAAAAATACTCATCCCACCTTTTAGGTAAATGGTTTAGGTCCTTCTAGTAAAATAAATACCTAAGCCTCTTATGGTCCACGTGCACCCCAATCCCCTCTCCCATAATATAGTATCTCCAGCATATTTGGTATGGTACAAAAAAATATAACTTCATATCATGAGGAGGATAATTCATCTCCCGCGGTCTCAGTTTTTTGGAGCCATAAGATACCACTAGATCCTCATACATTAGAACTCCTCTGAGACTAGCTCCATATGATTCATATTACATGATATATGATTCACCCAGCATATGTAAAGCGTTGATTAATACTGATATCAACATTCTATTCATCTCATGAAATGTTCTCTTTCTATAATTTGACAAAACAAACTTCATATCCTTCTTGGTTATCCTAGACATCAAGGCTGTCAGATAGTAGAAATCCTAGTTAAAGAACCAATAATATCCTACCATGCCCATAAATCCCCAAATATCAAAGAAATTATTGGGAAAATCTAGAGACACAAATACTATAAACCTCTCTATTTCCACTGAAACTCCTACCACTAAGAATACGTGTCCCAAGAAGAGAATGTTATCAATACCGAAACCACATATGGTTATCTTGGAATAACTTTGATTCTCTCTTAGTGTACTCAATACGATTTCAAGATGTTGGGAATGATTGAATTCTAATTGTGGGAACACTAAAACGTAGTCAACAAAAACTCCAATAAACTAATCCATAAAAAAATATGGGAGATCTAATCTATCTTGTCCATAAATATCTATGGTGTATTCAATAGACTAAATGAAATCTCTAAGAACTCCTACATTCCATACCTTCTCCCAAAATTAGTACAAGGTATGTCTATTGGTGTCACCCTCAACTAGTGGTATTTTGATCTCAAATCAATATTTGATAAGATCCTATCACTTACCAACTAGTCAAAGATATTATCAATGCGTGTAAGGGGATGCTTGTTCTTTAATTTCATCTATTTAAATCTTCGATAATACTCACTTAAGAATAAAGTCCCTTTAGCCTCATTGGAGAAAATAACTAGGGAACCCAATGGAGTCTTACTAGGTCATATGAAACAATTAGCTTCCAGATCTTAAAACTAAACTTTCAACTCCCAAATATCTACTGGTTCAATAAAATACAGTGGCATAGAAACTATCTTGTTTCATAGAACCAACTCAATCAGGATATCGATCTCAGGTTCAGATGGTAACCCATAGAACATGTTGGAAAAAAATCCTAAAAATAGTCTATCACTATAGGAATAGTATCATTATGCACTGCATAATCATCTGAAACAATAACGAATATTTTAACCAATTGACAATTTGATCTCCACTGAATTGGCATAGTACAAACAATTGTAAGATCCCCATTAGCTTGGGGAGAGTAGTAGAATCTTTATGGAGTTATAAACATAACTATCGAATTGAAATAGTTTATATGATCCTCAAATATAAATTTACAATCAATAAAATGAATCAAATTAAAACCATTCATTTCGTGCACACATGGTTCTCAAATTAAATGGAAACTTTTAATTTCTAGAGAAAATTCCAAGAAAAGATAGATATTCTCTAACCACACTCGCAATGGTGTATGAAAGGTAAAAAAACATACAATATTTCCAAAACCAATCCCAAACTCTGTGAAAAAGAAAAAATAAGAAATAAATAAAAGCAATTGTATCAAATAAAATAAAAGGGTAGATGATACAAGAATCACACAACTGATGGTAGAAGGTATATCATTTATACTTTTCTAGGTAGTTTTTATTCCATAAATCCAACTTTACCCTATAACCTTATCTCTAGTTTGACCCCTAGTCTATTCTCTCTACATGGTACTGATTCTCATATACATGGGTACCATGTCACCTTCCTCAACATGAAGATCCCATAGAATATCAATTACCTGTTTTTGAGGGGTAGATAATTCCTTCCTAGAATCAAATAAATTTTATGATCCCATGAAAATACTTTCTTGTGAAAGGTTATAAAAAATAATAGATATGGAAAAAAATTCTGCAAACATGGTACTCCAAAGTAGGTTACGGGCACTGAGGCTTCTTGTGGACCAAAATTCCACATTAATGGAACTAAAATAAAACATCTTCCTAAAATGGATATCCACTTACCCTAATTCTCTACATGTTGTTTCCTTTGAGAATAAAATCTTAGTGGTTATTCTTTCCACGATAAAAATATATCCAAAATTTCGATGATGATATAACCTAGACACTACTCTGGTCTTCTCTTAGATTCAGTTATGTGATAAGTTCATAATTGGCCACATCTAAAATCCATAGAAGTAAAATATATTCACCTACAACCTGATTTCATAGAAAATACCCTCTTGAAAAAATATCACCATAGAGATCTCATCTGTTTCCATAGATTTCACAAATCACAACATTTTAGTGAAATATATAACATAGTCTATCACTAACAAGCCCCATTGGGTTAGTTTAATGAACTCATGGGCCACATCCAAACTCAACATATATAGATATAAATAGATCTGGAACATAACCTGATATATTTTCATGGATAATTCCTCTTTCTTCTCATCTTAATCAAATACGTCCCAACAATCATTGGTTGGTCCCCATAGAATATATGAATAAATATTCACACTTCTATTTATAGGTGTCCCCTGATTCTTGAAGATAGTTTGGACTAACTAAAACTCTAATTCCCAGGGGACACCTTACCATGTAAAAGAAGGTGGACACTATAGCTGAAACTCCCTTATTAGCTTATACATTGAAAGAATGATTTGAACAATCTCCTTTCAATGACCACATTACCATCAAGAAGTTTTTGTGTAGAAGAACATAAATCTTAACCTCAAGAGCTATAGGAAGATTCGAGTTATATGAGTTGGGATAATGTCAGTTTCCACTCTCCTAAAGCTCAACTGGAAGGCGATGAGTTTTAATTTTCTATACAATACAAACACACTCCTTAGAAAACTGGCTATATCAATAAGTTTAACCTCAATAGGTGACAAAAAAAGATAACCACTAATCATGGTCTCTTTAAACAAAGTTTATAAGTGTCCTAGAATTATAGAAAAAAATCATTCATTTCACATATCTTATAGAACAAGTATCTCATATCACATTTGATATAGGAAAGTATATATCACATGAAATAAATATGTCCCTATAATGAAAAATGCATATCAACATTTACCTATGTGTCTATCATGATGTATTCATACTGATATTGTTCTGTAATGAGCCATAGGATAAAATCTCTATAAAAAATAACATCACACAACATGTGAATCAATTTAGTTGAAATAACATCAACTATAACAAGAGAAAAATATGGACAACAATACCATCCCTAGGCACTCATATTCTCCCCTATTTGTGGGTTAGTAGCACCCATACACTAGGTCATTACCATGTAATGACACATCCTAGTATCTTCTATACCTTTAACAAATTGAAATAAACTATAAAATAAAAATCTATCCTCCTTTGATACCATTTTTTAATGTCCGCCAATTTAGCACCCTCTCTCATGGCCAAACTATGTTGGCTATGCTAAGTAAAGCACACTTAACCATAGGCCAGAGGCCGGAGACTAGCAGTGGGTGTGGGAAGAATATAATGGGGAGACTATACCTACTAGTACATAGTAATAATTAATAATAAATAAATAATATAAAGAAATATCAGATTAAAAGAAATGAAAAAATAACAACATACAATAAGGAAGTGAACGAACTAATGAAACATCATAATATTCTTGAAACATGTAATGAAAAAATGAATGTATCAAAATTTAGAAATGAACATAATAAAATATAAATAACTACCTGAATTTTATTAAATAAAAATTACTTGGTCTGGAACCACATGTCATTCCTATCTCTGAACTCCATCCCATATAGCATGAAACAATTAGTAATAAGGTCCCCATCCCTTATCTAAAAAATAATCTTTGTAATCTCCTTAGGTAACAAATGGTTTATTGAATTGGTAGTGAGTAAAACTCATCAGGTCGAAAATACCATGTCTGGACAAAACTAGTCTGATAATAGGTGCATGAAATAAAGAAATAAATAGGTGTATTAATTAATCATATAACATGAGACAAAAATCCACCTTCTTTGGAACCATGTAATAATTTCTCTAAGCACATGGAATAACCATTCCAACCATAACTTCAAACCATGTAATAAAAAACTAACCAGAAAAACCCTTATGTATAATAATTTTGGCCCTCAATAAAATCCCTATATATAAGAATTTTAGCATCAACTTGGCCAAGCCTGCTATATAAGAATTTTGGCCTCTAGGAAAAGCCCTATATATAAGAATTTTAGCATTACCTTGGTTAATAAAACATTATCATAATTTCTTACTCTAGGAAAACCCCAATATATAATAATTTCAGTGTAAACAAGGACAAGCCTTCTATTTAATCATTTCAACATTTATTTCAATACATTCTAAAACAATATGGATATCACAATATCACATCATAATCCTCAATAGTAAATTCTAAAAATTACTGTTTGTTATTTAATTACACATTCATTTATATATAAAATTATCAGTAGTCATAACAATCGCCTATAATATATTACCAAAGTGATTCTTTATCAAGGAATCAACAAATATCTTATATCATGCTAAACATACTTTAAACCATTAACCATGTCATTATTTATCCTACGTCCACTAACCAAACATGTAGCCATCATTCATGTCATAATATAATTGAATCCAAAGGGATTGAAGGAATAATCATATATGTGAGTTATCATCATTAATCATTCAATTGATTAATGAAGATGTTGTGTTAGTGCAATTCTCAATATTTCACATACAAAAAAATTAAATAGACAATAGGGTTAGGATTTAGACCTTTTACCTTTAACAGGAGTTCATCACAATGCTTCCAACAAGAAAAACCAATAAGAAAAAAGTTTTAGAAGCTCATAAAAATGAATATAGATATAACCCAATGAACATAAAATCCCACAGAAACCATGATCAATTTATTTACATCAGAATGATGGAGATAAATAGAAGATAGGGGAAAACATATGAAAACTAATTCACTTAAAAATGATAGCTTGTATGGATGTTTTAAATAGAGGAAAGGGATCCAAAATCACCAAGAGCACCATAGGTTTTGAAAGAAGGAAGCATCAATGAATGAATGAATGAATGAATCATATGCACTATAAACTTAGAAGTGATGGATTCAATAAATAACTGACATATAATCCATTCAAATCATGTATTTTTTTATTAAAGAGATATGCAATGAAATTCATCCCCCCCCCGAGTTAATTTAAACCTTCTCGAAAATTACACATAATGTAATGTGGATTCATGATGTGTAACAAATTCATTCTATGAACTAGTTCAAGATATATATTAATTTCATGGAATCTTCCTGATGATAGTTACATGTTACACAAACCATTTTCATGACATGTAAATTCCTTGAAGATAGGTTGAACCGTAGTTTCAAAAAAAAACTCAAGAACCACCTCCAAATCCTTCAAAACTCATGGATAACCCTCATATAAACCATTAATAAATTTATATTTGTACTTTGTTAATTCAAACACTCAAACATCCATGGACATTTGGTTATGTTCACCAAAAATTCTCTCTATCATTGAATGAGAATGGACCAAAAATGTTTAATGACATGGAAAACCAAACTAAAAAAGTTTATAAAATAACTAAAGAGGGGTATATTTAAAAAATATGGTATCTTACATCTAATAATCCAGTATCATATTAAAAAAATGCTTTTATATAAGATATCACTTTTTTCAGGATCATTTCCAAAAACATGATATAACTCTTGTATTCATTGGGACTAAATGTAAGCTTGATAACATATTAACTATGACATGTAAATTTTATATATTAATATATATCAGACATGAAATAGGAATGATTAACTTTGGTTAATTATTTATATCCATATTTACTTTTTATTTGTGATCAACCATTGGTGATCCACTATTGCTGATTTACCATTAGTGATCCACTATTGGTGATATACTATTGGTAATGGATCATTGGTATTTTACCATTCATATAGAGCCATGGGATTAAAATATATGGGTATTAAATCATTTTTTATGAATATTTATTAAATTAAAAAATACATTCCTAAGGATAGTAATAGTTTAGTGTATTTCGAAACATGGAAACGTAATATTCTATCCATGTGAAATATCTTCAATAAATCCCTTAAGGATCATCCCTATTATTACTCATACGTAAAACCTTTATTCATAACCTAGGGAAAGGAAACATAATAATGTGATGAGACCATATTTCCATTAAGAGAAAATAAGGGAGATATATAAGAATAACAAGAGAATAATGGTATGGGAATATTATCATTAAATTAGAATATCCTACTCTTCATATAAATGAACATAAACATGAATATTTGAGTAAATATTGGTAGTTCATAAGACATAAATTATTATAGAATCAATATAATAATCCAAAAAATAATAACATATGAGTAAGAAATGAAATTTGTGGAAGGAAAATAAAAATATAAAATGATTTCTATAGTATTCAAAGACTAATTCCAAGGCTATATTAGTTGTATTGGTTCACTCTCGATACCATCTGGGTAGTCATGGAAAACTCTCACGACCATCTTAGTAGTCAATATTCCCTACCGAGACCATATTAGTAGACCAAGACAATTATTGAACCAATTTCACTTCCCGTTACATCCATGTACATCTCATGATATCTAAATTTTTACCCAATTCATTGGAGGGATATATAGGTTCCACCTATCTCATAATGAAACCATATATACATGTTCCAGAAGATCATAAAGAATCATATAAAAACCCATGAAATGAAATGGTTATCTTAAACATGTAATCATATCATAACCTTTAAAAATAGAAAAGTTTCATAATCTTTTCATCAATTTATAACCCATGAAAAGAACTACGTTTCATTAGAATATATCCCATTAAAAATAAATGCTTTTCAAAAACATCATTCCATTAAAATATAAACCAATCATAGGATGAGTTTTAATGTAAAATTTGGATAATTTCCTAATAAAGGCATGAGTAAAACCAATGCATGTTATCTTAGATGGAAACAAATTTATAATGACCATTTAAAAACATTTCTTGATGAAAATATCCTTTATCCAATCAAAAATGATTTTTAAAATATAAAATATTTTTGTAAAACCTTTTCCTTGAAAATCATGTTGAAAACCTTTAAATGGAATATTAAAAACAATAAAACAATTTTTAAATTAAAATTTCCTTTTTAATTATCTTTAAGTATCATTTAAAAAAATATTTTTTTTAAAACATGTGTGTTTGAAATAACACAAAACTGACCAAAGAGAGAAATACGGTCAGATTTTTTTTAAATATTATTGATTATTTTAAGTACCTAAGAGTGGGAAAGTGGTACTAATTCATTAATATATCATGACTATCTAGAGTATAAGAAAAATTCATAAGGTTTCTAGAAAAATAGACCATAATGTATCATCAATGAAAGAATAATAAAAAACAATATTGATTAATGATGATATTGTTGCAATAAAATTTTGACACTCTATAACATTGAACAATACTATTCATGTAAGAAAATGAGATTACATAAAGCATAAAATATTATTAAAATAATTATATTCGTTATATTAAATGTAAAATATCTGTATATACACCTCTTAAAATAATATAGGTTCATTACAAAATATCTGTCTCAAAGAAGGAAAATTAAGACAAAATCACATTACCAATTTGGTAACATTAATAAATAAACCCCACGAATGTTATATCATAAAATGGATATATAAATACACAAAATATTTATGATAAAAATAAAATAATATATTCATGTGTAGTATATAGACCACAGAAAAGAAATGAGTGGTGAATAAGTCATAAATCTCCTTGAAATAAAAGTGAGACTAGACAAGCCTTACATTATGTCTTGAATCTTGTTGTGATCATTAAAAAATCTTGTATAATAAATATAAGTTTATTTTTTATCTTAAAAATGAAAATATTATTATATATAATTCTATTTATTATTGGATTATGACTTTATATTACACATTTATTAACAATATCATGGTAATGCTACGATTTAGGTAATATCTACATTGTTTTTCATAAGTCTTTTGGATTGTTATTCTTGATCCTATTACCAAGATTATTATTTACATATTTTAATATTTTAAAAAATTATTTTAATATAACATATATATATTATATATATATATATTTATAATAATATATAAAAAATTAGAATATGAAATGGAAAACACCGTTCAAGGAGATGATAGGTCGTGCGTATGAATGAATGCTTTTTCCATTTTTCTGCATACTCAAAGAAAAACAATTACATATATTTATACATATATAATAAAATTATATTATCATTATTATTTCATATATTTCATATAATTTTATGAAACCCCTATTTAAAAAATTATATGTAATGTGTGAGTGAATCACATTATTATGAGGAGGTCGTAGTCCACACATCCATAAATGAAGTTATATCATTTACAAAAATGGAATTAGGAATATATGTGTCATATAATAATTAAATAAGCATAAATTTACCATAGATATAATATATATCATATAAAATCTAATTTATATCATTATTACCAAAATTAAATGGTGTAAATGGAAGAACTAAATACATTGGTTCACGATGCGGTAGTTCTCTATACATATAAACGATGACTGTGTATACCATTTTATGGAAGAGAGTTTGACTATAGAACAGAACATTAATATACAAACATATGAGTATATTTAGTACACTGATGTTATTATTTAATAATGCAATAATTAAAATTTAGGGGGAGTAGAATGAAAACAAAAGAGGTAGTGGAAGGATGTAACCTTTTCTTTGTGTAAGTCCTTTTGGTTTTCAGCAATGGTCTTCCTTTGATGGATTTTGTAAAAAAGATAGGATATGAGGATGAAGGTAGGTAAGTTGGTGGGTAATTTGGGTAGGTTTTTGATAATCCAAAATGTATTTAGATGTGTGAATATAAGAGGAGGAGAGGAGGCCTTCTATAAGTGAGGAAAATGACATATTGGGTTTTCTTGAAAGGATTTGAGTGATCCCCCCAATTTACATATCCCAAAGGGTTAAAAATCACTAAATATAGATCCATATAGTTTTAATGGTCTCAATATTATAATTAGATACTTTTTAGACATGTGTAGGTTCAGTTTTACACCATATATTCTATATTTAGTCATTAATTAAGCTCATTTTTACCTTAATTACTATAATTTAATATAATTACATCACTAATATTTTTGGTCAAAAACTAGTTTGACCTTATTAAATATTATAATTTTTTTTTCCAAATACCGAATCCATTTTTCAAAATTTAAATTACATAATTGGATGAAAATAATTCTAAATTAACACCACAGATGTGTCGTGACAACATTTTTTTTAAGCAAAGATATTTAAAAGCATGAAATTTTTATATATCCAATTTCAATGTAAAATTAGTTCCAATTACCTAAATTGGATTAATTTATGTATTATTGATTTAATTATACTTTAAAACCAAATTAAAATAATATTTTAAAATATAAATAAGTTAGATGAAAAGGTAGTATTAAAATAAAATTCAATGTTTATCACTATTCATCAAAAATTAAAGCTTCTTAAAAAACTACCCAAAAATCACCCAAAGAAAATTTTTATTTCCCAATTTTATAAAATAAGTTTATTTTTTCAAATAAAAATTATAAATTTTTCAAAAATTATATTTAAAATTTATTTTCCTTTAAGAGGTGGTAAAATTATCTTTTATGAAAATACATCTTCTTATTCATACAATTAGATTTATTCCTATATTATACCCATCAGCTCTATTGGATGAGTATAAAAAATAATGATTGAATATGTAATTTATAAATTTTATTAAAAAATTTATTATAAGTTGTTTTTTGATTTATCAATATAAAATGGTATTTTTTTCATAAATGAATAGTTTGTTTAGAAAATGAACTTCTTTATTCTCGAATAGTTCTTACTTTCAATTCTAAATAATTAATAATCAAATTATTCATTTTATATATAAGTGTCTATAATTTATTTAATATTTTTATAGTATTATCCATAAATTCCATTCAAACCAAAATGTGGTAACTATTATAATATTTTAAAAATAATAGTAATAGTATATTGTAGTTCATTAAAAAAACCTTCCGTATAACAAAAGCTATCGAATAAACACATTATTATGTGTAAAATAAGTCAAACATAGTGTTATGTTTACTTCATCCTAATATAAATGTTTTATTTAGTGAAATATTAATTTTGTTTTGGTATAGTAGTAAAAAAATAAATTTTGTGCTTTCATATAACACATGATATATTCAGTGATAAGTGAAATGTAAAATATCAAAAAGAATAAATTAATTCATAAAAAATATATCACAAAAACTATGTTTGTTACATTCTACCCACTTAAAATTAATTTACCCCTTGAAATTAATCTAGGTGATCGAAGTTTTAATAATTTAAAGTTTCTTTCATATATACCCACATCATAATAATGAATACATGAAATAATGGAATGTTGGAAACACAAAAGTTACCCAAAGAAACTCATAAATAGGTTTTTTACATGGGAGAACATATGTGGAAAATGAAGTCATAAAAATGGAAGAAAAATAAACCTAAAAAGTTCAGATTCATAGTGATATAGAATGTGGTTTGGAGAAAGTTAATGATTAGAAAAACATAACCAAAAGTGGCTTGAAAAGGTCATTGATATTATAAAAAATGTTGATAAAGGACTATTTGTTTTCAAGACCCTTTTTCCGAATGTAGAATAATTTTTATGAAAAATATGCATGCATGATTTCAGCACAATCCCACTATTTGGTTGTGTTTGGACCAATTTTAACATTATCTAATAATCCAAAATTGAAGGTTAATTTATTATGCCAGAAGCACTAAAGGATCATAAGATCCGTATGTAGAATGATAATTCATTCCATATGTCTTTAGTTATCATCATATAAAATGTTAGCATAGGTTTTCCAGTATGTATAAATCTTCATATATAATGACATTGCATTAATCACTAAAACATCATTAGAAGGTTAAAATCACCCCTTCCAAATAATTCTAACCTTGTCACCATTCATAAAGATGAAAATTAAAAAAATTAGAAATAATTTCACTGAATTAGTGAAATAGTGATCACCCATATATCATAAGGTACCTCTTTGTTGTCACATTCATAAAATGTAAATACCTTTATCATTTATTCTCTGAAAATATGGTAATTAATTGAATTACCATAAATCCTTATTGAAACCATGAATGCTTTATTTTGGATATATTCCATAAATCCAAAAATTTATAATCTTAATCCATGATAATAAATAATTATTTTCAAAAAATCATTTCCATTTATAAAGTAATCTACACCTTAAAATTTAAATTTTCAAAACCAATATTTCTTTATCCAAACATCATTATCCCAAAATCAATAACAGATTAAGGGTAACATTCCCTTAAGAAAATATAACCTTCCCATTAAATGAATTTTCTATTTCATCAACACCAACCAACATATCCTTTTCAATACATAATGATAAACAATACTTAAAATAATTATGTATATTTATTGTTTCATATAATATAATATTTGAATTCCAAAACATATACACTTCAACCAACTTACGTTATTCTTATACCACTAATTAGTTTTAATAATCATATTACATAATACTCCTTGTTGAACATGTTTTGATTCATCAATTTTGTAAATTTATTATATCTTTTTAGGATAAAAAACCAAAATTTGTGTTATTAATGAAATTACTTTAAGTGAATTTTAGGAAATTAATATCCATTCAAATAGAGATTCTAGAATTTTATTCAGGACTTTGATCCATGGAAAATATTAGTTAAAGTATTCAGAATGTTTTTTACCATATTTTGTAAACATTATTCCAAACCTTATGTTGTGAAGCGTAATGTAAGGAAAAAAACTATGTTTGGTATAATGCATATGGATAATCGACATCATTTTAGTAAGAAATATGAACTTTTAGGAAGCCAAAAGTACGTTTCTTCAGCCCCACATTCGTAAGAAATCCTTCTTTTTAGGAAATAAATGTATGGTAAATCAACCATACTTTGGTAAACCAACCTAGTTTCTATATTTTTTCATCATGTGAAGGAACCCTATGTTAGACTATTTCATGAAAGAGTTTTAAATCGATGATATTTTCTGATATTTAGGGATTGGTTTTGAAATAAGTGAATATTTATTCAAATATTTGTCACAATATATTCAAAGGATCATTATGGTTATTTTAAAAGGATCATTTTCAATGGAGTAAAATTTTACAATTCTTATGGGATGTTATGACTCTCTTAAATGTTTTTAAATTCAAATAATGATGATGTATTGTATGATATTTATAGACCTTGATTGAAAAAGAGATATTATAACTACTCCATAAATATAGATACTTTCTTCATCAGATATATATATATATATATAGAGAGAGAGAGAGAGAGATTTACGTATTCCTATATATGAAAAGTATGTGTGTCATTTTCTTTCGGAGATAATCATTTGATAGATACATGTGAAGATATATCTGATTATCTTACTACTATTGTCATTTCTAATACTATAGTTATTTGTTAAATCATTTTATGAAAGAATGATGAAGAATTTTTTGAAGATACACTTTGGTTACATTTATTTTTAAACATCTATCATGTAATTTATTTGCTGATATTTGACAAAATCCTTTTCAAACATTGAAGATCTATTTTCATTCATTCTACCTTAATGATCTAATCTCATTGATCAGTTGATACTCCAAGATATGTGGTGCAACCCATACCATCAAAAAAATCAAACTATATTGATTTTTTTTTTGAGTTTCGTCTACTTTACATAGTCATGGTGATGTTTTAGCTTCTTGTACTAAGCTATGGATATTCAATTCCTTATAAATGAACCAAAAAGATTTGTCATGTTTTTTATGGTGTTAACTACCTTCACTCAGTTTTGGATTTTGAATGTTATATGATAATAAGGCCTAGTGAAAGTCAACAAGCTAAAGTGTCAAGCATTAGTGGAGTGGACTAAGAGATATTTGTTTCTTGAACTAATATGCATCACAGTGTTAATTTCCTTTATTTATTTTTTCTACTCATTCTTCTTTGGAAAAAAATCAAATAAACACTGCTTACCAAGAGAGGGGTTCTGAATATGTCAATGTTTTGAAAACCATAATTCAACAACTCTTATGTCTTTTTATTTATTATAAAAATCCAAACTTCACATTTTGTATCAAAGGGAGGGGTCTTCGGGTATATTATCCTCTGACCTATTGGATATATTCATCTGTTATCTTAAGGTTCTACGAATAACTTTATTGATTTTAAATATCCTCTCTAAAATATTCAGATAGAGAAATGGTAAAATGGGTGATTCTAGAGAATGTTTGTTGATGATTCATGCTCAAAATATTATTAGTAATGATTATGGATAGTAGAAAGTGCATATGATTATTTATTTTAAAATCATGGAATAAGGGTTTATTCAATTATTGTTAAACCTTTTGATATTCCCAAAGAATATTTTGATGATTGGAGTACTTATGAAGAAAAATAATATGATCTCAATTCGAAAGATATGAATGCTATTGTTCATGGTTTAGGAATGAAATACTTCAAAAAAATTTCTCAACATTCTACTTCATATAAGATTGGTCCGACTATTGTTGTTTACTATGAGAAAACTGAAAATATGATACAAATATGTTAAACTACTGAGAAGGTAATGATTGATAATTTTAGAATATATGAGAATGAAACTATCAATCAAATGGATTAATGGTTGAAAGTGACTTTAATTTTTTTCTTGTTTATGAGATTAAAATTCTCAATTATATCAGACATTAAAAGTACTAAAAGTACTACCTCCAAAGTGGAATAAAATATCTAAAGATATATGAAAGTCTACATTAGTAAAGAATTTGGAAATGAAAGACCTAGTTTAGACTCTGATGATGTGTGAAGTCAAGATTCTGGTTGAATATTAACTTCATATAAAAAACAATGAAGCCTATCAAATGACTACAAATGATTAAACATGTGATTCAAATGTTATAAACCAAGATAAATATTTATTATATCTTTTTGAAAAATTTGAATAGTTGTATATATGGAAAACGAAATAAAAATAAGATGATAAATGATCTGAATGTAAGGAAATAAGCTATACAAAGGACAAATATTATTTAATAAATGATCAAAGGTAATAAATTTATGAAAGGAAAGGAAAGAAATATATAAAACCTACCTGGGGTAATAATTCTAGTTTATATAGTGAATATAATTCAAATACAGAAGGCGGTCCTAATGTTATATTTCTAATATATTTTATTAATGAGGTACAATATTCTTACATTCAAATATCTAGGTTGAAAAAACATTCTTCTTGAGAGTTTAATAAATATTTTTCTAGGTTACAATATAAATATAAATAATTAAATAATGAATATATAAAACTTATGAAATATTATTAAACAATTCTATTTGATGAATATAATTTATAAAGAATATTAGATATTTAAAATCTAATTCTTCTAAAATGTATATAGATATACATTAAATTAAGATTAAAGAATTAATGGTTGAATTTGATGGTTTAAAATAATATTATAGTATTGAAACAAAACTTTCATAGGGCCTGGAAAAAGTAACTTATATTCCTAGTGCAGCACAGTGGCTGGCCAGTGTCGTCTCACTTGAGGAGCTTTCTCAGTTGTTCACTCACTTAATAAAATTCACCTATACTACTTATTTTTGGTTATTTTAATTTAATCTAAGAATTTCATGCAATTAAATTTAAATAAAATATTAAACTAACATGCAAAGACAAAATGCAATTAATGAAGAAAGAATTTGGTCCTTGTGTTGGATAACACGAGTTCATTAATTATTTATTTACTGTTTTAAATTCAATTTGATAATTCACTTATTGAAACCTCATTAATGAATTAATTTTCATTTATTTATTTAGTTTGTGATTTTATTTTTTGTCTGGAACACCAAACTACACCTCTTCTAATAAGCAAATTGGGAAACACCTCAACCGAGAATGTTATCCCAAAAGACCCGGCTCCACTGTATGCCGTTTCATCCCTTATGGAAACCACAACTCCACCGTATGAAGGGTTTTCCTAAGATAAATTAGGGAAGATTAATTAATAAAGGTAAATAATTGGATTTGGAAATAATGTCGTGGTGGATGACTGCCGCACCCGTGCAATATTCCAGCCTCCACCACAAATAGAATAAAAACATTTTTAATTGAAGCACAATAATAAAGAACACCGTGAATCCTTCCCTAGGTCCAAGCCTCAGGTTAGAACCTAATTTTTAAGTGTAAGAGGTCATGGGGGATTGAAGAAGAATTAAAATAAGATAATTACATTAGGTGTGGAAGAGAAATAGAGATGGAAGAATATGGATACACTTTAATTAAAAAATGCAGAAGTGTTACATGATAAAAGAAAACTAAATTAAAAAGAAAACAAAAAAAATCCTAAGTTATTATCATATACCTAGGTGTCCACTCAAACATTAGTGTCGAACTCTCCCTTCATCATGGGTGAACACCTTCCTATATAGACCAAGGGGGTGCCATCCTTCGGTCTTCAAATTTATGATCTTCAAAATCTCACTTTATGATTTTCTGTAGATTCTCTCCACCAAATGATTGACCATGTTCGACCCATTTAATGTCCGAATTGTGCAATTGTGTATTCTATAAATATCTTCAAAAAATGTTTTATGTTTCATCACAAAATTTCAGAATTATCCTCCATGTTTATTAAGAGATATGGATACTTAATGATGAGCATTTAATCTAGAGGAATGTTTCCTTTTTTCTACCTGCACATGTCAGCATCCATTGACCGAATACATAATGGTAAATATTCATGATCTTTAAAATCTTCACTCCTCATTAAATATTTTTACACATAATTGTAATAACCCCAATTTGATGTGTTTAGACCGAGTTTTGATTTATTTAGTGAGGTGTGGTCCACACGGTTGTCCAGAATAAGTGTCCAACTTGATTGAATTGTTCAGACCCTTTCATTGCTGAATTAAATCCTGGTCAAAACACAAAAGATAAAGAAATGAAATATATAAACCCGATAAAATGTAATCACATGCATTGTATTTATATTTTAGATGATATTCATGAATTACCAAAGTGATTAAAATCTGTAAATATTTTCAAATTAAGCAGTTTTAAAATTTTAGCCCAAAACACATCATTAATCCAAAATTGATGTAAAGAAATCCACATGTTCAATTTTTAGGAATTAAAAAATTGAATTATATATAAACAATGACGAAATTATTGTCTATATCAATTCCCCTCACTTAAACTATGCTTGTCCTCAAAAATAAAATCTCAACATGGAATTCAAAGGGCACCAATGTTACCAATATTTAAATTTCAATGCAATAAAATCAAACGATAATAAATGTTCAATCAATATTTCAATTTCCAAAAAAATATCAATATAATTAACCATTTTTCAAAGAAACAATTAATTCATTCATTTTACTTTTACCCTTTCAAAAATTATGTAGCTTCACATTTCTTTCATTCAAACTTATCAATTTATTATTATCAAACATGCCAAATCATGATCTACCTCTCTTTTGAATCTATCTATCATGACTCATGATACAATTAATTGTGGATTTATGCTCATATCATGTGAACATGCTCCTTATCCAAAGGCTTGTAAAGGAACTACTTAATCTACTTTGTAAAGACAAAATACACAAAAAATCATGAGGACTTGCAATAAAGGTTCAAATGACTTTGTGGCTTAGGGTTGGTGGGTAAATGATTGAAATAATTTAAGGATATAAGTAGGAGGTCTGACTCTTAAGTTCAATTCATGATTAATCAAGTGAAAACATAGGGTGAACCTCACTCAAATCCCCTAAATAATGTGAAACACAATACGACGCCCTTTTTAAAACATGGGACATGAGTCAATAAATGATTAGAAAGAATGATATCATCCAAGTTATCCCCATTTTTAAATAAGCTCAAAAAATAAACAAATTAATTCATTTCTTTTTTTTAGTTTTCTTGAAATGCTCCAGAAAGGCACATCATTATTTTCAATGTTTTTCTATTTTTTTATGGAGAACCGGATTAAATGAATGAATCATAATGAAATGACGATTGATGCCCAATTTTCTAATAATACACTACCCAAAATGATGACACACACCTCACACCACCCACAAATGATAGACATCCTAATGAACACACATGAAAGTCCCTTCTACCACACTAAAACATGAATAATCCACGAAAAAGATACTAAAAGAGTGGGAAGGTAAGGAAAAATAGGCTTGTAATTTTTCTTAATTTTATAAGGAAATTCATAGATTCTATGGGCTAACAAAGGATAAAGGTAAGGTTTGGTATAAGGTAAAAATGTGGATAGACAATGTAGTGCCTCAATAATTTTAAATGTGTTTTTGTACATTCATAGCTTTGACAAGTTTCAATACATGTTCTTGCAGGTGGAACGTCCCAAGATCACTCAAGAAATATGCTCAAGATAAAATCGGAAATATTTGGTCTAGAAATCCTCTAGGTAACAGGAATATCATATTGGAAAATCACTCATGGAATGATTAATAATAAAAAATTAATTCACAAGAATTTCAAAACATTAAAGCATGAAATATGGTAGAGAAATTTTATTTACATGAATAAATTAATTCCCTCAAATAACAAGTCCTTATTTCAATATCCATGCTTCACTTTAATCATAAAATTATCTATTTTACTCATTCAATCTAATTAACATTTAAATTTAAAACATGGCATCACTGGAATCCTAATAAACACATTTCTCCTAGATATGTAAATTAAAACATAATTCAAGTGCGGGAATTCAATTCTAGTTTAAATCACGAAAAATGTAAGGTGTTTCAAAGTTAAACATTAAAATTAAACTCACTTTTGAAACAAAGGTTCATCCTTACATTTGAGGGTTCCCTTTTTCCATTATAAACCTACAAAAGAGAATTACTCAATTAAGTGAAAGGATCATGTCACTAAAACTCAAAAACATTAGAGGGAGTGGGATGAATTAAATGATACTTATATGAAAATAAATTGGAATCTTAATTCATAGAAACCAAGTAATGATAAGTCTTGGTAAAATCTCCCATGTTGGCCCTGGATTCTTTTACTGCCTCCAAAGGGGAGTACCAGCTGTTATCTATAATCTGATGGTGGATGGATCTTCTTGGAAATGAACCACCACATGTTCTTCTTCCCAGATTGTAGTTCTTTGTTCTTGTTGAAGAGAATTCCATTGATAGAGTACACCAGATTCTCCCCCATCGCAATTAGGTACTGCTTTTATGGAAGGGGTAGGACGAAGTATGGATCCTCCTCTTATTCAGTTTCTACCTGTGCAACGTGTTCTTTAAAATCCTATTGTTTCTCCAGATGTGATGGATGAAAAGAATAATCATAAGGATACTCAAAATTTAAATTTTTAATATGGATTTCAAAATCTTCCATTTTATGGTAGGCAGCTTATATATTTGGTTCTTCAGGTACATCCACTATTATCTCTTCATGGGATTCCTCAAGCATATGATCAATGTCCTTAGGGAGCTCCAGGTGTTCCTCAACAGGTGAAATTTCTCCTTCTTCATCTTCCTCCAAGGTTATACAAGGATTGGATGAATATGAAAATTCAATGCCATTAGGAGTGATACTCAAATTAGATTGAATGAAATCATAAAAATGGAGTTTAAGAAAGGATTATCTCCCTGAGATGCTTCTGGTTTAATCACTTTTTCTGTAATAAGTGCCTCTTGGAGTCGATCTTCACTTGAAAAAGGTAGGTAGTCAGGCTCCTCCATTATTTCTTAGAATTCTCCCACTTGGGTGGTTTTGTTATCTTCCATGGCTAGAGAGAGGTATAAAGGTGGGTTTTATTCTACTTTTTAAAGAATTAGAAGATCATGTTTCATTTCAATTTCTTCCCATGCACTCCAAATATCTCCAAATTCACATGATCGCCCTCTTGTAAATTAGTAGAAAATAATATTTCATCAATATCCTCAAAAAATGGATGAGAGATGTGGAATTGATCTTCAGGAACATCCTCTTTTACCCCCTCGGGTTCTTCAATATCAAAAACTAGTGGGGAAATTTCTTCCACAACTTGCTCAGGATCTTGCTCCAGTTCATGCTCGTGATGCTCACTTTGTGCTCGAACATAGTCAAACACGATTTTAATTTTTCTCCCCAATTCATCTAGAGCATTGCTAATCCTATCCAATCGGGCATTTAGACCTCTATAATCCACTTTAGGTTCTTGATATTGCACTAGCGAGTAATCATCCCATGCATAATAATTTGAATTTGAATAAATCATGGAAAGGTAATTCTTTTTGATTTTTTTTAAAAATGAAAATTATCTAAAATTTTAAAATAGAAATATAAAAGTAATAACTGATTAACTCCCTGGAAACGGTGCCAGTTCAGACGCATTCCTGTCATAGGGCGTGGAAGAATTAATTTATATTCCAAGTGCATCACAGTGGCTGACTAGGGTTGTCTCACTTGAGGAGATTTCTCAGTTGTTCACTCACTTAATCAAATTAACCTAAACAAATTCTTTTTGGTTATTTTTATTTAATCTAATAATGTAATGAATTTAAATTAAAATAAAACATATAACTAACATGCAAAGACAAAATGCAATTAATGAAGAAAGAACTTGGTCCTAGTGTTGGATAACATGAGTTCATTCATTATTTATTTACCGTTTTAAATTCAATTTGATAATTCATTTATAGAAACCTCATTAATGAATTAATTTCCCTCTATTTATATAGTGTGTGATTTTAGTATGTGTCTGGCACCCCAAACCACAACTCCTCCAATAGTGAAACTGGGTAACACCTCAACTGAGAATGTTATCCCAAAAGACCCGACTCCACCGTATGCCGTTTCATCTCTTATGGCAACCCCAACTCGACCGTAAAAAGGGTTTGCTTAAGATAAGGTAGGGAAAATGAATTAATCAAGGTAAAGAAATGGATTTGGTAATAGTTTAATGGTGGATGACTGTCTTACCCATGCAATATTCCCGCCTCCAACACAAATAGAATGAAAACATTTTGAATTGAAGCACAATAATAATGAACACCGTGAATCCTCCCCCTGGACCAAACCTCGGGTTCGAACCACATTTTTAAGGGTAATAGGTTACACTGGATTGAAGAAGAAATAAAATAAGGGAATTAGATTAGGTGTAGAAGAGAAATAAAGATGAACTAAGGTGGATACACTTTAATAAATATATTAAAAAGTGTTGCATGATAAAAGAAAATCAAATTAAAAAGAAAAGAAAAAGAAAATTCCTAAGTTATAAGCATGTCCCTAGGCCTCCACTCCAAATTTGGTGTATAAATCACCCTTAATCATGCTTTAACTCCTTATATAGGCCAAGGGGGTTCCATCCTTCTGTCGTCAAATTTATGATCTTTAAAATCTCTCTTTAAGATTTGATACAGAGTATCCCCACCGAATGATTGACCATGTTAGGCCCATTTAATGGGAGAATTGTGCGAGTATATACTATATAAAGATCTTAAAAAATATGTTTTACTTTTCATCACAAAATTTCAGATTTATCCTTCATGTGTATTATGATATATGGATAATTAATTCTGATCATTTAATCTAGAGGAATGTTTCATTTGTTCTGCCCCAAAATGTCGGCATCCATTAACTACCTTAATAATTGTAAATCTTCATGATATTTAACATAGAAACTCCTCATTAAATATTATTACACATCCAATTTAAATTAACCCAATTTTATGTGTGTATACCATGTTAGGATTTATTTAGTGAGGTGGGGTCCACACGGTGGTCTAGAAAAAGTTTCCAACTTGTTGGAATTGTTCGGACCCTTTAGTTGTTGAATTAAATCCTGGTACAAACACAGAAGATGAAGAAAATAAATATATGAACCTAATAAAAAAGGAATCACATGAATTGGATTTATATTTTAGATTATATATGTGAATTACCAAAGTGATTAAAATCATTCAATATTTCCAAATTAAGCAGTTTTCCAATTTTAGACAAAAACACATCATAAATCCAAAATTGATGTAAATAAGTCAACTTGATCAATTTTTAGGGATTAAAAAATTGAATTAAATATAAAAAATGATGAAAATATTATCTCTATCAAGTATTCTAAGAAAAGGATAAAAATATTTAAATCAAATCCTTGGAAAAAATTAAATATCTAAAGGAAACTTTGGAATATGATTTAATGGTGAATAACTAAAACCATATAAAAATGTTGTATTCCTAATTTAAATAATATGAACATTTATAATATAATATTTTTCTATTTTGTTAAAAATGGTAATTGTAAAATTTATAGTTTATTTATAAAACCAAAAATTTCTTGTTTTAAACGTTCTTATTTATCAAATGATTTGTTAAACTATAGAATTCGTATTAGCCACAATCTATTTTCTTATTTTATGAAAAGAAATTTTTAGGAAAGTGGGAACTGTACATAAATTCCACAACAATACTGCATAAAAAAACAAAACCCACCATACCACATTCAATTTTTATAATCAACATTCAAATTCCACAAAAATGAAAATCAAAACTAACCACGTCATCTATCCATTTCATGTTTTGAAAAACATGTCTGGTTAACTAAAAATTTCAACGTTTACATTGTTGGACCCAGAATAATATTAGTACCAAAAATCAATTGATTTTGATATTTTATAGTATTATACCACGATGATATATCATTAAATCATTATGTGGTTGATCGATGAAAATGTGGTAAAATATCTACCAAAGGAGTGAATAACTCTGAAGTAGTTTGTTATAAAAAATATTCATCCCTAAATTCACTAATACATGATTTATTTTATCTTACTATTTTCATACTTCTGGTACATTAATTATGGTATATATGAAAATAATGTTATTTTTATATGATTAATAATTTAATATTCTTTATTACATAAATCAATATTTATTTTGAATTAATTACATATGACAGTTTTTATAAATATTTATTTTTGAAAATATAGTGTTTGTTTTGAAATGTTTATATTTTATTTTTCAAAAATAAATTATATTATATTTTTAAAATTTTATTTGGTTAAGAAATGAAAGAGAAGCAATTCTTATGTAACATGTCTTTTTGAAATGATTATTCTACATTTTCCATCTCATTAAAATGAAAGGTTGTCTGTATTTTATCAGAACCAAACACTTCCACTTCATCTTAAAATATTTGTTTAATTATTATTATTAAAAATATGTTGTTCAAATAATTACTAAAAACCAGTAATAGAAAGATAAAGAGGTCAATTACTTGTATTTCAGATTAATTTTTTTTCTCACTAGTGGAAAAACGTATTTCTTCAGACCCTTTGAAAAAACAATCAATTTCATTTGTTGAATTTTCTTGTGAAAAGTATTCTCAACGAAATAGAGAAGTTCATTATTTTGAAGAACTAGAAGTTTCATCATTTCAAATATGTTATAATTGTATTTTATTTAGAATTTTATCTTTTAATGAAGAAAAATAGACGCTGAAGATTGATTTGGATGCATCTAGAATTCTGTATGATGATCTACAGAAAAGATCAATATCAACAGCTTTTTTTGATTTTTTACAAAAAGTGTACAAAAATACTAAAGATATCTTGATACGAAATGTAGATGTCCAAGCATTAAAAATATAAATATTAATTTAAATGGACCTTTTTTGTAAATAAATATTTAAAAAGAAGAATCTTAATAAAATAAAGCTAATTTTTGTGGAACATTGTTCATCTTCATCTTATTTAATAACATTAGATGTTCAAAATATATTACAAGAACATTCATGAATTTTGGATGATTTAATTGAAACAATTCAAAGATTGGAAATTTAATAGGAATAGTATACTCTTTCTTAAACGCTTTGTTTTTATTCTATTAATAAAAAAATCAGTGTTATTTACTCTTTTCAATTATATTTATTAAGTTATTAATAATGGAAATAGTTGATTCATAAATTTTTGTTATTTTTTCGATGCAAGAATAAACCAAATTTTTTTCTTTACTTATGTAAGAATTTCATTAAAATAATATAAAATTATATGATTTAAGGGGAGTTTAAAAAAATAATTATTTAATTTTTAAAAGGTCATTATTTATATTTGTTTTTTATCTTTTTTAAAAGAACGCATAAATTTAGGGGCAGTTATTTACAACTCTTATCTTCTTGATTTCACAAAAGGGGGAGAAGTTATTTGTTGTAATTTTATAGGTTTTATCATGTTCATAAATTTTTAGAAATTTATTCTTTATAATGTTCTTATGGGTATTAATAGGGGATAAGTTTTTAGTTCTTTAAATGGTGATAAGTTTATTGTTATAGTTGTGTGTTTATCATCATTTTTATGAAAATTTTATTTTCTTTATTTAATTTAATATATGAGACATTTTAATCCTTATATTTGGGGTTATGGTTTCTTTAGAGAAGAAATATTCAAAAAAAGATAACGGTGAAAATTTTATTTTGGTTTTTTCCAAGAATAGTTTTTATGGGTTTTGTGATCATCAAAAGTGAGAGATTATTGAAAATGTGTTTATTCCATAATTTTGTAAATTTATTTTCGGATTTGATGCTCATAATCACCCAAATTTATGTTACCAATGAAATTACATTATGTGAATTTCAGAAAATTAATATTCAGTAAAATATTTATTCTATAGTTTTATTAATTACATTGATCTCTGGTGAATATTTGTTGAAGTATTCAAAATGTGTTTTAGTGTCTTCCGGAAACAATGTTCTCAACCCTACATTGGTAAGCGTAATTTAAGGATGAAACCCTAATTTAGGAATAATCCATAGGGATAATCAACCCAACATTAGTATGGAACTCAACATTTATGAAATCATAATTTATGGTTCACCAACCCTATATTCAGAAGAAACCATAAATTTGTGAAAAAAAACATATTGTACGCCAACCCTATGTTTTATGGGTTTTTATTTCATGAAGGAACACTACATTTAAATATTCAAAATCGTTGTTTTGTATACATGATATTATCCCAGATTTATACAACAGGATTAATGGAAACAATGACCGATTAAAATATTTTTATGACCAATTCAAAGGATTGTTGTGGTTTCTTTGAAATGATCATATTAAATTGAGTAAAACATTACCATTCTTATAGGATGTTGTGACTCTCTAGAATGTTTTTGAATTCGAATATCCATGATTTATGGTGTGATATTTATTAAGCTGGATTGACTTTGATATATTAAAACTTATCTATAAATATGGATATATTGTTAATCTGATATATATGTAGATTTAAATATTCATATACAAGAATGAAAAATGCTTCATTCTAATTAGATCAATAATTTGGAGACATACATGTTTATATCTACCTAATTTTCATGATGTTGTTTCAGTCACTACTACTAGATCTATTTGTTACATATTATTTTATGAGAACAATGAATAATTTTGTGAAGAAAAACATTGGATTCAATCATGTTTAAGAAAATGTCTTTTGTTTTTTTAATAATTCCCTTTAAAACATTGAAGATCTATTTTCAGTCATGTTACGTTGAAGATATGTTTTCATCGGTCAGTTTCTACTACAATATATGATTTATAACCCGTAATAGAAAAACATTAAAAACATTTTGATTTATTTCAGTTTTGAATGCTCATACTAAGTTGTGGATAAGTGTCGACATCTTGTACAAAGATGTGAATATTTATTTCCTTGTAAAATAACCAGAAGGAATTGTTTTGTCTGGTATAGAGTCACCTACCTACAATCAACTATTGATTTTGAAAGAATTAGGTTAATAGGGCCTAGTAAAAATCCCCACAATCATGGAGTTGAGAATTGGTGGAGTGGACTAAGGGATATTTTTTCCTGAAACACTATACATAACTATGCTCGTTTCTATTATGGATTTTAATTGCTTGCTTATTATTAAGATAAAAGAAAAGAAGCACTACTTTCCTAGAGAGGCATTGTGAATCTATCAATGTTTTTAAAACCACAATTCACCCCCTCTTTTGTCATTGTCTTCATTATATATATCTCAAACTAACACCCCTTTCCTAGAAAAAATAAGAAAGGTGTTATCTATTTTGTCTCAATAAGGGTAAAAAAGGGTGATGTGTAAGTATAAAGAAGATAATAAGGTTATGAAAATATGCTCTTAACATTATAAGATCATACCCTACATATCAAAGATCATTAAAATGAATATAAAACCAATATTGACAGTCCATAAGAAAAAATTCATAATAGAATCAATAGTGTAATCCATGAAAAAATAATATAAGAATAACACATTGAATTTTTAGTAGACACATAAAATTATGAAATAATTTCCATAGTTGTTAAGGATGAATGATAATGTCATTTTAGTAGTATTGGTTCACTCACCATACTATCTTAATTGTTATTGTTAACTCCCTTATCAATATTAGTATTAAATGTTAACTCATAGGAGAATCTCGATGGAAAAGTCTATTAAGAAACTCAGTTCAATCCACATTCCATCCATTTCTATATCATAATATATAAATCTTAACCCAATTCATTAGAGGAAGATATAGGTCCCACCCATCTCATAATGAAATCATATATACGTGTTCCACATGATCCTAAAAAACCATATCATAACCTATGTAATGAAATGGGTATCATTAAAATGTAATCATATAATAACTTATGAAAAATAGAAAGGTTTCATAATTATTTCATCATAGAATAACCTGGGAAATGAAGTGGGTTTTATATGTATATAACATGTGAATGCGAATTAGGTTTCATTAAAATATTTTCATCAAATCATAAACCATTAAGATAAAGAAAATTAATTGAAAATTTGGATCACTTACCCTAAAAGGTACGAGTGACACCAATTCATATCATATTATATTGAAAATAATTTGGATAGATCCTTCAAAAAACATTTCTTGATAATAATATCTTTTCTTCTTTTAAACTTTTTTAAAACATGAATGATTTTTGAGAACCATTTTGATTTTAAAATATATTTTAAAACATATAAAATAAGATTTAATAATACTAAAACATTTTTAAAATTCATTTTTCTAGGAAAATATGATTGAAATATAATTTTTTGATAACATTTTTGAAGATATGGTTTTTGAAAAAACAATTCTGCCCAAAGAGAGAAATGGAGATAGATTTTCTTCAAAGATTTTCTTAATTATATTATGTACCAAATAGTAGAAAAATTGTAATAATACATTGTGATATCATAAATAAGTAGAGGAGTATATAATTTATGAGTTTTCTTTAAATATGTATCTCAAAGAAGGAAAATTGATAGAAAATTACTTTGTCGATTTGGTATCTTTTGAAACAAAAACCCCATAAAAGAGAGGTGATAAAATTGATATGTAAGAAACCACAAATTTACTTATAAAAATCATATAATATATTCATGTGAATTATATATACCACAATACATAAATTATTGGTATATAAGGCATAAATATTACAGAAGTAAAAGTGGGACGAGAAAAGACAAACCACATCTGTCGAATCTCATCAGAGTCATTAAAAACTCCTGTATAATAAATATAATTTTATTATAATTATAAAAAACAATATTTTATTAAATAAAATACCATATATTATTCTAGTATGACTATATATTACCCTTTTTCTTACAATTTCATGTTATTTTCACGTTTCTGGTAATATCAGCTTTATTTAACCTATCAGTTTTGACCTATTATTCCCGATCCTATTACCGGGATAATTATTTACTTATTTACAGAATTTGAAAATTGATGTAAATATAATATATATTCATTATATATATATATATATATTTTAATAATATATAAAATATGTAAATATGAAATAAAATAGACCGTTCATGGAGATGGTAGGTCATACGTATGCGTGAACATTGTTTCTATTTTATTACATATTGAAAGATAGAAATTAAATGAAATATATGTATCTATATATAATATCATTATAGAATATTTTGTATTTTATACATATCATATAATTTTACTAAACCTATCCTAAATAAATTTGATGTAATTTTGAATGAATTATATCTCTTTGAGGAGGAGGTAGTCCACACATCCACAAATGAAGTTATCATATTTAAAAAATAGAAATGATGATGAAATGTGTTATATAATAAATAAATAAGAATAAATAAACCATAAATATATTATATGTAATATAAAAATATAAATTTCATCCTTATTCCCAACCATTAAAGGTGTCCATGGATGAAAGAACGACATCGGTTTGTGAGGCAGTAGTCCTACGTACACACAAACAATGACTATAAATCCCCTTCAATAAAAGTACATGTAAGTGTATGTAGAACCCCTAATATAAAAACATATCATTATATATGGGATACTATGGTCATTATTTAATTATGGAATAATTATAATTGTGATGGTGTATAATGAAAACAAAAGTTCTTGTGGAAGGATGTTATGTTTTTTTAGGTAACTCCTTTTAGTTTCAACCAATATGATTCCATGGATGTATTTATGTCAAAATAGAGTTTTATAGAATAAATGGAAGGATTTTGGGAGAATATTTGGTTAGGTTTTTTTGAGAAAAAATTTATTGCATGGTGTGAAGAGAGTGGGATGATATGAGGCCTCTTATAAGTGGGGAAAAGGATACATTGGGTATTCTTGAAAAGATTTGAGTTATCCCCATTTTTAATTTTCAAAAAGGATTAAAAATAGACAATTCTATATACTAATTGGTTTAATGTAAAATATATCTCCATAAAATAATTTGTAGACACTTGTAGAGTCATTTTTACACCTTATCTTCTAGGTTTAGTCAATAATTAAGCTAGTTTTTACCATAATCTCCGTAATTAAATTTAATTAATTTAACCAACATTGTTGAAAAAAAAATAAGTAGAAATAAGTAGAAATTATAATTTATCATGATTTAAATTATTTAATACATTTTTTCAAATTCCAGTCACATAATTTTCTGATTGTAATTCAAAATCAACCATGTAGACATGATGTGACATCCAGTTTTATAAAAGAAAATGTTTAAAAGCATGAAATGTTTTTATATCGAATTTCAAAGTGATTTTTTTCAAATGGCCTAAATTGGATTAATTTATTTGTAATTTATATAATTATGTTTTAAATTAAAATAAATATATAATTTAACTATCTATCAAAATTAGATGAAAAAGTATTTTTGAATTAAAATTCATTGTTTTTTTACTATTCATCAAATAATGAAACTTCTCAAAAAAATAAAAAAACTTCAACCAATGTTTATTTTTATATTTAGATTTAAAAAATATGATAATGTTTTTTAAAATAAAAATTATAAAAGTTTCATGAATTATATTGAAAATGGATTTTACATTAAAAGGTTTTAAAATTTTCTTTTAGAAAATTACATATTTTTATTCAAAAATTGGATTTATTATTATATTATACATATAAACTCTTTTGGATGAGTATATAAAATATTTATTGAATATTTAATATATAAATTTTATTACAAACATTAATCAAAAGTGGTTTGTTTAATTTATCAAGATAAATTCATTTTGTACATAAAAGACTAATGTTCTTATAAAATTAATTTCATCATTCTCAAATAGTTATTAATTTAATTTATCAATCACTGATAATCCAATTATTAATTTTTTATACATGTGGAGATCATATTTTCAAATTTTATCTAGTATTGTTCATAACATCCATTTTAATGTCTAAGTTGTAACTATAATAATATTTTAATAACAATATTAATAGTATATTTTAGTTCTGTAAATCCCATACATGCTTGTTACACAAGATACTGAATGAACTTATAATTTTGTATAACATAAGAAAAACCTAGTGTTTCATATACCGTGCTCTAATATATGTGTCACATATAGAGAAATTATAACTTGTTTTTGCGTACAAAGAAATAAGAACCTAATTATTTCATATAAAACAAGGTACTTTCAGAGTTGTGTGAATTGTAAAATATTGAAAATATTTTTGAAACAAAATATTTCAAAAATCAAGAGGTGTTAAAAATTTTTATCCACCATTGTTAATCCATTATTGGTGATAAACCATTAGTGATCCATAGTTGGTGATATACAATTGGAGATCCACCCTTAGAGGATCTAATGTTCAAGTATTTTCAACTATATCATACCAATCCTATTTTATATGAATAAATTTTTATTCGATATATATATATATATATATTATTTTAAATAACTAAATAATGAAATTGGATTTAAAATCAAATTTTTAGAACCCACTCACTAACACATCCTCTCAATCCATTCGTCTTCCTTTCTCTCTTGACCAATAACCTTCAATGAGTTTCCCCTCTTCCCTTCGAACAAGTTCAATGGTGTGAGTGAGATAAACCTTTGTTTAATATCCTAAAGGATAATTACCATGAATAAATCATGAGTTGAATCTAGTCAAACTACACCAATCAAACCAAAGAACCGAAAACGCTCGACTCGAGTTTTAATTGTTGAAAAATAGTTATAAGCTGAATTGTTGATATTACGCTAGTTATTAGTACTAAAAGTACTCCAAGACCAACGAAGGATAAAATTATTTTCAATGAATGATAGACCATTCTATAATATTTCAGTTCATGATTTCAATATATTTATAGAGTATAGTTTCTGTGAGAAGAAGGATGTGATTAGAAGTAAAATCGATAGATGTTTTTTTATCTTTTCCATAAAACAATGGACTAGATGTCTCAATGTACCTCCTAGAGGTATTTATGATGATTTCAATGTTATATTCCCAATAACAATGAGTATTTCATATATGAGTATTTTATTATATAATTCACTAGAAATAATTTTGTACTAATACTCATTGTTGGAAAACATGACGAGGAGTGTAGATTATTGTTTATGTTTATCCAACACATTCATTCCCCAGGAAGGTGGTATTTAGCATAATGACATACCAAGATGAGTTATCCTTATTTCATATTAAAATAAAATATATGATAAATCTATGCATATATTTGATAGTTTACGTGATAGAGAGGAGAAAATCATTATCTAGATCCAATTATTTGATCAATGATAATTTTATTTCTACAATATTGAATGAAAAAATTCTAGTTAATCAAGGTAAATAAGATAGAGTAAGAATATGTGGTTTTTTAGCCAGTTCACTTGAATTAGGATGAATATAATTTAGAGACACTTATTAAAAAATGGGTGGTTAGGAAGGTTAAGCTATATGATAATTCCAACCCGGTGAAACACCCCAGTATACCTAAAGAGATGATTAATCTTTGATTAGATCCTGATAAAGATTTCTTATTACTTTGATAAGGAAGTTAATGAAGAAGAAGTTGAACAAAATAAGAAGAGTTTGTGGAAATTTCAGTAGGGGAATTTTTTGACCATTATGTTTTCAAAATTCTTATTTTTTCCTATAGAATCACTTATGAAGTCCCATAATTTCATATATAGACATTATGTCAAAATATATGAATATTCATTAGAAAAAATAAAAAACCACAAAATAACTAAATATGATTAGTGTCATTATAATCGTGGAAGCATAAATAAATGTTCATAAAAAGTTTACATTGTCACTTGATTATTTCCTTAATACTATAACCCTTTTTGACATTTAATACTCAGTAACATTATTCATATCCATTGGAAAAGAAACACAATTAAAGGGTGATCATAGATTCTCATTAAGGGTTAATAAGGGAGATATCAATCACAACATGAGAATGATGGAATTAGAACATGATCACAACATTTTAAAATTATACCCCAAATATCAAAATTCATAATCTCGAGTCATCAAAAAAATCATGATAGTTTATAAGACATGAATTATAAAAGAACATGAACCATTAGAGGAAAACACAAGAAATAGAATTTTTGAAAACACATAACCATAAAAAATTATTTTCTATGTATTCCAGGATATTTTATAAGGCTATTATATTGGAATGGTCTCTCTCCCAAAAGAATTATAGTAGTCATGGTTCACTCTCAAGACTATCACTGTGCATAAAGTCCATTGTTGAACTAGGTTCACTCCCCATTCTCGTATTATCTATCTCATGATATATAAATCATTACCCAATTAATTGGAGGTAGATATAAGCCACATACTATAATGAAAAACATAAATATGTGTTCTAAAATAACACAAACCATTCATTAAATCCAAAAGCATGAAAAAATGGGTTTTAATAATCATTAATTATAACATAATACATAGAAAAGAAATGGGGTTTATAATCATTTCATCATTTAATCATAAATATAACCCTTGTAGAGAAATAGTAAACATGGTATCATGGGATCATATCCCCATTAAATAATAAGTAACATAAAATATTTTCATCTTATATGGAAAATAATTTTGAATGATCACATGGAATAATTCTTGAGAAAAATAAATTTTCTATTTTAAAATCACTTATATTTATAAAAATCTACAAACTAAAAAATTTAATCATTTTATTTGAAAGTAAAATTATAAAATTTAATAAAATATTCAAATAATTAATTCTTCATGATGTTGTGTAAATACTCTCATCCTGTATAAGTTTGAAAAAAAACATTCGTTTTGTATTTTTTGTTATAAAAGTCACAAAGAACCTTGTTTAGAAAATTAAAAAATGATTTCTTTCTAAAAAATAAAACGCGGGTAATATTTTTTTGAATATTTTTAAGATAATATTTAAAACCATTTTAAGTACATATTATTTAAATTTATAAATGTTTTTAAAAAATATCTTTTCGATTGTTAGTGATTATTTTTCACTATTCATTAAAATTATAACAGTTTAGAAAACTCTAAAAAAAATTTCCAAATATAATTTTGACATTATGGATTAAAAAATGATTTTTTTTATCTTTTTTTATAATATTATAAAAATTATTTATATTTATTTTTCCCATTAAAAGAAATTATTGTTTTAAATAATTAAAAAACTTTATTAAGAAAAAAGTTCTTATTTCCCTGGAATTAATGTGTATATAAAATTCACATGTATTTTATAATATGTTTATTCATATTCAAAACCCCCTATTAAATGTATATGTTATAATGGTTATGTTAAAAAAAATTAATAGTATATTGTGATTCTTTTTAACATGGTGTTGTGTGCTATGAAATATATTAAAGAAATAAAATTATTCAATGACAAATATTTAATAAATATACCAAGGAATTACATTGATAGTTCATATCATCCTCTTAATTCCATTGAATGATTTTTACCTTAAGGTTAATATTATTAGGAGACTAAAATATCAGGTGGAGAACATGATGGTAGTTCTTAGGGGAGCTCTAGATAAGTATTTAATGTTTTGTATGGATCTGATGGAAATAGTGTAGGTGGTGGTATTGTTGAGGAAGAAAAATAACATAATTATCCTCTTATTTCTATTTCAACTAGGCCTATTGAAGAGGATAGACCAGGTTCAATTCATCATGTTTCTTGTAGCTGAGTATCTGCTCCATTTCATGAACAAATTATTTTATAAGGCCATGCTTCTAAATGTAAGATAGTTGAGCCATTAAAATTTGAGAATCCAGATAAGGATGTAGTTTCTGGAAAAAAACTTTAGAGATAACATAATAAGTGGTAAAAGTACCTAAGATATGTTCTTCTATGTATTGAGTATTCTATATCAGAATTAAAAGATGGTGATGCCCCTGGAATTCAATCTGAGTATAGTGGGAAATCCATCCCTATTGATGGAAAATATCCAAATAGATATATGGTAGAATAGATAGATGTGGCTATCTATTTGGATTTATTTTCCTAGGATATTAGTACTGATGAATCTAGAAATATAACTACTACCTTTTGTGGACAATAAAATATTTCATCCCCTTTACCTTATATGCATATACCTTTAGATTAGGTTTCTAATGATGGTATGAATGATTTTCGAGTTAGTATGTCATTAGATATAGGTGGGGTACTCAGATTTGAGACTCCTAAGTAAAACAATTTGAGTGACACCAATATAATTGTGATTTTTGAGCTATTAATATCTTATATCCAACCTAAAATGATCTTAAAAATTAAATAATTTTAGATTGAAAATATGCAGTTGGCCAATGAGATGGAAGAAGATAATTCTATCTTGGAATACATACAGAAAATATTTTCTTCTAGACAATCATCACTTCTGGATAGGTTGGAGTCATTACTTATTGTCAGTGTTTCTACTTGCAGCACTCTACATCCAATTCCTTCTATTTATGTTGATGAGATCCATTACATTGTAAGAGAGGATATACATGAAATTTTGTTTACACTTTCTTCCTCTCACCTAGAGTAAATTATATAGATAAAGGACTATTGAAAGCACATTTATAAATTGGTTAGATATTTATTCAACAAAGATATGAGTGATAGTGAGACTATCACTAAGGCATTTCTGTGCAGACATTACTTGATATTTACCAAACATGAGCTCAATTCACATTCTGTGATTCTTGATGATAATATAAGGATTCGTTAAATGTATGGGGAAATAAAGAAGAAAGTGTATCTGCATAATGTTTTAGCCCTATTTCTCAAGCCATTCATGGAGAGCATGGTGGAAATATCATTATGGTTTTTGTGAACATGATGAATATTTTTCTTTATGCTTTTGGGACTATAATAGTATTAGCTGAAGCTATTCCCATGTCTTCTTTCACATATTCACCTTATATAGTACCACTAATTTCTCAGCTTCAAAAATTGTGCATTACACAGATTGATGAAGTTCACTATATCAATCCTATCATGATCTTAGAGCTTCATCCAACTAATTCTATAAAATCCTACTCCAATTATATACCTCCTGTCACAAGAAAATGAAATGAACAAGCGGATCCTTATACCAATCAAGAAAATAGTTGTTCAAAATTTAACTAGTCATTGATATATATTTTAATTTTATTATTTTTTGTATGTAATTCATGACTTTAATATCTAATGATGATTAACTATATTTCATATTTATCTCTTAGCATGTATTTTATAATAATTTTATTATTTTTTATAATCCCACAAGTAGGAGTAAAATTTAATATAACTTAAGATGTAAATAATGTTATGAATAATGTAATTTGCATTCATCTATACTTATTTATATATTTTTTTCAGCATGGTTGTAAAATCCATGATTCAGGATCATTAAAATTGGGAGTTTTTTGGAACCTCCATATTTTAAGGAAAAAAATAATGATTATTATGTTTGTAACAAGATTACTGTTTTCTGATAGAGAATTATTTTCAAAATAAATTATTGAATACACATGGTAAATTATTTATCTTTTATTTGTTCGAAAAGATCAAAAGTCATTTTAGCATATCATCCATTAGTTAAAAAAGATATAATGTTGGAAATCTACCACTGAAGACATCTAATATTGAACCTATAACTCTAATGAAATATAACATTAAATAAATCTATCACTGAATAAGTATTCTATTTAGAGAGATACCACGAGAGTTGATCTCCTCCTTTTTTGTGCTACTACCAGCTGAAGCTAAAATTTACTGATTCTACCTCCAAGATGAGTTGTCACTAGAACTCATCTACCATCGGTGAGAATCTACCAATCAGATATCTACCTATAGTATTCTAACATTTATGTCAAAACTATTATTCATGTTTTATAATACAATGCATAGTTTATATAATTTAATATAGTCAATCCTCTTGTGGAATTAAGAAATAGTATTCTTAAAATAGTCTATATATTAATTGAAGATAAATTTAGACTTTCTTAATTTTTTCTCAGTGAGAGGATTCAATCCCAATACAGCAATAGAGCGTGTAGATGTATAAATTTATCACAACTTTCTCATGCATGAGTGTGTAAAATTAATTGATCATAGAGATCTAATAATAGTGACACATTTATATAGATTTACTAATTTCATAGGCATAATCTATTACAGACAATGAAAAAAACAAAAGGATCTTCTATACCCTTAAGATAGCTTGTTATTTGGTTCATTTTGGGGAACTTTTTCTAAATCCTTTACAAGATGAATTCAAGGATATTTGAAAATCAAACACTATTCACAATATTATTATTATATTTTTTATCTCTAATAATTTCCTCTCTCATTTTATTATTTACTTTTGAACAATGTGTTGCTATAATATGTTTTCCAATTAACATTATCACCCATGATTGATATAGATTATGATCAAAACATTCTTTCAAAATATTTTAGTGTATTTCCATGAATAATTTTGGAAGTGGGCCTGTGTGACCTGAATTTTTTTATCCCACATATAACTATGGATGAGTCCTAATTTTGGGATATACCTAGGTGCTGTTGATCACAAAAACTGATCTAAGTTGTGTATAAATATTATTTTTTTAATAAAATACCTTGAATTAGGGGATTACCAAGTGGAATATATTAAGTAACATCTTGAGATCATACCCACTTGTTTTTATTTTCCTATGTTTTATTAGTTTTGTTTTGTATATATCATGTTTTTTTCAAAATGTATCTATTTTAGAAAAAGTATAAAAAATTATACTATGATAGTTAATCTTAATCAGTTATTTATATAAATTCTTTGATCAAGTAATTTAGTTTCAAAAGTTTGGGTGATTTTAAAGAGTTTTATAATAGCTCATTGATCCCTCATTGAGAGGTTATTTAAAAAATAAGATTATATATTTCTAGTGTTTTGATTAACTATAAGTTTTATTAATTTTGGGGATTTATGTTTTTAAATTAATTAAATAAAAATTTCTATTAGGCACTCAATTGACCACCTCTTGAGTTACTCACTATGACCAACCGGTTTCATAAAACATTCAATTGAAAATTATTCCATTTTAATATAATAAGAACCCAAGATAAGAAAATGGGTTACATTCAACAAATTACATAGAACCCATTGATAAAAAATTAGATTAACATGATTTTTTTATAGAATAAATATAAGGAAATCATTAATAATTTCATCGATAATATTGACATGAAATACTCATAGAAAATTGAAGGGTATCCAATGACATCACGTAACACTCTTGGTAAATACCATTCAATCTAGGTAATATGAAAAAATTTATATTCACTATATAGATAATGATTATAAAGTTAAGGAAATAATTTACCCAATTTATCGATTTATGGAAAATAGGTGGACACCCTTCAATCAGTGTATGAAAATTTAGATGCAATGGATGACAATGAATGTCAAAGGAAATGGTGGATCATTCCTCGAATAAAGATGTATATTACTTAATCCATCCAAATATAGAAGTGACATGGTATTATTAAAATAATGTTCTTGATCGACTATAAGACATGTCAAAGAACATTTACTTAGATTAAAAATATTTATTAATGTTCTATAAAAACCAATTTGGAAATAATAAATATTCTCTATCATTTTAATGGATTTTAAAAGAAATATTTTATGAAAACTAAGTATAAATTAATTTATTTAAAAACCATGAAATTTACGGATGAATATTAATATAAAATGATAATGGGGTTATAATTAAATTTTCACACCTAAATGTTAAAAGGGAATCTTTTAGCATTTTGACCAATATAAAAAAATTTCAATTTCTTTATATTTTTTAGAAGAGTGTAATGTGTTAGAAATTGATTATAATAAATTATTGAAGAATTAATAAGACAAAATTCAAAATCACCAAATAAATATGGATATTGGAAGAGGTATATTCTTGACTAAGATTTATAGGTGGGTTAAATTTCATTTACAATAAATACTTGGAGTAAAATAAAAAGTCCAGAGAATTTGAAATTTTTGGGGAAATATAAAATACCCATGAATATCCGATGTAATTTTTTTTTGGATTTAGTAAGATTTAGATTTACCAAAATTGATTATATTTAAAAAAAATATGATTTAAAATTAAAATTTTCGTTGAAATAGTTAATGTTTTTGAAATATTTTAATCAAAACCCAATTCTACTTTGGAATCATTTCAATTGAATTACATTTAAATAAGGTACACAACATGGCTCTTAAAAACCCAAAAATTAAATGAATATGGTAAAATACATTAATTTTAAATTAATAACACCATATAAAAGATATCATGGTGCTCAATATGAAATATGTCATAAGAAATTAAATTCTAGTAGAAGGAAAACCTTGCCATAATTCCTTCTTAGTTGAAATGAATTATACCACTATTTATAAAAAATTAACTATCAGAATAAAAAAAATCACTAAATTTTTCATATCTATATTCTTTTATAAACATCATATATAATTATTCCCTTAATGAATATTACTCAGTTATAGTCTACCGTTATGTCGGTAATGAGTAATCTTGATCATTTTGATCTAGTTTCTTAATAACGATGTTGTTCTTAATTGTTCTTACAATTTTATTCATCACTATAACATCCAAGGTACTTGAATTTATATTTTATAATTATTTTAAATATTATAATTTCATTTTATAGGATTATTTGTTATGATCTAAAAGTATTATTTTTATGATGAGTATGTTTCGACGATTCGTTGGGATCAAAGAGTGTTATAGTAATACTAATTTAATTTTAATATTTACATTAAAAAAATAAATATTTTGTTATTTACATTGAAAATTATGAGAATAATAATACTCTCATTTATCCAATACATATATTTTTTATATTATACAAGTACCTGGTTAAACTAAACCAAACAATAATATAAAACAACCCATAGATGATTATGAAGCTATTTAGTAGTGAGAAAATTGTATTAAAATTATAATTTCCTTTTTTAATTTTATTAATTTTTTATATAATATTTTTAAATAATTATAATAATAATATAATCTATATAAATTTATTTCATTGTTTGATGAAATCATTTTCATTCTCTTGGAAGGCTCATTGGGAATATCAAATTTACCATGGGTGTTTACTGTTCATATTGTTAATAGGTTGACTAATTTGAATTTTCAAAAACATAATATATTTGTAAAAATAATATTTAGCCATTAAGTAAAATATCATGACCATATATATAAGTGATTGATGAAAGGAAAATTGAAGTCAATCATTCCATGATAGCGGTAGTCCACATGTACTCATAGATGATTAATATGTTTTCCATATAATTGGGAAATAGATTAATATATTTTATCATTTTTGAATAAAAAATATTTCATAAACAAATTCCTTATACATTAAATTTTATATTAGTTTCTTCCTTATATGGAAGTGAAGGAAAATTAATCATGTCACGTCGTGGATGCTATAGTTTTCACAACACAAGAATGACAGAGTAGTTTTTCATAAAGTAAAAGGTAAATGGTTTTTGAAGACTGTAACATAATTATAAAACAATAAAATTATACTAATGATAATAATACTAATATTTCAATATTTTTTTAGAATTTGAGGTATAATATGCACTCATAATGAAATATAAATGAAAAAGGAGTAGTTAGAAATTTATACATCACTTCTTAGATTATGGTGGTCAAGCCTTTGTGAGATGGTATCTTGAGTTGTCCCAAACCTATTGAAAGAATTAAGGAATCATTAACATATTTGTGGGTATATTTAGGGCAGAAATATGTGGGTCTTTATGCCTGGTTAAGTGATGAGATGAGTGATCCATTTATATGTGAAAGAGATATTTTTTTTTTCTAATTTCAAAAAAAAAATTAAATACATTCTCATTGAACGTAGAACTAAAATTGTGAAATAATAGAGTTATTAAGGGAAAAGGTTTATTAAGTACTCAAACACATATTCTTATAACTATTTTAAATAATATTTTGGGTCATTAAACATTAGATTAAAACTTTTTAAGACATTTGAGTTTTAAGAAGGTAACTTGTTTATACAAAGGTAATAAATATTTTTTTCCTTGAAAAACAATTGGTGTGTATTACATAATTTGAGGTAATTATTCTACAAATTAAACTCCACCTTATTTTATTAATTATCAAAGACTAATACAATTCAATTTTAAAATAAATTATTTATTATTTATTATTTTTTAACATTTTAACTTGTGATCTAAAACATAAAATATGGGTTTATTATTAGAAAATAACATTTTTAAAACTATAAAGTAACTTATAATATACATATTCAGCCCCATGATTTTTTTTTAATTTTCTGTTAATAATTATATAATACTAATTCTATAAAATCATTTTGTATGTAAAAATAATCTTTTTCAATTTTCAACATAAAAATTATATCCAAATAAAAGAAAAAAATTATTAAGTTAGTATTTTAATTATAATTTCAGAAATGAATTCAATATTTTTCAATTCACATTCTAAAATTTTAAAATTTATCGCTAAAATAAAATCATAAAATATTGAGAAAGACTATTTTTATAGGAATTAATTTTTTTCTATATTAACTATTCTTCTAGAATTAGTTCTAATAATAAACATATCAAACTTTTAAAATATAAATTTTTTAAAATTAATTTCATTTTTAATAGATTATTTTATTAGGATCTTATTTTTACCTATTGAAAAAATATTAAAAAGAGGCCATTATTTCATAAGTAGGTTATAACTTTTTCCATCCACATTTACAATGACTACGATACATTGATCAGTATCTATTTTTATAAAAAGTCTTGTGTTATATTAGGGTTTGGTGTTTTAGTTTAAACATTCTATTAACATAATATTTATATATTTAAAATACACTGTGAAATACTAGGTAATTAAATTTTCCCACATTAAATAAATTGAATCCTAAAAATTTCAATTTTTATTCCATTAAATAGTTAAGGGATTTTATAACTCTAGATTTATTTTCCTGGGAGGATTCATCCTCACTATCATGGGTTTTAATAGTGAAATCATATTTTTCATCATTATAGTAATATAACTAATATTACTTTTTTTACCATTTGTGGAATATACCCTAATAAAATAGGTTTATTTTCATTTAATGGAGTTTATAACCACCCCTATATTAATATGTGATAATGGGTGGAAATTTATAGTAGATTTGTCTATCTTATAATTTATCAATGACATGAGTTCCAATTCATCCCTAATATAAAATAAGATGTGATTAAAATATGTGTAATTTGTTTTTAATGGAAACACACTCTTATTACCATATAATAGTAAATACCTTTATATATGGGAATTAAATTTTTTATAAATAAATAAATATCTTGACAACATGGTGGTGAGTTGATGTACTTAGAGTACATTCCTAATACATAAATTATGTTGAATAATATATAATAACACCACTTGAATTTCATGAGTAGAAGGTTAGTGTTCCTCACAATACAATATATTTAGAAGCCACTTCTCTAGTTGTGGTTTCATAGGAATTTCCCTATCATAAAATTTTGTTGGTGTGTATCGACCTTCTTATTTGTTGTATTAAGGTATTTACTAGGATAATTTCCATATTCCACACTTCTAATATAGTAAACCATTAGTTATAATATAAGACAGACTCATTTTCCATTAACCTTATACACTATGATCCTCGATTTTCCTCATAAACTAGTTTATATATGCCCTCCTTTTTTACAAATAACCCATATCCAATTTTTTGAGACATTTCCATTGGTCATGCTTAACAAATTTTGACATGAATTTATTTGATGATTCTTTACATCATCAGCATCTTCACCTGAACATCCATGAGGCACTAACTATTTATTCTTTAGTTTGTTTGGAAGCATTATTATTTTTTCTTAATTAATCATAATTCTTGGTATCTAGTTTGAAATAATCATAATATTTTTATATCTAGATAATCCCCCACTTTATTTCTCATTGGGTAAATATTATCATTGTCCATGGAATAATGTTTTAACACGGTTACTTCATGCATCATATATTATAGAAAAAAATTGATAATTGTGAGTGATGAATAGTTATCATTATAAGATAATTATTTTAAAATAACTACATGAAATATTCATTCTTGAAATGTCTAAATTTTGAAATAAATACATTAACTTTATATTCAACATAATTCACTCTCGGTTTAATATTGGTTTCATGAGTTTGGTTTCTCTTATATTCCTTAATTTAATTTCATTACCTGATGAATCTTTTATAATAGAATATAAATAGAATCACATTAACCACATAATATCCCTTGAGTGTGTCAAAGTTGGTGTTTAGTTAGGATTATATATCATGAACATAGTTATGATTGAGTTAATATCCAAAAATCGTATTTTAGGGTTATTACACATAGGTACATCTATGTATAGGACTAATTCCACTTGTAGTATCTTGAGAGAGATTTCATTTCTATGAAATCCACATGATCTCTTATTTTCCAATTTTTTAGAAGTTATTCTTTACTTATACTCATCCAATAAAATTATACGTTGGGTTTTACTAATGTTATTTTATCCTATTCCCAAAAATAATACTCTAACCAACCTTAAGGATAATCTAATCCTTTGAAATTATAATATGCCTTAACTTTTAATTCTATAATGAAATTTATACCTCATAATTTGTAATGACCCACCAATTCTCATTGTCTTTAGTGTACAATGATTCATTACTACGCCTTAAGAGACATCCCCAAGACACCAAAGGCTGACCATAAATGCAGAAGGGTTTCAAATACAAGTGGGGGCCGATTTACCATTTAGGAAATAAACCAAAAAACCTACCAAACATGAAAAAAAATTCACTATATTATGCATGAAAAAATGAAAGACCACTCAATATGTTCATGCACTCAAAACCACATCAAAGTAAGCAACAACGAAAGGATAACCAAGTATAATAGTACACAGTGGATAATCTACACAATACTCTCCAAAGACCTCAAGGATCCATGATCCACATGATCCAAGCTCCAAAATATGCAAACAACCCAACATCACAAGGTAGTTAAACACATGTGAAACATTACCTTTTCCCATGTCCCGGAATATAGAATCTTCAAAAGCACCAAAGTTCCAAAGAAGGGGTGAGTGTAAAACTCAGTAGGTTTTCCCCAATGACATCCCCACTCATTCCAATATGATAGAGGAGTTATAAATAGTTATATAAAATAGTTTATATAAAACAATTTCTGAAAAGAATTTTACATGTTTCCAAAACCATTCATTACCCAAACCATACAAGTGCAATTGAAACCAATTTCTCCAGCAAGATATTTTTCCAAAAAAATAACCAAACAATCTTTACAACCATTTCCCAATATCCCTATATTAGCATATCCAACCATTAATCAAAACCATGCAACCAAACATGCATGCTACATTATGAAAGTTCCATACTCATGAGAGGTTTCTCGTTGATCTACCAAGCCGTCACAAGGTAATTTTTTCCCATGTTCCATTAATCCTTTGGCACCGACCACAAGGTCATATTTCAACCAAACCCCATATATGAAATTCCAATGTGCCATTAAACCTTTCCCACCAAGAAAAAGTTCATATTTCAACCAAGCCCCGTATATACAATATGAACACATAACACATATGCCGCACGATCAAGCCAAAATAAACCTTTTAATAAAAACAACTCGTATTAAAAACTATTTCTATCAAAAATATTTCAATGCCAAACCATTTCAACTACAAACAATTTCTATAAAACAACATTTTTATTGAAAACAATTTCAATTTAAAACCCATTTTTCATCAACCATTTAGAAATTACATAAAATCTATAATTTAAAATCCTCATTTTAAATTAAACCCCCTTTTTCATAACTATTCACCAAGATCATGAAATTTCACAAAAACCATAAAACATAAAAAATGAATATTTTTACATGAATTTCACAATAAAAAACCAATTTGAATCTAATCCAATCAATTCAAGCCAGAGAAGTCGAGATAGAATCCACCTACCTTGAAGGTTTTTATGAAACATTAACAGCAAACGAAGAACACACAATGAAGCGGGTCGATTCTCCAAGAGAGGACTTAGATATATTATCCAAGCAATATAAAGACTCAAAATTGAAATATTTGGCCTCTAAAAACGTAGAAATATGCACTATAGGTTCAGATATGAGAAAGAATAGAGATTAGAGAAGTAGATCTAAGCTGGTCTAAGAAAACATGACAAATCTGTAATGAATAGTGATATAACTCAAGAATCAGACTCGAAATCACCAAGGGAAGACTTCTAAATGGCTTCAAATCATGTGGGGAGGATTGTCCAACCTTCTAGGGAGAGTAATCTCGAATTAGGGGCATTTTGAATCCAAAAAGAAATAAATAGAGCAAAAAAGAGTATGTTCCTAGAAAATAAGATCTATGTAGAGACCAGATGCTTGACGTACAAGGACATTACATTACTTTTTCAGAATACTTAGTACATAACAAAAATACACACACAAGGAACAAAATAGTTTAGTGTCTTTGGAAACTCAGAACGTAATCTTCTAATCATGGTGAAAGATCTTCAACATCTCCCATAAAGATCTTTCTTTTTTTTCTTACCTAAATCCTTTCTTTATATCCTAGGGAAAAGAAAACATAAAAGGGTGAGCTCAAATTCTCATTAATGGTAAACAAATTAAATATCAATCACATAATATTCATAAGAACATAACATTTTGGAAATCTTAACCTGAAAAGAGATCATAATATCATAACGTGGGATAAATCACAGTAGTGAAATGTAATCCCAATAATCATAACTTAAAACATGAAACTTTGTGGCGTACACAAATAATCATAGAGAATCATTTCTTATTAGTCAAGACTCATTACCAAGACTATCTTAGTGGAAAAAGTCCATTTATGAACCGAGTTCATTCCTCGTTTTAGTCCTGCTTCACTGAACCGGTTTAACCTGCCGTTCTAGCCATGTCTATCTCATTAGATCTAAAATCTTTACCCAATGCATTGGAGGGAGATATAGGTCCCACCCATCTCATAATGATACCATTCTTATGTGTGCCACAAAATCAAAAACCATACATCATAGCATAACCCATGTAATAAAAATTCGAATCTTAAACATCGTGACATCATAAAACAACACATATAAGATAAAGGAATTCATAAAAATAATTCCATCACAACATAATCAAATCAATGTAATAATAGGGATATAAACAGAACCTTATATTATCTTAGATGGAAAATAATTTTTGATAAAAAACTTGAACTCCATTCTTGAGGAAAATATCCTTTCTACTTCAAAAACACTTTTCATGTCATACAATTCTAAAGTAAAAGAAGTTGATTAAAAATAAACTTGAAAAATTTTAAAGGAATATTCTTGGAAATAATGTTCTAAAAATCCATTCATGCTGTATAAGTTAAAAAAACATTCTTCTCGTACTTTTGTCAGAAAGTCAAAAAGTACCTCGTACGAAAAACGATAAAAGATTCCTTTCATATTTTTTACTAAAAACTCACCAAAGGGTAAAATTGGATTTAAAAAATTTTAGGTGGATAGAAGTAATATTACATATTGAGGAAACATGTATGGGGAGGATAAAATACACACCAGTAAATTTCAAAGTATAAACAATCTCGGATAAAAATGAGAGCGTGATATTTCCCTTACCTTAGATCTGATTTGCTTCTTAAGTGTCCGAAACTACTGTATAATGATTTAAATAATGTCGTTTACTTATTCTAGAATCATACTCATTGTTATGATATCATATATGGTTCACTTATGACTTTATTTTACCCGTTCTTTTGTAAATTCCATGTTAAAGAGCGTTTTGGGTAAAATCGTTTCATTTGTCGTCCGTGTTGTGACTTGTAATTATTCATATGATTACTTAGATCATGATTACTTAATTCCATAATATAAAACATGATTTATATATAATATATATTCAGAATATACATATATATAATAGATCAGTAAATGGAAAGAAATACACCGTTCATGGAGATGGTAGGTCGTACGTACGCATGAAAGCTGTTTTCGTTTCCTTATTGAGTTGAATGGAATTAAGTAGATGACATACATATATATACAAATAAATCCAGTATCATTATTATGTCATATATTTCATGATTAATTATTATATATACTTTATAATCATTCATGAATGGTTAATGTGGAGAATGAATCTCATCGCGTCGTGGAGATGGTAGTCCGTACGTACGCACGAGCGATGATATCGTTCTCATGATCATGGGACTGTATTGGAGTGTATGTATTACTATTTCAGAATCAATATCACTTTAAAATAATCATATATAGTTATTATTTACACCATTATACCCATACAAGTAAGGTGGTGGTGGAAAATAGATTACACCACGGCGTGGAGATGGTATTCCGTACGTACGCACGCGCGGTGATTTCGTTTTCCGTAGGATGGATAGATGGTGAAATATGGTTGTTTCATACTTATAATAACATATAAGTATATGAGTGATACTGGTGCAATTACTTCATAATGAAACAACCTATGAAGAGGAAGTGGAAGAAGAAATAAAGTTGAAAGAATCGGTAACGGATATTACCTCTTCTTTGAAGCGCCTCTTTGAGTCCTCTTCTTAGGGCACTAAAATTGGTCTTTGAAGATAACCGGGACCTCTAGGATGTTTCTAGGGAAGTGGAGAAGGGAATTTCTCAGGGGTAGGATGATCTTTAAGGCTTAAAGTGGTGTGAGGAAGAGAGGGAGGAGGTGCCCTTTTATAAGGGAGGAGAGGGGCTCTTTTGGAAAACTAAAAATTTTATTTTATTATTAAGTCATATTCGGTTTTAAATAGCTCCAAATTGATTTATTTATAAGATAAGGTGGGGATGGGTCGAACTAATCTCATAAAATATAATTTAGAAAAGTTTAGGTTCCTATTTTAACCTTATCATTTATATTTAACTTTAAGTTAGACAATTTTACTTTTACCGTGTCTTTATGTGTTCTTACACTATAAGGTTAATAAACATACTATAACAAGACAAACGAACCTCAAGTTGTTTATTATTAATATATATAACCTTATCTAAGTCATTTTGCCTATCCTTAGATTTTTAGGAATAAAATAACAATTATTAAGATAATATTTAAAAAAAAACTATTTTATGTCAATTTTGACACTATTTAGTAATTGATTTTTGTGAAAATCATAACAGAATGATCAGTTAAAAAAAAGTTAATTAAATAAATAAAAACATGTCATATTAACCTAAAAAATTAGTGTAATTCATAAAAAGTCTCAAATTACATTTATTTCTGTGTTTATAACATCAATTATGTCAATATTTCATTAATAAGATAATTACTGCATCATCGTTGTGTCATAAATTAATTAAATTATATAATGTTAAAAAATTACAAATAAATTACCATTATATAGGAAATAGTTTTAGATTTCAAATTAATATTTATAGTCAAATTTATTTTAGGTATAACCCTATATAAAAAATTAACTACTTATTAAACTTTGATTTTAACTATTTTAACCCGTCTTTAAATAAATTAATAATAAATGTCCTAATCTAATCCAATTGGGCCTAAATGGTCATATTTTATTCCTAAGGTTGTTTTTGGTCGAATTACACTTATCTAATAGAATTAGAACATGTGTTAAGGTAATAATAATATCATTTTTACCCTTAATTACACTATTTACTTTTACCCGTTGTAAAAAAAGTAAAAAGTTACTATTCACCAAAAATTATTTTCATCTCATTGAACCACATTTTACTTACTGACATCAACCGTGTCTCTCGGATTTTTGGAATTTCACTCACAGAAGTGGTAAAATTAAGTTTTATGAAAAATTTATTTTTTTAAACTACCACTTAGCGGTTTCACTATTCATCAAAAAATGAAAGTTTCCTAAAAATACCAAAAATTAGGCTTAAGCTATATTTGATATTATGAACTCAAAAATGATGTCTATTTTACCAAATTCATAACATATCATTTTAATTAATTAATTTAAAAATCAATTCCCGTCGTCAAAACAAATAGCGTTTTCTTAAGAGATAATAACTATCGAAAGATTGACACTTGTTTATGTCTAGTTTAAATGTGTAATTACATCCAATGACCAACATTGTATTAAATTGTAAAATTATATTCTAAATATAATTTAAAACCACTAAAATTAATAATTTATCACTATTAATTATTTCGATTAGAAAGGTTGTTTTTAATAAAAATTTAGTAATTTTCACTATTCATTCGAAAATGAAAGTTATCCGAAAAGTAACAAAATTTCACCCTCACCTAATTTCGATATTTTGAATACTAAAATGAATTCCATTTTTCAAAATAAAATTTAAAAAATTTCAATAAGTGGTTATTACTATTCATAACGGCTAGTTTTAATAATATTTTAATAGCATACTGTTGTTTAATGAAACTCAGTATTGCGTACTACACATGCTATCGAGGAAGGTCGCGATTGCGTGTAATTCAAGGAAAGACAAGGATGAATGTTGTGCAAGCTCCTTTTGGTGTAGCATACAACCCAATACATTAATTAAATAAAAAAAATATTTTTCATAAAATCTCAGGGTGTTACATTCTACCCCCCTTAAAATGAATTTCGCCCTCGAAATTCATCGGGGTTATAAATGGTTTACTATTTGAAAGTTTATTTGATAGAAACCCACATCGTAAAAAGGATTACCTAAACCAATCTTAAAAAACAAAAGTATGAAACGTAACGGTTACCCAAATAAACTAATCACTCGGTTTCCACATAGATGAAAATATGGATATGGAAGAGAAATATAACCATCATCTTCTAATGGAGAGTGGTGGGGAATATGGATATGGAAAAGACATCAATCACAAAGGCATAATTTTGTGACGATCTAAGGTACCATCTGATTCATCATATATAAGAGCACTAGGACAACATTTTTGGTTTTCAAGATCGTTTCCCTAAAGTTGATGAAATTGAAATTAGAAGAAATACTTTCGTGATTTCGGTATAGTCTCACTGTTGGTCGTTCTATGGACAATTTCCACATAATCTCTTAAATAAATGAAGTTGAATTTGTCATTCGTGATGTGTTAGAAGATCATGTGATAAAATGATGGGTCATTCCATCTGTCTCAAACAAAAGGTTAGAAAAGTTAACAAAAAATACATAAGTCCATCTATAGTGAGATTAATCATATATGGTTCCTAAAATGGAGTTAGACTTCTTACATCATACTTCTTAATATAATAAAACTAGTTTCTACTAAACAAGGACTTCCTGTAGGCCAGTGGTAGGCGATAAAGGCCAGTCGCACTTTGGTTGTGGGTTCGATTCCCACAGCATTGTCCGATGCGATGGGTTCTCACCCATCCTGCAGGTTGTCCTTTTTCTAAAACTACATTCCATAAATAATATCGAAAAAACTTCTATCCTTAAACAATACTAACTTATTTCCAACATAATCCATTCCATCTTTAGGCTTATCCAAAATACTTCGGTCCAAGCTCATAGTATAAAGAAAATGATTACTTGAAATGTCACATAAAAATCACGTGAATGCCATCATTTATCCCCATAGGATATATCTTGTTGGTCAAATTACAAACATGTGAATACATTAATCATGTATTCCCTTGAAGAATGAATACCCATTGAACCTTAGTGAAAACATGAATGCAGTTAAAAGTTAACACTTTCCACATACCAAAATCCTCAAAATTCTATATACTCAAACCATGATATCACTTAGTCCTTATATCAATCATGAGCTCATGAATACTGTCAAACATTTCATTTTTTTCTTATCCCTTCATTATGTGCATATCATCTTTTTTTCCAAAAATATATCTCAATCACTTTCTATGGTTACCGGTACAATAAAATTATTGAAAACCACAATAGACCAATACATAAATATTCCAATATTCCACGATACTATATACAACATTATTTTGGAATCCCATTACATAAACACTTAATCATTCCACCACATCGTTGTCATATTCAACATCACCAATGGTGATCGCATGTGACTTCCCTCTGTCCTTTGCCTTAAGTGGTTGCTTATATCAATCATCACTAACCCTTGGATTAGGGCATTTATTAGCATAATGCCCAATTTCCTTGAACTTGAAGCACTGAAGTGTAGTAGGTTCATTCTGTGTGTCCCTTCCTTTGATTGCATCATTAGACATCTTCTTCTCATCATTGCGGCATTCAAATGCCCGATGACCTTCCTTTCCACATTTGAAACAGTTACTTGTCCCTTTAAGAAAATCTCCACCATGATACTTTCCACACTTTGAGAATAAGGAAACATTCATCTTCTTTTCACCATTTTTCTGAGATTTATCCTTGAACTCCATATTTTGTTTCTTGTCAAAACTATGTGACGGATAAGTAACACCAACTTATATTTCTACCTTGATAGCACAACACACAATTTCTTCATAGCTACTGAAGTCTCTTATAGCTAATGCCCTTCGAAGATTTGGTTTTAAGACACTAAAGAATCGATCAACTTTACTTTCTGGTTGGATTATAAATCCAGATGAATACCTTGCAAGCCTTGTAAAATTCGCTTCGTATATACCAACAGATTCATCATCCTTTTGCTTTAGTTCATGAAACACTTTCACCATCTTTAATTGAAGAATACGAGGGAATTACTTATTGAAAAATATGTTCTTGAACTCGTCCCATTCCATGGACTCAATTTCATATCTTGGCCTCGTATTCTTGATAAGATTCCACCATTGATCAACATCACCTTCCAAACAATACACTGCTAATATGACTTTATCATGTTGAGAACATTGAAGAACTGAAAATATCTTTTCAGTAGTACTGATCCATTATTCGGCAACAAGTGGATCAGAAGAACCACTGAAAGAAGGTGGGCGTTGCCTCATGAAGGACTCAATAGAATATTGTTCCCTTCTCTGCTCATTTGGAAGTCCAGAATGATTCATAGCTTGTGTAAGTATAGTAATAAGATTTTTCACTCCATCTCCCATAACATTTGTTTGTTCAGGAGGACAATCATTGCATTGTCCATTACATTGATCAACATGGTTCCTTCGGGTTCCATCCATCGTCTAAAACCCAAAAGGAACAGTGTGAGAGGCAAAAATCATGCTAGGGAAAACAAAAAAATAAAGGAGGAGTACCTTCAATTTCTAACATCTTGGGTTACCATAATTCTAGTACTATAACCTATACATATTCTTAACCTTAGGGACATCCCTAGACATACCTTATAAATATCTCTAGGGATCTCACTAAAGTTCTCGCATCCTAGTTTCCAAAGATTGACTAAACCTTTCCTCTGATACCAACTGTAGAGAACCGAAGCTTGACGTACAAGGACATTACATTACTTTTTCTTAATACTTAGTAAATAACAAAAACACACACACAAGGACCGTAATAGTTTAGTGACTTTGGAATCTCAGAAAGTAATCTTCTAATCATGGTGAAAGATCTTCAACATCTCCTATAAATATCTTACTTTTTTTTCATACCTAAAACCTTTATTTATATCCTGGGGAAAAGAAAACATAAAAGGGTGAGCTCAAAATGCTCAGTAAGGGTAAACAAAAGAAATATCAATCACATAATATTCATAAGAACATAACATTTTGGAAATCTTAACCTTCAAAAGAGATCATAATATCATAACATGGGATAAATCATAGTAGTGAAATGTAATCCCAATAATCATAACTTAAAACATGAAACTTTGTGGCGTACACACATAATCATAGAGAATCATTTCTTATTAGTCAAGACTCATTGCCAATACTATCTTAGTGGAAAAAGTCCATTTTTGAACCGAGTTCATTCCTCGTTTCAGTCCTGCTTCACTGAACCAGTTTAACCTGCCGTTCCAGCCATGTCTATCTCATGAGATATAAAATCATTACCCAATCCATTGGAGGGAGATATAGGTCCCACAAATCTCATAATGATACCATTCTTATGTGTGCCACAAAATCATAAACCATACATCATAGCATAACCCATGTAATAAAAATTGGAATTTTAAACATCGTGACATCATAAAACAACTCATATAAGATAAAGTAATTCATAAAAATAATTCCATCACAACATAATCAAATCAATGTAATAATAGGGATAGAAACAGAACCCTATACTATCTTAGATGGAAAATAATTTTGATAAAACACTTGAACTCCATTCTTGAGGAAAATATCCTTTCTACTTCAAAAACACTTTTCATGTCATACAATTCTAAACTAAAAGAATTTGATTAAAAATAAACTTGAAAAATTGTAAAGTAAGATTATTGAAAATAAAGTTTTAAAAATCCATTCATGCTATATAAGTTAAAAAAACATTCTTCTCATACTTTTGTCAGAAAAGTCAAAAAGTACCTCACACGAAAAACGACAAAAGATTCCTTTCATATCATTTACTAAAAACTCACCAAAGGGTAAAATTGGATTTAAAAAATTTTAGGTGGATGAAATTAATATTACATATTTAGGAAACATGGATGTGGATGATAAAATACACCCCGGTAAATTACAAAGTATAAACAATCTCAGATAAAAATCAGATCGTGATATTTCCCTTACCTTAGGTCCGATTTGCTTCGTAAGTGTCCGAAACTCCTGTATAATGATTTAAATAATGTCATTGACTTATTCAAGAATCATACTCAATGTTATGTTATCATATATGGTTCACTTATGACTTTATTTTACCCGTTCTTTTGTAAATTCCATGTTAAAGAGCGTTTTGGGTAAAATCGTTTCATTTGTCGTCCGTGTCTTGACTTGTAATTATTCATATGATTACTTAGATCATGATTAATTAATTCCAGAATATTAAAAATTATTTATATATAATATATATTACGAATATACATATATATAATAGATCAGTAAATTGAAAGAAATACACTGTTCATGGAGACAGTAGGCCGTACGTACGCATGAACGATGTTTTTGTTTCCTTATTGAGTTGAATGGAATTAAGTAGATGACATACATATATATACACATAAATCCAGTATCATTATTATGTCATATATTTCATGATTACTTATTATATATACTTTATAATCATTCATTAATGGTTAACATGGAGAATGAATCTCATCACGTCGTGGAGACGGTAGTCCGTACGTATGCACGAGCGATGATATCGTTCTCTTGATCGTGGGACTGTATTGGAGTGTATGTATACTATTTCAGAATCAATATAACTTTAAAATAATCCTATATAGTTATTATTTACACCATTATACTTATCCAAGTAAGGTGGTGGTGGAAAATAGATTACACCACGGCGTGGAGACGGTATTCCGTACGTACGCACGCGCAGTGATTTCGTTTTCCGTAGGATGGATAGATGGTGAAATTGGGTTGTTTCATACTTATAATGACATATCCTTATATGAGTGATACTGATGTTATTACTTAATAATGAAACAATCTAAGAAGAATAAGTGGAAGAAGAAATAAAGTTGAAAGAATCGGTAACGGACATTACATCTTCTTTGAAGCGCCTCTTTGAGTCCTCTTCTTAGGGCACTAAAATTGGTCTTTGAAGAAGACCCGAACTTCTATGATGTTTCTAGGGAAGTGGAGAAGAGAATTTCTCAGGGTTTGGATGATCTTTAACTCTCAAAGTGGTGTGAGGAAGAGAGGGAGGAGGTGCCCTTTTATAAGGGAGGAGAGGGGCTCCTTTGGAAAACTAATAATATTATTTTATTATAAAGTCATATTCGGTTTTAAATAGCTCCAAATTGATTTATTTCGAAGATAAGGTGGGGATGGGTCGAAGTACTCTCATAAAATAGAATTTAGACAAGTTTAGGTTCCTATTGTAACCTTATCATTTATATTTAACTTTAAGTTAGACAATTTTACTTTTACCGTGTCTTTTTGTGTTCTTACACTATAAGGTTAATAAACATACTATAACAAGCCAAAAGAACCCCAAGTTGTTTATTATTAATATATAGAACCTTATCTAAGTAGTTTGGCCGATCCTTAGATTTTTAGGTATAAAATATAAATTATTAATATAATATTTTCTTTAAAAACTATTTTATGTCAATTTTGACACTATTTAGTAATTGATTTTTTTGAAAATCAGAACAGAATGATCAGTTCAAAAAAAGTTAATTAAATCAATAATAACAGGTTATATTAACCTAAAAAATTAGTTGAATTCATAAAAAGTCAAAAATTACATTTCTTTGGGTGTTTATAACATCAATTATGTCAATATTTCATTAATAAGATAATTACTGCATCATCGTTGTGTCATAAATTAATTAAATTATTTAATGTTCAAAAATTAAAAATAAAATACCATTATGTAGGAAATATTTTCAACTTTTTAATGAATATTTATAGTCGAATTTATTTTATTTATAACCCTATAATAAAAATTAACTACTTATTAATATTTGATTTTAACCATTTTAACCCTTCTTTAAATAAATTAATAATAAATGTCCTAATCCAATCCAAGTGGGCCTAAATGGTCATATTTTATTCCTAAGGTTGTTTTTGGTCTAATTACACTTATCCAATAGAATTATGACATGTGTTAAGCTAATAATAATATCATTTTTACCCTTAATTACTTTATTTACTTTTAGCCGTGGTAAAAAAAAGTAAAAAGTTACTATTCACCAAAAATTATTTTCATCTCATTGAACCACATTTTACTTACTGACATCAACCGTGTCTCTCAGAGTTTTTAAATTCCACTCACAGAAGCGGTAAAATTAAGTTTTATGAAAAATTCATTTTTTTAAAACTACCACTTAGTGGTTTGACTATTATTCAAAAAATTAATGTTTCCAGAAAAATACCCAAAATTAAGCCTAAGCTATATTTGATATTATGAACTCAAAAATGATGTATATTTTACCAAATTCAAAACATATTAGTTCCATTAATTAATTTAAAAATTAATTCCCGTCGTCAAAACAAATAGCGTGTTCTTAAGAGATAATAACTATCGAAAGATTGACACTTGTTTATGTCTGGTTTAAATGTGAAATTACATCCAATGACCAACATTGTATTAAATTGTAAAAATATATTCTAAAAATTCTTTAAAACCACTAAAATTAATAATTTATCACTATTAATTATTTCTATTAAAAAGGTTTTTTTTAATTAAAATTTATTAATTTTCACTATTCATTTGAAAATGAAAGTTATCTGAAATGTACCAAAATTTAACCCTAATCTAATTTCGATTTTCCAAATCCAAAAATGAAGTCCGTTTTGAAAAATAAAATTTACAAGATTTCAAAAAGTGGTTATTACTATTCATAATGGCTAGTTTTAATAATATTTTAATAGCATATCGTTGTTTAGTGAAACTCGGTATTGTGTACTACACACGCTATCTAGGAATGTCGCGATTGCGTGTAATGAAAGGTAGGTCAAGGATGCATGTTGTGCAAGCTCCTTTTGGTGTCGCGTACAACACAAGAAATTAATGAAATTAAAAAGAATATTTTTCATAAAATCTCGGGGTGTTACATTCTACCCCCCTTAAAATGAATTTCGTCCTCGAAATTCGTCGGGGTTATAAATGGTTTACTATTCGAAAGTTTCTTTGATAGAAACCCACTTCGTAAAAAGGAATACCCAAACCAATCTTTAAAAACAAAAGTATGAAACGTAACGGTTACCCAAATAAACTAATCACTGGGTTTCCACATAGGTGAAAATATGGATATGTAAGAAAAATCTAACCATCATGTTCTGATGGAGAGTGGTAGAGAACATGGCTATGGAAAAGATAGAAATCACAAAGCCATAAATTTGTGACGATCTAAGGTACCATATGATTCATCAGGTATAAGAGCACTAGGACAACATTTTTGGTTTTCAAGATCGTTTCCCTAAAGTTGATGAAATTGGAATACGAAGAAATACTATCGTGATTTCGGTATAGTCTCTCTGTTGGTCGTTCTTTGGAAAATTTCCACTTCATCTCTTAAATAAATGAAGTTGAATTTGTTATTCATGATGTGTTAGCAGATCATGTGATAGAATGATGGGTCATTCCATCTGTCTCAAAAAAAGGTTAGAAAATTTATCAAAATATACATAAGTCTATCTATAGTGAGATTAATCATATATGGTTCCTAAAATGGACTTATACTTCATATATCATACTGATTAATATAATAAAACTAGTTTCAACTAAAGAAGGACTTCTTGTAGGCCAGTGGTAGGCGATAAAGGCCAATTGCACTTCGGTTGTGGGTTCGATTCCCACAGCCTTGTCCGACGCGATGGGCTGTCGCCTATCATGCACGTTGTCCTTTTTCTAAAACTACATTCCATAAATAATATCGAAAAAACATCTATCCTTAAATAATACTAACTTATGTCCAACATAATCCATTCCAATCTTTGGGCTTATCCAAAATACTTTGGTCCACGCTCATAGTATAAAGAAAATGATTACTTGAAATGTCACAAAACAATCACGTGAATGCCATCATTTATCCCCATAGGATATATCTTGTTGGTCAAATTAAAAACATGTGAATACTTTAATCATGTATTCTCTTGAAGAATGAATACCCGTTGAACCTTATTGAAAACATGAATGCAGTTAAAAGTTAACACTTTCCACATACCAAAATCCTAAAATTTCTATATACTCAAACCATGATATCACTTAGTCCTTATATCAATAATGAGCTCATGAATACTGTCAAACATTTCATTTTTTCCTTATCCCTTCATTATGCGCATATCATCTTTTTTCCAAAAATATCTCAATCACTTTCCATGGTTACCGGTACCATAAAATTATTGTAAACCACAATAGACCAATACATAAATATTCCAATATTCCACGATACTATATACAACATTATTTTGAAATCCCATTACATAAACACTTAATCAATCCACCACATCATTGTCATATTCAACATCGCCAATGGTGATCGCATGTGACTTCCCTTTGTCCTTTGCCTTAAGTGGTTGCTTATGTCAATCATCACTAACCCTTGGATTAGGGAATTTATAAGCATAATGCCCCATTTCCTTGCACTTGAAGCATTGAAGTGTAGTAGGTTCATTCTGTGTATCCCTTCCTTTGTTTGCATCATTAGACATCTTCTTCTCATCATTGCGGCATTCAAATTCCCGATGACGTTCCTTTCCACATTTGAAATATTTACTTGTCCCTCTAAGAAAATCTCCACCATGCTTCTTTCCACACTTTGAGCATAAGGAAACATTCAACTTCTTTTCACCATGATTCTGAGATTTCAAATTGAACTCAATCTTTCGTTTCTTGTCAAAACTATGAGATGGATAAGTAACACCAGCTTCCATTTCTACCTTGATAGCACAATGCACAATTTCTTCATAGCTACTGAAGTCTCTTATAGCTAATTCCCTTTGAAGATTTGGTTTTAAGCCACTGAAGAATCGATCAACATTACTTTTTAGGTTGGATGATAAATCTAGATGCATACCTTTCAAGCCTTGTAAAATTCACTTCGTATATACCAACAGATTCATCATCCTTTTGCTTTACTTCAAGAAACTCATTCTCCATTTTTGTTCGAAGAATACGAGGGAAGTACTTATTGAAAAATAAGTTCTTGAACTCGTCCCATTCCATGGACTCAATTTACTCTCTTGGCCTCGTATTCTTGATAAGATTCCACCATTGATCAGCATCACCTTCCAAACGATACACTGCTAAGATGACCTAATCATGTTCAGAAAATTGAAGAACTGAAAATATCATTTCAGTAGTACTGATCCATTGTTCAACAACAAGTGGATCAGAAGACCCACTGAAAGAAGGTGGACATTGCCTCATGAAGGACTCAATAGAATATTGTTCCCTTCTCTGCTCATTTGGAAGTCCAGAATGATTCATAGCTTGTGTAAGTATAGCAATAAGATTTTGTACTCCATCTCTTATAACATTTGTTTGTTCAGGAGGAAAATCATTGCATTGTCCATTACATTGATCAACACGGTTCCTTCGGGTTCCATCCATCGTCTAAAACCCAAAAAGAATAGTGTGAGAGGTAAAAATCATGCTAGGGAAAACAACACAATAATGGAGGAGTCCCTTCAAAATCTAACATCTTGGGTTACCGTAATTCTAGTACTATAACCTATACTTATACAAAACCTTAGGGACATCCCTAGACATACCTTATAAATATCTCTAGGGATCTCACTAAATTTCTCGCATCCTAGTTTCCAAAGGATGACTAAACCTTTCCTCGGATACTAACTGTAGAGACCCGAAGCTTGACGTACAAGGACATTACATTACGTTTGCGGAATACTTAGTACATAACAAAAACAAACACCCAAGGACCGTAATAGTTTAGTGTCTTAGGAAACTCAGAATGTAATCTTCTAATCATTGTGAAATATCTTCAACATCTCCCATAAATATCATCCTTTTTTTCTTACCTAAAAAATTTCTTTATATCCTAGGGAAAAGAAAACATAAAAGGGTGAGCTCAAATGCTCAGTAAGGGTAAACAAAAGAAATATCAATCACATCATATTCATAAGAACATAACATTTTGGAAATCATAACCTGCAAAAGAGATCATAATATCATAACATGGGATAAATCATAGTAGTGAAATGTAATCCCAATAATCATAACTTATTACATGAAACTTTTTGGCATACACACATAATCATGGAGAATCATTTCTTATTAGTCAAGACTCATTGCCAAGACTATCGTAGTGGAAAAAGTCAATTTCTGAATCGAGTTCATTCCTCGTTTCAGTCCTGCTTCACTGAACCGGTTTAAGCTGCCGTTCCAGCCATGTCTACCTCATGAGATATAAAATCTTTACCCAATGCATTGGAGGGAAATATAGGTCCCACCCATCTCATAATGATACCATTCTTATGTGTGCCACAAAGTCATACACCATACATCATAACATAACCCATGTAATAAAAATTGAAATCTTAAACATCGTGACATCATAAAACAACTCATATAATATAAACGAATTCATAAAAATAATTCCATCACAACATAATCAAATAAATGTAATAATAGGGATTGAAACAGAACCCTATATTATCTTAGATGGAAAATAATTTTGATAAAACACTTGAACTCCATTCTTGAGGAAAATATCCTTTCTACTTCAAAAACACTTTTCAAGTCATACAATTCTAAACTAAAAGAAGTTGACTAAAAATAAACTTGAAAACTTGTAAAGGAAGCTTCTTGAAAATAATGTTTTAAAAATCCATTCATGCTGTATAAGTTAAAAAAAACATTCTTCTCATACTTTTGTCGGAAAAGTCAAAAAGTACCTCGTACGAAAAACGATAAAAGATTCCTTTCATATCTTTTACTAAAAACTCACCAAAGGGTAAAATTGGATTGAAAATTTTTTAGGTGGATGGATGTAATATTACATATTTAGGAAACATGGATGTGGATGATAAAATACACCCTAGTAAATTTCAAAGTATAAACAATCTCAGATAAAAATCAGATCGTGATATTTCCGTTACCTTAGGTCCGATTTGCTTCGTAAGTGTCTGAACCTCCTGTATAATGATTTAAATAATCTCATTGACTTATTATATAATCATACTCATTCTCATGATATCATATATGGTTCACTTATGACTTTATTTTACCCGTTCTTTTGTTAATTCCATGTTAAAGAGCGTTTTGGGTAAAATCGTTTCATTTGTCGTCTGTGTTTTGACTTGTAATTATTCATATGATTACTTAGATCATGATTACTTAATTACAGAATATAAAAAATGATTTATATATAATATTTATTCAGAATATACATATATATAAAATATAAGTAAATGGAATGAAATACACCATTCATGGAGACGGTAGGTCGTACGTACGCATGAACGCTGTTTTCGTTTCCTTATTGAGTTGAATGGAATAAAGTAGATGACATACATATATATACACATAAATCCAGTATCATTATTATGTCATATATTTCATGATTACTTATTATATATACTTTATAATCATTCATGAATGGTTAACATGGAGAATGAATCTCATCGTGTCGTGGAGACGGTAGTCCATACGTACGCATGAGTGATGATATCATTCTCATGATCGTGGGACTGTATTGGAGTGTTTGTATACTATTTCAGAATCAATATCACTTTAAAATAATCATATATAGTTATTATTTACACCATTATACCCATCCAAGTAAGGTGGTGGTGGAAAATAGATTACACCACGGCGTGGAGACGGTATTCCATACGTACACACGCGCGGTGATTTCATTTTCCGTAGGATGGATAGATGGTGAAATAGGGTTTTTTCGTGCTTATAATAACATATCAGTATATGAGTGATACTGATGTTACTACTTCATAATGAAAAAACATAAGAAGAAGAAGTGGATGAAGAAATAAAGTTGAAAGAATCGGTAACGGACATTACCTCTTCTTTGAAGCGCCTCTTTGAGTCCTCTTCTTAGGGCACTAAAATTGGTCTTTGAAGAAGACCAGGACCTCTAGGATGTTTCTAGGGAAGTGTAGACGAGAATTGGGCAGGGTTTGGACGAGTTTTAAGGCTCAATGTGGTGTGAGGAAGAGAGGGAGGAGGTGCCCTTTTATAAGGGAGGAGAGGGGCTCCTTTGAAAAAGAAAAAATATTATTTTATTATAAAGTCATATTCGGTTTTAAATAGCTCCAAATTGATTTATTTCGAAGATAAGGTGGGGATGGGTCGAAATACTCTCATCCAATAGAATTTAAACAAGTTTAGGTTCCTATTTTAACCTTATTATTTATATTTAACTTTAAGTTAGACAATTTTACTTTTACCGTGTCTTTTTGTGTTCTTACACTATAAGGTTAATAAACTTACTATAAAAAGCCAAACGAACCCCATGTTATTTACTATTAATATATATAACCTTATCTAAGTCATTTTGCTGAACCTTATATTTTTAGGAATAAAATAACAATTATTAATATAATATTTGTTTTAAAAACTATTTTATGTCAATTTTGACACTATGTAGTAATTGATTTTTGTGAAAATCATTACAGAATGATTAGTTTAAAAAAAGTTAATTAAATAAATACTAACATGTCATATTAACCTAAAAAATTATTGTAATTTATAAAAAGTCTCAAATTATATTTATTTGGGTGTTTATAACTTCAATTATGTCAATATTTCATTAATCAGATAATTACTGCATCATCGTTGTGTCATAAATTAATTAAATTATTTAATGTTAAAAATTTAAAAATAAAATACCATTATGTAGGAAATATTTTTATCTTTATAATTAATATTTATAGTCGAAATTATCTTATGTATAACCCTATATTAAAAATTAACTACTTATTAAACTTTGAGTTTAACTATTTTAACCCTTCTTTAAATAAATTAATAATAAATGTCCTAATCTAATAAAAGTGGCCCTAAATGGTCATATTTTATTTCTAAGGTTGTTTTTGGTCGAATTAAACTTATCCAATAGAATTAGGACATGTGTTAAGGTAATAATAATATCATTTTTACCCTTAATTACCCTATTTACTTTTAACCGTGGGAAAAAAAAGTAAAAAGTTACTATTCACCAAAAATTATTTTCATCTCATTGAACCACATTTTACTTACTGACATAAACCGTGTCTCTTGGATTTTTGAAATTTCACTCACAGAAGCGGTAAAATGAAGTTTTAATAAAAAGTCATTTTTTTAAACTACCACTTAGTGGTTTCACTATTCATCAAAAAATGAAAGTTTCCAGAAAAATACCCAATATTAGGCCTAAGATATATTTGATATTATGAAATAAAAAATTATGTCTATTTTACCAAATTAAAAACATATCAGTTGCATTAATTAATTTAAAAATTAATTCCCGTCGTCAAAACAAATAGCGTTTTCTTAAGAGATAATAACTATCGAAAGATTGACACTTGTTTTTGTCTGGTTTAAATGTGAAATTACATCCAATGAACAACATTGTATTAAATTGTAAAAATATATTCTAAATATACTCTAAAATCACTTAAATTAATAATTTATCACTATTAATTATTTCAATGAAAAAGGTTGTTTTAAATTAGAATTTAGTAATTCTCACTATTCATCAGAAAATGAAAGTTATCCGAAAAGTACCAAAATCTCACCCTAAGCTAATTTTGATATTCCAAATCCAAAAATGAAGTCAATTTTGAAAAATAAAATTTAAAATATTTCAAAATGTGGTTATTTCTATTCATAACAGCTAGTTTTAATAATATTTTAATAGCATATCGTTGTTTAGTGAAACTCGGTATTGCGTACTACACACGCTATCGAGGAAGGTCGTGATTGTGTGTAATGAAAGGCAAGTCAAGGATGCGTGTTGTGCAAGATTCTTTTGGTTTAGCTTATAACACAAAACATTAATGAAATTAAAAAGAATATTTTTCATAAAATCTCGGGGTGTTACAATCTAGATTTGACCTCTGCGCATGATTTGACCACACGGTTTGTGCCAACCGTTTCTGGATCATGCAACATTTATTTTGGTCCCAAGACACCTTAAAAAACCTTAAATTCTTTTATCCTTCAACTTTAAACCATTTTATGGAAACATCTCAATTTATGGAAACACCCCACTTTATGGAAACAACCCACTTTGTGGAAACACCCCACTTTATGGAAACACCCCACTTTATAGAAACACCCAACTTTATGGAAACTCTCTATATTATAAAAACACTCTATTTTATGGAAACTCTGTATTTTATGGAAACTTTCTATTTTATAGAAACTCTCTATTTTATGGAAACCCAATCAAAGACAGACCAATTAAAAAACGTGAAGAAAGGGGGTTTTTACCTGAAGCCGGGCATACTACATTCTCCCCACCATTGGTCTTTCCTTCCTCTGAATATAGAATTCCCATTCTGTCCAAAGAGTGTTTTGGTCATTAATATTTCATTTTCTTCTCACGTTCCCAAGTCTCTTCTTAAATCTGACCATGTTGGCATAAAACCCACACTAGGCCGATGCTTTTCCCATGCAAGACTTTCTCTTGTCTATCCATGATCCTCACTGGAATATGTACTTGTGATGCATTGAGATCCATCTCAACAGGATCCCATGTGATCACCTGGTCAGGATCAGGGTGATACATTTTCAACTGGAATACATGGAACCTATTATGTATGGAACTAAACCATGGGGGTAATGCCAACCGATATGCCACCTCTCCAACCCATTCAAGTATCTTAAAAGGGACAATGTATCTAGGATATAACTTTCCCAACTTCCCGAAATGAGGATATCCAAGGCTTGGAGATATCTTCAAGAATACATGACCACCCACAACGAACAACAATGATCTTCAACGATGATCTACATAATATTTCTGATGCCTTTTAGCAGTCTCCATCCTCTTTCTAATAAAATGGATCTTCTCTGTTGTTTCTTTGACATGGCTTCGCCTGACTAGTGAAGGCTCACTCGTTTCCACCCAGCATAGTGGAGAACTACAAGGACGCCCATACAATGCTTCAAACGGAGCAATGCATATCATGTCTTGGTAGTTGTTATGGTATGAGAAATCCACTAAGTGTATATTCTCCCCCCATGAGCCACAAAAATCTATTACATAGGCCCGCGACATGTATTACAATGTTGGTCTCGTCCGCTCAGATTGCCCATCCATTTGAGGAAGATATGTAGTGCTCATAGTCAAATGAGTTCCAAGGGCTTGCTGTGTTGATTTCAAGAAATGAGATGTGAACCTCAGTTTCCTATCCAAGACTATTGAAACTCATAAACCATGCCTCTTTACCACTTCTCATATATGGACTTTAGAAATATCCTTCACCATTTGAGTTTCACGAATAAGGATAAAATGGGCAAAATTGGTTAGACAATCCATTATCACCCAAATGGAATCATGTTTCCAGACCATTATTTGAAGACCTGTATCAAAATACATTGCTATTTGATACCATTTCCACACTGGGATGGGAAATTATTATAACATACCAGCTGGTCTCTGATGCTCTGCTCTAACATGCTGACAAGTTAAGCACCACGAGACGAACTCGGCCACCATCTTTTTCATGCCGCTCCACCAAAACAATGCCTTCAATGCCGTATACATAATCTGCATACCTGGATGTACATCCCATCTTGAATGGTGATAATCATGATGGAGTTATTCCTTACAAGACATTGGTACAACCATACGATCTCTGAAACACTAAACTGAACCCCCATCAAGTTTCCAGCCCTCAATAGCCTTCCCACCCTTGTGTTTTGAACTTACAACCAGACATTCTGCATCAGATGTTTGTGCCTCTTTGATCATTATTACTAAATTAAGAACTAGCGTAGTAGAAAAGAAAACTGTAACAACACCTTAGTCTTCACATTCCATATGCATGTCAACTAAGACTGACATCAACTACCATTCATCTGAAGCTTCGTTCGCCAACTGAGTATATGGAATTATAGTCAATGCATCCGCTACCGAATTTCCATTACCTGGTGTGTACATCAAGTCAAAGTCAAACATTTGGAGACACTCCATCCATCCCCTTTGCCTTAGATTCAAATCTCGTTGTGAGAAAATTTGTTTTAAGCTTTATGATCTAAAAACATGGTAGATTTCTCACCAAAGAGATAATGTCTCCATGTTTTCAATAAATGGACAACTGTAGCTAACTCCAAATCATGTGTCAGGTAATTCTTCACATGCACCCTCATCTACCTTGAACCATAAGTAACCACATGATCTCCTTTCATGAGAACACAGACCAACCCTGATCCTGAAGCATCACAATACACCACATACTCCTGTCCTAATTCTGGAAAGTTCAAGATCGGTGCCGATGTATGCTGAACATTTAGTTCCTTGAAAGACTTCTGATATTCCTTCGTCCATTGGAATGGATCATTCTTCTTTGTTAGATCCATCATTGGTGAAGCTAGTCATGATAAATCATGCACAAAGTGTCGGTAGTAACCAGATAGACCAATAAAACTTCTTATCAAGAACAAAATATTCGGTGGTTTCCACGAGATAATGGCTTATATCTTTTCCGGATCAACAGAAAACACCTTTCTCAGAAATGAAATGGCCAAGGAAACATACTTCCTGTATCAAAAAATGAAACTTTGATAACTTTTCATACAAATGATGATCTCTCAACATTTTTAATACTGTTTCCAGGTGCACCTCTTGATCATGCCTTGTCTTTGAATAGACCAAATTGTTATCCACAAACACCAAAACCAAAGAATCCATATATTTTGAAATATTTGATTCATCAATTCCATGAATACTATTGGAGAATTTGTTAGACTGAAAGGGATGAGTACATATTTATTGTGTCCATATCAACTTTTAAAATTTTTCTTTTGAATATCCTCTTTTTGAACTCTCAATTGGTGATATCCTGATTGCAAGTAAATCTTGGAGAACCACTAATCTCCCCTTAACTGATCGAATAGATCATCAATGCATGGAAGTGGATATCTGTTCTTTATCATAACTTCGTTAAGCTTTTGATAATCAACATATAGCTGAAGAGTTACATCTACCTTCTTTACGAACAAAAGCGGTGCTACCCATGGAGACGTACTTGGTTGAATTAAACCCTTGCTTTCCAGCTCCTCTTAATTCACTTTTTATTCCTGTAACTCTATTGGTGACATCCAATAAGATGGATGGAATATAGGACTGGTCCCCAGAGGGAGATCAATTGTAAACTCCACTTCCCATAGAGGTGGTAACCCTGAGTAGTTCTTGGAAAATACCTATAGAAATTGATACACAAATGATGGAAAACTATTTTCCTCAATCTCCTTTATTGATTCCAATTTCAACACTTCCAATTTTTAAGACATCGTTCCCATCATCGGTGTCGACATTCCATTTTCACCGTTCTATACAATCCTCTATCCTTAAAGAGATTCTCGATCCATCCTCAATCATGAAACTAACTGTTCTCCTATAACAGTCAATTTGAGACATGAACTTTTTCAGCCAATCCCTACCTAAGACTACATCATAGACATCCATATCCAACATCGAGAAGTCCCATATTACCCCAGCTCCATCAACAATTATAGAACATACCCTACAAAAAAAAAGGATTGACATTATCTCTCACCAAGAGGAGTTTGGGGCTTGAAAACAGAAGGCATCATATATAGTTCTAAACATTGAATGTATATAACACAAGAAGAAATAAAGGAATGTGATGCACCATTATCAAACAACACTTTCATAAAGGTATAATTCAAAATAATTGTACCTCTCACTGTAGATGGTCCAGCCTAATCATCAACAATCATCTTCTCAACTCCATACAATATCTTATTCACTATACTGTTCTTATTTTGACCTTGTTGAGGTTGCCCTAGTTGAGGAGTCATGGTATTTCTAGAGTCACCATGGCGAGCTCTTCTCTATGGATGATACTGATTATCCTATTCTCATCCAGTGAAATCATTTGATGCTTGCAATAGCTAAGAAGTGTCTCGAGCACCAGACATTGGAACACTGTGACAAAAGCTCGGAATATGTTCAATATTATTACAATTATGATATGCTATCAGTTGTTTGGTACTATCTCTCTTTATGTGGTCAGGCGAACCACATTGGAAACAGTATGCTTTGCTTTAGGGTTGTGGAATAAGATTTACTAATCCAGCCACCGAGTTTTGATTTCCACCTGCACAATGGAAATAGGTGCCCCTTTTACTCTTCTTCCAAACAGATTAGTTCCCATCGTTTCCTATAGGTATCATCATGCATCCTCCCATAGATCCTAATATATCATGTTCAGCCACAGTCACTCTGTTCACCATCTCTTTGTAGTCTGTAATACAAATTACTACAATCTTTGATCAAATATCCGGTTGTATCCCTGATTAAATGATGTGTTCCTTCAAAGAGGCACTAGCTGCGACTTCTGGTTAAAAGCGTAATAAGATCATGAACATAGTCACATACTCTATGACAGAGAGACACTCTTGTTTCTAGCTGATGAATTCCTTCATTTTCTAGATCTTGAACATGTGAGGATAGAGTTGAATGTTGAAAAATTCCTCAAAATCCTCCCATGTAAGTCCTTCATCCAATTTAGCCTACACTGCTAAATCCCACCACTGATGTGCAAGATCCTCGATCATATAAGTCACCAGTTTGACCTTTATCTCTACTGGTGTGCCAATGAAGTCGAAGATACAATTCATCCTACATAACCACACCTCCAACTTCTCGGGTTCGGAATCACCCAGGAAATTAGGTGGATTATGCTTCATGAACTCGATGGTTTGATCAACATGTCGTGGATCATTTCTCCAGTTCCCTATGTCCACATCTTGAAAAGATTGGAAAATACTCTGATCCATCTCATGGTTCACACATGGTTCAGGTGAAACCACATTCTTTGAAGCTTCTTCAGGTTGGTTTCGATGATGCCTACGAGGTTCCATTTTCTAAACTAACAACAAACGCTGTTTATATCACTCTCTAGAAATTGTTGGATTACAATTTAAAATTCTATCAACTATCAGAACATTGTTTTCCAAATCATGCTTTTTAAAATGTTCAACTATTTTTGAAACCACTTCACATTCTTTTGAAAATGGATTTTTTTTAAAATACAATAATCATTTGCTTTTTCAAAATCTTTCATTTGAAAACCTATTCAATACTTTTAAAAAATGATCATTTCTCAAAATGATGTTTCCACTCCGAACGGGAAGTCATTCCTGTATAATGCATGTCATTCTTGTCTCATTGGCTAAACCCAGGACAATGAGATTTCAAAATCCTAGAAGTGTCTCCTAACACTTATTTACCCAACTCCCTAGTAACTTCACGTTCAACAAAAGGGTTAGCAACATCCTTTTATGATATACATTTCATGTTCTGACAATCCTACTCCTTTCTAAGATTCCCACCAAAGGAATAGACAAGAAGAGATTTCATCTCCGAAACATGGAACATTGATGACTACTTGTGAGGCAAGGAACGAACAAGATGATACCATTTGTAATGACTCTCCAATTCTCTTGAGCTTGAGAGTACAACGAGTCATTAATAGGCCTTAAGAGACATTCCCAAGATGCCAATGGATGAAAATAAAGGCCGAAGAGTTTCAAATACATGTGGGGGTGAGTTAACCTTTCAAAAATAATCCAATAAACCTTCCAACCATAACTAAACATTCCCTATATAATGCATGAACAAATGAAAGTCAACTCAAAAACTTCATGCACTCAAAACCACATCATAGTAAGAAACACTAGAAGGATAACCAAGTTTCATAGTACACAACAGATAAACTACACAAGACTCTCCAAATACATCACGACTCCATGTTCCACATTATCCATGATCCAAAATCTCCAAACAGACCAACATCACGTGGTAGTGATAAACACGTGTGAAACATTACCTTTTCCCCTATCTTGGAAGATAACATCTGCAAAAGAAGCAAATTTCCAAAGTAGGGGTGAGTATAAAACTCAGTAGGTTTTCCCCAATTACTTCCCTACTCATGCCACTAGGATAAAAGTGTTAGCAACAGTTATATAAAATAGTTTATATAAAAAAAATTCTCAAAAGCAATTTATAATTTTCCAAAACCATTCATTACCAAAACCTTAAATGTGTAATTGAAACCAATTTTTTTGGCAAGATATTTTTCCTGAAAAAAACCAAACAATCCTTACAACCATTTCCAAATATCCCTCTATCAGAATTCTCAACCATTACTCAAACCCAAGCAACCAACCATGCATACTACGTTATGACAGTTCCATACTCATGAGTGGTTTCTCACCGATCTACCAAGTTTTCACAAGGTAATTGTTTCCCAAGTGCTATTAATTCTTTGGCACCGACCAGAGGGTCATATTTCAACCAAGCCCCGTATATGCAATTCCCATGTGCCATTAAACCTTTGTCATAGATCATATGGTATTATTTCAACCAAGCCCTGTATATGCAATATGAACACAGAACACATACTCCCAACGATCAAGCCAAAATAAACATTTCAATAAAAACACATTTTTTTGAAAACTATTTCCGTAAAAACCAATTCAATACCGAACCATTTCAACTACAAACTGATTCAATAAAACTCCATTTTTATCGGAAACCATTTATATTGAAAACACCTTTTTCATCAACTATTTATAAATTCCAAAAAATCCATAATTTAAAATCATCCTTTTAAATTAAACCCCCTTTTGCACAATTATTCACCATGATCCCACAATTTAACAAAAACCATAAATCATAACAAATGAATATTTTTACATGAATTTCACAATCAATAAACCAATTTGATTCTAAGACAATAAATTCTAGAAAGAGGAGTAAAGAGATAATCCACCTATCTTGATGGTTTTGAAGAAAGTTTAACAACGGACAAAGAATGCACAAGGAAGCGGGTCGATTCTCTAGGACTGGCCTTAGATCTTTTATCCTAGCAAGATCGTGGCTCAAAATTGAATTATTTGGCATATAAAAACGTATATATATCCACTATTGGTTCATATCTGAGAAATAATGGAGATCAGGTAAGTAGATCTAAGAAGATCTAAGAAAACATGACAAATTCGTGAAGTATGGTGACATACCTCAAGAATCGGACTCGAAATCACCAAGGGAAGGCTCCAAAATGGCTTCAAATCATGTGGGGGAGGGTTATACCACCTTATATGGAGTGTAATATATAATTAGGGGCATTTTGAATCCAAAACGAAATAATATGAGAAAAAACGAGTAAGCTCCTAGAGAATAGGATATAGATTTGACCTGTGTGCAATATTTGACCACATAGTTTGTGTCAACCATGTATGGATCATAAAACCTTCCTTTTGGTCCCAAAAAACCTTTAAAAAACCCCAAATCCTTGAACCCTTATCCTTTACCCCTTTTATGGAAACATCCCAATTTATGGAAACACCCCACTTTATGGAAACAACCCACTTTATGGAAACACCCCACATTATGGAAACACCCCAATTTTGGGAAACACCCCACATTATGAAAACTATCTATATTATAGAAACTGTATTTTTTATGGAAACAATCTATTTTATGGAAACTCTATATTTTATAGAAAATCTCTATTTTATGGAATATCTCTATTTTATGGAAAATATTTATTTTATGGAAACCCAATCAAAGACACCAATTAAAAAACCCGAGGAAAAGGGTTTATCTACCCTAAACTGGGGTTACTACATAATTTTTTCCCTGAAATATCATCATAATCACTAAAATAATCTAAAACCTGCTCTGATGCCAGCTGTAACAACCCATAAATTTCATCATTTCCTCTACATAACATAAGTAAAATATTTATATATAGTACATTCCAAAGAATATCTAGGCATATATTTTTCTATAATTCAGAAATAAAATTTACTAAAAAATCCTCGGATCATTAGGTTATTTGGAATGTTTTCCCCATATATACAAAACTACTCAATTGATAATGACTCTTCAACTTCTCCCATGAATTTTCAGTATATTAAACTATTCTATATATTTCCTAGTTTATCTATATTTATAACATAAATAAATGTAAATACAATAAAATATTTATATCATATTCTTTTTAAGGGTAAAAATAAATGTTAATAATCAAATATCAGAATATATCATTAGTAAATCATATCGATATAATTAGGATACACAAGAAATGTGTTCTTAATAAATAATTTATTATAGATAATTGAATAAGGCTTCCCCAAACATAAGACATGAATTTAACGATTTTGGAATCAATAGTTAATAAACATGATCCATGAGATTATAAAATAGTCATGAGAACAAGAAGATTTCAATTAAAATATTTTAAATATAGCATGGACATTAATATAAGAAAATAGTATATTTAAGAGGTATAATATATTAACCAATTTTTTAGGGAATTATTTCACCCCAAGTTATTCATCCATACATATGTGTACTAATTCAAAACCATTCACTTATCCAATCATAAAGAACTCATGGAAATAAAGTGGGTTAGATAAAACATCCAAATGAAAACTATTCACTTTTTATATCATAATGAACTTGTAGAATGAAAATGGGTATCATTCATAATATCATAAAAATACATTGAATGAAAATGGGATATATATAATTTTATATTGGATTCAAAAAAAGAAATCATTAATAACTCCATAAATAATAATAAAATAATAATATCATTGAATATATATGGGTATCCAGTGATGTCATGTAATATTTTAGGTAAATATTAATGAATCAAGAAAATATAAGACATGTTATTTACACTATATAGATAATGGTTATACAATTAACATAATAAATTCTTTAATTACTATATGTTTTAAACATAGGTGAACACTATTTAAAAAATATAATCATATATTGATTATTAACTAAGGATAAACATTGGAAAATTGATTATATTTATATATAGTAGATGATTAAGAATGACAATAGAAGTGATGGATCATTCATCCAAAATAGAGGTTAATTAGATAATCTATCCATATTAATATTCTATATGATATCATTTGAATAATATCATTGATCTGGTATAGGATCTATCAAGGATAAATGAAATTGATAAATAACACATTATTAATGTTTTAGAAAACCCTCATTGGATATTTGAAATATTTCAACAATTTGAATAAATGTTGATTGATCTATATATGGATAAAAATAATTTTTTTAAAACCTTGAAATCATAGAGAGAAATCATCATAAAAAATAGCAACTGTGTAAGAATTATGTGTTTAAACATAAAATTTAATAATATAATCATTTAATCTTTTAATTAAAATAATATAAATGGAAGATGATACAATTTGATTAAAACATTTTTAATAAGGACAAGTAGTAAAAAAATACCTTAATAGATTAATAAAGAATATATAAAGACATTTTGAAAATAATCCAATGATTACGTATTTGGAAAAACCAGATTTTATTACTTGTAATAAGTGATGAGTTCAGTCTCATTCACAAGAAAAACATTTTGTCAATTATGAGTAATGGTGCAATAAAATATCGAGGGAACATGAAAAATAAAAAAAATATATCTTTTTGATAAAGACCATGGTATATAAAAAGAATGAAAAGTACATATATGTATTATCTTATAAAAATAATCGTTAATTGAAAAATATATTTCCCATGAAACCCTACTAGTTTGGGTATAATTTTAATCAAACCCCTTTCAACATAGGTATCTATTGAATTGAAGGAAATTTAAATAAATTTCATGATATGAATATTGAAACCCAATGAATTAAATTAATATTTTTTAATTTAATTAATAGGGTTATAATAAAACTATTTAAATTATATGATGGTGGAAAAAATGAAATATGACTGATGAAAATTAATTTTAGATGAGGAACCCCTTACATTAATTCATGCATAGTCGAAATTTTCTCTAACCTCATATATAAAAAAGATAGAAAAATAGACATGAATTTGAGAACCTATTTCATATATGAAAAACATTATAAACATCATTTATAATTATCCTCAATTTTTATATTAATTATATATTTTATATTTTATTAATCGAGTGTGAGTAATACCGAGCGTTATGAGCTAGTTTCACAGTAGTGTTGTTATTATTTATTATTAAACCAAAGTTCAACATTTCTAGATCATAAAGATACTAGAATTTATTATTTATATTTTTTTATAATGTTTGAATTTAATTCTATAGGTATATTTTTTAATATTCTTACATATAAATTTAAGGATGATATTGTTTTGATCATTCATAACAAATGAAGGGTGTTTTTTAATGATGATTGAATTTTTTATTTTAGCATTAAAATAAAAAAATAAATGATATCTATATATTGATAAATTGTTTTCTAGAAATGTAATTCCCATAGTCATCCGGGATATATATTTACAAAATTTTTCATTTTGGCGGTTAAATCATCCATACAAGAATATAACATTATTGATAGTTGTTGGTGAAGTGGCTTAGTTTTAATATCATTATAGTATAAGAATAATGTTCGTTTTTAGTGGTTTTGATTATTAAATAACATAATTTTTAGTAATTAGTAAAAAAATATAAAATATATAATTTTATTTTCTTGGGTGAATAAATAATGTTTTCCTCTTAGAAAATTCTTTACGATGATTGAGTTTACCTTTGTTGTTAATTGATTTTATTTTTAAAAGGTATTCCAATTTAGAATTCGAGAACCTTCGTATTTTAATAAATAAAATTTTTATCCATTAAACCCATTTTAATTATCATAAATGTATGATTTTTATGAAAATAAAAAAATTAATTCTACAGTATAACTTGAGCAGTAGTCCACATATATGCAGGGATAATGATTTTATTTCCCATAGAATAAAGATAAATTTGGATTATAAATTATCATTTATTAATCTAGAATATGTCACAATTATCATACTTCTTTATTAAATTCCCTATTAGGAATATCATTATAATAATGGTAAGGGGAAAAATATATTGTATCACAAGGTGGTAGTCTGCGCAACCTAAGAATGATGGTTTCACTTTTCATAAAGGAAAAGGGAAAGGTGGGTAATTGTTGTAACATAATTATAATAACACACCAGTATACTAAATATATTTAATTTATCATTTCCTGATCGTGTAACATAATTTTTGTAAGAATAAGTTCTTATAAATAAATTTAAATGATAATAGAGTGGTTCGAAATATATACCACACTTATATTATTATCTATTTCAAAAGGGGTTTAATCCATTGTGAGATGGTATTTTAAGAAGACAAGAACAAATTAAATGTTGAATTTTTTTATAATATTATTTGTGTGTATTATGGTGCATGCTACATGGGTTGTGGTGTGAGGTTATTTAAAGAATGGAGTGCCCCTTTTATATTTGAAATTAGATAGAATTTTTGTAAATACAAAAAAAATATTAATGATAAGACATTGTAATGTCTCAGATTTCCCGCATATTATTTTAAAATATTATAAAGATTAATTTTGAGACCAATAGTTAAGATGTCGTGCAATTCTGAAACCCCGTGTTTCTAGAATAAATGTTTGAAATATATGAAGTATATTTAATAGCATGTGCACACGGTTTTACTAAATTGTTTTGATAACTCTTATATGGGTACCCGTATCCGAAATCAGAGGGTTCTGCTGAGTTTATAATGGAAATGTTACCATAGGAGTGACCCAACATTGTTCGGTGCAGGTTTTTGGTGAAATATTTGATGCAATCATAAAATGATTAAAATTAATGAATAATATTATTTTATTCTTTCTATTTGACACAAAAACTATTTTATCTTTAAATGGTTTCTTAGGTCAAAATCCCTTAGGTAACATCATAACTCTGGAGACACCGAAGGATCTCTAAGGAGAGTATTAGAGAATCCTCTCAGGGGAAAGAAGAAGGATCATGGATCAATCAATCCACACAACTTCAGATTAAACATATGTTACCAAAAACTGCAGTGTGACAGTTGTTCTTCATCAGAATTCAAATCGAATTGTGGCAGGGAATGTGTTTTTGATTTTCCCCACTCTTGATTTCTAGGATGTATGCAAACCAATCATCAAACCAATTGGACCAAAGTTCAATCATTATGAGGGATGGGTATGATTTCAGGGTTTATTGGGAGATTCTTATCATTGTGATTAAAATATTGATTGATTCATTTTTTCTAATGGAAACAAATTGATATCTACATGAACATTGATCACAGTTAATTCCTCTTATTTTTTGTGTCCTCTCACCTAATTCACTATTCTTCATGATGTTCTTCATATTTTCATTGTGGTTCGATGATTCTTTGAATGATTGATCATTGTACATCTGATTCTTGGTGCAAAGATCTTAAATTGTAGATCATACATTGGTACGACTTGATGGAGGTGTGATGATGGTTGAGGTAGTGAAACGAATGATGATTGTTGTCGATTTAACGGTCAATGATGCACAATAAAGAATATTGATGATCTTATTTTCCGAGGAGATCGAAGGCCAAAATCACATCAATTAGATGATGTAATGCATATATGTGTGAGGATCTAGAGTTTCACATCATGACCATCAACAGATCAGAGGCCAGAGGATCGGCATGGGAGAGCTGGAGGAAGAAAAAGGGATTTAGAAAAAACCTAGACACACAGTGTGTAGTGAACTTGGATAGATCAATGTGTATATGGGAGTGTACATAGACATGGAGTTGAGTACACAGGTTACCTTCATGATGTGTACTCCCCCACATGACATGACTTGGACCATGTACTTGAGAAACCCTGTGTACTAGTACACTGGAATAGAAACACAATATTACACCATTTACGGAAACATGAGTGGGGTACATGGGTGGGACTCTAGATATAGGGGCACAATGTCTGACCCCTCTATAAACCATGTACTCATCAAAAAAATATAGATTTATGACACATGCCACTTACACGAATAGTACTTTGGTTCAAGGGACATGGGTATTACCCTTACTACACATTGTGTACCCCTTTCTATATAGATTGAAACTCTCATCCTATATATTTTGGACAATATTCTTTAGGTTTAGTTCCACATATCCTTTCCTCTAAGGTAGGTATAGATCATTTCCTACTCCAAGGACTATGATCCATTCAGTGGTATCTCCCTGATAGAGTTGTTTGAATCCCTCCAAGAGGTCGAGAGTGATATCTTTTATTCATCATTATGCCCTATGTGACGCCCCAAAACTAACCTCTAATTTAATAGTAATATAATGGTTTTGTTTTCATGCTATCCGAATTTTTTTACAAACAATAAATACCAGACATTTCATTTAAATAAAATACTGAAGTGTTTACATTACAAAAAGGTCAAAGGAAAACCATACTAACCAAACATACCTATTAAAAGACCTATTTGAATTACAGGGAGACCACCCAAAACAACGATAACTCCAAGATGATAATATGGGTCTCTCAAATCTTTCAGAATGAAAATTATAATGGTCAGAGCCACTACAAAGGTACTAAGAATTTGTGGAATAACATGAACCATCTTCTTCAATAGTCTTGAATTTGGAACACCCTAATGTATGGTTTTATAAAGCATCAACTCCACCATTTCCTTGGGTGACCGTTGAGTTAAAACATCTATAATTATAGTCGTTTGTATTTTTGTGGATTAATTAAAAATATCTAAGTATATTTTAGGTTTCGAAAATATTTATGTTATGGATTGAAATTATAATAAAACCTCTTATTATGATCTTTAAAAGAGAAATGGTTTAATATTTTGAACTACACATAGTGTGATTTTAAAATGAGGTGACGATTCCAAACACCTTTAAAATATTTCAAATATCTTGTAAATTGTTTTCATTTTTAATGCTTATACAATGTCTATGATAATACTAGAATAGTTTTTGAATAGAAATATTAAATTTTATATTATAACTTTGTGTTTAAAGGGAGGTATGATTTTTTTATCACTGAATTTGGAAACATGTTTATAAATAGTTTTAGTAGTACTCTTAGTAACAGAAAAGTATAATTTAATTTTTTTACCTTAATCTAATAACGTTTAAAATTTAAATTAGGATTTATAAAAGGTAAGATATTCTCTTTATAGTTAAAATGAATATATTTGTCTTTCTATGGTTCTATGGTTAATTTTGTGTGTGCTTCATAAAAAATATATATCCTCTAGGGGCCAGCCCTTTAATTGGGCTGAGGGAGGCAGCACACGCTAGGCGGCTAAGCCTATCCCTCATCCTCAGTACATGCCGACCCGAGAGGCGGTATAACTACCCGAAGGGCACACAAAAGCGCATAAGGGAACTAGAGATACCACTGTGAGGGGTGACATAGAGGCATGGGTGGGAGAAAGAGTGTGCCCACAGAACCCAGTACAAGGTGGTACCGGGAGGGGGTGTATTAATCTGGAATAAGGCTGGGAACTCTAGGCTTATAAAAGTCAATGAAACCTCTCTCTGATTTGATGTGGGATGAGGGAAAATGGATATGATCTAATCCATGTCATTGGATCGTGTCACATGCGATCCGGTCCACCTATTTCGATCTAGTGCTCCTAGAATCCACACTATCATCTGTTTTTTATGTGTTCCAACCAATCCAACACTAATCAAATATGAGCCATCCAAGATTTTTAAAACACCAAGTTGATCTGAGTTATTCGATCACATATCGATCTAACCAAATCCATCCATACTTTTTTTAATCCATGGTTTCTCTTCCACCGCTTGATTAATCACTATTTAATCTCCAATGTCCATTCTTTTTCCATATTTTTTTCCCACATTTCCTTCTTCCTCTCCCACATGCGCTGAACCAGTTGGTTTTCTTCCTACTTTCACCATTTTTTCCACACCCATGGTTTCTCCCATAATAATCAGAATCCCATCCATTCACATGTTTCCTATATGGAAAACACCCCAGTATTATTTTAAACTGAATAGGTTTCAAATTCCTTGCAAGTGAAAATAAAATATTCTGTTTAATCTATGTATAATTTAGTTTATATAAACAATTAGTTTTCATGTTAGCCTCTCGGCCCTCCCTCTATGCAAGTCTCCTTAAAGATCCTATGAGCTTTTCCCAACCCCTCCTGCTCCTCAAACCAATGTATGGGAAAGATATGCCTTTCTTTGTTTCATTTAACATATAAACACACACATATATTTTCTCATAATAATGTGTATACAGCCTTATGACTTAGTTAATATGTTCTTTTATACCGATCCTCCATCTCCTGGGTTTTGAGTTCAAATAGTATTGGGAACGTAGGGGAACATATATTGCCTTGAATGTTGAGTTTTAAGTTATATACTTATATAAATAGGTATACACATATATATACATACATACATACATACATACATCCTTGTGGTTTGGGTGAAAACCCGAAAATACACGACCCTAGGTCTTATGGATTTTGGGTTATGTAATCTTTTTAAAATTGAAGGATTTTTTTATTTTCCTCATCCAAAATCTATATACCTTATATATTTGATTATATATGTACTCATATAAATATATAACCACACAGTTTTAAAATAACCTATACTATGTTTGGTTACAAGATCTCTAATCATTGAGTTTCAAGGAAGATGTAGATTTTTATTTTAAACGTAAGGAATTATATTTTCATATATATATATATATATATATTTATTGTATGCATGGTCATGTATAATTATATAGTTTGTATAACTCACCTTATAGACTATTTTTATGTATCTCAAGGTTGGACTTCAATGATTTATTGACATTTTTATAAAAATGTATGTGTCGGTTGATTTTGGTGTAAGACCCATAGGTATACTCGATTATTCATATGTGTTATACCTTTGATCGAGGTTTACATATTTATAAATTTTTTTAATAAAAAACCTTTTGAATTTTGATTATGATTTAAAATTTAGGTACTTTTCTTAATCAATGTGACTAACATATTAAAGACACATTGGTGTCAATGGATTTTTGGTTTAAACCATTTAATACATAGTGTGCATTCAGATATGTGAATATAAGTGTTTGAAAATTAAATTTCAATCTTCAATTTTACATAGAATTTTCCAAAGGATTACTAATAAAAAGACATATGTTTCTAAAATATGTTTAGTTTTTGTTTAAAACACCATTCTTTATATACACCCTGTTGTACGAACAAAAATTACACAACAAAATACCATAATTGTAGATATTCCATGTATTATACTTATGATGTGATTAGTAATTGTATAGAGTTCATGTGTATAATATTTGGGGTTTGAAACTATTATATTCATAGGTATGAATTGCTTATATATATATATATATTAAATGGTGTTAGTTATGGTTAAATCGGATGCTCTCCATTTTTAGAATTATGTATACCCTTGTGATGTTTTATACCAGAGCACAACAATAATAGATGTATGAGCATCTATTAGTTTAATACCCCACCCAAAATATTTTCTTTATCTTTTAATTGATTACAAATCCATGAGATATTCCAATATGTAATGATTGATAATGTCTTAGAATTTTAGGGTTATTATTTTATGTAACAAAACATGAATATCTTGTAGTGGAGTAGTTTTCATCACATATACCATAATCTTCTTTTCATACTCACCAGTCAATAAAATAGTCTTACAATTGATAGTTTTTTAATTAATACATATGTACCTAATTCAATATACATATGTAAATACTAATGAATGTAATTAAAAATATTATGACCTTTTATGGCATTATTAATTAAATTATTCAATGTGGTATGGATCACCTTAAATAATGTGAAATTTGAAATTAAATATTCAAAGTGGTATGAGACATTTTGAATATACAACCCGATTTGGAATATGAGGAATTTTTAGAATTAGTATAACAGGTTGGGGAATGGTTAATGAAAGCCCCTTAGTGCATCAATAGTTCTCATGAGACAATCAGGTCATGACATGAGGCCATTTACATTTTAGAGTATGGACATGAGGTATAGACATGGTATAATATTATAGGTTTCCTCATTATGTTTATGATAATTAATTAACCAACTAGATATTTGACTAGTAGAATACCCATGGTTAAGATCTAGTACTTATGAGTATCAAAAAAATTAAATGATTATGGCATGGAGTTTATTTGGAACTCAGTGATTTTAGTAACCAATGTATGTTTCACAGCAGTAGTTTATGAAATTGAAGTTATTATCTTTATGCGCAACATTGATTGTGTATTAGTCTTAGTTATTAATCATGTACTTACATATTCACAAGTCTTACTTATTAATAATGTATTTACTTTTTTACTCTCAATGAACATTCTTATAATTGAAACAAGATTCTTTATAACTCTATCAGAATACCATGAAATGTGTCCTTACGTTTCATAGACAAAATTCTATATTGTGATGTTTATGTTTCTGTATTCCTTAAGAAAATGTTTTATGGGAAATTTTATAAAATAATATTTTCAAATGTTACACTGGTATATTATGTTATTTTAATAACCCTAACTTGGCATTTGTATTCTCACCCTATATTTTTTTGAAATAAATTTTTCAGGAATCAGTTTTATTAGAAAATAAAAAATATAATATAATAATAAAACAAATAATGAAGCATTTAACAAAATAATGTGACAAATAAATTTAAAAAATGGATAAATGACTAAAAATAATAATAAATAATATATTATTTTCAAAAAAAGGAGATAGGGGCACTGGATTAATAAAAAAGTCAAAAATTTATCTCATTTTGAGGGTAAAATAATGTTGCGTGGAAAATTTAGAAGAAGAAAAAGATGATATGTTTTCTTTGTGATTTTTTTAAATATATATAAAACTTTTATATGTTATGGTGAATATATATATTAATATATAGTTAAAAACAAATGTATATATATATATATATTAGCAACATTATTTTCCTAGAAAATGTTAATGATATAAATAAGTTTAAAAAATTTTTTTTTGACTTGTTTAAAAAAAGTGTGTAATATGATTTATTAAAAAAATTACATAAATTTTTAAAAAAAAATGATAAATAATTTAATAAATGAATTATATATTTTAATTTAAAAAATAAATCATGAAAACATTTAATTAAAAAAAATATGAAAAAATTGATGGAAAAATATTGAATTTTAGACAACGCTAAAACAAATTGAATTATAGGATATATCTATTGTATAAAGGAAATACAGAAAAAAATTATAATAAAAAAGTGAGATTGATAATTGATTTCAAAGAATAAAAAAATAAGTAATGATTATTACATGATAAGATAAATAGTGATAATGATAAGAGAATATCATATAATAATAGAAAGGATAACAGGAATAATTGAAACGCAACTCATGTTTTTGGCTACTTTGGAAAAAACATTCCAACATGGGTGGAACACCATTTCCTAGGCACGCCCTTTTTAAAAAAAATCACATATTTTCGAGGAAGCTCAATCCATCCCACATGTCTATTTATACCTCTTTTTCTTGGGAGGACTCATTCATATTATTTGAAGGAGAAACCCCATCCATGTCGAGCCTTATGGTTTAGTTAATATTTTATTTTATAAAATTCATAGGTCTCCCGGATTTTGAGTTCAAATAGTATTGTGAACATAGGGGAACATATTTTTCCTTTCATGTTGTGTTGGAAGTTTATATTCTTATATAAAAAATTTATACTCTTATATATATATATACACAACCTTGTTGTTTGGGTGAAAACCTTCAAATACCCGACCCTAGGTCTTATAAATTTTGGGTTATGTAATCTTTTTAAACTTGAAGGATTATTTTCTTTTCCTCATGCAGTATAAATATATACCTTATATATCTGATTATATATGTATTCATATATATATATATATATATATCCATACAGTTTTGAAATAAACTCTATTATGTTCAGTTATAGGATCTCTAAATTTTGAGTTTCAAGGAAGAGGTAGATTTTTGTTTTAAACAAAATGAATTATATTTTCATATATATATATATATATATAGTATACACAGGCATGTATAATTATATAGTGTGTATAACTCACCTTCTGGACCAATTTTAGGACTCTAAACATTACACATTTGTGATTTATTTTCATTTTTATAAACATGTATGTGTCGATTGATTTTGGTGTACAACCCTTAGGTATACCCGATTATTCATATATTTTATATGAGTGATCGAGGTTACCATATTTATAAAAAAAATTATCAAATAAACCTTTTGAATTATATATTATGATTTAAAATTTATGGACTTTTCTTAATCAGTGTGGCTAAATTATTAAAGTCAAATGGGTGTCAATGGATTTTGGGTTTAGACCATTTAATACATAATGTGCATTCAGATATGTGAATATATATATATGGAAAAAGAATTTGAATCCTCAATTATACTTATAATTTTCCAAGGATTATGAAGAAAAATAATAAAACATGTTTTTTCAAATTAAGTTTTGTTTTAGTTTAAAACACTACTCGTTATATACACCGTGTTGTATGAAAATAAGTTACACCACACGAAACCATAATTTTGGATATTCTAAATATGAAACTTATTTTGTTTTTAGTAATTGTGGAGAGTTCATGAGTATAATATTTGGGGTTTGCACCTTTTATATTCAAATGTATTAATTGCTTATATATATATAAATATATATTAAATGGTGTCAGTTGTGGATAAATATCATGATCTCCATTTTTAGCATTATGTATGCCATTGTGATGTGTTCTACCAATGCACAACGGTAATAAATGTAAGAGAATATATAAGCTTAATACCCCACCAAAAATATTTACTTTATCTTTTAATTGATTATGCATCCAAGTGAAATTCCAATATGTATTGATTTATAATGTCTTATAATTTTAGGGTTATTATTTTATGTAACAAAACATGTATTTATTTTAGTGCATTAGTTGTCATCAGATTTTCAATAATCTTCTTATCATACTCACCAGTCAATGACATAGCCTTATATTTGATATTTCTATAATTACTACTTATATACCTCATTCACTATATATATCTTAATTATAATGAATGTAATTAAAACTCCTAGGACCATTTATGTAATTATGAATTAAATTATTCAATGTGGTATGGGACACCATGAATAATATGAAATGTGAAATTAAATATTCATAGTGGTATGGGAAATTTTGAATATACGACCCTTTTTGGAATATGAGGAATGTGTAGACTCTGTATAACTGGTTGGGGGACGGTTAATGAAAGCCCATCAATGCATCAATAGTTCTCATGAGGAAATCAGGTCATGGAACGAGGCCATTGAAATTTTAGAGACTTGACATGAGGTCTTGATATGTTCTGATGTGATACATTTCTTCATTATGTTTATGATAATTAATTAACCAAGTGGATATTCGACTAGTAGAATATTCATGGCTAAGAGACAGTACTTATGAGTATCATAAAAAGTAAATGCTTATGGCATTACATTTATTTGGAACTCAATGATTTTAGTAACCAGAGTATGTTTCACAGTAGTAGTGTATAAAATTGAAGTTATTATCTTTATGTGTAACTCCAATTTTGTATTACTCTTAGTTATTAAATAGATGGTCAGTATCAATGTCTATTATTTATGTTAAATTCTTGTTTTATAAATTCTCTGATCATGTAAATTTAGATAAAAATGGATGGAAGAAGATCTCAAATGACATTATTATCCCTTCCTAATGACTTTATTGCAATAATTATTCTATAGTCATTTCCCGAAAATTCCGAAACGTTTTCTAACATATAAATCACTTGCAAGAAATTGTTTGAGATATCAAACACTTCAACTATACCTCAATACCATCTTGGATCATGGGTTGTTTTTAATAAAATCCTATTTTTTCAATATTCCCATATTTTCAAGAAATGTAATTATTATCAAGGCATTTTCAAATATTTTGCCTTATCACTATATTTTGAAGCATATCATGATTTTTAAAAAGGTGCTGAAGAAGGAGACCCTTGCGCAACTAATATATATTTTCTTTTAAAATATAGTCTTTTAGCACATACTTATGTAATTTTAAAAGGACCATTGATTGAATGTTTCAACTCAAACATGGACCGACTGTTTTATGAAAATCATGTTTTATCAGATATTTAGAAATTATATGTCATACATGATTATTTTCTGAAAATATTTTTCTTTGAACAACCATATGAACAAAGTTGTTCAAGGTTTATCTAGATTAAGGAAGAAAATGATTTTGAAGGATCTCTAAATAATTGTGGCAACTCATGGACCATCAATTTAAGTGAGCAAGATGATCATGAAACTAGTTGGACACCATGATCAAGGTACACTCACATTTTTAATAAGTAAATAAAATTGTGAGGATGCAATTTCTTGATGGTAGGGATACCGTAACACCCCAAGAATTTAAAAATTAATTTAATATGGAATGCATGAAAAACTGAGTCTCTACAAAACACCACATCTTTATAACCTAGAAATTAAACTTAAATTTTCCAGCTCTGTGATTTGAATTTTGAAAATTTGACGTACACAATTGTGTTCAGGATGATATATAAAGTCTAATATAATTAACATAATTTTCAATGAATAATAACCTACCCATATGAATAGTAATATACCCTTATGAATTGTAACTTACCATTATGAATGTAAACCTAAATCTTAGGAATGGTATCTATACCCATGAATGTATAAATATATTTATGCACCATTAAAATAAAGATGAATATTTTAAGTCTTTAAATTTTTCGATTAAATATAAATTTTAATTAAAAATTAAATTCCGCATATTTATAAAATTATTTTAGAAATATAAGTTTATTTTTTGATTCTACGTGTCAAAAAATGGTTTGGGTGAATTTTTGGGATTTTTCTGAAATACTTGAATTTTTGGTGAATAGTAAAATACATTAATTTACCATATAAATACATTATATTTTAAATTAACTATTACTTGCATAATTAGTGATGTAAGAACCCAAATATAGAACTCACATGCATATATTACCAATGTTGGTCATGTAATACATACTATTTCTTGTCTTGAGAGGAAATAATAAATTAATGATTAAAATATTATGAAAACTCTTCCCCCCTCCACGGTATAAACCACCCCTCACCTCCTCTTCCTCCCACAACACTCAAACTTCAAGAATTTCCTAAATTATGCTCTAATATCTCCCTAAGCTCCTTCCCAACGTCCATGACATACTAGTCTCACCAAAAGGCCAAAAACAAAGGCCTTAAGGAGATTCTCAAGGAGGAGTACTCAAGAGGTGAACCTCTCTTCTCTTTTCTTTCAATTTCTTTTAAAAAGTTCTATTATTTTGTTCTCACTTCTCACCACCCATCATCCAAATTCCATGATAATTCCAATACCTTAAATTTACTGTAATTTAATTATTCTAATGCAATATTTCATCATAATCTCTCTGTTTCCCTTCCATTTATACAATAAATGCAAACATCGTCTGAGATGTGTTTATTTATCACACTCAAGGAATACAAGTTTTCAATTTGAATTAATTTCATCAATAATGGTCATGAAACCCTTTAAATGTTTTAACCAGATCATAATATATTTATTTTAAGTTGTTTAATGTTTTTTAATCCTTACACATTCATAATATGGAATTATAATACAAAACATGTTTATTATGCACAAAACTGCCTATGGAAATCAAAACATTTATTTTTAAATAATCAAATGGGTCATCGTCATGGTATATAATCAGAATAATTATAATATCATTTATATATATTTAATATCACTAATAATGTATATTAAAAATGCTTGATGTTTAACAAAATTTCAAACAATCATCCATTTATGAATACATGTAAACAGATCATGAAAAACAAAGAAGAAAATGCCACCAAAACAATAAAATTGAATCTCTTAACCCCATAAAAAGAAATTAATTAACCTAATAAGGTTATAAAATATCAATTAAATGTTTATGAGGTTATGTAATTATTAATTAATGAAGCTAAATTTGATTATTCATGTCGTTAAGAACAATCAAGAACACCATCAAGGATAAGGTAAGGGATCCTCTCTCTCACTTTTGTTCAAGAATCACCCTTATGTTGTGATCTTTTATTTTTAATAAATAATTATGGGGTATGTTTTCTAAACTCCCCCATACCTCCATTATGATATATAAATAATGGTAAATCCCTTTACCTCTCATTAATCTCTCTCAAGAACACTCGTTACCATGTTGAAATGTTTGTAAGTGGTTTTATCATCTCACTTTCAATTCTATTGTATTTCCATTGTTCACCTATTATTTATTATATGTGGTATAGGTGTACTAAAATTTGATATATATTATCATGGTTATATTTATATTCATGTTATTATGTGATTTATTTTTTGGTTATTAACTTCTGGTCATACGACTCAATTGATTACAACGTGGTAACGAGCATTGTCTCAATTTTCACTTCATTGTGACTTGCTATGTATTGTGCACCTACTCTTTCTTATATGGTGCAACTAAATCCCATTTGAGATAAATTTTTAATTTAAAGTAAACTCCATTTAAATTTATATATTCTCATATCATGGATATGATTATTGTGGAAGTCGTATACCAATTTACATATGGTATTTATTTTGAATGTTGTTTTGGATGTGGAAATATTGATGAATTCATATCCTATATTATAAAAAGATAATGAAATAAAATATTTATATTGTGTTGAATCTATTAATAAATAATTATTTGGACATGAAGCGGTGGGTGAGTCCCACTACATCCCCTCAATGCATCAGCAGTTCTTATAAGACAAATCATGCGACGAACCCCTGAAGTTTGTTTCCTAAAATCAGACAGGTTCCTACCCACATAACTAGACCATTTTTATGGTATTATGGTATCATGTACCATATAAATGAAGTCAAATTAATAATAATTATCCTTAATCATTATTATTTATTACTATCCATGAGGTTTTTACTATGAAAAAATCTATGGATGCAGTTTCATTCTCAGCTTAATAAAGGCGTGAGTTTTTCATTTATTCACCATGCCATATTGACTATGCAAATTTTTTTATAATTAAGTTATTATTGATTCATTCATCTTATATTTTTAGCCCTTACTTATTGTTTGAGCTCACCCATTTCATTGTTTACATTCAACATGTGATGAAGAGGAGATCATTTATTGAGTTCTTGGGGATGCAGTTTTTAGTTTTTGTTATGTATTTTATTTTGTAACATTTTATAATGTAATTTGAGTTACATATATTTATATTGTTTCTCCAAGAATACTAAATTGATATTTCTTTCGATATTATTATTCCTTCTAACCATGACAATATAACAATTCATGCACTGATCCAGTCTGGAGGGGTCGGGTCCAAAGTGTCCCAAACCACCTTGAAACATTCAAATCATAATCCCTTAGAATATCATGAGAATAAGGAGACTCTCGATATGATAAACCAAATGGTAGTACATACACCACAAGAAATAAGTAAGTGGTTAACAAGGCATATATCTCAATAAAGTAAAAGTGTGAGGAGAAAAATCCATTTTACATTGGAAATAAGTGTTCTTTTGGTAAATCATTTTTATTTTCCATAAATATGGTTGTAAACAAGTATAAACCAGAAAAAAGGTAAGTGAATTGAGATTAAATTTGAGGCATAAATGATGTCCTACTGAAGTGAAATCTTGTAATAAGTGATTTTAAAGAATCTTTAGAATAAAAACATTTTAGGGCGGTTCAAGGAATTCATTAATGAAATTTTAAAGTGGAAATGAAGGTTTTATTTCATAAACCCAGAAATGAACCAAAATATAATTTTCATGTTAAAATGTATGATATAAAAAGATAAACATATCTTAAAATAGATTATAGATTTAACATAAAAATAGTTATGAATTTTAGAAGATCCTTGAATCATGCTTGCATTTCAAAATACTTTCTGAAAGATTATTTTAAAACATGTAACTTCTCACTAAATAAAAAATGTTTATGATTGGTACACATATATTGGACATTCACACAAATATTTATGAGAAGTGCATAAGAATAAATAATAATTTCATTGTGGTGAATAGATAATAAGAGAATCCTGAATGAAAATGGAGGTTCGGGTAGAAAATACTTACGAAACTGTAATCAATTGAACCATACGCCCCAAAATTAATAGTCATCAAATGATACTTTGAATGTCATGAAAATAAATAGATTCAGGGTATGAAACATCAATGGGCAGTATACGTACACCATACATAGGTAATACTATTTAATATGAAATATCTCACAAAGATGGAAGTGAGATGAAGAATCCCATGCCAAGAATGTATCATCAGATGGAGGACAAATCAATGAAATAATTATGTGTAACGAACTAAAACCCACTCAATAAAAGTGGATATAAAAATTAAAACAATCATAGGTCATTCACACATATTCCTATAAAATTCAAAACCAATCCCATTGATTTTACAATGGACATTGTCATGAGACTACTAAAGACTCCAAGAAAGAATGATGAGATATGTGTCATTATTGACCGTCTTACAAAATCAACACATTTTCTTGTTATAAGAGAATATTTACTACATGAAAGTTTTGAAAGACTATATATTAATGTAGTTTTAAGACTACATGGTGTACCCTTATCAATTGTTTCTGATCGTGATCCCTTTTTTACATCACAATTCTGGAAAAGTCTTTAGAAGGCCCTAAATACTGATCATCATTTGGACACTTCTTACCACCCACAAACTGATGGACAATGAGAACGGACAATTCAATCATTCGAAGAAATGTTGAGGTCTTGTTCAATTGAATTTCAATATAAGTGGGATTAGTATTTATCTCTTGTATAATTTTCCAAAAATAATACCTTCCATTCGAGTATTCAGATGGAACCATATGAAGCGTTATATGGAAAGAGATGACATACATTAATTTTCTAGGATGATGTTTGTGAATGAAATCTCATGGGTCGAGCACATGTTTAAGAAAAAATAGAAAAGGTGAAGATTATCCAAACCCATATCGAAATATCTCAAAGTAGGAAATATAGCTATGATGATAACCAAAGGATAGATTTGGAATTTGAAGTAGGGGATCACGTTTTCTTAAAGGTATCCCCATGGAAGGGTATTATACGATTCAGTAAGAAGGGATAATTAAGTCTTAGGTATGTCATAACTTTTGAAATTCTAGATCAAATTGGATCCTTAGCTTACTGTTTGGAAGTACCTCTATGTATCTATAAATTTTACAATGTATTCGACGTGTCAATGTTAAGGAAATGCATGCCAGAACCAACACATGTACTCACCTATGAAGAAATATAACATGATCCAGATTTTTCTTATTGTGAAGAGCATATCAATATTCTTGATACCAGAGAAAAATTATTGAGAAATAAAAGGACTCATCTAGTTAAGGTTCTTTGGAGGAACCATAAGATAGAATAAGAAACATGTGAGCCTGAGGAGCTTAGGTTGAAGACATACCTGAATCTTTTTAGATAACATATTGTGAATTTCCAGGATGAAATTTTTGTACGGAGGGGAGAATGTAATGACCCAATATTTTTCAATGGAAATTACTTTCTTATAAATATTTCATAATGAACTACTAATTGATATGTGACCCTAAAATCATAAGTTTTTTCACTTCTATGATGTGAATTTCGATGATCTTACAAACACAGTTGGGATCAGTTAGTTATTTGGAGTCTGATAAGAAAAACATAATTTTTAGTGAATATTAACCTACACTAATGAATAGTAACATAGCTTAATGAATAGTGATATACCATAATGAATAGTGACCTTACCTATGATAGTATATAAATAATAATCAAGTAGAAGTACAATATACCAATGTTTTGGAATAATTAAATAAATGTTTTAAAACTATTTTTTAGAATAAATGATGATTTTAATTAAATATTAAATTAATCACATATATATATTTATTTATTTCTAAAAAATGGACTTTATTTTTGGATTCTATACGTCAAAACATGGTTGGGTTGATTTTTTGGATTTTTTGGAAATAATTGACTTTTTGATGAATAGTGAAATAACGTAATTTACAAAATAAGATAAATGCACTATTTAAAGAGACATGTATGATTTTCTTTTGATGTAAGCACAATTGATTCGTATTCACATGATAAAATTATTATTATTGGTCATGGAAGACTCACTATTCCTTTTCTTGTGCATAAATAATAAATTAATGAATATAAAATTGAGAAATCCCCTCTCCCCTCCACAATGAAACCCCCCATCACTCTCTCTTCTATTCATTCCTATCAAGCCTTGTGACTTATCCAAATTCTATCCAAATATCCTTCCAAACTCTTATCCCACGTCCATCAGGCCGTGGTCTCTTAAAAATACCAAAACCTCTCCCTTAAGGAGGCTCTCAAGGATGTTTGGTTCAATAGGTAAATTCCTCTTATTAATTATTTTTCTTTCCTTTCAAGTTAATTTGTTTTAATTTTCTACTATTACCTATACTTATACTAATGTTGTGATTAATACATTACCTTAAATTTAATAGAATGTTTTCATGATAGTGTAATATGTTATAATCATATCTTCCTTTTACCTTCTTTTATACTAGTAGAAAGAACACTATCCGAGATGTGTCAATTTACCACATTCAAGGGCGATGGGATTTTGATTTCTATTATCATTCTTAATTCTAGTCAAGAAACCATTATTTTTGTGTTTGAACAAGATTATTATATATATAATATTCCCCACGTAAGGTTCTTTAATACCTTTGTACAAATGGTATTAAATTATAAAGAAAAATGAGTTCATTGTAATCAAAACCCACAAATTAACCGAAACAGTTATCATTAAACGTTTTATATAATAATACATCCACATTCCATGTAACCAAGTTATATAAATTACCACTAAAACCTATGGATGATCATAAATAATATGTGAATTCAATTCTGGATATTTACATCCATTCCACATGAACACCATTACTTAAGAACAAGTGAACCAATTATAAAAATAAAGAAAATAAACATTACGGAACGAAAAAATTTAATATAATTATTTATCAATAAGGGAATAAATGAACTAAATAGAATTATGAAAAAAAAATTTATAATTGGTTCTCAAATAGGTTATTAGTATGTATAATTTCCTATTCTAGGATCTTAAGTTAAAGAGAAGAACTCATTCAGATTTAAGGTAAGGGTTTCTCCACCCGAACTTCCATTTTCATTCAGGTTACTTTCATTGTCTATTACCTCAATGAAACTCTTGTGTATTATTATTTACTCCTAAATAATTATTTTTATGGGTTATATATAAATTTACCAACTAGAATATTTTCTTATTTTTTTAAGGTTACACGTTTTAAAAGGAACTTTCAAAATGTTTTCCGAAATGCAAGCCCAATCCAAGGAAATTTCTCTAATTCTTACCTATTTTAAAGGACACTCTATAATCTGGTTTTGGAAACCATTATCTTTATTAAATAATTTATTTTATTATGAAAATAGTTTTTTAATTCCCTTTGCGTTTTATACAAATATTTTTCCAAAATAACTCTTCTTTTCAATATAAAAGAGTATTTATCTCAAGATTTACTCAAAGGTTTTATAAGAGTATCTTCATCTATTTTAAAAATCTTGTCGATTATTATGTATTATTGGGATTATTATTCCATGTTATAATATACCATATTTAATTTAAGGTTTTATTATTTTTTTGGCTGTTGATGTGATATCTTAAAACCATTCATTAGTTTACTTCGAAAGGATAGTGTTTTTGCTTAATGTTAGGGGAGATCTTTTTACATTTCATATATTAGTTTCAATATGAATGTGTATGTATAATGCCCATTGATGTTACATATCATTAATATCTTTATTTTCATGTTATTAAATTTATCATTTGATGATCATTAATTTTGGTTCATACGATTCGAATGATTAAAAATTGTTAAGGGTTTTCCCACCCAAACCTCCATTTTCATTCGGGTTACATTTATTGTCTAATTACCTCAATTGAATTATTGTGTATTATTCTGTACTCCTCATAATTTTTACATGAGTGTTCTTTATATTTTCTCCAACCAGAATCCTTCCTTATTTTATGTATAGTTACATTTTTTAAAAGGAACATTCTAAATTGTTTCTGAAATACAAACCTGATTCAAGGGATATTTACAATTTCTTACTCGTTTTCAAGTGTACTCTTGAATCTGTTTAAATCCACCATTAGTTTTATAAAAAAACTCATTTTTTCCTGAAAAATGATTTTGGATCATTTATGTATTTAAGAGAACAAATATGCCAATCCACTATAAAATTCTCTTTAATAATCTCCTTAAAATGCTGTAAAATGTTTTATTTATAATGAATATTAAGAACTCTTATTACATGATTTCACATTAGTGGGACATAATTTATGCCTAAAATATAATTTCAATAACCTAGTATTTTATTTTATGGGATATTAATGTTTAAAATATAATTTCATGGATAATATAAATGATTTTCCAAAAAAAATCATCTTATTAAAGTAAAAATGATTTTGTTCATCTATCATTAACTTTTGTGAGATATATGCCTTGTTCACCACATATTTATTTTGTGTGGTGTATGTACTACCCTTTGGTATTTCATATCAAGAGTCTAATTTTTCTCATGATATTATATGGGTTTATGATTTGAATTTTTCAAGTTGGTATGGGAAACTTTGGAATGTTTAAGAATTATTTCCTAAACAATTTTTCAATGGTCTCGTTTATAAATATATTCGCCTATGTCAAAATACATTGTTGAATGTTGTACTTAATTTAGGTTTATCGATTATGATATCATCTAAAATATTTCGTTAAAGGTTTTATAGTTATTCTGACGATGGATGTTCTATTTTGATACCATTCACCATATTATTCCGAATTGTTAGTGTTTATGATCAATGATTGGGGAATGTTATCTATATTTCATATGTTAGTATCAATTTCAATATATATTTTTATTATCTTCACCCCATTCATATGAAGATTGAATTCGATATAGTAAGTGTCAGGTGAGGCTCGCTATAACCCCTCTGTGCATTAGTAGGTCTCATGAGACAAACTATGATCTTGGCACAAATTTGGTGTCCGATAAGGAAAACTTAATTTTTAGTGTATAGTATCCTACCCTTATGAATAGTAACATACCCTTATTAATAATTATATAACCTAATGATGATTAACCTTACCTATTATATTATATAAATAATATTCATGTTGAAGTATGAGATACCTATGATATGGAATAAGTAAATAAATGTTTTAAAGCTATTTGTTAGAAAAAATTATGATTTTAATTAAATATTAAATTATTCATATTTTAAAAATCATTTTTGAAAAATAGAATTCATTTTTGGATTCTACATATCAAAAAATGGTTGGGGTGATTTTTTTTTTGTATTTTTTGAAATACTTGAATTTTTAATGAATAGTGAAATACCATAATTTACAAAATAAGCTAAATACACTAATTATAGAGTTTTTTATGAAATTATGATTATTTAAGAACAATTGATTCGGATTAAAATTATAAAATTACTATTCTTGGTCATGGAAGACACACTATTCCTTGTCTTGTGGAGAAATAATATATTAATGAATATAAAATTGAGAAACCCCCTCTCCCCTCCACTATAAAACCCCCCATCACTCCCTCTTCAATTCAATTCTCTCAAGCCTTGTTCCTTATCCAAATTCTAGAAAAATATCACCCCAATATTATCTAACATGTCCACATAGCTTTGGTATCTCAAAAATAACAAAACATCCCCCTTAAGAAGGCTCTCAAGGAAGTTCGGTTCAAGAGGTAAATTCCTCTGTTCAATTCTTTATTTTTCCTTTCAAGTTCATTTGTTTAATTTTTATATTATTACATCTCCTTATCCAAATGTTTTGATGAATCTAGTACCTTAAATGTACTTTAATGTTTTATTCATAGTGTAATATGTTATCATCATCTCTTCATTTTACCTTCTTTCATACTAGTAGCAAGAACACCATCAAAGATGTGACAATTTACCACATTCAAAGATGATGGGCTTTCGATTTCTGTTTCCATTCTCCATTATGGCCAGGAAACCAATATTTTTATGGTTTTACCAAATTATTATATATGTAATATAACCTATGTATGTTTCTGTAATCCCTTTGTACAAATTTTATTAAGTTATAAAGAAGAATGAGTTCTTTGCAATCAAAAACCCACAAATTAATCGAAATAACTATCATTAAAGTCCTATATAATAATTCATCATCATTACATGTAACATAGATATATAAATGGCCAATAACACCTAGGTATGATCATAAATACTATTCTAATACAATTCTGGACATTTACTTCCTTTCCACACGAACTCCATTACTTAAGAACAAGTGAACCAATTATAAAAATAAAGAAGGCGGACACTGCGGAACGGCAAAATTTAAAATAATAACTTCTCAATAAATAAATAAATGAACTAAAAATAAATATTATAAATAAAATAAATATCTAATAGGTTCTGAAATATTTTATTAATAAGTATAATTTCATATTCTAGGAGATTATGTTCACGATCGAAACACGTTCGGATTTTAGGTAAGGGGGTTCTTTATGTGACATCCATTTTTGTGAGGTTTCCTGTATTCACTACTAATACTTTTGTATGGTGTATGTGTAATTCCAGTTGGTGTAAAATATCATGAATATATTTATTTTGATGTTATTTAATGTATCATTTTAATATTATTAATTTTGGGGCATACAAAATGATTGATTACAGAGTGGCTAGGGTTTTTTTCACCAGAACCTCCATTTTCATTCGGGTAACTATTATTGTCTAATTACCTTAATGAAACTCTGCTGTATTATTATTTACTCCCCAAAAATTCTTTGTTTGTGTTATATATATTTTCGCCAACTATAATCATTCATTATTTTTTGGATATTTACTTGTTTTGAAACGATCATTAAAAATTGTTTCCGATATAAAAACCTGGTTCAGGGGATATTTTCAAATTCCAACCCATTTTCAAGTGTAATAAAAAAGCTGTTTTCATCCACCATTAGATTTATAAAAACACTAATTTTATCATAAAAATTATCTTGTATCATTTCTAGATTTAATACAACAAATTTTCCTTTCCACTTTAAAATTCTCTTTAATACATTCCATAAAATGCCCTAAAATGTTTTATTTTAAATGAATATTAAGAACTCTTTTTACATTATTTCACTTCAGTGGGAAATAATTTATGCCTAAAATATAATTTTAATATCCTAGTATTTCATTTTATGGGATAGGAATGTTTAGAATCTGATTTCATGGCTAATATAAATGATTTTTTAAAAGCAATATTCTTTCAAAAGTAAAATGGATTTTTCTAATCTCTCATTAACTTTTTTGTGCACCATCTGATCTAACACATATATAATATTGGCCTTCCATGATTTTTAAAACAACCCATAGATCTGAGTCATCCGATAAAATCTAGATCTAATCGAATCCCTCCATACTTTTTCAAAATCCACGGTTTCTCCTCCACCATTGGATGAATCTCTATTTAATCTCTGTCGTCTTTTCGTTTTCCATATTTTTTTCCCACAGGGCCTTCTTCCTCTCCCACATGCAACGCACTATTAGGTTTTCTTCCTACTTTCATCATTTTTGGTTTCTCCCATCACCACTCAAGGCCCCTCCTTTCAAGTGTTTTCCACAAGGTCGAAACTCAAGTCAAATTTTAAAACGAATAGATTTCAGATTCCTTGAAAGTGACATTAAAATAACCTGTATAATCTATGTATAATTTAGTTTATATAAAAAATCCATTTTCACTGAATCCTCTCAGTCCTCCCTCTTCGCAAGTCTCCCTGAAGATGGTTCAAGATTTTCTCAAGCCCCTCCTCCTCCTCAAACCAATATAAGGGATAAATTTGACTGTTTTTGTTGCATTGAAAGTATAAACACACACACACACATATATATTCTCAAAAAAATGTGTGTACAAACTTATGGTTTAGTTAGTATTTTCTTTTATACCAATCCAAGGTCTCCTCTATTTTGAGTTCAAATAGTATTGTGAAAGTAGGGGAACTTATATTTCCATGCATGTTGTGTGGGAATTAATATATTTATATAAATATGTATACTAATATATATATATATATATATATATATATACATCCTTGCGGTTTTGGTGAAAACCTGCAAATACCCGACTGTATGCCTTATAGATTTTGGGTTATGTTATCTTTTTAAACTTGAAGGATTATTTTATTTTCCTCTTGCAATATATATATGCCTTATATATCCTATTATATATGTACTCATATGTGTATATATATTTATATAACCATATGGTTTTAAAATAACTTCTATTATATTCGGTTACAAGATCTCTAAACTTTGAGTTTCATGGAAGAGGTAGATTTTTGTATTAATCATAAGGAATTATATATTCATATATATATATATATATATACTATAAATGGGAATATATGGTTATATAGTTTGTATAAATCACCTTATGGACCAGTTTTAAGTCACTAAATATTGGACTTCAATGATTTATTGAAATTTTTATAAATATGTATGTGTCAATTGATTTTGCTGTAAGACCCTTATGTATGCCTGATTATTCATATAAGTTATATGTGTGATTGAGGTTTACATCTTTATAAAAAAAATCAGTTTGAATTTTATATTATGATTTAAAATTTAAGGGATTTTATTAATCAATGTGACTGAAATATTAAAGTCATATGGTTTTCAAGGGATATTTGGTTTATAACCTTTAATACATAATGTGCATTAGGATATGTGAATGTATGTGTATGAAAATAAACATTGAATCTTTAATTTTACTGAGAATTTCCCAAGGAATACTAAGAAAATATAATAAAAAGCGTGTTTTCAAAATATGTTAGTTTTTGTTTAAAACACCACTCTTTATATACACCCTATTTCATGAAAAAAATTTACACAACATGAAACCCTAATTGTGGATATTCATAATATTATACATATGATGTTTTTAGTAATTTTGGAGTGTTAATGAGTACAATATTTATGGTTTGTAAATTTTATATTCATTGGAATGAATTATATATATAAACATATTAAATGGTGTTAGATATGGTTGAATATCATGATCTCCATTTTTAGCATTATTTATACACTTGTGACGTGTTATACAAAAGATAAATAGTAATAAATGTATGAGCATCAATCTTTTTAATACACCATCTGAAATATTTTCTTTATCTTTTAATATATTAATCATCCAGGTGAAATTCCAATATGTAATTATTAATAATGTCTTATAATTTTGGGGTTATTATTTTATATAACAAAACTTTTATTTCTTTTAGTTTAGTACTTTTCATCACATATTCCATAATATTCTTATCATACTCACCAGTTAATGACATAGTCTTACAGTTGATAGTTCTGCAATGAATACATATATACTTGATTCACTATTTATACATAAATTCTAATGAATGTAAATAGAACTATTATGAAATTTTATGGAATTATAAATTAAATTATTCAAAGGGGTATGAGACTCCTTGAATAATATGAAATGTGAAATTAAATAATCAAAGTGGTATTGGAAATTTTGAATATACGACCCTATTTGGAATATGAGTAATGTGTAGACTCAGTATAATGGGTTGGAGACCGGTTAGTGAAAGAACCTTGATGCACTAATAGTTACCATGAGACAATTAGGTCATGGAATGAAGCCGTTGAAATTTTAGAGTCTTGACACAAGGTCTTGACAGGGTCTGATATTGTATGTTTCCTCATTATGTTTATAATAATTAATTAACCAAGTGGATATTAAACTAATAGAATATCCATGGTTAAGATCCAGTAATAATGAGTATCAAAAAAATTAAATGCTTATGGAATGAAGTTTATTTGGAACTCAATGATTTTAATAAACAATGTATGATTTTCCATATAGTGGATTGATTTGGTTCAGGATCTGGGAAACCAGCAACTTCTAATATACTTCTTCTGCTAAAACTGATACTTGAAAATTTAATTTTAGAAAATGTTGTGTGGGCATATGAATGCCCATTAAGGGGTTTAAAATTACATAATATATCAATGTATCATTTGAAAACATTATTTTAAAAAAATTCCCATAAAATAGTTTCTTCAAGAAAACAGAAACATAAAAATCACAACATAAAATTTAGTCTAAGAATAGTAAGGACACATTTCATGATATTCTGACAGAGTTATAAGGAATCTTGATTCAATTATAATCATGTTCCTATAGAGTAATATTTAATGACATTATAAATAAGTAAGACTAATGAATATGCAACTATAAGTTTAATAACTACGAGTAATACACAATCATATTTGTGCATAAAGATAATAACTTCAATTTCATACACTAATATTAAGAAAAATTAACTGTTTACTAAAATCACTGAGTGCCAAATAAACATCCTGCTATAAGAATTTACTTTTTCTGATACTCATAAGTACTGGCTCTTAACCATGGATATTATTCTAGTCGAATATGCACTTGGTTAATTAGTAATCATAAACAAATTGAGGAAACATATAATATCAGACCCTGTCAGCCCTCATGTAAAGACTCTAAAATGTAAATGGCCTCATTCCATGACCTTATTGTCTCATTATAACTATTAATTCATTGAGGCGGTTTCATTAACCAGTCCCCACCCCACTATACTGAGTCTACACATTCCTCATATGCCCAATAGCGTCATATATTCAAAATCTCCCTTACCACTTTGAATATTTAATTTCATATTTCATATTATTCAAGGTGTCCCATACCACATTGAATAATTTAATTCGTAATTGCATAAAAGGTCATAAGAATTTTTATTACATTCAATAGCATTTACATATATATAGTGAATTGGGTATATATGTTTTAATTACAGAACTATCAACTGTATGACTTTTTCATTAACTGGTGAATATGATAAGCATGTCATGGCATATGTGATGATAACTAATGATCTAAAGGAAATACATGTTTTGTTACATAAAATAATAACCCTAAAATTCTATGAATTTAGTAATCAATACATATTGGAATTTCACCTGGATGCATAATCAATTACAAGATAAAGCAAATATTTTAGGTTGGGTATTCAACTGATAGACGCTTATACATTTATTATTTTTGTGCTTTAGTATAACACATCACAAGGGTATACATAATTATAAAAATGGAGAGCATGATATTCAACCATAACCAACACATTTAATATATATATATATAAGAAATTCATACCTATGAATATAAAAGTTTCAAACCTCAAATATTATACTCATGAACTCTCCACAATTACTAAAAACATAATAAATATAATATTTGGAATATCCATAAATAGGGTTTTATGTTGGGTAAATTTTGTTCATACAATAGGTTGTATATAAAGAGTATTGTTTTAAAAAAACTAAACATATTTGGAAAACACATGTTTTTTAGTAATCCATGGAAAATTATAAGTAAAATTGATTATTCAATGTTAATTTGTATACACATATATTCACATATCTGAATGCACATTATGTATTAAAGAGTTTAAACCAAAAAATCCATTGATACCCATATGAATTTAATATTTTAGTCACATTGATTAAAAAATGTCCCAGAATTTTTAAATCATAATATAAAATTCAAAAGGTTTATTTATTAAACAAATTTATAAAGATGTAAACCTTGATCCCACTTATAACTTTTAAGAATAATCAGATACACCTAAGGGTCATACACCAAAATCAATCGACACAAACATGTTTATAAAAAAGTATATAAATCATTGAAGTCTAATGTTGAGAAACTTAAAAATGGTCCAGAAGGTGATTTAAAAAAACTATATAATTTTACATGACTGTGTATACTCTATATATATATATATATAAATATAATTCCTTACATTTAAAACAAAAATCTACCACTTCCTGGAAACCCAAAGTTTAGAGATCTTTTAACCAAACAAAATAGAGGTTATTTTAAAACTGTATTATATATATATATTTATATATATATGAGTACATATATAATCAGATATATTAGATATGTATATATATATAATTAATGAGGAAAAGAAAATAATCCTTCATGTTTAAAAAGATTACATATCCCAAAATCTATAAGTCCTAGGGTGAGGTATTTGTTGGTTTTCACCCAAACCACAAGGATGTATATATTTATATATATATAATAGTATACATATTTATACATGTATATCAACTTCCGGCACAACATGAAAGGCAATATAAGTTCCCCTACATTTAAAATACTATTTGAACTCAAAATCCAGGAGACCTTGGATCGGTATAAAGGAAAATATTAACTAAACGATATGGTTATATAGACATTTTTATGAGAATATATATATGTGTGTGTCTGTGTGTGTGTGTGTGTTTGTGTTTATACATTCAATGCAACAAAATAAGACAACTCTTTCCCTTACATTGGTATGAGTCGGAGGGGCTTGGGAAAAGCACAGAGGATCTTGAAGAATACTTCTGAAGAGGGAGGACTGGGAGGTTAGAGTAAAAATAGATTGTTAATATAAACTAAATTTTACATATATTATACATAATGTTTTTTTTTCACTTATAAGGAATATGAATCACATTCATTTTAAAATAAGACTGGGGTGTCGGCCATGTGGGAAAAAATTGAAAGGAGGGGCCTTAGATGGTGAAGGGACAAACCATGGGTGTGGAAAAAATGGTGAAAGTAGAAAGAAAACAAACTAGTGCGGAGCATTTAGGAGAGGAAGAAGGAGTTGTGGGAAAGGAAATCCAGAAAATGAACAGACGATATAGATTAAATAGATATTGATCCAGCGGTGGAGGAGAAACTATAGATTTTAAAAAAGGATGGATGGATTCGATTAGATCGAGATTCAATCGGATGGATTATATTAATGTAATGTTTTAAAAATATAAGATGGTTGTGATTAGAAACGTGTTGTATCAGATGGAACACATAAAATGCATAGGATACCATGGCTACTGGGAGACTAGAGCTGGATCGAAATAGACAGCCCAGATCAGAGGCGATGCGATCCAATGGCCTGGATCTGATCCTGGCCCTTTTCTGTCATCCCAAATCAAATCAAAGGAAGTTTTTTCATCCCTTTATAAGAAATGATCTATTGTCTTAATGCCAGATTACTCCTCTCCCCTTCCCAGTCCCACCCCATACAGGGTTTTGTGGGTGCACTCATGCACCAACCCATGCCTCTGTGCCGCCCCGCAAGGCGGTGCCTCCAGTTTCCTTGTGCACTGATGTGATCCCTTCAGGGTAGCTACCCCCCCCCCCCCACTCTGGCCAACATGTCCTAAAGCTAAGGGCTAGGCTCATCCACCTTGTGTGTGCCACATCCCTCGGCCTGGCTAGAGGGCTGGAACTTAGTGGGATTATATTTTTTATAAATCACTCACAATATTAACCATAGAATCATAAAAAAATATATTCATTTCAACTGTAAATCGAGCTAAGACCTTAGTTTTTCCTATGCTGTGTTCTTTTTATGAGAATATATATTTCCAACTCTTAGGATCTATATGTATCTCACATTTTTTCACCATAGAGGTAATGTATCCAAATTATTAGAGAACATTTTCCACTGCTAACTCAAGATCATGAGTTGGATAGCTTTTTTCATGAATTTTTAGATTCCTAGATGCATAGTCAATCACTCAATCATTCTGCATAAGGACACAATAGAGTCATTTATTTGATTCATTGATAAAGATAATAAAACCATCATTTATTACTTTAATTTTCTTTTGAAACTCCTCATCACCAGCCTAAGAACATTTATCTTTTCCCATAAAGAAGGATTAGTAACCATTTGGAAAATATGTGATGTGGTACCTTCCTTTATAATTCCAATATCCATTTTTTTTCTAGATCCATGAACAAAGGATCCCTTTCAACTCTCATCTTGTTTATAACTCCATGATCCTTTCTTCTCAAAGCATCTGATACCTTATTTTCCTACCCTGGATGGTAGTGTATTGTGCAATCATAATCTTTGAGTAGCTCAATCCATCTCATTTATTAAATCAAATTGGACATATATAATTTTCTTGGAAATCTAGAAAGATATAAATGAATGAGATGATCCAAAATCAAAAGGTCTGATGTATATGGTACTTAATTTTCCCTTCTTACCGAATCGTATAATACAATTCCATAGAGATACATTTAAGAAATCATGATCTCCTACTTCCAATTACAAATCCTGCTTTTGATTATCAGTATAGATCTTTTTCCTACTTTGATCTGTTTTGATATGGGTTTGGATAATCTTCACCTTTTCCGTCGTTTCTTCAACAAGTTAAATCTTCGAGTAAAACTTGAGATAAATAATATTTTACTTGAAAATGAAGCGTTCATTTGGATAAATATTTGAATAAAACTATAACTTAAGTAAAATAGTATTTTCATAATAAAATTATTTATTTTATAAAGATAATGGTTTCCAAAAATAGATTATATAGTGCCCTTGAAAATAGGGAAGATTTCAGGAAATTCCCTTGGATCGGGCTTTTATTTTGGAAACATTTTCGAAAGTTCCTTTTGAAATGTGTAACCATCCATAAAATAAAGAAATATTGTGGTTGGTAAACAAATATATAACTCATAAAAATAATTTTTGAGTACATAATAATACACAAGAGTTTCATTAAGGTAATTAGACAATAAAAGTAACCTGAATGAAAATGGTTGTCCGGGGTGGAAAAACCTTACCTTAAATCCGAACGTGTTCCCCTCTTGAAATGAAGCACCTTGAATTTGAAATTATAATAATTAATAACTTATTTAAGAACCTATTAGGCATATATATAGTTTATCATAATTCTTTTTTGTTATTTTATTCCCTTATTTTGAAGTTATTCTATTGAATTTTTTCATTTCTCAGTGTTCGTTTTCTTTATTTTCATAATCGGTTCACTTGTTCTTAACTAATGTAGTTATTATGGGGTGGATGAAAATATACAAAATTGGATTCACATATTATTTATGATCATCCATAGGTGTTAGAGTTCATTTATATAAAATGGTTATATGGAATGAGGATGATAGATTATGTAGTACTTTAATGATAACTAATTTGGTTAATTTGTGGGTTTTGATTAAAACGAACTCATTTTTCATTATAACTTAATACCATTTTTACAAAGGGATTACACAACCTTAAATAGGGTATATTAAATATATAATAATATTTTTCAACCATGAAAAGAATGGTTTCATGACCATAATTGAGAATGATAATAGAAATCGAAAGCCCATCGTCCTTGAATTTGGTAAATCTTATCTTATAGCAAGAAAATGTGATGATTTTTTATAATGGTCAACAATGACCCATATATCATCATTCTTTCTTGGATTATTTGGTAGCCCCACTAAAAATCCCATTGTAATATCATCCCATTTCCTCATAGGAATAGGATGGGGTTGCCTGACTCCTCTAGGATGTTGTCTTCCAACCTTTACCTGTTGACAGACCATACATCTCGACACATAATCAACAATATCCCTATTCATGTTTTCCTCCCAAAAAATTATCTTTTAGATATATATACAACATTGTTCTATGAGGGTGTATAGGGAAATTATATATATGATCATCATCCAATAGTTCCCTCTTTAGCTCAGGAATAGCAAGAAAACAAAGCCTCTTTCCGTGGGTAGGCGCAAGAGCGCGCTCGCAGAACCCAGTATGGGGTAGTACTGGAAGGTTTGGGGGAGGAATAATATGGCATAAGGCTGAGAGCTCCAAGATTATAAATTTCCTCGAATCCTTTCTCTGATTCGATGAGGGATTAGGAAAGATGGTCAGGATCGAATCCAGGTCGTTCGATCGCATCACGCCCGATTTGGGTTGTCTATTTCGTTCTGGTGCTCAACTCCAAGCAGCTACGGTATCCTCCGCTCTATATGTGTGTCTTCCAATCCAACACAAATCTAATCTTGGCAATCCATGATTTTTAAAACAACATCTTGATCTGAGCCTTTCAATCGAATCTCGATCAAATCGAAGTCGTCCGCCCTTTTTTTTATAAATCTGTGGTTTCTCCCCCACCATGGGATCAATCTCCATTTAATCTCCTCCGTCCATTCGTTTTCCAGATTTACTTTCCCACAGTGTTTTCTTCATATTCTGCATGCACCAAACAAGTAGGTTTTCTTCCTACTTTCACAAATCATTTCCACACCCGTGGTTTCTCCCATCACCATTAGAGGCCCCTCCATTCACTTGTTTTCCACAAGGCTGACACCCTGGACTAATTTTAAACCGAATAGGGTTAATATTACTTTATAGTGACATAAAAATATTCTATATAATCAGGGGGTAATTTAGTTTATATGAAAAACCTGTTTACACTCTAACCTCTCGGTCCTCCCTCTTTGCAAGTCTCCTTCAAGATCCTCTGAGCTTTTCCCGAGCCCCTCCTCCTCCTCAAACCTATGTAAGGGAATGCGTTTTCTTTCTTTGTTTCATTGAATGTATAAACAAACACATATATATATTCTCATAAAAATGTTTATACAACCTTATTGTTTAGTTAATATATTCTTTATTACCGATCCTAGGTCTCTTGAATTTTGAGTTCAAATAGTATTCTAAACATAGGGGAACTTATATTGCCTTTCATGTTGTGTTGGAAGTTATAGACTTATATAAATCAGTATACTCTTATATATATATATATATATACATCCTTGCGGATTGGATGAAAACCTATAAATACCATTTCCTAGGTCTTATGGATTTTGGGTTATGTAATATTTTTAAACTTGAAGGATTATTTTCTTTCCCTCTTGCAATATATATATATATATATATACCTTATATATCCAATTATATATGTACACATATATATATAACCATACAGTTTTAAAATAACCTTTATCATGTTCGGTTACAAGATCGCTAAACTTTGAGCTTCAAGGAAGAGGTAGATTTTTGTTTTAAACATAAGGAATTATATTTTCATATATATATATATATATAGTATAAATGGGAATGTATACTTATATAGTTTGTATAACACACCTTATGCACCAGTTTTAAGTCTATCAACATTTGAATTCAATGATTTATTAACATTTTTATAAACATGTTTGTGTCGATTGATTTTGGGGTAATACCCATAGGTATACCCTGTTATTTATATCAGTTATATGTGTGATTGAGGTTTACATCTTTATAAATTTTTTTAATAAATAATGCTTTTGAATTTTATATTGTGATTTAAAATTTAGCATCTTTTGTTAATCAATGTGACTAAAATATTAATGTCATATGGGTGTCAAAGGATTTTTTTGTTAAAAACCTTTAATACATAATGTGCATTCAGATATGTGAATATATTTGTATGAAAATAAACTTGGAATCCTCAATTTTACATAAAATTTTCCAAGAATTACTATGAAAAAAATTAAAAAATGTGTTTTCAAAATATGATTATTTTTTGTTTAAAACACAAATCATTATATACACCATGTTGTATTAACAAAATTGACACAACATAAAACCCTAATTGTGGATTTTCCAAATATTATACATATGATGTGTTTAGTAATTGTGGAGGGCTCATGGGTATAATATTTGGATTTTTCAACTTTTATATTCATTGGTATGAATAACATATATATATATATATATTAAATAGTGTTAGTTATAGTTGAATCTTATGATCTACATTTTTAGCATTATGTATACCCTTGTGATGTTTTCTACAAAATCTAAGCATTAATAAATGTATGAGCATCTATCAGTTTAATACGCCACCATAAATATTTTTTTTATCTCTTAATTGATTATGAGTCCAGGTGAAATTTCAATATATATTTATTAATAATGTCTTATAATTTTAGGGTTATTATTTTATGTAACAAAACATGAATTTCTTTTTGTACATTAGTTGTAATCACGTATTCTAGAATCTTCTTATCATACTCACCAATCAATGACAAAGTCTTACAGTTGATAGTTCTATAATTAATACTTATATACCTGATTCACTATATATATGTAAATGCTAATGAATTTAATTAAAACAATTTTGACCATTTATGTAATTATGAATTAAATTATTCAAAGTGGTATGGGACACCATGAATAATATGAAATGTGAAATTAAATATTTCAAGTGGTATGGGACATTTTGAATATACAACCCTATTTGGCTTGTGAGGAGTTTGTAGACTCATTATAACGGGTTGGGGACTGGTTAATGAAATCCACTCGATGCATAGATAGTTCTCATGAGACAATCAGGTCATGGCCCGAGGCCATTGACATTTTAGAGTCATTACACAAGGTCTTGAAAGGGTCTGATTTTAAACATTTCTTCATTATGCTAATGATTATTAATTAACCAAGTGGATATTAGACTAGTAGAATATCCATGGTTAAGAGCCAGTACTTATGAGTATCAGAAAAAGTAAATACATATGGAATGACATTTATTTGGCACATAGTGATTTTAGTAATTAGTGTATGTTTCAGAGTATTAATGTATGAAATTGAAGTTATTATCTTTATTCCCAACTCTGATTGTGTATTACGCTCAGTTATTAAACTTTTACTTGAATATTCATAAGTTTTACTTATTTACAGTGTCTTTATTATTTACTCTTAATGAGAATGCTTATATTTGAAACAAGATTCCTTATAACTTTGTTAGAATACCGTGAAATGTGTCCATATTATTCTTAGACTAAATGCTATGTTGTGATGTTTATGTTTCTATATTCCTTAATAAAATGTTTTATAGGAAATTTGTTAATGTAATGTTTTCAAATGTTACATTTGTATATTTTTTTATTTAAAAACCCCTTACTGGGAATTCATATGCTCACCCTACGTTTATTCTGAAATAAATTGTTCTGGTATCAGTTTTAGCATAAGAAACATGTCAGAAGTTGTTGGTTTCCCCAAACATGAACCAAATTGACCCTCTTTATGGGATATGATGTGTAAAACATCAATGTGTGTTTTGATAGAAATTTACAGATCATGTTTCAAGGCATCGACTGCGGGTATTCTGGGGTCGTCCCATGACACCCTTGGTGAAGTTCAAGTTATCGAACTGACAAATAATATGAGGACTTTGACCATCCCATTAACAAGGTTAATCTAGATCATGTTTGTTGGTATCACCCCATGGACTTGGAGGATATCATCATCTATGTATTTTATTCTCTTTGGATCCATCAACACATCCTTCTCACAATGAGACCTGACTATCAGTACCTTTTGGACGAACAACATCAGTACTATCAGACTCCAGAATGTGTTCTCTGAAATGAGTGATTCATTGAATATTTGATATGGAATTCTTGGCTATTATACTATGGTTATGGCTTACCTCTAGACTACATTTCTTGGATTGAGTATATCTGGATATTATTTTTATATGTTTTTTTAGAAATATACCTATGTATACATTACAATACTTTACTTTTTTGTAAGATTTGTGGTTTCTGGGTTTCCTATTATGTATTTTTATTCTCACCCCTACCTGAGATTTCCCCACATGTTTTTTTTATTGGATAGATGATTGAACTTTTGATAGAGACAAAGGTGGACCAAAACCAGACGATGCTTTGTGAGACCGAACAGGTCAAGGTGCATTCCTGTGGCTTTCAAAAAGAATTCCTAGTACCTTTACATTCAAGTTGTACTCGTGTTATAGAAATTATTATGGTGAGATTTTATTTGGACCTATTTACTTTCAATAATTCATGTCATAATCTAGTTGTGGGATATAGACCAATGCATGAATTGGTTTTTTAGTTGTTTTTATATTTCATCATATTGTGGGCTTGGAGATGTGTACATGTGTAAAGGTACTAAGGAAATTCCCCCTTGTTAGTGAAATGCCTACTAGGTGCTAATCACTAGCCTCTGGCATATTGGAGGTGGGCTTGGGGAGTCATGACATGAGCCCCACTGGGACAGGTCATGACAGAGTGGTATTAGAAGTTTTTTGTTTTTCATTAGGGCCGAGAGTTTGTGAGATTGGTTTGGGGTTACATTGTTAGGTGTTTTGAGTTTGTTTTTTGGTCTAGGGACTCCAATGTTGGTGCAGTGACTGATGTACCATAAAATAGGTCTCTAATCACATGATGTTTGACTCGATTTATGAAAAAACTGGTTGTAGGGAAGAAATGATACATGCATTATATAGAATTGGGTTGTGGTTTCCATTTTATTCTTGAGTGATCTCTCTATATAAAGTCATTGACCATGGTCCATCATGTTTATTTTAAGGATTCCCCCATGAAATATACCTTCTAGTATTAATCATGATGATCACGAGGATGATCCCCTCAATGATGAGGCATCAATATAGGGACTAGTTCCTGATATGTTAGATCAAGGTGGTGTACCACCCATACTTCCACATGTAGTGAAGCACATGGTACACACTGTTCAAGAAAATGAGGTGCGTTGGATGAGGTTTCTTCAAGTGTTTCATTAGAAGGGACCCCTTAGAATCCATGGTGAGCCTGACCCATAAGAAGTTGAGGAATATCTCGAGGTAGTGAGCTGAGTTTTCTATCAAGTCAGGATACCAACAGATCAGATGGTTGTCCTTGCAGTGAGTCTTCTTCAGGGATAGGTACAGAGCTGGTGAGGCATAATGACCGACTCTTATGATGAGGTGACTCATTCATGGAATGATTTGAAGCCTCTCTTTAGTGAGGAGTTATCATGAGCTAAACAGAGGTCTATGAATATCTTGGATCTTCAACAGCTCCAACAGGGAAGCATAATAGTAGCATAGTATTCGTTAAGGTTTACCAACCTCTCTAGTTACCCAATGAATATGGTTTGAGATATATTCTCTAGGGATCAGAACATTGAGTGAGTTATTCATAGAGACATATGATCCAGTGATATACCTCTATCTATTCCTACTTATGTTGTGGTTCTTGAGAATTCTTTGTTGGTTCAATGCTTCTAGGTTGGGAGAATATATTCGGTGATTTTTAGTATTGGAAAATCAAGTGAAAATACATATGTTATTGGTAGCTGAGATCAGTCTTAGGTACATGGATTTGGGAGATATTTTAAGAGGTTTTTGGGAGATAGGATTTATAGTAAAAGGATCACAAGGTTGGTTTATTCAACTTAGAGAGAGGTGGTGCTACTCATGTGATGGCCGGGGACATCTTGTCATAGACTGTTTGACCCGCTGTACAGCTAATAGAGAAATCATAGGCGGGTCGTCGAGGTAGTAACATTGATAGGAATATGAAGTTTCTTCAGATTAAAGAAATGTATTAGGAGAAAAGAGAGCAGTATAAGGTACTCAAAATTTCAAATTTTTACCACCACCACCCACACGTGGTCCATACCAGGCTTAGGGAGCTGGATGACAAGGGCGGGGACTACTGCAGGCAGTTAAGGCATATGACATAGGGGATCCAGGAATGATTCAGGGAACAATATATGTCTATTCGTCAATAGGTTAAGTAATAATAATGACAAGTTCTTGTTATTATATTATTCCCATATATCTTGTTTGATACATAGTGATTTTGGTTTAATTGTTGACGTGACCATTATGATTGGGGACACATACTAGAGAAGGCTCCTTGAACACACACTTATGCTGACAATGTGATGTGACTCAAAGTGGAGAAAGTTTTCAATGAACTTCTTTATAGTAGTGTCGAGGCCTTATGACGTCATTATTGGGATGGACTGGTTATCCATAGTTCATGCTCAGATTGACTATTTTAGGAAAAGGGTGTGGTGTGTCTGCAATGATATAACCTCATTCCCCATTGTCAATGAAAATGAACCGCATTTAGCATATGATAGACTCGTGCATAAGAGGGTGAAGCCGATTAATCATCAGTTGGAAAGCTTGACCCATTGAGAAGTGGATGTTGTGTGTTTTGAGTTTCTATAAGAGGAGGAGGAGTATGGGGATGTCATTCTTGAAGATGTTCCAGGATTACCTCCTCTTCAAGAGATAAACTTATAAATTTTTCTACACCCTAAGGCAACACCAATATATTTTTCAGTATATCAGATGGATCTTGCTTAGCTTTCTGGTTTGAGAGTGTGGTTGGAGAACTTATAGAGGAGGGAATTCCTGAGACCCAGTGTTTTACCCTAGGAATCAGTAGTTTTGTTTATCAAAAGAAAGATGGTATATTATGGTTTTGGGTTCTTAACTAGTTCTTGAATCAGAAGGGAATGGATAAAATGTATTCACTACCAAGGATCAATGAACTCTTGGATTAGTTGAGAGGGACATGATGGTTCTCGGAGGTTGACCTCAGATTAGGATATCACCACCACTGAGTAGGGGATGAGGATATACCAAAGATGACATTCAAATATTTCTATGGTCACTATGAGTACTTGGTGATGCCCTTTGAAATGACTAACTCCCCAAGAGTGTTCATGGTACTCATGAACCATTTCTTAAATACATTCATAGATTAGTTCATGGTAGTATTCATCGATGATATCCTTGTTCACCTATCTTCTGAGGAGAAGTTATAGAGACACTTAAGGGTACTTCTGAATGTACTATAAGAAAACTAACTATATGGAAATGTCTCGAAGTGCTAGTTCTAGATTCATTATGTACACTTTCTATGAAAAATTATCTTATTGGATGGATTGGGAGTGGACCCAACAAAGATCAAGGAATTGTTATCTTAGAAGCCACTTAGGAGCATGATAGAGGTGAAAATAATCCTTGGTTTAGTAGGCTATTACTGAAGATTCATACCTAATATCTTTGGGATATCAGAACCCACTATAGATTTGACTTGAAATGGGATTCCATTCATGTTGGAAAAGAAGTTCCAATATGTTTTTCATAATTTCATGCAGAGTTGGAAAAGTTCTCTAATATTGAGATTTTCAGAGGAGGGTTATGAGTACATAGTGTTCTGTGATGCACCAAGAACAAGGCATGGTTGTGTCTTGATGTAGAGGAAATAAGTGATAGCCTATGGTTCATACTATTTGAAACCACAAGAGTATAAATACATGACCCACGATATTGAGTTATAAGTGGAAGTATTCCATTTGAAGATGCGGAGACACTGATTAACAGGAGAGATAAATTTATTATATTTTAAGATCATAGAATTCTTAGGTATATCTTCTCTCAGAAGGATCATAACTCGAGTGAGAGGGGATAGATAGAGTTCCTCAAGGATTATGAATTCAAAATTATCTACACTCCTGGGAAGGGGAACACGGTAGAAGATACTCTCACAAATAGATCTTATTAATATTTTCTGAATGAGGCATATGTGCAGTTGGCCTTGTTGCAGTTGTCCTTTGTACATGGATATGGAGTAGCTTAGCTCCAGTTGATAGTTGTCACCCCTCCACTCTTACAATGAGTTAGGGAGGCACAAAATATGGATAGAGACTATGAGACCTTACTTGCTCAGATATCTATATGGAATTCTCCTCATGGATATTCCAAATGTGGGGAACATATCATTATTTTCAGAGGATACATTATGGCAGCAGTGATGTTTCAGTTGGAGGTTCTGAGAGGGTTTCACATATCCCTTTTTGTGGTACATGTGAGTGTGCAAATGATGTACCAGGACATCCAATGTCATTTTTGGTGGCTATGGATGATGAAATGACTTGTAGATTTTGCCTCTCAAGGCCTTATTTTTCATGATGTAAAGTCCATGAACTATGTTCCAGCTGGTTTGGCTCAACCCCTTCATGTTCTATAATAGAAGTGGTATGGGATATATATATGGACATCGTGAAGGGATTACCATGTATGTATCGAGTACTTGATGCCATCTGGGTGTCCATAGACCAACTCAATAGGTCGTCCCACTTCCTAGCTATAAGAGAGAAAAACTCAGTAGGGATATTGGGACACCTCTATGTTCCATAGGTAGTCTGACACCATGGATTTACCATGATAATTGTTTTTGATCATGATAATCACTTTAAATCATAGTTTTTGATTGAATTATAAGAGGTGTTTGGGACCAGTTATGCTTGAGAACAGTGTTTCACCCACAAACTGATGTCGAGACTGAGCGTACCATTCATGTTTTGGACAACATGCTACGATATTGAATGTTTGACTTTGGAAATAGTTGGTAGGATTACCTACCACTATTGGATTTTATATACAACAATAGTTATCATTACACCATTGATATGAAATAATTCAAGGATTTATATAGGCTACCATATTGGTAAACACATTTAGGGACTAAACCTACAGATTAAGAACTTATGGGTGCCAAGTTGGTTCTAGCTACAATAGAGAAACCAAAGATCATACATGATTGGTTCAAGACTTAAGAGATCTATCATAAGTCTTATGCTGATAGGCAATAAAGGACATTGGAGTTCAGGGAAGGGGACCATGTGTTCCTATGGGTTTCATCTCGAAGTGGATTATGGATATTTTTCCAGGGTGTAAAGCTATCTATAAGGTTCATCATCCCATTAAAATATTATGTAGAGTTCTCTTTGTAGCGTACCACTTGTTTTTTCCTTCAAAGTTAATCAGGGTACACGATGTCTTCTATGTGTCACAACTAAGGAGGTATGTGTATGACCTATATCAAGTTATCAATTGGGGGAGTTATGCATTGAGGATGGAGTGAAATTTTCTACGTATCATATGGAGATCGAGGATTTGGAAAGAGAGGTTCCTCCATGGGTGATGGATTTCTTTGGTTTCTGTTCTATTGAAGAAGTTGAATCTTCAAGAGAGCACATGGGAGTGAGAGGATATGATTTGTGCTCCATAGAATCATATTTTTAGGTATCCCTTGTTTTGGATTTTTTAACCTAAATCCCCACAGTGGGATATTTTTAAAGCCTCATATTTTCTATGTTTTATTTTTAAATATTATATGGATTAATTTTGAGACTATTCACTTAGACGATGTTTTATTTCGAGACCCTCTGTGTCCAGAAAAAATGTTTCAAATATATGAAATATATTAAATATCAAAAACAAGTTTTTTCCATGAAAAATTTGAATAACTCATAAACGGGTGCCTAGATTCAAATTCGGAGGGATCCGTTGAGTTAATAATTGTGGTTTTACCCAAGGCAGGACATAACATTGGTCGATGATGGTTTTTTGTGAAAAAGATATGGTGGGCATAAAATTTATTAAATAATTTAATAAAATTATTTTATACTATTTGTTTGACACAATGGATGTTTCCACTTTAAATGTGTCATATTTAGCCACATAACCTTGAAGAAATAGGAGGATCTATAAGGAGAGATTTGGAGAATCCTTTCAGGTGAATGACGACAGATCATGTATCGATCGATCAACGAAACATTAGATTCAACAGATCTTGACAAAAAATGTGACATGATGGCTATTCTTTTTAAGTAATCAATACAAATCGAGGTAGGTAATTTTCCCCATTTCTTGATTTATAAAACAAACATGGACCGATCAACAAATAGATTGTCTTGCACCATTATCATTATGCGGGATGGGTATGATTATAGGTTTTATCGATAGATTCTTATATTTGTGAGTAAAAAATTCATTGATTCATTTTCCATTTTAATGGAAAAGAAATTAGATCGACATGAACATTAATTTAGGTTTTTTACCTTGTTCGGATTTCTGTTTTCTCCTAAAATTCATAATTCCTCATGATGTTCATCGTCTTTTCCCTATGGTTCACTGTTTCATTGAAAAATTGATCATTTTGCGTCTAATTCTTGGAGAAACTATTAAAAATAATAAAAACGTAATCTGTATGACTGAATAGAGGTGAGACTGTGGTTCCAAATAATGAATAGTGAAGGTTGGTATCAATTTCACATTCTTTAGTCCACAGTGAAGAACATCAATGATCTTATTTTCTCAGTAAATTGAAGGCCCGAATATCATTGATTCGATGAAGTAATGGATAGATGAGTTTAGATCATGTGTTTCATAGCATGAAGGTCAATGGATCTATGGTTGAAGGATTGACTGGGGAAAGAGGAATGAAGAAGAAGGGTTCTAGAAAACCCTAATTCACAAGGCATGTAATCCATTTGGATGACTCGGTGTGTACATGGGAAAGTACACAAACATGGGGTGGAGTACACAGGTTGCCTACATGGTGTGTACTCCACCACATGGAATAACATGGACCATGAACCAGGGATACCCTATGTACCAGTACATGGGTATGGATACACAATAAGACCCCATGTTCTAGAACAAGGATGGGGTACACAGGCGGGACCCCTTATATAGGGACACAATGTGAGACTTATCCACAGACTATGTACAATTCAAAACGACACGAATTGATGACATGTGATTTTTAAATGGCCAGTACCTATGTTGAAGGGATAAAAATTTTACCATTGCTACACACAATGTACTCTTATATATATATCATGAATCTCTTGTACTCTGTATCTTGGACAAGTTTCATTGGGGTTCATTCTCATTATCCTTCACATAATGGTATGTATGAATCATTTCTTACTAATAGAACTATGATCACTTTAGTGGGAATTCCTAGATAGAGTTTTTATAATACGTATGAAAGGCTGGGAGTGAGATTCCCTATTCATCTTCGTGCCCTAGGTGGTTTTCTTGGTATCAACTTGAAAAACACTAGACAAGTACTGATCCTATACTTAGAAAGGGTTAATCCAGATCTATTTTTTGGTATAACCCCATGTCCTTGTTAGTGGTCATTATCTATGTATCATATTAAATTTGGATCAATCAGTGCATCTTTCTCAAGATCAGACCCAATGAGTAATACCTCTCAGACGTACGTCATAAGTTCTATCAAAATTAAATAGGTGTTCTACTATATGATTGGTTTGTGGAATATTAAAGCTATAATCCCATGATATTATACTATGGTTGGGTCTTAAATCTTTAATGTGTTCATTGGATTGAGTATATCTAGATATTATTATTATACGTGATGTATAAATATACATATGTAGAGCTAACTATACCTTCCTTTGTTTTACCCTTTGTGGTTTTGGGGTGCCCTAATGAGTATTGTTATACTCACCCTTGCACGAGCTTTGCACACATGTTTATTTTATTGTGTAGATGATCAACCTTTTGATGTAGTCCGAGGAGGACTGGGAATAGACGATGCTTAGTGATATCAAGAAAACTGAGTTCTGTTCCAATGGATTTTAGACAATGGTATGAGTACCTTTGCATTCAGGTTGTACTTTTATTACAGATTTCTTTATAGTGGGCTTGTATTTGGATATGTTTACTTTGTTTACATATTTTCATACACTGGTTGTGGGATATAGATCTATGCTTTCATTTTTTTGTTTAATTGATATTGAATTTTACCATTTTGTGGGATGGGATATGTGTGCATGTGTATAGGTACTTAGGCAATTCCTCCCCTATTAGTGATATTCCTACTAAGTGGTTGTCACTAGTCCCTGGGCTGTCAGATGTGGGCTTGGGGAGTTATGGAATGGGCCCCACTGCAAGTGGTCATGATAGTCACGCTCATGGAAAGTAGCTAAATATTGGAAAATAATTTATAGGGGATTAGATAAGGTCAATAGTGGCCTCAACCACTGATTCTCATTCATGTTTTAAACATTTTTGTGATCTTTCCCTCTAGGTTAAACCCTTTTATCCCATTTTTATTTTCAATGATATTATTAGTTTTTACTATAGTAATTTATACAGTATGATTGAAAACAAATTAATCTTTAATATATTATTTGTGCCTTTGAATTACAAATTTTAAATCAATTTTATTATATTCATTTAATATATTTTATATTTATGAATTTTAAAAATGCCGAATTCATAATTTATTAAAATCATTTTTTCGAAAAATATAACTTACATTCTCAATTTTCAAATAACAGACAATAAAATAAAACAAAAAATTTTAAAATTTATAAGTTACTTATAAAATATATATTTTTTCACTAAAAATGGCTTCATAAATTTCCAATTTATACTAGGTTCTAAAAATGATCTGAAACTCATGTTATTTTTAAGAAAGATATTGTCCAGTATTCACAAAAATATCAATAATTTTAGAAAAATACCATAAAAATATCATAAGTTAATATATTTAAGATATGTTTAAAAAATATGGTTAATTTTTTGATACTCAAAATCTAAAATGTTATAATTTTACATTAAAATATAATCATAAAATATGATGAAAAAATAATTTTTATTAAAAACCAATTTTTTGTTTATTTGATATTTTTATTAAAATAATAATAATCATTAATATGTTAAATAATAAAAATATTAATTCTATAAAATACATTATAGCATTATTTTCAATGGTTCTTAGATGCACATGTTGAAACAGTAACAAAAGGGAACTATATTTCATAAGTTGGTTATATGTATATATACTAACTTATTTAACAATTAAAATATGTTTGGTCAATATATATTTTAATAGAAAATCTTTTTTGGGTCTATGATGGTTTTTTTGTGAGTGAATCATGATATTAATATAATATTTATTTAGTAAAATAAATAGTGTAATAATGGTCTATTAAATAAAATACATTGTATGGTTGCTATGCTTTATTATTCAAAAATATTTTACCATAAATATAAATTTATTTTCATCCAATTGGGATTTTTTAATTATTAATTTTATTAAAAAAATTGTATTAATTATTTAATATGAGATATTTTATATATATTTATATAATGGGTTTTACTAATATTTTTTAATGTTTACTTTTACTAATATTTTTTACATGCTTAAATTTTATTAGATCCTAATTTCAATCGTTATTATAAATTCCAAAATAGGAGATATAGTTTTTCTTAATAACCTTAAATGATTTGTAATTATAGAAAAGGGGATAATTTTTGGATCCTTGGTCCTTGAAAATTATGGTTTTATTAATTAAAATACTCTTTACTAAATTTATTTAATTATTTTTATGGAATATATTGACATTTTTAATCATATTATTTTACATGATAAGTAAATACCTATTTTTACTATTCGATGATATTCAATATCATAATTAATTAATAGATATATTTTTTAAATTGGATAACAATTAAAATAAACAATATAGAAGATATTTGTGGACTGAGAATATAGTTTAGAGGACCATATATTGATGCTAAGTCAACCATGTAGTGAAAATATATCCAATTGAAAAATTTAGGCTAGTTGATAGTATAAGGATGAATAATTAAAAATGAAGTGGAAAAAAGTATTTCATGATGTTAACACTCACATTGAATTGATGCTATCATCATATTGATACTTTATGTGTGTAATGAACTAAAGATTTCACTATACTGAGATGATTACATAATATGAGAATATATTATTTCACCATCAGTGTAGTAATGATGAAAAATATGTATATAACCAGTTCATTACATGTAAGATAACCCATAAAATATATTATAAGTTCCACCATTATAAATAACCTTCCTTTCACACTACATATTCTAATGAAATTAGAATAGAATTGAATTTATTTTCCACAATGTATTTTAGGTTGGGAGTTTATGATAATTATCTCATAACTATTACATAAAAATCCCCAAATTACTAGGTGAAATCTTCTAATCGGTATTTATTTTTCCCATAATATTGAACTTTTAAAATAAAGCATGTTTTATTTTTTTGAAAAAACTTTATGACTTTAAACTTGACTTTTTATTATCATCCACACATATTTAAACTCTATGAAAGACATTTATAAATAAGATATGAGAATATAAATCTCAATAAGGTAAATAAAAATAATAAATTTGTTATTATAGTGAAAAATAGGAAAACCCATGACAATCTATTTCATTAAACATATGTTTTCTTTCTTGGAAAGGGAATTATATTTTTTTAAAGATAGTTTATTTTACCTTTTAAATATAATTAATTTCGAGGAAAACTCATTCTAAAGCATAAAAAAATTCATGTAGGTTCCTTGATAAATCATCTTAATAGAACCCTTATTAATTGGAGTAACCAGATGATTGAATTGAAATATATTTCTCCAAAGAACATAAAAATTACCCATTTCATCAAAGAGATATAATTGGTCTCACTCAACATATCAAGAGCTATAATAGAGTCAACCCATCAAAATTTGATATTTAATGGTTCTCAACCCATCATATATTGGGCTATAATGGGGATCAACTCATCATATAAGAAGCATCGGGCTCACCTATTACTATAAATAATTTTAAAGGACCATATTATGAATTAAAAATTTTATGGATGATCCTTTTCATTATAAATCCCTTGAAAAACTCTTTTAAACCTATCTGAGAAATTATTTCAAATATTAAAATACACTTTAATTTAAAAAAAACTTTCAATTCCAAAATTCCCCAAAAAAGGAAATAGGGTTTTGTGAATAAAACATGAATGATTTTAAAATAATCCAAACAGAAAACAATGGTTACAACAATTCAAAATGACATTGGAGTTGTAAACATTGAAAGATAACATTATTTTTTTTGTCTTTTGTAATGAAAGTAAATAATTACATTAAAAGAATCATTTTTCTAAATAATTTTATTAAATTTAAAAGGAGACAAAAAAATTTCATTTAAAATAGTTTTCTATCAAAATAATGTATCCATAAAATAATTTTAAAAAACTGTACATGGAAGAGACTTATTTTTAAAATGAATAATTTTAAAGATCTATTATGTTAATGTGTCATTTTCCTTGAGTGATAATCATCCCATATATCATTTATCTTATTGAATACTAAACATATGTTAATTATTTACATTCATAATAACTTTTTCATGTTTATTATTCCCTTTATTTTATCAATTACCTTGACATACACAATTAACTAATCATTTAATTTAACTTAAGATGTTCTAATGGTATACATATTATATATTCAAAAGAACTTGGTTGGTTGAATGAGGTAAAACATTACATTATTACATCATATAATTATAATAATAATTATAATGAAATATTTATCATATTTAAGCATGAAATATACTTTTATAATAAATCACTAAATATGGTTATGATAAATGAGCTATGTTTCAATAATGGAGAGAATTGGTTATACATAAGTGTGGGTAAATTTTCCAAATTTAAAGCATCAGTATTGAATAAAGGTAAGTATTATTTTAAAATTATAGAATTATGAAAATAAAAATAATAAAATTTTATTTATTTGAAAAATCTTATATACATCCTCCATGTGATGTGCTGATGAAAAAACAACCACATAGCTCTATGGAGGCTATAGTCCACACAAATGTATTAATGATGTTATCAATTCTAAATGAAAATAATGTTAAAAATTAAATAATATAATATATTCTGAGAGTGGTAAATAAGTCATTAAAATAATATATTATCGTTAGTTCAATCATTATAAAAATCTGTGAGAGGCGATTATCGAAACAGAATTACATCGGTTGATGAGGTGGTAGTCCGCCATACACATGAACGACAGTTTTCTTTCCTATTTGATGGAAGTGGAGATGGATTTTGGATATACCATTAAATTAACACTATCTTCATATATATTAGAACAATTGTTTTTATATAATCATGGTTGAAAAATATTTTATGGAGTTGTAAGAAGAAATAAAAGAAAGTACTTGGTTAAGAAAGATACCTCTTCTTCAGACTACCTATTTTGGTTTTCACCAAAATAAATACAAAAGGTTTTATAATAAGAAAAGAATATATGTTTTGGGGAAGGATGAAAATAGAGAATTTGTGAAATAATTATATAAACCAAAAGGTTTTGGGACTGTGATGTGGATATGATAAGGATATGCCTTTAATAATTGGGGGAGAGCACATACTTTGAGTTTTGGAAAATAAAAAGTTATTAATACATTCCAAAAATGTAACAAAGGCGCCAAAAAAGATCATTATTGAATAATATATTATATAAGATATTTATATTAACATTTAATATGATTTTAATATGTTTTCAGGTCATTTTAACCCTTATCATTTTAGTTTAACCCCTGGTAAAACCGTTTTCACCATTAATTCCATTAGATATTTTTAGTATTTTCACTATTTAGTATGATAAAAACTAAGTTTAACTTATTATATAATATAAATTATTATTATTTAAAATTTTGAGTCCATTTTAACAATTTAAATTCACATATTTTTCTTAATTTAATTTAAAATCAAACTCACAGATGTGAAAAAAATCAGTTTATCAAGAAATGTATTTTTCAAGTGTACGATAATTTTATATTGAAACCATAAATAGTAATTATCACTATATTAATTTTAGTTAAATTATATATATATAAAATATATATATTTCATTTAAATGATTAAACATTATAGGTTTTTTAATTAACTAAAATGGAGAAACAATATGCATTTTAAAACAATTTTTAGAAAAATCTTTTTTAAGACCAAAATTAATCCTATAATAAAATACAATATAAATAAGGCTAAAATTAAATTAATTATAGTAAATAAAACCTAACAAAAAATATGTTAGATGAAATAAAATTCAAATCATAATGTGACTTTTGAATCACAATAGTAATAGAAAAAAATGACCGTATTTGAAAATTCAGAATTGTAACTATTCACTGAGAAATAAAAAAAATTGAAATGAAATTTTTTATCCATAGGTTAATTTTGCTGTTATGGTCCCAATAATTAATTTAATTTTATTAAATACATTTACTAAAAGTTATAGAATTTAATTATTATATTTTATCTAATTTTTTTTAGAAAAGAACATATTTTATAAAGTATAAAATTAACTTAATAATTGTTGATTGATATTGTACTAAGAATTTCACAATAAATTTATATTGATTTAGAAGATTATATATATATATTTCATAAATTATTTAATACTATTCACAATCCCTAATTTAATAGTTAGGTTATATAGACCATATTGAAATAATTATATTTTTTGGTTCCTTAAAGTTTAGAATTGTGTATCTTATACACTATCTAAAAAATAATTATTTTATTAATTATCAATGTTTTATGTCATCCCCCAGATTAATAAATTGTAGCAATTTAATTTTAATGTAATATCAAAAATAAAAAATTTTAAATTTGAGGATATCAATACGGAAATCCGACATTTTAGAAAGGGTTAATAAAACATCCTTATGGTAAGAGAGAAAAAGAAAATACAATGGTCACCCAGAGTAATTCATAAATAGGTTTAAAAGTAGTAAACCATTAGTGCGGAGTGAAAATTAAGACATAGGGAAAAGTTTAATTCTGAAATAATTATGAAGAGTGACATTGATCATTGACCATTGGAATGTGAATGATCATGAGAAGGTTAAAAACCACAAATCATTGACCAAAGCGTTAGAAAAAAGACCATCGATTCCATCAGAAATAATGGTAATAGGAAATAATTTTCTCTTAATATTCCTTTTCCCTATGTTAAGGTATTACTTTTCTTATTGACTAATTTCATAAGGAAAATATTATTATTTTTCAAGTATAAGTTTATCATATAATCTGTTCCCAATACAATCTTATCCTTTTCTCCTAACGATAAGTATTCAAGATTTATTTTCTTATGTCTAAAAAAATTAAACCACAATAAATGAGACACATAATTCAAAAAACTTATAACAAAATATTCCTCCTGTATTTATAAATTAACCACGAAAAAGTTTATAACATGTAAAGATAATTCAAAAATTTATTGAACCCTTATATGATGAAATAAAATATTAACCTCCAACGCGTCAACAAATTTTTTTTATCTTATATCATTCGACGAAAAGCTTTCCTAATAATTTATCAAAATAACCTTGAATATTATTGAATTCCCAAAATCATAGGGTCTTTATCACATAATCCTATAATATTGATTTAATATTTATCTCAAAATAATACAAATAACTTTTGAAGTCTCATTCCAAACAATGTATATTCCTATATCCTAAATGTTGTCTTAGTAATATCATTTTCTCAAAATATCAACTGGGGGTACCCTAACTGATGGAAAATATTTTAAAACCAATGAACCCATCTATTTTTATCAAAGATATCATCAATCCTAGGAATGTTTTCTTTTTTTCTTGATGGTATTATAATATAACTTGTGATAATCCATACAACTTTTGAGGCTCCCATCTATCTTCTAAGAAATGATGAATGGAGAATCCTCTAGGGATACAACAGGATGAAAAAATCAATTAGACACAAGATCTATAATTTAGAAATTTTGTAATTCTCAATTGGTAGGTTCTATATAATGCGATGGTATAAAAATTGGAATTATACTAAATAGAAAGTCTTTGGTCAAATCGACTTCTCTCTATGGCGGTAAAATGAAAAATATTCTCGAAGATCATTGATGTACACAAAAACCATAATACGAAGTGTGTTTCTCAAATAAGGAAAAAAATCTAAAAAAAATTCCATCAACCAACATTATATAGACTCAATGTAATGAAAAATATGTCCCTCCATCCTAGACCTATTTTAACGCTATGTTTCCATGTTATTTATCATCCATATCGACTACCTCCAAAAAGGTTATAAGGAACATGGGAATCAACATATATCGAATATAATCCCTCATCTCCAAATCAGTCCTATGATTTTTTAGGTAATCATTACTGACTAGATCTGATTCCATGTACATCGATACAGAAAAATGGGTGTAATACTCCCAAAAACTATTCACTCCTTCCACAAGGTTCAAAAACTCGCATGTTTTTTCGACTCATAATGTCTCATTATAAAACAGATGGTTGAAGAATTTATTGAATGTTACCCTGGTGATATCCTCAGGAAAAATTTCTTTCATAATAGGTTCTATTCATATCTTTCTTGATCACTCAAACATATAAATTTCAAATACCACCATAGAGTCCTTAGAATGTTTTTGAATGTTATAGATCCTCTCAAAATTCTCAAGCTATTGTTTTGTTTTCTAGAATTCATGTCAGCATAAAATATAGTTGCATTCTTTGTAAATTCTGAGTTGAGTTCCACTACTTATATCAGGTTCCTAACACCTGTGTTACCCAGAGTATGAATAGTATGGATCATATATTCTACCATAGAAGGTTCCACTATAGGATTCACCTATGGAACCTATCTCATAGATTACTCACTCAGATTTGGAAGAACTCTTCTAGGACTAACCATCTAATGATCTACGGAAAAAAATTAGCCATCAGAAGATTTTCAAATCCTAAGACCAACATTAGGTGTCTATAATAATCATTTAAAAAACATGAATTTAAATAAATTATGATTTTTTGAACAGAAACTGAAAAAGAAAAATAATAAAGGTCCATTTATATAAATACAATATTAGTTATTTCAAAAAGCTTCAACCACCAAGTCTCATGATTGGAAAAGATCCCTAACCAACTATGGTAACTTGGACTCAGACACAAAAGTGAGCTTCCTAGTACATTTTTCACAACTAACTACCCAATTTCTGATGGTCTTAAAATTGTTATACCAAAACACCAAACCACACATTCGTAGTGTCAATAACATATTAATATATTTATTCTCTTTGATACAAATTTGTAAGGAACCAACTCAGGTCAACGAGACAAGACACCCTAAATGGTCTACAACATGATGAGATACAAAAAAGAACCACTAGTATCATGTATAACTGATGAAACATCAATTTACTCAATGGAATAAGTTAATACATATCCATAATACATGAATGTTAATATGAATTGGAGTAAATAATAAATAAAGAAGACTAGATGAAAAAATTTCCCATGTGACCATCTATCACCACCAAACCATCCCATAGTGAAGGTGATGAATGACAATAGGAACTGATATGCTACAAGATGAAATTACCTTTACCTGAGTCCTTCAAAATAAGTTCTATAACCACCTAATGGTGAAATTTTTGTGTGACCAAAAATCCATGTATACTACTAACAATGAATATATGAACATACTAATATCAAGAATGAACATGTTATAGCATTAAAAAATTATAATAAACTTTCTTAAATGAAACAGTTTTTTAAATAAAGAATTATTTTCCATAAATGCATACCATACTCACCAAATCTAGGAATAGGTCAAATATAAATAAAAATTATGGAAAATAAGAAAAACTAAACATTTATACACTATAAGATAAGTATGTGATAAAATATCAATGAAATGATACATCATGTGATAAACCAGGTATAAATAGAAAAGGACACCATTTGGACTATAGACATTGGAAATACAAACAAGGAAGAACATATTCTTAAACTAGGAACATATTGGTTCCAACATATACCATTCTCTTCAACTGTTTGTTGATATCACAAAAACACTAATGTAATTACACACACTAAAGTGTCATTCATATTTCCCAATGTACCCATGGTTTCTAATGAGTTAATTTTCTTGAAATAAATTCAAAACCGATTATAAAATATAATAAATCCTATTAATATCAATATATATCCATTTTTAAATCCACCCCCTTAAAAATGAATCATTTCCTATAAATATTTTGTTAATTATAGAAAATTAATTATTATTTAATAAACTAATGGCATTGGAAAGAAAATATATTAATTAATGATTTATAACCACTTCCGTAAATATGCTTACCTCAAGAATGATGGAATGATAGACCCCTTCGATATTGAAAATTGGAAGCCAATAAATAGTCCATTTAATGACAAGGCATAAAATAAAAATGCTAAGGATTTATAAAAAAACACAAAATAATCACAATCTAAATCACAAATACTTACAACTCTAATATTGTAAACAATGAAAATGAATAAGTTAGAAAACCACCTCCAGGGGTTTTGCAACACAACCACCATAGGGTTCAAATACAAATAAGAGTGCTACAGAAGTAATGAGATCGCCAAAAATAACCCAAAAGTTCCCCACATATATATAGGGAGGTTTGTACATGAGATAAAAAATGGGTTATGCATATAGTGTGGACAAAATTGATAAATCGAAAAAATTCACATCATGAATGAATTTAATTACATGAATTCTAGAAAATTCAAGTACTCTAAAAAAGGAAACAACTTAGGTTAAATTAAATCATGATCAACCCATTCATGAGGAATAATGGTTTCGTTTTTTTAAATTTTCATTCTCTAAATAGGACTCAGGAAATCTTCCTTACAACAGGTTCATTTTGTGCAACCTATTCTTGATGTCAATATTCCCAACAAGTAGTGTGGTGTCCTGTTTCCCATTGAAAATTACAAAACCAATTCTTGATTATTTATGAACCTAGGGATAACCCTCCAAATCCATTTACAAATTTATACATGGAATCCATTAATTCAAAAAATAAAAAATAAACATCCTCAAAATTTAGATCATTTTTCTGAGAAAAGCTTCTACATCCAGGAAAATCTATAAATACATTGAAACAAAACGGTTAACCAAATAATGATTCAATGAATTCCTAAATAATTTCAACAGGGTGATAAATTCATAGTTTAATCAAGTATATAGTTGGTGAAAATTTCCTAGATAGAGTTTTCATACATAATTAATGATAATTTCAAATAATCAATATAAAATAATGGGAAACAGTATTTTAATATTGTAACATTTAGCAATAGTTTTAATACAACAATGAAAAAACCACTATTAGTTATTATTTTTATCTTATATTGGATTATATATAGTTTTCATTCATGATTAATCAAACCATAAACAATTTTCTTCAATAAGTTATTACATTATTTATATTGTCCAATGCTGATCAGGTATTGGTTTAAATAATGTCAATTTTTTCATGGGTCATTTTGAGTCCACGGTTTATAAATTAGATATACATTTGAATAGATAAATTATATTTATTTAAATATACCTCATTTTTTATAAATAAAATAATCAAATTATTGTTATTATTTGATTCCATGGATCCCAAAATTATTTAAATTTTCTCTTTATATCAAAACATGGATAATTTAAATATGTAATTTAATTAAAATCATCAATTTGATAATAAAAATTAAAATAATTGTTATATAAAATTAAAATATATAAATTTTTATTATAGGTTTGTTATTTTTATAATGTGATAAAATATCCAATTTAAAATAGAATAACAAAATCATATAAACACTTATTTAAGAGTTATTCCAAATTTTATCCAATTATATATATATTTTTCTTCACACTATTTTTATTCAAACTAATGTTAAATTATTAATATTTTAATTAATAATGGGAATATAATTTAAGATATTGAAGCTCAATAATTACTCTTGGAAGACTGAATAAATGAAATAATTGTTTTTTATTTTTTATTTCAAAATGATATAGCAATGATTTTTATGTTTTTAATAATTCATCAATCTACTTTGATATATTATAGTATTAGTCACTAATGTTTTGGAAATAGTAATATTTTATTTCAACCATTGAAAATGAGGAACATTATATGATTATTATGTATATAATTATTGATGAAATTAGAATAGTTTTTATATACCCGTTAATGGGGTGGGAATCAAACATTTAATTCATGTGTGATATTATATAGAGTGGATAGATATATGGAATGTATGATAATGAATTCAAAAAAAATATAATCATATTATTATTTCCAATGCCTAAACATATATCATTCTTTTATTTAAATATCATAGGATGTTATTTTAGTGATTAGTATAATTATGGATTACCCATATTAAATTATAATATGAGAAAGAATCTATTAAAGAAGATAATTAATGTATTAATGGAGATAAATAATCATTATTATTTACATATCCTAAAAATGTGTATATTTCTCATGTGTGTTAATATTGAATAAAAATAATAACCATTTAAATCAATTGAATATTTTTTTATGATAATGTGATGAAAATATATTTTAGCTTATTTATAATACATCCATGGTGGAAATAAGTAGGATAAATTTTCTCATGTATGGGGAGGAAAGTTATAGAATTTTTATTAAATTGGATTATATTATAGAAAATATAATTTTTAATTTTATATGTTTTGAAGGAAAAATATGGATTATTATGAGTAATATTAGTGGTGTGTATCCCTTTAATAGTGAAGTGAATATTCCAACTCATGGATAAGTATGAGAGCCCAAGACCAATAATATATCACATTATATTGTATGGTATAAAATGAATATTAGAGGTTTTTAGTACCAAATTATTAACACAAATTTCAATTGATAATATTATTGATTACTATATAGTATGATAGGGAAAGATATGAAACAAAAAATAGTCCAGATTTTATTTTATATGAAATTTTAATGGAAGTGATTCCATGGAATAAAATTAAAATATCCAAGAGAAAATTCAATATAGGGTAGAAGACCCGATGTAGGAGGGATTGTCTCTAAGGTATATCACATGAGGTGATATTCTAGTATCACACATGGGTGTAAGTTTATGTGAATAAAGAAAAATCTTTTACTGTATATCACATTATATAATATTATGGAATCTAATTCTTGTTTATGAAAATATAACATAGAAAAAATAACAATTTGATTATACCTGATTGGGATATTCTAGAGTATCCATGACTTTAATAATATGTAATAAATAGAATAGTATCCTATGATTGGTGTTTCATGTGCTAAAAAAGTTTATCACTAGGAATGATAAAAGATAGTTGACTATATATTCATTACATGAGAGTAAAATGTTCACAAAACATGAATCTATATGAATTATTTAATATCATAGGTTTAAACCAATGGAAACTTGATAATGAATAGATTAGTTAATATAGAAGGAGGTTACCAAAACCCATGGATAAATAAAATACTTATAAGAGACTATAATGTAATAAGTTACACAATATATGATATGATATGTGAATAATGATAGATATGTTACTATATTTGATATTATATCACTTGAATAAATTTTATAATGAAATTTATATCACAAAAAATGATTGGGGTTATATTTTTTTATATGTAATAACCATCTATTATGAGTGATTAATTTGAAGGAAAATATCAAAGGTAATGATTTTATATAAAAAAGTCAACAAATAAATAAAATATAGATAAAAAAGAGTTATAAGGATACCCATGATAGATCTAGATGTCACAGGAAATGAAAGAGTGCATGAGTAACAAAATAAAATAAAAGAGTTTATATAAGGCCACGACCTTAAACCTTAATTAATATTGAATTAAATGAATAATTAACATTGGGGATCTTTTCAGGTTTATAGTTTTAGAGAATTAGAACATAACTATTACATCTCAAAAGATTTACAAATTAGACACTTCTACCAAGTTTCCATAGAATAAAAAAAAACTCCTAAAAAGAAACATGTCTAGTTCAATGTTTCATAAATCATGACTTTCCCTTGATCCCATCCTTGACCCTATTCCACATTATGTCCTGTGAAAAACATTTCAAAAAAAACTTGGGGGGAGCATAAAATGCTCAGTCAGGGATACACAAAGAATAAAAACTATTAGTTTATCAGAACAGAATGTAAACCATGTATACTTTATCAAAGTTATAATTTTCACCTTTATGAAGTAGTAAAAACTCTTCACTGAATAAAATATCATTACTTACCCTTTTGTAACCAAATGATTACCATAAAACCCATATAAAGAACACATAACATATAAAGGTAACTTGGGACATAAACATACTTAAGTGGAATAACCATACGGTCTACTTCCACACATATCACTTAATGGAATAGCCATACGGACAACTTCCATACATACTTAATGGAATATCCATAAGGCCGACTTCCACACCCAATGCATTGGAGGTTATAACATAACCACCCGTCCTGGTATTCACGGCACCACCCGTCATATGGTTTATCACGTAACCACCCGTCAAAAGTCCAAGTACCAATATAAAATCATAAGACAAATATAATGAAAAGAAAACATTTCCACACATTGATCAAAATATATCACATAAATATATTGACATAAAAATTCCATTATAAAAAAACCATTTGCAATACCAAAATACATAAAAGAGTATATGGTATTTATTTCATTTTAAAAACATTACGGCTTGTTGAGGAAGCCAATGACCAAATAATACTCGCGATAGTGGAAAAGGTCGTTGTCACCATGTACATTAAAAGAAACATTTGTTTTTGTAGTTTTGTAAATCTATTCATAGAAAAAGATTCCTTTTGTGTAAAAGTAAAAGTCAAAGGGGTTAATACACTGTATAAAATAATGTTGTGTATAAAATGAAATATGCCTCAATGAAAGGAGATTGAGGCGAAGTTCCTTACCAAGATCATTTCGTAAAAAAAATAGATCAATTATGTGTATTCACTATAAGTACACATAAAGAAAGTATAAATAAAATACAGGATATCAAAATTCATTTCTCACATAATCATATCATGACATAAACAAGAAGTATAAGATCAAGACAAAGAAAGGAATTTGGTTTAAGAAGTTCCCTTACCTCGGGTCGGACTTGACTCGATCATTCTTTAACGTCCTGAATAATAAACTTGAGTTAATTTATATTTTCTTAAGAACATTTTTCAAGTTCATTATTCCTTTTATATCACTTATTTCCATGTTATAAACATTATTTAATCTTTTATGTTAATAATGTCAGTTTTGTCGATATTTGGTTCTTAAATCGAAAGTGGACTTCTTATAATTACATGTTATTCGTGTGGTCAAAGTTTCTTTATATCCAGAATGAAATTCATGATTTGGATATCATATATATCATATATATCTATCATATACATGTATTTGTAATATCACATAATCATTTAGAGGTAAGAAATGAAATGCACCGTTCTTGGAGACGGTAAGCCGTACGTACGCATGAACGCTTCTTTCATTTCTATGTCATATTAATGGAATTAAAACTAAATGAGAGGTATGTATATTTTAATTCCAGAATTATATTAATAATTTAGATGTAACATACATCATATATATCCATTATATATATGTACTTATTATAGTACATTACATTTGGGGATAAGAAATGAAATGCACCATTCATGGAGACGGTAAGCCGTACCTACGCATGAACGCTACTTTAATTTCTATCTCATACATTAATGGAAAGAAATAATAATGATATAGAGGTATATTATAATTCTAGTATAACATCATATATAATAACTTTAAATCCATCCTTTATACTTCCCATATATGGCATTAACGAATCACATCACTTTGAGGGGGCGGTAGTCCGCACTTCCTAAAATGAAATTATCGTGTTTACCCACAATGGAAACCATAAAGGTATACCAAAAATGAAAAATAAATAAGCATAAGGAAAACATAAACATAATATACATCATATATAAATATAGTGACATCTTAATGTCCACCATTAAAGGGGTTTAAAAGAAGATTGAACAATCATCGTTTCGTGAGGCAGAAATTCGCCAACCACAGAAACAGTATATTCTTTAACCATTAGATTTAGATGTGTGTAAGTGTAGCTCGATATCTTTTTATAACATCATCCTAGTATATTTAAGATAATGGTGTTGTTACAAAATAAATTAATAAAAAGATTTTAGGGGGTTGGAGAAGCAAAATAAATCAAAAGAACACAAGTGAAGACATCACCATAAAATCGGATAACTCTCTTAGATTTGAGCTCAAAGGCTTCCTTGGGAATACTTCTGACCAAAATGAGGCTTCAAGGAGTAATGGAGGTATTTGGAGAGACAAAATGGGAAGTGGTTGGCCGAACCAAAGGCTTTGGAAGTGTGGGTAAGGTGGTAGAGGTGGGGGCCTTTTATAAGAGGAGAGGAGGGGCACTCTTGGAAAGTAAGGAAATGTTACTTTATTTTAGAATGAGTCTCGGATTTTAATTGACCCACATTGATGTGTTTCGAGGATAAGGTGATAAGGGTTCGAAATATACCCATCCAATAGGTTTTAGAAATGTGTAGGTCATAGATTTTACATTATCATTTCATTTTATTTAAATCCTTTATTAATGAGGTAAGCGCTGCATTCATCATGATGTCATAAATAATTTAATTTATTTAATGTCTAAAAATTATAAAAAAAATATCATGATGTATGAAATATTTTTATCTTTATAATGAATATTTATAGTCAAAAATCTGACTTGTATAACCCCATGTAAAAATTGATTTAGTAAAACAACTCATGTTTGTGTCATTTTTATTTTAACTTTAAATAAAAACATATTAATGTCATTTTCCAACAAAAGTGGATTCATGGGGTCCCCAAGTTGACCCATGGATTCTATTGGTCGGCCATGACACATACAATGAGGTTAGGACATGTGTCAAGTTCATTTCATATTATTACAACATTATTTTTACCATAAATTACACTAATTACCTCTAACAGCGATTAAAAACTTAATAAGTTACTATTCACCAAAAAATTGGTTTAATCCCATTGAACAAAATTTTACTTCTTAATTACAACCATTTATGTCAGATTTTTGAAATTCAAAACACAGAGGTGGTAAAATTTCATTTTAACGAAAAATCATTTTTTTAAGTACCACTTAGTGGTTTCACTATTCATCAAAATTGAAGTTTTTCAGAAAAATACCAAAACTTCACCCTAAGATATATTTGATATTTCTAATTAAAAAATGAATTCCATTTTACAAAATTAAAAACATATAAGTTGCATTAATTAATTTAATAATTAATTCCCGCTGTCAGAGGAAATAGAGTGTTTTTATGAAACAATAAGTATCAAAAGATTGACATTAGTTTAAGTCCGATTTCAAAGTGAAATTAATTCCAACGACCACTGTTGGATTTAATGGTAATAATATATTCTATTTTCACTTTAAAACCAATTCAAAAGATAATATAATCATATATATAAATTAGATTAAAAAGAGGTTTTGAATTAAAATACAACATTTTATACTATTCATTAAAAATGAACTTTAGCGGAAAAATACCAAAAATTTACACAAAGTAAATTTTGATTTCCTGATTCTAAAAAAGAGTTATATTTTGTCCAATAGAATGTATAAGAGTGATAAAAACTATATTTAATGACGGTTCTCCATCAAAAGGTGATAAGTGAACCTTTAGTGAAAATTAGTGTATAAATGCTTAAAATTGAATTCTTTCCATATTTTAAGCCCTTATCTTTTATTGGATAAATGTAAAAACATTTATAAAAAATATATAATCATATTATAGTTATTTCTATCCATTCCCACCAATACAATGGCTACATGTTAACTACCATTTAAAATAATATTATTATATTACTAGTGTGCAACGTATGTTTTCAAAGAAACTCATTGTTGCGTATCGAGTACGCTATCGAACATAACAACCCCTTTTAATTAAAATTAATATTTAATTCGAAAATATTAATAAATATGAAAATGTATTATTCTTTATTTACCTAGGATGTTACATCCTTCCCCCCTTTTGGGAATTGCTTCCTCAAAATTTTTAAAATTGGGCACGGAAACTTCATTGAAAGCCCCACATCGGAAAAAGAGTAAATTAAACAATCACATTAAAAGAAAGAAAGGGGAGTATAGAGGTCACCCGAGTTAACCCATACTAGTATTCCATGTAAGAAAACATGGACATGGAGGATAAAACCAAGGGTCATGTTCCGAGGGAGAGTGATAGAAAACATGTTATGGAGAAAGTTAACCATAAGAAAATCACAAACTTGTGATGGGTTAAACAGTATTTGATTCCCCAGTAGGAAAAGTTAATAGACAACATTTTTCTTTTATGTTACTTTTCATTGAAGAATTTATTTTTGATCTTAAGGAAATATACTTACTTGTCATGTTGACTTTCAACTCTTTCAAGGTTTCTTACACAAACTCATAATAGAATACCATGATCATGGTGTCCACTCGGTTTCATTGTCATCTTGTTCACGTAGGATTAAGTCCCATGCATTACAAAAATGATTTATAGATCCTTCAAAATCATTTGCTTCCTCCATCCAAATACACCTTGTACAACATGGGTCATATGGGTGTTCACAGAAAAGCAGTTTTGGAAAATAATCATGTATGACATATAATTCCAAAACATCTGATAAAACCTGGTTTCTATAAAATAGTCGGACAGAATTTGAGTTGAAACTTTCTATTATTGGTCCTTTTAAAATACCATAAGTGTGTGCTGAGAGACTATATTTTAAAAGCAAAAATAAATAGGTTGCACAAGGGTCTCCTTCTTCAGCACCATTTTTAAAATCATAATATGCTTCAAATTCTTTTGATAAGGTAAAATATTTGAAAATACCTTGATAATATTTACCTTTCATGAAAATATGAGAATATTGTGAAAATAGTATTTGTCTAAATACAACCCATGATCCACGATGTTAATGAGGTATAGTGGAGGTGTTTGATATGTCAAACAACTGCATGCAAGTGAGTTGTATGCTAGAAAATGTTTCACAATCATCCGAACATGACTTTGCAATAATTATTGTAAGCATGTCCTCAGGTAGAGATAGGAATGTCGTTTGAGATCCTCCTCCTTCCATTTGTAACTGACTTTTCTTGACCTGAGAAAAGTTATAAAACAAGGATTTAACTGAAATATTAGATATAGGGACTTACCATGTGTCTAACAAAAACTCCTAATCTCTAAAGTTGTCTAAACCGACCTCTGATACCAACTATAAGGCCCCGACCTTAAACCTTGCTTAATATTGAATTAAATGAATAATTCACATTGAGTATCCTTTCAGGTTTAGTGTTTTAGAGAATTATAACATAACTATTATATCTCAAAAGATTTAAAATGTAGACACTTCTAGCAAGTTTCCATAGAATAAAAAAACTCTTAAAAACAAACATGTCTAGTTCCATGTTTTATATAGCATAACTTTCCCTTGATCCCATCCTTGACCCTATTCCACATTAAGTCCTGTGAAAATAATTTCAAAAAAAACATGGGGTGAGCATAAAAAGCTCAGTCAGGGATACACAAAGAATAAAAACTGTTAGTTTATCAAAACAAAAAGTAAACCATGTATACTTTATCAAATTAATACTTTTCACCTTTATGAAGTAGTAAACACTCTTCACTGAATAAAAGATAATTACTTACCCTTTTGTAACCAAATGATTACCATAAAACCCATATAAAGAACACATAACATATAAATTTAACTTGGGACATAAACATACTTAAGTGGAATAACAATACGGTCGACTTCCACACATATCACTTAATGGAATAGACATACGGCCAACATCCATACATACTTAATGGAATATCCATACAGACGACTTCCATACCCAATTCATTGGAGTTTATAACGTAACCACCCGTCCTAGTATTCACAGCACCACCCTTCATATGGTTTATCATGTAACCACCCATCAAATGTCCAAGTACCAATATAAAATCATAAAACAAATATAATAGAAAGAAAAAATTTCCACACTTTGATCACAATATATCACATAAATATATTGTCATAACAAATCCATTATAAAAAAACCATTTTCAATACCAAAATACATAAAAGAGTATATGGTATTTATTTCATTTTAAAAACATTACGGCTTGTTGAGGAAGCCAATGACCAAATAATACTCGCGGCGGTGGAAAAGGTCGTTTTCACCGCGTATGTTAAAAGAAACATTCCTTTTTGTCATTTTGTAAAACGCTTCGTAGAAAAAGATTCCTTTTGTATAAAAGTAAAAGTAAAAGGGTTTTATACACCGTATAAAAGAAAGTTTTGTATAAAATGAAATATGCCTCAATGAGAGGAGATTGAGACGAAGTTCCTTACCAAGATCATTTCATAAATAAAATAGATCAATTATGTGTATTCACTATAAGTACACATAAAGAAAGTATAAATAAAATACAGGATATCAAAATTCATTTCTCACATAATCATATCATGACATAAACAAGAAGTAGAAGATCAACCCAAAGAAAGGAATTTGGGTTAAGAAGTTCCCTTACCTTGGGTCCGACTTGCGATCATTCTTTAACGTCCTGAATAATAAACTTGAGTTAATTTATATTTGCTTAAGAAAATTTTTCAAGTTCATTATTCCTTTTATATCACTTATTTCCATGTTATAAACGTTATTTAATCTTTTAAGTTAATAATGTTTGTTTTGTCTATATTTGGTTCTTAAGTCGAAAGTGGACTTCTTACAATTACATGTTGTTCGTGTGGTCAAAGGTTCTTTATATCCAGAATGAAATTCCTGATTTGGATATCATATATATCATATATATCTATCATATACATGTATTTGTAATATCACATAATCATTTAGAGGTAAGAAATGAAATCCACCGTTCATGGAGACGGTAAGCCGTACGTACGCATGAACGCTTCTTTCATTTCTATGTCATATTAATGGAATTAAAACTAAATGAGAGGAATGTATATTTTAATTCCAGAATTATATTAATCATTTATATGTAACATACATCATATATATCCATTATATATATGTACTTATTATAGTACATTACATTTGGGGATAAGAAATGAAATGCACCGTTCATGGAGACGGTAAGTCGTACGTACGCATGAACGCTACTTTCATTTCTATCTCATACATTAATGAAAAGAAATAATAATGATATAGATGTATATTATAATTCTAGTATAACATCATATATAATAACTTTAAATCCATCCTTTATACTTCCCATATATGGCATTAACGAATCACATCACTTTGAGGGGGCGGTAGTCTGCACTTCCTAAAATGAAATTATCGTGTTTACCCACAATGGAAACCATAAAGGTATACCACAAATGAAAAATAAATAAGCATAAGGAAAACATATACATAATATATATCATATATAAATATAGTTACATCTTAATGTCCACCATTAAAGGGGTTTAAAAGAATATTGAACAATCATCGTTTCGTGAGGCAGAAATTCGCCAACCACAGAAACAATATGTTATTTAACCATTAGATTTATATGTGTGTAAGTTTATCTCTAAAGCTTCTAATAACAGAATCCTAGTATATTGAAGATACTGGAGTTGTTACAAAAGAAATGAATAAAAAGATTTTAGGGGGTTGGAGAAGAAAAATAAATCAAAAGAACACAAGTGAAGACATCACCTTAAAACCGGATAACTCTCTTAGATTTGAGCTCAAAGGCTTCCTTGGGAAGACTTCTGACAAAAATGAGGCTTCAAGGAGTAATAGAGGGATTTTGAGAGACAAAATGGGAAGTGGTTGGCCGAACCAAAGGCTTTGGAAGTGTGGTTAAGGTGGTAGAGGTTGGTGCCTTTTATAAGAGGAGAGGAGGGGCACTCTTGGAAAGTAAGGAAATGGTACTTTATTTTAGAATGAGTTTCGGATTTTAATTGTCCCACATTGATGTGTTTCGAGGATAAGGTGATAAAGGTTAGAAATATACCCATCCAATAGGTTTTGGACATGTGTAGGTCATAGATTTTACATTATCATTTCATTTTATTTAAATCCTTTATTAATGAGGTAATCGCTGCATTCATCATGATGTCATAAATAATTTAATTTATTTAATGTCTAAAAATTATAAAAATAATATCATGATGTAGGAAATATTTTTAGCTTTATAATTAATATTTATAGTAAAATATCTGACTTGTATTACCCCATGTAAAAATTGTTTTAGTAAAACAACTAATGTTTGTGTCATTTTTATTTTAACTTTAAATAAAAAGATATTAATGTCATTTTCCAACCAAAGTGGCTTCATGGGGTCCGCAAGTTGACCCATGGATTTTATTGGTCGTCCATGACATATAAAATGAGGTTAGGACATGTGTCAAGTTCATTTCATTTTATTAAAACATTTTTTTACCTTAAATTACACTAATTATCTCTAATCGCGATTAAAAACTTAGTAAGTTACTATTCACCAAAAAATTAATTTAATCCCATTAAACCACATTTTACTTATTAATGACAACCATTTATGTCTGATTTTTGAGATTCAAAACACAGAGGTGGTAAAATTTCATTTAAATGAAAAATCAGTTTTTTAAGTATCACTTAGTGGTTTCACTATTCATCAAAATTTGATGTTTTTCAGAAAAATACCAAAACGACACCCTAAGCTATATTTGATATTCAGAATTCAAAAATGAAGTCCATTTTACAAAATTCAAAACATATAAGTTGCATTAACTAATTTAATAATTAAGTCCTGCTGTTAGAGCAAATAGCGTGTTTTTATGAAACAATAAGTATCAAAAGATTGACACTAGTTTAAGTCCGATTTCAAAGTGAAATTAATTGCAACGACCACTATTGGATTTAATGGTAAAAATATATTCTAATTTCACTTTAAAACCAATTAAAAAGACAATATAATCATATATATAAATTAGATTAAAAAGAGGTTTTTAATTAACATACAACATTTTACACTATTCATTAAAAAAGGAACTTTAGCGGAAAAATACAAAAAAATTACACAAAGTAAATTTTGATGCCCCGATTCTAAAAAATAGTTATATTTGGTCTAATAGAATGTATAAGAGTGATAGAAACTATATTTAATTACGGTTCACCATCAAAAGGTGATAAGTGAACCTTTAATGAAAATTAGGGTATAAATGCCTAAAATTGAATTCTTTCCATATTTTAAGCCTTTATCTTTTATTGGATAAATGTAAAAACATTTAAAAAACATATATAATCATATTTTAGTTATTTATATACATTCCCGCCAATACAATGGCTACATGTTGACTACCGTTTAAAATAATATTATTATATTACTAGTATGTAACGTAAGTTTTCAAAGAAACTCATCGTTGCGTATCGAGTACGCTATCGAACATAGCAACCCCTTTTAATTATAATTAATATTTAATTCGCAAATATTAATAAATATGAAAATGTATTATTCTTTATTTACCTGGGATGTTATAGTTTATGATTGGAGAAAAAAGATATTTCGTGGATAATTATTATGTAATTTCATAGGAGGTGATATAATTATACTTAACATACTCGTATATCATTTATAATGATATTTTTATTTCAATTTTTATTCTAAAATGATCAAAAATACTACTAGACGGATATAAATTTGTTTAGACACATCCCAAATGATATAAAGTAACATAATTAATAAAAAAAGTATATTTACCATATAAGAAATGTATTCACGATGAATAATTGTAAGAGGATAGATGAAAATCATAATGAATATCAAAGTTTATATTTTTCATAAACCATTATTTGAAAATGTTCTTCACAGATTAAATTATCTCATGTGATGAATTTTTAAGAGGATATTTCCAATACCTTATATGGATGTCTAGAAAAATTGAACACAAATAAATAACCAAGATTTTCATATATATTAAAAATCTTACTAGATAAATATGAAACACATATAATAATAATATATTGCCGAAGACCAGAAAGGATTAGTGTCCTTTGAGACCAGATAAATAAACTAATTTTCATGAAGGATATTCAAATATCCAATAAAACTCTTCACATATTTTACCCTTATAATACTATCATACTAAATATCCTACTTTATAACATGGGTATACAATAAACATATGATTGGGTGAGCTCAGAAGCCTCGTAAGGGTAAATATGAGAGATATCAGTTAATAACCTTAAGTGAGAATAATATAAGAATATGGACATGAAAACATGATCATGACATAATAAAATAAATCCCAATAAGTAAAGTTTATTAAAATGAGTCATTCTATAAATATTGTATCCCAATAAAAGTTATGTGAATAATTTTAAATCCAAAATCATGATCCATGGAGATTAACATTAGAATATATAATATGAATGTGGAATAAGTATAAAATTTGTATATCATAACATTATTAATATCTGTAAACACCAAAAGGTCCAATAATTGTATCAAGGACTTGTAATATAGTCCCAAAATAAATATTATTTTCCTGAAATATTTTTTCAGCATTAAAATTTTAACATGTTTCAATATGAACTGGTCACTATAACGTTGTGAATAAGAAATTAGGTTGATGTATAACATAGTTATATCATGAGATAAAATGATTTACCAAATTAATTATATGGATATTTAATTAAATACCATACAATCACAAATTTAAAACTAGGCATAAGTGCTCCACACGATCATAAAATCATTCATCATTTTATCAAAACATAACATATAGAAATGAGAATGGTTTCATAAATATTTCCAGGGAACAAAACTGACTCATGGGAATTAAATGGGTTTCATAGAATCATCTTTAATAAAGCATAATAATAATCTATATAGAGATGTAAAGTGGACTTTACCAAAAGATAATATCCCTAGTTAAGAATAAAAATATATAAAGGATGTTGATATAGATGAAAAGTATATTAAAAACCCATTTTGGAATTTCATGAAAATAGAGAACACATAAATTTAATTTTGTATCTTAAAAGACTAAAAATTATCAGAATATAGAGAAAAGGTTTTCTTTGAAAATAAAAATGTATACAATTAAATTAATCTTAATTTAAAATAGTAGTCATTATGGAAGGAAAATCCATTCATTCCATATACATAAAAAATAACATTTTTATACACTTTTTTAAAAATTAATAGGGATTCATACATAAAACATTATAAAATATTATTTTTAATCAATTTTAAAAAGATTAATGTTAGACAAAAAATATTTTTAAAGAATTTATGTATAGATAAAGACTTCACTTTTTTAAGATCATCTACATGGATGAAAAAATTCATTGGCTAATGAGGATGAAAGGGTGGTTTTTATTAAAACTATTTTCCTTATCATTTTTGGTACTAAATATAGAAAAATAATAATAACAATTTAAAAGTATAAGAATAATGTTTTTATAGGAAAATATAAGGTTTTAATGGATAAATATTATATAATTTCTTTTAATATAAATTTAACTTAGACAATCGAGAAAGTAAATGAAATTGTGTCATAATACTTGACCTTAGGTCCCGCCTTCCTTCATAAAAACTCAAAACTATTTTATAATAAATATATCCAAAACTATATTAATATAAATATAAATATATATAATTCCTTTATAATTTTCAATTACCACTTTATTAACAATTCTTCATTAAAATCATTAGTCGAGAGAATACTGGTCCATTTTCCATGAATGTTTCAGTCTGATGGTTTGGGTCCTTGCAGCTTGGTGATTCTTTCTTCATCATCAGAATTATAATATTTTCATAATTATCATATTTATCAATTATATATACATTTATAATCATTCATATACATTATTTATAAAAAATTAATTACACCACTTTATAGATACTATAGTATTTTCCAATGTATGGGTGATGTTTTCACTTTTCAATTGATGATATAAAATATAGGTAAATAACAATTATCCTTTATAAAATCATTATAATATTTTAAATATCATATATATTCCTAAAAAAGATCTATATTATCATCTATGTAATGTTTAATTAAAAAATTAATCACATCTCCCCATGGAGGTGGCTGTCCATACGTACGCAGAGGAGACATTATCATTTTCCAACTAATGCGAAGATGAATGAAAATGACTATTCCCTTAATATAACAACATATTACTATTTTAAATATAAAATATATATAATTTTAATATGTTTATGATACATTTCTACGAAGTTTACTAACAATAAAAGGTAAAAAATATTACTATGAAAAAATAATACTTCTTTGAATATTCTCATCTAAAATGTATTTTAAGACCTCTAAGATGGGCATATGGGGAAGAACAGAACCAACATATCCTTAAAATGTATGATGATAGAGTATTTGGAATTGAACTCGTTAAGATAAATAGATTATGTGGTGTGGATAATAGAGGATACATAATTCCCTTTTATAAGCGAGGGGGGGGGGGGGGGGTGGAACCCTTGTAATTATTAAGAGCATTGAAATATGATGTAGTCACTCCCATTGGAAAGTGGATCCACATTAAATAAAGTTAAATTTTGGTTTGATATAGGATAGAAATACACTCAATTAATATGATTTATACATATTTTGGGGTAATTTGTTTCATATCTCCTTAATTAAATCCATCATTAAGCATATAAACCTTTACCATGGTAACATAAGTTTTACCATCATTACTATTCATTATGGAAAATATTATGTTATCCTTACAAAAAATATTAATTATTATGATAAATAATTAAATAAAATTTTCCATATTAAATTCCAATAAGTGGAAGAAAATAATCCTAATATCATTGACTAAAAAACCAAAAAACCATTTTAATAGAAAATCTATTAAGTTTTATACATGATTTCTGAAAATTAAAGGCCTTTGAAAAACATTTGATGAGTTTCAAAATATTTATTTAAATATATTATATATTAATTTTATCAAAATTATTAATAAATATTTACTAATTTAATTTATTAATATTGAAACACATTACATGTATAAAAATAGGTTTTTTAGGAATAAAATATCTTTTACCTTGAAATGAATTTTTTTAATTTACATAAAATTTATACCCATTTGGATTAATGTTCAATTTTTTTTTAAAAATTCATTTTAATAGATTTATTTATGGAAAATAATTCTTGACCAGATCATATATTGCAAAAATAATGCCCACAATGAATATATCTCAAAATACTTTTTAACATCAATAATATTTCGTTAGAGAAATAGATTTAAAAATAATTATATCTCACTTTAATACCATATAATGTTCTTAATTTTTTAATGTATAATAATGATTAAATTATTTTCATGGGTTTATGATTTAAAAAAATATTAAAAATTATAAAATCATCGAATTGTTTTCTAAAATGTGGGGAGTTTTGATATATTCATGATGATAGAGATCATAATGTAATTTGTTGAAAACATTAAGGGTTTTTATTAGAGATAATGATTATAGGAACAACTTATATAACTAACTAATTATCTATAGATGAATTTTGATAGAGTTATTATAGTGTATAAAGAATTCCAATAGAGTAGATATACGTATGGATAAATATATTGTATGAGAAGTGTAATATATGAGAAAATGTTTGTAACAACCTATATAATATAATTATTATATATCTACACATGTGCAGAAGTAAGTGAAGAATCAGAAACACCCATATCATATATCAGAAACCTGATAAGGGAAAAATAAGAGTGATTCCAAAGACGTCTAATAATGGTGATTCATAGTGTCACATTTAATTACATTTAGAATATCGAAGAGTAGAATGATGAGGGAGGATGTCCCAAGTGATATGGAGGTATCCCATAATTCTATTTATAATATATATTATGTGGGTAATGTCATATCTTATACTCATTTCAATATTTAAATTATTATAAAAAAAATTCCACTAATTTGAAGTGGTAGTACCACATTTTTTTACCTAAACAAATTTATCATATTTTGATCATTGGGAGGTGTATGTAAAAATTATCTAAAATAATTACTTATAGTACGATATTATAGAAGTATTTCCCACTTTACCACCTTGTACATTGACCACATATGTAAAACCCATGTTCAATATCACATATCATATTATTTTGGTGTCCTACAAATTCATGCGGTGAATAGACCATCAGTAAGTAATAAGTGAATATACAAGTGGGAATTAACTCTCAAGACATTAATTAAAAATGGTTTATATTTTTGAACATATGATTAGACTATATTAAAATATAAGAATTTGATTCAACCACAACACAACATTAATCATTTAAAACATTTTTCAAAAACAATTGGTCTTATGGAATTAGGTTACATAGGTTGATTAAAAATTCACAATTTCTATTTTTGAAACTTCTATTCATATTAAATTTATCTTGGAAAAGTTTATTAGAGAGTATATATTTTATGGTAGAAAATATAATACATGGAAAATGGATTTTATTTTGAATATTCATGTGTATGGAAATATATTTCTCATATTTAATTAATAAAAATTTGATATAACCGATGAAGGTATAATAGAATTAGATGGAAATTCAAGGAATGAACTTTGACTGATTTTTTAAATTTTTTTTCCAAGAGGTGATATGATGTTCTTCAATCAGGAACACATGGTGGAATCATGTAAGGTATAAGAAGACTCTTATCCACAAAGAGAAGTGAACTAGATCATTTAAAAAGCTAGCATAATGTAATTTAATAAATCATTAAAATGTATATAATATGTGTAGGATAATAGTTAAAACCATTCCAAGAAAATAGATTAAGTCGCCTCACGTTATTAGATAAAATAGAGATAATGCAAATCATTTAAATAATAAATAGTTTAACTATTAGACTAGTAATGGGAGTAAAAAAATCATGGTTATGTTGATAATATTTTTAATGTGAATTTATGTTAAAATAAGTTTCAATTAAAGTAGCGTAAGTTGAATCAATGTCCAGATAATATACTAATCTAAAAATAAAGAAAATGGAAATTGATAAATATAGAAAAAAAATTACTTTATAGGAGGTGTATAGAAGAACTGAAGGTGTATATTATGGTCCGAAAAAAGGTAAACATAATAAAGGATTTATAGGGAAGGAAAGTACATGATATAATTAAACAAATTGACAAGGAATCTATGATACATTTATAAGGAAATGATGATAGGATTAACACAATGTTGATAAATAAGTATCCCATCTTCTGAGGGATAATTTTTATAGCATTTGATAAGTTTTTTTGGTTAATCTCTAGTGTAATTTAAAAAAGGGAAGCCTATAATTATTATGTATATATTTTTAATTATTTTAAGCCAATATTATAAATATAATAAAATACAGATATTTATATTGGGTTTAAGGGCGATATTATTACGATGATTCCTATAGTGATAAATAATTCCTAGTCAATTGAATGAATTTTTCTTTATAATTATTATTTTAAATTATAGGTTAGATATTAGAGTTAATTAAAAAATTTCTAAAACAGAGCACAACAATAGAAACGACATAAATTATATTTTATTCATTCATAGTGAATTAGTGTGTGTCTAGTTATTGGAGTTATACTTTTTATATTGATAAAATTTATAAGTAGATCCCATGGATATTACTTCATATTTTGGTACAGAAATACATCATATATGATTGATTTTAGAGAATATGAAATACACTCTGGACCTATATTCTTTAATACCTTCAAATTAATGGTATATTTTAAGTGTAGTTAAATGACATAAGTAGAGTGGATTTTTAAATGTAATGACAATAAATAAATAGTTATGGTAAAATGAGTAATGATGTTGGGAAGATACTATATTGAATTACTATAAAATTATTTCCATTTCCATTACTGGTCTCTATATGAATTGATCATAGATAATTGGTTATGTGATTTATTTCTAAGTGGTAAAATAATACTTGATTATATTAAGATATTAATCAATGTGAATATATGATGAATGGATTTTAAAAAATGAACCTCAATTCATTATGATTAGTATTTCAAAGTTTGAAAAGTGTAGATATAATATAAAAAAATTATAGGGGAAAATTGTTAAAATTCATAGATTTTGTTATAATTAATACTTTAAAAAAAGTGAATATAAAGAATAACATATGATTAATCAACATATGATTGGTATTCTGAGGATTAATAATACTAATTAACCCTATTAAAATAGAAAAAAAAAACATATATGGAATTGATGAGTGATCATCAATGGGTTGAATTGATGAAAGGAGTGTCTTGAGCATGATGTTATAATATATAAATTCATGGAGTTCTTGATCATTTCTAAGAGGTATAGTGATGATATATGATGATCATAAGAAGTTATATAAATCCTATATAGAATCATAGGTTAAAATATAAAGATATTCATTCCATGAATAAGCTTGTGAATATTATTAGTGAGGAATCCATTCATTAAAAGAATAAAAATTATTTAAATTAACTTAAGGAAAGTATATTTATTTAATAAGTAATGGTTTAAGAATGAGGATTAATATTAGACTTCATTGTATATTTTATTTTTAATTGTTTCTCTCCATTAGAGGTATACCATACTAAATCCTTTGATAAACTATATAGTAAAGCAAGGAGTTCCATATCCATGGAGGTTATTTGATAGACTAAGACATGTATTAGATCACATTCTATATATGATAAGGAATTATAGATAAAAATATGATTGTTATTTGTGAGTTTGATTATCATAAATATATTTTAATACACCAAGAATGTGGTGTGTAATATATCAAGGAAGAATTAAATATTCCTAAAATAGTATAAGTAAAAAATGATACGATTAAATTATAAAACTCTATATTGTAGTGAACTCTATGGATGTTATTAGTTCATAGTGTATGTGAAATACTTTTAATTCCTAATAAATTCTAGTTATAAAAAAATATTTTGTATAAGATGGTACATAAAAAATCAAGATAACATTTAATTAATATCACTATAAATATGAATGTAAATTGTAATAAAATTGAGTGCAATATTGATCTATCAAATATTATTTTTAAATTGAAATAATATTTAAAAAAATGTTCTATGTTAGAAAATTATAGTGGCCATAGAATAAATATATTTAAAGGAATAAATTAGAACTATTTTTCCATGTATTGGTATGATAAATTTTATAGGTGGTAGGAATAAATTTTGAAGTTATGACTATTCAGAACTATGATCATTGGGGATATAGAAATAATAAATTAAAAACTATAATTAATGTCTATGAAGGGTAAAAAAAGTTTTTACTAGAGTATACAAGAATAACCATTGATTTAGGTAAGAAGTGTGAAGGATTATTTTCATGATAAATTTATTTTATTCTATAATGATAGAATCTAATAATTATGATGTTGACATGTAAGAGGAATATGGTAGGTGATGACAAGACAATGTAGGAATCATCAATGAATAATGTTTTAAAAAATGTTGGAATAGGACCCTGTATTGGTGATGAGAGTATGGAAGCAAAATCTATGTTGGATGAACTCTATTTTATGTGTCAATGTTCTTAAGAGTTTCCAATGCCTATTATCAAATTTATAGGGGGTTGTATAAGAGTAATTGGATGCGATCTGTGTGTACAATATATTGATCAAATGATCTGATTTAGTTAATATATTTTAATTGGTGGGGATATACAAAGTAGTGATTGCCCATAAATCTCAGAAGTTGGTGGCACTAAATTCATAGCATAGGATCTATTATGAATATCTTCAGTGGGATTACATGTCTAGATCATAGAAAATTATGAGTTATTCTTTTTAACAATAAATAAATCATAAATATACTCCCGTGGAATATGGATACATTCAAACTACATAATTATTTATTGTTTTCCTTTATGTTTGTTTTTATTGTTTGGTTGTTCTAGATTTTATGATGGACGATGCCTGAGGTGTTTTAGTATGGCTTATTGGATTTTTTACTTTTTGTTTTCTATAAATAATTTCATGGGTTCTTTCTAATCTAATATGTTCTATAAATTAATGAATCAGTGAATTTATGGATGGTGATTTTGGATTCATATGGTTTTTAGACAAAAATTGTTTCTAAAAACACTTGATATACTATAAATATTGATAATTGGTAATGTTGATGTATTTTTCATTTTTTAATTTTGTGGGAGATCTATATTTATGATGGAATGGAATTGGAAGAAGGATTGGTCTAGATAAAAAAGTTTTAGGTATTAACTATGTAATATGGAGGATATAGATAAATAACTTTTATTTCCGGATAGACCAAAAGATTCTATTTAATATAGTTAAACAAGATTAAATGTACAATTATTTATAAGAAACTCTTGATTCAATGGTAATATGAGTGATATTGATGTTTTTATAAATAAGAATTAGTTGAAACATTTTTTTGTGAGGAAAATAATGGTTTTGATGAATGATGAAGTTGTTATGTTTGGTAATCCAAAAAATAGATTTTTTTTCATGATGTTGAACTTATTCAATGTGAAATTTGTAGAAGAAAGTATAATAATTGATATTTTCAATGACATAAAAATGATCTATAGCTAGTTATAATCTGTTGTTGTAATGTTTTCAGATCCTATGTGATATTTTTTTCTATGTTTAATCCAGAATTATTTGTATGTGGTTTTTACTAATATGTGAAATTATTTTGATAAGAAATATCTTTTTTAGGGAATTCATGATTTCATTATTAATGAGCATGTTGGGAATAATTATATCATGTAACATTCTCAAATAAAAATCAATTTATAAGGAAAATATATTTTATTAAATAGAAAATAATAAGAAAACTAAAGATAAATAAAAGGGGATAATGTAAGGAAAATAAGCTGGATAAAAAAAATGTTAACATTATTGGGAAAATGAGATATTTATTAAGTATTATATTTATTGTATTGTTAATTATGTAAGGAGTTATTTGTAATGTTGTGTAAACATTTAATCTAAGGATTTATATAGTTTAATTATGACTGTTAATATACTATTGGAATTAGAGATAAATTATTATATATGATTATTTCATTAAATATCTAAGAGAGGAAGCATGACTATCCCCGTATCTTTAAAATTTATTGAAATCACCATTAAGATGTTGAGACTCTTGAGATCATTTCCAAAGGTAATTATAAGCTCTAAATGTCAAATAAATGTTACCTAGAGTTATAATGAGTTATTCATATAAAAATATAATAGAATAATACAATTTTTATAGAGATGTTTTATGGAATATGATTTCGTATCACCTTTTTGGATGGATTGTGTGTGATCACATGCATAACCATAGTGATGATTGGATGTGTAAAAGATAAAAAATTATATTTGAATGATAGAATTATTTTATATGGATTTATAGAATTTAATTATTTAGAAATTACATGAATGTAATGTGAGTTATTGTAGATTTGGTGTATTGGTGTTGAGTCACTTGTTTTTTTTAAAATGTGATAGTTATAGCATTGGAATGTAGATAATGGTTTCATTTAGAAAAAAATATGAAAACATAATCCTTGAATGTTGAAGATTATTCATACGAATGTTTGGGGACCTAATCCAGATCACTCTAACAGAGGGACATTGTATTATGTTAACTTAATTGATGATTCAATGATTTAGGTATGATTATACTTCATTATAAAAAAATATGCAGTCTAAAGAGTGATTATATGATAGAGATCCATGGTAGATAAAGAGGTCAGAAATAGTCATAGGTGTTTAATATCTGAAAATAGAGATAGGAAGTGTAACAAAGAACTATAATTGTGTTTCCATAAAAAATTATTCATATTTTAGAATATCTTAGAAAAAATGTTGTTCCACATTGGGAAAACCTAATACTTAATAATAAGGCCAAAGACATGAGGTTTCATGTATCTTTCCTAGAGTTGTTTTAGTCTATGTTTATAAACTTTATTACCATAAAACTAACAAAATTATGCACATGATTTTGGTTTTGAATATTTTTAATCCTTATTATCCCTAAAAACTATTGAATGTGTCTCACCATATTTTTTTCCAATCACTCACGTACATGTTTAGGACATGGAAGGGTAATTTGTTGAAGGAAATTTTAGATATTTTTTGGGTTTAGAATTAAAATAAATGGAATTTATGATTGGAATAATGATAAATGGATGGTAATTAGAAAATGATATTTTTTATTTAATTAGAATATATTTTGAAATTATTTTAATATAGTTCAAAATATAGTAGAGATAAAATAACTAACTAAACATATCCAGGTTCATCGTTATGGAAAACAACAAGTCCGGTAATGCTTAAGATGTACCAAAATTCCACAAAATCCTATTGATATAGAAGTAACAGAATTATTTGACAATACAGATTTAATTAGAAGTGTTTTAGTTATTGAAATTCTTTAAGTAATAATAAATCATGTGTAACTAAGGAGATATATGAGTATCTGATGACATATTCAAATGTTTGGAATAGATCAGTATTACATTCTTCTTAAAGATAGAGGAAAAATCAACTATGTGGAATAAGTTACAATTTCAATTAGTTATTGAGAGTGGTTTGTAGTTATGAAAAAAGAAATATATTTTCATCATGTAAAATGAAATTGATAGCTAATGTGATCACAAGAAGTAAATATGCAATAATAGAACAAATGAGTATACTGATTAAAGGAAAAATTATAATGTTGAATGTGTAACAAGTCCTTGTTAGTAGTAAAATGGTTTTATTAAAATATAGTATTTATATATATATATTCCATAAATGTTATTAAACATTATAAGATCCTGATAATGTTAAATTTTAAATATTTATAATATTTACAATTTGTATTGTTCTTTAAAGGTATATTTCTATCATGTATATTTAGAGGATGGGAATGTGAATAATTAACTGGATGTTATCATTGATAAATGGATTGTTTTCCTAATTTTATCACTACATTAGAGTCAATCTAGTATGATATAATAAACAATGTAGTGGGACATGAAGTTTGATGATTTTATGGATTTGGGGTTTTCTAATGAAATACTGATAATTATTATTACAAGAAGTTTTCCAATGATATAAATTATGTTGTGATTATATTTCACACTATTGATATGATTTTGGATGTTTTATACTCTGATAATAATAAAAAAGTTAAAAGGTTGATGTGTATAGAATATTTTAGATGAATGATCTTGGTCAAGCCAATGAGATTTCTGGGTTACGAATTAATAATGTTAGAAAGACTAGAACATTGGTTTTGTCTTACATGGAGCACCTTGAGATGATCATTATAATATTTTGAATGACTAATTTTAAACTTGGGACTACCATGTTAGTTATACGAATCATGTTATCCCATAAAAAATAACCTAAAAATAAAAATAAATCTTTTCAAATTCTTACTACTATGTTTGATTTATAGGTAGGAAAATTTATGTGCATCATAGTTTTAATATGTTTGGAATTTGGTCATGTATTGGTATTTGGTTATCAAGAATATAGTGAATCCTAGAAATGATCATTGGGATTATATAGAGGGATTAACTCATATTTAAATTATATTTCATAACTATTTTTTTTATTTCTAATTAATGATCCATTATAATGGTATATTATCATATAATAAAAATATAGGTTTTCCGTTAAATTTAAAACGTTAAATTACAATTTGGATGTAAATACTATAAAATATTAACCCTTTATTGAGGTGTTCCACTATTTAATTTTTGTTAAACCCCATACACAACACTTATTGTGTTCATTTTTTGGAGTGGAAGATGTAGAGTAAGTGATCTAGGGGCTTAATGATAGGATAAATAACTACATCATGCTAATTTAGTCCCCTATCTAGCCAGTATAGGGACAACAATTTGATAGTGGTATAAACGTATCCCTTTCGGAATAATATGATCAACGAACAACCACTGCCTGCTAGGAAGATAGTTTTCTCAAAACACATTTTTCTAAATGTGGAAATCTGTAATTTTTACCCCTTGTATATATAACTGTTTTTACTAATTTCTTCCCTCATTTGGTAAAGTACCATTCCAACACATGTGAACCCATATCACCCTCATCCATTGATGAATCTACATTAATTATTGACCATTTGAGTGTAGATTTTGGGATATCAGGAGATTAATTTAAGGATAACATTTTATCTCTTGTTTTTCCCCTATCAACCACCATATGAGCCCAATATCTCTTTATTTATATAATATTACATATTTTTAGGGATTTAAAATTATAATTTTATTTCTCCCATGATATAATGAATTTATGGTAGATACCAAATTTTTAGGATATTATAGGAATATTTTAGGATGTCTATAAGTATTTCCCATAGTAGTGTCTCTTTTTCAAGTGATGGCGCTCTGTGGTCACACCACAATCCCACGTGTTAACCCTTAAATTATTTTTTAATTTTGAAATAATGAAATTTATATTCCATATAGTTAAATTGAAATGTAAAATTAAAATTAAAAGTGGCATCCTTTATGGTTTCCATTTTAATGGAAATAACCCTATGGTAATTTAATTGAATAATGGAAGAGATAAGTTAGTAAAAAATCTAAAATGACAACATAAGAAAGATTAATTGAAGGAATTATATTAATTTAAATTTCAATGTAAAGGAATAAAATTTCAAAAATAAAACTAATAATATAAAATATTTAATATGATAGATAAAAATTTATTCCTTATGTTTTATATAATGATTTAATTGATTAGAAATATTTGGTATATTGTTCAATAGTGATTTCAATATTTAATGAAGTTCATGTATTAAGGGAACCATGTAAGTTTAATTGATAAGTGTGACTAAGTGAATTGAGTTAATAATTAATGTATGTTAAAGGAAAGATAAATATTTTTAAACCCATATGTTGGTGGTCATGATAAAAATTAAAATATACATTTATGGGTTGTCATGATACAAATGAAAACATGAAACTATGGGTGGCCTTGATACAAATAAAAAAACCCATTTAAGAGTTGTCTTCACACCAAATAGAACACCAATTTATGGGTGGTTGTGATATAAAGAGAAAAAATATATTTATGGGTTATCATCATACAAATTTAAACATTCATTTGTGGGGTTTTGTGAAACAAATGAAAACACATATTTATGGTTGGTTATGATATATGGGAAAATTTCCATTTATGGGTGGAAGTGATAAAAATTTGACCATCCATTTATTGTTGGTCGTGATAAGGAAAATAAAAACACCAATTAATTAGTGTAAAGATATTCAAAATGTCAAAAACAATTTATTATTTGTCTTGAATCTTTATATGGTAACATTTTTTTGAAAAGTAACATGAAATTATAAAAGACATATGACACTAGATTACAAAGGTATGTTTGACCTCAGGTGTCACTATGAATATTTGGAATTAGATTTGATTATTTTTATTTTTTAAATTTATATATTAATTATTAAATATTAATTCATATAACTCATATATGAATATAATCTTTTAGAGAAGATTTATTTAGAGAAATTCTTGGCATTGGCCTATTGATTTGTACTCAAACCCTGCTTGAGTTGACGTCTTCTACCCAAGAGGACATCATGGTTGTAAGTCATGATAAGGGGAAACAAATGATGATAGATGTTTTAATGTCGATTTGGGGTGGAGTATTATATTTGGGTATTGGGATATAGATGTGGTCATTTTGGTATTTTTACTTATTTTTAGTCTTCTGTCCATTTCATAATTTTTGTCATGATGTACATGCCGAGCTTATATATACATGACTCTCCTCTAAGGAGTATCACTGCATATATATATATATATATTATGGGTTGTATTTTAATTATTCTTTTACTTTAGTATTGTTTCCTCAATTTTTTTTGTGTTTTATTTTCCTTATTTCTATTTTTTGTTCACTCTGAACAATTGGTATAGTCACCCCACAACATTCATAGAAACCCCCAAAACTAGTCAGTAACCTATGGTATGTGGGGAGGAACCCTGTGTTTATGTATCTTATTATTTTAGGGAACCACCTGAGTTTTCGATGAAGTAGGATGTTACAAAGTGGTATCATAGGTTCCATTTTATTTATTTTACTATTTATGAATTTTTTATAACATAATAGGATGTTTTAGGGAATGATAACGAGATTTTTCCAAGATGTAGCTAAAATCATATGGATAAAATACTAGCCTCCATGGATGGGACATATTGGTATTAGAAATTTCTTATTACAGTTGTGTTATATCACCTAGAGTGATACACATGATTTTTCTATTATAAATTTTTTTTTTGATATTATATTTTTAACTGGTACAGAAAAAGAGTGAATTTGTGTTTACACATCATTATTGGTATGTAAAAAATCATATTTCTTCCATTTTTTTGTGATAATTTTATTATATATATATATATATATCCTCTTTTAGATATGGTTTTGGGTCATATTTAATGTATCAAAAATGATTTAGATTATATTTTCGATATCTTTCTATAATGGAATATTACATAACCAAATATTTGAGAAAATTCTTACTAGACACATATATATAAATTAATTTATTAATTATTATATTGGTAATATTTTTTCTAGTAATAAACCTATCAAATTTCACCCCTAATATCTTGATAATGACACTTTATTTAGTCAAATAATGAGAATCAAAAGCCTTGTATAATGTAAATGTATTTGAATATAAATAATTGGAATAGAAAACCCTTATTTATAATGAGAAGAATAATTTTGATGATCATATTGAATGTTATGATTGATAATATTGAGTAGTAGACATGACTGAAGAGATTTCCTAGTATAATGAAATCATTAGGGATTTATTATGTAGGGTAGTGGGTTCTTATGCATTTTTTTATTTGACCTTCAATTATTTCATTCTTAAATTAATTTAAAATTTTCATGATGGAATTGTTGTGATATTATAACTTAGAGAGACTTGAAAAAAACTTGGATAGTGAGGGTGATCATGCCCTGCTGGTGGGTGGATTAGCATTATGGAGTTCTATGGATAAGCACACCCTTAGACAAATAATTTAAGGGGATACAAAAGTGTGTATATTTTTCCTTATTTATTGATAGTATTTGGTTACACTATGGTTTAACCATTTTGTAAATGGGTGGTTTCAATAAAATTCTTTGGATTGATTTGGTTTTCCATTATCAAGAACAAATTTATTGCATTCACTATTGAGTACTGTTCATTTATTTTGAGGGTGATAGTTTGAATATGTTGGTGGGTGGGATATGAATGTTTGTTATAAAACACTAGTTAATAAATGATTAGGTTGAATAATATCTTGGGTTCTTATTCCCATCCTTGATTATGGGATACAAACTAGGTGGTTATTATTCAAGGCATCAATTAGATTCATGTTGGGTTTCTTATGGATTTTTTAGGATAAAAACTAGATTTTTCATTCTAATATACTAACTAAATTATAAATTCAACAAAACAATATATATTATTAATTATAGGTTAGAACTTGAAAATCTTTGGTAATTTATGTCCATGGTAGAAAATTAATAGGTGGATGTGTTTATCATTCCTAGAATATCCTCCTAGGGTGATCTATTGTTATACTCTAATATGTAAGATGATTACATGATGTTTTGTGTGGAATATATTATGCTCTTCTAGGTGATGGTAAATAACCTTTATCTAATTCATTGTTTCAATGTTCTATTTGATGGGCTTAAGGGGTAATGGGGTTTCCCAAGGATTGATTTTTATTTGGGGTACCACCGATTAAGGGTGTGATCTTATGATGTTCCTCCAATGATATTCAAAAATGGTATAGCATTTATTAGTAAAATGTGGAACCTTTTAGGTTGAGTAATAAACTATTAGTATTCATGTACCTGATGAATACAATAATCCATCCTTACATGAGATCTTTCATTTTCACCTTTTTTCAAGAATATCGTCATATAATCTAGCTCAAGGGAGGATAATTATTTTCATCTTAAGATACTATTGAGTACACTACGAGGGAAGAATCTATTTTATAATCTCTCAAACTATCAGTCCTCAATGGATCGAATTCACTTTCAATTCCATGTAATTTTTGAGGTAAGATTGTTAGTATACCCAAATAATGTGGTGTTTTTTATTTCATTGGAGAGACCTAAGAAGTATTTAAGGTCAATAATTTCTTAGGTATGGTAGACTATTATAACTAATATATGATGGAATTATTCCACATAAAATCACCATTAATGATACTAATGAATATTGTAGGTAATTTTGAGTGTTATGATTGTTGTGAGATAGACATCTCATATATGAACAAGTGATTTAATTTGAAACCAATTATGATCCTAATCGAGCCGAGAATGTATTATTCTTTATATTTTGATTCCTTGGGTTTTTTGTTGGGGGAATATTTGTTATAGAATTGGGGGGTTGTTTTTATTGATAAAATAGACATTGTATTAATGATCATGAATGTCTAGCTCATGATTTTGAGTTTCATAATTTCATTCATGCCTTTAGGTATTGGAAACACTAACTTCTGAGCAAGATATTCTTGCTCTACATTGATCCTAAAATCCTAAAACACTTATTCAATGAATTTATTTTGAACCATTATCTTAGGATATGGATTTAATACTTTATGTACTTTTATTTTAGAGCTGACAGACAACCATGGGAAGGGAATGTTATGGAAGATACATTGAGAAAAACTAATTATACCCCAGAAGATTTGAAGATCGATACTGAATGGATGGTGATGGATCTTTTCATCAAGATACATTTGGATGTATAGGACTACCAAGGTAGAGAAACATTTTCATTCATATCTATTACTTACTCACTCCACGATATGGTGAAGGAGATCTAGATTTAAAATTTATACTTCTTAGTGATGATGGTTGTTATATATAGTTAGGATCAAACAATTGATTGATCCATGGATTATGAGGATATTATATATATTTGAGTATGAGAGGTGGTCCCTATAATAATATACAAGGATATTGTTAGGGAATTCCATGAATCAAAGTGTGTGGTGTATCTGAGTCTAACCAATATGTACCATAGTGTATGTAGAAAATTTTGATGGATTGGAATGATAAAAGACAAAAAATGTTCATGCATTGAATGCTTCATATCAATATATGTGATGTCTATGCAGTAATAAAATTCAAGTTCTCTCTAGTCATTTCATATTGTAGAGTTTATGTGGGATGATGTGATAATGGAATTTTTGACGGTTTTTCTGAGGATTCGTTAAGGTAACCACACTATTTGTGTCATTTTGTTTTAGTTGAAAAATGGTTCTCAATTCTTACCAATCAATGATAATTATTCAATAGATGATTTTGGAATGTTATAAGTCCTTGTGGTGGTACACTTGAATGAAGTTACACAAGTATTATATTTCTCATGTATTCCAACATTATATTGAGATTTTGGAAGGAATCTCAAAAGGAGGTGGGGACTCCGGTACACCTAAGAACAACTTATCACCCACAGATTGATGAGATATCATAGAATACTATACAGGTGTTAAAGGAAATTATCTAAGAATGTGTGATTTTTTTTAATCTCTTTGGATAGTTATATAAACTAGATTGAATTATCTTATATTAATAGTTACCGGGTGTATATTTTTATGGATCTATTTAAATAATTATATGGATAGCCTTGTCAATCTCCTTAATGATAGCTAGAAGCTATAAAGTTATCCATATAGGGACGGAGTCTTGTAAGGTAGACCACTTACTAGGTTTAGTTGACCATGAAATCATTGGAAAACTCTTAAATTATGTATAGATCATACAATTACCAAAGATATCATTCCATATAGATTGATGTGGGAAATTAGATTTTCATTTTTGTTTCATTGAGAGTCGTGAAGAGTTATATTTAGAGTCATTTAAATTGGGAATTGAGGGTTTTTTGGGCCATTCTAGGCGACATAGAGGATATGTATCATAAAATTCTAATTTTCTACATAATATAGGTATAAAAAATTAATGAATTTTTTCATGACTCTCATATATAATGATATCATCTAGATCGGTATCTTGTGATATATATTGATATGGTTAAGATGGATTTCGGTGTTTCATTTTAGGAATATCACATTCATAATATGGATGGATGTGAGAAGAAACTATTTGGGAAGATAGTTCCTCTAGATCACATTCAGTGAAAACATTGGTGTAACCAAGAGGAGACATGGGAATGGGAGTTAGATTTCTATGACTAATGGGTGGATTTATTTACCGATGAGGCTTAGTGTTATCTGAAAGTGTTGGCCAAAGATGAGATTATGTATGGTGGGGAATATTTAAGATCCTAAAAAATTTTCATAGTATATCAATATCTTAATTTTTGTTAAACCCCTTTTATAACCATTAGTGATTTGTTTTTAGGAGTGAAATAGGTAGCAGATGTGATCCAGATCCCTAGGTCTAGAAGGTAGGACTATAGAATGCTATTACAGTCCCATTTGCAAGTATTATGAGAATTCCAACTAGTTTTTTGGATAACCAGAAGACCTATGGGGATGTTAGGCTCATAAAGATTATGGTTATTATATAATCAACCTCTTTTTCTACATTATTAACTATATAATGGAGGCCAGAGTATTGTTAATGGTGTCTATGGACTTTTTTAAAAAATAGGGGGTGTTTTTAAATTTTTACACCATCTTATTTAAAATTAATTTCATAATTTACTCCAACCATTTGTCACTAAAACATCCTTATGAACACCACAAATTCATCCCATATACCCATGATGAAGTCCCATCAACTACTGGTCATTTGAGCTTCTATTTTGGGATATCATGTTATGAAGGAAAGTATAACATTTCGTTTATCCTTTTTTAAACTACCAACATCAATCCAAGATATTTCTCACATTATTTATCTAATATAAATTATTTTTAGTAATTTTTTACTCTTCTTTTATTTTTGACATTCCTTATTGAATTAGATTTTGATGAAAAGCATGTGGTCTCTTCTAGCTTTTTGTTTTGTAGACAAAATTAATTAACAAAAGTCCCTCTCTTCTTTAAGTGACTTGGTCATGCAGTCACATCAAAATCCCCTTATATCCTCCTTAAATATTATTATATTCTTGAAACCATGAAATTTGTATGAAATAAAAAATTATTGAAATATCAAATTCTAACAGGAATGGTGATCTATTTTCGTTTCCCTTTTCATGGAAACTACTATTTTGGTATATTATAGAAATATAGAACCAACTAGTTGGAATGGGATTGGAAATGTAAATTTAAGAAATATCAATTAAGGTTATTATATTCATATATATATATATATAATGGAATCACATATCCCTTGTTTTAATAATAGTATACAATTAGTAAAATGATAGAAAACAGTTTTTCCCAAGAACTTGACATGTTGTTTGTATTTTTGAAAAATGTTAAGTAAAATTGAAATGTGTATTTTTCAATGTACAAGTATTGTCATGTATCAATGGTGGACTTATAAATTTAATTGATATATGTGATGTGGTTGAATTTGAATGTTTTTATGAGATTTTAAAGGAATGATAAAAAATAAAAACACACATTTAGGGGTGGTTGTGATACAAATTAAGAAACCAATTTTTGGTGGTTAAGATATAAATGAAAAAAACTCTTTATAATTGGTTGTGATACAATGAAAAACACCAATTTATGGTTGTGTGTGATAAAAATCAAAACACCCATTAATGGGTTTTCCTGAAATAAATGAAAATAACCATTTATGGGTAGTCTTGATACAAATGAATCACCCATTAAGGGGTGGTTGTGATATAAATGAAAACAACCATTTATCATTTTTCATGATTCAAGTAAAAACACACATTTTTTGTGGTCATGTTACAAGTGATAAAAAATTATGGGTGATCATGATAACAATGTAAACACCAATTTAATGTTGGTTTTGATACTGAAAATGTAAATACAAATTTATGGGCTGATTTGATACTCAAAATGTAAAAACAATTATGGATGGTCATTATACTTACTGTAGGTACATCTATTAAAATGGAAAAACAATTTTCTCAGAGATATCTAAATGTCGGTGAAGAAGGAAAGTCCGACCATCAGTTTTAGAATGGTACCTGGGATTCAATGATATATATTTTTCTATAAGTAAATTTTATGCTAAATTTTAACTGTTAGTTCAAACAATGCTTTGATACCCATAATTGTTTTTAAAATTAGTTATTTAAAAGAACTAATGGTGTTTTTCTAATGAGTTATAATCAAACCATTATTGGGACATCATTTGGAACCATAATAGACTTTAGGGTTACAACTATGTTTTGTTGGAAATTCTCATTGTCTAATATGTGAATGTTGGGATGGGATAGAGTATTGGATATGGGGACCAAGCTATAGCTTTATCCATTTTATGTTTTGTACTAGTTTTTAGACTTATTTACTTAGATAAATTATTGACATGATGTATAATCAGTTTTTATGTATACAAGACTCGATAATAATGCATAATACAATGTATTTAATATTCTTAGGGAGTATTATTATTTGGATTTTTTTTCTGTCTTTTTCACTAGTTTCTATTGTATCACATTTTTTATTTATATTGTATTTTCAATCTTACCAGGGGCATAGTATACCAATGATATTCAAGTATATTCTCACCACATGTTATCAATATATATATTATATAAATGTGTGATTATGGTTATTTAGTGTTTTGGGATGAGAAAAACATTTAGTGAAAATTGATGATGGATGATAAAATCACTCCCCTACTATTTGCACCATCAGCTATTGAAGAATATTAAATATCCCTAATAGAAAAAGAGAATAAATTGGTCTAGAAAAAGTGTTTCTTAATAACATTTAATGATTTTATATGATTTTATTTTATTCTACAATAATCACAATATGATCCATGCAGATAAAAATCCTGTGTTTTATTCATTAATAAATCACATAGAGAAAAAGTATAATTTCATTTTAATGATACTCGAAAAATTAGTGATAAAAGTTAAAACAATTTTTAGATATATAAATATAAAGAACATGTTGACTAAATAAATTTTTTGATAAATTTTGAGGCAGTATTGTGCCTTAGTGGGACTTGGGTTATGTAATGGAATAAATTGAGAAACGTTGATAGTTTCAAAAGAAGTTAAATTGTGTTAATGTTCTTAATATGTTTTTGGTTTTCTTAAATCCTTGATAGAAGTCACCAAGTGGGATATTTTTTGTCAGTGTGATGACATACATACCCAATCCATATCATTGATCCTAGAAAAAAGAAATAAAAAATTTGGGACAAAACTTTTGAGGAGGCTTGCTGAAATGGAAGACTAGAAAAGGTATGAAAAGTCCAAATAACAATGTTCTTGAACTAGTTGTAAAGTAAATATATCTGAATAATGGTATTATTGATTTTTAATATATATATATATATAGGATGAATACTATTGGATGTATCATCGTATCCAAGGGGTTCTAAAGGATATATAAGAGTAATCAGATGAGGTCTAAAAGTTTTCACTATCTAATTCATGATACAATTAAGTTAGTGGCCTTCAAATAGTAGAGATGGTTTAAGAAATATATGTTTGTAAATAATATAAGTTTTTGTCACTGGTTTTATTGGCTATGAAATACTGTAAACATTTGGGTTGGTGTCACATGTATGAATCTTGATAAATTATATTTTTTCATATATTTTATATTAATAATGTAGATGTATTGTCTCATGGAGTAAGACTAAGTATAAACCATGTAAATCAGTATTTTCATTCCATAATTTTTTTTTACATGTGTTACTATTCAAATAGTTTTTAATGATCAAGTCTAATGAATTTATGTACACTATATTGCGTTAATTCTCTTATCAGTTCTTACATATAATAAAATAGATTTTTCTAGTTTTAAAGCTTATGAACTTTGTTCCATATGGGCTGTTATAAATGGTAATACTATATATGGGGGTACTTTTTCCAAAATAGCTTTAACTATATGGAATTTACATTATTATTTTATTTTATTAGATCATGGGATGTATATATAGTCAAAATTGTTTTCCCCAGGTAAGGCCCAAGAATAAATTTGATATTTTGTGGAATCACTTCTGAGAGAAGATTCATCACTACAACAAAATCGGGAAAGGGAAGCGCTAAACATTTATCAGTGCTGATAAAGGGGGTCTTTATCAGTGCTTTTATATAAGTGCTAATAAAGACCCCCCTTATCAGTGCTTCAGTAAAAGTGCTAATAAAAAAACCCCTTTATCAGTGCTTTTATAAAAATCACTAATAAAGGGTAAAATTTAAAAAAATAAAAATACATTTATTAATATATAAAGATATAAATCTATTCACATTGATATAAATATAATATTTATTTTTTAAATATGTTTTAGAAATGATGAATGGAAATAAAATAAGAATGTATATAAAATTTTGTAAAAGAGGCTTATAAAATAATTTAAAAATATGTTCAATTAATAATTATGTAATATTTATCCACCAATAGTCATTTAATAACACTTTGCGTATAAAAAATTAAAAAAATTAAAGATAAAAAAATGTTGAAAACACAAATCAAACTTTAAACGGCCATAAATTTTGATCCGGGACTCTGTTTGTGCTCTACAAAAAATTAAATTTATGCATGCGACGATATCTACAGCCTTGTGGACTGGTGGAACCCATCTATGGTTTTTGTGAGGGCAAAAAAGACCTAGAAGTCCTCCAAAACTGAGTTTTTAGTTGGGGTACCCCGATTATTTACCATTCAAACAGCTATAACATATGATACCGATGTGTGATAAATGTGTACCATATATCATATTGAAGATCATTTCATTTTCTTTGATTTGACAGATTGCGGAGTAGAAACAAACTCCTGGATTAGAAGTTATGGTCGTTTTAACATTCAAACGCCTATAACTTCTGATCTGGATGTCTGTTTTTTTTGTACCACATATCATATCGAAGATCATTCCACGATTGTTGATTTGACTGGTTTGGGAGTTGAAACAGAATTCTATATTAGATTTTATAGTTATTTCAACATTCTCTATGACTTTTCACATCCACATTTCTACTTATTCATTCATAACTATATACATATATATATATATATAACTCTCTCTGTGTGTGTGTTGTATATATGTATGTATGTATTTATTTATTTATAAACACACAAAAACACATATTCTATAAATATATATGAAATTAATCTTATAAATATATATATTAATATACAAATAAATATACAGATAAATAATTATAACTATATCTATATATATATATTAATATACAAATATATATATTTATATATTGATATACGAATATATATATATATATATTAATATAACTAAATAAATTTATATTAATATGGATCTGCATTAATATATGAATACATATAACTATATATATATATATACAACTTGATATATCATTAAAGGGAGAACAAAACAAAATGGCTAAGTGGTAAAGTCACAGCGCGCAAGGGGGCAGGTCATGTGTTCGAATTCCAGGGGAAGTAGGGTCACACGGGCGCAGCGAAGCGGGGTGTAGCATGCGGGTTTAGGGGGGTGCAGGTGCATCGATGCGGGGTGCAGCGTGCGAACGGCCCATGAATTAGATATATTTTTCAAATTTTTTAAATTTTTTGAAATTTATCAGTGCTATTTTTATAGAACTAATAAAAGTACCCTTTATCAGTGCTTTTTGAGTGCTGATAAAAGGGACACCCCCCCCTTATTAGTTTCATGCTTTACCGCGCTCATAGAAGCGCTGATAAAGGGGGTTTTTTAGTGCTGATAAAAGCGACTTTTGTAGTAGTGCATGTAGTATAAATATATATTAGATTAATATTAACTTATCTTTCCTATGAAAGTATAGAATTTCATAATTTAACCTTAGTTTTTATTTTAGTATAATACATGGTTATATTTATTAAATTATGTAATATTAATATGAAAATTTATTTAATAATAATATCATGTTCACTCCAAAAAAATTAATTTTAAATATATTATCTATAATAAAAAGATAAAATGTAAATATTTTTAAATTTAGTTTGTTATATTTTTTTTAATATTTTTAATATTGAAATTGACTTTTTTTTAGGGGTAATATTTGTTAATTTTTTTGAAATTAGTAAAATATGGTAAAAAATTGTGAAATATTATAAATATTACATAATTAATGTCTAAAGATATTTTAACATGGAAACCATATTCCTCATTGAATAATTCATAATGTAACGGCTCTAATGAAATATTAAGGGATGTAATGTGAAAATATGGATAATACTGGAGAACTTGAGGCAATGAAAAAATATGTAACACTTTATTCTATATTATTCGTCTCCCCATGCTAATAAAAAACCACCGTCTCTTGTCATTTATCATCATAATAAGTTTGAATTATATATTCATATATATCTCAAGTAGGATCATTTGTATTTCTCTATTTCATATTTATGTTTTTTACAAGGGGATAATATAGGCTATCAAGCTCAAGCTATATAATGATATTTTCCCCTATTTTCAATTCATATTTACATTCCCAGTATTGGATTCATCACAATTTCCAATTTTATAATATAATATTTTTTAAAATCATAATATGTTTTATATCTATGATATCCTCTGAATGTGATACCCCATTTCACTCATATTATACTTCATTAGGAATATATTATTTATCTAAAATTATCATAAAATGCATAAAAATAAAAACTATACCCTTGTAAAATATTCATTTTCATTTCATGTATTTTTAACATTATTTATGTATTATTTTTTAGAGGGGAAATTTGTGTAATGGATAATTTCAACAATTTATCTTTTGGATTTTCTAGTAGGTGTATGAGGATTAATTTAATTTTGAGAATAATTTTATTGTTTCAATAAATAAAACTAACCTATAAGTATTTTCTTAATGAAATTTTATATTACGAATTCATATAGAAAATGTGCGATTAAGTACTATTTGTTTTTATATTGGATTTTTAACACTATATTATATCTACAATAGTTATATATACATTTATCTAATTCTCCTACCACATTATTTATATTAAATTTATAAGTTTACCATTAGTTATAACTATATAATTTTCACTTGATAAAGGTAACTATCTTAAAATTTTGAGTTAGAAATTATTCCGTATATTATTTAATGATAGTTAACTATGTATCCTTATTAATTATTTTACATGGGAAATCAATGGACATTTCAATATAATAAATTGTTTTGTATGGGAAACTCTAGTTAGATAAGAATTAATGACCAATTTTTGTATGTAATTTTATATTGTTCATTTCTTGAAAATTATTCCATGTATTTCATATAGATTTATTATATATGATGGAGTGAACTAAATTTTTATGAAATTGTAGGGGGTTGGATTTATTAATCATCTCCGAACACCTTTTGGTCTCATGATAAATGTTAGACAAGGTAATGGGGGTATCCTTAATATTTATGTATAATGCCATAAAATAAGGCCTCTATGGTATGATAGTGATGTTCAGAATTTTTCATTCTCATTCCTTTACATGAGTACTAAAAAAGGTAAACAATAAATAGGGAAATGCGATGAATTTATTACCCAAGATACATAGAAGACTTGAATGTGTAATCATTAATCTAAATTGGAGATAAATATTTATAATAATTCTTCAATAATTTTTATTAATGTTAACTAAGATATTCCATATCCACCTAATGTTGTTGTATATCTTATATTTTCCTTTGATGATGAAAATAAAAATAATATCAGTACCTTTAAGAATAATAATGTCGTCTATAAGATGGTTCATAAGTAAAAACATTTTACCTATGGCTATGGAACTTGATCAACATTACTTTAACCAAAACAAAGTTGGGTGAAAATGTGTATGAATAACTAAATATTTGAGAGAATGTGTTTTCTAAAATTAATTTTGGATTTTACTAGAATCTATACATTGATTTTCTACTTCTTCCATAGGATTATTGTTCCATGTAGTATAAAGTTTTCTTTAATATGATAGATGTCCTATAATTATTTCCATAGTGTATTGAGTTGAATTGGTGGTATCTATTGCATTTTTACAAAAAATAGGTTAGCTTTATTTAAAATTACTATAAAAATGATTATGTGAAACAGTCTTCTTATGTTTGTTTATATTAATGGTGACATATTTATATAGATACAATTTTTATTAAAATTATTTTACCTGAGTATGTTGTATGAATTTAATGTTTTTGTTTCTTATTTTCTTGGTCATTTTCATCCATGATGAGATGTCAGACCAGATTCTTGAATGTTCCTTTAATCTATGAGATTTTGATCATTTTTTTAAAGACTTGAACAAGGTGGTCTGGTCAGTTCTAGGTTTCTCCAAGACAAAGGGTGACTTAGATGGATTAGATGTTCATAGATGTTAAATTTTTTTTGTAGTTCTGTTTTTATAATTTGAAGATTCATACTCCTAAAATTTGGAGAGATATAGATGCTTAATTTGGGGGTTATTGGTAGTGGAGGACTAGTTTTCATGATCAATGTGTGCATATATTTAGCGACGAATCATCGATACATACAATATTTACTATGAGGAAAAAATAAATGAAATTGTTATAATTATTTATAGGTTTGGTATTAGTGCATTATTAGTGATTCATGATGAATGTAGTTGAATTAAACAATAAAAAAACATACTAGAAAGTATTCATTATTGATTTATATTTCCTTTTGGTGAAAATACTTCTTTCAGTCTAGGATTTTTTTCCACTAGTGTATGTATGATTAAATATATTTTTGTATAATTCAATTCCCTTTCAAGATGATATAATCTTTTTACACCACATGTTTATATTATGACTTCCATTTTCATTAATATATATTTATTGGGTATGGGTTGGGTCACCAACCCATATCAGGGATTATTTATTATTTATTTCAATGATCTCTTAGACTAATTTACGTATTTTTTTGACATACATTGAGTCATTTGTTCCCCTGTATTTTTTATTCAATTATTACTCAATGGTATATTTTTATGTATTCTATCACTTAATAACCATCCAAGTATAACCCTATATGTAGAGACCCGAAGATTGACGTACAAGGACATTACATTACTTTTGCGGAATACTTATTACATAACAAAAACACACACACAAGGACCGTAATAGTTTAGTGTCTTTGGAAACTCAGAACGTAATCTTCAAATCATGGTGAATGATCTTCAACATATCCCATAAAGATCTTCCCTTTTTTTAACCTAAAAACTTTCTTTATATCCAGGGGAAAAGAAAACATAAAAGGGTGAGCTCAAATTCTCATTAAGGGTAAACAAAAGAAAAATCATTCACATCATATTCATAAGAACATAACATTTTGGAAATCATAACCTGCAAAAGAGATCATAATATCATAACATGGGATAAATCATAGTAGTGAAATATAATCCCAATAATCATGACTTAAAACATGAAACATTGTGTCATACACACATAATCATAGAGAATCATTTCTTATTAGTCAAGACTCACTGCCAAGACTATCTTAGTGGACAAAGTCTATTTCTGAACCGAGTTCACTCCACGTTTCAGTCCTGTTTCACTGAACCGGTTGAACCTGCCGTTCCAGCCATGTCTATCTCATAAGATATAAAATATTTACCCAATGCATTGGAGGGAGGTATAGGTCCCACCCATCTCATAATGATACCATTTTTATGTTTTCCACAAAATCATAAATCATACATCATTGCATAACCCATGTAATAAAAATGGGATTCTTAAACAACATGACATCATAAAACAATTAATATATGATAAAGGATTTCATAAAAATAATTCCATCACAACATAATCAAATCAATTTAATAATAGGGATAGAAATAGAAACCTATATTATCTTACATGGAAAATAATTTTGATAAAACACTTGAACTCCATTCTTGAGGAAAATATCCTTTCTACTTCAAAAACATTTTCCTTTATTAACATGTCATACAATTTTAAACTAAAAGAAGTTGATTAAAAATAAACTTGAAAACTTGTAAAGTAAGCTTCTTGGAAATAATTTTTTTAAGAATCCATTCATGCCGTATAAGTTAAAAAAAACATTCCTCCTGTATGTTTGTCAGAAAAGTCAAAAAGTACCTCGTACGAAAAACGACAAAAGATTCCTTTTATATCTTTTACTAAAAACTCACCGAAGGGTAAAATTGGATTTAAAAAATTGTAGGTGGATGGAAACAATATTACATATTGAGGAATCATGGATGTGGATGATAAAATACACCCCAGTAAATACCAAAGTATAAAAAATCTCGGATGAAATGAGATTGTGATATTTTCCGTTACCTTAGGTCCGATTTACTTCGTAAGTGTCCAAACCTCCTGTATAATGATTTAAATAATGTCATTTACTTATTCCAGAATCATACTCATTGTTATGATATCATATATGGTTCACTTATGACTTTATATTACCCGTTCTTTTGTAAATTCCATGTTAAAGAGCGTTTTGGGTAAAATTGTTTCATTTGTCGTCCGTGTTTTGACTTGTAATTATTCATATGATTACTTAGATCATGATTAATTAATTCCAGAATATTAAAATGATTTATATGTAATATATATTCATAATATACATATATATAATAAATCAGTAAATGGAAAGAAATACACCGTTCATGGAGACGGTAGGTCGTACGTACGCATGAACGCTGTTTTCGTTTCCTTACTGAGTTGAATGGAATTAAGTAGATGACATAAATATATATACACATAAATCCAATGTCATATATTTCATGATTAATTATTATATATACTTTATAATCATTCATGAATGGTTAAAGTGGAGAATGAATCTCATCGCGTCGTGGAGACGGTAGTCCGTACGTACGCACGAGCGATGATATCATTCTCATGATCGTGGGACTGTATTGGAGTGTATGTATACTATTTCAGAATAAATATCACTTTAAAATAATTATATATAGTTATTATTTACACCATTATACCCATCCAAGTAAGGTGGTGGTGGAAAATAAATTTCACCACGGCATGGAGACGGTATTCCGTACGTACGCACGCACGGTGATTTTGTTTTCCGTAGGATGGATAGATGGTGAAATATGGTTGTTTAATACTTATAATAACATATCAGTATATGAGTGATACTGATGTTATTACTTCATAATGAAACAACATAATAAAAATAAGTGGAAGAAGAAATAAATTTGAAAGAATCGGTAAAGGACATTACCTCTTCTTTGAAGTGCCTCTTTGAGATCTACTTTTAGGGCACTAAAATTTGTCTTTGAGGAAGAACATAACCTCTAGGATGTTTCTAGGGAAGTGGAGAAGAGAATGTTGCTGGGTTTGGCCGAGCTTGAGGCTCAATGTGGTGTGAGGAAGAGAGGGAGGGGGTTCCCTTTTATAAGGGAGGATAGGGGCACCTTTGGAATAACAAAAAATATTATTTTATTATAAAGCCAAATTCGGTTTTAATTAGCTCCAAATTGATTTATTTTGTAGCTAAGGTGGGGAGGGGTCGAAATCCTCTCATCCAATATAATTTAGACAAGTTTAGGTTCCTATTTTAACCTTATCATTTATATTTAACTTTAAGTTAGATAATTTTACTTTTACCGTGTCTTCTTGTTTTCTTACACTAAAAGGTTAATAAACTTACTATATCAAGACAAACGAACCCCAAGTTGTTTATTATTAATATATATAACCTTATCTAAGTAATTTCACCAAACCATAGATTTTTAGGAATAAAATAACAATTAATAATATAATATTTGTTTTAAAAACTATTTTTTGTCAATTTTGACACTATTTAGTAATTGATTTTTGTAAAAATCATAACAGAATGATTAGTTCTAAAAAAGTTAATTAAATCAATAATATCATGTCATATTATCCTAGAAAATTAGTTTAATTCATAAAAAGTCTCAAATTATATTTATTAGGGTATTTATAACATCATTTATGTCAATATTGCATTAATAAGATAATTATTGCATCATCTTTGTGTCATAAATAAATTCAAATATTTAAAGTCTAAAAATTAAAAATAAACTATAATTATGTAGGAAATAGTTTTAGATTTATAATGAATATTTATAGTCGAATTTATCTTATATAACCCTATATTAAAAATGATATACTTATTAAACTTTGATTTTAACTATTTTAGCCCTTCTTTAAATAAATTAATAATAAATGTCCAAATCTAATACAAGTGGGCCAAAATGGTCATATTTTATTACTAAGGTTGTTTTTGGTCGAGTTACACTTATCTAATAGAATTAGGACATGTGTTAGGGTAATAATAATATCATTTTTACACTTAATTACCCTATTTACTTTTAACCGTGGTAAAAAAAAGTAAAAAGTTACTATTCACCAAAAATTATTTTCATCTCATTGAACCACATTTTACTTACTGAAATCAACCGTGGCTCTCGGATTTTTGAAATTCCACTGACAGAAGCGGTAAAATTATGTTTTATGAAAAATTCATTTTTTTAACTACCACTTAGTGGTTTCACTATTAATCAAAAAAATGAAAGTTTCCAGAAAAATACCAAAAATTAGGCCTAAGATATATTTAATATTATGAACTCAAAAATGATGTCTATTTTACCAAATTAAAAACATATCAGTTGCATTAATTAATTTAAAAATTTATCCCCGTCGTCAAAACAAATAGCGTGTTCTTAAGAGATAATAACTATCAAAAGATTGACACTTGTTTATGTCTGGTTTAAATGTAGAATTACATCCAATGACCAAAATTGTATTAAATTGTAAAAATATATTCTAAATATACTTTAAAACCAGTCAAATTAATAATTTATCACTATTCATTATTTCAATTAAAAAGGTTGTTTTTAATTAAAATTTAGTAATTTTCCTTATTCATCAGAAAATGAAAGTTATCCAAAATATACCAAAATTTCACCATAAGCTAATTTCGATATTCTGAATCCAAAAAATGAAGTCCATTTTAAAAAATAAAATCTAAAAAATTTCAAAAAGTGGTTATTACTATTCATAACGGCTCGTTTTAATAATATTTTAATAGCATATCGTTGTTTAGTGAAACTCGGTATTACGTACTTCACACGCTATCGAGGAAGGTTGTGATTGCGTTTAATTCAAGGAAAGTCAAAGATGTGTGTTGTGCAAGCTCCTTTTGGTGTAGCGTACAACACAAGACATTAATGAAATTAAAAAATAATATTTTTCATAAAATCTCAGGGTGTTACACTATATATATCATTAAAATTTTCCTTGGTAATGAAATAGTACTATGTATGATATCCTCTATAAATGGAATAAATAAATAGTGATTTATACTGAAATAATTTAATTTTTTCTGTTGAATTTTTTTTATATCTAATCCCTTAAGGACTACAGAATCATGATCTTGGGTATGAAATCTATTTCAATCTAGTTACCATTTAATAAATAACCCATCAGTCCAGGGTTACTATGGGTATGTTGTGTTATATTTTGTTGTAGATAATTTTTTTGTAGAAACATTCATAACTAGATATAATTTAATATAAGTATAGACCATAGTATTTTCCTCTATAATATTTTAAAACAATTTCAGGACTTTGTTTAACATGTATTCTGTATAATGATTATAAGTAAATATTTTGAAAACATGATATATAAGTTAGGATATTTACATTAATAGTTTAAAATATTTATAATAAACATATTCCATTTGGTATATAATGAAACATAATAGGAGGATTGGAAATCATGGTAACTATTGATGAAGATGTTGGCATTTTTTGAGTAATCAGAAAATGGACTTAATTTGGGTATTAATTTTTTATGATTATTTAAGAATGAGATTAGGTTGTTAACCTTATATTTTTCCACATAGAAAAATTTATTTAATTTTAGAAAAGAAAAATTAATTTAAATTTTTTTGGTGAAATAACTTCTTTCATTCTCAAGGTTCCACTAATCTAATAATGGTAGAAAAATAAATAATGTGTTTTGAGAATATCTTTTTTAACAATGGTGTGTATTGGTAAGGATGAATTTGTTCAAACTATATATCCTTTAATATGAGAGTTTTACCACTGGTTTTCATTGGTTCAGAATACAGATAAAGTAGAGAAGATTTTAAACCTATAGTGGAATGAATTTATATTGATTTTTCAGGAAATATATATTTATTTATAGAGAAATGATGATATGGTAAAAATAAATCATGAATTTATGAAAAAATAAAGAAGATATAGTGGATTACTGTAAGGGAAATTTAATTAATTTAGCATGGATTATCACATATTATCTATATAACAAAAAATATAGGAACAATAATTTTTTTGATGGTTAAATTCCTGGAATTCATAGATATTTAGTTTTTTTAATCCTTTTCAACAAATAAATAAACCACAATAAGTGATACCACTATCAAGAACGTGTTTTCCAAATAGTCCATTATAAAGGAAAATATTTAATGAAGAGTTTGAATGATATGAATATTAAAATTAATTCAGTAAAATAATGTAATATAGGATTATATATTTTTTACATGTAGTACATGTGAAATGAATGAACTAGAGTATTCTCAAGAATATTGTGTGTATATTGTCAATGTGGATGGAATGTTCCTCCAACTCTTGTGTGAAGGAGAAAATAAGAATTAATCAATGTGTTGTGTTTCAACTATGAAGGGATAAGAGATTAATCTATTCAATAGAAAAAGAACCAAGAGTGCCTTCCCTATAATTGGATCTCAGATCAAGTCTAATCATACTTAATAATAATTGATAATGATGAATCTATAAATTATAAAATTTTAGGTAATTTGATTTTACACTAATGATTAGATAATACATTATTTGATTCAGAATTTACAAACTCATTTGAATCATGTTTGTTAATAAACAATATCAAATCACCCATGTTATAAAAAGTTTTAAGGTATTATTTAGAACACAATGTTGTATTTTTATTACAGAAAAACTATAATGGGGATTTCACATTAAACTTAATGGGGGTTATTTAACTGAAAATACAGTTACAATACAAATAGATAAATCTGATATAATTTATATGATGTATTGGCTATAAAAATATAATACAATAATTTATTATATAGAGGAATAAATTTTTAGAATATATGATTTAGGATTTTTTGTAATTTAATGCTATATTTAATAGCTTTCTCTATATGTAAAACAAAACTAAAACGATCTATAAAATACTATTATTATAAAAAATTTAATATTTTAAAAACTTCTCATAAATAAAAGTTAGAATAAATAATAAAATTTATAAAAAATATGATTAAGAACACATAATGATCATCAATTGCATTTTTTAAGAAAAAAATGTTTCTTCTTATATAATGAATTTTATTATAAAATATATTTTTATATTTTTTTTAATTTGAATTATAAAATATTTCTTTACTTTTTTTAAATCCACATATCAAAATTATCCTAAGATTAGTTATTGATATTTTTTTAAAATGACTTATTTTTAGGTTAATAGTAAAAATATCGATTTTGCTAATATTGTTTCCTTTACGACTATATCATATTGCATCAATGACTGAAGAGTTTTTAAAGCCATTTATATATAAAAAAACGGATATTTAATGTAATATAAGTCATTTAAAATAGAATCTTTAATTTGTTGAACCCATGTTTTATTTTTTGTAATCTTATGTAATATTTTACATTAAAAACAAATTTTACACAGTTATATTAAAAATTAGTTTTCATCACACGTCAAAATTAAATAGATAAAATGTTTATTTTGTTTTAAATAAAAATTTTCATTTTTTTAATAAGGATAATTTTATTTTTTGGAATTAAAATACGATTACTAAGATTAAACATAACTACCATTATATTGATAAAAATATTATTTTAAATGAATTGATTCATTAATACTATATAATTTTTTCAAGTAAAAAAAGATAATATATTCTAAAAAACTACATTAAGATAATTTTTAAAACATTATATAAATATATTATCAATAATTAAATAATTAATCAATACTAAATAAGAGTAAGAATACTTAATGTAAAAAATAACATTTCTCTATAATATAGTTTTTCTATATATATTGTTCCTTAATTTAAATTTTATTTTTATTTTATTTGGAATATGAAAAGTGATTAAATAGAGATTAAATTTAGGTTCACATCATAATTTTTTGAAATATTAGTAATTTTATATTCTTGTTTAAACATATATTAATTAGTTAGAAACTTGTTACCTTGGTAATTATAAAAATGGTAAAACTAAAAACCTTAAGGTAAATGACTTGAAAAATTATTAAAAAATGTTTCAAAATGATTTTAAATGATTTCTGGACCATTTACAGTAGAAAAAACCATTATTTATAACTCTTGGATAAATTTAACTTTGAATAGTATCAACCCCTTGTCGAAATATAATGGGAGTTCAGAAAAGTATCAGTTTATTCACTTATAAAAGGTGTCACTTCCAACCATCCATTATAGACCCATTCTATAATATTTATTCATAAAACCCTTTAATTTTTCTCCTACTATGTATTTTTCTCATGTTTAGAAGCATCTTATCTCAATTAGGTATCATAATCCATTCATTCCCATAGATAGTTTCAATAGTTCATTCATTGTCCCAATGTGAATATTAATTAATAATTATCCATTTTTTAAGATTTATATTCGAAACATACCCTGAACCTAGTAACCTAATGATATCATAATCTGTATTATACTTAATTGAAACTATATTAATGAAATAACTCTTAATTATTCCTTCACTGTCACTTATAAAAAGAAAAGAACACTGAATAAGAATTGTATAGACTACGAACTCCACGAAATAACATTTTTCCATTTTTAATATTTATTATATTTAATTATGAAGTTATATTTAAATATAATTAAAAACAAAAAAAATATCTTAATAATAACATTATTTTTCTTAAAAATTATATTTGTCAAACATAAACCACTTTTATGATCATAGTGATCCAATAATTATAATATGTTCTTGTTCCGGTCAGTCTGACCTCGTACATGAATAATAGTATAAAACACCAAGAAGAATAACTATTGAAAATTAAATACTAATATTTCTATAATTTTTCAATCATATCATTATTATTCTATGGTTTTTTAGTGGATATATTATTTATTTAACCTGTTATTAAAATATCATCTTCGAGAACCATTATTAATGAAATTAGCAGACAACGATTCCATTTTCAACCAAAATAACAACAAAATAATTGAAAAAGAAAATATATTAATAAGAAATATGGTAAATATACAATATTTAATAATATGATATTTTAGTGATTAAATTTAGGGTAATAATTAACATTAAAACCCATATTATGATTCATGTTCAAAACGATCAGGATAACTCACACCCGTTATTAAAAAATGATAATAACTAATATAAATATTTCCACTAATTATAAATGATGTTTAAAAATGATTATAGATATATATAAGGTTCTTATATTTTTTTATCTAGATTTTTTTTCATTTATCTCATTCACATTATTTAGTGGAGGTCATGAATTAAGGTAAGGGTTTCGTTGTCTTATTATCTACTCCACGAAACTTGTTTGATATTGTGAATTATCATCACCAATACATGGACTATTATCTATCCCAATTCCTTCAATTATAATCAATATGAATATTTTTATGTAATTTAAATGTCTATTTCATGTTTACCCTCTTATTATTCTTTTAATTACATGTCTATAAGGGGTTTTTATCCACTCAATTCTGATTCATTGAGTTATGATTGTTATTCTTGAACTTATTTCACATAACTTGAATGATATAAAAAATTTGACATTATTATGTGGTATTTTTATTCTATTTTCTGGGGATTTACATTTTGACCACATAAACCCAATTCTATATGTATTAATCTTCATGAATTTTGATATCTGTGTGGGATTTGGTTAAATAAAAGTTCATTTATTTTTATTTAAATATTATTCCTTGAGAATAATTCATCAATGTTTTATAAATTATTTTATATCATGTTTAGTTATATATTTACTATTTAATTTATTGGAAGAAAATATGTTTTTATGTCAATGATTCTTTCTCGATGATTTTCTTTCTCATAAAGTAATTTTTTGTGAAAAAATATCATATCTTTTAAAGAAATATTTTCCCTTTTTCGATGATCATTACTCCCTAATTTTTTTACTTTTTTATTTTTAAACCCATATATGTATCTTCTCACGTGACATATATATTTTAATTCTATTTAATTAAAAATGGTGTTTTTAACACTTTTTACATTGTGGGTTTTTAGTTAAGGTATTTCAAAATATTAAAAATGTTTAGTTTTCCTTTGAACTTTAATTGTTTTATCTTACACTACACATTTATTTGTGAAACCATTATGTAGTTTTGTATGATAGATTATTAAATATTATTTTTCAAAAAGTAAATATTTTCCAATGTTATCACTACATCTTTTGACAAATTTATTTTAAATGTGACTACAACTTTATCTTTTATGGCATACATAAAAGAATATTCTTAAAACACAAAATGTTCTTGATTGCATTTTTATCATTATATCTAAAGGATTTGTTTAATTTTAATTAATTTCTCATTAAATAATTTCCAAAGGATATAATTAAATACTCTCTTAAAATAATTTATTTTCCAGAATCAACCATTCACATTCATGAGAGTAATTGTGTGATACCGATTGATAATGTCACAAAAAACATTTTTTATTTTGGTGAAATCCTAATGATATATCTAATTATTACATTGAGGATAATTACTTCAGTATAAATGAATTAACGATTATTTACTACTTATCTATTAACTATATTGGAAAATTTTATATGTTATTAGATTAAAAGGGTACACATGACTATTTATTACAAGCTAAAGTGTACATTGGGGGATTTATCTCTATACAAAGGGTATGTGGGAGTACATATCCCATGATAAAGGGTATAAAAGAGGTTTTATGCCCTGCAAAATGGTGTATAAGAATACTTTTCACAAGAAAAAGTGTACATAAGAGGATTTATTCCATGCAATATGGGTACATTATAGGATTTATCCCAAGAGAGAGGATATATTTAAGGATTTTTCCTAAGACAAAGGGTATATGGGAGCATTTGTCCCACGTAAAAAGGGGAAATTAATAGGATTAATCACATGAAAAATAATACAACAGATGTTTATTATAAAACTAATAATGTACACCGTTGATTATTCCAAGTGTACCATATTATGAAAGATTTATTGGGTATCCATGATAGATGATTTATATCTCTATATTTATTCCAAAATGTTATATCACTATCTTTTTTGTATGATTATTCTCCTTGACTCATTATTAATTTCCTGTGATTACACCAATATTTTCCATGAATTTGTTTTTTAATTTTAGTTTACACATCCTTATGTCAAGAGTTTTTGATAATGATTATTTTTCAATTATATTTTAATAAAAATTTTATCTAATGTTATTTTTTTCCCATATGATTATGTTCAAACCTATGATTACATATTGATGTGTTTGTTTCCCTTACGGAGGGATCTAGCTCACCTGTTTCCAATGTTAATTTTTTCTGAGGTTATAAAGTTGAGTATAACCTATATAAAGTCTATAAGGGTTTCAATTATTTTTAAATTCCATAAAAATTTTAACATGTTTTGTAAAAAAATCCCTCCATTACTATCCCTTGGATTCAATAACAAAATGGCTCCATATATTCTTTGAGATTATAATGAGATGTAAACATAATATGAAATTTATGAATGTTTTGTATATATAAAACCTGATTATATGAATTTAAAATAGAAAAATAATGTTTTTTTATCATTGGTAATGTGAGTAATGTTTGGGGTGCCTCAGTTGGGATCAAATTTGTTTATAGTTATTTTTTAGCAATAGATGCGTAATTTTTACTATTAAGGGGAGAAAAAATAATGAAAACCCAAGGGATAAATATAATGTATAATTCTATGTTAATGATATTATCTTGAACTTTTTGTTAAGTAGATATTGTGTATTTCACACTAAACTTGAATCCTTGTATAAATATTGGAATGTGGATGAAGATGTGCCATATATACATATAAGGGTCATCACTATGAAAAGGCAGGTTTGGTATAAACTCAATCATCGCTTTTGTTCATCATAAGTGAGTATATTACTAAATGTATGGATAGAATCTCAATAAGGATTTTCATTGTTTAATCACATTCCACTATAAATATTTTTAAAGTATTTAAAAATAACTTGGTTTGAAAATCCAAATTGAAACATGAATTTCTAAAATAGATTAAAGTGCATTGATTCAATATTTTGGCATATATTATCTTAAATGTTATTTTTTGGATGAGGGGTAATTATAAATTTGATATAATATATTTCAATGGTATTTGGGTTTATATAATTATAATAGTGTTCCTGTTAATTTATAGATATTAATTATTTATATTATGCTAGTAGGTATAAGAGAAACTAACCTAATGCAATTTACATTGATCTGAATGTATCAATGGATGAAATGAATGTTTCATTATAGAAGACCAATTAGGTTAGATTTTTCATATTCACCTGAAAATAAAATCTAATTTTATTGATAAACATTTTTTTTTTGTTATTTGAATGAAATATGATCATGAAAATGAAGGAGATAAAGGTATGTATCCAAAAACCACTATGTATTATAATCGAATAAGGGAGAATAATTAATTTAACATCCCAAATTAAACATAGGTATATGACCTTGAATATACCATTTATACCACTTTCCAGTGTTTTGGAACCTGTTTAGTGTGAGTGGCATGGATGTTAAGTGTTCAAATGGGGGTGGGGAAAACATAGCTAATTGGTTATTTCATCATGCCACTGGCCACTGGAAGGCTGGTGGCCTTCCACTAGATAACTTTTTGAGTTCATTTAGGAACTCAATTCTGCAAGAATTTCACTAGATATATTGTGGGATTCTATATCCCTCTTTGAGCCTTGTTTGGTTTCCCTATTCCCCTGAACACCTAATCTTAATTTCTCTTACCATAGAAAAGGTTTGAAAACATTAGATATTTGTAAAAATTTTATTTAAAGGGATCATAATTGAGGGTAATGTAGTATGTTACACTGAAAGGGTTGATAATCATATTATATTCCTTTTATGATTAAAAATATTTGTTTTCATGTCTTTTCAATAGAAGGGATGTTTATGTGTTAATATAAATTAAATCTTGATACTCTTCTATATTTTCCTTATTGAGTGATATTTATACATGGAATTATGATATTTTCTAAAAGGTGTATGGATTATGAGAAACATGCGTGGATTATTCTTTATAAGATATTATTTGAAGGTTTTAAAATACATATTAAATAATATCAACAACAATGAAAGGTTATTTACTAAGAAGGTTATATTTTTGGGGAAACCTATTGGAGAACACATTGATGTATGGATGACACTTAATTTTAATATATTCTAGATGTTTTGGTAATGAAGGGTTGATATAATTTGATAAAAGTGAGTTAAATAGTATTGGTATCCATAGAAATGATTATTTATGTAATTAGATGGTGATCCGAGGTATTTGGGGTGAATTTTATATCATTTTCTAGATTATTATAGATATTATCTAGTGCATGCTGTTATGAAATAGTGATTAATATATTTTAGGATTAATAATAGAGTTAATTTTGGGAAGAATTTATAATTTTTATGTGGTTTAATTTCATGGAGATTCATATCATTTAATGAAAGGTATGTAACAGAGAACATATGATTTGGGTGTATATATACAAGGGTATATAATTTTATGAATGCTTAATATCATTTTAGGAAAGATAATTAACTTGATATATCCGAAGAGGGTAAAGTAGATTTCATATTAGAATTTATATCAAAATTGATTACTATGTTCATAATATATTAACTTGTCTTCATTAATTAATAAAAATTAAAAAATTTGGACACAAGTTATTTAATGGGATTAAATTTATTAACCTTTGGTTTTGAAATATATTTTTCTAAATTAACACTATGATCGATATCCTACTCCAAAAAAATGATCTAAAATAAGTCTCAAGGATGTTATGTGTGGTGAGACCTCCAAGGGTAGCGTGAGAGCCTCTCCTGTGGGTGTGTCGCTCCTATAGATTCCACCTATAGTGGCGGATCAGTGTGGCCACAAACCTGTAGAGGGGGTTCCTTCGATGTTTCACTCTGCCAAGGAACTCTGGGAGGCAGCGGCCTTCCATGAGCTGACCCTTATGGCTCGGTTTGGCCATAATAGGCCTTCACCTCCCTTCTTCTGTAGCTTCGTGGAGTCCTGGGATCTGTCTCGTCCGCCTGTAGTTTTGGAGATTTCAAGGGTCGCCTTTTTCATTCACCTTGTGTCAAAGGAGGACTTTGTGAAGGCTTGGTCTAGGGAGATTAGGAGGTGCGGTTCTTGGTGGTTCTCTCTTACCAAGTGGTTGTGTGATTTCCATTTCATCCACGAATCTTCCTCGGATGTTGTTTGGATATCCCTTCCGGGATTGCCTCTCCCTCTTCAAACCCCGACCATCTAAAAGGATGTTGGGAACTTACTGGTGTCTTTCCTCTGTGCGAATGCCGACACCAGGTGCCTCCAAGCGGCTACCAATCCCCAAATCTGCGTTGAGTTGGATTTAGCAGCGAAGCGACCGTCCATTGTCTTGTTGGAATCCATTGATGGCTTCTCCTGGAGCCAGAGAATCTTCTATCATCATCTTCCACATTCTTGCATCAGTTGCAGTGTGCATGGACACCTAGAGAAGAGCTGTAAGAGATGAAGTGAGGTGGCGGGCCCGTCGTGTTGGGGCGAGTCTGTGGAGCTGGGTTATGACCCACCCATGTTGAGTGAAAAGGTGTTTACGCGGTCCCCTGAACTCCCATTTTCGTTTTCAAATTCAAAATTTTCAGCTGGTTCTTGTGAGAAGGAGACAGGACGTGGGGAATCCTCCTCTGACCTGGTCAGTGCTCTGTCGGCTGCTTCCTCAGATTCCTCTGACCTGATCACCTGGTCCCTGAGTCCATCTGGACAGGCTCCCTGTCCTCTCCATCATGCATGCGTTTTTTCGTCGTGGGATCTGAAGTTGTGCGTTGCTTTCTCCTATGGAAGTCTGCTAAGGATGTTTCCCCCTGTCTATGTTTCGGTTCAACTCTCACCAGAGAATCTTCTCAGTTCCCTGTCCATCAACCTCACTCTTTCCTTGGAGGATCTGGGAGGGCCGAGTGCCATTCCTAGAGGAGTTGACAAAGATTTGTTGTTTTCCAGGTCCTCTCCGCAACACATCTTTTTGATCTCCTTAGTGCATGGTGATCTGGGGACTAACACATCTGGTATCCTTTCTTCTGAAAGGAATTCTCTTCTGGGGGTGGAGGATTTCTCATTTAAGTAGGTGATTCGATCTCCTATGCTGGGAAGTTGTGAGGATGATTCGCCTGATCCAATCACCCGTTCGAAGGCAAAAGAGAAAGGTATGTTCGATCCACCCAAACCTCAAACCCCCTCTCTCTTTAAATCCTGTAAGGGTATCCTGTAATGTTTTCTCTCATTATCTGGAATGCGCGAGGTTTAGGAGCACAATACAAGTGCGCTTATTCGGCATTGGAAGAAAGGAAGTCTAAGTCTTCTCTATTGGTTATTCTGGAACCGAAGCAGCACTCTGATAAACTGCTGGGGCTTGCAAAAAATTTTGGATCCCCTTTTTCTTGGATGGGAGTCCTGTCAACCCCCGGATTTGGTTATGTGGTAAGAGAAATATTTCCGTGGAGGCTATCAACTGGATGCCACAACGCACTAGCACTAGGATCTCGGTTGGTAGCATGGATCTTCTGTTCTCCTTTGTGTACGCGAGCACACGGAGTCCTGAAAAGGGAGAGTTATGGAGCCATCTATAATCCTTGCATGTTTTAACTTTACCATGTTTCGTAGGAGGAGATTTAAACTCTATCTTGGAAGTTTCAGGGAAAAGGGGAGGCAATTGTGATAATCCAGAAAGTATGAAAAAGTTTCAGGAGTTTATCTCGCATGCAGGACTGCTGGATTTGTGTTTAATGGGGTCCAAGTACACCTAGTGCAACAACCGTATGGGGAGGGACCGCATCTGGAGTCACCTGGATAGATGTTTAACCAACATGCATGGCTTATATATCCTCTCCAATTCATCATTCACGCATCTCACACGCATTCTCTCTGACCATGCTCCTCTGCTGGTAGAAATCTGTCGCGAAGCACTGGTGGGAGGGGCCTTCCATTACTCTAGTGAGTGGCATCGTGATACTATATTCATGAAACTGCTTAAAGACTCATTTCTTAAGGAGGAAGAAAAGTATTCTTGTGATGCATTGACAAACCGCCTAAAATGCTTGAAGTCGGACATTCAAAGATGGTCGACCGAGTAACCGAGAACTTCTAATGGGGTGGAAAGCATGCAAATAGAGGTTGAAAGATTGGAGGAATCCCTCCTGAAAAACTGGGAGGAAAACACCATTTCTATCCTATGTGACAAGAAGATCGCTCTGGTGGAGAAGCTCTTAGAAATGGAGTGAGTTATTAATAAGAGTTCTTGGGCTAGGTGGTTAAGGGAATGTGATCGCAATGATGCGTTCTTTTAGGTGTGCATCAAGGAGATGGCAAGCATAATGATTAATATGAGGCTGGGGGACGACTCATTCACATCAGATGTGGGTATGGTAGGGAGGATAGCCTTTTAGAACTTTGAGGATCTTCTGGTGGGGGAAACCGCTTCTAGCATTGAAAGGGATGTCGCAGACGGCGGTGGGTTCTTGAGCATCCTGCCTCTCCTGGTCAATGGCTCGGACAACGTCTATCTCTCATCTGTTCCTCAAGAGGAGGAAGTCAGGGAATCAATTCTTGAGTATGCCAGTGGACAGTGCACCTGGCCCGGATGGGTTTCTGGTCTCCTTCTATAGAGCTGCATGGGTGCTGGTTGGCCTGCAAGTTGTTGAGGTAGTGCAGGAATTCTTTTGTGGTGGTTCTTTGAACAAGGGTATCTCCTCCTCAAGGGTGGTCCTTATTCCAAAGATTAAAAACCCTTATATTATCAACCACTTTCGGCCCATATGTATCTGTAACGTGTCCTATATAATTATGGCCATGGTTATTGGGAGGAGAATCTCTAGGATCATTCCGAAGGTGGTCTCAGAGGAGCAGCATGGGTTCATCAAGGGCCGGAGCATTCAAGGGGCGATTGGTATTGCCAGTGAATTGGTTCACGACATCTACAGACATGTGGTGGGATCGAGCATTATCTTCTAAGTGGATAGGAATAAGGCTTATGGAAACATTTAATGGAGTTTTATCATTCGCGTCATGAAAAATATGGAATTCCAAGATTGGTTCTGCGACATCTGCTTCAGGTATTATTCCTCACCTTGGATTTCGGTCCCTTTACTGGGAAAAAGCTTTGGTTTATTCAAGTCCGTTTGGGGTGTCAGACAGGGAGATCCACTCTCACTATTTATGTTCATACTTGCTAAGAATGCCCTGTCTAGAAACTTGAACCGCTGCTTGGTTGATGGCAAGTTGAAACCCTTCTAGGGAAGAGGTAACATAGGTAGTATTTCCCACTTGATGTTTGTTGATGATATTTTTCTATTCAAGAATGGTAGACGCAAATCATTGTGCCACATAGAGATATACTATGTAGCTATACTAGGCTCAGTGGGAAAGAGACTAACACTAAGAAGAGTCATGTGTTTATTCCAGATAAATTCTAAGAGAGAATGTGCTGGGAGATCTAGAGAATCCTTGGGTACAGAAGGAAGTGGTTTCCGATGCTGTACCTTGGGGTGCCAATATCCTTAGGCTGCATTAGAAAAAATCACTTCAATGACATTCTCGAACGTATCTGGGGATGGATTTTCAGCTGGAAGAACAAGATGCTCTCTATTGGAGGGTGTGTCATGCTGATTAATAGTTTCCTCATGTCCATACCCATGCACACCTTCTCCGTCATCAAGCCTCCAAAAGGCACTGTGGAAAGAATGGAATATATAATGAATACTTTCCTATGGGATGCAAAAAGGGAAGGGCGATGCCATTGGGCATCTTGGAAGTGGTTGGCTCGCCCTATGGAGGAAGGTTGTGTCAGCCTCCACAATATTCAGGACACCATCCTCTATTTATAGGAAAAGAAGGCATTGGAAATCATTGGTGGGGAGACTCTTTGGGAGAAATTTTTCAACATGCGATATAGATGGAAAGAGGAGGTTGTCCCTCACAGGGCTACAGTTTTGGACAAATGCATTTTCTCTCATCTTGAAGCCTTTTCCAACTACACAAGATGGGTGGTTGGCCACGGGGACATTAGTTTCTGGAATGCCAACTGGGCGGGTGAGGTCCTTACTTTTCCAGGTTGCTCGTGTCCTGATATTTCATTCCAAGAAGCATGTGATCATTATGAATTTATACATGTTACCATAAACCCCGGTCTGATGAGATATTTTGATGGTATCGTTATGAGTGATTTCCCGGGCATATGCTGTGTCTCAGAGACTATCTCGGGCTGGTACAATAGCAGCGTGTATAAGGAGATTCTTCGACGAGATCATAACTTGGAAGAGAGGGTACCGGCTATATGGGGAAACAAGGTTCCCACAAGGATGAACATCCTTCTTTGGAGGTTCTGTAACAAGGATATTTCTACAGGGGACAATATATAGAAGTAGGGCGTTCACATTTCTTCTTGGTGCTACTAATGTGTGAATCCACAATTCGAGACGACGACACACCTTTTCTTCCAAGGCCAATGGGCTTCCTACCTGTGGTCGCTCTTCACTCACCATCAGCAGCCGGGTAGCTATCCATGGTCTCCTTAGGATTTTGTGTCCACATGTTTCACAAAAACCTATAATAGAGCTTTGGAACACACTGTTAGAACAGTCATTTTGATCGCCATTTGTTGGATCATCTGGGAGGCACGAAACTTAGTTCGTCTGGGGACCACACGATCCCCGTGGTCTCTTCAGTTTCAGCTCTAATCTCTTCTCGTGGAGATTTCCTCGCTCATCAATGGTGGTCTTGCGTCGGCTATGGTTTCCAATCTCTTCAATTTCCCATGCATGCAGGACAGGGGAAGTGGTTCCAAGGTTAAGTGGCATCCGCCGAGACATGGCTTGAAACTTAATATTGATGGATCCTATATGGAAGGGAACATGAGAGGCAGCGGAGTCCTTAAGGACAGTTGGGGCTCAGTCCTTGTTGCCTTTAGTGCCTTCTAGGGTCTAGGTTTCTCTATGGGTGCTTAGGTCTGGTCCCTCCATTCCGGGCTCATGTTTTGCAAAAGGAGAGGGTTGCAGATTGCCGAGGTTGAGTCCGATTCCGAGGTGCTTGTCAAGGCCCTTCAAGGTAGTCGTGGGATCCCATGAGAGCTAGTCTACCTCATCCAGCGATGCAAGGAAGAGACTGATCAAGGGAGGATTATTCACTATAGTTGGAGGAAATCAAACATTGCGGCTGGCATACTTGCCCTGTTGGGTCGGTGGGAGGAGACGCTTATGATTTTTGACAGCCTTCGTTCTCTACCCCTCGAGTGTATCAGTGTGGTGCAAGGGGATTCTCTGGTCCTGCATTTCTTTAGTCCTCCTTGAGGACTTTCTTCCTCTGTCTTCATTTCATGAAAAATAATAAAAATAATAACTTTCTGGCCATAGATTTCCTGACAATTTTATAATATATAAATTACTTAATAGTTTTTGAATCCATTTAAATATAAGAATATATATTTATAATGTAATTTAAATAATTTTAAAACCTTATGTTAAATTTATTGAATCCATGTGTATCATTTTAAAAACATAAAAAATATTTTACTTTAAAACTATTTATAGTCACATATATTAAAAATAAGTTTTATTTTTCTCCTATATAGAAATTTAATTGTATAAAATTTATTTCAAATTTAGGTTCATCACACCAATTTTTTTAAGAGGGTTTATTTATATTTATATTAAAACATATATTACTTATTCATAAAGGAGTTACATACATGAAAATAAAAAAAATTAAATATTAAATCCTAACATAAAATAACTGGACACATGTTAAAAATATTTTTCAAAAAGGTTGTCAGATTACTTATCAAATTTATCCAACCCAAGATCCATTATTTATCACTTTTTGAACATTTTACCTTTGAATTGTTTCATTCATTTATTTTAAAATAAAGGGTTTTTTCAAAAGTTCCATTTTATTCACTTATAAAATGGGAAACTCCAACCCATTTTTTCCACACCTATTAATTTAACCTTATTTTAAACACAGTTCCATTACAATATAACAATAAATTTTTACAAATTTTATAAACCTATGGTCTCTATTAGGTATCATAATTTTTTCATTTATAAGGTGTCTTTGAATATAATGTTCAAGGTCCCAAGGTAAGTATTACATTATCCTTATACTTTCCAAATTAATTATTCCATTAAAACTATATCATAAACATATTAATATAATGATCTCGGTATCATTATTCTACTGATCTGTACATATATTAATGAAGAAAAAATTATTTATTTCTTCCCAACCACTTAGAAAAACAAAATAACTTCGATCATGCATTGTGTAGATGGTAGCCTCAATGAAATAACAATGTCTAGTTTTTAATTTTGATTTTAATTTATTTTGAAAACAAGTTAATATATTAATAATTCTTTTTAAAATATCTAAATAATATAAATTTAATTCTTTACTAAATATATTATTCCAAAACCATCATTAATAACCGTATTTTTCCATTATCTAATGTATGTTCAAATCTAGGTTGGTCTAGTCACCTACATGAAAAATACTATAACACCCTTATATATATAAATGTAGGAAAAATAAGTAATAATATTATAATAATTTTAAAACACACTATTTAATTATTTTTTTGGAAAGGTTATATTAAATATTTAATTAATTATTAAACTATCATTTCATATCGCTAAACTATACAAATAAACTTATATTGATTCCATTTTCCAGAAGTATAATTGAAATAAAAATATAATGAGATTTTTTAATTATACTTCAATAAAAAAATTCTATTAAAATACATTAAATGATCTATGAATGAAAAAATTGGGGATTACATTGAAAAAGAAAACGATTTATAAAAAAACTAGTTAAAAATGATCAAGAAAACAGAGACCAAATATTGAAAATTGATAATAACTAACTAATATAAATATTGAGAATAATTATAAAATAATTTTATGAATTTATATATATATATATATATAGTGTTTTCAAATAGTTTTCACGATATTTTATTTTATTATACAAGAGAATCAAGAAGTTTATATAATGTCTGAAATTATGGTCATGGTTACTTTTTCTAATTTTCAAGTCGATGAGACATGGTAGATATTATGCACCATAAATTATCTTATTTAGTGTATTCAATACCTTATGGAATTTTTTTAAAGTTAATATCTTTAATTTTATGATCTTTTAATATCTATTTCAAGCTTACCATCTTATTAATCTTATGATAACATTACTATAAGAGTGTTTCTTGTTAACCCAATTCCTAGTCCTTGCGCTATGATTTTTATTATGGAATATATATATTCTATTTTTGGTAAATTTTTCAATTTCATTTTATTTTGTGGTATTTTACAGTTTTTATAGGTATTTACATCTGGATGATAGAAACTCCCTTCTAAATGTCTCTTGCTGAATTAATATTGATATCTTTAAAGGATTTGTTTAATTTAAAATTACTTTAATTAAGTTGAAATATAATAGCTTGTACATAATTTTAATAATATTTATTAATTATTTAATTATAATTTCCTAAGATATTTAATCTTTTACTTGTAATAAAAAATTATGCATTTAACTCATATATACTTTCTAGATGAGATTAGTTTTCATAAAATTGAAACATTATAGGAAACTAATCTCATCACCTAAATGAAACTTTTTCTAATATTTATATGTTTATTATTCTGTAAACTATTTTCCTTTCTTATTTTGAATCCAAAATATGTTTTTACTCTAGAGAAATCAAAATTACCATCTCCACTTTTAGGAAGGAAGGTTTCTAATCATTTTTTGATGTGGGGTTTCAACGTAGGTATTTAAAAATATTCAAAATCATTTCCATTCATTCAAAATAAAATGTTTTATATTTGCCACCATATTTATTTCTTAATACATTATGTCTTCGTCAAGGATCCATTATTAGAGATTATTTTTAAAAAGAAAATGTTTCTAAATATTTTCCCTTCGAGTTTAAAAAAACGGAATTTCAAAGTGTCCCTACCTTTATCTTTCACTCCATATATTAAACCTTTTCATAAAATGTTGTTTTAGATTTCAATTTTATTGTTATCATTAAATATAAAAAATTAATTTCAATGGATTTTTTTAGGAAATAACATCAAAATTTACTTATAAATCATTCAATTTAATATTTTGTATTTTTGAATAAACCGTTTAAATTTTTGAGAAATATTTTAGTTATACCATATATAAATGGTACAAAAATCATTTTTTCAGTCCATGGGTTACAAATTAAATGAAAAAATCATTGATTTGAAGTAAAAACATAACTAAGGATGAATGAATGTCATGTTCCTACATCCACATTCATCTTATTGGGGAATTTAAAATCATGTCCACTCAAAATGGTTTGCATGAGAAATTATCTGATGAAAAATGGTATACAAAAGCATTTATCCCAAGATAGAGGGATCATGAAATGATTTGAACCCTGTAAATGGGTAAAAAGAGTATTTTATCATACGAAAAAGGGTATATAAGAGAATTTATTAGATGCCATAGGAAACACTATAGGATTTATCCCAAGAAAATGGTTACATGAGAGGATTTATCTAAAGCCAAAAGGTAAAAATGAGTATTTATTCCACTCTAAAGGGTAAATAGAGTGATTTTTACGATGCCAAAGTTATAAAAGGGAGGTTTCATCCAAATCCCAAGGGTACACATGAGAATTATCCAAATCACATGATGGTACATGGTCATTATTTTCAAGACTAACTTTTAATGAATATCATTATGGGAATCCTTAACATATTATTTCTATGATTATGATTACATCAAAATCTTATGTCATAATATTGTGCTTGTGATTTTACTTCTTGAAACTGGATTAATGATCCTAGATTTCATGAAATTTTTTATTCAATATTTTCTTTTCATTTGATCTTACATGTCCTTTATTTATATATTATTTATGTTGTTTGATTTTTCATGAAATTTGAATAGTATTCTTATTCATTATCATATTTTATCATATTATTTTGATTCAACCATTGATTACATATTGATGATTTATTTCCCCTTACCGAGTTCTTGATTTCAAACATTTCTATTATTTCTTATTCACCATGTCATTTTGATTTTTATAACGTATAAACATTTTATAAGGTATTCTTGTTTGTTTTAATTGTGGAGAAATTTTTTAAAAAATTATAGAATAAGTTTCCACTACTACAAGTCCTAAAAGGGAAAACCCCAATGTTTCTCTTAGTTGTGTGAGATTATTTTGAGATATAAAACTAATGTGAATTTTTTTATGTTTGGTCTAGATTATCCCATTTTGTTTCAATGTTAATTTGTAAAAGTTAATGTTTTCATAATTGAACCTAGGATTATGCATATGGGGAACCTCTTTTGGTATTGGTGGAGTTCTTAGTTATTTTTGTGAATTAGTATATATTTTTTGGTATTAAATTGAGAGAACATTAGTAGAAACCCCATTTATAATTTTAAGGGACTATTCCATGTATAGGATAACATATTAATGTTTTTGTAAAGTAATTGTTGTGAGGTTTTCATAAAAATTAATTCCTTATCAAGAAAATGGAATGTGCATGTGGCTATGAAGAAGATGAACCATGGGGTCATCACCCACAAAATGGATATTTGAGTATTAAATCAATCCTTACCCTGGTTCATGATGTGTTAGAAAAATACTTTCCACCAAGATGTACATTCCAAAGGAATATTCATTGGTGAATTACATTCCCTTTAAGAACCATTATGAAGGATTTAAAAATCTTTAGGTTAGAAATCCAAATAAGGAATGACTATAAAAAACATATAGATTTACGAGTTAGGTTACATATTAATTTATTGGAGTTGTTATTGATAAAGGGTATATAAAATATTGAGTTCAAATATTTAAATGTTTTTTATGATTATTATATTGAAATTAAGTTCACTGTAATTTTAGAGGATTATTTTTTAGGATTTGGATAAGAATTAATATATAACCTATGTTAATGAAAACTACATTGAACTAAAAATATCAAAGGATAAAATGAAGTATTAATTTTACAAGACATATTAGGATTGATTATTCATATTCAAATTAAATGTTACTCTAATTTATTTCATAACCATTTTAGGTTTTTTTATTTTATTGAAATAGGATCACATGTCTGATGTTGATAAAGGTATGTATCTAAAAACCATCGTGTCTGAAAACTTAACAGTGGATCTTTCTTAAATGGTTGGGTATGTTAGTGTATTTCCATTATGATGGAAAAGGTTAGTATTCTCATCCTAACTAAGGAAAAGTGGTTGAAATCATACTAGAAATTATGTCATGATATTATTAGATATTTTAGCTAGTGACTAATATTTATTAGAGATATTATCATACATTAAAAGAGTTATGAGGATTATTTGAAGCATATAAAGATTCTACATCAGTTGTTCTACATTAATGATGTAAAAAATATATTAAATTATATCAATAACCTTAATAATATATTTTATCACTGGTTTAAAATTTTGGGGATAAGTATTATGGGACACATTATCGAGTTATGTATAAATATTGTGTCAAATATATTCTTGATGTTGAGGTATTACAAGGTTTCATGGTTTTGATAAATTTGAGTTTGATATTAGTGATTTTCATGTAACTGGTTACTAATTTAGAGAATCATTGATCGATTATATTTTATATCAATTTTATCTCATTGTTTCCATTATGATATATATTGACTAGTTTGTGGCTTGAAAAACTAGCGTATAATACATTTATGTGTTAAGTATAGAGATAATTTTGAGAGGATTATATAATTTCACTATTTTTTAATATCTTAAAGAGTCAAATGGTTTTCTAAAAGGAATGTTATGAATAATTCATTATTAGGATAAATATATACTGGGGTATATGATTGTATGAATGGTCAATGTTATTTGAAGAAATATGAATAACATGATATGGCCTATGGTAGTAAGGAAGATGTCATATTATAATTTTTATCTAAAATATTAACATGTTAATAATACCATTACTTAATTTCATCAGTGAGTAATAATTAAAATTTTTATTATGAAATTTATTTAATTGGTGAAGAATTCAAAAACATTCTATTTTGGAGAAAAATGGAAATTAAAGTTATGTTTGATTTCATTTATAAACACATCCCCAAAAAAACCTAGAAGATAAATACTTATTATTTATATAATTTAAAAATTAGAAAACATCTAGTTAATTAAAAAATATTTAAACAAATTATATAATTGACAAATAATAAGACTATGAATACATTATTTTTGAAAATGATTTTTTCAAAAATAAAATCTATACAGATAATCAATTTTTATTTAATATTTCAATTTATAAGCATATAAAATTTTAGTATTCAAAAAATAACATCATTTATGAATTCCACATATGGTAATTATTCTTATGTAGATTTTTGGTTTTTTTTTAAATATTTTTTTTGAAAAAGACAAGGTTAAATTCCATTTATTAAAAAAAGAAAACAAATACAAAAACGAGAGATGGGGTAAAAGATATAAAACTTCCCAAATCGAAACAATAGTCATAGACCTAGATTTTCATTAATTTTCATTCCGATCATGTGCTCTTGTTCATGAAAACCATTCTAATTGTATGCCCCACACCCATGACCTCGACCTCTATAATACCAACATCTTCCCCATGTTTTCAATTTTCCTAGAGAATCTCAATATTAATGTCCAAATAATATTTTACAACATCATATTGAGTATTAATCATCTTATAAGGATCATCAATTAAAATTACATTACTATGTTTCTTTGCAAGGACATAAACCATATCTACATGTACATCACCTCTAAAATTCAATATTTCTGATTTCTATTCATTAATAAAATCAATCAACCCAAAATTGTTTTGAGTTGGAACCTTTAATTTGACGATCATTTTAAGAGAATATTGAGTGTTAGATTCCAAATATTCCATATTCATTGGATAAGGGCATTTAAGATCAGAATTAATTGATTCCGAACTATTTTTAGTCATCTTTCCAGCGTCATTATGAAATTTATTTTACTCTTTTTCAATTTTTTTTGTGCATGATATTTAGAATTCATTTTATTGTTACCTTTATGAGTCCCTGAGAAAATAATATTCTCCTTAAATAAACTTTTATTGGATAATAATTATACAACATATTTATCAATAAAACGAGCATCTTTTAAGACTAGCTCTGCTTCATCCTGCACATCGTTATGTTGTCCCAAGGCACCAATTTAGGTTATGAAAGACTTCCCAGAATTAGAACTAGTATTCGCCCCCCTCATATCATCGACAATAATTCCCCCTTGACCAAAAATAACATTCTTCATATTATCATCAACACATCCTAGTAGGTAGGAACTCATAAGATTATAAGACTGAACAAATTATATAAGGGTATTTTATATATTTGATAATGAATCATTAAATGATTTCCCAAGAGTAAGAAACTTCCAACCCTACTCCTCTTATTGAAAAATAGCTACCCAAGATTTTTGAGGATGTACACTAGATGAGCCCTGGGATAAAGGTGTAATTGAAAAGTCTCCCTTCTAAACATGGACCTTCTGCCATAGAATACACTAATTGAGGGTTTCAACTCATTTTAAGAACCCCTAGAAAATTATTTTCCATTAAATTTCCTTCAGATATTCCTAGGATAACCCTTTATAGTGCCTAAATCACGTATCAAATCTCCATAATAATTTTATTTCTTATGATTGATTTTTTTGAAATGTTGTATAGAAATACTGTAATTTTTCATAGTGAACCTAAATGCTAATGTCTTCATCCAAGTTGTATGTCACATCCCAAGTATTTATAGAATAATAGAATTTAATATCTAATAATATTTATGAATAATATTTTAATTTTACTTTATAAGAGAGACTTTCTCTGATAACGTACTCGACACGCAACAATGGGTTTCTTTGAAATCCTACATTGCATACGACGTTGATTCATATTGAAAAACAATATAATAATAATAGTATCATATTAAATGGTAGTTAAATACTAGCCATTATATTGGTGGGAACGAACAGAACTAACTAAAATATTATTACACTGGTTTATTAAATGTGTTTACATTTATCCAATAAATTTTAGAGGATTATAATGAAAATGAATCAAATTGTAAGTATAAAATACTCTAATATTTTTAAAAGGTCATTTTACCATCTATTGATAGAGAACCCTTTTTAAAGATAGTTTTCTGTCACTTTTATACATTCTATTTGACAAAATAATATTATTATTTAGAATAGGGACATCAAAATTTACCTTGGTTGAATTTTTTTTATTTTTCTGATAAAATCCATATTTTAATGAACACTATAAAATACTGCATTTTATTTCAAAACTACATTTTCATATAATTTATTTATATAGTTATATTGTCTATTTGATTGGTTATAAAGTTTAATTATGTTATTTTTTTGTCATTTAATCCAATTTTCGTCATTATAAGTAATTTTACATTTAAATGGGACATAAACAAATGTCATTCATTTGATAGTTTTTAATTCTTAAAAACACTCTTTCTAGTTTTGACAATGGGAATTAATTTTACATTAATTACTAAAAATTATTTATTTGTAATTTGAAAAAATGGAATCCATATTTAGAATTAGAATGTACAAATTTTGTATGTAGGTTCCTTTTAGTATCTGAAATTTTGAACATTAACTTCAGTATTTATTTTTACTTACCATTGTTAAAGAATAAATCTGGTAAATACGGGAAACACATAAAATAATAATAATATTAAAATATTGTAAGAAATGTCTTAATCCTATTGTATGAGATATTCCCAACCATGAGCATACTCAGGTCTATTTTAGGACCCATGGAGTCACTTGGGTGTGATAATGACCTTTTATAATATTTATTTTAATGAAAATGGAAATATAAATTAAACATGCATATCCTAACTAAAATAATTTCAATTTGGTTCAGATAAATTATATATTGGACTATAAATAGTCATTATAAATATTAAAATATTTTCTATATCATGGTATTTTATTTATAATTTTTAGACATTAAATAAATAAATTTAGTTAATACAGAATGATAATGCAATGATTACCTTATTAATGAATGATTCAAATAAATGATACTATAAATATTAAAATAAATTTAACATAAACATTTTTATTCCATAAACAAATTTTGGATGAAATTGATATGTGAGGGATTAGTTAATTACTTGGTTTTACAGGAATTAAATTTTTATGATTTTAGAAAAAATCAATTACTTAATATTGTCCAAATTGACATAAATGCGTATTTACAACAAATAATACTTTATTTTATGATATAATATTTTTAGAAATATAAAATGCATCCAAATAACTTATATAGTATTAAAACATTCAATAATGATCCACTTGAGGAAATTTTTCCATTTTATTGTAACTATATTAACCATATAGTGTAAAAAATAGGAACACATGGTAAGAGTTAATTTATTTAACTAAGGGTTGATGGAAAAAAATATAATGTTCAATTTGTGACCTAAAAATGCCTAAAACATATTTCTTAATAGTATTTCAAACTATATGCAAATTTCCCTAAAAATATATCAACTTTGAGCTGTTAGATTTCCAAAATCAATTAATAATAAAATAATATTTCAATACTCTCCTAATGTTCGACTCCTCCCTCTTATAAAAGGACACCAACATAACCCACTTACGTAAACATACCATGCCCCTTGTCTAATCCAAATTCAAATCAAATAAGCTCCCCAAATCCCTCCACTACTCTTATAAGAGTTACTTTTGGCAGAAGGTAATTCATGAAATATTTTTTTCTCAAATCAAACGGAGGTACCTGATTTTAAAGGCAACATCTTCTATCAAAATTCTTTAATTTATTTTGTTTATCCACCGCTACATTATTTTATAATAATACCAGTTTCCTCAATATACAATGATGTTTTTATTCTATGGTCTATACCTACACTTACTATAAGTCCCAGCCTTAAATATTACTTAACATTGAATTAAATGAATAATTCCCATTGAGGATCTTTTTAGGTTTATAGTTTTAGAGAATTAGATCTTAACTATTACATCTCAAAAGAATACAAAGTAGACACTTCTATTAAGTTTCCATAAAATAAAAACTCTTAAAAAGAAACATGCCTAGTTCCATGTTTTAGATAGCACGACTTTCCCTTGATCCCATCCTTGAAACTATTCCACATTAACTCCTATGATAAACATTTCAAATAAACATGGGGTGAGAATAAAAAGCTCAGTAAGGGAAACACAAAGAATGAAAACTGTTTGTTTTTCAAAATAACAAGTAAACCATGTATACTTTATCAAAGTAACACTTTTCATATTTATGAAGTAGTAAAAACTCTTCACTGAATAAAAGATCAATACTTACCCTTTTGTAACCAAAAGATTACCATAAAACCCATATAAAGAACACATAACATATAAAGGTAACTTGGGACAAAAACATACTTAAATGGAATAACCATACGGTCGACTTCCACACTTATCACTTAATACAATAGCCATAAAGCCGACTTCCATACCGAATTCATTGGAGGTTATAATGTAACCACCTGTCCTGGTATTCACGGCACCACCCGTCATATGGTTTATCATGTAACCACCCATCAATTGTCCCAGTACCATTATAAAATGATAAGACATAAAACAAAAATAATGGAAAGAAAACATGTCCACACTTTGATCACAATATATCACATATATATATTGACATAACAAATCCATTATAAAAAACACTTTTCAACACCAAAATACATAAAACATTTTATGGTATTTATTTCAAAAAAAACATTACGGATTGTTGAGGAAGCCAAAGACCAAATAATACTCGCAGCGGCGGAAAATGTCGTTGTCACCACGTATGTTAAAAGAAACATTCCGTTTTGTCGTTTTGTAAAATGATTCGTAGAAAAAGATTCCTTTTTTATAAAAGTAAAAGTCAATGGGGTTTATACACCGTATAAAAGAAAGTTGTGTATAAAACGAAATATGCCTCAATGAAAGCAGATTGAGACGAAGTCCCTTACCTCGTGTCCGACTTGACTCATTCCTTCTTTAATCACTTGAATAATGAACTAAAGTTAATTTCTACTTGCTTAAGAACCTCTTTTAAGTTTATTATTCCTTTTATATCACTTATTACCATTTTATAATCATTATGTATTCATTTAAGTTAATAACGTTCATTTTGTCGATATTTGGTACTTGAGTCGAAAATGGACTTCTTTTAATTACATGTTGTTCACATGGTAAAAGGTTGATTATATCCAGAATTATTTTCATGATTTGGGTATCATATATATCATATATATACACCATGTAAATGTATTTATAATAGTATATAACATTTTGAGGTATGAAATGAAATGCACCGTTCATGGAGATGGTAAGCCGTACGTACGCATGAAAGCTACTTTCATTTCTATTTCTTATTTTAATGGAATTAAAACATAATGATACATAGGTATATTATATTTACAGTATAATATCATATACAATATCATTAACTCTATCCTTTATACATCCCACATTGAGCATTAACGAGTCACATCACTTTGAGGGGCGGTAGTCCGCACTTCCTCAAATGAGATTATCGTATTTACCCACCATGGAAACCATATAGGTTTGATATAATTGGGAATTAAAGAAGAATATAGAAATAATAAATATCATATATATCATATATAAATACGGTGCCATCATAAGGGCCACCATGAGAGGTGGTAAGATGTAATTGAACAATCATCGTTTCGTGAGGCATTAGTTTGTCATCCACACAATCATTATGTTCTTCATCCATTAGATGGAGGTGTGTGTAATTGTAGTTCGAATACTTATAAGAAAAACATCCTAGTATATTTAGGATACTGGTGTTGTTACAAAAAAAAATAAATAAAAAGAGTTTAGGGGTTAGAGAAGAAAAATAAAAGAAAACAATTTAAGAGAAACTGTTACCTTTAATTTAGGAAACTTCCTTTTGTTTAAACCAAAAGGACTTCTTAAGTGCCTTCTGCTTAAAGTAAGGATTCTAGGAGGAGGAGAGGGATTTAGGGAGCTTAATAGGGTAGAGTTTGGTCGAGACAAATGGCTTTAGAGGTGTGAGGAATTGCATAGAAGTGGTCTCTTTTTATAAGGGAGAGGAGGGTCTCTTTAGGAAAGAGTGAAAATAATATTTTATAATATAATGATATTCGGTTTCAAATGGTCCAAATATAATTATGGTCTAAGATAAGATGACTCATAACAGTAATAAAATCATCCAATCAGAATTGGACATGTTTTGGATAATTTTTTAATCATTATATTTTTATTTAATTAAATCATCTATTAATGAGGTAAATACTGCATCATTATTGTATCATAAATAATTTAATTTATTTGATGTCTAAAAATAATAAAAAAATACCATGATATAGGAAATATTTTTAGATTTCCAATAAATATTTATAGTTGAACATATAATTTATATAACGCCTTCTAAAAATTAATTTAACAATAGATATTTCATTTGACATTTTTGTCTTTTCTTTAAGTTAATTATTATAAATTGTCATTATCACACCCAAGTGGCTTAAAGGGGTCCCAAAATAGACCCAAAGATGCTAATAGTCGTAAATGACTCAACCAATAATATTTGGACAAGTTTTAAGGTAATTTTGAATGATTATAATATTCTTTTCACCTTGAACTACCCTATTTACCTTTAACCGTGGTAAATAAAAGTCAAAAGTTACTATTCACAAAAAATTATTTTCATCTTATTGAAAAAAATTATACTTCATGATAACAATCATGTATTTCAGATTTTTGAAATTCAATTCACAGAAGTTGTAAAATTCCATTTAAATGAAAAAGTCTGTTTTTTAACTACCACAAAGTGGTGTCACTATTCATCAAAAAATTCAACTTTTTCAGAAAAATACCAAAAAATCAGCCTAAGCTATATTTTATATTATGAATTCAAAAATGATGCCTATTTTTCAAAATTCAAAACATAGAGGTGGCATTAATGAATTTAAAAATTAATTCCCGATTTTAAAACAAATAGCGTGTTTTTAAGAAACAATAACTATCAAAAGATTGATACTTGTTTATGTCTAATTTCAAAGTGAAATTAATCCAACGACAAACGTTGGATTAAATAGTAAAAATATATTTTAATTCCACTTTAAAACCAATTAAAAAGATAATCTAACCATATAAATAAATTAGATTAAAAAGCACTTTTGAAATAAAATATAATATTTTTCACTATTCATTAAAAAATGTACTTTATCAGAAAAATACCAAAAATTTACCCAAAGTAAAATTTGATGTCCCCATTCTAAAGAAGGGTTTTATTTGGTCAACCAGAATGTATTAATGTAACCAAAACTATATTTAAAGAGGGTTCGCCATTAAATGGTGATAAATCGGCATTTTAATGAAAATTATGCTTAAAATTAGATTCATTCACTTTTTAAGCCACTAACTTTTATTTGATAAATGTAAATATATTTTACAAACATATATAATCATATTGTAGTTAGTTTTGTTCATTCCCGCCAATACAACGGCTAGGAGTTAAATACCGTTTAAAATAATAATATTATAATATTAGTGTGCAATGTAAGATTCCAAAGAAATCCATTGTTGCGTATCGGGTACGCTATCGAACATAAAAACCCTTTTATGCTAAAAATAATATTTAATTCAAAATTTTTAATAAATATAAAAATATATTATTCTTCATTTACCAGGGATGTTACATCCTTCCCCCCTTTTGGAAATTGTGTCCTCACAATTTTATTCACTTATCAAAATAAGTGGGGGTATTTATCTCTCATAGCATTTTTAGATTCCCATGTTGCCCCTTCAACCATATGGTTTTTCCAAAAAACCTTTACCTACTGAATTACCTTATTTCGCAACACTTCCTCTCTTTGGTCAAGAATCTGGACTGGTTGTTATTCATAAGAGAGATTCTCTTCCAACTGAACTACCTTTGGGATCAAAACATGAGATGGATCTGGCATATACATTCTCAACATCGAAACATGAAAAACATTGTATACTTGAGATAAACTTGTAGGTGAAGCCACTCGGTATGAAACTGATCCAACTTTCTCCATAATTTCATATGGTCCAATGAACCATGGACATAGCTTTCCTTTCTTACCAAATCGCATCACACTTTTCCATGGTGAAACTTTGAGAAAAACATGATCACCTACCTCGAAGGATAAATCCTTCCTATGGTTATCTGCATAACTCTTATGTCTGCTCTGATCTGTTCTCATGTGTTTCTAAATCAACTGAACTTTTTCTTCCATCTCTTCTACCAATTCTGGTCCTATCAACTTCCATTCACCCACTTCATCCCAAAAAGCTGGAGTTCGACAACGATTCCCATACAATGCCTCAAATGGTGCCATCTGTATACTGGAATGAAAACTGTTATTATAAGAAAACTCAACCAAAGAAATATGTTCATCCCAACATCCCTGATAATCCATCGAACAAGCACGTAGCATATCCTCCGAGGTCTGAATTGTTCATTCTGACTGCCCATCTGATTGCAGATGAGAAGCTGTACTAAAATTTAATTCAGTAGCCAATGAATTCTGAAGGCCATTCCAAAAGTTAGAAGTAAACCTGGGATCACGATCTGATACAATAGAGAGGGGAACTCCATACAACCTGACTATCTCTTTAAGATAAAAATGGGAAAGTTGATCTAGGGAAAAAGTATCTCGAATAGGAATGAAATGAGCAGATTTAGTCAAGAGATCACCAATAACTCAGATTGCATTATTACCTCAAGGTGTCTTCGGCAATCCCACAACGATATCCATGAAAATATTCTCTCATTTCTACTCTGGTACTGGTAAAGGCTGCAACATCCCTTTCGCTAACTATCACTCTGCTTTAACCTACTGACAAGTCAAACACTTCACAGTAAAATCAGCAATATCTTTATTCATTCCATCCAACCAGTAATACTCCCACTGATCTCTGTACATCTTAGTACTGCCAGGATGAACTGAAAATGGAGAACTATGAGCTTCACATAACAACTCTCTCTTCAACTTTGAATCACAAGGCACACACAATCTCTTCCCAAATCTCCAAACAAAATCATTATCAATGTTGAATTCAGGAAACTTACCCTTCTGAACCAGCTCTACCTTTTTCCGCAACTCACTATCTTGCTTCTGTGCTTGCTTGATTCTGTCTGATAGAGAATATTTTACTGATACGTAAAACCAAACAGAAGGACTTCCTACATAAACAGCTTCCATGCCAAAGTTCATCAAATCAAAAACCAAAGGATCTTGTTCCGAATGTATCATGGTTAATGAAGCATTACTTTTTTGTATCAAAGTATTAGCCACTTTATTTGCTTTTCCCATATGGTAATGAATTGTATAGTCATAATCCATGATTAATTCCATCCATCTCCTCTATCTCATGTTCAATTATTTCTGAGTGAATATATACTTTAAACTTTTGTGATTAGTATATATTTCACAGTTTACTCCATACAAATGATGCCTCCAATTTTTTAGAGCAAAAACAACAGCAGCTAATTCCAAATCATGTGTAGGGTAATTTACCTCATGAGTTTTCAACTCACGTGAAGCATATGAAATTACCTGATCATTTTGCATAAGGACACATCCAAGTCCTTTCAATGATGCATCACTGTAGATAACAAACTCACCATTCCTGGAAGGAAGTGCCAAAACTGGAGCATTCTCCAATCTTCTTTTCAACTCCTAAAAACAATCATCACATTCTTTTGTCTAGATAAACGTAACACCTTTTCGAGTTAACTTAGTCATTGGACTAGATAACCATGAAAAGTTTTCAAAAAACCTCTGGAAATAACATGGAAAACCAAGAATACTATGAATCTCGGTTATATTTGTGGGTCTTGGCAATTCTTCAATAACTTTTGTTTTTGCAGGATTAACAGTCATGCCATTTTTTGAAACAATGTGACCAAGGAATGAAATTTGTTGCAACCAAAAGGTACACTTGATGAATTTTCCGTACGGTTTCTTTTCTTTTATGGTTTTAAAGATAACCCTTAAATGAATTTCATGCTCCTCTTTACTTTTAGAAAACACCAAAATATCATCAATAACACAACCACCATTTATCACCTGATTCAACTGAGCCATCACTGTAACAGACTGTGTAATTCTGATTATGACCATCTCAGGATACTGATTTGAAAGGTCATTTCCCTCTGTATTCCCTCCTAGAAAAGCTGATCTATTTCCTCTATGAAAAACCATTCTTAATAGAGAAATATCTTAGGTGAAGCAACATTTTAATCTTTAAATGCAATATCATTTCAATTTGACCATAAAAAAAATATTTTTGGATAATCATTTAATAGAATTCTAACTCTTAAAGATATCTAAACCGACCTCTGATACCAAATATAAGGCCCCAGCCTTAAACATTTCTTAACATTGAATTAAATGAATAATTCCCATTGAGGATCTTTTCAGGTTTAGAGTTTTAGAGAATTAGATCTGAACTATTAAATCTCAAAAGAATATAAAGTAGACACTTCTACTAAGTTTCCATAAAATAAAAACTCTTAACAAGAAAAATTTCTAGTTCATGTTTTAGATAGCATGACTTTACCTTGATCCCATCCTTGACACTATTTCTTATTAAGTCCTGTGAAAAACATTTCAAAAAAACTTGCGGTGAGCATAAAAAGCTTAGTATGAGAAACACAAAGAATGAAAAATGTTTGTTTTTCAAAACAACAAGTAAACCATGTATACTTTATCAAAGTAACAATTTTCACCTTTATGACGTAGTAAAAACTCTTCACTAAATAAAAGATCAATACTTACCCTTTTGTAACCAAAAGATTACCATAAAACCCATATAAAGAACACATAACATATAAAGGTAACATGGGACATAAACATACTTAAATGGAATAACCATATGGTTGAATTCCACACATATCACTTAATGGAATAGCCATACGGCCGAATTCCATACCCAATGCATTGGAGGTTATAACGTAACCACCCATCCTGGTATTCACGGCACCACCTGTCATATGGTTTATCACGTAACCACCCGTCAAATGTCCTAGTACCATTATAAAATCATAACACATAAAACAAATATAATGGAAAGAAATCATTTCCACACATTGATCACAATATATCACTTAAATATATTGACATAAAAAATCCATTATAAAAACCCTTTTCAATACCAAAATACATAAAACATTATATGTTATTTATTTCAAAAAAAACATTACGACTTGTTGAGGAAGCCAAAGACCAAATAATACTTGCGGCGGCAGAAATGGTTGTTGTCACCACGTACATTAAAAGAAACATTACTTTTTCTTGTTTTGTAAAATGCATCATAGAAAAATATTCCTTTTGTATAAAAATATATTTCAAAGGGTTTTATACACAGTATAAAAGAAAGTTTTGTATAAAATAAAATATGCCTCAATGAAAGGAGATTGAGACGAAGTCCCATACCTCATGTCCGACTTGACCTGTTCCTTCTTTAATCTCCTGAATGAAAAACTAAAGTTAATTTATACTTGCTTAAGAACCTTTTTTAAGTTTATTATAACATTTTTATCACTTATTACCATGTTATAATCATTATTTAATCATTTAAGTTAATAACGTTCATTTTTCGATATTTGGTACTTAAGTCAAAAATGGACTTCTTATAATTACATGTTGTTCACGTGGTAAAAGGTTCATTATACCCAGAATAATATTCATGATTTGGGTATCATATATATATTATATATCCATAATGTACATTTATTTATAATAGTACATAACATTTGGAGGTACGAAATGAAATGCACCGTTCAGGGAGACGGTATGTCATACGTACACATGAACGCTACTTTCATTTCTATTTATTATTTTAATGAAATTAAAACATAATGATACATAGGTATATTATAATTCCAGTATAATATCATATACAATATCATTAACTCTATCATTTATACATCCCACATAGGGAATTAACGAGTCACATCACTTTGAGGGGGCGGTAGTCCACACTTCCTCAAATGAGATTATCGTATTTACCCACCACAGAACCCATAAAACATTGATATAATTGGGAAGTACAGATGCATAAAGAAATCATAAACATAATATATATCATATATAAATACATTTCGATCATAATGGCCACCATGAGAGGCGGTAAGATGTAATTGAACAATCATCGTTTCCGGAGGCGTTAGTTTTCCATCCACAGAAACATTATGTTCTTCATCCATTAGATGGAGGTGTGTGTAAGTGTAGTTCGAATCCTTATAATAACAACATCCTAGTATATTTAGGATACTGTTGTTGTTACAAAACAAAAGAAATAAAAATATTTTGGGGGTTAGAGAATCAAAATAAAAGAAAACAATATAAGATAAACTGTTACCTTTAATTTAGGAAACTTTTTTTGGTTTATACCAAAAGGACTTCTTAAGTGCCTTCTGCCTAAAGTAAGGCTTATAGGAGGAGTAGAGGGATGTAGGGAGATTAATGGGGCCGAGTTTTGATGAGCCAAATGGCTTTATAGGTGTGAGTAATTGCAAAGAAGTGGTCTCTTTTTATAAGGGAGAGGAGGGGCTCTTTAGGAAAGAGTGAAAATATTATTTTACAATATAATGATATTCAGTTTCTAATGGTCCTAAAATAATTATGGTCGAAGATAAGATGACTCATAACCTAAATAAAATCATCCAATCAGAATTGGACATGTTTTGGATAAAATTTTAATCATTATAATCTTATTTAATTAAATCATCTATTAATGAGGTAAATACTGCATCATTATTCGGCCGTAAATAATTTAATTTATATGATGTCTAAAAATTATAAAAAAAATACCGTGATGTAGGAAATCTTTTTATCTTTCCAATAAATATTTATAGTTGAACATATAATTTATATAACCCCTTCTAAAAATTAATTTACTAAAAGATATTTTCTTTTGTCATTTTTGTCTTTTCTTTAAATTAATTATTCAAAATTGTCATTATCACACCCAAGTGGCTTAAAGGGGTCCCAAAATAGACCCAAAGATTCTAATGGTAGTAAATGACTCAACCAATAATATTTGGACAAGTTTTAAATTATTTTTGAATGATTATAATATTTTTTAACCTTGAATTACCCTATTTACCTTTAACCGCAGTAAATAAAAGTCAACAGTTACTATTCACCAAAAATTATTTTAATCTTATTTAACCACATTTTACTTCTTGATAACAAAAATATATGTTAGATTTATGAAATTTAATTCACAGAAGTGGTAAAATTCTATTCAAATGAAAAAGTCATTTTTTTTAACTACCACTAAGTGGTGTCACTATTCATCAAAAATTGAAGTTTTTCAGAAAAATGCCAAAACTTCAGCCTAAGAAATATTTGATATTCCTAATTAAAAAATGATGTCTATTTTTTAAAATTCAAAACATAGAGGTGGAATTAATTAATTTAAAAATTAATTTCTGATATTAAAACAAATAGCGTGTTTTTAAGAAACAATAACTATCAAAAGATTGATACTTGTTTATGTCTAATTTTAAAGTGAAATTAAATACCATGAAAAACATTGGATTAAATAGTAAAAATATATTTTAATTCCACTTTAAAACCAATTAAAAATATAATCTAACAATATAAATAAATTAGATTAAAAAGATCCCTAGAATTAAAATACAATATTTTTCACTATTCATTAAAAAAATGAACTTTATCAGAAAAATACCAAAAATTTACCCAAAGTAAAATTTGATGTCCCCATTCTAAATAAGGATTTCATTTGGTCAATTAGAATGTATTAAAGTAACCAAAACTATATTTATGTATGGTTCTCCAATAAAAGGCGATAAATCGGCATTTTAATGAAAATTATGCTTAAAATTAGATTCATTCACTTTTTAAGCCTCTAAATTTTATTTGATAAATGTAAATATATTTAACAAACATGTATAATCATATTGTAGTTAGTTTTGTTCATTTCCTCCAATAAAATGGCTAGGAGTTAAATACCGTTTAAAATAATAATATTATATTATTAGTGTGCAACGTAAGATTCCAAAGAAACTCGTTATTGCGTATCGGGTACGCTATCGAACATAGCAACACTTTTAAGCTAAAATTAATATTTAATTTACAAATATTAATAAATATAAAAATCTATTATTCTTCATTTACCAGGGATGTTACACTTACACACAACTCCATCTAATGGATATAGAACATATTGTTTCTGTGTACAGAAAACTACTGCCTCATGAATTGATTATTGTTCAATTATCCCATACAACCTATCACAGTGGACCTTATGGTGGTAATATATTTATATATGATAAATATTATATTTATATTTTATATATTTATATGTAATTTTTATTTAAATTAAAATTTTATGCTTTCCATAATGTGTAAATATGATAATTTCATTTGAGAAAGTGTGGACTACTGCCCCCTCAATGTGATATGACTCATTCATTCCATACATGGAATGTATAAAGAATGGGGCCAATTTACATATGTAACATATATTACATAGATATTATATTTTAATTATAATATACCCATGTATCATGTTGTATTCATTCATTTAATTTGATAAAGAAATAAAAGTATCATTCATGTGTACATACGACCAACTGTCTCCTTGTAAGATGCATTTCATTTCATATCTCTAAATTTTATAGACTATTATATATACATATATACTATATATATTTTTTAATTCATGAATAATATTCTATAGATAATGTACTTATGAACACATGGATAATTTGCATGAAACCAAGTTCATTATTGACTCAAATACCAAACATCGACAAAACATACGATTTAAACTAAAACAATTAAAAATTTGAAATAACATGGTAATAAGTGATATAAAATAAATAATAAACAATAAAAATCCTCTAAAGAAATTAGAAATTACGTTTATTTTATTATTGAGGAAATTTAATAACAAAGGAGATAAGTCCGACACAAGGTAATGGATTTCGTCTCAATCTCCATTCATGGAGGAATTTATTGATAATATGCACCTTTATTCTATTATAAGGTGTATATACAGCCACAATGACATTTGATAACCATATTTTATCTATAAAAATTTTATTTACTAAATCCTAGAGATTAATCAAAAAAATTCAAATTGGTATGGGACACCATGAATATTTAAAGAATTAATTATCAAATCATTTTCTTCCTGATATTAAATTACTTATTTATTTATATGGGTATAAACAAAATATAAAAAAATTTATGTCACTCGTGAATTTCATTATATTTTTTCCAAAGGAGTCTTTTTTATGAATCATTTTACATTCTTTTCAAAATTAAAAAAGGAATGTTTTTAACATATATAGTGACAATGAATTCTAGGCCGCTGTAACCATTACTTGATATTTGGCTTACTTTATAATCCTTAATGTATTATAAAATGAGAATAAATCCCTTTTTCCTTTATTTTTTTATCTTGGTATTGAAAATGGGCTCTTAAATGAAAATTGTATTTTTATACGAATTTGTTTTTCATATGGTATTAGAAGCGTGTTTCAAAAGTGTTTTGGGATGAACATGTTTTTGAAATGTCACATGAGCATTATATGAAATGGGTGAGCCTGATATAGCTTATAGGAAGGGTTGAGCCACATTATAGCTCCCGGGTGAGCCTGATATAGGTTATACAAAGGTTTGAGCCCTACTATAGCTCACAGGTTAGCCTAATATAGCTTATACCAAGGGTTGATCCCCATTATAGCTCATGGGTGAGCCCGATATACCTTATACGAATGGTGATCCCCATTATAAATCTAAAATTTTGAAGTCAACCATATCATTATTCCAATTGGAAGTTGTTTCAAATGGTTTTTGTATAAGATTCTCTAAGTCACCTAAATGAATTCTAATTAATTAATATTGGTTTTAGTGTTTTTAATTGAGAAAAAAGTATAAGTTTAATTTATATGAAAAGGTTTACATTCATCCTCTCAAAAAACATTGAATGGGTTATCTGGTTTTATCTAGACAAATGGGTTTTATTTTTTTTTATCCCATACAGAGCTTTTTATTCTCATCCCATGTTTCTGAAATGTTTTTTCATTGGGTATAAAGAAGGGTAAGTGAATTAAAGAATTCAAGAAGATTTTTATCAAGAAAGGAAATCTTGTTTTTTAATGATTTTGATTGTTATGAAAAAAATTCTATTTAGTAGAAGTGTCTACATTATAATATTTGTGATGTAATGTAATATTTATGGTCTATTTATCTAAAACTATAAATTTGAAAAGATCCTCAATGTTAATTCTTGACTAAACTCAAGATTATGTAATGTTTAAGGAAGGGGCTATATAGTTGGTATCAAAGGAATGATTAAATAACATTGGAGATTATGATGTTTTGTTAATGGTTAGGGATATCATCCTGGGTTTATAATTTTACAGTAAATGATAAGATCAATGTCATAGAAAACCATTTTCTGGTTTTATAATCTAGAATATTAAGTTTGTTAATTTTATTTTTTGATACATTCAACTTTGAGGAAATAATGGGATATTAATTTATTGGATGATAAATAAGAGGTATCAGATAACCTTTCAGGTTAAAATATGTTATGGTTATTTTTGATGATTTTATCTCATTTTTGGGAATGATATAAAATGATATAGTTTTTGAAAAAGGAAAACATACAGATCGTGTGACATCCTATCGTGCCAGTCAATGCTGCTGGAATCGAACCCACAACTAAAGTGCGACTCAGATTTATCACCTACCACATGCCTATGTGAAGTCCCTGTTTAGTATGACTTATTATTTTTAGTTAAATAATTTTGTGGGTTAATAATTATTTGATTTTTTGAACTTCTTTTTTATCAAATGGATAACCTTAGTATAGGAAAATGATGTTGTGAATAAGTGATAAATGTTATTCTGGAAGGCATTCCCTCATTTAGAAACACAATATGCCTTAGGAAGCTAAAATAATATGAGATTTAATTTTAGGAGTAATGGTTGAATTTTATTTTCTATGAATCTATGTTTTAATTATAGACATTTGGAGATTTGAGTTATTTATGGAAATGAATAACTTATCCTGGACAATTTTTAATAAGTTTAATTACTTTTACATATGATATTTTAAGAGTAGTCGATGTTATTTGGAGTTAAATGTTATGATTTATCTTGGAAGACTATGTGATAAAATCCTTATGAATTTTGGGTTACAATATTAGTTTAGATTATTTTGAGTAATTTTAAGGATTTTTTTTGTTGAATGGTCTATGTAGTACTTGGGTGTTACTGTTGAATTCTGGAGATTAAAATTAGACCTTCTTCTTATAAATGAATATTCTTCTTCAGGGATTATCTAATCTTGTACTAACCATTTTAGTTTTGGATAAATTTTAAAGGTAGGAAAAATTTATAGTTAACCTTTTTCATATGATATGTGTTTTTATATGTGGATTATAGTTCTTCGAGCATGAAAAAATCTTCATGAATACTATTCTTTTGAAAATAAATATGATTGTGTGGTGGAAATTGATTAAAGGATGATAGTCTACCTCTCATATAATTTTATTTCCTTATGTTCTTATTATAATTATCAAAATAATTAATTAACATGGTGAAAAGGATCTTCAAACAATTTTTTTTTCTAATGAAAAATAAAAGACCATTTGACCCGTGACAAGTTTTTGGTTTTCTAATAGTTAAAATTCTCTTGATCATGTTTTTTAATCACTCTCCATCAGATCTTGATGGTTAGTTTTTTATTCTATATCCATGTCTTCCATCATGGAGCCATATTTTTTGTTATCTCTGGTGACCTTTGTACTTTAAATTCTATCTTTTGAAGTTGATGTATTATTATCCTTTTTTCATGTCGTATTTTCATTGAAGTTACTAAACCCAATTTTAAAATTGCGAGGACACAATTTCCAAAATGGGTGAATGATTTAACATCCCAGGTATTTGAAGAATGATAATTTTTCATATCTAATAATATTTATGAGTACGATATTAATTTTATTTTAATGGAGAGACTTTGACTAAGAGCATACTCAACACATATCATTGTCTTTCTCTGAAATGTTACGTTGCACACAATATTAAGTTATACCAAAAAATTATACAACATTATTATTATTATTTGAAAGAGTAGTTAATGCCTAGACATTGTATTTGTATTAATTAAAAGAACTAAATACAATATTATTACATATATTTGTTAAATGTTTTTACATTTATCTAATATATTTTAGCAGTTTAAAATGAGAATGAATCCAATTTTAAACAAAAAATACTCTATAATTTTTAAAATATTTTTTACCACCTTTTGATAGAGAACACTTTTTAATTCTAGTTTTTGTCACTTTAATATGTTATATATGAAAAAAATAAACATCTTATTTAGATGGTGGAAAAAAAATTACCATGGTTGAGATTTCTGTATTTTTATGATAAAATCTATATTTTAAAGAATAGTGAAAAATACTGAATTTTTATTCAAAACCACCACTTCATATAATTTATTTATATAGTTATATTTTCCATTTTATTGGTTTTAATGTTTAATTGGATTATTTGATTATCATTTAATACAATTTTGGTAATTTGATGTAATTTCGCATTTCAATTGGACATAAACACATGTTAATCTTTTGATTGTTTTTTCATAAAAACCTGTTTTCATGTTTTGACAACAGAAATTAATTTTAAATTAAATATTGAAACTTCTATGTTTTGAATTTGGAAAAATGAATTCCATATTTTTAATCATAAGATCAATATTCGGTATATAGGTACCTTTTATTTTTTGATATTATGAATAGTGTTTTCAGTAATTATTTTTTTACCATGTTTAAAGGGTAAATTAAGTAAATAAGTGTAAAAATAGTATTTTTATAATATAAAACTACCCTAACACGTTTCCTAATCATATTGTATAAGATATGGGCAACCATGACCATCATTTGGTCGATTTGAGGATCCCATCGGGCCACTTGGGTGAGATAATGACATTTTATAATAATTATTTTAAAGAAAAGAGAAATATAATAGAAACATATATCTCCTAACTAAAAAAATTTTAATTTGGTTTATATAAATGATCTCTTAGAATATAACTATTCATTATAAAGAAAAAATATTTCCTACATCATGGTATTTTTTATAATTTTTAGATATCAAATTAATAATTTTATTTATGAAACAATGATAATGTCTTGATTACCTTGTTAATGAAAGATTCAAATAAATGATATCATGTATATTAAAATAGACGTAATATAAACATTTTGATTCCATCCAAGAATGTTTTGGTGGGAATTTACATGTGAGTGATGATTCAATTCCTTTTTTAAAGGAATCAAGTTGTTTTGACATTAACAAAAATCAATTACTAAATGGTGTCAAAATTGACATAAATATTATTTTAAAACAAATAATATTTTTTTAAATGATATAATAGCCCAAAAATCTAATATTCAGACAACTGACATAGACATTATTAAAAATTTCATTAATTTTACACTTGAGGTTATCTTGGAATTTTATAGTAACTTTATTAACCATATAGTGTAAAAAATATAAGAAGACATGGTAAGAGTTAAATTATTTAACTCAGGGTTAAATACAAAATATAAGGTTCAATTTGTTGAAAAAAATGTATAAAACATATTGGTTTCGAGTATTTATACTTATATCCACATTATAATCTAAATGTATCAAATTGGAGCTATTAGAATTTGAAAATCAATTTATAATAATTTATTATTTCAATAATTTCCTCAAGTTCCCCACTTTCCTCTTATAAAAGGCAACCACCTCTACCCAGTTACTCACACCTCACAAGCCCCTTGTCTCATCCAAATTCTACATAAATGAGCTCCCAACATCCATACCATCCTCTTAGAAGTTTTAATTGGGGAAAAGACCAATTCAAAAAATTCTTTTTGGCTCAAAACAAAAGGAGTTACCTGATTTAGAGGTATTGTCTTCTCTCAAGCATCTTTCATTTATTTTCATTCTCTGCACCTATGCTATTTTTATTCCATTATATTATAAAAACAATAGTATACTCAAAATAATAGGATGTGTTTATGCTATGTGTTCAAACTATCCATGGACACAACTCCATCAAATGGATATAGAATATATTGTTTCTGTGTATGGAACACTACTAGGTCAGGACATGTCCATGGGGACTGTGCCATGACAGCCCCAACCCTTCCTTTTATAGGACTGGGGCTGGAGACTAGCACCAAAGGAGTAAATCCCAATAAAAAGGGAAGGCATTGTCTTTATTATAGTAAACAAACACAATAGAGTACATGAGATGAAGTAAGAACAAAGTATCACTGAATAAAAAGTAAGTGTTGAAAGGTAAATGGGCTAGAATACAAACCCAACTGAAAAGTAATGTACAAATGAATTTCTAGTACAACAACAGTAAAGTAAAGCTGCATTTAATGAGTCATCCTTCGGGAATACCACCTAAGGGGATGGTAAATATAGTCTCCCCAGCACCACAGGTCCGTCTGTCTGCTCCGTGTACGTCTCACCAAGTGGTCTACCTCCAGGTACAATCTGGCTCTACAAGCCACTACCACGATCAGCGATGTCCATCATCTGCATCCAACACAACCTAGTGTGGGCATTTACCGTGTAGGGGTGAGTATAACTATACTCAGTAGGGACCTTGAGACCCCCTAAGGTCTCCCAGAATCCACAAAGGAAAAGCCACAAAGAAAATATACGGTCATGAAGTATCAACTAACACTACATAGGTATATGCCCATACATATACCTATGTTATCAATTCTAGTTCAGCTCCAACTCTCAAGCCCAAGCACAACCCAATCCACATGGTAATGAATTCAATGACATCAATGATAATGATAGAAAGTCAAGGCTCAGCTCATGTTGGTATACATCTTTCGTAAAGTGATAAAGATGATCAGATGCAGTCACTGATTCAACTAAGTTGTCGAACCCATGTAGGATACTAGACCAGCTAAGCTGTCAGACCCACGTAGGATACTAGACAAGCTACTCTGTCAGACCCACATAGTATATTAAAACAGAATTCAAACTGTCAAACCCACTTAGGATAAAAGTACAATAGTCATCTTTGTCGAACCCACGGAGGATCCCAGCACAGAAGTCATTGTTGTCGAAACCACGGAGGATCCCCGTACAGAAGTTATTGTCGTCGAACCCAGAGAGGATTCCAGAATGGTAGACATTGTCGTCGAAACCACATAGGATCCTAGTATAGTAGAAGTAGTCGTCGAACCCACAATGGATCCTAGTACGGAAGACGTCGTCATCGAACCCAGGGAGGATCCTAGTACGGAAGACGTCATCGTCGAACCCACAGAAGATCCTAGTACAGATGACGTTGTCATCGAACCCACGGAGGATCATAGTATGGAAGACGACGTCGTCAAACCTACAGAGGATACTAGTATGAAAGATTTCATCATCGAGATCACAGATGATCCTTGTATGGAAGATGTCGTTGTCGAACCCACGGAGTATCCTTGTACGGAAGATGTTGCCGTTGAACCCACGAAGGATCCCAGTATGGTAGTCATCGCAGTCGCAGCCAGCTCTAGGGTTCCCGCACACAGCATGATCGAGTCCGGGAGGCTCCACTCCTCGAGCAAAGGGGTTGATATATGAACTATCATGAAGTCCTGAGTTCATGTATCCCGAAGTTCTATCTCGTCAAAAGAAACCCAACGCGACAGACGACGCGTCAATCGGACGCCCGGTCTGAGAGTTATTGGTTTTTCCGTTCTAGGGGCCTGGTTGGAATTACGCTCATTCTAAACTCGGTCGTACTCCAATATCATCCAAATCCCATGTGGAGTATTCCAAAAGAACCGTCTCATAAAAAGAAAACCAACATGGTTGACAACACGTCAATTGAACGTCAGGTCCTTAAGTTATAAGTGTTTTTGCTCAGAGGGCCCAATTGGTTTTAGTTTCAAACCAACCCATACATACCCAAAATTCTTCAAACACTTGAGTGTAATATTCCGAAACATCCATCTCGATATGAGGAATCCTATGCAACTAACGGCGCTTCGATCGGAGGTCTGTAGCTCCAGTTATGGGGAAATAATCGAAAAAGGTCCCAAAAGGGGGGTGTGGCCCCGGTCCGACCCGGCCCAACCCACCCTTGGTCGGCTCGCACTGGGTCAACCTGACCTGGGTCCGGGTCCACCCAGTTGGGCAGGGCCCGGCCCGCCCCACGTCTCGGCCAGGCCGGCCGTGCGGGGGGGGGGGGGGGGGACGCGGCCCCCTGATTCCACGTAACGGCGGCGCCATGCTAGTGTCGCCTGTCTCCCTGTCTCCCGAACGGTGTGGGATATGCTCCATTCTGCGGTGGTTGGTGCCACGGAGGACTCCTTCTGAGGCGCACTGGGGAACCACCGCCTCCAGTCACCGGCGCCACCGCGCTGGTGCGGCATTCCGCGGGCCACCTGAGTCATTCCGATGGTCTGTTTTAGCTCCCGTTTGCGCCTACGGCTTTCTCCGGACCCCTTCTTTACTGAAACAGCCTCAAATCAATGTTTCCATTCCATTCATCCATCTCCAAACATTCTGAGAATCATTAACAATTTGGCGGTGGTTCCAGAGTTGTTCGTTAGCCCGTACCCACCACGTTACTGGTTCCAATAATCATCAAACAAATAAACACCCATGTTCAAGGATATGACTCACATATATGAAAATATATAATATCCCCCTACCTTGATAATTGACATTTCACGTCATCAAGCCGTGGAAGATGAGCATCATGGTAGATGTCATCACAGAGAACGGACGTCGATTCCGTGGATGTCAGGGTGTATCCGAGGAGGAAGTGGCGTCTCCTCACTTGTTGCTGAGAAGAGGATGGAAGGAACGTCATCCTTCTTTGAATCATTGAGCGTTCTTAATTGAGGGAGAAATCCGTTCTTCTTTTAAGGTTTTCTTTGTTGAAGATAAGAACACTTTTCTCAAGTTCCCTCCCAAGAATCTCCCAACACAATGAGAGACAAAGCTAAAAATTATAATAATACTTCCCCCCAGTATTTTTAATAAATATTCCATGTCAATTCAAATTAATTCAAAAGAATAAATACATTAATTAAGAGTGTTAGAAAATAATAATTGGAGAGAGGGAGGTAGAAAGGCTCCTTATATTAAATTAGGGAGGTTTTCAAAGAATTAAATAAGGGGAAATTAATAGGGAGTTTAGGGAGAGTTATGTGGAGATGAAAAGGTTAGGCTCATGTGGGACCCACCTCACAAATATTCTCTCGAGAAGAATAAACCAACTTCCATAAATTAAATTGTGTTCCACATATTATATTTATTTCATTATAAACTCCCAAATATTAACTCTCAACCCACATAAAACATAAATACAGTAAAGGTCCCATTTTGCGAATACCAGCGCTGCGAGTTCATCGGTGCCCTCATATTTCATTTCTGAGCACCGGTTCAAAATATAGAAAACCCCACACAAACGTTTACTGAACATACCGAAAAAAACATTAGAAATTGATTATTGGCACACCGGGCCTCAGAATCATGTGCCGACAAAAACCACAGACTCATAAAATTTCAATGTGTTTAATAATAAAAAGATCCTTGAAATTTCCGGGTCTTTACAATTACTCCCACCTTAGGTATTTACGTCCCCGTAAAGCTACAACACACAATTGGGAATCAAATGGGGGTAATGAGCTTGAATATGACCCTCTTGGTCCCAAGTTCTCTCTTGGAGGTTCCCACGCTGCCAGCAAATGCGCACGAGAGGAATCGACCGTCCACATAGGACCAGTTTCTATCGATCCTCAATATCCATAGGGACCTCCACAAACGTCACCCCGTCATTGATTTCCAGCTCCCTGTTATCGATGATGTGGGATGGGTCGTGCACGTATCTCCTTAGCTGAGATATATGGAAAACGCCATAGACCTGGTGCAACTGAGGTGGAAGGGTCAGGCGTTAAGCCACCTCGCCTACTCTGCTGAGGACTTGGAAAGGTCCGAAAAATCATGGAGATAACTTGCCACCCCATCCATATCTCCGTATACCTCATTGAGGTGAGACCCATAAGAAAACGTGGTCACCATCCTCAAACTCTTGTGGTCTCTGTCTCCTATCAGCATAGGACTTCTGCCTGCTTTGGAGATATCTGAGCGCATCGCATATCAGAGTCAACATCTCCACGCTGTGCCTCCCTAACCCACTAAAGTAGTGGAGGAATGACCATGAGAGACTGTAGAAAGGCTGCTCCAACGCTATTCACAAGGGATATCTGTAACACAGCTAGCTGCTCAATCGCTTCTCCTAAGAACTGAAAGCCTGATCTCCAATAAATAGCATTAGCTACAACATGTTCCCCTTCTCAGAAGTATAAACTATCTCATAGTCATAGTCCCAGAGGAACTCAAGCCAACTCTACTGTCTCAGGTCCAGGTCCTTCTATGAGAAGACACACCTGATACTTTTGAGGTTAGAGTAAACCACAAACCATTTTATCAATGAACTATGCCTGTGACTATCCATTTGCAAAGAACTCGACTGCACCTTTTTTCACTTATTTCCTACAAGAGCTACTAAGATTCGGACATTCGGTCCTTAAGTTATAAGTGTTTCCGCTCCGATGACCCGGTTGCTTTCAGTTTCGAACCAACCCGGCCATACCAAAACTTCGCCAAAACCTTGAGTGTAATATACTGAAACAACTGTCTAGATCCGAGGAATCCTATGCAACTAACAACACTTCGATCGTAGGTCCAAAGCTCATTTTATGGGAAAATAACTGAAAAAGGTCCCAAAAAGGGGGTTCTAGGCCCTGTCCACCCCGGCCCAACCCACCCAGGGTCATCCCGACACGGGTCTGGCTCCGACCCAGTTGGGCGTGGCTCGGCTCGGCGGGGCATGGCCCGGACCGGCTGGGCTCGGCCCGTCCAGGTGGGCCGTGCAGGGGGGGGTGCGACCCCCTGGTTCCACGTAACGACGATGCCAGGTTGGCGCCGCCTGTCTTCCTAGATCCCGCGCGGTGTGGGATCCACTCCATGCTGCCACGACCAGTGTCGCGACGGACTCCAACAGGCACCGTCCTTCACCTCCAGGTGGCCAGCCGCCACCTCTGGTCATCAGCGCCGCTGTGCCAGCGCACCCTTCCGCGGGCAACCGGAGTCATTCCGGTGGTTCGTTTTCGCTTCCGTTTGCACCTATAGCCTTCCTGGGTCCCGATCTTCACTACGATATCCTCAAATCAAAATTTCCATTCCATTCATCCATCACCAAACATTCCGCACATCACAAACAAGATGGCGGTGGGTCTGGACTTGTTCGTTAGCACGTACCCACCGCGTTAGTGGTTCAAATAATCATCCAAAAATAAACGCCCATGTTGGAGGATTTAACTCACATATATGAAAATATACAATATCCACCTACCTTGACAATTGACGTCGCACGATGTCGAGACGCGGAAGATGAGCGTCACGGTAGATGGCATCGCGGAGAACAGATGTCGATTCCATGGACGTCGGGGTGCGTCCGAGGAGGCCGTGGCATCTCCTCACTTTTTGCGGAGAAGAGGAAGGAAGGCACGTCGTCGTTATTCGAATCGTAGAGCATTCTTCATCAAGGGAGAAATCCATTCTTCATCGGAGGAATTCTTCTTGAAGAGAGGAACACTTTTCTCAAGAACTCTCCCAAGAATCTCTCAACACAATGAGAGCCAAAACTAAAAATTGTAATAAGACTTCCCCCAATATTTTTAATATATATTCCATGTCAATTCAAATTAATTCAAAAGAATCAATCCATTAATTAAGAGTGTTGGAAAATATTAATGGGAGAGAGGGAGGTTGAAAGGCTCCAATTATTAAATGAGGGATGTTATTAAAGAATTAAATAAGGGGAAATTCATAGGGAGTTTTGGGGGAGTTTGGGGAGATTAAAAGATTAGGATCGTGTGGGCCCCACCTCACAAATATCATCTCGAGAGTAATTAACCAACTTCAATAAATAAAATTGTGTTCCACATATTTTATTTATTTCATTCTAAACTCTCGAATATTAACTCTCAACCCACGTAAAATGAAGCTGTGGTAACGGTCCTCTTATGCGAATACGGGTTCTGCGAGTTCATCAGTGTCCTCAGATTTCAATTCTGAGCACCGCTTCAAAAGATAGACAAACCCGCACGTTAGTTTACTGAACGTACATGAACACAAATTTAGAAATTGATTCATGTTACACCGATCCTTGGAATCAAGTGCTGTCAGAAACCACCGTCTCGTAAAATTACAAAGCATTTACGAAAAAAATTTCCCTTGAAATTTCCGGGTCTTTAAATACTACCTCATGAAACGATGATTGATCAGTTTTTTCATACCACCTACCATGTTAAAAACTATGATGGTACTAAATTTATATATGATATATATGATATATATATTGTATATATGATTATGTAATATTTATTTACAATATAACTTTTTTCTTTCCATAATGTGTAAATATGATAATTTAATTTGATAAAGTGTGGACTACTTCCCCCTAAAAGTGATATGACTCATTCATTCAATAAATTGAACTTATAAATGAAGTATTTACTGAACATATGTAATTTATAGAACATATATATTATACTATAATTATTATATACTTATTTATCATTATGTTTTTATTCCATTAATATGACAATTAAATGAAAGTAGTGTTCATGCATACATATGGCCTACCGTCTCCATTAACGATGCATTCCATTTCTTATCTCGAAATGTTTAAGACTATTAAAAATACATATATACTTGATATAAATGATATTTAAATAATGAATAATATTATAGAGATAATGGACTTATGAGCACTTGTATAATTTTCATCAAAACAAGTTCAATTTTTAATCAAATACTGATCATCGACAAAACGTCAGATATGAACTTGAACAATTAAATAATTTCTATAACATGGTAATAATTGATATAAAATGAATAATAAACATTAAAATTTCTCTAAATCAAATATAAATTAACCTTATTTCATCATTCAGGAAATTAATGAACGAACAAGACATGTGGGACTAATGGTAAGGGACTTCTTCTCAATCCCCTTTCCTTGATATATTTCTTGATAATATGCACCTTTATTCCTTTATAAGGTGTATATACATCCCCTTTGACATTTCATAACCATATTTTATATATACTAACATTATTTAACAAATCACAGAGATTAATAATTAAATGTTCAAAGTGGTATGGGACGCCATGAACATTTTAATAATTAATTATGAGATCATTTTCTTCCTGATATTAAAATAAATATTTATTTATATGGGTATAAATGGAATAAACTGAATGTTTTATGTCACTATGGAATGTAATTAATTTTTTTCAAAAGGATTAATTTTATATGAAGAATTTAAATTTCATTACAAAACGATAAATGGAATTTGTTTTAATGTATACAGCAAAAATGACTTCACAATCACCATAACTATTATTTCATATTTGGCTTCCTCTATAAGCCCTAATTTCATTTAAAATGAAAAAAAACTTTATTTCTTTATATGGGTATCAAGGTATTGAAAATGGGTTCTAAAATGAAAATCATATTTCAATATGGAAATGTTTTTAATATGTGAATAGAAGTGTTTTTCAAAAGGGTTTTATGATGAACGTGTTTTTAAAATGGTACTGTAGTATTATATAAAATGGGTGAGCCTGATACAGCATTTATGAAGCGTTGAGCCCTATTATAGCTAATCTATTAGCCCAATATAGCTTATACGTAGGGTTAAGCGCCCTTATAGCTCAATTGTGAGCCCAATATAGCTTATATGAAGGGTGATCCCCATTATAGATCACTAATTTGGAAGTCAACTATATGGATATTTCAATTGGAAGATGTTTGAAATGGATTTGTGTATACTATACTCTAAGTCACCTAACAGAGTTTTAATTTCCTTATTTTGGTTTTAGTGTTTTTCATTGAGAAAAAAGTATGAGTTTTATTCATGTGAAATTCTATTGCTTCATCCGCTCAAATAACATTAAATGGGTTATAATGTTTAACATGACTAATGGGTTTTCATTATTTTTAGGTCGCTTACAGAGCTTTTTATGCTCATCCCCTATTTTTTAAATATTTTTCATGGTGTATAAATAAGGTTAAGAGAAAGGAAGAAATCAAGATAATTTTTCTCAAAGAAATAAATCATGTTATTAATGAAATTTGTTGTTGTGAAAATATTTTATAGATTCAAAGTGTCTAATTTCTAATATTTGAGATGTAATGTAATAGATATGTCCTAATTCTATGAAACTCTATACCTAAAAATATCCTCAATGTTAATTATTTACATAACTCAAGATTATGTAACTTTAGAGGCCTGGGACTTATAATATATTGGACTATAATATCAATAAGAGTGGATTATAAATCAAATTCAATGGGAATGGGAGTAAAATAACCAAAATGTGCCATTTCTGTTGCCTTATCCATATTGATGGGGATTCTTAGAATATAATTCAGATCAAATATGATGTGAGGATGCTATAGAACCACATTTGAAATGAAAATATTGATTAAGAAATGTGCTCGAGTGATTCAAATTGAGAAGGGATTGATATGAATATCCCAATCTGGGATAGATAAAGAACATGGTTTTAAAGAGATATACCAAAACCCCATTCTTTTTTCTTCTCCTCTAAGGAAAAAATAACATAGAAGGTCCCTTTTCCAACTAGGATACATTAATATTATGAAAAAACTAAATCCTAATAAATTTTCCCCGATGTGGTCAATGCTAAAATATATCTCACCTATGGGTAAGATAAGTCGAGTGATAGTCAAATGTTGGGAGATTCGATATTGATCTTCAATCCCTTATTGATTTTATTTCACATGAGTTGTAGTACCCTTATGAAGGATTCTTTCTAAATTAGGAACATTCACTGATGAAATATGGTAGATTAAAACCCCATTTTTCTTAGCCCCGATGACATCCTTGGTTTCCCTTGAGGCCATAGTCGGTCAAGCTACATTTAACTGAAAATTACAATCACTACTGGAAAATTTGACTTTTGCGATGGGGTCTTAATGAAAATAACCTGTTGTGGAAAACAGTGTCGCAAATATTAATTTTTTCAATGGTCTTTCATAAAAAGTTAATATTTTTGACGGGTAGTAGCACCATCATAATAAAATTAGAGAATTTTAAAGAAATTCTATTATGACGGGCCGACCTCCCTTCACAAATAGTTTCCCATTTGTATCTTTTTGTGAAGGACCTTCACAAATAGTATTTGTGACAGGCTCATTGAATATAGTTGAAAAAAATAAAAAAAAATAAAACAATATTAAAATAATATAATATTAATATAAAAAACCATAATACTAATATTTTTATAAAAAAGTATTTATAAATTAATCATAATAATATAATATTATAATATTAATATAAATAAATTCAGATATATAAACATAAAAGAAAATTAATTATAAAATAATTAAACAATATAATAATATTATTAATAATAATAATGGAATAATAATATTAATAATAATATTAATGAAATAATAATATTAATATCAGTAAGATAATTGAAACCTTAGTATTCACCAAAATATATTAATTAATAAAATAATAAATATAATAAAAACATTAATATTTGAGAAAATATAAAAAATACACTATTTAAAACATTAATAAATTTATATTACAAAAAATAAATTAAAATGATTCAGTATAAAATTAAAATACATCACTGAGGGGAAGGGTCGTCTAGAGGAGCTGGAAGAGATGGTGGAGGGAACTCCACCCCAAAACTGTGAGTTAGACATCTCATATACTCTATCTGCTCCTCCTCTTGATTCTGCCTCCATGGAGGCATCTCATCCGACAAATCCTCATGTTTCTTCTGTTGTTGCTATCATTTTATCTCTTCCTATTGTTACTGCTTCCAATAACACATCTCCCCCTGCTTCCTACGCATAGTCACTATAAGCTGTCTTTGAGCTCGCAGCTAATCCTCATAATGTTCATGAGACGACGATGACTCTATGTGAGCTCCTCTCAAGGGGGATGACAACATCATAAAGGTTCCATAAAAATCCCCATGGGTCAATCGAGAGCTGATACCAAAAACTCAGCCTTTATTGAAGGCATACTGGTTCCCATGCATCCATGTTGCCTCATCAAATATGGGGGCACTGGTCTAACCATCGATCTCAGCCTGACTCTCGACCTGTGTCTAAGACTACATAGCCTAATATGATTCCTTCAGTTGGAAATTAATTTTAAAAATATTTAAAATATTATTTTTTGTTAAATTTAAAACCCAAAAAACTTATTATTACAACAATATGACACTAGAGAGAACCTCTAATATCTATAGTGGCTGGATCAATGTGCATCCTCATATAAATGTCATAATTTGTAATATCTGGCTATACAGCTTCATATATGTATATAAAATAAACCATTTATATTTGATGTTATATTCAATATTTAAAAATTTACTTACCATATTCTCCCTATGCGTACTAAATGTACGACTACCTACTCAATGTGTCACCACCTGCCTCCCAAGATTTTTCCAACCTATTAAAGAACTACTCTGATACCAACTACTCAACTAGTGTGTAAATAATCCATCCCAAGCCTGATATGAAATATAATCAGGTCGGTGGACACAACACGTCTCATCAAACTATGTCACTCATGGTTTCTTCATTTCATTCCTTTTCAAAATACTTGATAACTGAGTGCAATGCAGGTGCATAGCTCTCTATCATGCCTTCCTGATAACCTCACACATACTCTCATCAATTGGATACCATAAACCGTACAAAAAATTTATTATATCTAGATAAAAAATTAAATTAATTTCAAAAAATATTATTTATTTACCTACCAATAAATAATCGAACATTCTCTATTGAACATCAATGAAAATATGATATCCTGACATCAATGCATTAGAAAAATAATTTCACAATATAGCGCTCCCCTATAAAATAACAATACGCGTAAAGATGTGAATAAAAGAACAACTAATAAAACAATTAGAATATAAATAAATTAATTGTAACTAACTAAAATACATATGTAAACATACCTCTGTGTGAGTAAATTGAACCCAAGATGTTGACGTCACTTAAGGATAGTTTAGCGAATCATTAGTCAGGAAAGACCACACCCCCTCCGAGTGCACCCAGAACTGCCAACTGTATGAGGGTCGGTAGTTCCGACCACTTGCTTATTCAAAGGTGGATCAACCACCTATAACGTATGATAAAAATCCTCATCCATATGAAAAATGAATTTATTTTTATTAGAAAATAGTTGAAACAACTATTATATATAGATATATATTATATATGATTATAACCATCATTTTTCTATTTCAATGTCCATTTTTATCCTCATCTTCATAGCTGTTGATGTCAATGTCTTCATCCTCCTCCTCAGCATCATCAATTTCAATATTAGTTTCAGTTTAATCATCTTTTTTCATTTCAAATTCCATTGTAACATCATTAACATCATCGTCACCATCGTCCCATAATTGAGGGGAGTCATCAATGATATTCTTATCTCTAAATATAATAGATAGATTCAGTACAGTCTCTTAAAAACATTCAATTCCTTGCACTTCAGTGGAACCACATTCACTTTCAGTAAACTAATTCTCTTGAGATTTAATTTTTATTATTCTCCATCTATCACCCAACTCCCTTGAAGAATCAAAATAATTTTCATAATAAATTTGATTTTCTTGATGAGATAATAAAAATATATCATTTAATGTATGAAGACTTATATTTAATATCAATGATTCAATAGATCAGATGAATGTGCCAGAATCTCCCAGTATCCAACCACTGACATTTAAACATCATTATGTAATATTTTCCTAGATAACAAAGTTCAATGATTTCTTCTAGCATACCGTAAATGTTAACATCAGTTTCTCTATGATTAGATTCTCTAAAATTAACACAACAATTAATTGTTTTTTATTCCCCATATGTGTGTGTATGAAATTTAAAACCATTCATCACATATGCATTATAAGATTTATTCATTTTCAATGGTGGGTTACTCAACATAGACAATTGACTATAAATTTTATCAGCATGTTGAGATACCTGAAAAGTTATAAAAAATTATCACTATAACAGGTATTAACTTAAATTTTATGTTAAATGAAAATTAATTAATTTTACTAGCTTTTGAAAGGAGTAGGATTTTCTTGACGCCCTTCTTCAAGACTAGCAACTGTAATTTTTTGGAAATTGTTTCTTGATATGATTATAATATAACCTACAAATAAAATAATATTAATGAAATATTATAAAAAATAGAGAATAATAATAGGATAACTCATAATACAAATGGTGTAATTTCTTTACAATTGATCACAATATAAGTATGAGCTCTGTGATGTTCTTCATTTGAAATACATCGTTCATGAACTCCACTGAAGCCAAGTTCGAGGTGTTTGAAAAACTAATAAATGATTTCGCATGCCATCGTAAAAATTTCTCTCATTATGGATCATGTAGTTATGTTTTGAAGGATATTCAGATTGGATGTAATGAGAGATGAAAAAATAAATTTCTTATTCCAAAGATGCTTCTATAATTGACCATTCAATTACTGATTTGTTACATATTTTTTTTTTCAATTTTTGCATGCATCTCCCAAATGAATACATCCATCAGAACTATATTAGACCTCCATATTTTGTTTCATGAGAAAAATTTAATATCAAATATTCCATCGAGTGAAAAACCATAGCGGGATGAATTTTCCATTTTACATTAAATTAAAACGACATCATCTTGCAGTTTTCTTACGGCATCGTAGACTATTTTCGATGCAAAAATTTAGTGAAAAAAATATGATATAACTGTTATCACATCCCAAATCACATTATTTAACAAACCTCTTAATCGAATTAGGAGAAGTCATTCCATTAAAACATGAGAGTCATGACTTTTCAATCTGGTAATATAACCATTTCTGACACATCTACCCAAATTGGAAGCATAACCATATGAAAGACCCAAATCTACAATCCAAAATTAATAAGTGAATCTATATGTACAGTGTGTTAGCAGCTTTTGGATTCATTAACTTATGTGATCTACCATTTTCAAATAGTTAATGTTCTAGTCACTTGCCAATTTGGGAAGGATCTAATTGTGCCTTTACATTATCTTTGTTCTTACCTGGTGTATCCAAAACTATATGAAATAAAATTTTAAAATATTTCTTCTCAATGTGCGTCACATCCTACATGTGACAGACCAACAAATCAGACCAATTTGGAAAATCCAAAAAAATGCACTATTTTATCCAATTATGCTCTTTTATAAACCCATAAATATTATATTTGTTTATGTTTTGTCAAAATGTGATGGGGGGTAATGAAGAGATAATTGATTTTAACTGTGTACATGAGATCATTGTTGGAGGCCCATCTTTTTCAATTGATCCTTTTTGAAAATGATATATTTTCATCTAAAAGAATGATCAGATGGAAGAAATTAGTGGCGATAGTTGAAAAAATATAGTTTTTTTCCATTAATGAGCATGAACACTTTGCTATCTCTCACACAATACAGACATGATTTTGGACCATGTGTACTCTAGCCAAATAACATTCCATATGGTGAGAAGTAACTAATTTTCTATATCAATGCAAATTTTAGTTGGAATATCTGTTTCGCAGCAACATCATATGAACTGATACCATTACTCCACATTGAATTCATCTCATCAATAAATAGTTTCAAATAAACATAGATATTCTTTTATGGATGTAATTTAATTAATAAGGTCATAAATATATATGGGTCCTTCATCAACATACATGGATTTAAATTATACAGAGTTATAAAGACAGGACAACATGAATATTGGTTATCATAAGAACTAAATGGACATAAACATTTAGTAGAAAGACCCAATTGTATTTTTTCGGGCTTCTAAAGAAGAAGACGGATTCACATGGTCAAAATGATTCCATGATTCACCAAAAGAGGGAAGATTTATGTTATTACTGGTTGAAATGTTAGTTTTGTGCAATAAAATCAATGATGTTGTGTTTCGAGACATAAATAAATGTTGCAATCTACGCGTGAGTATGAAATATCTCAAATGTTTTACAGGAACAAACACAGACTTCCCTAGTTGAGCTTCATTATACCATGATTTATTACATGTAGGAAAACTATCCAACGACTCATTTTCAACATAATTTAATATGAAGTCATTTGAACATGCATGAAAATACTGATAAGCAAGACCCAAATGAAGAACAAGTCTCTTACTCTCATAGAAATTTGCAGGAAACACATTTCCTTCATGTAGAAGCTTTTTTATCGAAGATAATATATAATCAAAACAACTATTTGAAATTCCATTATATAATTTAAAATCCATATATTTAGAAACTGTTTCAAACTTGCTTATCTTGAAACCAGGATATAACACATCCTCAACTGACCACAACAACTCAAATAAATGAGATGGTTCCAGCATAGGTGTTAAATCAATATCATCCCGAGTTTTAATTTGTTGAAAATACAGACCTACCCCATCATGTACTAATTTTTTAAATTGTTCTAGTTCTAGAAAAAAATTATTATTATATTTTATGGAACTGCGTTCACCATGTTGATGTCAAAAAACATAATCTGTTTGAAAACAAAAATGTAATAAATAACCGCCAATGTTTTCAAAATTTTCCAACGTCCTCAGAGCACATATTTTAAATGGAATCTTAATTTCCGCTTCATAAAATTTTGTTGATGTGATGATTCAAATGATACGAAATCTTGAAGACCCTCAATATATATAATAGTTATACCAAAATGGTTTGGATTCTAGCATTGATTTTTGTAAACATAATCATCTAATAGTGGCATTTTTCAACTTCATCATTCAATTATTCTCTAAAAAATATGAAATAATTAGTTATTTTGTATAATTTTATATAAAATAAACACTTTCTGAAAAACAAAAGAGAATTAAATTCTCTTTTCTAGGAATGTATATTAATTTTTTTATTATTTTTTTATACTATTTTTAAGCTTTTATACTAATCTGTACTCATTTACAAATATTTATACTAATTACCTCTAATTATTATTAATTAAAGTTATTTTATACTAATTATTGATAATTATCAACGACACATTTTCCAACGGATTGGCGATATCTCTTTTGCCCAACGGCTCATCCACTTGCAACTTTATTTGACTCAAATCACTATAAAAAGTCTATGCCAACGTATGGATATCCATTTTTTGTATGCACAAGGATGGAGAGTAGGGAGGCCTCATCACACTGCTCTCCATGCTCATGCATATGAAAATTGATATCAGTACATCATATCATAATTTTAATAGTGATTTCAGTTGGAGAAGTTCTAACGAGATGAGTCGTGGGGAAAAAGAGCATCTTTTTTCAGACAACTCACCTCCTTGCAACATTCCCTAACTTAAATGAATATGAACAATCTGCTCTGGCATACGTTAGAGCATATTTTTCTTACTGATTTCAGTGGGATAATGTTTCAAGGAGCTATGTTTTCAGTCAAAAGAAAGGTCGTCAATCCACTGAAAATTTTGTTGGTTCGACAATGTACTCAAATTTATTCCAATTTATTACAAATTAATCAAAATTTTAAACAATTGTTACTAATTATCACAAATTTCTCCTAATTCAAACTAATTGTAATTAATTGTTATTAATTGTAACTAATTGTTACTAATTGTTACTAATCTATCCTAATTAATCCTAATTAATTATAATTATTTCAAATTAATCTTAATTATTCCTAATTGATCTATATTAATAAAAATTAATCAAATTGTTACTAATTATTCCGAATTATTTCTAATTATTTTTAATTATTACTAATTACTCTTAATTATTACTAAATAATCCTAATTATTACTAATTAATCCTAATTATGACTAATTATTTAAAATTATTACTAATTGATACTAGTTATTACTAATTAATACTTATTATTACTAAATAAAACTAATTATTAGTAATTAATCATAATTATTATTAAATAATCCTAATTATTATTAATTAATCCTAATTATTAGTAGGTAATCTTAATTATTACTAATTTATCCTAATTATTACTAATTATTACTAATTATTACTATTTTTTAAATTTTATACTCTTTATTTCTAATTATTACAGTTTATTACCAATTGTTGGTAATTATTACTAATTAATTTTAATTATTTCTAATTCATCCTAATTTTTTAAAATTGATCCTAATTATTGATAATTATTACAAATTATTACAAATTATTTCAAAATATAAAAAATTATTTCTAATTATTAATAATTATTATTAATTATTAAAATTTATTAGTAATTATTAAACATTATTACTAATTATTACCATTTATTACTAATTATTAACTTTTATTAATATTTACTACCATTTATTACTAATTATTACCATTTATTACTAATTATTATCTTTTATTAATAATTATTTCATTTTTTACTAATTATTACTTTGTATTACTAATTAATACCCCTTATTATTAATTATTACCATTTATTGCTAATTATTACTAATTATTACAGTTTATTAATAATTATTACAGTTTACTATTAATTATTACAGTTTATTAGTAATTATTACCGATTATTACTAATTATTACAAATTATTACCTTTAATTTGAATTTATTACAATTTATTACTAATTATTACTAATTATTATAGTTTATTATTAATTATCAGTAATTATTACTAATTAATAATAATTATTACTATTTATTACATATTATTAATAATTATTACAAATTATTTCGAATTATTACAAATTTTATCTAATTATTACAAATTATTACTAATTATAACAATTTATTAATAATTAAAACCTTTAATTACTAATTATTACCATTTATTACTATTTTATACCATATATTACTAATTATTAATAATTTTTTCTAATAATTACATATTTTTTCAAATTATTACAAATCATAATTAATTATTACTAATTATTACAAATTATTACTAATTATGACTATTTATTCTGAATTAATACAATTTATTATTAATCATTACAATTTGATATCATTTACTACAATTTGTTTCAATTTATTACTAATTATTAAAAAAACGGTTACTAATTATTTCTTATTATTATATTTTATTAATAACAATTACAGTTTATTACTAATTATTACAATTTTTTTACTAATTATTACTAATTTTTAGAAATTATTTATGATTATTACCAATTATTACAAATTAATTCAATTTGGCACCATTTATTACAATTTATTACAACTTATTACCATTTATTACCATTTATTACTATTTATTACCATTTATTATGAATTATTACTAATTATTAGAGTTTATTACTAATTATTACTAATTATTACTAATTATTAATAATTATTACTAATTATTATCATTTATTACGAAGTATTACCATTTATTTCCATTTATTATTAATTTTGACAATTTATTACTGTTTAATGCTAATTATGACAATTTATTACTAATTATTATGATTTATTAGTAATTATTATAATCTATTACTAATTATTGTTAATAATTACAATTTATTACTAGTTATTAAAATTTATTACCAATTATTATAATTCATTACTATTTATTAATATTTATTATGAATTATTAAGAATTATTACTAATTAATCTTAATTATTACTAATTAATCCTAATTATTGATAATTATTATGAATTATTACTATGTATTTCTAATTATTACAAATTATTTCTAATTATAACAAATTTTTACAAATTTTTTATAATTAACACTTAGACGCAGTTATACACAAAAACAAATACTGAAAAAAATATTATTCTTATTGAATTTAAATGCTTTTAATTAGAAAAATTATAAATTATTTTAAATAAAATATATTAACTAAATAATAATAAAATAGATAAATACACTGAAACCGATGCCTTCTGAGTATAAATGCAGCGAATTATGGTCCGATTTAAACGTTTAAACTATAAAAAAATTTCGAAGAAAATTTTTCAGAAGTGATAGAGAGAGAAGTCGAGATACAAGTAGGAGAGCAAAAACAGATGAAAGTATATATATGTTAGATCTTTTTGTGACAAGCTTATTTATGACGGTAAGTCCGTCAAAAATAGTGACATTTTCGATTGGTCCCGTCGTAAATTCCCACCACCCGCATTAATTACTATCAGTGAAAAAAATTATTTTCGATGAGTCATATCGCAAATGTCTCCCCGCAGACACCCTATTCACGAAAAATACTTTTCCCATCGCAAATAGTAAAAACTGCCAACGGGCATTTGCGACGGGAATATGGAACCCATCACAAATGCCCTCCTTATGCTTTGTCAGGCATTCCTGGCAATCCTTTTGTGATGAGTCCTTACTTACATGTCACAAAAACATATTATTTGTGATGATCCCATTGTCCCATCGCAAATAACCCCTTTCGACTAGTTATTTGCGGTGGGCCCCTAACCATTCGCAAATAACCCGTCACAATTGACCATTTTTTCCATAGTGCATCCAGAATAACTGAGCAAATAAAGTGTGGTATGGCAATAAAGCACCTGATCTTTAATCACTGCCACTATTATCAATGATCAAAATCTCCCAAGACGTCATCTTTTCTCCCATATTTTTCTAAAATAAATTAATTTTAGGAGAATAGTAAAACAAAATGTCCATTTTGATAACATCATCACTTTTATGCCATTATCATAATACATGAACCACATAACTATTATTGAAACATCATATATATATATATATACACACAGACACTTATAATCTATGATAAGACATTTAAATTACAATGTTGAATTTATTTAACCACTATGTAACGTTTTGGAATTTCATGAGTTATATTACTTTTAAAATTGTTTATATATCCTTTTTGTAAAATAATTTTTCATCACATATATAAATTTTAAGAAATTCATGATATATTTTATATAAACAGGATCATGTACTGTAATAAAGCCAATTTATTTTTAGTTTATAAAATTATGATTTCTATGATTAAATTTATTCACCATGATAATGAGAAAGCAGTTATTTTCAATGAACGGATTAATCAAAGTTGTGTACATTCATCAAATCATATAAATTATTGTCTTATTATAAAAATATATTAATATCATTTTTAAATCATTATATAAATAAATTTTCTGCATTGAAACTAGTAATCAATACTAAAAATATTTAGAAAACATAAAGGTAAAAACAACATTTTTCAATAGAATAGTTTTTTGATATAACAATGTGTTAATTTAAAAGTAATTTTCATTTGTTTAAAAATTGGATTGGATTTAATATTTGTTAATTTATGTTCATCAAAACCAAATTATTTAAGAAGATTTATTTTATATTTTTTCTAAAAAATATATTACTTAATTAAAAACTAATCACCCAATTAAAAATGAGGATGGTATCATGTAAAATACTAATGTTAAATTACCTGTAACATGTCTAAAAAACTTTTTTAAATGATTATTAGAGACATTCCAAACTTTCCCAACCATAAATTCTATTCTTATTTAATTTTCAAGTCCTTAACTCTTAATAGTTGAATTCCATTATTGGAAAATATTGAGAGTTCACCAATATACCCTCTTCATCACTTATAAATGGGGAGAATTCCAACCCTTTTGGACACACCCATTCCTCATTCATTATTCTTTAAAAACTAAAATTTTATCCTCCTATAAATATATCTAATTATCTATAGCCTCTAGTCTTAAATAGGCTTCCAAGTCCCTTATTAAAGACCTCGAAATTCCGTGAAAACTTTTTTCTTAAATTCATCGAAATTATATGAGTCCGTGATAATTTATGGCGCTTGATTGCGAGGCCCAGTGTGCCTAGAATTAATTTCTCAAGTTCTGTTCGGGTACGTTCAGTAAACTTACGAGCGGGATTTTATTACTTTTTAATGGGTTCTCGGAATTGAAATCCGAGGGCACCGTTGAGCTCGCAGTATCAGTGATTTCTTAGTGAGACCTTCACCACAGTTTCATTCTGACGAGAATGGAAGTTAGATATATTGTTTTTAATAAAATTAAATAAAAATAAGGTGATAACATATTTTTATTTTGTGGTTGTTAATACCTCTAAGAGGAGGTGAGAGGTGGGGGCCACCAAACCATAACCTCCCATGAAGGTTATGGTGGTGGGGCCCACCCACACATAACCTCCCTTGGGAGGATATCCTTGGTGGGGCCCACGCAGGCTTTAAACCCCCTCTACCCCCCCATTTTTGTGGGATGAAACTCTCCACCTTCCCCCATTAATTTAATGTTCCAACCCTCACAATTAATTAATTTAATTCTTCCATTTAGTTAATTAGCACCTTTTGAATTCTTTTGAATTCATGCCAACCATTAAAAAATAGACAAATCAATTATTTTATGTTGGTTGGAATCTATTAAATTGGTGGAGCTTTGAGAGAGAACTTGGAGAAACCTTGGAGATTTATCTCTCAATGAAGAACATGAAGAACTCTACTTCATTGTCCACCGAAGAACAGCAAACTCTTTCTTCGATCTTCGACCGAGCCAAAAGATAAGGAGCAGACCGCGAAGAACGACGATGACGCTTCTTCCTCGGTTTCCTACACCGGACGCTTCCTGACGTCAACAAATGGACGTCCGCAATTCCTCTCCTTCTATCGTCAACGATCGACAGGTGAGGTATGGGGTTTTGCGTTGATTTTGTACTCGTTCTACATCGTTGAATTTATTGAATTTGAATAGTTTAATTATGAAACTATAATGAGGAGGGCGCGGACCACACGAACACGGCCCAACCCTCCCCCTTTGTTAATCTCATTTTTTTATGATGGAGGCAGAACAAGGGTGGCCGGCGTCAGGCCGACCGCAAGGAAAAGTGGCGGCGCGAGGCACCAGGTAGACGAAAGGGCGCGACACCGTCAGGCAGCGTGGATTAGGAGAGCTGCGGCCAGGGCAGGTCGCGGCGGAGGGGTGTGGCACCATCGTGCTACGCCGGTGGTGCAGAACCGCGACCAGGGTGGGCCATGGAGGAGGTAGTGCGGTGCCGTCGCACCGTGCGGTGGAGTTGAGCTGCGGCGGAGGAGATTGGGTGCGACACCGTCGCGCCGCGCTGGGGGTGCGGAACAGGCTGACCGCTCGGCTAGCTGGACAAGGAGGGACCCCTTGGGTCTCGCGGGTTACATGAACTTGCGCCTACCGCCGGTTCTGAACGGAAGGTAGCCCCGCCACGGTGTGGCGAGTCTGGCCACGCGGGTCGGCCAGCCGTGCCACATGGGCCAACAGCCAGCTGGGCCACGCGGGCCGCCAGCCGGCCGAGCGACGCGGATCGCCAGCCCGACGGGCAGCACTCGGGCCGGGCCGCGCCCTCCGTTCGAGCATCCCCCTCGGGCCGGGCTGCGCCCTCGACCCGGGCCACCCCCTCAGATCGGGTCGGACAGGGTCGGACTCCGGTCCGTTCCCGGGTCGGGTTGGGACAGTCCGACTGGGTCGGACCAGACCTGGACCCATTAGGCTTGTTTTTACCTTTTCATCCATATCATGGGCTACGGGTGTCCGATCGATGAACCGCCTATGGCGACAGAAATATTAGAGCGAGACGGTTCTTTTGGAATACCCCACTTGAGGTTTGGACACAGTTGGGGTATAGTCATGTAGGTTTGAACAAAAAAAACAAACCGGGCCCCTGGAATGAAAATGCCAATAACTAACAGACCAGGTATCCGGTTGATGTGCCTTATATTGTGTTGAGATCCCTATGATGAGGTGGACCATTGAGATAATTTTTCTTGGGATCCCGTGACCATTGGAGTGTTGACCCATAGCTCTTGGAGCATATCCTCTCGGAGACAAGCAAGAAGAGAACAGAGAATTAGTAGCTGGCTGAGACCTGATGACTACTTACCTTTTGAATCAGAGTGTTTCGACTAGCCCAGTGGGAAGCGCCTCTGTGTGAAGTGGTAGAACCACAGTGGGGAGCACCTCTATGTGACGCAGTAGACACACGGTACTCGACAGGAGGAGTACCTCAGCAGGCTACGTGGGGGGGTGCGTCTGTGTGACACGTCAGACCCACTGTGGGGAGCGCCTCTATGTGATGCAGCATACCCACAGTAATCGACAGGAGAAGTACCAAAATAGTACAGGATAGTGTGAAGTACCTCTGTGTGATGCAGTAGGCCCACAGTACTCTATAGAAGATTAGTACACCATCAGTCGAGATTACTTCAGTTTGACTGTGGATGTTACTTGCTACTATCCCGAGAATGAAATCCTGGGTTGATCTGAATTAGTTAATTTTGTGTTCACCTCATGTTGGAGATGGGTTACTAGATAACTTAGGTATATGTATGGGCATATACCTAAGTAAGGTTTATCTATTGATTATTTACTTTGAGGTTATTGTTTCTTGATATTATGAGACCTTGAGAGTCTCGGCATCCCTACTGAGTATCTTTATACTCACCCCTGCATGGGCTATGCCCGCACCTCATTGTGTTGGTTGCAGACGACGGATAGCGCTGACTGAGGTAGAGATTAGCAGGACTGGACGGTACCCGGAGGTGGACCACTCAGATTGATGGGGCATGGAGCGGACGGACGGATGTGGAGTGTTGAGGAGGCCATCTATACCTAACCTTTTGATAGGAACCCCAGAGGACGACCCATTAGCTACTTTACTTTCTTTCAGTTGTACCTGTACTTTACTGTTTGGCTTGTATTTCCGGACCCTTTTACTTTCCAGTACTTCTTTTGTATATAGAATTGCATTGTGTTTTGCTTCTAGTTGTGTACTCTGATTTTTTTGTTTACTTTTTGGAAAGGAAATTCCTTCCTAGTTTAGGGATTTACACCTTTGGTGCTAGTTTCCAGTCTCTAGCCTATGGAATGTAGGCTTGGGGTAGTCACGATATGGGCCCCGAGGATGGGTCATGACAAATTGGTATTAGAGGAGTCTGTTCTATCGCAGAACTTAGGAATATGATCATTTTATACTGTGAAGAAATAGTGTTAAGGGTACTAAGCGTGGTTTTCAGTTCATGGAGTCCAGTGTTGGTGCAGGCGGCTAACATATCCATAAACCAGGACCCTGACTACTAATTTCCAACTTAGTGCACAAAAACACTGATTGCATGTGTGTTTTCAAAAGTTTTCCTATGTCATCTCAACTAGGTCAGCTCACCAGGTATAATATTTTGAAAGTGTCGCAACTATTTCTTTCAGGATACCTCCCCACAGAGCCCCGAGAGTTGTATGCTCTGATATCCCACCGATCGATGAGTCCTCGGTTCAGGGCCCTTTACCTACATAAGCATCAGCGGTACCACATCCCGTTGGGACACTGATGCCAAAAGCCCCAGTAGTAGATGATTCACGTCGCTTGAGCATGTTGCATGAGTTCCAGTGCCAGAGGCCACCCAGGATCTGGTGAGAGACGGACCCATAGGAGGCTAATTATTGGATGGAGGCTGTGGTGAGAGTCTTCATGCTGGTAGAGACACCATCAGACCTCATAGTGATCCCTACTATGATCCTCCTTCAGGTAGCAACATGCAGATGGTGGACCCTGATGCTCCAGGTCCACGGCGTGGTGACACTACTCTGGACAGACTTCAAGAGCCGGTTCTAGGGATATTTTCTTCCAGCTACCCTTCAAGCGGTGTGGATATAGGATCTACTTAATCTGTTGCAGGGAAGCATGACAGTAGCACAATACTCTGTGAGATTCACCGACCTCTCGCGCTACTCCACAAATATGGTGTGACACCCATTCTTTAAGTCCAGGACCATTGAGAAATTATAAATGTTGGGGTATAGTTTCACATCTCCCCCATACTGCCCTATTTATGTTTTAATGAAGGGAGACCCATTTCTCACTTTTTAAATGCATCCCATGTACATCTGTTTCTATGCTGAAATTCCGAAAGGAATTTCTCTCTCCTCATTTACATTCAAGAAATTCTATTGTATCATTAATCTAAATTCCATTAAATTTGTTGGTAAATCTATCTATATGACCCCCTTACTGTCCATGTCCTGTAAATATGATGAGACACCCCTTTCTCTCTCATCAACCATTTTTATGAGTTCTTATGTCTCGATGTTATGCTGCCGAAATTGCACTGTGCTTTTCAAATCCAAATTCATTGTGTAGTGATTACCATGACCATTTAACTATCAAGGATATTCACCTTTATACACATTTAATTATTGTTTTAAGAGTTCCATATAGGTATTCCACATTCATTTATCCTAGGAAAAAATATTATGTTGAATGATTCAATGTTTTATGATCCATGTGCCACACTTATGCATGAAATGAAATGTTTAAGAAGGGTGTGCCCTTATAGAGCTTTAATGCATTGGGTAAATTATAGTATCATGATACGTCATGTGAAATGGGTGTTGACTCACACTAATTAATGTTCAACGAGTTTTTACTCGTGTTTCTTGTGTAATGAGGGTTTACTCATGCTCCATGTGCAATGAGCCTTGGCTCATGCTAATTCCATGTTAAGTGTTGTATCCACATTTCCATGTTATGAGTATCATGATTTATCATTTATTTATGTTTATGCATCTCTTGTGATCTATAGATATTCCTACTATCTAACATGTATTGAATTCCTCAAGTTATTCCATGATTATTCCCTTACTCGGCTTTATAGCTCACCATTTTCTTATGCAGGTCCTCAGGTTATCCTATGAAATGTTAAGTAAAAGGGAATGTAGTGGTCATGTAAAAACAATTTTCAATAAAGATGTTTTATTTCATGTTTTAAGTTGTTATGTAATTATAATAATCCCTAAAGACAATAGACCTCTCGATCTTCTATGTTGTATCAAGTGATGTTTATGTAATAAATTATGTTTAGTTGTGTAAAAAAAGAAGGGTTGTCACAGTTGGTATAAGAGGGAGGTTCAATTATTTTTGGGATTAGGATTAGAAAACCCTAATAAATCCTTAGAGACAAGACTAAGTATAATAAACACATCCCTATGTTTTGGTGAGTATTGAGTAAGTGGTTTATCAAGCAAATACATCCTTCACTGGATACGAGTAGGTAGAGGCGTCTCTGACACATGTGTATCCTTGGTGTAAAACCTAAAAACAACACTTTGAGCTAGACTCGAATGGGAACTGGTGCATGACCACAGGTATTGTTGCACTCTTGGATACGACACTCCCATGGGATATGCCTTGGTAAATTCACAAACTTATTATGAACCATTATTAAGGGACTAAAAAAATTCCCTAAGAATACATGTTAGAAAGTTGATACACTACTGGGAATCCATGTTTTTCCAACAGTTTAAAACCGTTGGGAAAGGACCTAAAACCATTGGGAAAACTTATCCCAACGGTTTTAGAAACATTTGGGCTGTGAGGCGTTGGGAAATCCTTATACAAACGGTTCACCCTGAATCGTTGGGAAAGGCTGTTTAGATTTCTTTTATACCAACGGTTCAGCTGAACCGTTGAAAAAATCAGCGCACAGGGGTATGCCAACGGTTTTAAAACTGTTGGCATAGGATATACCCCAACGGTTTTGAACCGTTGGGAAAATCAGCAGGGTTGGGAAAAGCAGCAGGGTATACCCCAACGGTTTTGAACCGTTGGGAAAGGTAGCAGCAGGGGTATAACCCAACGGTTTTGAACCGTTGGGAAATGCAGCAGGGTATAACCCAATGGTTTTGTACCGTTGGGAAATGTTACAGCATAACAAAGGTATAACCCAACAGTTTTGAAACAGTTGGGTTAGACCCCCCATTAATTTAAGATGAAACAGCCTGCAATACTGCAGGCTGCAATGAAAACTCTGTCAAAAACGTGTCATCTCACAAAAATTCACTTCAATCATAAAAAAAAACACACCACTGCAACCAACAAACACATAAAACACACCACTGCACACATAAAAAACTCAAAAAACACACCACTGCACAGAAAATGCATATAAAACACACCACTGCACAGAAAACTCATAGAAACACACCACTGCACACATAGAAAACTCACAAAAACACTGCAACCTACAACCTGCAAACACACCACTGCACAAACAGAAAACACAGAAAACACAACACTGCACACACAGAAAACACACCACTACACACACAAAAAACACACGACTACACACACCACTCTGTCATAGGAACACTGCAACCTGCAAACACAGAAAACACACCACTGAACACATAGAAAACTCACAAAAACACACTTTAATCACCTGTAACCACACAGAAAAACACACACAAAACACATCGAAATAATCATCTCATTTTTGAAGGCTTACTCACATCCCTTCCCCTTGTATGGTTTACATATTGATGTGTTAGAGAGATCAAGAACCAACAAAATGTTGTCTTGTTCATCAAATAGGTAGGGGATATTGGAAATTCAAGTTTATAACTCATATATGAAGAATCCCCTGCCCCAATCCTGATCTATTGAATAAGGGTTATTTGTTTTGATAACTCCAGGATAAATTTGATATTTTTTCGATGAATTTAATCATTCAATATAATAACCTAGAAGGATATTTACACTATGACCATTATAACCCTTTTGTTCCTAGAGTATAATGATGGGGGAATCATATACTATGGGGCAATGACTTCTATAATGTCAAGAGATTTAGTTATATTGTTGCATCTATCAAGGTATTGGATTGTGTTTAAGAGAGGGATATTGGTCAGGCTCTTGTGACACATAGATTCTATGGGGATAGATATTTACTTGATTCATGAGAGATATCACATGCCTAATTTTCAAGGGGATATGCTATGATGACAACCAACATGGTGTTTGTTAGTGGTTATGAATTATTTACATCATCGGTTGGGCTCACTTTGGAAATTTTCTATCACATTATAAGAGGATAAGATTACAAGGTAATATTCTATCCCCAATCTATAATGAAAACATTCAGATAATCCTCCATGACAATCCAGTAGATTACTACATGAATTTTAGTATATACCTTCCATAGATGATTTTTGTATCCAATGAAATTTGAATGATGATCCATAGGGAGAAACATAAAAATTAACCATTTATCACATGGGATCATGGTCTTCATGGTGGTACACTAGCTGGTGAGCTATGATATGGACCAAATGTCCTTGTTATTTCATACACATGTTGTGTGACAAATTCTAACAAGTATAGTAAAATATCTTAATGAATGACAACACCTTGATTGATTAGGTGTTGGAAGGACCCTTACTTGAGTGATAATGATACTATCATATTATAAAATGATATCTAACACTAACATGATTGATAAGTTAGGGGGAATAGGTCCCGAGTAACTAGAACCTTGTACCTATCTGGTGAGCTATGATATGGACCAAATGCCCTTGTTGTTATTTCATACACATCTTGGGTGAGAAATTCTAACAAGTATAGTGATATATAATAAGGAATGACAAAACCTTGAGTGATAAGGTGCTAGAAGGACCCTTACTTGAGTGATAATGAAGTTATCATATTATAACATGATATCTAACCCTACCATGATTGATAAGATAGTGGTCAATATAATGGCCTCACCTTGAGTGATAAGGTTCTAGATGAACCCAACCATGAGTGATAATGGAGAGTTTTGAATGTGATATTAGACCTACCATGGTTAATATGGTATTATTTCAGAAAATGGATTTATATTGATCATAATGTATTAACATGGATGTTTGTTAAGTGAGAAGGTTGGTATGTGATATATAGTTGTATGAGACACTACATTTAATAGTATGGAAGATGTTGGGAGTTGAGTGATGAGCTATATTGAGTGAGAAGTATTAGTCTAGGGCTTTGATAAGGGTAAAAGTAGTGGATACATATAAATATGTTGGGCTAGAAAAGACATGTGTGAAGATAATTTACTATTTTGAAAGCGGTAAATTACTACTTGTGTAGAGGTAATAAAGAGGTTATAAAGAGGTACATGGGGGAAAATATTGGTCCTTTCCATTTTTTACTTAGCAGTAATGAGACATGTGGAACTTTTTTAAGGACATGAATTGATTAGTTGAATGAATGTATATATATGATTTTGTATTACAAATGTTGTGAAAATTATTAAGGAATCTTCCATACATATCTTGACTTTCCTTTCCTGTTTAAAATTAATCCAATGTTGTTCATGGATCTCATGAATGAGATCTTCCATACATATCTCATCTCATTCATTGTGGTTCTTATTGATGATATCCTTATATACTCACCAACCATTGATATACACATTGGACACCTATAGATTTTTTTGTACACTTTGACCACATTATATGTTTTATAAGATCTCAAAGTGTCACTTATGCTTCCATAAAGTATGTTTTCTTAGGCACGTAATCTATAATGTGGGAATTTATGTGGACCCAACGAATGTATAGGTTGTGGTTTCATGAGAAGGCATATGAAACATGTTTGAGATTGTGGGTTTCATTTGTTTGTTTGGGTTTTACATGTGGTTCATTTAAAACTTTTCCCCTTTAGAAGTTCCTATGACTAGGAGTACTAAGAATGTAGTTATGTTTGAGTGGTCAGAAAAGTTTAAAGAGGCCTTCCTAAAAAGTCAATGATGTTTTGATCTTACTGAATAACTATAAATTATGATTCAGAAATGAGGTCTCCAAATTGATCCCCGAGCATGAATTGGACTTATGGACATTTCTTGCATTGGACACAGAATTGTAGTATCTATGTGGAAGGTTCTATATTGTCCTCATCATATCACATATGAGAATGTGTCAACATTAGAATGATATTAAATCAAAAATCCTAGTCAATGTAATATTTTCAAATATTGCTAACATTTATCATTAAATAAAGGTAAAAGGGTCCGATATTTCTCAACATAATGACGTATTAATCTTGATCTATGGTGGTTATAACATTATTACATTCCATAGTAATTGTACCTGGTTGGATTATGCATGGGGATTTTCCTTCTCTTACTAGACTCACTAAATGGATTTTCCACAGTTTCTACAACATTGATAGTGTAAGTAGGGACATGGCTAGAATTATAGATTCTTCCACGAATGTGCCTTATCCGATATACTCGGGTCCTACGAAATCGTTCTGCAGTTCCCTAATTGGGTTCAAGAAACTCAAGTTCATCTCCATACACATCCACCTGCCCATCCCCCCCCCCCCCCACTACCCCACCTACACAGCCCCCCTGCCTACCCCCCCTCCCCCTGCCTAGCCTAACCCCCTGCACATCCCACCCCCTCCCCCACCTGCACAACCACCACCCCACACCGGCACAACCCCCCTCCCCCCCATCTGCCCAGCCCCCCCACACCTGCACAACCCCCCCACTACCCACTGGCACAACCCCCCTGTCCAGCCCCACTCCCCCTACATAGCCTAACCCCTGCACATCCCACCCCCTCCCCCACTTACACAACCACCACCCCCACCTGCACAACCCCCCTTCCCAGCCCCCTCCCCCATCTGCCCAGCACCCTCACCAACACAACCACCCCCAAACCTGCACAACCCCACCTCCCCCTGCCCAGCCCACCCCCTCCCCACCAAACCCCCTACACAGCCCCCCCTCCTCCCCACCTCACCCCCACCAAACACCCCTGCCTCCCCCACAAATTCCCATAGGGTAGTTGATTTTAAGTTTTAATCGTATTTTTTGGGTTTTTGGTGACCCATTCAGGATTCAATCAATGGATACTTTGGAGAAATTAGGTGTTTTGGGATATTTTTGGGGGGTTTAGTTTGGGATAACTCATGTACATGATGTGTAGTTTTGAGAACACACATCATGCGTTCTTCGTACTTGGGAAATATGGGTTTTGGGAACTAAAATATTAATACAAGGGGGTGGGTTACATGCCATGTAGTGGTGACTCGGGGTGTGCTAGTGGCAGATGACCATGTAGAGTATAAAGCTATATCTAGTGCGAGGTATGGATAGGCATTGTAAGTGGGTAGACCTTGTGTGGGGGAGGATATATGGATAGGTACATACATGGGAACCATATGTGGGGTAAAGATTGTGTATGGGGTGATACATTCCACGTAGTAGGGAATTTTTCATGCTAAGTGGGGCCTTGTATGTGAATGTACCCAGGTGGGGGTAAACATCATATACCGGAACACATGATGTGTACTTTTCAAAAGTACACACTGAGCAGTCTATGTCACATGGAACGAGGGGACATTTTGGGTTACATATCACATACCTAATGTACAGGTTGGGAACTTTTTTCTCCTTGTTGTGTTTACCCTATTTTAACCCTGGAGTCAGAATTCGACTTATGATTATTCAATTTTGATCAGTTTTTCATATAAATTTCCATGATGGAATACTTTCTGTGTTTGAATGTGGTCTTTATGGTGTTTTGGACTAAAACAATTATTTATCAGGATTTCTTCAAGGATTGGATTCAGAATCCTCCAGCAGGTTGGGTTGTGAGATTAGAATCACGTGTGAGGGTTATGAGATCATTAGTTGGAATGGATTGTGAAATCTAAGGTACTTCTGTTCAATGTTCTTTCATATAGATCCTGAAAATTATAATCAAGTAGTATATATGAAGAGATCTTGTTTTATCCTGACATTTTGGTACCTATTTCTCAAGGTTAGAATAGTTGAGGATTACCGCCTTTTTTAGGATTAGAACTATTGGAACCATTGGGATGGGATGATGATGTGGGATAGAAGTTATGGTCGGATTTCCTTAAGTTATTCATATGCGTCAAAGGGACTCTTGAAGATTCCATAATGGGATTGTTACTGATTGAGTGACCAGTGTTTTCTATACCTGTTAATTAATAATGCCCATGTGGAGTGGTCAATCTTGTACTTTAGAGCCCTTGAAAGGTAAAACTTTTATGATTGTCATGAGAACCATTGATAATTCATTGGTTATTCATTTTTTTTATATACCCCATTGGGTACGTTGTTGATAGATGATCAGTAGGAGACGTTGTTGATCGATGATCAGGTTTTTCTAGTCGTTAATGTATTGGTGTTGCCATCAACATGGATGTTCTTTCACCACTATATCTTATCTATTCTCACCCCCAGCACATCCCCCCCTCTCCCCCACCTACACAGCCACCTCCAACCCCCTGTCCACCCCCCTCATCCTCACCTCACCTTTTCCCATCCCCCCCCCTCCAGCACATCCCCCCCTCCTCTCCACCTCATTTTGACCTCTTCAATATCAATCAAAATGATTCTATACAGGTAAATTAAAAAACAAAATGCAACCTAAAATGATATATTGCTTTTGTTCATAAGGGGATCATAATAGATAGTACATTGCAGCGAAATGGAACCAAAAAATCAAAAATAAATGGAGGCACATATACTGATTTAAAGTGAATGAACAAAAATTACTTGAATCAAAGATAAGATGATCGGTTGGAAAGTAGAGTTAGAACCCTCGAGAGTAGGTAGGGAAGCAGGGTTCCAAACACAACCTAAAATCGTAAGGGGGTCATAATACGTACCCATTTAATGCGGAAGAATTGAGCATTGGAAAACCAAACCTGTCACGCTGGGAAGTAGGGTTCGCGTCGAGAGTCGGTTGGGAAGTAGGATTCCTGTCGAGCTATTGGGAAAAATCTTCCATATGGGTGCGTCGATCTATGGTTTAGGGTAAAACGAGAAGGGTTATGAGTTTTCATAGAGATTTTAGAAAAAAAGCGTGACCGCTGATGAGCGGGGAGCGGCGATCGACTATCGGCGAACGGTGAGGGGTGGTTGGGATGGGAGCGGCGGCGAGGGGTGGTCGGTATGGGAGCAGCATCGAGGACGTGAGGAGTATGGGATTTGCGTTGAGGGTTTGGAGAAGTGCGGATTAGGGATAGGAGAAGTATCCCGACAGGACTGCGAACCACCACAGGGTGTCGTCCTGGAGCAGGGCCAAATCACAGCGTGACCGCGGCGTGACCGCGGCGTGTTGGCCCGGTCCAGCGAAATCTGCGGGGTAGCATCTTCTGGCCAGGAGCGAAGAGAGCGGGAGGAAGTGGGGAGACATTTCGGTCGTCGCCTCCCTCCCCATTTACTATGGATGGGTAATGAATCTAAAACTCTATCAAGGTATCATACATCGAATCCCAACAGGATTGCGAACCGCCGCAAGGTGTCATCCTAGAGCAGGGCCAAATCATGGCATTACCCCGGCGTGACCGCGACGTGACCGCGGAGTGACCGCGGCGTGACCGCTGCGTGACCGCGGCATGACCGCAGCGTGACGACGGCTTGATGGCGGCGTGACCACGGAGTGACCGCGGCGTGACTGCAGCGTGACCGCGGCGTGTTGGCCCGGTCCAGCAACATCTTTGGGGTAGCATCTTCCGTCCAGGAGCGAAGAGAGCTGGAGGAAGTGGGGTAACATTCTGGTCGTCTCCTCCCTCCCCATTTACTATGGATGGGTAATGTATCTAATACTCTATCAAGGTATCATACATCGAATCCCTACCGGATTGCGAACCGCCGTAAGGTGTTGTCCTGGAGCAGGGCCAAATCATGGCATTACCATGGCGTGACCGCGGCATGACCACAGCGTGACTGCAGCGTGTTGGCCTGGTCCAACGACATCTATGGGGTAGCATCTTCCGGCTAGGAGCGAAGAGAGCGGGAGGAAGCGAGGCAACATTCCAGTGGTCGCCTCCCTCCCCATTTACTATGGATGGGTAATGTATCTAAAACTCTATCAAGGTATCATACATCGAATCCCGATAGGATTGCGAATCGCCACAAGGTGTCGTCTTGGAGTAGGGCCAAATCATGGCATTAACACGGCGTGACCGCAGCGTGACCGCGGCGTGACCGCGGCGTGACCGCGGCGTGACCGCGGCGTGACCGCGCCGTGACCGCGGCGTGACCGCGGCGTGACCGCGGCGTGACCGCGGCGTGACCGCGGCGTGACCGCGGCGTGACCGCGGCGTGACCGCGGCGTGACCGCGGCGTGACCGCGGCGTGACCGCGGCGTGACCGCGGCGTCACCGCGGAGTGACCGTGGCGTGACCGCGGCCTGACCGCGGCGTGACCGCCGCGTGACCGCGGCGTGACCGCGGCGTGACCGCGGCGTGACCGCGGCGTGACCGCGGCGTGACCGCGGCGTGACCGCGGCGTGACCGCGGCGTGACCGCGGCGTGACCGCGGCGTGACCGCGGCGTGACCGCGGCGTGACCGCGGCGTGACCGCGGCGTGACCGCGGCGTGACCGCGGCGTGACCACGGCGTCACCGTGGCGTGTTGGCCCGGTCCAGCATCTAAAGGGAAACGAAACGACGGAAAAGAATCATATAGCCTAAACTATCACTGTGAGTTTTCGCAGACATCGCACCTCCATTAGAGGGGTTTTATTATAAAAAAATGACTTTATTTATCAAATGAAACAATTATATTAAAGAAAACTTATTCAAGATATGCAATTCAATATAATTAAGCAGAATTAAGAAAGAAGCTAAATTAAATTTAAAGCATTTTTATATTAAAGAGGCTACGAGAGGGACTATACCTCAAGGTGGAACCAAGCCGTCCACTTCGGCTCTTGGAGCATTCTAACTAAAAGTTGTTGCTCCTCCACTAGGTATACGCACCTTCACACACATGCAAGGACACCTAGCCCCTATGCACACACTTGCATGGCCATGAGCATGTGCAAGGGGATCCTTGCACATATTCTTATATGCATATATCAGTCTCCACTCACCTACGTATGCATTTATATATATATACATGGGCACACCTAGCCCCATACGTGCATAATCACTGCCATGGGTGACTATACACGTAACGGGGGAACCCACATACATATAATTACTTACCTATGCACACGCAGGCGAGTCTCCCATGACTTGGCGACTCGAAACCAACGAGAAGGGATCAACGCACTACACAAAGGATATTAAGAACCTTAAAACACATGAAGGACGCTACATAACTAGTGAAAAACTAACCAATGGCATTAAAGCCTTACTTAGATTGGCAGCGGAGAACCAAATCCACCCGAACCAACACGAAACGATCCAACGCCCTACCGAAAACATAATTTGGAGTCAAAAACACTAAACCCCCAAATACATGAGGTGCGAGACAAGTAGTAACCATAGAATCTTACATCGGATCAAATTCGGTGGACTGAATCAATCTGAACTCCTTCTGGCCCCCTTCTCAGAATATAAGTACCCTCTGTCCATAGAAAGTAGTCAAAGATCTAAGTGACCAATGTGCTAAAGAAAATAAAATAAAAACTAAACTAAAACATACTTGTCTCCTATGACTATACATGTTACCACCCAACATATAAGTACCACAGTGCCCCATGGGTCAAATCATGTTCCTGCAAGAAAAGGGGAAACAGATCAATGTTTCAAAATGATACTATCAAATAGTACATTCCTATTAATTAACAATTACTCTTCCTATTAATGGTATATAATAAATTTGGTCCGAGTTTCAACATAGTTTGGTTTTGTTCGATACAAGGTATGAGGTCTTATTATTCTTGGTTTTTATGTTTACACTTGAGATATTTATTTAAAAATGATGCATGTATTTGGCATTATTATTTATGGTTTTAGTTCTTAGCTTCTTTCCATAGGGCCTGTCCACATGAATAATTGTTGGAATGTAGGGTTCAGTTTACATTTATTTGCTTTAATGTGATTAATGTCACTAATGATGAGGATTTAGATCACGGAAAATATTCCTAGGAGGATTGTTCCTTGTAGTGATAGGTGTTGCAATTTTACATCTTGCGTTTGATGAGGAAATACTTATGAAGATGGATTGGAATCTTGGTAGGTTCTTAGAGTGGGATGGTCCCTCTGAGTATATAAAATGTATTATGAAAGGTTTTACTCCATTTAATGATTCAAGAGTTCAACTAAAGAGATGAAGGATGAGATGCTAGTGTGAGTATTGGGTATTGTCATACAGATTGACGCTATAATTCCAAGAGGCTTGGTGTGATTTAGCTTAGTATGGAACCTGGTTAGTGGGGCTGGGTAATAATACATTATATTGATGAGGTTCTTGACCATATTATTGAGAATATAATGTAGATGGGTTCGACATGGTGTTCTTTTGTGATTAGGACAATCATAAGGTGAATAGTCCTCTTTGTCTAGTTGGATGATGAGATGTGCATCGAGGCATGGGATAATCCTTGAGAGATGAGTCTAGACTATGTGACTGAGAGGATAGACTAGGATAGGTTTGATAGGATTGGGTGAGTGGCCAACCCATGTGAGGATGATACGAGGTATGGAGACACTTGGAGACACTTGGGGTTATTTATGATATCTCATGGAGACACTTGGGGTTATTTCATAACTCCAACATACTCCAAAAATGTTCCCACGTGATTTTTTAGAAAGACGATTCCATCTCATGGAAGGCTCCTCTATCTTCCAATGCTTCCTCACACTCACACCTCATGGTATTACAGTATACAAGTGATCTACGTCAAAATATATTCTTAGGATAGATATCAAATCCATCACAAAACCACAGATAATCCTTTGAGGGATTAATCAGTCCAGAAAATTGTGATTTTTGACCTTCCTAGTAAACAACCCATAACAATTTTCCTTTCTTTTCTTTTTTTTTGAAAAGAGATTACGAACAAAACAAAAAAATGGTAAATGGATTGCAACCGTATAATCAGGTGAGCATATCGTACATCTCTAGACGTGGAAGCATCCCATGATCTTTGAATGTCTTACCCACACTTGTTCAAATATATCCATACGCATTGTATAATAAGTAGGTTATGAATGGAAATAGGATTGAAATTGCTTCATTCTAATAGGCCATTAATGGAAACTATGTGATGAATGATGGATAGATGTCAGGTGGGTCTTAGGGAAAAATTGTTTATGAAAGAGTCCTAAATCATTTCAGTTTTATACTTGTTCATTCATCACTAAGATAAGATCTCAGTGTAAGTTGAAGTCAGTTTACATGCCCCTGGAATCTATCAAGAAATATGCCCAGATATGAGTATGAAATTGAAGGATCAGAGTCCTCTTGGGTAGTGCGAATCAAATAAAAATGGCAATCACAAAGGGCATAAATCCTAAGTAATATGTCAATTAGTCATTATTTGAAAGATTTTGAATTTAAATTAATTCCATAAACTTAGCAACCATTATAAAAAAATCTAAGTAGTAGTGAAACATGTTCCTTGGCACTTTTACACTTCACTTTTTTTAATAACAAGGGCATAATGATTCTCAAGTTTAAATCATTCTTATTATTTTGAAAAATGTCTCATAGACAAGTGAGAATAATAAAAAAATCCAAGTGCATCCCATGTGAAACTGTGAGAAACTCCCCCCACACTTAAAATGAGGTAGTGTCCCTACTGTCAATGAAATACAAGTGAGAGTGGTATGGCAGCGATTTTTAATGTTTGTGGGAATGGATATCGAAAAAAATTAAAATAAAAGTGAATTGAGAGCTCCTTGGGAAAATCAGTATGCCATGGGGGTGTTTTCTACTGTAATCATATGTACCTGAAAAAGATTTAGAGAATGAAATCCATTACAAGATATCAAATATTAGTTCACCGAGATAAATAGTAGGAAGAGTATATCAACGGGAAAATACCGATCAAGAACCCTGGCGGGAGGAGAGGGAGCCGAGAGGGGGGATGTCTCATGGGGTGTTCGGCCATGGGGGGTCTCGCGTGCGACTGGAGAGGGAATCGGGGGACGTCGGAGGAGGAGATTGAGGGGAGGGGGATTTCTCCAGGAGTGGGAGACGAGAGGGGAGGGGGAACGTCACCGGGAGCCGAGAGGGGAGGGGGGCGTCATCATCAGAGAGGGATCCGAGAGGGGAAGGGGAATGCCGCCGGAGGAGAGGGAGGGGACCGAGAGGTAGAGGCGGTGTCTAGGAGGAGATTGAGATCGTGGAGGGGGGAGGGGGGAGGGAGGCGGAGGTTGGGGACGGTCCAGGACGAGGAGCCCTAATTTGGGTGTTAAAAAATTTTCTTTCCCAACGGTTTAACAAAACCTTTGGAAAAACCAGCCTAAAACACATTATCCCAACAGTTTTGTTAAACCGTTGGAAAAACCCAACCTAAAATACCTTATCCCAACGGTTTTGTTAAACCGTTCGCAAAACCCAGCCTAAAAACACTTATCCCAACGGTTTTTTTAAACCGTTGGGAAATAAGTGTTGGTATAGGTCCCAATTCCAGTAGTGATAATGGATAACAGAGACTGAATCCAACAGATTAATATGTTAAGGAAATAAGATTTATTTATAATTCATCAGTTTTTTTCCATGTATTACCCTTTATATGTTACCCCTAACATTCTTTTTATTCCAGCCAATGGCTGGTAATAGGAGGACTCAGGCTAACAACTGATGTGAATATCAATGTGATGATTGTACTAATGAGATTCCCAATCCGATGGGAGCGGGAATCGTGAACTTTGTAACGCTTCTCTCTCAGCTAACACAAGATTTGAATAGAAACATACGTTAATAGGAACGTTAAACCCCCCCTAAGAAATAGCTACTCGCTATCGAGAGCTTCATGAGACAAAGGCCTTCTACTTTTAGTGGATTATCTAATCCCTCAATCGCTGAACAATGGATCAAATCCATTAAAAAGATATTCTCCATCCGTTAATGTTCTGAACAAGATAAGGTTCTCCAAGCTACTTATCATATGGAGGGTGAAGCTGATCAATGGTGGATATTGATCAAAAATACGAAGCCTAAGGAGGAGATTGAGGCGTTGGAATAGAAGGATTTCCAGAAGATGTTTTTTGATAAATATTTTTCATCCAGCCTCTGACTTAAGATGGAAAGGGCATTCATTCCCTCACGAAAAATGAGGACGAATATGTTGGAGCGTATGAGGAAAAATTTAGAAGGATTTCACAATACGCTTCCGGATTTGTCGTTACCCCCGAATGCAGGGTTGACCGATTATTTGGTTGGATGAAACCTAGATTCTAGAAAGCACTAGCGATCCGTGACTTGGACAGCTATGTGGAAATTGTCAGATGTGCCCTCAAGGCCGAAATGGAGATCAGATAATCTTAGGGGTATCATGGGGATAAGAAGCATAAGGCGGACTTGAATTCTGGTAGTCCAATGTATAAATCCAATGGTGCTAGGAAGATCCAGCACCCCACTTTCCAAACAAGCAGAAATAAGCACCCTGAATATTTCTTGAAGGGTACAAGAAAATGCATTACGTGTAGAAGAGAATGGCACCTGGGTGTTAAATATAGGAAATAAAGACTCACGGATGTGATAGAGGAGAGGAATTCTCCCTTATAACATTAACATGTGGTTCATTGCTACAACTGTAAAGAACCAAGGCATCTTGAAAATCTGTTCCCTAAGCCAAGGGTTTTTTGAGGCAACCAAAAACCTCCAAGGCAACAAGGGTGAGATTTTTACATCACTACTTCTGAAGTGAACCCTGACAATGATGTGGTGATAGGTATGCTAGTTATTCATTCAAGAATAGAGAACATACTTTATGATTTAGGTTCTACACATTCTTTTATATCTCGAATGTTTAGTAGAATAATACCAGCGCCCCCACAAATCATGGAAGTAAAGATGCCAGTGAGTACGAAAAATGGGGCAATCAGTGCATCCCATTAATATAACTCCTCCCCTGTCATAATATATGGATTGAAATTTCAAGAAAACCTCTTCATATTCCCTCTGGTGTAATTTGATGCAATTCTTGGCCTGGATTGGCTTTACTTATATGGAGCCAAGATAAATTTCCATGAGAGAGAAACCACTCTCAATGTGGACAATTGAACCCCAATTCTTTAAAAGTTAAAGGAGGAAGATTAATATTCGTTAGCTCCATCATCTCATTCATGGACATTACTACGCAATGAGTAGATATACTTGGCTCACATGATTCGGTCTAAGGGGAAACCATTCTAGAAGACTTTCCTATCATGAGGGAATTCACTGAAGTGTTTCCCAAGGAATTTTTTGTTCTTCCTCCAAGAAGAGATGTTGAATTCTCAATTTATCATATACCTGGGGAATTTCCAAAATCCAAGACTCTGCAAGGAATGGCTATTGTGGAGCTTGATGAGCTGAAGAAACAGCTATAATAGAATCTAAATAAAGGGTTTATACGCCCATGTGATTCACCATGGGGTGCACCGGTCCACTTTCTCAAGAAGAAGGATGGGTCAATGTGCCTTCAGATCGATTATCGTGAGCTCAACAAAATCATGATAAGAACAATTATCCTCTTCTACGAATTGATGAATTGTCTGACCAGCTGCGTGGAGCACAACACTTCTCCTAAGTGGATTTGCGGTTAGGATATTTTCATGTAAGGGTGAAGAAGGAAGATATCCCCAATACTGCTTTTCATACAAGATACGAGCACTATGAATTCATATTAATGCTTTTAGAACTCACTAATGATCCAGAAATCTTCATGAACTTGATGAATAGTGTCTTTAGAGATTACCTCAACAAATTTGTGTTAGTATTTACAGATGATATTCTGATATAATCCAAAATCATGGAGGATCATGAGGAGAATCTAATAACTGTACTAGAGACCTCGTGGAAAGAGAATCTCTATGAAAAGTACAAAAAGTGTGTGTTATGGTTGAAGGAGGTATCATTCTTGGGCCATATCATCACAAGTAATGGGATATCCATGGATCCCTTCAAAACAGATGCAATTGAGGGATGGCCGAGGCCCACATTGGTAATAGATATCCATAGCTTATTAGGGTTAGCTAGATATTATCGACAATTTGTGAGAAATTTCTCACGATTGTCCAATCCTCTTATGAAGATAACTCTAAAGGGAGTAAAGTATTTTTGGAGTGATGAATGTGAATAAAGCTTCAAGGAGTTGAAAACGAGGATTATCACTACGCCTGTGCTCACTTTACCCATAATTGGAGAACTTTTTGTGGTATTCTATGATGCTTCTAAGAGGGGCATAGGATATGTACTGATGCAAAATGACAAACTCATTTCTGATTCTTCAAGGCAATTGGAAGTTCATGAATAGAACTATCCAACACATGACCTCGAGTTGGCTGCAGTGATCTTCCCTTTGAAAATTTGGTGGCACTATCTCTTTGGGGAGTTGTCTAAAATATATATGGACCAAAAAAGCCTCAAGTATATATTCACACAGAAAGAGTTGATCATACACCAATGAATATTGTTAGAGCTGATCAATGACTATGAATATACAATTCATTACCACCCTAGGATAGAGAACAAGGTGGTGGATGCCCTAAGTAGAAAGGACCCAGTGATTCTATCATTGATGAGAATTTAAAAGGATATTATCTTGTTATATTTGATGATGATTGACATGGGAATCATAAATAAGGAAATATCATTAATCTTTTCACAAATGATTTCTCAACCGTCACTTTTGGAAAGGATAAAAGATTCTCAAAAAGATGATGTGGGAATTCATGAAAAAGTGGAAGCTATCGTAAAAGGAAAATCTTCCGAGTTTAATGTTAATGAAGATGGAATTGTGAGATTGGGGAAAAGACTATGTGTTCCATCTTGTCCGGAGCTGAAGAAGGAAATTTTGGATGACGCACATAGTTGAATTTTCTCTATTCACCCAAGAAACACAAAGATGTTTTGAGATCTCTAAGTGCATTATTGGTGTGATAATATGAAGAAGGAGATATCTGAATATACATCAAAGTTCCTCATGTGTTAGAAAGTGAAGGCAGAGAGGCAGAAGTCTAATGGGATGATGCAACCATTGCCCATACCAGAATGGAAATGGGAGAACATCACCATGGACTTTGTCATCAGACATCCGAAGACATCCAAATGAAAAAATTCAGTCTAGGTTGTTGTGGATCGTCTTACAAATACTGAACACTTCCTTGATATTTTGGAGGATTTATCATTCAAATAACTGGCACAGATATATTTCAGAGAAGTGGTAAGGCTGCATGGAGTACCTCTATCTACTGTGTCTGATCGTGATCCAAGATTTACATCTATGTTTTGGAGGAGTCTTCAATATGCTCTGAATATTAAACTGAACATCAGTGTGGCCTATCATCCTCAAACTAATGTACAATCCAAGAGGAATATCCAAACACTTGAGGAAATTTTGAGAGTATACTCAATGGACTTTAAAGGAGGATGAATTCAACATCTTCCTCTGTTTGAGTTCTCTTATAATAACAGATTCCACTCAAGCATCCAAATGGCACCATATGAAGAACATTATGGGAAACTTTGTTGAACAACGCTATGTTTAGTTGAGGTTGGTGAGCATAAGCTGTTTGGACCAGAAATGGTCGAAGAAATGGTGGAAAAGGTCAAAAACATTCAGCAGAATATCAAGGTAGCCCAGAGTCAATAGAAGAGTTATATAGATAATCATCGACGGGACCTTGAGTTTAATGTTGGATTCATGGTAATTCTATGCATATCTCCGTGGAATAAAGTCCAGAGTTTTGGAAAGAAAGGGACGTTAAGTCTAAGGTAAAATAGCCCCTTTGAGATTCTTGATCATGTCGGGGATGTGGCCTATCGACTAGCACATCCACCTACCATGGCCAAAGTGCATGATGTATTTCATGTATCTATCTTAAGGATTTACATACCGGACCCTTCAAATGTACTATATTCATAAGTGGTTCAGTTATAGGATGATATTTCTTATGAGGATCAACAGGTGAAGATCTTAGATCATAGAGAAAATGTTCTACAAAATAAGACAATGCTCCTCATCAAGGTGTTTTGGAGAAACCAAAAGTTCAAATAAGTGACATGTTAATCGACAGAAATGATGAGGTAGAGTTACCCGAATCTGTTTTAGTGTGGTAAAAGGAAATTTCAAGGGCGTAATTTCTTAAGGGGGAAAGATTGTAATGAACCAAAATTCATTAATGGAAATCCCTCTTAATCTAATTAAATCTATTTGTTTTGTAAAATGTTTATATAAAATGTAAAATTCTTTGGTTTTATGTATAGATTTGTGACAGTTGCTAATAGAGCTGTTGAACAGTGATCACACGATTAGTATAAATATAGCGTTTTAACGAATCCAATTTACTCTGACAAAGGAAGTGACAGCCTCATCCAGTAGAGGTGCCCCAAACGAAGCCAATTTGTCAAAGCTCAGAAAGGAGTTTGTGTCTTTGGTCTTCACTCTTGACCAAGCGCAAGCCGAGATCGAATATGTTAAGCTCGAGAGGGACCACCTACGAGAGAAGTGGAAGTTGATAGAGATTATCACCTGAGAAATGTTATTCGAGCCACCCCGAGAGTCTATCACCATCACACACCTTACTCTTCGGTCTTTTGTGGGTGTTATAAGGGGTTATGTAACAATACCATAGTACTATGTTTTTGTACAATATTTTTTAAATAATAATTAATATACTTTCTTTTTATTATTGTTATCATGTAAATAGATTTTTAAAGCACAAATAGTATTTATAGTCAATGTTCAACTAAGAAATCTATTTTGATGAATTAATGGACTTTTGAATTAAATAATATGTTAATAAAATATTATTAATGTCATTAAATTAATATTTAATAAACATAAATGATCGTATAATTTTATGAAGGAAACTGTAATTTTTATTAAGGCTTAAAATCCATTTTTGTCAAAACCCATGAATTTTAGATAGATGTCAGTTTTTATTTTAAAAGTAAAAAATAAATTATTTGGAAAATTATTTACAAAAAATGAATACTATTTCTGGAATCAGGATGTCGAAATTATCTAGCGGTGAATTTTTTATAATTTTCTGAGACAGTCAAATTTTTGGGTAAAAATTAAATATCGTTTAAATATATAATGTGTTTTATGATATCATAATGACCCAATAGTGATATAATAAAATACGATATACTTATTTTTGGGCCAATATATGTTTTTACTATTAAAATAATTTGATTTTGGGTTTTTTTGACTTATTTTACAAAGCATTAATGGACCCTTCAAGACTTATTTAACATCTTGCCTTTTTAAATTGTTTTCCTTGGGAGTGTGACTAACCTCCACACAAGCAACCCCATTATTTTAAGAATTTAGTACTTTGGCCTTATAAAATATTTTTTTTCCACTTCCCTTTTCCAAAAACAATGGGCAAAAACCATAGTATGGTTTTTTTGGATTAGTTTAATGTGTGGTGTCCCAAACCTAAATAATAAAGAATTTTCTCACCTTTCCTACATAAACCCACCCAATATCCCACTTACATTTCAATAAAATCTTTTAGAGTTCGTCCAAACTCTTCCCTACTCTCTCTTGACTCCTCCCAAGATGCCCCAAGCTCCCAAGAATCCTCTCTCAATCCTCTCTTAATCCTTTGGAAGCACACATCCAAGAAAGGGGTTTTCATCCTCTCACATTTTTGTCCAATATTAGTTAAATTGTTATGCCCTATTAATTTAAATTATAAATGTTGGGGTACGGTTTAGAACCTCCCCCATACTTTCCCATTTATGTCTGTATGATGGGAGACCCCTTTCTCTCTCATTAAATTCCTTTCATGTACACCCATTACTATGTCGAAATTCCGAAAAGAATTTCTCTCTCCTCATTTACATTAAAGCAATTATTTTGTATCGTGAAACTAAATTCCATTAAATTTGTTGAAACATGTATCTATATGACCCCCTTACAGTCCAAGTCATTTATATATGATGGGACACCCCTTTCCCTATCATTAACCATTTCTATGAGTTCTTATGTCTCGGGATTATGCTGCCGAAATTGCACTGTGCTTTTCAATGCCAAAGTCATTGTATAGTGAATACCATGCCCATTTATCTATAAAGGGTATTCACCTTTATGCACATTAACTTATTTCATAATGATTTTCAGGTATGTATTCCACATTTTTTTATCGTGGAATAAGATATTATATTGAATGATTCAATGTTTTAGGATCCATGTGGCACACTTATGCATGAAATGAAATTATTAAGAAGGGTGTGACCTTATAGAACTCCAATGCATTGGGTAAATTATAGTATCATGATACATCATGTGAAATGGGTGTTGACTCATCCTAATTCAAGTGAAACTAGGTTTTACTTGTGCTTCATTGCAATGGGGGTTTACTCATGCTCTATGTGCAATGAGCCTTGGCTCATGCAATTCCATGATAAGGGTTGTTTCCATATTTCAATGTTATGATTATCATGATTTATAATTTCATTATGTTTATGCTTCTCTAGTTCTCTATTGATATGCCTATTATCTAACATGTATTGTATTCAACATGTTATTCTAAGATTTTTCCCTTACTGGGCTTTATATCTCACCCTTTTCTTATTTATTCCCTCAGGTTATCCCATACCATGATATGTATGAGGAAATGTAGTGGTCATTTAAAGGATGTTTTCAGTAAATATGTTGTATTTCATGTTTTAAGTTGTCATGTGATGATCATAAGCCCCAAAGACAATATACCTCTTGATCTTCTATGTTGTATCTAGTGATGTTTACGTAATAAATTATGTTTAATTATTAAATAAAAAGAAGGGTTGTCATAGAAATTGAAAGAAGTGTGTTAGAAAAATATATCATTTTAAAATTATATTGGAGAGAAGCTATCATTTTTGTTATAAATTTTCATAATATATTCTTGTTTATATAGAAATGAACACGATTCCTTATTAAACATTGTATAAAAAACACATTATTAAAATACTAAAAAGTCTTCGGATGTCTATGTTTCTATAAATCAAAAATCTATATTTGGGAATGTTTAATGAGAAATATGTGAAAAGAAAATTTATTGGGTTAGTCACCAAATGAATGATGTTACATATGACACTACAAGAGAATCACCGTTTAGTGGGGGTTATTTTTTCATTTCGCGGCCGTTTTAACCGCCACTATATGGTTTGGCGGTGGTTTATGTAAACCGCCGCCTAATACAGCATCACCAATCTATTAGCGGCGGTTATTTCCATTTCGTGGCAGTTTAAGGAATGTGTCATAGCATCCTCATTTCGCGGCGATTTTACTGAGTTTAGTGGTGGTTTTTACGAGCCCTTGACATCAGTTTATTCGCTGTGGTTTTCGCGGCGGTTGTAACCTCCACGAATAAACTCCAATCCAGTGGCCGTAAAACCGCCGCTGAAGTCATGAGATCCACTGCGGAATGATAACCTACGATGAGACTATGTAGCGGTGGCTAAAACCACCGCAAAACATAATTTTTTTTACATTTAGGGGTGGTTTTCACCATTTAGCGGCGGTTTAAACCTCCATCAATATACATTTCATGGCGGTTTAAACCGACGATAAAAGATGACCAGAAAAAAAAATTGCTTCCACTGTACCACTACCCTAAAAGAAAAATCAAACCAACAATACCATATTGTACGTACCAACAGAAAACAAGAAACATCAACCTAGGAAATCGGTATAGAATAAATTGAACAAAAGTAAACATTGACATGCTATATAAGAATGAACCATGTTGTACATACCAACATACAACAAGAAAGACCTATGGCCTCTTTCTATAGAGAAAATTGAATAATTTCCTTACTATGTGGCCTTAAACAAATGAATCATAAACATGTATTATATGTATAATTAAACTAAAAATAATATATTTTCATATCTGCATCGATTCAGAGAGATTATAGGAATATGGGTAACTCATTAAACACTAGTATTTTGATATTATTCATTAAAAATCATCAATCTATAATCGAATCCAACAATTCAAATGATTCCACCCAAAAAATATTTGATGATCCCAAAATCTCACACCTTTTACCAATATGTATTTTGAAGGATCTATAGTATGAATCACCAGTGAACACCTTTCACTGTAACTTAGTTCTAAAAGAACATCCATACCAAATATTTATATACATGGAAGCCCATTGGAGGTTCTCATCAAAAAATAGACAACCTAATGTGAATCCATTAACATGGAATTGAATTAATAAACTATAAAATCATAAATTTGATGATGTATTGATGGGTTTATTCATTGTGTTTCCTTTTCAATACCTTCATCACATCCTTCGATTAAAATTGAATCACCAAATGCTCCAATTATGTTCATGACCAAATAAAAATTGATAGTACCCATAAGGAAAAAAATGGTGAGGCATGAAAATAATTGTTTTGTCATACATAAGACTCAATTTCTATGAATATATGTTCCCCATACCCTGACAAACATTGTTTCATACCCTTGTAAAATTAGTGCATGATGGTTCACACCTTATTTCAGGAATACCATCTAAATGGATCATTCCTGACATTATATGACACCCAGGGTAATCTATAGGGAATAATGCCCCATATGTTTTCCAACTAAAAATATTATATGGCAAAAACATTGGTCCATAATTTTACATCCATCATTTTGGTATCATTTCAATAGATCTTGAAAACACGTCCTTCTCTTATCATTTTGATTTGGATAAATATGTCCACCATAATGTAGAAATCACCTTAGAACTTCATTAGGAGTATCATGTTCACTATAGTAATTTTAATTAACAAGTGACCTTGAGTACTCAATAAGATATATAGGGTGTTTTTTCCTATTGTCTATACTCAAGCATCTAAAATTTTATCCCACTAGGGATATCCAACCACTGACACTCCAGAGTATATTTATTCCCCTACTAGTTTAAACACCCTTGAGTACCATTAGAGTATCTATATTATATACTAGGGAAGGTTACAATGCTCTAATATCTAAAAGCATCATAATCTGTCATAAGTAGACTTTGAGACTATAAAATTACAATGGAAAACATAACCCACATGGGTGGGGGAATGTTTTATCATTTATTCCTCATGGTCATCTCCAGTATCATTCATCCTATGGGATCACACTCAAATTAATGATATACCTATTACAAAGTAAATATGTGTTTCCTATTGGTGGTAACACATTAGTATATTTCTTCAATGTTAACCCAATTGATGTTGGGAAACATGTTTCTATTGAGTATGAAAAAGGTGTTGATGAATCCACTACCCCTCACCACTAAAAAATAGTAAAACCATCTCAACATAAGAGAGTATTACTATGTTCAAAATCAAAATAGTATAACATGTGAAAATAAATATTAAATTTCTATAGGGAAAAAACCCATTATGTATGGTGATTTGGTTGATGTTATCATACCTCATTTATCTAATATTATATAATAATAGTAGATTAATCAATCAATAAAGGTCGATCTGAAATTTCCAACTTGACTAGGATAAAATAAATTGATTCAAATTACCACAAAATTAATGTTTTATCTATATTTACCTTCATGGGGTATATATCTCAATCAATATAAGGAAATAATGCCATGGTATTTTAGGATGTAGTATCTTAGGAGTCAGTGGATTCCTTCACTTCTCATATAGATTCCATTGAGTTTTGATGTGAATGAGTACAACCTTATTGGAATTCAAATCTTGAGTGTGTGGATTCAAATCAAATACCACCCATATTTGGAACCTCCATCTTATTGATATTCGATATAATGGTGGATCTATATAAGTATATTAGGTGTTTTTAATCCCAATGTGTCACAATGTTTGGTTCCCTAGAACAAATACAAGATTCACTAAAAAGAAACGCTGTTTATCGATGGTCAATTACCACTCACAAGGGCCACCCAGTAAGAAAAATTACAAGGGCCTCACTAATGTGTCCACAACACTATTCCCTTCATCACTATGAAGTGACCCAATTTGTTCAACACGTAAACAATGGGTTTAACTCATAGTCATCCAAAATCTCGACTACCAATTCTAACATAGGCCTAAATGGAATGATTTATAACACACTCGAGAAATCAAGACATAAAAAGAAACATCAGAAATCAATAAAATGCATAAAAGGAAACATGAGAAATCAAGGAAATTTTAGGACATGAAAATGTTTGGTCGAAACTATGTGCTAAATATGGTACATATACAAACCAATTGTTCCCATATTTTTTCAACAAATGAACTATACAACTACTGAGGGTCGGATGATGCATTATCACCCTCACCACCTTCATCAACACTTTCTACTATCACCTGTAAGAACATTATATTGAATATTTTATACGGTTGCATATTTATATTAAAACTTAAAACCAATGAAAGTTAGAAAAATAAATGATTTTGATTTTTGTGATTTACCTGCGTACAACTAGTCAATGTGCTACCACCGGGGGAATATCTGCTCATATGCTGACGTAATTCAATCAACACTTTCTACAAAGAATATATCTGATCCCCCTACTGGTGAATTGTGTTTTGTAGAGAAATAATCTCTTTCTGAGAATCTCCGGGTATGGGATGAATAAATCCAAAAGTAGACGCAGCTAAAATCCCCGGTGGCCTTCTTAAATCCTTAGATGATACGGGTCCCAAACCCATCCTGCACACTCTACCAGGATGCTCCTTCCCAAAGACTTTAGCAACCGGGTCATCCTGGGAGACTGAGTAGGACTGCGCAGGATTGGGATCCCATAGTTCTTTAATTTATACCTATAAATAAAATATCAATATATATTAACACATTAAAAAATAATAATAATTTATTATAATAAAATATTTACTTCATACCCCAACTTCTTTTGCAGGCTCGTTAACAAAACTTCCATCTAATTTCTTATGAACATCTTACCGTAGTTCTGTTCATGATGCTTTGTGACCTAAACTCAGTGACTACATTAAGAAAAGATAAATCAACAATTCAATATATTAAATAGATAATACTATCTTATAAATATTTTAACTAATTATATGATTACCAATGTCATTCGGCTTCTAGAAAAGCTTTTTGAGCCCGTAGTGTGAGGGATGAATTGCTTAGCCGGGTTTGATGCATTCTATCTTGAGAGATCCTGAAATAAATAAAATTCAATTTAATAGTAATGTATTCAATGTCATTTCCTCTTCATATACATGTTTAAATGTAAAATGAGGATAATATAATAATATATATTTCAATACCATCCACTTCTCATCATGATGTCTGTCAAAAAAAACGTTCTACTGTTCTTTCGGTACCCCACTGGGTAGCTTTTCATACATTTGTTGCACAGTCAAAAAGGTATCATTGAAGTCACACCACAATAACCATTTTAAATATTTCCATTTCTTACCTAGATATTTAAACGTCCGCTTTCATGCTATCACATCAGCAACTGCAAAGTTGAAGAACATTTGTATACTGAAATTCATTTTGAACATATTAGTAACATGGCATTCAATTAAACCATAATGTAATAAATTTTCTTTTAATTGCGAATCAAAAACTTCATTTTTCTAGCTTGGATTCATATTATGTCTCCAATCATCATATAAAATAGGAAGGGAAATGGGCTCTGCTGCCAGTTGGCCTAGAATCTGGCCGAGTAACCCAACGACGTCATCCGTCGGGACCCCATAAGAGTCAAATGGAATGACTATCTTTTCACCAGTAATATTCCAAACATCTTCACTTTTTATGTTTTTCTCCACGGTAGCATTTTTTTCATCTTCAATGAGAAAAATATTAGTATAAACAAAATGAAATAAATTTATTTAATTAATATTTTTACCCATGATAGTGACACTCCAGTATGCCAGTGATGAACTGGAAGGGGCGTGTCGCTGCCCCACTGTTGAGGCTCCTGAAGGAGGAGTCAATGACTCAGCCTCTAATGGGACATCAAATGATGGTGTGAGAGATGGTACAGGGGGAGATGGTGCAATGGTGTCAGCAACAGGTGCATCAGATGTCATGGGGAGGGAGCCAGATGGATCGTCATCTGTCGCAGAACTATATGAAATAGTGTACCGCTTCCTCCTTGGCATTCCTGTCATTTAATCTAATTGAATTAAGTTAAAAATATATATTTCAAAAAAATTATTTACAAATAAAAATTAAAAATGGTAATAGATTCCCAATACAAATGATAATGAATGACTGCATAAATGAAACAAGTGGTTGCTAAATAAATAAATAATTGTACATAAAATCATTTTCCCCTTCAATCATGTCAGTTTCCTACTCCATTACTTCATCCACTTCATTCATCCTTTCTAGACTAATATTTTCAATATCATGATGGACAAATAATTCTTCTTCCTTTTGTTGATTAAATTCAATTTCAGAGGTCAAATTGTCCACTTCATCACCCATATCATACAAATCTCTTTGTATTACGTGAGAAACTACACTCCACCCTTCATCAAAAACATCATTCATATAATATACCATTTTTTCTTGTGATGATAAGATATATGGATCATGCAGTTCATAATCACCAACATCCATCACGTGAGAGAAGTTCACATAAGTAAATTGCAAGGAATCTCTTTTAACACCTCTGATAATATCGACCCATTTTCATTTGAATAAAACAAAATAAAAATTTCCATGGTAGTTTAATTCAATAATATCATGCAGCTTTCGGTAGTATTCCACTTCAGAAAATTTAAATATACTACTATTCAATGTTTTCAAACCCACTTCTCGATTGACTGTATGAAATCTAAAGCCATTCACATTATAAGCGTTGAACTTTCTAACTTGTTCTAGAGGACCTCTAGCAAGAAACATCAAATCTTCTGACACATCTACTCGAGTATCAGTATTCATGATCAGAAAAAAGAAATATACTTTATTATATTTAAAAAATGTATGTGTCAAACTAATATTCGTACTTATTGCAATATTTATGAACTTAAACATCTTACAAACCATTCTACAACCTCTTTATTAATATATTTTGTTATATATTTCTCATTTTAATGTTCAGCCTCTCATTCGTCTCTTTGTTTGTATCCTCAACTCTTCAATAAATGGATCTTCAATTTCACTATTCAAAATCACATATCAATGTGCCTATAATAATTCCAATTCAATCAGTGTCAGATTTGAGGTCCTCCCAACTAATCGGCCAATAACAGGAAATGTATTGGATTTCTGATGTATTTGAGATTGATTCGATGTGTCTCCAACATGTCCAACTCGATTAAATCTTGTCTCAATATCATCCATGTATCAAGAACAAAAGGTAAGACACTCATCAACCTAATACCCTTTAAAAATAGTGCCTTCTAGTTGAGATTTATTTCTCACTTATGATTTAAAATTCCAAAGAAATATGTGAAATAAAATAAACAACATTATTCATTTAATTAAGTACCAAAAATGGTTTACTTAACTGAAAAACATATAAATAAAGTACCTCTTAATTGGATACATTCATCGATAATGAACGGGGCCTCCTAATTTAGCTTCCTCAAACAAATGCACTGCTAAATACATCATTACAGTAAAAAAATGACGGAGGAAAGACCATCTCCATTGCACAAAGGTTCAATATAAACCTCTCCTAGAGGGTGTCAAGTTGAAATGGATGTAGAGATTTCTCACATAGTATTCTGAAAAATGTGTAGAATTGGAGTAAAACAACATTAATTTTTTCAGGTAATAATGTATGCAATGCCAATGGTAGTAACTATTGTAAACAAATATGTGAATTGTGACTTTTAAATCCATGTAACTTATGATTATTCAAGTCAACACACCTCAAGATGTTACTTGAATACCGATCAGATACCTTAACATTCTTTAAAATTAGAATTAATTTATCTTTAACCCTTTTTTCATTGCAAAAATTACTAGAGGATGATTTTCATTCCCATCGGGCCAGAGATCGTGTTTTATGTTCATTTCTTGTAAGTCTTTGTGAGCATTGAGATGATCTTTTGACTTTCCATGATCATTAAGCAATGTGAAAATAAAATTATCATAGACACTCTTCTCAATATGCATCACATCAAGATTTTTCCGCAACAAATTAAATTCCCAATACGGAAGTATGAAGAATGTACTTTTTTTCTTCCATTGTTGCTTTCTGATTTCTCTTGATGATGCACTTTGGAATCGTTCTCCACTATCATTCAAATTATGTACCTTCCCAAATTCGGTTTCAACATTTTCAAGTTGTGTCAATATTTCCGAACCAGTTAAAAACTTTGGAGGTGGTCTACGATCAATAGAACCATTAAATTTTGATCTATTAAGCCGAAATCTGTGAGTTGCATCGAGATATCTTCAATGACACAAGAAGCACCATTTTCTTCGGTGAGGTAGCCATTTGGGCTCTAAATAAATGTTACAAATAGGACAAGAAAATAATGTGTAAGTGTTCTAACCATATAAATTCCCAAGCCCAGGGAAGTCACTAATGGTTCACATTAAAGAAGCATTCAATTTGATCATTTTTTTTAGAAGAAACATAAAATGTCTCAACACCCTTGCTTCATAACTCCTGAAATTCATCAATCAAATTCTGCATGTATACATCAATATCATTTCAAGGAATTTGTTTTCCAGGAATAATCATCGAAAGTATAAAAGATGTTGGTTTCAAAAACATACACGAAGGCAGGTTATAAGGGATCAAAACAACTGGACAAATGTTATAACTGGTACTCAAAGTCCCAAATGGGTTGAATCCATTGGCTGCCAATCCCAATAGAACATTCCTAGGATCAGCTGAGAAATTGAGATGTAATGAATCAAATGTCTTCCATGATTGGTAATCTCATGGATGTCTCATTAACCCATCATTGTTATTATCTAAAGAATTCCACTTCATGTATTCAGCGGTTTTCAATGACATGAGTAGTCGTTGAAATCGAGGCTTCAATGGAATGTAAGACGAAACTGTTGCAGGTGTGTTCTTTTCTTCATCTCCAGGAAAATATATTTATTTAGACTTCCAACATCACCCTTTTCCTGCCATCTAGAAGAAGAAAATTTCTTGCAATTCTTTCTACTTCAATCCTCTCCCCAATAAAGCATACAATCATTGGGACACGCTTGTATGTTTGTATAATTCAGACCAAGCTTGTTAACAACTTTTTTCATATCATAAAAATATTTTGGGTTTTTTTCTTCAGGAAATACATCACGAATCAATTCCAATATCATGGGCATTGCCTTATTTGTAATTCCATATAGACATTTGATATGGTATGACTTCAGCAGAAATGAAAGCTGTGAATATTTCAAACACCCACTATACAACTCTTGATTTCCATTGTAAACTAAATCTTGAAACACATTTTCCTCAGTGAAGATTTCTCTTACATTTGTCTCCAAAGAATCAAGAGGAGTATCCAATGATATGTTACAATCTTGATCTACATGTGTTACAGTCTCAAAAACTTCACATGTCACATTGCAATTTGTAGCACCCTATTCTGATTATTCTGATATGTTTTGATGCTGATAGTGGTGTCATTCATTACCGAATGAATCATTTATGAGGTTTTTCTTTTTAGTTTCCATTTTCGAAGAACTTGGGACCTAATTTTGTGTATTAACATCAGTGCTCAATCTTTCTGAAACATTCGATTCTCCATGCCAAATCCAACACAAATATTGACTAGGGAATTGCTTTAATATTAAATGTTCATAAACTTCATCTATTTTCAGCCATGTTCTAAATTTACATTTAGGACATGGTCATTTTATTCTCCCTTCAACTGTTCGATTAGAAATTGAAAAATCAAAAAACTCATTAAATCCCTTAACATACTGAGGTGTGTTCCTGAGTAATGTGATCTAGATTTTATCCATGTATATCACAATGTGCTTACACAATAATTAAAAAAAAAACAAAACACATAGTTACTAATAAATAGAGAAAGATATCCATATATATTATAGTATAAGATTATAGATAATTAATATAATAAAGATGATCCCCTGAGTTAGATAAGTGGTGGTGTTCATGGAAATGTATGATGAAATAACTTTGGAGATTAGGTTTTGAGGTTCTACAAACCTTGTGTGGATTGAATTCCTAGACCTCTCTTTGGTGTATTCACATAGAAAAGAGTGGTGGTGTGACTTGAAGGTGATTTGGATCATATATGTGTTAGTGCTCATGAGTGGAGAATTATGGTTAAATGGGACGATCGAGGATCTGACCATAGAGTTGAACTAAGAGTCAGATTCAGACTTTGGTGTGGGCATTGAACATTTTTGTTATTACTTGAGTTTTAAGGCATCGTGGTCATTATATGATAGCACCTTGGTGGGTGGGATGGAGTTCCTTTGGAATAATTCAACTCGATAAGGACTTAATAGTGTTGTTTCATAAAAATTGATGTGGTCAGGTGGAGACCACATCAAAAATGGAATTCAAGATGCAGCCAATGTGGTTTGGGGATCAAACTAGGGTATTTGAAGAATAGTTGATGTGTATGGGCTTGGTGTTTGGAGTTTCACAGTAGAATCATGTTGGGAATTTGGAGATGAAATGTGAGTTATTGGTACTATCCTCGAGAACAATATAATAAGGTAATCAAAATCACATAGGTGGAAATAGATCCTAGAAGGAATTCTCTCGAGACATTATATTCAGAACCTGGAAGAATTATATTTATCCAAACCACTATAATAAGTTAGAATGAATTCAATACCATTCACTTCAACACAGAAAAAAATTTGTGCAAAGTAAAGGGATGCTATTATTTTGTAACATATGTTTGATGGACTCCATGATCGAGTATCAAAAGTATAAGGAAATCCATACCTAAGTGTCATAATTCATTATAGTCAAGTAGGCCTTACAAATAAATAGATTATCCATTTCAAAAAATAATGAAAAATACAATTATACATATTCAATGAAAGTGATTAATTACATCCAAGACTATACATATTTATGAAAAAATCATCTATTTTGTATAACATATAGAGAAAGAAAATATAAATAAAATTTAAATACAAAATAAACCTAGTTGAACTATATCACAATAAAATTTCCCAAAAAAATTCACAACCATATTCACAACTCAAAACATCTCCATGTGATCCTCGAAAAGTCACAACATTCTAATGTCCATTAATGGAACAAGAGGAATAAAATAACTAGAAATCACAATCTTGGAATTAGAATAAAAATATAGAAGTTACACACACACATGCACGTGTATGAAAAGTGTCATATAAATTGTCCTAGAAATATTTCTCCATAGATTATTTGTAATTCATTTTTTCAAAAAGATTCAAAAATACTAATTTTGATTGAACTCTACCTAGGATTTTTCCAAACCAAATTACAATTATGAAAAGTAGAAAATAGAGGAAGAGGTAATTGTGAAGGAATAAGAGGTCCTAAGATGAAGGAATTGACAAAAATCAAGGTCAAATCATGATGAAAACACCATGGATAAGAGAGAACCAGTAGAAGAGGAGGTGTGAGGCATTTGGTTATTGGTTAGGCGTCATGAACCACACAAGATGGAAACTGGTAGACATAATGAATTATTGTTAGGTGAATCTGAGGATACAATTAGAGGTTGATGATGAATATCAATGGATGAGAGTATGTGGTGTCAACCTTGGGTGCAGTGTCATTACACAATGTGTGGAGATTGATAGTGGGGGAGACCTAGTTTTGGGGGCTTCTTCACCTCATTATTACTGTTGTAGTGAACGTCATAACATGTCAATAAAAATTTTATCCCTAATATACATATATATAATACACCTATATACACCCATTTACAAACTTAATTTATATATATATACATATATATATGAATTACATAACATTTATAATACACACACACACATATATATATATATGTTGCACCCACTTACATCACTTGAAGCAATTAGTCATAAAGTTTGAAATTTAATACTTAAATACACTTATATATGTTTATGTGTGACGAACATGAAACCACATGAATATATTTATATGAATTTAAATTATAAAAAAATAAATTTGGGAATCACTTATGTGTAAAACATGGAATTTGAGATGAATATATATATATATATATATATTAAATTCGTCTAAAAAAATTGTAAATTCATGAATTAATGTTTTTAAAATAAAAGTAATCACTTACTTTGGAACATCAAAACATGATAAAATATAATTCCCTAAATAGAACTCAATTATAAGAAGATAAATTTTTAATGGAAAACTAAACCCTATATTCTTATTCTCAAAACATGATTTAGAGAAACATTAAAATAGGGCATAAATTATGAAAATGAAATGATCCCTTAAAATGAGTTTTAGCACTATAGAAAATATTAAAGCCCTTACATTATATTTCCTATACTTAACTAAAACAAAATTCAAATACATTAAATGATCCCTTATAAAAAATAAGTTCCACAATCCAAAATATAAATTGTATAAAAAATATATGTTATAGAAAATTAATATAATTTTAGTAAACATAATCATTTACTGCAAAATGAAAATTCATTACACAATCAAGTTTTGACGAAAGAAATTCCTTATTGTAGAACATAGCTTTGATAAATACAATTCATTACTTATTGGAAATTAAAAAACCATAATTTGAAAATAAAATTTCACCCTTACTTGATATACTCGAACAAAACAAAAGTTGTTGAGGACACCAAAACAAAACAAATGTATTGCAAAAGGATGAGACAAAGAAACATGAAAAACACTGAAATTAGTTGAAATAGAAATGAACACAACAATGAATAAAGATTCAGGCGCCTACTCTATATAAGTTCTTGGGTGATTTTTAACTCAACCTATAATAAAATTACTATAATTCAAACCATAGGGTTTTTATAGGTCGTCGGGGTTGCGGTGTCGTCGGGGTCGCGGGGTCACGTGGTTGTCAGGGTCGTCGGGGGCCGGGGTCGCCGTGGTCATGGGGTCGCCGGAGTCGCGGGGTCGCCGGGGTCACGGGGTAGTCGGGGTCACCAGGGGCTAGGGTTGCGGGGGAAGCGGGGGTTGCGGGGTCACGGGGTGAGAAGAGGGGTCGGGGTGGGGGGGGGGAAGGGTCGGCGCTGTAAAAGAAACAAAGGTTTTGCAGCGGTTTATTATAAACCGCCGGTAACCCAGTTTAAAAAAGGTTCAGCAACGGTTCCCAGAACCTCCGCTTAATGGCGTTTTTGTTGTACTATGAAGGAACTACCATTTATAAATTTAGTAGACTCATATGATGTGAAAGTAATTGAAAATAAAAATTCCATAACAATAGTTGTTTAGAATGATAAGGAGGATAAACTGAAGATTTCTAACAATAGTTAAAGTAGGTAAAAAACATCATTATCAAGATTCCAAAAATTCATGTCACGAGGAATGTTCAGTTGGGAAATAATAATTAAAATTTTAATCATTTCATAAACATGTTGAGTCCAAAAAAATTATTGGAAATACAAAGGCTCAAGTTCATATAAGATAAAAATTGATATTAGAAAATCAAACCTCACTTACATGAATAGTTGAATGAGAATCATTTTTAGATGATATTCAACACAAAGAATGGTTGGATGTTATGAATGAATAGTAAGATCATATTGAAAAGAATGATACATGGGAACCTGTTTCACGATTAGGATATTAAAATATTATTACAACTAAGAGTATTTATAGAAACATGTAAAACTACCACATAGATGTTTCAAGAAACAAATCATGTATTGTTTCTAAAGGTTATGTATAAGTTGAAGGAGTGGTTCTTGAAGAAATTTTTTCCCCAGTTTCAATATTAGAAACTATTATATTATTTCTTTTAGTGGAATCACATTTTAGTTAAAAATATTATCAGATGTATGTAAATTCTGATTTCATAAATTGGGAGATTTAGGAAGATGTTTACATTGATCCACCTTGTACATTTCTACTTGATGGGGACGAAAAACAATTTTTAAATTGATGAAATATTTTTATGGGTGAAAAAAATCTCCACATGCATGTTATTCTAAACATGACATTAGGCTGATAATGTTAAATTTTTTTAAAATTAATAGCTGATAGAAACATATATGTAAAATCTTATGACTCCAGAAATCTAATATTAATTATTTATGGGGATGATAAAACTTTTTTATGGGGATAGAGAAGATGTTTCTAAAATATTTTTTGAATAAATGAATAAGAATTTTAAAATGTCAATGTTGGGAGAATTGAATTTCATTATTTTCATACAAGTTCAATGAAAAGAAAAATAAATTCTCTTATCTCAAGAAAGGTATTCCAAGGAATTTTTATAGATGTTTGGAATTATAGAATCCAATGATGGTTCTGATCTTATTTCAGTGAGCTCAATTTTGAGTAATGATCAATCTAAAAAAAGTGTAAACTTAAATTATTTTATAAAGCTACTCGGAAATATACTTTACCCTATAGCCTCAAAACATAATATTTTTTGTTCTGTGACATTGTGTTGAAGGTATCAATGTAGTATGAAAGAATAAAATATGTTGGAACAAAAATAATTCATATAAATGTCAAAGGAAAAAGTTCACAATAGTTTTTATAAAAAAGAAATCATGAAATGATTTTTTGTGGTTATACAAATGCCAATTGAGATGAATATTGTATTCATATAAAATAATCCTCTATAGGAGAATTATTATTTAGTGAATATTTTTATAGTTGGAATAGTATGAAATAATGTTCAGTAATATTGACCACAAATGAATTTGAATATTTTGTAGCTACTCAAACTTGTACTCAAATTTTTTGGATGCAAATTTTGTTGGATGATTTGAAAGAAAAATTCTCTATAACATTTAAGATACTTTGTGATAATCAGAATGAAATTTGACTTTATATGAATTCATTCCAGTATTCAAGATCAAAACACATTGATATAAAAATTCACATTATAAAGGAGAAAGTTTCTGATGGAGATGTTTTGCTGGAATACATTTCAACAAAGTATCAGATTGATGATATCATTAAAAAGTAATGTTGGAAGAATGGTCTGTGGAATTGAAGTAGTAACTTAAATTATATCATCCTCTAATGAATTCATAAACCTCATAATGAAGTACCCTAACCATGCATTGAATTATGTTGAAAAAAGTGGAGGGAAAGTAACAACATTTTAGTATAAAATAAGTTTCATATTACCATTATTTTATGAATCTTAATCTATGGTTATCAGATAATGTGGGAGGGAAAATTAAATGTGAGGATGGAAATGTTAAAAGTTAGAGGAGTTTATCTTTACATTCCTATAATATTGTATTTCCACTAAGGGATTCAATTCTATCCCAAAAATTACATTATCTAGTAGTTTGGTGTTGGGACAATCTATTTTGGGAAATGATAGTTTTTTATAAATGTCAAAAATTCTGTTTGGGGAAAACTTTCTGAGTTTTGGACAAGTTTTTATCAAGTTTTTTTAAAAAATACAAAATTGTAAATTTGAGAACCATTTTGAAAAGTTGTTTTAACAAATTATTTCTATTTGTTGACAACTAAATATTTTTATAAAAGAAAGTTGTTTATTCATGAATCAGACTTAATCCATAATAATGTGCTTTTTTATAATGTAATATGTTTATATTTGAGTATGAAATATTAGTCATGAAGATTTTTAAAAGATTATTATGAATTTAGAAGTTATAAAGTCTTCATAGTTTCTAAAACCAAATCATATGATGCATTGCTATTCATGAAGATCTAAAAAATCTTAAACACTATTAGGATAATGATTTTGATGAAATAGAGGAATCATAATGGTTTTATCAGTTCCATAAATCAATACATAGTTTATCACATAGTAGTAGGCGATGATGTTTAAAGAAGTTCTAATTTTCTATGTGGATTCATTGATGGATACTTTCCATCATTATAAAAAATCATTGTAATTGGAGTTCCATCATAATGGGAAAATCCATTGTAATGGGAATTCCTTCGTAATGTGGATTCCATCGGACTGGATCTTAAATTGAAAGAAAACAAGGCTCACTATGAAGAATAATTTCATATCGTAATGAGTAGAGAAAGAAATAACAATTATAATTAATTGAGAAATAAACAGATTCATAATGAGATGAGAAAGGAAAAGATCCTTAATGAGGATAGTTGGAAACATAATTCACAACATGTTGAGAAGTGAGAATAATTTGTAATGATATTATAAAAAATTTATTTAGCAATTAGAAAAGAAGGAAAAAATATTAATGAGTTGAGATAGAAACAGAATTCATAGATTGTTGAGAAGGATACATATTCTTAATGAGATGACAAGGAAACAGATTAATAATGAGCTGATTAAGAATAAGAATAAAAATGTATATTCTCAATGTTTGATGAATATTTAAAAAGAAAAAAATGAAATTCAATTTTGTGTAAATCTTGGAGAAATATATGGAGGCTTGATGAAGTCAATGTTGATGTTTAATTGTAACAGTTATTCTGGAGTTTTGAAATTTGAGAAATTGGGGAATTTTTTCATGTTCCCCACTTTTGTTTTTATGATACACATATAAATAAATTCTCAGATCATTATTTCATTATAAATATTTTTACGCAAGAGGAGAATTAAGAGGGCTGAATAATTTAAATGAATGATATTTGAGGCTAGAGATCTCAAGAGGAAGATCAGACAACTAAATTTTTGTCTACTGGATTGAGAAAGATCTTATTAAGGAAAATCATATTGATTTGATCAGACTGAGAACATTCATATTGAACATTTGAGTAGTGTTCATGTATTAAATTTTTGGTAATAAATTCATCAGAATGAGTTCATTAGATCCAGAATTATCTTATTAAGTTAATATGATCAAGAATCATCGGATTGAGAAAATCGGATCCAACAAAAAAAGAATGAGAATTATCTCAGAGAAATTAAGGAACAGTTTAATCAAAGTATTTATTCTTTTTAGGATTATTTATTTTATAATAAAACATTTTAATCTAATGGGAGTTAGAATAATCATTCATATTTTGGGATAAAAGATGTATAATGGGAGTCAGGAAAAGTTTTATTCACTTATTTATAATAGGATATTTACATAGACCCATGTGATTATCTATGGAAAGGATGTTAGTTCTCAAACTGATGATGAAATGTTTAAATCTTACGTTCTAGACTTTCTTTCCTCATCTTTCATGCATGATTTTTCAAAAAAAATTTATAAAGAATGAAATACTAACAAGATTCAAGGTTTTTGTTTCTAAATGTTTTTAAACTCGTAAAAAGAGGACAACTGATTCTACCCCAACATCTTAGTTGTTATTCAGTTATTTTGAACATATGTTTTTCACCTGGGAAGTACATTATACAAATGAAAAAAATTTAAGTGAACCCCAATTAATGTTTTCAATCTATATTTTATAACTATGAATATGAAGGGATCCATAAGGACTAGTCATATTCTAAGAAAATTATGAAAAGTTATAATGTTCATGTTCCTTGTTTGTGAATAAAATTATTCTAAACTAGTATGATAAATATCTACAAGAAATAAGTTTGTTGAGATTCAATGAGATGATAAATAAACTATGAAATGGGGAGGAAATATGAGATATGAATGGGACTTTCAAACATGAGGTACATTATTCATATAGTATGCGATGAGAAAGATGTTCCAAAATATACATTATGTGATCAGGAGATCATCTCAACCAATGGAAGAATATCATCTACCTCTTAGGATACGTATATGTTTCAAATTGTGGTGAAATTTATAAATTTTATGCACTATTAATTTCAAAATATCAAAGCAAATATGAATGTTTATTATATTGGATAAATATATTTATTATGTAATTTAGCAATTAGATTTTAGTAGATATATTTTAGATAATTGATAGTGATGAAATATTTCCCTATTTCTCCATTAGTTTAACAAGAAAATTTTAATAGGCATATAATATCCCATGTGAAGTTAAATTTTCTATCTACACACATTTATGTTCATTCATGTGAAGGGTATGTAACAAGAGGAATATTTTAGGAAGATTAGTTTTGTTAAGATAATACTATGAAAATTATGAATTTAATTATAGAGTGTAATTGAGTTTTTTGAACTAGAGTTTTCATAATGTATAATTTATAGAAATCTAAGATCAGTACTTTGAATCAAAATTACAGAAGAATAAAAAATGATTACAATTTTCATTAAAATATCCTTGCATATAAAATTTTCATATACTTTCAAAAATATTGTTAGTTCCATGAACTGGATTTTTTATGGTTCACTATAAATTAATGTTTGAAAATTTTCTATATTAAATACATTGTATAATACTATGCAATGATTTGTGAAAAATACAAAAGATCATAATGTATTTATGAATATAGTTCTGCTAACATGGGTTTTTATAAGAAGGGTTTAACAATATGTTTAAGAATATATACTATGATGTATAATTTTAAGAAATAAAGTGATCAAAACCTATTTATTATTTCACTATGGTTATACATTGGACATCCATGTTTATAAAGAATTTGAGAATTCCAAAAGTTAATGGACATGTATTTTCATTCCATGAACAAATATCATAATCATGTATAGGGTTAATATGTTAATATTTATAGATGTTCATAAAAAATAATATTTTCCAATTCCATGTATACATTGATTTGAATTAAAAATTACACAATTATATTTATTTATATGTGTATAAAACTAAATTTCATGGTGTTTTTTATTAAATTTAGTGTCTATAAAATACCTACTATTTATGAACAATGTCATTTAGATGATGTATAGAATTATGGATATGAGAAAAGTACTTACTCAGGATTTATAAGAATAAAATATATTATGAATGATTGGAGTTTTTTTTAATTAATGTTTTAGGATTGGTTATCATGTTCCATGACTTTTAAAAATCGATTCATATTGAGATAATTTATTTTTTCCATGTCCATTAATCAAATGAATATACTCATTCTTTTGGGGGGAATAAATCATTATGGTGGTGTTCATTATCTTACCCTAGGATTTATTTTTTCTATTATTTTTTCCATTTATTATTGTATTTTCTTCTTTATGAGTATCAAGACATTATTAATGGAAATTATGAGTTTTTCGGTTTTCTCATATAATGAAACATTATCTATCACAGTTATTAGTAACCATGAAGAAATCTATTTGGGTGACTCACAATATTATATTAAATAATATTTCATTGTTTCTACACTGTTTTTCCAACCATGTTATACCCTAATGTAGTTCGTGAGTGGTGCATGGTTGGAATACAATTTAAAATACAATGTATTTAAACTGTTCAACTTGAATATATTTTTTTAATAATTTTTATATAACACAATTGGAATTTTTTAAAATAAGTCCCCATCCCTCATTTCATCTTTCATTAAACATGTATAGTCTCCATGGGATCCTTCCTTAGATTTGTCATAAATCTAAGGCCATTTTATGGTGGGATCTCAGAGATTGAATATAATTATACATGGAAAATCCCCTTCATCCTCTATTTCATTCTCCCCTCTTATTTTTTCCTTATTTTTCTATTCTCCCAATTTTTTTCTCTCTTGGTGTTCCAAAGGGTGAGGATACAACTATTATACACATCATGGTTTTGTGGGTTCCCTTTCTAGTTTTTTGACCATATATTTAATTTATTGAACAATACACATTGGATTTTACATAGGTTACTCCCTTTATTATCATTTATGATCTAGAACCATGATTTATTTCATTGTTAAATTAATATTTTCATTGCCATATAAAATTATTAATTATTCTTTTTAGGTTTTTGGGAAGAAAAAAAGGATTTATCTTGATTTAAAATTAAAATAAATGAGTTACATTGTTCTATAACCAAAAAAATTGTTTTACATATCCTCATACACCAGGTGCTTGAAAAATATACAAAAGGGTCTTTAAAAATTTATTATGAGATCATAAATTATGTTATGGTTTTACCAATGAATTTTTAAATATAATTTTGAATCCATATGGTGTGTTTGGATCTTTTAAAAAGTGTTCATATAACATGGTATTCCATGATTGATTGGGAGACCCACTTGGTAGCTTGAAATATAATCTTCCTTGAAGGAAATTCTCTTGGAATACACCCTTGGACGGTTTCTTCATATTGGGAATGATGTATTAAACTGTCTAAATAATGATGGGTGCTCAAGGGTGATCCCCTGATAATAATTCTTGATTCACGTAACTATAAACATATATATTTATTTATATTAATATAAATGATTTTAGTTATTGGAATTCATCACATACATCTTATTTATATCATTTGAAACTATGTGTAGAAATTTTAACTAATGATAAAACATTCTACACTAGTTTAGGAGCACACTCTAACTAGTGTAACATTCTATAAATAGATATTACTTTAGATTTTTCCTCTCAGTTTTTTAAGGAATGGTACAATGAAGCGTTGGAGGATAGATTAAATTGATTGTGTTAATGTGGTGGATAATGTTTTAGTATATTATAGAAATTCCACTCAGCACCTAGTAATTACTAGGATCATTTAATCGTGTTTGCTATATTGGTTAATTTATATTTATTTCTATGATAGTAGAGTGGATATTGTTTTTTATTACCTTTGATTTATCACCATTGCAATGATTATTATTATTAATTCCCATTATTATCTTTTCACTCTCTCTCATAATAAAAAATATTTTTATTATTTACTATTTTATGGAAACATGTTTTTTTACTCTATCATTTTATTTTATATACAAACATATATAAACTGGGGTTTTTACAAAAATGGTTTTCATATGTTTGTTTTAAATACCCTCCCTAAAAAATTATAAAATATAATGTTTTAAATTGAGTTGGTTTTAAAGTAAAAATGTTAACATAATAATATTAGTTTTTAAGACCAAAATAATAAAATCAATGTCTTCTAGGTTTATATCCAACAGGGAAGAAATGGATATTTTATTTAAAGGTAAAACATGGGGTGTTATTTTTCTTTCATGGATATAGAGTTTTTTTACTAATTCATGTCTATATATTTTAATTTCAAGGTCCATGTTATGATTCTAGTGGATCAAGGAGCACTAACATAAATTCTTTTTATCCCAGACATGGTGTCACCATCATGTATTTTTTCCTTTTATTATTTATTATCCATTTGTTTCTAGGAATTTTGGTAAGAAATTTCAATGTTACTGGAAAAAATAGATGGTGTTTCACGATGAACATACGAGTAGGATTGACCATATGGTAACATTGTGATATAGAAAAATAATTTAATGATTCTATTTTTCATGGATTAATATATTTTTACTAAACTATTTGAACCAACCATGCGAGTATCCAGGTGAGGTAGTGTATCCTATTTGGATGGCACAGTACTGGTGAAACGATGCATCAACACCATGTTTCGTTCATAGAATCAATTTTTTTGGAAATTTCAATAGTAAAATCCATTAAATTAATGATTAAAAGCCTTATTTTTTATAACATTTGGTCCAAGTGTTTCCCCCATGCTTGATCACTTCTCTCCATACTGTATTACTGCGATTTTGTGTGTGTCTTTATCCAATTTATTGAAGATTTACCCAGGTATGTGACTTACCTTACATCCAATTTTGGTTTCCTCCCATATTTATTATGATTATATATTCCATAAGGTACTTGGGAAAAAGGTTTTGTGTAGGATTAATTTTATGTCTTGGTTTTTTATGTCTGTAGTTTATTATTATCTCTATAGTATCCCCTTTTTAAATCTAGGTGTGTTTTGACTATATGTTATTGGTTACAATGTTAAAAGTTAAGTGGTTTAATTTTATTAATTTTACTTATTATACTAATTTTTCTCTAAATATTAATTTTCTTTTATAAATTAATTGAATATTGTTGGTCAGAGTGGGTACTCAAGAGGGGGGGGGTGAATTGAGTTCCAATTGAAATTTCTGTTAAAAAAATTTCTATGAAATCTCCCCAAATTAAATAAAAATTAAACTGTAGTGAATTTATAAAGCTTTAAAGGTTTTAATTAGTCTCTCAAAGATTGATTATTTCACAGTTAACATAATATAAAGATTATGTTAGCTTTTGAAACTAACTTTCTCACAAACAAAAATTACAAACACTTGCTAGTTTAACTATCAGAGTTACTTTAAAATAGATTTGAATTTCAATGTAATTGCCAGCAGAATATAAGGTATACATTAAAATGAAATAGGATTCACAATAGGTTTAACCCAGAGGTTCAGTCTCAAGCCAAGATTTAGTCCTCTCAAATAGTTTATATAAAACCTTGATCCACACCCTGGATCGGGGTTTACAACAGTACTTAGATTATCCAGGTCCTCATACATCTATGACAATTCTACGTGGGAAATAAAAAAACTACATATAACAGGCTATCCAGGTCCCACTTGACCACTATCACTATCCACAGTTGGATACAAGAGTGTCAGGGAAAGATTGAGTGAGGATTTATAAATCCACAAGTTCAGCACAAGAGACAGGGTGTACTTAAAATACAGAACACACACTACACAAAATGTTAATAAATGAAAACAAAATAGAGCTAAACAAATAGATATGAATTTAGAATTCTCTATCTGTCTTGAGTGAAGCTCTGGACTCCTTGAATTGATGCAGATGAAGCTTTGAGTCCTTCTTTGGTTTTTAGCCAAGAAAAACAGAGTGTCATTTTTGCATTTGACTTCCTGGTCTAGGTTGATCAGTCTGATCAGCTTGAGTATATGTGAAATCATTAGAGCTATTTAGTCCTTGAATGATCAGGTTTTACAGATTCAAAATGTATTCTTACTTCTTCTTCTATTCATGTAAGTCCTTGTTTATCTCCACAAGGTTGTTTCATATGTGCATGGAAAGACTGATTGACCTCCCTTTAGTAGTTCAAGGTTCCCTTTTATATATATATTTTTCTCTGGAAATGGGAATGATTGCCTTTTTATAGGTAGGAGGTATGATTTTTTGACATTAAAAATACATTAATTAATCAATAGCAGTTTCATTAAAAGCACCAAATATTACCGTTTTTAATAAACAAACATAAGTATGATTTAGAGATATAGTGATTGGTTTCCATCGGTAGCTCCTAGTACCAGTGAGCTTGTATCGGTGGACTTGAGTCAGTAGTTCTGCAATAATAGTTGTTACTCTTTATAATGGTAGACTATGTATCAGGGACAATGACTCAGTATCGATAGCTCCTCTTATCGGCAGCTCTTCTGTAAAGGTAGTATTCTTGTATCGGTGGCTCTCTCCATCGGTAACTCGTTTATATCAGTAGTTTCCTGTATCAGTAGACTTGTATCGGTAGGTCTGTCTATCTGTATCGGTAGCTCTTGATTATAACAGTAGACTCTGTCTATCAGAGATATTTTCTTATCAGTTGACTATGTCTGTATCAGAGACAATGTATTGGTAGGACAGTATTAGTGACTCAAAAACATAATACTTATCTATTCTATGCAAATCATATCCAGAGTGAGTTAGTATTATTTCAAAACACGTATAAACATATATAAACATTGATTAACATATTCCAATGATTATTTAGATATATTTTTCAACTCAATAGAAGGATGACATAATTTAACTTCTAGATAGGATTATCAAAACATATTAAAACATAATTGAGATTATCAAAACAGGCGAGGTCAACAATCTCCCCCTTTTTTGATAATCACAAATCATGGTATTATAATCCAAAATAATCATTAATATATCTGTATAAAATACATCGGGTCTCACTTCTCAGTGTGAGTAAAGACATTTTCAAATGTATTAGAGAATAGAGTATTACATGCAAAAGTATCAGAGGTAGAGTTATAAAACAAATGTACCAGAGGTAGAAATGTACCAAAGGTAGAATATATTATGCACACATGTTCCAAAGGTAGAATATATTACGCTCGTATTTCTTCCCCTTTGTGGTTAGAAAAATGTAGTAAATAATGGATGTGAGAACTAACCTATGGTAAAATAGAAAAAGATCATATATATTTCATGGGGAAAAAATAGTGAAATAAAAAATTGAGGCAAATAGAGTACAAGTGATTACTATCAAATTTCCTAGCCACTATTCAATCCACCTCCTCAGCAAGTGATGTGAAATTTCCATTGGAATCAGGAGAGGATTTAGGATGGGTAGATGAAGGTGGAGGCTTGGGAGCACTAGTGATAATCAGAGGAGGCTGAGCGACTGATACTGTTCCTGACCTATAATGTGGAGCCCTCTGGGTGATCATAAGTGAGAGGCTTCTGATTTCTTGAGCTCGTGTCATTTGAGGAATGGAGGTAGACTGAGTAGAGGAAGGCAGAGCTGGAGGTACAATGATAGCAGTACTGTCTACATGAAAAAATGGCAGCAACAGATTCCAAAATTCCTTAATGATTCCTCATCCTCTTTACATAACAGAGATAAAGTCATCCTTGTTCTCCATAAACATTTCTAGAGAAGGAGTTAACTCCATGATCTTTCTTACTTATTCTCTAAAATAATGAGTGACTGGAGGTTGTTTCATGTTCTCTAATAGATGATTGAAATGATTTTTCATATGATTTTTGGTGTAGGTCCTTTGGAAATAGTAATCTACTTTGTCTTTTACCTCTCTATGAGAAGTAGTGTCCTCTCTTATAAAATTCTGAACAATTTGCCCTATATCCTTAGTGGTAGTCTCCACTTGGTTCAAGGCAACAGAGTCTATAGAGCCAATGGTGGAAGACTGTCCAGTCTTTTCCCTCATCATAGCTTGAATTTGATAAATATCCAAAGAAGGCCAGGTAGTAATCAGAGGTGCAACAGTAATGGCTACTGTTTCCTTAAAATATTTATTCATCCCACTAATGATATTTTTCAAAATAGAGTCCTTGGTGCTGACATGATGATCCATGGAAATCATAAATTCCTCAAAAACTGACACCATCTGGCTAACTACACTTTTTAAAAATTTCAAATCCTTGCCTACTTGGGATTTAGAGTTCATATAAGATTCCATAGAGACAAATGATTTCTTTAGAGATTCAGCATCCTCCGCTAAGCATGAAACGTGATTCGGGAAGGTCTTGACTTCATCCCAAACAACAGATTCTGATTCAGTTATCACAGATTAAATATATGATATTAACGAGGTTTCCATTCTTCTCATTTATTCTACAAAATAGGTATTATGATCTGATTTCGACTTTTCTAGATCATATTTTCTTACTATATCCTCCGGTAATGTTTCATAATATAGATTATAAGAGACATGAGGTCTACTAATGGGTGTCTCAACTTCTGAATTAGGATTGTCCAACCCAAAAACTACAAAACCTGGGTCATCGGACTAGTCTTCAATTCAATGAGCTACTGAATAGTACCATGTCTGGTGGGATGATCCCCCCCAATCTGTGAATTTTCTTGTACATTTATATCAACAGAAGAGATTTTCATAACTCTATCCACATCAGGTGTCCCAACCTGGGGTGACTGAGGACTAGATAGAGGTCTGTCTACTTCAACAATTTCCTCAGTAGACATTGAGAAGTACCCAATTAGTGGACTGAGACTCAAGCAGGAAAGAGACAGATGCTTCATTTTTTGATTCTTGTTCTTTCTCATTCTCGAGAGCAGGCTTGTCTTCCTAATCAATAGGGGATTTTTCATTTCTTACTCCCAACACAGTTTCCATTACCGATGATACAACTTCAGTAACTAGACATGGAGGTAGGTCTGGATCCTTTCCATCAGCTACAGAGGTATCTTCATCATCAGTATCATCACTATACTGAGGTTCCTCTTCATCAGGTCCTAGACCTGTATATCTTTTGTCTCTTAGCCTATTGGGATAGTCAATAGGGTTGAACTTATCATACACCTTCTCACCATCAATAACCCATTACCATACCCATGGGTTCCAGCCAATCTTCATATACTTACAGATTGTGATTTTGATGGAAAAATTTTTCCTCACAACTACTGTCTCATCCGGAGACTCAACTACTCCTTTCACCATGATCATTACCAAAATAAACATTACAAAGAATAAAGCATTGGATTTTGACTTAGGCCTGTTCATATCCACAATTTGGATCATCAAAAGCCTATACAAATTTACCTTGACACAATGCCTCAGTAGATGCAACAAATAAATATCTTGTTATCTCATATTTACAAAGTATCCTCTTCTTAGACATAGCACAAGTTGGATGAATTTGAATAACAGCTAGTTTTCTCCATCCATCTCAGTAGACACTACCTTTCTTTGTTTTCCACTATCGGTGAGCTCTTCCAAAGCAACCTAATAGTCAAAAATGTCCCTGTTAGGAGGTATTTTATTTGATGTATACCCAAATACACCCTCATGTGGTACTTTCAGACATTCAACCCATTCAATAGAAGAAAAATAAATTTCCTTTCTAGTCACTATTGAAACCATTGTGTTTTCTTCTTCAGACTTCTCAAAATGAAGAAAAGCATAAAACTCCTTAACCAAAATCAGATAATGATATCCCTTATTATTTGAAAGACATTCCAGCCATCCCTATTCCACCAAAACTCTTAGAACCAAAGACTTTCTAGGAAAGATCAATTCCTCACTGAGTTCCTTTTCGATTACTATTTCTCTATTTTTTTAATGCGGGTTCACTGCATGCTTCCCTAACCTTGTTCTACTTTCACTACAACTACCTTGAGTTCCTGTTTTCTGGATCATCGCATATGGATCATCACTATAATCCTTGACTATCGGTAGTTTTGTTCTTTCCATATCCAATCGAAGAACTTAGGTTTACGCGTAATGCGGGGGTTCGAGAAGTGAGGATTGAAGAGACGAGGGTTTGCAGTGGATTGAAATGTGACAAAGGCATAGTTTTTACCATTTAGGAATCAAAATTTAATACAAATAATTGCACTAAAAACAATATGCTTTTTGGCTAAAGAAAAATAAAATCAGACAGCACATGACATATTGGTGACAATTTCCAGTGAGAACCCTGACGGTGAGGTTTATCTATCTGTGAGGTCTCTAGCGGTGAGGTGTCTATAGTAGTGAGGTGTCTCTAGTGGTGAGGTTTTCTAGCGGTGAGGTTTTCTAGCGGTGAGGTTTTCTAGCAGTGAGGTGTCTCTAGTGGTGAGGTTTCCTAGTGGTGAGGTGTCTCTAGCGGTGAGGTTTTCTAGCAATTAGTTGTCTCTAGCAGTGATGTTTTCTAGTGGTGAGGTTTTCTAGTAGTGAGGTTTTCTAGCGGTGAGGTTTTCTAGTAGTGATGTGAATCTAGCGGTGCTGTTTTCTAGCGGGGAGGTTTTCTATCGGTGAGGTTTTCTAGTGGTGAGGTTTTCTTAACAGTGAGTATTTGGCTAATGGGGAGGATTTGACTGACGGTGAGGATTTGGCTAATAGTGAGGATTCAGATAATGGTGAGGATTTGGATTTTACGAAGTCTATCATTCCTAACTCATGTCTAATGTACCTTAGCCTATCTGAACTTAAAGGCTTGGGGAATATATAAGCTAATTGATGTTCATTACCTATAAATTAAAGAGTAATATCACCCTTTTGGTAATGATCTCTCAAGAAGTGGTTCCTTACATTAATGTGTTTGGTCCTAGAGTGAGATATAGGATTCTTAGAGATATTGACCGCACTAGTGTTATCACAGTTTATTGATACATATCTAAACTGATATCCATAGTCCAATAATGTTTGTTTCACCCATAGAATTTGTGCACAACAACTACCAGCAACAATATATTATTCTTCAGAAGTAGACAATGCAACAAAATTCTGCTTTTTACTACACCAAGATATTAGGGACTTACCTAGAATATGACATGATCCAGAAGTGATATTTCTATCTAACTTGCAACCAGAAAAGTCATCATCTGAATAACTCATTAAATCGAATGATTGTCCTTTTGGATAAAATAATCCTAAGTTAGTAGTATGTTTAATATATTTGAAAATTATTTTAACAGTAAGCAAGTGTGACTCATTTGTATTATCTTGAAATCTTGCACACATACACACACTAAACATAATATCTGGTCGATTAGCAGTAAGATAGAGCAGACTCCCTATCATACCTCTATAGTTGTTTTGATCCAATGGTGTTCTAGTTTCATCAGCATCCAACTTACATGTGATACTCATACGTGTGGCATTACCCTTACTACTATCCAAACAAAAACGTTTTAAAAGATCCATTGTATATTTAATTTGATTTAAGATAATACCATTTTCATTTTAAAAAACTTGAAATCCAAGAAAATATTTGATTTCTCCCCTTAAAATCATTTCAAATTCATTTTTCATACTCTTTGAAAAATAATTACACAAAGAATTTTTAGAAGATCCAAAAATAATATCATCAACATAGATTTGTACTATTAAAACATCATTGGAAAATCTTTTAATAAATATAGTTGGATTATAAATACAATTAGAAAACCTTTTTGAAATAAGAATACTACTAATCCTATCATCCCAAGCTCGTGGGGCTTGTTTTAAACCATATAAAGATTTAGAAATCTTAAAAATTTGATTTGGAAAATGAGTATTAGTAAATCTAGGTGGTTGTTCAACAAAAACATCTTCAATTATAAATCCATTTATAAAAGAAATTTTAACATCCATTTGATATAACATGAAATTTTGATGAGTAGTATAGGCAAGTAGAATCCTAATAGATTCTAATCTAGCTACAGGTGAAAAGGTTTGTTCATAGTCTATTCCTTCATCTTGACTATATCCTTATGCAACTAGTCTTCCTTTGTTCCTAACTATATTTCCAGACTCATCAAATTTATTCCTAAAAACCTATTTAGTGTCTATGGTCAAAGTGTCCTTAGGTCTGTCACCTAATTCCCAGAATTTGTATCATTCAAATTGTTTTAATTCTTCTTGTATACCCATTACCCAAAATTCATCATAGATTGCATCATTGATATTTTTATGTTCAAACTATGAAATAAAGGCTTGATGTTCAACCTGGTTTCTTAGAGGAGATCTAGTTTGTGTCCCTCAATCATGATTACCTACAAAAACATCTAAAGGACGAATCTTTAGAATCATAGTTGATCTGGTAATGCTAGGACTTGAAATTTCACGTTCTTCTCTAGGTTCGGGGTCATCAGAAGCAGATCCTAGAATATTTCCATAACTAGTTGCCTTTATAACAGGTTCACTGAAATTATTACTAAGGTTCTGAAGAGAAAAATATTCTTCAATATTTTCAAGAGAAGGTTTAGGTTCATGCAGTTCAGTTTCATCAAATTTGATGTGAACAGATTCTTCCACACAATTGGTTCTTTTATTAAAAAACAATATAGGCTTTGATAGATAATGAATAACATAGAATGATTATTTCAACATTTTTGGATGAAAAATTATCAATATTATCTTTAGAATTGAAAATAAAGACTTTGCAACCAAAAAATCTGAAGTAAATAACTTTAGGTTTTCTATGATTCCATAATTCATAAGGGTTATTTTTTAGAATAGGTCTAATCAAGACTCTATTTATAATATAACAAGATGTATTGATAGCTTCAGTCCAAAAATAAACAGGTAATTCATATTCATTTAGCATAGTCCTTACAATTTATTGAAGTGTTTTATTTCTTCTTTCTACTACACCATTCTGTAGAGGTGTCCTATGGGAAAAGAAATTATGATTGTAGCCATTTTGTGATTATTATGATTCAAATTCATGATTTTGAAACTCATGACCATGATCAGTTCTCTAGGATTTAATATTAAGTCCACTTGGGTTTTCTACAGACTTGGACTATTTTATAAAGTTAGAACAAGATTCAATTTTGTGAAGTTGAAAATATACTCAAGTATATCTAGAAAAGTCATCTAAAAGGACATACACATAGTGCTTCCCATTTAAACTAGAAACTATGGATGGTCCAAATAAATCCATGTGAACCAACTCAAGAGGTTGAGAAGTTGAAAAATCTTTGTTTGATTTAAAAGAAACTTTATGTTTCTTTCCCTTTTGACAGGGAGTACAAACTTTGTCTGATGGGAATATATGTTGAGGTAGGTCTCTAAATAAATTTTTCTTAGTCATTTTATTAAGTGAGTGTATATTACAATGTCTTAATCTTCTATTCCAAATCCATGATTCTTTATAAAAATCATTTAAACAGGTAATATTTTTCTTAGCTAAAGAGATTAAATCCACAGAATAAACATTTTCATTTCTTAAGGAAGAAAACATTAAACCATTTTTAGAATTAAAAAAAATCACAAGAATCCTTTTCAAACGTAACATTAAATCCATCATCAAACAACTAAAAAATTCTTAACAAATTATATCTTAGTCCATCAATAAGTAAAACCATAGAAATCAAAATTAAATCAGTGTTACCAATTTTTCCTAAGACGATGATTGTTCATTTCTATTTATCACCAAAGGTGACATTTCCTCCATCAACATTGCATAATCTTTTAATACATGATAAGTCTCTTGTAATATGTCTTGAACATCCACTGTCCAAGTACCATGTCTTCCTACAATAACTTTATAAGCATGTTTCCTACAAAATAGGTTTAGACAGAATATGATTATGGTACCCAGATTTTCTTGGGTCTTGACAGGTTAGCATGCAAAACTTTTGGTACCCATATTTTTCTAATGGGTTTCATATAATAAATAGATTAAAAAGACTTTAAAATATAAACATTGTTTGATCTATAACTGTATGAATAACTAGTTGAAACAGAATAATTTCCAGAACTGGAGGTAGCAGAAAACTGTCCAGTTTTTGGAATAAATGTATTTTTTGTGATCTGTCTCCATCCAGGTTGATAGCCTAACCCAGTAGTATAATTTGGTGCTACTTATTTTCTTAGAATTTGGGTAAGAGTGTTATTTCCATTAGTAAATTTTTCCAAATATTTTATGAGTAGCTCATTAGACAATTTCAGTTCAGTATTTTCTTTTAATAGTTGAGCATTCTTTTCCTTTTCTACTTCTAGTGCAGATTTGACAATTCTAGATAAAACATACTGTTTCTTTAAGGTTATATATTTTTCTTTTAGCTCATTTCAATTATCTTCTAGCATGTTACAATTTTCAAATAACTCTTCACCATACATGTTTTCACAATCAAGAATTAGAATCATCTCCAGAATAATAAGAATTTAAAACATGATTATCCAATGTTACCTCAGATGTATTTGTCATGAAACACATATTAGATTTTTGAGATTTTTCATCCTGAGTGGAATCAAAATCACTTGAACTGTCATCTGAAGGACTCCAGGTTGCTTTCATAGTTTTCTTATATTTTTTGTCCGTGTACTCGTATTTCTTCTTATACTTAAATTTTTTATAGTCATCTTTCACATGTCCTTTACTCTTGAATTCATAGCAGACTAGGTTATCACTTTTTTCAGTTCTTTTCCAATCCTTCTTCCAATGAACTTTATTTTCATACTTTACCTTATAATTGAATTTTCTGAAAAACTTATTTTTTCTATAAATTTTTTTGAATCATCTGGCTATCTGAGCCATTTCAGCATCATTGTCAGATGCACTCTCTTCGTTGATTTAACTATCACTTTAACTTTGAATTTTCACTTTGTCTTTATTTTTTGAAGTAGAAGTCTTGAAAGCTAAATAATTTTTTCTTGTTTCATCATCCTCTTCCTTTTTTACTTTCATTACTTTTTCACACATAATTAATTTTCAAATGATTTCTTTGATAGGCAAAGCACTAATGTCACAAGATTCTCTAATTGAAATTGATGTGTCTCTCCATCTATCTGGCAGACATCTATGTATCCTCATGATTTTCTATTTTGCAGGAACCTATTTTCCAAGTTATGTCATTGTATTTACAATTTCGATGAACCTGAGATACATGTCCGAAATAGGTTCACCAGGATTCATCTTAAAAATATCATAATTAATAGTGTAGGTATAAAATCTCAATTCGTTAACATTGGTTGTTCCATCATGGTAAATATTAAAAGTTTCCCTGATTTCACGATCAGTCTTACAAGCAGATATTTGATTAAATTCTTTATTTCTTAATGCTAAATACAGAGCCTTCATTGATTTACGATTATTATTTTAAGAAACTTTAATAGGTTCATATCAAGTAGTTCTTTCAGTTTTTGGAATCTTATACTGAGTCTCTATAGCATTCTAGATATCAAATCCCATAATTTCAAAATGAATTTTCATTTTTAGTTTCCATTGGGAATAATTAACACCATTAATGAAAGGTGTCATGTTGTTAGTTGCACCTTCTAGTCTATTATCCCTAATTAAATTTTAGCTAATATATTGAAAGAGATAAAAATTTAGAAATAACCGAAATTTTGAGATCTTAAAGATACAACTAAAGTCATAGTTAAAAACACTTTCCCAAACATAGTGTTTTGAAAAAAATTTAACCTCCTATGATACCAAATGTTGGTCGGAGTGGATACTCAAGAGGGGGGGGGGGGTGAACTAAGTTCCAAATAAAATTACTATAGATAAACATTATATGAAATCTCCACAAATTAAATAAAAATTAAACTGTAGTGAATTTTTAAAGCTTGAATGGTTTCAATTAGTTTATCAAAGATTGACTATTTCTCAGTTAACATAATCTGATGATTATGTTAGCTTTTGAAACTAACTTACTGACTAACAGAAATTACAAACACTTGTTAGTTTAACTATCAAAGTTACTTTAAAATAGATTTTAATTTCAATGTAATTAGCATCAGAATATAAGATATAGTCTAAAATTAAATAGGTTGCATAGAAGGTTTAACCAAGAGTTTTGATCTCAAGTCAAGACATAGTCCTCTCAAACAGTTTATATAAAACATTGATCCACACCATGGATCAGGGTTTACAACAGTATACAGACTTTCCAGGTCATAACTCTACCATAGTTCTATATGGTAAATAAAAAAACAATAGCTCATAGGCTGTCCAGGTCAAAGTTGACCTCTACCACTATCCATAGTGGGATATAAGAGTGTAAGGGAAAGATTGAATGAGGATTTATAAATCCTCTAGTTCAGCACAAGACACAGGGTGTGCCTAAAATACAGAACACACATTATTCAAAATGTAAATAAATGAAAACACAATAGAGATAAATAAATAGAGATGAGTTTAGAATGATCTTTGTGTTTTGTGTGAAGCTCTGGACTCCTTGGATTGATGCAGATGAAGCTTTGAGTCCTTATCTAGTTTTTAGACAAGAAAAAACATAGTGTTGTTTTTTTATTTGACTTCCAGGTCCAGGTTGATCAGTCTGATCAGCTTTAGTATAGGTGAAATCATTGGAGCTATTTACTCCTTGAATGATCAGGTTTTATAGATTTAGAATGTATTCTTCCTTCTTCTTCTATGAATTTAATCCCTTGTGTATCTCACGAAGGTTGTTTCCTATGTGCATGGAGAGAATAATCAATCTCCATTTAGTAGTTCGAGGTTCCCTTTTATATATATCTTTTTCTCTGGAAATGAGAATGATTAAATTTTTACAGGTACAAGGTACGATTTCCTAACATTCAACAGACATTAATTAATTATTAGCAGTTTCATTAAAATCACCAAATATGACCATTGTTAATAAAAAACATAAGTAGGGTTTAGAGATATAGTGACTGGTTTCCATCGTTAGCTCCTATTATCAGTGATCCTGTATCGGTGGACTTGAGTCAGTAGGTCTATAATGGTAGTTGTTACTCTTTATAATGGTAGACTATGTATCAGTGACAGTGAATCTGTATATGTAGCTCCTCTTATCGGTATCACTTCTGTAAAGGTAGAATTCTTGTATCAGTGACTCTCTCCATCTGTAACTCAAGTATATCTGTAGCTACTTGTATCAGTAGACTTGTATCGGTAAGCCTAACAGTCTGTATCAGTAGCTCTTGATTATAACAGTAAACTATGTTTATCGGTGATCTTTGAATATCGGTAGACTATGTCTATATCAGAGACTATGTATTGGTAGGTCTGTATTAGTGACTAAAAAACATAATACTTATCTGTTCTATGAAAATCATTTCCATAGTGAGTTAGTATTATTTCAAAACATGTTTAAACATAGATAAACATTGATTAAAATATTCCAATGATTATTTTGATATATTTTTCAACTCAATAGAAGGATGACATAATTTAACATATATATAGGATTATCAAAACATATTAAAACATAACTGAGATTATCAAAAAAGGTGAGGTCAAAAGAGATATATATTGTATTTTTCGGATAATAGTGTATGATTTATAAGTTTAAAAAAATTCCACTTGGTTTAATGATTAAAATGGGTTTCAATGTTATCCATAGAATATAAATATAGTAAAATTTTATTTTATTATGTATATAAATACTATAAATTAAATGTGATAAGATTTATATAGAAAGAGTATTCAGTAACTTGGATATCAGGGGGTCTCTATTTTAATATTCCATTTTGGATAATAGAACATTATTGGCTAAATAAAATTTAGAAGAGTGTTTTGGTGTTATAGAAAGGAAAACCCAAATGCATATCATATGAACTTTAAAACTTTTTCAGATATTTGATGTGGTGTTATTGTAGGGGTAAAATCATACCACTATTCTAAGGAATTACCTCCATAGTTATTATTTCAATCACATGGATTTACAATTAGTTCAAAATTTGATACATGGAATTAGGATTCTTGAACAACCATAGACAAAATAGGGGACTCCCATAATTGATGTTTTAGAAAATGTTTATAGTTATGGATCTAGTTTCCATTATAAAATTGTGTTATTGTGTTAAGTTTTTTACTACCTCACAAAGATAAAATTTTACTTTGTTATGTGTTATTTCTAAATATCATGCATGTTATTATCCATAAAGTGTATTGAATAAATAAATTGGTGGGATACTCTTGTTCTATTGTCACTCAAACCCTACATATAAAAAATAGGAATATTTAGATTTTTTTAATGATAGGTTCACGTAAACACAATGGTTCATTTGGTAAAGACATATATTATAGATAGTATAGTGAGGAATGATAGTGGTAACAAGGTAGGGGTTGGGAATAAATTTTATATGGATATGGGATGTAGTATTATCCTTTTATTTATTCATTTTAGTATGTTTTATTGCCTATGTTGAATACATTCCTTTACATTTTAAATTATGTATATCTTGTTCCTCCTCTTATTTTTCTGAGGGTTTTTAATGAAATATGATTGTTGATGTGACCATTTATCTTATATTAGGAGTTTTTTATTTTTGAGATATTTTTATATTATGTACTACTTATTTATTCTTAAACATATATACTATTCTTTGGGTATGATATTCCATGTTTTGGAAATGTCATGTAATGATCACAATCCATAACAATATATTATTTCATGGGGTGACATTTCATTCAATGTACATTCTAAAATTAATAGGGACTTATATCCCACCAATTGGGATTGAGAATATCTATTGAGACTTTCCCTGGGCTGGTTAGGTACCCAGATTTGGGGGGAACTAGTTTGGTTCATGAAAAAATGGTATCAATGTTAAGTTATTATTTATATTATTAGCTAAGTAGGTATATAATAGAGATAAGATAATTAGAGATATTGTAAGAGGTGTGATAGGGAGATTATCATGGACTATTAGTATCCCCTATTGAGTTATTAGTTAATTTTTGGAAATGTTGTTAGGTTGTGGGATTTCTTTTACCCTTACAAGTTAGGTAAGGTGTTTGTTTCATAAACATTGTACATATCTTTCTCATTATCAATGGTTGTTTTTTGTTAAATTAAATATCATTTATTAAGGATTATTTTGAAATTTTATAAATCAATATGATATGGATTAGTAGTTAATAATAAATTTTTAGGGTTTTAACTAATTTTATGAATTTATATATCTTTATTTTCCCCTATATGTGACCCATGAATCCACTAAAGGATGTTACAGATAATTATATTCGAGAAACCCATTTGGGGAAATGAGTCTCAATGGTTTAATGGTTTCTCCAGTTTGGGTCTTTGATCATGGGATGAGATATAACCCCACACCTAATAAGGGAGAGTAATTAGTTCCCAAAAAGGATAAACCCCATTAGTTTTTAAATCATTATACTACTCATTTTTATGAAATCAGTTGTCTATAAGATGTTGATGGATTAATGGAAAAGATAGAGAAGATATTTGATTTTCTTGTAACTCAATACTATATCATAGTGGGGTGATCAACCTTATTTATAAAATCCATCGGCCATATGTAATGGGAAACTATAATTTTGGAAAGTAAGTATGAGTACCTTGAGTGGAAGGAATTCAAGGTGATGTTACTTCAGTAGGATTATCTAGATATAATTAAATTGGATAAGTCATTAGAGTTTGTTACTCTACATTAAAGTGATTGGTCATTCCAAGAGTATGAAAATAGATTAGATGAGTTTTCCCACTTCACACTAATGTTGTTAAATAAATATTTATGGTTTGGATGTTTGAAATGGGCATCTAAACCAACATATGATCTCATTAATTTCCCTTTAAACTCACAACATATTTTTAGGATGTGTAATGGGAACTAATTTTATGTATTGATATGGTAGGGTTTCCAGGAATTATGGATGTTTCTCCGTTGTATCATGGGAAAATAAGATATCCTTTTGGGAGAAAATCAGTTCATGAAGAAATGGAAATTATAAGTACAAGTGGCTCAAGGCTTGTGCCCCTATTTTTAACTTCAAAGAGATCCGATGTGGATTGATTTTCATGTTATCAATTTTGATATTATGGGAACATGAGGCCCTTATTTAGGGACACTCTTATGTATTTTAATATTCATTAATAATCTATACCATTAATTGTGGTTCTATACAATGATTTCCAATAAAAAATGATGTAGGCTCCATGTACTACAATGGATACACTAATAATCCACATGGTTTTAAGGCAATGGGATGCTAACCATAGGGGCATGGTTGTTGGACCAACACATCATATTGTCAGATTTTTCATAGAATAAAAAATCAATATTTTGAAAACCATAGAATCTTTGCATGACTTGGAATATGCATATAGTGGATCTAGCTCTCATGGAATATGATTTAGCACTAAAAATAGTGAGATGTATAATATGTATTAGATTATATATAGGAATATCTATATTTTATATTTTTTTATTCACTCATTCATCTCTACCCATGTTATGGAATTTAATCTTCTGATGGATTTCATGGTATATATCTTAGAAATTTTAACACCACATAGTTGGAATAAAGAGAATGGTTCTTGATATATTTCTTGTGTTATCATTCTCTCAGAAGTTTATTTGGCACAAGATTTAAATATCCATGAGATAGTAACAATTTAAATTATTACTAGTGGAAAATAAATTTTTTCTCTTTAGAGATAATGTTGAATACTACCAATGAAATCTTACCTCTAATTCTCTCAATTGAAATCATCTTGTTTTTCCTAGGGATAGGGATCTGTAATCACATAATGTTGTACCACCCCTTTATAAAGTGTTCAGAATATAATTTTAGCTGGAATAGAGATTGATAAATGGAATATTTTTGTTGAGCTTCCTCATAATGTAGGATAATCATTATATGTATTCCATGGTTATTTTTGGTTTCTGTATAGAAATTAATGTTGTGTATTCAATTAACTTGGGTCCTGGAACATCCCCAATTTAAAGATCCTTTTAACATATGAAATTTATATAACCCATGGTTTTAAATTTTTATCCTGAAATTTTCAAATCAGAGGGATATATTCGCCCAAGAATGTCCCATTAGAATACACCTATTATCTTCCCCATGAATGAGGATGAATTTATGTTACTATTAATTGATTGAAAAAATATAAATGGTGTAAATATTAATAACAAGTACCGAAATTCTAAAATTAATGATATATTCAACCAATTAAAGGGGGTTGATAGTTGTAAAATTTTTAACTATTCAATGTATAACAAATATAGTTTAAAAGAATTTGATATTTTATATATTATATTCCTGAGTAGACATGGTAACATCATGTATTTCATAATTAAATTTAGGTTGATGAATGGTCATGTGGATTTAATGGAAATAATATGCATTATATTACATTATTTCCTCGATTCATTTACATTAGTTTTCATGGATGACTTCTTAATATATTCAAATATTAATGTAGATATTGAAAACCACTTGATAATCATCTTGGGGAAAATTTTCAACTAAATTATCAATGATGAAAATGTAAAAATCCATATTATAGATACAAGAAATAAAATTTATAAATCACATGGTGTCCAAATAAGGAATCTTAGTTTATCCTGATGTGTTAAAAGATGTCATGTTTTTTTATGGAACCAACAAATCTCATTAAATTTTAATTATGTTTAGGGATTACAGGTTACTACTGGTGTTTTATCATATAATTATCTATTTTTTATTTGAATTTGACTATAATCACTTGAAAATAGTAATATTTCTATCTATCTATAATTTTAATACATGTATGATGAGCTAAATTGGTGTTTGAGTTTGGACGTGGAGTTGATTATTATTGAAGAGGATTTGGATATGTGGTCTTTTATAATGATTATAGTATTGGTTTGGATATTTTTTATGTAAGTTTATCATTTATTATACATTGATTCTTGGAAATTTTGAAATAATGATAATAACTATAATTTTCACAAGTTTTGGTTCATTTTTGTTATTTACATAATGAAATGTTAGTGGAATTACCTCTTCTGTGAGAAGTTCATGGTGTTCTCTGATCAGAAAATTCTTGGCTATATGTATTCTAAAAAATATTTAAGCCTCATTCATAGGAGTTGGATTGAATATTTATTCATGTTCACTTTTTTATCTTACTTACATACCAATCAAGGGGAATGTTATTGCAGATTCCCTTAGTTATAATTTTTCATATTAGGCTCTCATATTGTCTAGTGAGGAGTGGAATCCCATGATTTTATTTTATGATGTTCAAATAGGGGAATACAATGAGATTGATTCCTTTTTTATTCCCATTGTTCATTTTCCACCTCTTTTTTTGAGACAATTTCCAAGGATCAGGTAGAATAATGTATGTTCTAGAATCTTAAAGAAGATTTATTTAGTGGGGAGACATCTGATCAGTGGTCTCTATCCCCCTGTGTTTCCATTAATTTCAAAAACATTATGATGGTTATTTATTTAGTAATGGAGGAAATTTCAAAGTTTTATCATCAGTAACAATTTTCCATCCACATTGGGATTATGATGATGTATTATTATATGAATCAGAGGTACTAGTGGTCAAACATCATGAGAGACGTATGATAAATACTATCTTAGGGTTATACCTATTAGTAGGTATATGTTGAACATCTGTTAAAATATGGTTTTTTAGCCTTATACACCATTATAACCTAGAAGTGAGATGTGATTTGCACAAAATTCATTATAAAAAAACCTCATATCCCATAGTGATAGAACAATAATTTTGTTGTGATCATCTTGTTGACTAAATGTAACCACTTTATATCGATAAAAAGATGAAAAAAGTGGAGGATATGGTATGTTTTTTTTGTATAATAATTTTTGAGGATTCGTAGTGTCTATTACTATATGGTCTCTAATTTAGGACCACTATTAACATCCTACAGTTGGTTGGGATTCCAAGAAGTAATGGAAACATTTTTGATGTTGTGATAATCATACCACCCATTAGATCTATGGGAAAATACAATGAGTAATATTAGATTTATATGGTTAGTATTTTTATTGAAGTTCTTGAAATTAGAAATTCATCACACATACAATTTATAATATATGATTTTTCTTATAGTAGTAGTTTCCATTCCTCTATTTAAATGAAACCATTCATGACTCTTTATTGTCAATTGTGACACTCTCTATTATATTGGGTAGAGATATGTGAGACCACATTGATACAAACTAGTATCATCTAAGATAATGAAATAACCTATGTAGGGTTAAGATAAATAATTTTTATTCCTTATAAATATTCTTTCATTATATTTTTTATATCTATGTACATCATAAATTTTTTAGGTAATTTTTAAGTCAAAAGGAGAATCATTATTTCTATCCAAATTAGTTTTCTAGACATTATATATTTTTAATTACAATGTTGATTTTATAATTATAGAATTTAAAATTCATCAAATTAACATAATTTTTATAATTAATATTGTTAAAATTATCATAGTATGATTTTTTTCAATTTTTAATGGTTTTATTTTTTTTAATGAATAGTATTAAATATTAATTTTTATTGAAAATTCTCTTTTAGTTTTATGATTTTGGAACTATTCATTTATTTTTAAAATGGTTTCATAGATAAATTAGGTTTATTTTGTTATTTATAATCCAAATATGTTATTTTGATTTAATTTTATATGTAAATTTATTATAAATACATTTGTATACATAATTTATTAAAGAAAAAATTGTTTTCATTGTGTATTTTAGGTTTAAATTTAAATTATATTATTCCACATCTATGAGTTAAATTTGTAAAAAATATATTCCACATATGTAATCATCAAATTAGATATTTTTTAAAAAGGTAAACACAATTTTTAGTACAAATGATTATTAAAAACAATAAAAATATGTTTCCATGAATAAGGTTAAAACATTTTTAATAGGGGGGGGAGGGGTTAAACATAAGTGATAAGGGTTAAGAAGACCTATAAAATTTTCTAAATTATATTATATAGTAATATTTACACCCTATATAATCTCATATTAGAAATGGTCTAGTTTAAAGATACTATTCTAGAGTAAGACAATAATATATTTTATTATGTTTAAATTTTTGATGTGTAGGATCTCCCCAACATAATAAAGGAAACCCCTTCTTATCTCATCTATACGCATAAAAATAAATCTGGTTGGTCCAATACCTATCTAAATAACTTATTTACGTCCATACCTATGTTCTACAGTCCATTTTTTGATCACAAAACAAACTTTAGAAGGAACTATGTATAAAAATAAAAAGATTCTATGTTAAATAAAAATAGCTATTAACAAAACATTTTCATTTTATTTCTTATTCTATAACCTTCAAATATCCTTCCAAGATGAATAATTAATAACACCATTGTCTTCCATATGTGGATATTTTTTATGTTAATTGGAGAATGTGTATCATACACCCTCTTCCATCAAATGGGAATTTAGATGATCGTTTTTATGTATAGAAGACAAACACATCGCAAACTAATGTAATTAATTTTCAATCACCACCCTCAAAGCTGGTAATAATGATGTATTTAATGTATATATATGATATTAAAAAAAATTATATATTTATAGAAAGATATCATATAATCTAATTTCTAACCTTTCCGCCCATTAAAAAATGAAAATGCTACTAATGCTTTTGTACGACCTACCTCTTCATAATTATAACATAATTTTTTAGAAAATCATTCATTGTAAGTTTTAAAATTAGAATTAATATATAAAAATGATAATCATTTCTAAAATATTATTCTATATATGATTCAATAAATAACTCTATGAACAATATCAACATTGCAGAGTGATTTTTTAGATAGGAGGAGAATATCTTCAAAACATAGGATGTGAACATAATTAATTAGGTAATTATATATAACGTCTAGACCTAGGATTCCCGTAACCCGTTCCCTATGACAGTGGGTAACATGGCCTTAACCGTGCCTCCTCGTACACTGGACGATGATGACTAGATGTGTGGATGTAAAGGAGTTACAGTGGGGAGACCATACCCTCTTATTATAGTGGCACAATAGATAAAATCCTTAACAGAAAATAGAAGAAAAATAATCAATAGAATTATAAAAAATTAGTGGAAGAATAAATAGAATATAACAACCGAATAAAAATAGAAAGCCTCCATGGTAGTGTTAATACATGAATGCATGGGATGATGATATACAATAAGGAGAATGTGGGAACATTTATAAAGTCATACTATAAAAATTTAAATATTAAAAAAATCTACTCAACTTGCTTCTCGATTGTATGCTCGGTCCGTTACTCCTAATCACAAACTATGAGTTAGAATATCAACAACCTGAAGTTGTGCCCTCACCCTTATCTATACTGATAATCATATAATATAATTGGGTACCAAAGGCAACAAGATTTGGGTGTGAGATAAAATCTTTATAGGCAACCAACAATGTTGTACTTATGTAAATTTAGTATTTCTTGTAACTAAACAATGTGAACCTATAAATTACTTAATAGGATATTTTGAGATAAATAAATAACATATTCTGTGTTTCCTAAAGGAAACTCAGAAGCTCTACCTTTTTTGGATCAAGGCTATAAATAATTTAAATTTAGTTACTCTATATATTTTAATAATACATATATAATATAGTTATATATTTCATCCACCAATATGAACCATGTAAGTGCAGACGTAAGTAGATATATACATGGAAAAATAGTTGTTGGATAGATTGCGCCATAACTCATACATCTATAACTAGTCAAAAGAGCCTATAAGATCAAGAAACATCTCACATTCCAGACATTTCATAATGAATGAGATATGTCATACTTGTCACTCGAGATGGTGAGTGTGTCACTATTTCAACACTCTATGCAAAGGAGGTGGTGTGTAAATCCCACCATGCAACTAGTTTCAATGGTTTGAGACATCATGTACGACAGCTGATGTAAGGGATAATGACACCACAATGCTCATCTAAACCCTTACCATCATACCAAAACCTCTATCAAGGATCCTTTATATACATAATACGATCATGAGGCATTACCTCACATGAATCACATTTATCAAGCTCAATATAAACAAGGATTCATAATTAATATTAATTAAATTTGATGAATATTGAATGGGAATGGTCATAACACCCTCATAAGTCTTTTGATTCAATTCAGCTAATTATTTTTAAGAAGGGAAATCATCATTCGTTTGACATTCCACTAAATTAAATTCATTTAAATAATTGAATCACTGAAAATTTGTCTACCAGGCTCAAAGATCCATTTTGAAGGTTACACATTTACCAACCCAATTTTATTCATAGAAATTTATACTTTAGGTTGACTCAAAAACCTAAGAGGATTCTTAAGATCTATAAAAAATCATAAATTAGGTAAATTCTTTTTTATATCAATGATTAAAAGTAAAATTATGTTCTGGGAAATTTAGAAAATTTGCTACAAATTCCATTTTTAGTGGCCCTAAAGGGGTTTCTATATGTGTGGATACCACCATATAAAACATTAAAAAAGGATTAATGTACATGTATCAGGGCTAAATGATCACATTAATATGAATAAATCAATAAAATGGATAAGTTTAGAAAAATCAGGGGTGTTGAAAAATGACATTACTTTGAGACATCGAAACCCATGGGAACAATGATAAGACTACCTAAATCAAAGTCAAAGATGAATCCTTGATCGACATCAGCCTAAAATTTGGATTAGTTTAGAATTAATCTATGATAAGGTCTAAAAACAAGAAAAAAGAGCAAATGATCATTCACCAAAATAGAACAATAGATTCAAAGATAAATATAGATAAGAAGGGAGAAGATTGTAGAATTTACCGTGATAGATCCAACACTTCCAATGGATATTGAATTGGACTTTAGATCATAAATTTAGCTCAAATCCTAACTAGAGGGATTTGGTATCTAACAGTTAAGGAAAAATCTACCCCAATGCTGGAGGAATAAGGGTAAAATGTTAAAGGTTTAACAGATTTAATTATTTGAGAAAAATAATATAACATCAAAATAAAAGGGCACATGATTTGGCTGCAAGGTTGGATAAATCATGTTCCATGAACATTCCATTCACTGCAACTAAGGAACACATCACATTGTTCACAAAATGGGTTGCTGATCATGAATAATATATGTGAAAAATATCTATCCCAAACATGCACTCAACCACACAACCATGAAAGTGGGGTTGCACTATCACATAAAAAACAAGAGGCTCCTTCTTCCACACCTTCTACAACCACACAGTTTAGGAAAACCATATGGGATGGGTGGCACAATCTTTTCTGACCATGAATCCCTATTGTTTATCACTATTTCAGGGCTACGAGCTCTGAATGATCCCGAAACGCACCAAATACCTCCTTGAATTGATTAATAATCAATATTAGGGTGATTTAAGGTAATCAAATTAAAAATAAAATGATCCATACATTCATAAAAAGGTAGTTCATTATATCATACCCTCCTTAATGTATCTTTTCCTTAAGTTTTCCTTATTGGGTAAAGATGTATCATCGATGAAGAGTTTTGGACACTGAGCTTGTATACAAGTTACATGTTCTTAGGCCTCATCTTATACACAACCATACCACAATTAAAAAATACCTAAGGAACTAACCTAACTCATAGAGTACTCATGCTTAGATCCACAATACAAATTAGATACTCCTTGATGGAAGCATCTATACCCAATTCATCCACATATAGTTGAAGGACATGTGATGGGTATGGATAGTATCAATGAATATGAGATACATGAAATGCATCATGAATTGAAAAATATATATGAGGAAGTTCCAGCTGGTAAGCCATTGGACAGATATGTTTCACATCTTAAAAGGGTTCAATAGTCCTCAGTGAAAGGTTACCCTACCTACATATAAATTTGTGCCCTAACCTGGGTGAGTCTCACAAAAAAATATGGTCTCCAACCATGAATTGGAGAGGTATATGGTGCCTATTAGAATTTGGATTCTATCAATACTGATCTATCATAATGATCTTTCTGATCAGTTGGACATACTATGTAGTCTTCAAAAAGAGACATGGTCTATGAATAGCTACATCACCAAAAAATAGCTAGCACATAGGTGAGTAAAAAGGCATAGAAAATAAGGATTCATAAGGATCTATCTCGATGGTAGCTTTAAAACTATTATTACACTCCAAAATTATGGGGGAATGTGTTTAGGACAAGAACCTCTAAATTCAAGGACACATGGAATTAGCATGTCCTCTAGGACTGGAATATTATCCTCTACCGATCCATCATTATGTGTTTGATAGATCATGCTCATAATCACTTTTGTACCCAATGACTTCTTCACCTCCTTCCATAATTGTGACATGAAATGAGAATCTATATAAAAAATGATTGAATGAGGAGATCAATGAAGAGGTAAAAACTCTATGAAATACAATTTACCTATCAAATCTTTTAAAGGTTTCTTCTATAGTAAAGAAGTGTGGGACCATAATCAAAAAATTAATAACAACCCCCACTGTATCACTTCCATGAGGTGATCTGGGTAGACCAGTCATGAAATCCAATGAAATATCATCCCACTACCACATGGGAGTGGGAAATTTCTATACAATCCATAACGTTTTCTGATGTTCCACATTAACCTCTTGACATGTGGAACATCGATTAGTGGATATAAAATCATGTATTTCATACTAGTCCACTAATATTTTCATTGTAGATCCCAATACATTTTGGTGACATTGGGGTTAACCACCAAAGATGAGGCATAGAATTCACATATGATATCTTCTCTGATGGCTATTGGGACCCATACACACCAATGGAATAGTAAGGAATCATCTACATCCACAATCCAACCGGAATATGCATCCTAATCTGGGATGATTTACTATTGGACAAGGTATTCCGGATCATATAATTGTCTCGTTCATACAAGTTCTAGAAGAGTATAAGTCACAACTAATGCTGAGAGCATAGTCTGACCTTTTTCCACCATAACCTCAATTTTCATACTAAGAATGAGGTCCTATGTTTACATTCTACACTATATTCCTGAAACACATGTTTATAAGTCACATGTATTAGTTAATTGGCTTAAACACTTTCTATCCCAGACATGTAGGGAAGCTTAAAATCAAACGACTGTAGGTACTCAACCAAACTATGTTGTTTTTTGATTGAGATCCCACTGTTTGAATTTGTACTTGAGGGTTTTGTGATCATTTAACATCATAAATTTTTCTCCAGGAATATTGTGTCTCCAATAGCGTTGAATATAAACCACATCAACAAGATTGAGGTTCTACGTTGTGTAATTTTATTTGTGGGGCTTCAATTGATGAGACCCCTTTATGACACCTCACTTCTCCTATATTAGGATAGATCCAAGAATGATACCTGATTTATCAGAGTATAAAATATATCCCCTTACTATATTTGCAAGAATTAGTATTGGCACTAAAGTATGTATTCCCTTCAACTCCCAAAAGTTTTCTTTGAAAGATTGTGATCAAAAAATTTTTACACCATTTATTGTCATGCCCATAAGAGGCACTAGAAGAACTAATAAATCCTGGATTAAGCATCTGTAATTTTTGGATATCCCCAAAAACATTGAATATAAAATATGTTCTTGAGATTCTCATAGGAAACTAAAATCAAACATTCTCTAGGTCAACTGAAACTCCTGACATTGGGATGATATGACCTAGTAAGTGGAAATTGTTGATCAAAAAGTGTTATTTACAGAGAATATCATAGATATGATGCTCTCATATCTTATACATCATGATATCATCATGGTTTTCATTGTTTTTTCCAGATCGTGAATACTCTATGATGTTTTTAACAAATGATACCAAAAATTAATCTTGATACCGATGGAAACCTAATACATAAGATCCATGAAGACTACAGGCCCATTTGTGAGTCCAATTGGAATAACTAGGTACTCATATAGACTATACCTACTTCTGAAATCTATTCGAGGAATGTATGTGGACCTGACATACACATGGTGATAGCCTGACCTCAAATAAATCTTTTAAAACACTATTGATTCTCAAATATGATTAATGAGGTCATTTATTCTAGGAATTGTATAGAAATCCATTATCATGAGAATGTTCAATTGATGGTAATCCACGTAGTTCCTAAGGGTACCATCTGCCTTCCTGGAAAAAAGATCTAGTGAACCCTAATTATAATTAATGGGGCATAAAAACAATTTAGCCTACATATCAACCATATATTTCTTAACCTCCAAAATCTACCAAGGTTTCATCCGATAAGGATGAATGGTCATTGGTGTAACTTCCCGTACTAGTTCAATAGTAAATTTAAACTCTCACACTAAAGGTAGACTGGTGAAATCCTCATGAATGAAATCTTGGAAACAGTCCACTATGGGTGAAAATATTTAATTTTTTAACCCCTCATTATCTAGGAAAAGACTGGCGATCTGAGTTGTCACGTTACCCAGCTTCTACTCCTCAGGACCTGCTGTAGTAGCAATGACATTCCATTATACCTTATTCACATTCTTAATACCCTTTGGTAATGTAAACGTCACCATCAGATGATATAAGACAATATGGGATTGATAGGGAACTATCCAGTCCAACCAAAAGATTACATGGATCATTGTCATGTCGAGGACGAAATGATTCCACACACAAAGTTAACTGCCTATCTTGAGGGGACATTCCTTACTATAACATCCTTATTTTATTCAAAGGTATGATACATTGAATTTTTTGTTTAAAATATTTAAAATTGATAAAATATCAATTCCTATCCTTTAAATGGAGGTATTAGTTATTTCTAGGGCTTGTTTGAACCTCAGATCACCCCAAAGGTGTAAACGTTTCTCGATCATAGGGTTTTTCAACCCGGGCGACCTCAGGTGTAAGGTTGTGAAACCAGTTGTCAAACCATGGTACTAAGATACCACACAATAATATATGGTTAGTAAAACAATTTTTAATCCATTATCTACCCCAAATGTGATCAAAATTTACTACACAGTTGGCACATGAGGTGGTTGATGGTGTGTCCATACCATGCAACAGCTATTGTGTCAATAAAAAATTAATTTTTAGTGGTTTATTTTTTTATACCCCTTTCTTCTACTCCTCCTCCCACTCGTGATTTTATCCCCTACAAAGGACCTGATGGCCTCTCTCCTCCGACCTTGGGGTTTTGATATTTATCCCTCAAAGTTCATCTAATATCTTTACCATCAAAATCTATTAACTCTTACTAGAAATCTCTTTCATTTTTACCCATTGATTTCCTTGTTTCTCCAACCCTCACTACACTTTCTCCAATAGACTTATATTTCCGTATTATAGAGGGTTATACTAAATCTCTCAATTTCATCCATTTTATGTAGAATAAAGCATTTCTACTATACATGAATAGTACCACAACTTTTATGTAGGGCGTCTTCTATTTTTTCCAATTGTTTTTGTCTCTTATAGAATTGTGCCGTTGTACCACCCCATTGTAACATTATGTTGAGGATTTTTATCGTAGGTAAAAATGAATGGCTGGTTTTTTCATTACCATTGGGACTATACCTTGTGGGGAAACTAATGATTAGGGTGTTTTCTTGGATTCAATCACCCTCTTATTTGGACCAAATAAAGTGCCGTAAGTTTCCCGTTGTTTGAAATGTGGGAAATTTTAATTATTGTCTATGGAACATTGAAAAATATGTAATTTGATTAATATGTTTATAAAGAGAAATATACCATGAATTACCCCCTCTTAATAATGTCTATGACAAAACATAGTGGATTATCTCACATTTAGTGCCTTATTCCATTGGAATTATTGATGTCTATTTGAATGAAATATTCCATTCATTGTAAAATGATCATTTAAAGTTTCATAAGTACATTACTTTAATAAAATCCTTATTCCTTATTCTAAAAGATTATATTTCATGAAATTTCCCTTTCTTGGTGGTATTATACTCAAATTCACATTTTAATTCCATATGAATTATTCTAGTGACTTATGTTAAATCCTTATGTATAATTCCATGTGAAATAACATACCTTATATTAGGAAAATTCTTATGCGTTGTTCGGTTCTCATTCTTGAGATGTTTTATGGTTTGAAAGGAATGTGATACATGATGAATCATGATAGCTTGAGATATTGAAATGTCATTAATGACATATTGGTTAGAGGCATGTTGATTCTATACTCATTTCTTATGGTTCATTTCATAAGAATTTTTCTTATATCATATTCCCTAAATAGTGGCTGGAACTAATCGAAATGATTGTTATTTTTTTTCTTATTCTATTGAAATTACATGTGTTATCAAGCACTTGTTTAAGGATTATTTCATGATACATATTCCTCATACCTTGATAAATTTTAACAAATGATCATTTCCATGATATACGATATTTTCTAATGATTTTTAGCATGAATTTCATAGCTTGGTTAATGGATGCATGTCATATTGAGTTGATTATTGTTGGTTTGAAATAATAAATGCATTGATTTTAATGTATTCCTTGTTTGATATTGAATGTGACACTGGCTAAGAGAGAACTTGGGCTCTGTATTAAGGTCCCATTGATGGAATTTTCATGATTTATGGGTTACAAACAGATGTTCATGGGGAGATGTGTTGACTTTCCCGGAAAGGGATCCTCAGGTGATTTATTGTACTCTTATGTGATAATGGTTTCCAAGTGGAGAAACAGTGTGTGTAATGTTTGGAAAGATGGATACAATATGCCTTGGGGGATACTCAGTTCCCCTGTGAGATACCTGGGATAGAATCAGTGGTTACCATTCCTCATAGTGATACTCAGTTTGATGTAAGTGTCTCATTGGATGGGCTTTGTGGCATTGTCTTATATTAGATGTTCCCATTGTGGCAATGGACATTATTTTAAATCCTCTAGTATAGACATGCGACTCTACCTCTTTTTTTAATGAAATGTATGGTTTTCACTGTCTTCTTGGTCATTGAATCATATAAGATAAAAAAAGTTGATTATATGAGCATGATTATGCACAAGTGACACTTCAACCTCACTTTATACCATACTTATGTGGTGACATGGAATTGAGACCCCAATCCTGAGCACATGCATGTGGGTATAATTCATTAGTTGCCTTTTCACAGTGGAATTTTTTATATATATTATTACCTTCATAGGTTTCTTATTCAAACATATTACATATGATGAAGACAGTGATATGACATGGGTTTTTATTTAGGAACCTCAGCCATGTTGTAGTTATTCACTTATGTACTACCTTCTCATTTATTATATCTGTTACACTAATTCTTAATGATATCATTAGAATAGGAAGGTCTAGACACCACGGGTGTTGTCCTACTAAAATTTATTATCTGACACCCTGGTTAGGTGCCATTAGGTACTCAAGTAAACTTCATGACTACAATTATGGATAAAGGGAAGCGTGTGGCTTTTGATGCTTGATTTTCTTGATCCTTGTGATGGGGATGGGGGTATAGGACCAAAACAGTTCCCAAAATTCTGTTGTATCAGTTTTCAGTATTTTTAATTTGGATAGAAATATTGTTTATACTTGTACCCTTGTTTACATGAAATTATATTTTCATATAGAATTAATATCTCATCCTCATTAGTTTTGTACCATATATTATTATTCAGTTTATGTAGTTGTATTTACACTCTGATTTGGTTATTTATTATTTCTTCTACTTTCTACTTATTATTATGATTCTTATATTTCTTATTATTATTTAAAACTTTTCATAATTTGACCTAGGTGGGAGTAGTATCCCCAAAGACACAACCTAGGCCCTTACTACTAGTCAGTAGCCACTGTTGTTCAGGAAGATGTTCTTGAGGAAATGTGTCAAACCATTGTCAGGGAACTTTTGAGAGACATCAGAAACTGGGAAAATACAATGTGGTGTTAGGGAGAGGTTTTATTTTCCATTTTCATACTATTTGTGATTATATTTGAGACTACGATATAGGAATTTGGATCTGACCCTTTTCATGGATGTCATTAACCCATGTATAGGGAAAACACAAATTTCCTGGGAAGAGAAATGCAATGATTTTTTATTCCAATGATGATTGATACGACATCACCATGGAGCGACACACATTTTTCATGATGTTATTGACATTAGTCTATTTGAAATGATGATTAATATTACATAATTCCAATTTAATGATGGAGTTTCATTAAATTCATAATACTTTGTACTATAAGAAATGAAATTAAATGAATTATTACATGTCATTATTATTTTCAGCATGCATTTTCCTATTTTCATGTTATTACTATTGTGACAAATTGTTATATACTACAGTGCTTATTTTTTATAAGAAAAGAACTGTTCCTAATTTTTTATACTGAAATATTTTGTAGTTTGAGTAATTTGGATGCCACTTTCAAATCATCAGGGTATAGTCCCTCAATGATTAGGTTGGTTATCCAACTAATTTAGAAAAATAGAATGTGGTAATTAAATACATAAATGTTAAAATGAAAACCACCTGTTAAAAAGAAATTTTTTCTTTATATGGTAATGTGTGACATTGACCTTACCTTGGAATAGACTGTAGGCTAATTTCCTTCTGAAACATTTATGGTCCTTCCTTCTTATCTAGACCTAGATCTTGGAGTAGGCTGTCAGTAGTGTAATGCTCAGTGGAAGGACTTGATCATGTCCCCTTGTTTCATTCACTATGATTTGTGCCTTGTTTAGAGAGTCTTTGTACCTTCCCTCTTTGCCTACATTCCTTAATTTCGTGTTCTATCAGTTATAATGATCTTTTCATAGTTGGTTTCTTGAAAATTGTAGAGCTATGTCACCATGAAATCCTTGTGCTTCAAACAAAGAGAGTGGTGATGATCACACTTCTAAGGAAGTCATCCATGAGCCACCAATTTGTACTACCTATAGTGCCTCCTAAGGAACCTCTAATTGATCTTCCATAGGGAACCATTTAGTAGTTCAGGGATAGATTTTAGAGGTGTATACAAGCTATTTACGGTGCTCCCTAACCTAGCCTGACTATCGCAGAGCTTTCATGGGGCATTCAGTAGCCGCATTATCCCACTTACATAGGGGATGTACGTCCTCACACTATAAGGTCATGTATAGAAGCTATGAAATCCATATTCAACCTTATTGATACACCTATAGAGTGGAAGGTTGAGAATTCAACATACACGATTCATGAATCTTCCAGGAATTGGTGGGATGAGATGTCTTAGTCATAGCATTACAAAGACATGAGATGGGAAAAATTACAGACATATATATTTGATCATTTCATTTAGCAAACATTGAGAGTGCGCTAAGATAGGGAGTTCATGCATATACAGCATGAATCTATGACCATGCTTGAGTATTATAATCATTTCAATGAGATTTAGACTTTTTATCCATCTCTAATGGGTGATGAATTGACTACTGTGTGTTCTGGGAGGTTATGATTGGATACACTATCTGCTCATAGGTGAACATCTTTTGGTTTACTACTATTAAAGAGATATTGAACCATGCCATAATTTGAGAGTGAAAGCTTCAGGAAGTAGGTCTTATGAGCCAAATCGGTTATATTCCACATATGAGTGATGGTTATTTAGGTAGTAAAAAGAGCCATTTTGGGGGTTCTTATGGGGGAAGTTCAATCGAGGGGACATGTGTTGACAGTTCCATGGTATTTCACCATTGAGACAGTATATTACCTAAGAATTCTTAGTGAATTATGAACCCAATTGAACTATGATCTTGGAAAAAAAATATGTCATCTACAACATTTATAACATTTTTATTCCTCTAGAATCTAGTGGAAGGGGATCTGTAATCATACATTCATCGGGTATGGGATCCACGACACAATGTCATATAGGGAGTTGGTATTATTCTGGTCGATCAGGATGAGATATAACGGTCGTGGATTAGGTAGTTAGGAATTAGATCATCAAAATTATCAGAGTGGGTATTCTCAGTATAGCTAGACAGTATCTTAGGGATTTGGTTCAAGACCAGTGTATATAGTGCATCAAACGTCTGAGAAAAAAATCCAAGTCCATCTAAAGATACAAGTAATATTCTGGGAGACTCTACTTTAGTTTCCTATATTTTAGATATAGGGGCATCACACTTTTACATATTTTATGTGTGTGTGGAAAGCATTGGTCTTGATATATAGTAGTTATTAGGCATTTTGTCTCTTGACACTCCACTAAGGGTCATAATAGAGGGCATACATCAATGTCAAGAATAACCCCCTGAGATATGTGGGTACTGTTTCATTAGAATTTCCACATCCTTGAGATGGCCAACTTCATTGTCATCCTTGGTATGGATGGGATCATTAATTATCATGAAAAATTGTATGTTTTTATCTCCATTGAGTGTCTTTTACATTTTCTAAGGGAAATGAATATATACACAAAGGTGAGTGGGATATCCAGACAGTTTGAGATGGACCCATGCAAGATGGGATTGGTAGAGTAATTGCCCAGCTAGTGAGTCTCTTTATGAGTGATCTGGGAATCCAACTCAAGGTGTTCCCTCCATTTTTTGATCATTTTATGGATGTATTTCTTGACTATTTCTCTGGATTACCTATTGAGATAGAGGTTGAGTTCATAATTGAGCTAGTTCCAAGCGCAACACCAATATCAATTCTTCCATATAGGATAGCATGGAAAGAGATTCAAGAACACACAATGTATCTGAAAGATCTTGATGAAAACTGTTTAATTCGACCCAACACATCACTATGATGTTCACCTATTTTTTACCCAATAAGTTAAATGGTACCCTTCAATTGTGTGTGGATTATAGTTTGTTGAATCAGATTACAATGAAGAAATGTAATCTATTTCCTCATATAGATGAATTCCTCAACTAGATATAAGTATAATACTTATTCCCTAATATTTATTGAGGCTGGACTACAATAAATTACATGTAATACCATCAGATATACCACATAAATCATTTTGGAGTAGGTATGGCCTGTATGTTTACTTGGTTACGCTATTCGATCAGAAGAATACATTGCCTATCTTCATGGATTTGATTAATCATGTTTTTCACCCATATCATGATTCAATCATGGTGGTATTTGTAGCAAAAATTTTGGCACACCTGTGTACCAAACACTACCATGTCACAGATATTGAGATCGCGTGGATTACACTGAGAGAGAACCAGCTATATGCAATAATTAGAGAATTCCACTTTTGGAATAGCGAGGTACACTTCCTAAGTCGTATCATATTTGAGGATGGAACATCTATTTAACAAGATATGGTGAATTCTATGGTATCCCGGGAGTATTCTAATAATGTGTTTTATATACACAGTTTCCTAGGGATTTCAATCTATTACAGGCATTTCATCCTGGAATTTTCCATCTTAGCATCACCTCTAACAGACCTAAATAATAAGGGTGTATAGTAACTATAATCTGAAGCATGTGAGAAGGTCTCTCAGGTGTAAAAAGGAAGAATCAATTCATCTCTGATTCTAATTATACATATGTTAGGAAGATGTTATACAATTTATTATAATGCTCCATGGATCGATGTGAATCAATTTTTGATGTAAGGTGATTGAGTTTCTATGTATGGATCTCACTAATTGAGCCTTCATGAGGGGAACTATCATTCACATAGTCTCAAGCTGGAAGACATGGTTCACCGAATTTAGTGTAGGAGGCATCATCTTTTGGGTGAGTGGTTAATTTTTTAGACAGATCATAAAAGCTGAAAGTACATATCCCCAAAGTGGGACTTGAATTTGAGGTAGCGTATGTTGGTAAAATACCCATTGTATTTTTATTTTGAACTTTTTTATAAAATTAATATGTGAAATTTTGTGGATGATGTAGTGAGAAATAAAACTCAGAAACAATCCATCCAATTTTCTTGAAGAGGGTGGAAGATGATATCTATGTTTTTAGAGTTGCATCTGGAGGTACAAGAGTAGTATGTGAAACTTGTTTTAGCAACTTTAGAGGTGGGATATTCTCTCCAAGAATGGGTTCATATGCATCATTTATCAGATTTGGAGGCCCTATTTCTAGGATAGAGTATAAAAGGAGGGAAACCAACATCCGGTTGGGTTGTTGATAGTAGCGTGACCCTCATCTAGCGTGGCGATGATTTGGTTCCTTAAAATATACAAGAAGAGATATTGGGGGAATCTCATGGCTCAGCCTGTAATTTTCACCCTAGGAATACAAAGATGTATTAGAATATGTATTGTCCATACTAGTGGATTGGTATGATGATGCAGATAGAGGGCTTTATCACACGGTGTTACACCTATCATCAGGTGAAGGAAGAGCACCAGTGACTTGCTAGACTTCTAAAACCCTTATCAATTATATAGTTGAAATGGAATTAAGTCACCATGGATTTCATTACTGGAATTCTGAGGCCTCCTCAAGCTAGTTATTTAGTATGGGTGATCATCTATTGGATGATCAAATTAACTCACATCCTACCAATCTGTGAGACAAACTCTGTTGATTAGTTAGGTAGAATTTACATATGGGAGAGAGTACGAATTCATGGTGTACCCCATTCTATAGTTTTGGAATGACATGCATGGTTTACATTGCTATTCTGGAAGTGGTTTCATAAGGCACTGGGTTCACATTTGCTCTCAAGTATTTCATATAATCCTTTGACCGATGGGATGTCTAAGCAGATGATTTGGGTGTTAGAGGATATTCTTAAGCCCTGTATTTATGATTTTTGAGGTTTATGAGATAAGCATATTCCTCTTGATGAATTTTCCTATGATAACAGATTTTAGGAAACAAATAAAATGGCTCTATATGAGGATCTATATGGTAGACTGTGTCGTTCACCCCTGTGTTGGCTAGAGGCAGGGGCAATTCTTTTGGGTCCTTGCCTTGTTCACGAGACTTTAATGAAATTCTAGTGGATTTAAAAGTGTATGTCTACATCATAATCAACATATACTTCATATACTAATCATCATCATAGACCTATGGAATTCAAGGTGGGAAATAAGGGTTTTATATGGGTATCGCATAGTTAGGGACATAAAAGAATTATGAGATAGGTAATTCTATCTTTGAGATATATCAGTCCTCTCGAGATAATGGAGAAGGTTTAGCTAGTATCCTATAGGTTTATATTACCTTAGTGGTATTGATCCATGAATGACATCCTTTACGTATCTTTTCACTGATAGTACCATAAAGACCCATCTCATTCATTTTTTCCTAATGATATCGAGCTTGAAGAAGATGCATCCTTTGAGGAGCATCCAATCCATATTGTAGACTATAGTATGATAGTTTTATGAGGTAAGTCATTTCCTTCATTCTAGGTACTATAGATAAAATATTTTTTTAGGATGTGACCTATGATTGGTTGGCCTATGTAAATGTTTATTTTCCATGGTTTTCTCAGAGGGTGTAGTACCACCATCATAAGTGAAACTTAGGGATGGGTTGTTTTAAGGAGGGGTGGTTGTAACATCCTGAATTTTTTCATAGGTACATTCCATTAAATTATTAGTTTAAATTTATTAAAATATCAATAATATAAATTCATAACCATTAAAGGGTGTTCATGGGTGCATATATGTCTCGTTTGAATCTCAGAGCACTGAAAATGGAGAAAACGGGATGGGTGACATATTTTCTCAAACCATGCATCCGATGGTGCATGACCATGAAGCCCTTTGTATAACAGGGGTTGTGAGCTGCCACATGGTCAGTTCACAATTAGTAAAACCATTTGTTCAACCATGTGTTACTACCTAATATTAAAAAAATTTCTACATGGTTGGAGAATAGATTGGACCACCGTGCATCCAAACAGTGTGACAACTATTTCATGATAAGAAATTTTTATTTTTATTATAGGGGTTTAATTTAAAACAACCATTTATTCTCATCCTCCTCCCACTTGGTATTTTCTCCCCTACCATGTGCAGGAATGCCCCTTCCCTCCCTCCTTGTGTTATTGTAACTTCTCCATCAAATGCCCTCTGATATCTTCTTTGACAGAAGCTACAAACTCTTCTCAATAAGAACTCTCATTCACACCCCTTGATTTCATGGCTTCTTCAACCCTCATTTTACTATCTCCATGTGCTTTATTTAGCCCTATTTGGGGGGGGGGGTCTGAAATATCTTGATTTATTTTATTTTATAATGATTCAAACCTCGATAATAGATGTGCATAGTACCACGATGTTGAGATAGGGTGTCTACTCGTTTCCCCTTATTTTTCATCACATTTGGAATTGCACCATTATTCCACATTGTTATAACCTTCTGGTGAATCTTGTTATCACCTATTAAAATTATTATCTAGTTTTTAGAAAAAGAAAACTGGGACTATACCTTGTAGGAAAACCCATGTTTAGGGTGTTTTCCATTAATCTAATCAATACTTGGGGTGGACCAACCAAAATAGCCTAAGTATCAATTTTCTAAAATGTGGAAAATTTTCATTGGTATGTTTGGAATCATGATAAATATGTAATTTTATTATTAATACTCGAATAAGTAGTATATCATGAATTCTTTCCCTCATAATAACACTTAAGACTGTACATAGTTGTTTTGACCATGTGCAGCACCTTATACCATTGACATGCTTGATGTCTCTTTGAATGAAATATTCCTTAGATGTTAAAATGTTATTTTCATGTTACACGAGTACATTAATTTAATGAAATATTTATTACTTCTCAAAAAGATTATTATTCATTAACTATTGCTTTATTAGTGATATTATACTAAGATTTCAATGTTATTAAAAGTGTATTATGATAATTCCTTATGTTAAATGATTCTTTTAAATTCCATGTTAAATTACAAACATTATATAATGGAAAATGATTATGCCTTATTTTGTTCCCTTAATAATTTTTATTGTTTTAATGGAATGCAATACTTGATATATCATGATATATTCTAATATTGAAATTTCATTAATGACATATTGTTAAGATGCATGTTGATTCTATATGCATTAATAATAGTTCAATGCTTATGAAAATTTTGTATTGTTTAAGACCTGGTTATTTTCTTCAATCATACAAAATTCTTGTTAAACGTGTTGGCTTGTGCTATTGAAATTTCATGTTTTTAAATTCACTTGTGTAAGGATTATTCCATGTATTTTACACCTCATAACATTATTAATCTTATTAAATTATCATTACCTTTCTATATGATATGTTCTATTTATGATTGGCTAAAATTTCCTAGCTTAGATATTTGAGGCATGTGGTGTTGAGATGATGATTATTGGTTAGAAATCATAAATGAATTGTCTGTAATGTATGGATTGTTTGATATGGCTCTTGAAATGAGATGGGAAAGAACATGGGTTCTATATTAAGGACCCATGGATGGTCCACTCATGCTCTATGGGTTACAAACGATTTCACTGGGGGAGATACATTGAATTTTTAGGAAAGGGACTCCTAGGAGACTTATTATACACCAGAGTGATATTGGTTCCCAAGGGGATGAATTATTGGACAACCTTTTGGCATGATAGCTACACCATGCCTTAGGTGATACTCAACCCCTCTATATGATACCTCAGATAGACTCAGTGATTACCATACCAAGTATAATTACTTGGGATGTCGTTAGGGTATCCATGGATTGGCTCAGTGCTATTGGATAATATTAGATATAACCATTTCAACACATGAGAATATTTTATATTCCCTTGTATGGGAATGTGGCTCAACCTAAACATTAAATGGAATTTATGGTTTTCATTCTCTAATTTTTTAGATGAATCATATGAGATGCATCCATTATGATTTTATGATATTTCTTATTTACATGTGAAACATTTTCCTTACATTCCATCATACTTATGTGATGACATTGAATTGATACCCCAATCTAGAGCATAATATTGGGGATATAATTCATTAGTTTCCTTGTTCACCATGTAAGAAGTTATATATATTGTGTCATGAAAAAGATTCTTATTCAGAACTCCCTCATAGGATGAAGTGGATGATATGTGATGAGTGTCCATTAATGAACCCATAAACTTTAGGGTTATTCAATTATTTACTACATTGTCCTTTATTATATCATTCACACTATTTCATAATTATAGCATAATAATAAGACATTTTATGCACCATGGGTACTGACATACATATATTTATAATCTCACACCCTGTTTAGGTTCCATTTAATACCAAATTAAAATTTCGAACTGCAATTATACATTAAGTGAATCAAACTGCTTCTAATGATTGATTATTTACTGTTTAGGATGGAGTTGGGGGAATAATATGGATCCTATTCGTGAGATGGTTTTGTAGTAATTTTATATTTTTTTACATTTTATATAATGTTATTTATTCTTGTATCCCTGTTTCCTTATACTTATATTTTTTTATAGATTCAATACATCATCATCATTAATTCTTTACCATGTATTATTATGCAGCTTCTGTAGTTGTCTCTTTACTCTTTTTATTTATTTATTGCATCTCATACTATCTGCTTAGTATTATTATTCCTTTATTTATTATTATTGTTTACCACTATGAATACTCTGATCTATGAGGGAATATTCTCCCAAGAAACACACCCTAGTCCCTCGTTTCTAGTTGAATGTCCATGGAATTTAGGGAGATGCACTTGAGGTCGTGTTTCCAACCAGTCTCGTGGTACTATTTAGTGGCATCTGAAATAGGGTCTCTACTGCTACAGTAGTGAACACCCTCTAATCAGATACCTAATAACATATCAAGATTCATAATTCCATGAAAATATTTGATCTCGAGGCCTAGAACTCCCATAATAGTTTCATATATAAAATTGTGAGAAAACTTATGTCAAAAAAATCACTAACTAAAGTGGAGGATACATGAATAATACCTCATACATTAGAATGTTTGGTGCTCCTCTCATCTAGTATAGGTTGGAATTCATATAACTAGTATATACCACGACCATGAGTCACAACCTTGTTGCCATGAGAAATCCCTCTTTACTAGCACTAAGAATTATAAGTATGACTGCCTCTACCTCAACATCCACCATGGGATGATAAACCAATGGTATTCCATATACCTTCCTATCATTTTATAATTTTTCCCACTCTGGATTTAGGAGTAAGAGTAGATTCTTGCTCAGTAGGCACTAGAAGGAAAGTCCTACTGTAGAGTTTGATATGACCCATCCTTCCACAACCACTACACTTTAGTAGATTATACAAGAAGTGAGGTTTGTTGTGTCCGTCATTCCTACACTGGTGACATATCATAATGATGTCTACATGAGGATCTTGACTACTTCTACCGCTAATAGTGTCCTTGAAAAGTATCTTCCACCCATAACAAGATACACTAGTTTCTGAAGTTGTAAAATCACCCTAACACACACCTTTAACATCCTTCAAATTCTACTTTGTAATTATGGCCTAGTTGATAATTTAAAAAATTGTAGTAAACCTGTTTACATTGAGCTATGACCAGATGGTGTATACCAACCCATCCTTGAATTACCTAGATGTCATAAGGTCATCATAAACTAGAGTAGAAGAGAACCACTACAAATCTTTGAAATGAGTAGAGTATTCCATAATAGATATACATCCCTACTACATGTTCAATAATTATCTATCTCTATCCACCATTAGAGTGTTGGGAAATAAATAGTTATAGATGATCATCTTGAAATCATCCCAGACCATATCATAGTGACGATCTACCTAAATGATAAAGTCCCAAAACTTCTTGTAAGAGTCATGCACCATATACAAAGTTAGTTTGACCCTTCACTCTAGAGGCTTCTTCAGATGATCAAAATTGGATAGAATAAATTTTTTCCAACATTTAGCAGCATGTGGTCATCCATTACCTATAATGGTAGGAGGATGCTAATGCTAGAAGTCCCGAGTCAACTCCCACATCCTTTAGGAAGGTCAAACAACTCATTTCATAGACATCTACATGTACAAAAACCCGTCTTAAAACATGGTGTGAGTTCCCATATCCAGAATCGGAAGAGATTCCATAGGTGGCACTACAAGAGGAATAACTGGTGGATGAAAGCCTACGAGATTAGGTATATGGTCATCATTTCCTTCAGGGGTTGTGACAAGAGGATTTTATGGTGGAATGATAATATAATTCCAAAAAATTCCTGTAGAGAGATTTTAACTATTGAGAAGATCACATATGGAAAACTAAGACATAAGTAAATTTTTCATATAAGCTTATCATACCCATAATCCTATATATAAAGTAATGTTTGGGAGATAGATAAAGACCATCATAGGTTATTAGATTTTAATTGATACCCTATTACAAACTACTATGGTCGGGTTTGGTTCTAAGTCCCTATTTTCCTATTATTGTATAGATAACTAAATTTTGGAGTCATACTCATTGGAATTTGTTCTTGTTTAAACATTTTAATCACTTTAAAATGTATGAATTAGATGGAATAAAATTCCCAATACATATTGGAGAATAATCTTTATGAACACAAATATGGATCCACATAACCCACAACATAACACATTCTAGTCGATGTGACCAATGGTCCACGAATTAATGTTCCATGATTTACTACTTAAGATGACTTCCTTATCCTATACATGAAAGAGCTATTAGGTTAAAGAATTTACATTAATTATAAATTAATTGTTTTCAAATCGCTAAAAGTTACTTTGGTACAATCCAATACAAATTCTAGTCACTGACAATTTGTTACAAGAAAATGCACGCTAAAAATATAAATGCGAGGGAAATATGCGTGAAATATTAGTCATATTGTTCCTATAACAATGCATATAATTAAATGGACTAATTAAGTTAGTTCCTGATATAAAAATATCATTCCCATAATAGTAATACCAAAAACACCCTAAAAAATTGGTTTCACCCAATGGTGAAGTCGTATCAACCATAACAGCTGAAAATAATAACTAAAATTTCTCATCCCAGGTAAATTTTGGGTTCTCTTTGTCATGGGAATGTTATGTCTAGGAATAGGGTCAATTCTGAATCTTGTAAACAACTAATATAATATATAATATCCAAATAGTAAAAAAAATGAATATTTCCCTCTAATATAACTTTCAAATTTTCTGACCTTGGATTTCTATAACTCATGCTCCGAGTTGGTGGGTCACATGGTGTCAATCCTGTCCCCCAATGCTAGAGGATACTGACTAGTAGTAATGGTGTAATGGTCATATAATGGGGGAGTTCACCCTATTAGCAGAGGTTCCTAGTAGATACAACCATGAACATACAACAACAGAAGAAAACTAATAAACAGACAGAGTAATAAAGAAGCAGAAGAATAAACCGAACTGAAAAACTGAATAATAATTGAAACCCTCTATGGTGTTGTCATTACATGGATCCTAGAGTGATAGAATAAAAAAAGGGGAATAGGGGAACATATATACAACATTCTATACAAAATATAAAAAATGAGTTAAATGGTTCTCTACCATCATCTTGAGTGTATGTTTGGTACTCTTCTTTTAATCTCCGACTATAAGTAAGAATATTAATAACAAAAACGGTCCCTTTCCCTTAGCTAAAAATGAAATAATATAATATTCTATCATTATAAAGGATGATTGAGTAGGGTGTGAGATAAATCTTAGTAGTTCACCACCAACAATTTCTAGAAGTAAACTGAGTAGTTCTCTTAAATAAACAATGCACAAATATAAAAGAATTAATAGAAAACACTGTCATAAATAAATAACAGGCCACTCAGTTTCATAATAGAATCCCGGTAGCTCTAACTGCTTCACCTCGTGACTAGAAGGAATTTATTATCAGTTTATATATATATATATATATAGTAATAATAAATTTATATTGTAGTTATATATTTCAACCACCAATATTAACCATGTACATAAGGAAGTAGGTGGCCATATACCTGGAATAGTAGTTGATAGATGGATTGAGGTGTTGCTCAAACATCCATAACCATTCTAACAATCCTATAAACTCAAGAAATAATATTCATTACCTAATTTTATAATTTCTTAGACATATCATGCTCATCCCTCAAGATGGTGAGTTAGCCACCATGTCATCACTCTAAACAAAGGATGTCATGCATAAATCACATCTTCCAACTAGGGTCTATGGTGTGAGATGCCATGATCAACACCTGATGTAAGGGATCAGGATACATTCATGATCATATAAACACCTACCATCCTACCACAACCTCTATCAAAGTGTCATTATATACATAATATATCCATGAGGCATTACCTCCCATGCATCTCATTTAACAATCTCATTATAAAACAGTCTTCATAAATAACATTAATTATATTTGATCTAATGTGAATGGGAACGTTCATACCTACCTTATAATTAATTTAAATTAATTTATAAAATTAATATTAATAATTGAATCCTACATTCATTATCCATTCTACTTAATTTAATCATTATAAATTATTGAAAAATGATAATTCTATTTATATCATTCGAATATCCATTTAGAAGGTTACATGGTTAACAAGGAAATTTACAATATGGAAATTACAACTATAGATTGATACAAAAACTTATGAGGTACCTTATGTTCTATAAAAAATCATATATGCGGTCAAATTCCATTTTAATACTAATTCAAAATGAAAAAAGGTGTTACCGGAAATTCTGAAATGAGCTTCAAAGGCCCATTTTAAGTGGCAACCCCAAGTGGTTTCCAAAATTATGGTGACCATCCAATAAATTACTAAATAATGATCAAATGACATGTATCATGGTTTTATAATCAATTTAATATGAATAACTCAATAAAAAGAATATTTTAGGAAAAATTTGCCCGGCAGCAGAATGACAATACTACATGACATCAAAACTCAAGGGGAAAATATTGAGAGCATCAATCTCAAGGTCATAGAAAGCACCTCAATCGATATCAGTCCTGGATCATGAGCAGGTTGTATGAAATATTGTAAGTGTTATAACACACTAAAAATATGGAAAACAATATTAAACATAAATAGAATGGTGGATTCAAAGATAAACAAATATTGGTAGGTTGAGGATTTTTGACTATACCATGAAGGATCCAATGATTCTGACGAGTCTTCAATTTGGCATTGGATCAAAAAGTTAGCTCACAACCCATCTCGGGGGATTTGGGACCTCACCGGATTGGAAAACTCAAACCAAACATTGTAGTAATAATGGATAAAAGAGAAAGGGTTTATATATTTAATTCGGGGAGGACAAGTAATTTCACCTCAAAGTTCATTGGTGCATGGTTTGGCTTAATGGCTGGCCAAACTATACACCAACCATGGATTATTCACTGCTACTTAGGGGAACATCAGGAATTTATCCTCATTGTTTGTCTAACTGTGCACAAACTACGTGAAAAATCTCTATCCCAAAACTACAATCGGTTACACAAGTATACTTCTGGGTCACATGGGTGTAGATAAACACTATGGTCCCTATTACCCATTGTCATTAAATACAAGGTTTGTGGAAACTATTTTGTATGGGTGGCATGGTTTTTTGAAATTGTGTGACCCACGCATTTCTCCCCATTTTTGGGCTCCGAGATCCAGATAATCACTAGACACACATGAAACCTCATTGATATGATTAGTCATCAATATTAGGGTTGTATAAGGAAATAAAATTAAAAAACAAATGATATGTACCTTCATGAAAATTTAGGTAATCACAATTAATATAATAAGGTAATAATTATATTAAAAGGAATAATAAGAATGGAATAATTAATAATTAAAATAATTTTTATATCATTATTTTCAGGAAGATAATGTTTGGACATGATTATTTGTACCCAATGTATGAGACACTTTATTTGAAGAAGCTCATTTTAAATATTTTCAAGATTTATTTTATAAATATTTTTCTTTCATGTCCTTATTATTAATTTTGATTTTTATATAAATTTAAATGGGTAGAAATGAATTGTAAGGAAAATTATATTTCAAATTTTCACATTATTTTGAATATTTTTAAACGTCACCATTATATATATTTTACATGGAGCATTTTAAAAAAAGGAAAAAAAGAAAGTTATATATTATTATATACAATGTCAATGTTTCTTCCCCTTGTTGAAACTACTATTTTATGTTGGGATTCCTTTATAATATTTCATATTTTATTCTGAAAAACTCACTATCCCTTTAACCGTTTTATTTCAAAAAATAATTTTTAAATTGAATGTATATTTCAACATCTCGAAATGTTTTCTTATGGGTACAATGTATATTTTTATGATCAGGATATTAAAAATGATTAAATTAAAACAATATAATTATCTTATGGTTATTGTAAATTGAATAAGATATCGTGTGAGCATGATATAAATCATGATTAAGGGTCAGCCTAATATAGCACATGATCATGGGTGAGGCTAATGTAGCTCTCCCATATATTGGGTAAAGGGATAGAATAATCCTATTTGGTTTCTCCAAAAAAATTTGTGGAATTTATTGGCTTGATTATTAAAATTGTAAGAGAGTTTGAATGTGTTATTTCAAAATGATTTTATGTGTTACCTACATGATTTATTTATTAATTCTATGGGTTTTTAGAAAAATATTTTCATATCACATGGTAAGATAACATGTTTTTAAGGGATGCTTATACAGCCTTTCAAAGGTGAAATATGTAAAATTTCAAGAGTTATTCATGATTTCAATGAAACCCTTATATGTTATTTAAGAATTATCCTGAAATTATTTATAAAAATAAATATTGTAGAGAAGTTTATTTATTGGTTGTTGGTCAGAGTGGGTACTCAAGAGGGGGGGGGGGTGAATTGAGTTCCAATTTAAAATTTCTATTAAAAAGTTTTTGTTTAAAAAACCCCCAATTTAAAAACAACCTAGTTAATTAAGGAATTAGATGTGTAAATGATGAATTGATCAACAGGTTTCTCAAAGGGTGATTAATCCTCAGATGAATCAGTGTAGAAAACCAATTCAATTGTTTAAACAAGTTTACTGAATTAAAAAAAAATGCACACACTAACCAAAACTAACTATCAAAGAGTATGCAAAAAATTTTATGTTTTAGAAAATATAATCAGCGGATAAGATCAAAACTATGTATATGAACATTTGAAGAACAATGTAAACAAGAGGATCAGTCTCAAGCTGAGACCTAATCCTCTACACTTGGTGATCACCTTCCACCAAGCATTTTATATTAAAACATGATACAAAGCCTGTATCGGGATTTACAACAGTTTTCAAAAACTATCCAGGGAACACACTCTTTGACACTATTCATAGTGGAAAAAACAAACAATACAGACCACACATGGTCTCTACTACAGTTATACATGGGAAATACAGATATGGTGAAGTTTTATGTGAGGATATTCAATATCTTCTAATTCAAGAATATGATACATTGTGTGATAAAAATAGTGACATACACTTCTCAAAGGTGTAAAAGAAAGAAACAAAATATAGAAGTTATGATGAGAAATAGTTTAGAAGGTTCTCTGTGTTTGAATATCATCTCTTGACTCCTTGGAATGAAAAACATTGAAGTTCTAGTAAATCTTTGGAAGTTGTTTCCAAAACAGTGTGTCGCAGCTTCAGGTTCTAGTCTTTCAGTATTCTATTTCTGATGTTGATCAAGAGTTGATGGAGCACAAAAGGAAGGAATGATATTATCCCAGAATGATCTTCGTGATGCTTCTAGGTTCAGGATCTTAGTGTTGGATGATTCAGTTTTTTTGATTTGGTGGGCAAGCTTTATCACACTTCTCATGCAACCATTTCTTCATGTTTGTGTATATGTTACGCTTCATGTTTTTTTATCCTTGATCCTCTTCTAATTTGTGTGGTCTCCATTTTTATATTTGATGTCTGACAATGGGAATGAGTAGAACGCGTCCATACATTCTCATACCTTGTACTCTCTACGGTATTGTATCCTAAAATGTTTAAAAGAAGCATTAATTAATATCATAGCATTAATTTTATCAAAAATGACGGTTAGAATAATATTGAGAAATTGAAAAGTATGGAATAATAAGCATTGGTAGACTGGTAAGGGAAGCCTTCCTATCGGTAGGATTCAACAGTAGGTGCGCATCGACAATCTCTAATCTCCAACTATAACCTTTAATAGTATGCTCACACCCATAACCATGTAACAGTGACCATGTCGCGGTAAGCCTGCAACGGTGACCTTATAGCACAAAACATGTAGCGGTAACCTTGTATCAATAACCGTGTATCAGTAACCTTGTAGCAGCATCCTCGTAATGGTATTCTTGAAACTATAAACATGTAATGGTAAGCTTGTAACTGTAACCATTTAACAGTAAGATCTGTAATGTTGACCTCTGTAATGGTGACCCCTATACTTAGATAAATTATTCACTCTAAGATTAACCAATCAAGCAGTGAGATTGTATCTATAGGAACAGGAAACGTTAATGAAACATGATTAGAATATGGTGAATATATGGGTCTCACTTAAATGAAAACAAGATTTACGATTATAACAGTATTATTTGAGATTATAAAAATATAATTTTGGATTATAAAAATATGATTTGGGATTATAAAAATATAATTTGGGATTATCAAAACAGGTGAGTCAAACAATCTCCCCCTTTTTGATAATCACAAATCATGGCTTTACTACGAGATTTTAATCAAGGTAAAAGACATCTGATAATGTCATTGAATCCGAAGAATTATATTTTGAATATTTTATCCCCCATGAATGACTTCTCCCCTTTTTCTCCCCTTTAATATTTCTCCCCCTTTGTGATTAACAAAAAGTGTACAGAACAAAAAAATAGTGAAAAAATATTCTTTATTAATAAATCAAAAGTACATTGTAAAAAAATTGACACACCAATCCATATTAACTAAGACAGTCCACACTGAATACACATCAGAGATTCCCATAAGATTTTTGTCCTTGGAGGATGAGGATACTGGTGCTAAAGGAGGAGGGATAGGCTGAGGGATGGCAGTTACAAATATAAGAGGTTCTGAAATAGAATCACCAGTAGACCTGTAGTGAGTAGATTTCTATGGAATTGAGGGGGACATGCTTTTGATGGCCTAGTCATGAGTCATCAAAGGAGTAGCACTGGTGGAACCTGAAGCAGCTGAAAAAGAAGGCAGAGCATGAGGAACTATGATTGGAGTGCAGTCCACATGGATGAATGACAAGAGAAGATTTCTGAAGTCCATAAAGATAATTCCACCTCTTTCTATAGTTGAAATAAAACCATCTTTATTCTCCATGAATTTTTCCAAAGTAGGAGTCAATTATCTGATTCTGATAACCTGATCTTTAAATGACTGAGTGACAGGTGGGATCCTTAAGTTTTCCAACAACAAGTTGAAGTGACCATCCATCTGTTGTTTTGTGTACACACATTTGCAGTAGAAGTCAATTTGATCTTTTTATGGTCTCTTGATCCTAATAAACTTCCCTTAAATAGTTTCCCACAAGATTATTAATTTCCCTAGTGATTGAAATGACTTGAGAGTGTGAGGAACTGCCACTAGAGAACTTTTCCACTTCTTCTCTGAAAATGGTCCTGAAATATTCAATGTCAATTGGAGGAGACGCCGAAGTGGATGAAGATTCTGCTAGAGGAACCAGAGAGAAGCCCACTATCACCTTGAACAATTTTTTTCAGCCCACTGATCAGTCTTTTGACATCATCGTCTTTCCCTTTCACATGTGTTTCCATATATTTCTTGAAATCCTCAAACACTGTTACCATTTTTTGAACTATACTTCTGACATAAGCAATGTCTCTCTCCACCTGGATCCTTGAATCCATATAAGAATCTAATTTGGTAATAAAGCATTTTACTAAATCCCTAGATTCTGTCAACTCACTAATTTGACTCTGGCATTGCCTTACTTCTTGGAGTAGATTAGATTGAATACTGGATTGCATTTCGGAAAAGTCAGATGCTAAGTTCTCATGATCTAGAGCAGCAACCTTTTCTACCTCTGAGGACCTATCCCTAGACACTTTTTACAGGTCGGATTTTAGGGATTCAAGATATTAATTTATAACAATGTCTTCAGGTAATGATGTTGCTGTAGGGAAAAAAGTGAGGTTTGGAACTGTGGGTCTTCTATTAGGCCTCTCATATTCTGATTCATCACAGTCTAGACCCAATACCAAAATTCAGGGTCCTCATACCAGCCTTCAATTTCATGCAAAATAGCAACTGAGCCTGTAATAGTAGGTTCCACCCCCTCAATTTGAGCTATCTTCTGATCTGCCACATTCATTTCCCCCAGACCTCCTTGATCATCTGCAAAATCAGGAAGGTTCACTATCACTTCCTCCTCATAATCTTCAACTACTTTCAAGACAAGTCCATCCTCAACGGAATCAACACCTTCTTCTAGTTCTCCATTTTCTACCCTTTCTATATCTCCAATTAGAGGATTAAGAATTTTAAATTACTCTTCATTTTTAGTAGAAGCTATCTCAAGGTTATCATGACTTGATTCAGAGTCCTCATCCTCACCTGAGGTATCTCTAACTTCTCTTAAAACAATTTCAGCCCCTTCTTCTTCACTGGTCTCTTTATCACTATCCCTTAGGACAGTTTCCCTTCTAAGAAATCTCTATTGTGGGATAGGATCACCAAAGGATACAATTGTCACACGAGGATTGGAGGTTAGGTTAGGGTCACTCATGTCATCTATAGGAGAATCCACTCTTCTTTGCACAGTAGCAACATACTCTTATTCATCTGAGTAGGAAGGCTCTACTTCATGAGGCTTAAGACCAGGGTCTCCCCTATTATTAGGCCTTGTAGGATGAGTCATATGTTTAAACTCTTCATACACCTTAACCTCATCATTCACCCATCTCTTCATCCATGGATTTTAGTTAAACATTAGAAGATCACAAATCACTTTGGTGCTGCAATGGTTATCTTGTACAACAACAATTTCTTCCTTATCTCCAATAACCCCTTTTACTTTCAACATAAGAGATATCAGGTTGGCATGGAATATAGCATTGGATTTGGAGCTAGGCTTGGTAATGTCTTCAGGTTGAATCATCAATAGACTACACAAATTAATCATATGTCCATGCTTCAGCAAATAAAAAATGAATATGTCCTGATACTTCAAAACAACGAAATCCCCTCTCATGGGACTTATCACATGCTGAACAAATTTAAAAAGCAGCTTATCCTCTCCTACCATCTCAGAAGCAATGAATTTCCTAGGGATTCCATTTCATATCAATTCAGCTAAATCTTCTTCATAGAAAAAGAGGTCACTAGTGGGAGGAACCAATTTTGAGTAATATTCATAAATTCCTTCACGAGGAATCCTAAAAAAATCATCCCATTCAGCAGAGGAGAAACGTACTTTTACTCCATTTACTCTGGAACTCATCCAGTTCACATTCACAGACTATTTGAACCTCAGATAATCATAGAACTAATTGACCACTTTTTGGTAATAGGGTCCATTGTTGTTGGAAAAACATTCAACCCAGCCTTGATCTTATAGTTCCTTAAGCACTAAATATCGACTTGAAAGAATCCACTCTGATCATAATTCATTCTCAACTACTATTTCTTTTTTGGATAAATGTGGGTTTAGTAACATTTCCACTTTCTGGATTCTACTGCTCAATTTAGCTCTAGGTCTCTTAGGATCATGCATGTATCTTTCATCACTGACCAACAACTTCTTCAATCTAGCCATTAATCCTCAGTGGTTCGAGGTTTCAGAAGAAGTTTGGGTTCTGAGATTTTAGAGAAAGAGGTTCATAGGAGGGTTTGATGTGGATAAAATTGTGGTCTGTGTTCTATTTTTGTCATTTATGGATCGAAAAATAAAATAGAAAAAATAAATAAATAATAGTAGAAAAATGTTTTAGATTCTGGATGAGAGCACATAAGACGCAAAGTCCAGGACATCGAATGTCAATCGGTAAGGAAGTATCTATAAGGTCTAACGGTGTGGTCCTAACAGTGAGGTTCAACAGTAAGGTTCTAAAGGTAAGGTTCAAACAGTATGTTTCTAAAGGTAAGGTTCAACGGTAATGTTATAAAGGTAAGGTTCAAAGGTAATGTTATAAAGGTAAAGTTATAACGGTAAGGTTCTAAAGGTAAGGTTCAACGGTAATGTTCTAACAGTTATAGTTCTTCATACCTAACTTATGTCTGATGTAATTTAACCACTCAGAAATAAATGGATTTATGAATATATTAGCTAATTGGTGTTTAGTACCATTGAATTCAATAGTGATATTGCCCTTTTGTAAATGATCTCTCAAATAGTGACGTCTTACATCAATATGCTTTGTCCTAGCATGAGATACTAAATCTTTAGGGATGTTAATAGCACTTGTGTTGTCATTGTTTATAGAGACATGTTTGAAATTATATCCATAGTCTAGTAAAGTGTGTTTCATCTACAAAATTTGAGCACAATATCTACTTGTAGATATATATTCATCCTCAGCAGTACGTAATGCTACAAAATTATATTTCTTACTACATCATGATACTAGTGACAAGCCTAAAATGTGACATGTTCCAGAGGTGCTCTTTCTGTCTAACTTGAAACCAGAAAAGTCAACATCCGAATAAACTATTAAATAAAAAGGTTGTCCTCTTGGATAAAATAGTCCTAAATTTATAGTATACTTGAGATATTTAAATATCATTTTACCAACATTTGAATGAGACTCTTTTGGATTGGCTTGAAATCGAGCGCATGTCTATACACTAAACATAATATCAAGTCTACTAGAAGTAAGATAAAGTAGACTCCCAATCATACCTCCATAATTGGTTTGATCTACATGTTCTCCAGTTTCATCAGAATCCAATTTTCAAGTGGTACTCAAAGGTGTATCACTACCTTTACTACTATCCAAACAAAAACATTATAAAATATCTTTAATATATTTATTTTGATTTAAAATAATACCATCTTTGCTATGAAAATTTTGAAGTGCAAGGAAAATTTTTAGCTCCCCCATTAAAATCATTTCAAATTCATTTTTCATCATTGTTGAAAAATCAGTACATGAAGAATGTTGATAATATCAAAAAATTATATCATCTACATAGATTTGTACTATTAATAGATCATTGTAAATACTTTTAATAAAGATAGTAGGATCTGCTATCCCTTTTGTAAACCCTTTTGAAATATGAAAAGAACTGACTCTGTCATACCAAGATATTGCAGATTGCTTTAGACCGTATAATGCTTTAGACATTTTAAAAAATGATTTTGAAAATGTGGATTTGTAAATCCAGGGGGTTGTTCAACAAATACATCTTCAATCATATATCCATTTCGAAATGCACATTTAACATCCATTTGATAAAATTTAAAATTCATATGAGATGCATTAGAAAGTAGTAACCTAATGGATTCTATTATAGATATAAGAGCGAAGGTTTCCTCATATTATATTCCTTCTTTTTGACTATACCCTTGTGCAACTAGTATATCCTTGTTTCTAACTATATTTCCAAACTCATAAACTTTGTTCCTAAAAACCGATTTAGTACCTATGGTCAAAGTGTCCTTATGTCTATCTACTAATTCCCAATCCTTATTTATCTCAAATTGCTTCAATTCTTCTTGCATATCCATCACCCAAAATTCATCATTGATTGCATAATTGATATTTTTAGATTGATGCTTTGAAAGAAAAGGTTGATGTTCAACCTGGTTTCTTAGAGAAGCTCTAGTTTGTGTTCCCCGATTTAAATCACCTACTACAACATCTAAAGGATGATTCCTTAGAGTTAGAATACCTCTAGAAAGAGTTGAACTAGACTCCTTATGGTTTTCTATTGGTTCAGGCTCAACATGTGCAGATTCTGGAAGATTCCCAGAATTGGTTAATTTTACTAGAGGTTCACTATCATTATCATTATGATCCAGAATTGACATATCTTCCTTAATATATTCAAGAGAGGTTTTGGATTCGTGTGGATCAGTCTCGTCAAATTTGAAATGAACTGACTCTTCCACACATTTGGTTTTCTCATTGAATACTCTATATGATTTACTCGAGATTGAGTATCCTAGGAAAATTCCTTCAAAACTTTTGGAATAAAATTTGTCAATATTATCTTTAGTATTAAGGATAAATACATTGCAACCAAGAACTCTAATGTAATTATCCTCAGGCTTCCTATTGTTCCAAATCTCATAAGGGGTCTTCTTAAGAATCAGTCTAATCAAGATTCTATTGATAATTTAACAATCTTTATTAATAGATTCAGCCAAAAAGTAAATTAGAAATTCATATTCATTGATCATTTTCCAAGAAATATCTTGAAGAGTCCTATTTCTTCTTTCCATGACTAAATTCTGTTGAGGTGTTCTAGAGGCAGAGAAGTTGTGACTATAGCCATTGTGTGAGCAATAAGATTCAAACTCTTTATTTTCAAACTCACTTCCATGATCACATATCTAGGTCTTGATCCTAAGACCACTATGATTTTCTACAGACTTGGAGTATTTGATAAAATAAGAACAAGCTTCACTTTTGTGAGAAAGAATGTATACACAAGTGTACCTAGAAAAGTAATCTGCAAGAACATAAACATATTTTCTCCCATTTATAATTTAAACTCTTGATTGTACAAAAAAATCCATTGATCCAACTCAACAGTTTGAGAATTAGAAACTTCTTTCTTCGGTTTGAAAGAAACTTTGTGTTGTTTTAACTTTTGACTAGGATTGCACACTTTGTTAAGAGGGAATTGCAATTTAGGTAAGTCTCTAACTAAGAATTTCCTAGTCAGTTTTCTAAGTGAGTGCACATTACGGTGTTCTAATCTCTTGTTCCACAACATGGATTCCTTATAAAATGCATTTAACCAAGAAACATTTTCATTAGGTAAATAATTTAAGTCAACAATATACGCATTCTTATTTCTGAGAGCAGTAAATATTAAATCATTTTTAGAATTAAAAAAATTACATGCATCAATTTCAAACATGACTTTAAAACCATCATCACAAATCAGAGAAATACTTAGCAGATTGTATTTTAACCCATCAACTAAAAGTACTTTTGAAATTAATATAGTATTAGGGTTACCAATCTGTCCTAGGCTGAGATTTTTCCATTTAGCATTATCAACAAACATTACATGACCGCCATCAACATTGATTAGGCTTCTGAATCATGAGTAGTCTCCTTTCATATATTTTGAACATCCACTATCCATGTACAATAGAGTCTTACCAGAACTCTTTAGGAAACATCTTTGCAAAACAGATTAGACATGGGGTAACTTTGGGGACTATATTTTCTTCGGTCCTGAGAGGTTAGAAAGTAAAACCTTGGGAAACCATACACGTCTCACAGATTTCCTATAATCAGCAGATATATTTTGACACATAAAAACTTTGTTCGGTCATTTGGAGAATTTTGTTTCATGAAATGGTCCAGAACTAGATCTAGTAGTGAATTGTCCATATTTTGGAATAAAAATACTTTTAATAATATTTCTCTATCATGGTTGATATCCTAGACTGGTTGTATATTTTGGGGAAACTTTTTGTCTTATAAACTGAGTCGTGGTATCTCTACCAGTAGTAAATTTTTCAAGATCACTCTTTAATTGTTCATTGGATAATTTGACTTTAGTATTTTATTTTATTAGCTGAGCATATTTTTCTTTCTCAATATCTAGATCAGATTTATAATTTTCATTTAGATAATGTTGTCTTTTCAATAGTTTATATTTATCCTTGAGTTCATTAAAATTATCCTCAATAATTCCACAGTATTGAAATATTTTATCCTTAGTTATATTTTTATAATTTTTTTATTCACCTTCATAACCAAAATAATAATCATTAGGCATAGGGCAATTATGTGTTACCTCAGATGTTTCTGTCATGAATCATAAGTTGGAATAATTGTTCCATTCACTTTCAAAATCATCAGATCCAATGAAGTTGTCTCTTGAAGCACTCCAGGTATATTTCATAGCCTTTTTATAAACATTTCCCTTATCTTCAAATTTCTTCTTAAATTTTAGCTTAGGGAAGTCTTCCTTCACATGAAATTTTCATTTGCACTCATAACATATTATTTCTTTTGAGTTGTATTTCCATTTTTTGTATTTCATCCATTATCCTTTACTATCATACATTCCCTTGAAATTTGACTTCATGAAGAATCCCTTATTTCAGTAGAATTTTTTATATCTTCTAGCAAGATAATAAATTTTCTCATCACTGTCTTAGTCTTCAATTTTGTAAGTGTCTACAGGAGCTTGATATTTTTTATTTCTCCTTGTTTTTTGAAGTAGTAGTCATAGATGCTATGTATTTATTTCTTGGTTCTTCGTCTACTTATTGATTAACCTTAAATTATTCTTCATACATCATAATATTTCCAATTAGTTCCTTCACTGGAAGTTTTCCTATGTCACAAGATTCTCAGATAGAAACAGAAGACCCTCTTCTTATGTCTGGTAGGAAACGAGGCAGTATCATAATCTAGAACATATTTTCCACTGGTTTTCCCTGCAGACTTATAGTTTCACTATCTCATTGAACCCGAGATACATGTCAGAAATGAGTTCATCAGGCTTCATTTTAAATTTGTCACACCTAATAGTGTAAGTATTTAGTCTCATCTCTTTAACATTGGTTGTTACCTCATGAGAAATAGCTAAAGTATCCCAAATTTCATATGATTTTTTAGAAGCAGATATTCTTCTGAATTCCTCATCTGTTATAGAACAATATAAAGAAATCACTACTTTATAGATATTGTTAAATGTTCCTTTAGTCAACTGAGACCCTGTGTCCCTTGTAGTACCAGGCACTATATATTGTTCTTAAATTGTTTCCTAGATTTCAGGTCTCATACTCTCTAGATAAATTTTCATTTTTAATTTCCACTGATAATAGATATTACTTTTAAATAAAGGTGTCATGTTTGTAACATCACCCTCAACTCTATTTTCTATAATTACTTAGAATATTAATGACCTAAAAATTTAGATATGACAAAAATTTAATTATCTTTAAGATAAAAGTAAAATCATAGTTGAAAATAATTTGAAAATATTGAAAATAAATAGACCTCTAATTCCAAATGTTGGTCGGAGTGGATACTCAAGAGGGGGTGAATTGATTTAATATTTAAAATTTCTGTTAAAAATTTTATGGTTAAGAAAACCCCCAATTTAAAAACAGCCCAGTTAATTAAGGAAATATAAATTTAAATGTTCAATTGATCAAAAAGATTCTCAAAGGGTGATTAATTATCAGATGAATTAGTGTAGAACAACAATTCAACTTTTGAAACAAGTTTACTGAATTAATAAAATGCACACACTAACCAAAACTAACTATTAAAGAGTAAGAAAAAATAGTTTTATGTTTTAGGAAATATAAGTAGTGGATAAAATCAAAACAGATTATATGACGATTTTCAGAACAATGTAAACAAGAGGTTCAGTCTCATGCCGAGACCTAATCCTCTCCACTTTGTGATCACATTCCACCAAGCAGTTTATATTAAAACATGATACACATCCTGTATCCGGCTTTAGAACAGTTTTCACAAACTGTCCAGGGAACACACCCTCTACCACTATTCTTCGTGGAAAAAACATACAATACAGATCACACATGGTCTCTTCCACAGTTATATGTGGGAAATAAAGATAAGGTGAAGTTTAATGGGAGGATATTCAATATCCTCCAGTTCTAGCATAAGAGATAGTGTGTGATATAAACAATGACACACACACACTTCTCAAAGATGTAAAATAAAGAAGTACAATAGGGAAATTATGATTAGAAAGAGTTTAGAAGGATCTATGTGTTTGAAAATCAACTCTTGACTCCTTGGAATGAGAAACATTGATGTTCAAGTCAATCTCTGGAAGTTGTTTCCAAAATAGAGTGTCGCAGCTCTAGGTTCTTGTCTTCCAATGTTCTGTTTCTAATGATGATCAAGGGTTTATGAATCACAGATTTCTTAAATGCATTTATCCGAGAATGTTCATCGTTATTCTTGTGGGTTCTGGATTGTAGTTTTTGATTATTCGTTTTTTTTGATCTGGCGAGCAAGATTTATCACACATCTCATGCCACAATTTCTTCTTGTTCGCGTATATGTTACACTTCTTGTTTTATATCCTCGATCCTATTCTTATTTGTGTGCTGTACATTTTTATATTTGTGGTCCGACAGTGGGAATGATTATATCACATGCATGCTTTCTCATACCTCGTACTGTCCACAGTATTGTCACCTAAAATGTTTACAATCAACATTAAATAATGTCATAGCATTCATTTTATCAAAAATGACTGTTATAATAATATTGAGAAATTGAAAAGGTATGGAAGAATAAGTGTCAGTAGACTGGTAAAAGTAGAATTCCTATCGGTAGGCTTCAATAGTAGGTGTACATCGGCAGTCTCCAATCTCCAACTGTAACCTTTAACAGTATGCTCACACCAGTAACCATATAATGGTGACCTTCTCACGGTAATCCTACAACGGTGACCTTGTAGCGGTAACCATGTAGCAGTAACCTTGTATTGGTAACCTTGTATCAGTAACCTTGTAGTGGTAACCTTGTAACGGTAAGCTTGTAGCTGTAACCATGTAATGGTAAGCTTGTAACTGTAACCATGTAACGGTAAACTCTGTAATAGTGACCTATATAATCGCAACCTCTATAGTTAGATAAATTCTGAACAGTAATCTTAACCAATCAAGCACTGAGATTGAATCTATAAGAACATGAAACGTTAATGAAACATGATTAGGAAAGAATGAAGGCGTGGCACTCACTTAAATTAAAACAAGATTTTGGATTACAAAAATTGTATTTGGGATTATAAAAATATAATTTGGGAGTATAAAAATATGATTTTGGATTATAAAAATATAATGTGGGATTATCAAAATAGGTGAGTCCAACATTGGTATAAAAATGATTGTTTTGACACCAATGCGTATTATTGTTGTTGTCCTTTTTTCATGATTTTTTTTCAAATGATTTTAATGATTTTTTATTTTTTATGAATATTCCCAAATAATTCATTATATTATTAAAATTTGGGAATTCATATTTTACGAATTAATATGATTTTAAATGGGCAAAAATGTTGGTTTTATAAAATTAGAACATTACGGGTGAATATATATTTAGATTTTACTAATTTTTTGATGATATAGGTGTTAAAAATGTTCAGTGTAAGATTGACCAAAAACCCATAGGATCATGTCTCCTAGTCATCTCAAAGAAGGGATATAGATCCTAAAAATATCATTGGGAGGGTTTTATCTTATAATAGAGGATTTATATGTTCTAGATGTGTGAGCACATGCATATTGTGGGATATGGTGAACATGCTGTTATGTGTGTCGGCACTAGCCCATGTTCTTATGTGATAGGTGTGTTTGGGAATCGATCCCCCCAATAACTTAGCATTACTAGTTTCTAGAATGGGTTTAAATATATAGGATTGGACAACTGTATTTATTTTTGACATGGGACAAGCACTGTGGAGGAAACTATTCATCATTGAGCCGCCAAACGACTCCATTCATGCATAATCCACTCGAACCAACGCATATACATTTCCCTTCTCAACTCTCTACTACCCTGACTACTGAACAGAACTACACCACCATCAAATATACAAGAAATGTCTATGGAAACTATTGAACAAGTTGACTCCTAAGATAAATCACCAAGCCCTTTCCCTAGATAAAAAAGGACACTATATGGATCCACGAGTGACCTCTAAGTCCATTTGAATGTAAAAAAACTCAGGAATGAAAGAGAATTTCAATCTATCCAATGTGTAGTATAAGTGGAAGAAGTTGGAAATTTAATGCCATTTTACCAGAAATAGAGTGATGAAACCCCCAAGAGAGTTTGATTGCACTAATGTGATGAGAATAAATGTCACCATCAACTGATGATATAAATGGCTAAATCACACAAGGACTCTGCAGATGAAAAATATTTTTGGAGAATAATACATATTGGATATATAAACCGAAAATTAAAATTTTCTATGTAATATTGAGAGGAATAAAGATAAGTGAATGCTGGAAAATCTATATAAATGTGTATTTCATTTAAAAAGGAAAGTGGGTGTTGTGAATTAGATTTAAACAATGAGAAGACATGATAATTTTGAGAAGTTAATTTCATCATTTCTCGGAATTTTGGAATGGATGATATATCTATTGGGATTTAAAATCAAGTTACTCTGAGGAAAAAAATAGGAGGAAACATTGAATGAGAAATGAAGATATAAGAGATATGAATCAAATAAGAAGAAATAATTTCTCTATATATATATTTGAGGTGGATTTCTACTACTGAAGGGTATTGGAGGATAGCTCATTAAATTGTTTTATGATATTGCTATTTTTTTATTTTTTACTTCTTTTATTATTTTTTTTAGTTTAATATTTATTTATATTCTTTTATTTTGTAGCTAACAATAATTTGTTTTAAATAATTTTCTATGATGTTTTCCTCTTCTATTGTTTCCCATAATTTCATTCTTTTATATTCTCCTCCTATTATTTTTATTATTTTTTTCTCATTTATTCCACCATGAACTGTTAAATATAATTTCTGAAGGATAACCCGTGTCTTGGTTTTACGGGATGATTAGTGCACCCTGAATTCCTTGAATAAATTCATTTATATATTGATACTGTTTATAGTGGTTGATGTAGAAGTATATAGGTGTGGCAGTTTTCCACCATGAAATTAATATCAACCTAACATATATTCTTTTATATATATCTTTCTCATCCCATCCATTATAATAACTCATCCCAGTGGGTCCTGTTCCTAACTCCCCATGGCCACCTCCAATAAGCCATGGGCTGGTGACTAGCATCGAGTATGAATATCACTTTCATGGGAGGTATTTCCTAAGTACCTATACACACAGACATCCCAAAGACCAAAAATTATGAAATGTAAAAACCACTAAGGAACAAAATGCATGTTTACCACTAAACATAACCAACAGAGTACAATAGGGAAAGTAATTTGATGTAACGTAACCTGGGCTAGAATAAATGACCACAAAAATAAAGATTCTATAAACTATAATGTCTAAAATGTAAAAAAATGTATTGGTGCTCTTGTTGGTAGTCATTGGAAAAGTTAAACCTATATTAACTCATGAAGCACCGCTTGGTCTTGGTCCTTGTCCTAGTCCACCAATCTCTCTATCCAAAATGTTGCTCGTCTGCACGAGATAGAACATGTTCGGGAAAATCCTATGTCTGATTGTGTATAACAATACTCAAAAGGACACCCTAAAACCAAAAATAAATACACCAGGTAAAGGTATAGTCATATCGACACTTTTTTTTCTAAAACACATATTACAAAGATATACAGATATACTCTAACCCAGACCTGTATTCTAGAGGTATGTCGAAACTACCATGTACCAACATTAAATATTTGGTATGAAGATTCAAGAAGTACTCATATGGGAAAACATACTCTTGATATTGATATCACCGATGAAATATACCTGAGAAGTACTATTTGTAAGGAACCATCATGAGAGATAGATACACTGATAGATCTGAAGAGTGATACGATACACTCGCTCCAGGAGAAAAAAATCCACGAGTCGGGAAGACCACGATACAAAGATGAGGATCACAGCTAGGGCCATGGAGTTTACCAAGGCTCATTATGATTCACCTGCTAAGTAGAGGACCAATGTCTAGTAGGATTGGTCACATCGATAACCCAACTGTACCTTGGGAATAATAATGGATAGATGATCATACTATGGTCCACTTATAGGGTACTCCCATCTATATCAATAATGTCCTAATGATGGGGATCATACTCCTTTAGAAAGAAAATGATATTAACTGGCCTTTATGGTAATGTGTAAGTGGAACCAAACCAAAAAAAATATTTTCTAAGATACGATGTTCAGGGATATCAAGCAATATAGGAAGGGGTACATGACATGTTATAGGGTCACAAAAAATGTCCCTTGACCTAGGGTAATGCCTATGTTCAATGGCCCATGTCATTAGAACATGTCATGTAGAAGAGTTTTACATGGTGTTTGTGAAGGTCACACAATGTGTCATACTATTTTGTGTCCAACCATCTACTCTGGTTGTGTGCCATTTCACAGTGTCAATCTGCATTTGTATGCCCGTGTACCAGTACAAAAGGTAACATGTGTATCTGGTCAGGGTCTAGCCATGTCATGGTGTACACGCCTTGTTGGCAAGCTGTGTACTCCACCATGTATCTATGTAACTACTAATATACACACTACTCCTCATGGAAGGAACCACATTCCATGTCATAGGGGTCATATATCATGCGATTCGTTACTGATTCCTAAGACCATATCCACCCCTAATGTCACCCCACATTCTATGTAATCTCGAATTACACACAGTGTAGCATGGTATTTTCTAGAATCCCTAGTTCGTGATCCAGTCATTTCCTCTACCACTTAGGCCACAATTATGGTTGCGCATTTTCAGGAAACTCAATATCCATCCTTATTCAGTCATGCCATCACCAAAACAATGTGTCTCATCTTCTCATCCGGACATACAATGTAGAAAAAGGGGTTATTCTTTATTCCACCTAACAACATAGAAGAATAAAGATATGGGCATCCACCATCATTAGAATAACTCCATACCAGTCTTCACATCTCTATAGAGTCTCAAAGATCCCATTTCTATGATATCATATCGTTGTGCCAAGAATCGGGTGCACAACTATCAATTGATCAAAATATTTTGATTTGTGGGCCAGTTAATGAACACCTAATATGATCGATGAAGGGGGGGATTCATAAATCAAACAGGATGAACAAACCTCAATCAATGTTCATGTTAATCATGGTTTGTTTCTGTTAGAATTAAAATTAAATTTTTAAACATTTAATTATATGATCAAATTCCTCATAAAACCCTGCAGAAATAAAACCCATCCAGCAATATTATGATCAAAATATGTACTAATCTATAAATTTTTTGACCCGTTTTCATCATGGAATTCAAGAATGGTGAAGGAAATAAAAAATAGTTCATCCTACTTTAATTTTGATTTCTCACTAGAAAAGACTAATCATTACATCGTCGTTGGTGGGGAGATCCATCATGAATGGTCTTCGTCGATCGTCAATCTGTGATTCCATAACCATTTCCTAGAGTAGTTTATCCAAAGATATCCATAGAAATTATATAGATTTACTAAGTTTATATGGAAAACCCTATGAATTTTTCATAAGTATTATTTTAAAGGAAATCGTTACTGCGTTAGAAAAATAATTTATCATTAAATTAATTAATGACGATTACATTTGTTCTTTGTGTTTTTCTAAATAAGTCCCACACCAACTAAAGTTAATGAACACCTAAGGAAAACAACCAATTATAAACTCAAATATGGTCTCATATTTCCAATCTGAGTTTCCGTTTATGAGTTATTATAATTTAAAAATAAAATAATTTTACTTAATTATTTTATTTATAGTTACATCCAAAAAAATATCTTTCATAGCCATCCCATACCGACCAATATTAGGCCTTCCATAAGGTAAATTTCCAAATCTAAACACAACCATGCCCTCATATTTCGGATCTGGTAACAAATGTAAGACCTATTCTACTTTTTCATGAAAAACAACATGTGTTCTTTATTAAAAAAAGAATATTTTTCAGTTAATCATTTTGGCCACACTGGGTCTCAGAATCGCAAGCCATCTCAGTGACTGTTCACGGAATATTCCTAAATAATTTCAAAAAATAAAATTAGGAAAACATGACTCATTGAATCCATTTATTGGTATATCTTCACACTATGGATTTGAGATATTCATTAGATGACACGACATATGATGGATTTAGTTCCTAGAGGGTTCCACACTCTCAAATGCGGCGTTTCATCAACCATGATTATTAGAAGATATAGAGTTATGTTTTTATGGGAATTAATGATTTAATAATCATTAAATAATTGGAAATTGATATAATAGTGTTATTTTAAAAATGGGTTATCAAACTAAATTTAAAAAATCCAACACAAATAACAAAGCATCCCGAAACCAAGCCACTGAGTCATGTTCTTTATTTTATTCTTCACTCCATAATTAATATCATGTTAATTTATATTTTAATTATTTGATTATTTCCATTTAAAATTTTTAAAAAATATTTAAGATGTAGTTTAGGTGAATTTATTTATCTAGTGACTAATTGTGAATCTCCTCAGGTGAGATGACCTCAGTCAACCACTGTGTTGCACTAGAATAATAATAAAAATGGATATTTTTCACACCCTGTGATAGTTGTGTGGTAAAAACATGGTGTTGTTTTCATATTTTATGTATATAATATAAATAGGTGGAAACATATTGGAAAGGGGATATTAAATAGAATAGGAAATATGAGATAGAAGAAGAAGGGGAGGCCCACTGCCAATCATTCTGTTTAGTCTACCAGACTTTATATTTTTTATGTTTTATTTGATAATGTGTTATTGAAATATAACTTCACTGAAACTCCATTTAATGGAGGGGTAGAATCATTATGTGATTGGGTGGTGGGGAGGTGTCCCAAAATTTTGAAGATTGATTCCATTTTTAATTAAATTCATGAATTCTTTATATTTTTTAAATGGATACAAATTATTAATTTTGGAATTTAAATTAAATACAAATTTATTTATGTTTAATTATGATATTTAATTATTTTATTGATTATTAAATATTATATTCTCTTTTTTGGTGTTGGTTTACATATATTTGTTGGTATTGATTCTTGTTGATAAGTTCATTATGATTGAAAAGAACATGAGGAAAAGACAATGGACGAACATAACAGTTTGGGAGTTCCAATACTCGATTTGGAATTGCACAAATAATTTAAGAGAAACACATTTTGGATTTATCAAAATATAATAATAATAATCCAATATAGTAAATCATTACTGATTCATCCCATAATCATTAATCATTATCATGTATGAAAAAGAAAAAATTATTATTAATCATTTCATTAAATAAATTTGTAAACATATTTGAAAAATTTCAAAAGGAATATGATAGAATTACAAGAGGGAAGCCAAGCCTAACCCGAATTGACTTTCTCTTAACTAATTTTCATAATCTATGTTTTATCATTTGATAATCATAATGATATTTTTCAAATAATTTAATTATTCACCATGATGGATAGATTTAATAACTTCTCCTTAGAGTTGATTTGGTTTATAACACTACACCATTAATCGAATTAAAATATTTTTTCCTATACCCCATAAAAGGTGTGCATAAATTTTAAAAAAAGAAAACTTGTAATATTATTCATAGACTAAAATTTATTTATTTCATTTTTTGGGTACCATACTGTTATTTTATTTGATCATCTAAAATATTCACATATTTTTAATGGGAATGACTATAGATAAGGATTTATTAAAGATAAAGATTTTTATTATTTTTTATGATTTATTTTAAATGATTTTTATTTTTAAAAATGAATAATTATTTGTAGTGTAAAATTTATGATAAAATATTTATTTTTTTAATTATGATGAATAATTTATCTAAAACTCTAATCCAAAAAGATCTTATGAAATTAAATCAATGTAATTTTTTATAAAAAATTCAATTTTACTGAATATTTTAATGTTGATTTTTTATAATTAGTATTCATGTAAATGGTTATATTTTTTTCATTAAGAAAACATATGTAAATACCCTTAATGAATTATTATTTATGGTTATCATGATATGTCATTTAAATATTATAATTTCACTTCAACTAAATTATATTTTTTATCAGAATGATTTTTCATAGAGGAAATAAGGAATCTTAATTAAGAACGGACCATGAAGAAAATATCCTATGAAATCGACAACCTATAATGGTTGGAATTGGAATTTATTAGTTTTGAAACTATTATTTCTCCATTGAAATAGTCTATAAAAGTTGGTGGTATTATTCTTAGAGGGAAACCTAATTTACCATAGAAGAACATGTATATTGTGGTGTATCTGATGAGATAAGACCCTCAAGTAGTATATGGATATTATGAGTCTATTATAGATGAGGGATGGATTAAAGTGATGGAAAATATATTCAAAATCACGGGTTTTCTGGATCATCAAAAATTAACTTCTTATATTTACCATTTTGAAGGTGATGATTATCAATTGTAGTAAATTTTAAGGAATACCTAATAAAGTGAAGAGATTGAAACAATGGATAAAATAAAGCTAATAATTATTTCCTTGTGTAGTATTTTACTATGTCTTAATTAATTAGGATTGAAAATAAATTCATGGAATTTAGGCAGAATGATGAATATTTAGTTTCTACATATGAAGAAAAAATCACCCAATTTGAATGGTGTGATTCAAATTATACTTGGGTTCTCGATAATAAAATTAACCAAATTTTCATACGATTATAGATAAGATATGATATATATTTTTCTTTTAATGGACTTGATTATTATGACAAATTTTTTTTTAGAAGATAGAAATTGAGTTTGTTGGTCACCATGTATTTCATGTGTTTTTTTGAAATGAGATCACAATGGAAGAAAAATGGTAAGAATATATCGATGAAATATAAATTTTAGAAAACTAAGTTTTTAATTTATGATAGGTGTGTTAAAAAGAACTCTATATAATGTATTTTCAAATTTGTGATGTAATTTGTATGATGCGGGTTTTGGAATATGGATTATTATTGTAATAAAAAAGCACATGGAAATGGTAAAACGAATTTTGATTAGTAGGCAGTATGGTGTTTTAAATTTAACTAGATGGTTAATTATATGGATTCATGTATAATTAATATAATGATTGATATAAATTATTAACCTTATATGTATTAGAATTTTGGTTAAATCCTTTGGAACTACTTTAAAAGATTTTGCGACATTGAATGAAGTGGTAACATGAAAATTATTAGTTCATTAAGAATATTTTAATATCTGGTTTAATTTTGGGTATATAGACTCTTTCATTTATGAGAAATGTAATGGTAAAATTAAATTTTTTTTTCATGAAATGATGTATAAAAATTTAGCAAAAACTCTTTGGGGTACTATTAAGGAAACAATAATTTGAAAATATATTCTTGTTACAATATATAGATGAGGTTTCCCTATAAATTTTGTTATCTTTACTATTATATAATTCAATGTGTTTCTGGGTATGGTTTGGATTTAAATATGTAATTTTATGATATATTACATATCCTAATATGTTATTTGTAAAAATGTGTTTCCATTTTAATATAAGAATAAATTCATACCTTTAATTACAAATCAAGAAGCTAAAAATTGTTATGAAATGGAAGTGAATGTTACCTTTGTCATATTAATGAAAATAAATCAATTGTTTAGATTAATGATATTCTGATAGTAATAGAAAATCTTGATGTTTTTCTTAATGAGTTTCATTTTCTTTTTACTAATTGGGATGTTGAGTTTTCTTGTATTGGGACCCAATTATAATAAAATATCCAAACCACTTCTCATAAAAAATTAGTAGATCTTTTAAAATTGAAAAAATATTTTTAAGAGTTTTTTTATAATGGTTTCATTCACCATAGACACTCATAATGGGGTTATCCTATTTGATTTTTTAGAAATAAAGACTACTCCATTAGTTTTTTCATTCAATATAGATTATTGAATCCTATTCCGAGAATGAATATTAATCCACTGGATCATAATGAGGTCTTGTTTGATCAGCTGCAATGTGATTAACGTATAGTGGATGATGTACCTAAGAAAACATTTTATTCTAGTTTTGGGAATTTTGAAATTATTGTTATTCCCTTGGGATTAAAAATTTTCAATATGTTTTCATGTATATTCTGAATAATTTTTTTCACAAATATTTGGTGATGTTTTTTGTTGTGTTTTTTGATGATATATTGGTTTATTCTAAATTTAATGAGGATCATACAAAAACATAAGGATTTTTCTGTAGACAAAAAATAGAAATAAGGTTTGTAATAAATTTAGTAATTTAAAATTTTTATTATAATATAATTCATTCATTGGACATATCATAAATAAATATGGAATAAAAGTTCATATCTAGAAAACAATAGTTGTTTATGAATGGACAATATCTACAAATTTGTATGCCATTCATTGAATTATTAGATTATCGGGACATTAAATATTGTTTTATGAAGCCATTTCAAAGTTATTATTCCCACTAACTAAGTCAACATGAAAAGGAGTCAAGTTCATTAAGAAAAAAGACTATGTTGAATTTTTTCGTGAATTCAAAAGAGGATAAGGGAATGATCTTGTTTTGGAACTGCTAATAAAATATTGAGATTTTTTTATCTATAATTAAGCCTCAATGAAATTACTAGGTTAAATTTTAATAAAAAACGATCATGTAATTAGTTAATCATGACATCAATTAAAACCCCATGAGCATAATTATGCTACACATGACCACAAACAAGGGAAAATAGTGTTCACATAAAAAATATAGAGACATAATTTAAATAACATATGTTGTGAAAAATATTGTGACAAAAAAATCCTAAAGAATATATTTAAATAAAAATACATTAAAATGAGATATTTGAGATGGATGGAATTGATAAATGTTATATCTATATAATTCATCACCATCCATGAAATGTAAATAGATAATTTGATGCTTTGAGTTAGAATGTTACTGATACATGTAATATTATTTCTCTAGAACATGATGCAAATGTTAATGATTTAATGAATATTAAATTAGAAATTTTCCATTTATGAACTCACACTAGTTTTCTTTAGGTTTAAAAAAATTTCTTATTGTTTTTTGGATTATTAATTCTTAGAAAGAAGAATATTTTTTATAGTGAAAGGTAGAATTTATTATGAGTGGTATGTTGTATGAATGTAATATTGACAAAAAAAGTGTTTTAAGAAAGATAAAAATATTATGTGTATCATGTGACCACTAGTTTAAGAAAGAAATATTCATTAAGGGATATATATATATATATATATTTGTTTCTAAATGGATATAAATAAATGAATAGATTCCTTCAAGAACATTTCACTTAGTAAGTAATGAATAATGATATTAAAGATTTTACTATGATATATTTAAATTGTCAATAGGTTAAACAGGAAAAATAATAATATATATTGAATATTTAGCCATTCCTAGTGCTAGACTGAAAATGATAGAATATATCCATTGATTTAATGGTTATATTACCAAATACATCTCAGTTTTATTATTTGATTTATGTTATAGTTGATTTTATGAATTAAATATTCACATTTTCTTCCCAATAGAGATAATATGTATTTGTATCCACATTATCCAATTTTTTATAAAGGGATAATTAGAATTCATGGTGTCTTTCTATATAGTTTATTTGACCATGATCCTAATTTTTCATCTAATATTTTGAAAAGTAGACATAAGTCATGGGGAACAAAATGAAATTTCAGCACAACCTTTCATCATTAATATTATGGATATTTATAGGGAATAATTCATTATTTAAAGGATATAATTGTTTATTTCTCAATTTGTAATTATGGATGTTGGGATTAAAACAATAAATTTGTTTAGTTTTCTTATAATAAATTTTATTATTCAACTATACAAATGGAACATTTTAATTGATTATATGGAAAGTGGATTCATACTATATGTTATTGGGATGATGTTGGAGAAAGTATGTTTTTGGGACTAGAATTGTTAGAATAAATGGTTTATAAGGTGAAGATGATTCAGATGAATATTAATATAGATTAAAAAATCCATCAAATTTAGGCATTTAACATGTGGAAAGAACTTTCATTCAAGATAGGCACCTATTTTTTCTTTAAATTTTATATATGAAAAAGTTGTATACATTTTGGAAAAAAATGGAAAGTTATGTCTATGGTTTATCACACCATATGAAATACTAGATAATGATGGATCGGTTTCCTGTCATGTAACATTACATCTATGTTTCTCCTAGGTATACAAGTTGTGTCATTTTTATTGTTAATGAAATATGTGATTGATGCATCTCATGTTGGTAGCCCTAATATAGATCTTTTGTAATCAAACTATTCTAATGATTATCATTTTGTATAGATTCATGAATTTTAGAAAGAATGTGTAGTGGAATAAATTGACTCACCTAGTTTAGGATTCGTGGAAAAACTATATGATTATTGAAGAAGCATGGGAATCCATACATGATATGAACACGAAATATCCCATCTTGGTAAAGTAATGAATAAAATTAAAAGTTTGAAATTTAAAAAAGTATAGAAGAATATAATACACTATCTAATGTTTATTAAAATAATTTACATTTCACATTAAATTTTATTAATTATATTTTACTAAGCTATATTCACTGTAATAATATTATGTAATTTTTTATTCAAAAGGATAAGAATTTATTTCATCCCAAATTGTGGTTTCATGTGTTATTCATTTTTATTTTAACTATTTCTCCTAAAAGTATTGAATTATTATCATATTAGATAACTTAATGCTGGAATTCATCATTTCAAAGTCAGATTATGATGAATTTTTAATTATTTTTCAAAATGGTTTTTATAATAGTTTAAAAATACATTTTTTAAACACAATATTTTAGTTTCAATATTTTAGGAAGATAAGTTTTTAAAATAGTTTAAAAGAAAAATCAGTTCCATTATAATATTTATAATCCAATTATGATCTTTTTAATAAATTTTATTCCTAAATTCAGTAAAAAAGACTTTTTATACTAAAAGTTATTTTTATAGATAGTTTTTCATTGTGTTTTCAGGTTTAATATTAAATTAATATTTCTAACTTCTGTTGATTGAATTTGATAAAATAATTTCTATATTTTTAATCCTAATATTTAATATTATTTAATTAGGTCAATTTTTTTTGTCATAATGAATATTAAAATTAGAAAAAATATGTTACAACTAGTATTTTTAAAATAGGTTTACTAAGGATAAAACCTATGATCTATGGGTTAAAATCACTTATAAATTTGTATAAATATTATTTTATGTACATATTTCATCCCAATAAAATCTAATCATTATAAATGGTCGTATTTTAATATATTTTTCTTCATTAATATATTAATATGTATTAATCATTTATAAAATACCATGCATATTCTCCCCCCAATTTTTAAAAGAATATCTTATATCCTATAATATCCTCAATTTAAGAGACTTTTCTTTAGGCCAATGCATACTGAAACACCATTCACAAATTTTTCAAGTTGTTTTATGGTCCCTTTATTGTTCATAAAACCATCATTGTATGTATTTAGGTACAAAACTACAGGGGTTTTCCGAATAAGAGGTGTAGTTCTTCACTAAGTGTTCTCATTTTACGTCATCCATTGCTGCATAAATTCTTTTCCAACATGATTAAATAATAAATATAGTATCTTAAATATAGTGAGATATTTTTATGCTAATTTAATAAGCTATATCATTCTATCCCTTCCATTAAATAGGAAATTAAATCATCATTCGTGTATAAGGTGATCTACCCACTCGCAAATTTATGCAATTATTTTTCCATCACCGCCTCTCACAAATGGTTATAATGATGTATTTAATATATATATATGATATTAATGAAATATTTATCATTTTATAAAGATACTATATTGTGTTATTTCATACAATTCCATTCATTTGAAAATGATAGCTTTGTTTCTTGTGTATGTGAGGATTACCACCTCCACGAAGCAATGTGATACCTTTTTCAGGACCAATTCTCCTGAATAATTTATATTGTTGAATTTAATGTAATAATATGATATTTAGGATATATTAATTATTATATAAAGGAAAAATGATATTTTCAATCTTTCCCTTGATATCTTATAAAAAATGAAAATGTTACTCATACGTATGTATAACCTACTGTATCCATGATTATATCATAATTTATTTGTTATAAATGTTTTAAATGGTTGGTTTAAAATGTATAATTAATATATAAAAATGATAAATATTTCTATATTATTATTTTTTATATTATTTAATAATTACTTCTTTGACTATACCCAACATACCAAAGTGATTTTGGATGTACGAGCCATGTATCATCCAAAAAACCTCCAAGAAAATAATTAGTTAAGTAATTATGTGTTACATAATAATTAATAAAATAAAAAGTTATTAAACTAAATAATTTTTTTCATCATATAAATAGTTATCATATTTTTATTATTTAGTAATATAAATAGTGTGCATGATGACTCAGACTTGAGGTAAGAGACATAAAAATTTTGAAACATCATTTTAAATATTTTAAAGATTTATATACACAATATCATAATTCCCTATACATATTCATAATATTGTTCTATTTATGTATAAAATGGAAATAAAGTAATAATAAATGAAATTTTAAGTCAGTTTTTAACATTCTTTCAAATGTTATTCAAATAAATATTTTTATGTGTTTTATACAGACCTTTTTTATAAAAAGGAAAAAAGGGAGGTTCTATTTTATGGTATACGATATCAATCTTTATTACAGCCGCCAAAACCATAATTTTTTATTGGATTACTTTACATGAATTATATTTATCATGAAATAATAATACTTCCATTGGTTATTTATAATTTTAATTTTTTTAAATTGATTGGATATATCAATATCTGAAAATGTTTTCTTATATGTGAAAGGAATATTATTAGGATTATGATAATACAAATTAACATTATCATTTTTTATGAATATTTTTCAGTTCATTCATGTGGTTTATTCTGCTGTTTGAGCATGATATATATACTAATAATGAGTGATCCCAATATATCTCATGATGATGGGTGAGCCCGATATAGCTCTCTAATGCATTGGGTTATGGGATGGAGTTTTCTATTTAAGTTTATCCTAAGAGATTTTTGGAATTTACTGGCTATTTTATTCCATTTGTTATAATTATTGTAATTGTGATATAAAAATTATGTATCAAGTTTTCTAGAAGATTTATCTATTCATTCTATGAGGTTTCTGTGAAATCTTATGATTTCACAAGGTAATCTAATGCTGTTGTGTTTAAATGAAAATTTATTTCCCTTCATACATTTGAAATATATAACACTCCAAGAGTATTAATGAATATAAAAAAATATTGTTAATTTTTTATTTATTATTTATTATTAAATGTTTTATGAAAATATATCTGAAGATAAGTTGATTTTTTGGGTAATAAAATGTTTACTTTGAGAATAAAATATATTTTGAAAAACAAAAATTTTTATAAGTATTAATGGAATAATGGGTTTCTATATTTCTTTTTAAATTAACTATAGTGATATTATTGTCCTCATACGTTGTTTTAAATTTTTTCATCAGTTTTCGATGATTTATAGTTTTTATGATGAGGTCAAGATAAAAATTGAGATGATTTCTCATGAAAATGAAAAAAAATTATTTTAAAAGTTTTGTGTTGTGGAAAAAATAGATACATAATGGTAGTGTCCACTTTGGTTTTCAATATTTATTTACATAATTGTAATGAACAATTTCTAGGATAATATAAACATAAAAGATCCCTGGTAATTTAAGTAAATGATATCTTGTCTAAAGAGTCAGTTTTATAATTATTCTTGGATGGTCCCTTTTAGAAACCACAATGATGATTCTAATCATTTAGAGACATTTCGTAACACCCTAGAGTCCCAACATGTCCTATAAAGACCATTGAAGTAAATAATTGGATTTATCATTAGGTTAATACGTTTTTTCTCAATCACTCACCATGGCTGGGTAACTAATGAATAAATAAAGAGGGAATGATTTTCTTGAGGTACGTTGGATTGTTTGAAATCAATTAAATTATTAAAAAATTGTATTGAGGATTATTTTTGCATTATTAGTTGATTTCAGGTCATAATTTCTTTCACATATTTTATATAATAAAATTTTACTTGGATCCATCATATCTTTAAAATTAGAAATAACATTAGTTAGAACCCGATGCAACTATGGATGATTAGACCTTCTGGATTAATTATAACTGGGATATGTGTATTCATCAAAAAATGGTTCAATTAGTTAGTGATTTATGGAATCATAGTTATGAAACCAACTAATTATGTGATAGTGATGATCAAATGAGATATTTGTGGCCTCAAATTTTCCATTATTTAATTAGAGGTTGATTTTTTAGGGGAGAAAGTTGTATTGTAGGGAGATGTACCACACCCAGAGTGTAACTTTTAAGTGTGATTTCAATTTATTTATTTATTGGTTCATTAAGACATAGTTTTGGTGTATTTTTTTTTAATATATCAATGTTTTTTATAAACACTGGGTGTTATATGATTAGTAAATGGTTTTGAGAAATTGTGTGGCAGATATATGACATTAGTCTATAATTTGATTTTTCTATTTTACAATATTTTAAACTAGTTTACTATACCAATTCAAATAATAATTTGAGTAACTAGGTGAGGTATTTTTTGCAGTAGGTTTGGTAAATAGTATGTAAACCCATGGGTCCAAACCGCATAGCCTTCCTAGAAACACAACACTTGATAAATTACAATACAATAATAATTCAAATAAAATATCCTTAACCAAATTATTCAATATATTCAAACCAAGAACCCCCTAATTATAGATCACTTTTATCCTTTCTCTCATGTTGTCATTTATGATGGGATTTCACCTGGTATATATAATATTCTCCCATGAAAGTGTCTTCAATTATTCTTGTTGTTTTTTACTCAAAGATTTCAAGATTTTTGAAAGTCCCTCAGGACTTGGTGACCAATAGTTTTGGTTCACTAAATTTTATTTCATGTTTTTTATGATTATGGATTATTATTTCCTCACTATGATATCATTTTTCATTATAATTATGTTTTCATTATAGGTTATTTTTTTCCTTGTTCAAATGTTGTTGGTTCATGTTACATTCTTTCATTAAGAAAATATGATTTCTTTATTTTTAAGTTTTTATTAAAAAATTACTTGAATATATATATAATAATTCTGACATCGAATTACGTATCATATGTGTGTTTAAATTAATTCCAATTGGTTTAAAGGGTATTTTTGATTTAAAATCATTTTTTGAATATATTGAAATAAAAATTTTAGGTGGATTATTTATTGAAATACCTTGAAATGAAATTTTTTGACATTATTATGGAAATATCATATCAATACATTAGTATATTGGGGGTAAGGCTACTGTTAAGTATAGTTTTTGGATCACACATTTTTAACTAGAATAAATTTATAGTACGGTCATGGTTTTGTAATAGACCAATGTATGCCCTTCATTGTAGGTGATTGGAAATGGTGTCTTTTGTTGGGAGACACACTATTTTATAACCAAGGATTGGCCACAATAATGGTTTCCATGGACAGATAGAATTTTAATTAGTTTAGTTATTATTAGGATGAACTATTTTTTAAGAACAAATTTATATTACCTAGGTCTCTCCCATGATTCAAGTTTTATGAAATGATTACTTTTATGGAAGTGGTTTCCATAGTCATATAATTTTACGATGTGAGTGGTTTATATTATCATAAATATTGATATTTAATTTACTATCTTTTATTTCATTCTATTATATATTTTATCTGAAAAGGATTTTACATGGATCACATCGATGGATTTGACTAGGATATCATCACTCAAACCCTATATACCCAAAATGGCTGTGTGTAGACATTATAATTATTTGTTCATGTAAGGAAAAAATCATTATTTATTGACAGTGGGTATTCAAACTACTAGAGAATGGATTAATGGCCATGGAATTATATGTAATTGGACCTAAGCCTATATAAACATATATTTCAATTTTATTATTTTTATTTTTGATTTTTACTTTGTTTTACCACCCATTCAGTATACATCCCATTCCTTATATACTTATGTTTTTCGATCCCCTATTGTGTTTATATGTTTTTTAAAAATTTTATTATGTAATTAATTATCACATATATTTTGTTTTTTAATTTTATATAATGTAATTATTTTCTCATTTATCTATTATTTAACTTCTATATTATTTAGGGTCCCATATTTATAATTCATAAAATGGTTATGTTAGGTTTGTGTTCTGGTCCACTATTATGATTCCTTGTAAAACATTATTCCAAAAGAAGATTTTATGATGACTAGGAACGTTTCCCCTTTCTATGAGAATTGATAATTAATTTATGAATTATATTAGTTTAGCTTGGTTATTTCACTAGGAGGACTTATGTTCGATTATGAAATGGATGGGTAGTGGCATAGTGATCAATTTCATATTTGATTTAGCCAATTTTCGTTTATTATTATATCGAATGTGATGTCCTATCCGTCATTTATTTCTCCTTTATTTTTATATTTTTTCTCTGGGACATATACTCTTTTATTTATATATTTTTATTTGATTTATTCTACCCAATTGTAATTATTTTCTTTCTACTGGTGTACGGAACAATAACATACAAAGTAGTCATTCCAAAATGTATTGAATCTTTCCATTATGTTGTATTTATATTTATTTGATGAAAAACTTAATAGAATTTTTTATCTGATTTCTTGATTCATCTTTAAAATTCATGGGGATTGCTGAATCCCCTCAGGTATTCCACAATATATCTCGAGTGCCAATATAAATATCTCTCTTAATTAGATGATTCCTCTTCCTTGTCCATCAAACATTACCCAGCCACACACTCTCTAACCTTCCTCTAATACATTGACCACCACCATGTCGGACAATGCCCCACGCTATAGCATCCCACCCTCTACCCTAATCCCATTGATCACCCATAAAATACCATTCCCCATTATCAAAGGCTTTAGTTTTCCAATCTATCTTCATACAGCCCCATATGATGTACCGCCTTATCACCTATTACATCTCCCCACATGGCCACTGTGATTGTAAATGGAAACCAATCAACCCCCCACTTCACATGACCCCACTTCTACCAAAATTTAATCTACATTATCATTATTTGTTTTAATTTAAGTATATGATATTTTTTTATTATAATAAATACATTATTATTTAAATTTCATTAATATATTTTTATTTATTAATGGTTTGATTATTTTATATTATAAATTTCTCGAATTTGTTTGAAGAATATTATAAATTGTCTTATAAATAAATAATTTATGAAAATTTATAATTACAGGTAGTTGATTATATCTATTGATATTTAAATTAAATTTATATTTTTAATCATTTTCTATTTGTTTTTAGGTTTCATTAAATAATTATTTATATTTCTATTTTATTTTTCATTAATAAAAAAATAATTAATTATTTTCGTACTAATAAGTCTATTTTTATATCATTTGATTTTATTTCACATTTTTATTTGGTTATATAATATTTTTCTATTATTTTTCATTATAAATATAACTATGAATATTTTTATATCATATTAATATTATACTATGTATTTTTGAATTACATTTGGGATATATTTTGTATTCTGACTATGTGTTAATATAGTTGTATAAATTTTTTAATTCCATTATAAATATAACATATTGTTAATCTATATTAATTCCATGTAATATATTGTAGATGAAAACACACCAATGATATATTTCATGAAAATTTTCATTGTATACATATAATTAAAATAATATTTTATTTTAAAGATATAAACAATGTTGTTTCTGTATATATATATAATATAAGGGTTACAAAAATAATATTAGTTTTCAATAGATGATTCAAATGAATAAAATTCATACAATTTATAGAAAAAATAATAACATAGATTTTTAATCTGTACATTTTTGTAATCTAATAATTAAAAATGTATCATCTCTAAATTCAAAAAAAAATGCATTTTTTAAAATAGATATGCGGGCTCAAAATATATAGATATTAAATATGGTTATATCATGCAAAAACTAAACATGATCGTATGGTCCAATGATCCATTAAAATTTTCTTATTTGTGATGGTTTATATATGGGTCCAAAAATTCATGCCTCAAATTTTTTTATATGGTTCGAGAATGCATGTGGGCATGAACATTTTATTATTAATTTTAAAATATTCAAACTTATATATATCAATATATCTAATATATATTCATTTATTTTTTAGTGAATTCATAAGTAGAATGAGTTTAATGGTAGTGTTGAAGATTTGAAAAACCATCAATGAATATTTCTGTACGTTTTATAGGAAAAAAATGAATAAATTAGGGAGTCTCATAGGCTGTCTCAAGAATAAAATAGAAATAAAACATATGTATGATCTTATATCAAGTTGTGGAGTTAGTAATATTATTAAAATTAGTAAAAACAATGATTCTATTCTCGTACCACATCTAATATCATGGTGATAAATCATTTAGTCCTCAAATTTATTTTTTCTGATATATAAAAAAGGATATATATATATATACAAAAAACATATAAGGAATTTTAAAATCCAATTCATGCATGAATAACTAATTAAACTAGAACATTAAAAAAACATTCTCCCCTTTAGAAAATTCATTATAATGAGACACCATATATTTTTTGATAATAATTCAACAAAAAATGAATAAATTATTAAATAAAATAACAAAAAAAATAAAGATATATAAATGAATTATTTAATGAGATATAATATTTTATATAATAGTCCACATTCGAATATTTTCAACAACTATTTAACATAATTTTCACTGAAATGTGGGTATATTAAATTTTTCATTGTATGTGTGTATTTTATGATTTAAAAAAATATTAAAAAATGAAAAATTACTCAAAAATATTACGATTTTAATAATGAAATATTTTTTTTTCAAAACTATACATTAGTTAAAAAAATTAAATATTTTTAAATACTATAATAATTTTTTTTCCTTGATTTTGAATTTTATTATTCAAAAATAGTGGGGAATGATATTAATAATCAATGGATAAATTTATATGTTACCATTATCTGGTTAGGATAGATTTATTTACAATAGGATTTTTTATTTTATTTAGCTCTTTTTAGTTAAATAAACTATTGTGAATGTAATTTTATATTTATGATATAACTGTTGAGAATTTTGAATATATTTTATTAAAAAATTATCAAAAAATTTCTTTATATTTTTTATGATATTATTTAAAAAATTATATAGTTTAATTACTCATAACACTTGCACGCCTTGTTTCTATTTATCATTGGATGTGTAATGTCCCAAATTTTTCGTGTATTATTTTTAAATATTATATGGAATAATATTTAGACCAGGAGCTGAGACGACATGAGATTATGATGCTCTACATTACCAAATTGAATGTTTGAAATATATTAAAATGATAAATATCTTATTAATATAGTTTTCTTCAGAATGTGGGATAAATTATAAACATATGCTCAGATCAGGAATCCAAGGGAACCATTGAGTTAAGAACACCTACATTACCCTAAGAGCAACATAACATTGGTCGGTGTAGGTTAGTTGGGAAATCTCATCGTAGAAGAAGAAATGAATAATATAAATGAATAAAATATTTTATTACTTTTGTTGATGAAGTGATTTTGTGGGATCATTAAATAAATAATTATGTATAAATCATTGGGTTAGCCATATAACTGTTGAAATTTTTGAGGACCATTGGAGGAATCTCCATAGAATCCTCTTTGGCGAATGATGATGAGACATCGGATTAGAGATCGAAAAACACTGATTTAGACAAATCTCAAAATCAATGATGACACAACAAATGATCTTTTTTAACAAGTGATGCAAAATCTAGGTAGAATTTGTTATATTGAATCTTCTTCACCATCCATTAATTCCACAATGAACACAGACCAATCAAAAAACTTATTGATACATAGTTCGATTGTACTTTGTGGGATGGGATATATTTGTGGGGTTTATCAGGATTTATTCATAGAGATTAAATTTATTGATTCAGTTAACATCCATATGGTAATGGATTGAGGCTATAATGATCAATGGATGAGGTACTATCCTTGGGTTTTTTTCTTGTGCTTTTCTCCCCAAATTTCTTTTGTGTGTTCTTCATTATTCCCCAAACATTGAATGGTCAATAATTATGACTTTGTTTCTTGGCGCAATGATCCATAATTTGAGATTTGGTATTGGTACAACCAAAGGGAGGTGTGATGGTGGTGGTGGTAGATTAAACAAAGTGATTTTGGAGAAATCATTCTTTAGGATTTTTTCATCGAAACATATTAAAATATATTTTCGGGCCGATTGAAGGCCTAAAACCCATATTTTTGGTGTTAGGGTGGTGAAACGAATATGGATCTTGAGTTTTGAGGTGAACTGAGCAGTGGATCATAATCTAGGAGATCAGCCAAGGAAATAAGGAGGAAGAAGATAGGTCTTTGAAAATCCAAAACACATGGCATGAAGTCCCGACTACATGGAATGTGATCATTATTGGACCACTCCACGTGTACCATGGGAGGTACGTGGGAATTGGGTGGAGTACACAGGTTACCTACATGGAATGTACATCACAAAAAAACATGGCCTAAATCTGATACATGTGATACTATAGTACCAGTTTATGAACAAGGTTACACAATTTGATGCCGTGTATAGGAACACAACCAAGGTAAACAAGAATACCTCGAATGGATGGAAATGACATGTTACTCCTTCTTCATTCTATATACTAATCTTCTACATGAAATGTTCTTAATATATGGGTTGTTTCCATGCGTAGTACTCGGGGTCATGGCACATGATGTGTGACCCTACTACATGCCTTGTACACCTTTCTACATGTCTTGATTCCTTTTTGCCTTCACGTCATGGAAATGTTTCATTATGTTTTTTTTTCTTTTATAATTTCCATGATGGTAGGTGTGAATCACTTCCTCCTCATAGGACCATGATCCCATAAACATGACTTCTAGGATAGAGGTGTTGGAATCCCCTAAGAGATCTAAATATGGATCCCCTATTCATTTTTCGTGCCTCAGGTGGAGTTATCGGTATTTACATGACCAACACTACGTAGACACTGATCCTCGACATGCTAGGTTAATCTATATTGAGTTTTTTTGTACCAACCCTGTGACCTAGATGTGATCCTCTTCTATTTTATTTTATATCTATCTTCAAATCTATCAGTTTATTTCTCCCATGGAGAGACCTGAAAAGCCTTACCTCATAGACAGAAGTCATCATTACTATCAAACTCAAGAGTGTGTTCTCTTAGATGAGTGCGTTTTGGAATCTTTGATTTGGATTCCTAGTGCTGGTATTGGGTAGTTGTAACTTACCTCTAGTCTATGTGTTTTGGATTGAGTATATCTTGAAATTCTTATTATTTGTGTTATAGAAATATACATGTGTAAAGATGATGGTATCCTTCCTTTGTTATAAAAAAGTGTGGTTTCAGGGTGTCTGACTGGGTATTGTTATACTCACCCCGACAAGAGCATTGCCTACACATGTCCTTTCTTGTGTTGATGATCAAACTTTGGGTGGAGTCATAGGTCAACCAAGACCGAATAAAGCTTTGTGAGATCGAAATGAGCAAGGTGTGTTCCTACGACTATAGATAGAAGCCCCAATGACTTTTTTATTCATGCTTGATTGTGGTTATAGAATTGTTTTTGTGGGATTGTATTCTAGCCTTGATTACATTAATTTACATTATGTCATTCTCTACTTCTGAGATATAGTGGGTATGAATGCATTGTTTACATAGTTTTTTTACATTTAATCATTTTGTGGTCTTAGAGATGTGTGCATGCATATAGGAGAATTGGTAATGCATCCCATGTTAGCAATATTCTTACATGATTCTAGTAACCATCCCCTGGCCTATTAGTGGTGAACTTGGGGTTCCATGTATTGGGATCCACTAGAAAAGGTTGTGATAGAGTGGTATCAAATCTTATCAGTTCTTGCACAAGACCAAAATTCTCTGAGATTGGTTTGAGCAAACCACATTAAGTGTTTTGTGTTTGGATTTAGGGTCAGGGAATCTGGCGTTAGTGTGGAAGCTGATGTATCCATACATCAAGACATGGAAATATTTATTTTCAACATGGTATATGAGAAAACATGTTTCATGGGAAAAATGGTACATGCATCACATAGAATTTGGTCGTGGTTTCCATGCCCTTCTTGATTCCTCTCTCTAGATATACTCCTTGACTGTGGTACAACATTTTTTTATTATTGGATGCCTCCATGATGTGTTCCATGTTGGAATAGATAGATTGATCACGAGGATGACCCCCTTAGTGATGCACTTCAATATAGGGATCAGTTCCTAAGATGATACTTCTAGGTGGGGCAGCATCCATACCACCAACTGTGGAGAAGTATGTGGTTCCCATAGTACGAGTAGATGAGGATTGTAGGATGAACGCGCTTCAAGAGTATGTAAGATAGAGACCCCTCATGTTATGAGTCAAGTCTGGCCCTCATGTAGCATAGAACCAACATGATGTAGTGAACTTAGTTTTCTATGTAGTCAGGACACCAACAGATCGGATGGAGGTCCTGGTAGAGTGCCTTCTACACAACTCGATAAGGAAATGGTAGAGTTTGGCTATCCTGACTCATGATGACACAATGCTTTCATGGATATAGTTTGAGTGTATTTTCATAGCAGAGTTCTCACTATTTACATTATGATCTGTGCATATTCAGGAACTTCATCAGCTTCAGAAGGGCATCATGAGAGTGGATGATTATTCGTCGAGATTCACCAACCGTTCAAGGTACTCTATGTATATGATAAGAGACTAGTACATCTGGGCTCAAACCTTCAAGCAATGTCAGGGAAGATACATTCAATCCAATGTTATCCCTCTATGCATTATGACATATGATGGGGTTCTTGAGTAGGATTTGGTGGTTGAAAGCATCATTGATAGCAAGATAAAACTGGTGATAGTCAGTGGTGGATAGGCAGGAGTTGATACCTCGACAGTAGGGTGTCGACGTCAGTTTCCAGGACTTGGACATGGATGAAATCTCTAGAAAATGTATTAGGACAAATGATCTACAGTTTAGGGCTCACATGGTGGGTCCAATCTTCCTAAATAGTGGTTGTTCTATATATGTGACGGTAGGGGAAATATCACTAGGGATTTACCAAACCACCATTCTACTAGCAGATAGATGGTGTATGGAACACCGAGGCATAGACTATAACTGGATTTGATAGATCTGTAGGGAGGTATACATGGATGGTGAGTTGGGAGACCAGTGGGATGTGATTGACATTTCAGCATGCTATCTCAACCACCCCCATGAGGTCCATGGCAGATTGACTGTTTTAGGTGTAGGATTTGTTGTGTCAGAATATATGGGATGAGGTTTTCTTTTTTAGTTAAAAGTAATCCCAAGAATCAAAAGATAGAATCGTGTATAGGAGGGTGCTTCTGATTACTCATTAGATGGCTAGTCTGACCCTTTGGCATAGTGTATGTAATGAGTTTCTAGTTCCTAAAAGTAGTGATAGAATGTGAGGATGTATTTCCTAAAGATGTTTTAAGATTACCTCCCCATTTGGAGATACACTTATTTAATGATTTACAACCCATGATGCCACTGATATCTACACCAACATATTGGATGGATACAACTGAGCATCACGAGGTGATGGTTTAGTTGTAGGACTTACAGAGGAATGGCTTCATGAGGCCAAGTGTTTTTTCATGGGTGGCCACATTTTTGTTTTCCAAAAAGGAAGATGAGACCTTGAGGTTTTGTGTGGACTATCATAGCTCGAAACTAGTGACAGTGAAGATAAAATATCTACTACCAATGATCAATTATCACTTTGATCATTTGAGAGGTTCATGATGGCTCTCGATGGTTAAACTCCGATCACACTATCACCAATTGCAATTACGGGATGAGGATATACTGGAGATGACTTATAGATGTCGTTAGAGTCACTATGAGTACTTAGTGATTACCTTTGTCATGAAAAATACCCCAAATATGTTAATGGGAATCTTGAACTTCATCTTTCATCCATACATAGACCGGTTCATGGTAGTCTTCACCGAAGATATCCATGTGTTCTCGGCATCTCCGGAGGAGCAAGCGAGAAACGTAAGAATAGTTGTAGACGTACTCTAGGAGCTCTAGATTTATGGGAAACATTCAATGTGATAGTTCATGATTTTGTTCGTCCACTTTCTGGGACATGTTATATCATCGAATGGAGTGGATATTGACCCAACCAAGGTTGAGGGAGTGTTGGCATCAGAGCCACAAAAGAGCATGATAGTGGTGTAAACATCCTTTCGATGGAAGACTATTATAGGATATTCTTACCTGATTTTTATAAATGATATAAACACCTATGTAACCATTGACATGAAAGAGTTATCCCTTCTTGTGGGTAGAGATGTTCTAAAAGGATTATCAGTAGCTGAGACAGATTTTGATGAGTACTCCTATCATGAGATTTTTGTAGGATGTTGTTGAGTACGTAGTGTTCTACAATGGATTAGAAATTGTGTTTGGTTTTTTCCTGATAAAGATGCATGAAATGAGTGGCTATGGTTCAGGATAGTTGAGACCACATGAGAAAAACTACGTGACCCATGATCTTGAGTTAGAAGCATTGTTCTACCCATTGAAGATGTGGTGACACTACCTGATGGGATATCAATTTATCATCTACTCCAATCATTAGTGTCTAAAGTACATATTATCCCAGAAGGATCTAATAATGAGACATATGTGATGGATATAGTTCCTCTAGGATAATGAATTTCAGATTTTCTATACTCATAGGAAGGGGAATGTGGTGGCAGATGCTATTAGTAGATGATTTAGTTCAAAGTTTCTAAATGAGGCATCAGAGAAGTTGTCCTAATTACAGATATCCATTGTTTATGGAGATAGAGCATTTAACCTCTAGTCAATGGATGTTATCACATCACTCTTATAACAAGATAGAGAGGCACATCTTAGGGATATTGACTGTGATACCATACATGCTACGATATCTACATGGAATGCTCTTGATGGATATTCAAAAGGTGGGTAGCATGTCATTATTTTTATAGGGTACATGGTAGTACTTGTGGAATTATAGGATAAGGTTCTGAGGGATTTTTATAAATCCCCTTTTGTGGTACATCTAGGTGTAGAGAAAATATAACAGTTCCATCGATGATAGTTATTGTGGTTAGGGATAAAGAAGAGTGTGGAAGAGTTTATTTCTTTGTGGATTACTTTTCTGCAAGTGAAGGTTGACAACCATATTCCAATAGGATTATCTCAACCCAGTGAGGTTCCAAAATGGAAGTGGGATGGGATAACAATGGATTATGTGATGGTTTTACCATATATTTGTAGGGGACACAGTCTCATATGTGTGATCATTTACTGACTCACCAAGTCTCCCCACTTCCAAACTATCTGAGAGTTGAGTTCAGTAGAGATCACGGGATGCCTCTACATTAAATAGATATTTCTACTCTATGAAATTCCATTGAATATTGTTTCTGATGATGATGATCATTTTTCATTACACTTATGTAATGTATTACAAGTGTTTTTTTTGACCTCGATGTGCTTGAGCACAACATTTCACCCATAGTCGGATGAAAAGATTGAGCGGACCACATACGTTCTAGAGGTCATCCTCCGAACATTCATGTGGTAATTTGGCTGATGTTGGGTGGATCACATATCAGTGGTATCATTTACATAAAAAACTATTACTATTTCACCAATGGTATGGTATCAATTGAAGCTTTGTATGGGCGACCATGCAGGTCACCACTTTTCTGGACTGACCTAGTTGAGTCAGCACTCATGGGAACAAATTTTCTGCAAGAAACTAAAGAGAAGGTTCAGATCACCCAGGAGAATATGAAGACTTTACAGAGTAGTCGGAATTCTTATGATGATTGGAAGTGGAGACCTTCAATGTTTGAGTAAAGAGACCACATGTTTTTTCAGTTTTCACTTCGATGGGGATTACAATTATTTGGTTGGGGTGACAAGTTCTCTCTGAGGTTTATCAGCAATTTTCAGATACCGTGTAGAGTTGGAATGGTGGCGTACCACATTTCTCTACCCACATAGTTTGACTAGAAACACGATTCAATACACGTGTCCAAGCTGAGGAGGTACATGAATGACTTATTGCACATCATTGACTGGGGCGAGCTGGACATTGAGGTTGGAGAGACTTTTGCTGAGTACCCAGTGGAGATTGTGTATCGACAAGAGATAATCTTTAATTGGTGGAAAATTCCTTTAGTGTGTGTCCTGTGAAATCATGTGAATCTCTAAGAGGGAATTTGGGAGCAGGGGGATCATATTCATGCTTTGTATCCTCATAATTTTTATCCTCCTTTGTTTTTTCTTTTCGGATATGTAAATCCCCAAGGTGGGAAGAATATAATGCCTTGTATTTTTTGTGTATTATTTTTAAATAATATATGGATTAATTTAGGGACTAGGATCTAAGACAGAGTGCAATTTTGAGTCCTGGTTTTCCCAAAGTGAATCCTTGAAATATATTAAAATATTAAAATGTACGCAGACACTATTTTTCAAAAAAAGTTGAGTAACTTCTAACCGGGTTGTGGGATCAAAAATATGAGGATTCCATTGGTTTCAGAATATTGTCATTACCATTGTTGTTACCTATCATTTTTCAGTGTAGGTTAGTTTTGAAATGTCATCGTGGTTGTAAAAATGAATAAAATAATTCAATAAATTACTTTATTATAATTTTTGACACATCATGTTGGGGAATCATTAAATAGATCATTATGAAAAAATCATAGGGTTATCTACATAACCCTATATACGGTAGAGGACTATTGGAGAAAGCTTTAGAGAATCCTATTAGGAGAATGATGAAGAAAAATCAGATCAAAGATTAACATACACAGACCATGATGGATCACAACAATAATGATAATAATTCAACTGATATTCATCCGCGAGTTATGAAAAATCGAGGTAGTATGCATTATTTATATTCCCCTTCCTTAGTAAAGAATTACACAATGAACACGGACCAATTAACAAAGTGATTGATCCACAGTTCAATCGTACTTTTTATGATGTGTTATGTTTGTGTGGTTTAATGCGATTTATTTCTAGAGATAAAATTTCTTTATTCAATTATATTTTTTATGGGAATTTATTGAGTCCAGAACAAATAATGAATGTGGTTCATTACTCATGGTTTTTTCCTTGGGATTTTCTCCCCCAATTTCTTGAACAAATTCTTTATTCTTTCCCAAAATTTGAACGATAGGTCATTGCATATTCATTTCATACTGAAACAATATGAAATTTGAGATATATCATCATGATTACTCGATGGAGGTGCAACAACTATGATGGAGGATGAATCAAAGAGATTCGGGAGAAATCATTCTTTGTGAATTTTTCATCCAAATGGATTAAAATAAATTTCTAAGATGATTTAAGGCTAAAAATCCCTAATTTTCGTGTTAGGGTAGTAAAAGAAACTAGGATCTGGAGTTTTGAGGTAAACCGAGCACCATAGTGGAACCCAGGTGATCGACCGAGGTAATCGATGGGAAGAAGACTAGTTTTGGAAAACATAGAACACACGTCATGTAGTCTCAAATACATGGAATGTGTTCATTATTGGACCACTCAGTGTATACCCTAGGATGTACCCATACACATACTAGAGTACACGGGTTACCTACATGGTGTGTACTCCCCCAACATGGCATGGTCTGAATAATATACACAAGATATCCCAAGTAATGGTACATCCGAAAGGTTCCATGGGATGTTGTTGTGGACTGGCACCGGACCAGGGTACACGAGAGGACCTTATATGGAAGAAAATGACTTGTGAATCCTTTGACATGTTGTTTACCCATATTCTATATGAAATGTTCTAATGATATGGGATATTGTACACAAGCAGTACCCGAGGTCATGGGAAGTGATGTGTGGCCCTAATACAAGTCGTGTACCCCTTTCTACAAGCCTTAATTATCTTGTCCTCTATATCATGGAAATTTTTCGTTTGGGTTAGTTTCCTATATCATTGAACTAAAGGTATGTTTGAATCATTTCATACTCATAAGACTATGATCCACTAAAGGGGACCTCATAGATAAAGTTGTTGGAATCCCCCGAGAATCTGAGAGTAGGTTCCTTTATTAAATCATTGTTCCCTCGGCAGAGTTATTATTATTGATGTGAAACAAACTATGCAGCCACTAATCCTATTCTTGGTGGGTTTATCCAGATTTAGTTTTTGGTATCACCCCATGGCCTTGGTTGTGATCTTCATATACTGCATTGTATCACTCTATTCAAATCTATTAGTGTATCTCTCTCATGGAGAGACCCAATGAGAATTAACTCTTGGACGAACATCATCAGTGCTAACAGACTATGGAGTGCATTCTCCCAAATGAGTTCTATATGGAATATTTGAGCTGAATCATTAGTGCTAGTATACAGTAGTTGATAATTACCTCAAGATTTTGTGTCATGGATTGAGTGTATTATAATATTCTTGTTATATAAGATGTAGACATATACCTGTGTAGATATGAATGCATATTTACTTTATTATGTAACATTGTGGATTCATGGTGTCTTATTAAGTATTTTTATACTCACCCTACATAGTATTTCCTGACATGTCTTGTATTGTGCAGACAATTAACCTTCTAACAGAGTCCTAGGTAGACTAGGACCGAATGGTGATTTGTGAGACAGGACATACCGATGTGTTCTCATACGGCTATGGAAAGCCATCCAAGTACCTTTTCCATTCAGGTTGGATTTTAGGTTATTGAATCTTTTTGGTGGTCCTGTATTTTGGACCTCTTCACAATAATTTCCTTCATACTCTGATTGTGGGATATAGTGTTATGCATGAATTGTTTACTTAGTTGTTTAATATATTTCAGAATTTTGTTGTCTTGGAGATGTGTGTGGGAATATAGGTACATAGGAAATTCCTCCAATGTTAGTGTAATTCCTTCTCGGTGCTAGTCACTAGCCCTTAGGCTATTAGAGGTGGGCTTGGGGATCCATGGAACAACCACCACTAGGATGGGTCATGATAGGATCAAAGAAGATTAATGAATTTCAGGAAAGTTATAGAAAAATCGATAGTATGGGGGATCGAATCACATCATCGAGTTTATTTTTTTTCTTTCATAGAATATTATAGATTAAAAAAGTATTCATGTAATTTTTTCCAATATAATATTTATAGGAACATATGAATACAACAGAAGTTATTTAAATAATATCAATAATTTATATTGAATAAATGTAGGATATAAATAAAATATATAAAAAACAAATAATTTTATAGATTTTATAGTTACATAACAAAAAAGTATATTGTTTTAATTAATAGTGTGGGAAATTCATGTTCTAAATAATCAAGTAAATTAATGTTCATTTAAACTCTCATGTAATACTCTCTTAGTTTAATATGACATGTAGATGGTCATGGTTTTAATGTCTACTAGAATATTATCATACATTAATGTTTCATAAATTATGATTCATGATTAAAACCCTATAGGGAGGCAGGAATATATCCATTGTTATGTTTTTATCAAACAAAACATCAATAAAAAACAATAAAATTTAAACCATTATATGGGTGGTGATCTAATTGGATAATCCTAAGTTCATCATTAGAATGAAAATAATTTTAAAATGAGAAAATTATTTTATATTTTTTTCTTACGAGAAGTTAGTTGGTATTTATTATTGATTTTGGTACTTTATAGGAAGGAATTTGGGTTTTATCTAGAGATTAGTTACGTCAAGGATTAATATTTGTTACGATTTATTATTTATATTCATCCATGAATGGGGTGATGGTATGTTTTTTTAAAGAAATGTAAAATAAAAAATTCAGCTTGGGGAGCATGTGAAGCGTTAAGTTGAATGAGATCTTATTAAAATAGAGGATAAAAAACAATGTATTTAATTTTTTAAAATTAATCTTTTTTAATAGGGATAAATTAAACATGGAAATATTTTTTATTTAATTAATAACCATGATAAAATAAATTGGTGTAGACAAGTAACATGTTGTTATAGATACGAGTTTACAGAAAAATTGGCGTACCCATTTTGTTTAGGAATGTTTGAAATGGGAACATTGGTGAAATAGGTTTGTACAATACCCAATGTGAGTGAGAATTACTGCAGAGTGTGAGGATGAATTATGTGAGGAAGAAATAAATGGAATGACTTAATATGGGGGATTCCATCATTGGTATGTATCCAATAAAATTGGGGAGCATGTTATAAGTAGTTATTGATAAAGGTTATATTTTTTATCATAAGTTTAGTATAACATTAAATTTATGAGAGAAAATAAAATACTATAATATTGATCAACATATAGTTTCAAATGTGATGTAACTCAATGTTAATGTTAATTAACAAATGTTTAAATAAGTATTTAATTCTATAAAATAAACATTCTAATACATTGGTATCTTATGGGTGAAGAGGCATGATTCCATATAATTAATTTACATGTAATAAAAATTATTTTTTATCTTAATGTATATAATGATGCATTAGAATTGAAAATTTTACCATTTTGTTTAATGGGATACAGAATGAACTCCACCATTCATTTTAACATCATGTGATTATAATAGTTGATTATATTTTTCAATGTCATTTATAAAGACAATTTAATCATATAGTTAATTTTATTGCGGTGAAAAAATGAGGGATTCCAATTTATGGTCATATGATATTGAAAATTAACATAGAAAAAAGAAATATGAAAAATAATTAATGAGGAATGCGACATTGGTGGGAGGGAAAATGTTAATATCCACCAATAGTGATAATTAAATATGAACCGTTAGAGTAGACCTTATGCACGATGAATATTTATTCTAATTTTTTATACCACGTAAAATGATTCTATACTAATATTATTTGTATTCTTATGGGTAATAGAAATTATAATTAAATAAAATAGAAAAGAGAAAACTTATTGTTTAATTTTCATGTTATAAAATTTTAAAGAAACTATTATTTAGGTAATTTAATTCACCTTATCTCATCAAGGGTTTCTAAATAATTTAGAAAAATTCTTGGCCATTAATTATTAGAATTACTTATATATATCAATGTGTTGATGGCAGATAAACAATCCTTAGTGTGTAACACTATGTTAGTCATGTGCAGATGAGAATATAAGTCAATGGAGTGAGATTATAGGTTGTAGTATAATAATCCCATATTGTATCGAGATGTTTATTTGAAAAAAAAATATTTTTATATAACTATTGTCTTTATGATACTAAATAGGTCTCTGTTGAACACCTTTACTACCTTGGTATCTCCTTGGATAGTAAAAGGAACTCCAAAATCAATATGTAATGTTTTATTTTACAAGGATAAATTGAAAATTTCATTCTAACTTATTTGAATGCTAAAAATTCAGACAAATTTAATAATAAATTTTTAATTAAAACTATAAAAATTAATTGTTAAAATATTATGGGAGGGTCTGGTCCTAATGCATTAATATTTTATATAATGAAGGGACACGTTTTTATTTAGAATGTGTTAATTTTAGTAGTTGATTCATATAGTAAACCTAAATATGGACTACATGAAACTTATTTAAAAACAGTACACATTCCTACATCATAGAGGGCCAACAATAATTTTGTATTGTAAATTTGGGGGAGAAACTAGAATATGTCTACTCTATTATAAGTTAACCAATATTTACTTCCTTTAGTACTATATGAATTTCACCTAATTTAAAACATCCTTGATGAATTCCAAAAAATATCAATTTATAATTCGTTTTCTCATATTATGTGGAATTATTGTGTAAAATATGTTTTTCATATGTGAATTTTATCTTTTAAATAATTTTTTTGGTGGAATCCCACTATAATGAATGTTTAAAATAATATCCATCAAATAAATTATTTTCGAGACTTATAATGGAAAATATTTTATTAATGGTGTCTGTGTATCACCTCTATTCACCAATTGAAAATGTTAAATATAAAATATTGGTATTAATATCTACTTTGACACATGGCCGACAAACCGATCTTTGTTTAAATAAGTGTGATATGTTGAATGGTTATATAGAACAATAAAAATGGAATTATGAATCAGTGGGTCAAATAATTCTAATACTCAAAGGGGGAAACTCACAATAAATTATCAATAATGACTAGTAATCATAATTAATTATTTCTTTGTAATGTATTAATTAGTGTTTCCTTACCTGATTACATTCTATAAATCACTTGTTACATAAAATTATACAGTTGGAAACTTGTGTTATATTTCAATGTCTCTGACATGGGGTTGGATTCAGGTATCATTATTAGTGAAACCAATTAATTAGTTAGATGAATATTGTGTTAGTACCATTTTGGTGGAAATAAATATGACTCAATGATCAATGAAGTTATCCTTAATCATCTTTATTATATTTTAATTTGTGTTATTAGGGGAATTATAAAGGTATATATAAAATAGTTATGGCGATTTAACATTAAATTATACTTATTATTCTACAAATTACTTATCGAAGAAAATTTCATTATATATAATATGAACTACCAAAAAATATACCTTTAATTTCAACTTAATTAAATTTTGATGAATATATTGGATATCTATCTTCTAGATGTATAAATTCCCATATTTTTTATCATTAAATTATCATTATATGATTCATTATATTATTAGTAGATTATTTTTTGAAATAAATTTAATTTTCTGATGATATTGGTAGAAATGAAAATTCTAAATCATAAATAATATGGAAAGTTATATTTATATAAATATATCCTTATATATATTTATGTTTATATGTATAGTCTAATCCTTCAAAATTATATTTCTATGAAATTATATACTATTTTCTTTTAAATTGTTTTTTCACAAGGGTAAAATTGAACAAATATATTTTTACATGGTTTTAACATAGAATATATGCAGTTTTCCTTATAAAATTAACATTAAAATATAGGTATGTAGGAATTTTTTTAAAACATTGTCAAATACATTTTAATATTCCTTATCCACATGAAATGAATTACATTTATTCATTGATTTTTTAATGGGTTATCATCAACTATAAAAGTTTAAAATGAATCAAATATTCTATATGATGTATTCTAGGAATATTCTCAACTCTTAGAGGTTCATTAGATGGGGAATTTTATTAGTTTCATTAATTTTATCCAGCCTGAATTCAATACAACTATATTAGATATAGTGACCCAGAATTCATATTTCAAGGGAATCATTAAAAAATGGTGTAAGTGTATATTGGAAAACATTTCCTTATGTTTAGTGAAATGACAGATTAATTTCCTGATTGAGATACCACGTAAAATATGTTACATTTTATAATATTAATTAATAGGGAAATCAAGATATGGTATATTCCATATTATTAGTTTTGAGTAAAATTCTTTTGAGGAAACGAAATCACCATATAATGATTGACTATTTTTGGTATATTTAATTATATGGATTATTTATCTTCATTTTGATTATTTATCTAATTATACAAGGAATAACCATCAATGGTGTGAAGAAAAACATATCTAGCTCTTTAATCAATTAATAAATCAATGATTAAAATGATTTTTTTATGTTTTGGATAGCGGTGGATGATATCCAAAAATATGATACCAAATTTTGTTTAATCCTTATTTTTATTGAATAATAAAATATTTTACATCATTTTAGGAAACTAAATATCCTTGATAATATTTTATATAATAATGTTTTAATATATCATCCACCATCAAATTCTCAGTTAGGTGCATTATTTACATCTCATATTTATTGTTGTGGTGATTAAATGATAAAAAAGTGACGAACAATAACAAGATGATATATCCCAAATAATTCCATATAACTCAATTTTAATTCATCATATTATTATTTTTGAAACTAAATATATCATTATTTATCAATCAAGGACATAAATGAAATGATGAATAGAAAAAAGAGATATTATTCGGGCATTAAATTAAAATAAATTATCTTTTTAATCATATTAAAAACAAAACCTTCCAAATCTAGAGGCCAATCAACCAAATATTCAACATCCAAACCCATTTACGTGGAGGGTTGAACAATTATTTGATCCATGGAAAATGATTAGAATGTTTTGTTATTTATTTTATCTAAATTTATATCATTGTATGTATATGTATATATTATTTAGATTCATTGAAGATGTAAATACCTGTAAAATTGAAGGGAAAAATTTTCTTAATTTTCCTTGGAATTTTACAAGAACGCAGTTTCAGACGGAACTTCATTCTGATGCCCGGTGTGCCCGGAACTTCAATCTGAAGTTTATCACGGGTACGTCCAGTGAACGAACGAGCGGGTTTTTCTAACTTTTGAACCGGTGATCGGAATCGAATTCTGAGGGCACCAATTGAACCGTAGCGCCGGTAATTACTTAGGAACACCGGTTCGGGATTTGTGTTTTTCATGAGAGTTGATGATAAAAATTGTCGAAGTTTAATTTATAATTATTCTACAATTTTTATTTTACTCTAAGTGATTAATCCTTGGAATGGAAGTTGGGTAACTACCCAACCTCCCTTGGGAGGTTATGAGGGTGGTGGGGCCCACGCGAACCCCACCCCTTCATATCCTCTAACCCCCTCAACTCTCATTAATGTTGTTAACTTAAGTTTATTAAACTTAGGAAATTAATGTAGTTAGTTTAATGTGAGTTTTTGAAATTCAAACCCTTGAATTTCAAAAGGCATGTTGTGTTAATAAAATAAGAAAGGCGCTTATTTTATTTTGTTGTCAGAGTTTTGTCGTTGAGAGATTTTGGGAAGAACATCTTCTTCTTTGATGAAGAATGCGAAGAACGAATGAACTCCGACGTGGAGAGCCGAGCCCTCGGAGACCGTCTTTCGCGACACTGACCCGCGACGCGACGTCTTCTTCCACGACGTCTTTCTCCCGCAACATCTCTTTTCGCGACGATTTCTCGCAATGAAATCTCCATCAATGTCTTCGAATCCTCGCTTCGCAACGCCGATGTTCATCATCTCTTTAATCAAGGTAGGGGATTTTTTTATTTAATTATTTTCCGTTCATGATTCGTGATTGTCGTTCTTCGTGGATATACGACTAAATGTTATCGTTTAATGAGAGGGGCCCAGACCGCACAAACACGGCCGACCCTCCTCTTTATCCTTGTTTGATACTTTGTGGTTTGGACAGAATGGAGTGGTGCCCTCGCACCATCCGGGAATCGCACGACAAGTAATTTGTGGTGCCGTCGCGCCACATCGAAGAAAACCGAAGTCACCACGGCCGGAGCGAGGCCGCGACGGAGGGGCGCGGTGCCGTCGCACCGCGCCGGACGAATCAAGCCGTGGCTGGTTCTGGGCCGCGGCGGAGCAGGGTGACCGGTGGCCAGTTCCGGGACGCCGGTGTCGGTGATAGAGGAAGGACCGGCCGTCGCCGGTCCTTGTCGGCAGAACCGGTCGGCCGGTGCGGGCCGACTGGACAAAGGAGAGCCGGGGGAATTAATTCCCCCGGCCAGCCAGGTCAAATGGCCCCCATAAATGGGGGGCCGCGGTTACACCAGGGGGGCAGGCGCCCCCCCTTGCCAAAACGGCGCGGCCGTTGGCCGAGCTAGCCAGCGCGTTCAGCGCGTTGTGCCCAGGTCGGGCCGCGCCGGGCCAGGCCATGACCAGCCGGGCCGGGCCGCGTCGGGCCGCGCCGACCTGGACCCAGGGAGGGTCGACCCGGTTCGGGCCAACCGGGGGGGGGGGGGGGGTTCTCGGGCCGGGTCGGTCCGAGCCAAAAACCCCCGTTTCGGCCCGTTTTCGGTCATTTGCCCATAACATGGGCTACGGACTTCCGATCGATGCACCGTCAGTTGTGATGCGATTATTGAATCAAGACGGTAATTTCGCTATATCGCACTCAAGGTTTTGGATTACTTTGACTTCGGCTAGGTTGGTTCGTACACGAAACCAATCGGGCCATCGGAGCGGAAATGCTCATATATTAAGCTCCGGACACCCGATTGACGTGTCGTCGACTTAGTTGGTTTCCCCTTAGTGAGGCGGATCCTTTGGCTTACTCCGCCCGATGTTTGGACGCAGGTGGAGTACGGTCGGGTTGGTTTTCCCTTAAAAACCAACCGGGTCCCTGGGACGAAAAAGCCAATAACTCTCAGACCGGGCATCCGATAGACGCGCCGTCTGCGACATTGAGTTCCTATTGATGATACGGAACTTTTCGATACATCAACTATGGACTATGTGTCAGTTGATGTATCAGCCTCTCGGCTCGTGGAGCGGACCCTCCCGAACGATCTAGCTGTGTGCGGGAACACTAGAGCTGGCTACGACTGCTACTGTGACTGCGAGGACGACTGTGCAGAGATCCTCAGTGGGTTCAACGATGACGACTACAGCACTCAGCGATCCTATGTGGATCAGTGCTACCGATCGTGTGTGGGTCTGATCCTATGTGGGTCAGTGCTCAGCGGTTCTATGTGAGCCAGCGCCTACAGATCCTGTGTGGGTCCGATCCTGTGTGGGTCATTGCGGGGGTTAGTACCTATCGATCCTTTGTGGGTCCGACGACTTAGATGGATCAGTGATCATCACTATTGTCTTTCGAAGAAGTATACCTGTGTGAGCTGAATCCTGTTTTAATTTCCTGTGTGGATCGTTTTGTGCTATCCAGTGTGGATTTACGTTTTGCTTTCCTATGTAGATTATGTTGTGCTATCCTATGTGGATTACGTTTTGCTTCCTGTGTGGAATACGTTTGCTTTCCTGTGTATACTAGGTTGTACTTGGGCTCAGATGTTGGAGCCAAATGAGATTTGATGACTTAGGTATATGTATGGGCATATACTTAAGCAGTGTCAGACGTTACTTCGTGATTGTATCTTTCCTTTGTGGTTTATCATTTGTCGATTTTGGGAGACCTTCAGGGGTCTCGGGGTCCCTATGGAGTAGCTTATACTCACCCCTGCACGGGCTATGCCCGCACTACGTTGTGTTGGTTGTAGACGACGGATAGCGCTGATCGTGGTGGAGGCTTGCAGAGCAGGACGGTACCTGGAGGTGGACCACTGGGCGGGACGTACTCGGAGCGGTCAGCTAGACCCGAGGAGCTGAGGAGGCCATCTGTACTCACCCTTTAGGTGGGATTTCCAGTGGACAGCTCGTCGTTGCAGCTTTATTTTTCAGTTGTTGTTCTTCGCTTTCCAGTGGTACTTTACTTTCAGCTTGGGATTGTATACTGGACCACTTACTTTCCGCACTTACAGTTGTACTCTGTTTTTACTTAGTGTTACTTCTACTGCTTTCTTGCTCTGTGGTGTTTATTTACATTAAAAAGGCAATGCCTTCGCTTTTTATCGGGATTTACACCTTGGTGCTAGTCGCCAGCCCCTAGCCTATGGAAGGCTGGCTTGGGGTAGTCACAGCACGGGCCCCGAGGACGGGTCATGACAAATTGGTATCAGAGGAGTTTGGTTCTACCACAGAACTTGGGACTTTGATCTTTTTATATGTGAAGAAATAGTTTTAAGTGTATTGGGTGTGGTTATCAGTCCAGGGAGTCCAATGTTGGTGCGGCGGCCGATGTATCCGTACACCAGGACCCTGACTTCTGATTTTCGACTTAATGCAGGAAAACATTGATTGCATGTTTGTTTCAAGTTTTCTATGTGATTAATTGTGTCAGCTCACCAGGTATACTGAATTCTGTGGCGCACCTGTTTCTTTTCAGGATGGCCCCATGACGGTAGCCATCTAGGGTTCCAATAGTTGAGTGTGACGACAACCCACCGAGCGACGAGGCCTCGGTGCAGGTCCCTTTGACAGCTAAGGCACCGGCGGTACCTTTACCCGCCGAGCCACCAATGCTTCCATCCCCAGCCGCTGACGATGCACGTCGCCTTAGTGCACTGTATGAGTTCCAGCGCCTGCGACCGCCCAGGTTCCGCGGGGAGACAGACCCCCAAGCAGCCGAGGACTGGCTGGAGGTAGTGGTACGAGTTTTTAGGCTAGTGAGGACACCAGCAGACCTCATGGTGATCCTCGCAGTGAGCCTACTACACGCAGCAGTGGGCCGATAGTGGAGCTTGATGCTCCAGGTGCATGATGAGGCATCACTCCTCTGGATATACTTTGAGGGAATCTTTCGCTCAGAGTTCATCCTGGCCACCCTCCGTACGGTGCACATCCAAGAGCTTCTTCAGCTGCAGTATGGCAGCTTGACGGTCGCCCAGTACTTGGAGAGATTTACCGATCTCTCGTGCTACTCTACAGACATGGTACATGACCCATTCTTCCAGGCCCGGACCTTTGAGCAGGGATTGAGACACGAGATCAGGGCAAAAATGATCTCCCTCAGCATTCCGACTTAGACAGGAGTACTGGAGCGAGCCCTTTTGATCGAGAGATTTCTTGCTGAGTCTAAACCAGCGCCGAGATCCACCGCAGGGCGGAACCTATCAGAGTCTTCTGCAGTAGGTAGTCGATGGATGAATCATGGGTCCAGGCAGACCAGACCCTCAGGCAGACGACCTCAGGACCCTGGCTCAGCAGTGCGGGACACACAGCGCAGAGCCAGTCTTTCGAGAGGCAGGCAGTGCTACTCATGCGGCGGGCATGGCCACATGGCTCCTGACTGCCCGACCTGCCATGCAAAGGAGCAGAAGACAGTTGATAAACCACCTAGGCAGAGGCAGAGGTTCGACCGTGGCGGTCCGCAGGGAGTAGGCAGACAAGGAAGAGGAGCTGGCCGAGTAGCAGGTGGTGGGCGACGCTTTGAGGCTCTACCACCACCACCACCAGGAGGTCCACGCCGACCTCAGGGGAGGGCACAACTTCAGGCAGCTGAAGACAATGATCATGGAGCTCTGGAAGCGGATGGACAAGTGCGGGACTAGCTCTTGGCATGAAGGAACTTGACCATAATGCCTATAGCTTCTTTGTTTGTGTTGCCTTGTGTCCTTGTACTTTGAGTTGAAGTAATAAAAGACACTTGCAATAGTGACGTTTGCTTTCTTGTCTTTTGTTTGTTTATACTAAGAGGTGACGGTTAAAAACTATTGACTTGACCCTCACTTGAGAGATTCTTACTAGAGGATACCCAGTGACCACACACTGATGCCGACAGAGTGACTCAACCCTTGGAGGCGAGAGTAATGGTTGGATCTCTTGGTAGCAGCGTCAAGGCCTTACGATGTCATCCATGCCATGAATTAACTAATCATGATGAGATTGACTGTATTAGGCAAGGAACATGGTTCATCTAGGGGATGAGACCAGATTTCCCTTTTCGGCAAAGGAGAAATCATTTCAGCTTTGCATAACGTTAAGGAGGAAGAGGAAACCCTTCGTGTGGTCAGACAGATGTCAACAGAGCTTCTAGGAGCTGAGACAGAGATTGACCAGCTCCCTAGAGGCGTGGATAGAGATGGAGCAGCCTTCCTTCAGTCTCTCACAGTCACCCCTCCACTACTGCAGCGGGTCAGAAAGTCACAGAATAGGGACGCTGACTGTGAGACGCGGAGTGCACAGATATCCTCAGGACAAGCACATGATGGTTTCTCCTTTGGAGTAGAGCATGCCGTCCTTTTCCAAAGACGTATCTTGGTACCAGTTTCCTTACGGGAGTAGGTGCTGAGAAAGTTTCACACTTCTCCTTTGGTGGTACATCCTGGAGTGGAAAAGATGTACCAGGATCTCAGACAACAGCACTGGTGGCTGGGCATGAAGAAGGCTGTGGCAGGGTTCGTATCTTGATGCCTCACCTGCCAGCAGGTGAAGGCAGAGCACCATGTACCAGCAGGTTTGGTACAGTCCTTAGAGGTCCCGGAGAGGAAGTGGAACGTGATATCTATGGAATTCGTGACTGGACTTCCACGCACTTCTAGAGGCCACGAATCCATCTGGGTGATTGTTGACCGACTCACCATGTTGGCTCACTTCTTACCCATCCGAGAGAAGAGCTCAGTGGAGAGCTTGGGGCGTCTCTATGTTCAGGAGATTGTACGGCTTCACGGTGTTCCATCATCTATCATCTCCGATCGAGATGCTCGCTTTACTTCCCGGCTTTGGAAGGGGATGCAGGAGGCGTTCGGGACACAGCTATGTCTGAGCACAGCCTTTCACCCTCAGACGGATGGTCGGACAGATAGGACCATTCATACTCTCAAGGACATGCTCCGCGCATGTGTTCTCGACATTGGTCGCAGCTGGGAAGACCACCTACCCTTTGTGGAGTTCGCATACAACAATAGTTACCACTCCACCATCGGGATGGCACCATACGAGGCGTTGTACGGCAGACCTTGCAGATCTCCTTTGTGATGGATAGACCTTGGGGAGTCAGAAGTTGTGGGACCAGAGATAGTCCGGGCCACAACAGAGAAGGTCCAGGTCATCCAGGAGTGGATGAGGATAGCTCAGAGCCAACAGAAGTCCTATGCTGATAGGAGGCGGAGGCCACTAGAGTTCTAGGATGGCGACCACGTCTTCTTGCGTGTCTCACCACGATGTGGATTACAGAGATTTGGCCAAGGTGGAAAGTTGACTCCACGCTTCATCAAACCATTCCAGGTCCTCAGCAGGATTGGTGAGGTGGCTTATCGTCTAGAAGTCCTATGCTGATAGCTCATGAGTAAGCATGATATAGGGTATATAATGGGTGTTCCTTGATTTTGCTAAGTGATATCGATATAACATATTTGATGAGTGTGACCATATATAGATGGATGACTGCAATATACCTTATAAAATGGTTGTTCCATGATTTCACTCTAATGAGTTGTGTAATGCTATTTGTCTTTAGATGAATGAAAGAGGGTGTTACCGAAGGTTTTCTTCGATGATTTTTATGGGGATCTGGTAGTTCCTAAAATGGGGGTTTAATGTGTTTTCATAGTGATGTTCAAAGATAACAGCAAAATTTATGTTTACATTCTATGGGTTTTAAATTATTCCATTGATCGAGATTGACATCAACTTGATATTTATTATTGATTCTATTGACTCATGCCTCTTTAATGCTTTATTTCATTCCACATTTTTATTGATCCATATTTAATGGGTATGATTTCTATTACGTTATGATAATTATCATTGATCATGTATTGAAAACCTTATTATATCCTTATGTTTAATGATGACATTCAATTATTAATTCACATGTTTACCCTTGTTGAGAATTTGAGCTCACCCTTATTATGTTTCTCTTTCCATAGGTTATCAATAATAATGTTAAATTCATTATGTCAATAAGGATTTAATAATGATATTGGTGATGACCAAATATGTAATATGAAAACATAGGTATAGAGGTAAAAATAATCTCATGAAGTCATAGTTGTTTTTTATGTAATTGTTTGTTAAATTTTTCTAAAACAGTAGTCCAAAAATATCCTTATGTTTTTATGTTATCAAATATTTACATTTTATTTTTTAAGGTTTGGATAGAAAATTTACGTCATATTTATCAGAATCAAATATGAAAATTAAATTTTTACGATTTTAGCACCAGATCTGGGTGTGTAGGTTCGTGGATTTTATATAAAAACTTATGATGGTGGGAAGGATCTAAATTACTCCTCATTTATTTTATAAGTAAGTATTCAACATAGAATTAGTTATATCCCTTACTTAAAGTGAAGAGGGTTTATATAGATGAGATTTTAAACACTATGGTATGTGGTATAATGATATTTCCAATACTTATAGACCCTATTGATAAACCCCTATAATATTTTGTTAATTATTGATTGATTTTTTCCCAAATAAAAAATAGAGCAACAATAATGAATGTTATAAATAAATATTTGTCCTTAGATAAGAACATTATTCCCTCCGAGATCAAAATTATCTCTTGGTATTTTATTACTCTAATGAATTTTATGCTATGGGATAATGGATTAACTTTGGTCAATCTATCTTCTTAAATTTATTTATCAGTTAATATTACATGGAATGTACAAAAATGAATTGAAAAATACCATTTATCTTTCATGTCCATATATATGACTATTAATCAAATGATATTTTATATTAGAAAATATATTAATCATTAATTTAATTGTCTTAACATCAAATGGGGGTTTCCTATGTTATCAATGTCTTAGGCATGAATTTCAAAAGTTTAATTACTGATTTTGATTCCATTGGGTATTTTTTATAAATAAATTGATAATTAATATTTAAATTGTGATATATCTAGGAATTTTTTTTGTCCCTAGAATTTTCATATGTGTTGATGATGATATAAGTGATTTTTTTGGTTTATTAACCCACATAAAATCTTCTCAATGTGTATAATATATTGTCATTTGAGATATCTAGTCATTTGGAACATCATTTAGGATTTATTTCTAGTTATACATTTAATCCCCCTAATGATTAATGGGGATAGTTTGTACAAAACTAAAATAATCATAGGATATAGAAACATTTTTTATCCTTATCTTTTTATCTTCTAGAAAGGTACAACAAAATTAAACATTCTTGAATTGTTTCTTCATGTAATTGATTGTATAATGTATCATATTTATTATTCACTGATCTCAAATCTTCCAATTTATTGATATCAGAATTTTTGGTAAATTTTATTCCCTATAAAATATGAAATCCACTAGATTATATTTTAATTAGAAGGATCATTGAACACCATTAGATGCATATCAAAATTCGAATTTATAATTATCCATGAAACACAAAGAGACTAACATTTGTCTTCTCATAAGAATCATATTTTGGATCCCTCAATATTCTATTCACGTGCTAAATTTATTTATAATTTGTTTTATAAAAGAATGAATGAAAAATAGTGTTTTATCTATTATGAAAAAAACATTAATAAATATGAAATAAGGAAAATGTAATGTAATACTGAAGTTATTATTATTGAAGTGGGTAAAATGACTTGATACATGGGTTATTTTTTATTCCATTTAATTTTATAGACTTCATTTGACAACTCATACCATTGTTCATGAGTTGGAATGTATTATTTATGTTTTGAATCATAGTAAATTAATAAAATCTCATTTTACACCAAATATATCCTCCTATGAAAATAAGAAAGAAATTTACATCTCAGTAGAGCTTGAACGAGAATCCTAATCCATTGATATATAATATGCAATTTCATCCATTACCAACCCAAAACTACAATATTATATATATATATATATATCCATGGCTTGGGAATACCATTCATATAGGTACTATATAGTAATGATTTTTAATAAAAATTGTTATGTGTGGATCAAAATTTCCATATACAAATAATTTAAAAAAAATTTGTATATGGAAAAATATAGAAATAATTTTGAAAACTAATAGTTATAGGATGCCAATATAAAACCTTGTACTTGCCCCTTTAATTATCCATAATCAATTCCCCTCCAGTGGACATGTTTATATATATATATATATATATATATTTGGGTTGGTTCCCATCAATTCTACTACATTTCCACTTTGATTTTTCATACATACAATTATTTTAAGGCTGAACTATCCCATTATATTGATTCTGTTAAAATTTTCATTTATTTTATCCATTTTAAATATTTTAATCCCATATATTTTTAATGACCTATCCTAATGATATAATTTTCATCATTCAAAATGATTTTGTATAATAAAAGGATTATTCAACTAATACCATATTTAAATGTGATGTTTATATATATATATATATATTTTCTACAGATGGATTAGATGATATTAGTTGAATATTTAATCACTCTATACTTTAATAGGAAAACAATTGGATCAAAAAATTTCTTTCTAAATCAATTTCCATTTCGAATATATATATATATAAATATATCTAAGATATATTATTATATGACACAAAAGTTTTATTAATTCACTCTTAATCATATATTAGTGTCTCTGATTTTTCACCAACATGAATATTTTTAATTTCAGAAAGAAACATATTTATCATGAATCTCGTGTTGGTTTCCTTGAAAATATGGTGGAATTATTTAATTTACATATTTTTTAAAACCCATATTCTCCCATAATATAGTGTAAATACTTATTCCCTATCAATTGATATTTTACATAAATAATATCAGTTAAAATAATTCTTGTATATATTCTAGCGTACTAGAATTCGGCATTTACCATATATAAAAATCCCAATTCAATTATCTGACAATGATAATGTGGGGTTAAAAATATGTCAATACCCTAATGTTTATTTCCATGTTTATTCATGTGTTTTTATTATAATGGAAAGGGGTATGGGTTATTAAAATAAAATAATATTTAAACATATTTTTTAATTTTCCCAAACATTTCACTTGAGTAATACTCATCCTTCTTATTATCTTAGTGTTTGGATATCGTTTCATCCATGTGTTGTTGTTGTTGATAAATTTATAAATGATTTTTATTAGTAATAATTGGAACTACAGTGTTAAGAATTCATCATTAATTTCAATTTTTATCATCTGAAGTATTAAATTAATCTTATTATTTTTAGAATAACCATTTCCTTATATCACTATTCATATAAGAATGAAAACATTGTAAATAAATATTCTTATCCATCAAGACATGAAAATAAAATGAATTTATTACAACCATGAAATTATTAAAAATGTGTTGGAATATTCTTATGGTTTACCATTTAATGTTTATAGTAGATCTACTTGATTGTGCTTGAATAGATTTCACATGCTTTTGGTGATAAACATATTCTTGATTACCTCCCAAACTATAAGGTTATCATAAGATCCATTAATCATGGAGAAACGACATAACAAACTGAATTAGTCATAATAAATGCAACTTATCATCCAGAAAATAAAGTAAAACATATTATAAGACAAAAAAATAGACTAAACAAAAAAATTAAATAAAAATAAAAAACATTAAAAAAATGAATCCTATATGAACAAGATAAATTCAACTCAACCTATAATTTTGAAACATAATTAAATTGAAGGAACATGAATAAATATTAATAAAATGGAATATAAAACAACTAAATTTTATTTTTCAAATCAAACTGTTTCAAAACCCATAAATTTATATATTTTTTATTTAATAAAAATATTCTAAAATTAAAAAAGATAAGAGTGGTCGAATTGAACCATATAGAATCAATATAACCCACTAATTGGTAAAAATAAGTGAACATATATGTGGAGTTATAATATTTTATTTATATGACAATAAGTTTTCTGGAATTTATCAATTCACTAGTTATTGTATACTATATTTATATGAATATAATTTTTTTGTAACATAATGTATATATGTTGGATGTATGATATTGATCCGATATCAACCGTGTATTAAAAAAGTTATATTGTCTAAATGTTATGGTTTCCAACAACTAATATTGAGAAACTATGAACAAAACTTTTTATAATTTTGTTTTACATGCTTTTATTTGGAATAATTAAACTTCCACATAACAATTTTTTTTAAAAAAATCTAATAATTTTTTTTGTTTCTAAATGGATAGAATAGAAAATATCAAATTTTTCATGGTCAAAAAAAGGGTGCATTGGATAATTAGATATTTGGTCAATTTAAATTTTTTATTATTCATGAAAGGTAATTTATTTTTATGAAATAATACAATTTTATGCATAAAAAACTAGTAAAATTATGAAAAATATGACATTGAGTTAATTTAAAAAATTGAAGGATGATATTAGGACTCCGAAAGATTAGGAATTATGAAAAATTCCAAAGATGGATTTTCTATGTGAAATTATAATGGAAAGACCATGTATTCAATTTAATTAATAGATATAAATTATATATTTTTCCAATTTCCATGGAATTAAGTCAAAATAATGAAGATACTCCCTTAAATAAATACAGAGTTCAATGAACCAACCTTAATAATTTCATATTCTAGTTTATTTGAGATATTATTCTCTTTAATAAAATCATGACGGTTATATATATTTTTAATTTTAGAGAATTTTTAAAAACTCTTAAATAGTAAACCCATACACTATAATTGAACACATATTCTCAGGATCAATTTATCCCACCAAAAAATCAAAATAAAACATGGTTTCTTTTCATGATAATTATTTAAAACATTCACCATGACATCATCCTTGTACCAAATCCTCCTACAACCCTATCATTTTTTTTTAAAATATGATTACCACAAAAATCTCATAAAGGGACATAAAATAAATAAAACAATTGTTTCATTGGAAAACATTAAAACCAATGTAATTATTAACTTTATCTTCAATGTTTTTCGAGTGTATAAAAAAATATTTGCACATGCATAACACAAAGATAATTTTTTATCAAAGAAAAATAGCAAATCCCATATCAAGTAAATAATCAAACTTTATGGAAATATAGATCTTAATATTTATAAAATTATTTCAAACCTATTATAATTTTCATAACCATATGGCTAACATCCAATAAAATCCTCCAGAGAACATAACAACTACCCAATGGATTTTAGTACTATATAGTTGTACCCACTGTATAAGTTACAAAAAAATCATCTATGATCTATAATGGGTATCAAAACTATAAATATAATTTTCAAGGAACTTATCATCAAACAACAATTAAAAAATATTTTAGAAATTATTATAAATCCCTTTCAAATATCCAAATACCTTCTCCCTTAATAAAATTTAAAATCTAAAAACATCACACATAATAAAAAATCCATTTTCTTTGAAATTAAACTTTGATAACTATAAAGGAAAAATAAATTCATTGATGTGTCAAGATGGAGTGAAATTCTATTCAATATTTATAAGTTTTTTAAACATTCCATCTGTATTTTCTTTGGGAAAGTGACAATGTATCTATTTATGAGATTGAAAAAATGATTCCTAGCCAAATGTTTTGTAAAAAAATGTTACAAGGGAAAAATGATAATATACAATCATATAATAACAGTAAAAACCATATTTAATTAATTTATATAAAACAATCATATGGAAATTGGGGAAAATATTTTGTTATGGGAATCTTTTTTTTATATTTTTAAAAATAAAGTCCCTTATAGTAATTTGGACTTGTCCAGTATATATTTATATTACAGGTTAATAACCATTGGTTATTTTCAATCATTCTTAATAAATATTATATGGTTTATTGTTTCTTTTATTATCTTTATTACCATGTTATATACAATTATTTAACCATTTAATTACTAGTCATACGTTTTGATGATATTCATTATATAAGTCCAAAATGACTTTAGTAAGATGAAAATGGTCAAGGTGGTCACCATTCTATAATGTCTATAGTAATATTCAATAAATAATTATAATTTTATACATTAATTATACATATAAATTCAATTATTTATTTTGGTTATGAAAAATGATCTATGTTACAATCATGGAGATTATAGTATGTACGTACGCAATAGTAATATTTCTATTTTCCAATGATCTTTATGGAAATAATGTGTGTATTATTTTATGTTTCGAAAATATTATTAATATATTTTACGTCAAATTAATTATTTAAATATTCTTCTATATATATAATCCAAGTTATTTTGGAATGAAAAACAAATCCCATCATTTCGTGGATGTGGTAGTCCACACGTACACAAGAACTACATATTCATTTCTTTAAAGAATGGAATAATAAGAAGTTAATTTAAATATTATAATTTTAGATTGATAATTATGAAATTAATATCATATATAAATAAAAATTCCATCATTATATTCCATATATGAGATATGGGGATGGTAATGGAAGTACATCACATTGTAAGGAGACAATCCAAAGTACACATGAATGATGAATATGACATAAAAATGGCATTAATATCATATATGATTAGTATTATTCATAAAAATACCTATAGAATTTTTGGAGGGATTATATTAAGTTATTTATTTATGTATTTTATGAACCAAATAGGATTGAAAGTGTGGATAAATGATAAGAATAAGTTCCCTTTTATAAGAGAGGGACAAGGCATTCAAGGAATTTCCATAAATATTAAATTAGTGTATATTAATTTTCATTTTAAAATGGTTCTAATGTGAGTTATTTTTTTGTATAAAATTATTATGGTTACAAATCCATTCATAGAATAAAAAATATATATTTTTATCTATATTTATTCCCTTATATTTCAGATTTAACCCCTATTTACCCCCTTTAATTAATATAGTTCCAAAATTGAATTTTTACAGTTGAGGGTCAAATATTGTTATATAAAATGAAAAAATATTCATAAATATATCAGTTTTTATATTTTAATACTTATCCTAATCACTGTGTATAATATTTTTTATTAATTTTATATCATTTATTAAAATTTAATTTATTATAAAATATACATAATGTCAATTTTTTGAAATATTCATTATAATGAAATTAATAATATCTAAAATCTTAAAAAATGTAAAAAATCCATAAAATGTCATTTCCAGGTGTAACATTATTTTTTAGTAGGTATCTCATATTATTAGAATTTTAATAATTTTCATATAATTTTTTTTAATTTTACATTACTTTAATAATTATTGCTTCAAGATTGTGAATGAATTTAATGTAATTATTTCAACCGTAAAATTTAATAAAAAATTCCCATGATGAATATAAGTGTTTTTTATTTTAAATGAATATTTATATTCTAACATAACCCTTAGATAATACCATATTAAAAATGTTAAACTTATTAAACATAAGAGTGTGACATGTTTGTCATTTTTTATATAAAATACGATAATGTTCCAAATCTATTCAATATGACACCAAAAGGTGATAAAGATTGATTTATTGTTATAATTATTACAATATACACAAAAAATAAAATTTAGGTAAGTTTTTGGGCCATTTAATAGTTCTATAATTTTATTTTTAAAATGATTTACCCAATTTACCCTTTACCATTGTAATAAAAATTACTAAGTTTACTATTAATATTTTCAAAAAACAAAAATGAAATTTTTTATATTTTTTTCACTCATTAAAAATATAAATCCAATGTTTCAAATTTCAACTCACAGAAGTTGAATAATTTAATTTAAAATTAAACTTAAAAAAGTAATAAAAAATGTATTAAAAAATGTCTATAGAAATATAAAAAATTATTATACTAAATTTAGGTATAAAATCCTTTTAAAAAACCGCAAATAGATTATTTCAAAAAATAACTAATTATAATTTAAAAATAATATAAAATATATATTTAACTTTTAAATACATTAATATAAAATATAATTTTCAATAATAATCATTATATTTAATCTATTCATTAAAAAATCATTTTTATAGAAAATAAAAAAAATCAACCTAATGTAATTTTGAAATGATTTATATATAAATTAAATTAACATTACCAAAATAATATTCTTTAATTTGAAGATAAAACTCTCAATAAAATATTGTATGCTACGAGTCTAAAAAACCATTTACATTTTGAATTGATGAACTACAAAAAATATTTATAACTACATAATTGAGGAATTCAAATAAATATTGAAATGATATATTCAATCATTACCTATTATTTTAGACCCTCCTTATTTTTGAAATTTCATCATTGAAATTTTGAACATGGGATAGATAACCAGTGTATTACTTTTCAAAAACACCTTTGATGAAATCTCATAACCTAAATAGGGTTAATGAAAAATCTTTTTGAAATGACTGAAGGGGAATCAAAAAGGTCATCTGGAAGGATGCATACTTGTTTTCCATATATTAGAGCTATGGTGGGTAGTGAAAACATTGCTATTGAATGGAAAAATAACTCCCAATAACTGATTGATGTTGGTAGAAAACATGGTTAGGAAAAACATAACCATTAAAAACTTATAAATATGTGAAGGGTTAAAAGGGTATTGATTTCTGGGTAATAAAATTAAAAGAATTATATCTTTATTTTAAAATATATTCCATATAGTTGAGGAATTAAAAAATCTTATGTACTATAAACATAAAGAAATGTACTTACTTGAAAATTATATTATAATCATTTAATTAATTTACACAACAATCTCATTTTTTCACAAAATAAATTGTATTCGAGAGAATTTTTAATATCTGATAAACTTGAATCAACTTCTAATGATCATATGTTCAATAAAAAATGAAAAAAATGTATATCTCCAATATTAATATATTATCTGAAACCCAAAAAGATCATTATTAGAGAGGATAACTTCCCAAAAAAAAATTAAATGATCCTTTGAAGAAATATACTTTAGTCTCAAAAATTCAAAATTAATACCCAATGTTCAACATATATGTTCTGGTATTATATTTCGTCATGTTAAAGTTATAATAAATTTGAAATCCAAAAAATTAGAAGGATTTGATAATATTGTTTTCCCAGATAAATAAAATTATCATGACCCAACCATTGTCAGGGATCGAGATAGTGCTACCCCATGCCCTCCTCTATAGGCCAGGGGATGTAGACTAGTGTTGAAGGCATAAATAATATGGGGAGGAATTTTTCTTAGGTACCTATATGAGCACACACAACCATCTCGATTAAGAAGTTCATAAGAGTGAAGGTAAAATATTCAAAACACAAGGGAAAGAATCACACATGTAAAACCTCTAGAAAAAACAAGAGTACGATTGTGTAAATAGAAAGGTAAAGGGGAAGAATACATGCCCAAATAGATATATAACCCATACTAAACAAACTGTAAAGTAAAATTCTGGATGATTTGAGTTATTGGTATCCAAGATGTGACCACCGTTCATTTTCCAATGTACCAAGTATCCCAAATATCCACTGAAGTCACAGTGGACCTATCCATCATCCATATAATAAAGAACATGTTTAGGAAATTTCCATGTAGGTGTGAGTATATAAATACCTAGTTGGATACTCTCAAATATGAAGCGGATAAGAAAGAGATAAAAGTGGAATAAAAAGATAGTAATAGTAATCAAGATGAATAGTAAAATTAAAGTGAAAAGATTAACCTAAGCAAGAGAAAGAGTAATATCATCAAAGAACATGTGTCTCAACACTATGAGTAGATGAAGTACACATTGAGTCTTTATCACCCATCATGGGAGTGTAAAAACATACAACAATGAGAAGCTAAATATAAAAATAATGTGACATAACCTAGGAATCTTCGCATCTCATGGAAATGGAACAACAAAATCCAAGGGTATATAGACATATGTATATATTTATGTATATGTTATCATTTAAAATAATTACAAACAAGAGATTAATGGGATATCCATTGAACATATTAGTTCAAGATGAATAGTTTCCAATAGTTTCTAAATTCCATCTACAATTACCCACATCTCTCATGCATACCCAGAAGTAACCATAAAAGAAAAATCCACAACTCATCATTGTGCCACACTATCGAGTGTACACAATCACTATGTAGAGGACCCATACCCTAGTACAATAGGAGGTTTCCAATCTGATAGTCATGGGAGGTCCCATTATTTACATAGAAGGAGGGTTTCAGTCTCATGGTAGTGGACCCAGTCCCAGACCAGTTGGAGGATTCCTCTCTAGAAGACTACAAGGACACATATGTTGTTCGATTGGAGGGTTCCACTTGGAATGTCATTGAGGACCCATGCCCAGCTCAACTAGAGGGTTCCACATAGAAGTATATATAAGAGCCACGCCTCTTTCAGACAAGATTTTTCTTCTATAGGATGTGATAGAGGATCTATGCTCAGCAACTCGATGTATTAAAACTAAAATTCATCGAGTTCCCATTACCATCTTGACTATAGAGTCCCACTCAGTAGACTTTGGAGATCATGTGTGATCATTAATATCATTGATAGCCGACTTTGAATGATTCATTCCCATAACATTCCATATTACATCATAAAATACCCAAATGGGTGTACAGTCGTGTTCAATTTGAAAACAAAACTCAAGATAGGAAACTCATGGGAAAACATCTGAGTCCGAAGGATAAAGACATGAAACCATTATGTTTACTCAAATGAAAAAACATTTGTACATAGTATGTGAGGAGACCCACATTTCTGGTGGTCCCACTCAACTACCTCGCCATGTCCTAGAATATACACAGCTTTTTGTACTCTATCCATGTCTGTGTACATTGGAAGAAAACATGTTTCTTCACATGGGGTGATTCTTGTTTGATCTACCACAGTAATCATCCATCTGATGTTGAGGTACATAAATATTAGTACAGTTATATGCCATTCCATCTTTATAATGCTCTAAAACCATCGCCACCGTAGCCTGGTGGATACACACTGTGTCTTAATCGTAGAACATGATGTGTAGTAAGGTTTTTCATAGTATCTCATATACCAAATTTCCACTCTTTATATTGTCTTACACCATCATACTCTTCCTTTAATCCACATGAAAATAAAGGATCTAGTATTGTTGATTATTTCTTCCAATGTTGTAACCAAAAATCTGATTCTGGCAGTCACTGATGGTTTGTTACATGTAACTAACACCCCCAATCAATCCACCATTAATTAATCTATCTTTGATAATCCAGATGATTATCATAAATCCATAATAATCATTTATATATGATAGATTCATCAATCTGTCCCACTCTCATGAATTAATTGGGATTTTGGAGGAATGATCGGGCTCAGTGCAGCTCGACAATATCGAAATGGGGTAATGGGGTCCAAATAGTGAAGACCACAAAGAAATTAAAGTATAAGGATATAGGACATAAGGTTTTACCATCATTGGCCATGATTTATCAGCCAAAAATCAATAGTAGGCATAATTCGGCTGAGAAAATGAATAAACAAATAAATTTCAGAACACTAGTGCATTTAATTGTCCATAACTGATATAGATCCAAGAAAAGGATAGATCATCTCATTCAATTTAAAAAAATTGTGTAAAAATTTGAAAATTATTTCATAGATACGATCTCATTAATTGTTGAATAATTCACTCACCAATGATTGAAAGACATCATTATGTTTGTAGCACTCTGATGTTTTCCGATCCTGAATTTTGTCTTTATTCGTTCTGATTCACAAATGGAAGCTGTATAGAGAAGCTATCAGTGGTTCTACAGTAATTAGGCTGACTCTATACAATTATCTGCAATGATATATTTATAGGAAAAATCATTAAGCTAAAAAAATTACTAAATTAATGTAATAATTAATTAATCCACTCAATGTACTACAAATAAGTGGTTCGAATGCCCCGTGCTGACCTATTTTAGGTCTCTACTGGGGTAATCACTATGTTTGAGACTCACATGTGGTCTTAGATATCTAATCTGAAATTTTATCTATTAATTTTTTAAAAAAATTATGAACCCGGACATGTATAAAATAAAATGTGTTTAATATTTGATTATATTAATTTCTTTTACACCAGGCATCAGAATAGCATGTTGTCTCCACACGTGGCTCTAGAAATATATGTATAAATATTTAAAAGTAAAAAAATCCAAGTCTTTACATAATACAATCATTATAAGAATTCATCATCAAAAAAAAAATTAGATTAAAATTATTAGGAAACTGAGACCACACTTGGCTCTGCCACTGTGAGGATCTCTCCAGCATGTTCTTGTGTTACCATAATGTGTGAAACTAGGTGATGGTTTTTCCGTAAAAGGCCCACTCCTATCGATTTTTGATCACTAACTAGTTATCCAATAAGGTAAATCGACCCTAGATGTCATGTTTTCCCTAGTCAATGAATTTTTTTGGTTCATGCACATATATCCTCAGCTGTGAAACATGGAAGATGTTATGAAGATACTCCAACTATGGGAGTAGGGAGAGGTAGTGACCCACCTCGCCAACCCTCTGGATGATCTTGAATGACTCGATGAACATCGAGGATAACTTTCCTACCTAACTAATCCTCAAATATTATTATCATGGGGATACTGTTAAGAAAACATGGTCTCCCTACTCGAACTCTAAGGGCCAACGACGTTGATATGTAGAAGATTTCTATTTTATATGGGTCATTCTCATCCACTCTAGGATGACCTGGATTTTCTCTGTGATCTCTTGTACTATCTATCATCTCATAAGAGAGAATTCCCTGATATTTTTTTAAAAAAATGGTATCCTGCAAGGTCTCCAATATAGGTACTCAAAATTTTCCTTATCGATGGTAGAGGGTAGCTGTTATTTAATGTAAACTCTACCAAGGGAAAGAGATAATCCGAGCATCATCCAAATTATAACATGAAATCTCTAAGAAAATCTTAGAAAATCTGGATATTGTTTTGATATACCCATCAACATATGGGTGAATGGATTTACTCATAATCATATGGGCCTCGAATGCCTCCTGTAGGGCTATACCCAATCATAATGTAAATCATGTGTCATGATCCTAGACAATTGTCGTGGTGACCTGAAAAAGAGAATGATCTCCCATTCATACAACAACCCAAAAATAACAACTAAAATTTTCTACATCATAGTGAGTATTTGTGATGAATTTGTGAGTCTGTTAAATATCACCCATATGACATCATGGAACTCCTCATTATTTGGTTTCCCTATCACAATGTATGTGGATATGTCAAACCACTTCTACTCTGGTGTCTCATGGGGATGCAACAAACCTAAGAGAATGTGGTTCTTATCCTTCAACTGTTTAACGGTGAGGAACATAGAGACGAATATATTTTCTACCATCCCTTTATAGACCCCTAATATTTCCAATGGAGTTATATATAAATTTTCCACACACTTGGATGTACAACTAGGGGATACGTGTGGATCTCTAACATTATATACTCCCGCATCACGATTGGGTCCAATGTCTATCCCTAGAAAATGATGAAATGATTACCTCATTAAGAATATCCTTATGTTGAATCACTATTGGATTTATATTCATGGAAGACCTCATAGTCGATACCTATAATACAAGAGTCACTTACATTCTTAAGAAGTGGTGGATTCAACATCATCGACTGTAGAAAAGATGTACCCTCTTGCTCCCCTAGATCATATCTAGAGAGGAAAACTGCTATGAAGCCTCCTAAACCAAGTGATCCATGTACTTTATGATAAGGTAATATACTAATATGTTTCCATTAAATTTAGTAAAAACTATATATAATCCATAGACTTTCATTAAATCAAATCAGTTTAACTATCTAATGTTCAGGTCTCTCTAGATGATAAACTCGAGTCATCAATAGTCTAAGTAAACCAAAAAAACACTCCCAAAAGTTATTTCATCCACGTCCATAGGTAATTTACTACTCCATAAATTTATATTTATTGATTCATGTTGTCTTGATCATGGGGTATCAACTACCTTGAACCTCATGTGATGACTTCTTTTTGCTGCTTCAACACGTAACCGAGAACAACTCATGAGGTGTCGCAATACACTACGATCTCCATGCCTTCCTCTAGTATGCTCAATAGATTATCACTCTTCAGACTTAGCATAATCATATCAAACGCCCTAGGGAACTTTACAGTCTGGGTAAATGGAACGACTTTCAATTTTAAGGCATTAAAAGTCAATACGATCCAAGAGAAGTCATCCAAAAAATCTCATGTAGTACACCACCATGCCAAGAAATCTCCCAAACTCTTTAATTGTCATTTGTGTATCCTAAGAAATAAATCCATCAATATTTTCTAGATCTATAAGTAAACCATGATCATATATTATGTGAAGTATGAAGTGAACACCATGAATTTAGAAATGGTACTTCAATGGCTTTGCATACAACTGGTGCTCATGATGAAATCTATAACCATATTCAAGTTCTTTTCAAGATCCTCCTCTGATGTAGTGTATATGTGTATGTCATCAATGAAGATTGAAAAAAACTAGTCCATGTTTGGATGGAAAACCTCTTTAGTCAATGCCATCAACACAATGGGGGTACTAACCACTCCAAAGGGAATCACTAGGAAATCATAGTTTCCACAGTGAAATTGGAATTCTATATTTGGAATATTAGCCTTTTGAATTAAAAAAATGATGGTAGTTAGACCTGAGATTGATCTTTGAGAAACACCTTGCACGTCATTACTGGTAAACGATTTTTTAAATACTAATAAAGGAGTACATTTTATTTATCATGGACTATTTCAGGTGATGATAATCCTAGGAATATATAAGCTGCCATTTATCTTTTTCATGAACAAAAAAATGGATTTCTAAGTGAACATGATGGGTATCACAAACCCTACCTCTATATACCCTTCAACTACCCCACTGGATTTTGATTCCCCATGAGGTAACCATTGTGCTAACTCAATAATTTGGCAATCACTTGTGCATGTCTAATAGTGGTATATATAACAGTGGGGACATAAACTAATAAATCATCATACCCCACCATCGTTGGTGGGAGTCGATAGCTAACATTATCCATTAATCCAGGGGTATTTCTAGCCAATTGATAATTTGACTATAACCACCTATGAATGGGCCCATCATATTTTATCAGAGGATCATCCCTCATCAAGGATAAATAGTACATCACAGAACCCTGAAGCACTGGTAATAAAAGGTATTAAAAATCTGATCATGGATAATTGACGACCAGTCTATACTAAGGAATACATCCTAGGGTATCAATGATGCAATGAAAAGAACTAGTGTGAGGCTCTCTATATCTCATAGTAGAGTAAGGTATCCCCATCAATGGGAATGTGTGACCACTAATCCAATCTATAGGGGGCTATAACAAACGGGTTGAGAAAAAAGGCCTCATATGTTATCTTTACGTCTTGAACAAGGGCTACAAAAAGGCAATGTTTCTTTTGACTATAGGATAACTACTTAATTTGATGAATTAGTGACATAGGTTTTACCAAAAACCACACTCAACTCTCTCTATGAGAAGCTCCATCAGTGGAGATCTCATCATTTCCCTTTCCTATCTACTCTAATAAACTAGGGATTTCTCCAGCACCCCATCACATCTACACATTTCGATCATAAAAGTGAAAAGAACTCCTTCATAAAACCTACATAATATCCTCTTTACGACATCCCTAACTCACCCACATTGTTTAGAATCACATCACAAAGACAATTCTTAGTGGACGAAATTTACTTCTTTATTTTATATCTGGTACAATGCTAAAAAATCTCCATCGCTAGAATCTACTAACTCCAAACTAAATCATGTAGAGGTATTATAATGGAGATCCCAATCAAAGTGATCCTAACCAATTTTAATATCAATACTATAGAATTAGGTCTAACCTCAAAATCTATAGAAAGGAGTCTGGATCAACATGAAACTTGTGTGATCCCTATATCTGGAACCTAAATTACATAATTAGCATGAGTATTTCTTTTTCATATAAAAATTCACTAATTCTGTATGATGGGAATTGGATTTTTGGTGAAACCATATGATCAGTCGAGATATGAAAATGTTTGAAAAATTGGAACATCGAACAAAGCCAAACCAGTACTAACAAGAGAACTAGCTCATCGTGCAACCTCATTGGTCTCTAATGTTGGATGTTGTGGAGAGCTCTATGATTTCATACATCCACATTTTTTTCTCGTAATGTATTATAATTAATAGTTTGGATTAATACTGAATTTCCACAAGGAGGAGTGACCTCATGGGATGGACCGTGAAATGATGGCTCATCGCTCCTCAGATCTTCATAATGATATATAACTGGTATCAATGATGGCTATCATTCTGGAGGAATAACGAAACTATTTGAGATGTACCAAGGTCATTTCAGAATAGATATATATAAATAATATATAGATGACTCAAGAAGTATAGTCAAATACTCATTACTAAATAATACATGTACCGTTTATCCCTACAACCAATACCTCAGTATCCCGAATTGAAAAGACTGTAGTTGTGAACTTGGTGAATGGATAAATTAGTCGCCCGCACCATCACAAGATTCCCTGATCTATGAAACAAACTCGAGACACTCATAAATTAGAGAGCTAATCCCAACCTAATCCTCTTAAAGGGAATAATCATTCCATTGTCCCATGGATTTAACCACCTTTGATACTAATCAATGACAACTCAACCCATGTAAGGGATTATGTAGAAACTACTCCAATCCACAACCATAGGATAGAGTCTGGAAACTAGTATAAAAGAATTAACTGACATATGGAGGCCTTATTCTATGTACCTATATGAAAAATCCCAAAAATCTCAATGAAGAAGTGAAGTGGAGTGAAACTAAAAGATTCAAAACACTAGGGAAACAACCAGGTATGTAAAAACTATGGACAATATAAGAGTACAATAGTGTAAATGATGAAGTAAATGGGAATAATAAATTCCCAATATGATATATATCATAACCTAAAAAATGTAATTAGAAAACAGAATGAGGCCAAATCATGTTCCCCACGATGCAACCACCGTATATAGTCTAATGCACCAGGTATCACTAAGCTCCTTTGAAGTCAACGTCGAGCTATCAGTCATTTTTATAAAACACAACACATGGGGGAAAATCCCAGGAATATGTAAGTATATACATACCCAATAGGATGCCTTAAAATATTAAAAGAGATATGTAATAAATTCAATATGAATAAAATGAGTGTAGATAGTGAACATGATTCATGGTATAGTAAAATAGAAAATCTCACCCCAATCGACAGAAAGAGTAACCTCATCAAAGCACAGTGGGATCAATATGGTGAGTATATAAACTACCAATTGATCCTTTTCCACTCACAGTAGGAGAGTAAAATCATCCAACCTTGAGAAGCTAAACATAGAAAGAACATGACATACCCACATATCTTCACATCTCATAGAAAGAGAGTGACCAAATCCATGGTTATGAATACATATTTATTTATGTATTCTTATTCAAAAGAATGAAAAATTATAGTGAAAGGGGATATCTGTCTCTTAGATTAGACCTGGAAGAAGAGTCACCAATAGTTACAAAATTCCATCAATGATTCCCAATATGTCATGAATCTTCCTTGAAGTATCGCTCAAGAAAAATCAATGCCTTGTCACCATACCTCATCATCGAGGGACCCCAATATCTAAGTAGTGGACATGTGCCCTGCTACAATAGGAGGGTTCCACTCTAATAGACGAGGGAAGAGACATTCCCTACCTAGCTTGAGGTTTCTACTAAGGTGGTATAGGATCCAATCCCTTACAATCTAGAGGCATCCACTCTAGAAGTCTTCAAAGACCCATACATTTCACTACTAGAGGCTACCACTTAGGATGTATTCATGGGCCCACACCCATATCGACATGAGGGTTCTAGTCGGTAGTCTATAGAGGACCCATGCCATGTGATGATATGAGTGTTCCATTCTAGGAGTCTTTAAAGGATGCATGTAATGCCCGACAGGAGAGTTTAACACTAAAATTCATCGATGACCCATGCCCAACTCGACTGTAGGATTCCACTCGAGATACTCTATGATCTGAGGTGATCACTATCATCACCATACATCTGCTAATCCATATTTGTTCCACAAAAACTCCACATCTTATCCCCAATGTCTCAACCAATGAAATAATCAAATTATACATGAAAAAACTCATTATTTTCTAATCATATGTTGAAATAAAAAGACAAATAAACGATATATAAAACCTGGAAATTTCCTCAAAATAAACCTAGTAGTACATGTAATGTTAGTGGACACACAATGCATGTGGTCCTGCTCCATCGCCTAGACATGTTTATGGCTAGTACATGGTTCCCAATCCATCTAGAATTATACACTATATAGATGTACTACATGGTGTGTCCAAAATTTCTGAAAACATTCTATACCCTTCATTCATTATTCAGGTACTTGAGTTGTGTCTACATACTTTCGTAAATGGATTTTTAATTCACATGAGGTTCTTCCCAAGAGATTCACCATGCATTGAATCAGTATGGGGATGATATACATGGTGTGTAAGAGGGATACATACCATGTCATTTTTTAATCCTCTGAAACCCTGGCTCTCAGAACCAGGGGGCTACATGTCATGTGTTCATCATTGTACATGACATGTAGACAATTTTTTCATAGTTTCTATGTCCCACAATACTTATTTATCATATGATATTCTTTCTTAAAATTTGACCATTAATATTCCTGAAGATAGTGTATCTAGCATCATTGATCGTTTCCTATAGTCATTTGGCTGGAAATATGATTTAATCAATCATCAATAGTTTGTCACAAGTAACGTACATCCCAAAAACATACTTCATGGATAAATCATTATTTTATCATCATAATGATCATCCAAAACGTACAACCATAACTAATCTATTCCCTATTCACCAATCCATCACTCTATCATGAATACATTGTGATTCATGAGGTATGATCAGGCTTGGACGCCCGATAATGTCGAACCGGGACCATGGGGTCCAACTGATTAATAACTTTAAGAAATTTAGTAGGAAAGTAACAAGAACCAAATTTTAACCATCATTGGACATGCAATCTTATTTAAGGCTCAAGAATGGCGAAAATAATGGTGATAAAACTGAATAAACAATTAAATTTCAGTATTTAGTGGCATCTAATTGGCCCAAATTGGCATAGATCCAAAAAACAGACTGTTCTACTCAATCAATTTACCAAAAAAGGGAAAAATAACAAAATTGTGAGTCTGAGATAAATATTGGATCAATTTTAGTTAAATAATGTGCACACCAATTAATGAAGGACATATTTTTGTTCCCTTTGTTCCAATATGATATGATATGATGCATTGTCATTGTGTGATGTGATTTTCCAATCAAAGGAGGAAGGAGAATATCTCGATAGTCCCACTGTTAGAATTATAAACCCAAACAATTTTCTATAAAGATAAATTTATAGGAATTTTTTGGTTAAACTAATTAACTAATTAATCCACTAAATGTATCTCCATCGAGAGATATTTCTGAACACCCCATTTTGACCTATTTTATGTCACACCAAGGGTAGAAACTTAAGTTTAGACCCATAAGTTGTCACATATTTCATATTTTTGTATCTATTTAAGAATTATCCAATTTTATTTATGAAATTATGAAAACCTAAAATAAAATACATTTAATATTTTATAAAATTAAGTTCGAAACACCGAGCCTCGGAATCGCATGTCATCTCTGATCCGGACAATGGAAATATTTATATATGGATATTTCAAATTATTACAAGGAAGAAATTGGGTCTTGATATTAATAATTATATATTAAAAATTAAAATCAATCACACATTCTGTGTTTTTCTAGAAATGTAATTTCCCAAATAACATAAGCTCTCATATATATTAATAATTTCAATAAGTCACCACAATCACCATAAAAGCACATAACAAATAATATATGTCTCTAAAATATAATTCGATGTTTATTCCATAAATAAAATTATATACTATTATATTTACCTTAATAGTATAATGTTTTAAAAAATTATAGTGTGATTCTTCTAAAATAACATTAATATCTTAATCAAAAAAATTCCAATCCCAATGGTTATTAATATGATAAAACTTATGTTTGGAAATCAAATTATTCTTCATCGATAAGTTTTTTTACTATAAAAATTAATTGTCACTTCATGTAGGATAGTATTACTCTATACTCCCTTGTCTCCCTATTGTTGGAGGTTTAAACCTCGCAGCCTTCTCGAAAGTGACAAGTTATAACCCAACCATGGAAATATTCTTTTTGTGAAACTATAAATCATAATAAATGACTAGAAATAGAAGAAAAATTATAAAAATTCCCAAAATATATTCATTATTCAATAATTGTTTAACCCTAAATTTTATCTCATACCATTCATTTTTCTTCCCCGAATGCAATCACCCATAACAATATCAAAAATAAACATCTCAAAAAATATAATTAGTCAACGTAAAATATCATACATCAATGCCTCAAAATGGAATCCAATGAAATTAAATATAAAATAAAACATAAAATTATAAACTGATGAAGGTATCCACAATTATTAAGATAGCCTAACATGAAAATAATAGTTTCAAAAGTTATCGAAAACCTCTTCTAATACCAACTATAAATAAAACAACGTTATGCATTACATATTGTGGTTTCATTGAGATAGAATTCACATTATTAAAAGAAGGTTGATCATTTCTGTTTATATTTGTAGGGAATTAGGAAAAACAATTACATTGTAAAATAATTCATTATTTGTGGACACATATAACTAGTTTGAGGTTTCCACCCAAACTAACCTTTTTAAAATAAAAAACGGTTTCCATTCATGAAAAATATTCACAATTTCCATATTAAACTCATCATTTAATTAATAATCCATAAATTCTATGAAAAATATTTTAAAAATATGGGGTAATAAAAAAAATAGTGTAAGAGACATACAATAATGGAAACTATCAATCCGATGAAAAACATGAAAACCCATGTAATGATTACATTTAGGTTAAAAGTTCCTTGTGCGTATGGAAAACAAATTTATACATGAAAAACATATACACACTTCATTATAAAATAAATCCTTAAAAAATAATATAAAACATGTAAAAACCCATTTTTTAAAATTAGAGTATAATATTTAGAATACCCTTTCAAACCCCTTATAATAGTAATTACCCATCCACTGAAAACAAATAAAATTTTTAGAGAACATAATCATTACCTAATTTATTTAAGACCTATCTAGGTGGACCCATCATATAATCTATAATAGGCTTACCCATGAGATATAATGTGGATCAACCATTAATAAATAATTTCCATGGATTATATCATGAATAAAACCCTTGAAAAATTCTTATATAACCATATATGAAATAATATCAAATATAAAAATACAATTTTCTTAAAAATAAATTTTAAAATTAAAAACTACACACATAATAAAGATGCAATTTTATTTTAAACTTCACATGGTATTGTACAAGGTAAACATAAAGTCATCGAGGGATCCTAACAACTAGAAATTCATCTCATGATATATAAGATAAAAACAAATTTTCTATATATTTTTTCATAAACATTCAACAAATCCTACATTTAAAAAATAATAAAAAAGATTCAATTGAAAAGGATTTTGAAAAAATAAAACATGATTAAAAATAAGATTTAAAAAAAATATAACAGTCAAAATGACATTATTTATATAATATTTTAAAAAAATCATATAGACATAAAAGACAAGTGTGTTGTAAGGTAAACTGTAAAAATATATATTTTTAAAAAAATTACCATACCTTCAGTCTGACACATCACATATATTTTTTATATTAGGGAATAATTAACATTGAATAGTTTTATACATTATTAAAATCAATTTCCATATTTATTATTCCATTTATATCACTTTTGACTTTTTTATAACCAATTACTTAATCATTTAAGTTCACATTGGGTTCTTGGATGATATTTGGTTCATATGTCCGAAATGAATTTGGTAGATTAACTATGGTCAAAGTAATAATTATTCCTTCATATATAGCATAATATTCAATAAAAAATTATAATTTTGTACATCAATTATAATTTTAAATTAAACCAATAAGTGTTGTTATTAAAAATGAACTATATTACAAGAAAAAAGACAATGGGTCGTATGTATGCATGAGTAACATTTACAATTTTCCAGTATCGAAATTTACATTTTTATTTTTCCAACACTTTTAAGGGGGATAGTGAGAACCCTCAAAGTTCCATAGATCAAACATCAAAAGAGACTACTGACTTGTTAAACACTAGATTGAGACGATTGGATTCAAATTCCCTAGATAGTTTCCATGGAAAGGACTTTACATGGCAGCCTGGATCATCTTCAAGAAGTGCTTCATAACAAGTTGCATGGTATTCCCTGGATTTCATGTACTCTTCTTTGCTAAATGGTCCCTCATTGAATCTGTTAACCAATATATGGTCTTCATTGTTAATCCACTCCCCTTTCCCCAATATACCTTTTACTCAGAGAAATATAATTATCATTTGATCAATATCTTCCCTTGTTTCCTTAATCACCAGAATGTCCTCCTTCATTTTCTCACCCGAGTGCATGAGTAGATCCGTCTTCTTGTCCAAATCAATATCCACCATGCACTAGAAACCAATAAGAGGCCCTTCTACAGGCCGCTGAAGATCATCCTTCATTGCCACCATCACCTCTTCAGATTGAGTTTCCCATTATCCCTACTAATCAATTTAACTTGTAGTAGCCATATGTTCTTCAGACACCCAGTCTTTGGCCTGTGCACCACCTCTATTCTTACCACCCTCATGCTCGTTAGATCCCTTCCTCTTTCTCTTGTAATTGTTTTCTTCATTATTAGTACCCATCGGAGAGAGGATTCCTTTAATTTCAGACCTCATAACAGGAGGACTAGGAATGTTAGAGTAGTCCTTTCTCCCTTGCACTGTCACGACCCATCCTCGGGGCCAGTGCCGTGACTATCCCAAGCCAACCTTCCATAGGCCAGGCGCTGGCGACTAGCACCGAAGGTGTAAATCCCAAAAAAAGGGAACACATTGCCTTTATGAAGTAACATGCACAACAGAGTAGGCAAGAGAAGTAAACACTATGAAAAACTGAGTACAAGGTAAGTGCTTAAAAAGTAAATGTGCCCGTATACAAACCCAATTTAAAGTACAGTACAACTGAAAGGAAAGTACTACATCAGAAAAGTAAAACAACAACACCAAGTTATCCTCTGAAAATCCTACCAGAAGGGTGGGTACATATAGTCCCCTCAGCTCCTCGGTCCGACTATCCGCTCCGGGTACGTCCCGTCAAGTGGTCCACCTCCGGGTACCGTCTAGCTCCACAAGCCTCCACCTCGATCAGTGTTGTCTATCGTCTGCATCCAACACAATGTAGTGGGGGCATATCACGTGAAGGGGTGAGTATACGATACTCATTAGGGACCCCGAGACCCCCGAAGGTCTCTCAGCATCCATGAAGGATAAACCAAAAAGGAAATATACAATCACGAAGTATCAAAAACACTACTTAGGTATATGCCCATACATATACCTAAGTCATCAGTTACATTTGGGCTCCAGCTCCTGAGACCAAGCACAACCCAATCCACATAAGAAAGCACAACCTTATCCACTTAGGAAATCACAACCAAGTCTACACAGGAAAGCCCAACCCAGTCCACATATGAAAGCATGACCTAATCCACTTAGGAAAGCACAACCCAGTCCACACAGGAAAGCACAAACTAATCCACATAGGAAAGCAAGTCAACCACATCAATGATAATGATTGAGAATCAAGACATAGCTCACATAGGTATACACTTCGTAAGGAGAGGGAGATGATCAGATGTAGCCACTGATTCATCTAAGTTGTCAGACCCACATAGGATATAAGAGCAGCAAAGCTGTCAGACCCACAAAGGATACAAGACCAGCTACTCTTCCAGACCCACATAGGATACAAGTACATAATCAAATACTACCAGACCCACATAGGATACATGAACAATATTCATCGCTGTCAAACCCACAGAGGATTCCAGTACGGTCATCGTCGTTGTCAAACCCACGGAGGACCCCAGTACAGTAGTCCTCGTTGACGAACCCAAGGAGGACCCAAGTGCAGTAGTCCTCACTACCGAACCCATGGAGGATCCATGTATATTCGTCCTCGCTTCCGAATCCATAGAGGAACCACGTCCAGTCGTCCTTACTGCCGAACCCACGAAGGATACAGGTGCAGTCATCCTCGCTGCGGAACCCAAAAATGATCAACGTACAGTCATCATCGTCGCAACCAGCTCAAGGGTTCCCACACATAGCACGCTCGATTCTGGGAGGGTTCGCTCCACGATCCAAGGGTCGATACATCAAATGTTATGAATTCCAGAGTGGATGTATCACAGAGTCCCGTCTAGTCAATAGGAACTCAATGCGAAGGAAGACGCGTCAATAAGACGCCCAGTCTGAGAGTTATTGGTTTTTTCGTCCCAGGGGCCCGGTTAGTTTTTCAGCTAAAACAAACCCTAACGTACTCTAGCTGCATCCAAACCTCTATCAGAGTAAGCCAAAAGAACCATCTCACTAAGAAGAATCCAACAAATTCGATGAGATGTCAATCGGACGTCCGGAGCTCATGTTATAAGTGTTTCCACTCCGAGGTCCCGGTTGGTTTCATGTTTGAACCAATCTATCCATACCCAATTTTCTTTGAAACATTGAGTATAATATACTGAAATGACCTCCTAGATCCAAGGATCCCAACGCAACTTACGGTGCATCGATCGGAGGTCCGTAGCCCATGTTACGGGCATTTGAACGGATCTGTCCGTAAATAGGGGATTTGGGACCGGTCCGACCCGGCCCAAAACCCCCTTGGTCGGGCCGACCCTGGTCTAGGTCCGTCCGAATTAGGCATGGCCTGGCCTGGCTGGCGCGGCTTCGCCCACCACTGGCCCGGCCGTGCGGCCCGGCTCAGAGCCGGCCGCGGGGCGCGAATCGGGGGGGGGGGGATGTCACAAATCGGATCTGGTCGCCATGAAACTGGCACCAAACCCAGCCCATTCCAATACCCTAAGGGCGTTCCCAATCCCCAAAGTCTGGAACAAGTGCCCGAGTATCATATAATTATAATTGGGAATGATTTACCCTATTTTATAAACAATAAACAACAAACAAACTCAATAAAACAAATCTGGATTTTTCAAGTAAAATCATGTTTTATGAAATTTCAGAACTGAATTACATAAGTTAAAACTATGTTTAAAGACCATTAAAAGGGTAAAAAACCAAATAAGGACATCCCAAGAAACATCATGGTAAGGGGCATCTCCCATAAGCCATCTCCACAAGACTTCACCACCAAGGACCTACCAGAAACCCAAACCACTGGAACTTGAAACTGTACCCAACATGCGACAACAAAAATAACCAAGTCTAATTAAACCCTAAGGGTGTAATTATGGTGTGAGACAATTATCAATAGGATACCACCACTAATAAATTCCATGTGATAAACATTTAATGACGAAAAACATGCAAGTTTTCAAAAACATGAGATGCTAGTTAAATTTTCTAAAAGATGCAACATTTAATAAAAACAGTTTTTAGGTGGGATAATTTAATGAATAAAAACATTTAAAATCAATACCATAGCTACTTAATTTTCTAGCCTCTCATTATGTATACATATGGTAAGCACAAAATATCTAGTGAGAACAAGCAATGGGAAATAACCCTTAGGCACTAGCTAGTTGTGGGTCCCAGGTACCTCGTATCTCGGTGAGAGTAACTATCAAAAATATCCATTCTCATGCACGTGCCACTAGTAGGGAACATACCCATAATCTAGTGGTCCCCAATCGTCATCATCATAGTTTAGTTAGAGTTGTAAGAGTCAATCTTGCTAAGTGAAACTGAGGCCAAACCCCACGGATTCACAAGCATACTAGTACGCGTCCACCCACCTCGATAACAGGGTTTTCCCTTCGTGCTCAAACAAGTTCAACAAGTCAAGAAATATACTTTTCACATGAAAATATCATTTCCATATCAAACATTCACCAAACAACCCACATGTATACCACAAAAGTCACAAAAGTACACTTTTCATTCAAATTGATTTTGAAATCCGACTAAAACAAAAATAGCCCACAACACTCTTCACATTTCATTGACACTTCCAAAAATAATTTAAACAATTTTTATAAACCATTACAATACATTATAACTCACATAAAATCCCACTAAAATAACATATAATACCTCTTTCATCAACAATATTCAATTTTCTCCACAGACTCACACAAAACAGCCTACGACCATGTTTTACAGCTCTCTTTCCATTTTCTAAAAGATTTCAGCACTTTATAAAACATTATAAAAAATATTTGAAATCTTAAATAAACACCATACATTTCAAAAACCCATATTAGGTGAAAAAACCCCCCAAACAGTACATATACACCCTTTTATCCACTTTGTTTAACCAAACAAAACAATCACAAAATTCATAAAACAACTCAAGGGGTGTAAATATGTCTTGCACACAAAACCCATTTCAAAACACCAATTTAAGGCCAAAACCATACCAATTCCTATCAAAAACAGAATTTTCAGCCCTATATACATTTATAAAAACACATTAAAGTGTTATAAAATAACCTTCAATAATACCACAAAAGATACAAATGAAAACACACATTTTCATAAAATTGCCTCAAGATGTATAACAATATTTTACACATCAAGCCTATTCAAAAACATTCTTTTTAGGACAACATGACACTAATAAATTACAAAACCAGAATTTTCAGGCCAAACAATATTTAATAAACCAATTTTATAAGTTATAAACTAAACCCAAATAAAACCCCATGAGTTACACATACCATTGGGACAAGCCTGTGCATGCTTGGGAATGCCTAGCCAAATAGCCATGCCAAGGTGGAAATCTGATTTCACGATGAATATGCTGGGGAGGAGCAGTTCTAAGTAGTTTGTCTGGGTTGTATGTAATGTTTGAATCCTACGGGCAATGAATTCCTCTATGACCTATAGTCCATGTAATACTTATGCCTACAGGCCTTGTAAGGGTTCCACCTCACCCCTTGAACGGTGGATTATCAAAATCAATAAAAAATTAAGGCCTTCAGGCCATTGGAGGAGGAGTTAAATACATCAAGATAACTCATCAATAATTTTTTACACATGGAACCACCTACCTTTTCAGTCAAAACCCTTGAATCTTGGTGAGAAACCTCAACCGCACCTCCGCCGCACCAGAAGGATGTGAAAATGAACCCTAATCCATAATATTTCATCAACAATACCCCATATAAAACCCTAGTTATTAACCCTATCTTCTAGACTCTATAAAATTATGAAAGTGGGAGGAAACCCTAATGAGAAGGAAGGAATTGAAGAGAGAAACACATACCCAAAATAATCTTGACGAAAACGACCCAAAATCCACCAGAATCAGAATTTGAAAACATCCAACCATTAATGGGACGAAATAACAAATATTAGGAGATCTTGTAGGAACTGGAATGGGGGAAAAGAGTAAAAAATATAAGTATTTATGAAAGGATCAATTTACCCCTCCAAATAAGGATGATTTCTGAAATACAGATACTGTTCGACCACTTTCACAATTCAATCAAGCTTAAAATTGTGGTAGGAGTGAAAGGGGGTGCGCCTCCCGTAAGTGGTCTTGTGTGAGAGTTGGAATCACCGAAAAAACTCAAATAGTGAAGGAGATATTAAAGAATTAAAATTTATTTTTAATGTAGAAAACGGGATTTCGGGCAGGCTTAATCCCTTAAATAAAAACCCATACCCACCATGATTATGGATTTTTAATTGGTCCAAATAATTATGCCGGTGTTAATAGGTCAAGGGATGACAATTTGTAATTGGAATGGATGAAAAAATTTTACAAATGAAGGAGTTATAAAGGAATCAATATTTATTTTTAAATCTGGAATTGGGCTCACGGTTTGGCCCAATTCATAAAAACTCACCCATTCCTCAATAATTGCTTGGGAAACCCTCAAAACAAAGAATGAAAGGAAATTAAGTGGAATTTAACATTAACATAATTCATGTGTGTGAAAATTCTCCCCACCATGAAAAAATCACATCAAGGACAAAGCAACAATCAAACCCAACTGAGAAACCATGAGGTACTTCCTTGCCAGGTTTCACCCCCAATGGCCCAAACACCTCATGCGATCAATTAAAGATTACTCTCACAACCAAAACATACACCACAATACTAAAATGATCAATCACATTCATACTTTATCCCAAAGAAAAACTCCTCAAACTCAAACCGAACAAGACTCAAGCAATTCACCCAAACGAACAACAACTTTGAACAAGGTTACACATACCTTACTTTAAATAATCCATTGGGCGCTCTCCAGTCCCAACATTTTCCCAAGGAATATGTTGGTAGCTAGATAGCTCCGAACAAGACTATATACACCAAGCAATGACCATAGATAAATCTATGTTACTGGTACGGGGGGACACAAATACGCTCCCCACCATAATGGATAACCAATAATTTTTTTTCCAAGACAGAATCAGGACACTAATAGGGGGAGGCCTGAACGGAATCCCTGGTACATAGGGTAGACTTCCATTCAAAATTTTGGAAGGAACATACATGAGAATCACAGTGGTTCTCCCCACCATAATAACCAACCATATTAACCAACTAGCATGGCCCGACATAGAAAAAACCAAAAATTTCCAGATTTGGGAAGGTCACACAGTTAGTCCGCACAGTTAGTCCGCACAGTTTGTGAAACCATGAACTAACTATGCTGATCAATCTTCCTACATGGATTCCAGGCACACAGTCTCTCTTAATCGTTCACAAACCATGTGATCAGCCTGTCTAGCAAAATTTACAACCATTCTCGAAGGACTCAATGGAAACCAAAGGGGGAGGAAACGACATTGGGCGATGTCATGGGTACAAGGCCCTCCACCTATTTCCACCAAACATGAAAAAGATAAGAAAGATAATGATACCAGAGGTTTAAAATCTTCCTATCATTCATATTTAGGATATGACATTGTACAGGGGTTTAAATTGCCCTATGATTTCCCCTAACTACCAGCCAAATTCTCTCCGAGACCTATGGTTGGAGCGCAAATGATTGAAGCATCTTCGGCCTCACAGTTAGTCGTTGGAAACCAACTGAATGAGAATTATTCTTTCGGTGCCACTAACAACTACACCGAAATCCAAGATATGTTTTCCATACATAACAAATTCCAAACTCACTTTACCCTATCCCGATATTTCGCTGAAACAAGGGCTAAGAAGATGCACACACATAAACCTTGTTTCTTCAGGTGAGAAACAATAGAAGTAAAGAACACCCACACTCACCTTCCCCTAAAATGCAATATTTTGAAGTTTCTCCAAGGGATACATTCACCCAACATAATAGGGACTCTTGGAGGATTTCACGACATTCACCTATATGGTCAATCGAGCACATCACATCATAAGGCATCACCGATCATGACCATTACGACTGATATAAACAATGCATAGAGAGGGACCTTATACAACATCCCCAAACAACACACAATTCTATAAAGTGTCTACAATATCCTATCGTGACCATATTTCCCACACTGGTGGTTTAACATAAACTCATGCTTTAAAAAAACATTGAAGAACCCAAAGGTCCTCTTAGACACCATCGAGACACTCATCCACACTAACAACCCTAGACCACATCCACCTTCGACGAATCATGAAACTTATGAAACTAAGGTCTCTTTCAACCTTCCACGAGCACTCTCCCATTAAAATAGGATCTAAAAATAAAATACATGAATGGGTGTAGACTCAATCTACAGATCTCGAGAAAAAAAATATTCCTTATATTGATCAACTGGAGGATTTTTGAATGGAAAAAAAATCTGGGATTCACTTTAGTTATGTAATAACCCTTAATAGGGGCATACCTTATCCAACAAGAGAACCTAAAGAACCAACCAAGATGGTCCATTGGTCAAAAATTTCCACAAAACATATCCAAACCCATGAAGGGATCAACCATAATGGTGTCCCGAAAGATCTCAGAGTAGACTACTAACTGGTCCTTCTACCCAGCTTACCGACCAACAACAAACTCAAAACACAGTTCGAACAGGAGGGGTTCTTGGACTAATGACATCCCACTGCATCTACATTTTCCAAAATCACATAATATAAACCATCACAAACAATTAATCATGACATAATTTTTCTCTTTAAGAATATTTCTGTGAAAACAAATGGTTCAGTGGTTAGCACATCCACTAATGGTACCCCATGGGCATTACACATGCATGTTTCTGTGCCACACCGGGCACCCTCCTCATATCCATCCCGACACTCATCCAGTCATGTAATCAACTATCTATCTTCCCATATAACCCCTTGCATGTGGGTTCTCATGAAAATACCAAAGGTTAAAACAAAAACTCTTTTCACTTTTCAAAACCAAAATGGTCAACCAACACATCCTTTTTCTCCAAACCACTAACCATGAGATCAAAATCCCAACTCACATATTAAAAAAATTTCAAAAAGACACAACCATTTAGAAAATAACTCACTTTTGAGATATTCACATCAATTTCAAAACATATCATCCTATTAAAACACACTTTTATTGTTTAGAAAACACTATTGGAAACACTTTTCAAAACCAACTTCAATATAGTTCCTGCTTTCAAAGGAGGTGTAAGCACACCATTTTCCATTTCCAAAAAATTCTGAAAATTTAGTTCCACCATTTCATACACCAACCCATTCCATCTTTATTTTAAAATAATTTCACAAAAATTTTACACTTCTTAAAAATAGGTCACTATAAAACCAAAGTTCCAAGATTTCAAAACAAAAGCAGAAAACAATGTGAGAGAAAACTAGATTCAGTGGGTGACTTGGAAATAAGGTTGGAAGACATATTCCAATCACTTCACCGTCGCAATGAGTTATCTAGGGAATATCCCTTACTCCAAACAGCTTTCCAGGCCCTGCGAGCTCACTCATACCATTAACCCAACTCTCTTTTCATTTCCCCTAGTCATCATCAAAACAAGAAAACCAAAGGACGAAGATAAATCCCGACTTCCCCTGGCGACTCGAATCCCATCATGAGGTGTGTTGATAAGGCACACTACGCATAAATTAACTACCAAGTCCCAACAATACTAACTCTATATTGTCCCGATTGTTCCCTAAATAACGTGACCTAAAGAGTTAACCAGAACCTCCTCTGATACCATTTTGTCACGAATCAGATCTTATTTCCATGAAACCGGCACCAAAACCGGACTGTGCTAATACCCAAAGGGTGTTCCCAATCCACATGGGCTGTCACAAGTTCCCGGATATCATATAATGAAATTTGGGAAAGATTTATATGATTTTATAAACATTAAACAACAAACAAACTCAGTAAAACAAATCTGGATTTTTCAACTGAAACTGTCTTTTACAAAATTTTAGAAGTGAATTACATAAGTTTAAACTAAGTTTAAAGACCATTAAAAGGGTAAAAAACTAAATAAAGACATCCCATGAACCCTCATGGCAAGGGGAACCACCCTTAAGCCATCTCCACTAGACTTCACCACCAAAGACCTTCTAGAAACCCAAACCACAAGAACTAAAAACTGTACCCAACATGCGACAAAAAAAATAACCAAGTCTACTTACAACCAAGGGTGTAAGTAGGGTGTGATCCAAAGATAAATAGGATAAAACTACTAATAGATTCCATGTGATAAACATTTAATGATGAAAAGCATGCAAGTTTTCAAAAACATGAGATGCTAGCTAAAATTTCTAAAAGATGAAACATTAAATAAAAAGAGTTTTCCGGTGGGCTAATTTAAAGAATAAAAACATTTAAAATAAATACCATAGCGACTGAATTTTCCAGCCTCCCATACTATATGCCGACAGTAAGCACAAAATATCCAGTGAGCACAAGGAATGGGAAATAACCCCTAGGCACTAGCTAGCTGTGGGTCCCAGGTACTCGTATCTCAGTGAGAGTAACTATCACAAATATTCGTTCTCGTGCAAGATCCACTAGTAGAGAACATTCCCATAACCTAGTGGTCCCCAACCATCATCATCATAGTTTATTTAGATTTGTAAGCATCAATCTTTCTAAGTGAAACTGAGTCAAAACCCCACAGATTCACTAGCATACTAGTACACGTCCACCCACCTAGATACCCAAGTTTTCCCTTTGTTCTCAAACAAGTTCAACAAGTCAATAAAAATATTTTCCACATGAAAATATCATTTCCATATAAAACATTTACCAAAAATCTGACATGTATACCACACAAGTCACAAAAGTACACTTTTCATTCAAATTGATTTTGAAATCCGACTCACACAAAAATAGCCCACAACACTCATCACATTTCATTGACACTTCTACTAATCATTTAAAAAAAAATTCTAAACCATTATAATACTTTCTAACAAACATTACTTCCCACTAAAATAACATATATTACCTCTTTCATCAACAAAATTGAATTTTCACAATAGACTCACACAAAATAACCTATAACCATGTTTTGCAGCTCTCCATTTTCTAAAACATTTAAACACTTTATAAAACATTCTAAAAAATTATTTAAAATCATAAATAACCACCATGACTCTCAAAAACCCATATTAGGTGAACACACCCCCTAAACAGTACATATACACCCTTTTATCCACTTGGATTAACTAAACAAAACATTCACAATATTCATAAAACAACTCAAGGGGTGTAACTATGTCTTGCACATAAAACCCATTTCAAAACACGCATTTAAGACCAAAACCATACCAATTCCTATAAAAAATAGAATTGGAAGCCCCATATAAATTTATAAAAACACATTCAAGTGTTATAAAATAACCTTGAATAATACCACAAAAGATACAAATGAAAACACACATTTTCATAAAATGACCTCAAGAAGTATAACAATGTTTTACACATAAAAACTATTCAAAGACCTTGTTTTTAGGAAAAAATGACACTAATAAATTACCAAACGAGAATTTTCTAGCCAAACAATATTTAATAAACCAATCTTATAAGTTATAAACTACACCCAAATAAAACCCCATGAGTTACACATGAAAAAACCGAATTTCAAGTTAAAAAGAGACTATAAAATTTAACTCATAATCAATTCAATCATAAACAGTTTTCCCACCACACCAAACATATGAGGAATATGAAAAATGGTTAAATAAATCAATCTAACTCATCAATAATTGTTTACACATGGAACCACCTACCTTTTGAGTCAAAACCCTTGAATCTTGGTGCGAAACCTCAACCGCACCACCGCCGCACCACAAGGATGTGAAAATTAACCCTAAACCATAATATTTCACCAAAAATACCGCAAATCAAACCCTAGTTATAAACCTTAACTTCTGGACACTCTATAAATTTATGAAAGTGGGAGGAAACCCTAATGAGAAGGAAGGAGTTGAAGAGAGAAACACATACCCAAAATAATTTTGAAGAAAACGACCCAAAATCCACCGTCATCTGAATTTGAAAACAGCCAAAAATTAATGTGAGGTTTTAAAAATGATTAGGAGATCTTGTAGGAACTGGAATGGGGGAAAAGAGTAAAAATAGAAGGAGTTATGAAAGGATCAATTTACCTCTCCAAATTTGGACGATTTCTGAAATCCAGAGAAGTTTTGACCACTTTCGAGATTCTATCGAGCTTGAGATTGTGGGAGGAGGGAAAGGTGGGCGCCTTCGGTAAGTGGGCTCGGGTGAGAGTTGTAATCAACAAAAAAACGCAAATAGTTAAGGAGATATTAAATAATTAAAATTTATTTTTAATGTAGAAAATGGGCTTTCAGGCTGGCCCAATCCCTTAAATAAAAACCCATATCCACCATGATTATGGATTTCTAAATGGTGCAAATAAATATGGAGTTGTTAATAGGTCATGGGATGATAATTAGGAATTGGAATGGATGAAAAATGTTGAAAAATGAAGGAGTTATAAAGGAATCAAAATTTATTTTTAAATTGGGAATTGGGCTCACGGTTTGGCCCAATTCATAAAAACACACTAATTCCTCCATAAATGAATGGAAGACCCTCAAAACCAAGCACGAATTGAAATTAAATGGAATTTAACTTTAAAACAAGTCATGTATGTGATAGGCGTCGCCCCCTTGGAACTGAATGGAGGACTCAGTGGGGTCTGCCCTGTTTTCTGGCAAGGGGTTTCAACCCCCTGTTTTCATGGGTAACAGCCGAACTTTATGGATGGCCGATTGAGCCACGCGGGACCCGCAGGGGTCCCACCTCCAGGGTGTGTCGGCGGCCCGCATGGCAGGCCACATCTCTAAACCACCACGGCCATAGGCCGTGACTCCTGCCCGTCCGGCGCTGTGCGATGGCGCCGCGCTCCTCCAACATGACCCGCTCTTGTCCACAGCCTCCTTCGGCCTCACCGACGCAGCGCGACGGTGCCACTCACCTCTATCGCAGCCCGCTTCGGCCGCGGTCCTTTTCATTCCCGCGCGGTGCACCGACACCGCGCCTCCTTCGCCGCATGTTCAACGATAAACAACAAGAGAAGGGGAGGAGAGTCAGTAGTGTTTGTGCAGTCTGACCTCCTCCCATTATATTGATAACATATGGCCAAAAAACGAGAATTCTCAATGACAAACAAACGTAGTTTTAATTTAATAAAATTGAACAATACCCCTACCTTGATAAGATGTCGCACGTCGTCGAACCGTGTAAGACGAATGTCACGGTGATCAGACATCGCGGAAGATCGGTGTCGTCCCGTCAACTTTGGAAAGGGAGGAGCTGAGGGTGGCGTCGGCATTCATCGTTCTTCACTGGAGGAGGAGGAAAAATCTTCAAGTGTTGGGTGCGGTGCTTCACAGCCAACGTTCCGCCGCTTGAAGAAGCTTTCCAGAAGTCTTCCCCAAGCCTCCTTTAAATAGGAGTGGGGGGGGGGGGGGCTTGTCATTGGAACACAAGTCATAAATGGAGGATTTATGATAGAGGGCTTCACAAAATTAATCCGCTGCGGTGGCACATTAAATTGGGGAGATATAAGGTTCCCCATTATTAAACGCGCTGGCAGTTAAAAATAAAAAGGGGAAAAGAGGACGATTCCTCATTAAATTATGGGTTGACATAATTTAATTGATTAAGGTGACATTAAAATGAGGATTTCCAATTAATGAGGGGGATGATATGGAATTAGAGTGAATTAAATAGTGGGTCTCATGAGGGCCCCACCTCTCTAACATCCACACTTGGGTAATTAAGTGGATGTGGGCCCCACCATTAATTACCGATGGGAGGTAATAACCTCCTTTAGAAAAAAAATTGTTCCGGAAATTTTTATCTATTTCTTAAACAAACCCCCAAAAATTATCTTCTCCTCTTTTGCGAATACATCTACGATAAGTGTTCCCTTAAGCAATTACCAGCATTGTGAGTTCATCGGTGTCCTATGATTATAATTCTGAGCACCTGTTCAAAAGTTTGAAAAACCTGCTCGTTCGTTCCCTGAACGTACCTGAGATAAACTTCGAAAATTGATTCCAGGAACACGAGGCCTCGGAATCGAGCGCCATCAAAAGACAGACTCATAAAGTTCCAAAGTATTTAAAAAATTCCTTGAAAAGTATGGGTCTTTAATTTACTCCCACCTCAGGGCTTTACATCTCCTTAAAGCTACAACAAAAACTAGGGGGAAAAAAGAGGGTACTGAGCACGCATCTGAGCCTCCCGCTCCCATGTGCTCTCCTAGAGGTTCCCGTGCTGGAAACAAATGTGCACAAGAGGAATCGACCACCCACGTAGGAGTCGCTCCTGTCGATCCTCGATCACCACTAGGACCTCCACAAATGGTTCCTCATCATTTATGTCCAGCTCCCCATTGTCCAAGATATGTGTTGGGTCATGCACGTATCTTCTCAGCTGATAAACGTGGAAGACGTTATGCACCCAATGCAACTGAGGTGGAAGGGCTAGTCGGTAAGCCACCTCGCCTACCCTGCTGGGAACCTAGAAATGTCCGATGAAGAACTGAGATAACTTGCCACCGCGGAAAAATCTCCGTAACTCTCATCGAGGTGAGACCCGTAATAAAACATGGTCACCATCCTTGAACTGCAGTGGTCTTCGCCTTCTATCAGCATAAGACTTCTGTCTGCTCTGAGCAGTCCTCATCTGCTACTAGATGATCTGCACCTTCTTCGTCGTAGCCTAAACCATATATAGTCTTATGAGTGCTGTCTCCAAAGGTTCTGTCTAGCAAAGAGGTGATCTACAAGGCTGGTCGTATAGTTCCTCAAATGGTTCCATCCCGATGGTGTACTAGTAGCTGTTGTTGTACGCAAACTCCACCAAGGTTAGGTGATCCTCCCAGCTGTGACCAAAGTCAAGGAAACATGCACAAAGAAAGTCCTCGAGTGTCTAAATGGTCCTCTATGTATGGCCATCCGTCTGAGGATGAAAGGCAGCACTCAAGTGTAGCTTCATCCCAAAGGCATCCTACAACCCTTTCCATAGCTGGGAAGTAAAGAGAGCATCTCGATCAAAGATGATAGATGATGGCACACCATGAAGTCGTACGATCTCCTGAATGTAGAGGCATCTCAATCTCTCTATTAAGCCATGCTCTATGATTGGTAAGAAGTGGGCCGACTTGGTGAGTCGGTCTACGATCACCCAGATAGTGTCATGTCCTCTGGAAGTGTGTGGAAGCCTCATCACGAAATCCATGGATACCACATCCCACTTCCACTCCGAGACCTCTAAGGGTTGTACCAAGCATGGTGGTACCTGGTGCTCTTCCTTCCCTTACTGACAAGTGAGGCATCGAGAAACGAACTCTTCCACAACCTTCTTCATACCCGGCCACCAGTACTTTCATCTGAGGTCCTAGTACATCTTCGTTACTCCAGGATGTACTGCTGGTGGGGAAGTGTGGAACTTCTTCAGGACCTCCTCTTGTAGTGCAACTAGTACTATGGTACTTCCCGTGAAGAGGATGACATACTCCCTACCTTTAGAATATCCATCGGGTGCTAGCCCTGAGGATATCTGAGCACGTCACGCCTCGCAGGAAACGTCTCCACCCTGTGCCTCTCTGACCCTCTAAATAAGTGGAGGAGTGACTGTAGATAGGATGCCCCATCTCTACCCACAAGGGATACCTTTAAAGAGGCTTACTGCTCCATCGCCTCTTCAAGTAGCTGAAAGACCGATATTTACTGAGAGAATCAGCCACAACATTCCCCTTACCATGATTATAGACAATCTCAAAGTCATAATCCTGGAGGAACTCGAGCCATCACCATTATCTCAGGTTCAGGTCCTTCTGAGAGAAGTTACACCTAAGACTATTGAGTTGGAGAGAACCCCAAATCATTCTCTCAATGAAAAATGGGTGAGGCTCTCCGATTGTAAGAACTCATCTCCACCCTTCTTCATCTACGTTCCACCAAAGAGCTACTAAGATGTATCCTCTTCCGAAAAGGGAAATCTGGTCTCATCCCCTAGATGAACCACGTTCTTTGCCTAATACTGTCAATCCTGACATGAATGGTACTATTTCATGCCATGTATGACGTCGTAAGGCCTCGACGCTTCTACCAAGAAATCCAACCAATAATTTCTCCTCGAAGGGTCAAGTCACACCGTCGACAGCAGTGTGTGGTCACTGGGTCTCCTCCTGTAAGTTTCTCGAAAGTGAGGATCAAGTCAACAGTTTTAAACCGGAACCTCTTAGTATCAACTATACAAGTGGATAGTAAAGTAAACTTCACAAAGATAAGTGTCTTTTATTACTACAGCTCTTAGTACAATGACACCAAGAAAACACAACAGCGACTACATGGAAACTAAAACACCAAGAACTAAGGCCTTCATGCCTAGTCCTCCTCCTATCGACCAGCTTCCAGAGTTACGCAATCCTATGAATCAGCTGCCTGAAGCTGAGATCTCCCATGTACAACCATTCCCTATAGTCGAGGTGGTCCTCCTGGTGGTGGTGTTGGTAGGGCCTCGAAACGTCGTCCACCATATACTACTTGGCCAGCCCCTCTGCCACATCCACCTACTCTAGGACGACAACCACGGTTGAAAATATTCCGTAGAGGTCCCTCTACCTCCTGCTTCTCATCTGTAGGGCGGGTCAGGCAGTCTTGAGCCATGTGACCATTCCCACTGCATGCATAGCACTGTCTGCTCCTCGTATGGCTTGCTCTGTGCCAAGTGCCCCGCACAGCTGAACCTGTATCCTGAAGTTTCCCACCTGATAGCCTGGTCCGCTTGGACCCCTGCGTCTGCTGTCTACTGCCAGCTGCAGAAGACTCTGCTACGTGCCTTCCTACGGAGGGTCTCGCCACAGTTGACTGCTCAACTAGAAAACACTCCACTAGAAGGGCTCTCTCTAGCACCCCTACTTGCGTCAGGATGGTGAGGGAGATCATCAAAGCCAGGATCTCATGACTCAGTCCCCCTCGAAGTTCGGGGCCCAGAAGAATGGGTCACGCACCATGTCTGTGGAGTAGCGCGAGAGGTCAGTAAATCTTGCCGAGTACTGGGCTACTGTCATGCTGCCCTACCGCAGCTGCAGTATCTCCTGGATGCGCACCGCACGGAGGGTGGTGAGAATGAACTCTGAGAGGAAGAGGCTTTAGAATTCCGTCCAAAGTAGAGACGCCTCATCCTTCACCTGGAGCATCATGCTCCACCATCTACCTACTGCCGCGTGTAGGAGACTCACAGCAAGGACCACCATGAGGTCTGCTGGTGTCCCTACCAACCTGAAGACTCTGATGATAGCCTCCATCCAATCCTCAGCTGCCTGCGGATCAGTCTCTCTATGGAACTTGGGTGGCCTCTGCCTCTGAAACTCATGAAACGTGCTGAGGTGGCGTGAACTCTCCGCCGCTGGGGCTGGTAGCATCGGTGGCTCGGCGGGTAATGGTACTGCCGGTGCCTCTGCCGTAATGGGGCCCTACACCGAGTCCTCGTCGCTCGGTGGGCTGCCATCCCATACATAACTAGGAACCCTAGCTGGATGCCGTCACGGGGCCATCCTAAAAAGAAACAGGTGCACCACAGTTAATACATTATACCTGGTGAGCTGACATAAAGTAATCACAAGGAAAACTTTTGAAAGGAAACACACACGCAATCAGTGTCTTCATGCACTGAGTCGGAAGTCAGAAGTCAGGGTCCCGGTGTATGGATATGTCGGTCACAACACCAACATAGGACTCACTAAACTGATAACCACACTCATTACTCTAAACATTATTTCCTCACAGAGAATAAAGATTAGAGTCCTAAGTTATTCGGTAGAACTGAACTCCTCTGATACCAATTTGTGATGACTCGTCCTCAGGGCTCGTGTCGTGAATACCCCAAGACCGCCTTCCATAGGCTAGGGGCTGGTGACTAGCACCTAAGGTGTAAATCCCAAAATAAGGGAAGGCATCGCCTTTATGAAGTAACATGCACAACAGAGTACACAAGAAAAGTAAACACTAAGAAAAACTGAGTACAATGTAAGTGCTGAAAAATTAAATGGGCCAGTATACAAACCCAGCTGAAAGTACAGTACAACTGAAAGGAAAGTACAACAGCAGAAAGTAATACAGTAACACTGAGTCATCCTTTGGAAATCCTACCTGAAGGGTGGGTACATATAGTCTCCTCAACTCCTCGGTCCGACCGTCCGCTCCGTGTAGATCCTGCCAGGTGGTCCACCTCCGGGTACCATCCTTCTCCACAAGCCTCCACCTTGATCCGTGTTGTCCGTCGTCTGCATCCAACACAACGTAGTGCGGGCATAACCCATGCAGGGGTGAGTATACGATACTCAGTAGGGACCTCGAGACCCCCGAAGGTCTCTCAGAATTCACAAAGGATAAACCAAAAAGGAAAGATTCAATCATAAAGTATAAAAAACAATACGTAGGTATATGCCCATACATATACCTAAGTCATCAGTTACAGTTGGGATCCATCTCCCGAGCCCAAGAAAAACCCAGTCCACATAGGAAAGCACAAATTTATCCAATTAATAAAGCAAAACCCAGTCCACAAAGGAAAGCACAACCCAGTCCACACAGGAAAGTACGACCTAATCCACTTAGGAAAGCACAACCCAGTCCACACAGAAAAGCACAACCTAATACACATAAAGAAAGAAAGTCAGCCACATCAATGATAATGATTGATAATCAAGACTCAGCTCACACAGGTATACACTTCGTAAGGCGAGGGAGATGTTCAGATGTAGCCACTGATTCATCTAAGCTGTCGGACCCACATTGGATACAGGACCAGCTAAGCTGTCAGACCCTTAAATGATAGAAGAACAGCTACTCTTCCAGACCCACATAAGATACAAGTACATAGTCAAATACTACCGGACCCACATAGGATACAAGAATAGTAGTCATTGACATCGAACCCACGGAGGATTCCAGTATGGTCGTCATCGCTGTCGAACCCACGAAGGATCCCAGTACAGTCGTCCTCACTGCCAAACCCATGGAGGATCCATGTGTAGTCATCCTCGCTGCCGAACCCACAGAGGATCCTGCTATAGTCGTCCTCGCTACTGAACCCACAAAAGATCCACATACATTCTTCCCTGCTATAGAACCCATGGTGGATCCAGGTACTGTCTTCCTCACTGCCGAACCGACGGAGGATCCACGTATAGTCGTCATCGTCGCAGCAAGCTCTAGGGTTTCTGCACACAACACGCTCGATTCCGGGAGGGTCCGCTCCATGAGCCATGGGTCGATACATCAACTTTCACAAATTCCAGAGATGATGTATCACAAAGTTCCGTCTCGTCAATAGGAACTCAACGCAATACATGTCAATCGGACACCCGGTCTGAGAGTTATTGGATTTTTCATCCCAGGGGCCCAGTTGGTTTTTAAGCTAAAATCAACCCGAGCATACTTTAGCTGCATCCAATCCTCAATCAGAGTATGCCAAAAGAACCTTCTCACTAAGAGGAATCCAAAAAAGTCGATGACACATCAATCGGACGTCCGGAGCTCATGTTATAAGTGTTTCCGCTATGGGGGCCCACTTGGTTTCGTGTTCGAACCAACCCGGTCATAACAAAAGTTCTTTGAAACCTTGAGTGTAATACACCATAACTACTGTCTCAATCCAAAGATCTCAACGCAATAGACGGAGCATCGATCGGAGGTCTGTAGCCCAAGTTACATGCGTTTGAACGGATCTGTCCATAAATAGAGGGTTTGGGCCCGATCCGACCCAGCCTAGTGGGGCATAGCCCGGCCTGGCCAGCACGCACTGGCACGGCCCACCGCGAGCATAGCCATGTGGCCCGACTCGGAGCCTGCTGCGGGGTGAGAAGGGGGTGAGTCTTCCCCTTGGAACCGAACGGCGGACCCAATGGGGTCTGCCCGGTTTATTGGCTAGGGGTTTCAACCCCCAATTTTCCTTGGTAACAACCGACCTTTATGGCCGGCCAATTGAGCCATGTGGGACCCGCGGGGGTCCCACCTCCAAGGTGTGCCAGAGGCCGGCTTAGCCAACCACTCCTCTGAACCACCTTGGAACCTTTTTGGTCCTGCGTGGTGCAACGACACCGCGTGGCCTTCACCGCAAGTTCAATGACAAACAACAGTAGAAGGGGAGGAGAGTCGGTCGTGTTTGTGCTGTCCAAACTTATCCTGTTATGTTGATAACATATGGCCAAAAGAACAAGAATTATAAATGAAAAAGAAGCGCAATTTTAATTAAATAAAATTGAACTTAACCCCTAACTTGATATGACGCCGTACGTCGTCGAACTGTGGAAGACGAACGTCGCGATGATCGGACGTCACGGAAGATCGGCGTCATCCCGTCCACGTTGGAAAGGGAGGAGCCGAGGGTGGTGTCGGCGTTCTTCATTCTTCGCTGGAGGAAGAGGAAAAATCTCCAAGTGCTGGGCACCGTGTTTCACTACCAGCCTTCCTCTCCTTGAAGATGCTATCCAGAAATCTTCCCCAAGCACCCTTTAAATAGTAGTGGGATGGCTCTTCATTGGCACGCATGTCATAAATGGAGGATTTATAACAGAGGGCTTCACCCAATTAATCAGCTGCGGTGGGACATTAAATTGGGGAGGTAGAAGGTTCCCCATTATTTAACGGGATGGAAGTTAAAAAATAAAAAGGGGAAAAGAGGAAGGTTCCTCATTAAATTATGGGTTGACATAATTTAATGGATTGAGGTGACATTAAAAGGAGGATTTCCAATTAATGAGGGGGATGTTATGGAATTAGAGGGAATTAAATGGCGGGGCTCATGAGGGCCCCAACCCTCTAACCCCCACACTTGGGTAATTATGTGGTTGTGGGACCCACCCTTAATTACCCATGGGAGGGAATAACCTCATTTAGAAAAAAAAATTGTTCTGACAATTCTTATTTATTTATTAAACAAACCCCCAAAAATTATCTTCTCTTCTTTTGTGAACGCATCTGTGGTAATCGTTCCCTTAAGAAATTATCGGAGATAGGAGTTCATCAGTGCCCACATATTTTAATTCTGATCACTGGTTCAAAAGATAAAAAAACCCACTATTTCATTCACTGAACGTACCCAAGCTAAACTTCGAAAATTGATTCCGGGCACACCGGCCCTCAGAATCAAGCACCATCAGAAGCCACAGACTCATAAAATTCCAAAGTATTCAAAAACAATTCCTTGAAATTTTGGGGTCTTTACATGCATCCTATGGTTATGCTTAATAAAGCCTTATGAATTAATAATTCTATTCTTTCCCTTCCTTGACGAGGATCAAAAAGTATTCTCTACCAAGCCCACTTCTATTGGCTCAATGGGTTAGTCCGTGATTTGACCCGCCTTCTCTTGAGTATCCCCCTATTAGAGAATGGTCCTCTATTTGTGTATCCTCCATCTTGATGCATTCTTCAAGAATATGACAGTCTTATTCACCCAAAACATGAAACCAGTTCTTAGAATTTTTAAGCATGCCTCCAGTTTTAACATTCTCGGCATAAGAAGGTTGTGCCCACATGTCATACGGTGCCATGTCCAGACCCCTTTGTTGGAAAAATCCACGACCTATGTATTGAAACTAAAAAAAGGTGTCTCCACTAGGTGCTGGATACACACCCGCTTCATCTCTCACCATGGAACCACTGGGTAAAAATGATTCTAGTTACCTAACCATCTTAGCATTCCAGTTTGGATCCCTCTCCTCAAGATTTGTTTCCATCTCATGCACCAATCTGGCAGTCTTTCTGACCCCATTGCATCCAAAAACACACCTTGCCTCATGAAAAAACCCAACACTCAAATCAGATTTTAGTCTACTAAAAATTCCAGAAAAAGTGGGGTCATTCTGAATAACCATTGTTGGCTTCTGAGAATCCTCCACATGTTTCCCAACGACCTCCAACACCTCTGGTGTAGCCCCATGCATCTCCACATGCTCACCAAAAACTGCCACTTTTCTTGACTTTTTCATCAGTGATTCACTTTCTTCTATTGTGACAGAAGAACTCCCAATCGCTCCAGTAGCCAGCTAACCCATCTTTAAGGCCTTGCACACTGCAACAGAATCAGAACCCCGTAGATCCTTTGGGGAATCTCTCCACCAAAAAGGGGAAGATATTCTACGACATCTACTAACTTCATGACCCAAATGGTTACAAACTACAAAGAACTGAACCCATGAATCATATCATACCTTCTGGTTCCAGCGTAGTTCTCCATCAACCTCTTTCATTATGAACTCCACTAGAACCTTCGAGACATCAACTTCAATGCAAATTCTAGGAGAAATTGGGTGGCAAACCGATCAGGTACGGGAATCAGAAAAAAGGTATCAACCCATCATATTACCAATCAACCTAGGAATACCAATATTCTAGAATGGTAATGGGAGACTAGGGAGTGAAATCCAAATCGTCGTAACGGGTGAGTTGCGTAATAGGTGAAATACGAAGGACCACCAAAAGAGGAAGAAATGAAAACCCTCCATGAATTGCGGGGCATTAGCCGAAGCCTTACTCAGATCCTCCTCATTCAAAAATCAAATCATAATATTCCTAAAATCCTGAAGGCCAACAACTGCCTGATCCTGCAAATTCCTTGAAGAGAAGACAAACCTGTCAAAGGATTCAAAGCAGGGCCGCTTTATCCCAAAACGAGCAACCATCGTAAGGTCTAGAAGCATAGAGGATTCCGTGATTTCCAGAGTATAAATTAGAATAGAAATATCTCCATCCACATAAGACTAAACTTTAGGGCTCACTTCAATAGTGGGAAAGAAAGGATGGGAAGACATATCTATGAAAGGGGAAAAAGAAGTGATGTGCGAGGGGAATGAAAGTAAAGGACCTTCTGCCTCCCTCCCAGGCCAAGGGGGGCTGAGGAGGGAAGACGACGCCACAACCATAACCTATGCCATGTGAGGCAGGGGATGCGGAGTAGAGCAAGCTGCTTTCCCCATTTCCCCATTTTTCAATTTTCATTATGGAAATAAATAATGTAATTTTAATCTTTAAAGAATGATAATAATATAATATATATTATTTTAGATATACACACACACATATATATATATCATCCATGTGATTTCATGATGAAAAATTAATCACATCACTTCATGGAGGTGGTAACCCACACGTATGCATGAATGGCGTTATCAATTTTCAGCAAATGAAAAGGTAAGATAGAAAATTATATATTATAAAATTTATAATTATAAATATTTAATAAATAAAATATATAAAAAATAATCCAATCATTATAATATATCCATGATAGATGATGATGTAAAATTAATTACATCGGTTTGTGAGGTCATTGTATGTTGTACACATGAATGATGCATTGCATTTTTATTTGATGGAATAAGAGATGAATATAGGTCATTATAGTAACATATTTACATATAAGTATATTTAAAATATTTGAGATATTATTTTACCATTTTTGAAGATTTTCAAAAAGATGTGGAAGAATAAAAAAACTAAAACATATAGATGAAAATGTGCCTCTTTCATTAAAAACCTCATTTTCATAATTCCTTAAGACTTGTAAAATTCATATTATACATAAATGAAGAACAATATAATGTGGGTATTTTTTCTATTTAGAGAATATTTTTAGGTATTCTTGTAATGTAATGTGTTTGAAGTGTGAATTAATGTGAAGAAGATGATCCCTTTTATAAGGTTATGGGGAATCCTTATTAATGCTCAAAAATATTAAATTAATGTAAATTAATTTTAAAATTAAAAATGGGTCCATGTTTAATAATTTAAAAAATTTTATGTGTATGGGTCAGAACCCCCAAATCCAATTAAAATTATACATTTTTTACAATATTGGTACACATATTTTTAGGTTTTAACCCTTGTTTAAACACTTTAACTCTTACCGTGACTAATTGAATTTTTAATATTAATGGTAAATATAGTGAATATAAAATGAAAAATTACTCATAAATGAACAGTTATTAATATTTTATACCTTATAATAATTACATGGATGGATATATAATTTTTTTATAATTTTATATAAATAATGAAAATGTAGTTGTTTATAAAATATCCATAATTTCATTTTTTAGAACTAATCATTACTTTGAATTAAATAACATCACTGGAGCAAAAAAAATTAGAATTTTTTATTATGAACATAAAATTTAATTTTAATATATAAAACTAAGGTATTCCATTACGTACCTAAAAATATATTTCTTTTAATATATTTTGTACAATTTATTGTATTTTTTTAATAATTTACCCATTACTCCATCAACAATTTCCACGCATTTAAGTTAATTATTTTTTTCACTAAAAGTTAAAAATAAATTACCATGACAGATAAAAATCTTTTAAAATTTATAATTCTATTTATATTTGATCATTACTTCTAGATGAAACCATGTGAAATTTTTTAGATTTATTAAAAACAATAGTGTGACAACTTTGAAATTTAATTAAATAGATTAAAATAAACGTAATAATATCAACTAAGTTTCTAAAAATAGTCATAAATTATTGTATTATATTATTATGTTCATTATATAATCATAAAAAATATTTAGGTATGTTTTTAGGCCATTTAAGTATCCGTATCATTTTACTTTAAACCCAAATTACCTAGTTTACCCTTTATTGAGGTAGTAAATATTATAAGGGAAGCTATTAAAATTTTTCAAAAAATAATGTGATCTCATTAATATATTTGAACCCACAAATTTCATTCTTTGAATTAATTTTTCCTAATTAAGGGCACATAAGTGGGATAATTGAATGTAAAATTAAACAAAAAAACAAATACAATATAGTTTTTTTCGAAAAAAATTGCCCTTAAATATAATATATGATGATAAAAAATTAATGTACAAAAATTAGTTCTAAAAAATAATTATATTATCTTAAATATAAAGGATATATTTAAAATTAAAAAAAATCATGAAAATAATTTTACATTGTAAATACATAAAAATAAAATACATTTTTGAATAAAAATCTGTATTTTATCTTTTCATTGAAAAATTAAAATTTTAAGAAAATTCAACGAAATTAACCCTAAGATAAATTTTACATTATTAATTTATAAATTCATTAAAATTTTACAAATTAAAATTGTATTTTTTAAAAATAAAATGTTTAAATAAAATCTTAATAAAAATGAGCATAACAAAATCAAACCCTTTTTGATATTAAGAATTAGATTATATAATTATAAATATATAATTATGGAAGATATAGAAATATTAAAATGTTTTATTATTTTATTATCTTTGTTCATATATATATATATATCTATAATGTTAATTGAAAATCTTGGACTTTTTACTAATAAAAGTCATATTTTCTATATGGTCTGTATTTTTTTGATGGATTATGTGGGTCTAAATTACGGTATAGAATTTGGTACATCTCAAAGGAAAATAACTGTATATGTAATACTATCTTGTATACCACATTATGTAATAAAGAAACTTCCACTCATTTATAGGCTCTAAAATCTTTTCCTAACTAACCAAATGTCACATAATATTTGGTTTCATGATTATCAATGATTTATAAATTATGATGTGTTGTTTTGTCCAAAACATGGATAATAATAGAGGACATTTGATACATGATAGACACATTCCACCTATTAGTTTAATTATTTCTATTCAGGTTTATAAATTTATGGTTTTATTTCATTTGTTCAAATGCTTACATTATAGAACACATGACTTATTTTCATTAACATTTATAATAGTCCTCATTAATTGTTTAATAAAAAACAGTGAGTTTATTATGTATACTAATATTTTTGACATTATAATACTAGAAATAAAATAGGGGTCTCCTTGAAACCTTTAATAAATGATTTGAGTCATATTTAGACTATTCTTGTGTGCATATATTATGTTTGTTTAAAATGAAATATTTTATATGAATACTGTGATTACGTGGATAAAAAATGATTTTATTTATTATAAAATTATTTTTGGATAGATAATGAATTTAAAACTATAATTAATTTTCTTTATGATGCATTCTGGATTTAGAAGATTTAAATATCATCGTGGTTTTAGTTTCTTGCAGATTCCATGATTATTTCCAAAATGTTATCCACACAAGAAATAATTACTGAAGGCCTAAAAATACATTTGATTATGATAGTCAATCCTAGCATATATATATATAGAATAGATGTTCTCAAAAAATTAATTTTTTTTAGTTTCTAATTCAATACGTGGTTATGAAAAACTAAAAAATTCCATAAAATGTTTCCTCTAAATTGTAGTATAAATAAAAGAAGAAAAAATAGTATTTTATTTTCCTTATTTTTTAACCAATTTGTAAATTTTTTATCAATAAATCACATTGAGAAGAAACATATGTTAAATATTGATTTCAGTTATTTTAAATTTCATAGGAAAGTCATGTGATGATATATGACCCCATAATGACTTGGTGAATTGGGATATCAGAAAACTATTTCATATCTGGATCGATGAACAAAATTTGAATGATCCTTGTATGTCATATGTATTGAACAATTTAATGAAAAAATTATTTCTTAATGTTCTATATACTCTAAATATACTTTATGGGAATTTATCAAATATACCATAATGAGTCAGTATAAGAGAGTTGAAACTAAAATCCATAATAACTATTGACTACGAAATTATTCAATATGAATTGATTCCAACACCAATATTCAATTTAATATATATTTAAATATGGTACACTATGATTAATTTTTTCTATTTATATAGAGATATATGTGATAAATGGTTTTAAAATTATTTCGTGGAAAAAAATCTACAATGGGAACATTTAATTTTATTTGAGTTAGATATTTTTTTACCAGTACCTATTTCTAGTATAATTGGTCATCTAATTGTCTTTATTCTATATTATGACGAATATATGTATATATTAATTCATTTTTCTTCATTGGATGTATTTAACCAGAATATATACCTTCATAAAGAATTATTACATATAGAAATAAAATCATATTGAAGATCCTCTAGTGAATGCTTGAATGGAACTAGAATGTATGGTTTTATGTTTAATGTATTTTGGTGACATGACCTTGAAAAGTTACCAAACAATGAGAAATAAATAATAGTATGATAAAATTGAACCAAATTTTCCATCACTAAAAATGAGTAGGTGAATTCATATATCATATCTATGGGTTATATTTATCCATGAAGTGTAAAAGATATAACATCACAATGTATTATTTAACAAATATTTTTTGAATAAAAACATCAATTATATAATTTAAACAAGTGTATATTATCTAAAACTATTTTTTTTCAAATATATATTAATCATTAATTATCTTATCTATGTATGGAATATAAAAAACAATAATTAGAATTTAGTATTCATTTAGTTTGAGATGAAGTCAAATTTTACATTGAAAAGGTATCAGTGTTTTGTTGAAATTGAATTTATAAGCTTTTGATTAATAAAATTTAACTAATAAACTTTTTTTATAATTTTATAATTTATTTATATATAATTAATTTATTTTATTTATTTAATTTGTCTCTAATTAAATTAATGTGTTTTCATTTGGCACCAATAATTTTTTTTGTGAATGAATATCATTGGACAATAATTGGTATAACGTTGTTATGACTTATATTAAAGCGAATGTGAAAACAGAAAATTATGAAATTATGTTAACTAAAATGGAAGATTATTTTATAGTTCATCTTATAGTAGGTCTCTAAATGAAAATGTATCTCATTATGGTGTTCTAAAAATATATTAGATTATTAGTTGCATGTTTGAGTTACAATTATGAAATGAAAGCTGTTTGATTTAATAACATAGAATGAAACATTTATTAACAACATTTCTTTTAGATTTATTGATATGAATTTTTTCTAAGCTATTCGTGATCTATATATTTTGGTATCAAGGAAGAAAAAATTATTTATGAGGAAGATCATCTCACACATTAATACACTGTAATTATTGATGTAATCCCAAAATATATTTTGATTATAGTTGGCATAAAGTTGACATCATCACTAGCCCCATTAGAAAAGACAAATATAATACATATTAAGACTCAAATAGTGATGTTTTTATATTTTTTTGAGAAAATGAAATATAAACGTGTAATATATCAATAAAACCATATGTGTTTTTAGTTCATTCACTTATACACATCTTGGGCCTTTTAGGTTCACTATATTCAATTGCATTATTTTCTTTTATAGAGGTTAAATTTTATTGTACATTATGTTGTTATTTATCAACTATAATTTTTATGAACTATATTTTCTTCAATGTTAAAATATTATATTGAATTTTTATTATTTATGGATTTTAGTTTTATATTAAAGATGTATGAAATATGATGTTAATTTATTCACTTCCAAAGATAAATAATTTTATAAATATTATATTATTAAATAGGACAATAAGGAATGAAAAAATTTCAATGGTGTCATTTATAATTTTTATGAAAGATGATTTAATTAAGTATAATTTAACTCTAAAATTTTATGTATGAAATTAAAGGAATTCAATTTTCCTCATATCTATCCTTTATCATTTAATTGGTTTTTTGTAAGTCAAGGGGTGTTCTCTTGTTAGTTTTGTTTTTTGAAAATATTTATATTGATTTTAAATTTATTTTAAAGTAAATATTAATTTTTTAGGTTTTAATATGATTTTTTGAAAACAAATAAAGTATACACATTACCATATATAAGGGTTTTAAATTCTCAATTTAATTTTTTGATTAATAAATTTATCCCATATGTGGGTCTAGGATGATCTTTAAATGTTGATATTATTTTTGGAGTGAGCCTTGTATAAAGTTTTATACATATATATTCCCTTATTTAGATCCAATTCCAAATGTAGAAGTCATCATTTGAATTTTTCATGCCCTCATTTAACCACTATAGAAACTAGATTAACATTATGTAAACTTTGGGATATATAAATGTAAGTGACATTTGACATTGCTATTTATGAGTTGTATATAAATCTCTCATGTCCTAAAGATAACTCTATCGCATTAATGTATCAAACATATAGGAGGTATAGTATGTAGTAACAACTATGTATTTCCCTCCCGCACATCATTGTAGTTCAACATATTATGTCTGGTGGATCTTATTTTGATAATGTTCAATAAGGGTAGACCCTCACCATTTTATGATTCATTCAAACTAATTTTTTTTGTAATGTAAACATGTTTACCATTATTCATACCACTCATATTTCATATAGGTAACATATTTAATACATAATATTCAAATTCATTACATTTTTTATTTTGTAACTTATTTTTCAGGTATTTTGGTGGAAAGATAACTGGAAATAAATTATTTTAATGTCTATCTTTTGGGGGGGGGAAATAATAACCTTCAAAAATATATATGAAAAACAATTTAATTATAAATATATAATTTTAATAATAAAATGGTATGAATTAAATTGAAACTAATATAAATAAATTATGAAAATTCACTGACAAAAATTAACCAAATTACACAACCTATAAAGAAAAAATGAACTAAGCTATAACATAGTAAATGATCTATCCAAAGAATAAAAAAACCATAAATTATCCAATTTTATTAAGGAAAAATAATCCAAATGACCTAACTCAAAAATAAAATATCCCAAAAATGAATGAAATCACATATCCAAAGGATTCATAACCCAAAGATTACCAAATAATGAAAACCTAAATTGAACAAGGTGAACTAACTCAAAAATGAAATTTCCCAATAATAAGACATATGGAATAAGAAATGAACCAAAATAAGAAAACCAAAAATAAAACAAATGAACTAATATAGTGAAAAAATTATAACATAATACAAAATAAAAATGAATAAAATAACTAAACAACCAAATAAACTATCCCAAACTGAATTTGACCAATTAAACCTTACAAGAAGAAAACCATATCATAAACATGAATGGGTTAATAATTAGTATACAAATACTATTTTTTGTTATTATTAATAAATTTTTAATTATATATATATATATTTATTTTCAAATATAGGAATCAAAACATATTAAAAAGATATGATACAATAGAGTGTCTAAAAAAGATCACAACATAAGAGAGATGAGTAATCCTTCACCAGTTCCCATTATGAGTATACTATTTAATATATATATATATATATCAATTATAATATAATAATGTGATGAAGTTAATAATATTTAAATTTTAACCTAGTTACACTATCTAAAGGAAAACTATTTTCTATATAAAAATAATAATATTACGAATTAACCTACACATTTATGGGAGAAGGTAATAGAGTTACTCAAAACACTAATCATAATAGATTACCCTAGACCCTTCATTAGATATACCTTGTACCACATATTCTTACCCTTAGATGAAATCTGTATGTTCGAACCTCCTACATTATAAATATAATTTACAACTAATCATCCTTAGAGCTTATCATTTATTTATTTGATGACGACACATAGTCCTCGTCACTATTTTTAGTGTTTGTATTCCTCTATATATTCACATTTATTTCTTATTTCTTAATTATTTCTTGGATTTTAGATTTTTTCTCCACAAACATGTTATTCAGAACCATAAAATCATCATAATCATACATTAGACCATAGGAAAATACTTATGTTATCAATATATCATAGACCAAGGATCCGCAAGAGCTCAATGATCATCATGGATGACGTTTGTGTATACAACCCTATTAATTTTTTATTATTATAATTCAATTTCACTATGGCATGTATTAATTTAATATTTATATTTTATTCCTTCATAGTTTAATCTACCATTATTAGGTGGAATGTGAGTACTTGCAAGTTTGATTTGTAGAACTTATAGATATATGTTATCATTCAGTATAATGAATGAAATCAAAGGATTGTGAAATGAGGTGAGAATGTAAGCATATTACAGTTAATCTTTAGAAATACTATCACATCATTCCCTTGAATCTAGTTTAATATTAAATCATTAAAAATGAAATATTTTATAATAAAAGGGCTCAGTATGGTTAAATAACTAAATTATATTAAATTAAATATTGTTATTATATTTATATTATGTAATAATTTTGATACAAATTTCCAATAATTTAATTAATGTTGAAGCTACTAGGGATACATGATAGATAGAATTAGGTGAGATATGGTTAGAATGTATGAATGATCAACATAATGGATGATAGGGTTTATTTAGAATATATTTAGATGTTATTCCAACCCTCGACGAGTACCCGGTAACATAATACCAAGAATTGATTTCATGATATAAAAGTAAAATGTTTTTATTATTATTATTATTTAATTTTTTTTATTGACAATAATTATAACTATTACTAATAAATTTTTTATTTTCTTTATGAATCATAATAATGATATTAGAAAACATGGATGTTGTGATTTATGTCCATAATTTGTGGTAAAATACTATGATGGTGCATGAGGGATGATAAGTATTTTTCATGTTTGACATTTTCTATTATGTACCCAAAAAATGATCCAAACAAATTCAGTCCCACCACACTTAAAATGAATTTATATAAATCAAGTAGAATTTAAATTTATTTAATTAAATGTAAATAAACATACCAAATAATGGAATGAAAATTCTATATCAAGGACGAAATGAACAATACCAAATCAAATAGATATTACTCAACCAAAATCAAAATAAATTGAACAATATTAATCAAAATATAAAAAAACTAACTAGAACCTACAAGAAATACTATTTTAATTATTTACCAACCAAAACCTCAAGATACAATTGAATTGAAATAAAATGTGGAAACCTAAATTGGCAAAAGTAAAATTCTCAAATACACATGGTTCAATCCAAATTTAACATAATTCAATCCATATGGGAATGAAACTAGTCAACTATCGTTGTAGCTATATCTACCTTTTGATTGTATCTAAAACATCGACTAAAATGGGATAAAATAAAAAACAACCAATGATTGAAAAATAGTCCTGCATAGTTCCATCTAAGGAAATTATATAAAATGTAGTCTACCTAAATAAAATATTACCAAATCCATCTCACACATATGATCTAAAATAAAAACTATCATTCAACATAAAATATAATTCAGAAATTTTATCTTCAAACAAAATGCTTCATAAATACACAATTACTCAGTAAATCAAGAAAAAAATGTTACAATAAAAACTAAATCAAAACCAGTTAATAATAATAAATTATTTATTGAAATCCTAATATATAAAAACTAAAATCCTATTTTAAACCATAAAACCATCATTATATATCATAATCCATGTTAATTGAACCAAAAAGTCATAAGCAACCAGTTAAAATGTGTTTTCAAATATAAATCCTTTTTGGCACCATTATATTAAATCAAAATCAGGGATTTTGGGTAACATGTTCATTTTAAATTCAATTTTTTATAAGTGAATCATATTTAATGTAATGAAGTATTTGAAAAATTAAGTAATCATTAATTTTATTTATCGTAAAAATCAACAATAACATTATTTAATTTGTATTATCCATCAAAATAAATTATAATTTCTAAAATTATGCTCATTTATTTAATTAATAATAGAAATAAAAGTATTTTGAAGCATATATCGAAACTAGTTTAGTATATTTCAAAACAATAAATTTATTAGAAACCATACTATCATTTTTTACATTATTCAAACTAAATTAATTCATCAACTCATTTGGAAATAATTTTAACCAATAACCAGACATTATTTATCATCCAATACCCAAAAATATTAATATATTTTAATTTATTTTAAAAAAATTAATTAAAACAGTCAATACAATATTATGGAATAATGTTTTCATCCATTAAATTTTATTTTAACTGGGTGTTAATGAATAATGTCATTTTCCTCGAGAAAAATTGTTCTTTTAGTTTAGAATGTAGAGAGTAGAAATTGTTATAATTGAACACATATATGAATAAATTAAAGGATTGATTCATGTTATTTTAAATATTAATATCTATTTTTAAACTAAATAAATCATTTATATTATCAACAGTATGCTTTGGAGGCTATTTATGTGAATGAGGATGATAAATTTTGACCATTAAATAATTTGTGATTGGTTTTAGGTGATGATCATAATATAAGTTTCTACTATTGACTTGAGAAGAGTATCATCCCTATAAGTAACTAAAAAACTTTAGGATCCCCTAATATGTTGGCTTCATCAATTTTCAAGAGGCTCATATATAGGAATTAAAGTCCCATACATAGCATGAAGTTGCTCGATAATTATCCCTATGGGAGAATAAAAAACATAGAAAATGATATTGAGAGGTTTCATAATGTCATATATGATTTAATTACATCACCACCACTATATATTTATATGGGTTTTGATACATTTATATCAACTATGTGATCTATATATCATTTATTGGGTGATGATGAAAGTGTTTCTTGTGTTGGAAAGGGAAATGGAATTCATGTTTGTGTTGATGATGAAGATGTTAGAGGTGATGTTGTTGGTGAGGAAACATGTGATAAAGATATGAATGTGATGGAAATGATTTCATTTGTGGCCTTTAATAAAATATCCATCCCAGATATTTTCAACATTATATTTATGAAAAAAATGGATGCTATTTAGAAACTATAATTTATTTCATAATAGTGTTATGATTTTTTAATATTACCAACTGATTAAATGTTACATAATTAATATGTTTGTTGTTCTAAATTTTCACTCTGAGTGGGTTGTGTGACTGGTAGTGTTGGATGGCTTCAAGGGATTTTTATTTACTGATGGTTGAGCGGGGATATATCGGTAGATTGTAGCAGTTGTTATAGTCATGCAATCACAATATTAGTTGTATGTTTTAGTATAAAAAATACTAGACCTACTTATACCAACGATTATAAGAAATCCATTTATATATGGATTTATTAGTGGATAGATACCCAATATTTGAACTAAAAATAGATATACCATATTAAAATGGCTCCTTTAATTATACATTTTTTTAAAACCATTGGTATATGGTATTTTTCTTGCAGTGTGACTACATCATAATAAGAGTAATTTTAGATAATTGATGCAAAAATGATTTGGTAAAAAATAATTTGAAAATATGAAATATTACCTAAATAAAAGGAAGACTATCAGAAAAAACATTTAAAATCCAACTAATTCATTAAAAATGTGCAAAAAATCAATATGTTGTGCAACATTATTCTAGAAAAAAAAATTCCACATGCATTATTTTTGGGATAAAAACTGACTATTATGAGAAATAAAGTTATATAATTGGGGAGAAAAATTAAATATCTAGAAAAGAAATAGAAAAAAACCTTATAAAAAAATATGATAAATAAATTAAAAAGTATATAAGAAAATATAAAACATTATTTCCTGTGAAAAAATGTGATGGTTTTATTCTTAGTTTCTCACTCCCACTATTATGAAAGAAATAATATATTTAATTAATTAGAAATTAGGAACCAATAATTTTGAACATGAAAGGGGTATCTACAAAAGGGGAAGGAGTAGGTATTATATATTCATGTTAGAAGTATTTTAGATTCTCACAAGGTTTTATTTCATTGAAAATATACTCATAATACTCAAATAATTATTCATATTTCGTAGTTGATGGAATGTGTAAAAAATGGATATGAAAATATCTTATTTATCATTAAAAATATGCGATGAGGGTTGATGTAAATGAATCTAAGAGACGTAAAAAATCATAATATTTATTATCCTTTGTAATTGATGGAGATGATATTCGTTATTTACCGAGTTCATGTAAATGTTAATAGTTATGTCCATAAATGATTTGGATCCTTAGATGGAGATGAATTGCAATTTTTCTTCATGTTTGAGTTTTTATTTAATTGAATTTATCATAGGAAACAAGGTTTTCATTCTAGTGTCGAATTAATTCTAAATAAATTAATCTTCAACAGAATAATTCTATGTTGATGTAGGATTCATAATTGAGTGCTTAATATTATGATGATTGTTAAGCACTAATTTTAATCATTGATATACTATGATTAACTGGTATTAATCAAATATATCTGGTTTTGTATGAAAGTTGTTTCTTATAAAACTCTACATGATACTTATTAATCCATATATAGTCGGTTGGATCTCTTTACTTATCAATATACAGATTATTAAATTAGATGTTCAATAAATAAATAAGAATCATTACACATCTAAATATTCTATTTTAACTAATATATAAGATTCATATCTTACTTTATTATAGTGACCCAACCCCAATAAGCCCAAAGTTAGTTCCTACTACCATTATATTGAGATGTGATACAAGAAATCACATCCTGAAATAGTAATCAGTTTAGTAGTCTTGGTAAACTAGATATATATATATATATATATATATATGAGTTTTACATAAACATTTAATATAAATGTTACAACATATAGTTTTTTTGAAAAATCATTATTACCTCTAGAATATTATTTCATATCTATAAAATTAAACATCATGGAATAATGGGGAATGGATTCAAAATAATTTTGAGATAAATTTCTTAATAATTGTTACGAATAGTATAACTAATTATGAATTGATAAGCGTAATCATTATAGAAATATAATAATTTAAAGAACATCCCATTAAATCAAAAAATAGATAAGGAAGTGAATCCATAGAATATATAAATTCCAAAATATCTGGGATACTAATAAACATGGATGTATAAATAAAATAAAAAACCTAAAACTTAAATAACATGATTACATGAATAGATAAGGGATGATCAAAATGTATATGAAAATAACAGAAAACATATTTCATTTAAAAAATCAAATAATAATGAAATTTATTCAGAGATAATATCATTGTGAAAATATTCTAGATAGAAATAAAAATTAAAATGATGGAAATGCCTAATTATTGGATGCCATGTTTCCGATGTATATGGTACATTTACGGTCAAGACATTTCCAAAGAAAATTGGAATCATACTCGGTAAAACCCCACATAACAAATTATAATGAACAGATTTGTTATAGGATACTACCAATTCATTTAGGGTATATCAATAATTGGTCCCCACCCATGTCATTATAGTAAAAATTATTCCAAATATATCAAATAATCGATTTAATTAATCAATAATGCTCCTTATCAACTATTTTTATCGAGTATTGAATATAGATTTAATAGTATCTACCATGTTAATCAAATAACATTCAAGGTCAATAACATATGTAAAATACGAGATATAATTTAGTAAAAATAAAATAAATTCCATGGTTAATAATATGGATACATAATGTAAATTATATTTTTAATGTTAGGTGAATAATTTAGGTGAATATTAATGATTACCAGAATAAATCATAGAAGTGAATGTTAATACAATAATTGGAAAATATAATCATAAAACATACAGAGGAAGAATAAGGATGGTATAATTATAAAATCATTACATTGGTTTAATATTATAGGGTTTTTATGAATAAAAATAATGTTAAATTATCTTTAAAAACATTCATGTATAAAATAAACCTCCCATTTTTATATTTTTAAAAAATTATTTTTTATGAAAATCAATTTTAGAAACTAAAATTTCCAAATTATATTTTAAAACACCATTCATTGAAAATAACCTTTGAAACTTATAAAATAATTTTGAAAGAATTATAGTTTTCATGACTACTAGAAATTCCATTCATATCGTACATGTTGAAAGAGATTTTCGTTTTACCTTTTTGGTAAAATCCGAAACATAATTTTGTCAAGAACAACATAAATATTCAATTGAAAAGAATTTTTTAAAGAGTTTAAATGAGTGAAAATTACATTAATATGTCAATTTTAAATCATTAATAATATTTGAAATCAATTTCATAAAATATGTGTTTTGATGAAAAAATATTTCTGAACAAATAGAAAAATGATGTTTAATTTTAATGAATACATTTTATAAAACATTTTATATACTAAAGAGTTATGAAATGGAACTTCTAATTGAATAGTATCATAAAATCCCAGATAACAGTAAATTGAAATGGTTTATTCTTCAATATGTAATAGCTTATTTATATGTCAACTCAAGAATAAATAATATATATTAGATTGATATTGTGATTTCAAATCTTAAACTGATAATAACATTGATGAGAGAATTAATAAATCAATCTATTATGTGTATCACTTTTACGTCCACAAAAAATGAAAATAAAACAATATATATATATATATATATAAATTATACACATAATCCTAGAATATAAGTGACAATTATAAATAAATATGACATTATAAAAGTAAATTGATTCATTCTATTATTTAATACTTGGTATCTTTTAATTGATAACCCCTTAGATGAAATAAATACATTTGGAAAATGAAATACCATGAAGAATGAAGTACTCAAGATATTATACATCAAAGGGGAAGTATATACCCTATTTAAAAGTAATTAGGTGCATGGCATTAGAAGATCAAACAAAAATTGAGATGGAATTTCTTAACTTATGTACTCTTGTGGTTTAAAATGATTTAACCTCATGTATAGTGGGTTTAAACATGATATTAAATTATAATTTAGTCATATTAATATTAATTTTAATGAACCAGGGCCTAGTATCCTGGAGTCGATGCCTACTACCATTAGATTAGAAAAGATGAGTAAAATATCATCCAAAAGGACTGAGTATTTTAGTAGTGTTTGTAAACAAGATACTTACCTGTGTCTTTTTTTATAAATAAATACACTAAATAAAAAATAATTGTTTTACATCGATATTGAATTTATTCCATCTTGAATATCTTTGTATAACATTTTTATTATATTTTGTGGTATTTAGGGGAATGGAAGGAATATAATGGTGAATTAAAATTATCACTAAGGTTAACAACATTGGAAAAAGTAATAAATCAATAATCATAATAAATATGGAAAGGTAAATAACTGGGCCCACATTACATTTAAATAACTGGATAAGGCAAAATCAATATGACAAGATAAATAACCAAAATCTATGCCATCATGTTAATTAAATGATAAATAAATTCATACATTGATTTTTTCATAGTAAAGATATAATAGATAATAATAACTGAAATTAAGGAAACACATAATTATAAGACATCATGTATCAAAAACATGAAAACCTCTACTATCAATATCTATCCCTGAGATAGTTTAAAACTTCAGGTGGAAACTAGTTAACTTTGGCCAAATGACGTGTCTCATGATAAGTTATTGTTGTATCACGGAATTATATAAATTTCTTTCCACACCCATCCCTGTATGTCCAAATCATTGCTTAGAAGTAAAATACTTTATTTAATATGAAAAATAAAATATCTATATTTAGTAAAGGAAATAGATTAATCACTATTTCCTTAGATAATCATATAACATTTAACGTAAAAAGAATATGTAAAAATGGTATACAATTAAGGAAATAATAAAATCCATCTCACAAGAATATTTATATTTAATATAATTGTAATTACTCATGAAATTGATTAAAATAAATGGATTTTTATGTTAATGTTAAAAATCACAAAAGAAAGTGATATCCTATAATAACTTTTATCAAAAGGAAATTTTATAATGAAAAACACATGGATGAAGGGATTCAAATTGAAACATAAAATAAAATGATGAATGAATAATTCATGAAATTAAATGTCAAAGGGGAATTATATACACTGCATAAAAGTGAATTTATTCATAATAACAAATAAGACTCCATGGAATGAAAATTGAGATGAAATCCCTTACCATTCACTCCTATTTGGTTAAATTCCCTTTAAAATCATGTATAATTGTTATGATCATGTTATAAACATATAAAATAACAATATTAATAATTATAATATCACATATGATCCTTTTATCACATATTATCACCCATTTATTAATAATCATTAATTATATTGATTGTTTCTACTGTTAATTTCCTTTTTTCGAGTCTGTTTTGACATGTAATTTTTTATTCCTTTAAAATATATCATAATTTATTCATCTAAACAATGTAAAATATGATTAAATTATCATTTATAAATTTTATATAGGTATTTAAAGGAAACTATAACATTTTGTGATAGGAAAAAAGGTACACCGTTCATAGAGATGGTTGACCGTATATACACATGAATGCTGTTTTAATTTTTTATTGTATTTAAAGAAACAAAATTCAATTATATATTTATGAATATTTTTATTAAATTATTATTATTATGTAATATATTTCAAATATGTTAATGAAAACCATCCTTAATACATTCCATGTAAAGCGTTAATGAATCACTTCGCTTTACGTGGAGGCAGTCAACCATACTCATGAAAGACAATATCGTATTCAAAAAATGGAAATCATGAGGGTATGTGTTATGCCACAAACCCTCCCTCTTGGCCGATGTCATGACTACCCCATGCCCGCCTTCAATAGACCAGGGGCTAGCGACTAATACCAGAAAATAATATCCAAACAAAGAGAAGGTAATGCCTTTAAAAATTTACACACAGACACGCTCAACCACATCCCAAAACACTATAAGGGGAAACAAGTATACCACTAAAACAAAGCTTAGAGTATGTACACGTGGAAGAATATGGTCCAGAATACAAACCCAACAAGGAACTAAAAAACGTAAAGTAAAAAAGGAAACTTTGATGGCCATCTGTAGAAAACCCCACCTAATCGTGAGAGTAGTAAAGCTATAAGAAGCTGAGGTAGTATGTCATGACTTGCTGTTTCTTCTATGACCCACCAGATCCTAGGCCACCAAGTCCACCATCGCATCATCCTTCAATCCCATCCCCTTGAGCACCACTGTATAAATGTCAATCATCTTCCATAGGCACAACACGTGCTGGTGAAGCCCCTATTGGGGTGAGTATAATAATACTCTGTAGGGACCCCAATAACCTATAATGACTCTCAGTAATCCACGAAGTAAAACACCACAATTAAACCACCCCAAATTTAATACCACCAAGAAATACCTCAACCAAATAGAAAAATGTAAAAGACGCATCTCAAACTAGGTATATTCTAGGGTAGTGATAGTAGCATCATCAATCATATTATCGAACGCCTCGAATACTGGAGAACTGTTCCTCTATCGAGTACACCGGGACTGATGGGTTACACAGAGCCACATCCCAATAACCATGGACTTTTGTGGTACTTATCCCTGATAGGTACCGTGGGTATGTTGGGTCACAAAGAGCTGCTCCCCACTGTGAGCCTTCCGGGTCACACAGAGCCGCTTCCCACCATGGCCGACCTGAGGTGCTCCACCTATCAAGTACCGTGGGTATATCGGGTCACACAGAGCCGCTCACCACCATGGGCCTACTGGGTGACACAGAACCACTTCCCACTTGTTCGGCGACAAGAAGTCATTAGGTCTCATCTCACCATAGTGTTCCGTATGTAGCACGCTTGAGAGATCCTCTCCTCATGACATTTGTCACATATTTTCTCCAATGAAAGTCACCACAAATCATGCCAAAAGATCTGCTTCACCATGTGGGTCCCAAAATTGAAAATATATCATCCATCGGACACAGAATTTGCAAGATACATGGGTTTTAGTAACTAGGGAGCCAGTTTAAATTGGGCCCGGTCCGACCCGGTCAGACAAATCCAGTCAACATGGCATGGGGTGCCACATATATCAGTTTAATTATACAGACTCAACCTAACCAAGTTTGGGTCTGGGTCATTCTAGTCTGGCTTGTCCAGTGGGCCAGGCCAAATAGGCCTCACTGGACCCGCCCCGGTTTGGCCAAGGGTCTAGCCCTCCAAGTTGCTCGGTTTCCTGGTCTAGTCCGGACCGACCGTCCAGAACGGATCTGGCCGACTAGCCCATGGGTCCAACCTACTAGGCTAGGTGCGAAGCTCACCAGAATTATCTCAGTCCGCCTAGGGGGAGGACCGGAAATGAGCCTCCCATCCAGGATGTGGTAGTCGAGCTGCGTTTGCCTCCAACTGGCCTCGTGGACGCGGGTCCCATCTAACGATGATCAACGGATCCTGGAACATCGTCGTACGGGTGGCCGAGTCATGGGTCACCACCTTGCACACGGTGCTCGACGCTGCGTCACCCAACCAATGCGGCCAGCCGGCCGCAATGTCTTACCGCTACGACACACCAATGGGAGCGTAGCCTCCACCTCCAGTAGCCACTGACGCGGGCCACCACTGACCGCTGATGGTCCCTTCTACTGGCTACCAGTGTTGCTCTGGTGGTTCATTCTCCGACCGATATAGGCCAAAGGGTCCCTCAGGTCACCGCTTTCCCTACTCAGGTCCTAGAGTTGAACTACCACCACATTGAGAATGGGTCCACCAAGAACGCATGAGTGGAGGTACTTGGGCCTTGTTCGTGTCGGTCCTATCCCTCTGCGTTAGAGGTTTAAATCAAGGGGGATGTTTGAGGATTTATGTTCAACAATTTCACGAATGGTTTTAATCTCTTATAATAAATCCCCACGAAAATACACCCTCCCACATAAATGCACGATCCACAAATCAACCTATTTGTGGGTTGATCCCCATTTGTCCTTTGTAGAAAAAAATGTGGAATAAAATAAAAATAAAATAACCCCAACCTCTTTAACATTTGATGCTGAATCGTTCATCCTTGAGGATTCAAGATGTCGTCATCACCACTTCCGGCTCCGTTCTTTGAGGAACATTGAAGCTGGTGTTAATCCACATACGCATCATTATTTTTTCCTCATTGGAGAGGGATTCCACCAATGGTTCCTCAAAAGATTCCCCATGTTTTTTAATCCCATAAACTCCAATAGGTTGTAATTATAAAAATGAATCTAAAGCGCCCCAATGCTTCAACCATTAATGATTCTCATTATGTTATCCAAAAATTAATGAGCCACATTTATTGTGTAATTAAGATAATAGTTTCACGGTTTCAAATGAGCCATTATGGACCCTCTATTAATGAACCTAATCACCGCCTCATCACTACACCGGAGAATCAACATATTCCACTCAACTATGACAAATAAATAATATAATTATTTTAAATTATTTTATTACTTTTCTCGAAAATTACAAAAAATTTCATTTCCTCTTGGCCCTTTCTAGACAATTTTAAGTCATTTATAGGTGAATCTCGATTCTCTGAGTTCAACGGTGTCCTCATATTTTTTATCCGACCACAGGTTCAAAAGTTAGAAAAACCCACTCACACATTTACTAAACATACCTTAAAAATTGTTCAAAATTTCGTTCCGAGCTCTCTAGGCCACAAAATCACATACCGTTACAACGTTTAGTCTCAGAATAATTCCACATAATTAAAAAATCATATGGAATTTCCGAGACATTACATTCTACCCACCTTTGGTATTTATATCCTCCAAATAAAAAAAACCTAATCAAATAGATGGGGGTACTGAGAAAAAATCTGAGCCTCCCGCTCCTATGTGCTCTCCTGGAGAATCACGTGCAACCACCGAACTCGCAATAGAGGAATCGAACACCCAAGTAGTACCCAAAGCTATCGATCTTATATCCCAATTGGGAACTCTACAATCATCACCCCATCATCAATGTCCATCTCGGTCCAGTCGATGATGTGAAATTGATCATACGCATACCTCCTCATCAGCAACACATGGAAAACATTATGCAGTTGATGCATCTGTAGGGGAAGGGTTAGGTGGTTCTCCACCTATCCAACTCTGCACAAGATCTGAAAAGGTCTGATGAACCACAGAGATAGGTTTCCACCCCAACCAAATCTATGTAATCCTCATCATGGTGAGACCCGAGGAAACAAATGATCTTCCTCAAAAAACTCCAACGGTCTCCATCTCATATCGACATAAGACTTGTTCCTACTCTTTATAGTTATAATATGCTCCTAGATGATATGAACCTTCTCGGTGGTAGCTCGTACCAACTCCCAACCCATGATTACCAACTCCCCGAGGTCTGTCCAGCATATGGTGGATCTGCAAAGTCGCCCATACAAGGCCTTAGACGGTTCCATGCCGATGGTGGAGTGAAGATGTTGTTGTATGAAAACTCCACCAGTGGCAGGTGTTCCTCCCAACTACAAAAAAGTCTAGGAAGCAAGAACATATTATTTCCTACAAGGTATGTATGGTCCGCTCTTTCTAAAACTTTGTCTGGTGATGAAAAGTTGTTCTCAAGTGCAGTAGAGTCCCAAACCCCTCTTGTAATCCCTTCCTCAGCAGGGATGTAAATCATGCATCATGGTCTAACATGATCATCAAAGGAACCCCATGGAGACACACTATCTCTTGGACGTAGAGGAATCCCAAGCCCTCTACCAGTCCCTACTCTTGGCTGGGTCGGACGTTAGCCGACTTGGTGAGTTGGTTAACGATCACACAAATAGAGTTGTGGCCCCTATACATATGTGGTAACCCCATCATTAATTACATCAAGATACCATCCCATTTATATTATTGTATCATCATTTGGTTGGGTCAATCTTGTAAGAACCTGATGCTCAGCCTTCACTTACAGAAAAGTGAGGAATATTGAAATGAACATGACCACTGCTCTCTTCATCCCAGGCCACCTGTACTGATGTCGGCCATCTTGGTACGTCTTTTCCACTATGGTATGTAATGTTAAGTGGGAATTATGAAAATTCCTCAACACCTCATCCCGTAACATCACTAGTACTACAGTGTGCCCTCTAAAAAGGATGGTGTTCTCACCACCTATAAAAAATCCTTTAGAATCCCATCCCGATAATAACTGATCACATCATTTCTCGTAGTCAACATACACTAGATGACCTTCTCAGACTCGTTGTAAGAGTGGTGGAGTAACAGTCATGGAATGAAGGTAATCTTTTCTATCATCATCCACAAAGGATATCTGAATTGTAGGTAACTATTATGTCGCCTCACTCAACAGCTACAACCCGGTCCCCTTATTGAGTGTTTCTACCACCATGTTCCCCATTCTAGGAGAATAGAATATCTCAATTTCATTTTCCTGGAGGAACTCTAGCTATCAATAATGTCTCAGGTTCAGGTCTTTCTTGGAGAAGATATACCTGAGACTCTTATTGTCATAGGAAACCATAAACTATTCCCCCATCAAGCAGTGCCTCCACATCTTCAATTAAAAGACCTATCATGCTAACTCTAGGTTGTAGGTCTCATAGTTCTACTCATGATGCCTCCGTTTTTTCATCCATAGTTTATCACAGCATACTCTTATATCAGGACACAACCCATTATGGTCCCTAATGATTCTTAGTAAACTACATACCCTACTCCCTCCTTAATTAGTCTCAAGATTAAGGAACTAGTCAGAATCCTCCTTATCCTCTTGAAACTCTGCCAGCATTTTTCTTTCCACATGAAGGATTTTCCCTTTCATGTAAATGAAGATAAGGGTGCTTCCACTATGGAAAAGTCGGGTATGATCTTTTGATAGCAACCAGCCAACCCCAAAAAGATTTTCAACTCAATCCCACTCCTGGGAGGCTCCAAAGAAAGCACCACCACTATCATTGCTGGATCCACTGCAACTCCAGCCTCGGGGATGTCGTGTCCGAGAAAGTGGACCTCGAGAATCCCAAACTAACACATTGAGAGTCTTACATAAAGATGGTTCTCATGTAGTGTAACTAAGACTACTAGTAGGTTTGTAGCATGCTCCTCCTCTGATGTTGAATACATCAAGATTTCATCGATGAAGACTAAGAAGAACCGATCATGTTAAGGTTAGAGGATCCCATTCATGAGGCCCAGGAACACTACTGGGGCATTGGTCATGCCGAAAGGCATCATAAGGAATTCATAGTGGGAATAATGGAACCCAAAGGATGTCTTCAGTATATACCAATCACGTACCCAAAGCTGGTGATAGCTTGATCTGAGATCTATCTTTGAGAAACACTTCACACCCTTAAACTGGTCGAAGATATTATCCATTCCTGGTAATGGATACTTTTTCATCACGGTCACCTGTTTTAGGCATCGGAAGAGCACGCACATCCTCAAACTCTTGTCTAACTTCTTAGTGAAAATAACTGGGGCTACCCATGGTGAAACATTGGGATTTACGAACCCCTTCTCAAGCATGTCCTCTAGTTGTACCATCAACTCGTGAAGCTCCATAAGAGCAATTCGATATGCTAGTGTAGATATCAATGTCGTACCAGGGTACAGGTTGATGAAAAAAGTACCTCTCTCTGAGGAGGTAGTCTTAGAACATCCTCAAGAAAAAACATACTCGTACTCATCCACCACTACAGGAAATCTTAGACTCTTCTCATCCACTACACTAAGGGTGAGAATAGCCAATTATTGAGTGATAGATTACACCCTCCCCTAATTTTTTTTTCCTATGCTGCAAAGGTTTCCTTCTCACCTGTGAGGGAAAAATTCACCCATCTCTATGGACACACCACATTGTACACCTCAAATAGTCGATCTGAGCATGGACTGTGGATGACCAGTCTCTACCCAACATTACATCATAAAGCCTCGACACTGCTACTAGGAGTTCCAGCTGATGATCTTTCCTCCTATAGTAAGATCACACTTCTGGGACTAGTGTGTAATCGTTGAATCATCTCCCGTAAGAGTCTCTAGCTGTAAATATTGAGACAAAAGGCTATACCCGAATATTAGAGCTCCAAAAGAGAGTCATGGAAAGGAAGGATTGACTAGAACCTATGTCTATAAGAACAACAACTAGGGTGGAGAAGACATAGATCATACCTCAGATCATATCTGGAGTGAACTAGTCATAAGCCTCTGCTATATAGAGCTGACCTCGCCTCAGCTTGCCTACTTCCTAAGGTCGGTGTGGACCACCAGGGGGTGGTGGGAGTGACACATCAAACCGTGTACCACCTCCTACCGCTCAGACAACTCCCCCACAACGTCGGACACCTTATGTACCACCTCGATCGAACTGTTTCCATAGCCTTGGTGGCCCCTTGACCATTTTTTAGCCACCTGTATGACAGGTTGGACAGTTACGTGCCATGTGTCCATGTCTGCCCCACGACAAGCACAACCTAGATCCCTACTAACACCACCTGGATTGGGAAACCCACACTACCAACCTGATGTCCTGGGGTTGGCCTCAGAAATACTTGGCTTGCATGGGCCCATGTGCGTGTTGTCTGTTGCCTGCCGAAGATTCTATCGCCTCGTGTCTACTTGAGACACTAGGAGTCAGCACTTGTTCCATAAATAATCTCTCCATAAGAAGGGATCGCTCCATCATCCCGACCTGGGTTGGGATGATGAGAGACAACATTGATGCCTTAATCTCCTACCAGAGTCCTTTTTCAAAGGTTCATGTCATGAAGAAAGGGTCTCACGCCATGTCTGTAGAGTTGCAAGATAGCTCGGTGAACCTCGTTGAGTACTCAGCTACCATCATACGACCCTACTATAGGTGAAGAAGCACTTGAATGCGCCAACCGAACAAGGTCTCGGGAAAAAACTCCTCCCGAAATAGCCGCTCGATGTTTTCCCAGGTAACGGTCACCTCATCATGTGTCTGGGTGGTCATGCTCCACTATCTCCCTACTGAGCCCTACAGAAGGCCCACTACCAAGATCATCATCTTGTTATGTAGTGTCCACACTAAGAGGAATACCGACATCACAACCTCGAGATAGTCCTCAGAAACTAGAGGATCTGTCTCTCCCCTAAATGAAGGAGGTATCTCTCTCTAAAAATCATGCAAGGCACTGAACCTAAAAAATTCCTATGCAAGAATCACCGGTAGTAGACGCTTTCCATCATGTGGTGGTATCACGGGTGCATCACCCATTGGGTTCATCTCAAGAACTTTTCCCTGAACAGATGCCTCATCGCTAGGCGGGCAGTCCTCATTACCACGTATCTAGATCTTATTTGGTCTTCCAAATGGAGGCAACCTAAGAAATTCATGGTCCTGTTGTATGGATACAATGGCTGCCGCACCAACACCAGACTCCCTAAATCTAAAAGTCGGACTCGCAACACTTAAAACTATTTTCCGACAACAAAACACACACTCTCCATCTATCTGGTAGGACCGACTGCCCTCAAATACCACTTTGTCACAACCAATCCCCCAGGTCTTGTGTCATGACTACCCCAAGCCTGCCTTCCATAGACCTGGGGCTGGCGACATGCATCGAAAAGGCATACCCAAAAAGGGAAGACATTCACATTAAACCTGTAAACACACACACACACACTCAACCACATCCCAAAACACTGAAATAGAAAACAAGTGTACAACTAAAACAAAGCTGAGTTCAAGTAAAAGTGAATGAAAGTGGGCCAGAATAATAACCCAACATGAAACTAAAAATAGCAAAGTACAAAAGGATACTATGATGGCCATCTACAGAAATACCCACCTGATCGTGAGAGTAGTGAAGCTACTGGAATCTGAAATAGTATTTCCTGCCCACCCGATACTACTGGGCCTCACATGGTCCTAGGATACCAAGTCCAATGTTGTTGCATATGTCAGTCTCGTCCCCCCGAGCACCTTTATCGGAACATCGATCATCTTCACCAGAACAAACACGTGCGGGTGAAGCCCATGTAGGCGTGCGCATAATAATACTCAGTAGGGACCTTGAGACACCTGAATGTCTCTCAGTAATCCATGAAGGAAAACCACACAAGGAAAATACCACATAGCTAATACCACCACGAAATGCCTCTACCACATAGCACACAGTAAAATTAGCAACTGACAGTAGGTATATTCTAGGGTATTGATAGTAGCATCATCAGTCATATCATCAAACTCCTCAGCTGCTAGAGAACTCTTTCTCTATCAAGTACAGTGGGACTACTGGGTCACACATAGTTACTTACCCCAATAATTGAACTATTGTGGTATTCATTCCTGATGAGTACAGTGGGTATGTTGGGTAACATAGACCCTCTCCCCACCTTGGGCATATTGGGTCCAATAGAGCCACTTTCCACCTTGGCTATACTAAGGAACTTTTCATGTTGAGTACCGTGGTCCAGCCATGTCACACATAGCCTATCCCCACCGTGGGCCTAACGGGTCACATAGAGACGCTTTCCACTAGGCCTTCCTTGAGTAGTCTTTAGGTCTCAGCCAACCGTAGGGTTCTGTAAGTAGCGCTTTAGTGATACCATATCCTCAAGACATTTTTACCATCTCACTGTCCATGAAATTCAACAAAAATCAATACAAGAGATCTGATTCGTCAATAGGGTCCCAATGCCACAAACTACTTGTCAATCAGATGCAAATTTTTCAAGATATGAGCATTTTAGTAACACGGGTCATTTGGGATGGGGCTGGGTGCTACCCAGTCTGACTGACCCGACCAACCCAGCCTGGGGGTGCCAGATAACCTAGTTTAATTAGAAAGACTCGACCTGACCTAGTTAGGGTTTTATTCGGTCTGATCTATCATATCTAGTGGGCCATTCCCAATAGGCTGCACTAGACCCAGCCCGGTTTGGCTGATGGTCCAGCCCGGCTGGTTGCCCGGTGTCCCAGTCTAGTCTGGCATGTCGGTGCATGTCCAGCCCCCTGGGTGGGGGATTGTCACATCGAAACGGGTCCATCCCGCTAGGCCGTGGTTTGGGCCTGACCTGATGGGCTCGGGGAGTGGCCTGCGGGCTGGGCTTAGGGCCTGCCGTCCTTAGCTCGTCCCCCCATGGGGCGGACCGGTGGTGTGCCACACGGCCGGGATGCAACAGCCATGCCGCATACAGTTGTAGCTGGCCTAGAGGAGACATGTACCCTTTAGCTGCTGTCAAAGGAAAACTCCATGTTGCAGACTGGGTGGGCCGGATGCGGCCCACCCCCTCCACATGGCGCTCGGCGCTGCGTCCCCCAACAGCCCCGGCTCGGTGGCCGCGAACTCCGTCCGCTGCAGGTTTCCATCCATAACTTTTTACTACCGCGACGTGCCTATGAGAATGGAACCTCCACTACCGCAGGCCACCAAATTTGATCTGGTGGTCCATTATCTAACTCGTCTATTCCAAACAAACCCTAAGGTTGCCGACATTACTGCTCATGCTCCGGAATCGAACAACCACCACTTTGATAATGTGATCACCCAGGTCGCACGAGCAGAGGTGCTTGGGCCTTGTTTGTGTCGTACCAAGCTCTTTCTGTTAGAAGTTTAAATCAATTGGGAGGTTCAAGGATTGAATTATAACCATTTCATGCACGTTTTGAATCCCATATAATAAATCTGCATGAGAATCCACCCTCTCACATAATCGCTCGAATCATGGATCAACCTATTCTTGGGATGATCCATGTCGATCATTTCTAGAAACAAATAGGGAAGAACATCAAAATAAAACATCCACTAACACTTTGATGTTCAATGCTGAATTGTATCCCTTTAGGATTCAAGATTTTGACGTCACTAGTTCTGTCTACATTCTTTGAGGCACATGGAAGCCAATGATGATCCACTGATGTGTCATTCTTCATTAATTGTTGGAGAGGGATTCCTCTGGTGGTTTGTCAGAGGTTTCCCCACATTTTTTAATCCCCTAAACTCTACAATGTTGGAATTGTAAAAAGGAATAAAAAATTAAACAACGTTGTTCCCATTAATGATGCTCATTAAATTAGGCACATTTAATGCGCCACATTTTATGGGTCATTAAGATAGAAGATTCACAGATTAAAATGAGCCATTATTTCCCCTCTAAAAATGTGCCATGTTTCCACCTCGTCGTTGCACCGTAGAATCTAATTCTTCCACTAAATAGAGAGAAAGAAGTAAAATTACTCTTTTAAATTAATTTACTATTTTTCTCGAAAATTCAAAAAAATATCTTTTCCGGTCAGCCCTTCCCAGCCAAAGATAATTCATTTCATGATGAATCCCTGCACTCCAAGTTCAACGGTGTCCTTAGATTTTCGATCTAAGCACCTGGTCAAAATTTAAAAACTCCCACTCACGCTTTTAATGAACATATGATAAAAAATGTTCAAAATTCCGTTCTGGGCTCCCTGGACCCTGGAATCATGTGCCATCAGAGCGCGCGGTCTCAGAATAATTCCTTGTAATTAAAAAAAATACAAGGAATTTATGAGACATTACATGTTATGTGATATTATTATAAATATAGGTTTGTATAAATAACATATTTATCATTTAAACAATATTAATGAATCATTATTCCCTACCATTATAGATGGTAATGGATGAACAAACAACATTGGTTCACAAGGGGGTAGCTTTCCGTACTCACAAATGTTGATTGTGTATCCGATTTGATGGAAGAAAGTTAATTTTATGTTGTTACCTTAATATAACAACATAACAATATATTTAAGATAATGGGTATATTAAATAATCATGTTATGAGAATAATTTATTGGGTGGAGAAAGAAATAATACAAAAGTTCTCATTGAAGGACATTACTTCTTCTTATGGTAACACCTTTTGGTTTTCCCAAAAAGACATGTTTGGATGGATTTATCCCCACATTTAAAGATTCTACGATGAGTTTAAGGATGTTGGGAAATTATTTTTTCATGATTTTTTTGTTCAAAATGGATTGATATGTGTAAATATATAAGGGAGTAAGTTCCCTTTCATAGTGGAGGAGGAGTTGAATTCTTGTAAATACCCAAAATATAAACACTGTTGAGTGATTTACCATAAAAAATATATCTAAAACAATGACAAATATTCAATAAATTAACTTTTTAGGTATAAATATTTCTATAAAATGGGGTTTGGACATGTTTTGAGGTCATTTTGAGCCTTAGGTTTAGGGTTTTGTCCCTTGATAAGAAAGTTTTTCTTCAAATCAAAGTAATTAATCTTAACTGATATCACTAATATGTTTGCTAAAAAATCGAGGTTATATTACTCTAAAAATTATATTATAATTATTATTAAAAATATGTATTTTTTTAAATAAAATATAAATCGTAGAATTGGATTAAATTAATTAAAAATTAATCCCACAGATGAGATGAAAAGTGGTGTTTTAAAGTGAAAATGTTCAAAAGTTTTCTAAGTTTTTATATCTAAATAAAATATAAAAATGATTAAAATGACATAAATTATAATAATATGTTTATAAATCATCTAAATTTCCCATTAAAAACTCAAAATATAATAGAACTATATATCTTTTTTACTGAATGTTATGTTTTAATTAAAATTTTGACTTTTTCACTATTCATAAAAAAAGGGTTTCTTAGAAAAATTACCAAAATATATCCTAATATAAATGAGGCATTTATATTTCAAAAATAATGTTTATTTTCCCAAATAAAATTTATTTGAGGTTTAAAATTTATTTTTGAAAAAATTATTCCATTAAAGGTTTAAAAAATGCCTTTGAAAAAATACATATTTTTATGTGTAATATTGGAATTTTCATATCTTTTGAATATAAAATCTATTGGATGAATGTTAAAAAATCGTATGCTATATATAATATATAATTTTTTTCATTATCAGTAAATAGTAGTAATAATATTATTTTATTATTATAAAATGATTTTGGTTCATAATAAAGAATTCAACCATATATTTTCACAAAATAATTAATTTTACTTGTGACCATAAATATATAGGCTAAGAGATAATTTAAATATTATGTAACTAAATTAATAATATCTATTAAAACTCAGTCTTATGTGTAATTCAATTTGTTGAAGATAGTCTTTATTTAGTGTAACATAAGATAACTTAGTTTTTCAATCACTCAAACCCATATAATATATTGAATTTCTTTAAAATAGTGAATATATATTTATTTATTGGGATTCTATCTTTCTGTTTACATTTGGTGTTGAGTTTCATACATACTAAGGATTAAGAATCCATACTTTTTAATTATTCACGGTGTTATATTTTCTACACCATTGATTAAATTTCATCCTCTCAATCTAAACAAGGTCTAGGAATTGTGGGGTTTGAAATTTGGAATTAATTTTTTTGAAAACCCCACATCATAAAATAATTTTATATAATATACACTTAATAAGAGTGAAATATAAGTAATAAAGTCTTCTAAAATAACACATAACTATGATTCCAATTACAAGAACATTGGTGGTTAATGAAAAAATAGACATGGAATTGAAAAATAACACTAAAATAATGAGGGAGAGTGATAGAGAACATATTTAAGAGAATGTTAATGACCATAAATCCATAAACCAAAGGATTTAAAAATTTAATTATATTATCAAAATTGGTAATAATATTAAAACATTTTTATTTCAATTCCACTTTTCCTAGAGTTGAGGAATTGTTTCACTCTCCAAGAATATTAAGAAATATGATTAAAAAATATATTTCTACTTCAAAAACACAATTTTTTCCTTTGGTTGTTCCTTGAACTATTTTCAAAATATCTCTAAGCAGCTGCATCACATGGTGATGTAATACATTAATATCTAAACATTTTTTTTCCAAATATCAACTTAGACTAGTTCATAAATATTATCTTTTCCAAAATAGGATGATCCAACTCTTTTGAAAGAATTCCACTAAATTTCCAAAATGAGATTATCATTAATATTTCAACAATGTGAAACATATCTTAATTGTCAAATTATAAACATTTTAATACCTTCATGTGGTATTCTCTTGATATTTGGTAATAATGGGAATTACTATATAACCATGAAGAAAAATAGAATGCTTCCTTTTTCCTTAAATAAAACATAGATTAGTTGTTATATTACATAAATGCAAAGATGTTATAAACTCCATCAATGATAGCATAACCACTTTTTTCAAGAAATAATTAATCACTTGCAAGGTATCCATTAATATCAATTTTACTTTAAACAAATAAATCATCTTGTTATTCCAAAACCATTAAATTAGTATCAAGAACATATTAAGGGTTATATTTCCCTAAATCATGTGTTATCCAAGATGTTAAACATTCCACCGAAACACTATTTGTAGTCACATTCAATAATTATTTTATGAAATATTACTATAGTTTTATCCTTATATATATATATATATGTATCAATAAAATAAATCCGTAATGTATTTCAAGGATCAAATATATAAGAACTTAAATAATTCCTCATCAGTTGTATCAATAACATAAGGTAGACCCTGACCCCTTTTTTATTATGAGGTATACTTTTTTGATGCTTGGGGCATTCATTTTCCAAGTTCCCCATCTCCTTAGAGTTGAAACAATATGTATTAATGTTATATTTCATTATTTTTCAATCTTTTTCATTGTGACCCTTTTCTCCACACATATAAAAAACTCATAACCCCTTCATGAATTTCCATTGGTGATTCATTCCACAATTATATCATACGGTAAAATCATTAATTCCCTTCTTTCCAATACATATTATTTTTTCTATCATCCACAAACACTCTTAATTCCATTTTAAGCCATACGATATGGATAATTATTTGAATGTATTGATATTGTAGTAACATATTTCATAATATGAAGAAACTTTTTAACATAACAGTGACCTTTATATTGTTGGATTAATATAATCAATTAAATGGTCAATGTGGTATTATCTATTACATTTGAAATATGTAGCACACCATTATAACCTAGAAAAGTTAGATTCATATTTTAGAACACTGCCTTCCCCATTTTTCTGTAAATATGGATGTTTATCTTTTTTACCAGTTCGTCTCTATCATTGGAAATATTTTTTTGAAGAATTTATCTTCAAAATATTTCAATTAAATGAGATATATTTTGTCTTCCTCCTAGGTATTATGGATTAATGACCATCATTGATCCAAGTCTCATATAACTAAATATATTACTAGTGTAACCATTTCCTTTTCACTGCATCCCAATTCCATAATTATGTTATCTATATACTGAATCCATTTATCCACCTCTATTGGTTTAGTAGTCCCACTAAATGATAGGTGAATATATCATATAATGTGAACCAACATTAGATAATCTCATTATAGAACATGTTCCTCCATCAGAAGAAATTTATATGTCATAACTTTATTAATATTCTCTAATATATCCATAAAATTTTTAGTTTCAATAATATCTATATTGAATTACTTAGATGGGAAACCTCTATAGTGGTCATGAGTATTAATACCTTTAATTCTTCCTAGTTCCATCTCTAAATAATGAGATACACTAGACTTGATATTAACACTATGAAACATAATTTATAATCTACCAATTAGTGATATACTAAAATAAATTTAAAAATTTATGTGTATTGAATCTCATAATCATAAACATGGTTTAATTTGGATTTTCTTCTATACTTATCGTCAATGTCTATATTAGGGTTATGTTTTCTAATATATTTTTTCTTAATATAGTTTCTATGTATTCTACTAAATATCTCTAATACCAACAGAAATGATCTTGACCCCAGTAGCCTAGATCCAGTTCTTTCTACCATTTTATTGGTATAAATACAAAAAAAATTATGTCCCAAAGTAATAAATAGTTTAGTAGTATTTGTAAACTAGATACATACCTGAGCCTTGTATTATAAATGAATACAAAAATAACAACATTACTTTTTATTTCAATAATAACTTTATTACATATACTATATCATTTCATAACAATCTTAATAAACCTCATAGAATCCTAGGGAAAGGAAACTAAATAATGTTGAGCCCAAATTCTCAGTAAGGGTTTAGTACATAATAATAAATAATGAATAAATAATAATAATCATTATGTAATGGAAAATAACAGATCACACATTACCATTTAAATATCTTTTTTTGTTATAATCAATATGAAAAGGTTAATAACTAAAATACATGGTATTTTTTCAATAAAATTAGAATAAAATTCATCTACATATTTGTTTCATAGCAAAAACATCATAGATAATAATAACTGAAGTAAAGAAAAGAATAATTATAAGATGTCATGTCTTAGGAACATGAAAACCTCTTCTATTAAGATCTATTCTCCAAACAGTCTAAAACTAAACATTGAAACTCATTTAATTTTGTAAATTGATTTGACTTATGAGACCTTGTAAAACGATCAAGGGGATATATAAATTCTATTCCCCACCTATAACTGAATTTCCAAATCATACCTCATAACTGAAATAGTAAATTTAATATTCCTAATAAAAAATATTTATTGAGTAGAGGATATAGATTTATCAATATCTCTCCATTTAAGGATATAAAATTTAAATTAAACCCTATATACAAAAAAGGTATAATATTTAGGAAATAATAATATCTACCCTACAATAATATATACATTTAAGTGAAATGTAATTTTCACTACAAAATAATTACAATAATGTGATTGTTTAATGATAATGTTAACAATCACAAAAGAAAGTGATATTTCACATTAACATTTATTACATTATAATTTTCAATTAAAATCCACTTTGATGAAATGATTCAAATTTAAGAAAAAAATTACATTAAAAATGAAATATTCATGATATTACATTTCAATGGGAAATTAATAAGTCACATAAATGTTAATGGGTGTATGATATCAAATATGTCTCAATGGAATGTAGATTGTTACGAAATCCCTTAATTTTGGATCCCTTTTTTGTTGAAAGCCCTTTAAAATCGTTTATAGTGGGTTTGGTCAAGTTGTTAACTTATAATAATATCTTATATGATCCTTTTACAAAATCATATCACCCTCTTGTTAACAATATTTTATTATTTTCATTTTTTATGTTTTAATTGACATGTTTTTTGAGTTTGTTTTGAATTGTTATTTTATATCACTTTTAATTAGATCAGGATTTCCTCATCTCCATTATGTAAATGGTTATTTAATTATTAAAAATATTTTTTATAAATTTATGTAATTTTATTCATAAATTTTTTAGATAATAAATTAAATAAATCGTTAATGGAGATGGAAGGTCATAAGTATGGATGAACATTGTGTCAATTTTATTATCATATTGAATGATAGATAAGTTAATGTTACATATATATTATCATTTATGTATTTTTTTATTTCATATATATATAATATGTTTATTAAAACCATCTTTAATACATTCCATGTAGTGTGTGAATGAATCACATTGCTTCCAGAGGCGGTAGTCTCTCGTACACAAAAACGTTGTTATCATATTCCCAAAATATATAAAGAGTGAAGGTATATGTTATATAAGCATTAATAAATAAAATAAATATTATAAATATCATATATAAACCATAAGTCCATTAATATTCTTGACCTTTAAAGGAGGAAACAGAAGAAAAAACACAATCAGGTCAGAAGGCAGTAGTTTGCCACACAAACAATCAATGATCATGTACCCCATTTGACAGAGGTGTGTATATTTAATGGTCACACCTTTAAAATAATAACATCTATTTATATTTATTATAATTATGAAATTATATAATAAATATATAATAATAATTTATTATTTCGAAAGAGATATAAAAAAAGTTCTCATTGAATTATTTTAATAGTTCTTTTGGTAACTCCTATATTTTTTCACCGAAGGACATAATTTGTTATATTTTTAGCTAAATTTATCCTTCTAGGATGTGTTTATTGAATTTTGGATGCTATTTTGTTAGGTTATAGTTTATAAAAATGGGTTTTGAGATATGAAGAAGTGAGGGGGGAGGGGGTGTGAGTTACCTTTAATAGTGGAAGAGGGTGACATTATTTTAAATACCAAAAGGATAACACTATTAGGAGGTCATCCTTACATAAGTTTCCTTTAATAATGATCCATTTTCGATAAAATATGGGATATGATCGAAATATGTTCATTAAATTGCTTTGTGACCAATTTCTATCTAATTTCGACCCTTATTTTTAATGTTTAGTCCCTTTCATGCTAGTTTATCTATTACCCACTACAACTAATTTTAATTTAATTCAGAAAAAAATTTTCTTAGAAAATAATTTTGAATTAAAATAAACTATAAATTATTCTAATTATATGAATCAAATCAATTTTTTTAATTTATAATCATAAAATTGGAACAATTTATTTTAAAATCAATCCTCCTGATGGGGAGAGAAAGATTAGTTTTAATGTGAAAATTGACAAACATTTAGTAAGTTATTAGATAAATAATAAATGTAAAAAATTATTTCATCAACAAAATTTTAATAATAGATATATTATTTATCTTAGGTTACTTTAAAAAAAATAAAAAATAAAAAATAAAAAATTAAATCATTTGGATGAAAATTCAGTTTTCCAATAAAATTCATTATTTTTCACTAATCTTCAAAAATTTATACATATCTGAATGAAACCAAAAATTCACACTAAATTAATATCTTAATTTTTACTTAAATATTTAAGATTAATTTTTCAAATAAAATTGATGAAATTTTCCAAATTTAGTTTGAAAAAAAAGACTTCAATTAAAAGGAAGAAAGCTCGCCTATATAAAAATACATCTTTTTTGGGAATATTGGATTTAATATTTTCTTATGAATATCAAATATATTTGATAAATGCCAAAAAATTTGATTGAATGTAAAGTAAAACCATGTCATTATGATTATTCTGTAATAGTAATTAATTTATTTTATTAGGATAAATTTCTTTTATAGCGTAATAATAGTTTCTTTCTAAAACATTTATTTTATATTACATTGGTTAATAAATTTGAAACCAGTGAATTTAACCATATATTTTCATAAGATAATATATCATATTTATAACCATATATTCAATGGTTATGAGATAATGGTCATTTTAAATAATAAAATTAGTATTATTCTGTAAAACATAATCATCAGTGTAACATAAGATATTGATGAAAGTCTTATTTTGCGTGTTATACTAGTTAGATTGGTTTCTCATGCATCAAAATCTAATGAATATAGTGAATTTCATTAAAATAGTGAATATATTGTAAAGTCTTAGGATATAATATTCAATTCTACATTTGGTGTTCCATTTAATACATGCTATTTAATAAAATTTTATCCTTTTTGAATTTCTGAGGTGTTATATTTATGATATTATATATGATGCTTTTATAACCTCTTATTATCCATTCGTTAATAATATTTAAATTTTATCATTGTTTCTATAGCTAATTTCCTTGTTTTTTCATGTGTGTTTTGTAATAAATGTACCTATAACTTAATATATTATATAGTTCTATCATATCAAGAATATTAATCATGAAATTATAATTATTTTTTTAAATCAGGTGCACTTTTAAAACTAATCATGAATGATAGTTATGAAAAATGAAGTATGTTTTGATCATGGATATGGTTGGTCGTACGAATACATGATTGAAATATAATTTTTAAAAATTAATTATGTAATGGACGTAAGTAATATATTAACATTATTGAATTTATATGATATCATGTATACCGTATTATAAACACATATATTTCAATCATGTAGATTGGTGATAAAAGAGAGTCACATCGCTTCTTGATGCTGCTAGTCCACACATTCCCAAATGATGTTATCTTCTTTATGTGACTAAAAATGAAAGAAAGGAAATGATATATATTATCTTTATTGAATTTTAAATATGTAATCAATTCCATAATTATTTAATTCATATCACATATCATCATTAGATTTTTTTCATTATGATCCATGTGGATTGTCACTGAATGATGAATCACATCATTTCATGAGCCAATACTTTTCCATACACACGACTGACGTTATCGTATTTAAAAAGGAATTGAATTTAAAAAGACACATATATATAAATGTATATTTTTTATATAATTACTCTAGAGATATAATTTTGTTATAAAAATCCTATATATAATTTATATCCATCATCATACCCAACATGAGAGTTGGTGGTGGAATGAAAAAGGGCATTAGTTCTTGAGGTGGTAGTTCACTGTAGAAATGAACAATGATTTCGTAACCCAATTTATGAAAGTGGAGAAATTTTTAGGTAATTTTATTTATTTTAAAATATATACTTTAACTATGATACTTTGTTTATAATATCATATTGGTATAATAAAAAATTAAAAGGATATGGATATAGAAGTAGAATAAAGAAACCTGATGAAGAACATTAACTCTTCTTCAAGAATCTTCCTTTGAATTGCACTAAATCTTTCCTATGATTCATTTATTCCAAAAATAATTCTTCTAGGATGGGAAGAGATAATATGGGGGCTAAATTGGATAGATTTTTGTAAAATTAGAGTTTCTTGAATGTGTGAATTGATAATGATAGTGAGAGGGATTTTATAGGTGGTGTGAGTGGCACACTTATAATTATATGAAAGGGTGAATTAAAATGATGCATTTTTCATGTAAACAGGCCCATATAATGGGAAAATTTTCTTCCTAGAAGGAATATGTATATATATTTCCATAAAATATATTTTTTATATGTTATGGGTAATTTTTATACTATATATTCTATCTTTAACAAATAAGTAATCTCATTTTTATATGAACCACTGTAATTAATTTTAGCTGTTTTGACTAAACACTATAGTAAATAATTAAGATGGAATTATTAAAAAATATATATGATTATAATTAAAATTATGGAATCAATTTTTTCAAATTAGACTCGCATAGGTGGTAGAATTTAATTTAATGTTAAGCCCACATACATGACAATAAATTAGGTTTCAAAAACTAAATTGTTCAAAAGTTTGAAATGTTTTTATACGAAAAATAAATAAAAAATGATTAAAATGATCTATATTGGATTATGATATGCATAATTGAACCATTTTTATTTAGAAACCAATTCAAAATATAATTTTACATTAAAAATTATTTAGATGAAATAGAGGATTTCAATTAAAATATAGTATTTTTTACTATTAATCAAAAATGGAACATCTTTAAAAAATTAAAAAACAATATCCTATTATTCTATTTGTATTTTATATAAAATATAAAATCCATTTTTCAATGTAAATATTATAAATGTGTAAAAAAAATTATAAATTATCTGCTATAAGTTCCACAAAATCATTTTCGGGAAAATACAGTTTTATTCGAAATATTTAATTTTCTTTTAAATGATGATTATAATTATTTATAATCATTAGATAACTAATAAATCTGGGTAAAATACATATTTTCATAATATATTTAATCATATTTATTCCATCCATTTTAATGGCTAGGTAGTAACTTAATAATAAGGTTAATATTATATTTTTTTAGAAAAACTCAATATTGCATGTTATAAAAGCTTTCAAAAAACTCATTACTACATGTAAAGCATGTTAATCTTACAGTTCCATTCCTTGAAATCTATTGAATGTATTGAATTTATTTAAAATATTAAATGATAAATAAGGGCTCATGATTTTATATTCCTTTCCACGCTTAATATTTGGGACATATACGTTATCAAATATAATATTCATATTTTAAAATTTCATGGAATTATATTATCCACAACATAAATAAATTTTATTCTCACAATTTAAAAATTATCTGAAAATTCAAGGGTTTGAAATTTGGTAATACCATTTTTGAAAAAACCCACATTAAAAAAGAGTTGATAAAACAATCCCTTAATAAAAAAGAAAGGGATGTACAAATGCCATATGGAATAACACATAATTGGGTTACCATGTTGGAAACATTAGTGGAAAATGAAGATATGGACACGGAGGAAATGAATAAATAATTATAAATAGTGATAGTGGTCATTGATCACAAGTAATTGAATGATCTATTAAAATTTGAGGGCCTCCAACCTTAAATGTAATAGGTTTGAAAATTACTTAGATATTATCAGAAATGATGGTAACAAGATAACATTATATTTTAATATCCTTTTTATAATTTTGATGAATTACTTTACTCTCTCAGAATTTAAGGAATTAAAGTTTCTTGATAAATTTATATCTCATAAGAAAAATTGAATCCCTTTGGCGTGATTTGATTTCTTACTCCCATAAATAAATATCTATAAATAATTTCTTACGCCCAAAGAACTAAAATTTATTTTTAACGTATCACAAGTTCCATAAAAGAGTAAAAACAATTTACTTTTATCTGTAACTATTTTCAATAACAAATATGACTAATATATTGATATTTTAACCCCAATAGTAATACTAATGGTTCATAATTAATATTTATTCATCAATTTTTTTTAACTTAGTTACATATTAACCAGGACGTAATATAGGCTAGTGGTTGAGAAAAATCCCTTTTTGTCCTTTAGTCATGGGTTTAATCAAATCCAACTTGTTTCTTGAGATGGATTTTTCATCTAATGTATGATTTTTATATTTTCTGAAACAATATTAGTATAATTCCAAAATCATCCCCAAAAAATATTATAGAAATCATTGAAATAAATGTAATAATTACAAAACTTTTATAACTATGGTGTTCAAATCAACCCATTTTTAAAGTCTAATAATATTTTTTGACTATGATTACAATTTCATTAATGATAATATTGACCCTAAAATATATCAATACCTTTAAATGTGTGTCAATAAAATGTAAAGGAATTATTCATCAAATAATTTTTTCCACTAAAACATATTCTTTCCATAACTTTTTCTAAAATGTACTAAATATTGGTAGACTCTCTTTACATAAAACCTGAAAGAGTTGATTAATTAATTCATCATATTTTTATTCTAAGACTTATTAACTTGTGATGATATACATAACACTTAAGTTAATGAATACCCAATTTCTCTTAGAATATTTAGATGTTTCGGTGTAACCAACTATAATGGCCTGAAGGCCTTCATTTTTTATTAATTTTTGATAATCCACCTTTGAAGGGGTGAGGTGAAACCCTTACAAGGCCCATAGATGTAATTATTACATATCACATATTCCATAGAAGAATTAATTTTTCATAGGCTTCAAACATTACATAAAACCCTGACTAACTACATGGAACTGCTCTTCCCCAGCATCTTCATCATGACATCATCTCTCCACCTTCACATGGTTGTTTGGCTAGGCTTTCTCGTGCATGCACATGCTTATCCAAATGGCAGGTGCCATACCCTCTCATTCTTTCAATCCATTTATCTTATGCTATAGTGAAATCTCTTTTATCATCATCCTTATGGATCTTGTTCCTTGTAGGTTTCCTAGTTTGGATCTACACTTGAGGTGGCCTGAAGGCCTTAAGGTGGCCTTAAGGCCTTACTGACCTGAATAAATGGGTGTCCTTGAGGCCTTAAAGGACTCGACGACCAAATAGGTAGCCCGAAGGCCCAAACGGGGGAATTGTACCTGCTGCTATAGTACCAAATAGTATTTTATACAGTTCCTGCTATAGTACCAGCTACAATACTGCTCTAGTTCTTACTACTGTACCTGCTACTGCCCTGCTACAATACTGGAAATTATGCCTCTGCCTGGAATTGATCCTGAGTCATCTGGATGCACTTAAGGGGTCCTCACCAACCTGGATGAGGCTCATGTACATATTCCTGTAACCAAAATACCTTGGAAAAAATAATTCAATAATTTAATTCATGAATCACAATACTTTATCTATTGTATTTCAACATATGTACTTTATTGGTCTATGGTTTAAATATATAAGGATTTATATGATCTCCAAACCATGACACCTTACCATCACTCTAGAACGCATTGGGTTGACCCTTGGAAATTCATTTTCAAAATCTATTCAAAAAATCATAATTGTTTGAAATTAAAATGTAAATAATCCTAAACATAACCCCTATGAGTGTAAATGTAAGTGCATAGTAAGGCCCATTTTTGGATACCATGTAATCCATAACTCGACCCCAATCCTCCTTCATTGTAGTTACTACCACGAGGTACCTCTGTTATATAGCCATGTCCACCTATAGTATCCATATAGGGATATAATACAAAGAAAAACTGCATAATATACATCTGACCCAAACATTAGGGTTTCTTGTTTACTTATTATCAAATTCTATTATAGGGTTATCTTCCCTCATATATTTTTTTCCTAAATATAATTCCCAAGGATACTAATGAGAATCCCTAGATACCAACTATCATGAACAAACCATAAAAAGCCTTGATCTGGTCCCTTATACCATTACATTAGAATAAGATACAAAATGAATCATCCTGATGTGATGATTATTTTATTTCATCATAAAATAGATACAAAAATTATTCATACATTTTATTTGAATATAAAATTCAGAAAATAATTTTCTTAGAGTTTCATTATTACTCTAGCATATCATTTTATATATATTATACTAAATTAATTGGAATCTTGGGGAGAGGAAAAAAAACGGGTGAGATCAAATGTACAGTAAGTTTTATGTACATCAAAAATAATCATGAATTAATATGAATAATCGACATTGAAAGGTAATAACTATGAAAAAATTCTATATAATCAATAAACTAATAAGTAAGTTCATCTATTGAAAATATAAATGATATCATCCCCAATATAATAACTAACATGGAATGGTAAATTACTAAACACACGTGTCATTTAAATAACATTGCCACATGAATTGATAATTTATAATCAATATAGCAAGGTAATTAATTGAAATCAAATTCTATTTAATCAAAAAACTGAAAATGTATTTCATCCATAGATAATGTGATAGTGGAAATATCCTTGATGGTAAAATAAGTAAAATAAAGGAAATTATTAATTATTTGATTTAATGTTTTATAGGTACATAGAATCATTACAATCAATACCATTTATAACATGGTTTGAAATAAACTGGAGAAAAACACAGTTAACTAAGGGTAGCCCACAGATTCATCCCATGATACCATAAATGCATTTAAGGGCTATATATAACTAGGTTCCACCCATGATATAATAGTCCAAGTCATTCCACATTTATCTAATTATCCATTTTATTCATAAATAATGTTCCTTATCATTTATCCCTATAGTGTAATGAATATGTGTTTATCAATATTTCCCCAATTAATAAAATAATGTTTAAAGTAATCAATATATGTAAAAATGGTATATGGTTTAATAAATAAACATATTATTGATAATTAATATTAATATTTTGGGGATATTAAACATCCAATAGAAAGGGAATAATTCAAGGGAATGCTAATGACTATAATAATAAATCAAGGATGTGAATGTTTATACTTCCCATGGTCAAGATAACCACAAACCATACAAAGGATGAATAATCATGGTCTCAAAAAAAATACACCCAGTTTTTATTAATAAATATTATTTTCAATTAAGAATAGAAATACAATCATTTATAAAAAGAATTCTAGAGTAAAATACATTTTTCATTTTGAAATACATTTTAAAAAAATATTTCTCATTGAAAATAAATGTTAAAAAGTAAAATTAAAGAAACCTTTTTTCATATAGTTTATTTTGAAAATATCATTTCATAATTTATAAAAAATATTGAAATCATTTGGATTGTAATGATGGATAGAAATTTTATTCATATCGTAGACGTTAAAAAATGATTCCTTTCACATTTTCGATAAAAAAGAAAATAAGAATGGTATTGAAAAGAACACAAATATTCATTTGAAAATATGTTTTAAAGTGTAAAAATGGGTGAAAATCCTTTTAATAAATTGTTTTTAAATGGTTATATTATTTTTGAAAACATTTTTATAAAAACTGTTCTTAAAATAAATCTTATTTCTGACCAATGGGTGAAATGAAGTCAAATTTTTGTAAAAATATTTTACAAATCATTTAAGGTACCAAAGTGTGTGAAAATGGAACTATTACATTAAAACGATAATTAATAACCACAAGATAATACAATTTAGGGGTTTATAAAAAAACTCTCAATTTCTTTTAAAGTAAATTTCACAATAAATAATCTCGACTAGAATGTATTGTGCACTAAACCCTAAAATTTTAATAATATTTATGTTAAATTTAATCAAAAAATATATTATGAGTATCCAATATAAATACAAATAAAAAATCTAAAAAAATTATATATATTTAAAATTTATTATTCAAGTAATCATAGAATATTAATGATAACAAAGAAGCAATACAACCAAAAAAAGGAAGTTGTGTTATAAAATTATTTACGATATGGAGAAATTTAATTCTGATCACCATAGATTAAATGAATCAAGTTGAAACATAAAATTAAATGAATAATGATGTATTATTAAGAGTATAGGTAGTAATATAAACATTATATAAAACGAAACATGTGAATAACATTTCAATATGCCTCAGTGTAAATAAATTCAGATAAAATCTATTACCTTATGATCCATTTAGGTTGAACATGATTTAACCAAATTTATAGAAATTTAAAAAAAATTATTAACTTATTCTAGAATAATATTAATATTAATTTCATCATAAATTATCCTTTTAGAACATATTATTACAATTTTTTTAATTATCATTCAATATTGTCAATGTTTCATGTGTTAATTGCCTTATTTTCTAATGAATTTTTTGTTTTGAAAGTTCTGATTATTCCCATTATGTAGATATATAATATACATAATAATAATCATGAGAAATATAATCTTTTAAATACATTTTTACTTTTAAAAAAATCGCGAATTATGGGTTTGAAAACACAATAATGTTACGATCGTGGAGACAGTTAGACGTACATACACAAGAACAACATTTCCATTTCACCTATCATTATGGAAAATATATATGTAATGTATTATGTTCCTATAATTATGAATATATAATATATACCATATTATATACTTATATATTTCATCCTTGTGGTTTGGAGATAAAAGGAGATTCACATCGCTTCGTGAAGCTAGTAGTCCACAAGTGCACAGACGATGTTATCATCTTTACATGAGTGAAAAGGAAAAAATGAAAATTATATATATTGTATTACAAGAGTATTATATATGTAATAAATATTATAAATATATAATTGGTATAACATGTTACAATTTAATATATCTTCATCACCTTCATTGTAAAGCGTTAGTGAAAGACGAATCATATCTTTTCGTGAGGCGGTGGTTCGATGTACACATAGGTGATGTTATCACATCTCTTATGGTACTGAATATATATATATATATATATTATAATTATTTCATTGGTATAATAATTTTATAAAAATAATTTATATATTTTCTCTCCATCATCATACATATCCATGAGCTATGGTAATGAAAAAAAGAATGATATTGGTTTGTGAGAAGGTAGTCTCCCCAACACATGAACAATGTTTTCGTAAGACATTTAATGGAATTGGAAAATGTTTTAGGTAATTTCCTTATTAAAAAAAATCATAGTATATGTAATATAATCATGTTATTATATCATCATGATATACTAAAATTTTAAGGAGTAGGATAAAGAAGTAAGTTAAATAAGCTTGATGAAGAACATTACATCTTATTCGGGTATTATCATGTGGCTTGTCCTAAAACGCTAATATGATAGATTTATAATAAAAATAATGTTTCTAGGATGTGTATATGTATGTTTGGGAGATATTGGGGTAGTTTTTGGCCAAAAAATTGGTTTTCTGTTGTTTAAAGGGGATGGTTGGGATTTTCATTTTTCGAGTGGACTGAGTGGTTGACTTGTAATTTTCTAAAAGAGTGAATTATAACAACATTTATTCATGTATTCATTCCCAAAAAAATGGTAATTTTTTTCCTATAAGGGATAAGGTATAAATATTTCTAATCAATAGGTTTTAGACATTGTTTCGTACATTTTTACACCATATATTATATGTTTAACCACTTGGTGAGATCATTCTCTCCATAATTACAGTCTTTAATTTTTAATATCTTCACTAATCTGTTTGAATAATATGTTAATTTTTATTCATTATAAATTATAAATTATTATGACCCCAATTATGGAATCCATTTTTTCAAATTAATCACATACAATTGGTATAATTTAATATAATATTAATTTTATAGTTGTTATGAGAAAGCGTGTTTTTAAAGAGAAAATGTTCAATTATTTACAATGTTTTTATATCTAAAATCAGTATAAAATGATTTAAATGAAATTATTGGATTAATATATAAATATGTAATCTATTTTGATATAAAATTTATTTAAAAATATAATTTAGAATTATAAATAATTTAAAAGAAAATGATGTTTTCAATTAATATCTAGAATATTTCACTTTTCATAAAATAATGAAACTTCATAGAATAATAATGAAAACTAATTCTATGATAATTTTGGTATTAATTTTTCAAAAATGATGTATATTTTTTAAAATAAATTTTCTATAAGTGTTAAAAATTAATTTTAAATTATCAGTGTCGTGTTATACTAGACCATATTTTAGGGAAATACCGTTTCTCTGAAAAAATTTCTTTTTATATTTTCCTTCTTATAGAAGGGAATCCCCATTTGTGGAATTTTAGAACCCTCCACACAGGGGAACCCACTTTGCATGAATATTTCACTCTGAATAGATCTGCATCTAATAATTATACATTTTCAGCTAATATAAAATAACATCCCATAGGGTTTCAACGTGATTTGTGATGGTTCAAAACAACAATCTATCAAAATGTGTGGGTTGTGCCTCATTTTTTACACCCATTAAAAAATCAGTCTTGGGTGGGTAATACTTTTCCTACACACCATCCCAATATATTTATAATAACTAAATAAATTTATTAATTTTATATTTTGTTTCAATAAAACATGGTCCTGCGTATAATGTAAGATATCGAAGAAACTCATTATTTTATAAAACAAAATCTAATCTCAGTTTTATATGAATTAGAATTTAAATAATGTATGGAATTTTTTCTAAATAGTAAATATATCATAAAGTCTTAGAAATTTATATTACTTGTTCTAAATTATATTTTTTTCATAAAATCTATTGAATATGCTGTTAATATTTGAAAATTGTGGTGTGTTGCGTATATTAGACTATCTCATGACCTAATATTCCATGGGTCGTGACCCTAGTCATCTGACCCAAAGGGTCTCCGTAATACAATTTTTTCCTTCAAAAATCACTGTATATCACCTATTGGGTCACTTAAATTACTAATAACTATCCATAGAGAAAAATAAATATTTTTAGTGTACTTTGTCCTAACTCACCCATACAACCAGAAATGTCCGATGATGGAGCCCATTCTTTCACTACTCGAGGATATGAATTTGTAACAATCATGTTCTAATCTAGTAGACACTCTAAGGGAAATATTGACACAGTTTACATGGTTATTAAAATTTAATTTATTAATTCTCACTTTTACATGGGCATTTGGAGTTTTTTTTTCAGGAAAAACACATTAAAATAATTAACCCCTATATAAATGAAACATACTAGTCCCCATATTAAATATTGAGAATGTGATAATTTTACTATAAAAATTCCATTTTTTTAAAATATTATTTTCATTGGATTTGATTAATATTTATAATGTAGATAATACATGTAAGCTAAATTTCAATAAAATTCAAGAATGATATATGAAGTTGACTGAATTTAAAATAGGCTTGAAAGAAGAATAACGAAAGTAGTTATAGAAAACCTTAATTCTCTCAAACAGTCCCATGTTCTTTGTTTAAAAAATACCAATTTAATCTCACAATGTCCACCAAAAGATCCTGAGCTGAACACCCGAGTCGTCATATGTATAATATAAAGAGATAAATATTATTTCCCCCTATGTTGGTGATTAAATTACATGATTTACTCCAAGAAATCAAACATAATTGAAATAAATATTCCAAAAAATAAGCCATCACTAAAGAAATTTAAATAGTGAGGTCAATTATTTCACATCAATGATTGAAAATACCTACAATAAATTTAGTTGAATATATATTAAAGAAATAATACAACTGTATTCATTCAAAAATAAAATTTCAAGAAATATTTATAAGAGATCACATAAGAATATCACAACTCGGAAGATATTTTTAATCATTAATCATCATCCACAACCACATGGTTCTTAAAATCTCATCACATGATCATACCCCATCTTCCCAATGCAAAAATGAACTCAAAGAATCTTTGTTGAACAATCTATCTAAGCTCTTAACATTAACACTCAATCACAAAATCCCTTTAAAATATGGGGAGATGGAAATATAAAGAGTATGATTGATGGATATCTGCTCTCTAGTTTCTATCTATATGATGTTTTCTTGTGATTATCTACCTTAAAAGCTGAATAATCCTTTGGTTTATTCTAGAGATTTGTTAAAATTTAAATAATTTTACAAACTTAAGATTTTTAGATCATTTTAAAACGTTTTGTAAAATATATAAATTAATTACTAAAGACAACTTTCTTTATCCGAATAGACCCTTCATATTCACCTAATTTGACTTGTGTAAAGAATGACTTAATGGAATAATTTTTCATCAAAACTCAACATTCATTTGAGAATTTGTAGACAATTTTCTATCTTTTTTTAATCAATGCATTTTGACATGAATAGATGAATTTGTATGAATTTTAATATGGTGGGGTCAATTTGACCATCCAATAAAGTTTTCGTCATAAACATATCTATTTGGGCCCCTATAAAGTTAAATCAACAAATGAAATTATTGAAAAATTCATATCCAATGAATATGGAAATCCTAAAAAATAACTACTTAATTTACATCATTATTTTAAATTTTATTGTAAAATATAGAAGTGATTGGAAATATTTAAATTTCTAAAATTTAAAAAAAATCAACTTTAAAAACAAAACATCCTAAAATATAAAAAAAATGAAATCAATCATAAATTTATAAAATATTGGGGCTAAAAATTGTATTATAAATGAAAAATTATTGAAATATTTTCATTATTAGTGTTACAATCCCAACGCAAATAATGATTGATGTCCATATTGTGAACCCCATGACAAAAATCTAGGCAATGCCACCATACTAATGATTGGGTAATGGATTGGATACAATTTTTCAAGAACTGAACATTCCCATGAAAAAAACCCAATTATCTTCCCACATGGTTCATTTTTTAAACTTTAGTTTCCTTTACAGCTCACCATAGGCTATTACCCTCTTGGGTCACTTATTTGACTAAAACCTTGCAACATTTTCCTAAAAATGTTATTTTTGTGTTCTTCTTCCACCCACAGATACAAATAGGGATATATCTTAGGACGTTACCCATCGATGAACTATTCCTAGTTAGGAACACATAACTATGTGTTTCAAATCAGGTTGGCTTGAGAAAGGAAAGGTTCACCTTATTTATATGCATACTAATATTTATTTAATTTTGACTCACTTTTATTGGAGTATTACACTCTCCACCCCTTTAAAACTAATGTAATAATTTGGATAAATTGGTGATGGTGCAAGGATTCAGATTAGTGGAATTTAACTTGTATAATTACACATTTCATCAAAAATCATTTAACATAGGTTAAGTGGTCCTTATCATTAGATCATATTTATATAAGTTCTTGGCATGTTTTTTCTCAAGCTACAAAGACCTGTGAGACCTATGATTGATGTTTAATTTCCAATGTTATGCATGTTTAGTCCATGATACCCATGAATGATGTTTTCATTCATATATATTAATGATTATTATGAATATTCCTAGATATTATGTGAAACTGATTTCATATTCTATACCTAGGAATTTCATGTACTATTCTTCTACCTTTCACAGTTGAAAGTGGAGGTTGATAAATCTGAAGAATTACTCGAGGGGGATATATTAGATGTTTTCTCAACATGTACATATTCTACCCACTCAAGGGTATCTTTTAGAAATGTTTTTATGATATCCCCTTGAGGGAAATGTGTCAAGAATCAATTTCATTCCATCCAACATCAAGTCAAAACATTTAGACCCAATCAAAAGGGACCCCAAATGGATGTTATATTTTCTGTTAAACATATAGATTTTTTTATCTATTTATTTTAATTAAATGAACCTGTATATCTTTTGCGAGAAAATTAACGACCTATTGGTGGTTTCTACCTAGTTTTTGTACTCAAAACCTATATATAAATCTCATTTAAAAATATGAAGCCAGTGAATGGAATAATCCCTATAGTGGGAAGTGTATAAGGATTAACATGTATGTGTTGGAATTATTTGTTCAACATGGATTTTAAATGAATAATTATATTTTTTATAGTATATCTCACACAATAGGATAACTCATCTAGTAAATTTGGGGATCCTTTTCATCATTTTGGATTATTTTACTGGTATTCCATACTACCTTTTTATTGGAGGGTTCTTTTTTTCTATTTTGTTGCTCTAATGATTTATATATTCATTATTTAATGATTCTTAAATTACCACTTCTATTGTATACACTGATTGTAAGATTATATTATGTCATAGTATCCCCAAAACATCCCTCTTGGCCATCACTTCTTGTCAAAAAAATATTATGTACATGGAGGTGTGAATGAGGTCATGTAGAAGTCAATACATGACCAGGTTATTTAGGTCAATGTGTTAAATATTTACTTACCCATATCTAATAAAAAAAATACAAAAGAAACAATTTTTCATATTTGTGTATTAAATCATCACACATAACATTCAAAATAAATTATGAATTCTAAATCATTGATATATTTAATATTTACTTCAAAGAATTTTTTATATTTTTACATAGAGTGAATATATACTAGGTCCAAATTAATTCAATTTGATTATTTTTAATTAAACCCAAAAATTTAATGAATTTTACCTTTAAAATTCAAATCAAACCTATAAATTAATTGTTAAGAATTTCCATTTAATAATGAATTTCATTGGGAATAAATTATGGATCAAAAATGTATAAGTAATAAAATATTATAAAATTTCAATTCTAACATGCTTTGGGAAATCATTTTATCTCCAAATATGTTCCACATAAAAAACTATAATGAGGAAATTTATATTGATCATTTGGAAAATAATGATACATTATGTTACATTTTTCAAAAATATTTCCCTTTTATATTCTCATATATGATATAAATCCATTCATCATAAATAATTCATCCATGATCCTATCCAGACATACATCACCTTGAAATTCATGTCACACTTCGATTAAGAAAAATGTAATATTGAGTTATCATCTTATGTTTATTTTTAATAAAATACCTCAAGATTATAATAAAATTATGTTTACAAACTATGATAAGTAACATTGTATTTAATAAAGATATTCGTTTCAAATAAATTTTAGTGTTTTAGGGTAGGTGGGTATGATTTTAAATTTCAAAGGATTAAATGATACTATTTTAGTCTTATATAAAATGCTTGGATATTTGATTGACCTAAAAGAAAATCACCCACACAATTCCCATTATAATATGTGATTCCAAAATCACTTTTTACAATTTAATAGTGAAATTAGTTTTGAATATGATGCACACGATGTGAATTCATCCATGTTATCGTCTCTCATCTTTATTTTTTTATATATAAATTTTTGTATATTATATATCTTTTAAATAGAGGATGATATTAAAAATGATGTTAATGAATTAATGAGGATTCACACAAAAATTATTTGTTACTGTCAAGAGCGAAATAATTAACTATAATCAATGATTCTTGGTGACTTCATTCTTTTAATGAATTTTCTAATATTTTTCTTCACTTTTGTGGTGAATAGGATGATAATAATGAAATATAATTGATGATAGTGCCTCATTACCATCTATATCATTATTATTCCTAGAATTATGACACACACCAATGAAATAAACAAACATTATTGTATTTTTGAAGGAATATATATGAAATCTCCTTCCACAAATATAAAAATTAAATTAATGGTATAATAATTTTAAGAGTGAAAGTAGGAAATTGATACTTTTCTCATAATTTTACTTGAGTATATAAGGAAATTCATGGTTTTAAAATGGATATATATGGGTTAAGGTAAAAATTAGATACCAATGAAAATTTTTGATAGTTAAAAAAGTTCCCCAATCATATTAAAAACAAATTATGAACTGTAATTATTAAAAATATGAATAATAAACCTTTAAATTTCTCAAAAAAGTTACACATTTATCTCAATAATTAGTATTAAACAAAATATGTCAATAATTATTTAAAATAATATACAAGATAATAAATACAATTTTAGATATTTTCAATGAACATTGACTTAAAAAATTTCCAAAAAAATAAATTTGTTTTGAAAATCAATGTCATGCAATAAGATTCAGCATCATGATTTTTTTAAAATAATTTTATTACAATATCAATAATTATTTTTCAAATTAAAATAAATTTTACAAAATGATAATGGATATTCAGTTGTACTGGTATTTTGAAAATAAAGATAAAAATAGAAGCATTAAAAAACACAGAAAACATGTTAACACACCCCCATACTAGAATGTTATTAAATATACATATAGTGTAAAAGTTTTGAATTTAGGTAGTAATAATAATAAGATAAATAAATTTAATGTGGACATTATACATCATTTAATGTATTTAGTTATGCAATTAAATTCCACCATATACGACATAAAAATAAGACATAAAATTATGATTCACATTAAAATTAAATAAATCAATAAATATAGAAAAGTCAATATTATCATGGGTAATACCCCAATAGTTGATTTATTTATACTACCTATATCCTTGAAAACATTTAATTATCCAATCTCTATAGTTTTATGGGGTTTCATTGAAACCTCACACCACTATATACTTGTAGATCTCCATATTTTCATATTCTTTATCAATTGGATGTCCCCATGTGTAGGGTATTATTTTTATAGACCATTAGTAGTTGAAGAAAGATTAGGTTTGGAGTGAGGAAGAATATAATGTTCTTATAGATCAAAAACATCAATTGTAACTTATTCTTCTGAATCCAGGGACAAATATATTAATATTTCATCAAAATATTCTTCATATATAATTCTTATTAATAAATTTTATTATATTAAGTTAATATATAATGAATTTCACATTAAAATTATATCTTAAAAATGATAACGTGTTGAACCATAATTTTGAGAATGACTACTAATAATTCTTCTCTGTCATGTTATGTTTCCATAAAATATTCAATGTTTATGGGGATTTCCTTATGTTACATAGGTGGATAATTTTCATCCACCTATAAATCTAGTGAATTATATATGGGTGACTATTATTTAGATATGCATATGTGGGATCACAACGAATATCTTTTTCTACAAAATAATTTCAATTTTTTTCAAAAACAAATTGGTCACTAACTATAATATCATCTAGAATTTATAATTTAGTAATATAATGCAGAAATAGAATATATTGGTAAGATATTTTATCATTAAATAGTTACTTCTTGATATTTTATTTTTTTAACAGAAAAGATCAATTTGGAAATATCATCATTCACTTGTTCTAAATATTGTTTTTAAAACGAGTTATAGTTGGATACTTTGAGATATATAGATATCAATTCAATTTGATTTTTAATATTATTAAAACTATATGAAATGAATGAAACCACTAAATATTTATTGAGATATTATATATATTTTTTCAAAAAATGATCAATTGACAAACATATTATGTTTTATTAGAATTGATTTTAAAAAACCACACCTATTCTTACAAACAGATATATCTATTGGAAATAAAAAAATTATATGAAAAAATTATTTTAAAATAGATAAATATATTAATTTATCAAACTTATATGAATTTTCTTAATAATATAAGAATATTTTATTACTAATATCTATAAACCAAAAAACATTTTAGATCAATAATTAATTCTTTAATACCCTATTAAATTACAAAACATATTTAAACAATTACAATTTAATATAATAAAAATATATATTTATATATTTATCTATAATTTAATAAAAATTTGAACATAAATATCCATGGATCTAATGACCCTTTTATTTTTTTCTTCCAATTATCCACCATAACCTACCTATCTCACCTGAGTCTAGACGAGCCTCTGTGAATGTCTCCTTTCCACCTCCTCTCATATAACACTTTATAGACTTCTATACTAGTGAAAAAACAATCATAATGATTCCTTGACTATTTAAAGTCCACCTCTTCACTTTATCGCACCAATTCTATTGCCTTCAATGATTTATCCACCCTTTTCACTAACCTCCATTCATCATCATTTTCTAGATCATAATAAAATATCATCCATAGAAACATAGGTCCACATCTCCCACCCATACCATCAATAATTGGTCCATCAGTATTGCTACCCATGTTTACTGGTGTGAGAGATTCTTCCCCATTCCCCTCTCTACTAGAATATCCTCATCCCCAAATTATATATGAAAAATTTCTTTTATTACTTCACATATTCATTTCATCTTGATTGTTTCCACCAAAAACCTATATTGTATAAAATTTATTTTTCTTTCAACATGCACTGATGTTGGATCATTTATTTCCACTTTTTATTACAAAGTGGAAGTTCTATGATGAGTAATGATATAAAACTGATTCTCATTCAATTGAATAGTGTTTTACTCAATTAACAAGTATCTAATTTTCCTCTTAGGGTTTTAATAACATGTAATAATGGTTATTTTCTGTTTGAATTTATTTTATATTCTGGATTCAATGGAAATCCTAGGAAATATTTTTTTTCATGTTTTTGTTTTTGGAAATCTTAGGATACTAATTTTAATATTCCCAATATCCACATCAGTTTTTTAGGTAGGACTATGTGTTTGTAATTTCATTTCTCAAAATATCATTATTATTACGTATTTTATTAAATTTTAGATACCCCAACATAATTATATTAAATTAATTTATTATTTTTGGTATTGTGGTCTATAAAAAATAACCAATTTTTAATCCTTTTAGATTATTGATATATTTGATATTATAATATAAATGGATAAAAAACTATTAGTATATTTCTATAAACATTAATATTCATGACTTGATATCCTTTTCCAATTATAGATTACTATTAAATAATAATTATATTTTATCGAATTTTTTGTGTTAGAGATATATTTATATACAAACATTATATATAAATTATGTTATTATTCACTCATAATTCTATGGTTTCATATATTACAATGGACACTTCCCAAATCCTAATGCATATAACATCATTTATTATCCCATATTTATTCATTATTTTCATATTTTTATCTTATATATCTACCCTATTCTAAAACTAGTTGGTTGGTATAATTTTGATATACTATTTTTCATGATTTAAAAATTATAACTTTAGAATAATATATTCTTTTAACAATAAAAACCTACCAGATTGAAATTTTTTAAAAGTATTATAATTTATTTATGAATCCATAATGTAGAATATTTAATCAGTTTAAAAACAAATTTCATTGTTCTTCATATTTTATCGATAATTTGGTCGTTGTTTCATAATATACTTACTAATGTGTTTTTACTAAGCAATTTTATATCAAATAAACTAATTATAAATTATTTAGATAAAATTAATATTTCCTTAGGATAAATGGTTCTCATTTATTAATTATAGGTTGATGAATAGCTTAAGAGTTATTGGGTTATAACAAGAAAAAAATGGGGGTTCGTCTACCTACCATCATCCCATGAATCATGTAAAATATTTATTTTTTTGGAATGAATTTCTCATCATAAAATCACTATTAATCAGGTAATATTTTAATTACATTGAGGAATAATGTATTTGAACTATTTCAAATTGGACAATTTTTTTCAAATTAAATCTAGTTTATATAGAATTATTTATTCATTGGGTTTTTATCCTTATTTATTTATGTTATATTTCTATCTAATTTCCTCTTTTCATGGTATATTAAATAATTCTAAATTATCAAAAATTTAATTATTTTCATAGAGTCTAGAATTTCACATTATAATGTTATCTTAATATATAATTGGAAATTATTTTTTTCCCATAAATTGTAATATATTTATGGATCTAGTATCATTCTATTATTTCTCATGGAAGTAGGTTGTACAATATATTTCCACTTGATGTTTCGATATCTAGTCATATGATCTAATAGAATATGATGATACAGTGTTTGTTCAACCCTTGAGAGACCATATCAGGGTTCAAAATTTTTTGGATGAGTATAATAAACTTTTATTTTAAGTTGAATACATTTATGTATCAACTCAAACTACTACAAATTTCTGATTAACAAATGGTATTAGTTCTCCTGTTTATAAATATACCGAGGCATGCATAAATTATTTGATGTATGTGGATGAATGATTTTATTTTATTATTTTTGGTGATGTAGAAAAGCATTAAATGAATGGATGAAATGGGAATAATATGTAATAAAATTTATTTTCATGTTTCTTAGGTTTACACATTTTGGGAAAATCATTCTATTGTGTGTACTATTATTATTATTCATCTAAATATTATATTTTCTACATAAACATGAAAACATATTATAAGAAAAAAAGGCAGCCTTTTGTTTCATAAATCGATTAACATTTGATGATATTCCATCCTTGATATTTTCAATGTTGAGGTAGAAGAAAAATTACCATATTTCATTATTTAAGGATTAATTTTATATTTGTGTAGATAAATTCACTTATGTTTAAGTTGGTTCTGAACAATTTGAAATACATATATTTTAAGTCGTTCATATCCAATTGTATTTTTATTTGGGATGAATTACCGTTGTTATTTCTAGTGTTGGTATTTTGAAGAAGGATACTTTATAGAGATTATTGGATTCCCAAATGTGTCATGTTTTTAACTATAGTGAAAATTTAAGAAGGGTCAGGATTGATAGTGGAATAATGTATATCTGTAAATATTTACATATTCTATAGACAATAATTTAATTTAAAAAAAATTTATGTTCAAATATATATTATATAAAATATTTTTATCTTATCTATTTGAAAAATTTACATAATAATTATTGATATTGTCCTGTATTAGTCATAATATTTTTTTGATATGAAATTCTGAAATAGTTCAGGGCATACTATCTATCTTAATAATGGTTTTTTATTATGAAAACATTATGAAAACATGAAGAAATTAAATTTCTTATTTTCATGTAATATATTAAATAAAATAAATATCCATCAATTATGGGTTGATTACTTGATTTTAGTTTAATTTATATAATTAATCCAATTTCACATAATTTTATCTATATTTTCTAATTAATTTCATCTAAAATCATAATACATGTTAACAAATATTTTTTTATTTTTTTATAATTTGGATATATATTTTTCAAAAAAAATTGTTATCTTTTAAATACATTATTGATTTTAGGAATATTATGATCTTGGTGTTGTTTCATCACATATTAATCAATGCAATTCCTACTACTTACTGATGTTTGAAAATTATTCAGCATCATATTTTTTTATTATAAGTATATTATAGTTCTTTTTCTAAACCATATTGAGATTAGTTTAGAATTTCTTATTGAAATTTTAAATTGATATAAATTTAAATTATAAAATCTACAAATCTTATTTGTGAAAAAATAATTATAATGGCAATTCAATTAACATAAAATCTGGTCCTGATGTTAATTTTGGAGGATATGTGGTCTTATTGACCAATGAAATGTATTTTCTAATTTATAATGGTATTATTATTATAGTGACAATGAAAAATAAATTATGGTTTTGATGTTTGGATTTTAAAAAGTGTGAATGTAACATTTCTCAGACTAAAGTTATTTCGAAATCTACATTGTATTCCTTAAATATGAATGTGTTTCTTCCTTTTGAGTATTTGTTGATGTTAGTTGATTCTTTGAAAATTTGTTTTTTCTTGGTGTTCATGGAGGATCTACATATCCAGACTAATAATATTACTAGAAATGGAAATTCAACCATTATCGAGGGGTTTTAGTTACTTGAAGATAAAGTCTCATGGTAAGAGATTCTTACTCTTTGTATGTCCTTTAGCTTAAGTCAACAACAATACATAGAGTGTTTTAAATATTTTGAGCTTCTTTTAAGGATCTAATAATGGGATGCACAATTAAAAAAACAATTATAAAAATGGTTATGAATATTTGAATATATAATATTAAAAATATAAATTCAAATAATAAAAACTAAATTTGAACACATTGATGTTATATTTATTTATTTGCATCTTAATTTTCAAAAAATTATATTTTTTCAACCAAATAATTTTTTTCTACAATATAGACACTATCATGTCTATTACAACATGAAAATATATATTATCTCATCCTTTTATAAACATAAATATGTTTCATTATTAGCTAATATATTATAATAGGTCATAAAATAGATAATAAGAGGCATTTTAATTGGATTTTGATAACATAAATGACAAAAATAAACATATATTTTTTTGTAAGGTTCTGTTCTCTAAAACCCACTAATTTGGTTGGTTGTGAAATTATATTACATTTGATATTTTATTTTGAGAATATAAATTGTAAATTACATTATTTTATGTCTTTTTTCGGTGTATTGGATTATGAATTTACTAATAAAACATTATTTTGGCCATATTATTCTACTCAATATCGTTTCATGATGATATTCATCACATGATAAGATTTATTAAATTCATATTCAATAATATTTTTCCGACCAAACACATTTGTGATTACAATATTCGGATTCCAATTATTTTGTTGTAATTTATTTTTTTGACATAAAGGAATAAAAATAACACACTATTAAGTTATTTATAAACCCGTTTTTATGATGATTGTTTATGTTTATGGCATATAACATTTATATTCATTATAACTTGATTTTATTAAATTAGGTTTCTTTCTATCTTTTCCATTTCTGTAATCTAATTTCATGAGAGATAATACGATACTATTTTAGGGTCACATATTGATTTGAATACAAAAACAATATTCTATTATTTTTAAAATTTTGATACCTCTATTTAAAATCTATTTTCACCATATGATCAAATTTGATAGTTGATTTATTTTTATATTAATGTTGTATGAAAATTGTTATCCCAACATCACCTTCCTTGCTATGAAGATAGTTAATCCTTATGATTATTCATAATCACATTGTTGGTTTTTATATGAGACAATAAATAATAAAAAATTAATCATAATTTTATATTATTTTTATATTTATTCAATGATGATTTATTATTTTTGACTATAATTTTTTAATATGTAGCAGTAAATATTTTATATAAGAGAATAATTATTAATTATGATGAATATTATGAGTACTTTTAAATTTCATTGAATTATTTTTTTTCATAAAAGGTATGTGTTATCCTTTCATTGATGTTTGATATGTTTTTTATGATTTCTTAGTTATTTCTCTATAGGTATTTAATGTTTCTATTGGGTTACTGTAGTTGATTCTACCATCATAAAACTTACAGTTCCTAATGAAATTATAGTTTTCTTCTACAATGAAATGAAATGAAATTTGACCTATGATACTTACCATACAAACATAGGTAACAATCAAACATCACATTTTGGTTAAGGTAATTTTTGGTGTCCGGATTTTTTGGCATCATTGTGGAACTGGTTTATTATCTAGGATCACTGAATGATGGTGTAGTGGGGAATTGTGGGAGGCATAGTCAGGCCATGGAACATGCATGGGGATCATGTCTTTTTGGGTAGTAATATAGATGTTTCATATGTGGACACTATTACTAGTGTGAACCTCGATATTGACAACCAATGTGTGAGAGAGATATATTGGGGATGATGTTGGATAGATTTTCTTGTATTGTCACATCAATTTTGAACTTGTTCTAAAATGTTTGTAACATGTTTCTGAGAGAGTTATATCTTATTCTTAAAGTATGAAATGTTTTAAACTTGTGTTTAAACAAGTTTTTTTCAATTTAATCCTCATTTTTAGAGTTTCCAAAAATCTAATTCAATAAATGTTATATAATGAATAAAATAAATAAACTATATATAATTATATTAAAACATATTATAATTTTTTATAGTAATAATTATAGAATACCAAAAAAATATATTAATTTAAATATATTTTATTAATAGGTATTAATTAATGGTGTTAATTATAATTTTTTAAATTATATTATCAAAAAATTAATTTTTGTCTTGAATATGTTGCAACACATTTTGATCATCATATATATTATGTACTGATTTTATTATAACTAAAAAATATTTTATCTGTTGTAATAACATTTAGTAATATAGTTTATAATAAAAATTAAGTGATATAGGCTCGTTTTTTGGTGATTTGTTTTAATAATATATAATGTACCATTTCCAATAATAATGTATGTATTCGAAAAAGATAAATATTTTTTAGTGTCATATTCTATCTATCCTTGTTAGTTTTCTCTTCAACAAAATTTTATACTTTTTTTACTCATTATAGTAGTTAATCTGTGCATTATATTTTACTTTATGAAAATTCATCAGGGGAATATTTTATATTATAATGTTCTTTTTGATAAAAAATAAAGGGTATTTACAAAATTTAAATCCAATAATTTTTGTAATACATGTATCCCCATAAACAATGCCAAAAATTTTCAATCTATGTACCTTATAGTACTGTCATATTTAGGTTGTGTTCTATTACTATGATGGTTATATATTATTTGATTATCATTTATTTTTTATAAGTTCCAATATTGTATGAAACACAATTGTTTTTGTTGTGTAAGTTAGATAGATTTCAATTGCCTCTAGACTTTTAAAAGATCTTATTTATGATGGTGGAGTTGTATGAGGTTTTTTCATTTACAAATATAGGACAACCATCATGAGTTATTTCATATTAGTGAAAATGTGAAATTTGATAGTATATTTTATTATAATTAGTAATAGTGGTAAATATTCTCATGGGTTCTGTGTTAGCATTTTTAATGTATATTCTTATGACCGAAGTATGTCAAGAGTGTATATCAACCCCATCCACTATGTGATTAAATCCATTACATAATCATTATCAAAAAAATTTAAATTTTATTTATCTTAATACTTGATATTCTATATCATAAAAACAATTTAATAAATTAACTATGAATTGAGATCATGTAAACTTGTGATAGATCAAGAAATAATATTACTAGATTAGAAAAAAAAATTGGAACATTAATTCATTGAACAAATCATATGATAATAATGGATTCTTTTAAATTTCAAGCCCCTTGTTGTGGGCCACATTAACAATAAAATTTTATAACATGTCACTTCATATATCTCATAATATAAAGGGATGTAAACCATGAATTGCTATTGAATTTTTATAGAGGGGAAAATAACAAATTCTTGATACGCATTTCACCCAAAATGTACTAGTACTAATTCTGGATTATGAACTTCCTATAATACATTATGTCATGCATATATTCATTTACTCATAGAACCCATTGATTTTTTATATAATGAATATGACATTATCTAAAATACCATTGGTTAAAAATCCAGGTTAGAATTTATCAATTATTTTGGGATTCCATTAATTGGATGAAATGATAATTATTCTTATGAACTGAATTATATGGATTATTTAACTAGGATTCATTGAGTTTTACTAATAAATGTTAGAAATATGTTAGTTTGTGTATTTTTATCAATAAGAAAATATTTAAAAAATATGGTGGTGAGAACTCCAAATCTATTACTACCCATGTAAAAAATAAAATTCATTCTTCACAATAGATAGACTCAGTGGCTATAGTTATATAGGTATAGGTTGATATACAAAGACTATTTCCTTTATTAATCGTGTGTTAGGATGGTGGTAATCAAAATTTTGGCACATAACCAAGCATTGTGTTTTCCTTTATCATCAAGTTTACACTATAACATTGTGTGCCTCAATTTACAGAAGATATTCTAATGGTTGTGCATATTCTCATAATTCATTTTTGGAATTAAATTTTATAAAATTAAAAAATACTAATATAATAACACGTAGTGGTATAGTTTCAAGTGAACCGAGATCATCATCATTCATATAACAGGGATAACCATCAATTATTGAGTCATAATATTAGTCGTATTCTATAATTACTTATATATTCAATCCTCTAGATTAGTTAAAAACATTTCATGCTACTACCCATATTATTACATTTAATCCTTACCATATATGTAAAGGTGACTAATATGGAACATATCCCCATGTTGTATTTGATGGAAACATAGTCAATAAAAGTTTTAATTGATTTCTCATTGCATGGATTTATTGTTTAGTTTGATAATAATGGGTATTCACATAGTATTAAAAATATTTATGTTCTCCTAGAATGTGTTCTATTTTTTTAGGCACCTCATGTTCATAAGACCACATTTTAGGGGTATTTAAAATTGTATTTTACTTATATCTATTATATGGGATCACCTATGTAGTGATATTGTGTTAGTTTGTCAGGATGAATTCTCTCTTGAATGTATGGGTTGAGGAGGTGATCTGGGTAATAATGAACCTATAAATATAGTACATGGTGTCTTTATTTTTTAATGATGAATATTTCCTACTAAAAAATAATATTTATTGAATTAAATACTCTTTTTAATCATGTATGTATCCTTTAATCATTATAAAGTGGTATTCTTATTCGTGATCATGATAATAGAATTCATGTATTCCCTAAGGAACATCAATATTTTTAATTAAATTATATTTAATTTATGGTTCATTTTCACTATATATTTAAGAATGAAGGATTTTAAAGATTCTTTTATGGAAAGGAAGATGTTAATTGTTTAATCATTTTTAATTTACCTAACCATAGAGGCACACATGAGGTAAAAATTCCTTTACAATATTATGATAATATCAAGGAGTCTTTTTCTCATGAGAATATTACAAATATTTATATTGAAATTCAGAATTCATATTTGAAATAATAGTATAGAAAAAATTTAAATTTGGGACTCTACACATCAATTTCATTAATTTTATATGAAACCATAACATATATAATATATTCAAGACTGAGAAGGTTTTATTTTTCTCATAAATTATGTTAGATGTATTTAATAAACTATTAATATAGTTTAATAGAAATTTGATACTATTTATCAACATATGTATAACATATAATATAAATCTTGTCATTGAACAATTATTTCTGTATGCCATTATGGTTGGAATTTTGTTTCATAAAATATGAATTTTCATGTGTATATTTAATCTGTTACTTACCTACCAAATTTTCATAACTTGTAAATATACTGACTAATTAAATTACATGATGAATTCCCAAAAAGGTTATTTATAAGTAAAATTTTCAATTTTTCTTCCAATAGTAGTAATGTTCTTTTTGAGAAGTATTAAAATTGAAATCCAATATTTGGTACTGAAAAACATATTTTATTGTACAAAATTTGATACCAAATAATGTGATCGAAACTAAGCCACCAATAATTAAAATATTAATAACCAAACTTGAGTCACTTATATGATAAAATCCCTTTTAGTTTTATAGCATTAATGTATATGTATAAACAATAAACTTAGAGAAACCTTATTTTTCTCATCAAATTGATATATTGTTTTAGTATACAACTAATTTTATGTTCCATAATATGTCCCCAATATATACAAAAATTTCTATACACATTATATCTTTATAATAATATCATTTTTTTAACATTTTACATTACTTATAGTAGTGGAATCATAATAATTATATGTTTTGAATCTTAGTAAAGTATATCATACAAATAAACCCATTGTGGAACAAAAAATGAATGAATAACATAGCGACAATAAATAACAACAAAACAGAAAAATATAATTAATAAAATGAACATGAAATATATCCAAGATAACATAAGTGTTTAAATAATCCCTTAAGAAAATAATAATACATTTCGGTTTGATAGAATACATAATTATCAATCTCTAACTATTACCTTCATGTACCCTTATGAAGATATCATATTTAAATTGGAATAATAAAAACCATATACTAGGGATAGTTTATATTTATATACCTTCAGATACATATATGGGAGATATTATTCTAGTTCCCAATCACTCCTAAATAAATAAAATACATTAATGTCATGAAAAGAAGAAGTAAAAAATAAAATAGGTAATCAACACACATTAATAATCCAAAAAAATTAATATTGGAAATCTATAATATAAATTATTAGTATTTTACCCAAGAAATAAATAGAATAACAATATCAAATTATATATAATGATCAATGATTTATAATATCATTAGAGAATATCACATCTGTAGCATAATAAAAATAAAATAATATAGATATTCAAAAAACCCATTATAATAGAACTGTAATTTACATGAGAAAGAGGTATAAATACATTTTATATTTGTAATATATTTCAGGGAACATATTACATATAAAGGTTGAAAACTTTTTAATGAAAAACAATCAAAAAATATAGTGGATGATACATAATGTGAAATGTTAAAAAACTGAGAAAAGTTATTCATGTAGAAATCGTTAAAAAATATTCTTTTCAAACTTTTAGAAAGAGTCAGTGATAGAAGAAATAATCATAAATAATATTTAAAAATTAGATTCATTATGTTAATTAGCTCATGAAAATTGAAAAGAAGCTTAAAATCCATATAATTAGAGATAATTACATATAGAAATACAAAAAAGAATAATTATATGTATTATAATGATTACTAATAAAAAATGTAAGATAAGGTTGGCTTGTCATACATTCATCACATTAGTTAAATTATAAACTAATTGAGTTGCCAAATTGTAATAGAACATGTAAAAATAATAAAACCCCAATGGTTAATAAAATTTAATATCCCATGTGTATATAGTGGTTGAAATTGCTAGGAAACATGGACATTAAAAATAGTGGGATGACCTATGTATAAACCAATATTTAAAAAAGAATTTTGAAGGTTAGAACACCTCAAATATATTTTTTAGATATATAATAGAGGAGAAAATGTGTTATAGAGTAGCCTGAGACTGCTAGAGGGTGGACAGTTGGTCAGATATACATCCTTCAACCACTGGCTAGGATTTGGTTGGATTCATGACCTTACTACCCAATTGGGTAAGCCAACTATCCAGTGTCCATGTCATAGCTATCAAGTGCTATAATAGTGTTCTAGAAACACATTTTGGCCCCACCGGCTAACTAGTGGGTCCTATATGATTTATTATAATTGTGTAAAAAATAACCATTTCCCAATCCGGTGCTTCAAGTTTCATAGGGGATTTGGGCTTAAGAGATTCCATTTTTAGATGGTTTTCCCCCTACATTGTTCTTATTTGATTCCCCGTGATAGGGTATGGTTTTTGTGTTGCCCTGTAATAATTTATGGTATGAACCTCACTCATATGGAATATATTCATCTTCACCTTCCTTTATTCTAATTTCAATTCTTCCATAGTAAGGGATTCAATATCAATTACCTGAAATATCTATGTAATTATATAAATATGATGGGACATCTATTCTTATTAGGGTAAGGGAATATCATAAAACCATTGTAACACGATATATTATATTTTTGTTCTGGAAAATCATTATATAATATTTCTCCTTTGGTTTTACTTCAAAATTAAATTAATTTAATGATTGAAATTGAATCCTAGGTTGAGTATTTAGATTGATTTTTATTTGGGGTTGTGTCAGTGGTTGCTAACACCCCGTTTCTTATGTGTTTGGAAACAATTGACCATCGAGTGAGTTAATAAGAATTATGATAATTTTAATAATGTTGATTCAGTAACATCATTTTATTTATAATTAATTAATTGGGATTCCCTATATTTATATATTAAGTCAAGGATTTGGTATCATCTTCCTTGATTTTGGAGGAGTATGGGAAGTACATTTCAGGTTGTTATTTGTAAAAAAACGTCTTCAGTTGATGATTGGTGGTATAAGTTATACCTCTCTGGAATTTCAGTAGTATTTTATGTGTCCAGAAATGTTTAGTCTCACCAATTATGGGATTTACCATTTATATTATTTACGGTTAATAATTAATAGAAATGAAAATTTTGAATTTAAATTGATCTATTCGAATGCAAAAAAAATATCACATGTCATAAAAATATTTTTTTTATGGATTCCTAGGCTGTTGATGGAAGATGTTGGGTTTAAATGAGTTTCCACTGGATGCTAGATTCCACTCTAGGTTGTAACTAGACTGAGTGTTTCTTTGTGATCATATGGTAGGTACCCGTTTCCACCTCATTTTGGAGGTGTGGATCAATATAGATATATGAAAAAATGAATTAATTAACCATATCATTTCTCGTGTTGATATTTCTACAAGATAAAGGTGATGAGTTGATATCCACTAGCACTAATGGGAAATAAAATGACCCTTGAAATAATTTAGAGACATTTGGTCAGATAGTCATAGATATACAATGAGTAATCTTTTCCTTTAAGAAGCCATTCTAAGATGGTTAGACCATGGGAATGATAAATGGTCTTTGTGACTTGATTGACCCAAAAGACCCCCATAAGACCATATTTAGACTAGGGATCCCATCTAGGTTTATACTTTATGAAATGACATAGGGGACCATGGTAGGTTCTCCACTAACTGGCCGACCCAAAGAATGTATTCTTGATACTATTAATGATGGTTAAATTTTTCACCATACAAACTATACCATGTATGTGAGAAAATGGGATATGGAAAGTAGTGATGACTTATTTAATTATGTTATCCCTTGGATCAATGGTTTTTAAAAAATTTGTAAAATCAATTTGAGTTAGTCATTACCCTTTATAAAATGCCTTTGTAGTCCATGTAATGTGACTTGACCTGCCCCCATGAAGAAGTCGTGATACTAACAAAGACTCCCAAAGGGGAGGTTAGTGATACCAATAACAAATACCATACAGAATGTCTCTAAAATTAATTAAAAATCTAATTTGGGAGGTTTTCGATACCAATAGTGAGGCTAAAATATATTTGGATATGAGATTATGTTATTTTAAAGTAACAGAGAGGTCGTTCCACGTGTTAGTTACTTCATATTTTGTGGTATTTGGAGGTAACGGTCGATTATCTTGTATTAACAGGGATCCACTAATAGGACTATTGTGAATTGGGATAAATAATTACTCTAGTTGTGATAACAATATGGAAATCATACTAGATCATTATATTGTATACATGAGAACGTTTAGCTCTTGTTTCCTAAAAACAATATACTCAGGGAACCTTATTTATAATTATGATTAGAATTATTATTGTTATATTCATAGACACACTCTAACACTGGTTGAATTAGGCATGGTCTATCGATTTTATGGATCTGAGGATCAATGTTTATTGGTATTTGTTTCGTTACACCCAATTGATATTTGTTATTTTATATCATTTCATAATCACATATCACATACTTATCAATATGTACATAGCCACATTGGTTGGACCAAATATATTTATGTACTCACACACTGATCATTCCACCATTTCAATTGGGTACCAAATAAACATGGAAATTTTTATTGTTTTTGGTTATACAGAGGCATAATTAATGAATTTTTGGGCTGGATCATCTCGAGTTTAAAAGAAGGTTTGGATGAGTAGTGGATTTGTGATGTATTAGGGCCACTATTACTTTTTATTTATATATTTTATTTATATATGATCATCCTAGTGGTCGATCATTCCAATATTCTATTTGAATTCTTTTCATTTTTCATGGCATGTTCATTGTATTATTATTTTTATGTACTCAAATGTGATGGATTGGTATGATGATTTTATTATTTTACATGTTATTGATACACATATACATGGGCTATAATAACCTCATGATACCAACCTTAACCCATGCATCAATTCTAAATCCTATAATATATTATGAGGTGTACTTGAGGTCATGTAGTTCCATTTGTCTTATAGACAATTAATGTGTATCTTGTTGGGATGTTACATAGTTCATTCAGAGAATCATTTTTATCTTATTTACAATATGGTGTATTGTAACATGGTTATATAGAAATGTGATGGATGTTTTTATGGACCATAGGTTGTTTCATCATGAACACCCTATCTGATATGAAATCCATGTTTCTAGAGGTGGGATTGATATTTTTGTTTTTATAGGTTATAGTTAGATATTTTCAACTCATGTGACACACATGATATTTTTATTTATAATCAAGAATTATTTTGTATTTGGATGTTCAACCATAGGGGAAGAGTTATCTCATGAATCATGCTAGGAACATAATATTCAAATGTAATTAGGGACTACAAGTGTTAGAGATATCACTAATGAAAAGGATTTGTTTCTTAAAGGATCAATATTATCTTATACTACATTTTCCAATATCTGTTATTGGTGGAATTATCTTCAGTTAGACCACCTTCATTATATATATTTGTTTATAATGGGAGGTTTTCTGGATATATGATGAGACCAATTATGTATTGAATAATGATGTATTTCATGCGCACCTGAGGTTACATGACTATTGTAGGTCGACACAATCCCTGAAAGACTTTATGATAAACCCATTATGGGTCAGTAGTTTGTAGGTTTGGTTAATAATGTGGTAATAGTATCCTATATGGTCATTTAATATATATCATAGAATTGAATTATATATAACTGATCTAGTGGCTATACTTCTTTTACCATGTCTTATCTTGGTAAAATTTGTTATATATATATATATATATAATGAATGATGAGAAAGTGACCTATGAAGGGGTGAATATTTTGTGTGGAGGCCCATTGAGGACACTCCTGAGTTGTGATTCACTAGGGGAATTCCTTGGGAAGCGGATCATTTGAACAGGTTCCTTTGTAGGAGGTTTTTTGGGATTGGTGTTCTTATATATGTGAGACCCAAGAGTGGGTGGTTTGGGAATTTTGGACATAATGGTTTTTTTGAGTCAAGGGATTGGGTGACGTCTTTTGAGTTAGAATTTTATATGAGACCTAAAATATGTGCTTGGTTAGAGTCCTAGAGAATATTAGTATCAAATTATTCTTTAGTGAGTTAGTTATTGTTTTTTTTATTTTGGTAACCCATGATTGGGGTTATCAAAGGAATGTGAATACCATTAGACTATTTTTAAGAAAAATGTGTGGATGATGCCATGTTTTTCATTGGGAAGATATCATTGAGATATAATGTTATGGTTTGAGGGTGTCGTTAATGGTTTGAAATTTTTGAGTATATATACCTATCAATATTGATGAACTTTATTATGAAATGAGAGTGTAGTTATACAATCATGTTTTTGGAATGGAATTATGTATTGGATAAGGGTGTAGTTAACTCGGCATGTGAGGATCTTGTTTTAAATAGGAGAAACAAGGTCACACCAAGATTGATCAGATTAACATGTTTAATATCTTGGTAAATGATTTTTTAGGATAATTGGGTTTGATTCAATTCCAATCATGGGAGCATGGTTTAGTTGTTTTACTAGGTGGACAATATACTATACACATTTTTTAATGGGGTAGTTCTACATGAGCTATGTATGCATGGTTACTCTAAATTTGGAATCAATGAGAAATCAGGTGTTAGCTAGGGACCAATAGAGTTTGATGTGTTGCTTGTAGGATGGTGTATTGGGATGATGATGGTGATAATTCTCCATATTTGGTAGAGGGGACATCGTAAATTTATCACGTGTCATCATATCTTCATCCTGACTATTGAACACAAAAAGGGTCACCAAGGTAGTGTGCTAATAAATGTTAGTGGGGGTGAGGATGAATCAGGAGGAAAAATATCTGTTTTTTAGAAGAACCTATTATGGTTACACTCGAGGTGTAGTATATGGTTATCATATGCTGGGGTGTGGACCTATGGCCTAATGGGGGGGGGGTCCATGTTTTTGATTAAATTACTCTGGATTCCACCAATGATATTTCCAATAGTTGGGATTGAATGATAAAATATATTCCATATTTGAATGTGAGTATGAGTGGTAGAACCACGTTGAGTTATTATATTCTGTATCTATCGAATATTGGTCTTAGTGATTGATGTTTCAGTTTAGTGGTGTGACTCTTATTGAACTCTAATTTCAAGGAGTATCACATTGATTATTCGCATGCGACTCATTCGTTAGAAGGGTCATTGATGGAAGAACATTCAGTAGATAGTATTAATAGAACCAAATAGTGTTAAACCTATAGATTTAATTTTACCTAGAGTACATGGAGAATGCTCGATGTGAATCTACTTATGGTACTAAATTCTTTTTGAACACCAAATTCGGTATAACGATAAGTATGAGTTTTCCTAAAGTGATTAGATCAGTGGTGCATTGGTCCTCAAAGTACGATAAAATTGGGGAAATGGTTGGATGAGGAATCAACAATGGAACTAGAAGAAAATTCACGTTCAGACTTTAGTGTATTAATCTAGATGATTTGTATTTTATTATAGCATAAGATGTTTCATAATTAGGTTTTTGGAGAGACACATTGGTAGAGGCAGCAATGAGTTTTTGAGGAAGGTCAGCTTTAGGAGGATTTTCATTCCATGTCATGTTGAATTGGATTTGGAGGGATATAAACTACATCAAATACATATTTTGTACACAAAATAAATTTTATGGGTATCAGTACGGTATTTTTATGGTAAATATGGATGAGTTGTTATTGTATCATGGACAGAGAGTGTCTGTCCATTTTCCATATGGGTTGTGAAACAAGAACTGTTAGTAACATTTATGTGGAAACCATATATGTGTTTAGGTGTGGTGTGTTAGGTTCCATGGTGGTCACATCATAATAATATGAAGAATGTGTTTTAGAGGGAAATTCATATGGTGGAGGATGCCATAATAAGTTAATGTGTATTATAATTTATGTATTATAGGTGGGCATGTCATTTTCATAATGATTAATTTAAAAATATGTGTCTTAATACCATTGGGTGGATGAGACTAGATGAGAAGTGTATTATTATTTTTATGTTAATGATGAGTATTATTTTGGGGTTTTAGTGGCCATTTCCATTTTGTTAATAGTCACATTGTGAAGGTCTGTTAGACAATTAGAGGTAGAATGTGGATTTCTGAGTGAGAATAAAGGACCAAGGAATAATGGATGTACAAGTGGATGATTTCTAGGATTTTTAAGGGATGGGGATTCTTAAGGTGTGCATTTTCTAATATCGTAAATGTATTAAAGGGCTTAAATTAAATTAATTTTTTTAATTTTTAATTATTTGACAAACCAAAAAATAAATTTTGGTTTAGGGTATTTTTATGATTGTTCCTAAACATGAAAAATGTTTTCAAGGACATATAATAGTGTTTTTATTGTCGTTGAGAGTAATTCAAGAGGACTAAAGGAAGGATAGATATGTGGGGATGCAACTTTTGGCTATCGACATTCCACTGGTAGGACTCCTATATACTACTAGCCTAGAAAAATGACATTCTATCTTGATCTCTTCACAAAATATCCATTAGTTCTCGTTTTTCAATTTTTAATAATGGAAATGTTTTTTCCACTACAGGGGAATCACGCTTTTACGGAGATGGGTACAAGATGAGGCAAATTTTTGTGGGTTCTCACACTCCCCATATTCTCTATGATTCCCATTAAAGTGGATTATTTTATGATTGTTTAAGATGATTTATAGTACATTTTCCCCTCTAGTGAAGACCTCCCCTCTTATCATTCCACTATTTTAGTATTTCAACTTCCTTGGTAAGTGATTCGGTAATAATTACAAAAGGTCATAGTGGAATCAGGTGAGCATGATGGGGAAGATTCTATAACTATGATTAGGGAATCTCATAAGACCATTTCCAGGAAAATAATGTTTTGTTAAGGTATAAAGAAAAGTGAAATAATTCATTCAATTTAAATTAAAATAAAAATAGATTAATTTAATTTTTAAATGGTAGTTCAGTTTAGGTATTTGGATCTGTCTATTTTATTTGGTGTTTTGAGTGGATAACCCACATTTAATTGGGTTTTAGTAATCCTTTAATTTAATGGGAGCTATCGAAACTATTCTAATTTGTAATATATTGATTAATTATTATTAACAATATTAATTAATTAATTTTAAATACTGAGATATATATATATATATATATATATATATATATATATATATATATATGATCATGAGGCATTGATATGGGCATTTTTGAGCTTGGAGGAACATGGGGTGTGGATACCTAGATTGGATTTATATGAAAACTATTTAGGTAAATGGTAAGTAGACTTGGTATTTTACCCATGACATTTATGTCATTTTTTATGTGCTAATGAATGTGTGAGATTTCTTTTGATATTTTATTACATTTTTATTTATCACAAGTAACATTTAATTTAATTTGAATTTTTGAATTTAAACTAAAATCTAGGAATCAAATAAAAAATCATCTATAAAAATATAGACCTAGTGAATTATCATGATTCTTTGACCACTTTTTTATGTTATCAGGTCTAATTGAGCTTAAATTCTCACCTTGGATCACATTTAATGGTGTTATTAGATTAAGTGTTACTTAATAGACTTAGGGTTGGAACCCTTGGACACTTACTTGTAGATAAGTTCCTTGACCAAGACAGATGACCAATGTAGGATTTAGAAAACCATTATATTTTTCCTATGAACCTTCCTCATAAATGAAGGTGTTCAATTGAAATTTTCCAACCCTAATGGGTTATAAAATTACCCTTGGGATACCACAAAGATAGAAGTCCTAGTGGGTTTGGATATGTGGTGAGGGAAGATTTCATTAAGATGTGATTTCATAGGTTGTTAGACCATGGGTAAGATAAATGGGTTGAGTGAGTAAACAAACATGATGAAATTCCTAATACATTAATAATACTATGAACCCCATATAAGGTTGTTAATTTTTTTTTTGACCAAGGGAACTATGGTGGGTGACTCGATGAATGATTGCAACTTAAAGGGTTTATCTTGAGTTTATTGGAATGGTTAATGGTCTCACATTAGATCCCATAACTCACATGTGAATTATTGGTCTATAGATAGTGGTGAAATGTTTTGGAATTCGAACAACCCATGGTTCCATTTTTTTCATAATGTCTAAGATAATTCCCATGGAGAAGTCATGACACTATATAATACAACATAGAAGAAATTATGATATGAATTGAGCTTCACCCACTATATGGTTATGATATTAATCAAAACTCTCAAAGGTATGGTCGATGACACTAATGAAAACTCCCATAGGGTATATGTGTGATTCATATGGAAACTCTAATAAGATAGGTTTGTGATAATACTAAAATTTCTCCCTTAATTTAGATTAGGTATTAACATGGTTTTATATAGATGATTGTTCATTCAAAATGTGGGATGATAGGGCTTGTGGGTAATTTGGAAGTCATGATTGAGTATCCCACACAACCAAGGATCATGTTTTAGAACCATTACACATTGGGATGGTTTATTCCACATGTTGTGATATTGATATTTAGCTCACAAAAGATAAATATACTAAATACCAGGGTCATTATATCCCTAGGTAGTGGTCATAATATATTGTTAAATCATAGGCCAGTATTATAGTTGGCACGATCATAGATATATTCTCAGAGAAACATTGGCACCAGCCTAAGTAGGTATAGTTTATTAGATTTAATGATGTGTAGATCAACATTGGTTTTTTCAGGATACATTATTTCTAGAAGATATTAATTATTTCCAATAATTTCACACTAAAATATAACAACATTTCAAGATTTATGGGACTTTAATGATTTTCTATATAGATTTTTTTACTTACTCTCAACTCTTTGTTCTAGTGAACTTGGGTACCTGAGTATACTTCAATTGTCTACAGATTTAGTTTATGTAGAGGCTAAGGTCTTGCATGATTGAGTTAGGGATGCTTGAGTGTTATAGGAGGTGGAATGTTGAATGGGTTGGTGTTGTATCAGGGAGTCTTTTAATTTGTTATTTCTTTTCATCCAATATATTTGATCGACCTGGTGGGAGATCAGTTCTGTATATTGTATGAAATCATTTCATTTTTAGTAAATATTCACTGTATTATTCTTCCTACGTAATATTATGTTGGTAATGTGTAAGAATATTTGTTATTTTACATTATATTTACAATCTGATACTTGGGATATATTCCCCTATAAATACCACCCTCAACTGAGTCTAATATTCAACATCCTAGACATATAAAGAGGTGACCCTGAGGTTATGTAGTATATTATTGTTATAGTGTTGATCAATGTTAATCAATACTTAATGTTGCATAAAATATATTTATATTTATATTTAAGAATCGAAAAATTACATAGATGTATTTTTAGTAATAAAAATATCAAACTCAATTTTTAATTGGAAATAAACCAAATGGATTTGATAACCATTGAATTAAAAAAATTAAAAAATTAAAAAATTTAACGTAAATAAAATTAATTACATGAAATTTAAAACAATATATATACATGTTTTAGTACTATTAAAACAAAATAGAATATATCATATTAATATCAATCATATCTTAATGAAAAGAAAATTTAGATAAGAAACCCTTGAGACTTTAGTAATGCCTGAATCAAAACAAAATGAATGAATGACAATTAAGTGGAGTTGAAAATAAATGAATTAAATTAAATATATAAGATAATATATTCATCGTGTAGTGAATCATAAGGAAACCATATAGAAGAAAACACAGTTCCAAACACGAAACATGTATAAAGGAATTGAATGTAAGACCATCAATCCTTAACGATATAGGTAATTTGTGAATTGATGGTAAAATAATAGTAAAAACCTATAAGAATGTGAAACTATCAAGAATAATAAAATAATTTAATAAATTATAGGTTAATTGGGTAGTATTTTTTATCAATGAAATATTACTTCTAATAATCATGTCATGTTGTATAAAGCACTCACACCACATAGAGAAATGAAAAAAAAATATCATAATTTAATATTAACATATTAGTTATAAAATAAAATAATAATAATTTCAAATATTAGAATGGGACTATAAAAAGGAAATAAGATAATAAGAATTGGAAAACATGGATCTACTCAATGAACTATAAGGACTGCACAAATAAACAAAGTTTAAGAAATAAAACATACAGTTAATAATAAAATATTTATTTTTAAGAAGACTTTTTAAATAAAATTGGGGAGAATATATAGGTGAATGTATAATGAATGTAATGATATATATTTATGGGAACTAGTAAACCCAAATTTCTGTTTTAAATATTACCATTAGAACAGTAGTATGACCATTGTAATAGTAACCAGAATATTGGAATTGTAATATTACAATTAGGAATAGAAATCTGGCCTTATAAGACTGACATCACCTATGGATGTATTAAATAATATATATGTATATTATAAATGAAAATACAATATATATATATATATATATATCAATGTAAAAGTAAATAAATGTTTTAAAAATGATAAAATAAATTTTGGTATTTTTGTAAAATGTAAATATTTTATTTGAAACATTTTAATGAATATAATAATTTAAAATAAAACTTATTTTCATAAAATTATTTCTTACTTTAATATAGTGTTTTATTATAATTATTAGGAAATTTTATGATCCCATTACTAATTTTTTGAAGGGCTATAAAATAGATTATAACATTAAAATATCAATTTTTCGTATAAATAATGAATTTTGGAAAGAAATTAACTTCTCTATAATTAGAAGCTTATTTTCACAAAATGGATTCAACTTTTGAAATATACACATAAAATAATTATTATGGTGAATTTGAGGGATTTTATAAAATAGTTTGATTTTTTTTGTGAAAAATGATGTTCGGTAAATTATAGTATTTATCATTATAAGACAAATACTTGATTTCTTTAGTATTTGAAAATGTAAGAACCCATTAGATAGAAATAAAATAATCATGATAATTTATAAATTCATAATAGTCAATAGTATTTATACTCTTAGGCTAAAATAATAAATTATTGAAGATAATAATAAAAACACCCCACTACTCCCCCTTAAAAATAACAACCCTTATCTTCACACCTTATAAGATTTTGATCATTCCGATATTCTTAAAAAATCAAATCCCAATACTCTTACTGACATATTGTGTTTTTAGTCTCACAAAAATACAAAACCCAGGTTCCTGATGTAGGATCTCAAGGGGACGACTTTCAAGAGGTAAAATCCAACATCTTTTTTTTAAAAATTCTATCATTCATCCATCTTATCATCACCCCCAATCTGATGACATGTGATAAATCAAATATAAAATTTAATCTATAATTTTATTCTATTAAGTAAATATCCATCCAGAAATATCTTATATTATACATTTATCCTTAAAATGGAGACATCGTCCATGATATGTCATTTCACTGCCTTCATGGATAATGAGTTTTCATATTTCATTACTACCTTCATGTTTTATCATAAAGACATTATTATAGTAAAATAATATTAAAATATTTTTATTATAACTTATATCATTTTATGGAACCAATATATAAATATAATAATAAAAAAAATACTTGTTCATGACTATCGTAAAAATAACCCAAATAAATTAAATATTTGTTACTAACGTTTTATCAAATTAAACATCCTCATACCTGAATGAAAAGTGATGTATGGGACCAGTAAAAAAAATTTAATTTCATTAATACCATTATAACTAACTTATAAACAACTATTCCCATTTTTAAATAACATCAATAGATAAAAACAAGGTAACTGACCATGAAAAAGTAAAACTAACATTACTAGATGACAAAATTAAACATTATAACTCATCGAAATATCCATAACTGAACAACATAAAATTATAAAACATTAAAAATGTTTTTAATTAGGTAATTAATTAATCCAATTTTATTATCTATTACATTAAGCTCATGTGTATAACTCATTAGTATATATTGTAAGGGATATCATTGAACCTCCATTTATTTTTTTGGGTTATGATTTCATACTCGTACCCTGATTGGATTTCTTAATTATTATTATATAATTCCCTAAAATTATAATAATATATTCCATAAATATTTATATATATAAATTTATCCTTCTTGTATGGGTAATGTTTTGTTTTATATGCTTCGCTTATCAATTCTTCATGATAAATATCCTCGATTAGTGGGAATATATCTGCTTAATTACCATATTCATATACATTCATTAAACTATTTTTAGACACTAATTTTTCTATTAATTTACACTTTTAATCCTTAAAAATATATTTTAGTTCATTTTTAGTTTTATGGATATAATCATTATTTTAAGACTCTTTATTGTTTGCTCAAAAATCATGATTACGTTGAATATTTCTAAAGTAACATAACCCCTATTTTTCATGTTTCCACTTTAGTTCAACATAATTATTCATGATATATTATTAATTTACCCTTATAAATATTCAATAATTATTTTAATTTTTATTTCATGTGTAACAATATTTTATTATCTTACATTATGTCTGATGACATGATTCGGAAACTAGTTTTTTCCATAGGTAACCCATATATTTATTACTTAAATTTTATTATTCATGTGGCACACATACACATTAACATATTAGGATGGATGAACCTATATAGTTCTTAAATTTATAGGGTTATTTATTATCTCATGATACATTATGTATATAATTAATGAAGTAAACCTAATCCATTATGGGGCTCTATCCACCATGTGATATAGTCTTGGCAGTCATCCTTGACTCATGTTTATGCCATGACATATATTGTGTACACATTCCTATTTTACTATGATCATATGATTACATGTTTTAAATGATATTTAACTATATGTTTATTCATGATCCATGACTTATATGTTTTAATCTTTTTCCTTTTTAATCATGTACTATGATTCTTAAAATGCTTATTATTTTACTGTGATTTTTAGTACATCCATTTTGCCTAGGTATTTTCTTATTTATCTTATACAGATATATGAGATCAAGGAATGTTATGAGATTATTATAGATGTTAACAAAATCATACTTTATTCTATTTTCATGTTTACTAATTATATACCTATTCTTCCAAATGAACTATTATTTTTTATCCTTGTTTTTTCATTTCATGGATAATATTTCATATAATTATTTAACAATATGTAATGAATAGTAGGGTAATTATAGTTGATATCAAAGCATAATATAGTTTTTTTATTAGGACTAGAAAAATTTAATAAGAACCTTTGGTTTAATTCAATAACAATATATAACCTAGATTGAAAATAATGGAATCACATGTTAGGTACAATTTTCATTTTCAAATTATTTCCTATAATCCTATGTTTTTATTTTTATTGGACCATTATCCTTGAATTCAAGCCTTCTATTTTTTTTATTTTTCGGTTAATGATGTTAAATATGGGAAACCAAGCATCCAAAAAATGTGATTGGAAATTTGATGAATTCCCTAATGAGATTCCAAAACATGATTTTAATGGGAGTTCAGAACATCACAATAATGTTGAATCAACCAACTCAAGTTATGAATAATAACATAAATCACATGTAATTCCATCCATCTTTTATGAAAAAATAATGTTTTGGTCAAATCCCTTATAAAACAAAGGCCTCTTATATTTAGTGGATATTTTGATCCCATGATTATTAAAAAAAAGTCTAACTCAATATAGAATATATTCTATGTCATCCAATTCATAGAAGAGGAGAAATTCATTCTAGAGTTCTATTGTTTTTATAATGAATATGATCAGTGGTTGAAACTAATAATGAACATTAAGTATAATGTGTAAAATGATTCCATGGAACATGATGCATTCAAGAAAATATTTTTTTTGATTAAATATTTTCCCTGATCTTTCATTATTAAGATTGATACGGACTTACTTGGACTAAAGCAAAAGGAATATGTGTCTATCTCGGCCTATGATGAAAAAATTACAAGGTTTTCGTGAAAAAAATATATGTTTTTCAGTAATAATAAAAGAAATATGGATTTCTTCTTTAGTTGTTTAAATCATTGTCTTTAAAAATCCATGGTGATTCTCAACATTTAAAGTTATCATGGGATTGTTCATTATTACCCTAAGGATGAGATGAATATTTTTGAGTCTTAGTGACCACATGGATTATGAGATATAAATAAGAAAGTAGAATTTACTATGAGAGGATAGATGTATAAACCCATAGAGTTAAGAAAATAAGCCATCCCATGAGTCAACAGTGTGGGAAGAATCATCTTGGGAATTATCAAAAGGGAACCAAGAGATGATTCAAATGTCGAAAAGATGGTAATCATGATAAGAACTTCCAAGGTGATATGATGATGCCCACAAATGCGAAAGAAGGAAGGATGTTTCATATCAATACTCATCCTAAAGTACGATTTTCCAACATTAAGGAATACAATCATTATGTAATCTAGTTCCCTAAGCCTGGGGTTGTTGGAGATAATCAATGAAAAAACCACCACGATAGAAAGGAATTGAATAAGATATCAATACTAAAGAGTTTGAGTAAAGTAATGATGTGGTTATAGGTATGAAACATATTCATTCAGGATTATTGAATAATCTATTTTATTCTGGTATAGTTCAATATTTCATATATTGCATGTTTAATAGTATTATTAAAAACACACCTTAAAATATGGTCGTCGAGTTATCAATGAGGACCTAAAATGAGGAAATTATTTCCATTAAATTGTATAACTCCTACCTAGTAAATGTTTGTTGGAAAAACTCCCCATAGATATATTCTTAATTCTTTTAGTTGAGTTTAATGCCATATTGGGCATGGACTGGCTATATTTATACAAATCCACATTAACTAATTGGAGAGAGAGAGATTGATAATCAAATTCTAAGGCATCCTCCAATTATATAAAAGTCTAAGGAGGAGTATGAATCACATTAAAAATTATTTTCCAATATGTGGATGTAATTTCTTAATGTTAAATTATATATATCTCAAATTATAGAGGAATTCGAGAGGATTAAGCCTGATGACATTTCTATAATGATGGTGTATACTGATATGTCTCCTACAGAATTTACCAGCCTTCCTCGTGAATTAATGGTTGATTACTCAATTTTACCTACACCAATATCTCTATCAATATCAAATAATAATTATAGAATAGACACCATTGAGTAGGAGGAAGTAAGGATGAAGGTACAAGAGGAACTGGACAAGGGTATTAGATGCCCTAGTTCTTTATTATGGGGTTAACTAGTCTTCTTCACCAAGATTAAAGATGGATCAATGTGACTTTACATTTATTATCATGATATTAGAAAAAATAATGATGAAGAACTAGTTAACCATTCCATAGATAGATGAATTATTAGATCAATTATTTATGGACAAGTATTTCTATAAGGTAGACATTCCCTAAAGATATCTATCGTTAACAGTAAATAATGAAGATATTACGAAGACATCCTTTCAAAAATTGTGTTGGCATTAAGAGTTTACAGTTAGGCCTTTATGATTGACTACTACTAAAAAAATAATCATGTAATCTATGAATATAGTTTTTAGATATTAACGGCCCAAATCTTTGGAGGTCATTATAGATGACATCTTGATATACTCCCTGGGAATGGAGGATCATGAGAAAAAATGGAATACTATTCCAAAGACATTGTGAAAGGACAAACTATCTGAAAATTAATGTAAATATGAGTTTTGGTTGAAGGAATTACTAGTATAGGGGAATGATGTAAGTAAAAAAGGTATATTTGGGGACCCTCTAAAATAAATGTAATTGAAGAGTCTCTTAGGATGACATGTATAATATATAACCACATTTTCCTTCTTCTAGCTGGGTATTAACAATGATTTGGGAAGAACATCTCAAACTCTTGTTTTTAAAAAGTCTAATATTTTGTATATGGTGTTATATCGAGGATATGTTATAATATTAGTATTAAATTGAATTCTATAAGATTTATCTACTTCATTGTAATTTTTTTAATTTTTTTAATTAATAATTTACATACATTCATTCACAATGCTGAAGCAGTAGTTATTTAATTAATGGAAAAATAAAATTAATGAAAATAAATAATACATAATAAATATAATTTGAGTAAAATAATTTAATCACTAAATTTTCAATACCAAAATTAATTTCTAGGGATATAATGAAATATTTTATTTTAATTTAATATTTTTTCATGATATTATTAAATTCACTGTAATGAATAGTTCTTAAAATTCACATTATTGTAATTTTATATTAAATAATATTTTATTATATTATATCAAGTACCTAAAGATATTAAATTATTTCAATTTAATATTTTAAGGTTTAAAATTTCAACCATGGTCCATTTAGGTGTAATTTTTCATTTTATTGTAACTATATTGACCCTCGATGAGTGAACCTCTTATGTCACAATTGGAGTTAAAGTGGATAAAAAAGGGTTAACCCCAAAAGATAAGGTTATAAATATCGTCAAAACATTTATATTTTTAATTGTATGTGTTGATATTAAACAATAATAATTTTATGTTAACAATAATTCACTTTAGAAGTATTTTAAATTGAAAATTATTTTCTAGTAATTTTTTTTAGAAATGCCATGAGTGTCGCAACCCTCTCTTGTAAAATAGAACATATTATTCTAATTATTTCACACTTCAAACCACTTTCATTCCCAAATATCTACAGAAATACTTTCCTAAAATCCATAAACACATTATATATGTATTTATTTAGTCATTATACAAATCATTGAGGTCTTATATATTTACTTATATGATATTTTACAAAGAAGTGGAATAGATTTTATCTGTATGTTTTAGTATTGTTTATCTTCCATTTACAAATAATATTCTTCAACCATTGTAAAATAATAGATATTGTATCCTTGATATATTATTATTTTATAATGTTAGTCAAATTTAAAATATTCTTCTCATCATCAATGATGTAAAAAAAGAATTCATCATTCATGTGTACGGTGAACTACCTCCTCGTGAACCGATGTAATTTGTTTCCCATCACCAACAGTCAAGGTATGTTATAATTAATAACTAATGTTTATATATGATATTAATAACACCTTTATCATTATTAAAAGGTAATATATCATTATTTTTCTTACATTTCTATGCATTAATAAATGATAACATTGTTTGTAAGTACGTGTGGACTACCACCTCGACGAAGCATCGTGATTTTATTTTAAACAACACATCACATGTATGATATATATTAGTATATTTGAAGTAGAAATATTATATTTATCAAACAATTATAACTAGATAAATTTAAAATTATTCGTATGCTCTTTCCATACTAATAATTGAAAAATTTGACATATACTCATGTGTACATACAACTTACATCTCATTGATGGTAACATAGTTCATTTTTTCATAAAAATCCTTAATTATTATACTTATAATTATAATTGGTTTATAATAATGATAAATTTATTTAGATGCTTTAATAATGACCTTTTGACTATAGTCAACTATTCAGAGTCATTTTCGGCTTAAGTATCAAATGTCATCCAAATATCTGAGCTTTACATAAGTTATGATGTAATTGTATATAAAATGAAAACAATTTATATACAAGAAAACTAAAGATGAAAATTTTTAATAAAAAAGTAAACAATTATTCTATGTTTATTATTCTAGATGATAAATAAATTATGTAACAATTCAGACACAGCCAAATGGATTTTAATTTAAAATTTATGTTTTATAAGTTTTCCTTAAATGTATCATTTTCATTAATATATTTTTTTCAAAAAATAATTAGAAATGGTTTTTAATATTATTCCATGGATTTTAATGTAATTTTAACCTAGGATTATCTTTTTTAAAATTAATTGAATGGTATTTTTTTTATTTTACAAATGAGGTACATAATGATATTTTTGGAAAATATATGAAAGTATTATTTTTACATTACATGGAATGAATATATATTTCTTCCGTCATGTATAATTTTTTATTAGATGAATCATTTACAATTTTATGAAGTTATATTAAAAAAAATTTCATCATTATTTATGATTTGTTTTAAATATGTGATCTCAAAGTGGAATAGATATTTTGATATCAAAAAGTTTTTTTCATATGGGTTTAAAAAAATTCAAATGAAGAACGATTAAATGTTTCTAGCATAAAATATTTTATTCATGGTAAATGATAATTTTATATGAGAAATGGGTGACCCTAATAAATCTTATACAATGGGTTGATTTTAATTATAGCCAAGGGATGATCATATATAGTGCGTACATTGGGTGTTCCCATATAGAGTCGAGTGAGTCCATTATAGATTAGGTTCAACCTATATAATGCTACAACGTATTGTTAATTATCCCTTGTCTTCTGAGGAAAAATTAAGTGAGTTTCCAAATGGTTTCTCCTAAGTATTTAAATGGGATGCAATTATTTATGACACAAGCATAAAATGGGATTTGAGCATGATTCGTAGAGTTTCCAAATTTCATTATGATGGGTTTAATTATTTTAGTTAATGAATTTATTTTTTATCTTTATGTGGAAATGTTTCATTTCATTAGAAAAAATAATATTGATATACTGGTAAATATTTCATGGGTTTTCATGTAATTCATTGTATTAACGTATTTTTTCTTTCTATAAGCCTTTATTATATTTTGTGATCATATATTTTTTAAAATGTTTGTTCACAAGGTTTAAGGAAGAGTAGGGAAAATAATCAGGTCACAATGGAAATTATGAAGATTTATCATGAATAGAATGTAAATCTCTTGTAAATATACTTCTTTTGGAGAAAAAAGAGGTAGAGTATATGTTCCCACTTATAATGAGTAGGTTATGTTTTTTAATGTATTTCGTTATACTGTAAAACTATAAATTGAAAAGTCCATCAAGATTTTAGGTATATTAATTCTAACTCAATGTTGAAATATTTTAAATTATTTTGGATGGTTCCTTTCTATTGGTAATAGACAGGGGACTAGATATCATTATAGATATGAATTTTTTCAAGAGTTCTTATCTTATGAATAACGGAAACCATCATGGATTTACATTTTTATATCTGATTATAAGTTAAATTCCATAAAAACCCTTTTTCTAGATTTAAGTTATGAAATTTTTAGTGGAATAATTATTATTTTGGATAAGTTTATTGTTGAGTAAATTATGGGTTATAATATTTTCGAATATTTCCTTATTAGTGATTGATATTATATTGAGAAAGATATTAAATTAATAGTTAAATACTATGTGATAAAATCCTTTTGATTTTTGTGTTACAATATTAGTATTGAATATTTTTGATTAATTTTAAGGATTGTTATTTACTGAATGATCTATGTTGAAATTTGGGTATTAATGTTAAAATTTGTTGGTTAAAGTTGTTTTTCTTAATATGAATGGATACTCATTTGGTGGAATTATATTATCTTTTACAAATAAAAATGTATTTATTATTGATGTGTATCAAAATTTGAAATAGTTTTTAGTACATTTTTTGGGAATTTTGTGATTCATTATAAGTTTACTTTACTGTATCAGGAATTAAAACATCATCTTAAATTCTCATAGATTGGGAAAAAATATGATATTGTGGAGAAAATTTGTTAAGAGATAAAACTCCACTTTTCAAGTAAGTATAACTCCTTATCTTCATAGTATAAATAATAATAGATTACATCATCTTTATGAAAATTATTAATAAATTTTTTGTTATTTATTTATCTGCCCAATAAATTAATGGATTTTAACTTATCAAATATTTAGGATTTTTTGGTGGCTAACTTTATCATGGACATGTTCTCTATAAAACTTTGTCTATCATTGGGAGTTATTTTTCTCTTTCATATCCTTATTTTCAATTCCATAATATGTTCATCTACTTAGAATCCTAATTATGTGTTGTTAAATATGACCATTTTACTTCACTTTCTCTCTTTTTAATAGAATGTTTTATTAATCCTTTTTACGATGAGGAAATCTAACAAAAGGTATTTTGAAAAGTCAAACTTGAGTTACAAAGCCTGAGTTAAGAATTGTGAGGATGAAATTTCTAAAAGGGAGGGGTAGAATGTATCAATAAATGTAATGATAGAATAATTAATTTTAAAATTTATCATTATTACTTAATTATGTAGTTATAGTTATTATAAATATATTATGTAATTCATAAAATTACAAATAAAATCATTTTCATAATATCATTTGATATAATATATTACCTAGAAATATTATTTTCAAATTGTAGATTTTTAATTTGGAAAAAATGATTTTTATATTTTATTTAATAGTGTAAATTATATATTATGTAGAATATTTCACAATTTTTTTTAAAATAAATATTTTTGAATGAGAAATAATGATTTTTATTGAAAAATATATATAATTTTAATTTATATATTAGTTAAAATTTTATTTTTGATTGAATGTGAATTTTAATTAGTTAATTAATATTTAAAATACTGTATTTATTATTTTTAAATGGATTTTATACTTTTATTTATTATAAAATCATTTTAATTTTTATGAGGGAATTGTTCTAAAGAAAAAAAAAGAGTTTTTTCATTGTGTTATTTCGATTCAATTTTAAATTAAATTATAAAGTATCGTTTTGTTGAAATTTGGAAGGTAGATTAAATATTTAGAATCAATAGGTTGACACATATTAAATATTTCTATTTTTTGACAGTATGAATTGTAAGATTTATAGATCTTATTTCCATGGTTAAGGGTAAATAAAATAATTTAGGAAACAATTAATAAGATAAGAACTTTTAAATGATCCAAACACTTACCAAAATAATTTTCGATGAATATATATCAATCATAATCATACAAGAGTAAATTATATTATGTGTTTGGGTCCACATGGATGAGATTATAACTTATATAGTATTTTATTTAATGAAAATTCAAACATGTCACATTATTGTTTTTAATAAGTGTAATATTTTTTATATGGTGTTATCTATAGGATATTTTCAACTATAAATAATCTTTTTTTATGATTCATATATTATATTTATCATGTGAGTTTAAATCTAATTTTTAGTGAAGAAATAAATTCCTTAAATGCTTCCACAATGGTGATGAAATAATTATTAAATTAATAGAGAAATACAATAAATGGAATTAAAAATATTATAGTAAATATATCATGAGATCGACAAAGTGATCAGCTTATTTTATAGACTTACATAAAAATTTCAATATATAATAAGATATTTTTTTCTTATTTCATACGTTTTCATGATATTTTTATGTAATGAAAAATTCTGAAAAAGGACATTAATTAAATTTTATATTAAATAATAATTTATTAAATGATATGAAAGCTAAAATAATATAAATTTAAGAAAAAACATTAGGATAGGGTTTTAAATATCAAACATCGTCCTTTTATGGGCTGTGTTTTATTTAATAATAACTATGTTGACCCCCAAATTTTAAAAATCCATGTTGTCATGTTAAGAGTTGAAGTGGTTAAATGAAGGATAAAACCAAATGATAAGGGTTTAAATGTAGTAAAAACATGCAAAATATCTACTGGATGAGGGGAATATGATCCATAAACAACATATCATAAAAATATCTCACATTGGATCTATTTTAAATTTACATTTAATTTATATTAATTTTATTTTTATGAAATACCGAGATTTCCCCTCCAACATTTTATAAATGGGAACCACTTTTTCTCATTACATAACACATATAAACTCATTTTATCAGCCATGATCTAAAAAAATAAATTCCTATAATCTTTCAATACAAAATATAGCTATTTTTTAGGTGGAATACTAATATTAGACATATTATGGTGATAAGAAAATGAGGTTTTCTAAAAAAGCGGTATAGTTTTTATCTACATGTTTTAGTTTTGTTTGTAATTATAATCCCTAGAATATTCATCGATAATGATAAAATAATATATATAGTATCATTTAAATACTTATTTATTATTATTTATTGGTATTACTTATGTTATTCTCATATACTATAAAATATGAAAAGAATTCATCATTCGTATGTTTCATGGATTACCGACACGCGAACCAATGTAATTTTCTCTCAATCACTATCTCTCAAGACGTGTTATAATTATGAAATAAATTATTTTATATGATATTAATTACCTATTTATCTTTTTTAAAATATAATATATAATTTACATCCATACCATTCCATGCACTGAAAAACCATATTGTCGTTTGTGTGTTTGTGTGGATTACCACCTTCACAAAGTAAAGAAATTCATTTTTCATCCACACAATTAATTGAAGATATATATAATTATATTTAATGTATAAGAATGATATTTAAAATAATACATATAGCTTCTCAATAATGATCTTTGAAATTGGGAAACATTAATTATGTGTATATACAGCTTACCATCTCCCTCATTGTAATAGAGTTCATTTTTCAAAAGAATATTTAATTTTTGGAATTAAAAGTATAATTTATTTATAAAAATGATGAATATTTTATAAATATTATTCTAGATAATGTAGTATAATGACCTATTTTCCCATAGTCAGCCTGTCACGACACCTCCCCATAAGGTGAACCCCTCCTAGGTCGGTAATATGAGAAGAGAGATAATGAATCCCGAGTCCCGCCTATAGTAGGCCCCAGATTGGTAACTAGCACCAATGGTATATGAAAGAGGCAAATGGGAGGCCTTACCCTCTAAGAGAACACATGTAAAAGAGATAGATAAGACAGAACCAAACCAAATCCAACTCAGACTGAAATATAAAAGAAAACTGATGTGCACATATATAATGCCATGGAAATCTACTTCAACTGAAAGGGGAAAACTACAAGTACAAATGGAAAGTAAAAAAATAGCAACCACAATCCTAAACATCTCCTAAAACCCAATCATATAATAACTAGCTAGATCTCCAACCTTCACTAAGTGACAGGGAAAACAGTTTATATATACATAGTGTGAGTATAATAGTATATTTAGTAGGATCCTCCTCGGGGAATCTCGTGCCAAAATAATGAAAGCATGCTAAAACATATTGAACAACAAGTAAAACTAACTAGTCACCTAAACAGATATACTATGTTCCCAGCCTCACCATGGACACTATCACCAAGTATCGCATACAAGAGTATATAATATAATAAATAATATCAAGGGTACCATGAAACCACTTCCCCACTGGTTATCTACTTTCCCCAACGATGCACGTCTAATGCATATCTCTCAAAAAAGGTTTTCCCGCGGACACTTGGGCGAAGCACCACAACATGAACCTCATGCAACAAAACCACCACATCCATGCATGAAAAGTAACCAGGAATTTTTCGGTTGCCACCACAGCTCACATAATTAGTATCATACGTCAAGCATTATACATCAAGCCATCACAACGCATACCCCAAGTAATTATCCTCAAACCATCCCAACCTACACATTTTACACCTATAGTAGTCAATATGAAACTATATATATAATAAATGTGTGTGAATAACAAACAGACATTACAACATTGTACACACATATATGGGGAAAACTAACTAATCTGCCAACCAGCACAAGTAACAACCAAGAGATGAGAGTAGGCCAAAGGGGGTAGTCACCCATCCATCCTCCCACCATAATGTTGGGGAAAACACACCCCCAGGGTTTAGAATACATAGGGTGTCAGTTTCCCTAATTGATGGCGTGGAGTAGCATATAGAAACATAGAAATTACAGAATATACTATAGCTCACACCCACACTATGGGCATAACCTAGTCTTAGACACAACTACAACTAATGTCTCTCAGACTCCTGGCATCTACTTCTATGACTGGGTATCCTATAAGCACACAACCATTTAAAGAGCTTGTATACATTCCATCATTCCATTTTAACTTGTATCACTTTAGGCTCATTAATTATTTAAACATTAATTAATAATTAACAATTTCCACATTATATTTCATTAGAATCACACCCAAAGTCCATTGTTACATTAAAATTGTAACCTTAGTATTGCATCTCACTAAGCTCTAGGCCCATGGGTTAACCTAATTTATTCAATAATTTATTAATAGAATTTCTTTCCCATATTCTCATGAATTATAGAAATACATTAAAAGCTAATAAAAACAATGGGGCTTAACTCGGTGAGTAGATGAACTACCCATCGAGTCTATGTCGCCTATACCAAGAGCATAGACCCATCCTCCATCAGGAAGCTAATCATAGAAACCATGTGGCAGACCCCATGCGTCTTTGCCCCCTTTTGGAAGTAGGGTAAGCAAACCAGCTTCCTTAAGTAGTGGGGAAAGTAAAGAATATAAACAAACAACAATAATGATCAAGAGTCCAAACATTCACATCCAACCCGTTTCATCATACATGGTGTCCTCTCCAACACCCACATGCATAAAACGATGCATCTTGCGACCCTAGGATTTAAATTCTTCCATAGATAATAGGCCTCCCTACCCCCACAAATCACAATGGCCATCGAGGATCATATCACAACACAAGAATTAGGAAAACAAACCTCATATCAATTGGTCTCTTGTCCCTCAAACAAGAAAAATGGTTACTTAGAACAATATAAGGAATTATCTTTTATCATGAAACCAGTTCTTTAATCCATCTAGAAATAACCAATTAATTATTTTTAGGTCCCAACTATGTGAATCCTAAATAGTATGCTATCAAAAATAATTAAACATTCTTACTACATCAATTGGATTAATATCAATTTACAATAACAACAACATCTAGATTCATTTACATACCTCATTGTCTTTAGCCGAACAATTATAAATTAATTCTACCTTTATGTTCATTACCAAATTCCATCAAGAATGAAAATATAAAAAAATAAAGCATAAATATGAGACTATCTAGCAATAAAATAGGCATTTACATATGATCTATATTAATTTATTTATCTCGTTAAAATATTTAATATTTTAATTCCATTGGGATACAGTGGGCTATAACATTATGACTCAAAAGTTTCATGTAAAATAATTGAGATTCAACAAATCTCCAACCTCAAACAGTTCTTGATGTTATTTATACGATAATAAGCCACCCAAAGGGTTACGATCTCCTCCCTCGTGACAAATGTATCCACCCAAGGAAGCATAGACACCACCACACCAGTCAACATCCAAGAAAAGTCCATTAGGAACATGGGGATAGAATTCCATAAAATGGAAATGATAAATAGAAGGAGATGAACCTAAATTAAGGATGACATATCATACATTATATTAAAGATTTATTGATAATGTTTGGTTGCATCAAAAAAGAGGGGAACGAATCGAAGGAGGAAAGTTTGATCGCACAACTCCTATGGGATGAAATGAAAGTTTCAAGCATCTCACACCAGAGAACAAGGAGGAATAACTAGAGAGGAAGATATCTCTTCCCTTTAGAGTATTTAATGGAGAAGTCATTAAGATACGCTAGATTTTCCATTAAAAGAGGTTCATATTTAACCATGCAGTTTGACCAAGTGAAAACATCCCGATCCTTATGAAAATTAATATGGGTTATATGACCTTTGTTTCAGAATTAGAGTCCTTAAAATGAGGGACTAAATGCATTTTAAAATAAAGGAAACGTCAATGGGAAAAACTTGTAGGATGGTGGAAACACTGTTCAGGAACAAGAAATTTGGAAAAGGAAATAGAGGATGCAATTGGAACCTCGCCATTCTGGAAACACTATTCACATAAGGATACAGTTGGATCTGTTCACATAAGGATACAGTTGGATCTGTTCACAAGGCTACCATTTGAACTATTCACATACACATTCTGTTGGAACTATTCACAAGGCTACCATTGGAATTGTTCACATGGGCCTACCATTTTATCTATTAAAATAAGCCTACCATTTGAATTTTTCACATGGATACCATTGGAATTGTTCACATAATCCTACTATTGGAACTTTTCACAAGGCGACCGTTGGAACTATTCACATAAGCCTGCCATTTGAACTGTTTACAAGGATACAGTTGGAATTATTCACATAATCCTACCATTGAAACGTTTCACAAGGCTACCATTGGAACAGTTCACATAAGCCTACCATTGGAATTTTTCACAAGGCATCCATTGGAATTGTTCACATAAGCCTAACTTTGGAGTTGTTTATAAGGATACCTTGGGAACTCTTCACATTATACAAAATGTTGGAATTGTTTGCAAGGCTAATGTTGTAACAGTTCACAGAAACCTACTGTTGGAACTGTACCCAAGGATATAGTTGGATCTATTCACAGAAGCCTATAGTTGGAACTGTTCCGAAGGCTACCATTGGAACTGTTCACATAATCCTACCATTGGAATTGTTAACAAGGCTACAATTGGAACAATTCATATAATCCTACCGTTGGAACCATTCAAAAGGCTACTGTTGGAATTGTTCACATAAGCATACCATTGGAAAAGTTCACAAAATTGGTAATTTAGAAAAGTGTTAGAGATAAGTCACATTAACCTCCCAGAACACCTCAAACTCAAGATTTCCAAAGAGGAATGGACTAGAGAGGTTTGGGTCATTACATCAGATGCCTCTCAAAATTATCACGTCCACAAGAATTCAAAACCCACCAAAAGAGAAACCGAATGGGATCCAAACAACCAACCATTGAGATACCTCTCAAAAGATAGAAAGCCATAATTAGCAACCAAAGAAAGCCATCTCATAAACACGAATGGTGTACAACCACAAAGCGAACATCGTTACACGAAAAGAGTTAAACATCAAACAAATCTAGGTACTGAGCACATATCTATGACTCACATTCCCAGGTATGCTCCTCCACGCCACTATGTCTCTATAAGATAAGAACTAAGGGGATAGAATGCCCATGAAACACATTCTCTTTGTAGTAATAGATCTATATCAGTTGTTCCCCAAAGGTTGTATCATCATCAACATCGATCTGTACCCAATCGATGACTTGAGATTCATTATAAAGATAACGATAGAACTGTGAAACATAAAAAACATTGTGTATCCAAATCATCTGTGTGGGTAGTGCTACTCAATACACCATGACTACAACATGAACCAACACCTCCAAATGAAAAAAAATCGGGGAGAAAGATTACTCCATAGACCAATCCTTCCCTACACATGATGGAGAGTCACCTTTAGAAAGATGTGATCCTCAACATCAAACCCTAAGGGTCTCTTCCTTTGATCGACATATGGTTTCTGATGATCCTATACTACTTTCATCCTCTCTTGAATCACATAAACGATCTCTTTCATATTCTACACTAGTTACAGTCCAAGAATTGCTGACTCCTCGACCCCAGTCGAGAACGACGAAGAACATCATGGTCGGTTATACAAGCCTTCAAACTACGCCATACCGATGGGGTAATAAAAACTGTTATCGTAATCCTACTCCACCATGGGTAAGTGTCTCATCCATGATCCTCCAAAATTCAAGACATAAGAGCGTAACATGTCTTAAAGAGTCTGTATAGTCCGCTCTATACGACCACCCATCTACAGATGAAATGCAGTGTTAAGGCATAGCTGAGAAACAAAATCATTCTAGAGAACACTCCACACCCAAGAGGTAAAATGAAGATCTCGATCAGAAATGAATGTTCATAGGACTTCTTGGAGTCTCACCACCTCCTCTAGATACTTCCTCGACAAAACTTCCACTGACCATGACTTTTTTGATTGCTTTGAAGTGTGATGATTTCGTTAAATGTTCCACTAACAGCCAAATATAGTCATTTCCTCCCTAATATATAGGTAAAACCATAAAAAAGTATATCGAGATGTCCTCCCACTTCCACTATAGAACATATAACGGCAGGAGAAGACCACCAAGAACACGGTGTTCGACCTTCAACTTATGGAAAACCAAACATCGAGACAGAAACTCCGCAACAACATGCTTCATCCCAACCCACCAAAACATACTTGTTAATGCTCGGTACAAATTTTTCATGACAGGATGAATCACTAAAAGGAAAACTGTATAAATCTCTGAGAATCGTCTTGAAAATTGATAAAGGAACAAATATCCTCCCATGATAAAACACTTTGTCTGGTTCATCCTCAGATGAACCATCAGGGGCCTCGCTACAAACAACTTGGTCTCTCCTAACCTCCACCTCTAGATCCCCCAACTAGGACTCTACCACTTTCTTGTACAAGGGATGACTACACTATCATCTGAAAAAGATATAATTTCCCCCCGACTTCTCTCATATCAAGATGTAATGCTGATTGTTCATTCATTACTCTCTAGGAATCACCAGATTCATGTACTGCATCAATACGTGACTTACGGTTCATCACATCAGCTAAAACATTCCCCTTTCCATGTGTATATGATATTTAGATGTCGTATTCTTGTAAGAACTCCATCCAATGATATTTTCTCATGTATAAGTCATTCTGGGATAAATCATACCTCAGACTCTTATGACTGGTAAAAACCACAAAGCGCTCTCCAATGAGGTAATGTATCTACAAATTTAGAGAAAAACCCACAACTTGTTACTCAAGATCATGGGTGGAACAGTTATATTCATGGGGGTGAAACTGCCAAGACCCATAAGAAAAAACTGATCTCTAGTGCATCAGAACACAACCTAACCCTTGATTCAAATCATCACAGAAAACATCAATATGAACACCCTCTATTAAAAGACAATGAATTGGATCACATACTATTTTCTCCTTATGATATGTGAAAGATATGTGACACTGATCAGTCCATAGTAATGCTTGATATTTTCTTGTCAATGCCTTCAAATGAGTCACAACTGATGTGAAATCGGCTATGAACCTTCTATATTAGCCTACAAGACCAAAGAAACTTCACACCTCTACCATGGCCTTTGGGGCTTCCCAAGACACCACTACTTCTATATTTGATGGATCCATAGCTAGTCCTAGCTGGGACCCAACATGCCCCATGAAACGTAATTCTCATGCCCAAAACTCACACTTAGAAAACTTCCCAAATAGCTGCTGTTGACAAAGAACCCCTAAAATGTCTTGTAAGTGATTTTCATGCAACTCCTCGGACATGGAGTACACAAGGATTTATTTGATGAAAACCACCACAAATACAACTAGAAACTCACAGAACACCACATTCATCAATCCCAAGAACACATCTATTGCATTCGTCACACAAAGCGGCATTACAACGAACTCGTAATTCCCATGACGAAAACATAATGTAGTCTTTAGGATATCTTCATCATTTGTACGCATCTGATGTTATCTTCACCACATATCGATCTTTAAGAACCAACTTTTACCCTCCAGATCATCGAATAAATCATCAATATGTGGAAGAGGATAGAGGTTCTTTAATTTCACTTTGTTTAAGCAATGAACATCGATACACAACCACAAAATGTCATCTACCTTCATCATGAACAAAATTAGTGCACCCCATGGAATCACACTCGGCTAAACAAAACCGCACTGAAACATGCCATCATGTTGTATACATAGCTCTTGTAACTCAGAAGGGTCCATCCTCTATGGATAAATAGAGATAGGAGATGGTCCTTGTGGTAGACTGATCCTAAACATGATCTATTGTCCAGGGTTAATTCTATAACAACTTCTAGAAAGTCATTAGGGTACTCTTATATGACCCTAGGAAACACCAACTACCATACCCATGTATAACGCATCATAAAAATAGCCATCAAGGATGATAAGAATAGAACAAGCCTCTGAACCATCAGAGTGTCTTACTCTCTATCAAACACTGTTGGCTCTCAATATGTATCGAAGAACACCACCTTCCTCTAGATGAAATACATGTTATACTGCACAAAATACTACAAATCCATGTCAAAGAGGACATAATATGGTTGTATTCTAAAACATAGAAAATCTCCCCAAGAGTGGTACTTCGCAACACTAGCTAAACATCTCAACATACTTCAAACAAGTAAGCTCGACCAAAAACTGGCGTAGTCAATGCCAAGGGAACTAGAGGCCTATCTACCTCAAGTTACAAAGCCTGGAAAATTGTAGGTGGTATGAAGGAGTGTGTCGCTCCTGAATCAAACAAGGAATACACAAATTTAGATAACTAGAAAAGGGTACCTCGAACGATGTCTGGCTCTCATGGCGCTAGGAATGCTAAAGCATGAAGCTGATCATGACAACCACCACGACCACTCTAACCCTGATGAAGACAACCACCATAGACAAGCTCTGCTCTATGAGGATGGGGAGCGTCGCAGGGCTGTCATCTGCATTCCCTATCAACCCACTCATGATCCAAAGCTGGTGAAACTTGGTAAGGGTACCTCGACTACAATTTCCTCAACCGAGGAACCTAGAGATGAACACCTGGGGTACGATGACTTCTCGGATTGTTCAGGAACTCTCACTTCTGATAACCTCGACCACCATAAGAAAAATAATTTCATAATCCCTTGGTATATGCCTGAGATCTAATTCCCCCATAGAAATGAGATATGGAGGGTTGGGACCTACCCCCGACCGAAAAGAAACTCTTCTTCCCTTAAAACTGTGAACCCCAAACCACTACTCTTCTTCATGAGGAATCATGATGACTCCCTCTCATAACAATCTTGTTCTGGCCAATGTCCTCTTGATGAACTCTACCCTCACCATCACCTCACGAAATTTCTCCAACATAATTGGGGTGAAGTAGCGCCAGATCTTTGGAAGCAAAGCCTTCTAGAAATTCCTTGACCCATCCTCCTCATCTGGAATCAGGTCTGAAGCATATCAGAAAATGTTCCTGAAACAGATTCCAAACTGTCACACACTGGATCTTCCCTATCAAAGGGTAAGAATATCCTAGAAATAAGACACCTTCATGGTCGAATTAAGAATCTAGACTTTATAATTTTCCTAGAAATCCTCTCATGAGATCACCGACTCCTCACAATCATCGAGGATCAAGAACCATTTCTGCCCCACTGCTCCACATAGAATCTCCACAACCAAAGACACCCATTGCTCTTTTTGAGCACAGATCGAACTGAATCCTATATCGACCTCCCCCAAAAAATATTCTGTGACTGCATTTGAAACCAAGCCCTCGTAATTCAACAGACTCTGGCACTGAAACTATATGAGTTTCCTCCTCCAAGTGTTTTTTTCATCGACCTCTACCATGGGACAATCTACTGGAATAGCCTGCTAGACATCTTCTGTGAAAAACTGATGAAGATGACAACCTAGAGCCATACCTGCAAAATAACTAATAGTTAGAGATCCTAAACCTGGAATATGGAAGAGTCTGAATTAATTAATTAATTGTTTTATTTTATTCATTTTAGATTAACATATCCCAAAGTATACCCATTTAAACACAAGCACAATGAAGAATGCTGATTGATCCTTTCATAGTTCTCTAACCTGAAACTAGTATCACCTAGTTAAGTATCCATTGTAAATTTAAGTGTATATGCATCAGATCATAGGGGGCCCAAAACACCTATGTCTCAGCCCGTATCCAGTGTTTACATCCCTTGATAAATGTGACTGACACTATTTCCCTACCAACCCATGAATCCTCACATGTTCCTAACACCAAACTACATCATATCCCTCAACCAGAACTTGGATAGCACTCTTTCATGATCCCCTCCTCACAAGGTGTTCCCCTCATGGTCTGGAAATGTGACAAGAGTGATAATGACCCCCCGAGTCCCTCCTTCAGTTGTCCCCGAGTTGGATTTTAGCACCAAGGGTATAATAAACACAAAAAATGGATGCATTACCCTCTAAAGGAATGCATGAGAAGGATAGAGATAAGGCAGAAACCAACCAACTCTAAATCAGACTGAAATAAAAAAGAAAACCCATTTGCACAAATTTAATTTCATGAAAAAACACTATAACTGAAAGGGGAAAACTACAAGAACCAATGTAAAGTAAAAAACCAATAAGAACCACAATCCCGAATAGCTTCTACAACCCGAAGCTAGTAGAAACCAACTGGATCTCCATCCTAATCCAAGTGACCTGATAAAAGTTTATATATACATAAGGTGATTATAACAGTATACTTAGTAGGATCCTCCCCGGGGCCTCTCGTGAAAAAGTAATGAAATCATGCTAAAGCACAGTGATCAACAAGTGAATCTAACTCGTCACCTAAATAGGGATACAATGTTCCCAACCTCACCATGGATACTCTCACCATTTATCCCATAAAAGAGTATATAATATAACAATTATTATCAAGGATACCCTGCTACTACTTCTCCACTGGTTTTCCGCTTTTCTCCAACGTCACATGTATTTAGCATCTCTCTCCAAAATGTCTTGCCTATAGACACCTAGGCGAAGCCCCACAACCTGCACCTCATGCAACAAAACCACCATGTGTACAGAAAAAAAAGTAACCAGGTAGTTTCCGAGAGGCACCACAACTCGTAGAACATGTATCATACATCGGGCATTATACCTCAATCCATTACAGCCCATACACCGAGTAAGGATCCTCATTATATCATAGCCTATACACGTTACACCTATAGTAGTCCATAGGAAACTATATCCAGAATATATGTGGGTGAATAACCACAATCCACTACAGCACTCTACACAAATATATGGGGAAAACTGACTGTTGTGCCTACCAGGACATGTAACTACCAAGATAACATAGAGAGGATAGGTGCAGTTATCCATCAATCCTCCCACTATAATGTTAGGGAAAACACCCCCTAGGGCTCAAAATCACTAGGGTGTCAATTTCCCTAACTGACGGGGGGAGTATCATATAGAAACACATAAATTAGAGAATATAATATATCTCACAGACACACTATAGCAACAACCTAGACTTAGACTCAACTACAGCTAACGTATCTCGGACTCCTAGCTTCAAGTTCAAATACTATGTATCTTATAAGCACACAACCATTTAAAGTACCTATTTACATTCCTTAATTCCCTTTTTATCAGTTAAACTTTATTCTCCTTAATTCATGAAACATTAATTAACCATTAACAATTTCCACATTATATTTCATTAGCATCACACCCTATGTCCATTGTTCTTATAAAATTGAATCCCCGACATTCCTCTCACCACGCTCCAACTCCATGGGTTAACATCATTTATTTAATCATTAATTAATAGAATTATATTCCCATATTCCCAGGAATTATAGAAAAAATTTCAATGCTATTAAAAAGAAGGGGGGCCAACAGGATGAGTAGATGAACTACCCGTCGAGTATTTACTGCCTATAGCAAGATTGTAGAAAAATCCCCCCATTAGGAAGCTAAACACAGAATTCACTAGGAATACCCTATGCATCATCACCCCTTTCTGGAAGGAGGGTATGAAAACCTGTTGCCTTGAGTAGTGGGGAAAGTAATGAAGAGGAACAACCAACAAAAATCAGTAATCTTCCAAACATTAACATCCACCCCATTTCATCATTCTCAGTGTCATCCCCGAGAGCCACATGCATAAAAAGATGCATATTTCCACTCTATGCGTCAACTACTCCCATAACCAATAGGCTACCCTACCCCACATATCACAACAACCCTCCATGCTCACATCACAACACAAGCTGCATGAAAACAAACATCACACCAATTGGGATGATGGCCGTTAATCATGCAATAGGGTAACTCGGAACCCTACAAGGAATTGTCATTTATCAAAAAAAGATCATTAATCCTTTTAGAAATAACCGATTTATTTTTCACAGGTTCCAACTACAAGAAACCTAAATAGTAAGCTATCAAAAATAATAAAACACACTTACTGCATTAATTTTATTAACATTAATTTACAACAACAACATCCATATTCATTTACATGCCTTTTATTCTTCAACTGAGAAATTATCAATTAATTATAGCTTTACATTCATTACCAATTTCCATCAAGAACAAAAAGATAAAAAAATAAATCATAGATATTACAATATCTAGAAAAACTAGAGGCCATATCATACGATTGATATCAATTTATTTATTAGTTCAAATATTTAATATATCAATTATATTGTGATCTAGTGGGCTAAAACAAGTTAACTCTACAGTTTCACGTAAAATAATAGAGAATCAATCTGTACCCTACCTCAAATGGATATTGACATTCTTTATATGAGAATGAGCCACACAAAGGGTTATGATATCCTCCCCCAGGAAAACTATTCCCACCCAAGGATGGAGAGACACCACCAAACTGGTCAAAACACAAGAAAATTCCATTATTAACATGGGGATAGAATTCCATAAAAGTGAAATGAGATGCAGAAGGTTAGGAACCTAATAGAATGATGAAAGATCAAAGCTTATATCGAAGATTGATCGATACAGCTTGGTTGCATAAAAAACTGAGGGGAAACTAAATGATGAGGAATGTTTGATCTCAAAACTCTTATGGGAAGGAATGAATGTTTCTAGCGTCTCACACCAAGGAATAGAGTGGAAGAACATGGGAGTAATATATCGCATCCCTTTAGAAGATATAATGGATCAGTGGTTAAGATACACTAGATTTTCCATTAAATGTGGATCGTGTTAAACCACACAATTTGACCAAGTAAAAACACCTCGATCCTTAAGAAAATTGATATAGTAGTTATGGTCATTGAGTCGACCATAGAGACCTTTAAATGATGATTTAAATGCATTTTACGTCAAAGGAAGCATCAAAGGGGTGAAAATGTAGGAAGCTGGAAACATTGTTCATGAATCTGAAATTTGGTAAGGTAAATAGATGTTGCAGTTGAAACATCACTGTTCTGGAAACACTATTCACATAAGGTTACCATTGGGACTATTCACATAATCCTACCATTGGAACTGTTTACAAGTCTACTGTTGGGACTATTCATATAAGCCTACCATTGGAACTATTCAAAAGGCTACTGTTTGAACTACTCACATAAGTGTACCTTTGGAACTGTTCACATAATCCTACTATTAGAACTATTCACAAGGCTACCATTGGAAAGGTTCATATAAGACTACCATTGGAACTATTTATAAGGATACTTTTGGAACTGTTCAAATAAGCCTACCGTTGGAACATTTCACAAGGATATCATTGGAACTGTCCATAGAAGCCTACTATTAGAACTGTTCACAAGGCTACCGTTGGAACTGTTCATATGAGCCTACCATTGGAACTATTTACAAGGCTATCGTTGGAACTGTTCACATATACCTACCATTGGATCTGTTCACATAACTAAAATTGGAACTATTCCTTAAGTATACTGTTGGATTTGTTCACAAGACTACCATTGGAACCATTCACATAAAAATACAATTGGAAGTGTTCACAAGGCAACCGTTGGAATTGTTCACATAAGCCTAACATTAGAACTACTCACATAAGCCTACCGTTGATACTGTTTGCAAGGATTCTATTGGAACTATTCACATATGGTTACCATTAGAACTGTTCACAAGGCTACCATTCGAACTATTCACATAAGCCTACCTTAGGAACTGTTCAAATAAGCCTACCATTGGAACTATTCACAAGTATACTGTTGGAACTTTTCAGATAATCTTACCATTAGAACTGTTCACAAAATTGGAAATTTGGAAAAGTGTTAGGGATAAGTCAGTTTGATCTCCCAGAATATCTCAAACACTATATTTCCATAGAGGAATGAACAAGAGAGTTCTAAGACATTACACAACCAACCAAATTCATTTTCGATTGAAGTACACAAAGTCATCCAAACATTTTATGTGAACGTTACTAATTATATAATTGTAAATAATATTGAAATAATTGATATAAGAGTAATAATAAAATTGAAAAAGGATATTATAAAATGAAACAATTAACCTATCATTATTTTCCTAGACGACAATGGATGTATGTGGTAAATCAAAATCATGTTAAAGGCCTTTTATTTTTTAATAGTGTTTTTTAGAATATTATTTTCATATATAACAATATTTTCCAAAAAAATAGAATAGTTTTTTGTAATTCACCTCGTATTGTTTAATGTCATTTATAATAATGTTTTTCTTTATATGAATATATTTTAAATGAATATTTTTTCCAAATGAGGAACTTTGTTAATTTTCCTACAATGGTATTAAAGGAATATTTTTTGAAAATATACCAAATGAATGGATTGTATATAATTCATGACTAATTTTTTATTTTAAGCATCATTTAAAATTTTACAAGTATATTTTGGATGAAAATATTTTTATTCATATTTGAGATGTATTTTTTCAAAATTATTGATCTTAATGTGGAATCGGTATTTTGATATCCAAAAGCCTCTTCATATGGGTTTAAAACCCTTTTTAGAGGTTTAATGTTAAAAAATATCATGAATAATGTTTTATTCATGTTAATTGAAAATAATATATGGGAAATATGAGATATTAATACAACATATACGATATGATAATCCCCATTATAGCTCATAGGTTATCTTGATATAGATTATACATTGGGTGAACCCATTTAGGGCTAGGTGGGCCTGTTATAGATTTGGGTGTCCCTAGATAGTGCACCAATGCATTGGGTAATATACCTTATCTTTCAATTTAGAAGTGATAAATTTATTAAGGGCTTCTCATAAGGATTTTAATAGGCTCTAGTTATTTCAAACATGGATATAACTTATTGATATTTTGTCCTCATCCCATATTTTAAAATATTTCTCATCAAGATTGAGGAATATTGTGGGAAAGGATGAGGTCCAAAAGAAATTTTTAATGAATTATCATGAAAATAATTTACATTTATTTTTAATATTATTTTTAGGTGGAAAAAATAGATACTGGGTTTAATTTTCAACTTGAATGTATGACTTTACTATGTAAGAATTTTTCTTAATTAATTCAAACTCTATGATGGAAATATCCTCATGATTTTATGTAAGATAATCATTCCTCAAAGACACTATAATATGTAATGATAATGGATTGGTCCTTGAATGTATTACCATAGGGTTGGTATGTTATTTGATTTCATGTAAACGTAGTATATTTTAGTAAAATATTAATTCCTATAGAGTTTATACATGATAAAGTTATATTGATTGGTTTGAAATTTCATGATATTTGTGTAGTAAAATCTGGGAGAATTCTAAAAAACCTTAGTTTCATTCATAAATGTAATAAAATATTATAATATTGTGGTAAAATATAGAGACTTTGGATTACTAACAATAAAATCCCTTTATAGATAAAAAATGTTGAAATATGCTCTGGAATATAAGAAAAATGCTGCAATTATCATTAAAAATGCTAGTTGAGTGTAAAAGAAATATCCACGTGGAGAAAATTTAGTTTTCCTAACCCCAAAACTTGTTTAAACCCCAAGGGGTATATTATTTAGTGATTCAAATAATATTTACATAGCACAATGATGTATTTTTATCGAATTAAATAATGAAATATATATGTATTAATGTTATAAATAATAATTAGAAAACTACATTAGGTACCCCAGGCTAAAATAAAGAAGTTATAGGTTGATCCAATAATTTTTTAGTCAAACAAAGAGTGTCATTTGATTATATAATGGTAACCTTGTAGAATACATTATTATTTTTTGATTCTATATTCACATGAGTAAAAACTAATATTTCATTAGACATTTTCATAAATATTTTTGTTTTAGTATTTTGTTGTAAATAAGATAAAGGAAATGAAATTGTCAAAATTATATCTTGGGTATCTTGTATCTTATAGATACCATTGACAATTTCACTAGGTTATTGATTTTGAAAATATGGTTGAAACAAATTATTTGAGGGGGTCAAATTTAACCTTCCATGATATCATTAAATTTTATTCATTAAATAAATACTTTGTTGATTTTCTAGGAGAAAAATAAAAGCATAACAAAAGATATATACAATATATTATATGATTATAATTTTTAAAATAACTAGAATAAAAAAATTTGTAGTAAATATACATATATTAATCAACTTAATAAATTCACATATCAATAGGATAAATGATTAATAAAATTTAATATTTAAAAAGATTATTTTTCAAAAAAAAACATTTATAATTTTTTATTTAATTTATCCTAACAAATTAAATTGATCACTTTTATTATATAATAATGATAATACGTAAAATTTATAAACAAGAACTATGATATTAATGTTCATTTTATTTGTAATTTATATGAAATAAGATTAAGAACTCTAAATGCCCAAAATGACCTTATTCAATAAAATTTCTTCCCTAATACTGTGTATTTCAAATTAAAAGACAAATATATTTATTTCAAAGTTTTCATACGATATAATTTAAATCATTTTTTATTTATAATTTCAATATTTTCTTGTGTATTTTTCTCTTAATTTATCTAAAGGGTATAATTTAATGTGAATATTTAAAAATACATTTTCAACAAATATTATAATTTTTATGACGTCCTCATGAAATAAATTTGACATAAAATTTATTAATACTTTTTATTATTTAAATATTTACTTAATAAGGTAAATAATTATTTTTTTATTTTATATTGGTTTTTTATACTCATACATTCTTTTCGAGATTCAATGTTATATTATATTTTAATAAAAAATTATTTTTTGTCCTCATTTTAAATGATGTATTAAAAATGTAGCATTTGGTTTTGGATTATTTCTTAATTTACATTTCACTTATTTTGTAATAATAAACTAGAAAATGAAACATGGATAAATTCTATATATTATTTTGATGTCAATTTGTTTCTATAATATAAAATGAATATTTCATGAATTCTTTTACATTAAATTCAAATTAATTAAAAATAAATCTACCACGTAAATAATTTAAATATTTTAAAAAGGATTAAATATTGTATATCTTTTAATTTTAATTAGGTTATAACATTATATTAATTTTTACAGATAAGGCTCAATTACCAAGGTAAAAGATAAGTTACCGTAGTAGTAATAAATTAGGGTAAAAGTCAAATCAAGGATAAATGTCCAATAATAACTCAAATAATATACCTTATTTGGGTGGATGTTTGGTTTCTCAACTATGGGTTACCCTTATACATTATAGTTCACTTTTGGAGGGAATTTTATGAAAAATACACTTTCTATTAATATAACGTTTTGAGTATTTAAAAATAGTACACCCCTCTCACTTATATATTGATGACATCACCAATCCACTTATACTAAAATTTATAGCCTTTTTAATCAATAGATATATTCCCAAAACTCTTACTGAATAATTTCTCAAATTTTTAGGGGCATATCTCTCACTAAAAGACTAATCAAGGAAGGAACAACCAATTTTCTTGAGCAGTAAGCTAAAAATAAATAATAACTCCATTGCATTTATTTTTTTTCATTATCATTATACATAAAATAATAATAATTTACCAACCATAAAATAACTATATATGTATCCTTTGTTTGAATAAATTTTAATGTTTTTATTTAATAATCATTTTCAACCTTCCTCCTAACTATTCACAAAATGAAATTTTTGCATATGTATACATGAAGACTGGAGACTCTAGTGATGGTGTTCTTTATTTCCCATCATCCCCTTAAATGGTTGGTTATAATAATGTATTTAATAAATAAATATGATATTTGTGACATAATTATGGTTCTATAATGATATATTTTATGTAATTTACTTTTTTTCAATAATTGTAAAATGGAAGAGTTTCCCATGCAGACGTGCAGACTACTACCTCCATAGATGATGTGTTTCATTTTTCTTCAATGTAATGATTTTTACTAGAAAAATTAATTTTATTAATATATAAAATATTAAGGATTAATATATTTAATTAAAAATATTCTAAATGGATCAATGAATATTTTACAATCATTATAATGTAACCCACTAAAATCTATAAATTAAATGGAAGAATCTCATCTTGGATTCTGTTTTCACAAACAATATTAATTATTTACTTGTTGTGAAAAGGGATTAAAATTAATTTAAACAAAAGTATTATAATATAATTAATACTCATGTAATTATAAACATTTTTCAACAAACTGTAACAAAAATTACCATTATGAATCTTTATTGAAACAAAAAAATTAACATTAACAATAGATGATAAAATTAAACTAATACTAACTAATATATATAGATAATTATTACTATTGAGGTGTATAAAAGTTATTAAATATAAAAAAGGTTCATTAATAAGTTATTAATATTTTATATTTATTATATATAATGTTAAATACTTTTCATCAATTCCAGGAGTAAAAGCTAAGGGTTTTCTTATCGTAATTTTCTTTCATTGTGATTTGCTCTTTATTCACAAAATTAATTATATATGTAGTGTATATTATTACACATACATATATTTTAAAATAACCTTTATAAAATTAATGTGATTTATAATTCCATATATATTTTTTTCAATAAATTTAATTTAATTTAAATGTTTAAAAAGCAGGAAGTGTTCTTCAACTAAAATAATATTTTTTGATAAATTATTTTTATAGAGAACCAATCTTTGTTTATATTGAATATATATATATATACAATTTTTAAATACATCAGTATTGATTATATTATTAATTATATTTAAATATCTATTTAATATCTTATATTTCTTAGTATTTTGATACAAATATTTTTAAATTTGTAATGGTCACTTTTATAACCACACTTAATTTTAGAGAGGAATGTTCTTCCTAAATATTAATGTTATTATTAAGACAAATTTCCTTTTTAGTATATTAAAATAATGTTTTTTATAATATATTATGTCATATATATTTCCATTTACATCAATTTTAATGGAATCTATATTACTCTTTTAGTGACGTGAGTCTAATCATTGATATTTACAAAAATTATTCTTATTCATATATTTTATCTCATGCTCTAGATTTATATATTTAGCCTTTATATATTATCCAAAATCCATTTTATGAATAATTTTATTTTCATAAAAGTCAAGGAAAACAATTTGATCATCTATGTGAAAATGGATTTCTAATGTGACATTGACTTCATTTTTTATAATATTTTACATTTTTTAGAATATGTTAAGTGAATATTAATTTAAAAAGTAATCATACTAATTAATTATCATAGAATATTTATTTTCTACAAGAAATATCCTCTCTATATGGAGGGGGGAGGGTTATGAGATGTTTCTATTTTCCTTTATTCATAAAATATTTAAAAAAAAATAAAAGTTTATGATCTATTTTTGGTTTTTTCTATAAGTAAATTTTTAATGATCATTGAAATTTACTATTCATCAATAACAATATCATTTAAAATGTTTATTATATTTTATTCGTGATATGATATAATGATAACTACCACCTTTTTTCTCAAGATGGATTATGATTATTATATTATATTTATTTTCTATGGATATTACTAAAAAAAATTGTTTTATATTCCAATATGGATGTTCAGTGGGTTCTAAGTGTTTTTTAATATGAATTATAATCATATTCCTTTATAACTTGTAGAAACATTTTTGGACATACAAATGTGATGATTGGGGTAAATAATTATATATACCTTCGAGGTGTAGGTGGGTATCATGATTCAAAAGGTTTGTGATTTATTAATCCATCCCATTTATAAATTTTGATATGACACAAGGCATTGATGATAAGATTATGATTTCTAGAAATGAGTATGTGAACATAAGATCGGGGTTTCTTAGGATATGGACATGAACGAGGGATCTTGATTTCCTTCACATGGCCTTTTTGTTAATATCATTAGGTCTTTGTATAAGTCCATTATGGTACGATTAGGATGTCCAAAAATTATTTATTATGGAAATTAAAAATTATTTTTTATTATCCATGTTTTTTACATTTCTATATATTCCATTGAAATATTTTATGAACAAATTATTTATTATAAATAAAATTTATTAATTAATTACTCTTTAATATCGTTTATTCATTTTGTATCCCTGATATGTTCCAATGTATTCTTCCCTTAACAAACAACTTGAAATATTTTTTTATTTTTATTCATTTCATTAGGGTTCTATGAAGTGAACTTTATGTGAGATTAAAAATGCATTGAATGGAATATAAATGTTTTCATGAATTTTCTAATGATGTGTTTTAATTTATCACATGTAAGGTAGAAAACATGTTTGTATGTAGTCTCCCAAGATTGAAAAAAAAATATAATCCTTTATTATGTAATTCATTATATCATATACCAAAGGATTAATGTAACCACCAGATCATGGTTGCTTGAATAAGGTTTGTTATAATATTCATTTCTATTTATTAAAAAAATAAAATTTTATATTAAAATTGTATCTAAAAGAAAATGGATCATTTTTAATACTTAAATATATAAAATGTACAATATATTTTTTTATTAATATAAAATAAAACATTGTTTATAAAATGTTATGCATAGATTTATATGATCCATATAATATTTCAAAAAACTTATTCTAATTTTATAAATTAATATCTATCGTAAAAATAGTTTCATAAGTTTTTTGTTCATTCAGATGTCATGGTGAAGTCAAAAAATTCACAATTTTCGTAAATCAATTTTTTAATATTTGCCAAAATATAACCTTTTGTTTGGAAAATTAAAAAAACACCATATACTTTGACATGACGATTCTAATATTGATGCTTATTTAGTCAGGACTCGTATTTGGTACCCGGGCCATGAGTACCCCAAGCCCGCCTTCTATAGGCCAAGGGGTGGAGACTAGCACCAAAGGTGTAAATCCCAATGCTGGGAAGGAATTGCCTTTGTAAATTGTAAACACACACAATAAAAGTACAATTGGAATCAAACACTGAGTAAGAACTGTATACAAAAAGGAGTGCTGAAAAGTAAACGGGCCTGAAATACAATCTCAACAAGAAAGTACAAGTACAACTAAAAAGCAAGTACAACTGAAGAAAGGTAAACATCAACTGGGTCATCCTATAGGGTTTCCTAACTGAAGGGTAGCTATAGATCGCCTCCTCATCACTCTACATATGTCCGTCTCCTCCGTGTGTTGACTCGTCGTAAGGTCCACCTGCTGGTACCATCCAGTACTACTACTCTGATCCTCAGTCAGCGATGTTTTTCATCTGCAACAAACACAGTGAGGTGCGAGAATATCCCATGAAAGGGTGAGTATAATTATACTCATCCGGGACCCCAAGACCCTTAAGGTCTCATGAAATCCAACAAGGATAAACCACAAAGTATGAAATCAACAGATAACCTCAATTAGGTATATTCCCATACATATATCTATGTTACCAAGTAATCCATCTCAATCATGAAGAAAACACAAAGTTACTGACTCAGCTCAAACCATGATTTTATTTTATGGTTAGTAACATGTAACACTCTCAGTCAAACTGTCGAAACCTTGGCTGCTGGAGTAATCATCCTCAATAGAGTATTGTGGGATTACCACGTCACACAAAGGCACTTTCCACAATCCTAGACTAATGAGGTACTCTTACTGTCGAGTACCATGGGTCTGTTGCATCACATAGAGGCGCTCCTTACTGTGGGTCTGCCCTGACACCAAGGTTCTCCCCATTGGGTTAGTCGAAAAAATCTGAGTCCAATCAGTAAGGGGTTGTCAGGTCTCTGCGAGCTACTAGGTCCCCGCACTATACCCGCTCGTCTCTGGAAGGATCCGGTCCACGAGCTTCTGGTCAATGATCTACCCTCCACGAAATCCCACGTTGATGTATCCTGAAGTACCGGCTCATCAAAAGGAACCCAACAGGGCAGACGGTGCATCAATCGGGCGCCCAATCTAAGAGTTATTGGCATTTCCGTTCTGAGGTCCCGGTTGGATTTAAGTTCAATCCAACCTTACCGCACCCCAAAAGCATCCAACCCTCAAGTGGGGTATCCCAAATGAACTATATTGCTCCAAGCTTTCTATCTCCACAGATGGTTCGTCAATCAGACGCATTTAGCCCAAGTTATGGGCGAAAAGGTGAAATCAGGTCAAATGGGTCCAGGTCTAGTCTGGCCCAGTCGGACCAACCCGACCCGACCCGGGTCCAGACTGGGGTCTAACCCAGTCTGCGGGTCCGTCCTGGCCCTCAGGTCCAACTCGGAACGTGGGTCCGACCCAGCCTGTGGGGGCGTCCCAACCCACAAAGGCGGCCCAGCCCACGCTGGCAGCCCAGCCCCCACTGGCAGCCCAGCCCGCGCTGGGTCCTGTCCGCACTGGGTCTGACCTAGTGGCCCAGCTACCTGGCGGCACGCGGGGGTCCACCCTAGCCACATCCAGGGGGAGGCCATGCCCCTGGTTCCCAAATGACTTAGCTGTTTGGGCGGGTGGAACTGGTACCAGGATGGCGCCAGTGTGTCACGTGGGACCTAGTGGGGTCCTGCTGTTTGCGGCATGCCGGGCGGCCAGCCAACTCCACGCGCAGTGCCGGTTGCGCAGCGCCTCTTTCAGTGGCCCAATGGCTCAGGCTGTCAGCCTTCCTTGCGACTGGCCTTACGCCGACCACTGCTTCTCTACCACGGAAAGGGGCTGCAGTCCCCCTTTGATCCACAATGCAATGAAAGTCATTGGTTCTATCCGCTTGCGATCTTTCTGCGGGTCACCAGACGAGTTATAGTGGCCCTTTTCTCATTCTGGTAGAAGCCACACACTCCTCGAGACGTTGCCTTCAATTCGCAAACATCATTGACAAGATTTCCTCGTTCTGATCTCATGCCGCGTTTAGTGTCAATTTCCACAAAGAAGGCGGACGGGTCAGGCTGTGTTTGTTCGTCCCTCACCATCTGTGTTAGGGTGATATCAAGTGGCATGGAATTCTAAACCATGAGAGAAAACTAAGAACGGGGAATAGAAACAAATTTTGAACCCCTACCTCGTATCATTTGTTTGTGGTGATGAGAAGGAAGTATGGACGTCGTTCATCGTAGGTGAGGATGTCCTACTTTGGGAGAAAATCTCAAGGAAAAAGGGTGAAGACGGTCGGTGTCATGTTTGGCATTCTTCGTCGGAGATCCCTTCCTCATTGGCACTCTATCTCCAAGAGCTCGTCTTCTCCTCAATCCTCCTTTCCAACAAATGAATAGCCCCCTCCCCCCGAAATAAGAGATTATGTGGTATATTATGTTTGTTGGAATAAATTCAAAATGAGGCATTCAATTAATTTTTGTGTCTTAATTAATTAAATGGGGTGGGTTGGCACTATTAAGTGTAGAGGAGACGAATAGGCTCTCCCTCATTAACGGGGGGAGTTCTAAAGGCTTCCAACTCGGGTGCCCCCCAAATTAGTCCTCACTAGTGAGGTTGAGTTTGGGTGGGACCCACCACCAAAGCCTTTCATGGGAGGTTAAGGTGTACTGATCCCCACCTCCAACCTTTTCATGGTGGTTATAACAAAAATAAAATAAAATATGTCATGCACTTAATTTATTTCATTATTCCACGTAAAACCCAAAAACTATCTTTTGTTCCCGACCATCTGTCGTCGAGGTGAAAGTCTTATTAAGCGAATACTAGCGCTGAGAGTTCAACGACGCCCTTGGATTTCAATTACGAGCACCGACTCAAAAAGTTATAAAATCTTGCTCATATGTTTACTGAACGTACCTGAAAAAAACATCAGAAATTGATTCCGGGCACACCTGGCCTCAGAATCAAGTGCCGTAAATTTTCGTAGACCTATAAAATTCCCATGTATTTAAGAAAAAAAATTCCACAGAAATTCTGGGTCTTTACATTTTTCTCACCTTAGAGATTTACATCCCAATAAGTTACAACTCAAACTATGGGGTCAAATGGGGGTACTGAGAACGCATCTAAGCCTCCTGCTCCCATGTGATCTCCTGGAGGTTCCCGTGCTACCAGTGAACATGAACCAGAGGTATCGACCATCCACATAGGACCCCCTCATGTCGATCCTCAATCTCCACTGGAACCTCCGTAAAAGTATCCCCGTCTTCGACATCCATATCTCTATGGTCAATGATGTGGGAAGGGTCGTGCATGTATCTCCTCAGCTGAGATACATGGAATAAGTCATGCACCTAGTGCAACTAAGGTGGAAGAGCCAAATGGTAAGCCACCTCGTCAACTCTGCTGAGGACCTAGAAACGTCCGATGAACCTTGGAGATAAATTTCTGCCTAGGCCAAATCTCCATATACCTCGTCGAGTTGAGACTCGTAGAATGACGTGGTCGCCATCCTCGAACTCCAGAGGTCTCTGTCTCCAATCAGCATATGACTTCTGTCAGCTCTGTGTAGTCTTCATCTGCTCTTGGATGATCTGCACCTTCTCTGTGGTAGCCCGTACCATATTTGGTCCCACCAGTGCTGACTCCCCTGGGTTAGTCCAGCACAAGGGTGATCTCTAAGGTCGCCCGTACAATGCCTTAAAAGGGGCCATCCCTATACTAGAGTGATTTCTCTGGTTGTAGGAAAACTCTACCAAAGGTAAGTGATCCTCCCAACTACGACCGAAGTCAAGGACACATGGACGAAGCATGTCCTCGAGAGTCTGAATGGTCCACTCAATCTGACCTTCTGTCTGGGGGTAGAAGGTGGTGCTCAGAAGAAACTATGTCTAGAAAGCCTCCTGCAACCCCTTCCATAGCAGGGAAGTAAACTGTGCGTCATGATTGGAGACAATATAAGAAGGTACTCCTTGTATCCACACAATCTCCTACATGTATAGGCATCCCAAGCTCTCTACTGAACCCTACTCTCTAATCGGTATGAAGTGGGCTGACATGGTGAGTCGGTCGACGATCACCCAAATCGAGTCATGACTCCTGGATGTACGTGGAAGACCCGTCACAAAGTCCATGGATATCACATCCCACTTCCACTCTGGGACATCTAAAGGCTGGACCAAGCCTCCTGGTACCTGGTGCTCTTCCTTCACTTGCTGGCATGTGAGGCATCGAGTGACAAACTCTGCTACCACTTTCTTCATTCCTGGACACCAGTGCTATCATCGAAGGTGATGGTACATATTCACCACTCCTAGATGTACCATTAGAGGGGATGTGTGGAACATACTCAACACTTCCTCCTGATGTTCCACTGGTAATAATGTACATCCTTTGAAAAGGTTGACATGCTCCCCACCTTCAAAAAATCCATCAGGTGCCTGCCCTATGGATATCTGAGCACGTCGTGTCTCGCAGTAAGTGTCCTTATGCAGTGCCTCCCTAACTCGCTGAAGAAGTGGTGGAGTGACTGTACGAGACTGAAGTAAGACTACTCCAACTCTATCCACAAAGGATATCTGTAAACAGCCAGCAACTCTATCGCCTCTCCTTGCAGTTGTATACCAGATCTCCTACTGAGCACATCAGGAAAACCATTCCCCTTCCCTGGAGTATAGACTATCTTGAAGTCATAGTCCTGGAGGAACTCAAAAAAAAGTTAGTGTCTTAGGTTCATGTACTTTTGATAGAAGATATACCTAAGACTCTTGAGACCGGAGTACATAATATAACATTCTCCCATCATATAGTGCCGCCACATATTCATGGTGAATACCACTCCTACATCAAGAAACACCCGAGTCTGGTCCCTGATGCGTCGTAGTAAACAACGTACCCAGCGCCTTCCTCTGGAAGCCTAAAGATGGGGGCACTAGTCAACCTCTACCTCAGCTCCTGAAAGCTCAGTTGACATCTCTCCAACCACACAAAGGGTTTCCCCTTCTTTTTCAAGGCTGAAAGTGGTGCTGCAACTCTGGAGAAGTCTGGAACGAATCTCTGGTAGTATCCAGCCAAACCCAGGGAACTCCGTACCTCCCTCACACACCTGGGTGGATCCCAATCAAGTACCACCACAATCGTTATCGGATCCACTATAGCTCCAGCCTCTGAGATGAAGTGACCTAGAAAGTGAACCTCTTAGATCCAAAATTGGCACTTCGAGAGCTTACCATAAATCCAATGCTCACAGAGTGTGTCCAGTACTACCCGAAAATGGTAGGCATGCTCCTATTAATTATTTAAGTAGATCATAATGTCGTCGATGAAGACTACAACAAAGAGATCAAGGTACAACTAGAAGATATTGTTCATGAGTCCCATGAACACTGTTGGAGAATTGGATACACCGAAAGCCATATCCTAGAACTCGTAGTGGCCGTACCGACATCTGAAGGCCATCTTCTGCACATTCTCATCTCAAACTCTTAGCTGGTGATTTCCTGATATGCGGTCTATCTTCAAGAACCACCATGCTCCATTCAGATGATTGAGAACGTTGATCATCAGGAGTGGGTACTTGTTCTTAATGGTCACCTGATTTAGGAAATGATAGTCAACACAAATCCTCAAGCTCCCATATGCCTTCTAGGCAAACAGAATCGGGGCTGCCTAGGGAGAAACAATAGACCAGATGAATCCCTTCCCTTGTAAGTCCTTCAACTGTAACTGAAGCTCATTAAACTCATCGGGAGCTATCTGCTACGCTAGAGTAGATATCGGTGTCTTCCCAGGGTACATGTCAATGTATAAGTCCACCTATCTATGAGGAGGTAATCCTAGAACATCGTCAGGGATAAAATCCGTGTACTTGACCACCACTATAAGATATCTCAGAATATCTACATCGAATGCTCTGAGGGTAAGGCTGTCTGACTGATGAGTGATCGGCTGCACCCTCCTCTGAGTAAGTCTGTCATGTGCTGAAAATTCTCCCTTCTCGCCAGTGAAGGTAAACCTAGTCCCATCTGTGCGGACACACCACACATTGCGCCTAATATAGTCGATCTGATCATGGACAGTAGATAACCAGTCCATACCCAAGATGACATTGTAAGGCCTCGACACCGTTATGAGGAGATCCCTGCTGAAGCTGTCGCCTCCTAGAGTACATTCACACTACCAGCACTAGTGTGTAATCTTCGAGTCTGCTCCCGTAGGAGTCTCTTTCCGTAAAGATCGATCAAAAAGATCTTTCGGAATCTCCGACCTCTGAACGAGGGTAGTGGAAATGAAAGAGTGTCTGAAATCCAAGTCAATAAGAACTGCAGCTAAGGTGGAGTAAACACATATCATACCTAGAATCTTCTCTAGAGCACCATGGTCATATGAATCAGATTCCTGGAGCTGATCTCTCCAATTTCCACCTACTCCTTGCGGTTGGGGTGGATATCCTGGTGGTGGTGGAGGTAACACCTCAAATTGTTGTCCACCACCAGCTGCACGACCAGCTCCTCTACCACATCTGCCTGCTCCCTACAGTCCACCTCAATCAAACCTCTGCGTCTTCCTTGGAGGTCCCTAAACTACCTTCAGATCATCTGAATGGTGGTTTGGATAGTCATGAGCCATGTGACTTTTCTCGCCGTAGGTGTAACACTGTCTTCTCCTGGCATGTATGTCACTACCCCAGGTGCCCCACACAACTAATCCTGAGTCATGCGGTCATCCAACTATGGGTCTAGTCTTCTTGGCGCACTACGTCATCTATCTACTTCCAGCTGTAGAAGACTCTGATGCGCGTCGACTAGTGGTGGGTCTTGCTGCCGGAGACTGCTCAGCAAGAAAAGTCTCTACCAGGAAGGCTCTCTCTAGCACCCCCGCCTGCGTTGGGATGCTGAGTGAGATCATCGAAGACCTAATCTCTCTCTTGATCCCTACTCGAAGGTCTGGTCCCTAATGAATGGGTCTCGTACCATATCTGTGGAGAAGCGCGAGAGGTCGGTGAACCTCACTGAGTACTGAGCTACCTTCATGCTACCCTATTATAAATGTAGTAGCTCTTGTATCTGCAACGCATGAAGGGTGGATAGGACAAACTCCACCCGAAACAGGATCTCAAAGTATTTATATAGTAGTGTCTCCAAGTCATGCACCTGGAGCATCATGCTCCACTATCTGCATGATGTTTCCAGAAGGAGACACACGTTAAGGACCACCAAAATTTCTCTTGGTGTCCCAACTAGTCTGTAGACACTCACTACAGTCTCCAGCCAATCCTCAGATGCAAGTGGGTCCATATCTCCCATGAACCTGGGTGGCCCCAGGTGATGGAACTCGTGAGATGCGCTCAAGCGACGTGCATCATATGATGCTGGGGCTAGTGGCATCTGTGGACCAATTAGAAGTGGTATTGCTGGTGCCTCTGCTGGTGCCTCTACTAGAAGAGGGACCTGCACTGAGGCGTCATCACTTGGTGGGATATCTTCACAAACAACTCTCGAGGCTCTAACTAGTCGTCCACGTGGAGGCATCCTGAAAGAAACGGTTGTGACATGGTCAAAAGATTTTACCTGGTGAGTTGACCTGGTTGAGCTGACTTAATAAAAAACTTTTGAAAACAAACACACAATCAGTGCTATTATGCACTGAGTCAGAAATCATACGTCAGGGTCCTAGTGTATGGATACGCCGGCCGCCGCACCAACACTGGACTCCCTGAACTTAAAACCACACTTTGTACCCTTAACACTATTTCTTTACAGAAATTAATGATCAGAGTCCTATATTCTGCTGTAGAACCGACTCATCTGATACCAATTTTTCACGACCCGTCCTCGGGACCCATGTCGTGATTACCCCAAGCCCACCTTCAATAGTCCAGGGGCTGGCAACTAACACTAAAGGTGTGAATCCCTAAGGTGGGAAGGCATTGCCTTTATAAATTTTAATCACACACAATGAGAGTACAACTGGATGTAAACATTATGTAAAAAATGTATAAAAATAGGAGTGCTGAAAATTAAAAGGTACTAAAATACAAGCCCAATAAGAAAGTACAAGTACAAATGAAAAGGAAGTACAACTGAAGAAAATTAAATCATCTATTTGTCTGTCCTCTGGGGTTTCCTACCTAAAGGGTAGGTAAAGATAGCCTCCTCATCACTTTACGTCTTTCAGTCTCCTCCATGTAACGACTCTTCATTAGGTCCACCTCTGGGTACCGTCCAGTCCTGCTACTCTGATCCTCAGTCAGTGTTGTCCATCATCTGCAACCAACACAATGAGTTTTGGGCATAGCCTGTGTAGGGGTGAGTATAACGATATTCAGTAGGGACCCTGAGACCCTTAAAGTCTCACAAAATCCAACAAGGATAAGACACAAAGTATGAAATCAATAGATTACCTCACATAGGTATATGCCCATTCATATACCTATGTTACCAAGTAATCCATCCCAATAATGAGGGAAACAGAAAGATACTGACTCAACTCAAACCAGGATTTTGTTCTCGGGGTAGTAACATGTAACACTCCCAGTCAAACTATCAAAACCAAATATGCTACAGTAATTCTCCTCTATAGAGTAATGTGGGCCTTCCGTGTCACATAGAGGCACTTACCACTATCCTGGACTACTGAGTTACTCCTCCTATCGAGTACAGTGGGTCTTCTGTGTCACACAAAGGTGCTCCCCACTATGGGTCTACCATGTCACACATAGGTGCTCCCCCTCGTTGCATGTTGAGGTACTCCTCCTATCGAGTACCGTGGGCCTGCTGCCTCACATAGAGGTACTCCCCACTATGGGTCTTTGGTGACACCAAGGCACTCCCCACTGGGGTAGTCGAAACACTCCTAGTTGAATCGGTCAGCAGTCGTCGGGTCTCAGCCAGCTACTAGTTCCCTACACTATGCATGCATGTCTCTAAAAGGATCCTCTCCACGAGATGCTGGTCGATGCTCCAACTACCACAAACTCCTAGGTTGATGTATCTTGAAGTTCCGTCTCGTCAAAAGGAATCCAATCTGACAGACGATGCGTCAATTAGACGCTCGGTCTGAGAGTTATTTGCATTTCTGTTTCGAGGGCCTAGTTGGATTTAGGTTCAATACAACCCGACCATACCCCAAATGAATCCAAACATCGAGTGAGTTATTCCAAAAGAACCTTCTTGCTCCAATAATTCCATCTCCGTAGACGGTTCATCAATAGGACTCTCAGAGCCCATGTTATGGGTGAAAAGGTGAAATCGGGTCAAATGGGTCCGAGTCCGGACTAGGGTCCGACCCGGTGCATGGGTCTGACCCAGCCTGCAGGTACGATTAGGCCTTAGGGGGAAGCCCGACCCACGGGGGAAGCCCAGCTGCCGAAGGCGGCACAACCCACGCTGGAAGCCCGACCCACGCTGGGTTTGGCCCGCGCAGGTTCCGCCCCGCGCAGGGTCCGGCTAGGCAGCCCAGCGGCCCACAGGGGTCCACCCTAGCCGTGTCCAGGGGGAGGCCTCACACTAATGGTTCCCAAACATCTTATAATTTTGGGTGGGTGGAAATAGAACCAGGATGGCGCCGGTGTGTCACGCGGGACCCAGCGGGGTCCCGTTGCATCTTGCTGGCCAAGCTCCCACCCGACTACTCGCGCGACGCTAGTTGGGTCGCGCCTATTCTGGCGGCCCAAAAGCACGGGCCACTGTGACCCCCTTTCGTTCGATCGGTCGACGCGGTTTCACCTCCCCCTCTTCGGCAACTCGGCGGCTCAAGCTGCCGGTGTCCTTCGCGGCCAGGCTTGCACCGGCCGCCACTACACCGCCGCGACCAGGGGCCACGACTACTCTTCTGGCAGCACATTTGTGCCATTGTCACCACATGATGACGCTCGTCGGTTCCTTCCACCGACAATCATTCTATAGGTCACTGGATGAGTTCCGGTGGCCCATTTCTTATTCTGGTAGAAGTTTCACACTCCTCAAGACTTTTCCTTCGATCCAAAAACATCATTGACAAGAGTCTCACATTCCGGTCTCATGCCATGTTTAGCATAAATTTCCACAACGAAGGTGGATGGGACGGGAATTTTTTGTTCAGCCCATGCCCTCTATGTTAGGGTGATATCAAGCGGCTTTGAATTCAAACCCACGACAGAAAAGGAAAAATGAGGAACAAAAACAATGTTTGAACCCCCACCTCATATCGTTCGTTGGCGATGATGAGGAGGAAGTATAGACATTGTTCGTCGTAGGTGAGGATTTCCCACTTTGGGAGGAAATACCAAAGGAAAAAGGTTGAAGAAGGACGGAATTCTTCATTGGAGTTCTTCATTGAAGATCCTTTCCTCATTGGCGTTCTATCTCCAAGAGATCCTCTTCTCCTCAATCCTTATTTCAAACAATTGATTAGCCCCCCCAAAAAATAGATTATGTGGTATACTATATTCCTTAGAATAAATTCAAAACGAGGCATTTAATTAATTATTGTGGATTAATTAATTAAATGGGGTTGGTTTGCACCATTAAGTGTAGAGGATATCTAGAGGCTCCCCCTCGTTAATGGAGGGAGTACAAGAGGCTTCCTACTCGGGTGGTCCCCACCAAATTAATCTTCACAAGGGAGGTTGAGTTCGGGAGGTCCCCACCACCATAACCTCTCATGGGAGGTTATGGTGTGGCGATCCCCACCTCTAAACTCTAAATGATGGTTATAAAAAAACAAAACAAAATAAGTTATACACATTTTTTATTTTATTAATACACATAAAACCGAAAAACTATATTTTATTCTCGACCATCTGCGGTCGAGGTGAAAAACTTTTCAAGTGAATATGGGTGTTGCGAGTTCAACAGTGCCCTCAGATTTCAATTCTAAGCACCAGTTAAAAAGTTTTAAAATCATGCTCATACATTTTCTGAACGTGCCCAAACAAAACTTCAGAAATTGATTTCGGGAACACCATTCCTCAGAAGCAAGAACCGAAAATTTTCGCGGACTCGTAAAATTCCCATGAATTTAAAAAAAAAACCTCCACAGAAATTCCGAGTCTTTACATATTTTTATCCAATTAAAATATTAATTGTGATAATGTTAAATTTTAGTACTCAATGTATAACACATAAAAAACATCTAGAAAAGTTATTCTAAAGTATTAAATAAATTTATTCTTATTATATTAATAATAATAATTATTGAATAAATGTTAATATATGTTCAATACATATAATTGAAAGTAATTTTTTAGTAGTGATTAAAATTATTATGAAAATATCACCCAATATATAAAAAAATTATGTCTTTGAAAGATATTACATATAAATTACTAAACACAATTAATTATTTATATCATAAGATTTAATATTATATATACATTTCTATTAATATTTCCATTTTAATTTTCTCAATGCTTCATACTTTGATTTAATAAAAATTAAATTTAATGAATAATTTTTTTGGGTAAATAAACATTTGAATTAAATATTTTCTTATTTCATTATACTATGTTAAAAATTATATTATTTTAAATTAGTTAGTAAAAATGAAAAACCATTATATACTTATAAGATACATGTATTTCAAATGACCATAATTCTGATGACCATATTTCAAATGAAAGTATTTGTAACAACCATATAGTCATTTAAAAATTGTATAATACATTTTTTTTCTATAAGTTAATTCCATTCACACCACTAGAATCATAGTTATAATTTACACTGATTTTTTATTTCAAAACATGATATATCCTATCATGATGAAATTTATCATCAGAGGTTTTGTTCTACTAATGTTCATTCCATGGGGTGAAGAAGATCCATGAATTATTTTTGGTTTAAAATATATTATTCTTTTCTATTTACTAACCACATTAATTTTATACACTTTTAAATAACAAAATCGTCCCTCATATGTAATTATACATTGTATGAAATGAATTATTTTCTGTACGTTTATATAAATATTCCTTATGAGTGAATAAAGTGTTGTTAGTTTGATTGATATCCTATATAACTTATTTTCTACTAAAGAATAAATATTATAATATAATAGAAAAATAATACTTGGGAATCATATATTGAAATATTAATAAAATAAAATTCATCCTTAAACATAGGGTGTTACATTCTCCCCATTTAATAAATTTTTTCCTCGCTATTTGTAATTATCACTAAGAAAAAAATATCATATGGTATCTTTAGTATAAAGACTATAGAAAAATTAATTTCTAATGTGATAAAAATACAATTATTATTAATATTACTAGGTATCTAATTTCCTAAAATATAATTCTATATGTGTTTTTGGAGACATACCTTTCACAAAATTATTTTTATCATCATGATTCATGCTAAATAATTTATCCAAAAAATATTGTGATATATTCCAATAAAATCAAATTAAACGATCAAAGGAATATAACCTCTCAATAGTAAGATGTATTAAACTAGGAAAATATTATTTCAAAAAATGTTACATTGGGTTAAAATATTTAATCAAACTATAACTCTGTTAGGTTGATATATATTTCATTAGGTTTCACCCACTAATTTTGAAAAACGTAATCCCCAAAAATAATAATACATTAATTTACTATGAAATTTTTAACTATATTATAACACTAAAAATTTTGGAAACCTATAGTCAAAAAAATCAATATAACCTTATCCTCCAATAACACAAATCAAATACCAATCAATATATACCATAATCATAGTTAATCCTAATGTTTTCCCATATAAAATAATTACATTGACATTATATTACTTATTGATCATAATGATAATTTATGATTCTAAACAAATTTAATCATATTAAGTTGATTTATTGTCCCAATTAACCATAATTACCTCAACAAAAAATTATAAAAAAATCATATAGTCCACCTATACCCCGGTCATAGATTCTTCATGAACATGAACATCACTCAAAATATCTCATTAAAATACAATCATATAAGACCTCAACAGGGGTATCAATGATTTGAAACATATCATCAAATGTAACCTTATTTACATGTGATGGTATCCAAGAATATTAAATTATCCCCATAAAATTTCATCCTAACATCTAAAAATATCTACTCACAAAATTGACAACAATATAGATTCCAAAGATCTGAACTCCTAAATCTGGTGGTAATAAACCCAATCATTCCATATCAAATTTCATAGTAACTGAAGTGACCCAAATTTTACAATACGTATTTTAAATATTTATAATAAATAATATTTCACAAAAAATCCAAATACATTTACTAATATAGATTTATAGAATTATTATAATCACTTTCTATCAAAACAAATATCATTATAATAAAATGTATATTTTTCCAATATAACAATAATTTAATAGTTTATAATAAGTCTTCTAAATCACCCAAAAATTCATCAATGCATGATACCCTACTATAGATATCATTTTAATTACCCTTCATTATAACCTGGCGAAATTGAAACATAAGAAGGGTGACATCAAACACTAAGTGTGAGTAACATACAATAAAACCTTTAATGAAATAAATAATGAATACATAATATTTTAGGGATAAATTAAAGTAAAATATAGACATATAATGGATAATAACATCATGTAATATATTCATGGAAAATATAACTATTTAAATTATTACCTCTAAAATATAACCAATTTTATTTTGATAGACTTCATAATTATAGAAATCTAACTCTTACCATTCATTCGTTATTCCAAGACATATATGTAAATATTTTATTAATATTAAAAATACATATTTTATTTTTTCTAATTAGACTTAACAATACATTTTGGGGATATAAAATCATGGGTTCCACATGTTATAGAATAATTCAAATTCATTAAAAATATAAAAATAGTGAATAAATAATACAATAGATAATTAGCATGACTTAGAAATCAATAATTATCCTTATACAAAAAAATAGAATACGATATATATATATTTTCCCTAGTCAATAAATGAAATGAAATGGTCATAATCCATCCAAAGAAATAATGTTGATTATATAATTTGAGTTTATCCATATTGTATCATAAGAATATTTAATCAAATTTTACACTCATAATTACCATTAAATTATAAATAAACATTTAATAGAGAAAGAAGAAAAAATATACATTATATTTTGGATAAATTTTTATGAAATATTTTATGATGCAAACTGAAGAGAAATTTATTTAAAAAACCCTGAATAATTGGAGTGTAAAATTCATTAAAACATTATTATAAAAGGAATGTTATGAATTAATTATTGATGTTTTTACAAATAAATATTAACAATATTTTAAAGAATCAATGTTTCCTGAAAAAACATAACAATTTTTTTTTAAAAAAGGTAACATTTGATAAGAAGTTAAATTAATGTTATGTAAACTGTAAGAAGCCATTTATGTATAGCAAAGGACATCCATCAATCAAAATAAATAAAATGGATATTGAATATAATGATTCCTGGAGGAAAATATGAGTAGTCATTATCTTTACTTACAGGAATCGCTATAGGTGAATTATGGAACAAATGGGGAGTGAAATGGTAAGAGAAAATGTAAAAATAATGGAAAAATATAGTATCATAAAATATATTCCATTTTAGAGATAATAATCATAATATTTCCCATAATTTAAATTTATTCATATTAATCATGAATTCAATGTGTGATCAGAAAGAATCCTATAATGGAATTGGTATCAAATGATTCTAATCCCCAAAAATAAAAACTGAAATAGATTTTAACATCCTTTTAATTTAATGAAATATGTGATAAATTCATTGTTGTGTAATTATATGTATTTAAAATTGATGATAGTTAGTGAATATGGAATTTATATCATTAGAACGAAAATTTAGATGAGAAACCCTTTGTAAATTAGTAATATGTGAATAAAAATTTCTTAAAACAAAGAACATTATCTAAAATTTTAGATAACATGAATTAGTTGGTAACTATAATATATTAAATTTATGGGGAAATTAGAAACAATTTAAAAAATATAATTGAAATCATGGTGAAAAAATGAAACATATCTCATGGAATTAAAATTGAGACCAATTAACCCTTACAGTATAGGTACATTATGAATAAAATGAAAAGGAATATGAAGAGAATAAATGAAAGGGAAAAAACCAATAATTACACATTATTTTGGATGTAAGCAGTTGATATGGTAATATTTACACCATATTAATGTAAATAAGAGAATAATAAAAAACATGTATTAACGAAATGAAATAAAGAAAAATATGCTAAACTACGAATTTTTCATGGTCGAACACACTCTAACATTCCTATATAATAAATTTTATTCATTATTCACATTAGTGTGGTCCTTTTTTCCGATATATTTTACATTATACCTCTAGTTTATAATTCTTCATTTATAATCTATAAATTTCTTATATTTAACATCTATATTTAAGTGTTAATAGTTATGTTTCCCTTGTATGATTTGGTATTATAACTATGGTACCAAATTATCTTTCATTATTTCCTCATATATCGAATTTTTAAGACTATTTAAATCATTTTTTTAAAATTATGATGTCTGAGATTCATATATTTAATTTTATGATTATGGTTTAATGGGAATGCTTTAAAATTCTTGTTTTTTTGTAATTATTGATTTGACAAAATATTTGAATTTATAGTTAAATATATTTTGAATTGTACCACTCCATAATCATTAGAAAATTCTAAATTCATTATTGTTACATGATATTTCTATTATTTAAGTTTTAATATACATCCATGTGATATAATTTATAATAGTTTCAATTTTGGTTGAAAAAAACAAAATAAAAACACATTGTAATATTTTAATGAGTATGACCATGTTATTTTGAAGGGATTACATAACATTAAAAAAGAATAATGGTTTGAAAAACATTTTTAAAAAGTGATAAATTAGGTTAAAGAAATTTTACATGATTAATAAAATGAAAGATAATGGTTGGACGTTATTATTTATAAAGTGTCTCATTGTTCGTATTTTTAGTTGTTAAATTTTTACAACGACCATTTATTGATAATATTTTCAATAGAATATAGAAGTAACATTCTAGATCTGTATTAATTATATATATATATATATATATATATATATTATATTCAGTAATCGTATACAATTTAATAACCTTCTATGTAATTTTGTGAGGAATAATGAAATATGTCATTTAGGGAGGCGGTTGTCTTCATGTAATAGTAAAATTGTTTTCATTTTCCATTAAATGAGGTGAAGGTAGATAATGATTTTTCCACCAATAAATTAAAATTTATACAAAATAATTATAATGATATAATTATATCAGTGGGGTTATAAAATATTCTTACGATTTGAAATCAGAATGAATCGTGAATGATATCTGTTTGTAAAATTACCCATTCCATTGATATCATCCACTAAACTACTAATCATTATTTGATTTGTATTTTTGGGAGAAAACAATTCCTAGGTAATGGTGAAGGATTTTTTGAATGGGTTTTGGTGATTTGGGTTGATTTATTATTCTTTATGTGTGAGGAGATATGTGGTGGTGAAGATATTATTTTATAAGTGGGAGGCATCACATTATAGTAATTAAAAATTAACTTATATGAAAAACATATCAAGTTGATGTGAAAGAATATAAAAAGTAGAGAATAATAGTTACGGTATTAATAATCTTCATTAAATATCACATACATACATTTATGGATATTTTTTCATGATATCATGTCCTTTTATCACATATTTTTAACATTATTTACCTAACTTTACCTTTACTATGATAACTCAATTTTAACCTCAGAAACTTATTTTTATGAATAAAAATAACCGTATCCACATAACCTAATAAGAAAATTCTTATTTTATGTATGTAAAATATTTTTGATGAATTAATTCCAAGAGGTTGAAAATTTAACTTTACTAAGAGAATGCATAAAGAAACAATATTAGTTTTCAAAAGGATATCTTTTGAATAATTAAAATGAGTTCACACAAAAATATTATTTAGTATTAATTCAAATGATATGGATTTTTTTATTAAAAATAATAATATTATTGTAACATTCAATGAAATTAAAAAACTAATAGATCATTTTGAACAACTGATTAAAAAAATATAACTAAATTTTTTCTTATTAGAATAAACTATATATTTTCTTATAAAATGTCTAACAAAAGAGTCTTAAATTAAACATAATATTTTTATATATTTATTTTACTTTTTTAAATAAATTAATATTGTGATATATTTTAAAATTATGAAAGTTGTATTTATTAAAATATAATGATATTGAAATAAAAATCACCGTAATATGAAAGAAGTATTTTTCACTATCCTCCTAATATATTTTTTTAGAAAATTCTTAAAAATCCACACTAAAATAATTTATAAATGATGGAACTTAAAATAAAGTTATTTGTAACAAATTATATTAAAAAAATTGAGAAAAATTAAAATTAATCATGAACATATAGTGTGTAATAACGTTAGAAAAATAATTTTTATTTATAATAATATTTTAATATTTTTATAACCATAGTAATAACTATTGGGTGTATTGATATATGAACATTTAATATATATTTTTAAAATAATTCTTCATTTCTTATTAATTTTATTAGTTTAACGATACTAAACTCTTCAAAAATAAAGTTCTTGAGAATGTATAACTTTTAAATAGTATTTTCAAAATAAACATAACAATTTATATCCTAAAATTTTAATTTTAACAATCCATTGATACTAAAAATTTTTTTAGTTTTTTTTAAAATAGTTATATCATACTTTAGTAACAATAATTTCTGATGAATAAAATTATTTTATAAATAAATATTATTAATTGAATATTATATTTTAATTTCATAATTTTTTATTTTTCAATTATATTATTTTATGTTTTCTACTAAAAATACACAACCTTGATATACATTTCATATACATGTATATCAAATGAAAATATTTGGTATGAAAATACTTCTAATTACCATAATACTAATGGACATTTTTTCAATTACAATATACTCAAATATGTCAACAATATAACATAGATTTACCATAAAAAATTCATTCAATTGTTACCACATGAATCACACATCTCATTCATATTAAATTTATATTTCAAAACATGTTTTTCACAATCATTGTAAGGTTTTTTTATAATAGTGTTGTTTATTAAGGGTGAATAAAATATTGAGAATATAATGGGTATATAAATAATATTAATTTTTATTTATTTTTCACCTTTAATATATAAACATTTAATGGATTTAATAATATATGAAATGTAATAATCCATTGTATAAAATACAGTGTTTCATGTTTATTTGTATAAATTTTCTTTAATGAGTAAATAAAATGTTATTATTTTGTTTCATATGTTGAATTATTATATTCTAAATAAGATCAAATCTATTAATAGAAGAAATAAATTGTGAATGATATGGATAATAATTGAGGGAAAAATAATTCTTAAAACCTAGGATGTTAAAATATCAATAGTAAAACATGGGTATTATGATGAAATGAAATCATATTTTTTATAACCATTTTATATTATGGAACCTAGATATTTTAGAAACTTATTTTAAGGGAGACTTTTATAAATTAATTTTTAGACGATGTTGAAAGATCATTATCTTCTTGTGGATGGAGAATCACTTGAATGTTTTGCATCACCTCCATTTATTTGACAAAAAATGATCATTAAATCTATGAATCTATATTATTTACATCTGTAAATATATTTATTATATTATTTATTTATCAACCATTTCTGTTACATGAGGAGGTTGGAAGTCTAGTTGTGCCAACTATTCATGCTGGGTGAAAGAAATCATCAAAGAACATTCCAAAGACTTCATTTTATAATGCCTTCACCAATTTTTATATTTATCTATTTATAATTATATATACTCTTATTAAACATTCAAAGGATTTTTTAAATATTCCGCCTACTTATATTCTAGAAATACATGATGTAATACAATATATCCTTATGTCTTTTATAATCTAGTTAGAATTTGAATTTTTAGATTTTTAAGCATGGTTTTATTGAAAAACAATGTTAAGATCACTATTTTGGGTGTTTGAATATCTCACAGAGGTTTTTTTAATGTCAAAAATTATTAAAGGCTTTTATGGGGTTTTATGGTAGCATAAGAACGAGTTTATGAGAATTTTGAGTGGACTTGTGATCATGGATGCTCACCATTACCTTTCCTATTGTGTGGTTTCCCTAGTCGAGCTGTTTTGGGAAACCGAGGTCAGATGTACACTATAAAGTCTCCCATTGAGATAGAGGGTGGTCAAAATAGAAAATGATGAGGAGGTACCATATTTAACTTCTTGCATAGATAATTGGTATGTCATTATAGTAATCTGGAGGCTCCATAGAGAGAGATAATGTATGGAGAAACAATATCCCCTGGCCATTGTGATTTCATATTGTTAGTTTTGTGTTATGAAATGGAGAGAATGTGTTGGGTGTGGTACTGTATATTTATGTTTCTCTTGGTGGAGATTTGGAATGAACAAAAGCATGGTGCTTGTTGTGGTGGATGGTTATTTGGAAAATAATTCATAAAAATATTATGGTTTTACATTCCCCAATTTATTATTAGTTTTTGAAGGCCCTTTTATTGTCAACCCTCATTAATTAGTTACCTAGGAGTTTATCAGATTACTTACCATTTAGAAAATGTTTATTTTTGTGGTTTTTTTTATATTTCCATGATGATTCATGGTGAGACATCATTCCCCTACTCCTCTGATTATCCACATTAACAACATATATATTTTGGCATTTTTCATGGTGTTTTAGTAATGATTTCAACCAAGTCATGGTGAAAATAATTTTTCATATTGGGGATTTTTTATAACTTAGATAATGAATGTCTAGAAATGATGATCATAAACATTGGAATTTTTCCAATTTATGGAATTTTCCCTATGAATTTATATGGTGTTTTTGTCTTAAACCGGAAGAAAATGACTATTTAATGGTTTTATATTGTTTTAGATTAAACCAATGATAATGTGGAGAGTATATCACCAACGTTTCTCAAGGATTTAGTGGTTATGATGGTGTGACAATGTCTCCAGGTGAGTCATTAGCCAATAATTCATGATTAGATGAATATTAAATTTAATCATAAATTATAAATGGGATTAAATGAGTTATTAAAAATATTATAACGAATTATAATATTTTTTAACTTGATATAGGTCATTATGATGATGGTTATGGGTAGATTAAGCACATATGTTACTAGGTAATAGTCATTGAGATACTGTAAAGGTAATGAATCCCTAAATGAGGTACGTGCCTTTGAAATTATTTCAGTCTCTTAGTTATGTAACACCCCGACCCCAGCTACCCAGAGCCGGTGCGTTACTTCGTAACATTGGCATGATCACAAAAGATCAAGTCCCGAAAGGCCGATTAGTTTAGTAGTCTTGGAAACACTAGATACATTCGTAAACGTTACATTACATCATAAAGTGAAAAACTACAATAACAAAGTCTCCATAGTCCACACTCATATCCTCTTATGACTATCCCTGCAGGTCATTCATAAAATACTTCTTCACATCCTGGAAAATATTAAAACATTGAAAGGGGTGAGCTCAGATGCTCAGTAAGGATAACAATAATGCGGAAGCTTTCATAAATAAACATTAACATTTAAGGCAATGTATAACTAAAACAAAAGCCTTTTAAACGTGAACATCAACATAATATAGAAAAAGTAAAATGAGATAATGCCATTTACTTCTTCACATGGATATTCTACTGGTCGAATAATCACATGCAATATCAATAACCACTTTCATAATGATGGAATGCATAATTCCAGACTATCATAACCACGTAGCCAAGGCCTCGTGCCAAGACCACAAATAATATTTTGTCAAGGCCTCGTGCCAAGACACTATTTTGTCTCATGAGACCTGCCGATGCATCGAGGATCTGTAGCGGTCTCCACCCGTCACTTATTAAGTCCAATGCATTCCTCATATGAATAGGTTTAAACATATCAAAAACCATAACATAATCATATCACATAAAACATGCATAAAGGAAACATAACATTTCCACATTTCAATCACAAGATATCAATACAACACATTGATATAATAAAAACGCTTTCAAAACCATTTTCAATACCAAAATAAATGAAAGCTAAAACTTTGTATTTATTTTTCATTAAAAAAATGATGCCTTGTAGAGGAAGCCGAAACTCAAATAATGGTCACGGCGGCGGAGAAGTCGTTGTCGCCGCATAAGTACGGAAAGAAAAACATTCCCTTTTGTCGTTTAGCAAAACGCTTCGTATAAAAAAAATTATTTTGAATAAATGTAAAAGTCAAAGGGGTTTATACACCGTATAAAAGAAAGTTTTGTATAAAACCAAATATGCCTCAATGAATGGGGATTGAGACGAAGTCCTTAAAAAGATCATTTTTTAAATAAAGTACATCTATAATGTTTATTCACTATAAGTACACATAAATAATTTACAAATACAATATAGGACATAATAATATCATGACATAATTTGAACGTAGGAGATTAACCCAAAGAATGAAAATTGGGTTAAGAAATTCCCTTACCTCGTGTCTGACTTGACTCAACCGTTCTTTAACCTCCTGAATAATAAACTAGAGTTAATATATAACTTATTAAGAACCATATTAAATTTCATTATGCTTTTTATATCACTTATTACAATGATATGAACATTATGTAATTATTTAAGTTAATAACGGTCATTTTGTCGATCTTTGGTACTTGAGTCAACAATAAACTTCTTATAATTACAAGTTGTTTATGTGGTAGAATATCCATTATCTCCAGAATTATATTCATGATTTATATGTCATATATATCTTATATATCCAGTATATACATTCATTTATAATATTACGTAACATTTAGAGGTAAGAAATGAAATGCACCGTTCATGGAGACGGTAAGCCGTACGTACGCATGAACGCTACTTTCATTTCAATTTCATATTTAATGGAACGAAATCATAATGATATAAATGTATAATATAATACCAGTATAACATAGTGTATAATACCATTTACTCCATCCTTTATACATCCCACATATGGCATTAACGATTCAAATCACTTTGAGGGGGCGGTAGTCCGCACTTCCTAAAATGAAATTATCGCATTTTACCCATAATGGAAATCATAAAGTATGCCATAAATGAGAAATACAGAAGCATAAGTAAAACATAAACATATTATATATCATATATTAAAATAGTGACATCTTAATGGCCACCTTTTAAGGTGTTATATGAGTGTTGAACAATCATCGTTTCGTGAGGCAGAAATTCGCCATCCACAGAAACCCTATGTTCTTTAACCATTAGATGTAGGTGTGTGTAAGTGTATCTTGAATCCGTCTTATAACAACATCCTAGTATATTTAGGATACTGGTGTTGTTACAAAATAAATGAATAAAAAGAGTTTATGGGGTTGGAGAAGAAAAATAAAACAAAACAACATTAGAGAAGACATTACCTCAAAATCGGGTAACTCCTTTTGATTTGATCCAAAGGCTTCCTTGAGAAGAGTTCTGCCCAAAGTGAGGCTTCTAGGAGTAATAGGGGGAAGTTGGGAGAGTATTTGGGCAGAAGTTGGCTGAGCCAAATGGCTTGAAGGTGTGAATAAGCTGGGAGAGGTGGGGGCCTTTTATAAGTAGAGAGGAGGGGCTCTTTTGGAAAGATTGAAATGTTACATTATTAGACAAAGATTTTCGGATTATAAAGGTCCCACACTTATATAATTCGTGGATAAGGTGATAAGGGTTCGAAATCTACCCATCGAATAGTCTTTGGACAAGTGTAAGCCTTGGATTTTACATTATCATTTCATTTTATTAAAATCATTAAATAATGAGGTCATCGCTGCATCATAATGATTTCATAAATAATTTAATTTATTTAATGTCTAAAAATTATAAAAAAAATACTATGATGTAGGAAATCGTTTTAGATTTCTAATGAATATTTATAGTCAAACATTGGACTTGTGTAACCCCACCTAAAAACTGTTTTAGTAAAACAACGCATGTTTGTGTCAATTTAATTTTAACATTAAATAAATATATATTAATGTCATTTTCCAACTAATGTGGCTCCATGGGGTCCCCAAGTTGACCCATGGGTTGTCTTGGTCGGCCATGACTCATCCAATAGGATTAGGACATGTTTCATGCTCATATCATATTATTAAAACATTATTTGTACCTTAAATTACACTAATTACCTCGAATCGCGATTAAGAACTTAAAAGTTACTATTCACCAAAAAATTATTTTAATCTCATTGAACCACATTTTACTTCTTAATGACAACCATGTATGTTGGATTTTTGAAAATCAAAACACAGAAATGGTAATATTTCATTTAAACGAAAAATCAGTTGTTTAACTACCACTTAGTGGTTTCACTATTCATCAAAAATTGATGTTTTTTCAGAACAATGCCAAAATTTCACCCTAAGCTATAATTGATATTCCGAATTCAAAAATGATGTCTATTTTAAAAAATTCAAAACATATAAGTTGCATTAATTAATTTTATAATTAATTCCCGCTGTCACAATAATAGGGTGTTATTAAGAAACAATTTATATCAAAAGATTGGCAATTGTTTATGTCCAATTTCAATGTTAAATTAATTCTAATGACCACCATTGGATAAAATGGTAAAAATATATTCTAATTATACTTTAAAACCACTCAATAGTATAACTTATCACTATAAATTATTTTGATTAAAAAAGTTGTTTTAATTATTTTTAACTATTCATAAAAAATTAGAAGTTCTCAGAAAAATACCAAAAATTCAACATAGGCTAATTTCAATATTACGAATACAAAAATGAAGTCCATTTTGAAATATAAAATTTCAATAATTTTAAAAAGTGGTTATTACTATTCATAATGGCTACTTTGATTAGTCCCGGTGTTTTAGAACTCGATGTTGCGTACAATGCAAGCTATTGCATTATTGAATGAGAAGCGTATCGTGGAAGCTAGGGGTGTTACATTCTACCCTTCTTCAATAAATTGCGTCCTCGCAATTTGAAATTTTTCTTTGAAAAAAAAAGGTTGAAAAGAGTAAATACCATTGAGGAAAACCCACATCGGAAATAAGATTAATAAAATTTTGCCTTGATAAGAGGGAAAGGGAAATGAAAAAGTCACCACCCAATTATGATCTCGATTAGGAGAACATTGGTGGCAATTAGAGACATATAATTAGAGGAAAAATGTAAATATTTGTAGGGAGTGATTGAGGTCATCAATCACAATCAACTGTCAAATTGAGGGCCTCAATGCCTTCAATCTATGTTGATTTAAAATATCATCAGTTCAACAAGACATAAGGTATTAGGATAACACATTTTTTGTTTTAATATCCCTTTACTAAAGTTTAGAATTAATTTATTCATTGAATGAGAGATAGGTATATATATATATTTATTCTTGACAATTAGAGTTTCAAACTTCAACTCATCTTTGACTGAAAAAGATAATAGAACTCAAAAATATTATACTTATCCTAATTGTATAAGGTTCCAAATGTTAACACATACCATGTAGATAAGTAAAATTATTTTTTAATAACCAGGGACTTCCTGTAGGCTAGTGGTAGGAAATAAAGGCCTGTCGCACTATGGTTGTGGGTTCGATTCCTGCAGCTCTGTCCGACGCGACGGGTTATGCCCCACCCTGCTAGTTGTCCTTTTCCTAAAACTATAGTATCATAATATTCCAAAAATAATCTTCATAAATTTTTTAACCTTAAACAATACTATCCAAAGATCAACTTAATCCACTCCAACCTTTATAGTTATCCAAAATACCAATGTCCAGACTTTCTCTATAAGGTCTCTTAATTCCAAAATCAATTGTAACATCAGATTCCCCAAAAAAAGAAAAGTTTCTCTTATTGTCACATACTAAAAATATGATTACCTTAATCATATTAAAACCTTACTGAAATCAAAAAGTACTGTACTAAAATCTTTATATATATCACGTTATTCTTATAACCAGAATATAATCCTTGAGTCCAAAAGCACCAATACATTAATTATTCTGCTTCAACTGTAGTCACAACATAAGATTGGCCTTGATCCCTTCACCTTTTTGGAGGTAAGTTTCCTTGACGCTTAGGACATTAATTTGCATAATGCCCCATTTCCCTACAATTGTAGCATTCAACTTTGATAGCCTCTTTCTTTCCCTAGAAATCACGATCCTGGTGACCCTTTTCTCCACATTTATAACAAACTCCCATTCCTTTTAGGCAAGTACCAGGGTGATTCTTCCCACAATTATCACATGATGGAAAATCCTTCTTTCCCTTTTTCCCTTTATCTGTCTCTTGTTCCACCGTTCTCTTCTTCTCTTGCTTTACTTTGTTGTCATAAGACTTAGAGAATTCCTTTTCTATCTTGATAGCACACGAGACAATATCTTCGTATGATGAGAAGGACTGTGATACTAAAGCTCGATGGAGAAATGGTTTTAACCCATCAAAGAAATGATCAATCTTACTCCTTGGGTTACGTATATAATCGGCAGCATGCCTTGCTAACCTTGTAAAGTTAGCCTCATACTTTGTGGCATTCTCATCCTCCTTTTGTCTCAGACTCAGAAATTGCCTTTCCATATCTGCTCGATGGTCGCGAGGAAAGTATTTTTCTAAAAACAGATCTTTGAACTCCCTCCATTCCATATTTGATACTTCATCATCTTCTTTCATGTTTTGAATCAATGACCACCATTGATCAGCATCTCCAGTGAGGCGGTAAACTGCCATGATAACTTTTTCCCTTTCACTGCTCCCCAAAGCGTGAAATATTTTCTATAAGGAATTTATCCATTGCTCGGCTACTAAGGGATTTGTACTCCCATTGAATGTTGGTGGTTGTTGCCTCATGAATCTATCTAACATTGATCCTCCACGCTGTGGATAAGGGTGCTCCATACGGGTAAGGTTATTATTCATAACCTGAGTAAGTTGTCCCAGTATGGTGATTAGCTGATCGGCACAAGTTGCATCACCAGCCCCAATCCCTACATGGAGTGCCTGCATTGATACGGTTTCCATTTCTTCCACTAGGCGCCATTTCTAAACAATGGCATAAACTAGATCAATTTATGAATCAAAATACATAATCCCATACTTATAAAACACTTATCATAAATTGAACTATTTATGGATATAATCCATAATCATAAAAATGTTTTCTTTGAGGAAATATATACTCATAAACCCTTCAAAATGTTTTGTAAAGAAAATGAGAGTTATCCTAAGCATATCCCCCGGGAGTGTCGTAACCAAGAGTTCAGCAAGGCCCATTGTCGTGCACCAGTTCCAGTTCGAGTCTAGCTCAAAGCGGTGTTTTCGAGTTTTACCCCTAGGAACATCTGTGCGAGAGCCGCCTCTACCTGCTCGTATCCAGACAGGGATGCATTGCTCGGAAAACTCACAAAATCTCTACAATACCAAAATTCTAGGAAGTTCTTCTATACTAATCCTCAAAGTTCATATTAGGTCTACGTGCTCTAATCAGAGTTTATCTAAATCTAGCTTCCAAGGTTTGTACTAAACTTCCTCTGATACCAACTGTAACGCCCCGACCCCAGCCACCTAGAGCCGGTGCGTTACTTCGTAACATTGGCATGATCAAATAAGATCAAGTCCCAAAAGACCGATTAGTTTAGTAGCCTTGGAAACACTAGATACATTCGTAAATGTAACATTACATCATAAAGTGAAAAACTACAATAAAAAAGTATCCATAGTCCACACTCTTATCCTCTTCTGACTATCCCTGCAGGTCATTCATAAAATACTTCTTCACATCCTGGAAAATATTAAAACATTGAAAGGGGTGAGCTCAGATGCTCAGTAAGGATAACAATAATGCGGAAGCTTTCATAAATAAACATTAACATTTAAGGCAATGTATAACTAAAACAAAAGCCTTTTAAATATGAACATCAACATAATATGGAAAATGTTAAATGAGATAATGCCATTTACTTCTTCACATGGATATTCTACTGGTGGAATAATCACATGCAATATCCATAACCACTTTCATAATGATGGAATGCATAATGCCAGACTATCATAACCACGTAGCCAAGGCCTCGTGCCAAGACCACAAATAAGATTTTGTCAAGGCCTCGTGCCAAGACACTATTTTGTCTCATGAGACCTGCCGATGCATCAAGGATCTGTAGTGGGCTCCACCCATCACTTATTAAGTCCAATGCATTCCTCATATGAATAGGTTTAATCATATCATAAACCATAACATAATCGTATCACATAAAACATGCATAAAGGAAACATAACATTTCCACATTTCAATCACAAGATATCAATACAACACATTGATATAATAAAAACGCTTTCAAAACCATTTTCAATACCAAAATAAAAGAAAGTTAAAACTTTGTATTTATTTTTCATTAAAAAAATTTGATGGCCTGTAGAGGAAGCTGAAACTCAAATAATGGTCACGGTGGCGGAGAAGTCATTGTCGCCGCATAACTACGGAAACAAAAACATTCCCTTTTTTCGTTTAGCAAAACGCTTCGTATAAAAAAAGATTAATTTTGAATAAACATAAAAGTCAAATGGGTTTATACACCGTATAAAAGAAAGTTTTGTATAAAACCAAATATGCCTCAATGAATGGGGATTTAGACGAAGTCCTTAAAAAGATCATTTTTTTAAATAAAGTACATATATTATGTGTATTCACTATAAGTACACATAAATAATGTACAAATACAATATAGGACATAATAATGTCATGACATAATTTGAAAGTAGGAGATTAACCCAAAGAATGAAAATTGGGTTAAGAAATTCCCTTACCTCGTGTCTGACTTGACTCAATCATTCTTTAACCTCCTGAATAATAAACTAGAGTTAATATATACCTTATTAAGAACCATTTTTAATTTCATTATCCTTTTTATATCACTTATTACAATGATATGAACATTATGAAATTATTTAAGTTAATAACGGTCGTTTTGTCGATCTTTGGTACTTGAGTCAACAATAAACTTCTTATAATTACAAGTTGTTTATGTGGTAGAATATCCATTATCTCCAGAATTATATTCATGATTTATATGTCATATATATCTTATATATCCAGTATATACATTCATTTATAATATTACGTAACATTTAAAGGTAAGAAATGAAATGCACCATTCATGGAGACGGTAAGCCGTACGTACGCATGAACGCTACTTTCATTTCAATTTCATATTTAATGGAATGAAATCATAATGATATAAATTTATAATATAAATCCAGTATAACATAGTGTATAATACCCTTTACTCCATCCTTTATACATCCCACATATGGCATTAATGATTCAAATCACTTTGAGGGGGCAGTAGTCTGCACTTCCTAAAATAAAATTATCGCATTTTACCCATAATGGAAATCATAAAGTATGCCATAAATGAGAAATACAGAAGCATAAGTAAAACATAAACATATTATATATCATATATAAAAATAGTTACATCTTAATGGCCACCTTTGAAGGTGTTATATGAGTGTTGAACAATCATCGTTTCGTGAGGCAGAAATTCGCCATCCACAAAAACCGTATGTTCTTTAACCATTAGATGTAGGTGTGTGTAAGTGTAGCTCTAATAATTCTTATAACAACATCCTAGTATATTGAGGATAATGGTGTTGCTACAAAAGAAATTAATAAAAAGATTTTAGGGGGTTGGAGAATAAAAATAAAACAAAACAACATTAGAGAAGACATTACCTCAAAATCGTGTAACTCTTTTTGATTTGAGCCAAAGGCTTCCTTGAGAAGAGTTCTGCCCAAAGTGAGGCTTCTAGGAGTAAGAGGGGGAAGTTGGGAGAGTATTTGGGGAGAGGTTTTCCGAGCCAAATGGCTTGATGGTGTGAATAAGGTGGGAGAGGTGGGGGCCTTTTATAAGTGGAGAGGAGGGGCTCTTTTGGAAAGAATGAAATGTTACATTATTACACAATGATTTTCGGATTCTAAAGGTCCCAAACTTATATAATTCGTGTATAAGGTGATAAGGGTTCTAAATCTACCCATCCAATAGTCTTTGGACAAGTGTAAGCCTTGGATTTTACATTATCTTTTCATTTTATTAAAATCGTTAAATAATGAGGTCATCGCTGCATCATAATGATGTCATAAATAATTTAATTTATTTAATGTCTAAAAATTATAAAAAAAATACTATGATATAGGAGATCGTTTTAGCTTTCTAATGAATATTTATAGTCAATCTGTGGACTTGTGTAACCCCACTTAAAAACTGTTTTAGTAAAACAACTCATGTTTGTGTCAATTTAATTTTAACATTAAATAAATATATATTGATGTCATTTTCCAACAAAAGTGGCTCTATGGGGTCCCCAAGTTGACCAATGGGTTGTCTTGGTCGGCCATGACTCATAAAATAGGAGTATGAAAAGTGTCATGCTCATCTCATATTATTAAAACATTATTTGTACCTTAAACTACACTAATTACCTATAATCGCGATTAAGAACTTAAAAGTTACTATTCACCAAAAATTTATTTTAATCTCATTGAACCACATTTTTCTTCTTAATGACAACCATGTATGTCGGATTTTTTAAAATCAAAACACAGAAGTGGTAGTATTTCATTTAAACAAAAAATCAGTTGTTTAACTACCACTTTGTGGTTTCACTATTCATCAAAAATTGAAGTTTTTCAGAACAATGCCAAAATTTCACCCTAAGCTATAATTGATATCCCGAATTCAAAAATGATGTCTATTTTACAAAATTCCAAACATATAAGTTGCATTAATTAATTTTATAATTAATTCCCACTGTCACAACAACAGCGTGTTTTTAGGAAACAATTTATATCAAAAGAATGGCAATTGTTTATGTCCAATTTCAATGTTAAATTAATTCTAATGACCACCATTGGATAAAATGTTAAAAATATATTCTAATTATACCTTAAAACCACTCAATAGTATAACTTATTACTATAAATTATTTTGATTAAAAAACTTGTTTTAAGTATTTTTCACTCTTTATAAAAAATTAGACGTTCTCAGAAAAATACCAAAAATTCAACATAGGTTAATTTCAATATTACGAATACAAAAATGAAGTCCATTTTGAAATATAAAATTTCTATAATTTTAAAAAGTGGTTATTACTATTTATAACGGCTACTTTGATTAGTCTCGGTGTTTTAGAACTCGAAGTTGCGTACAATGCAAGCTATTGCATTATAGAATGAGAAGCGTATCGTGGAAGCTCGGGGTGTTACAGTTATTAGTTGATTATATGTTTATTTGACATAATAATATTTTCTACCAGTAATATTGATGGAATTTGTTATATTCTTATAAATTGGTATGGAATCACATTGGCCTAATAGTCATCATAGATTATTTTTCTATCTAAATATTTTTGTGTGCCTTAGTCAAACAAATGTACATGGCCCAATTTATTATTTTTGAAGGTAAATTTATTGATATTGATGATCAAATAGATTTTCTTTTTGAAATGAGATTTGATAAAATTGATTTGGATTTTGTTGAATTTCAAAGTGATTATTGGAAATTGTAAATAGGTTTGGAAATAGTATTTCAAAATAAAAAAATTTCATATCAGTAAATACATTTTTATATGATTTGAACCAAAGGATAAGCATGGCTAAAGAGGAGATTGATGAATTTTTAAATTTTCTAGATATTTGAATACAAAATTTTTACATAAATAAAGCATGAAAGGATTAATTGGCCTTTTTTGGTCTATCCAACCTCATGTAAAGGTTGTCATATTTTTCTATATTATGATTTTTTTTGTGGTTTTTGTGACGCCAACCCTAGTAACTTAGAGCCATTATCTATTTTATTAAATTGTCATTATATTAAAATAATATCATTTTAAAGGGCCTAACAATTTATTAAACATGAAAAAATATATAAATACCTGAATGATTCATTACATTTGAAAACATAAATCTTAACATAATATTATTTCAAGAATATCATTATTGCCTCTAGATTATCCTTGAATATCATTGTAGTATACTTCATAGATTCATGTATAGTAAAATAATTATGGGTGTGCTCAAATTCTTAGTAAGGGTTATGTATAAAATAATATATCATAAATCAATAAATAATTATCAACATGGAATAATAAATAACATAAAAACCATTCCATTTAATCATTAACTTGGATTTCATAATTATACAAGAAATGCTCAAAATTTCAAGGTAAATAACTGAAACAAAATTACATTAAATTAATATAATGAGATTTAAATTCTTCTGAACATAATTTTTGTCCTAAAATATCATAGATAATAAGATAATATATAATAAATATAGAAATTCAGATGACTAAAAACACATTCCATCTAATCAATAAACTTAGAAGGAGATAATCCCCAAGTTAATATGATTATGAAAATCTCATTGAATTGGATTCTAAATTATGTAAATTATTTATTATAAGACTTCATGATCCCAGACCTCATGATACTTCTACCATCAATACCATTCACAATATAGTTTAAAACTATATTTAGTAACCCATTTAATTATATCTTATGAATCCACCTCGCGAGAGTACGGATGCATCGAGAGGCTATATATAACTATCCCACAACCATATATTTTTGTCCAAATCAATCCACCCTTATTTAAATATCAATTGAATTAATTAATAATTATACTTATCATCAAATATTTACAATGGATAAATATTGTATATTTATCAATATTCACCCAGTTAAGAAAATAACTTTCAATGTAGAACATCATATGTAAGAATGGTACCAGACTTAAGAGATAATCAAATTGATGATACATGGAATATGGTCATTTAAAAGAAACTTCATATGTAAAAATTGAAGACTGTTTATGAATTTATCATATCCATGATATAAATAATATGGATATTTAATTTAAATTAAGTGTACAATTATCACAAGAAAGTAAATGATTCAATGGAATGTTAATGAACACAATAATGAATGAAGAAATTGAATGTAAATACTTTATTTTTTCAAATTTATCATAACCCAAACACAGAAACAATAAGTATGGTATCAATACAACATATTATAAATATTTTAACAATAAAGGGGTGTTTTCATCTATGAATTTCAATACAATAAAACATATTTAATAATATTCTTAAGGAAAATATCCTTATTACTTTAAAAAATATTTTAAGAAAAATACAAAACAGATTTTCAGAATAAATTTATTTTTGAAAAATCATTGAAAATAATAAAATAATCCATAAAAAATTGTGTGAACATGGTGGTATATAATTTCATACATATCTAGTGTGTTAAAATAATGATTTATTTCACATTTTTAGTAAAATCCAAATAGGCCAAATTTTAAAAATACCAAGCATGTTCAATTACATTTTTTTATTAAAAAGACAAAATGTGTAAAAATATATTTAATAAATCATTTTAAATTGATGAAAAAAAATCTTACAAACATTTTTTGGAAGCATTGTTTTAGAAGAAAACATATTTCTGGCCGAAAAGATAAATGAAGTTGAATTTTCAAAAAAACATTTTCGAAATTATTTTTACTACCAAAGGGAGAAAATGTGATATTATTAGTTGGAAATGATCATGAATAAAAATTGGAGAATAAAGTTAAAGGTTTTTTTAAAATATGATAAACTGATTTATTTCTACGGAAATTGAGGTGTAAAAAATATTGATTAAAATAATATTATGAAATGAACTCTTACAAAGACCATAACATTAATATGAGAATCACTAAATTAATCAATTATGGGTATCAAGTGAAAATAAACATAAAAAAATTGCATATACATCATAATATTATAAGAATTCATTACACTCATAATCATAAAAAATAACAGACACTGATGTATTAATATAACCAAATCAAACTGAAATTTATTTATGAATTTATTTACCACTAGGTGATTTTTAAGTCAAATACCCATAGATGAAATTATTCAAATTGAAATTTAAAATACCCTAATTTATTATGTATTGATGATATGAAATGTGAATGGGGTAGTATATACACTATAAAATAATCAGGTGCATAACATTATAATATGGGCCAGGGAAGAGAAATTGAGACGAAGTCCCTTACATGACGCTTCCTTTTGGTTCAATGTACTTTAATATCCTATATATTGGTTTTAAAAATGTTATTAAATAATAAAAACCATATTAATATTTATAAAATCATATAGTATTATTTTAAAAAATCATATTACTTACACAATAATTATCATTTGTTATTTTCATTGTTTTGAGTGTTCATTACCTTGTATTCTCATGCATGTTCGTCATAAAATATGATGTTTTTGTGCATGTTAAATAGTTACATTATCTAAAGAGTAATAATAATGAAATAATGATCATATATATACATGAATTATTTATAAAACACTATTTATTAAATATTTTTTATGAAACGATGTATTTTAGGATCATGGAGAACGTAAGATGTATGTACGCATGAATAACGTAGCCATTTTTTCAACGATCAATATGAAAATGAAGTACGTAATACTTTATAAATAAATAATGACAATAATTTCATAAATAGATTATTAGTTTTTTGATATAAAACATATATCATCTATGTGGATTGGCCATGTAAATTGAGTTACATCACTCTGTGAATGTGGTACTATATATATACCTGAACGATGTTATCATCTTTATGTGAGTGAAAAGGTAACAAATAAAATTATATGTTATGTTATCAGAATGTATATATGTCATGAATATTAGTAATATTAAATTTATATCACATATATTTTTTAATTGTTTCTTTATTACCATCCATGTAAATGATTTGTGAAAAACGAATTACATCGATTCACGAGGCGGTAGTCCGTCATATATATAAGAGGCTTTGTCGTATCATCTATGAAATTGAAAGAAAAAGAGAAATATTATATAACGACTTGATTGATATTATTATGTATGAAATTTAATATATATATATATATATATATATATTTCATATCAATTCTGATACCCAATAGTGAGAAGTGTTAATGAAAAAACAATGACATCGGTTCACAAGGTTGTAGTCTACCATATACATGAATAATAATTTCATAACTCATTTGATAGAAATTGATGTAGTTTTATGAAAAAATAACTAACGTAGAAAAATATAACTATAATTAAGATTTTTTTAAATTATATATTAATTTTTTATTATGAATTGAAGGAGGTGTGTGATGAAATACAATAATGATGCTTATTGATAAACATAACCTCTTTTTCGAACAACCTCTATAAGTTTGAACCATAATCTATACAGTGTTGGATTAATGACCAAAATAATGATTATAGTATGATGTGATAGATTTTTTGAGTGATTGGGGTAGTTATTGTTAGATAGAATATGGTTTGAAGGTGTGTTGTGGCGTGGAGAGTGGGTAGCCTCTTATAAGTGAGGTGAGTGTCACAATTGTAATTTTTTAAAAGAAAGAGGTATACCCATATTTTTCACATGCCACAAGGGTAAAAATAGATTATTATCAATCTTAATATATAATATGTTTTATATATTTATATGAAATTTATGTTATAAGTGGTTTATCTTTATTTAACTCTTATTGTTTTAGTTTAACCCCTAGTAAAAACATTTTTACCTTAACTGTGGTAAATAGTTTTTACTATTTTTCCTTTTAATTATGGTAATTTATTTTACAATATTAGATAATATAAATAAAATATTTTAAAATATAAAATCTTTTTTTTATAAATTAAAATCATAGAAGTGTGAAATTTTACTTTAATATTAATATCACAAACACGATGTAAAAATGGGTTCTCAAAGAGAAAATGTTAAAACATTTAAAAATTATTTATATAAAGATTCGATATGAAAATTATTAAAATGAAAGCAATTGTACTAAGAGATATATTATGGACTAAATTTACTTTTATAAAAATTTAAAATATAATTTATTTTTACAAAAAATAAAAAAAAATACGTTGTTTTCAATTTAAAACTAGTATTTGTCACTATTCATTAAAAAATATAACATTTCCAAAAAAACCCAAAACATTTCCCTAAGATAATTTTACTATTTTTTTATTTCAAAAATGGATTTAATTTTATAAATAAAATTACAAAATTGTTACAAATTTATTTTAAATTATTTATGTAAACATGAATAAATTGTTTTTTTATAAAAGGCATAGTTCTTTTAGAAAACAATTGTTTATCATTTAAATTATTATTATATTATTTATAATAAATAGATGACCATAATTTAGATAATTTAGATAAAAAAATTTAATCCCCATATTATAATGGTGAATTTATAATGGTATACCATATTATGGTTCACTTTGAATTGAGGGTTATGTGTTGTAACATCCCGATCCAAATCACCATGTCTGATTTGGAATGCCAGGTGAACTCATGTGTGTCCCCTTGAACAGAAGGGTTTGATGACTATAAGAAATATTCCGAATCCCATAGTGATTAGAATATACTTTCAATATCATGCCATATGATCAATAATCAATAAAACCATTATAATAAATAATCAGAGTTAACTTGCAGAAAAGTAAAGATGACATACATGTAATAAAAATAAAGTGGATCCCATATGTAGAGTGCTTATCCAATTTATATAAAGAAGATTAATTAAATAAATAAATAGTGGATCCTTCAGAGTCCATCCGGTTCCCCTATTTTCCCTATGCTTCTCCCCCCAGCTATCCACCACAGAGCTCTTTCCATTCACCAGATCCCTCATTCAATCTGCAAGCACATCAAAATCACTGAGTAAGGTTTGAGTACAAGACCTAATATGAAACCACTAATTCTTCCATAACATAACTTTCTCATATATATATCGGTATATGTTATAATAAAATAAATACATAATATGAATCGTAACACACAATCCACAATTGACCAGTCATGCACTAATCAAGCTGCCACAAACCCTCAGATTTACCTCATTTAGCTTCATTCTAAAAATATATTGTATGTCGATAAGTATCAAAAACCATCCAAAAGTCTTTTAATGAATCACTCTAAATCCACAATTCATTGAGTTAAAATGACCTACTTGTAATCCATAAGGCATTGGGTTATACTCGGAATCCATCTGGCATCGCATATTTATAACCTACTAAGGATCTATAAGGCATCAGGTGAAACTAGAAATCTATATGGCATCATGTTTGGGTCATCTAATCAGAATCCATAAGGCATTAAGTATATTACAGGTTATATGGTTATTATATTGTGTTGTCTTCTTTGGTGAACGTTATGTGCACACCCCACAAGGAGTAATTATACCACAATGGAAACCTGTCATGAATACAATTACCAATCCTTCCAAGGAAGACATGAAAAGTCATGGCATGGTAATAATAAAAACAAACATCATGAGAAACATTGCATCCTAATATTCATCAACTTGTAAATCAATAATTATCATGGATTCAACATATCACATCAATCACATGGAAAAAAACGTACTATATTATAGTCTACAAGCACACATGAGATCACAAGTCGAGCTTGATATCAAGTAAGTAATCACGTAAATTAAAAATAGAAACATGTGTAATCAAGATACAAAATAGATATAGAACATCCTACATGAAATTCTAGGAAGACCTATTTGTGGTTTTATTATCACCGAAGGTGACACGTTAAAGTCTCTAGTTATCAGCACCTCGATGATCGATATATGTCAAGGGTTTCCTAAAAGAAAAAATGTTATTTTACATCAAATGAAATAAAGTATCATATGAAATACAATATTATATTTCTGGGAACATTTTGAAATTAATATTCAAATATCACATCTAATAATATTTTCACTCTCCTAAATAAATCTCAATTTAGCATTTTGTTTATCACATGCGATGTTAATTATCATTCATGGATAATTTTAGAATTATTAATTAAATTATCACATGTTATGATAATTTTTCTCTATTCAATAATTTTAAAACTTATCTTTTAAATTATTACATGTGATGAAATTTTTTTCTTTCAAATATTTTTTTCAATTATCTTTTAATTAAAATCGCGGGCTCACTAAATTATACATTGATAATTTATTAATTATACTTTCCCAAAATTTAAATAAAGTAACCATCAAATATTCGAGTTAATTAACCATTGATAAATATATTATGTAACATATTGTATGATGATTTAATATTTTATCGATTTATATTTTTTATAATAATTATAATAATTATTTGTATTATTAGATTATTGTATTCTAATTGTATTTGGATAAACCCAAAGAATAACAATTTTTTATATTTTTCAATATATTATCCTCTTTGAGATTATCAACATATATATATATATATATATATATATATATATATCAATGAAAATCGATATAAAATTTACCCTCTCATTAATATTATATATAAATTTTTTTATGCTTATCCTTTGATAAGATGACAGAATAAATTTAAGATAAATTTTTACTCATCTTTTGATAAATTTCAAAATTATATATTGATAATTTGATAATTTTATAAAAATTATTTTTTCAATTGATTTAAAAGTAATATTTTGATATCCAAAATATAAATAAAAGAAAAAATATATATGAACTCATATGATTTGTATCAAAGGTGAGGTTCGAGTACCACCGTGCTTCCAAAGAAGATGAGAAAATGGGAAATAATTCTAGGGACTCAAAAAAGGACAAATGATATTGGTCATTGTCAGCCAAATTCACTATGAAGATACTAAATGTTATTTCATTTATAAATGAAAAAAAAATTGTTCATAAAGAAACCATACTTAAATATCCACGTTTGATATACATTTCAGCTGTTAAAATATGGTTGAGTGATTCAATTCACATCTAATGATGTTTTCTTGTTTTATTATGATCAAAAATCCAAAAATGAAAGCTTTTAATTTTATCTTCTTTTTTAAAAATGTGGAACACATCCCAATTGGGGGAGCAGATAAATAGTACATATTTTTATAAATTTATTAAATTTATTTAATAAATTATTTACTATAAAATCATTTAAATCGATTTAAATTTATACATGATTAAAAACATTTTTGTGTATAAAAATTATTCCTTTAGTTGGGTAAACCCCCCTATTTGGGACCCAATAGATGACTTAAATTTGTTGTACATTGCACCATTTAGGAGTTAATAAATTATCAACCAATAAATAATATATTATTATATTATTGAACATCCTCTATTCCTGAGAGAGGTGTCCAAACATCTGACAAGGTATCATCCTCGTATCAGGTGCCACTAGAAGGGTGCTCCGTTCTAGGTTGGCCACATGAACTCAAGTGCATCTCCCTAAATTCTACAGGCTACCAAATAGTAGTGAGAACATTTTTATCATGTCCATGAAGGATGCTATTCCATTATAGGTAATAGGTAATATAAATCCAGAGAAAAACAATTTTTAATAAGTAGAAGAAGCATATAAACAATCCAAATACCGAAAAAAAATTAAATAATCCAAACTGAATAAATTAAATGTGTAGAAGTTGATAAATCAAACCAGCTAAATAATTATTTAATGATATAATGTCTTCACTGAAATAAAAGTACAGAAAAAATGAGAAAAAAGAATGCTATCAAACAGTAATGAAAATTAAACTACGTGAAACAATAGCTTCTCTAGAAAAGGATCGGTCCTCTTCCCTGAATCTCCATCCAAATAAGAAAGAAACACTCATGCATCAGAATGAGCATGATTCCATTTATCCATACATATGTGCTTATAGTCTACTCAGGTACCAAGTTGCACCCAAGAAGGGTGCGAGATAAAGTCCCAGTAGTCCGACACCAACAATGTCTAAATCTTTCCATTTCGTGTTGAAAAAATAGTATGATAATATACACCAAATGAATGTAATTAAATAAATAAAATAAATTGATTATAACTTGATTCAAGTTCTCAACATCACCCATTCATACCACCTACATTAGCATAAGCCATAAATATGAATAAATTACCTATAATAAGAAGGATGTGTATATATACATCTAAATGAAAGAAAAATAAAAGACATAAAAGGCAACTTACAACCAAGGAAATGATTTAGCTTGGGCTTAATTTATGAGTCAACACAGTTTTATTTATGTCACCAGAAAAGTATCAAAACTCATAATTAAACAAAAGTTATAGGAATTAAAACCTTCTATGAATTATCTTTATTATTATATTAATTTTTAGATTTGGATTCTGAACATTTCCGGTAGGTATTTCAATGATACATCCTTAAATTTTTCTAAAACCACTAATCTCGTGTAAGAAAATCTTCTGAAAAACCAAGTATCTATTGAGGCATGGATTTGTCATGAGTCTGTCCTGGTATCGCGCATAAGGGTAGAGTATCACCGGAGGAATGGCCTAACAACATTTCCAACAAGTCCATTCTGTATTATCCCTTAGGGAACCTGTATTAATCATGAGTATATAGAAAACATAGGGAAACTATTTTATAGAGAATCCTAATACATCACCTCACCTTCACGTAGTGTGGTAACCAATCCAGAATGAATAGTATGTGTTTGGACATTAATACGGAACCGAAATTATATCACTACCCTGGATTTAATTACATTTAAATAAATTTGATATCACAAGGTATGCATTTATAATTGCATCAAAACAATTTAAGAAACAATGATCCATGTACTTCCTGATCATTTAATCCAAATAGTCACAGTCAAAAAAAATACCATTAAAAGAAAAAATGTACTTTTATCATTTATAATAGCATATTATTGTATGAATTTTTATCAAGTAAATCCATAGGAATAAATAACCCAAAAATCCAAAATTTATGTTTTATATTTATCCAAAATAATTTATTTGATTTAAAACTCAACAAAAGAGGGGTCGTGAAACACATGAAACTAATAAATTAATTATTTGGGGATAAAAAAATTATACCAATTATGTCGTCACTCCCAATGGGGTATCCAAAGATGTTGCAATATATTAAAGAAACTAGTTTATCTTTAACATTGTCGGAATAGTCAGTCTATGTAATATAATTAAATTAGAAATTGAAAAGGTGAATATCATAGGTAGGCACTGACGAGTGGCACAACATGTGATCTAAAAGATGGAACAAAATAATGAGAAATAGAGTATAATCCCTACCTATTAACTTTAGAGGATCTTATTCTCTATGATGATCTTATATTTGAACTAAAATAGGGGAAATCATATGATATTTAAAAAACCCAATTTTGGGTAAAAATATTCAATGGATGATTCAGCAAAAGATAGTGGATGAGATACTATGATTACTCAAGTGTGATTTTAGCTTTTTTTATAGCTTTACTAAGTACATGAAAATAAATATAATGGTGGCTGAACAAAGTCATAATAGGCTTCTGAAGGACGAGGTGGTCAGGATGCTGCAAGGGGCACTACAAGGGGTGACACACCAAGGAAGAGGGAGGAGAGAAAAAGAGAAAAGGAAAATAAAACAAAGGTAGAAAAATGGAGATGAAATAAGGAAAGGAAAAAAGAATTAAATATTAAAATAAATAAAATATAATAACATATAATATAATAATAAAAATCAAGGGAGAAAGGAAAATAATTAATAAAATGGGTTAACACATTAAAATTATTTGCACCCTTTTCCAATAACTTTTATTCTATTATATTTATTTATTACCTTTTCATTTGTTTTTATTTCCTTAAAAATCTTTTGATTTCTTTTTTATCCATTTCTAATTATTTTTAACCCTAACGCTGCAATTGGGTGTGATGTAATTTTTATCATAACACCTGAGCAGTTATTTAAATAATTTTAACAGCTTCTTAGGAAAATCAATAGGGTGTGCAAGCACACATGCTGGGTCTCCATATGGATTTGGACTAAAAAATATAAATGGTATAAACATTGATTAAATATGAGACATTATAACCGCCCCTCATTAAGAGAATTATTCCTCGAATTTCACTTCTAAATGTAGTGGAACTTCATATGATAAAATCTCTATCCATTGAGCATGCACATAGGTCTCTCATTCCAAGGACTCTCCCTGAACATATACATGCTTCCATAGTACTCAGACAAGTGGAACTGACATAACCTAGATAAAAATCATGATACAGTCAATGATAGGGATCAATTACTCTTCAAAAGATGAATCTACTTCAAGCTCGATGTCCTTAGGATCAAATGAATGAGAAGAGTTTGGATGATACTGTAAAAAAATGAGATACATGGAAGACATCATTCATGGCATGGAACCTCTAAGGTAATAGTAAATCATATGATGTCGGCCTAACTCTCTCCACTATCTATAGAAACCTATCATATCTCGGGGATAACATCTCATGTCTCCTTACCCTTATGTGACCCATCCATGGTGAAACACTCAGAATGACTCGATGTCCCACCACAAACTCAAGAGGTTAGTGGTGACGTTCAGTATAATATTTATTAGTGACTGAGCTATAGTCTTTTTCTTCAAACTTTATTAGACTTCACTTGAACTATGTGAGTACCAACAAGGCATCCTCACCTTCTTTGAGACCACATAAAGGTGAAAATCATGGTCTACCATAGCGGGACTCATACATATCCATTTGTATTATCACCTGAAGGCTATTATTATAGGTATAATAAAGAAGAGAAATATGTTCCTGTTATGAACCTCAAAAATTAATAATACTGGATTGTAGCATATCTTGTAACACTTTTATGTTTTGTTGATACTTCCCATCAATCTGAGGGTGATATTGAGTACTCAAGAGTACAAAGGAACCTAGCACTTTCTGCAACCCTTTCCATAACTGTGAAGTAAATAGGAAATATCTTTTTTAGACAATAAATGAAGTATTACATGAAGTCTCACTATCTCTTGGATATAAATCCTTCCCAACTCTTCAATATAGAAGGTCTCTCAGATTGGTTGGAATTGTATGACTTTGTTCAATCTATCGAAAATCAGCCATACTGCATCGCTTTCTTGGGGAGAACATGGAAAGAATGTAATGAAATACATGGTGATTTCACACTATTTGTAGTCAATAATGGATAGAGGCTATAGAAGTCTAGTAGGTAATTAGTGCTCTGCCTGCACCTGTGAATAGGCGGAGCACCGAGTGATGAAACTCACTGTCTACTTATTTATTGCCGACCACCAGTACATAGGACACATGTCTCTATATATCATGGTATGTCCAGGATGAACATTCCAAACTGTTGTATGAGATCCCTTAATCATCTATTCTCATATATCTGAAGGTATCCATACATGACCATGGTAAATTATAGTTTCACTACCATCAACAACCCAATTAGGAGGATGAGTCTCTCATAGAATGATTTATCTAAAAAACGATCCCCTTTGGATTATATAACTATCATATTCAGACTCTCTCCCGAAGTGAGATGTCAGTGTAAGAGATTTTAGAACTTATTGTCCATTCCTTTCATGAACATCTAAATTCATCTCAAAATACAAATCCATTATTTGACACTCACTTCTAGATTCTTGTGTGGATTCTTTTTATGTTTTGTGGCTCAATGTGTCAACCATAAAATTTACCTTACCATGGATACAAGAAAGAACAAAACCGAACGACATTAGGTATTCTACCAACCTGTGAAGCCACAAATTCAAGTCTCTCTATACATAGATATATTGCAATATTTTATGATCCCTGTAAATAAAGAACCTCTCATCCAACAAGTAGTGTCTCCTAAATCATAAAGAATTAACCGAAACTTCTAACTCAAGGTCATGTTTAGGATATTTACACTCACAGGGTCTCAGCTTGTAGGATCTATAAGCCATGACTTGATCTCCCTGCATCAAAATAACACCATGTCTAAATCCTGAAGCATTATAGTAAATATTATAAATTTTTACCTAGATCAGGTAAAATTAGGATTTGAGCTGATATTAGACTTCCCTTTAATTCCTAAAATTATTTTTCACATGATTCTAACATGAAAAACAATAAAACCATATATTCAGGGTCATAAGAGGCACTAATAAGTAGGAAAAATCTGGGATGAAATTCCTATAATTTGTAGCAAGCCCCATGAAACTGCGTATATAAAAAACATTATTGTTGGAACCATGGTCTTCTATGAACGATTTGGAGTGTGGTTTGTGTTTGTTTTCAATCATCAATGGCAGTTCGGATCGTGTACCAGCAAAGAGATCATACCGTTCAAGCAGACAACAGTTTTAAAGGAGGCACCGTTTCCCAGTGTTTGCCAAATTTTTGGGGTCCAAAATTTGGATTTTGGTGAGCATCACGAAAATAGGATTTCCATGAAGATCATGATTTAATATGGCAAAGTCAAGAATTTCACGATGATAGGATTCATGGTTTGGAAATCGCGAAGACCAGAAGAATGGAGGCAGTGAATCTTCGCGATTACGTGAAGCTCCGCGAACGGCAGAGGCTGAAGCGCATCGCGGAGGAGAAGAGCTTTGCGAGGGAGCTTCGCGGCGAAGGCGCGAAGGAATGTTGACTGTGATTCTTCGCGATTAGGTCAAGCTCCGCGAATGGAAAATTGCCATGGTGCTTTGCGATTTGGACAGAATTCCGGCGGGAACTTCGGAGCTTCGCGATTTGAGCTGACGTGGCGCTGACTTCGCGCGGAAGGGTCGAGGGTCGGTGGAATCACCTATAAATAGAGGTCGACTCCCTCAAGAGAAGGAGAGAGAGAATTTCAGAGAAATTCCTTTGCTCTCGGTTCGCAAAGGTCTCTCATGAAGGCAGCGTGCTTCACGAAAGAGGAGCTTCACGGTGGCTATTCTAGCTCCGCGAAAGACATGTGCCCCGCGTTGGCTCAGTGAGCTTCGCGAAGAGGCAGGAGCTTCGCGATATCCAAGCATTACGAAGTCTTGAGCATCGCGAGAGTGCTTCGTGATTGAGCTTCACGATTGAGCTTCGCGATTGAGCTTCGTGAAATGGCAGGGGCTCCGCGAAGGATTGTTTGAGCTTTAAAATATTGGGAGCCTCGCGAAGTAGGGTACTTTGCGAAGGCCTTTTCCATAGTTTGTTTGCCCTGTGGACAAGGAAAAAGGGGGTATTCATCAGGGGTTGTAAGTTGGATCTTAAAAGAGCATTAAAAACAGGACTCTGATGCAAGCAAAGTCTCATGCTGAACAGGAGACAATGAACTTCGTGACTATCAATTGAAGATACCTTCATGTCTACAAACTGAGTGTGACTTCATCAACGGTAGTGAGCCAGGGGGAGTGAATGGGAGTGACCCGAGGGAAGCAGTGAGCTATCTCAGAACCTTTGTAATGGCAGTGAGCCTGGGACATAGTGACTGTGCCCGAACAATTGTAATCTCCAGCTAGTGAAGCTTAGTGGTTTTTGGTACCATCGAAAACTTGTCGGCGTATGCTCCTTGGACGTAGCCCTTAGTGGTGAACCAAGTAAAAAGGGCTATGTCTTCTCTGTGTATGTGCATGTTTTCTTTTTGTTCTTTTTCATCTTATAGGTTCAAGAATTTCCTACCAATGTGGGAACAAGATCCATAACTTTAAGAAGAAAAAGTTGTCACCCTGATTCACCCCTCCCCTCTCAGGGTGTCACGGGGTCCTTCAAGTTGTATCAGAGGGTAAAGGATGCTAGTGTTGAATCTGTCCTTTGTTTTAGTCATGGAAAACGCGGTCATTGTTAGGGGAGTCCCTCCCTTCGATGGAAGCAATTTCCTGATCTGGAAGAACAGAATGAGATCTCATCTGAGATCTCTTGGAATGGAAGTTCTCTTTTCTACTGTGCAAGGAATACAAGTCACTGATCCAACAGGCCTTGCTATGACTAAAATAGACAGGAAACTTCTTGATGCAGATGCTGAAGAACAGAATGCCCTCACTACAGCCCTTTCTGATCAAATCTACCTAAAGGTGATGAACTGCACCTCAGCAAAATCCATGTGGGATAAACTTGAGAATATTTATGAAGGTGATTGCAAAGTGAAGGAGGCGAAACTACAAGTGCTGGACAATCAGTTTGATGATCTGAAGATGCATCCAGATGAGAATGCAAACTCTTTCTTCAATTGAAATACTAAAGTGGTTGGAGCAATTCGGGGTCTAGGAGAAGAAATCAAAGACATTGATATTGTAAAGAAAATATTGAGAAGACATCCACCTCTTTATAATGCGAAGGTGTCATCCCTTGAGGAAAGATATCTTTCCAAACATTCTCTAGATGATCTACTCAGCAGTTTGGTAGCATATGAAATGAGAGTCAAACCTGAAGATGCTACGACTCAGGTGAGCAAGGAAATGGCATTCAAGGCCATGGATAAACTGAAAATCTCAAAGGATAGTAGCGGTGAAGATGACGAAGAAAAAGAAATTATTTCTCTCATTGCAAAGAAGTTCCAGAAGGGGAAAGGGAAATTTAAAGGGAAGTTACCTCTTGCATGTTTCCATTGTGGAAAAGCTGGGCACAGTGCCTCTCAGTGTTTAAAAATGATCAATGATGATGATAGTGAGGATGAAAACTTAAAGAATCCTTAGAGAAGGTTCTTCAAAAAGGGAGACTTCAAATCTGGTAAGAAAATGCAAAGGAAGAGTTTTGTCTGTGAAGAGGAAGAAGATGATAATGAATTCTGTGATGAAGAAGAACCAGAATTCAAAACTGGGAACCATGCTTCTATGATGGCCACTGTTGAAAAGCCAGAAGATACTAAAGAAGAAAAACAACTGCGAACTTGTGTAGATCCTGAGATGCAACTTAAGGATGCGGTTAGTAAGCTCAAGATTAAATGCAAGAGCTGCAATAAGTGGAAATAAATTGTAGAAGAATCAACTGAATACGTTGATCAACTTGAAGCTGAAATTGAACGATTGGAAGAATTTGTGAAGGTACAGTCTAATATAATTGAAAGTAATAATGATGTAGTATATTTGAAGCTGAGAATTGAAGAGCAGGCAAAGGTCATCAATGAACTCACATCTAGACTGGATGACAAATCCAATATTGCTGATGGTCTTAAGGAGGAAGTAGTTACTCTAAGGAGTAAACTGGAGAGTGAATCAGTTCCAAACGAATCGAGGAAGAAAATACAGTTTGGAAGATTCTCAGATGCAAAATTACTAGCAATAGCCAAGTGTGGTTCAGATGGGGTTGGAAAAATCTTGAGTGATCAAAGACCCGCTTGCATGGGAAAGAGTAGAATTGGTTGTGAGGCTGAGACATCAACTGCTGTAAGTGAAAAGATCCAAGAGAAAGATAAGATGAAAGTTGAACATGTTGAAACGTTGCCTAGAGTGCCGAAAAAGGAACCCTCAATCCAAACTAAAAGGGGACCTAAAAATTATCCTCAAACATTCAGAAATGACAGACAATCTTACTTTTCTCTGAAGGAAGAAGGTTTGAGGAGAAATTCAAGTGATAAGACATTTCCTCTCATGTAGTGTCAGTTCTGTGGCTATCTGGGCCATACCATGTCATATTGTGAAGAGGAAAGAAGCTATCTGAATGGAGAAGATATAGAAGCTCAAAAAAGGAGAACAATTTCATATCCTAATTCTTATAGAAGAAATAATTTCTATTGATATTGTTTTTATTGTTCTAACTTTGGTCATAAGTCCGCTAATTGAAGGTAGAGAAGGGACATGGACACCTAATACCAAAGTTCAAGACAAGTCAAGTCTCGTCAGCAAGACAGTGTTGCTCTTTCAAATATGTTTTCACCTCTCAAAGAAGACTTTGACTATGAAGAACCTGGGTATGTGGAAGAGATAATTGAAAGACCATCAGTTCTTTATACTCGATCAAATGTCTCATGGAAGGAAAGGAAGAAGATTGAGAAATCCAACATTGCAGAGGTGGCCCTCAAATCTACAAAGAACAATAGTACCTGGATTCTGGATAGCGGTTGTTCATCTCATATGACAGGTAATTCCGACCTACTAACGAATATCATATGGAATGTTGATGGTACAACAAGATTTGGTAATGACGGGGCTCTAAAAATCAAAAGGAGTGGAAGTACCGAATTAGCTAACGGAAAACTAAAGAAGACTGGAGTTCTTTACGTATATGGCCTACGTCATAATCTCCTCAGTGTGAGTCAACTATGTGACTTAGGACTTATGATCACATTTAATCAGAAAGGCTGCACTATCAAGGGAAAGACTGGAAATTCACTTATGAAGGGATGCAGAACAGAAGGCAACTTGTATCAGGTTAATAGTGAAGAAAATGTATGTTACATGACTTTTGAAGAAGAAAACAATTTGTGGCATCGGAGACTGGGACACATCAATCAACAAGACATGGAGAAAATATCAAAATTGAGAATTGTCATGGACATTCCCAACCTCAAGCGTGAGCATGAAAAAACTTGTGATGCTTGTATTCGTGGGAAGCTGGTCTGTAGTTCATATCGACCAAAGAAGAAAAGAGTGTCACACCTTCTTGATCTGATTCCTACCGATGTTTGTGGGCCAATAAATATTGTCGGAACTCATGGAGAAAGGTACTTTGTCCTTTTCATAGATGATTACAGTAGAATGGCTTGTGTGATGGTCATTCACAGGAAACAACAAGTCCTTGACTGCATGAAAACATATCGGCGAATCACCGAGAATGATACTGGACGAACAATCAAAGTGTTGCGATCTGACAATAGAGGAGAATACACGTCCATTGAATTTCAAAATTATCTGGAGAAGCATGGGATACAAAATGAGGTAGCTGCTGTGAGAACTCCACAACAAAATGGAGTTGTTGAACGTAGGAATCGACAGGTGAACAACACGGCACGAACTATGCTGATTGAGAGTCGTATTCCATGACATTACTGGAAAGAGGCTGTTCAAGCTACAGTGTACATTCAGAATCGAACAGGACTTTATATGGGTGAGATGAAGACACCATATGAATTGTGGCATGAACGAAATCCTTCTCTAAAATACTTTCATGTCTTTGGAAGTAAGTTCTTCATCAGGAACAAAGAAGGAAACCAAGGTAAATATGGCGACAATGCAGATGAAGGAATTTTACTTGGTTACTCAATGAACAGCAAAGCCTACAAATGTTTCAACAAGTGTTTGGGAAGGATTTTGGAAAGCAATGATGTTAAGATAATTGAAGAGAAAACCGCAAATGCTTCAAGGACGCTATATGCTGATGTGATAGAAAGTCATGAAGAATGTGAACATGAAGGAAATACAAATGCAGAAATAGAGGAAGCTGTTCAAAACACTCAGCAATCATATCATGATGTTGACTCAGAAGAAGAATCTGAAGAAGAAACTATGGCTGAAGAGAATACTACTGAACCTCGCAGGAGAAATCGAAGAGCTGAGATTGATCCATCCAACATAATTGGGGATATGAGTGCACCCACTCAAACAAGAAGGATGGGGAATACCACACAATCTACATTTCTATCAGTTGTAGAGCCATCCTCATTCGAAGAAGCTGCAAAAGATAAATCTTGGGTGAAAGCCATGAATGATGAATTAGTTCATATTGACAAGAATCAGACATGGGATCTTGTCCAGAGACCCGAAGGTCACAATGTGATTGGTACCAAATAGATCTTCAAAAATAATTTTGATGAGAATGCAAGTGTTATCAAAAACAAGGCACGACTGGTATGTAAAGGATACTCCCAGATTGAAGGTATTGATGTTGAAGAAACCTTTGCTCCAGTTGCTAGACTAGAGTCAATTAGGATTTTCCATGCCATGGAACTCCAAAGAGGATATAAAGTATATCAAATGGACGTCAAGACAGCTTTCTTGAATGGTGTACTCGAAGAAGAAGTCTACATTGAACAACCCGTGGGATTTGTTATGGGTACTGATGAACCAAAGGTCTGCAAACTAAAGAAAGCTCTATATGGTTTGAAGCAGGCACCACGGGCATGGTACTCACGACTGGACTCATATCTCAAGAAGTTGGAATTCAAAAGAGGAGGAGTTGATCACAATATCTATGTGAAGAGTTCTCCGAAAGATCAATTCATGGTTCTTGTCAACGTTGATGATATCATATTTGGTGGCAGCAGGCAGAAATCAGTGGATGAATTTGCCAACCACATGAAATCAGAATTTGAAATGTCTATGATTGGGGATCTCACATATTTATTGGGGATGCAAGTGATTCAAAAGAAGGAATAAACATTCATTTCTCAGGAAAAAAATGCAAGAGAGCTGCTGAAGATGTTCATTATGCAAGACTCCAAACCAATGTCAACTCCGATTGCAGTTGGAACTAAACTTGGAAAGCATGAGGATGGGAACTCTGTTGATCCCACCATGTATAGGAGGATCATTGGAAGCCTACTGTACCTGACAGCGACAAGGCCAGATATTGTCTTTGCAACATGCCTTGCAGCCCGCTTTCAGAGTAATCCAAAGGAGGAACATATGGCAGCAGTAAAAAGAATCATGAGATATATTCAAGGTACACACAACTTCGGGTTATTTTTTGCTGCAGGCAGGGACAGTGAATTATCAGCATTTTCTAATGCTGACTGGGATGGTGGTGTAGTAGACAGAAAGTCCACTAGTGGTGGAGCTTTCTATATTGGGCAGAAATGTGTTGGTTGGTTGAGAAAGAAACAATAATGTACTTCTCTTAGTACTGCTAAAGCTGAGTATATCTCCTCCACAAAGGCATGCACTCAACAGCTATGGATGAAGCAGCAATTAACTGACATTGGTGATGAGGTGACGCAACCAATGGTGATTTACTGTGACAATAAGAGCGTAATTGATCTTATGAAGAATCCTGTTCAGCATTCTCGTACAAAACACATTGAAATCAGGTATCACTTTATCAAAGAGAAAGTTGAGGAAAGCGTGATTAGATTGGATCATGTGGGAAAAGATGAGCAAGTGGCTGATATCTTGACAAAGCCACTGTCAGTGGCTGTGTTTGAGAAGCATCGGTTGAACCTCGGTGTTCGACCACCTCCCAGTGCATAAGGAAGTTACGGAATTCCCCTCTCCCCGTTTTTTATACATGTTTTAATCTGTTTATGGATTTGATGCAGGTTTATGGGGGAGATACTATCTAGGGGGAGTATGGTATGAGCTGAACGTGAAATTTTTTACTGGTCTTTGGATTTGTTGTCAATGGGGGAGAAAAGGGAAGGAATAAATTCAGGCGAGTTCTGTGATGAGAAGAATGAGAAGGAAAACAGTGGAACTTCTGTGTTGAGAAGAATGATAAGGAAAACAGGAATAAATTCAGGCGACTTCTGTGATGAGAAGAATGAGAAGGAAAACAGTGGAACTTCTGTGTTGAGAAGAATGATAAGGAAAATAGTGGAACTTCTATTTTGAGAAGAATGAGAAGTAAAATAGTGGAACCCAATTCAAGCCTCCTCTCTTGTTTTCTACACCGAGCATTGCTCACGTAGACTTAGAGTGTTGGCCGGGTTGATTCCTGTGTTTTTTTGGCTTTCACATTGATAGAGATCTATTGAATTTTTCTTCTGATTGCCAACAAACCCAAAGGGGGAGATTTTTGGAACCATGGTCTTCTATGCATGATTTGGAGTGTGGTTTGTGTTTGTTTTCAATCATCAATGGAAGTTCGGATCATGTACCAGCAAAGAGATCATACCGTTCAAGCAGACAACTGTTTTAAAGGTGGCGCCGTTTCCCAGTGTTTGCCAAATTTTTGGGGTCCAAAATTTGGATTTTGGTGAGCATTGCAAAAATAGGATTTCCATAAAGATCACGATTTAATATGGCAAAGGCATGAATTTCGTGATGATAGGATTCATGGTTTGTAAATCGCGAAGACCAGAAGAATGGAGGCAGTGAGTCTTCGCGGTTACGTCAAGCTTCGCGAACGGCAGAGGCTGAAGCGCATCGCGGAGGAGAAGAGCTTTGCGAGGGAACTTCGCAGCGAAGGCGCGAAGGAATGTTGATGGTGATTCTTCGTGATTACGTCAAGATCCGCGAACGGAAAATTTCCATGGTGCTTCGCGATTTGGACAGAATTCCGCTGGGAACTTCGGAGCTTCGCGATTTGAGCTGACGTGGCGCTGACTTCGCGTGGAAGGGTCGAGGGACGGTGGAATCACCTATAAATAGTGGCCGACCCCCTCAAGAGAAAGAGAGAGAGAATTTCAGAGAAAGTCCTTTTCTCTCGGTTCGCAAAGGTCTCTCCCGAAGGCAGCATGCTTCGCAAAAGAGGAGCTTCGCGGCGGCTATTCTAGCTCCGCGAAAGACATGCGCCCCGCGTTGGATCAGTGAGCTTCGCGAGGAGGCAGGAGCTTCGCGATATCCAAGCATTAAGAAGGATGGAGCATCGCGAGAGTGCTTCGCGATTGAGCTTCGCGATTGAGCTTCGCGATTGAGCTTCACGAAATGGCAGGGGCTCTGCGAAGGCTTGTTTGAGCTTTGCAATATTGGGAGCCTCGCGAAGTAGGGTACTTTGCGAAGGCCTTTTCCAAAGTTTGTTTGCCCTGTGGACAAGGAAAAGGGGGTATTCATCAGTGGTTGGAAGTTGGATCTTAACAGATCATGAAAAACAGGACTCTGATGCAAGCAAAGTCTCATGCTGAACATGAGACAATGAACTTCGTGACTATCAATTGAAGAGACCTTCACGTCTATAAACTGAGTGTGACTTCACCAACGGTAGTGAGCCAGGGGGAGTGAACGGGAGTGACCCAAGGGAATCAGTGAGCTATCTCAGAACCATTGTAAAGGCAGAGAGCCTGGGACAGAGTGACTGTGCCCAAACAATTGTAATCTCTAGCTAGTGAAGCTTAGTGGTTTTTGGAACGACTGACAACTTGTCGGCGTATGATCCTTGGACATAGCCCTTAGTGGTGAACCAAGTAAAAAGGGCTATGTCTTCTCTATGTATGTTCATGTTTGCTTTTTGATCTTTTTCATCTTACAGGTTCAACAAGTTCCTACCAATGTGGGAAGAAGATCCACAACTTTAAGAAGAAAAAGTTGTCACCCTGATTCACCCATCCCCTCTCAGGGTGTCCCGGGGTCCTTCAATTCTTGGGTCATCCCATGAAATAACAACACTCAATTTTTCTAGATCCAATAATATGCCTACCTATAATATTATATGTCTCATTAAGTGAACTATATCGATCTAGAAGTGGAATTTTTGGAGATTTACATATAGAAGGTGATCTCTCAGTGTACTCAGCGTGATCTCAAGATGGGTAGCATAGTCGTGTCTAGAGAGTGAATACACTAAAATTTATTCAACAAAACCCACCATAAATGAATCAAGGTATCATTGAAAAGCACTATTCATAAAATCCATGAAGAGTTCCATTTAATTTGTGAGGTCAAATGGAATAACCAAATACTCATACAATCGGTAAATAATCTGGATCACTGTATGTGGTATGTTAGATGGTGGCACATGCACCTCGTGATATCTTGACCACATATAAATCTTGTAGAAAACAGTTTGTCACAAGATATGGCTTAAGCGGTCATATATACAAGGCATCAAATAGAGATTCATTACCACAAGCTATTTGGGTCGATGATAATCCATGCACAATCTAAGGGCATCAGTTGGCTTCTTTTAAAAAGAAACTGATGAACCCTGTAACAATGTTATAGGTAGGATAAAACCATTAGTTTTGAGGTCTTAATTCTTTTTTCAAGTTCATGTATCTTGGTAGGTCCCATCTTATAAGGAGAAATATACACTAGTGCCACACCTGGAACAAGAATGATACGAAAGTACACGTACCTCATAGGTGGTAAGCCAGATAAATTGTTTGGGAAGATTTCACTAAAAGGATCCACAATTAGAGAGAATTACACTAGTTTCATTTCCAAATCACTTGTGAAGAGACTTGCAAATGGAGTTGTCACTCTTCCAAATCATGCACATTTTAGTCCAGATCAATCTTCCCGTATATCCCATTATCATTTGTGTAAACATGTGTCACCCTTATGGGAAGTGAAGGGCCCCTAACACTGATAGAAATCCACATGGTCATGGCAAAGAGTGATATATTTCATACCAAAAATGACAATGACATGAGACATATCAAGGATATAAAAATAAAAAAAGAAATGTTACCCTCCTATATCACGTGGGAACTCTAGGAACTGGTATATGCACTATGTCCTGATGCCTAGTATAGTGAGGAGAGACATGATGCCAAAAAGGTACTCAATTGTAAAACCAAGGCATTCGATAACACAAATATATAAAAAATAATGTGATGCACCGATATCCAAAAGGGAAGAAACTAAAGTACAGGCTTCCAGAATAGCACCTCTAACCATTTATGGACTTGCACTCTTCTCCTCTTGTGTTAGTTTCACTACATATATAAAACCTAAATCTCATCCCTAAGATTCTTCTTGACATGCTTGAGTAGGTTTTCTATGTTGATGATGATATTATGGAACATAATTTCCTCGAAAATAGCCTCCATAGTTACCTCGTCCTAATCTGCTGCTGGAAAATGATCTTCCAGCCTTCCGTGGAGTCATAGATCCCATAACTAAAAGATGTGATGGTATAGATCCTCACCCATGGGATGATGATGAGATGAATTAAAGAATCGTTGAAGGCGACACATCGTGATGAAAACTCGACACTCCATTGGGTTTCTCATTTATTGGGTCTTTATATTTGATCTGACTGCACTGATGACATATGATAGTGCTGTTAGTACGTGTCTTCTTGTTGGAATATTCCCCATTACACACTCGAAGTGGCGTTTCCTACTGCCTGAAGGACTATCACCCTATCTCTGAACTGAAATACCATGGATCAAAGGGTTAGCATCCCTGACATTTCATTCTGATGTTAAGTCATGATTCATGATATCTATAATAGTTTTAAATTGAATGACATTCACTTGTGAGCATATGGTATATCTGAGTCTGTCCTCAAAGCATGTCACAGTTGTTTATGTGTTACCGGTCAAAGAAGGTGTAAAACGTTGAAGATATGTCAAACGAGTGGAATAATTTAACACTATCATATAGCTTTCCTAAATATTTACTAATTCCATAGCACAATCATCTCTTATAGGCTATGGAAATAAGTGATCATAGAAATTTTTTTGGAAGTATGCCCAAATCATGTCTATAGTCTCCTACGCCAGAGAAATAAAATCCCAGTAATGTTTGGTGGAGTCGCAATGCTTGTAGACTATATGTTTGATCCTCCTCTATAGAAGCGTCTCAAGATGTTAGAAGATAGACTTCATGTCTTCTATCGATGGCTATGCATCATGTGTGTCACACCTCGACTTCGCAATGCGTCATGTTTCAAATATTTATTTTTTATCTTTTAATTTTATCTGCTAATAATTATTATTCTTTATATATATATGTCATGCAGGTCGAGCCTGACTGGGGTTTTGTGCTCTTGTTCTAATAAATGAGCATTTTGTACTTGGCCGCATTCAGTGCGCTGCTGTCGAATCCACGCAGCCTCAAATAGGTCTTCGCACGGCCTCACCCAGTTCCCTGCATGCCCGCCTGATGTTCAAAAAATTAAATTAAATGAATTAATAATGAATAAAATAAAATGTGTTGTAAAATAAAAATAAAATAAAATAATAATATTTCACTGATAATGATATTATTATTATTTGAGTATAATATTAAGTATTAATGATTATTAATATTATTTATATTAGTTATGGCAATTCAGTTATTTTATTTATTATTATTAGTTTTGTTTTGGATTATTATTTTTATTATTATTATTTATAGTTTTCTTTTCTTTTATTTTTTATTTTTTTCTTTTTTATTTTTATTGTTTCCCCCTTTAGGGTATGCACGTCCTCTCCATACCCTCTACCTAGGTCTCCCCTAGGTTACAACAAACTCCCCCTCCGTCCACGCTTAGCGTGTTTCATCCAGCCTGGTAAACTGTCGGTCTAGAACTTCCTATCCATCCCCGTCACACTGATGCCCTTCCTTCCCCCACATGGAACCACCACCCTCAAATATCTCCCAGCCCACACTGCAGTCACGCACCCCACTCATCGGACCGACCTCACCTAGCAGCTCCCCGGCTAGCCTCCCCCTCATGCCGACACCCCGAACAGTAGCCAGTCCGTCGCGTTTTCGCCCTGGAACCCCCCACCCTACTCGCCCGCTCGAGTCCTCCCACCCTGTCTGATGCCCCGAGGATCACTCCCCCCACCCCTCTGGCCGCATTGGCCGATGATCTCCGGCCCCACCTCCATACAATGCCTCGCATCTCCTAACCTATTTCTCCCTGCTACCTTGAACTGCTCGGAACTGTGTGCCTCCCTTTTCCCAACTGAACATCCAGCAACCCTGCTTTTTTTCTAGGCCACACAAGCTCTGAAATCCTCCTTTGATCTCTGGTCGGCCACCCACACCCTTTCCATAGGTTTATTTCCCTTCGACCATATTTTATTCAATTTTTGGTGGTGATACCATTAGGGTGTTGGCTTTCCGTTAGTTTGTTTTTGACATATTTGACCAAATACCTTGTTTTAAGGTCAGTTATAGATCGCTTGTAGTACAATCAATGTGCGACGGGAGTTTTGCATCTATTTGTGAGTTTATTCTTACATTGAGGCAGGTGGTTCCAAATTTAAATATTATTTAATGAATTATTTTCATGCTTAATTAATTTATAATGTTATTTGATAAACTCTTTTTGGTTCTGATTTGGTTTTCTTGATGTTTTCCTTATGTTAATTTTATTTTGTAGCATTTTCATGTTGTGTGTGTGCATTATTTGGTTTAAAACATTAAATTAGTCAATAATAAGTGTTTAATAAAATGTACAGTTAGTTTTTCTATTTTTGTGAGTACAGATTATCATGTTTTTGACATTGTGTTGCATGTGTTTGGTCATAAGTGACGGTGTTGTGTGAGTTGAGTAGGTTTTTGCTACGACAACCTATGTTGAGTTGTCTACTAGTGTTTTATAAAGTCTATGTTTGTTTTGTAAAAATGTGCAAATACTGTGGTTTATGTTCTGGTGTAGTTTTTAAATATGTTTTGTCCAAAAAGAGTGTTTTAGTGGAATTTTTGGGTTTAATGTCGTGTTTCATATTCTGAAATTTCTTAACAAAATATCTAGTGTCTTGTTTAATTGGAGAGTGGTCTTTTAACCATATGGTTGGGTTATTAATTGACGTGAGTAGTGCGGTTTGTGTTCAAGATCTGGAGTTGGGTGTTTTTGGTCATGAAGGATGACATAGTTTGTATTGTGTGTTAAACAGGGATATGTTTCTTTTAAACAATTTGTTTATAAGGAATTTACTGTGTTTTAATAAAACTTATTAACAATGAAAATTTAATATGTTTTAATAAATTATTATAAAAAATTTATAAATTGGTTTAATTGAGTTGGGTAATGTCTTTTGGTGTGCGTAGTATTTTTCAATGGAATTTTATGTTTGTGCAAGTATGGTGTAGGGTTTAGGTAACACTGTATTTATTTTATTCACCTGAGTTTGACATGAAAGGTGAAATTGGAACATCATGAGAACAAAAGGGGAATCCTGGGTACTATGAGGGAAGAAAAGATCTCGCGTGATAGGGATATGGAAGCTGCTCTTGCCTTGTTTTACTTAGCTGGTTTGACAATTACAACACTAACTAGTCATTAGATGATGATTTGAGACCACTAGATTGTGGATGTTTTTTGCTACTAGTGGCTCATGCACACGAAAATATTTTGTTGTGATTCATATACTACTGTTCACCGAGTCATGATGTTCTAGGTTCCTATTATTTTTACTAGTACCTATAGTGCCTCTCCCACTTTTGGTGCTTCTGGACAACATTACACTCACTGTCAGCATATGGTGCAATGTTTGGGTTTTCTTGAATGTTTGGGTTTTTTATAAATCGAAGGGTGTATTTCTTTTAATCTAAATTTCATTCTTTAAAAATGTTTTTTATAAAGATATTGTTTCTTTAAAACCGTTCTTACTTTGGTATCATTTCATTTATTAAACCTAAAAATGTATTTGTAATTTAATGTTTATATGTGGATCCATTTTATTGAGAGGTATCCTACTGGTCTATTGGCTCACACCATACATACAACTTTCGGTGTATGCAAACTTTATTAATTGTGTATTCCAAGTTGAGGCATCCTGCTCAACAATGCTGGTTCTGGTCGCTGATTATCTTCACGTCCAGGTTGGTATTAGAGTTCTATTTCTCTATGTTTTTTGTTCATTTTTGATATTTAGTTGAATTTAATACTTTAAACCCATTTATTGTTTGAATGGGGTGTTTTGTTGACTATTTACAGTTTTAGTTTTCTTATCTTGTTTTTTGTTTTTCTATCTTTTATTTCTGGAAAATCATTCCCTTGTACTATGTGATACCTGGGAAATTGTGCTAGCCTGTGGGGATTAGGAATGCCCTTTGGGCCATGCCACAGACTGGGTCGAGCACCAGGTCTGATGGCATCTCGTCCTGGTTCGTGAAAATGTGGACCACTACTCAACGGCATGTTGGGAGGGGTCTACGGTAGAACATCTCATGTAAGTGCATTCATAGACGAGGCTGGGATAGGAACATTCTGAACTGACTGCATAAAACTAATGAGACTATCCATAACTGCGAATTTGGGGTAATTGGAATATCAGAAGGAAGTGGAAAACAGAAGGCGCCAAAAGTGGCAATACATGTAACACTGCATGCGGCACTACAAGTAGCACTTCTAGTGGTTTGGGACCCACCATCTATGGAATGTCTCATCACCACTCTCTAGAGGTATGGAAGGAAGACATCACAGAGGAATTGATCTAAATTATCTAAACACGAACCTTTAGAAAGAATTTGTAGTAGATGATGATGATAGGTAAAGGTGCCATAAAGAGGGTAGGTATGTGTCCTGCCTCGGAGCAATACAAAAAAGGTAGTATACTCTATGATTTGGGTCAATATGTGGATGTGAAAACATATAAGGATAACTAAAATGGGGCATACTACCTATTAAATAGGTAAAGTCAAGTTAACATCTAAAAACTATCACAATTTTATTATTAATAATCATGAACATCAAATATTTACAATTAGGCCAAACATAACTCACATGAAAATAAAAATTTACATACTAAAAGTAGATAGGGAATGGAAATATATATGTCATTTTAGTCCCAATGTTGCCTAACATGATGAATTTAAATGAATTTCTATCATATCATTAGGATGAAATGGAAAAACCATTATCTTAATAGAACCAATAACAAAAACAATACAAAACATTTGTGTCACCCAACACTGAAATCATATCAACAATAATTGGAATAATCAATAACTGCAATCCCAACGTAGAAATTTGGTTTTCCACTATTCATGGGTTAGCTAATTCCAAGAACATAGCACATTCCAAATTCATATATCCTAGTCTCCTGTATAACATAAATAGTAAGAATAAAAGGAAAAAATAACCACCTATGATACCAATGTTCAACGTACCCATCCCAAGATCCACTAGAAGGGTAATCTGAGATGATTTGGGAACATTACATTATGAACAACTCCATAAATGCCCGAGGCTGATGACTAGAAGTGTGGGCTTTTTTAACATCTCCATGGGGGAAACTATGCCATCATATGTAATAGGTAATATAGAGGGGAATAAAAAAATTATAACAAGTAGTGGAAGCATATAAATAATCCAACTACAACCGAAGCAATTAAATAATCCCTACTAAATAATTGAAAATTGTGGAAGCTGATAAATCAAACGAGGTACATATTGATTTCATTCTATGATGTCTGTAATAAAATAAAAGTATGAAAAGAACGAATAAAACCATTCTATCAAACATTAATGAAAACGACTGAAAGTGAAAAAGTGGAATCTCAAGTAAAGGCTCAATCCTCTTCCCACAGTATTCATCCAAAAAATAAAGAAACACTCAAGAATCAGATGGAGCATGTTTCCCTCTCTCCATACCCACGCGCATAAATTCTACGAGGGTACCAAAAATTCCCCGAGCAGGGTGTGAGGTAAAATCCTTATTGGATGACACCCATGGAGTCTAAAACATTCCATTTCATTCATTAAATAGATGTTGTGTTCCAATATTCTTTAAATTGAAGACATTAAATACACAAAATAAAATAGGATTAACTGGGTCTCTGTTCTCAATGTCACTCGTCCATACCACATACATCATCATAATCCAAAAACATAGATAATGTACCTAAAATAAGAAAAATGAATATATATGTATATATATATATATTCCATAAAAATAGAAGGTAGAAAAAAGGGAACATACCCCCATTATTGTTCTTTGACATGGGTCTAATTTATGTTTCATCAAAAATTACAACAAGGCACCTGAAAAGTATCACAATTCAAAAGTAACTGAAAGCTACATCAAATAAAACGTTCCAAAAATTATTTTTATTATTATAATGTTTATAACTAGTGTATATGCCCATATTTAAGGTATCACGATGGTACATCATTCAATTTATCCAATTCCACCAAGCCCATCCATGGAAATATTATGATATACTCCGTATCGCTCGAGGCATCGATTTATCATGATTTTTTTCCTTGTATCACACATAAGGGGTTGAGTATCACCCAAGGCATGGAATATCTACTATTCTAACCCACCAATCCTTGATTTTCCCTTAGGTAACTGGTATCACTCATTAGTATATAGAAAACCCAGGGAAACCCTCTTTTGGAAAAGCCTAAAGACATTGCCTCCCAAGCATTTAGTGTGGTATCATATCAAGAATGGAGAGTCCATGTGTGTTCCTTTATATAAAACCCACATTTTCTCACTACCCTGAATTTAATTTCATTTCATGGAAGAATATATCACAACATAAGTATTTATAATTTCAACAAAACAATTTAAGCAACATAGAGCCACATACTTCTTGATCATTCAAGCGAAACAGTCACAGTAAAAACCCATTATCAGTAAATGAAAAAAAATGAGATTTTCTATTTTATAATTGAATAGAACGAATTTTTTTTTAAAGTAAATAATTATTAATAATAATAAAAATACAAAATTCATGGTTTATATTAATCCAAAATAATTTATTTTGTTTAAAACTCAACCAAGGTGGGGTATAAAACACTTGGAATTAATAAATTAATTGTTTGGGGAAAACTAAAAATAGACCAATTAAGTTGGAACCCCAAAAGGGATATCCAATTATGTTGAAAAAATTTATTCTAGATAGTTATTATCAAACAAGATTGAAATATTCAAGACATGTAATTTAATTAAATAAGAATATGAAAATTTGAATATCGTCAGTAGGTACCAATGAGTGGCACAATGTGTGATCTAAAAGATGAGATGAAATGATTGGAAATAGAGTATATTTCATACCTTGTAACTGTAGAGGATCATACACTATGAGATGATCTTTTTTTACATAAAAAATAATTTAGATGATTTTAGAAAAACCTCAATTTCGGGTGACTACCTTCTGTGGAAGATTGCATGACGAATAGTGGATAAGATCCTATGATTCATAGTGTGCGATGTTTTCCTTACTAAGAAATTTACTTAAAACATGATGGTTAAGATAACAGTGGAGGAATGGAGACACATCATGCATATGAATGAGGAGGAGACCAGGGCACAGCAAGGGGCGCTACATGGGTGACACACCAAGGGAGTGGGAGGTGTGATAGAGAGAAAAAGAAATGAAAACAAAGAAAGAAAAAGGGATAGGAAAATAATGAAAAATGAAAATAAATAAAATGAAAAAAATATAGTAATAATAATAAAAAGGGAGGCAGAAATGAAAATAATAAATAAATTGGGTTAAAACTTTTTAATTATTTCCACTCTTTTCCAACTTATTTTATACTATTTTTTATTTTTTATCCCATATTCATTTATTTTTATTTATTTAAAATTTTTTAAACCTTTAAATCCCTTTTTAATTATTTTTATCCTAAATGTTATGCTAGGGAATGAGGTAATATTTTTCATAAAACATGATAAATTATTTAATTAATATAAATAGCTTCTCAGGACCCATAATAGGGTTCGTAGGAGCGCGCCCTAGGTCTCTTTTAGAATTTGGAGTAAAAAAATTACATTTTATATACATTTATTAAAGCTCAAATGTTATATACATCTTCTAATGATATACCCCACTTAGGGTAAACACCGCACCACATATAAAACAGTAGTATCAGATTTCTCAATTCGATGTACATTTTTGTTGTTATTCAATCATTTTGAATAAATTTATCTTACTTAATATAATATATTTAATATATTTATTCTATCATTATTGAGGATTTATGAGCCTCATAATCCCATATTAACACAGTTTCTTAAACAAAAACTATTTGATTGAATATTCTAAAGTGTAGATAGTAATATTATCCTTCTGTAAAGAATGGATCAAATTTTAAGTTATTTTTCATTGATAAATCATTTTTTCACATAATAAATTTAAAATTTATGAAATGGGATTTTAATTATCATTTAAAAAAAGATAGTACAATTTTCCCACTATAACGACTTCTTCTCCTCGAGAACTATCTCTAGTGGTTTGTCCCGAAAAACTCTGGCTACTGAGCTCGAACATCCGAATCACCCTGTAACTTTTCATCCTAGATCCTCCCATGTTGCCACAAAATCATGAATAGTGGTATCTTCTTCCCTCATATCACCTTATCTTTTTATTTAGTGATCTTCAATAGATACTCCTCATAAGGTACATTGATCTCCAACTCGACATCCTCATAATCGATAACTTACGCAATGTGGGGTATGTAACTATGAAGTTGTGAAATATGGAACACATCGTGCATAACTATGTAAATAGAATATTTTTTCTGAATGATACACCACTACCCCTATATACCCGTTGATCTCAAAGGGTCTAACAAAATGTGGTCATATCATTCCCTACATCCCCAGATGTCTATTCCCCAACCGTGGAGTATCTTTTATGGAATCCTGATCTCCCACAGTAACTCCAACGGTATCCTCCACTAGTCGGCATATGATATCTAAATGATCTGAGCAGTGATTAATGGATTCCATATTACCTACAGTCTTTATGTGTTCTTTTAAACCATACTAGGTCCAACAACACTCCCTCGACCCCTCATTCCAATAGAGTGATGAGCGACATGGCCTCCCATAAAGAGCCTCATAAGGTTCCATCTGAATCGAATATTGATATCTATTGTTGTATAAAACGCAATAAATCCAAGGATATCATCCCATTGTCTTCCATGTTCTACCATGTACTATTTAATCATATCCTCCAATATATATATGGTTCACTCATACTATCTTTCGGACAAAGGATAGTTTGTTTTAGTCAATCTTAACTGATTCTTAAATGATTTTAAAAAGGAATTCAAAGAGTGAAATGTAAAACATGAATCTCTATATGAAGCAATGTTAAAAGGGAACTCATGTCTGTACTTGATCTCACAGACATAGAGCTTCCCAGCTCTTTCACTGAGTGAGTCTCTTCGATTGGTAAGAAGTGAGCAGACTTCATTAAATTTTCAACAATCACCCAAACTGTGTCACAAATCCTTACGGTCCGGGGTAACCCCATTAAAATCCAATCATGATGTCTTCCCACTTCCACATAGGTAATAAGAGTGTTGTTAAAACCCCACTAGGATGCTAGTACTCATAATTCACTGTTTGATGGGTGAGACATCATGAGGTAAAACAATCAATATCTCTCACCATCTCTAGCCACTAAAACAATCCCCTAAAGTCATGACACAACTTGGTCTCTATAGGATGTACTACACATTTAGATGTATGATAATACCTATTAATGACCTCTCTATTGGATGTAGTGTCTAATACTCTCTCATGTAACATGATCACATCATCATAGTCCATTAACGGTCGGGGCATCGAGTCATCACCTACCAATCATTACCTCATTAACACAGACCTTGAGTATAACTTCAGTTCATCTTTTACATGGTCCAAAAGTGAGGATGTGACTACCAAGGGATAAAAATTCATAAAACCATGGTACTATATATAATCCATCCACTAATATGCAATCAAACTCATCAGACTCCATTAATCCTATAAGGATCTCTCACCATTTCCCTATTATCCTCAGACTTTTGTCTAAGGGAATATGCTATGAAATTTCCCTTTACAGGTGCATATTCCATCTTAATGTTCAACTTCAGCATTTAATAATCTTAGTACCTATTTCTTAGATTCAGGTCCCTCTATGCGAAGTTACAACTAAGGATATTTTGGTCGGTGTGAAAAATAAATCTCTCATCAAAGTGGAAGTTTCCCAAACATTTCATAGCATGGACCACAACTTCAGATCCTAGTCATGTATATTGTAGTTATTATTTTGGGGTTGTAGTTTATGAGACCTAGAGAAAAATACATACTCATTATTCCTCAGCATTGTTCCTAGGACAATACCTAATGTGTCACAGTACACTACATAATCAATCATAAGATCAGGGAGTGTCTGTACAATATTATTTTTCAACTATCTTTTAGCTCATTGAAATCTTCTTAAAATAGATCTGACCACTAGTACTTCAATCCCTTAATTTTAAGTGTTTTCATGAATGTTACTAGTCAGGAGAAGCCATGGAAAATTCTATGGAAATATCCTTCCAATATTCGGAATCTCCTTATCTTAATCATATTTCAGGGGCATGTCCCAAACATGAATTCCATTAGATTTTTTGGGTTTACTAATAAACCGGTATCAAACAAAACATCTCCAAAAAACATCACCAATTTATTCTTGAAGTCCACTTTTGACAGAAAAGTGTAATGCATGTTTACTCGAAACGTACTCAAAACTATATCCATATTCCTAGATTGTTTCTCTGATATTGGTATGTAGATGAGAATATCATCAAATAACACAATTACTTGAGAGTCCAGTATGGAAGAAAGATCATTATCATGAAATCCATTAACATTAATGGTGTGTTAGTCAATCTGAACCACATCACCAAGTACTCATAAAGGTCATACATGCTCAAAAAATATATCTATGTAAATTCCACCTCTATAAATCACAATTGGTGATACCCTGACTGAATATCATTCATGGAGAACCACTAGGATTTCCATAGTTAATTGATATTATTATTTATCTGGGGTTACATATATCTGTTCTTCACTATCACCAGGTTCAGTATATGGTAATCATTGCATAATCAAATACTACCACTCATTTTATTTGTGAACAAAATAGTTTATCCGCACACTGATACACTAGGTCTGATAGTACCTTCCTCTCTATTTCATAAATTAGAACCTATATCTCTTTATTATTGGTTGGAACAATACAAAATAGGGTATTGAAATGGGAATAACAGTTTTCATGAGATCAATCTCGTATTAACATATTAGACATTCAGATTCTCTACAAGGTCAATGATATTTAGAATTTTTATGACCAATTTTTCACCATTCTGAGAGCCTTCGATTATCCAGATAGATGAATAATTATGGAGTTGAAAATAAAGGAATATTTGACATTTTTTCTAAAATTATATGTTTATAACAAATAGTAATAATTATAATTATAGTTGAGGGAGGACTATAACCTATATAATAGAGCATGCGTGGGAGAAATCTCAAGTTCATTATACAACATGTCTAGTGGTAACGGTGATGCCTCCCCCAATGTGGAAGTATATATAACTTTGAACCATTTAGCTCTGTAAACTACATCAATGAAACATCTTCTGTAATATGAATTAAGCACTATACATATAAACAGAGATGTTAGGATAATTCCTAATCAGTCTATGGGATCACACAATGTTTATATTAACCTGCCTATCCAATCAAAAAATGTTTTCCTTGGTGTATACCCTTACGACAAGGTATACACATCTTAACATTAACATGTGTTTCCTTCCCTTCACGTTGGATGTTGTCATCATATATTTATACCAACATAACACCATTATCATCACTTCAAATTAATTCACATAATAATATATTTCACAACATGATAACAGAGATATATCACAGAAAAGACAATCCCAAACGGGTAGCAAAAATCAAAGAATTTAATTAATAAGCTTCTATAAAAAAACAAAATGTGTATATATATAATATGAACCTATGTTAATATTCATGATTCATGAACATACTATAAATATCATATATCACATAAAATCATAATGTTCATTTCCTGAGGAAATATTTATTCCAAAGTAACAATAAAACAATGGTTCCTAAATATTTGGAATCTTAGATGTACACTATACAGTACTTGATAAGAAATAACATAGTTCCCCCGCCCGAGACCCTACCATACTTACTAAAGACTAACATGTCCCCAACCAAGAAAAGTGATGAAATGTTAGTTTTTCTTGGTGCTTTCATTCTATTTTGTAACATGCTGACGTGAATCATTAGGTCTGAGAAGGAATAACATGTGCCCTCAAGCACATCACCACATAAAAAAGAGGCTGACGACTAGTAGAAAGGGTATGAGTCTATCAGTGAGGAGAATATACCCTCAATATCTAGTCATAGAATCAATAATCAACTATAAAAAATATAATAAATAATCTGAGTAAACATGTTGAAAAGTAAAGATAGAATATATGAAACACAAATAAATTATCTCATCTAATTGGAAACCATGCCTAAAAGAAATAAAGAAGATAATGTGAATAAATAATCATCGGATCCTTCGGAGTCTATCCCAGTCTAGTACTATCTTCATTCTCCTCTACTCAGTTATCCACCACAATGCCCTTTCTCTTCTCCAGAACCCACATGAAATCTACAAGTGTATCGAAATGCCGAAGTAGGGTGTGAGTACAATACTAAGTAGGGCATCACCGATGAATTCTTATCATGGTGTGCTCAATTATACATGTGTATTTCATAATAAAATAAATGTCTATCAAGAATCGTAACACCCAATAAAAAACCAAGTTATTGTGTGCTAACCATGGTTCCAAAAACCCTTGACAGTACTATCCAAAGCTCCATTCTGAAAATATATTGTATGTCGATAAGTATCAAAACTAGCAATAGGTGACTCACTCAAAATCCCGAAGTCATCAAGTAAAAAAAACATACCTGGAATCCCAAGGAATTGGGTAATAATCTGAATCCACAAGGCATTGAGTATCTGTAACCCATAAGGGATCCACCTGGAACTGGGTAAAACTCAGAATCCACAAGGAATAAAGTGTTGTTCATCTACTCAAAATTCGAAATTAATCAAAATATTTCCAGGTTCCAAGGTTCCCATGTTGTGTTATCATCTTCATCACACATCATGTACAATCCCCAAAATGAGTAATTATGCCATGATGGCCACCTATCAAGTATAAAAATTACAATAATACCAATGAAAACATGAAATTTTATAGCTTGATAACAACCGTAGCGCACATCATGTGAAATATAGAATCATCATATAAATTAATGTTAACCAAACAACATCATGTAATCTAAATATCACATAAAACTATTAGAAACAAAAGAAACTATATTGTGGGCTACACAAACATGTGGTCACATGTAAACCATGATATCAAGTATTCTGACACATAAATTAAATATACAAACATGTGTAAAAAAACAACCCAAAAAATAAGGAACCAACTACCATATAATTTAGGAAGAGTCCATTATAGTTTTATTATCTCCAAAGGTGAAATTTCAATGTTTCGAGTTGTCGGAATGTCAATGATCGAGGAATTTGAGGGGTTTTATAGAACCAAAAAACTATTTTATTTCAAAATAACTAAAATATCATATGAGATAAAACCTTTTCTCTCCAAGATAATTCTCAAATTGTTCTCAAAATATCACATGGGATGATATTTTCTCTCTCTAAAATAATTATCAAATTAGCATTTATATTATCATAAGTGATGATATATATCACTCTTGGATAATTTTAAAATTATTAATTAAATTATCACATGCGATGATAATTTATCAATTTTAAATCATTATTAATCTATCATTTAAAACAGAATCATGTGGTCAGTAAATTATTCTTTAATAACTAAATATTTATCATCTGAAAATTTAAAATAAATTATCACTAAATTATTCCATGTGAATAACCATTGATAATTTCTTATTTATAAATTACCTTTTGATAGTTTATTTATTATCATAAAATTATTTTTATAATAATAATCACTATCATTATTATTTGATAGTTTTTTAACAACTATCTTTTGACAAACCAAATGAATCCAATTTTTTGATAATTTTTCAATATATTATCCTTACTGCAATAATCAATATATATATATATATATATGTATATATATATAAATCTTTGATACTTGATATAAAATATATTGTTTGATAAATATATATATATCAATACATATTGAAGGTTGTACATTAAAAATATGACAAAACAAATTCTTGATATTTTTTTAATCATGTTTTGATAATTTTCATAATTATCTTTTTATAATATGATCATTTAACAAATAAATAATTTTTTGTTAATCTATTTTAAAATATATGTTGATAATATAAATTTTAAATAAAATAAAAAAGTGTATAACTCATAGGTGGTGCACCGCATCTGAGGTTCGAGTACCATCAGGCTTTCAAGGAATATGAAAAAAATAGGGGATGATTCACTGGGCTCACCCGAGGACACCTAATGTTGCTCACAATTGGTTGGATTCACTATGAAAATACAATGGGTTGGTTAATTGATAAATGGAACCCGAACTATATGTTCTTCGAGAAAACCAATTTTAATATCAACATTTGATGTCTGTTTCAACCATTTAATGATGGAGGAGTGATTTAATTCACACCTAATGATGTTTGTTAATTTTATTACTGTCAAAATACCGTAAATCGAAACTTTCAATTTGATTCATTTTCCAAAAATAGTGGAATAGGACCCAAATGGGTGTGGTGATGAATAATATTTGTTTATATTAATATAATTAAATAAATAATATGATTATTTAATATATGAAGTCAATTAAATCAATTTAAATTGAGATGTAATTAAGAAACCATTTGCTTATAGAAAGTATTCACTGCCTAGGGTAAACCCCCATTTCTGACCCAACAGTGGTCATAGATTTCCTCTATGAATCACTATATACGAGTTATTAAATTATTTTCTATAAAATAATATAGGAAAATATTATTTAATTACTTCAACTCATGAACAATGCATCCAAATGTCAAACTCCATCCAATGTTATACCCAGCATAGGGTAAACATAGTATCCCAGACCTAATAATGGTCTTAGACTTCTCATTCGATGTGACATTTTATAGTTTTTAAATAATTTTTTAAAAATTTATCTAACTTAATATAATATATTTAATATTTTTACTATGTCTTCACCGAGTAATTAAGAGATTTGGAATATCGGACTAACTTAGTGTTTTATGCAAAAAATATTAAATTAAATATTTCAAAGTTTTAAATTCGATTTTACCCTTTTGAAAATAATTTAACCCATATTATGTTACTTTTCATTGATATATTATTTTGTTCACATATGAAATTTATAATTTTTCAAAATGGAGAGTTTTATTATCATTTTAATAATTACGATATTACATGTGTTTCATAATCTATCAAAGAGATTATATTTAATGAAATATATTTCATATTTTTTTAACATTAGTGTTTCATTTCACTTTTGATAATAAATACAATGCTCTTATTTTAGAATTTTGTAGTCTTATATTCTATCTTCTTTAAATAAATTTCATCACCATAATTTATTTCTAATCTTAGTTGTAACACCCCAATACATGACAATATTGCAATTTTAGAATATTTTTTTTTCAATATTGGTTTATATGAAACACTATGTTAAGATTACACTACAAACAACACATTATTAGTTTGTGTTACATGCAAGACCAAATGTTATTGCCTTTAAATGGTTCACAAATTCTAAGACTAAATTTGAAATCTTTTAAAAAATTTATTTTTCAATATAAAAATAATTTTTAATTCATAACGTCAAAATTATATTTGGGTGTTTTTTGGTAATTATTTAAGAACTCTCATTTTTTGATGAATAATGAAAAATAATTCTTTTTAGTTGAAATCTAACTTTTCATCTAAATAATTTTTTATGTCAAATAATATTTTAAATTTTACATAATTTCATAATAGATCAATAATAAATCTACTGATACAATTAATTTCATTGTAATCATTATTATATTTAATTGTGAAATAATTACTTAATGAAATTTTGAACATTTTCACTTTAAAATCCAACATTCTTACCACATATGTGGGATTATCTTTAAACATTAATTTGACATTTCTTTGAATTAAATTTTGAATTACATGTAGAATTGGTTTCAATGAGAATAATATCAATATTATAATGATATCAAATTATATTTTGAAAAAACATATTTGTAAAAGTAATTAAAATTAATTATAGAAAATAAGGTAAAATTATACTTACAAGGGACCAAACCTTAAAAATAAGGGAAAAAATAACCTATACACAGATACAAAAGCCATTAGATACCATAAATTTCACCACATGCCCACTTTTTTATATGTACATGAGTTATTAGGATTCATATTCATGAATGTGAAACATATTATATGTTATGTATGGGGAAAAAGAAACTTTGTTACTATTAACATTTATAATACATTAGAGTACGGTAGAAGATACATATATTTGGTATTAAAATTATTTTCATTGGTAAATGAAATTACTTATCATGATAATTTTCCTATAATTTATAGATATGAATTAGTTACAATAAATGATTAAAAAATCTGATGCATGGATTATTAAATTAATAACTAAATAAAATAAATGATGCTAAGAACATTTAAATCAAATGTAAATTTAATTAATTATTATAATAAATATTTTTTTAAAATGAATTTATAATGTTACATAGCTTTGATATAAATATATTTTAATTCCACAATTTTTTTTATATTTTTAAATTTAAATTAAGTCAATAAATATAGAATTTACATTAAAGTTATTTTACAATAAAAAATATTTTATAAAACTAATTATTATTATTAAACATCCATAATTATTAAAAAAAATTATAAGTGTTAATAAATATTAAATATGTAATTTTAGTGGACCAAATTATATTTTAAAACTAACAAATTGACTAATAGATAGTAAAAAAACATTATTAACCTGGTTCGGATTAAAGGAATGTTTTTGTGCATTACATACGATTGAGTTAAAATTAATTATCAACACACATGGGTTTTTTATTTTGTAATATATATATATATATATTATTTAAAAATAATTGGGTCTATATTTTATGAAAAATATAGATTTAATTTATTTTTAATGGTTAAATTATGTTGGATAAAAAACTAGTTACTATAATAACAAACAAAATGGTAGAAGTGAGGAAATACAGAATATATGGATCAAAATTATAAAAAAGCACTTATTTTTTAATTTTTGAGGTATTGATAGACCATAAATTCACATTAATCTAAAATATGTAAAATTCTGGCATGTTTGGAAAGGGAGTCGTCCCAATAGTGTATACCATTTGGTTTTTACAAGATTTTCACTCCCCCTCCATTATAAAATGAAACTCGCTAATCACCTTCCTCCCACATCTTAATGAATTTTTTCTAGAAAAAACTTTACCTAAATAGTCACTGAAGACCCCTCCCATAAATAATAAATACTCACATTGGGATGAAATAAATCAAGAAATGAATTTTGTTGTAAATCAAAAATTGTTACCTGAAAAAGAGGTATCATTCTTCAATGATCACTTCTGTTTTATTTCTTTCTCAAACCAATAAATTATTCTTATTAAAACCTTATATATTATAAAATTTATCCTAACTTTACTTAATTGTTATTATGTAAATTTTTCAACCTACACCTACAAATAATACCTTGAAATGGGTACTAAACATACTATTTGTGTACAGTGAACTACCACCTGGCGAAACTATATCGTTTGTTTTTTTAGTATTACACTATTCATGGTAGGAAACTATGAATGAAAAATTGTTTACAGGTGATATATATGTTATTTATTATGTCTTTATGCATGAATTATTATAATACAACTAGTACCTCTATTTTTTTCATTTGGTGTAAATATGATAACATCATTTTTGGTTAGGTGGATTACCACCTCCTCGATGTGATGTGAATCTTTTTACATAAAAATAATTCTACATGAAAGAAAATATGATTAAATAATATATTATATGTGATATAATTATCATTCTATATTGATAAATGTTACTTATATTCTTTCCATAGTGATCATTGAACAGTGGGAATGGTACTCTTGTGTACGTACGACCTACCGTCTCCATGATTCCAACATTGGTTCATTTTTCATAACAATAATTCGTTTATGGATTTATAAGATTAATTGATGTATAATTATGATAATTATTTCATGTTTATTAGTATTTATATATTATTATAATGAACCTTGTAACCATAGTCGACCTACCGAAGTCTTATTTAATCCATGAACAGAATTTGGTCAAAACACACGATGTAAACATAATTATTTATGTTGCAATATATAACATTGTAAAAAGTCAAGTAAAAGTAATAATAAATTTGAAATAGGTTCTTTAAAAAGTAAATAATTAATATATATTTTCTATTTAGGAATACAAAACCACACATGAGAAGTCATACTAAAGATAAGGTATTCTTGTATCCCTTTTTATTTTGTGAGGAAAACTTCATTTTCACCACTTATTTATATTATAGGGAGTATATAATTAACCTATTGAATTTTATACCATGAATATATTTATATTAATGGTATTTTTAGTTTCATTTTATATTTTTTCATTCATGGGAATTATAAAAAAATAGTTTTTATGTAGTAATGGATTCTTGGATAACTTTTTATTCTGTAATACATACACCATTTTCACTAGTTATTAATTTTTTTTGTTTTATATACTTCCCGTAATGTATTTTATATCATTAATACATTTATATTCATTTTATTTGGATATTAATTTAAAATTATTTCTTTCATGGGAATTTTATTCAAAAGTTACCAAATAGTAAGGGATTCATGTCTTTGTTTATATTTCATGGGGCATGTAACATTTTCCCCACATATTCCTTTTGGGTGGTGTATATAAAACTCCTAATTTATTTTTTATAATGAATAAATTATATTAATTATATTTATGTTATCATTTGAAATTATTTATTTCATGAGAATTATAAATTAAATGTTACCAAGGTTTAATGGATTCCTGACTCACTTTTTGTTTCCTAAAGCATACTCTATGTTCACCACTTATTTCTTTAGAATGGGGTATATACCAACCCAATTGTATTTTATGTCATGAATAAATTTATCTTCATGGTATTTAGGTTTTATGTTGATATTAATTATGTCATGGGAATTGTAATTGAAAAGTATCCATGTTGTAATATATTATTTTCTTACTTTTTATTCCATGTGGAAAACACCATTTTCACCATTTAGTTTTTCTAATTTCTATATATACTACAATTAGACATGTTATATATTTATTATACTAATTTTCATAGTATTATAAGTTTCATTTATTATTATTAATTCATGGATATTACAATTCAAATGTTTCAAAATGTTATGGTCCACTCTATAGTGTTTAAATATTTGTTTCCTCAAGAATGTTTAAATGGTCATTCAATGGTATTTCTAGGATTCAACTTCCACAACCATTATCGATAGTTATCCTCCATAGTGGAATTATTGATAAATATTTTTCATTTATTAAATATGGATATTTTAAGATAATGTAAAATTTTTATTAATAAATTCTATTAGTGGATATATGATGAATGATTCAGATATGAAAACAATGGTTGCGGCTGGTTAATATAATCCCCCCAGTGCATATGTTGTCTCATGAGATGAAATCAGTTGGAGAAAAAACCTTCATGTTTATTTTCATGTATAATAGTCTGGTTTCTAACCATATACCTAAACCATCGTTTGAATGGTCTCGATTTTAGTGGTTCATGTGCCAGATACATGACATCTAATAATTAATCATAACCTTCACTTTAGTTAATATTGTCTTCAAGATTTTCACTATGACCAAATCTATTCATGTATTTAATTCATATTTTATTAATTAATTTTCATGTTTTTTGAATACTTTACCTTTCAAAATCTATTATTCCTAATAAATTTTTTTAAATAGAAATTGTTTTCAATTATTTAACGTTCTATATTATTGATTCTTATTGATTCAGGATTTCATCTATTGTACGCTTACACCAATTGAGCAGTGGAGCTCACCCATATTTTGTTTCAATTATCCTGGATATAAAAATGAATTCTGGGAAGGATTTTAGAGGGTTATTTTTATTTTTATTTTTTATTTATTATGATTTATTTTATCTTCCCAATGTATAATTATTATCAGGTATGTTATCTAGTCTTCAAAAAATTGATGAACTATTCAGTCCTTCGTGATTTGATTCTTTGTAATCCTACCAATTTAATAAAGTAATAAAATGGGTCTAGGATTCTAGATTAAAGTAATTATATTTTGTACAAATTTATGTTTAGTATAATCCTTGGAATCGAGTTTTAGGAAAAATATATTAGTGATGATACCCCTAAGTTATACATTAATGATATGTATAGGAGAAAATCCCATGGAAACCATTATTATTACTGTGATAATATAAACAGATAAACTATTCAACTTATGTTATGAATTTCACTAGTTTTGGGATTATACATGGTAATATATAATAAAATATATTTATCCTTTTAGAAATGGCTCATTGATGAACGGATGAAAATTTCACAATTTCAAATGATCCAAAGTACAAGGATGAGCATTTATTTTATTCTCTTAATGAAATCATTCGGGAATTAATCTCCAAAATATTAACGTAATATAATGTCATAGTATCCTATTATAACAAGATAGAGAAATAATTGTAAAAGTATGATGGCCTTAGAGAGAAGCATAAGAATGAGGGGGAAATATTAGGAAAAGATAGATATAGAGAATAAGTGAATGAATTATTTCCCCACATGTAACAGTTATGAAAAAAATCATTATGGTACTTGATTAAAAGTAATGGGATTTTTCTAAAAGTTTGGAGAGTAATTCCACTGTTCTTGTTATTTCAAGGGTAAGAAAATAGTTTTCAATGTACAATGATTCATCTACAATGTCACAAACCAACCCAGGTCGACCCTAAACTGGACACCTGGGTCACCTGAGCCGGCCTGCGACATGGCCTCAAGCGCGTCTATTTCATTTATCAAGTTTAATGTCAAGAATAAAAAGTCATAAGTCATTTCTTCAAGCAATAAAAAAAGAAATCTACTTCTACACGTTTATTTTGAAGGCAGCTCACCTCCATTGGAGGAGTTTTTTTTAAAAAACATGTCATTCCTTCCTCAAACAATTCATTTAGTGATATTTAGCATTTACTTCAAAACTGATTTAACACACAACAAAGTTAATAATCCAAACAATAAGGAAGGCAATCATGAAATTCTATTGCTACATTTTTAGATTGAAGGCAGCGCACCTCGAAAGAGGGGTTTTATTATTAAATCATCAGTTTAGTGACCAAGCAACCTCTTTTATCTTATTCCTGCAATTCACACGATTTTAACAAAAGCATTTAATCGGAACTAAACTTGCATAATTAAAATGCTAAGTGAAATATTAAACACACTATTACTTTACTTAAACTGAAAGGGCAAGGAGTGGGACCCTACCTCCAGGTGGATCCATCTGTCCACTCCGGCTCTTGGTGCTTTATAACTAAAGCTTCCACAGCTGCTCCCACGCAAGGCATATGTGATTTCACATACGTATATGGACACCTAGCCTCTATGCACACGCTCCGCATGGCCATGAGCGTGCGCAAGAGGATCCTTACACATATGCTTATACACATAAGCCAGTCTCTGCTCACCTGCACAGGCACTTTTTATATATGTAATGGGGACAACTAGCCCCGTACATGTATATTCACTGCCATGGACAAATATATGCATGCTGGGGGAACCCACATACATATCAATACATACCTCTGCCTACCCAGGTGAGTCGCCTAAGCTCCGGCAACCCGAAACCATTCCAAAACTCGAAGGCACTAAACCAAACCAACCAGGAACCTCTAAAACTACCTGATAAATTAAATTAGAGGCTACAAAAACCAAAAACCGGTAGAAACCTTACCTCGGAAACCAGCCGGCAAACCTAAATCACCGCAAATCGCCTCGTCTTCGGCGGCAGACACCAAACGCGCACCCTCGAGGTCTCAAGAGACCTTCCACATAACCCTAGAGTAGGAGAAACAAGAAAAAGGAACAAAATCAAAAACTAACCCCAACCTAGGGTTCGGCCGAATCTCACCAGGCGACGAATGGGTTGAAATAAAGCCGAAAACAGGGAGGAGAAGTGAGAAAAGACTCACTATGGGGATTTGGAGGATTAAATCACCAAAAACTGAGAGAAATCGGGGGAAGGAGGCGGCGCCGTGGAGAGGGGGGGGGATCGCACGCGGCTCGCGGGAGAGAAGGGAGGGGGTGCGTCGCGTGGGGGTTTTGCCAAGTGAGGGTGAGGGAGTTAGTTTAGGGTTTTTTACTTTTAATTTATTTTATTTTCTTTTATTTTAATTTTAAACAAAAACTAAAACACACCCAACTCGCACGGTTTTACCCGCACCGTCTGAAAAACCATGTACAGCCCACGCGCGTGCTACCGGATTCCTGGGGTACCCCGCACAGTTGACCCTCACGGCTAAACCTATAGCGCGCAGTCTGATATCACCGCTTAGAACGACTCCAGAACTCGGGACCTCATTCCGAAGCTCGGTTTTAAAACCGACCCGCTGATAAAAGTAAAAGTTCAAAAACCTTCGAATTTTATCCTCTCTAAAAAAATGGTTTGTTACATACAAGGAGATGTGACACTACACAAATCAATGTGTTGGTTGTCAAAGGAATATACCCAAAAAGTTGTTAATGGATCATGGCTAGTCTTTTTAATATACCATGGATGAAGAGTAAATATTTTTATAGCCGTGTTTGGATTCATGAATTAAGTCATTTATGTATTTTATCTGTATAGTACTGGTAATTGGAAATATAAAAAATATAATGATTTAACAGCTATACTTATTCAATAATGTTTAAAAAGAGTGTGTTGATCAGTACTGATAACCAATAAAAGTGAGTCATTAGAAAGTTGATGATTTTTGGAAAACACATGGTCGAGGGAAATACAAGCCTTAATATAATCACAATGTTGATGTAGTGACATTTTGATTTAGATATTATTGATATGGATAAATTATTTTGGATATTATAGATAACCTTGGAAATAATTAATGGTTTGTTGAGAACATGGTTTAGGAAATCATTGATTGATCTTGAAACACTTTTGGATTTAAGGAATATTTCAAATAACATGTGTTTTACATAAGTAATATAAAATAATTCATGTTTTAAATAAGTTTTTATGAAATATCATGTTATTATAATAATTTTATAAAACACAAGATTTGAGTGTTCAAAAGTTTGGTTTGTGATGATTAGAGAGCTACTTCATTTTTTTTGGATTAATAATAAGTTCGTTTTCTAAAATCACTGACCTTACTCTTAAAGTCTTGGATCAAAATAATTTGGAAAATATAACAATTTATAAAATTTTTTATGATGAAATTTAGATGTGGTTTTATATATTGATATATTAATTCACTATATGATGCTTCTTTTTCTAAGAGATGAAGTAAAAATAAATCAAGGAACAAAACAAAATGATTATTTTTATAGAAAGGTCAGTTTACTTGTATTTGTAGAGCGTGGTGTAATACCTCAACTCTATAAATAATGGTCTTGAGAAAAATCAATTTTTATCATCATTTTTTATATCAATGAACTATTTCATAACTCTGGTTAATGATATTATGGTCATCAATATTCATTTGAATATGTTCTCTATTACTCTTCATCAGAACTTGATAGTTGTATTTCTCATTAATTCAAATGTTTTCACTAATGTTATTCTATTAAAAATAAATTTTTTAATGACCGTCACATTTTAGCATTACTCATATTAAAGTGATTTTTTATCTACCATACTTACAACGTGGGTTTTTCGTTAATATTTTTTTTAAATATGATCCCCTTGATTTTAGAGATCATGATAAAATTGAGAGGACACAACTTAATTAATGTGGGGAAAATGTAACACCTCAATAATTTAAAATATTTTCATTTTATGATAAATTTTATTCTACTTATGGATTTATTTATATGAAACACCATGTCAAACATCTGCTACATGAAAAACTGATTTAGCTTTCATTATACGTAAGACCATGATTTAACACCTTCTAATGGCACACTTAATTTAAAACTAGATTTTGAATCTTATAAATTTAAATTTTCAAAATAAAATTCTTTTTTTTAATTTATAATTTAAAAATTATCATAGTAAGTTTTTTTTTCTGGTTAGTTTTTTTGATGAATATAGAAAAATAATACATTTGAATCAAAAACTTATTTTTCATATAAATAATTATTAATGTGAAATTATGTTTTAAATTAATTTTAGGGAAAAATAGATCAATTTTAAATTTATTAATCTAGAGAAGGTCATTGGAATCATTTTTATATATAATTAAAGATAAAAAATTAATAAAATTTCAAAATTGTCACATTAAAAACACAATTTCTCACCACATCAGCGGGATTAGCTTTAAAATTAAATTTTCCACTTTTTTGAATTGAATTTTATAAATGGTAATACACAGTTTTAATAATAATAATATTTATATTCTAATTAGATCATATTAGTTTTTTACCAAAAAAAATTAGTAAATGTAATTTAAATTAATTAAATAGATTAAGGTAAAAATAAGTATAACCTGGAACTAATCCTTTTAAATAAGGGCCAAATTTACAAAAAAACTGGTAAAAATAATTTTTTTAGAAATAGTTATATCATATGACCTCTTGTTTATAATTTACTTAGTAATTAGAAAATAGGTTCATGAAAGTGACCATTTATTATGTTATTTATGGAAAAACGTAAAAAAGGAACCATCATTACCTTTAGCATTCAAAATGATTTAGAGTATGGAATATGCTACATAGTATTGGTTATAAAAATCATTTTTAAAGGTAAATAATTTTTTAAATATTGATAATTCAAATATAATTTTGAAAGTATTATTAGTTATATTAAAATATTAACAAATGCTAACACATTGATTATTTCGTTAATAATTAAATAAAATAAATGACGCTAAAAAATTAAATTTAAATTAATAATATTGCATTATTTTGTTTCACTATTTTTTAGATGAATATATCATATTAAAATGATGTTAAATTAATATATTTAATTCCATAATTTTTATATATCATTAAATAAAAACTAAGTTAGTAATGTTAAAATCGACAATAATTTTATTTTTCTATAAATGATATCTTATTAAATGATTTAAAATTAATAAAAATTCATAAAACATTCTATTTTATTTTTAAGTGTTATTAAATATAAAATATGGTCTATTATAGGACAATTTTTCTTTTATAATTGATATATTTACACATAAATTGTGAAAACATTGTTAGCACAGTTTCAGTTAATGTAGTGTTTTTCTACATTCCATGGGATTATTTTAAATATAATTATAATAACATTTTGATTTTCAATTTTTAAAATTAGTTATAATATTTATAATTTGTAATAAATATATTTTATATTAAATAAAACTTTTATTTATTATTAATGATTAAATTATTATGGTTAGAAAATTAGTTTATTTTAAAAAACCATAATGGTTAAAGAAGTGAAACTGAGAAATTATTAAAATAAATTATAAAAATGATCTTATTCTTTTGGTTTGAGGATTAGATAGAAAATAATTTCACATTAATCTAATGTTCTTCAAATTTTCAGCACAATATGCAAGGTATATATCTTAATTGTGTATTAATTTTGTTATTTATTACAACGACACACCACCTCCATTATAAAAATGCATTCACTCCTCCTCTTCCTCACACCACTCAATAAACTTTTTCTTATAAAAAATATTTAGAAATATTATTACAACACACAAAACCTCAACATTGAATCCCCAATTGTTTTAGAAATAAATATAAGTAATTATTTTTTGTATAAATAAAAAGGAAGTTACACGAAAAAGTGGTAACCTTCATGAAAGATAAAATTTGTTTTATTTATTTATCATACCATTAAATTTTTATTATTCCATTATTATTTAATAACATACGTATCTTAAATATACTTGAAATTTTTTATGTTAAAGTTTCAACATAAATCTACCCACATTTCCATTAAATGGGTAACAAACTGACCGTTTTTGTACTACAAACTACAGCCTCAGTAAATGATGTCAGTCATTTTTCCTTTAACACCTTTTTTGGATGGTAATTAGGATCGAAATTTTTTATATCATATATATGATATTTATTATGTATTTATACTTATTGAATTTCAATATAACGCAATCCATTATGCATTCTATTTTGTGTAAATATGATACCTTCATTTGAGGATGCGTAGACTACTGCCTCATCGACTTGATGTGACACATTTTTCATCAAAATAATTATATATTATTAAATAATACGATTTTTATTATATAATTATAATTATCGAAATATATATTTAACTTATATTCTTTCTATAACGATCCTTGAAAAATGGGAATGTTACAAATGTATACGTACGACATACCATCTATATGATTGTAACAGTGGTTCAATTTTCAATACTATATTTCATTATTAGTTTCAAAACATTTATAGATGTATAAATGTATTAATTATGTCATTATTATCATTCTATATATTTTTTGATAGTGACACTTTTATACATAATTGACCTAGAAAAGATGTTTTTAACCCATTAACTGAATTTAGTCAAAACACCCAATGTAAACATAACTTTTTCTGTAGTTGTGTAAAAAATTATAATAAGTGAAGAATGGGTAATATTAAACGTGGAATGTTTTATAAATAAATTCAATAAATAACATAAGAAAATTACTTTGAAGATAAATAAACACGTGATAAGTTGGACTCAAGGTTAGAGATTCTTATCTCACTTTTTATTCCATATGGAAAAAATCCTTTTTGAAAATTATTTCATTTTTGTGTTCTATATAGTGCATCTATTGTATTTTATACCATTATGAAATTTATATAACAAATATTTAGTGTTTCATTTGAAATTATTACTTTCATCGGAATTATGAATCAAAATTTACCAAGTAGTAAAGGATTCTTCTCTCACTTTTTTATTCCAAAAGGCATACATAATTTTCACCAATTATTTATTTTCTGTTTTTTATATAGTACCCCTATTGTATTTTATATCATTAATACATTTATATTACTAGTATTTAGAGTTTAATTTGAGATTATTTCTTTAATGGGTATTATAATTCATAAGTTTCCAAGTAGTTGGATTTTCCTGTCCCACTTTTTATTCTATGAGTCATAGACCATTTTCACTACTTATTTTTTTGTGATATATATTCACCCACTATTTATTTTTTATAATGAATAAAATTATATTCTTTAAATTTATATTATTATTTGAAATTATTATTTTCAGGGGAATTATTATTGAAAATTGAAAAGGTATTAAGGGATTCATGTCTGACATTTAATTCAATAAGGCATACACCATTATATCTCGTATTTATTTTATTAGTGTATATTCTGACCACATTATATTTTATATCACGAATAAATTTATCTTAATGGTATTTTTAGTTTCATTAGAAATTAATTATCTCATGGGAATTATAATTCAAATGCTACCAAGTTGTTACAAATGCATGTTTCTCTTCTCATTCTATGTGGCATACATCATTATAACTACTTATTTATTTTAGGTGGTATATATACTACCCTATTAAATGTTATATCATTAATATCCTTATTCTAATAATATTATAAGGTCAATTTAATGTTATTACTTTATGGGGATTATGTTTCAAATGTTTTAATGTGGTATGGTTTACATTGGAATGTATAATTATTATTTTCTATGTAGATGGTTTTGATGATATATAAAGGTCATTTCCATTAATCAACAGAAAAATCCATTTTTTTCAAATAACCTCTATTGAGGATTTATTTATAAATACATATTATTTATTTAATATGGTCATTTGATTATAAGCCACATTGTTTATTAATGAAATCGACTATACTATATATGAGGAATGCATTGGTAATGCCCAACACATGATGGGGATAAATTAATGAACAAGAATCAATGCATCAATTTCCTCATGAGATGAAAATAGTTGGAGAAAACCCTATAGAGTTTGTTTCCAAGAGGAATAGACAATATTCCACCCATATAAATTAACAGTATTATGAAATTTATTGATGGTAGTTTTTTATGTCCCATATACATGATGATTAATAATTAAGAAATGCCTTCATTTTATTTATTATTATCTAATGGATTTTCTCGATAAAAAGAATCAATTTTTTCATTTTAATCTCAGTTTATTGATTAAATATTATGTTGTTTTGTGATTGTTCTATTACGTAGGTTTGGAGAGATCTCGCCTTCTTCTCCCTCTCGACTGGTTCCCTAGGTCTAATGCCACAGGTTTCAGCTCCCCCCTCTCGATCGGAGGGGGGAGACTTGCGATTTTGTCCGCTGAAGGAGTATCTGTTGGATATTGGATCCATACTGCCCTTCCCGAGAATCTCCATTTCACCGAAGGTCCCCGATCTCTTTCAAGAGGCCCCCCCAGCTGTCTTTGCTTCCAGCAGAGCTTAATGTTGATTCTGATCTTTGCAAGCTTACAATGGTGGAAACCTTCTGTCTCCAGCGGCCTTCGATCGAATCCTTTGATCGATTTGTCTCTGAGTCTTGGAACCTGTAGGGGAATGCAGTCGTCAGTTTTCTTGACCAAAAGCACTTTATGATCCAATTTGGATCGGAGAAGGATATGATCTACACCTGGTCCTAGGCCCCGCGAAGATGAAATGGGTCTTCTTTCTACCTATTCTGATGAAGTTTTGACTTTCACATCCGGCGTGACCCTTCGACATTCGTGGTTTTGGTAAGTCTTCCGGGGTTGCCTCTCTCGTTTCAGAATCCTCCTATCTTGTGTGCAATTGGGAACATGATTGGTTGGTATCTTTGCTCTGATTGGCATACTGAGTCTTTTTGTCATCCTATCTGCCTGAGAATTTGTGTTGTAGTTGATGCTACATGCCTGCCGGTCCGATGTGTTTGGATCACAGATGAGAAGGAGTTTCGCTGGAAGCAAGAGGTGATTTTTGAGTCTTGGATGCATTATTGTGAATCTTGCAACCGGTGTGGTCATTTGGCGATGAACTGTCCCAGCGGGAGGGTGAATGGCTAATCAAATGTGATGGGGATGAATCAAAGAGGTGGGTGTGCTGTTACTAGTATGGAGAAGAACTTGAGAGTGGGTCATTTTGGGGATGGTTTGACAACACGAGGGGGTGAGGCAGGAGATAGGCTGACTGCTGTGGAGGGCGTGGGGTGTGTCGGGCGTGAAGTTGCTATTGAGCAGGCTACTGGGATGGGCGAGCCTACAAATGGAAGTGCAGAAATGGAGGAGATAGTGGAATCATCTCTCATTAAGAGGTAGGTTCGTGAACTTGTGGCTGGGAATGCAGTGGGAGATGAGCCAACATCAAGAGTGCTGGGGTAGGGGATGACCTGGAATGGTGCCGAGGTGACTTATGTTTGCTCTTCTGAAGAAATGTTGGGCATTCATGAGGGGGAACATGATTCTGATGTGGTTGGGGTTGTCAAGGCTGGTGTTGAGAATACAGTGAAGGGTAATTTCATGAACGGTGGAGCATAGATTCCAGGACCCGACGGTTAAGCAGGTCTTTGATCATTTGAAGCGTGATCTTGGCCTTGCAAATGCAGATACTGTGAATGGGCAGGAAGTGGATGCTGAAGGAAGGAGATTTATGGTCTCTACTGGTAATAGATTTCTGGAACTAGAAAATTAGGAAGAGCTGCATGAAAATGAGGATGCTGCAATGGAGGAAGGTAGCCTCATACAGCTTGCGGCAGCTGAGGAGGAGGTGCAGGAACTTGTGGATCATCCAAAATGTCTTGCCTTAGCAGATGATGACAGTCATGCCCAACAGGAGGCTGGTAATGGCATTGAAGTAGTGGGGGAGCAGCAAGATACAACTCGTTTTCAGGGGGTGAGCCGGGTTTCTAATGCTATGGTGAACTCTGTGCAGTCTATGATGGAGGATGTGGGGCATACTGGCCATGAGGCCAAATTGCAGGAGCTGGACTACAATTCATTGCAATCATAATTGGTGACTGAATCTCTGGCATAGGATGGTTATCAAGATCTGAAATTATTGGGAATGTGGGATGATATCTCGGATAGTGACAAGGAAACACATAGTGGTGTGTTACGAAATTCTTACAGTGACGTTGCTCAGGGTGCACGGTTGAAGAAGCAAGGGGAGGAAGGTGCTCAGACTGCCCCACCACGGCGTAGAGCAAAGAAAGATTATTCTTATCTTCCAAAGCCAATTTCCACTATCTCTTCTGTGGGGAGGGAAAGCTGGGCGATGCAATCCTCAAGGGAATTTCTATCCTTGGAAAAGATGAATCTCAGAAGGAAATATGCCAAGGTTCTTAAACAATATGAATGTTCGGAGTGGGAAACAGATAGCAAATAGGATGTAGTTTCAAAAGGGGGTGATGATGAGTATGATCTCTATGGTATGTAGTTGTTCTGAACTATCTATATCTGCTATGATTTTCTTTTTATTTTATTAATAAATGGTCAGAGGTTTGCCTTTGACTGAGCGTTTCTGGTATTATGTTGTTTTATTAATTTACCTTCTTACATTGATTATTGCTTATCCATTTGTTTAAATTGAATTTCTGTTCATTTATTTAACATTCTATATTGTGTATTCTTATTTATTCATGATTACATCCACTTTTATCTATTCCTTACTAATTATTTGAGATTAACCTTTTTTTTATTTCTTAGAGATATGAAGATTAATTCTTGGAATGTTTTTGAAGGATTCATTTTTTTTAATTTTTTATTTATTCTTATTTATTTTCTTTACCCAATTTAAAATTTGTATCATGTATGTAATCTGGTACTCCAATTATGGTAAAAATAACACTAATTTGGGATTATATTCCATGTAATAATTCAATTTTAATAAATTAATGCACTTGATTCAGGATTATTGTGCCGAGGAGTATAATTTGTAATAACTATTTCTAAATTTGAAATACCATTATTGAATTCCAACATTGTGACAACCGTTGATAAAAAATCATGTTGATAAGAGAGAAATGGATTTATGAAGGTCATATGGAATATCAAAAATATATGTTTATATGTAAGAGGACATTATTATCATGTGATGATATTGACATAGAAGAAAAGTATAAACAATTAAAGAGAGTGAAAGATTTAATTTATCTTTATAAACGATCCAGTCATTGGAAACATAAGGACATCTAGACCATACATCAATGAATATTTAAAGGTCTATTAGTCCAACATAAATGAAGGTATGAGGCTAAAACGTTATTTTAATATCCTTCACCAAGAGTTGAGGAATTTTTTTACTATATAATAATATTAGTAAATATAATTTCTTGATACATTTATATTTCATAAATAGAAATTCATCCTTAGGTTGTGATCTAATCAATTTATAATTCACCACTTAATAAAAGAAATGAATATCCAAAAATTATTTTTAATGCATGATGAACTATAATTCACTTCTAATTGATGGTAATATATATAAAATAATTACATGTTTTTCTGTATTTCTCTAACTCTTTTCTAAAACCAATATGGTTGGAATATGTCATCCACTATAATACATAAATTTTTCAACATAAACAGTAAAAATAGTAGATCATAATTAATATTTATTAATAAAATAATTTATATATCATCAATGTAATATTAATTAGGATATTACATTAGCTAGTGGTAGGTGCTAAACCCTTATCATATTTCGAATGTGGGTTCAATCACCATAGAATATCATAGATGTAATGATTTTTCATTTACTCAAAAATAAATTAATATAATTACTATATGTTCAAAAAACAATTGATGAATCGTAATTAACGAAGCATCAATGTTTTGATAATACTTAATGACTTATAATACCCTTAATTCCATTTCCAAAAAATATGAAATCATTCCACTTTAAATAACTTTTCTTATTATAAACTGATTGGTTATATTCTAATAAATATTTTTTAAAAATATTCTAAATCATGTTATATGTCTAAAAAAATGGGAATTCATGACCTAGAACTACTTATCAGCCTTTAACTCATCATCCAATGATGGTATCTATAACTATTAATTTAAAAATGACATATATTCTAATAAAATTTAATACAATCCTTGGATGTTTCTTAATTCCTATCACCAAAATACCAATAAAAAAATAATTCTACCTGGAAATTCATTAATCCAAACACATAATTACATAAATTATTTTATTTCAACATAGGTACATGATTAGTCAAGGGTTATTACTTTTTATAAGGAAATTGAACCTTATAATTATAGGGTTCCCCACATCTGAGACAACTAACTAGAAATGGGTCCCTTGGATTAGATTTATTCCCTCTATATTTTTTCCTGCAATTATTTCCCTTTTACCATTCTTTTCTATACATAAATAATTTTACCATTCAATTGAGACATTTTCCTATGTTTCTTCTTCCACATTTATAACATAAATGAAATCGATAATTATTTTTTTATGGTATCCACCACTTTAGATCATCTAAATCTCTATCATTATCTTATATGGTGAGCCTAGGATTCGGTTATGGAAAAAGTTATTGATCATATTTTTTGATAACTGATTAGGAATAATCATGATTTCATTAACTCTGGTCATCATCCCATTTAGTTTCAAATATTCACCACCTTTTCATTCATCAAAAATCATAAAATAATTCCATTATGTCTCGATGATTGACTAAAAACAAAACTAATATTGTGGGAAATAATAATAGTAGTGGGAAAACCATATAATCACTTATATGATGTCTAAATCATGACAAATTATTTAAAAAATAAGATCCCTTAGGTTTAAAATATGATATTAATTTTAATCACTTAGATAAATCCTTCATAATTTTTTACAATGAAAATGTGAATAATCTTAATCATATATCATGAGAGTGTCAGACCAGCTGTGTAATAATGCATGTTATCTTTCACCTGGTATTGATCGGTTCATGCCTAATGTAACTTTTTGGGAGTTATTACCCCTGGGTACAACTATTCTGAGTTGACATCCACTTGTAGTATACAGATAAGTATGTATTTATTAGAATAAAAGGATAAAATTTATCCTCGAATTCTACAATATGGTTATTTTCCCTAATCAATGATTTCGTAAATATAGTTCCCATGGTTTCTTCTAAATATACATTGATATAAACAATATTGACCCTGAACCCAATAAACTAGAGTCGATTTATATATTAAAAATATGAATAAGATTCAATGAATCACATATAAAAGTACTGAATAGTTTTGTCATTGTAGTAAACTAGGTACATATTTGATCCTTGCATTATATTTGAAAACATTAATTACAAATAGTTTGTTTTTAGGGAATGTCAATCTTACCTCCCGATTAACCTTCAATTTTAATATAGTACTCATAATAGAGTCCAGGGAAAAGAAACAAAATAAGGGTGTGATCAATTATTTAGTAATGGGTAAGCACATCATAAGTTATCATGTATTAATAAAGAAAAATAAATATGATATGTTAAATAACTAAACACGCATTCTATTTAACTAATAACTTGGCTATCATGAATGGACAATCCATCTCAATAATGCATAGAAAATATTGGAAAACACATTCCAAATAATTAATAAATTGGGAATGAATTCTATACAGATATTCTATCATTGTGATAATATCATGTATAATAATATATGTAATAATCCATATTGAAATCCAATTTAATAAAAACACATTTCATTTTATCAATAAGTAGACAATAGAATGCATCCAAAGATAATATCATTGTGGAAATATCATGAAAGTAATTTATTAATGAAGGAAAATATTAATTATTGAAATTCATGATATTACTAGTCATCAAACCTCTACCATTAATACCTTTTATATGATGTTCTAAAACCACAGGTAGAATTTTTTTAATGCAAGCTTACTAATTCACCACATGAGACTACAGATGCATTGAGGGGTTATCTATAACTAGGAACCTCCAATTTCTATATGTAAAATATATTCATCATTTATTGAATTTTAAATTTAATTCCGAAATAATATACATTATCATCAAATATCTACAATGTATAATGAATAAGTATTTATCAATATTTCCCAAGAAAAAAAATACGTTTTAATGTAGGAAATTTCGGTAAAATTGGTATAAAATATAGTTAATAATAATATCCATGATATATATATTATGGTTATTAAAAAAAAATCATAAGTAAAAATTATATATAGTTTATGAAAAAGTCATTTCTTGGATAAATGGAATACACAAATTTAATAAAAATAAATCATAAAAGAAGCATAAGAAAGTAAATGTTAAATTTTTTTAAGGTATAAAAAATGAATCATGGAAGTGAATATAAATAATTTATTTCTTAAAAATTATCATAAAATATCCACATAAATAATAAGGATGTTACGAATCCAGAATAGACCCATTTGGGTAAGAATAAATTATTGTTCTCGTTGATGAATACAAATACCATAGAAATATCATTAAAACATTAATAAGGAAAATATACTTTTAATTTTTCAAATAAAATTTTGAAATAATAAGTTCCCAAATAAATTAAAATAATATTTGAAAATTGTATTGAAATCATTAAAACATTATGTGTTCTTGAAAAGATGAAATTCCATACATTTCACATGTGTTAAGATAACAATTCCTTTAACATTTTTAGTCAAAACAAGATGGTCCATGTTTCGTAAAAAACATGAATATTATATTAAAAACATTTGGAAAACTATAAAATTGGGAAAAAAGGCCTTTAATAAATCCATTAAAAATGTTGAATTTTTTTAGAAAACATGTCATTAGATGAAAATAGATTACTGACCGAATAAAGAATTGAATTTGAATTTTCATAAACAAATTCTCAATTATATAAAGTGACAATGGATGGAATAATGGAACAATTAGTAGAAAACATTCATCAACAACCTGATGAGGAAATAATGAAGTGTTTTATTAGATAATAATCAAATAATTTCCTTTGAGGGAAATTCAATTATAAACATTCAATATCAAAAAATATTGTGATATAATCCTTTATAATCATCATAACATTAATGTGAGAATTAATAAATGAAAAGAATATTTTTTTCAAATTTAAATATAAATAAAATGGATATAAATAAAAAATATAATAAAAATTTATTACACACGTAATCCTAAAATTCTAATTAAAATGAAGAATTTAAATAAAATAATTAAAATAAACTTAGTTATGAATGTTTTCACCATGTTAAAATTTTCTATTCAAATCCCCATGGATGAAATATTAAAAATTGATTCTTAAAATATAATTTATTATTAATTTTAATGATATTACTTGTCAAATGGATAGTTTAAACAACATATATAGTAAATTAGGTGCATAACATTACAATACGCCTCAATAATGAGAAATAGAGACAAAGTCTCGGACCACACAATTCTTCTTTTTGAAAATAATTTATTAAACTATATAGTTGTATTAAACAATTTATAATCATATTAAATAACCTAAATATTATTTATAATAAAAAATATTATCCTTTATGACATCTTATCACCCATTCGTTAATTATCATTCATTATTTTCATTGTTTCATGTTTCTCTATGAATTATCTTGTTCAAGATCATATTATATAGATCCACCATCGCTATAATAATAGTAAGGAAATAAAGATAATATTAATACATTAATTAATCATTTCAAACCCATAATTAAATTTGGATTTAATTAATAAATCATGTTACGGTCGTGTAGATGGTAGGTCATACGTACGTTTGAGTAACTTTTTCATTTTTTCAGAAATAAATATGGGAAAAATTAAGTAATATTTTATCTTTAAATAGTTATCATAGTATAATAATATACATATTATATCTTTAAATATAATTATATATATCATTTTTGTGGTGTGTCAAGAGAAGAGAGTCGCATCGCTTCATGAAGGCGGTAGTCCACATATACATGAATGTCGTTATTATCATCATATGAGAGACAATGTTAGAAATACAATGATATATTGTCTTTTAAGAAATATAAATATATCATTAATAAAATAATTATATCATTTAATTCACATATATAAATTATATTTATTTTTATTACCTTATATTTAAAGCATTATTGAAAAAATGGATCACAGCGCTTCACGAGGTGGTAGTCCGATGTACAGATGAGCGATATTATTATATCCAATGCATAATATAAAGTAAAAAATTGTATATTTGATATAATGACTCAACATGTATACTAATTTTATAAATATCATATATATACTTTTATCCACCATCATACCGAACCGTGAGAGGTTGTGATGGAAAAATTAATGACATCAGTTCATGAGGTGATAGTCCACCTTACACAAGAATGGTGATTTCATAACCCTTTTGATGGAAGTGGGGATTTTTTAGGTCATTTTACAAAACATAAAAACATTTTAGTATATTATTTGTTATATGGTTATTATTTCACAATTTCTTAATAAAAATTTCAGGATCTATAAGTAGAAATAAAATAAAAATTCTCATTAAGAAATGATACCTCTTCATCATGTAAGCTCCTTAGGATTGCAGAAAATGTTCTCTAAGGATGGATTTATAAAAAAAATATGGATTATAGGATTTGGGAAATAAAATGGGAATTTATTTGGGTAGGTATTTTCAAACCCAATGGTTTTTAATTGGTGAATATGAGATGATATTGGGTGGTCTTTTATAAGTGAGGTGAGTGAAACAGTTTTTATGTTTTGATGATAAAAAGGTCTACTAATGGTAATAAAATTAAAATGGGGAAAAAATGAATTTTTATTAATATTTATATATTATATGGTCTAAATATTCATATAAAATATATTTTTAATATAATTTACGTCATTTTTATCCTTATATTTTTAGTTTAACCCCCAATAAACTCATTTTTTTCTTAGATATTCTAAATAATTTCTAGTGTTTTTACAATTCATTTTGAAAAAAAAACATTATTATAAAATATTATAAAATATTTATTATTCTGAATATATAAATATATTACATTTTTTAAATTGCATTCATTAATTGGAAAATTTTAAAATAAAATTAAACCCGGAGATGCGATGGGGAAGCACATTTTCAAAGAGAAAACATTTAAAAGCTTACAAAGTATTCATATAAACATTCAACATGAAGAAGAATAAAATGAACTAAATTTAATTATTAAATATAAAATTTGACATATTTTACATTAAAACCAATTTAATATGTATCTTAACTTTATAAATAATTAAGATGAAAGTGTAATTTTTAATGATAATTCGTTATTTTTCAGTATTCATCGAAATAAGAATAATTTTGAGAAAATTAAAAATAACAAACCTAAAGTAATTTTTTAATCATGATTTCAAAAAAAATATTTCATAAAAAATATTTTGTAAACATTTTAAAAATTAATTTATAATTATGTGAACAAAACCTGACTAAACAATATTTTAGAAAAAATACTATTTTTTTTAGAAATCATTTCTTATCTTCAATAAATATTAATTTATATCTAATTAATAGAGATCAATAATTTTGTTAATTAATATAGTAATATTCATACCCTTTAATTTAATTTTTAGTATATAATGGTATACTATACTATGGTTCACTTCCACTTATTTATACATATTCAGCAAGCTATTAAAGAGACTGAATTTGATGGATTCTATTTCATGGGTTGCTTAAGATTGGTGTTGCGTATAATATACAATATCAAATACAATGTTTTTATTTTCTAATTATAGAGTTTTACAATTATGATTCCCATTTTTCAATTTATTATATATTTATATTATGTATGAAGATAATTGTTTTGTCTGTAACCCAATGAGAACTTACATGTGATATCAAAGTAGAAGTTTGATCAAGTGTGAACTAAAAAACAATTGAGAGGGTAGAGAAGGTTTTTAAGTACTCTATGGTTATTGGATAAATTAGTATAAGATTTATTTATTGATGTTGAGATATATAAATGTGGTAGTTGAAGCCACATAGAAATTCCACATTGTGACGTGACCCCATGGACCTTAATGGGAACCGTTGTTGAATGTAGATACAAGATATGGAGAGTATAATATACTGGAATTGAGGATTATATATAGTGACTTATACATTACTCATTTATATGTGACCAATATGGGTTTTTAGTGATACTAGATTATATTATTGAGTGGCACACCATAGGTATGTGATATGGTATTGGGAAGATGTCTGACCCTTATGAGTAACACTGGTAAAATTATATTTGGGTGGGATTCTCTACCCACCATGATATATACATATACTTGGGATGAATTACACTATCTCCTTGGAAGTATATTTCAAGCCTGATACTATTTTTGATTTGTTTTGGTAAAGTCTTTTTGGATTAAAATTGAATACTGGTTTGGAATTCCATATACATGTTCCTTGAATAATGAAATAAGAATGATTTATATTTCCCTGGATGTGTTCATTGGAATTATCACTGGGGAAGAAACCCATATATATTCCTTATAGGCGTGTTTTAGATTATCATAGACATGTTCCATGAAATGTTTTATGGGGTTGTGACCAACCTAGTTTCCTATAAGTAATATTTACATTTCGTATGGCCTTTTCCAAGGAATTGGTTGTTGGTCATGAGACAATGAGATTATCCTTAGTATAGGTATTTCTTTTCATAGTTCCATTTCATTATTAGAGAAAATATAACACTGGATAAAGTATACATGATATTCATATACTATTTTTGGGTACAGTTTAGTCCCCTTTATTGGAAGGACATGTCTGGAGATGTTTGGCATTGATTGAAGTAGGTGTAGTTGGGGATTTAGGTAGTTTTTTACACCTAATTATCTAATGTTTTTATATTAATTATATTACATTATTTTTCTTGGTGGATGATTTTAAAAGATACTACTTTACTTATATATAATTATTTCATAAAAATCCCCTTTATTATAGTGACACTCAATATTATTGTGGAATATAGTCTTTCCTATGGGTTTCTGGACTCACCCCTACACATATTACAAATTAAAGGATCAATTAATTTGAATATATTTTTCTATTTTCTTTAATGATGAATGTATATCATGGGGATAGACACTCAGCATAGTCTTTCATGGTCGTGGAGGCTGAAGAATCAATAGAAATTTTATGTGATTTGGGTCGATGGCTATATATTTATATTTTACATACTAATATTCATTTTTTAGAGAGTGTATCATTTTGATATATGATTCTAATTATTATATATTTATCTAAAATAGCTCTATTTTTTTGATGAATTATATATACTAGCTTATAACTCTCTATTCTAGACTATATGGGGAAATAAGGATCCTAGTTTTATGCCTATTGGTTTTTGGGTTGTATTTCAAATGGAATGGTTATGATAATGTTTTGGAAGATATATAAATGACCCATAGTCAATGTTTTAGAATGAATAGTATCTCGAAGACTACATGTGGCCTTCTAAAATAGGTTCATATCCTTTAGAACGTGGGAATTCCTACATTAGTTCTTGTATTTTCCCCACTCTGATGCATTTCAGGTGATCTATTTAAGTAAATTTCAAATTGTAATTAGAGTTATTTTTGGGTGGGAAAATTTATATCTGAGATGAATGTAGTTTTCTGGGAGGTAAGCGGTAGGAATAGTGCATTCCTACCAGACATGACTAAGGTTGAGATCTATGTTTCTAGGGGATGTCCATTTTTGGTACTAGGAACTTTAAGATGAATGGGGTGTAATTTGTGAACAAGAATCCTAATATAGGATGGATGTTACTTTTGATGAGTCATAAGGATCAATCATGAGATAATTAATTGTACATGTATCATGGTAGTTTCATGACTTGGGCATGTTCTAAGCACTTATGGGAAATACTGGTTTACATATTTCCTTTTCGAACTACATCATTAATGATTGTAATATATATTTTAACCAATGTATTCTAGGATATATTATAAGTGGTGATTAGCTTTAAAATAACCCGAGGAGTTGAATTTATTGATAATTGATTACTCAAATTGTATCATTATTATTTGAATACCATAGGGTCATAGTTTTGGGATTGTTGGTTATTTTATAGGAATGTTTCTCTTGAATGAAAAATTTGTAATGTTTCATGAGGTATTGGTAAAATTGTATTAAAGATGATATTATTTGAAAAATATTTTGGAAATGTAGAATTGAAATGGCCAGATATTCTGGGTTTCGTAAAAATTTATGAGAAATCATTAACAGATTTTTCATAAAAATAGATTTCGAAAACCAAAATTGATTTAAAAAATTGATCGGTAAGCATGAGTATTTTGCGGATGATGGTTTATAGTTAAAGACCATAGTATTCCCATGGGAGTTTTTAAAACATGTTTACTTTTGGTATGTCTAAAATATTTGTAAATTATATTTAATGTGGGTTATTAGTTCATTTGGAACTGGTATGTTTTGATTTATTTACTATTTAGTATAGATGAACTAGTTGTCTAAATTTTTTAGATAATACCGAGGGTGAAACAAATTCCTAATATATGTGGTTGGATTATATTATGTGTTTTTATTGAAACTGAAAAGTGAGTTTGATGGATGTGTATGCCTAATTGGTGTTGTGTGTGGAGAGTAACAAGTTCCCTAGTATACCAATTTACTTTTTCTTGGATGGTTTACTAGGAGACACTTAGGTGGTTAATTCTTATGGTTTGATTGATATTACATGTGTTTTTTAGATATTAATTTATTAGGATCCCTTATTATATTCATTGTTATTATCACGTAGCTGATTGTGTGTTTTGATTGGCAATATGTATTCGACATGAATATTTTTAATTTCAAAATGAGATTTATATGGAAGAAAATTATAATATTTGGAACCCGCCATGTAAGTGGAGTCTTATGTATTAGGGTTACCATATGGATCCTTATGATTAAATAATTTATGTTTTAGTGTTTTAGAATCTACATATGATGTTGGATGTTTTCTTAGTGTTTAATGATCTGATTATTTTTGCCAATATAATGAAAAAAATCAAATATGGTTAGGATTTTATTATAATTTTGGAATATATAACTGATTTAATAGATAATTTATAAGACCAATGAACTTAGTAAATAAATGGCTGAAATGGTAGAGGGATGTCGGTGACTGAATAAAACTTGTTTTTGAGAATATTGTATTATATTTGATAGAGTTTTAAGTGTTGAAAAAAATATGATATTGTTGTTTTGAAATCTGAAAGTGAGTTTGATTCGTTGTGTTCTAGTGATCATATGTAGAGATTTGAATTTTAATGGTTCGATTAAGGATCCAACCACATGAATTACATCTACAGTAAATCCCCCCCGTTTTAATAGTAAGATGATTTAGTGATTTGTTCTAGTGTTATGGAATTATATTCAGATGATGAACTGACATCATTTTGCCTAGTAATGTTGTGTTTATTTAGGATATTTCATCCAACTGGGTAATAACTACTATATAGGAATTAAGGTTATTTTGGAGAGATGAAAACTACCTTGAGAGCATCATTTTAGATTTTGTTGGGGATGTTCAAGAATTGAACTCTGATTTTTTTGATGATGGTATGTGTATCATATAGAGTTATAGGTTCTAAAAAAGGGTTAAATAATTTTATATGTTATTTAATGACATTTAATAGTTTATTATTGTAGTTTAGGACCATTGGAACGTTTTATGGACAAGAAGTTCTATGGCTGGGAGGATGTAAAAAATCGGTTCCTTTCTATTACTACTAATATTTTTTTATTCAAGGAGAACAAGGTTTTATCATAATATAAAAAAGTGGGAAACTATAGGGGCTTGAAATGATGAATCTTTAAGTAATCCCCCCAGACAAGATAAACCATTTAGTTGGGAATGAACCAAAGAAATAAAAACAAATCACCATCACACAGTGAGGATCCTAGGAAGCATGGATGTTTGTGAATTTTTTTTAACTTTTATACTAGTGTGATTAATATATATGCCATTGTAGATAATCTTATTCTAGTTAAAGATATAACAGTTTACATTTGATGGGGTTATCCAATTACCATGTAGATAATCCTAATGGATTTTTTGGTAATTTTTTCACCGCTTCCAAGTGAATATTATTCAGAATGCAAAGCTTAAAACCCCCCATCATCACCCTAGAATTATCTTTCATAGAATTTTAATTCCAAAATAAAATATTAAAGGCAAGAAAAATAGATCCCCTAGTGTCCTAGATCACCCCACCTCATTATATCATACTAATGAAATAAGAGTCTTCTGTCGTAGGTATGTTCCCCTACATGTGGTGTGCTAGTAGATTCACCAACTTAGAGGAGTGTTTGTAGGTTTAGGGGAAAACCTGGTTTGAAACAATTGTATGAACAAGATGGACTCCATCCAGTTATAAATGAAACGAGACATGTTGAGAGGAAATGAACTGGTTCTCTAAACATTAACCAATTAGGAACATGAAAATCATTCATACAAAGCCTTATTTTTGGCCACCCAGATACACCAACATCTTATCACATAGATTAATTCTATTTCCTTGATTTCCTAATTATTTTTCTCCAATTCATGAACCATCAGGTTAAAAATAAATAATATGATGTTTCTTGATAGGGGATCCCAATTATCTATCCAAACGTTAACCACACCCTACTGGCCCAACATCCCTCTACAAATAGGTGCTAAGAATATTCTTGCCAAGGACACACATCATGAGAATTTGGAAGCGAGATGAACTCTTGAGTGATTCACTTTGTCATCAGTTGATAACGCTTCATTCCATATGCATCAAATTAAAATTTCTATTTTATCTCAATGTTCATTACACCATATAGATTCTCCCCATATTTCCCACATGGTATGAGGATATTGAATTCGTCTGTACTACAAACCCTAATAATGTGCCTGAATTCATCCCAATAAAAACACAATTCCTAGAATCATAATCTATCTCAATAATATCAAACATGGAATGTTTATTATCATACATGACCATTTGATTAAATTCTAGGTGATATTTGGATTTTGGAAATATATGGTTGAATTTGGGAAGCTCGAGACACCCAGGGTAACACCTGGCGTGTTTTGATGCTAGAATGATAGGTCAACTCCACAAACGATCCCGAGTATTGTTTGGCTATGAAATATTTTCATATTTATTTCATTCATTATTCAATAAATCATGTAGGTGTTTTTTATAAATCCAAACATTTCATTCAGAAAAAATAAATTTTAATAGATCAATATTCATTATAGAATATAAAGATACATGTCATAATAGTTTAGGTCTAGTGCCTTTGGAAACATAAAAACATAAAAAACTGGTCTATATGCAGGCTACGTCATCTATCACTATTTTCTTCACAACTATAACCCTTAATATAAATATCATGCCATTCATAATAACACAGGGTGTAAAAACATAATAATATATTTTACATAGGTGCTCGGTAAATTGAAATAAGGTAGATATCAACATACCTTGACAATCAGGGTATGCGAACTTGAGAATAAAATTTTAAAACCATAAAATTCATATCGTTGATTATAAACACAAATCATTGAATAAATTTTTGAATTCATAAGAAATGAATCATAATCTACTTAAAGAACATGAACCATGAGAACAAAACATTGGAATTGGGCATAGATTTGTGTCATAGACATATTTATAGAAAATTATTTCTTTTATAGTTCTAGGATAATTTACATGAATTTCATTGTGGAATGTTTTTATAACCCAAACCATCATTTTTTTCATGGTTTACTCTAAATTCTATCATATTGGATGAATTCTGTTAATAAACTGGGTTCACTCTCCATTCTAGTCATGTTTATCTCATCGTTTATCAATACATTCCCAATGTGTTGGATTAAGATATAGGTCCCACCCATAACATAATTTAAATCAATTATGCTTGTTTCAAAATTTCATAAAACATTCATCATATTAAACCCATGGAAAAATCAGTTCTGTAAATAATTTCTCATATCAGAACACATGAAAAGAAATTGGTTTTATAAAACATTTCAACATAGAAAAACCAATTTAAATGAAACTAGCTTCAAAAATATATTTTCACCATAAACACAAACCATAAATATAGTAAATAATAATAATATCATTGAATCATATACCCAATAATGTATATGTAACAACAAAGGATGTCATCTTAAATGTATAATGATTTTTAAATACCACTTTGAACATTTATTAATGAAAATCACTTTTTCTAGAAATAAATTTTTAAAACTAAAAAACAAAAAATATTTTTGAAAAAATTCTCATTAAAAATATAATTTTAATATTATAAAGTAATCATTAAAAAATTGTGATTAATTTATGGTGTAAACTTACCTTCATGATGTATATGTTAAAATAAATATTTCTCTTCAAATTTCGAATAAAATATAATTGTGAATTGTTTGGAAAATATTATGATTATTAATTTAATTTTTTTTAAAATCAAACAAGGGTTAAAAATTCGAAAAAAAATCACTACATAGTATTAAAAACATTCGTTTTTTGTTTTGAAAGCATGGATATGGTAGAAAACGGGCATTCGACATAGGAGAGAAATAATGTTGGTTCTATTAAAATATAATTTTGAATTCACGAGTCTATAAAAAGATGATAATGAAGGGAAAACATGTATTGTCAAGAAACAACAATAGTATAATAAAATTAATGGGGTTGTTGGGAAATATATAATATTATTTTATCATTAGAATAATAATCATAGAAATTCATGATAATCAATGATATTTTAACATCTACCCCTTACCACTTAGATAACTCTTGGATCACAAGACCAATTAAATAATTCCACAAAAAGATACATTAAATATATTAAATTGAATTATATTCATGATATAACATGTAAAATGGAGATTTATGTAATCATCATAGAAGAATAATTCTTTATAACACAATATATGTATCAAAGTTGGAGAATTGTGTCAAACATCTCAGACCACAATAGAAACAAAAAAAGTCTAATACATGAAAAGTAAAAAATAAAATGTAAGGATAAATAAATAAAATATTATAGATAATAATCATAAAATAAATTCATGGTAATTTTATACAGCACATAAAAGAATCGTGTGATTAATATGGAAAGTGTCTCATAGAAAACAAAATTTAAATACAATATGTTACCTTATGTATCAAGTAGAATTATATATGATTGAAACTCATTTATAATTAAAAAAATTCTATTATAAATCTATTATGTAACCATAATTATATATATAATACCATATATTAATAACTTATGACCCTTTATCACTATTGTATGAATATTTTGACATTAAAATTTCATTTTCTTTCATAACTACTTTGATTTTCGTGTAAGTTTTGATTTGGTATTTTTTACAATTAATTTTATAAGTGTTCCATAACCTAGAAAATTTTAAAAATTATAAATATATAATCCATATTAATTTTATATTTATTTATATTAATCTATAAACATGGATACTAAAACCGAAATATATCATTCACGGAGACAATATGTTGTACGTACGCGTGAATGTTGTTTCCATTTTCACAAAGGATGAAATGAAAGAAATTTAAAAAATATATTATTTTCAATTATTACTTTTAATGTCATATATATAACATATATTCATTAAATAAAACCTAATAACCTTCCATGAAAAGCATTAGTGAAAGAAATCACATCACTTCGCAAGGCAGTAGTTTGTTCTACTTGTGAACAAAGTTATGGTATCTCCCACAGAATGGAAAAAAAATAAGAAATAAGTGATATAATAATATAAGTATAATAATCTCAACAATAATATATATATATATATATCAAATATTTTATTATATCTATCTATGTAATGTGTTGATGAAAAACAAATATCCTCGGTCTGTGAGGTTGTAGTCCATCGCACATAAGAATAGTGATTTTATAACCCCATCTATAAAACATGAGAAATTTTTAGTTTACGAAATAAAAATTATATTATACCAGTATATTAAAGATTTTTTCATTATATAAATATTATAAATAATGTTATGTTGGTGGAAGATGAAATAAAATAAAAAACGCTTAGTTAAGCATGATACCTTCCTCTTCAACCTCCTTAGGTTAGCACCAAAAGGCATCATAAAAAGCCTTTATGATAAAAATATGAATTCTAGGTCATGGTTAGGGAAGTAATAATAATATTTTTATAGGTATTTTTTTTGATAAAACTGACTTTTATGTAGTGAATATGTGGAGAGATTGTGTGAAATTTTATAAGTGCGGAGAGTAGCACACATGTAATTTATGAAAATAAAAAGGTTTACCCTTGTCAATCACATAAAACATGGACCCATAATGGACCATTACTGGTCCTTAGACATGTTAATGTCTATATATAGTAATGAAATGTGTTTTTTACAAGTTGTGAGTCATTTTTATCCCTTATCATTTTAGTTTAACAAACGATAAAACCATTTTTAACCGAATCATGGTAAATATTTTTTAAATTTTTACAATTAATTATGAGAAAAAATTTAGTTGAACTTATTAAATAACAAAAATTATTTTATTTTTTTATATGTAATTTATTTCCATGTTTAGTATATATAGGTGGGGAATTTTAATTTAATGTTAAACTCGCATGCATGATAAGAAAGTGTTCTTCCATAGTGAAATTTTTCCAAAGTTTAAAATTATTTACATCCCAATTCTATATGATAATTTTTATAATGGCCTAGATTGTATTAATATATATATAATTTAACTAAATTTACATTTAAAAAATATTTAAATTAAATTTATCTGCATAATTATTTGAATTAGATGGAATTTTTTAATAGAAACTAGTATTTTTTACTATTCAATTAAATTAAATCTTATTCAAAAATTCTAAAAAACCACCCTTTGATAATTTTGATATGTAGAAGTGAATACTGAAATTTATTATCTCAAATAAATTTTATAACTCTTTAAAAAACTTTTTTATTTGATCACAAAAACAAATAAGAATCATTTTTTAGAAAATAGAATATTCGAAACGTATAAAAAATTTACCAAAAAATTGACTAATTTTGTATAAATTTGTTTTTATATAAAAGAATTATACTTATAATTTAAAACATTGTTATTATTATTCATTCATCCATGTTTAATGGTTTGGTAATAATGATTTTGTTTATAGAAAAATATTAAAATCTTGTCGAGGTTTGTTAAAACTCAGTGTTGTGTGTTGCATGAGCAATCAAATAAATTAATTTCAATAAAAAAATATTTCCTAAAATATCATTATGTTACATTATAACCCCAATAAAATTATATTTGCATTAATTTTCATATCTAATATCCTGATATAATATCATACATATAGCTCAATATATCCTCATGTTAAAATTACATTCCTCAAACTAGCATATTTTCCGTAATAATTTGACTCAGTAGTGGTCTGAATTCATAGGATATTCTACATTTGGTCAAAAATATCCCCATGTTATTCTACATCAGAATGACCTTAATCCTTATTTATGACCACTGTTATCATTACATGTGATAGGTTATGTATTTTATTTATAGAAACATGGAAACAATAATGAACATGAGAGAGTGTTGGTTGAAATTCTCAATAATAAGATACCATTCCAAAAAGAATATGAATATAAAATGGACTAATATACCTAAGACCAAGTATTAAATTCATTCCAAATCACATTACCTTCTTCCAAGGATAAATTTATTGAAACACTATATAAGGATGATAACTAGTGTTGAAACTCAACTATGTGCCATGATCTTGCAGAAGATTTCATTAGAACATTGAGGTAAATCATGGATCCTAGTTAGATATAATTGAATGTTCTATTCCATAAAAAATTAACACTTTGTTATTGTATATCCTTTAATGATGATCCAGAGAGAAATATTCTTATATATCAATGAAGTGTGATAAATATATAAGTTGATTGACTAATACCCATATAAAATTATTTCTTTTAGATTTCCTAGAGAGTTCGATGACAAAATCCATGGTTATGTTTTCCCATTTACATCTTGGTATAGGTAGTGGATGTAACATCCCCTTAGAATATTGTCTCTCAGCCATCTATTTTAAATATATAAGCCTGTTCATTTATTCCAACATTTAAATACTCTTTTAATCATTTATATTTCATTTTATTCTAGGTTGAATAATGAATAAAGATTTATGATCTTACACTATAAACTAATTCTTAAAATATGGTTTCAATAGATCAAATATATGATTACTAAGCCATATCATTAAATCTTGATCATTGTTAAAATTCCATACATTTAGATCATTATTTTTAAGTAGTAAATCTTCATTTTGTGCTTATTTAATATTCACATGGATAGATTGTTGGATATTTATTTGAGAAAGAGAATATTTCTCCCCTTAATAATAGATTTATATATTAATAATATATATATATATATATATTTAATCATTTTCGCAACATTATGGACACAATAAAATAATACATTAGACTCAAAGCATCAACCCTATTGTTCTCTCTCCCATGGTGGTAATGTATTGATAAGTCACAACCATTAATCTATTCCATCCATCATATATGGATCATATTTATGTAGTTAGGTGAGAATATATACTTTAAATTTTTTAATGGGTATATATTTCAGACTTTTCTCCATAATGATAAAACCTCCATATCATTAATGAAAACATTATGACAACGAACTCCAAATCCTGAGTTGGGTTACTTTTAACATGATCATTCAATTATCATGAGGTATAAGTCATATCTATATAATTATACATATGAAAACTTTCCAATAACTTCTTTAATTCATCACAATATATTAAAAACCCCTATGTAATATAGGGTAATATACGAACATGTGTGAGAACTAATTTTTTATTTCATTTCTTTAATATTTCCCTCACATTCATCTGTCTAATGAAATATGGATGACATCCAAGGTAACATGCTTAGTTGAATAGATTGTTTTTATAATTTCTCCAAAACCTAGTGATAATATCTAGTTAATCAAAAAAATCTCAATCACTATGTTTGGTGTGGTCAAAAATTCCATAACCTGTAACTTTAACGGATCTATAGATATAACATCTTTCAATATAATATCACCTAGAAGTGATACCTTTTTTCCAAAATTATAATTCATTATATATTGAGTATAGTTTATCCTTATATAGGGTCTTTAGTATACTTATAAATTAATATTAATTCTCTATCTTTCGCTTTGAATAAATGAGAATATCATTTTTGATGACTACCAAAATTAAACAAGGCACTGTCTAAATTCTCTATTAAATAAATCTCTGAATTTATTAGAGGAATTAATAAGACCAAATAGATTCTTTATAAATTAATAGTTTCCATATATTGTATATAATTTTTTATTAGGTATATCATCCGTCTTGACCTTCTATTTATAATATCTATAATAATGGTTAATCTTAGAAATGTATTAATCTCCAAGAAGATGATCAAATAAGTCATAAATATTATGTAGAGGATACTTATTCATGATCATAAAACAATTAAAATCCAAATATTCCATAAAGAGTCACATAGATCCATATTTATTTTTATTAAATAGAATAGTTTCAACTCAAGAAAAAATATTATGTTGAATGAATCCATTGTAAATGTTCTACATGATTTTCTTCTTCAATTCCCTGAACACATTTATACCCATTCAATATAGCATATTTTGAAATCGGTGTAACAACTGGTATAATTTATATTAAGAACTCAAGTCCACATTTAGGTGGAATAATAGAAAACTATTCTAAAAATACAACCATAATCTACCAAATAATATGGAGATCATCAATTTAGTTTCTCCCAAATCATCCTGGAAAAACACCCATTTTGAATAGGAATTAAAACTGATACAAGGGATGAAATTTAAATCATATATTTATATTTATCATAGAACTAATAGGTTATCATAATTTATTTTAGAATATAAAAATATTACTTCCTTTCCTCAAAAATTAATGTGGTATCTATAAGTTGATATACAATCAATTCCTATGAGGACATTAAATTCAACTGGATGATGAATTAAAATATTTAAAGGAATCACATTAAAACAATCTTCAATCAGAGAGGAATCATATACCATATATTTGGTCCTCAAACCATTAGGGGTTTTCATTTATAATTCTAATTATAATATTTTTGGTGGTTTTATGATACCTATAGTAAATTCTATAGATATTAACTAATGGTCAGATACTGAGTCAAATTAGACATTATCATTTCTATAGTTTATGGTATGTGTACCATTGAACGTATCATTATCACACCCCTCATCCTAAATAGTGGTCACATGATATATTCCTCTATCCTTATCATTATTAGTTTTCTAACATCGATCATCATCTTTAAATATTAAATTTTTAACTGATTGGCGTAATTCACATAATCCCTGAACATGAAAACTTTGAGTGCCAATGGTCCATTATGTGTAGGTTTATCACTATTTTAATTATTATATAACTTCCCCCAATCACATAATTAACAAATTACTCGATGACCTTCATTAACAAACATAAAATGATTACATGTTCCCTTAAGAAAATTTCCACCATGTATCCTTCCACATGTTGAGAATAAGAGAATGATCATTTTCATTTTTCAATGGTTTTTAAAATTTCATTTTAATTCAGTATTTCTTTTATTATAAAAACAATACAATTTATGGTTAACCCTAATCTTTATTAATACCTTGATAGGAAAATAAATGATTTCTCAGTTCTAGGGAAGTCCCTTATAGAAAACAACCTTCAGAGTCAAGGTTTTAATCCATAAAAAAATTGAAAAACCTTATATTTTGGTTGGATGATAATACAATAAGGGTAACTCCCAAATATTGTAAATGTTTTCTCATTTATACCAATAGATTAATAAGAATCCAACTTGAACTTAAAAAATTCCTTCTCTATTTTTTTTGAAGAATATGGCGAAAGTAATTATTTGAAAAAATATTATTGAACTCATTCCAATCCATGGAGTCAATTTCAACCTATTAACATGTATTCGTCACAAGATTCAACCATTTACAACTTCACCTTCCAAATGATAGATAATAAATGACTTTTCATGATGTAAATAGTGGAGAATGGAAAACCTAATCTCAATAGTACTTATCTAAATTTTAGAATGTAGTGGAATAAAAAACCACTATAAGATTGTGGATATTTCTTCATAAAGAGAACATTACAATGTTATTCCAACCTTTTCTCATTTTTAATTTCCTCAGGAAGAGTTTTTTTTGAATTTAATATGACTCTAGTAATGAAATTTTCCATCCTTTCTCCCATAACATTTGTTTTATTTTTTGGTAAATCATTATAATGTCTATCGTAAAAATAATTAACCTTGTTCCTTCAGGTTCCATCCATTTACTAAAATAAAAAATCCTAGTGTAAGAAATAAATCATGTAGAGGAACAACTTAATCTTGAAAAATCACAAATTATATATAATAATCATGAAACATTCTTTAAAATTTAAATATCCTTAGGATTAACCTATTCCATTAATGGTCTTTATTTAAATAAATAGCGATGGTTAATAAAGTGGTTGTAAATTTACAAATCATATCCATTGGGAGTGTCAAGATAAATGTGTAATAAAGATCTTTTTTATATACTAGGTGATGGTCAAGTGAAGCTTAATGTTCCCTTTTTTGAGTTATTATCCTTAGGAACCTACAGTCATGATCAAAATCCACTTTTTTATATATTTTGATAAAATTTCTTTGAAACCACTATATAAATCCTTTACCAAAATTTGAGTGCAATTTCATACATATTGACCCGTCCTTAGTGTTATCCTTAAACATATTAATAACCTAGTCCATAGAAAATTCCATAGTGGTATCACTAATATTTTCCACTCATATTTTCCAATGATTATATTAGATATAATCTCATAACAATTATAATATTCCAAAAATCACATAGATAAATATAAAATCTTAATATAATAATATTCACTACCTTAAATAAAAATTCATGGAAGAATAATTTAGTTTTAATCACTTTGGAAACTAAAACACCTGAAATATTAGTCTATAAGTATGAAATTCCATATCCCATTATGATCTTCATAACTAATACACTTGATAGACACATCCAACATAATACCTTTTATAAATAGGAATTTAACCCCCTCATTTTAAGTGATTAATCCTAATAAAATACAAGGGATTTTGATTTACAATGTTATTTCACAAATTTATTTCTTATGTGAAGGATTATATAAGATCAGAATATTCATGAAAAAAATGATAATTCATAAAGGATATGTAGGTTTTATGAAATTTGTGAGCTTCAGTGCAGTTATGAGTATTGTGATTCTTGTAAGAATTACAATGGTTATGTGTATCTGGACATTTTTTATTTTCCTGAAACAAATAAGTTTCAAAAAAATTGTGGGTTTTTTAAAAGTAGCATGTTCTGTAAAGAATTTGGTACTTTAATTAATGTTGAGAAATGGGTTTCATAAAAGTGAAACATATGAAAATTTTATTGCATTTCTTAGTAATTCTATGGTAAATTGGTGTTCATAAAGTTGGTCAAATATGAGCATAGTGTTGCACCAAATAAGTTGTAAACCATATTGATTCAACTGATTAATAAAATAATATTATAAAGGAACAGTGAGGGAACTATTATTGAGATATTAGTGATCACTCCAATTGAGATTGGTTGTATAATAGGAGGGAATGTGAGTTCACTAAAAACTTTTTAATAGTAATATACTTTAGTGGATTTGGTATATAGGTATATTCCCATTGTATTCTCCTTGGAAGAACCCTATTTAGGTAAACTAGGAAAATTAATGTGTCTCAAGCATGCATTAATTTCTATTCCTATATTACTACTAGAAATGGTGAGATTAGTTTTTTGTATAATGATAAAACCTGATCCAATGGAGAAGTTATTTTAATATATTATAACCTTTTTCACCCTCTCTTGGTATTTGACCATGTTGGTATAACAATTTTTATCGAAGGGAAATGATAAAATTATAGGTTCTCTCTCATCATAATCAATGGAGTGTGTTATTCAAAAAGGTAATATAATCTTCAATGGAAACAATTTCTAGTTGTGGAAGAATCAATTGAAGCACTACTTCCAATCAGTAGGAATGGATATCATTATATCTAATATGCAGGTTTTGTATAATTTTTTTGGATAGTGGAGATTTATTATAAGTATTTCAAATGAAGTTGGATTCTAATGCCAGAGAAATCAATTCATTTAGGGGATCAATGTGAAATAAAATATAAACAAGTGGGCTGTCATGTATGTCAACACATACCATGTGGGAGAAAATTATAAATATGTATAAGGGTGATTCAATAGACATAGATGATAAATTTTATGTTATATTGAATAAATATTAGTATTTTAGAATAAGCCCCCATTGACATTGAAGATGCATTTTTTTATAGGTGAATTTTATAGTTGAAGACATGTGTGGTATCAATGAGATTTTAGAATATGTAAATATCATTAAGAAAATATTGAGATGAATTCAACCTTAGTTCAACCTAAAATACACCCTACTAGAATATAAATAACCAAATGAGCTGACAATATATATATTTTATAGTAATCCATTCAGATACAAGATGAGAGATGAAGATATAATGTCTGTAGAAAAAAAATGAAGTCTAATGAGGTGGAATTAAGGTCATTTATAAGGTTAATATTGCTGATAACCAAAAAAATTAGACATGGATGAGGGAAATTCATTCCTTTCCAAAAATCTACATTTAAGAGAAATAAATTTGAAATGGAAACACCCAATTGTTTTATTTTAATGCGGAATGATTTAATATCAAGTAGGAAGGTACCCCAATAAGTTTCATGTTGATTTTGAATATGAATTTTAAATTTTCAGAAAAACATCTATGGAAGATTTCGTGGGAAAGAAATTTTTATGTAAAACTTATTTAAAAATATAAATCTAGATTCATAAGAAAATTATAGTTTAGAAGTGTCTAAGATTGAAGAAATAAAAAACTTTAAAGGTCATGGAGAAAACCCTATGACAGTAGTTGTATGTAACTCAAAGGAAATGAATTTAAGGGATAATGATAAATGATAATTCAAAGGAATGGTTGATATCTTGGATGAATTAAAAGCCACATAGTAGGAGATTAAATTTTATAGAGGCGAAAAAATGAAACCCAATAGTGTGGTTCAGGATCCCAATATCTATATAAAATAGTAGGAAGAAGGGAATTATAAATTGATGGATGAAATTTAAAAGATTTAGTCATTATTTATAACTAACTCAAAATGTATTATTGAGTAAAAAACCATAGTATAATAATGTAATAGTGTAATTGATAGTTTGACTAAGAAAAAAATGATCAAATAAAACAAATTTAAAAACATGAAGATGAATTTGTTGACATGTGAATAAAATTTTATGATCATAAGAGAATTGTGACTCCAAATTTGACATTGAAAATATATATCACTTAGGGGACATAAAATAAGGTGTTGACCATAGAGTTATAGAAAAAAACAGAAGCAATAATCGTCTATAAATTTAAAGTATTGTATGGGGTATGATCAAAAATAGAAATCTATGATGATTGATTTCAAACCACATGATCCCACCCAATGGGTGAACATTGATTTTAGAAAAATCATAAATAAAAGATTATAATTTCCTTTGGAACAACCAATACAACAATAATTTACCTAAATACACTTCATTCTAGGTTTTATTACTCTAGAAGGATGGGTAATTCTCAAAATGTATGCTTTATATCTGAATAGTAACAAAGGGAATAAGAGAAAAAACACAACCACATAGAGTTCAATTTTACAAGAATTATCTTAATATTCACTATTTATGGTGTGGAGTATTTAAAATAAATTGATAGATATTTCTCATCAACAATGTATAGGAATGAGATAGTGTAGATCCAAATTTTTATTAATCCAAAACAGTCATATTCATCGAATTATATGAAAAAAAATCGGTTTTAAACTTTTTAAGACAAATTACATCCATAATAATATGAGGAAGATAAATAATATAAGTCCACAATTGGTATGATGTCAGATTTGTAGATCACAAAAATAAAATGAGCAAGCAGTGGATGAGGATATTACCCTAAAAGCATCAGATCTTAATGGTGTATATATCCTTGATAGTAGATGCATATCCCACATTAATGGAAATAAGGATCTTGGTATTTTCATAAAATAAGAAAAGGAAGGTGTTGTAAAATTCTGAAATGACAATGGCCTAAAGATCATTGGCTCATAAAATCCAAATTTGAGTAAAGAGATATGAGATATGATGATGTATTTGTTATAAAATTTATCATTTACAATATGCTATGCATTAGTCAATTTTGTGATTCAGGTATTTCTATATGATTTTCCAACATGTTTTGTATCATCATGTGAAAGGATGGTAGAATTTATTTATATGTAAAATTAAGAAAGGAGAATATCTACCTTGTGAATGGAGAATAATAGATTTTCTTCAAATATAGAGAAGAATAATACATGTTGTGACATAAATAGGTTTACCAACTATTCCAACCATCCTAGTAAGATCTATTAAAATGTTATGTGACTCAAGATCTCATTAAGCTATTAGATTATCTTACACCCACATTCCATACTTATCAAATTTATTATTATTAGAAATATGTTTAGGGGAAATAAATAAAATTTATATAGAGTGCATGAATTAGTTCATTCATATTTCTATAGACCTATCTAATCATGAACCATTGATGGGAAGATAAATTATGTTGATTTTATTAAATATTTTAGTAGGATGGAATATATATTTTCTTTTCCCACATTTTTGATGTGTTCATTTTCATAAATTAAGTATTATATGGAAGCTAAAATAATTTGTAGATAGAATATTCTAATGTTTTAAATTGTTAATGGTACAAAATTAAAATAAATCCAAGTAGAGGAATATGCTATAATACACTATGTTAAGGGAGTTATAACTCCTAAAAAATTAGAGTGTTTTGGAGAATAAATTGGATCCTAAACAAAATGGAAAAACAATATTTATTTAAAATGACCTATCAAATAAATCCTATAACTAGTATTCACATTAGTTTACATATTCATAATTGTAATTTTTATAGTGAAAATTAGTTAAGACTTCATAAAAGCTATATTATGGAAAGAATACCGAATTAAAATACTTTCTAATCATTATAAGTAATTGTTTTATTCTCAAAAATGAGAAAAACTATGGTTTGAGTCTCATGGTGATTGGGTGATATTACATGGGTATTAAAAAACGAAAAGCATATAGATGCTTCAATAAGAGGTTGTAAAATTTAGATTAAACAAATGATGTCACTGTAGTTGAGAATGAACACATTCTTAGACAACCAAGTTAAATGCTTCTTAATGGTTGTGATGACAAGGAAAGAAACATAGGGGTCTGGAATGGAAAATGGTGATTCAGAAGAAGAAACTGATGATGACTTGGTAGAAGTCTAATATGCATCTGAATGAAATTGAAATATTCATTAGGATATCGAAAACCAAACTACATTGGTGATTAGGTAATGCTAGATAAAAAATAGAAAATAAATCTATTATAGTAAGAATCGTTCCTATCTCAAGTAGAGCCTAAATTTTCAAATTTTATATAAGGATATGAGAACTGTGTTGTTTCTATGAATGAATAGGTTGACCTATTTGAGAAGAATCTAATGTGAGAGGGTATTTTGATACAAAGAGACGTAAATGTCCTCAAAGCTAAATCGGTCTTCTGGGTTAAACTAAATAATGTTGCATTGGTAATTCAAACAAAATATAATGACTATATAAGGTATACTTATAGATTGAGGGAATCAAAACTGATGAGACATTTGAAACATTTATAAGGATAGATATTGTTTTCATATTCATAGAAACAACTATGCAATGAAAATTCAACATTTTATTGATGGATGTGAAGTGTGTGTTTTAGAATTGGGTTCTAGAAGAAGAATTATATTTTGAGAAACCATATGGTTTTCTCATTCATTATTCTGAGAACAATGTTTTTTCAACTAATGAAGTAACTATATTGGTTGGCGCAAGAACAAATAGAATGGTATTCTAGACATGATTAGTTTTTGAAAAGGCATTGTTTTCAGTGTGTTGTAGTTGATTACTATCTCTATTCAAATAATGAAAGATATAAAAGGATAATGATTTTGGTGTATATTAATTAAATATTATTATTTTTGGATCATATGAAGAAGAGGGAAAATAGTTTGAAAAATTCTTGAAAAGTTAGTCTAGAATGTCAATGTTTAGTTAACCACCATTTTTTCATGGTTTAGAATTGAAACTATGTAAGAATAGCTCATTTATTTCTCAATCCACATTTTCCATGGTGTTTAAAAGAATATTTTGAATCGATAATTCCAAGGAGATGACAAATCAAGTGGATACCTATATGAAACTATCATGATATGATGAAGGAAAAGTTGTTAATATCATATATTACAGGAAAGTCAATTGTATTCTATTGTACATAACACTGAAACAAACAGGTATTTTTGTCCAGTATCCCAGAATCATGGTATCAAATTAATTCAAAATAAATTCAATTACATTATTTAAAATGATTACCTTGATATATCAAGGGCATAATGGATTTCAGTTTGTTTTACAATAAATTATCTCTAGAAGAGTTATTGGGCTACACAAATTTATATTTAGGTGGTTTTGAAGATTAGAAAAAATAAAAATTTTGTGTCGTATTCTATGTTTGAGAATTTTTTATTTCTTTTCGATTAAATAAAGAATATATCATTTCATTGAACACCGTAGAAGATGAATACATTACGGTTACTAATGCTTGCATGCAGTTATTATAGATAAAGAAACATATTGTTGATATGGGAGTTGAAGTCAAGTCTTTGATCAGAATTTATTGAGATAATTCATGTCATATAAATATTAGAAAATATATTCCATAATTTATGTATAAAGTATAAAGGAATGAAAAATCACTTTTTCATGGAGAAGTAGGTGCATAGTCTTGTAACGTTTGAGTTTGTTCCCATTTTAATATATGTTATAGATATTCAACTGAAAAACATACACAAATAATTGTTTAAATGTCATTGAATAGCTCTTGTAGTTCATTTGACACCCCAAAATGAATAAATGTGGATATATAGCCCCCTCTAGCCCTTATTTTGGGGTTTTCCCTTATGTGATGATATGTGTTTCATTCAATGTTTAATCCACCATGGAGTTTTATTTGTGTTTATTGACAACTGGGGATAAAATATATTGATCAATATAGTTGGAGAAGCTAATATGGGGAGTAGTGAAGTTGTAGGAATTTTAAATCTGATGATGATATAGATAATTAATCAAAGCTTATATGTTATGTAAGATGGGGGTTTTGATCAAATTTGATGACTATTTTGGGAATAAAGTTATTTATTTATGAAATCAACATTATTATCTTCTTTCCATTAGGGATAATGACTCGAGTGGGCTTAGATTATGTTTTCAGTAAATGTTTGTCCACTATCTAGAACCACATGAAGAAAATCACGGTATAATATGGAAGAGAATTTAATGTGGTATCGAATGGGTGGGGAGTTTTCAACAAACCCAAAGGGGATATTGTTGGGTAAAATAACTCAAGATAACTTTTCAATGATTTTTTCTTGATTATGGTAGTTGAAAAATTAAGTGGATATGGTTCGTTTTTGAATCCCAACATGATTGATGAAAAGGTATATTGGGAAAGATCTATGACAAAGGAATGTATTCATTAGGAGTGGTACATAAAATTTTTTTATACATAGTGGCATATTTTTCTAGTGTTTTGAAAAATCATATGATACAAAAATGTGGAGGAAGGTCCATGATTAATTAAAGTATCATTTTTAGTGATTTCTCATAAATATATATAAAAGGTATGGTATTCGAGAAGGTTTTATTGTTTTTCAAATTTATGTTCTTTCATGAAGTTTTAGTGTTTCATGATGGTCTTTTATTTCAAGAATTATGGATAAGAATGATGAAAATATGTTATGTTTCAGGACAAAGAGAAGATTCATGAATGGAGAATTTACTTACTGTTTTATGAAGGAAGGGATCTTTGTGGAAAATAATGATTAGTTTCCAAAACATTATCCTTGTGAGGTTGGATGGTTTAGAAATGGGTTAAAAATTTTATAATTAGGTGACTACCCCCTCAATTAAGGAGAAAAATCATCAATGAAAATAAAAAGGCTTTGAATTCATGACATTGTCTTGTGGATGTTTTTTTGTGTGAAGGATTTCGGAATATCATCATTTTTTCAATGAAAATAAGTTTCAAGACGGGTATTTAATCTTAGAGTATGTTGTGAGATTCATAAACATATTTAGTTTCATTATGGTTGGGAGGTTTATATAAATTATGTATATCCATTAATGTTGTAATTATCATGAAAGTTTTGAGATTCATGAAATTTTTCAGTATATTTAATTTTGTGTGCTTTGCGAAAGTATTGAGTTTTGAAAATGGTGTGGGGTTCCAGAAAGAAGAATGTTTTTCTGAAGAATAGGTTATTTTCATGAATTTTAAGAAATGGGTTCCATGAAACTGAATCATATACGAATCAAAAGGTATTTCACTATAATTTAGTGATAAATTGGTATTCATAAAGTGAGTGAAAGTGAAACTTCATGAAGCCCCAAATAATGTATATAACATATGGATTTTAGTGATCAATAAAATAATCTTATGAAGTTATAGTGAGTGACCATCAGTTGAGAGATGACTGAGCTTTCAAATTTTGATTTGTTGAAAACCAAGAGTGACAGTGAGTCCACATAGAACGTTGTAAGAGAAGGGTAATTTAATGGATTTTGTCTATAGGAAAATTTCCTTTTTTATGTTCATTATAAGTAGACAAGTTCAGGATAACCATTAAAATTATTGTGTCTTGTGTATTAATTCATTTCTATTCATACATTTCAACCAAAAAGGGAGATAATATTGATTTGTTTAATGAAAAAATAAGATCAAAAGTAGAAGTATTTTAGACTTTCATACCCTAATTCACCCCACCTCTTATGGTATTCATCCTGGTTGGAATAAAATATAACTTTTATATAATATATCATAATCATGACCCATAAAACATATCATGGAAGTTAATAATTCATAAATAATAATGGAATTAAAGAACATGAACCATGATAACATAACATTGGCATACGACATAGATTTGAGGCATACAAATAAGTGTAGAAAATCAATTTCAATGTAATTGAATGTTCAATTACAAGAATATAATAGTGGAATGGTTTAAATCCCAAATCTATATTTTTGTCCTTTTTTCATACCCCATACTATCATATTGGACATAGTACCTGACAAATCTATGTTCACTCCACATTCATGTCCTATTTTCTCATGAGATAACAATATTTACCAAATGCATTGGAAGGAGATATAGGTATCACCAATAAAATAATGAAAATCATACATATATATGAATGAATATCATAACACATTAATAATATCAAAACCAATTAAAAGAAATGGGTTTTATAAATCATTCATAATTAGAGAACCCCTGATTTAAAATCAATTTCATAGAACATTTCAAGATATCATATCACATGGAAAAGAAACGGGTTTCCAAAAATCATTTTCATCATTAATATAATACATCCATATAATTATTTCATATTGTATGTTTTGATAATATCCCCATTATAGAATAAGTAACATCAAACTATGAGATATTGGATGGAAAATGATTCAGAATGATAACTTGGAACAATTATTTTTATGCATAAAAACTCTTTGGAAATAAATTTTTGAATAAAAAATTTTATAAAATATTATGGAATTATTTTTCATTGAAAATAATCATTGAAACATATAGTAGAATTTTTAAAACATTGTGCATAATTGATGGTAAGAAATACCATTCATACCATACACATTAAAATAATTATTTCTATAACATTTCTAGTAAAAAAAAGATTTGTTTAGAAAATGAAATGAAAATTCATTTGAAGAATTTAATTTTCAAATTATAAAAATTGTATAAACAATATAGAACAACAATTTTAGAGTTTTATAAAAATTACATAAAATTTAATTTTTAATGCATGGATATGTAATAAAAACTATTTTGGACCAAAGAGTAAAATAATGTGGGGTTTCTTCAAAAATATTCTTTTGGAATCATGATTACAAAAAGGCATAAAAATTAATAGAAAATATGTTTTACAATGAAATAACCTGATGAGAATAAAATCAATGATGTAATTGATAAATATATCATAATATTTCTTCATTGAATGTATAATCATAAAAAATATCGATAAACAGAGAGATTGTAACATCAATCCCTTATCAATTTAATAACTTTTGAATATTAGGCCCCACAATATAATAATCTCAAATTAAAACTTAAATAACATTTATAAAAAAATATTGATGATGTATCATTTCAAATGGTTTATTATATACAACTTATAAAATATGATAGGTGGATAACACATCATATGTCTTAAAGAAAGAAAACTTGAGAGATAAACACATTACCAATTTGGAAGATTTTTAATTGTTAACCCTTGAAATAGAGGTCCTAAAATGGATATGTAAATCCCCATAGTTTAAATCATGATAATAAAAAAAATACATTCAATATCAGTATATGAAAAACATAAATGATACACAAGGTGAATATGGAATGTGTCTCACTTAAAATTAATGTGAGAATGAAATCCCTAACATTAAGTCGTGATTTTAATCATACAAATTAAAACTAAATTATAATAAATATATGTTTATTATAAATCTAGTATAGAAATATAATTATATATATAATAGAATATATTAATTATTTATTACCCTATGTTTCCCATTTATTAATAATTTCATGTTAAAATCAAATTCCGGGTAATAAATTCTTTGTTGTTTGTGTATGATTTGATTTGGTATTTTCATTCTTATTAAATTGATCATGGATCCATCAAATTCCAAAATATATCCCTTTTTTAAATTACAAAAATATTCATTGTATTTGTATTTATAGTATTCCATAAATTTAGACATATGAAATGAAATGAATTTTTCATGGTGATGGTAGGCCGTACATACACATGAACACTATTTCCAAATTCTCAACTGATGAAATGAAATGATTCTAAATAATATAATAATTTTGTTGAATCATTATCATACCATATTTATAACATGCATTCATTAATGTTTCCCTAATTATCATTAATGTAATGCTTTTAGAAATATGAATCACATTTCATTGTGAAGTGTTAGTGTTACACACACTCGAACAACATTATCATACCCCCCACAAAATGGAAAGAAAGATTGTATGTGTGATTTAAAGATTCCTTAAGAATAATAATAAAATAAATATCACATATAGTTATTAAATCTATCATTATAATTAAACTATGATTAATTTCAATAATAAAATAAAGTAAAATGTATCTTGTAAAAGCATTGAATGGTCTAGGTTTTTTTATAAATAATAGTATTGTCACATTTCATTGAATATATAATATTTTAAAAGAATAAAAAATTAAAAATATTATAATTTTCAAATTTTTATTTAAATGTTTTATATTATTTTTTTTAAATAAATTTTCTACAATTTTAACAAATAACTTGTATTATTTTAGCAGAAAAATAAACAAATATATTTCATTAAAAAAAATTATTTTCAAAGAAAATAGAGATATCACCAAAAAAATGTATAGTTTTTAATAAATATATTTTATTTATTTTTTAAAAAATATAATTAAAATTTAAAATTTTTTTATTCCATTTCAATATGCCAGGTTTATCGATTATGAAACAATTTTCATGTTTAAATAATAATATAAATACTTTGTCACTATTTGTTAAAACATGGTGTTGCATATATCAAAACCTATAATAGAAATCCAATTCATTGAGGATAAAATATTTCATTACATATTTTGGTGTTAAATGATTTTACTGTGGAATTATCCACATGGTGTGTTTTGTGTTTTAGAGGCTATCATAGAGTAGGTTGAAGAGGCATGTCAGAAGCTTGGTTAGTCTTGAGGCTCAATATGACCACCCTAATGGTTTCTTCTTATATTATATCCTATTTAGCTAACCACATAGATATCTATTCCATTGAAAATACCATGATGTAAGGTCATTTCACCAGTGTGTAGAGCTATACAGGTCCCCTAATGTGGTTCCCCCCTTTTTATTTTTGAGTACTAATGGTGGATTCCCTTATGCACTGATGAATGAATTGAGGAGATGGTATCAAATGATTACTATACCTGAGAAAATTCAATTAGGTTGTTATATAATGTGATATGAGAAGGATTAGAAATGTGTTGTGGGGTCTACATAGGGGGCTCTTAGGGGATACCTAAATATTTACGATGGTGTGGGTCCAGTGGCAGTGCATGACATTTTGAAGAACATTTGTAAAAAACTAATTGTTTAAATTTTATTCCCCCATTTAATTTTTATTGTATTTAACCTTATTCATTCCCACCCATGCACATGGCTAACCAAGGAATATATCCTTTCATTATCTTTCCATGAACCTTCTATTTTGGATGTATTTTTATTTTATTTCCATAGAGATTGACAATTATATCTCTTCTCCCTCATACTTTGTTATTCTCCATACTGCCCTTTGATCATTGGAAATATAAATATGGGTTTTGGTGAATATTTTCATTGGATCATGGAGGAAATTATCCTGTATATTGGGGATTTATAATTGCATCTCTTGAGAATATTTTTTTAGAATGATTGTATGCTATTATATTTAATTTTGATCAATGAATATTTCCCTAATAACTTTTATGAGGTTTTGGTTTTAAATTAAATGATATTAGATGTTGATTTGATACTTACTATTAGGGAAATAATTTATTACTCTATAAGGATTACCCAATAGACACTAGATATGTAGCTGGTTGACGATTCATTGTGTTGAGGTCATTTTGTGGGTAATTAAAAACTATTTGTAATTGGATTAATTTTAAAATTAACAATAATTAGTTAAATGGGTTACAATGATTAATTATAAATCATTATAAATAAATATATGATTTCATAACACTTTATAGGTCTTTATGATGATGGTTTATTGTCAAATTAACCATGGATGAGAATGGGTTGATTTGTCGAGATGCAATAAAGGGATTGAATCTGAGAATGATGTTGGTGTCCTTGATATTTTTTCAGCCTAATAGTTATTTATGGATTTTATCTTAATTCCCGGTCATTACTATATCCTCATACAATCTGTATGAATTTATTGATACCCCTGTAAATAATAATTTGTTCATATTATCCAAATTATTATAATGTACCACAATGTTTTTTAAAATGTGTGATGGTGGAAACTATGTTGAAAGAGTGTTGGTGGACTTCATTATAATATCTTTGTATTGTGCAATGGATTTTTAATGTAAGATTGAATTAATTTTGGAATATATATTATGAAAAAGGCATTATTCTTAACAATAATTTTAATTGAATCTGGGAAATTGGAAACCAGTTTCGAAATGGTATTTTCAATCAAAAATGGAATTTTCTAATGGATTTTTTGATGTAATATGTCATTTTTTAGAGTATATGTAAGTCTCCATGTGAATAAGTTTTAAATGGATTAAAATTTAAGTTATAATGTATCTTTAATGTAAGGTATAAGGGATTTATTGACATGTTGTGGGTTTATTTAACCTTATATAGGTGATTCTCTATTTCTTGAAAGACTGATTTTTTTTTGTGATTTTTGAATGTGATTTCATGTTGACTATTTTTATATTTGATGATTCATGTTTTGTTTTCATTCCTATGAGAATATTATTATAGTATAGAAGTTATGGGTTTATCTATATGGATGGGAATGACCCCTAATAGAGTAGAGATATTTTTGAATGACCCTGTGGTTATTGATATATTTCCTGGTAAGAACAATGGGTTGCAGTTGGGAGATAAATATATTGTTGAAGAACCCATGTATGAAGTTCATGAAGTGATGCGAAATCAAACACCCTTATGTGTTCCCATATATTATATTGACCCTAGATAGGTTTTTATGGAGGTATGTATAATAATCATCATTACTGTCACTATAGAATTGAAATGATGGTGTGTGACTGATATGGCTTTTCTGAACTGATAGTTTGTGAGATAGAGTGGTCAAACTTATCTTTTGGAGAGGATATTGGGAACATGGGTACCATTGTGAGACACATTACTATAATAATACATGTATGGAATGTACTATCCACTAATATGTATCTAGATATATCAGATAACTTAGATGGTATCTTTGGATCTTACCATCATGACCAGTAATGGTTTGGATGGACATGGGAAAATCTCTGTGGATTCTAACTATCTAATGGTTTGGAAGGCCTTGGAATAGGTTCTATGATTTGTATTTGTGACTTTTTTGTATTTACTATTAATCAAGATTGGGTATAAAATCCTTTTATGTATCATTTGGGCATTTTCTTCGATTTCTTAGGACATATTCCTTCAAGTCAATATATCTTATGAAATCCTCCCATGTAGCCTAGAAGTATGATTCGTACTACCAAAGATAGTTTCTTAAGAATTGAACATTGAATTTGAGATAGTTGGATTGGATATGGGACAAGTAATGGTAATCAAAATTCCATTATAAACTCATAGACTCTCCAACCCCATCCAAATAAGTATATTATTTTGATTCTAGTTTTGTGTCGAACTCAGTACAACCATGTTTGTTTGATGTATCCAAAAAAATCTGGCATTGGATGAATTATGTATTTATTTTGTTTGAGTTAAGACTTTTGAAATTAGATGACATGACATTTACATTTTATTTGAATGAATTTTATATTGTTGGGTGGGTGTGTTTCATGTACATGAAAACATAGATTAATATATATTCATGGAACATATACTTGATCATAGTTAACTCTATATAATTGACGTATTTGTGAATTCATATTAGGTCATTTTACTCACCCAACCTTTTAATAAAGAGTTTTATTGCTAATTACATTAAAAACTATTACATATATAAATTTGAAGTACCTTTTATGGTTTCATGGGATGGAATCTACTTCTATATCTGATAGAAATCATATATAAAAAGAAATCAAAACAAATTTTTAATTATCATATAATTATTTTTTATTTTAACATCCTAGATCATCTCACCATATTGGCCTCCACAATTAATGTTGTCCACATTAAAAATAATTTTTCCCTTCCGTTAAGAATATATATGCATTTCTCTTGATATGATAAGTTAGGATCCTATTTATAAAAATTAATATCTAAATTATTTGTTGGGTTTTGAATATATTTAATCATCAGAGACACATGTAAGACAACATGGAATTTAGAAATATTTTTAGGTAGTAATAATTTATAAGAAACTCCTAGAACATGCTGCAGTATCTTAAATTTTCATGTGTACCTTAGAATTCGTTTTTCTTCTTTGAAAATCTAAAAAACATTTCCATAGTGATATATTTATAAAAAAATTATCCTCAACATGATATTACATTTCCTATTTCGATTTTCTGCATAACACTTATTTAAACTCTAATAATCTGTGATGTGTTTTAAAACTAATTGTTCAATTTCTATATTTTTCATTACAATGATTGGTCCTATGTTTTTCCCTTCCCCAATTTCATCCTAACATGATTGAGTTCAAAGAAACTTTTCATATAATTCTTAAAGAGTTTCTACTTGGATAATATAGTGGACACTATTTTAATTTGAATAACTAATAATTGAAAGATGATTGTCCCAACTACGTTGAAAATCAAGTGATCTACCCATATCATGTATTCCAGTATTTTAATTTTAATCATAGTCCGTCTATTTGTTTGAGGATGATAGGATGTGAAAAAGTATATCTCTTCAGTCATAGGATTCTTAAGGATTATCCAAAATATTAAAGTAAATCATCGATATAGGTTATATTAAATCAATAATGGTACTCTATGGAGTCCCAAAACATCATGAATATTTAATTGATCTTGGATCTAAAGGGAAATATCATCTCTTATAGAAATGAAATGGACATACATGTACAAACTACCAATTATAAGACATAAAACATTGTTTCCCTTAGATTTGTTATGTAGGCTTGTGAAAATTCCCAGAGTGATGTTGTCCTACTTCCAAACACCATCATAATCACTGGTAAATTATTATAAAAATAAAATACATAAACAATATAAGAATAAAATATCATGGTGAATGAAAATAATGCATCCCAATAGAATGTATCCTAATAAGGTAAAAATATGTAGAGGTAAGGGAACCCAAATTAGAGAAGCAGGTAAAGGGACTATCTGGATGACGCCAAGATACAAGAACATACAAAAAAAAATTCATTCATTAAAAGCACGGAGAACCTACATCTAGTTGTGAAGTAGGCTCTGACATCTCCAAAAATGGAAAATAATAGACTATGGAGTGGAAATATGCTCATGAGGGGAATCATTGAGAATTAATGAACTTGTTTCAATTGACTCTTGTATAATATTATGACCATGAAAACTTGTATAACATTATGAATCATGAATTAATTTTAGAAAATGGAGACAACATAACCCAAGGGGTTAACAAAATAAAAAATAGTTAAACCGTTATTATCACGAAGTAATCCATACCCATGCATGTAGCCAAGCATGCAAGAACCATTTTGATTTTAACTTGAGACCCCTACATGGGGGATTCCATTTAATCTATATACCCTAAAGAAAAGTACATTGTATATTAATAGACATTATAATATCCAAAATCAACATTAGGGAGTCATATTTATCCAACTATTTCACAAGAAGCCCATGCTCTACTTCCATGAATACAACTTTTTGTGACCAAACTCACAATTATGGAATTTATCAACAAATCCCTCAGTCCACATTTTCAAAAATATGACCCTTAGGATATCCTTAAATTCATCGACACTTTTCTAAAATATAAATAGTTTATCAATGAAGGATATGAAAATTTTATCAAGGTTTACAAAAAATATTCTATTCATCAAGTCAAAATATATCATAGGATAATTAGTTCATGTAAACTTATAACAGTGAACTAATAATTTCCATAACCTATTAAAAAATATCTATTCTTGATACCTTCTTTCCTCATTATAAATTTATGATACTCTGATAAAATATCAATTGCCGAATAAAATTGAGATCCAAAAAAATGGATGGACATGTAATAAATATTCGGATGTGGGTATCTATTATTTAATATGATCCAATTAATATACCAAAAGTCAATGAATAATTCTGTTGTTCCATACTTATTCTTAATAAAGATTACAAGCGATCCACAGTGAGACACACTTTGAAGGATAAAGCAGTTCCCTAAAATATTATTTAGATTCATCGTCAATTATTTAATCTCAGTGAGTTCTATTACATAAGGGGTCTCTGATATTGGATTGAAAATAGGATTATCTTTTATGGTGAATTAAATCTATCATTCTATGTGTGGAGAGATAAATCTTTATAAATGCATAAATTTATTCAAAAATAATTGTTCCAAATTTATTCTTTTATATTTTTCTTTCTTCCAATTATTCTCTTATAAATTCAATAAAAATTATAAATGAGGCCATTCTTCAAAAACTACGGTTGATATATCTCTCCTTTGAAAGTTATATTTGCGTTTACCCACTATAGAAATGATATTTCATTACTCATTTAGTTTATCATGAAATTATAATGTGAGATACAATCCATACATATTATTATATTGAATACAATAATTAGAATGACTATTAGATTTTTGATTAGTTTTTTCAAACAAATGATATTATAGTAATATCAATAAACTACTGTGGAATGAATATATCTTACATGGATCTTAACTAATAACTAGTTCTATAAAATATGGGATTGATTCCATGTTTATTTAAAATTAAAAACAAATAATGAAATGTGTTGAACTAGAATAAAATAGTGTACTAGAAAGATTTGATTGAAAAATGGGTACCTACTTCCATGTCATTTAGACCCTCTAATCATCTATCATGATAGAAAATACATGTACATGATCCATCAGACTCTAATAGTGTTTATTTCCATTTTCCTACACTGTTATATGATTTGGTGGCTCATTGGAAATGAGATCAAGCTCACCACACTTAAGTATTTACCTTGAATGATGCATGTAAACAATCTTACCCTTGTCATTAGTATTTATATATTGTTTTTATATGTCAACGAATGAATTTTTATTAATATATCCATCCTTTATATATTTTCATAACATCCCACTTCCTTGAAGATTGTTCCTCATATTACTGTTTTCCATATTTGTGACATAAGGGATGTTTTAGTTTCATCCCCTCCTTGTCATGGTTAGGATCATTCCCAAGGTATCTCTCTATTATTCACTTTTTATCATGAGTTTGATTTGTATACCAAAATTCTATATCCACCTTGAGGGACCATTATACTATTTCTTCATAACTCTCAAACTCATATATATCAAAATCATTTCACTACTGAGGTCACAAACTACTAAAAAATCAATAAATCTTCTCATCAGAATCAATAACAAATCATGAATCATGATGTAGAAGATATTTTAAGTTCATAAAATTGAATCTAATAGATTATTAAAATATAAAATTTAATTCTCTTTGAAGGATTCTTGTAATCTCATCAAATATCATCACACTACATAGGATTTCTTAAAGAAAATTTATCAAATGAAAAGAGTGATCATAAAGAATATAAAGGGATATAATATATAAGTTAATATTATTGGTGAAAAATAAATAATATAATAAATTATTCTACCTAATAAAATTAGGCAAAAAATAAGTACATGAACATAATAACCAATGGCATAACATTGAATTATGGATACAACACAAATATGAGAAATTCATAAACACATCACCAAATCTCATCACTAACGTGTATTAAAACATATTACCAATGATTTTGAAAATATTATCATAAAAAATTACCATGTAATGATGGAATAGAATCACAAATATTACATATCTCGAGAATAGTACATTACACTACACATTGGAGCGCGATTATGGATCACCCTTTATATATCAATTATTATGTCTTCCACATCGATTAGAAATCAATAGTTATTATCATGAATAATCCATGAAATTGGAAATTTGTTTTCAAACATGAATATATCGAATATTTAAATTAATTATACATTAAATAAAACCAATGAATGAAAATAATTTTGGGTAATCATGAAATGAAAATATAGATTGTAAAATAAAGGGATTATTTGACGTGTAATGGGTATACAAAAGGTAACTTTGGATGGGTTTAATGAGAGAAAAATGGAATATTTAATTAACAATACATCATATATTCAAATATGGGTGTTTTTTAAAACAGTTTTTAAGCATTATAATCGGGGAATCCCGATCCTTATACAAAAAATGTACTGTAATTAAAAAATTGGAGGATAAGATCCCTTATCATATGAGCATGCTACTTAAAGCTAGAGAGATAATAATTATATTCTTATAGTCACAATTTATAGACTATCTCAAGGGATATTTAGAAATAATTACTTCATAATGAATTTTTTTAGGAATGTTAGGAGTGAATAGGTGTGTATTTATATTTGATGAGGAGTGATTTAGATGGATTAAATGATGATTATTTTATTATTATGGGTTGAAACAATTTAATAGAATTAATTTCAATGAATTTGGTTGATAATAATGTTGAAATATTTTTTTGGGACAATGAATTCCTTAACCACCTATTTTAATTTTCTATTTTTATTTTTATTATATATTTTCCATTTTAATTTTAACCTTTTATAATATTTTAACTCTAATATAGTCAATGTATTTTACCATAATAACAATTTTATATAAAAAAATTGAAATTATTATTTAATTTGAGACAAATAATTCCAAATACACTAACCATTTTACATGATTCAATTTATAAATTTGATAACCATTAATTTCAATCAGATATATGTTTACCTCATAAAAACTACTTTTTTTTAAAATGTTTAAATATTAGTTTTTATAATACAATGACGTTTTTTCTATATGTAAAAAATTATATATTATATTATTAAATAAATAAAATTTGGTTATGAATTATTAATAATTTTTAAATCATGATTATATCATTATTATATCAAAATAGTTATGTTATGTTTATAGAAAAATGATATTTTAACTTTTTATCCAAGAAAATCATTTTCTATAAAAATTACCATAAATTCACCCAAAGATAATTTTGATGTTATAAATAAAAATTATATTTATTTAATCATGATAATTATATTGATATGAGAATTGTAACATTTAAATAAGAACCCCTTATTTATTAAAAATAAATATTTTTAGGACATAGTAATTCATCTGACCATTTAAAGTATTAGTTATGACATTGTTAATATAAGTCCACAGCCTTAAACCTTAGTTAATATTGAATTAAATGAGTAATTCACATTGAGGATCTTTTCAGGTTTAGAGTTTTAGAGAATTAGGACATAACTATTACATCTCAAAAGATTACAAAGTAGTCACTTCTACTAAATTTCCATAAAATAAAAACTCTTTAAAAGAAACATGTATAGTTCCATGTTATAGTTAGCATGACTTTCCCTTGATCCCATCCTTGAACCTATTCCACGCTATGTCCTGTGAAAAACATTTCAAAATCTTGGGATGAGCATAAGAAGCTCAGTAAGGGATACCCAAAGAATGAAAACTGTTAGATTTTCAAAACAACAAGTAAACCATGAATACTTTATCAATGTAATACTTTTCACGTTCATGAAGTAGTAAAAAATTTTCATTGAAAAAAAATTATCATTACTTACCTTTTTGTAACCATAGGATTACCATAAAACCCATATAAAGAACACATAACATATATAAAGGTAACTTGGGACATAAACATACTTAAGTGGAATAACCATACGGTCGACTTCCACACATATCACTTAATGGAATAGCCATACGGCCAATTTCCATACATACTTAATGGAATAGCCATACGGCCGACTTCCATACCCAATGCATTGGAGTTTATAACGTAACCACCCATCCTGGTATTCACGGCACCACCCGTCATAATGTCCAAGTACCATTATTACATATAAAATATTGAAAATATAAACATTTCAATAACAACATTTCATTTTCAATCACAATAAGTAATTCCCAGATATTGAATTAATCAATCCATTTTCAAAAACCATTTAAAATAGATTTTTGAATCCAAGTGTCCCATACCACTTTGAAGATTTTAATGGAATTATAATTTTAAAACATTAATGTCCATATAAATAAATACTGAAAACCATTTTGAAAACATGGACATTAAATATAATGATTTAGAATAATAAATCTTTAAAACATTTAAAATGATATTTTTGTTAAAGAGTTTTTAACAAACTGAGAGACTCTTGAATACAAATAATTGCAGAATAACATTTAATCCGAACTTTATAATATCATGAGAATAAAGGGATTCATGATATAATATGTCAAAGGACAGTATACACACCATATAAGACTGAATTGGTGCATAACAACAATGAAGTCTCAATAGAAATGTCAAATGTGATGAAATCCCTTATAAAGAAGGTATCCTTAAATTAAGGACAAATAAATTGCAAAAATATGTGTGAAAAATATAAATACACCCAATATAAGTTGATATTATGTGTAAAATAATAAAAGGTCATTCACACATATTCAATGGATGACATATTCAATGACTACATGTTGAACCCAAAGAAATCGAAATTGGGTTAAAAAGTTCCCTTGACAGCCTAACGGCATCACATCAAAATGAGTTGATGAGAGATAAAAAAATGTATCTCATCACTTAGAAATAAAATTTACATCAATAAGGATATATGAGAACATATCCCAACATAACAATATGTAAATTAAAAGACCCAACAAAAGAAGTCTTTTAAAAAAAGAGGAGGGTGAAAGGTTCCCTTACCGACTTGGGTATCTTTCAAAACATACACCCCATTAAAGAAGGACAATAGATCATTGATGTAAATACTCATAAAATAAATTATATTACACAAATAGTGGAATAATGGGCAGTACATACACCACTCAATGGAATTTGTGGCAAATGTAGCATAAATCTCACGGGAATAAAAGTGAGATGAAAAAATCCCTTATGAAAACTCGGCAGCCTAACGACGCCACATAAAACTTTCGAATATGGATTGATGAGATAAAATAGGGTATCTCATCAAATTAAAATAAAATTTACAGAAAGAGGAATATAAAAGAACATCCCCCAACATTACAAAGAGGATCTTAAAATAAGTGACATAAAGGAGAGTACTTAAAAGGAAAGAGAGTGGTTAGATCTCTTACGAAAGTTCGGCAGCCTAACGGCGCCACTCAAAACTTCCAACATGGATTGATGAGAGAGAATAGGGTCTCTCATCACATGAACATAAAAATTACAGTAAGTTTAATATAATAGATCATCCCAATAACAAGAAAGATGAGCTTTAAAAGGAATGACATAAAAGAGTGTACTTAAAAAGAAAGAGTGGAGTAGGATCCCTTACCTCGGGTCCGACTTGACTCGATCATTCTTTAATCTCCTGAATAATAAACTTGAGTTAATTTATACATCCTTAAGAACCTTTTTCAAGTTCATTATTCCTTTTATATCACTTATTACCATGTCATAAACATTATGTAATCATTTAAGTTAATAATATTTGTCTTGCCGATATTTGGTTCTTAAGCCGAAAGTGGACTTCTTACAATTACATGTTGTTTGTGTGGCCAAATGTTTATTATATCCAGAATTGTATTCATGATGTAGATATCATATATGTCATATATATCCAGTAAATTAATGCATTTATAACATTACATAATCATTTAGAGGTAAGAAATGAAATGCACCGTTCATGGAGACGGTAAGCCGTGCGTACGCATGAACGCTACTTCCATTTCTATTTCATATTTTATAGAATGGAATAATAATTTTATAAAGTTATATTATAATTCCAGTAAAATATCATATATAATATCATAGTTCCATCCTTTATACGTCCCACATATGGTATTTAACGAATCAAATCACTTTGAGGGGGCGGTAGTCCACACTTCCTTAAATGAAGATATCGCGTTTACCCTTAATGGAAACCATAAAGGTATGCCAAAAATGAAAAAAAACAGAAGCTTAAGGAAAACATAAACATATTATATATCATATATAAAAATATTGACATCATAATGGCCACCTTTGAAGGTGTTAAATGAGTATTGAACAATCATCGTTTCGGGAGGCAGAATTTCGCCATCCATGGAAACCGTATGTTATTTAACCATTTGATGTAGTTTTGTGAGAGTGTAGCTTGAATAAATCTTATATCAACATCCTAGTATATTTATGATACTGGTGTTGTTACAAAAGAAATAAATAAAAAGAGTTTAGGGGGTTTGAGAAACAAAATAAAACAAATGAACATGAGAGAATGAATTACCTTTAAAAGTGTAACTCCTTTTTATTTGAGCCTAATGGCTTCCTTTGTAAGGATTATTACCAAAGGGAATAGTCTAGGATGAGGAGAGGGATGTGGAGAGAGTAAATGGGAAGGGTTTGGCCGAGCCAAAGGCTTAAGGAGTGTGTGAAATGAGGTAGAGGTGGGGGCCTTTTATAAAAGGAGAGGAGGGGCACTTTTGGAAAGTAAAGAAATATTACTTTATTTGAAAATGTGTTTCGGTTTTAAAAGGTCCCACATTGATAAAATTCGTGGATAAGGTGATAAGGGTTCGAACTCCACCCATACAATAAGTTTTGGACATGTTTAGTTCATAGATTTTATATTATCTTCCCATTTTATTTAAATCGTCAAATAATGATGTCATCGCTGCATCATTATTATGTCATAAATAATTTAATTTATTTAATGTCTAAAAATAAAAAAAAATACTATGATGTAGGAAATCGTTTTATCTTTCCAATGACTATTTATAATCAAAAATCTGACTTGTATAACCCCATTTAAAAATTGTTTTCGTAAAACATATTATGTTTGTGTCATTTTTACTTTTACATTAAATAAAACGTTATTTATGTCATTTCCCAACCAAAGTGTCTTCATGGGGTCCCAAAGTTTACCCATGGCTTGTCTTGGTCGGCCATGACACAACCAATAAGGTTGGGACATGTGTCTAGGTCATTTCATATTATTAAATCATTATTTATACCTTAAACTACACTAATTACCACTAATCGCGATTAAAAACATAATAAGTTACTATTCACCAAAAAATAATTTTTATCCCATTAAACCACATTTTACTTCTTAATGACAACCATGTATGTCGGATTTTTGAAATTCAAAACACAATGATGGAAAAATTTCATTTAAACGGAAAAGCAGTCTTTATAAGTACCACTTAGTGGTTTCACTATTCATCAAAAATTGAAGTTTTTCAGAAAATTACCAAAAATTCACCCTAAGCTATATTTGATATTCCGAATTCAAAAATGAAGTTAGTTTTACAAAATTCAAAACATATTAGTCACATTAATTAATTTAATAATTAATTCCCGTTGTCAGAGCAAATAGCGTGTTTTTATAAAACAATAAGTATCAAAAGATTGACACTAGTTTAAGTCTGATTTCAAAGTGAAATTAATTCCAACGACCACTAATGGATTTAATGGTAAAAATATTTTCTAATTTCACTTTAAAACCAATTAAAAATATAATCTAGTCATATAAATAAATTAGATTAGAAATAGGTTTTGAATTAAAATACAACATTTTACACTATTCATTAAAAAAATGAACATTATCGGAAAGATACCAAAAATTTACACAAAGTAAATTTTTAAGTCCCGATTCATAAGAAGAGTTTTATTTGGTCCAATAGAATGTATTAGAGTGAAAAAAACTATATTTAATGATGGTTCGCCATCAAAAGGCGATAAGTAAACCTTTAGTGAAAACTCGGGCATATATGCCTAAAATTGAATTCTTTCCGTATTTTAAGACTTTATCTTTTATTGGATAAATGTAAAAACATATAAAAACATATATAATCATATTTTAGTTATTTATATCCATTCCCACCAATACAATGGCTACATGTTAACTACCATTTAAAATAATATTATTTTATTATTAGAGTGCAACGTAAGATTCCCAAGAAACTCGTTGTTGCGTGTTGGGTACGCCATCGAGCATAGCGTCCCCTTTAAAGTAATTTAAATATTTTATTCACAAATATGGATAAATAGGAAATGTCATATTCTTTATTTACCTGGGGTGTTACATCCTTCCCCCCTTTTGGGAATTGCATCCTCGCAATTTTAAAATTGCGCTTGGAAACATCCTTGAAAGTCCCACATCGGAACAAGAGTCGGTAAAACAATCACTTTAAAATAATGAAAGATAAGCACAAAGGTCACCCGATTTAACCCATACTAGGACTCCATGTAGGAAAACATGGACATGGAGGAGAAAACATAGGGTCATGTTCTGATGGAGAGTGATAGAAAACATGTTTAGGAGAAAGTTAACAATAAAAAAATCACAAACTTGTGATGGGTTAAACGGTGTTGGGTTCCCCAGTAGGAAAAGTTAATAGACGAAATTTTTGTTTTAAGTTACTTAATATTGTGGAATTTATTCATAAGGAAGCATAATCACTTATCATGTTGACTTTCAACTTTTATTAGATTCCTTACACAAACTCATATTTTCTCCAAAAGACGAGTATTTAGGAAGACTTGTTAGCATTAATAGTAATATAATCAACTTTTAGAGAATCACCTAATACACAAAAGAGAACTATATACTTCCCATGTCTTTAGACTCTAACCAAAACCAAAACCAAAAAGGCTAGTACAAGATCAGATAATCCAGAAAAGGATAACCCTTTATAAAAAGAAAATCTATGATTAATCTCCAAATTTTTTCCAACAAAACCCAAAGTTCAACGAGGAGCATTCTATAATCAATTTGTCCATAAAATTCTTCAAAGTAAACCAATATAATATTGAAACCCAAATATTTGAAGGATTTAGACGCATAGTCTTCCAAGATAAATCGTAACATTTTATCTCCAAACAATATCAGTTGCTCCTAAAGTCTTGTTTTGAAAAGTAATTAACCTAATCACATATCCTCCATGATAGGTTAATCATTTTCATAAATAACCCAAAATCAACTTAATCTTAATTCATAAAATCATATAACAATAATGAATTAGTCAAAATAACCATGGACTTCACGTAGTCCAGTGGTAGGCGATAAATACCAGTCGCACATTGGTTGTGGGTTCGATTCCCGCAGCTTTGTCCGACGCGACAGGATGTCACACGGTCTACGTGTTGTCCTTTTTCCAAAACTATATAATTCTTAAATCATTCCCCAAAATGGGATAAAATCATAAAAAATGATCAAAAAAAAAATTTAACCTTATCTTTATCTCATTCCTTTCATTTTCCATCATATCAAAGAGTAACCCATAATTACCTAAAAAGTAAGGATCATATAAACCCTAATGGTTACCTTAATAATTATTACCTGAATTTCCACATTGAGTTGGCCATCTCGTACATGTTGCATTAGAGAACTCACCAAGGTTGAAGTGGTTGATCATGACTCCTTGATAGTTGGTTTAGAACAACTATGAGATTCCTCATTGAATCCCCCATCTCATCCAGTATCTTAATCAGAGAACCACCACAGTTTCCTTCAAACCCATTGTCACTTTGGTGCCTACTAGATCCAGCCATTTACTAAAACCAAAAAGGTCAGTGTGAGTATATCAACAAAACCATCATGTACTAATGAGGAAGGTAAACACTAAGATATACTTACTCATACACTTTACCTAAAACTAGGACTCTTTCTGTAATCCTAACCATTATAGTAATGTCACTAATGCTTAAAGAATACCCTAACCTCTATAGTTATCTAAACCGACCTTTGATACCATCTATAAGGCCCCAGCCTTAAACCTTACTTAATATTGAATTAAATGAGTAATTCACATTGAGGATCTTTTCAGGTTTAGAGTTTTAGAGAATTAGGACATAACTATTACATCTCAAAAGATTACAAAGTAGTCACTTCTACTAAATTTCCATAAAATAAAAACTCTTTAAAAGAAACATGTATAGTTCCATGTTTTATGTAGCATGACTTTCCCTTGATCCCATCCTTGACACTATTCCACGCTATGTCTTGTGAAAAACATTTCAAAATCTTGGGATGAGCATAAGAAGCTCAGTAAGGGATACACAAAGAATGAAAACTGTTATATTTTCAAAACAACAAGTAAACCATGAATACTTTATCAATGTAATACTTTTCACCTTCTTGAAGTAGTAAAAAAATTTCACTGAAAAAAAGTATCATTACTTACCTTTTTGTAACCATAGGATTACCATGAAACCCATATAAAGAACACATAACATATATAAAGGTAACTTGGGACATAAACATACTTAAGTGAAATAACCATATGGTCGACTTCCACACATATCACTTAATGGAATAGCCATACGGCCAATTTCCATACATACTTAATGGAATAGCCATTCAGCCGACTTCCATACCCAATGCATTGGAGGTTATAACGTAACCACCCGTCCTGGTATTCACGGCACCACCCGTCATAATGTCCAAGTACCATTATTACATATAAAATATTGAAAATATAATCATTTCAATAACAACATTTCATTTTCAATCACAATAAGTAATTCCCAGATATTGAATTAATCAATCCATTTTCAAAAACCATTTAAAATAGATTTTTGAATCCAAGTGTCCCATACCACTTTGATGCTTTTAATGGAATTATAATTTTAAAACATTAATGTCCATATAAATAAATACTGAAAACCATTTTGAAAACATGGAAATTAAATATAAATATTTAGAATAATAAATCTTTAAAACATTTAAAACGATATTTTTGTTAAAGTGTTTTTAATAAACTGAGAGACTCTTGAATACAAATAATTGCAGAATAACATTTAATCCGAACCTTATAATATCATCAGAATAAAGGGATTCATGATATAATATGTCAAAGGACAGTATACACACAATATAAGAGTGAATTGGTGCATAACAACAATGAAGTCTCAATAGAAATGTCAAATGTGATGAAATCCCTTATAAAGAAGGTATCCTTAAATTAAGGACAAATAAATCGCAAAAATATGTGTGACAAATATAAATACACCCAATATAAGTGGATATTAAGTGTAAAATAATAAAAGGTCATTCAAACATATTCAATGGATGACATATTCAATGACTACATGTTGAACCCAAAGAAATCGAAATTGGGTTAAAAAGTTCCCTTGACAGCCTAACGGCATCACATCAAAATGAGTTGATAAGAGATAAAAAAAATGTATCTCATCACTTAGACATAAAATTTACATCAATAAGGATATATGAGAACATATCCCAACATAACAATATGTAAATTAAAAGACCCAAAAAAAGAAGTCTTTTAAAAAAAGAGGAGGGTGAAAGGTTCCCTTACCGACTTGGGTATCTTTCAAAACATACACCCCATGAAAGAAGGACAATATATCATTGATGTAAATACTCATAAACTAAATTATATTACACAAAGAGTAGAATAATGGGAAGTACATACACCACTCAATGGAATTTGTGGAAAATGTAGCATAAATCTCATGGGAATAAAAGTGAGATGAAAAAACCCCTTATGAAAACTCGGCAGCCTAACGACGCCACATAAAACTTCCGAATATGGATTGATGAGATCAAATAGGGTATCTCATCACATTACAATAAAATGTAAAGTAAGAGGAATATAAAAGAACATCCCCCAACATTACAAAGAGGATCTTAAAAGAAGTGACATAAAGGAGAGTACTTAAAAGGAAAGAGAGAGGTTAGATCTCTTACAAAAGTTCGGCAGCCTAACAGCGCCACTCAAAACTTCCTAAATGGATTGATGAGAGAGAATAGGGTCTCTCATCACATGAACATAAAAATTACATTAATTATAATATAAAAGTTCATCCCAATAACAAGAAAGATGAGCTTTAAAAGGAATGACATAAAAGAGTGTACTTAAAAAGAAAGAGTGGAGTAGGATCCCTTACCTCGGGTCCGACTTGACTCGATCATTCTTTAATCTATTGAATAATAAACTTGAGTTAATTTATACTTCCTTAAGAACCTTTTTCAAGTTCATTATTCCTTTTATATCACTTATTACCATGTCATAAACATTATGTAATCATTTAAGTTATTAATATTTGTTTTGCCGATATTTGGTTCTTAAGCCGAAAGTGGACTTCTTACAATTACATGTTGTTCGTGTGGCCAAATGTTTATTATATCCAGAATTGTATTCATAATGTAGATATCATATATGTCATATATATCCAGTACATGAATGAATTTATAACATTACATAATCATTTAGTGGTATGAAATGAAATGCACCGTTCATGGAGACGGTAAGCCGTGCGTACGCATGAACGCTACTTCCATTTCTATTTCTTATTTTATAGAATTGAATAATAATGATATAAAGTTATACTATAATTACAGTATAATATCATATATAATATCATAGTTCCATCCTTTATACGTCCCACATATGGTATTTAACGAATCAAATCACTTTGAGGGGGCGGTAGTCCGCACTTCCTTAAATGAAGATATCGCGTTTACCCATAATGGAAACCATAAAGGTATGCCCAAAATGAAAAAAAACAGAAGCTTAAGGAAACCATAAACATATTATATATCATATATAAAAATATTGACATCATAATGGCCACCTTTGAAGGTGTTAAATGAGTATTGAACAATCATAGTTTCGGGAGGCAGAATTTCGCCATCCACGGAAACCGTATGTTCTTTAACCATTTGATGTAGTTGTGTGAGAGTGTAGCTCGAATAAATCTTATAACAACATCCTAGTATATTTTCTATACTGGTGTTGTTACAAAATAAATAAATAAAAAGAGTTTAGGGGGTTGGAGAAGCAAAATAAAACAAATGAACATGAGATAATGAATTACCTTTAAAAGTGTAACTCCTTTTTATTTGAGCCTAAAGGCTTCCTTTGAAAGGATTATTCCCAAAGGGAATCGTCTAGGATGAGTAGAGGGATGTGGAGAGAGTAAATGGTCAGGGTTTAGCCGAGGAAAAGGCTTAAGGAGTGTGTTAAATGAGGTAGAGGTGGGGGCCTTTTATAAAAGGAGAGGAGGGGCACTTTTGGAATGTAAAGAAATATTACTTTATTTGAAAATGTGGTTCGGTTTTAAAAGGTCCCAAATTAATAAAATTCGTGGATAAGGTGATACGGGTTCGAAATCCACCCATACAATAAATTTTGGACATGTGTAGTTCATAGATTTTTCATTATCTTTCCATTTTATTTAAATCGTCAAATAATGATGTCATCGGTGCATCATTATTATGTCATAAATAATTTAATTTATTTAATGTCTAAAAATTATAAAAAAAATACTATGATGTAGGAAATCGTTTTATCTTTCCAATGACTATTTATAATCAAAACTCTGACTTGTATAACCTCATTTAAAAATTGTTTTCGTAAAACATATTATGTTTGTGTCATTTTTACTTTTACATTAAATAAAAAGTTATTTATATCATTTCCCAAACAAAGTGTCTCCATGGGGTCCCCAAGTTGACACATGGCTTGTATTGGTCGGCCATGAAACAACCAATAAGGTTAGGACATGTGTCTAGGTCATTTCATATTATTAAAGCATTATTTATACCATAAACTACACTAATTACCACTAATCGCGATTAAAAACTTAATAAGTTACTATTCACCAAAAATTAATTTTTATCCCATTGAACCACATTTTACTTCTTAATGACAACCATGTATGTCGGATTTTTGAAATTCAAAACACAATGATGGCAAAATTTCATTTAAACGGAAAATCAGTCTTTATAAGTACCACTTAGTGGTTTCACTATTCATCAAAAATTGATGTTTTTCAGAAAATTACCAAAAATTCACCCTAAGCTATATTTGATATTCCGAATTCAAAAATGAAGTTCGTTTTACAAAATTCAAATCATATTAGTCACATTAATTAATTTAATAATTAATTCCCGCTGTCAGAGCAAATAGCGTGTTTTTATAAAACAATAAGTATCAAAAGATTGACACTAGTTTAAGTCTGATTTCAAAGTGAAATTAATTCCAATGACCACTATTGGATTTAATGGTAAAAATATTTTCTAATTTCAATTTAAAACCAATTCAAAATATAATCTAGTCATATAAATAAATTAGATTAAAAAGAGGTTTTGAATTAAAATACAACATTTTACACTATTCATTAAAAAAAATGAACATTATCGGAAAGATACCAAAAATTTACACAAAGTAAATTTTGATGTCCCAATTCTTAAAAAGAGTTTTATTTCGTCCAATAAAATGTATAAGAGTGAAAAAAACTATATTTAATGATGGTTCGCCATCAAAAGGCGATAAGTGAACCTTTAGTGAAAACTAGGGCATATATGCCTAAAATTGAATTCATTCCGTATTTTAAGCCTTTATCTTTTATTGGATAAATGTAAAAACATTTTAAAACATATATAATCATATTTTAGTTATTTCTATCCATTCCGGCCAATACAACGGCTACAAGTTAACTACCATTTAAAATAATATTATTTTATTATTAGAGTGCAACGTAAGATTCCCAAGATACTCGTTGTTGCGTGTTGGGTACGCCATCGAGCATAGCGTCCCCTTTAAAGTCATTTAAATATTTTATTCACAAATAAGGATAAATATGAAATGTCATATTCTTTATTTACCCGGGGTGTTACAGTTAATTTATTAAATTATTTTAAAAGCATTGGATAAGATTATATAATGAAAAAAAGAATTACTTTAAACTTATAAATTTATTCAAAAACCAAATTTCATAATAATTTAAATTCAATCATGGGTTCCAAAAATAAAATTTATGTTTCTTCATTCTTAATCCCACGGTCTTTTCATTGCATCACTATAAAAATAATAAAAATAATTCAATATCTTATTATCAACAATCACAATGTTCAAAGACTGTATTGGAAGACATCCATAATGCTAAATGGTCATATTTCCCTATATATACCAAATTATTCTAACATTATCATTCCATACAATTATTTTTACACATCCTTTCATAATGTCTGTTTTTTTCTTAATGATACTATTTTTTTTAAGGTCATTATTCTTATAGTTATCTTCACGGAATATTTCTATCCTATGGAGTTTTTTTTTGCTATAGTATTCTTCTAAGGGTATATTCCTTTACTATTATTAGATAGTGTACTCCATATCAATAAATTATGTGTAATTTTATTATAAAATATAATAGTCTTTCTATGTTCTCAAAATAAATCAATCATTATAAAATATTAATTTTTATATCAATAACATATTTGAATTTATAGATCACAATATTATATTTATGCGTTTCATTTATATATATAATTCAAATTATTAAATTCCTATATTATACTTCTGGATATTATTATGATTAATAATATGGAATCGATAACTATTATCTACTTTGGACTATGGGGTCCAGTGTAGTTTCATGTTACATGTATTATGTTTCTTGGAAACCACCTAATCAGTACTATCCATGAAGATTTATTTATATATTTTAGTATAAAACTACAATTTATTTTATAGGTCATAGAATCCCAATGATTATTTTAGGCCATTTTTTTATTTAGGAACCTTTAGATTTCAAGCATATTTACCAATGTTCATGCTGAAAACCTACATTGGTTCTATTTGGGAAATTTATGAAGGGTAATTGTTGTTGTTGCTAATTGTTTGGTCATCCAATGAATAATATAGCAGGGAAAACATTCAAGATTCAATCACAACAATCATTTTTTTATTTATAATCATTATTTTTACAATTGAGGGGAAGTGGGATGGTAGAGATTGGGGTCTTGGGTAATAAATAAACATGTTTGGTCTTATTATTTAGATCCAGTCAGGGGCCCCATGGATAATTAAATAGAAACCTTCCACACTATTCCATATGGTGGGTCATATGATTTTTCTAAATATAATGAAGAGGTGTTTGATGAAGTAACTTATAACTATGATATTGGAATAAAAACAATGAATAAATATGTCTATGCCTCTAGAGAATTTTTAGTACCTTCAGAAATGTAAAATAAATAGATATCGTCAGATAGAAACGATAGGAACACAATGAACTGTAAATAATATTCCTTTATTTTAGCACCCATTATGAAAAGGTCTATAAGTATGGATAATTGATTAAAGGAGAATGAAAATTCTTTTCGAGTGAGTTCTACTATGGTTCCTGACTCGATGGTGTTGGTATCACTTTTTGAAACTTGTATGACATTGTTATTTCAATGGTGGAATATGAATCCAAAATTATGGTTGATATTATTCAACAGAAAACATGAACTTCCTGGTAAATGACCTACTTTATCAGGAAATAATGGTTGATATTAGACCCGGGCAATAATGTGAGACACCCTTGAAGGTTAGTGAATTTTGCTTCAAATACCATGGTGGTAAAGTGTAGTGTTTGCAATTTATTATTTGTTTACAATTGAATTGGATCAATACAAGAAGATTCCATCCTCATTATTAGTCATGATACACTTAGCTTTCGTCAATTTTACCTCATTTAGATGCTCCATTACTTCTCGTATTTTAGAATGAAAAGGTAATTTCGATTGAACTTACACAATATTTTTAGGGCCTCAAGGATAGAACTAAATGTATAAAAGAAATGTTAAATTGAGTTTTCCCAAGAATTTGAAGTCTTGATTATGTAGATAAACGACCCATGGGGACTATAATTAACCAAAATACTAATTTTTCTCAAAAAAAGACTAAAATTTTATGGATTTAGATTGTGGTTCTATTAATATCAATGACTTAATTATTTTTTCATGAATAATATTCAGAACCATAAATGGTTTTCATCATCTCTATCCAACCCTCAACATAAAAAATCTATCTTAGAAATAACAATATATCCCAACATTAATAGCTAGAAATAAGTGGTGAGGTATGTACTCATATATAAAGTTAGTATATAGTATTTTATTGAAGTCATCTTTTCATTGATATGTGGTACTATATTTTAATTTCTAGTTTCTATGAAAATTATTCCTTAAGTTAAAGGATTTATTTTATGGATTGTTTTTAGGTATTGTAATTATGTTTTTCATTTCAAGTGAATATTGTGTGGGAACCAATTAAACCCATAAATTTGGTTATTACATTATTAAGAATATTTATTTTGATATAGAGAGATGAATAGTTTAGAAGATTTATAGTAATATCATTTGACTAGTTCCAGATGAGGGACATGATAACATAATATCATGTACTTTAGAATTGAATGATTATGATTCAAATCCCCACTCTATTCACATTATTGGACATTTTGTCGAGGATTATGGACTAATACTTACATATATTTAACTTCAAATGGAATTTGAGACACTATGTATATATTTTATTGGTACTATTAACCCCATTATTAGTGTTTTCTGTAATATAAGGGACATTAGAATCTTAATTCATTTCCATGGTTTCATTTAAACTAATATTTTGAAAATTAGGACAACAAATATTATTAATCATATTTCAGTGTGATTATATATTTGTGATGTTGAAATTATTTGCAACTACATGTTGAGGATCTACAGGTGGTTACACTTGAAGGTGCTTTTTTTTGGATCTACGGGTGTAAGACCAGTTCAATATACTCTTCGGAGTGCTCTGGACGCTTCTTGGTGCACGTCGGCGTCTTCTACGGTGGTCGGCTCTTGACCACGAGTGATGGTCTTGCTGTCAGACATTGGTGAAGCTCACCTTCATCCCGATTGATTCGGTTCCCTGTTGTTTCTTTGGTGGGCATGATGAAGTTGGTGGCATGGACGGTGGTTCATCTGTCACCGGTGTTGCTCACCGGCGAGGCCGTGTGATGAGCGATTGTCGGTCTGGTGTTTTCGGCCGGCGACATGATTAGTGGTGTGGGTCGAGGCGACTGCGTGGCTTGAGGACTGACGCATGATGATGGCTCATAGCTCAAGGTGGGTCATGTGGTGTTTTTTTGATTCTTTTTTATTTTTTAATTTTGAATTCAAATTCCGCTTAATCCGGTATGACTCTAGAATGTATTTGAGGTGTCTGGTTTTCCTCAAACCGGGTTGGCGTACCGGTTCCCTCTAACCGGTTTCTGAAAATGGAAAATAATGATTGGCAGCAATACCTAGAAAATGGTTTATTTGTATATTTGTAGGGGATAAAATTTATAGTATTTCATTTTATCAGTATATGGGAATCCTCTATTTCAATTAGAAGTATCATCATGTGTTGGTCCTCCTTGGTAATTGATAATTATATTTCCTCCAGAAGGAAATCTATAAAAATTACTTTTGGAACACCTGTAGAGCCTTGATGTCATCATTTGTAGATTTTTATAAAAAATCACTCTGTAAAATTGTATTGATGTGTAACCACTCGGAGGAAATATTCGTTGGTTTATTAATGTGTTTCTTTATACAGTAACATAATGATAATATGTATCCTCATTATTATAGAGAGGACCACTGTAGCATCTGAATTTTTTTAACATAGTGATGATATCTTCAATTTTTGATGGAATAATCTTAGGAATGATATTTATAGATAATAACATCAAATTTTCTATAGATAAGTCCTCTATAAAAATTTACATCCAATATAGGAATGGATTAAGATGGTGGCATGGTCAAAACCATACTTGAAGATTTTTGTATCATTTACCCGGGAATGATGTTAAATTTTCCCTAAGACACTATTAGAATATGATGTATCCTTTTTATTTCAATGGTATATTTCTTGGGATAAACATCACACACAAACAAATGGTAGTTTTTTCCTATAAGGACTTCTCTAAATGTCAAGGATAAGATGGCCAGGTTACAAATTTCATTAAGATCTACCAACTAATATGAACTAAACAATGGTGGTATCAGAATTGATAATTGATATCCCCTATAGGTGATACATATTAATCCCTTTAAAAATGGATTATATTAGATATAAATATATAATCAATCCATAAATAGTATGTATAATTTCATACATTCTATAATAACCATGAAATGTGAATTCAGAGAAGATAAGTTTGTGATGATTTTAGCATTTTCTACGATTCTTAAACCCTTTCCATTGTCTATTATAATTAAGATATATTTTTATGTTTTTTATGGATATAAATAATGATTTTATGAGTATAAATATATGATACAATATAAAAGAATCGTGTATTATATACTATTAATCTCTTTAAATATAATACATGTTTTTAAAAATATTCTATAGGTTATTTCATTCCACATAAGTTAATGAAATATATTTTTATTTAAATAAAGTGAAAACTTTTAATGTTAAAATTTGTGATATTAATTAATTCTTAATTCTATAATTTTTATTAATTATAATATATCCCAAAATAAATAATGCGAATGTTTTTTTTCATATAGGAGGATTTTCATGGTTTAATGCCTCTTGAAATTTCTAAATATTTTAATATCTAGAAGATATAAATGAACATTTATTGCCTTTTTTAGACACTCATGAGTTTATATTATCGTATAATACAATCACTGTGTGAAAAGATTTTGAAAGAGCGTTATGATTAGAAAACCAATAAAAGAGTACTCATTTTTCCTTCAATTGATATTATATATAAATAATCAATAATAAAAACAAGTCTCTGTGTTGATAACAATAGATGGATTATGATTTTAAAGTAGGTGAATAATTATAACATTATTGGTAAAATATATAATGAATGGTAAAAATTTTATAATTGAATTTAGTTTCACATTATAAGGTGATTTGTTTTTCACTATTGTTTAAGAAGGAGGTATTACCTGAAGTATAATATTTAATATATATATATATATTAGTATATACCATTATTTATAATATACGAATATCATATAGAATATATAATAAATGATTTATAAGAATCTCATATGTTTCATTTTTTATTAAAAGGTTATTGATTATTTCCAATAAATATGATTAACTAGTAGAGTCATATAATGTGTTAAATTGTAAAATTTTGGCTTGAAATTGATAAAGGTTAAATAAATTGTAATATATTAAATTAAATAGATATTTTATAATTTTTGATAAAAATAAAAGTAAGGATAAAGGATAATACATAATACCTCTATATAAGGATGACATGTACATCAAAAGCTTCATCGATAATGACTCTACACATTATATTAATTCTTAATTATTGAAGATGTTCAAAATTTTACATTAACTTTTACTACAATGCTATGATTTAATGAATAATCACAATTATTAATTGGGTGAATCATCAACCCATGGATACCCAAGGGGGAAGGAGTTTAATGCGTACGTATTAGTGATCTTAGTCAAATGTGTGGTTGAAGAAGGATTCTATTCTATATATTGAAAAAATGTGTTGTTTATTTTATATAATGCATGATTTTATAAAAAAAATGATGATGTGGGATTTGTTTTGTTTTTATTTATATACTTGATGAAAATTTATTTAATCTTATAAAAAATATCAATATTATCATAACAAATCCATGATTCAATGGATTCATGGGATCGTGTTCAAAATAAAAAAATGTATTTCATTTTCTCAATTGTTAAATAGTATATATATTTTTAAATTTGGTGTTTCATTCACAATATGATATCATATGGTGTGATCGTAACATAATAATTAAATATAATTATGTAAAAAATTAAATAGTGTGAATCTTTAGGTTTTTGACATTTTATGGTGTACCATATGGGGAGATGTAATAGATGTTATAGTTGATATGAACTAATTTTATTTCTTAAAATAGATCATAATATTGTAAATATTAAATTATAAATATTATATAACATTATAGTCGGTAATCCAAAAAGGATATCATTCACTAGACCACTAATCATCAATCATGATTAAAACCTATGTGAAACCCAATATTTCAATTGATTGAGATATCATAATATAAAATTGATCATGTTGATTGGAAATATCACTAAAAATTTAATTCCAATATTAATTCATGATATAATTTTTGAAATATTACATGACATATGAAAATGATTTAAAATATATCATATAGATGAATTTTTTTGTTTTCCATTTTTTAGTAGTTAATTTGTATAGATGATTTATAAATTGTTTATAAATTATAGAAAATGGTATTGTAGTAAATTTATTTGAATAAAAATGTGTATATAAATTAAATAAATTTCAAATTTTTATAATTAGATATAAAATACTCAGGATTCTTTTAATGAATAAATATCAATAATTGGTTTTGCAAATCCATAAAAACAATTATATTATTTGTCGGTTGTTAATTGTAAAAAGAAATGTTTAAATTACCTTATAAAATGTGTATCATAATGCACTAATGAAATAAATATTCTTGAATGTAACACCCTAAAATTTTAAAATTTTATTTACTTCAAATAAATTCAATTTCTTCGATATCTTGTGTAACAGGTAACACTGAGTTTAAACAAACCATGATTATTTATAAAAAAAATTATTATATGGTAGTGAACACATAGTAATAGGATTAACATGTATGAATATGACTAAAAAATTAGGAAATAATTTATTTAATTAAAATTTATTGGAAATCTCTAAGTATATATGTGGTTAATTATGACAAAATCCTTTTTATGATTTCATATGTTTTCTTCAAAATTATTTTTGTTTCATTTTGTGGGTGGATATTATAATTTTTAAAAAATTATTACATAAGAGGTCCATCATTTTTGAAATTATCATTCCATTATTATCAGATGATAAAATTTTGATGTTTCTGCTAAAAATATTATTTCTTATTGAATAGTGAAAAATAAAAATATTTCAAAAACTGTATTTCATTTCCATTAAATCATAAGATTTAAAATTATAGTTATATTTTTTTCTATTATTAATGTGATATGATATCCATTTTATTTACATTTGGATATTCAATTTAAATAATTTAGATATAATTCAATCTTTAGATAAAAATATTCAAATTCCTTCAAAATAGTATTTCATCATAATTTTTATGTTTTTTAAATTTATTGAGAAATTTTATATGAATATAAAATTATAAAACGGATTCTGAATAAAAACCAACCATAGTCAACTAAATAGGTCACTTGAACATGTCCACCAATATGGTGATAGAAAACAATATTGATATTAATATGTCTTGAATATAACCAAACAGTACCTAAAACTAGTGTATGACGTGAAACAAAATGTTACAACATGGTCTATAATACCCAATAAAAATTGGGCATACTATAAAATTATAACCATATTAATTTATCAAGAGTCAATGGGACCAATCATTACCACTAACCAAAACCTATATGATGTCTAAGACTACAAGAAAAACCGTCATTCTATATAATACCCTATCTATTATGAGGAACCTATAATACAACATTTATAACTACCTAATGGAAAAATTTGGATATGAGAAAAATAAATATAATAATTCCACCCCTGAGTCTATATAATGTCTAATGTTTAAAAATCTTTAGTTCTATCATTTTTAAAAATTAATTTTACAAATAATTTTCATAAATCCAAAACCCCTTTGTAAATCATTCATTTTGTTTTCTTAAATACATTTCTTATTCTAAAATCTAGGAATATGAAAAGTATATGTGTCAAAATAGTAAGTAATATCTAAAAAAATATGTTAATAATTTAAAAACATATCCCAAAAATATATCATCTTTCAAAACCATGTCATATAACCTCATGTGAAAATCATCATAGCAATTATCCATGAAAAAAATCATGTGATAAACCATCCATAAATGAATAACCAATTCGTATTAGGCTTTAAAATATGGTAATACATACTATAAATGATATATTCCTAATCTAGTATTATATTGGTTCTAAATTATATTTATTCCCCCCCAAAAAATAGCTATATTTGAAAAGTAACCACTAGTGGGGACACACCCATTAGGGTCATATATGTCCATTTCCCAACGCACTCATGGTTACCAATATGCCATGTTTATAGAATTTCATTTCAAAACCACGATACCAATTTATAAAACATTTTAAAATCCATTACTATCTAATTTAGTGTTTGAATTCCATTTCAAAAGAAAAACCACCATTCAAGAATTGAATCAAACACTAGGTGTGCCCAACCAATTTTTAATGAAATCCCCTTATAAAAAAATGATGTCATTATAAAAAATAAAATTTCATATCAAATATATTCAACTAAAATAATATTAAAAAGTAATATAAAAAAATTAATTCATATAAATAAGCATTTTTATAGAAATGCCTACCTCATGAATGGAGGTGGATCTAACTGTCTTCAAAAACATAAAAATGGGAAAAGTATATCAGGTCCTCATGATTCTAATTCCATGAAAAATACGTACAACTCTATCAATCTATTTATATATGAAATAAAGATCCAACAGAGGGTATAACTACACTACAGAGGATATATATATATATATATATAATAGATACAACAAAGGAAGTAGAAACTGCTTCAACACCCCAACATTGGTTTTGAAATCTATCAAGAATGAAGGGAGATTCCATGAATCTCAAGGAAGAAGCCTCTAAATTGCTGAATAATTATTACTTCAAGAATAAATGATAATAGTGGTTATTATGAATAAAAATATCACGTGAAAATGTGTAAATATCATATATTTAAATTTGTGGATAATTTCACATGATTTGGCCCAACGGTTAAACAAACTTTGCACCAACAATAAATGGAAAATGTCACATTAAAAAGGGATAAAAACATTTCTAACCATATAACACTTCAATGTGATACATATTTATCAAATCTTGAAAACTATTTTTTAGTAATATTCTATAAGATTAAACTGTTTTTTCAATGATCCCCCAAAATGAAGCACACAAACCCAAATAATATGTTTAAGAACATGGATATCTCTCTCTATCAATCTATCTGTATTCTGATGATAATCCAGGTAAACATCCATTTGAGAACTCATTGCCTTCTTTAAAACTTTTTAGAACCTAGATCTAAATCATTAGTCCATATCAGTACTAATCATAGTAGGATCCCCATTAAATACCACAGTATCTCAAACCTAAATTTCCACTAGTTGTTCCAACTTCATCATCTACTTTATATGGGGAAATAAACCTATTTAATTAGTTGAAAATTTATCAACAAAACAACATCCTATCTGCTAGGATTCTATGGAAAACCATCGATGATGTCCATGGAAATATCATAACAATTGAAAACGGATTCCAAAATCCTAATGGTTTGTAGTGTTCTGTATTATTTTTTTAAAATGTGAGAAATCGTGAATCAAAATCTATAATTGACCACATCATCCCTAGACACCAATACCAATGTATCAAGTCACGAAACATCACGGTAAACCCATGGTTTATAGACCAAGAAGGGAAGTGTCCACTATCCATCAAATATTTCCACAGGGAGTACCATACATCCAACATTTTATGAAAGGATAATGGTCCACTGGGATATGGAGAAAACTCACCACAAGCCTACACACAAAAAATGATTTTATTAATGTATTTTTATTTGTATTAATCACCTAATATAGATGAATTCACTCATAGAATGATGATTTATCTTTAAGTTTATACAAGAACACTTATCCACCAACCTCCTTCACTCCCTATATCATATTAGAAAACAAAATCACTGTAGACAACTCCTCAATAGTGGGGACACACCCATTAGGGTCACAAATGTTCGTTTCCCAATGCACTCATGGTTCCCAATATGCCATGTTTATAAAATTTCATTTAAAACCCACGATCCCCATTTAGAAAACATTTCCAAATCCATTACCATCTAATTTAGTTTTTGAAATACATTTCAAAAGAGAAACCACCATTTAATAATTGAATCAAACACTTGGTGTGCCCAAACCATTTTTAAAGAAAAACCCTTATAAAAAAATTGATGTCATTTTAAAAAATAAAATTTCATATCAAATATATTCAATTAAAATAATAATAAGCAATTTAAAAGAAATCAGTTCATATAATTAAGCCTTTGTATTGAAATTCTAACCTCATGAATGGAGGTGGATCTAACTGTCTTCAAAAACAGAGAAATGGGATAAGTATATCGGGTCCTCATGATTCTCATTCCATCAGAAACACATATAACATTATCAATCCCTTTATATATATAATCAAGATCCAATAGAGGGTATAACTACACTAGGGGGATATATATATATATAATAGATATAGTAAAGGAAGTATAAATCTCTTCAACACCCCAACATTGGTTTTTAAATCTATCATGAATGAAGGGAAATGCCATGAATCTCAAGGGAGAAGCCTCTAAATTTATGAATAATGATTACTTCAAGATTAAATTATAATAGGGGTTATTATGAATGAAAATATCAAGTGAAAATATGTAAAACTCGTATATTTAAATTTTTATAGAGGTACACATGGTTTGGCCCAACGGTTAGACAAACTGTGCACCAACAATGCATGGAAAATGTCACATTAAAAAGGGAGAAAAATATTTCTAACAATACAACAATTCAATGGGATACATATTTATCAAATCTTGAAAACTATTTTTTAGTAATATTCTATAAGATGAAACTATTTTTTCAAAGATCCCCCAAAATCAAGCACAAAAACCCAAATAATATATTCAAGAACATGGATATCTCTCTCTCTATAAATATATCTATATTCTGATGATAATCCATTTAAACATTCATTTGGGAACTTATTTCCTCCTTTAAAACTTTATAGAACCTAGATCTGAACCTTGAGTCCCTATCAGAACTAATCATAGTGGGATCCCCATGAAATACCACAGTATTTCAAACCTAAATTTCCACTAGTGGTTCCAACTTCATCATCTCTTTTATATGGGGAAATATCCCTATTTCATTAGTTGATAAATTATCAAAAAAACAACATCCTATCTATTAGGATTATATAGAAAACCAACAATGATGTCCTTGGAAATATAATAACAATGGGAAAAGGATTCCAAAATCAAAATGGTTCGTAGTGTTCTACATTATTTTTTTATAATGTGAGAAATCTTGAATCAAAATCTACAATTGACCACCCTATCCCTAGACATCAATACCAATGTATCAAGTCACGAAACATAATGGTAAACCCATGTTTTATAGACCAAGAAGAGCCGTTTACACTATCCATAAACTATTTCCACAGGGATTACCAGACATCCAACATTTTATGAAAGGATAATGATCCACTGGGATACGGAGACAACTCACCACAATCATACACACAAAAAAATAATTTTATTAATGTATTGGTATTTGTGTTTATCATTTAATATAGCTGAATTCATTCATATAATGATGATTCATCTTAATGTTTATATAAGAACACATATCCACCAACCTCATTCACTCACACTAACATATTAGAAAACAAAATAATCATAGAAAACTCCTCAATAGTGGGGACACACCCATTAGGGTCACATATGTCCATTTCCCAATGCACTCATGGTTCCCAATATTCCATGCTTATATAATTTCATTTCAAAACCATGATCCCAATTTATAAAACATTTCCAAATCCAATACAATCTAATTTATTGTTTGAAATCCATTTCAAAAGAAAAAACACCATTCAAGAATTGAATCAAACACTAGGTGTGCCCAAACTATTTTTAAAGAAAACCCCTTATTAAAAAATAGATGTCATTATTAAAATAATTCATATCAAATATATTCAATTAAAATAATAATAATAAGTAATTTAGAAAAATCAATTCATATAATTAAGCCTTTGTATAGAAATTCCTACCTCATGAATGGAGGTGGTTCTAACTGTCTTCAAAAATATAGAAATGAGAAAAGTATATCAGGTCCTCATGATTCTAATTCCATCAAAAACACATAAAAATCTATCAATCCCTTTATATATGAAATCAAGACACAATAGAGGGTATAAATACACTAGGGATATATATATAGTAAAGGAAGTAGAAAGCGCTTCAACACCCCAACATTGGTTTTGAAATCTATCAAGAATGAAGGAAAATTCCATGAATCCCAAGGGAGAAGCCTCTAGATTTTTGAATATTTATTACTTCAAGAATAAATGATAATAGGGGTTATTATGAATAAAAATATCCAGTGAAAATGTATAAAACTCATATATTTAAATTTTTACAGAATTGCACATGGTTTGGCCCAATGGTTAGAAAAACTGTACACTAACAATGTATGGATAATGTCACATTAAAAAGGGAGAAAAACAATTCTAACCATACGACACTTCAAGGGGATACATATTTATCAAATCTTGAAAACAATTTTTTTGTAGTATTCTATACGATTAAACTCTTTTTTCAAAGATCCCCCAAAATCAAGCACACAAACCCAAATAATATCTTCATGAACATGGATATCTCTCTCTATTAATGTATCTATATTCTGATGATAATCCATGTAAACTTTCATTTGGGAACTCATTATATCCTTTAAAACATTATAGAACCTAGATCTGAACCTTGAGTCCCTATCAGAACTAATAATAGTGGGATCCCCATGGAATACCATTGTATCTCAAACCTAAATTTCCACTAGTTGTTACAACTTCATCATCTCTTTTATATGGTGAAATAAACCTATTTCATTAGTTGATAAATTATCACAAAAACATCATCCTATCTACTAGGATTCTATGGAAAACCAATGATGATGTCCCTGAAAAAATCATAACAATGGGAAAAGGATTCAAAAATACTAATGATTTGTAGTGTTCTGCAATATTTTTTTTAAAATGTGAGAAATCGTGAATCAAAATATAAAATTGACCACATCATCCCTAGACCCCAATACCAATGTATCAAGTCACGGAACATCATGGTAAACCCATGGTTTATAGACCAAGAAGTGTAGTGTCCACTATCTATCAACAATTTCCATATAGAGAACCAGACATCCAACATTTTATTAAAGGATAATGATCCACTAGGATACAGAGACAACTCACCACAAGACTATACACAAAAAAGGATTCTATTAAAGTATTGATATTTGTATTTATCACCTAATATAGCTGAATTCACACGTAGAATGATGATTTATCTTTAAGTTTATACAAGAACCCATATCCACCAATCTCATTCACTCCATCTAACATAATAGAAAACAAAGTCATCATAGAAAACTCGTAAATAGTGGGGACACACCCATTAGGGTAACATTTGTCCATTTCCCAATGCACTCAAGGTTCCCAATATGCCATGTTTATAGAATTTCATTTAAAAACCATGATCCCAATTTATAAAACATTTCCAAATCCATTACAATCTAATTTAGTGTTTGAAATCCATTTCAAAAGAAAAACCACCATTCAAGAATTGAATCAAACACTAGGTGTGCCCAAACCATTTTTAAAGATAAACCCTTATAAAAATTTGATGTCATTATAAAAACTAAAATTTCATATCAAATATATTCAATTAAAATAATAATAAAAAGTAATTTAAAAAAAATCAATTCATATAATTAAGACTTTGTATAGAAATGCCTACATCATGAATGGTGGTGGATTTAACTGTATTAAAAAAACAGAGAACTGGGAAAAGTATATCGGGTCCTCGTGATTATAATTCCATTAGAAACACATAAAACACTATCAATACCTTTATATATATAATCAAGATCAAATAGAGGGTATAACTACACTAGGGGGATATATATATATATATATAATAGATATAGTAAAGGAATTAGAAACCTCTTCAACACCCCAACATTTGTTTGAAATCTATCAAGAATGAAGGGAAATTCCATGAATCTCAAGGGAAAAGCCTCTAAATTTCTGATTAATGATTAATTCAAGACTAAATGATAATAGGGGTTATTATGAATAAAAATATCAAGTGAAAATGTGTAGAACTCATATATATAAATTTTTAGAGAGTTACACATGGTTTGGCCCAACGGTTAGACAAACTGTGCACCATCAATGCATGGAAAATGTCACATTAGAAAGGGAGAAAAACATTTCTTACCATACAACACTTCAATGGGATACATATTTATCAAATTTTGAAAACTATTGTTTAGTAATATTCTATAAGATTAAACTATTTTTTCAAAGATCCCCCAAAATCAAGCACACAAACCCAAATAATATCTTCAAGAACATGGATATATCTCTCTATCAATATATCTATATTCAGATGATAATCCATGTAAACTTTCATTTGGGAACTCATTACCTCCTTTAAAACTTTATAGAACTGGGATATGAACCTTGAGTCCCTATCAGAACTAATCATAGTGGGATCCCCATGAAATAACACAGTATATGAAACCAAAATTCTCACTAGTTGTTCCAACTTCATAAACTCCTTTATATGGGTAAATAAACCAGTTTCATTAGTTGATATATTATCACAAAAACATCATCCAATCTACTAGGATTCTATGGAAAACCAATGAGGATGTCAATGGAAATATCAAAACAATGGGAAAAGGATTCCAAAATCTTAATGGTTTGTAGTGTACTGCATTATTTTTTTAAAAATGTGAGAAATCGTGAATCAAAATCAAAAATTTATCACATCATCCCTAGACACCAATACCAATGTATCACGTCACGAAACATCATAGTAAACCCATGGTTTATCGACCAAGAAGAGCAGTTTCCACTATCCATCAACTATTTCAATAGGGAGTACCAGACATCCAACATTTTATGAAAGGATAATGATCCACTGGGATACAGATACAACTCACCACAAGCCTACACACAAAAAATGATATTATTAAAGTATTGGTATTTGTGATTATCACCTAATATAGCTGAATTCACTCATAGAATGATTTTTTATCTTTATGTTTATACAAGAACACATATACACCAACCTCATTCACTCCCAATAAAATATTAGAACACAAAATCATCATAGAAAACTCCTCAATAGTGGGGACGCAGGCATTAGGGTCACATATGTCATTTCCCAATGCACTCATGGTTCCTAATAAGCCATGTTTATAGAATTTCATTTCAAAACCATCATCCCAATCTATAAAACATTTCCAAATCCATTACAATCTAATTTAGTGTTTGAAATCCATTTCAAAAGAAAAACCACAATTCAAGAATTGAATCAAATACTAGGTGTGCCCAATCCATTTTTAAAGAAAACCCCCTATTAAAAAATTGATGTCATTATAAAATATAAAATTTCATGTCAATTATATTAAATTAAAATAATAATAAAAATAAATTTTAAAAAAATAAATTCATATAATTAATCCTTTTTATAGAAATGCCTACCTCATGAATGGAGGTGGATCTAACAGTCTTCAAAAGAAGAGAAATGGGAAAAGTATATCGGGTTTTCATGATTATAATTCCATCAGAAACACATAAAAGTCTATCAATACCTTTATATATGAAATCAAGATCCAATATAGGGTATAACTACACTAGGGGATATATATATATATAATAGATACAGTAAAGGAAGTAGAAACTGCTTCAACACCCCAACATTGGTTTTGAAATCTATCAAGAATAAAGGGAAATTCCATGAATCTCATGGGGGGAGCCTCGAAATTTATGAATAATGATTTCTTCATGACTAAATGATAATATTTGTTATTATTAATAAAAATATTAAGTGAAAATGTGTAAAACTCATTTATTTAAATTTTTACAGAGTTACACATGGATTGGACCAACGGTTAGAAAAACTGTGCACCAACAATGCATAGGAAATGTCTTATTAAAAACTGAGAAAAACATTTCTATCCATACAACACTTCAATTGGATTCATATTTATCAAATCTTGAAAACTATATTTTAGTAATATTCTATAAGATTGAACTGTTTTTTCGAAGATCCCCCAAAATCAAGCCCACAAACCCAAATAATATCTTCCAGAACATGGATATATCTCTCTATCAATCTATCTATATTCTGATGACAATCCACGTAAACTTTCAATTGGGAACATATTTCTCCCTTTAAAAATTTATAGAACCTTGATCTGAACCTTGAGTCCCTATTAGAACTAATAATAGTGGGATCCCCATGAAATACCATAGTATCTAAAACCTAAATTTCCGCCATTTGTTCCAAATTCATCATCTCCTTTATATGGGGAAGTAAACCTATTTCATTAGATAATAAATAATCACAAAAACAACACCTGTCTACTAGGATTCTATGGAAAACCAATGATGATGTCCATTGAAATATCATAACAATGGGAAAAGGATTCCAAAATCCTAATGGTTTGTAGTGTTCTACATTATTTTTTTATAATGTAAGAAATCGTGAATCAAAATCTAAAATTTAACACATCATCCCTAGACACCAATACCAACATATCAAGTCACGAAACATCATGGTAAACCCATGGTTTATAGACCAAGAAGATCTATGTCCACTATCCATAAACTATTTCCACAGGGAGTACCAGACATCCATCATTTTATAAAAGGATAATGATCCACTGGGATATGGAGACAACTCACCACAAACCTACACACAAAAAAGGGATTTTATTAAAGTATTGGTATTTCTATTTATCACCTAATATAGCTGATTTCACTCATAGAATGATGATTTCTCTTTACGTTTATACAAGAACACATATCCACCAACCTCTTTCACTCCCACTAACATATTAGAAATCAAAATCATCATAGACAAGTCCTCAATAGTTTCCTTCATGAACTATATCGATAATTTTCTTCTTAAATCATTGACTTCCACATTCAATTTTATAGGATTTCATGAATTATTAGAATAAAAAGTAAAAAGATACTCCACCCAACATCCATTTTGTAAGTTAATATCCCATTGAGTGAAGATATATTACAGTATATTATGATCATAAATCACTATAAAAGTCTTCCCAAAGAGATAGTGATGCCATGTTTTGGATGCATGCATAACCGCTACCAACCCAATATCGTGGGTGGGGTAGTTCTTCTTATGAGGTAGTAATTAGAGAGATCCATAGGCCACTAAATATTTCCCTCACCTTAAGACACATCCCAAACCCATACCAGAAACACCACATTAGACATCATAACTCGATCCTGGTTCCAAAAAAATCAGAACTGATGCTGAATTCAACATCACCTTTATCTCCTTGAAGGATATCTAATATTTTTCATTTAATTAAAAAATTTAACATTATGGTCTAATTCTATCATTAAATATTTGAGCCAGTAAAATTATTAAAAAAACCTTCAATAATAACCAGTTATTACCAATAATCTCCAGATATCAATCCCATTTATACACTAATCCTAAGACATAACATCTTATAAATTTTAAGGATATATTTAGATTCCCCTCTCATATATCACATTCCCGATAAATTTCACATCCCCTATCCAAAACCTACATTTCTAAATCATAACACAAATAATATTTTCCTTCATGGTATGAATATTAATATCCAAATGGTTCATATGATCCTATTTTTTCTAACAGTACACCAACCTATCATCCAAGAATATAGTATCCCAAGATTACAAGAATTGATCAATTATTGGTATCATCAAATCTATAAATATCATAGGAGGGTTATTGAGAATGAATGGAAATACCAAAAAAATGATAAAACAATAATAGATAATAAATTCAATATTAGGTATATCATCTTCTTATAATCTCAACTAGTGGTACCCTGTCTAACATATAATATTTGTAAACAAACATGAATCTCTAAGGTAGTATAAATTATTATTAATCATTATTAAAGCATATTTGTTTTTAAAAATCAACCGATTCAACTTTCAATAGTCAACATAATGTTTCAAACTTATTTATACTTTTTTAGTACATAGAATAATTAATGCCTATGGTAAAACACTTGGATAAATGAAACGCTTAGCCTCTTGTTCCCCATGATGTAATCTATGTACCACCAATATAAGAGCTTATATTTGATAAAATGGAATAGAAATTTGCACCATACCAGGGATTATTTCAACAATAAACATTAAATCTATATGTGGAGGTAATCTATAAAAATCATCTGGATAGACCTCAGGGTATGCACACACTAGTGCAATAAGAAGACTACCCAAAAAAGGTTAACAACATCAAGAAATTTCAATGAAAACAAGCATGAGAATAATCTATCATTGAATGAATAGGGCAGGTCCTTACTGATCTAGAGTCCTACTCACCATTAAAAACATGTGTGACCCCATCCAAAAATAGAAACTTAACATGATAGAAATAAAACATTATATGTTTTGTAACACTAATCATCTAATACATTATATTTATTATGTCAGAATGTCATTATTAAGAACTAAAATGTATCATGTCACCTCAATGTCTATTATCACCACCTAACAGTTGGGACACATGATAACTTATTCAAACCAATTTCTAAAATGCATTGAAATATCCAACATTTACAACATTAGTTCTGAAAATAATCCCAACACACAAACAATCGTTGATTATAAAAATTAATTAATTGAACCTATGTCAAAAAATTCTTGCACCATAGTATATGAAATAAAAATCGTACCAATAAAAATATCTATCCCATATTAACATTTAAATGAAACAAAATCATATAAATAAAATTTTCTACTCATATCCACATGAACATCTCCCTTGGCCTAATGATTAGACCCACCATCTGTAGAAGTATCAATACATACCTGTGAACCCTTACTGAGGGTGGATCTTGCCCTAATACCACAGGATATTCATTAAAAAAAATATTTAAACAACCCAATAGTATGTAATTATGAAAATTATTAGTATATTACATATATTTATTCTTTTTCTGACCAAAATTTCAACATTAATTGTAGAAAAAAAATCCCCAAAATCCCTTGAAATATGTTCTTAATAATACTTACCACCCTTGTTCTTCCTCTTCTTTACAGAAGACACACCATGGATTACAACAAGACCATCTAAAGCACCAACCAAAACTGTATTTCCACATATATCGACCAAATATAATTGTTATTTTTCAACTACCTCATCAAACGTTAGAAAAAACATGAGAATCATCCTACACTAAATATCATGCCTTAATTCCAAATCGATCATTCAATACATTAGATACTCATTAGTGAAAAAATATTGTTCCTGATGGATTGACTCAGAAATTGTTTTGGGGTACTCAAAAATAGTATGAATCCCTACTCCAATTGAAAAAACTCCTAGTTCTTCACACCATATAATATATTATGGTAAATTTTCTAATTGAAGATTATATTGAGATAATTTTTGGTATAGTCTTTTTGCAAAATACCTTAAACAATAGAGTCCAAAAATTTCTCTTCCAATCCCTCAAGAATGTACTTGGAAAACCCATATTAGATTCTTTATGATTATTCAAGAAGTTGAAAACCCTCTCAATCTGCTCAATACCCTCCTCATATTCTCAAGGTCTCGGGTCACCACATTAGAAGGGTGTATACATCATTGTGAATTATGTTATTTGATACGAAACCCATCATGGGTTCCTGACACCCTCCTGAACTAAACTTTTAATTATAAGTATAACATATTTGACTAAATTATGGTTCACTAGAGGATTCTACTTCAGATCATATCTCAAATATTCCCCTCTCTAATTAGTATAATCTCTTCTAAAATGGATTATATTTCAAAAAACCAGAAAATGACCAATCATCAATATAGAATGTTCTAAAATAATCATACGAAATTTAATGATTCATTTCAACGCCTTAAAATAATAGTAATTTAAATCAATCTGAATTGTAGTAATGAAACTAAAAAAAATTCTGATGGAACATGTCCATTTAAAAAACACCCCATCCAGTTCATTCTAATGATCTCAAACTCCATGTTTGAAACATAATAAAAAATATCCAACCATGAATAATAACTCAAGTTTAAACATGGAAGTGAGTTGTCCAGGAACCCTCCAATACATACTACCCAAATTATTACATTCATAACTCCTATCTAACCAATGCATAGATCCAAACATAAGAAATGTAAAAATTACATTAGGTTGAGCCCCCCTATGATACAAAATATTAACAAAAAAACTCAAGTTAGATAATCATCCAATCGAGCTATTCCACCATGAGGGTGAGGCATAATAATGTAATATAAAAAAGTCTTGAATATAAAAAAATAAATACATGAAACCAGAGTAAAATTCAGAACAAAAATAACACAACAAGGTTCATAAACCTATTCCAAATATGCTAAACTAGAAATATATTACATGATTAAAGAAATGAGTCTCCATGTGACCAATAACCACCACCAACCCATCCTTCTATAATGTATAAGACAACAATTGAAGAAAAAATGATATATAATTCATTTACCTTTACATAGATCTAGAAAAACAACATCTACAAACACCTAAATGAAAATTCAAGGTGTGAGAAAAAAATTCACAGTGTGATAGCACCATAAATTCTATAATAGGAATAATATCAATAATTTATCAGTTATATAAAAAACAAATTTATAATTCATTTTTATAAACCAAAACCCATTGATTAGACATTAGATTGGATTTCATTAAAGCATTTCATATTTATAGAAATAGGAATATTAAATGTATATGTGATTAAATAGGATAACATATCCACACACAATAATGTAATAAATTATACACATATTCCCAAAAACCCAAACATGTAAAACCATGTGATACAAGACCATGTGAAAAACATGGTAACAATTATCTATCAAAAAATCCACCATGTGATAAGTAAACTATAAATTAAAAAGAATTGTGTATTGGTATATAGGCTTCGGGAATACATACTATACATGAATGAATCCTAAATAAGGAATATGTGGGATTTAAATGATAAAGAGTTCTTACATAATGTGTTGATATCTAAAAACGACCCTATAGTGGTTCCACACACCATAGTAACCTATGTCCATTTCATAACATACCCAATGTTCCAAATGTTATGTATTTTTTAATATCAATTTAAAATAAATTTCCTTAACTTATTATAAAATGAAATCCATGCTAATACACTTTGGTTTTTCAAACCCCATTTTCAAAGTAAAACCACCATTCAAACATTTAATCAAAACGTGGTTAATACGAACCCATTTCAAAGAAAATACATTAAAAATATTATTTATTTTCAAACAATACATTTATATCAAAATTATAATAAATTCCACAGATGAACCAACATAATTTACTTGGAAAAGAATCACATCAATGAATTAAAGCACTGTATAGAAACACTTACATCGAAAAAAGTGGTATATCTAAATTCCTTCAAAAACAATGACTTGGAAATATTAGCTCAGGTCCTTGTGATATTAGATAAAAATAGAACACATAAAAACTCTATTAAACCACATATATTTAAATTTAAAACTGACATAATATCCATGGAGACAAAGGGGGGATATATCCAGGATCGAAGAAAGTAAGATGACGCCGCTGCAAAACCTGACATACCATATGATGTCTATGAAGAAAAAAGGGAAATCACCATGAATCCTATGGGAGAAGTGTCTAGATCTTTGGGGAATGATTAGGTCAAGCCTAAATGATATTAGGGTGGTTAGGAATAAACAACCATTGAAAAAATGATTAAAAACAACCTATTAAAATTTTGTAGTGCCAAACAATATTAGGATGATCAATTAGACAAACTATGCACAGACCATATATGGATACAATATCATTAAAAATGCAAGATGCTTGTTATCCAGGGAAAAGCCACGTGTTTTAGTAGAACAATGAAACACCCATGGATAAACAACCATACCGTGCCCAGTTTTTCCTATATTTCAGTATGGATTCTATAACCATGATCAAAACATGAAAAAAATATTGTTAAACAAAAAATTCATACAATGTGATTTTTTAATGATTATGATTAACTGTGTTCTAGTTGTGAACATGGTCTCTCTGATCCAAAATTATCTATTTTTGAATGTCATTCCACCTTAACCTCTAGGAAAAATATTATGTACAAATAAACTTTAATTAAACTACACCTAAGATACAATGGGCACTAAAAATTCCATAATTGTAATTGGGAGGTTCAAATTTTTTAAATATGACCATTTTATTTTTTAACAATATGTATAGAAACCATGGAAAAAATTCAACATTTTAACAGATAAATCATGTAATAAAGGTAACAAATAATGTTATTAGTTGTCAAAAATATATCCAAAAAATGAATTTATTTAATTGGATGTTTTTTATTCCAATATAGTCATCCTAAATTAGAAAATATGTCATTTTAGTGTCATTTACCAATGATAATGTCATTTATATTATTTTAGGTAATTGAATTCACAAAATGTTACATTCGTAAAATTAAATTTATAATACATCTTCAAAATTTTATTCATATAATTTAAGAATGAATTATAATGGTTATCTTTTGAATAATGGAATTATTTTTTATGAAAATTTATTTGTATTTTTTAGTTATTATATAATTACTTTAAATGTGTTTACACACTTATCTAGTGACTTTGAAAGGAGTAGGAAAATTAAGTAAATGATATTAAAACCTTTAAATTTAATGTAATATAAAGGAATTAATGAGTTTTAAAATTTTAAATCAAAATAAAAATTATTAATAATTTTTAAAAAAATTATATTCTAGATAAATATTTTCAATTATTTATTTAATGTCAAATTAAATTAATATTGAGAAAAATGACTATAATGAGATTTTTTAGAAATATTAATTTATAAAATTATTTAAGAATTATAAAAAAAATAAACTAAATTATTTGGATATTATATGGTTGAAAATTCTATCCCTTTTCAATTAAAAATACAATATTCACATTATAAGTAAAATTATTACCCATTAATATTGAAATATTTTTCACAAGAGTTAATGATATTTTTTATGAATAGGAAAATCTCAAAGTTTTGATTTAAAATTATATAAAAACCTATATATATTTGATTGGGTGATTATTGAAGAACAAAATCTCCCTAATCTTCTAATATAGGAAATTTGGGAAGCACCATTCCAAGAATGTGACTTTATTATGTTTACATATTTTGTAAAATTATAAGAGTTCCCTTATCCTAAATTATTAAAGGAGACACCTTTTAAATTTTATTTACACAATTTTGGGACATCAAACTTGACCATAACATGGAAAATTATCAAATAAACATATTTATACGTTAATTATATGATTTGGTATTTTTAAATAACAATTCCAATTGTTCTTAATCAAGGATCTAAAGCAAGACTATAGAAAAATAGGTAATACTCTTTACCAAATCATAAAAATTTATTTATTCTTATAACTATTGTAAATATATTTTAACTATCCTAAAATAATATATAAAATTTTCAAAATTTTATAATTTTTTATTCAGATAATGGTTGAATCCATTATTCACCTATTTTCTATCCTACAGAAGGAGAAAACATTTATTATGTGTACATGAGACTTACTATATACATGTAACAGTGTCATTAGTCTTATATGACAGTTTTATTTGGATAGTTATTGATATTTAAATAAAAAATATATATTAAATTTTGGAAATAGTTATGAATTATGAAATATAATATAACATCAACCTTTGATAATCCAATCTGTTGGAAAACAATTATGTTGCTCATGCGTATATGTGGACAACCCCCTCTTTGAAGTGATTGGATTCATCTTTAATTTTTTTCTATAAATAGATGGTAATATGGAATGATTTATTGAATATATATAATATATATTCTATATATTATAGTTATAGAAACATGAATTATTATTTAACATTATTTTTTCTCCCACCAAGAAGTGAAAATACTTTTCCTATGTACTATCTCCATATCATCTCCATGAACGGAGTAATTCATTTTTCTATCTCTACCAATTATGGATGGATAATATATATATATCCCTCTCTCTGTGTGTGTGTGTGTGTAATTAACATATATTCTTGTTATGTAACTATTATAATTAAAGAGATTAGGTAACTATAATTTATGTATATGTTCCAGATCAATTGAACAAAAATTCTAATGAAACAAATCAAGTTATCACCTGAAACAATGATAGTAATGATAGATTATTAACAGATGGGTGATAAGATATTATATATGGATAATTTATGATATTATACATATGTATATGGTAATTTTATATAATAATAATGAATCCAAATTCATTATATATGAGATTATAATAAATTACAAGGCACGTCAAACATGAGTTAAGGGATTCAGTTTCAATTTCCAATCCACTAAGAGATATTTGGTATTATGCACCAATTTAATTTTATATGCCCTTTAAAAGTTCCCTTTGATATATTTAAAATTTATATATTTTTATTCATTATTATTAATCTTTAAATTAATTATTATTCTTTTGTGGTTTTAAAATTTGAAATATACCAAAGAAGAAATTATTTATTTTTCAATCACATGTTTTTTTAAATTTTCCATAATTTCATAAAATTGATCTTATAATCTATAATAAAGTCAAAATATATTCTTACCCTATATATATTAATGTATTTTCATTTTTTTTATTTAATCATTTTAACTATTTTTTAATTAAATAAAGCTAATAAATGTTTTAAGGAAAATTTTATCTTATTTCTCTTTTTGATTGCGTATATTTACTTCCATGTACATATTTTTTTTAATTGTTTAAAATTTATTTTTTTTATATAATCATAATATTTATTTTTTAAAAACAATATTATACTTAATTTTTTTAATGTTTTTAATGAAATATTTTTATTTTTTCTAATAAATATTTTTTACGTTATATAAAGAAAACTAACATGATTTTTTAATGAATAAGGTGTTAATAGATTTTCTTATTGCCCAAAACATCTTACCCATTTTAGATTATTCGATAAATTTTTAATGGATTTTAAAACTAAATTTTTTGATTAAATTTTTTTTTGTTTTTATTCACTTTTATTCTATTCTAAAATGAATTTACATTACATTGAAATATACTTCTCTTATGAATTGATGGCCATATTTGACATCTTATTAATTTGGTGTCCATTAAAATTAACTTCAGCATTCTCTTTCTTATCAAAATATTTCATTATATATTTCATTAATATTAAATATCCATATTCTTAATAGTGTAGATATTTATATTTTCCAAACGGTATACCATTTAAGAATACATTTTTTTACAATTAAAGTTATTTGTTTGAGTTGGAAATATTATTATTCTGTATTCCTAACCCAATATAGATATTTATTGAAGAGGAAAATTATTTTTGAATTAAATTGATCATTCAATATAATAAGAATTCATTGGAAAATCAATGATGTGTGGGACCCATAAATAGATATCCCCTAAATGTATTCACAGGTCTCATAAGACCAACTGGTTGGAAAAAATTGTTAAATGAGTTTTTGATGTTTACCAACCCATAAATTAATCTAGCTTAGAACTATGCCTTGACAGTAAATATATCATTATTTATGACATGATGAGATTCCTCGTTAATCATTTCTTCTATTGAGAATTCAAATATTAACATCTTTAATATTAATTTGTTTATATTATCTATTGATGGGATTCATTCTCATTATTTTTATTAAATGGAATATGTTTTTATTCAATTACCACTCTATAAATATTACACCTTTTTTGTCATGACGTTATACTTATTACATAACTCTTAGTAACCATAAAATATGTCACTTTATTTTTGTTCCATTACCCTTGATCTGAAGAAGGATATTATGAATAATATATAGTATGATATAATGTTTTTTATTGTTTGTATTGAACTTTTAAAAAATAAATTATGAATAATTTATATATGTGTTTTATTTAGTATGAAAAAATTATCTGTAGAGACCCGAAGCTTGACGTACATGGACTTCACATTACTTTTGCGGAATACTTAATACATAACAAAAACAGACACACAAGGACCGTAATAGTTTAGTGTCTTTGGAATCTCGGAATATAATCTTCTAATCGTGGTGAAAGATCTTCAACATCTCCCATAAATGTATTATTTTTTTAAACCTAAATCCTTTCTTTCTGTCCTGGGGAAAAGAAAACATAAAAGGGTGAGCTCAAATGCTCAGTAAGGGCAAAAAAAAGAAATATCAATCACGTCAATTCATAAGAACATGTCTTTTGGAAATCTTAACCTGCAAAAGAGATCATAATTTCATAACATGGGATAAATCATAGTTGTGAAATGTAATCCCAATAGTCATAACTTAAAACATGAAACTTTGTGGCATACACACATAATCATATATAATCATTTCTTATTAGTCAAGACTCATTGCCAAGACTATCTTAGTGGACAAAGTCCCTTTCTGAACCGAGTCACCCTCGTTTCAGTCCTGTTTCACTGAACCGTTATAACCTACCATTCCAGCCATGTCTATCTCATGAGATATTAAATCTTTACCCAATTAATTGGAGGGAGATATATGTCCCACCCATCTCATAATGATACCATTATTATGTGTGCCATAAAATCAGAAACCATACATCATAACATAACCCATGTAATAAAAATGGGAATCTTAAACATCATGACATCATAAAACAATTCATATAAGATAAAGGAATTCATAAAAATATAATTCCATCAAAACATAATAAAATCAATGTAATAATAGGGATAGAAACAGAACCCTTTATTATCTTATATGGAAAATAATTTTGATAAAACACTTGAACTCTGTTCTTGAGGAAAATATCCTTTCTCCTTCAAAAACACTTTTCATTTCTTAACATGGCGTACAATTCTAAAATACATGAAGTTGATTAAAAATAAACATGAAAACTTGTAAAGGAATATTCTTGGAAATAATTTTTTAAAAATCCATTCATGCCGTATAAGTTAAAAAAACATTCTTCTCGTACTTTTTTCGGAAAAGTCAAAAAATACCTCGTACGAAAAACGATAAAAGATTCCTTTCATATCTTTTACTAAAAACTCACCGAAGGGTAAAATTGGATTTAAACAATTGTATGTGGATGGAAATAATATTACATATTGAGGAAACATGGATGAGGATGATAAAATACACCAAAGTATAAACAATCTCGGATAAAAATGAGATTGTGATATTTTCCCTTACATTAAGTCCGATTTGCTTCGTAAGTGTCCGAACCTCCTGTATAATGATTTAAATAATGTCATTGACTTATTCCAGAATCATAATCATTGATATGATATCATATATTGTTCACTTATGACTTTATATTACCCGTTCGTTTGTAAATTCCATGTTAAAGAGCGTTTTGGGTAAAATCGTCTCATTTGTCGTTCGTATTTTAACTTGTAATTATTCATATGATTACATAGATCATGATTACTTAAATCCAGAATGTAAAACATGATTTTTATATATATATATTCAGAATATACATATATATAATAGATCAGTAAATGGAAAGAAATACACCGTTCATGGAGACGGTAGGCCGTACGTACGCATGAACGCTGTTTTCGTTTCCTTACTGAGTTTAATGGAATTAATTAGATGACATACATATATATACACATAAATCTAGTATCATTATTATGAAATTTGTTTCATGATTACTTATTATATATACTGTATAATTATTCATGAATGGTTAAGATGGAGAATTAAACTCATCGTTTCGTGGAGACGGTAGTCCGTACGTACGCACGAGCGATGATATCATTCTCATGATCGTGGAATTGTATTGGAGTGTATGTATACTATTTCATAACAATTATCACTTTATAATAATCATATATAGTTACTCATTACACCATTATACCCATCCAATTAAGGTGGTGGCGGAAAATAGATTACACCACGGCGTGGAGACGGTATTCCGTACGTACGCACGCGCGGTGATTTCCTTTTTCCGTAGGATGTATAGAAGGTTAATTAGAGTTGTTTAATATTTATAATAACATATCAGTATATATGAAAAACTTATGTTATTACTTTATCTTGAAACAACTAAAGAATAAGAAGTTGAAGAAGAAAGAAATTGAAAAAGATCGGAAATGGATATTACCTCTTTTTGACGTGCCTTTTCTTAACCTCCACTTAAAGAACTAAGGATGGTTTTTGAAGAAGACAAGGACCTATAGGATGATACTAGGGAAGTGGAGAAGAGATTTTTTCAGGGGTTGGCCGTGCTTGAAGGCTCAATGTGGTGTGAGGAAGAGGGGGAGGAGGTGCCCTTTTATAAGGGAGGAGAGGGGCACCTTAGGAAAATCTCAAAATATTATATTATATTAAGGTCAAATTCGGTATATAATGGTTCCAAAGGGTCTTATTTCGAAGATAAATTGGGGATGGGTCGAAAGCCTCTCATCCAATAGGATTTAGACAAGTTTAGGTTATTATTTTAACCTTATCAATTAGATTTAACTATAAGTTAAATAATTTAACTTTTACCGTGTCTTTTTGTTTTCTTACACTATATGGTTAATAAACTTACAATAACAAGCCAAATGAACCCCAAGTTGTTTATTATTAATATATCTATTTTTTATCGAAGTCATTTTTCCGAACACTAGATTTTTAGGAATTAATTAACAATTAAAAATATAATATTTGTTTTAAAAACTAATTTATGTCAATTTTGACACTATTTGGTACATGATTTTTATGAAATTCATAACAGAATGATAAGTTCTAAACAAGTTACTTATATCAACAATAACATGTCATATTAACCTATAAAATTAATGCAAGTTATAAAAAGTCTCAAATTACATTTATTTGGGCATTTATAACATCAATTATGTTAATATTTCCTTAAAAAGGTAATTACTGCATCATCGTTGTGTCATTAATAAATTAAATAATTTAATGTCTAAAAATTAAAAATAAAATATCCTTATGTACGAAATCTTTTTAGATTTCAAATTAATATTTATAGTCCAATTTATCTTATGTATTACCCTATATTAAAAATGATTTACTTATTAAACTTTGATTTCAACTATTTTAACCCTTCTTTAAATAAATTAATAATAAATGTCCTAATCTAATCCAAGTGGACTTAAATGGTCATATTTTATTCCTAAGGTTGTTTTTGGTCGAATTAAACTTATTCAATAGAATTGGGACATGTGTTAGGGTAATAATAATATCATTTTTACCGTTAATTACCCTATTTACTTTTAACCGTGGTAAAAAAAAGTCAAAAGTTACTATTCACCAACAATTATTTTCATCTCATTGAACCACATTTTAGTCCTTGATATTAACCGTTTCTCTCAGATTTTTGAACTTCCACTCATAGAAGCTGTAAAATTATGTTTTATGAAAAATTCAGTTTTTTTAACTACCACTTAGTGGTTTCACTATTCATCAAAAAATGAAAGTTTCCTGAAAAATACCAAAAATTAGGCCTAAGATATATTTGATATTATGAATTCAAAAATGATGTATATTTTATCAAATTCAAAACATATCAGTTACATTTACTAATTTAAAAATTAATTCCCATCGTCAAAACAAATAGCGTGTTTTTAAGAGATAAAAACTATAAAAAGATTGACACTTGTTTATAACTCGTTTAAATGTGAAATTACATCCAATGACCAAAATTGTATTAAATTGTAAAAATATATTCTAAATATACTTTAAAACCACTCAAATTAATAATTTACCACTATTAATTATTTCTATTGAAAAATTTGTTTTTAATTAAAATTTTGTAATTTTTACTATTCATCAGAATATGAAAGTTATCGAAAAGTACCAAAATTTCACCCTAAGCTAATTTCGACATTCCAAATCCAAAAATGAAGTACATTTTGAAAAATAAAATTTACAAAATTTCACAAAGTGGTTATTACTTTTCATAACGGCTAGTTTTAATAATATTTTAATAGCATATCATTGTTTAGTGAAACTCGGTATTGCGTACTACACACGCTATCGAGGATGGTCGCGATTGTATGTAATGCAAGGCAAGTCAAGGATGTGTGTTGTGAAAGCGCCTTTTGGTGTAGCGTACATCAAAAGACATTTAATAAAAAGAATATTTTTCATAAAATCTCAGGGTGTTACATTCTATCCCCCTCAAAATGAATTTCTCCCTCAAAATTCGTCGGGGGTTATAAATGGTTTACTATTCGAAAGTTTCTTTAATAGAAACCCACATCGTAAAACGGAATACCAAAACCAATCATTAAAAGAAAAAGTATGAAACGTAACAGTTACCCAAATAAACTAATCACTGGGTTTCCACATAGGTGAAAATATGGATATGGAAGAGAAATCTAACCATCATGTTCTGATGGAGAGTGGTAGAGAACATGGCTATGGAAAAGCCAGAAATCACAAAGCCATAAATTTGTGATGATCTAAGGTACCATTTGATTCATCGGATATAAGAGCACTAGGACAACATTCTTGGTTTTCAAAATCATTTCCCGAAAGTTGAAGAATTTGAATTAGAATAAATACTTTCTTTATTTTGGTACAATCTCACTGTTGTTCGTACTTTGAACAATTTCCACTTCATCTCTTAAAGAAATGAAGTTGAATTTGTTATTCGTGAAGTGTTAACAGATCATGTGATAGAATGATGGGTCATTCCATCTGTTTCAAACAAATAGTTAGCAAATGTTCTCAAATATACATAAGTCCATCTATGGTGAGGTTAATCGTATACGATTCCAAGAATGAAACTATACTTCATATATCATACCGAATAATAAAATAAAACTAGTTTCTACTAAACAGGGAATTCTTGTAGGCCAGTGGTAGGCGATAAAACCCAGTCGCACCTCGGTTATGGGTTCGATTCCCACAGCCTTGTCCGATGCGATGGGCTATCGCCCGTCCTCGAGGTTGTCCTTTTTCTAAAGCTATATTACTATAACATCCCATCAATAATATCAAAAAAGTTATATCCTAACTTATGTCCAACGTAATCCATTCCAATATTTAGGCTTATCTTAAATACTTCGGTCCAAGCTCATAGTATAAAGAAAATGATTACTTGAAATGTCATCAACCAACCATCATTTATCCCCCATTATCTTATTGGTCACATTCCAATAATGTGAATACCGTAATCATGTATTCTCTTGAAAAATGAATACCCATTAAACCTTAGTGAAAACATGAATGTTGTCCAAAGTTAACTCGTTCCACATACCAAAATCCAAAAATTCTATATACTCAAACCATGATATAACCTTCTCCTTATATCAGTCATGAGCTCATGAATACTATCAAACATTTAATTTTTTCCTTTTCCCTTCATTATGCACATATCATCTACATTCCAAAAATATCTGAATAACCTTTCATGGATACCATTACCATTAATCATACACTTTTAAAACTCAAGGAAAGACAATAGTGTAACAATCCTTATATTTTTCTTTATTCCATAGTACCATGAGATTACTTATTCAACATTACACTTGATAAACATGTAATCATTCCACTACATTCTTAAACCATTGACCGAGCTTCAACAATTCTTTCATCTCACATATCATTTGTAGTCTCTTCATCATCAACAACATAAATACTACCCATATGACCATACTGATTCTCTTCATGAGACTTTCCCTTAGGGCATTGGTTTTCATAATGCATGTACATTCCACATTTAAAACATTTAACCATTGTTGATGTCGTAGCAATACCATTATCCTCATCCCTGGTGTTAACTGAACCGTTTCCTTTGCACTTGTTGGCTTTGTGTCCTTCTTTTCCACACCCAAAGCAACTTCCAGTTCCTTTGAAACATTCTCCTTGACACCTCTTCCCACATGATTTACATAGGTGAAATTGAACTTTCTTTCCTCTATGATCATCATGAAACTCCATCTTTCTCTTATTAGCTGAGTCAAGAAACTTACCAAATTTTACTTTTTTGATCATATTATGAGATTTCTAATTCAGCATAATTATGATGTTTGGACTTCCAAATCCCATTTCATTTGGTTTCTCATGAAGAATATCATTCCATTTTCCATCATATCCTCCATTATCGTAAATCATCTTGTTACAAGCCATTTTCTAAAACCCAAAAACAATAGTGTGAGAGACAAAAATCATAATAAAGGGGGAGTATCTTCAATATCTAACATCTTTGGTTTAATCTAATATCGTTACCATAGTTCTAGGACTATATCCTATATGTATACTTATCCATAGGGACATCCCTAGACATACCTTAGAAATTTCTCTAGGGATCTCACTAATGTTTTCACATCCTAGTTTCCAAAGGTTGAATAAACCTTTCCTCTGATACCAACTGTAGAGACCCAAAGCTTGACGTACATGGACTTCACATTACTTTTGCGGAATACATAATACATAACAAAAACAGACACACAAGGACCGTAATAGTTTAGTGTCTTTGGAAACTCGGAATATAATCTTCTAATCGTGGTGAATGATCTTCAACATCTCCCATAAAGATATTCTTTTTGTAAACCTAAATCCTTTCTTTCTATCCTGGGGAAAAGAAAACATAAAATGGTGAGCTCAAATGCTCAGTAAGGGTAAACAAAAGAAATATCAATCACGTCAATTCATAAGAACGTATCTTTTGGAAATCTTAACCTGCAAAAGAGATCATAATTTCATAACATGGGATAAATCATAGTTGTGAAATGTAATCCCAATAATCATAACATAAAACATGAAACTTTGTGGAATACACACATAATCATATATATAATCATTTCTTATTAGTCAAGACTCATTGCCTAGACTATCTTAGTGGACAAAGTCCCTTTCTGAACCGAGTCACCCTCGTTTCAGTCCTGTTTCACTGAACCGGTATAACCTACCATTCCAGCCATGTCTATCTAATGAGATATAAAATCTTTACCCAATGCATTGGAGGGAGATATAGGTCCCACCAATCTCATAATGATACCATTCTTATGTGTGCCATAAAATCAGAAACCATACATCATAACATAACCCATGTAATAAAAATGGGAATCTTAAACATCGTGACATCATAAAACAATTCATATAAGATAAAGGAATTCATAAAAATATAATTCCATCACAACATAATAAAATCAATGTAATAATAGGGATAGAAACAGAACCCTTTATTATCTTAGATGGAAAATAATTTTGATAAAACACTTGAACTCCATTCTTGAGGAAAATATCCTTTCTCCTTCAAAAACACAATTCCTTTCTTAACATGTCGTACAATTCTAAACTACAAGAAGTTGATTTAAAATAAACATTAAAACTTGTAAAGGAAGATTCTTGGAAATAATGTTTTAAAAATCCATTCATGCCGTATAAGTTAAAAAAACTTTCTTCTCGTAATTTTGTCGGAAAAGTCAAAAAATAACTTGTACGAAAAACGATAAAAGATTCCTTTCATATATTTTACTAAAAACTCACTGAAGGGTAAGATTGGATTTAAACAATTTTATGTGGATGGAAATAATATTACATATTGAGGAAACATGGATGTGGATGATAAAATACACCAAAGTATAAACAATCTCGGATAAAAATGAGATTGTGATATTTTCCCTTACCTTAAGTCCGATTTGCTTCGTAAGTGTCTGAACCTCCTATATAATGATTTAAATAATGTCATTGACTTATTCCATAATCATACCCATTGATATGATATCATATATGGTTCACTTTTGACTTTATATTACCCGTTCTTTTGTAAATTCCATGTTAAATAGCGTTTTGGGTAAAATCGTCTCATTCGTCATTCGTGTTTTAACTTGTAATTATTCATATGATTACTTAGATCATGATTACTTAAATAGAGAATGTAAAACATGATTTATATATATATATTCAGAATATACATATATATAATAGATAAGTAAATGGAAAGAAATACACCGTTCTTGCAGACGGTAGGCCGTACGTACGCATGAACGCCGTTTTCGTTTCCTTATTGAGTTTAATGGAATTAAGTAGATGACATACATATATATACCCAGAAATCCAGTATCATTATTATTTCATTTGTTTCATGATTACTTATTATATATACTATATAATTATTCATGAATGGTTAACGTGGAGAATGAATCTCATCATGTTGTGGAGACGGTAGTCCGTACATACGCACGAGCTATGATATCGTTCTCATTATCGTGGAATTGTATTGGAGTGTATGTATACTATTTTATAATCAATATCACTTTATAATAATCATATATAGTTACTCATTACACCATTATACCCATCCAATTAAGGTGGTGGCAGAAAATAGATTACACCACGGCGTGGAGACGGTATTCTGTACGTACGCACGCGCTGTGATTTCCTTTTTCCGTAGGATGGATAAAAGGTTAATTAGAGTTGTTTCATATTTATAATAACATATAAGTATATAATAAATACTTATGTTATTACTTTATCATGAAACAACTAAAGAAGAAGAAGTTGAAGAAGAAATAAATTGAAAAAGATCGGTAATGGATATTACCTCTTTTTGACGCGCCTTTTCTTAACCTCCACTTAAAAAACTAAGGATGGTCTTTGAAAAAGACCAGGACCTCTAGGATGATACTAGAGAAGTGTAGAAGAGATTTTGGCAGGGTTTGGCCGAGATTGAAGGCTCAAAGTGGTGTGAGGAAGAGGGGGAGGAGGTGCCCTTTTATAAGGGAGGAGAGGGGCACCTTAGGAAAATCTCAAAATATTATTTTATATTAAGGACAAATTCGGTTTATAATGGTTTCAAAGGGTATTATTTCAAATATAAAGTGGGTATGGGTCGAAATCCTCTCATCCGATAAGATTTATACATTTTAGGTTATTATTTTAACCTTATCAATTGGATTTAAATAATTTAACTTTTACCGTGTCTTTTTGTTTTCTTACACTATATGGTTAATAAACGTAGCATAACAAGCCAAACGAACCCCAAGTTGTTTATTATTAATATATCTATCCTTATCTAAATCATTTGGCCAAACCTTAGATTTTTAGGAATTAAATAACAATTAATAATATAATATTTATTTTAAAAACTAATTTATGTCAATTTTGACAATATTTGGTACATGATTTTTATGAAATTCATAACAGAATGATAAGTTCGAACAAAGTTACTTATATGAACAATAACATGTCATAGTATCCTAGAAAATGAATTTATGTCATAAAAAGTCTCAAATTACATTTATATGGGCATTTATAACATCAATTATGTAAATATTTTCTTAAAAAGGTAATTACTACATCATCGTTGTGTCATAAATAAATTAAATTATTTAATGTCAAAAAATTACAAATAAAATATCATTATGTAGGAATGCTTTTTAGCTTTCAAATGAATATTAATAGTCTAATTTATCCTATTTATTTCCCTATATTAAAAATGATTGACTTATTAAACTTTGATTTCAACTATTTTAACCCTTCTTTATATAAATTAATAATAAATGTCCTAATCTAATCCAAGTGGGATTAAATGGTCATATGTTATTCCTAAGGTTGTTTTTGGTCGAATTACACTTATCCAATAGAATTAGGACATGTGTTAGGGTAATAATAATATCATTTTTACCGTTAATTACCCTATTTACTTTTAACCGTGGTTAAAAAAAGTCAAAAGTTACTATTCACCAAAATTATTTTCATCTCATTGAACCAAATTTTAGTCCTTGATATTAACCATGTCTCTTGGATTTTCGAAATTCCAATCACAGAAGTGGTAAAATTAAGTTTTTTGAAAAATTCAATTTTTTTTAACTACCACTTAGTGGTTTCACTATTCATCAAAAAATGAAAGTTTCTAGAAAAATACCAAAAATTATGCCTAAGATATATTTGATATTATGAATTCAAAAATGATTTCTATTTTATCATATTAAAAACATATCAGTTACATTTACTAATTTAAAAATTAAATCCCGTCGTCAAAACAAATAGCGTGTTTTTAAGAGATAATAATTATCAAAAGATTGACACTTGTTTATAACTGGTTTAAATGTGAAATTACATCCAATGAAAAACATTGTATTAAATTGTAAAAATATATTCTAAATATACTTTAAATCCACTCAAATTAATAATTTATCACTATTAATTATTTCTATTGAAAAAGTTGTTTTTAATTAAATTTTTCTAATTTTCACTATTCATCAGAATATGAAAGTTTTCAAAAATTACCAAAATTTCACCCTAAGCTAATTTCGACATTCCAAATCCAAAAATGAAGTCCATTTTGAAAAATAAAATTTAAAAAATTTCACAAAGTGGTTATTACTTTTCATAATGGCTAGCTTTATTAATATTTTAATAGCATATCGTTGTTTAGTGAAACTCGGTATTGCATACTACACACGCTATCGAGGAAGGTCACGATTGTATGTAATGCAAGGAAAGTCACGGATGCATGTTGTGCAAGCTCCTTTTGGTGGAGCGTACAACACAAGACATTAAATAAAAAGAATATTTTTCATAAAATCTCGGGGTGTAACATTCTACCCCCCTCAAAATTAATTTCACCCTCGAAATTCGTCGGGGTTATAAATGGTTTACTATTCGAAAGTTTCTTTAATAGAAACCCACATCGTAAAAAAAAATACCAAAACCAATCTTTAAAAACAAAAGTATGAAACGTAATAGTTACCCAAATAAACTAATCACTGGGTTTCCACATAGGTGAAAATATGGATATGGAAGAGAAATCTAACCATCATGTTCTAATGAAGAGTGGTAGAGAACAAGGCTATGGAAAAGCCAGCAATCACAAAGCCATAAATTTGTGATGATCTAAGGTACCATTTGATTCATCGGATATAAGAGCACTAGGACAACATTCTTGGTTTTCAAAATCATTTCCCTAAATTTGAAGAATTTGAATTAGAATAAATACTTTCTTTATTTTGGTACAATCTCACTATTGTTCGTAATTTGAACAATTTCCACTTCATCTCTTAAAGAAATGAAGTTGAATTTGTTATTCGTGAAGTGTTAACAGATCATGTGATAGAATGATGGGTCATTCCATCTGTTTCCAACAAATGGTTAGCAAAAGTTATCAAATATAAATAAGTCTATCTATGGTGAGGTTAATCGTATACGATTCCAAGAATGAACCTATACTTCATATATCATACCGCATAATAAAATAAAACTAGTTTCTACTAAACAGGGAATTCCTGTAGGCCAGTGGTAGGTGATAAATTCCAGTCACACCTCGGTTGTGGGTTCGATTCCCACAGCCTTGTCCGATGCGATGGGCTATCGCCCGTCCTGCAGGTTGTCCTTTTTCTAAAGCTATATTACTATAACATCCCATCAATAATATCGAAAAAAGTTATATCCTAACTTATGTCCAACATAATCCATTCCAATATTTAGGCTTATATAAAATACTTCGGTCCAAGATTGTAGTATAAAGAAAATGACTACTTGAAATGTCATCAACCAACCATCATTTATCCCCCATTATCTTGTTGGTCACATTCCAATCATGTGAATACCGTAATCATGTATTCTATTGAAAAATGAATACCCATTAAACCTTAGTGAAAACATGAATGCTATCCAAAGTTAACTCTTTCTACATACCAAAATACAAAAATTCTATATACTCAAACCATGATATAACCTTCTCCTTATACCAGTCATGAGCTCATGAATACTATCAAACATTTAATTTTCTCCTTATCCCTTCATTATGCGCATATCATCTACATTCCAAAAATATCTGAATAACCTTTCATGGATACTAGTACCATTAATCATACACTTTTAAAACTCAAGGAAAGACAATAGTGTAACAATCCTTAGATTTCTCTTTATTCCATAGTACCATGAGATTACTTATACAACATTACACTTGATAAACATGTAATCATTCCACTACATTCTTTAACCATTGACCGAGATTCAACAATTCTTTCATCTCACATATCATTTGTAGTCTCTTTATCATCATCAACATAAATACTACCCATACGACCATACTGATTCTCTTCATGAGACTTTCCCTTAGGGCATTGGTTTGCATAATGCCTGTACATTCCACATTTAAAACATTTAACCATTGTTGATGTCGTAGAAATACCATTATCCTCATCCCTGGTGTTAACTGAACCTTTTCCTTTGCACTTACTGGCTTTGAGTCCTTCTTTTCCACACCCAAAGCATCTTCTAGTTCCTTTGAAACATTCTCCTTGACGCCTCTTCCCACATGATTTACATAGGGGAAATTGAACTTTCTTTCCTCTATGATCATCATGAAACCTCATCTTTCTCTTATTAGCCGAGTCAGGAAACTTACCAAATTTTACTTTATTGATCTTATTATGAGATTTCTGATTCGTCATAATAATGATGTTTGGACTTCCAAATCCCATTTCATTTCGTTTCTCATGAAGAATATCATTCCATTGTCCATCATATCCTCCATTATCGTAAATCATCTTGTTTCTATCCATTTTCTAAAACCCAAAAACAATAGTGTGAGAGACAAAAATCATAATAAAGGGGGAGTATCTTCAATATCTAACATCTTTGGTTTAATGTAATATCGTTACCATAGTTCTAGGACTATATCCTATATGTATACTAATCCTTAGGTACATCCCAAGACATACCTTAGAAATATATCTAGGGATCTCACTAACGTTTTCACATCCTAGTTTCCAAAGGTTGACTAAACCTTTCCTCTGATACCAACTGTAGAGACCCGAATCTTGACGTACATGGACTTCACATTACTTTTGCGGAATACTTAATACATAACAAAAACAGACACACAAAGACCGTAATAGTTTAGTGTCTTTGGAAACTCGGAATATAATCTTCTAATCGTGGTGAATGATCTTCAACATCTCCCATAAAGATCTTCTTTTTTTTAAACCTAAATCCTTTCTTTCTGTCCTGGGGAAAAGAAAACATAAAAGGGCGAGCTCAAATGCTCAGTAAGGGTAAACAAAAGAAATATCAATCACGTCAATTCATAAGAACATATCTTTTGGAAATCTTAACCTGCAAAAGAGATCATAATTTCATAACATGGGATAAATCATAGTTGTGAAATGTAATCCCAATAATCATAACTTAAAACATGAAACTTTGTGGCATACACACATAATCATATATTTAATCATTTCTTATTAGTCAAGACTCATTGCCAATACTATCTTTGTGGACAAAGTCCCTTTCTGAACCGAGCCACCCTCGTTTTAGTCCTGTTTCACCGAACCGGTATAACCTACCATTCCAGCCATGTCTATCTCATGAGATTTAAAATCTTTACCCAATGCATTGGATGGAGATATAGGTCCCACCCATCTCATAATGATACCATTCTTATGTGTGCCATAAAATCAGAAACCATACATCATAACATAACCCATGTAATAAAAATGGGAATCTTAAACATCGTGACATCATAAAACAATTCATATAAGATTAAAGAATTCATAAAAATATAATTCCATCACAATATAATAAAATCAATGTAATAATAGGGACAGAAATAGAACCCTTTATTATCTTAGATGGAAAATAATTTTGATAAAACACTTGAACTCCATTCTTGAAGAAAATATCCCTTCTCCTTCAAAAACACTTTTCCTTTCATAACATGTCGTACAATTCTAAACTACAAGAAGTTGTTTAAAAATAAACGTGAAAACTTGTAAAGTAAGATTCTTGGAAATAATGTTTTAAAAATCCATTCATGCCATATAAGTTAAAAAAACATTCTTCCCATACTTTTGTCGGAAAAGTCAAAAAATACCTCGTACGCAAAACGATAAAAGATTCCTTTCATATCTTTTACTAAAAACTCACCGAAGGGTAAAATTGGATTTAAACAATTTTATGTGGATGGAAATAATATTACATATTGAGGAAACATTGATGTGGATGAAAAAATACACCAAAGTATAAACAATCTCGGATAAAAATGAGATTGTGATATTTTCCCTTACCTTAAGTCCGATTTTCTTCGTAAGTGTCAGAACCTCCTGTATAATGATTTAAATAATGTCATTGACTTATTCCAGAATCATACTCATTGATATGATATCATATATGGTTCACTTATGACTTTATATTACCCGTTCGTTTGTAAATTCCATGTTAAAGAGAGTTTTGGGTAAAATCGTCTGATTTGTCGTTCGTGTTTTAACTTGTAATTATTCATATGATTACTTAGAAAATGATTACTTAAATCGAGAATGTAAAACATTATTTATATATATATTCAGAATATACATATATATAATAGATCAGTAAATGGAAATAAATACACCGTTCATGGAGACGGTAGGCCGTACGTGCGCATGAACGCTGTTTTTGTTTCCTTATTGAGTTTAATGGAATTAAGTAGATGACATATATATATATACACAAAAATCCAGTATCATTATTATTTCATTTGTTTCATTATTACTTATTATATATACTGTATAATTATTCATGAATGGTTAACGTGGAGAATGAATCTCATCGTGTCGTGGAGACGGTAGTCCGTACGTACGCACGAGCGATGATATCATTCTCATGATCGTGGAATTGTATTGGAGTGTATGTATACTATTTCATAATCAATATCACTTTATAATAATCATATATACTTACTCATTACACCATTATACCCATCCAATTAAAGTGGTGGCGTAAAATAGATTACACCACGGCGTGGAGACGGTATTCCTTATGTACGCACGCGCGGTGATTTCCTTTTTCCGTAGTATGGATATAAGGTTAATTAGAGTTTTTTCATATTTATAATAAAATATAAGTATATAAGAAATACTTATGTTATTACTTTATCATGAAACAACTAAAGAAGAAGAAGTTGAAGAAGAAAGAAATTGAAAAAGATCGGTAATGGATATTACCTCTTTTTGACGCGCCTTTTCTGAACCTCCACTTAAAAAACTAAGGATGGTCTTTGAAAAAGACCAGGACATCTAGGATGATACTAGGGAAGTGGAGAAGATATTTTGGCAGGGGTTGGCCGAGCTTGAAGGCTCAAAGTGGTGTGAGGAAGAGGGGGAGGAGGTGCCCTTTTATAAGAGAGGAGAGGGGCACCTTAGGAAAATCTCAAAATATTATTTTATATTAAGGTCAAATTCGGTTTATAATGGTTAAAAAGGGTATTATTTCGAAGATAAAGTGGGGATGGGTCGAAATAGTCTCATCCAATAGGATTTAGACATTTTAGTTTATTATTTTAACCTTATCAACTAGATTTAACTCTAAGTTAAATAATTTAACTTTTACCGTGTTTTTTTGTTTTCTTACACTATATGGTTAATAAACTTATCATAACATGCCAAACGAGCCCCAAGTTGTTTATTATTAATATATATATCCTTATCTAAGTCATTTGGCCGAACCTTAGATTTTTAGGAATTAAATAACAATTAATAATATAATATGTTTTTTAAAAACTAATTTATGTCAATTTTGACACTATTAGGTACATGATTTTTATGAAATTCATAACAGAATTATAAGTTCGAACCAAGTTACTTATATCGACAATAACATGTCATATTAACCTATAAAATTAATTTAAGTCATAAAAAGTCTAAAATTACATTTATTTGGGCATTTATAACATCAATTATGTTAATATTTTCTTAAAAAGGTAATTACTGCATCATCGTTGTGTCATAAATAAATTAAATTATTTAATGTCTAAAAATTAAAAATAAAATATCATTATGTAGGAATGCTTTTTAGCTTTGAAATGAATATTTATAGTCGAATTTATCCTATGTATTACCCTATATTAAAAATTATATACTTATTAAACTTTGATTTCAACTATTTTAACCCTTCTTTAAATAAATTAATAATAAATGTCCTAATCTAATCCAAGTGGGCTTAAATGGTAATATTTTATTCCTAAGGTTGTTTTTGGTCGAATTAAACTTATCCAATAGAATTAGGACATGTTTTAGGTTAATAATAATATCATTGTTACCATTAATTACCCTATTTACTTTTAACCGTGGTAAAAAAAAGTCAAAAGTTACTATTCACAAAAAAATTATTTTCATCTCATTGAACCACATTTTAGTCCTTGATATTAACCGTGTCTCTCGGATTTTTGAAATTCCACTCACAGAAGCAGTAAAATTAAGTTTTATGAAAAATTCAGTTTTTTTAACTACCACTTAGTGGTTTCACTATTCATAAAAAAATGAAAGTTTCCAGAAAAATACCAAAAATTAGGCCTAAGATATATTTGATATTATGAATTCAAAAATGATGTCTATTTTATCAAATTAAAAACATATTAGTTATATTTACTAATTTAAAAATTAATTCCCGTCGTCAAAACAAATAGCGTGTTTTTAAGAGATAATAACTATAAAAAGATTGACACTTGTTTATAACTGGTTTAAATGTGAAATTACATCCAATGACCAACATTGTATTAAATTAAAAAAAATATATTCTAAATATACTTTAAAACCACTCAAATTAATAAGTTATCACTATTAATTATTTCTATTCAAAAAGTTTTTTTAAATTAAAATTTTGTACTTTTCACTATTCATCAGAATATGAAAGTTATCGAAAAGTACCAAAATTTCACCCTAAGCTAATTTAAACATTCCAAATCCAAAAATGATGTCCATTTTGAAAAATAAAATTTTAAAAATTTCAAAAAGTGGTTATTACTTTTCATAATGGCTAGTTTTAATAATATTTTAATAGCATATCATTGTTTAGGGAAACTCGGTATTGCGTACTACACACGCTATCGAGGAAGGTCGCGATTGCGTGTAATGCAAGGCAAGTCAAGGATGCGTGTTGTGCAAGCTCCTTTTGGTGTAGCGTACAACACAAGACATTAAATAAAAAGAATATTTTTCTTAAAATCTCGGGGTGTTACATTATCCATATTTTAAGATGAGGTACCTCATATATTATACAAATTTAATAAATAATCCACCCGCTCTAAGCAACAGGAGTTGGGGATTTGTAGTTGGAATTAGATTAATGTTCAGTATATATATTGGGTATATCATTTTAAATGAACATATCCATCATGATAATTGTGAAAATAGATTATAATATTTGGTTCCTTTTACCATTATAGGGTTTTAATTTAATTTCTAAACATTCATGATTAATATGAGAAAACATAGTGTTTCATTATTTAGAAATGGTCCTAATATAATAAATGGAATAAATTCCCATAAACATTGTAGGGATATCCCTATTGGGAAGGAAAATACAACTAGTGTAGAAAATGAGTAGATCGGGGTTGTATTAGGGAACAAGACCCTAATTTTGATAAATAACATTCACAATAAGGATCCACCTATTTTCAAAACTTCATACACATATTTTTAATCACATTATGTGATAGAAGACTCTATATTTTAATGGAACTACTGATATATTGGTTCCTGAATAATGGATTAAGTCTCAAAAAGTTCTTCCTATCATTTATATTTACATAAATGTATATAGTCATTGTGGAATTATATTTTTTGAGAGGAGATTTTGATAATTGGTGATCATCCATCAGGAATATAAAGTGGATGATGAAATAGAAATCATGGGCCACAGAAATATTAAGTTGATATTATTTAAGAAATACATCCCCCAAGAATAGTGAGATGAAATATAGTGGGATTTATTCAATTTAATGAATATAGATGAAGAAATTATTTAAGATTATGAGACGAAATTCATGTGATTGGCTAGGTATTCTTTAGATATATATATTCTAGAAAAAAATATTTTTCTTTTCCATGGGAATAATTTATTACATCCAACGGAACTAGTTTCTCAAATGTTTTCATCATATTATGATATAGTATTAAGTTCCATTAAAATAAGGAATGTATTTTATATATAATATATACTCATGGTATAACTAGAGAAGAATATTTCAGTTAAGAACTATGAAAAATGAAAGACATCAATAAAGAATAATTGAAAAAATAAATTATATTCACGTAAAATTTATTAAATGAAACATCATGAAAAATACCTTAAGGGAATAAGAGTTTGTTATAGGTTTAGAGATATAGGTCTTCTATATAATCAATTTAAGAAAAAAAGAAACAAACCATTATAATTCAATGACTCAATCGTAATGATAATATGAATTATTAAATCAATTCTCTCAAGAATCAAGGAAACATAACATCTATGAATATAAGGGGGTAATTCTAATCAAATGAAATTAATACCTCCGATGTGTCATTTCCATGTGTTGTTATGAAATGCAAAATTATCATCACTTGTATAAGTGATAATATTTTATTTTATTTTGGCTCTACTACCTCCTTTGAATCTAATTAATTTTTATGGTTTTATAATCACCACCTCATTGATTAATTGTTGAGTTCCCAAATTAAACACATAATCGTAAGAATACAGAATCTTGTGTCTCTATATCCTCTTTGATAGAAATGTACGGGAAGGTTATTATATGGAATCGATTTATTATTCATCTAGTTTAATTTGATTTTTCTAGGTACATGCTTCAAGCTCTCAGAATAGATCCCATATAAGTTATAAAGGTAGTATGATACATTTAATATTCTATACCAACATAAGATAGTCTATCAGTTCGAGGATGAACCAAAAATCCCATTTGAAAATACATCAGTAACATGGGATTTGTTACCTGCTAATGAAGCATATTTATCTCATAAGGTAGGTGATAAACTCAACATTACAAATATTCCTACTGGGATTGTTTTAGGTCTTTTGAGAACTATTTCCAAGTCTACCCCTGAATCAAGAAGTTGACTGTTCAATATAACTAATACCCAATGATACACCCATTGAAAATAATCAATACATAATGAATTTGATTGAGTATTAATAATTAAATATTAAACTTCAATAAAATATAGATGAGGTATTCATTCATCCTATTAATTAATAATGGGGTGCACCCTTTATTTTTTTCAATAAGAATTATGGGTAAATGATTCCTTTCATTGACTATAAAGAACATAACCACATACCTAATAATTATAGGTATACTATAACTCATATCAATGACCAATCTTATTAGTTATAATGAGTCGAATATTAGTTTCAAAATTGATCTTCGATGTGGATATCATTAACTATGTGCCAGGGAGGAGGATAAAACCAAGACATCCTTCCATATAAATTATGTCATTAAAAATTTATAGTAATTCCCTACGGAATTAAATATACTCAAAATATCATCAATGATTTAATTAATAGAGTCATTATAGAATACCTTGATCTGTTTTTGGTAGTATTTATAGATGATATTCATATGTATTCGAAGTGAAAGGATGTGGATTAAAAATATTTGTGGATTTTTTTGATGAATATTAAGTAGGAAAAGATATATACTAAATTAATGAAATGTTAATTTTGGCTATAAAAATTTTCATTGATGAGTCATATAATATCATGATAAGGTATACTAGTGGACCTTTCAAAAATGATTTTTTTAGTAATGGCCCAAAATAACCATGGTAATTATGTTCTGTAGTATTAATTGGTTGAATAATTATTATCAAATCAATTTAATAGATTTATCAAGACTATCTAATCCATTCACCAAGATGACTCTGTAGTGGGTTAATATCTTTTGGTAAAATTGATAAGGTGAGAGACTCAAAGAACTAAATGTAAGGCTGGCCATTATAATAGTGATTACACTACCCTATAGTAGACAAGGATTTGTGTTATATATCAATTAATAATTGAAATGATTGGGATGATTACCCATGTACAATGACATGGTGATATCATATTCATATCTCCAATTATAAAACCATGAGAAAATTTAGAATAATAATTATTTGGAGTGAGAAATGGTAATCATATCATTTATGTTATATGAGAATTATCTATGTGGTGAAATGTGTGATTTATATAATTATCATAAAATATTACCACATATATTTTCCTATAAATAATTAAATATGAACTAGAGAGGATTTTTTGAATTGATAATTCATTATGACTACTCAATACATTACCACAGGGGGATGGTGAACAAGGCACCTGATGCTCTGAGTTAGAAAGACAAAAAATGTTTTTTCATGATAAGAATTAAAGAGGATTCAATATTTTTGGATTTTTATAATTTTTATATTTAAATATTTATGAATGAAGTAAAATATTATCTTTATAAGATGACTATTATTTCATACATGCATGTTAGATTAATGAAGATGTTGAATGAGGATTTTTAATTCTAGTAGAAGGTGATGAATGCTCCCATGGTCAACCATGATCATGATAATGTGAGAAGGTTTACAAATCTAGAATAAATTTCATCAATACTAGATTTTAAGAAGTATTTATTTTATATAGCTCAGAGTTCATCATTCTCCATTCATCATAGAATTAAAAAAATATATAGAGATGTGAAATAGTATTTCTGGAGAGGGAAACATGAAAAGTTATATTATAGAGTATGTATCATGATGCCTGATCTGTCAGTAAGTGAAGTAAAAGAGATATATTTATATAAGTGACGTTATAAGAATTACATAAACAATAATGGTAATGGAAGAAAATTCTAATGGTTTCTTTGTTCGACTCCCAATAATATAATAGGATCATGAATCTATTTGGGTTGTACTTGATATACTAATAAAATAAATCATTTTGACTTCCAGTTTAAAAAACTTATATATATATCATAATACTCATTTATCCATTGAATATGTTTTGAGATTTCAAAGAGTACCATAATCAATTATATATTATTTGGATCTTATATTTTCTATGATGTTCTAGAGAATCCTTCAATAGGTTTTAGATGCAATGTTTAGTTTTAGTACTTCATATCATACTTGATAAGACAGTAACTATAATAGGACCCTCAAAACTATATAATACATGTTTAGATAATGATCAATGGATTTAATTTGTGGGAGTTATTAATTTATTTATCTATTAGAATTTTTGTAAAATAATAAATTTCAATCAAACATTCAGATGGATCCTTATAAAGCTCTATATAGAATGATTTTCAGAACTCCAATGTGTTGGGATTATATATAGAATGATATATATTTGATCGTAATTCTACCAATGAAATTTTATAGAATTTTACATCTATTAAACATCACTTAATGGTAGGTAAATATTGACCAAAAAGTTAAAATGATGATCATTAGTGTGATCTAGAAATCATAGTTCTTGAAAATTCATTATTTGAATATTTCTTTGGAATAATGTTTTTTTAGATTTGGAAGGAAGTTCAAGATGGTAACTTTATATATTCTTCTATTATAAATTCTTCATAATATCAAGATGGTATATTAACGGTTATTCATTATTCTGAATCTCTCTCAAGATCATGATGTGTTCCATGTATCTCCTCTATGAAAATATATATCAGGTACCTCACATGTACTAAATTCATAAAAATTCCATTAGAGAAATATATATTTATTAAGAACATTCTATAGGGATTATAGATCAAAGAGAGAGTTTTCAATAAAATAATACTACTCCCATGTCATATTTTTGTGGAAAAGTCATAAATTTTAGAAAATTTTGTGGGAACATGAGGGTTTGATGGGGGAAATGTATCCATGGTTTTTTTATTGGTGTGACAGAATTTAAAGGATGAAATTAAGCAGTATAATGTAAAAACCTAATATTTTATAATATACTTATCTTCAAATAAATTCAATTTCATTGATATCTTGAGAGACATGAAACATCATGTTTAAATGAACCACACAAATGATTAAAATATTATCATATGAAAATTATGGACAAGCTGCTGGATTGGCTATTATGAATAATATTAACAAAATTATGAAAATAATTTATAAATATTTTCTTTATTTTTAATTTAATAATTTACTCTTATAAATCAAGTATATAATTTTTATGAAATCTATTTTTATTCAATAATACGTTTTCTTCAAAAACGAGTTTTGTTTATTTTTTGTATGTCTATATTATAAATATTTTTATCCACTTATAAAAATTTAATTTTATAATAAATTATATAGTTTTATAAATCATCATTTCATTATTATCGTAGGTAAACTATTTGGATTTTTTTATAAAAATAATTTTTAGGGAATATTTAAAAATAGTTTTTTGTAAAATATTACATTTTTACTTTAATATTGCAATTTTAAAGTCTCTAACTATTTTATATATGCTAATAATATGATAAATAGTATGTTTTGTTTAAATTAAATTCATTATTTTGAATTATTTTAAAATAATCAAATTATTAGGTTTAACAACCCAATTTTTTGGAAAATAGTTTTTTATCACATTTCACACGTTTATTTTTAAATTAATTTTGGAATTATATAATAATTTAATTTTATCAAATTTTTTCAATAGTTTTAATTAGGAGCTTGAATTTTATTAAATAGCACCCTATTAATTTAGGTATTTTTAATTGTAGTGGTGGTAAAATATATCACCCTAGTAAAGGGTAATTCAGGTAGCTAAGGTAATAAATAATGTGTTAGGTCATTGAAAATATATAAAAAACTTGAATTTATTTCAATATATGAGATGATTTCTATGACTTTCATCCTAAATTTTATTATCTTAATTTTTGTGGCATTTTAATTTGACAATGAAATTTAAATTATCTGAGTAATGAAAATCCCAAAATGTCACTCTTTGGAAATTAATATTCATTTATATGTTTACATAGGGATATATATATATGTTTAAAAATAATATAAAATGTTATGGTATGTATGATTAAATTATTTTTTATGTGGACATTTATTTATAATTTTTATTGATAATATTTAACATTAAAATATTTTACAATTCTAACACACTGATTTTATAATAAATTTAAAAATTTATGAAATGATATTTAAAACATTTAAGTAAATTTAATTTGGATGAATTATTTATTTAAATTATAAATTTTTTTAATATATTAAACATACTAATGAAGAATTAAATGTTTAAATCCAAATTCCATACTTTTCTTGGTATCTATAATGCTAAATTAAATTAATATTGTCATGAATGGAATTAATTATATTTAATGTAAATAATATTTTATTGAATTACAAAACAATAATATAAATTACGAACTAGAAAATGGTGAAAATATATGGTCTTAAATTAAATTAATCTTCCATTTATGAAATAATTTTCACCATAATAAATATTATAACCCTATTATATAGTAATCCTCATCACTAAGGTTATGGTTAAAATGGTTACTGAATAAATTAATCAAAATGATATTGTTTAAAATGATAAATAAACCTATATAAATTATATTGGATGATTATATTAGGAATATATCCTCCTTATATTATAATTCATATTATTTTGGATCCATATTCCAATGAATGTGACTATTATTTTTGAATATTTTCAGATCATACAAGGGTTCCCATTCCCTTTCATCTAAAAGGAAACCCCATCTCTCTATCCATTACACCACATTGATCTATCTACCTTAAAAAAATCATTCCTAATTCAGTAATAAATATCAATCGATATGTACTATTGGTTTTTTAATTCTAAAAAATTGATTCCAATTGTATTTAATAAGGGATTTAAGGTTGTTTGCCAAACAAGAGGTAAGTGTCTTTACCGACTCTTACAAATATATTTCTTTATATACATCCTATAAATCAATTATTCCCAAAATAAAATAATAAATACAGAATAATAAATATAATTATATTTTATTATTATAATGGGAAAAAATTTATAGCCCTTTTTACATCCCATATAATGTGATTACATGGGTCATGCGTCTATATTTCTTACCGTCTACTTTTAACAGTGTAATTTATTTTTCAAAAAAAATTAATTGGATGTTTATAAATATAAAAATAAAGAGTATATATGATATTTATTACATAATTATTCTTCTATAAATATAATATATTATTTCCCTTATTACATTCCAATCTTTTTAAAATTGACAGCACTTCTCGTGTGGGAATATAGACTACAACATCAATGAAGCCATGTGATTGTTTTATTTCTAGGATTTAATTGGATAGTAATGATGATAAGTCTAAGGAACATATAATATATATATATATAATAAAATAATTATCTTGTAAAGGTTAATTATTATTAACCTTTCATTCATTCCATCCTTTAAAAATTAAAAATAGCATTCATGTGGTTATAAACACTTAAAGTGTAAGTTGAACGTGATGTAAGAGATTCCATCTCATTTTACACCCCATTAAGAAATATTTGGTAATGTACACCTATTTATTTTTATGTGGAGTATATAATAAAAATTTTATTTACTTCTCACTAATATATATATAATAATTATTATTAATGTTTAAATTAAATTTTCTTTATTCAAGGGGATATAATTTGAATATTACCAATGAGGTCAGTATTTATTTGACCATATCATTTTTTGAATTCATCTAAATTTCACTAATGGAATATGATAATATATGAATAATTAAATATATTATCTTATCCTCAATGTATATATGGATTTTATGTGTCTTATTTCAACATATTTGTTTATTTCTTTACTTGAATCAAGAAATGAGATAATTAAATTTTATGTCTATCTTATTAATCATTCTTATTGGGTATTTTTTGTTCAATGTAATTTTTTTCCAAATTTATTATACAAAATTAATTTTTATAAAAATAAATTATTTATTAAATATATAATATTTTATTCATGATTTTTTAAAAGGACTTAATGGAAATTTTAATATTTATTCCAAAATATTTTGTTTCTAAATTCATTACAAAAATTAAATAGAAATTTTTTTATAACTTTTTAATATAAAATGGATTTCCCCCATCGTAAATATTTTATTATATTTATATTCTTCTACAATATTTCTGGTTTTGATAATAAAATTATTTAATAACAAATTATATTAAATTTCTTTCTTCAATATTATTATATTTCCCATAATAAATGATTCTGTTATAAAATCTAGATTTCTAATGTATTTGTGGTTGTCATTTTTATATTATTAATTTTTGAGTCATTAAATTTCTATAGAAATATATGATTTCCTATAATCACATTTCACTAGACATTATATTTCTCTTCTATATCTATATTATTTTTATCATGTATATTATATTTTCTTAAACCATATCGAATTTTTACATATTGTGTTTTACAATGAATATTTTTTGATAGAAAATGGAAATATTAAGATTCCACATTATTTATTCAAAGTGGATATTTATTGATAAGTAATATTTTTTATTAATTAAATTGACAAATATATGTACCTCGAATGAATTGGACATTAATTAAAGGTTGTGGATCAATTGCAGATATCCACTCAATGTATCTTTATGTTTCCTAACATGAACCTCTTGAAAATAAATATTAAATCAGTTTTTCTTATACATACCTATCTATTAAATTATCTAGGATCAAGGATTTAATGGTAAACGTATCATGATATCTCAAATTATAAAGTCTAGTATTAATAATTTCCATTATTGTGAGTTCAATTTTTATTATCTATGATATGATTGTATTTATATTACCATTGGAATAATTTAATGGTAATGTTTATTTGTAAAAAATACATTTTATTCATTTATTTTATTTTTAATAATTATTATTCCTTATTTACACTTGATATCTTCCTCTATATGTAACTATAACTGAGAATCAAATTCCATACTTTAATGTTTTCCTTTCCCTAGTATTTCTAGAAGGTAATATGCATAATATCATGAAATTGAGAATTTTTTGTATTATCATGAACATTAAATTTCACATATAAATATTAGATCTTATTTGATAAATATAAAAAAAATTAAGATCCACATAAGTACTATAATGGTTTATTTTTATTTTAAAACATGATACATATACAACCAGTTTATAATATCTCTATATTATCTTCTACTATATTCTTCACAACCTTCACCCTTCTCAAACACACTATAATTAAAAATTTCCCTCATAAAAGAAAAAATCATAAATAGTGTGATTAGATTCTCAGTAAGGGTAAAAAAGGGATATATCAATGATTATTTAAACATAACGTGATCATACTGGGTATGAGAACATGAGACCAACCTTTTAAAATAATACCTAGTATTTATTATATCATAAACATTAGTCATGATATAATTCATGTAAATTCATATGAGATGAATCATAAAGGGGTTAATTAATGTGATCCATGAGAACATAACATTAGAATAGTGTCATGTAAAAATAGTGGAATAATGTGTGGAATAATCATAATAAAAGAAATCATATGTTAACTATTATTTACTAATAATACAATGATAATGAATAATGGGGGTAAATTGTCTCTTTTTGATAAACTTGATAGAATCTGGCTTTTAGATTTCGTATTGATTTGTGTAGAAATGCAATGTTCTCTTTTATAAGTGATTTGAGTAGTGAATAAAAATTAATTAAGAACACAATGATTTTTATAGCGGTTCAGAGCACAAATATCCATTAGTCCACTCCACCAATTCTCTCTCTATATGCATGGTGATGTTTACTAGACAAGTTACACTTAACATAAGACCACCAAAACAGTGTGAAGGTAGTTGAAAACATTAAAATAAGGCTAATTAGATCCTTCTTGTTCGTTTCTAGGGAACAAATTTCTCTTCCACTTATTATGAGAAGCTTATACTCTTCCAATATAGATTATGATCAACATAGACTCCAATAAATCAAAATTGATTGATTGGATACAATTTACATTTTCTAAATCATAGTTGTATTAGAAACTGACAGAATACATATCTTCTTCATCATATATGAATGTATTGAAGCAATGATATATTTTAATAGATCCTAGTTGCGAAATAACATTAATAAGAATATCTTCAAACAAATAGATGCAGTTACTCAGTAGTACAAGGTTGAACTATGTATATCATCAAGGTGTACCTTCTTTAGTAAAATTATTGTTTCTTGATATTTCTAACTATTATATATTGAATATATATTTCATATAATGTCTTATATGAAGAGAAAATACTCTTTATGTAAAATAGTAATATTGGTTTCTCTTCAGTTGAGAAGAACAAATATAATCGCCTAATTGATCGCAATCATTCTAATTTAAATCATTAAAGAGTTTCCTAATTTTCTACAAAATAGAAATGATATACTCATATGAATATGTACCTTTGAATTTGTCACAAAATAGTTTTAAGATAATATATACTCTCGTTGATACCACTTCTAGAATCACAGAAAATATCTATAAAAAAATTCTTCATTGAATAGTCTAACATATTGTTCGTTCATGTGATGAAAAAAACATCAATCATTGGGTTGAAACTGTATGGTTGGTCACAAAAGTAGTGTTGATCTACCATACATTTATTTCCTTTAATGTAGGGTTCCATACCAGCATAGGGTTGATTAACCGTACCTTCCCTATAGAAAAGGTAATATGATCCATATGTAATGCTTTAAACATGGGGTTCCTTTTTTTACATTATGATTACAAATGTAGGATATGAAAAGTGTTTCTATAATAACTTATCGACATGTCCTAAACATGGGTATTTTTTTAAATCAAAATCGATAATATTTATTGAGTATTATTGAGACAATATATGCCCAAAAATCACCCCATTTATAATGATCAAAAAATCCATAAAATAACTTATTTAAAATATATGATTTTTAAAAAAAGATCTAAACAGATACTGAGATTATTATTGGTGAAAATTAATTTTTGACATTATTATTATGGTGAATTATGTAATATAATCAGGAATGTTGTTCTTACCCAATTTTATCTACCATTTGTAATATCCAAAATATAATGTATCAAAATAGAATAAAACAAATTTAATGTAGCACATAATATAAAATGAATGTAATATTATTCAATATATATAGATATATGAATTCTTGAAGTAGAAACAAGATGAAAAAAAATAAACTCAAATATAATAAAAAAATAAAAAAATAAAAGTATTGTTATGATTACAAGAATATTTTTTGATGATAAATATAAAAATAGAAGGGATGGATAAAGGATAATGGGTTGGTATAAAATGGGTGTCAATTTAGGGTGAAACATGAGTATCTAAAACAACTTTAATCAATTTTTTCCATTTTCCCTCTAAAATATTATGTGAGATTGTCAGCCAACTCTCTCATCAACAGCTTTGAATCTATCCTAATATTCACACATTTAACAAAATTCCCTTTTAGAAAATCATGAATTGTCTCCTCTCTATGAACAAATTGAGAAAATATTTATCCATACTTATTGAGATTAAAAATTATGATAGGTCCTCCTAATGTCAGCTTCTCAATAAGATCTCCTTTGTTTTTTACAAAAGATTAAGAGGGGAACTAAGACATCGAAATTGATGATGTATTTTTTTGAAACTAGACATGATAACAGTAATGGATTCAAAACAACTGATTAAGTATATATAAGTATGTGGTGCTCAAGTAGAGGATATAGGTTGGTTGAAGTTATTTATGAATGATTCAAATTGGGTACCCACATACATTTTTAAATCACTAAAATACTTTTTTGATGGATATTCCACTAGGATTTTACCAAAATGATTAGCCAACTCTCTTAAAAATCATCAAAATTCATTATTGAATTATAACATTCTAAAAGAATATTTAGATGATTCTGAATGGATTATAATACCTCTATGGGAATATTTATACTTCTTAAATCTTCTATATATTTCCTTGTAAACTCAAACTCAACTTAAAAACATTAATTCTAATCTCTTAGTTTATTGAATTGGAAAACAAATCCTTTAATTTCTATTTTTCAAATAATGAGAATATTATTTTTCTTGAAGTTGAGTTGGTTGGAATCTATCAACTAGTGATAAAAAATATTATTTTACAGTCTTACTATTAGAAGAAAATTCATCCTCAAGAACCTCTATGATATGAGCAGGTTCATGGGTTTCCTTGTTCTATGAATTAAAAAATATATAAATTAATTAATTTTGGTATAACCTTGTATTGTAATCCATTACTTTAAAATATTTCTAAATTCTTTGACCATTTTATTGTATTTTTTATTCATTAATAGTTTGCTAAATCTGACTTTAAAATGATTTAGATCCTATTTATCTTCTTTGTCAACACTTTCATTTTCAATTGGGTAACATAACATGATATAGAAACCTCTTATTTTTGTGATTGAATTATAGTTGTATGAATTAGAGGTTTATCCATATTTCTTTGATGAATGGATATGGCCCCATTAATTAGTTATTCCAAATTTTCTTCAATATATTGAGGTATATCACTTAATGATTCTGGGTTAGAGACTATATATCAGATTCATTGTCTCTTTTGTGGAGTTACAACACTAATCTTGATTCTTCAACATCTTCTCCATGAACTTGGATTATAGTAGTCAATTCCAACATTCCATTCTACCCATGAGCTGCTGGATGAATTATATGTTGGTCTTCTACCACAATAGGTAATATATGTCTTTGTATTGTACACTAGAAGAAACATATCTTCCTTAGAGTTTTAGTATTTAGAATATTGGGGTGATTACATTTGGAGTTTATCTTTACATCTCTAATCATATATTTTTTATGTAGCAGCATTGAAATTATTCTACCATCAGGGTAAAAAAACAAACCTCCTCTTGTAAATAGTGAAACAAGTACATTGGGGAATTAAAATTACATCACTCATCATCTAAAACATCGTATAAATATCTAGATAATGAATATTTTAAAGCTCAACAGTTCATGGAATTATATTTGACTAAATGAACTTGACTAGAATTTTTTGTTCAGTGGCATTATCCTTAATAAGAATTTTTCATATCACTGTAGAGACAAAGAGAAAAAACATAACATCATAAGATTTATGTTGTTGGTTTTCTATTTACCAAATATTAAAATTAAAAACCCTTTTATGGGGACATGTGAACGCTTATTTATATACACCATTGAGATTGAAAAATCCATATTATATACCATATAGATGATGAAATATTCTATATCACTGAAGCTGATATGAGAATTTTTGGACAAATATTTTACTTCTATGTAAACAATAATTTTTTCCCTTCAATAGAAAGATTTTTGAAACCTTGCAAAGCTATATAATTTTTCATAAGAATATTTTTTAGATTGATCAATTTGATATATATTATAATTTCATGAATAATATTTCTATAGGTTACACATTTCATCATTTTCCATTGTTCACCGAATTCTATCACTGATAATATTGAAAATCTGAGAGTTAAAGGTTACAGATTATGGGGTTTTGATAGATAAAAAAGAGAAATTCAAGAAGAAAGGGAATGAAATATTAGGTCTAATAATGTAATAGACCATTTAATGGCTTAATATATTTTTTAGGTGACACGAAATGGTTTCTTGAGGTGATTACATAGTGTACTCATTAACTATTTATTTTGAAAAGTCACACATTAAAAAATTGAATGTATTTATTATTAATTTAAATAATAAGTGTAACACCCCAGGTAAATAAAGAATATGAAATTTTTATATTTATCCATATTTGTGAATAAAATATTAATATTACTTTAAAGGGGAAGCTATGCTCGATGGCGTACCCAATACGCAACAACGAGTTTCTTGGGAATCATACGTTGCACTCTAATAATAAAATAATATTATTTTAAATGGTAGTTAACGCCTAGCCATTGTTATGGCGGTAATGAACAGAACTAACTAAAAAATGATTATATATGTTTTTCAAATATTTTTACTCTTTAAAATAAATGTTAGAGGATTAAAAATGAGAATGAATCCAATTTTAAACGTAAACATTCTAATATTCATTAAAAGGTCGATTAACCGCCTTTGGATGGCGAACCTCTTTTAAATACACTTTTTGAAAATTTTATGTGTTATATTTGAAAAAATAAAATTCTTCTTTAGAATCAGGACATCAAAATTTACTTTGTGTAAATTTTTGGTATTTTTCCGATAAAGTTAAATTTTTAATGAATAGTGAAAAATGTTGTATTTTAATTCAAAACCACTTTTTAATCTAATTTATTTATATGATTATATTATATTTTGAGTTGGTTTTAAAGTTCTATTATAATATATTTTTACCATTTCATCCAATTGTGGTCATTGGAATTAATTTCACTTTGAAATCGGACTTAAACTAGTGTCAATCTTTTGATACTTATTGTTTCATAAAAAAACGCTATTTGCTCTGACAGCGGGAATTAATTATTAAATTAATTAATGCCACTTATATGTTTTTAATTTTTTAAAATAGACTTCATTTTTTAATTCGGAATATCAAATATAGATTAGGGTAATGTCTTGGTATTTTTCTGAAGAACTTCAATTTTTGATGAATAGTGAAACCACTAAGTGGTAGTTAAAGAAACTGATTTTTCATTTAAATGAAAATTTTCCACCTTCGTGTTTTGAATTTCAAAAATCCGACATACATGGTTGTCATTAAGAAGTAAAATGTGGTTCAATGGGATTAAAATAAATTTTTTGGTGAATAGTAACTTTTATGTTCTTAATCGCGATTAGAGGTAATTAGTGTAATTTAATGTAAAAAAATCTTTTAATAATGTGAAATGACCTATACACATGTCCTACCCTCATTGGATGTGTCATATCCGAACAAGACAATCCATGGGTCAACCTGGGGACCCCATGGAGCCACTTTGGTTGGAAAATGACATAAATAACTTTTTATTTAAAGTTAAAATAAAAATGTCACAAGCATGAAGTGTTTCACTAAAACAATTTTTAAATGATGTTATAAAAGTCGTATTTTTTAATATAAATATTCATTAGAAATCTAAAACGATTTCCTACATCATGATATTTTTTTATAATTTTTATACTTCTAATAAATTATATTATTTATGACATCATGATGTTGCAGCTATTACCTTATTATTTAATGATTTAAATAAAATGAAAAGGTAATGTAAAAACTAAAACCTACACTTGTGAGAAACCTATTTGATGGGTATATTTCAAACCATTATCACCTTATCCTCGAATTATATCAATGTGGGACCTTTTAAATCCGAAACTCATTTTCAAATAAAGTAACATTTCTTTACATTCCAATAGTGCCCCTCCGCTCCTCTTATAAAAGGACCCCACCACTACCTCCTTACCCACACTTCCAAAGCCTGGGGCTCGGCCAAACCCTGATAATTTTGCCTCTCCACATCCTTCCCTTACTCTTAGAATCGTCACTTTGGGAATAAGTCTTCCCAAGGAATCCTTTGAGCTCAAATCAAAAAGAGTTACCCAATATTAAGGTAATGTCTTCACTTGTGTTCTTTTGTTTCATTTTTCTTCTCCAACCCCCTAAACTCTTTTTATTAATTTCTTTTGTAATAACTCAAGTATATTAAATATACTACAATGTTTTTATAAGAATCATTCGAGCTACACTAACATACACCTACATCAAATGGTTAAAGAACATATTGTTTCTGTGGATAGGGAATTTCTGCCTCACAAAATGATGATTGTTCAACACTCATATAACACCTTAAAAGGTGGCCATTAAGATGTCACTATATTTATATATGATATATAATATGTTTATGTTTTACTTAAGCTTCTGTATTTTTCTTTTTTGGCATACCTTTATGGTTTCCATTGTGGGTAAACATGCTAATTTCATTTTAGAAAGTGCGGACTACCGCCCCATCAAAATGATTTGATTCGTTAATGCCATATGTGGGATGTATAAAGGATACATTCAAAGTTATTATATATGATTTATGTTACATATAAATGATTAATATAATTCTGTAATTAAAATATACATACCTCTCATTTAGTTTTAATTCCATTAATATGTCATAGAAATGAAAGTAGCGTTCATGCGTACGTACGGCTTACCATCTCCATGAACGGTGCATTTCATTTCTTACCTCTAAATGAATATGTAATATTATAAATACATGTATATTACACATATATATGATATATATGATACCCAAATCATGAATATCATTCTAGAAATAATGAACATTTGACCACACGAACAATATGTAATTGTAAGAAGTCCACTTTCGACTTAAGAACCGAACATCAACAAAACAAACATTATTAACATAAATGATTACATAATGTTTATAACATGGCAATAAGTGATATAAAAGGAATATTTATCTTGAAAAAGTTTCTTAATCATGTAGTAATTAACTCAATTTTATTATTCAGGACGTTCAAGAACGATCGAGTCAAGTCGGACCCAAGGTAAGGGACCCTACTCCTCTCTTTCTTTTTAAGTACACTCTTTTATTTCATTCCTTTTAAGCTCATATTTCTTGTGATTGGGATGTTCTTTTATATTACTCTTACTGTAATTTTTATGTACATATGATTAGAGACCCTATTCTCTCTCATCAATCCATTTTGTATGTTTTGAGTGGCGCCGTTAGGCTGCCGACTTTTCATAAGAGATCTAACCTCTCTCTTTCTTTTTAAGAACTTTCCTTTATGTCAATTCTTTTACGATCCTCTTTGTTATGATGGGGGATGTTATTTCATATCCCTCTAACTTTAAATTTTATTTTAATATGATGAGAGACCCTATTTGATCTCATCAATCCATTTTTGTAAGTTTTAAGTGGCGATGTTAGCATGCCGAGTTTTCGTAAGGGATTTTTCATCTCACTTTTATTCCCATGAGATTTATGCTACATTTTCCACAATTTCCTTTCATTGGTGTACGTACTAACCATTATTTTACTCATTGTGTAATATAATTTCATTTATGAGTATTTACATCAGTGTTGTATTGTTCTTCTTTCACGGGTTGTATGTTTCGAAAGATACCCATGTTGATAAGGGAATCTTCCACCCTCCACTTTTTAAAAGACTTCTTTTGTTTTGTCATTTAATTCACATAACATTATGTTGGGATATGTTATTCTATATCCTTAGTGATTTAAATTTTATTTCCAAGTGATGAGATACCCTTTTTATCTCTCATAAACTCATTTTCTGAATTTTGTAGTGATGTCGTTAGGCTGTCAAATATTTGCAAGGGAACTTCTTAACCCAATTTTGATTCTTTGGGATAAGCTTGTACTCCTCGAATGTGTCATTCTATGAATATGTGTGAATAACCTCTGATAGTTTTACACCAAATATCCACTTATATTTGTTGTATTAGTTTGTCACACATAATTATGTAATTGATTTATCCTTAATCCAAAGATACCGTCTTTGTATGGGAGTTCGTCTCAATCTCCTTTAATTGAGGCACATTTTGTTTTATACATAACCTTATTTTATACGGTGTATAAACCCTTTTGACTTTTATGTTTATCTGAAAGGAATATTTTTTATACAAAGCATTTTACTAAATGACAAAAGGGAATGTTTTTTTTGTACGTATGCGGCGACAATGACTTTCCACCGCCGTGACCATTATTTGAGTTTCGGCTTCCTCTACAAGCCATACCCTTTTTTAAAGAAAAATAAATACCATGTTTTACTTTTCTATTATTCTGGTATTGAAAATGGTTTTCATAATTTTTTTATATCAATGTGTTGTATTGATATCTTGTGATTGAAAGGTGGAAATGTTATGTTTCCTTTATGCATGTTTTATGTGATACGATTATGTTGAGGTTCTTGGGAATTATTATGAAGACGGGTGGTTCCGTGATAAACTAAGTGTGGGTGAGCCCGATATATCTCTCCAATGCATTGGGTAACACGAAGGGGTTAAACGTTAAGGTTTCTCCGTAGAGATTTAGGGAATATACTGTGATGGGTATTCCAAACGTAACCAAGAGGGTTTCTCCCTACGTAAGAATGTTATGAATGCCTCAAGTTACCTTTATGTCTTACGATTTATATGATTTATTCATGATTTTATGAGGTATGTTAAAGTGTTTATGTTTTATGGGTAAAGTATGATTTCATTCTTATGTATACATGTACTCATGTTTCCATTCCATATTTTTATATCACTAGTGCAGAAAACATTTTTTATGTCGGTTATTTTTTATTATTTACGTCGGTTTTTAGGCGACGTTAATACGGACGACGTTATAAATAACGTTTTTTACGTCGGTTATTTAAAACCCGACGTAATATCCCTAACATCACGGTGGTTATCACGTCGGTTCATATAATAACCGACGTGATAAATATGCGCGGGGGGGCTTTATCACGTCGGTTATTCCCTAAACCGACGTTATAAAACGCCTGGGATATCGTTTATCACGTCGGTTATGACATAACAGACGTGATAAACCCTTCCCCTGGCCTATTATCACGTCGGTTATTTAAGAAACCGACGTGATAAAAAGGCCTGGGAAACGTTTTATCACGTCGGTTATCCAATAACCGACGTGGTAAATCGATTCCCAGGCCTTTTAGCACGTCAGTTATATTAAGAACCGACGTGATAAAAGCCTCGGGAACGGTTTATCACGTCGGTTCTAGAAAAACCCGACGTGATAAACCCCTGGCGATTTATTTACCACGTCGGTTATAAAATAACCGACGTGAAAGAAATTTTTTTTTTAAATAATTGCACTGCTCTCACCAAAAACCAACCAGAAACCAAACAAAAATAACAATGCCAGCCCTCCCCCAAGCCCCAACTGAACCCCACCCTCATCTATACCCACCTAACAACCTGGCCAGCCCTCCCCCACCACATTGGAGCCCCACCACAACCCTTGGACACCCCCCACCCCTTGGACAGCCCCCCCACCCTCATTTACACCCCCACGACCCCTAGTACAGCCTCAAACACCCATTGGAAACCCCTCACATATCCCTTGGACACCCTCCACCCCTTGGACACCCCCCCACCCCTTGGACAGCCCCCCCCCCACCCTCATTTACACCCCCAAGACCCCTAGTACAGCCTCAAACACCCATTGGACACCCCCCCCCCCCACACCTTGACAGCCCTCCCAGACCCCTTGGACACCCCTCCCATATCCCTTGGACACCCCCACCCCTTGGACAGCCCCCCACCCTCATTTACACCCAACCGGCCCCTTGGACAGAACTCCCAGACACCTTGGACACCACTCCCATATCCCTTGGACACCCCCCCACCCCTTGGACACCCCCCCCCCCACCCCTTGGACAGCCCCCCCACCCTCATTTACACCCAACCAGCCCCTTGGACAGAACTCCCAGACACCTTGGACACCACTCCCATATCCCTTGGACACCCCCCCACCCCTTGGACACCCCCACCCCTTCGACAGCCCCCCCACCCTCATTTACACCCCCCGAACACCCCTTGGACACCCCTCCCATATCCCTTGGACACCCCCCCACCCCTTGGACACCCCCCACCCCTTGGACAGCCCCCCACCCCCTGGACACCCCCCCGACCCCTTGGAAACCCCCCCTACCCCTTGGAAACCCCCCATCCCCTTGGACAGCCCCAAACACCCCTCCTATATCCCTTGGACACCCCCCCACCACTTGGACACCCCCACCCTCATTTACACCCAACCGACTCCTTGGACAGCCCCAAACACACCTTGGACACCCCTCCCATATCCCTTGGACACCCCCCACCCCTTGGACACCCCCCCACCCTCATTTACACCCCCCCGACCCCTAGGACAGCCCCAAACACACCTTGGACACCCCTCCCATATCCCTTGGACACCCCCCAAACACCCACCCACCCCCTTGGAACCTCTCCCCCCATACCAAAATCCAGACCAGAAAAACCATCAACAGTAGACCAAAACAAGAAGTAGAGAAAAATTAAACATTCACTTATATAACATTCAAAACTTACACTGTCAACTTCAAAAAAAACTAAATCCAACCTAAACGACTACGAAATACACAATTACATTGACAATATTCAAAATTACATTTTACATTACAAACAACTAAAAGTCAATCAAACCAGTAAAATAATTTGACCACTCCACTTTTAAGTGTTTGATATCTTCAGCAGTAAAGGGTTGAGGGTCATCAAAAAGCTACAAAGGAAAAGGATAGTAGTCAACGTGTATAATGAATAAATCAAATTGAAATATTATGAGAAAGAGGAAATCTTACCAGGTCAAAACTCAGAACTGTCCCAGTTGTTATTATTTCATACATAAATCTTAACATGTAATATCTGCATTCGATGATGCCTTGTTGCTCATGACATTTCTGTTTGAATGAGTGTAAATTCAATATATTATTTTTATGTAATAAATCAAAATGTACAAAATTATAAATGGATATTTACCTTCGCATGTACATATTTGAGCTTGAAATTCCTTTTCTTTGCGCTTTTTCGAAAGTGGACCCATGCCCTGTTAGAAAATAATACGAATGGGGTAAATTTAAAATTCATTATAATATATAAAACTATTGTGAAATTGAAACTTACGTTTCCAATATATTCTTAAAACTTTCTCGCACATCATCATGGAGAGAGCATATCCAATAAAGTGTTTTCTCCCTAGGGAAAAAAACCCCTAACATCCAATGATCCCTGATAAAAGGAAATTTAACGTTAGTGGTTTTTTATGTTAAAAGATAATTAACTCTTTGAGAGGGATGTGTTTCATACCTCTCACAAAAAGGCATCATCCAACACTGTGTGATTACATTCTTTTCAAATCTATCAGCAATATAAAGCATTCTTTGTTCCTCATCCAATGCACATGCTTCAGGGGAAATCAATTGTGGGTCCACGAATCCATATACATCTGTCAGCTCATTCCTCTCACAAATTTTATACAGATACCTAATACAAAGCAGACATAAGTATACATTTTTAATAAATATAACGCAAGGAAAAGGTGTTAAGACTTACATGATAAAAATTTGCACCACGTTGATGCCCAACTTATCTCCAGTGACAAACTCCATGATATCAGTTTTCATAATCCCCACACATAGTTCACGTCCACAGACATGAGCTTCCATTGTAAAGTCATAATGATCCGCCAACAAATTGGAATATCTTGACAATTTTTCAAGACTGCTAGTATCTGCATCTGATGTCATAGCTATCTGTCTTTGTTGTTGTCTATACAGTATTTCTTTACCTTTGAAGTATTCCTGTAAAAATAAATTGAAAAATATATTAGTTTTCAAATGATAAAACATTAATAAAAATATAAAATAAAAGATATAACATCCATACCTCTATGGTAATGAGTCGAAGAAGTCTGGATGGCCAAAGTAAAAAATGGCCGATACTATGTCCAACTGTCGTCACCTCATCTGTAGGTAATGGTATCTGAGCTGATCTATCTATAATATCCTGTACAGTGACCCTATGATTCTCTACCTCTAACTGTTGATGATGAACTGTATCTCCTATACAATATACCATCCCATATGCAACTATATGATGTTGAGGATCATCAACATACAACTCACAATAAGTAGGTAGCTGCGGCGGAGGAGGAGGATCAAAAATGGGGTCCGCAGGCTGAGGTGGGGGAGTGGGAGCTACTGGGAGAGGTGGAGTGGGAGCTGCACCCTGAAATTGTCTTTGCAAGTCTGCAAACATTAACTGCACCGATGCTCTAATCTTTTCCTCCATTGTCGCATTAATATTATGGACTTCAGCCTCCAAGGATTCTATTTTTTTTATAAACTCCCTCAACGTTAGAAGTTGAGGAACGTGGCAACACGTTTCTTACCGATACACCTGCCGGATATCCTCTTACACGGCCAGGATGTTCGGGCTTTCCCAATGCCACAGATAAAATATCTTCCCTCCCAGATGGTGTAAATGTCCCCTGTGAACTCTGCTCCTCAAGAGAGTCCTGTAATAATTAATTGAACATTTCTATAATGATTGGAAATATATGATGAAAATAGTAAACTTAAATAAATAAAATAGATATCTTACAATCCTCTCAACTACGAGTCTCGATTATTCCGAAAGATATTGTCCTTTTTTGCCCTTCCGAGCTCTTTTCCATTTCTCATGTCTAGATGGAGGGGATGGAGGGGCCACCTCTCCAGAGCTTGAAGACTCAGCTCTTAGTTGTTGAAATTTTTCTGCCATCATTTGTTCTTCCAATAATGCATACCCTCCCCGAGATAAACTATGAGGGTATACATTTTTAGATTGGATCTCTTGATGAGCTTTCCTTGTTTGATGTAAATAAAGAATAAGTAATCATTAACAAAACAATAATAAGATCATTTATATAAGAAAGCTTATAAAAGATTACATTGCCCTTACCAAAAATGATTCTTTTCTTCTACTTTCAAAAAATTGTCTCCATGTGTCTTCATCTATAAAAGGATATATACGACATGGATTCTCACGACTCCTATGACCACAAATGAAATCAGATGAGAGGGTTGATTTGAAATCCCTCCATCTCCTAGCAGCCAACGATAAGCATTTCTTCATGACTCCTCCAGTGTCAGGAATATCAAATGTCATCTGATAAAAAAGAGGTTAAAAATATTATATATACTAGAAACATTTAAAGAACAGTCAAACAATAGCAAAAGATCTTACCAAAATGGTCTCCCATAGTTGAGAAATTATCGCCTTATCCACACTTCTCCAATCATCATAGAGAATGCTTACTTTGTTCTTAGCCTGAGTTGCTACAAAACCCTTAAAATCTTTAGCATTTGGACCTCTAGGAAGATCATCATCATAAAACTCCACGACTATCCTCTCCTCCTTCGTACGGGCAAGTGATAATTTTGGTAAACGTGTGCACCCACGCTTACCAACCTTTGAACTCTTTTTCGTAATAGGAGCATGTGAATGTTCCTCCCCAGATGTATGACCAATATGCGCATCTCCAGAATCATGTGGCTGGTCAACTGATTGATCTGTCATTTTCCTTCAAATCAAAAAAACAAACATTAGTTCACAAATAGAAAAGTGTACTAAATTACATAATAGTAAACATTGGTAATATGGTAAGCATGTTAAACAATGATAAAAATGGTAAACACAGGCAAAAGTTTGCCAAAGTGTTGGCCCAAGAAAGCTGAAACGTGGACTCACTGAGTCCACCGGTCAGCCGGTGTGAGCACACCGGCCGACCGGAGGACCCAGGCAGTAGACTTGCCCACTGCCTGGTGCCACCGGCCGGCCGCTGGCTCACCACCGGCCGGCCGGTGGACCAGACAGCCTTCCTCTGTCTGGACCACCGGCCGGCCGCTGGATCACCACCGGCCGACCGGTGGACCAGACAGAGCCTTCCTCTGTCTGGACCACCGGCCGGCCGCTGGCTCAGCACCGGCCGGCCGGTGGACCAGACAGAGAGCCTTCCTCTCTGTCTGGACCACCGGCCGGCCGCTGGCTCAACACCGGCCGACCGCTGGTGATCCAGACAGAGAGGGAGGCTCTCTGTCTGGTCCACCGGCCGGCCGGTGGACCAGACAGAGCTTTGTTCTGGACCACCGGCCAACAGGTGATCCACCACCGGCCAGCCGGTGCGCCCAGGACTTCTCCTCTTTACGGTTTTTATTGTTTTATCGTTTTGGTTTGATACATGTTTTAATAAGTAAAAAATTTACAGTATCTAACATTATATGAAAAAACTAAATGTAAACAAGAAATAAACTTGTGTTACCTGTAATTTTAGGAATGTACAGTTGGATTGTTTTCCCAAATTCCTTCGTCGTGATCGTTCCTTATGGCACAAACCATGTCTTCAACATACTCATCATTATGTTCTGTTAATCTTTCCATGGAAGTAGGGATCTCACATAAATCAGCATCTTCATCAAATTCATCCTCACCAACATATTGGTTTTTCCCTTGTAAAACAACAGCCCACTGCATATCTGACTGATCTACTACATAGAAAATTTGTTTGGCATTTGTTGCCATTATAAAAGAATCAGCTGTGTCTTCCAATCTATTCAGATTAACAAGTGTCATTCCAAATTCATCGTGTCTGACACTGTTGTTACCGATAAACCATTTACAGTTAAAAACGGGAACATTAATTTTAAAGTAATCAGCCTCCCATATGTCTTCAATCACTCCATAATATGCAGTTGATGCCGAAATTGGGTTTCTGTCCTTAGCACTCGAAAAATGCATTGCTTCTGCAAACACCAATACACCACTATTCTGAACTGCACTTCTGTTGTCCTGAGCTTTCGTATGAAATGTATAGCCATTAATGTCATAAGCGGACCATGTTATCACATTTAAAGATGGACCACCCACTATCCATTTTAATGTCTCTGATACATCTGATCTACCAAGCAAGGTCTTTTTAAACCATGGCAAAAAAGTTTTGTTGTGCTCATTCAAAATCCACATTTCTTTCTTCTTTGGATGACATTGTTTCAACTCATTAATATGCAATGTGATATACGGTTGAACATCAGCTATGTTATTCAAGATGTATGATTCTAACTTATTCATATGTTCAGCTGACAGTGATTTGACTTTCAAGCCACGAATCCCCTTTCCCTCATTATTAACCCGTTCATGGCGAGATGGAGGCAAACCTATGTGTTGTGCCGTAGCCAAGTAGCTCGTACAAAACTCTGCTACCTCCTCAGAAATATACTTTTCAATAATGGAGGCTTCAGGTCGATATGGATTTTTAACATATCCCTTTAATATTTTCATATACCTTTCAAAAGGATACATCCAACGAAGATATACAGGTCCACAAAGTCTTATTTCTCGAACCAGATGAATCATTAAATGCACCATCATATCAAAAAAAGTTGGAGGAAAATACATTTCCAAATGACAAAGTATAAAAATTGCATCCTTTTCCAAAATGTTCAAAGCATTCACATCAATCGCCTTGTTTCAAATTGAATTGAAAAAATAACACAACCTCATTATAGTCTTTCTGACACGGATGGGCAATATTCCACGCAGTGCAACTGGTAGAATTTGTTGCATCATGACATGACAATGATGTGATTTCATACCTATCAACTTCAAGTCTTTCAATGAGACAAAATTTTTTACATTTGAAGAATAACCTTGAGGCACTTTGATATCATGAAGACACTGACAGAAGCTACTTTTCTCCCTCTTCGATAATGTATGACAAGCCGGGGGAAGAAATGTTCGTCTTCCTTTAGGAGTGGGAGCTAACTCCAAACGTATTCCCATTGACAGTAGGTCTAACCTTGCATTCAACCCATCTTTTGTCTTTCCATTAATATCTAGCAATGTTCCGATCAAAGAATCACAGATATTCTTCTCCACGTGCATGACATCAATATTATGTTTGACTTCATGATACCTCCAATATGGTAGCTCAAAAAATATTGACCTTTTCTTCCAAATATGTCTATCATTACCAGATTTCTGTGTCTTTCCCAATGTCACATCAAGGTTTTTCACCCTCTCAAAATACAATTCTGGGGATAAAGGTTGAGGAGAAGTATCAAATTCTTGTGAGCCATTGAATGCCTTTTTTAGTCTTCTATAAGGGTGATCCATAGGCAAAAACTTTCGATGACCCATGTACACTATTTTCCTCCCCTGATGCAATTGACAATATGACGTCTGTTGTTCGCAAATTGGACAGGCTTTATGCCCTTTAACACTGTATCCAGACAAATTTCCATATGCTGGGAAGTCATTTATAGTGAATAGAAGCATTGCATGCAGTTGAAAATATTCCATTTTATAAGAATCATACACCCTAATACCATCAGCCCATAACAGTTTCAAATCATCAATCAGCGGTGACAAGTATACATCAATATCATTGCCAGGTTGCTTTGGACCAGAGATCATGATACTCAACATGACATATTTGCGCTTCATACAAACTTCAGGAGAGAGGTTGTAAATTACCAATAAAACAGGCCATGAACTATGTGTGCTACTGAGGGTTCGGTATGGATTCATTCCATCTGTGCACAAGCCTAGTCTCAGATTTCTAATTTCATTTCCAAATGTAGGGTACTGGGCATCAATTTTCTTCCATTGTGGACAATCAGCTGGATGACGTATTTTTCCATCACATACCCTCTCATCATCATGCCATCTTAACCTTTTTGCATCATGTGAATTAGCAAATAAACGTTTGAAACGAGGAATTATAGGAAGATACCAAAATACCTTTGAAGGGAGCTTTGTAATCTCTACATCGGCTTGTGATTTTTCTTTCACCTTATACCGTGATGTCCCACATTTAGGACACTCTTTCAGAAATTCATATTCCTTCCTATATATAATGCAGTCATTCGGACAGGCATGTATTTTCCTGTATCCCAATCCCATCGGGCATAATATTTTTTTGGCCTTATAATGTGAATCTGGAAGATCGTTATCTTTTGGAAGAATGTCTTTCATCAATTGTAGAAGCTCTGTAAAACTTCTGTCACTCCATCCATGTTTCGCCTTCAGGTTAATCAATCTTAACACCGCCGACAAAACCGTAAAATCTGTACAACCAGGATATAATGGTTTTTCGGCATCACCATATAGACGTGCAACTGTCAGTTCTATCTCAATTTGTTCTGCTACAATATCGCGAATCATTTCTTCAATTCCATCGGAGTTACCATCTTGCGATTCATTATCATCAGTGACATTCTGTCCAGTTTCTCCATGCCAAATCCAAGGGTTGTAACTCGGATTGAAACCATGACAAATCATATGATCTTTTATCTCCTACTTTTCATCTTCTTCATATTCAGACATTTCAGGCATGGACAGAAAAAAATGTCACTTCTTGGAACATTTCGTTTAGCAAATTCCAAAAAGGCATCAACACCTTCCTCATATTCATTGCTCATTCGATGTGCCGTAATCCAACTTCGACTCATTATTACCTATAACAAATAGAAAAAATATATATATTTCTTAGATAAGACAAATATATTTTTATATGAAAAAAATCATAATTTGAATGTAAACAATTTTGAAATATAAAACAAATCGATGTGTAAACCCCCCTGGACACCCCCCGACCCCTCTGGACAGCCCCCCACCCCTCCTGGACACCACCCCCACCCCCTACCCCCTTGGACACCCCCCTGGACATCCCCCAACCCTCTGGGCAGCCCCCCACCCACCCGGACAACCCCAAATACCCTCTGGAGAGGCCGCCACCCACTTGGACAGCCCCCCACACCCATCCACCCCCTTGGACAGCCCCCCACACCCATCCACCCCCTTGGACACCCCCCTGGACACCCCACCGACCCCTCTGGACAGGCCGCCACCCCCTTGGACAGCCCCCCACACCCACCCATCCCCTTGGACACCACCCTGGACACCCCCCGACCCCTCTGGGCAGCCCCCGACCCCTCTAGAAAGCACCCCCACCCCTCCTGGACACAACCCCCCACCCCCGACCTGCTTGGACACCCCCCTGGACACCCCCCAACCCTCTGGACAGCCCCCCCACCCCTCCTAAACACCACCACCCACCCCCTACCCCCTTGGACACCCCCCTGGACACCCCCCCAACACCCACCCACACCCTTGGACAGCCCCCCACACCCACCCACCCCCTTGTAACCCCCCTGGACAGCCCCCCGCCCCTCCTGGACACCACCCCCCACCCCCTACCCCCTTGGACACCCCCTGGACATCCCCCAACCCTCTGGACAGCCCCCCACCCACCCGGACAACCCCAAATACCCTCTGGAGAGGCCGCCACCCACTTGGACAACCCCCCACACCCATCCACCCCCTTGGACACCCCCCTGGACACCCCACCGACCCCTCTGGACAGGCCGCCACCCCCTTGGACAGCCCCCCACACCCACCCATCCCCTTGGACACCACCCTGGACACCCCCCGACCCCTCTGGACAGCCCCCGACCCCTCTAGAAAGCACCCCCACCCCTCCTGGACACAACCCCCCACCCCCGACCTGCTTGGACACCCCCCTGGACACCCCCAACCCTCTAGACAGCCCCCCACCCCTCCTAAACACCACCACCCACCCCTACCCCCTTGGACACCCCCCTGGACACCCCCCAACACCCACCCACACCCTTGGACAGCCCCCCACACCCACCCACCCCCTTGTAAACCCCCCTGGACAGCCCCCCGCCCCTCCTCGACACCACCCCCACCCCCTACCCCCTTGGACACCCCCTGGACATCCCCCAACCCTCTGGACAGCCCCCCACCCACCCGGACAACCCCAAATACCCTCTGGAGAGGCCGCCACCCACTTGGACAGCCCCCCACACCCATACACCCCCTTGGACACCCCCCTGGACACCCCACCGACCCCTCTGGACAGGCCGCCACCCCCTTGGACAGCCCCCCACACCCACCCATCCCCTTGGACACCACCCTGGACACCCCCCGACCCCTCTGGACAGCCCCCGACCCCTCTAGAAAGCACCCCCACCCCTCCTGGACACAACCCCCCACCCCCGACCTGCTTGGACACCCCCCTGGACACCCCCAACCCTCTGGACAGCCCCCCACCCCTCCTAAACACCACCACCCACCCCCTACCCCCTTGGACACCCCCTGGACACCCCCCAACACCCACCCACACCCTTGGACAGCCCCCCACACCCACCCACCCCCTTGTAAACCCCCTTGGACAGCCCCCCGCCCCTCCTGGACACCACCCCCACCCCCTACCCCCTTGGACACCCCCTGGACATCCCCCAACCCTCTGGACAGCCCCCCACCCACCCGGACAACCCCAAATACCCTCTGAAGAGGCCGCCACCCACTTGGACAGCCCCCTACACCCATCCACCCCCTTGGACACCCCCCTGGACACCCCACCGACCCCTCTGGACAGGCCGCCACCCCCTTGGACAGCCCCCCACACCCACCCATCCCCTTGGACACCACCCTGGACACCCCCCAACCCCTCTGTACAGCCCCCGACCCCTCTAGAAAGCACCCCCACCCCTCCTGGACACAACCCCCCACCCCCGACCTGCTTGGACACCCCCCTGGACACCCCCCAACCCTCTAGACAGCCCCCCACCCCTCCTAAACACCACCCCCACCCCCTACCCCCTTGGACACCCCCCTGGACACCCCCCAACACCCACCCACACCCTTGGACAGCCCCCCACTCCCACCCACCCCATTGTAAACCCCCCTGGACACCCCCCGACCCCAAATCCATGCACCTATGCCATGGTTGTGTGTGAATAAAGTAGTAACAACTGTAAAAGGGCAACCCATCCAAATGGACACGCCCCAACCCTCTCGGGGATTTATAGAAAACGATGAAAAATTAGTGAAATCATAAAATTACTCAATATTGCAAGTCGAACAAATAGATATAGGGATGATAAATAAGATTATGGTGCCAAAACGAGTTAAAAGGGTTCGCAATCGAAGAATCTTAGCTAGTTTCAACAAAAAAATCACAACACATATATATATACTATCCGCAAAAAAAAACGAACGAGTGGGAGGATTAACTGAGTGCTGTGAGTTTAGATGATTGATCCGAGGATATTAAATATGAGAAACGATGATCGCAAAACGAATCTAATCCAACGAAATGGACGAGCCGATTCGGGTTTACGCGCGAGAGAGACGAGTCGCGACTGTCGAAGGTAAACTCGCGAATGACAATCCACGGGTCTGGGTAAATTTTTAAATGAGTTATCACGTCGGTTATTCAATAACCGACGTGATAATTGTTTTAAAAACATTTATAACGTCGGTTATTTCAATAACCGACGTAAAAACCTTCCTCCGATTCATTTGTTACGTCGGTTAGTTTATAACCGACGTTATAAAGGGCTCAAAATCCGCGTTTTTTGACGTCGGTTATGGAATAACCGACGTCAAAAACATCTGCGGATTCTTTTTTTACATCGGTTATTTTATAACCGACGTAAAAAAGCCTTCGGAAACCGCGTTTTTTACGTCGGTTATTCAATAACCGACGTAAAAAGGCCTTCAGAAAACGCGTTTTTTACGTCGGTTATTGTTATAACCGACGTAAAAAAACGAAGCCGCGGGATTAATAACGTCGGTTATTATTATAACCGACGTTAAAGGTGTACCGAATACAAATATTTACGTCGGTTAATAAATAACCGACGTAAAAAACCTCGTTTTACATATTATGACGTCGGTTTTATATAACCGACGTAAAAAATGGTGACGTAAAAAACGTTTTCTGCACTAGTGTATCCCTTACTGAGCTTTTTATGCTCATCCCAAGTTTTTGAAATGTTTTTCACAGGTCAAGGGAAGGGTAAATGATATGATTATAGTGTCAAGGAAGTGTCAAGAAAGAATCCATGTTTTATTTTAAATATGTTTCTGTTGACGGGACAAAATTAATACTATCATTTATGTAACCACTTTGATTAAATGTGGAATGTAATGCAAGTTTTATGATCTAATTCTCTAAAACTCTTTACCTGAAAATATCCTCAATGTGTAATCTTGTAATAACTCAAGATTAAGTAAGGTTTAAGGTTGGGGCCGTATAGTTGGTATCAAAGGTCATTTTAGATAACATTAGAGGTTAGTGTATTCTCTAAGCACAAGTGACATTACCATAATGGTTTGGATTTCAGAAAGAGTCCTAGTTTTAGATAAAGTGAATGAGTAAGTATATATTAGTGTTTTCCTTCCTCATTAGTACATGATGGTTTTGTTGATATAATCACACTGACATTTCTCTTTTTAGTGAATGGATGGATCTAGTAGGCACTAAAGAAACAACAAGTTTGAAGGAAACTGTGGTGGTTCTCTGATTAAGATACTAGATAAAATGGGGGATTCAATGAGGAAACTCGTGGTTGTTCTAAACCAACTATCAAGGAGTCATGATCAACCACTTGAACCTTGGTATAATCTGTAATACATCATGTACGAGATGACCAATCGATGTGGAAGTTCAGCTAATAAATATAAAGGTAACCATTACAGTTTATATGATCCTTACTTTTGAGGTAATTATGGGTTATCTATGGAAATGATTAACCTATCATCAAGGATATGTGATTAGGTTATTTACTTTTCAATATGAGAATTTAAGATCAACTGATGTTATTTGGAGATAAAAGTTAATTTGTACCTTGGAAGACTATGTGACTAAATCCTTCAAATATTTGGGTTTCAATCTTAGTTTGGTTTACTTTGATGAATTTTATGGACAGATTGTTTATCAAATGGTCCTTGTTGAACTTTGGGTTTTTGTTGGACAAATTTTGGAGATTAAGAATATATTTTCTTTTTATAAAGGGTTATCCTTTTCTGGATTATCTGATCTTGTACTAACTATTTTGGTTTTGGTTTTGGTTAAAGTCTAAAGACATTGGAAGTATATAGTTCTCTTTTGTGGATTAGGTGATTCTGTAGAAGTTGATTATAATGAACAAGTCTTCCTAAATGCTCGTCTTTTGGAGAAAATATGAGTTTGTATAAGAAATCTAATAAAAGTTGAAAGTCAACATGATAAGTAATTATGTTTCCTTATGAATAAATTTCTCAATAAAAAAACAAAAATGTTTTCTATTAAATTTTCCTACTGGGGAATCGAATACCATTTAACCCTTCACAAGTTTGTGATTTTCTTGTGGTTAACTTTCTCCTAAACATGTTTTGTATCACTCTCCATCAGAACATGACCACATGTTTTCAGCTCCATTTCCATTTTTTCCTACATGGAATCCTAGTATGGGTTCACTCGGGTGACCTCTATACTTCTCATTCTTTATTTTAATGTGATTGTTTTACCGACTCTTGTTCCGATGTGGGACTTTCAAGGATGTTTCCCAGCCCAATTTTAAAATTGTGAGGATGCAATTCCCAAAAGGGGGGAAGGATGTAACACCTCAGGTAAATAACGAATATGAAATTTTTTTATTTATCCATATTTGTGAATAAAATATTAATATTACATTAAAGGGGACTCTATGCTCGACGGCGTACCCAATACGCAACAACGAGTTTCTTGGGAATCATACGTTGCACTGTAATAATAAAATAATATTATTTTAAATGGTAGTTAACACCTAGCCATTGTAATGGTGGGAATGAACAGAACTAACTACAAAATGATTATATATGTTTGTAAAATATTTTTACTCATTATAATGAATGTTAGAGGATTAAAAATGCGAATGAATCCAATTTTAAGCGTAAACATTCTAATATTCATTAAAAGGTCGATTAACCGCCTATTGATGGAGAACCTCTTTTAAATCAACTTTTTGATAATTTTATGTGTTATATTTGGAAAAATAAAATTCTTCTTTAGAATCGGGACATCAAAATTTACTTTGTGTAAATATTTGGTATTTTTCTGATAAAGTTCATTTTTTAATGAATACTGAAAAATGTTGTATTTTAATTCAAAACCACTTTTTAATCTAATTTATTTATATGATTAGATTATATTTTGAATTGGTTTTAACGTTCTATTAGAATATAATTTTACCATTTAATCCAATTGTGGTCATTAAAATTAATTTCACTTTGAAATCAGACTTAAACTAGTGTCAATCTTTTGATACTTATTATTTCATAAAAACACGCTATTTACTCTGACAGCGGAAATTAATTATTAAATTAATTAATACAACTTATAAGTTTTGAATTTTCTAAAAAAGACTTCATTTTTTAATTCGGAATATCAAATATTGCTTAGGGTGAAGTTTTGGTATTTTTCTGAAGAAATTCAATTTTGGATGAATAGTGAAACCACTAAGTGGTAGTTAAAGAAACGGATTTTTCATTTAAATGAAACTTTTCCACCTCTGTGTTTTGAATTTCAAAAATCCAACATACATGGTTGTCATTAGGATGTAAAATGTGGTTCAATGGAATTAAAATATTTTTTTGGTGAATAGTAACTTTTATGTTCTTAATCGCGATTAGAGGTAATTAGTGTAATTTAAGGTAAAAATAATGTTTTAATAATGTGGAATGACCTAGACACTTGTAATAACCTCATTGGATGTGTCATGGCCGACCAATACAATCCATGGGTAAACTTGGGGAGCCCATGGAGCCACTTTGGTTGGAAAATGACATAAATAACTTTTTTTAAAGTTAAAATAAAAATGTCACAAGCATTAGATGTTTCACTAAAACAATTTTGAAATGGGGTTATACAAGTCATATTTTTGACTATATATATTCATTAGAAAGACAAAAAGATTTCCTAAATCATGATATATTTTTTTATAATTTTAAAACATCAAATAAATTAAATTATTTATGACATCATGATGATGCAGCGATTACCTCATTATTTAACGATTTAAATAAAATGAAACAATAATGTAAAAACTAAAACCTATACTTGTCAAAAACCTATTGGATGGGTATATTTCAAACCCGTATCACCTTATCCTCGAATTATATCAATTTGGGACCTTTTAAATCCGAAACTCATTTTCAAATAAATTAACATTTCTTTACTTTCCAAGAGTGCCCCTCCTCTCCTCTTATAAAAGGCCCCCACCTCTACCTCCTTACGCACACTTACAAAGCCTTTTTCTCAGCCAAACCCTGGTCATTTTTCCTCTCCACATCCCTATATTACTCATAGAAGCCTCAATTTTGGCATAAGTATTACCAAGGAAGCATTTGAGCTCAAATCAAAAAGAGTTACCTGATTTTAAGGTAATGTCTTCACTTGTGTTCTTTTGTTTAATTTTGCTTCTCCAACCCCCTAAACTCTTTTTATTAATTTATTTTGTAAAAACTACAGTATCTTAAATATACTAGGATGTTGTTATAAGAATAATTCGAGCTACACTTACACACACCTACATCAAATGATTAAAAAACATATTGTTTCTGTGGATGGTGAATTTCTGCCTCACGAAATGATGATTGTTCAACACTCATATAACACCTTAGAAGGTGGCCATTAAGATGTCAATATATTTATATATGATATATATTTTGTTTATGTTTTACTTAAGATTCTGTATTTTGCTTTTGTGGCATACCTTTGTGGTTTCCATTATGGGTAAACACGATAATTTCATTTTAGGAAGTGCGGACTACCGCCCCCTCAAAGTGATTTGATTCGTTAATGCCATATGTTGGATGTATAAAGGATGTATTTAAAGATACTATATATGATGTATTTTACATATAAATGAGGAATATAATTCTGGAATTAAAATATACATACCTCTCATTTAGTTTTAATTTTATTAATATGACATAGAAATGAAAGTAGCGTTCATGCGTACGTACGGCTTACCGTCTCCATGAACGGTGCATTTCATTTCTTACCTATAAATGATTATGTAATATTATAAATATATGTATATTATGGATATATATGATATATATGATATCCAAATCATGAATATCATTGTGGATATAATGAACCTTTGACCACATGAACAACATGTAATTGTAAGAAGTCCACTTTCGACTTAAGAACCAAATATCGACAAAACAAACATTATTAACTTAAATGATTACATAATGTTTATAACATGGTAATAAGTTATATAAAAGGAAAAATTAACTTGAAAAAGTTTCTTAAGCAAGTAGGAATTATCTCATGTTTATTATTCATGACGTTAAAGAACGATCGAGTCAAGTCAGACCCGAGGTAAGGGACCCTACTCCTCTCTTTCTTTTTAAGTACACTCTTTTATATCATCCCTTTTAAGCTCATATTTATTGTGATTGGTATGTTCTTTTATATTACTATTACTGTAATTTTTATTTTCATATGAGGAGAGAACCTATTCCCTCTCATCAATCCATTTTGGAAGTTTTGAGTGGCGTCGTTAGGCTGCCGAAATTTTTTAAGAGATCTAACCTCTCTCTTTCTTTTTAAGTACTCTCCTTTATGTCACTTCTTTTAAAATCCTATTTGTTATGATGGTAGATGTTATTTTATATCCATATGGCTGTAAATTTTATTTTAATATGATGAGAGACCCTATTTGATCTCATCAATCCATTTTTTGTATGTTTTATGTGGCGTCGTTAGGCTGCCAAGTTTTCCTAACGGATTTTTCATCTCACATTTAATCCCGTGAGATTTATGCTACATTTTCCACAATTTCCTTTATTTGGTGTATGTACTGCCCATTATTTTACTCGTTGTGTAATATAATTTCATTTATGAGTATTTACATCAATGTTGTATTTTCCTTCTTTCACGGGGTGTATGTTTCGAAAGATGCCCATGTTGGTAAGGGAATCTTTCAACCTCCTATTTTTAAAAGACTTATTTTGTTATGTATTTTAATTCACATAACATTATGTGGGGATATGTTCTTCTATATCCTTAGTGATTTAAATTTTATGTCCAAGTGATGAGATGCCCTTTTTATCTCTCATCAACTCATTTTATGAATTTTGTAGTGATGCCGTTAGGCTGTCAAATTTTTGCAAGGGAAATACTTAACCCAATTTTGATTCTTTGGAATAAGCTTGTACTCCATGAATATGTCGTTCTATGAATATGTGTGAATAACCTCTGATTGTTTTACAATTAATATCCACTTATATTTGGTGTATTAGTTTGTCACACATAATTATGTAATTGATTTATCCTTAATCCAAGGATACCTTCTTTGTATGGGACTTCGTCTCAATCTCCTTTCATTATGGCACATATTGTTTTATACAGAACCTTATTTTATACGGTGTATAAACCCCTTTGAATTTTATGTTTATCCGAAAGGAATCTTTTTTATACAAATCATTTTACTAAACGAAAAAAGGGAATGTTTTTGTCGTACGTATGCGGCGACAACGACTTCTCCGCCGCCATGACCATTATTTGAGTTTCTGATTCCTCTACAAGAACATACCTTTTTTTAAAAAGAAAAATAAATACCATGTTTTACTTTTCTTTTATTTTGGTATTGAAAATGGTTTTCATAATGTTTTATATCAATGTGTTGTATTGATATCTTGTGATTGAACGGTGGAAATGTTATGTTTCCTTTATGCATGTTTTATGTGACACGATTATGTTGAGGTTCTTGGGCATTATTACGAAGATGGGTGGTTCCGTGATAAACTAAGGGTGGGTGAGCCCGATATAGCTCTCCAATGCATTGGGTAACGTGAAGGGGTTAAATTTTAAGGTTTCTCCAAAGAGATTTAGGGAATATACTGTGATGGGTATTCCAAACGTAACCAAGAGGGTTACTCCCTACGTAAGAATGTTATGAATGCCTCAAGTTACCTTTATGTCTTATTATTTGTATGATTTATTAATTATTTTATGAGGTATGTTAAAGTGCCTATGTTTTATGGGTAAAGTATGATTTCATTGTTATGTATACATGTACTCATGTTTCCTTTCCATATTTTTATATCCCTTACTGAGCTTTTTATGCTCATCCCATGTTTTTGAAATGTTTTTCACAGGTCAAGGGAGGGTACATGATATGATGATAGTTTCAAGTGTCAAGAAAGAATCCATGTTTTATTTTAAATATGTTTCCGTTGATGGGAAAAACTGAATACTATCTTTTATGTAACTACTTTGTTTAAATGTGGAATGTAATGCATGTTTAATGATCTAATTCTCTAAAACTCTATGCTTGAAAAGATACTCAATGTGTAATCTTGTAATAACTCAATATTAAGTAAGGTTTAAGTTTGGGGCCATATAGTAAGTAAATGAATAATAACTAAATAAAAATAAATGATTAGTATAGATATTGGTGAAAAAAATTATTTAAAATTAGTTTTGAAATTAAATATCCCATATGCTACTAATAAAATCAAAACATTTAGTGGGAAGTGGATTAGTAAAAATATCATCAAGTTCAAATTATGTATTTATAATTTATAATGATATATCATTTTAAATAAAATGTTCTCTTATAAAATAATATCTTATATTAATATTATTTGTTCTGGAATGACTTATAGGATTTTTTGGAAATATTAATCACACTAGTATTAATAGATAAAATTGGAATATTATTAAAATTAAGACAAATGTTTTGTATGTTATGTTTCAACCACAACACTTGAGCTTCAAAACTAACAACATATATATATTTTGTCATGACTATTGTCAGAGAAACAAAATTTTGATTCATAATCAACATTGAAACTAATGATTTCCATTTAACGTGATTTGTTCCTGTGGTGGTTTTTTATATCTAACTAACATCTCAAAAATCAGCATCAAAATATGAAATTAAATAAAAATTAGAGGTTTTGGGTAAATTAGAGATTGGAAAACAGTTCCTTTTGAATATTAAAAAATTATTTTAACTATTGTAAGAAGATATTCTATTGGATTTTACTAAAATCTATCAGATAAACATATATAAAACATTACTTATAATCTTAGAGAAGTAAGATATTAAAATATTCTAATAAAAAATCTATATAACTTGGTGTTTACTAGATTTCCAGCTTTATCCAAATCTTGTTATACCTTAGTACACAGGTCTTATTATTTCAAGTCCAAATTTTTTCATTAAGTAAATAAATATTTTATTTTATTCTATAAATTTCTATAATAATTATGACCCATTTGAAGTCAAAAAATGTAATTCAAGTCTCCCATTACACTCATTTAAAATTAATTTTAATTTATATTTTAAAAATATTTACAACGAATTTTATTTGATGATCCTAAAATAACATCTTCAACATAAATTTACATAAATAACATATTAGATAAAACAATATTCTAAAAAATATTTGGATCTACCAATCAAATATAAAATCCATTTTCCGATAAAAATGATCTTAATATTTCATACCAATCCATATGTGCATATTTAGGGCCATAATGTAAATTGGAATGTTTATAAACTATATATATTAGATAAGTTTTTTCATAACCTGGTTGTTGGTCAATATAAACTTCCTCCATTAAATATCCATTTATAAGTGTATATTTTACATCCTTATGATATAGATTAAAATTCATGTCATGTGCATAATCTTGAATGATTATATTTGCCTCTAATCTAGAAATATGTGAAAAGGTATCATCATAATATATCCTTTCATTCTACCTGTAACCATTTTCTACTAATCATGTTTTTTCGGTTATTCTCCCTTGATCATCATTTTTATTTCTAAAAACCCATTTAGTTCCTATTAATAGATAATTAGTTGGTCTGTAAACTAATTTCCAAATACTATTTATTCTGAATTTATTAATATCTTCTTGCATATAGAATGAAATAAATTCATTATTTACTGATTCTTCAATATACTGAGGTATTTTGATAAAAATGTATAAAATTCATCTATGTTTCTAACATTTTTTATTTTACATACACCTATGCCTTTAGTTCATATAACAATTTATAGAGGATAATAATTTATGGTTTTAGACTGTTAGGTAAGGCACATTCAAGTTATGTTATATCATTTTCTTCCTAACTATACAAAAAAATTATTTCATTTTAAAAATATGTTTTAGGTGTTTAAATATTCATGTTTCTAATGTAATCAACCATATCATATGTTTGATCTTTTTTTTCAAAAGGGTCACTTTCATAAAAAATATCATGAACTGATTCATCAACAATATTTTACTTTTTATTATAAACTCTACAGACCATAGATGTAGCAGAATATACTTGATTGATTCCTTCATATACCATTAGATCAAATTTAGGAAGTATTTCTGTTGGGTTGAAGATATACACTTTGCATACAAATAATTTACATTACATTAGTTGATGTCTTTTTTTACTCAAATTTCAATTGGGTGACTTTTTAATATATGTTCTTATTTGAACTCTATTCATGATATAATAATATGTGTTTATAGCTTCAACTAAAAAATAGGTTGTAAGGTTGCATTCACTCAACGTAGACCTTGCCAGTTATGGAATAGTTCTATTTTATCTTTAAATAATTCCCCTTTTTAGGTCTTCTTGGTGCAGAGAATGTATGTTTAGTACCTATGTTTGAGAAAATAGAGTTAAATTATTGATTCTCATATTCTTTACCAAGATCACTTCTTAATGATAATATTTTAAAATATTATTTCTTTTGAAAATTTATACCAAAGATATCATAAATAGGGAACACGTCACCTTAATGTTTTATAAATTAATCCCATGTAAATCATTAAAAATAATCAACTAAAATATAGACATTCAATTTTCTATAAAAACTTTCTACCAATTATGGTGCAAACAAATCAATATGTATATGTTCTTGTGGTATTGATGTAGAAACGTTTTGAATTGATTTGGAAGATGATTTATTTCATTTTCTAATTTAATATGCATCACAAAATCAATCATTATCAAATTTTATACGAGGATAATATAAAACTAAATGTTTCTTAGATAATTTATATACATTGAATTTATTGTAGTTTCTATGTATTCTATGAAAGATCCCTGATATATTTTTATCAACAGTTAAACTACTGACTATTTATTTACACAGGAAATCAAGATCAAAGGTGTATTTTTTTTGTTCTCTAAATTTAAGAAGTTCATATATAAAAACTATGTAATAATTTTTAGGGAAATCAATATGAAATCCTTTATCACATTACTGATAAATACTTATCTAGTTGTGTTTTAGTCGATGAGCATAGAACACTTTGTTGATTGATATTGAATTTGGTTCTCCAAATGGTCCATCCCTAACTATCATTCCTTTTTCATTGTATCAAAATTTGATCGGTCCTCCATTCATTTTTTTTACGTGTATTGATGTTTGAATATTTTCCTCTTATATGTATTGAGTATCCATTATACAAAAACATATTTCACTTTTTTCATATGGTCTTTTTCCTATAAAATTATTTCAACATGAGTTTGTTTTGGTACTCATATTTTCATAGTTCCATATGTGTTAGAATTTAGGGATTTTTGAATCCATATTTTACTTCTTCTAAGAAAACTACATTACTATTTTAAAACATGTTTTTGGAAATAAAATACGTTTTTAATTAGACTTATCTAAGGATTTTATAAACAATTTTTTTTTTAAAATGTCCCTTCATTCCATATTAGAACTATGTAGAATTTTTATAAATTTATACAAAATTATATTTATAATTTTTTTTTATTTTTCTTTATTGATTCCTATTCAATTTCTGCACTTTTAATAATTTTTTTTCCATGAGTATAATTTAGTGTTTTTTTCCATTTAGTTAATATACTTACAGAACTTTTAAATGATTCTACCTCATTATATAGTTATTTTACTTTTTTTCTTAAATAATATAATTTTAAGTGGATGTTTTAAATTTTTCAATTAATTTTTCAGGTCGTTTTATTATTTTATATCTTTCACTTACAATAACATTACATATTTTTTTTACTGATTTTTTTTTATAATATAATTATATTTTCATTAAAGCATCTAGAAATAGGCATCCTGTTTTCTGATTGAGAAACTATTAGATTCTAAAGCTGAAGAATGATAGGTTTTTATATCATATTATTCTTTATTCTTAAATCACTTTTTTTAGATTTTGTGTCACTTTTTGGAAATTGGATTTGGAAGTTCTGGTAGATTCTTCATAAACACTCTTTGTTTCCTTCATTGCAATTTTCCCCTTATTCTCATAATCAACTTTATTCTGATGTATCTTTTCTATATTTCTTCTTTAATCTATTTAATATGGTAAATTTCTTATAATATGACCCATTTCCTTAAATTTCTATCATATTAATTGTTTTTATCCTTTTTCATATTTCCAGAAGGATTTTTTTTGAATCCTCTATTATTTTTGTAGAATATTCATGATTTTCCTAATAACTGAGCCAATTTTATTTTAGAATCTATGCAGTTTGAAACATTTGAGATTTTGAAATATTATCTAGATTTATTTTCATTCTCTTGTTATGTATCATTAATTTTAGTGTTTTCCTTTTTCACTATATTATGATATTTATCCTTGGATAGCATTTCTGCTTTATGCATCATTAATTTTTAAATCATTTCATTCATAGTAAAAAAAATTACTAATGATTAATTTTGAAAAGTTGAAGATATCACATTGTATTTCAAGGGAATTAATTATACTACATTCATAACATGATCTAATTGAAAAATTGGATCTCCCAAAGATGATACATCATTGAACCTTTATATTAATCTCCCATTCATTTGGGTGACTTTTCACCATCATACATTCATAAGGTATAAAATTCTAGTTTTGAAGTGGAAGAACATATATATTTGACACTATCAATCCATTCATATGTAAAATCAATTGTCCTCTACATTTCATAAGAAGTATGATATTGACATGCTTGATTAAATTCTCTATAACCATGTTCATAAATAGTAGAATACAAATCTTTTTAGTAGACTTAATACTCTGATTATTTAGAAGCTTCCCATATTTATGGCATCTCAGTAATTACATAGGGATTGATTATCTTCATATACACATTAAATACATGATTCTACATATTTATGATTATACGAGATTTCATGAATCCATAGTTATCACCATTGATGTATGGGGTGTGAATCATTGACATACCACCTCTACGATCATCCCTTTAAAGATATATTTGTATTGACAAAATAATTTTTTCATTGCTAGTTATTTATCTAATTTATCACAAAATCTCTCCTTTGATAAAAATGTTTAGGTTTATATAATACAAAGATACACAAGGGGTGAATTGTGACTTTTTGATATTATCAACTACTTTGAGATCATATATATCTTTATGATTTATGTAGAAATGTAGTGTTCTCATCTGTAAGTGTTTGGAGAAAAAGATAAACAATAGAGAACAACAAAATGATTATTATAGTGGTTCATGGAACAAATCTCTCATAGTACACTCCACTAAATCTCTCTCAACGAGATTGGTCATTTTTACAAGACTAGGTACTATTATCATAAGACCCTAAAAACTAAGTACCTAAAGGTTAAAACATTAAAAAGGCAATATATAGCCTAATAGTTCTTCTACATGGATAATATCTTTTGTAGACATCTAGTTCTTTTAGAGGGAACTAGTTCCTCGACATAATATTCTATGAACATGAAACTCATCCATAACCAATTTTGAGTAGTACAATCCAATAAATCGAAATATTTTTATTTGATTGAATTGGTAGGTTCAGTATCATATTTATAGAAGAGGATGAGATAATATATATCTTTTTTTTCAATGATTAATTTCATAATTTAAGGATATATTTGAAGAGATCATGGTTGAAAATGATCTTCTACAATAATAGAGTCAAATAAATAGAAGAAGTTACATAGTAGTACGAGGTTAAAATATGCATATCTCAAAGGTGTATCCCCTTTAAGAAAAATAAAGTTGCACGATCATTGTTTTAGTTTTGAATTCAAAGGATATTCCATATAAATTCATACATAAAGTAGAAATACTCATTATATTATATATAAATCTTGGTGTCTATTACATTGAAAAGATATATGAAAATACTTGAATAGATCACAATCATTGAAATTTAAATCAGTCAAGAAAGCCATAACATCCATTGGAAATATCAACAGTTTACTCCATTTAATACAAGCCAATGAATTGGTTAAAAATATCTTTAGAAAAATATTTGTCCCATAGATTCTATTATGATAGAAAATACAAACATGGTTTAGTGGTTCACGACAACAGCAATCAAGGGTTCGTGTTTTTTCATCGATGGTGATGAATGATATCTTATGGATACCTAAGTCGAGGCATGCAGTATAGATCATACCTGATTCATAAGATGGTTTTAAATTGGTGGTTTCTGATCTGTTTTAGGGGTTCTTTCATTGACTTATGGATAATTTGGCAGATGAAGCTGGTATGCACCCTCAATCTGGTGATATACCTGTAGCTTAGGCAACACTTGGTTTTTCAGAAACATAACTCAAAAGAAAAAATTTTCAAATTATTAAGGATTTTGTTCTTGAATGAGTTTTAAAGAAAAGGGAAACTACTCGTGTGATGACTAACAAATTGTCCATTCAAGATAGATTCAACATCTCTAGGAACACTATCATTTATAGAATCGTTCTACTTGTTAGAGGAATGTTTTGGAAAACTGATGTTTTTTTCTGGAAATTAACTTCTACATGGAGTTCCTCTGATTGGAGTTGTATTCAAATGGTTTAGGGTTATTATCACATAATTTTTCCATCATATTCTCTGGAATGAAATGATTTGGAGATTGGATAAATTTCATTTATAGTAGGTATGTGTTGCTTTCAAGAATGAGATTTTTGTTTCAATACAATTGAGAAACAAATACTATAGCCCAAGTATGGATAAAATTTTATTTTCTTAACTAAATTTTATGGAATCCCAATATTTTATTTGATATAGCCTATACTGTGGGATTCTAGGTTAAAATAGATAATACCACTAATTTTTTCAAATATGGTCACTATGTCAGAACATTAGTGAACGTAGACTTAATCCCTTGTCTAATTTACAACATAGTACTATCTGTATTAGATGATGATATATCATTAATATTCAAGGACAAAAGACTATCTGATTAATTTCTAGATTTCCAGGTTATTGGTCATGTTAAGGATATCTTCTTTAAGAATGTGGTTTTTTATTTTTTTCAATAATATTAAATTCTTAGTCTTCCTGTAGGAAGAAATTAAAAAGATCAAAAATATAGAATATTGTGGTTTATATTGGTTTCATACAACCCCTATTGACATGGGTAAAGATCATATGACTCATGGTTCTATTCAAATTTTTGACAAATATCCTAAAAATTTTGCGATCATGGATTTGGAAAATCAATTTAATGAATAAGAGACACGAAAACATGTAGTTGGGGAAAGAAGACCAAATTTCGATGAATCGGGGCTATGGGATCCAATTCAAAGAGATTAGGTTACAAAAACCAACAATACTTCATCATATGAACTCCCAAACCATGGTAATATTGAGAATCTTTCAAAGATCCAAGAGGAAATATATAAATTAAGAGAATCATAGGGCATTAGTGGAAAATTGGATGAAATAGATGATGATTCCCTAAAAAATAATCCGTTTGTTCAGGCTTTGTCTAAATGAAATAGGGTTATTCTAGAATAAAAAGGTTTCCAACCTATCCCTCCATGAAATTCATGTAATAGGAAATACTACTCATATCTTCATCCAACGATGGTTACCACGTCTCATGGACCCTTTGATTTAGAATCAACTATTATGTGGACTATGAATCTTCTTATCAATTTTATTTTGACCTTTGATGTTTTTTTAACTTGACATGAGGGATGAATTTCTTGTATGACCCCTTCTATCTATACTTGTCTCTCATTTTTCTTTTAATAAAAATTGTGTTTACTTTCCAGTTTAAAAACAATATTGAATAGTAAAACATATAATCATTTCATGTGATGAAAAACCATCAAATGTATAGTGGAAAACATACATTTGATAAAAAATTATGGTTTATATACCATACATTTTTTCCTATGATGTATGGTTTGATACCAATGTAGAGTTAATTAACCATACTTTACAGACCTAGTAGGGTATATGATCTATAAATTCTTTTAAAAATGTAGTGTTCCTTACTACCATTATGATTTCAAATGTAGGGTATGAATCATGTTTCTATAATAAGTTATTAAAATATCCCCAATACTCTACAATATAGTATAACCCATAAATAAGATAATCATCTCAGGAAAATATATTCCAGAAAATAAACAATGTAATTTTATTAGTAAAAAAACAAGGGTAATTGGGAGACTAAAAATAAATAAGATTTATAGAGAATTATGGAGACAATACATAACCAACATTAAGTCTATCCACCATGAAATTTAAATCATGTTAGGATTCATAAAATTTCCCATGTACTATCATCTAGCATGGTATAACCTCCCATGTGCCCTATTTCAGGATTCAGATATCATCTCGTGTACCCAATCTTTTATGGAATAGGATAAACTACCATGTAGTATATGAGATCATAGAACATTAATCATTACACAATTCATTACAGAGATATATAATTCTAGTCCCACTAATTACCTAATCATAAATGCATACATATGTATTCAATATTATAATAAAAACATTCATCATAAATAATCTAGTGGAAAAGGGAATGTGTTTCATTAAAATGGTAACATCATGTCCATAAAAAATATAAATAAATAATATATATATATATATATATTATAATTGTATCATATCCCCAATATATTAAAAGTAACATGAAACTATTTTTTCATAGATAAGAATTTCATTTAAAATATTTCTCAAATATTTCATGAGAAAAATAACAACTTTATTTCTTAAACATATATTAAAATATGTTAATTTACAAAATATTAAGAACAAAATTTTAAAAGAAAATAACTTTTGAAACATTTAGATGATTCTTTAAAATAATTGAGTGGTAATGATGATAGAAATTTTTTTTCTATCAATAAATGTTGAAAAATATTATTATTTAAAATCATTAAATACTGAAAAGTACCTCGATTATAAAATTAAAAGATGATTAATTTAAGAAACCATAAATAATAATATAAAACAAAATAAAACATATTTTATAAAATCACTATAGACTGGTTGAATAGTCTTGAAATATGTTTTTGAGGACATGAGAATTGAAGAAAAAGTATTTTCGAATGAGGAGAAAAATAAAAAATTTTCCTCAAAAATATTATTCTTGTCTCGTAAGTTCATAAAGAGATTAAATTGAAATGAAAATATGTAATCGTTAAAAAAATAGTGACAATGAAATTTAATTATATTCTATATATAGGAATAATGAAATTTTATCTTTGAAAACCTGATCATTATCAATAATGATAAACATAGAGATTGTAAGAAAAACCCCTTACATAGAGTTTGAAATGATTCAAACAAGCTATAATGTTGTGTATGATATGTTAAAATTTATTATAATTGTAAAATAGAATCATTTATATACTTAAAATATCATATATTATCCAAATATAAAATTTTAACACTCAATCCTTAATAAAATCATCATTTCTGGGTGTTAGTTGATTCATTTTTGAATAGAATTTTGGTTTGGTAGTTATATTAATTGTACATTGATAATGGTTCTCTAATTGTTGTTATTTTAATCAATATAAAATATATATTTGTATATTTATTCATTAACTAGAAATTTATATTCTTCCATAAAAAGAGTGGCAGACAAATGAATTACAATGTTCCTAGAGATTGTATTTCAAACACACACCAGAACATTATTTTCAATTTTTGAGGGATTGAATGGAAGGATGGTTAATAAAAATTAATCTATAATGAATCATTATAATATCATATATTTCATCTATATTCACTAAATACAGCCTTATTTTCATCCATGAATAGTTGGAATAAAAAACGAATCACATTACTTTGTGGAGGTGTTACATGCATATAGGCATGCAGCAAGTTATCATTTTCCAATGAACTGGAGGGTATGAAGGTATATATGATATTATAATTACATAATCATAATTATTTCTTAGATATCAGGTACAAAATCTTTTTCATCAAAACAACTATCCTTTAGAGAGGGTAATTAAAGATGAATTTAATCGATACATAGAGGTGGTAGTCCACAAGTACGCGCTAGCGATACTTTAGCTTCCCATTTGATGGAAATATGATTGGATTATTATAGTTACATATTACTAAATACATTGATGTCTATTTAGGATTAAAAAATTTGTTATTTTATGGTGAATACCATATATTTGGAGAAGTTATACGAATAAATCAATTAAATGAGGTCAGGTAGGGAAATTACATCTTCATTGGTTGTCCTTTAGATCACTTCTTAAGGACCCCTATAATGGTCTATAAAAAATAAAAAATTCTAAAATTCATTTATACGGATGATTATATGATAATATATAAGGTTTATCACAACATATATAGATCAATAAGGTGCAAATAAATGTTAAAAGGAGTATACTTTTACAAGGGAGGGAAATACACACAAAGAATTACAAAAAATATTAAAAGTTGATGAATTTATTCCCAAGAAAAATACATCAAATGGACATCGATTGGATAAAAATAGTATAATACCATGAAATAATTATCCAATGAAATTTAATTATTTTTTAGTTTCATTTTAGAAATTAACTTTTTGTTTGACATCCTATTTAAACGACATTGTCTTTAATTAGGATAACAACTTTTTAACACATAAAAAGTTATAATTTTACTAATAAGTAGATAATTTTGTCAAAAATGGTCAATAGATGATATTTTAAACAATATATAATCCTAATTTTTCTCTTAAAATATTTTTATGATTTTTAAAAAAAATTAAAAAAATATTATCCATTATAAAATATCAGTAATTTCATTTTGGACACAATTAATTAAATTTAAATTTAATAAAATATATATAAATATTTATTTTAATGATAATCCTTTCACACATCCCTATAAATTTTAATTTATATAATATATTTTCAGAACCAAATAATCCACCCAAGTTATTTTAATTTTTATATCTTATAATTAATTATTGTATATTTCTATCTTTTAATAAATATTATGTCGACACTATTTATACATTTGAGGAAATTATTCAATGACCTAAAATTTGAAATAAATTTCCGTGATTGAAAAAATTAATTTATATTTCATGTAAACAATTAGATTCCAAATTATCATCTTTTATACTTAAAAAATTATAGTTATTAATGTGAAGTGAGTGAAATTTTGTTTTCATGACTTTATTAAATTAATATAAATCTAATAGTTAATGAAAAATGCACCAAGTGGCCAAATGTTTTACACATTTATGATAATGGTCATAAAAAACACAAAATATTTTATAATGGTAACTGTTATATGAATTTTACGTCCTTAACAGAATGTTTTTACAATCGCTTACAAATATTACTCTTATCAAGGTGAAAAAAATTATGAAAGGTTAATGTTAATAATGTCTACAAATAAAATGGACGTATTTAGGTATATTTAGTATATAAATTCAATACATGGAATCAATTTCTCATTATTCAGCTTATTAAGGGGTAAAAATTAATTTTAAACAATGTTTTTAAAATGGGTTGAATACTTTTTTTAAATGAAAATAAATTTTAAAGAATAAAGATGGAATTATTCTTATCATGTACCTTTAAATTATTTTTTATAAAAGTTAAAATATTTTATTGAATATTGAATATATTTATTTTCTTAAAATAATTGTAGTGATTACATTAAATTATTAATATAAAAACATTTCACTTATAAGAACTTACTTTTATAAAAACATATAATATAATTTCAAAAAAAAAAAATCATTTTAAATCATTTGAAAAACAATGTTTTCATTTTTTTTATATGTGCAAAAAACACATTTTTAATAATATATTTAGCAGTATTCTTACACACAAATCAAAGATTTAGGAAATAATGTTGACATTAAAAATTAAAATATTAATAATATATCCCAGTTCATTTAAACAACTTGTTGTCTGTAAATAAAGCTATCAAATAAATCGAATTTATTTATAGAGAATTATATCATAAAATCGTAGGGTGTTAGGTTATACTCTCATAAATGAATTTATCCCATTAAATTACTTTGCTGAAATACAATATATTGAGTATATATATCATTCATCACATCCAAACTTTACCAAGTTACTTATTAGAATTTATGATTCCTCCAATGAACATAATATGGGAATATAGTATTAGTTCAAAGAACTGTATCACTACAATCCGTGATTTATTCATGTTTTTCTTCATAGTATAAAACATTTTATAGTAGTATGGCCTCTGCGTTCAGTGTTTTTGATAGATAATTTTTTCCCAATAGGGATACATCGAATACATCATGAACTTAAGGGAGGTTCAGCAGAAGTACAAATAGATAAGATATCATCCCTATATGATCAAGAATATAGAAGAAACCAATATGCCCAGTGCTCATATTTCTTTTATTTTTGGATCTCATGACCACCTTCCATAGATAAATTTAGAAAAAATCCTTCTCACCGATGATTAAATCTAGATAACAGTGACTAATTTCAGCTTAACATTTATATCGATACTTAGATGACCTGATTAGATACTATATGGATTGAACATTTTATTTTTATTTCCTCATCTAGTTTAGATTCCAATATCATCATTCCTCAAACATCATCCCAACACATATTATTTATACACATATATCTAAATAGGTACTAAAAAGGGTGAATATTAATGATCGAGTGAAAGCTATTATTATAAGAAAACAAGACTAGTTGAATGTGTTTATCCCAACCACCATTAAGATACAAATAAAAATATCACATCATATCCTATTAGATTATAATGGTTCTCCCATATATACAACCTCGCTGAGGATGATATGAAAAAATGAAACTCAAGTATTCATGTAAAAACTTCTGAAGACTTCCTGAGAACATTGATATAATCCTATAATCTTGATTAAATTTAATAGAATATTGTATTATTTACATCCTTTCCACTTATTTAATATATATATTTGAAATATGGCTATGAGTTAAATATTTTTTAATTACAATAATTTTTTTACATTGTATGGTGACTGAATAAAATTGAAAAATAATTTCTTTCCGCTTGATGTTTTTGGGTGTCCGATATCAAAATCCATGTTGATTTTTCCCACTTCCATTTGAATTACCCATAGATTGATTAGTTTCCATTGGGGGTGAATTAGTTGTAACTTATTTTGAAAAGTACATTATATTTTGATTTAACATATATGAATAATTATTGTCTCAGTTCATATTCTTTAATCCTCACATTCCCCCTATAAAAAATAATAAAAAAGAAAGGACATCACATTGGAATTAATAGTGTTTAATAAAGAGAAATACTCCTTGCCTTTTTATTTATTACAACCATCATGGATTGTCCACTATAATTGATGTTGATCAAAACAGTAACACTTTATAACCCCCAAATACACCTTTGTTATACCACCAACTCCAATCAAACTTAAATTGTTGGTTATACCCCTAACCAACACCTTCATCTCTTGTGATTGGGAAATCCCACAATCCCATTATTCATTTAATTTGTTAGAGCCCCCAGTTCTAGCCTTGTTGTTTAGATGGATTGATATACTATATAAAGTTATTTTAATCCTCCTACTATATGATCTTTATAAATCACTATCTTTCATTTACCTTTTCAACTACCTTTGTTGCTCGCTGGTCCTACTCAATTATATTTAATCTCCTATGGATAATTAGTTTCTATAGTGAAAACATTCTTAGGAATGAATTATTTTTTATGTTGAAGTCCAATCCTCACTAAATTGCTACCAATATTTTAATGATATGAAGTAATCTCAGTAAACTGTTAACTTAGATATTATCATATTCTAAAATACAGCCTAGTTCAGTCTCAAAACATACTTCACACAATACATGCAACAAATATTTCTTTTAAATTTATCCTAAATTCGATACTAAAAAAATTCATATTTCATATATTCTATCATTCATATATTATATTTTTCATATGTGTATATACCTCACATAATCCATCATTAAATAAAATAGTCTCTCTACCTTTTCTTTCAATGTATTGGACTCGTGTAAATGATATCACAAGTGATTCTCACATTATCCATGAATAAATCACAACATAATACCTTCACATCATTCTTACTTCAGAAAAACACTTGTATTTATACTATTTCAAAAAACCTTAAATATGCATAACATCATATTAATGTAACTCAATCATTCCTAATACCCCGGATAGTCTCTATTTACTATATCCAATATTAGTTTATATAGCTTCAAGAAATTCCTAAATCAGGAAATAATAGGGAACTGAAGGTTTCTAATGATAGTTAAATGGGATTATTTTACTCAGAAAACTGATCTTATAATAAATATTTATTCATGAGATCATGAAGGAAAATTTACAACATATTGAAATAGAATCTTCACACAAATATAGAGCAATTTCAAGTCTTTATTTCAGTCTTTCTCTCTCAAAACTCTCTCTCAGATATGTGGTCATATCATAAAGAAAAAATGTGCAGTTCATGGTGTTTATAAAAAACCCAACTAACTCAATTCCACCACCTCTCCTCATGTGAACAATCTTGGAAAATTCATCATGAAATAAGAAAACAGCATCATCAAAAACACATATTTTATTAATATTGTATCACCTTATTTTATATATCATTTAAACATGAACCTAATTTTTCATGGTTAGTTGATGACATTTATATCTAAAAATAAATCATATAGCTCTATAAATCAGGGATTGATCATTCATATAACATGACATCATGTTCCCACAAACAGTAGCATCATCGATAAGCTTATGGTAGCCGGAAACCCGCTGGATCAATTAAATTATATAGATAAATATAATCACATGGAAGATTTTTTATACATTAATATTTTTGGATAAATTGATAGTAAATCATTATAAAAGATCCCATATTGAAAATTATTTCACCTTTTTAGCTCCTAATAAGTAAATTACATCCTTTTTAATTCCATCTGTGAGTATGGGGTCTGCTCCTAACATATGCTAGCATTGTCCCATGTTTCCTTCTTTAACTATGTTCCACCCAACATAGAGGCAACTATATTCCCCCCATGTACCCCTTTTTGAAGTATTACTCTTACCCAATGTTACCATGATGGCTGTATATGGGATGAATTCCCAACCAAACAGTGGATGTGGTCTCATTCATCTAGATAGGTTTCCATATTTTTAATATAATGGCCAATCAATTAGGCTTATCCAAAATGATATATTTAATTCCCTCGTACTCAAAAATAATTCACAAAAACATATTAACTCAATTAGCAACATTTTTTCCTGGAAAACCTCAACCAGCATCTTCTAGTTATTGTACATAATGGGTCCTCAATGGTAGATTTTTTTTTGAAAATTTGATTTATTCCCCAATAAATACATTTATATTTAGGGTGTTCACTTAAGAATACTATATTTTTTTCAGTTACCTCACCATATATTGAAATATTATCACTACAAAGTTAGTCAATGTTTCTCAAAAAAATACAATTCACTTAATGGGAACATCAGTCTCCCCCTTTTTAGTTTTTTTTCAACACTAATGTATCAATATGTATGATTTTATTTATCCACATTATTTAAAATTACTAAAATTGTGTATATTTGAATTTCACTTAAACCCTATTCTCCACTACAATAGTTTCTTAACAAAAAATAGAACAAAACTCAATAAAATATATTACATTTTTTATAATCAACTCTAATTATATGTAGGTTAATTCGGTATATAAAACATGATTTATGTCACAAAATCATCAACGATATCCATAAATATTATTTGAATCCATTAACAAACACATTCAAAAAACATTATTTCAAGGAATATATGAACATCATTGTTAAATTATTTTATGAACCCATCTCATCAAACACATCAAAATAATTAATGTGAATAAAATACACCTCCCCCATTTAGCGAAATATTAACTCTCTTCTCATATTTTTATAAAAATTCAGAATATGAATTTGATAGGGATCAAAATTTCAAAACAATTAGGAATTTTAAACAAGTTAAAATCATATGTGATCCTACTCAAGGGATCAATCCATATCCATCAATTCTATGCATCTAAGTAAGAAAACATACATATATATATATAATGGAATAGAGTGGTGGAAAATTTTCATTTGAAAGTGTAATTTTTGAGAGCTTTTTCCACTCAATCTTTCATTTTCATTCTTCCTATTGTCCCCAAATTTAAAAGGATTCACCTTTCTCTCATGCTATATTGGGATTTCCATTATTTTTTTGTTATTCCATGTTTTTTGCACTATTCACACTTCATAATTTTAATTTCATCATTTTAAGGTAACTACTAAGGAAATTTAAAATTTTAAACTATCTCTATTTTCATTCCATTTATCTCATAATGCATGTGATAATTATCTATTTGTTTTATATTCACACAAAATTCACTGGTGACTGTATAATTAATCACTTTATAAGATCTCCACTCATTTACATGGTGAGGAATGTAACTTGGTATGAAAACATTTTAATTTTCATCTTTTTGACCATCATGACCACATATTCCTCAAACTACATTCTATAATTCATATTTAATCAATGATGATAGTTTAGATGATGTCTTAGACGAAAGATTTAATTCCCAAAAATATGATCTCATTAATCAAGTATTCATCCCCTATATTCATGCCTTTTTCGGCGTAGTGACATATTATACTAGCTTGAATAATAATTATTTACAAACACTCAAAACACCAACAATATCCTTTAAACCATGATCATATTACAGATAGATATTATGATATTAATATTGATGTTGTTTCCTATTCAGAGATAGTGAATGTCACTTCTTAGGGGGAACCTTTGGTTAAAATTGGTCACTCTTTCTTTATGTAGGATATCTTAGCATCTTTCATTTGGTCTAGATAAAACAAGTCCTTTATTTTGGAAAAAATATTGTTATAAATAAAAAATGTACATTAATATTCATTTTGTAAGATTTAAACATTTTGGTGGACCCATCTTCTCAATAGGTTTATAAGATTCACCATTAATCTATTAATCATCGGTGAAGTTTTCGTACATCATTTTAAATTCACATTGTGTGTAGAGACACATATATTATGTTTAAGATGATTATTATCCTTTCTCAGCAATATTTTCTTCATGATCATTCACTATCTTATCAAATTCTTCAAATTTTGATTAGTTTTTATATTTTCTTCAACATGTTCAAATTCATCCTTGTACAGCTCGCCAATTCCAATTATTTTTAGATTTCATTATTGTATAACTATATTTAACACATTTTCTATAATTTATATATGAGTGACCACCCCTTTGATGGAACATTATTTATTATTAAATTTTTATTTCATTTTCTACTATGTTTTTTTTAATTTCTATCTTGAGTTTCATATTGTCCATAAGAGTACCTTCTATATTATAGTTTAATTTTAAATATGATTATGTTCTCTTATAACCTTAATTAATGACAAATGAGTATCTAGATATATTTTATTTTCCCTTAAAAAACATATTATTCATAAAATATATTTATCTTCTCACTCACTACATGATGATGAAAATTTATCCTATTATAGTCCCATTATATATCTATTCTTGGAAGTTAAACTATTTGTATTCTTTTTCCATATATTTTTATTATCATTTTTGTCAACTTTATCTAAGCTAGTTTCATCATCCTTCTTCATTGAATAGATACCATAAAAATGACTAATGTTCTATAACTTATATCACATTATTGGTTGTTTTAAATTTCCTTTTCATCCATACCTTTTGATAATTCTTTTGAACCAAAAAATTATGTAATTCATGTTTTATTCAGATTCCTCATTATTAAAATCATTTGATTCTTATTCTTATCTGATTATATATTTACCTTTTATCAATTCTTCAATGGTTATATCATATCCATCCTTATTATTGATTATTGATACTTTTATGATTTCATTTTCATTGAGAATATTATGATGTTAATCAAAAGATAGATTTCTTAGTATTCTAGTTTTCAAACATTTGGGTAAAATATATTTGAAAATTTTATCATTTAATTTTTCCCAAAAGAATAGTCATATAGTATCTCAGATAAACCTCTGATATTAAAAAATATCATTAAATATTATAAATTATTAATCAATAGTTTTTTATCGACCATTTTTATATATTCTACATTTTTCTCCAAATTTTCCACTTGTCATCATTAAGATTATAATTTCCATCAAAAATCATTCTTAGTTTATTTTAAATCACATTGGAAGTGTGGATAACCATCACATTAGTGTCTAAATTTTCTAAAAAATTGATCAATATTGAATTATAATCATTTTCCTCAACTTCCAAATTTCCCTTCCCAACTTGAGTCATAGAAAAATCCACACCAATAGGTGGAAATCCCACTTTTGTTGCATCGGTTACTTACAAGAAAGGATATGTAAGGTAATAAAGATTCCAATTTTATCACATGTGATAGATGGTTCCACACAATTCATGAATTTATCAATTGTTCACTATCATAAAATTATCTATTTCTCAAAAGGATAATTGATTATTAGAGGGGACCATGCACTGATACTAGTTAATCTACCCAAGGACTAGTAATGTTCAACTTAAATGGTGGGGGGAGAATCTGTGGTACAATTTTTTCTCAAAATTTATTCTATTTTGATTCATCCTATGTGTTTTATTAAAGTCTAAATCCATTTTCCTTAATCCTTATCCTCCCACTATAAGATATAATGATACACAATTAACACCACACAGTGACTTACCAGGTTTAGTATCACGTCCTTCTCTTTTTTATTTTTTTAGACCCCCCACATGTATTCTTCATAATAACATTAAGTGATTACAATGGTAATTGGTCAGACCCCAAAATTATAGGCTTATTATACTCACTATAAAATCAACAATCAATAGTTGGTTAGACCACCCAACCTCACCTTCTTCTCTAGTGATGGGTTGGAACCCCAAATCAAAATCATCCAAAAACTGGTTAGGATCCCTAGGTAAATCCTTCTTCTTTAGATAGAACAACACGCCATAGAATTATATCACGGATAATTATCCTTCATAATATTTATATATCATAAATTATCATTTTTTAGTATATTTGTATCTTTCTAGTCATTGTCAATTATATCTAATCACCAGTGAATAATCAATTTCCTCTATGCAATAATACTCAATAAAAAAATTTATATGATGTTGAAGATTCGGCCTCATATACTGCTCACCAAAATTTAAATTATCTCAACTAATATTAGTAATCAATTTACTTAGGGATGAACACTTTCTGAAACACTATTGTGTCCAGCCCCAAAACACACTACGCACTATATAAGAACTATATATTTCATGAATATTTTTCCAACATTCATGCATGAACTAATTGATCATGCATATATTGTTTCATGAATATAGGCATGTATTTCAAGTTCTTCTTTACTATTAAACTTAGTGAAACAACCAATACTTTCACTTTAGTATCCTTATTTAAATGATATCACAAGTTTTTCTCACATCATATTTACATAACTCACTACTAAACACCATTATTGTTTTCTTCCTTCATGAATCCTCAAGTTTGATTTTTGTTTCACTCAAACATAAGAATTCATAACATCACATGCATTTATTTCAATATTTCTTAAAATATTAGATATTATTCTATTTACTATATCCAGTGTTTGTTCTCAGTGCTTGAGGCACATTATGATGTTTGAAAGTATGAAGAACTTAACAATTCTTTGTGTTGAAAAGTGGGAGTATGTTAAGGGAACTCATTCCCATAGAGTCCATATTTCATTCTAAGATTATGATGGATAATGCATAGTATGGTGACATGTAAACTTCTCTTAAATACTAAGGGATTTTCTGTATCTATTTTGATCCGTCTTCCCAAAGAATAACACTTGGATATGCATTCATATCGTACAAGAAAAAGGAGTAGGTCATGTTATTTATAAACAAGTAAATTTAATGAAATCCACCACCTCATCTTGGGTGAACTACCTTATATTGTTCTTCACTCCTTCATCAAATACCATAATAAAAAATGATTTTTTCATTATATTATATCTCTTTCGATTAATTTTTTTTAAAAATTCTTGATAATATACAAGTTGATTCGAACATATTTGAATAACTAGAATATTAAAATACTAATCGAATTCATGTATAGATAATTTAGACAACACGACTTGAAGTTAAGGAAAATATAAGCATCTCTAATGATAACAAGGTAGAATAAAATCTACTAGCTCGATTGAACAGTGACGATAAATACCATTGGATGGTTGTTCTTATATTAGTAACAGTTGATGATAGATTCATAGTGACTCATTATACCTCATCGTTAATAGAAATTAATTTTGGCTATTTAGTGCAATATATGTTAAGAACATACCGTTGAATTACATATGTGAGTATCGAAACCTCCCATGACATAATCTTGCACATACAAATTCCAACATCTCCACAATCCTTTCACCTCATTTGGTTGCACCAATATTCTCTCATGCACCTCCGTTGGTGTACAACTCACACTAATTATCACCAAGATGGATGGCTATGGGTTGACTTCCCGCATATATAATGTTAGAGGTATCATTTTTAAAAGAAAGATTAATTTTTTTAATATAAATTACAATCAATTATAGTGATCCAAAATTATAAATTATATTCTATAACACACACCTCTAGTCCACTCAAAATTCATCAGGGAATTACTATGTTTTACAGGGAAATATTCAAAAACCTTCTCTTAGTTTTTGTACACAATATTTTTTCATTCACATAATTATTTTGAACATAAGATATGTTCAAAAATCATCAAATTTAATTCAAATATGTTCCCATAACAATCATTTATGTTTCAACACTTACCTCATCACATATTGACATCTTCACACAACCAAATCAGTCAATGTTGCTAAAGCACATACAATTATCTCAAAGGGAAATTCACCATTCAGGAATGGATAATGTTTTTTGATTTTCATAAAAATTATATCTCTCAACCATAACATTATAACATAGAAATAACTCAAACACATACTCTCTAATATATCTTTTCGTTGTTTCCCACTATAATGACTCTTTATTATCACTATACATCCTTATACTTCTATGATGAATAAAAAAATTTGAACTTCATGCCTTATCCAATAGCTCCTTATTCAAATATTATATGTATGTAACATACACATTCTACCGAATCTTTAACCTTCAATCATTACCAATGATTGATCTCAGTAACATTTCTGGCCTTCTCTGTAGCTCCTCATCTTTCTTCTGGGCCTCTTTTACCCTCACATAGATGAATCGTTGAAAAGTCATTTGAAAAAAATAATATTTCTCCCAATCATTAAATATTTCAATTATAATCATTTTAAATCCATAAATATTGTATATTTTTTATAATAATCATATATATGAAATCATAATATCTTGAAATAAATTCATCAACCAGAGTTGTAACTTTTTTATAGTGATAATGTATTATGATGTCATGAAAATTAATAAAATCCAATCATATTATCTATTTCATATTCATATATATTTAGTCAATGAATACATTGATCATTTTTTATCTATATATATATCACACCATTCACCATAAAAATAATGAAAATTTATATTCAATTGAAAATTACCACAGAAAACTGAAAATCATTATATAGGAAAATTTCACATGAATAATCAATTGGTGTATATCTAAGCTATAAACATATCATTGTTTATGAATACAACCCCATTACCTTCTTTATTGCATCAATATATATATAAAATCTGTATATATTGTATGGTAATATATTTACATGTGTGTTGACTATCCTTCTCCTCCGTCGGTTGAAATTTTATTTACATTCTTCTATCAAAATTTAATTTGTTCCCCTTATGTTAACATGGTGGGTAGAATAGATAACCAAAAATAATTATCCAAAATTAAAATATAATATCCTATAAAATATAAAAACCTATGGATAATATATGAAGCTGTCATTGTGGGCCAATGTAAAATAATATCCATCATTGATGGATTCATTGTTATACCATATTATGAGATTATATGACCCAAACATTATTCTTATTATAGGAAAAATTCATAAATATTAAAATTTTCATACAGCCTTCCCTTTTATAGGGACATCAATAAATTCCTCAAGGGGTCTCTATATTATTCCTTCACCTCTGAATATATAATAATATCATATTAATGGATTCTAAAAAGTGATCATGGAAATATTTAATGTCTATATTCATTAAATTAGATAATATGGAAGAGTAATTTGTACGATGGTATGACCTTATAACACCCAGAGAGTGGAGGGTGAGGAAGATTGTAAAATATTTCTTTATATGAGATGTATATTGTCCCAAAATTGGTTTTAACTTATTAGAAATGTTTGATAGAATTATTCATATATTAAAAACTAATATGAATAACAAAAAACACAACACCATTGCTTTTCTTGGGTCATCACTAAGGGCTTGTCCATGGAGCATATGCTGATAGTTTTTTGTTCTTACCTAAATCCACTAAACATCACTAGATATTATGGATTACATAAGATAATACATGGATACTCCGTGAAAGGTTTACTACCTATATAATACTTATTGGGATAGAACACTACATCCCTCTGACCACTTAAATTGAATTACCCTTGATCCATTATATTGGTGATGACTTACTCTATTTTTTGAAATAAATGCCACTATAATAGATTGGAAATATAAGTGTTTGTATATAATTATCAAAAGACTCTACATAAACCATAGTCTTGAATTGATACACTTGAATGTATATTCACTCAAACCAAATGTTAAACACTACTATTCATGAATCTACTAGAATTTGTGAATACTATTATTTGCTTCATATGTGTTTCGTATATTGAAAACCTACATTCTTTTGCAAATATCCCCCCCCCCATTCTCGAAGTTCTCAGTATTCATGGAACACAAAACCTTCTCAAAACACTCAGTCATTCTAAAACTCAATTTTCTAAAATGAATAAGTGTAAATTAGTTAATAATTATTATTTTAGAAACTATTATACTCATGAAGAGTTAAATATTCATGATGAATTCAAACATTATAATAACTTCATAAAATCATATCATTTAACCCTTTCTCCATATTCTCGTCATGTCTTAAATGATTTATGGTCAACTATTTAATGGAAAAAATTATTTTCAAAGATTTCAAGATAACCATGTTCTTTTTTTCAAGACACTTTTTTTGTGATTCCCAAATTCTTCATGATGATTCAGTGAAATATTTCCATTGTTGGAGCTTCTCATAGTCTCTTACATTGTCTTATATTCATCATGGCTCAACCAGTCCACAAGAATCATTCTTCATGAACCATCAAAACATGAGGACATCTGATTCATTCATAAATATCCACATCTTTGGGTAAAACAATCACTGTGAAATACAAGTATTTTCCATATTTTTACTCAGTTAGTCCTAGAAAACCACCTTTCCTAAAGAATTATCATTCCTCCAATTTTTATCTCAATAAATTTTTAAAACCCTAGTAAAGGATTCCAACGTAAAAATTGAATCCACCCATATCCCAATATTAAGTATCTTGCACACTCTTTGATACACCAAGTATAGATTTAAAAAAACACTAAACAATACATTTATAGCTAGAAAAAACTGTGGATCAAAGAATCTTTGCAATAGGGATTACTAGAAATTTTCCCAAAAATTCAATAATGCAACAGCCTCAATCAAAATCCTGATAGTAAGGAAATAACTCATCCATAACACTATGTATATGTGAGAAAATATTGTTGTAGAAAATAGGATTGCATATAGAAATTTGCTTGCCTCGAGAGACCCCCAACCAGGCCACCTATCCTGCAAAACTACAATTAATTGACTTTCATTCCATCCATTCAAAAATAAATCCAAATAACTTTTATTTCAAACATAGTATTCAGAAAAAAATCCCCTTGGTTTTACCTCTCCCATATACCTACATCAATTTCAAAAAATGTTTTTAATAGTTAACAAAAATGGGGAGAGGTGATCAACTATAAACACCTCATGAAATATTAGGTGTCTAACCACCAAGTATTAATCAACTTTAGTCAAAAATTGGTGCAAGTAAAGGTTTATTTTGGATTTATACACTTAATTAGTGTTTCTAACATGATCTATTTTAATGACAACTTGTTAAAATATTTCTTTTATGAAGTTATATATTATCTCAAAATGTTTTTAATGACATTTTTGAATCTTATTTTTCATTAGACTGATCACAATCTTGTTTCCCTTGTGAATCAATATTGGTTATTTCAACTCATCACTAATATCTGTAAATTTCTTGTTCATGCACAATAGTTGAGTGCAGTAATTTTTCATAGAGATGTACTTTTTTTATCTTTACTAAGATAAGTTATTTTTTGTTTCTTTCTATACTAACCTATATATTTCATTACAATAATGAATCCACCCTGACTTGTAGACTTTCAAGGCACCATATCTCCATCCTAGTTTGCATTGAAAGGGATGAATATTAATTATCACTTATGGATATAAATTATAATCCAAAGTTGAGAGAACATTGAATATATCCTCATATATTAACTATTTCAAAACTATCCTACTTTATGTTAATTTCGATGTGATGCACTAAACATATTACAAAGAAAAGTTATGGTCGTATTGTTCTCTTCCATAATAAGCTTATAATAATCCTCCTATACAATGTGGAATCCAAAAAATTCCCATCCATGCGATTTTCTATTTTCTTCCCTACCAAAATCAAAGTAACAATTTTTTTTATGCATGCATTATGAATTTCTTCATAAGAATTGTGATATATATTTCCTAATAAATTAAGGTCTTTTACATCCATTAAATCACATGTACCACTAAAAAGAATACGTGTTCACCAATAATAGATGTTTCAAATTATAATTTACTAGGAAAATAAGATTCTTTCACTAATACATTCTTAATTTGTCCAAATATAATATAATCCATTTACAGACGAACTATAAATTCATATCCTTGATAATTCTTCAAGAATTGATTATAATCAAAACCTCCAATTTTAAACTATAGATTTTTAGTATCAGTATAAAGTCAAGAATACCATTCCCATTGTTCCATTTTTATCTTAGAAATAGAATTATATAATTTAAGAACTCATGTTTCATTATTTCTAATTAGAAATACCACTGGTTTCTCAATATGGAAATCTTCTTAAAAACACCATTTTAGAATGTCTTTTTTACATATTTATAATAATCATTATACGCTTTTTGAATTTTTATGGATATGAAGAGCCTAATAAACTCAAGTAAAGGTTCTATGGAAAAAATTTATTCAACTTCAATTCCATAAATCAATGCGTAGATTTTAAAAACTAGGTGTCCATTATTTATGTTCACATTTCCCAAATCACAAAATTTGTTTCTAAAGATCCACTTTCCTATAATCACATTATGAGTATCTTACCTCTTGAAAAGATCTGTAGTCAAATTATTATCAATAAAATCTTGTTCTTATTTCATGTCCTTGAACCATAATTAATATTTTTCTAATTCTTCGAAATAGGTTGGTTCCACAATTGATTAGAGGGAACAGTGTTCTTTAGACCTCATTATCATTGAATATGTGGGTGTGGTCCAATACATAATAATGTTGTATAGATAAAATTATTCCTTTCTATTTCTCTAATTATGTTTTGATAGGAATTCATTATAAATTTTTTCCTATCCTTATTTAACTTTTTATTCATCATAATTTTAGAGAACTAAATTTTTTTCATGATTTCCACAATTTCTATATTTGATTATGTCTCTCTTCTTCTATTGTAAGTCATCTTCAATCCCAAAGAAAATATTATATCCTTGAGTAATTTGTAGTTTTATCTTTACTTATATTGAAATCATTTATTTAAAATATATTTATAAGATGATTATTGATGTATTTGTATGCTTTACTCTTCATTGAGTATCCAAGGAACATTCCCTCATATTTTACATCACCATACATTCCTTTGTTTTCGTATTTATTTAGGATGAAACATTTTCTTCCAAAAATAGTAAGATAAATAAGGGATTTATTTATATTTCATATGAAATATGGTCTCTTATCCAATACTATAAAAACCATGTTAAATTTTTGAGAGTAAAACACAACATAAAAAACCTCTTTATAATAATGAGTAGAAACACAACTCTCATTCTACATATTTCTAGGAATATTACTCACCTTTTTATTTATAAATTCAATGAACCAGTTTTGTTGTGGTGTTCTTACTAAAGACACTAAATTATTGATCCCATGTTTCATGAGGTAATATCTGATTTTAATGGATGTGAATTATATTCTATTATTTGATCATAATATCTTGATTCTGCATCCAGTTTCATTCTCAACTATTCCTAGATATTTCTTATTGATGTTAACCACTTGTCATTTTCACTACATAAACATCACACATTAAATTATACAATAATTATCAATAAAAATAATAAATTCTAACTCTTCATAAGATCTAGACACATTGATTAGAGCACAAACATCAATGTGGACAATATAATGAAGATTAGATTCAATTTTCTACCTCTTCAATTGATAATTTTATACCATCTATCATAACATGCAAGAACCAAATTTATTTTATTGACAAATTTTCATATTGGTAATTTTGATCATTTACTTTACCTTGTATAACTTTTTCTTGATCAGCTGATTAATGTGGTCTAACCTACAGTTCCATAAGTATTTTTTAACTTCAATTTTAAATAAACTAGTTCTTTTTTTACTATCTACCTAGTATAAATTTATAATTTTTATATAACCATTCATGATATAATTTCATTTCTTCAAAATAATGGGTCACCCCTTTTAATTAAATTTTAGTTAAAATAGAGAGTCATACAGTTAGATCACACTGAGGATATATTCACCTAATACTTCAATGTAGAGTACTTCTAGGTTCATTAGCTCATAATTTTATTATTTTTTATATCCATTAACATTTAAAATTAAGGAAAAATAATTTCCCAATCTATCTAATACATCAACTCTTTTCATAAAATTGTTCAAAAAAATTTGATTTGATATCATGTGGGATGAGATTCCACTATTAATAATCTGGGGGCTATTATTTATAGCTTGGATAATGATTTCTTCCATGTTGGATTTCCTTTATTCCTTTCATGAGATACATAATTAAGATGACGAAACAGATCTCCTACCTAATGTCCTGTAAAATTTTATGGTTGAATCAATCACATATTCTTATTCTATATGGGAATACCTTTTTTCTTGGTTATTTTTTCTTGGTTGACTAATGATTACTTATCTTGGTGATTTTTAGTTATTATTCCCAACATTCCTCTACCTAAAATGACTAGATTTATGGCCAGTGTAAGTGTAAAGTAAATAATATCCATAGAAATTATTTATTCAACATAATGAATGATGTGGTATCTTTCTCCTTTTTTGAATTCCAGGTGCTTATCTATCTCACTATATCAGTTCCTATTCACAATAAGACATGCTATGGCCTAGAAGTCCATAGAATTGACATATCATAAGATGAAATATATTCTACCATACATACCTCCAAATGTACCATTCTTTTCCATTAGTAATTGATTGTAAATCATCTCATAATTATTGAGGATAATTTTTACCTCAATTCTACTTTTGTTATTAATAATTATATATAAGCAAATCATGTGATTTTTGAGATGGATAACATTCTACATTCCTTTTTTAGCTCATCCCATTTACAGCGATTGATTTTTTTATATCAACGCCCATTCAATTTTTTCCAACAAATTTAGATATTTGACTAGTCAATAATTTCTATACTCACTCAGAACCACGTTTAATGATTTCAAAATTATGAGAATATTAAAACCTTAAAAATTGTAATTTCATCGTTGTTTTCATTCATTTTCATTCAGTTTACAGTTTACTTTTAAAAGAAACACCTTATTCATAAATGTACTAGAATATCTTATCAATTTCCTCTAAAACTTATGTAATGCCATTGATGAATTATTTCTTCTCATCAAACCTGATTTTAAACTATAAAAACTATTTTGAAAAATCAAGAGTTATAAAATTTTCTTCTGACTCTTCTTGTAGTCTGTCAGTATATAATTAAAACTTATCCATGTACACTAATAACTGTAGAAAAATTAATCCCATATTTCGGTTTTTATTTCATTTAATTTCAAGATCATCAAGAGCACCCTCAAATTCCACCTGGAGATCAACAAAAACATTTTAATAATTAACTTCATATTTTCTAGTTTTTACATTTAAAACTATATCCATCATGGACTCTTCAATATAAAATGTATAATATGGTTCTACATCCAATCGAAAGACACTATTATCTAATTCCTTTCTAAGGAACAATCTCTTTCTCTATATTTTATTCTGGATATAAAGTATCCCTTTTGAAGGAACTTTCTCTATGTACAATACATTAAATATTTTTTACAAAAAAAGATCAGATATCCTTGGGAACCAAAAGGAAATGTGACCAACATTGTCATACAAAGCAAGATAAAAGAATCTAGCCTTCCAGACTCCCTTTTCCTCACTTGAAACTATTATAAGAAAAAGGGAAATAAGTTCATTATCCATGTAATCTTTATCATCACTAACCAAGAAAATGTCATGTATTTAATATTTCATTGATTTTTAAAATTATTTTCTCTATTGTTTTTAATCTCATTTATTATGTTTCCAAATTATATTGAAGACTATTAAGAGAACCATAAAAAAATATTCTCGAGGAATGAAACATTGGGGATATATATAGGTGGAATCCTTCTCATGATTTTATTCACAATGTCAATATATTTGATTTCTTCTCGAGGTCCTCATATAGATCTAAATAGTACTTGTAATGTGATTAAAGAAACAATCAACATTTTAATCTAGAGTTATTTTCTAATTATTTTATTGCTTCTTAAAATCATGAAGTTTGACCTCCTTCACTTTCATGTATGTGATTTGGAATATTCATTAAGAATTATAATATCCATTTGAGCCATGTAATGATCTATAAATTCACTAAATAGAGTCCCTTGAACCGTGAAAAATTTATCTTTCAACCCAATAGATCGTAGATGATATCTCATTGTATTCTCCAAAATCTGGATGTATATTAGATAAAAAAGTGTAAACCAAATTATATTAACTGAATTATAAATGATAACAACAATATAAGAAATATTTAACACCTCTAACCATTATATATTGATACCACATATAGAACCATAGAACACCTTTAGAGGGGAGGGTTGAATTAGGTTATCAAATTTTTCTTTTAATGAGAGGGATTCTCTCCCCATGTTGGTAGGAACTTGTAATGATTATCTAATCGAATCATATAGATATTAAATTCCCATACATAGAAATATGAACACAAAACATTTGTTTTACTAGGTTAACCACTATGGTCTGGTTCAAGGGGCATATACCGAAAATGTTTCCGTCTTTCCTAAATACACTAATCATCAAAACATATAGTAGATTAAAAAATATCATACATTGCCACTATATTCTTGGATAACTACCTTTATATGGATTTGAGGGATAGAAAAATTCTTCCATTTAATCACATCCATAAAATCCACATTTATCACTGCCTAGGGTAAACTCGTACTAATTTTACCAATATCAATTTTACTTCAACAGATTGAGAATATAATTATTTATCCCTAATTTGAATGAGACTCTTCTTTCACCGTAGCCCTAATCCGATTCACCTAAATTCTCTTACCACTCAACCATATGTTCAACAATACTGTTTACTATGTCCCAAAACTTCATGAAAACCATTATTTGTTTCACCTATTTTTCATATTTCATGAACCTAAAAGACTACACAAAGCTCTCAACCACTTTATACCTACAATATTTCATGAAAATGTTAGTATTAAAGAATCTAACTTTTATTAATTTCCTAATTTTCAATTAGTTCATATCCATTATTTTTTACAATTCTTCTTATCAAGATAATTTCATGATTTATGAATAATTTCAATCTCTTATGATAATAAATAAATTAATGCATTTAATCCTTTTTCCAAATTCTAATCATGTCCCAAATGATGTGTGGTCACCTATTTATAAGAAAAAAAACACTTCATGGAGAATTCAATATCATTATTTCCTTTTCGAAATCCTCTTCATTTATGTTTGGGATTCCCTTTTTCCTTATGATGACTTGGTGAAAAGTTTCCATTCAGGAAGCTTCTCGTTGTCTCTGAAATTTCTCCATTTTAATCACTCATTTACCTTTCCCCGTGAAGAATCTTTTTCTAAACATCACATAATTGTGACACTATATTCCTTTGTGAGTCTCCATATCTTTTAAAAACATAAATATTTTTTAAATCGATGTCTTTTCCATATTTGAAATCATTCAGTCCTAGAAAACCACCATTCATAAATCTTTCTCATTCAACCTAATATTGAGAACTAAAAATTTGGAAACCCTAGGAAGTGATGCCATATTCAACACAGAATATGATGACACTAGAAGATCACGTAGATTACACACTACTTGGTTAACCCCATGTGGATTGAAAAAATGCATAAAATAATCTATATTCAAGTGTGAAGAACCTTTATTCTAACAATTCTAAAATCGAATAACTATAAATTATTTATGTCTATAACTCATACATAATATTTTCTTGGTCATATCCTCCTTCTTAACAATTAACTGGTGGCATCCAAAATGATTTAAAATAATTTAAAATTATAAATCTCCATGTATTAGATGGAATAATTCATTACTAAGGGAAAATAACTACTTCTCTTTTGTGATCATTTAAGGTTCATAATAATCAATAAAGAGTAGCATTGATACACCATTAATCATGATGAAAAGTATAGGTTCCGCATAAGGATATGTAGATAGATTAAAGAATTCTATATCATGATTCACTAGAAGTTTCTTATCAAATTCATGCAACTCAATCTTGTCCATTATTCATGGTTTCTTTTAAATCAGTGTGGCATATAGTAAGAGTTCTACTGAATAATAAACTTTAGAATTTAGCAGAATACTGGGAAACACATATAGAAATATATCAAAAATTTCCCATACAATAGGCATATCTTCTATGTTGATTTTGTCTCTAATCGTATATGATAAATATTGATTTTAATAAGAATTCAGATCCATATAAATGATGTGATTTTCAATAGATTATTTTATTTATCATCACATTGTTTAATGAAAATATGAGGACTTGGAATATAATATGTGGGTTCCGTAAATTGGAAATTGATTTTGGATTTTTGATATCAATGATAATCCATGACTATGACAATATAAAATTCAACTACCTAAGGAATAATGTTTTCTCAAGTAATAACATTCTGAAAAATATCAATTAGAGGATAATCATAGTCTTGATATGAAATCGTCATACCATTAAAGGTTTTCAGTTAAAATTCAATATCTAAATATTTTAGATATGAATTATAATTCCTTGATACTTTTACTCATATGAAATAGTTTAATTTAAAATTTCAGAAAATAAATTACCACCTAAATATAATTATTTTCTTTTCAATCCCCAAATAAAAAAATGGATAGCATGAATGTCTATCATCTTCAATCGGAGTGAAAAATCATGAAACAATTTTCATAGGATGTCTAAATAATGATGTCTTATTTTAAATTTAAACCACTATATATTTGACCTTGGTTATCCATGTATATTATCTACTTAAACACATTAAAAAGTTTCATAAAAAAAATTAATCCAATAAAATCCCGCATCATTATCATACTGGGTGCATAGTAAGAACACACTCTCCATACACTATAATGATGGGTGAGATATACTCATCCTACTCTTTTTGGGGTTGTTACAACTAGTCTCATCTTCCCCAATACCAAATCAACTTGATGTATATGTAAATAAATATTTTTTTAAACTATACTCATTTATATAACATAACATAAGATATTTTACTATACATAAGATTATATTAATATTTCTCATTAATGTTTTTTCATTCAATTTTCCCAAGGTAACTAAACTATACTATTAAACGAACTATAATAACATATACTTTTTATTGATAAATATGACATATTATTAGGTAGATATTAATTACATTACATTATGATCTGTTCTACCACCATAAAAGTTTTGTGTATTTTAGAACATGGATACATAAAAAGATAGTCCATAACGGATATACATCATCTCCCACATTGTTCATCCCAACTAGAACCATTCTTAGACATTCCACACAATAATCTTTTCATCATATCCAAGGTAAAAGAAAACATATGAATGGGTGATCATAGATACCCAATAATAGAAAAAGAGGGAGATATCAATGATCAAGTAAACATAATATGATATTAATTTGTATGAGAAAAAGAGAGTAAATTTTGAAAATGATATGTAATAATAAAATATTACCAAACATGAGTCATGTTATAACATTTGGATTTTTTGAAGATATTAATCCTGAAGGGAGAAAAGAGAATGATCCTTAAAAATAATATAACAGTCAAATAATATCATTTCATAAAATTTTAGCATAATGTGTAAAATAATAAAAATAATAATAATTTCATATTAGGGATACCAACTAAAAAATTCCAAAAAAATTGGATTTGGCTAACCCCGAATGTACCATATTTGGGATTTTGATAATCGGAAGTGTAGATTATTTCATTCATGGGATAATGTTCAATGTATCAGATTTTTCTAGTCTTCAGATGTAAAACCAATGTTATTTGTGAATTTTTTAGAATAAATTAAAATTATTTGGTGGAGTTATTTGTACACTACACATAGTTAGGCCTGCTTTATACACTATAGCATGTTAAGAGTGTTCTACATGGAACAATGAGTGTATCATGTGGAATACAGAACTCTATGTTTGGCTACTATTACAAAAAATATTGAGTTCCTTCGATATATTACATTACACACAAGATCATGTTTTACCAAAATACAATATACTATAAATATTATTAATTAATATGATAATTATCTCCTAGCCATTGGAATTGACTTTGAGAAGGATAAACTAATTTGTGATAATATATATTTTTAACATGTTTATTATTTATTTGATGATTATAAATAAAACACGACTCATTTAGAAGAAGAAAAAATATATTTTCTAAAAAAGTATCTTTTCTAAAACAAGTGTTAATTTTACTTATCACACATATTTAAAATTTTAATTTTCACATGTTTAGAGAATTTATTTTTCAAAATATAAAAAAACTTTTTAATTAATAATGTAAAATTATCTTAGGTTTAATTTTTGGGAGTTTTATAAAAGAAACATTTTTTGATGAATATTGAAAAGGAGACCTCCCAATAGTGACTAATGTTGAGTATTTACAAGAATTTCACTCCTCCTCAATTATAAAAGTGAACTCACTCTCTTTACATTTTTAAACCTCTCATTCCATTTTGTTTGACCAACCCCTAGAAGAATGACATCCAAACTTTCATATCCATATTATAGTGCATTGTCTCCTGCATAAAGCCAACATAAGAATAAATTAGTTAAAACATTAGGTGGATATGTGATGAATAGGATGTTTGAACATGTACAAAGGAAGTGAAGACTAAAGTTAAAGGATTTTCATCTCACTATTTACTTTTTTTGAGATGCATGCAATATTCACAAACTATTTATTTAATTTGTTGTGTATACTACATATGAATGTACTTTCTTTTTATTATAATTAAATATTTTTAAAATTATAAATCAATTTGAGGATATCACTTTCACGTGGATAAGGTTTCAAAGATTACAAAGTGATAAGGGATTTTTGAATCAATTTTCATTCTTTGATAAACATGTTATGTAATGAATTTGTACTATTTTATAAGTTTTATACAATTCCCATTTGAATATCTATGTCACGACTCTCCTCATTTCATGATATTTTCATCTTCATGTAATATTATTCATTCATCATAAATTTGATTCAATGTTACAAATGTTTTTATTGGACCAATCTGATGATGATGGTGATCATATTCAGATGTTGACTTTTGTTCTTAATAATTTTATAGAAAGAATAAAGGAAAATCACCTCAAATTATTTTTTGAATAAGACTACCCATCATATTAATGGAATGAAACATACATTACAAGAAATGTTCAATCATATTTAGGAGGAATTTGGATGGAAGTAAATGGTCTTTAGATTCACCCTAAATATAGAATGAATCGTTTTATTATAACCAGGAGAATTGGAATCTATATGAATGTGATTATAATGTGATGATTCTTTGATTAAATTAGAGCTCTCAAAAATCTTGTGTACTTGGAAATCATGTGGTACAATATTGATGAAAGAAAGGGGTATGAAATAGATGCTTCCAATTGAATTCATATTGATCAGATCTGGATGGAAAGAGAAAAAGGATATTGGTGATTGTGTTAATACTAATCATAATCATGATAATTGTAATGATTTCTATCATATTCAGGTTGATATGTAATGAAATATGTTTTTATAAGAGTAAGACGATGCGGGAAATATGGGAAGTTACAATATATTATAATATAAGTCAGACGATGTAGAAGCTAGTCCTCAATGTATTTGAAATCATGAATAAATTAATGATTTGACCACAAATTTGTGATTAAAGTAAATTGTTGAAGTCATGTCTACTGAAACTGGTCCATTGTATTAATTATTTAATCATATTCATCATAGGTAGAAATTTTTTTTAGAAGAATTTTGTGGTATCATATTCATAAGAGAAGGATGAATATTGATTTTTTTTCAAATGTTTTTCTAAATTGGGTTAAGATCCATCCTATTAGAATTTATTCCAATCTTTATAAAGATAAGTATTATAGGATATGATTGAATCACTTCAGTCAAGTTGATCAATAAAACAGGTGAAGGAAATAGGTGGATACATTTCTAAAGGGGATAATTAAATTGGAAGAGGTTGTTTATTTTAAATAGCCGGTACATATCACTATAGTGAAGAAAGACATTTGAATAGAGTTTGAGATGAAGAAAAAATCTCTTAATTTATTTATATATTTGTATTCAATTAGAACAGAGCTCTTTATTGAATAAATCAGTTTTGAAAAAATTTTCATGGGAATTGAAATCATATTTTTATTTAAAAAATGAGGTTAGTAGAAGATTAGATGTTTTGGAGGATATTTGAGAAGGATCGAGAAGAAACTGGAATATTTGAGATGCATGGACGATGTCAAAATGCATAATAAATTTAAAAAATCAGGAAAATTTGTTGAATTTGGTTGAGTGTGAAACCATTTTAGATTCCCAAGAAAACCACACATGGGTCACCTATAAAAGTCATGATGTGAATTGTACATCTGAGTAAAGTGTTTTTCATGGTTAAGAGGATAGAAGTCCGAGTGATGAAGAATTGTTGATAGAGAAGAAAAAGATTCTATGTTGAGCTTTTTTGACGTTGTTTCATCAAAAATAAGTGGAAGGAGAAGAAACAAAATTTCAATGATTTCAGTTGATCATCATATTGAGTAGAATATCATAATCAACTATTTATTATATTCTTTTTATCATCATATTCATCTTGTAATCATAACAGGCTATAAAATTTGATTGGGATTTATGTATGCTGATTTCTAGATCGAGGATGACAGATTGCAGCTTTTCCTCGATCATATTCTGATAGAGATATATAATCTTATTTGGAAATAAGATTTGAATAACATGAATAGGGTAATGAGACTGGATAACAGGACTGAGTTATATATCAAATTCCTTATTGTTCTTACATACTTCTGGGTAAGAAAGGGATACATTTTTGAAAATTGAAAAGGATGCACTTGAAACATTTGTTCTTACACAATCATTTTATTACCAAATATCTACTAGAGGGTACACACTCACTTTTGGATTGTTCACACAGTACTGCTTGATAATAAAGGAATATCATACTCATTGTATTACACATAAAAAGGATTGTTTTCTAGTGTATTATGTAGTTTTCCATAATTTAGAAACCATACCATAGACAAATCTATTATTATTGAATAGTGAACCTTGTAAATACATGGGTTCTTATGGATGTGTGTTTGATTATTTTTCATCAGGGAATGAAATCATTTATAAGAGGTGAAGGCCAGTTCATTATTATGGAAATATAAAAGAAAAAGTATCAATAATTCCCCCTCCACCTCTTTGTGATACAAATGTACAGACTAAGAACTCTCAATGGGTATTTGAACATAAGGTTCCTTTAACTTATTCATTGATGATGTTTTGAAGATATGATCTTGAATAATATGAATTGTGTGAATATTAAAGGTATTATGATTTTTCGATGGAAATAATTATCATATTTGGAAATATAGAATGTTGCATTATATTATTTTTACTAGATATGATATTCATAAAGATGTAACAATTCAGTATCTTCTTATTTATTAAAAAATTATTCTGAAATCTCTTGATAAGAGGAATCTATTGAATATAGGAAGGGACAGGAATACAATATTATCATCAGTTTCAAAAATTTAATTACAAAGAGCCAAAGGTGTTTCCACATACAATGGTATATCAGTTAAATTGAAAAATATATATGAAGGAAATACTTAAGTGATGAAAAAAATACAAATCTGGAGATTAAGTTATCATGATTTGAATATGGTTCAATACAAATATGTTAGGGACCTCTTTTCCAAGGTTAATTCATTTTCCAGTACTATCATATGTCTAGGTTAAATGTTAGACGATTCTATAATTATTGAGAATATCTTGATAATTCTTCCTTAAAAGTTTTATTCAAATTAGTATTCATTAAAATAATGATACCCTGAAACATTATATCAAGATCAATTTTGTAGCACTCTCATCACTTTGGAATGTAGATGGAAGAATAGTATGAAAATATAAAAAGGTATATAGATATTCATTTAATGGCTTCAAATAATGTAGTATCAAAGAAAATTCTTGTTGAAGATGAAGCTGGTGAATCCAATTCAAAAAATGATATATATAAAAACATTTATGAAATTTTATTCTTTCATTATTTTAATTTGAAAAGTTGAATAGATAAATAAAAAGGGATGCTTCTTCTGAATTTTTTTGAATTTTTAACAATTCATAATTTACACTAAGTTTTTCTTAAATAAAGATAGAAGAGGACTTTGATAGAGAAGAAATAATTCTAAGAATATTTTTGAAAAAATAGGGAAATAAAAGAAAATTTTATTTGACATGGAATGATAAGAAATTATTCAAATCTAAAATAAAGAGTTTCTTATCAAAATATTTATAAGAAAATCACAATGATGTTGAATCAAAAAAATAATTTTTTTGTGGTATTTGGAATATATTTATTACAATAATGAATGATGAAGAGTTTGAAAAAAGTAGTTTTTATGAATATAAAACTCATGTAGAATAAAATTTTAAAGAGGAGTTGAAATAATTCCTCAGGAATATTAGAAGGATTTAAAATAAAAACAAGAAGTTCGAAGACGAATTTTCTTCATAAAATAATCAATAATCTATCTATGATGAGAATGTTAGTCTGATTAAAGACATTGATTATTTGAAGAAATCACTTGAGGGAGAAAAAAATCATAATGACCATTTGGAGGTAATGTTGAATGAAAAAGAAAAAGAATAGTAACTTATATAAAAAACCTTATAATGCTCAATGAAGTATGCGAGAGTTCTCAAATCTAGAAACATGATGAGGATCAATAAAAGTTACCATCACAGGTGGATAAAGAAAAATTAATTTTTTTCTAAAAACAAGAAATATGGAAAAGTTATGTAGGTGGTAAAGTCCATCAATGTTGGAAATTTAGATGCATCAAAATACTATGGGTCTCAAAGTATTTCAAAACATTCAAGATCCATTTTTTTAAATATTTCTACTTTTGATAAAGATTAGAATAAAAGTATGATTCTTATTGACAATAGAGTGGTTGGTGGTTCAAATAAGAAAGACACTAAGGTTTATGAGAAACATATTAACAATTTGGGTTAGTATGGAGATAATAGAAGGAAATATTATTTCTATAGATACTCCTAGAATGGTGGTGTATTTGGACATATAGAAAATTTGTTTTTCTTTCGGCCAACAATATTACTATTATTCCACATATTATGAAAGGAAATGATTTCATGGGATTCAATCTCCTCAAAGAAATAATTATAATAATGTTTTTTAATGATACTTTATAAGGTTTGAGTAAATATTTAAAATAAGTTCCAATCCTTGGAAACAATATTTGAAAGAGGTTAATTTGATAGACATCTTTCTAGTGGCTTTCTTATTTTGTTACTTGTAGATAAAAATTTGGAAAACAATTCTTAGAAGTTGAGGGTAAAGAAAGATAAGGTTGAAGGAAAGGATCTTATTATTGGAACTTCTTTGGAAGCTATAAATGGAGAAATACCAAGGATTCATGGTATTGTATATTCTTCTCATATGAAAATAGATATTAGTTTTTTAAAGAATTTGAAATAATTCAATAAAGGAAATGTGACATTAAATAATGATGAATCACTACGAATCAAAGGCGTTGGATCATCTATCATTGAAATAGAGAAATGGGAATCCATGAATGCTTTGTATATTGATAGGATGAAAAATAACCTGATGAGTGTTTCAAAATTCTTTGATGAAGGTATCAATGTTACTTTTATAAAAGATGATTTTTTTGTGAAGAGTAATAAATATGGAAGGATTGTTACAAAATGATAACATATAAAGGGAAACATGTTTCATGTTGGTGAGATACAAAAAAACATGAAATTTGAGTATGGTGGAAGGGAATCAATTGTAGAAGAAAATTCTTAGACACATGTGTCAGAGAAACATGATCATTTAATTCAAAAGAAATAGTGTCCAAGAAAGTCCTTACTTTATATGTAGAAGATATTGGTGTTTCACTATTTATTAGAAATGAATTATTACAAATTTTGTGCATAAGAAAGACGAGATTGGTTCAAAAGAAACCCAAGAGCTTACTCTTTTATATATCTATGATCCAATGTGAAAACAATTCAAAAATGTAGAGAGGTATTTCATTACATTAATTAATTATTTTACTAATATTACTTATATTATATATACGAAACATAATTCATATTCTTTGTAAATGATTAAAAGTTATAGAATGAAAGATGGAAATGGATATGAGTATTCGGTGATGCAGTTCAGAACTAAAAATGGTTGTGAATAAAAAAATTAAAGAATATGAAATATAAAATGATAATTATGGAATTGGACATGATCATAGTTATCCATAAACTACCCAACAAAATTATTTTACTGAAAGAAGTAATATAAGCATGGTGTAAATTTGGGGAACTATGTATTTTGAACATGGTCTTTCTCATTACTATTAGAGGTAGACCAGGAGTAATATAATGTATATTCAAAATCAATGTTTCTACATACCATGTTCACATATGACTCAATATGATTTTTTTATAAAAATCTCTAAGTCGGAAACACCTAAGAGTTTTTGGGAGTCCATGAATTATAAAGAAGAATGGTGGAAACATGAGAATGTTTGATTGGAAAGGGGAAAATGGAATTTCTCTTGGATATGATCTAGATAAAAGAGGATATAGAAGTATTTACAAAGAAACTAGATAAATTGTTGACTCAATTTAAGTTAAAATAATTGAATGATCTGAGGAAGACAATGAAAATCGGGCTGATAGGGAAGTTGTGTAGGAAAGGATTGATAAAAATTCTGATAAGGATAAAAATAATTATAATCTTATTAAATAAGAAGGATCAGACTCAGCTATTTCTAGTGATGAATATGGTACATAAAAGTATCAAAATAGGAACCAAGTGTGGGCTCAAAATATTATTGGAGATCATGATCAGAAGGTTCAAATAAGAATACATACAATTGATATTACACATACTTTATTATATTCAAAAGTACACCTGAGTGATGTGAATCTTTATTTTGAGTATCCAAAATGGGTTTAGGAAACCATTTCTCCATTTTAAGGATTAAAAAAATAAGATTTTTTCTTTTTATTATAGCATAGTGAGGTAATAAGATCATTAAAAGTGAAGTTAAAGCCTCATTCTTGAATGGTGATATTGATAAGGAATTTTACATTGAACAACAATGGGGCTTTGTTGTTGGGAAAATTGAAAGTTATGTATACAGATTGATGAATAACTTGTATGGGTTAAAACATCCTCTGAGAGCATTGTATTCCAAATTGGACACTTGCTAAAATAGGAAGAGCATTATTAAAGGAAGAGATTATAAGAATATCTATAGCAGATAAAGTTAAGAGTATTCCATCATTGTATATTTTTATGGTGATGATATAATCTGGGTTGGGAATGATGAAATTGGTTGTGAAATATTTAATGAAGAAATGGAAAATCTATTTGGGTTGTCTATGATGGGGTAAATGAAATAATTTCTTGGGTTACAAATTTTTCTTAAGGAGAACCACATCATTCATTCTTATGAAGATTATTCTAAGGTACTTATTAATAGGTTCAACATGGATAAATCAAAACCTATTTCATCACCGGTTTCAGTGGGAATTTTTTTTACAAATGATGGATAAGGAAAATAAGTTGATTAGAAATAATTTTAGATACTAATTATATATTTATTTTATTTTAATTCCTCAAGACTTGAAATTGTTTATGTTGTTACATTATGTTACAAATATATTACTTCCCATAAATAATCACATTTTATATCTAGAAAATAATTAATAGATACCTGAAAGGAACAAAAAATTTCCAAATCATGTTTTATAGCTCAAGAAGTATTGATTTGTTTAGGTATTAAGATGCTAATTGGGTAAGAAATATTTCTAACAGAAGATCCACATCTGGTGATGTATTATTTTTTGGAGATAATTTTGTTAGTTGTAATTCAAGGAAATATATTTCAATAACTCTATGTGTGAATAATGTTGAGTATATTGATTAAACTCAAGCCGTTACTCGATCTATGTGGATGAAAACTTAATTATAAAATTTACTTATTGAAGTGAAGTTACCCTTTCTCTTGGGTTGTGATAATAAAAGTAAAATCAATGTATCCAAGAATCTAGTTCAAAATTTTCATTAAAATCATATTTGACATAAAGTATAATTACATATAATATCATGTGGAAAATAATGAATTGAACATTGATTATTCTTCCACATGAGGAAAAGTTGATGACATTTTTATAAAAATTTTACTGAAGGAATCCATTTCTAAAATGAGGTTGAATTTATGCATCCAACATCTTTCTCAACAAGTTTTAGGTATTTATTTTTGTCCCATTTCTCATATTACCTTTTGATAGGGTTTTCAAGAGGGAGATATCAACTTTTCTATATATCTATCATTTTGAATTCATGTAATGGGGGGAGTTGGGGGTAAGCTTTGAATTCATCATTGATAGTGTGTGAAATATTCTAACTATTTTTTTTATTGTTTGTAAGAATCAAATTTTTGTATTCCTGTAAAGGTACGGAGCTGAGATAGAAATGTTAAATAAGTAAAAATGTATTTCATGATCACTTCATTTATAAATCTTGGTTTTTCTATCAATAATTCGTGTTTCCTATAATGAGTTAGATCACATAGGCTGAAAATTGTTGATTAGTAATCCATCTCATGAGGATATAATGTTTTATTATTTATGAAACATGGATGACCATGAAATACAAAGGTGGATATTTTTAGGACCAAGATGATGATAAAGGTGACCTTATTCAGATATTGTCATTTGTTGTCAATAAAGTTTTTTAATGATGAAAGGTAAATCTCCTCCCTTTATAAAATAATCAAACTGACCATTGTATTCAACTAATCTGACGTAGATTACTTGAAAAGGTCTATTGTTTTGAGGAATAATCTTGCTGGATGTAAGTTGACATTGGATTAACTATGAATCTTGACTGAATGGTCTGATCATAATGGGGAGAATCAGAGTCGGCATGACTACGATAAATATGTGGTGATGCTTTTTTGATCTTCCAGTTCTCATAAATCAAAATTATTTGGAATACATGTGGATAAAGTTTTTCTAAAAGAAAGGGGTCTGAACGAGATGCTGCTAATCATATTCATATTGATCAGATCTGGATGGAATTCCATGGGTGTTGGATATCATATTAAGACACATCATAATTATTATGATCGTATTCATATTTATTGTATTTAGTTTGAGAAGTAAAGAAATATGTTGATGGAAGAGTAAGAATATTCTATAAATATGTCACATTACTATACATTCCAATGTAATTTTGATGTTGTTGAAGTCGGTCCTCAATGTATTTCAGGTCATGATGTTGTGATACAAGATTGAGTATGTGATTGAAGGGAGTAATTTAAGTTGGATATGTTGAAGCTAGTCCATCGTATTCAAGATTTCACTAAACTCACCATACGTATAAATTTTTTGTTTAGTACAAGTTAGTGGTAGCATATATAGAAGAGAAATATGAACTCTGTTAGGACCAAAAGGGGCTAGATACCGAGAGAGGAGGTGAATCAAGGTATGGATATTCTATTTCAAAATTCATCCCGCCCCACTAGATCTTGACCCTTATATTATAAGGGCCACATTTTTTTCACTTATTTGGTTAACGTTTGTCTTGTTCTTTCATTATTTGTCTGATAATGATGGTTTGGATGCAATGCAAGGAAACAAGCAGGTAGACACAGAGATTTTTACTTGGATCAACCTTATTGGGCTACGTCCCAAGAGAATACAACGACAAGGTGCGTCTTTACCAAATCCACTAAATCTTATTGAAAATATATAATGTTCATGCTAGATCACTTTAATTCATTGGGTCACTACCTTTACAATGCATAGGGTCAGCTCATAGATTTCCCAAGAGTCACTCCCAGTTTCTCTGTCTCTAGATCACTGTCGGTGGAGAGATCACCCTCTTCCTCTTCCTTTGCTCACGGCTCTGGAAACGGTCCACTCATAGTTTATAGACCTGTAGGTCTATTCATTATCATAAATGAATGCATCTTTAATTGTCTGTTGATTCTCTATTGATGTCCCACTTTAATCAATCGATGAATACCACTTTACCACTGTAATATTTGTTAACCCTAAATCTTTCGTGCAACCCTTAATGTGTATTACGAGCAATATTAATGATTCACGTGGAGGATTTCACTTTTGTCGAAAAACACCCCTTGCATGCAACTTCAATCTTACGTGGCACTCAAATCATACACAAAACTATCTTAGCTTGCACGCAACTCAAAGTCATTCATGAAACTCTCTTTTCAGGAAATTCTTATGTGATTTGGAGCTCAGATTCTCTTTAAGTGTTAGCTATTTACAAGGAGGGGGGTCACCTTTTATTTATAGGTGTCGTCAACCCCTGTGCGGAAGATTTACCATGTCGCGCAAGGTTCTCTTAATTCACGCAAAACCTTGTTTGACTTCACATTGGGTGCAGAAGTTTCATTCACACAACCTCATCTTTCACTCACATTTCAAAATCCTTTGCACACTCCATGCATTTTTCGTTTTTCAATGTTTTGATCATAAAATACAATTTTCACTCATGTTTCCAATCCACCATAGATCTTTCGCAAAACATCATTTTTTGAGGAACCTCATCTGTCGCACAAATTTTTAAATATTTTGTACACTTCTTGGGTTTTTCATTTCTCGATGTTTTGATCAAGAAACATTACATGAGGGTATGTTTCTAGACCACCTTATATCTTCTCCTTTTGGAAGGTTCCACCTTGTATCATCTCTTTCTGAACGGCCTCCAGATCGTTCATTCCTTTTTTGAGGTTCTTCTGACAATAAATGATTGTCAACAACATATATTTAACTCAATAACTCACCTTGAAAACCCCCTTTGTTGACAATTTTAACATCGTGGTATGCTTTGTCACCAAACACAACATGGATGCCCACTTTTTCAACAAACACATTCACCTCCAAAATGATTCAATGATACCTCAAGGGATTTCCCCAATAAACTCTAATTTGTTTTAAATGTTTTTCAATTGGTATAGGAGATCTTGTGTTATAATTGATTCCAATTTCTGTTTATAAATAGTAGAAGAAGATTGTGTAATTGAATCACTTTATTCAAGTGGATCAAGAGATGAGTGGAAGGAAATAGTTTGATATGTTATTGAGTGGGAGCTTGAAATTTGAATTCAATGTTTCTTTTAAACAGTTGGAATAAATCATGCTAATGAATATAACACATGTGAAAGAATTTTTCAAAGAAGATGAATTCTTTCAATTTCATTATACATTTTGATTTTATGGGTATAGAGATTTTTATTGAAGAAATTAGTTTTAGAAAATTGGTATGTGAATTAATATGATATTTTTATTTGAATAATTATGTATGATAATGATTTGAACTTGTGGAGAAGATTCAAGAAGGATCAAGAAGAAACCAAAAGAATTGGGAAGCATGGAAGAACACAAATGATTCATACATTCAAAGAATCGTGTAAATTTATAAAATTTGGTTGAGTGGGAAACCATTTCAAATTCTCGCCAAAACAACTCATGGGTCACCTATAGAAGGTGAGAAGTACATCATAAGTTTTGACTAAATTACTATTCATGGTGAATAGGAGAGAAGGAAGAGTGTAAAAGAATTTTAGAGAGAGAAGAAAAAGTTTTCGTATTGATTTGGGTTGAAGAAGTGTTCTTGAAATGAAGTGAAAGGATAAGATACAAGATTAAAATTTGTTCAGCTGATCATTATATTTAGTGGGTAATTGTCTTTAGATGTTTATTATATTTTACTTGTCATCGTATATAGTTGGTCATCATATCGAGATAGAAAATCGGATCATAATTTCTGCATTGGGATTTGTGGACTGAGGAAGAAAGAGTCCTGGATTGTATCAGTTGTATTTCTGGAGTGATATATTTTTTTATTGTGATGTCAGATTAGAGGAATTTGACTAGGGTGATTAGATTTGAAAGTTAAATTTTGTTCTATATTAACGTCGTTGTTGTTCATACCAACTTCTGGGTAAGAAAGTGAAGATTTTTTTAAAAAGAATAATTTTATGTAATTTAAAAAGAAAGAATATGTAACAAGTGTTGTTAGACAAATATTTCATTACCCCATTTTTGATAGTGGGTTAACATGCACTATTAGATTTCTTACATAGTGCTACATGAGTGTAAGGAAATATCATAATACTTGTATTCCAAATAAAATTTATTTATTTAAGTGGATTGTGTGGTTTTGGATTATTTCCAGACCATACCAATGGCGTAGATATTCTTATTGAATAGTGATACATGTAGGTACATGTGTTCTTCTAGATGTGTTTTGTAATTGTTTTGAGTAGGTTAATTGGAATTGAAAGTTGTTTCATTTTCAAGGATACATAATAGAAAAAGTATCACTAATTCACCCCTCCCTCTTTTAGTGATATAATTATCTAGAATGGGATCTCTGAAGTGGTAAGATTTAATTACTACAACCTCATTATTTATCAGGATTGTTTATGATGCCGCTTAAATTGATGAAATTTTATGATTCATATCTCAATAATTGTTATCACTTTTATTCTCTACTAGTTACCTTTGATATCTTCATGTAATGGTATCATTTTCCCACTCATTGGTACTTAATATAATTAAGAAAGTATTTCCGAAAAAATATTACTTTGTTTATCACATTAGTCAAAAACTTGCATCCCCTGAAACCATGTTTTCTAAAAAAATAAAATACTTTATACTATTATTCTACTATTGTCTAAATACAATTTTACATATTTTTACCACTTCAAAAAAAAATTTGAAATTAATCTTCTTGTTGTTTTTCTATCAAGGCTCTTCTGAAATATACTGAAAATATGAAAGGAATAATTATTTTTTACATAATCCTCATGTACTAATTTTTTTCCTTCAAAACACTACATTAGTTGAGGCATCCATTATACATTTTAAATAATATTTTCAAAAACAAATTTTTTTTTCATTAATATTTTTGATAGAATTTTATTTAAAATTTATTTTAAAGAACTAAATTTTCTATATATTTTATTATAAATTTTTTTTTAATGAGAATAAAAAATTAATTTATATGTTTGAATGGATATTTAAATATAAAATGATTTTCTTAATGTTTTATGTTTTAAAATTTTTATTTTAAAAAATGGAAATATTCACCTTGTAAATGTACCCATTAGTCTTTCAAAATTATTTTCCATATATGATGACATTATTTGAGGTTAATTTTGATTTTCTAGTGATATAATCCAACCATACCATTATTATTCTTGTCCTGGATGTCTTATGTTTTCATGTCATGATGTTGGGGAAGAATGTTTCCTTTACAAGGGTTATTCAACGATATAGTGCATATGAAACCCACTTATTTAATGGGCTATTTTATGATGGAATTATTATGAAACCTATTAATATTACAATGCTTATTAGTTGTTGAAATGATTTTTATACCCATTTAATTTCATGGGTTGTGATATAAGGAATATATATGATATTATTGAAAACCTATGTATTATTTCGTTATGTTATATGAGAGATATATATCTCCATACATTAAATTTGGTAAATATTTACATTTGTTCAGATAAACATTGCTATAATGAGGAGTGAACTCGGTACAGTAATTGAATTTTTCCATTATGAATGTTTGGGGAGTGAACCCATTCCACTATAAATAAATTTCCACAACTGTTAATGGTACTGTGTCCCACCCAGCAGATGTATCCCCCATGGAGTTACTTAATAGGTTTTGGAAGTAATCCTTGTCTTATAGGGAATGATTTTCTATGCTTATTTGTCTGCTACAATTCTATCTCTTATTCATAAGTTATTATATGTTGGATTATACTCCTTATTACCTTATGATTCATGACTTATGAACATCCAATATTTATTCTATGATTTTTAAATATGATCATTCATATGTGTGGTATGGTTTTTAAATGTTATGCTCATGTTATTATGCCATCATAATAATGGTGTTCTTACTAATCTACTGTATTTACCCTTACTGATAATTTGATCACTCTATTTATTATGTTCCCTTTCCTAGGATAATGAAGAATGTTTTTATGTAGGATTACTAATGGGGAAGATCAATATCAGAGAAAATCATGATCTTTCACTATGATATAAGATTATCTTTTCAAGGTTTCGAAGGAAATATACCAATATGGTCCATATGCATGTACTATTATAATTTATTAAAAATTACTCCAAAAATATTCATTATCCATGTATATAAATACTTGGTTTGTATAGTTGTTATCAAAGGAAATTATAAGTAAACATTTTGAAACAAGTATGACGAAAATTCAGTGATATCCCTAGGGGTATTTCTAAGGTAATGTTTGGGGATGTCTCTAAGGATAACTCTAAAGATTAGTTAAAGAATATAAACATGTATGGGAATTTTCATAAAGGGTATATTGAGTGGTTTCAAAGAGATTATATCCATGTCTAGATTATAAAAGTGGATGTGGATTTTAAATAATTTTTTTGAGACAATAAGGATTCCTCATGACATTTCCATTTCTCTATGTTTTGAAAATCAAAAATACTTTATCTAAAAGAAAATTATCATTCACTAAGGATTATATTATTAAGGAAAATTTCCCTTATATAAAGAAATTTTTATTCTTATCATGGTTTTCATTGCCTCGTTTTATAGTCTCTAAAAACCAAACTCATTTTATTACTAAGTCAAAAATTAGGATTCTTATCTAAAACCGCAGAATCTTAATGTTCCCCATATAAAGTGTCTGGTATTTTCAGACTCCGAATTCTCTGAAATACAGACTCCAACATCTCTGAAATTTAGACTCTGAATTATCTGAAATTCAGACTCCGAATTCACTTAAATTCAGACTTTGAATTCTCGGAAATTCAGACTCCAAATTCTATGAAATCCAGACTTTGGATACTCTGAAATTTAGAGACCAAAATCTTTATAATTTGGTGTCCTAATTCCAATTAATTTAAACTCTAAATTCCTTAGAATTAAACTCGAAATTCGTTATAATTTAGACTCTAAATTCCTTAGAATTTGATCTCTGAATTCCTCAGAATTCGGATTCTGAATTCTTCTGAATTTTGAATCTGAATTCTTCTAAATTCATACTATGGATTCCTCTAAATTCAGACTCGGAATTCCTCATAATTTAGACACTAAATTCCTCAAAATTTAGATTCCAAATTCACTAGAATATGGACTCTAAAATAAATATAATTCAGATTCAAAATTCTTTGAAAAATAGAATCCAAATATCCATGTTTTCTAGAGCACGATTGTTTTATGATTAGAGTCTGATGTCTATTTTTCATTAAACTTTTTATATTCATATTTAGTTAAGCTAATCCATTTACCTTAAAAATTATTTTTTCACAATAAAATTATTTATTAAAATTTGTCTCTAACTAAAATTTGATTGAGTGAAACATGTACAGGTATCTCCTTGATTCAAGGAAAACATATGACCTTTGGAAGAGTGATCTGGCTGTTGAATATTGTCCTTTAAATTGGAGCTCATTTAATTGAGATCATTATTGATATAGGGATTACATGTTGTGGCACCGTGAAGCTATTTTTAGAGAGAGAGACTCTCATGCCTTGTGGGTTTTCATGAACATATTTTCCAACCATGAACATCTTATTCAGATTCCTTCATGCGACTCCCATTTTTAATGAGTACAATTGAGGGATTCCAGGGATAAAAAGATAGGGGTGTCGACTACCTTAATGTTTGAGGGATTTCAGGGATAGCAAGACTAATTCTGATATTCCTATCGAGGGATTACCATGGTGTGGGTAAGACTAACTTTCTTTAAAGTATAAATCAAGGGACCTTTATCCAGGGTTGTTGGATACCCTAATATTTGGGATTAAATAGTTCATACTTGTTTCAGGTTATTATATCATGTTTTATTTCCATTACAATTTTGTTAAAGAAAAAAAGAATTATTTTCTTATACATTTTTATACTTGTATACTCTGATAAGTATGAATCTAGATGTTATAAGGTAGAATATTTTTGTAAGAAATTTTTTTCTAAGTTTCTTTTTTGGATCCATATTTATGGACCCTAAAATTTATTATCTTATAGTAATGAACTAAAATAGGGTTTGTGTGTTTTCATTTTTGACATTGTTAATCATATTGTTTTTTAAGATTTAAAATGTTTTTAAACATATAATTCACCCCCCCTATTTTAATTGAGCATCTATATATACTACTTTGATCCTAAAATTGGCATCAAAGGAGGTCTCTAAATAACTTATACTCACATATAAGTTTTTCTACTCATGTTTTCCTTATTCCAAATTTTCTTTCTTAACTCCTCTTGTTCAATTTTTTGCCTAAAGATTTTTATCATTGTTTACTAACAAGTATTCTAAAAAAGTATTTTCTTATAGAATGGAAGGTAAATATTTTGGTTCCATTGATAATATTAGTCCACCAGACCACCAATTTATTATGGTAATGATTATGATTACTAAAGAGATAGGATAAATAATTTTTTTCATGCTTACTGGAGATTACAAAATTTCTCATAAGGAAATTAGAACCTTCAATAATCATGAAAAACAATAATATCAACTTAACTTCAAGGTAGTCAATACATTATTATTTCTTATAACAAGGATCATATATATTCAAATATCTTCATGTGAATCTGCCAATTTGATCTGGAAGAAACATGAGGTTACTCGTTTTGGTACTTCTAAATTGACAGAGACCAAAATAGAAATGTTAAGAGCTGAATATCATGATTTCATATTTCCTTATGAAGAACATGTTTTCAATGTGAAATAAAGATTTATGAGAATTGTAAATAGTCTTAAAACTATGGGATATGAATGTCATGATGAAGATGTTATTATAGATACAATAATTTACATCATGCCAAATGAGTGGCAACAAAAAAGGGAAGTTGTAGATGAGAAAAGAAAAGTATATAATACTACTCTTGATGTGTTATTTGGAACACTTATTCATCATGAAACAAGGATTAAGATAGATGTTGATTTAAATAAAAAGAAGAATAGAAATGGAAGTCTATCCTTTACTACTACTAAATTCAAGACTCTAGAAAGGGTTACAAGCCCTAAGACTAACAAGTTCACCACTATATATGAGTAAAATGGAAGTGAACATTTTGAATGTGAGTTAGCTAATCTTTATTTAAGGATAAACAAGATAGTAGGAAAGAAAGACTTTTAGTATAGATATAAGAAGAAAGAAAGAAAAGGAAAGAAATATTCTAATGTATCCTATTGTGAATGTAAAATGTCTAGACATATCTTACCTGATTTTCATGTGTTTAAGATAAATGACAAGATGCAATAGCATATTGAGAGGAATAGTTAGAATTACTACAAATATAAAGCCAATAAAATCATTATGGAAAACGATGAATGGAGTTATAGTGGTGGTGACTCATTTGATGAGTCTTTAGAGTATGAATCTTCTAGTCAAAATAATCTTGGTCTACTATCCAATCTACACATTGAAAATTATTGTCTAATAGCCAAGGTGCACAATGCCAAATCTATAATTAATGTATCTTTGAATTAAAATTATACTAATGATAAATATTATGTGTCATCAAATGAATAATATTATTTAGATGAAGATAACTCTTTACCATCTATATAATAAGTGTCTAGGATTTCTAAACATATTGAAAATGATAATTCTAAACTTATGAAAAAATATTGAGAAGGAAAATTCTTGAATTTCGATTTTATCTAAATAAGTATCATATCATTATAAGGATATTTATTAGAAAAATTTTGATTATGAAAGTGTTTCTGAAAACCATAAGGAAGTTAATTCTAGGATTGATAAACATTCTAAGGAACTTAATGATATTAAGATATATATTTTAGTGGCTAACACATGTTCTAAAAGTAATATCATTTAGGATAAGAACATAACATTTTACTTTCCATCATTTTCGGATCAAAGAAATCATGGATTCCAAAAGTCTAACATTTTTATTTTATGGAATATAAATAATGTATCAATATAAATATATGTCACATGGATAGTGGATGTTCTCGACATATGACTGGTAACATAACATTTTTCGAAAATATTACCATGAAGAAAGGGGGAAAAGTAACTTTTCTAGATAATGCTAAGGTAAAATTTTTTGGTATAGGTAACATTGTTCTTCTTGGAAAGAAATTAATTTCAAATGTTTTATTTTTTAAGGGTATTAAGAATAACCACATTATCATAAGTCAATTATGTGATGAAGGTTACCTTTTGAATTTTTGTAACAATAAATTCTTAGTACACAATTACAAGGAAGAAATTATTCGGTCTAACCATAGGTATGAAAATATATACACAATTATCATAGAAGACCTTAGCATGCAAGATATACCTTTCCTTACTGAGATGGAAAATCAATCTTGGTTATGGAATAGATGTTTAAGAAATTGTACCCTTAAAAATCTATGAAATCTCTAAAAATATATTCTTGTAAAGAATTTACCAGTGTATAGATTTGATTCTTCAAAGGTTTTCAATCCTTTTTAATATGGAAAGAAAAATAAATCTTGTTCTAAATCAATCAGTGATGTCTCAACTTCTGATGCATTATAGTTAGTGCCTATAGAATTTTTTTGTCCAATAAAAATTGGATGTATTGGAGGAAAATATTATGTATTTGTTTTAGTTAAAGGTGAAACTAGATTTATTTTGAAAAATTTTCTAGAAAATAAACATGAATATTTTTCTTATTTCAAAACATTTAAGGCCGAAGTTAAAAATGGAAAAAACCTTACATTGATAACTATTCATAGTGATAAAGTAGGAGAATTTCAAAATACATATTTTGAGGCTTTTTGTAGAAGGAATTGTATTACTCATATCTTCTCAACTCCAAGAACTCATCAAGAGAATAGTGTAGTTGAAAGAAGAAAACGAATTTTTCAAGAGATAACTAAAACCCTGTTGATTGGATATTCTATTACTAAACACTTTTGGGATGAAGCTGTTATTTCTTATTGTTGAATTATAAATCATGTTTTAATAATACATTTTCCCAATAAAACACATTAGGAATAGTGGACTCGTCAATAATCTATAATTTCTTACTTCAATGTCTTTCATTTCAAAGTATTCATCCTGAATACTAAAGATAACTTGCATAAATTTTCCCCCAAATCGGATGATGAAATTTTCCTATACTATTCCTTTACATCTATGGATTATATAGTTTTTAAAAAAGACACTTGTATTGTTGAAGAAACTGTGCATGCCAAATTTGATGCAACTAATCATTTTGATTACAAACATCCCCAACCTACATCCTTAGATGTATTTTAAAAAAAATTACTATCAATCATTGATAGATTATTCCTCTTATAAGGATAATGTTCAAGAAAATTGTTTTGAAGAATTTACCAAGATGTTTTTCTACCAGATGATGATGAATTTTTTTTACAAAACCCAAATCAGTTGTTTATTAAGAATCATCTAAGTGATAATATCATTGTGATGTAAATCAACTTTAATGGACTAGAAGTTCCTTAAGAAATGAAGTAAATCATTTTTAATTCCTTTCCCAATTCGAACAAAAAATCAATTCAGAAGATTTAGGTTTTGATTATTCGTTTAAATCTATACAAGATGAGATAAATGAATTTGAGTAGAACAAATTTTGAACTTTGGTTGAAAGTGATAAGGAATCTACTATAATAGGAGTAAAATGGGTCTTCACAAATAAGTGTGATAAAAATGGAATCATTGTAAGAAATAAATCTCGAATAGTTTCTAAAGGCTATAATAAAAATAAGGAATAGACTATGAAGAAACATATTCTCTAGTAGCTTGAATTGAATATATTTAAATTTTACTCACCTTTGCATCATTATTTAATTTCAAACTTTTTCAAATGGATGTGAAGTGTGCATTCGTTAATAGATATTTTAATGAGGAAGATTACGTTGAAAATCCTCTTGGTTTTGAAGGCACAAAACATCCTAAAAATGTTTCCAAACATACCAATGATTTATATGGACTTAAACAAGCCCCTAATGATTGGTTTTATATACATATAATATATTTGTTACAAAATAATTATATTTAGGGAACTACTGATCCAACTCAATTTATAAAGAATGATAATAAAATCTTTCTTGACTCTTAAAATATTTGTTGGTGAAATTATATTCAGATCAAATCAGTAATCATTAAATTATTTATTTGAGAATATAATGAAATTTGAGTTTGAAATTAGTGTGATGGGTGAGTTAACATTTTTCTAGCTTTTCAAATTTCTAAAAAACTAGAAAGAACTTAAATATCACAAAATAAGTTTATTAAATATCCTCATAAAAATTATTGATATGAAAACACTAAATTTATTAGCACTCCAATTATTACGTCAAATATTCTAGATCTTGATTTAGCTGGGAATCTAATAGATCAAACATCATTTAGTGGTATGATATGATGTTTACTATACTTGACAGCTACTCGTCCAAATCTATTGTATTCAGTATGCTTATGTGAATGATATCCATTAAATCCAAATGCATCTCATTTAAAAGTAGTGAAATGAATTTATTTCTATTTAAATGGAACCATGGATTAAATAGTTTTCTATACATCTGAAAATAATTTTCTATTATAAGGAATTTCAGATAATGATATTGGTGGATGTAGAATGGATTTATAAAGTACATCTGGAACATGTCATTTCATAGGAGATTAGTTAGTTTCTTGTTCATACAAGAAGAAACACTCAGTACCGCATTCCACTACTAATGTTGAGTATGTTGCAATAGGAAGTTGTTGTGCCCAAGTATTGTGGTTGCGACACACACTCACTGACATTGGAATGAGTTCTACTAAAACACAGATATTGTGTGATAACACAAGATCCATTACCTTATGAAAAATCCCTACACATCTCTCTTGTGAAAAAAAACATAGATATTATGCATCACGATCTTAGGGATCCCACACTTAAAGAAGATACCATTTATTAATTTATCAGAACGCAACACCAACTTGATGATTTTTTTACAAAATCTCTATCCTCCAATAGATTTGAATATATTAAACTATTGTTAGGAATAATAATTCTAAGGTAATATTTCATATTAAATTTTTATTGAAACTTTTCTCCTTACATTAAGTAACTCCTTCTCATAGGGGGATTACAGTTGCTTGCTAACCAATTTTTTTTCCCTAAATCAGTTTTTTCATAACCATATTTTGTTTATACCCAATATTTTATTGAAATTTAAAATTCTAGATCCAAAAGTTTTTTTTACCTAATAAAATTTTTAAGATTCTAAAGTTATTCAAGAATAATGATCTTCATAAATGAAAATTTTTCCTTGCAATCGTGAAGGTATGTTTCCTTATATAAATTGTGGTAATTGAATTTTTTACTTGTTTTCATTTAAAAAAATTATAGGATTAACATTCCTTAAATTTGAATTTTCCTTAAAACCTCAAAATACCGAAACCTACCAATTATTAATTCATCTTTCATTTAAACGATCAGATCAGATTGTGGTTTTTTCAACTGTTGGATCAAAATGGGTATTAAATCCATCACTTTGATGCCTATATAAAGGCCCCCTATTACTTCTCCCACATAGATTTTCAAGGATATTTGTGTTGACTCTCTACCTCTCTCCAAAAATATCATTCAATTTTTCCATGATATCTAATACACTGGATGTCACTGGAATCCTCCTTATAAAAACGATGTCCTCATCTAAGGATATAAAGCATTGGAAAATCTACATGAAAAGGTTGGTTGGACCAATGTTTATAGCTAAGTATAATTGATTGATTATAAAAAATATTAAGTTGATTGGGTGGGATTGTTTCTATGTAGCCAATCAAAAAAGTTAGGATCCAGTTTACCCAAACATGATTATATAATTCTACGATTCAATATATATTTTTTAAAAAATGTGGATGAGATAAATTTTTGTTTAAGAGCTATGGTAAAACCTATTTCTTATCCTTCATCATGGAAACAAATATTCATTGATTTATGTAAGAAGGTGAGGAAATTTTTTTTACTCACAAGCTGCCATATTAGTTTGGACGTTTTGAGAAGGAAAAGGAAATTAAGTGCTTTGGGATCAAAGAAGTAAAATAACCGAAGATCAACCACCATTCAACAAAAATCAAATCATTATAATTATGGGTACAAGGGTTTATCATTCCAAGAAAAGGAGACAAGGACTCCTTCATGAGAAGTGACATCTTTATTTTGGATTTTCAGGTTATCCTGAGGAATGTAAATCTTCTGAAGTATAACCTTGTGAAAATCACCAACATCAAGAATGGAACTCTCAAATCCCATATCATCATGTATTCAGAAATTTTGTCTGAGATAATTGTTCTATGTTTAGAATCATTCACAATTCCATGCAGTTCTAACAAATAAATTTCATGATCTTACTGCTAAGTGATGATACCTTAAAGAAAATGAATGTAGGTATAAATACAAAGTGCATAAAAATTTATGACCTTTTATATAGTGAGGTTGAAGATCTATCTAAGAATGTGGAAGTATGAGAGACTTCCAATAAATTTTAGAAGAATAGAAATAAAAAATAACTAGAAACCTAAGAGAAGCCTACAGTTCCAGAAACACAGTCAACTCCACCAAAGAACATAAAATAAAAATACATTCCCTGATGAAGTGGTAGAAAAGTTAAGGGAATAGAAGAAGAATAAGAAATGAGGATATCCTAGTTTTTGGGATAGATCTTACGGAGGAAAAACCATTCAAAATTCATTCGTCTTAAGTGTATGAAATGATAGAAAACATAAGAAGTAAAAGAAGAAAATCTATGAAGTTGAGATCTTTCAAAAAATTCTCAAGAATACTCATAATGCCTCTGAACAGATTCCGTTTCTGGAATCTTTTCGACAAGAATTAGTACTAGTAGACACTCTGGGAAAGATTATTTTAATTCTAAATCCTAAAGTAGAAGAAGAATTAGTTCATGAAGAATTAATAAAAGAATAATAAGAGGAAGAGGAAGATTTGAGTGACAATGTTATAAAGAAAGTGGAAGAATATCATGAGAAGGAAAGTCCTTCTGACAAGATGTCAATCTTGAATTCTCTGGTTGAGTCAACCAAAATTTATTCTCAATGAGAAGAGGATAAGGGACAGAAATAGGTTACCAAACCTACTGATGATGAATATAGCAATCATGAATTCATCCAACCTAATGATCTTAACAGGGATGCAGAGAAAGAAGATGTTGATAAAGATAAATTTTCCAACTTTTAGATAGTGAGCATGAATCTCCCAAGGATTTTGAGACTATTTACAAATTGGATAAAGGATAATATGTAGTTTTTGATACACCTAAGAATGATGTGGTTATTAAAGAGAAGTGAATGTTTGTGGTTTGTCCAAGAGGAATGTTGAAGACCTAGAAAAATAATCCTCACCTAAAATGAAATCAGATTTTGAATCTTCATCTTCAATGAGTTATGATTTTTTTATGGAGTCGTTGAAGAATTTAGTGAACACCATTCCTTTTTTTTCTGATTCTTGATTCAATATTTCAATTGCATCCACAATCTTTTAGTCATAAGTTCGATTCCATATGCATGATCATGGAATAGTTCACCAAGATTGAGTCATAATTCCAAACCTGTTATCTTGGCAATGATAGTCATAAAAAAACATGTAATGAAATTAAAAATTGGTCTAAAAGTATCATTTAAGACATGATAATCTTTCTTCACTTCAAATATTTTCTGAAATACGCTTTTGAAAAATTGGATGATAGATTTAAAATTTTGAAAATGATTTTTTTAGAAAATCTGATCCTTGAACAAGTAGCCCAAACGTAAGAAGTTAAATAGCTGAATGTGAAGTTGAATTTAATGGCCTTAAATTTAAAGAGTGAAATGGAACTCATGACAGAGTTCAAAGAAACTTTAAATCAGCAAGAAGAGATACTAAAGTCTTAGAAAAAAATTCATAAGTCTCAATATGAGAAAATCATGGATTGAGAAAAGAAAATTGATGATCAGCAATAGTTGAATTATAGGATTGAGGAAGATTACAAGGATCTCATGAAGTTAATGGAAACATTGAGAAAGTACATGCTGAAGGGAGAAAAGGATAAATAATTTTTTCCTTTCAATTCTAATCTTTTGTTATATTTTTTCTCTTACCCAGTATCAGTTTTTCCAATCTGAATGAAAATTTTGTTTTTCTTCATTTTTTTGTATTGTTCTAGTCTTACATGTACTATTTTTTCATTCTCTATATTTATTTTTAAAAATCACAAAGCGGGGTAAAAAATGATCTATAGAATACTATATATAAGGAAGATAATTCCCTAAGAATGTTTGAGTTTTAGTAAGGGGGTTTAAAAACCTAAGTGGTAGTTAGTAAAAAACCTAAGTGGGAGTTAGTCATATTTAACATGTTTCATAATAAAATGGGAGATAAGTTTTTCTTTTATTTTTCATAATGAAAATTCTTAAGTCTTATATTCATTTTTAAAAGTGTGTTTATGATTTCTAATAAGTGGGAGATTATTGATTCAATAAGGCCTCCTTATGAATTTTCCATTCATATAGGTTTGGAAAATCCCAAACACTTTATAATAAATAAAATTATCATTCCCTAAGGATTATTTTCGTAGGGAAAATTTCTCTTCTCTATGGAAATTTTTAGCCTTATCTGGGTTTTCATTGCCTCATTTTATAATCTCTGAAAACCAAATTCATTTTATATATAATTCAAAAATTAGGACTCTAATCTAAAGCCTCATAATATTATAGTTACTTTGATATAGAGTCTTCTATTTTTAGACATAAATTTCTCTCTAATATAGATTCTAAATTCCCTGAAATTTGAACTTTGGATTCTCTGAAATTTAGACTCTAAATTCTCTAAAATTCAGACTCTGAATTCTCTAAAATTCTGACTCTGAATTCATTGAAATCCAAACTTTGAATAATCTAAAATTCAGACTCTGAATTATTTTAAATTCATACTCAGAATTCCTTATAATTCTGACTCAAAATTCCAAATAGTTTGGACTCTGAATTTCTCAGAATTCAGACTCTTCATTCCTCAGATTTCAGACTCCTAATTTCATATAATTATAGCTCTGAATTTATTGGAATTTAGTCTCTAGATTCTATAGAATTCATATTCCGAATTCATTGAAAAATAGAATCCTATTATCATTTTTTCTAGATTTTGTTTGTTTATAGTATGAGACTCTAAATTCTATTTTTCCTTAAACTTCAGATATTCATATTTGGTTAATCAAATCCATTTTCCTTTCACATACTTTTGCAACAAAAAATGATGTCATAAAATTTGTTTTTAACAAAATGTTTGTTGAGTGACATGTGTACATGTCCCTTCGAGTTTCAATGAAAAAATATTATCATGGGATGAGGGATCCGACCATTGTAGTTTTCCAACAAATAAGAGTTTATTTAAACTAGAACATAATCTATATAGAGATTACATGTTGTGGTGATGTAAAGTGATTTCTAAATAGATAGACTCTCATGACTTGTGAGTTTTTAGGAACATCTTGTTCACCTGTAAATATCTTGTTTATATTGCTTTGTGTAACTCTGATTGTTATTGATTACAATAGAGGTATTCTAGGGATAGGTAGACAGAGGTTCCAACCATCTTAAAGTTCAAGGCCTTGTAGAGATAACAAGACAGAATCTGATATTTCTATCGAGGGCTTACCCTAGTGTGGGTACGACTGACTTTCTTGAAAGTATAAATCAAGGTACCTTTATCCAATGTTGTTGGATACCCTACTCTTTGGGTTAAAATATTTCCTTCTTGTTACTTATTATTGTTCCAAGTATTATTTCTGTTGTAACTGTGTTAAGGAAAGAAATTATTTTTTTTAATACTATCTAATACTTGTATAATCTGATAAATATGATTTTATAAGCTTTTTGGTAGAATACTTTTTTAAGAAAACTTTTTCTATGTTTCTTTTCTGAATCCATATTTCCAGATTCTAAACAAGTTTTTCTTATAGTTATGAACTAAAAGACATTTTTTTTTATACTTTGTTTGACATTTTCAGTCATAGTTTGTCCTTAATATTAAAAAACGAATGTTTTTAAATGTTCAATTATCCCCCCTGTAATTGAGCTTCTCCTTGTAATATTTCTATCCTACAGTTTTACCTCGAGGTAATAACAAAAACAACACCATTTTAGGATTGACTAAATTATGAAATGGGGTATGAAAATGGGAATTGATGAACACATGGTTTGATAGTCATATAGGGATAGACTATGGAAATATAAAGACTCTTTCCAAACCATCATGATTGATTTAAATATATGATGATCATGGATGATCTAGGATAACATTATGGTTTCATATATTTAAAATAAGGACTCATTATTTTGATATCCAATAACTTATTTTCATGATTAAGTGGTTTTATGCTATAGAAAGTATTTCGTACATTATGATTTCTAGTTTTAGTAAATTATATGAACCTGAAGAGAACAATGCTAACAATGGTTTTGGTAGATAATATTCTAATGGACTGTAAAATTGTATGATAAAAGGAGTAAATGATATTCTGATCATTCTTAATTAGTTATCATGTAACATGATTAAAATTATCCCACCTAACCAGCTCTTAGAATCTCCAATGAAGATAATGACTGAGTTTGTTGATTGTTTTGGTATTGAAGTCCATGGGGAAAGAATATTATGTTTTCTATGTGTCGTGAATGTAGGAAGAGACACAAAAGACAATTTGTTAGAGGAATATGAAGATGTATTTACTATGGAAAAGGAAACAAATAAAGAAACTAGAATGGGAAAATTAAAAGATAATTTAATAAAATGGTTGTTAATTTTTGTCTACCAAAATTATTATCAATGGAAGAATGCTTTAGATGATGAAATCATCGGAATTATGAAAATCCTTGTCCTATGGGGAAAATCATGATGAGAAACAGAATGGTAGTATGAGAAATGATTTTATTTCTGATGATGAAGGGACTACAAATGAAATATAAAAAGAATAATTATTATGATATAAGACCATGAATCTGAGTTAATGGTGTCTGAAGATAGTTCAATTTTTAGGTATTATTTTATTTTTATTCCATGAATCATAAAATTATCGGTTGTATTTTGGTTATTAGAATCATGAAACATCATTGGATTGTTCAATAGTAGTACTACATTATTTATTTTCATGAATATGTATAATGGTACTAATAAACTAAAAATTCATTTAATTAAAAGGTAATATTTTTATTACGTGATGATAGCCCTTAATATGATCCTAATGTTCATAAAATTGTTTTTAGTTTGGATAAAATCATATTTGATAAAAAATCAATCGGAATGTATTGATTATAATAGAACTAATTAAGTATTTATTGACAGAGTGGTTTATAAAATCGAGGATATAATTTGCATAATTTTTTTATTTATGGAATATATAAGGTAATATATGTTTAAAGGGGTATATAATAATAGAAGTTTTCAACAAGGATTTAAGTTAATTCTGATAAGTACCATGTTTTAAGAGAATACTTGATGAAGGTATTCACACAACTAGTATGTAGAAATAAATACATACTTTATGATATATAGGGGATCACTTTTAAGATACTTTTGAGAAATTTAGTGTAATTATTTATAACGTTTTATGTTTTCATCTTCTAAAAGGTTCAAAGGGGTTAAGCATTTCTGAAATGGGTTTTTAACACTAAATGATGTATTATAAATTAATGTTTTACAATATTATTATTTATCTATATCGGAAAACTTGTTCTAGACATTTTTTTAGAAAATAAAAAATGTTTGATGGAGTATATTATCATTCAATTTATAGATCATATGATTTACTACTTCATTAGACACAATAAAATTTCATTTATCTCATTGAGTAAAACATCAAGTGAAAATTGATCATGGGATAAAAAATGTATAAGATTATTCATTTGAAATGGAATAGAATCCAGAATGTATATCTCAATACAAAAATTCATCAACTTTAATAAATGTATCTTGGAAGATATTTATATCATATTGCCTTCATTTATGTTGACTTAATTGGACCATTAATTCATCAGTGATTTATAGTTTTCTGATTTCTAACTTTCTATGGATCATCCAATTTTTATTTTTAGTTATCAATATCACTCTCTTTATCTATTATGATTTTTCTCAATTTCTAAATCATTAATTCCCATATATGTTCTCCTATGTAGAAACATAGTTATGTATTAATTTAGGTAACCATAATGTTTTAAAATTTACATTTTTAAAAGAAGATTTAGTATACATATTTATGATGCGGGATGCTATAAAATTAACATTTAGGTATTAAAAAATTGATGACCATGATGATTTTTGATAGAGAGAAATTCATTTTAATGTGGTTATAAAGTAATTCCTTATGTTTTTAAGAATTTTTTACAAAACAAATTAAAATTATTTTATGGATTGGGTTTCACTCTTCACCAAGTTAGTCATTCTTTATATAGAACACCATGTAAGGTTTTTGATATATGAAATATTGAGTTTAGGCTGTGTTATACTTAAAAATAAATGTTTTCTGTGTTATAAAAAATACATAGTTACTTCGATAGCTTTCACTACATACAATATGGATTTTTATTGAACTATAATATACTAAAAATTTTATTATGTAACATGAGAGTTATCGCCTTTTGGTTGGAATGTATAGATATATTATTATATCTAGGTTATTAAAATTTATTATTCTCACATGTTTATTAGTTATCTATTGATTATAAACAAAATAATAATTATTTCAAAGAAAAATAAATATTTTCTGAAAAATAATATCCTTTTAAAAAGATAGGTTAACTGTACATGGAAAACGTAATTTAAAATAAAATGATACCACATCATAGTAAATTTATTTTATAAAATAAAATTCATTTTCTAATTCATAATCTCAAAATTATCTTAGTTTTATTTGTTGGAATTTTTCTAAAAAGTTCCATTTTTTTATAAATAGAGAGAAGTTCTAAATTTTAATAAAAAAAATCATTTAAATTTAATATTTTATAAGGGTAAATTATATATTCAGTTTGATTTAAAGTAAAATTATATTAATTATATATAAATTAACAGAATTAAATTCATTAAAATCATTTTCATATGAAATTTGACATTAAAATTTTTCAATATTTTGAACATTTTCACATTAAAACTTAACATTCCTGTCACGTTTTCTTGATTAATTTTAAATTAAATTATTCCAATTATGTGAGTTTTATTTAGAAAAACATATATCATATTTTAAAAAAAATAATTTCTAATTTCTAAAACTTTCAACTTAATTATTGATTGACGTTATTAGTGAAGATAATTAAAATTAATTACAACAGTTAAGGTAAAAATGAATCTACTTTGTGTTTAAACGTAGAATATCAAGTATAAAATGACATAAAAAAATATTCCATCACATCTTTTATGGGAATATTTATAACATTAATACTATATTAATGGTTATTATGATTTTTTTGGATACGATTCCATAAATGTGACCTATATAATAATTTATGCAAGGAAAAAAGACAAAAAACTATACATCCCTTATTGTTAATATTTATAAAACATTGGGATATCGTAAAAAAATTACTTTGTTTATATATATTATCAAGAAATATAAATGATTTTTTACATTATAATAAATTATCTTTAATTTTCAAAGGTGAATTAGTTACTTAAAATGATTAAGAAACATGAAAAAAATAATTATTTAGTTAATAGTTACCTAAAATAAATGATGCAAAAATTATTACAACTAAAATAAATTGAATGAATTATTTTCATCCATTAATATTCAATTTTAATATATCATTTTAATGAGGTTTTAAATTAACGGATTCATATTTTATAGTTTTATTGTTATTTTTAAAATTAAATTGATTAAATAATTTCAATTTTCACATTATTTTTATTTCATAATAAATTATATTTCATTAAATGATATCAAATTAATGAAAAATCCAATAATATTAAAAGGGATTTTTATATAATAATAAATATAAAATATTTTAAATTCTTGGATTGTTTTAGCTTTTTTAATTAACACATTAACCCTGAAATAGTAAAATCATTGTTAGTGTGGTTAGGGTTAATGTATTGTTATTGCAAGTTGCATCCATATATATGAATATAATTTCAAAAAATCGTGGGATTTTTATTTTATAAACGATATATCACTTTTAGAATTAGATGGTATAAATTATCTAAAAATATCACTTTAGTTTAGATTTATGACTAAATTTCATAGCTTATAAAATTAGTTACCATAATAAAAAACAAAAAGGTAAAAGTTGGGACACGTAGAATTTAAGGAAGAATATAAAAAAATGAACATTTTTTGTGATGGAGGAGCATCTTGACCAAAGAAAAAATATCTTATTTTATTATTATGTTTTTTATTCACATGAGGTATAGGAGAACACCCTAAAATGAATAATCTTTTTTATTTACGAGAATGAAACTCCTCCACAAGTTTAAAAGAGAACTCACTCTCCCCCTTTATTCATAACTCTCAAGCCATTTGAATCAACCAAACCCAACATAATCCACTTCCAAACATCCCTCCCATCATCCTAGAATACTTATATTGGGTATAAATCTCACATAGTAAGGCATTAGTGTAAGCTTAAAGAATTTTGATGAAGAAGAGTTGGTTTGACCATGTATAAAGGTCATCAAGATTTAAGGTAAGGGATTTCCATCTCACTTTTAATTTTATGAGACACATGCTATATTCAAATCCACATGCTTAAATATTGTGTATATAATATTTAAGAATATAAATTATGATTATTCTACTTAAATTTTTTGGTATTTACATACCCACTTGATGATCCCTCTTTTATGGTGTTACAGTTTCTATGTCCTTAAAGAGGTAATAGATTTTTTTATCAATTTTCCTTCTTTGAGAAACATGTTATGTTATGAACCTATGTTATTTTAAGATGTGTATATACTAACACATTAACATATTATATCATCAATATAATTATTTTAACTATATTGTAATACTCATGTAATATAATTTTTTCATGGATATTTTGATTCAATGTTACCAAACTAGTTGAGTTTATTAGTACAATATCGTAGTTTATTAGTATTATTAATGATTTTGATTCCATTGATGAAATATTATGATCCATATATCTGGAATAATAATTAAATTTTATATCCTATGGTAATTCATTATATCTTTAGGTAATTTCACCATTTTTTCACTCTTTGGTAAATATAATGGTTTTGAAAATGTTTTTATGAATAAATTACTTAATTTACCACTTTAATTAAAAACCTATTATCTACCAAAACCATGATTAATAGACATGGAATGAGGATAATATTCTTTTTTTATATTATAATCTTCATTTGATTCGATGTTGAAAAACATGTCTACTATTTCATTTTACAATTAGATCTTATTTTCTTATCATTATTGTAATTTCTTCTTAAAATGGACAATTATATGATACATTTATTAGCATGAATAAAAAACAAAATGGTCTTGATAATATTTTTAAATTTTATTTTTTGGTCTCCCATTAAATGAAGAAAATTATATCATGATTTAGATATGTAATACTCATTTCAATGATGACCCATTTGTTCCTTAAATAAAAAACAATTAGGGTGAACTGAAATGGACAACAACAAAATAAAATGACTATAGAAGCCAATATCCAATACCAATGAAGAAAAAATTGGAACTAAAGATAGAGGTAACCTTGATTAAAACTTATTATTGAATTGAAAAGTAATAATTCTTAGATTTATAGGGTATTAATGGAGGTCTAATTTAAATATGGTATTTCAGGATAGATTCTATGACCTATAAAAATATACCCTCATTTAAATCATAAATAAAAAACAAAACATATATTTATTATGATGTTTTATAGGATGTTATCTGAAAGGAAAAAATCCAATTTATTTTTCTATGTCCCACACTAATTTGGCTATATTGAATCTGTTTTTGGCATGTTTTTTGGTGGATGAATGTTGCAACTGATTTTTTTACCATGTTTCGAAAAGTCCATGCTCAATTAACATTCCACCAACTAATTCCTAAAAAATTTTATTGATTTGACATGGATATTGGGGTCTCAAACCAAGGATCAATATAAATGTTTAAGGTTGTGGTGTTGATGTTTCTAAGGAGAGGTGGTGTTTTTATATTGTAATGTTATGTTACCTCTTTGACATTGTAATTATTTTCTCACATGTATGTTGTTATAATCTCCATATTTGATTAAAAAACTAACAATTCAGCCCATTTTATGTTATTCATATTAAAAATTTGAATAATTTTTTCCATTTGGTGAATTTATTCACATAAATAATAGTCATACCCCTTATAAAATAGTAGAGTGTTTGTTATTTCTTTGTTTTTCACTTCTTAAACTATGCACTAACGAGTCTACTTTCCACTTCTATTATGTTAATAGAATCAATGGAAGGATAACACTAATATGTTATTATATAATTGAGTTTAAATGATATGTATTGGATGATATTTCTCACTCTATACATGTTTAATTATTTCTATTATTTTATTTTTTCATTCATTGATTTCCCTCTTCCTCTTTCTTATTTAATGTTATCATCGCACATTTATGTAATAATTAGATCGGTGACCTTGGAGTGATCTTGAAAATGATCCTTTAACTATATAGGTTATTCTAATGTTTCTTTAATGTTTATTAACTAGTTATTAGTGAAATTATTTTGAATTCATTGATTGGATCCTTCTTGAGTCAATCAAACTGTTATAATTTACAAGGAATTCATCCAATCTACCCAACGTGATAACCAAGGATCATATTATTCTCTCAAATGGAATTCACATAGTTCTCCTAATTCTAATTTAAATCATCAAAATTAAAACTAGTGTTTGACACTATATTTTAAAATCACTCTATTAGAATTTAGGTGTCATTTGAATTATTCTAAAGTCAATATGGATTCTAAAACCCAAGCTACAATACAATAGATCACTTCAACCCTAAAAACAAGGGTAAATTAGGTAAAGTACATATATTGGTGCCATTTATGGGGACCCAATAATGTAATATTGACAATAATTTGATTCCCCCCATTTCTATTTTTACACCTTAATTTATCTTATCATTTCCCCTTTCTTTTTTCCTCTATACATGGTGCATTTCTCCATATACACTAAACCAATAAAAGCAAATTGTTAAGGTTGGTAGTCTAGGGTTTGGTGATTCAAGAACACCTAGGGGTCTCTTATAATTAGAAAATAATATTCTTAATACTCCATATCCAAAAATTAACTCCATTTTTGTGGAGCTGATTTAGTGAATCCAACTAACAAACTAGGGTGGAAACCAAAATAGAAATCTAGATGAGACAGCCCCAAAATAGTGAATGCCTTCATTAAAACCACGATCTACTACCTTCCAATGGAATAGAAAAAATAACCAACTTTATTTATTCATGTTTTAGTCTGATAATTTCAATATTTCATCAAACCTCAGGTTCTACACTAAATTCTAACATTCCATGGGATGTACTCAAAAATTTTGTACCTTCATGTCAAGGAGTTCAAAAAAAATATTTAAACCTTTTGACAACAAATCAACTTGAGTTAGATTCAATAAGTATCATTCAATTATAACTAAATTATAAAGCCATGAATTTGTTAAAAAATATTATGACCACAAATATCCACTTTTATGATCAACTTAAAAGAGAATTATACAAAAAAAATACTTCCGTTGGAAGAAAATAATTTGAATTAAAAAGAAAAAACAATTTTAAAAAAAATATTAAAGATATTCATTTTATGAAACATTCGAAATTTTCAAATACATACTCAACATGTGATCTCATCACATATTTTCAATCCAAGATCATGTTTTAATATTTTATTAATGGTTTATTCTTGTAAGCAAACAACTCATCGACATGATGTGCAATAGACCCTTCTAAAAAACCCCAAATGATGCTTATAAGTATCTTTATGGTATGTATGATAAAAATTAAACATGGGGAGAAACACCCTACATTGAGAAGCCACCCAAATATGGTGGAATTAAAACTGTTATAGAAGAATAATCTCTAATGGAAAACCATGATACACTCACTAAGAGGGAGAAGGAGATCGATCTTTGGAAGGTATAATAAATCCAAATTGTTTAACTTGTTTGCACAATTAGTGAAAATAAAAACCAAAATAATCATAACTATTCCATCATACCATTCATAGAGAATGTTCGTTTAGGAGGTCCTCTAGAGGATATAATCTCTTTTATCATTAAAAATCCTTAGTAACAAATAAATTTCAATCCAAGGTACAATGACCATCCATGATTAATTTTGAAGGAAAACTAGTAACACAATTATCCATAAGGAACAAACCCATGCCCCCAATATATTTTCAAAACCCATAATCATTTTTGGCCAAAAATGTTGAAATAAAAACCTCATCTTATCCAATAATGATAACCCATCCAACAACCCATCAAATATCTAATCAAACAACAAAACTATCCTCTTTGGATAAACTAACCAACAAAAAAAATTTACAGTATATCCCTCTTATGATACCTAAATAGTTGTGTAAAGAAATAGATAAAATGAAATAAAAAATATTCATAAAATTAAAAATAATTATAAACTTTTAAAATATTTAAGGAATTCATTCCTACTCAGACAGTACCATCCTCAACCTTAAGGAGAGATTCTTGTTACACACAAATCACTCATGAATAACTAAAAGTAGTTATTGTTTTAAAAAGTGTAAAATACATTGGAAAACTAAAACAAACCATTCCAAAAATATATTAATGGTTCAATATCACATGAAAATTTTAATTTAATGGCCTCAATAATTTAAAAAAACCTAATAAAAATATGAAAGGATGACAACAAAACCAAATAATAAAGAAATCACATCCCTTCTCGCAATGCATGAGAGGAAAATATAAATCTTAACAGAACTACACTTCGAGAGAAATATTCTCAAATGGAATGTTTAGCATACCCTTATTGATATAATAAAAACCATAACTACATAATCCATGTAATTTAAGGAACTATATACATTCAAGAGGAAGTTCTCACACAAAAACAATGTACTTTTGACATATAATATGGTCCCCAACTTCCATGGAATCATTACTCATAAGAGGAATGAACTTGGTAGTCCATACATTAATGTTAAACTATGAGAAATATCTTTTTAATAGGCCTTTTTGATCTAGGTGTTAGTATAAACCTCATTAAATATTAAATGTATTTTGAATTAGGGCTTGAATATCTCAAACTAACATCTATAAACTCTAAATTACTTGTTGTAGTTTTAGGGTTACTAAGGGGATATTGAAGGATGTTTTGGAGAAATTTGAAAATTTCATTTACCTTACTGATTGAATTTTCATTGATAAACACCACTGTATAAGTCCAACTGATAAAACCCACATTATCCTTGATTGACCATTATTAGCTATAATCAACTTAGTAATTTGAGTTAGGAATGGAAACATTAAAATAACCTTCCAAAACATGAAACTCAATCTGAACATATATAATGAAAACGCATAGTTTGGTCATGATGAGGAAGTCCATGAGGTTAATTAGATAGGTATTATTTAATGTTAACTAGAGGAACATTGAGGAACCTTTTAAATATATTTATGTCAGTATGATATTGATTTCATTTCTTAAAATGATTAAAATTTGTATCCTTGTATTGAATTTCATTTCAAAGACTCATTAGATGAGTTTTTATAACAAAAAATATGGAATCATTTGGGATAATAAAACATTAAATGTTGTGATTTTTTCGTCTATTTATTCCCATAAAGAGAGGATTCTTCCTTAGAAATAATAATAATGAAATTGGATGGACCATGTATGATATTATTGTGATTATACCACTCATTAGAAATCATAATATTTTCCTAAAATATAATAAAAGACCATTTCTCAAACCTCAATTTAGTCATAATCACAATCTTATGGATGTGGTATGGAAATGACTTCTTATTTTTCTAAAACAACAAATAATCTACCCCATTGGTGAGAGTGAGTGTGTAATCCCAATTTATGTTGTTCTACAAATTTTTTGAATACCTATGATTACCTATTATTATGGTTATCCTCTTCTCATAAGGGTGAGTAGTGGATGGAGAGTGTACATTGGCTATAGGAAGTAAAAATCTAGTAGCAAGAAAGACAATTTCCCTTTCCCCTAAATTGATCAAGTGCAAGAGAGAGTGATGGGTCATTAGTTATACTATTTACTAGAGGGATTCATAAGGTATAACAAAATCATTTTTCCCTAGAATATCTTTCAAAAATAGACATCACATATATATTTGGAACTTGTTTATTCAAGAGAAAGACCTTTGGGATATGTAATGCCCTTGGTACCTTCTAGTAGTGCATGATGGGAGATCTTTCTAACATGGTGTGGGATTGTTTATAGGTATTTATATATGACTTATCCATATTCAATGATATATTTTTTGATGAATTATAAATGTGTAAATGGTATTTTAGAGATGTGATGAGAATAATCTCACCCTAAAATCTAAAATATACCATTTCATTGTAATTAATGGACTTGTCCTAGGTTATATGGTCTTTGGTATATTGATTGATATTGATAAATATAATATTTATATAATTCTTGACCTTACCTATTTAAGAAATTTAAAACATGTGAAGTTTTTATTATTACATTATGTTTTCTAAATAATGTTTATTAGAAATTTCAGCTCCATTTCATGGCCACTTTGTTGTCTTATGATGGAATATTCTCCATTTTATAAACATAAATTTGTGGGGAATCATTCTCAACATTCAATTAATATCTTATATGTCCACCTATCATGAATTATCATAATTGGAACCTTCTATTAAAACTCATGGGTGATGTGATTGACTTTTAAATTTTATTTTTCTTAGAAAAACATTGTGATAAAACTCCATGTTTCATTGATTATTCAAGTAAATCATTAATTTATTCACAAATAAACTACAACACCAATGGGAATGAGTTTTTTTATTTTATTTTTCTTCTAAAATAATGGTAATATATCATAGGATCCCCCATAAGTATCTTTAGGGATCATTCATCTTTAAAATTCCTTTTCTAAAAACAATATACCAAGTATATATTGAATAGGTGGGTCCTTCTTATTCAAATTTTTAATTTGAAATTAATAATAAAAGGGGTGTTGAAAATGTTATAGCTAGTCACCTATAATGGATGGTATTAAAATACAACTCATATCATATTTCTATGTCCTATTCATTTCTCTATGAGAACCTCTATTTTGAGAGTGATTACCCATGGTATTATAACCTTGAAAACCACATCTTTATTGGTGTCATTCAAAAATTAATTAGGACCCAAGATAAATGGAAATTATTTTATCATATAAAACACTATGTGTTTGATAATCCATACATATACAAGTCTTTCCTAGTAAAATCATTAGGATATGTGTTCCCAATTCTATGAAAGAGTCTTTTTTAAACTTTTATCATAGATAGGCATGTGGAAGAGACATTTACACAATAAAAAACAACAAAAATATCCCCCAAAGTTCTTCATACTAGATTAAAATCTATAAGTATTCATAAAAATTACATTGAAGGTCCTGTTTGTGTCAATATTTAGGATCCATAACCAAATGTAATCAAATTCACTTACTCCCATTCTGGTCATCAAAATCATAGATTTTTGGGGAATTGATTTTGTTGGAACCATCCCAAACACCAGGGGGCATATCTAGATCACCTTATCTGTTTATTATGTCTCAAAATGGATTAAACCTATTCACACAATGTACAATGACCACCATGTTGTGATCTTGTTCATGAAATAGAATATATTTTCTACATTTAGAGTTCCCTGGTTTATCATCAGTGATAATGGAACCCATTCCTATAACCATCCCTTCTCGAAACGTATGTATAAATATGGAATTGTTGTTAGAGTTTAAAATTTATAAAATCCTCAAACCAATGGTCAATATAAGTTGAATAATAGATAAATTAATAAAATTACTAAAAATACTATCAGCCCTTGAATGAAATATTTATCTGAGAAACACTTGGATGCAATTTCGGAATATTGTAATGATTTCAGAATCATATTAGGCATGTCACCATGTAGGAAGGTATTTAGAATACCATTTTCCTTACTTTTTTAAATTGATCATATGGCCTTTTAGGAAATAAAAAAACATAAATTTCAAATTTCATTTCCCAAAACAGCGTGAAAATATTATATTAATCAACATGAGGAGTATATGATGGAGGTTTATAAAAATTAAAGGATCAATAAAGCAAGAGTTAATTCATACCAATCTAGAAATGTAAATGTTAAGACTTTTTACTAGGGTGATTTGTTCTCTTGTATAGTTCTAAACATCATTTACACCCATGAAAATTGAGGTCTATAAGTCAGGTCCTTCCATAGTGTATTATTTATACCCTAATAAGAAAGTAGATATTCATGTTCCCACCAGTGGATAGATCTTTAAATTCAGTGTTCATAGTTTACAACCATTAATTTAAAATATAAATAAATAAGAAATGAATGTGTTTTTTACAGAACCAACCTATGAAATAGAGAATATTTGATTGATTTAGGGTACGTGTAGAGCTAATGTTATTTCAAAAATATATTTCTCAGAGGCAAGATGACTTTTACCTATACATTTAATCGGTGTTTGGAGTTCCAATATAAACATATATGATTTCTCTCCTTTCACATTTCCATTTTATTTAGTTAATAAAACTTTATTAGGATTCCATTTTGATATAATGGTTTTACTGTTTATGATTTATGGGATGATGAGGTTGATATATTTTTTTGAAAGTCAAATTTTATCCAAGAGTTTAAACACAATCTTCAATCCTTGATGAGGTGTCGTAATATCACATGTAGATCAAAAGAGTAATTAGGAGAATCATGAAAATCAACTTCAACCACCATGTGAATTTTATACATATTTTTTATTTCGATTTCTTCTTCAATCTCATATTTTCTTCCAAAAAATATTATGACTTTTAATTTATTTGAACACTGTGGATAGTGTTATTCTATATTGGGTTAGTGAAAAGAATAAAAATTTTCCATTGAAAAAGTAGTGTGTTAATGAAAAGGAAACGTAATTTAATCTTGAACATTATTTTACTCATTATAAACCATCAAACTAAATATCAAATAATTTGTATTTCCTTGAATCTGATATTAATCCATTTTTAAGGTCATGAGCATAGAATTTGGAAAGTGTGTCTATCTGATTTTATTTTTCATCATTTATATTTTCGTCAATGTTAAAAAAATAAACAAAATGCATTTCCTTTGGATTGTGGGATATTAGTTTTAGTTCTTGTGGTCACCTAATTATTTGAATAGGGTTGGTGATCGTTTTAATTTTAACATCTATATTAAAAAATAACTACTACTAATAATAATTCAATTGTGCATTGATAAATGGATTGACCTAATATGTGAATTTTGGAACTTGAATATTGTGAATCCATTGTTTTCTAGCCTACAGTTTGGAATCTTATCTCTATTTTTAGTGATTTTACTTTTTTTGTATTCAGTTAACTCAAAATGAAGCTTGATTATTTAACCTGATCCTGGATCCTTAAGGTCTTTAATCCTATGTTTCATTAGAGAAGTCTCACTGTAGTGGTTGACATGATCGAGTGAAATTTCAAATACCATGGAAAAATTAAAAACAACAAAATAAAAAAAAGGAATATTCAAATTTAGTTTAAAATGTTATTCAACCTAATGCTTCCATATTTTCCACTTGAATAAAAAAATTCCCAGGATTATTATTATGTATAGCACATTATCATGCTCAATAGAAATTGGATGAAAAGTGGTAATGGATTTGAAAAAAAGAATGGGACTTGTATTTGGGTATTATTTTGAACATATATTGTATTAAATTATGTTTACTAGATTCATAATTTTTTCGTATGAAGAATTTTGGTGAGCATTGTATACTAATGATTTTTTTATAAAAGGGAATTAAATTTCATAGTTTTTATCAGATATATTTGTCTCAAGACTATAAAAACTCAATTTGGGGTGTGATTGGTAAATTAAATATGTTAAAATTCATTGATTCCATTATTATATTCAGGTTATTCAATGTTAATAAACTATTATACTAGTGCATTTTATAATTTTAAAATATTTTTATTAACATGATTGTAATTCCTTTTTAAAACAAACTATTACATGGTATATTTTTTAACACCTCCTAAAATAGCCAATGGTCTGGATTTTTTTTTAAAATTTTCTTTTTACTTATACCATTATATAATGAACATTATATCCTTCAGAACTTATTGAATAATCTATTGGGAAGATGAAAAGAGTGGGTGATGGACAAAGAACATTCATGGAGAATTTAGCTAGATAAAATCCCAATAAAAATACTATAGCAGACAAGATCCAATCCCAATAAAACTATAATATTAATTGGATTTAGAGGAAATCTGGAGGAAAATTTCATCTAATAGTTATTACATATTATTCTATGTTTCAAATGAACTTCCAGGTGAACCCAATGGAAATAAAATTCTGGATGAGATTCTATGGCCCAAAAAATTACCACTATTTCAATGATATCTGAAAAAAAACCTCCATTTGGGGTGAGAGTTTACAGTCTATTAGGGGAAATCCGTATCATAAATTTATAATTTTATGGTCCACATCAATTTGCCCATCTATAAACTCATTTTTAACGTCTACGGGGTAAATGTATAATGGATATGATATTTTATCAATTGTGTAAGAGTCCACTCTTAGTAAATTTTACACCAACTTATGACTACCATCATATATTAAGGGTGAATTTTACTATTGGGGGATATATAAAAGGCACCCTAAATGAATATTTAATGAATACGTTATGTTTTTTTAGGTGATGTGGTTTTTTTATTGTATTGTTTTTATATTTTATTTTATTTGTAATAATTGTATTTCACATGCATGTTTTTTTCAAATAACTTTAGTTTTGTAATAAATGTTCATCCTCTTCCCATTTTCTATTATTTTTTTGCAACAATAATACTGTTTTATCAAGGTCTATATTTATTCACACATATTATAGATAAATCATTCATAAAACATTGGATTATTCTTTATTACATTGTTTTTCACTTCATTAATTTCTCCCTCCTGATTCTACTTACCACTTCTATCGAAATAATAACATCATTGGGGGGGATTACCAAATAATGGGTTGATCTAAGGGAGTATCAATGGGATGCATTGGATTTTATTTTTTACTCTATAAAACTTTAATTATTTTATTTATTTGATTTTTCAATTCCATAATTTTTTCCTTCATATTCATTATTGAATTTTTTATGTCCACCATTATGTGATAATAATATCATTTACCTTGTTGTTCTAATGAAAAATATACTCTATGTTTATATGTGATTTTCATTGGTCATTGAATGTTCTTAACTGGTAAGTGATGATGTGAATTTTAATTCATTGAATGAATCCTTCTTGACATAATCAAATTAAAATAATTTTAAAATAATTCATATAAACCACACCAACTGATAACCTGTTATAAACTCATTCTGTAAAATTTAATTCCCTCATTTTTATTAGTGTTAATTTAGGCCATCTAATATCAAACCAATGTTGTCCATTTCATAGCCAAATCAGTCTCTTAGATTCTACATGTCTTTAGGTTTATTCCTATGTCTATGAAGAGACAAAAAACCAAACAGTAGTTTAAGGAATCACTCCAAACCTAAAAACAATGGGTAAATTTCGGCGAGACCACACATTTTCTAAAAAAAATTCATAAAATTCATATTATTATTCTACGATTTTTAAAATCCATTTTATCCTTGTTTTACCTTTTTATAAAATGTTTCTAAATCTTTTGGTTATTTTTTGATCAAGGAAATTTTTCACTTCATCTGATAATATAATGAAATATTCATTTTCACTTATACATCATGTACAAAATTATTTTTTGTTATGATAATTTCATTCCATGAAGCATAAAATATATCTCATAGAGAAAATGTTCAAAAGGAAAATTATTTCTAAAAAATTTTGTTTTGATTTTTATTTTAAATGATTTTTAATGAAAATGATTTCATAAATATTTTATGATTAAAAATTTTTCTAAATTAGTTTTGAAGCTTCCTTTTAATTTTTTAATGGTTCTATTCAAATAAAAGTATTTTTATATTTTTTTATGTCATAAAAATAGATTACAAAATAATAATAAAAATATTAATATTAGAAATGTCCCAATTATTCATTCAAAATTATTTTCCATCTAAGATGATATTATTTGAGGTTATGTATGCTTTACTAGGTATAACATCCAACTATACCATTCATATTTATTTTAATGGATTAAAATCTACTGGAATGGTGTTTATTAACCCTATTTCATTTCCTTGGGTTATACAATAATAAAAATATTATGAAACCCACATCATTCACAAGTTATTCAATGATTAAATTATTATGAAACCAGCCTATTTTACACAAGTTATGATATTATGAGATTTTTATTAAACCCATTCCAATTCATGGGATATGATATCTTTAATGTTTTTGATATTGTGGAAAACATATGTATGATTTAATTATGGGATTATTATGACCTATATCACTTTCCAACTCATTGGTTAAATATGTATATCTCATGAGATAAACATCGCTAGAACAGGAATTCGGCCTGGTATACTATGGGAAATTTTCTATTATGATGTTTGGGGAGAGAACTCATTCAATTATGTGTAAAGGTTTTTGAATTTAGATTGTGCTGTGTCCCACCTAATAGGTGTATCCCCCATGAATTTCCTTAATTGTTTTTCAATACAACTTAACTTCTATGGAATGTTTTTATGTTCTTATATTTCATCAACAATTCTAGGTTTTATACATCTATTATGATCTCATTCATTATTATCTGGATTCCCTATTGATTCATGTCTTATAATCTAAAAATATTTATTCCATGACTCATGATTATGATATTTTATTTGTAGGGTATGGTTTAAAAATTTCATTCCCATGTTCACACTTCTTTATATTAATTTTATGCTTATGTATCTACTTTATTTAATAATGAGGTGACTTTGGATTTTAAAAAGGGTAGCATGACCAAGAAGGCATACCCAGACCAATCTTTTCTTGAACAACATAGGAGTTGGGTTTAAAGTGGATGTTTTTGGAGGCATCCTGAATGGGAATCAGCTACCGGGTAAGAGAACTCCTCCTTGGGATGCGAAGATGAATATGGTTATTATGATGTGTAAGTCCGTGTTGTTTTATGCAATCTTACTTGTCTATGGTTGTATGTTTGAGTACTAGGAACCCATAAACCAGCTTCTAAAAATGAAAAAAATGAATTGCATGCATCTATCTACTTTATTTACCCTTAGTGAGATTATGACCACACCCTTTATTATGTTTCATATCTTACTATTACGAAGAAGGGTTTTATGTTGTTTTACTAAATATTAATGTCTTTATGGGAGATGTTGAAGATATTTCACTATGTTATAAGATTCTGTTTTCACATTTCAAAAGTTAATAAACTATTATGGCCCTTCAGTATTTACTTTTGTAATGTATTGAATATTCGTCTAAAAATATGAAATATATCATTGTGAAAATTTCGGTCTCTATATGAAATATCCACCCATTTACCCTTAGATATTTTAGAATAGTAATATTTCCCAAATTCATTAAAGGGATATAAAATTCCACACCCACCCATCACATTATCATAAATCCATTCATATTTCTTCCACAATATCATTAAAAATTAATTATTACATAATCAAAGAAAAATAAAATTTTTCTAGTCAATATTTCATTAATATAACCATAACCCATCCAAATAAAGAGTAAATAAAGTATCATTGGATTGTATCTCTAGTAAAGCATGAGTATTTTGTATGTATTTTTTCAAATATATAAAATTCTATCAAGAGGACATTGGAATATTTCAAGAGGAAAACATCAGTTTAGTTTTTAATAGAAATCATAAAATATAAAAAATTGTCAAATATTAAGGATCCTATACTAATTGAATAGATAATTGGTAACATGTAACAGAATAATCAAATCATTTATTGGTCTTGAGGGTGGTAAATTACATTCTTTTCATGTTTGAGATGATAAATATTTCTTTCACATAATCATTTAAATGTCAAATATACCCCATTTTTATAATAATAAGAATAAAAATATTAAATCATTTTTTATAAATTCTTAAATGTGTAAAAATTATATTAATAAATTATAGTGGAATAATAAATACATTCATGTAATCATTTTTAGAAAAAATATAAGTGGAAGAAAAAAGATTTTGGACCGAAGATAGAAATAAAGTAAGTTTGATTTAAAGAAATTATTTCAATATATTGAGTTATTATGGTAAAAAATGAAATAAAAAACATGTAATATATATAAATAACTAGGGATAGGAAATACTATAATATTCTTGAAAGATACGGTAGGAAATTTCACCATTGGAAACATAATAAAAATAATCCTGATAAACAGTCAGATAATGACATGAATCTGTTACCACATATATTATATATTGAAAATGTGAATTAAACTAAATATTAATAGATTAATATTTTTTATAATCCCATAATAGAATAATTTATATTATTTTATTATCATATATTATCACCTTATATCATTTAAATGTCCATTTCTTATTAAAATCATCATTTATGTATATTAATTGTTTCATTTCTCATGTTAATTCTATTTCAGTGGTTTCATTACTTTTAAAATGGTCGTGGTTACATTATATAAAGAATTATAATAATGATATAAATATCAGATATATTCATTATATGTTTATTTATAGTATTCTATAAAATAAATGAGTATAAAAATTAATTACATCATTAATGGAGATTGTAGGTTGTATATATACATGAACGCTATTTTTAACTTTTCAATAGGTGAAATGACATAATGGTAAATAGTAATTAATCACTAAAAATTAATTATTATATCATGTATATCATATGAATTCATTAAATACATTCTAATTTCAAATCATGTAATGTTAAAATGTAAAAAGAGCCACATTGCTTTGTGGGGGTGGTTATCCACCTGTATGCACAAGCGAAGTTATCATTTTCCGTTGGATTTTAAGGTAATAAGGTAGTTATAGTATCCTACCTATGTAATAAATATCTTTTATAAATATTAAATACACCATACTACCAATTTATGAATGAAGGCTACTGAACATGAATTGTATATATACATGGATGTGGTAATCCACATGTATGCATAATTGAAACTTTCACTTCTCAGGTGATGGAAATGAGGGTGTATAATGGTAGTGGATTAATAATAAAAAACTATTATATTTAGGATAATTAATTTATTATCTAATGTTAAACACCATGTATTTTTAGAAGTTTTAAATAGAAATAAATTAAAAGAGGTCGGGTAGGAAGATTTCCTCTTCTTCGGTAGACCTGTATGTATCCCTTCACAAAGACCCCTAAACTGGTATTTATTGATTAAAAAGTCCTTAATTACTATATATAGAAGTTTAAAATATCATTTTTGTTTTTTTATGATATATATTTATCAATTTCTTGTAATGAAAAGAGAGAAGGCGTGTCCTTTTATAAAGTATAGAATATATGAACTTTGAAATACAAAAAAGATCAAAATATAATTAAGTTATTATTAATTAAAATTATTTAAAAAGATCATATTTTTTAATTTAAAGAGGGTATGGTTTATATATCATCATTAAATTAATTTTAATTTTTTAGAATGATTTTAAACCTTATCATTTTTATGTTCTGTGTTAACTGCTTTTATCCTCAACATTAGTAATGACTTTTCAATCTTATAGGGTAATAATTTTACTTATAAGGTGAAAATTTTCAAATAAATGTAAAATTAATTCCATTTTATACCATTTATCATTCTAATTATACCATTTATAGGTATTTATGCTTTTTAAATAATTTATCAAAACATTATATAACAGAAAATATCAATAGTGGAATTTTTGGCATTATTCATTTACTTTGAATTTAATGAATTGAATATAGATATGGAATTAAACTACAAACCCCTAACACGTCCTTAAAAAGTTACATCTATATAAAAAAATTGGAATATAATATTTTCCAAATATTTTTTTATGTTTAATATATTTAAAATCATTTATGTTATTTTATTCAATTTATTGATAAAATATGGAGTCAGTCATTCATAAGTATTTAAGAAAATTATTAAAAAAATAAATATAATCATGATGAGAAAAATTATTTCATAATTTCAATAAACCTAAATAACTTATATAATCATTTTTTATCATTATAATAAAAATATAGAGTAATTAATTTCAAGAGAGAGACATTTTGAATTTATCATTTATATAAAATAATATAATGGTCATAATCAATGAGAAATGGAACCTAGTTTCCAAATTTTCAATAAGTGGAAGAAAATTTTATGAACACACTCATAAAATATGATAAATTCATGTTTTTGATCAATTTAAATCCCTTAAACCGATTTTTTAACCATATTTACTTGGTTTACCCATATGGAGGTGACAGAAATTTAACAAGGTCACAATTGATAATGACCAAAATTAAAAGTGTCCTATTACCAAATTTTATTCTCCTATTTATAAATATTTAATCTATTTTTACTATAAAATTTCTATAATTGGTAGAAAATAATATTTAAATAAGCGTTAGAATAATGACGAATACCTTTTTTTAGAAAAAATTGGTTTTTAAGTATAATGATAGATTTATTCTTCTCTCATGCCAAGAAAAACTAGTAGGTAAATGTCAAAACATTTTATTGAATATAAAATATATAAATTTAGTTAAATTTATTCAAAAATAGCTATTAATTAAATTTATTAATATAAAGACACATTTACTACATAAAAATATTTTTCTTCAAAAACATCTCTTTTACATTCAATTGATTTTCATAGTAATTTAAAATCAATTCAAAAAGCAATGTATTTATTTTATTCCTATGTAAATCATTAACTTTTCATATTTTTTATTCATATTATATCATCTAATCTAATGGATTGGTGATAAATTAAGAATTAAATAATAATATTTACTTAGTATATTATTGTTTATTTAATATTGGTGTTTCATGAAAAAAGAATAATATTAAAGTTTGTATATAAACAATTACACAATAAAATATCAGGGTGTTAAAATTATAAAATTTATTTTATATTTGAAATATAAATTGGGAATCATGTATATATCTTGTTCTTCAAGACTTCTAAAGTAATCCGTTTTTATGATAATAATTCTAGTATCTTATAATGATTTAATAAAAAAAATAAACCTTGTCTAGGATACTAGTGTTCAGGTTATTTCACTAAAAGTTTTTGGAGTTCAAATTTTTATTATAATAAATATTTAGAGTCATCATGTAATGGTCATGAAAAATAAATAAAATAATTAATCTCATTAAGTAACATGAATTTCACTTTGGAATAGTTTACAAAATGTAATGGATTTGTGAATGAATGGCCATTTCACAATGGAATGGTTTCATAAAATAATATTTATTATAGAAAAGAATAATTATATTGTGAATGAATATATTATGTACATTAAACGATTTTTTAAAATAATTGGAATTTATTATGTAATTGAATTATGATATTCATAGGAAAACGTATACATAACATAAATGAAATCACTTTATGAAGGAGAATATTTTCAGAAATGAGACCTTTTATCAAAAAGAAATAAAAAAATCATGTAGGCTATAATGTTAAAAGTTGTAATATTTTGATAAGAAAGGTTTTAACTTACATTTTACTATATATTGTCCCCTATTTATTTAATTTGGAAGATAAAAAGGAAATTTTAGAAGAATGTTGAGTGACAAAATAACCTCATGTAAGACAAGGTAGTTCCATGATGTAATTGAATAGAAAAAAGAATAACATGGGAAAAATATGTGGTAAGTTGAATTTCATGAAAATGTAATGTATTAATATAGAAAGAAAAAAATTATATTATGGGAAGGAGTTAATGAAGAACTTATACGGTATGCATAATTCCATGAAGAACATATATGGATTTATGTTCATATAGGAGACAGTCGTAAATGAATCTATCAAAATGGAATAGGCAATAGTGTAATTTTGAGTTCAAACATATGATAAGTATATCATACACTAAGGTGATATTTTTTTAAAAACGATATTAAACTATGACTGGGAAATCTTCTCCTTTTTGGAAAATAGAGCTTCCCATCAAAAAATATTTTATGGGAATGAATCTCGAGTATATTTACATCAACTGAATTTAATTATAAATGATTAGAGAATTTACATGTAACATCCTGGATAAATGGAGAATATGAAATTTTCATACTTTTTAATATTTTTAATTAAATATTAATTTTACTTGAAAAGGGTTGCTATGTTTGATAACATACCCGATACACAACAACGGGTTTCTTTGAAATCTTACGTTGCACACTAATAATATATTATTAATATTTTAAATGGTAGTTTTCTCCTTGCTGTTGTATTGTAGGGAATGAACAAAACTAACTACAATATGATTATAAAAGATTGTTAAATGTATTTACATTTATCCAATAAAATGTTAGAGGCTTAAAATATTAATGAATCTAATTTTAAGCATAATTTATATTAAAAGGACGATTTATCACCTTTTAATGGGGAACCCTATTTAAATATTGTTTTGGTCACTTTAATACGTTATAAATGACCAAATAAAATCCGTCTTTATAATAGGGACATAAAATTTTACTTTCGGTAATTTTTTGGTATTTTTTCTGAAAAATTTCATTTTTTAATGAATAGTGACAAATATTGTATTTTAACTCAAAAGTTCCTTTAAATCTAATTTATTATATGGTTATATTTTCATTTAAATTGGTTTTAAAGTGAAAATAAAACTTATTTTTACCATTTAATCCAATATTGGTCTTTGAAATTAATTTCACTTTAAAATTGGACATAAACATGTATCAATCATTTAATAGTTCTTGTTTATTAAAAACACACTATTTGTTTTAATAATGGGAATTAATTTTAAAATTAATTAATTCAACTTATATGTTTGTAATTTTGTAAAATAGATATAATTTTTGAATTCTGAATATCAAATATAGCTTAGGCTGAATATTTGGTATTTTTCTTAAAAACATTAATTTTTGATGAATAGTGAAACCACTTAGTAGTAGTTAAGTGAACTAAATTTTTCATTTAAATAAAATTTTACCACTTTTTTGATTTAAATTTCTAAAATCTGACATACAGGGTTGTTATCAAGAAGTAAAACTTTGTTCAATAATATGAAAATAATTTTTTATGAATAGTAACTTTTGACTTTTATTTACCACGGTTAAAGATAAATAGGTAATTCAAGTTAAAAAGAATATTATAATAATTCAAAATTACATTAACACTTTTCAAAAACATATTGGTATAGTCAATTATGACCATGGGTATTTTTGGGTCGAGTTTGGGACCCCATTGTGCCACTTGGGAGTAATAATGACAATTTAAATTATTTATGACACAATAATGATGCAGTGTTTACATCATTAATAAATCATTTAAATAAACAAGATTATAATGATTAAAATAGTATCCAAAACCTTTCCAAATTCTATTGGATGATTTTATTTTGACCATGATTCATATTATCTTCGACTATAATGATTTTTGGACCCTTACAAACCGAATAGCATTATATAATAAAATAATGTTTTCACACTTTCCTAAAGAGCCCCTCATCCCACATATAAAAGGAGACGACTTCTAAACAATTTCTCATACCTATCAAGCCTTTTGTCTTGTCTAAACTCTGCCCAATTAAGCTCCCTACATCCCTATCCTCCTCTTAGAGGCCTTAACCTAGGATGAAGACACTTCAACAAACCATTTTGGGTCAAACAAAAGGTATTTACACAAATTACAGGTAACAGTTTCTCTTAAATTGTTTTCTTTTATTTTACTTCTCCAACCCCTAAACTCTTTTTATTAATTTATTTTTGTGACAACACAAGTATCCTCAATATACTAGGATGTTGTTATTGGAAGGATTCTATCTACACTTACACACACCTCCATCTGATTGGTGAAGAACATAATGTTTCTGTGGATGGAAATCTAACGCCTCAAGAATTGATGATTGTTCAAATATCTCCAACCACCTCTCATGGTGGAAATTATGATGGAACTGTATTTATATATGATATATATATTTTTATGTTTTCATTATAATTCTGTATTTTCCATTAATATAAATACTTTATGATTTCCATAGTGGGTAAATACGATAATCTCATTAGAGAAAGTGCAGACTACTGCACCCTCAAAGTGATATGACTCGTTAAATGCCTTATGTGGGACATATAAAGGATGGAGATAATAATATTGTATATGATATTATACATGTATTGTAATATAACAATGTATCATTATGTTTTTAATTCCATTAAAATATGATGTAGAAATGAAAGTAGCGTTCATGCGTTTGTACGGCTTACCGTCCCCATAACGGTGCATTTCATTTTCTTACCTCTAAATGTTATGTAATATTATAAATAATTTTATATACTAGATATATATTATATATATGATATATAACTCATTAATATCATTATGAAGGTAATGTATATCTTACCACATGAACTACATATAATTATAAGGTCTTAATTGTTTTTACTCAAGTACCAAATATTGACAAAACGACCGTTATAAACATCCATTATTAAATAATGTTTATAACATGGTAATAAGTAATAAAAAATGAATACTAAACATTAAAAAAATTCTTAATAAATTATAAATTTACATTAGTTTATTATTCATGATATTAAAGAATGAACGGGAAAGTCGGATAACGAGGTAAGAAGAATTCTTATCTCACTTTAAATTCTGTGAGATTTCCATTGTTCGCCACTTATTTTTTTCATGTGGTGTATTATTTACTTCCATTTGATATATATTATCATTATTATCTTTATATTCATGGTATTATGTGATTAATTTGATTGTGATTAACTTTTTATCAAATGAATCAGTTGATTACAACAAGGTAAAGGGTTTCATCTCACTTTTATTCCCGTGATATTCATTCTATATTTGCCACTATTCAATTTTGTGTTTTGTATTTACTTTCCATGATTCTACACATTTTGTAATACACATTCCTTTTTGTGTATTTACGTCTACATTGTATGGTCCTTCTTTCATGTGGCATATGTTTTATAAGTTACCAAATCGGTAAGGGAACCTTTCACCGTCTTTTTAATAGAATTTTTTTTGTTATATCTTTAAGTTTACATCTTATTATGTTGGTATATGTTCTTCTATATCCTTATTGATGTAAATTTTATTTCCAAGTGATGAGATACCATTTTTATATCATCAACTCATTTTATGAATTTTAATGTGACGTCGTTAGGCTGTCGAAATTTTTCAAAGGGGACATCTTAACCCAATTTCAATTCTTCGGGTTCAACTTGTACTTATTGAATGTGTCATCCTATGAATATGTGTGAATGGACTCTATTTTTTTTACACTTAATATTCAATTATATTGGGTTTAATTATATTTATCACACATAATTGTGAGATTGATTTATCCATAATTTAAGGATACCATCTTTATAAGGGATTTCATCTCCATTTACATTTCCATTGAGACTTCATTGTTGTTACGCACCAATTCACTCTTATATGGTGTATATACTATCCTTTGAAATATTATATCATGAATCCCTTTATTATCATGATATTATATTGTTCTGATTAAATTTTATTCCCAATTATTTGTATTCCAGAGTCTCTCATTTTGTTAAAACCTCATTAACTAAAATATCATTTTAAAAGTTTTAAATATTTATTATCCTAAATATTTATCTTTAATGTACTTGTTTTAAAAAAAATCAGTATTTATTTATATGTAAAATAATGTTTTGAAATTATAATTCCATTAAAATAATCAAAGTGGTTTAGGACACTTTGATTCCAAAATATCTTTTTTAAATGGTTTGTGAAAATGGATTGATTATTTAAATATCTTGAAATTACTTCTTGTGACATCAAATGAAATTTTATTAGTGAAATGTTTGTATTTGATATATTTTATGTGTTGTGATGGTACTTGGACATTTGATGGGTGGTTACGTGATAAACCATATGACAGGTTGTGCCGTGAAAACTAGGATGAGTGGATACATTATAACTTCCAATGAATTCGGTATGGATGTCAGCCGTATGGATATTCTATTTAGTGATATGTGTGGAAGTCAATCGTCTGGTTATTCCATTTAAGTATTTTGATGTCCCAAGTTACCTTTATATGTTATGTGTTCTTTATATGGGTTTTATGGTAGTATTTAGGTTACAAAATGGTATGTAATGATTTTTTATTCAATGAAGAGTATTTACTACATCATAAAGGTGAAAAGTTTTACTTATGATAATGTATTCATGGTTTACATATTGTTTTGAAAAACTAACACTTTTCCTTCTTTGTGTATCCCTTAGTGAGCTTTTTATGCTCATCCCAGGTTTTTTAAATTTTTTCCACATAACTTAATGAGGAATAGGGTCAAGGATGGGATCAAGGAAAAGTCATGTTGTCTTAAACAATGAACTAGACATGACACTTTTTTTAGAGTTCATGTATTGTTAAAAAAATGGTAACTATGTAGAAGTGTCTAATTTGTTATCTTTTGAGATGTAATAGTTATGTCCTAATTCTATAAAACTATAAACCTGAAAATATCCTCAATTTGAATTATTCATTTAATTCATTATTATGTAAGGTTTTTACGGTTGGGTCCTTGTAGTTGGTATCATAGATCGGTTTAGATAACTTTAAAGGTTAGGGTGTTATCTAAGCATAAGTGACATAACCACAATGGTTAGAATATTAGAAAGAGTCGTAGTTATTTTGAATGAGTTTAATAAAACATGAATAAGTATTTACCCTACTCATAAGATATTATACGATGATTTTACAGGTATACTCACGCTGACCTTTTTGGTTTTAGTAAATGGTTGGATCTAGCAGGCACCAAAGTAACAGTGGATGTGAAGAAAACTGTGACGGTTTTCTGAAGGAGAAATTGAATTAAATGAGAGATGCAATGATAACTCTTGTGGTTATTCTCAACCAACTATTTGGAGTCATTATTGGAAACATGAACCTTGGTGATTTTTATAAGGCGTCCTATATGCGAGAAACAAATCCATATGAAATTTCAGGTAATAATCATAAAGGTATGTATGTTCAAAAACCTATTTTTCAAAGTTGTGGAAAGAAACACCATGGAAAATGATACAAAGGGATGAAAAGATCCTATAGATGTGGGAATGAAGGTCATAAAGTAAGAAACATCCATGGAAAAAGGAAGCATCCAGTTGAATCTAGGAAAGGGAAAGAAGTTATTTTTGAGGGATCAATTGAATGTTTTAAATGTTGTGTGCATTGTCATTATACAAACAGGTGTCCTACAAAGATGTTTAGGGAATGGGATCACTATTATCATACAAATATTTGTATACCAATACCTAATGACATTCAGATTGAGGAAGAAGAAACTAACAAAGACCAATGAAAGGTATGGATTATTTCTTAACATATGTTTTGATATTATTGAATCTTAGGATATGATTCATGATTCTATTTTTAGGAAAGAAGAATTTTAGAATAAGATGAAAAGGAATGGTTAATGGATCATAAAGAATGTTGAATGAGTAATAAGTCAACATATAAGGGATTAAAGAGTTATGGTAGATTTTAGGATGGGGAAATTCTATAAAGTATTAAGACTCTTTTGATGATTAGAATTACATTAGAAGACTTTTTATAGTATGTATAAGCATAAAGTTTGATATATGAAAATTTTATTCAAGGAATAATTATCTTTTCTTTTGTGGATATAGTTATAAAGAACCATTTTAGTTTATATGATCCTTGAATTTGAGGAAATTATAGGTTAATACATTTTTGGATGAAAAATGAATGTTATTAGAAAACCATCAAGGTTAAAATATGATATGGTTATTTTTGATAAATTTATCTCTTCTTTGGAATGTTATAAAATTATATAGTTTTTGAACATGAAATACATACAGAACGTGTGACAACCCGTCGTGTCGGATAAAGCTTCGGGAATCGAACCCACAACCAAAGTGTGACTAGTATCTATCACCTACCACTGGACTACGTGAAGTCCCTAGTTAGTTTGACTAATTATTTTTAGTTATATGTTTTTATGAATTAATAAAAGTTGATCTTAGGTTATCTATAAAAATGATTAACCTATCTGGGAGGATATGTGATTAGGTTAATAACTTTTTAATATGAGACTTTAAGAATAACTGATGTTATTAGGAGATAAATATTAAGATTTATCTTGGATGACTATGTGATTAAATCCTTCGGAAATTTGGGTTTAAATCATAGTTTGGATTACTTTGAAGAGTTTTATGGATAACTGTTTACTGAATGGTCTTTGATGAACATTGGGTTTTGCTGGACAAATTTTGGAGATTAATATTAGTTTTTATTTTTGTAAAAGATTATTCTTATTTGGGGATTATCTGATCTCACACAAACCATTTGGGTTTTGGTTAAGGTCTAAATAAATGAGAAATATATATTTCATACTTTATGGATAATGTGTTTCTCTCGAATTTGATTATAGCGCTCTTAATGTGAAAAAATGTTATTATGAATACTCAACGTTTGGAGAAAATATGAGTTTCTGTTAGAAATCTTGTAAAATAAGAATGTCTACATGACAAGAAATTATATTTCCTTATGTTTTTAGTTAAGCTCATAAATAAACTACTCAATTAAAAGTAACATAAAACAAAAAACTTGTTTGTCAACTTTTCCAACTGGGGAATCAAATACTATTTAACCCATCACAAGTTAGTGAATTTCTGGTGGTTAACTTTCTCCTAAACATGTTTTCTCTCACTCTCCATCAGAACCTAAAGGTTTGATTTCTCCTCCATATCCATGTTTTCATGGAATCCTAGTATATGTTGTCTAGGGTAACCATTGTACTTCTATTCCTTTAATTTAAAGTGATATTTTTATTGAATCCTTTTTTCAATGTGGGGATTTCAATAATGTTCCTGAGCCCAATTTTTAAATTGCAAGGATGCAATTCCCAAAAGGGTGTAAGGATGTAACATCCCGGATAAATGAAGAATATGACATTTTCATACTTATTAATATTTCTGAATTAAATATTAATTTTACTTGAAAATGGTTGATATGTTCGATAGTGTACCTGATACGCAACAACGGGTTTCATTGAATTCATATGTTGCACACTAATAATATCATATTATTATTTTAAATTGTAGTTAACTCGTAGTTATTATATTGGAGTTAATGAACAAAAAAACAACAATATTATTATACATGATTGTTAAATTTATTTACATTTATCCAATAAAATGTTAGAGGCTTAAAATATGAATGAATCTAATATTAAGCATAATTTACATTAAATTTCCAATTAACAAACCTTTTAATGGATAACCCTTTTTAAATATAGTTTTGGGTACTATAATACATTATAATTGGCCAAATAGAATCCTTCTTTATAATGGGGACATCAAATTTTACTTTGGGTAGTTTTTTGGTGTTTTTCTGACAAAGTTCATTTTTTCAATGAATAGTGAAAAATATTGTATTTTAATTCAAAAGTGCCTTTTAATCAAATTTATTTATTTGGTTAGATTATCTTTTTAATTGGATTTAAAGTCAAATTAAAATATATTTTTACTATTTAATCTTATTTGGGTCATTATAATTTATTTCACTTTGAAATTAGATATAAACAAGTACCAATCTTTTGATAGTTATTGTTTCCTAAAAGCATGCTTTTGTTTTGATAACAGGATTAATTTTTAAAATTAATTAATTCCACTTCTATGTTTTTAATTTGGTAAAATAGACATCATTTTTGAATTCAAAATATCAAATATAGCTTAGTCTGAATTTTTTGTATTTTTCTGAAAAACATCAAATTTTAATGAATAGTGAAACAACTTAGTTGTAGTTAAAAAAACCGACTTTTTCATTTAAATTAAATTTTACCGCTTTTGGAAATTGAATTTCAAAAATCCGGAATACATGTTTGTTATAAAGATGTAAAATTTGGTTCAATAAGATGAAAATAATTTATGAGGAATAGTAACTTTTGACTTTTATTTACTGCAGTTAAAGGTAAATAGGTAATTCATGGTAAAAAAATCTTACAATAATTCAAAATTACCTTAAAACTAGTCCAAAATTTATCAGTTGAGTCATTTATGACCATGGGAATATTTTGGTAGATTTTGGGACCCCATTGAGCCACTTGGGAGTGATATTGACAATTTAGATTAATTACCTTAAAGTTAAGGCAAAAATGATAAAAGAAAATATCTTTTTGTAAATTAATTTTTATAAGTTTTTATATAAATTAACATTTCAACTATAAATATTTAATGTAAAGATAAAAATAATTCCTATATCATGATATTTGTTTTATAATTTTTAGATATCAAATAATTTAAATTCTTTATGACACAATAATGATGTAGTGTTTACCTCATTAATAAATCATTTAAATAAATAAGATTATAATGATTAAAATATTATACAAAACCTGTCCAAATCTTATTTTATGATTTTATTTCTACCATGACTCATATTATATTCTACTATAATGATTTTTAGGCCATTAGAAACCGAATATCAATATATAATAAAATAATGTTTCCACACTTTCCTAAAGAGCCCATCCTCCCCCTTATATAAGAAGACCACTTATAAACAATTCCTCACACCTATCAAGCCTTTTGGATCGTCCAATCTATACCCAATTAAGATTCATACATCCATATCCTCCTCCTAGAAGCCTTACCTTATGCACAAGGCACTTCAACAAACCCTTTTGCATCAAACCAAAGGAATTTACCCAAATTAAAGGTAATGATTTCTCTTAAATTGTTTTCTTTTATTTAACTTCTCCAACCATTAAACTATTTTTATTCCTTTATTTTGTAACAAAATAATTATCCTCAATATACTAGTATTTTTTATGGGAATTATTCGAACTACACTTACACACACCTCCATCTAATGGGTGAATAACATAATGTTTCGGTGGATGGAAAACTAACGCCTCACAAAACGATGATTGTTCAAAAATCTCCAACCGCCTCTCATGGTGGCCACTATGATGTAACTGTATTTATATATGATATATATTGTGTTTATGTTTTCTTTATATTTCTGTATTTTACCATTTATATAAATACTTTATGGTTTCCATAGTGGGTAAATACGATAATCTCATTAGAGGAAGTGCGGACTACCGCCCCCTCAAAGTCATAGGACTCGTTAAATTCCTTGTGTGGGACTTATAAAGGATGGAGTTAATAATATTTTATATGATATTATACTAGTATTATAATATAACTATGTATCATTATGTTCTTATTTCCATTAAAATTAGATATATAAATGGAATTAGCATTCATGCATACGTACAACTTACCGTCTCCATGAATGGTGCATTTAATTTTCTTACCTATAAATGTTATGTACTACTATAAATATATGTATATAATGGATATATTTGATATATTTGATATCTAAATCATTAATATCATTCTTAAGATAATGTATATCTTACCACATGAACAACTTGTAATTATAATGTGTTCATTTTTTTAATCAAGTACCAAATATTGACAAAATGACCGTTATAAACATAAATTATTACATAATATTTATAACATTATAATAATTAATATAAAAGGAATAATAAACATTTAAAAAGGCTCTTAATAAAGTATAAATTTACATTAGTTTATAATTAAGGAGATTAATGAACGAACGGGTCATGTCGGACAACGAGGTAAGGAGAATTCTTATCTCACTTTTAATTCTGTGAGATTTCCATTGTTCGCCACTAATTTATTTCATGTGGAGTATTATACACTGAAGTTTGATATATATTATCATGATTATATTTATATTCATGGTATTATTTGATTAATTTTATGGTTATTAACTTTTGATCAAATGACTCAGTTGATTAAAACGAGGTAAAGGGTTTCATCTCACTTTTATTCCCATGAGAATCATGCTATATTTGCAACTGTTTTTTTGTGTGGTTTATGTAATTCCCATGATTATACTCTTTCTGTAATACAATTTCATTTATAGTTATTTACATATATATTTTATTGTCCTTATTTCATGTGGAATATGTTTTATAAGTTACCAAATCGGTAAGGGAACCTTTCACCCTGTTTATTTAAAAGACTTATTTTTGTTATGCCTTTTAATTTACCTCTTATTAAGTTGGGATATGTTCTTCTATATCCTTATTGATGTAAATTTTATGTCCAGGTGATGAGATACCCTTTTTATCTGATCAATTAATTTTCGAAATTTTAAAGTGACGCCGTTAGGCTGTCAAAAGTTTTACAAGGGAACTTCTTAACCGAATTTCAATTCTTTGGGTTTAACTTGTACTTCTTAAATATGTCATCCTATGAATATGTATGAATGGCCTCTGATTTTGTTACACTTATTTTCCACTTATATTGGGTGTATTTATATTTGTCACACATAATTATGTGATTGATTTGTCCATAATTTAAGGATACCATCTTTATAAGGGATTTCTTCTCAATTTACATTTCCATTGAGACTTCATTGTTGTTATGCAACAATTTCGTCTTATATGGTGTATATATTGTACTTTTACATATTACACCATGAATCTCTTTATTCACATGATATTATGAAGTTCTGATTAAAGGTTATTCCTCAACTATTTGTATTCAAGGGTCTCTCATTTTGTTAAAAACACTTTAACTAAAATATCATTTTAAATGTTTTAAAGATTTATTATCATAAATATTTATCTTTAATGCCCATGTTTTAAAAATGGTTTTCAGTGTTTATTTATATGGAAATTAATGTTTTGAAATTATAATTTCATTAAAATAATCAAAGTGTTTTGGGACACTTTGATTCATAAATATCTTTTTTAAATGGTTTGTAAAAATGGATTGATTATTTCAATATCATGAAATTACTTCTTGTGACTTAAAATGAAATGTTATTAGTAAAATGTTCACATTTTCAATATTTTATGTGCTATGATGGTACTTGGACATTTGATCGGTGGTTGCATCATAAACCATATGATGGGTGGTGTCGTGATAACCAGGATGGGTTGTTACGTTATAACCTCCAATGCATTGGGTATGGAAGTCAGCTGTATAGCTATTCCAGTTATTGATATGTGTGGAAGTCGACCGTATGGTTATTCCATTTAGGTATGTTTATGTCCCAAGATACCTTTATATGTTATGTGTTCTTTATATGGGTTTTATGGTAATCTATTGGTTACAAAAGGGTATGTAATAATCTTTTATTCGGTGAAGAGTATTTACTATTTCATAAAGGTGAAAAGTTTTCCTTATGATAATGTATTCATGGTTTACCTACTATTTTGAAAAACTAATATTTTTCCTTCTTTTTGAATCCCTTATTGATCTTTTTATGCTCATCCCAAGTTTTTGAAATGTTTTTCAAATGAAATAATGTAGAATAGGGTCAAGGATGGGATCAAGGAAAAGTCATGTTGTATTAAACATGGAACTAGACATGACTATTTTTTTAGAGTTCATGTTTTGTTAAAAAAATATAAACTTTGTAGAAGTGTCTACTTTTTAATCTTTTGAGATGTAGTAGTTATGTCCTAAATCTCTAAAACACTAAACCTGAAAAAAATACTCAATGTAAATTATTCATTTAATTCGATATTATGTAAGGTTTTAAGGCTTGGTCCTTATATCAATATAGTTGAGGGAATAATTATTTATCAATTTAAATTGTTTGTTAACCAAGGGAACAATGAATCTAGTAGTAACATTATAATAAATAAATTAGGTTAGTGATTCTAGTACATTGGTAATAATGTGATGTAAGCTTGTTGTATTATCCTAGCGAAAGTAAAATATGTAAAATATTTTTTAACTTCTTTATATTTCTATTGAAAAATATTTTGATTGGTAAATATGTTCTTATAAATGGCGGAACATTACAGTTGGAAAGAGAAATTTAATAAAATACATTTACCATGACTCACCCTTAATCTCTATGTATTTACCTAACTTTGGGATAACAAAAAGTATCAAAGATGATGGTACAAGTCAGTGAAATTATTTTCTAAATATAATTCATGGATGTAATAAGTTATAATGGTATTCTAATAATTGATATAAATAATTTGAAATTGTTGATGAAATGGATGTGACCCTACTTCCAATATCAAGGAATGTATTTTATAATAGATCATATACATGCGATCTTAGTTAATATGGGTTGTGGTTCCCAATAATAATGTTTTTATAAGGATTGGATACTAACTCAAAAGGAATAAATTCATTTATAAGATCAAAATGAAATAAAAATCTATATAAATGTTCATTCATATAAATATAAACATGACATGTTGGATAATAATATTAATATCTATGACGGTTACCTAAACGTATATTAAGAAAAATTTTACTTTTCGTGGAACAAGGTTAAGAACGCGAGTATTAACATGTATGGAAATTTATATGTGTTCATTGATTAGATAAATGTCATTATACAGGATATGGGTTGTCTTAGGGAATCCCTATAAGATATGGAGATAGCTAATCACAACTAAAACTATATCATCCTTGATTTAATCCAAAATTTATATTTCTTGTGAAGAAAAATGAACAGATCAAATTTTGACAGTATTAAAAATACTATGGTCACTATTGGAATAACTAATAATAGTAATAAGGGTTTGAAAATGGGTTGTTGAATTAAATGGTATTCAATAAATTGAATAATCTCACTAAATATGGTGGTCTAAAATAAGAATATTTTATGGAAGTCATGCCAATTATTTTTTTATCTGAAAATTGGAAAAAGATATATCAATGGGAAAAACTACTCATGATCATTTTATGTGGAATGGCTTTGGACATCCCCCAAAAATTTCCCTATGTATTTTTAAAACTAATATGATGTCAATTAAGTTCCCATGAATAGTATTTAACTAATGTAAATGATAGCAGGGTTACTAAGAACAATATCATAAAAAAGAAGATCCTAATTTCATAAGCAGATAAAATATTAGAATAGATTGTATTGGATGAAATTGAAGAATATAATAACCCCATGTATTATATTCTCCGTTATATTGATTAAGACTAATAAAAAATAAAGAAAATGAAGCGTTTGAAAGATAATTATAAGGTATATTTAATATTAAAGAAGTGTTTGTTAATACAGCTCATGAGATAGTTGTTTTAGGAGGCAGAACAATAAAGGTTAATGGTGTGAATCATTACACAAGGCTCATCGTGAAACTATAGTAATAAGAGAATTTTATAAGGATAGAAAAAGTAAAAGGCTGAATTCGGATAAACTAAATTCATAAATAATGTTTTTAGTAAAAATTTATGATTTATGAGTGGAACAATATTATCAATGGTTTTATTAACATATTTAATGATCATTCTAAGCATATTGAATTTATGTTGTGAAAATATTTTGGTCAATGATGAAAAATAGATGACCCAAAGTGACTATTGACACTATGTATGACTTAGTGAAATTTGATTGAACATTTTCCAAAAGATATGAAGGACAATAATGTTGTTCAATTTTTATAATTAAATGTTTTTTCTACATAATATATATCCTCACATAATGAAGAATATATTTTGGGATTTTATTCCATTTAAAAGGAAGTTATAGTTGATTCCCACCCTTAAACTCTCACTGTGATACTTTAGATGGATATGGGAGTGGTTCGGAATATCATATTTTTATAAAAAAATTGAGAGGGAAAATTTTTGAAATAAAACACATGATAATAACATAATTATAGTGTAATTATTTTAGAATGATGTGGTACTCTCAAGATGTGCATTCCATATCCAAGATGTACTAGAAGGAAAAACCTTAATGAAGGAAGACACATAACAATAATCATTATAGTTATTCATTAAATGAATAATTCAATTAGTGCAGTGGATATGGTCATACCGAAATTTATTTCTCATTGATGATACAGAAGAGTGCCTATAAAGACCATAACTGTTCATACATAATTTCTCAAGGAATCCACATGAGGATTTATAATTGAAAATCAAGATGATAATCTATAAGATGAATTTGGTCCATTTTCTTTTGAGGTTGACCACATATCAATAAATACCATTGGTGAGACACTAATCAAAAAGAAAATATCATAGAGAGTATTAGTGGTGGTTATTTTCCTAAGCGAAATATATCAATCCAAAGAGTCAAACATCATATTATATTCCCTTATCACCTGATTATTAATAAGAATAATTTTCATATGCATCAAATATGGTAAGTATGATGTATTTAGTTTATTCAAAAATGATGTTATAAATATCATTTTATTATGAAAATCATAATTTTGAGGCGATGAAATGGTTCTCAATAATGTCTTCATCATTGAAGGTATTGGTTAGAACATTATTTGTGTATACCAATTGTGTTACACAAAACAAGTTGTAAATTTCAGTAAGAATAATTATATCATCAATAAAATAATGGTATATTAACAATGAATGGATAGAGTAAAACATTGAATTCATAATTTACATGTAGAGTAAAATAATTTTTTTTATTCGAGGAAGAACAAAAATAGTTTATTCATAAATGGATTGTATCATTAATAAGACAACTTATTGAAGTTACAGTGAAGAATTATAGAGCTCATGATATCCATTAAATACCACATGACCAAATATATATAGGTGGATTTTTAAATAGAGGGATGACTATTCGTAATGTATATAATAAAAAAATATAAAGGTCAATGGGGTTGCATGAGCCGATTAATATTGATGTCTGTGGGATGATATCCCCATGATTCATTTATGGGAAGCAGTATTATGTAAAACCATTGATTATTTTAGTAGAATGACATGGTCGATTGTTATCACCCACAAGTCCAAGGGGATTATCTGAATTACCAAGAACCCCAGAAATGATTAAAATATTCATGATAAGATAATTTAAAATTATTAACAAATAAAACTTGGAATTTATTAAAATTCATGTTAAGGAGTATCTCCATAAGCATGATATATGAGCAAAAGTTTAGTCAATGAGATATCCAAAAATATTTCATAGTTTAGAGGAGTAATATGGTTATAAAAATGTGTTCAAAATTACTCTTTTGAAAAAATACCTATAAGGGATGTTTTGGAATGAATTTTTTATTAAATATATCTATATTACTAATAGAGTTTTTTATTACTATTTTCATGAATTACTCCATTGGGTATGTTGTGTGTGAATATGATAACATTAAAATAATTAAAAAAATTATATATGTGATTCATTTACAGTACGGATAATTATATGAAGAGTGAGTATACAAACGATTAATGTATTTTCCCTTTACAGTCATCAAAATGAAATAAATTTACATGTTTTATAAAAGGAATCTGAATGATTTATAAAATCCATGACATCACTATCATACAAAATGAGAAAAATATTCATCAAAACAATGATAAAATTATATAAGATATTGATGAGGATTTTAGAGACTAAAAGGTATCAGAAGGGGTAATTCTGATTATACGGATGAAAATAATGATAAGAAACCTAATGAAAGAGTAGTAACAATATATAAGAAAAAAATATCTAAAAAAATATATGAAATTTATAACATTACTGAGTAGAGAGTATCGTTGTAGACAATGATAATGGGGAATCTAAAATATAATTAACTCTATTATCATGTAGAGAGAAAGAGAATAGCACAGAACACTAATGATTATAATTGGTACAATGTAAGTAATAATGATATTCGTTAAAAAAAATAATGAATAGGATATTTTTTGAGTCTAATAGGTATGAATGTTATAGAGACCAAATCAGCTATTTATGAAAAACTGAAATTATATGGAATAAAGATTCTAAGAATGTAACTTATATTATAGATGTTATACACCCCATAAAAATATCTATTTATATGAGAATTTTTACTTATGGAAAAGTTAGAAACAATTTTATTACTGTTAACCATGTTTGTGTAAAGGGAAATCACTAGTTTTAGTAGGATTTCATGTCAATATTTTTTAATTAATTACATAAATAATATGTTTATATCAAGAATTTAAATGTTTTTAAACATTCATAATAATTAGAACAATATTTTTTAGGTGAGGATTATTTTTTAACAAACCAGTTTGGGCTAAGCTAATACACTACTCATCCCATTACGTCCTTAGGAATGAATGGTGTTCTTGATCCCAATATCTTGGAAAGTAGTTATTGTGAATCAATTGAAACAATTTGATAATTATTGCACACCAAAAAAATAGTTAACAACATGTTGATCATTTATTAGCAATCCATCATGAACCACCCATACATTTTAAATCCATGAAACATTAAATAAATAGAACTAAATAAATATTAAATCTAATGAGTTGAAAAAAAAGAAAGAATAATCCATCTTATTAACATAATCATAAACATTATATTAGGCTAATACGTAAAAAAACAAAATCCTCTTAATAGTGATATTTTTTTTCATCCTGGATGATAAATAAATTACAAGAAAACAAAATCAAACTACCTAGGAACCTCTATTTAACCCACATTTCTCTATATATCCCAACTCATACATCAGCCTAAAAGAAATAATAATCAAACTATTATTGATGGTTGAACTCAGATAATATATAAGAGCTACATAAATGCACATGAATGTGTATATATTGTCTAAGATAAAAATCCATGTAATATATTATCGAGGATTATATGAAATTCCAAGCAATAAAAAGTTCCCAAATTCTTGTTTTAAATAGAGAAACAAAAATTAATATTTTTGATTTTTAAAAATATATAGGGAGAACAAATAATCTATCAGATCACAAAGAGTAAATCCTTTAATAACCCAAACTAGTGATTTTTCTTTGAAAACCAAAATTACCAAATTATAAATTTCTGGAAACAGTTGGTAGAAAACCAATTATAAATTCCATTTTAAAACATTCATGAAAGGAAACCAATTTACAAAAATTTAGAAAATATATTTGATCCACCACATATTACATGTAAAACCCATTAAAGGTTTAAAAAATATAATGGGAAAATAATAAGGGTCTCATGTGCTATGGACCATTAACTTTTAATGATCCAAAAATTCCTAAACATAAAACATAATCCAAGATTCTGACTATATTTATTTGTATTGGATCTACACTATATTAATAAATTACATAATTTATTAACATAAACCTTTTAAATCAAAATTAAAAATTTAAAAAATTAAAAAACTTTTAAAAGTATAAAATTGGGCCCAAGATATATATTTTAATTGAAAAAAATATAACATTGAACATTTCCCAGGTGGCCTGGTAGACATACAAATATTATATTAAAAATGAACATGTGATTTTTTTCCATTCCATATACGGGGCTATGTAAAACTATAAATTAATAAAAATGAATTTCCAACAACCAATAATTCAGCGAGTTGCATAATAAGTGATATATGATGGAAAAAAACCTAAACCAAAAGAAAATAAATCAATAATGTGTCACCTTCCATAGAGAACAAACAAAAAGGTTACGTAATCACTGTTTAGAAGTCCAAATCAATGAATTGAGGGGGTAAGTATAAAATTAAACAAAAAATCTATGTTGTGAAGAAAATTTGGGTTTCCTGAGGATTAAAAACCCAAAACATTGAGGAAAAAATGGGGAAGAAAATGTACATGATAATTATAAGAACCTGGTTTTTGCCGTGAAAGACTTTGGAATATTCTTGATGATATTCCAGAGCAGTGCCTTCAGACGGCGTGCGATTCCGAGCCCCTGAGTGGCTGTAATTAAATTTTCAGTGCGTTCACACTGGAAACGCTAAATAAATGAGATAACTCCTAATTGGAGTTCTGGATCAGAGATCCGAGTGTACGGATGGTTCCGGAATGGGGTCTTTACCTTAGGAACGACATAAAACTTGTCGGCGCGGGATGTTTGGACCCCTTGCCCGCTTCTGGAACGTTAAACGGATTAAATAAATTAATTAATTCGTTTAATGGCGAAACGCTATCATATTTTAAACGGTGGCTTGGATTGGAAAACCGAGGGTACCGTTGAGTTCATAGCGTGTCGTTTACCCTAGGAGGGGTGTATGTTTTGCGGGCGCGGCCCGTCTGTGAAAAATTGCCCCAGGGGCGTTTTCGTAATTTGGCGGCCTCAGGCGCTAAGTTTAATAACATTTGAACGGGGTCTCGGAATTAAATTCTGAGACTGCCATTGCGCTTAGAGCGTGGTTCTTAGCCAAGGGGAGGCTAAATCCTAAACCCGTCGGGAGTTCGGGTTTAGGGCTGTCGGGCGGGCGTTTAAGTGATTTGTACCTAAACACGCCCACCACCCCCCTTTCTTCTTCTTCTTCTTCTTCCTCAAACCCTCCTCCCCCCTCCTTCACCTCCGGCGAGGCAGCTCCGGCCAGGCGAAATCCGGTGAGGCGCAGCGGTTTTGACAGTCCGCACACGAAGCGTCGGGCTACGCCCTTCGAGGTAGGTGATATTCGTTTGAGTTTTAAATCCTGAACCCCCCCCCCTTTGAACCCCATTTTTAGCATCTATTTTTTGTTTAATCTTAGAAAAAATTCCATGGCCGTGTAGTACGCATTTTACCCTTTCCATCAATTCTTTCGGAATTGAAATCAGAGTTCGGAGGAACCCGCGGCGCCTCGCCGAAGTTTGCGGGTTATTGTTTTTGTTCCGGCCGGTTTTGGGGTGTTCCGGCGAGCCAGGATGGCGGAGGCGGTGGCTTCAGGCGGCGGTGGTTCCCATGGCAGTAGTGGCCTCTCTTCTAGGCGGTGGGCACCCGGCTGCAGTAAGGCGCGGGGTCTGTCGGCGGGGCACGACGTCTGTCGGCGGTGCGAGGCAGGGCTCGCCGGGGGCGCGGGGGAGCGCCGGAGCACGACGGGGAACCGGGTCGGCGCCACGCGACCCCAAGGAGGATGCATGACCCGCGTCGTGCGGGTTGTCGTGCAGTGACCGGACACAGCCGGTCGGCAGGGCGGTGAACTGGGTCCACCGCCGACCCACGCGGCCAAGCCGCGGGCCGGCCCAGGCCGGTCCAGCCCCAGGGGTCTTACCCCCTCGGTGATCGGACACCCGTATTTTCCGCTACGGGTATCCGTTTTGAGTACTGTCTATGGAGGTGCAACCGCATCGACGAGGCAGATGTTTTGAGCTAGTTTCGGGAATTTTAAATTCCCGAAATGAGGGGCTGCGGAGGCGCGACGCGTCTTTAAGTGGACGAGCATTTTTTCCGAGATTCTTGTTTTGAGTGGGGCGGACGTATCCGACGTCCATTTTGAGCGCTGTCAGCGGCATTGGGACCCTGCCACCGAGGCGAAGCTTTCCAGGGTGGTTCCAGCCGTTGAGGCAGAAGTTATGGCATGGGCCCCACGACCCGTCTTTTGAGCTGTGTGCGGCTAGTAGCAACTTTTTACTCGGATGTCCATTCGGGGCATGCAAGCAGTCGATGTTGGGTGTTTTTCCGAGGCCATCGTGTTGGCACAGTCTGCCTGCTGTAATTCCACATGATGGTGCGGGCCCTGTGAGGGCCGTTTCGGGAGTTGACGGTGATTTCCAGCTTTATCACCGGGCAACCGTTTTGGACAATTGAGTAGTTCATTTCGTGTATTTTTTCGAGAGGATCGCAACGGTGCGATCCGTTCATTGAGTTTTGGGACCAGGATGCGGTTCCCACATGGCACCGCTCGTGTGCGGTGCGCCGGGATGGACCTTTTTCTACGAATATCTGTTGCACTCAAGTGAGTAGTGCTTTTGAAGTGTTATCCCGAGGGGATCACAATGGTGCGATGGGCCTGACTGTTTTCGGGGCCGGGGCTCAGGATCACGGGACGCCGTTCGGGCGTGAGGCGGTGTTGGCTACTTTTCCGTCGGATATCCGTTGGAGGTGAGTAAGTAGTCGATCTCGCGTGTTTTTTCGCGAGAATTACAACGGTGTGATCCATTTGGTCGTGTGAGGACTCTTGCGTGATATTGATAAATGTGGAAGCATGGAAGGTGCTCCAACGGTGGTTCTCCCTACCTTGTTTGTAGCGGACCCTTGGCGTGTGATAGTGCACTCTTGGGAGAGTGATATAAATGGTTCATGAGATGTTTTTGGTTGTGCCTCAGCCGATGAGGTGGCAGGTTGGAGTTGTTATGTCACACCTTCGCATTGACGTTGGGTGTCGTGTGCACGATAGCCTTTGGGCTAGAACGAGGTATACTCAGGGAGTATACGGGAGCGCTTGGAGGTACGTGTGGTTTGTACCTGAGTTTTGCGTGCTCTTGGTAGGGGTTGACATGGGGCCACACGTCGTGTTGATCCCATGTGCGTGTTGTGTTCTTCCATATGTACTTTGACCTCTCGCGACGTATAGGGTCCCTCTGGGTGTTTGTTTGACCAGCAGGGTGGAGTTTTTCCCCTGGCTCGGTGCTCGTTTGTTAACCAGCAGGGTTGAGTGGTCTCCCCCTGGTTTCGTTCTCATTGGATTGGCCGGTAGCGGTGCTAGTGGCACCCCATGATGGAACAGGTGCTGAACCCCTTGGGGTGAGTTGGGATGGAGTTGGGTGGTTGCGCGATACCCACTCCATGTTTGGTTGGCCATTGTTGTACCCTTCAGTGGATATGGCCAGAGTAGTTCTAAGTTTTACCCTCCAGCGATGCTAGGGAAGTGGGTCACTCATCTGCTTCTGGGGTCTACCCTCCAGCGGAGACTGGGCAGTGGGTCACCTGATGCTCTTAGTGTCTACCCTCTAGTAGAGACTAGGCAATGGGCCACCTGATGACCCATTAGGGTCTACCCTCTAGGTGAGACTGGGCAGTGGGTCACCCGACGCACTTAGGGTCTACCCTCTAGCAGAGACTGGGTATTGGGTAACCCGACAACCCCTTAGGGTCTACCCTCCAGGAGAGACTGGGAAGTGGGTCACCCAACGCACTTAGGGTCTACCCTCCAGCAGAGACTGGGTAGTGGGTCACCCGACGACCTCTTAGGGTCTAACCTCCAGCGGGGCTGGGCAGTGGGTCGTTCGTCGTCTAGTTCCAGGTCTACCCTCCAGCAAGGCTGGGCAGTGGGTCGCCTGTCGACTTATTCTAGGTCTACCCAGTAGCGGGGCTGGGCAGTGGGTTGCTTGATGATGTATTATGGTTTACCCTCCAGCAGGGCTGGGCAGTGGGTCACCCAGTATCTTATTATGGTTTACCCTCTAGCGGGGCTGGGCAGTGGGTCGCCTGATGATGTATTAGGGTTTACCCTCCAGTAGGGCTGGGCAGTGGGTAACCCAATATATGGTTATGAATTACCCTCCAGCGGGGCTGGGCAGTGGGTCATTCGTTGGCATTCCAGACTCAGTCCTCTCAACTTGGCTAGTCTGTGGCTTTCCTCCGTGTTTACCGAAGCGGGACCCTTGGTTATACGGGTCAGTGTTGTGACGACTTGACATTGAGGAGACCTCTCGACTGCAGGGCAGTGATGAGGTGTGGTTTGACATTCCTAGAACTCTCAAGTACGAGGGGCGCTTTCCCCACCGAGAAGTGTTCTTGTGACGCGATCTAAAACCATGTGGGCGATTCAGTTCCGCGCAAAGCGGATAGTTTCAAGGTGCGGTGATTGAGCCACTTGGCTTGCGGTTCAGGGAAGGCGTGCGGGATGATGAGCATCGATGATGGATTACTTCTGGGACTGTTGGCGACTCTTTTCATGGGCTGAGCTATGAGACAGAGATCCCTTTACAAGCTTGTCTGGGCTTCTTGGCAGAGCATATATCTGTATATACCATGTACGAGTACCCCTCCATGGGTTTTGGCTACTCTCCTTCCAGAAGAGGCAAAGACGTGCGGGGTATGCCACGTTCTTTCCGTGTCTAGCCTCTCTTGGTTGGATGAGTCCACTCTCCTTCTATAGGCAGCGAAGACTCGACGGGAAGTTCATCTTCTCACCGTTTCCAGCTCATTGTGTCTGGATGAGTCTACCTCCTTTCTCTTGTTAGGTTGAGATGGACTCTTTACTACACTCTCTGTTGTACTCCCTTTTCTTCTCCATGTTCGCTCTACTGCTCACCCTTCGGTACCTTCTTTTTTGCTCCCCCGAGCCTTTGGGGTATCCTACTGAGTATTTTTTTATACTCACCCCTTCTTGGGCTTTGCCCGCACTTGGTGTGCCCTTGCAGACGACGGACAGGTGGAGCGTGACTTTGGTGGAGCATATGAGCTTGGGAGCTTGGACCGCGTGCGGTGGTCGTGGCCGGATTCCAGGTGGGAGACCCGTCAGCTGTTTCCCTTTTGTTTACCTGTTGCCGGGTTGTGGCATCTTTTCTGGTTGGGAGCGTGTTTTACCCCTTTTTCCTTTCAGCACTGTACTTTGTACTGTTAGCGGTCGATGCACATTGTGGTTTATATATAACAGTTGTTCTTTTTTACTCTATATGTTCTTTCTTTTTCTCTGCACTTTTGAATTGAGTGTGTTGCGTGTGTGTGTACAGGTACTTAGTCAAAGGTCTCCCCGAGTTGTTGTGCCTTTGGCGCTGGTCGACTACCCCTGGCCAATGGAGGCGGGCTTGGGGTAGTTGCGACTCGAGCCCAGGTAGGGTCGGGTCGTGAAAAAGTTGTATCAGAGGTGGTTCGTTCCGTGGGATGTTGTGCGGACATCCCTAAAAGAGGAATTGGTTGCGATATAGGGCAATAATGTTAACGTGTCTTGAGAGTGGCTCTCAGGCCAGGGAGTCCAGTGATGGGGCGGCGGCCGACGTATCCATTCACCAGGACCTTGATAACCTGCTTGTCTACTCGGCATGCTGAGGCACTTGTTACAGGGAAATTAGATTGTGCATCAAATAGGATTGAGTCTTTGAATGTATTTCTTGAGTCAGCTCCCCATTGTTGATATTGGTATATAAATATATGCTCATATGACTGCGACACTCCTTGATAATTATCAGGATGTGTCCACGAAGATAGCCAGCCAGGATACCAGCTATGGTTTGTGACGATGACCCTATGAGCTACGAGGCCACAGTCCAGGACACATCATGCGAGCCCCTTTCTCCGGGTGGGCTGGTAGCAGCGCCCCCACCTGTTGAGCAGCAGGCAGTTTCAGCAGAGCATGCTGAGCTTGAGCGCAGGTTGAGCGAACTCCGTGAGTTCCAGCAGCAGAAACCACTGAGGTTCAGTGGTGAGCCAGACCCTTAGGTAGCAGAGGTTTGTCTCAAGGTAGTGGTTCGCCTTTTCAGGCTTGTGCAGACGCCGACAGATCAGAGAGTGGCTTTGGCAACCACCCTTTTTCGTGGAGTAGCTTGGCGTTGGTGGAGTCTGGTGACTCAGTTTCTTGGCGATTTGTCTGCTTTCGTGGAGCGACTTTCATTTTTTGTTCCATGATAAGTTTTTCCCCTCCTGCTTTCACTCCTTTCGGATTCAGGATCTCCTGCAGTTTCAGTAGGGAGGGATGATGGAGACCGAGTATGCGGCTAGTTTGGAAGACCGTGCACGCTTTTACCCAGACTTGGTCTATGATGACAACTTCCGAGTGCGGAAGTTTGAACAGGTTCTCCGCCAAGAGATTCGTGCTGTCATAGTACCCTTGGGCATTTCCGCGTATGCCAGGGTGCTAGAGCAGACGCTGTTGACAGAGGTATTCCTATCACGTTCTACTGTTGGTGGTGGCAGCAGACGCGTTGGAGCTGAGACGTCTGCCGCAACTAGTAGGCGTCGGCAAGCAGAACCTCGACGCAGGTGGCTTTCTGACAACCGGACTTAGGGGCATGGTCGTACACCATATTGGCACCAGATGGAACCAGTGCAGCCCATAGAGAGTCGGTGCTATGCTTGTGACGTGCAAGGTCACTTGGCATGAGACTGCCCGACCCGAGTTGCTGAGAGCTTCGGGCAGGCAGTGGGCACACCACCACGGCAGAGGCAGCGCCGTGATCTGAGTAGTGCCCAGAGAGGTGGTGCTAGCGGAGGAGCGGGAGTAGCTGGAGGTGGGGGATGACATTACGAGATCTCCCCATCACCACTAGGCGGTCCACGTCTGCCTCCGGGAGTAGACGATTGGGACTGCGGGTAACCACGAGCTTTGGATGTCTACGATCCTGCAGAGCACGGGATGGTGAGAGGTACCCCTTGCGACTCTTCTACTTCTTGCAGTAGAATTGTTAGACTCTGTGTGTGGACTCCTTTCCTCCCTACTCCCCATTTGAGGTGTTACCAGGGCGACGCAGGGCGTCGGGTGTAACCCTGTGTTGGTAAGGAAAAAGGCGTGAGACCATTTCCTTTAGTCGATGGTGTTGGATCCTTTACCTGTGGAGCGTGTAAGAGAGCATCGACTGTGGAACCTTGCGTGACCAGATATCCTTGGGTGTTTCACCATATGGATATTCTGAAGGAGGGAATCACCGGGCCTTGTTCCAGGTGCGGGCAGTGATTCCAGTCGCGGAGTGCAACATAGAGGTTTGATAGGGAGGTGAGCTACCCCCGAGGGCCTTCTGGCCGTTTAAGACCGAGCAAAGGGATGGCGAGGATTCCTACCGCCTTGACCTAACCCCAAAGTCTGGAGTGTGTGCATGACATCGGCAAGGGCCGACCTAGCGTTAAAAGATCAATCCATTTGTCTGTGTGCAGTGATGTAGAGCTGTGTGTGGGTTCTTCTGGGTATGGGAAAGCCAGGTGTGGGCTTCGTACCCTGTGTTGCTCCGTAGTTTTTCTTTTCGGGGTTGAAAAGATTGAATGAGGGAATGATGTAAGAACCCTATTTTTTCCGTGAAAAACATTGGAATATTCTTGACGATATTCCAGAGCAGCGCCGTCAGACGGTGTGCGATTCCGAGCCCCGGAGTGGCTGGAATTAAATTTTCAGTGCGTTCACACTGGAAACGCTAAATAAATGAGATTACTCATAAACGGAGTTCCAAATTAGAGATCCGAGTGTATGGATTGGTCCGGAATGGGGTGTTTACCCTAGGAACAACATAAAACTTGTCGGCGTGGTATTTTTGGACCCCTCGCCCGCTTCTGCAACGTTAAACGGATTAAATAAATTTATTAATTCGTTTAATGGTGAAACGCTATCATCTTTTAAACGATGGCTCGGATTGGAAAACTGAGGGCACCATTGAGTTCGGAGCGTGCCGTTTACCCTAGGAGGGGTGTATGTTTTGCGGGTGCGGCCCGTCTGTGAAAAATGGCCCCTGGGGCGTTTTCGTAATTTGGCGGCCTCAGGCGCTAAGTTTAATAACTTTGGAATGGGGTCTCCGAATTAAATTCTGAGACCTCCATTGCGCTCAGAGCGTGGTTCTTATTCTAGAGGAGGCTAAATCCTGACCCCGTCGGGAGTTCGGGTTCAGGGTTGTCGGGCGGGTGTTTAAGTGATTTGTACTTAAACACCCCCCCCCCCCCTTCTTCTTCTTCTTCTTCCTCAAACCCTCCTCCCCCTCCTTCACCTCTGGTGAGGCAGCTCCGGTGAAGCTAACTCCAGCGAGGCACAGTGGTTCCGACAATCCGCACACGAAGCGTTGGGCTACGCCCTTCGAGGTAGGTGATATTCGTTTGAGTTTTAAATCTCGACCCCCCCTTTTTACCCCCATGTTTAGCATCTATTTGTTGTTTAATCTTCGAACAAATTCCATGGCCATGTAGTACGCATTTCACCCTTTCCATCGCTTCTTTCGGAATTGAAATCGGAGTTCGGAGGAACCCGTGGCGCCTCGCCGAAGTTTGCGAGTATTTGTTTTTGTTCCGGCCAGTTTTGGGGTGTTCTGGCGAGCCAGGGTGGCGGAGGCGGTGGCTTCAGGCAGCGGCAGTTCCCTTGGCAGCGGCGGCCTCTCTTCCAAGCGGCGGGCACCCGGCTGCAGCAAGGCACAGCGTCTTTCGGCGGGGCGCGGCGTATGTCGGCGGTGCGAGGTAGGGCTCGTTGGGGGCGTGGGGGAGCGCCGGAGCGCGACGGGGAACCAGGGTCGCGGCGTGCGACCCCGCGGAGGAAGCACGACCCGCGTTGTGCGGGTCATCGCACGAAGACTGGACACAGTCGGTCGGTCGGGCAGTGGACCGGGTCCACCGCCAGCCTAGGCCGGGCGGACCGGCCGGTCCAGGCCGGTCCAGGCCGGTCCAGCCCCAGGGGTCTTGCCCCCTCTGTGATCGGACACCCGTATTTTTTGCTACGGTTGTCCGTTTGAGTACCGTTTGCGGTAGTGGAACTGAATCGACGAGGCAAACATTTTGAGCTAGTTTGGGGAATTTTAAATTCCCGAAACGAGGGGCTGCGGAGGTGCGACGCGTCTTTAAGTGGACGAGCGTTTTTCCAGAGATTCTTGTTTTGAGCAGCGTGGACGCATCCGACGTCTGTTTTGAACGCTGTCAGCAGCGTTGGGACCCTGGCACCGAGGCAGAGCTTTCCAGGGTGGTTCTAGGCGTTGAGGCCGAAGTTAAGGTGCGGGCCCCATGGCCATCTTTTGAGCTGCGTGCAACTAGTAGCGACTTTTTCCTCGGACGTCCGTTCAGGGCGTGTGAGCAGTCGATGTTGGGTGTTTTTTCGAGGGCATCGTGTTGGCGCAGTCTGCCCGTTGTAATTACGCCCGATGGTGCGGGCCCCGCGAGGGCCGTTTCGGGAGTTGACGGTGATTTCGAGCTTTATCACCGGGTGACCGTTTTGGACATGTGAGTAGTCTATTTCATTTACTTTTTCGAGAGGATCGCAACAGTGCAATCCGTTCGTTGAGTTTCAGGACCGGGATGCGGGTCTCACATGGCACCGCTCATGTGCGGTGCGCCGGGATGCATCTTTTTCTCCGGATATCTGTTGCACTCAAGTGAGTAGTTCTTTTGACGTGTTATCCCGAGGGGATCGCAATGGTGCGACGCGCCCGACTGTTTTCGGGGCTGGGGCTCGGGATCACGGGACATCGTTCGGGCATGAGGCGGTGTTGGCGAATTTTCCGTTGGATATCCGTTGGAGGCGAGTAAGTTGTCGATCTCGCGTGTTTTTCCGCGAGGATTACAATGGTGTGATCTGTTTGGTTGTGCGGAGCTTCTTGCGTGATATTGTTAAATGTCAAAGCATGGAAGGTGCTCCAACGGTGGTTCTCCCTACCTTGTTTGTAGCGGACCCTTGGCGTGTGATGGCACAATCTTGGGAGAGTGATATAAATGGTTCATGAGATGTGGTTGGCTGTGCCTCAGCTGATGAGGTGGCTGGTTGGAGTTGTTATGTCATGCCTTCGCGTTGACGTTGGGTTCCGTGTGCATGATAACCTTTGGGCTAGAATGAGGTATACTTAGGGAGTATACGGGAGCGCTTGGAGGTACGTGTGCTTTGTACCTGAGATGTTCGTGCTCTTGGTTGGGGTTGACTTGGGGCCACACGTCGTGTGGGTCCCATGTGTGTGTCGTGTTCTGCCTTACGTACTTTGATCTCTCGCAACATAGACGGTCCCTCTGGGTGTTTGTTTGACCAGCAGGGTGGAGATTTTCCCATGGCTCGGTGCTCATTTGTTGACCAATAGCGTTTAGTGGTTTCCCCCTGGTTTTGTTCTCAATGGATTGGCCGGTAGCGGTGCTAGTGGCACCCCGTGATAGAACATGCACTGAACCCCTCGGGGTGAGTTGTGCTAGAGTTGGGTGGTTGCGCGATACCCACTCCGTGTTTGGTTGGCCAGTGTCGTACCCTTCAGTGGATATGGCCAGAGAAGTTCTGAGTTTTACCCTCCAGTGAGGATGGGCAGTGGGTTAGTCATCTGCTTCTAGGGTCTACCCTCTAGCGGAGACTGGGCAGTGGGTCATCCGACGCTCTTAGGGTCTACCCTCTAGTAGAGACTGGGTAGTCAGTCACCCGACGACCCCTTAGGGTCTACCCTCCTTGAGAGACTGGGCAGTGGGTCACCCGATGCACTTAGGGTCTACCCTCCAGCAGAGACTAGGCAGTGGGTCACCCGACGACCCCTTAGGGTCTACCTTCCAGGAGAGACTGGGCGGTGGGTCACCCGACGCACTTAGGGTCTACCCTCCAGCAGAGACTGGGTAGTGGGTCACCCGAAGACCTCTTAGGGTCTACCCTCCAGCAGGGTTGGGCACTGGGTCGTCCATCGTCTAGTTCCAGGTCTACCCTCCAGCACGGCTGGGCAGTGGGTCACCTGTCGACTTATTCCAGGTCTACCCTCCAGTGGGGCTAGGTAGTGGGTCGCTTGATGATGTATTATGGTTTAACCTCCAACAGGGCTGGGCAGTGGGTCACCCAGTATCTTATTGTGGTTTACCCTCCAGTGGGGTTGGGTAGTGGGTCTCCTGACGATGTATTAGGGTTTACCCTCCAGTAGGGCTGGGCAGTGGGTCACCCGATATCTGGTTATGAATTACCCTCCAGTGGGGCTGGGCAGTGGGTCATTCGTTGGAATTCCAGACTCAGTCCTCTCGACTAGGCTAGTCTATGGCTTTCCTCAATTTTTACCGGAGCGGGACCCTTGGTTATACGGGTCAGTGTTGTGACGACTTGACTTTGAGGAGACCTCTCGACTGCAGGGCAGTGATGAGGTGTGGTTTGAATTTCCTAGAACTCTCAAGTACGAGGGGCACATTCCCAACCGAGACGCGTTCTTGTGATGCGATCTAAAACCGTGTGGGCAAGTCAGTGCCACCCAAAGCAGACAGTGTCAAGGTGTGGTGATTGTGCCCCTTGGCTTGCGGTTCAGGGCAGGCGTGCGGGATGCTGAGAATCGATGATGGTTTACTTCTGGGACTATTGCCGACTCTTTTCTTGGGCTGAGCTACGGGACGGAGATCCCCTTACGAGCTTGTTCAGGCTTCTTGGAAGAGAATATATATGTATATACCTCGTACGAGTACCCACTCCTTGGGTTTTGGCTAATCTCCTTCCAGAAGAGGCGAAGACGCGTGGGGTATGCCACGTGCTTTCCGTGTCTAGCCTCTCGTGGTTGGATGAGTCTACTCTTCTACTATAGGTAGAGAATACTCGATGGGAAGTTCATCTTCTCACCGTTTCCAGATCCTTGTGTCTGTATGAGTCTACCTCCTTTCTCTTGTTGGGTTGATATGGACTCTTTAATGCACTCTCTGTTGTACTCCCTTTGCTTCTCCCTGTTCGCTCTACTGCTCACCCTTCGGTACCTCCTTTGTTGCTCCCTCGAGCCTTCGGGGTATCCTACTGAGTATTTTTTATACTCAACCCTGCTTGGGCTTTGCCCGCACTTGGTTTTCCCTTGTAGATGACGGACATGTGGAGCGTGACTTCGGTGGAGCATAGGAGCTTGGGAGCCTGGACCGCATGCGGTGGTCCTGGCCGGGATCCAGGTGGGAGACCCGTCAGCTGTTTCCTTTTTGTTTACCTGTTTCTGGGTTGTGTAACCATTTCTGGTTGGGCGGGTGTTTTGCCCCTTTTTCCTTTCAGCATTGTACTTTTTACTGTTAGAGGTCGATGCACATTGTGGTTTATATATACCATTTGTTCTTTTTTACTCTGCTTGTTCTTTCTTTTACTTTGCACTTTTGCATTGAGTGTGCTGCATGTGTGTGTACAGGTACTTAGGCAAAGGCCTACCTGAGTTGTTGTTCCTTCAGCACTGGTCGCCAGCCCCTGGCCTATAGAGGCTGGCTTGGGGTAGTTGCGACTCGAGCCCTGGTAGGGTCGGGTATTGACAATAATGACGAAGTAATACCATTAACACTATATAATATATATTGATATGATCCATAATTCAAACAATGATAAGGTATTCCTCTCTCTTTATATCTTGAGGTTTGACTATGTGGGTAAGAGGTGTGGAGAAGAGAATGTGGGTTAAAAATATAGATACAACATTTGACATTTAACTTATGATGTGAATTTTTACAGACCAGATGAGTTGGATGCATGGTCTTCAACATCATGTTCCATCTCTATGAGCCTCATTATTCTCACTCCAGATGTACCTAGTCACCTTTTACAGAGGAGCATCAGCAATGGAGTGAAATATCCTTATCATCGAAGACAGTGGTCTCCCTCCATCTCCCACCTGATGTTCGTAGATGATATGTTTATCTTCATGAATTCCAATAGAAGATCAACAATAGGCTTCAAAAAGCTAATGGAAGAGTATTTCTAATGGAGTGTCCAGGTTATCAACAGGGCTAAAATTAGATTTTTTAACATTAACAGATGTATGACCAATCAGATATCTATAGTCCAACAGATCTTCAACATGAAAATAGGGGCCATCCCAATGCAGTACCTTGGGGCCCAATTTCCTCATGTCAACTTCGGATTAAGGAATATGATTTTATAATCAAAATAATCAAGGGCCGAATCTTCAACTGGAAGACCACATACTTCTCATTTGGCATCTAGATGACGTTGGTTAATAGTTTCCTACTTCCTACCCTTGTTCAGGCTCTATCATCCATCGAAGTACATAATTGTGATTTAACAGGAATAATAAGATATTGTTCAACATTATATGGCACCCAACCACAGAAGGGAAACACCATTGGGAATCCTAGTATGGGGTGTCAAGGCCTGCGAGGGAGGGTGGAATTAATGTTTCATGACTCAATGATACCCTTATAGGAACACATGGTAAGATGGCATGAGATGATCTTGAACAGTGCACTCTTTGGGGGATCACCATTAATTACTCTAACTTTTGTATTCCTCCCCAAAATGAGGTTCAAACTTCCCCTTTTTGATACATGATCTCCCCAATGATCATGGCTCTCTAGTTCCATGCATGGTGGATCATCGAGAATACTAACATATATTTTTGGCGTAACAGCTGGGCCGGGTATACCCTTGGCTTCCCAGGATGCCCTGTCACCTCTATCTCAATTAAGGAGTCTATCCTTTTCCTGCCTTTCAACAAGGCTGTGTTGGATGAGGATCAAACAGACACCATTAATCCCATTGAACTCAATGCTAAGATGAATAGTTCTTTCATAACTCTATATTCCTTGGGGTGCATCTTCCCAAGAGATATCTGCAACACCTTGGAATTAAATGAACATATGGATCATTGTAATGAGGCTCTCTAGCATCATAGAATCCCCGTGATGTATAACTTCTTCACATGGAAATTAATGAATAAAGTTATACCAACAGATAGAAATATTAAATTTTGTGGAATCCCTCTGTCCTTGAGTGCCTTTATTATAGAAAACATAGAGAGGAGAGTGCATCCCACCTATTCTATAAGGGAGAATAGGTGACAGCAGTGTGGGAGTTCATTGGAAACTTCACTGGCCTCTGTGACCGGAACTTTACTGATATTACATTCTTGGAGAAGTAGTCCCATGGTGTGGGTGAGAGAGGTATTGAGAGGTTGGATCACATGTTGGTCATGCACATAGGCTGTTAGTGCATTTGGAAGGTGAGGAACATGTTTAATCATGAAGGAATCCTAGCCTCGGGTAGATGCATTATTATCAGATCGGAGAATCTCCTTCTCAATATTGTAATCCACTTCACCAACTTGTGGGAGGAACCTACCCTCCAAAATCTTCAGGAATCTACCCAGAATACTCATGCTGGAAGTAGTAACAAAAAAGGAAACATGTTTTTCTGGTCCCCCACCCCTTCTATAGACTATATGCTCAATACAGATGGATCCTACAATATGGGGGTTCCTCATGGAGGTGGGCTCATCTGCGACTCTGTTGGCTTGGTCTTACTGGAATTTTCTGCTTTCCAAGGTCTCAGTTCCTTCCTTCAAGAAGAAGCTAAGGTGATCCTTCTTGGACATTGGTTATGTCACCAAAAGATGATAGAGCTATATGAGGCTAGAACTAATTCAATACATCTTCATAGTGTTATGCATGGAATTGTATCCAATCAATGGTCGATTCACTACATCATCAGAAATTTCAAGGGAATTCTTGTAAATTTCCCCAAAATTATTTATTCATGGCGTAGGGGTAACCAATTTTCTGATCACATTGCATCTATTGTTGTTCCTGGTCCTGATCCTATTTTCCCTCACAAAGTGTATAGTTTTATAGCTGAGGTGGTCAATCTGATTAGGTGGGATTCCCTTTACCTTCACTACCTCATGCCTCCCTAGGTCTCTTCCGGTCTTTGTATCTTTGGACATTTGTGTTTTCCTCTTTCTTACATAATAAAAGTTTACATTGATGGTGATCTATGTAATTGGCTGATCTCTAACATGGTGCGTGATTTAGTCACATTTTTTTTAATAAACACATACAGTTTATGCACCACCATGATTTTGTACACTTTTACATAAATTTATAACACATAGTTTTACCAGGGACAGACACTAACCATTCATTATATTATATAGAAATCATACATGCTAAAAAATGAACCATGTAACCTCATTTGTAAGGGTGACCATGTAGTTAAGTTAAATCCTATAATATTATGACTTCTTTTTTAGGGAAAACTACATTTTTATATAAATAATTCATTTACTATTAATAAACAATTCATTGAAGATTAATTTAAATATATTTTAAAATTAAATCTAAAAACTTATAAAATTGAAGAATACCTCATAATTAAGTTATAAATTTTAATAAAAGAAACATAGTGTTTTATAATATCCACTTATATAACTCTTCCTTCCCCTAATAATTTATGAGTCAAATATAAGAGGAAACTACACACATGGACTATAGTAAACATGTAGAAATCTGGTGAACACAGTCTATATACTCAACAATATCCAACTAAAATTCTAAAAAATATTATTAAAATACTCAAACCATACCAAACAAAAAATATAGAAGGAAAACTATTTCACTATTTGTCTTCCTACTGTTTTATTTACTTTAATGTGGAAAATCAAAAGGAATGACTAGAAAGAGTAGGCCAACCTGTAAAACCCCAAAAATAATCTTATCAGATCATGATGGAATTCAAAACTCCTTCCAGTACATTATTATATAGGATAAAATAACCAGAAAAATGAAAACAAAAACAACATGGTCTCTCACCATGTTCCATCATCCTAGAAGGGTTTGTTGTGAACTCAATTATGGGTAACGATCTCATGGGGAAGACTTAAAATAAAACCAGCACCCACAAGTTCTCAGGAAAAGGAAATGTCGGTCCTAATTACCATCTAATGGTCCCAATGGACTCCCAATGCTAACCATTATAGAATCGTCCTAAAATTGAATATAGAAAATGAAAAGGAGTCTAAATAAACCCACTAACAAAAAGACAACCTTACCTCCCCCCCCCACCAAACTGAATTCCACCTATCTAGAAAGAGCTTCACCACAAAAATCAAATATATACAAGGGAACATGAAACACAAAAGGAAAGAATATAGAGATAAATTAGCCCTAATTATATAATAAAAACCCCAATAATTATAAAACATTCCAAAAAAGTTTAAACTATGCCCTCTTAATACAAAGAAAAATATTTTTTTAGATATTTTTAGGATCATATGATAAAAATGAATGCTCAAATACCATAAAGACCATCTATAGTAAAATAATCTCTAATGAATCACAATATATTGACTTAATAAATGAACTAAAAACTATAAGAATGATAAAAAACATATATGGTATCCAAAATAAAAGAAATATTCTAATCCCACTACTCCATCAAATTTCTATGTTGAGTTGGAAATTGAACAAAACCACCACAATCAGTTGGAGGATTCATCTATAAGACCCACTCAAGAACAATACATATAAATTAATTTTTTAAAATTCTATTATGAATAATGAAAACATAAAATGAAATTAACTCTTTAAATATATTCATCATATTTTAAAGGAAACAATCCTTGTACAAACCAAGGGGCAAAAACAGGAACAACTATCAATACAAAACACATCTATCATTACTCATAAATATTTCTTTTCCTTATAAAATCAGTTTCATTGTAAATAAAAATATAAAACCTATTCACAATTTTATAGAAATTAAATACCATCTAGTTTTTATAACATTAATCAATCCTAGTAAAGCATACCACTTCACTTTAAAAATATCAAAAATAATTTCGCAATTAGCAACACATTGAACTTTTTTATGCATGATTATAACTATAAACCCCATGTATATCTTAAATCAACATCAAAAAATTTACATTATTGTATATATTTATATTAAATATATTTTACAAACCCAACACTAATAATGATAACTTTATCAAATTTCACATGTAAAAAAGTGAAACCCTATTAAAAAATGGACCCAAAACAAATTTTAAACTGAAAACATTATAAATTTCATCATTTTATTGTATTCACACCACCCAAAAAATAAAATTAATAAAATACAACAAAACAATAAAACCACATTTAAAAATATTGATTTCAATCACATCAAAGAAATGAAATACTATTTAAACCATCACCAACTTGTAGAAACAATTTTAGGAGAAATCATAACCAAGAGGATTCAAAATATCTAATTTGAAAAGGATATTTTGATTTTTTTTTTAATTGGAAGTGTTGTTTTCATGGTCTTGTTCAAAATATTCTATATCCTATATATAATTTACAAAACCATCTTCTCACTCTCTTAATGGGTTCATAGATCATTTGGGATAACAATAAATCCCTATTATGATTTCATTGTTCAACCACATATGCACTTGGTCTCTTAGAATAACCCTTCAAACTCATCATAAAACCTAAGATCTTCCTCATATCCTAAAATAAATCCAAAAATCATAAATTAAATTAAAATAAAAGGTCAAAATCCCAACTCCCATGGAAATATGAGGAAATAAACTAACCCTCCACACACTAACATCGCATGTTCTACCATTTACATCTCTAGAATACCATGACATAACCAAATCAGAAACATAGAACCCTCGTGATTTTGGTTATTACTATGTAAATAGTTTATAAATCTATTTTTTTAATATATGTCTAGGGAAAACCAGATGTGTCACCCGACAGAATATAGTAAAATGCCAAAATGGAATTCTTAATACCTACGAGCTAAAACCTAGAGCCCAAGAATCATGGGAAACTCTTTGGGAATTCTATTACCCTAAAATTATTATAAACACCCATTTGATCATTTACTAAAAATATAGCATAGACCGCGCATAAATTGGATTTCTATTTAATATGAAATAAACCAAACTGAATAAATATAAACAAAAATTCACAACCAACATGAATTATCTATATCATTTACATTAACATATAAAATCTTCATAGAAATGAACCTAATAATGATATATATGTTAAAATTATTATTTTTATAACATAGGCCATATTCATTGATACACCAATGACTATAATAAAATAAAATTAAAAGAAAAATATCATAATACCTTCACAAAACCCACAATTATTGTCTAAATAATAACATGTCTATCATGCTAAAATAAATGAAAAAAACTGAAGGGGAAACAAGATACTTTATAATGAATAAAATATACATACACAAAAATGAGTGTTTAAATGGTGTAAAGAAATCATACATAGACAGATAAAATGATGGATTCAATGAAATTCTTTTTATTGGGATGTTCATAAATTCTATATTGAAAAATATGAAATGAATATTTGTTTTTTAATTTTTATAATCTATATTGAAAAAAATTACTTATCCAAAGTAATATTAAATCTTTTATTTTGAATCCCAAATAGGTTAAGTCCCATTGAAAACTAAAATGATAAAATTATCCATTAACTAAATAACAAGAAAAAACATGTACAAAATACATTTCATAGATTTCATAAAATCAAATTAAATTAAAAAATAATAATCTGAAAGTAATTACAAACCAATATTTATAAATATTTCCAATGTAAAAAACAACATATATATATATATATATAATCTCAAAACAATATTCCAAATCCAAAGAGCTTGTACCTAAGTGCTACAAGCTCCTGCTTGGCATCCAAAAGACTCGGGATCAAATCCGGGCAGGGAAGAATTTCTGGGTACTGTAGCAGCACTGTAGCAGCGGAAGAACTGTAACTACAGTGACACAATATCAGTGGAGGCACTATTTCATGGTACTGTAGCAGTGGCGGGTACTATAGAAGGTACTATAGAAGTGCAGGTACTATAGCAGAGACTATAGTAGCGTAGGTACTGTAGCAATACTATTCACCGAGGGGTCCTTTGGGCCAAAAAATTGGGCTTTCAAGCATTGTATTCGGGACACATAGCCTTGGGCCTTCAGGATGTGTAATGGGTCTCCCTCTACCCACACTAAAGAGGTATTTGATTTAAAAAATAAATTGATGCTTTGGCCCCAACCATTAAAAAAACAAAACAATCTTCCAAAATATCATGAATAAAATTAAAATAAATAACTACACTTGTGGTTCCCCTATTCATGCAAGTATTAGGGGAGGAAATAATGGTAAGAAAGAAATACTCTACAAATAGAAACCTATCACAGAACAAGAATCATGGAATTTAATCCAAGTTCATCATGTAATATAACCCTAAAATGGTGTCATGAATCCTTGGATGATATTTAATTATATGTTCATTCTTGTAGTCCATTTGAACAAGTTACACCTTATATACATCCTCTGAGTGTGAATTTACAAAGGGGATGAAATTAATCGATAGAGAAACTGGGTTATAGTGGAATTGAACTCCCAAAAATATAACAATCAACACTTTTGGTTGTCAGTCATCTGGTGCAGCATTTATTTACCTAGAATTCCAATGACCAAAAAATTTAGGAGGTATTAAAGTAGTCAATATAATTACATAAATGTTCATAACAAAAACCCCACACCTCACTTCCAATAATCTCTCTTATAATAACCCATCACATAACATTAATTATTCAAATAACATATATAAAAACTATAATATGACCAAAAAGGGTTGGGGAAATAATAAGGGCCCCATGAGCTATGAACCATTCACCTTTAATGTTCTAAATAATCATTTATAGAAAAAATTACATAGGACACCATGCCTTTTTTATTCCCTTTAACTTCAAAATTTTTTATAATTTAATAACATTTAATAAACAAAACTTATTTATCAAATGAGAACCATTCCTTTTAAAAAATAAAATATCCACTAAAAATCCAAAACAAGGACTAGGTATTTCATTTAAAAAAAAAATTAATAAAATCCCAATAATTTTTTTAGATACTTTAGGTACACTATGAAAAAATATTTCAAAATGGGATAAAAAACTAGTATAAAAATTCCTTTTTGAGAATATAGGAAACCATTTGAAAAGATTTTAAAATTTTATTAAAAGAGATATATAACTATTCATTAATAAAAATGAATTTATAACACCTAGGTATTCAATGAATGGAATAATAAATTAAAGTGGATATAAATGACAACCTCAATCGGAAGAAAATCATGTTGTAATGTGTCACCTTCTATGGTGAACACCAAATTGGGATAGGAATCAACCTCGATAATCTCTAAACAATAAATATCCTCGGTGAGGATAAACCCATTCACAAACCCTATATTTCATAGAGAACTAGTGTTATTGAAATAAATAAGAACCTAACAAATACTTGAATAAATTATGGGGTTGTGATAGAATTTTAATGGGGAGAATAAATACATTATAAAACATGATATTATAGGATTAGGGAAAATTCAATTGAATCGATGGGTGAAGATATCCCCTGAACTCCAATGAATTGGACAAGTTTGCGGGAGTGGAGAAACTGAGAATGTGATATAAAATTGAGATGATAAATAGGGTATTTTACATTTTTAATGAATCTGGAATGAACACAAGAATTTACAAGACATACACTAACTATGAGGATGGAATATTCCGAGCTAGAATACAATACATGATTAACTCAAATATTTTCAACTCATTTTATTCTTATCTTTTAATACCACCCTTTTAAATAACAGCTATGTTAGTTGGATTCCAATGAGACCCACATTAATGATGTGTCGTCTATTGTTTCATACCATACATGATAAATAATTATCTATGGATCCTTCTATATAACGGTACCCCCATTGTTTGAAATAAACCATTCACATTTACCCATTCACATACTAAAATAATATGTAAGGAACATTTGGAATATTTTCCAAACCATTCTTTGTTAATGTGAAAGCTTCATAGAAAATAGAAATTTCATCAAATTATAAAATTCATGCCCAAAATATTTAAATTTTAATTTTACCCAAAAGTAATATTACAAAAAAATTAAAACTACAATATAGGTACTTCCAAATTAAATGGGTTATAATAAGAATAAATAGCATGGTATTTTGTACTTGATCAACCCTTGATGAAATTGAGCTTTAACAGTGGTGGAGTTAAGCATAAAAAAATCATTAGGAAGGGTGATCATAGAATTATTATTCTTGTATTTATTGACGTCATAAAAGATTCTATATAAAATTAAACACAATGTTAGATTATTGAATAATTCATGAGGTAAATGTTTGAAACATCAATTATTTTCTAGTATATGATTTTCTTTGTAATATAGGTGATGGAAAAAATATTTGAAACATTTGTTTTTTTAAATTATTTTTGTTTAAGTTCAAAAATTAATTGGAATGGCTGATTCAATGGTAATTAAAATACTAGGTTCTACCTGAATATAGTCATCATATGATGATAATTGAAAAGTGGTTAATATCCTATAATATATTTAGATTAATGGGGGTAAGCTATACATAAGAGTTATAATATATACGAAATTGTTTTCAGCTATTCATGAAATGCGATACCAAATTAATTCGAATGCAATCATCTTTCTAGCGGGGAAGATAATAATGTGGTATATCAATGTCAATGTGTATTGTTTTTTATTAACATTGAAAACCCAAATAAATTTTTTTTTGATATAAAAATTATTATTATTCCATTTAATTTTATGACATTAATATAACAGCAAGAATTTCATTCAATCATGGAGGATTTATTATCTTATTCCTAACAAGAAAATAGGATTTCAACTTACTAATAACTACAAAATATGAATATATTGTGTCAAATAGAGAATGAAAACAAATTTTATGGATGAATAAATTACATGAAAATATGGAGAAAAAGGTAAAGATTACAATTAGAATAAATTTTCAAAATTAAATTTCATTCATATTTTGAAAAAATTCACTAAATCAGTTATGTTTAGAGAAGAATGAAATATAATTAATCATTATCATGGATAACATTGTGTATGATATAAAGAACATAGTGTTTGTTGATACTAAAAATAACATTATTGATACGATGAAAATTTTTATTCCAAGGGAGGAATTTGTGGTTAAATTTTTGTCTCATGGACTCTAGTTGATCCCTCACATTTAGTGAATGTGAATGTGGAACCCCTATCCTCCATGTTTTTGCATGAATTTCCCCATGTACTGATAATTGTTATTTTTCGTTGTTAGTATACAATGAGGTGACCTATTGGTTCATTGAAAATGGGTTGAAACACTATTCTCGAATAAGGTGGATTTCTACAACTCTCTTATGGTACGCAAAAAACTGATAAATGGGGTGTTGTTTCCAATGTATAATTAAGGGGAGTAGACATTTTGGGGATGCATGAGGAGGGAAAATTTTTGTTTGGAATGGTTTACAAATATCTTCTAAAAAATTGATACATTTATAGTCATTGAATGTTAGTCTTGTTTCTAAAACAGAGCGTAGCACATATGGATATATAATATGAGTTCATTGTATACATTCTTCCTATAGTAACTGTATATATTTAATGGTTTTTGGATTTGAAATTATAGACTACTTTACAATAGGTTTCTTAATAAATTTGACGTATTTTCAACAATATTAACTGTGCAGATTTTTGGAAAAATACCTTTAGTTTATTTTTAGTATTTTTGGATTAGGTTTTTTTACAATGAAGTCAAAGAAAATACTGAAAAGATGAAATGTTATACTCTAATAAATAGCTTATTTTCGGGTGTTGTTTTAGTGGTTTTTGTGGTTAAAATGAATTTTTTGAGCCAGTTTGGATGGTTTATAGAGAATTTTCCAAGTAAAATATTATGTTATGAAGCAATTATGGAATGTAATGGGTAATGAAATGTTTTCTGGATTGAATGTTTCTTTAAAATAGTAATGGTTTCATAAAGGAATGAAAACATCATTAAGGAACATTTACTTCATTATGGAATGATTTTCTTAAAATAAAAAGTCTTTTGAAAACTTTTGATTGGTTATGCATACCATAGATTTTTTTTCTAAGAAATTCATGAAATCATATAAAGAAAATCATTTTAAAAAGGGATTGATCTCTATAAATTTAGTGTTTTTGGTATGGTGATAAATGAATAATGTGGCACGAAAAGTGTGAGTGTATAATATTTTTCTAGAAATATTTTCACGGGGTATTTTATTTTAAATAGTCCCCCAAGAACAATATTAGGAAAGTGATAATGCATTAGGTAATATTTTAGAGTGATAATATTAAATTTTTTGTATGAATTTGATTCAATAATAAAATGGTAAAAAATCTATCATTTCTCAAATAACTTATTTACTAAGTAGGAGTTTATGAAAAATATACATACTAAGTATAGGTTCATTAAATACTTATGTGGTTAGGATGAGTTTGTAATGAACTTATATGGAAAGAATTAATCAACAAAGAATATATACAAAGGGATATTCATTAGTTAGTTTATTGTAAATTTGTATATCATTAATACATTGACCTATATGGAATACTGTGTTGCCTGGCCTGACCCACCAGGTTCTGAACCACATCTACCAAAAACTTACCTCTAATTAGGCAGGCACTAATGACTAGATCCGAGAAGTCATATCCCATACATGGGAGATATTATCCCAATGTAACTATAAACACACTCACATCAAAAATATCATACACGGATGAAATGTAAAACAAATGAAACCAATGAAAGCATAGATCCATTATCCCATAGTAATTGTATGACTATGATGTAATGAAAGTGAAAAAGATGGAAGAATACATGACAAAACAAAAAATATAAAGAGTCCAATATAATTCAATGGATATGAATACAATCGAATGAAACCACCCAGAAAAAAATTCTTCCTGTAAATATAAAGATTGACTCCGAAATCACTCTATACTCCCAAGACACTGTCAAATGGTCCATCATCTATATAAGACATTAATTTTGTGGCAAACCCCCATTTAGGGTTGAGTCAATAAATACCATATAGGACACCCCGAAAACACTAAACTAAAATAATCATGAATAGTTATCTCATTTAAATGATATAAAAACCAATAAATAATAAAAACAACCTAGATATAATCAAAAAGTATATTATTCCTCTAGGAGGTCACAACCAACAGTCGACTATATGATTCTTCTCTACATAATGATCCTTCTAAGATTTTCCACTCCATGGGACATACCATCACTAGAGACACTCATAAAAAAGGTCAAGATCATTGGGACCAACAATAGGAATCTCACTAGTCTCATAGGAACCTAATACTCAGATGGGGTTCATGTCCAGGACTCCTGGTGGACACCACAAAACCAATATGAATCAACATGCTATGTATGGAATTATATACAAAAAATATTGTGAACTATAACGATATATACTGCTTTGTGGAGGATATACTCCCTACTCAAATAAGTGATTCTAATTCAACAAACCCCACACATGGTATAAGCCTGACAAGGGATTACATTTCAGTATCACGAAGGGACACCATGAACTCTATCTGAGACTCATCCTCTAGAGTGGATCACAATCCTAAGATATGGGTGTAATGTTGCACTATAGCCTAGATGGAATAGAACAAGGGAACCCAATAACCAGGTATTGGACTGTACTAAAGAAGCAAAGGGCTAAAACCAACCTAAATGTTGGTACACATTGTGGAAAGTGAAGTACACAACATGTCCATCTAGTGTCTGGTCTGTCCCTGGGGTGCTTCCACACATGACATGTAGGTATATATATCAATAGCATGTAGGAGTATTAAAATGTGTGTAGAGATATCCTTGATCCTTTCCCATCCTATCAGACCTTTCCATGTACTGTAGTCTGTTCTCGTGTACAAACCCATATAGAACTGGTTGTGCTTGTGTACACCTAGTCATGCTAGTGAACTTGGTATTCCCATGCTCATGTATCCTCTGAAACACAATTTGAGCCTCCATTCCTGTTTCATATAGTAATGTATAATTAACACTCCATGGTAACACTTGAATGATACAGGGGATCCCACATGGCCATTATTGCCAGATTAAATACCATGTAACACATGAATTTTTAGATCCACTAGTTCTTCATCCATGTTTATGAGGTCACAATTATGTTTGGAATTAATGGATTGATGGTCATATACCCTCAGTGTCACCCTTTCCCCAGATTATGATCCATTGTTTTCTTAAAAAAGGTATATTAACTTGATATGTCATGACGACGAGATGTGGTATAATATCCTTTTCAAGAATGAAACACACATTTAAATCTTGTCTTATTCCTCCTAGAATCATCCACATCCATATCTAATTCCCAAATAAAAATATCCATCATACCCCATACCCATGTTATTTATATGTTTTATCAAAGAACAATCACACCACAATCAAATACTCGGTAATCATTAAACCATGTGCCAAAGGAAATACCCACAATGAAAATTTGACGAATTGGGAAGAAAAACATAAGCCAGAAGATGAGAGGAACGAACCTCAATATTTTTTTGTTCATCCTTGATCAATTCTCATAGAATTTATGAAATGATAGGGATAAATAATCAATTAACAAAATAAAAAATACATCAATAATAATATATCATTGATGCATGGATCAATTATTATTTGTGGAATTGATCTACATTCAACTAGGATTAAGGAAAGGGATGAAAATAACAAAATAAACATCCTAAGTAGAGTTTAGAACAATCAGTGATGAAGAAAAGTCATTTGTTTCCATCATTGGTGAGATCCATGAACTTCTATTTTGAAATGGTCCTCAATCAATATCTTATCATGTGTCATCTTTGAGGACCACTCTTTAATAGTCCTCTAGGTCTCTAGGGATTAGAATCCAACCATAAGACATCTATGTGTCCGTATATTTAATAATATCATAGTCACTATTTAAAAATGTATTTTATTATTTTACTCATTTCTCATGTGACAATTTTTTCACAAATTCTTGATACTAACAAATGTTATGTTTCATATAAGTTAAACCAGGTGTTTTGAACTCTATGTTACCCATAGATTTTTTAAATACAACACTATTAAATTTTTAATCCAATTTTTCAATAAAATTATGAACACATGATATTAATATATTTAATATATTTAAAAAATTAATTCTACGAACACAAGGCCTCCAAATATCATGTTGTCTCAGTGCCTAGATCCAAAAATAAATTGTCTAATATCAAAAAGTAATACATGGAAAATAAAATTAGTTACATTATCCCCAACTAAGGGGTTTTCATCTTGAGAAGATAAAAACATAATAAAAATATGGTGGATGTGGGATCACAAATGGGTCTCCCACTCCCCGGTTCTCTTTAGAAGATTCTCATGTTGCCACCAGCCATTCACAAGGGAAATCGATAGCCGAAAAAGGATCATCTCCTACTGATCCTAGAAATCCACTACATAATCAAAAAACGAGGATCCATACTTGATTTCCATATCACCCCAATCGATAACATGTGATAGGTTATGCGTGAACCGATTTAGCTACGACACATAGAAGACGTCTTGTATCAGGTCCAACTATAGTGGTAGATCCAAGTGGTACACCACCTCACCAACTCTATATAATATCTAGAAAGGTCTAATGACCCTCAATGTTATATTGAAACCCATTCAGATATATATAGTCCAAACTGAATTAATACCCTCATTAATACATGGTCTCCCTCTTAGTACTACAAAGGCCTCTATCATCTATCCTCATAATAATTTTAATGGAATTGTGTAGTTCTCATCCACGTCTATATGATCTAAAAATTCTCTATAGTATTGTGTCCCAACACTGAGCCCATGAGTTCTCTCTCTCAATGATCATTCCAATAATGTGAAATACGATAGGTATTCTTATACAAGTCTTAGAATGGTTCCATACTAATGGTGTAATGGTGGATAATGTTTTATTAAAACTCCACTAAGATCATGTGATCCATCCCACTACGTCTAAAGTAAAAAAAGCATTCTTCATTTACTCTGATAAATTAATGGTCTTATTAGATTTTTCTTCAATATAGGTATGAAATGTTGAAATCAGTAAAAAATGATTCTCAAACGCCTCTTATAATACCCTCTCTTATTGTGATTGTAATTGTGTGTCATTGTCTAAAACAATCATTAAGGGAACCCCGTGGAGTTTTAATATCTCATGGATATACATATTTCCCAATCTCATTACTAAACACATCTATCTAATGAAATGTAATTCATCCTACATGGTCAATAGATCTATGAACACCCAGATAGAGTCTTTGAACATGGATATACATGGTAATAGAATCATGGTGTCCTTGGATAAACCATCCCACTTAAACTCTAGATCCCCTAGGTTTTAAGCTAACACCACTAAGAACAAGTCACTCATACTTCACTTTCTAACTATTGATCCATCCGAAGACAAACATTAAAACAAAACAATTCATTCTCAGCCACCAAAATGGGCATCTATGTTCCTTGTACAACTTTTACACACCATTATTTACCACAAAAGAGGTTGTATGAAACTCACGTATCACCTCCTCCTGAAAAATTAATGGCACCATCATCTATCTTATGAAATGGATTTTATGCTCCCAACCATATGAATATCCCGTATAAGAGCATCTACTGTATATCTAAGTAAGAAAGATATCACATTTATTACCTCCATGCAAAGTATAAATTACATGCTATAAAAGATATATGTTGGTCAACAACCATAGACTATATATACGAAGCACTATCCATTTCCACTAATGATTGTTGTAATGATGGTAGATCTAGTAACCCTCTATTTTAATTTATTCAAATTATATAACTTTTGAGGAATACAAAAAAAATTAAAAATAGACACCCAATGAACATACAAGTCTAGATCCTTTAGAAGTAAGGAATTATAAACAGTTGTACATAAGTGAGCTATATTATCTACCACAAGTTTCTTCTTGACTAGAACCCTTCTTAAATATACCAAACATAATAAATATATTCATAACATGGGGAAGGAGACATAAAAAGGTGTGATCCCATATTCTCAGCAGAGGTAAAAAATAGAGACTTGTAAGCATAAATATGATCATAGGGGTATAATATCATGATCATGAAAATGGAAGATCATAACATCCATATCGATGCTCATAAACAAGAATCATTTTATAAATATTGGAATTTCATAAGACATGAATCATAAGGAAATAATAAAGATAATATATGAAAGAATAACATAACAATGAAACCTGGAATTGTGGAAAATAGATAGAATATAAAATTATTTAAATTGTAGTCAAGGAATTTCTTCCAAGGCCATCGTATTAGCATGGTTCCAATCATTGTACCATCTTTGTAAACACAGTTCACTCACATGGCCATCTTAGTAGCATTAATTCACTCCACAAACAATGTAGGTAGTCACGGTTCACTCTCATATCTATATTAGTAGCCAAGGTTCACTCTAAATACAATCATAGTATATTTCATCATATATAAAACTTTACTAATTGCATTGAAGGGAGACATAGGTCCCATTAATATCATAGTGAAATTAAACCTACATGCGAAAAATAATTATAATCCAAATATTATAACTAGTGAAATGAACTGGGAATCATAAGAATGTAATCATATGAAAACCTATGGAAAAAACATATTTCATAATCATTTCAAAAGCATAACCTATGAAACAAACTGTATTTCCTAAGTATATAACCCATGAATGAGAAATGATTTTGATAAACTTAATTCTATAATTAAATAGTCCATTCAAAGAAAGAATATGAATGGTAATAATAAATCATTTTCTCATAAAGTAATGGGTAACACCAGAAAATGTCATCTAATATGGTAAATAATTTTGAAATATCATATAAAGTAATTTCTTGAGGAAAATATCATTTCTGCATTGAAAAAAAAATAAAACAAAATACATTTTTCAATATCTTTTTCTTGGAAAACAGTGTTATGAACATTAATAGGGTTCTTTGAAAAACATAAAAGTTTTAAGTTTATTTTTTATTGAATAAAAAATATTTAAAACATTTTTAAGCCATGTTTTTTAAAATAAAAAAGATTTCTAACTAAAGATAGAAATACGGTCAAATATTTCTTAATAACATTTTATTAATTAATTTATGTACCAAATAGTGGAGAATTGTATTAATACATGTATTTATATTTAATAAAAAGAGGAGAATAAAAAACCTGGGTGTTTTTGCGATATAGATTATAATATTTCATCAATGGGAGAATAATTATAACTAATCCTGATAAATGATGAGATTGTTTAAATAAACTATTTCCACATGGTAACATGGAATCATACACTACATTTAAGAAAATGAAGTTACATAAACCCTAATAATTATTATAAGAATGATTTTTATGATATAACATGTAAGATTTATATATATACACCTTGAAAATGAATATAGGTTCATAACAAAACATTTGTCTCAATGAATGAAAATTTAGACAAAATGGTCTTACCGATTTGGTAACACTTGAAACCTAAATCCCATGTAGAAATATCATAGAATGGATATGTAAAAAATTATAAATTTAACATTAACATTTATATAATACATTCATGGGTAGTATATATACTACAAAAATAATATATTTATAACATGGCCTATATATCTCAAATAAAAAATTGTGATTAAATTCCCTTACCTTTTATATTGTCTCTCTTAGTACTCATATAATCATTTTGTATAATAAGTTTATGTTTGTTATAAATATTATATATATATTAATATTCTGATATCTAAACCTATATATGGTTTTATTATGACCTTATATTACCTACTTGTTAACAATTATATGTTAATATTTCACTTCGGGTAATATCAGCTTTGATCTTTGCATGTTTCTTAATTTGTTATATATTTGTTCATTATAATTATATAATGATTTCCTAAATTTATAAAATTTATTAAATATCATTTAAATTATGTATATTTTTAATAATCATATATAGGATATAGATGTAGGAAATATAATAGACCATTCATGGATATGGTAGGTCATACATACACATTATTGTTGTTTCAGTTTTTATTAGTGTATTGAATGAAATTCAAATTGTTATATATTTATATATTTATATAATAAAACTTAAGTATAATTATGATTTTATATATATATCATATATTTTCAAAAAACATTTCCTTAATACATTACATGTATTGTTTGAACGAATCATATCACATTGAGGGGCGGTAGTCCAGACTTCCTAAAACGAAATTGTCATATTTACACCAAATTGAAAGTGTAATGATATGTGTGGTAAAAAGATTAAAAAATATATAATAAGTATAATATATAACATATATAAACATAGTTTCTTTCTTAATTTCCACCATCATATATGGTAATGGATAAATGACCAATCATCGTTTCGTGAGACTATAGTTCATCGTATACATAAAGAGTATATTTGTTACCCATTAGATGGAAGTGTGTCAATGTATATATAAAAATAATATAATAACAACATCATAGTATATTTAGGATACTTTTTTTGTTATAAATTCATGGAATATAATGATTTTGGTGGTAGGATAATTAAATTAACATAAAAGAACATGATGATGAATGTTACCACTTATAGAGGTAACTCCATTCGGTTTACTCAAAGGGTTTCCATGGACTAATTTCTCCCCAAGGGTAGGATTCTAGGATGATGAGAAAACATTTCTAGATATATTTGGGAATATGTTGGTCAAGACAAATTGTATTGAGTGGTTTGATGAAGTGGGAGGAGATGAGGCCTTTTATAGTGGATGACATGTGGTACACTTTTAATTTGGGGAAATGGATTTCCACCCAGAGTTTTTCCATGTCATGTGGATCCATTAAAGGGAACCATTTGATAAAATTGATTATTGGGTCAAAATATGGCCATCCAATCCATCTTGGACATGTTTGTAAGTCATTTGGGTGCTTAAGATTAATGTTTAGACCGTTATTGAGCTTAATTTTACCTTATTCTTTGTAATTAATTTTTTTTCATTCACTCATATTTTTTGCCAAAAAATAAGTTGAACTAATTAAAAATTTTAAATTATTAAAATTTAAAATATGGAATTAATTTTTCAAAATTATAATCACGTAATAGGTGTAAATTAATTTAAATTGAATCCCATTGACGGGATGATAATGTAGGGTTTTAATTAATAAACATCCAAAATATTGCAATATTTTTATACCCAATTTAAAAATAAAAATTATTCAATTTACCTAAATTTTATTGATTTATAAAAATATTATCAAATTAAACTTTTAAAAAATTTAAAATATCATTTATCCTTAGGAATAAATTAAATGAAAAATTAGTTTTGAATTAAAAATCAGCATTTTCCACTATTCATCTAAAAATGATGTTTCTCATAAAATCTCAAAAATTAACCCTATGTTCATTTAGACATCATAAAATAAGAAATGATATTTAATTTACCAAATTAAATTACTAATATTAGCAAAAATTAATTTTATTTCTTTCATATAAGGATATAAAAACAGTTCATTTAAGAAAATAGTATTTTAAAACATATATGGATTTTACAAAAAATTCTATATTTTTTATCAATATGTTTAATTTATATAAAAAATTTATTAAAAACATTTTAAAATTTTATATTACAATTCCTATTACTATCTTTAATGTTTTAGTTATACTTATCTAATTAAAATAATTATTAGAAACAAATTATGTTTCTTAGACACTTAGAGTTGTGTGTAACATACTCCATATTGGTGTTGCGTGTAATGTATGTCAATTCAGTTTTTTGTGTAAAATATTCCAAGCTTATTCCATGGGAATAGAATTTTTTTTATTAAAACTATACATATCAATGAAATTTTATGTTTTCTGAATAAAGAAAAACTGTCCATAAAAACATTAGGTGATACATTCTACCACTCTTAAAATGAATTTTTTTGATTAAATTTTTTTATTAGTGTAAAAATGATGATATTTTTACATTATCATATCCTCATTTTCCCATTTTTCTTCATCTAATTAATTATTTTTTTTAAAAACATTGACTTTATTAGTGGTCTTGTTTTGTAGCACTTTCTCTCTAAGATCTGAATTTTCAACTGGTTGTTACTCTTAATAAAGATCATGATCTAGAGGTATGACCTATTCATTTAGTAAATGTTAATGGTAAGGTATGTACTTCATTAGTAGAGATACATGGGACACATTATGGACTTGAGAGAATTTTCGAAGAAGTTCCAAGTGATAGGCTACTGCCCCGATATGATCAAGAATCTCAAATAGACTGATATAACTATGGGTTAGATTCCCTTTCTTCAAAAACATCCTAATTTATTCCAAGGAGACATTTATAGAAAAACCTTTTCACCAAATTGATATTTTAGATCATCAAGTCAGTTATTAGAATAAATTTTCTATCAACTTTGAGCTTCCATGATATGCAATCGAATGGTTCTCACATTCTCGACAATTTCTTCTGCAATATCAGGTCCTCATATTTTTTCCAACTTCATCCAAACATGTCAGAGTTATCATTTAATCCCATATAGGTCTTGATAAGGTTTCAGCTGAATAATTGAATTAAATCTATTTTTGTACCAAAACTGAAATAGAGTAAGGTGTTAATACCAACCATAGATGAAAACTAGAGAAAATTATCTCGACATATTCTGTATGGTTTGAGTTGTTATTTTAGACTAAACATATATATAAGGAATATCTTCAGTTCTTAATTCAATTATGTATCATTTTATGTTGATAATTAATTCTCCAAAACATAGAGCGAAACTTTAGATCATGACTTGATACATTAGAATGTGGTAATCCATCAAACCATACTAATATTTTAATGGATATCATTCCATAATGATATAGAGAGAAGTATTCTATAATAGTGATTATGTGTTCTGGATATGTAATTCTATCAACTACCACCCATATAAAAATTAAACCCTTTAGAATTTTTTGGTATTTAAATGAAAAAATTCTTAGTGATGTTCTCCAATTATCAGTTTCGTATGGGTAATGGGAGAAACACCCCCTTTTACTTTTATCTTTCAGCTTTAACATTATGGAATTCCAAGAGCTGAGATAAAAACTCTATGATATCTCTCTTCATTCCATCCCACCATAAGTATTATTTCACATCCTTATACAACTTCGTACATCCAGGGTGAATAGATAATGAATAACTAAAAGCTTCCTCTAATATCTCCTTCTTCAAATATGGTACGGAAGTGACACATACATAGTAACTGAATCTTTTCATTCCATCCTAATCAAGGATAAAATCCAGAAGATTTATTACTTTCATTTGTATCTCTATGTCTTCCTTCTGTGCATCCTTTATCTTCACATGGATATAGGGGTAAACATTCATTTAAAAAGATAACTTTTCCCCCTTCATTTAAGATTTCAAGCTCTATGATTTGAAAATTTAAAAATATTGGATCATTAGTGGTCCTCGTCATGGATATTCTCGTATAATCCTATCTACTAAAAGCATCATCCACTTTGTTCTCTTTATGAGGGTGGTAATGTATTGAGTAGTCCGAATCTTTTATCAACTCTATCCACCATATTTGGTGCATGTTAAACACCATCCATGTGAATATATATTTCATAATTTTATATAAAGTATATATATCACACTTTTTTCCATAAAGATAATTCTTTTATATATTTAATGTAAATATTACGTATGATAACTCTATATCATGAGTTGGGTCATTTTTATCATGAATCATCAAATGTTGTGAGACATAAGAGATAACCATAATGTTCTAAATAATAACACATCCCAACACCTTCATAGATAAATAGCTATAGATTACAAACCATTATCTACTATAGGGTAATGTAAGTATAGTTTCACAAACTAACCATATTATCAATTCCATGAAATTATCCACGCATTCATCTATCCATAGGAACTTGAAACCTTTTTTAGTTAACATTGTCATAGGATTAGTTATCCATGATAAAGTTTCCACAAACTGTCATTAATATCCTGTCAAACCAAAACATCTATGGATATCAGTCCCTGTGGTTGCTCTATGTCAGCATTCTATAGCTCAGTCACTGATATATCTACTTCTATAACATATCATGAGATTATGTTACCCAAAAATGAAACCTTTTGCAGCTAATATTGACACATTGAAAATTTTTCATATAGTTTCCCCTTCCCTAGGTTCTTTAGTACAATTATATAGTGATATTCTCTTCTATTATCTTTGAATAGAGAAGAATGTCACCTTCCAAGGCCTTACCCATAGAAGCATTTGAACGGAATCCACTGGCTCTGGGAGTCCAGTCAACTTCTCGAACTTAAAAAGGTGTGGATGTGTTCCCCTCCCCCCGAGGTATGATTTGTTTTTCCCTAATATGCTGATATGTGTTCTTTACCTAATTACAAAGAACCTTGAAGAGCCCTTTGGGTTCGTTGACAAAGGGGGAGAGAGTGTTACTATTCTAGTAGTGAAAATACATGGGGAAAAGTTGTTAAGTGGAGCATCAAGATAGGGGGAGTGGAATATGAGATGAAACTGTTTAAAGGATCTATAATATAGGAGGAGCATTAAATCTGATGATTCTTGAAGTTATTAATCAATGATTATATATCATGAATGTTCTGTTATGTGATGAAAGTAGTTTATCGGTATCAGTTTGATTATAATGATTGGTGTCAGAAATGAAGTGATTTATTAATGAACTTTCCATTATACTCTTATTTCTCACGCCAAGAAAAGCTCATGTGGGCTTAGAGTATGTGTTGAGTAAATCCTTGATCTCTATTTGAATCGCAAGAATCGAATGATGGTTGATGATGGAAGGGGTTTTAATGAGATATCAAAATGAAAAGAATTGTTATGAGAAGTGTTATCAACAATCCCAAAGGGGGATATTTTTTGGAAAAAATTATTTAAGGTGTCCCCTCATTATGTTTTTGGTGTGATTTTGTTTGTTGAAAAATCCCTATGATCGCAAATGATAATGGTTGGAAAAGTAAGGATTTATTCATAGGAGTGAATATTATGAAGAACGTTTAAGAAAATCAGCAAAGGATGATAACCGCTTACCATAATCCATGGACCACATACCATGTTCCGGGAATGGTACGTGGAGCGGTGGGAACATTACACTGGAGCGGTTTGAGAAACTAGAAACATTTCACAATGATCGATTGCGGCGAAGGGCGTACGGTACATGGAAGGCTGGAGGTATGCGGGATGGCTTGTCATTGTCAAAGGAAATAAACCGCGTAGGAAAAAAGTAAGTACGTGGATGATGTGGAAAATGGTATGAGGAATGGGTGCAGTTCATGGTGGCAGGAGGATCGGTATGTTGTGGAGGTTGTACCGAATCAAAGATTTGGTAAATCTTGGATTAGCAGATATTATTGATATCTACACCTTTATAAGAATCCCTAATCACACCAATTAGAAGAGAGACTGAATATCATTAGAGAACATCTTTTCCTCTAGGTTTTCGTCAATGTCAAAAGAATGTTCTTGAGGGGAATTCTGTGAAAGATGATGTGGTTCACGTAGAAAAACATCTATTAAAGGTTTTTGCGAAGAAATTTAACTTGCGTAGGACACATTACTAGGAGGACGAAGGCGTGGTACACTAGTGGTTAGCAAAGGTAGTCCACGAACAGAGATAAATTCATGGGAAAAGGTTGATTCGTAGGGAAAGTTCCTAAAATCGGTACGTAGAGGCAGTACGTGATAGCGAAGGTAGAGGAATTCCATAGAATAAGGGAGGTCTACAGAAGAGTAAGCGGTACGTGAAAGGTGGTTTTTTGGATACTGAATCTGGTACTCAGTACGCAAGAGATGATGGTGGTTCTCAATTTATACAATGATGGATCCAAATGATTCAAATCTGTTTGCAAAGTTATTTTCCGTTATCTAGTAGTACTCGGGAATGTAGACATCATCAATGGTTAAAAACATAACTTCAATAGAGAATCTACCTATAGTTCCGTATTCCGGAATTCATGAAAATGAAGGCATCTACATGTCCATAAACTGTGAGTGACCTACAACTCTTTAAACTATGTGTGGATTCCTTTCTAAGAGCAGTGGTCCATGGAAGATGGTGACCTTTTCCACCGATAGTGATCCAGAGAAAGAGGTGTAGGGAGTGACCTTTAGGAATGGAGTGAGAAAACCCCAAACTTTGTAATGGCTGTGAGCCTTGGCATAGAAGATCTATCCCAAAAATTGTACTCATTATTGGTTGTGATCCTCATTGAATTTGGTACGTTGGCACATCGTCATTTTATGATCCTTAGATGTATCCCATTAAGGGTGAAACAAGTAAAAATTAATGTGTCATGTGTGTGATTTCATATCTGGTAATATATTTCAATGGGAGGAAGAGAAAATTGAGTTTTTTCTAATAACAAAACAAGCTCCAAAATAGATAATGTTTTAATATGTCATACCCTGATTCACCCCCCCCCCTATTAGGGTATTTGACCGAGTTGATCAAACAAAATAGGATTCAGATCCACATCAACATGTATTATCCAGATAGGGATGTATTTCTAGTAAACCACTCACCCTATCATCTAATAAAATTTTATGAAATTTTATTATACTTTCCATTATCCTTGTACATTACATTAGACATTTCTTTAGGGTTATCACTATGGTTTTCGTAGCCTCGATTCCAAAGGTTAACTAAAACTTTTCTCTGATACCAAATCTCGGGACCCTTTATTTTTATAAAATAATATTACAATACGTTTTTAGAATACATAAAAAAATTAAAAATAGACAGCCAAAGACTATACTAGTATGGTTCATTTGGAAACATGGACACTTAAACAATCTTACATAAGTTACATACATCGTATACTACTAGTTTCTTCTTTAATAGAAAACTTCTTCGACATATCACATATAAAACTTATCTTCATATACTAGGGATTTAAACATTAAAAATGGTGAGCTTAGATGCTTAGTAATGGTAAACAAGGAAGATATGTAAGAATATACAAGAACATAGGGGTAAGAAACGTGACCCTAAAAATTAAAGATCATACATTATATATCAATTGTCATAAAATAGAATCATGGAATAAATATTGGAAGTTCATAAGACAAAAATAATAATAAAAAAAATAATATAATCCATGAAAGCATAAAATAAAAAATAATTCATGGAAATATGGAAAACATATAAGCATATAAAATTATTTCCATAGTAGTCAAGGAATTGTTGTCAAGGATATCTTCGTATCATGGGCTCACTCCCTATACCATATTGGTTGTCCTGGTTCACTCCCATGTCTATATAAGTGGCATAAATTCACTTCTTATTCCATCGTGTTAGTCATGGTTCACTCTCATGGTCACCACTATAGTTAAGGTTCACCCACAATACCATCTTAGTCTATATCATGAGATATAATTCTTTACCCAATGCATTGGAGAGAGATATAGGTCCCACCCCTATCATAGTGAAATCATACTTACATGCACCACATGATCATTAAAAATAATTTAATTATCAATGAAATAAACTATGTTTCCTAAACATTTAATCATATCATAACCTATGGAAAAAGATATTGGTTTTACAATAATTTCTAAATCATAACTTGTGAAAAGAAAAGGGTTTGAAAATCATATAACCTGTTAATTAGAATTGAGTTTCATAAAAATCATTCCATCAAAACATAATCCATTTAGAAAAATAATATGAATGGGAATATTGAATCATTTCCCCAAAAGTTACGAGCAAAACCCATGAATTTCATCTTATATGGGAAATAATTTTTATAGCTCTTTTAAAAACATTTCTTGTTGAAAAGATAATTTATGTAATGAATAATAATATTTATAAAAAATGGATTATTTATATATAAATGTCATGGAAAACAGATTTGAAAATATTTAATGGAATCTTCAAAACCCACATAACATGTCTAAAATCCTTTTTCATTTAATTTTTTTTAAATAATTTTTTAAAACATGGATTTTTAAATAAAATCGATTTCTTACAAAAGAGATAAATACAACAAAAAATTTCATAAAAACATATTCTTAATCATCATAAGTAACCAAGATATTATAAATGGTAATAATATAAGGATATTTCTTAAATAAATGGGATATAATAAAACTCATGAGTGATCTTGATAGATGGATGGAAATATTTCTTCAATGGTAGAATAATCATAATGAATCCTGATAAACAATGAGATTGATTAAATAAGATCTTAACATATGGTAACATGGATTCATATAATCCATGTAAGAAAATTAAATTAAATAGGGATTGAAATATCAATTTAATAAGTTGATTCATTATATAAAATTTCAAATGGAATTTTATACACCTCAAAAAATAATTTAGGTGCATAACAAAAGACATGTCTCAATAAAGGAAGGATGATAACAAACATTCTCACCGATTTGGTAACTCCTGATACATAAATCCCATGAATGTAGGTTCATATAATTGATATGTAAACAAAAAAAATTAAAAATAATAATTATATAAAAAATTCATGGGATTTATATACACCATGAAAAAGAAAAGAGTGGTGAGCATGGCATGTATCACACAAATATAAAAAGAGAGATGAAAGTCTCTTACTTTGTGTCTTGAATCTCTTCTTACTCATACAATATTCTAGTATAATAAATATAAATTTATTATAAATATTTTTAAGAATAATATTATTATATATAATACAATATATGGTTTCATTATGACCTTATATTACCCGCTAGTTAACAATTCTATGTTAATGGTTCACTTCGGGCAATATAAGTTTTGTTCTTCGTATATGTCTTAATTTTTTTTATATAATCCATATACTTATAGAGTGATTTAAATAAAGTATAACATGATATAAATATCATTTAACTTCATTATAATTTTTTTCTAATAATCTATAGGATATAAAAGTATGAAACGGAATACAGATTTCATGGAGATGGTAGGTTGTACGTACACATGAATGTTGTTTCTATTTTTATTATCATATAGAAATAATGATAGAAAATTAAAGATATGTATATATTTATATAACGTATATATAGTATAATTATAATGTTATATATATCATATATTTTTGATAAAAACATCTTCAATACATTACATGTAGTGTGTGAACGAATCACATCACTTTGAGGGGGCTATAGTCTATAGTTCCTCAAAAAAAATATCGTATTTAACCCAAATAGAATTTATAATTATGTATGTTTTAAATGGATTGAATAATATTAAATACTTAATAATTATAACATGTAACATTTATAAAGATATTTTTCATCATAATTTCTACCATGAGAGGCGGTAAAGGAATAATGAACCATTATCATTTCGTGAGGTGGTAGTTCAGTGTACACATAAATAATATATTTATTACCCAATAGATGGAAGTGTGTGTAATTTTTGGTATAAAAATTAGAATAAAAAAATACTATTATATTTATCATACTATTTATTGTTTTAAATTCATGTAATAAGTAGATTTCTGGGGTATAGAATGTAAATAACAAAAATGGACTTGAGGAAGAATGTTACGACATATTCGATTACTCATTTTTGTTAGTCCCAAAATGGAATAATTGTATTTATTTATTCAAAAGATGAGGATTATATTATTATGGTAGGGATTTTTAGGATCCATTTTGGAATAAATTGGTAGAGAAAACTAGATTGATAGGTGTTAAGAAGTGGGAGGATATGTGGCCTTTTGTTATAGAGGAGTGGCACTCTTGTAAATTTTGGGAAAGGGATTCCACCCATGTTTTCCCCATGTAATGTTGATAAAATAATAGAAAATATTAAATAAATTGGATTATAGGGTCTAGATATTGACATAAAATTGATCTTGGAAAATATCCAAGGGTTTATGGTCTCTTAAGATTAACGTTTAGTCCCTTATTTAGATTAATTTTACGTCAATCGTTATATATAATTTTAGTTACCCTCACTAATATTTTTGGTAAAATATAATGTTTAAATTATTATAAATTATAAATTATTCCAATAATATATATGGAATCAATCTTTCCAAATTACAATCACAGAATGTTGTAATTTTATTTTAAATTTAATCCCATTGAATGGACATAACTGCAAGTATTTAAAGTAAAAACACCCAAATGTTGTATAAATTCTTATACTTAATTTCAAAGTTAATATGTTTTCAATGACCTAAATTGGATTAATTGATAAAAATATTATCATATTATACTTTTTTAAATTAATTTATTATATATTTTTAACATATATATAAATTAGATGAAAAAGAAATTTTGAATTATAATTCATCATTTTCCACAATTTATCCAAAAAATGATGTTTCACATAAGACTCCAAAACAATAACCCGAATCTAATTTATATATTGTAAATACACAAATTATGTTTATTTTCTAAAATTATATTTCTAAAATTTCATATATATTTATATTGTTTTCATAGAAAGATATAAAAAACAGTTCATTTGATAAAATAATATTTTTAAACATATAATGACTTTAGAAAAAATTATATCTTTCATTATCAATATTTTTTATTTATATAAAATAATTATAAAAAATATTTTTATTCTATTTATTAATATTCATATGCCTATGTTTAATGGAAATGTTATAATTATATCTATTATATAATTATTAAAAAAAATATGGTTTGTAGAAACATAGTGTTGTGTGTGATATATGTCAAGTTGGTGTTGTGTGTAACGTACGCTAGGTCAGTTTTGCACGTAACATAATCCCAGATAGTGATATGTGAATGAAATTTATGACTTGTTGAAATAAAAAATAACAACGATAATTTAAGTTATTCCAAGAATTATAAAAAAGGGACATAAAAATTCATGGCATTACCATAACTACTATGATGCCTTAGCCAAAAACTTATAACAATATATTTAAGTGAGAGTGTCTTCAACCACATTTCATACCCCAGGATTATAGAAAATCTTGGTGTAATTGTCTTGGAGTAACTCTATCCATCGCCTCTATCTAATTTTAATATCCTTATGAGAGAATATTTACTTGAGACTATTGTGGTCAATGTTGTTGATAAACCGCTCACCCATCATGTAGATTCACCAAATATTCAATGTAAACATTACCACCAATAACTCAATATCATGGGTCACATAGTTATCCTCATGTGGTCTGAACTAACCTAAAATATGGGAAATCAATTCCTACCTCTAAATCATAACACAACCAATCATGTTCCGTGATGAATAATTGAAAACTATGTATTCAACACTCTACTATGGATATCTTATGATAGGAGAGCTCATCAACATATTTATCAGCTTCAGAAAGCACTGTTTGAAAGTTTCCATCAACAAAAAAGATTAACCCTTTATGGTGAAATATATCAAGGGTTCTTCCACTTTGGATAAATAAAAAAAACCAACAACAATTCCCTTCCAGGCCAACTAAACTCCACACCATAGTAAAAATCATGGGTGGCTCCCATGAAAGCACTGCACCAAAAATCATTGAGTCCACTCCCTTTCCATCCTCTGGGATGATGTTTCCAATTATGTGTTCCACTATAATCCAAAACTGACAATTCAGGAGCATCCAATAAATCTGTTTCCATTGTAGTGTGTCTAGAACCATCCTTGAATTTCTCACATGATCTTCCTTGGGTGTTGAGTACACAAGGATATCATTGATTAGGACCACCAAAAATTGGTTGAAGGAAGGATGAAAAATCTAGTTCGTGTTAGATATTTACACATATAGGGTTTTCTTTATACTTAATAGTATCACCTGGTACTTACAGTGACCATATATACATACGAATTCCATCCTAGGAATATCCTCATACTGAAAACTCAGATAGTGATAGCCTGATCTAATGTCAACCATTGAGAACCATCATTCCCTTCATAATTGATCGATGAGTTCATCAATCCATGATAGTGGATACTTATTCTTCATGGTCACTTAGTTCAATAATTGGTAGTCCACATATATTATCATGATCTTGTCCACCTTCTTAGAAAAAACATTGGGGATGTATATGGGGAAATAATGGGTCTCACAAATAACATCTCCTATAAGTACTCCAACTACACCCTCAGCTCTCAATGTTCAACGAGAGCCATATGAAATGACACTATAGTTATCTGTTTTATCTCAAAGAGTAAATATATGTCAATGTATCACTAATAGTGGGGATTTAATTTTAAAATGTCCTTGGTGAGGACATCATCATACTCCACCACTACTATAGGAAACTAGTAACCTATAACACATAATGCATCAAGACTCATAATATCCAACTGGAGAGTAATAAATTTTACTCTCCTATTCTTAATAATGTTGTACTATAAAAAAAATTTCACCCCCAATGGAAATCCATTTGTCAATTATATGGACACGCCACATCCTCAACCTAAAATAATCAATCTTGGAATGAATTTTGGATAACCAGTCCATACCTAAGATGAAATCATATGGCCTAATCATGGATACAGACAGATCCCAAACAAATATCTCATAAGAAATCATCGTATCTTACTATTGGATGAAGTTAGAAATCACTGAGTCATCTTCTACCAGAGTCTCAAAAAATTATCGAGCCAATGGAACAACCTGATTCATGAAGCATCAAACAAGGGATATTGATAGAAATTAATGACTCAAACCTATTTATATCAATATTGAATCTATGTTATAAATGATCGATAACATACCTAATATAATACTTAAAGAATAAGTTCTATTAGAAAACCTAGCTTGTAGATGGAATCATCCCTTAGCACCAGCTCCCTGAACCTAGAGTGGACCACTTGAGGGTGGTGTGGGTAATAGGCCAACACTCTGACCACCTCATACTGTTCTACCAACACCTCTTCCACCTATTTTACCATACTGAGCACCCTACTCATGCATGTGTCTTTACCATGGTTATCCCTCATCCATCTATCGATTAGCTATATGAAGGATCATACAATCACCTACTAGATGTACCTAAACATAGTGTCAGAAACACCGCCTCTCCATCAACTGATTCATTCCCTCCTTAGAACCACGTGAAACTAACCCTAAGTACTGATATTTCCACATGAATCATATGAAAATATTATATCCCTATGACTATCTTCATCAGCCATCTTTTGTGGTCTATCTGACTAGTTTCCCACTACCATCACCCACTATTGGTTCCATCATTTCAATGAATCTCTCTATAACTATGGCCATATCAAAACCTCTATCAATGGCGGGAATTTAGAGTGATATCACTAAAGCCCTGATATCCCAATTTAATCTATGCTCAATTGTCTGTGCTCTGAAAAATAGATCATGAACCATATCTATGGGGTATTATGAGGTATCATTATACCTCACAAGGTACTCCACCATGGTCAAGCATCCCTACTATAGATGCAGAAGATCTTGTTGGAACACTAATCACAATATGTATAGATAAAACTTTCATTGGAAGAGATTCTCAAATTTTGACAAGGAGAGGGAGGTCTCTTATTTTGACTAAGTCACCAAACTCCACCATCACCCTAGAGATCCTTGAAGATGAGATTACACGAGGACTCCCATATGATATGAAGGCATACTCACTAGGTGGAAAAATATATTGGCTACCACTAGCCTATTCTGAACCACTTGGGGGTCCATATTAACATGAAAACTGAGAGGTAACTACCTCTAAAAACTGTGAATTACACTAATCCTACATTCATACTCAATTGGAACTGAATGTGATTACTTCTTATTATCGGGTGGTGGAATAAATAGAAAACACCTGAAGGGTCTATCTCCAGTATTGGACCCTCAATAGAAGCTCTATTACTTGTTGGATCATCCCCATGATCACAATGTGGAATCCTGGTTGGCTTTCTTCACTTTGTAATTATGAAATAAACAATATGTACCATTGTCAAATAGTATATATCGGGAGATGAGTCAATAAGGACATGGGAACCCCAAACCCTTTCAATATTATCAATGTACAATTTTTTTCATGAAACTAATTTCTACATATACAGAATCAAATTGTAGGTGATCAATGACTTGTGGTTTCGAATCATCGGATGTTACCCCAACACTAGAGTCATTGGCCTGAGTTCCGAATTAAAAACACTTCACACTGTTACCCCACTCTAATCTCACCTACTTAGGACCTAAGATAAAAATTATTTCTCTAATACCACTCTTTCATGACTCGACCCACTAGGGTTCAAACCATGACTGACCCAAGTCCACCACCAATAGGCTTGTGGAAGATGACTAATTATGAGAAAGAATATCCCACACATTTGATGAATTATTATAATATATATGTATACATGCACACATCTTCAATCCCATAAAAAGATGAAATATAAAATAACTAAAACCAATGAATGCATATATCTATGATCCCTACCCAAATGGAATGAAGGCCTTCTTTCTTATTTTTATTATGGATAATCCCCCTTTTTAATGGATGAAGTGGAACCGGTACATGACCTCAGACCAAGGCACAAGGCCTGACATGTCCCTCAATACATGACCTAAAATCCTTGAGGAATACCATGCCCAATATATTACCTGTAGGCCGTACCCATTATAACTGCCCCATCCCAGCTTATGCGTCATTGATTGACTAGCTCACCACCTTGAACTGCTGATCGGTTAGCATCTACACGTACAATGATGCATAGTGCCTGGTCTCGCTGAATATTTCCATACCCCCTTCATTCTACCAATCTGTTTATCTTTTCTTCTGGTGACTACTACTCTTGTGGCTCTGATCCTCTTCCGGGGCCTGCTCTGTGTAAACTGGGCTACTCCATGGTCTATGTGGCCCGAAGTCCCTGAGGCTTGAAGGCCTTTCATGAACTGAAAGCCCATGACACACATAAGCCCAAACTGGTGGCTAGAATGCCCAAATCGGGTGAATAGTTCTGTCTGCTAGAGTACCGAATAGTACCTGCAACAGTACTACTACATTACGAATACATTATCCCAGAAAGTCACCTCTACCTAGTTTTGAACCTGGGTCTCTTGGATGCCAAACAAGAGCCCTTACCACTCTGGTATAAACTCATTGGCATATTTCTATGATACCACAATCACATTGGGACATTAATGTACTGAGTGAAAAAAGAAGGGTCAAATACATGCTCAACAGAAAAACTATAGAGATTCCAACAATTTTCAAGGGAGAGGACTATGATCAAATGTATCACCCTAGAAAACACCTTTATTTTTAGTATCATTCTAGGATCCACCAACTCTCTATCCTCCCAAGACACTACAAAATGGTTCTTCATTAGCATAAGACATGACACATGTTGGAAGAGACTATGCAAGGATGACTATAAAAATACAAAGTAGAAAACCTTGAAAACACTAAACACAAAGCATTGAGAATAATCATATCATAAAAATGATATTAAAATCACTGCATAATAATATAGATCCCATATATAATCAATAAGGAAATTGCACCTCTAAGTGGTCACAACCAATTTCCAGACACAGAATTCTTCTTGAACCAATACTTGTTTTAAGAGAGTCTAGTCATGATTCATTCCATCATAGAGAGGCTCATCCATGATTTTATGCTAATTGGACGCTTCCCAAAAAATTTCCCTTCTATAAGGAGAGCATGATACTATGATATACTATCACACCTAGTAAAGTAGGGAGAAAACATGAACCTAATATAAATCAACCTAGTACATAGGGGGTCATATGCCAATGATACAGTATACCCTGCCAATATGGACTACTAGATGGAAAATCAATTACCTACTTAATGAGGTCACTACAATTTTTCATACCACACCTAGTGTATAAAAATGATAATGAATCACACACCATTCTGACAGAGGGACACCACAAACTCTATCTGAGACTCATCCTCCATAAGAGATCATGGTCCTAAGATGAGGATGTAATTCCACAATGTATCCTAGAGGGAATGGACCAGTGGAACACACAAAACTGATACTGGTATAGAATTAATAAAATAAGATCATAACACACCGCAAAAGGGGGTACATGGTGTGTATAGGGGAGAGCATGGTGTTTTAAGCTAAACTCAGGTCTGTTTGCATGGTTTTACCTCACATGACCTAAAAATATACTTTTACATGGTCATTAAGAATAGTAAAAATCATGTAGAGATCATTATAAACCATTATAGTGTCATATTTCTGTGCTAGTGTGCCGCTAGTCAAGCCTTTGTACCAACCTATGTATATCTGGTCATGACCATTTACACCTAGTCATGCCTATGTACTTGGATTCCCATGCCCATGTACCCTTCAAGAAATACATTGACCCACAAAGAACTTGTCACATGGAATATGATCGGTTCATATAGTGTGTGATATTTAACTCTCTATAGAAACCCTAACACCACACATGGGGATTCCACACAATGTGTAACACTAGAATAAAAATTGTATATTTTTTGATTTTTCAAGATCTTTTGGTTCTTCCTCTACATAACTAGAACGATCATTCTTAACTTAATCCATGCAATATAGGACACCAAACCTTGACAATTCCCTCTCATCAGATTCTGGTCCATGATCCACTTGGAAAATGGTCTGTTAATCGAATCTATCACCACCAACAGCTACATTCACATATCCTTCATAGGAATAAATCTCATAGTTTGATATAGTACTATTCCTCCTAGAATCACCCACTACCATCACCGATTCTCAAATCAAAACCTAGATTGTAACTTATATTAACTGTACATATTCGTTGCACTGAAGAATGGTCACACAATAATTAGATACCATTTAATCATCGAACCATCGACAAAAGAAATGACTTGTGATGAACGTAGAGAAAATATGGGAGAAAAGAACAAGACACAAGTTGTGTGTAATAGATATTCCTCTTTTATTTGATCAGTCTCAATATTTTATCATAGAATTGTGATCAAAGAGGGATAGTTAAACAAAGAACCCAAAAATTAATCCACTGATTTCAACTTATCATCAATTCATGAATAAATTTTTGTTCACCAAATTGATCTATGTTATACTACGAATAATAATTTGATGTAAATCACGAACCAACATCCAACATTGATTTTGTATCGATTTATAATGAAAAACGGTCATCTATTTCCATCATTCTAGATATCGATGAACTCCAGTGTTGCAACAATATTCAATCATGATCTAATCTGGTGTCAAATTCCAAGAATAGTCCCTAATGGTCCTCTAAGTCTTCATGGTTTAGTGGATAACCTAGAGACTTATATATATTCATATATTTATAGAAGAGCTCAGTCTTTGCATCAAAGAAAATTATTTAATTATTTATTTTATTCATATGTGTCTATAAATTTTTTTTATAGATGCTTGATGCTGACAAAGGGTATGTCATATCTTAGGTAAAACACAAAATATGTAGTCAACAATGCCCTTTGATTTATGGTTCAGACCCCCATTCAGACGGTATTCCACTGTTTTGGAAAACTATATGCACATGATATTAATATATTTAATATATTTCAAAAATTCATTATAGGAACACGATGCCTTAGAATATGATGTTATATTAGTGCCTTGATCTGAAAATAAACCATAAAATCTCTAAAAGTAAAACATAGAAAATATGATTCGTTACAATGTATTCAATCTATTACAAATAAATTATTTTGTAGAGGTGATTAAAAAAATAATAATATTTTGTAGTGATGGGTAAATAATATCCCTTATGATAATGTAGAGTCATGTCACACTGATGTCTATGTGAGGTATTTTTATGTTTTTTTACCTTATCTAGTTATTCCTCTAGAAGAGAAAATTATTCACTTTAGTTGAGAGAGAAGTGAGTTCTAAACTATAATTTTTTGAAAACTATTGGAAAGTGATAGAGAATTGAACATTATGAGAAAGAAGTTCATTTAGGGGTTCTAGTACAACATTAAATTAAAATTTTATATTCTATATATTATCTTAGTACTCATGAAATTTGTAAAATTAAATGTGTGCCTTTTTATTTTCTTAATTACATTATAACTATCACGAGGAAGAAATATGTTCCTACAAACTGCAGAATATGATCATCAAAGGGGTAATTTAATGGAATCAACAAACTGTATTTCACCCCCTAATCAGTGTATCTCTCTTTATTAGATGGAATTTTATATTAGTTAATAATAATACCTTATTTCCATATGACATGTCATATATGTTTTATATAATGTTTCAATATAGAAATTATTGTCTAATTTTAATAGTATTTATAAATTATAAAATAAATAAAAATATAAAATATTCTATATTAAAATATTCATTTTTTATAATAATTATTTTAATATATTCTAATTACGTTCATTATTTGAGATATTAATTAAATAAATCTATAATTTATTATTTTCAAAAAAAATTGATTAGTGACAGTGACATGTATGTCACTGAATATGATGTCAAATTATAACATTTTTATGTTAAACTACTAACTATATTTTAGTGGCATGTAGGGTCGAACCCACATGGAAGGGGGAGTAACCAAATTTTTCAGAACATACCCACCATTGTCAGTAGTGAGTGAATATATATATATATATATATATATATATATTTATCTTTTAATTTTTTTAGTTTTTTTAAAATTTCTTCATAAGAAGTAATTAGAAAACAATGTATTAATATGAAGTTATGTCTTAAATTAGATTAATGATGAACTATTAGAGAAATATTGAACTAAAACACAGAAATAAGAATGAGAATAAATATCTTAAGTAATACACTCAAGAATTATAAATAACTGGTGAAAAGCACTAACTTATTAACTTGATTTAATTGAATGAAAACAGAAATAAATGTGGAATAAACACCCTCACTATGATATTTAACAGAGAAAATATTGAATCTTGGAGGTCTCTACTCCAAAAATTAATCGAAATGTTTGAAATTTTTGATTGAAAATTAAAATTGGAATAAAACTCACAATTAAATTCCAATATAAATAAAATTGCTTCCTGGAGAAATATATCCCGATCAATCTCACTAATTGATCTTTATCTTTTTAATTTGGAAAACATATATTGTAAAAAATTAATTTGATAATCAGAACCAATCTCACTGATTGATTTTGATTTTATAAAATGGATAGTGTGTGAATAAATCTAAATAAAATAGAGTAGAATTTAAATTCTAGAGCCAAGATATTTATCTTACTATAAAATTGGTTACCATCATTGATAACAGTATATTATAAAGTAATGAAATTCAAAAACTACTAAGAAAAAATCCCCCTCCATAAAATTGAATTGATGATAAGTTACTGTTATGCAAGTCCTTAGTAGTTATCCAAAGGGTCTCTTGGTCACCTGGAAATTTCTATAAAATCCGCTGCTACTTTGGGTGTTGTATGAAAGAATGATATGACTTAATCCACCTAATCCTACTTTTTCCTCTCTCTCTCCCTCTCTAAACATCTTTTATCGTGCTCTGTTTATCACCAATATTGATCATTGGGTTAACCTTATCCTTAACAATATTACCAAACATGCGTGTTTTTCTTCTCCAGCCCATGTCACATTAATTTATCCCTTGTAAAGAACTAGAACATTGGGTTTTAGATGCACCTAGATATATTTTCGGTTCTTCATGAAGCTATAAGGGAAAAAATGAAAAATATTGAATTAGTTAACCGTTAAAAAGATAAATATTTATTTACTTAGTAAATTATTATTTGATAAAAGTGGTTATTCAAATGTAAATTAATATTTCAATTTTTTTATTAAAATTAATTTTTTTTTAATTTTATTTACTTTTATATTATTTAACTGATTTATATTTTACATAATTATATTAGTAACCATTATTATAATTGTTATTATGACTAATTTATTTAAAAAAATTAATTGTAAACATTATGATTAGAAAAAATATTTTTATTATTAAGAATATTATCTATTATTTATTTATTTATTCCATTAAATTATTTTATTTTAAAAATTAATTTTATTATTATTATTATATTATATTATATTAATGTAGTTTTATTTATAATGTTTTTTTATTTTATTTTTATTTTTATTTTATTTTATTTTATTTTTTATCTTATTTTATCATTACACCTACATCCTCATATACAGCCTGTAGGGGGAGCAATAGCTGAGGTAGAGACTCATTGTGGCGTTGTCATCAGATTAAAGTTGCATTCAACTATAGTCTTGATCCCTCTTCTGCAATGGTGTCCAAGAATCATATATAGTCTCCTAATCGTCCCATTGTGGTAGCTCCATTCAGCCGGTGGTGGGCCCATCAAATTTGGGAGAAGAAGGTTTGGCGGTTCGGATATGGTCAGTATTTCTCCAAAACATCGATGCTAGAAAATTTTAACTAAACTATAAAACTGAAAAAATTAAATATTTAAAAAAATTAAATTAATTAAAATAATTATGAAATAAAAAAAATAAATTTGAAAACATAATTAAAAGAATATAATTTAAATTGAAGAATGAATTAAAAATTTAAAAATAGATTTGTTAATTATTTCAACATCATAAAACTAAAAAATAAAAACAGAAATTAGAATTTAAATTAAATCTTTTCTCAATTAAAAATAAGAGTGATTAAATTGTTTTTTTGAGACTGAGAAATTTATTCAGAACAAAAGATTAATCACTTAATAATAAAATTGAAAACATAAATTGATAATAAAAGTTAATTTCAATTAAAAATACAAAATATAAAAAGATAACAACATAAATTATTTATTAATTTAATTAATTGAGAACAATTTGTTCAATTTATTAATAAATAAATAGTCATAAAATTATAATTTAAAAAATTAAAAACTAAAAAAATTAATTAAAGCATTATTCTACAATATAAATAAAAATGGAATTAATTAATGATTTTAAAGAGTGAAAACCAAATATTAAGTATATAAAATTAATTAAATAATGAATTTAATTTTACAATCAAAAAATGAAATTAATTATCAAAAAGTGAAAAAGTAATTAAATAAATCATTAAAAGCATAAATAAAAGTATGTGGACAATTTATATATTTGAAGGCCACATGAAAATCCCCCATAATTAAACATTGATTGTCCTCAATAAATTTCATTCTTTATTTCCTTTTTTAAAACAAAAAAGTTTTTTTTATACAACTCAAATTGAAACACGTTAAGTAGTTTTAAAGTATAGTACAAAAAACTGTAAGTAAGGCTTTTTATGGTATTGTTATAAAGTATTCCTACGCAATTTCAAATACCTAAAATTAATAATGGAAGCAAAGATTCATATACCAATGTGGAGTTAATGCTACGTAAATGTATTTTCTTAAAGAATTACTTCAAAAAAATATATGTCATAAATACAATAGTGATAATAGTTTAAAACTATGTAAAAATAAAAACATAACGTAAGAAACCATATACTTTTGAAATTATCCTATTTTTCAAAAGGCCAAAAATAAGATAAATTAAATTTTTTTGAATCGCTGTATTGATACAAATTAAGTGATTTCATATAAATCAGTTTTCCCCTTATTCATCGGGAGTTCATTATTCCTCTCACCATAATGGCCTCATTTTTTACAACTCAGAACATAATTAATTTTTTTGAATTTCTTCCAACCCAGTTAGCTTGTTCTTCGCACTGTGCATATGCAAGATCCATCACACATTGTCGACTAGGGTGAGCTATAAATCGATGATGGGGCAACCTCTGTGGAGTTCCCAGTAGAGATAGAGGATCGACTGAAGTGGGTTATTTGTAGGTCGTTGATTCCTCTAGTGCATGTTCGTTGGTAGGATGGGATCCTCCCAGAGAATACATGGTAGTGGGAGGCTCAATTATGTGCTTAGTACTCTCACTTGTTTCCCTAGTTTTGTTGTAGATTTCAGGGGAAAAAATTCCCATGGTGTGGAGAATATAAATACCCATAAATTCCCTATAATGTTTTTTAAATCAATTGGGATTATTATGAGATTGCAAAAATTGATGGTGCTTTATTCCAAGGCTTGGTGTGCAGAAAACATAATTTTGAACTTTTTTGAACAACGTTCAACAAACATACGAGTGAGAAATTCTATCTTTTGAACTAGTGTTTGGAATTGAAATCTAATAGCACTGTTGAACTTGTAGAGCTAGGATTCGCTTAAGGGATGCTTTACTACGACCGCAGTAGGTAATGTGAAAAAGGTAGTTTAATGGATTTTTTTGAAGAATAATCCAATAACATAAAAATTAAATTTTACTTTTCTACCAATGGTTGAGCGGAGAGGGCATGACCACTGGGTTTTCAAGACATTTAATTTCTTGACTCTTATGTTGTGTAACCACACCATTAAGAGTTTAGAGGTTCATTAAATAAAACTCATTAATGAACATCATTATTTTTTAAAATGATTTAATCTCCCTTCCCCTATTTAAATGGAGCGCAGGTTTGGGTTTTTAACATGGAAGTGAGGAACCTCTAACGAAGTACTATTACATCATCCAGCAACAAATAATAGAGGCTTGGATGAAAAAATTATAGGAATCATTCCGGAAATGTTGAATGTCAACTGCTTCATCGAACGTTGATTCTTCTTCCACAGTTGCGACGTCTCCCCTGAATTTGAGGTAGGGGTTGTTATTAAATTTAAGTAAATTCTCCATATAATAAACCATTCTTACAAATCATGATGACCACGGAAAAACAAAAATGAGTTGATTTGGAATTCATATGAAATTGATGGTGGTTGTTGCAAGATTATTGAAGGAGTTTTAGTTTATCTTTAATGATTTAATTACTATCTGCTTGATATGATGCTAACGCAGAGGGAGCAGACAAAATGGAAAAGTCCTACACCCTCTGCCACATCAATTTTTGTCACGTTCTTTGTTGAAGTATTTTGAACTCGATGTAATAATGAATCCGGGAGCCATGCAGTGATGATAGCATCCTGGGAGACCCATAGGCGCAATCAGAAGGGAAAACGGACCACCCGAGGTCACCCGATGGCCCGTGGAAGTCCCACCGGCGCTGGTGGGAGATGGCAGAGACCGTCTCTTTCTTTCCACAGATGGAGGAGGTGCCCGCAGGCACCGTAGTTGTCAGAAGGGGTAGCCGAACCTCGGTTGGCCGCGTTGGTAGAAGGTGGCGTGTTGTCATGCGCTGTAGTGAAGATCTGTGACATAGGGGACCTGTGCCTCACAGTTCTCACTGACTGAAGGGTGATGCCACGTGGTGACATTTGTTGAATAACCAGAATGAATTTTCTATTTGGGAAGGGGGGAGCAGCCACCCAACTAGCAGAACATGCAATCCCCTGGGCCAAGTCGCCCAGTTGGCCGCACCCAGTCGAGGCGTGCCGAGCCGATCCACGGCCCCGCAGGCCGAGCCCACGGCCCAGCCCACTCAGGTCGGCCCAGCCTATTTAGGTTGGGCTCGATCGGAGCTGGGTCGGACATGGACTAGGTCAGGTCAGCCCTGTTCAGGGCGGGTTTGGTCGGTCTGACCCAAGCGGTCTGGACCTGAACCCCATTTTGGCCCATATTCACCTAAAAGGTCGTATCTCACAAACTAGACGTCTGTTTGACAAACCATCTGCGGAACAAGAACCCTTAATGAGATTGTCCTTTTGAGATACTCCACCTGTGTTTTAGAGAAATATGGAGTATGGACGGGTTGAATTGAACCCAAATTTAGTCGGTCCCTCAGCACTAATAAGCATATAACTCATAGATTGAGCATCCGAATGAAACGTTGTCTATCACGTTGGGATCCTTATGATGTGGAAGTCCTTTGGGTTACTCTTTTGTGGAACATCATGGTAGATGAGTCACAACCGATATATTGAGGAGAAGTTTCTATGGAACTCAAGCACACTGAAGGCGAGGAATCCTATGACTGGTTCTCATTATTATAAGACCATGTGTGGATCAGTATTATAGAGACCCCGTGTGGATCAGTAGTATAGATACCCTGTGTGGATCAACATTATAGAGACCCACGTATGGATCATCATTATAGAGATGCTGTGTGGATCAGCTTTATAGAGAATCTGTGTGGATTGACATTATAGAAACTCTGTCTGGATCAACAATAGCGACCCTCTGTGGATTAGCAGTGCGCAACCCGACAAGGACCAGCTTTAGAGAGACCCGTCATGGATTTGAGACATATGACCTTGTGTGGATCGACAATGGAACAACACATTCGTGGTTCAATCGTGGGAACTTCCAAATGTAATAAAATGATGTAGCTTAAGACAAATCATCTTTATTCCTGACCTCGGAGTTGTACACCTGGTTTGAGCTGAGTCATTTTGATTTGTGCTTTGTGACAGGGATCATGCTTTGTGGTTTTCCTTTGTTGGGTTCTAAGAGACATTTGGGGTTCTCAAGGTCAATTCTATTTATTTTAATACTCAACCATGCATGGGATTCGCCCACACCTTGTTGTGTCTTGTGCAGATGATGAGTAGCTTGGCTGAGACTTTAGGGAGCCAGGACTAGGTGGTACATAGAGGGTACTGTTTAATGTGGAGAGTTGCGGAGAAAAGTAGTACCTACCCATAAGGTAGGATCCTTGGTTGACAATATAAGGGTATTTTTTATGTTGTAGTTGTATCTTTCGGTGGGGCTTGTATTCTGGCCCCATTACATTCATTACACACTTCATTACTGCATTTTTACATCGTGGTTTGCATCTTTTTGTGTTCTTGGTTTGTGTGTTTGCAAGTTTAATTGAAATTCCATCCCAATATCTTGGATATTCATTTATTTCTCCAGTCACAAACCCCTGGCCTATGGAAGGTGGGCTTGGGGTTGTCACAGAACGGGCCCCGAGGTACGACTCTTTACAAAACAATTCCTAATTTCTAAATCAATTTTAGGATTTCCAACACGGTTTTTCAATGTAGACAGCTCACTGTCCAATGTTTCCAGATATTAATTTAAAATATTTATCAATATAAAATCAACAGGTTTTTCAATAAACTCTCATTATACTTAATAAAAAGTTTCAAAATTGATGGTGACATCAGAATGACCATCAAGTTCCCTAACAATTTCTTTTAGTTCAGTACTAGATGAAAAATTTACACCATAAGCATAAACTGGATAGTTTGGAAGTTTGAGAAAGTTTTCTAGACTAGTATTTTGAGTAAATTCAATATTATTTGAAATATTCAAATCATGTTTTTCATATCCAGATTAAATCCTTCAATAATGGTTTGGTATTCATATTCTTGAAAATTTTTAAGTGAATTTTTAGTTTCTAAAGACTATATTTTAGAATAGTTTTTTGAAAATATTATGTCCTTTTATAATTTTTAACAAAACAAACTCTTATTATTTCTCTAAAATTTTAAATATTAACCTACCCTTCAACACATCAATAACAACTCCACTAGTGGATAATAAGTGCCTACCAAAAATGAGTGGAACCTCCTTGTTACACTGAATATCTAAGACTAAGAACTCATCTAGCAGAAAAAGATTCCCAACTCTGATATGTAAGTCATCTATCCTCCCCATAGGATTTTTGAATGAACAATCAACCAACTTTAGGATGTTAGTGGTGGGGTGAAGTTCAACCAATCTCAACATTTGAAATAGTGAGTATTGGAGTAGGTTTATACTAGCACCTAAGTCACACAGGTAGTTGAGTTTACAAGAATTTCCTAAGGCACCCATATGAAAACACATTATATATATCTGATATTTTAAGGTCTGTTCTTTAAAGAACATCACTACACTCTTCTATGAGGTCTTAGGAAGAAAATACATCAATAGAATTTCTGTTGGAAACAATATTTTTAAGAGATTTCATATAATAAGAAACATGTATCAATGCATGAATGAAATAAATGTTTACATGGATCTTGTTCAAAATCGCATTGAAGTGAATAATTTTGTCCATGTTATTACATTGTGGTTTTAATATATTTCAGGAAGGGAATGGCTGGGTAAGAATATATAAGAAGAATAGGCATTTCCCTCATTTTTTTAGTAGTTTAATCATTTCCTTTGTTATTATTATTTTCATTAAAATTTTGAGTTTGATTTCCAGGTGGAAAATTCATATTTTCCTCATTTTCAAGATTTTTATATTGATTTTTAGAATATGTACAATGTATATGATTTTTTCCATATTAATTTAGTTTTTTAGTTTGCCATTTTTTGATGTATTTTTTCAGTTCATTTGGAGTGTTTATCCCACTTCTTGTTACAATATTAATACCATTGTTTCTAGGGATTAGTTCAATTTTTCTCGATAAGATATTGTTATCCCTACAAGTAAAATCGCAATCTAGTTAGACTAGTTGAGTTTCCAGGTTTTGCAATATAACATCAGATTTTATTTTATTGAATTTATGTTGGTATTGTTGATTATTTAATTGAGTTTTGAATTTTTCATTTTGAGAGTCCATTCTATTTAAAATTTCATACAATTTGGAAAACATTTGAACCTCATAGCGTTCTTGAGAATTATATGACTCCCAAATAGGTTAATTTTTAATATTTTATATATATTGGTTTTGGTAGGTGGGGGAAGTGTATTTCGTAATAATTCCATGGTATTTCCTTGAAAGGTTTCGATTGTTTTTATAGCCTTTATTCTAGTTGTTTGAAAATTTTACATCTTTAACAAGCATCCTAGGACCATAATAATAAAATTTTAGTTTTCTTGTTTAGTTAAAAAGACAAAAATTGGACAAAAATTATCAGTATGCCCAAACATTCCACATTGGGCACACTGGTCCCTAAAAGTTTGGTTTGGGTTTTGACAACCAACTTGATTTTAAGATTGTTTATAATTCTAGATGATTAATGACTAGAGTTGATTTTTAATTTTAGCATGTTGGGCCTGAGTTTCATTTCCTAATCCAGAGTTGTTAACATTTCAATTCAACCTCTTCCTTTATGAATTTTAATGTTGAGAGTTAATAGAAACATTGATAATTTTTTTCTAATTATAAATATGTCTTATCATTATTGTTACCCATGGCAGGTTGGTCAACAAGGATTTGACCCTAGGATGATAGCCATTCATAGAAGGTGTCCATGAGAACATGGGATGAGAGATTATGATGGGTAAACTACCTAATAAGGTCCCTAAATCTATCCCAATCCTCATTAAAATCCTCTTCATCATCTTAGTAAACATGTGTGATTTTATTTCTATGTTCTCCTTTAAGTATTTGGGATATAATTTTAGGATAAAAGAATTAAAAACATGATACAATTTCTAAAAAACATTCTCATCTAGTATCATGAACCAATTCCTATAATTCCCATTAATTGAAAGTAGAAATACCATCATTATAATCTCATTCGAAGTAAGTACAAAAGAGGAAGATGATGTATTGTATTATATAATTCTTTAATGAAGGCTAGAGAGTTTTTATGAGAGAGTCTATTGAACATAGGAAACAATGAATGGTGGGTCTATTTGTGTTCATAGTTTCTAGATATCAGAGAAAACCGAATATAACATGGGTTTCATGAAAATTGAGAGAGTTAGATATCCCAAATCCTAGGACTCTCATTTTCTTATAAGAGTTTAGGGTCATGATTTGGTTAATTATCAAAAACTCACTTTTCTCCTAGACTCTCCATTTCATTTTTATTTTTCCTATTTAGATAAGTTTTGTTTTTTTTATGTTTGGGGTATATGGGATCTCCTCAATCAATAGGTAATCTTGTGCCCATGAAAAATGTGATAAAATAGTAAAACTAGCACAAAAAATAGTAACAATAATAGTTACGAACAAATAGTAGATGAAAATTGAAAATAATAGGAAACATAGAAATATAAAAATCTTGAGAGAACCAAAAAATAAAAATTTTGTAATTTTTTTTATGTTTTTAAATTCCTTAAATATGATTTTATTGATTTTTTTGGAAAAAGGCGGTCACTCGAAGATTTCCCCAGAAACGGAACTACAAAACATGACCCATATATTGTTGAAAATTATTCAAAAGTATAATTTTTTTTCGAATTACTATAGTCTAGTGGCTTGTTCGATCTAATCCACATGGAAGGGGGAGTACCCAACTTTTTCAAAACTTAGCCACTATTGTACACAGTTAGTCAAAAAAAATATTTTTTAAATTTATATTTTTTGTTATTTTTTAGTTATTTTTTATAATAAGTAATGAGAGAAAAATATTTTACTGAGAAAATATTTCTTAAACAATAGAAATGATGAAACTATTTGAATAACAATGAATTAAAACACCAAAACAAGGACCAAGATGAAACAACATAAGTAATATACTCAAAAATTGCTTAAAAGGTATTTTTTTCACATCTTTTTATTTAATAAATCATCAAATAACTTTTTTTTGAATCTCTCTTTCCAGGAGATTTAATAGACTGAATACTGAATCTTGGAGTTCGCCACTACAAAAATCAGTCAAACTATTTTAAATTTTGGATTGAAAAGTAAATTAGAATAACATTCACCGTTAAATTCCAATATTAATGAACTTGACGCTTTAAAAAAGAATTCAAGATCAATCTCACTAATTGATCATGTTGTTTTGAATTTGAAAAAATTAAGGGACGAATAGTTAATATGAGAATCAGAATCAGTCTCACCAATTGATTCTGATTTTGTAAAATGGAAAGTCTGTGAATAAATAAAAATAAAATGAGTAGAATTTAAATTTCAAAGAAAATATATTTATCCTAAGATCATATTGTTTACCAACATTGAAAACATTTTATTATAAAGTAATGAAATTTAAATACAATGAAGATGAAATCTCCCTCTCTAAACTGGAGTTGCTTCTTTATTCCTTCTCTGCAAGTCTCCAGCTGTTCTCCAAAGTGTCTCATGCTCTCTTGGACGTCTCGATAAAATCCACAAATGCTCTGAGTTTTGAATGAATGAATGATATGATTCAATCCCCCACCTACCATTGGTTCTCTCTCTCTCTCTCTCGTTAAACCTATTTTGTTGTGCTATGTTTATCACAAATATTAATCACCGACTAAAATATTTCCTTCATTGTATTACCGCACACGTGTGAATTCCCTCAACAACCCTTGTCACATAAAAAATCCCTTGTAATAAACTTCAACATGGTAGTTCAGATGCACCAAGATGTATTTATGGTTCTTCTTGAAGCTACATAGGAAAAAAATTAATTCTTGATTTAGTTAACCATTAAAAGGATAAAAATTTATTTATCTTTTTAATTATTATTAGATAAATATGGATATTAAATTATTATTTGAAAATTATTATTTTTTATTAAAATTAATTTACATTTATTGTTTTTACTTTTAACATTTTTTATCTATTTAATATTATACTTAATTGTAATATTAAATATTGGTATAACTGTTATTATAACTATTATATTTAAAAAGTTTAATTGTAATTATTAAAATTAAAAAAAATAAGTTTATTAAGATTATTACATAATATTTATTTATTCCATTACATTATTTTATTTTAATGATTAATTTTATTTTTATTATTTAATTCAATTATATTAATTTATTCTTATTTTTTAAATTATTTATTTATTTTGGTTATATTTTGGTGTTATTTTATTTTTTTTAACTTTAATCCACCCACTTATACTTTATTCATCATGTAGTGGGATCATTTTATTCCTCTAGAAGCATCTAAAACATCTATTTCTTTAGTGATGGTTCCTCTGGTGGGTGGTTCTATAATGGCGATGGAGGTAGAGGCTCGTCGCAGAACTGGCATTAGACAACAGTGGTGTTCAACTCTGTTCTTCATCCCTCTTCAGTTAAGGTGGCCATGCATTAGATCAGGGATCTAAATATATCATGATACAGGTTCCATTAGGATAGTGGTGGGGCCTTGAAATCGTGGTGACAAGGTTTTAATAGTTCAACCATGGTCAGGTATTCCTCAAAGCAGTGACATCACAGGATTGGTAGTTAAGATAAGAAACCTGAGGCAGTGAGAGAGCATAGAAAGCTATTGTAGATCCACGGTATCCTTGATCTTGTTGAACATCAATGATGTCTGGTTTCAAATCTAGTAATGTAGTATCAAGATAGAGTTAGTGGTGTGATGGAATGAGAAGAAGCAGCATTGACTTGTTTGTGGAAGACTTGAAGCAATGTGTCAAGAATGAATGGTGACTCTGAGTCACCATGGGATGAAAGGCCTTGATGGTAAGGGCACCCATGAGTCACTAGGTAATACTAAGTTGAAGTTCTGTGATGGTAAGTTGTGCAAAGGAAAAGTTTTGGTGGGGGGCACAGTTGTGGATGTAGGATGCACCAGTGTGAGGATGGAGGTCGAACAGTGAGCCAAGGCAGGGGTACTGGAGCATGGCCCAACAGTTTGTGGGATTCACCATTAGTTAATAGTGAGACAATGGTGGTATGTATGTCGGTGTTCCCTTAGGTTGGATAATAGGGAGACACAAAAAACATTGGCAATGGAATAAATGATTCATTGTTGGGTTCCAAATGTTTACTTATAACTAAACTATAAAACTAAATAAAAAACTAAATTAACAATTTAAAATAATTAAAACAATTATAAAATAAGAAAATGAAATTTTAAAACCTAATTCAATGAATGATATCTAAATTTAAAAATAAATAAAAAATAAAAAACAATTGATTGATTTGTAATACCGACATCATACAACTAAAAAGTAACATATAAAATTTAAATATAAATTAAAACTTCTCTTAATTAAAAACTAGAATGACTTAATAATTTGATTTATGGTTAATAAATTGATTCTAAACTAAATATTAATCCCAAAGTAATAAAATAAAAAATGCAAATTGACAATAAAATTTAATTGAAATTATGAATAAAAAATGACAAAAACAAAAATTGACTATTAAATTAATTAATTGTGAATATTTTGATAAATATATTAATTAATAAACAATCATAATATTATAAAGTAAAAATATTATAAACTAAAAATATATATTTACAGATTTATTTTAATAGATAAATAAGTAAGACATAATAACTTATTTTAAGGAGTAAATGTACAAAATTAATTATACAAAATGAATAATAATGGACTTAATTATCAAATAAAAAATGAAATTTGTTAACCAAAAGTACATGATCAGTTAAATAAATCATTAAAAACAAATATAAAGTTAAGTGGAATATATATAGATTTTAAGGCCACATCACATATATTTATTAGTTCCATTTGACCTCAGAAAAACCACCTTGCATTCTAGAGGCTACCGACTAAGAATGTGGTTTTGATAAAACCATTTGGGGAGATTTTATGCTTTAATATCTTTGAAAAAATCCCAAAAAATATTAGAACATCTAAAATTGGATCAAAGTTATAAAATATTGAATGGATTTAAAAAGAATAATAATAGATATGAACAACATCACCATGCTATAATGAAATGAATCGATGAAAATCTTAAAATGAAAAATCAATATGTCATCATTTTATGGATGATTAGAAAAAATTGAAGGAAAAAACAGAAAAAATAAATGGTTAATATTCTTGAATCATTAGACCAAACATATATTGGTATCTACATCTTCACTGAGGTACTCAATCTCATCCTCTTGTACATATATTGTAATATGAACATACAATTCATAGGCAGGGTGTATCCATAAAAGTAAATAGACTACCATAGAAACATCCAGTTAAAAGTAGTCTATTTTCCACTAAAATTTTAAAACCAAAAGTAATTCATAAACATCACAAGCCTACACATGTCACCTCAAGGGGTAGTAATAATGTTACCATGATGGTCGATACAATCCTTATTTGTGCAACACCAATTTATGGAATGTTTGTGATGTAAGAACTATATCTTCTTATATCCACTCTTAGAAATAAATTTCTAAATCTTGGGGGTATCTCATCCAAATCAAAATTTATACCCACACATTGGGAGAATTACATCATAATTTCAATACTCAATAATATATAGAAGCATTATGTCATGCCAAAAAAACTGTTATCTAAACTCAATTACGCTCAACCTATAACACAAACCACTCATAAGAAATCATGTCATATCCCAAAAAAAAACATATTTCTAAAGAACTAATCAAACCCATATCACAATCATCTTATGAGTTATTGTGTCCCACCAAAACCATAACAATATTTGGTGGCATCATATCATTCCCACATCAAAACAATATCAGGAGACATATTCTGTAACATCCTGAGAGTTTAAAATCATAAAATAATATTTGATAAAGTAAATTACACAAACTTTTAGTTTACATAGCTTTACATGCAATATAGAGTTTTAAAAAAATGTGAAATATTATTAAAATAACATTATTTAATATAATATTTATAAATTAGTTGTTAAATTGGTAGGTGTTATTTTTAGAAATTAAATTATGAAAAATATGGTTAGTAATTAAATAAGAATCTATTAATAGGAAATTAAATTTTTTTTCAAAAAAATTGTAAGTGTTTTTAAAAGATGGTTTAATTTTTATTTCCGAACATAATTTAAAATTATTTTGACCAATTTTGGAAACTTTATTTGAAAAATTTGTTGTTATTATTGAAATTAGAATACCAAAATCATCTTAGGGTTAATTATTGTGATTTTTATATGAATTTTCTATTTTTATGATTAATAAAAATACATAATTTTAAACGAAAATTTCATTTCATTATTAATAATTTATATTGATAAATTATTTTATATATTGGTATTAAATTCATAGAAGATAAATTATCCATTTATTAATCTAATATAGGTCATTGGAATAATTATATTGTTGATTGTTTTAAGAAAACAATGAAAACCTTTAAAACTTTTGACCATAAAACCTCTCTTTATCATCACGTATATGAGATTAATTTTAAATTAAATTATACCACTTATGTTAATTTTATTTGTAAAATTGACGAAATATTTATAATCTGTATATTTTATATTATCTAATATGGTCAACATAGTTTTATAAATTAATGATTAATGAAAACATTTAAAATTAACTACACTAATTTATGTAAAAATATGTTTATTAGTGGTTATGAATAGAATATAATGTGTAAAATGACCTACCAACTTTTCCAACGGCCATTTTCTAGAAGTATTTCATTTTTTATCACCATATACTTAATTCATAACTATTAGTGTGATATTATTCTTTGTAAGTGACCTATATAATATGTTATCTAATGAAAAAAGGAAAAAAAGGAATCGACCGTTATTTTAATATCTATAATGCCTTGGGATACAAAAAAACCATACTCATTATATTATAAATATTTTTAGGAAATATAATTTTCTATCAAAATAATAATTTATTTTTAATTTCTAAGGGAAGAATTATTTACATAAAATGCTTAAGAAACACCAACAAAGTAATTATTTTGTTTATAATTCACTAAAATAAATGATACAAAATATATTAAAAGTGACATAAATTGAATTAATTATTATATAACATTAATTTTTTAGATTAATATATCATTTTACAGAGTTTTTAACTTAATATATTCAAATTACATTATTTTCATGACATTTTATAATTGTAAATTAAATAAATAATGTCAATATTGACATTATTGTAATTTTATAACAAATAATATTTTATTAAATGATTTAAAATTAATAAAAAATTATCTTCTGTCAAATTATTTTTAAATGTTTATAAATAGAAAAAAAATCATCTAGGGACCAATTTATCTATTTTATTTAGCATATTGACCCATAAATAGTATAAAATTTATTTTTGTGGTTAGGGTAAATGTATTGTTTATGCACATTATATGCACTTCAGTTAAAATTAATTTCCTCCCTGTATGGGATTTTGATTTTATAAAATACTTATCAAAATTATAATTATTGTGAATAATTTTGATAATAATTATCACTTTGATTTATTCATAGAAGACAAATTACATGGTATAAAAAACTGGACACCACGGTAAAAACCAAAAGGGTAAATTTTAGTAAACATTAAAGTCTAAGGATCAAAATGATATAAATGTTTTTATTGTTTTGTTATGTATGTTTTACTCAACCATACATTCCATTGAATCAATTAGATTTAAATTTGGACGAGAATGATGTATGAGAGGCCTCCCAATAGTGAATAATTTTGAATACTTACAATAATGTCACTCCTCCTCCACTATAAAAGTGAACTCACTCTCACCACTTATCTACAAATATATAGAAATTTCTATCATCTGAAACCTGACCAAATTTTTGCCATAATTACATCCCTTTTTAAAAGTGTCTTTATTTTTGGAGTATCCCAACCGATTAATTCATTTAGTGAAAACCAATAAGTGTTACTCAAATAAGAGGTAGCATTCATCAACCATCATGTTTGTTTTGTTTCGTTCTCCACCACATTAAACTATTATTATACTATACTTATATAATAAACTAATCATATCCAATATATTTATTTGTTTTTATGTTAATGGATCAACCTAAAACCAAACACATTTCAATTTATTGGGTTACAAAATCATAGTTTGTGTGTACGACGGACTACCACATCCTGAAATGATGTCGATCATTTTTTCATTATGATCTATCATAGTTGGATATAATGATTATCTATGAAATTTGTGACATTATTATACATATATATTCATTATATCGTATATTCCAATTTATATTATATTTAGTAATGGATATGATAACATCAATAGTGTGTATGGCGGATTATTTCGTCATGAAGTGATGTAAAGCATATTTCACTAACACATCACATGAATGGTAATGAGGCTAAATATTGTATGACCCGAAGAATTTATGAGATGAATTATTTTTTATTTCTTTTATGTATTGTGTTTTACACTACATCAAGATTATCTTGCACTATACGCAACACCGTATTAGCTTACAGTGTACACAACAATAATCTTGACCTGTGTTTCACACAATTTCATGTTCCATTCATAGAATTCATTTCACGCAAAACTGAGTATAGTTTTTTATCAATGTAAAAAATAACTAAGTTTGTATTATTTCATATGCAACACCATAGGAGGATTTCACTACACGCAACACTGACTTGGCTTGTGTTACTTGCAAGAGTGACCTTCCTCAAATGATTGTGTTGTACGCAATACCGAGATTCACTAAGCAATGATATATTATTAAAATATTATATAACAATCCATTATGAATAGTATTAACCACATTTTGTATTTTATATAACAATATCATTCATTTTACACATTTTCTCAAACATGATATGAGAACAAAATCAATTATTCTCATTAAAGAAGTAATTTTTTTAAATGCAATTTTACCACCTTTTGATGGAGCACCCATTTTAAATAATGTTTTCAACACTTTTCTAAGTACAATATGACAAAATAAACTTTTTATTTTGAAGAGGGACATAAAAACTTCCTTTTATTGAATTTTTGACAGTTTTCTAACAAAATTTAAATTGTAATGAATAGTGGAAAATACTGTATTTTTATTCGAAACTGCCTTTTTATGTAATTTATTTATATAGTTTTATTATCATTTAAATTGGATTTAAAGTGTAATTGGATTTTATTTTTATCATTTAATCCTTTTTTTCATTGGAAGTAATTTTACATTTAAATTGTACATAAACACATGTAAATATTTTGATAGTTATTATTTCTTAAAAATTCGCCTTTTGGTTTTGACAACAGGAATTCATTTTAATATAATTACGGCAAATTTTGTGCATTGAAGTTTTAAAAATGGATTCTATATTTGGAAGAAAAGTTTAAATTTTTTTAAATAACTACCTTTTATTTTTTTGATATTATGAATATTAACATCAGTAAATATTTGTTTTACCATGGTTAAAGGAGAAATATGGTAAATAACGGCAACAAATAATATTATAATAATATTAAAATACCTTAAAAATTTTAATAATTATATTGGATGAGATATTTCTTGACCATGGTCTTTCATGGGTCAATTTCGGGACCCCATGAATTCACATGGATGTGAAATTGACATCTTATAATAATTATTTTAAAGTAAAGATAATTATAACCTAAACATATATCTTTTATTAAATAGATTTTAATATAGTCTTATATAATTGATATCTATTTCTATCAGTATTCATTTTAAATATAAAACGATTTCATATGTCATGATATTTTATTTCAAATTTTTATACATTAGATAAATATATTTATTGATGACACAATTATACTGTAGTGATTACGTAATTAATAAAATATTCAAATAATTAATTTATAAATATAAAAAAAAATTGAATCTTTTGATGACATACACGAATTTTATGGATGTAATTAATATATTAGGGATATTTTAATGCCTTTTAATCAAAGGAATCAGTTTGTTATGGTTTTTAAAAAAGTCAAGTATGAAGAGTGTCCAAAATTGATATAATTAATAACTTATAAAATAAAATAGTTTTTTAAATGATATTAAATTTATAAAAATATATTATTCGTCAAAATGTTTAATATAAGTTCAAATATTTCATAAATAATGTTTTTTGGGTCGTTTGACAGGATATGGTTATTACACTAACCCATAAGGTGTAATTAACCTGATATCACGGTAAGATTAAAAATGGTACAATAAGGGTTAAACAAAAAACATAAGGATAGAAAAATATTCAAAACATGTCAAAAAATTATTGGATAATGGTTTTTCAAACCAAAATTATCTTATCATTAAATTATATAATATTTGGACCATTTTTAGTTGATAAAGAATTTATAATAAATTAATATTTTGAGTGTTTCTTAAAGTGCCACTCTCCTCTCATATAAAAGGGAACTTCCTCCCTCTCATTTTCACTCCATTATAATCCTTAAATCTCGGCCAAAACCTGAAAATTTATCTTCTCAAATTTCCCAGTTACATTTTATAGCGGTTTCTCTTCTCAAAATCCCAACGCTAGTTCCCTAAGAGGAAATTTAAAGGAGGCACGTCAAGGAAGAGGTAATCTCTTCCTACAATTCTTTCAAAATTATTTCTTCTTCTACATCCTCTTATTTAGTTGTTTCGTTATAATATAATAAAATATGTATCAATCATATAATTATATATTATTATAAATATGAAACAACCCTATTTCACCTTCTATCCATTTTATGGAAAATAAAATCATTGTAGGTGCGTACGTATGGCTTACTCTCTCCACGTTGTTGTGTAATCTATTTTTCACCACCACATTAATTATATGGGTATAATGGAGTAAATAATAACTATATATTATTATTATAACATGATACTAATTATGATATACTATAAACCATACACTTCAATACCGTTCAACAATAATGGGAATGATATCATCGCTAATGGGTACGTACGGCTTATTGTCTCCACGATACGATGAGATTTATTTTCCACATCAACCATAAAAAAAGGATTATAAATTATATATACTAAATTAATATATTACACAATAATTACACTAGATTTATTAATATATATATTTCATTTACTTACTTCCATTCAATTTAATAAGTAAATGAAAACAATGTTTATGCGTACATACGACATATTGTCTCCATGAATGGTGTGTACCATTCCATTTATCTATCTATTATATATTTTTATATATAGAATATATATGATATATAAATAATGTTTTAAATTATGGATGTAATTAAATCATTATCTATGTAATTATATATCAATAATAACAATTCGAAACTCATATGATAAATAAAACGATTATTACCCAAAATGTTTCTTTAACATGGAATTGACAAATGAACGGGTAATATAAAGTCACAAGTGAATCATATATGATATCATAAATATTTTTATGGATCTATTACAAGTTAATAATATGTTTACAACCAATATATTGGTCTTTTAAAAACATACAGAATAAATTGTACCAAAGGAATAAGGGATCGTTTGCCAATATAATTTATTAATCTGATATTGATATACGTAATTATTTATTGGGGTTATATTTATCATCCATGTCCACGTTTCCTAAAACAATTTCATAAAATGTTTACTATTCTTCCATGTATGTTTAAAGTAATTTTTACCCATTTCTAAATTTCACTACATGGTATGGAAGGAATATTTATTTTGTTTACCATATGAGGTATTTTTTTTACTTTTCCAACTAAAGTACGAGGTGAATGTTTTTTTATATTATATGACATGAACGGATTTTTACATTTTCGTGAAACCTTATTTCCACGAATCTTATTCAACAATATTTCAAGTTTATTTTCAAATAAATTATTTTCTTTTGAAATTACATGGAATTCTGGGAAAGGAAAACATTTTTGATGAATAGAGGATATTTTCTTTGAGAACTGAGTCGAAGTGGTTTGTCAAAATTATTTTTCATCTAAGATGACTCTCTTTAAATATGATTTTTTTACTATTGATATTAATACATTTATTTGATTGTATTAATGGTGGAATGGTATTTTATATGGATTATGTTATGTTGGAATGATGCTTAAGAAAACCCATTTAATTTCATGGGATATGCTATGATGAATGGTTTATATTTTTGTGGAACATTTAAGAATGATTTCATTAGGAGATTGGTGGGATGTATATCTCCCCCCAAAATATTGGGTAAATATTTATATCTGATGAGATACACATGACTAGAATGACAATTAAATTCAGTTCAGTAATTTATGGCAGGAACGGTAAGTAAATTCAGTTCAATAATACATGGATGGAATGAAATGTAAACCCGGTTTAGTAATGAAATTTATTCACTATGACGGTCTTGGAAGCAGTACCTCAGATACTAAGGAAATCATATTATGTTCTTATTAGTTTTCTATAGTTACATGTTTTATTCCAATACTATTCTATTATGGTTAATGTTCTTTTATGATCTATGCCTTATGTACTACCATGATTTATTTCATGTCTCATGATTTTGATGTTTTTACATTAAAATGTCTGTGGTTTATTTTATGTTCTCCATGATTACTCTTACTGAGCATTTTATCTCACCCTTTGATATTTTTCTTTTCCCTGGGATATAAATAAATATTTTAGGTAGTAAACCAAAAGTGGATTTTCTTTTATGAGAGATATTGGTGATCTTTCACCATAATTAGAAGATTGTGTTCCAATTTCCAAAGACACTAAACTAATATAGTATTTGGGTGTTTTTTATGTCATGTATTAATTATTCTACAAAAGAAATATATTTTCCATGTATGTCATGATTGTGTATCTATATATGGTATCAGAGTGATGGTCTAGTCACCCTTTGGAAACTATGTAGAAAAAACAATATTGAGATCCCTAGTGATATTTCTATGGTACATCTAAGGATGTCCCTAAGCATAAGTATAAATATAGGGTACCATACTATAATTATGGAAGTGGTCATGAATAACCTTGGATTAAACGAAAGACTTCATAGATTGAAATTTCTCTATGATGATATTTTTTTTCCTATAATGATGTTTGCCTCTCACACAATTCTTTTTGGGTTTTTGAAAATGGTTGGAAATATGAGGATTCATGTTAATGAAGAATAAGATGGACCATGGAATGATATTCTTCCTGATAATCCAATTGAAATGGGATTTAGAAGGATAAACATCATTGTTATGCCTAATCAGCGATCATATAATATGATCAATAATCTCAGCTTTGCTGAGTTTTATAAAGCAGCTAATAAAAAAAGATGGAGTTTAATGGTGATCATGGAGGAAATAAAGTTATCTAGTCCTCATGTAAATCATGTGGGAAGAGGCATCAAGGAGAATATTTTAAAGTTACTAGAAGATTATTTGGTTGTGGAAAAGAAGGACACAAATCAAATAATTGTAAAGGAAAATATTGTGTTATCACAATGGACAAGGATAAAGGTATTAATAAGAAATTAGAAATAGTTAAATGTTTTAAATGTGGAATGTATGGGCATTATGAAAATCGATCCCCTAATGGAAAATCCCATGAGGATAATCTGCATGGTCATATGGGTAGTATTTATGTTGATGATGATGAAGAGACTAAAATTGATATATGAGATGAAAGAAGTGTAGGGGAATAAAATGATGAAGCTTGGTCGATGGTTTAGGAAAGTAGTGGAATGATTGACTGTTTATCAAGAATAATATATGGTACTGTGGAATAGAAAAACATATAAGGATTGTTACACTATTGTTTGTCCTTAAGTATTTGAAAGTATATGATGAATGGTACTAGTAACCATGAAATGTGATTGAAATATGATTGGAAAGCACATGATATGAACCTAATGAAGGGATAAAATGATAATGAGATATTTGATTGTATTAATAACCTCATGACTGATATATTGAAAAATTGATATCATGGTTTGAATATGTTGAATTTTTTGGATTTTGTTATGAGGACAGAGGTAGCTTTTGAAAGCATTCATGTTTTCACTAAGGTTCTATGGTAATTCATGTTATTATCATGTATAAAAAGAATTCATGATTAAGGTATTCACTTGTTTGGAATGTGACAACCAAGGACTGCCAAATGAGATACGAGAGACAAATGATATTTATATTTTGTTCACCTCTTTATAATGTTTTATATTTTCAGTATATTGAAGGATTCTAATGTTATCCATTGATGGATAGTATAAGTTATATTCGGGTTGATATTTGATAGATTCATGTGTTATCTCACTATAGGTGGGCTTATCAAAATTTGATAACCTTCTCTAACCTTTTTTTTGAGACAGATAGAATGACCAATCATTCTATCACATAATCTGATAAAACATCAAGAATGAAAAATTCCACTTTTGACTGAAAATTATCTTTTTTTTTATTTTCCAAATACCCGTTTTATGGGTGAGCGGTAAATACAACAACACAACTTACAACAAACACATGATCCTAATTCTATGGTTTACAATGAAAATTCAAAATTCAAAATAGCCATATGACCCAAGGAGACCTCGAGCCACGAGAACCAACAGTTTCCAATCATGTTGTGCACTATAATCATGAATCTATTTCACCTCATCACCTTCATAGAAAACCTCACCAATGAAGACAGAAACCCAGTCGCCAGAATTTAGCCCTACCGCAATGAAACCATAAGCCTCCCACTGAAACTGTAGCCGCAGATCTGAGCCGAAACCGGGAAGATGCACCAGAGGCCGAATCGAGAAAGATTCCTGAGGCAGAAGTGGGGGAGACTAGCAAGGACCAAGGGCAGGGGCATACTGACACCGCAAAGCCGCGAAAACATCCTCGGACCATCCATCATCATGAAGACCCCAAAAATAACCACGAAAACGTCAGGTGAATCACACCATAAGAACCCACACACCCCATTACAATTCACTTCAGCAAAATCAAAAAAAGAAATCAGCAGTAAGAAGAAACCATCTTCATGACCAGAAATTAGAACCAATCTCAATGGGCATAAAAATATCCAGCCAGTGATGTTGAACCATAGAAAAATTAAAACCAAAAGTAGAAAATGAAGAGAAAGAATCAAGAACCAACACAAACTGAGGAAAAGTATTGTGATAACCAAAAATGTTATCCTAGTAAATTCTTATACGATGAATCAGATAGTCCATTAAATCATTGTCAATTTATGGCTTTCCGGTAGTTAAGATTCTCCAAACCATGTTCTCTATCAATATCTATCAGAACCTGATTGTTAGATTACTCTTCCATATCCTTGTTTTCACTTACTACCTATGCTCTCCTATGTGAAAACCTAATGAATAGTTAATTTGGGTAACCATTATGTTTATAACATTACTTTTTTAAATAATGTTTTCGTATTCCTTTTCAATATGTGGGTTTCTATATAAGAAACTCTCAATTATTAAACCATTTATAACCCCAATGAATTTCAAGGGCGAAATTCATTTTCAAGGGGTGTAGAATATAACACCCCAAGAATTTATGAGATGAATTATTTTTAATTTCTTTGATGTCTTGTGTTTTAAACTACACCAAGATTAGATTTCTCTATACACAACACCGTATTAGCTTGTAGTATACGCAACACTATTCTTGGATTTTGTTTCACATAATTTCATGTTCCTTTGATAGAATTCAGTTCACGCAACACTGAGTATAGATTTTTTTCAATGTATAAAATAACTATGTTTGGATTATGTTATTCCCAACACCAATGGAGGCTTTAACTACACGCAACACTAACTTGTCTTGCGTTACACAAAATAGAGACCTTCCTCGAAAGATTTTGTAGTACGCAATACCGAGTTTCACTAAACAAAGATAGATTATTAAAATATTATATATGTAATGTCCCATGTTTTTGGGGGTCCATTACTTTGTAAAAATCTGATGTTGGTTGTTCTGGGTAGTCTGGGAAAGTTATCAAGGCTTCTTGGTGAAGTTTAAACACCTAACGGTAGGCCTACCTGTAGCCGCAGCTTATCGGTAGCTCAGCCTACCGGTAGCTCAGTCTACCGGTTGCGACAGCCTACCGGTAGCTCCCCCTACCGGTAGCTCTGTCTACCTATAGCTCGGTCTACCGGTAGATGCATCCTATCGGTAGCTCTGTCTACGGGTAGTTGAAGCCTACCGGTAGCTCTGCCAACCGGTAGCTCGGTCTACTGGTAGCCACAGGCTACCGGTATCTCGGTCTACCGGTACCTCAGCTAACCAATGGATGTATCCCCCACGGGTTTTCCAGTAGCGTCACCTCAAAAAATGGGGTTTAAACCCTATTTTGACCCCTTTAACTTGTTTTAAAGCCCAGTACCACCCATTAATGACGTTGAATTAAATTTTTGATGAGATGTTTGTCGGTTTAAACCGCCCCTAAATGCGAGGACCTTTTTGACGTGTGGGTCACGTGGTCAACCCATGACCCCGCTCCTTACGCAGTTTCACATTCTAATCTCAACCGTTACAGGCCTTTATAAAACTAATGGGATATCCCTGGGTTTCTTTTTTCTCGATCAACCTGTGATCAAATAGTCTGCTCATCCTTGAGTTCCCGAGGCCCATCCCCTGCAGTTTGCACATCTGTTGTTCATGGTGTGTGAGGATAAACTTTTATTGTTGATCAATAAAGTAGGGTTTTACCTTCTTCTCTCCATTCTATGTATCATGCGGGGGGGGGGGGGGGGTTCTATTGATTCTGTAGATTTAGATGAACCAAAACATAACGTAGATAATAAACTGATTCTATAGAATGAAGGGGGAGGGGTGTGATCGATGATGCTGGTATGATTTATGATCTTTCTCCTACATAAAATCATGTTCATTGGTGGTCTTTCTATGTGCACTAATAAAACCTTACTCCTTGTGTTGGTCATGTAAAAGAAATTGGTTAATTACGTATATGCAGCTAGATAAATTGAAATCACTAGGATCAACCCTTTTTGTGATAACCCGGGTTAAAATATAGCGTAATTGGAATTATGGAGTGTGTTAAATCTTTTAAATCTGAAAATACTGGCATGGGCCGGATTTATGTTGGTGGTAATGGTTTGGTTGTTTCCTTTCATGGGCGGATTGATGGGTCTTGTGAGTGGGGATGGGATCCCCTGTGGTTATGCTTTCAGTTTTGAATTTGAGGTCATGTGGTTACTTTGTATATATCACGAATTGGGGTGGGATCCTCTATTGTTGAGAAATCGTCGGCTCCTGGAATTTTGGGAACATGGGGTAGTATCTTGGGGTTTACCTTGGTCCCAGTACTTTGAGAGATCTCACTTATCACTTTTGTGGTTGTAACTTTACAATAGAACCAGGTGTGAATGTTTAAGTTGATGTTGACTGTACTCTTTCCTTGGCTTATGCTTATGCTTTCTAGTTTCCCAAGTAGGTGTAGAAAATTTTTTATTTAAACATTATTACTGAACATGTAAATAAGGATGGGACAAATGGGTTTTTGTTTGGTGTGAGTTGTGACTTGGACATGGTACGGTTTGTGTTCTTTAAGCAGGCTGGAGAAAACCCTAAACTGGGTGAGTGCTTGCTACCTATACATATACTTGTAGTTTTTGTGTTTCTTATTCGCACCCCACCCTATTTGATCAATTAGTGCCGAACACCCCCATTTCATGGGGGAGGGTTTTTTTTCCAAAACATCTATTAGTGGATGGTTATTAGCTCCTTTCTGCTCCCTTTCCCGGATAGAACAAGTATCTTCGGGTAGGTTGTGATGGCTTGAAGTCCATTGTTAGCCCAAGAATCTTCAGGAAGGGTAGTGTGGTGGTTAGCCCAGGTGTTTGCGGGCAGGTGGTTCCCAAGTATCTTCAGGATGATGCCCAGGTGTCTTCAGGCGTGGTAGTAGTTCATCTAGCCCAGGTGTCTTCGCGTGTGGCAGTGGTTGTTATGGCCTAGGTGTTTGTAGGCGTGGTTATGTGTGACAGTTGTGGCCCAAGTGTTTGTAGGTGGGTTTTGGTAGTGGGACTACGTGAGGATATGGCCCAGGTGTGTGCGGGAGTGTTTGGAAGTGGGACTGTAGTGGGAAAGGCAGGATTGGTTTGATGTGTAGGATGACTTCAATAACTAGTTGGAAAGTGGCACGAGGTACCCAAACATCGATGTGATTTTATTATATATTACTTGACTTGCATTATTTGGGGAGTGTGCCTTGGTGAGGCCTGGGTTCTTAGTTTCCTTGTTAGGTGTTTGGTCGTCTATTTCTCAAGGGACTTTAGTACGTCTCCCCACTTTTGCATGAGAGTCTTTGGTTTTTCCCTACTGAGTATACTTGTATTCTCACCCTACGTATATAAAACTGATTTTAGGTTTCTAGGAGGAATTCATGGATTGTGCGGGACCATACTAGGACGAACCTTTGGGGTAGTTGATTTTTTCATTTTTCATTCTTTTGGTACATTATCTTTGGAGTTCTTGTACCATGTATCTTTTACTTTTGAACATGCATGTGGGAATGATTTACTTTTGGACTTACTTTTCTTTCAGTTTTGGTATTGTTGGGTTTTATCATCTTATCTCCTGATCCTATTCAAAAAAAAAGGGTAATTACTTCCATTTGTGTGTTATTTCCATACCCTTGGTGCTATTCGCCACTCTGGGACCAATAGAAGGTGGGTTTTGGGGGTCACTATCTCTCCTTCAACTTAAATAAGGAAGGGCTTGGCAATCTGCTGACCCCTTCCCTCCTTCTGGTGAAGTCAGGTCGTGAGAGAATGGTATCAAAGTGAGGTTGAGAGATAGGATAGAATATGGAGTTAGGCACAGTGAGGGTTTCATGGGATGGTAGGGAAACATTGTTGGGTGACCTTGGTGCGTGAATTAGGCCTGGGAAGACCGACTAGGACATGGGATTTTCGGGCCGCTCGTGATTCGATGCAAGGACATGGGATCTACCGAACGGCCAAGTGAGGCCACAATGATTGCAGGGTAAAGACCCTAGAAAAAGGTACATGCATCATTATGACTTTTGTTTTTGTGTTTCAAGGGTGTTTTGGGAATTCAAAATCAATAAGAAGTTTTAGAAATTTTAAAGAAAAATATTCTCCACTACTTGGGCTTAGGAATTCATTGATTACCTTGGAGGTATGGAACCTGGGAGGCGACCACGTGTGGTGCCGAAGATTGAGGCCCAGGAGAATAACATTGCTGATCGGAAGAGAGCTGATCGAGCGGAGGAGGATGACCAGTGGCAGAAGACACTTCAGGCCTTCTAGCGACAGACCCTCGAGAAGTATGAGGGCTGCACCTGTAACGTGAAGACGGAGAGCTGGATAGAAGAGCTGGTGATAGCCTTCAGCCTGATCCGGGCTCCAAACGAGTACTGGGTTCCTCTAGCTATCAGCCAGATGTGGGGAGCAGCGCGTCAGTGGTGGATGCATTACCTGGGGGAGAGGAGATAGGCTGAGGTGGTATGGGCTGATTTTGAGAAGGAGTTCCGGGAGGAATTCCTCTCTTCTACGATGAAAGCGAAGAAGAGGAAAGAGATACTCTCCCTCCAAAAGGGGAGCATGTCAGTAATGGAGTTGGGGATCAATTTCAAGGACCTCCTATGTTTTTCTCCAGACCTCTTTCTAGAAGAGGAGACTTGGGCAAGACATTTAGAGGAGGTGCTCTGACCCTCCCTCCTGTATGATGTTACCCCCTTCACCCTGCCGACATACATGGAGGTCCAGAGAAGGCCGAAGTGGTGGAGAGGATGCACACATTGGGCAGTGTGTCGAGAGAGGGGATTCAGCTCAGCCCGTCAAAGGGAAAGGCTGTCAGCACTAGACCTCCAACATCGGGACCCTCTATGTTCCGTCCCGCAGGGAGCAGGCCACAGCAGTTCCAGTTCCCGTCCCCCAGTCCTCGCCCTTTCCCTTCATGACCAGGACAAAGGTGCTTCTTCTGTGGGAGCCATGGACATCTCCAGAATTAGTTCCCGGACTGTGTACTGTATGGCGGCGGCAGACAGATCCAGCACCCGCCCCAGCAGCAGCTTCCAGCTAGGCTCTTTTAGCAGTAGTAGTAGGGGCAACAAGCTCCCGCTCCTCTAAGGGAAGACGATGTAGGAGGGGGGCGACCTAAGGTCACTCCTCAGGGACCTCGACCAGGGGATGGTTGGGGAGGTGGCTGACAACTGAGAGGTAGAGGAGTTGGGTGTGGGCAGCTGCACGCCACGGAGGCAGCAGTTCTAGCAGGACTAGAGGTCATTCGAGGTATGATCAGTTTGTTTAGTACCCTTTCTTATTCCTTGTTCGATACCGGGGCTTCGCAATCCTTCGTTTCCCCCAGTATAGCTCATTCTTTGGCCCTAAATGATGATAGACTTCTTATGCCCCGGGTGCAGAGCACACCATTCGGAGGTTAGACCGACTAGTTATATGTTTGTCGAAGATGCAGACTGATTGTAGGGCCAAATCAGTCGGTCAGGGATCTACTACTGCTACAGATACAGCCGTACAATATCATCCTAGGCATCGACTGGATGTTCTTTGTTTGTTCCGTTATCTAATGCTTCCAAGGAAGGGTTGTGTTCTTAGACTTAGGCGGCCGATGTGTCACTTTCACCGGCGAGCGGAGCGGTCGGAAGGGAAACTGGCGAGAGGAACCCCTCCTCTCCTTGTTAACCGAGCTGTCAGTAGAGTCAGTAGATTCTGAGATTGTGGAGGTGCCAGGAATCATAAGGGAGATTATGGACGTCTTTCCTGAGGAGGTAACGACTCTACCACCTCGACGTGATATCGAGTTTTGGATAGACATGCAGCCTGGTGCTCGCCCGATTTTGATGGCTCTTTATCGGATGACTCCTTCAAAGATGCGGGAGATGTGGATTTAGATTGACGATATAATGTAGAGGGGTTATGTTCGACCAAGTGCATCACTGTGGGGTGCTCTGTTCTTGTTCGAAAAGAAGGCAGATGGTGTCCTCGGGTTCTGCATAGACTACAGGAGGCTGAATTAGGTAATGATCAAGAATCGCTGCCCTCTTCCATGGATAAACGATCTAGTCGACCAGCTGAAAGTGGCAGGGTGGTTCTCGAAGATCGACCTGCGGTCTGTGTAACACCAATTAAGAGTAAAAGAGGGCTACATCCCAAAGACGAACATCAGATGCAGATATGGACACTACGTGTTTGTAGTCATGCCTTTTGGAGTTAGGAACTCCCTGGTAGTGTTCATGGGGCTTATGAACTCCATCTTCCGGGAGTACCTGGATCGGTTCGTAGTTGTGTTCATCGATGATATCCCGATCTATTAAAGATTAGAGGAGGACCACGCGGAGCACCTAAGGACGGTTTTGGAGGTCCTCCGATAGCACCGGATCTATGGGAAGTTTTCTAAATGCATGTTTTGGATGCGAGAAGTGCACTTCCTTGGGCACGTAGTGTCCGAGCAGGGGGTAGCTGTGGACCCATCAAAGGGTGAGGAAGTTGTTTCTTGGGAAGTGCCCAAGAATGTGGTAGAGGTTCGTCGTTTCCTCGGGCTGGCGGGTTACTATCAGAGGTTCGTAGCCAATATCTCCTGAGTTGCAGCCCCTTTGACAGCCTTGACCAAGAAGGACTAGGTATTCGTGTGGAGTGAGCAGTGTGAGGCAGCCTTCGGCTATCTGAAGGAGAAGCTAGTTAGTTCCCTAGTGCTGATACTACCAGAAGAAGGGGAAGAATATGAGGTGTTATGTGATGCTTCATGGAAAGGGCATGGATGTGTGTTGATGCAACGAAAAGGGGTGATCTCTTTTATGGGTCTAGGCAGCTACACCCTCATGAGCGTAATTATTCCACCCATGACCTGGAGCATGCATCGGTCATTTTTGTGCTAATGTTTTGGTGGCATTACCTCATCGGATAACGCTTTGTAGTGTTCACGGATCACAAAAGAATGAGGTATATCCTCTCCCAGTGGGATCTAAACTTACGCCAGTGAAGGTGGGTGGAGTTCTTCTAGGATTATGACTTCAAGATTTCCTACAGTTTAGGAAAGGGGAATGTAGTGGCCAATGCTTTGAGTATGAGGTCGTAGAAGGATGTGGTCCTAGAGTCGGCAGACCCCTTGAAGGCGATGGAGGAGTTTGATGCCTTGCACCTGGATGCGAGGACATATGGTGGTAGAGGTTACCTGTATCAGATGACAGTGCAGTCTTCTCTGTAATAGAAAGTGGAGGAATCTCAGTGGGGTGACCCAGAGTGCGAAGTGATGCATGACTGAGTTGACCAGAGAAATGCTCCAGATGGATAGACAGAGGAGGGTCAAAACTAGATGCTTTTCTGAGGGAAGTTGTTCATTCCAGAGGCGATGCGCAACAAGGTTCTTAGTGAGTTCCACAACTCACCCCTAGAAGTGCACCCGGGAGTTTCCATGATGTACCAGGGTCTAAAGAGATAGTTCTGGTGGACCGGAGTAAAGCAATCAGTGGAAGAATTTTTGGCCATGTGCCTAGTGTGTCAGTAGGTGAAGGCTAAACACCGAGTTCTAGGTGGTCTGCTATAGTCTCTAAATGTCCCCGAGAGAAACTGGGAGGACATATCGATGGATTTCGTCATGGGGCTACCCAAGGTTCAATGGGGATATGATGCCATCTGGGTAGTAGTGGACCGGTTGCCGAAATTGGATCACTTTCTAGAGATTAAGGATTCAAGTGTAGTGGATGCTTTGGAACAAAGGTACGTGGATGAGGTGGTGCAGTTGCATGGAGTTCCAAGGTCTATAATCTCGTATAGGGATGCATGGTTTACTTCACATGTCTGAAGAGGATTTAAACATGCTTTTGGCACCCAGCTACATCTTAGAACTGCTTTCCATCCCCAGACAGATGGACAGACAGAGCACACCATCTAGACCTTATAGGATATGCTGTGGGCATGCATTCTAGACTCAGGAGGATCATGGGTGTGACACTTGCATTTGTTAGAGTTTTCCTACAATAATAGCTATCACTCTACCATTGGTATGGCTCCGTTCGAAGACTTGTATGGTAGGACATGTCGTTCACATGTGTGTTGGACCGAAGTCGGAGAGGCGGGCATCCTTGGACCGGAGGTGGTGCAGAGCACGACGGTGAAGGTTCAGCTTATTCGGGAAAGGATGAAGGAAGCCGAGGACCGAGAGAAATCATATGCTGATACCAGGAGAAGGCCCATGGAATTTGAGGTTTGAGACCATGTGTTCTTGAAGGTATCCCCTCGGCATGGAAAACAGAGGTTTGGAAAGGGGAGTAAGCTTTTCCCCAGGTTCATCGAACCATTAGAAATGTTGCGGCGGGTTATCGAAGTGGCTTATCAGCTAGCGTTACCACCACCGCTACTAAGGATACATGACGTCTTCCATGAGTCCCAGCTCCGTCGGTATCTGTATGACGATTCACACATCCTCGACTGGGGAGAGCTAGACATTGAGGATGACGTGCCCTTTGTGAAAGGACCAGAGATGATCGAGGATCAGGAGGAGAAGGTGCTTCATGGGAGAACCATTCCCTTGGTTCTTGTGTTAGGGAGACATGGTGGGATTTAGGAGAGTATGTGGGAAAGGGAAGCATGGATGCGTGCCTAGTACAAAGAGTTATTTTGAGCTTTGTGATGTCCTGTTTATACTTGTTTTAGTGGAGCTTTTTACCTTGTTGGCTATGAAATATGTGGTTTTTCCTTCCTCTCTGAATGTTTGTGAAAAGTCTTGGCGATGGGGGGTGGAGAATCTGACCCCTAATCAAGATGCATTAATGTGGATGAGATTAAACACGTGCGAGCGATTCAGTGCCACCCAAAGTAGATAGTATCTTGATAAGGGGGAAGAGACTCCCCAACCCACATGAATGGGAAGTTTGACATGGTATGTTGCTTGGTTCTTAAGGGGAAGGTGTTTTTAGTTATCAATGGGGTTCTCTCCTAAGAGATATCTTTCAAGGTGGTTGTTCGGACCCTCTCTTTACTTTTAGTTGTTTTGATTCCTGAGGGCGAGAATAGTTTGAGAGGTATCTGATGTAACGGCATGGGTTTTTGGGGGTCCATTACTTTGTAAAAATATGTTGTGTGGTGTTCTGGGTAGTCTAGGAAAGTTATCAAGGATTCTCGGTGATGTTTTGATCCCTAACAGTAGGCCTACCGGTAGCATTAGCCTATCAGTAGCAGGCATACCAGTAGCTCAGTATACCGATAGTTGCAACCTACTAGTAGCTCTGCCTGCCGGTAGCTCGGTCTACCGGTAGCTACAGGAAACTTGGAGCTCTGCCTACCGATAGCTCGGTCTACCGGTAGCTGCAACCTACCAGTAGCTCCGCCTACCGTTAGCACTATCTACCGGTAGCTCAGTCTACCGTTAGCTGCAGCCTACTGGTATCTCGGTCTATCGTTAGCTCTGTCTATCGGTTGCTCGGTCTACCGGTAGCTCTGTATACCGGTAACTGCAGCCTACCGGTAGCTCTACCTACCAGTATCTCAGTCTAACTTTAGCCGCAGGCTACCGGTATCACAGTCTACCGGTAGCTCAGCTAACCGGTGGACATAGCCCCCACGGGTTTTCCAGTAGCGTCTCGTCGAAAATTGTGTTTTAAAAAATATTTTTACCCCTTTAACTTGTTTTAAAAGCCTAGTAACGACCATTAAGGACGTTTAATTAAATTTTCGACGAGGTGTACGTCGGTTTAAACTGCCCCTAAAGGCAGGGACCTTTTTGATGTGTGGGTTGCGTGGTCAACCCACGACCCTACTCCTTACGCAGTTTCGCGTTCCTATCTCAACCATTCCCAGCCTTTATTAAACTACTGGGATATCCCTGGGATTCCTTTTTCTCGATCAACCTCCGATCAAATCATCTGCTTGTCCATGAATTCCTGAGGCCCATCCCCTGCAATTTGTGCATCCGCTATTCGTGGCGTGTGAGGATAAACTTCGATCGTTGATCAATCAAGTAGGGTTTTACCTTTCTCTCTCTATTCTATGTATCATGTGGGGTGGGGTATGCTAATGATTCTGTATATTTAGACGAACCAATCCTTAACAAAGATAATAAATGGATTCTAAATAGTGAAGGGGTAGGGGTGTGATCGATGATGCTGGTTTGTTTTATAATCTTTCTCCTTCTGAAAATCATGGTCGTTGGTGGTATTTCTGTGTGCACTAATAAACCCTTACTCCTTTTGTTGGTCTTGTAAAAGAAATTGGTTAATTAGGTATATGCGGCTAGATAAATTGAAAGCACCTGGCTCAACCCTTTCTGTGATAACCCCGGTTAAAATAAAGTGGAATTAGAATCATGGAGTGTGTTAAATCATTTAAATCAGAAAATACCGGCATAGTCCTGATTTTTGTTGGTTTTAGTGGTTTTTTTGTTTCCTTTCATGGGCCTATTGATGGGTGTTGTGGGTGGGGATGAGAGCCCCTGTGGTTATGCATTCAGTTGTGAATTTGATGTCGTGTGGTTACTTTGTCTATATCATGAATTGGGGTGGGATCTTCTATTGTTGAGAAATTGTCGGCTCCTGGAATTTTGGGAACATGGGGTAGTATCTTGGGGTTTACCTTGGTTCAAGTACTTTGAGGGATCTCACTTTTCCCTTTTGTGGTTGTGACTTTTCAAGAGAATCGGGTGTGAATTTTTACATTGATGTTGAATGTACTCTTTCCTTGTCTTGTTCTAATGCTTGCTAGTTGCCCAAGTAGGTGCAAAAACCTTTTTCTTTAAACATTATTACTGAACATGTAAACAAGGATGGGACAAATGGGTTTTGGTTTGCTGTGAGTTGTGACTTGGACATGGTACGGTTTGTGTTCTTTAAGCAGGCTGGAGAAAACCCTTAACTGGGTGAGTGCTTTCTACCTATACATATACTTGTAGTTTTTGTGTTTCTTATTCACACCACACCCTATTTGAGCAATTAGTGTCGAACACCCGCATTTTCATGGGGGAGGGTGTTTTTTCCAAAACTTCTATTAGTGGCTGGTTATTAGCTTCTTTCTGCTCCCTTTCCCGGATAGACCAAGTATATTCTGGTAGGTTGTGATGGCTTGAAGTCCATTTTTAGCCTAAGAATCTTCCAGAAGGGTAGTGTGGTGGTTGGCCCAGGTGTGTGTGGACAGGTGGTTCCCAAGTATCTTCAGGATGTGGCCCAGGTGTCTTCAGGCGTGGTAGTAGTTCTTCTAGCCCATGTGTATTCACGCGTGGCGGTGGTTGTTCTGGCCTAGGTGTTTGCAGGCGTGGTTATGTGTGGCAGTTATGGCTCAGAAGTTTGTAGGTGGGGTTTGGTAGTGGGTCTGCGTGAGGATATAGCCCAGGTGTGTGCGGGCGGGTTTGGAAGTGGGACTGCGGTGGGAATGGCAGGATTGGTTTGATGCGTAGGATGACTTCAATAACCAGTTGGAAAGTGGCGCGGGGTACCCAAACATCGATGTTCTTTTATTATATATTACATGACTTGCATTATTTGGGGAGTGTTCCTTGGTGAGGCCTGGGTGGTTAGTTTCCTTGTTAGGTGTTTGGTCGTCTATTTCTCAAGGGACTTTAGTACGTCTCCCCACTTGTGCATGAGAGTCTTTGTTTTTTCCCTACTGAGTATACTTGTATTCTCACCCTACTTATATAAAACTGCTTTCAGGTTTCCAAGAGGACTTCGAGGATTGTGCGGGACCATACTAGAACGGACCTTTGGGGAAGTTGCTTTTGTCATTTTTCATTCTTTTGGTACTTTATCTTTGGAGTTCTTGTACCATGTATCTTTTACTTTTGAACATGCATTTGGGAATGATTTACTTTTGGCCTTACTTTTCTTTCAGTTTTGGTGTTGTTGGGTTTTATCATCTCATCTCCCGGTCCTATTCAGACAACAAGGGTAATCACTTCCATTTGTGTGTTATTTCCATACCCTTGGTGTTATTCTCCACTCTGGGACCTATAGAAGGCGGGTTTTTGGTGTCACTATCTCTCCTTCAACTTAAAGAAGGAAGGGCTTCACAATCTGCTGACCCCTTCCCTCCTTCTGGTGAAGACAGGTCATGATAATATAACTAGACATTATGAATTGAATTAACCATGTTTTTTTTATATAACATTATAATTCATCTTACACATTTTCTAGAACATGATATGAGAACAAAATCAATTTTTCGAATAAAAGAAGTATTTTTCAAAAAAAATGCAGTTTTACAGCCTTTTGATTGTGCACCCATTATAAATCTATTTTTGACACATTTATAAGTTAAATTTGAAAATATAAACTTATCATTTGGAATAGGGACATAAAAATTTACTTTTTTTTTAATTTTTTATATTTTTCTAATAAAATTAAAATTTTAATGAATAGTGGAAAATACTACATTTTAATTCGAAACTACCTTTTTATCTAATTTATTTATATTGTTAGATTATATTATAAATTGTTTATAAGTGTAATTTGATTATATTTTTATCCTTTAATAAAATATTGGTAATTGGATGTAATTTCCCATTTAAATTGGACATAAACACATGTCAATCATTTTATAGTTATTACTGCTTAAAACCCCGCATTTTGTTTTTGAAAATGGAAATTAATTTTAAATTAATTATTTTAAGTTATGTGATTTGAATTTCTAAAAATGTATTACATCTTTTTAATAAAAAGTTTCATTAATTTTTAACACGTACCCTTTATTTTCATAAATTATGAATAGAAACTTTAGTAAATATTTTATTTTCCATGATTGAAGGGTAAATCTGGTAAATAAGGGTGAAAAATAATTTTATTATAATATTAAACTACCCTAACACACGTCCTAATCCTATTTAATGAGATATTTCTGACAATGGCCATAATGAGGTCTATTTTGGGACCCCATGGATTCACATGGATGTGAAAATGACATTTGGTATTATCTAATTTAAAGTAAATATATTTATAACCGAAACATATATTTTTTAATAAATAGATTTTAATATAGTTTTATATAACTGATAGATATGTCTATAAATATTGATTATAAATCTAATAATTTTTAAAACATCACAGTATTTTATTTATAATTTTTTGACATTTGATATAAATATTTATTTTTGACACAATTATGATGTAGTGATTACCTAATTAATGAAAGATTCAAATAAATTAAATTATAAAAATTAAAACAAATTTAATTTGCACATTTTTTTGAAATAAACGAATTTTATAGATGAAATTGACATTTTTGGTATAAGTTAATTTCTTTGGTTTCAAGGAATTAGGTTGTTAATATTTTTTGAAAAATTTTAGTATGAATAGTGTTTTTAATTGACATAATTCAGAACATAAAACATAAAATAGTTTATTAAATGATAGTAGATTCCTAAAAATATAAAATTCATCCAAATGTAAGTCCAATTATTTCATAAATAATTTTCTAGGTCGTTTGACATGATATGATAATTCCACTAACCCATGATGTGTAAATAACATGATATCACGGTAAAATTAAAACCGGTAAAATAAGTGGTAAACCAAAACGATAAGGATAAAAAACATTCAAAACATGTCTAAAAATTATTAAATGATGGGTATTAGAAACATTATCATCTTATATTAAAATTAAATAAGATTTTGACTATTTCTATTTGAAATTAAATTTATAATAAATTAATAATTTTGGAGTTTCTTAATGTGCCCCTCTCCTCTCTTGTATAAGGGCACCTCCTCCCTCTTCTCTTCACATCATTTTAATCCATAAATATCTGTAAAACCCTAACCATTTCGCTTTTCAACTACTCTATTTAAATTATATAGGTTCTTGTCTTTTCAAGAGACCATATCTAGTTCCCTAAGAGGAAATTTAAAGGACGCACGTTAAGGAAGAGTTAATATCTTCTACCGATTCTTTCAAATATCATTCTTCTTATACTTCCTATTATTTATTTGTTTCATTATAAAGTAATAAAATCAGTATCACTCTTATAATTATACGTTATTATAAATATTAGACAAACATATTTCACCTTATATCAATCCTACAAAAAACGCACTTACCACGCTTGCGTACGCACGACTTACCGTCTCCACACTATGGGGTAATCTATTTTTCACCACCACCTTACTTGGATGGGTAACGGTGTAAATAATATCTATATATATTATCAAAACATTCTAATAATTATTAGATAATATACAATATCCAATTCAATACCTTTAAAACAATTATGGGAATGATATCATCGCTCGTGTGTACCTACGACTTATCGTCTCCACGACGCAAAGAGATTCATTTTCCACATTAACCATTAAAGAATGATTATAAAGTATATATAATAAGAAAATATATGACACAATAATGATAATAAATTTATGTATATATATATGTCATTTACTTACTTTCATTCAATTTAATAAGGAAACGAAGACATCGTTCATGTGTACGTATGACCTACCATCTCCATGAACGGTGTATTATATTCCTTTTATCTATATATTATATATATTTATATACATAATAAATATATAATATAAATAATCTTCTAAATTATTTAACTAATTAAATCCTGATATATGTAATAATATATCACGAATAACAAGTTGAAACATGTAGGATAAATAAAATGATTATTACCCAAAATGGTGCTTTAACATGGAATTGACAAATTAATGGGTAATATAAAGTCATAACTGAATCATATATGATATAATAAATATTATTATGGTGAGGTTAAAAGTTAATAACATTTTTAAACCCATAATAAATGAGTCTTGGACACATATTGAAAAAACTTGTCCTAAGGTAAGGGATAGTTTGGCAGTCTATTTTTTTATCCGAGATTGATTACTCGTAAGTATTTACTGGGGTTATATTTTTCATCCATGTCCATGTTTTATTAAAAAAATTAATAAAACCTATAATATTATTCCATGTATGTTTATAGTCATTTTTAACAATTTTTTACTTTTACTACATGGTATGGATGGAATCGTTCTTTTGTTTACCATACGAGGTACATTTTTGACTTTTTTCGAAAAAGTACGAGGAGAATGTTTTTTTAACTTATACGACATGAACTGATTTTTAAATCTTCATGAAAAATTATTTCCACAAAGATTCCTCTACAATATCTCATGTTTACTTTCAACTAAATTATTTTCTTTTAAAATTGTGTTGCATTTTTAGAAAAGAATACGTTTTTTAAGAAGAAAGGATATTTTCCTCATGAATTAGGTTCAAATGGTTTATCAAAATTATTTTCCGTGTAAGTTGACTCTCTTTAAATATTGTTATCTTTATATTGATATTATTACTTTTATTTTATTGTGTTAATTATTTAATGGTATTTTATATGCATTATTTTATGTTGGACTTAAGTTTAATAAAACCAATTTTATTTTATGGGTTTTGATATGATGAATGATTAATGTTATTGTGAAACATGTAAGAATGATTTCATTATGAGATGGGTAAGAACTATATCTACCTCCAATTAATTGAGTAAATATTTATATATCATGATATATTCATGATTAGAATGTCAAGTAAATCTGATTCAGTAATTTAGATCTAGAATGGAAAGTAAATCCAGTTCGGTAATACATGGTCGAAACAACAAGTAAACCCGGTTTAATAGTGCACATTATCAAAATGATGGTCTTGGTAGAAATGCCTTGGATACTATGGAAATAATATTATGTGCATATTATTTTTCCAAAATTACATGTTTTATGCCAATGCTATTCTATCATGGTTAATTTTCTTTTATGATCCATGTCATCTGTACTTCCATGATTTATTTTATGTCTCAAATTTTTGATGTTTTTACGTTCAAATGTTTATGGTTTGTTTTATGTTCTCCATGTTTACCCTTACTGAAAATTTTAGCTCACCCTTTGATATTATTTTTTTCCCCGGGATATAATGAATGATTTTACGTAGGAAAACAAAAGTTGAAGATCATTATGGGAGATATTGAAGATCTTTCGCCATTATTAGAAGATTATGTTCTGAGTTTCCAAAGACACTAAACTAATACAGTCTTTGGGTGTTTGTTTGTGTCATGTATTATATATTCCAAAAAAGAAATGTTATTTACATGTACATCACGCATGGGTCTCTAAAAATATAATAAATATATATTATATACATGAAACAATTATTATATTCATGAAGTAATTATCTTTCCTGAAGTAGTATATATCATTTCCTTCGTTGCCTTTTCACACATTGAATAAGTGATAGCGTTGTCCATGGATGTGTGGAATACCGCCACCTCAAAGATGTGTTATTCCTTTCAAATAACTATAATGATATGTAAAATTATATATAATTAAATATAAGGGATGTTTTTACATAATTATAACTATATAATGATAAAATATTACTTACATTTTCCTATAATGACCATTGAAAATGGAAACGTTCTCATCTGTACGTACGACCTACCATCTCCATATTCATAAAATCATTAAATTTTTCATAAACATAATTCATGAATGGTTCAAAAAAATATAATTTACATATAATTATGATAATTATGTGTTTATTGTATTTATTTATAAGTTTATGTAATGATATTTTTTACAATATTCAATATATCAAGTCCATTTTTGACATATAAGATGAATGTGGTTCAAACATCTGATGTAAACACAATTGATTAAGTAATTCTATATAACTAGTTTACAAGTGAAATAAAAGTAATAATAAACATGGAAAATGTTTTTAATAAGTAAAATAATCAACATAATTTCATTATTAAGGATCATAAATAACAATTGTGACAAATCAGACTCAAGGAATGGGATTACATCTTAATTTTTTTTAAAGATAATGCTTTGGTCAAAGACCAAAGCACAATTTATTAAAAAGAAAAGAACATTACAAGAGTCTGAAATATGGGATTTTCATTCAATCTCTATCAAAAAGTTAAAATAAATTAGTAGGTAGAGAGTCCATCCAAGTCAAGTGCTGGTGAACTCCTTTTTTGGAAAGAGCATCAGCAACGATATTCACTTCATGGTAGGTATGAGTAGCTATATAATCAATCCCATGAAGCGAGTTAAGGAAATTCATCCAACGAGTAGTATGATTCTAGGCCAGATGAATGATACCATTCCAAGTTTATGGGATTTATTATATAGCTACCCATACCTAAAGGAAATCTACCATTCTCTGTGTTTATGGGCTATACCACTTCTAAAGGAAATCTACCATTCTCTGTGTTTGGGCTTCGGGTAAATTCCAGGAACTCCAAGGTGGCGAAGGATCTTAAAGTCCCCAACCGAGTTGTTGCAGCAGTCTTTTTGAATTAAACCTGCTTCATGGATCGGGACATGAATCTGATATTTTTAAGCATTAAGACTAAAAGAGTGATTATTATGAATAAGGTCATTTCTAACATACCAAATCTCGTGTATGAGTTCCGCCACTACCTCTAGCAAGATGTTTTTTATCTGCAAAGAAGATTAAAATCTAGTGCAGTTTTTAAGAAATAGAGAAGATTCAAATCTCGTGTATGGTCTCTCACATCTTAATTTCCTTTAATTGAGGAATTATTTGATTTTATGGACATATATTATATTATAAGGTTTATATGCATCCTCGTTGAAGTAAAATATTATTATTTTATATATTATCTTGATATTGGATGTTTTTTTTAATTTTATAATTTTATGGGCCTTATGATTCAATTATTTCCCTTGTTATAATTGACTTTTCCTTTTAAAAAGAATCATTTTATTTTTTTTCCTCATAATCTATTTATCTTCTTTTTCAATGATTTTAAAATAATTTTCCTAAACTGTTATATAGATAAAAAAGATTTATAATGTATGTTTTATTTAAATTTTACATCATTTTAATGGTTTCCAAAAATGAATCTTTTTTATATTTTTTGAAAGGATTGTTTTTAAAAATGTTAGAAAGAATATTCTATATGGAGAGAAAAACATTAATAATATCACGAACAATATTTAATTTCTCTAATCTATTTAATGATATTATTTTTTCCTTAAAGAAAAAGATTTTTCACTTTTTTGGGTATTTCAGTATTGAAAATTGGTTTCTAAAAGAAATAGGTATTTTTATCCAATAACATTTTTCATATGACTTTTAATAAGTTATATAAATGGATTTATAATGAATATTTTTATACATGATATTATACATGAGAATTTTATGAAATGGGTTATCCAAATACAACTTATAGGAAGGTTTTAGGACCATTAAATCTCAAAGGTGTACCCGATATAATTATACTAATGGTCGAACCCCATTAGAGCTTATGGAGAATAAGTGAACCCGGTATAGCTTATATGAATGGTGGATCCACATTATAGATCATGATTGATCTTGATATATCTTATACAAAGGGTGATCCCAATTATAGCTCTCTAATTTTTTTAATGGTTATAACTAATGTGTGACATATTTTTTTGAATTAAATTGTTTTGAATAGGTTTTATGAATATGATTCTCTAAGTCAATGAAAAGTAAATTGGGTTGATTGATATGGGTATTAAAGGATATCATTGTGAATTTTTTTTCATTTATCTTGTGAATTGTTTTTATAGAAATCAAATTTTTTTAAAGGTAATAATTTCATGGATTTTTATGCTTTTACTGAAATAACTGTTTCCAATATTTTTTTATAACTTACCAAGATTTTTCACTTAACACATTATTTTAAAATGTTTTTCACAATTATTGAGTATTGGTAATGGAATGAAATAATTAAAGTTAAAATATATGAATATTTCCGATTAAAAGTTTATTATTTATTTAATAAAATATATATTATGGAAAAATGGATAGTAATCGAAGGGTTCCACTTTGTATTTCATGGTCTAGTTATGTTTGAGTTATGGAAAAATTCATTAAAACTCTAACCTTAGAAATATCCAAAAATTTAGGATAATTAATTATTTACATGAAAATAAAGATTATGTATTGTTTAAGGCTAGGTCTTTATATCATGTCTATCCCATATTACATAATGCACTATGGTCAGAATTATACATATCCTCATGATAAAAAATTTCATAATATGGAGTTACACCCAACAACAATCCAACACTAAACATTTTCATCACTAAACCTAGTCACATATCAAACATAACTCATGATTTAAATTATATGAAATTAAATACTAAATTTAACACCAAGTGAGTATAGATGGGTTAAATATTGAAGAGATTTTGTAATGTCTCAATTTGGCAGATAGACCAGATTTTGAACTTGGAATATGAATATAATAATATGATTTATTTTATAATAGAAGGTTTTTTCTCGATGTGGGAGGAGACATGAGATGTTATAAAAGTGACCAAATCTATCTTGAGAGATATAGGTTGACTTGTATATTTTTTTGGAGTTTTTTTAAGGTGTATGGTTTAGTGTACATGGGATGGGACTAATTATAAATCCCTATGATTTTTGGTTTCTATTCCATTCATTTTCATTGGATAATGGTTGATTTTCATGGTTATCATAATATTTAGTGAAAACCATGTGTTTTTTTGGAAACTATTAATGGTTTTCTTGTGTTAGGCCTTGGTTCATGGTTAGTGCCCAATTATACAAAAGTCATGCATATTATTGTTAATTGATCCATATTAGATCTCTATGGTTTAGAACATAGTTAGTAATCCTTTTTGAATATGACTTGAGAGGTGGGTGTGTGAGATATTTTTGGACATATGGTTCGAAGAAGGTTCTTAAAACCATATGGTCAATCACTACTCCCCTTTAAAATTGAAAATTTATACATTTTATATTATGAGTTTTTAACTCAATCCCCAATCATTTCTCTGCCCTTTTCCCAAGAGTGTACAAGGTGATATCTCTTACAACCTCTCTTCCTTGTGTGGATCTTATATATCAAATGTTTGATTATTATTTCATTTTAATCATTGGTGATCCATAGATTAGTCAAAAACATAATCTCTCTGCCCCTTCACTTTCTATAAATTATTATGTTCTTCCAATTCAGTTTGAGTAAAGATTCAACTCGATAATGGTGTAATAATTCGATGATGATGGGTATTCCATGTCTCCTAGATTGAGGAAATCTTAAAAAATCATATGTACACTGAAACATATTCTTTTCATTATAGGTTTTTTCCTAGGTAAATTTTTCAATAGATTATTTGTTAAATTAAAATTAATGTCTTATGATTTCAGTTTTAATTGATAGGGCTTAGGCTCATGTGAGTGCTCAAAGGATGGCACAAATCTCTATAGGATCATTTTTTTTTAAATTGGGTAAAATAGGAGTATAATGTGATTGACTTTCCAATTATTCATATGTGAGCTATAATATTAAATTTTTCATATATTGGTAATTCATTATAATTAAAATACAATTTATTCATAATGGTTCTTAATGTTAGACAGGGACAAAAGTGGATTAGGCATTAGTCATTGGTCTTGGATGTTCTTGGGAAACTAGTTTTCGAGCTAAAGACTAATAAAATGAATCATAACATGAGGTATTTGGTCCCTATAATTTTCCCATATTAATGATTAAAATTTTAAATTCATAGGATGTGTGGTTTCACTACCTCTTCTGGTGATGAACTTAAAATTAATTGAACCTTGACATAATGTATTTCCCATTTAAAATAGCAATTTAAGTATTTAATAGACATTTTGAGTTTGATATTCCATTGGAATACCCTTCATAGAACATGTCCTTATGTTTGTACTTATGTAATTGGATGAAAGAATTGTTTTTGAAGGTTTCCATCGGTAATATATTTAAAATTGAAATTGTTAGTGGTTGGTGATTATTAAATAGAGAGCTAGTAAGTGACATATAATATGTTTTACCTTATATCATGTTAATGGGAACCCATTTTTTCAGGTTTTGGAAATGTTGGAATCATTTTAAATTCTATAAAATTTTAATTTAGATATTTTTTATATATTTTAATTTGTGATATATTTGAAAGTGATAATAAGAATTGGTCTTAAGGTTGTATAATAGTCTATGGGAATTGGTTTGCTAATGAAAAATTTATTAAAAATGAAATATTTATATTTATGTGGATTAGTAAGTGAATTAATGAATAAATAGAACGGTATATTGGAACAAGTCCTGTATTTATTTGATGATACTCTAGCAATTAATTGTAATGGTTTAACGGATTCCATATGTTGTTTTCAGTGTGGAATATTGTGATTAGGGAATAGATTTTAAAGGTTGCTTCGATTAATACCATACTGTGATGAAACCAATGGATTTGTAAAGGGTAGATGGTATGGAATTCCATTTGAATGATTTGGATTCCTATTATATTCAAAACCATGGAATATATTGGGAAACTTCCCCTTTGGCTTAGGTAATTGATTTTGTTTTGAATTCAACATATTAATATCTTCAATTATTATATGATAACCTATGTGAAACCTGTATAAAGATCTCCCTAGATTTGATTGATCTATTTGGGGGGAATTCCTTAAATGTATGTCATATATTCCAATGAAGTCATGATTATAAATTGAAATTACAATTCCTTGAGTTTAGACTAGTATAGTGGATTTAGAAAATCTCAAAAGGTCTCCCCCATGGATTCCCTAAGAGTTTCTTTATGAGATAAATATAGGTTGATCAAGGTGAGTTTTTTAGTATTTTTTTAAAACCATTTTAACCATCAAATTATACCTTATAAATATTCAATAAATTTTGAATATTGGTATAATAGACTTAAAGATGATGGATGAATCAACAATAAACTGATGTATAGTGTTACCATGAAGCTTGAGCATTAATGGATGTTTTACTTCTTTTAATCTAAACAATTGAACTAATAAATAATAATCTTATTAATAGTATATGATATTTATTAAACATAATAAAACTCTTTTATAGAATTTTTATTTAGGTATTCTATTACTGGTGGTCAACTATGAGGTTCTCACACCTTACTCGCAAAGACCTGCAAATTGGTACCCAAGAAGATGCTACTCATTGTGGGTCAGGGGTTGGCTGTAAGGATGAATCATAGAATTTGGGAGAAATATGGGAATCATTTCCATTTTCTTGGTTATTTTTTTTATTTCATGTTTTTTATATGACTTTATGTGTTTTTTGTTATACATTTCAATTTTTTCAACATCTATTGTCATAGATATTTTTCACACATTCCATGATTTTTTATTTTCTTTAGATTATTTGATATATTTGAAATATCCATTAAATTTTGTACTCTAATTTTTTTTTTAAATTCTCCCATATATACTATCTTATAACTATGACACTATTCTATAGACTTTTCAATATATTAATGGGTTCTTGAAGCCATGTAGTAACCTCCCATTTGGGCACTAATTAGTTTTTCGAGGTAGTGGGGTATTTCCAAATTCCAAGAGAGACTTTTTACTTATATTAATAGTTTCTAAAATTATAAATATGAATAATAATGTATCAAAGCATTTTATTTATCTTTTTTCCTAGATTTGACACACCATGTATGATGAAAGATCATATTTCCAAGGATGGGGTCAGTTTTTATGATATTTGTCCTTATTGTTGACCTAATTTCACATTGACTGATTCCCTTGATTGTGAAGTTATTGATTATTTGATTTTATCTCCTTTCATTGTATATAAATTGAGGTTGTGTATGGGAATTAAATCTGGAATGTAGTATTTCGTTTTCATTTGAATTATTTCATGATATTCTTTAGTTTTTCACTACTGAAGTATCTTGGGCCAGTTATTTAAAGTATCAATAAAAATTTGTTTTATGTTATTATATAATTGTGTTGTTGAATATTAATTAATTAATAATATTAAATTATTAAAATAAATATTGTTTTAATATTTGGATTACAAAGTGATGAGGCACAAGTTAACTAAAATGTCAAATACAACTTAAATTCTATTTTCCTCTATATCATAGAATTAACATATTTATTAATTGAGATTCTTGTGTGAGAACTCATAAATTATTTATATGATTAAAAAGAATTTAACCAATACTTTTATTTAATTGTGATGTGGGGTGAGCATTAAAAAATAAAAATCATAAATTAAAAATAACACTCCCCAATAATTTTTACATTACTTTTCATTTATCATAGCTTTGTTAGAGAAATTTCATGTTGTTTTAAAATGGTAAGGGGTAAATTTGTGAATAATATATAGACATGGGTTAGAAATAATATGAAACAGATGTACACCCTATATATGGGTGGTTGTGGATATTTGGATTGCCCATGTTATGGGGTATACCTATGGTCGGGAATATAATATTAATGTAAATTCAATCTATTATAGGTCATGGTGTGCGTGAAATGATTATGATAATGGGTGGAAGGGATAAAGAGATAGAGCCCAACTTAAGGACCCTTTTAATAATGTACTCAATATTTGGGACCTTGTTTCATTATCCCTCAATTGAATGTGGTTATGATATTATATAAAACTACTTTTATTTTAAAACCCTTTCTACAATTGGGGAATGTTATATCTTGTTCGAAGTTGAGGATGGGTGAGTTACGTCCCTGAATTTATAGAATATGTGAAGCATGATGTGTGTGCCACATAGGAGTTCATAGTGAACATATTATGTGTGAGTACAAATTAATGAATGTGTTCCCTCTAACGATTGATGGTGACTTGGGTGATGGTTTTTCTGAGTTATAATTGGGACTAGGTATTCGATGTAGTGGTTTATATTACATCTTGTGATGTCAGTTCATGAAGGGTTCTACCAGGTATGTGGTTTAGGTGAATTTAATTACATTAGGAATATGGTTATAAGAACTTATGTTTGAGTTCTTTCAGTATTAATTCCAGTTTATTAAGGCTTTTACACCTTCATAATCATGGTCCTGATATCTCCCTTGATTGTTTTCAAGAAGGATGGTCAGTGAGTATCATGAGTTATTGGCCTGAAATCAGTTAAATGAGGCTAAATTCCTTATTTTTTATCTAATAATAGGAGTTAATAAAGGGGGTGTGTTTTAAGTTACAAGATATAACTAGGGAACAATAGCACAGGTGTGTTAGATCAAGTGATTATGATTAGATTCATGCATGAGGTCCCTAGAGATGAGGAAATCCTCAAAAGTGTGTTGGTGTGAGGCAAGTGGAAATTCCTAGTTCTCAAGAAATGTAAATACCACTAAAAGTGGGTTAATTAATAGTATTCATGGTTTATAAGGGAGGAAATGATGATGTTCCTAGCCCTAATGTCTTAGAGAGCGCCTTTAGGATCTCAATGAGACTAGGAAAGAACAAAAGTAGATTTTCATAATGACAGTTGGTCTCAATAGGTTATGTGAAATGTTTTGTATTGGTGAGATGAATATAGTATAAAAATTATCTTAGGGTGATCAAAGAATTATAATGAAATAATTTGTGATAGTAATAAGAAGTTTTATAATTGAATAATCCTTGTTTTAGTGATATGTGGTTCAATTGAGTTGATGTGTACCCTTATGAACAAGATGCACATCGATGAGAGACCATTGATATTATATGATATCTAGATGGAAATAACTTTACTGAAATTTTCTAGGTCATTTTTCTTATGGTAGTTTTTTTAAGGTTTTATTACCATGTTGATTATGTGAGAATCCATTATCAGTTGGATAAGGCTCACAATTACTGTGATATGAGGATTGCAATCATGGTTTCCCAAGGCATCCGGGTGAGAATGGTGATGTTATAGTTGTAGAAAAAGGAACATGGATAGATCAAGAATAATGGGATGATTATTTTAGGTAGAAAACCAATGATATTAACAAATTTTGACATGTTTTAGTAGGAAGAAAATATCTAGAGTAGTGAAACACATGTGGGTTCGATTAGTCTTGTCTAGGTTGGTGCTCTTGGAGTATTAAGGATGAGCCATATAGTGTGGAGTACAATATCGATCTATTAAGGTGAAGATGTATATTAGTGGTTCTTTTATATGGAATAGTAAACCTCGCCCTGAGATAAAGGTTAGTGTTATCTTCATTTTTTGAGAGACATTCTAGGGTGAGCAGTGTTGGCCACATTTCACCATAATGTTTGATAATTGTCGTACTTTGGTCATTGATTATAATAACATTATTTGTTGTGATTCCAATGACTCTCAAACTGTGGAGAGTGTAATGATTTAATTAGTGATGTTACCCTCAATATTATTACCATCGAATTATCAAGAGTTTGTGAGACTTATTTATGGATGATAATTATGACATTTTGTTTTCGGTGGATAAATGTGGAAGAATTAAGTGGGTTCTTCCAGGATTGTCTGTTGTAGACTTGAATATAGTATTAGATGGGGATGAGAAACCAAATCTAGGAACAAAATAGTTATTTATGAAATTAAAATGAATATTTTAGTGGGTTTTGGTGCTCATGGTATGAATCAATGGTGGAAATTAATGGTTTAAGGATCAACCACAAAATGTCCTTAAGAACACATTTTCTGACCCAAGTAAAAATCCTCAAAATTTCAGTGTAATTATTTATTTTGGACCTAATATAGATTACTAATGAATTATAAATATTCCCAAGGATGTATAGGAATTATTTAGAGCCCATAACCCATTCTTTTTTTTTGAGAAATTTGCATGTCATATAGTTATAGGAAACAATGCGGTTAGGTTACAAAGTTAGATATAATAGTGTAAATGGTCTGAATTTTTGGTAAAAGTTATCTCATATAGTTCATGCATGGTTTTAAAACCATGTGGCCTAACTGTGTGATAATCCCCTCCATACATGTTCTCATTCATGGTTGGAACATGTTTTTTGCAAACCGTACGGCAAAAACATGCATTAGAAAAATGTTGTGTAATTTAGAATTTTTTTCCCATAATGGTCTAATTTTAATCGTTCCTTCCAAATATACGATTTTTCATTATGATGAATTAAAATTCCCCAAATATATTATTTTTTAGAAGCCCTATACTAGGGATTAAGATATATCCTTCATCCAATATCCGTTTGAGCCTCTCCTTGTGACGTTGGAGGTGCATTGGTATGTCCTCGAGTCTTCTTGATCTATTCTTCATCTCCCATTCTCTCGACCAAGTTATCAAGGTGTAAGTGTTTTTACTCATTTCATAGATATACTACATTCTAAGACGAATTATTTTATATTATTGTCTAAGGAGAGTCATATAATCCTATGTTGGTTGGTCTACAACTCATCCCTCAAGTTCATTGTTTTTTATATTGATGTGTCAGGCACACTGATTTTATATGGTTCCATTTATTGAATTTATATTCCATGATAATATTCATTAGAACTATATGATTAACCTATTTACATAAATTTGATTGTTTTGGGGGGATTACATCCACAACTCCAAACACCCAGTGTATGGTGATATTCCATAATGGTATTTTTAGTGGTTTAACACTTTTGATCCATTGTTCGGGTTTTCTCAAGCATGACCTCAATATTGGTAATAATCTTTATATTAATTTACTTTTGAATCATGAAATTGTAAATAGATTGTGCCTCATCACTACCACTTGGAAAACATATTCTATGTTCCTAAATGTAATTAATTCATTAAAATTATATAATTGAAAGCATTTATAAGTATGTGACATAGCCTTATTAAATGTAAATGAGTGTTTGGTTACACATCTGTAGCACACATTTCCATGTTCATGGACACGAGATGAGTGAACCTTATTAATTTAAATTGACTTAAATGGTTTTAATTAAAAAAATTTATGCGACTTGGACATGTCAAACTAATGAGAGAAAATTATTTAACTAAGTGAACATGTTAATGCCATAGTTATCATAAGATAAAATTAATTTTAGTGAATTATATGTAAGGTGAAACTTTATACACATGGACCACGAAATCTATATAGGAAGGACTAACTCATGTTAGATATTGGATTCCCAAGGTAATTCCGATGGTACTCAAGTATGTCCTTCTAATTCAAGGATTCAGGTTTCCTTGGGTGAGAACTACCAAGGTACCCGATACTTTTCTACCTTTGAATGCCATATATGACACCATAGGGTAACTTAATTATTATTATAGGATGTCACGGATAAACTCCATGGATCCTGATAACTTTATTTCATTCATACATTTTAAATTGTTTTAATATAATAATTTTTTTATTTAATTTAATATTCTTGAAAATTTTTGTGGGATTTGAGTTGTTTTAGGTTTTATGGAGGGAATCAAAGTATATTTGAAAAAGGAATGAAAAGATGAGAATATTAATTGTGCAACACCATATTTTTTAGGAAGAAGATGATATGGAAAACTAGAATTGAATGAATACATGTCATGTAATGGAATTACAAACCATATAACTTTTGAATTCAACATCCGACACTAGAACCAGTCATGAAAAGATTACACATCATTAAATCCAATGACATGTCATGAGTATAATTTTCACGACCTGAATGGAGTCAATGTTCTAAATCTACAAATGGGGTTTTCAGGAGATTTGTGCACATTACAAAATCAAAGAGGAAACATCATGTCGGGACTACATGACATGTAAACACATTTCATGTCATGAAATTTTTTGGGAAGAGTCCATATTGAGCCTATAAATAAGAGGCCAAGGCTCCACTCAATTCAATAATTTGGAGATTCTACCACTGGACTGAAGACTAACACTATAGTGATGAGTAGATTATGAACATTATTTTCCTTCCCCTCATAGCTAGCATGAGGGGGTAGATCTTTTGAAAATCAATAGTAATGAAGGGGGATTTAGTGTATAAAGGTACTTTATTTATTAATTTCAATTAATTTGGGTATTTTTTCAGAACCTTATTTTCATAAATTCTCTTCCTCACTTTTTTATTCATGATCTTTGCGTGATCAGTGTGGGAGTTATTATTTCAACACATTTTACTAGATAATGATTGACATCATGACCATTTGGTGGCTTTTCCATTATGTTTAAAAATAGTTTTGAGCTATTAGGCAAAAAATACTTATAGTATCATGACCATTGTGAAATGGTATCTTTAGTGATTTGGGTGTTGTCTATCATGAACATTTGATTTGTACTAACTCATTTATGGCACAATATAACGACTATTAAATTATATTATATCACAATAAATCATGAACCTAGATTTACAATTGTCCATCACATTTTTTTCAATTTCTTAAAACTCCAAATCAATCATCATCTATCATTTTAATCATCTAGTTTACAATTATCTCGTAAAATTTTTTATCTTTATTTTATTTATTTTATTTTATTTTATAGATATATTCTCCATCCCTGATAGAAAACAAGCACATAACGATTACAATTCATGTAAGGAACTTACACATCATGTAACTATTGAATTCATCTGTTTGCATTAGAAAAATCCACGACAAGATTACACATTTTGAAATCCAATTTCACATCATCAGTACTAGTTACACATTCTTAAATGAGTCTATATACCAAATCTATGAACTTGATTCATGAGATATTCACGTAGATTCAAAAATCATGGAGGAAACCACAGCTTAGGATTACATGATGTGTAAAGACATTACAGGTCTTGAACAGTGTTGGAAAGTGTGTATCTTGAGCTAATAAATAGGAGGCTAAGTCTTTACCCAATGAAATAATTCGAAGCATCCACTACTGGACTGAATACTACCACTACTGTGAAAAGTAAAATAAGAACATTATTTTACTACCCCCTCATGGCTAGCATGAGAGGGTAGATCCTGTGCAAAAAATTTCAACAAAGGGGGATTGATTGTATTAAGTTATTTTATTTATTAATTTTATTTCATTTGGTTCTTTTCCCATAACCCTATTTTCATAAATTATATACCTTGATTTTTTATTCATGAAAATTACATGATCATTGAGAAAGTGATTTTTTAGTGACTTTTTGTAGAAAATCATTCACACCATGACCATTGGTTGGATCATATGTTATGTTTAAAAATGGTTCTAAGCTATCATATCAAGCAATACCTAAAGTAATATGACCATTCGAAAAAGGGAACATAGGTGATTTGGGGGTTGTCTACCATGACCATTGGATAAATCTTAACTCGGTTCTAACACTATATAACTTTTATTTAATTATATTATATTGTAATCAATAATGAACCCATATTATAAATAGAAAATCACGTTTTTCAATTTTTTTATAACTCAAAATCAATCATCTTCTGTCTTTTCGATCTTCTATTTTACATTTCTATTGTAATGTATTTTAGGTTTATTTTAATTTTTTTATATTATATCCATCATTGTCCTCATGGGTTTAACCTTATACTTTCATGTCCTATAATACCCTATATTTTAGTGGTTTAATTGTTTCATGTTTTCAAATTTCTAAATTCAATAACCCTAGGGAATTAACAACACCCACAGGGAAATTAGATCCATTCTAACATTAGGTTGTTTGGTTACATCCTTGGCTCTAAAAACTACTTATATCCCATTTTACCATAGATGTATTTGAAGGAATCAGTTATAAATAATATTTTGGGAATGCCTAAGTTGATTCTCCTTGGATTATGCTCTTAACCCTTAGCTTGACTTATTTATTACTGGGTTAGTAGCCCCTAAGGTCTAGGTTACATTGGTGATCACCATGGAACCACTTCATATTTAGATATCAATTATGGTTTCCTTATTACATCTTGTATCTTTCACAAATTATACTATAATGAGGTTATGTTAGTGATAGATATTCCACACGTGAATTGTTTATATAAACTGGTAATCAATTAATTAATGAACTGGTTGCATGTTCAGGAACTAGTTGAGTGATGAAGTAGGTACTTGGGTATTTAGTTAAATTGAACTACATTATATTATATATGCCTAATTTCATAGTATCACATTTCCACAACACAAGTCAACTATTATAGACACCATTGGTGGTGGCCCACTGATATTTATCTCACACCCTCTCTGGGAACTGTTTTGTACCTGGGGAGGATTACATGTATGCTACTGTTGATAAAGGGAATCACATGCTTCAGACAGATGATTTCTTATGGTTCTATAATGGATATGATATTAGAGGACCGATTTGTATCTAAGGATTATTGGGATATTTTATGTATATCATTTTTCCTACATTGGGGTTTTCATCTATTCCAACTACATTGTATCCATGTTTTGTAGTTTTCTAGTGACATGACATATTCCATCATCACCTATTGTATGTTATTCTATTTATTTTAGTAATTATCCATTTCACTTTCTGTTGTGCATTCTTTTTAATTATAACTTTCATTATTTACCTCTGTCTATAATTATCAATATTGGTACTCATGGTAATGAGGTCATAGTCTCCCCATAGACACACCCTATTCCCTCACTACTAGTAAGAAGACTCTATATTTTAGGTAGATGTGCTTCATGCCTTATGGAATATTTGGTTAGGGGAACCTCATAAGCGGCATCTGGGTCTAGGGTTTCACAAAGTGGCACCAGAGTGGTTTCCTCTCTTAGTTTACTATTTGGATACAACATTTAAGAGATTATAAATGCTTGAGACTTGGTCATAAGTTGTGATTAGGCATCATAAACCCATGTTTGGGGTAAAGGATGAGCTGCCTAAAATATAATTGTTGTTCGACTTTTTCCAATTGCATTTGATATCATTTCACTATTGTGTGACACACATGATGTGTGATACTTTTGATTATTCTCCTAATTGATATTCTATTTTATCTTTTTCTCAGTGATATGATAGAAAAGAGAATAATTACATTCATCATATAAGAACCTATAATTTTCATGTCCTGTGTATTTCTTTCACATATAGGTGCATTTCTACACATTTCATTTCTTATTATGCATGTGATTGATGAGTGATATTTCCCTTGTTTATATATTTCTTATTTTTATATAGACTATAATTGAGTGGTTATATGTTTCAATTAATGAGGTTTATGGTCCCTCGCAAGTTGGAATACATAATTTGAAGAATCAAGACTTTAATTAGATATTCAAATGGGGGTTATTTTTAGCGATAAGGAGAATTGTCCCTAATTCACTAGGAATGAGAGTCCATTTTGAAGGAACATTGATATAGGTTATAAAAAAATGAAAAAATTAATTTGGAATGGTTTCACTTCCTTATCTCAACTTGTCATGATAATGAAAGGTAAACAAGAGAACATAGTAATTAAAATGTTGAATGAAATGAAATGGTTTCTAGTAAAGGATGAATCAATGTACTATTGATCCTTCATCTATTAGAAACACTAAAACATATAACTGAGCACTTACCGATACCTATCATTAGAAGAGTGTATTTGGGGTAGAATACCATGGGTAGAGAGCCCTTTATTTCATCTATCTTCTGTTAGGGTTGTTATCTACCCACTTAAATCTAGTTCTCAGGCATGGGAATGGGTTCAGATATGCACAACTAGCCCAAGTCAGTTAGTTGGGGCATGTTTCTTTTGATACAACCCATTATAGGTGTTTATGACCTTTATAAATAAAGAAACTGATGTAGGGTGACATATCTCATGAACCCAGGTTGGATTGATGGGTCTATCATAGGTCGACTTATCTGTTAAAAGTAATTTGTGTGATAAATTTCCTAATTAGGATGGGGTTTCAATAACATCATAGTGTTTAAAAAGAAGTTTTATATAAATTGCTAGTTATTCATTGGAATAGAAATAAGAGCATTTTCTGTAGTCAGTCTTCTTCATTGAAATGACTTAAATAATAGCCTTTTGATTCTAGTGACTTCTATTTGTTGTTTTCTAGTAATATAGTTGACACTTGTTATTTGTAATGGGGTAGTTATGATTGGTAGTACCCTTAACGCTAAAATGACCTGCTAAATGTAGTCAGTTTCTAACATGTAGTTCCATTCGTGTGCTATTGTCCTTAGTAGGAATATTACCTCTTAAATGACAACCTTGTTTGGATGGGTGTTTATGGCATTCTTGACCCTTGTTATGGGAATGAGCATCAGATAATGTTGTGTTTCAATAGGTTAGCTAGTGTGAGGACATAGTCAGTAATTTCACATGTCTCTTGATCTATTCATCTTCCTCAATGATGGGAATTATTGTATATCATCATCTAGGTTAAAAGTCATATATGAAAGTAGGAAAATGGTTTAAATATCTTGTACAAACCACCATATACTCAGAAACATTGGGAATATAGCATGATGATATTATCGAGTTGATGAATTACCTCTAGAACCTCGAGGAAGAATGCATCACATATAAAATAACCATCAAGTTGTTAAATGATATTATGAACCTATTGGGTCTGGTAAAATCATTTAGTCTTAAGATATTAAGTACCTTTTTAGGTCATATTCATAGTAGATTGACATAGACATTAATGGAAAAAGGATCATCCTAATTCTTGGGATGAATTTAATGAGACTCAAGTTTTATGACATGCAAGTTAGTTTGGTTTTGGACTTCCTAAAAATTTGTTTAGCATATGTAAGAAGGACTCTATGCAGTATCACGTGTGAGGCCAATATGAGTTTCATCTAGCGTGATTATGACTGGTTGGTATGTATTTTCTTTAGATGTCTAGGACACTCGTAAGGTGGGAGTTTCATGTAAATTTTGGTAAATACATACACTTCCCAGTTGAAGGAGCACATCCTAAGAGGTAAATTATGAAATTGTTGGTTTTTCATGAATGTTGTGGGAGTTTGTAGGTCTGGATCATGTTAGTTCATTCCTAATAGAATGAATTTGAAATTTTTCTATCTATGTAAACTTTTATAAACACTTCTGGTCTTGGATGGACATCGATGGTCTAGATTGACTGATCACACGATGCCTTGGGTAGTGAAAGATTCTGAACTGGTTTTAATTGTACATTAGTAGGTGAAGTCGAGATTCTTTCAAGGGAATTAAACCTTTTCCAGATCATTTGATCATCATGAAAATCTTGAAATATTCTTATTCTAATCATCTTAAAGAGATGAGCATATCCCCTATATTGACATCATAATTCATGCACAAAGAGAGTGTCAGTCTTATGTCGTGCTAATGTTTAAAAGTTGTTGAGCTGGTTAGTGATCTCACTGAGATTTGATCTTTGGATGTCTGGTTTCTAGAGAGACTTGGATTGTCCTGAGTGATACATGGGTTCCCAAGGATGACCAAATTGATCATACTCTTGGACACGATCCACTTTCTTCTAATGTTATTGTTAGACGAATGATGCTCTGGGCCCATTTAATGTTCTAACATGGACGTTTGGTCTTTTACTAATGTATCACTTATAATATTCGGTACAGACTACTGATGGATAGTTCCATATACTAATTTTTAATAAATTTTATGTTACCTAGATTTGTTGTGGGGCTCAAAATTTATGTTAAAAATGGGTAATGATTATAGTGGTCTGATTCTGTGTTACATCTTTTTTCATATAGAGGAACAAAAGAATAAATGGTTAGATGATTGTTGAATGAAAAACATCACCGAATTTCATTTGTGGGATTCAGTGGATGTGGTTGGGGAAAAATATATGATGCCTTGTATGAAGAAATTTCAATCCTGTTTGTGGTTTATCGACAATCTAAGCTAGGAATATTCAAGGAAGGTCCACATGAGGTGCTTTGAATTTTATACTTCTTTTTTAATGTATATGGTAGGCAAAACCCCATTTTGGGAACATCTTCAAGTAGAGGTGTTTGCATTTTGGGTTGGCTGTGGCTTTCTTATAGAAATATGACATGACATGGATAAAGGTGGCAGTGGTTAATTAAACATTTAATTTTCTTGAAAAACATGTTAGAAGTATCATTAGAACACTTAGATTCATTCTTTGTAATAAAATTCTAATGATTGAGATATCTCGGTTCTAAATTTTCCCCTTTTGTGATAAAATTAATTATGGGGAGCACCATCAACTTGATGTTTTAAGAGACTATGACATGATCATGTCTCTAGAAAAACTAAATTTTTAATATTTGTGGCCAAGTATAAATAAGGATGAATCTAGTTTTTTAATGAGGTGTTCCACCTATCAGTTAAGGTGGAACACCAGCGACCTGCCATACCATTACAACATCTACTGATTACCATGTGGAAATGCAATTATGTCGCAATGGATATTAGGAAAGGTTTATCATGGTCATTTTAAGGTAATGTTTTTGGATGGGTAGTTTTGGACTGACTAACTAATGTATCCCACTTCATTCCTTTTCATGATACTTTCTTAATTGATGGGCTAGGAAGAATGTATGTCTATGAGATCATATTACTGCAAAGGGTATGTTGTACTATCGTTTTAGATAGGGATGATTGTATAAAATCCTAGTTATGAAAGGTATTACAGAATTTTATGGGTGAATAGGAAATTCGTAGCACATAATTTCAACCATAGACAGATGGACAATTAGAACATATGATGTAGTTTCTAGGAGATATTATCCGAGCATGTGTCCTTATTTTCAGTGGTTCATGGGATAAGAATATCCCTCTCATCAATAAGTCCTACAATAATATATTTAATGTGAAAATTTAGATAGATCTTATTAAAGACATATATTTTAGGTCATGTTGTTCACCCATTTGCGGGCTACATGAAGGTGAGGCAGCACTAATAGGTCCTCATCTCATATAGGTGACTTCAGAGTAGGTTTAGATGATCAGGAAGCATATGAAAACTATTTAGTGTAGAGAGAAATCTTATGTCGATCACCATCAACAAACTCTAGGGTTTTATGCGGGGGATCATGTTTTCCTAAGGGTGTCACCCAAGATATGTCGTAGACGGTTATAGAAGCATGTGAAGCTGTCCCCTCTTTATGTAGGGTCATTTGAGATTATGGGTGTAGTCAGGCTTGTATCCAAACAGTTGTTACATCCACAAAGGTACCATTTTATACATGATGTCTTCCACTTTTCAAAACGTCTCTATTGTCATGATCCCCCAACTCATGAATTTTCTGCTAAGTAATTTGAGCTTGATACTAATGATTTAATCGGGGAGTATCCTATATGCATTATTGACAAGAGCATAAAGTCTCTCCATGGCCATTTTTTCCTTCTAGTATTGGTTGTGGTAGCACGACCACATGTAGGATGAGAAATGGGAGTGGATGGTCGATGCACATGCTCAGTGGATAGATTTATTAATAGAAAGTGTTTTATCATCCTTGGAAGGTGAATTTAGGGATGATTTTCTTTTAGGGGGAGACTATAAGAAACCAATTTTTGACTCGGGTACGGATCCTCAAAATTTCATTCTAATTCTTTATTTTGTACCTAATATGGATGCCTAATGATTTTTCATAGGTCCCAAGGGTGTATAAGGATTTTTCAAAGCATTGAACCCATCCTTTTGGGGGGAAATGGTCTTGGTTCATAGTTAGAGGAAACCATGCGGTTAGGCTGCATTATTAGATCTTACTATGAAGATGGCCATTATTTTTAGGTTGTGACATCTCACTTGGTTGGTGCATGGTTTCTAAATTTTTTACATATCCTTGTGGTATATCCATTCATATAGGTGCTCAGGCATGTTTTTTATATGGTTTAGAAAATCGTGTACAATCTAAATTTTGTGTAATTTTACAATTTTCCCTTTAATGATCTAATTTATAACCCTCCTTCCCCCAATATGATTTTATAGCTGGATGAAGTCCATTTTCTCCCATTTTTTAGATTTTTTAAGGATTTACCAAGTAATCATGACAGCTCCTTCATATGGGATTAGTAAAAGCATCCATTTATCCCGTTGGATGCACAAAAGTATGTCCCAATGTCCTTTTGAGCCATTATTCGTCTCTCTTCCTCTCGACCATGTTATCGAGGTGTAAGTGTTTTTACAATTTTAAATGATCTAATCCATTCCAAGACAAATTAGTGGACAATAATGGATGACGATAGTTGTAAAACACTATGGAGGGTGGTCTATAAATCATCCCTCAAGTTTGTTTCTTTTGAAATTGACAAATGGGGCCTGCTGATTTCATTAGGTGTCATTTATTGAAATTTTAAGCCATGCTTATATTCATTAGAACTATATGGTTAACTTCACTCCATAAATGTAAATATTTTTTTGATTACAAACACAACTCCTATCACACCATCTAGGGTGATATGCTATAATTTTGTTTTTAGTGTTTTAACACTTTTTTTCCATCGTTCAGTTCTTATCGAGCGTAACCACACTAATAGTAAGACTCCATGTATTAATTATATATTTAAACATGAAATTTTGAATAGAATGTTACTTTTCACATACACTTGACCCTTGTATGTTATGTGTCTAAATTTATGATATTCATTCAAATAATATTATGGAAATCATACTTATGTATATGACTTTGCCTTTTTAAATGTAGATGAATGTTTGGTTGCGTATCTGTTGCACACCCTTCCATGTTAAGAGAAGGTAGTATAGTAGACCTTATTAATTGAACATAACTTAAATTATTTTAATTAAAACGTTTCATGGTACTTGGCCTTGACAAACTAATGAAAGGAATGTATTGAACCAAGTGATGATCGATAATGGAATAGTTATCATATAACCAAAATAATTGTGTTGAATTAAATGTAAGGTGGATCTTTATGAACATTGACCATGATATCTTTATATGAAGGAATGAATAATTTTTTTTCTTGGATTCCTAAGGTAAGGCCTTGGGTACTCGAGGACGTTATTCCAATTCTATGATGTAGGTTTCTTTGGGTGATACATACCCTAGAACCCGATCATTGTCTACATTTGGATGTCTGGTATGAAAAAATAGGATCCCGTAATTATTATTATAGGATTTCTTAAATACACTTATTACATAAAACATGATATAGGGTGACTTGGTTGCATCCTTATTCTTGGACATTGGTCATCTCCCATTATACATTGGATGAGTTCCTCATACTTGGTTAGAAATATTATAGTGGGAATGACTTGGATAATTCTCTTTGGATTACACTCTTACCCCTTAGCTAGACTCAGTTAATAATTAGTTACTGGTTTATGAGTTCTATGTTTCCTTAGGCATTTCCACAGAACCACGTCCAATTTAGTTATCAATTATGGTTGACTTGTTACATCTTGGAACCTTCACTAATTATACTACCATAATGTGATGTCAGATCTGGATATTACTCATTTGACTTGTTTATATAAATTAGTATTAAATTATTTAATGAATGGGTTACTTGTTCAGACACTAACCAAGGGATGATGAAGGTACCTAGATATTTAGTTATATTATACAACTTTAATTTATATGTTCATTCTTGTACATTATTTTATTTCCGTTACACAAGGTGAATGTTATAGAAACCATTGTTGGTTCCCCACTAATATTTCTCTCACACCCTTTTTGGGTTCCATTTGGTACTCGTTGTAGATTAAATATTTGTAGGTGCTGATAAAGGGAAGAAAAATGCTTCAGAAACATGATTTTTATAGTGACAGGATGGTGCTGGTATCAGATAACCCAGTTATAGCTCATGATTCTTGGGATATTTTATGTATTTCCATTTTTCAATATTGGGGTTTTCATGTTTTCCTACTACTTTTTATACATTTTCTCTATATTTCCAGTTATATGACATATATCATCATCAACAACTGTATGTTATTCTAGTTATTTCAGTTGTAATCCTTGTCTGTTTCAGTTATGCATTCATTTTACACATTTCTTCCATTATTTAATTTCGTTTATAATTATATATTACGGTACACAATGGTAATGACGAAATAGTCTCTCCCTAGACACACCCTAGTCCCTTTCTACAAGTCAGTAGCCTCTATCATTTTTGGATATTCTCTTCAGGCCATGGGGCACTCCTGGAGTGGGGAACCTTCTATGTGTAATATGTGTTCGAGATGTCACAATGTCACTAAAAGTACATTTAAAACATTTATGTGCATTCAAGTGTTGTCATGGGTTCCAATTGAAATAATTTCGTGATTTTTGGATACATTTCAAACACATGGAAGGGGTTATCAATTCATTTTTAGATGGCGTTTCCAAAAGATTATCAAATTTTTATGTGTGGGAGAAATTTATTGTGGTATGTTTGAAACCACACCAAGTGTTTTTTGATTGAACATATAAGTATGTTTTAGGAATTGGTAGAGGAGATTTCAATGAAGTATTTGGTCGGTTGGGATGATATTTGGATTATGAGTTTTCTTTCATGTTGTTTTTAATTTTAGTGTGGTAAGGGTTGCTGTTGTTGTATTATTGTTTCTATATATTTTTGGTGTAGTGGATTGAAAACCATTTCAATATCATTGTTTGAATTCCTAAAACATTTTTCTGATATGAATTAAGAATGATTGGGATTGTCATTCATCATAGTTAACCTATTCTAGATATTTATTTTAGTGGGGAGAACCATAAACTGGTAAATCAATAGGATAATAATAGCTCTAGTGTCTCTAGTTAGACAGATCTAAGAGAGAACCATCTAATTATTTTAGTAATGAGAATATTTTTTTCCAAGTTCTCAACGATTTAGGAACTATAAATATATTATGTTCTCATAATGAATGTTTGGGATTTAGGGTTAGAATGTGGTCATTGATAAAGAACTGAAAATTGACCTGGGTTGAGAGATGAAAATAAAATAACACTATAAATTTAGGTGGATGAGAATTGATAAGGGGGTAGTGATTATGAAAACCCTTTAATGTAGGAAAAATGATTATTTAAGATAAAGAATAACTTTTAGATTTAGTGTATCAACTATCTTTTGAACCATTCTGGGAAATAGAATTCTATGTATTTTAACATCTAAGACAGTATGTTTGATATAGTTTTATATTATAGATGTTTATAGAGGGACCTAGATGTGTTTAATGAATTTGAGGTTTAGTTTCAGTGGTTATTGGATTATTCCATCCTAGGTTCAAGGTTTGGGGTTCATGGTTCGGAGAAATTGTGCATCACCATGAGTGTTGGAGGATTTATTATTCTATTTCTATAGTGCATGTTTAATTTTCCCAATTAGCACATGGTTTAGAAGAAACCATGTGATAACCATAGGAAATTATGAAATATGGAATGTTGTTGGGTCTTGACACATGGTAAGTACATAGTTTTAAACAAACCATCTATCTTGTTGAAGAGAGATCTTAAGCTAACCAGCATGGTTTGGTGCATTATTAATAAAATATTAAAACTAAACTATAAAAGGTTAGATGTGAGGGAAATTTATAACCACATTATAGGGGAATAGATGAGAAAAATGTTGTCCCAAACTGGTCTCCCATTAAAAAGTGAAAATTTGTACATTCTTCCAAATGAGTTATTAACTTAACACTATCATTTTCTCATCCATTTCAACACATATTCCTCCTAGAAGCCCTCCCTTCCTCTATCTATACCCTTGGTGGGTATCCTCTATCTAGTGACTTATTTTCCATTATCTTAATGTGTTGGAAATATAGAGTTAAGGCCATGAATCCTTTTATCCCCTTTTTCAATAATAATAATTCAAGGGTTAATCTGATTTGGTTTGAGCATAAATTACTCCATTGAATGGTGGAATAATCATGGGATTAAGAATATTTCATAAAGAATAGTTTAAATATGTACCAAGTCATAATTTATGTGATTCCACATATTTTTCATTTAAGGTTTGTTTCTATGTGATTTTTTAAAAGAATTTGGGATAAAATAATTATTATTTATTGGGGTTTCATTTTCATTTCATAGATATTAGACCCGATTGAGTTCTCTATGGTTGGAACTGACCCTTAGTGGATTTTTGGTCTTGAAATGTGCATTATGGGAGTACAAAGTGAGTAAGTTACTTATTATTCCTATTTAAATGTGATAGTTTTATTATTTTTATGTTTTAATATAATTATAATTAAATTATAATTAATTAATCAGGGTTATTTTACTTGAGAAATGGCCATAAGAGGGTTGATATTTGTCCATTTACATTAGATATGCTTGGGTAAAGGGATTCTAGGATATGGAATAATAAAACAAATCTAAACACGAAGTAGGTGATCAATATAATTAACCAATAATCATATATAAAATTTATAATGTACCAGTTTTGTGTTCTCACTATCCTCTTTGGAGATGACTTCATAAATAACTGATCCTTAGAATTATGGTTTTTGAAAAAAAATACCCATTGAAATACATGATAGACTATTTGAGATGGTGGTTGAAATGGAACACCCTTTATAGAACATGAGTTTTTTTGAAATAATTTAATTGGTTGGTATAAAAATTTATAAAGGGGTCTATAGGTAACATTACTAAATTGGTAATTGTTAATGATTGGTTTTAGTTAAATAGAGATACAATCAAAATCCAAAAATGTTTTTTTCCCTTTGAACATGTGATTGAAACCCCATTTATTCTAGACATGGAAATTTATGAATCATGTAAAAATCCATAATGATTGAATGTGGTCCTTGGGAATATATTTAAATGGGTGACGTGTTTGGAAATGTTAATCAACCTTGATATTAACATAGTAAATGGGAAATGGGGGACTTTGTATCCTGGTGAAATAATTATTAAAAATGAAATGATGAAATTTAAGGATATTATTATGTGATTTGAAGAATAAATAAAATGGTTTTAAATATTTTGTTTTATATTAATTTGATTATATTCTTGGAATGAATTGTAGATATTCCATGGTTTACATATGGGATTATTATTTAATAATTCTATGAGTGGTCCTTTGATTCTATATAAAAATTTGAATAATTTCAGAGTGTAATGAAGCCCTTTGATTATTTGAGGGTTGATGCTACACAATTATTTTATAAATAAAAATTATTACATATATATTATAATCATGAATTTCTTTTGGTGTATCCTCTTAGATTTGGTTAATGTATTATGTATACAATTCCATATATTAATGTTGTCGATTTTGGAAGTCTAACAAGGTTTAATTTCATGGGAAAAGCTCTACGAATTTATTTTGATCTATTGGGTGGGATGAATCAGGTTTGACACATGTATTTTAATCAATTAATTGTTATTAATTTCATGGATGGAAACATGTGTTTAGACTTTTATTTTGGATTTAGAAAAATTTCAGGGGTCACCCCCATTTTATTTTCTATGAGTTTAATTGGGGGAGAATGTTTGGTTAAGTTATGTGGAATCTCATGGATTATTAAGACCATGGATGGATTGGTAGTGTAAATTTTTAAAATTCACACTATGTTGTACAACATGATCAAAGAATTAACAATAACATATTGAGTAGGTATACATAGATTTCAGGTGTCACCGCAGTTCTTGGTCATTAGTTGATATTTATTTTCATTTCATTCATATCATCAAACTATTATATAATAATATGGTAAATGGTGTAATTTAATTATTGAAAATATTTTTACACTGTTGAAGATTGTTTATATTGGGATTACATTGGTGGTTTCCTTATATGTTTTACTCATACATTGCCTAAGCTTCCAAGATACATGTGTACCCAAACAGATGTCATTCATTATAGGTCAGGGATTGGAAACTATGATGGGTAATGAGAGTTGGTATTATGACATGAATCAATATGGTTCTTTGGTTTCTTCCATTTTTTTTTGTGTTATATTTTTTCCTTACATGTGTGGTAGGAATTCTATTAGTTTCCCCATGTCATATTGTCACAATTTATCGGTAGTTTACAAGATTTTCTACTGGTAACATGTCTAGATTTTGTATCAAATTTATTTTATATTTATATTGTTGTTTTTATAATAATATATTAGAATATCTTCCCCTATGTACGTCGTTATACAATATCTACATGTTAGAATACTCTAGCATATTGGGAGGTTTGCATGGGGCTAAAAAGGGACACCTAGTTAGGCTATAGATTAATGGTATTAGATGGTGGGTGTTAGAACAAACACAACCCCTAGTTTTTATTATAAAATAATATATAACTATTTATAACCTAATTTGGTATTATGCCCAGTCACATATGATAAATAACACCTACTTATAATATCACCCAACAACATAATAAACATAACCACTAATTGGTGTTACACAAAACCGCATACTAATTTTGTGCCCCAGTTTTCATTACACATAACGAAATGTCAAACATAACTCATGATTGGCCTAAAACCAAATGAATCCAAATATATGTTATAAAATAATCCAAATCATAGATTTTCTATCATATCAAATAGTTTTCATAGTCTTTCTCTTTAAACAATTATGATATTTCCTCCATCCAAGGTAACTTACATGGTTTAAATTCCATTAAACCCCACTATATACATACACAATATTGGTTGTTATAGAGACCCCAGTCTTTTCAAACATGGATATTATATATTATTAGATGATTATTAAACACATTAAACAAACAAACACCTGAGTACCATAATAGTTTAGTGAATGTAAAAAAATGGAAAAAAATAATCATCATTTATGAAAGATCATCAATTTAACCTATAAAGTTATTCTCAATTGGTACTCCTACTAAAAACATTTATTTATAACCAGGGGAATGGAAACATAAGATTCTGCGAGCTAAGATGCACATTAATGGTGAAGATGGCATATAAGTGAGTATAACATGAACATAAGGGTATGATAACTTGAGAATAACATTTGAAAACCATACCATTCACATCAATGATCATAATAATGAGTCATGGAAAAAATATTCGTAGTTTATAAGACATGATTCATAAACAAATCACAGAAAATGATCCACTAGATCATAACACAATCATAATATATATATTTTTGGCTCATACAAAAACATATAAAATTATTTCAATATTGGTCAAAGATCACTATCATTTCTATCACATTATAACGGGTTCACTCCCCAAACCATAATAGTAGCCAAGGATTACTCTAAAGTCCATCACTGCTTACAAAGTCTCATACAGAATCTGGATCACTTACAATTAAAATCCTATCTTATTAAATAGGGTTCACCCTTCATTTTCATCTTATCATACAAAATTGGGTTCACCCCAATTCTAGTCATGTCTTACTGAAGTGGTTTCACCCTCCGTTTATTTATTATATTAATGAACTGAATTCACACCCCTCTATAGTCTGTTCTATATCATTATATATAAACCATTACCTAATACCTTTGATGGATATATAGGTCCCACCCATCATTGGTTATAATATAACCACCAAAAATGGTTATAACATAACCATTGTCACATAATTATTATAATATATATGTTTTAAAAAATATCTAAAAATATTTTCCATAACATAAATCATTAAATTTAATTTATTTTCATCAACATTTCATCACAAACTATGGAAAAGAGGAATGTTTTATAATTATTTCTTCATTTTATAATACAATAATCAGTGAAAATATGTGGGTTATATAAGAGATCTAAAACGATATAACTTTTGGAAGGGAAATAGGTTTCATAAATGAATTTTCATCATAAAAATTAACCATTCAATGAAATAATAATAATGGTAACATTGGTTCATATCCCATGTAAAGCATAAATTATATTAAAGGATGATATATTAGATGGAGAAATATTTTGAAAGATCACATAGATCATTTGTTATGGAAAATAAACTTTCTAAAAAATAGAATTTTATCACATAAAACATTTTAAGAATCCTTTTATTTTAAAATAGAATTTAAAATTTATAATTAATTATTTATAAATAATTTAAAATATTACATGATGAAAATATACATTCCTATTTAAAAAATCATTTAAAAAATAATTTTTAAAATTTCCTTATTTGAAAAAAAATTTGAAAACATATAAAGGTATATTTAATGAATTTAATGGTCATGATGATATGAGGAATCATTCATGTCCTACATTTCCAAGGAATGATATATTTAACTTTTTCGATAAAATACAAATGGGCATTATATAGAAAATGACATCAATATTTATTACAATTTTTTTTTCAAAAACCCAAACATGGTTATAATAGTATTTTAAAAAAATAGTGTAATTATATAATATTTTTTGGATTTTTTATAAAAAATATTCTTTGAAGATAATAGATATTCAATTAAAGAGAGAAATAAATTTCAATTTAATTACAATCACTTTATATACTATTTTATGTAAGAATGAATGGTAAAATTATACTATGACTTAAAAAGTCATGAATAACCATAGGGGAAGAAAATTAATGTGTATTTTGAGAGATGGATTATAATATTTTATAATAGAAAATGTAGTCATAAACAATCCTCATAAATGATAATATTTTAGCATAAAATCATTACAAATTTGGTAAAATTTAATCATAAGCCTCTTGAAAGAATAAAATAAAATTAAAATTAAAATTTAATGAGGATAATTAAATTCAATAAATAAAATGAAATAGGATATTTATATACACATCCCAAAAATATATACGGGACTAAAAGAACATATATCTCAACAAATGAAAATTAAGACAAACATACAATACCAATTGGTTATCTTTTGATCCATAAACCCCTTGAAAATTAGATCATGAAATGGATATGTAAATACCCAAAAGTATAAGGATAATAATCATAATATTAATTAATGTGATTTATATACAGCATATAAAAGAATCTTGGGGTGGATATGGTATTATTCTAACCGTAAAAAGTGATATGTAAGTCCCATACGGTATGTCTTGAAGTCATTTATAAACATTAAAACTTTATGTATAATAAACAAAACTATATTATATATCTATTAAATAATCATAAATACATATATCATACCAAATATGACTTTATAATGAATTTTTATTTCATATTTATCAATAATTTCGTTCTAAAGTTACATTTTGAGCAGTAACTACATTATTTATCTTGTATGATTTTATTTGTTGATTCTGTTCTTCTAAATTCAATAATAGATTAATCATATCCAGAATGAAAATAATGATATAAAAAACTTACATATTCATTAAATATTTATTTATATTAATATATAAAATTTCATGATATAAAATGAAATACATTGTCCATGGAGACGATAGGTCATATGTATGCATGAAAATTGTTTCCATTTTCTCATCTAATTGAACGAAAGAAAGTAAAATATATATATATATACCTTTTAATATCATAAAAAATATTATATGCTATGTATCACATTTTTAATTCAAAATATCCTTAATACATTCTAGGAAAATTTAGAATGAATCAAATTACTTTGCATAATGGTAGTCAGCAGTACACATGAACAATGTTACTGTATTCCAACAAATTGTAAAATATTAAGTCATTTGTGATATAATAATTGTAACATCCCAGGTAAATAAAGAATATTAAATATTCATATTTATTATAATTGGTGAATGAAATATTAATTTCACTTTAGAGGGGATACTATGTTCGATGGAATACCTGATACGCAACAACAAGTTTCTTTGAAATATTATGTTCCACATAATGCTGAGTCAAACTGAAAAATAATAAAATAATATTATTATAAACGATAGTTAACGCCTAGCCTTTTTATTGGAGGGAATATACAGAACTAACTGAAATATGGATATACATGTTTGTTAAATGGTTTAACATTTACCCAAAAAAATTAGAGGCTTAAAATAAGAAAGAATCTGCTTTTAACCATATATACTTTAATATTCATTAAAAGGTCGATTTACCACCTTCTGATGGAAAAACCTATTTAAATATACTTTTGGTAAATTTTATATGTTATTTTTGAAAAAATAAAATTCTTCCTTAGTCAGGACATCAAAATTTACTTTGGGTAAATTTTTTGTATTTTTCTAATAAAATTCATTTTATAATGAACAGTGAAAAATACTATATTTTAATTTAATACTGCCATTTAATCTAATTTATTTATATGGTTAGATTAACATTTTAATTGGTTTTAAAGTTTCATTAAATTATATTTTTACCATTTAATCCAATTTAGGTAATATTATGTAATTTCACATTGAAATTGGACATAACCATATGTCAATTTTTTTATAGATATTATTTCGTAAATATGCGCTTTTTTGTTTTGACAATGGCTATTAATTTTAAATAATTTAATGAATCTTATATTTATTGAATTTGGTGAAAAATACATCATTATTAAAGTTTGAATATCAAATATATCTTAGGCTAATGTTTTGGTATTTTTCTAAAAAACTTCAATTTTTGATAAATAGTGATAACACTTGGTAGTAGTTAAAAAACTCACTTTTCCATTTTAATGAAATTTTCCCACTTCTGTTAATTTTATTTCAATAATCCGACACACATGGTTTTTATTAGTAATTAAAATTCGGTTCAATAAGATGAAAATATTTCTTTGGTGAGTAGTAACTTTTGACTTTTTTTACCACGGTTAAAGGTAAATACAGTAATTCAAGGTAAAAACAATATTATAATAATATATAATTACCTTAAAACATGTCCTAACGTTATTGGATGAGTAATAGCTGACCGATACAATCCTCATGTGAGACTTTTTTCCTTTCAAAGCCTATTGGGTAAGATAATGATTTAAATAACTTTTTGTTTAAAGTAAAAATTAAAATATCATAAACATGTATTGTATAATAAAAACAATTTTAATGAGGGGTTATATAATTTTTATATTTGACTATAAATATTCATACAAAAGATAAAAATATTTCTTCAATTAAGGTATTTGTTTTATAACTTTTAGTCATTAAATAAGTTAAATTATTTATGACACAGTAATGATGTAGTGTTTACCTAATTAATAAATGATTTAAATAAATAAGATTATAAAGATGAAAATATTATCCAAAACCTGTCCAATTCTTATTGGATGATTTTATTTTGAGTCCTCTTATCATTGAATTTAATAAGTTTTGGACTTTTAGAATGTAACACCCCAAGCTTCCACAGTACGTTTCTCTTTGAATAATGCAATAGCCTGCATTGTACGCAACTTCGAGATTCTAACACACTGGGACCAATAAAACTAGCCGTTATGAATAGTAATACCCACTTTCTGAAATTTTATAAACTTTCTCTTTCAAAATTGACTTCATTTTTGGATTCAGATTATCGAAATTATTTTACGGTGATTTTTTGGTATTTTTTGGAAAACATTCAATTTTTTAATTAATAGTGAAAAATACATAGTTATTGTTTAAAACAGACTTTTAATTTAAATAATTATTTATTTTGTTTAATTTTTTTAGGAATAAATAGATTCATAATACCTATATAAGTTCAATTTAATTAATTGGAGTTATTTTATAATTAGTTTAGATATATAAAATTTTATCGATCTTTTTACTGTCTTTTACCCACCTCCTAAGAGCATTTCCAAATTAGTATAAAACATAATTTTTCCACTTCTATGTGTTGAATTTCAAAAATCAGAGATACGTGGTTGGAATCCATAAGAATGATGTGGTTCAAGAAGATGAAAATAATTTTTGGTGAATAGTGTCTTTTTAATTTTATTTACCACGGTTAAAAATAAATAGGGTAATTAAGGGTAAAAATGATATTATTATTACCCTAACACATGTCCTAAATCTATTGGATAACTATTATTTGACCCAAAACAACATTATAAATAAAATATTACCCTTTAGGTCCACTAGTATTAAATTAGGACATTTATTATTATTTAATTCAAAGAAGAGTTAAGTGTTAAATTCATGCTTTCATAAATAAAAATTTTATAATATCGGGTTACACACAATATAAATTTGACTATAAATATTTATTAGAAAGATAAAAATATTTCCTATATAATGGTCTTTTATTTATAATTTTTAGTCACTAAATTGTTAGATTTATTTATGACACAATGATGATGCAGTAATTACCTTATTATTGAAAGATTAAAATAATTGATATTATGAATATCAAAATAAATATAATTTGAGACTTTTAACGAATTAAACTAATTTTCTAAGTGAATATTACATGTAAGGGATAATTTCAAAATCTCTTTATTATATGAGGTGGTTTTTATGTATGTATCTACTGGGACCTCTTTATAATCTACATCCATGTTTCTTAAAAACCTATTCCAAAACATTTTTACTCTTTACTAGACTATGAGTTAAACTCATTTATACCCTTGTTTGACTTTTAGTAAATTGATTTGAAAGGAAACTTTCCATCATCTTCCAAAAAACGTACCTTATGACCTTTTCGACAAAATTAAGGTAAGAATGTTTTTAATTAACTCATACGGTGGGTGTGGCTATTTACTACCGTTATAACATCGTCAAGGCTTCCCTTACAAGCTTATAAGAATATTTTCAAAATAATTTTTTTTATAATTATATGACTTCTAAATGATTTCCAAATAGAAAGTGATATTTCTCTGAAAAATGTTTTGATTTCATCTATGTCAACACCCTTTGATGGATTTTAAGCATAATTGAAGTTGATTTATTATGATACAAAACATAGAAATTGTATTGAAGTTTTTGTGATATGATTGACTATGGATGTGTTATTTTCACACCATTCCTTGTTTATGGATAATGTATTGACATTTTTTATGCATGTTGTAATACAAATGTTTGTGTTGTGTTTGAACCTTTTCATATGAGGAATGCATTGGACTTATTAAGTGACAGGTGGAGCCCACTATAACTCCTCGATGCCTCGGTAGGTCTCATGAGAAAAACTAGTGTCCTGGCACAAGGCCTTGAAAAATTCTTATTTGTAGTCTAGTCATAAGGCCATGACTATGTGGTTATGAAGTCTTGAATTATGCATTCCATCATTATAAAAGTGGCTATTGATATTACATGTGATTATTCGACTAATAGAATATCAATGTGAATAAGTAAATGGAATTATTTGATTTTATTTTTTTCATATTATTCTGAAGTTCAAGTTTAAAGGGATTTTGTTTTAGTCTTACAGATTTCCCTAAATGTTTATGCTTATTTATTATTGTTTCCCCTATATTGTTATCCTTACTGAGCATCTGAGATCACCCCTTTCTAGGTTGAAATTTTCCCAATATGTGAAAAAGTATATTATGACTGACCTGTAGAGATAGTCTATGGGATATGAGTGTATCCTAGGGAGACTATGATGGTGCAGTTTTTCATTTTATAATTTAATGAAAAACTTATGAATGTATCTGGTATTTCCAATGCTATTAAACTAATCGGTATTTCAAGAGTTTATATTTTGTGATCATGACAATGTTATGAAATAATGCACCGACTCTAGGTAACTAGATTCGGGCATTAATGTTTTTACCTGAGGAAATTTAGTACAATCCATGGAATATAAATTTAGAAAAACACTGATTAGATCACATTACCCTAAGATAGAAATTGAGGGTTAGTATATGAGAACTTCCTAGAATTTTGGTAATGTAGAGATTTTGTGAGTTTTCTAAGAAATACATCCATGTCTGGACACGGGCAGGTAGAGGTGGCTCTGGCACAGATGTTCCTAGGGGTAAAACCAGAAAACACTTCTTTGAGCTAGACTTGAATGAGAACTGGTGCATGACAATGGGCCTTCCTGCACTCTTGGTTACGAAACTCTTGGGGTATATGCTTAGGATAATTCTCCTTTTTTACAAACCATTATAAAGTGTTTATGAGTATATAATTCCTCAAAGAAAACATTTTTATTATAATTGATTATATCCATAAACATTTCAATTTATGTTAAGTGTTTTACCAGTATGGAATTATGTATTTTGATTCATAAACTAATCTAGTTTATGCCATTGTTTAGAAATGGTGCCTAGTGGATGGAATGGAAACCATATCAATAAACTCAATCCTTTTAGGTATTTCCCTACTACTAAAGATAATTATAGTGGAGAAGGTGAAGAAACTGGTGCAGATCAACTTATCACTATACTAGGACAACTCACTTAGTTTATGAATAATAACCTTACTCGTATGGAGCACCCAGATCCACACCACGGAGGATCAATGTTAGATCGCTTCATGAGGAAATAACCACCAAAATTAAATGGGAGTAAAAATCCATTAGTAGATGAGAAATGGATAGATTCTTTAGAGAAAATATTCCATGCTTTGGGGAGTTTCAAAAGGGAAAAAGTGACCTTGTAATTTTATCACCTCACGGGAGATGCAGATCAATGGTGGTCATTGATTCAAAACAAAATGGATGATGATGAAGTATCAAATATGGAATGGAGGGAATTTAAAGAGATTTTGTTAAGAAATTACATTCCTAATGACCATCGATCAGATATGGAAATTAAATTTCCGACTCTGAGGAAAAAGGAGGATGTGAATGTAACAAAGTATGAGGCTAACATTACAAGGATATCAAGGCATGCATCAGATTATATACAGAACCCAAGGAGTAATATTAATTTATTTTTTGATGTGTTAAAACCATTTCTCCGATGAGAATTAGTCTCATAATACTTCTTATCATACGAATATATTGTCTCATGTGTTATCAATACAAAAAAATAATTCTTTATGTTGTACAACTTTAAAGTAATCCAAGAGAAGAAGAGATCTACGGAACAATCTGTAAATGGAAATAAGGGGAAGAAGGGAAAAGTTGAATATCCATCCAGCAGTAAATGTGGGAACAAACACTCTGGAACTTTCCTGAAGCAAATGAGAGTCTGTTACATGTATGGTGAAAAAGGCCACCAAACTGATGATTCCAAGGGGAAGAAAGAGACTATCAATGTTGAATGATATTATTGTAGAGAAAGGTAACATTATGGAAATTAATGTCTTATGAGCCAAGGAAACTTACCTCATAAAATTCCAAGGGATCAAGGCCAAGCTTATGATATCACTACTGCTGAGGTTGAAGCTTTGAAAGACACGGCGGAAGGTAATTTAATGGTTTCCTCAAGTTTAGAAAATGCTTTATTTGATTCTAGATCATCACATTGTTTCATATCTTCCCAGTTTTCTACGAAAATTCGATATTTTCAATTAGACTTAACAAGGGAGTTGTCAGTCAAAACACCTAAGGGAAGTATCATTGCAACAATGTTTTGTGAATCTGTTCCCATTAGGGTATATAAATGTTCTTTATCTTCTTATCTCATCATCATAACCATGATTGAATTTGATATAATCCTTGGTATAGATTGTATTTCAGACCATGATGTGAAAAAAAATTTATGAAGAGGGAGGTTACAATTCTTGATGATGGTAAGCAGTACCTTATCTTTTGAGAAGAAACATCACCACCTAATTCTTATCTAGATCCACCCACAGTGGCTCAAAAGAATTCAATTATTAGGGAGGAAGAGAATTAAATAACTGTGGGCGAGGAAATGAACATTCAAATAGAAGACGAACCTATTGTGCAATAATATGTTGATGTGTTTCCAAAAGATTTACCTGGACATCCTCTAGAATGAGAAATTTATTTTTCTATTGATTTAATTCCTAGTTCAAGGCCCAAATCGAAGGCCCCTTATTGAATGTCCATTTTTGAATGAGTGGAACTAAATAAAAAAATATAGGAATTGAGTAAAAGGGTATTTATTCACCCTAGAATTTCTCCATGGGGAGCCCCTATTCATTTTGTTATGATGAAAGATAGATCTATGATGTAGTGCATTGACTACAGGGAGATCAATGCTATAATAATAAAGAAAAAGTATCCCTTACCTCACATTGATGATTTATTCGACCAACTTCATGGAGCTTAATATTTCTCAAAAATTTAACTTCGATCTGGATATCAGCAGTTGTGTGTGAAAAAGGGAGACAATTTGAAAACTGTATTTCGAACCAGGTATAGGCATTACATGTTTATAGTAATGCCTTTTGGATTTACTAATACGCCCTATGTCTTTATGGATCTAATGAATAGAGTTTTCAAGGAATATCTTTATGACTTTGTAGTGGTATTTATTGATGATATCTTAGTATACTCTAAAATCAATGAAGATCATGAAAATCACTTGTGCATTATTCTAAATACTCTTAAGTGAAATGAATTATATGGGAAATTTAGAAATTATGAATTTTGACTTCAGGATATTTCTTTTCTTGGCCATATTTTCTCAAAGGATGGAATCTCTATTGATCCTTCAATGAACAGGGCAATCCACGAATGGCCAGCACTGATGAGTATAACAGAGGTATGCAGTCTTATTGGTTTAATAGGTTATTATCGGAGTTTTTTCATGAATTTTCCCTTATTGGATAACCCATTGACCAAGCTCACACGTTAAGGGGTTAAATTTTTTTGGACAAAAGAGTGTGAAGAATGTTTTTAAGAATGGAGGAGAAGATTAGTCAATGCTTCTATCTTGACATTACCGTCAGGGAACGATGGTTTTTTTATGTATAGTGATGTTTCAAAGAACGGAATTGGTTGTGTCCTTATGGAAAATGATAGAGTTATTTCTTATGCAGCATGACAACTAAAAATTCATGAACAAAACTATGCTACCCATGATCATGAGTTAGCAGATATAATATTTTCTCTGTAGGTATAGAGACATTATCTCTACGGTGAAAAATGTGAGATATATACCGATCACAAGAGTTTCAAGTATATTGTATCACAGAAAGAACTCAACATGAGGCAAATGAGATGTCTTAAACCACTCAAGGATTATGATTTCACAATACACTACCACTCGGGGATGGAAAATAAGGAGGCAGTTGCTTTGAGCTGAAATGATCATGGAGTTTTGGACAAGATGAGAGTTGAAAGGGATCCTATTTTCATTAATCCTTTGAAAATTGATTTGGGAATAATCATTGAAGGTGAAACATCAATACCTTTTCAAATGGTTTCCAAACCATCTTTGCTAGAAATGATAAAAAGTTATCATGCTGATGATGAGGAGTTTCAAAATAAAATTAATGGTGTGAATGAGGGAGATTGAGTGACTTCATATATGAAGATGGAATTTTAAAATTTGTGAGGGGAATTTGTGTTCCGAACATTCCTGGTCAAAAAAGGGAATTTTTGGATGATGATCATATCTCCAATTACTCTATACACCCTAGTAGCACTAAGATGTATTGAGATTTGAAGGAACATTTTTGGTGGGACAATATGAAGAGGGAGATTGTTGACTTAGTGTCATGATGTATGGTTTGTCAACAAGTGAAAGCTGGAAGGCACCAGCCAGGAGGAGTCATGCAACCTCTTCCCATACCTGAGTGGAAATAGGATAATATTACGATGGTCTTTGTCATGGGCCTACCAAAGACTCCTAAAAGGAATGATATAATATGGGTCATTATTGATCATCTTACCAAGTCATCACATTTTCTTGATATAAGATTAGATTTACCACTTGAACGTTCCAAAAGACTATATATTAATGAATTTTGAAGACTTCTTGGAGTACCCTTATTGATTTTTTATGATTGTGATACCCGTTTTACTTAAACATTATAGAAATGTATTCAGAATCCTCTGGATACTAAACTTTGTTTGAGCACTGCCTACCACCCTCAAACTAATGAACAATCCAAACTGACTATTCAAACCATAGAAGACTTGTTGATATCTTTCTCACTTTACTTTCAAGGTATGTGGGATCAATATTTTCATCTAGTAGAATTTTACTATAACAATAACTTCTATTCAAGTATTCAGATGTCACCATGTGAAGCAATATATTGAAAGATATGTCTCACATCAACTGGTTGGGATGATGTTGGTGAAAGAAAACTCATAGGCCCAGAACTTTTAGAGGAAACAATGGAAGGGTGAAGGTTATCCAAACCCACATCAAAACAGCAAAAAAGTAGGCAAAAAATCTATGCAGATAACTGAAGGAGGGATTTGTAATTTTAGGTAAGAGATCATGATTTCTATAAGGTATCTGCATTGAAGGGAGTTATACGATTCGGTAAGAAGGGTAAACTATGTCCCAGGTACCTCAATCCTTTCGAAATTCTAGAACAAATTGGGGATGTAGCTTACTAGTTAGCAATGTCGCCACGTCTCTCCAAAGTTCACGATGTGTTCCACATATCACTATGGAGAAAATACATGTCTGACCCAACGCATGTACTCACATATGAGGAAATTGAACTGGTACCTGGTCTGTCTAATTATGAAGGGCCCAGGAAAATTCTTGAAACCAGAGAACAAGTGCTGAGAAACCAGATGACTCATCTGGTAAAAGATATATTAAGAAACCATAAGATGGAAGAGGCAACATGGGAACCCGAGGAACTTATGATAAATAACCTCCTGAATATTTTTATACAGTAATATTTTAGAAATTTCAAGGACAAAATTATTTTAAGGAGGGAAGAATGTAACATCCAAAGCTTCTACGGTATGTTTCACATTTAATAATGCAATATCTTGCATTGTACAAATCATTGAGATTCTAACACACCACGACCAATCAAACTAGCTGTCATGAATAGTTATACCCACCTTTTTGAAATTTTATAAATTTTATCTTCAAAATGGACTTCATTTTTGGATTTGGAATATTGATTTATCTTAGGGTGAATTTTTGGTATTTTTCTAAAAACATTATATTTTTTATGAATGGTGAAAAACACCGAGTTATTTCTTAAAGACGGTTTTTTATTTAAATAATTATTTATTTTATTTAAATTTATTTTAGTTCAAAATAGATATAAAATACCTATATAAGATCAATGTAATTCATTGGAGTCATTTTATAATGAGTTTAGATATATAAAAGTTTATCGAACTTTTTACCGTCTTCTACCCACCTCCAAGAAGCATTTCCAAGTTTGTATAAAACCTAATTTTACCACTTCTATGAGATGAATTTAAAAAATACAAGAGACATGGTTGATATCATTATGAAAAATGTGGTTCAATAAGATGAAAATAATATTTGGTGAAAGGTAACTTTTTTACTTTTATTTACCACGGTTTGAAATAAATATGGCAATTAAGGGTAAAAATGATATTATTATTACCCTAACACATGTCCTAATTCTATTGGATAAGTTTTATTCGTCCAAAAAAACCTTAGGAATAAAATATGATCCTTTATGTCCACTTGGATTAGATTAGGACATTTATTTTTATTTAATTCAAATAAGAGTTAAAAGTGTTAAATTCAAGTTTTCATAACTAAAACATTCTTAATATTGGGTTACACACAATATAAATTCGGCAATAAATATTCATTAGAAAGATAAAAATATTTACTACATAAGGGTATTTTATTTATAATTTTTAGACATTAAATAATTTAATTTATTTACAAACAAATGATGATACAAAAATTACCTTATTAATTAATGATTAAAATAATTGATATTTTAAATATCCAAATAAATCTAATTTGAGACTTTAAATGAATTCCACTAATTTTCTATGTTAATATTACATGTAAGGGTAAATTTAACAATATCATTATTATCTGAGGTTGTTTTTACGTAAGAATCTACTAGGACTTCTTTATCATCCACATCCATGTTTCTCAAAAACGTATTCCAAAACATTTTTACTATTTACTATACTATGGGTTAATGTCATTTACACCATTTCTTGACTTTTTATAAAATGGTTTGAAAGGAATCTTTCCATCATTTTCAAAACAAGGTACCTTATGACCTTTTCAACAAAATTAAGGTAGGGATGTTTTTTATTAACTTTTTCGGAGGGTGCAGATATTTTTTTCCATTATAACATCGTCGAAGAATCCCTTAGAATCTTATAAGAATATTTTAAAAATAAAAGTTTTCATTTATAATTAAATGAATTTTCAATTATTTCAAAATAGAATGATATATTTCTCTAAAAAATGTTTTGATTTCATCTATGTCAATATCCTTTTATGTATTTTAAGATTAGTTGAATTTTATTTATTATGATACAAAACTTCCATATTGAATTGAAGGTTGTGTGATATGTATGACTGTGGAGGTTTAATTTTTACACCATTCATTGTTTATAGAGAAAATAATGACACCTTGTATGCTAGTTTTAATATGAATATTTAGGTTATGTTTGAACCTTTTCATATGAGAGATGCATTGGACTTAGTAAATGACAGGTAGAGCCCGCTACAGCTCTTCGATGCATCGGTAGGTCTCATGTGACAAACTTGTGTCTTGGCACAATGCCTTGACAAAATATTATTTGTATTCTTGGCACAAGGTCTTGATTATGTGGTTTTGAAGTATGGAATTAGGCATTCCATCATTATAAATGTGGGTATTGATATTTCATGTGATTATTCTACTAGCATAATATCTCTGTGAATAAGTAAATGGAATTCTTTGATTTTATCTTCGCCATTTTATTCTGAAGTACATGTTTAAAAGGCTTTTGTTTTAGTCTTACACATTGCATTAAATGTTTATTCTTATATATGAAAGTTTCCACTATATAGTTATCCTTACCGAGCATCTAAACTCACCCATTTCTATGTTTTAGTTTTCCTAGGATGTGAAGAAGTATATTATCACTAACCTACAGTGATAGTCTAAGGAATATGAGTGTGTCCTATGGAGACTATGTGGTTGTAGTTTTTCATTTTATAATGCAATGTAAAACTTATGACTGTATCTAGTATTTCCAAGGATACTAAACTAATCGTTCTTTTGAGACTTAATATTTTTTGATAATGCCAATTTTATATAATAATTCACCAATGTTTGGTAACTATGTTTGGGGCATTACATAGAAACTGAAAATAATTATATAATAAAATAATATTTTCACACTATCCAAAAGAGCCCATCCTACCCCTTATAAAAAGCCATAACCTCTAACCCTTTACTCAGACCTCTCAAGACCCTAGGCTCATCCAACCACTACCCAAATAAGCACTCAAGGTCTTTCTCTGCCTCTTAGAAGCCTTATATTAGGCATAAGGCACTTCAAAAAACCCTCTTGGTTAAATCCAAAGGGAGTTACCCGATTTAAAGGAAATTTCTTCTCCTAAGTTATTTTGTTTTATTTTACTTCTACAACCCCATAAAATCTTATTATTCAATTATTTTATAACAAAACCGATATCATCAATATACTAGGTTGTTTTTATGAGAATTATTAGAACTACACTAACACAAACCTCCATCTAATGGGTAAAGAACATGTTGTTTCTATGGATGGAAAACTAAAACCCCACGAAACGTTGACTGTTCAATATTCTCATACCACCTCTTATAGTGGACAATATGATGGGACTGTATTTATATATGATATTTATGATATTTATTATTTCTCTATTCTTCTGTAAATTTTATTTAAAAACATACCTTAATTCTAACAAATATGTGTATAAACGATAATTTCATTTGAGGAAGTGCAGACTATCGCCCCCTCAAGGTGATATTATTCATTCATGACATACATTGAACGTATAAAAAATGGAGTTAATTAAATTATATAACATATATAGAATATTATATTATATTGTATTTATAATATACCTATGTATTATTATGTTTTAATTCTATAAAATATGAAATAGAAATGAAAGTAGCGTTCATGCGTACGTACAACTTACTGTATCCATGAACTGTGCTTTTCATTTATTATCTCCATCTATTATGTAATATTATAAAACATATGTATACTGGATATATATGATATATATGATATCAAAATCATGAATATCATCCTGGAGATATTGGACTTTTGACCACATGAACAACATGTATTTATAAGAAGTTTATTTTTGACTTAAGTACCAAATATCGACAAAACAACCATTATTAACATAAATGATTGGCTAGTGTTTATAACATGATAATAAGTGATATAGAAAGAATAATAAACTTGAAATGGTTATTAAGAAAGTTAAAAATTAACTTTAGATTATTATTCAGGAGATTTAAGAATGAACGGGTCATGTCAGATAGGTGGTAAGGGGTTCTTATCTCCCTTTTAATTCTTTGAGATTTCCATTGTTCACCACTTATTTATTTCATGTGTTGTATTTTGAACTACCATTGGATATATATTATAATGATTCTTTTTATATTAATGGTATTCTGTGATTCATTTGTTGGTTATTAACTTTTGGTCATAAGACTCAATTGATTACTACGTGGTAAGGGGTTTTCATCTAACTTTTTATTCCAATGAGATTCATGTCATATTTCCCACTATTTCCTTTTCAGTGGTTTATGTACTACCCATGATTTTATTATTTGTGTAATATATATTAATTTATGGGTTTTTCAAACTTCATGGTATGATCCTTTTTTATAGGTTGTATGTTTCATAAGATACCAAATCGGTAAGGGCACCATTCACCCTCCTCTTTTTAAAAGTCTTCTTTTGTTATTTACATCTTCATATGTTGGGATGTGCTCTTTTATATTGTTATTGTTTTAAATTTTATGTCCAAGTGATGAGATACCCTTTTATCTCTCATCAACTCATTTTCTGAATTTTAAATTGACGCCGTTAGGCTGTCAAATTTCAATATGGTAACTTCTTAACCAAATTTCAATACTTTGGCTTAAAAATCTACTTGTTGATTACGTATTTCATTAAATATGTGTGAATGACCTCTAAATTTTTTACACATAATATCCACTTATATTTACTGTATTTATATTTTCTACACATAATTTTGCAATTGATTTATCCTTAATCTAAATATACAGTCTTTATAAGGGATTTCATCTCAATTTACATTCTAGTGAGACTTCATTGTTGTTACGCACCAATTCACGTTTAAATGGTGTATATACAGCCCTTTGAAATATTATATAAAGAGTCTCCTTATTCTCATGATATTATAATTTTTTTTAATTTAATTATTTAATTATTTTTATTGATTTATTTTCTAAGTGGTAACGAACACTTTAACTAAAACAGTGTTTTAAATGTTTTAATGATTTATTCTTCTAAATCACTCTCATTAATGTCCATGTTTGAAAAATGGTTTTTAGTATTTATTTAAATGTACATTAATGTTTTTAAATGATAATACATTTAAAAGTTTCAAAGTGGTATGGGGCACTTTGATTCAACAATCTCTTTATTAAATGTTTAATATCGTTTTTGGAAATGGTTTGATAAAGAATTGGTTATGTGAATATCTGGAAATAATATATTGTGATAGAAATGTGGAAATTTTATATTTCCCTTATGCTTGTTTTATGTGTAATGACTATGTTATGGTTCTTCTTCATTGTTTGCGAATACAGGTTGTTCTGTTATAAACCTAGGGTGGGTGAGCCCGAGATAGCTCTCCAATGAATTAGGTATTGTAATGGAGGTAAAAATGAATATTTCTCCTAATATATTTAGGTAATATACTGTGATAGGTATTTGAAATGTTACTCCATACATAGATTTGAATGCTGAAAAGTAATTATGATATGGATTCCACAAGGTACCTTTATGATTTGTGTTTACTATGCAAAATCATATGATTTCGTTAGGTTTGTTATAGAGCTTATATTATGTATGTATTGATCAACTAATGTATTATTTCTTTGTTTTATAACCCTTACTAAGCTTTTTAATCTCATAAAATGTTTTGAAATGTTTTTCACAGGACTTAGAGATGAATAGGGTCAAGGATGGTAGAAAGGAGAAGTCATGTTGTCTAAAACATGAGACTAGACATAACCCTTTTTCCAAGAGTTTTTATTTTATGAAAAAAATGGAAACTAAGTAGAAGAGTCTACCTTTTAATTTTTGAGATGTAATTAAATAGTTATGTCTTAATTTTCTAAAACTCTAAACTTGAAAAGATGTTCAATGTGAATTTTTCATTTAATTCAAGAGTATTTAATGTTTAAGGATGGGTCCTTATAATAATTCTAGAATCATAATAAAATAATAAATTCCATATATATATAATAATAATTTATATCCATTATCACACCCTATCATGAGAGGTGTTTATTGAAAAATGAATAAAAATAATTTGTGTTGAGGAAGTTCTTTGTACACACGAATGATGATTTATTAACCCATTTAATTGAAATGGATATGGTTATAGGTAATTACTTTAACATAAAAATATCTTAGTATATTGGATATACCGAGGTTATTATATCATAAATTCATAATAACAATTGAATATTTTGGAGGAATAAATAAAATAAAAACACTTCTTGATGAACGTTACCTCTTGTTAAGGTATCCACCTTAACATTGAACAAAAAGTCATCCTAGGTTGGATTTATGTTCACAATAAGACTTATAGTAAGATATGTGGTAAATTAAAATTTTATTTTTGGATTTATAACTCAATTAATTTTTTTGGAGGTGTGGAGAGAAGAAGAAACGAGTTTTCCTTTTATAAGTGGGGGAGAGGACACACTTTGTATTTTTTGAAAACAATCGAGTTCTACTGTGTTTTTTATATTAAAAAATTGTTTCAAAAATGGACCACTATCATGATAAAGGGGTTTAGTTGTAGAAATTTGTACATAAAGTTTCCTATAAATGTTATTAGGTCATTTCTACACTTATTTATTATGTTTAACCAATATATAAACCCATTTTTATTTTAATAATGAAATTGTTTTCATTTTTTCTATTAATTTTTTCAAAATTTATTTTTAGATAATTAGATAATATAAATTATGATTATTCACAATATGGAATCCATTTTTCCAAATTTCATTCACATATGTATAATAATTTAATTTTAAAATATTTATGCAGATGTGAGTAGAATGAATGGTTTTAAAGTGAAAATATTAAAAAGTTGAAGAAGTTTTTATATATCAATTAAATATGAAATTAATTCTAATGTCATAAACTATATCAATTGGTGAAAAATTGAACTAATTTTTTGTTAAAAACAATTTAAAATATGATTTATCATTATAAATAAATTTAATGGAAATGATTTTTTCTATAAAAATTTGGTAATAATTCATATTAATAAAAAAATTAATATTTTTAGTAAATTATCAAAAATTTCCCAGAATAAAATTTGAGAATTTATCTTAAAAAATATACATTTATTTAAAATAAATACTAAATAATTGAAAAATTATAAACTTAAAATAAAACTCGTAGATTGTAATGTCCCGACCTTAATCAGGTACAAACTGTTTTTACTTATTTGTAGTCTAATTAATTATGTGACCTGAGGCACGCACATGTGCACCTCGTTGCAGGTCCTGGGAAACTTTTTATTTATTTTTAACATTTGTTGACATTTAATGAAAAATTTCACGTCGTGATTTGGCACAATGTTCGGGTTTTAAATAATTAATTAATGATTGGAAAATAGTAATAAGATATTTAAAGATGATTTAAAAGAACGCAAGAAAAGCTAAAAATAAATTCTGAAATAAAATAAAGAGGGGGTAATGAGAAAAATGAAAATAATTGAAATGGGGGATCCCTATTTCTAATTATTTTCATTATTTTCATTTTCATTCTTTTATATTATTTTTATCTTTTTTCTTTAATTTCCTTTTTTCATTATCATTTATTTTTCTCTTATTTTTCGTTCCCTTTCTTTTTATTTCTTTTCTCTATTTTTGTTTTTTTCTCTCCACTCTCCCTCTCCCACTCATAACGTCGCACCCCTCAATCCCGTCACACCAAGCATCAGCCCCTTTGGAAGGCCACTTCTCCTCCGTTCAATGTCTGATTCCTTCACCGTCAGTGGCGCATTAAACACTAGTGAAAGGCTAACTTTGTGCATTTGGAATCATGTGTTTTATTTGAGTAATCCGCGTGGAGTTCATCAGGAATGATTTTTACCCTGTTTTGCGGTTTTTCAAAAATCCTTCATTTTCATCCGTTTTAGGTCAAATCAAAGCCCACCTCAGATCTTAGAGTAATCTACGACTACAAGGTAGAGATCCTACTCTCTTTCCCTACGTTTCGTTGCGATTTATAAAAATGTGTCATTGTGTCGTTAGTCGGTGCCAACTAGCTTTGTGCAATTTTACCCATTTTAATTACTTTAATTGTTTTTCCTAATTTTTTTAGCCTTAATAATGTTAAATTAATTTGTTTGAATGGTTGAAACAAGTTCGGACACCCCTTTTGGTGTACTGTGGAGGTCGGTGAATTTTTTTTTTAGATGGGTTTATATTTAATTAATTGCATGTATTGAGAAACCCCTTTTATTGTTTTAAAATTAAATAAATAGTTGTTTGAATTGTTGAAAAAATCCAGACACCCCTTTGGGAATGTTGACATTGTCGGTGTAATCATCCATTAGCTGGCTTTATTTTTTAATTAATTTCATGTGTTGTGAAGCCACTTTTTATTGTAATTAAATTAAATAAATAGTTTCATTGAACATGAATTGTAATTTTTGGATAATTGGAACTTGTTATGATGAAATTATTATTATTTAAAATTTCCTTATCCACTGAGATGGATAATATATGTATATTTCCTTAAAATTTGTTATGTTGAACTGTTTATTATTTAGAAGTGAATTATCCACTAAGATCAATATGATATGTATGTTGTGTCGCAAGTTGTTATGCTAGATTGCTTATTATTTAAATGTACATTATCCACTGAGGTTGATATGATTTTTATTTTGTCTTACAAGTTGTTATTATATACTATTAGATTTATGCCTTGTGATGCAGGTGTATCTGGTTAGTTTTCTAACTACGACATTTTATGCTGATTTTTTCATATTGGCTACTGTGAAAAATTTAATTAAATTCTTGAATGAGAACGGGTGTGGGTCCCACATTAAGGGCCACGCTTCGATAATCTTTATTGACGGGTTACCTCTATGTGTTGAGGGTTGTGTCATTGGATTTTCCGGATCGAGATTTCCCTAGACTTTCTAATACTTTTGAGTGATAACGGTTCCAAATGGGAACATTGGGACGGATCTATTCGCAATGTGGCTAAGCCATCCTTGGATGACACTCAACCCCTTTTTTCAAGATTGGGATGGACTCAGGGTAAATCCATGCATCTGGAAATACTTGGTCTTTCGAAAGACTGCCTTGGACAGGCTCAGTAGAATTGGATAAATTGAAGGATGTTCCATAGTGATACCTTTAGGATGGGCTCTAGCTCCAACTCTCAACTTAAACCTTAATAATGATTCACTTAAAGATTATATTATTTCCATTTTTGTTTTTCTTGAGATTTGGGACATCATTCTGATATGTGGAAGTTCACCTAGTTGACACTTGACTTAGACCCCACGTCAAAGCACAAACATGGGGTATGTACATCTTCCTTGATTTACCGTGCTTTCTCATATTATATATAAACGTGTTTGTGCATTCTGCTAACAAGTACCCTTTCAGACTACCGGCTTAGGCTGATGTTGGTGACCAGGAACGGGTTCCATTTGGGACCTGGGCAAACTTATTTTTTAAATTGCCCTACAATTAATTTATTTGAAATTGTCATGTAATGGCACACTGTATTATTATTTTTGCACAAAATGGAAAGGTTTAGACAATATGGGTGCCGACCTACTAGGATTTTATCTCACACCCTGCTCAAAAGTCGTCAGAACCCGAGTAGATTACATGTTCGTAGGTATTGACATGGGGAAGTGTGCTGCTTCTAATGCTTGACTGATCATTACTGCTTGGAATGGAGACTGGGTTAGCAGACTAGGCCTTGCTCCTGATGTAGTTGCTGCTTGTGTCTTTTCTTTTAGTTGACTGTGTGTTTGAGTCCTGTTTTCCTTACATTCAATTTAGACTTATATCATGGCATGTCATCTTTTTTTGAGCTTCCGCATTTGGTTATTATTATTCAGTTGGATTATTTACGTTGCCTTTGATGCAGTTTTTTTAATTACATGCTTTCGCTACTTCCTATTTGTTGTTGTTTACATCCACAATGATATTATATGTTACCTATGAGGGCATAGTCTCCCCCACAGACAAAAAAAGGTCCCTCACTGCTAGTCAGTAGCCTATGGCGTTTGGGGAGATGCAGTTGAGGTTATGTGACCACCGGTCCGGCCACTGTCTTAGAGGTGATCCGGGTCAGGGTGTTACAAAGTGGTATCAGAGGCGTTTTTTTCTTTTGTCTTATTGTTTGCAATAGACAAGAGACTATGATATAGGGATTTGGGATGTACTCTGTTCTTGGATGCTGCTAACCCAGGTACAGGGGAAAACTCAAATCCCAGGGTTAGGATTGCAGTTGTTGTTTATACCAGTTACTGTTGATATGATTTCACCATTCTGTGTCTCACTTGTATTGTGTTGTTATTGTGTTGGTATTTTTGAGATAATGGGTTTACCATTGAAACCCGATGATACGAGGGCAATACATTCCATGCATTATAATAGGCACTATAGGATTTAAATACCATGCCTATTTCCAGGCTATATCTACTTTGAGCGTGCATTTGCCTATTTTCATGTGGTTGATGTTGTGCCTAGTGGTGAAATTTTGAAATGTTGGTTTGTTGAATATAATGTTCTGATATCCAGTTATATGTTATCCTAACATAAACAAGGAGTGGACAATAGAACATTTTTAGTAATCCTTTTTATTTGTCTCATCCATCTTGAAACCCAACCATTGAGGCAGGTTTTCTATTGTTTAGTGCATAGAGGAAAGCTATATACCTAACCTCTTTTGTATCTTAGTTGTTTTCACACCTTCTTTATTCCTTGTCTAAGGTGTTTGTTTGCTGTTGTAGAAAAAAGTCGTCATAGAATCTTCATGTTGTGCCTTAGGAGAGTGGTAATGAAGACATTCCAGAGATGGTGGGTTCTAAACCACCGGTGGTTCCTCTCATAGAGTCCCTAGTGGCACTAGCTCCTATCGATATTCTGAGGGACCCCGATTCTCAGGTCATGGATAGTTTCCTTAGGTTTATGTAGTCGGTTCATAATATTCACAGACATGCCCTGTCTATGGTAGACCTTACGTGGGACTTTCTGTAGTAACACCCTCCCACCATATCAGGGATTGATGGCCCTCATGCTGCAGAGGCATGGATAATAGCTATAAGGTCTATCTTTGACAACCATGATATACTTCCAGAGCAAAGGGTCTATATCGTTGTCTACATGCTCCGTGACTCCACCAAGTATTAGTGGGATGTTGTTTCTCAATCAGAGTAGACTAGTGGTATTGCTTGGGTCGATTTCCACACATCTTTATAAAATCAATTTTTCTCATAGACTCTGAGAGATGATCATGCGTGTGAGTTCCTACATCTTCAGTAGGGCTCTATGACTATATTAGAGTTTTCTACTCATTTTCCATAAATTCATCGTTTTCCCCAATCTCTGACTGGCGACGCGTAGACCACTACGAGGTGTTTTGAGGATATAATTGAGTATACAATCTGCTCACATGTGAACGTCTTCCATTTGACCACTGTTACGAAGATCGTGAACCTAGATCTAATCTCAATGTGAAATGTCAGGGAAGATAAACCACTGAGCTAGGGTGGTTTAGTTTTGATATAGGATGATGGCTCTATTCATAGTAGGAAACACCGTTTTGAAAGTGCATGTGGGGGAAATTCTCGCCAAACAGCATGTCTTGATAGCTCTGTCACTTGGTATCAGTGCGGTAGGGATGGTCACAAGAATCCGAAGTGCATGAGGGATCTGAAGAATTGCCGAGCTTACAGAAGGATGGGCCGCCTTCAACGTTTCTACCATTCCTTATCTTCAGAATCCAGTGGTAGAGGATTCCCACATACGCCTCCTTCCTGAATGGGATCTAGGACTCCAAAACAAGCTGGATGTTCTTTTTCCACGGGTCGATCAGGTCGAGGTAATGGCAGAGTTTGTGGTCGAGGAAATCATGTTCTAGACTATTATTTTCAGCAGAATCGACCTGCTCAGGCCAACAAGTCAGCATATCAGGGCCATGGCTCAGATCCCATGTACGGAGTGAAATCAACACCAGAGGAGAAGAGTGAAGGACCATCTACATTAAGAGGTACTATCCTAGTAGCCTCTACTTTAGTTTCTGCACTTTTTGATACTGGTGCATCACACTCCTTTATATTTTCTATTGTTGTTGAGAGTCTTGGTTTTCCAAATGAGTATCACTACATCGTCATGTCTCTTAACACTCCGCTTTGTGTTAGGATAGAGGGAATACACTAGTGCCAAGAGTACCCCTTGAGATAGGTGGGTACAGTTTTTTTTGGAATTTCTATATCCTAGATATGTCTGGCATCGAAGTCATCCTCGGTATGAACTGGATTTTTCCTTATCATGCCCAAGTGGATTGCTATCATCATCGGGTCCCCTTCACATCCTCGAAGGGTGAGACATATCTTCAAAAAGGAGAATGGGATCTATCGGAAGACCGAGCTATGCCTAAATATGCAGGGTTGGGTAGAGTGACTTCTCAGTTGGCAAGTCTCTTTATGAGTGAGCAGGGAACACAACTAGTTGGTTTCTCTCAGGTGGTGGATCTTTTCAAGGATGTCTTCCCTGATGATTTCTTTAGATTACCTCCAATGAGAGACATGGAGTTCACTTTCGATCTCATTCCAGGTGTGTCACAAATGTCTATTCCTCCCTATAGGATGGCACCAACATAGCAATATGAACTCAAAAAATTCTTGAAGCCCTCAAGGATAAGGGTTTCATCCGACCTAGCACATCGTCGTGGGGTTCCCCTATCCTTTTTTTGAAGAATTTCCACAATACCGTAAGTTTATGTGTGGATTATCGTCGACTCAACCAGCTCACAGTAAAGAGTCGATATCCAATACCTCACATAGATGATCTCCTTGACCAGCTCCAGGGAGCAACTTTTTTCTCCAAGATTGATCTGAGGTCAGGATATCACCAGGTGTTTGTGCGACCATCTGACATACCACGTATAACATTCTGAAGTAGGTATGGCTTGTACAAGTATCTGGTTATGAAATTCGGCTCCACAAATGCGCTAGAAGTTTTCAAGGCCCAGATGAACCAGGTTTTTCATCTGTATCTTGATTCATTTGTGGTAGTATTCATGGATGAAATCTTAGTGTATTCGAGTTCCTGACATGAACTTGTAGCCCATCATAAGATCATGTAGAGTCCACTAAGAGAGCTCCAGCTATACGCTAAGCTCAGTAAATTCCACATCTAGATTGATGAGGTACACTTATTGAGTCATATTATATCGGAAGCAATGATATCGGTTGACCCAGAAAAAGTGAGTGATGTGGTTTCATGGGAGAATCCCAAGAGTGTCTTCGACATGAATAGTTTCTTGGGACTCTCTGGCTATTACAAGTGATTCATCCAGAATTTTTTTTCCTTAGGATCACCTCTTACATCCCTGACAAAGAAAGGTGTGCAGTTCATCTAGTCAGAAGCTTGTGGAAAGAACTTTCAGGAATTAAAAGGAAGACTAACCTCATCCCCAATCTTGATTCTTCCGGATCCTGGTAAGAGATGTTCTATATATTTTGAAGCTTGAATTATTGTACTGGGTGTAGTTTTGATGTATGGTGATCGAGTCATGGCTTATGGATATCGCCACCTGAGACCTCACGAGCAGAACTATCCTACACAAGACCTTGAGTTGGAAGCTGCAGTTCGTGAATTACGCTGTTAGAGACACTATTAGTTGGGTGAGAGATTCGTTGTTTACACGGATCATAAAATATTGAAATATATCTCCACTCAACAAGACGTGAACTTATGGAAACGAATGTGGGTCGAATACTTGCAGTCGTTCGATGTTGATCTTTCTTATACCACTGGTAAGGGTAATGCTATGGAAGACACTTGAAGCCGCAAGACACAGACACATGCCATGCAGGTAGCCTGCAGTGAGTGGCAGATGATGGCCTTGTTTTCATAGATGTACATGGAGGTTCATGAGTGGAGTGGACAACTGGTTCTAACAGATCTTACAGTGAAGTCCTCTCTATTGGAGGAAGTCCATAGGAAACAGTTGACTGATCTTGAGGGACTCATTTTCTGGGAAAGTGTTACAGGAGGGAATCCACCTCTTTGTTGGGTTATTGATGGCAGAACAACTCTCCTTTGTCATATCCATGTATGGGTACCTTCATCTCTAAAAGAAGAGCTTATGAAGGAATAAAAAATCTCGTTTTGTGCAATTCAACATGGTCTTACCAACTTGTACAGAGACATGTGTTGACATTATTGGTGTCCTGGTATGAAAAAGAAGATAGCAGGTTTCATCACTCGGTGCTCCACCTGCCAATAGGTGAAGGTAGAGCACCAGTGACCTGCTGCACTCTTATAGCCTCTATCCATTCCTAAATGGAAATTGAATGACATCACCATGGATGTCGTTATAGGCTTTTCAGGATCTCCTCAAAGCAGCGATGCAGTATGGGTGGTTATCGATAGGTTAACCAAGGTTGCAAACTTCATTCCTATTCAAGAGACCTTTCCGATTGATGAGATGGGAAGGCTTTATATCCAAGAAATTGTGTGACGTCATGGTGTACCTCATTCTATTGTCTCGGATAGGGTTTCTCTCTTTACATCACGGTTCAGGAAAGGGTTGAAAAATTCACTGGGCTCACAGTTACTTCTGAGTACGACATATCACCCTCAGACCAAAGGGAAGTCTGAGAGAACTATAAGATTGTTAGAGGATATGTTATGAGCCTGTAACATTATTTTTGGAGGTTCCTGGGAGAATAATTTACCTATTTTTGAGATTAATTATAATAACAGCTTCTAGGTGACAATTCAAATGGCTCTATACGAAGCTCTCTATGGTAGATCGTGTTGTTCACCATTATGCTGGCTTGAAGCTGGTGAGGCAACTCTGTTCGGTCCTCATCTCGTTTTGGAGACTTCTGTGCAAGTTCATCTAATTTAGAAGCGTATAACTACAGATCATTCCAGGAAAAAGTCTTATGTTGGTCGTGGCCGTAGACCAATGTATTTCGAGGTGGGTCATCGTGTCTTTCTATATGTTTCTACCAGGTTGGGTCACATGCGAATCAGGAGGGACGAGAAGTTATCACTGAGATACGTCAGGCCACTAGAGATATAGGAGAGAGTTGGGCCGGTAGCCTATCGGTTACTGCTACCTCAGAGGTATCATTACATGGAAAATGTTTTCAATGTATCTTAGCTTCGACAATATCATCCAGACCCGCCTCATTCTTTTGACCCTGAAGACATCAATATTGACGTTGGTGCATCCTTTGTGGAGAATCTAATCCATATGGTTGACCATAGCATGAAAGTCTTCCAAGGGGAGTCAATACCACTAGTCTAGGTGTTGTGTCAACGCGGACGCATTTAAGATGAGACCTGGGAGCGAGAGACAGATGTATGTGCGCTTTGGCTGGAACCCTTCTCTGACGACGTTCCAATGCCCTCGAAAGGGAAACTCAGGGATGAGTTTCCTTAAATAGGGGAGGTTGTAATGTCCCATCCTTAATCAGGTACATTATTTTTTTACATATTTATAGTCTAATTAATTATGCGACCCGGGGCATGTGCCTTCGCACCTCGCTGCAGGACCCATGCATCTTTTAATTTAATTTAAATACTTGTAGACATTTCATGAAAAATGTCATGTCACTCATTGGCACAGTGTTCAGGTTTTAAATAATTAATTAAGGATTGTAAAAGAGTAATAAGAGATTTAAAGAATATTTAAATGAAATCAAGAAACGATAGAAAGAAGTTATGAAATAAAATAAATATGGGGTTACGGGAAAATTGAAAATAATTGAACTGGGGGATTCCTGTTTTTAATTATTTTTATTATTTTCCTTTCCATTATTTTCTTTTATTTTATCTTTTTCATTTATTTCCATTTTTTCTTATCTTTTATTTTTCTCTTATTTTTGTTTTCCTTTATTTTTCATTCTTTTCTCCCTTTTCTTTTTTTCTCTCCTCTCTTCCTCTCCCACTCATCACGTCACACCCCTCAATCTCGTCACACCAACCACCAGCCCTTTCATAAGGCCACTGCTCCTATGTCTGACGTCTAATTCCTTCTCCATTAGGTGAAGAGTAATCCTTAAACAAAGGGTAATGTTGCGCATTGGGAATCATGCGTTTTGGCTAAGTAATCTACGTGCAGTTTGTCACAAATGATTTTTACCCTATTTTGGGGTTTTCCTAAAATCCTTCATTTTCATCCGTTTTAGGTCAAATCAAAGCCCACCACAGATCTTAGAGTCATCTACGACTACAAGGTAGGGTTCCTACTCGCATTCCCTCCTTTTAGATGCAATTTATAAAAGTGTGTTGTTGTGCCGTTAGTCAGTGCCTACCGTCTTTATGAAATTTTAACCAGTTTAATTACTTTAATGGTGCTGCTTAACTATTACAGCCTTAATTATCATAAATTAATTTTTTTGAATGGTTGGAACAATTATGGACACCCCTTTGGGTGTTCCAACATGGTAGGTGTTTTATTTCCATTAGCCGGGTTTATATTTAATTAAATTCATGTATTGTGAAACCCCTTTTTATTATTTTAAAAATAAATAAATAGTTTTTTGAATTGATGAAAAATATCCAAACACCCCTTTGGTTGTGCCAAAATGGTTGGTGTAATCTTGTGTTAGATGGTTTTATTGTTTAATTAATTGTGTGAGCTGCAAGGCCCCTTTTTATTATAATTAAATTTAATAAATAGTTTCTTTGAACTTGAGATGGAATTGTTGGATCGTTGTTACATGTTATGATGAACTGCTTATTATTTAAATTTTCATTATCCGTTTAGATTTATTTTATATGTATATTTCCTTGAAAGTTGTTATACTGAACTGCTTATTATTTCGATGTTCATTATCCGCTGATATTGATATCAAATGTATATTGTCTTAAAAGTTGTTATGTTGAGATGCTTATTATTTAAATGTGCATTATCCAATGAGGTTGATCTGATTTTTATATTACCTTGAATGTTGTTATAATATACAATCATATTTATGCCATGTGATGTTGGTGTATCTGGTTAGTTTTCAAGTTGCAACATTATATGTTGATTATGTCATATCTGTTATTGTGAAAACATTAATTAAATTCAGGGTGGGGAATGGGGGCGGGTCCCGTATTAAGGGTCATGCTTAGCTCCTCCATTTGTGACGGGATCCCTCAATGTGTTGGGGGGTGGTGTCGTTGGCTTTTCTGGAACGAGACTTCCCCGAACATTCTAATAATTTTGAGTGATACCTGTTGCAAAAGGGCCCATCGGGACAGATCTTTTGGCAATGTGGCTAAGAGAGCCTCGGATGACACTCGACCCCTTTTTATGAGATTGGGATGGTCACAGGGTAAAGCCATGCCTCCGACGATACATGGTGTTTCGAAAGATTTCCTTGGACAGGCTCTGTGGCATTGGATAAATTGACAGATGTTCCGTAGTGATACATTTGGGATGGGCTCGGACTTAAACTCTAAACTTGAACCTAAATAATGATGCACTTAAGGTATATATTATTGCATATTAGTTTTTCGTGATAATTGAGACGTCCTTTGGATAAGTGGAAGTGCACATGGTTGACACAACACTTATACCCAAATTCAAAGCACAAGCTTGGTTATATACATCTTTCTTGCTTTACTATGCATTTTGCTTTTATATATATGTGTTTTCATGAATTCTGTTGACCGGTACCCTTTCAGAATACCAGCTTAGGCTAAAGTAGGTGACCAGGCATGGGTTCCGTTTGGGACCTTGGCCGACTTATTTATTTCATTGCACTGTAATTAATTTATTTGAAATGGTTATGTAATGGCACACTACATTTTTAGTTTTTCATGAAATGGAAATGTTTAGACATCATGGGTACTGGCCTACTGTGATTTTATCTCACACCATTCTTAGGCGTCGTCGATACCTGAGTGGATTACATTCTCACAATAATTGACAAGGGCATGCTGCTTCCGATGCTTGACTATTCATTACTGCTTAGGATTTAGACTGGGGTAGAGGACCGGGCCTTTCTCGCGATGCAGTTGTTGCTTGTGTCTTTTTCTTTAGTTGATTGTGTGTTGGAGTTCTGTTTTCAGTACATTCAATTTAGAATTAAATCATGGCATGTCATATTTTCGTAAGCTTATGAATTTGGTTACATTAATTCAGTTGTATTATGTACATTTCTTCTGCTGCAATTTGTTTATTTACATGCTTCCGCTACTTCCAATTTGTTGATGTTTACTTCCACTGTGATATTATCTGTTACCTATGAGGGCATGATTTCCCCCACGAACACAAAAAGGGACCTCATAGATTGTTGACAGCCTATGGAATTCAGGGAGATGCGCTTGAGGTTATGTTACCACTGGTCCGACCACCGTCTTAGAGGTGATCCAGGTCCGGCATTTCATAGATGTAATGAAAAATATGATTTTGAAGAAGTATATTTTTCATGGAAAAGTTGTTTTTTATTATCTCTATATGTCATAATAATCACTGTATGAATATCAATTGAAATTTAAACATATATTATATATAAGTATCTTTTAAAAATTTCCTCATTTTCTATTATTTTAATTAAATTAAATGAAGTTAAATTGTACACATTAAAATAGTTTCCAAAAAAATAGTTTTTTAAACACAAACGTAAACTTCTATTACAATATAATATAATTTTGATTCATAATTATTTAACAGCATTGAAAATTATTAAATAATAATTTTCTAATTTTAAAAATAATTACATAATTTATTGATGATAAAGAATAGTTTTATAAAAGTTTTTATTTTTCAATGTTCATTGAAAATTAATTATTTTCTATAAAGTCATAAAATTTCATCATATGTTAATTTTGATATTAATATTTAAAAAAAGAAGTTAAAATTATCAAATAGATTTATAAATGATATATATATATATATATATATATAATAATATTTTCTCTTAAAAATCATTTAAATTTTTTTTAAGAAATTATTTGTTATGAACATATTTATTTACTAAAAACTGATTGATTATTTACTAATATCTCATCAATACATTTATATTAAGTCAGAAATTTATATTCTGTAACATTTTTAATACTATTTATGTATTTTTATTTAATATTTAGATTATAATTGTTATATTTAATATAATAATATATCATTTTTTGACTAATATTTGTGTCACATGTCATGCTTTCTATCGAATAAACTCATTGTTATGTGTAATTCTAGTTAAACTCAATGTTTCATACAACATAGTCAATAATTAGAGTTACTTGTAATAAACAATATCTAAAGGATTTAACTCATTTGGGAAAAAATTTAGGAAATCTCAACGTGTAAAATTCTACCCCCTTAAAATGAATTTCTTCCTCAAAATTAGTCTTCTCCATCTAAGGCAAAAAATTTGGAAATTGCATCATAGAAACCCACATTGTTCAAATGAATAAAAAAATACCTAAAAAGGGGAAATTTAGAAATATAAATTTTATATAAGGTAACTTATAAGAATGTTTCCACATAGTATAATATATGTGGTAAGTAGAAACATAGTCATAGAATAGAAACCAAACACCCACATACTGATGAATAGTGATACATAACATTGACCATAAGATAGTGGATGATACAAAAAGTTTAATGGCGAAAATTAATATACCAAAGAGGAATTAAAAAGGTCATTGATATCATCTAAAAATGTTATGACATGAAATAAAAAATATTTCATGCTCATTTTACTAATTTTGAATATATTTAATGAGAATATATACTTAATTTATTTCATTCTATTCCATAAGCAAAATATCAATATTTGGTTATGTCTTGATAAACGTATACTTTCTATCTTACTCTAATTAATAAAGGTGGATTTTTCATGTCTAAAAAAATAATAGATCATATGATCCAAATATAAAATGACAATTTATTCTGTCTATATTTAGTTATCGTCTAAAACAATAATGAGCACATGTTATCCAATATGAATTAATCTTTATATGGTGAAGTAATACATTAATCTCTAATTCCTTGTCCAAAGTTCAACATAAAACATTCCATTAATGGTTAAACTTATCACACTTAGAAATACATTAAAATCCCAAATATTATGAATAAAGTTACAAAATTTCAAAAATGAACTTATTATTATTCCCCCAAACAATATGAAGTATCCATCAGTTATCACATACCAAAAATGTCAATACATTCATCAGAAATTTCCATCAGAACATGTTAATAACCAAAATTAGCATAAAACCTTATTGAAAAAGATATGATTTTTCATTTATTACTTAAAACAAAGATTATTGGATATATACCATTGATTAAAAAATGTTTTAAACTCTATCAATGATAATATAAACCATTTATCAACAAATCTTTAATATGTTCTAAGGTTATCAATACTATTCAATATAAATTATTAATAACAATCATATTTTTCTACACACTAAACAAAATTTTCTCAATATTAAGAACATATTAATTTTTACCTTCTCTTAATAATATGTTTCCATAAAATATTAACATTACATTAAATAACTTTTCTATGTCATCAATATCATTTAATACATATTTTATTAAAATCCTTACGTAAAACATTTAATGGAAATTCATTTTATATTTTATGAATTGTATAACATAATAATTGAATTACGATACATAAATACATCAATAATCCAAGTTATTTCTCAAACTAATAAGTAAAAATCATAATCTTATTACACAACACTAGTTTTCATTGATATAGCATCATTAGTCTCTTAATCACAAAAAGGAAAAACATTACGTATACATTATTTCTGATACACCTAATGATTCTTCCCCTTATGACATCTACTTTCATAACTCAACTTATTTCCAAATATAAAAAATTCCATATATAGTGATACCTTAGGAAGATAATTATTCTCATCCCTTAAGCTGACATGCATTTATTTTTCCATTGAAATTACATTTTGTGTGTCCTTATTTTCCACAATAAAAAATCTTTCTATCACGATGAGACTTTCCCTTGACTTCTTCTTCTCAAAATTTTAACATATATAAAATGGTTTCCTCTTTATTCAATGTTCTTTATCACACAAACATTCATCAATCTCAAAATTTCATGTTTTTGGTGAGTTTAAGAGTTGGTTAAGGTGTACATTGTTAATCATTTTCCATGAAAAATGATTACGAATAATCATAATGTCATTTACTCCAGTCATCATCCCATTTGATTGCTCATGATCAAATATTCCATCACATTCGATGTGAACCCAGTTTATTAGTTTCCCCTCCACTGAATAAAACCAACATGAATAGTGTGAGAATCATCATTAATAGTGGAAACCTAAAGAATCATGAAAAAACACTTATTGGATGTCTAAATAATGAAAAATTCTATTAAATATATGACACCTTATGTTTATCCAAGTTTACTTATAGAAATTTTCCATTTAAATCCTTTATTATTGTTCGTAAAAGGTTTTATGAATTTATAATAAATATCACCCAAGAGTGAAAAACCAGGTGTACCACAAGTCTCATTGTTGTGAATCATTTACCAATTGACTCTAGATTAATATGGTGTTTTGGGGTTGTCATCCCTATGTATATATGTTCTAGATCCACAACTAATTTTAGAATCCATATAGGTAAGTATGTTTAGGAAACCTCTCATTCTATCCATTACCAAAATTCATGTACATTTTCTATTCATTGAATCATCCTTAGACATATCCTTACATACATACCTAAACAAATGAAAATAAATAAACCTTAGGATCTCTCTAATGTTTTATCATCCTAGTTTCTAAAGGTTAACTAAATATTTCTTCTCCTAACAACAATTGTGACCCAAGTATTTCCATACAAGGATATTACATCTTTTTATATTAATATTCAATACATTACACAAACACATATATGAGGACCATAATATTTTATTTCCTTGGGAAACTTGGAACAAAAGATTCTTAATTACTGAAACATTTTTGATGTATCCTAGAAAGATATGACCCTTTATAAATCCTATTTAAAAGCCTTCATCATAATCAGTGGAAAGGAAACATAAAAAATGGTGTTCAGAGTTTATTATTAATGGTAAAAATGGGGGATATTTAATTATAACATGAACAAAAGTTTGAGACAACATTATCAAATCATTTGAAAACCACTCCCTATATACCAATGATCTTATTCTTGAGTCATGGAATAAATATATACAGTTTATAAGAAATTTATCATATGGAAATCAATGAATATGATCCAAAATATCATAATTTTAGCATAAGATATATATATATACGGTATGCACATATGAATAGAAAATAATCTCTATACTAGTCAAGGATCTCTTTCAAGGATATCATTGTGGAATGGGTTCACTCTTCCATTCCCTCATAGTAATAATTGTTTACTCCCAAGACCATCATAGTGGGAAAAGTCACCTAATGAACTGGGTTCACTCCCCATTCTAGTCATGCATTACTAAATCAATTTCACTTTCTATTCCAACCCTTTTTTAATTAGTCAGGTTCACTCCAAATTCAAATCTTCTCTTACCTAACATGATTGAGTCGCTATTACAGTCATATCTTACAAAACCTGGTCCCCTCCCCATTCCAATCCTATTTATCTCATGAGATATAAATAATTACCCAAAACACTGGTAGGATATATAGTATCCAACTGTATTTTTTTATAACATATCCACCATCCTTTGTTATAATATAACTACCATCATAGATTGAAAATCATATATATGTGTACCACAAGATCTTAAATAATAGAAAATATAATAACCCATGAAATGAAAATTGGTTTATAAACATTTATTGATATCATTACCTTTGGATTAGAGTAAGGATTCGTATTAATTTCATAATTTCATCATATAATAACCCCAGAAATAAATCAGGTTTTAGAAGAGTTTTATAATTGTAAAAATCATTGAAGAGATATAGGTTTCATAAATATCTTGTCATCAAAAAGATAAACAATTTAGATAATGAATAAGAATAGTATCCTTTGATCATATACATAGTAAAGAATAAATTATATCATCTTATATCATCTTATATAGAGAAGGATTTTTAAATATCACTTGGAGCATATCTTAAGTAAAATATTCTTTCTTATAAAATCATGGTTTCAGACGTAAAACATTTTCAATATCATTATATTAAAAAGTAACATTTAAAACATATAAAGAAAGATTTGAATAATAATGTAAAATATTTCTTGAGTAAAATATTCATTCCTCTTTTAAAAAAAATGAAACAAAAAAATTTAGTTAAATATTTTTATTTGGGGTTCATAATGATTGAGTGTTTCATTAATGATATACATGGTAATGAAAGGATTCTTTTCACATTATTGGTAAAATACAAATAGGAAATGTTTCAAAAAAAATTTGAATAATCCCTTTAAAAACATTTTTATAAAATGTAATAAATGGGAAAAATTTTATTTCAAAAGTAAAAATACGATAACATAATAGTTTTTAGATCATTTTTATAAAACATTGTTTTATAAGTGAATGAATTTCTGCCTGAAGTGTGAAATAAAGTAAGATTTTCTTAAAAAAATTTCCTTAAATATTTTAAGTAATAAATATTGGAAAAAGATACTAGTACTTGAAATAATCATGAATAACTAGAGTAGAATAAAATTAATGAGTTTCATGGGATATGGATCGTAAAATTTTATCATCAGAAACATAATCATAAAAACCCCAACAAATAATGAGACTTTAATATAAAATCTATACGATTTTGGCATCATTGAATCCTAATATCCATGAAGGAATGAAATAATATGAAACTGAAATATAATGAATATAATAAAATTCATGACAATATATGTTAATGGGACTGTATATACACCTCATAAAATAATATAGGCATATAACAAAACATATAGCTCAAAGAAGGCAATTTGAAACAGAAACCCCATTACTACTTGGTTAAAATTTGAACAATAATTCCCATGAAAGAGATTTCATAAAATTTATATAAATGTAATCATAATTTCTAGTTGTGGAATCATAAAATAAATTCATTGGTAGTATATACACCACTTAAGTGAAAGATGTTGATGGTATGGCATTTGTCTCATAGAAAATAATAGTGAGACATAAATCCCTTATTTTATTTTTGACATCCATAGTACATGTTAAAACATACTGTATAGTAAATATAAATCAATTAAACATATATTAAGGAATCATACATATATATTACATTATATTATTTTATTATGACCTTTTATTAACCATTTATTTTCAATTTGTTGTTAAATTCATGTTTTGGGCAATGACAACTTTTTTTCGTATGTATGATTTGATTTTTTATTTTAGATCTTCTTACTTAAATCATGGTTTCATAATACCCATAATGGAAAATTATATAAAGGTCATATATATTCATTATATATGTCAATGTAGTAACATATACAATTTCTTTATAGAAATTTTAATAAATCTTTCCTATAGATGGAAGGTTATACGTACAGATGAACGTGTTTCCATTTTCTTGTCGAATTAAAAGAAAACAATATAATGAAAAATATATATATCATCATTATAGAATCATTATTATGTAACATATATTACATATTTTCATTATACCAATCATTAACATTCAATCTATCGTGTGAACGAACAACATCGCTTCACGAGGCAGTAGTCCTATGTACCCACGAACGACATTATAAAATTCTTAAAAATAGAAAATAAGAAGATATTTATGATATAATAATTCCAAAATTATAATTACATAATAAATATAATATATATATATATATATTATTTATATCCATCATAATAACCAAATGTGATATGTGGTAATGACAAAATGATTGAAATTCATTCGAGGGGCGGTAGTATTCCATACACACAAATGGGGATTTCATAACACATTTGATGGAATTGGAGATAGTTTTATTTCATTAATCTAACATAAAAATATATCATTATATTATAGATACTGTTTTATTATATCATCATGGAATAAAAATTATTTAAGGATGTGTAGGAAGAAATAAAATAAAATGATCATTACTGAAAGTTACCTATCCATCAGGTATCCTCCTTAGGTTTCAAACAAAATCATTTATAGTTATGGATTATTTCAAAAATAAGGATTATCCGATGAGATTTGTGAATTTGTGAATTAATTTTTGTAGGTATTTTAAAAAAATGTATGAAGGTGTGGAGATAAGAGGAGAGTGGGAGGTTTTTTATAACTTGAGGAGTACTCACACATCATATTTTTAATCGGAATTCGGTGCTCCTAGGTTATTTCATTTTATAAAATGGTAAAAAGTGGACCATTATTAAACCTCATAGGTGTAATTATTTAAATGTGGAAATAAAGTTGTTTTTATAGAGTTTTTTAGGTCATTGTAACCATTATATTCTTATTTTAACCCAGAGTAAACCCATTTTTACCTTAACTGTTGTAAATATTTGTTACTGTATTTATAATTGATTTTGGTAAAAAATTATGTTTACCATATGAGATAATATATATTATAATGATTAAAAATATTGAATCCATTTCTAAAAATTCCTTATACATAATTTGGATTTTTTTTAATTTAAAAATTATCTCACAGACATGACGAGAATGTTGGTTTTTAATGAGAAAATGTTCAGAAGTTTACAATGTTTTTATATACTAATTAAATATGAAACTGAATAAAATTAAATAAATTATATTAATGTATGTATATTTTTGGTAGTTTTTCTTTAAAACAAATTTAAATCAAGGAATAATCAAAATGAAAAGGAAATGTTCCATTAAAATTTAGTTTTAGTCATTATTAATCAAAAGAAAATCTTTTTAGTAAATTCATCCAAATTCACTGTAATATGATTTTGAAATTATTATTTCAATGATGAATGTTATTTTTTAATATAAATTTTATATGATTTTAAATAGTAATATTTAAAATAAAACAGGTAGATACATTGAAAGAGTGGGTTTCCAAAAGTGTATTTTTCAAGAATTAATTGATTTTATATTAACTCAATGTATAATAATAATAATAAAGATATGAATATTAATTAATATTTACTGATATATAGTCTTTAAATTTAATTTAAAATATTACTCATTAGGGATTATTTTAATTAATTAAAATGGAGAAATCGTATCCACTTTAAAATTGTTTTCAGAAAAAACTCTTTTATACCAAAAAACATACTTATAAAAAATATAACATAATGTTTATTCCATGGTATTAATATGGACTAAATATCACCAAATTATAATAAATTAAATTGAAATATAATTACATAATTTTTGGAGAATAAATGATAGTTTTAAAAAGATACCATTTTTTATTATTCACTGAAAAATCAATATTTTACCAAATTTATTTTTTAAATGATTTAAAATTTAATTATAATATATTCAAATTAAAATTAATAAAAATAATTTCTGAAGAAGTAATTTTTTTATGAAGATAAGTACTTTTAAAAAAAATTCATTGATCATTTACTAAGCTCGCATTAGTAAATTTATATTTAGTGGGACTAGTATATTTAATAAATTAGTTACTAATATTCAAACCCGATTATTTTAATAGATAGGTTATGACAATCATATTTAAGATAATATTTTTTCATGGCTTTTCAAAAAATAGTGTTGTGTGTCATTCAAGATATTAGATAATCTTATTTTCATATATAACCCAAGATAAACTCACTATTGCATACAATGAAATATATACTCAGAGTTAAAAATAATGAAATATATCAAAAATAGTAACCTCATTTGAAACAAATTCATGGAATATTGTGGAGTTATAGTTGGTTACACTCCCAATATAAAATAAAATATTTTGGTGATATTGGTAATAAAATTATCACCCTTGTAATTTGTTTATCTAAAACCATTCCAAACATAAGAAAACATATGAACATGGTTCTATACACCTAACACACACATGTCATGAATCAATGATTAGAATCACATGCAGTCACCCCATTCAAAAGGTTCATGAAATAGTTTCACTCTTCAAACTAAGGTTCAATAAATAGGGATAAATCACCACCCTATACATAGATTCTTATCATTACAGATAATTCTTGTATTATATACTAGGATCTTAATATATGTGAGGGATATGGAATGACCTTGTAGTTATGGTGCCTCTATTTCAAGTGACATACTGTGTTGAGATGGTCTTCATCATCCTTGTGTTTAAAACACATTTTTAAAGGATCAATCACAATATAGATAATTAAAGATCATAGCTCAAAAAAAACAACAACATTGGTCGAATTCTATGAAACTCTCACTAACTCATCTAGGTTTTCAAAACCATAATATATATATATCTATATAAATATCTATATAATGTTGTAATAAAAAAAACACCAATCTCAAAAAAGGATATATTCCCTTGATTAAACTCACTCTATCCCTAGAAAATAAATCATCGAATATTACTAACATCAATGATCTACAAAATCATATGATAGGTTTCATAATTAATTATAATTAATTTATACTGAATTTCATTAATTAAATAATCACATTATATTGTATCATAATTGATGTAATAGTCACTTGGTTTGGTATCATTAACAAAACCTCGTGCAATAGGTTATGAATCAATCTCATCACACCTATGATTCAACTTTCAAAAAATAAAAAATAATATTCATTGATTAATTAATTGATATGAAATTATTTATGAAATTAAATATATATATATTAAGTCAATTACTTATTAAATTTGAATAAATATATAATTTTTAGTTTTCTTAATCTAGGTTCTTACTCTGGTGGAATCAACACCAAATCCATAATTCATGATTATTATGATATGACGTTTGTAAATTTATAGATTAATAATGTGGGTAATAGATAATATATATCCTCAACATGTAAATATACATACCCAATGACAATATGAATCAATGGAGATAATACAGGAGTAATGAATATAAAATGGGTGTCCTCCCCTCACTACTCAAAGTAAAAAAACCCCAATATTATTGAGGGGTTTCTAATTAAAACAGAATCTCTAAAAACAATTTTTTTGTGGCATGATCACCCTCTCTCATGTAGCAACACCTCTAATCATGTAATCTGGAAAACTATAAAATGGTATGTTTCTATGAAAAGGGAGAAAATAAAAAATTCATAATTATGAATTTTATAAAAATTATTATTCCTTATTAAATTCAAGACATATTTATCATTTATTGTTTTCAGGAATGATAAAAATTTTATATAATAAATTAAACACCTACTCATAGTTCTAATTTTTTATATAAAAATCGGTTAGAATTTGTAAACTCCTATTTTATTTGGTATGGTTTCTATTCTTTTATTTCATGTTTCAATGACCAAATTACTTACCATTATCTATTTCAAACAAATCCTTAAGCACTATGAAATACATTTTAAACGGTTGATAACCACATAAATCATAGTAATATATATAAAAATAATGGGAACACATTTTTCTATCAAATAACATGAAAATCCATGTGAATGATTTTCGTTTTTAAATAATAAATCCATATAATCATAAATAAATCCAAATCACTTTAGAAACTGTAACGAACAAGGTATTTATAGAATAATAGATTTATATTTCTATTAATACGTATGAATAAGAAATTAATTTTAAGATAATGGGGAATCTTTGTCTGATTGTGTATTAGACACGCAACAATGGGCTTCTACGAAATCTAACATTTCTTACAACATTGAGTTATATAGAAAAATAATACATTATTATTATTATTATTATTATTATTATTATTATAAATGGTAGTTAACACCTATCCGTTGGAATTGTGGGAATGAATAGTATAAAATGAATTTTGGACTATGGTATATACATGTTTAACTGATTAGTAATTTTTTAAAAAAAATTTAGAAATGGAAATAAAAAACAATAGAATATAATTGATGTGTTTTTATGAAAACCTATTTAAAAGAGAATAAATTTGTTTTCATATCACTCTTTATGGATTTTTTAATAAAAAATATATGATATATATTCAATTTAATGTTTTAAATTCATATTAAAATTTTTCTAGATATGATATAAAAATAAATTCATTTTTTATATAAAAGAAGTATTTTTAAAAAAATACAGTTTTACCGCCTTTTGATGGTGAACACTTTTTAAATATAGTTTTTTCTACCTTTATAAGTTTTATTTGAAAAAATAAACTTTTTATTTAGAATATGAACATTAAAATTCACTTTGGATGAATTTTTTGTATTTTTCTGCTAAATTTAATTTTTAAATGAATGTCGAAAAATACTGCATTTTAATTAAAAAAATCATTTTCATCTAATTTATTTATATAGTTAGATAGTTCATTTAATTGGGTTTAAAGTATAATTTGATTATTTTTGTGTCATGTAATAAAATTATGGTCATTTTAAGTAATTTAAAATTTTAATTGGACATAAACACAAGTAAATATTTTGGTAGTTTTTACTTCTTAAAAACACGATTTTTTGGTTTTGACAACGTTAATTAATTTTAAATTAATTTATGAAACTTCTGTGTTTTGAATTTATAAAAATAGAATCCATATTTTGAATTAGGAGGTCCAAATTGGATAAATAGGTAACTTTTATTTTTATACATTATGAATAGTATCTTCAGTAAATATTTTATTTACCATGGTTAAAGAGTAAATATCTCAAATAAGTGTAAAAAATAATATTATAATAATATAATATTGCAAAAATGCATATCCTAACACCATTGGCTTAAACATGTCCGAAAATGGGCATCCGTGGGTCTATTTTAAGAGCCCATGGAGCCAGCTTTTAGTTAAAATGAAATTTATAAAAATTAATTAAATGTTAAGAAAAAATGTAACATTAACATATAACTTTTTGTAAAACAATTTTTAGATGGGGTTATGTAAGCGATCTCTTCGATAATAAATATTCATTGCAAACTAAAAAGATTTTATACATCATGGTATTTTATTTAAAATTTTTATATATTAAATAAATAAATTTATTTAAGACAAAACAGTGATGTAGTGATTACCTTATTAATGAATTATTTAAACGAGTTAGATTATAAATATTAAAATAAATTTATTTTGAAACTTATTATGAAATACCTAAATTTTGGGGTTGTTTATGACTTATTATCATTTAATTAATGATGTTTTTTATGAAATAATCAAGTTGTTTTGGGTTTTTTAAAAAGTCCTGATATTAATAGTTTTTAAATTGACATAAATGAGTTTTTAAAACAATTAATATTTTATTAAATGATAAAATAATCATAAAAAACTAATATTCTTCCAACTGAGATATATGATTTTCAAATGTGATTAATGCTCCATTATTGTGTCTCTTAATATTTTATTGAAACTATAGTAACCATATATTATGAAAATACAGGAAAACATATTAAGAGTTTATTTATTTAACTAAGGGTTAAAGCTACAACATAAGGTTAATTTTATGAACTAAACTTCTCTAAAGGCCATTTATTCAAATTATTTTAGAGAACTCCTACTATTATATTTTAATTATATAAATTGGAGAATTTTTGAAATCTAAAATCATTTTATAATAAAATAATACATTCAAACTTTCCTAAAGTGCCCCTCCTACCTCTTATAAAAGGGCATAAAATCTAACCCTTACTCACACCACTCAATCCCCATTGTCTCGTCCAAACTCTCCCCAAGTAAGCTCCCAACATACCTCTCTTACACTTAGGATCCTTACCTAAGGTAGAAGTTAATTCAAGATATCCCTTTGGATCAAATCAAAATAAGTTACCCAAGATGAGGTAACGTCTTCTCTCAAGTTCATTTCTTTATTTTTCCTTCTCCACTCCCTATTCTCTTCTTATTCTTTGTTTATAGAAAAAACAATATTATAAATATTCTAGGTTGTTTTAATGAGAAGTATTCAAACTAAACTTACACACACATCCGTATAATGGGTATAGAACATTCGGTTTCTGTGGACGTCGAACTACTACATTAAGAAATGATGATTGTTCAATCTTCTCCTACCACCTATAATGGTGATCATTATGATAGAAATATAATTATATATGATATTTATTTTATCTCCATGATTCTTTAATTCTCATTTAAAACATACGATTATTATTTTCATGTTGTATAAATATGATAATTTTATTTTGGGGGAGTGCGGACTACTGTCCCCTCAAAGTGATATGACTTGTTCATGGTATACATGGAAAGTATAAATTATGGAATTAATGAAATTATCTAACATATAAAACAATGATATTATACTGGAATTATAATATACCTATGTATTATTTTGTTTTCATTCCATAAATATGAAAAATTAATGAAAGTAGCGTTCATGCATACGTACGACGTACCATCTCCAAGAACGATGCATTTCATTTCTTATATGCAAATGATATGGACTGTTCAAAATATATATATACTATATATATATGATATATATAATATAAAAATCTTGAATATCATTCTGGATATAATGTAATTTAGACCACATAGACAATTTATAATTATAACAAGTTTATTTTTGACTCTAATGGCCTGAAGGCCTTCATTGTTTTTTAATATTGATAATCCACCTTTCAAGGGGTGAGGTGGAACACTTACAATTCCCGTAGGTGTACGTATTATATGGCTCATAGGACTTAGAGGAATTCATTTTCTGTAGGTTTCAAAAATTATATACAACCCAGACTAACTACTTGGAACTGCTCCTCCCTAGCATCTTCATAGTGAAATTAGCTCTCCACCTTCACATGGCTATTCAGCTAGGCTTTCTTATGCATGCACAATCATGTCTTGATGGCAGGTTTCATACCCTCTCATTATTGCAATCCATTTAGCTTCTTCTATGGTGAAATCTCCTTGTTCATCCTTCTTCTATAGCTTCTTCCTTGTAGGTTTTCTGGTATTCATCTCTACTTATGGTGGCCCGAAGGCCATGAGCTGACCCGAAGGCCTAACTGACCCGAAATCCTTGGTGGCCTAAAGGCCTTAATGGACTCGGGGACCAAATCGGTGGCCCACAGACCCATACATAAGAATAGTTACATTTGCAACAGTGCCAAATAGTACATGCTACAATTCCTCCTATTGTACCTGCTATAGTAACCCGAAATTATGCCTCCACCTGGATTTGATCCCAGGTCGCCTGGATGCACTTATGGAGTCCCCACTGACTAGGTTGAGGCTCATGTGCATGTTCATTTTTTACTCATGTTCAGAATGTCAATAAAATGTCTGATATGAACTCAAATAACTAAACAATTGTTATATCAAGGTAATAAGTGATATAAAAGGAATATTAAAAATTAAAGAGGTTCAGAAGCAAGTAGAAATTAAATTACTTTTATTATTCATGAAATTAAAGAACAAACCATTTTATTTGGGCATGAGCTAAGGGACTTCATCTGAATCTCCTTTTATTGAGGTACATTTTTATTTATACATGACTTTATTTTATATGGTGTATAAACCCTGTTGACTTTAAATTTCATTCAAAAAGAATTTTTTTTCTATAAAGTATTTTACCAAATGAAAAAAGGAATTATTTTAATATATGTGGTCACAACAACGTCTCTACCCCCGTAATTTTTTTGGCTTCCTCTATAAGCCGTAATGTTTTAAAAAGAAAAATAAACCCTTTATTCCAACTTTGGTTGTTTTGGTATTGAAAGTTTTTTTAAAAAATTTATTGAGTATTTTAATATCTTGAAATGATTTCTTATGATTTAAAATGAAATGTTATTAGTTAAATGATTATATTTTCTATATTTTATTATTTATGATTATATAATAGTACTTGGATATTTGACAAGAAGTAACGTGATAAACCAAATGACGGGTGGTACTGGGAAAAACCAAGGACAGTTGATTGCATTATAACCTCCAAAAAATTGGGATGGAAGTCGGCCATATGGCTATTACATTTAATGATATGTGTGAAATTCGATAGTATGGTTATTCCATTTTAGTATGTTTATGTCCCAAGTTAACTTTATATTCTATATTTTTCATTATATGGGCTTTGTGGTGATATTTCAGTTATAGAAATGGTATACAATGAGATTATTTTTAGTAATGTTTTTTTGCTACTTCATAAAGGTGAATGGTATTACTTTATGATATAGTATTCATGGTTTACTTTTTGTTTTGAATAACCAACATTTTTCCTTTTTTATATATCCCCTACTGAGCTTTTTATGGTCATCCCATGTTTTGAAATGTTTTTCAAAGGACTTAAAGATGAAAAGGGTCAAGGATTGGATCAATGAAATTTCATGCTATCAAAAACAAGGAACTAGACATGTTTCTTTTTTAAGAGTTTTTTTATAAAAAAATGATATTGTGTAGAAGAGTCTACTTTTAATATTCAAGTTGTTATGTAAAATTTATGACTTAATTCCATAAATCTATAAACATGAAAATATCCTCATTGTTAATTATTTACTTAATTCAAGATTATGTAATGTTTAGGGAAGGGGTCTTACAATTGGTATCAGAGGTCAGTTTTGATAACATTAGAGGATATGGTGTTATTTAACCATAAGTGATATAGCCATAATAGTTATCATATCAGATATATTAAGTGTTATTTTAGATAAATAAAATGAGTTTAAGATAACTTGAATACACATATCTTAGTTTTTACCATCCTCATAAGATAGTATATGATGATTTTACTGATATACTCACATTGGCCTTTTTGGTTTTAGTAAATGGATAGATCTATGAGGCACCCATGTAATAATGGATGTGAAGAAAATTGTGATGGTTTTATGAATAAGAAACTGAATGAAATGGGAGCATTAATGAGAACTATTATGGTAATTCTCAGCCAAATATTTGGATTCATGATTGACCACTTGATCCTTGGTGATTTTTTTAAGGTATCGCATGTACCAGAAATAAATCCATATGGAAGTTTAGATAATAATCATAAAGTTAAGTATATTCGAAAACCTATGTCTCAAAGATGTGTAAATAAAAACCTAGGAAATTTATTTAAAGGGATGGAAGATTCTATTGATGTGGTAATAAAGGTCATAAAGCAAGAACCTACCATGGAAAAAGGAAGCATCATGTTGAATCCAGGAAAGGGAATGATGTTCATTCCGATGGATCAATTAAATGCTTTAAATGTGGTGTGGATGGTCATTACACAAATAGATGTCTTACAAAGAAGGTTTAGGAATGGGATCAGAAGGACTATAATAATATATATTTACTAATACCTAATTACATTCCAATTGAGGATGAGAAAACTGAAAATGACCAATGAACAGTATGGAATATTTCTTAGCTGATGTTTTGACATTATTTAATTATAGGATATGAGTCATAATTATATTAATAAAAAATAAGTGTTAAGGAATAAGTTTGAAAATAATGGATAACGGATCATGAAGAACATATAATGAGTAAGAAGACTATATATATGGGATTCAAGAGTTATGGTAAATTTTAGGAAGATGAAATGATTAAAAGTATTAAGACTCTTTTAATGATGGTATTACCCTTTAAAATTTTTATAATATATGTTACCATGATGTTTGATATGGGAAAATTTCACTCATGAAAAATTATATTTTATTCTCTGGGCATAATGGATAACCTTAGGGTTTTTTATGATCTTTTTTTAGGCAATAAATGGTTATTACATTTTGGGATACAAAATTAAAAGTATTAGATAACCTTTAAGGATAAAATATGTTATGGTTTTTTTAGAATGTTATAAGTGTGATGTGGTTTTAGAAAAAGGATGACCCACAGGATGGTTGACAATCCGTCACATTTGACAAGGCCATGGGAATCAAACCAACAACTGAAGGGAGATAAGGGTGCATCACCTACTACTGGACTACATGAATTCCATCGTTAGTATGACTAATCCTTTCGAGTTAAATGATTTTATGGATCAATAGTAAGTTGATTTTGGAAACTTATGATTTATAAAATGGATTTTCTTAGAATAAAAAAATTATTTGGTTATTAAGTGATAAATGTTATTTTGAATGACGTTTGCTCTTTTGTGAACACTATGTGCCTTAGAAAAATAGGATACTATGGGATTTCAATTGATGAGTAATGGTGGAATTTTATTTTGGAATAATCTATGTTTATATTGTGGACTTATAGAAATTTGTGTTATTTATGGAAATAATTATCCAATCATAGAGAATATGTGATTAAGTTAATTACTTTTAAGTATGTGAATTTAAGATTAGTCGATGTTATTATGAGATAAATGTTAAGATTTATCGTGGAAGACTATGTGATCAAATCCTTCAGATTTTTGGGTTTCAATCGTAGTTTGGATTATATTGAATAATTTGAAGGAAAATTTTGTATTTAATGGTGTTTGTTAAACGTTGGGTACCGTTTTGTCGAATTTTGGAGATTAATATTAGTATTTATTTTTGTAAAGTATTATCTTTTTTGATATTATCTGATCTCATACTAACCATTTTAGTTTTGGTTAATATATAATTCATATTTTATTACATTATTTGATTCTCTAGAAGTTCATTCTAGCGCTTTTGATGTGACCAAGTTATCTTTAATACTCGTCGTTTGGAGAAAAGATGAGTTTCTGGTAGAAATTTAGTAATGGATGAATGTCTACATGAAATGTAAGTATCTTTCATTATGTTCTTAGTCAATTTCAGAAATAAATTTTCATCATTATGAAAAGTAACTTAAAACAAAAATGTTTTCCATTTATTTTTCCTACTATTGAATGAAAGACCATTTAACCTATCACATGTTTGTGATTTTATGATAGTTTACTTTCTTCTAATAATTTTTCTATCACTTTCCATCAAATCTTAATAGTTTCTTTCTATTCTATATCCATGTTTTCTTACATGGAATCCTATTATGGGTAATCTCGTTTGACCTTTATACATATCTTCATTTCTTTTAAAGTGATCGTTTTATTGACTCTTTTTTCTGATGTGGTTCTTTCAATGAAGTTTCCAAACCAAATTTTATAATTATGAGGACGCAATTTCCAAAAGGGGGGAAGGTTGTAATGACCCAAGTATTTATAGAATAATTATTTTTGATTTCTATTAATACTAATGAATAAGATATTAATATAATTTTAAACAGGATTGTTTTTCAGATAGCATTCTTGATGCGCAACAATGGGCTTCTACGAAATCTTACATTTCCCACAACATTGAATTATACAGAAAAATAATATAATAATATTATTATTATTTTAAATGGTTGTTAACACCTAACTATTTGAATGTATGGAATGAATAGTATCAACTGAATTTTGTAATAAGATTTACACATGTTTAAATGATGATTCATTGGTTACCAAATTTATTAGAAATAAAAATAAAAAACCAATTGAATATAATTCATGCGTTTTTATGAAAACCTATTTAAAAGAGAAAAATTGTTCTTTCTTATCACTCTATATGGATTTTTATTTAATTGAAAATATATTATATATATTCAATGTAATTTTTTAAATTAATATTATATTTTTTCTATTTATTATATAAGAATAAATTAATTTTTTCGGATAAAATAATATTTTTCTTAAAATGCAGTTTTACCACCTTTTGATTGAGAACCATTTTTAAATATATTTTTTGACACCTTAATATGCTTTATTTGAAAAAAATAATCATATTATTTAGAATAATAACAACAAAGTTTACCTTGGATGAAATTTTGGTGTTTTTCTACTAAAGATCGTTTTTTTAATGAATAGTGAAAATTAAGGCATTTTAATTCAAAACTGCCTTTTCATCTAATTAATTTATATAGTTATAATGTCATTTTAATTGGTTTTAAAGTATATTTGGGTTATTATTTTTACAATTTAATAAAATTATGGTCATTTGAAGTATTTTAATTTTGTAATTGGACATAAAAACATGTCAACATTTTGGTAATTATTATTTCTTAAAAACACATTTTTTGGTTTTGACAACAGAAATTAATTTTAAATTAATTTCTGAAACATATTTGTTTTGAATTTGGAAAAACAAATATCATATTTGGAATTTATAGATCCAAATTTTTTATATAGGTAACTTTTATATTTAGACATTATGAATAGTAACTTTAGTAAATATTTTATTTACCATGGTTAAAGGAAAAATCAGGTAAATAAGGGTAAAAAATAATATTGTAATAATTTTAAATTACTCTAACACATGTCCTAACAATATTGGATATTACATGTCCAACCATGGGCATCCTTGGGTCTATTTGGTAATCCAATAGAGCCACTTGTATTTAAAAATGTCATTTTATAAACAATAAATTAAACTTAAGAAAAAATGTAACATAAAGATATATCTTTTAGAAAAACAATTTCTATATGGGGTTGTATAAGAGATCACATCAACTATAAAGATTCATTAGAAATATAATGTGTTTTTTAAATATAGGTATTTTGTTTATAATTTTTAGACAAGATATAAATAAATTTATTTATGACACAATGGTGATGTAGTGATTACCATTTAATTAATTTATAAAATAATTGAGATTATATATATGAAAATAAATTTATTTTGAAAAATTTTATGTCATACATGAATTTAAGGGTTTATTATGACTATTTATCTTTGAGTTAAGGATATTTTTTCGAAATACTCAAGGTTCTTTGGATTTTGATTAATGTCATGATATGAATAGTTTGTAAATTGACATAAATGATATTTTCAAACAATTAATATTTTATTACATGATAAAATAATCCAAAAAATATAATATTCGGCCAACTGACATATATTATGTTAAAAGTGTCATTAATGATCAATTTATGGGTATCTAATCAATTTATAGTAACTATAGTAACCATATATTAAGAAAATAGAAGAAGACATTGTAAGAGTTAATTAATTTAACTAAGGGTTAAAGCTAAAAGATATGGTTAATTTTATCACCTAAACTTATCAAAAATCCATTTTTTCATGGATTGAAAACAATAATTACCTTATCATTGAATTAATCTAGTTTGGGACCTTTTGAAATTTAAAATAATTTTATAATAAAATAATACTTTCAAGCTTTCTTAAAGATCCCCTCCTCTCACTTTTAAAAGGGAATCACCTCTAACCCTTACTCGCACCTCTCAATACCCATTGGCTCATCCAAAATCTATCTAAATAATCTCCCAACATCCCTCTATTAATTCTAGAATCCTTACCTTATGAATAAGGAAATTCAAGGGAGCCCTTTGGCTCAAATCAAAACAAGTTACCCGATTTGAGGTAGCGTCTTCTCTCAAGTTCCTTTCCTTTATTTTTCTTTCTCAAATCACTATACCCGTATTCATCATTGTTTATATAAAAAATAGTATAACAAATATACTAGGATTTTTATGTGAGAGATTCTAACTACACTTACAGAACCCTCCTCATAATGGGTATATAACATACTATTTCTATGGATGGGGAACTACTACCTCACGAAACGATGATTATTCAATATTCTCTTACCACCTATCATGGTGTCCATTATGATGGAACTATATTTATATATGATATTTATTATATTTATTTTATTTTTATTCTTCTATAATTATCATTTAGAATATATCTTTATTCTTTTTATATTGTATAAATACTATAATTTCTTTTTTGAATGTGCGGAGTACCACCCCCTCAAAGTGATATGACTCGTTCATGATATATATGGAACATATAATTGAATGAATTGATGATCTTATGTAACATTTATAACAAATAAATTATAATATAACTATAATATACTTATGTATCATTTATTTTTCATTCCATTAAATATTAAAATTAAAATAAAGTAGCGGTAATACGTACGTACGACTTACCGTCTCCATGAACGGTGTATTTATTTTCTTATATAAAAATGCTATGGACTATTATTAATACATATATACTGGATATATATGATATATATGATATCTAAATATTTAATATCATTCTATAGATAATGAACTTTTTACCACATGGACAATTTATAATTATAACAAGTTTAATTTTTAGTCAAGTTCCGATGGTCGACAAAATGTCCGATATGAACTCAAATAATTAAATAACTATTAAATCAATGTAATAAGTAAAATAAAAGGAATAATAAACCAGAAAAGGTTACATATCATGTAAAAATATACTTAAGTTTATTATTCAATAAATTAAATAATGAACGATTCAATTCGGACATGAGTTAAGGGACTTTGTCTCAATCCCCTTTCACTGAGGCTTATTTTGATTTATACACGACATTATTTAATATGGTGTATAAACCCCTTTGCATTTTAATTTCATTCAATAGGATTATATTTTCTACAAATCATTTAACTAAACCAAAAATAATAATGCTTTTAATGTATGCGGCGATAACAACATCTTTGTCAACATAATTGTTATTTGGATTCCACTATAACACTTAATGTTTTTAAAAGGAATAGAAACCCCTTATTCCCTTTTTGGTTGTTTTTTTTATTGAAAATGTTTTTTTAATTGATTGATTAATTCAATTTCTTGAAATAATTTCATGTGATTTCAAATGAAATTTTATTAGTGAAATGTTGATAGTTCCAATATTTTATGAGATATGATTATATAATGGTACATGGACATTTGACGGGTGGTTACGTGGTAACCCAACTGAAAAGTTGTTGAGTGATTAACCAAGGATGGGTGGATACAATATAACCTCCAATTCATTAGGTATGAAAGTCAACCATATGGTTATTCTATTTAGTGATATAAGTGTAAGTCAACCATATGGTTATTCCATTTCAGTAAGTTTATGTCCCAAGTTTCCATTATATGATATATGTTTCTTTCTATGGGATTGGTGGTAATTTTTCAGTTACAAAAAGCGTAAGAAATGAGTTTTTTAGTGAAGTATATTTCTACTTCTTAAAGATGAATGGTATTACATTATGATAAAGTATTCATGGTTTACTTGTTATTTTAAATAACTAACAGTTTTCCATTTTTAGCTATCCTTTGATGAGCTATTTATGATCATCCCAAGTTTTGAAATGTTTTCACATGAAATAAGGATGAAAGGAGTCAAGGATGGGATCAAAGAAAAGACATGATATCTAAAACAAAGAACTAGACATGTTTCTTTTTTAAGAGTTTTTATTTTATGAAAAAATTGATAGTGAGTAGAAGTGTCTACTTCTAATATTCAAGTTGTTATGTATAAGCTATGACATAATACTCTAAAGCTCTAAACGAGAAAAGATCCTCAATATGAAATATTAACTTAATTCAAGATTATGTTTTGTTTAAGGCTATGGCCTTATAGAAACCATAATTTTTTAAATAAAATCATTAAATAAAATTTAAATAATAGAAAACCCATGATTATTTCTTGGTACATCTTGTTCATCACTTCTCATTACATGTATTTCACCCATAATTGAATAACATATAATTAGTTAATTCCAATCATCATTTATTTTAGCAATAAATAATTACCCAATGAATTGGAATGCAATATCCTAGGACCACTCATCAACATCTATAATTTCCAAGAACCATTACATGGATAAAACATAAAGACAATTTAACTATTATTATTAACTCTCATTTAAACCCATAATCATAATAATATTCATATGACCTGTCATGACCCGTCCTCGGGGCCCGTGTCATGATTACCCCAAGCCCGCCTTCCATAGGCTAGGGGCTGGCGACTAGCACCAAAGTCGTAAATCCCGATAACTGGGAAGGCATTTCCTTTATAAAAGAAAACAAGCACCACAGAGTAAGCAAGAGGAAAAATTAAACACTAAGTACAAGAGAAGTGCTGAAAAGTAAATGGGCCAGAATACAAACCCAAAAGAAAGTACAACTACAACTGAACGAAAGTACAACAGAAAAAGGCAAAAGCTGGAAGAAGGAAGCAACTCTTGGGTTGTCCTCCTCGGATCCTACCTAAAGGGTAGGTACATATAGCGCAGCTCCTGGATCGTCCGCCACGGATCCTACATAAAGGGTAGGTACAGATAGCCTCCTCAACACTCTCGCCCGCCAACCACCTCCGTGTGTCGTCTCGCCGTGAAGCCCTCCTCCATATACTGACTCGACGTGTGGTCTACCTTCGGGTACCGTCCAGTCCTCGAAAACTCGGCCTCTGTCTGCACTGCCCGTCGTCTGCAACCAACACAACAAGGTGCGGGCATAGCACGTGCAGGGGTGAGTATAACGGTACTCAGTAGAGACCCTGAGACCCTCAAGGTCTCTCTAAAACCAACAAGGATAACCACAAAGAAGATCTCAACAGATAACCTCTACTTAGGTATATGCCCATACATATACCTAAGTTATCAAGTAACCCATCTCAATCATGAGGAAACACAAGGATCATGAAATCAACGGATAACCACTACCCAGGTATATGCCCATACATATACCTAAGTTATCAAGTGACCCATCTCAATCATGAGGAAACACAAAGGTCAAAAGTCTCATCTCAAACCAGGATTTTCATTATTGAAATCGTAACTACTGAAGAGCTCCGTCTCTGGAGTGTACAGTGGTCCTATCATGACTCCGAGATACTGCTCACTAACCTAAGACTGCTGAGGTACTCCTCCTGTCGAGTACCGCGGGTCAGCCACCCAGACACAGTAGTGCTTCCCATCGAAGTATGTCACCCAAACACTGTAGTGCACACCCCCTAGTAGCCTGCTGAGGTACTCTCCGGACGAGTACCACGGGTCTGCACTATCACACAGGTAGTGCTCTGTCCGCCATGAGTCTACACCCAACCAAAGTAGTGCTCCGTCCACTGGGCTAGTCGACTCACTCCAAGTCGAGTCGGTCAAGCAGTCGTCAGGTCTCAGTCGGCAACACGGTCTCTGTACTCTGCACGCTCGTCTCCAGGAGGGTCCGCTCCACGAGATAAAGGTCGAAACTCCAAGTATCTCAATGTACCACGAAGAAGTATCTCAAAGGACCGCCTCGTCATAGGGGTCTCATCGCAACAGATGACGCATCAATCGGACGCCCGGTCTGTGAGTTATTATCCTTTTCGTCCTAGGGGCCCGGTTGGTTTTGTGTGGGAACCAATTCAGACGTATCTCAACTGTACCCTAAACTCTCATAGGGTATACTCATTGGGACCATTTCTCAATGTGATCAACAACGCCGCTGAAGGTTCGTCAAACAGACATCATGTCTGAAAGATATCAGCTTTTCCTTTCCAGGGGCCCGGTTGGATTTCGGGTACAATCCAACCCAGCCATACTCCAACTGCGTCCAAAACTCAGGAGAAGTATACCAAAAGTTCCGTCTCATCAAGAGGAAAACAACGAGACAGACGGTGCGTCAATCGGACGCCCGGTCTGTGAGTTATTGGCTTTTTTGTTCCAGGGGATCTATTGGTTTCGTGAGCGAACCAACCCGAATGCACTCCGATGGCATCCAAACCACAAGAAAAGTAGGCCAAAAGATCCTCCTCACTTAGAGGAATCCATCAAAGTCGACGGCACGTCAATCGGATGTCCGGAACTCAAGTTACGAGCATTTCTGATCCGAGGGCCCGGTTGGTTTCGCGTACGAACCAACCCAGCCGAACCGAAAGTTCTCCGAAACCTTGAGTGTAATATACCGAAATGACCGTCTTAGTCCAAGGATCGTGTTGCCGCTGACAGAGCATCAATCGGAGGTCTATAGCTCAAGATATGGGTATTTGACCGAAAGTTGTCCGAAAACGGGGGTCTGGGCCCGGGCCGACCCGGGTCCGACCCGGCTGGGCCCGGCCCGGCTCGGTCCGGCTTGGTCCGGCTCGGTCCGGCCTGACCGGCCAGTTGCGGCTCAGCCAGCGTGGCCGAGCCGATTCGCGGTGCGGGGTGCGCGACTCCCCCGCCCGCCACTAATTGAGGTCGGCGGCGGATCCGCTGGCCGCCAACCCTCCGGCGGCGTGCGGCCGCCGCCTTCCACGGACCACCGGACGCGCTCCGGTGGTCTGTTCCTCCTGTCGTCTTTGCCTATGGTCCCCCCTGGGACCCCACTTTCACTGCGAAGTGATTCAAACACCAAAACGGCATGTTTCGTCGTCGCCCGTCAATCTGGATGTCAAAACGAAAAGCGTCATCTTTGTAGTTTTCCAGCGCGACCCAATGGCATCGCGCCCCTTCGCCGAGGCCCGACTCTGACCGTGGTTCTTTGGTTTTCTTCGGTGCGGCGCGACGACGTCTCGTTCTTAAACTTCCTTCCATGACGCGGCACGACGACGTCGCGTAATACTTGCTGTGTGATTCCCGCGTGGTGCGATGACACCTTGCCATTCCGTTTCATTCACAAAGAATCAAACATGAACATAAGAGGGGGGTTCAGCCGTGTTTGTGCAGTCCGACCCCCCTATCGTTAAACTATATCATCTAGTTGAAAATCCATGATAATTGATAAACTAGATTCATGAATGGAAAATAATTAAATAAAATAATCCCCTACCTCAGTTCAAGAATGGTGTTCGTCAACAAGCCGTGGAAGACAAGCGTCGCGGAGGTCAGGCGTCGTGGGAAAAGAACGTCGACGTCACGAAGCGAGGATTCGAAGTCGTTGACGGTGATTTCTTCGTGGAAAACCATCGCGGAAGAGACGATGCGGAAGAAGAATGCCGCGTCGCGGATACGGCACAGCGGAAGAACCGTGTTCTTCGGCGGAGAAGTTCTTCGTTGAAGAACGGTGTTCCTCATGTTCGTCGTCGAGGTTGAAGAAGAAGAAGACCGCTTCCCCAATCCTCTCAAGGTTGCAAAACTCTAACAACAATAAAATAAGACCAAGTCTTATTTTATTAACACAACCTAACCATTTGAATTTCATGAGTTTGAAAATTCTAAACCCACATTTAACTCACTTAAGTTATTAACATAAGATGTTATAAAACTAATGAGGTGATAAGTTAACAAAACATAAATGGGGGGTTTAGAGGGGTTAGGAAAGTGAGGGGTTAAGAGGGTTATGGAGTTTAAGGAATTTGATAAGGTGGGGGGTTCATGTGGGCCCCACCCTTTCAAATATCCACACATGGGAAGTTGGATGGATGTGGGCCCACCACCAACTTCCCATGGGAGAAGTTAACCACATAACATGAAATATAATTGATTCAGCAATTTTATTCACTTATTTTTAATTAATCCCCTTAAATTAACTTCTTCTCCCACACAAACGAAACTACGGTAAAGGTTCCCTTAAGAGATTACCAGTGTTGTGAGTTCATCGGTGCCATCGGATTTCAATTCCAAGCACCAGTTAAAAATATAGGAAAAGTCGCTCGTTCGTTCACTGAACTTACCCGAGCCAAACTTCAGAAATTGATTTCGGGCACTCCGGGCCTCAGAATCAAGTGCCGTCAGAAACTGCATTCTTGTAAAATCCCAAATAAAATTTTGAAACTAAATTCCTTGAATTTTATGGGTCTATACATTATTCCCACCTCAGGCCTTTACGTCCTCATAAAGCTTTAACACAAACTAAGGTTACAAAAGCGGTACAGAGCATGCATCTGAGCCTTCCGCTCCCATATGCTCACCCGGAGGTTTCAGTACTGCCAGAGAAAGTGCACCCGAGGAATCGATCGTCCTCGTAGGATCCGCTCCTGTCGATCCTTGATACCCACTAGAACCTCCGTGGAAAACACCTAATCGCCATCGTCCAGCTTCTCATGGTCAAAGATATGCGAAGGGTCGAGCATGTATCTCTTCAGTTGAGATACGTGGAAGTCGTCGTGCACCTAGTGCAACTGAAGTGGATGGGTCAAGTGGTAAACCACCTCGCCTACCCAGCTGTGGACCTAGAAAGGTCTGTTGAACCTCATAGTTTACTTGCCGCCTTGGCCACAACTCCGTAAACTTCGCCGAGGTGAGACCCGTATAAGGACGTGATCGTCATCCTCGAATGCTAGAGGTCTCCAATTCCTATTAGAACTGGAACTCTAAATGACTGAAGCCACGAGGGTAAGGTTGGCCGACTCAAGAGTGATCGTTCTCACCCTCCCGTGCATGAGTTTAACTTGTGCTGCCCAGGGTTTGCTTTTCGCCGACCAAGGAAAACCCATCCCGACGTTTGCCTAAAACCATCAATTTGAGTATGAACAGTTATTGCCCATTCCATACTCAAACTAACGTCGTAAGGCCTCGACGCTGCCACCAAGAGATTTCCAACCTGAACTCTCGCCTAGAGGGTCTGACCACACCGTCGGCGTAAGTGTGATTATTGAGTCTCCTCCCAAGGTATCTCCAGACGTGAGGGTCAAGTCCACGGCTTACCGGAAACTCTATGTCTGGAACACGATTTGTGAAAGCAAGGAATGATTCATATCGACGTCCGTTACTACATCAGCTAGTAGTGGACACAGACTGTCCCTTGAATCATTTCTAGAGCCATTGGGTCACACTCCTTGACCGTATGCAGCCGCACTCTTCCTCCGCCCTCTAGCTCCCTGGGCCTGGCGGTAATAACTAAGGTGGGTGGTTGTACCATGTTAGGATGTACACCACCTGATGCTGCTCTCCTAGCTCTGCCTCCACATCTGCTACTTCGTAACTCATCTCTCCTTTAATATTCCTCTTCTTTAACATTTAACACGCTCAAGTCTCTAAGACTGGAGCCGGTTTCCTGTTTCTTACTGCACTGTGCAGTCTTCTTCCGCTCCTGGATGATCTGCACCTGCTTTGCCTATGATCTGAAAGAGCTGCTAAAATTTCTCTTTTGCCGTAAAGAGAAACTCGGTCTCATCCCCTGGATGAACCACGCCCATTTCCAAATACAGTCAATCCTGACATGAATTACGCATTCATTCCATGGATGACGTCGTAAGGCCTCGACGTAACTACTAAGAGATCCAACTGTCACTCTCGCCTCCAAGGGTCGAGTTACACTATCGGCATCATTGTGACGTGACTGGGTCTCCTCCAGTAGAAATCTCGAAAGTGAGGGTCAAGTCAACAGTTTTAACCGGGACCACTCAGTATCAACCAAACAAAAGGACATGAAAGCAAACAAAGATAAGTGTCTTTTTAATATTGCATCTCATAGTACAAAGACACAAATACAACAGCAACATGGAACTAGAAGTACAAGGGATGTATCCACTAGTTCTGCTCCTGTCCACATGCTTCCAGAGCTCTACTGCCTTGGTGGCTCCTCCAACGCCTGTGGATCAACTATATGAGGAGTCAGACAGTCACGTTCCAGGTGACCCTTCCCGCCGCATGAGTAACACTGTCTGTTTCTGGCACACCTGGCTCTGACCCCACCCCGGGTTCCCCGCACCACCGGTCCTAAAACCCGAGATCGTCCAACTGCTGTTCTGGTCCTCCTGGACCTCTGCATCGTCTATCTACTGCCCACAGATTACTCTTCTACTGATTGAAAAACACAAGGCAAAGGCAGAAGCCCTTGTACATGCTCGGGGTGTAGAGCTACTGGTGCAAACTCCACCCTGAAGAAGGTCTCGAAGTCTTCCCATGCGAAGGTCATCCCGTTGCAAAACTGAAACAAGTGGATCCACCACCTACCTGCTGCTGCCTGATGGAGGCTGGCAGCAAAGATCACTATGAAGTCTTCCGGCATCCCCACTAGCCTGAAGACTCTCACCACAGCCTCCAGCCAATCCTCAGCCGCCTGCGGGTCCGTCCCTCCCTGGAACCTGGGTGGCCTCTGGCGCTGGAACTCGTGCAGTGCGCTCAAGCGACGTGCACCCTCTACTACTGGGGCTGGTGGAATCGGTGGCCCAACGGGTAGTAGTACCGTTGGTGCCTCCATTGGTGCCTCAACTGGAAAAGGGCCCTGTACTGAGGCCACGTCGCTCGGCGGGCTGTCAGTACGAACCACTCTCGGGGCTCTAGCTGGTCGTCCGAGAAAAGGCATCCTGAAAGAAACAACGTAACATGGTCAAATGATTATACATGGTGAGCTGACCTGGTTTGAGCTGTTTTAAGGGAAAACCTTTGAAAACACACACACAATCAGTGTTTTCGTGCACAAAGTCGAAAATCAGTTGTCAGGGTCCTTGTGTGTGGATACGTCGGCCGCGCGCACCAAAACTGGACTCCCTTAACTGAAGACCACACTCGGTACCCTTAACACTATTGCTTCACAGAAAGAAAATATCGGAGTTATAAGTTCTGCGGTAGAACCGACTCCTCTGATACCAATTAGTCACAACCCGTCATCGGGGCCTGTGCCGTGACTACCCCAAGCCCGCCTTCTATAGGCCAGGGGCTGGCGACTATTACCAAAGGCATAATTCCCGATAACTGGGAAGGCATTGCCTTTATAAAAGAAAACAAGCACCACAGAGTAAGCAAGTAGAAAAAGTAAACACTAAGTACAAGAGAAGTTCTGAAAAGTAAATGGGCCAAAATACAAACCCAAAATAAAGTACAACTACAACTGAACGAAAGTACAACAGAAAAAGGCAACAACTGGAAGAAGGAAGCAGCTCCTGGGTCGTCCTCCTCAGATCCTACCTAAAGGGTAGGTACAGATAGCACAACTCCTAGATCGTCCGCCACAGATCCTACCTGAAGGGTTGGTACAGATAGCCTCCTCAACGGTCTCGCCCGCCAACCACCTCTGTGTGTCGTCTCACCGTGAAGTCCTCCTCCAGATACTGACTCGTCATGCCGTCCACCTCCGGGTACCGTCCAGTCCTCGAACACTTGGCCTCTGTCAGCACTGCCCGTCGTCTGCAACCAACATAACGAGGTGTGGGCATAGCTCGTGCAGGGGTGAGTATAACGATACTCAGTAGAGACCCCGGGACCCTCATGGTCTCTCTAAAACCAACAAGGATAACCACAAAGAATATTTCAACAGATAACCTCTACTTAGGTATATTCCCATACATATACCTAAGTTATCAAGTAACCCATCTCAATCATGAGGAAACAAAAGGATCATGAAATCAACGGATAACCACTACCTAGGTATATGCCCATACATATACCTAAGTTATCAAGTGAAACATCTCAATCATGAGGAAACACAAAGGTCAAAAGTCTCAGCTCAAACCAGGATTTTCATTATCGAAACCGTAACTGCTGAAGAGATCCGTCTCTGGAGTGTATAGTGGTCCTGTCATGACTCCGAGGTACTGCTCACTAACCTAAGACTGCTGAGGTACTCCTCCTCTCGAGTACCGCGGACCAGGCACCTAGACACAGTAGTGCTTCCCGCCGAGGTATGTCACCCAAACACAGTAGTGCACACCCCCTAGTAGCCTACTGAGGTACTCTCCGGACGAGTACTGCGGGTCTACATTGTCACACAGGTAGTGCTCCGTCCACCATGGGTCTGTACCCAAACAAAGTAGTGCTCTGTCCACTGGGCTAGTCGACTCACTCCAAGTCGAGTCGGTCAAGCAGTCGTCAGGTCTGAGTCGGCTACACAGTCTCCGTACTCCGCACGCTCATCTCTGGGAGGGTCCGTTCCACAAGATAAAGGTCGATACTCCAAGTATCTCAAAGTACCACGAAGAAGTATCTCAAAGGACCGCCTCGTCATAGGGGTCTAATCACAACAGACGACGCGTCAATCGGACGCCCGGTGTGTGAGTTATTATCCTTTTCGTCCTAGGGGCCCGGTTGGTTTTGTGTGTGAACCAATCCAGACGTATCTCAACTGTACCTCGAACTCTCATAGGGTAAACTCATTGGGACTGTTTCTCAATGTGATCAACAACGCTGCTGACGGTTCGTCAAACAGACGTCCTGTCTGAAAGATATTAGCCTTTCCTTTCCAGGCGCCCGGTTGGATTTCGGGTACAATCCAACTCGTCCATACTCCAACTGCGTCCAAAACTCGGGTGAAGTATACCAAAAGTTCTGTCCCATCAAGAGGAAAACAACAAGACAGACGGTGCGTCAATCGGACGCCCGGTCTGTGAGTTATTGGCTTTTTCGTTCCAGGGGCCCGGTTGGTTTCGTGAGTGAACCAACCCGACCGCACTCCGACGACATCCAAAACTCGAGCGGAGTAAGCCAAGAGATCCATATCACTTAGAGGAATCCATCAAAGTTGACGGCACGCCAATCGGACGTCCGGAACTCAAGTTACGAGCGTTTCCGCTCCGAGGGCCCGGTTTGTTTTGTGTACGAACCAACCCGTCCGAACCCAAAGTTCTCCGAAACCTTGAGTGTAATACACTGAAACGACCGTCTCAGTACAAGGATCATGTTGCCGCTGACGGTGCATAAATCGGAGGTTTACAGCTCAAGATATGGGCATTTGACCTAAAGTGGTCCGAAAACGGGGGTCTGGGACCAGCCCGACCCCCACTGGGTCGGCCGAACCGGTTCGACCCGCACCGGGTCGACCCGACCCAGCTCGGCCAGTGTGGCCGAGCCGATTCGCAGTGAGGGGTGCGCGACTCCCCCGCCCGCCGCTAATTGAGGCCGGCGGCGGATCCGCCGGCCGCCAACCCCCCGGCGGTGTGCCGCTGCCGCCTTCCGCGGACCACCGGACGCGCTTCGGTGGTCCGTTCCTCCTGCCGTCTTCGCCTATGGTCCCCCCGGCACCCCACCTTCACTGCAGAGGGATTCAAATTCCAAAACGGTCTGCTTCGTCGTCGCCCGTCAATCTGCATGTCAAAACGAAAAGCGTCGTCTTTGTAGATTTCCAGCGCAACCCGATGGCACCGCGCCCCTTCGCCATGGCCCGACTCCGACCGTAGTTCTTTGGTTTTCTTCGACGCGGCACGACGACGTCACATTCTTAATCTTCCTTCCATGATGCGGCGTGATGGCGTCGCGTAATACTTGTCGTGTGATTCCCACGTGGTGCGACGGCACCTCGACATTCCGTTCCATCCACAAAGAATCAAACTTGAACATATGAGGGGGGTTCAGCCGTGTTTGTGCGGTCCGGCCCCCCTGTTGTTAAACGATATCATCTAGTCGAAAATCAACGATAATCGATAAACTAGATTCATGAATGGAAAATAATTAAATAAAATAATCCCCTACCTCGGTTTAGGAACGGTGTTCGTCAACGAGCCGCGGAAGACGAGCGTCACGGAGGTCGGGCGTCGCGAGAAAAGAACGTTGACGTCGCGAAGCGAGGATTCGAAGTCGTTGACGGCGATTTCGTCGCGGAAAACCGTCGCGGAAGAGACGACACGGAAGAAGAACGGCGTGTCACAGATATGGCATCTTGGAAGAACCGTGTTCTTCGGCAGAGAAGTTCTTCGTTGAAGAACGGTGTTCTTTGCGTTCTTCGTTGAGGTTGAAGAAGAAGAAGACCGCTTCCCCAATCCTCTCAAGGTTGCAAAACTCTAAAAATAATAAAATAAGACCAAGTCTTATTTTATTAACACAACCAAACCATTTGAATTTCAAGAGTTTGAAAATTCAAAACCCACATTAAACTCACTTAAGTTATTAACATAAGATGTTATAAAACTAATGAGGTGATAAGTTAACAAAACTTAAATGGGGGGTTTAGAGGGGTTAGGAAAGTGAGGGGTTAAGAGGGTTAGGGAGTTTAAGGAATTTGAAAAGGTGGGGGGTTCGTGTGGGCCCCACCCTTTCAAATATCCACACATGGGAAGTTGGATGGATGTGGGCCCACCACCAACTTCCCATGGGAGAAGTTAACCACATAACATGAAATAAAATTGATTCAATAATTTTATTCACTTTTTTTTAATTAATCCCCAAAAATTAACTTCTTCTCCCACACAAATGCAACTACGGTAAAGGTTCCCTTAAGCGATTACTAGCCTTGCGAGTTCATCGGTGCCATCCGATTTCAATTCCGAGCACCGGTTCAAAAGTTAGGAAAACCCGCTCGTTTGTTCACTAAACGTACCCGAGCCAAACTTTGGAAATTGATTCCGGGCACTTCGGGCCTCGGAATCAAGTGCCGTCAGAAACCGTGTTCTTGTAAAATCCCAAAGAAAATTTAGAAAAAATTATCCTTAAATTTTACGGGTCTTTACATGACCTGTATAAATAAGATGATATATCATTATCTTACGATAATAACACAAAATCATTTCCCAAAATATTGGTATTTCAATTTACATAATAAAACCTTGAGAACCTTATTATTATACATTTTAATTTTATATGGTATTGAAAATATAAAAATACTTCATGTGATAAAAATAAAAACACATTCTTTCCTTGATTTTATAATAATTTAAAAAACAAACCATATGAAAAAGTTTAAAAGGATTATTTTAAAAATATTTATAAAGAGTATATAAGATTCTATAAAGTAAAATAGTAATTCCTTGTTAGGATAAATATTTTAATTCTTGATAATTTAAAAAATTTATTGATATGGAAGTGAATGAGTTTATAACATTTAATGTATGGTTTCATAATGAAATTGCTTTCCTCACGTCCTAACAAAAAATATACATCTTTTATCTTCCTAAATAAATAATATATATTCACTAATTACTTGCATCATGTAACGACCCTTATCCAGTAACTTGGAATATTTTTATTGATATATTACATTTCCATAAATACAAACGCTCAAATACCAAAGAACTGATCAGTTTATATGTTTAAGATTAATAGATACAAACATTTTACCCATTTTAAATTGGTAATAGAAAATAAAACATGATACATAAAAATGAACTACATCCAGGAAAAATCGTTCCATGAATGGTTCTTTATATCCAGGGAAAATGAAACAAAATATGGGTGATATCAAATGATAATTAAGCATTATTTGCAATAGAATATATCATGAATTAATCAGAATAAAAAATTGGAAAGTTAAATAACTAAATATATATGACATTTAAATAACTAGATAAGGCATAATCAATATGTAATGCTAAATAACAAAACACACATTCCATTTAATCAATATAAAAATAATGAAATGAAACTAGAGATAATATCATTGAAAAAATATGTTGTATAATAAAAAGTAAATTTTGAATGAAGCCAATGAATAATTATTGGACATCATGTATTAGGAACATGATACCATTACCATAAATATCTATCCTCAGACAGTTAAAAACTATAGGGTAAAAAATCATCTAATTTAGACAATTGGTTTGTCTCTTGACACCTATTGATTCATTGAGGATTCACTAATTATCAGGCCCAATCCATTTCTACATTTCCAAATAATTCAAACTATATCTAATAATTAATTTAAATGAAGAAAAAATTTCTTAATCCTAAAATATTTTTATTGATTAATGAGTAAAGATTTATAAATATTTCCCCATTTAATCAAATAACTACCAAAATAATCATCGTATGTGAAAATGGTATAAATTTTAGGAAATAATAATATCCATTATAAAATAATATTTATATGTAATATAAATTTAATATAAAATGAAAAATTATTTTATTTTGGTGATTTTTAATCGAATATTGGAAATCACAGAAGAAAGTGGCATTGTAAAACATATTTTACAACATGGTAATTTTCAATTAAAACCCACCATATATGAAATAATTCAAATTGAAACAAAAAATACCATGAATTAATATTTAATATTGATATTTCATGTTAAATGGTAGAATATACCATATAAAATAAAATAAATGTATAACATTACAAAATTCCATAATTAAGGGAAATTGAGATGATGCACCTTACCTCATAATTCAATTTGGTTGAATGTTCTTTAAACTACAAAATAGAGGTGTTAAAAATGTTAAAAACTTATTCTAGACTACAATAAAATATATAATATCATATATGATATTTATAACATCTGATCACTCATTTGTTAATAAATATTTATTACTATGATTGTTTTAGTTTTTAATTACATTGTTTTCTCATTCGTTATTTGTCAAGAAAGTTACAGTTCTAGTGAATATTATATAGTTTCATCCTATCAAAAATAATAACAATGAAAAAATTATCATAATTATAAATATATTATATTATTCTGATAAATAATGAAACTTTTTTTTGATAAATGAAGTGCGTTATGATCATGGAGACGGTAGTCCATACATATTTTTTGATAAAGACAGTAGGCCATACTTACACAAGGGTAATGTTCCCATTTTCCAATGATCAATATGGAATGAAGGTATAAAATATATTAACATTTAATAATGATAATGATATCATATATAATATATGTTTTCATTAATTATGCACACCCAGTCATAGATATATATATATATATATATATATCAACTATGTGATATGGTGATGAAAAGATAGTACCATCATTTCATGAAGGTGGTAGTCATTGTGTACCTGACCAACAATATCATATTTAATTGGGTGAAAATGTAAGAAAAAAATGATTTATATTATATTTTAATAATGAAAAATATTTCATTAATGCCACATATAATCATTAAATATAACCTCATCACATTCCATGTAAAGTGTTAGTGAATGATGAATCCAATTGCTTCACGTCCTCTGTACACATAAGTGAAATTATTATATCTCTTACATAATGTAAAGTAAAAAATGTATACATGATATAATTAGTAAATAGGAATAATTATGTTATAAATATCATATATATATATATATATATCCATAAACATACCCAAAACTGAGAGGTGGCTATGGAAAATTGAATAAAATTGGTTCGTGAGGCGATAGTCTGCTTAACATGCGAATGATGATTTTATAAACCATTTTATAGAAGTGAGGGTGGTTTTATGTCTAGAAAATATCATATAGAAATATATTATATTTAATATAATTTGGATATAATATAATAATTTTCAAATAAGAATTTAAGGGGTTGGAAGATGAAATAAAATAAAAATTCTAATGAAGAACGTTACCTGTACTTCGGGTATACTACCCAGATTTTCACTATGGCCCTAATAGGTTGTATTTATGCCAAAAATAAATAATATTGGATTATTGAATGGAATTTGGTAATTTATTTGATTCTCTATTGAATGAACCAAGAGGGATTTAAGGATTGATGAATATAGGAGAGGAGGTGGCCTTTTATAAGTGAGGTGAGTGATAAACTTATGAATAGTGAGAAGAAAAAGGAATATCCACTTTTTTAAGAAGAAAAAAGTAATAAAAATTAATTTTTATAGAAAATTTAAAACAATAAGGTCTAAATATGAACATAAAATGGATTTTTGACATGTTTTATGTCATTTTAACACTTATCTTTTTAGTTTACCCCCACTAAATCCATTTTTACCTTAACCGTGATAATTACTTTTTACTATTTACACTATTAATTTTGATAAAAAATTAAGTTTACATTATTAGAGAAAACAAATTATCATTATTGAAAATATTTAATCCATTTTTCAAAAATCCATTCACATAATTGGAAAATTTTAATTCCAAATTAATCCCATAGATGTGAAGAGAATGCAGAGTAGTATAGAGAAATACTAAAATGTTTAAAAAAATTTTATTTATAATTTCAATATGAAAACTATTCAAATGAACAAAATTTATTTAATTGGAATAAATTTAAATGATTTTTTACTTTAAAACCAATACAAATTATAGTTTAATTAAAATAATATTTAAATGAGATGGCATTTTTCAATTAAAATTCCATATTTTTTCCAATTCATCATAAAATGAAACTTTTCAAAAAATCCCAAAAATTCAACCAAAGATAATTTTGAGTTTTTTATTTAAAAAATAAATTTTATTCTTTAAAATATTTTGTCATAAATTTCTAAAAATATATTTAAAATATTTGTGCAAAGAAAGACTTGAACATATTTTTAAATAAATTATAGACTTTTCAAAAATAATTAAATTTTCATTTAAATGATTCTAATTTTATTTCAAATAAATATATAACAATAGTTTTCAAGAATAGTTAGTACTATTAAAACCCACCAGCTTATTTTCCAGGTTATAATTTAAAGATTTTTAAATATGTTAATATTTTCTATTTGTTTAATAATATTTTTGTATGCATCACAATATATTAATGAATGTAAATATATTCTTAAAGGAATATATTAAAAAGTATTGGGGTGTTACTTTTTCCCACCTAAAAAGTATTCTTCCTTGAAATTTCATGGATATAACCTTTTAAACATTTGATTGTATTGTTTCTTTATAATATCTTCTGGTTATGTCATTGCTTCCTTCATTTTGTGATTTATCTAACATACCTTTACTAGATGTGTCATATGATTCCTCAATAATTTCAATATAGTATCAAGAATCTGGATGGTTTATTCAGAGTATTATAGATTAGGTTCCGATTCTATTTTATTATAGGTGAGCACGTGCATTTGGTCTGTCACATAATTCCTTAAAAATAGTATATAGAACAGATCATGTACTTTGTAAATATTCGATATAATTTCCTAATGATAAATAACAAATCCAATTATATAAATAATTTAAAAGGTTCATATATACCTAGGGCCCCATTTCCCTTTCTTACCAAACCTTAGAATACCGTTTATAGGGATACTTTCAAGAATACATGATCTCACACATGAAAATTAAATGCATTATTCTGATCATATACATTTATTTTTTCTTACTTTGAGATTCTTTAATGTTATTCTTAATATAAATTACTATTTTTGTTGTATCTTCAAAATATTCAGCACCTATGAGTTTCCTTTCACAAAATCCATCACAACGATTTGGAGTAAAAAATATGTTTCCATATAATTATTTATAAGATACAATTTTAGTAAATGAATTGAAACTATTTTTGTAGGAAAACTCTACCAATGTTAAATAATTTTACCCCATATATTGAAAGTCATCAGAGAATTCCATCAAAATTTATATCATTGTTTGAATTTTCCTTTCAGACAATCCATCTGTTTGAGTATGGTGGGTAGTGACCAAATGAAGCTTAATATCAAGCACCACTTGGAGATTATTCCTTAATTTTAATGTAAAACAAGCATAATTAATAGAAACAATTGATATATTTTCACCATGTTGTCTTCAAAATTATTTAATACAGATAATTTTTAGGCGGTAATGAGATAAATCATATATTGTTTCAAGGGTATGTACATATTATTTTTATGTTCTCAAAGATAACCCATATAAAATCATTATTTTTTGGAGTCTTTGTTATTAAAATGAAAAAAACTATAGTAATATAATATAATTTATACCTAAAAATATGAATATCTTGCATGAATCCCCTCAGATGATGTCTCACCACTTTCACTTGTTGAAAAAATGTACATCTAGACACATAATTAGCAATATACCACTTAATGTTATCCAATGGAAAAGGTTCCCTTGAATCCCTATAAATCATTGTGCCACTACAGTGTATAGATAAATATGAGGTATTTGTTTCATAAAAAAATAAACTTTTTAGTTTAGGTATATACATAACACATAATTTTTTACTTTAGCAATATATATAACTCATAATCTTCTAAGGAATTTATTCCTTTTTTACTCAAAATTTATGATACCAAGAATGAAATAAAATCATTTAAAAATATTGGGCTCCATTAATTTGACCTAAATAGTAATAAATGAATGGTAAGGATACTATTTTAAACATAATAACATCATTTTCCACATAATCAATTCACAACCTCATGGGTTTTTCTTTATTATTAATGAATATAACAAGGGATTCCTACGCTGGAATACTAGCGAGAATAATTCCCTTATCACCAAATTAATTGGGTTGTTTCTTCAAATCCACTAATTCCATAGTGGGCATTCTATGTGGAGTCTTTGATATCATTCATGCATCATGTATTAAATAAAATAAAAAAATAAACTTCATTTTCTTGGTTCCACTGAAATAATTCTTCAAAAAATACTTAAATGTATTCATGTGCAATAATTACATTCAAAATTTGAATATTACCTTATCAATACATATATTTTGATCATTATATTTCCAGAAGAATATCATTCTGTAGATGTTCTAGTGGTGGATCAAGATATGTCTCATATGTTGAAATTTATGCTGTAAAGATGTGGAATTCTATATCTTCCGCACAAAACATAATTTACTTCTTCTTATAAAAAAATTATACACCATATTTCAAAATACCATCCATAGAAAGGATTACATTGAAGTAAACCATCTGTATTATTTTAAGGTCAATGTGTTATAATAGAGACTACCTGACACATCTTCATTTTAGTGAGACTTCCCTTAAAAGTTTTAAATGAAAACAACATCCTCAAATTGAAAGGTAAACATAAAATATTATTGGAAAACTATGTAGATATAAAAGAGTGTGAGGATACATAATCAAATAAATAAATATAAAAATTTGTAGATGGTATTTAAGTAGCTTCCACAACATAATTGGGTACTTCCAACATATATATAGAGGGTTAATATGCTCGGCCTTCTACCTTTGGCCTATTATATGGTGCAGTACCACAATGCATGATATGTTTCCCTGTACAGTTCATCATCTCCTTGTAGTTGAAACGCTAAATAAAAAAAATTTATTTTTTAATTCTCATTATATTTCCCAGTAACCCCAATATCTGGAATTATAAAAATCTCTTAATCCATTCAATAATTTATTAGGGTGAATCTTCCCAAAATATTAGCAAATAAAAATTTCCATTCTATCGTCATCTATTATGACAAATTATTTTTTTCATGGGGTTTAAATGGCCTTTCCTTCTCTTAATTTCTCCTGAATATATAAGATATACCTGATTCCTTCCCCATTTTTAGGGAAGACCAAACTATTTCATCATATGTTGAAAATGATTGAGGTCATATCACCATTTGAATAATTAGATAAATAATATCAAATAAATGGTCAATCTTGAACACCATATGGCATAAATGATTTGTAGCAAACCTAGATAACCCTACAAAGGTAGCCTCTTACTCAACAACATATTCTATTTCATATTTCATTATGATATATAGATTTATCTTTATTTCATTAGGATTCTCATAAGGGAAATATTTGTTGAAAATTTTATCATTAAAATATTTCTATTATTTTAGTTATATTTCATCTCCCACCATAGTATTATAGATCAAAGATCACCATTAATAAACATCACCATTTGGATAATACACTGCAAGTGTAAAATTTTCATTTTCAGCACCTCCCAATTCTATAAATATCTTCTCATGAGACATAACAAATTGCTTCTTTACCATTGGATTAGTAGTCCCACAAAATTTTGGGAATTATGTCACATAAAATGATTCAACGTAGGATAATATCACTATAGAATAGTTTTATCCATCTGAGAAATGTTATATTTATAATCCGATTATGACACCCTAATAAATCCATAATTTTATCACTTCTAATACAAGTGATATTAGATTCTTTAGTAGTTAAATTTATATGTTGTCCACATGAATTGAAACATTTCTTCCTTATATGTGTAATTTATAATTAGTGGAATATTCTTGATTATATCATAAAATTTTAATATTAATGCACGATATATAATTATAAATATTATATATAACCTAAAAAAATTAAAATTTATGCATTATTAATCTCAAAATTATAAACATGATTTTATTAGTGTTATATTTATTTTCAATTCCGTTATAATGGTTTTAAATAGAATGTGAATTGTCCTAATAAAAACCCCCAATATTATAAAACCAGGTGTGTAGTAAGGACCATTTTGTTCACCATTTGATTCAATTCTACCTTTTCCATGTTATTACCCCTAGTTATGTCTATCCAAGAATCATGTTGAAATTTATATCCTGGATGGGATGTATTTCAAGGGAAATCCACATAATCTATAACTTACCAACATTTTAGGATGTTCTCCTATAAATAACCTCAATGTCTATAATAGGGTAATATTCCCTAATATATGTTTTCCATAATATATTTATCAAGGTTTCTGCTAGTCTTCCATTGATGAAAGTTATAGTGACAAAACACTTGTAATAAGGAGTTGGTGTCTTAATTATTACATTTTCATAAATGCAAAGTGCCAAATCCCAACGTACTGATCAGTTTTGCAGTTTTAGAGAACCATATACATTTTTGAATCCAATTATATAGTTTTAATAGAAAATAAAACATAATACATAACAACATATAATAAAATGCATCATTGAAAACACATTCCAAGAATTATTCTTTATATCATGTGGAAAAGAAAAAAAATATGGGTTCTTTCAAATTCTTAGTAATGTTTATTTACAACAGATGATATCCTAAATAAATAATAATAATCAACATGGAAAGGTAAATAACTAAACAAAAATTCAATTTAATATAAAAGTAATAATCAATATTGGATGTTAAATAACCAAACCCAAATTCAATTTAGTCAATAAAATAATATTTAAATGCATCCATCTAGAATATCAGTGTCAAAATATCAAGGAAAATAATAGCTAAATTCTAAATGAATCTATTGGTTATTTATTTGATATCATGTCTTAGTCACATGATACCTCTTCCATCATGATCTATTCCCATGATAGTTTAAAAAAATTGGTAAAAACCAATATGATTTGCCCAACTGGTATGTCGCATTAGACTAGTCGATGCATTAAGGGGATATCTATCATCAGGCCCCTTTCATGTTTTCATGTTCAAATAATTACTAAAATATATAATAATCAATTCAATTTATGAACAATGATCTTTATCATAAAATTTTTATATTGATTACAAAATATAGATTTAATAACATTTCCATGGTTTATCAAATAACTATCAAAATAAGATCCATATTTAAAAAGGATATAAAATTTAGGATGTAATAATATAAATTATACAAGGATATGGATATTTTAAATTAATTCAACATATAATGAATAATTATTATTAGGAATTTATTGATTCAAGATAATTTTAATAATCAAAAAACAATGTGAGATTCTACAATAACTTCTAACACTTGTTAATTTTCTAGTCAAACCCCCTTATATGAAATAATTAAAACAGAAACATAAAATAAAATTCATTAATAAGAGATTATTTTATTAAATTTAATGGGTATATATATTTTACAAATAAAATAAAATAGATGTATGCCATTAGAAAATTCATCAATTAAGAGAAATTGGGATGATGTCCTGTAACTCATGCTTCATTTTAGTTAAATTTAATTTAGCCTCTTTTATAATTCTTTAAAAATGTTATTTACTTATACCATAACCATATTAATATTTATAAAATCAAATAGGATCCTTTTATTTCAACTTATCACTCATTTTTTTAATTACCAGTCATTTTTTTGTTAATTTTTTGGGTGTTAATTGCATTATTTTCTCTTTTATGCATTATCAAGAATGTTTATGTTATTTCCATTTAATATAGTTTCATCATATATAAAATAATTATCATGAAATAATTATCATTATTACAGATCAATTATACAATTAAGACTAATCAGCAATGATGGTTTTGAATAATGAAGTATGTTATGGTCCTGGAGATGATAGGTCGTATGTACACATGGGTAACATTTCCATTTTCCAATTATCGTTATGGAAGAAGGTATATAGTACAATATTTTTCTATAATTATCACATTATCATATATACCATAATATCTATTTAGATATACTTATTTATATCATTCATTTGGTATGGTGATTAAAAGAGAATCACATTATTTTGTGAATGTAGTAGTTCACACATACACGAATGACATTGTCATTGTAAATTGAGTGAAACTTTAAGAATTAAAATCGTATATGTCATCTTTTTAAAATGATAATTATGTAATGAATATAACAATTATGTCTTTTATGTCACTAATATTCATTTTTTATCTTTATCCTCATCCATGTAATGTGTAAGTGGAATATGAGTCTCATCGCTTCATGAGGCAATATTCCACCATAAACAGGAATGACGTTGTCATATATCCTATATAATAGAATGTAAAAATGGTTTATATGATATAATGACTACATAGGTATAATTATTTTTACAATATAATTTATATATTTTATATCCATCATCATACCCAACATGAGAGTTGTTATGAAAAAACAATTGAAATTGGTTTGTGATGTATTAGTCCATCATACACACAAATGATGATTTCGTAAACCATTTAATGGGAGTGGGGTGGTTTTTATTTAATTTTTTTTTAGAAATTTTATTTATCAATTTTTTATTGAATAATTATTATTATATAGTATTTAATTAAAATTTTCATTGTTTATTTTTTTATCATTGAAAAGTACTTATATTTAGATATGATCTATTGTTTTTATTGATATGTGGTGTAAAAATAAAGAATTTAACAAAATAATCAATAGAATATGTAAAAAACTCTTAATGGTACCCTAAGGGGTCTACCATCAGAAGAGGTCCAACTAAAATTGACCACATTAGGCTTTGGTCATGCATAATGCTCAAATAGCACCAATCAGGGCCAAGTATAAGGCCACAGGGGCACATACAGGTGTTGGGATTTGGTCATCCACATAGTGTCTGTATTGTTTTTAATCTGTTCCATTGTCATGTAATTTTTGGATTATATACCATTCATACTCTTGTTCTTTATTTCAATGTGTTATAGTGAAATTTGTTCATGGTGAGTCTCCCAACCACCTGATTCTATCTTCGTTAGACATCTTGATCCACCCTTTATCCACCATGTTCTAATTTTTTAACTCCATCAGTTTGTCTATAAAAATTCATTTTCCTAATCTTCCTTTATTATCTTCTAGAACATTTTTGAAAGATTAATTTTCATATAAAATCATCTTTTTATAATGTATTTTCATTGAGATTTTGGAAGTCCCATTAGGTCTCAGCCACTTATTCTACATATCCTTTCTATATTTCTACTATAGGCATCTCTACCTTTAATTTGAGCATATGTTTGTCTTTAATTTAATGGGAGTCACCAATATGTTTATTCTTTCAACCTTTCTTTCATTCATATTTTATTCTTCTCCAAACATTTATACTTCACGTTTCAGGTTGAGTAATAATTTTTTTCAAAGCATATCTATCTTTTATATAGTAATTATCTTTTCTTCTATGATTTTCCTATCGCGTCATCATGAGATTTTTTTCGAGTATGTGAATTAGACCCTCTCTTTGGTTTCACTACGATTCACTATTGGAATAACACAACATTAGGGGATTAATGTCTCAGTTTAAATTTTACCAATGATGGGTAATTTACCCTTCATTGGAACCCAACAATGGCGGGAAACATTACTCATTGCTACACTTGAATGGTGGGTGAATGTTTCCACCATTTATTATCAATAGGGTGTTATATTTACAATCAAATTTTTTTATTTGTTTTACTTCATTATTCCACAATAGTCATAGCCTCATGCTCCAAAAGGATCTCTTGCATATTCTATTGAAATAAAATGTGATATTTTTTATGTGTTTGAAGAATTATATTCTATTACATTATTACAAATAAGTAACATAATTATATTTTATATCCTAGATACCATCTAATGATTTATGATTTTCTATACCTCCTAGATCATAGAAGTATGGATGTTATTTTTTTAATTTTTTTTCATGATCTATTGATAAATATTAATAAATTTCATCAAATTTATGAACATTCTAATGTTTGGATCTAAGACACCATTGAATTTGAAAGGTTAGTAATTTACCCATCATTTTTTATCCAAAATTATGTAATTTTCTTAATGTTCTCAAGAACCCATTTTCTATTAATATTCATCAAGATTCTTCTAGTTTTGACCAATTAATTTTATTTTTATATAAAATTATAATGGTAGGTGGTCTCAAAATGGTAGTAAAAATATTGTTTCAAAAAATTTAATGTTCATAATTTTATTTAATGTATTCATAATAAATAACATTGTAAAATGTTTTATTATTTTATGTTGAAATATATTTTTAATTTTGTTCAAAATAATTGTAGCAATTTTTACTCAAACATGCTCATGAATATTGTTGTTCATACAATGATCAATATTTCATAACATTATGATTCATGTATAATATATATATATATATTATATTATTATTTCAATTTATCTTAAATTGTATCTTGTATAATAATTATTACTCTTGCGATGTTAAATGTTCCTTTTAATATTTCATGATTAAGTGAATGTTTTATTGTCATTTTTTCAGTAGAGATTTAACAAATAAAACGTATCTATCATATTATAATATTATTATACAATAAACAATTTTGTGACTTTGGACATAGATGTTGTCCTATAAGTATTTATTTTAATTTTTTGTGAGAATACTTCAAGGATAATGCACATGTACTAGTGCAGATGATTCATTCGACAAGGATACAATAATATATGTTTTTACTACTCTCAAATTAAAAAAAATGAAACTTATTAAAATGATATTATTCTAATATGATCACTGAGAATATTCATAACCTTCATCTTTCTCCACTGATGTGATCAATGTAAATGTGTTATAATGAATTTCTACTTCATTTTTTCCTCTTTTGTTTCATTTGATTTCTATTATTTCTCCATTGTAATAATTCCTAGTAGGTATTTTTACAATAGAAATTTGGATGATGTTTTACCAAAAAAATCAATCATTGGGTCATTCCTACTATATAAAATAATGTTCAGTTTATTTCTCCCAAATAAAAAGACGATAGGTTGTGACTACATAAAATGTTAGGGTTTATACAACTAATTTTGAAAATGGTAAGTTTTTAATTTATTTTTTCTAATCATGTAATAAATCTAATTACAATTTGAGGTTTTAGTGTATACCAGTCTCCTAAAGGAGTAAAGAATATTAATGATGGGACTAGGATCTTGGTGATCTGAACCACTACAAAAAATGTTGTCTTATCTATTTTTTCAACTGCTACTTTTAACACTACTATATCACTGATAAAGTAGTATTTGTAAAAATAAATTAAAAAGTTCGATTGATCCCCCTCTTATCACAACTACTATACCAAGGGTCCTAACAATTGGTACTAGGGAATGGTTCCCATTTAAGGATTTGGTTTTAGTTTTTTCATAATATTTTTTTGAACTAACAATTATCCTAGACTTAAATGTCATGGGATAATATCTACTTAATAGTCATGGATAATCAAAAATTCGAGATGTTGAATCCCATTAGACCACCAAACTTCTATTTTAGTTACTATGTATAATAGAAAGACATAAAGGAGTTATTTAATAAAAATATTGTTATTGATTATCAAGCTATAATTTCAAATCCTTATAAATTTCCTAAAGTTGATTTAGAAACTCTTATGGGTAATGGTGCGTTGAAATGGTTTTTTAATAACAAATTTATAAATTGAATATACAGATATTTTCGTTGAAATATGTATGTTTATATTTCATCAAGTAAACATTATTCTAAAATTTGAAGGACTTTAAAATTCACTCATAAATGAATAGATAAGTTGTAGAGAATGAATAAAGGTATACATATAGATATATTATAGGAATTTAGGCTGATTAGTCAAGAAATAATAAATGAGATGTCAAATATATTGACCAAAATAATCAAGACAATGTTTCTTTTTTAAAGACCATGAAGAATGAATCTCTGATAGAAATACTACTTCAATATCTCCCAAATAGATGGAATCCAAAAAAATATTATACTGAATAAATTGAGAATTTCACTAAATATTATACAGATTAGCTATATCACAAATTCAATGCAAGATGAAAATAAAAAATGACAATGTTGATGACCATGATTAATAAAAATTCATATCATTTAAATCGATTTTTTTTCAAATTCATTTGATTATGAGTTAAAAAAATGTGAGAATGATAGGAATAAAAATTTCACCAAATCTATTTGCATGTACATGAAGTGTAATAGAAGCATTAAGAATTATTAAATAAGATATTACCATAAGGATTATAGAATATGTAGTAAAAGAGGTACAACTTGTAAATATGATATTTCTGAATTAATAGGCTATAAGTGAAAGAAGTAGGGGAATATAAAATCAATAAGCCAAAAAAAATAAGATGTATAAGAGAATCATATCAAGAGGGATCAAATAATGCTATATCACGATGGATGGAGTTGTTCAGATAAGTTAGATAGAATAGGGGTTGGTTCGAATATTGAAAAAGAAACATAGAATCATTATTTTATGGCTACTGCAATCAATGAGGTACCTCTGGCTATAATTATAGTTCTAGTTATGATTATTATATTGAAAATAAGTTAAATAATTCATTGTGCAAAATGGAAAATTTCAAAGAGACTTGATATGAATCATAGAACCATATGTGGAAATGAAAATTGAAAAACAAATACGATTAAGGAACAAAATAAAAAAATGATTCATCTCATATTAATTAATATAGAACAAAAAAAAATTGTAGAGTCTATATTACAGAAATTTAAAGATGAGAATTTACTAATAAATGATTTCCTGTCAAAAAATGATGAAGATTAACACTGAAGATTTAAATTTGTCTATGATGATTTAGATAAAATTGAAATGGAATGTAAGCGTATTAAACATTAAAATTTGAAACTGAAAAATTCTAGATAATATTTAAATGAGAATGTTTGTGAGGATTTGGATCTTATTTATAAAGATTATGAAAACCTTTAAAATGAAATTATATGAATAAATTAAAATTTATATGTCTTTGTTCTTTTCCAAGATAATATTGATAAAATAATTGTTATGAACAAACCCAAATATGAAAAAAAGGATTGTGCCTATAATAATAAAGCTCTGGATAATTATATATATATATATATTTGTTAAGGGAATAAATTGGAATATTTCTACTATCATCTATATTCATTGTAACTTGAAAGGGAATTAGGAAAAAATTGTTCTTTATTGATTACACCATATTTAGGATATACTAATAATTTAATTTATAAAAATTTATCATCTAGATTCCCTTAAAATAAATGTCTCAAATATGTATGGTTAGATAAATTATTTTCAAATAATCCAATTGGACCCAATGAATTGTGGGTGCCATAAGAACCATTCTTTTGATTTGTTTTCTTGGATACCTTTATATAAAGTTACAATGTCACATGGTTTATGGATTGTGGGTGATCAAGAAAAATGAATGGTGAAATTTCAAACTTCTTCTATTTTAACTCTTATGATGCAGGTACATTCAATTTTTGTCATAGTAGAAAAGGAATGGTCAAGGATTTTGAAGATGTATGTATGTTAAATTCTGTAATAATTTAACTATATAAGGTCCAAAACATAACTTAATTAGAATATCAAAAATATATGATGATAATATGACTTTAAAATTTGAAGATAATAAATTTAATGTCTATAAATATAATAATGTTTTATTTTATCCTAATAGAAAATAAATTATATATTATATTAATATTTATGAACAATCCCTAAAGAATATGAAATTCTTAAATTTTTTAGATAAAAATCACAATATTTGGAACATTAGATTGTTAAATGTTTATATTTTCTAGTTGTATAATCCTGGTAAACGTGAACATGTTCTAGAGAATCCACAATTCAATACTTTTATGTATTATGTATGTGATTCTATTCTAAATGGTAATCAACACTACTAATCTTTTAGATCTGTAAATATGTTAAATACCACTAGATTATTATATCTCCTTCATATTGATCATCTTAGACCAAGGATAACTGCTAGTTTAGGTTCTAAAGGATATGTTTTTGTAATAGGTCGTGATTTTGGTATATTTACATAGACTATTATTCTATTTCAGAAAATTGAAACATTTAATAAATTTATTACTTTTTATAAGAAAATTTAAAATCAGAAAGGTTACTTAATTAATTATATTAGAGGTGATAAAAGAGTACAATTTTTAAATTGTTATTTTGAAAAATTATGTGAAACTAATGGATATTTTCAAAGTTTTTTCTCCCCTAGAACACCATAATAGAATGTTGTTGTGTAGAAGAAAAAATACTATTCATAAAATAGAAATGATAATTCATAATGAATTAAAATATCAAAAAATCTATTTAAAATAATGTTTATATGTTTACTAGAGTTTACTTTATACCCTTATTTAAGAAAAATCTATATGAACTATTAAAGAATAAATGACCCAAAATTGAATATTTTAATGTTTTTGGATTTACTTTATATATTTTATATACTATATATAATCTAAAAAAATTTTATTCAAATGTGATGATTGTATATTTTTGGGATACTATAACAAAGGTAAGACTTATAGGGTACAGGATAAAATAACTATGAAATTGGATGAATCTGTGAATGTTAAATTCATTGAAAATAATGATAAATATAGTAATGATTTTGTTGAATGTGTTGACGATTTTAATGAATTAAAAATTTATGAAGATAAAACTGAAAATAGTGATGAATCTATAGATGGGCAGTATATTAATTCTCAATATGATTTTTAATTTAGAAAAATGAAAATATCTATATTTAAAAAATGTTATCAAAAATTTAGAATATGGGGTTATAACTAAACATTCTATTTTTTTTCTTTTCTAATTCTACATTTGAAGTGTATGTTGTTCTTATTAATATTAAACATGCATTAAAATATTCTAATTAGGTTAATTCAATAAATTATGAACAAGACTAGTTTGATAAAAATAAATTATGCAATCTAGTTGAGTTATCTAAATACACTATTTCTATAGAAATGAAATGTAATTTTTGAAATATATTGGATGAATTAGGTAATATAGTTAGAAACAATGAATGATTAATTTCAAAATTTTATTTTTAAGAAGAAGTTATTAATTTTGAAGATTAATTTTCACTAATTGCACGACTAGAATAATTTCAAATTTTATTACCATTTTTCATGTTATAAAAAATTTAAACTTTTCAAAATATCTATAAAAAGTATTTTTTTAATGGAATAATTCAAGATTAGGTTTAGGTTAAAAAACTCCTTGTTTTTTAAATAATGAAGTTGCAAATCATGTCTTTAAACTTTATATTTATTTATATGCTCTTAAGTAATATTTTATAGTATTATACGAATGGATAACAAGATATTTAATTCAACCTAATTTTTTAAAGTTATGTTTGATCCAACCATTTTCCAAAAAAAATAGTTTCAAATGATATAGTGGTTATAAAGATTAATTTTTAGGATATTATATATGGCTATAAAAATGATAAACATAGTAATATGTCTTGATAATTAATGATATATGAATTTGATATGAGCCTAATGGAGGGATTAATTTTTTTTACATTGAAATTAATCAATGGATGGATGGTATTTTACTAAATCAAGATTGTTTTTCCAAATAACTTGCTAAAAGAGATGGACATGATTATTGAAGAACTATTATAAACAATATATTAACAAAATCTCAACTATTTGAAGAATATATTAGAAATTTCATTTGTGATAAGTTGTATAGAGGCATGATAGAATGTATTTGGTAACTTACTACTTGTAAGAGAGAAATTTTGTTTTTTATCAGTATGTATGCATGATATCATTTAAAGCCAAAATAAGTAACCTTAAATATGTTGATTGAATATTTAGATATATAAATGTTACTTTTAGTACAAGACTATTTTATTTTAATGAGAATTTATTTTATTTACAACGTAACTTCGATTTAGAAATTGTAGGTTATAAAATTCACTAGAGAACAAAATTTCATATGTGTCACTTTTTTATAAAAACATTACTTCAAGAATCTCTAGGAAATAACATTCAGTATCACTATAAAAAAATGGAAGATTATATTTATACTAATAGTTGTTTTTCATAGAGTATTCTTGTAATGTAATCAATTATGACTTTAGTATTAATTATAATAAAATTCCCATATACTCTCATAAAACTATTTCCATTTCAATTTCTAAAAAACCACTTTATAACTAAAGAACTAAACACATGTATGTTATATTTTATTTTTATAGGGATTATGTAAATATATGTGATATATGTTTAAAATTTATTTGAACTAAGAATCAATAAGATAATATTTTCCCAATCCAATAGGATTCTGTTAAATTTGTCAAAATGATGTTATAGTTGGGTTTTCTAGAGGTATATATTTTAAATAGTATACTTTATATTTTGATGAATATTTTTAATTCTTTTACTTTAGTTCTATATCACACTATAATTTTATACTATTCTTAAATGATAATTAGATCATTCTGGTTAAAAATTATTTGTTAAAATAAAACTATCTCTATTATACCTTATTTGAATATTGTATTTTGATACTTTTATAGTAATTATTATTTAGTGAAATGAATTTGTTTTACTATTTTACTTTTTGATAAATTTTAAAAATAGATAGAACGGATTTTGAATATTTAATAATTTTTTTAAGATGTTTAAATTTTTTATGAATTTTTTTTTAATTTACATAAAAGAGAAGATTGTTTGTAATTGTTTTTTAACAATTTTATTTCTATATTTATTTTTTATGAATTAATCTTACATAAATATTAATTAAATTTCGTTTTATTTTAGAGAATATTTTTCTCTTTGACATTTATTAATATTTAGATATGATTTATAATTCTTTTATTGGTAGGAGGTGTAAAAATATGGCCTTCCACAATCTAGTCAAGAAGAACCTTTAACAACTCTTAAGGGACTTGAAAGGGTCTACCCTCATGGGACATCCATCTAATATGCACCACATTAGTCTTTATTCGATTATAATTCTTGAATAGAGCCAACCGGTCCTATGTATAAAGCTAAGGGAGCACATACTTGTGTTAGGTTTTGGTCTACCACATATGTGTGTACTGTTTTTACATTGATCCTTCATTTAGTAATTTTTAGCAGGTATTCCACTATTTCTCTTCTTATTGGTTTCGATGAGGGATTGAAAAATGTGTTCATAGTGAGTCTCCCATCCATTTGATTTTATCGTTGTGATATGTCTGATATACCGTTATACCCTACCTGTTATCATTTTTGAAATCCTAAAGTGTATCTGTTCAATTAATTTTTTATCATCATCTTTGATTATTTATTAGACCTCCTTTACACCGGTAATTTTCATAATCCGGTTTATTTGAGGTATTGGAAGACTCGTTAAGTATTAACCTCTTCTTCTTTATCTTCTTTGTGTGTTTCAAATTTATAAATCAATACCATTTATTCAAGAATCTTTTTGTCATTTATTTAACTTTAATCTTCATCATGATTATTCAATTAAACAAATATTATTTCATCTTGTATTAATCATTATTATTTGGTAACGATAGATTCATGTTGGTTTGTAATTTTTGTTTCAAGGTACTTTATCTTCTCTCTCGGTTTTATTTTATCATCTAATATTTTTCATATATTTTCATCATCAGCTTTTATTTTCTTCTAGTCCAACGATTTGACACATATTTTTGTTGCACAACAACATTTTAATAAACCAATGGTTGGTGATTCATGTCTCAATTTGAAAGTTAGAAACATCAGGTAATTTACCAACCTTTGGAACCCAAAAACATTGAGTAGATTTTTTCACTATTTCACTTAAATGTATAGTAAATTTACCCAACATTGAGAATCAATGTTGGGTTATATTTTCACCCTCTATTTTTCTTTATTTGTTTCATTATTCCTTTATTATAACATCCTAAATCTCCAAGAAGATCTATTTCAACTTTTGTAGAAATGAAATATTCTCTTCTTTAGTGTTTAAATTATTTAAATATGTTTAGTTGTTTTTATCAGAAAACATACACATGCTTTCTATCATAGTTACTCACTATATTATTAAGATTTTTATATTCCTACAATATCAAAGATTTATAAATTATTCTTATTTTTTAATTTATTTTGTTTGTTTTTTATTATTTCATGATTGTTTGATAAACCATAGCAATGTTCTTCTTCTTTATTTACATTTAAATGTTTGTTTCTTATCCACCATTAGAACCCAATGGTATGTAATTTACTCACCAATTGAACTCCATTAATAGGTATTTTTTTTATTGCACTTAAGAACCCATTTATTATTAAGAATTATTGAATAACATTTATTATGGATCAATTAATTTTATTTTTATATAAAATTTCAACTGTAGGTCATAACCCACTTCTAGTTAATTGTTTTCTGAATTATTTATGTTATTAATTTTTTTAATGTTGTTCAAATAAATTAAATTTTAAAATGTTTAATTATTTTATGTGGAAATATATTTTCAAAATTACTAAAAATAAGTGTATAAATTTTTAGTGACACTTTCACATGGGGATTGAATTTGATATGATGCTATTTTTTCCCTAAAATTATGTTTCTTGTAAAATATGAAGAATTATTTTAGTATTTCAATTGATTTTAAATTATGATTTGTTTAATAATTATTATTATTAAGATATTAAATGTTCTTTTTAATAATTCATAAATAAATTTTATCCTGATTGTGTTTTTTTTACAGTGAAAAATTAACAAATATAATGTAATTGTTACATTATATTGTTTATACACTAACAAGTTCTTTTAGACATTGGACACAAACACGCTCCAATAAAACATTGTTTTAATGACTTGAGAGATTTATTCAAGGATACAAAACATGTACTAGTACATATTCGTTCACTCAACAAATAAATGACAACACATTATGAGCTACTCTTGAATTATAAAAAAATTATTCAAATTATATTTTTCTACTATGATCACAATAATTATCAACACCTTCATCTTCCTCCTCTAATGTGATCAAAGAACCTGAGCTGAAAAAAATTTATACTTCATATATTCATCTGTTGTTTCATTTTCTTTATTATTTATACATTGTAATAATTCATAAAACATGTTTTCCCTCTATGTTTTTGGTTTAATATTTTCCCAAATAAATTCATTCATTGGGTTATTCCTCTTATCTAAAATTATGGCTGGATTGTTCAAACCATAAAATTGGAAGGTATGTTTTTTCTCCTTGAATATTTTGTGGTTATACCACCAAGTGTGAAAAAGGTACATTTATATGTGTATTTAATATGTTTTTAAGACCCGTTAAAAAGTGTGGATTTAGTGAATACTAGTCTCTTGTAAGAGTATAGGTGATTGAAGACAGGACTAGCATCTTGTTGATCCCAACCTCTATAAAAAAATCATGTATTTTCAGTTTTATTTCTGCTTCAACTTTTAACAATTTTATATCTATGATAAATTAATATATGTAATAATAAATCAAAATGGACCATTAACCCCCCCCCCCCCTCTAGTCACTACATCGATACCAATGGACCACGTAGTTTTAGGTTATTTACAAAACATGAAAACTTCTATTTATATGGAATATTATAATGGCCTGAATATTTATTAATAAAATTACCCTTTGATTATATGTATTATTATATAATATGGTCATCTAAAAAAATGCACTTATTTGGTCTCATTAAATCCTATTTAAATTAACATTAATTATCATTATAATTGATAATATAGACATTGAATAGAGATCACCTGATTAGTATAAATATAGGATTTAACCAAATCCAATTGACATAGATAAAGGAAGTGATGACTTCAATCAGTTAGAGAATACCCTATGAAGCTCCAAATAAGAGCTTCTGAGGGAAATAGAATTGTTGGGATTTACCCTTGACTAATCTCAAGCTGAGACCCATCAACTTAGGAATGAGTGACACTTTTTACTGTATAATTTCTAGGTCATCGATATCATGGTTCAAACCATGTGCATCGAACTATCCCATGAAAGTCTCACTATCACGCACCTTACTCTAAGGGAGTTTGCTGGTGTTTTAAAGGTATATATATTAAGAACCTAGAAATTTTAGTATGTACATTTATTTTTATAGAATAATTTTTATATATTATAACTGTTTCTTTGTAAATAATTTTTATTTTGATTCAATAAAAATATAGTTTTTTTAATTAATAATCAAATTTAATGAAGTAATTTCTTTTAAAGAATAAATTTATTTTAAAAATAAATAATGTATTAATAAAATATTATTATTAAATAATATTTATTAAATATATATGATAATAATTTTTTTATTATGCCAAGTTTAATTTTTACAAGGGTTTGAAAGCTGTTATTGCCAAAAAAACCCTAATATTTTATAAAAAATGTCTACATTATATTAAAAATTGAAATTTAAAATATTTATAACATTGTTAAAATATAAAAATTATTTTTTGAATCAGAAAATTTATTTATCCAATGGTTAAATTTTTATAATTTTATAAGAAAGTCAACTTTTTGGGTAAAAATTAAATATGATATAAATATACTTTTTGTTTTAGGACATAACAATGAACCAAAAGTGATGTAATAAATATTATAAAGGGTATAAATTTAAAAATATTTGTCATTAATTTAAAATAATGTGATTTTTTTATTTGATTAATTTTATAAATCCTTTATGAATCCTCCTAAACAATTATTATATTTTAGGATTTCAAAATCATTTCTCAAAGAGTGCAACTCTCCTCCGCATAATAGAAGGAAATATTTTATTTATTTAGGCCCTTGAAACATTAAAATAATTATAACCAATTAATTTTGGAAGAAATCATAGGCATAAACCATGATATGGTTTATGGTTTTGGTTATTCTATTATGTACAATCCCAAACCTAAATAATAACTAAATCACCCACTTTTCTTATATAAACCCACATAAAATACAATTTATCTTTAATAAAACCATTTTCATCACGTCCATACTCCTCCATACATGTTATATAGTCTTCCAAATGTGACCCCAACGTCTCAAGAAGCCTCTCACAAGAATTTGGTGTCACACCATCAAGTAATTGATTTCTCTCTTCTCATTTCCATTCCAGTCTTATTTTATGTTATGTCTCTTAAATTAAATTTTATTGTATTGGGATATGATCCCCCATATTCCCCTTAAATTAAATTAAATGTATAAATTATGAGATCACCCTTTCACTCTCATTAAGCGTCCCATGATCCTTTTTTAACACCTATTACTATGTCTAAATATAGTTAGGATTGTCTTCCTTATTATTGTTTCTTTATGAACTTATGCCTAATATTTCCAATTTATAATTTTGGGATATAGGTTTAAATTTCCCTATTAAATATCATATGATATATATATGATAAAATAACCGTTAATCCATCATCAACCCATTTTTTATAAATCTTTAAGGGATTCCATTATGCAGTCAAAATTTTACCATGATTTTCCATGCCAAAACAATTGTGTGGTGAATACTATAACAATTTCCTATCAAGGGTGTTCACATTAATCCACATATACTTTCTTAATGTGGACTCAAATATATTTATTAAATATTCCTTGTTATTTGAATAAATTATAATTATGAATGGATCCATGTTGTGTGACCCATGTGGCCCACAAAAGCATGAGAATGAAATGAAAGTGATGGGTACGCCTAGAATTATATATCCCTCCAAGGAATTAGGTAATGTTTCGTCTCATGAGACGTCATGTTGGGACATGGAGTGTACCTGATTCCTTTATGGGACATTTTTCATCATGACTTTTTGGTAGTTATACTCAACCTTTGTTTATGATGCATTGTTTTACGATGTTGACACATTTCACATGTTATGATTATCATTCTATATCACACATTATTATTTATGTTAATTTTATTCTCCATTGATTAGCCAATTGTCAAAAAAAAATTAATTATTACATGATTATTCCCTTACCGGTCTTTATATCTCAACCATTTCTTATGTTTTTACCCAGGATAACCCAGGGAATTTTAAAAGCTATAGAATTTTAGAATCATATTAACAATGTTTTTAATATTTTAATTTTACTCATTTTCAAGATGTTATGCTATGATACTAATTCCCAAATAAACTATACATCTCGATCTTCTAGTTTTTATTATTTTTATTTTATTGTAATAAATCATGAATTAATGTGTAATAATGAACATGGTAGTTATAGTTGGTATTATGAGAAATGTTTTTTTTGGTATTAGGATTTGAAAACTTTTGTAAAAGACATAGGGTTAAGAGTATGTGTAATAAAACCTCCATTAATTTTGTGAAGTATAGATTAATTGTTTTATCATGAAATTACATCAATGTATGCTTCTTATAAGTGGATGTGGACATGGAATATATGTACATAGAGGTAAAAATTCCCACAAGGTGTGTGGTCCTGACACTATGTATCCTAATCAATGAAAATACATGAAGATCCATAACTTTGACAGCTTTGAGGAAATTTTCCAATGTGACCTCATAGTATGAATGGATATCAAAGAATATCAAGGGTAAGATATGGATAAGAAGTGGAAAGTAGAATTTATTAAGGGATTTTCGATAGGAAAATCAAATGGTGACATGTAATTTCAACATCCCACTTGTCAATGGTGCAGAAATAGGCCCACCAAATATTTCCTAAAGGGAATGTTGAAATGCTTTATGTGTAGGAAGGAAGTGACCCTATATAATGATTGTCAATCGGAGAAAACCACTACTGTTGTTGAGGAAATTAATTCTCCAGTAAACCCAAAAGAAATTTTTCATTACTTAAACTACAGGGAATAAGTAAAATTTAAAAATCAATGCACTACGGTAATTTTTTTTGAATACCACCAACAACCTTCAAGGTTGAAAGAAGGTTCTTTTCTAATAATAACTGCTAAAGAGAATCCTAACAAAAAAAATTATTGATAGGTACTCTAGTTATTTATTCATGTATAGAGAACATAATTTTTTATTTTGGTTCAATGAATTCCATCTTATCAGGAATGTTTACTAGATTTATTAAAACATAACCACAAAGCATGGAATTATAGTTTTTGGTGAAAATGGCATATGGGGAAATTGTTGCATCAAGGGTATATAACTCCTCCATTATTAGATGTTGTGGGATGAAAATACCAGTGATGAATTTAATACATTGGAGAAATTTAATAAAATTATGGATATGGGTCGGCTTTGTCTATATAGAGGAAAATTAAATTGTTAGGAGAAGGAAATCACTCTCTGTATCATGAGTTGACCCCCATTGTTGTACATGTTCAAAGAGGATGAATCTTATTAAGCACAATCATCTCCATAATGGATATTATTAACCTAAAATAAATCATATCTAGCTCAAATATAGATTCTAAGGAATGAACCATAATTGAAGACATGCCCATTGTGAGGGAATACACTGATGTGTTTCCTGAGGAATTTCTTAATATTCTTCCTATATAAGAGTTTATATTTTCAATCGATCATATATATGGGGCATTACCATTATACAATAATCTATATATAATGGATATTTTATAACTTCATGAGATAAAAATGACCAAATAATTTGGATAAAGTGTTTAAATGCCTAAGTGCTTAACCATGAGGTGCACCAGTCCTCCCCGTCAAGATGAAGGATGGGTCAATGCACTGTTGCATTGATTATCATGAGTTAAATAAGATCATGATAAAGAACAAGTATCCAATAAATAAGATTAATAAATGGTTTGTGTATATATGGGGGGAAGAATAATTATCTAAGGTGGATCTACAGTTGTGGATTTACCAGGTTAGGGTTAATAAAGAGGATTTCCCAAGACTACATTTTTTATAAGGTATATAGACTATAAGTTCATATTGATGACATTTAGAGTCACTAAATCTCCAAAAATCTTTATTGAAATATTGAATATGGTCTTTAGATATTATGAAATAAATCTTTGGTAGTTTTTATATATGATTTCATTATATACTCTAAAAACAAGGAGGGGTATGAGGAGATTATGAGAACAATTCAAAAGATGATGTAAAAGGAGAATCTTTATGCCACATATAGAAAATGTGTGTTCTGGTCGGAGGAAGTATCATTCTTGAGGAATATAATCACAAGAGGTGGGATATCTATGGACTCTACAAAGGTAGAAGTAATTTATGGACGGATGAGGCCAAAATCCATCACAAATATCCGATGTTTCATTGGATTATATAGATTCTGTTGTCAATTTTTGTGAAATATAAAATAAATATCAAACCCTCTAACAAACTGAACTCAGAAGGGAGTCAAGTTTGATTAGAATAATGAATGTGAAGAGAGCTTCAAGGAGCTTAGAAAGAGGATTTTCATTTACCCTATGCTCATACTACCCACAATTGGAGAAATTTTTTTCATATTCAGTGATGCGTCGAGGAAGGAATTGGGCTCTATGTTAATGTAGAATAGAAAATTCATTGCCAATGATTCAAGGGAGTTGAATGTTAACAAATATAACTACCAAATGATTGATATGGAGATGGATGCACAGATCTTTCCTTTGAAAATAAGGTGGAATTATCTCATTGAGGTGAAGTATGAAATATATAAAAATGAGAAAATCCTCAAATATATATTCACACATAAATATATGAACATATTCTAATGAATATGGGTAGAGCTTATCATGGAATATGAATTCTCAATTCATTACCATCCAAGTAAATAGAATAAATTGTCCATTTCTCTAAGTACAAATTATAAAAGAACCTATCATTGATTAGAATTGATATGGATCCAATCTTATTATATTTGGAAAGGATGGTTACAGGAATCATTTAGGAAGGACCACCAGCAATCCCTTCATAATTGATTTCTCAACCATATCTTTTGGAAAATATACAGATGATCAAAGCGATGATGTGGGAATTCATGATAAAGTAGAAGTTATAAGAAAAGTGAAATCCTTAGAATTCTGTGTTAATAAATAACGATTTGTGATATTTTGATAATGACTATGTATTCCATCAAATCATAAGATAAAGAAGGTGTTGTTGGATTATTGACATAACTCACCATTCTCCATTCATGCAAAAAGCACAAAAATATATCAAGATCTGAAAGCGCACGATTGTTGTGAAAATATGATGAATGATATCACTAAATATACATTAATGTTCATAGTATGATATCAAGTTAAAGTAGAGAGGAAAACTCAACGAGTATGGTGAAACCATTAAACATACATACATGAAAATTGTAAAACATCACCATGGAATTTTTTACTAGTCCTCCAATGATATAAAGAGGGAATAATGAAATATGGGTTGTGGTGGTTTGACTTACAACGAATTCTCACTTTACTATAGCTAAAATGGATTTCTCATGGAATCAAATTCCCCATATTAAATTAGAGAAGTGGAAATGCTCTATAGAGTACAAATATATATTGTATCCAACCAAGTTCCATGATTCACCTATATGTTATAGAAGATTCACCAACATGATTTAAATAATGTGTTAAACATTAGTATGACTTTTAACCCTCACACTAATATCCAATTTGAGCATAGTATCCAGAAACTTGAGGAAATTTTGAGAGCATGCTCAATTGACTTCAAAGGAGTATGGGACCAATATCTTCCTATGACTCACTTCTCTTACTATAATAGTTTCCACTCGAGCATCCAAATGGATTCCTATGAAGCTATTTATGGGAACTGGTTTAGAAGACCAACATATTTCTATGAATTTGGGGGATGGAAATTGGTAGGTCTCGAGATGGTTGAAGAAATGGTGGAAAAGGTCAAGATCATTCAAAAGCACATCAAGGCTTCTCAGAGATAAAAAAGAACTATGGTGATAATCCTCAATTGGACCAAGAGTTTGATATTGAGGACATTGTATTCCTCTGCATATATCAATGGAATTATGTATTATATTTGGAAAGAATGGAATTCTTATTCCATAATATAGTCCCCTTTTACACACTCGACCACATAAGAGTGGTGGCCTATCAACAATAACTCCAACAAAACCTATCTCATATACATGATGTATTCTATGAATCCATAAAGAGTAAGTACATACCAGACCCCTCGCGTGCACTCAATCCAGAGGTGGTATCACTAGATAAAGATCTTTCTTATGATGATAAGTTGGTGAAGATCTTATATTAGAGAGAATGATTTTATTGAAATAATGAAATTCCCCTTTTAAATGTTCTGTGGAGAAGCTACATGTTTGAGGAAGTGAAAATGGAACTAGGGGAGTTGATGAAACAAAGTTAGCCTCATCCTTTTAAGTGAGGGAAATGAAAAAATTGAGTGAGAAATTTCATAAGAGGTGAAGATTTTAAGGACCCGATGTATTGTAAATAAAATTACACTTTTGATTAAATGTATTTTATATAATATGGTTATAGAAAACACATAAACCAATTTGGTATTATTATATCTTATTTAAATGACTATTAAAAATAATTACTATTGATAATATATTAGTTGAATAGTGATCATACGATTAGTATAACTATAGGGTTTTAACACATCCAATTGACATAAATAAAGGATGTGAGGGCCTCAAACATTATTATTATACCCTATGAAGCCCATTTATCAGAGATTACAAGGGATATTGAATCACTAGTCCTTTTCCATATCCAGGACCATACCATGATCCAACAACGTAAGCATTAATGACACCATTTATGGGAGGAGTTCAAGCTCATCAAGATCATGACCCAAACCATGTATGTAAAACCACCCAATGAAATTATTACCATCACTCACCTAAATTTTAAGGATTTATTGGTTGTATTAAAGGGATATGTTTTATGACCATAACAAATGAGTATGTAAATTATTTTTTATAGAATAATGAACTTATTTGCAACCTCTTATTATTACATTATAAATGTATTTTATTTTGATTCAATACAACATGAATAGTATTTTTGGTTAATATTAAAATTTATTTGAGAAATTTATTTTTATGATTTGAAATATTTTTGGAATAAAAAAAATGTAAAAAATATTATTTTTAAATAATTTTTATATAATATAAATGATCAAAAAAAATTTATGAAGTCAAATGTAATTTTTATTAGGGCTTGAAAGTTATTTATGTCAAAAAACAAGTATTTATTAATAAATACTAATTTTATCTTAAAAAGTTGAATTTAAATAATTAGAAAATTATGTAGATAAAATGAATATTATTTTTGAATCATAACATTTAAATTATCTTATGGTTAATGTTTCATAATTTTCTGAGATAATAAAATTGTTCAGTAAAAATTAAATACTATATAAATATACATATCATTTTATGACATCAAATAAAAAAAGTGATGTAATTAATAATATAATGGTTATAAATGACTAATTTTAATCATTCCCATTAAAATAGTGTGATTTTATGTTTATTTGATTAATTTTATAAAGTCATTGTGAATTCACTATTACCATTGTTATATATTATGGTATTCAAAATTGTTTCTTTTAGAGTATGAATCACCTATGCATAAAAAATGCAATTAGTTTATTAAGTTTATCCATTGGTCATTTAAAATATTGATAATAACTATCTTTTGGATGAATCCTTGGGAAATCCCATGGGATGGTTTGTGGTTTTTATTATTTTATTATGTAAATCCAAAACCTAAATAATAAATAAATTCCCCATCATTCCAATATAAACCAACCTAATCTCCCACTTATCTTCACTCCAACTCCCTGAAGCACGTCCATACTCGTCCCTCAACTCTATATAGTCCTTAAAAGGTTCCACTAATCTCTCAATAATCCCCTCCCAAGAATTTAGATTCATACACTCGTGTAACTGATTTCTCTCTTCTCGTTTTTTTAAAACTTATTTTATATTATGTCTCGTATATTATATTTTCATATGTTGGAATATGTTCCAAAATATCCCCCTTAATATAGATTTAAATTAAAAATTATTAGATCCCCTATAACTCTAATTATTCCTCCCATGATTCTTTTTTCCCATTACCATGCTAAAATATAGTTAAGATTCTATTAATTATTCATGTTTCTTTAATAAATTACATGGAAAAATATACACCACGATTTTCCATGACAAAACAATTATGTAGTAAATACGATACCCATTTCCTATCAATGGTGTTCACATTTATTCACAAAAAAATTTGATTTGGAATATACATATAGCTATTTTAAGCTCCTTGATATGGGAATAAATTATGATGATATGTGAATCTATGTTTTATGATCCATGTGGCACACAGAAACATGAGAATGAAATGAAAGTGATGGGTGCTCTGATCATTATATAGTGCTCTAATGCATTGGTAAATGATTAGCCTCATTAGAAGTCCTGTTAGGAATGAGATTAAACTAGATTCCTTTTTGGTAAACTTTTCATCATGATTTCTTGGCAGTTAACCTTACCATATATTTATGACTCAGTGTTTTTTGATGTTTCCTAATTTCCCATGTTATGATTATCATTCAATATCATGACATAATATTCCTATTCCTTTTATTCTCTATAGATATACCTATTTTCTTATATTTTTTACCTTATGCCATTATAATTATATTACTGGGATTTATATCTCACACCTTTATTTTGTTTTTCCCTAGGATATCACATGATGGTTAAAATCTATTTAATTTTAGATTCATATTAAGGATGTTTTTGAAAATTTTGTTGTATCTCATGTTCAAGATGTTATTCTATTTACATAATTCACAAAGACACTGGTCTTCTCTAGCTTCTAGGTTTTATTATGTGTAATTTAATGTAATAAATAATTAATTAATTCAAAATAAAGAACATGGAAATTGTAAATATGTTGAGGTTATTATAACATAATGGTTTAATAAGTATTGAATGGGTGTGAGAATAAATAAAATAAATACACACGTTGAAGAGATCTATGTCTTCTTCAGGTATCTTTATTATGTTTGTACTGAAGCCTTCATAGGAAGGATTTCTTCCCAAAATAATTATTTTAGGATAATTGTATGGATATTGGGAAGTGAATTGTGTAGGTATTGGATAATCCAAATTGATGTGAAGGTGTAAATAATTTTATAGAGGTTGTGGCATTTTTAAAGTGTGGTGACTTTCACACTTGTAATTTTTAAAAAGAAAAACGATTACCCACATTTTCTATATGACCCAGGGTTCCAACATATAGTATTCATGATCCCTATACATGAAAAGTTCTATGTATAACTATAAAATATATTTTATAAATTTTTAAATAATTTGTACCAATATATTCTTAGTTTAACCCCTCGTTAAATCCATTTTTACATTGACCATAGATACCAAATTCTTCTATTTTATCAATTAATATTGGTAAAAAATTAAATTGACCATATGAGATAATAAAAATAATTTTCATTCCATATATTATGTCAATTATTCCAAATTCCATTCACATAAGTACAAAATTCTAATTTAAAATTATTCCCAAATGTAATATGAGAATGTAGGATTTTAAAGATAAAATGTTCAAATGATTACAATTTGTAATAATATTCAATAGGAAAATTAATCTTATGAAATAAATTGGACTAATTGATATATTATTGAACTATTTTTACTTCAGGTCCAATTAAAAATATAAATAATCATTAAAAATTATTTAAATGAAAAATACATATATAATTAATATTTAGTATTTTTTACTATTTTTCAATAAATGAATCATTCCCTAAAAATAAAATAAAAAAGAAGATAATTTTCATATACTGATTTAAAAATGATGTTTATTTTTTAAATTAAATTTTATAAAAGTTCAAATAATTAGATTTAAATTATGTGAACATAGCTTAACTACCCCATCCTTTAGAAAAAAATAGAGTTTTCAAAAATCCTTACCTTTCAATAAATTATCCTAATGTAATTTATAATAAATATTTTACAATAATTTCCATAATTACTTATTACTATTCATACCACCAATATAATTAATAGGTTATAATATTCACATTTAAATATTATTTTAGTAATTTATTTTTATTTAAACCGAGTCTTTCGTGCGTCCCAACATATTAACACAAATAAATCTATTCTAAAATAAATATTTTAAAATGTCTTGGGGTCATACATATAATAACCTTTTAAGGTTCGTTCATTTTCATTTTTTTTATTTTCAATAAATTTTACCATTATTTTTTATTTAATAAATTTTTTATGTTCACATTCTAGGCATAGAGGCATTTGGTCCACAGAATATTTGGTGTCTTGACTGGGGTAAATTGGTAAAAAGGTAGAATATTAATAATATTTTAAAATATATATATATTCAATAAATGAATTTTTTTTAACAACTATATTAATAAATTTTTTAAAAATGAAACATGTCATTCATTGAGGTAGTGTATCACATGTAGACACAAGCGATGTTTCATATTTCTAATGGATAAACGGGGAAGAAGAAATTTAAAGGTTTATATTTCCACTATAATAATGTTTTTATAAATATCATAATTATTCAATTAATCAATCATTATGACTATAAATATGTATTGGGGATGAAAAAATAAATACATTTTTCCTCGAGACATTAGAATCCACACACACATGTGATATTTTTTTTTCATTGGATAAAAGAAAAATAGATTATAGTTAGAATATAAATATAATGGAAGAAAATTATAATAATAATACTGATTTAAATATTTCATATTTTTTAAAATATATTTGGATATATTTTAAAAAGAAACAAACTGGAATGAATAGGGTTGATATGACTACCTCTTCCTTGAGTATCACACTTTTGATTGAGCTTCTAGCCATTGGAGGAAATGTTAGTGGTGATAAGAAAAGTTTGAGTATAATTTATGAGAATATTATATAGTTAATTGGTTATAATTATAAAACAAAAACAAAGACCTATTTTTTTTAAAAAAAATTAGAGTGAGTCCCATTTATTGGAAAAATATTAATGTTATTTTCACAAATATTCATTCATTAAGGGCCATGAATGTAATTTTAAAAATAATTTTATGCACATTAATGGAACATTAAGAAAATTTAAAATCATTAAAAATCCAAAATTATCATTTATATTAATTATATTATTTTTAAATCAATTAATATATCATTATTTAAATTTAAATATCAATATGTTCATTTTCTAAATTATTGACCGAAGTGGACATAAAAACAACAACATAACAACAAATCATAAATATAATAATTTTAACCACCCCTAATATATAATATATGTATAAAAATATTTGTGTCATCATAATTGATTCATCAAATACAACCTTTAATGTTACTAAAATCGTTTAATTTATTTTTGTACAACTTTTACAAGCCTTGTGTGGATGTTTCTTATACACTTTTAATAAATATAGTACCATTAAAAAATTGAAAAAATATTCATATAAATATATACATAATCATAATTATGTTGTATAATAATTCACATTAATTTTTTATCATTATCATTTTCTTGATAACATATTAAATTTATAAAGCGAGAATCAATGGCATTTAAAAAAATACACATAATATTAAAACACAATAAGGGCATTTATCATAGGAAAGTGGCAATAAAATTTCCATATTTCAATTTTTGGATAATGGAGGGTTTAAATTAAATCATAATGTTAATATTATACATGTTTGAGATATTTTTATGTCCTAATATCTTATTTTAAACATTTACTACATTTAAGATAAACTATAGTGATTAAATTTTTCTAATTCAGAAAATTATTTTTTGACTACACAAAATGGACTGTAATAATTAAATTAAAAATGATGATCCCAAAAATGAAATATACATTATATGATTAAAATTTTATAGGTGAAAAATTGTTATTTAAATATAAATATAAAAAATGAGAAATAAATTTTAGAAAAACAATATTTGTCTGAAAATATTAATATACACCTAAATCATTTATAAATATAATACCCATGAAAATTATTAGAAATTAACTAAATAAGGGGATATATTTTAAAATTAATATCAATCCAAAACTGGATTTCACCTTCCTACCACTGAATAAATGTAAAAAAACCAAAAATATTTTTTTATTAAAATAAAATATGACTAATGTTCCAAAAAGACAAGCATGGGTTTCCAAATTCGAAATAATTTTTTTAAAAGATTTTTTCAATTCAATAAATATATTTTTTTTCATACAATTGTTTTATAATTTTTAGGTCATTCTTATATCATAATGATGTCATAAATGTTACAGTTGTTATAAAACCACGATTTTTCTGTATTCAACCAAAAATCAATGATTTCTAAAAAAATATTAAATCATAAATATGGGATAATTTTAATATTTTAAATCCAATAATATATTCTATTTTATAAAAGTAAATTTTTAAATTTATAAAATTTATTTTTTAATTTATATCATAAAATACATGAAGGAAAATTATTTACAATTAAGAACTATTTATTTTTCAAATAAAAAATAATATGTTCTCCAAATATATTGATACAATCATGTCTATGATCATAATAATAGTAAATATAAATATGAATCTATTGAATTAACATATATATACATTTAAAAATTATCTGATATGGAATAATTTTCTAAAAATATATTTGACCATTAAATAAAATCCATTTTCTATCACAATGTATAAATAATAGTTTAAATGTGTATTTTGAATCTAACTAATATATTATAAAATTTCAAATATATAATAGACACATATTAACTAGTATATAATAATCATAAATTCAAAATCATGAATATTAATAATCCATAAAATTTAAATAATATAAAAAATACATTGGTTTTAACATTCTTCAACCTTAATAAAATTATGTTCCTTTAATTTTATATTCTTTTGAAAGAGAAATGGTTTCTGAAATTTAAAAAAAAATGTAATATATTTTAAAAAACAATTCCAAAAGTAAATAAAGTATTTTTTAAACCCTGTTATTAAATTGAATCCCAAAAAGGTAACCTCAAAAGAAATTAAAGGTAATGATAGAAAATGTGGACTGAAATATAAAAGAAATAAACAGATGTTCTAAGAAATTCTTTGGATATTTTTTAAACCATATTTTTTATAAGGCTCATACATTTGTGTGAGTTTCTAAGGCATATATTGAGTATTTAGTTATATTTTCTCTATAGGTATTTATAGATTTATTATCTTTTTACATGATTTTAAGGAACTATTTTACCATTAAGATAAGGTATTTGATAAAATATACTTTCTTGTTTTATTTCCATTCAATAAGTATAATTTCATCATTGGGTTTGATGTTTTAATGAATTTTCACTGTTAATCGATATATCCTTCTAAATGATTAATTATTCAAGGATTCATCATGAAATAAATATCTAATGGATTATGATATCCACTAAAATAAGAAAATTTATTCCTCCTATTTCAACCCATTTTCTAAAATTGAAATGGTTATAAGTGGATTAAAAATTACTAATTTGAAATAACTTTCATATAAAGAAATAATTAATTAATCTATAAATCATTATAAATTACCCAGATGTTCTACATAAATTATTACAAAAATAACTGACCTTAAAATACTTCAACATATTCCATATCAATTTTCATTCTTAATAATCTGAATGATTTAATCGTATGAACTTCAATAATAAAATTAACATTTATCTCTAAAAATCATTACTCAATCATAAATCCACATAAGAATATATGATTATAACCTAATAATATATCCTCCAAAACATACTACTCCTTTCCTAGACTATCTTTAACCACCATAACCTAAAATCATTGCAAAATCATATATGTTGTCAAAAGATACCATAATTATTATGACTTAAATATTATAAGCTAATTTCAAATAAAATACTAGACTAGTCAATAATTTCACATTCACCATAATTTTTTAATGTTACCAGAATAAAATTTAATTCCAATTAACCATAATTACTTTATTATATAAGTATATATTAACCATAAATATTCTCAATAAATGTTACTTTATGTCCCCAAATATAAAAAAACATTCTTCCCAAATAACCATCACCATAAACAATAATCTCTAATGTTATCTAACTATAATTTGAAAGCTATTATACTCTCCCATTACTAAACTAACACATAATTATGTGTTAAATAACAAGGATTCTACATTGTTAAATTCCCATGATTTGTAATGATTAATATTTTAGGGAATTATTAAAACCATTACATATATTTTTGGATACTTCTATAGTGTATATTTATTACTAAAAATTGGTTATTACGTTTATACTAATTTTTTATTCATTAAAATATTTCACTAAATACATTCTCTAGTATTTAATTATGGGAATTTCTATGGTTACAACACCAACATATTCCCTATAAAAAAATTAATATTTTTGGATGAGTATAAAATGCTCATTAAGGGAAATAAAATGAATTTAATACCCATAATCAAATGGAAAACATAACAAACCATGAGAATGATTACCTATTCAAATAATAATACATTGAACCACAAATAAAACATAATCACAAGAGAATACATCTTTTCTTAATGAAACTCGTTATAACTTATTGTAATTATAGAAAAATGTAGAATATTAATCGGGACATCATATTTATAAACAATTTTTACTCATATTTTACCATTACTAGAATAAGATATAATATGTAATTTGAAATAAATATTTTTTTAGAAAATTAATCATAATCAAATATACTAGTGGGATACATCTCCGGACCACCTATTATCATATATAACATTCTAGAAACATTACAAAATTTAAATATATTTTAACATTAAATTTTCTTTATGACACTAATTTGAACAAATAATCAAAAGCATATTGAAACATCTCATAAAAATTATATGACATATCCATTAATTATTATAATACTTTAAAAATGAAGAATTACCCAAAATAACAAGATTTAATTTACCTTATATAACTATGAAAACATAAAGAGGATTCTTAATTAAAAAGAATATTTCTAACAGAAAGAAATGGAAGTGATGTGGTGGATGTTTAGAAATCATTTTCCCCACTTTTATAAGAAAATAAGAAAATAATTGTATATAAAATGCAGAAAAAATTTGTATTAAACCCTTTTTCAAGGGGAAAATGATAGTTTAAAATGAATTTAGTCACAAATTTTGTGGAAAAATAAGCACATTATAAAAAATTGTAAAAAAGTTATGAAAGAAATAGAGTTCGAGACATTTGGAATGAGGTTTTCAAAAAATTCTATTAGATCGAGTCCAAACATTCCAAATACATCTTTTATTATCTAAATTTATGAACTATTATATATTATTTAATAAATTTAGGAACTTTTTAATGTTTATTCCATTTTAATTATTTTTATTTGATTTAAGGCAATTATTTTTTAGTTACTAAATCTATTATTTTCACATTAGAATTTTCAATATTGTTTATAAAAACACATATTTTTTTTATTTATGGGGTAAAAGGAGTCATAAAATGGTTATTTAATCATTAATGAATCAAATTAGTGATACAAAATCATATTTAATAATTAAATTATATTTTTAAAACAATACAATAAAGTTAGTGAGTAAAAATGTAACATATTGTTTATGGAGTCAGTAGTTTGTACCTATAATTGAGAAATGTATTCATAGTCCATTAGATGATTAACAAAATATAAATAGTGGTTTATCTTTATTGAATCATAATTATGTCAAAATATTATAATTATTTATTTAATGTACATTTATAACAAGCTATATGAGGTTTTGATGAAAAATAAAACTCATCATTTATTTTGGTGGTAGTATACACATACTAATAAAAGTGTTAACAAATATGAATAGATAGAAGGGAATTGAACAATTTTTGAACCATTAAGTTAAATAAATTTTAATATACTAAACATATTTACATGATTGTATTAAATTGGGTATAATAGATTTGGGTAAGGTTTAATAATAATTAAACTTGATTGAATTTATTTAGTATCATTACCTCTTCCGTGGGTATCATCCATTTTAATGAGACTATATACATTTGAGGAGAGATTTATTATAGTTCTAGAGAATAAGGGATATGGTATGGGAAGTGTGGATAGGTATTTGGCTATATGATTTTGGGAGAATCAAACTAATTTTAAATGGAAAAGTGGGATGGGAAATAGTCAACAATGTCACTGATGGTCCATTTATGGGTCACATGGGACATCAAAATTCATCCAATCCTTATCACATATAATTATTTTAAAATAATATCCATTATTTTTATACTTCATATAGAAGAATAGAGTTAATTATTTGTAATTTTATTGCATAATTATACTATTATTTATAATTAAAAATTAATTACTAACAAAAATATATTTTATTCATTATAAATTTAATTTTCTAGACCAGTCCATATAATATATTAACCCATATCTATATCATTACAAAATAATAAAAATATTAAGTGAGGGGGTGTGATATTGTTTAATATAATATTGAATTAAAATAATATAAATTTCATTTTCATGGGAAATTACAGTGACTATAATTTTTTGTAAATAAATATTACATCTTAATAGATGCATATTTAATATGTAACATTATGATCCTTGCCAAAATTAAATATGATCCTTATATTTGGAAATATTGATATGATAAAAAGTATTTTGTAAGAGATATATAAAATCATCCACTTTATTCTTCCTAAGTAGAACATTTTATTGTCATATCATACATAAAATATTATTTCAATCATGGGGAGGGGAAATAGAAGAAAGTCTTAGCACTGATTCTTGGTAATGGTAAATAAAGAAGATATCAATGATCACATAAGAATTACATGTGCATAGGACTATGAGAAAATTATCATTATAATTGAAAACCATAAAACATATCATAAATAATAATCTATAATAATGATATAAATCATGTAAGTTTATAAGACATGATCTGAATGGAATCAAAGTACATGAGCCATGGACGAAAAACATATGAATAAATATATATTTTTCTTATACACATAAAATTATAAAATAATTTATTTGGTCTAATATCACTTCCATGACTATCATAGTGGATTTTGTTCACTCCCTTTTTTATCGTATCCTTACTCATCTTTAACTACTAAGACCATCATTGTTTACCAAATCCCTCATTGAAATTGGTTCAATCCTTATTCCATTCCATATTATCTCATACGATTTATATATTTTCCCAATAATGTAAAAAGATATATAATTCTACACCTATACTTTTAATAAATGAAATCACATATCTGTATACTAATAGATAACAAATAAATCACATTTATCATCACATATAGATAGAAAATGGGGTTTTAAATATTTAAAAATTTCACCAAGGTATAAATTCTGTAAAATAAACATGTTTCTTAAATATCTTCTAATAATAATCATAAACCAACCAAATAATGTTTAAATATGGTATTATTGTATTATATCCCCACTAAATAGAACGTAACATCAAAATATGTTATCTGGAATAAATATTTCCATTAAAATAGATCATGGAATAATTACTGGGGGAAATTACTTGTTAAGTTATAAATTACTTCTAGAATAACAAAATGTTTTTAGAATACTATGGAAATATTTTTTTATTAATATAACCACTTCAAAATACAAATAAATCCTCCAATAATTGATAAATCAGGATGGTAATAAATTTCATTCATGTTGTATATGTTAAAATATTCTATTCACATATTTTGTAAACATAAAAAATCACCTCATTCTGAAAAGGAAAAAATTATTCCTTTCATAAAATATATAAAATTTAAAACATTCATCAAATTGAAAATAAAAAATCATTGGATAAATTGTAACAATTGTTTTATATAAAATTACAAAACATGGATTTGAATGAAAAATTATTTTTTAACTGAAGAGAGAAATATTGTAAGATTTAATTAAAAATATTATTTCGGTATCCTGAGTATATAAATAGATAAAAATTATAGGAAAAAAAGTAATATCAATAAATATCTTGTAGAGATTAAAATTTATGGGACTATTGAGATACTGATCATGAAATTTCATCATTATGAACTGAATCATGCATAATATCGGTAAATATTGATATGGTCACATAAAACCCTTACCTCATGGTCCACATAATTAAAAATAACTCTTACATCCTATATAAAAAGTTGAAATTTATTATAAATATTTAATATAACCATTATACTATTTACATAATATTATGAGTGTCACGACCTGTCCCCCGGGGCCCGTTCTGTGACTACCCCAAGCCCACCTTCCATAGGCCAGGGGCTGGCGACTAGAACCAAAGGCGTAAATTCCAAAATCTAGCAAGGCATTGACTTTATAACTCTAAACACACACAACAGAGCACACATTTGGATACAAAACACCAAGTGAAACTGTATAACAAGTGAGTGTTGAAAAGTAAAGGGGTCAGAAATACAATCCCAACTATGAAGTACAAGTACAACTGAAATTGACAAAAATAGATGAAAGGTGAAGAGAATATCATGGATCATCCACCATGGATCCTACCTGAAGGGTAGGTACAGATAGCCTCCCCAGCACTTTGTGCCTGTCGGTCTCCTCCGGGTACTGACTCGTCGTGAGGTCCACCTCCGGATACAGTCCAATCACAATACACACATCCTCGATCAGTGTTGTATGTCATCTGTATCCAAAATAATGAGTTGAGGGCATAACCCGTGCATGGGGGAGTATAATGATACTCTGTAGGGACCCCGAGACCACCAATGTCTCTCAATGTCCACCGAGGAAAAACCATAGAGTATGAAATCAACAAATAGCCATTACGTAGGTATATGCCCATTCATATACCTATGTTATCAAGTAACCCATCTTAATAATGAGGAAAATACATAATTTATTGAATCATCTCACACAGGTATACAAATTATGTAGAGAGAGTGAGATAATCAGATATATACACTGAATCATCTATTATGTTGAACCCACATAGGATATAGGAACAGAAATCAGAACTGTCGAACCCACACAGGATCCAGGAACAGTAAGTGGAGCTTTCGAACCCACACAGGATCTAGGAACAGTCTTCAGTGCTGTCGAACCCACCCAGGATCCAGGATCAATCGTCAGCGCCATCGAACCCACACAAGATCCAGGAAAAGTCGTCAGTGCTGTCGAACCCACACAAGATCCAGGAAAAGTCATCAGAGCACAGCCAGCCATAGGGTTCTGCACAAATCATGCTTGATTCCAGGAGGGTTCGCTCCTCATTCCAAGTGTCCCAAAGGTCTGCCACATCATAGGGGAAAATCTAAGAAATATGTTTCCAAGACATAGAGACGAGATGACCACGCCATTTTCCAAAATGAACATAGCACTTTGGAACAAGTTACATGTTGTGTCTTCAGACCTCGGGTAATTTCCATGTACAACGGCCCGTGTCGAAAGGCTGGTCGTATAGAAAAGTAAGTACACGACGTGTGGTATGGTTACTTGTCGTGTCTAAAGACCACGCGTACTACCCGTGTGCAACGACCCGTGTCATAAGACTGATCGTGTAGAAAAATAAGTACATGGAATGTGGTATGGTAACATATAGTGTCTACAAAACTGGTGTCGGCTCTATGTACACTGGTCATGTGCCCGTACACAGCCTCAACCCCTGTTCGCCATCCCGTGCAACTCATGCACTGGGTATCCCATGTCACTGGCCTTGCCTGGTAGTGTGGTGGATTACATGCATGTGTACTCCACCCTGTGTCCGTGTATCCCTTGTATGTAACCCAAGTCTCACAAAGCCGCTTCTGGAAAACTGCGTAGAGAGTACACGCCATGCCTCTTGGCCGTGTAATTCTTCTCGTGTCCGTTTATTTCCCAGAATACACACCATGTCTTGCGAAGTCTCTTTTATCCATTATGTTTAGAGAATACACACCATGTGACCGGGTCACACACCATCATTTACTTGTCTAACATCGGAATCTCAAGGCGCATAACTCCCATACTACACGGCGTGTTCATCAAAGGTACATGCCGTGTATTTTGGAATTTTTTAGAAACAACACCTCTGGACAGCACACCTCCCATGAAGTATATTCTTCAATTTTATGGTTCGTTCATCCTGAAACATCAGAAACTAGGTTTCCCTGATGTCTCGTAGTCGTCTCGGGTGTTTTCGAGCCTCTGATCGGCTCTGAAAACACGAATTGATTAAGATGCTCAAAGAATGGTCGAGGAATGGTCTTTCCTATTCCTGTCTGATCTACCGCCCGCTATCATCGTGACACCTCCTCTAGGTCGTTGTGATGTTGGTTCTTGAATTATGGATCATTGTGTCACAAAACGGTCTCCCAACGATCCGTTGTTCATCACCCATGAAAAATGAAAGGAACACACCAAACATTCACAAGCACGGAGGAGGTATCGAGCCATGTTTGTTTGGCTCGGTCCTTCCATGTTGGTTTGGTAGCAAGCGGGTTAAGAGAAACAATCATGGAAGGAAGAACAAACTTCTCCCAAATCAAAAAACACCCCAACCTTTTTCTTTGTTCACTGACGGAGTCACGGGGAAGTCGGACATCAATTAGTTATTGACGAACATGTCCTACATCGATGGAGGTTACGAGGAAGGAAGTCGAAGACGCTCCTCACTAGTGTTCTTCATTCTTCAATGGTGAGAGCTTTTCTTCCCAAGCACTCTCCTCCCCAAAGTTCCACCAAGTTGAAAATTCCAAGCCGAAAATAATAGATTATGATATCTTATTAAATGGTTGGAATAATATTCAAATGGTTTAATTAATTAATTAAAAGTGTTGGCTGAATTAATTAACTAAAAGGATAAGAAACATTAATTTTTAGGGGATTTGAAGAGGCTCCTCAACACTTAATGTTAGTTTGAGGGTTTCCCCATTAATGGGGTGTTTCAAGGGGGTTTAAATACCAGGTGGTCCCCACCACAATAAAAATGAAGTGGAGGTTAGGTTTAAGAAGTCCCCACCAACATAACCTCTCATGGGAGGTCAAGGTGTGGTGGTCCCCACCTCCAACTTCCACATGGTGGTTATAACAAATAAAATAAAAAAATACATGCACTTATTTTATTTTATTATTCCCATGTAAAACCAACAAACTATCATTTAATATCGACCCATTATCATTGAGGTGATAGTCTCCTTAAGAAAATACTAGTGATGCGAGTTCAACGGTGCCCTTGGAGTTCAATTCCTAACACTGGTTCATAAGTTATAAAAACCCACTAGAATGTTTACTGAATGTACCTAAACAAAAATTAAGAAATTGATTCCAGGAACTACGGGACTCGAAATCACGCACCGTCAATTTTCGCGGACTCGTAAAATTCCCATGTATTTAAGAAGAAAATTTTCACAGAAATTCTAGGTCATTACATTCTCCCCACCTCAGGGCTTTACATCCCGGTAAGATACAACTCGATCTAAGAGAACAAATGGGGGTACAGAGCACAAATCTGAGCGTCCTGCTCCCATGTTCTCTCCTGGAGGTTCTCGTGCTGCCAAGAAACACACACCTGATGTATCGACCATCCAAGTAGGACCCACTATTGTTGATTCTCAGTCTCCCCTGGAACCTCCGTGAAAGTCGCCCCATCTTCGACGTCCAACTCTCCATGGTTGATGATGTGAGAAGGGTCATGCGCGTATATCTTCAGCTGAGATATGTGGATGAAGTTTTGCACCCGGTACAACTAAGGTGGAAGAGATAAGCGGTAATGGACCTCACCAAATCAGTTGAGGACCTGAAAAGGTCTTATGAATCTCGGAGATAACATTCCGCCTCAGCCAAATCTCCATAAACCTCATTGAGATGAGACCCGTAGAAAGATGTGGTAGCCATCCTCAAACTCTAGAGGTCTTCGTCTCTTATTAGAATTCGACTTCTGTCTGCTCGGTGCTGTCTTCATCCGCTCCTGGATGATCTACACCTTCTCGGTGGTAGCTCGTACCATCTCTGGTCCCACTAGTGCTAACTCCCCTGGGTCTGTCCAGCACAGTGGTGATCTGCAAGGTTGACCATACAAGGCCTCAAAAGGTGTCATCCCGATAGTGGAGTAATATCTATTTTTATATGAAAACGCCACCAAAGGTAAGTGATCCTCCTAGCTATGACTACAGTCGAGGACACAAGCACGTAGCATGTCCTCGAGGGGCTGAATGGTCCGCTCGGTATGACCATCTGTCTGAGGATGGAATGTGGTGCTCAGATGAAGTGGCATCCTGAAATCCTCCTGCATCCCCTTCCATAGCTAGAAGTTAAATCATGTGTCACGATCAGAGAAAATATAAGAAGGTACTGCAGGTAGCTTCACAATCTCCTATACGTAGAGGCATCCTAATCTTTCTTCTGAACCCTGCTCTCTGGTCGGTAGGAAGTGGGTCGACTTTGTGAGTCGGTTGACGATCACCCAAATAGAGTCGTGACCCCTAGATGTACGTGGAATTCATGTCACAAAGTCCATGGATATCCCTTCCCACTTCCACTCTGGGACCTCTAATGGTTGAACCAGGCCTGCTGGTACCAGATGCTCTGCCTTCACTAGTTGAAAAGTGAGGCATTGAGAGGAAAACTCTACTACTGCTTTCTTCATCCCTGTCCACCAGTGCTGTCATCTGAGGTTTTGGTATATCATCACCACTACTGGATGTACCACTAAAGGGGAAGTGTGGAAGTCCCAAAACAGTTCCTCCTGAAGTGCCACTAGTACCAAGTTATGCCTTATAAATAGGATGATGTGCTCCCCACCTTCAGAAAATTTAGAAGTTGGCTTCCCTGTGGATATCTGAGCACTTCGTGTCTCGTAGTCAGCGTCTCCATGATGTGCCTCCCTAACTCACAGAAAAAGTGGGGGAGTGAATGTTAGCGACTGAAGAAAGGAAGCACCATCTCTATCCACAATGGATATCTATAAAGAAGTCAGCTAATCTGTCGCCTCTCCTAGCATTTGTATACCAGATCATCTACTGAGTGCATCTGCAACGACGTTCCCCTTCCCAAGAGTATATACTATCTCAAAGTCATAGTCTTGGAGGAACTCAAGCCATCACCAATTCCTCCAGTTTAGGTCCTTCTGAGAGAATATATACATGAGACTCTGGTGGTCAGAGTAGATTGTGAAATTCTCACCCATAAGATAGTGTCGCCACATCTTCAAGGTGAAGGCCAGAGTTGCTAACTCCATGTCATGGCTGGCGTAGTTCTACTCATGTTTTCTCAGCTGACGATAACCATAAGAAAGCATTGATCGCTCCTACATCAGTACACACCCACATCTGGTCCCTGATGAATCGCAGTAGACTACGTACCATCTACCCCCTATGAAAGCCTAAAGATGGGAGCACTAGTCAGCCTCTACCTCCGCTCCTGAAAGCTCTAATGGCATATCTCATACCACAAAAAGGGTTTCCCCATTTCATCAATGATGATAGTGGTGTTGCAACTCTGTAGAAGTTTGGTATGAACCTCAGGTAATAACCAGCTAAACCCAGGAAACATTGTACCTTCATCACACTCCTGGGTGGATCTCAAGAAAGTACCGCCTCAATATACACTTGATCCACTACAACTCCAGTCTCCGAGATGACATGTCCTAGAATGTGAACCTCTCGGATCCAAAACTGGCACTTCGAGAGCTTACTAGAAAGCTGGTTCTCTTAGAGTTTGTCCAATAATACCTACAAATGGTAGGCATGCTCCTCATCAGTAGTTGAGTTGATCAGAATGTCATCGATGAAGACTACGGCAAAGAAATTGGGGTATGGCTGGAAAATCATGTTCATGAGTCCCATGAACACTGCTGGAGCACTGGATACGCCGAATGGAATAACCATGAACTCATCATATATATAAAAACACCTAAATTCCTTCTTCTGCACATCCTCATATCAAACTCTAAGTTGGTTATAGCCTGAACTGAGGTCTATCATTGAAATCCACCAAGATCCCTTCAGCTGATCAAAGAGGTCATCAATCCTGAGGAGTGGGTACTTATCCTACACAGTAATTTGGTTCAGGCGATGGTTGTCAACAAAAAGCCTCATGCTTCCATCCACCTTCATGGTGAACAGAATTGGGGTTTCCCATGGAGAAACACTGATCCAGATGAATACCTTCCCCTGTAAGTCATCCAACTATACATGCAGGTCTCGAAGCTCTGTGGGAGCCTTCTGATACTCTGGTGTAGATATCGGTGTTGTCCTGGGGTACATGTCAATTTAGAAGTCCACCTATCTGCAAGGAGGTAGTCCTGGAACATTTTCTGGGAAAACATCCTCATACTGGTCCACCACTACAGGATAACTCGGACTCTCCACAACAATTGCTCCAAGGGTAAGGCAGGCCAACTGGTGAGTGATCGGTTGTACCCTCCTTTGAGTATGTCCGTCCTAGGCTGCAATGGATCCCTTCTATCCGGTGAAGGTAAAACTGGTCTCATCCATGCTGACACAATGCACATTGTTCCTAATACATTCAATCTGAGCAAGGACTTTAGATAACCAATCCATACCCAAGATGACGTCATAAGGCCTCGACGCTGCTATGAGGAGATCCCAACCGAATCTCTCACCTCATAGAGTAATCTCACTCTGCCGATATGAGTGCGTGATCGTCTAGTCTTCTATTGTAAGAGTCACTAGCCATAAGGATCGAGCCGATAGCTCTGTTGGAATCTCCATGCTCTGAATGAGGGTAGTGGAAATGAAAGAGTGACTGGAACCTGTGTCATTAGGAACTGTAGCTAAGGTGGAGTTGAAATAGATCATACCTTGAATCATCTCTAGAGTGACGTTATAGTAATACTCAGCTACCTGGAGCTGAGCTCTCACATATCCACCTACTCTTTGTGGTCAGGGTGGATCTACTGGTGGTGGTGGTGGTGGTAACATCTCAAAATGTCGTCCACCACCAGCTATACGGCCAGCTCCTCTTCCATGTCCGCCTTCTCCCTGCAGACCACCTTGATCAAACCTCTGCCTCTGCCTGGGAGGTCCCTCAACTGTCTGTTGATCATCCGATCGGCGGTTCGAACAGTAAAGATCCATGTTACCGTGCCTGCTACTTGTGAAACACTGCCTGTTCCACGAATGTTTGGCTCTTTATCGTGTGCCTCGCACAACCGAACATGACTCCTGGCGTCTCCCACCGGATGGTCTGGTCCGCTTGGACCTCTGCAACATCTGTCTACTGCCAGCTGCCGAAGACTCCCCTACGTGATTCCGAGTGGCAGGTCTCACTACTGGTGACTGGTCAACAAAGACACATTCCACTAAGAGGGCTTGCTCCAACACCCCCGACTATGTCAGGATGCTGAGGGAGATCATCGTATCCCTGATCTCTCGCCTGAGCCCCTGCTCGAAGGTCCCGGCCATGAATAATGGGTCTCGTACCATATCTATGGAGTAGCGCAAGAGGTTAGTGAACCTCGCTGAGTATTGTTCCATCATCATGCTACCCTGTTGTAGATGAAGTAGCCCATGTATCCGCACTTCACTTAGGATGGCTGGGAAAACTCCGTCCAAAATAGGCTCTCAAAGTCTGCCCAGAGTAATGTCACCTTGTCATGCAGCTGAAGCATCAGGCTCCAACATTTGCCTGCTACTGCCTGAAGGAAACTCATGGCAAGGATCTCCATAAGGTCATCTAGTGTCCCTACTAGTCTGACAACTCTCACCATAGCCTCCAGCCAATCTGTAGCTGCATGTGAGTCTGTCTCACCCCATTAACCTAGGTGACCTCTGGTGTTGGAACTTGTGCAACGCGCTCATGCGGCGTGAACTCTTCGTTGTTGGGGATGGTGGAATTGGTGGCCCAACATGTAGTGGTATCGCCGGTGCATCCTCTATGTTAGGGACCTACATCGAGGCCTCATCGCTCGGTGGTCTACAGTCTCGTACAAAGCCTGGAACCCTAGCTGGATATCTGCATGGAGGCATTTTGTATAGAAACAGGTGTGCCATTGTCAAAAATTTATTCCTGGTGAGCTGAATCAAAGAGATCACAAGGAAAAAATCTTCAAAACACACAGGCAATCAATGTTTTTGTGCACTTAGTCGGAAATCAGAAGGGTCTTGGTGAATGGATACGTCGACCGCCGCACCAACACTCCACTAACAGAACTGGAAACCGCACTCAGTACCCTTATCTCTATTGCTTCTCAGAAAATATCAGAGTCCTATTTTCTGTAGTAAAACTGATCCCTCTGATACCAATTTGTCACAACTGTTCCCATGGGGCCCTTGTTGTGACTTCCCCATGCCCACCTTCCATAGGCCAGGGGCTGGAGACTAGCACTAAAGGTGTAATTCCCTAAATATGGGATGTCATTGACTTTATAACAGTAATCACACAAAACATAGCACACAGCTGGATACAAAACACTATGTAAAACTGTATAACAAGTGAGTGTTGAAAAGTAGAGGGGCCAGAAATAAAAGCCCAAATATAAAGTAAAAGTACAACTGAAAAGGAAAAAAACATCTGAAAGGTGAAGAGCAACTCCTGGATCATCCACCACGGATCCTACATGAAGGGTATGTACATATAGCCTCCTCAGCACTCCACGCCTGTCGGTCTCCTCCGGGTACTGACTCTCTATGAGGTCCACCTCTAGTTACCATCCAGTACTCGTATAATCAGCCTCGGTCAGCGTTGTCTGTCGTCTTCATCCAACATAATGAGGTACAGGCATATCCCATGAAGGGGTGAGTATAATGATACTCAGTAGGGATCCTGATACCACCATGGTCTCTCAAAATCCACCTAGGATAAACCACAGAGTATGAAATCAATGGATAGCCATTACTTAGGTATATGCCCATACATATACCTATGTTATCAAGTAAACCATCTCAATCATGAGGAGTACACATATGTTACTAACTCAGATCACACATATATACAACTTATATAGAGAGATAGAGATGATCAGATATAGCCACTAAATCTTCTATTCTGTTGAACCCACACATGATCTAGGAATATAAATTAGAACTGTCAATCCCACACAGGATCCAGGAACAGTTGTCAGTGCTGCCAAACCCACACAGGATCCAGGAAAAGTCATCAGTGCTGTCGAACCCACACAGGATCTCAGAATAGCCATCAGAGTGCAGCCCGCCATAGGGTTCCTCACAATGTATGATTGATTCCGGGAGGGTCTTCTCCTCAAGACAAGTGTCTGAAAGGTCTGCCATGTCATAGGGGGAAAATCCAATAAATACGTGTCCAAGACACAGAGAAGAGTTGACCAAGCCATTTCCAAAAAAGTTCATGGCGTGTAGGAATAAGGCACACGCCATGTCTTCAGACCTCCGGTACTACCCATGTACAACGGCCCGTGTCGAAAGGTTGGTCGTATAGAAATGTAAGTACACGGAATCTGGTATGGTTACATTCCATGTCTATAGACCTCAGGTACTGCCCGTGTGCAATGGCCCATGTCATAAGACTGATTGTGTAGAAAATTAAGGACACGACATGTGGTATGGTTACATGTCGTGTCTATGAAACTGATGTCGGCTCCGTGTATGCTGGCCATGTTCCCCTACACAGCCTCAACCTATGTTCCCCAACCCATGTAACTGATACACGGGGTAGCCCATGTCATTGGCCATTCCTGGCAATGTAGTGGAGTACATGTATGTGTACTCCACCCCGTGTCCTTGTATCCCCGATATAAAATCCGTGTCTCGTGAAGCCGCTTCTTCCAATCTATGTAGAGAGTACACGTCATGCCACTTGGCCATGTAATTCTACTCGTGTCCGTGTATTACCCAAAATACACGACATGTCTCATGAAGTCACTTATACCATTCTGTGTAGAGAATATAGGCAGTGTGACCAGGTCACATGTCGTGTGTTACTTGTCTAATCTCCAAATCTCAAGACACATAATGCCCTTACTACAAGGCGTGTTCGTTTGAAGTATACGCCGTGTATTCTATAATTTTCTAGAAATGGCACCTCTGGCCAACGCGCCTCCCATGAAGTCCGTTATTTATCTTGATGGTCCGTTCATCACGAAACATCGGACACTAGGTCACCCTGATGTCTTGTAGTCATCTCTGGTGTTTTCGGGCATCCGATCGACTCTGAAAACACGAATTGATTCGCCCTATCAATGAATGGTCGAGGAATGGTTCTTCTAGTTCCGGTCCAATCTGTCTCCCGCTATCGTCATCGCACCTCCTCTAGGTCATTGTGGTGTTGGTTCTTCAATTTGGGATCGTTACGTCGCACAATGGTCTCGCAACGATCCGTTGTTCTTCATCCATAAAGAATGCAAAGAACACACCAATAATTCACAGGAACGGTGGAGGGATTGGGCCATGTTTGTTTGGCCTTGTCCTTCCGCGTTATTTTTGTATCAGGTGGGTCAATAGAAACAGTCATGGAAGGAAGAACCAACATTGCTCAAATCAAAACAGACCCCTACCTTGTTCGTTGACGAAGTGGTGGGGAAGGTAGACGTCGATTCGTTGTAGATGAACACGTCATATGACGATGAAGGTTCTGAGGAAGGAAGTCGAAGTTGCCCCTCACCGACATTCTTCATTCTTCATTGGAGAGTGATTTTCACTCCATGTTCTCTCCTCTCCAAAGTTCCACCATGTAGAAAAATTAAATGCCAAAAATAATAGATTATGATATCATATTAAATTGTTGGCATAATATTCAAATGGTTTAATTAATTAATTGATAGTGTTATCTCATTTAATAAAATAGGAGGATAAGGCACATTAAGTGTTCATGGAGTTGAAGAGGCTCCCATATACTTACTGAATGTTTGAGGGTTTATCCATTAATGGGGTGTTTCAGGGGGGTTTAAATCCCAGGTGGTCTCCGCCACAATAAACATGAATAGGAGGTTAGGTTCAGGCGGGCCCCACCATCATAAACTCTCATGGGAGGTTAAGGTGTGGTGGTCCCTACCTCCAACATCGGCATGGAGGTTATAAAAAATATTATAAAATAAGACATGCACTTATTTTATTTTATTATTCCCACATAAAACCCAAAAACTATCTTTTAATCTCAACCCACTGTCATCGAGGTGATTGTATCCTTAAGTGAATATTGGCTCAGCAAGTTCAACAGTGCCCTCAAATTTTAATTCTGAGAACCGGTTCAAAATTTATAAAAACTCGCTCGTACGTTTACTGAACGCACCCGAACAAAACTTCAAAAATTGATTCCGGGAACACCGGGCCTCAGAATCACGTGCCATCAGTTTTTTCAGACTTGTAAAATTCCCATGTATTTAAGAAAAAAATTTCCACCGAAATTCCGGTTCTTCAAAATGAGACCCATGTATAAATTTTCAACATCTATATATTAATAATTCATCATTAAAATAAAAAATTACAGGTGTTAGCTCTTCATTATTCATGGATGAATTGGTTTTTAGGTTATATTCCTTGAACATTGATAATGGTTCCATCATATATATAATGTTTACAATGATAAAAATATCATATATATTTATTTATATTCATCTGTGGAATATAGCTATATTAAAATGAATTACACTATTTATGGAGATGGAAGGCATATATACATATGAATACTATTTTCACATTTCAACAAATAAAGAGAAATAATAGATAAATATTTATTATACTTTTAGTAAATATTTATTATATCATATATATCATATATTATAATTAACTATATCTTTACTACATTCCATAAAAACTAGAAAAAAATGAATCACTTCACTTTGTGTAGGTGGTAGGGCACACATACGCATGAACTGTGTTATCATTTCTAATAGGTAAGAAGGACAGAAGGTGGATATGATGTAACAATTAAAAAATCATAAATATGTCATAATACACATATATGACATTGAAATCCTTACTAATTATGATCTGTGAATGATGGTTATGGAATATGAATAGCATCGCTACATGGAGGTGGCATTCCACACATATGTATGAGTGATACATTCACTTAACATTTGATAAAAAATATGGTGGATAATGGTAGTTACATAATCATAATAAAATTTAAGTAATTTTAGTATAATATAGATATTATCTAATGAAAAATTTCACAAATTTATATTTTCTATAAGTCAAAATTAATTGATAGAGGTTGGGTAGGATGTTTTACTATTCATTAGTATTCCACTTTTATATCCCTTCTTAACGGATAGTTAGAATAAAATGTTATGAAAAAAAATATTTAAATCATTCATAAGGTATTTTCAATAGAACATGGTGTGGTCTTTCTATGGAATATGGATCGATTTTGTGAAAATAAATGGTATAATTCATGTCCTTCTATAATGGAGGGAAATAAAATACATGGAATTAAATAAATATTTAAATATAATTAATGTATTATTATAGTATGACCCTTCTAAATAGCCATGAATTCAATGAATAATATTTTATGGGGAAATATCACAGTAAAAATAAATTTATATGGGTTTTGATTTTAGAGTAATTCTTATCATTTTGTGTAAACCCTTCATTAACTGATTTAAATCATAACTACGGTAATTACTTTTTCTATATTAACGGGTTATAATTATAATTACATAGTAAAAATTAGCACATAAATGGAAATGGGATGAAATGTTCTTCAATTTATCATCCTAATTGTCCTCTTTCAAAAAATTTATGATTATTAAATAATTTATTAATATATTATTTGACATAAAATATTATTTTTTACATTTTTGTCTCTATTTATTTAATTTGAATCTAAATAAATGAAAGAAAAATATAGTTCCACAAACCATACTGGGTACCCTGATATCTTAATAACTGAGCCAACACTGACAAAGCCTAAAGGGTGTTCACAGACCCTACGGTTTGGTGACTAGCACCTATCATCATACATACTGAAAGTGGGAATATTTTTTCCATAAACATTACAGAAGTAAAAGAAACAAGAGAGAATTAATATCCAATGAAACTCCAATAGGAGTAAGGTACCAAGAGTCAAACAATAATTTAATCCCAAAGTACTACAACCATAGTACCAAAATATGGAAAAGGACCAATGTCCAATCTCAGATGCAACTCACGAAGTCTGAGGTCCAACAACTGGATCCACCTCTAAGAGATGTTTAATCTTGCTCAAACCTGGAAGGGGAGAATATAGAAACACATGAAGGTACAAATAGAGTTTGATCCAAATCCCATTAATATTTCCAAAACATATTACATACAAATATTTCAGTATAAAAGTAACAAGGCATGTGATTTGGTTCATAAAACTAACAGGTTTGGCATATTAAGTGAAAATTTAAACAAATCATGATTTATCATTTAAATTATAGAAATACTTTATTAATTGATTCTTTACATTTCAAATATTGGAAATACATTTTAGAAATTAAATTTGTATTTAACCAAAGGGATATTTACACAAAATTCTCATTTCCGAAAAAATATCTTAAATTAACACTTTTATATAAAAATGTTTCTATGAATTCTCAAGCATGTAATGCAATATAAAAAAATGGAATATATTCATCTAGAATATTAAATGGAGAGAAATGTGGTTGTGAACCTAATAAGGTATGTAATCTCTAGGCAATAAGGATCACACACTAATAGTGAATAGAAAATATGTACATATGCCCCTTTAAACATAGTCCAAAGTAGACTCATCTCTACCGCCTAAGGGATATGATGTATTGATATGATGTTTTAGGACATTGTAAGTCGTAAAGTTCCATCTATATTACTCACTAACAACCTACGACTTGTATGTGCTCATGTAAAAAAACAACGACGTGAAATTTATTTAAATATTTCTTTAAATAAAATTAATCCAACTATCAATTTTAAAAATGCCAATTTTCCCTTTAAAACCCATAATTGGGTTTTTCTAAAAACATGCATTTTCAAAAAGATAAAACCCTATAGTTTATATAAAAACATTTTTAATCCATTTTTCATAAATATTGATTTCAAACCAATATATAAAATTCCACAATCCAATATCACAATTTAATTTGACAATTTAATTTTAAAAAAAATCATTCAATTTCATAACAACCCCCCAAGTCACTTTATTTTTATTTTTTCACAACTTATCATCAAATTCCTTTCAGAATTAAAATTAAACAACTTAATTTTTTTTCCAATTTCCATAACCACGCCCCAATTCACAGGAATTGTAGGTTTTCTAATTTCAATCCAAAAACCCATTTCAAACCCCTAATCTAAAGGAATTGAATTTTCTCCAACAAACTACTTGAAATAAATTTAAATCAAAAGACAAAAAAATAATTTAACTCCAAAAATTGATATTAAATAATAAATTTTATTACAATACAAATTTTGCATCATTATGGAACCACATACCCTTCTCATGGAACACAACTCCCACTACGAAACCTGGAAAAAAATTGTTTTAGAGGATCTAGAAACACAAACATGAAATGAGATTCAATAATAATAAGATTAGTTCAATAATACTAAAGAATATCCATCTATCTCCAAGGAGGGAATAGAGAAAGTGATGGGGAGGTATGGTGATTTATTACCCCAAATGACACATCATGGTCGTAGCAATATTCAATTACATAAATAAAAGGTCCAAAGGGGTTTCAGTCTCCCGAAATTGAATGAGGAAGGCTCTAGGCCTAGAGTAAGGAATACCTAAATAAATAAAAATAATATTTATATCGAGTTTATTTTTTTAAAAAACTACCTCAAGACTTTACAAAACGAGGAACCCAATTACACATAATGTAACTAATAACTCTCATAGTCACCAAAAAAATCTCTACCTTTGGATAAAAACATATATTTTTCATTAATGGTTTACACATCGTGTAACCATATTATATGGCATGTAAATCTATAGGAGGCTCCAGAACTAGAAGATTTTATACCAGAGATTCCAATAAATATCTGACTTCACCATTACGAGTATCCTCCCAATTCCTTCTCAAACCTACATAGATAATGAAAAAGGAAAATAATTACATAGTTAGAAACCAACTAGTTATTAGATTTATAGGATGTTACAACATCATCACCATCAAAACATTATATGCCCAGAAATCCTAGAACGATGATTACCTACCAAAAAGATGAGGCCACTACTCTCTCATCAATGATCCCCTCCCTCACATCTAATGGGAATTAGAACTGTGCTTCCATAGAACATGAACTAAAGGTATCATCCTCACTAGAAATACCTTAGTTTTAGAATCAGAAATCCATACGGACTATTCATACATGGACAAATTAGGTTTAACTTCATGATCACACCAGCTCAGAATGTGAGATGGATCAGATACAAACATCTGGAGCTTAGATACATCGAATACATTATGTATCGACGCCAAACGCAGTGGTAGTTCTAAACAATAATCAGCTTTCCCCACATCCACAACATTCTAAAAAGGTCCAAAAAACAAGGAGTAATCATCCCATGGTTCCCAATCCATCGATGACCCAACCATGGTAAAATATCAAGAACACTTGGTCGGAAACTAAGAATTTCAATGGCCTATCGAGACGATTAGTGTAAGACATATTTCAGATAATTTACATCAACATCCTTTGATGAATCCACTAAATCTTCTCTATCATCTATTGGACCAAGCTTGGTCCAACCAAGGAACATTCAACAATATATGACCATCAAAAAAAATATTTACAAGGATGGTCATACAAGGCCTCAAAATGATCCATTTTGATAATGGACTAGTAACTATTGTTATATGAAAATGCAACCATACCCAAGTGAAAATCCCAAGCTCGACATTAATGAAGAAAAAAAATCACATTGAATATCTTCAATAATCTAAAAAATATTTATGTATGTCTATATAAATGTTTATGGGATTATATACTCAAAATGATGTGAGATCCTAGTGCCTCTATAAGGTGTCTCCAAAATCAAGAAGTGAACTAAGGATCCCTATCAGTGAATATAGAAAATAGAACTCCATGAAACATAACAATCTCGTTCACATAGAGATTTCTGAACTCCCAAACCTTGGATGTATCTCAGATTGGTATAAAGTAATCTGATTTCATCATCCAATCAATCATAACCCAAATCATATTCTTATTTATCTAGGTACATCACAGCCCAACCACAATGTCCATTGAGATCTAATCCCACTTCCAAGTATGGATTGGAAGTGGCTGAAGAAAACTGAATGGTTTTTGGCACTCGGTCTTCACCTGCTAGCATGTAGAACCGTGATAAACAAACTCAGCAATTCCTTGACTCATACCTAGAAATCAGAACTATCATTGCATTTCATAGAAAATATTCATGGTCCCTAAGTGAACAAGTTACTAGGAGTTATGGTAGCCTCCCATCATAGCCTTCCTTGCCGTAGATACTTCCACAAAGAGAGTCTGATAGCATAGAATAACCTTTTAGGAGAACGCCCATTGGGTGAGTGTCTCCCCACCATAGAGAGAGTCTCTAATAATGTGTAACTCAATATCAATATGTTAATTATAACGAATTATTTTGGGAAGATTGGATGTCAACTGAATTATGGCCAACGAAACCTCAACCCCAATCTCTTGAACTCCAAGATGTAATTACACAAAAAGATCCATCAAGATCCACCCCTATGAAAATTATTTCCCTACCCACATCAGATGATTGTTCTATAAAGTGTCTACAATGACATTAAAATTCCTCAGGGTATATGCGATGTCAAAGTTGAACGACTGTAGTTATTGCACCCAATTCCACTAAATGATATTTAAATCTTTTTGAGAGATGATATAACTCATGATCTGGTGGTAATAATACATGGTAAACCATTATCCATAAAAGTAATTTTACAAACTCTTAAGTGCATGCATCATAGATTCATGTTTGAGGTCATGGTTCAAATAATTCTTTCGTGTGGTCTAAGCTGAAAAGGGCCATAAGAAACGACATGATCACCATGCATAAGAACGCAACGAAAGACGAAACTCGTGGAATCATAGAAAAACCAATACCTTTTCCTAGCCTCTAGAAGAGTCAAACCCCATGTATTATTTAATGGAATTTTAATCTCAACAATAGAATTATTTCAATTCACATACCAAGATAACATTACTCCATTTCGAGTTAGAGGAGTCATTAGGGATACCAACCTCGAGAACTCAATAACAAATCGGTGATAATATCCAACTAACCCCAAGAATATATGAATATCACTGACATTTCATGGATTCTACCATGTCATAACAACATTCACCCTCTCAGGAACAACTTATATACCCTGCTTAGAAAAAACATGTCACAAGAATTTCACATCTTGGATCCAGAAATATCATTTTGAGAGTTTGGAATAATTCTAGTGATTTCTCAGTAAACACATAATTTTTCTCAAATAATGCACATGATCATTCTCAGACATTGAGTAATAAAGGATTTCATCTAAAAATACTACCATGAAATTATCTATATACTGGTGAAAAATCATGTTTAATAATGCCATAATGTCTATAGTATCATTGGTTAGACCAAAGTGAATAACAAGGTAAAAATACTTAATACACCCGTTCTAAAAGCAGTATTATGAATATTAGATACTTTTATCCTCAACTAATGGTAACCCGAGAAAAGGTGAGTCTTCCAGAACTATATTTCCACATTAAAATGATCTAACATATCATTAATATGTGGAAACATATATTTTTTCTTAAAAATAAATCGATTGATTTTTCTGTAACCAAAACATTTTATAAGTGATCCATCATCTTTTTTTGCAAATAGAATTGGCACCACCCCAGGTGACACCCTCGGGCATATAAAGTGATTTTATAAGAGATCATGGAACTGGTATTTCATCTCTTCTATTATATCTAGTTACATGTGGTATTAGGGAATTGAAATATGTTTAGTACCATGGATTAAGTCAATTACAATCTCAATCTTATTTACCTGAGGCCAACTAGATAAGTTAGAAGGAAACACATTAGGAAAATCGACAAGAACTAGAGATTGATAAAGAATAAAATATTCTCACTCTAGATAAATGGAAAACACAAATATCTCCTTTAATAACTCTAGATAACTTGGTCTAGATATTCTTGACCATTGGTCCAATTCTCCTTGAAAGAAACAACACACGCCACTAGGCGTCGTGAAGGAAAACAACCGAAGGAAAAAATCAATATGGTATTTATTGGAAATGATCCCAACCTTCTTGAATATGACCTCATGTGTTTTCATGTTAAGAACCAGAAAACTCAATTTAATCCCAACATCTGAAAAATAGAACACACAACTGGGACTATAATGGCTCTCCTCTCTCTTCATATCAAGGGGTGTAGTAATATCATTTTCATATGTTAAAAAATCCATAGGAATATTTAGTAGGTTTAAATTTTGAATCAAAATAAATGAATCAAATAAACTATAATAAAATGGGGCAATAACTAATTATCAATCTATAGTAATAGTGCTTCTCATAGTTGTTGAACTCGTGTTCTCTTAATCTGGAGAATCTTCCACTTTGTGAAGTATATTCAATATAGATGCCTATTATTGGAATCCTTTTATACATGAAGAATCCGATTTCCCTATAGTTTTAAGGGGATATGATGATCTAGTTCTTCTATATAGAGTAAAATAGATATGGTTGAATATCTATAAGTTCCATGAATGTTTGCAGGAACCATAGTTCTTGGAAGCCTCATTGTAAACCCCGTTTGAATGTACTACCTTTCAATTCTAGTAGCAAACAAAGGGATATTTTATAGGTATTATAGGAGGTCTATAGTTACCTTTTTCTAGAGAACTATCAGGATAATCCTCACACTTTCAGTTTCCCTAGAAGGAACTCACACTGCCACTAGGATAGAAAGAGACTCTTTATAACACTGACCTGCTAACCAGGTCCATCTCGACCATCAGTGCTCTATCCAGTATGTCTGTATGTGAATATAACTTCAAAAAGAAAATATGAGAAAGATTTTGTTGATGAAGTCCAAACTCAAACCTTTGATACTTCATCTCTTAGTTCTATACATTATCAGGTTAAAAATGTATGTGTTTAGAAAAAAGGTTTGAATTCTCTATCACCATATTGTCAGGCTTATCATGCTTAAAAAACTCAAAATCCTTATCTAATAGAATATACTCTGGATAGAAATGGTCAGTGAAAATTACAATTATGTCCTTTCACTCAAATACCACATGGATTATTTCCATTACCATAGTGTCCCACCATCTCCTACTTAGTTCGTTCAGCACAAAGGTGGAACACTTCATAATGATTTATTCAGTTGGGTCTAAGAATACAATTAATTACTCCATGTTGATCTACCATTCCTCATCCTCCTACAGATAAATTGATTATTTGAAATGTGTTTTTTTCTAGTGAATTAACTCCTGAGAACAAATCATGAGAATGTCCCTATATGGTTATATATATTGATCCTAAATAAAAAATGGTGGTGTTTCTTTTCCTTGATTTGGAAATTTCACATAATCACCTCAACTAGATTAGAATATACTATAGTATTTTCCTTATATGGTTAAATAGAACCCTCCTCCTATGTTCGATTCACATGTCTTCTCAGAAGCATGATGCTACAAACAATCAATTTTCAATTATATGGCATCAAATTCCACTCAAACAGAGAACCACATGAGATTAATCCCAACATATAGAATTAAAATTATTTGGATTTCACAATATACAAATAAAAGTCTAGAAAAGTCTAAAATTATTTGACAAGAAGATTGTCTTTAACCACCCCTATATACATAATGTTCATTACTGTGATATTTCTCTAGACAGTCAATAACAACTTCCACCTAAGTCCCAACCATATTTCACAAATGCATACAAACTTTAAGACTAGAAGATAGACCTTCCTTTGATACCATATTTTCATGAACCAACCCAGATACCCTAGTAAACTGATAACTGTTCTATTATTGAAATATCATGAAAATCATTTTGTATCCCCGTGGGTCAGTGACTAGCACCTGTCATCATACAAACTGAATGTGGGAACAGGTATGCCACAAATATTTCAGATGTAAGAGAAATAAATATTATAAATATTTATAAAAACTCCACTGGGATTAATTTTCTAGGATTCAAATAGTAATTTAATCCCATATACTATAAAAAATATACTGAAATAGTGAGAAAAACTTAAGTCCCAGCTCATATGAAACTAAATTAGTTCATGGTTCAATAGCTGGATCCACCCCTAAGATATCCTTTAGCCTTGCTAGAACCTATAAAGGGATGCTCTATAAACACCTGAAGGCACAAGTATCATGTGAGCCAAATCCCATTAGTATATAACCAAAATATTCCATAACAATATGCCAGTATATAATTAACTGCGAATGTGACTTTAGTTTTAAAACAAACAGGTTTTGTGTATAAAGAGAATATTTAAAAAAACATGATTTGTGATTTTAAATATTTAAATACATTAGAAATTAATACATCACATTTTAAATTATGGAATTAAATTTTAAAAGATGTAATTTCATTTAACTAATGTGAAATTTACACAAAATAATATTTCCACAAAAATGTTTTCAAGAAATAGCTTTATATAAAAAAGTTTACATAAATTTTTAAGGAATGTAAAATAGTTTACAACAATATAATATAAAAACTTGAAATATAAACAAGTGATAAACATGGTCATTATCGTAATAAGGTATATATGTTCCAAGATATATAGATCATGCACTCATTGTGAACAAAAAAAATACACATACATCGCTTTGAAATCAGAACAAAGTGGAATCATCACCATCACATATGGGATGTGGTGTACAGATATGATGATTTAGAACATTGTAATTCATAAAGTGACATCCATATGACTCACTAACATCATAGGTATTTCATGTTATCAAGTACAAAAAAACAATAGTCAATTTATTTCCAGACTTCTTGAAATAAAATTAATCTAATTCTATATTTTAAGTTGGCCAATTCTCCCTTTAAAACCCATAATGGGTTTTTAAAAAAAATCATTTTTACCAAGATAAAACCCTAATGTTTCTATGAAAACATTGTATTATCCAGTTTTCATAATTAGTTATTTGAGTAAAATTCATTAAATTAAAAAATTCAATTTCAAAAATAAATTCATCATTTTAATATTAAAATAAATTACTTCAATATCATAACAAACCCCCAAACCACATGAATTGGGGCTTATCACAATTTCCTATAAAATTAATTTTACAACTTAAATTCAAAAATTTAAATTTTTTCCAATTTCCACAGTGACACCCCAATTCACTGGAATTGTATGTTTTCCAATTTCATTTGAAAAATCAGTTTCAAAAACCAAATCAAAATGAATTGGGTTTTCTCTAATAAACCAATTGAATGAAATTTTATACAAAATAAAACAATTTCATTTAACTCAAAAAATTGAAATTAAATAATGAATTATAGGTAAATATAAATTGGGAATCAAGATGGAACCATCTACCATTCTCATTGAACACAATACCCGCAATGAAACCCACCAACAAGAATGAAGAAGCAGAGGATCTGGGAACTCAATCTATAAATGAGATAAAACAATATGGAGTTTAGATCTATTAAACTCAAGATGATCCACCAAATGCCAAGGAAGGAATAGAAAAAGAGACAGAGGGTCATGTAGAATTCTTACCTAGAATGACACACTATAATCACAATAATAATCAATAATAGATCAAAAAGGTTTTTAGGGGTGGATGCTCCCAAAATCAAAAATGGAAGGCTCTATGTTGAGAGAAAGGAATACCTTGAGGTATAAAAAAATAATTTCAACAGGGTTTCCTATTTTAACCCCCCCCCCCCCAAATATATTACACAATGTGTATCCCAATTACTTGTCATCTAATTAATAAGTATCATAATCACCGAAAAACTCGTCGAATTTTGATAAAAACAGATTTATTTTCATTTATGGTTTACACATCAAGTAATAATATTACATGGACAGTAAATCTCTAGTATGCTCCTGAACTCATAGATTGCATGCCAGATATTCCAACAAATATCTAACATCACAATTACAGGTATTCTCCCATTTCTTTCTTACCCCACCCAAACAACAAAAAAGAAAAATCATTAAAATGTTTGAAATGTACCAGATAGAAGAGTAACCAGATTTTACATATTGAATGTGAATATGAATGATTTTATCATAAATTTTAAACTATTATTTAATATTTTTTGTAAATGATATGTAATACCAAAAAAATTACATATTTTTTTAAATAATTTTAATTTATTTTTCAACTACTCGCATAAACATTTTATTTACATTGTGTGAGCATTTAAGATAGTAATTTCATTACCAAAACATATAAATAATTTAAACCTATTAAAAATAAATTAATATTCCATGTAAAAAATTGTAGTCAAACATATCTTTTATTTATCTTTATATAAAATGTAAGTTATATTAGAGTCAAGAGAGTATAATTTTGTATGTGTTCCTTTCTAAAAAAAATAAAGATCATTATAAATGAAAAATGGCATGAAGTGGCCATATTTTCTTGTCTCGAATGATAATAGTCGAAATAGACTTTTCCAATAAGATATATTAAATTTTTTGAGAAATTTTAAATCATTATCCAAATGTTTATTTCCTATTTCACATGTTTAACACTTACCATGTGACAAATATTAACAAATGTTACTATTAATAATGGCCACAAATAAAAGAGGATCATTTAAAAAATTTCAAACTCTTTATTAAAAAAAGTTATTTTATTTTTCAATATTAAATTAAAAGAAGTTGATTAAATTTATCATAAAATTCAAAAAAACTGAGTAAAATTATGTTTCTACGCAAGTAACTGGGTTTTTTCACATTTTATGCCTAGAAATAACATTAGATTAATATTAAACCATTTTATTGAATATAATATTTTTTAATTTCCTTAAAAAATTATCCAATAGTGATTTATCAAATTTATATAAATCAAAATACATTGGGCATATAAAAATTATTTTTCATAAAAAATATTCTATTTACCTTTGAAAACTTATATTTTCTGTCACGACTCGCCCTCGGGGTCCGTGCCGTGACTACCCCAAGCCCGCCTTCCATAGGCCAGGGGCTGGCGACTAGCACCAAGGCGTAAATTCTAGTAAAAAGGGAAGGCATTGCCTTTGTAAAGTAAACAAACACCACAGAGTAAGCAAGCGGAAAGTAAACACTAAGTAAAAACAGAGTACAACTGAATGTGCGGAAAAATAAATGGGCCAGTATACAAACCCAAACTGAAAGTAAAGTACAACTTGAAAGGGAAAACAGCAACTGTAAAGTAAAAGCTACAACACCGAGCTGTCCACTGGAAATCCCACCTGAAGGGTGAGTACAGATAGCTCCACTGCTCCTCGGGTCCCGCCGTCCACTCCGAGTACGTCCCGCCCAGTGGTCCACCTCTAGGTACCGTCCTGCTCTGCAAGCCTCATCCAAGATCAACGTTTTCCGTCATCTGCAACCAACACAATGTAGTGCGGGCATAGACCGTGCAGGGGTGAGTATAAGTTACTCAATAGGGACCCCGAGACCCCCGAAGGACTCCCAAAATCCACAAAGGATAAACCACAAAAGGAAGATACAAACACGAAGTAACAACCGACATTGCTTAGGTATATGCCCATACATATACCTAAGTCATCAATTCCAATACGCTCCAACCTCCGAGCACAAGTACAACTCAGTCCACCCAGGAAAGTAAACGTATTCCACACAGGAAAACAAAACGAAATCCACATAGGATAGCACAACTCAATCCACACAGGAAAGTAAACGTATTCCACACAAGAAAGGAAAATGAAATCCACATAGGATAGCACAACTCAATCCACACAGGAAAGTAACAGGATTCAGCTCACACAGGTATACTTCTTCAAAGGATGATAAAGATGATCTCTGATCCATCTAAGTCGTCGGACCCACGAAGGATCGATAGGTAACTAACCCCCGCATGAGACCCACACAGGATCGGGCCCACACAGGACCTGTAGGCGCTGGTTCACACAGGACCGCTGAGCGCAAGGACCCACACAGGATCAGACCCACACAGGATCGGCCCCACACAGGACCAGTAGCACTGATCCACGTAGGATTGTTGAGTGTTGTAGTCGTCGTCGAATCCACACAGGATCTCTGTACTGTCGTCGTCGCAGTCACAGTAGCAGTAGCAGTAGCAGTAGTAGTCACAGTAACAGTCGCAGCCAGCACTAGGGTTCCCGCACACAGCAAGCTCATTCGGAGGGTCCGCTCCACGAGCCGAGAGGCTGATACATCAACTGTCACAAATTCCAGAGTTGATGTATCCAAAAGATCCGTATCATCAACAGGAACTCAACGTAACAGACGGCGCATCGATCGGACGCCCGGTCTGAGAGTTATTGGCTTTTTCGTCCCAGGGGCCCGGTTGGTTTCTAAGGCAAAACCAACCCGACCGTTCTCCACATGCGTCCAAACCTCGGGCGGAGTATGCCAAAAGATTCGTCTCACTAAGAGGAACACAACAAAGCTGACGACACGTCAATCGGACGTCCGTAGCTCAAGATAAGAGCGTTTCCGCTCCGAAGGCCCGGTTGGTTTCCTGAACGAACCAACCCGGCCGTACTCAAAGTATTCCGAAACATTGAGTGCAATATACCGAAACGACCGTCTCGATCCAAGGATCGTGTTTCCACAGACGGTTCGTCAATCGAAGGTCTGTGGCTCATGTTATGACCAAAATACCAAAATCGTCTCGAAAACGGGGGGTCCGGGTCCGGGCCGACCCGGCCCGACCCCCCCTGGGTCGGCCCGAACCGGGTCGACCCGAAACGGATCGACCTGACCCGGGTCTGACCCGGCCCGGCCGGCGGCGGTCCGGCGTGACGGCGCGACCCAGCCGGCGGCGGCGCGGCCTAGCGCCGCTTGTCGCAACGCGCCGGGGGCAAAGCCCCCGCTTTATCAAACTGGTGGCGCGACTTTTAGCCGTGCCTTTGGGAACCCCCCCCCCCCCCTCGTGGGCGCCTGCTTTGAAGAGAACCGGGGGGCCTCATGCCCCCCTCAATGAAACCCACCCCCCCCCCCCTCATAAATGGGGGGGGCTTTAGAACTGACCGGGGGAATTAAATTCCCCCGGTCTTTGACCTTCCGGCCGGCCACCTGGCCGGACGGTTTTTCTCCAACGGGACCGGCAAAGCCGGTCCCCTTCAGACATCCGACACCGGCGGCCCGACGAGCCGCCGGTCTTCCCGTCTCGCCATGGCCCGGAACCGACCGCGGTGTTCGTCGTCCGGCGCGGTGCGACGGCACCACGCCCCTCCGCCGCGGCCCCGCTCCGGCCGCGGCGCCTTCGATCCCCTTCGACGCGGTGCGACGGCGTCGCGTTCGTGATGATTCTTCCATGGTGCGAATTTCCGCGTGGTGCGACGGCACCACGCCATCTTGTTTCATCCGCAAGATAAATCAACAAGAACAAAGGAGGGGGTTCGGCCGTGTTCATGCGGTCCGGACCCCTCACGTTAAACGATAACACATATTTAAATATCCTCATGTTTGTCATGCTAGAACCACGAACGAGAATAAATAAATAAATAAATAATCAACATCAACCCCTACCTTGGGTATAAGTTCGAAGATCGTCAACGACCCGCGGAAGACAACGTCGCGGAGGTCGGGCGTCGCGGTAATCGTTCGTCAACCGTTGACGAAGAGGTACATCCGAAGAGGTACGTCATTGGTGAATCTTCGTAAGCCGACGAAGGAAGTCCGAGGAGGAAGCGGCGTTCCCTTTCGTTGACATGGAAGACGTCGTCGATCTTCGGAAACAACGGGCTACGAAGATGAGAGGAGCGGCGTTCTTCGTCGGAGCTCGAAGGTTCTTCACGTTCTTCGTCAAGGTTGAAGAAGAAGAATGAGCTCCCAAAATCCTCTCAAGAAGGCTAGAGAGTTCTAACCGAACAAAATAAGATAGAGTCTTATTTTATTCACAAACATAACAAATTGAATTTCAAAGGTTTGAAATTCAAATAAAATAACTCCAAATTAAATAAAAAGTTTTCATGTCATTTAAAGAGGGGTTAAAGGAGTTTTGAGAGGAGATGGAAGGTTGGGTTTCGTGTGGGCCCCACCACACTTAATCCTCCTAAGGGAGGTTAAGTGGATGTGGGTCCCACCTTTAACTTCCTTTGAGAGGAGTTAACCAACAAGTAAGAAAAATAAAAAGTGTTCCACATTTTTATTCAACTTTTTATAAATCTACCAAAAACTACCTTTCGTCCTACAATAAACGCAACTTCAGAAAAGGTTTCCATAAACGAATATCGGCGCTGCGAGTTCATCGGTGTCCTCGGATTTCAATTCCGAGCACCGGATCAAATGTTAGGAATTCCCGCTCGTTCTTTCACTGAACGTACCCGAGCCAAACTTCGGAAATTAATTCCGGGCACTCCGGGCCTCAGAATCAGGTGCCGTCAGAAACCGCGCTCTTGTAAATTTCAAAGAAAATTAAGAAAATATTTCCATTGGTTTTTAAAGGTGTTTACATTACTCCCACCTCAGGGCTTTACGTCCCCGTAATGATACATCAAAAACTAGGGAAACAAAAGAGGGTACTGAGCACACATCTGAGCCTTCCGCTCCCATGTGCTCTCCTGGAGGTTCCAGTGTTGCCATCTGATACGCACAAGAGGAATCGATCGCCCATGTAGGACCCGCTCCTGTCGATCCTCTATCTCCACCGGGACCTCCGTAAAAGTCGCCCCATCATCAACATCAAGCTCCCCATGGTCAATAATGTGTGTCGGGTCGTGCACGTGTCTCCTCAGCTGAGACACGTGGAAGACGTCGTGCACCCGGTGCAACTAAGGTGGTAGAGCCAGGTGATAAGCCACCTCGCCAATCCTGCTGAGGACCTGGAAGGGTCCGATGAAGAGCGGAGATAACTTGCCGCCTCGGCCAAATCTCCGAATACCACGTCGAGGTGAGACCCGCAAGAAGACGTGGTCACCATCCTCGAACTCTAGTGGCCTCCGCCTCCTGTCAGCGTATGACTTCTGCCGGCTCTGAGCTATCCTCATCCGCTCCTAGATGACCTGGACCTTCTCTGTCGTGACCTGGACCATCTCCGGTCCCACAAGTGCTGACTCCCCAGGGTCTGTCTAGCACAAAGGAGATCTACAAGGTCGGTCGTACAACGCCTCGTACAGTGCCATCCCGATGGTGGAGTGGTAGCTGTTGTTGTACACAAACTCAACCAAGGGTAGGTGGTCCTCCCAGCTACGACCAAAGTCGAGGACACATGCACGGAGCATGTCCTCGAGAGTCTGAATGGTCCTCTCCGTCTGACCATCCGTCTGAGGGTGAAAGGCTGTGCTCAGACGTAGCTGCGTCCCGAACGCCTCCTGTAACCCCTTCCAAAGCCGGGAAGTAAAGCGAGCATCTCGATCGGAGACGATAGATGATGGCACACTGTGGAGCCGCACAATCTCCTGAACGTAGAGACGTCCCAAGTTCTCCACTGAGCCCTGCTCTCTGATAGGTAAGAAGTGTGCTGACTTGGTGAGTTGGTCAAAAATCACCCAGATGGAGTCGTGACCTCTGTAAGTGCATGGAATTCCAGTTACGAAGTCCATAGATATGTCGTCCCACTTCCACTCTGGAACCTCCAAGGGCTGTACCAAGCCTGCTGGTACCGGATGCTCTGCCTTCACCTGCTAGCAGGTGAGGCATCGAGAAACGAACTCTGCTACAGTCTTCTTCATGCCCGGCCACTAGTGCTGTCATCTGAGGTCCTGGTACATCTTTGCCACTACAAGATGTACCGCCAAAGGAGTAGTGTGAAACTCTCTCAGCACTTCCTATCGCAAGGCGACTGGTAACATGGTACGTCCTCTGAAAAGGATGTCGTGCTCTGCTCCAAGGGAGAAACCATCAGGTGCCTGTCCCGAGCATATCTGTACACGTCGTGTCTCACAGTCAGCGTCCTCACGTTGTGCCCCTCTGACCCGCTACAGTAGAGGAGGGGTGACTGTGAGAGACTGGAGGAAGGCTGCTCCATCTCTATCCACGAAGGATATCTGCAAAGAGACTAGCTGCTCTGTCGCCTCCTCAAGTAGCTGAATGCCCGTCCTCATGCTGAGGGCATCGGCTACTACGTTCCCCTTTCTCCTTATCATACGGCAAAGCTGCAAAGATTTCTCCTTTTCCGAAAAGTGAAATCCGGTCTCATCCCCTGGATGAACCACGTTCCTTGCCTAATATAGTCAATCCCGTCATGATTAGTTAATTCATGGCATGGATTACGTCGTAAGGCCTCAACGCTGCTACCAAGAGATCCAACTGTCACTCTCGCCTCCAAGGGTTGATTCACACTGTCGGCATCAGTGTGTGGTCACTGGGTTTCCTCTAGTAAGAATCTCGCAAGTAAGGGTCAAGTCAACAGTTTTTAACTGGCAACTCTTAGTAAAAACAAACAAAAGACAAGAAAACAAAAGTCACCAAGGAACGTATATTTTATTACTTCAACTTAAAGTACAAGGACACAAGGCAACACAATCTACGAAGCCAGAGGCATTATGGACAAAGGCCTCTATGCCTGGAGCTAGTCCCGAACTAGTCCACCCGCTTCCGGAGCTCCATGATCGTAAGCTTCAGCTGCTTGAAGTTGTGCTCTTCCCTGAGGTCGGGGTGGACCTCCTGGTGGTGGTGGTGGTAGAGCCTCAAAGCGTCGCCCACCACCTGCTGCTCGGCCAGTTCCTCTGCCTCGTCTTCCTCCTCCCTGCGGACCACCACGGTCGAACCTCTGCCTCTGCCCAGGTGGTTCCTCAACCGTCTGCTGCTCCTCTGCATGGCGGGTCGGGCAGTCACGAGCCATGTGGCCTTGCCCGCCGCATCCATAGCACTGTCTTCCACTCGAAAGACTGGCTCCGCACTGTGTGCCCCGCACTGCTGAGCCAGTGTCCTGAGGTCATCTGCCTGAAGGTTTGGTCTGCCCGGACCCCTGAGTCATCCGTCGACTGCCTGCTGCAGATGACTCTGCCACGTGCCGCCCTGCGGTGGGTCTCGGTGCTGGTGTAGACTCAGCAAGGAAGCTCTCGATCAAAAGGGCCCGCTCCAGTACTCCTGTCTGAGTCGGTATGCTGAGGGAGATCAGTGATGCCCTGATCTCGTGTCTCAAACCCTGCTCGAAGGTCCGGGCCCGGAAGAATGGGTCCCGTACCATGTCGGTCGAGTAGCACGAGAGATCGGTAAATCTCGCCGAGTACTGAGCGACCGTCATGCTGCCCTGCCGCAGCTTCAGAAGCTCCTGGATACGCACCGCACGAAGGGTGGCTGGGACGAACTCCGAGCGGAAGAGGCTCTCAAAATCCGTCCAAAGAAGAGATGCCTCATCGTGCACCTGGAGCATCAATCTCCACCATCGTCCTTCTGCAGTGTGTAGTAGGCTCGCAGCGAGAATCACCATGAGGTCTGCTGGTGTCCTCACTAACCTAAACACACGTACCACTGCCTCCAGCCAGTCCTCGGCTGCTTGGGGATCCGTCTCCCTGTGAAACCTGGGTGGTCGCTGGCACTGAAACTCATGCAGTGCGCTGAGGCGACGTGCATCGTCAGCGGCTGGTGCTGGAAGTATCGGTGGCTCGATGGGTAGAGCAACCATCGGTGCCACTGCTGACAAAGGGCCCTGCACTGAGGCCTCGTCGCTCGGTGGGGTGTCGTCACACTCGACTCTCGGAACCCTAGATGGCTGTCGTCGTGGGGCCATCCTGAAAAGGAATCAGGTGCGCCACGGTCAAACAGTATACCTGGTGAGCTGATATAATAATCACAAAGAAAACTTTGAAACACACACACAATCATTGTTATCTTGCATTAAGTCGGAAATCAGAAGTCAGGGTCCTGGTGTACGGATACGTCGGCCGCCGCACCAACACTGGACTCCCTGGACTAATAACCACACTCAATATGCTAAACATTATTGCTTCACATAGAAAAGATCAGAGTTCGCGGTAGAACCGAACTCCTCTGATACCAATTTGTCACGACCCGCCCTCGGGGTCCGTGCCGTGACTACCCCAAGCCCGCCTTCCATAGGCCAGGGGCTGGCGACTAGCACCAAGGCGTAAATTCTAGTAAAAAGGGAAGGCATTTCCTTTGTAAAGTAAACAAACACCACAAAGTAAGAAAGAGGAAAGTAAACACTAAGTAAAAACAGAGTACAACTGAAAGTGCGGAAAAGTAAATGGGCCAGTATACAAACCCAAACTGAAAGTAAAGTACAACTCAAAAGGGAAAACAACAACTGTAAAGTAAAAGCTGCAACACCGAGCTGTCCACTGGAAATCCCACTTGAAGGGTGAGTACAGATAGCTCCACTGCTCCTCGGGTCCCGCCGTCCACTCCGAGTACGTCCCGCCCAGTGGTCCACCTCCAGGTACCGTCCTGCTCTGCAAGCCTCAGCCAAGATCAACGCTGTCCGTCGTCTACAACCAACACAACGTAGTGCGGGCATAGCCCGTGCAGGGGTGAGTATAAGCTACTCAGTAGGGACCCCGAGACCCCCGAAGGTCTCCCAAAATCCACAAAGGATAAACCAAAAAAGGAAGATACAAACACGAAGTAACAACCGACACTGCTTAGGTATATGCCCATACATATACCTAAGTCATCAATTCCAATACGCTCCAACCTCTGAGCCCAAGTACAACTCAGTCCACACAGGAAAGTAAACGTATCCCACATAGGAGAACAAAACAAAATCAACATAGGATAGCACAACTCAATCCACACAGGAAAGTAAACGTATTCCACACAGGAAAGCAAAACGAAATCCACATAGGATAGCACAACTCAATCCACACAGGAATGTAACAGGATTCAGCTCACATTGGTATACTTCTTCAAAGGACGATAAAGATGATCTCTGATACATCTAAGTCGTCGGACCCATGAAGGATCGATAGATAACTAACCCCCGCAAGAGACCCACACAGGATCGGGCCCACACAGGACCTGTAGGCGCTGGTTCACACAGGACCGCTGAGCGCAAGGACCCACACAGGATCGGACCCACACAAGATCGGGCCCACACATGACCTGCAGCACTGATCCACGTAGGATCGTTGACTGCTGTAGTCGTTGTCGAATCCACACAGGATCTCTGTACTGTCGTCGTCGCAGTCACAGTAGCAGTAGCAGTAGTAGTAGTAGTCACAGTAACAGTCGCAGCCATCACTAGGGTTCCCGCACACATCAAGCTCGTTCAGAGGGTCCGCTCCACGATCCGAGAGGCTGATACATCAACTGTCACAAAGTCTAGAGTTGATGTATCCAAAAGTTCTGTATCGTCAACAGGAACTCAACGTAACAGACGGCGCGTTGATCGGACGCCCGGTCTGAGAGTTATTGGCTTTTTCGTCCCAGGGGCCGGGTTGGTTTCTAAGGCAAAACCAACCCGACCGTTCTCCACCTGTGTCCAAACCTCGGGCGGAGTATGCCAAAAGATCCTTCTCACTAAGAGGAACACAACAAAGCTGATGGCACGTCAATCGGACGTTTGTAGCTCAATATAAGAGTGTTTCCGCTCCGAAGGCCCGGTTGGTTTCGTGAACGAACCAACCCGGCCATACTCAAAGTTTTCCGAAACATTGAGTGCGATATACCGAAACGACCCTCTCGATCCAAGGATCATGTTACCGTAGACGGTTCGTCAATCGGAGGTCCGTGGCTCATGTTATGGCCAAAATACTGAAATCGTCTCGAAAACGGGTGGTCCGAGTCCGGGCCTACCCGGCCCGGCCGGCGGCGGTCCAGCACGGCGGCACGGCCTGGCGCTGCTTGTCGCCCCGCGCGGGGGGCAAAGCCCCCGCTTTATCAAACTGGTGGCGCGGGTTTTAGCCGCGCCTTTGGGAACCCCCCCCCCCCCTGGTGGGGGCCTGCTTTGAAGAGAACCGGCGGGCCGCCTGCCCCCCTCAATGAAACCCCCCCCCCCCCCTCATAAATGGGGGGGGGGGCTTTACAGCTGACCGGGGGAATTAAATTCCCCCGGTCTTTGACCTTCCGGCCGGCCACCTGGCCAGCCGGTTTTTCTCCAACAGGACCGGCAAAGCCAGTCCCCTTCCGACTTCCGACACCGGCGGCCCGGCGAGCCGCCGGTCTTCCCGTCTCGCCGCGGCCCGGAACCGGCCACGGTGTTCATCATCCGGCGCGGTGCGACGGCACTGCGCCCCTCCGCCGCGGCCCCGCTCCGGCCGCGGCGCCTTCGATCCCCTTCGACGCGGCACGACGGCCTCGCGTTCGTGATGATTCTTCCACGGTGCGAATTTCCACGTGGTGTGACGGCACCACGCCATCTTGTTTCATCCGCAAGATAAATCAACAAGAACAAAGGAGGGGGTTCGGCCGTGTTCATGCGGTCCGACCCCCTCACGTTAAACGATAACACATATTTAAATATCCTCACGTTTGTCTTGCTAGAACCACGAACGAGAATAAATAAATAAATAAATAATCAACATCAACCCCTACCTTGGGTATAAGTTCGAAGATCATCAACGACCCGCGGAAGACAACGTCGCGGAGGTCGGGCGTCGCGGTAATCGTTCGTCAACCGTTGACGAAGAGGTACGTCCGAAGAGGTACGTCGTTGGCGAATCTTCTTAAGCTGATGAAGGAAGTCCGAGGAGGAAGCGGCGTTCCCTTTCGTTGACACGGAAGACGTCGTCGATCTTCGGAAACAACGGGCTACGAAGATGAGAGGAGCGGCGTTCTTCATCGGAGCTCGAAGGTTCTTCGCGTTCTTCGTCATGGTTGAAGAAGAAGAAGGAGCTCCAAAAATCATCTCTAGAAGGCTAGAGAGTTCTAACCCAACAAAATAAGATAGAGTCTTATTTTATTCACAAACTTAACAAATTGAATTTCAAAGGTTTGAAATTCAAATAAAATAACTCCAAATTAAATAACAAGTTTTCATGTCATTTAAAGAGGGGTTAAAGGAGTTTTGAGAGGAGATGGAAGGTTGGGTTTCGTGTGGGCCCCACCACACTTAATCCTCCCAAGGGAGGTTAAGTGGATGTGGGTCCCACCTTTAACTTCCTTTGAGAGGAGTTAACCAACAAGTAAGAAAAATAAAAAGTGTTCCACATTTTTATTCAACTTTTTATAAATCTCCCAAAAACTAACTTTCGTCCCGCAATAAACGCAACATCAGAAAAGGTCTCCTTAAACGAATATCGGTGCTGCGAGTTCATCGATGTCCTCAGATTTCAATTCCGAGCACCGGATCAAAATTTAGGAATTCCCGCTCGTTCGTTCACTGAACGTACCCGAGCCAAAATTCGGAAATTAATTCCGGGCACTCCGGGCCTCGGAATCAGGTGCCGTCAGAAACCGCGCTCTTGTAAAATTCCAAATAAAATTAAGAAACAATTTCCCTTGAATTTTACAGGACTTTACATTTTCATTTATAAAAATTTGGTAAATAAAGAATTTATTTTATGCCTATGTGAAAAGATATATTTTTTCATAATTGTTTTCACTATTTATACCCACTAATCCCCCTTCTAGGAAATAATTATCACATTAAACAATGATATTATATTAATATAATTCATTTTGTTTAATGTTAGTGTTTTCCGTAGACCACCCTATCAATGATACCGTACATTTTAGAAGATAAATATATATTAAAATATTGGGGTGCTAAACAAAGTGGTACTAAATTAATTCAATTTTTAATATATGGTATGGTTAGTCAAAATAAAATCATTCAATCATATTTTGAAAATTTTTACCTATATTTTTTATTCATCTATTAATTTAACAACTTACAACATTTAATTGAAATAATGATGACTATGTGTTTTACATAGGTAAATAATTTTTATGAATAAAAATGAAATGAATCTTATTATCTAATATGATAATCATGGTCCAAAATATGAAATAAATTTTATATGATTTAATTTATATATGTGGATAATATTAATTATAATATATATATATGAGAAACCTAGTGAAAAATAGTTTTTATTAAAATTAATTTTTATTTATAAATATGAACTTACACTAAAATCATGTGTAGAACAGATCCCCATTAAAATTATTATTTAATTAATAAATTTATAGTTATTTAACACTTATATCTAGAAAATAATGAATTCAACCTTCCTACCACTCAATAAAATGTGGAGAATCTAAAATAGTTTTGTATTAAAAGCAAAAATAAATTAAGTTCCAAAATATCAGGCATGAAAATAAAAATTCAAAATAACATTTTAAATTATTTTTTTACATAAAAAATACATATTTTTAGATGTACATTTCTTTTAAAAATAATGCATTATTAAATCATAATGATATTGTACAAGATATAGTATGTATAAAAATAATATATTTTAATATTCCCCAATAACAACCGACTTTAGGAAAATTTAATAAATTCACCTAAGAATAATTTTTATATGCTAAATATAAAAATGAATTTCATTTTTTCAATGTCAAATTCTTAAAATTCTAAAAATAAATTTACAATAAGTAAAATATTAAAGGAAAAAGTAATTTATTTAGAATAAAAAAATATTTCTATTTCAAAATGAAGAATAATATTTTTCACCATAAATTGATATAATTAATTATAAGTTCATCATCATCATCATTTATTTGTTAAAATAATTATGTACAAGAACAATATAAGAGATAAAATAAAAATCATAATAACACACTCTTGCCCCCTTAAGGTGGTAATTAGTGATGAAGCCCAAGGGTATCACCTCTAACCGGTTTTACCCCCTTAAGAGGTAGGATCGTCTCACATAGATAGCATGTTATGTCATCCTCATCATTTGATATGGAGGATTGATATTCTATCATATTATATCCTTGGTTCCAAATTATTATAATCTTTTTTTAGATGAAAATAATACCCCCACACCTTCGAACTATATAAGAAATAGACCAATTATATTCTTGGGAATTTTAATGGGAATTATAATGGATTAAAAAATATGAATCCACTGCCATAAAATATCAATGATAATTTATGGAATTTACAGAATTATCCATTTAGAAAATATCCAATAGAAAATATTTATTGAAAAATATACTTAATCTTTATAAAAAAATTTCATTCCATCACAAAGTAAATATTATAATTTTAAATATATAATTGTTATCTAATTTTTTGTATAATATGACCCTTATTTTTATCCAAACAAAATTTATATAAGGGATCCTCATTTTGAAATTATTATCCTTATATACTAATAAGCCACATACTTAATGAAATTATCTGACACACCCTCATGCCAAAATGTATGACTTAATTTTGTGGTTTGTGTTTTTATCTTAGGTAAAATTTTATGTCACAAAATGTATACCATAATAAAATATAATTTTTGGAATCTACTAACACCTAATACCAATGAAAAAATATTGTTTGTAGAAAATTAAAATATCATATACCATATTATATATGGGGGATTACAACCACCCAATTATAACACTTCCCATACTATATATGTATTCTTGAACATCATGAAATATTAATTCTATTCATTGATACCCAATGAATTCTCCATCTACTAATATATATCTAGGAATATATGTGGTTATACTACACTTAAAAATAGATAAATAAACCAAAATCAGTGTCATTTGTGCTATAGATTATAACTCATAGTGGTTTCCCCTTAAATTTCACATGTTGGTCCTTATAAATTCCATCAAACTAGATCAAATCAACAATGGAAAAATTATTACTCCACCAAAATAAATTTATCCCCGGACATAATATCTTATTAATTCCCGAGTATAATGAATCCATGAACTCTTCCATAATACCACACTTCTAAAAATATTCATGATTTCTCAATCGATCGACAACATATGTGAATGGTCATTCTGATAAGTCTACCATACTCTATCAGTAAATTAGTTCCACACAAGATCTTCACCTTACTATTAACCTGAAAACCAACAATCCATACCTATGACTAAATTCATAATACAAGACCCCTAACTATCTCACACACCATAACACTTCCAAGAAGTGCTTCTATTTGATAGACCAGACAATGAAACCAGTATATATCATAAGGGTTCGTATTTGTTTCTAACCATACAGATTAATTGTACATGATCCATAGTGATACCCATAATTTGGAATTTACCCTTTACCACTGTAATAATTTTTCTTATATCTACTCCCTAATGTAAAACTATATCCATTCTCGTGTTAGTTCGACCAATATACCACAAATTGTGTTTATAAATAATTATAAAGAAAACACTATATGCAAAAACTATCTATGGTTAACTCACAACCATCGAATTCTCATTTCCCCAATAAATTAAAATCAGAATTCTAAACAACCATTATTGTCCAAAATATGTTATAAATGAAACATTATTATAATATCCTGATAAATACATCTATTGATACCCACCCTTGGGTACACATAATTATAAAATTATATGTTTTTTCCTATCATCAGTATAAATACATTATCCGAACAACCATTCACTATAATAAAATCATATGGTCTATGACCTTGATCACTACCATAAGGATATCATGTTATAACTATTTATATAGAATGCCTTATATCTCAATCATCTCAAATGTCTTTGGTTTAAAACTGATCATATATGAGGAAAACGTCCCCCAAATTCATATAATTGTATCCAGACACATGGTTATACATAAGATCCCATAATCAAATGGTAATATCACCACACAATATATCCCACCCAATGTCTCAACTCATCTATCTTATGATTTAACTAGTCTGGAATAACTTAAATTATTATTTCCCTTAAATAATTTTATCATTTCTCAATGGAGAATAATCTCACAAACCAACCATATCCATAAACTGATATATATTACTCAATTATCACATGAAAACCCCTAGAGAAACCCCTAATTGAAATATTATATTTGATGAAATCTCGGGGTCACAACCCATTGTGTCACCCCCATACCTGCATATATGGACACATGCCCTACTAGCTGAGAGACAGTGGTTACTTTATTAAATTTCAACTAGATACAAGGAACCATATCTTGATGGTACAAATAATTTATATCTTTTGGAATTATAGATACATATCTGATTATCATATAACAATTTAAAACATAAAATAAAAAATAGAATTTTATTTGAGAATACTATTATTACTTTTAGAATATCCTTGCATGTCAATCAAAATACACATATTCACATCCTGGGGATAAAAAACATATAAATGGGTTGAGATATAATTCATAGTAAGGGTATGCATACCATGGAATCTACCATGAATAAATAACACATAATCAATATATAAAGGTAAATAACTCAAACAGATGTTATTTAATAAATTATATGATCATGTATAATAATATGATGTAACAAATGATGATCAAATAATGTTATATAAATTATCACATGATTTTGATTCTTATCCATGAATATTAAAAATATTTTAATAATAACATTTTAATTAATAACTATTCACATAATGAGGTATTTCATAATTCCAAACATCATAAGCTTACTGTCAAGGACTCATTCAATACAAAATTACATAAATGTGTATGTCCTCAATAGAAACCCAATCTGGTTTTTCGCATGAGACCTATCGATGTGTCAAGGGTTTATTAAATTCCCCACCCATTAGTTATAAAGTATAATACATTATTCATATAAAAGGGGAGATTCATAATAAATATAATCATTCATATTGAAAAAATATCATATAAAATATTACTAATTTTCCTAATGAATAAATAGAATAAATATAAATATTCATATTGGAAAACTAGAATACAAATTTTATTACATTACCCATCAATAAACATAAAAATTAACCGTACATAGTACTATGTTGAATCGTATCAAAATATTAAATACCAGTCAAACTAATCATAAAAAAGCTTTAGAAATATTAAGGATGCTCTCATGACAACAAATTTTTAAAGGATCATAAGATAATATTATGGCTGTTGTCAATAATGAATATAAATACTATAAAGATAACATTTAAAACATTCTTACGGAAAATATTTTTTTAACTTTCAAAATACCATTAATAATAGAAAATCCTTGAATATTAGGAAAAATATTTTCATTAAAAATAACTTTGTAAACATGTAAAAGGAAATTTAAAATAATGGGTGGAATAAGAGTGGGTAATTTAATTGATGATGTTTGGTATTGAAAATTAATCATTTGACGCTATTGTAAATGTTCCAAAAACAACTACATTCATAAAATTATAAAAGTATTCATTTAAAAAAATTCAAAATATAAAATAGGTATTAGTATTTATATAATAATTCATATTGATAATGAAAAAATAAATTTTTATTTTTTGAAAAAATCATCACCATGGAATAAAATGGGTTTTGAACCCAAAATATAAATAATGATTCCTTTTTTTTTAAATATTTCTCAGCCATTTTAAGTATCAATAAAATAAAAATGGTAGTAATATATGAAATTCATGTTAATAACTATAGTAAAAAATAGATTGGGTTTACGATAAAAATATTAAAATATTTCCCCAAGGAATACATAAAAAAATCTCTATTTATAAAGTGACTATTAAATAAACTCTTAGTACTTTGGTAAATATGAGTAGAATTTTTCATCTCTCGCAGATGTAAAATTCTGCAGAAAAACCCATACCTCATGTCTAATTTTTTTTTATGCGTTAAAAAAATTATATTAAATATAAAATTATTATACATATATTAAATTAAAAAATAAAAATATAATATTATATATTATTTACCTAAAAAAATTTATCTCCCATTCATTAATAATTTTTCATTAAGAACAATATTTTTTGTGATAACTACTTCATTTTTCATGTATTTTTTCATTCAGTATTTTGAGTCATTGTAATTTAATCATGCATTCTTCATAAAAATAATGTTACATATAATATAAATATCATATATAATAAAATTAAAATTATTTATAACATTCCAAAAAATTTAGGGGTTGAAAAATGAGTTTCAATGATCCTGGATATGGTAGGGCATACATACGCACTAACATTGTTTTCATTTTTTCGTAACAAATGAAAAACAAAGATGGTAAATACTATCTATAATTTTCACAATAATAATTTTTGTTCATATATATAATATATATTCATTAAATCTATATTTATTACAATCCATTTAAAAATAAAATTAAAAAAGTTTCACATCGATTCATGGAGGAGGTAGTCTACACAAAAGCACGAGTGATGTTATCATTTTCCAACAAACTAAAAAGTAAGAGGGAAGTAATGATATTATAATTTCAAAAAAATATTATAAAAAAATATATTATAAAAATATATATTGAATAAATAATTTTATTCATCCCTGAGAAGTGTGGATGGTAAAATAATTACATCAGTTTACAAGGCGATAATTCTTAATACCGAAGATGACAGTTTGATTTCCCATTTGATGGTATAAGAGATGGATATAGGTTATTAAATTAATATAAAAACATCTTATTATATTTTTGATATTTTTTAATTATTTATCACATTTTTTTATTATTTTATGTATTTTATGGATGAAATAAAATAAAAGGAAATTTTATTAACTATATCCCCTCTTCAGACAACCATATTTGGTTTATTTATATAGCCTTTCTAGATTGGTTTTCTGATCTAAAAAAGCAATCAATGTCACGGGGATAGATTAAATGATGGCATTTTTGAAGGTATTTGATATAATAATTTTAGATTTAATTATGTAAAGAAAATCATAGGAGGTGACCATTTTTCATGGTGGTGCGATCTTATTGGAAATAACTTGGAAGTTTACATAAACAATACCAAATGATAATGAATTCATATGAATAATGTTACAAATTACATTATATTCAAATAATTTAGGATTTTTCTTAAATAAAGTGTAATTAACACCATATTATCCCTTTTTATTGTAAAACCAGGTGTGCAGTATGGCCCATTTATGTTCACCATGTGATGATCGAGTCAAATCAAAATACACCATTTTTTGGAGTTATTTCCCCTAGGTTCAAAGGTGTCAGAGTTAAATCAATTTTAAGTATATATATAAATTGATATATTTCATGGGAAACCATTTAATATCAACAATACCAAAACATTAAGATGTTCTCCTTTTCATAGACTTATCCTGAAATTCCATCATAAGGTTATATCTCATAATCTATATTTTCTTAAATCTATTTCCAATGGTTTCTAATAAATAAAATCTAATACAAACTACAAATATTAAGACCCTAGTATCCCAATGTAGGTGTTTTCATTATTACATTGAAACTAGATACAAATAATCATATCCTAAATGACCAAATAGTTTAATAGTTTTGGAAGAATAATGATACGTGAATTATATATATTATAGTATTTTAATGCACTAAATTCTATAAATCAATTGATATCCTTGAGAAAATTTGACCTTTTTAACTTTTTTATATAAATTTTGGAAGGATGAATAATATATTTGGGAAAGGAATATATGATACTATTTTCTCAATGAAAATACACTTCTTACCACAATACTTCAAGATGCGGCACAATGCTGGAATTTTGAATCCTAAATAGATGTAGTGTATGAAAAATTTATTATAAATTCTATAAAAAGGAGCATTTATTTCATAAGAAAAATTTACTCCATAATATGATATTGGGTAAAACGTATTATGGATTTCATGTTACCTCATGAAAAGAAGGAAATATGGTGTAATATTAATTTAAGTTGAATGATTTTCTTAGCAGAAGAGGATACAATGTATATTTACACTGTAAAATCCAAACTTTTGGACCATGTTCATCAAAAGGACCATATTTAAGAGCCTATCTCCATGATTTATGATGTAAAATAAAAATATTATTCATAAGTCTATAGTCAATAATTATTTTACAGCACCAAATTGAAGGGTAGACGAGAGATTTCATATATAAGTTTCAAACACTATTGATTCATAGAGACATATGAGAGAGAAGATTTATAGGGAGGTAAGGTAATGTGATAACGCAACTATAGATCCCTACTTCTATTACTATTCTTCTATATTAGTATACCACGTCATTCTTCTTTGTTAGTGTTTTCATGAGGGATACGTTCATCTTTTATAAGAATCATAATTATAGGTGAGGGTCTAATAGGTATTTTATTTATTTTTTATCTATTCAATTTTGTGTTATTTCAATTATGTTTATAAATTCTTAAATGCATTATGGTTGCATTGCATGATCCTTGCTATGTGATTTGAAGAGACAATTTATTTTACAATAACTAATCACCCTAGGTTGCATATGAACATTGTCAAATCTTGTATGATTATGTTCAAAATAAGGTTTTGGGTTTCCTATGACAAAAATCAAACCTATTAGTTGACTATTACAGTGGTCTGGTAATTAAATTAATGAAGTCTATACAAAATAAATATCCCTAAAGTCAAAATCTGTCTAAAATATTAATAAACACCTGCCTAATTAATTCTATGAGAACATGAACCTGAAAGTCACTAAACCTAGAAAACTCTATCATCTCAATTCCAAAACACCAAACCTTTTCTATTTTCTGTATTTCTCTATCATAAAATAATCAATCATTTTCATTTTAAATTTATATATTTCTTCTTTCGTATATCGACCATCCAAGTGGGTTTGACACTTATAGATGATAATTTTTTCAGTTTTTTAGTTAGTTTATTTGAGTTTTTTTAGATATTCAAATTTTTGTAAGCCAATAAGAAAGAACCATGCAATACTAGATATCAAATATATAAATATATGAATATAACATAAATATCATATGACAATTGAAAAATAAAATGAAACATGTATTTTTTGTTTAGAATACCATTATTGACATTATCAAATTCCTGCATATCAATCTTCCAATAGTTCTTAGTATTTTGCGGAGAGGAAGCATCAGAAATGGGTGAGATTTATTGCTTAGTAAGGGTATGCGTACAATGGAAGTAATCGTGAATAAATAAAGAATAATAAATATGTAATGGTAAATAACTAAAACAAATGACATTTAATAAATATATTGATGAAATAGAATAATATGGAAGGATGAAATAGTGATCAAATAATGGCATATAATTAATCACATGAGTTTGAAACTTATACACAAATATTCTAACTAATCAAATAATAACATGGACTTCGACAACTAATCTAACAAATATTTAATGAATAATTATGGACTTCATAACCATATCATCAAGGAATCATGCGAATATATCTTATATAAATGGAAAACCCCAATGCCAAAAATTCATGCTAGTTTGTCTCATGATACCTACTGTTGCATCGAAGGTCTATAGAGGGCCCCATTAGTCACTAACTATGTCAAATGAATTCATCATATGAAAACACAGAAACAGAATCCACATAAAATTTAATATTGAAAAAATGGAGTATGAAATTATAATAATTTACATAATAAATAAACAAAATCAATATAATCATTTTTATTAGAAAACTAACATATATATGTATATACATTCCCCAATTAATAAACATAATCATAAACCATCCATATGACTATGTTGAATGGAATAAAAATAGTACACTCATGTCAAAATGATTGTAAAAAAAATAAGACTGGTATCATTATAATATATTCTCAAAGGATTAGAAGGTTAAATAATTTTCATTGTCGTTGATGAACATAAATACTATATAAATTGCATAGAACATTTATTTGAAGAAAATATAATTTGACTTTTTAAAATCAAATTTTAAAGATAAAATATCTAGATTATTAGGTAACATATTGTATTTAAAAATAAACCATCAAACTTTTAATGGATGTTTAAAAATAATGAGTGGTCATAATGGTGGTTAATTCCATACTTTTTATATAAGAAAAAAAATTCTTTTCACACTGTTGTTAAAAGGAAAATAATTACCTCATTTTGAAAATGAAAAAAGTATTTATCTAAAAAAAATTTGTAAAATTCCAAAGATGGATAAAAATTACATTAATAAATAATTTTTATATTTTTAAATACATTTTTAAATTTTTTTTTGGCATATATATTGGAGGATAATGATTTTTGTTCGAAAAGAGAAATGATGAAATATTTACTAAAACAATTATCAATAATTTTATGTACCAAAGAGCGTAAAATGATACAATTACATGAGAATATCATGAAAAGGGATATCAGGATAAAATTTATTTTTCTTCTATTAATAATATCTTACTATAATTATAAAATAGGCTTAAACATAAACAATCTTGAATAATGATGTGATTGTGAAATATGCCCCTACCACTTTGGTAACATTTGTATTGTAATCCCCCTGAAAAAAATAAATTCAAGTGAAACTATAAATACTATTAAGATAAATATGATCATTAAAAACCTTAAAATGCATAGTATATCCACCACAAAAAACGTGGTGAATAAGGCATAATTCTCACAGAAGTAAAAGAAAAACGAGAAACCCTTACCATAGGTCTGATTTCCTTTGCACAAGTATGAAACACTAGTATAATAAATATAGATTTATTATAAATATATTACATGACCATAATCTTATATATCATATCATATATTTTTTATTATATAATTTTAACACGTGTTTATTAACAATTATATTTTAAAACACTATTCAAGGTAATAACTTCTTGGTTTTTCACGTATGTTTTAGTTCAGTAGTTTTGGTCCTCGTACATTGAACATGTTTACATAATCTAATTAATTTTAACCATTATATAAATTTGTTATATATATTAAAAATTTATGTTTTTATAATATTTTATTTTATTTATAGGTAGAAAAACTAGTTACACAATTCATATAGGTGGCAGGTTGAACGTACACTTGAACACTATTTTTTTTGATTAATTGAGAAAAAGAAAAGGTAAATAATATTTCAACTTTATAGAATCATTATTACATGACATATATCATACATATTTTTAAAATTTATCCTTATTAAATTCTATCAAAAAATAATTGGAAAAATGTTTCACATAGCTTCGTGGTGGAGGTAGAATGGAAGTACACACGAGCGAAATTATCATTTTATAATAGACTGGAAGGTAACAAGGTGTATGTGTTATTATAATTTCATAATTGTAATTATATAATTAATAATATATATTTATAAGCCATGATTATATCACACTATTAGAGGTGGTTATGGAAAACAAATTATATCAGTTCACGAGGCAGTAGTTCGCTTTACACATGATCGAGGGTTTTGTTTCCCATTTGATAGAATAAAAGATAGATATAAGTAATTATAGTAATATGATAACATATAATATATGCGAGATTTGTTTTATTAGTTTTTAATGGTTTATATAGATTTATGGAGACAAAGTAAGGAATAAAATTTAGATGCATTCCTAAGAACTACACCTCTTCTTCAGACAACCTCTTTAGTTTTATACCTGAATCATTCCATAATTGGTTTCATGATAAAAACCTAATTAAGGTCCAGGGGAGGAATATACATGAGTAATTTTTTCATATATATTCTAAATGAAATGATTATTTTATTTTCAATAGTATTCTAAAGGAGGTGTCCTTTTATATGTCGGGGAGGTCCTTCATAGAAATAAATTGAAAATTTCCCAAAAGAATGCAAAATGATAAACTCATCACCAAGGAAAATGATTCAAAATTACATCATATTATAATTATAGATAATATAAGGTCTAAAAATAACTATAAAAAACTATTTTTACAAGATTAATTTTTTTAACACACCATTTCCTTTTAGTTTAACCCTATGTATACCTATTTTAACCTTATCTATGGTAATTGTTTTTTATTATTTTCAAAATTTATTATGACCAAAAATTAATCTTCACTTTTTACCTAATATTAATTATTCTCAATAAAAATATGGAATCATATTTTATAAATTCTAATTATAGATGTAGAAGAATATTAAGATAAATTAAACACACATATGTGATGAAAAAAATAGCCTCCCATATAAATGTTTTCATATATACAATGTGTTTTATATTAAAATTGAACATATAATTTATTATAAAGATCCAAATTTGAATAATTATAGAATAATAGTTATAAATTAAAATTTAATACTATTTAAAAAAAATACATTTATAAATGATATAAAAATGTAGTTTTTAACAAATATACCTACATTTCATTATTAATTGAAAAAATATTTTTTCAAATAATTATAAAAATATAAATCAAAGATAATTTAGAAATTTTGATTTAAAAAATATAAATTTTAGAGAATAAATTTTATACAATGGAAAATAATTAATTTTATCATAAGTGAAAAAATGTAATGAAACTATTTTTTAGAAAAAATACTATTTTTATGAAAAACATTAGTTTTCTAATCAAATGATTCATATTTTTATTTATAATTAATTTATAACCAATTATTTTTTTAAAACAATAGTAAAATGTATTATTTTAATAATAAACGTAGTCTTATATTTATATTGAAATTTAATGTGTATTTTATAATGGTTATATTTAAATATTATATTTCACATGTTTTTTAAGCTCAATGTTTCAAGTCATACGTTCTATTGAACATAATGTTCTTCTTTTAAAGTCACAGGGTGTTAAATGAACTCTCAGATCCGGTTATAAAGACACATAACTAATAGCATTGTCTATGATACATATCTATTATCAAAATATATTTGATAAACTTACAATCCCTGGACCTCTTGGTTTAATGTTTTAGGGAATTATGAAAAATCAATAAAAAATTAATCTCGTGAATTATCAGCAACTTACAATTATTTATCCACTATATAGTATGCAAATAAAAAAATAATTATTCATTATTTTCTCCAATAAATACACAAAAAGAGATATTCCCCCAACCATATCTTATTTAATTCTTTCTTTTATATTCAGGGGAAAAGGAATCATAAGAAATGGGTAAGCTAAAATGCACCATAAGGGTAAACATCACAATAAATACTAACACTAGAGACATGGGGAATAACATGATATCACAATGAGAATGATCATAAGAAAAACATAATGGAATAACGAAATGATATCATATATCTATGGATTAATAAAATGATTATAACTAAAGAGTATGACATCATAAGAATGTGGTAAAAACATTAAAATGAAATCATAAGTATAATTTAAACCACCCAATCTTAATAACATAACACATTTTGTTAGGATAACTATGAAGACAAAAAATTTATCTAGGATTGTTTCCCATGCAATAAGATATCGTATGATATTGAAACATTACCGAATTCTTTGGAAGGATAAATCATTCTAGGCCCACCCATAATATATCAAAAATTATTCTTTAATGTTCCAAATAGTTTCATTCAACATATCATAAAACCCCAGTGAAATAAAATTTCTTTGATATCCTATCCATGTTGTACCTATATGTCATCACAGATAATTTCATCAATTAATATGAAATTAAAACCCCTTCAAAAATATTAAGGTAGTCATTGACATTAATAATCATTATCGGTAAATTCCACTAAAAAATATGATTATGCATATGGTGTTTACACAGGAGAGGAACAATATATATGATTTTGACATCAATTTACCAATTTGATCGATGTATTCAGAATCTAGTTGAATACCATTCAATAAATGTATGGTAACATAGGTCATTAATGGATAAATGGACTCAAAATAATTCATCAATATATAGGGGGATGATTAGGCAAGACCAAAGAAGTGATTAATCATCTCACATATGTAAAAGAGCATTTTATAAGATATATAAATAAATAAGCTCATTGGTGTCATTTGATGGATACTCTTGAAGAAGCATACCACATATATGTAGAACACTATTAGTATTAATAGGGAAATGGAATTGAAAATAATAATTATCAGTTTTGTTTGAAAACATTTTAAAAGGATGATTTTATCAAAAAATAAAAATAGTAATTTCATTTTATTAAAACATCAAAGCATAGATAGTAAGACACTTATGAATTGAAAATGGTGAATGAATGATTCATTTACGCTAAAAAATGTAAAATATATTCATTTTGGTCATTAATGACCCATACATAAAAATTTTGGAAACATCATTTTAATTTTTTTATGAAATTAAAGGTTAATTAAAATTACCTTTTTGAAAAAAATTGGAATAAATCCATTTTCAATACTATTAAGACATTAATTTTAATGAAAATATATGTTAAAAATAATCATGTAGAAAATGATTACAGTGAATTTAATATATTTTCTAAAACCTAAATCCTAAAATGGATAATAAAAATATACATTGATAATAGGTGGAAATAATTATAAAGGTCACTTACTACATTATTGAAAATAATTTTGATTGGTTAAACATGGATATGGAATAATAATTTATATTGTATTGTATAAGAGTTATTTTTATCATCATTATGATTTAATTTGAAGGATTGTTTCAATAAATTGGAGGATATTAATGAAGATAATTAATATCATTAGGGGAAAATTAAATAAACCATTTGGAATGATAATCGTATGAAATGTGTCTTGCAATATCAAAATAATGATGAGATTTCATGAATCGTGGGAAAAGAGAATTTATTTGATAATACAATTATGACTTGAGTATCATTTTATTTGAAACCATTTAATGTTAATAATCTATAAAATAAACCAAAAATACCATGGAAGAATATATATTTCATGAACTCATAATAATTGGGCATCATATGCACTATATAAAGTAAATTGGTGTAAAATGTAAAACCTGTCTCAATGAAGGGAGTTTGAGACAAAAATCAAATCCCTTATTTACACATAATATTGGTCACCCGATAAAATCCTGCAAAACAACTATATACATATCAATCATCTATTTAGTATTAGTATTCACCTCTATAACCTTTTTATATATGACATTTAAAATTTATTTATTTTTAATCTAGTGGTTAATTATATATTATTTTTAATATTGAATGTTAACACATTTTATTGTCTTCTACATGATTTGTAATATTAATATTGATCATTGATGTTTGATACAATGTTTATAATTCCTAAATTTTCTATGATTTTGTAACACCCTGTGTTTTTGTAAAACTTTTCTCATATAAAGATAATTTTTTGTGACATTTTTCATTACATAAAACACTAAGTAATGATTTTATTACACCGCACACCTAGTTTAACATTAATTATACCCACAAACGAGTTTATCTTGCATTACACATGTAAGATCCCAACTAATTTCTAGGGATTCCTTAAGAACATTTACATGTATTCTTTTACATTGTGGAGAGTATATTTTTTTGGGTTCTATGTTGGGTTTGATTGGGTTAAAATTTGATAAAAGTTGGATGGATGAAGGGAAGTGGACATTTTTCACACAGTTTTCCCCAACAGTGCACCCTGGCCCAACAAACCATGCCACCCCTCACAAGTAATGATTTCATGAATAGAAAATGGTTTTTGAAACCTTGTTTCTTGTTATGAGGAATTGTGCACCCTCCCCCCATAGAAGCGGTGCACATTTAAGTCACATGATTTGGAATACTGTGCGCCCCTACCCAAGAAATAGTTCATGGTTTTTAAATTTACATAAAAATTTGTTTTAAAATTCTTTAAACCCCCATATTAACATCTAATCATCCCTATATTGACCATAAACATTATCTATTTTTTAGGCTCCAAGTTGTATTTTTATAGGATTACAACCTCTGTTAATCGTGTTTAGAAGACCATATTAGAGATCTCCATGTTTCCCAGTAATTGATTGTCATCCCAATTGGATTTCCATCACCTTCATACTCTTCTCCCATTCCATGAATGGGCGGTTTCCTCAGTTTGGATTATATATAGATCTAGGTTTTAGAGAACGTATTTTTTTATTGGATCTAGGATTTCAATCAGGATCTATTCTTCTCCACCATACAATATCTCAAAGTCTTTCTTTATTTATTGATTTTTGATAATCCACCTTTCAAGAGGATTGGTGGAACATTACAATACCCATACGCATACGTATTACATAAACCATAGGCCTTAGAGGAATTCATTGTGGGTAGGCTTTAAAAATTACATACAACTAAGACAAAAAACTTGGAACTACTCCTCCACAACATCTTCATTATGAAATCCGCTATCCACCTTTGCATAGCTATTCAACTAGGCTTTCCTATGCATGCACAGGCTTGTCCCAGTGGTAGAAGCCATACCCTCTCATTCTTGCAATCTGTTTAGAATCTACTATGGTGAATTTTTTTTGATCCTCCTTCTGGAGCTTGTGATATGGAATATGATATGGAGGTTAATGTTGATTAACCTTGATTGATGTGATATATAGTAAATTGTGATACCTGGGATATTGTGACATATATGTTTTAATGAGAAATAGAGTGTGGGACATTGAAAGATTCTGAAAGTATCCATAGGGTCCTAGCCATGAAAATATAAGACCAAAGGAATGAATTTAAATATTGTTTTATGGGATAGGGAAGAAGGATCCAAATACCCAGGATGTATGGGATATGGACAAATTCTCTAAATACCCACGATGTTCTAGACATGAGGTTCTATGACCATTATAACAACACTATAAAATAGTTCCAATTGGAAATTGTGATGAATTGAAATGGAATTGATAATGAAATCCCATGTGTTATAATGAGCTCTTAATTTAATAGTTTATATGGTTTGGACTCTGACATAAGTTGAAGTAGGTATTGTAGTTTGGGTTTCTAAGGGAACCAAATGGTTTATGAAATGAATTTAAAGTATAATAATGTGTTAAATGTAAAATAAATTCTATTTCTATTATTTTATAAACCATTGCATTCATTATATTTTGTATATATTGTTTTAGAAATTATTGGGTGTGGCGTACTGAGTTTTACTCACACACTACATTGGCTACGTGATCGGCCACCGATAATACACCATGGTTGCATGATAGTCTAAAATAATTGGTCCTATCATAGATGGTTGAGTAATGATAGAGCATGGATGATGGAAACATATGTGGTTTGGGACCCACTTGGGAATTTTCAGAATATTTATTTATTTTGTGTTTTTAATATTGAATCATCAGACATAATTTGGAATGGAATATATACTGTTAAATTTTGGTATTTTATTTTCATCACTATTCATCATGTGATACTGGTATTATTCTGGTTATGGTAATATTATTTTTTATTATTTTTTTATCTACTAGAAAACTACTATGATAAAGATAGTATAGTATCCCCATGTTGATATATCAGACCCTCGTAGCTAGTTAGTATACAAGGGTGTACAAGGAGTCATACTGGATGTAATGTAACAGAACGGCTTGGGGAACCGGTGTGTGGAACTTGGGATGGGACAATACAAAGTGGTATAAAATGAGGTTTTATTTTTATTTTATTTTTTCTTATGCTTTTGGAAAGGTATATCAGTTCGTATGATGAGTTGGACCTTGGTTAATAACTCATGCATGGAAGTTTCTAACCCATATATGGTATTAAAATCCATATACCAAGGGTGGGATTATTGTTTCAGATGTGTGTTGTTATCATTGATGTCATTTCCACTCAAGTGATGAACATTATTTTTTTATTTTTTTTGACAAAAATGGAGACATGAATTAGTCCCCCAATTCATGCCCCAAAAATATTTATTAAATTAAAAGTGTTACGATACATGAACGAGGTGTAATGAGTTTACACCGGCACAAAAATGAGAGCGAAACGTGATGATATAACAAAGAAGCTCAATCACATCAAACTGCGAGTGCAGCAACTCTGAGAAAGCTATTTCCTTCGGATCTCCAGTCTTCAAGAGGCATGAAATGTGAAATATCCTGCTCGAAGTGGTTGAATCTGCTACACTTTGAGTTTGCAGTGTACATGAGGAAACAAAAAACATGAAGGGGGATGTGCAGTAAAGTCTGTGAGAAATGCAGAGGGTTGTGCACCTTCCGACCGAAAACCAAAGCCACATTGTTCGAGAATCAAGGAGTTTTATTATACTCCTACACCATCCACTTATTGAAAATTTGGTGTTTGATGTCAAGATAAGTTTCTGCAGATATTTCACCATCTCTGAGCCTTTGATACCCAAACCATTGTTCCGATTCTAAATTTACACTCACCTCCTCAGTGTGCTAGTTTGCAGATTTCACAATCGAATTAGAGGCTTCATTCAGGCTATTATCAGGAGGTGAAATAGGATAATCAACCTCATTCACTGAATTTGTAAAAGGAATTTTGTCATTTTTAGAAGCATCAAGTGATCTGGTAAAAATTTTTCGTTCAAGTTGAGAATAGTCCCTACATTTTTTCATTTTTAGTATTGGGAGTAATGAATCCATTAGTATCCACAATTTGTTTTTTTTTCTTTTTCTGGATCTTGATTTATGGAGGTATTCCTTAATTTGATGGGTTTTTTCATCAGTGTTCAGTAGGGGTGTGTATTAAGTCGATGGAGTACAAGGGTCTAGGGAAGATTGAGAAATAACATCCACATTAGCATTAGATTGTTCACCCTCAATAAGAACAATATCATTAGCCTTGTTATTATCCCCATTGCCTTCATGAATTTATTATTCAGAATTAGGAGAATCAATGGAGCATAAATAATTGATGTTTTCAACTGGTTTATCTGTCGGAGTCAAAGATTTATTCTTCATGAAATTCTATTCCACACAATTTGTCCTGAAATGTTGGTGGGGAGGGACATCTCTTTGAGTCCCACATTCATTCATAAGGTAAAGACCCGATAAATTCAAGGAAATTTTTTTTCTTAATTTTCTTGAGATTTTTACATGAACTCAGTTTCTGAAGGCACCTGATTCTGAGGCCCGGTGTGCCCGGAATCATTTTCCGAAGTTTAGATCGGGTACGTTCAGAGAACGAACGAGCGGGTTTTACTAACATTTGAACCGTTGCTTGGAATCGAATTCCAAGGGCACTAATGGAATCGCAGCGCCAGTAATTCCTTAGAAACACCTTTTCCAAAGTTTTGTTTGCTTGGGTGTGGTTTTTAATTTTTGGGGTTAAGTTAAGGAATAAAATAAAAGTGGTGCGACAATTTATTTTATTTTTTTTACTTAAAGTGGATAAAGCTAAGTTATGCAGATAAGGTGAGACCCACAATATCCTACCCACTTGGTATGATATTTGTGAGGTGGGGCCCACACGAGCCCCACTATTTCTTTCCTTCTAAGTAACGCACCCGCACCCCCCTCCTTTTAATGAAGTCGAACCGTGCGTTTATTTCTGGTTAAGAAACGCCTCATTCATTTGGGTGGTTAAATCATTACAATTAATTCATTGAATTAATTGTTCATTTCATTTCTTTTGAAATTGAAACTTTGGCATGTGCATTAATAAAAATAAGACAAATCTTATTTTTTTCTGTTGGAACTTGTTGTGTGGATAGGATTTGGGGAAAATAATTCTTCTTCGACAAAGAACGTGAATAACACGAAGAACGCGAAAAATGAACTGACCTCCGACGAAGGACGCCAAATCCTCAGAGATCGACTACACGACCCCGTGTACCGCGATGCCAGCAATGCTTCTTCAGCGATGCTTCTTCCGCGATGCTTCTCCGTGATGCGACGATCTTCCCTCCGCGATGCCTTCTTCTGCGAAAGTTGTTTCCGAGATGGATCCTCGCTCATCAAATTCGACGAGGTAAGGGTTTATTTTGTGATTACATCCATTGACATCTTCCTTTCATTTTGAGCCGCCTGATATCCCAATAACGGGAGGAGGTCAGACTGCACGAAGACGGCCGACCCTCCTCCCCCTTATTGGATTGATTTTGATTGCGGCATGAGCAAGGCAACGCGGTGCCGAAGCACCGTGCGGACAATATTAAAGAAAGGGAAGAAGTGAAGCGCCCTCGCGCCGCGCCTTTGAAAACGAACCAAAGATGCGGTGTCGTCGCACCACACCGGAGAATGAAGAAAGCACTGCGGCCGGAGTTGGGCCGCGGCGGAGGGGCGTGCCGCCGTCGTGCCGCGCCAGACGGATCAAGGCTGCGGCTTGGGCCGCAGCGGAGTGGGGAGACCGGCGGCCAATTCCGGGCCGCCGGCGTCGGTGCAAGGGGACCGGCGCTTGCCAGTTTCATGGCGGCAGCAGCCGGCTGGCCGGAGCAGGCCGGCCGGTCTGGGGGAATCTGGGGGTCCATAAACCCCGGTTGGCCAGCAAAGCAGCCCCCACGTGGGGTCGCGGTTACAAAGGAAAGAGGGGGAAAGCCCCCCCCCCCCCCCCTGCGTTGCTTCGCTCGGCCGAAACGGCCGACCCACCCACTGGCTGCTGCCCACGCCAGTACACCCAGGCCTGGCCACGCCGCGTCCATGCTGGGTCGGGCCGGGCCACACCCAAGCCGGGCCAGGCCGCTCCCAGGGCCGGGTCGGGCCACGCCCAGGCCGAGGCAGGCCGCTCCGGCCAGGCCGGGCCGTGCCCAAGTGGGCCGGACCCGGACCCGATTCGGGACGACCCTAGGGGTATCGGGCCGGGTTGAACCGGGCCCGAACCCCGTAATACCGAACCTCTTTCGGTCCATTGCACATAACTTGAGATGGGGACCTCCGATCGACGCACCGTCAGTTGTGTATCGATCCTTGGATCGAGACGGTCGTTTGTTTATGTTAAACTCAAGGTTTCTGATTACTTTTGGTTCGTCCGTGTTGGTTTGTACACGAAACCAACCGGGCCCTCGGAGCAGAAACGCTTATAACTTGAGTTCCGGACGTCCGATTGACGTGTCATCAATTTTAATGGATTTCTCTATGTGAGACGGACCTTTTGGCTTACTACACTCAAGGTTTGGATGCAGTTGGAGTACGGTCGGGTTGGTTTTGACATAAAAACCAACCGGGCCCTGGGACGAAAAGGCCAATAACTCTCAGACCATGCGTCTGTATGATATGTCGTCTATGAGGTTGAGTTCCTGTTGACGATACAGAAATTTTGGATACATAAACTCTGGACTATGTGTCAGTTGATGTATTAGCCCCTCGACTCATGGAGAAGACCCTCTCGAATGAGCATGTTGTGTGCGGGAACCCTATAGATAGTTGCGACTGCGACACCGACGACGACTGTACGGAGATCCTCAGTGGATTCGACGGCGACGACTACAAAACTCAGCGATCCTACGTGGATCAGTGCTACAGATCTTGTGTGGGTCATATCCTGTGTGGGTCAGCGCTTAGTGGTCCTGTGTGGGCTAGCACCTACAGATCCTATGTGGGTCATTGCGGGGGTTACTTACCAATCGATCCTGTGTGGGTCAGATCCTGTGTGGGTCATTGCGGGGGTTAGTACCTATCGATCCTTTGTGGGTCCGACGATATAGATGAATTAGTGGCTATATTTTATAATCACTATCGTCATACGAAGAAGTATTCCTGTGTGATTTGAATCTTGACCTTCAATCCTTATCTTCGATAAGTTTGACTTGATATCCTGTGTGGATTACGTTTTGCTTTCCTGTGTGGAATGGGTTGTGTTTTCCTATGTGGACTGGGTTGTACTTGGGCTCGGATGTTGGAGCCGAACGAGAATTGATGACTTAAGTATATGTATGGGTATATACCTAAGTAGTTTTGGATGTTTCTTCATGATAGTATCTTTCTTTTGTGGATTATCCTTTGTGGATTATGGGAGACTTACGAGAGTCTCGGGGTCCCTACTGAGTAGCTTATACTAACACCTGCAAGGGATATGCCTGCACTACATTGTTTTGGTTGCAGACGACAGACAGCGCTGATTGTGGTTGAGGCTTGTGGAGTAGGACGGTACTTGGAGGTGGACCATTGGGCGGGGTGAACTCGGAGCGGACGGCTGGACCCGAGGAGCTATGGAGGCTATCTATACCCACCCTTCTGGTGGGACTTCCAGTGGATGGCTCGAGGCTATGACTTTAATTCATTTGTTGTTTTCCCTTTCTAGTTGTACTTTACTTTCAGTTTGGATTTGTATTCTGGCCCACTTACTTTTCCGCACTTACAATTGTACCCAGTTTTACTTAGTATTTCCTTCTACTGCTTTCATGCTCTGTGGTGTTTGTTTATTTTTACAAAGGCAATTCCTTCCCTTTTTATTAGGAATTACGCCTTGGTGCTAGTCGCCAGCCCCTGGCCTATGGAAGCCGGGCTTGGGGTAGTCACGGCACGAGCCCCGAGGACGGGTCGTGAAAAATTCATATCAGAGGAGTTCGGTTCTACTGCAGAACTTTGGACTTTGATATTTCTTCTATGTGAAGCAATAGTGTTAAGAGTATTGAGTGTGGTTATAAGTCCAGTGAGGCCAGTGTTTGTCCAGCGGTCGACGTATCCATACACCACGTCCATGTCTTCTGAAGCGCAGCGCCGTCGCACTGCACCGTTGAAAAAGAACCAAAAATGATGCGCTGTCGCGCTGCACTAGATAACAATGAAAGCACTGCGGCCGGAGATGGGCCGCGGCAGAGGGGTGCGGCGCTGTCGCGCCGCGCCGGACGGATCAGGGCCACGGCTTGGTCCGCGGTGGAGCGGGGAGACCAGCGGCTGGTTCCGGGCCGCCGACGTCGGAGCGAGGGGACCAGCCCTTGCTGGTCCCGTGGCAGCAGCAGTCGGCCGGGCGGAGCGGGCCAGCCGGTCAGGGGGAATTCGGGGGTCTGTAACCTCTGGTTGGCCAGCAAAGCGGCCCCCACGTGGGGATGCGGTTACAATGGAAAGCGGGGGCATCGCCTCCACCCCCCCCCCCCCCCCCCCCCGCGTCGTTTCGCTCGGCCGAAACGGTCGAGCCACCCACTTGCCGCACCGGCCGGGTCGGGCCGCGCCCAAGCGGGCCGGACCCGGACCTGGTTCGGATCGACCCGGTTCGGGCCGACCCTGGGGGTATCGGGCCGGGTCGGACCGGGCCTGAACCCCTTAATAGCGAACCTCTTTTGGTCTGTTTCCCATAACATGAGATGCAGACCTCCGATCGACGCATCGTCCGTTGCAAAGAGATCCTTGGATCGAGACGGTCATTTCGGTATGTTACACTCATGGTTTCAGAGTACATCGGGTTCAGCCAGGTTGTTTCGTACACGAAACCAACCGGGCCCTCGGAGCGGAAACGCTTATAACTTGAGTTCCGGACGTTCGATTGACGTGTCGTCGACTTTGATGGATTCCTCTAAGTGAGATGGACATTTTAGCTTATTCCGCTTGAGGTTTGGATGCAGTTGGAGTACGGTCAGGTTGGTTTTGACTTAAAAACCAACCGGGCCCCTAGGACGAAAAAGCCAATAAATCTCAGACCGAGCGTCCGATCGACGCACCGCCTATGACGTTGAGTTCCTGTTGATGATAAAGAACATTTGGATAAATCAACTCCGGTCTATGTGTCAGTTGATTTATTAGCCCCTCTGCTCATTGAGCGGACCCTCCCGAATGAGCTTGCTGTGTGCGGGAACCCTAGAGCTGGCTGCGACTACGATGAAGACGACAATTGTACAGAGGTCCTCAGTGGATTCGACGGCGACGACTACAGCACTCAATGATCCTACATGGATCAGTGCTACCGATCCTGTGTGGGTCAGATCCTGTGTGGGTCAGCGCTCAGCGGTCCTGTGTGGGCCAGCGCCTACAGATCCTGTGTGGGTCTGATCCTGTGTTGGTCATTGCGGGGGTTACTTACCTATCGATCATGTGTTGGTCAGATCCTGTGTGGGTCATTGCGGGGGTTAGTACCTATCGATCCTTTGTGGGTCCGATGACATAGATGAATCAGTGGCTATATCTGAATATCTCTATCGTCATACGAAGAAGTATTCCTGTGTGAGCTGAATCTTGACTTTCAATCCTTATCTTTGATAAGTTTTACTTGATATCCTCTATGGATTACATTTTTCTTTCCTGTGTGGAATGGGTTGTGTTTTCCTGTGTGGACTGGGTTGTACATGTGCTCTGATGTTGGAGCCGAACGAGAATTGATGACTTAGGTATATGTATGGTCATATACCTAAGTAGTGTTGGATGTTTCTTCATGATAGTATATTTCCTTTTTGGATTATCCTTTATGGATTCTGGGAGACTTACGGGAGTCTCGGGGTCCCTACTGAGTATCTTATACTCACCCCTGCATGGGTTATGCCCGCACTATGTTGTGTTGGTTGCAGACGACGGACAGCGCTGATCCTGGTTGAGGCTTGAGAAGTAGGACGGTACCTGGAGGTGGACCACTGGGTGGGGAGAACTAGGAGCGGACGGCTCGATGCTGTGGTTTTACTTCAATTGATATTTTCCCTTTCCATTTGTACTTTACATTCAGTTTGGGTTTGTATTCTGGCCCACTTACTTTTCCATACTTACAGTTGTACCCAGTTTTACTTAGTGTTTACTTCTACTGCTTGCTTTCTCTGTGGTGTTTGTTTACTTTTACAAAGGCAATTCCTTCCCTTTTTACCAGAAATTACGCCTTGGTGCTAGTCTCCAGCCCATGGCCAATGGAAGGCGGGCTTTGGGTAGTCACGGCACGGGCCCCGAGGACGGGTCGTGACAAATTCGTATCAGAGGAGTTCGATTCTACCGCAGAACTTTGGACTTTGATCTTTCTTCTATGTGAAGAAATAGTGTTAAGAGTATTGAGTGTGGTTATCTGTCCAGGGAGGCCGGTGTTGGTGCGGCGGCCGACGAATTCGTACACCAGGTCCCTGAGTTCTGAAGCGCAGTGTCGTCGCACCACGCCGTTGAAAACGAACCAAAGCTGATGCACCGTCACGCCGCACTGGAGAACTACAAAAGCCTTGCGGCCAGATTTGGGTCGTGACTTGGGCCGCGGCGGAGCGGGGAGACCAGCGGCTGGGTCCGGGCCGCCGGCATCAGAGCAAGGGGACCGGCCCTTACCGGTCCCGTGGCTGCAGCAGCCGGCCGGCCGGAGCGGGCCGGCCGGTCAGGGGGAATCTGAGGGACCGTAACCCCTGGTTGGCCAGCAAAGCGGCCCCCATGTGGGGCCGCGGTTACAATGGAAAGCGGGTTGCAGCGCCCCCCCCCCCCCCCCCCCCCCCCCCGTGTCGTTTCGCTCATCCGAAACGGTCGAGACACCCGTTGGGCGCCCCGGCCTGGCTGGGCCACACCCACGTGGGCCGGGCCGTGCTCACGCGGGCCGGGCCACGCCCAAGTGGGTCGCGCCGCGTCCAAGTGGGCCGGACCTGGAACCGGTTCGGGTCGACCCATTTCGGGCCGACCCTGGGGGTATCGGACCAGTTCGGGTCAGGCCCGAACTCCTTAATACTGAACCTCTTTCGGTCTGTTGCCCATAACATGATCTGAGGACATCCGATCGATGCACCATCAGTTGCATAGAAATCCATGGATCAAGACTGTAACATCCCAGGTAAATAAAGAATAAATAATTTTAATATTTATTAATATTTATGAATTAAATATTAAATTCTATTTTAAAGGGGTTGCTATGTTCGATAGCGTACCCGATACGCAACGATGAGTTTCTTTGAAACTTACGTTGCACACTAGTAATAAAATAATATTATTTTAAATTTTAGTTAACATGTAGCCGTTGTATTGGCAGGAATGGATAGAAATAACTAAAATATGATTATATATGTTTTTAAGTGTTTTTATACTTATCCAATAAAAGATAAAGGCTTAAAATACGGAAAGAGTTCAATTTTAGGGCATATATACTCTAATTTTCACTAAAGGTTCACTTATCACCTTTTAATGGTGAACCGTCATTAAATATAGTTTTGATCACTCTTATACTTTATTTTAGACCAAATATAACTCTTCTTTAGAATCGGGACATCAAAATTTACTTTGTGTAAATTTTTGGTACCTTTCTGATAAAGTTCATTTTTTTATGAATAGTGTAAAATGTTGCATTTTAATTCAAAACCTCTTTTTGATCTAATTTATTTATATGATTAGATTATCTTTTTAATTTGTTTTAAAGTGAAATTAGAAAATATTTTTACCATTAAATCCAATGGTGGTCATTGGAATCAATTTCACTTTGAAATTGGACTTGAACTAGTGTCAATCTTTTGATACTTATTGTTTTATAAAAACACGCTATTTGCTATGACAGCGGGAATTAATGATTAAATTAATTAATGTGACTTATATGATTTGAATTTTGTAAAATAGACTTCATTTTTGAATTCGGAATATCAAATATAGCTTAGGGTGAATTTTTGGTAATTTTCTGAAAAACTTCAATTTTTGATGAATAGTGAAACCACTAAGTGGTAATCAAGCAAACTGATTTTTCAGTTAAATGAAAGTTTACCACTAATGTGTATTGAATTTTGAAAATCTTACATACATGGTTGTCATTAAGAAGTAAAATGTGGTTCAATGAGATTAAAATAATTTTTTGGTGAATAGTAACTTATTAAGTTTTTAATCGCGATTAGTGGTAATTAGGGTAGTTTAAGGTATAAATAATACTTTAATAAAATGAAATAACCTAGACACATGTCCCAACATCATTGGTTGTGTCATGGCCGACCAAGACAAGCCATGGGTCATCTTGGGGACCCCATAGAGACACTTTGGTTGGGAAATGACATAAATTACTTTTTATTTAATGTAAAAGTAAAAATGACACAAACATGATATGTTTTACTAAAACAATTTTTAAATGGGGTTATACAAGTCCAAATTTTGATTATAAATAATAATTGGAAAGATAAAAAGATTTAATACATCATAGTATTTTTTTTATAATTTTTAGACATTAAATAAATTAAATTATATATGACATAATAATGATGCAGCGATGACATCATTATTTGACGATTTAAATAAAATGGAAATATAATGAAAAATATAAAACCTACACATGGCCAAAACCAATTGGATGAGTGGATTTAGAACCCTTATCACCGTATCCACGAATTATATCAATGTGGGACCTTTTAAAACCGAAACACATTTTCAAATAAAGTAATATTCCTTTACTTTCCAAAAGTGCCCCTCCTCCTCTCTTATAAAAGGCCCCCACCTCTACCTCATTTCACACACTCCTCAAGCCTTTGGCTCGGCCATCCCCTGCCCAATTACTCTCTCCACATCCCTCTCCTCATCCTAGAGGATTCACTTTGGGAAGAATCCTTTCAAAGGAAGACTTTAGGCTCAAATCAAAAAGGAGTTACACTTTTAAAGGTAATTCATTCTCTCTTGTTCATTTGTTTTATTTTGCTTCTCCAACCCTATAAACTCTTTTTATTTACTTCTTTTGTAACAAAACCAGTATCTTCAATATACTAGGATGTTGTTATAATATTTATTTTAGCTACACTCTCACACATCTACATCAAATGGTTAAAGAACATACGGTTTCCGTGGATGGCGAAATTCTGCCTCCCGAAACGATGATTGTTCAATACTCATTTAACACCTTCAAGGGTGGCCATTATGATGTCACTATTTTTATATATGATATATAATATGTTTATGTTTTCTTTAAGCTTCTGTATTTTTCATTTTTGGCATACCTTTATGGTTTCCATTATGGGTAAACACGATATCTTCATTTAAGGAAGTGCGGACTACCGCCCCCTCAAAGTGATGTGATTCGTTAATGCCATACGTGGGACGTATAAAGGATGGATTTAAAGTTATTATATATGATGTTATACTGGAATTATAATATACCTATATATCATTATTATTTATTTCCATTAAAGTATGAGATAGAAATGAAGGTAGCGTTCATGCGTACGTACGGATTACCGTCTCCATGAACGGTGCATTTCATTTTCTTATCTCCAAATGTAATGTACTATTAAAAGTATATGTGTATAATGGATATATATAATGAATGGTATATCTAAATTATGAATATAATTCTGGAATTAAAATATACATACCTCTCATTTAGTTTTAATTCCATTAATATGACAAAGAAATGAAAGTAGTGTTCATGCGTACTTACGGCTTACCGTCTCCATGAACGGTGCATTTCATTTCTTACCTATAAATGATTATGGGATATTATAAATACATGTATATGCTGGATATATATGATATATATGATATCCAAATCAGGAATGTCATTCTGGATATAAAGAACCTATGACCACACGAACAACATGTAATTGTAAGAAGTCCACTTTCGACTTAAGAACCAAATATCGACAAAACAAACATTATTAACTTAAATGGTTAAATAATGTTTATAACATTGAAATAAGAGATATAAAAGGAATAATGAACTATAAAAAGGGTTCTTAATAAAGTAGAAATTAACTCAAGTTTATTATTCAGGAGATTAAAGAACGGTCGGGTCAAGTCGGATACGAGGTAAGGGAACTTCTTAACCCAATTTCCATTCTTTGGGTTAATCTCCTACTTTCAAATTATGTCATGATATTATTATGTATTATTTTGTATTTTCACTTTCTTTATGTTTACCTATAGTGAATACACATAATAGATCTATTTTATTTTAAAAATGATCTTTTTAAGGACTTCGTCTCAATCTCCTTTCATTGAGGCATATTTCGTTTTATACACAACTTTCTTTTATACGGTGTATAAACTCCTTTGACTTTTACTTGTATACAAAAGGAATCTTTTTCTACGAAGCGTTTTACTAAACGACAAAAAGGAATGTTTTTTTAACGTACGCGGTGACAACGACTTTTTCTGCCGCCGCGAGTATTATTTGATCTTTGGCTTCCTCAACAAGCCGTAATGTTTTTAAAATAAAATAAATACCATATACTCTTTTATGTATTTTGGTATTGAAAATGGTTTTGATAAAGGATTCTATTATGTCAATATATTTATGATATATTTTTATTGAAATGTGGAAATGTTATCTTTCCTTTATATTGGTTTTATGTTTTATGATTTTATATTGGTACTTGGACATTTTAACGGGTGGTTACGTTATAAACCATATGACGGGTGGTGCCGTGAATACCAGGACGGGTGGTTACGTTATAACCTCCAATTCATTGGGTGTGGAAGTCGGCCGTATGGCTATTCCATTAAGTATGTATGGAAATTGTCGGTATGGCTATTCCATTAAGTGATATGTGTGGAAGTCAACCGTATGGTTATTCCACTTAAGTATGTTTATGTCCCAAGTTACCTTTATATATGTTATGTTTTCTTTATATGGGTTTTATGGAAATCCTTTGGTTTCAAAAAGGTAAGTGATGATACTTTATTCAGCGAAGAGTTTTTACTACTTCATGAAGGTGAAGGTATTACTTTGATAAAGTATACATGGTTTACTTGTTGTTTTGATAAACTAACAATTTTCATTCTTTGTGTATCCCTTACTGAGCTTTTTATGCTCACCCAAAGTTTTTCAAAAATGTTTTTCACAGGACTTAAAGTGGAATAAGGTCAAGGATGGGATCAAGGGAATGTCATGCAATCTAAAACATGGAATCTAGACATCTTTATTTTTAAGAGTTTTTATTTTATGGAAACTTAGTAGAAGTGTCTACTTTGTAATCTTTTAAGATGTAATAGTTATGTTCCAATTCTCTAAAACTCTAAACCTGAAAAGATCCTCAACGTGAATTATTCATTTAATTCAATATTAAGTAAGGTTTAAGGATGGGGCCTTATAGTTGGTATCAGAGGTCGGTTTAGACAACTTTAGGAGTTAGAAAAGTGTTAAATTATAATATGATTGAAATGATATAGCATTTACAGATTACCATGTTGCTTCGCCTAAGATATTTCCATGTTCAGAATGGTTTTCCGTAGGGGAAACAAAGCATCTATGTTGGGACGACATCAGGAGGAAGACAACCTTCCAAATCAGCAACCTGAGATGGTCGGAATCGGAACTGAACAGTTTGTTACAGTGATGGAACAGTTGACTCAGGCTATAAATGGTGGTGGTATCCATGCACGAGATCAGCCAGATCAACCGCAGAGGAACATGTCAGTGGTGGAACATTTCATGAGGCAACATCCACCATCATTCAGAGGATCATCTGACCCTGTGCTATCTGAAGGGTGGATTAAAGCACTGGAGAAGATTTTTGATGTCATGGGGTGTTCAGAACATCAAAAGGTTAGTCTTGTTGTTTACCGTTTTGAAGGTGAAGCTGATCAGTGGTGGTCGATGGTGAAAAATATAAGGGATAGAGATGAGATTGAGGATCTTCACTGGGACAAATTCAAAGGTATGTTTCTTGAGAAATATTTTCCTAAGGTGGTTTGTCTTAGAATGGAAAAACAGTTCCTAGAATTGAGGCAAGAGGAAGACTCAGTGGCTGCCTATGAAGAAAGGTTCACTCGATTGGCAAGGTATGCTCCAAATTTTATCCGAGACCTTGATAGTAAAATCAATCGTTTTTTACTCAGGATTAAAGCCAAAATATCGAAGGGAATTAGCTTCTCGTGAGTTTAAAAGTTATGAAAAGCTTGTTCGATGTGCTGAGAAGGTGGAAATGGAGTTTGCTGATAATCAGGTGTTCTATGATAAACAACAGAATAAGAGGTCTAGTTGGCAGGCAAAGGGGAAGAATTCATCAAAGAAGCAAGGAGGTAAGAAAACCAAATATCCATCCTGTGAGAAGTGTGGTAAAATGCATCCTGGAGAATGTTTATCCAAGTCTGGTAAGTGCTTTCGGTGTGGTAAGTCTGGCCATATTGCTCGTAACTGTAAGGAAGATGATCAAGCAGGAAATGAAAAGCCAACAGTAAGATGTTTTAAGTGTAATGAAATGGGTCATTATGCAAACGAGTGTCCAACGAAGAACTCAACTGGGGTAATGCAGCTAGACTACAAGAAGAAAGGGGTGGCGAAATCCTTTGCAACAACTTCAGCAGATGTTGGGCCATCGAATGAAGTGGTATCAGCTCCAGGGATCTCAATATTTTTCGAAGATTGACTTGAGGTCGGGGTACCATCAGTTGAAAGTAAAATAAGCAGACATTCTGAAAACTGCGTTCCGTACTAGATATGGCCATTATGAATTTGTAGTTATGCCTTTTGGGTTAACAAATGCACCTGTTGTATTCATGGACCTTATGAATAAAATTTTCCATGAGTTCTTGGATAAGTTTGTGTTTGTGTTTTGAGGTTTGTGAAGAGGTTATGTGTGCCTTGTGATTCACAGTTGAAGAATGAGTTGTTTTTTCATCCTGGCAGTACTAAGATGTACAGAGGTCTGTGGGAGTATTACTGGTGGGATTGAATGAAAAGATACATTGATGATTTTACTGTGAAGTGTTTGACATGTCAACAGGTTAAAGCAGAGCAGCAGTTACCGAAAGGGATGCTTCAGCCTTTACCAGTGCCAGAGTGGAAATGGGAAAACATATCCATGAACTTTGTTGTGGGATTACCGAGGTCATCTCAAGGTAATAATGCAATCTGGGTTATTGTTGATCGCTTGACCAAATCTGCTCATTTCCTTTCTATACGAGATACTTTCTCTCTTGATCAACTTTCCCGTTTGTATCTTAAAGAGATAGTCAGGTTACATGGAGTTCCTCTCTCCATTGTATCGGATCGTGATCCCAGGTTTACTTCTAACTTTTGGAAAGGCCATCAGAAGTCGTTGGGTGCTGAATTAAATTTTAGTATAGATTTTCATCCTCAATCAGATGGGCAGTAAGAACGAACAATTCAGACATTGGAGGATATGCTACGAGCTTGTTCTATGGATTATCAGGGAAGTTGGGACCAACATCTTTCTTTGGTTGAGTTTTCATATAATAACAGTTTTCATTCCAGTATACAGATGGCACCATTTCAGGAATTATATGGGAAGCGGTGTCGCACTCCAGCTTTCTGGGATGAAGTGGGTGAAAGGAAGTTGATGGGACCAGAATTGGTAGAAGAGATGGCAGAAAAAGTTCAGCTGATTCAGAAACACATGAGAACAGCTCAGAGTAGGCAGAAGAGTTATGAGAATAACCAGAGGAAGGATCTATCTTTAGAGGTAGGTGATCATGTTTTTCTCAAGGTTTCTCCTTGGAAAAGCGTGATGAGATTTGGTAAGAAAGGAAAGTTGAGTCCAAGGTTCATTGGACCATATGAAATTCTAGAGAGAGTTGGATCAGTCGCATACCGAGTGGCTTTACCTCCGAGTTTATCTCAGGTACACAATGTTTTTCACGTTTCGATGTTGAGAAAGTATATGCCAGATCCATCTCATGTTTTGAGCCCAGAGGCAGTTCAGCTAGAAGAGAACCTATTTTATGAGGAACAACCAGTCCAGATTCTTGACCATAAGGAGCAAGTGTTACGGAATAAGGTGATTCATCAGGTAAAGGTTTTGTGGAAAAACCATGTGATTGAAGAGGCAACGTGGGAATCTGAAAATGCTATGAGGGTTAAATACCCCCACTTATTTTGATAAGTGAATAAAATTGCGAGGACGCAATTCCCAAAAAGGGGGGAAGGATGTAACATCCCAGGTAAATAAAGAATAAATAATTTTAATATTTATTAATATTTATGAATTAAATATTAAATTCTATTTTAAAGGGGTTTCTATGTTCGATAGCGTACCCGATACGCAACGATGAGTTTCTTTGAAACTTACGTTGCACACTAGTAATAAAATAATATTATTTTAAATGTTAGTTAACATGTAGTCGTTGTATTGGCGGGAATGGATAGAAATAACTAAAATATGATTATATATGTTTTTAAGTGTTTTTATATTTATCCAATAAAAGATAAAGGCTTAAAATACGGAAAGAGTTCAATTTTAGGGCATATATACTCTAATTTTCACTAAAGGTTCACTTATCACCTTTTAATGGTGATCCGTCATTAAATATAGTTTTGATCACTCTTATACTTTATTTTGGACCAAATATAACTCTTCTTAAGAATCGGGACATCAAAATTTACTTTGTGTAAATTTTTGGTACCTTTCTGATAAAGTTCATTTTTTTATGAATAGTGTAAAATGTTGCATTTTAATTCAAAACCTCTTTTTGATCTAATTTTTTTATATGATTAGATTATCTTTTGAATTTGTTTTAAAGTGAAATTAGAAAATATTTTTACCATTAAATCCAATGGTGGTCATTGGAATCAATTTCACTTTGAAATTGGACTTGAACTGGTGTCAATCTTTTGATACTTATTGTTTTATAAAAACACGCTATTTGCTATGACAGCGGGAATTAATGATTAAATTAATTAATGTGACTTATATTATTTGAATTTTGTAAAATAGACTTCATTTTTGAATTCGGAATATCAAATATAGCTTAGGGTGAATTTTTGGTAATTTTCTGAAAAACATCAATTTTTGATGAATAGTGAAACCACTAAGTGGTAATCAAGCAAACTGATTTTTCAGTTAAATGAAAGTTTACCACTAATGTGTATTGAATTTTGAAAATCCGACATACATGGTTGTCATTAAGAAGTAAAATGTGGTTCAATGAGATTAAAATAATTTTTTGGTGAATAGTAACTTATTAAGTTTTTAATCGCGATTAGTGGTAATTAGGGTAGTTTAAGGTATAAATAATACTTTAATAAAATGAAATGACCTAGACACATGTCCCAACCTCATTGGTTGTGTCATGGCCGACCAAGACAAGCCATGGGTCAACTTGGGGACCCCATGGAGACACTTTGGTTGGGAAATGACATAAATTACTTTTTATTTAATGTAAAAGCAAAAATGACACAAACATGATATGTTTTACTAAAACAATTTTTAAATGGGGTTATACAAGTCCAAATTTTGATTATAAATAATCATTGGAAATCTAAAAATATTTACTACATCATAGTATTTTTTGTATAATTTTTAGACATTAAATAAATTAAATTATATATGACATAATAATGATGCAGTGATGACATCATTATTTGACGATTCAAATAAAATGGAAATATAATGAAAAATCTAAAACCTACACATGGACAAAACCAATTGGATGAGTGGATTTCGAACCCTTATCACCTTATCCACGAATTATATCAATGTGGGACCTTTTAAAACCGAAACACATTTTCAAATAAACTAATATTCCTTTACTTTCCAAAAGTGCCCCTCCTCTCCTCTTATAAAAGGCCCCCACCTCTACCTCATTTCACACACTCCTCAAGCCTTTGGCTCGGCCAACCCCTGCCCAATTACTCTCTCCACATCCCTCTCCTCATCCTAGAGGATTCACTTTGGGAAGAATCCTTTCAAAGGAATCCTTTAGGCTCAAATCAAAAAGGAGTTACACTTTTAAAGGTAATTCATTCTCTCTTGTTCATTTGTTTTATTTTGCTTCTCCAACCCTCTAAACTCTTTTTATTTACTTCTTTTGTAACAACACCAGTATCTTCAATATACTAGGATGTTGTTATAATATTTATTTGAGCTACACTCTCACACAACTACATCAAATGGTTAAAGAACATACGGTTTCCGTGGATGGCGAAATTCTGCCTCCCGAAACGATGATTGTTCAATACTCATTTAACACCTTCAAGGGTGGCCATTATGATGTCACTATTTTTATATATGATATATAATATGTTTATGTTTTCTTTAAGCTTCTGTATTTTTCATTTTTGGCATACCTTTATGGTTTCCATTATGGGTAAACACGATATCTTCATTTAAGGAAGTGCGGACTACCGCCCCCTCAAAGTGATGTGATTCGTTAATGCCATACGTGGGACGTATAAAGGATGGATTTAAAGTTATTATATATGATGTTATACTGGAATTATAATATACCTATATATCATTATTATTTATTTCCATTAAAGTATGAGATAGAAATGAAGGTAGCGTTCATGCGTACGTACGGATTACCGTCTCCATGAACGGTGCATTTCATTTTCTTATCTCCAAATGTAATGTACTATTAAAAGTATATGTGTATAATGGATATATATAATGAATGATATATCTAAATGATGAATATAATTCTGGAATTAAAATATACATACCTCTCATTTAGTTTTAATTCCATTAATATGACAAAGAAATGAAAGTAGCGTTCATGCGTACGTACGGCTTACCGTCTCCATGAACGGTGCATTTCATTTCTTACCTATAAATGATTATGGGATATTATAAATACATGTATATTCTGGATATATATGATATATATGATATCCAAATCAGGAATGTCATTCTGGATATAAAGAACCTATGACCACACGAACAACATGTAATTGTAAGAACTCCACTTTCGACTTAAGAACCAAATATCGACAAAACAAACATTATTAACTTAAATGGTTAAATAATGTTTATAACATTGAAATAAGAGATCTAAAAGGAATAATGAACTATAAAAAGGGTTCTTAATAAAGTAGAAATTAACTCAAGTTTATTATTCAGGAGATTAAAGAACGGTCGGGTCAAGTCGGATACGAGGTAAGGGAACTTCTTAACCCAATTTCCATTCTTTGGGTTAATCTCCTACTTTCAAATTATGTCATGATATTATTATGTCTTATTTTGTATTTTCACTTTCTTTATGTGTACCTATAGTGAATACACATAATAGATCTATTTTATTTTAAAAATGATCTTTTTAAGGACTTCGTCTCAATCTCCTTTCATTGAGGCATATTTCGTTTTATACACAACTTTCTTTTATACGGTGTATAAACTCCTTTGACTTTTACTTGTATACAAAAGGAATCTTTTTCTATGAAGCGTTTTACTAAACGACAAAAAGGAATGTTTTTTTTAACGTACGCGGTGACAACGACTTTTTCCGCCGCCGCGAGTATTATTTGATCTTTGCCTTCCTCAACAAGTCGTAATGTTTTTAAAATAAAATAAATACCATATACTCTTTTATGTATTTTGGTATTGAAAATGGTTTTGATAAAGGATTATATTATGTCAATATATTTATGATATATTTTTATTGAAATGTGGAAATGTTATCTTTCCATTATATTGGTTTTATGTTTTATGATTTTATATTGGTACTTGGACATTTTAACGGGTGGTTACGTTATAAACCATATGACGGGTGGTGCCGTGAATACCAGGACGGGTGGTTACGTTATAACCTCCAATGCATTGGGTGTGGAAGTTGGTCGTATGGCTATTCCATTAAGTATGTATGGAAATTGTCCGTATGTCTATTCCATTAAGTGATATGTGTGGAAGTCAACCGTATGGTTATTCCACTTAAGTATGTTTATGTCCCAAGTTACCTTTATATATGTTATGTTTTCTTTATATGGGTTTTATGGAAATCCTTTGGTTTCAAAAAGGTAAGTGATGATACTTTATTCAGCGAAGAGTTTTTACTACTTCATGAAGGTGAAGGTATTACTTTGATAAAGTATACATGGTTAACTTGTTGTTTTGATAACCTAACAATTTTCATTCTTTGTGTATCCCTTACTGAGCTTTTTATGCTCACCCCAAGTTTTTCAAAAATGTTTTTCACAGGACTTAAAGTGGAATAAGGTCAAGGATGGGATCAAGGGAATTTCATGCTATCTAAAACATGGAATCTAGACATCTTTATTTTTAAGAGTTTTTATTTTATGGAAACTTAGTAGAAGTGTCTACTTTGTAATCTTTTAAGATGTAATAGTTATGTTCTAATTCTCTAAAACTCTAAACCTGAAAAGATCCTCAACGTGAATTATTCATTTAATTCAATATTAAGTAAGGTTTAAGGCTGGGGCCTTATAAAGACGGTCGTTTCGGTATGTTACACTCAAGGTTTCGGAGTACATTGGGTTCAGCCGGGTTGGTTCGTACATGAAACCAACCGGGCCCTCGGAGCAGAAATGCTTGTAACTTGAGTTTCGGACATTCAATTGACGTGTCGTCGACTTTGATGGATTCCTCTAAGTGAGACAAACCTTTTGGAATATTCCGCGTGAGGTTTGGACACAGTTGGAGTATGGTCGGGTTGGTTTTTACTTAAAAACCAACCGGGCCCCTGGGATGAACAAGCCAATAACTCTCAGACCGGGCGTCTGATTGACGCGCCATCTGTGACATTGAGTTCTTATTGATGATACAGAACTTTTGATTACATCAACTCTGGACTATGTGTCAGTTGATGTATCAGGCCCTCGCCTCGTGGAGCGGACCCTCCCAAACGATCTTGCTGTGTGCGGGAACCCTAGAGCTGGCTCCGACTGCGACGACGACGATGACTGTACAGAGATCCTCAGTGGATTCGACAACGATGACTACAACACTCAACGATACTACGTGGATCAGTGCTACCGATCCTGTGTGGGTCAGCGCTCAGGGGTCCTGTGTGGGCTAGCGCCTACAGATCCTGTGTGAGTCCAATCCTGTGTGGGTCATTACGGGGGTTAGTTACCTATCGATCCTGTGTGGGTCAGATCCTGTGTGGGTCATTGCGGGGGTTTGTAGCTATCGATCCTTTGTGGGTCTGAAGACTTAGATGAATTAGTGGTTATATCTGATCATCTCTATTGTCACACGAAGAAGTATTCCTATATGAGCTGAATCTTGACATTCAATCCTTATCTTCGATAAGTTTGACTTCATATCCTGTGTGGATTACGTTTTGCTTTCCTATGTGAAATGGGTTGTGTTTTCCTATGTGGACTGGGTTGTACTTGGGCTCGGATGTTGTAGCCGAACGAAAATTGATGACTTAGGTATATGTATGGGCATATACCCAAGTAGTGGTGGATGTTTCTTCATGATAGTATCTTCCATTTTTGGATTATCCTTTGTGGATTCTGGGAGACTTACGAGAGTCTCGGGGTCCCTACTGAGTAGCTTATACTCACCCATGCTCGGGCTATGCCAGCACTACATTGTTTTGGTTGTAGAAGACGGATAGTGCTAACCGTGGTTGAGGCTTGCGGAGTAGGACGGTACCCGGAGGTGGACCACTGGGCAGGGCGAACTCGGAGCGGACTGCTGGACCCGAGGAGCTGTGGAGGCTATCTGTACCCACATTTCAGGTGGGACTTCCAATGGTCTTCTCGAGGCTGCGGCATTACTTCAGTTGATGTTTTCCCTTTGCATTTCCACTTTACATTCAATTTGGGTTTGTATTCTGGCCCACTTACTATTCCGCACTTACAGTTGTACCCAGTTTTACTTACTGTTTACTTTTACTGCTTTCTTTCTTTGTGGTGTTTGTTTATTTTTACAAATGAAATGACTTCCCTTTTTAACAGGAATTACGCCTTGGTTCTAGTCACCAACCCCTGGCCTATGGAAGGCGGGCTTGGGGTAGTCACGACATGGGCCCCGAGGATGGGTTGTGACAAATTCGTATCAGAGGAGTTCGGTTCTACCGTAGAACTTTGGACTTTGATATTTCTTCTGTGTGAAGCAATAGTGTTAAGAGTATTGAGTGTGGTTATCAGTCCAGGAAGGCCAGTGTTGGTGCTACGGGCGACGAATCCGTACACCAGGACCCTGACTTCTGAAGCGCAGCGCCGTCGCGTCGTTCTGTTGAAAATGAACCAAAGATGCTGCGCCGCCGCACTGCACCGGAGAACTACGAAAGCACTGCGGCTAATGTTGGTCTGCGGCAGAGGGGCGTGGCGCCGTCGCCCTCTCTGGACGGATCAAGGTCGCGGCTTGTGCCGCGGCAGAGCGGGGAGACAGGCGGCCGGTTCCAGGCCGCCGGTGTCGGAGCATGGGGACCGGCCCTTGTCGGTCCCGTGGCGGGAGCAGCCAGCCGGTCAGGGGAAATTCGGGGGTCCGTAACCCTCGGTTTTCTAGAAAAGAGGCCCCCACATGGGTCTGAAATTACAAAGGAAAGCGGGGGGCAGCACACCCCCCCCCCCGCATCGCTTCGCTCGGCCGAAACGGCCGAGTCACCCGCTGGCCGCTGGCCACACCAGCGCGCCCAGGGCCGATCGGGCCGTGCCCAGGCCGGGAAGGACCGCGCCGGCTGGGCCGGGCTGCGCCCAGGCCGGGCTGCACCAAAGCGCGCCAGACCCGGACCCGGTTCGTGCCGACCCTGGGGGTATCGGGCCGGGTCGGACCGGGCCATAACCCCTTAATATCAAACCTCTTTCGATCTATTGCCCATAACTTGAGCTGCAGAACTCTGATCGATGCACCGTCCATTGCGTAGAGATCTTTGGATCGAGAAGGTCATTTCGGTATGTTACACTTAGGGTTTCGGAGTACTTTGGGTTCGGCCGGGTCGGTTCATACACGAAACCAACCGGGCCCTCTGAGCGGAAACGCTTATAACTTGAGTTTCGGACGTCCGATTGACGTGTCGTCGACTTTAATGGATTCCAATAAGTGAGACGGACCTTTTGGCTTACTCCGCTCAATGTTTGGATGAAATTGGAGTACAGTCGGGTTGGTTTGGACTTAAAAACCAACCGGGCCCCTATGACGAAAAAGACAATAACTCTCAGACTGGGCTTCTGATTGACGCTCTGTCTGTGACGTTGAGTTCCTGTTTATGATATGGAACTTTTGGATACATCAACTATGGACTGTTTTTATTTGATGTATCAGCCCCTTGGCTCGTGGAGCGGACCCTCCCGAATGAGCTTGCTGTGTAAGGGAACCCTAAAGCTAGCTGCGATTGCGACGATAACGACGACTGTACAGAGATCCTAAGTGGATTCGACGGCGACGACTACAGCACTCAGCTATCTTACGTGGATCAGTGTTACCAATCCTGTGGGGGTCAGATCCTATGTAGGTCAGTGCTCTGCGGTCCTGTGTGGGAAATCGCCAACAGATCCTGTGTGGGACCCATCCAGTGTGGGTCATTGCGGGGGTTAGTTACCTATCGATCCTGTGTGGGTCAGATCCTGTGTGAGTCATTGTAGGGGTTAGTACCTATCGATCCATTGTGGGTCCGACGGCTTAGATGAATCATTGGATATATCTGATAATCTCTATCTTCATATGAAGAAGTATTCCTGTGTGAGCTGAATCTTGACTTTCAATCCTTATCTTAGATAAGTTTGACTAGATATCCTCTGTGGATTATGTTTTGCATTCCTATGTGGAATGGGTTATGTTTTCTTGCGTGGACTGGGTTGTACTTTGGCTCGGATGATGGATCCGAATGAGAATTGATGACTTAGGTATATGTATGGGAATATACTTAAGTAGTGTTGGATGTTTCTTCATGATACTATCTTTCCTTTGTGGATTATCCTTTGTGGATTCTGGGAGACTTACGGGAGTCTCCGGGTCCCTACTGAGTAGCTTATACTCACCCCTACACAGGCTATGCCCGCACTACGTTGTGTTGGCTGTAGACGACGGACAATGCTGATCGTGGTTGAGGCTTGTGGAGAAGGACGGTACCCGGAGGTGGACCACTAGGTGGGGCGAACTCGGAGTGGACGGCTGGACCTAAGGAGCTGTGGATGCTATCTATACCCACCCTTCAGGTGGGACTTCCAGTGGATGGCTCCAGGCTGCGGCTTTACTTCAGTTGTTGTTTTCCCTTTCTAGTTGTACTTTACTTTCAGTTTGGGTTTGTATTCTGGCTCACTTACTTTTCCGCACTTACAGTTGTACCCAATTTTACTTAGTGTTTACTTCTACTGCTTTCCTGCTCTGTGGTGTTTGTTTATTTTTACAAAGTCAATGCCTTCCCTTTTTACCGGGAATTACACCTTGGTGCTAGTCGCCAGCCCCTGGCCTATGGAAGGCGGGCTTGGGGTAGTCACGGCACGGGTCCCAAGGACGGGTCGTGACAAATTTGGTATCAGAGGAGTTCGATTCTACCGAAGAATTTTGGACTCTGATCATTCTTCTATGTGAAGCAATAGTGTTAAGAGTATTGAGTGTGGTTATCAGTCCAGGGAGGCCAGTGTTTGTGTGGCGGCCAACATATACATACACCAGGACCCTGACTTCTGCTTTCCGACTTAATGCATGAAAACATTGATTCCATGAGTGATTCATATTTTCTTTGTGATTAATTTATGTCAGCTCACCAAGTATACTGTTTGACCATGGCACACCTGTTTCTTTTCAGGATGGCCCCACGACGGTAGCCAGCTAGGGTTCCCAGAGTTGTGCGTGATGACAGCCCACCGAGCAACGAGGCCTTGGTACAGGGCCCTTCGACAGTAGAGGCACTAGCGGTACCTCTACCCGTTGAGCCACTATTGCTACCAGCCCCAGCCGCTGACGATGCACGTCGCCTTAGTGCACTACACGAGTTTCACCAGTGAGACCTACTGCGGGGCGGCCCGTAGCAGAGTCTCCTGCAGCAGGCAGACGACGGATGACTCATGGGTCCAGGTAGACCAGAACCTCAGGTAGACGACCTCAGGACACTGGCTCAGTAGTGCGGGGCACACAACGCGGAGCCTGTATTTCGAGAGGCAGACAGTGCTACGCATGCGGTGGGCAGGGCCACATGGATCGTGACTGCCCGACCCATCGTGCTGAGGAGCGAAAGACAGTTGAGGGGCCACCCAGGCAGAAGTAGAGGGTCGACCGTGGCGGTCTACAGGGAGCATGCGGACAAGGCAGAGGAGCTGGCCGAGCAGTAGGTGGTGGGTGACGTTTTGAGGCTCTACAACTACCACCACCAAGAGGTCCACCCTGACCACATGGAGCTGGCGGGCAGAGACATGCACATCTCCAGGCAACGGAGGCCTATGACCACGACGCACCCAAGATGATTCTAGGTACTATCTGGGTCTATTCCACCCTTTCTGCAGTTCTTATATATACCGGAGCGAGTCATTCTTTCATAGCCGCTGCCCTTGTTTGGAGCTCGGAGATTCCGACGGAGCCGTTGGCTCGATCCTTATGGTTAGAGACTCCTACATGAGCAGACTCGACGATTACGCACTGGTTCCGGCAGTGTGAGCTTACTCTAGGAGGCGAGATCTTCGGTTGGGATATTCTTGTAGCGGCGTCGAGGCCTTACGTCATCATCTTGGGCATGGATTGGTTATCTACAGTCCATGCTCAGATTGACGGTATTAGGCGCAAGGTGCGATGTGTACGCACCAACGGGAGCAGGTTCACCTTCACCAGTGAGAAGGGAGCCTTCACAGCATAGGATAGACTCCCGCAGAGGAGAGGACATCCCATCACTAATCAGTTGGCTAGCCTTATCCTAGGAGCAGTTGACGTGCGAAGTCCTAGTTTTCCTGCAGTGGTGGATCAGTATGCGGACGTTTTCCCCGATGACATTCCAGGACTACCTCCTCACAGAGAGGTAGACTTCTATTTTGATCTGTACCCCGGGACAGATCTGATATCCACCCCATCATATCAGATGGATCCCGCCGAGCTTTGAGAGCTATGGGTACAGTTGGAGGACTTGTAGGGGAAGGGATTTATCCGACCCAGTGTTTCATCCTGGGCTTCCCCGATATTGTTCTCCAAGAAGGCGGACGGGAGCTTGCGACTTTGTGTTGACTATCGTCACCTGAACCGGGTGACAATGAGGAACAAGTATCCACTACCGAGGATTGATGACCTCTTCGATCTGTTCAAGGGAGCGCGGTTGTTCTCAAAGATAGACCTCAGGTCATGCTATCATCACCTCAGAGTTTGGGACGAGGACGTGCATAAGACGGCCTTCAGATGTCAGTGTGGCCACTATGAGTTCTTGGTTATGCCCTTCGGCATAACCAATGCTCCCGCAGTGTTCATGGAACTCATGAACAAGATCTTTCAGCCATACCACGATCTCTTTGTCGTGGTCTTCATTGACTCCATTTTTATATACTCGACGACTAAGGAGGAGCACGCCTATCACTTGCGGTTTATACTAGACACACTCAGAGAGCACCAGCTTTATGGAAATCTCTCAATGTGTCAGTTCTGGATACGTGAGGTCCACTTCTTGGGACACGTCATCTCTGAGGTGGGGGTTGTGGTGGATCCTGCAAATATTGAGGCAGTGCTAGCTTGGGATCCAACTAGGAGCGTGACAGAGGTGTGGTGTTTCTTGGGACTAGTTGGATACTATCGGAGATTTGTGCCAGACTTCCCCAGAGTTGCAGCACCACTCTCATCTTTGACAAAGAAGGGGAAACCCTTTGTGTGGTCAGACAGATGTCAGCAGAGCTTCCAATAGCTGAGACAGAGATTGACCAGCACCCCCATCTTGAGGCTACCGGAGGAGGGAGTTGGGTACGTAGTTTACTGCGGCGCATCAGGGACTGGACTCGGATGTGTCCTGATGCAGGATCGGGATGTGATCGCATATGGATCATGTTAGTTGAGGCAGCATGAGCAGAACTACGCTACCCATGACCTGGAGTTAGCAGCAGTGGTCTTCACATTGAAGATGTGGCGACACTATCTGATGGGCCTGCACATTATAGTCTTTTCTGACCATCAGAGTCTCAGGTACATCTTCTCTTAGAAGGACCTGAACCTAAGATAGTGGTGATGGATCGAGTTCCTCCAGGACTATGACTTTGAGATAGTCTATACTACTGGGAAGGGGAACGTGGTAGCCGATGCTCTCTGTAGGAGGACGGGCATTCAACTAATTGGGGAGGCGACAGAGTAGCTAGCCGCTTTATAGATATCTTTTGTGGATAGAGATGGAGCAGCCTTCCACCAGTCACTCCTCCACTACTGCAGAGGTTCAGAGAGGCACAATGTGGGGACGCCGACTGTGAGATGCAGCGTGCGCAGAAATCCTTAGGACAGAAACCTGATGGTTTCTCCTTAGGAGGAGAGCACGATGTCCTTTTCAGAGGATGTAACTTGGTACTAGTTGCTTTGCGGGAGGAGGTTCTGAGAGAGTTTCACACTTCCCCTTTGGCGGTTTATCCTGGAGTGGCAAAGATGTACCAGGATCTCAGACGATAGCACTGGTGGCCAGGCATGGAGAAGGTTATGGCAGAGTTCGTTTCTCGATGCCTCACCTGCCAGCAAGTGAAGGCAGAGCACCAGTTACCAGCAGGCTTGGTACATCCCTTGGAGGTCTCGTAGTGGAAGTGGGACGGCATATCTATGGACTTAGTGATTGGACTTCCACGCACTTCTAGAGGTCACGACTCCATTTGGGGGATTGTCGACCGACTCACCAAGTCGGCTCACTTCTTACCCATCAGAGAGCAGAGCTCAGTGGAGAGCTTGGGACGTCTCTACGTTCAAGAGATTGTGCACCTTCATGGTGTTCCATCATCTATCATCTCCGATCAAGATGCTCGATTTACTTCCCAGCTTTGGAAGGGGTTGCCAGAGGCATTCCTGACACAACTACGTCTGAGTACCGCCTTTCACCCCCAGACAGATGGTCAGGTAGAGAGAACCATACAGACTCTCGAGGACATGATCCGCGCATGTGTCTTCGACTTTGCTCGTAGTTGGGAGGACCACCTACCCTTGGTGGAGTTCGCGTACAACAACAGCTACCACTCCACCATCGGGATGTGACCATATGAGGCATTGTACGGTCGACCTTGCAGATTACCGATGTGCTGGACAGACCCTGGGGAGTCAGCACTTGTGGGGATAGAGATGGTCCAGGCCATGATAGATAAGGTCCATATCATCTAGTAGTAGATGAGGACAGCTCAGAGCTGGCAGAAGTCTTATGCTGACAGGAGTCGGATGCCACTAGAGTTCGAGGATGGCGACCATGTCTTCTTGCGGGTCTCACCCCGACGAGGATTATGGAGATTTGGCCGGGGTGACAATTTATCTCCTCGCTTCATCGGATAGTTCCAAGTCCTCAGCAGGATTGGCAAGGTGGCTTATCTCCTGGCTCTACCACCTCAGTTGCACCGGGTGCACGACGTCCTCCACGTATCACAGTTGAGGAGATACGTGCACGACACGACGCATATCACTGACCATGGGGCACTGGACGTTGATGATGGGGTGACTTTTTCGGAGGTCCCAGTGGAGATTGAGGATCAATAGGATAGGGTCCTACATGGACAGCTGATTCCTCTAGTGTGCATCACATGGCAGCACGGGAACCTCTAGGAGAGTACTAGGGAGAGGGAGGCTTATATGCGTGCTTAGTACCCACTTTTGTTTCCCTAGTTTTTGATGTATCTTTACGGGGACGTAAATCCCTAAGGTGGGAGTGATTTAAAGACCCAAAAAATTCAAGGAAATTTTTTTTATTAATTTTCATGGGAATTTTACAAGAACGCAGTTTCTGACGACACCTTATTCTGAGGCCCGGTGTGCCCGGAATCATTTTCCGATGTTTAGCTTGGGTACGTTCAGTGAACGAACGAGCGAGTTTTACTAAATTTTGAACTGGTGATCGGAATCGAATTACAAGGGCACCAGTGGAATCGCAGCGCCGGTAATTGCTTAGAAACACTTTTTCCGGAGTTGCATTTGCTCGGGTGTGGTTTTTAATTTTTGGGGTTAAGTTAAGGAATAAAATAAAAGTGGTGCGATAATTTATTTTATTTTTTTTACTTAAAGCGGCTAAACCTAAGATAAGCGGATAAGGTGAGACCCACAATATCCTACCCACTTGGTAGGATATTTGTCAGGTGGGGCCTGCACGAGCCCCACATTTTCTTTCCTTCTACGCAACGCACCCGCACCCCCCCCCCTTTTAATGAAGTCAAACCGTGCATTTATTTCTGGTTAAGAAACAACTCATTAATTTGGGCAGTTAAATTGTTACAATTAATTCATTGAATTAATTGTTCGTTTTGTTTCTTTTGAAATTCAAACGTTGGCATCTGCATTAGTAAAAATAAGACAACTCTTATTTTTTCTGTTGGAACTTGTTGCGTGGAGAGGATTTGGAGAAAAGCCTTCTTCTTCGACGAAGAACGCGAAGAACGCGAAGGGCGCCAAATTCTCAGAGATTGACTACGCGACGCCATGTACCGCAATGCCAACAACACTTCTTCCGCGATGCTTCTTCCACGATTCTTCTCCGCGACACGGCGATCCTCCCTCCGCGATGCCTTCTTCCGCGACGGTTTTTTCCGTGACGGATCCTCGCTCATCATATTCGACGAGGTGGGGGTTTATTTTGTGATTACATACGTCTCCATCTTCCTTTATTTTTGTGCCGGCTGTTATCGAAATAATGGGAGGAGGTCGGACTGCATGAACAAGGACGACCCTCATCCCCCTTATTGGTTTGATTTTGATTGCGGCACGAGCAAGGCAACGCGGTGCCGAAGCACCGCGCAGAAAATATGAAAGAAAGGGAAGAAGAGTGGCGCCGTCGCACCGCGCCTTTGAAAACGAACCAAAGATGCGGCGCCGCCGCGCCACACCAGAGAACGATGAAAGCACCACGGCCGGTGTTGGGCCGTGGCGGAGGGGCGCGGCACCGTCACGCCGCACCGGACGGATCAACGCCACAGCTAGGGCCGCGGCGGATTGGGGAGACCGGCGGCCGGTTCCGGGCGGCCGACGTCGGAGCAGGGGGACTCGCCCTTACCGGTCTTGTGGTGGCAGCATCCGGCCAGCCGAAGTGGGCCGACCAGTCAGGGGGAATCCGGGGATCCATATCCCTCGATTGGCTAGCAAACGGCCCCCATGTGGGGCTGCGGTTACAAAGGAAAGCGGGGGGAAGCCCCCCCCCCCCCCCCCCCGCGTCGCTTCGCTCGGAAGAAACGGTCGAGCCACCCACTGGCCGCTGGCCACGCTAGTGCGCCCAGCCCGGTCCGGGCCGGACCCGGACCCGGTTCGGGTCGACCCGGTTCGGGCCGACCCTGGGGGTATCGGGCCAGGTCGTACCGAGCCCGAACCCCTTAATACCGAACCTCTTTCGGTCCATTGCCCATAACATGATCTACAGACCTTCGATCGACGCACCGTCAGTTGAGTAGCAATCCTTGGATCAAGATGGTCGTTTCGGTATGTTACAATCAAGGTTTTGGAGTACTTTGTCTTCGTCCAGGTTGGTTCGTACACGAAACCAACCGGGCCCTTGGAGTGGAAACGATTATAACTTGAGTTCCAGACGTCCGATTGACGTGCCGTTGACTTTGATGGTTTCCTCTAAGTGAGGCAAACCTTTTGGCTTACTTCGCTCGAGGTTTAAATACAGTTGGACTATAGTCGGGTTGTTTTTGACTTAAAAACTAACCGGGCCCCTAGGACAAAAAAGCCAATAACTCTCAGACTGGGCGTCCGATTGACGCGTCATCTGTGAGGTTGAGTTCCTGTTGACGATATGGAACTTTTGGATACATCGTCTCCGGACTATGTGTCAGTTGATGTATCAGCCCCTCGGCTCGTGGAGCGGACCCTCCCAAACGAGCTTGCTGTGTGCGGGAACCCTAGAGCTGGCTGCGACTGCGACGACGATGACGGCTGTACAGAGATCCTCTGTGGATTCGACGGTGAAGACTACAGCACTCAGCGATCCTACGTGGATCAGTGCTACCGATCCTGTGTGGGTCAGATCCTATGTGGGTCAGCGCTCAGTGGTCCTGTGTGGGACATCGCCAATAGATCCTATGTGGGTCCGATCATGTGTGGGTTATTGCAGGGGTTAGTTACCTATCGATCCTGTGTGGGTCATATCCTGTGTGGGTCATTGCAGGGGTTAGTACCTATCGATTCTTTGTGGGTCCGATGACTTAGATGAATCAGTGGCTATATCTGATCATCTTTATCATCATATGAAGAAGTATTACTGTGTGAGCTGAATCTTGACTTTCAATCCTTATCTTCGATAATTTTGACTTGATATCTTGTGTGGATTACGCTTTTCATTCCTCTGTGGAATGGATTGTGTTTTCCTGTGTAGACGGGGTTGTACTTGGGGTCGGATGTTGGAGCCGAATGAGAATTGATGAGTTATGTATATGTATGGGAATATACCTAAGTAGTGTGGGATGTTTCTTCATGATAGTATCTTTCCTTTGTGGATTATCCTTTGTGGATTCTGGGAGACTTACGGGAGTCTCGAGGTCCTTACTGAGTAGCTTATACTCACCCCTGCACGGGATATGCCCGCACTACATTGTGTTGGTTGCAGACAACGAACATCACTAATCGTGGTTGAGGCTTGCGGAGCAGTACGGTACCCGGTGGTGGACCACTGGACGGGGCGAACTCGGAGCGAACGGCTGGACCCGAGGAGCTGTGGAGGCTATCTGTACCCACCCTTCAGGTGGGACTTCCAGTGGACGGCTCGAGGCTACGGCTTTACTTTAATTGTTGTTTACCCTTTCCAGTTGTACTTTACTTTCAGTTTGGGTTTGTATTCTGGCCCACGTACTTTTCCGCACTTACAGTTGTACCCAGTGTTACATAGTGTTTACTTCTACTACTTGCTTTCTCTGTGGTGTTTGGTTATTTTTTAAAAGGCAATGCCTTCCCTTTTTACCGGGAATTACGCCTTGGTGCTAGTTTCCAACCCCTGTCCTATGGAAGGCAGGCTTGGGGAAGTCACGGCACGGGCCCCGAGGACGGGTCGTGACACATAAGATGTCCAATTCTAGAACATTGTTTACATTAGGCTAGAAAATTTTCAAATACAACATTATGTATAAACCTTTAATCTCCATTTTGTATGCAAAATAGTGATGGCAATTCATGAGAGATGTTAAATTTAGTGAAAATCCTAGAAACTAAAGGTCTTGATAGGTTCAATGATGGAGAGTAAATCTTGATTAGATGTCTAAAGATTCCAGTAATTGAGAATAAAGCACTCTGCTAGAAGAGATGGGAAGGTAAACATGGGAAACCAATCCAAATAGAAATGATGGGGGGTTCAGAACCAACATCAATGTTCGGAGACCATTTGAATACTTTCATAAGAGATCCCCCCAAAGAGAAACAACCGCGTGTCCAGAATCAGTAATAATCATTCTTCGGGGAGAAGTGGAAGATAACATGCCATAGATTCAGTAAGCCTATATAAAAATTCATAAAACCTACACCTTCCAGGGCATTGCATAGAAATACCAGTGAAGGTCGATGCTTGACAAACATTATAATGAGAACAAAATGAATATACAAAGAGCATGTGTGTACCTAATCTTTTGAGAAAGAAATCAATGATAGTCCTCGATGTCGATATGTTTTTGGGTAAGTGATGAAAATTGAAATATTTTCCCTGATTATGTAATTGGTATATAAAAAGGTGGACAATGTGAAATTATAAATTAAAAATGATGCAGAATATGAATAAATGGTTGTCTAAAATGAAACATGAAATTGAGAATGAGTTTTACCTTTGTTAGCCATGAACTAGATGTATAATGGTTAAGAGTATTAATAGTACATCAGTTTTGAGCTTGTGGAGGGGTTTGTGGGAAATGGCATGTTGTGGGATTATGTAAATCCATGTAAATGAGTAAATGTTGTGTTATGTGTCAAAATACATGGGTTCAGAATTGTATAAATATTCATCCACAATAGGGTTTGTTGAGAAGTTGACAGGAGTACATGTCTAGGGATGATCCTTTAGTTGTGGAACCTAAGGAACAAGTAGTACTGGGTGAGGATTTCAGAGTGTATTTTTTATAGAAATTATCTCAATTTATACAATTCGTGGATAGATACCCATATGGGGTGGTGAAAACCATGACTAGTATGATGATACAGTTCTAGTTGAAGCACCATCCATTATTTAATGGAGTTGGTGGACTTGAGGTAGCTGAGTAATAGATTGTGTATATATAGACTGTACTTGACAACATCAATAATCTTATTGAGATGTGAGTCAATTTGGAGTATTACATGTTATGTGTTCAATAAAATCATTGATGGGACATCCGGACAAGGGATTGAAATATGGAGATTGTTTAGTGGATGAACATTCAGGAGAATATCTTGGATCTCTTTAATCCGGAGACTCATTTTCATGAGAGAGTGGATGAGTTATTGAATTAGACGCATGAGAGTATGTCTATAATGGACTATGTCTGATTCTTTAGTTATTTTTAGTGCTTTTTTCAGAATTAGAAAGAGATGTGGAAACTGTGGAAAAGATTTTTTCAAATGGGATTAAATGTGACATTAATTCCTTGGTGAATATATTTAGGCAGAAACTATTTTTAGAAGTGGTGAATCAGGCAGTCATATCAAAGGGAAACCTAAAGAAGGTTTATAGTGAAATATTCGAGGTTTCTAATGGGAGATCCAGAGGTATGAATTCTAAGAGAAGGATGAATTATTTCATGAATTTTATCTAGGGTAGTGGTAACTACTATATCCTGATAGAGGGACCATTTACATAGGATCTTACTTGAGTTCTTTTCCACAAGTGTGGTAGCCCGAGCCAATTTCTTAAACATTCCCCCCACCCACAAGTAGAGTACTGAGCCTATAGTTTGATGGTTCTTCTATAAGGCTTTTGTAGGAACCCATGATAGACGGGGATTGATGGAATGGTTAGGTAGAACCATAGTATATGAAGGGGATCATTTTCACTATACCATTATTTAAGTTGGAGTTATACTAGATGAGGTGATAAAGGTAGTCGGTGTAGAGTATCTAAGAATGAGCACCCTTATCAATAGAGTGGTGAAGCTCAAGGACCTAGACTACATCTTATGAAAGGTGGGAAGTATAGTTAAATTCACATCATCCTATACTTGTGGATAATAAGGATGGACCTTCGATAGTTAGAGGTATTATACCCATAGATTCTATACATTATAGTGTCTTATATAACACTCATGAATCTCATTTTTTATAAATGAAAGACTTTGTTAATAGTTTGAGCTTAGAATTAGAGTTTTTAAGTAGGGTGATGATGATATATACACCATTGGTAGTATAGTCAAGAGATAATGGTTTGTGCATGGGGTGTTCTCTCGATTTTGGAGAGTGTAACGTTATATAGGATGTTTATGTACTTGACATGTTAGAATTTGAAATAATTTTGGGTGTGTACTGTTTAGTAGCATACTGATCCCACATAGACTGTTGTCATTGGAAAATGGATTTTACATCTCCAAGTTGGAACAATTATGTTCATCATGGAAAACAGGATATCATGGATGCGCTTACATATCCATTTCACCAGCAACTGATAGATATTACCTCCTAGGTTGAAAGTTTATTTTTTTAGGATGGTGGTGTGAATCTTGATGTCTCTCCCCCCACCATGGATAGGTTTTATGATGCGTTTCTTGATGAACTCTAAAGGATAAAACTTGATAGAGATGTGGAATTCATGATTGAGTTGATGCTAAGGATGTGATATTTTTTACCCCCATAAAGAATTGAATTCATAGAGCATTATGACATCAATAATAAATTGGACAAGTTAGAGGAAAATGGATGTATCTGTCTGAGTATATATACTCCGGGTTCTCCTATATTGTTTGAAAATCATGCTAATTGGACCATTCACATGTATGTTGATTACAAGAAGTCGAGAAAGATTATTGTGAGGAATCAGTATCCCCTTTTGTGTATTGATGATCTATTTGAATAGTTAATAAGATAATTTTTTTCCTCCAAGATCAAATTGGGATGAGGGAATCATCATTAGTTATTTTTTCCTTCTTATATACCGAAGACAAATTTTAGGAGAATTTGTAACCTATATTAGTTCATCGTATGGCTATCTGGGTTGAAGAACTCACCAGCAGTGTTTATGAACATAATTAATATAATCTTCCATTTGTACCTGGATTAGTTTTTTGTCTTTTTGGATGAAAACATGGATTACTCCAAGACTCACAATGATTATTCCCAATATCTTAACATCACTTTGAGTACACTAAGACAAAATCGTATATATGCTAAGATATCTATGTGTCAGTTTTGGATTAATCATGTATGATTATTTGGTCTAATCATCTCAAAGGAAGGTGTGTTAATTGACCTAGAGAAGGTTTAAGAATTTGATCCCTGGGATCATCACTATAATATTTTTCATATCCCTATTTTTTTGGGGTTAACATGATATTATTGGAGTTTTATCTGGGATGTTTCCCATTAGGTAGAAACACTTTCATGCTTTTCCAATGTGGTGTAATGTTTTTATTGTCATGTTCATGCAATAAAAACCATCTAAGAGATGAATAAGTTCTTCAAAATGACACCTATCTTGATCCTACTCTAGATAGTGGAGGAGTATATGTTGTTTTGTGACACTTTTAGTGTTGGTCTTGCAGAGGTGTTAATTCAGGGAGATTGAGTCATTTTATATGGGTCTCGATGGTTAAGGCCGCATGAACGGAATTACTCTTTTCATGACCTCAAATTAGTTGCAGTTCTTTAAGCATTGATGTTTGGGTGGCATTATATGTTTGGAGAAAATTTTATGTTGTATAATGATTATAAGAGCATATAGTATATATTTTTGTTGTGAGATTTGAATCCCCATAATGAGAGGTGGGTCAAGTATATATAGATTTTGACATTAATCTAACATATACACATGCGAATGGGAATAGTGTTACTCATAATCTAATAAACAAGTCAAACTTTGGTTGTCCAAGAGTCAAGTGTTATGTGGAATATAATGAAATTGTTGGCTGAGATGCATGTTATCATTCAGTATAGTTATGAGCATATGACTCTTGTATCTATTTTCATGGAGTCTTTACATTTGTGTTAGATTATGGATAGACAATGTGAGGATCTAGAATGTTTTTACTTGAAGGAAATCCTAGAATGTGGGGAGTCACCTTCCAATTGGATAATAGATGAGGATGAGGTCATCTATGTCAAGAATCAAGTCATTGTGCCTCTGGGAATATGGGAAAAGTTGATGCATTAATTTCAGCCTTGAAGTGGGTAGTGAATTCAGGCGTGAAAAAAATGGATCATGACCTATGAAAAATGTTTTGGTACTTGACCATGAAAAAAGAAGATGTCATGGTTCACGAAATGATGCTACACTTATCAATAGGTGAAGGACAATAATAAAAGACCTAGTGGTTTAATATACTTGTTCCCCATTCTATAATGTATGTGGGATGTTGTTACCATGTAATTTTTTGGGGGGTATCCTATGAATTCCATAGATTAGCGACACTTTATGGATGAATGTGGACTGTTTGAAAATGTGAAAATATTTCTTTCTAGTATGAGAGACTTTCTCCATGGATCAGTTGTGGTACATTTATGTTTGAGATATAATCTATCAACATGGGGTTCCACAGACTATAGTCTCATAACACGACTCATGTTTTACTTCATGTTTTTATAAGGGCTTACAGATACTTCTTGGTACACTAGTTTTATTGAGTATGTAATTACACCCATAGAAAGATAGAAAGTCATAATATACTATAAAAGTTCTTAAGGATATTCTTTTGACATATGTCCTAGACTTCAATGGGTCCTAGGTGAAGCACCTAGAGATGGTTAGAGTTTATGAATAACAACTATTTATCAGGAAACCATTTTTATGGAACCATACAATACTTTTTATGATAGTAAATGTAGGTCAAATCAATGATTCATGGTTGTAGGTGAGTTAGAGCTGTTGGGATCGAGCCTCGTATAGGAGACGCCAGAGATGGTCAAGAAAATTTAGAATCATATTGATATGAAATTGGGTAGATATAAGTTAGATGCAGATAAATGTTGACGAACCCTAGTGTTTACAGAGGGTGATCATGTATTCCTTCATGTGTCACCTATATTGGGTCACTATAAGATATTGAGGCACGAAAACCTAGTTCCCAAGTACATTGAACTATTTGAGGTTATAGAGAGAATCAAGATAGTTTCATACTAATTGGGTCTTCCTTTTAGATACAATGATATGTATGATTTTTTTCATGTGTCACAACTTCAGTGGTATCACCCTAATCCATATCATGTGATCGATGTGTATGATATTGATATTGAGACCAATGTGTCCTTTGAAGAGCATCAACACATGTGTTGGATCATAGTGGATAAGTGTTGTGGGGAAAGAGAGTGTTAATATTTCTTGTATAGTGGAAAATTGATTGTGTTTAGGAAGAATAATGGGATAGAGAAGAAGAAATTCAGGCTTAGTGGCCCAATATTTTTGACTTGGAATCATAGTTAATCTTGGGAGTATAGCTCAAGGATGATCTCTTATAAGGTGGAGAGATTGTATGAACCCGACCTTTTTTAGAGATTCCTCAAGTTCATTTATAGGTATTTTTTTCCTCGTATGTATTATGTACTGTTTGGGTATTATGTAGGGGGAATTTGTGTGAAAATTTGAGAAAAAATGGTAGGATGATGGATAGTTCATGGTTGGTGCATAGCTTTCGCTAACCAGGTGACCCGGAATGAAAAACCATGAAACCCCTCATAGAGAGGGATCACACAGATGGGGAGTGGTTTTTCTAATCATGTACCCTCTTAGGAGAAGCCTTGACCCCCAAGATGTGGTGCACGGTTAAGGTGCATGGTTTGGAAAACTGTACACTGATGCCACATAAATCATGGATGGGTTTTTAATTAACATGAAAAATTGTTTTAAAACCCATGAACCCCAATATTAACCCTTAGTCACCCTTATTAAGACTCAAATCATTCTATCTCATTTTTTTATCCTCTTAGACGAATTCATGGGGTTATGACATCTTTTCTCTATGATTTGAATCCCGAATTCAATATATGCACCTCTACATGGAATTGAATCTCATCATGATTGGTTTTTTGTCCTTCCAATTCTTCTAACAATATTTGAATGTATGTTTTCTTCTATTGAAATTAGATATCAAACTAGTTTTTAAAGATCTTGTTTCATTTGATCTTGTGCCTATGATTTGAATCATGATCTCACTCTTCTTCATTATTAGGGTTATTCTGCTCAAATTGGGGAATTTGTTTGGAAGCGCTCATCACTAATTTTGAGGTAGGTGATCTATTATTCAAATAAAAAAGAATTTATATCAATTACATGTATTTAATTATTTAATTTATAATAAATCATGGGAAATTGATTTTATTTAATTTAACTAATTAATTAGATAAATTAATTAATATTGGGACTATGAATTCAATAATTAGTTATTGAATTAATTGTATGATATAAGAATCTTTTAATTGGATTAATTAATTGTTTAATTGACTAATGGGATATTTGGATGGTTTAATTGGAATAATTAACTTTTTAATTAATTATTAGATTTTTTTGATATTGAAATTGGGTTAATTAATTGGTGGATTAATTAATGGAACAATGTAATTGATTAAATTGGATTAATTAATTTTTGAATAAATTATCTAGTCAATTGTTGTGATTATTGAATTGATGGAATTTTATTAATTTATTTCTCAATAATTAATTTATTATTGTGATGTGAAATGTGATACAGGGTTTAATGTTGATTAACCATGGTTTATTGATATATGGGAAGTTTTGATATATGAGATATTGTGAAATCTGTGTTCATTTGAGAAATTGGGTGTGGGACACAGACTGGCGCTCAAAATACCCATGGGGTCCTATCCATGACACTCTAGAACAAAACGAATGCATGGAAATATTATTGTATTGGAAAAGAACTGATGATCCAAAAAACCCATGGGGTGTGGGACCATGATTTATTCTTTAAATACCCATAGGGTGCTAGACAAGGGGTTTTATTCCCATGAGATAAGTATTTCCCTATGGTTCCATTTTGTAGTGGTAATTGTAACACCCGATGGTTTTCAAAAAATAATTTGAAACTCATGAATCTTTGTTTGATTTAGGTATTTATAATATCCTTTAAACATAATTTGTCCACTTATATGTTTGAAATTTCAAGAAATTGTCATCTATAGTTGTGATTAGTAGGTTATTTAGAGTATGATAGAACCAACTTGTTTTTTTGGTGAATAGTATCATACCCTTATGAAAAGTAATATGTCCCTAATGAATATTAATTTTATTTTATTATTTTATTTTCTTAAGGCTTTAAGATAATGTCAACTTTATTAATTTTTCAAGGTGTTAAAAAAATGATTTATAGATTTAAAATTGATATTTTTGAATAAATTATGATTTTACTTAAAAACTAAATTAATAATATTTAGAAAATTATTTTAAAAAATGGAGTTAATTTTTTAATTCTCCATGTCAAAAAAAATCAGGGTAAATTGTTTTGGGCCTTTCTGAAATTCCTGAAATTTTTTTGAATACTGAAATACGATAAAATACCATATATTCAAATTGTCAGTTAAATAGATTATCTATGACATCATAAGTTATGTAATGCCACTTGGTTCATACTCACATTACATTATTAATATTTGGGGTCACATAAATTAATATTGTTCATAGTCATGAGAAACAATATTATAATAATGATTAAAATAATGTAAAATGCATCCTCTCCTCCACTATAAATACCACCCTCATTCCCTCTTCCTCTCCCACCTCTCAAGACTTGATCCTGAACTATGTTGTACTGAATACTCCTCCCAAGGTGATTCACCACGTCATATAAGTTCTGGTATCACCTAAAGGCTGAAACCAAAGGCCTAATGAAAGATCTCAAGGAGAATAGATCAACATGTAAACATCCACTTTTGTTTTCTTTTTTTCATGTTCTTTTATATTCTTCTTCTTTCATCAACTACCAATATCCCAGGAGAATAAATGATATATTATCATAAATATTCTATATTTCATCATTTTATGGATGACTCAACATTATACTTCTTCTCCACTACCACTTATTCAAGAAATTAAAACACCATTCGTGATGTATCGATTTACCGACATTGTGGACGATGTGATTTCAATTTTTTTACCTCATTCAATATGGGTCATGAAACTATTTTTATGGTTTAAAAAGATTATATTTTATGAATTATATATTATATTAGGTTCTGGAATCATTTTTTACACTTGTTATTAAATTATAAAATAAAATGAGTTCTTTACGATCGAGGAATCACCAAAATGACCTAAACAAATATCAATAATATTTTAACTAATGAATCATCCTCATTTAAGAATTAAAAATGATAAAAGGTATAATTTATGGTTAAATAAATATTTAAATACCACTCCATTCCAATTCTGGTGTTTCACTTTCAACCGACAAGAATTTTAATCAATAACTAATCATGGAAATCATGTATAGAACTCCCCCAAAACAATGCAAAGAACAAAATACTGATAATTGAAGGGTGAAATGAAGTAATGAAATGATCATATAAGGCATTATAAATAGAAATATGTTTTTTTAAAATATTAATGACACTCTTGTAACCATTATATAGGAGGTTTATATGATTTTTAAGTAAGACAATCCCGAGTTAAGGGAAATCTTAACCCGATTTACATTCTTTGAGTTAACCTTCCACTTCATTATTTATGTGGTATTAAAATTGTTTGTTTGATTAATATTATTTATATAATGTTTCATTGTGTTTATTTCTAGTGTGTATAAAAATTCCATCCACTCTATAACATATCTCTTCAATTATATGATATTTATATGGGCCTTTTCTATTAAAGTCCTCTTTGAAAATTTTGTTTTACAAAATATAAAGGCAATGTTTTTATGAAATTATTCATGTTGTGTGATTATGTTTTGGTTATTTAGAATTTTTTATGATGAAGGGTGGGACATTTATCTCCCTCAAATGAATTGGATATTTGTAAGATGGAGTTCAGTCGTATGGTTACTTTAAGTGTAACTGTGATGGTTACACAAATTGTAAGGTAGTCGTGAGGGTTACAAATTATAAGGTAGTCGAGAGGGTAAAAAGATTATGTAAGGAATTAAAATGATAAATTTATGGTTATATTTATGTTATATAAGTTTTTTTTTGGAAATTTCAGGGATATCTCAAGTTTCAAAATGTACATTTATATGGGTGACAACACGGTCTTTTTGAAAATTATTACAAGTATTCATGGATTAATTGTTCCTTTCCTTCTTTTAATATCATTACGGATATTTTGTTCTCATCCCATGTTTTTAATTTATTTTAACATGTTATAAGAAATTTTATGCCAAATAAGGAAGCCATGTTAATTGTTATGATTATTTGTCAAATAAATCTTGTTTTATTTGAAAACATTATATTTTGGAAGAAATGAATACTCATTTTATGGTATCCAAACTATATTAAAGTGTAATGTTTTGAATGTATTATGTAATAATTATCTAAAGATATAAATGTTAAAAGATCCTCTATGTGAATTTAATTGAGTTCTTGACTAAATTCAATATTATGTAATATAACAAGATCGAGTCCTTATAGTTAGTATCATAGGATGATTTAGATAACTTTAGGAGTTAGATTGATGTTATTATAATACCATAAATGATTTTTAATCTATAATTAATTTGAAATGTTTAATCATTTAAAGATTACCATATTTTGTTTGACTATGATATGTTTGTTTATAATGGTTTTCCATAGAAGAAACATGTATGATGAAGAAGAAGGGAACCGACAAAACATTGTCATTCCGAATCCACAACCCAGAGTGGTAGGAATTGGAACCGAGTTGTTTTTGACTGTAATGACTCAGATGACGTAGGCAATAAATTTTTGTGGCATCCATGCAAGATAAAAACCACAGGTACCACAATAGAACATGACAATAGTAGAACATTTTATGATACCACACCCACCTGCTTTCAATGTATCTTTTGGCCCAGTAGTGGTGGAAGGATGGATTAAATCCATTGAAAAAAATATTCAATGTTATGGGATGTTTAGATTATAAAAAGTTAGGTTTTTCCATTTATCATTTTTAAGGTGAATTTGATCCATAGTGTTCAATGGTAATGAATATCATGGATTGAGAGGATATTGATTCCTTAGAGTGGGATGAATTTAACATCCTATTCCATGAAACATATTTTCATAAAGTGGTGTGTGAATTGGGATGGAGAAGAAATTCCCTGAATTGAATAAAAAGGAAGAAGATTCAGCAGCTTTGTATGAATTAAACTTCACCCAACTGGAGAGGTATGCTCCAAATCAAATTCTGGATATTGATAGCAAAATAAACTACTTTTAATCAGGATTGAAGCCAACGTATTGAAGGGCGTTGGCCTCTCATGAATTAAAAAGTTATGAGAAACGTTCATGATGTCTTGAGAGGGTTGAGATGGAGTTTTCTAAAGATTGAATACATTTTGAAAATAAAGAGAACAATAGTTCTAGATGGAATGTGATGGGTAAGAATCAACCAAAGAAATCTGATGGTATGAAAATCCATTTTCTAGTTTGTGAAAAGAGTGGGATGAAACATCCTTGGGAGTGACTTACCAAAACTGGGAAGTCTTTTTGATGTGGTATGTTTGGAAATATGTCCTGAGATTGTAATGAAAATGATCCTAAAACTAATATTGATAAGAACATTGTTATGTGATTCAAATGTGGTGACATGGGTCATTATGAAAATGCCCTCCAAAGAGAGATCCAAATGACACAATGAAGTTAGATTATTAATAGAAAGGTGTAGTTAGATTTTTTGTGACTACATACATAGATGTCAAGCCATCCAATGAAGTTGTATCAGGCACATTGTTTGTTTACTCAGATTTTTCTAAAGTTTTGTTTGATATGGGGTGTATACATTCCATTATTTCTAATGAATTTTCTGGTAAATTGGAAATATAACCACAAAAAATGAGACCGAAACGTATTGTTAAAACCCCAGGGGAAAATATTATAGCAAATAGGATTTATAATAATATTTTTATTATGATATGTGGAAGGACTTAAGCTACAAAACTTTTAGTTTTTCCATTATTATATTTTGATATCATTTTGGGAATGGATTGTCTTTCTGTTTGTCATGCTAAGATTGACTGTAGAGATAAATAATTTGTTTTCTAGAATGTGTTTCATTTTGTATTCAAGAATGAACCCATACAATTGATAAAATATCAAGAATCTAAGAAACTATTTAAGTATGGAAGTTAATGTTATCTTTCCCATAATTTTGAAAACAAGGTAACTATTTTGATTAATGATGTGTCGTTGGTAAATGAATACATTGATTTTTTATTGATGAGTTTACCAGTTTCATACAAGTTCGAGAATTCGAATTCAAAATTTACTTAGTTCTTGATGATAATCCAATTTCAAAACCCACTTATCAAATGGCTCAAATGAATCTTCTTTAATTAAAAAAAAAATTCTGGATTTTCTGGATAAAGGCTTCATTCGTCCCAGCACATAACCATAGGGGGATCTTGTTTTGTTTGTTAAAAATAATGATAGTTCCATGATACTTTTCATTGATTATAGATCTTTGAATAACCTCACTGTTAAAAATAAGTATCCTTTTCCTCATATTAATGACATGTTTGCTCATCTCTTGGGAGCTTAGTACTTTTCCAAGATTGATCTGAGATTCGGGTACCATCAACTGAAGGTGAAGGGGGATGACATCCTCGAAACAGCTTATTGTACTAGACATTGGAATTATGAATTTTTTGTTATGCCATTTGGGTTAACTAATGCACCTGATGTATTAATGAATCTTATAAACATAATATTTCATGATATCTTGGATAATTTTTTGGTTTAGTTTATTGAAGACATTCTAGTATTTTCTATGAATAAAGAGGAGAATGAAAAACATCTAAGGGTTGTTTTAAAAACCTTAAAGGAAAAGAAACTATATGAAAAATTCACAAAGTGATATTTTTTCTAGCAATATATTTCTTTTATATAAAACATTGTAATTAATAATGGAATAAAAGCTAATCCTACCAAAACAAAAGTGGTTGATGAATGTCCATGACCCATAAACGCTATCGAGAGTTTTATTTTTATTCTATTAGTATTTTATTACTGACGATTTTTTATAAAAGTTTAACTTTTATCTAGCCCTATATCTTTGTTAATGTGAAAAGGGGTAAAATTTATTTGGATTGAAGAATGAGATTTTTTTTAGTTACTAAAGAAAGGATTGGTATATACTCTGGTTTTGGAATTTCCTTCCTGAAATAGTGAGTTTGTCATCTATAATGATGCTTCATCAAAGGGACTTGGTGGTGTTCTAATACAAAATGACATGGTAATTTCATTTTCTTCAATACAACTAGAAATTTAGGAGTTAAATTAGCCCACACATGATTTGGAATTGGCAGCTGTGGGTTTTTCTTTGAAAATTTGTAGGCATAATTTATACAGAGCCAAATATCAGATATATACTTACCATAAAATTTTGAAAAATATATTAAATTTTAAGGAATTAAACATGAGTAAGAGAAGATGGTTTAAACTGATGAAGAATTGTGATTTCTAGATCAATTACCATCTAGGAAAAGAATATAATGTTGTGGATTCCTTGAGTCGAAAACATCCTGCATCATTAACCATGGTACATTTTGAACATGATCCCTTTATAAATGATTCGATGAATTTTGGCATAGAATTTACTGGTGCAAGAAATAACTCTATTTTATTTCATGTTTCAGTGTAGTTATTATTATTAGACAGAATTACTAATGCATTGAATAAATACCATGAACTCTAGAAAAAGTTAGAATTGGTTAAAATTGGTAATTTCCTAGAACATAACCTCGATAAAGATTGTGTTTTGAGATTTAGAAAAATGTTGTGTGTGCCCTATGACTCCCATTTGAAGACAGATTTGCTTTAGGAAGCTCAAAGTTCTCCATTTTCTATTCATCCTATAAGTACTTAGAGTATAGAGAGTTTTTGGTGTATTATTGGTGGGATGGAATGAAAAGAGATATTATTGAATTTACTAGGAAATGTTTGAAATGTCAATAAGTTAAATCAGAGTGATAGTTATTCAAGTGGATGATTCAACCTTTTCTATTTCTAGAGTGGAAATGGGAGAATCTATCTATGGACTTCGTTTTGTGACAACCTATGACTTATCAAGGTAACAATGCAATTTGGGTTGTAGTTGATCGGCTGACAAAATGTACACTTTTTTTATTCGAGATACATTTTCCTTGGATCAGGTTTCTTGATTGTACCTCAAAGAGATTTTTTGGTTAAATAGAGTTTTTCTTTCCATTGTATCTGGTCGGGATCCCAGGTTAAATTCTAATTTTTGGAAGGGAATTTAGAAGTTGTTGGGAACAAAATTAAATTTCAGTAAATATTTTCATGCTCAATCATATGGGAAGTCAGAACGAATGATTCAAAATTTGGAGGATATGATTCATGATTGTTCAATGGACTAACAATGAATTTGGGATCATCATCTTTATTTATTTGAGTTTTCTAATAATAACAGTTTTTATTCCAGTATACAGATTCCACCTTTCGAGGCATTTTATGGGAAGTGGTGTAGCACTCCAGATTTTTTGCGATGAAGTCAGGGAAAGGAATTTGATGGGATTATAAGTAGTATAGGAAGTGGTTGAGAAAATGAAGATGATCCAGAAACACATGAGGACAACTCATAGCAGACAAAAAAGTTATGTAGACAACAGAAGGAAAGACTTCTCTTTTGATGTAGGTGATCATGTATTTCATAGAATCTCACCATGGAAATGTCTTACGCATTTTAGAAAGAAAAGAATTCTAATTGCATGGTTCATTGGATCTTACAAAATTATAATGAAAGTTGGACTAGTCACCTACCAAGTAGTTTTCCTCAAAATTTATCTCATGAACATTGTGTTTTTCATGTTTCAATATTGAGAAATTATGTTCCTAGATGAACTCATGTTTGGATCCCTGAAACAATTCAGTTGGAAGAGAACCTTTCATATGAAGGAAAATGAGTTCAGATTCTTGATCAAAGGGAACTTGTATTGTGGAATAAGGTAATCCACCAGGTAGAGGTTTTGTGGATAAACCAAAAGGTTAAAGAAACAACAAGGGAATCTGAAATATCTTCTAGGTAAATGTACCCTCACTTGTTTAATGAGTAAATAAAATTTTGAGGGTATAATTTCCAAAAGGTGGGGATAATGTAACACCCCAAGGTTTTCTAAAAACTAATTGAATTTCATGAAATTTTGTTTTAAGTAGTAATTTATAACTATCCTTTAATGAAAATATTTCAAGAAACGGTCATCTACAGTTTAGATCAGAATGTCATTGACAGTCTAATAAAACCAACTTTTTTAGTGAATAGTAACAAACCATTGTGAATAGTAATATGACCCTACTGAATAGTAAATTGTATTATTATTTTCTTTTATTTCTTCTTTAAGATAATTTCAACTTCATTAATATTTCAAGGTATTAAAAAATGATTTATATATTTAAAAATTTTATTTTTGGATAAATTATTATTTTGATTAAAATTAAATAAATAATATTTTGAAAAATATTTTCTAAAAAGGGAGTTAATTTTAGAATTTTTCCAGTCAAAAAATGGTAATGGAGAATTTTTTTTATTTTTCTAGAAATTCATTATTTTTTTAAGAGTAGTGAAATACGGTAAAATACCGTATATTCAAATTTTCAGTTAAATAAACTATTTATGACATCATGAGTAATTTAATCCCACATGGTTAAAACTCACATTCCATTATTACTATTTGGGGTCTTATGAATTATGAATACTCATATTCTTGAGCAAAAATATTATAATAATGATAACAATAATGTAAAATACCTTTGCTCTTCTACTATAAATACCACCATCATTACCCTCTTCCTCCCACACCTCTCAGGACATGGTCCTCAACTAAGTTCTACCCAATACTCCTCTGAAGGCTCTTACCCATGTACTAGAACTTCTGATCTCACCAAAAGGCCAAAACCAAAGGCCTTAAAAAGGATCTCTAGGAGAATAGATCAAGAAGTAAACATCCTCTTTTGTTTTCATTCTTTTTTTCATTTTCTTATCTATTATTATTTTTCCTCACCTCTATTATTATCCAAGATGTAGGAATGATATAGTAAATTAAAAATTCTATATTTCATCATGTTTATGGAAGACTCACCATTATACTTCTTCTCCTCTCCCACTTATTCATGAAATTAAAACATCATATGTGATGTGTTGATTTACCGACATTGTATATGATGTGATTTCAATTTCATTTACTTCACTAAAAACTAGTCATTAAACCCTTTTTGATGGTTGAAGCAGATTATAATTTATCTATTATATCTTATATAAGGTTCTGGAATCATTTTTTACACATTTTATTAATTTAATAAGCAAAATGATTTCGTTATGATTGAGGAATCGCCAAAATGGCCTAAAAAATTTCAATAATGTTTTAACTTATAAATCATACTCATTTAATAATTAAAGATTATATATGGTATAATTATGGTTCTTTAAATATTTAAGTACCACTCTATTCTATTTCTGGAGTTTCACTTCTATTCGACAAGAATATCAATCATGAACTGATCAAGGAAATCATGTAAAGAATGAACTGAAAATAATGCAAGGAACAAAATACTAATAATTAAAGGATGAAATTATCTAATTAAATGATAATATAATGAATATGTATTTTAAATATATTAATAACACACTTCTAGACATTATACTATAGGTTTAAGTGAGTTTTAAATAATGAAAACCCGAGGTTAGGTAATTCAAAACCTGACTTCCATTCTTTGTATTACCCTTCTACTTCAATATTTATGTGGTATTAAAAAAACATTGATTTATATTGTTTATATTAAGTTTAATTATGGTTATTTAATGTTTATATACATATTCCATCCACTATATTAGGTCTCTCTTTAATTATTTGTTATTTTAAATGATTTTTTCATTAAAAATCCAATTTTAATATTCTTTTTTGAAAAATTAATAAGCAATGTTTTTATGAAATTATTCATGTTATATGTTAATTTGGTTCTTGGGAATTATTTATGATGAAGGGTGGGACGTATATCTCCCCCAAATGCATTGGATATGTGTATGTTAATGGTTGGTAGTATGGTTACTCCTAGTGTAACTGTGACGGTTATACAAATTTTAAGGTAGACTTGAGGGTTAAAAATTTTAAGGTAGCTTAGAGGGATAAAATATTATGTAAGTAATTATCAAAGATAAATTTATGGTTATATTAATGTTCTATATTTTTTTTAATCTCATGTATATCTCAGGTTTGAAAAATTACATTTATACTGGTGATAAGTAAGTATTTTTTAAAATGATTACATGTATTTAGGGATTAATGCTTTATTTCATTATTTTAATATCACATACTGAGTAATTGTGATCATGACAATTTTTTAATTGATTTTCATAAGTTATAAGAGATTTTAAGAAAAATAAATAAGTAATGTTAATTTTTATGAATATTTGTCAATGAAATCATGTTTTATTTGAAAATTCAATATTTTGGAAGAAATGAATATTGTTTTTATGGTATTCACTCTATATTAATGTGGAATGTTATGAATAATTTATTTACCACTTATCTAAATATCTAAAATTGAAATGATTATCATTGTGAATGGAATTGAGATCTTGACTAAATTCAAGATTTTATAATGCAATAAGGCTGGGTTCTTATTGTAATGAATTGAGATGAAATGGATAATTAATTCCCATGTGTTATAATTAATTATGAATTAAAAATGTGATATGGTTCATACACCACCATGGGATGAAGTAGATATTATGGTTCAGGTTTCCATAAGAACCCTTATGTTTATGTCATTAATTTTAGGAATAATAATGTGATAAATGTTTAGCTAGGAATTGTACTTTATTCTTTATAAAATGACATACACCTTATTGACTGGATATTGTTTTAAACATTTTGGTGGTAGAATAAATAATTTTATAGGACCCTTTTTGGGGATGCCTTGTTGGTACCCAAATAGGTTTCATAGTTTCTAGAATGGTTAAGGTAATGGGTCCTATTTTAGATGGGTAAGTCGGGATGGAGCATGGATAAGGGAACCAGACATGATTCAGGACATATTTTGAAATTTTCAACATATTTATTTTTTTTTAGTTTTCTATATAGAAATATGAAATGTACCTTGTCATGAAAATCAATTTATTAGTTCTTGTTAGGTATTTTCTTCTTTTTTTCATCATGTGGCAATGGTATTGTTCTGTTCATGGTTATATTACTTTTTTTTCTTATTTACTTCCACTATTGATATAATTTGATTAAGATGGTATAATCTCCTCAGGTGGATATATTAGACCTTAAATTCTATTTGGTTGCCTATTGAAAATGAGGATACTTTCATTAAGTCATGTAACCGACTGACATAGGGCACCAATGTGTGGCACCCAGTTTGGGATGTTAAAATACGAAACACTAACTTTAAAAGAAAGATGACATCAAATTTAGATATTATTTTTTAATATGATAACCAAATACTATTGATTTGAATGGTTCCAATGAATTGTATAAAATAAATTATTAAAATACATGGTTAAAAAGGTATATACAATTAATAATTTGGTGACAAATTAATAAAAAATTTAAAATTAAAACTATAAAAATATTTTTTCAAAAAAACGATTTTTATGCAGAAAAATGATTTCTACCTCAATAAATTTATCCAATATATTTTATTCAAATTTTTAATCAAATATATATAATATTTATTTACTCAAATTTTTAACAGTCATATTATTTGTTTTCTAGAAAATATTTAGGAATAAATTTGATTTTACGCATAAAACACGTGTTTCTCTAAAAAAGTGTTTTGTCACCTTTTGTGCACTTATTTTAAAATTAATTTTTCAACATTTAAAAAATTTATTTTAAAAAATAAATATTACTTTTCAAATAATAATGTCAAAATTATCTTGTATTGAATTAGTGAGAATTTTCTATGAAGGTAAATTTTGAATGAATAATGAAGATACTGTCCTCTTTTAAAAATATTCATTTCTTTTAATGCATTTAAAAACTATATGTTTGTTTTGATATAATTTTATAAAAAAAATTTGATAAATTTTACAAATATTAATTCAAAATATTTCATTTCAATCAATTTAAAATTTGATGTTTTTATAAAAGCATTTTAGAATTTTAAAACTTTTCTCTTTGGGAAACCGCTTTTCATCGCATCCATATAGTTAATTTTCAATTAAAATTTTACACATCAGTGAATATAATTTTGATAAATGGTTTTAATATTTTGAATCAAAATATTTTATAATATCTAATAATCTCAACTTAATTTTTGAACATAATGAATAGTAAAAAAATACCAATATTAAGTTTAGAACGAGTTTACCGGAAGTTTAAATACAAAGATAAGTGGTAAAATGAAATACTAACCTTCCAAACAACCGTTTTATTGAAATATGTATACGTTGTAAGTTATAAATATGGTTAATGTCTCAATTTTATCCTCTTGACTTGTGAAAAATGTGGTCACACCATTTTCTTCTCAGAAATTACAAGGGTTTCACTCACCTCATTTTTCAATGGCCACCCCCTCTATTATTTTATTCACAATTCCAGAAACCATTAGTATTTACAATACCTAACCATTTAACTTCCTTAATAACTTCATATTACACATGGAGACTTATATTGGTTATAAATCTAATCTAGGATGTCATTTTTTGCAAACCAATATATGTTGTCCGAATAAGAGATAGCATCCCAAAATGAATATAGAGTTTTATTTCCTCACAAAAATCCATTAAATATTATAAAAAACATGTTGATATAATAAAATAATAATATTATATGTATTTTTATATTTTTATTTTCTTTTTATTACCAACAACTGATTCCTCCCTTAAATATGAAACAAATCTGTCGATCATGTTTAAAACGAACTACCTCCATGCGAACCTATGCAATTCATTTTCAATAATAGATTCTCATGGAAGGATTAAATGAATTACATTTTTTTTGTATAGGATATTGTTGATATAATTATACTTTTAAAATTATAATAGTATATATACATTCTTACTTTTTATTTTGAATAAAATATGATAACATCGCATGTTTGTGCGTTGGAGTACTACTTCATGATGTGATATTATTTTTGCACTCTTTACAAAAAAAGTAACAAGGATGGGTAAAATTACAATATTATATATATATATATATTATATAAAAATTATTATTTAATGTTAATATGTTATTTAACTTTTTTTCAATTCATCTGTCGTGAAAATGGAAACAATATTCTTGAGTACGTACAACATACTGTCTCCGTGAATTGAGTAATTCATTTTCTATCTATTTAGTTTATGGGTCACTATCAGTACATATATATTGAATATATATGATATTTTTATTACTAATTATATTATTTATATTATGGATCCATGATCAATGTAATAGGAAAACAAATAACATATTAAAATGTACATGATGAATAAATCATTTATTACCTGAAATGTGGTTTTTACAAATATTTTTTAACAAACATTTCATAAAAGTTCCAAATTAAATAATATAAAATATGATATATATTATTATTTTTTTTATAAAAGATATATAATAAACATATATTAATTATATAGGATGTTCTAAAATGTACTAAGTAATTCAATTATTATGGTAATTGATTCATGTCACACATTTTATTTCTGTGAGACACATTCCCCATTCACCACCTATTTATTTCGTATGGTATATATAATGAACAGAATTATATTTTATGATTATTATCCTGAAATTTATCTTTACATTCATATCCATTTTAGTATATCTCTTTCATTTGATTAATGATTCAAAAGATACCAAATATGTAAGATAATTTTGTCTCAATTTACTTTCCATGAGGCATATGTTGTGTTAGGAACCTATCTTGTTTTATGAGGTGTATATACAAGAATTTGGATTTGTAAAATTATGAATTTATTTATTATCATGATATTTTAAGTTTTATTTAAGGTTATTATTTTACTAGGCCTACAATTTAAGGTTACTAATGTGGAATGCGTTTTTTAATAGTATCTCATCATTTATCAGGATTTTTTATGTTTATGCTTCTGATGATTAAAGATTATGAACTATATCTCAAGACAAACAATAATTGTAATTTAATATTTTTATTTATTTAGAATACATTTTTTTCAATTAATTTTCCTCTATTTATTTATTCAATATTTTAGACTATTACTTTTTTAAAAAAATGATGTCATTTCTCCCTTGGGTCAAAAATCCTAAATCCTTTAAAATCATGTTTTCTAAAAATGATTTAATAAATGTTTTTAAATTACCCAATTGAATTATTAAATAAATTTTTACCCATGTTTTAATTTTTACAACATTTTTTTGAAATAATCTTCCTATAAATTTGGTAAAGCATATATGGTGTGGTTTTATGGAAATTAAATCCCATTTAGGATAATACATGTGGAAGTGAATTTTGTATAAAGGCACATAGGGGTAATAACTCTAAAAAGTCTTATTTTAGCTTGACGTGATTATCAACTACTGTAATAAAATTATCCTTGATACACACCTACTTTGACACTCTTGGGGGATATTATATGGAAATTCACTACTCGTTTGGAACTATCATATAGGATTTGAATAATAACTAAGAATTACCAAGTCTCAACCCATGATTTTATAGACTCAATAGAATTTTTCATGATCTAGAAATAATATAAGTTATTTTTCATGATTATTTGGATTTACCACTATGATTATATTTTCTCACACTATAATTTTTGGTTTTAGTCAAAGGTCGGAACCAAAAGGAATCATGATAACACTGAATCTGATTAAAAATTTTGTGATATTGACCAAAAAATGGATAATTACATGAGACATAGATATTGTGATTATTCTTAACAATATATCATGATATATAAATAAAAATTTTATCTTATGTAATATTCCTAATGATTAAAATAATTAGAAGAAGAAATTTTATGAATATTCATGTGGTAATGAAATCATGGGAATGAATATTAATTTTCCTACATTTAAAGAAGTTGGGAATAAGCACCTAGAAAAATATATCCAATGGTGAGGAATATGATATTATTGTGGAATGAATTTCATTGACTCACACATTATTGAGGAGTTCAATGATTTATGTGTGAGATATATTGGAATTATCCAAGTCACTACCTTGATATAAGAATTAACTTCTGGTATAATGACGGAATTATTCCATGCCAATAATTTATGTGTATGGATTGAAGAATTTATGCATTTTGATTCATTTATTATGTTGTAGAATTATTTTTTTAAAATTGTATTTGGGATGCAAGAATCCTGAAAAATATATGGATTTTCTTAATTTTGAAATAATATATGTCTCCAAATAGGATTAAATTTTTTTTATGGATTTCATCATGGGCTTAATATTTTAAGGATGATCATAAGTTAAAATTCATAGAAATATGTTTTTTGGTTTTATGTGATGTGATTTTATCATTATTAAGCATATTTTTGGATACATTTATATAAATAAAACCCATTAGGTTTGTATATGTTTTAGTTTAAAAACTTTTCAAAGGGGAAATGCATTTAGAATTTGTGGAAATATTTTATTATAGTTATTGGTAGACTTTAGAATATATATTATACTTTATGTTTATATAATTATGTAATATTTCAATTTCATACTGTTTTAGGAACTATATTATTATATTTTTAGAAAAATGATAACCCGTAAGCTGGGAGACAACCAATATCATCTAGATAGGTCATGGGGCTTGAGACCACAACTGAATGATGAATAGGTTATAATACCTACCACTATTCAATGTGGAAGACTGTTTCTAGTGGTAAAACATAAAGAGAGATATCTTTGAGTTTTTATATCAGTTTTTTTTATTTCAGGAGGTTAAAACTGAGAGAAAAAATTATAATGGGATCTAATAACTATTATCCATACAAGAATGGAAATTGTAAAACGTCACTATAGAATTTGGAATTGGAATACAAAAAGAAATTGAAGTGAACAAAATTATATTGGTTTTATTCAATATCTTTTTAAATTTAGAACACTTCATCACTATTAGAGAAGATTTAACACTATGTTGTATTTCAAGAATATACATTAATAGAGTGGTAAAATTTCATGGAGTATTATATTCAATTATATCGGATCTCGATCTGAAATCTACCAAGTTGTTTCGGAGAAATATTTAGTGGGATCATGATATGATGTTGAATTCCATAACTTCATATCATCCAAAGATAGTTGTTTAGTATAAGATAAAAATTCAAACCCTATGGGATATGATAAGGCCATGTCCAGTAGATTTTAAAGGTGCATCAGATCAATACCTTAATCTAATTGAATTTTTTGAAAAAATAACTTTAAAATGAGAATTATTATATATCCTTATCATCCCTTTATATAAATAAATATAGTAATATAATGTATTGGATTAAATATTTAGAAATAAATATATTTGGAAACAAGGAAGTTGATTTAATAGAAGAGAATGATAGGGAAATTCATCAATAATTAAGGAAGGCAAAATGTTGATAGAAAAATATTATACCGATAATTTTGAATGTGATCTATAATTTTAATTTGATTAGAATGTGTTTCAATAAATTTATCTGTGAAATTAATAATAGAAAACTAATCCCTAGTTAAATCAGTCCCTTTGAAAATATTTTTTATAGAAGTCCCATAGATTGTCACATGTTGCATTCACAAAACCTCTCTCAAGTTCATGATGTGTTATATGTATCTTTTCTACAGATTTATATACCTGACCCACCTCATGTAAATAACTCACAACTCATAAATATGGAACATGATCTTTCTTTTGAGTAATAATATTTGGATACTCTATATAATACAAAGAAAGTTCTACGAAACAATTCATCCCACCAAGTAAATTTTTTATAGTGAAACCACCGAATTGAGTATTCTTTATGTTAACATGATGGTGTAATAGGAAATATCCATCCATTTTTTTGGTACCAATGTGATGAATTTTTATGTACAAATTCATTTTGAGGGGGAAATAATGTAAAAACAAGATATTTTTTGAAATAATGTTTTTCTCAAATAAATTTAATCTTTTTGATATTTCACATGAAATGAAACATAATGTTAATCTTATTTTACATGAAAGATTTATTTTAGCTTTCATTACATTAAACACTATGGTTAGACTATGTTATATGCAATATCGAGTTTAAAAAATGTGAGAGACAGTTAAAATATTATTTTTTGATATTAATGTTATCACAGAGCCGTTGGGATGGTGGGTATGAATCGTATTAACTAAATTTAAAAATATATGATTTAAATTTCTATATAAAATGAAATATTTTTAGACCAATTAATTATAAATGAAAATATAAACTATTTAAAAATAATGGGATCTATTGTTATGATGAAGAATTTTTATCAACATGAACTTGTTTTAAATCAATAAATTTAAAAAAAAATTGATTGATTTTTGTGAAATTTATATATTATAAATTCAATCATAAAATTAAAATTAATATTATGTGTTTTCTATAAAATTTATAATAATAATTCTAATTTTACTTTAAATTTTGATTCCCTAAATTCATATTTTTTCATTTTATGAGCTTATTTAAATATTTTTTTCTTCTACTTTAACAAACATTATTTTAAAAAATAAACATCATTTTTTTTAAAAATTCATGTAATAATTATCTCGAAGTAAATAATTAATAATTTAAAAAAAATTAATCTGTTTTAGGAATAGTGAAAAATATTGTTTTTATTATGAATTATTATTTGTTTTAAATAATATTAAAATATTAAAATATTAAAAATTAATTACCATGGTTATGGATAAAATGGGGTTACTTGGGATGAAATGAAATATATAAGGGATAAATGACATATAAACGTTATCAAAACCCATTAGATGGAAATATTAAGACCTTATGACCAATAATTATTGATATTGGCCTATTTTAAAGCCTTTTTTCATTTGAGAAACATGGGTATACTTTTTTCTCTTCAAAAATTACATATTTTTCACTCACCTCACTTATAAAGGTTATCCCCATATCTTCTTCTATCTGCACTTGAAATTATTTGGTTCATAAATTCCTTAAAAACTAACTTATTTAATACCCTACCTTCATCATATTTCCCTAATTGTGGTCATAAATCCATCCTTTGATGGATTCTAGTTAAAATTAAAAGATGTTCTATGAAGAAGAGGTAATGTCCCTAATTGTGTGTTTTATTTTATTTCATAAAAAACATACTTAAATTATTATAAAACTATACCAGTAAAATATCCTTAGAATAAAATATATATACTGATATGTTTTTATTTTATAGGTCTGGCATATAACCATCTCCTCCTCCCACAAATGGGAAATGAAACTGTTGATTATTTGTACAATGGAATACCATCTCACAACCAGATGTAATTCATTTTCCAACATCCCTTATCACGGTTGGTTATAATAAAGTATTTGATTTTTATAAATTTGATTTATTATATTTTTATATTTATGGAATTATAATATTTTGTATACCTTAAAACATTCCATTTTGTAGAGAATATGATAACATCACCAGTGTGTGTGGTGGACTAACACCTCACAAAGCGATGTAAAAATTTCATAAATTACATGGAAGGTAATAATTATTCATTTAAATAAAATATTTAATATATATGAAAAAAATATTTTTTAATGGTAATAAATTATATAATATAATTTTTTTGTTGGTTTATAAAATGGAATCAACGTTTATGCGTACATATGGTATACCGTCCCCATAAATTGTGTATTTTTTACCCTTATATTTTAAATATTACTCTAAATACTTATATAATAATGTTATATAATATTTATATCATTTTAAATATTCTAGATATTAAATAAACATTAAAAATTTAATATGACAAGAATTATCAATTCATAACATACATAAAATATTAGATATTACCCAGAATGTGATTTTAATAAGGAGTAGACAATAAATCAATAATAAAAAGGTCTTAAGTACATGATATATTTTATGATATATTTAATTGTGGTTAACTAATATATATATCATAAACATATATTTATTATATCGTTGGTTTGAATGTGTTGGATAGAAGTCGAGACTAATATTAGGGGATTTTCATCTCAATTTTTCACTTCTATGAGACACAAGCCTTATTCCCTCAACTGAGTTCATATATATTGAATATATAATCGACATTAATGTGTATTATGATGATTCTCTGAAAAATTATTTGGATTTAAATGTTAATTTTTTAATCTATCTTTCATGGGATTACATTTCTGAATTTACCAAAGTGGTTTGATATTTTTATCTCCATCTGCCTTCTTTGAGTCACATGTTGTGTTGTGCACCTATAATATTTTATGTGGTGTATATATCTCCCAATTTACATGTAATATAATAATTTGTTTATTAAAATGACATTTTAATATTCATTTAATTTTATTCTTTAATGAGGCTTATAATTTAATGTTACAAATGTGGTATGCATTTTATAATATAATATCATCATTTGTCAGGATTGTTTTTGTTTATGCTTTTGATAATGAAATCATTTAAACAATATCTCAAGAAAGTCATGAATATTATTATCCTATGGTTATTTATTTATCATACTTATTTTCTATTTATTTTCCTCTATTTATGTACTCAATATTCAAAAATAATATTTTACGAGAGGTCCACATTATTTTTCTCTTCAGTCGAGAATCATTTTTTACCAATATTATCTTCCAATAGTATTTCTAAAAAAGTTTTTGAAACAATCAAAATAATATGTTAATTAAACTTTTTCATATTTGAGATTTTTTATTTTTTTTTGAAATGACTCTTCATGTCATTTTCAAAAAAAAACATGTTTGGATTTTACATAAAATGTGAATGGAATATTTGATTTTATGTGTTCAAAATGAATGAAATTTTTGAAAATAATTGTAAATTAATTGTTTTTTACAACTCTATTATTTTCAAGTATTATTCCCAATGAAAATAATTTCAAAAATATTTGATGATTTTTTAGTTTTAAAAATTGAATTTCAATGAAAACTATTTTTCCTCAAGAAAATATTCCAAGTGATATTTTAAAATAATTTTCCATATTAGAGGAAATAATTTTATGTTACTTATTAAATTCCTAGAATATGATTCAAGGATACTATTTATTTCTTTATCTAGATGGTTAATTTTGACAATGAAAAATATTAATAATACCCATATCTCTTCCAATGTTTATACCATAATAAAATTCTTATGAAAACCTCATATTTTTTATGGGTTATGATTTGATGAAATAGTGAAATGATTATGAAATTGTATATTTTTCAAAGGTTATGGTACATGGATTTTTTTTGAAACCCATTAATTTTTGAGTTTTGATATAATTATTGTTTATGGTCTTCTGAAAACAATTATGTGTGATTATCATTATATGATGAGTGGGACCTATATCTCTAGCCAATGAATAGGGTATATATTGGTATATCATGAGATAAAAATGACTATATTGGGGGGTATACATAGTTTAGTAATGTACTATGTACATTATAGTATCCTTGAGAGTGAAACTTTACTTCTATGATAGTTTAGAGAGTGAACCCATTCCACTGTGATAGTATTCACAATGATCTTTTAACTACTAATGAAATGATTTTCTATGTATATGTGTATGAAAAAAAATCTATGTTTTATGCCAATGTTATGTTATCTTGGTTCATGTACTTTGATTTAATTATGATTTATTTCTTATAAACTACCATGATTTATTCCAAGACACATGTTTAGGATATATAATATACATGGAATGGTTTTCTAATGTTACAATCTTGTTCTTGTACACTAATGCTCATGTTATTCTTATCTGATCATTGATATCTTCTTTGTTTAATCAAACTATGAATATAATAATACCCTTTCTTATGTATCATTTTTCTAGGATATCAAGAATGGTATTATGTATGAAATGTATTTGAATGGTTCTACTTATAATGAACATAGTTTTATAGGGTACAGAAAACATATGGACATGTTTTTATGTGTCTATGTTCCAAAAGAAACTATACCTAAATGACTCGAGCGTGGATCATTATGTTATGTAATGAATATTCAATAATTATGATGTAATATTAATGTATAAAAATTAAATTTCGCTATATTTCATATGAAAAAATGGTGTTTTTATGATTTGTAAACTAGGATGAGAAAAATTAGTGAGATCCATGTAGATAAGACAAAGGATATGTATTCGGATGTGTCTAAGGATAAGTATAAGGATTTGTAAAAGTATATAGAACTATCATAGAATTTTCTTAAAAAATAGAGTGAGTGGTTTCCAAGAAATTATAGACATCTATGAATACTAAAAGTGGATTTGGATATGGAAAATAGTTGTGTAGGGGTAATAAATTTGAAGAGGATGCATTGACCTAGACTAGATCATCACCTAGTTCATGAAAATGTGCATTAATACACACCTGGTTTGACACTCTTAAGATATATAGTGAGTAAATTAACAAAATCATTATGAATCACCATGAACGATATGAATAATGAAAATGATTGAATAAGTTCAAGACTCAGGTTTCATAGATAAAAAATATTTTATCATGATTTAGACATACAATAAGTTATTTTTCGTGATCGTGTGGTTTTATGACTATGATTATAATTTCTGAAATTATATATTTTTTGTTTTATCTAATGGATCAAACAAGAAGGAGTCATGTAAACTCTAAATCTGATGGAAAATACAATGAGTGTGAGAATCGTAATTGGATAATTAATAAATAAATAGATATTGTGATTATCCCTAATCAGCTATCATGATGTATTTTTAACAACATAAACCTCGGGGGGATTCCTAGAGTGTTAAACAAGTAGAAGATGAACATTTAAAAAATTTCATGTGGTAATGGATAAATAGTAACAAATATTCATCTTGATACATGTTAATAAAGTGGAAATAATAACCAAGAAGAATATATGAAATAGAGTTGAAGATGTTATTTTTTTGGAAAAGAAGTTCACTGAGTGACTAATTGTCAAGGAGTTCTACATATCCTATATGGGGGACAACGTAATTATCCATGTTAATGAACATAACAAATAATTAAACTCTAAAACAATTCAAATTATTCATTGATGTATATGTATTGAAGTATATATGTATTGGTATTCAAGGAATATGGTATAGAATAGTTTTTTATTATGTTATTTGGTTTGTAATAATCATCTAACATCTATGAATTGTGATAGTTTTAGATGAATATATTTCTTTGCGTAGGATTAAAATAAGAGTTATATATTCCATCATGATTTAATGAGTCTATGGAAAATAATATGTTCGTTTTTTTGAATAATTTTTATTTATTTATTATTTGATGTTTTTTATTAGGATTAAGGATATTTTGGGAGATATTAATTAAAATAAAACCCTTCAGTTCTATTTATGTTTTGTTGGGAAAATTATTTGATAAGGAATTATTTATAATTTGTGGTCATATTGTCAAAGGTCTTTATAACCATCATGTTTTATCTTATATTTTAAATTAAGGTAATTATAATCTATTATAATTTTGAAATGTTTTAGGAATAAGGTTAATATAGGATTTGAAAAAAGATAACAAATAAGATGGGCACAAACCTGTTGCATCTAGAAAGGCCGTGTGGACTAATCCCACAAGTGATATATGAAATGTTTATAGTTCCTAACAATATCATACATGAATGAGTATTTATTATGGGACAACATAAAGGGATATATTTATGATGATATATCTCAATACATGGTTTTTCAATAAGTTAATGCCAAGGGAAAAAATTCTGATATGATCCTTCACCATTTAACCTTATATGAAAGGAAATGAAAAAGATTAAACCTGTATTTTATAGTATGTAAATTTCAGAATACTATATGGGTTGAAGTTGATCACCCCTCAAATTCATTACACTTCATCGCTATCAAATATGATCTCTCTCTAGATCACTTTTCCAGAATATACATTAAAAATGTTGTAAGATTGCATGGAGTACCACATTCAATTTTATATGATAAATGTTTAAAGATTAACTAAATGTTTTTGTGATGTATTATACAATATTTTCAAATAGAGTTTATTTTCAAAATTATGTATTATTCTCAAATAGATAGTCTCTCAGAGATAAAAATTCAATACCTAGACGATATTCTAAGATATTTTTAGTGGATTCAAAATGTAGATGAGATAAAACCCATCTTTTATTTGAATTTTATTGTAGAAATATATTTCATTTTGGAATTAATATATATCCTTATGAAGCCCTTTATAAAAATTTGTATATAACTCCAATGTACTGGAATGAAGTTTCAGAAAAAATAATCTATTAGGGCCTAATCTAGCTGATGAAAAGAAAGTGGCGGTTAATGCCATTTTTAATTGTGTAAGGGAAGAAAAATGTTTATAGAAATGTAATGATGATAATGTTCATGTGATATAGAATTTTAGGTTGGTTAGAATGTGTTTCTATAAATTTCTCCATATAATAATGAATTTTAATCTAATCCCTAGGTATATCGGTCCCTTTGAAATTATTGATTGTATTTGGAACATAGTTTATCATTTGTTTCTTCCATCAAACATCCTTCAGGTCCATGATGTGTTACATGTATCTATCATGAGGAAGTATATACCTTATCTATAAAATGTACTAAAATCAGAGGTTATATCATAAGAGCTTGATATATCTTATGAAGAATAACCAATGGATTTTATTTATCATAAAGATAATGTTATTCAAAACAAGACCACCCACCAGGTAAATGTTTTATGGTGAAACCAAAATCCTGAGTAAGTAACATGGGAACCTAATAATGTAATAGGTTTTAAGTATCGTTATTTATTGGTTCCAAATAGACGAATTTCTTGGGTGAATTTTATTTTAAGTGGGCTAGAATGTTACACCCTATGATTTTGGGAAATAGTTTTATTTCAAATAAATTTTATTTTTTCAATATTTTTGGTTACACAAAACACTGATATTATAATTAATTAGGTGCATTACTTATATTATCTTTAGTATCAGGTAAAAATTAATTTATTATACCTTACATGCAATAAAATGTTTAAATGAAATGTGGCAGGATATTAAAATATTGTTATTTACTATAATTGTTTTCACCTAGCCATTGTAATAGAGTTTATGAATATGATTAACTAAATTATGAAAATATATGGTTTATGCATGTTCATTAAAATAATTATTTGGTGACCAATTAATTAGAAATGAAAATAAAAACTATTTGAAAACAATGCGAAATTATTATTCTGGAAAACTATTTTAATACACAAAACATGTTTTACATAAACAATTTAAATAGATCACTTGCGGTGAATAATTATAATTAAATTTAAACATTTTATTTTCAAACAAAATTTTAACATTCACCTTATGTGTTTTATAGGCAATAAATATGAATAAATCCAATTTTAATCTTAAGATTTATTTTTCTAAAAATTTGTTTTCTCACCTTTTGGACACTTATTTCAGAATTAATATTTTCTATTTTATGAACATTTATATGAAAAAGTTAAATTGAATTTTTATATCACCATTTAAATATTATATTAGTGTGAATTTGGGAAAATCTATCAAAATGATAAATTTGTTAATAAATATGGAAAAATACTTGTTTATGTTATGGATTGTCATTTATTTTAAATCATTTACAAACGATAAAATTATTTTAATATTTTTTATTAGTAAAATTAGTTAAATTATAAAACTATTAATAAAATATTTTTTAATTTGAATTAATTTAATATATAAATTTTAACTAATAAAATTTTAAACCTTTGAACCTTTTATCTATATAAAACTATTGTTTCATCTTGTTTATAATATTATGTTTTTATTAAAATTATCCAATTTTTTTAACAGAATTTAAAAAATCAGATTCCATATTTTAAATCATCTGAATTTATTTTGTCTAAAAATTAAAAAATAAATTTTCACTATAATGAATATTAAAAATAGTAAAACATAAATACTATGGTTATGGTTAAAATAGGTTTACTTGGGTTTGAAATAAAAATGTTAGTGGAAAATTGACCTATAAACTTGTCAAAAAACGTTTTTAAAAGAAATTACCCCTCATCACCTGTTATTTTTAAGATTATCATATTTTTAGTTCTTGTGGAATCTTTAAAACATGGGTACACATTTTTATTTTCAAAAATCATAAGTGTGCCACTCGACTCATTTATAAAAGGAAAACCCCTCTCCTCTTCTCTAAACACATACAAAACCAATTATTTTGGACAATAACTACAAAAATAACTTATATAATACCATAACATCATCTGATAACCCTTATTTGTTTCAGAAATGAAATCAATGGATTTTTTTTGAAAATCATATTTTGTTTTCCAAAAAGATGTAACATCTCTATCGAAGAATTTTATTTTATTAATTTCTCCACATATTGAATATATTATTAAAATATGAGGACATAGTATCCTCAGTATATACCTTATATAGATATATGTTTTATGTTAATGGAATAACCTAAAACCATTTATTCCAACCTCAAATGGGAATTGGAACTATTTGATTGTGTGTACAATGGATTACCACCTCACAAAATGACACAATTCATTTCCCATAACCACTTATCAGGGATTAATTTAATTAATTATAATAATATTTTTATATTATAATTAATATATTATTATTTTTTTGAAATTTTAATGTTAAATATACCTTCTTACATTTCATTTCTTAGAAAATACCAAAATGTTGCTCATTTGTACAGTGGACTACAACCTTGTGAAGCAATGTCTTTCATTTATTCTTAATATGCAAGGTAATATGGATGGTATAATTAAAAAAAATTGATATATATTAAATAAAAATGATCTAATGATAAAAATATATTATTGACGTTTTTTATCTTTCTTCAGTCAATATAATGGAATCAATGTTTATTTGTATGTAAGGTCTACCATCTCAATGAATGATGTATTTTATTTTCTATCTCTATCAATTAGGGATTACTAAAAATAGACAGATAATGAATATTATATATATATATATATCATAGCTAATATTCATATGATTATGGTACCATGATCAATTTAAGAGGACCAAAAATAAAAAAAATCAAAACTGACATAGAAAACAATGCAGTTATTACCAGAAATGTGATTTTAACAAGGAATGGTTCATAAAATGGTAATAAAATGTCATATGTAAATAATATATTTTAATATATATATATATTTTGTTCTATAATTTATTTATAATAAAATAATATTTATCATACATAAGGTTCTAGTGTGCACAAATGAAGTCTATACTTATGGTATGGGATATCTTTCTCACTTTTTACTTCTGTGATATATATGCCATATTCACCAGCTATTTCATTTATTTTATAAACACACATCCCATGAATATATTTTATTATTATTATCCATAATATTATTTTTATTTATATATACATTTCTGTTTCTCTATTTTATTGTGTTTGTTGTTCTAAAGTTTTCAATCGGTAAGGGGTTTTTGTCTCAATTTTCTTTATTTGAGACGTATGTTTAGTAATGCATATATCTTATTTTATAAAGTTTATATACAACCCATTTAACATTTAATATCATGAATATATTTATTCCCATGATATTTTATGTTTCATTGATTGTAATTGTTTAATGGGTATTATGGTTCAATGATTCCAATGTGGTAATGGTTTTAAAACACAATCTCACCATATATCAGGATTGTTTATGTTTATGATTCCAATGATGAAATATTATGAACCATGTCTGAAGTGTCTCATGATTTATTTATCCTTTGTTAATATCTTTATAATACATGTTTGACATTCCTTTTCTTCTTTTTATGTAATCAATATTTTAAAATAATAATTTTTTACATAAAATTGAAGTTATTTCTCTCCTTAGATGAAAGTCTATTTTCTTCCAAAATCATGTATTATATTTTGTATAAATATATTTTAAAACTATATAGAAGATTTATTTAATGGTGTTTTACAATTATTTTAATTTTTTTCAAATCCAATGAAATATTCATTTTCTTTTCAGACAATTCTTGTTTTTGTTTTACTAAAAATATGATAGTAATCATCACTTTAACATTTATAACATGAGCAGTATTTTTCGCTATCCAGGTCAAATCATTTTTTTAAATAATACATTATATGTCTAAAAGATTATTTTTAAAGGAATGTTCTTACAAAAGTTTTTAGGAACTTTTATTTTTTGATTATTTATTTTCATAGAAGTGTTATGTTCCACAAGAAATGCTCCAAGAGATCATTCAAAATTATTTACAATATAAGATAGCATTCTTTGATGTCACATAGGATTTTCTTGGAATATGATTCAATGATACCATTATTATTATTTATCTTTTATATTCATGATTATGATTAAAATATTTTACAAAATCCATTTATTTTTTATGGCTTATATTATGATAAAATGTATATGAAACCCACTTTTATTTCCGTGGGTTATTTTTTGATGAAATGATTATAAAACATGTTTCTTTTTCTTAGTTTAGGATATGATGAAATGTTTGTGAAACTAATTTATTTTCAAAGGTTGTAATATTATGATTGTTTTATAATCTTATAAAACATGAATGTTTGGATATCATTATGTGAAGGGTTACACCAATATATCCCTCTAATGTATTGGGTAATGATTGAAAACTCGCCATATAAATAGGGTTGGAATGGGGAGTGAACCCATTTCAGTAAGGTAGTTTGTACACTATTTTAGTGTTGGGATTTAATCGTGATTAATATAATAGTTTTTCAAGTAAACTAATTTAATTATGAAAGTCTTTGAAATAAACCATATACTATTAATGAAATAATTTTAATGCTTATGTGTATTCAAAATATCTATGGTTTATGCCAATGTTATGTTCTTGTGGATCAAGTTATTTGATTCCATTATGATTCATGTCATATGAACTGTTGAGACTTATTCCATGACACAATTTTTTGATATATGATATATAGTAAATTTTTTCCAAATGTTAAGATCATGTTTCCTTACCCTTATTCTCATGTTATTCATATGTGATCATTAATAAGTCCCTTGTTTACCCTTACTGAGAAATTTAGAAGATCCTATATTATGATTTATTTACTCAGGATATGAAGAATGGTATTATATATAATGATTATAATACGGTTAATATCTATGTATAACATAGTGGGAGATGATGTAGCAAACTTATTGACTAGTTGATTATGTTTCCATGTTTCCAAAGGCACTAGATCTAAAGATTATGGCATAGATTTTTATGTTAGGAAATAAATCTTCACATTTTAAGATATAATATCTATTTATGAGTTTTTTGGGTCATTATGGTTTTTGTTTTATATATCTCATTATTTCAGAAAACCTGACCCCCATATCCTAGATTCTGTTTCTTCCACCATTACATTTTCATATGATACAAGGAATCACATCTTAAAGGACTGAATAGATTATTTTCCGTGGTAAACTATATAAATAAATAAATATTAAATTGAAATTTAATAAAATATTACAACATATTTTTCTCTCCAAGAACAAGATTATTTCTTTTAGAGTATCCTTTCATATTGTAAATATTAAACATCAGGTTTCTTTATGCCTCATTTTGGTTGAATGTTCTTTAGCCTCCTCTTCTTCGGGTATCCTATATAGTTTTTCACTAAATCAATTAACGGTAGGATTTCATCCCAAAATACGCACTCTATGATGATGTTATGGAATTTGGGAAGTGATTTGGGTAGAGTTTGGTCAATAAAAATAGTGTGATATTTGTGAAGAAGTTAGAGGAGTTATTACACTTTTATAGTTGACTATGATTTACATTGATTTAAATACTCAAAAGTATTCACTATTTGGAGATCTCCCATACCTAATGTACCAAATTAATTAATTAATAATTTGTAGGAGATTTATTTTGTTAATACTCACCTCTACCATAGAAAAAGGAATTTATTTTTATTATGTTATTATTTAGTCATTATTATTACTTAATTTTACACATATTGTTTTTACCACGGTAACTTGTCTTTTCACCAAAGGTAATTTATCATTTATGATTTAATAAAAGTGGGATTTATTAGATAATTTTGAATAAGTTATTATAAGTATGAAATAAAATTTATCAAAGGGAAATATTATGTTTTTTTCAAATTAGTTTTAATACAAGAACCCATAGCGTGAAAAAAAAAGGTTTTAACCATAACAATGCTAACATAGTTTTTACAATTTAGAGGACAATATAGTCATTATAAAACAACCATTGGTACATTAATATAACTTAGGTGGTATTTATTATCATTTTAAAATAACATGTAAGAATATAGTATTTTTATTAATTTTAAATCATTTCCTAAAATTTCTTTTATTATAAAATAATGTTACTGTTAATTTTGACATTATACATTTAATATGAATCTAAAAATATCAACAAAAATATTGAATTAGAATATATTATGATAAAAAATATTGTAAATTATATATTAATATATGAAAATAATGTAACACCACAATTCATTCAACTTACTTTTCCATTAATAGTTTCAATATCATTTATTTTTATTTAATTATTAGTCAAATAATTATTCGTTGGTGTTTCTTAAGATTTAAGGTAATTATTTAATATAAAAAAATATCATGATAGAAAAAAATAATTTATATTTTGAAATAATATTTATATATGATCCTTTATTTTATTTCTCCACATCCCAAATATTTATAGATATTAAAGGAAATGATGTTTACTTTTTCTGCTTTTTCTTTAATTTACATATTATACATGTCACATTCCGAGAAAAGTGTTTCAAAACTCATAAAAATCAATATGAAATTCACAAGGGTAGAAATATGGACATAAAATGTTTGTTGAAAATATTTTTAGGCCATTTAAACCATTTTCTTCTTAGTTTAACCCTAATGTAAACCAATTTTTTCTTTAATCATAATAATTAATTTTAATAGTCTTCACTAATAATTATGGTAAAAAATTAGGTTTACCTCATAATAAATTATAAATTGTTATTTTTCCAAATAAGGAATCCATTTTTCCAAATTATAATCACTAATTTAGTAATTTTTTAATTTAATTTTAATCTTATAGATGTGATGAGAAAACATGGTTTTAAAGTGAAAATGTTTAAAACCTTATAAATTTTTTATATATAAATTCTATATGAAAATGATTCAAATAATCTATATTTTAATTATTTATGTAAAATTTAATAAAAATTAAATTAAAACTAATTAATATAAATTTATCATTATAAATATTTTAAAAGAAAAAGTATTTTTTAATTAAATGTCAATAATTTTCACTATGTATCAAAAAATAAAATATTAAAATACTATAAAAAATTCAACCTATGAAATTTCTTATATTCCTATTTAAAAAAATTAAGTTCAATATTATGTATATTTTTTATAAAATTTGTATAAATAAATTTTTAATTTTTTATGCCAAGAATAATCATGTCGTCTTTTAAAAAAATATACTTTTTTGTGAAAAAATTTCTTTTTCATTAAATGGATTTATATGTTGTTATGAATCAATCATTAAATAAAAAATATGTTTTAAATATATATTTTAATAATTTACTAAATCTTATTCATACTAAGTATTCCAACGTCTATGTGATAATGAAATTATTATATAATAATTTTAATAATGTATTATTGTTCGGTAAAAATCGGTTTTGCGTGTAACACGAGCATTTCAATGAAACCTGACCTTGAATGTAATGAAACATAAACTTAATTTTGGGTGTAATATAAGATAAAATCAATGTTTTTTTCCCATATTATAATCAATAAAATTCTATTGTTTTATAATTTTATGGTGTTTAATTCTCCCCAACAGGAAAAAAATTCATTTTCATAATTTAAACTATAACATAGAAATCAAGGGTAAAACATTTGAAATTTATTTCATTGAAAAAACCCATATTAAAGGGAGTTAAAAATAATTATATTAATAATAAATAAATCGAATTATAAAATTCATTTGTAATAACATATAACTAGTTTTCAGAGTAGACGAACATTTGTAGAAAATAAAGATATGGATACGGAAGAAAAGTGTAAATAATTTTAGAGAGTGATATTGGTCTTTAATCACTTGAAGTGAATGATAAATGGAATTTTAAGGGCCTAAAAACAATAAATATGTGATTATTTAAAATACAATAAGATTCATCATATATTAATTTAATTCGATAAAATTTATATTTCAGAATTACTTTCATAATGTTGTGGGATTCTTTTACAGTCTATGAATTTAAGATGTTATACTAAAATGATGTGTTTATATTTCATAAGTACACTTTCTTCTTTTCGATGTGATCTAGTCACATTATCATTAATCACATGCACTTTGAGAAATAATATCCATAAATTAGTTTTTTAAATTCTTGAATCACTAAAATTCACTTTCAATGGATTTTAGTGTCCAAAAAGAGTGAAAATTCATCCTGTCTGTCTAGAGTTATTTTCCAAAACCTAAATGGTTAGAACAAGAAATATAATATTATAAATTAACCATGAAAACATCTTCCAAAGTTAATCTTAGACCATTTTATAAATGTGTATTCTTATGAACCTTAAAATATATTATGATCCATATCTATAAAAATAATGTCACTAAATTTCTTAAATGAACTGATCAATAATTAGTTCTAAGGTAGGTAGTAATATCTCATTAACATTATTTGTATGAATCTTCTATTTTTTCTAACATCATTTTATCAATATCAAAAAAATATTAAATGTTATATTTCTCTAAGTCATGTGTTTATAAATATAATTAACTACAAACTGAATGGTTTTTCTTAGTTATCGGTAACATTAAATATTTTCTATAAAATAATTAAATAAATTGTACTAAAGTACAATAATTATATATAATAATTATTTTTATGAGAATATTGTCAATAAAATAATTTTAGAATAGATTTCTTGGATCCAAATATAAAATCATTTTAATCATCTCACATTGGTTTAATCAAAAACATAATCTTGACCTTGAATCCTTTTCCTATTTTGAGGTATATTCCCATTATTATTGGGGAATTAATTTGAAAAGTTCCCAATCTCATTATAGTATAATAATTGAACATTTTAATTTTCATTCATTATATTTTCCATAAAAACCTTAGTTTCTTTTTTATCCATACTTTTATAATACTCCCACTACCTTCAAGAAAATATGATGGTTTTTATTTCCATAGTTATTACATGTTGGAAAATCATTCTTTATCTTCTTCCCCATATCAATTTTTTAATTCTTTATCATTTTCTTCATGATATTTGAATCAAAGCCATAATATATACATAATTTTTTCTATGTCTTGATAGCACATAACATTTTTTCATTATATAATAAAATTGTTTAAGAGACCATTACCCTTTGAAGATTTCTCTTATGACCATAATATTAATGGTCATTCAGGAACTCTGTATTTTAAATAAAATCTATAAAATACCTAGATAAAATAACATAGGTATCTTCATACACTAAAACACTTTTTATCCTTTTTCTTTACTCCAATGGATGTTCTCTTCATTTCATTTTATTTATAATCGGGGAAATATTTGATGAATAATTTATCCTTAAAAATATTTCCATTAGATGAGTTATATTTCCTCTTACTCTGTAGTATTATAGATCAACAAATGTTATTGATCAACATTGCCTTTGAGACAATACACTACAAGTGTAACATTTCCTTTTCACCACATCCTGACACTATAAATATCTTCTCCAAAGACATAATCCATTTATATTATACCATTGGTTTAGTAGTGCCACTAAATGAAGGGGTATACTCTCACACAATGTGATCCAACATAGGATAATCTCACTGTGGAATAGATACTCCATCCACTCATGGTTATTTGTCATCACATGATCAATATTCCATAATATATCAAATATGTTTTCAGTTCCAATATTAACTATATTGGATTTCATAGTAGGTAAATCTATATATTATCCATGACCATTAATACCATTCTTCATTCTAGAATCTATTTCTAAACAATTCTATATACTGTATTTCCTCACAAAATTATGAATTTTGAATCGTAAGGTATAATTCCAAATACGGTATAACACTTAACATAAATTAAACTTTATTCATTATTAATATGTAGATCCTAAACTTTTTTTATTTGGGAATATCATTTTTTCAAATCATTTATAATGGTTTGTTGATAAATATATATTATCGTATGGTTATCCCCTTACAGTTTCAAACCAGATGCGCATTAAGGCTCTTTTTTATGTACAAGGTAATGCTCAAACAAAGAAAAACTCACCATTTTAAAATTAGTTTCCACTAGGTACCTATGTTCCAAAACCACATACCCTTTTTGAATCTAGATAGGGATTTAACGATATATAATTCTGCATAACCTCTACTTAACCAGAACATTCTAATTTTCTTTAATTATTATTCTCAAAATATATTATAAGGTTATTACCCATAATATATAATTTCACAAATTTATTTCCCAAGGATAATACTAAAATTTATATGATACCATCTTTAGTGACACTACCCCTAGTAGCCTAGAGCTTGTACATGCTACCATTACATTGTCATAAGACACAAGGAATCACATCTTGAAAGAGATAATAGTTTAGTATTCTTGCAAAACTATATACATACTTGAGTATTACATTATATTTGAATATAAAATTTAAAAACTAATTTTTTACACAAGAATAATTTTATTCTTACTTGAATATCCTTACAAATCATAATTCTCAATCTTCATGAATTCCTTATGCCTCCTTTTGGTTGAATGTTCTGCAATCTCCTATACATTGGGTATCCTCTTATGTTTTTTCACTAAATACATCAAAATTTGGATTTATAAAAAATAAGGCTTCTAGTATTAGGTTAGGGAGGTTAGGAAGTGATGTAGGTATAGTATGGTTGATACATGTGGATATATAGGTTTGAATAAGTGATAGGAGTGAGTTTCATTTTACAGTTGACAAAGAGTGACATTCTTGAAAATATTCGAATGTTTTCACTATTGGGAGGTCTCTATTACTTCATGTGCTTCCATATTTGATCAATAATTGAGGGTATAGTAAATTTGGTTGAAATAAATTAAACACAAAAAAAATTCAATTTTATCATTTCATTCCATTATCATTATCTTTAATGAATTTTACGCTTTTTGTTTTTTCCATGGTAACTTGTTTTTCTGAAGTAGGTAATTTATCCTTTAATATTAAAAAAAATTAATCATTATTAGATAATTTGGAAGCATTGATTATAAATTTAAAATCAACTTAATAAAATTAAAATCTTCTCTTTGTTCAAAAATAGGATTTAACACAAGTGCAAATAACGTGGAAAACATTATTTTAACCTTAACAATGCTAATATAGTTTTTACTATTTTTTGGTCAATTTTTTTATTATAAAATACAAATTAGTCCATTAATGGAACTATTTTATATTTATTATAATTTTAAAATAACTGTTACTAATGATAGTATATTTAGTAATTTTAAATCATTCAATTAAATATTATTTGTTATATAATATCATTGTTTTAAATTTTGAAATTATTCACCATATTTGAAGAAAACAATATCATAAAAATAATCAAATAATAATATATAATTATAATACCTACATAAGATGATATATTCATCTAAAAAATAATGGAACAAAATAATTTATTCAACATACTTCACTTTTAAGAGATTTTACATCGTTTATTTAATCTAATTATTAACTAAAAAATTACTACATTGGAATTTCTAAAGAATAAAAAGTAAATATATAATCTAAAGAAATTAAAATAAATTATCAGGATAGAAAAAACTAATTTTTATTTACAAATAATTATTAGAGCTGATTCTATAATTTTTGTTCTTTATCTTATTTCTTTATAGATATTAATGGAAATGGATGTTCCTTTTTTTCTTTATATATAAAAAACTTATTATATAGGTATATTTGATGGAAAAGTGTCCCAATAACTGAAAACAAATTGATCATATAGAGATAAGGATCCAAATATAGACATTAAATGGGGTTGATAAAAATTACTAGGTCATTTTATCCCTTATATTCTTAGTTTAACCCCAAGGTAAACCCATTTTTACCATAATATGGGTAATTTAATTTATTTATTTTCACTAATAATTTTAGTGAAAAATTAAGTTTATATGATTAGAAATTAGAAATTATGTGTAATAAAAATATTAAATCTATTTTTAGGAATTTAATACAAGTATTTGGAAATATATAATTTTAAATTTATCCAAAAGAAGTGATGAGAAAGAGAGTATTCAAAGTGAATATGTTCAAAAGCATACAAAGTTTTTATATCTAAATTAAATATAAAAATGATTTTGATGATACATATTGCTTAAATTGATATAAAATTTAACTAAATATTATTTAAAACCAATTAAATAAATTTAACAATATAAATAATTTAATGGAAGATGTTGTTTTTATTTAAAATTCAGTATTTATCACTATTCATAAAAAATGAAACTTCTTAGAAAAATACCAATCATTCAGACTTAGATAATATTTTTTTCTAATTTTAAAAAATTAATTTTACAATATTTTATAATTTTTATAAAATTAGTAAAAATAAAGTTTATTTTGTGTGTCAAGAAAGATTATACCGTCCTTTAGAAAATTTTCATTTTTTAGAAAACTTTTATTTTTTATTTAATTGATTCTTATTTTATCCTTAATTAATATATTACTAATTAAAATAATTAAAATATATTTTTTCATAAGTTATTTAATCCAATTTATAAATTTCATTCAAACATATTGATGTAGTTAATCATGTTAAATATTTATATTAATTATAAATTGTTGTTCGGTAAAACTCATTCTTACATGTAATTAATGCTTTTGAATAAAACTTTTATATGATTCAAGCTAAACAAAGAGTTTAATGTTGTGAAAAATAAAATAAATGTTCTGTTACACATATTCTATTGTATAAAATGTTATTATTTTTTTATTTCAGTGTGTTAAAATGATTATTTATAATGTTCCACTTTCATACCATGAGTTTTGTAATTACGAGTCATTAATATGATGATAGAGATAAACTTTCTACGGTGGGTTTTCTTGAATATAGTAGATATTTTATGAAAAAAATAGACATTAATACAATAAATAGTTAACATTATAAAATATTTAACTATTTTATAATTAAATATCCCTAATTATATAAAATATTCCTTAATCATTCATTATAAAAATATTATGGCATTTCTTATGTAGGAAATAAATGGACCCAAAAAAACTATGTAGTATTGATTAAATGGGTAAGAAAATTATATTTCATAATATTAATCTAATTTCTCAATAATCATATAAATTAAATATATACCATAAACTTTAAATAATCCATTATGATAGCCATTAATGATTGGTGGTGTTGAAAAATGTGATCGTCTTTCATGGAGGCAGTTGTCTGCACGTAAGCATTATTAACGAACCCATTTATCAACAAATGAATAAAGTGATATAATATGAAAAATTATTTATTCATAATTATACTAATGATATGAAATTAATATATTTTTATTAATTATACTTTTTAGTCCATCCATGATAGGTGGTTATGATAAATGGGACACATCATTCATAGATGTGGTAGTCCACCCATACCCATGACTAATGATCTCATTCATTAATGAATAGGTGGAATAATAGTTAATGAAACAATAATAATGTTATATTTTTATAAGTGAAATAAAAATCATAATTATTCATTAAACTAATCCTTAGCACTGTCCATAATATTTAGTGATGAAAAATGAACAACATCATGTTATGAAGGTAATAGTCAGCACGTACACACTATGTATGCACTGGTATTTATTAGAGGATTTAGAGGAAGGAATGAATAATTTGTGTTATATTAAAGTAATGACATTTAATAATTATTATGAAACTAAATTCATTATATTATCAATGTTATGGAATATTATGAAGAGGATAAATAAAATAAAAACTAAGAGGAGTTCAATACTCTTATTGTGAACTTATATTTTCCTTGGAATTATACATGGAAATAATGTGTTTAGGATAATAATGTTATGAAACAGAAATTTATCAATAGAATTTCCAATCATATAATTATTTTATATATTATAAAACACATAAATTACATAGATAAATAAATGAAGACATTATTATCATAATTAATGAATGAAATAAGTAGTATTTATATAAATTAATGAACCTATCCCGATAGAATAATTACCTAAAATTTTAAATATTAAAATTGCCAATATTTAGAGTAATATGGAAAATATAATAGTAACCGCCTATTTTGATTTTTTAAAAACTATTCATATTATAAATTAAAATATTATATAAGTATATCATTTTATAATTAAAAATATGTTTTCAAAATTTTAATTATGTTTTTATTTTTTATACAACGTTATGTTTTAATTAAAAATTAATTATTAATATCATGATTTAATTTTTATCATAAAATAGATTCATGAATGAATATTACCTTGTAACATGATATTAAGATAAAATTAGGAGAGATTAATTAATTTTTCAAAGGGTCATAAAATCTGTTTTCAAATACAAAATGATTTTATTGAAAAATTAAATTTATCATATATAAAAAATTAAAATAATAAAATGGAGTCCAATTTTTTAAATCCACAGATAGAAAAATTGTTAGATAGAATTTATAGGATTTTTCTGAATTTGTTGAATTTATGGTAAACAGTAAAAATGGTAATTTACCGTATTTAACAAATAAATGAATTTTTGAGACACAGATGCTTTATGAAGGCTATAATCACCCATTCTTTAAAACAACCATGAATCATTTTATATATAATTTTATAGGAATCATCACTATTGATAGTCTTGTGACAAAATTATAAAAAAATGAAAATAATAATAAAAAACACTTTTCTCCTACAATATAAATACCACCTCTCACCATCTATTATCCTCACACCTTATAATAACTTTATCCTACATAAATTCAGCCCAAATCCCATAAAAAGACACTTCCCATTGTTCAATAGATACATATCTCAGCAAAATACAAAACCCAAGTGTCTTAAGGAGGTTCTCAAAGAGAAAACATTCAAGAGGTAAGATCCTCATTTTTAGTCTATTAATTTCTTTTCTTATATTATCCTCTACTCACATATACTATAAAAAGAGGCATGATTACTCAAGAATCAGGTATATAATGATATTTTTTACTGGAATATATATCATAAAATTTATTCTCGTATATTTTTATTCAGAAAATGAAAACATCGCATGTGATGTGTTGTTTTACTTCTTTTTAGGATGACAATTTTTTATTTTCAATTACCACCTACAAGGCTAGTCATAAAATAATTATTACTATTTACAAAAAATTTAATATGCATATTTTAACATTTTTAATGTTCTGAAACTAATTTATATACATAATATTAAATAAAACAAAACTAGTTCATGAATATCATAAAAACCACCAAATTATATTATTTTTTTAATGTTTTATCTATTGAATCATCCTCATACAAGAATAAAAAAAATGATATATGAGACTAATTAAAATTATGTAGTCTCTTTTAGAAAATATAATTTCACTTCTAGATAATTATTACCATTTTAAAATAACATCCATAAGTATATACATGGAAGTCGACCATGAAATGATGAAAACAGAAGAACCTGGCCATGAGATATTAAAATATATAACTCATAAAAATGGCCATAAATAAACATAAGAAATTTCACATTAAATAAAATGAATGTAGCATAGATTATCTATTTATTTATTAAAAAAATCTAATATTATTATTCAACATATTAAGTGAAAGTGTAGAAAATATTCTAAAATTTTGTAAGGGGATTCTCGAGCCAAACTCCCTTTCTTTAGGTTATTCCTCGTTTATGCCCTAATGGCCCGAAGTCCATCAATTTTTTTTGATAAACCCCCCCTCCCCCCGTCAAGGGATTCAGGGGAACCCTTACAAGGCCCATAGACTTAGAGATTACATGGCCCGTAGTCTTAAGAGATTAACTTCCCAAAGATATTAAGGAATTCAACCAGACTATAACTACAAGGAACTACCCCTCCCCAGTATATGCATCATGATGATAGATCTCCACCTTCACATGGCCATCTAGCTAGGCTTCCCGTTCAAGCACAGGCTGGTAATGATGGCATATCCATACCCTCTCATTCTTCCAAATTCATTTGGTTCTGCTCTGGTGAGTGCACTTGCTCTAGATCATCATCTATGGATAATTCTTCTTTGTAGAGTCTGTCTAGGGTTACTGCACTAATCTTGTGTATTAAAGGCCTTTAGGAGGTCTGAAGGCCTTAAAGGTGGCCCAAAAGCCTTACTGACAAGAAGTCCTAGGTAGCCCGAAGGCCTTAAGGACTCCAATCCCAAACCGGTGGCCCAAGGTGAATAGTTCTGGTCGCTACAGTACCGAATAGTAGCTACTATATTATTGCTACAGTACCACAGAATTATGCCTCCGCCTGGTTTCGAACCTGGGTCTCATTGATGCATGTAAGGATTCCTCACCAAATGGGATGAGGCTCTTGTGCATTTCGGGCTAAATTTATGTGTTGATATTCTTTTTATATTCCTAAAATTTAATTTCATTTTTCTTCCATTTTTCTTCCTTGATATACATGTTTCTATTATGATTTTATGAAAAATAAAAATACTTTCAGATGAAATATTATTTCCAAAACATATCTTTACTCTTCTTGAGTTATATGTTTTCACTTGAAATAATGATTCTTATAAAACAAATGTTATTTTCCATTTTTCATTTTTTATCACAGAGTTTATATATGAAAATTTTATTTTTTAAATCCTTATAAAACCAATTTCTTTACTTGGGATACTTCATGACTTTGATTGATATACGTTCAATATGGAAGGGATGATATTGTAAATGTTATGATGTGACAAGTTGAACTAGATTTATATATCACTTAAATGAATTGGGTAATGTGATTTATCTCATGAGATATTTTTTATTATTCGTGAATAAGATGCTATATTTTTTCAAATTTTTTATTATAAAATTAGTCACATATTATATAAGTTTACATGATGTTGTATTACTTCAAAACTATATGTGTTATTTTACAACTAAGATATGATATTTAGTTTTTTATGCACTTCCACATTACATTACATTATATAATGTTTACCCTTATTATCTTGGTGATGATACAATAATTATGAAATGATTATTATTATTATTATTCATACCCATTTTATATTGATTTTCCCCTTTTCATTCTATTTCTGGGATTTTTTTTCTCATCCATTTCATTGATGTATATCCTTAGGTGATTACTTTTACTATGGAGAACATGAGCTTTAGAAGGCTAAAAAATAATATTTTAAATAAACCTTCATTATTATAATGAATAAGTGATGTATGGTCCTAATATTTTTATGAAACTAAAATTTTTTATTCTGGATTTGTATCTCTATTATATTGTTCATCTTAAAAATTATGGTATAGTCATTTAAGAAAATTAGGGTCAATATAGTTGTTATTAGATATAGTTTAGCTAGTTTGTAAATTAATATTAGATAACATTAGTGAAAACCATTGGTATGAGAGTAAGTACATACAAGAATCCATGAAGATTTATTTTAGAAAAATGTGAAATATAGAGATACCATAACTTATACAATTAAAGTCAATGGAACAAACAAATAAATTATTTATTAATGAATTTTTTACTTGTCTTTTGTACAAACCATTTCTATTTTATAAAATGGTGGGAATACTGTGAAACTAGGCCACAAATGGTGATGAATACAATGAAATGATTTCTTAAATTACATTCACAATACCTTCGGAGCTGAACATAAAAACATCATAGAAATTCATATCCAGTTATCATAGTATATGAATAATAATATGAACTATTGAGAAGTTTTCATGACCCGTCCTCGGGCCCGTTCCGTGACTACCCCAAGCCCGCCTTCCATAGATATCCCGTCCCACATCCACTCCGGGACCTCCAAGGGTTGTACCAAGCATGCTGGTACCTGGTGCTCCACCTTTACCTACTGGCAGGTGAGACATCATGAAACTAACTCTGCCACAACCTTCTTCATACCTGGCCACCAGTGCAGTCGTCTGAGATCCTGGTACATCTTCACTACTCCCGGATGTACTGGTAATGGGGAAGTGTGAAACTCTCTCAGCACCTCCTCCTATAATGTAACTGGTACCATGGTACATCCTCTGAAAATGATGATGTGCTCCCATCCTACAGAGAATCCATCAGGTTCTTATCCTGAGGATATCTATGCACGTTGTGTCTCACATTCAACGTCTCCATGTTGTGCCTCTCTGACCCGCTGAATTAGTGGAGGAGTGACTCTGAGAGACTGTAGAAAGGCTGCCCCATCTCTATCCACGAAGGATATCTGCAACGTGGCTATATTCTTTGTCGCCTCTCCAAGTAGGTGGATGCCCAACCTCTTGCTGAGAGCATCAGCTACTACATTCCCCTTCCTCGGAGTATAGAATTTCTCAAAGTCATAGTCTAGGAAGAACTCGAGCCATCATCGCTGTCTCTGGTTAAGGTCCTTCTGTGAGAAGATATACCTGAGACTCTGGTGGTCAGAGTAGACTTTGAAGCGCTCTCCCATCAGATAGTGTCGCCACATCATCAATGAAAAAACCACTGCTACTAACTCCAGTCATGGGTAGAATAGTTCTTCTCGTGCTGCCTCAACTGTCGTGAACTGTAAGCGATCCCTACCCGCTCCTACATCAGGACACACCCGAGTCCAGTCTCTGATGCATCGCAATAAACTACGTACCCTACTCCCTCCTCTTGTATCCTCAAGATGGGTGCACTAGTCAATCTATGTCTCAGCTTCGGGAAGCTCTCCTGACATGTATCTGACCACACGAAGGGTTTCCACTTCTTCGTCAAAGCTGAAAGTGGTGCTGCAACTCTGGAGAAGTCTGGAAAAATCTCCGACAGTACCTAGCCAGACCTAGGAAACTCCGCACCATTTTCACACTCCTGGGTGGCTCCCAAGCTAGCACTACCTCGATCTTTGTAGGATACACCGCAACTCCTGCCTCAGAGATGAAGTTCCCCATGAAGTGGACCTCTCAAATCTAGAACTGGCACTTTGAGAGCTTACCATAAAGCCGGTGCTCTCGGAGTGTATCCAGTACAACCCGCAAGTGGTAGGCATGCTCCTCCTCAGTATTCAAGTAAATCAATATGTCGTCGATGAAGACTACAAAAAATCGATCGTGGTAAGGCTGGAATATCCTGTTCATGAGACTCATGAACACTGCTGGAGTGTTAGTTACACCAAAAGGCATAACTAAGAACTCATAGGGGCCATACTGACACATGAAGTCCATCTTCTACACATCTTCATCTCAATCTATGAGCTGATGATAGCCTGACCTGAGGTCTATCATCGAGAACCATCATGTTCCTTTAAGATGATCAAAGAGGTCTTGAATCCATGGATGTGGATACTTATTCTTGACCGTCACCTAATTCCGGTGACGGTAGTCGAAACACAGTCGCAAGCTCCTGTCTGCCTTCTTGGGGAACAAAATTGGGGAATCCTAGGTTGAAACACTGGGTCGGATGAACCCCTTGCCCTGCAAGTCCTCCAGCTGTACCCGTAGCTCTCGTAGCTCATAGGGATCTATCCGATATGCTGGAGTAGATATTGGGGTTGTCCCAGGGTACATGTCAATATAGAAGTCTACCTCTCTGCGAGGAGGTAGTCCTGGAACATCTTCAGGAAAAACATCCGCATACTGATCCCCCACAACAGGAAAACTCGGACTCCTCACATTAACTACTCCTAGGATGAGACTAGACAACTAATGGGTGATCGAATGTCCTATCCTCTGTGTGATTCTATCCTGCCCTGCAAAGGCTCCCTTCTCGCCGGTGACGGTGAACCTGCTCCCATCGGTGCGGACACAATGCACCTTGCGCCTAATACAATCAATCTGAGCATGGACCATAGATAACCAATCCATGCCCAAGATGACGTCGTAACCCCTCGACGCCACTACAAGAAGATCCCAGCCAAAGCTCTCACCTCCTAGAGTAAGCTCACATTGCCGACACTAGTGAGTAATCATCGAGTCTACTCCCGTAGGAGTCTATAGCCGTAAGGATCAAGCCAATGGCTCCGTTGGAATCTCCGAGCACCGAACAAGGGCAGCGGAAATAAAATAATGACTCCCTCCTGTGTCTATAAGAATTTCAGAAAGGGTGGAGTAGACACAGATAGTACCTCAAATCATCTCAGGTGTGTCGTGGTCATAGGCATCCACTTTTTGAAGCTGAGCCTGCCTCTGTCTGCTAGCTCCCTGTGGTCGGGGTGGACCTCCTGGTGGTGGTGGTGGTAGAGCCCCGAAGTGTCGTCCACCACCTGCTGCTCAACCAGCTCCTCTACCTCATCCAACTGCTCCCTGCGGACCGCCATGGTTGAACCTATGCCTCTTCCTAGGCGGTCCCTCAATCTTCTGCTACTCCTCTGCATGGCGGGTCGGGCAGTCACGAGCCATGTGGCCCTACCAGCCGCATGCATAGCACTGTCTACCTCTCGAATGACTGGCTCTACTTCGTGTGCCCCACACCTCCATTCCAGTATCCTGAGGTCGCCCACCTGATGGTCTGGTCTGCTCGGACCCCTGTGACATCTGCCTTCTGCCGGCTGTAGAAGACTCTGTTACGTGCCGCCCTGCGGTAGGTCTTTCTCCTGGTGTAGGCTTAGCAAGAAATATCTCTAAAAGAAGGGATCGCTCCCATACTCCTGCCTGTGTTGGAATACTGAGGGAGATCATCGAAGCCCTGATCTCATTCCTCAGTCCCTGCTCGATGGTTTGGACCCAGAATAATGGGTCCCGTACTATGTCCATGGAGTAACGTGAAAGGTCGGTAAATCTCGCAGAGTACTGGGATACTATCATTCTGCCCGCCCACAGCTGTAGTAACTCTTTGATGTGCACCGCACGGAGGGTGGTTGGAATGAACATGAAACGGAAGAGGCTCTCGAAGTCCGTCCAAAGTAATGATGCCTTGTCATGCACTTGGAGCATCATGATCCATTATCTACTACTGCTGCGTGCAATAGACTCGCCGCAAAAATCACCGTGAGGTCAGATGGTGTCCCTACTAATCTGAAAACTCAGACGATAGCCTACAACCAATACTCGGCTGCCTGAGGGTCCATCTCCCTGCGGAACCTGGGCGGCCTCTGACGCTGAAACTTGTGCAGTGCACTCAGGCGACGTGCACTCTCACCTATTGGGGCTGGTGTCATTGGTGGATCGGTGGGTAAAGGTACCACCGGTGCCTTCGCTGTAATAGGGCCCTGCACTGAGGGCTCGTCGCTTGGTGGGCTGCCATCTCACACAAAGCTTGAAAACCTAGATGGCTGTCATCATGGGGTCGTCCTGAAAAGAAACTGGTGTGACACGGTTAATATAGTATACTTGGTGAGCTGGCACAAAGTAATAACAAATAAAACTTTTGAAACACTCATTCAATCAATGTTTTCATGCACTGAGTCCGAAATCAGAAGTTAGGGTCCTGGTGTATGGATACGTCGGTCTCTGCACCAACACTGGAGTCCCTAGACTGATAACCACACTCAATACCCTTAACACTATTACTTCCTATAGAAGAAATTATCATAGTCCTGAGTTCTGCGGTAGAACCGACATCCTCTGATACCAATTTGTCACAACCCATCCTCGAGCATGTTCCGTGACTACCCCAAGCCCGCCTACTATAGTACAGGGGGTGGAGACTAGCACCAAAGGCGTAAATCCCGATAAAAGGGAGCGCATCGACTTTATATAAGAAAACAAACACCATAGAGTACACAAGATGAAGTAAACATTAAGTAAACTGAGTACAAAAGTAAGTGCTGGAAAGTAAATGGGCCAGTATACAAACCCAACTGAAAGTATAGTACAACTGAGATAAGAAAGTACAATAGCTGAAAAGTAAAGCAGCAACCACCAAGATGTCCTCCGGAACTCCCACCTGAAGGGTGACTATAGATAGTCTCGTCGGCTCCTCGAGTCCGGCCGTCCCCTCCGTGTATTTCCCACCTGATAGTTCACCTCTTTATACCGTCCCACTCCTCAGGCCACAACCACGATCAGCGATGTCCGTCGTCTGCAACCAACACAACGTAGTGTGGGTATAACCTATGGATGGGTGAGTATACGATACTCAGTAAGGACCCCGAGACCCCCGAAGGCCTCCTAGAATCCACAAAGGATAAACCACAAAGGAAATATAAAAATACAAAGTATCAACCAACACTACTTAGGTATATTCCCATACATATACCTAAGTCCACAATTCCTGTTCGGCTCCAACTTCCAAGCCCAAGTTCAACCCAGTCCACACAGGAAAGTACACCCCAATCCACACAGGAAAGAACAACCCAATCCACACAGGAATGAAATTCAATCATACCATTGATAATGATTGAAAGTCAAGACTCAGGTCACATAGGTATACTACTCATGAAGAGGGGTGGATATGATTAGATGTAGCCTCTGAATCATCTCCTCTACCGAACCCACGAAGGATCCAACTACAGAAGTCATCACTGTCGAACCCATGTATGATCCAAGTACAGTAACCATCGTTTCCGAACCCATGTAGTATCCATGTATAGTCTTCATCGCTGCCGAACCCATGAAGGATCTAAGTACAATTTTCCTCGCTGCCGAACCCAAGTAGGATCCAAGTACAGTCGCCATCGTCGTCGCAGTTGCAGCCCGCACTAGGGTTCCAGTACACAACATGCTCGATTCTAGGAGGGTCCCCTCCATGAGCCAAGGGGTCGATACATAAACTGTCACGAAGTCCAGAGTTGATGTATCACAATGTTCTGTCTCGTCAATAGGAACTCAATGCGATAGACGGCGCGTCAATCAGACGCCCAATCTGAGAGTTATTAGCTTTTTCATACCAGGGGCCCGGTTGGTTTTTAAGCTAAAACCAACTTGACCGTACTCCAACTGCGTCCAAACCTCAATTGGAGTAATCCAAAAGAACCATCTCACTATGAGTAATTCAACATAATTGACGGCACGTTATTCGAACATCTGAACATTAAGTTATAAGGGTTTCCGCTCCAATGGACCAGTTGGTTTCGAGTTCGAACCAACCCTTCCATACACAAACTTTGCCAAAACCTCGAGTGTAATATACCAAAACGACCGTCTCGCTCCAAGGATCCCAACTCAACTGACGGTGCATCGATCGAAGGTCTGTAGCCTAAGATATAGTCGTTTGAACGAACCTGGTCTGAAACTAGGGGTTTGGGCCCGGTCCGACCCGGCCCAATACCCCCTGGGTTGGCCTAACCGGGTCGACCTGACCCAGGTTCGGGTCCAGCCCATTTGGGCATGACCCGGCCCAGCTGGCACAGCTCGGCCCGGCGGGGTGTGGCCTACGGCCCGGCTCGGAAGCCAGTCGTGGCTCGGCTCGCGGCCGAGCGGGTTACGAAGGGGGCGCGACCCCCTTTGTTTCCAAAATGGCAGCCCCCCTAGTGGGGTCCACCCTAGGCAGATCCAGGGGGTTACGCCACCGGGTTTCATCGAAAACAGCTGGCCATAATGGCTGGCCTGCAGTGAGCCGACGTGGGACCCATGGGGGTCCCGCCTCCAGGAGCGATGGCGGCCGGTTGTCCGGCCGCCCATGCTGGACCACCACAGCTCTTCCTCGACTAGCGCGGCGCACCACCACCTCGGCCCGCTCTGGCCTAGGTCCTCTTCGTTCCCACGCGGTGCAACGACACTGTGCCACCTTCGCTGCAATGATCATTGAAGATCAACAAAAAGGGGAGGAGGATCTGCCATGTTTGTGCGGTCTGATCTCCTCTCGTTAAGATGATAACCGGTTGCCAAATCAATCAACGAAAACTGATAAATAAAAATTGAACGAAGTTAACCCCTACCTCGATAAACGATGTCATTTTCTGGAGACACGGAAGATGGCGTCACAGGGTGAGGTTTCGAAGACAGCGTTGGTGTGCATCCAAGGAGGGGAATACGTCTCACCCTAGCTGTGAATAGATGAAGGAATGGAACGTCATCTCTCCTTGTGGTGATGATGTTCTTCGTCAACGAGTGACGTTCTTTGCTGAAGGAACTAGAGCTCTCTCCCCAATTCTTAACACAACAAGCTCACCCCAAAATAAAATAAGTCTCATATTAGTCTATTAATTCAATCCATGCATTAAAATTTCCAAAATTCAAACACATGACTCAATTAATTGAAGAAGTTTAATTAATTAAATCAATGTGTGTTGGCATGATTTAATGTGGGAGAGCGTGTAGAGAAGGGGTTACCCAATTAATTACAAGAGGTTTAATGGGGGGGTTTAAGGGGGTTTAAGGAATGTGAAGGGTTGGAGCTCGTGTGGTCCCCACCTCACATTTATCCTCACATGGGTAGTTAGGATGTTAGTGGGTCCCACCCTAACTACCCCATGTAGGATAAAACCACGTAGTTAAGAATAAAGTTGTATCACAAATTTTATTCACCTTTGTAATTAATCCACAATTTTAAAACAACTCCTCCCAAGAAAACGCATCCTCAGTAAAGGTCTTTTTAAGAAATTATCGGCGATGCGGTTTCATCGGTGCCCTCATATTTCAATTCTGAGCACTGGTTCAAAAGTTTGAAAAAAACCCGCTCGTTCGTTCACTAAACGTACCCGAGCTAAACTGCGGAAATTGATTCCGGGCACACCGGGCCTCGGAATCAGGTGCCGTCAAAAACTATGTACTCGTAAAATCCCAAATAATTTAATAAAAAAATTTCCTTGAAATTTATGGGTCTTTATAGATGTTCCTCCATCACCTTTGAAATTGAAACTAACCATTGCGCATTTTATGAGACAACTACCACTATCATTTAGGGGATCTTCTGATCCAAATTTGGTTAAACACTTGGTTAACACACTAGAGAAACAATTTTCTATTCTACACTATTATGAGGAGTAGAAGTTCACTATAGTTATCTATCATATAGTTGGAGAATCCAATCAGTGGTGGGAATTGAGAAAAACATTAATATGGATGATGAAATAGAAGAGACAATGTGGGAAGAAATTAAAAAAAATATCATAATAAGAATTTCCCTTGAGCTCTTCATCCAAAAATGTAGGGAGAGTTTATAGAGAAAATGAAAAAGGAAGCAGAATCTATCAAGGCTTATGAAGTGAAAATCAAAAGGCTTTCAAGTTACACCAGGGGTTTTATTATCAATAGTGATAATAAAAATAGATATATTATTTAGTGGTTTAAAACCACACCATAGAAATCTATATCTTTTAGATACTTTAGGAGTAATGAATATGTGGTTCGATGTGATATAAAATTATATATGGAGTTTGAAAAATAGTTCCATGGTTATGGAGATAATTGAGGAAAAAGGGGTTTCATGTTTTCAGGTCAAATAAAAATAAAGTAAAGAGGATCCAATCACCCACATTTCAAAATTATGGGATGAAAATTCATGGGAATTTCCTAAAATGGATGAGGAAATGCATTTTGTGCATGATATAAATCCATAAAGAACATGAATGTTTAAGGTAAACAAATAATATAGACAACATTATGGAGAAATGGAGGAAAAATCCTAATTCACCACCTACAGTTCAATGCTTCAAATATAGGGAGCAAGGGAACTATGTAAGATAGTGAACTAAGCCTCATTTCCATGAGGGAAATCAGCTTTAGTAGCCACAAAAACCATAGTAGAAAGAGAAATATTATTCAATCACTACTACTGAAGTGGGGAAAGAAAAAAAGTCACATAAAGTTCACTTCTTATTCACTAAAAAATGGAAAAATTACTATTTGATTGTTTTTATACACATTACATTATACTCTATATGTTAGCTAAAATTTAGAATCGAATCCCCAATACCTAGAAGTAGATACATCCATCAAAATACCAAGTTGTGTGGTCATTGAAACCCAAGTGTTGGAATCTTATCTAGTTTGTCTATGTGAGAATATTCTTCTAGAGAATCTCATAATACTTACATTGGTGGAATTATATACTATACTAATCATGGATTTTCTCTCATTGTATAGATCATACATCAACTATCAGGAAAAGGTAATATATTTTTATATATTAGACCATCCCATGCTCCTTTTCTGATGAAAATAATTAAATGAATATACTTTTGAAAATACCTCAATGGTGTAGGTTTTGAAACACTATAAAAATTGGATAACTATCCCTAATGGTTGCATCAATGGAAATCATATAACATGAGGAAATGACCATTGTGATTGAATAAACATATGTATTTCCTAAATAGTTATTGGGAATTCCCCTAGATCAGGAGGTATAGTTCTCAATAGAACTCATACACGAATCCACTCCTACCTCAATATTTTCTTACAGGGTGGAATTTGAACTGGAGGAGTTATAGAATCAGATGAAAAATAATTTGGAAAAAGCGTTCATATGAAATAGTTCATAGACATGTAGTGTAACAGATATATTTGTAATGAAAAATGATAGATCAATGCGGTTTTGTATCAATTATCATGATCTTGACAAAATCACCATTATTAATAAGAATCAACATCCATGAATTGATGACTTCTTCATCAACTATAAGGATCTCAGTGCATCTCAATGGTGGATATTCATTTTGGATATCCTCAATTAAAGGTGAAGAATGAAAATATTCAGAAGAAATACATCCATACAAGGTATGGGTAATATGAATTCATAGTGATTCCCTTAGGATTCACTAATTTCCCTTTAATATTTATTGATTTTATAAATAGAGTCTTTATAGACTACCTAAATTTTTTTTTGTAGTGTTCATTAGTGACATTCTGATTTACTCCAATAAAAATGATGATCATGAAGCCCACATAAGGGTTGTGATAGCAACATTAATGAAGGATAAATTATCTTCTAGGTTTAACATCTGTTACATTTGGATGCATAAAGTCACATTATTAGGATACATGATTACAAGTGTGGTAATTTCTATGGTCCCTTTAAAAACAAAGTTAATTGAGGAAGGGCCCAGACCCATTAGTGTCATCAATATCCATGGTTTTTTTATCTTAGCAGTGTACTACTAATGTTTTGGGGAAATTTTTCTCATGATTGACTAGTCTGCTAACAAAGATAACATTAAAATTGGAAAATTATGTTTGGATGGAATATTTAAATGAAATCATTATGGAGATTAAGAAGAGGTTAATCACTGAACTTGTATCACACTACTAATAATTATGGAAGGTTTTTTATACATATTGATGCATCAAATAAAGGATGGGTTTGTGCACTCATGCAGAATGATAAAGTGATATCCTACGCCTCATGAATGTTAATGATATGTGAGAAGAAGTACTCGAAAATTTATTTTCAGATAAAATCTATGATTTTTGGATTGAAATTCTAGTGACATTGCCTATATGATGAGACATGTGACATATATACTAATCAAGAGAACCTAATGTGGTTATTCACACAAAAGGATCTCAACATAAATCAAAGGAAATATTTATAGGTAATTAAGTATAATGATTTATCTATTTACTATCATCCTTGGAAGGTAACCAAGGAAAATGATGCTCTCAAAATAAAATATCCTAGTACTCTATCCATGATGTGGATTAAGAAATACCCTATCATTATGGAAATGAAAATGGTAGATTTAGAAATCATAATATAAAGTATAAAATCCTATATTTTTCTAATTATTTCACAAATGTCAATCCATGTGAAGATTAAGGATGCATGAAGGGATAATTTGGAGCTACAAAAGATGAGGAAAGAGGTAAAGGAATGGTACCTACATGAGTTCCACATTGATGATGATTGGTGTGATTCAGTTTGGAAATAGTATTTGTGTCTCATCATCACCAATAATAAAAAATGAGGTATTGTAAAATTCATGTAGATCATATTTATTCATCCATCAAGGAAGTACTAATTTTTACGATGATCATCGAGAACAATTCTATTTGGAAAATATGAAGATTGTGATTTTATATATATCTCAAGGTGTTTTGTATGTCAGGATGATAATGAAGAGATACATAAGTCTAAAGTGATGATAAACCAATTTATTATAGCCATAGGTTAATGTGGAAATTTCCCTATGGAATTTTTCACTCATCACCTGAAGATATCCAAAAGAATCAATGCAATATGGATTGTGGTTTATTATCTCGCCAAGATTTCCCACATCATTGTTATATGGGGAGAATTTTTTATTAAATAAATTTCCATGTTATATATGAAAGAAGTGGTGAGGTTGTAATGAGTTCAAAAAATGATTTAATTTGATCATTATCCAAGGTTTACAACTAGATTCCAGAGAAGTATTCAACATGACTTGAGTACTAAATTTAATTTTATAAAGGCCTATCACCCTAAAATTGATAGCCAATATAAAAGGAATATTTAGTTTCTCTAGGTTATTCTAAGAGCCAACTCAATGGAATTAAAAGGGGTATGGGATCAAAATCATACATTGGTTGTGTTCTCATAAAAACATATTCTCTACTATAGTATCCATATGAATCTATATGAATCATTATATTTTAAGCGATGAATAACTCCATCTTTTTTACTCTTATGTTGGGGAACAATGAATACATGGACCCGAGCTTGTGAAAGAGATGGCAATGAATGTTTAACCCACTAAAACCCATATAATAGCTTCCCAGATTCAGAAAAAAAAGTTATGTTGATAAAAATTAAAGGGATATCATGTTTGATGTTAGAGAAAATTTATTCCTTTGAATATCACCGTGGAAGAGAGGTGTTCAATATTGAAATAAATGGAAGGTTAGCCTTAGGTGCATTGGCCCCTTCGAGATCCTTGATCACATAAGTGTAGTAGACTATAAGATTTCACTTCCACCTAATATGGATCAAGTAAATTACATATTCCACGTATCTCTCCTAAGAATTTATATACATATCCTCTCACATGTACTAAATTTGGAGGTGGTACAACAGGAGAACCACCTCCCATATGAAGAGAAGTTCGTGAAGATCTTGGACCGTAGAGATAATGTACTATGAAACAACATGTCTCACCTTGTCAATGTTTTGTGTAGGATACATATATATGAAGAGGAAACATGGGAACCATTGGATGAGATTTAAGGAGAAATACCAACAGCTATTTTCACATTAGTATGTAAAATCATATTTCAAGGTGAAATTTCAAAACGAAGGAAGAATGTAATGACCAATAATTTTATCAATGTAATTTCCCTTATAATAATAATTTTATATATTATAAAATGCTTACATAACAATGATAAACCAATAAATCCTTTATTCTCAAAATTTAATAATGAAATAAGTGGTATTTGTACAAATTAAGGAACCCAAATCGACCAAACTATAATCTAACTATTGGAATAGTAATATTATCATTATTAATCATAATCTATCCAATAGAATAGTAACTTAACCAATGAAATTATAAGTAAAATAAAGGCACCTTATAAATGGAATGTGATATAATTATATCATTGTATAAGTAAATAAATGTTTTAAAAATGATGAATTAAGTGTTGATATTTTTGTAAAATATAAATGTTTATTTATAATTTTTTAAATAATATAATTATTTGAATAAAAATTAATTATCATAAAATAGATTCATAAATTAATATTATATTTTATCATTATTATAAGATAATTTTATGAGTCTATTTATTTTTTAAATGGTTATAAAATAAATTATAATATTACAATCTGTATTTTTTTGGATAAATGGTGATTTTATTTAAAAATTAATTTTTTCATAATTAGATAATTATTTTCATAAAATGGAATCCATTTTTAAAATCTACATGTACAAACCTTTTATAACAAATATATGGGATTTTTCAAAAATACTTGACTTTTTGGTGAAGAGTGAAATATTGTAATTCATGGTATTTTACAAATAAATGAATTTTTTCTATAATGGGTGATGAATGAATGTTGTAATAACCCATTAATTGAAAATATTATGATATATTTTCTATATTTATTCATAATAATAATCACTATTTAATTACTAAATCCAAAATAATCATTAAATGAAGAAAATAATCAAAAAACACCCCTCGTGTCCCCTATAAATACCACCCTTCACCACATCATATCCTTAAAACTTTAATACATCATATATTTTCTATATTATACCCAATTAAATGAAAAAACCCATTTATTACATCCAAGGGCTACTAATCTGAAACAAATACCAAACCCTGGTGCCTATAGGATGTTATTAAGGAGAAAACATTCTAGAAGTAAAATCCTCATTTCACTTATTTTAATTTCTTTAGGTCCTCTTCTCACCTCTCATCTCCAAAGATAAATATAACTCCATCATCAAATATATACTATAATTTTATTTTTTTAATTTAATATCATTCATAAAATATCTTCTCTTCTCTTTTTATTCTAAAAATGAAAATATAATCCATGATGGGTCAATTCACCACCATTGTGGACAATGAGTTTTTGTATTCCATTACTGCCTTCATGAATGGTCCTAAAACCATTATTATAGTTAAAATATATTTTAATATTTATATTATAACCATTTTAATTTTTTAGACCTAATTTATAGGAATAATATTAAATAATACAAATGTTGTGCACGATGGTCATAGAAACAGCCAAAATAAATTATTCATTTTTAATTAATGTTTAATCTAATGAATCATCTTTATATATAAAAAATGATATATGAGAACAATTAAATTTTTTAAAATTTATTAATATCATATAATTTCACTTATATATAATTATTCCTATTTCACAATAAATTCCATATTTATATTCATGTGAACAGACCTTGAATCCATGAAAACCAATGCTCTCGGAACGATGACATTAAACCCTATAAATAAAAATAATGTATATAAATGAAATTAATAATATTATATTAAATCAAATAAATGAATTAGAGTTTATTAATTTATTAATTAATGAATTTGATTTTATTTCTCATGATATTAAGTGAAAGTGTAGAATGTATTTGGACCTAAGGTAAGGGTATTCTAAGACCCAACTCCCTTGGTTTGGTTTATTCCTCTATCATGATAAATTTTATTGTGTATATTATTTTATTAAGCATAAAATATTATTTTAGTTTTATTCCCATCTATTTTTTGGGGATATACATGTTTCAAATTTTATTTTATCAGAAATAATATATTTCTCTAAATAACACTTCATTTAGTAAAACATCATGACTCCTATGGAATATTTCCTCTTCACACCAAAATGATAATTATTATAATAGATTTGTTATTTTCTTAATTCCATTTGGGAACAGAAATTTCATTCGTGAAATATTGATTGATGAAATCCTTATAAAACATATTTCATTACATTGTTTACTTTAGGAATTTGATTTGATATACGTTCTATGTGGAATGCATGATCATATCAATGTTTTGATGTGACAGAGTATCCATAAATTATATAGACCTCTAATGCATTATTTAATGTGATTAATCTCATGACATAATGTGTATTATAAATTAACAAGATTCTATAATTGTTCAAAATTATGATGTTAGAATTCTTCACATATGTTATTTATGAACATGATGCCAGACTTGTTCACAACTATGTGTTGTATTTGACTAATAAGACATGGTTTATCATTTTTATTCATTTCCAAATTCCATGAATTTATCTAATGCATCCACTGATGATTATTATGATGACACTATGCTACCAAATGATGATAATGATTATTCTCACCCATGTTATATTTTTTTATCCATTATTCATCCTCTTACTCTGATTTTAGATCCCTCCTTTCACTAATCTATATCCTTTGGTGACTACAAGTACTAAGGATAATGTGATATTAAAATTATAAATAAGAATATTTTAAATAAATATAATTTTTAAATTATGAATAAGTGACATATAGTCCAAATTTTAACATGATACTAAACCTTTTGATCCAGGATTTATATCTCTATCATATTGTGTATCATAAAAATAATGTAGTAGTCAGGTAATAATTATAGGGTATCTATAGTTTTTACAAAATCTTGGGTTAGTTAATTTGGGAATTAAGATTAGATAACATTAGAGACAACTCTTCTTATGAGAATAATTATATGTAAGTATCTAAGAAGATTTGTTTTAGAAAAATGCTCAATATAGGGATCCCATAAGATATGATTTAGAGTTGACCACATAAATTAATATATTATTTATTATTGAATTTTTGACTTATGATTTGGTCAAACACTTTCTGTGTTTGAAAAATGTGGGAGTTAGGATAATTTAGGCCAACAACATGTGTAAAGGGCACTGCAATGATTTCTCAAATGAGATCCCCAATTCCATTAGAGGTTAAGTTCAAAACATCATGAAAATAAATACCCATTTTTTAGGCTATGAATAATAATCAAAAATATGGGTAAAATCAACCTTTTCCCAAGATGGAGGCACCTGATATTTAGTCCATTATGTGGAAATGACCACCGATAATAACTATATCATCTAATCCACTTTTCATGGAGTAATGGGTTAACACAATATAGAAGTTATTTTTTGTTCCCCACTATTCTAAGAAGGATAAGGTGAGACAAGACATCAAATATTTATATAGAGAAGCCTAATTGTTGTTGGTATTGAAAAATAACACCAAGATGAAGGGTAAAATAAGAGATATGGTGTGGAATGACTTTAAGAAAATATTTCTTAACAATTATTTACCTTGGATAATTGGTACAAAATTTGAGAGATAATTTAAATAATTGAACAAAAATGAAGGTGAATCATTAATGGCTTACAAATATAACATCAAATGGATTTCATTTTACACCTCGATTTTTTATCAATGGTGATAGAAAAAATAGAAATATTATTTAGTGAATTACAATGACACCTTCCAAAATCTATAGTTATCGGAGACATTTGGTGTTACAAAAATGTGGTTTTATGTGCCTTTAATATAGAGATATAGTTCAGATAATGGTCCCATGGTTATGGAGTTTAGAAAAGAAAAATGGAGTTTCAAGTTTCTAGGTCAAATGAAAAAGGAGGAAAGAAGAACCACCCATCCATGTGCTAAAAATGATGGATGAAACATCATGTTAATTACCTAAAAGGATTTATAAAATTCTTCGTGTGTGAGTGATAAGGTCACCAAGATCACAAATATTAAATATAAATAAAGAACATGGCCAACACGATGGAGGAAAGGAGGGAACCCCCTAATACACCACCTATGGTTCAATGCTTCAACTATAGAGAGAAATTGTAATATACAAGTCAATTCACTAAACCTCGATTACTTTTGGTTAATAAGCGTCATCATTCACCAAATAAAAAGGAGAAAGGTAAAACATATTCCACCACTACTACTAAAGTTGATCAATAAAATTATGTCATACAAGGTAAATTTATTTTTCCATCAGGAATGGAAAAATTCTTATTTGAATTTAGTTTTATGAATTCCATTATATATTGCATGTTTTCTAGAGATATTGAATCAAACCCATGATACATTGATGTAGAGATATATTTAATAACACCTAGTGTTGTGATCATTTCAACCCAAGTGTTAGACTCTTATCATATTTTCATATGTGGGAAGATTCTTCCAACAATTATCATACTACTTCCCTTAGTAAGGATAGATGCTATAATTGGAATGAATTTTCTATAATTATATATAAAACACATAAACTCTTAGGAAATTGAAAATATATTTTCATACTATGTATCATACCTTTCTCCTCAATAATTTCACGGATATACATGAATCTCTATTAGAAAATCCAACAACTATGTGGGAGTTGATCATCTATGAAGAAACATACTAGGCAAGAATAGTTGCATCGAAATAAAGAATAAAACATTACGGGATTCTCATTGTAATGTAAAACTCTTATTTATTATGGACGAGTTACCTAGACATCCTCCAGATCATGAGTTTGATTTAACAATAGAACTTATATAGGGATTCACTCTCATATCAAAATGTCCCTACAGGATAACCCTTATCAATCTAGATGAGCTAAATAAACTACAAAAGAGAATTTATAAAAAGGGATCATATTCCCTAGTGAATCTAATTAGGGATCACTAGTGTTATTTATAATGTAAGAGGATGGATCAAGGTAAATTTGAATTGATTATCTGGAACTCAAGAAGATCACCAAGAAGAACAAGTATCATCATCCACAGATTCATGACATGTTCAATCAACTATAAGGATCCCAGTACTTCTAAAATGTGGATATTCATTCTAGATATCACCATATAAAGGTGAATAAGAAACATATTCCAAAAAATCCTTCTGGACATGGTATGGGAACTATTAATTCATAGTGATGACCTTTAGAATTTCTAATTTAATTTCAATATTCATGAATATGATGAATAAAAGTATTTAGATACTACCTACAAATTTTTTTTGTGTTTATCGATGATATTATCATTTACACTATGAAAAATGTGGATAATTAAGAGTATATAAGGATTATCATGGTGGGGTTATGGAAGTATAAGTTGTAAATAATGTTTAGGAAGTGTGAATTTTGGATATATAATGTCCCATTAATGGGAAACGTGATTCCTAGTGAGGGAATTTCTATCGACCCATTAAAATAATATTACAAAACAATATCCTTAACCCACTAAGGTAATGGAAATCCATAGTTTTCTTGGAATAATATTGTACAATTGATGTTTTGTGAGAAATTTATCACAATTGTTTCCCCTAACATAGTTATCATTGAAATGGGTAGTGAATGTTTAAATGATTGAATTTGAGAAATTATTTAAGTATCTCAAGAAGAGGCTAATAACTACACCTGAATTCACACTACCAAAAAGTGGAGAGGGAATTGTGATATATAATGACACATCAATGAGAGAATTAGTATTTGTACGCATGAACAGTAATAATGTTATAACCTATTCCTAACTATAGTTGATAATACAAGAGAAGTACTAACAGTCGCATGATTTGGAGCTAGTAGTTGTGATTCTTACCAAGAAAATATGGTGGCAATACCTATGTGGTTATAATTGTGACATATATACTGATCACTAGAGCCTAAAGTACATATAAACATATAAGGAGCTCAACATACATCAATTTAGATGGTTAGATATAATCGAAGGCTATAATTACTCTATTAACTATCATCTTAGAAAAGATAACAAGGTACCTGATGTTGTCAGATGAAAAGATAAAGCAAATATATCAATGATATATATTGAGAAAGACCTTATCTTCATTGAAATGAAATTTATGGTTCTATAATTCAAAATTTGAAGGAATAAATCTTTTCTTTCTCAAATGATTTTGAAATTTTCTATCCAATAGAAGATCAAGGAGGAATAAAGTGATTATCTGGTTCTACAAAATAATATTAAATCATTACAAGATTTCCATATTGATGATGATGGTGTGATTTTTCATCGAAAAAGGAATCGTGTTCTTTCATAACCTAAGATGAAGAATTATATATGGGATAATAAACATAGATCATATTTCTCTATCCATCAAAGAAGTACCAGAATTTACTGTGACCTTCGAGAACACTTCTTGTGGGACAATATGAAAACATTTGAAGAGTATATCATAAGGGGTTAAGTATGTTATAATGTTAAGGAAGACTGAATGAATTCCAAAGAGATGATGAATCCATTTCTTATACCCATACATAAATAGAGGAATGTGACTATGTGATTTTTGACCAGTATCTCAAAAAAACAACAGAAAAATGTGATATGGTTTTTGGTGGATTTACTCACCATGACATCCCACTTCATTTCTTTTCAAGTATATTTATCGCATGAACAAAATTTCTAGATATATGTGAAGGAATTGGTGAGGATGCATGGATTTCCACTTTTAATCATATCTAATTGTGATACAAGGCTCACCTCTAGATTTTTCAAAATACATTAAATTTTATTGACTACTGAATTGAATTTCATCAAGGCCTATCATCCTCAAACTGATAGCAAATATGAAATAACCATTCAGACAAACAAGGATATTCTAAGAGTATAGTCAATAGAATTCCAAGGTGTATGGGATAATCAGATTTTGTAGGTTTAGTTTTCATCTAGTAATATAATCCACTCATGTATTTAGATGCCTCTATATGAACCTCTGTATGGGATGTATTGTAGAACTTCAATATGCTAGGATGAAGTCGGAGAATGAAAGCTACATAGACCTGACCTTATGTAAGAGATGACTGAGATGGTTCAATCCATCTATAAAAATTTAAAAGTTAATTAGATTTGTAAAATGATTTATGATGATAAAAATCAAATGGATTAAGATTTTGAGGATATAGACAAAGCCTTTCTTTGAATATCACCATATAGTAGAGTCATGCGATTTAGAAAGAAAGGGAAGCTTGTCTCTAGGTACATTGTCCCCGTTGAGATCTATGATTTCATAAGTTATGTGACATATCAACATTCAATTACACCAAATATGGCTGAAGTCGATGACATGTTCCACATATCTCATCTGAGGAAGTACATACTTGAACCCACACATATACTAATTTTGAAGGTGGTGCAACTGGAGAAAGACCACTCATATAAAGAGTAGCCAATGAAGATATTGGATCATAGAGACAAAGACCTACAAAAAAACATGATTCACCTTGCCAAATTGCAGTGGAGGAACCTTAAAAATGTAGAGGTGACATGGGAACCAGAGTGAGCGATGAAGGGGAAATACCCCCAAATTTTTTTCCCTTAATATGTAAAATGAAATTTTGAGTGTGAAATTTCAAAAGGAGGGAGGAATGTAACTACCGAAAATTTTATGAATGGAATTTCTCTTCTTATAATTATTTTATATATTATAGAACATATACATAGAATACATAACCCAAAAAATACATTATTATAATAAAAAATGAATAATATAATTGGTATTTAAAGAAATCAAAAAAAATATACTGATGAAATAGTAATTCGACTATTGAAATAGTTATACTACCAGTAAGAATTGTAATCAAGAAAATGGAAAAGAAACCTAACCCATTGATTTGTAAATTAAATTTAGTCATCTTATAAATGAAAAAAAAATGATATAATTATTTCATGGTATAAGTAATTAAATATTAAAAAAATTATTAATTCAGTGATGACATTTTTGAAAAATATAAATGATTAGTTACACATTAATAATTAATATAATGATTGAAAAGTAAATTTATTTTCATAAAATTGACTAAAAAATATATACTATGTTTTATCATAATTATAAGATAATATTATTAGACCTGAATTAATTTTTCGAAGGGTCAAAACAATGATTGTAATATTAAAATTTTCATTTTTGGGATAAATGATTATTTTATTTAAAAATTTTAATTCTCATATATAAAAGATGATTTTAATAAAATGGAGTCTATTTTTGAAATTTATACACCAAAAAATAGTGAGGTTTAATTTTGGTTATTTTTCTTAAATAGTTGAATTTTTGTGAATAGTGAAATTCTGTAATTTACGATATATAATAAATAAATAATTTTTTGTGTCAGGGATAATGAATGAATTTTTCAATAATAATTTTTTCAAGAACTATTGAATTATTTACTATATATAGTCATAATAAACATTACTAATGATATTCATGAACCAAAAGATTTAAAAAATGAATAAAATAATCAAAATACACCCCTCTCCCCCTATAAATACCTCCCCTCACAGCCTTTTCTCATAAAACGTTATAATATTTCGAGAATTTATAAATTAGGCCCAATTCACTTTATAGGCCTCTTACCCACGTCCAAGGGATTCAGGTCTGAACAAAGGTCTAAACCCAACTACCTTACAGAGATTCTCAAGGAGACATTATTTAAGAGGGAAAATCCTCATTCCTTCTCTTTTAATTTCTTTTCATATTTATCCTATTCTCACATACGCTATCCTAATATGAATTATAACTTCATTATTATCTATATAATATAATTTAATTTTGTTAATTTAATATCCATCAGGAAGTGTCTTCTCTTCTTCTTTTATTTAATAGATAAAAATATCATCCATGATGTGTCGATTCACCAAAATCATGGATGAAGAGTTTCCTTTTTCTATTACCACCATAAAATATTTTAATTAAACCATTTTTTTGATTAAATCATATTTTAATATCTTTATTATAATTTTTTAATCTTTTGGATCAAATTTATAGGCATAAAATAAAATATAATGAAATTATCTTATAATGATCATAAAAAAATCCAAAATAAACCATTTTCCATCATGTTTTTATCTAATGAATAACCCTCATTCCCAAAAACCAAGAGATATATAAGACAAATTTACCTTATGTAATTTAATTAATATCACTTATTTTCACTTCTTACAAATTACTTCAATTTGAAAATAACTTCCATAATTATATACAATTAAACCAACCACGAATCCTTGAAAACAAAAGATCCCTGAACAAGAAGATTAAACTCTATAACTCAAAAATATTGACATAAATGAACATAAAAATTTCATAATAAATATAGAAGAGGTAAAAATTTTATTAATTAATTAATATAATTTTAATATTCTGGATATTATTTGAAAGTACATAACACATTAGGACATAAGGTAATGATATTCTCCTTCAGAACTCCCTTCCTTTAGGTTATTCTTCTTTCATGAAAAATTTTAGTATTGATATTCAATTAGTATTAATTTAATTAAATTTAATTATTCTTATATTTTAATTTTAAGAATATACATGTTTTCAATTTGATATTATCAGAAATAAAAAAAATATTTTAAAAAAGAAATCTTCCTTCCAATTTTTTTTTATTCCTCTTGATTTATTACTTATTCGCTAAAAATGATGATTCTTTTACCAAATATGTTATTTTCCCTTTATAATTTGAAACACTAAGATTATTAATTAAATTTTGACTAATTAAATATTTATGAATCCCATTTCATTACATTGGTTACTTCATGACTTTGATTGATATATATTTTATGTGGCATGCATGATTATGTAAATGTTAGGATGTGATGGGTGGGAATAATATTATATAGCTCTACAATGAATATGGTAATATGATGTAATTAGTGAGAAAAAATGTATTATGTGTGAAAATTATTCTTCATTTTTTCACAATGATGATATTATGATTATGAATCTATGCCATGCATGAAAACAAGGAAATCATTCTTCACAACTATGTGTGTTATTTTACCACCATGACGTTGTTTTACATTTTTTGGAATTACCAAATTCCATGCCTTTATCTAATGTTTCCTCTAATTATCATGATGATGATATTATTATTATTAAATGATAATGATTATTATACTCAGCCATGTTATATTAATTTTTATCCTTTATTCATCCTCTTACTAGGATTCTAGCTCATTCCTTTCTTTGATGTATATCTTTAGGTGACTACATTTATTAAGAAAAACATGATTTCTATAAGGATAAAGATGAATATTTAAAATTAATGCTTATGTGTTATTATTCATAGGTTTTTATGATCCTAAATTTCTCAATATACAAAGCCTTTTGAACCTATATTTGTATCACTCTTATAATGTTTATCATTAAAATATTTTAATTATTATTTATGAAAAGTAGGGTTGATATAAATTAGTAGTGAACAGAAAGAAATAGATTGTGGGATAGGGTTATAGGAGGAAAAAATGTCTATAGTTTCTCTAAGTAATTTTTATTTTGGTGTTTAATGAATTAGAGTAAGTGCATACTTTTATAAGTGTAGGTATTGGAAGTTTTAGAATACCATAACTTTTTAACTTATATCATTACAATTTTCAATGTGAATGACCCCCATAAATTTAAATTATATAGTATGGAACATTATATATAATCTTCTCTGACCCACTCATGTTTTGGACATATTTGATTAGTATATAGTTTTTTATATTCAATTTTCACATTGTCATTATGTACTTTTTCATAGGTAAGTTTTATATTCACCAAAGTTAATTAATTTAAACGAAATTTACTAATGTTGATCATAACACATAAATTTTTATAATATAATATTCTATATGATATTAATTTTATCAATTAAAAAAACTTTCAAAATGAAATATTAATTCAAAAATAAATATCTTTTATGCATACGAACAATTTTATAAAAATCAAATTTTTGAATATAAAATATACATGTGATTTAAAATTATTAATGTAAATAATTTGTTTGACCTTAATTGTTTCATTATAAATATTGTTTTTAATTTTTTACATTAAAATAAATCCATAAAAAATTTTTATTAAAAATAGTAATTTATTTATTTAGAAGACATAAAATAATTTTTTTCTCAATGTAATCTTTTAGTTAAGTTATAAAAATTTTGTCCATGTATTTTTTAGGTTCAAGTAATATTTTATAATCCCTAATTTTATTACTTAATTTCATATTTTATCACATAATTTTTTTACCTTCTCATTGATTCTTAAATATTGATAAAGTTATTAAAATAATAATTTTCAGAGAACTACATTTTTGACTAAAAATTGTTATTTTCTAGAAATTATGAAACATTAAATAAAAACATTTATTAATATTATAAATTAAAATATAAGGGAAATATTTTATAAGTATTTTTCATAATATAATATATTTATCATTTAATACAGAAAAAATAATATGATAAACTACTTTTTTTAAATACCTTCATAAATATTAAGTGTTCTTAATATTACTTCATACTAATTTTATATTTTATCATAAACATATTTTTAGTGTCTGTCAATAAAGATATTGAACGTGATATTAATAAAGGGAATATATATATATTGATATCTCAAGATATTAATGATGTTTTCCATTCCTTATCCAACAAAAAGTGTCTCACACATTTATATAATTTCAAAAAACCCAATCAAAACCTATGTGTTGAATTATACCACATTCAATAACCATCACATTACCAAAATCCCAGAGGCAAGGAAAATAGTGTAGTATTGTATGCCATCATAGAATAGAAGAATATCTCAACATAAAAAAACCATATAGGTCTCATAGAATTAAACACACATCCCTTCTCAACATTACCTACATATTTAGAAGGAGTAACGTGAAATATCTGTACAAATACATCATCATCATAACCTCACTATACAAGTGATAAAAGTACCAAGCACAATATCCTAATTCTAGATATTTATAAAGTTTTTCCATCATCATGGACCACATGTCAATCTAGACCAACCAAACCCGAAAATGATTCGGATAGACCTCTGAAAGATAATCATGAACCATGGATGCATAGACCACACGCATGGAGTATCATCTCACTCTCTTGTTACTTATGAAAAATTGTATTTGACTGTAAATCTAAAAATGGTTTTGAAGAAAACAATATTTTCAAATGAATCCCATAACCATGCTGTAATATACCAAAATTATACCCAAGTATTCCACTCGAGTTGTGTCTTCATGAGTTTTTTTCCATAATTCATAGGCTTACATACATAACCCACAAGTTATCCTTGTCTCCTATTCTAGTTCATTACATTTGTCATAGAAATAAAAATCCTTAGCTTTTTATACAAAAAAAATCCAAAAGTAATACTTTACAAACCAATATTTTATACATGATAAAACCTACAATAAATCAATCCAATGATGTAATGAATCAACCCATGATCCTGATATTAAAGTAATCCACATGTATTTTTGATCCCCTCTCTCTTAAGATGTTGTCATAAATTAGGACTCACCTTGAGTAATAATTGGATTGTATCTGAATCATTCTACTAACATAACTTTAAATCTAATATCCTCAGACATAAATCATTATAAATAATATAATTTAGAATTTTCGTAGACCATGATTCCCTCTATATCCCTACCTATGGAATTATATCTCGATTATGTCTCAAATTCCATAAGGAGACTAATGTTACAATGTATATTCTGCTAATTTCTTATATATTGGTTCTCCTTAACTAAGTAAAAAATATACTCCTAGTTTATAAAACTCATCAGGAATCCACATATGATACCACACATTGATGATTAATGTCACATCCATGGGTGTATCAATGATATAACTATCAAATAACTAGTATAATATAAAATTTAACCAGCTTATTTGGTTAATTAAATGAAATTAAATAAGTTATTTGGTAAAATTTTAAATAATTTATTGTTGATAAAATATATAAAAAACCTTTTTTTAAAAACTATTTGACAAATAACAAACAAGAATGCACATGTCATGTGAATAAATGTATTAATGATGATTCACAACTTCATGCCTTTGGGAATCCAAATATAAGACAAAAAAAATAAACCATCAAATTCAAATAATAATTCACATAAGAAAAAAACTTAATTATGAAAATTAAATCTAATAATAACAATCTTGTAGTGGTTGTGACCTTCTAACCCATTACATCCCTAGAATTATAGAGGTGGAGGTGTCTAAGGGAGTCATGGGTAGTATAGAGTGAAGGTGGTGGAGTAGATATCTCATCTAAAAGGAGTCATATGGTGTCAATCATTGGTTTCATAGTAGAAGAGTTGAATTTGTGGCATGGAGAGGCCTAATTTGGTTCATAGGATCTTGATGATTTTTTTTGTTCTATATAAAATTTTAAAATAGTTGTGGCATGGAGACCATGGTTTTGGAATGGAATCCCATGGGTGAGTTATTAATGGTTCACCCATTTTTGGCATGGTTGTATCGTATAATAGGGATCCATAAATGCCTTTCATAGTGAATGGGTTCTAAAGTGTGGGGGATTCCATTATTTCACGGTATTATTCCTATATTAAAGAATGTATAAAGAAAGACTCAATTCATAGAGGCCTCTTCGGCCATTCAAGATGAAGTATAGTCGTTCCCATTGAACCATATTCTATTCATTTTTCATAGGTTCTACATCATAGTCGCCAATATTGTGTTCTCATCTTATGTTTTATGGACCACATATAAAACCCAAATCCCCTTGAACCCCCAAATTCACACGAAATTATTATTCATTCTTGGATGACCCAAGTGTCTCCCAATTTGGTATTTTAGCATAAATTTAGCATATTTATACCCCTAGTTTGAGAGATCAATATATAGTGGCTTAAAATGAGTCCCTCATATTTTAATCTACCTATTTATCACTATTTATCCGTATTGTTCATTAAATAGTGGTTACAATTATGGGTAACTAAATTTAATGATTTAATGGTAAAATAATTTTGCAGGGCATTGTTTTAGGTTTATTAAGTTTTTACCCATTTTCAAGGTACATATTGGTGGTCTCCCTCTCGGTTTAACATAGTTTAGTTGTTCGGGAAGCTTCGTTTAAGGTAGGGGATCCTTCATTACTCATATATTATTATCATGTATGATGGTCTACATTATGTTTTCAATTTTTTGAATACAATATGAAATGGACTAGTGAAAATAATTAATTGGTTTAATTTTTATTGATGGATAAGGGGAAATAAATCGAATGCTTCAGTGCATTTATATTATTGATATTTTGATTGTTCTCGTTTTATACCTTACTAAAAATCATGGTAATTTTTTTTTGTTTTCACTAAGGTTATTGTGACTATGGAACCCTTATTTTGTGGTTGTCTTTTATCACATTTTGTTAAATTTACTATGAACATATATCTATCTAATTAATTGGTTACACATGGATATTATGAATTGTGTGAGAATGATCATTAAATGAATAAGTATAAGTAATTAATAGCCATGTGATAAACATGAGAAATGATTTTTATTGTTTTGAATAGTTTTGTGATGTGTGGATATGATGAGTAGGGTAGATTTTATTTTAATATGTTGTGATGTGGGGTAGTGAAGTTAGTGGAAATTTGATGATATGTGTTTCATGTAACTAATTGTGGTTGGGATGTGGTGGTTCTGATAAGATATCGTAGTAATGTGAAATGATGGAGATATGGGGTTTGTTGGCATGTTAATGAAGATATTTTTGTGTTATGTAGTGTTGTGGTAGTTTCCCACTAGTTATGGAATAGTTAGTTAATAATTAAATATTAAATTGTAGGGGCTAGTTTAACAAATGGGCTAAAATGATTAATTAAAACTTATTTTTAATTGGGAAGTGTCGTTAGAAGTGGTTAATTATATATATGAAACGAATATTCCATAATAATCAATTATATGGTAATGTGAAATATGAAAAATTCTATAATTTGAAATGAAATGTAAAATGTTCATTTCTTATATTGTGTTTTGAATTTAGTGGTGGAAGTGAAAGTGTTGATGGTTTTGAGGCTTAGGGATAATGATTGTGAGTTGGGGTATTAATCTAATAGTTAACCCATAAATTGTTCTTGTGTGTGGATGTATATATATAGTCTGTATTTTGTTCTAATTTCAATATACACCCCCCCCCCATTATCGAGAACCATGTTCTTACAACTAAATGTTTTTGGGGTATTGGTCAAATATCCTAGTGGTGAGGATGGATATATGGCTACCCCCTCTTCTCTCTATATCTTCCAGGAATGTTTTATATGAATGGGTAGTGCGGGTATTAAAATAGAAGTGAAATTTGGTGTTTTTTTGAGATGGTGAGGGTCATATAGTTGGAGTTCTGCAAGGTAGGATGGGGGTATGAGGTTGTGTGCTTCATGTTCACAATATCATACACCGATATTTAAATTTTTAGATGTGTTTTAATGTCCCATATGTGCTCATTAATTGTGTGACTTGATGGACTAGGTGTTTTTGGGAGATATGTGATGTTGTGGCCCCATTGTCTTCAGGCGAGATGGGATGCGATAACCTAGGTGTATACAAGACAGATGTGAGGTTATGTGGTGGACTATATGTTTGAATGGTATATGTGATGTGATGTATGGGAAGATGTGCATTCATGAAGGGCTACTCTATGAAAGATATGGGAGCATAGGGATGTATGTCGTTTGGATGTGAGAGGAGGAAGGTGGCCTAAAAGTGGTGTGGGGTACCCTTTTTATGGGAATAGTTCTTATAATATTATTGTTTTTAACAAATTATTTAGTGAGTGTGACTTGGTGAGTATGTGAATGGTAAGATAATATTATTTAATGTTTTTATCATGTTTTTTACTAATGGGTGTATCAGTATTCCTCATTCACATGTTCATGACAGACTTTTGTTATGATCCTACTTAGTAAAATTATAGGCTCTCCATACACATAAATAAATATTTTGCAGGTTTCTATATAGATATAATGAACTATGATGTAAATTTATAGCATATATATTAGATTTTATATTTTTGTCCCTTAATAAGGGATTTTATTTGATATTTATTTGATATTCTGTGAATTTGATTTCATTTTTCTTGCATTTTAAGGTGGTTCTGGTAAAATTCCATTAGATTTTATCAGATTGTTTCTCATTTCTTATTTTTCTATCTCCCAATAATATATTAAAATGGGTAATTCCTTTTATTTATATTGTATTTTTATACATTCAGTAATATTATCAAACCCCGGTCCTACTAGAGGATCAAATTGGGGGTCATTATCCTTCTTCATTTATTACTAGACAATGAGGGGTACATTCAGAGGGAGGGTGTGAACCCAAAGTTTTTAAAATAATAAAATTATATACAATACCATAAAAGGAAGGTAACAATGTTATTATCTTAAAACAAATTTCTGAATTATTTTCTTCATTTACTTGTGTTAATGTCATCAACTCCGTTAGATTATGTTTTAGGAAAAATCTACATTTTTTTGTTTAGTAGCTAATTCACTATGAAACTCCAAACATAAACAACCATTGATATATATTATCATTGCAAACAAGATAGTGGAATAGTGGGTATGAACCACATTAACTGAATTATCAACATATTGTTTAAACATGTATATGTAATTAGTTCTTTGTTGACCAGTTAAATACAAATGAAAATCAAACCCTTCTGAAAATAAATGGATATCTTTTTCTTAAAAACAATTTGTAATGTGTACATGTAGGTTTTATACAAATAAATTAAAATAATCACACCTTTTGGTTTATATTAATTAAATTTATATATTATATATTAATTTAATATTTAACATTCATCTTATGTGTTTTCTAGGCATGATATAAAAATAAATCAAATTTTTGGCTCAAAATATGTGTTTCTAAAAATCAGTTTTGTGGCCTTTTATGGAGCACTTATATTAAAACTAATTTTTTAGAATTTAATAATTTTAATTTTAGAAAATAAAAAAAAAATCTTAAAAATTAATATTGAACTTATATAAGGTTAATTTTTCAGAATTATTCTTAAATGGTTAATTTTCTGATGAATAGTGAAAATATTGAATTTTAATTAAAAATCCCTTTTTCACCTAGATAAATTATAATGTTAAAATATATTTTAAAGTTTTTTTGAAATTTAAAAAAGACTTATTGTTAAATTATTCTTTCAATGTAGGAAATTTTAATCTTTTTCATATTTACATTAGATATAGAAACATTGTAATCTTTTAAGCATTTTCACTAAAAATTGATTTTTCATCACATTTGCAGGAATACTTTTAAATTATATAATACCAAAATTTGTGAACTGAATTTATGAAAATGAGTTCAATATTTATAACTAGAATAATTTATAGTTTCTTTTAAGGATGAATTAATTTTCTTTCTAATGTTATTAGTGAAAATTGTTATATTTACTTACAACAGTTATGGTACAATTAGTTTTCTTGGTAGTTAAATGTAGAATATAAAGTGCAAAAAATGACCCAATAATTATAAAACACCATTTTTTGGGACATATTTACACTCCTATGACCTTAGTATCTAATATTTTGATTTTATTGTACAAGTTTTCATGAATTTTAATCAAATAATATGTTATGTAAATAGAAAGACAAAAAATGTACCTTTCTTTCTTTTAATTACTTTAATTCATTGGGGATATGGAAAGACTGCATTGATTAGGTTATAAATAATTTTTATTAAATATAAATAAGTTATTATCATGATAATTTATCATTAATTTATTGAGGTAATATAATTACATTACATTCTTAAGAAATGCTAATTTATAGATTATTTAGTTAATAAATGAACAAAATAAAAGTTTTTAAAATCATAAAATGCGAAGTAAATAAAATTTATTATTTTATTAGATTATTTATGTTAATGAATATATCATGTTAAAATGGTTTTAACATAATATATTAAAATTCTTTTTTTATATTTATTTTAAATAAATTATCCAAATAATGAAAATTTTACATTAATGTTATTTTATAATAAATTATATTTTAGAAAATGAATTAAAATTACTAAAAATACTATATTCTGTCAAGTGATGTTTAATTTTAAGAAATATCAAGTATTTTCAATTCATTGACCAATTGTTCTTTTTTAATGAATATATGGATACCTAAGTGGTAAAATAATTGTGGCATAGTTAGGGTTAAAGTAGTGTTTTTCACATTACAAGCGCCTCTATTTAAATTAATTTCAAAAAAAAATATTTTTATTTTATAATTTTAATATAATATTTATAATCAGTGGGAGTAAATTTTCAAATAATTATCACTTGAATTTTGTAATAATGAATAAATTACATAGGTTAGAAAACTAGTTACCTTAATGAAAGTCCAAAATTTAAAAAAATTGGAAACATAAGAGCTAAGGAACATAATGTTTAAAACATTGGTTTTATTCAATTGTTGATATTTTTAGGACCATATAAAACAAAAAAATGATTACTTATCAATTATATTACCACTTAATGTAATTATGAGCTCCCAATAGTGAGTACTTTTGAGTATTTATAGGAATGTCAGTCCTTATCAACTATAAAATGGTACTCACACCCCTCACATTATCAAACCTATAAATTAATATTCATGGAAAATACCTACCAAAATAACATCTAAAATTCCACCATATCACTATATAATTTATAATTTTATTTAAAAATTTTAAAATGCTAGGTATTTTATCACAAAAAAAAGAGATACTCAAAGAAGATGTAATAGTCATCAACATGGTTTTCTGTTTATTTTCTTCTCCTCCCACTAAAATTATTAATATACCATGATTATATAATAACCATATTATATTCTATATATTGAGATTTTTTTATTTTAATTGTTTCACCTAAATCCTCTATCAACTGGCTTATGAAATTTTCATTTGTTCCTACGATGGACTACCAAGGCATGAAACGATATCGTTTATTTTTCAATTACCACCCCATGCTTGTGAATAATAATAAAAATACTATTTATATCTTATATTTTTATATTTATAACTTAATTATACATTTATATTCATTATATCATATAAATCTTTTTTTTATTTCATACCATAGGGGATACGATAACATCACATGTGTGTATGATAGACTACTGCCTCTTGAAGTGATGTGAAGTGTTTTTCACTAACATGTTACAAGGAAGATAGTAAGGGTAAATATAATGAATATATATGATATAAACGAAATAATAATGAAATTAATGACGTAATTATATATATTTGTAAATAATATGTAGTTTTTTTATTACCATTTATCACACTGAAAAAGTGATAATGTCTTTCATTGATATGTCGACAACACCTCTTTAAAGTGATGAGATTCTTATTTTCTCATCACCACATCAAAATAAATATATATAAATGTGTATATAATTAAATAATTTTTTATTTATGATATATGGTTAATTATTATTAGATAATTTTTATTAACCTTCTTTTTATAATGATCATTGAGAAATTGCAATGTTACACATGTTTAGGTACATCCAACCATCTCCATGATCATAACATTGGTTCATTTTTCATTATGATAATTCATGATTAATTTTTAGGGTAAAATTTATGAAGAAATATGTTAATTATGTCATGATTTTTATTCATGAGATGTATAAATAATGACCTTATTGACCATAGTCATCCTACTGAAGATAGATTTGACACATAATACAAATATGGTCAAAACATATGAAGTAAACATAATTGATTAAGTAGTTGCAGATAAATTGGTAATAAGTGAAATAAAAGTAGTATTAAACTTGAAAAAAAATCGTGAATGAAAATCGTTATTATATGTTAATTATTCAGTAATATAACGAACAAGTATGATGAATCAAACTATAGATATGGGTTTTTCTTGTCTCACTATTATTTCTATGATATACATGACATATATGGTTACTCTATAGAAAAATATGAAAAAATGATACACTTTTATTGTCATGAGGGTTCTCCACATCTGGTTATTGTGGTGGATTCTGAGCCAATCCCACCTCCCCTATCAGGGGAGGGACCTGTGACGTCCTTTGTGAGAATATATTAATCCTTCTCCCTTTTTTAAAACCCTAAAATTCTTCCCCTTTCCCAAGATATATATTTTCCCTATCGTCCCAAATTTTCTTAATGGCCTTCTAAATATTTCTATTTTAACCTCCAAGATCAATGAGGATTTGGGTCATCTCAGTCATTCCCTAACTGTGTGATTCAAGTAGAGGCGTCCTTTGGTGGATTCATTTGATAGATTTTTTGTTGGGTCATAGATATTGCAAGATATTGAGATGCTGGTTTTTCTTGATTCCAGACACATTCCCATTCTAATTTCATCGATGGATGATTTGGTTAAGGATTGGTCTAGATCACCATGTAACTAAAATAGTCTTCAGTTCTACCTCTTTTGATGGTCGTATGATTTCAACATGAATTGCGACTCATCCATAGTTGTGATTTGGGTTAGTTTTCTAGAACATAATTTACCATTTTAGAATCACGTGATTTTGAGAATGATAGGGAACCTCATTCATAGATTTTTATGTGCTCAATTTAGTACTAGAGCGCTATGTAATCTGGTGTGTCCCTAAATATTTTTAGAAATCAATTTCTCCAAAATACCTCTCGAGTTTTTTGGATTACATTGTAGGAATAGTTCCACCAAAACAACTGTTAGTTTATGAGTCATGGTTCAACTTCTATTCTTTCTGTAAAATAATAGGACATCCCGTTATAGGCTGTATATGTGGGAGGAATCTTGTTCCTCCGAAGGATGTGGTCTTATGAGATAGTGGAAGGGGGTAGGGTATTGTTGAAGGTGTGCCTTGTCAGAGCCAATTAGCCATTACAATTGGTGTTAGGGAGGTCCAAGGTGGGTCACAGGGGAACAACCCATTATTGGACGAGGTTTTAAAACACATGCACAAGGACCTATGTCCTAAGGATCCTATATATCCTACTTCAGAGCATGAGGATTCTGATGCAATGATGGAAGGGGGTGAAGAAGTGGTTGTGCATTATGACAGTGGTAATTTACTGGAATTAGAGGTATTGAATACATCTAATGTAGGCTCTAGGCCATCCATGGACTCTTCTTATGAATAGGCAGTGCACACAGGATGTGGCTCTAGTTGAAGATGAAGATATCAGATGACTAGAAGGGGGAGAGATATTATGTGTCATGGGATATTATTTGGACATAGTGTGTTAGATTTCAGTCATATCTAGTACAAGGATGGAGTTTCCAGCTATTAAGATAGACAACCACTTTGAAAGGTTGGTGATTGTAGATCCAGTTCATGAAATTAAAGAATCTCATGCTGATGTGTAGGGGTTGTCAATTGATGAGTTTTCTGATTACTCACCTACTAATACATTTGATTATTTAATAGATGGATGGCCTCCCATCCTAAAGAGGAGGAAAAGTATGAAGGGTTGTTTAAATGGGTGGAAGGACTATTCATATTTGACTCTTCCAATGGAAATAAAGTGTTCCAAAAAGTTGACAAAAAAGTTTATTAAATGTGTTCCCAAATCTTTTGTTATCCTGGCCAAGCCTTTGGAATATGGTGCTACACCCCTTCAACAGTGGGAGTCTAGTGTAGCCCATGAGAAAACCTTAGAGATGCTTTTTTATTCAGACGAACATATTATGTAATGTAATTTGGTGATTAATGCCTCTGATGTGGAAGCTAACATGATGATCGGAAGAGAAATTAAAAGTGGTTACCAATGAATATAATAGTACATAGATTGACATGAAAGACCTTTTACTGATAATGGGATTCAATGAAGAGAATATTAATCAAGTGGAGTACATTAAAACATGGGGAAAATTGGAATCTCATTTCAAATACCTATTAGAGGATGTTATAGACAATAAGGTGTCCTATATTTCTTGGAATTTTTTTTGGGATAATGTTTCTAATATGATTAAGTTTAATTTCTATGGCTCAATAATTTCTATTGGTTTTTGAACAATTTTGTTTATCAATTTTACCTTAAAAGTGTATTGAAAATAAAAATTTATATTTCCATCGAGACACATGCCACATTCAAACATATTTCTTTGTCTGATGTATATACTTACAATGAATGTATTTTATTTTTATAATAATTATTTTAAATTTTATTTATAAATCCATTTATGTATCTCTCTTTCATGGGGTTTACAGTATCAAAGATACCAAAACGGTAATGGATTGTGGTCACAATTTTCCTTATTTGAGACTTATGTCATGTTCTACATATATATTATTTTATAATGTGTATATACATCCCATTAAATATTTTATATCAATAATATCCATATTTTCTTGATAATCTATTCTTAATTTAAGGTTATCCCTTCATGGGGATTAAAATTGATGTTACCCAAGTGGTAGGATTATTTAGTACAATCTAATCATTTATCAGGATTGTGTATTACAAATTCCCTTGTACATAAATCATATAATTTTTATGACTTTCATTATCCTCAAGGTTTTAATTTCATTTTCACTTAATAGTTCCGTTTTCCACTCATTCATAAATATAAAAATTGAAAAAATGTTATTAATAAAATGTGGCTATGTTTCTCTCTTCGGTGAGAAATATATTTTCTTTCAAAAACATGATTTCAAAAAAATTCAATTTTTTTTTTAATTTTTTAAATTATTTTGTAAATAATGTTTTTCCCAATTTGAATTTAATTTTTTTCAAAAGAATCTTTTTATCACATTACAATCAAGTAACTATTCTATCATTTTTTTCATTTAAAAAAAATGTTCTTTACGACATGTTTAGAATTACTTACTAACATAACCATTATTTGTTTGAAGATTCCTTTAAAATATTACATTTTTGTATTGAAAATAATTTCATAATACTCTTGAAATTTTGAGTTTCAAAAAAATTATTTTCAATGGAATTTATTTTTTAAAAAATAAATTTTAAATATTTATTTTCAAAATTAAATAGGAATTTTCATAAAAATATATTTAATTGTATTTTAAATGTATTTACATTCATTATCATCAAAACCCATTGTTGTTACTAATTCTCCAATGGGTATATTTTTTAATTATACCATCACCATTCCTTAATTGGAAGGATTATGATTGCTTCAATGATATTGTTATGGAACCTGTTTCTCTTCCATGGGATAATCGTGATTCTAAGAGATTGTTATAATACCTTTTTCACTTCCATGGGATAATTGTTTTTGAAAGATACTAACATAAAACCCATTTATTTTCATTATGTTGATCTTGTTATAAAATAATAATGATTTTTATGTGTTTAAGAATGAAATAACTATGTAAAAAAATTATGACGTGGTTATTGGACATTATAAATGAATGATACAGCCAGATATCATCAAGGGAGACTGTTATACACTATACAATGGGTGTGTCCAGATAGTCCTCGAATACATTGGGTAATGATTATGTTTTTCCAAAAATTATAATTGAAGTTGGTTGTATAGTAAGTACAATTTGTAATGGTTCGATAAGGGTTCTTTAAAGGTTTTATATGGGTTATATGAGATCATGTTCCAAGATAGAAATATGTTTTATCTATTCTTGTTATGGATTTTTGATGTTCCATTTGATCATGATTTATATCACATAGCTCATGATTATCAGTTTTTATCACTATTTAGTTTTTTATATCCGTATTTTATGTTTTTCTATTTAATGATCTAAGTATTGATGGGTATGAATATTCTTTATGTTAAACTTTTTCACTTTGATTATGTAACCATACCCTTATTTTATTCTTATACTCTTGGATGACATTAGTTTGTTAATTCTTATTTTTTCCCATAATAATAATGTGAGATCTATTATATTATGTTTCATTTTCGCCCATTATAATAAATGAGGTTGAATGAGTTATGAGTAGAGGATATTTCTTATAGATGATGATGATGTCATAATGTGAAAAATAAAATATGGGTTATGTGGGAAAAATTATCACCTAAATACTAAGGAATTATTTATGTAGATATTTTTATAATACTCTAAAACTCTAAACCTAAAAGTTCATTGATTTTTTAAGTGATAAAATTTTATATTTAGATGTTTTAAGGTATAGATGAAAAATTAAGCCAAAATTATTTGCATTAAGGAACGAATTTTAAATTTCATGACATTAGAACATGTTCTGGGAGTGTGAGTCCCGTGATATTATAGTCGAAATCGATGTTTGATTTAGATAAATTTCAATATTACAATGTTATCGTCAGAAGTTAGCATAAGGTTTATGGACACCATCATAGTTCTATTATTTTAACGTTGATCATACATTCAAATTACTAGTCACCACATTGAAGGATTTTAAATAGTAAAAAAATTGAGGTTTTCAATTAAATTTTAGGTGACATTTTATTGGGTTGTAGAATTTTTAACCCCTAGGATCTGCATGATCTTTTTTTAGGGGGGTTTATTTTACATTATTAAAAAAGTAAAAATTTAATACATGGTGACAACCTGTAGCATCTGGTTAATTTTTGTGGTTTAAAGACATGAACGAAAGAAGATAAGGGTATCACACCTACCACTGGCCTATATGATGTCCAAGTTAGTACAATAGTTTTACATTTCATGTTTAAGTTTATTTTGGAAAAATAATGGATTTTATTTGATGGATAACAGTTGATTTATCTTTGAATAATATATGATAAAATCCTTTTAACCCTTGGGGGTTTTACTTAGTCAAAAAATATTTAAATGATTTTAAGATAGTTTTTTATGTAATTATGTTATTTTAAATCGTGTTATAACTATTTAACTATAAAGATTAATATATCATATGAAGGTTTATTTATTTTGGGAATTAACTTAGCATGTGATAAACATTATGGATTTGGCTAATTTTTAATGATATGAGGAATAATTTAATATCTCATTTATGGTTATGTTGTCTTTAAATCTTTAATTTACTATATATCAAAAAAAATCATCCGGATTACACATAATTTGGAGAGATAGTGGTTGAATTTTAATAAAGAATGAAATTCTAAAAGTCATTTATGTATATTTTCAAATTTTCTTAATCTAGATTGTAAGAGAATTCCTTATCTCTTTGAAAAGGATATTGAAACAAATATGTTATCCTTGTACATTTTTTTATGAACCAATGGTCTTTTAGATAATCATATATTTATGGTATTGAGGGTTTTATCATTCCATTGATCTTTTTTTGTGATCAATGACCTCAATCACTCTTTATAGTTATTTACTCTTTCCTTGCACCCCACAAATGATCTCTTATTTGGAAAACAATTTTTATATTATTCTATATGACCTTTTTACATTCATTTCCATATTATTAAAATGATGTTTTATTAATAATTTTTATGATGTGATTTTATAGAATAATAATTTTCAAATTTCCATCCAGTGGTTAACAAGATAATGTACAGATTGCAAGGAAAAAATTTAATAAAGGGGGTGGTTGTGACACCAAATGTCTTTAAAAGGAAAAAATTATATTATATAGACTAAATGGAATGAAACCATTATTTTATGTTATGATACACTCAAAATGAGTTTTTTAAAGAGCTTAAATTACACAAAATAAATAGTTTATCTTATGTTACATGCAACCATGAGTTTTTTATGTTTGATAGTATATTAAAATATAACTCCAAACATAAATGACCCTTGATATATAATACCATTATAACCTAGTTCTTGGAATTTCATGTATGACTGGAATGAATTAAATTATGAAAATATGGTATAAAATTGTTTATATAATTAATTATTTGGTCATAATTTAATTATAAATAAAAATAATACCCTTTTTAAAATAAACTGTAATGTTTTTGGAAAATTATTTTAACTTCACAAAAGTATGTTTCATAAAAATAAATTAAAAAATCACAATAATCAGTTTATAGTAATGAAATCTATATAATTATATTTAATATTATTTTTAACATTCATCCTCTGTGTTTTATATCTATTAAATAAAAATAAATCAAATTTTATAAAAACTGTATTTTTATCTAAAACACAGTTATGTCAATTATTTATCATATTTCCATTAAAAATAGTTTTTAAAATTTTTTTATTATTATTTTAAAAACAAAAAATTGTATTTAGAATATGGAAATAAATATTATCATTGTGTTGATTTTTTTGTGTTATTCTGAAAAGTGTTATTTTTTTAGGAATAGTTAGAAATACAGAATTTTAATTTAAAATTGTATTTTCTTAAAAAATTTGTAAAGTAAAATTATATTTTTTATTGGTTTTAAATTCATAATAGTTATATTATAAACATATAAATACAATTTATATCATTTTAATTTTTTCATAATGAATTAATATACAAAAATATTATCAATATTTTATCATTTTAACTTCAAAAAACCTCGCATTCTCGTCACATCTGCGTGATTAATTTTAAATTAAATTATGCCACGTATGTGAATGAAATATGTAAATATGGGTTCTGTGTTCTGAGTAATAATTATATATAATATTTAATAAGGGTAACAAATTTTTTGACAAAATTTATTAGTGAAAACAATAAAATTTATTTATAGTAATTAATGTAAAAAAGATATGTTTGTGTATAAATTTAGAATATAAATTGTAAAAATGACCCAACATTTTTACAAAACCAATTTTATAGAAATATTTATACCATTAAGACCTAATTATTGTAATATACTACTTTTTTGGACACTATTCCATTGTAGTAACTCAAATAATAAGTTAAGTAAAGAAAGGGAAAAATATACCTTTCTCCCTTTTAAATTCTATAATTCATTCAGTGTAGAGAAAAAAACTCATAGGTTTGGTTATAAATATTATATAGGAATATAAATGAGTTCTTCTTATCATTATTATTTATAAATAACTTTCAGATATGATATAATTCCATTAAATTATTAGGGAAGGCCAATTTAGGAATTATTTAGTTAATACTTGAAAAACATTAATGATATTAAAAAATTAAATCTGAAGAAAATATGAGGAATTTTTGTGGTCCATTATTTTTTAAGTTGAATTTATATGTTAATAATGATTTATTATAATAATTATAATTTATTGTTTTTCTTCATATTATTTAAATATAAATTAAATAAATAATTACAAAGTTGGAATTAATGTTGTTTTATAATAAATGACATTTTATGAAATAATTTAAATTTACTAAAAATATTATGTTATGTCATGTAATTTTTAAATGTTAATAAATATCAAATTTGGTTAATTAACAAACCAATTTATCTTTTATAATTAACATATTTACCCTTAATTGGTAAAAATATTGTTGGTCTGGTTTGGGTAAAAGAAGTAGTTTTGTGCATTACATTCCCTTTATATAAAATTGATTTCCAAAAGTCATGGAATTTTTATTTTGAAATATTTAATTCATATATATATTATATGGTTATAAAAGTTCTAATAATCCTCAATTTAATTTAGTTTTAATGGATAAATTACATAGGTTATAAAACGGGTCACTACAATGAAAACCCAACATGAAAAAATAAATAAAAACATTGCAGTTAATGGAAAAAATATTAAAAAAATGTGTTTCTTTACGTGTTATAGGTTTTTATCAACCATAAAATCCATATAGACAATTAATTTTCAATATTGAATCCACTTCAGGTAATTGTCACCTCTGCGTAGTGAATAATTCTATGTATTTATAAGAATTTCACCCCTTTTCAATAATAAAAATACACTCACTCCCCTAACTTCCTCACACATCTCACAAAATTTGGATCATGCAATACCTACCCAAATAACTTATAATATTCCCTCATCTAACCCTATAATCCTGAATTTGAGCCAAAATCCTACCAAGGAAGTAATTTGATGAAAAATAAAAGGATTTACCCTAAGAAGATGTATCATTCATCCACATGCATTTCTATTTTATTTCCCTCCCCAACCACTTGAATTCTTATTATACAATGATTATATAATAAACATAGTATCCTAAATAAACTGAGATGTTGTTATTTTAAGTTTATGGTCTAAATAAACACATATTCAATCAAATGGGTTACAAAATCAGCATTCTTGAGTAAGGTGGACAACTATATTTTGAAAAGATATCATTTATTTTTTCACTACCACGTCTCATCCTTAGGAATAATTGTGTACTATAACACCATCAGATATGCTGATTTTTTGGAGTTAATTTAATATTTTTTAATTGTTTTAATTCACAAAACACAAAATATGGTGTGTCTTATATTAAGGCACCAATTTATTCTTGTTTTTTAGGATACATAAATTTATTATATTGTTTTACGCTACAACATGATAAGCTTGGTCTATAAAAAACACTGACTTGGACGAAATTAAATGCAGTACTGAGTTTTAATGAAATAATATTTTATTATTATAATTATTTAAACAAGATAGTGATAAAATTTCCACTAAACAAAGTAACATAAATATTAATAAATAATTTTTAAATATTATTTATATGGATTTTATATAAATAAATCATATTGATAATAATACATATAATTTTTGGTAAAATATAAATATGTTTCAAAATAGTATTTTCTCAAATGAAGAGCTTTTTTATCCCTCTATAAAAAATAATAAAATTAATTTGAGACACTTTTAAAAATTAAATTTAATTAAAATAACTTCTTTTTAGAATAATTATTCATAAAATTATAAGAGGGTGATTTTTTGGGTTTTTTTAAATATAAATTAAGGATGAATAGTGAAAAATAAATATTTTTTTGTTCAAAACAACTTTTTCGTGTAATTTATTTATATTATTAAATTATATTTCAATTTAGTTTTAAAGTTTAATTAGATAAATTTTATATCAATTAATCTAATGTAGCTCATTATAAGAAATTTCATATAGAAATTGGGTATAAAAACAGTTTAAACTTTTGAACTTTTCTCCTAAAAACATGATGTCTTATAGAGTCTGTGGGATAAATTTTAAATTAATTATAGCCAAATATGTGAATTAAAATTTTAAAAATTAATATATATATATATTGAATCAGTATGATATTTTTAGTTTAATAAAATCGAAAAAATTTGACACAAAATATTTTTGAATGTAATAAAAATTAATTATAATCATTAAGTTAATAATTAGTTTATTTAGTTGTTAAACTATAATATTAAGGGACAAATGGCCTATAAAATTTTCAAAAAGCCATTTTATTCCAATATTTTAACAACTTCTCCTCTTGGTTCTAATTTTTTGAGTTAGTGGTACACATGTTCATGGAAGTGGCCCAGATAATAAGTTACATAATTAAAAAGGAAAATATGTACTTACTTTCTTTTAATTCCTAAAAATATTTTGAGTATGGAAGAAGCTACATAGATTTAGATATAAATAAATTTTTTAAATATAAATAATTTTTTTATCTAGATAATTTTAATTTAATTTTTAGAGATTATATATTTACGTTAAACCCTTAAGAAACACTAACACATTGAATATTTAGTTCATAAATAAATAAAAGAAATGATCATAAAAACTTATAAATTAAATATTATTTAATTAATTATTTTGTTCTACTTCTTTATATGAATATATCCTATTAAATTAAAATATTAAATTAAATTATTATCTTGATATTCTTAAATTTAAATTAAGTGAATAATATGAAAATTGGCATTAATGTTATTTAATAATAATTGTTATTTTATTATAATATTTAAAATTTCCTGAGAATCCTTTATTCATAAAACTTATTGGTACATATTAATAAATATAATATATTTTTTATTAATGGGGAAATTTATCTTTTACAATGAACATATTGACCTTTAATAGAAAAACAAAATTTTAATAATCCGAGTTAAAGCTGTGTTTTTTCTCGATGCCTGATTTTATATTAAAATTAATTTATGACAGATATGGAAATTATTATTTGTAAATTATTAATAATATTAATAATTACATGGTTCTATATGTTCTAGTAAATATAACTTTAATTTAATCTTAATGGTTATATTACTTAGGTTATAAAATTAGTTACCTTAATAAATACTAAAATGATAAAAGTGGGGAAACATAGTAGTTAAGGGGAAAAATTATTAAAATGAATTTTTTTAGTGATGGAGGTTTTTATAGACTATAATTAACCACTTAATAGATTATTTTTTCATTTATTAAGAACATGAGGTATGGGAGACCACCCAATAGTGTTTATTTTTTGTTATTTAAATGAACGTCAGACATCCTCCACATTTAAAAGGAATTCAATCTTCATCTTCCTCACACATCTCAAGAAAATTTGGATCCTCCATCCCTTAAAAATTTAAGATCACAAATTATCTTCCTTAATCCTAGAGGCCAAACATTTCCACGAAATTCAACCAAGTAATCCCTTTGATGTAACCCCAAAAGAGTTACCCAAATAAGAGGTAACATCCAACCACAACTTCTTTTGATTTATTTTCATTATAGACAACATAAATAGTTATTATTACATGGTTATATAGTAGTAAAAGTATCATAGATATACTATCATGTTTTTATTCTCTGTTTTCTACCAAAACTTAGACTCACTTCCATCAAATTTATAACGAACTTATCATTTGTGTGTACGAAGGACTACCACTTCATGAAACAATGTCGTTATTTTCCCCCTATGTTCTCTCATCGTTGGAAATTTTTTATGGAAATACATAGAGGGTATTAAACGAAACATATCCTAAACATGGAATTATTATTAAAAGGGTTTTATAAGTTGATAATAAAATAATATATGGTATTTGATATAATAATATGGTTTTTTGGTATATTTTTAATAAACTTATATTTATTATATAGGATGTTTAAACGAGTACGATGAGAGTGAATACATAATGTAAGGGTTTTCTTGTCTCACATTTTTCTCTATAAGACTTATGCCTTATCATCCACTCATTTATTTTCTATTAAGGGTGTAATTCCTTTGAATTTATTATATTATTATTATAATTTAATTTTTTGGTTTCAAAAAATCAATATTATGACTTTTCTTTCATGTAGTTTATGGTTCCAAATTTATAAAATTTGTCCGGTAATTTTGTCTTAATTAGAATTATTTGAGACACATGTTATGTAATGAACCTATATTATTTTACAAGTTTTATATACTTACATATGAAATATTATATAATTAATAACATTATTTTAATGATATTTTAAGCTTGATTTAATTTTATTCTTTCATGGGGATTAATATTCATAGATTTTGTAGTGGTAATAGTTTATTGTTACAATCTCATTATTTATCAGGATTGTTTAGGTATATGTTTCCACTGATAAAATATTATGAACCATAATTCAATAATTCTCAAATCTTTTCATATAATCTGGTTATTCATGTTAAATCCAACTAATGGTACAATTTTTCCATTCATTTTTACTTAATATAATTTGGAAAATGTATTTAAGATAATCCAAATTTATCACCATCTTCGATCATAAATCTAGTTTCATTTAAATATATGGTGTCTAAAGAGGTTTTGAAAATTTATTATGGTTAAAAAGTGTTTTAAAAAAATTAAAGCTTATTTTATAAGTTTTAAAGGAAAAAAATTTTCATAAAATTTCTATTGATCCTTTATATGTTTTCAATGAAAAAATGTTTTCAAATATTTTTAATGTAGCTTTTATAATTTTTCAAGGAATTTCTTATGAAATATGTTATGATGATTTAATTATATGTTTTTACATAAAAAATTTTCAAATTTTTTTTATTATTCTTTGATTATTTTTCTAGGAAAAAGTTTTCCAAAATTTTTTCATGGTTCGTTTTTATGTTTACAAGGATATTTTAAAGAAAATCTTTTTCAGAATTTTTTGTGTTTTAAAAAGTATTTTTTTCAAAGAGGAAAGGATATTTTTATTAATAAATGATTTAAAAATATTATTCACAAAATATGTTCCATATAAGATGAAATAGTTTTTTTAATCATTCCTTATCAGATATAATATCCAAGGCTTAAATTTATATTCTTTCTCTGAATAGTTTATGTTTTGATAGAATGAAGTTTTTTAAACCACTTTCTCTTTCACGGTTTATATGTTTATGAACCATATTTCTCTTTCATGGTTTATATGTAAATAAAAACTATTTCTATTACTTGATTTATATTCTTATTAAATACCCTTGTTTTAATCTATTATACTTTAATGGAATTATTATAAAACCTATATCTTTGTCAAAGGTTATGATATGATTAAATGTTTAATATACCAATTTCATTTCATGGGTTCTATTATGATATTTATGAACCTGTATCTTTTTTTGTTCCATTATATGTGGAATTTTTATCATAATGTGGAACACATATATATGATTTAATAATGGTATTGGTGGGACCTATATATCCCTAAAATTCGTTGGGAAAATATTTAAATCTCATGAGATATAAATGGATGGAATGGGATTGAACTCGACTCAGTAAAGTAATTTTTCTACTAAGTTGGTATTGAGAGTGAACCTTGACTACTTAGATGGTCATGGTAGTTTACCCTAGATACCCAGATAGTATGGAGAGTGAAACCATACTAGAAATATGGCCTTGTAAATAATCCTTGACTACTATGGAAATCATTTTATAGGCTTATATGTATGCACTACTGGAAAATGGACCTATACCCACAGTTTTGGAAAAAACCGTGGGTATAGGTGAGCTCTATCCCCACGGTTTGCCCAAAACTGTGGGGATAGCCTTTGGTTAAAAACCTATACCCACGGTTTTGACAAACCGTGGGTATAGGTTTCCCGCGTTTGCGCGGGAATTTTTTTTTTTCCGCGGGAATTTTTTTTTTGCGGGAGTTCTATACCCACGGTTCTTCCCTCTATACCCACGGTTTAAATAAATGTATTTAACAAAATATATATACATATACGTAAAGTAGACATTGGGGAAGTGCTAAGGTGGTTTGTTAGTGACGAAGAGGTCACGGGATCGAATCCGGACACCCGCTATTTTATAAAACCTATACCCACGGTTTGAAAACCGTGGGTATAGAGTATTGACACAGTGGAAAAAACCTATACCCACGGTTTGACCAAAACCATGGGTATAGTTCAGGGAACTATACTGACGATGTTCAGCCGCACGGTTCCCAGAACCTTGGGTATAGCCTATACCCATGGTTTTGGGGGCTATACCCAAGGTTTTGAACCGTGGGTATAGGTCTATTTTCCAGTAGTGATGCCAAAAAATTTATGTCATATTCATATGTTATTCTCCCATGGATTTTTTTCTTTATTCCCTTATGATTCGTGTATTATTAACATTCAATATTTATACCATTAATAATAAATATGTTCTTTGATATTTATGGTATGATCTTTAAATGTTATCCTCAATTTCTAATGCCCTTTTCTTCAAGTAATGCTTATTTATCTCCCTTGTTTACCATTACTGAGAATCTGAGCTCACTCTTTTCCTATGAGTTAATTCCATTATTTATAAATAAATTATTAAAGTAGGTTTACTAATGAGGAAGATATTTAAGGGAGATATTGATGATATATTAGTAGGATGAAATATTATGTTTCCATGTTTCCCTAGAAAATAAAATATTATGGTCCTCGACCATTTAATTTTGAAATGATCAATATTTTCAGCTAAAATGATGTAATATCCATGAATTTAAAGACTATCTTGTAATAGTTAGTTTCCAAGGAAATTAGTAGTTATCCCATTTAAAATATTCTGAAAAAAATTAGTGAGTCCCATAGGGATATGATTAGGTGTGTATCTATGGTTAAGCCTAAGGTGGCATATGAATTAACATCTAAACGAAGTAAAGACATATTCCATGATAATAATTGGAGAGGAAGTATTGAAGTGTTTATGTATTTGGATTCAATAATTATGAAATATATAATTATTTTTCATTTTATGATTTCTTATCTAATGATTTATAAGAATATTTGGAATGGTTTTGATGGACTATAAACATGAAATGATTTCTAGGAGAGATTCATGTAAAACATTCGATTAAGGGGAAGAAAACCCTTAATATGTTACTTATGTTGAGATAATGATGTTTAGATGATGATATATCAAATATTAATTTTTAAATTAGATGGTATTAATTACCTTGTAACTGACTAAGGATTTTTTGAAAAAGTTATATGTGTTATCATTTACATAGTTTACAACTATTGGATTTAAGGAATAAATTCATAAGAAAACATGAATGTTTTGAATAACGATTTATGGAAATTCAGGTCATTACAATGTTTTAATATAATACTTGATGAAGGTATTCACATGTTTGGTATGTGAAAAATAAGTTCTAATTTATGATTTATGGGGGATAAATGTTAAGATGATTTAGTGAAACTGTTTCTAATGTTTTGGATTTTCACATTTTGGATGGGTTACATTGTTGACCATTTTTTTAATGGTAAATGTTAAACTTTTCTATGAGGTTTTAAAGATTAAATTATTATATTTCTATATGAGTAATTATACATATTTGATAAAATGTTTAATCCTATATAGATGTGATGATAACTAAATACATGTGAAATTACTTATCAATTTACCTATGGATCATATGATATGTTGGTGTTTTAAGAATAAAAATTTCACCATCACTTTTTATAGAAAGAGATGAAGTGGATATTGGTCAATACATGACCAAATGTAAATATTGTGAAAATTAAATTCAATGAAATAAAGTAAGTTTATTTCATTATGTTCATAGATAGTAAATGAATTACTCAACTCTAGAAAAATGATATTTAAAAAAATTTATCCTAATACCTTAGGTTCTATAGAACTAATGGTATTATAAATCATCACTGATTTATGGTTCTAAGGCCCTTAACATTTCATTGATCATTTACTTTATGTTGATCAACGATCCTTATAAATCCCTATAATTATTTATGTTTTTCATCGATGTCTAATTTCAATCCTAACCTATTTTCTCATTTATATAAACCAAATTATGAGTTAACATTTTTACCCATTAAGTTTACAACTTGCCCTTTTTAAAGGAAGTGTTAGTATTCATTTTTAACATATTAGATTCTATGAAATTGAATTTCAAGAATTAAACGATTCAAAAAATTGACAAATTTTTAGGGTGAAATTAATTATAAGCGGTAGAATATTACATCTAATATTTTGTGAGTTTTTTTCGAATTAATTTAAACTTTTTTATATTTTTCATTTCACTCAACACATAATATTACTTGGGTTATATGAAAGAACTAATTTATTTTATATTTATAATTTACACCAAGTAAATATTTTGTTATATGCTACATCATGATAATCTTGTGCTATATGAAACATAGAATTGAATTTCATTACATGAAACACATAGTTTCTATGAAACAAAATTTTATTATTATAATTATTTATCTGAGATACCTACAACATACCCATTAAACATAGTAACATAAATAGAGATAAAAAATTTAATATCATTTATATGGGGTTTAAATAAATAAACTATATTTAAAATAAAAAATATAATTTGTTGTAAAGTCTTTATATATTTAAAAATAATATTTTTAAAACCAATTGCTTTTTAGGACCCTATATGATCAATAATAAAATTAATTTTATAAAAAATCTATATATTGAATTTTATAAAATAAACATCATATTTTAATTCAAAATTTCTCATTTATCTTATTGTGATTCTTTGGCTTTTTTTTAAACATAGTTTTACGATGAATAATGAAAATACTAAATTTTCATTCAAAACTACTTTTTTATCTTATTAATTTTTATTGAAAAATTATTTTTTTTATTAGGTATTAATATCAATTGGATCAATTATAAATCAATTAATCTAATTTAGGCTATTATAACAAATTTCACATAAAAATTTGATATAAAAAAAGATCAAACTTTGAACATTTCAACTACAAAATTTTTTGTCTCCCCGCATCTATGGGATTAATTATAAATTAATTATATCCAATTTTTTCAATTTAAATTTAAAACAATTACTATATTTATTTTCTATCATTGTGATATTTTTATTCTTATAATATTGACATAATTTTTTACCAAAAATAGTAGTGAATTTAAAGAAAAATAATTATTGTGAGTAAGGTTAAAATTAGTTTACTTATATGTTAAAAATTAATATAATGTGTTAAATTGACGAAGAAACTTGTCCAGAAGCTATTTTCAACCCCTATACTCACCATATCTCCTCTTATTTCTAATTTTTTTCATTATTTGGATACATGTTCATGAAAGTGACCCATATAATAATTTTAGTAAAGAAAAAGACATAAAATGTACATTTCTTACTTTTAATTCATATAAACCATTGATTTATAGATGAATCTATATAGTTTTGATTGTAAATAATATTTTGAAACATAAATAATTTTTTTATCCTGATAATTTAAATTTTGTTTTTAGAGGTGATATAATTTCATTAAATGCTTATGAAATGCCAACACAGTGAATATTTAGTTCATAATTAAATAAAGATAATGTTTCAAAAAATAGTAAATGTAAAGTAAATTTAATGAATTATTATATTCCATTATTTTTTTATATTAATATATCATGTGAAATTAGAATATAAAAATTCCATCATTTTCTTGATATTTTTAAACTTTAATTTATTAAATAATGTCCAATTTGACATTAATGTTATATGATAATAAATGTTATTTTGTTAAAATATTCAACATTTTCTAAAAATAATATAGTTAGAAAAATTATTTGTATATTTTAAAAAATCTCCAATGTGGTCTATTGATGGATAAATTTATCTTTTATGATGAACATATTGTTCTTTAAATAGAAAAATCATTTCTATCACGGTATGGGTTAAAGAATAATTGTTGGCATTAGATGTGCTTGTTTTAAAATTAATTTCTAATTAATATGTGATTTATTTATTGTAAATGTCACAACCCCCTCCCTCCAATGATACCCCTCTTGGGATGGCAATGAATAAAGGGAGATGATGACCCCCGAGTCCCACTTCCAGTAGGCCTCAGGGTAGTGACCAACACAAAGGGTAAAAATATCATAAAATTATAGGCATTACCCATTTTTTAGTAAAAACTATTAAGAGATAAGATATATCAACCTTAAGAAAAATAGAAGACAAATATATAAAACAAATCCAAAATCCATAAAACATGAATTTTTAAAATAAAACTATTACAATTACAATAAAAACTCCAAGTTGAATACCAAATGTAAGGATAAATAGCGACACAACAACTATCCCAAATTCCAATCTAGTAATATCTAGCACGGTGTGCATAGTCCACCTAGAAACTAGAATGTAGTTTTATATACGTTGGGTGAGAATATAGGTATACTTAGTAGTAAAAACCAAAATCTCTCGTGTACAAGTGGGAGAACCATAGTAATGCTCCTGTGAGAAAATAAAAGAACCAAGAACACCGAATAAGGTATTCTAGCCATCCCATTCTCACTAAGGCACCCTCACCAAATAACACAAGTCAATTAATATAGTACAATTCACATTGATATTACGGTACCCTGAACCACCTTCCTACTGATTATGAACTCTCACACTCTAACAGAAAACATCCTAGTGCTCCCATCTCATCTGAAATAAATATGCCACAGGCCACCCGCACACACCTAAGCCTCACAACCACATCTTTCTCGTAGAACCCTGAGCCGCACACCACATCACATCCCACCCACACACACCTGGGCCTCACAAAAATGTATCCCCCACACACACATGGGCCACATACCACAACACATCTCATCCCAATGTCACATAGGAAGCACAACACATCTCATCCTAAAAACACCTAGGAAACACAACTCGTCTGCACACACCTAAGCCTCACGAACCAGACCCTTCGAGAAGAAAAATGGGGTATCACCGCATAGAAGAGGGATCATGGAAGAGAGAGTGTTCATCCATCCATCCTCCCATCGAGATTTTTGAGAAATCCACACTCCCCCCACCCCCCGTGAAAGTGAGGGTGTTTATCACATAGTATCGAACTAGGGTAGGGTGCATATAGAAATATTAAATGAAATTCATGAAGATATATAATACCAAACATTCAATACCTACCTATGGATTTTAAACCAACAACCAACCCCCGATACTACCTATGGTTTTACTTCTAAATGCATTTACTAGTATCCACAATAGTCACATTGGATGTTGATAAATGAAATCTGCTTCACAAATCTATTTCACATAACACCCATTAATTTTAACATTAATAATAACTTATTTAGTTATTTCATACCTACCTGAGAAACTGTTTAAAACATACCACTTCATGAAATAAGCAACATATGAAAATTTTCAAAACCCCTATTTTCATTTCAGAAAGAGGAGAGCCCACTAGTTTAACAAACTTCTTAATTCATCTCTATTAACAACCATTCGTGATTTTATAGGATACTGATCCTGAGGCATGGTGTGATGATTTTGGAATTTTACTCATGGAAAAACTCGAAGATAATTACCCATACCAACCAATTCCATAATCATTCTTCAAATTCATTATGCACAATCCATCATCTCAACCACAACAATTCTCAGCAGCCTTGTTGCCCAATAAAACTCATCCATTCCATAATTAATCATTCTATCAACCAGAGATTCCATTACACTATCTGATCTACCCAAATCACACATCAAATCCCACAAAAGAACTACAAAACAATTAAAAACAAACCCACATTATTTACACCACCTTAGATACCAAGTAAAATCATTTTAGATTTAACAAGTCAATCCTCATTCAATTTACACTTGTTAATGTAGAGGTTATCAAAAAAAATCTTGATCTAGGGGCATCAATTTATTAATAGAGTGTACATGGTTAATAGTTTTTTTATAATAGAAGAATAAAATGAAACAAAAAACATCTAACCCATAATCTATTTGGTCCACAAACAATGACACCTAATGGATATGATTTTCAGGGGGAATATATTCCATAAAATTCAAAACATCAACCGATTAAAAATAAGAACATTAAAAAAATCTCGCGCCCTACATGTTGATTATAAAATGATTTTAATTATCTGTATTTATTTGTCATTCTGCTATCTTAACAAGGAGAAATTCATACACCCACCCCGTATGATACCCCAATAAAATGGAGATAAAGGAAAAGCTACCTCAGAGATTAGATGATAACCACTTCCTAATTGCATCAATATAGTGGGTGTGTATGCAATAGGAAAATAGTCTTGGGAAAATGTGGTCCAAATTTACAGAACAATACATGATTCCTCAGGGAAGAAGAGTTTTGGGTGCACCAAGAGAAATTGATGGTAGACAATGAAGAGAGGATCTTGTCTTTAGAAAGGCCATATCCTAAATCAACAGAAGGAACAATTTTTGAAGGCCATTAAAGGAGAATATTGACCAAGACCACATGGTTTAGAATTCAAAGGAATATTCATGTTTTTATAAGATAAATTTTTTAAACATATCCAAAAACCATTACATATATAATTAAACTCATTTTATGTCAAAGTAAACATTAATGGGGAGAAAAAGGAAAATTAGAGGAAACTAAAATTTTGAAAAATGATTGGAATTGACTCACTATTGGATGCCCTACTGGTGGGTGAGCTGTCAGTGCAAGTCACCATTTTGTGATCTACCAATATGAACTACCGGTAGACGACTCAACTTTAGATGAGCTACAGGTGGATGAGTCTCCGATGCGAGCTACTGGTGATAAGCTACTAGTGGATGAGTCATCATTGGGTGACTCACCAAGGGACTAGTCACTGTTAGATGATTTATTTTCAAAAGACTCACCATTGGTGACCTACTGTCGTGACCTACTATCAGCGACTCGCAAGTGTGAGTCACCATTCTGAATCACCGGTCTTAACTCCCAAATCCTTACTCAACATCGTGAGTCCCTATTGTGACCTACATTAGCCACCTATCAGTGGATGACTCACCGTCAGATGAGATAGAATTGGAAAACATGATTTTTTGGAAAACACTTTATACATGCCACTATGACCTCCCATAACACCTCAAACATAATATTTTAAAAAATTAATGTATAAGAGAGGTATGTTCCATTACATTAGATACATCATAAACTATTCTATCTGCCATGAATTCAAACCAAACTTAGATGGAAAATAGGGGTCCACCCCCCCCCCCCCCCCCGTGTGGGATAACTGTCAATGTTCTTTCTACATTTGAAACATCACTATTGACATCAAGGTTCAATGATAAACCACCCTATGTTGTTAGAAAAATTGTTTGGAAACCTCAACATCCTAGAACACATCCTCTGAAAACTATTAACCCAACCAACCAAAAGACACAAAACAAAAACACAATAACCACACAATCTGAATGCAAAAATCATATAATTCAATCATGTATGTCGAGATACAATCTTCTCTAGGTCGCACTAACTTTCCTATACAGGTTTAATCGCATAACAATTAATGCGTCTCAATTAGTAATCTATTATTCCCCTTCTCACAAGCCTTGACATTATTGAACATTATTAAACATGGAAACAACTCATCCAATAAAAAACAAGGCTCAAACATCACATTACAAAGTAAAACAGAATACGGAAATACTCAAAACAACTCTGGGTACTGGGCACATATTTCTGCTTCTCACTCCCAAGTACTCTCCTCTATGACACCATACATCCACAAAACGAGAACCAATGAAATGTTTCACCCACACAGCACCTTCTCCAAACAATCCTAGATCTCTACTGGTTGCTCCATGTATTCCGCTTCATCTTCAATATCCAACTCTTTTCAGTTCGTGACATGGGAGTCATCATGAAGATACTGATGAAGCTGGGGGGTGTGAAAGATGTTGTGGATCATCTCTAACTGTGGTTCCAACTACAACTCGTATGCCACCTCTCAAACTCATCCCAACACCTCGATCGGTCCAACAGAAATGGGAGAAATATTTCTACCTCTGCCAAACCTTCGATGCCCAAATTGAGGGAAAACCTTCAAGAATACCTAGTCCCCAACATGAAACTCCAAGGGTCTCCTCATACAATTAGCATATGACTTATTAATATCCTATAATTATTTTATTCTATCATGAAGAGGTTGAAAATTCTCTGTCATGTTATACACTACTCGGGACCAAGAACAGTTTTCTCCCCAACCTCTATCCAGCACAGAGGTGAATAACACACTCTTCTATACAAATATTTAAAACTAGCCATGCCAACTGAATAGTGATAGGTATAACTGTAAGAATACTCAAACATGGGTATGTGTCGCACCCTAGATCCTCTAAAGTAAAATTTAATGCTCACAACTTATCTTCTAGCATCTTGATTGTTTGTTCTGTCTGCCCCTCTGTATGAGGGTTGAAAGCAGTGTTGAGGGATAACTGAGTTCCAAAATCATGGTGCAATCCCCTCTAAAATTGTGCAGTAAAATGCTTATCCCGATCTGATACAATAGATTTGGAACTCCATGAATCCACTCCACATCATCCACATACCTATATGTCGAGGCAACCACTATGCCATACTCCTTGATCTCTAAGAAGTGAGAAGATCTTTCCAACTAATCCACTACTACCCAAATGGAATCATACCCTCCCTGAGCTTTGGGTAACCCTATGAAGAAATCCATTGATATTTTGTCCCACCTCCACTTGGGGAAATCCAAGGGCTGAAAAAAACCACCAGAAACATAGTGCTTAGCCTTCACTAACTTTCACACAAGGCACTTTAACACAATCTCCACCACTCCCCATTCCATATTAGGCCACCAAAACTTCATCCTTAAGCTACATTACATCTTGGAAATTCCAGGGTGTACCAATAAGGGTTACATATGAAATTCACATGGGACTTACTCACACATCACCATTGGATCAAACAACCTCCTACAGAACAACAACTGATTCTGACCAGCCCCGACCATCCCTCTGGAGCATCACCTTGGTCAAAACAATCATGGATCTCCTTTGCGTCTAAGTCTCCCCAATAAGAATACACCACCTACTGCATCAGATATTATTGCACTATCATCTAAAACAGACTACCTCTGCCACCATTCATTCCTACATCCATGTTCAAGGCTTCCAACTCCTCCATTACCCTATAATAGTTCATAGATTCCCGAACAACCTCTTTATGTGACTTCTTTCTTAATGTATCATCCATGAAATTCCAATTTTTTATGTTTTGGGGATATCTATATTATTATCCTAAAGAAACTCCATCCACCACTATTTTACCAAGTTTATATCATAATGGAACAATATTTACCTCAAGATCTTGTGATTCGTGATGTCCAAAAATCCCTCATTAATGAGGTATTTCCTCCACAACATCTATGGAAACATGACCATTGATACCTCTAGATCATGTCTAGAATAGTTACATCCATGGGAATGTAATTGCTTGGACCCATAAGAGATCAATGTTCACTGCTGAATTCTGATGTATCTCAATACCAGAGGATAAGCATCAAAAAAAACTTGAACATCACCCCTTCTTCTGACATCTAATGCATTGGGGCACTAAAAAACATCCCCTTCAGTTAGTTGGACTATTCCTGTCACTACTAGATCAACATAAAATATTGGTCATTTCTAGTCATAGTAATCAATGTAGATGAAAACTGAGAGAAATTCGGTATGAATCTCTGTTAATAGCCTTCCAGACCGAGAAAATAGAGAACCTCTACCACATTCTTCAATGATTCCCAAAAAACCACTTCTTAAACCATGGATGGTTCCACTTCTACTCCCTGATGGGACACCACATGCCTATGTAAATTTAACTCTTGTTTCCTTAACTTTCACATGGAAAACTTTCTGTAGAGCTAGTAGTGTCTAAGTACCTGCAATATGGTTGTGATATACTCAATATTTTAGTCCTCTGTCTTATAGTAGATCAATATGTAATCGACGAATATGATGAAAAATAGATCCCGGAACATAGGGTTAATATTTTTCATAATCCCCATGAACATGGCTGGTGAATTCATAACCCTGAACAACATTAGTACAAACTTTTAGTACCCATAACTACATTTGAAAGAAGAATTTAGGATATCTCCTTCCTTCACTATCAACTAGTGATATCCGGACTACAGATTGGTCATAGAAAACCAACTCTCCCTATTGAGTTGGTTGCAAAGATTTTCTATCCTCAGAAGTGGGTATCAGTTCTTGATTGTTACCTAATTTGACCTATCGTAGTATATTCACAACATAATACCACCATCTGACTTCTTTGAAAACAATAGAGGATCACCCCACGATGACACACTGGGTGTGATAAATCCTTTCTTCATCAGGTCATCTATCTAGATCCTCAAATACAATAACTCATATGGTGACATCTGATAAGGAGACATCAAAATCAGAGATGAACTAAGTTACAGGTCTCTCCCAAACACAACAAAATGTCAGAAGGTGGAGTCACAACCTCTTTAAGAAAATCATCTAGGAACTCCCCAAAAACCATAGGAACATTACTATCTACTACTTCCACTAAGAAATCAGCCAACAATTTTTGAAGGCCATTAATGGAGGATCTGGACCAAAACAACAAAATTTGTAATTCAAAGGAAGATTTGGGTTTTAGAACATATATACGATTCGAAACGGATCTAAAACCCATTAAATGTGGTACTAAACTAATTTCATGTCGAATGAAACGTTAAAATGGAAATACTTGAAAATAGGAGGAAAACTATAATTATTAAAAACTATTGTAAATGACTCGCTGATAGATGAGATAGTGGTGGATGATCTACCAGTGTGAGTCAGCATTTGGTGATCTACCAATACGAACTATCAGTAGATGAATCATCATTATAAAAGCTACCAGTGGCCTAGTCAAAGGTGAATATGTCAGTTGTGCGAGCTACCGGTGACAAGCTACCAATAGATGAGTCAACGTTAGGTGACTCGCTGTTGGGAGAGTCAGCATTATATGAGTCACTGTCAGATGAATCAGCACTGGAGACCAACCATCACAACCAACCATCGTGAACTACCATTAGCAACTTACTATTTTGAGTCACCAGTGCAAGTCCACGTTCTGACTCACCAGTCATGACTCATCATCACGAGTCACCGTTGTAATCTTCCTAGTCCACCTACTAGTGTAAGACTTACCATTAGACGAGATACTATTGAAAAACTATATTTTTTTCAAACTCTTGAAATGATTCCATGTGACCTCCTAGAACACCTCAAACACCATATTTTCACAAAGTAATATACTAGAGAGGTCTGGTCCATTTCATTAAAATTAGTTATAATATTTAATATTCATTTTATTTTTATTTTATAATTAATTTCACATTAATTTAATATTAATTTTAATATTTATAATGTTTGAAAACTAGTTAAATTAATAAAAACTAAAAAAATAAAAGTTGGGAATCATAGAAGATAAAGATCAAAATTTCAAAAAAAAATAGACCCATTTTTATGTATTGGCTATTTTTATCATCCATAATTCCCTGTTATCCATTATTTTTCCATTTTTTACTATAATTTGGAATGTGAGACCTCCCAATAGTGTTTACGCTTTGATATTTATAAGAATATCACCCTTCCTCCTTTATAAAAATGTGTTTAATATTCCCCTTACTCTCACCTCTCAAGACACATTGGATCATCCAAACCCCACTAAAATAATATCCAAACTTCTATACCATCATCTTGGTGGCATCCCTTTGTATATAAGTCGATCCAAGGAAGCCCATTGGTGGAAACCAAAATGAGTTACCCAAAGAAAAGGTAACATCTTTCCAAAAGTTCGTTTGTTTTAGTTTCATTACTGATCACCTAAACAATACTTATTCCATTCTTATATAATAACATCAATATGCAATATACACAAACATTTTGTAATTATAATGGTTTCAAATACACCAAAGTCCATAAAATTGTTCAAAAATATACATTTTTTGTGTACGGAAGACTACCTCCTTGCAAAATAATGTTCATGTTTCCATTACTACCTCTCATGGTTGGAAATTATGATGTAAATATAGTTTTTATTTGATTTATATTAATATTTATGATGTATTTATTTTATTATAATTATTATATAACACATAACATTATGATTTAAAATTTGTGGAAATAGAATAACATCATTTGTGGATGTGTGGAAAATTGCCTCCTCTAAGTGATGTGATTCATTCACATATTACATAAAATGTATTAAGGATTGGTTTAATGAATTTATATGATTTATATGACATAATAATTATTCATTAATTATAATATATATATATATATATATATATAATTTATTTATTTTTTATTTAAAAATATAATGTGAAAATGGAAACCTCGTTCATTAATACTTACGGCCTACCATGTCTATAAATGATGTATTTCATTTATTTATTTATTTTGATAAAAGTGAGAATAAAGGATCTTATATAAAATAAATTAAACATTATAAGAGTATAAATGATTGTATTTTATATTTCTCCCATTAAAAATTTTGAAGTATATCTCTAGGTATGGAGTTAGAGTGATAGAAACCCACTATAGTGACTCCCTTGTTTGTTAGACCATCCACAAGGTAGTTTTATTCAGGATAGGTGTGTATGATAATATATTTCATGGAAGAAAGAATATCTATACAATTGGACCATCCCATCATCATCTTCCAGGAGAGGTGGACCCCTCTCATCCTGATTGCTTGAACAGTGGTTGAAGAATCAGACTCAAAACACAAATTGTTCCAATTCTGTTGCCTCACAGTGCACAGAAAATTGAGGAATGTATTAATTTTTTATTCTAGAGTTATACCATGTCAACAAGAACCATATAGAGTTTACACCACATCACCATTCTGATCACTGAAAGTGGCCAACATCATACAGGCCCTAGATTTCCTCTCGAGATATATTTTATTTGTTATCTATATATTTTTTATATTATTATAAAAATATATATACAAAATAAATATGATATTTATAATATTGTATAAATTCTAAAAATAATTAAATCATGATCTATGTATGATTTCCCGGAAAATAAATTCAAATCATGTATGAAGAACAAAGCGATTATTACCCGAAATATAACAAAAACATGAGTTTTTTAATTAACGGGTAATATAAGGTCATAATGAAATAATACATATAATTATATATAATAATATGGTTATTTTTTGATAAATAAAAAATCTATATATTTTTGTACAGTATTTTTTATTTAGTATGATGAGAGTAAAAATATAATGTAAGGGGTTTCTTTTCTCACTATTATATCTATGATACTTATACCTTATTAAGCACTGATTTATTTTTTATGGTGTATATATTTCCCATTAATTTATTCTATGATTCATATAATTGATATTTTGGCAATTTAAATATAACTTTGATGATATTTATTTCCCTGATTTTATGGTTCAAATGTTACATAGCAGGTAAGGTAATTTTGTGTCAATTTTCCTTATCTCATATGGATGTTATGTAATGATACTATATTCTTTTACAAAGTATATATATTTCCATTTTAAATGATATATCATTAATATATTTATATTCACAATATTTTAATCTTTATATAATTTTATTATTTATTGTTTATTAGGATTCAAACATACAATAGTGGTAAGAGTTTATTGCTACAATCTCATCATATATTAGGATTATTTAGGACTACAATTCCTTTGAAAAAATATTATGATCCATCCCTCAATAATCATCATTAATTTTATAATTATATATTTATTAATGTTATACTGACATGATGGTATATTTTTTCCACCCTTTTTTATTTTGGATAATTAATTTTTTTTAAGAAAATCTGAATTTATCTCCCTCTTCGGTTGAAAATCTATACTCTTTTACAAATATGTTCTCTAAAGAGGTTTTCAATAAATTTTTTTTAAAAGATGTTTTAAAATAAATTTAATATTATTTTTTATGATTTCAAGGAAACATATTTTCAAAATGTTTTCAAGTGTCCTTTATATTTTTTCAAAGAAAATGTTTTCAAAAATGTTTTCAAGATTATTTTATAAGTTTTAAATAAAAAATGTCTTCAAAATGTTTCCACGATTATTTTATAAGTTTTCAAATAAAAAAGTTTTCAATTTTTTTCAACAATATTTTATAAGTTATCATGGAAATACTTTTAATTTTTTTTGAAGATTTCATTTTATGATTTCAAATTTATATCTTAGAAAATGGTTTTCAATATGTTTTATTTTTTAAAATGTATTTTCTCAAACAACAAAGGATATTTTCCTCAACAAAATGAATTTAAAGTATTTCTCAAAATTTATATTCCATATAATATGAAATCCATTGTTGTTACGCATTCCTTAGTTGGGATATGATCCAAGGGTTCCATTCAAATCCATTCTTTCAATGTTTTATGTCTTGTTGTCAACATGTTTATGAAACATATTTCTCTTTCATGGGCTATATATTTATGAATCTCATTCCCTATTCAGCGGTAATATGTTTAGGAAACCCATTTTCTTATCCATGGTTTATATGATTATGAAACAAGAATCTTTTAATGGGTTATGATTTGATTAAATGATTATGAAGTGTTTTACTTTCCCATAGGTTATGATATGATGACATGTTTATGATCCACATTTCCTTTATAGGGTTATGTTATGATGTTAATGAAACCCTTATTTTTTATGGTTCATTATATAATGAATTATTATGAAATAGTTGCACACGTATATATGATTTCATTATGATATGGGTGGGACCTTTATCTCCCTTAAATTAATTAGTTAATGATCTATATATCATGAGATAGAAATGACTAGATTGAGGAGTGAACTCAATTTAGTAATGGGCATTGTTTGCTAAGATGGTCTTGGAAGTGAACCATGAATACTAAGGTGAACATTAGAGTGAACCATGATTACTAATATGCTATGTAGTTCCAACCCATAATTTTTATATAGACTTGGTAATAATCCATTAATATTATGGAAATAAATTTATTTTATTATGAGTATACTACAAATTCCATGGAATATTCTTACGTTATGCTCTCATGGATTACACTCTTTATTCCCTTATGAATCAAGTCTTATGAACTGCCAATAATTATTTCATGACACATTTGTAAGATATTTTAAATTAATGTAATTATTTCCAATGTTATTCTCATGTTTTCATACCCTTGTTCTCAAATTTGGCTAATGTATCTCCCTTGTTTACCATTTCTGAGGATTTGAGATCACCCATTGATTTTTCTAACTTTCCCCATGTTATGAAGAAAGGATTTAAGTAGGTATACTAATTTGGAAGATATTTAATGGATATTTTAAATATCTTTCACCAATATAGAATATTAATTTTTCATGTTTCTAAATACACTAACTACTACGGTCCTCAGGCATGTAGTTTTAAAATATGGTGAATATTCATCTAAAATTAGGTAATATCCATGTATGTCAAGTCATGGTCTCTATATGGACATACCTTTTATATATGATATTTATTATATTTATAACATGATTATACATTATTATTAATTATATCATATACACCATTTTATATTTCATATCATAGGGGATATGATAAGATCACTAGTGTGTACAGTGGACTACCTCCTCATGAAGTGATGCGAAACATTTTCACTCAAATTTTACATGGAAGGTAATAAGGGACACTATAATTAATATATATGATATAAATGAAATAATTATAATATTATTTATATAATTTTATTTTAGGAAATATAATATATCATTTTATTCTTACTATTTCATGCATTGAAATAGTGATAGCGTCATTCGTCTACTTGTGTACTACCGCCTCCTAAAAGCAATGTGATTCTTCATTTTTATTTACCAAATAACAATAATGATATATATAATTGTATATAATTAAATTATATGTTATTTGTAATATAATTATCATTCTATAAAGATAAATTATTCCTAACTTATTTCTATAATTATCCTTGAAAATGGTAATGTTAATCATGTGTATGTACGACCTATTATCCCTGTGATCATAAAGATGGTTTAATTTTCAAATCCATAATTAATTATTGATATAAAGATTAAAATTGGTGAATAAAAATTATAATTATATCATGATTTTTATTCTATAAAATTTGAATAATGATGTCACGGACCTTATTTGACTGTCTAAGGTCAGCTCTGACACAAAAGTCGATTATGGTCTAAACATCCAACATAAAATTAATTTATTATGTTTTTGTATCTATCATGTTAATTGGTGGAACAAATTTAATAATAAAATTTTAAAATATTATCAATCACTTAAATAATTAACATTATTTTATGTTTTCAGAAGATAAATAACAAGCATGAATTATCTGACTCAAGGTAAGGGATTTTCTCATCTTACTTTTTTTTCTATGAGATACATAAAACATTAACCACTTATATTTGTTGTGTGGTATATATACTTACCATGAATTTATTTTATGATTAATATCATTAAATTTATGGGTATTTACAAATCAATTTTAGTATCACTCTTTCATAATTTTTATGGTTTCAAAGTTAGTAAAGCGGTAATATTTTTTTTAACAATTTTCCTTATAAGCATCTTATGTCATGTATGTAAATATATTATCTTATGAGATATTTATTCATCCCATTTGAAAAATTATATAATTAATCTCATTACTTTCATGATATTATATGTTTCATTTAATGTTATCCATTCATTGGGATTGTGATTCATGTTACCAATGTGGTAAGAGTCTTTTGTTAAAATAACATCATTTATCTGAATTTTGTATGATTAAGTCTCCGATTTTGAAAACAAATAATTATTAAGACATGAATTTTCATGAGTTTATTTATTTTATATTCATTTAATTTTACCATTTTCCAAATCTTTTATACTTAGAAAAATTTAAAGATTTTTTTTATAAAAATCCAACTATATTTCTCTCTTTAGTCTGAAATCAATTGGCTTATAAAACCATGTTTTCTAAAAAATAATTCATAGAAGTTTTTAACCTTTATAAAATTATTTATTAAGGAACTATTTAACTAATTTTTCACTTAAAAATCGGTTTCTAAATTAATCTTCTGATCATTTTCTGATCAAGTCACTTTTCTAAAAATATTACAATGAAAAAAGAATGTTCATTATAGTATGTATGGAATTACCCACCAAAATAACCATCAATTCATTGAAAATTATTTTGAATGATTACAATGTAACTTTTTAAATAAAATTATTTCATAATATTCTTGATATTTTTGGTTCCTAGAAAATTATTTTCAAAGAAAATTATTTTGAAAATGTTGTATGTTTTGTAATGTGATTTTCAGAAGGAAAAGGTTATTTTCTACAAAATGTTTTAAATTGAATTTAAATGGTATTTACATTACACAAATTCAACATAAATTGTTGTTACTTATTCTCCCATGGAAATAATTCAAAATTATACCATCCTAATTCATTCTCATGATGTATTATTATTGTTTCAATGAAACTTTTATGGAAACCATTTATTTTCTATGGGATAACCACGATTCAAAGAGATTTATATGAAAACCATTTCATTTCCACATGTTAATCATGTATCAATGGGATTGAAATGAAACATATATATTTTACATAGTTTTAATTTTTTATAAAACAATAATATCTATTCTATGAGTTTTATGATGAAATATCTATATAAAATATTCATGATGCAGTTCATGGAAATTATAAATTATGAGTGTGCCCAGATACTGTTGGGAGAACCAGTTATAGATTATATGGTCGGTTCACCATGATAGAAATCTAATGCATTAGGTGACGATTATATTTTCTGGATAAGTTTATGGGAAGTCGAACGTATGGTCATTCTAAATTGTTAGGGTTCTAAAAGGGATCTGAAAGGGTTCTATAAGGGTTCTATGAGATGGCCTTACATGATACCGATATGTTTTATCTATGTTTTATATGTGTTTATGATATTTCATTTGATCATGATTGACATCACATGACTCGTGATTATTTATTCTTATGTATATTTACATTGTTAAATCCCTATTTCATGATTTAATGTTTGTTTATATAGGTATTGATGGGTATGAACATTCATATGTTATACTTATGAACTTTGATTATGTCATCATACCCTTTACTCTCTTATTATGATCACTAATGAAATTAATTTTTTAATTCTTATGTTTTACCTTGTTGATGATTTTATATCATATTTATAATGGTTTTTTTTCCAATGCCATACGAATGAGGTTGAGTGAGTTATATATATAGTGGATTTAATTTAGATGATAATGACATGTTAATGTCAAAATGAAATGTTGGGTTATATGGGGAAAATTATCACTTAAAGGCATACAAAATTTTTATATAAGAGTTTGAAATAATTATAAAAAACACTAATCTTTAATGGACCTTGAGGTTTAAAATGTTGAATATATTCATTTTGATGTTATATGGATTGTATGAAAAAAAATGGGTAACAATTATCAGTATCAAGGATAGAAATGTAATGTTTTTAATTTCACCATAAGGTTTGAGAGTGTGGATCCATGATTGTTATATAGGGGGTCATGAAAAAAGCACTATAAAATTTTATTGGTGGTATAATATGGAGTTTCAAGTTAGGATTAGTGAATATTTCATGGATTGGTTGCGAAAAAAGTCATTGGATCTTTTTGTGTCAAATTTTCCATGTAAAACCAAATATCGCACTATATGGAAGCCCACTGTGTACTCTGATTCAAGGACATTTATCCTTCCAAACAACCAAGTGAGAAAGCACCAATTATATGGTTGATACATAGGGTGGAACATAAATCATGATTATACATGTTCATATTTTAATTGGGAGGTATTTAGAAGTTAAAATGAATTAAATTAATATTTATTAAATTATATACTACTTGGATTGTGGACAATTTGTTACCCTAGTAGTTGTGGATCCCAATCATTATCTGCATATTTTTTCATAGTGGAGGTTTAGTAGGGTAATATTTTTTATTAGTTGAGTATAAACATAGATGAGGAAGATGTAGTATGGTTGAGTTCTTTACATGACTTCCTGATGTTGAGTTTGTTGAGTATGAGGGTATAATTTATGACAAAGAGATAGTGATCTAGTCAAATATGCTTAAGATTAACTTTAAATTGATCATGGCCTCACTATCTATTGGCGTACATTAGATTTTACTCTTATATGAGGAACTATAAATCAATGTTGGACACTGTATCATGTTGAGAATATGGAGAGAAAAATTTAGAGGTTAAAATTTAGAAATACATCCAAGTGTAATTCCTCTTATCAACCAAAAGGGTAGGGAAGAGGTTAGTGATTATCTTTTTTCAGTAGAAATCATGTCTATGTGAGATAGTGGGATCAATTTCATGCATAAATTTAATTTAACCTAAAAAAGATCCTACTGAGTAGTCATGCAGATGACATCTTTAGGAAGCACACTATATTTTTATATAATAAGTCGTAACACCTTTAACATTGACACCATATTTGGATGTTTAGAAGAAGGAAAAGGTGATGAATAATATTCAATAATTAGGTGGTTTACATTGATTGGGGAACAATATGGCTTCCTTGAGGTGTAGAATTATTAGTGGCAGGTCTCAAGAACTAAGGAATTATAGGTTTTTACTAGGAAGAAGTCATCCTCAACATCATCCCTCCCAACTATCTAGGGCCAGTGGGTTTTTTTCTTTTCTTTGGGTTCTTGGTCATGTGTTATATGTTTATGGGATATATTTACATCACTATAATTATTTCACCATAGTTCATTGATTTTTGTATGGTGTTGGTTGTATGGTTCAACATCAATCTCATCTACATCCTCTAGTGATGTCGTTTTAGCAGTATTTGTATAAATATTATGCTCCACATAGAAGATATAGAGAATATATAGGTCAAACTCAAAAAAAAATCACTTCCTCATGTACCCCAACACGATTGTGTATTTATAGGTGGTATTCAAAAAAGAGAAAGATGATCTTGGTGTGTCTAGTTCCATGTAATATAGGCTACATCATCAGAGGTGTCAGAGATCATTCATGGTATGATTAGTTTATCACCTACACCTTTGGTGTATTTTTTAGATTTATAATAATTGAAATCCTTTCTTTCACCAACTCTAATTTGTACTGTGGTACTAGACATATAGAGGCATTTAGTTCACTTGGTGTTGACTATTCTAGTTAGAGTCCAGACTAACATGTTTGATGTGCACCCATTGTAGTGACTGAAGTTGCAGTCATAGAAGTTATGATGGGATATATTCATACATTTGTTATATATATATGTATGATTTCTTCTTCAACATCGACGTGATGAGTTCAATGCATTCCATTATCAATTACTGAGGGTGGTTAGTTGTTTTGTTAGATATAAATGACCATCATGTGGTTTTTTTGGAAAAAGGGTTTTTCATTTGGTTAGTAGAGATGTGGATCCCCATAAATCTCTAATGGATGAGATTTATATAGACTTACTATGTGTTGGGATGGTGGAGGTTTCCAAAATGTGTTTTTAGATATTGTTATCAATTTTTTTGTGATGTTACCCCCTTTAAATGATTTCGATTTTAGGATATATCTATAGATCAATGCATCTCCAATTATTATGGTCCCTTATCAGATGGAACCCTTTGGGTTTTGGGAGTTGAGGATTTTTTAAGATTACTCGATGTATAAGGGTTTCATGTGCACCATTTTTTATAATTGGGTGCTCTAATTTTATTCTCAAAAAGAGATATGGTAGTCTAAGGTTGTGTAAAGACTTCAATAAGTTTAATTATATGATGATCATTATCTAATTCCCATTCTTGAGAATTGATAATAGTTATTAATATTTGAGAGGGGTATTTGGTTTTCTAAGATCGACCAATATTCAGTAAATCACCAATTGAGGGTGAAGGATGTGGATGTCTTGAATATTTCCTTCAAATTCATGTATGGTCGCATTGAGTTTATTGTCATGCTTTTTGGTGTAAAAACACACCATTTATTTATGGATCCCTTGATGACTATGTCCTATCCATTTCTGTACCAGCTCATAGCCATGCTCATTAATGACATATCGATCTACTCTATGTCATAGAAGAAGATTGATGTTCATCTCAATGTTTTTTTAATGAAATTTGATGAAACATACTATATAGAATATTTTGTGTGTGTACATTATATACATGATAGCTTCATTTCCTTGGGCATGTGGTTTCTCATTGAGGTATTTCTATAGACAAATCAATGATCAAGATAGATTTTTATGGGGTAGAACCAAAGAATATCATAGAGGTTTATAATTTATTTAGTCTTATAGGATATTACTAGAGGTTGGTGTTTAATTACTCATTGATATTGGCAACATTGATATATTTGACTACGAATCCCCATGCCTTTATCTAGACCGATAAGTGTTAGGTTAAATTTGACTACCTAAAGTGGGAATGGATTAGCGCTCCTTTGATCTAGTTTCTAGAGGAAGGGCTGATGTTAATGGTGTTTTCTGAAACCTATAATTTCTGATCGGGGAGTTCTTTGATGTAGTATAAGATAGTGATATTTTATGGTTCTTTGAAGTTTTTTTCACACAAGTATAACAATTCCACCCATGATATGGTGTTAGCGGTGGTTGTTTTTTCTTCGGATTTGTGGTGACATTACCAAATTGAAAAATGTTTTATGGTCTTCTTGAAATGTAATTTCTTTAGGTATATATTTTCTTAGAATGAAAGAAATATAAAAAAATAGAGGTGGATAGTTTTTACTAAGTATTATTAATTTTAGAACTCCTACGCCTCAAGAATATGAAATCTCGTTGTAATTTCATTATATAGGAATTCATTAAAGGATGTTGTTCAAGATTTTATAGATTTTTGGAGGGTGATAGAGGATTTAGAAGCCCAAAATGTGTATTCAAGGTTGGTATATGATAGAGTATTATTTTTTATATGATAGTACAATTTTATCTAATGAGGAAGGTAGATGACTCTCAATGGGGATGCATATAGGGAAAGATGATGCAAAATCATGTTGTCCATAATGATTCCCTAGAGATATGGTTAAAGGATGGTTATAATATGATGTTCTTTTTTGGGAGGCTATTGTCCCACTAATGATACACATGAGAGTCATTTATGAGTTTTATAGATCACCTTGGGAGGAACATCCATGATTATATATGATGTATCCTGGATTGAGGACATAGTTTTTGTGGGGTGGGATGAAATTGGTGGTGGTGGAGTTTTTTTCTCAATTTTTTGTTTCGTATATGGTTAAAGCATAACATTGTGTTCATAGTGGTCCGATGACAGGCTTAGATGTTTCTATAAGTAATTGGTATTACATTTATAAGAAAATTTTAAAACATTTACCAAGATAATAATTACTTTTAAATTTTATCTATCTAATCATGGATTAGTTGATGAAATTAGATCACTTCCTAGAGATCAAGGAGTTAGGCCCCGTTGATTTTTGAAAAGTACATATATGGATGAGGTTATATGGATGCATAGGGTTACAAGGTATACTTTATAGGGTAAAAATTATCATTTTAACCCCTAATTCCTGATATTATTAAAACATACTTTCAGAACTTAGTGGTGCCCTAGCACTAATTTCCACCAACAGAAGGATGAACAGACTTACAAGATAATCCAAAATCTGGAGGATATGTTTTGGGTGTGCTACTAGGACATTGTTGAATCATGGGGAATTAACGTTCCATTAGTTTAGTTTTATTATAAAAATATCTATAAATTACCCTTAATATGTCCCTTTTTTAGGTGTAGTATAGGTGGATGCATCATTCTATATTTTGTTAGATCAAGGTTGGGGGTCATCAGTTCTCAATCCCAATGTGGTACGAATTACTAAGGAGAATATGTAGGTTGCCCATGAGATTATTAAAGTAGAGAAGGACTTATAGATGTCTTATTAATAATATATTATGAGGTTCTTGGAGGTCAAGGATAGGGTATTCATGTTGTTAATGGTTTCTCTTCAACAATGGAATCTGATTTTTTGTAGGGTGAGTAAGCTTTCAAGTAATTTTTTTGGCCTTTTGAGGTGTTGAGGCATGATGTAAATGTGTTTGTAGGTTTCAAATCTCATGGGGGCTAGCCAGGATCCATAAAAACCTTCCAAATATTTTATCTTATAAATTATCTTCATAATGACTACCATATCACAGACTGGGGAGAGTTTGATATCGATGATGATTAGATGTTCTTGGAGTATCTGGTAGAGATCCAAGATAATTTGGAGTTATTTCAAAAAAGGCTGAAAATTTATTTGGATCATGTTCTTTAGAGTCATGGTGTACTGGAGGAGAGTAAATGGGAGTTGGAAAAATTGATTTGTTTTAGAGTACTAAGAACTGTTTTAATTTGTTTTTATTTTTTTCCATTTCTAATAAATGTGATGGTTTGATATTTTTTGTTTAAGATATGTTCTTCTTCTTGAGGTGATTTTTTTTAAATATTTTCACATATAGAGTATTTAAACCCCAATTCATAGTTCATACATGTTATACTGTGAAAAATTTAAATGTATGTGTAAATTTTAATGCCACCAAATTAGGATATTATCTTTATGTGGAAGGTTGAATTTTATGATATGCTTGCTTGGGTATGTTTTTTGTGTTCGGTGTGGTAGTTATTGTTTTCAGTTGTGTTGAGGTTAATATGGTGGTCTGGGTGTATAATGGTCTGTAAATGTGGTTTTGAGGGATGTCTGGTAAACATTTTTATTTGGTTTTTTTGTGTTATGTTGGTGATGGTGTTATGTTCTATGGAGATACTTAAGGGGCATCTTAAGAGGTTATTGTTCAAACAATTTTTTCCCTTTATTTATTATTTTTTATTATGATTTTGGATGATGATAATAGTTTGATAGGTATATGATGTAGTGTTCTAAACCTTCTGACTCATTTCTTTTCTGGAATTATGGTTTCGGAGGAGTTTGATGGAGTCAAGATGAGTTTTGAGGGGAAACACGGGTATATAACTAATATCTTAGCTCAGAGGACTCATATGTAATGGAGACATGAATACATCACAGAAGAGAGGAAGTAGTGGTATAGAGAGGTATTTTATAGTATAGTGGCATGGTAGGAGGTTTTTTTCTAATTCCATTGTTTGTATAGTTTTTTAATGGATACCCTCACATTGGCATGGAGTCTTGGGGGTGACTATTTTAGAGTACTTCCATTTTATAATGGCTTCACCATGGAACATGTATACAACATAGACATTTCAAGGTGTGTGGGTTCAACGGTGTGGTGGTTTCAACTATACAACGTTCTTCTTTATTTTTTATCAGATATTATTCATGGAGATATACACAATTATTAGATGCTACTTTGAAAACAGGGATATAGTGTCCTCCTTCCCTTAGTGTGATAGTTCTTTCCTTTTTCAGTGGTTAAGTGGCATGGTTCTCACTACTGCATTGTGGTCTTATATTTTACATACCACTAATTAATGCCAAAATACCCTCAAACCACCCTATTATCCTAATATACTTCATATTTTTTGGGAGACACATGTGTTTCATTAAGATGTATTATAGTCTATTTTTAGTATAATTCAAAATCATACTTGGGGTATCAATATTTTTTGGATTTAGGTGAGTATTTATCATTTGTTCTTCCTATATGTCCATATTTCTTATTGTTTTTTCATCAGAAGTAGTTTTTTGGTAAGGGGAACGTGTTGTGTTAATCATTTTTTGGTGTAAAAATATTTTGGGCTATTTTTTAGGGTTATCATGATTTTCCCATTCATCCAATTACTTGGTTGTGATATCCCTTCCATTCCAACCATGTGTTTTGGTTTAGGAAACTATGTTTAAGGTATAAGATCATTCCTTTCACATCTAGTTATATAATGATGGAGGGTTTATTCTCTATTTATGTTTTTTAAGGTAGTATTCATTTGAAAAATGGGGGTAATTAATTAGTTTAACTATAATTTATGTTTAAGTGGAATGAATCAAATTTTTACCATTTTGTTATTATTAATATTGTGATTGTTCCATATTGATTCATTTTTGAAATTGTTCCCATTAGGGGAATTTTTTGCTATGTGTTTTTCATGATCATGGAACCCATGATGTGTAGTTATTTTATCACCTTTAATGAAATTGTATATGATAATATATGTGGCTAATGAATTCATTTCACATTGAAATTATGGATTTTGTGACAATACACATGAAAAAACCCAATGAATGTTATGAAATTTCACTTGAAAAATGAGAATCCTAATATATTTGTGAAATAAAAATTAGTGTGATGTGTGGTCATGATGTGTGGGGAGGATTTTATGAGAAATATTTCAGATTATTGGTTTCGTTGTGTGGTTAAATGTGATGATACATAGTTATGATATGTTTTGGATGCAATGGGAATTGGTTGTGATCTAATAGATGTGATGATAAGTTGTGGTCATGTAAAATTATGGTAATGTGGGGTTTATTGGGATGTCAATTATGGGTTGTAGCTGTGTTTTGGTAGATACCTAGTATTAATAAAATAACTAGTCAATATTGAAATATTAAATGGTATGGGATGGTTTTTCTAATGGGTTAAAATGATTATGGAACACTTGTTTTGAAATGAGACGTATAGTTATAAGTGGTTAATGATAAATATGAAATAAATGGATGGAATGTTGGATTGTTTGGTAATGGTAAATCTTAAAAATTGATTAAAATGTAATGAAATGTAGAATGTGGTTTTGGCCTATTTGCATGGTTTTATGTATTTATGGGTGGCCCCAAAAAGTGGTATAGGATGAGTCTTGGTGGTGATGATTATGAGTAGGGATAGAACTCTTGTTGTTAACCCATTGGTGGGGATTTTTATGTTTATATATATATATATACTTTTTATCTTCTTTTTATTTCTATACACACCCTTATGATGTCATCAACCATGTTCCAAATTATATATTTTCATGGTATTTATCTAAACATCTCGACGGTGAGGATGTTTGGATTCCTACACCCTCTTATATATTCTCTCCCACAAATGAGTTTTATAAGAATAGTTTGTATTTTATATAGGTAAAAAAGTAAACAAGGGGTGATTATTTAAGAATTTCTTATGTGTATATAGTGGTGTCATGAATGGTAGGAGGAGGATATCAGGTTGATGTATTTAACGTTTACAATACCATACTAATATGGGTAAATTTGTTGATTCCATTTCATAATCCAGCTGTATTTAGGTAGGATGTGATGTTATTAACCACAAGTCTTTGGGAGAGATGTGGTGTGGTGGTCAAGATGTCTTCAACTATGATGTGATATAATGGACTTGGTGTTTTTGGATGAGATGTGATGTGATGTGATAACCCAGGTGTCTATGGATGAGATGTTATGAGATGTGATAGCCCAAGTCTGCTCATGTAGGGTTACTATATAGAAGAGATGGGAGTTCCAGTACATACGTCATTTCCATGTGAGAGTGAAACATAAGTAGGAATGTGGTGTGCGGTACCAGTTTTATTAGTATTATTCTTATTATGTTTATTTACATTGATGGATTATTTTTTGATATTTCCTTGGTGAATATGTGAATTGTTAGTTGACCTAATTAGGTTCTATTAGTTACACTATTTACTTATGGGTGCATTAGTATAATTATTTTTCTTGTACACAACATACTCTTTGTGTAATTATATACACTATATTAGTATGATCAATCTACATATTTATATTGTTTTTTAGTATCCAATATGACATCATGGACCATGCATGGAATTTTAAGCTTGGGAATTGGAATTTTTTGGGTTTTGATACCTTAAGGACTTATTATAGTACATTATTTAGAGATTACTTATATTTGATAAAATTATTCATTAATTGTGTGATATTTTTTGAAAAATTATTTTATATTGTCATGAGGTCACTTTGGGTTGATCATCGTATCTCCCAGACCTATATTATAGAGGTATATTCGTTCAACTAAAATAATAATTTTATACCCCGAACACCAGTCACCAACCCAAGGCCTACTACTGTTAGGTCTCAAGGGTAAATATCCTACATCCTTCATTGTTGACTAAGGAGTGGTACCTTTAAATCAAACCCCCTAGTTATCTATATATCAACTCATTTTTTACTATATAGGAAAAAATAATCTTTTATCTGTATTTCATGTACAGGATGATCTTCATATACCATATCCCAAGTAATATGTCAAAAAAATAAATCTTTAATAAAACATAGTAATGTCACATTTTTCTTATCCCAAAGTTTATAAAACTGATGATGGAACATGGCCTCATGATTGATAAACCATACACCAGTATCTACTTATCAGTTGAATGTTTTTATAGTACCCCATATAGTGACTATTCCCTAAAATGAAAACTATATCAGTGAATATATAATGGATTTACAGTTGATAGAAATCCATAATTAAATACTTTACGTTAATATAAATTTTTAAACCTATATATTTCATGAATGTATAAAACAATTATGGATTTACCAATGTATTCTCATATTAAATATAAGACATAAACTGAACAAAATTAAATGAGGCCTAAAATTAAACTGTGACACCACCTCGGGTGAGTCTCTACATCCCCACTAAACATCATATGTTTTTCTACCAGAACAAGTTACATCGTTTTAACATGTTATTAAACCATAATATCTTCACATGATCAAGAATTACCATATTGGGTGTGAAAATAAATCATATTATGCCACTACCAATAGTGTTCATAATAAAAAATAGTATATATGTCTATAAAAGAATTAAATGAAATGAAATGTATAAATGTTAAGTTAATGAACCTATCAAACCATGGGGTACTTATAAGTAACTATGATGGTCAACATATAATTTATTTTTCATATTATACTTTAGGATACTTATTTTTATATAACTATTACAGCTAATCTCTACATTGAGTAACTCATCTCAATAGTTATGATGAATTTTCTAAAACATAAAAGGAATATAAACACATTAGGGGTAGTACATATCACATGGAATACTCAATCATTTCAGGATGGATCATATATAACCTATAAATCTAACTTCTCAGGTTGATTCACTTCCAACCAACATCAAAAGAATCATTTATATCCCATTTCACAAAAATCTTGGGAGGCATCATATGTCAGATTATTCACTATCATATTGGGACGAATCATGTCTAAAACACATAAAAAACATCATAATAGGGATCACATTTAACCTATTTTAAAACTATATCAGGAGGTGTCATGTCTTACCCATATAACCACCATCTTATGAGACATCATGTTTCACCTTTATCATAACTAACCCTGCAGTAATAATATCCAACATTTATCATATCTATCTTTTAATGTGTCACATTTAACCTATATAATAAGGATCCTTATGATTAGTATTACACCTAACCCCAAGGAAAATAATTTTTTAAATTTGGTTGAAAACTATTCACATACCAAACAAAACACCTAGTGAGAATTACACCCAACTACATAGCGAACCTAAATATTTATTTTAATTACACCCATCCAAATACAAAATATAACCTTTTTTTGGCATTAAACCCTTCCACAATCCTATATGTAACAACATTTAGTATTAAAACCACATTTCTATCAAACATAACTTATAGTTGGTATTACATCCAACTGCATTCCTTAAATAATTTCCCCTAGGAATTAAAACCAATTGAAAACCAACATGTGCCTCCATATGTCATTAAACCAAATAATATATTAATCATAATTACATTTTGGTATTCACCAAACCACATTCCTACTCTTGTGATGAAATAATACTAATCACGTTTTTACAATAATATCAAACACATTCCATATTTTATTATTTTTAATTCTTTTTGTTTCACACCATGACCATGACAAGTAAATTATTTTTAATTATTTTTAATATTTTTTATGTTGATTTTTTGTTTTAGGCCTGTCCATGATTAAAATTAGAATTTTTTAATTTTTCATCATGGGAGAAAGTTCAGTACACAGTTAGTAAAAACTATTTGGAAACCATAAAAGGTTGTCTATTTTTTAGCAGATCTGATGCACGGTGGGATCAAAATATTCCTAATAATGTATCCTACCCATGTGGGGTTTCCAAGTCATCTAGTAGAGGTACAAATTTGGTGGATAGTTTTTCCAACCATGTGGCCTTCCACATTTTTTAAAATGAAATGTTTTAATTATATTATTATTAGTATTGATGGTGTTATTATATTTTATTAGGTTTTATAATTATACACAAAAGGGTTTCTCCCCCCCCCCCATATGCACAACCCTCCCCCCCTTGGATTTATTGACCCACAATGGAAGGGGCTCCCCTTGCGCACTACTACCTCCTCTACTCTTCCTCCAGCTACAGTTTTACTCTACAAATTTGGATTTGATAAACTCGATTGAGTTTCTTCTCTCCTTATCCTTCCATATTCATATCATTTTCTTCGTTTAATTTTCCACTCGGAGGTGAAAGTGATGTATACAAAAACCTAACCTTATTTTGGTGTGTTTCTCTAATTCATCCTTCATTTCTAGGGTCCATGGGTACCGTGGGGATCGATTCTAGACACGAGTGTTGAAGGCATTGGATTTTACATGGGGTTTAGGTAGGTTTTGATTCATTCTTTAATTTTGAAATTTTTTTAATTATTTTTTTTTGTGTTTTTAGTATTTTTATAATTTGTTTTGGACCACATTTCATGAAGGAGACATAAAACATATGTTTGGGTAAGGCATATATATATTTATATACATTTTTTGTACATATTACCTCATGGAGAGGGAAATATGTACGTTGCAGTTATGGGTATATGTATATGTATATGTATATGTATATATATATTTGAATATACATGTTGGCATTAAAGGAGGGTCTCTTTCATTTTTTAGACCATTTCGGGTGGTTTATTATTTCCTTCATTAAAATCAGTTTGTTTTTATTTAGGATCACTATTCCAAACCCTTTATTTTCAATTCCACAATTTCTTTATTGTTTTGATAATATATTTTAATTATTAAATAATGTGTATATTATTTTAAAATTGGTTATGATTATTGGAAATTGATTTTCACTTGTTCTTTATATAAAATTAAGCATCTATTTATGATCCTTATTATTAAATCATGAACTCAACATTGTTTTGAAATTCATTGAATTTTAAATGCCCATTTGGTAACTAAATGATTTATATAAAGAAAATTATTATTTTAAAAACGTTTTTTTCTAAAATTAAATTGTTTCTTTTAAAATGGTGAGGTCTTGTTAACACATTGAATTAATATATAGAATGGAAGGACACTCTAATGTCATGTCCCATGAATTTAAAATGTGATTAATGTTATAGATTTTTGATTTATGATATGCACTTGGTAGAAAAGGTTTTTTCTTGGTAAAGTGACTTGGAAAGTGGATGAACGTGAGGAAGGAGATTAGGGGTGAGAAGGTTGATGGATTTTGGGTAATGTATATGTTATATATTTATAAGATAGCTTCATAAAAATGCACCTCAATTCTAGCATGGAAAACTAGAATCTTTCATATTTGGGTGGGAATACTAGTTATAGTAAGCTTTGTGAGCCGGTAGGGTCTTGGCCTGGTCTCTCTAATATGATTATGTTGAAACACTAAATAAACTTTTATAATGGGTCTTGGTTGGCTCAAGCAAGATATGAACCATCATGTATTGGATTTGACAACCGAGAGTATAAGGATACTAGGGGTCCCACTAACTCTATTTAGATAGGGATTTTTCACGGTGCTTGGACACTTTTAATTTAGTTTTTATGGAAATATATCCAAATTATTTGTTTCTTTTCTCATTAATATGTATAAAATAAAAAAATTCCTATATATTTGCTTTGTTGTTCTACAAATATCATAACACCTCTATTTTTGAATGTATTTGGAGACACTTCATAAATGTAATTGAAAAATTTATTCACATAAAAATCGAATCGTGATAGACATTTGGTAAAGAATTAAAAACCTTACTATCTATATATCATATCTTTAAACTAGTATGACTTAGATTTGTTCTTAATTGTAATTCATTTGGAATAATTTTTCTTGGAACACCTACTTTGATTTGACACTCAAAATTATACATATTTTTTTTATCTTTCAGTGCAACTCCAGGATCAGTCTTGGTATCTATGGAGGGACATTGGTTTGGTTGGTGGTGACCTATGAGTTTAGATATATGTAGGTTTGATATTAATTAATTACACTCTAAGTATTTATTTTGTTCTTCTAATTTTATTTTCCAATTTGTATGTCATTTATCAGATAAACAATTCACAATTGAGAATATTTTATGTTTGAAACTTGTAGCCATCCCAAGAGGTTGAAGAACGCCTATTGGGACTTATTGTAGTATTGATAGGGAGATAGGTTTGGGGTTGACTTGGGTTGGTACATGAAAAAATGGTATAATAGTAACCCTTTTATATTTTGGATGTCAGGTATATCAAAGTTATGATATTTAGGGATTATGAGGTACATCATGGTTTGGTACCTAATCACCACTGATATTTTTTGTGGAGAGTGCCTTTAGGATTATGGGAAATCCATATGTCGTAAGGGTGTGTGTTGTCTTGGGTATGATTGATAAATAGAAAATGCAATCGTGTAAGGTGATCTTTCCATCCTCATTGTGAGTTGTGAATCCTTCGGCATTCTTCAAGACAACTTTCATCCAATGGTTTATTTTAGAAGAAGTGGAGTAGATGAAATTGGTATAGCTTATAAATGTTTAGCAAGGTAAACTAATAGTTAAGTGGTATGGTTCTATTTTAATGAACCAGTTTCTTTTTCTCCATATATAGTCTCAATTGGCTAGTTAAAATCTCTTCTTTTTATGAGGGTCTCTATTCGAGGATTAAAGATCACATTTATTCTTCTGAGAAAGTCATAGAGGGTAGCATGTGGAAGTTGATAGTCTAGTCTATTTTAGTGTTCATGAGGGTTCCCCATCCTGTGAGGATTTTTAACTAGAGGAACATATTCTATAAAAGTCACCTTTATCAGTTCCTACCTGTTATTCATCAGACCACTCACACGGTTGCTTCCATTGTGGTCATTTTAGGCACATTAAGACAAATTTCTATAATCCGATGAAGTATTTTCATTGGAGTGGATGCTTTTTCTATCCAAAGAAGTTATGTATGTTGTGCTATTCATTGAATAATATAGGGTTAATAATTATAATCTCATTACTATGGTTTATTAGATGACTCAATATATTGGGCCTCCAACTAGATGTATCAGAGTGATTTTTTAAAATAGATTAAGATTTTATTTGTGCGGGGGGATATACATTCAACATATTGTCTCCAACTACTCTGTAGAAACTATTTATATTTACCCCTATTGGGGATTTCTATTTCTGAACTTTCTATTTTGGGGATCTTGTTGGGGAATTTTTCTTAGAATTTATGTGGTAGTTCCTTATGGATTTAAACTCTTAAATGTTTAGTCTCTCTTTTGATTGGTTTTAGTTCTTGGGTGGTGCTCATTTGGATATGATTATGTGTTATGGATGTTTTGAATCATTGATTGGTTTTTTATTCAACATCAATTCATTTTATTGCGAACCCCACATTTTGGTGTGTGTTCTGTCACGATTTATAGTTTTTTTAATAGTGGTGAAACCCACTACATATCTCATTATTATCTTCTCTAAAGGTGGTCAAGTGTGACATGGGATGTTAAGAGGTCAAACAATTGTTAGATGTTTTTTTCTAGATTTGTAAGTTGTTTTGGATTTGAAAATTAAATATTTTCTATAATACTATAATGATAGGAAGAGAACGTTGGGAAAAAGCTCTTGGTGAACCTGGTAAACGGGTTCTTGAGTTTCAACTTTGTGAATTTTGATATTTTTTATCCAATGTGTCTCTGAATTTCTATATTCCTAACCATGATCATGGTAGTAGGTCTGCTTGGATATTGGTTCATGTGAATATTTATTATATATATCCCTAATGGACCACTATGATATCATTTCTTTATTAATATTCCTGAGGTTGGTGTGTTCCATAGCATGAGGTTGTGTTTTGATATTTCAGCCTCATCCATTGAATCTTTTTTCAGATGATTCATGTTATTTTGGACTTATTTGTTCTCTCATTTAGTTTGGATCCATTTATTTTAGAGTGACATATTTTTTTTCTTTTTAGGTTCAGTGATTTTTATGTTGTTTGAATAATTGTTCTTCGATCTTCAGGTGGGGGATTTTTTCTTACATTTTATATGTTGTCTTTGCTTCTTCTATCGGTCAGTTGAATCTTTGGGATTTGGGGGGGGGTGTAGTATTTGTTAAATAAACTACACAAAGACCCTTACATGTTAATTATTTTCAATCATATAATTATTTTTAAATGTAATTTTTAGTTTCTTCCCAGTCCATGTTTTAAATTTGATTTTTTATATTTTTCATCATAGGTGCATAGTTAGGGCACGATTAGTAGAAACTATATGAAGTCCATGTGAGGGATGTCTGTAGTTTTTAGAAGATTCAACCACATATATGTAATATGATTTAATAACCATGTATCCTACTTTTGTGGTGTGTCCATGGACAATAGTATAGGCACACAGTTGGCCCACAGTTTGACCAACGGTGTGGCCTTCATTTTTTTATAAAAAATTGTTAATTATATTATTATTAATGGTATTATTATTACTATGATTATTATTTTTGTTTTTTATTAGTTTTTATTATTATACCCTAAAGAGGTTATTATCCCCCCCAACATCATATGATCCCCCCCCCCACATGGTTCATTTGACCACACCCAAAGTGGAACCCCACACATGAAACTGCCTCTTCCCATATTCCTCTGATGACCATTTTTCTCAAATTTTGGTGTGATCAATTCTGGTAAGTTTATTTTCTCCTTATAATTACTTAATATATTACTTGTCTTGTTTTTATTTTCTCCCAAGAGGTGCATGTGATTTTGTCTAAACCCAAACCGTCTTTCTGGATATATCTCTTATTACTCCTTGATGTCTAGGGACCTTGAGTCATATGGGGACTAATTGTAGCCATGAACATTGATGGCAGTGGATTCACCATGGGTTTCAGGTAATTTTTATTCTGTTCTTTAATTTTCACAACATTTAATTAAGCATATTGTAATTTTAGTGTTCTGGGAATTTTTCTAGCGATTTATCAACAACTATTCTTGAAGGAGACTTAAACTGCTTTTGTGGGAAAGTAATAAATATATATACCATTTTTGTACATATTACCTCATGGATAGGGAAATGTATACATTATAATAATGGGTATTTATATATACATGTGCCTATGTTTTTATGTGTAAAATGAGGGTTTATTTGTTTTTGTGGATATTTTGGGGTGGTTTCAAATTTACTTTGTTAAAAGTTGTGTGTTTTGAGGTAAGTTTCCAATTCCTAACCCTTTAATTTGAATTCCTCAATTTCTTGATTTTTTAAAAAAAATGTTTTTATTATTATATAAAGTGTATATTCTATGAAAATTGGTTGTTATTTTTGGAAATGGATTTTCACTTATTCTTTATATTTTAAGTAATATGTTAATGTGGGTTATTCATATTAATTCATTAATCCATCCTTATTTTGAAATGCATATTACATTAAAATTACAATTTGTTCATAATGTATTTATATATTTAAATGTACTATTTCTCAAGGGTTTTTTTCAAAAAGATTCAAGTTTCTCTTAAAATGGTGAGGCCCGATTGACGGTATGAATTTTTTTTATAGAAATGAGACCCCCAATTAATGCATTCTCTATTAATTAAAATCTTGATGTTTGTGATAGTTTTGTGATTTATCATATGTGCTTGGTAAAAAATGTATATTCTTGGTTTATATTAAATAGAATGGGGATTGACATATGGAGTCAGATCAGGGTGAGAAGGTGGATGGGGTTTGGGTAAAAATATTATATGTATTCGAATTTTAGAATAATAAAAATTCACCACCATATGGGATTGTCATATTGGAATCAGGTGTATCTAGGAGGGAATAGTGAGTATAGTTTTCTACGTGGGTTGGATGGGATGAGGAAGAGTCACTATTACTGGATTGTATCACAACACTAACAAAACATTTATGATGTGGATTGGTTAGCTCATGAAAGATAAAAACCATTATGACTAGGATTTGAACAATGTGAGTATGAGGATCCCATGACCCCACTAACCATAGATACATAGGGATCTTCCAGGGTTCTTGAACTCTTTTATTCTAGTTTTGAGGGTACTATTTTAAAATTATCCTTTTCCTAGTTCAGTTCAATGTCTTAATATTAAAATTCATGTTTATTTTCTCTATTTTGAATCATCTATCCTACCAAATATATTTTATTATGTTATTGGAATTATTTAAAGAAATTAATGTAAAAATGCTTTAACTTAGAAATGGAATATTGATACTCTTTTTTTAGAAAAAATTTTAAACCTTACTATCTATATATCAAAATTTTAATATAGCAGGAATTCGATTTATTTTTAAAGGTAAGGAATGGGAAATAGTTTATTTAGGAATTTATACTGAGTTTTAATACTCATGCTTATACCTATGTATTTTTTAATCATTTGATTATTCTCTCAACTCAATCTCGTTCACCTTGGAGCGACATTGTTTTGGTTGGTGGTGAACCACATGGTTAAATAGAGGTATGTCTGATTTTATTTCTTTTCTATGTTGTTGTTTATTTTATTTTTTTTAGTTTATATTAATCTATTTTTTTATTATTTATGGTATAAACCATTCCAATTTGAGCATATTTGATGCATGTCACGAGTTTTTAGCCTCGAAGGATTGGGAACCCTTCATGGGCCTCAATGTTGGCTAGCTTGGGTGACCAGTTAGGGGTTGAACTGGGTTTGTTCATGACATGTATCATATAATTCGTTTAATAAACTTAATATGATCCCATAATATATAAAAATTAGTTTGGTTATCTAAACATGCAGCTCACAACAAATTGACACATAATTCTTCTCATGGTAAATAATTTATCACCATTGGAATTGGTTCATCTAAATCCATACAGCACAGTAAGCTACCCATACCCATGGTGTTTCACACCTATTTTACACATTCCAAGCCCAAAATTCCTCAGTATGGTTTAGAATCCTATACACACACCCTTACAATAGGGTTATACTATTGTGGAAATAACCGTACAAAAAAATTTCTCCTGATGGATCTATTATAACACATCTCAACCTATACATGTGTTTAAATCACTAAGTAACACTTGGGGATTCCATACAAGGCCCACATCTCATTTTAGGGAATAGAACAACCCTCTTGGATATGTTTTCTATGTATCAAGTAACATCCCAATATAAAATGGTTTTTGATGACCGTGTTCTCAAGAGACATGTATTTGGGACTTATCATATTCTAGATAGTCTGTTAACATATATTACAAAACAAGGAAATAAATATTGGTTTAATTTTTGATAGATCATACCCATGTGACTATGCCTAATATCTCCCAAATATATGAATAATTATTTAAATAGGTAATATTAGGGGTCATTTACCTAAAAAATTATGTTATCTACTTAATAAGGCTAATCAAATCCTTAAAAATGTTAGCATAAAACACCATGATTGTACACAATATCATTACTAATTTAATATATTCAATTATTAAATATTAAAAATATATAATTATTTAACCAAAGAAAATATTAACTTCCCATTTATGAATAATAAAAGTACTAATTACTAAGAGATTAATCATTATAATAATTTTGATCAATATAGTGCACATCCCACTTGGATAAAATACTAAATCCAATTCTATTAAAATCCCCAACAATAGGTATAAAATTGATTAATGTATTTCATTCTATATGATAAAATTACATTAATGAATAATGGTAGTGGCTTACTAATAAAGAACAAATGCTAAACTTCTATTGTTCCTCCACCTAATTCCACCTAGAACACCCTACCCAAATTCACAGGTTTTCTATCCTAATTCAACCATGACCTACTAGAATCATCACAAATTCAATAAACCTTCCTCAGTCAAAGAAGAAGATATGAAAGAGAATGAATAATTTGGAGATGAGTATGGAATATCTCATCTCAACCATTGATTCATCTAGCCTAAAATATAAATATTTACAACGAGTATAAGTATGGGGAATGATAAAAAAAAGTGGTAGAATTCCATCTATACTTGGTAGGGTAAAAAATAAAAATCCTAAGTGGATTAAAATTTTACCCCTCTCATTATAAAATTAATTCTCATGAAAAATTCACTATAAACCCCTCTATCCTTATACAACACCACTAAATAGGGAATCAAGATAATTACAAAATGGAATTCTTATGGTATGCCATTACATGTAACAAAAGAAAACATCATCACAAGCACATTGATATGATCCCTCAATAATAAAAATAAATATTACATCATTTTATTCAAAAATTAATTACTTTCCATAAAAAATCACACCCCAAAAACAATAGTTTTTTTTATTATTTTATTTTAGATTCATAATAATAATATTTTACAACATTGTGTTAATTTCTCCATATTCAAACCACTCTAAACCCACATTTAAAAATATCATACGCTATAGTCATATTTATATCTGAGGGAATAGAACCATAACCCAATGGGTGAGATGATATTCTCATTAATGTAAAAAGAATTGATAATAAATCATAATTGAGCATATGATTAACATATATGTTTGAAAACATAATTTGGGTGATTTAAGATTAAACATTAAAATATTATATAATAAAAAAATATCACAAAAAAAGATTCATTATGAAAGGATATTGGTATAAGATACTAAAGGATTAAGAAGGATTGTTGAAACATGTGTCAATATTCATGAATAGTGAGAACATAAAATGGGTATGTTTCATATCATTAGAATATGGTACAATCAAACCCAATGAAATCGAATCATATATAAAGGTTAACTATTAAGTGATTCATATCATAGTGGACTAGTAGAAACACCTATCCATGAAATATATAGAATGGGATAACCAGATAAACCCAATAACCTTTTGGACTTGATATGACCACATATGAACCATACCCATTTATAAATTGGATAACCAACCTCTTCCCATTACCTTTTGGAATATTTCTATATAACTGCACCCTGTAAAATTCTAGACATGAGCTAGCCACCTGCTCTGCATATCCTTTTATAGATTGGTTGACCAACTGAATCATAACCTTATATCATGAGATATAAAAATTAACCAATTAATTGGATTCATATAACAGAACTAATTGTATTATAATTAACAAATATACATATATCTGGAACCTGAACATTAACACATTCACAATCACATAATATATTAATTAAATAATGAGAAATAAAGAAGTTCCATTATGATTTCCAAAAAAAATCATAATACATCCTCATAAAGAATTTATATGGTACCCTTAGATCGTATATCTAGTGAATCATAATAATAATTGAAGTATTTGTGCAGAGATGTAAAATACTTTAATAAAAATTAAAATCACCTTAAAAAATAAAATTAAATACCCTCTAAATTTAAAAATTATTTATATTTTAATGTAAATAGTTTATAAAATAACTATAATAGAAATTAATATGAAAAAAATTAAAAAATTGGAATGTAATGGTCTTAGTGAAATCTAAATGTTATGGTTGAAAAACTATTTTATGTCAAAAGCATTAAAAAAATCTTTGAGAATTTGAAAAGAATGTAAATAGAAAACAACACATGAAGAAACAATAAAAATATATTCCACTTATTATTTCTTAAATAAAGTAAAAAAAAATTATAATAACCTTATGGAATCTTATAAGAATTTCAATGAAAATTTATAATATAAAATAAAGAATATTAACATGGAGGAAAATGATTCCAAACCGAAAAAAGAGATATGGTTGGTTCGACTTATAGTAATATTATCTATAGAATTGTGAAACAAAGTAAGTTTAAATGGTAACAAGACATAATATATATAAAAATAGAGGTGAATAAAATATATGTGGTTTCATATTGAAAAACATAAAATTTCTATAATTAGTCAGTTAAATGTGGACCATCTCAATTATAATGTTAAATTGGAAAAGAGACTCTTATGGCATTGTAACATTAAAATATAAACCCTTTTAATGATATAACCTTATATATATTTTCAAATCCATTTAATTTGATGAAAATTATTATTTAATATATTAATGGGGAGTATAATCCCCACCAAAAAGAAAACAAATGTTCAATATGATACATGTATTAAAAAAATGGAAAATGAGATGAGAAACCATTACCTAAAATTATATCTTGTTCAAATGATCTCCAAATACTTTTATAAGTAATTAGACACCATTTTTTATCCATATCATAACAATATTTTAAATTATTTTATGATATAATATTCATATTTAATTTTTTATTACCCATTTATTAATCTTTGTGAAAATTAATATTTAGGCATTAATTGTTTCATCCATCCTATGTTATCCTCATTATGATAGTTGAAGTCCTTACTATTTGATTCTTACTACATCACCTAATGAATTTAAATGAATATATATTTTATGTATTCGAGTTTTTTTATGTCTACTGGTCATTTTGTAGAATTTATAGTGATGGTTTATAAAGAGCAGTTAGAATATCATTTTTTTTGAATTCCAATTTTATAATAATAATTGGTTTTATTAATGAGTATAATTATTTATATTAACATCAGCTAATTATAATAAATATTAAATTAATTATTAATACATAAAAAGAAACGTATTTATGGTTTCTAAATAATTCATGATAATAACATTCCAGTATAGTCCATGTTGGTGGTAAAACTGCCCAAAAAAAGAACATGTTATTACTAATAAATGATTGAGAACATTTATTTTCATGATGATAATATAATTTTCAAAAATGTTTATCCATTTTAGTATTACATAATTAGAGTACATATTGGTGTTTATAAGTGCCTGAGCAGAAATGGTTAATGAAATCAATAACGAAAAACACAAATGATACATTGACAAAATCACCCCTTCTCGTACGTGTTATTTCAGACTGAAGGACTTAGGAATCCTAGTAGTGATCACAGGCCACCAAATATGGTAAATTACTTTGGATAAGGGATTTTGGGATGATATTTATGTTGAAATTAAAGTATTGTGTTTTTTAGATTGGATAGAGGAAATCTCCTTTTATATGTAAAAATGAAGGACATTTCGTTGAAAACATAAGATATGTGAAGGGTAAAGATGGAATAAAATGAGGTTAGGTGATTTAGTTAATAAATTGTTTGTGATACATGTGGGAATAACTCCAACTCAAAATAATGGACTTGTAAAAATGTAAATGTCATGTTAATAAAACATCATTTCAGAAATTTTAAATTTAACTCATTTTATCCATTCATTGGACTTGTTAAATAATCACCATTACAATTCATTTCTTATTATAAATATAAGACATCAACTCATACAAATTTTAAAAATATTGAATTAAAATTATGACTATATTAATTAATTTTTTTATTATAAATATTTGTAATTTAACTTTTAAAATAAAATATTTATTTAATTGGAAAAATGTATTAAATAGAAATGGAAAATTTAAATCATTATTTTTATTTTAATTTCACAAATATTACTAATTATTAAATAATTATTTATATACTTGTTTACATAAATATGAATTATATTTTATAAAAATACTCATTTTACACAAAAGTATGTATTTTTCTTAAATAAAACCAATATTGCACTTAAAGAGACAATTTTTATACATAAGTATTTTTAAACATTAAATAATTGAAATAATATTTTATCAAATATTTTAATTCTAAACATTTAAATTTATAAATTCGATGGTTTTAGAATAGTTAATTTAATATAATTATAATTTTATAATAATAATTATTATTATAATCATAATGGGATGAATATAAATAAATATTTTTAAAATAATAAATTTAACTTTATTATTTTCTTTTTATTTGCCATTTATTTTATCTAAGTTTTAGTTTTCTTATTTATGTTTCATATTTCACTCTAATATTGTTTTTATGTGTATATATCACTTGTTTAAATATTATTGTTGTTCAATTTTGTTTAATTTTTTATGTATGAAAAGATATAAAACAAACAATATGTATTTAAAGGGAAATACATAATAGAATTATTTGGTGTTATATTCAAAAGGAATTAAATTTTTTCAACCTAATATTTTATTTCACTAATTAAAATAAATATTTGTACTTTTCCATCATAGTAACATCTAGTTCCTGGGTCAATTATTCAATCTTATGTGAATATTTATTACATATCAAAATAAATCACACACTGTAATTTATAGGTTTATTATCATTGGAAATTATATACATAAAAATATTATTTTACAACACCACGAACATTTATCAATATTCAGACCATAATAGACACCCTTCTATATATATCATATATTATACATTTATTCAGGTCATGTGTAATGGAAATATAAGAAAAGGGTAAGCTGATATTCTCATTAAGGGTACACATAAATGGTAAATATTTAAGATCAAATGTGCGAATGAGATAAACATGTGGCTATGACTATATAATAATGGTTCTCGAACATTTATTTCAGAAATCATACTCAATATAACATAGAGAAAAATGCATGTTTCATAACCTGAGGATATTTGTATAAGTTAAGTAATGGGACATAAGATTTTGGAAATATGATTTTGTAATCCTAAATCATGATAACATAATATAGATATGATATATAAAATAAAAATATCTTCTAAACATAAGAATAACTATCATAACATAGTTCATGGTTTACCACTAAGACATTTATATCATAATGAACTTGGTTGACCACCAACCTATAACATAGTAAACTTAGGATAACCATATACACATCATATCCTTTTAGACATCCTTTGACCACCTTCACCGTATAACCTTTTATAATTAGTCTACCCTCAATTATGCCATATAATTTTGGACATGGGAAAACCACCCACTACCCACAACCTTTTGGACATGGGCTAAGAAACCACCCCTTATATCCATTAGAACATGGGAAAACAACATGGGGACTATCCTAATGTCATGAGATATAAAAAATTACCCAATTAATTTGAGGAATATAAATTGCACACCTAATATAAGTTGATACACCACACATATATTTGACACATGAACATGAAAACATTCTTAATTCAATAATATTAATGAAATCCTGATAAATAAATAGGTTTCATGAATATTTCAAAAACACATGATCATGATCTATCTATAAAAAGATGGTGGAAAATATCCTTATAGAAAATCTCATGTGAATCATATCAAATGTTAAAGGATGTTGAAATATATTGAAAAAATAGTATAAGAAAAATATAAATTGGTAGAAAAAATAATAACAAATACAATTGATGTTTTTTATAACATTTATTTTAAAATATTAAAATAATTAAAAAAAGAAAAAACATTACTTTTGAAAACCATGATTACCAAGAAAGTAAGAGTTATATATAAAAATTCGTAATGAAGTCAAAAAAAATCAAAAAGAAATGTTTTAAAAAAATATTTGTTTCACAGTATAAAAATAATTTCAATAGAAAATTACATGAGTAGAAAAGGCCAAAAGGAGATTCATTTTATTATTTTGCAATGAAATATGAAATGAAAATAAAATTTTCTAATGAATTCATATATGTATAAAAAATGATAGTTATAAAAAATAATAATGAATATAAATTTTAAGAGAGACCTTCCAGACCGAAAAAGAAAAAATAATGTTCGATCATCACAAAATAATATTTTCTATTAAATTATCAACCAAATGAATGTTGTGTTATAAAAAGACATTTAAATCAAAGAAATTTTTGGAGTAGAAAAATACTTATGTGGTTTAAAATATAAATAAAATAAATTCAAATAATTATGTATTTATACAATGAAAATACGAATTTCAATGTGGGATTAGTAACAAAAACCATAATGGTTTTTGTATCTTATAAAATAAAACCCTTTGAAAGTGATTACATTGAGTGGATTTTTTATAAGGACCCACCCTTAATCATTTAGTAAAATTTATTATTTTAAAAAATAATTTTCCTAAATTAGTTTAAAGTTTTATGTTTAATGTTTTTGATAATTAGTTTATCACGCATATATAAATAAATATTACATCATGAGGTAGACACTTCCCATCAGTATCCATTTTCCCCACAATAAGAAAATTTTAAAAGGTAACAAGTTGTATTTTCATTAAATATCTTTTTAATTTTCACATTAATATCTTATTTTTACCTACTCATCATTAATACATTCTGATTTTTTTTAAATGGTATGATAAAAAAATGTTTCTATGGGACATATAAAAAGAATGTAAGAAACCTATTAGTCCATAAATATAGAAAAATTCCATTTTCAAAATAAACAGTGATCTTTGAATAACAAATTTCTTACCAAAGAAATTGACATCTCTTCCCCTATTTTTTAATTAAATATTTCATAAGTAATATAAATGGGGAAATAAAAATCATAATGTTTTCCTAAGAATAATGATAATCACATAAAATTTTTTTCAAAAAGATATTAATTTCACCCTTAAAGAAGTGGAAATATGTTTCCTTTAAACATAAGACAATTACCTTACCTAGTGAAATTATATTATTTTTATAAAAAATAGACAATATTTAAAAATTATCTACGTAACTGGGATCATATTTTCCATTCACTCTTAGAATAACTTTAAAAAATGAAATACCCTACCTGATATATTGTAATAGTATCCTAAGAGAATCATAATCATTTTACTACATCCCTTTACCCAATGAATTGAATAGCTCTATTGGGATAAACCAAAATCATGAGATATTTGAGGCTCACTAATCATTATAAATCATTAAAAAAACATAACATAATCATAACATAATAATTATTGTATTTTCATTATCACAATCTTAAAAATATGATTCTAGACTATATAAAATAAAATTATATATCAAAATAATAATTCCATTAAAAAAATTTCTAAATACTCATAACAGAGGAAATGGGGGTTTTTCTTTGAATAAAACAATAAATATTTTCACATGATAAAAAATCAAATAACTATTATGATGATGTAAAATAATATTTAATGTCATATTTGTTAAAATAATATATTTCTTTTATAATGTTGCTGAACAATTACGTATAAAATTTATAAAAAAAAATTTATTTTAAAATCATTGAAAGAAATTCAAAAGAGACATAAAATATTGTTTATAATTTACTTATTCCCATATAAATGTGTTTATACAACTTTTTTAGTAACATGGAGATGAAATACAGTAATTTAGAAAAAAAATATTCAAAACAGTTATAATAGGGTTTTTAAGGTAAAATGTTTCTTATATAGAGTCCAACTCATCATATTCATATAAAAAATATATACATATCATAATTATTTAATTTATTAATATAACTTTTCTTTTTTATTAGTCCTTCATTGATCATCTTCTCACCTTCTTCAATGGAATCTCTGATGTTGGCAAGAAGATTCACAATATTGCAATCCTCTGCCACAAAAAAAAACTAGACAAAAAAGCAGCATTGCTACCGTCTCAAGGAAAATTGATGAATCAGGTAAGTTTGTGACGAAATAGAGTCAATGAAATGGTAAAAAGCAGCAGTAGCAGCAAGATCATGTGTCTCTGATCGACATAATGAATGAATCTACGATTGTGGGACTTGAAATTGGAGGGAATCTAGCGGAGACTCTGACATCATCGATCATGAAATGAAGAAGCAACCAGAAAAAGAAAACTCTTGGATTGGGGGAAGTACTGTTGAGGGATTAGGTATATATCCTCCTGCAGAAGGTCAAAGAGGAGAGTCTCAAAGGATCCAGATTCTCATCTGAGAAAATTCTTGAAATTTGGGTTCCTCCGACGAGCGTTCTTCCTCCAGTGAACATCGTCAATGATGGATCTTCCTCGACCGCATCTCGAGTCCCGGTTCATGAAGGACTTCTCTAAACATGCAAGGTGGTGTGAAAAGTTGACACCTTTTTGTCATGAAATTAGTATTAGTATATTAAACTCATTTTTTCAAAAAAACATTGGTATAATGATAATGTTTAAAGAAGTAATTAATAAATCATTTTCAAAATAATAATCATGGCAAAATTATAATTTTTATATGTTAATTATACTTTTAAAATCAACCCTAAGAGATGTTCATGAAGAATTAATTTCTTTACAATCATAAATATGTGTGGTTGTATGTATATATGTGTAACACTTTCATTTTCCAAAGTGCATGGAGGGAATATAACGGGAATCAATTTATTTTTCTTGAATTAATATTATATCCTAAATTTAATATTAGTTTCAAAATATGACTATATATAATAGTCATGGAATTTTTTTCATGAAAAATGAATTGCATTTCTTGGTAGTGGTGGGAATCCACATGTATGCATGAATGATATTATCATTTTTAATGGATAAATGGTAAGAAATTAGCTGATATTTTTTCTTTATATAATGATAAATATGTCAATAATATCATATATGTACCTTAAATACATCAATATAAGTATCACTAAGAGGAGGTGATGGAAAATGAATTACATCTGTTCGCTAGCCAATAGTCTACCATACAAAAATAAGACAGTTTAATTTCCCATTTGACGGATGACAAGATAAATATATGTAATTTTATAACTCTAGTATCCCAAAGCTAGTGGTTATTTTAATACATTGGTTAAAAAAAAGAACCAAATAATTATGGATTAAATATTTTAGGAGTCATAAGAGATTAGATAGAAACATGATTTTCTCATGTCATTTGAAGACATGAAATTTAATTATATAATCCTTCTATGAATAATGTAATTTATTCTAGTAAATACCTGAATACATTCATAGATACCATAATATTTCCCTTGGGAGAGAAAAATATAATCATGGGTGAGATCAGATGCTAAGATTGGGAATGAATATTATAGAATATATCATAAATTAAATAAAACATTAATAATAATTATGAGATAAAAAATAATTTTATATAATATCCTAACAATTTAAATGAACATTAACACAAAACAGGGTAAGGGAAGCGCCTCGTTTTATCAATGCTAAGAAAAAATCGGTGATAAAGCAGTAGCCTAAATCAATGATAGATAAAAATCACTCATATATGTATCCTTTATCAGTACTATATTTAGCACTGATAAAGGTTTTTATGATTTATATTAAAAAATTTCTATTTGGATGCATTAACTAAAAAATGCATGTTTTTAGTTAATATATACTTTTTAATAATTCAAATATATATATATATATATAATGTTTTAAACAAAGTAATTCTAAGAATATAATTAAATATTTATCTATTTAAATAATTATAAGATTATAATTAAATATATTTATTTATTTATTTCTAAATAAACATAATATTATAATAAATTTCATTAAATAATAAATATATTTATTATATTTATTATATTTATTTGATATATTAGATTTATTAGATTTATTAGATTAATTAATTCGATTTTATGATTTTATATATTTATTAGATTATTTGATTATTTGATTTATTAGATTATTTGATTTATTATATTTTTATATTTATTTCATTTATAATTAATATAAATAAATAATTTTTAAAATATACATATTTATATTAAATATTAAATATATACGTTTCAATGGATTTGGTCATTAGATATTTTGATCATGCGTGCATATGTTATGTTTCATAATGTTCATTTATACGTTACACCCTTTGTTATTATTCATGTTTTCCATTGATGACTGATTTGTTATTATGTATATTTACTAGGTATGTGATTAATTCAATTAACTAATATATAATATTATGTTCTCAATAATACTTTTAAAATTACATTAAATATATTTATATAATTAATACATTTATTATATTTCTAATTATTAAATTTTAATTATATATATATACTTTTAAAAAATATTTATTTGTAATTATAATTACAACTATATATATGTATATTTAAATAATTATAAAATTTTAATAAATACATATTATATATATATATATATTTAAAATTATATACTAATATTTATAAATAAATTTATTTATTATTAATATTTTCACAACCCGTCCTCGGGGCCCATGCTGTGACTACCTCACGCCCGCCTTCCATAGGCCAGGGGCTGGCGACTAGCACCAAAGGCGTAAATCCCAATAACTGGGAAGGCATTGCCTTTATAAAAGTAAACAAAACACCACAGAGTACAAGCCGAAGTAATACACTAAGTACAAAATAATGTGCTGAAAAGTAAATGGGCCAGAATACAAACCCAATCGAAAGTACAGCTACAACTGAATGAAAGTACAATAGAAAATACAAGTAGCTAGAAGAATAGAAGCATCCCCTAGGTCATCCACCTCGGATCCTACCTGAAGGGTAGGTATAGATAGCGCACCTCCTGGATCGTCCACCATGGATCCTACCTAAAGGGTAGGTATAGATAGCCTCCACAACTCTCTCGCCCATCAACCTCCTCCGAGTATCTTCTCATCGTGAAGTCCACCTCCAGATACTGACTCGTCGTGAGGTCCACCTCCGGGTATCGTCCATTCCTCCAACACTCGGCCTCTGTCAGCACTGCCTGTCATCTGCAACCAACACAATGAGGTGCGGGCATAGCCCGTGCAGGGGTGAGTATAACGATACTCAGTAGGAACCCCGAGACCCTCAAATTCTCACTAAATCCAACAAGGATAACCACAAAGAAAGATCTCAACAGATAACTTCTACTTAAGTATACGCCCATACATATACCTAAGTTATAAAGTAACCCATCTCAATCAGGAGGAAACACAAAGGTTATGAAATCAATGGATAACCACTACCTAGGTATATTCCCATACATATACCTAAGTTATCAGGTGACCCATCTCAATCATGAGGTAAACACAAAGGTCATTGACTCAGCTCAGACCAGAATTTTCATTATCGAAACCGTAACTGCTGAAGAGGTCCATCTCTGGACAGTACATTGATCCTGTCACGACTCCAAGGTACTGCTCACTAACCTAAGACTACTGAGGAACTCCTCCTGTTGAGTACCGTGGTTCTGCCACCTCACAAAGTAGTGCTCCTCTTCCATGGGTCTGCCACCTCACACAGTAGTGCTCCCCCTCATAGCCTACAGAGGTACTCCTCCTGTCGAGTACCATGGGCCTTCCACCTCACTAAGTAGTGCTCCTCCGCCATGGGTCTTCCACCTCACAAAGTAGTGCTCCCAACTGGGCTACTCAAGTCACTATGAATCGAATCGGACAAGCAGTCATCAGGTCTGAGCTAGCTACACGGTCTCCATACTCCGTACGATCGTCTCCAAGGGGTCCGCTCCATGAGCTACAGATCGATACTCCAAGTATCCCAAGGTCCCATGAATTAGTATATCAAAAGACGACCTCGTCATAGGGGTCTCAACGCAACAGACGGCGCGTCAATCGGACACCTGGTCTGTGAGTTATTAGCCTTTTCGTCCTAGGGGCCCGGTTGGTTTTGTGTACAAACCAACCCGACCGTATCTCAACTGTACCCCGAACTCTCATAGGATATACTCATAGAGACTGTTTCTCAACGTGATCACCAACGTCGCTGAAAATTTGTCAAATGGACGTCCGGTCTGAAAGTTATCGGCTTTTCCATTCTAGGGGCCCGGTTCAATTTCGGGTTCAATCCAACCCGGACACTATCCAATTGAGTCCAAACCTCAGGAGAACTATGCCAAAAGTTCCGTCTCATCAAAAGGAATCAAACAAAGTTGACGGCACGTCAATCAGACGTCCGGAGCTCAAGTTATGAGCGTTTCCGCTCCGAGGGCCCGGTTGGTTTCGTGTTCGAACCAACTAGGCCATACTCAAACTTCTCTGAAACTTTGAGTTTAATATACCAAAACGACCATCTCGATCCATGTATCGCATCGCAACTGACGATGCATCGATCGAAGGTCCATAGCCCATGTTATGGGCATTCGAACAAAAACTGCCCAAAAATAGGGGGTTCGGGCCTGGTTCGACCCGACCTGGGTCCGGGTCTGGCCCATTTGGGCGTGGCCCGGCCCGGCTAGCGCGGCCTGGCGCAAGTGAGCCCCACACGACCAGCTTGGTTGTGCCGTTGTGAAAAGGGGGCGGCTGCCCCCCCCCCCCTTAATTGATCTATGGCCCCCACGTGGGGGCCGCTCCCTTTGAGAGTCGGGGGTTACGACCCCCGGTCTCCCGCGGGTCCCACGCGGCGGTGGGACTGGTCGCCTTCTGCCGCTGCTTCAGTCGCGACAGTCCCTCCTGGCGGTGCGTCAGATCACCGTCGACTCCGGGCGACCGTCCGGTGCCGACCGCCACCTCCGGCTGCCGGCGCCGCCGTGCTGGCAGGGCGCGCTGGTAGGGTCTTCCGCGGACCACCGAACACGCTCCGGTGGTCCGTTTTGCCTGCAGTCTTCGCCAGCGGCCCTCCCAGGACCTTTTCTTCACTTCAAAGTCTTCAAATTGCCTCTTCGGCCTGTTCCGTCATCGACCGTCGATCCGAACGTCAAATAAACAAACTGTGGAGTCTTTGAATCGCCTCTGCGGCCCCGACTCCAGCGGCGGTTTCGTTCGTCCTCAACGGCGCTGCGTGACGGCACCGCACTTTTTCACCGTGTTCATATTTGTTTCCGCGCGGTGCCGTTGCACAGCACCACCTACGTTCAAGCCACAACATAATCAAAAACAAGGGGGAGGATGGTCAGCCATGTTTGTGAGGTCCGACCTCCTCCCGTTATAATGATAGCAAGCGGCCAACAATTGTCAACAATTTTCATTAAATAAAACTAGAATGAAGATTAAACCCCTACCTCAAGGTGTTGTCGAATGAAGTTTCGTCGCGGAAAATAATTGTCATGGGAGACGGCGTTGCGGGACAAGGTTCCGTAGGCGTCGTCAGCGTCTCAGAGAAGAGAACAGTCGGCATCGCGGTACACGGTGTTGCATCATCGATCTTTGAGGATTTCAGCGTTCTTCGTCATCCTTCATCGGAGGCTGACGTTCTTTGTCGGCGACAGTGCATTCTTCGTGTTCATCAAGGAGGTAGAACGTTCTTCAAGACATAGAGCAAAACCTCTCCCAATCCTTCTCGCAAAATGAAACTATAACTTAAAGAAATAAGACTTTGTCTTATTTAATTGATACACACAAGCAAACTTTAAAATTTGAAATTCAAAATGAATTCCCAAATTAATTACATTGAATAATTTAAATAATTAATGAGTTGACTTTTCATTTAAGGGGGTGGTGCGGGTGAGTTCCAAAATAAAAGGGGTTAAGGGGGTTATGGAATATGAAGGGGTGGGGTTCGTGTGGGCCCCACCTCACCTTAATTCTCCTCTTGGTTAGTTAGGAACTAGTGGGTCCCACCTGAACTCCATTACATAGGATAACCACTTAGATATAAAAAATAAAATTGATTGCAAAAATTTTATTTTTATTCATTACTTAACCCATTATTTTAATAACCACACCCGGGAAATCGCAACTCCAGAATAGGTGTTCCTAAGCAATTACCAGCACTGCAGTTTCATCGGTGCCCTCGGATTTCGATTCCGAGCATCGGTTCAAAAGTTAGAAAACTCGCTCATTCGTTCACTGAACGTACCCGAGCTAAACAACGGAAATTGATTCTGGGCACACCGGCCCTCAGAATCAGGTGCCGTCAGAATCTGCGTTCTTGTAAAATCCCAAAAAAATTAAGAAAACATTTTCCTTGAAATTTCTAGGTCTTTACATTACTCCCACCTTAGGGATTTACGTCCCCATAAAGCATAAACACAAACTAGGGATACAAAAGTTGTACGGAGCACGCATGTGAGCCTGCCGCTCCCATGTGCTCTCGTGGAGGTTCCCGAGCTGCCAACGAAAGCGCACAAGAGGAATCGACCGTTCTCGTAGGACCTTCTCCTATCGATCCTCAATCTCTACTGGAACACCACAAAAGTCACCACATCGCCAATGTCCAGCTCGCCATGGTTGATGATATGCATTGGGTCAAGCACATATCTCCTCAACTGAGATACGTGGTAGTCTTTGTGCCCCAGTTACAACTGAGGTGGATGGATCAAGCGGTAACCCACCTCGCCTACCCTGTTGAGGACCTTGAAGGGTCCGATGAAGCATCAATTTAACTTGCCACCTCAGCCAAATATCCATAATTCCATGTCGAGGTGAGACCCGTAAGAAAATGTGGTCGCCATCCTCAAACTCTAGTAGTCTCTGCCCCCTGTCAGCATAAGACTTCTATTGGCTCTGAGCTGTCCTCATCTGCTTCTGGATGAACTGGACCTTCTCTGTCGTGGCCTAGACCATCTCTGGTCCCACAAGAGCTGCAATGATTTCTCCTTTGCCGATAATAGAAATCTGGTCTCATACCCTGGATGAACCACGTTCTTTGCATAATACAGTCAATCCGGACATGAATGATGCATTCATTCCATGGAAGACGTCGTAAGGCCTCGATGTTACTACCAAGAGATCCGGCTGTCACTCTCGCCTCTAAGGGTCGAGTCACACTGTCAACATCAGCGTGAGGTAACTGGGTCTCCTCCAGTAGGAATCTCAAAAGTGAGGGTCAAGTCAACAGTTTTAACTAGGACCTCTCAGTACACAAAAAGGAAGAAAGAAAATGTCACAAGAACAAGGTTCTTTTATTACAGCAGCTCAAAATACAAAGACACACAATAATGACAACAAGGTAACTATAAGCACCAAGACCAAAGGTCCCATGCATGGAACTTGTCCCGCTCTTGTCCTCTAGCTTCTCGAGCTCCGTAGTCATATTCTTCTGCTGCCTGAAGCTAAGCTCTCCCATGTCCACCTATTCCCTATGGTCAGGGTGGACCTCCTAGTGGTGGTGGTGGCAACACCTCGAAGCATCGTCCACCACCAGCTACATGGCCAGCTCCCCTATCTCAGTCACTTGTTCCCTGCGTTTCGCCTCGATCGAACCTCTGCCTCTGCCTGGGAGGTCCTTTGTTTATCTGGTAGTCATCTGTATGGTGGGTCGGACAGTCACATGCCATATGACCAATCCCACCGCAGGAGTAACACTGCATGGCAGATCTGGCTCATTCATTCCCCTTGGTGCCTCTCACTACCAACTCTGAGTCATGCAGTCGACCACCTCTAGGTTTGGTCCTCTTGGAGCTCTACGTCATCTGTCTATTACCTACTGCAGAATATTCTGTCACATGCCGGTTAGTGGTGGGTCCTGCTGCTGGAAACTGCTCAGCAAGGAAACTCTCCACTAAGAGGGCTCGCTCCAACACCCCTATCTATGTCGGGATGCTGTGAGAAACAACAGAATATCTAATCTCTCGCCTAAGCCCCTGCTCGAAGGTTCGGGCCCTGAAGAACGGGTCCCGTACCATATTTTGGGATTAGTGCGAGAAGTCTTTGAACCTCGTCGAGTACTGCGCCACCGTCATGCTACCCTACTGTAGATGCAGTAGCTTCTGTATACACACCGCTCGAAGGGTGGCTAGTAAAACTCTTCCCGGAACAGGCTCTCGAAGTCTGCCCACAGAAGTGTCGCCTCGTTATGCATCTAGAGCATCAGGCTCCACCATCTGCCTGATGCTGCTTGTAGGAGGCTGGCAGGAAAGATCATCATGAAGTCTGCTGGCGTCCCTACTAGCCTGAATACTCTCACCATAGCGTCCATCCAGTCCTTAGCCACCTGTGGGTCTGTCTATCCCCTAAACATGGGTGGCCTCTAGTTCTGGAACTCATGTAGTGCGCTCAAGCGACATGCACTCTCTACTGCTAGGGATGGTGGCATCGGTGTCCCAATGGGTTCTAGTACCGCTGGTGCCTCAGCTAGTGCCTCAACTGGAAGAGGGCCCTGTACTGAGGCCTTGATGCTCGGCGGGCTGTCAGTATGTACAACTCTCGGGACTCTAGCTAGTCATCCACGGGGATGCATCCTGAAAGAAATAGACGTGACACGGTCAAATGATTTATACCTGGTGAGATGACTTGGTTTGTGCTGTTTGAAGGGAAAACCTTTGAAAACACACACGCAATCAGTTTTTTCGTGCACAAAGTTGGAAATCAGTTGTCAAGGTCCTGGTGTATGGATAAGTCGGCCTCCCGCACCAACACGAGACTCCCTGAACTGAAAACCACACATAGTGTCCTTAACATTACTACTTCACAGAAAGAAAAAATATCAGAGTCCTATGTTCTGCGGTAGAACCGACTCCTCTGATACCAATTTGTCATGACCCATCCTCGGGGCCCGATTCGTGACTACCCCAAGCCCGCCTTCTATAGGCCAGGGGCTGGAGACTAGCACCAAAGGTGTAAATCCCGATAACTGGGAAGGCATTGCCTTTATAAAAGTAAAAAAATACCACAGAGTACAAGAGGAAGTAATACACTTAGTACAAAATAATGTACTGAAAAGTAAATGGGCCAGAATACAAACCCAATTGAAAGTACAGCTACAACTGAACGAAAGTACAATCGAAAAGACAAGATGTTGGAAGAATTGATGCAGCTCCTAGGTCGTCAGCCTCGGATCCTACATGAAGGGTAGGTATAGATAGTGTAACTCCTGGATCGTCCACCACGGATCCTACCTGAAGGGTAGGTGCATATAACCTCCACAACACTCTCACCCGTCTACCTCCTCGGTGTATCGTCTCGTCGTGAAGTCCACCTCCGGTTACTGACTCGTCATGAGGTCCACCTCCGGGTACCATCCAGTCCTCGAACACTCGGCCTCTGTCAGCGCTGCTCGTCGTCTGCAACCAACACAACGAGGTGTGGGCATAGCCCGTGCAGGGGTGAGTATAACGATACTCAGTAGGAACCCTAAGACCCTCAAGGTCTCACTAAATCCAACAAATATAACCACAAATAAAGATCTCAACAGATAACCTCTACTTAGGTATATCCCTATACATATACCTAAGTTATCAAGTAACCCATCTCAATCATGAGGAAACAAAAAGGTTATGAAATCAAAGGATAACCACTACCTAGTTATATGCCCATACATATACCTATGTTATCAGGTGACCCATCTCAATCATGAGTAAACACAAAGATCATTGACTCATCTCAAACCAGGATTTTCATTATCGAAACCGTAACTACTAAAGAGCTCCGTCTATGGATAGTAACGTGATCTTGTCATGACTCCGAGGTATTGCTCACTAACCTAAGACTGCTGAGGTACTCCTCCTGTCGAGTACTGCGGGTCTTCCACCTCACAACGTAGTGCTCCTCCATCATGGGTCTGCCACCTCACACAGTAGTGATCCCCCTCATAGACTACAGAGGTACTCTTCCTGTCGAGTACCGCGGGTCTACCACCTCACAAAGTAGTGCTCCTCTACCTTGAGTCTACCACCTCACAAAGTAGTGCTCCACACTGGTCTACGCAAGTCACTACGAATCGAATCGAACAAGTAGTCATCAGGTCTCAGCCAGCTACACGGTCTCCGTACTCCGTACGCTCGTCTCCGGTAGGGACTGCTCCATGAGCTACAGATCTATACTCCAAGTATCAGAAGTTCTCACGAAGAAGTTTCTCAAAGGACCGCCTCGTCATAGGGGTCTCAATACAATAGACGGCGCGTCAATCGGATGCCCGGTCTGTGAGTTATTAGCCATTTCGTCATAGGGGCCCGGTTGTTTTCGTGTACGAACCAACTCCACCGTTTCTCAACTATACCCCAAACTCTCATAGGGTACACTCATAGGGACTGTTTCTCAACGTGATCACCAACGTTGATGACAGTTCGTCAAACGGACGTCCGGTTTGATTGTTATCTGCTTTTCCGTTTGAGGGGCCCGATTAGATTTCGGGTTCAATCCTACCTAGCCACTATCAAATTGCATCCAATCCTTATGAGAATTATTCCAAAGTTCTGTCTCATCAAAATAAATCCAACAAAGTTGACAGCACGTCAATCGGACGTCCGGAGCTCAAGTTATAAGCGTTTCCGCTCCGAGGGCCCAGTTGGTTTCGGGTTCGAACCAACCCGGCCATACTCAAACTTCTTCTAAACTTTTATTATAATATACCAAAATGAAAGTCTCGATCCAAGGATCGCATCTCAACTAACGATGCATCGATCGGATGTTTGTATCCCATGTTATGGGCCATTGAACGAAATATACTCGAAAATAGGGGTTTCGGGCCCGGTCCGACCTGGCCCGAGACCCCCTGGGTCGACCCGACCCGGGTCCGGGTCCGGCCCATTTGGGCACGGCCGGTTGGCTCGGTGCGAGCGCACCCTGCACTTCTAGCTTGGCCTTTCCGTAGCGAAAGGGGGGGGGGGGTGGCTGCCCCACCTTAATTGATCCGCGGCCCCCATGTGGGGGTTGCTCCCTTTGACAGCCGGGGGTTACGACCCCCGGTCTCCCCCTGGTCCCGCGTGGCCGTGGGACAGGTCGCCTGCCTCCGGGACTTCAGCCACGGTCCTCCCTCCTGGCGGCGCGCCGGATCGTCGCCGCCTCCGGCCGTCGGCGCCGCCGTGCCGGCGTAGTGCCCCGGCACGGTCTTCCGTGGACCACAGGACGCGCTCCGGTGGTACGTTTTAACTACGGTGTTCGCCAACAGTCCTCCCAGGAACTGCTCATCTCTATGAAGTCTTCAAATCGCCTCGGTGGCCCGTTCCGTCATCATCCATCGATCCACACGTCAAATTAACAAACTGCCGAGTCTTCGAATCGCCTCTGCGGCCCGACTCCGGCCGCGGTTTCGTTTGACCTCAACGGTGCCACGCGACGGCGCCGTGCTTCTTCTCCATGTTCCTCTTTGTTTCTGCGTGGTGCCGTTGCACCATGCCACCTTCGTTCGAGCCGCAACATAATCAACAACAAGGGGGAGGAGGGTCGGCCTTGTTTGTGTGGTCCGACCTCCTCCTGTTATAATGATAGCAAGCGGTCAACAATTATCAACGAAGTTTGTTAAATAAAACATGAATGAATATTAAACCCCTACCTCAAGGTGTTGTCGAACGAAGGTTCATCGTGGAAAATGACCGTCGCAGGAGACGGTGTTGCGGGACAAGGTTCTATAAGCGTCGTCGGTGTCTTGGAGAAGAGAAACATCGGCTTCGCGGTACACGATGTCGTATCGTCAATCTCTGACGATTTCGGCATTCTTCGTCATCCTTCATCGGAGGCCAGCGTTCTTTGTCGGCGATGGTGCGTTCTTTGCGTTCTTCATGGAGGAAGAACGTTCTTCAAGAATTAAAGCAAAACCTCTCCCAATCCTTCTCACACAATGAAACTAAAACTTAATGAAATAAGACATTGTCTTATTTAATTGATACACACAAGCAAACATTAAAATTTGAAATTCAAAATGAATTCCCGAATTAATTACATTGAATAAGTTAAATAATTAATGAGTTGACTTTTTCATTTAAGGGTGTGGTGCGGGTGAGTTACAAAATAAAAGGGGTTAAGGGGGTTAAGAAATATGAAGGGGTGGGGTTCGTGTGGGCCCCACCTCACCTTAATCCTCCTCTTGGTTAGTTAGGAACTAGTGGGTCCCACCCGAACTCCCTTACATAGGACAACCACTTAGATATAAAAAATAAAATTGATTGCACAAATTTTTTTTATTCATTACTTAGCCCATTATTTTAATAACCACACCCGAGAAAATGCAACTCCGTAATAGGTGTTCCTAAGCAATTACCAGCGCTGCGGTTTCATTGGTGCCCTCAAATTTCGATTCTGAGCACCAGTTCAAAAGTTAGAAAAAACCTGCTTGTTCGTTCACTAAACGTACCCGAGCTAAACTTCGAAAATTGATTTCGGGCACACATGGCCTCGAAATCAAGTGCTGTTAGAAACTGCGTTCTTGTAAAATCCCAAAGAAATTAAGAAACAAATTTCCTTGAAAATTCCGGGTCTTTACAAATATTATAACTATAAATAACAAAATATATGTAAATAATTATAAAATGATAATAAATATATTTATTATACTACTCATAATGTTATAATTTAATTAATTAAAAATATTCATAAATATATACAAATATTTATAAATAAATACAAATATTCATAATTATAATTCCTAAATGAATATAGATATATTTAAATAATTAAAAAATTATAATAAATATATTAATTATATGTATTTATATATGAATATTTATAAATAAATACAAATAGTTATAAATATAATTTTAAATAAATTTAGATATATTTAAATAATTAAAAAATAATATAAATATATTTTTTATATTTTTATAATTATTTAAATATATATATATATATAATTACAACGATAAATAAATAAATATTTATTATAATTATGAATTATAAATAAATATATATCTATTTAAATAATTATTATTTTATAAAAATATATTTATTATTTTCATATTTAATTATATATATAATTACATAAATATATAGAAATGTTGATAAATAAATACAAATATTTATATTTATAGTTATTAATAAATACATATCTATGTTAAATATAAATATTAATAAAATTATAAAAATTAGAAACATAAATTTGTTATAATTTTATAATTATTTAAATAAATATATAAATATATAATCATTTATAATTATAATTATAAATAATTATATATTCATATAGTAAATAAATAAATATTCATATAAATAATTATAAAATTATAATAAATATAGTCGTATATATTTATAATCATATGAATATATATAATTAATATATTATATATATATATTCTATGATTATAAATTAATAAGTAAATTTTTTATTATTTTATAATTATTAAAATTATTATTTTATATTTATTTAAATTATAAATTTATAAATATAATTATAAATATTTATATAGTTATAGTTAAAATTATAAATAAATAAATATTTATTTATCATATATATAATTTTATAAATATATATATTAATATAAATAAATTATTAACATAATATCTATATTAGTGCTAAAAAGTGTTGATAAAGATGTGTTTTAGCAGCACTTTTTTATTTTAGCGCTGATAAGACATACCATTTTCAGTGCTTTTTTTCTAGGGATGATAAAATGTTCATTTGGTTTTATAAAAAACCCTAACAGTCTCCTTTATTCTTGCACCCTTCATGATCTCGCAGAAGCTGACCCCTGCGCTACGACTCCTGCTCCCCTCCTACCGCCTCTCCTCAACCGTGAACCACACCTCCACCATGTGTCATCCCCTCCACCGCATACCACACTGTAGTGTGTCTCCTCTACCCTAACAGTATCCTCATATATGTGTGAACCAGCCGTCATGCGCCTCTCCTACGCCACGTGCCACACCTCTGTCGTGCGCCACACCTCCGTCGTGCGCCTCTCCTCCTCTGCGTGCCTCTTCTCTGTTGCGTGTCTCCTCTCCGTCAGTGAATTTTGTCTTCTTTGTCATCGGTTTCATCTTGTTCTCATGTAATTATAGTTTGATATTGATGGTATACTATGAATTGTACTGGCTAAAAGCCCCCACTAAAAATAATGGTCGTTGGTGGTCCTTGTCTGGACACTAAATGAATTTCATGTTGGTTGATCTTCCTCTTCATATTTTTTTCATTGATTATGTGTGACTCGGTTATGAATATGAAATGTGATGCTATTGGAGAATAGTGTAATTTCTTTCTAATGATGAGGATTTATGTCGTTTGGGGTTGAGTATCATTTGAAATATTTGTGTGTTCTCTATTAATGTCGGCAAGTTTTAGCTTTGATTTTGCTTGATTGAGGTAGGAGTTTTTTGGGAACTCCCATGTAATACATGTTATAAATTTCACGGATGTTTTTAAATATTTTCTTATGAAATTATAATCATGTATTATGAATTTATTGGGATTCAATTGGCTTGAAAATAGTTTAAAGAGTTGGTATATACTTATGTCAGATTCTACGTGTTTCGTAAAAGGCCTGATTGGATTTTCTAAAGGAATTTAAATATTTTAGAAGTTTTTTCATATTTTTTTAATGTGAATATACGATATTTTAATGTAATGTTTTGAAAATTGAATGAAATTTACCATTAACATATTTAAATGGTTTTGAGACCCTTACCTCTCATGGGGTATTAAGATATTTTCAAAATGATATTGAAGTTCAATAAACGAGTTCTTAGCACATATTTCCTTCAAAAGTAAAAGGGTTTATTATTTTAAAAATTTATGTATAGAAAATGGTCTGGTTTCCAAATGTGATTTCTAGTGCATTTTGATAAATGGTTTTTAGATGAAATTTCAAATGTTTATCTTAAATGGGGTGAAAATGGATTGTCTTCTCGAGCACATTTGTAAAATCCTAGTTGGTAATTTAAATGAAGTTATTTTCTAAATATGGGAGACCCTCAATTTATTTTCATACTTATATTGTTCCTGTTGTGGCTCGTGACCCCATGGGGGATTCATTATATTTTTATGCTTATCGTAAATCTTATTGTGAAAGGGGTAGTTTCTTGTGAGTGTGTAGGAGGTGGGGTGAGGTTAAATTTAAAATAATTGAAATTATATTTATGTGATGATCAATTATTTTTCATTGGTTTCTCACTTACACAATTGAAATGTCATGGGAGTCCTTGGAGACTTGTAAGGATCTGGATAAGTGAAATCCCTAGTGTGGAGTGTGCTCCCTAGTGCAAGGACCTAGTTAGATTGAGTGAGTTTCTGAGATGTTTCAATGTCCCTAGATTGTATTGGAAGAGACCAATGTTTCTTTTGATCCCCTGATAATGAAAGTGAAAATTGAGTTTTATATAACTACTTGGATATTCCAAGTTAAATAGTATAGACCTAAGTTCCTCATCTTCAGTTCAGGATCCAAACACATGAGTCTTAGAAAGATTCACATAATGGTTACATATTCCTTAAGTCACTTTAGAGGATTTATTTTCATCAATGGATTTTATTCCATTAGTTATTTATTATATGGAACCATCATTTGGTTGTTTTTTGGATTATATTTCCTTGTTTCCTTAGTTCCTATGTATGATCATTGTTTTACTTCAAGTCTGTATTTTCTTACATTCAAATAGGGTGATTTAAATGGTTACAAATATTTATTTTAAAATAGAATTTTTTTTGTTATTTGTTAAATTGGTGTAAATAAAATTAGTTTTCATTGCGGTTGTTTATGAAAAAGAGTTTTCTAGAAAATGTTCTAAAAGTGGGATAAATTGTAATTTGACATGACTTATATTATCTTAAAGGCCCTCTTTCCATTTTTTGATATTTTTATTTCAAATTTTTATTTATCCTTGTTTTTATATTATAAAAAGTGTTGTTGTTTGAAAATATGTAAGTTTATTGTTTTTACACATGTTTTATAATTCATGTGGAAATAAAATATAATTATATGAGATCAGGATGAACTAATAACATCAAATTTCCATCTATGATAATACCATTGAAATAGACATGTAATTTTATGAGACATGACCTAAGTTGTGTATCTCAATATGAGTATTTATATGTTCATGATTGATCCTTCTAAGATCTTAATGGGAGATTGATGAAAACACCAATCTTAACCAAAAATAATATGGGTAATGAGTATGGATTATATTTTGATGTACTAGGATTTGGGATTTGAAAAGGTTCAGTCCATGATGGTCATGTAGTTGCTTATGGGTCCAGACAGTTATGAACACATAAGGGAATCTTTTCAAATCCTTTCCTAGATTTGGAAATAGTGGTTCTTTCTATGAGTTTTTATTGGAATACACTTAAAAAAAGTGTTTGAAAAAAGTGTTCAACAAACCTTTTTTAATAAAAAAATGTTAAAATGATTTAAACACATTTCATGGACATAGGTTGCACAAAACGTTTTTCTCAAACCACCTGATTAGATTTCATAAAGGGATGTTAATGTTCTAAAAGTATATATAATTCTGGTTTCATTTTATCCAGGGGTGTATGATGTTTTAAATTATATTTTTTAAAATATAGAGGGTTTTCTCTCATTTTAATCAATTATCATTATTGGTTCATGTAGTTTCCTTGAATGGTTTATCAAAAAGGAATTGGGGTTTTGAGAAAGAGTTTTTGAAACTGATTATTTTATTTTGAAAATTGCATGTTATTTTAAAGAGGAATTTGTGTAAATGGTTGGTTTTTTTAATGGGATTTCAACTATGATTTTATAAATATTTTTCAAAGGTGACATAAATTCTATAACTGTTTTAAGCCTTGGATAATTTTTATATCAATGTTTTGCCTATATATTTTGTTAAAAATCAATATCACTGAATCATATAGGATGGCTATGATTAAATATTGGATGGATGTCCATAGTTTTACAAGAGAGTATGAAGTTAGAGAGAAATAGTTCATCACATTTGAAAATGATCATGAATATGACCCTTGTCAAATCCTTCATCCATGTTTACATTGTTGTTATAAAATACATGTTAGTCCGAAGGAGTAGGATGAACACTTGATTTGTCACAGAATAGATTGATGTTATAAATGTTGTAATAAACATGGGGAAAAGGATAATGTAGCTAGTGGATGTAATAAAAATGTGTTTTATGGATCAACTGATATGATTATGAGTGGGGAAAATGAATAAAACTGTATTGCTGTCGTGATTACATATGTGAATGATGATGAATATCGTATTGAAAATTGACAAGGATAGTTGATGATGAACTTCGGAATTATCCAAAATTGTTTTATCAGTTAAAGAGTTGTGCAAATACACCTTTTTATGGTGGTTGCACTAAATATACAACATTGTTAGCCATACTGAATCTATATAATTTGAAAGAAGGCAATAAATGGAGTGATGCCAGTTTTATAGAATTACTTTCTCTCTAGAATGACATGATCCTAGAAGATAATGATGTACTGAGCCAAACATATAACGCCAAACGAATGATACATTTGATGGGTACGATCTCTAAATGAATACAGACAATCCTGAATGATTGTATACAATTTTTCAAGGACCAAAAATCACTTATAGACGTCCCAAAGTGTGTGGATTCTTGATAAAATAAAGATGAATCTAGTCCTATGAAAGTTGTATGGTACTTTCCAATCAATCCAGGGTTTGAGCACCAATATAGAAGTGAGGAGACCATAGGGAAATCGACATGGTATAAATACATAAGAAATAAATATGGGAAACTATGTCACCTAGTAGACTCTCCTAATTGGGAGAGAATTGATAATGAGTATCCTGATTTTGGAAAGGAACAAATATACCTTCATCATTCATTATCTATAGATGGAGTGAATCCTTTTGGTTTTCAAAGAAGAACTCATAGTACATGGACAGTTATGTTGGTAAATTATAACTTTCCACTGTGTGTATGCATGAAATAAAAACAAATCATCCTATATATGTTTAAATTAGGACTGAAACAACCTGGTAATGATATTGATGTTTATTTGGATACATTGATCAATGATTTGAAATTATTCTGGGATTCAGTTGTTATGTTGTATGATACTTATATAAATGAATATTTCACAATGAGATCCATGTGGTAAAGGATAATATATGACTTTTCTGCTAATGGGAATGTTTCAGGATATAGAAATAAATATTTTTATGGGTGTCCCCTTTTTAAATAAGGAATACAATCAATTAGGTTGAAATATTCATAGAAAACCATTTTTCTAGGGCATCACATATTTCTACCCCAATGACATAAGTACCGATCATGGATGACATAATATGACCAAAGTTTAGAAGAATGTACATCACCATCTCCACTAACTTGTGGTCAACAATTTGAGAAAGTTAAAGATGTGGACACTACTTTTTGTAAAACGTTTTTTTTAAAACGATACAAAAAATAGTTAGAAGAAGTGATCAGTTTTTTTGAATTACCATAATTAAATTTTCTATATATCAGACACATTATTGATGTCAAGAATGTTGAAAAAAATGCATGTGATAGTGATATCAACACATTGCTAAATACACCAGGAAAAACAAAGGATGGAATTAAGGCTAGGTTGGACATGGTTAACATGGGAATACGAGAAGAGTTGGCACCAGTAAAGGGTGAAAAATGATATTTTCTTCCTCCATCTTCTTACACTCTTTCCGGGTATGGTAGATATCAGTTTTTAACTTATTGAAAGACATAATGGTTCTAGAGGGGTATTCATCGAATATAAATAAATCATTTCAATGACTGATTTAAATTTAAAGGGTTTGAAATAACATGAATATCATGTTTTTATAGATGATTAAATTCCAATAGCTTTATATTTTATTTTTTCCAAGAATTCCCATTATATGATAACAAAGATCTGTTTCAATTTCAAAGTGATATGCCACAAAATTGTACACTTGGAGAAATTGCTGAGTATAGAAAGAGAAATTTCCATCAAATTATGTGAACTGTAAATTTTCTTCCTACCGAAATTCTTTGATATGATGGTTCATATGATGGTACACTTAGTGAGATAGATTCAACTATGTTTTCTTATTCTCTATAGATGGATATACCCCATTGAATGGTATATGAAGATTTTGAAAGGGTATGTCAAAAATTGAAGTCGGCCAAAGGGTTGTATTATGGAGAAATATTTTGGTAAGGAATCCGTTGAATTCTATACTGAATACATGTATTGTGTGTATAATATTGGTCTACCTTGATAATGTCACACTAGGCAACGTGTGGGTGAAGGAATTTCCGGACGAGAGGATGTCACAATCCATATTAAAGATCGAGAGAAGGCCCACCTTTACGTTTTACATAAAAGTTTAGAGGTTGATCCACATGTCGAAACCCACAAAGATATTATTAGGAATTTGAATCCATAAAGGGATGAAAAATGGATATCAAATATACATAATCGAAAGTTTATAGGATGGTTTCAAGACCATATATTTAAGGAGTCAGATGAAAATCTGGACTCAATTTCATAACGAATTTTATGGCTAGCTGGAGGACCAAGTGTGTAAGTATTATCTTATAATGATTATGTAATTAATGGTTATACATTCTATAATAATGAACATGATGAAAACTGTACCATGCAGAATTGTGGAGATACACTTGTGGTTGAAGAGGATCATGTTTCTAGTATTAAGGACATAAATCCAATTTATGTGAACATGTCATACTTTGGAATCGTAAAAAAAACATGGGATTTGTATTATAAAAATATCCAAGTGTCGATGTTTTAATGAAAGTTGGTTGATAATAGAAGTGCTGATAAAATAGATGAGTTACTATTCACGAATGTTGATTTCAGTATGGAAGGGTAAAATGATGATCCATTTATAATGGCATCACAGGTATACATGTATTTTATGTTCTAGATCCTGCATACCAAAACTAGTCAATTGTTTTTTTATACACCAAAACCACTGAAGGGTGAGATGCAAATTCAATGGAGGATGAACATTTAATTGGGACGTCACAATCATTTCAAAGCATTCCCAATGTAGACATCATTTATTATGTCAGAGGATACAACAATGAAGGGATTTGGAAAGTCTCTAGTGGGGTAAAATATCATCATCCTTTAAAAAAGATTTCAAAAATAAAGTTATATGTTTTTCTAATAAACATCATGTTACCTTATGTTTTTATTTGTTCACTATTGATTTTATGTAATATAAATTAAATGTTGAAACACTTCTGTAGATAACGACTTCTTCATGTGATGATGCACCTAATCCCAAGGAACAATAGGTCTCTCAACATGCTGCTGCTCGCAGTGTAAAGGACCAACATGTTTCTCAACTTGTTGTTGCTACTTCTCCCAGTGCATAGGTACAACCACAATCTGCATATACTGATGCTAGAACTCTGAAAGAACATATTAATGATGTTGAAACCAAGGAAATGGTAGGCACTAAAACAAAGGTGGGACATAAAAAAAGGGGCAACATATTTTGACGATGTTATAAAAAACGCAAGGAAAAAAGTGAAAGGAATCAAAGACAATGTCGGATGGAGTAAGAGGGGATAACATGTTAACCCCAACAAGGAGATTTTTAGTAGTTACATGGGAATCGTCAATTGGAAACACATTCCAATTGATGTAGATTTGTGGATACATATTTTTACCGGGCATAAAAATTGATATGGGGAGCTATTATGATAAAATTTTGATATATCATGTCTTTAATTTATAAAAAATAATATATTGAAACATTGAGTTACTCTTCATCATCCCCTATAGAGTGCATTTATAGTGTATGACTCATAAAATAACTATGTATTATGGGTTTTTGAATGATTCAAGGAGGATTTCCTACAATTTTAATGAAATTTTATCTTAGAGGTACTAAAAGTAAAATAAAACCACACCAACCTTCTATTTATGCACACATGATAACCTAAGGAGCGTGGGATGCGTTTACTAGCCATCACGAGGAGCAGCCTTTTGAGGTACATTGTGATTGGTAATACGTTGTTTGATTATACATGTATTCATCAATTTGATTGATAGATTTTTATTTATGAAACAAAAAATGATTGCTGAAAACAAGGAATGGGTAGCAAAACCAGTGTACCCCTACCTTCAAGCAATAATGGGGTATGCTTCACTTGAAAAAAAATGGTACATATTTTAAAACTACCGTAATACTTTTATCTGACATAAAACAACACCATAACTATGTTACTATATTTATATGTAGATTGATGAATCCAAATCCAGAGTAACTTCTATCTGATACCATGTTCTATGGAAGGAGGTGTGTGTAAATAAAGATGTGAAACTAATAGATGAAAACACACAAATATTATGGGAATCATGGGTAAATATGACATAATAAATATTTTTTTCTCTAAATCAATATTACATAATAATGATTACTTATTTTCCTATATTTTATACTTATACAGTCATTGGAATCAATAACACCCAGATCGACTGTGGACATACTTTTTGTGGCCTTGAATCAACTAGAAAAGTATGGTCACCTTAGAGGTATGTGTATTGGGGTGACACCCCAAAAAGTGTTTGAGAAAAAAACAAGTGGAGGATCAAAGTTTAAAATTCAAAATGTTAAGAGAATGAATAGATATCCATAAAGAACATATGAAATTTTAGATATTGTTCATGGAAAATATAATGGTATGGGGGGAAGAGAAGAAAAAAACTCAATAATAACCTGTGTGTGAAGATCCCGCCCCACCCCCACTAGAATTGAGGTGAGATATTCCCCTAAAAAACTTGTCTTAGTTGAGGTAATAAATGTACTAATAGTTATCTCTATGAATTGTGAATCAGATACACATTGACACCTATTCTATACTAATATTTTACAGGGTGAAAATGATTGTGATTTATATCGATCAACAACCACACATCACCTTGTTGCGAGGGATATTGTGTTCAATATCTAGAACGTCATGCTGCACAATAGACCACTTCCAATAGGTCATGTCAATATGATGATTAATGTGTCCCCTGAGATGATAACAGAGCTACCCATTCCAATTTATGATTAAGATATTCATAAGGACGAACAAACTCTTGGAACATTCATCGTATGACCGTCAAAGCTTGTACAAATACATATAGATTAGGAGGTATAAATTTCCAATTTTTTCAAGATAAACATTAAACATTTAATGAAAAAAGTTTTGAACCATTTAATTTTATTACATACGGACAGTAGGAAGGGGTGAAAATAAAGAATAGCTCAAATCCATCTCAAGGATCAACCAACCAATCAAAACGATCTACCAAAAGCACCTTAATCCCACCTGTTATATATCCAAATTTATTATCATTGTAGACTTGTGTGAATATGAAGTTGAAAGATAGTGCGGTTCACACAAATTTTTTTTATGAAAATATGTACAATAGGGAAGACCCATATTTCATTAGGGCTGACAATGTAAGTGAAATCATGGATTATGGTTAGTTAGAAGGATTAGTTGTAAATATATACATGAGGACTGTTTTAATGATTTGATTTTCCAAAAGATGATATACTATGATTATCACGATTAAATAAATTTCATATTTTTTGCTGGCATATATATGAAAAACAATTAAAGAGACTTTCCCATGAACAAAAATTTGGACACATTATTCGTCATGTCACCTCTATAGAACAAATAGTTATAGAATCTGATAAAGCACATAAAATAGAGGTAGGCTTGCACAAATAATTTAATAACAAAACTAATAAGGACAGACTCTTCTTAATACCAAAAATGTATGGGTAAAATTTTACAATTTAATCATATCAAATATATTTTACATTCTTTCATTAATTTTTCCATTTTTTTTAGGTAGCATTGAGTTCTCATTATGGTCAATTAAGATACTCTAAATATTTATTTATTGGATTAAAGGCATGGATATCAAACAAACTAACCATAAATGATAGTGTTTATTAATTTATAATACACTACATCCAACATTTTAGAATTATACATCTAGTAATATAATTTATTTTTTATTTTAATGAGGATTCTCTTATGATAGGTCAGGGCATGAAAATTGTCAACATCATAGAATGAGGATAGGGGGAAAGGAATGGAAACATCACAAGTACTGTGAATGGATAAAAATCTGGGTATATATAATAATATTTCACTGTCCAAACACATATAATAAAAAATACTTATTTTACTCAATGTTTCTGTAGTGCCTAAAACACACAAACTATAAATACCGTGGTTATTATGTTTGCAGATTTATGAAAGAGATCATATTTCATAAACAACCCAATATCCCTGAAGAGTTATTTTTGAAGATAATTACTATTTCATTTAAAATAGTTATTAACCCTTGGTGTATTAATATTTTTTAAATGCTACCATGATTTTCAAAAAGACTCATATTTACAAGATGACATAGATTTGTTTATAAATGAATAGTCAGAATACCTAATAGAAGAATGTATAGAAATTGCATGAATATATGGCCTATATGACTCGTAGTGTCTATTTTTATATAAAATTTCCATTTTTTTTATTAAAAAGAACAAATTCCATACTAAAAACTATGAAAACGCATTAGGATTATTTTGATACATTAGGAAAATGATTTATATGTATTTTGAGATGTGTACGAATCAACCACAACTAAATCTGACACTTGGTGTGACTGTTATGACTATATGAGTGTATTTTTATGATAAATTAATAATTAATTTACCAAAAAGAACAAGTGACATATTGAAAACTAAGAAAATGAATTTATATTGTTTTGATAAATTGGGAAAATGATCCATCAGTTATTTGTGATGTGTATGAATCATCCACACCTCAATCTAACAAATAGTGTGACTGATATGACTAAATGTGTCCATTATCAGTTTAAAATTTACATTTTAGCTCAAAACACATCACTCACTGAAAACCAATAAAAATCCCATCGATTTTCTTCCTAATTTAAGGAAAATATCCATATGTTATTTTCTATTTTTATGAGGCAGTCTGATGCAAAACGGATGCCCGATGCATTTGGTATGACTCAAAATGCGTGTTTCTAGTTTGTAATGATATTTTAGTAAAAAAACACAACAAAAATACTAAAAACATAGAAAACATATTTGGATTGTCTTGATATATTAGGGAATAGATATATAAGTCATTTGTGATGTGTAGAAGTCAACTGCACCTCAATCTGACTCATTGTTCCACTGGTATGTCTCAAAGTGTATCATTTTATTTAAAATTGATATAAATTTTACTGGAAAAATACAACTAACATATTGAAAACTGATCAAATGCATTCGAGTTGTTTTGATAATTAATAAAAAAGATCCATGATTCATTTTTGACATGTAAGAATCAACCCCACTTCAATTTAATGCATGATGTGACCGGTATATGTCTAAATTTTTCTTTTTCATTAAAATTTTCATTAATTTAATAAAAAAGAACAACTATCATATGGAAAACCAAGAAAACACATTTAGATTGTTTTGATTCTTTATAAAAATGATACATTAGCCATTTTTATGTGTAGGAATCAACCACACCTCAATCTAATGCTCGATGTGACTAGTATTACTAAACTTTTCTTTTAGTAGTTTAAAATTTAGTTTTTCGCTCATAACGTGTCACTCACTAAAAACCAAGAAAACAATATATGATTGTCTTCATAGTATATGATAGTGATTTTTAATTCCTTTTTGACATGTATACAAGATTATCATATAAAATATTTGCATGATGTGACCAGTATGACTCAGAAAATGTGTTTCATATATCAAATGATATTTTAGTAAATAAACCCAACTAACAAACTAAAAATAGAGAAAATGAATGTGGATTATTTTGATTTCTTAGAATAATGATCCATGAGTCATCTATGATGTTTATGAATCATCCACACCTCAATCCGATGAATGATTTGACCGGTGTAAATCCAAATGTGTTTTTATTTAAAATTGAAATTAATTTAAGTAAAAAAGAACAAGTGAAATACTAAAAACTGAGAAAATGAATTCTAATGGTTTTGATACATTAAGACAATGATCTATGAGTCATTTTGGATGAGCAAGAATCAGTCGCACCTCAATACAATTCACGGTGTGACCAGTATGACTAGAAGATCCTATTATTAGTTTAAAAATTACATTTTAGTTGAAAATATTTCAATCACTAGAAACCAATTGGACACCCACCGATTTTCTTCATAATTTAGGAGAGAATTCGTAATAACCTTGTGACATTTATGAAGCAGTATCACCTCAAACCGATGCACAATGTGACTGGTATGACTCAAAATGGGTGTTTTCAGTTTGAAATGATATTTTAGTAAAAAAACACAACTATCATACTAAAAATGAGCAAACCCATTCAAATTGTTCTGATACTTCAGAAAAATGATCTATGAGTCATTAGTGACGTGTAAGAATCAACCACACCTCAATTTAATAAATTATTTGACCAGTATAAATCCAAGTATGTCATTTAAATGTGATAATAATTTTATTAAAGGAATAATGGAATACTCAAAACCAAGAAAATTCATTCATAATATTTTTATATTTTAGGAAAATAATCTATAACTCATTTGTGATGTGTAGGAATCGACCGTACCTCAATACGATGCACGGTGCGACCTCTAAATCTCAAAATGTGGCTTTTTTATTAAAAATTGATATTTTATTAAAGTATTCTTTCATATTTATATTTAATTTATTTATTTATAGTATTACAAACATAATATTTGTTTTCATATATACGTGGAACCTTTTTCATGTGTTGGGATGATTTTTTCGGAAACTAATACCATGGAAAGAAATTTTTTAGAGGGGATCACAGATGATAAAGTATGAAACATTAATGATTTTAACTGTTCTTTGGATAATTGTAAATTTTACTATATAGAACATTGATTTAACTGTATATATCATTATTCACAAAACTGTTGTGTGTGTTTCTTAGTTCTTGTGCGCACTGTGTATGTTTTGTTTTGTATAGGTGGTGTGTGTGTGTTGTGTAGGCAAATGTGCTGTTGGTGGGTGTGCTATTATATAAACAACACACCATAGGTAGCTAGGTCTTTATCATTTCTATTTTTATCACTAATAAATTCCCATTTATTAGAGTTACATCGTGCACTAATAAAAGTACCATTTATCAATGACTAAAATAGCATTGATAAAGGGGTCTTTTATCAGGGCTAAAATAGCATGGATAAGGGGGGCTATTATCAACACTTTTTTAATGAGGATAATGGAAAACCTTTATCAGCTCTTTTTTGTGTTGTTTAAGGGATCCCCCTTATCTTATATGAGATTAATAGTGATTTTATAACATTGTTAAAATCATTTTATAGTGCTAATAAAGGTACAATATATAGTAGCAGAATATTATGTTTGTTATTATATAAATTCACATGACGGTTCCCCACTCCCATGAAATGGCATCCTCCTCACCTAATGTTTCTTGCACTCCGATGTAGTGCAGATCTTTGATCATCTTTGACGATGAATTTTGCTAGTGACTTTTCCCATTTAGATCCTCGTTTTATCTAGTGGGAGATGCTAAATCGATGCTTCATTGAGGACTTCTCCCATTTCCATCATTGGTCATCCTTGATCATTGTCACTATTGGGTTCTCTCATCTAATTTGACATCCTAGGCTTCCCTTATCCCCGAAAATATGCTGATATGGGCTCCCTGACCTGGAGAGAAATTTTTTGCGATGGTTTATTTCTAGGATGATGATGAATCCTGATGTGATTCGGTGATCTTCCAGACCACACGCCTTTCACTCAAATAATGGATAGGATGTTCTATGATTGATGTATCCTTGATGTATCTCTTGGTTGGAGGGACATGATGAATAGGAGGTTTTATGGCTCTGTCAGTGGTGGTATGATCAGGAGGTGGAAGGCTTGATTGTACAGATGAGGGGTTTGTGTGGTAACTAGTGCACGATATAAGGATGTTTCCGATGTCTGTATTGAATGTATGGTGTTCTAGTGGTTGCGATTTTTGAGTTCTGTTAAGGATTAATTCTCTAAAATTTCATCCTATTATTTATCAGTCATTTTGGTTCCACATGTTCTTGGGGAGAAACTTTCATCAGGGGTATTGGTTTTCCTTATTGCATTTGGATGTGGCGTAGCTTTTTGCTAGTGTCGTTGGGTGGGAGGCCTTGAAAGAGAGATGGATGTGATGACACTCATCATTCAGCCATGAATCATCAATTTGATGGATGGATGAGTTCCTTTTCATAACATCTTATTAGAATTTTTAGTCATGTTTTTTGTTGCATCAGGTTGATATTGATGATTTCATTTCATGGTTATCATGTCAGTGGGTCGAATGAGGGAAGGGTGTGATAGAATCTCTCATCCGGTTCTCCTCCACTTTTCTATATTGGCTGGAGAGGTTCTCTGCCATGTTGTGCTTCCAAAATGGTGCAACCTCTTGATAGAGGTGGTGACACATTATGTTGGGTATTCTTAATATTTCACTCTCTGACGAGGGGTGAGATGAGGATTTCTTGTATCTTCATGGATGTTTGTTTTTTTGTATTTGAATGATCTTTTTTACATTTTTTGTTTTATTTTTTTAAGTAATTTAACCTTTCTTTTTATTCATTCCTTCTTTCCCAGTGCCAAAATATGATTTAACTTGTTTATGTTCAAAAATGGGGGCTTTACCCACAACCATTTCTAAAAAAAATATAGTGTATAAAACATGGAACAACGAGCTTAAATGAACCATTAAATATAACTATTTAAATGTAATTAATAAAACCCAACCATAAAATTGTATGGAATTAATATGATTAAACACTTTATAATATATATATATGTTATAAATAATAAAAAATTATTGATTAATGTTTAGGAAACAATCACTTAATTATTCAGTAAAGATTTGTTTTTTCAAAAATAAGTATTATTCAAAAACAGTATATTAATTTTTTGAGAGAATATTATAATTAAAATGTATAAATTTTAGAAATAGTATTTTTTAGATAGGTATAATTATTGAATTCAGTGTATCCAAATTTTCATTGGAATAATTTTTGATAATTTTATAATATATATGAATTTTTAATAAATAATGAAAAATAATGATTTTAATTAAATTTTGTATTTTCATTTTATGTACTTTAAAAGAGAAATTTTATATTCTATTAGTTTTAAAATGTAATTAGATCATTTTTAATAATAGTAATCTAATAAATTTTATTTGAATCTATATTAGATTTTAGTTTTTTCTGTAAATATATTTATACATACAGAATCCAATTTTCGTGAATATCAATTTTCATAACATTTTATGGGTATAATATTAAATCAAATTCAACTAATTTTTTCAATGAATTTGATAAAATGGATTAAATATTTTGAAATATAAAAATAAAACTATTTAATAAGTTCAACTTATTTGTTGGTCAATATGAATATAAACCATAGTAATTTGTGTTACTAGTGTAAAGGTAAAATTGGAAAATTAGGGTTATAAGTAACGTGATAAGGCTTAAAATTCATTAACTATACTTTCTTAAATTTAATTATAATAGTATATTTCATTTATAATCATCCATAATTAGAAAATATTACAATTTCTCGTTATACATTGATTTTTAACATTATTATTTTAATGTAAAAGATAAAGTAATAAATGTTTCATTCTTACTTTCAATATTTATAATATTTTATGATAAGGAAAAAACAAATTTTGGACATTTTATATGAAATATTAATTTTTTTGGTTTTATAATCTTAATTAATTATTAGTTTTTTATAATGAAATAATTACCTTAAAATTTTACCCAATATTTATGTAGTTCATGTGAAAATAGTAGAAAAATCACATAAAAGGTTATAAAACCTATAAAAGTAATATTTTTTATGTGATTATTAATTTCTAATGAATTTTTAAGATAAATATAACATTATAGAGAGGTGAGAAATGTTCATATTTGAATTAAATTTAAATCATTTTTTTTTCAATGTCAATTAATGTGAATAGTTCCTAAAATGAAATTAATAGTATTTTTGGAAAAATATATTTTATTAAATTATTTAAAAATTATAAAAATATTTTAAGTGGACAATAAGGTTGAGAAACTGTCTAAATTTTTATCCATTATCCATTTAGGAATCAATTTTAACCTTATAAGTAAAATTATAATTCATTAATATTGAAAGATTCGTTAACATGGTTAAGGATAAAAATGTTTGATTAGGGGGTTAGACCAAAAATAAGGTTTAAAATGATATCTAAAACTAACCAAATATTATTGGACGATTGTATTAATATCCAAAACACCATATATAAAATTTCATGTCACATTGAAAATAGTTTTTTTTCTGATTTTAGATCATATTATTTTATAGTTATTCACGTAATTATAAATATTTCATTTATTATATTTTATATTATATTATTTTTAATTAAATTATTTTTTTTCAAAAAATATTATCCCCAACCTTGTGAATTATATATGGTTTAAAATACCATCCATGGTCAATTTATGTTTAACTTGTTGTATTATTATTACTTACCTGACCCATAAAGAGTTAAAAACATTGATATCACTGTAATTTTAAAATGGGATAACAAGGTTAAAAAATAGGATTAGGTGAAAACATCATTTAAACCTTCCAACATTTATTTTGAAAGAGTATTCTGACATATCCTCATCATATCTTTTAATTGTATTATTCTGGTTCCAATAATTGAACCCCCAAATATCTCATATATATATATATATATCAACTTGGACAATTTTTCTAATGAAAATTAATTAATATTAATTTCATACTTTATGAAATTCCTTGAATTTCCCTCCCATCACTTATGAATAGAAACTACATATTCTCTACTATCAACACTTGATGATCAATTTGGTTGGACTCTAGCATTCCTAAATCCCTTGTTAACATCCCTAAAAAAATTCAATGGGATATATTTTGGGAATAATACCACCCTAAGAGGTATTCTGATCTAATGAAAAGATATTTTTCTAATGTAGTGGTGTTAATGGAAATACATGGGATGTATCAACTTGATGTGAGGGTTTTTATCACTATTTAAAATCATTGGGGAATGTTTTAATATTATGAACCTAAATTGATTGATATGATATATATGTTACACCTTTGTTATGTTATATATTAAATACTTTATGTTTCATGGTATTTTAATTGTGAATTAGAATTATTTAATATTAGGGGATTTGACAGGAATGAAACAAAGTTGTATGGGTTTCTTAACTCAATTTATATTCATTGAGTTGAAATAATTCATCATTAGGATTTTTTATCCATTGTTATGTGTTTATTGATATATATTTTTTTATTCTTTATCTACACCTTTTATATTTGTGTTATTAATCATTTAACAAATAATTATTACTTCATGTGTTATGAACTATAGAATGATTTTATTTTTCTTAATATCATATTATGGAAAAACATTTCATCGCATTCATGATTATTTATTTTAATAGTGTAACTACATACCATGATTGAATTTTTATATATTACTTCATTTAATTAAATGTATTTGAAGGTATGTTTCATTCAAGTTCTTTCAATGAATTTTTATTTCTAATGTCACCAAAGCGTTAAAGGCCTAATATTACAATATGATTTATTTTCATGATTTTTTATATTTGAGGTTCCTTTGGGGAAATAAACTGATAAATTTTAATTTAAACACATCTCCCATCTTCCTATCAGGTTATGAAAATGTTTTACATGTTCAATTTTAATTTCCCCCATTATTGATTAATGAAACATTAATAAAGTTTTTTGTAAGTGATACAGATCTTGTATATTCTTATAGATCAAGAATCATTCTCTTCCAAAAACATGTTTTCTAAAATGTGTTGAAGAAATCTATTTTCCAAATAAAAATTATTTTCTAAAGTCATTTTACATTATATTTTTTCCCCTTTAAAAATGTTATAAATGTAATTTACCTTTTTTTGTATACCTATCTTTATTCTCTTATTAAAAAATATTGAATAGAACTATTGTTTTTAAATTCTACTAAATGAATTTATTTTTACTAAATACTGAGATTTATATAATTTTAATCATTTTTTATAATTTTATATGGTGATTAAAAAAATTACTTTCACAATTTTTGGTGAAATTTATTTTTTTAAAAGTTATTTTCTAAGTGGAAAGTGTATTTTTTCCATGAATGTTTTAATGAACTTTTAATGTTATTTTGATTCAAAAATGATAACAGGCCTTCATGTTACTTATTCCCTACTACACATTTATTGTAATTATACTACCAAACTATTTTTCTATAATAATTAAGATATTTTAATTATATTTTCATTAAACACAATTCTTTTCCTTAGGTTAATTAGGGTAACAAAGAAATAATATCAATATCTGTGAGATTTATGATATCTCTAAAGCTATATGTAATTTATTAAGGTTATGGTTCATTAAAATTTCTTATGATTCTGGGTGGTTCCATTATAAAACAAGGGTTATTTTTTGTATTATAAACTGAGGATGAGTGGTTACATTATAAACAAAGGAAGGTTTTTTATGTTATAAACCAAGTATGGGGGGTTCTGTTAGAGCCAATAGTGGAAAAGGTATTTCTACATCTTTTTTAATTTTGATGTTCATTTTTAATAGATGTTTATAAATGTTGAGTTAAAAATAAAAGCATCAACATTGGTTTTCATAAACATGGCATCCAAAAATAAAATATAAATCCAACTAGAGGCATTTTCAGTGTCATTTTTTGAAAAAAATTATGGATAAACTCGGCTCTAGTGGTCTTCATCGTCAGTTTTTAAAAAAACCAGACACCAAAAATTAGCACTAAGGGGTCATCAGTATCAATATCATGGAAAAATATGTCAAAACATGGGGCATAGGGTTCTTTGAAATTGGTTTTCATTAAATCTGACACTGAATGGCAGGCCTCTCTGGTCTTCAGTGTGAGTTTTTCAAAACAAACTAACATTGAATTGCGAAAAATATATTTTTTCACATCAGTATTAGTAAAAACCATTGTTATAGCAAAAAAACTATTGTCACTATAATATAGAAAATTTTCTATGATTCTATTTGACTAGTTATGGAGCTAAAATATACTTTTGTATTAAAATTTATTGTTGTCGTAATTTTACCTCTTTATTTTTAGATAGATACAACTCACTTCAAAAAAATCCCAGAAAAAATAACTAATAATTACAAACCAAATGATAACAACATATAATAAACATAATGATTCAACATAGTTTAAATTGTTTTATTTGTTTCCTTTGAATCTACATATTTTTATCATTAATTGTCTTCTTTTTAATGATTAACTTTCAGGGTAATGAAAATAGTGATTGATAAAATGATGATAGGTGAATAAATATTCACCTCTATTGGTGAATCTCATGAAAAAATTTATCATCGTATCTCAATATAAATTATTCTTCATCGGCATAATAAAATTATCAAGATTTTTTGAAGTAATGAAAACAATAATAATGAAATTAAATGATAATAATACATACCATTTACAAATCATTGATTAAATAAGTGTATAAATTTTTATTCAATCTAAGATGTTGACAATGTTGAAAGAAAGAGTATTGAGATTTATATATTGTAAATGAAAATATTTATCGTAGTGATGTATTAGAATTTAGTTGGGATTTTGAAAATTTAAATAATTTTTTGAAAAAAATTAAAATATAGAACCCACGTATTTTACATTTTGACTATTAACATTGGTTCCAAAAAACCTGAAGTTATATTTCCTCATTGAAAACTTTAAACGTCAATTTTTTCATGAACTAATGTAAAAAAGTAGATTTTGGAGCTGGTTATTCAGAAAAACGTTGTTAAAAATCATTTCCATGTTGTAAGTCATTTTGAAATCTTATATTTGACTGGTTGTGGAGTTCAAATGGAGTTACGGATCAATAGTTATTGATGTCAGAAGTTATACTTCTCTGAGACTTTTCATAGAGAAGTTCAACTTCAAACATCCATAACTATTGATCTGTATGTCCGTTTTCACTCAACGACTAGTAAAATAGAATCCTAATAAATTATATACAACTTGGTAATGATTTTTCATGTTGGTTCTTTGAAAAACTGACACCAAATATCATATTTTAATATTGGATGTAGAATAAAACAGACATTAAAAGTGAATCCTTATAATGATCAACTTCCAATATCCATAACGTTTGATCTGTAAGTCTGTTTTCACTCCACCACTAGTCAGATCGAATATTGAGAAATAATATACAACATGATAATGATTTTTAATGCCATTTATTTGAGAAACGGTCCATGAAAATCTATTTTTAACATCATTTCAAGAAGAAACCAATGTTTAAAGTCTTCTATGAGGTTATTTAATGTCTGATTTTCACGAACCATGGTTAAAAGTAAATTTTTGGCATCGATATTTCAAATAACCGAAGTTAAAATTCCTTCCAAAGTAATTTTATCATTGTTCTCAATGAACTGACACAAAAAAATGACGATGTTAAAGAATATATTTATACTATTGATCCCTCCAATACATTGGGTAATGATTATATTCTTAAAAAATTATATCGGAAATAAGTTGAATAAGTAATTAGACATGTTAGTATTATTATACGGGTTATATGAAGATGATTTTCGAATATACTAATACATTTTTATTGTTCTTTCATTAGGTATTTTATATTTCCTTTTATCATGGATGGATATTTCATGGGTGATGATTATTGATTCCTATGACTCCTGGCATTGATGAATATTTATTCCATGTCAAATATTTTATTATATAATTATTAATATGTATGAATTAATTTATTTTATACTCATAATCATCAAATATTTCACCATAAACATATTATCATCTTATACTCATTGATGATGTTAAAATGTTAATGATTATAGTTACCATTATTGAGCATTTGACACCACACATATTATTTTTCCTTTTATCTAGGTTATAAATAATGATTTTAAATTATTTCTATCCATATTTAATCCGTGGGTAAATAATTGTCTGGGTTTTTATGTATTAATAAGGAATTAGAAAATCACGCTATAGGTGGGAAGAATATATCATTTAAATACATCAATAATGTCATGTAATAGTCTTTTAAAATTTTCTAAAACACTTAACCTAATATATTCTTGTTTATATAAGAGATACAAAATTTCATATTGTTGTTGTATGTTTTTTGTGGATTAATTAGGAAACATGTATTTTTATGAAATAAAAAAATAAAATATATTTGTTTGTCAATTGATCCAGATGCGTAGGTACAGGGCTATTCTAACTAGTAAGAGATCATGGTTTTGAAATATTTGGAGAATTGGAAGAATTCATTTGAGTTTAACTTAATATTTTTGGATACCATCATGGGTTTATATGTTTATGTATGATCATATGGTCAATGGAATAGAGACCAACTTTTAAGGTTTTAATTGATGGTATTTTGAGTAGATTTAAAATTTTTTAGGTTTTAGGAATACAATTTAATTAATTCTTAAAAAATACATTGTATAGGTATATGATTTTTTAAGTTAATTATATTTAATTGGATAATTAGAGATAAATAATCATCTTTTTGAATTGTTATTTATTGAATAGTTGATATTTTTAGAGATATTTATAATTAAGATAAGTATTTTCTTTTAGGTTAGTATCTAAATTTGATTCATGATTTTTTTATTTCACTGAATTTTATGATTATATTTTCATTATTAATTATTATTAAATGGAATTTTGAGAGATATTTCATTATTTTGATCTGTATGTAACTCTTTGGCTTAACATGTGATTTAACGTGAATTATTATATCAGAAAAATAATATTACATTTTTGGAGTTGTATGGTAAAATATAAGATATAACCATTGAGGTTAAAACATTCTTTAATTTTGAGGTTACTAAGGATAATTGCGATATAGATTTATTTAGTAATGTAATTTTCTATATTGATTCTTTGGTGTAATTGTAGAAATTTGGTGTTAAATGTATTATTTCTATATATGGAGGCATAACCATTTGGGTATTACCTTAAATTATGCTAGAAAAAAATTAGTAAAGATATAGGGAATAGATTTTTTCTTTTTTATGTATTATATGATTCATTGGAATATGATTTTTAGTTCATTGAGAATAAAAATTCATTTTTAATACTCAATTTTAGAGAAAAAGATATACTTGTGGTGGAGATTTATTAAAGGATGAAATTTTAAATGTAAAGTAAGTATATTTCCCTATGTTCTTAAGCTAGTAAGTAATAGAATATATCAAATATAGTAAAAGGAACATGAAAAAAATGTTATCCTACTACCTTAATTTCTAATAAATTGATGTTATTTTTAACACCTCATTGATTTATTGTTTTTCATTCTATAAATATTTCATTATCATTCACAATCCTAGGATCAATTCTACCTATCACTCTCCCTAATTTTTTTAACATTATATTTTTATTTCATTTTCATATTCTCGCTTCCCATTAATTTTCTATTATTTGGAAACATAATTTTTTTTATTCTTAATAACCTTTATATTTTAATTCACCTTTTTTCAAGAAGATGTTTTATTAGCCCTTTTTTAAATGCAAGGTTTTAAAAAATGTATTTTCAAATATAGCACCATTGATTTATGAGTCAATGTACCAATTTTGTAGACTTACTTTGTTAACATATTGGGGGTGGGTATAATGTAATATCTTCATATTTTAAAAGAACAATATGTTTGATAGTTTATACAATATGAAATAATGAGTTTATATCAACCCTGAAATATTCATATGTAAATATTAATGTTCCGACATATCCATTAAATATAAGGGTATGAAAAAGAATAAAGATATTATAATATACAAATATATTTTATACTCAATAAATATTTATTTATTAATGATTTGTAAATAAATACCCATGTTATCAGTAAATTAATTTTATGATATAGAAATATATTTTCTTAAAAAATTGTTTTCCTTTAATTTTATGGAATAATATAATAATTAGTTAATGGGTTATTTAAAATAATCAGAAAAAGGGTATTATTTTTTATTTTTCATGAATAAAATTTTCTAAGGAATTTTTTTATTTAATTTAATGATAATCCTTACTTTTCAATTAATAGTGACAAATATTTCTTTTCTATTGAATAATCTCTTATATTTTTGAAATACATATAGAGTAAAATTATATTTTGGATTATTTTTAAAATTTAATCAGTTAATTTGATAATTAATGATTTAATATATCTTATTTTAAAAATCATTATTCATTAATTTGGTATAAAACACTATTATACATAAATTAGGCATTTTTATAGAAAATATATTTCATCACATTTTTCAGCAATAATTTTAAATTCAATTCTACCTCTTATATTAATTGAATTTGACAAAATATATCGAATATTTTTTAAAATAATAATTATTATTAGTTAATATGGTCATCATCATTTATGTTCAATATGAATATTAACTGTAGTACATTTTTTCTTCCAAAACAAAGGAAATGTGGCTTAGTTATGTTTAAAACTAATGTGATAGGGCTTCAAATTCCTAAATAAACTTGCCTTAAATTCATTATATGAGTTCATTTAATCCATAATCATCCTAACATCTAAAATATGATATTTTTTTCATTTATCATTGATTTTGACCTTTATAATATTCTAATAAAAGATAAAGAAAAAATATCACTTTCTTACATTTAATATGTCTAATATTTTTGTGGGGAAAAAATTTATTTTATATAATAATTTATTATTCCAAATATAAATCATTTTTTATCATGGTGATTTGTTTTTAATTTTCATTGATGAAAGAATGTCTATAAATTATTATTTAATGAAAAAGAAAAGGTCATGTAGTTGTAGAAAAATCAATTAAATGGTTTTAAAAACTCTAAACATAATATAGTTTAGGTGATTTAATATTTCCCTTGAAGGATAAAGAAAAATATAACATATTATAGATGTGAGAAATGTTTTTATTTTAATTCAATTATTTTCATGATGTTTCAGAGTAATATTTTGGGAATAGATCTTAAAATGAAACAAATAATATTTTATGTTTAATTTTTTTTTTTAAATTATTTAAAAGATGTAAAAAAATTTATTTAAGAAAATAAGGATTCTAAATAGTTCAAAATATCATCAATTTTTAATTTATGAGTCATTTTACCCATATAATAAAATAATAATCATTTATATTGAAAAATTCATTAACACGATTAAGGTTAAAATTGGTTAATCATTGCGTCAAACAAAATGATATTGTTTAAAATGATATATAAATCTGTAAGTTTTTATTTTATGATTTTATTAACACCATATCCTCTATATATTTTATTTTATCCCATTTTTAAACATTTTAAAATATTTATATATGTATAATATTATTGAATTTTGTGTATTTCCAAAAACAGAATAGTTGATATTTTCTAATAAACAATTATTAAAAAATAATTTAATATTCTTAAAATCATATATTTTTACAAGGGAATGAGATAGGTTTTAAAATATCATAAATGAGACATTTATTTGTAACTTTTCCTTTTATAGTTACTTTCTTGACCCTTAAATAGAAAAACACATTGATATCATGGTAATTCTCAAAAGGGAAAATGAGAGGGTTAAAACAAAGAGATAAAGGTGAATACATCACATAAACTTGTCCAAATTTTATTTTATGAGAGAATTTTAAAAATTAATAATTTTACATTCCAATTATATCATCATGGCTTTATTTTCAACTGAATATTAGTTTATATTAATTTAATTCTTCTGAAAATCCCATGAATGTTACTCGCCTCCCTTATAAATGGTTACCCTTTCTCCTCTTTTTTAATCACATAAATAACCATTTGGTAAAGTGAAGACCTACCCAAATCCCTTCTTAATTTCCCAACCCACATTATATTGGTACTATTTTTGTTATAATACCATCGTTATTGGGCTTAATTATTTTAATAAAGGCTCTTGTCAAACCAAGTGGAGTTAAAGGACATACATGTGAAATCCAGACATGACGTAAGATATTTTATCCCAATTATGATTTGGTGACATATATTTTTATGGTAAGAAGCTATTTTATCTTATATAGTTAATATTTTACCCATTTTATATTTTATATGATTAATACCTCACACTTTATGGTGTTCTAATTTTCAATTCAATTTATTTCATCCAAGGTGATTTGACATGAAATTAACCACAAGAAAATGGTTTTATAACATAGTTTATTTTGATGGATTTACAACCCATATTCATTCAATTTTTTATTCAATGATTACGACTGAATTGAACTCTAATTTTTTTATTGTTTATATCCACTTGTTTTACAAATGTGCATGCAATCAAATCATGGATGAACTGTTAATTCTATTGTTATGACATTTGTAATGGTTTTTATTATCTCAGTCATATTTTACGAAGACATGTTTGATGACATACACTGTAATTTCTTAAAAAAAATTGAATACTACCTGTGATTGAATTTTTACATATTACATCATGTAATTTAAGTTATTTTAATATCTACATATTATTCATTCATTCATTAAATATTTATTTTGAATATTACTAATGAATAAAATACATCATATTTAAATCTGGTTTATTCAGAGTAGTTTATGTTCAAGGTTCTTTTAGGGAAATAAAAATTTTATTTTTATTAAACTATATACCTTTCTTCCTAATATAGTTTTTAATGTGGTTTCCATGTTTAATTTATATATGATCCCTTTATTATTAATAAATATTTAAAAAACTATTTTTATGTGACACCAATTTTGTATATTCCTATAGATATGGATAAATTGTCTTCAAAATCCATGTTTTCTAAAAGGTTTTAATGAATTTCATAATCTAAAAAATTAATTCAAAGAATTATTTTAATTTTTTTAAGAATCATTTAGTATTTTCTAAAATTAAATTTCTTACCATTATATGCAAGGGTTAATTTTTTACCTCATTAAATTTTTTTAAAAGAAATATTATTTTTAATTTTTATCACATGAATAGTTTTACCCTTACATGACCTTTATTTACATTGAATTTTACTTTATAATTTTTTTGGTTTATTGTCAAATTAAAATATTTGAACTATAGTTTTTGAATTCTGTAGATTATTAATTATGATTTTAAAATCGAAAAGATAATTTTCATAAATAATTTTTTTAATGATTATTTAATTTAATTTAAATTGAGTAATTATTATAACCATTGATTTAACTTATAATCAACAATGGGAATTTTTTATTGATACCATCATAATTTCTTATATATATGTATTCAGATTGATTAAATGAGATTAACTGGGAACCAGATTGTTAGATATCATTTATGATTAATAGTGGTTCCATTATAAACTTTTAATGGGAGGTTAAGTTATAATCCATTTATTGGTGGGCCTATTATATCCATCTAATTCAGTGGTTAATGGTTATGTTCTCATTATAATTCGATTTACAGTTGACATGTTGTTTATTAAACTAGTAATATGTATCATCCCAGGTATTTATAGAAAAATATTTTTCCATTAATATTTATGAATTTGATATTAATTCTATATTAGGTGGACTCTTTATCCAATAGCATACTCAACACGCAACAACCGTTTTCACTAAAATCTTACGTTGCACACAACATTGATTTATACTGAAAAATGATACAATACTAATATTATTATTTTTAATGGTAGTTAATGACTATCCATTATATTGGATAGAATGAACATAACTATCTGTAATATGATTAAACATGTTTTTAAAAGTTTTTAAATTTATACAAGAAATTTTAGAGGCTTAAAATGAGAACAAATCCAATTTTAAGTAAATAATTATTTAATATTTTCAAAAATGTTATTTTCCTTACTTTTGATAGAGAAAACTTATTATAAATTGTTTTTTTTCACTTTTATATGTTATATTTGAAGAAATAAACTTCTTATTTGGAATAGTAAATCAACATTTACCATGGTTGAAATTTTGATTTTTTTCGGATGAAATTCATATTTTAATGAATAACGAAAATACAGAATTATAATTCAAAACAGTAATTTCATCTAATTTATTTATATACATACATTATAATTTTATTAGGATTTTAGTGTAATTGGATTATTTTTAATCATTTAATCCAATGTTGTTCATTGGATGTAATTCCACATTTAAATTGGACATAAACACGTGTCAGTCTTTTGATAGTTTGTACATCTTTAAAACCTGCATTTGTTTCACAAAGGGAATTAATTTTAAATTAATTAATGTAAATTATGTGTTTTTAATTTGTAAAAAAATATTAAATATTTGTAATCATAATGTAAAAATTATGTAAATAGGTACCTTTTATTTTTTTTATTATGAATAGTAATTTTAGGAAACATTTTTATTTACTATAGTTAATGGTTAAATTTTGTAAATTAAGGTAAAATTAATATTACAATAATAAAAAACTACCCTAACACCTATAATAATCATATTAGATGAGTCATGGGTGACCAAAAAAATCCTTAGGTTAAACCTTTGGCATTTTGGAGCCACTTAGTTTCAATAATGTCATGTTATAATAATTAATTTAAATTAAAGAGAAATATAACATAAACATGTATCCTTTTATTAAAAAAATTAAGTTAGGGATATATAATTGCGAAATGTTATTATAAATATTAATTATAAATCCAAAAATATTTCCTACATTATTGTATTTTATTTAAATTTTTTTTACCTTAAATAAATAAATATATTTATGACATAATGATGATGAAATAATTACCTTATTAATGATTGATTCAAATAGATGATATTATATAAAATAAAATAAATGTAATTTGGATTTTTTGATGCCATAACAGAATTTTATAGATGATTATGACATTTTACATTGGATTTACTGTAGTTTTGGTTATAAACTAAGTTGTTGTAACTTTAAAAAATCAATTACTAAATAGTGTCAAAATTGACATAAATGTGTTTCTTTAAAAGAATTACTATTTTATTAAATGAAATAACTGTCCTAAAAACCTAATAATCGACCAAATTATATATCTAATTTTAAAATATTTATTTATTACCCACTTTACATTCTCTTGGAATTTTATAGTAACAATATTAACCATATAGTGTAAAATACAAGAAGACATGATAACAATTAATTTATTTAACTAAGGGTTAAATAAAACAATAAGGTTAAATTTTTGACCAAAACTTTCCTAAAACATACTGGTTTAGATTATTTAGACCCATATTCATATTATCCTCAAATTATATCACTTTGGTGTTATTAAAATTCGATAATAAAGTTATAACAGAATAAAATTTCCAAACATTCCAAAACCGCCCCTCCTCCCACTTATAAAAGGCCACCACCTATACCAACTTACTCACTCCTCTCAAGAAACTTGGATCATACTAATTAAACAAAAATAAGCTCCAAACATCCCTCCCTTACTCCTAGAATCCTTAACTTGGTAATAAGTCCACTTAAGAAAGCCTTTTGGCAAAAATCAAAATAGTTACCCGATATAGATGTAACATCTTCTCTCAAGCTTCATTCATTTATTTTCATTCTCCAAACCCTAAAATATATTTATTCGATTCATTTATAACAACACTATTATTTCCAATATACTAGGAATTTTTTATTATAACGGTTCTACCTACACTTAAACACACATCCATCTAAGGGATATAGAACATACTGTTTTTGTGTACGGTGAACTACTACCCCACGAAACGATGATTGTTCAATTGTCACATACCACCTCTAATGGAAACCAGTATGATGGAACTTTATTTATATATGATATATATTATAATAATATTATCTTTATTATTCTATAAATTCTATTTACAATATACCTTTATGCTTTTCATAATGTGTAAATTTGATAATTTCTATTAAGGAAGTGTGGACTACCGCCCCCTCAAAGTGACATGACTCGTTCATGGAATACATGAAATGTATAAATGATGGTGTTAATTAACATATATAACATATATAACATAGATATTTTACTATATTTATAATATACCTAGGTATTATTTATTTTTTATTCCATTAATATGACAATGAAAAAAAAATAGCGTTCATGCGTACTTACGACATACCATCTCCATGAACGGTGCATTTCATTTCATATCTACGAATGTTATGAAATATTATGAATACATATATATTGTACATATAATATATTTAAATCATGAATACCATTCTGGATATAATGGACTTATGATGACATGGACAATTTTCACGAAAACAATTTCATTTTTCAATCAAGTATCGAACATCAAAAAAACATCCGATATGAACTAAAATAATTAACTAAATGTTATAACATGGTAATACAAGATGTAAAATGAATGATAAAATTGAAAAAGGTTCTGAATAAAGTAATAATTAACCTATGTTTATTATTCATCAAATTAAATAATGAACGAGGAAAGTTGTATTTCAGGTAAGGGACTTCATCTCAATCTCTATTCATTGAGGAAAATATTGATTTTTACAAGACCTTCTTTTATACAGTTTCAAATAAACCCCTTGGAATTTTAAACTTATTAAACAGTTTTAAATAATAATATTTTTCTATGAATTGTTTTATTAAATGATAAAAGGGATGTCTTCTTAATGTACACAGTGACATTCATCTTTCTGTCACCATTTCCCTTATTTGGTATTTGGATTCCTATACTAGCCGTAATTGTTTTTATAAAAAAGTAAATACTATATTCCATTTATAGGTATTTTGGTTTTGAAAATGTTACTAAGAATGGATTTATTATATCAATATCTTGATATGGGGTCTTATGATTGCAATCTAGAAATACTATTTTTCCTATAGGCTTCTTCATGTGTTAGGATTATGTTATGGTTCTTGGGAATTGCTTATATAATGGGTGGTTCCATAATAAAATCAGGGCAGGTGAGCACGTGATAGCTCTCTAATTTATTTGGTAACGTGATAGAAGTAAATGTTCAATTTTCTCCTAAGAGATTTTGGTAATATACTATGATGGGTATTCCAAATATAACTATGAAGGTTAATCCCTATATAGTTGGGAAAGCTACAATATAATTATGATATTAATGCCACTAGTTATCTTAATGATTTATGATTGTAATAAAATTTTCCTGATTCTAATGAATTCATGTTTTTATAAATATTCATGGACCACCATTTTCTTTCCTTATTTTATCCCTTACTGAGTTTTTATGCTCATCCCACGTTTTTAAAATATTTTCACAGGGTATAAGGATGGTTAAGAGAAAGAAAAAAGTAAATAAGATTTTTATCAAGAAAAGAAATCATGTTTTATTTTTAATGGGTTTCCGTTGGTGAAAAAATGGATATTATTTTTATAATATCCTTTTGTATTATTATCCGATGATATGTATTAATAATGGAATAATTATCTAAAACACTAAACATTAAAATATCATTGCTATGAAATAATGTCAAATTATTGATTTATCTATAGATTATGTAATTTTTTAATGTTGGGTCCTTATAGTTCCTATCATAGTTTGGTTTAGATTACTTTAAGGGTTATGAAATTTTTAATAAAATGTCCATAAATTATTTTTACTTTATTGTAAATTTGAAATAGCATTTGAGGATTACCATGTCGTTTTGTTTAAGATATTTCTTTCTGTAATGATTTTACACAAACGAAAAATGGCAGTTGTGTGAGGAAAACATCCTGAGGAAAAAACCGTCCAAATATGCAACTTGAGATTGTTAAAATCGAAAATAAATAGTTTTTTTCAGTAATGGAATAGTTGACTCATTCAATAAATAGAGATTATATCCATGCATGAGATCATCTATATCAACCAATGAGGAAAATGTTGATAGTGGAACATTTCATGAGGCAAAACCCTCCATCAATAAGAGGATTATATGACCTTGTGCTAACTAAAGGGTGGATTAAAACCCTAGAAAATATTTTTGATGTCATTGGGTGTTTAAAAAATCAAAATTTTAGTCTTATTGTTTATAATTTTGAAGTTTAATATCATCAATGGTGGTTAATGGTTAAAAATATCAGTGGAATTAAATAGATTGATACCATAAAATGGAATGAATTTATGAATATATTCCTTGAGAAGTACTTTCCTAAGGCTGTTCAACATAGGATTGGAAATAAATTCATAGAATTGAGGGGAAAAGAGGGTGATTCAATGGATGGGTATGAAGAAAATTTCAATTGTTTTTCAAGGTATATATCAAATTTTATTTGGGATATTGATAGTAATATAAATTGGGTATACTTAGGATTGATGCCACGATTTTGAAGTGAATTAGTATCTCATAAATTGAAAATCTTTGAAAAACTTGGTTGTTGTTATAAGAAGGAAGAAACAGAGTCTTTCGTTAATTTTTGGATTTGTTTGGGGTTGTGTTTATAGATGATATTTAGGAATATTTTAAAATTTAAGAGGCACATGAATGTAAATTAAGTATTGTACTGAAAACCTCAAAATAGAAGAAACTATATTGAAAGGTTAGTAAGAGTGATTTTTGGTTGCAACCAATTTCATTACTTGGTTATATTGTTTATAAAGAATACATAAATTTTGAATGTTCTAAAACAAAAGTCGTTAAAGAGTGGAAAAGACATACCAATATCACAGATATTCATAGTTTTCATGGAATAGATGGTTATTACTAAAGGTTTGCTTGAAAACATTTCTCGGTTATCAAACCCACTAACTATGTTAACACATAATAAAGATAAGATCATTTGGATAAAAGAATTTGATGATTGTCTTCAGGAACAGAAAAGAAGATTGTTAAATGATCAAGTTTTGGTACTGCCTACCAAAAATGGTGAATTTGTTATCTATACTAAATGCTTTATTGAAAGTACTTGGTTTTGTCTTAATTTATAATGATCAGGTAATTAAATAGAATTCACATCAATTGAAAACTCATGAGTTAAATTATCCTACACATTATTTGGTATTTGTTTTTGTTGTTTTTATTTAAAAATTTGGGGGCATCATATATATGGAGAAAAATGTGAAATATATACTGACCATAAAATTTTGAAGTATATATTTACTCAAAAATAATTGAACATGAGACAAAGAAGATGTCTGGAATTAATCATGGAATATGATTGAATGATTCATTACCCTCCTAGAAAAGAAAAAAATGTGGAAGGTGTTTTGAGTCATAAAAGTAAAGCAACATTAACCATGTTACATTTGGAATGTAACACATTGATTAATGATTTGATGAAATTCAGAATGGAAGTTGTTGGAGCAGGAAATTCCTCTATTTGTTTCTGGTTTTAGTGCAATCGTCTGTATCAGATAGAATTGAGAAAGCGGAGAAGGAAGATACTGAGCTATAAAAAAAGGCTGAGTCGGTTTAGAAGAGAAAAAACCCTTAATTTAACATTGATAAAGATTATTTTTTGAGGTATAAAATGAGATTATGTGTTCCTTATGATTCAAATTTATATAAATATTTGTTATGTGTAGCTAAAAGTTCTCTGTTTTTAGTTCATCCTAGTAGTACTAATATATATAGAGATCCTGAGATGTATTACTAGTGGGATGGAATGAAAATAAATATTTCTGAATTTATTGTGATGTGTTTGACTTATCAACAGGTTAAATGAGGGAGGAAGTTATCAAAAGGGATGTTTCACCCTTTTCCAGTACGAGAGTTGAAATGGGAAAATATATCTATGGATTTCATAGTGGGATTACCAAATACTTATTGAGGTAACAATTCCATTTGTGTTATTATATATAGATTGACGAAATCTTATCATTTTATTCTGATTTGAGATACATTGTCTCTAGATAAAATTTATCGATTGTATATTAAAGAGATAGTAATGTTACATGGAGTTCCCCTCTCCATTGTATCTAATAATGATCCCAGGTTCACTTCTATCTTTTGAAAAGGCCTTCAAAAGTCATTGAAAAAAAATTAAATTTCAATATAGTTTTTTATCCTCAATTAGATGGTCATTCAAATTAAAAAAGCTATCCATAGAGGATAATCTACATGAAGGTTCAATGGATTACCATGGATGTTGAGATAAACATATTGTTTTGGTTGAGTTTTCTTATAATATTAGTTTTCATTTTATTATTCAAATATCGCTATATGAGGAATTATATGGAAAGTGACTTCGAACTCCTGATTTCTGGGATAAAGTAGGTGAAATGAAGTTGATAGGACCAAAATTTCTTGAAGAGATGGAAAAAAGATCTTTTGATTGAGAATCACATTAGAATAACGTGGATCAAGAAGAAACGTTATCTAGATAACCGAAGGAATGATCATTCATTTGAGGTAGGTGATCATGTATTTCTCAAAGTCTCTCCATAAAAAAATGTGATGTGTTTTTGTAAGAAGGGAATGTTGAGTATGTGGTTAATTGGACCATATGAAAACATAGGGAAAGTTGGATCATTTTACTACAGAGTGTATTTACCTCCAATTTCATCCTATATACACAATTTTTTTAATGTTTCAATGTTGAGAAATTATTTTTTAGATCCATCTCATTTCTTGCGTCCAGAGGTAGATTAATTGGAAGAGAATCTTTTTAATGTGGAATAGCCTGTATAGATTTTTGACCACATATAGAAAGTGTTTCGAAATAAAGATATTAATTAGCTAATGTTTTTGTGGAAAACCCATATGGTGGAAGAGGCTACATGTAAATATCGAAAATTTTTGAAAGATAAATACCCCTACTTATTTGATAAGTAAATAAAATTGTGGGACGTAATTTCCAAAAGGGGGGAAGTATGTAACATCCATGTATTTATAGAATAATAATTTAAATTAATATTTATGAATTAAATATTAATTTTATATTTAGGGGATTCTTTTTATGATAGCATATTTGACACGCAACAACAGGTTTCTTTGAAATCATAAGTTTCTCACAACTTTGAGTTATACTTAAAAATGATACAATACTAATATTATTAGTTTAAATGGTTGTTAATGCCTAGAAATTTTATTATTGGGAATTAATATTACTAACTAAAATATTATTATATATAATTTTTAATTGTTTTAACATTAATATAATAAATTTTAGAGGCTTAAATTGAGAATGAATCCAATTTTAAGCATAAAATAATCTATTATTTTTAAAAGGGCATTTTACCACCTTTTGATGGAGAACCATTTTAAATTTTCTTCTATTTTATATGTTCTATTTGAAAAAATAAACTTCTTATTTATTAGTGTAAAATAAAATTTTAACTTGGTTGAAATTTTGGTATTTTTCTGATAAAATTCATATTTTAATGAATAGTGAAAAATATTGCATTATAATTCAAAACTGCCTCTTCATCTAATTTATTTATATATTAATGTTATAAATTTTATTGGTTTTATCGTGTAGTTTTTTTAATTTTTTATTATTCAAATCAATTTTCTTCATTTGAAGTAATTTCATATTTAAATCGGACATAAACACATGTTAACTTTTTGATAGTTTTTACTTCTTAGAAACTCGATTTCGGGTTTCGACAACAGGAATTAGTGTCCAATTTATTAATGTAAATTATTCTGTTTGAATTTTTAAAAATGGATTTCATATTTGGAATTAGATGTTCCAAATTATTTAAACATGAAACCTTTATTTTTGGACATCATAAATAGTAACTTCAGAAATTAAATTTATTTACCACAGTTAAAGGGTAAATTATATAAATAAGGGAAAATAATATTATAATAATACAAAACTACCTTAAAACGTGTCATAATAATATTTTATGAGTAATTGGTGACCAAAACAATCCTTATGCTGAACTTGTGGCATTTGGGAGCCACTTGGGTGAGATAATGACATGTTATAATAATTAATTTAAAGTAAAGAGAAATATAACATATATATGTATCATTTTACTAAATAAAATTAATATGGGGTTATATAATTGATATATTTGAATATAAATATTCATTATAATTAGGAAAATATTTACTACATAATAGTTTTTTATTTATAATTTTTTGAAATTATATGAATAAATTTATTTATGAGAGAATGGTGATACCGTGATTACCTTATTAATGAATCATTCCAAAAAATTATATTATAAAAATTAAAATAAATGTAATTTTAAAATTTTAATGTCATAGGAAAATTTTATGGAATATTATTACAAGTTATATTTTGTGTTAATATTGTTTTTTCGAATGAATCAAGTTTCTATGGCATTAAAAAATATCAGTTACTAAATAGTGTCAAAATTAACAGAAATGAGTTTTTAAAACAAATACTATTTTATGAAATGATATAATAGTCATAAAAATATATGATATGGAAAAATGAAATAGATAAAGTTAAAAGTTTATTAATTATCCACTCAAGGTCTTATTGTCTTTTTATAGTTACTATATTAACCATATAGTGTAAAAATACAAGAAGACATGGTAAGAGTTGATTTATTTAACTAGGGGTTAAAACCAAAATATAAGGTTAACTTTGTGACCAAAACATGTATAAAACCTATTATTTGAGATTATTTAGGCCCATAATCATCTCATTCTATAAATATATTACATTGGAGATTTCAGAAATCAAAAATCAATTTATAATAAAATAATATTTCAATACATTTCTAAAGTTCCCCTCTTGCCTCTTATAAACGGCCACCACCTCTACCCAATTACTCACACCTCTAAATACCCTTGTATTGTCCAAATTATGCTAAAATAAGCACTAAAAATACATCCATTACTCATAGAAGCCTTAACATGGTCATAAGAAAACTCAATGATTCCTTTCGGGTCAAATCACAAGGGGTTACCTGATTTAGACGTAACGTTTTCTATCAAACTCATTTCCTTTATTTTACTTCTTAAACCCCCTAAACAATCTTTATGTCATTATTTTATAAAAAACAGTATACTCAGTATACTAGGATATTTATATTCAATGGTTTCAACCTAAACATACACAAACCTATATATAATAGATATACAATATACTATTTCTGTGTACGACAAACTATTGCCTCACGAAACGATGATTATACAATTTTATCCTACTACCTATAATTGTGGACATTATGGTTGGAATATATTTATATATGATATATATGATATTTATATTTTTTTTATTTTTAAATTTTATTTAAAAAATATATTTATGCTTTCTTTAATGTGTAAATAGAAAAATTTCATTTTAGGAATTGTGGACTGCCGCCCCCTCAAAGTGATATGACAGGTTCATGTAATACATAGAATGTATAAATTTTGGTGTTAATGAAATTATGTAACATATATAACATATAAATTATAATTTAATTATAACATACATATGTATCACTTAGTTTTTATTCCATTAATATGAAAATGAAATGAAAGTAGCGTTCATGTGTACGTACAACGTACCGTCTCCATGAACGATGCATTTCATTTCATATATTCAAATGATATTGATTATTATAAATACATATATATTCGATATATATGATATTTAAATCACTAATATTATTCTGGAGATAATGTAATTCTGACAACATGGACAATTTTCTTCAAAATAATTTCATTTTTTGACTCAAGTACTGAACATCGACAAAACGTTCGATATGAACCCAAATAATTAAATAATTGTTATAATATTTTAATATGTGGTATTAAATTAATGATGATATTGAAAATGGTTCTGAATAAAGTATAAATTAACCTATGATTATTATTCATGAAATTAATGAATGAACGAGACAAGTCAGGTTTGAGGTAAGGGACTTCTTATCAATATCCATTCATTAAGGAAAATTTTGATTTGTACACGATCTTATTTTATACGATATATAATCGAACCATTTAACTTTTAAACTTATTCAACGGTACTCAAACATAATATTTTTCTATGAAGAGTTTTACTAAACAAAAAAACGATGTTTCTTTAATGTATGCAATGATAATGACCTTTCTTCCATTATGACCATTATTTGGTACATGGATTCCTCTACAAGCCATAATGTTTTTAAAAAGAAAAGTAAATACAATTTCAACTTTTTAGGTATTTTCTTATTTAATATGGTTTTTAAAATAGAATTATTATATCAATATCATGAAAGTATATCTAATTATTGTAATGTGGAAATATTATTTTACCTCTATGCTTGTTCATGTATTATGATTATGTTATGGATCTTGGGAATTTTTTTTATATAAAAGTGGTTCAATGATAATCCAAGGGTTGGTGAGACTAAGATAGCTCTCCATTGCATTTGGTAACATTATAGACGTAAACATTAATTTTTCTCCTAATAGAATTTTGCAATATACTCTGATGAGTAATCTAAATGTAACCATGATGGTTACACACTATGTATCTGGGAATGAAACATTGTAAGTATAATGTGAATGCCAAAAGATACCTTTATGGTTTATGATTAGTATAATGTTTTCATGATTCTTATGAATTCATGGGTTTATAAATATTCATGGACTACTATTTTATTTCCTTATTTTATCCCTTACTATATTTTTATACTCATCCAATGTTTTTAACATATTTTCAAAGGGTATAAGGATGAGTAAGATAATGGAAGAATTCAAGATGATTTTTATCAAGAAAAGAAATCATTATTTATTTTCTAAGGGTTTCCTTTCGTGAAAATATGAATACTATTTTCAAAGAATCTTCTTGTATGATTATGGGATGATATGTATTAATAATGGCCTAATTCCGTAAAACTCTAAACATGAAAATATCCTTGATGTTAATTAATGTCAAATTATTGACTTATATCATGAATATGTAATTTTTTATTATAGGGGACTTATATTTGGTATCAGAGGTTGGTTTAGATAAATTTAAGGTTTAATATATTGTTAAAAGAATATCAATAATTTTTATTACTTTATGGTCATATTGAAAAGGTATTTTAGGATTACTTTATTGCTTCATCTAAGATATATATGTTTAGAATGGTTTTCCGTGGAGGAAACAGGGTAGTTGTACTGGGACAACATCCACAGGAAAACAACCTTCCAAATCAGAAACCTGAGATGGTCGAAATTAGAACTCAATAGTTTGTTACAGTAATAGAATAGTTGATTCAGGCTATAAATTGAGGTGGTATCCATACACGAGATCATCCATATCAACCAAAAATGAACATGTTGGTAGTGGATCATTTCATGAGGCAATTTCCACCATCATTTAGTGTATCATCTAAACATGTTCTAGATTAAGAGTGTATTAAACCCCTAGAAAATATTTTTGATGTCATTGGGTGTTTAGAAAATAAAAAGGTTTGTATTGATGTTCATCAGTTTGAAGGTGAATCTGATCATTGGTAATCAAAGGTAAAGAATATTAGATGAAGTGAAGATATTGGTACTATGGAATGGAATTAATTTAAAAATATCTTGTTTGGGATGTATTTTCCTAAGTATATTTGACATAGGATGTAAAATCAATTCTTTGAATTGAGAAAAAAAGTGGAAGATTCGGTGGCAGAATTTGATGAAAATTTCACCCATTTGTCAAGTTATCTGCCAAATGTTATTCAAGATATTGATAGTAAGATAAATTATTTTTCTTTAGGATTGAAGCCACAATATTGAAAGGAATTAGCCTCTTGTGAATTAAAAATCAATGAGAGTATTTTCCGATGTGATGAGAAGGTAGAAATGGTGTCTTTCACCAATTTTTGGATAAGTCTACAGTTGTGTTTATAGATGATATTTTTGTGTATTCTAAATTTTGGAGGAAAATGATACTCACTTAACGACTTTTTTTAAAAACCATAAAAAAAATAAACTATATAGAATGTTTTGTAATGGTGAATTTTGGTTGAAAAAAAATTCATAACATGGTCAAATTGTTTTTAAAGATGCCATTACTATTGACCCTTATAAAACTAAAGTTTTTGAATGGTAGACAAGACCTAACAATATTAAAGAGATTCATATTTTTCTTTGATTAACGTGTTATTAAAAAATGTTTGAATGAAAACATTTCTCAGTTATCTAGCCCACTAACTAAGTTAACACATAAGGGAGTTCAATTCATCTGAAAAAATGAATATGATGATTGTTTTTAATAATTGAAAATAAAATTGTTAAATGCTCTATTTTTGGAAGTAACATCCATAAATGGTGATTTGTTTATCTAAAATGATGATTAGATTAATGTACATGGGTATTTATTAATGAAGAATTATCACGTAATTACTTATTCTTCATGTCAGTTGAAAACTCATGAGTTAAATTACCCTACACATGATTTGGAATTAGTTGTTGTTTTTTTGTTTAAAATTCTGGAGGTATCATTTTTATGGAGTAAAATTAGAAATATGTACTAACCATAAAATTTTGAAGTATATATTTTCATAGAAAGAATTTAAAATGAGACATAGAAGATGGCTAGAATTAATTAAGGATTATGATTTCTTAATACATTACAATCATGGGAAAGAAAACAAAGTGGATGATTCCTTGATTCAGAAAATTAATGCTACGTTAACCATGTTATATTTGGAATGTGACCCCTTGATTAATAATTTGATGAAATTTTGCGTAGAATTTGTTTTGGAAGGAAATAACTCTGTTTTGTTTCATGTATTAATATAATTGTCTCTATCATATAGAATTAAGAAAGCACAAAATGAAGATAGTGAGTTGGAAAAAAGGTAGAGTAGGTTTAGAAGTGTATGTTACCTGAATTAAACATTGATATCGATTGTGATTTGAGGTTTGGAAAGATTTTATTTGTGCCTTGTGATTCACAGTTTGAGAAAGAGTTGTTATGTGAACCTCATATTTCTCCATTTTTAGTTCATCCTATCAGTACTAAGATGTATAATGATCATCGAGAGTATTACTGGTGAGTTTGAATGAAAAGAGATTTGGATGACTTTTTATTGATTTTTTTGACTTATCAACAAGTTAAAGCAGAGAGGTAGTTACCTAAAGGGATGATTCAGCCTTTGAGAGTACCAGATTGGAAATGAGAAAATATATTTAGGGATTTCATAGTTGGATTACCAAAGACTTCTTGAGGTAACAATTCCATTTGGGTTACCGTGGATAGATTGAATAAATATTCCCATTTTATTTCTATATGAGATACATTATCTCTAGATCAACATTCCCAATCCTGTCTTAAAGAGAGAGTTATGTTAGATGGAGTTCCTCTATCCACTGTATATGATCGTGATCCCTGGTTAACTTCTATCTTTTGGAAAGTCCTTGAGAAGTAATTAGGAACTGAATGAAATTTCAGTACACCTTTTCATCCTCAATTAGATGGGAAGTCAAAATGAACAATTCATACCTTGGAAGATATAATATGTGATTGTTCAATGAATTACCAAGGATTTTATGATCAATATCATTCTTTGGTTGTGTTTTCTTATAATAATAGTTTCATTCCACTATTAATATAGAACTATTTGAGGCATTATATGGAATGTAGTGTCGAACTCTAGATTTTTAGGATGAATTAGGTGAAAGGAAGTTTATGGGACCAAAAATGGTTAAAGATATGGAAAACGTAGTTCAGTTGACTTAGAAGCACATGATGACAACTCATAACATGCAGAAAATTTATGTGGATGGTCGTAGGGAGGATCTTTCTTCTGAGGTAGGTGATCATGTCTTTCTCAAAATTTCTCCATGGAAAAGTGTGATGCATTTTGGTAAAAAGTGAAAGATGAGTCCAATGTTCATTAGATCCTATAAAATCTAAGATAATGTGGTATCAGTTTCCTATAGAGTGGATTTACCTCCAAGTTTATCCTAGATACACAATGATTTCCATGTTTCAATTTTGAGAAAGTACTTTTTGGATCCATCTCATGTTTTGATTCCAAAGGTTGTTCAGTTGGAAGAGATTAATTCTTAAAAGGAATATCCAGTATAGATTCTTGACCATGATAGAAATTAATGTGGAATAAGGTGATTCATCAGCTAAAGGTTTTGTGTAAAACCCATACAATTAATGAGGGAAAAAGGGAATTTGAAAATGCTATGAGGGAGAAATACCCGCACCGATTTGAAAAGTAAATAAAATTGTGTGGACATAATTTCCAAAAGGGGGAATTAACATAACTAACTAAAATATTATTGCACATTTATGTTAAATATTATTAAATTTATGCAATAAATTTTAGTGGCTTAAAAGGATAATAAATCTGATTTTAATCATAAAATATTCTATTCTTTTTAAATGGTAATTTTACAACCTATTGATGGAGAACCATTTTACAAATAGTTTTTTTCGCTTTTATATGTTGTATTTGACAAAATAAACTTATTATTTGGAGGTAGGACCTCAAATTTTACATTGTTTAAATTTTGGTATTTTTCGGAGGAAATTTATATTTTAATGAGTACTGAAAGAAGCTGCATTTTAATTCAAAGCTGCCTTTTCATATAACTTGATTATATAGTTATGTTATAATTTAAATTTTTTTAAATTATAAAAAGATTTTTTTTATAATTTAATCCAATTTTAGTCATTTGATTTAATTTTGACATTTAAATTTGACATAAACACATGTCAATATTTTGATAGTTTTTACTTCTTAAAAACCTACATTCTGGTTTGGACAATTGGAATTAATTGTAAATTAGTTAACAAAAATTTTGTGTCATGAATTTTGAAAAATGGATTCCCTATTTGGAATCATAACTCCCAAATTATGTAAATACATACCCATTTTCTGGAAATTATGAATAGTAACATCAATAATTATTTTTATTCTCCACGGTTAATGGGTAAATTAGGTAAATATGTGTAAATATAATATTTTAATAAAATAAAACTATACTAACACGTATCTTAATCATATTGGATGAGACATGGGAGACCAAAAAAATCCTTATGCTGAACTTGTGGAATTTGGGATCCACTTGGGTGTGATAATGAAATGTTATAATAATTAATTCAAAGTAAAGTGAAATATAACCTAAACATGTATCTTTTTACTAAAACAATGTTAAGGTAGTGTTATATAATGAAGATATTTGGCTATAAATATTTGTTATAAATCTAAAAATATTTCCTACTTCATGTTATTTTATTTATAATTTTTATACATTCAATAAATAAATTTATTAATGACACAATGATGATCCAGTTATTGCATTATTAATGAATGGTTCAAATAAATGATATTATGGATATTAAAATAATTTTAATATTGAAATTTTGATTCCATCCAAAAAAATTATGTTTTAATATGACATGTTATATTTTATTTAATTTAGTTTTTTTGAATTATTCAAGTTGTTATGTATTTAATAAAATCAATTACTAAATAGTGTCAAAATTGACATAAATGAGTTTTAAAAAAAATACTATTTTATTAAATAATATAATAGTCATAAAAATCTAATATTCAACCAAATGACTTATATAATGTCAAATATGTTATTGATGATCCACTTGGGTTTCTTTTTTCATTTTATAGTTACCAAATTAACCATATAGTGTAAAAATACAAGAAGACTTGGTGAGATTTAATTTATTTTTCTAAGGGTTAATCCAAAAGATAATGTTAAACATGCAACCTAATATTGTCAAAATCAAATTGGTTGATAGGATTTTGACCCATAATAAGATTATTAATGAAATATATCGCCTTAATATAATTATAAATCGAAAATAAATTTATAAGAATATAATATTTCAATACGTTCCTAAGTGCCCCTCCTCCCTCTTTTAAAAATCCACCACCTCTACCAATTTACTCACACCTCTCAATCACAATGGAACGTCCAAATTATTCTAAAATAATCTTCCAACATCCCTCTCATCCTTATATATGCCTTAAAATTGGTATAAGGCAACTCAATGAAGTCATTTAGCTCAAATCAAAAGGATTTTCTTGATTTAAAGTTAACGTCTTCTCTCAACTCCTTTCATTTATTTTCCTTCTCCAAACCATAACCTCTCTTTATTACATTATTTTATAACAACAGCAGTATAGTCAATATACTAGTATTTTTTATTCTAATTATTTTACCTACACTTACAAACACCTCCATCTAATGGATATATAACATACTGTTTCAATGTACAGAAAACTACTGCCTTTCGAAACGATGATTGTTCAATTTTCTCCTACCAACTCTCATGGTGGAAATTATGATGGAACTGTTTTTATATTTTATATATATTTTCTTTATATTTTCTTTATCATTATTTAAATTTTAATTAGAACATAACTTTATTTTTTCCAAAATGTGTAAATACGATAATTTCATTTGAGGAAGTGTGTACTACCATCCCCTCAAAGTGATATGACTAGTTCATGTCATACGTGGAATATGTAAAGGATGGAATTAATGAAAATATGTAACAGATATAACATATATATTATACAAGAATTATATTATACCTATGTATGATTTATTTTCCATTACTTTAATATGACTAAGAAATGAAAGTAGCATTCATGCGTACGTACATCCTACCATCTCCATGAACAGTGCATTTCATTTATTTTCTACAAATATTATAGAATATTATAAATACAAATATATTGAATATATATGATATTTAATTCATGAATACCATTTATGATATAATGGAAATTTGATGACATGGACAATTTTTAACAAAACAACTTCATTTTTTACTCAAGTACCGAACATCAACAAAACATCTGATATGAACACAAATAATTAAATAATTGTTATAACATGGTAATAAATGATATAAATTGGATGATAAACTAGAAAAGGGTTCTGAAAATGTATAAATTAACATAATTTTATTATTTATGAAATTAAATAACAAATGAGACTAGTCAGATTCGAAGTAAGGGTCTTCATCTCAATATCCATTCCTTGAAGAAAAGTTTGATTTATACACGACCTTGTTTTATATGGTGTATAATCAAGACTTTTAACTTTTAAACTTTTTCAATGGTTTTCAAAATGAATATTTTCCTATGAATTATTTTACTAAATGAAAAATGTAATGTTTTTAACGTATTTGGTGACAATGACCTTTCCTCTATCGTGGCCATTATTTGGTATTTGGGTTTCTCTAAAAGTCGTAACGTTTTTAAAAAGAAAATTAAATACCATATTACCTTTTTAGGTATTTTGGTACCGAAAATGGTTTTGAGAATGGATTGATTATATAAATATCTAAAAATTATATTTTATGATTTCAATGTGGAAATATTATTTTTCTTTTATGCTTATTTCTGTGTTATGATTATGTAACGGTTCATGGGAATTTCTTATGTATACAGGTGGTTCGGTGATAATATAATGGTTGGTGAGCCTGTGATAGTTCTCCAAATAATTGGGTAACCTGAAGGAGGTAATCATTTAGTTTTCTCCTATGTGATTTTGGTAATATACTATGATAGGTATTCAAAACGTAACCATGAAGGTTACTCCATATATAGCTTTGAAAGATACAATGTAAGCATGATAGGAATTCCACAAGTTACATTTATGACTTATGATCGCTATGAGGTTTTCATGATTATTATGAATTCATGGTTTTATAAATATTATCATGTACTATTTTATTTTTTATTTTATCCCTCACTAAGTTTTTATGCTCATCCCAAGTTTCTAAAATAGTTTACCAGGGTATAAGGATGATTAAGAGAAAGAAAAAAGTGAATAATTTTTTTATACAAAAAATAAAACATTTTTTATTTTAAAGGGTTTCCTTTGGTGAAACAAATGGACAATATTTTTATAGTATCCACTTATATTGTTATGGGATTATATTTTTTATAATGGCCTAATTCTCTAGATCTCTAAACATGAATATATCCCCGATGTGAATTAAAGTTAAATTATTTACTAATCTCAAGATTATGTAATATTTTAAGGTTGGGGAATTATATAATGGTTCTTGTAAGAGTTTCATAACGATAATGTTCCAAGATACAAACATCATTTCATTTTTATTAACATAGTTCTTTGATATTTTATTTGATCAAGATTCTCATCTAATAACTTATGATTATTTAATCCAACAACTCATATCATTTTTGGTTCCATAATCCATTCCCCATTTTTAATTACCTTGGTATTGATAGTTATGAATTATATTATGTTATCCTCATATAATTTGATTATATCATCATTCCAATATTCCTCTATACTCAATGATGATATAAAATTTTGAATGCTTATGTTTACCTTTACTAATTGTTTAAGATATCAATTATTTTGTATCCCTTTCCACATGATTTAAGGAATGATTTAATTATATATTTTCTCTAAAAAGGATTCATGTGTGAATAATTTTATAGGATATGTTTGGGACTTAATATGAAATATGACAATACGGGTAAATTTTTTGGAGAAATCTTATTTATTGAAAGGGGTATTATTATATAAAAGTATGACCTAATTCTCTAAAACTTGAAACCAAAATGGTCCTTCTATATATAATTGTTTCGATATTTCATTTTTATGTTTTATGATTTGGATGGTTTAAAATGGGTTAAATTTCTTCGTATCAATGCAATAAATATAATGAATATATTTTAATCAATCGATCCTGATTGTTTGGTCCAGGACTATTATAAATTAAATATTCTATATAACTAATACAATAAAATGGGACTAAATACATGGATAACCTGATAATACAAACAATCACATATATAACAATGACTAGTTTCATAATGACCGAATACATACTACCAGATATCATAATATTACCGTCAATGACTTGTGCCAAGAAAATACATGTTAACAGGTATGACATTTTCCAAATATAGAATGTAGTTTGTTTCATAAGATATAATTATGCATCAAGAGTATATTATAGTACTTTAATTAATCCTATTAAGTATAAAAAATTATGTATTTAAAAGAGTTGAATAATAACTCAATACACAATCAACATAAATATTTATATTGTAAACCCATCATATGAAATTTAAAAAATTCCCTTAATAAATAAATGTAACATGAACATATAATATCTACACTAATATTGTGGAAGTAATAATAAAATTATACCCCTCATGAAAAATAATTTTCACAAAATAATATTGTCGTGGATGAAATTTATTTTAAAAATAACTTGTTAATTTCTTTTGGAAAATTACCTTTTCATTTTGAAATCACTAATAATAAATTCTACCAAAATTAACCATATTATGAAGAAAAAATTTCTTTAAATGAGTCATGGAATCTTATTAATTAATATACAATTTATTTGTTGTGCATAATGGTGGTAAAATCCATTCTTGTGGGTTATATTAAAAATAAGGACTCTATTCATACCGTTGGTAAAAAACGTTTCCCACTCAGTAAACAAAAAACATTACTTTTAAAATTTATATAAATTAATCATAGATAAAAATTTATTTAACAAACCATTTGAGAACAATAAAAAAAATTCAAAACATTTGAAATTAAATATGGACATAGAATAAAAATATTCTTGACTGAATAGAAAAATAAATTCATTTTTCTATAAGGTCATTATTATGGTATTTTAAAGATTCCAAAGAGGTATATTTGAAATAGTATTCAATAAAATATAAATTACCATAGTATAAAAAATTTATGGTCTTTATGATAGAAACATCATAAATTTTCTCTAACAGAATCTTAAACTTATACAATCCCAAATAAAGATGATGTTTTTTAATAAACCATTTCACTAATTACAACTTGTTTTGTAATTAATTTTATCCTCCATTTTATTAAAGTTATATTTATTTTAAATCTATAACTTAAATATGTTCCTAGTAAAATCATCATATATGATCCACTTATAACATTGTAATAATCATTTAATGAATATTATTTATTAAAATCAGCAATTCCTTGTGTTAACGATCTTGTTTTTATTTTAATATTTGATTCATTAGTTTCAATTCTTATATATTTTCTCAAGATTGTATCATATAGTATATTTTATTAATTATATAAATATAATATATATTTAATATATAAATATTTATAATTATCTTCAAATTCTTGAGATAGAAAAATGGATTACCCCATTCATAGAGGCTCTCTGTCATAATAACGTTTGAATGTTGTTTTAACTTTCTAATAGTTGGAAAAAAGGTAAATAATAAATAAATATTAAATAATTATTATTATATCAAATATATTCATTAAATGTATCCTTATTAAAATGTATTTATGGAGGAAATGAAACAAGAGTCACATTACTTTGGCGTGGTGGTAGTCCACACGTATGAATAAGGGACAATGTCATTCTCTAACCGATGGAATGGTTAGAAGGTAAATAATATTTGTATTTTTTTATTTATAATAATTTCATATGTATCATATATACTAATTAGTTCTATATTTATAATAATCCATGTAAAATGGAGATGAAAAACGAATTTTTCTACAGCATGGATACAGTACGACGTATGTACTAAAGAGTAAAGTTTTCACTTCTTTTAGGAAACAAGATGGAGAAAGTGGTTTCAATATAACTATAATAACATATCCATATATTTATGAAAATATAAAAAATATTTTATGATAGGCACAAAAAATTTATAGGAAACAGAAGATGAAATGAACATGAAAGAATCTTTAGAGAAGACCACATATTCTTTTGTACACCTACTTTTGATCCATTTTAAAGGACCCTTTAAATAGAATAGTCAGATAAAAAACACCTCTAATTAATGTATAAATAATTTTATAAGACAAATTTTCTCGTTTTTGTCAAGATAGAAAGCTAAAAGTGGTCTTAATAAGAGAAAATATAAAGGAGGGAAGGGACACTTTTTGAAATTCAAGAAATATTATAATACAATATATCTCTAACTAATTTATAATGGTTCCAAAATTAAATGGAATACAATATATAGAAAATATTATAATTATATTGTTGTCCAATAAAATTTATATTTTTTAGATATCATTTAACACCATACCATTTTTATTAACCCCTTCGCTAATCATTTTGAACCTTAATTGTGGTAATGACTTTTTATATCTTAAAGGGTTACAATTTTACATAAAATGTAATTATATAATAATAAATGATAAACGAAAAATATATTTGAAATTTTATCATCTTATATGTAATATTGTATTATAGTAAACTAATTTTAAAAAATATTATTTTTCAAAAAATATCATTAATGTTGTTGTTGAAACTATTCAATAAATTTGGATTTAATGACATAAATATAGAAGTGATATTTAAATCTAAAAACTGAAAGCATACATAATTTTTTATATTATTCATACAATCAAATAAATTAATATAGCCTCCAATATATGAAAATGGGTTAGATTTTATTTCATGTATCTTAACAAACATGGTGTATAGGCTATAACATTATCACTATGTATATAGACAAATACATTCATATTCAATGATGTGTCACTATATATGAAAAATACACCCCTTCCAATGGTAGTGTTAGGATTAAATTATTGATAAAAGTCATCATTAATTAAGAAAAAAATTTATATTCCAATTTCTATAAGGACATAACCCCTTTACTTGTCAACTTGATTGATAATTTTTTAGAGGGGTATATATTGATAAAAACATCTATAGTAACTAGATATTCCATGAAATATACATTCTTTGCCTATTTTTTTCAATGGAGACCAATAACTGTCTACCTATAACATTTATGAATCAACCTATATTCTATCCTTATAAATAATATTCACAAGAAAAGGAACATCATTAAGATAGACTTCTCAATTTATGAATTTCTCCTTTAAATAATTTTCTCTAAGGGTCTAAAGAATGATTCATAACCAAATTTTATCCAATTTTTTCATTACGAGTAATCAAATATATCGTCAGTAAATATAACAATGAAATTATTAATATATTCCTAAAAAACAGTTCATCATATCAATAAAAAAACATTGAGAGCATAATTCATTCCAAATAGAATTACGATAATCTCAGAATTTTCGTTCCACATATGAAATGTTGTCATTGGAATATCTTACTTGCTTTATCACATTGATGACAACTATAATTAAGATCAACGTATAAAAAATAATTTTATCTATGATTTTGATTAATCAGGTATTTAATACGAGGTAGTGTATATTTTTCATCATAGTATTGGCATTGATTTCCCTATAATCAACACATTTCATGATTATACCATCCATATTTTTTCAAAATAGAGTATGTTCACCCAAAGGAAAACACTTGGGAATATTTATACCTTATCACATATATCATATATTTGTATATTTAACTCCATTAGAATTATAATATCCATCCTATAAGGAGTCATAGATATATGTTTCTCATCAAGGATGACTTTAATAGAAAACTCAACATCACGCTCATGTGTATATTGGAGTTATTCTTCATAAAACACATCAATATATACTTACAAAATAAGATAATTTTGTTCCAATTGTAACATTTCTCATCCATATGTTATGTATTATCTTTATCTCTTAGAATTTAATTATGGAGAGCTATTGGAGGGATATTTTGATAGGATTCAGATGAAATAGTCTCCATTATTATGAGGAAGGATACCATACCTTCCTCAAAAATTGTAATATCTTTCTATTAGTAATAAATTTTTTCCATATAATATGAAATCCAATCCATTTCACGGATTATTCCAATGTTGAACATAAGTATAATGATCATATTTGTAAATCTTGTAATTATATGTGTCATAATAGGAACTAACTAATGTATCTTTACAATAGTAATATTTCTACTATGTGTATTGATTAATAATTCATTTTCTAAGGTTATAGATAAATATCTAATTTTTTAGAAACCATAGATGATATAAAAGAGTTTAATGATATATAATAAAATAAATAATTTGAATAACATGAGGATTTCTTCAATGTTCCTGCTACTAAATCTTTAGAAACATCCACCTCAATTGTACTAGTCACATAATCTTGGACTTACATCCTTATCCTTTGCTAATGAGAATTATTTTAATGCTTGAGAAATTCATTCACTTAGTTCCTGATCTCCTTACTATTTAATAATTTAACATTGGCGATCTATTTCTTGTCCTTACAATAATGAGCCTGATGGAATTACTCTCCATAATTTAAGTGATCTCCTATTCCTATGATGGTTTTTATGTGGTGTTTAATTCCATATTTACTAAATGATTAAAATAAAATTTTCCCATACTCCCTTTTAATGTATTTGATTTAATTGAGTTCATAGCCACCATCTTCTTTATATTTCTTTATTTTGAAGTCATATGACTTTGAGGATTATTTCACCTTCTTTATAGAATATTATATTATTTTATCATATAATGAGAAGTTTTAGGATACTATTTCCTTATAAAAGACTGTCCTTAAACCCTTAAATAAATGGTATATCATACTCTTTATCTTACATTTAGAATCCAAAACATTCTTTTATGACCATTTAATCTTGGATTCGTATAGAAAAAAAAATTCGTTTTCCTTTTTCTAAGAGTTAAGAATTTTATCTCCATATCAACTCATTGATCATGAGGAAAATATTGTTCAATAAAATTTACATTAAAGTAATTAAAATCTATGTTTATTATTTTCTCCTCATCCTTAGTGTTTTGAATTAATTTCCACAATCGATTTTCATCCCCCAAGATGTGATAAACTACCATGACAAACCTTCCAATTTTATTTCTTCTCAAAGAAACAAATTTACTATCTAAGGAACATATCCATTGTTTAGATACAAATGGATTAATATTCTCATTGAATTATTTATATTTTTATGAATTATTAGGACCATTATTTTTTTATCATGTTACATATTTGTAGGTTTCTATATATGAGAAATGATATTGTGTATAACTATAGTTTGAAACCCCAATTTAGGTACCAAATATGCATCTCCAGATTCAGCTGAAACTGTAGATCTAGTATCAATTTATACACTAGGATTAAAAACTCTTAGTATTTTATGTGCATTTATATGTTATCAATTCATTCCACTAGGTTCTGTTTATAAAAAATTGCATACATGATATTTGATAATAACATTATGAATGATTATTTATAATTCAACAAATAAATAAATAAGTCAAAATAACATTATGATTATTTTTCATCTAATACTAGATCAATAATACTAGTACCATTGGAGACATTTTACAACCATAAAAAAAAGTTTCAAATCATTCCTAATGGTTTGTGATGATATTTTTAATTAACCAAATCTTATCCCTCCAAAGATTCAAACCAAGTACATAGTAAGGGGACATTAATTATGCACCAGAATGATGTCCAAAATATATCCAACCAATACATTTTTGAGTAATTTATTATATATAGATCTGTACCATAACTAAGTCCACGTGTAGTATCCAAACAATGATGTATATATATGAAACAGCATAATCATTATCTAAAAGAAGAATTATTATATTATTGTACACCTACAAAAATCCTCTAATTTAGTAAAAAAAATATGTTCTATAATTTTTATATTTCTATATCTATTTACCAAGGTTTCTAAAAAACGATTTGATTCCAATATTAATGATCAATCTCTGGTAACATAGATATGATGGATATTTTATTACATTGGAAGAAAATATATGGGTTCATATCAAGAGGGATTATATGGTTGTGTTTTCTTAGTAGGAAGTATACATATTTGATTCTCACATAACATTTGAGAAAATGAAATATAATATTATGATTATGGAAATAATTTTTTAAAACATTTAGTAAATAATTGAATTCATTCATAGAACCCTTGTTTTTATCTCAAGTAGAGTAAAACATATTAAAGGGGAAGCTTAGATGCTCAATAGTGGAATGTGAACACCAAAATATATCATTATATAAATAAAAAGAAAATAAAAAATAATATTGGAAAGATAAATAATAATCAAATATGAAATATAACTAATACCATAAAAAATGGACTGAATCTATGGATGACATAAAAAATAATCCCATGGACAACAATTACATGTTTTATAATTTTATAAAGTATACTCTCAAACATCACAATCTTATTTTTAAGACATTGTACCATGAAAACGAATGTAAAGAGGTAAGGAATACAACAAATAACGAAAAAATATTTGGATCATGATACCTATTGATGCATTTAGGGCCTACAATGGTGTCTAAATATCACTTACTAAGTCCAAAACATTCATCATATGATTATGGTGAGTGAAAATTAAATACATAATCAATGTGAACATATTTATTAAAAAACTCACATATAAAATGTTAATTATTTTTAGAATCAACAAATATCATTGGATCATTTTCTATATATAATGATATAGTACATGGTATCAAAATACTATGACCCCAATTATAAAAAATATTCACTGATTAATTTTGATGTAGATGAAAATACATTATGATGGATCCCTGGAACATTTATTGAGTAAAATACCTTTTTTGTTTTGAAATTATTTACACTAAAAACATAAAATTTCATAAATATTAGGGAAATAAATTTATATTAATATATCCTAAAAAACATTTAATGGAAAATTTAATGTAATGATTAAGAAATATGGTAGAAAAAAAATGTTTGTGTGGTGTTTGTTAAAACAAATATTTTGTTCAAACCAATCATAAAATAGTTCCTTATTCGACAAAAATTAAGAAGATTTCTTTTAAAAAATATTATAGAAAGATAAAATGTGTAAAATTAACACAAATAAATAATTGGATAATTCTAAAAATAGTAATGAAATTTTTTGAAAAATAATATAAATATAGAGGAGAAATATTCCCGAACAAATAGAAAAAAAGTTTATTTACCATAAAAACATTATTTTTTCTTTATTGAGTTCCCATGAAGGTAAAAATAGAACTATTACATTAAGGATATATAAATTACCATTGAAAAATAATTATGTGATTTATTATAAAAATATAATCTAAATAATCTAATGGAAACATTAACATAATCAATCCTGAATATAGATGACATATTATAATAAACACTTAACTCAGGTTCGACATCCTTTCAATGAACTTATGTAATCATGTATAATATATTTAAATATAACATAAATCTTATCTAGAAAACTTTTCAAACATATATTTAAATATAAGGTACACTAATAAAATTTTTATTACCCATTTTAAATAATTCTTTAATAAAATAACCATATTTTAGAGTTGAATCTATTATTTTTCATATTAGTATCAGTCCAGTTGTTTCAATCATTACATAATTTATCATGGTTTCATCATCTTGATGATGTTAATAATGATTTAAATGTGACATAAATTAAATATAAAAAATTATAATTATTCATAAATAGTATAGATATAATAATGAATTACACAGTTTATAGAGATAGTAGGTTAAACATATGCATGAGTGTTGATTCCACTTTTGAATTGAAAAAAATAATGTAAAGTAAATTATAAACCAACTTATAGAATAATTATTATATATTATACATAATATAGAAATATATTTTTAAATGTATCCTAATTAACATGCATTTAATGTGGAAATGAAAAATTAATCGCATTACTTCATGAATGTGTTAGTACACACATACCCATGGGCGACATTATCATCTTCCAACATATGGATATGTAATAAGATAAATGATGTATTATATTAATAGAACCATAATTAGGTAATAAATACCATATGTACTCAATTTTTCTATCATTATAACTACCATAGTATAATGTTGATGAAAAATTAATTACACTACTATGTAAAGACGGTAAGTTGTACATACATATATGCACTGTTTTCAATTTCTATAGGATGGGAAAGAGGTGTAAAATGGTTGTACCATAATCAAAAATATATAATTATATTTATGATATTTCATTTATTATTTCATTATGGTGAAAATATATTTAAATAATGTATAAGAAGAAATAAACTTTATAGCATCAGAAAAAAATTACATATTCTTCAGTATTCTTCCTTTAGAGACCTACTTAAAGACTCTTCGAATGGTCTTTTAAGAATTAAATGACCTATAATTCAGGGATACTAAAGATTAATATAGAATTAGGCATTTATTTTTCAATATGTATGTGTCAATGTGTTGTAATGAAGATAAATTATGTGTAACCTTTTCTATGGAAGGGAAGGGTCACATCTGAAAATTCATGAGATATTATAATATAATATATGTCTAAATAATGTAAAATGGTTCCAAAATGACACATATTAGGTTATAAAGAGGATATAATATTAATATAACCATAAAATAAAATTTTTATATTCTAAGGAATCATTTTAGACCATACGATTTTGATGAGACCCATCATTAACAATTTTTAACCCTAACTTCATAAATGAATTTCTCAATATTTATAAGGTAAAAAGTTTATTGAAATTTTTATGGAAATAAATTTTGTACCATTTATCATCAAATATGCCCTCTTTAAATATTTTCCTAATTTTTGAATAATATAATAAAATATAATTTTTGGAATAATTTCACTAATTCCAATTTTAAAATATTCATTTTATTTTATTTTAATGAAATAAAGGCTGTAATATAAAAATAACATATACATTTCCCACATTAAAAATATTGTATATTTATCTACATAATTTATATAGCATTATAAATCACGCTAACAATATCAATTTTAGTGTTCAAAAAATCACTTACTTGATGTATCTACATCTTGCAAAAGAACAATATTGTAATGTTATAAGCATTTATGGAAATTATTTATCCTCCTTTAACAATTTTTGTAAACCAAATTAGAGATAATAATATTAAGAGATTGAAATTTTGGACTTTTCTTTACAATAAATAATGTAAATATTATTATCTGGGAAATGAACCCAAAATTACATATATAAGAATTTAAGATTTATATGGTCAAATTTATCTAATAAAACGAATATAAGGATTGTTTTGGGTTGACTTTGTGAACTATTTTCATTGTTTAACATTTTTTAATACATTTTACCACAATTGAGTGAATTTTTTGTCCACAATTACTATTAAAAATAAACCAAAATAAAGGGAACTATTTAAAAAAATTAACCACAAGATTCTAAATATGGTATTAACTATTCATGATTTAATTTCTATAAGGGATTGAAATTTATTTTTGCTTAAATTCCTAAAATGTAGTGGTAAAATGTTTCCAGAAAAATACATCATTAATAATAAAAAAATTATGTTGTATAAAAATCATGAAAATTATGATTCAAATGGAATTAATTTTAATATTGAAATTTATAATATGAATCATTAATAATAAATCCAATATATAATGGGAATTTTTAATTACATGATTTTATTAAAAGAAATTACAATATTTGAAAAATCATCAATTACCACTATTAACTAAAAATCATAGATTTAAAAAATCTCAAATTTTTACACTAAGATAATTATGGTAATATTATTTAAAAATTTATATTTATTAAAGTAAATTTATAAAATTTCATAACTTTGGATTTAGTCACATTATTGAATGAAAATATTTGTATTGTGTAATTTGTTTTGGATGGAAAAGCTTACTATGGATGTGGATCGTGTGTTATAATATATGTTGTAATATTAAAATAATAATATATCAGTATATTGAAGAAATTTATATTATTATTTCAGAATGGTTGATGAATATTTGAAGGAGTTAGAGTAAGAAATAATATAAAAATACTCAGTTAATAACTACACCTCTTCTTTGGATAAAATTTTTATGTTTATACATAAATCCTTCCTTGGGTGGTTTTATGATCAATAAAGGGACTGTATGAAAAGGGTAGGCTTTTAACAAATTGGTTAGGTTATGTATTGGCCAAACAAAAAGGAACATGAAGAGTGTATAAGATATGAGGGTGGTCCTATTATGTGGGGCTGAGAAGACACTTGAAATTTTAAAAAATATTACAATATATTAATGTATTACTCAAAATACATTGATTAAAAATGCACCACATTAAAATTTGAGATCATATAGTATTGATATATGGAAATAAAATATAATCTATACATGTTTCTTGTACATTTTTACTCTTATCAAATAAGATCACCCCTATAAACTAGCTTTATCTATAACTACGGTAACATGTTTTCATTGTTTTAACTTTTTATTATAACCAAAAATTATGTTTAAATTATTAAATAATATAAATTATTTTTATTCTATATGTTATATAATTATTTATCGAAATAAATTCATCGATTTGGAAGAATTTAATTTAATTTTAAACACATAATACAAGACGAAAAATGGGTTTTCATAAAATTATATTTTGAAGCATAAATATGATTTAATACTAAATTATAATACAATGTTGATTTAAATATAATTTATTTTATTATAATTAATTAAAAAAATAAAAAATAAATTTTAAAATGACTCTAAAATATAATTTGTCTTCTTGAATACATTAATATAATAGGCAGCTCAAATAAATGTTTTATTTTACACAATTCACCAAAAAAATAAAATTCTAAAAAATATTAATAAGAGACTATTGATAGGATAATATAAAAAATAATTTCATTCCATAAATTAAAATTCTAAAATACGGTAATCATCCCTTAAAATAAAATTAAATAATATATGAAAGTCCAATTCAGGTAGAAATAAATATTTTTTCTATTTTACAGAAAAAATAATTGTTATTCATATAATGAATTTTAAAAAAAATATAATTATTTAATATTAATATGGAAAGATATTTATTTACAGTAATCATTACATGGGTTGTTAAATTATTTAACCATTTTGTAAATTACATCCTCACATTTTTATTATGTATTTAAAAAAGAGGGTATATCTTTCCCTCATTATTTTTAGTTTCCTATGTTTCTTCTTCAACTATATAGGGTTTCAAAAAAGCCATTATATAGTAAATAAATAACACTGCCACACATGATATAGTTGGTAACAAATCTGTACTATAGATTCCTCATAAGAATCATTTTCGTCCAAATAAAAAAAATTGAATCAAATACAATGTTGAATTCTATATATATTTTCCTAACAATGAAACATGATATATTTAATGTATAAATGGTAACCATGGAATAAAGTCTTCTCGATAAGTAACAAATCCAATATATTTTAGAATTTTATATGTTCGAATGAACTGTGGACTTAGCTTACCCACTTTACTAAAACTGATAACAATTTTCAATTCAGATACATTATGAAAATCATGTTCACCAATCTTAGAAGAAAGATCTTTCCTATGTTTATCAGCAAAAATTTTCATTCTACTCTAATCTATCCTCATGTCCTACTAAAAAAATTTCACATTCTCAATCATTTCTCCAACAAATTATGGTTCCAAAAAATTTATTTCCCTGAATTTCTCTAAACATGATATAGACTAACATTTCATTACAATAATACCTTAAAATGTGACATCTGTATATTGGAATAAAAACATTTACAATAATAAAACTCAACGAAATCCAAATGTTGATCCCAACATCCATTATAGTCAATTGAAAAAACATGAAGTATATGTTCTTATTTCTGCATCATTCTCTCTAACTATCCATCAGTTATGTGAATAAAAGTTGTACTAAATATATTTTAATTCCCATTGAATTATGATATCCTTTTTAGAATTTATATGAGACACTTGCACCAAAATAAGATATAATGGAAATAGAGAATCAATGTAATCAAATTTTCACCTTAATATAAATTTTAAAAGTTGACCTAAAGGAATATTTTTTAAAATTTGAATAAATTGAGTATTTTAATTTAATAAATAAATAAATACCCAAATTACCTTATAAACTTGAGATATATTTTGTAATCCCACCCTTAAATCCATGGATATATTCTCCAATTTTAATTTTCGAAATAGAAAAGGATGGTGCATCACAATTGGATTTTTTTGTCGAAGGAACATTTTTATTGAAGAAATGAAATTCTACTTTTTGGATGAGGAGGCCCATTATATGGCCTAAATGGCTAGTGGTCATAAAATCACATTACATTTACTTCAAGCCCTGTATGTTTGACCCCAACTCCCTCTAGTGAGTAGTTCTATTAAAATACTTGTCCTGCTTTAGTTATACCGCTTTTATAGTTCCTACTACAGTTTCCACCAATACTACAATGTTACTAGTGCAATATTTTCAAAGCTACTACATTTATTGTTTATTATTGAGATAGTTCTGGAAGCCTCTATGAATTATTGGGATTCTAGGATGAATAAAAAAATAGAGAGCAATGAACCTCACTCAAATAGTTTTTTCTTTAATTGGGTGTCAAAAGAAACATATAACCATTTATGAATATCAAAACACATTATTTTTCAATATTAAATTTAGGAAACTATTATTATTAACCAGTTATATCTTTTCCTATGAAAAACATATTTCCAATGATATTTCATAATCCAATCTGACATGATGATTATACTAACACTAAAAAGGGGGAGTTTCGTACATTATTTCATCACCAAGAATCATCTAATCATTACATAATGTATCATTTCCAAGATGTTTAATAGTAAATTATGCATTGTCATTTCCAACATAAAGCATCATATAATGTTTTTTACATTCTTTTATGGTAATGAATTATAAATTTATATTATTTAATTGATCTTAAACATCTGTTCTGTCTCTTGTTCACCTCATTATCAGTGAATATAAACATCAATATTTTTTATTCAATATATATTACACACATTATTCCATATAAATGATGTCTCCAAATTTTTAAATCAAAACACCATATCCTCTATTTCAACTCCTTGTGGTGGATAATTTTAACATAAGTATTAGAATGATGGGGATCGTAATCATTTACCAAAAAAATTAGGCTCTCAAACACAACCCAATCCATTAAATAAATAATCAATGTACAAAAAAGTAACCATTTCTAGATGGTATGGAAAAAATGGATAATTCCCAAATCAAATTTTCCATTCATGGAAACATTCATCAAATTCCATTATCCATATGAATGTAACTCTTCTTCATGTTAACATTTTTTTCACATAATAACTATGAAATATTTTCAACATGCCACTAAAAATTAAATTCTAATCTAAGAAAACTAGGAATCATAGTATCATTTTTAGTAGTTTCACATTAATCTAAATCTTTAGTATTAGTAGAATAAATATTTATGACTTATTTATTTAGAATATTTCCATAGAATGAAATCTTATATAATAAAAAATCATATTGACCGAATTTTCAATATAATTTATTTTCTTTCAGGGTTAGCAGAATAATCCTTATATGTTTTGCATTAACCACATACTTTTTTGAATAAACAAAAATATGACCATAAATTTATCCAATTTTTCATGGAAAAATTTATTCATATGATACCAGAATACAGTTGAAGTATTAATCAGTCTAAATGGAAAAACCAAAAACTCATAATTCATAAAAATAGTTCCAAAAACTATATTAGGGATTTTATAAACCATCACAATTAAGTGATGGTACCCAAAACAAAGTTCATGCTTTCAAAAATACTGATCTCCCTAGATTCAAATAAACATTTCACCAATATTAGGTAATAAATAATTTCACTTAATATTAATGTTATTTAATGTTCTATAATCAATTAAAATCCACTTGGAAACATCTATGTTTTTATCAAACAAAATAGGACAACTATATATTGATGTCTTAGTATTAATGAATCATTTATCAAGAGATTCATTCAAATGAATTTTTAATTCCATTATTTCTACATGAGTTCAATTTTTAATTGTTTTTAAGAATTTAAATATCATAAAGCGCAATTTATACACTAAATTAAACAATTGAATCTGCTATAATAGATTATAACTAACCATAAAAATTATCAAAATATTATTTTAATACCAAAACATCATTAATGAAAACAGTTTACCAATTTAAAATAATATAAAGAACATAACATTCATTTACAAAATTTAGTAGCTTATTAGCTTATTGATTTGTTATCCTAGGTCTGAACTGATTATAATATATAAAAATTATCTACCTTTGTGATGAACTGTTTTAACAATGTTTTTTTATTTGTTGAAAACTAACCTTTTGTATCAAGTTATTTTGCTTTCCAGGAATCAGATCCATCTGTATTGTATTGAGTTCATCAGATTCAAGAGAATTAGAGGAATGATTTAAAAAAATTTGGAATTCAATATTTTCTATAATCAGAGAAGGAATGATGTTTCTGAAGAATTTTGATTGAATAAAATGATGTCAGGAGTTAGAATGTTTTTATATATTCTAAAAAAATCATACGATAGTCTTCAGATCAAAATGTTATCATAAGTTATGAAAACATTCATGATAAATGGTTTTGAAAAAAACTAGTGAAGAGGTTTGAATAATTTTAGAGTTGAAAAATGGTTTTTCATTATAATAATTCTATAATCATATTATCATAATAATATTTTCATAATCATATTTCTGTAATTATATTTTTGTAATCATAGAATCGTAACCAGAATTCTGAGAGAACTGTAACCAGTATTCTGAGAGAATCATAACATATATTCTTAGAGAATCATAAACATAATTCTTAGAGAATCGTAACCAACATTCTGTGAAACTTATTATCATCATTATGTGAAAATCAAAACCAAATAAAAAAAGGAAGGGATACAAAAAATTGTATCAAGGATAATAAAAATATTTTAATGGGATTAGAAATAAAAAAAATGTAAAAAGTTGAAAAATAATTTGACTGATCTAATTATGAAGAAGAATTAATTTGGTCAAACATGACATTAAAATTTTCAAAAATCATGGAGAAATATAAATATGTTTGACGAATTTAAAGATGACGTTTTAATGTGAGGTATTTTAGGAGTTTCATTATTTATGGATGTGGGAAAGATTTCAAGTATTCTGCATTTGTCTCCAGTGTTTCCTATAAATACTTCCTCATATCATGAGTTCATTTTATAAATTCTTATACACATGTGAATGGTGGATAGTTGGTGAATTTAAAGTCGAATTTCTCATCTATTGAAGGATAATTGTTTTGAGCATTCTAAAAGAGTTTTATTTTTTTATAGTTTGAGTTTGAGAAAATTGTTTTGAAAAAAATATAATCCAAAATATATCATCATTGTATTGAAAGAAATTGGATCTATATTACAACATCATTATATTGAATGAAATCGGATCTAGATTACAAAAACATTGCATTGGAAGAAATCAGATCCATATTACAGCATCATTGTATTGAAAGAAATCAGATCAAGATTACAGTAGCATTGTATTGAAAGAAATATAATCCAAATTACATCATCATTGTATTGAAAAAAATCAGATCCAAATTACAACATCATTGTATTGATAAAATCAAGATCCATCATCATCTGATTGAGAGAATCAGATCAATCCAAATCAGACTAAGGATTTGGAATGATAATTTTAGAGAAGTTTCAAAAATGACATTATTATTTTTATTGGATCAATTGTTTTAAAAGAGAAAATTATTAACATACATTAGTAAGTATAATCATTCTTATTAAGAGAGATAATGTTTCTAGTGGGAGTTGGCACCAGTTGTATTCACGTCTTCATTATACTGGATTTCCTTAGACACACGAGAGTGGGAAAAGTTGTAGGTTCACACATTGAGGCCAAACCATTCAAACATTTTGTGTTTTTCATTCATACATTCTTTTTTTATGCATTATTATTCAATAATATTCTATAATTTTATAAATATTAATAGCTTTCAAGGGTTATTTTTCTAATTTTTTTGAAAATTATAAAAATCAAACAACTGATTCAACCCCCATTCTTAATTGTTATTCAATCCTTGGAATCGTAATTGGTATCATATAGGATTAGGTTCCCTTATTTAATCATTATCATGGATAATATCAATTCTTTCAATAGTAGATGGGATTTTTCATTTTATGGGAAAAATTATAATCGATGGGAAAAAAGATAATTCTTTATCTCCGATCTCTTGTCCTGGAAGTCTTAGATATTTCTATTATTGGTTTTCCACATCTTGATAAGATTATCCTATGAAGTGTGATAATAAAAGAATATATAAAATCTTATGGGAAGGATAGAAATTCAATTCTCATTTCCATATTAGAAATATTTATCAGAAGGTGATGGGTCTCAGAACTATAAAATGTATGTAGGGTAAGATGGAAAGTGTTTTTCATGGGAATACAAAAGTTAAGGAAGAAAAGAGAAAAATCATGATAACTATGTATGAATACAACAGAATGAGTGATGAAGAAAATATTTGATGAATAGTTAACCAGAGTAAATGAAATTGTTTCCAATATTGGGATATTTGGAGATGTTTTGAATGTCTCTATAACTGTGAAGAAAATTATGAGAAACTTTCCCAACATATTTGATTCTAAAATTTATTTTTTAAAATATAAAGATGATTTATCTCTTGATTAATTTCATACTATTTCTGTTTCTTATGAAATGAGTAAATTACTAGTCTTTAAAATGAAGATGAAAGATGCAATGTCTTTTGAATCTATGAGAAATATAGACATCCATGATATTAAATAAGCAGATCCTTGTGAGTCTAAAAATAAATAGAATGATGTGTTGACTGAAAAAAGCAGGTCTCTTATATCTAAGAACTACTAAGATGAAGAAGAAATTATGTGTTAATATTCCTCTCAAATGTTTTATGTGTGGTGAATTTGGAAACTTTAGTATGAATTTACACATGAAGATAGTTAATGAATATTGAGCTGATTCTGATAAAAAACATCGATGGAAGAAGTGGATAAATAATGATAAATAAGAAAAGTCTTCCAAAATATGCATGAAGAAGTTTACTGGAAAAAAAAGAAGAATTTTGAGTTATAATGTTGAATAATACTCAAATAAAAACAATTTATCTAAAGATGAATGTTCAGAAACATTCAGATCCTTCATTGACAAAGTTGTAAAAACAAAAAACTCCTCAGATAGTGAAGAAGGTGGTAAAGAATATTATGGAGAGTTCCAGCTCAGAACTGAACTTCTTTCTTCAATTGAACGAAACAAAACTCTCAAGAAATAAAATATAATTATGAATAATTATTGTGAATAATTTTTTGATGGAATAAGAGATGTCATCACGCAAGAGAATGAATACATTTAGCATTTTTTAAGTTGAAAACTTTGAATTACAGAAGATGGAAAGATGATTGAAGATCTTAGAATAAAGATATAAGCTAAGTAATAATATATTAACAGGTTTCTTTCAAAACATCTATAGTTATAATGTACCATGAATAAGAAGAATGAAAACATCCAACGAGATTCAGAAGTAAAATATGCGACTTCTAAAGTTGTTGAAAAGGATCAATATGAGAATCGGGTGAATTCTTCTATTATGAAAAATAATGTTTCATCTGATTCACATAACATACCAGGTTCTGGAAAAGTAATTGGGAAATATTTGGTGAGGAAAGGATGTGAGAAACCTGTCAATTATACAAAATTATAAAACTCACTCAAAATAAATGACAATCCACATCCTAATCATGTGAGAGCTAAATGAATTTACAAACCTCAACATAGATTATATAGAGAAATATATTTCTTGAATAGAAAATATATATTTAATTGATATTTATAGTGTTGCGGAATCTATGGGAATATATCTTACAATTATTGGCACAACATACCTTTACTGGGAAGAAGGTTTGAGAAAAATGGATGAAATAATGAAATAAGAATGAGTAACTTTCCTAACTTATAGGAAGTTAAAAAGATGAGTTCTCAATATGTTAAAAACATTCCAACAATGAATCAATTTTAACGAATTGAATAATTTTGTGGAATATGTGATTTTTCTAGTCATAATTCTGAAAGATGTAAAACACTCCTTCCAGAACAAGATTCTTGTGATATAAATGAAATGAAATCCAAAAAGAAGAAGGTTTATGAAGATATTTCGTTGTCCAGGTAAATATTAATACAAGTAAGATGAAAACCCCATGGATACATGATAGTAGTTTTTTGTAATGTCTTATAAATTTTTTGTAATTTTTTTGAAATTTTATGGAATTATTTCAAGACTAGATGATCTTACAACAACTGATTTCAAGGCTTGTTGATGCCAAAATAGATTTTTGATCTTTTTATAGTTTATTTAAATGAATGTTCGAGAGTTTTTTTGTACATTTAATCCATTTATATGATCAATAACCCAAAGGCACCATTGAACTCAGAATGGAGGGATTCTCCTAGAGAGGACATAACTTCGACCGACAAGGGTCGACCAGAAAATATAGTTTTCGGACATTTTTAAAAAAAATAAAATAACTTAAAAAGTTATTTTATTTTTCTCACTATTAATTGGTGTCACACTAACACTACTGTGTGGAAATGAGGTGTCAATGAGCCCTTTAATGATGATATTTAACAAAAGTGAAACAAACACACTATTTCATTAATGAAACAACGTAACAACATTGTGAAAAAACATAACAGAAACTTTGTGACGTGTTTCTCTATTAATGAGATAACATATTGGGGAATCAAATGTGGGATTTATCTGATGAACCTACACCGATATACCCTCTCTAGTGATGAACAAAAAATTTTGGTGGACCAATAGCGACATCAACGCACATCGAAGAATGGGGTCGGAGGGCGACCAATGTAGAGGGCTTCAAACGAAACCTTAATCCTCACTAACAGACCACTTCAATGATGAACACCATTGAGTTAGGGTTTTTTTATGTTTCACCATTATTCATTCAAAATGAAGAATGCAGATCAACCCATGAACAGGTTGATCAACAGATCACTCATTCTTTTCAGAGTGTGTTTTTCTTGGGTTTTCTATACCAGGACTAATTATTTGTTGATAGAACCTATGATACCACTTTTTCATGACCCTTCCACTAGGGGCCCTCCCGTAACATCCCCAATCCTACCTCCCAAATGATAGGGGATGGATACTAGCACCAAATGCATCAACCTATAAGTGGGAGGAATTTTATTTAGTACCTATATGCACGCACAAGTAACCATGCCCCAAAGCTAGAAATATAAACTTCCATTCAACTAAAAACCCATTGACTTAATGTAAAAAATTATAGGTCAAATCAGCTAGAATAAAAACCCAACCAAAAGAGAAATGAAAATATGAAAAGACAAGGAAACCATGAAATTCATCCGCTAATAACTCCACCTAATAGATTAGTGTAGTGTAGCTGCTAGAAGCCGTAGAAGTATGCCCCGCCTACCTGGTCGCACTTGAAACCACCAGGTCTGGCACCACCTAGTCTTCTGTCAAGGAGGCAGTCGTCTTCACTAAACACCACATGTGTGAGTAGAGCCCATGTAGGGGTGAGTAACAAACTACTCAGTAGGGACCCCAAACTAACAAGGAAATACCACAAATAAATCCACTGGAAAAAATGATGTATCATCACGAAGCATCATTACAAAGAGAGACATCTCACAACATGTATATTCTAGAGTAGGATATTAAGACCATCAGTCATATCATTGAACACCATGGGCTACTGGAGAAATCCTCATCAATGAGTTTAATGGGTCTTTCAGGTCACATAGAGCCCCTTCCCACTAACCATGGAATATGTGGTACTCATCCTTGATGAGTACATTGGGTATGCTAGGTTTCACAAAGCCACTCCCCAATGTGGGAATGTTGGATCACACAAATCCACTTCCCACTTTGTCCATACTGAGGTAATCCTCCTGTCGAGTACCATGTATCATCTGGGTTAAACAAATCCAATCCTCATTGTGGTACTGTCGAGTCACATAGAGCCTCCTACCACTAGTCCATCATACCGGATCCACATAGGATCTCTTGTCAGAAGTCTTCAAGTCTCATCCAACTACGGGCTTTCCACATGTAGTGGGCTTGGTTACAGGAGAACCTCTCCTCAATCCATTTTTTATATTTCAACTTCCATGAAATACTCCTTAGAGTATTCCAAAATATCCACCTCTTCCTGAGGGTTCCAATGATGAAAATCACTCGTTAATCAGATTCTCAGTTAGAATGATATTGGGGTTTTTCTGAAAAGGGGTCAGTCGGGTCTGGGTTCCGTTAGACCCTGTCGGACCAGCCTTAACCGACAGGTCCCGGGGGCCACTAACCTGACCAAAATCCAGCCCTGTCTAGATTGATGGGGTGGGTCTGGCCTGATGGTCTACGAACACAGATCTTCATTTTAGGTATGGTTCCTTATTTCGGTCTATTTTTTAGGAAAAAAGAAAGAATTTTTAAATTTTCTTAGTACAAACCATTTACTTCTGAGTATACTCTATGTACCTAATTTCCACATGTAGCCATGTACTAGCCATGTAACAGCCCAGTAGATGGTTATTTAGGTGACATTGAATACTTCCTAAAGAGGGAGTAATTTAGGGCTAGTACACAGCATGTACATTAAATGAACATTCCATGTACTTTACCTTTTATTTGATTAATCAGAGTGGGGATGCATCTCATCTATAGAAATAATTTCTTTTTCCCTCAGTTAATACAAGAAAGTGATGAATTACCGAGTAAATTCGAGCTCCTCCCGTTCCTCCATCCGATATCTGATTGAGATGTCGCCAGGTGCGTTGGATTCCCACTGGTGATTTATCTCTTTCCCTAGAGCTTCTATTCTTGGTTCCTCTTCTCTCATGGTTTATTCAAGGATGAATGGTTTTTTTATTTTTTGTAGATCTACATCATTCCTGGCTAATTCAAGGGCCGATGTTCAATAGTGTTCATCATACAACATCGAGGTAAGTGTCGTGTGCCTTTCATTGATTGTCATTGGATTATATATGATTACTGAGCTGAATACCCATGTTTGGGGTATTTCATGTTTTGGAATTCAACCCCATTTATTACCAGTTGTGATTTGGTAGATTGAACAAGGGTAATTGTATATGCATAAGGTTTTATTACATGAAAATGGGTGTGTTTCCCTTGTTTGGTTGATTATGGCCATTTGGTTTAGAATGCATGTTAGGATTTCTTTGTTTCCATTCCACGTGTTGTTAGGATGGAGTTACCAATTATATGACATGCATGTGTTTGACACTATGAAAGTATGAACAAGGTGAATTGACTATGAGGGATTCCGAATGTAGGGTCATTTATATATAATTATTGTGATTTTGACTAGAGGTATTGACTTTGAGAGCTGCACGGTGGTCCTCGACCAGAAGGGTTAGACCGTGAGAGCTACCTAGAGGGTCATTATTTAATGAATGTTGGACCATAGGTCATTGACTATGAGAGATTACATGGGTCATTTTATTTTATTGTTGTTATGCAGTCTAAGGGGGTATTGGTCATCAGATCTACCCAAGCGGTTGTTTGTAAATGATTAGTGTTATGTGGGACCAAAGGTGTTAGACTGAGTGATCATTCCCAGAGGGTAATTATTTATTGAATTAATTTTATATTGAATTAGAGGGGTCATACTATGAGAACATTCCTAGAGGGTTTTTTTTAAATGATTGAATGATTATGATATGTCTAACAATCCAATGAAAAAGCTTGGACTCAGTCTAACTTGGTTGTTTAGATGATCTTCTGAGACGTCTATTATTACTATTATCCAAGAGGATACAAGGAGTATGCTATATCCTGAGGTTTCATTATTCAAAATTTTGAATAATGTATAGTTGAAAATGAATGTAATTAAAAACTATACAATTATTTACTTTTGAGTACTTCCTTGTTTATTGCTTCATTTTGCATATTAACTGCTAAATATATTCACTAATAGTTAGTAACATATCTTTTGGTGGTTCTCTACTGGGATTCATCTCACACCCAATTTGGTCCGTGCTTTTGGACCCAAACAGATTATATTGTTGTAGGTATAGTTTGGTGAAAGAGCATTTCTTCATCTAGTAATTGATTGTTGTTGGAGAAACAGAGCATGGGACCAAGATAAATCTTGCGGTGCTATTAGAGTTTACTTCTTTTCTATACTTTAGTTTTAGTATTGTATTTCAAGACTTATGACTTATGTAAATACTTTTCTAGTCACATGTTACATGAATCATTTATATATTTTCTCCAGTTGTTATATTACTATCAGTCCAATTCTTTCATATGGTATTACTACTTCCATTATTGTTTACTATTTGTTTCCACTGTGTTACTCTACCAATGACGGAATTTTTTTCCCATAATCACACTTATGTCCCTCGCTACTAGTCAGAAGCCTCTGGCATTCGTGGAAATGTGATTGAGGCCAAGTGACCAACCAGGTACAGGGCACCGTTGGGCACCACCCAGAACTGGGATGTTACAAAGTGGTTTCAGAGGTAGATTTTTCTGCTTTTCCTTACTATTTGGAGCCTATATATAGGATAGGTAGGAATATGTAGTTGGTAATAAGTCGTGTCTGGGAGTAGCTAACCTATGTATAGGGAAAATCCATGTTACCTAGAATATTTCAATTTTTCTTGTATTTGAATTTGTTACAGTTGATTTGATTTCACCATTAGGTGACCCACATGTTTTGTGCAGTTATGATTTATATCATTTTTGTTCTATTTCTGTTGAAACCTGATGAGATGAGGGTATGCCATCTCATGCATCATATAGGAACTTTCTAGAGATCATATGTCATGCATTCCTGTCATGCTATTTAGGGTTTATTATGATTTCATGTTGTTGTGATATATGTTGTGCTAGATAAGAATGTTGTTGTGATAGATTCCTTGTTAGAATACCTACTATTTTGATATAGTACTAGTAATTATAAATTTCCATTTGGATGGATGCCAAAATTTGGTCCCAAAGGTGTTATGGGACCTCTTGGATCAGAATTTGGTGGATCTTGTTTGATGTTTAATTGAATTTTTTCATGATATGATATGAAAAAGGATTCAAAACATGGATTCACGAGGAGTATGGGATCTCAAGGGTGAAACATTTTTCATTCCATGGACAAAATATTATGTTTTTAGAGGTTTTCATGATGTTTTAGAGGCCTACTGTATACAAACCCAAACAACATGATGTGTGTTGTTATGAACACACAAAGTGAGTTCTTCTGTTTTGGAAAGAAAAAGAATTTCTTAAATACACTTTGTGTACCTTAGTTATATGCCATATAGTCATTTACCGTGTGGATATCTGTGTGACCAGAGACACAGGGTTGGAGAATATTTTGTTAGAACACGTCGTGTATAGATTTTACATGTTGTGTTGTAAAGGATCATGTATACACCCGTGTGACGAACGAAACGGGTTGAAAAAACTGAGGATGTATACATCTTGTCCCATTTATGCTTGCCTCTTAGAGTCGACCATATATCCATCCATGTGATGAAGTACACAGGTGGATGAAACTTAGGTTGTACAATTCGTGTCCCATTTACACACTCTGTGTAGAGTAGACCACGTATTTTACCGTGTGACTAATGACACTGGTAGTTAAGATGTATGTGGTACATGTCATGTGTATGGTGAACATGCCATGTAGTGTTACCCATGAGAAAACGGTGTGGTTTATCCAAGTAGAAGTACTTGGGATGTTTGGGAAATTAAAGCACATTTTGTGTCTTAGTAGGAACACACCATTTGTATGGGTGTTACATGAACATGATTGGAAGAGGGACACATCATATTAAAAGATGAAGGGAACACGTCATGTGGGAGTTATACACACCGTGTAACCCTGTTTTGTAAAACATGAATTCTTTCCTTATCATATTCCATTAATGAACTTCTAATTTTCATCCCTTGATAATCTTGAAGTGAGGTGTGTGCTTGACCTTGTTCTGTCATGCCACCATGATGTCCTCCAGTTGTACGTTAGGAACATGTTGATTATCAAACAGCAGAAATGGTAGATCAGGGACTACCAGTAGATCCTCCCATTATTCCTGTCATGGAAAAAATTATTATACTGGACATAGGTGTTGATTCAAAATTTTTTGAAAGATTTTTTAGGATCTTATAGTCTATTCAGGGACCACCACATCTTGCCTAGTATATGGTAGAGCTGACATGGGTGTTCCAAAAGTAGCATCCTCTCACTTTTTTAGGGGATAGAGGACTACAGGATGAAGAGTCTTGATTGAAGTCCATTCTTACTATCTTTGATCATCTAGAGAGGATTGCAGAGGGGAGAGTGAAACTCACGATGTACATGTTACATAATTCCTCCAAGAGATGGTGGGATGTTACCTCACAGGTAGGATTCCATTAGGATATGGGTTGGGAAGAGTTTCAAAAGACCCTTTTTGATTACTTCTACCCCGATACGTTAAGGGCTGATTGATCCCAAGAGTTCATGCACTTGGAGCAGGGTGTTCTTTTAGTGATGTATTATTCTACATGCTTTACAGAGTTTTAGAACATCTCACTTGTTCTGGGAGGTGATGAGTTAACATTGGCTAGGAAATTTGAGGATGGTCTATGGTACAACATCTAATCACAGGGGAATGCCTTTAGGCTGACTTTAGTGACTTCTATAGTGAATCAAGCATTGATTATTAACCACAATCTGAGGGAGTTGGGAGTTTTGAGACACGATAGTTCAGTATCCAGGACTGGTACTCCTTCATTAGGTTGCAGGAAGTGCTAGAGAGAGTATTCATGCAATGTTTCATCAGGAATCTAGGTGGTAAGAGTCTGCATACGAGACCACATTGGCTGAGGGACCCAGTTGAGTGCCGATCTTATGGAACGATGGGAAATATTCAGAATTTTTTCCGGATGTCCTCACCATCAGCGAGTGATATGGGTTCAGTTATAACTCCACATTCAAAAGTATGACAACTTGTTCCTATTCATTCATGAAACTTGTATTTTTCAGACCTTTCAGGTCAAGGAGGTGGTTGTGGCCATGGTAGACAGGCTACATGGTTTCAAATACAATGTGATAGATTAGCTCAGTATAGTTAGGCTGGGTCGTAGGGTTGTGGTACTTGTCATACATTTGGAGTGGAGTAGACCTAGTAGGAATAGGATTCAAGACCCTCTATGGTTATAATTATGATTCTAGTTTCCTCATTTTTATATTCTTCTATTTTTTATACAGGGGCTTACCATAGTTTTATATCTGTTGTTGTTGTAGAGAGACTTGGGATTCTTATCTTTACTTTTGAGGATCTTATGACATTATACACTCTGTTGGGGCTTAATAAGGGTAGTATAAATCAGTTCAAGGAGTTCCCAATTGTGGTTGGTTGGTTTTACTTATTATGAGACTTCAATGTCATAGAGATGACATGTTATGATGTTATTCTTTGAATGGACTTGTTAGTATCCATTCATGCCTTTTTTGACTGCTATCACTGCTGGGTGAGTTTCACATCACCAGAGGGTGGGTCTTTTATACACTATGGTATATGAGATGTCCAAGAGAGTAGAGCTATACCTGAGCATTGTGGATTTGGAGGAATTATAGCCCATAATTCTAGTCTATATTTGGATTATCAGGGGACTTCAAAAATAGAATTTCTTCTAGTGGTGGATCATTTCAAAGATGTCTTTCCAGATGAATTTTCAATTTTACCTCTAGAGTGTGAGGTAGATATCTCTAGTGAGATTGTGGCAGGAGTAGCACCAGTTTCCATTACCCCTTATAGGATGGCTACGCCAGTGTTACAGAAGATCATGAAGTAGTTAGGGGATTTACAAGAAAAGGGTTTCTTCTGACCCAGTACATCTCTTTGAGTTTCCCTAATCCTTTCAATGGAGAAGGCAGAAGGTACCCTCAGACTTTTTGTGGATTATTGGAAGATGAACCAATTGACGGTCAAGAACTGATATCCCTTTTCAATGATTTATGAACTCTTTGATAAGTTCCATGGAGAATGGGTGTTCTCAAATATTGACTTGATTTCTTGTTATCAATAGTTTCACGTTAGACCATTAGATATAACTCTTACAGCATTTCAGAGCAGGTATGGTCTATGCGGGTTTTTGGTTATGCCGTTAAATCTCACAAATGTGCCAACTGTTTTTATAGAACTGATGAACTGAGTGTTCCATCCTTGCATGTATTTATTTGTGGTAGTCTTAGTGGATGATATCAGGGTGTACTCTCACAATCAACACGACCATGACACCCACCTTGAGATTGTTTTGAGTACACTAAGAGATCATCAGTTATATGCTAAGATCTCGAAATGCCACTTTTTGATGGACCAGATTAACATCATGGGTCATGTTATCTCAGAGAAATGAGTATCAGTATACCCAAATAAAGTGGGATAAGTTGTTTTCTAATAGAATCCTAAAAACGTCTTTTTGGTATGAAGTTTTTTGGGGATGGATGGTTACTACAGACAATTTATTTAGGACTTTTCATGCATAGAAGTGCCACTGAAAGGCCTTATAAAGGTGGTTTCAATGTACTTGTGGATAGATTCCTGCAATTCAGCCTTTCAGGAGATGAAAGAACGTTTTAATTCAGCAATGATACTGATTTTTCTAGAGCTGGAAAAGAGTTACACCATTTACTGTGATGCATTAGGTATCGGTCCGGGAGCGGTGCTAATGTAGGGGGTAGGAGTTTTTGCTTACTGGTCTCGGCAGTTGAGGCAACATGAGAGGCATTACCCAACACAGAATCTTGAGTTAGCTACAGTTGTGCATGCCTTACGCTATTAGATACATTATCTTTTGAGAGATCATTTTTTGGTATACACCAACCAGAAAAGTTTCAAATATATATTTACTCAATGTGATCTGAATTTGATATGGAAAAGGTTGGTTGAGTTCCTTCAATATATTTAATTTGATCTTGTCTATAAGCCTGGGAAAGGCAACACAGTGGCTAATTTTTTAGGCAGGAGGACTCAGATCCAAGCAGTTCTGGAGGCCAAAAGTTAGTGGCATCTTATGGCTCGGTTCTCTAAGATACACTTGGAGGTGAAAGACAGATAAAGTAAAAAATTTATTTCTTCTATAGTTGTTACCTCTACTCTTCTAGATCATGTGAAAATGAGGAAAATATTAGATTTAGAAGGAATAATCTTATAAGAGAGTGTGTTAGGATAGGAAACTACTCCAGGGTGGACCGTATGCGATGATGAGATCTTGTTTTTTCATAGGAACATATATGTGTCAGCAGATATAAAGGAGTAGTTAATGCAAGATTTTTATTCCTCGGTTTGGGCAGTTCATCATAGTGTCTCCATGATTTATCGATATATACATCACCAATATTGGAGGCTTGGTATGAAAAAGGATGTTGCTGGTTTTGTTATGATATGCTCCATCTATCAGCAGGTGAAGGCAAAGCATCAATGACCAGCAGGGTTTTTATAGCAATTACCTATTCTTAAGAGGAAGTGGAATGATGTCGTGAAAGACTTTGTGATAGGTTTACAAAGTTCTACTAGAGTGAATGATTTGTTTTGTGTTGTTTTTGACAGACTCATAAAGGTTTCACATTTCTTGCCGATCAAGGAAACCATCAGTGTTGATGATCTTGGAAGGTTGTACATCTGACATATTGTATGTTTTCATGGAGTTCCTCACTCTATCATTTCTGATACGGATTCCTGGTTCACTTCTATTATCTAGAAGCGACTACAGAGGGCTTTGGGTACACAGGTACTTCTAAGTACAACTTAACATCCCCAGACATATGGCGTGTATAAGTATACGATTTAGGTTTTGGAGGACATACAGCGAGCATGTGTCCTGGATATTAGGGGATCTTGGAAGAGAAATATTCCGCTATTAGATTTTTCCTACAATAATAGTTTTTAAAAAACTATTCTAATGTAACCCTATGAGGCTTTGTATAGTATGCCATGCCGATCACCCCTATATTGGTTGGAGGCTGGAGTGGTAGCTATGTTGGGACCTCGTCTTGTCTAGGAGACCATGGAGCAGGTGGAGTTGATTCAAAAGATGATGGATACTACACAGTCTCACCATAAATATTATCCTAATAAATAGAGATGATCATTGAAGTTCAAGGTTGGGGATCAAGTTTTCTTACGCGTGACATTGATTTTGGGACATAGGTGGATTAAGAGACACGAGAATATTTCATCGAGATATGTCAGGTCTTTTGAGGTTTTAGAGAGAGTCAGTCTGGTTTCCTATCAATTTCAGTTACCTCAGAGGTACCAGGAAATGCATGGCATATTTCTTTTTTCTTAGTTAAGGCTTTACTTTTCAGACCCATATGATGCATATCATCCCAAGGAGGTTGAGTTGAAGGTGGATTCATCCTTCAAGGATCACCCTATTTGTAACGACCCAATCTTTTTGAGTAGTAAATTAACTTACTCTTATTGATTTAATAAGATGTTAATGGTTAATGCAGAAAGAGGAGTCGATGGCTTCATCCAGTAGACTCAACCCTTACGAAGCCCACTTATCAGAGCTTGGGAAGGAGGTAGCATCTGTGGGCTTCGCTTTGGACCAAGCCCAAGACGAGCTCCAGCGTGTCAAGCTTGAACGAAAACGCTTGCAGGAGAAGTTCAAGTTAGTGGAGATTGCTACTAGGGCAATGTTATCTGAGCCTCCCTCAGATTCTCTCACCATATCACACCTTACACTTAGGTCTTATGCAAGTGTTATAAGGGGCTATGTGATGAGACCCTAGTTTCCTTGTGTAATCCTCTCGGGTGAATAAATTGAGATTTCTTCCTTTAGTGATGTTGTGAAATTTCAAATGCCTAGATAATTTTAGAATGTATTTTATTGATGAATTTTGAAAAAGGGATATTTTGAAATATTTATGTAAACCCTAAATAACTAATGATGTGTAATGATTTTCAAAAAATGGTCTTCTACAAAAGTGTTCATTAAGGAATTTGGAGTCTAATAAGATCAACTTAATTTTTGATGAATAGTAAATTATGAATAGTGATTTTACGCTTAGGATTAGTAATGTGACCAAATGGATTAGTAATATTCACTTAAAGAAAGTTTTAGTATAATTTAGACACCTTGGTTAAGTAATGTGATTCAATAAAATGGGTAAATAACGGTTTCATAAATTATTAATCAAGTACTAGTTTTTTCGGATGAATAGTGTTTTTTAATTAAAAATTTAATTAAAAATAATTAGAAAATTATTTTTATAAAAATGACTTTATTTTTGAACTCAGAGCATCAATATTATGTTAAGGTAATTTTTGGGGATTTTTCTGAAAAAAATGAATTTTCGATGAATAGTGTTTTTATTTAAAAATTAAATTAAAAATATTTAGAAAAATATTTTTATAAAATGGATTTCATTTTTGAAATCAGAGCATTGATATTTGGTTAAGGTGAAATTTTGGGATTATTCTGAGAAAGTTGAATTTTCAGTGAATAGTAAAAATACCGTTTTAGGGTTTCGGTATGTTTAATGACATCATAATGATGTCATGGTGATGTCATGAGATCTTTTGAGGGTTGGCCGGCCAAGGGTGATGAATTATTGTTTTGGGGGCCCCATGTGGCCTAACTCCATGATAAATTCCAAGGGAGATCACATGGGTTTGAGAAAAGCACATGTGAGGTGTCCCTTGGCCATTAATGCTTTGTTCCCTCACTTTCCCTATAAATACCCACCCTTTCCTCCCTTAGTTTTCACTCCCAACTCTCCCCCAACGAAGTTCTGGTCTTCTTACCTTCCAAGGAGTCCTCCCAAGGTGCCCCCAATCCCTCAAGGTCCAATCCTTTGAGTTTCAAGAGTCACGTTTTAAGGTAAGGGATCCGACCCCTCTCTTTCTTTTCGTGTAATCTCTTTTATGTCATTCCTTTTATGCTCCATGTGATTATGTGAGAGGATGTTCTTTTATATTCCTCTTACTGCCCTTTCATGTTTATATGATGAGAGATCCCCTCTTACTCTCATCATTTCGTTTTATGAAAGCTTAAGTGACGCCGTTAGGCTGCCGAATGTTTAAGTGATTCTTTCACCCTTCTCATTTTTTTTCAAGTTCGATTTTCATGTCAAATATTTCAAGTTCCTTTTTATTATGTTGGGGTATGATCTCTATATCTATCATACTGATCTCTTATGATCATATGATGAGAGACCCTATTTTATTTGTCCAATTCATTTTTGTTGAAGTTTAAGTGACGCCGTTAGGCTGCCGAATTTTCATAAGAGAAATCAAATTTTTGTCTTCCTTCCATGTTTTTCGTTTCAATTGGTATGTCCTTGAAATTGCATCACCATGTCCATATATCCTTCTTATTCTGTCCCTTTACCTTTTCATGGGTCAATTATGATTGTTCAACCCATGTTCCCTCTCTTTTCAAAGTTTCTAAAACCTTGTAACATAGCCGTTATGCTGCAGAATTTTCGTCTCAAAATGCCTCTCTTTTCTCAAAATTATTTTATGTTATAAAGTAAATACTCAAAGCTCCTATTTCTAAAGGGGTATTCACATATATATAAAAATGATCTATTTTAAATTCTGGGATTTACATACATGATACCCGCTTTCCCTTTCCGTGGGTTTAAAGTAACGTAAAGATCATGTCTTTAAAGCAGTTTTTGAAACGTTATGATTATGAAATGAAACCCATTTGTTTTATGCTATATGGGTTATTTATGAAATGTTTGATGATTATATATGTAGATCACATGAAAATAAATACAAATTTAAGGGTGCTCCCTGATAGCGCTCCAATGCATTGGGTAAAGACTTAATCTCTAGAGATGACCATTTTAACGACGCCTTGGTGAATAACCTTGGTAATTTTTAACGACACCTTGGGGATGGACCTTGGTGAAACGAAACGATTGTCAATATTAAATGTTGCAGCCACATCTTCAAGTTATGAAAAATGTTGTTTTTATTATGAAATGCCTCATGATTTATTTCTCATGCCTTAAAGTTCTTTTCATTTCCTTATTGAAGTACCTCAAGTTCACTTGTAAAATGTTTCTCTTGTTTCCCTTACTGGGCCTTCTGCTCACCCTTTCTTTTGATGTATGTCCCCAGGTTATGAGATGCATAATGAACATAGGATGAACTAAAGGAGAAGCCTTTCAAGTGTTTAAGAAGAATGTTTTATGTTTTTTTTATGTATTTTGTTCCTGGTTTCCAAGACACTAGACCTTAAAGATCCTCAGTTATGTGTAATGTAATGAAAGTTTATGTTATAAAATGGAGGGATGCTATAGTTGGTATCAAAGGATGGTTTAGTTATTTGTGGAAATTAGGATATAAAAACTTTAGGAAGAACCCTATAGAAAAGTTTAAATATAGGAAAACTTCCTGGTATTTTGGTAAGTATTGAGTAAGTGGTTTATCAAACAAATACATCCCTGTCTGGATACGAGCAGGTAGAGGCGGCTCTGGCACAGATGTACATAGGGGTAAAACCCGAAAACACCGCTTTGAGCTAGACTCGAACGGGAACTGGTGCACGATAACGGGCCTTGCTGCACTCTTGGTTACGACACTCCCGGGGGATATGTTTGGTTAATCACAAGCTTTCTATGAATCATTATGAAGGAATTATAGAAAAGTGTAATTGTCTAAGCATTAAGTCTTGGTTAAAAGATTCATAAATGAAATAAGTTTCTTACTAAGGTTTTATTCTTTTAGAAAATGGCGGGCAATAGGAGGAACCATGCCGATGGTGACCGCAATGCACCATGTGCTGACGGCCCTCCGATGGAAGCCGGAACGGAAACATTCATGCGAATGATGAACCAACTGACTCAAGTTATGAGTAATAACTTGAATCAAGCTGAGAGGCCGACCTCACCACGAAGGGAGCAACACTCTGTTGAGTCCTTCATGCGTCAACGACCGCCAACATTCAGTGGATCTACTGACCCGTTGGTTGCGGAACAATGGATAAGCTCCATTGAAAAGATCTTTTCTGTACTTCATTGTTCGGAACAAGAAAAGGTCACCCTTGCTGTTTACCTCCTGGAGGGAGAAGCTGATCAGTGGTGGTCACTGATCAAAAACACGAATCCACGAGGAGAGATGGATGCTATGGAGTGGGAAGAGTTCCGGGGAATATTCTTTAACAAGTATTTCCCTCGTTCCATGAGAACGAGAATGGAGAAAGAGTTCCTCGAGCTGAAGCAGATGGAGAACGAATCTGTCGGAAGCTATGAGATGAACTTCACAAGGCTTTCCCGTTATACCTCAAGCTTTGTCATGGACCCTAATGGGAAGGTTGATAGATTCTTTGGCGGACTACGACCTCATCTGCGGAAGAATCTAGCAAACAGGGACTATGATAGCTATGAAGAAATAGTTCGAAGTGCTATGAAAGTCGAGCTGGAGTTTGGTGAGACACAATGGTCTCATAAACCAAATGAAAAGAAGAGATCGTTAGAGCCCAGTTTAGGGAAGTCTTTTGATCAGGGAAGAGGTGGAAAGCAAATGCAACTTACCACATGCAATAAATGTGGGAAGAATCATCTGGGGAACTGCTTGAGTGGAAGTGGAAAGTGCTACAAGTGTGGAAGAGGAGGCCATATTGCTCGGAATTGTCATAGTGAGGTGAAGCCTCAGCTTCCCAACACTAACGACAGAGGAAAGATGGTTCTGGCCCTACCCGAAGTCACATGTTTCAAGTGTGGACAGCTTGGGCACTTTTCTAACCAATGTCCCAATCCGATGGCGGTGGAGGGGAATCACCACCAACCTCAGCAGAGGCCAAGAGAGCAAGGTCGTTCTTTCGCTATCACAACAGCTGAAGTTGAAGTCCCGAACGATGTGGTAGCAGGTACTCTTGTTGTCCTCTCAAAACTAGCAAGTGCTTTATTTGATTCTGGTTCTACGCATTCCTTTATTTCTTCCAAGTTTGCAAAGAATATAGAATCAATCCCCGAATTTCTTGAGGTAGAGTTGTCAGTCAAGACTCCAAGTGGGATTATCCATGCATCAAAAGTGTTTAGAGACTCTAGTGTTTACTTTGGTGAGCACAATCTTATCGCAAATCTAGTAGTCATTCCCATGATGGAATTCGACGTTATACTAGGGATGGACTGGCTCTCAAAGTATAATGCTAAGATCAAATGCAGAAGTAAGGAAATCTCAGTAGTCTTGAATGAACGACCTACAGTTATCTTCCGAGGAGAGATATCCCGAACTGATCCCTATCTAGAAGCACCTCCTATAGCTTTCTTTATGGAGTTAATCGGTGATGAGGAAGAAGGGAAAGGGAGCATACAAATTGAAGATGTTCCGATTGTTCAGGAATACATGGATGTATTTCCTGAGGAGTTACCTGGACCTCCCCCAGAAAGAGAGGTAGAGTTCTCCATTGAACTCGTACCTGGGTCTCAACCGATATCAAAGACTCCGTATAGAATGGAAAATGTGGAGCTAGAAGAGTTAAAGAAACAACTCCAAGACTTGTTGGAGAAGGGGTTTATCCGACCGAGTGTGTCTCCTTGGGGAGCACCAGTTCTCTTTGTGAAGAAGAAGGATGGATCAATGCGGCTATGCATTGATTATAGAGAACTGAACGGGATCACAGTGAAGAACAGATACCCTCTACCAAGAATTGATGATTTATTTGACCAACTTCGTGGGGCTCAATTCTTCTCTAAGATTGACCTTCGATCTGGTTATCATCAACTGAGGGTGAAGAAGAAAGATATTCCAAAGACTGCCTTCCGATCAAGATATGGGCATTATGAGTTTACTATTATGCCCTTCGGCTTGACTAATGCTCCTGCTATTTTCATGGATTTGATGAATAGAGTCTTTAAGGACTACCTTGATAACTTTGTGGTAGTTTTTATTGATGATATTTTGATATATTCAAAAAGTCGTGAGGAGCATGAAGATCATCTGAGGGTTGTTTTGAAAACTCTACGGAAGGAGAGGCTCTTTGGGAAGTTCAGCAAGTGTGAGTTTTGGTTACAACAAGTGGCTTTCTTGGGGCACATCGTAACCAATGAAGGAATCTCGGTTGACCCTGCAAATACAATGGTTGTGGAGGAGTGGCCTCAACCCACAACAGTAACTGAGATTCGTAGTTTCCTTGGCTTAGCGGGATATTATAGGAGGTTTGTGAAAAACTTTTCACGGCTTTCTAATCCACTAACTAAGTTGACTCGAAAAGGGGTTAAGTTCATCTGGACAAAGGAATGCGAGGAAAGTTTCCAAGAGCTGAAGAAGAGATTGGTTACTGCACCGGTGTTAACACTACCCTCTATCGGAGAAGGATTCGTTATTTTTAGCGATGCATCTCTGAAAGGGCTTGGGTGCGTCCTCATGCAAAATGACAAAGTAATTGCTTATGCATCTCGACAGTTGAAGATTCATGAGCAGAATTATCCTACGCATGATCTAGAGCTGGCGGCAGTTGTTTTTGCTCTAAAGATATGGAGGCACTATCTTTATGGGGAGAAATGTGATATATACACTGACCACCAAAGTCTAAAGTATATTTTCACTCAGAAAGAATTGAACATGAGACAAAGGAGATGGTTGGAGCTTATTAAAGACTATGATTGTTCAACTCATTATCACCCTGGAAGAGCAAACAAAGTCGCGGATGCGTTAAGCAGGAAAGATCCTGTTGTTCTGGCAACAATGAGGATCCTGGGAGATCCCTTGATTAAAGATCTAGTAAAACTGGACATGGGAATTATAAGGAAAGGGACATCATCAACCCTATCCCAAATGATTTCTCAACCTTCATTACTAGAGAAGATCAAGAAGGCTCAAAAAGAAGATCCTTTGCTACAGGAGAAGTTCGAGGCTGTAAAGGATGGGAAGTTCCCTGATTTCAATATTGATCAAGAAGGTGTATTGAAATTTCGTACAAGACTATGTGTTCCATCTATTCCGGAGATAAAGAAAGAACTGATGGATGAAGCTCATAGCTCTACTTTCTCTATACATCCGGGAAGCACTAAGATGTATAGAGACCTTCGTGATCATTATTGGTGGGATAACATGAAGAGGGAGATTGCCGATTACACTACAAGGTGCCTGGTGTGTCAGCAAGTAAAGGCAGAAAGACAACTTCCTAAGGGGGTATTACAACCGCTACCCATACCAGTATGGAAGTGGGATAATATCACCATGGACTTTGTAACTGGTCTCCCAAAAACATCCAAAGGAAACAATGCGATATGGGTTATTGTGGACCGTCTCACCAAGACAGCCCATTTTATCTCTATTCGGGAAGATTTCTCTCTGGATCAGCTTGCCAAGATATACGTGAAGGAAGTGGTAAGGCTGCATGGGGTACCACTATCCATCGTATCTGATCGTGACCCAAGATTCACATCAAAATTCTGGAGAAGTCTTCAGCATGCTCTGAATACTGAATTGAATTTTAGTACGGCCTATCATCCTCAAACTGATGGCCAATCTGAAAGGACTATTCAGACACTCGAAGACATGTTGAGATTATGCTCAATGGAATTTAAAGGTGGATGGGATCAACACCTCCCATTAGTGGAGTTCTCCTATAACAACAGCTTCCATTCAAGTATTCAGATGGCACCCTATGAAGCTCTATATGGAAAGCGGTGTAGAACTCCTACTTGTTGGGATGAAACTGGTGAGAGGAAGCTTCTTGGGCCTGATCTCGTGCAAGAGATGACAGAATAGGTTCTTGCCATCCAACAACACATAAGGGCTGCTCAGAGTCGGCAGAAGAGCTATGCTGACAATCGTCGAAGAGACTTGGAGTTTGGGGTGGGTGACAAAGTCTTCCTTCGAATCTCTCCATGGAAGAGAGTCATGCGGTTTGGGAAGAAAGGGAAGCTCAGCCCTAGGTACATTGGCCCCTATGAAATCCTTGATCGCATAGGAGCAGTGGCCTATCGTCTAGCACTTACACCGAACCTAGCTCAAGTTCATGATGTCTTCCATGTATCTCTCTTGAGGAAGTACATACCCGACCCTTCGCATGTACTGAACCCAGAGGTGGTACAACTTGAACATGACCTCTCTTATGAAGAGCAGCCAGTGGAGATCTTGGACCGTAGAGACAAGGTCCTATGAAACAAGACTACCCACCTTGTGAAAGTGTTGTGGAGGAATCATAAATATGAAGAAGCGACTTGGGAGCCTGAGGAAACGATGAAGCAAAAGTACCCTCACCTTTTCGACTAGGCCTCAAGTATAAATTTCGGGGACGAAATTTCTTAAGGGGGGAAGAATGTAACGACCCAATCTTTTTGAGTAGTATATTAACTTACTCTTATTGATTTAATAAGATGTTAATGGTTAATGCAGAAAGAGGAGTCGATGGCTTCATCCAGTAGACTCAACCCTTACGAAGCCCACTTATTAGAGCTTGGGAAGGAGGTAGCATCTGTGGGCTTCACTTTGGACCAAGCCCAAGACGAGCTCTAGCGTGTCAAGCTTGAACGAAAACGCTTGCAGGAGAAGTTCAAGTTAGTGGAGATTGCTACTAGGGAAATGTTATCTGAGCCTCCCTCAGATTCTCTCACCATATCACACCTTACACTTAGGTCTTATGCAAGTGTTATAAGGGGCTATGTGATGAGACCCTAGTTTCCTTGTGTAATCCTCTCGGGTGAATAAATTGAGATTTCTTCCTTTAGTGATGTTGTGAAATTTCAAATGCCTAGATAATTTTAGAATGTATTTTATTGATGAATTTTGAAAAAGGGATATTTTGAAATATTTATGTAAACCCTAAATAACTAATGATGTGTAATGATTTTCAAAAAATGGTCTTCTACAAAAGTGTTCATTAAGGAATTTGGAGTCTAATAAGATCAACATAATTTTTGATGAATAGTAAATTATGAATAGTGATTTTACGCTTAGGATTAGTAATGTGACCAAATGGATTAGTAATTTTCACTTAAAGAAAGTTTTAGTATAATTTAGACACCTTGGTTAAGTAATGTGATTCAATAAAATGGGTAAATAACGGTTTCATAAATTATTAATCAAGTACTAGTTTTTTTGGATGAATAGTGTTTTTTAATTAAAAATTTAATTAAAAATAATTAGAAAATTATTTTTATAAAAATGACTTTATTTTTGAACTCAGAGCATCGATATTATGTTAAGGTAATTTTTGGGGATTTTTCTGAAAAAAATGAATTTTCGATGAATAGTGTTTTTATTTAAAAATTAAATTTAAAATATTTAGAAAAATATTTTTATAAAATGGATTTCATTTTTGAAATCAGAGCATTGATATTTGGTTAAGGTGAAATTTTGGGATTATTCTGAGAAAGTTGAATTTTCAGTGAATAGTAAAAATACCGTTTTAGGGTTTCAGTATGTTTAATGACATCGTAATGATGTCATGATGATGTCATGAGATCTTTTGAGGGTTGGCCGGCCAAGGGTTATGAATTATTGTTTTGGGGGCCCCATGTGGCCTAACTCCATGATAAATTCCAAGGGAGATCACATGGGTTTGAGAAAAGCACATGTGAGGTGTCCCTTGGCCATTAATGCTTTGTTCCCTCACTTTCCCTATAAATACCCACCCTTTCCTCCCTTAGTTTTCACTCCCAACTCTCCCCCAACGAAGTTCTGGTCTTCTTACCTTCCAAGGAGTCCTCCCAAGGTGCCCCCAATCCCTCAAGGTCCAATCCTTTGAGTTTCAAGAGTCATGTTTTAAGGTAAGGGATCTGACCCCTCTCTTTCTTTTCGTGTAATCTCTTTTATGTCATTCCTTTTATGCTCCATGTGATTATGTGAGAGGATGTTCTTTTATATTCCTCTTACTTCCCTTTCATGTTTATATGATGAGAGATCCCCTCTTACTCTCATCATTTCGTTTTATGAAAGCTTAAGTGACGTCGTTAGGCTGCCGAATGTTTAAGTGATTCTTTCACCCTTCTCATTTTTTTTCAAGTTCGATTTTCATGTCAAATCTTTCAAGTTCCTTTTTATTATGTTGGGGTATGATATCTATATCTATCATACTGATCTCTTATGATCATATGATGAGAGACCCTATTTTATTTGTCCAATTCATTTTTGTTGAAGTTTAAGTGACGCCGTTAGGCTGCCGAATTTTCATAAGAGAAATCAAATTTTTGTCTTCCTTCCATGTTTTTCGTTTCAATTGGTATGTCCTTGAAATTACATCACCATGTCCATATATCCTTCTTATTCTGTCCCTTTACCTTTTCATGGGTCAATTATGATTGTTCAACCCATGTTCCCTCTCTTTTCAAAGTTTCTAAAACCTTGTAACATAGTCGTTATGCTGCAGAATTTTCGTCTCAAAATGCCTCTCTTTTCTCAAAATTATTTTATGTTATAAAGTGAATACTAAAAGCTCCTATTTCTAAAGGGGTATTCACATATATATAAAAATGATCTATTTTAAATTCTGGGATTTACATGCATGATACCCGCTTTCCCTTTCCGTGGGTTTAAGGTAACGTAAAGATCATGTCTTTAAAGCAGTTTTTGAAACGTTATGATTATGAAATGAAACCCATTTGTTTTATGCTATATGGGTTATTTATGAAATGTTTGATGATGATATATGTGGCTCACATGAAAATAAAGACAAATTTAAGGGTGCGCCCTGATAGCGCTCCAATGCATTGGGTAAAGACTTAATCTCTAGAGATGACCATTTTAACGACGCCTTGGTGAATAACCTTGGTAATTTTTAACGACACCTTGGGGATGGACCTTGGTGAAACGAAACGATTGTCAATATTAAATGTTGCAGCCACATCTTCAAGTTATGAAAAATGTTGTTTTTATTATGAAATGCCTCATGATTTATTTCTCATGCCTTAAAGTTCTTTTCATGTCCTTATTGAAGTACCTCAAGTTCACTTGTAAAATGTTTCTCTTGTTTCCCTTACTGGGCCTTCTGCTCACCCTTTCTTTTGATGTATGTCCCCAAGTTATGAGATGCATAATGAACATAGGATGAACTAAAGGAGAAGCCTTTCAAGTGTTTAAGAAGAATGTTTTATGTTTTTTTTTATGTATTTTGTTCCTGGTTTCCAAGACACTAGACCTTAAAGATCCTCAGTTATGTGTAATGTAATGAAAGTTTATGTTATAAAATGGCGGGATGCTATACTATTCGTAGTGTGGATCACAATACAAAGGTTCTTTGTGGCAGGTATGTTCCTCTGGTATGAGTGCTATGACAGCACATGCGAGTACAGAATGAGACCAGGGAGAGGGAGGCAAACGTATGATCACAGTGGCTAGAGTTGTTTGAATTTTCTTCTTCACCACCTTTGGAAGAGCAATTTGGGGATGAATTTATTTAAGGGGGAACTTTTTAAGAACCCAGATCATCATTTCAGGTATGTATCTTTATTTTTAGTTTTATTTTACGAAGGAATAATTTTGAAATTTTCTTAGTACGTGCCATGTAATTTTGAGTACACGCCATGAAACTGGTTGACACATGTATCCATGTTATAACTGTGTAACGACCTAGTACATGGTCGTGAAGGTGAACTAGCACATCGCCTAAAGTGGGAGCTGGTTGAGGCTAGTACACGACATGGACATTAAATGAACAAACCGTGTACACTTCTTTTTATTTTATTAATCGGAGTGGGGTAACATATCATATCCAGAAATACATTCTTCTCCCCTCGGTTCATACAGGAAAGCAATGAATGGATGAAAAAAACTGAGATCCTTTCATTCCTCCTTCCGAGATCCAATTGAGATGTCACTAGGTGCATTGGATTTGCACCGGTGAGTTCACTCTTTCTCAGGGCCTATCTTCTTAATTCCTCATCTCTTATGGGTTAATCATGGCTGAATTATTTTAACCTTTTTTTGATCTATGTCGTTCTAGGCTGATTCAAGGGCCGACGTTCAATCGTGTTCATCGTACAACATAAAGGTAGGTGGTTTGTGACGTTCTTTTATTGTTTTTGGATTATATATTCTTAAAGTGTTTAATACCCATGTTTGGGGTTTTTTTTGAATTGGACCCTATTTATTACCTATTATGATTAGGTATACTGATAAATGGTAATTGTTTATGCATAAGATTTTATACCTTGATAATGGGTGTGTTTTCCATGTTTTTTAATTATAGCCATTCGGTCTGGAATGCCTACTAGGATTTTTTTTTTTTCAGGTCTCGTGTTGTTAGGATGAAGTTACCAATTATATGAGATGGATTTGTTTCTCCTTGTGAAAGTATGACAAAGGGGAATTGACTATGAGGGATTCCCAGGGTAGGGTTGTTTATGTATAATTGTTTTAATTTTGACCAAAGTTATTGGTTGTGAGAGCTACTTGGTGGTCATAGACCAAAGGGTTTAGACCATTAGAGCTACTGAGACGGTAGTTATTAAATGTATGTTAGACCATAGGGAATTGGCTGTTAGAGCTTCCTAGGGTCATTATATTTTATTGTTTCTATAATAATCATGGGGGTATTGACTGTGAGATCTACCCAAGTGGTCATTTGTAAATGATTAGTGCTATGTGGGACCAAAGGGGTTAGACTGTGTGACATTTCCCAAAGGGTCATTATTTATTGAATTAATGACATATTGAACCAGTGGTATCTTTTTTTGAGAACATTACTAGAGGTTTTCTTTTAAACAATTGAATGATTGTGATGATTCATCCAATCCAAAGCACTATCTTGGAATCAGTCTTACATGGTTGTATAGATGGTCTTCTAAGACGTCTTTTGTTACTATTTTCTAGGGGAATACAGAGCTTAGACTACATCCGGAGGTTATACTATTTAAAAGTTTGAATAATTTATAAATTAAAAAGAATGTAATTGAAAACTATTGGATTGTTTACTTTTGTGTACTTCATTGTTTATTTCTACATTTGTCTTATTACCTGCTATATATATTCACCAACAGTTTGGCACAGATCTTTTGGTAGTTTTCTACTTTGATTCATCTCACACCCTATTTGGGTCATGTTTTTTGACCCAAACATATAATATTGGTGTAGTTATAGATAAGGTAATGTTTCCTTCTTCATCGGGTACTTGAATTCAATTATAGATAGAGAGAATAAGACTAAGATAAGGCTTGTGATGCTGTTAGAGTTTACTAATTTTCTATGCTTTGGGTTTAGTATTATATTTCCAGCATTGTGAGTTGATTGAATTATTTCCTAGAGCATGAGACATGCATCATTTGTATATTTTCTCCAGTTGTTATATTACTATCATTCTTCCACTTTTTTATGGTATTACTGCTAACGTTATTGTTTACTATTTGTTTCTGTTGTGTTACTATGCCAATGAGGGAATAGTTTCCCCACTATCACACCCATTTCCCTCACCTCAAGTCAGTATCCTCTAGATTTCAGGGAAATGTGGTTGATTCCATGTGACCAACTAGGTATGGGGAAACATTGGGAGGCACTCGGAATTGGGAGGTTACAGATGGGGGTGGTCTGGCCTACTGGGGCGGACCGGTTCTTTCTGGCCGAGACACATATGGAATCCGTGTCTGTGACCCTGCCTTGCAGCTCATCCAAAAGGTTGCATCCTCCATCGTGGGTCATCTGCGAGGTTTCCTCCTCCACTGCGGTCAGTTTACCGTGGCCTTGCCACGTGCGATGCGACGTGGTGCCACTTACCAGGAACCTCCAATGTGGCTGGGTGGTCGCGTCCGCCCGCCACCATCATAGAGGTCGGCGGCTCCGACCGCACCACCGCAGCACTTCTACTAGAACCCCATTGTGGCAAGCCGTCACATACCCATGGTCTCTGCCACGGGCCCCCACCGGCATCGGCGCACCGGTGGGTTCTTCTGCATACCAATGGGTCCACTCTAGTGGTTCGTTATTCACCCTTCTTGCACCTATGGCCTCTAGGGGATACCCAAATACCTGTGATGGCCTTAAATACTCCTAGTTACCACTTAAGATGCGGTCATGAAGAACGCACAAAACACACTAGGTTGAGGGGCTCTGGCCATGTTCGTGTCAGCCCACACCCTGAGTGTTAGAGGTTTAGAGACATGGAGAGGATTGGGATTGAGGTTCTATCAACAAATAATTAATCTAGGTATAGAAAACCCTAGAAAAAAACCTCTTACAAGAAAAATTGATCTGTAGATCAACATCTTCATGTTTTGATATGTTTTCAATGTTTAGAATGAAGAATGGGGAAAAAATCTACCTCAAAGGTTTTTATCGTTGAAGTGGTTCATTTGTGAGGATTCAAGTTCCATTCAAAGCTATCATCATTTGTCTCTGTCTAGCCCCATTCTTTGTGGTGCGTTGACATCACAAGTGATCCACCAACCTTCATTTTTCATCATTGGAGAGGTTCTATCCCTATTGGATCATCATAGAAATCCCAATTTTGATTCCCCAATGTATCATCTCATTAATAGGGAAATGTGTCGCAACGTTTTTGTTACGTTGTGTCGCCATGTCAATACCCTAATTCATTAATGAAATAGCTTGCCTTTTTCAATTTTTTTAAGGAGCCTCATTAAAGGTGATCGTCTCTATCTCATTGCCTCGCCATAGTGTTGGCATGCCACTGCTAAATGGCTAGAATAATAAAATAAAATAACTTTTTAAGATGTTTTATTTTTTTCAAAAAATTATGAAAACTATCGTTCATGGTTGACCCTTTCCAGTCAAAGTTAAGTCCTTTATAGGGGAATCCTACTGTTCTAAGTTAAACGATGCCCTCATATTTTTGATCTGATCACCTGGTTAATGTTTAGAAAATCCCACTTTCATGTTAATTTTAATGAACTAAAAAATTTCATAATTCTATTCCGGGCTCACCAGGCCTTAGAATCAAGTGTTGTTAGAGCATCTAGTCTCTAAATAATTCCATATAATTTTAAAAAAAATTACACAGAATTTCTAGGAAATTACATTACTCCCCCCTTTTGGGATTCACGTCCTCAAAATTCAAAACAACTCTAAATAAGAAAATGCGGGTACTAAGCCTGAATCTAAGCCTCTCCCTCCCATGTTCTCTCTTACTGATTCTTGTGCTTCCACTGAACACGCACAAGAGGAATAAACCATCCATAAAGGACTTTCTCATGATGATCCTCTATCTCTAATGGGGATTCCTCAAATGTCACACCATCATCAATGTCCCGCTCTCCACATTCGATGACATGTGATAGATCATGCACATACATCCTCAACCATGAAACGTGAAATACATCATGCACCTAGTACATCTGTGGGGAAATATCATGGTGGTACGCCACTTCGCTAACTCTTCTAGGAATCTAGAAAGGTCGGATGAACCTTGGAGATAACTTGCCTCCCTGTCCAAATCTTAGCAAACCCCATTAGGGTGAGACCCGAAGGAACACTTGGTCTCCCTCCTCAAACTCCATGAGGCTTTGTATCCTACCAGCATAAGATTTATATAATCTCTATATAGTCCTCATCCACTTCTGGATAATATATACCTCCTTAGGGGCATCCCATGCCAACTCGAGACCCATGAGTGCTGACTCCCCTGGGTCAGTCCAACATAGAGGTGATCTGCATGGCCGCCCGTACAAGGCCTCAAATAGTGCAATTCCAATAGTTGAGTGATATCTATTGTTGTATGAAAATCCCATGAGAGGGAGGTGGTACTCCCAAATGGGACTAAAATCATGGACGCAAGCTAGAAGAATGCCCTCCAAGGTATTTATGGTCCGCTCTATCTAACCGTATTTCTGAGTTTGAAAAGTTGTGCTCAAGCGTAGCTAAGTCCCAAACACCTCCTATAATCCCTTCCATAGCCGGGATGTAATGTTAGAATCATAGTATGAGACTATCATAGAAGGAAACCCAAGGATCCACAATATCTCTTGGTCATAGAGGCGTCTTGAGACCTCTACTCATCCCTACTCCCAGATGGGTATGAAGTGATCTGACTTGGTGAGTTGGTCAATGATCACCCAGATTGTATTGTGGCCCCTATAAATGCATGATAACCCCATCACAAAGCCCATTGAGATATCATCCTTATTCCACTCCGGTGCCTAAAGTGTTTGGGCCAATCCTACTAGAACCTAATGCTCAGCCTTCACCTTCTAACAAGTGAGGCATCGTGAAATGAACTCTGCCACCACTTTCTTCATCCCTGGCCACCAGTACTGATGTTAGAGGTAATGATTCAACTTTTACACACTAGGATGTACTTCCAAATTGGAATTATGGAACTCACTCAACACCTCCTCCTACAACATCACTAGCATTATGGTATGTCCTCTAAAAAATATGACGTGATCCCCAATTATCAAAAATCCATCAGAAGCGCGTGCTGAGGATAACTGAGCACATCAGGCCTCATAGTCAGCATATGCTAGATGTGACTCCGTGACTTGATTTAAGATTCGATGAGTGAAAATCATCGATTGAACGTAATTTTCTACATCATCATCCATAATGTATATCTGCATCGTGACTAGCTACTTCATTTCCTCACTCAGCAGCTGCAAACTGGACCTCTAGCAGAGTGCATCAGCCACCACATTCTCTTTCCCAGGATTATAGACTATTTGTAAGTCATAGTCCTAGAAGAACAACAATGATAGTCATTGTATCAAGTTTTGGTCCTTCTGTGAAAAGATATACCTGAGACTCTTGTGGTAGGAGTAGATGGTAAACCATTCACCAATTAAGTAGTACCACCGAATCATAAAATAAAATACCACTATTTCTAACTCCAGTTCATTGGTCACGTATTTCTACTCATGCTTCCTCAACTACCATGATCCTTAAGTGATCAATTCTCCCTCATGTATCACCACACAACCCAGTCTGGTCCCTGATGCTCTGTAGAATAATAAATACCCAACGCCATATTCTAGTAGTATCAAGATACAGGCACTCATCAGTCTCCACATCAGCTCCTGGAAACTATGTTGGCACTTCTACATCGACACAAAGGGTTATCCCTTCCATGTCAAGGATGATAAAGGTGATGCTACTTTAGAAACGTTATGCATGAACCTATGGTAGTATCCAGCTAACCACAAGAAACTATGTACCTCATTCATGCTCCGGGGTGGCTCCCAATCCAACTCTACCTCTATCTTTGCTGAATCTACTACAACTCCTGCCTCCGAGATGACGTCTCCCAGAATGGGGACCTCCTATATCCAGAACTAGAACTTTGAGAGTTTCACATAAAGATAGGTCTCTAGGAGTGTATCCAGGACTATCCACTGGTTGGTAGCATGATCCTCCTCCAACACCGAGTACACCAAGATGTCATCAATGAACACCACCACAAAATGATCGATGTAAGGCTGGAAGATCCTGTTCATGAGTCCCATAAACACCGCTAGAGAATTTTCCATGAACAAATTCATCACTAAAAACTTATAGTGTCCATACCGGCATCTAAAGTTTGTCTTCAATATGTCCCCATCCTGTACCTGAAGCTGATGGTAGACTAATAGGAGGTCTTTCATCGAGAACCACCTCACTCCCTTCAGCTAATCCAAGAGGTCATCAATCCTTTGTAGTGGATATTTGTTCATCATAGTCACCTAGTTCTGGAACTAGATGTCCACGCATATCCATAAGCTCACATATTCCTTCTTGTAAAACAACATTGGGGAAGCCCATGGTGAAATGTTGGGCCTTAGGAATCACTTATCCAAAAGGTCCTCCAATTGTACCCTCAATTCTTGAAACAATGTGGAAGCCTTCTGATATGCTGGTGTGGATATTGGTGTCATCCCAGGGTATAGGTCAATACTGAAGTCTACATCCCTATGAGGAGGTAGTCCTAGAACTTCCTTAGGAAATACATCTTTATACTTGTTCAACGCTACAAAATATCTTGGACTCCTATCATCCACCACACTGAGGGTGAGGCTAGCCAATTAGTGAGTGATCGGCTACACCCTCCTTTGTGAAAGTCCATCATGTGATGCAAAAGTTTCCTTCTTACTGGTGAATGAAAACCTAAACACATCCTCACGGACACACAGAACTTTGTATCTAATAAAGTCGATCTGAGCATGGACTATAGATAACCAATCCTAACCCAATATAAAATCGTAAGGCCTCGATTCCACTAGTAGGACATCATATCGGAATCTCTAACCTCATAGAGTAATCTTACACTGTCAACACCAATGGGTAATTATTGAATCCCCTCCCGTATAAGTATCTAATCATAATGATAATGAAAAAAACTACAATGAAATTTATGAGCCTCGAAAAAGTTCTATGTCAAGGAATGAGTGACTAGAATATGTGTCTATAAGAACATCTGCTAAGGTGGAGAAGAAACAGATTATAAGTCCCCAACCTTTAACAATACATTATTATGAATTAAGTCAATAATTCACATTGAGGATCTTTCTAGGTTTAGTGTTTTAGATAATTAGGCCATAAATATTACATGACATCTAAAAAATTAAAAAGTAGACACTTATACTCTATCCAATTTTTTTCACAATAAAAAAATTACTTAAATAAAATAACAATTCATTTCTTGATATAAATATTTTTAAATACTTAATTTCTCTTATCCTTCCTTATACCCTTTAACAAACATTTCAAAAAAATGGGATGAGCATAAAAAGCTAATAAAGGGTTATAAAATAAGGAAAGATAACATTAGTCCATTAATATATACAAATCAATGAAATATGGCTTCTCAATCCTAAAACATAATCTCTTTAAAATACCTCTATAAATCATAATATTTATGAATAACTCATAGAAATCATAAATCACAAAGGTAATGGGTGGCATCCATATCATACTTACATTGTAGCTTTCACAGCTACATATGGATTTACGTTTGGAATACTTATCACAGTATATTCCCTAAATCTCTCATTAGAAACATTAACATTTACCTCCATCAAATTACCCAATACATTGGAGGGCTATCTCAGACTCAACTACCCTAGGTTTATCATGGAACCACCTGTATTTTGTTTGTCACATAACCACCGATACAATTTCGAAGTATTATTACATAATCATATTAAATAAAAAATGATAAAGGAAAGATAAAATTTCCACATTATGATCACAATATATCAGTTCAAGATAGTAACATAATTCAATCCTTTTTGAAAACCATTTAGAACATTTTATAAAGATATTTTTGAATAAAGTCTCCCATTCCACTTTAAAACGTTTAAGAGAAATTAAAATTTAATAAATTTAACGTCCATATAAATAAATCCATAATTTTTTTTGAAAACATGGACATTAATGAAAAGGATTTATAAGAATAAATCTTTAAAACATTTAAAACAATGTTTTAGTTAAAGAGTCCCTTAACAATTCATAAAATAATTGAACAGAAATAATTACAGAATAACATTAAAAAAAATCTTATAAATAACATGAGAATAAGTATATTCTTGATGTAATATGAAAAATATGACTATATACACCTTATAAAATTAAATTTTTGTAAAATAAAAAATAAGTCTCAATAGAATGTATATTGAGACAAAATCCCTTACAAAGATCGTACAAATGACGTAAGAATTTATCTATGGGGAGATTGTGTTTTGAAAAAGAATATCCAAAAAAAGAAAAGTGGAAATTACAACATAAATAAATAAATAGTTAGTACAAAAATAATCATGACATAATATAATCAAAAATATGTTTGTAAAACCCAAAGAGTAGAAATTATGTTTAGAAATTCCCATACGAAAAATCGACAGTCTAACGACATCACTTAAAAATTATGGAAATAAATTGATGAGAGAGAAAATGGTCTACAATAATATGGAGATAAAATGTATAGAAATAAAAATATTGAAGAACTTATCTCAACATAATATAATGTAAATTAAAAGTCATAACATAAAATAAGTCTTTGACTAAAAGAGGGTGGTGAAAGGGTCCCTTACCTTGAGTCTGATTCGTCGCATATGCTCCTTGTTCTTCATAAATAATAAACCTAAGTCATTATATAATTGATTAAGAACATTTTTAAAGTGTATTATTTCATTAATATCACTTATTACCACATTATATATATTCAACAATTATTTAAGTAAATATTGGTTGTTTTGTCGATATTGGGTACTTGAGTCGAAACTGATCTTGTTATAATTACAAATTATTTATGTGGTCAAAAGTCATTTACACCAAGAATTTTATTCATGATTTAAATATAATATATATATAGTATATATTAATTTAGATCCAGTATATATGTATTTATATTAGTCCACAACATTTGGATATATGAAATGAAATGCACCGTTCATGGAGACCGTAAGCTGTACGTACGTATGAACACTACATTTATTTTTTTCATATTTAATGGAATAAAAAATAAATGATACATAGGTATATTATAATTATATTATAATATAAATGTTATATATGTTACATAATTTCATTAACTCTATCATTTATATGTTCCACTAATAGCATGAACGAGTCCTCTCACTTTGAGGGGGCGGTAGTCCGCACTTACTCAAATGAAATTATTATATTTACACGTTATGGAAAGCATAAAGGTATGCTAAAAATGAAAAATACATAAGAATATAGACAATATAAATATAATATATATCGTATACAAATATAGTACAATTATAATTCCCACTATTAGAGGTAGTAGGAGATAATTGAACAATCATCGTTTCGTGAGGCAGTAGTTCCCCGTCCACTGAAACAGTATGTTCTAAATCCATTAGATGGAGGTTTCTCTGGGTTTCATTAAAATACATGGAATATAAACATCCTAGTGTATTGGAGATACTTTTTTTGTTATAAAATAATTTAACAAAGTGTGTTTAAGGGTTTGGAGAATGGAAAATAAATGAAATAATCTTGAGAGAAGACATTACCTCAAATGGGGTAAATCCTTTTGATTTCAGCTAAAAGGCCTTCTTGAATTGCCTAATTCCCAAGGTAAGGCTTATAGGAAGGAGATATGGATGTTGGAAGATTATTGGGGTAGAGTTTTGATGATCCAAGGGGGATTTTGAGGTGTTAGTAAGGGTTAGAGGTGATGCCCTTTTATAAGAGGGAGGATGGGCGCTTTAGAAAAGTTTGAAAGTATTATTTTATTATAAAACTCATTTTCGGTATAAAAAGGTCCCAAAATCATTTATTTAAAAGATATGATGATTTTGGGTCGAAAAAACACTCAAAAAGTAGGTTTTAGATATGTGTAGATCAAAAATTACATCTTATCTTTTAGCTTTAACCCTATGTTAACTAATTTAGATCTTACCATGTCTTCTTGTATATTCATACTATATGGTTAATATAGTTACTATAAAATGCCAATAGAACCTAAAGATGTTCATTAATGACATGTTAAACATTATAAAAGTCACTTGTCCAAATATTATATTTTTGAGACTATTATATAATTTAATAAAATAGTATTTTTTTTTAAACTCATTTATGTCAATTTTTATACTATTCATATCAAGACTTTTTACGAATCCATAACAACTTTATTATTACAAAAAAATCATTAATTCAAATATAAAGAGTCATAATAATCCCTAATATTATTTTATGGCATAAAAAGTTTCAAAATAAATTTATTTTCATTATTATAATATTATTCATTTAAATTATTCATTAATAATGTAATCACTACATCATCATTGCGTCATAAATATATTCATTTGTATGATGTCTAAAAATTATAAATAAAATACAATGATGTAAGAAATATTTTTATATTTCTAATTAATATTTATATTCTAAGATATCACTTATATAACCCCATATAAAAATTGTTTTATTAAATGATATGTGTTTAGGTTATATTTTCCTTATCATTAAATTAAAAAGTAATTAAATTTAATTTTCACACACAAGTTGCTCCATGGGGTCAACAAATGGACTCAAGGATTTCCCCATTAGTAAATAGCTCATCCAATAGGGCTAGGATATGTTTTAAGGGTAGTTTAATATTATTATAACATTATTTGTTACCCTTATTTACGAGATTTACCCTTTAACCATGGTAAATAAAATATTTTCTACATTTACTATTCATAATGTCTAAAAATAAAAGGTACTTATTTACACAATTTAGACCTCCAGATTTAAAATATAGAATCCATTTTCCTAAATTAAAAACAAAGAAGTTTCAGTAATTAATTTAAAATTAATTCTCGTTGTCAAAACCAAAAAGAGGATTTTTAAGAAGTCACAATTATCCAAAGAATGACATGGGTTTATATCCAATTAAAATGTAAAATTTATTCCAATGTTGATCGTTGTATTAAATTATAAAAATATAATCCAATTATACATTAAAACAAATAAAAATGGAAATCTAACAATATAAATAAATTCTATGAAAAGACAGTTTTTAATTAATATGGAATATTTTTCATTATTCATTAAAAAAGAAACTTTATCCGAAAAATACCAAAATTTCATCCAAATTAAAATTTTATTTCCCACTTCTAAATAAGGATTTTATTTTTTCAAATAGAACATATAAAAGTGACAAAACCAGAATTTGAAAAAGGACCTCTATCAAAAGGAGGTAAAACGACCTTTTAAAAAAATTGAGTTTTTCATGCTTAAAATCAAATTCATTATTATTTTATGTCTCTAAAATTTATTGGATAAATGTAAAAAAAATTAACAAATTTTTTTAATAATAATTTAGTTAGTTATTTTCATTTCCATAAATACAACCCATATGTGTTAACTATGATTTAAAATAATAATATTGTTAAATTATTTTTTGATTTAACTCCAAGTTGTGTGAAACTTAATATTTCAAAGAACCCCATTGTTGCATGTTGAGTATGATATCGGTCAAAGTGTCATATTAAACCTAAAATTAATATTGTATTCATAAATTTTGATAGATATGAAAATTTATTATTCTATAAATACCTAGGTCATTACATCCTTCCCCCCTTTTGGAAATTGCATCCTCAAAATTTTAAAATTGGCCTCAGAACGTTCCTTAAAATCCCCACATCTGAAAATGGGTCAACAAAACTATAACTTTAAAATAAATAAATAAAAGTACAAAGGTCACCCAAGATAACCTATAATAATATTCCAATAAGTAAAACATTGATATGGAAGAGAAACTAACCATCAAGATCTGATATAGATTGATAGAAAACCATATCAGGAGAAAGTTAACCACCAGAAAATCACAAAATTCTGGTTGGTTAAACTGTCTTTGATTCACCGGTAGGAAATGTAAAGAGATATTTTTTTTGTTTAAAATTCCTCTTCATAAATTTGAAGAGTTTATTTATGATATTGACTTTGAACAAAAGGGAATATATTTAATTTTCATGTAGAGTTTCATCCTTTAATAAATTTATACCACAAACTCATCTTTTCTACAAATGATGTGTATTAATATGATTTGGTCACACTTGAAGCACTAGAATCAACATTTATAGAATTAAATAATCCATAATATATGAAATATATATTTCCCCAATCTTTAGACATTAACCAATACCAAAATTGTTATTATGAGATTAGATAATCCCAAAAAGGGATAATCCTTTATAAAAAGAGATACTACTCTTAATCTCCCAAATTGAACAAACAATACCCAATGTTCAACAAAGGCTATTCAATATTCAATTGTATGTAAAATTATTTAAAATAATACAACTAATATTGAAACCCAAAATTAAGAAGGATTTGACCGCATTGTCTTCCACGATAAATGTTTACATTTATCTCCAAATAACTTGGGCAAATCTTAAAGTCTCATACTAAAAAGTAACTATCCTAATAAAATATTCTCTATGATAGGATAATCATTTCCATAAATAACTCAAATATCCATATTTCCATAATAAAAAATAGATTATTCAAAAATAATATTTCCACCATTACTCCACAAATTAAATCGCATAGTATTCTATTTTCCATAGGAATATAGTGTTCCCAAAAGAGAGAGCATCCTCCAGAATAACATTTATCACTTAATCACTGAATCATTTTACTATACTAAGGATATCCATTTGATAAAACATAAGTTCCAAAATCAATTTATTTTCGATTCATAAAATCATTTAACTAAAAAGGATAAGTCAAACTAACCAAGAACTTCACGTAGGCTCGTGGTGGGTGATGCTCCCTTGTCACCCTTTGGTTATGGGTTCGATTACTATAATCTTGCTAGATGTGATGGGTTTTCAACCATCCTATGGGTTTACATTTTTCTAAAACCATATCATTTTTATAAAATTATAAAAATAATATAATTTCCTATAATATTACCATAACCTTCTTTATCCTCAATGGTTATCTAATACCTTTAATTTTGCATCCCAAAATGTAATAACCATTAATCACCTGAAAAGAAAAGAACATATGACCCCCTGAGGTTTTCAATTATGTACACAGAAGAAAATTTAATTCATCCATGAATAAAATTACACATTTCAAACATCAGGGTTACACATATTAGAAAAATTCTTCCCAAAGTAATCCCATCATCAAAATAGAATTAATAATTTTAAAATTTTCATCATCCTACAATCTTCCATAATTCTTTAATCCCTTATGTGTATACTTCTTACTCATTCAGTACTATGCATAATCCATTAACTAGGTATTTCCACCTTATTTCCTAATACATCATTCCTGTAGATTGAATATCCTCATCATTTCTAAATATAAATCCAAAGATGCTTCATTATTTATGGATAAGAAAATAAATCATACCTTGAATGAAGATGTCATGATCTTAAGGACGTTCCCTTTCTCTTTTGGCATGTTTTCATACATTCAGAAATAAAACATTCGCTCCACTTCAATAATTTTACTTTTTGAGAGAATTGGAAAATTTGAAATCTTAAAATATTATGAAAAAGATACCATGACCCATAAAATATTTTTAAAAATGAGTAGGAGTGGGATAGCTCAAAAAAATTCTTTCAGGTGATTTCAATACTCAAGAAGCTATCAAAATAATTTGAACATGCTTTTTCCATAATAGTGATGATCAAATCATCGAGGAGGGATAAGAATGTTGTGAAAGATCTCTTTCCTTCTATCTTGAAAAATGATCCTTAATTTTCTGAAAATAATCAAAACTTAAACAGGAAATGAAATATTAAAATTCGAAAAAAATACTATATAGGTAAAATATAACATAAAAACTATTATATTACTCTCACCCATAAACCTTCTTATGTCTCCACTATTTAGGTTTTTATCCTAACAAACTATTTTACCATAACCCTCCAAAAGTTTCCATATGATAATAACCATCTTGGATATATGGGATCCTTTAACTACACCTAGATAACTCTCAAACCTCTAAAGTTATCTAAACCTCCCTTTTATTCCTACTATAAGGCCCCAGGCTTAAACATTATATAATCACCACTTTAGTCACGAATTCACATTGAGAATATTTTCAGGTTTAGAGTTTTTGAGAATTATGGGGTAACTATTACATTAAATCTCATAAATAACAAAGTATACACTTCCACTCTATCTAAAATATTTTCACAATAATAAAACTCCTAAAATAATAAAATAGTTATTTTCTTGATATAAATATTATTGAATTCTTTCTTTCTCTTGCCCTTCCTTATACCCCATGAAAACATTTCAAAGACATGGGATGAGAATAAAAAGCTCAGTAAGGGTTATAAAATAAAGAAAGGAAACATTATTCCATCAATATATAAAAATGAATGAAATCATACTTCTCAATCATAAGTCATAATCTCTTTAACATACCTCATGAAATTATAAGATTTATGAATAACACATTGAAATCATAAATCATAACGGTAACTTGTGGAATCTATATCATACGTACATTGTAGCTTTCACAGCTACATAAGGATTTGCGTTTTGAATACCCATCACAGTATATTATATAAATCTCATAGGATAAACATTAAAGTTTACCACTTTCACATTACCCAATTCATTGGAGAGCTAACTCGGGCTCACCGGCCCTAGGATTATCATGGAACCACCTGTATTTGTTTTATCACGTAACCACCCATCAAATGTAAATGTATTATTAAATGATTATACCATATAAAACAAGCATAAATGAATAATAAAATTTCAACATTTCAATCACAAAATATCAATTCATGATATTGACATAATTCAATCCTTTTCAAAAACAGTTTAAAAAATTTTATAAAGATATTTTTGAATCAAAGTGTCCCATACCACTTTGATACATTTAAAATAAATTAACATTTAAAAAATTTAATGCCAATATAAATAAATCCATTAAACTATTTTTGAAACATGGAAATTAATGAGAAATATTTAGAAGAATAAATCTTCAAATCATTTAAAACAATTTTTTAGATAAATAGTCCCTTACCACATGAGAAAATACATGAATAAAAATAATTACAGAATAACATTAAAAAATATTATAATATCATGAGAATAAGTGGATTCATGATATAATATGTCAAATGGTAGTATATACACCATAGAAAATTGAATTGGTGTATAATAACAAATAAGACTGAATGGAATGTAAATTGAGACAAAACCCCTTCGAAAGGTCATACAAATGACGTAAGAATTTATCAATGGGGTGATTATGTGTTGAAAAATTATTTCAATAAAAATGTAATTGTAAATTAAAACATAAATAAATAAACAGTGGTTAAACACATAATCGTGACACAATATAATCAATGAAATATTCATAAAACTTAAAGAGTGGAATTTGATATTATAATGTCCCTTACAAAAATTCGACAGCCTAACGGCGTCACACAAAAATTAGAAAATGAATTGATGAGAGTGAAAAGGGTCTCTAATCACATGTACATAAAAGTTAATGAAATAAGGATATATAAGAACATATCATGATATAAGAAAATAGAAATTAGAATACATAACATAAAAGAAGTCTTGGACTAAAAGAGTACAGTGAATGGTTCCCTTACCTTGAGTCTGATTCATCACGTATGTTCCTTAATCTTCCTGAATAATAAAATTAAGTTAATTTATACTTTATTAAGAACCTTTTTCAAGTTTATTATTCATTTAATATCACTTATTACCATTTTATAAAAACTACAGAATTATTTAATTTAATATCTATCGTTTGGTCGATATTAGTTACTAGAGTCGAAAATGATCTTGTTACAATTACAAATTGTCCATGTGGTCAAAAGTCAATTATATCTAGAATTTAATTAATGATTAAAATATCATATATATCTAGTATATATGTATTTATATAAATTATATATGTATTTATAATAGTCCATAACATTTGGATATATGAAATGAAATGCACCGTTCATGGAGATGGTAAAACGTATGTACGCATGAACGCTACTTTCATTTCTTTTTCTTAATTAAAGGAATGAAAAATAAATGATACATCCATATATTATAATTAAAGTATAATATATATTTTATATATGTTACATAATTTCATTAATTTCACCCTTTATATGTTCTATGTATATCATTGACGAGTCATATCACTTTGAGGGGCGGTAGTCCGGACTTCCTAAAATGAAATTATCATATTCACGCATTATGGAAAGAATAAAAGTATGATATAAATGAAAAATATATAAGAATATAAAAAATATAAATATAATAAATATAGTATATAAATTAATATCCATCATAATGGATACCATGAAATGGAGTAGGAGATAATTGAACAATCATCGTTTCGTGAGGCAGTAGTTCGTCGTCCACAAAAATAGTATGTTTTGAATCCATTAGGTAAAAGTGTGTGTGATTGTAGGTAGAATAATTGGAAATAAAACTTAATATTATATTATATATACTGGTTTTGTTATAAAATAATTGAATAAGGATTATTTAGGGGTTGGATAAGTGAAAGTAAGTGAAATAATCTTGAGAGAAGACATTACCTCAAATTGGGTAACTCTATTTGATTTAAGCTAAATTCACTTTTTTAATTTATTTATTCCCAAGGTATGGATACTAGGAGAAAGGTATAGATTTTTAGGGATTATTTTTTTATCGGTTGGATGAGACAAGGAGGATTGAGTGGTGTGAGTAAGGGTTAGATGTGATGCCCTTTTATAAGAGGGAGGAGGGACACTTTAGGTAAGTTTGAAAGTATTATTATATTATAAAAATGATTTCCTGTTTCAAAATGACCCAAAGTCATTTATATAAATTATAATATGTTTTTGGGTCAAAAACCTTTCTACCAATTGGTTTTAGACATGTCTAGGTCGCAAATTGCACCTTATCATTTAGCTTTAACACTTATTTAACCAATTTAACTATTACCATTTCTTATTGTATATTCATACTGTTTGGTTAATATAGTTTATATAAAATTCCAATAGAACCTAAAGTGATTAATTAATTAAATTATCATAATTATATAAGTCATTTTTCCAAGTATTATATTTTTAGGACAATTATATCATTTAATAAAATAGTATTTATTTTAAAAACACATTTATGTCAATTTTATACTATTCATGTCATGACTTTTTAAAAATCCATAAAAACATGATTCTTTTAAAAAACATCATTAATTCAAATATCAAAATTCATAATTATCCCTAAAACTAGTGTATGGCAAAAAAAGTTTCAAAATAAATTTATTTTAATTTTTATAATCTCATTTATTTAAATCATTCAATAATAAGGTAATCGCTACTCATCATTGTGTCAAAAATATATTTAATTATTTGATGTCAAAAAATTATAAATAAAATACCATGAGGTAGGGAATTTTTTTATATTTCTAATTACTATTTATATTCAAATATATCACTTATATAACACTATATAAAATGCTTTTAGTAAAAGATATATGTTTAAGTTATATTTTTTTAACTTCAAATTAAAAGTAATTAAATGTCATTTTCACACACTAGTGGCCGCATGGGGTCCTAAAATCAACCCAAGGATTCCCATGGTCATAAATATCTCGTCCTATGTGGTTAGGACATGTGTTAGGATAGTTTATCATTATTATAATATTATTTTTTACCCTTATTTACCAGATTTACCCTTTAACCATTGTAAATAAAATATTTACTACTGTTATTATTCATAAGGTCTAAAACTAAAGGATAACCGTTTACATAATTTATACCTCTTGATTAAAAATATGGAATAAATTTTTCCAAATTCAAAACACATAAGGTTCAGTAATTAATATAAAATTAATTTCTGTTGTCAAAACCAAAAAGTGGGTTTTTAAGAAGTAATAACTAACAAAAGATTGATATGTGTTTTTGTCCAATTAAAATGTGAATATTCATACAATAAACATAATTGGATTTAATTTATTAAATATAATGTAATTATACTTTAAAAATAATAAAAATGACAATCTAACTATATAAATAAATTAGATGAAAATGCAGTTTTGAATTAAAATGTAGTGTTTTTTAACATTCATTTAAAAAATGAACTTTATCTGAAAAATACCAAAATTTCACCAAAGTAAATTTTGATGTTCAATTTCTAAATAAATATTTTATTTTTTCAAATATAACATATAAAATTGACAAAAACTGTATTTACAAAGGGTTTTCTATGAAAAGGTGTTAAAACGGCCTTTTAAAAAAATAGATTATTTCATGCATAAAATCAGATTAGTTTTTATTTTAAGCCGCTAAAATTTATTGGATAAATGTAAAAAAATTAAGATATTTTTTTAATAATAATGTAGTTATTTATGTTCAGTACCAACAATACAATAGCTATACTTCAACTACCATTTACAATAATAATATTATTTTATTATTTTTTAGTATAACTGAATGTTGTGTGAAATGTAATATTTCAAAGAAACATGCTTTTTCATGTTGAGTACTCTATGGGAAAAAGTTTACTCTTTAAAATAAAATTAATATCGTATTCAGAAATATTAATAGATTTGAAAATGTATTATTCTCTAAATACTAGGTTCGTTACACATATTATACCTCTAATCATCTCCAAAGTGTCGTGGTCATAGGCCTCCATCACCTGAAGTTGGCATCACCTCTATCTGTCGGCTCCCTGAGCCAATGGTGGACTACCTATTGGAGGTGGTGGTAGCACCTCGAACTATCATCCACTGCCTCCTACTCCTCCAGCTCCCCTTCCACATCTGCCACTATGCAGACCTCCTTACTCGAACCTCTTTCTATACCTTGGAGGTCCCTCGACCATCTGTTGATTGTTCGTGCAGCAGGTCAGGCAATCACAAACCATATGACCTTACCCGCTACACTTTTAGCACAACATGGTTCCCTTCTAACTCCCTCGAATCTGGGAACTCCTAACTACTGAACCTGAGTCATGACGGCATCCCCTGAATGATCTGACCCTCTTGGGTCCCCATGTTTGCCGCCTGCTGATCACTATTGAAGACTCTATCGGATGATGTCTGCTAGTGGTTATAACTTTCTTTGCCTAATATATTAGGAATCTATCTACAATAAGGGCTCACTCTTTCACCCCATCCTAATTGGGGATGCAGAGAGACACCATGGATGCCCCGATATCCCATCTAAGTCCCTTCTCAAAGGTCTAAGCCCGGATGAAAGGGTATCACACCATGTCTTTGCAGTAGTGACAGAGGTTTGTAAACTTCATAGCGTAATCAACTACTAACATACTACCATGTTGTTGGTGAAGAATCTCTTGTATGGGCACTGAGCGCAAGGTCGTGGGGAAGAAATCCTCCTGGAAAAGCCACTCGAATTCAACTTCAGAGAGGGTCTCCTCATCATGAGTCTGAATCGTCAAACTCCACCATCTCCCTGCTGATCCATGGATAATGCTCATAGCTATGATCTCCATCTGGTCGAGTGGCATCCTCATTAAGTAGAAGACCCACCTCACCGCCTCCAGCCATTTCTCAGTGGCTTGAGGGTCTGTCTCTCCCCTTGACCTAGGTGGTCTCTGTCTTTGGAACTTGTGCAAGGTGTTGAGCCTACGTGCGTCCTCTAACAGTAATTTTGGTAGTAGTTGCTGACCAATGAGTGGTGGTAACATTGGTTCACCACTCGATGGGTCCATCTATAGCACTTTTCCCTAAACTGTTTCCTCATAACTAGGTGGGCTATCCTCACGAACACGTATCAAAATCCTAGTTATCTGTATTCATGGAGGCATCTTGATATAGATAAATATGTACAATGGTCAATAGATTATACCCGGTGAGCTGAATTTTATTCAATAAAGACATGATGAAACACTCAATTCCAATATGATGCATGCTACCAGGTTTTTTATGTATAGAGCCAAAAATTAGAATTCAATGTCCTGGGGTATAGATACGTCGGCAACCACACCAAAATTGGAATCCATGAATCTAAAAGTAAAACTTAAAACATATAACATTTTATTAAAAACAAAAAACAATAGAGTCTCTATTTTTGAGGTAGAACCGACCACCATTGATTCCACTTTGTCATAAAATGTCCCCTAGGGCCCATGCCGTGACATCCCCCAAGGTCAGATCCCGATGGCTTGGGGTTGGCGACTAGTGTTGAAGGTGTCAACCTACATGTGGGAGGCAGTTTCCTAAGTACCTGTACGCATGCACACGCAACCATGCCCCAATGCTGTAAAGATAAACATGCATGCCACAAAACAACCAATAAGTAAAAGTAAAAAATGTAGGTCAATTTGGCCAAAATACAAACCCAACCAAAGACAAACTGAAAACAAAAAATCACAAGGAAACCCTAAAAGATGTCCGCTGAAAACCCCACATAATGGGTAAGTGTTGAGTAGATGTTGGAATCCATAAAAGATGACTACCACCTTGATGGAGTACATGGTGAACCAGGACCCGGTGGTGCCCAGTGAGACTAGGTAGGTGTGGCGTACTTCTACGTTTTCTAGTAGCTACTCTACACTTACCCATTATGTGGTGTTTTTAGAGGATGAATTTCAGGTTTTCCTTGTGTTTTCCTGTTTTCAGCTCGTCTTTGGTTGGGTTTGTATTCTGTCCCATTTGAACTACAATTTGTACTTTTTCTCATTGGTTGTTTTGTGGAAGGCATGTTTATCTTTCCAAATTTGGGCCATGGTTTCATGTGCGTGTATACATGTACTCAGGAAAATTCATCCCACATTCAAGTGGATGTCTTAGGTGCTAGTCACTGGCCCCTAGCCTTTGTGTGGTGGGCTTGGGGGATTTCATGGCACATTCCCTAGGTAATGGGTTGTGACATTTTTCTTCACATACGATAGGCAATATAAAAATCTTGAAACATGTTGATAGTCATGATGGTGGAGTAGTTATTGGCCATGAAAATTCCTTAAAAATTAGTGGAATTGGAACAATAGAGATTGAAGTAGCCAAATTGAAATGTAAGGAAATTTTAATTGTTGATGGGATAAAACACAACTTACATAGTGTAAGTCGACATTGTGATCATGGAAAAGAAGTAATATTTATAATGGATTCTTGTATCATCAAAAGTATGAAATATGGAAAGGTTATTACAAAATCAGAAAGCACCAATGGGAATCTCTTTCAAATAAGAGTGTTAAAAAATCTTGTTACATGTGTCCTAAAGATGAAAACAAGTTGTGTCACCAATAAATTGGCCACCTTGGGTAGAAAAACATGAGTAATCTTTATAAAGTTGATTTTTTCCATTATTTTACAGATTAAAAAGAAGATATGAATATTTTTTTATTATTTTCCAAAAAGGAATGATGACTAACAAAATTCATAAAAGTGTTTTGATTCAATCTACTAGACCACTTGAGCTTATTCGTTTTGATTTATGTGGACCGATGATATGTCAGTGAACAAAATAATACTTCTAATTTATCAATTTTATTGATGATTTCACTAGTATTAAAAACATCATGTTCATGAAGTAGAATTCAGAGGATATAGAAATGTTCAAATTCATTAGGAAATATGTTTAGAATGATTTGCGGGTTTCCATCAAGAAGTTCAGAACATATAATGGTACCAAATTCATAAACAATGATTTTGATGCTTATATTTGAAAAAATGGTATCAAACATTTATATATTACTCCCTATACTCTATAACAAATTGGAGTATCATAACGAAATAATAGAAGATTGATGGAAATGGTAAAAAGTATGTTAGCATAATACAAACATTTAAAATTAGTTTCGAGTGAAGGTATTAGTACTAGTATACATATTAAAAATATATTCTTGTTGAGACTAGAAACCAACATGACTCCTTATGAAATGTGGTATAATAATAAATCATTACTGAAATACTTCAAATATTTTGGAATTCTATGTTTTCTCACATTAAAAAATCAGGATTTGAGAATTATAGATGAGAAAGATAAAGAAGGAACATTCATGTTTTATTCACCAAATGAGAGAATTTAATAATTATGGAACAAATATTTATAAAAGTTGGTATTCTCATAGGATTTGAAGGTAATTGAAAATAAAAGTTACTTAATAAATATTTTTGAGAATGGTGAGGAGGATAAATTGGATATTTCTAACAATACTGAAAGTAATTCAAAACAATCTTGTAATGATTCATAACAATCATGTGATGATTAAATTATAGCTGGGAAAAAATATTAAAATTTCATACCTTATGAAACCATTTTGAATATGAAAACATTATTTGGAATTAGAAGTCTCCATTTCATACTAGAATAAAGTTGATATTAGAAAAATAAGACTTCACTTATCTCAAATGTTGAACTATAATTATTTTCAGAGTCTATTCAATGTAGAGAATAGGTGGATGTTATGAATAAAGAGTGTGATTAGATTGATAAGAATAAATCATGGGAACTTATTCCAAGTCCAAAAAATAAAAATTTTATTGGAAAAATGTGGGATTATACAAACAAATTGAATGAGCATGTAAAAATTTCATGAAAAAATGAAGACTAGTTTTTAAAGGATATGAAATGGTGGAAGGTGTGGATTTTCATGAATCCTTTTTCCCCTTTGCAGAGCTAGAAACAATTAAAATGTTTCTTGCAGTGGTTGCTAATCAGAATTCAAAATTTTATCATATGAATGTTAAGATTGTTTTCTAAAAAGGTGAGATTGAGGAAGAAGTGTATATTGAGAAACCTTGTAGGTTTCTACTTGATAAAGATGAAACTGTGGTTTTAAAATTTAATAAATATTTGCATTAGTTGAAACAAGATCCACGTGTTCGGTATTCTAAGATTAAAAATTGTTTTAGAATGATGAACATTTCTAAAGGGAAAGTTGATAGAAACATTTATGTGAAATTTGTTGACTCCATAACATTAATTGTAATTGTTCATGTGGATGATAAATTTTTTTTGGAGGATGAAGAAAATGTTTTTAAAGACTTTGCTGAATAAATTAAGAATAATTTTGAAATGTCAATGGTGGGAGAATTAACATTCTTCCTTTTCTTAAAAGTTAAACAAAAAGAAAATTATGTTTTCCTAACTAAAGAACACTATTCCAAGGAATTTTTAATGATGTTTGGGATTGTTGAATCTAATTAAGTTTTAACTCTTATTTCAGTGAGCACAATGTTGATTAATGATGATTTTGGAATAAGTGTGATTCCAAATGACTTTTGAAAGATGATAAGATGTCTTATTTACTTTACAGCTTCAAGGAATAATATTGTTTATGCTATGAATTTATGTGCTAGGCATTAATGACATCCAATGAATCACATTTATTGTTCATAAAAAGGATTCTGAGATATGAAAAGGAACAACTGCACATGGGTTATTATACAAAAGCAATTTTGAGATGAAGTTTCTTGGTTATATAGATGCTGATTGGGATAGATATTTTAATGATATAAATTAAACCTTATTAGGATCATTTTTTCTAGGTGAATGTTTTGTGAGTTGTCATATAAAGAAATAATGTTCAATAAAATTGACCACATCTGAATTTGAATATGTTTCAGCCTCTTAGGCTTGTAATCAAATGTTTTGGATGAACATTCAGTTTGAAGATTTGAACGTAAAAGTTTCAAAACCATTAAAGATACTATGTGATAATCTGATTCTAATTTCTGTTTTTTAGAATAATTCCCAACATTCAAGATAAAAACACATTGATATAAAGTTTAACTTAATAAAAGATAAAGTTGTAGTTAGAGATGTTTTTCTAGAATATATTTCAACAAAGTATTATATTTTTGGTATCATTGCAACATCAATATAGAAGTAATGTTATAATTAATTGAATATGCGGCTTCATGTTTAACCTACTCTCATGTATTTATAATCCTCATAAGTAAGATACCCCACCATGCTTTGGATTATGTTGAAAATGGGGGAGAGTAAGTAAAAAATAAAGTACTTTGTAATTAGTTTTTATTTATATTTCTTTAATTAATCTAAATATGTGGTTATCATATAATGGAGGACAGAAAAGAGAAGTTTGAGGAAAATAAAGTGAAAAAATGAAGAATGGGGTACAGAAAGTATGAAAGGAATTGTGAGGATAGGTTATCTTAACATGGCCATAAAATTTTCTTTCCCCCAAGGAATATAATTCTTTCAAAAACATTACATTATCCAGTACTGTAATTTTAGGAATCTCACTTTTCATAAATGATATGATTTGATAAAATTCAAAAAAATTGAGCTCTGAAAAATTCTAGGAGTTAAAATGTCATTCTAATGGTTTTCAAAAAAATCCAAATGGAGAGTTTAAAGTTAATTTTTGATTAATTTTTTTAAAAAAGGTTATATATTTGTTGAAAAATAACCTTTTTATATCAAAATTTTTTGTTTTCCAAGAATTAGATCCTTCTGTATTGTATACTGTTTATGAGATTCAAATCAATCGGAGGCAGGATGCATTGTTTTCTAGGAGTCTATCTTTGGTGTAATTAGGAAAAAAATTATGTTGGTAAATATTTTTTAGAGAAGAAACTAAAATCGGGGGATAGAAATTTTTCAAACATTCTAAAACAAAATCGTATTATTATTTTCTGATCAAGAAGTTATCATATGTCAAGAAAACAATCATGATAAATCCTTTTGAAGAAATGGTGAATAGGTTTGAAGAATTTCATACTTGAAAAATGGATTTTTTTTAATCAAATATTGGTAATAATATATTTTTAATCATATTTTCATGAACAAATTTTCATTATTAGAGAATCCTAACTAGAATTGTAAGAGAATTGTAATTCAAATTATGATAGAATCATAACAAGTATTATGAGATAATCATAACCACCATTATAATATAATCATAACTATAATTATGAGAGAATCATAACCATCATTCTGAAAAAATTGTCACCATAATTCTAAGAAAATCAGAACCAGATAGAAAATTGAAGGGATAATGAAAATTGTATCTAGGATAATCAAAATATTGTAATGGGATGAGAAATAAACATATTGTAATAGGTAAAAATATAATTCATAATTATCTAATTATGATGAATAATTAAGGTGGTCAATCTTGACATTTAGTTTTGAAAAAGTCTTAGTGAAATCAAAAGAGGTTTTATGAAGTCAATGACAATGTTTAAATGTGATAAATTTTTAGAGTTTTGAGATTGGAGGAATTGGTAAAAACTTCATGGTTAATTCCTTTTTCTCTTATATTGTTGATAAATACTTCCTCAGATCATTAGTTTATTGTCAAATTTTCTATACAAGAATGAAAGGCAGAGCGTTGGAGAAATTGAAGTGGAAGTTTCCATCGGATAGAATGAGAGTTGTTTTGAGCATTCTGGAAGAGTTTTTGTTTTTACAGATTGAGTTTGATTTCACTGTATTGAAAGAAATAAAATCCATAGTAAATAATCATTTTATTGAATAAAATTTGATCTATGTTAAAATAGTGTTGCATTGAATGGAATTAGATCCAGATTACAACTGCATTGTTTTGAAAGAAATCAAATCTAGATGACAACATAATTGTGTTAAAAAATCAGATCCATATTACAACAACATTGTATTGAATGAAAACTGATCTTGATTACATAATCATAGTATTGAAAGAAATAAAATCCAGATTACATCATCATTTAATTGAGAAAATCACGATCCAACATCATTGGATTGAGAGAATCAGATCCAGCCTTATCGAACAGGGCATTTGGACTAACCATTTGTGGAGTAGTTTCAACAAAGAACTTATTTTTTTGTCTCAAATATTTTAAAGGAAAATATTTTAAAATGATTAGAGTAAGTATAATCATACTAATAGGGATGTATAAGGTTTCTAACAAGAGTTGGAAAAAGGTTTATTTACTTCTTCAGAATAGTGTATTTCCACAGACCCACGAGAGTGGCCATGGTAATGACATAGGTTCTCACATTGAGGCTAAACCTTGTAAATATTATGTGTGTTTCTTTAATACCTTATATTTCATGCATGAGTATTCAATAAAATAGTATAAGGATATAAATCTTAATAGGTTTCAAAGGGTATGTTTCTAAATGTTTTGAAACTTATAAAAAGTAAACAATTAATTCAACTTTCCTCTCAGTTGTTATTCGATCCTTGGAACTTCATACACAAACTAAATTTCGAAAAAGAATTTATATCTAAATTTAATCATATAATGATAAAATTAAATCCAATCCATATGAATAATAACATCAAATTCAATAATGGTAAATTAAGTACACTTTATAGAGAATTCACTTCCACTGATAAAAACATAGTTTTCTTTTAAAATACTTTTTGGTAGAATATAACCCCCTTTTTTCCAAAGTCAAAATTTTTTTTCTTGGGTTGAAATTATTATTTTAAAAGTAAATTTCTCTTAAATGAATGTATTTTTAGACCCTAATTCAAATAAGGTATTAACATAATATGAATAAATCAGCAATGAGTTTGTTATAACTTTATTTCATTGCCCAAAAACTGCTAAAGTAGATGCAAAGGATTTCACCACACACTTTTCCATATAGTTTTTCTACTTCCTATCATTCATGATCATCTTTAGACACACATATATATAATGACCAATATTTTCACATTTAAAACACCTCACTACATTCTTATCAATGTTAGTATTAACACTATTAAGATCATTTTGTTTGTAAACATGATATATATTTTTTAACATACCACATCAACAAAACATATCATATTTCTTAATATATACCGAAGGGTTATTTTTACAACACATATTTTAGTCTAAATTCTATATTTTCGTATATTTAAATTTTATTGATGGATTTTTCACATTTTTACTCCACTTAGAACACTTTACTACTTCATTAAAAAAGATATGTTCAATGGAAATCCCCATTTCCACCATCTCAACACATTGATAAAGTTTCTAAATGAAATTAAATTCTTGAGAGGATAATTTAATTTTGTATGTAAGATTTATTTATCGATAAAAGAGATGATTTTTTTATCATGACTCAAAATGCAATTTTCAATCTACCATTCAAATCTGGTGAACTTTTCTTCATACACAACCACTAAATTGTTTTTCATTTTCCTCAAATCAAATAATTTATTTTCCATATTATTTTAAAAAACATGAGGAATATAAATATTGAGTAAAATAGTCTTAAATGTATCCCATAACATAGTGTAAATATCTTCTCTTAATCAAGTATTATAAACCATTAACAACAATTGATTGCATTCAATTTTTAGTAAAATATAATTTGGTAACATTTGGTGACATGAAAATCCCATGACATAAAATAAATTTTTCAAATCTTAAAGCCATCCCTCAGCATCCAATGATTCATAAGATCCTTTGAATGTTGAATTTTGTAGTATCATATAATGCTCTGGTATAGACATGTTCCTTTTTGGTAGATCGAGTTTACCAATAGAATGGATTCCACCATTATTTATAGACTTCTTCAACTAATCCATTAATATAAATAACTATAGAGTTATAATTCTAAACATTCATATATTTCCATGTGGATTGATATTTCCCTCTAAGTTCCATCCTAATTTAGCTTCCTTAATTCATGTGGAAACCCATTTTTAATAGTCATAGTTTAGATAAAATAACATTGTAATAATCAAATTCTAGATCAGGATATCCATAAATTCGAATGTCATAATGGTATTTTCCTAAATTATCCCAACCTCTAAATGTATATAAAACATTCCTTTGATAAAAAACATAGGTACATGACCTTAAAAATCTATAAAATTCATACATTTTATAAGAATTTCATTTCTTATATTCTAAGAGATATTTTATTCTTTTAGTTTCTTATAATTAGGTCATCGACCCTACATAAATAAATATTACATTAGTAAATTTCCACATAAACTCTAATTCTATTTTTATAAAAAATATATACTTTAAACACTACTCATCCATAAAAACCTATGATAAAAAATTGAAAATTTTGGATGAGCAAAAAAATCTCAATGATGGATATAAAAAATAAATAAACTCATTATTACATGAATACTCATAAAAATTCTCATATCGAAGAAAAATTTGAGCTCAAAATAAACAATTTCCTACCCAAAAAATCAACATCTTTATCCAATGCTTATAAGATTTCATTATAAATATTTAAGGAAAAATAAAATGGAAATTGTTTTATTTCCAGTCATGAGAAGCTTAATATAAATTTTGGAGAAAGTTATTCATTTTCACCATTTTGAAGTCACTACAAAAAAACCGTGTTTAGCGGTAGTTTTGTGGTGGCGGTCCACAAAACTGCCGCTAAACGTTTTCGCCAAAAGGTTTCGCGGCGGTTTTTAATAAACCGCCGCGAAACCTTTTGTTCATTTTCACAATCCCGACCCTTCTTCCCCACCCCGATTGTTCCCCAAACCCTAGCGCCCTCCCTTCTTCCTCTAACCCCTCGGCGACCTGCAATCCTCGACCCTCGACCTCCGATGACCCGCGACCTCCGGCGACCCGCGACCTCCGGTGACCCGTGACCTCTGGCGAGTCGTGACCTCCGGAGACCCCACGACCACCATCTCTGGCAACCCCGCGACCTCCATCTCCATCAACCTAATTACTAGGTCTACATTATTTATTCATCCTATAAGTATGAATATTTATTTAGATTTTATGTAGTATGATAAGAAAATTTCATGAACACAATTATGATATATCAATACATGGATTCTTGATAATTGAATTTTTAATTCATGCTTGTACATTTGATGTTATGTTCATATTGTTAATGATACAAATATTTTATGGAAATGAGTAAAAGGAGAAAAAAATGATCGATCTATCCACTTAAATATGGATTCCCATGACATTCAATGTCAATCAAACACTTCCTAGTGTCGAAACTACATAACCAAACTGAAATAGAGGTTATGGAGCTGGAAACTAGTGATTTGTATCATGATCCTAGTTCAGGACAATTATGAAATACAAGACATGAATAAATCTTATAAAAAAATGTGAAGGCCCAAAAACATTCATTCCATGAAGTCATCCTTCATTCTATGAATGTGTTTTGCCAACACCATAGATTCCCAAATTTCAACGTTGTTCATTGAAGATTCCCACCATGTTTTACGCCACTCTTATAAGCCATAAAAAGGACTCATGACCTAAATTTAAGTGGCATCAAAGGAACCACACACTCTAAAATTAACTCATGACATGATTTCAAGAAGGAGTGGGTTTCATGTGATGGAGGTGAACTTTTCATGTCCTGAATTCATTACCATATTTGAACATTCAACTTGTATGATATTTTATGCATATGTTGAGGGATTTTTTTACAGATACCTATATATGTAGACCTACAACCAAAAAAACATGTAAGTATATACCTTGGAGATAAATAAAGGATACATCCAAAGATGAGTACAAAAGTGAAAATCACTAAGGTTGCTTCCATTCTTTGCTGTAATGTTCTAATGGGTAACCATTTTAATATGGCTCCTCAGGATTATCATGAGGTATTAGTTTCATTGTTTCAACTGAGGTGATTATAGGGGGATGTGTTGATCATGTGTTGTTTCAATATTTCTATCCATGTTTTGGTTGTTGTAACTCTGTTTAATAATACCAATCTATTTTATTTTTCTATTGCATGAAAATTATGTTGTGACTTGAGGTGTACCTTATTTTTGAATGAAATATTCACCTTTGGATTCATATGAAAATTATATAATCTAGCACGGGTAGTTTAAAACGGTTTTGGGTAACCGAATCTGATAATAAAACCTAATATTTGACCATTCCAATAGTTTGGTTATTGTACTAGTGTAGGATACCGAGACCAAGGATCCCTAAAGACCTAATTGTCATAATAGATATCAATGAAAATGAAAAAATTAGAATCCCTACCACAGGAACTTGAAAATCACTAAACCTAGCATGATTTGTAATTTGACATCAAAATCAAATATATTTTTTTATCTTCATTATCTTTCCTTAAATAATAAATCAATTGTGTTTTAAATTTTTATAAATAATTTATAGCATATAGGAAAACCTTGTGAGTTTGAAACTCAAACATATTAATTACTACATTTTTAGTTAGGTTATTTGAGTTGTACTAATTACTAATTTTTTGTATTCCTATAGAAATTAAACGATTCCTTGTGGGCTATGAAATTTTTTCCAATATTTCGAGGGATGGTGGTCTCATTTCTAAATTAAATTATGAATTTTAAAAATTGTTTTTTATTTAAATTCATTTTTTACACTTGTTCTTATCTTGCTATTGTTCCAGGTCCAAATCCATTGTACAACTACTTCCAACATCATAATTCTGGGGTCACTCAATCATGATAGGGTTTTTTTCAAACCATTTGGGAGACACATTTCTGCCTCTTGAACCTTATTTTGAATTATATAATATCCAAGAGCATTGGGATGAAATTTTCCATTAATGTTACATGGTTTATTTAGCAGGGTTTCTCGTGTCGTATCCACCCACATCAACAAGATACCACCAGTACCATCTACAATGATGTCTTCAGAACATTTTTCTAATCCATATAATTATTAAGGAAGTATCCCCACTAGTACAGATTTGCATCGTAGGGAATTATGTTTCTCTCCACTTCAATCCCATCCTATGATATCCAAATCTGCCCAATGACGTCAATAATGTGCCTTTGTGCATAGTCACCTTGAATATAGATGAGATTGTTACAGTTAGGGAGTGATAAACTAAATTAAATTCTGAGTAATAGGACCCACCCTTTGCGGTAGCACAACATCTACTGGACACCCCAATTGTTGACACCCACCATCAAAGAAAGACGCATGGCCTTTCAGATTACTCTAAGTAATTACCCTTACACCAAGACCCCAACCAGGGTAAAGGACCAACTAGGACTGCTAATCCCTATGACCCGTCTAGTTCAATGTAGAATATAGTTGATCCTGATATGAATTCTATGTTTCAGCATCTTTCCAAATAGAAGATTCACATTAATGAGCTACATGCTAATTAGTTTCTACAATATGGAGATATATGATATAATCTTGTCTTATATCCACTAGAAAATTAGAGGAATCCAGAATTCATTAAGAAAATAATTCCCTTTAATCTAGAAAATCAATTTCCTCTCAATTCGGTAAATTTAGGAGACTATGACAAGTGATCACACTATTTATTGCCTAATCCACCAAAATTGAATGAGAATCTTCCTCGAGACCTGGATCTAGTAATTCCCCCAGTATTATCTTATGGAATTCGCCTAGTTGTTATACCTATCACTTCATGGGTGGTTTAGCCTACCTACAATGATGATGATATTAGAAATTCATTAGTTTTCATTGATCCTGGCCTAGAATGGTATCCTTTCCTAGAGGACACAATGGACAACCTCATCGTATCCTTTGAGGCCCTGGAGAAGTGATAGGTGGAAATAACACTTGATGGAATGTCATAACGTGCATCGGTTTATGATATGTCATCACCAATAGAATTTGAGAATCCAAAAATTCCCCCCTTCAATGGGATGTGTAATCTGCTATAACACCTAGCCCATTTTATTTCAATGTGTGGCCCTATGTTGTGAACTCTATCATAGTAGGAAGACACAAAGCACTATTTTTTGTGTTGACATTAGAAGGGCTATAGTTTTTCTGGTACATCTAGTTATCCATTGGGTCTATAGCTTGTTGGGAAGACCATCATAATCAATTTATTTTTCAGTTTAGCACCACCATGATAAATTCCAGAACATCTGACTACTTTATTTGAAAACAACGACCAGATGAGTGAGTCATATACATTTTCGCTAGGTGGAAGGTCCTCATGAATTCACTTGACAAGTCATTAACTCACAAATATCTACTGATGATGTGCATGGTGAATGGTAAGGCTAAACTGGTTCCCTCCCCCATCACTCCAAACATTATAGGTGGATTTATAAAATTCTCTAATATGACTCATCGCCAGGAGAAATCCATCCAACATGCTAAGAAGGTGTTAATTTTGTCAATCAGGTATCCTATGAAAAGAGACTCTATGTTCTATATTGATATTGTTTCACAGGTTGAGTCCCCTAGTCTACTAGAATTTTTACCAGTAGATCAGCCTTTATAGCCTCACTAAGGAATCAACATCTTACTCAGCCTCAGGCTATACATCAACCACTGTAGAACGAGTCAGCACCACCCCGTCAAGAACTACTACCTAGTCTAGTTAATCAGGCTTTATCCCCATATCAGCCTCTATACCTTCATCAGGGTTAGACTCCTATAGATCCCTTTAAATATAAGAGAAATTGGACCTACACATTTTATGAGTATTAGTCAAATGCATATTGTATCTAGAATAGAATAATTGGGTGTTAGTTGATCCAATGGAAATTAGGGTAGTGAATTTATGGTAAGTCATGAATTTGATATCATGATCTTATTAAAAAACAATAGTTATTATAGGGATTTTTTTAAAAATTTATCTCTATTTACATAACTAATAAAATAGATTTACCAAAAATGGGTAAGGTTAAAAAAATAATACATAATTTTATTCTTATATTTATGATCACAACCAGTGGTTGAACACTAACCCATATTTATGTTAACATACCCATTTCATTTTCATTTATCAAAAATCATGGAAAACATTTCTCTGAAAAACCCCTTCTTAAAAAAATGAAAATAGTCATTCCAATTTGATATATCAACTTATAAATTAAGAGAAATTAGGCTAATTATCATAGGCTAGAGATGGAACCACCTACCTCAAAGCTCATGTCACACATTCCCGTAATGGGATCCACCAACAATGAAAACCCAATGATGAAAACAAAGGCCCTAGAATATAATAAAAACATTAATATTGATATAAATTAGAAAAGAAGGGGTTGATGGAAATGGAAAACACCAAATATCTCAAGAAAAGACATCCGCCTCACCACAACTAACCAAGAAATGGCCTCCATAATGAGATCTTCCAAAGGTTCTAGAATAATACACAAAGATTCAAATACTTAGGCCACAAGATCTGATAATGTTACCCTATGGTGCCACCATTATCAAGAGAAACGAAGAATCAGAAATATTTCTTACCCAATGAGAGGCGCCACAACTATAATAAAAGATCCAATGTTGAATGGATCAATCTATATGGAGCATAGTCTCCCAAACAAATCCGAGAAGATCTCTAGGTAGGGATCCAAGGGCCTAGAGAAAAGAACTAAAACCAAAATAGCCACTCACCTATTTTAAATGTGATCAATGAATCATCTTTGTTATATTATGCATAATTTATGATCAATGGGTCATCTTTATTATATTATTCATACTTTATGATCAATGGGTCATCTTTATTATATTATGATCAATGAATCATCTTTGTTATATTATGTATACTTTATGATCAATGGGTCATCTTTATTATATTATGATTATGCAATCTTACACTATCGTATATTTTGTGTAGGCACATTGTGATATACATGGATAAAAGCTGGATCACATTACCGAGAAACACACCTCAGTATGTTAAGGGTTTGAATGAGTTTTTAGATTTTGCGATTTCTAATCGATCCGTTGAAGGGAGAATAAGATTTCCATGTCCTAAATGTAAATTTAGAACATGGTTGAAGAGAGATGAAGTTTATGAACATTTAATACTGAAGATATTCCCTGGTAAATATTTGTGTTGGAATTGGCATGGAGAATCGAACAATATAGAAAGATTGAGCACTGATGTTAATCCACAGAATGAGGTCCCAAGTTCATCGACAATGGAAAATGAAATGAAAAACCTCATAAATGATGCATTCGGCACTGCAAGACACCACTAGCATCATCAAAACATATCAGAACAACCAAAAGAGGGTGCTAAAAATTGCAATGTGACAAGTGATGTTTTTGAGACTGTAACACAAGTAGATCAAGATTGGAACATATCATTGGATCCTCCTCTTGATTCTGTAGAGACAAATGTAATGGAAAACTTCACTGAGAAAAATGTGTTTCATTGAAATTTACTTTTGTGAACTTCTCTCGCGTGATGGATGTTGGTGATCGTGAAATGCATGATCCATATGTCTTAGCATCGCAAGAAAAAATGGTATATTATGTGAATGATGTTGTGGACGAAGGGTGGAGTGTAGTTACTCACGTAATACAAAGAGATTTGTTTGATATGGGTGATGAAGTGGAATATTTGAACTCTGAAGATGAATGTCATCAACAACAGGAAGCAGAATTATTTTCCCATCATGATATTGAAAATATTAGTCTTGCAAGGATGAATGAAGTGGATGAAGCAATGGAGCAGGAAACCGACATTATTGAAGGGGAAAATTATTGTATGTACAATTATTCATTCATGCAGCAACCACTTGTTTCATTTCTGCAGTCATTCATTATCATTGTTATATATATTTTGTTTGTTAGTGTTGGGCATCTATTATCATTTTTAATTTTTATTTTTGCATAATTTTTTTGAAATATATATTCTGAACTAAATTTTATTTGATTAAATGATAGTAATGCCAAGGAGGAAGCGGTATAATATTTCTTCTAGTTCTGCGACGGATGCTGATCCATCTGGGTCACTCCCCACGACATCTGAGGCACCAGCTGCCTACACCCCCACACCATCTCCCCATGCACCATCTTTCACACCATCAGAGAGACTCCCATTAGAGGCTGAGTCTTCGACTCCCCCTATAGGTGCCTCATCAGTTGGGCGGCGATAGAAGCCTTCCAGTTCATCCCAGACATACTGGAGGGTCACAGTCATAGGTATAAATTTTAATTAAATAAATTTATTTGCATTTTGTTTATACTAATTGTTTTCTCATTGAAGATGACAAAAATAAAACCATGGAGAAACACTTAAAAATCTCAGATGTTTGGAACTTGAATGGCGAAAAGATAGTAGTTCCATTTTATTCTTATGGGGTCCCTACGGATGATGTCGCGGGGTTACTTGGCCAGATTATAGGACAGTTGGCAGCGGAGCCCATTTACCTTCCCATTTCAACTGATGATTGGAGACATATGCCTCAAAACTTAAAATAATGAAGTTTTTGATTCTCAAATAAAGGTAATTTTATTACATTATGGTTTAATTGAATGTCATGTTACTAATATGTTCAAAATGAATTTCAGTGTACATATGTTCTTCCACTTCACAGTTGCTGATGTGATAGCATGGAAGTGGACTTTGAAAAATCTCAGTAAAAAATGGAATGATTTCCAATGGAGATTGCGGTGTGATGTAAAAGATACTTCATTGACCTTGGAACAAATGTAGGACAAGCTACCCAGTGGGGTACCGAAAGAGCAGTGGAAAGTTTTTGTTGACAGACATCGTGATGAGAAGCGGATGGTATTGAAATATATATTATTATATTATCCTCATTTTACATTAATACATGTATATTAAGAGGAGATGACATTGGATACATTACTGTTAAATTTCATTTTATTTATTTCATGATCTCTCACGACAGAATGCATCAAACAGGGCAAAGCAAGTCATCCCTCACACGGCGGGCTCAAAAATCTTTTCTAGAAGCCGAATGTCATTGGTAATATTTTAAATAGTTTAAATATTTATAATAAAATATTATCTATTTAATATATTGAATTTTTTATTTATCTTTGCTTAATGCAGTCACAGAATTTAGGGCACGAAGCCTCCCGGACTGAACTGTGGTTGGATGTTCACAGAAAATCAAATGGCTCTTTTTTTAATGAGCCTACCAAAGAAGTTGGGGTATGAAGTCAAAATTTTATTATAATAACTTATTATCAGTTTTTACTGTGTTAATATGTATTGATATTTGATTTATAGGTACAAATTAAAGAACTATGGGATGCCAGACCTGGGCAGTCCTACTCAGTCTCCCAGGATGACCCGGTTGTTCAAGTCCTTGGGAAGGAGCATCCTGGTAGAGTGCGCAGGATGGGTTTGGGACCCGTACCATCTGCGGTCTTTAGTAGGCCATCAGGGATTCCAGACGCATCTACTCCTGGTTATGGTCAGCCCATACCTGAAGATGCTTAGAGGGAGATGTCTTCTCTACGATCCACAGTTCAAGACCAAGGGGCTCAGATATCCGCTATGCAGAATGCGTTGACTGATTTATATCAGCAGATGAGCAGATATTCCCCCAGTGGTAGTGCACCGAGTGGTGGTGAGTAGGTAAATCACAAAAAATCACAATCATTTAGTTTGCAAACTTTTATTGGTTTTAAGTTTAATTATAAATATGCAACAATATTTATTTTTCAATATAATGTTCTTACAGGTGGCATCAGGAGATGGAGGTGGAGAGGGTGACGATGCATCATCGGATCGTGAGTAGTATTGTTGATGTGTTGAACAAATATGGGAAAGGTTGGTTTGTATATATAACATGTGTGGTGTATGGAACCTTTAAAAAACCATTGGTCTTGGAGGAGCTTCAGTGGCTAACCTTGAATGATCACAATAACCTCAGGTGGTAAAGAGAATGATGTGTTTGTTTCATTGGTTAGATGATCTATAGTAATAGGCTCTTTGACGTTTCTGTTGTAAATTCAGCATTGGGAATTTGACTCATTAGGGTGTTGCATGTCCAAACAGCCATGTTGAATGGATATCACTAGATCAAGATGGTTTTGTGAGGTGATTTTCATGATCATTAATAGTTTTTATGAGGCACATAACCACATCACATGAAAACCAATGCAACTCCCTTCCCATGAAGCTTCCCTCCTTTCTAACTTTTATTTTATGAACATATTGGGATATTGTTAGATGACATGTCATATGATAAAAAAGAATAATCATAGGGGTTTTACATAATTAATTGGGCTATTTTATGGGGCTTCACATGATCAGGAACGGATCACATGAATTGCATAACCCCTTTGCATGATGTTCCTAGGGTCATGTGATCATGAGCCTCATTGAAGTTCACATGGTCCTTGTGACCTAGGTGATTAATCTATATGTATACATGCTAGAATTTTCTTTCCTTTGGGTATATATTAATACCTAGGCTTTGGGAGTTTCTTTGTTCCTAAAATATACAATGCTCATTTGGCTAGCTTCAAAAATCCCCCCCCCCCACACAAAAGTGATGTTCGAAGGAACAAGGACTCAGTTATGAGGTAGGAAATGACTTCATGAGTCTCTTATACTTTCTCTGGTTGGAATTCAAACATATTTTTGTCTTCTATAAGTCCATTCATATTCCTTGAGGTTCCCTATAAATAGGGGTGAGAGGTTGGTCATTTGACCGGTGACATGAAGCTCCATAGCTCTCAAAATCCTGTCTCTCGTGCGTTTATTTTGCAAGAAAACTTTGCATGACCTCATCACAAGAACCATACAAGAGACCTAATCATGTGATCATGTCACTTGACCTCTTTGTGTGATCACCTTGTCTAAATATCTCACTTAATCAATCCATGAACTAATCAATGGTAATTTATTAGAACTTTGATGCACACCCTTGGCCATTAGTCTATCTTATGTGATTCGGTTGTCTCTTGAGGATTTTTTTCATGATCTACTAATCTTTATGTGATTCATGTGACCTTCACATGGTAACATGATTATATGTATTAAGAAAATCATGTGATCAAAAGATATTTTATGGGTTATGTGATTTTCGTGACCTAGAATGGATCATGTGGTCCACGTAATGTTTTCCATGTTATGCACTTATTTTGTCTGATTAGCACAACTGATTCTCTCTTAATGGTTACATATCTTCTAATATATTCTCTATTCTCTTTAAATATTCCCTCTATTTCTCAAATGTCTTCTTATGTGGTAGACTGGAGAGATCTTATTTCTTGGAACCATAATGTCAATCATCGATATAAAGTATTTTATAACAATAATGTTTTAAAGGTTCTTATTCTGACTGGACATCAACCCATTTAATCCAAGTTCCTCATCCTTATAGGACAAATGACTAGTATTGATCCCTCCCCTCTCTTCTTTGGCACATTTTGATCCATACACTTTAATCCTTTATGGAATCAAATATTTTCAATTTTGATCATCTGTAAACTATAAGTATAAATCCATGTGACCCCCAATCTCTTATTTCATTTGATGTTATATTGTGTTTCATTCTAAATCCATAATTTTAGGTATTTTGTATGCTTTAGGAATTATTATTGAATTGGATCAACTTTTTCATCAACATTAAATGAAAGGGTGTTTATGAATATTGCGTAGGTGGTGCATAAATTTTCTCCTTATTATATATATGTTTTATGTGTTGTTGGGTTAGTTTTTCAGGGCAGTGGTGGAGTATAAACAGAAATTCGATTTTTTTTCCAGGTCAGCATTTCACGGCGGTTTTAACCGCCGCTAATGTTTTACCACTTATACATTTAGCGGCGGTTTAAACCGCCGCGAAATATATTCGGCAGACTGCTTAGCGGTGGTTAAAACCGCCGCGAAATCACGTCAGAATTAGCAGCGGTTTTAACCGCCGCTAAGCAGGTGCCTGGCACGCCTAAATTTCGCGGTGATTATAGCCGCCACTAATTAAATAGCCCTTAAAACTGCCGCTAAATTTACTAAAAACCGCCGCGAAATAAGGTACTACGACGCTTTTCTTTGACCGTCGTGAAATGCATAAAACTGCCACTAATAGATTGTTGACGCCATTTTTAGCGGCGGTTTCTGTAAACCGCTGCCAAACTATATAGAGGCGGTTTAAATCGCGGATATATGAAAAAAAAAACCGCCGCAAATAGGTGGTTTTCCTCTAGTGAGTATAAAATGAATCCCTTTAAACATAATCTCATTATGATACCTTGTGAAGTCATTTGATTTATGTAAAATCAATGAACATTTGTAGATAAATCATGTATTTAATGGGGGAAATAATTTTCATATCTCACATACAAAAAATCTTATAAGTAGAATAACCTACCCATAAAATTCCAATAATATCTTATCAAAATCCTGGCCTGTTAAATTTAATCCTTTACCAAATTATTTGGATAATAATATCAAGTTGACCTATCATGAGGATTTATATTAGGATCACTCATCATTATAAGAAATATTAATATATACAATCATCATAAACGATTCCCAAGAACCATAAAATAATTACAACATATTAAATATTTCATTTAAATCATCACAATCATAAAAATTATATTTCCACCCATAATAAATACATTTATTGTTATTAAAATATTTAATCAATTCAAAAATAATTTAAAATACCTATAATAAAGAAATGGGGATTTTTGTGAATAATTCATGAAAAAATATGTAATAAAAAAATAATAACATCAATGCTACAATGGTAGGAAAAATACATAACACTATATAAATTAAAATAGAAATTTTGTTTTTCCCTTTTTGTAAACATATTCTATATAAAATTCATAAAAAAAATTTCTTTCTAAAAACCTATGAAATAAATTCCAAATTATAATAAAAAGTTGTTTTTAAATCATTTATTTATATATATATACATTAATATAAGAATTATAGGAATATGGATGTGAAAAAAAAATATTTATAAAATAAGTCATTAAAACATTTAAAAAATGTTTACATGTTAAAGGGTCTCTAAGGTCGTGTCTCACTTATCTTGTTCATTCATTATATTCCTAAACATTAAATTTATGTAAATTATTTATCTACATCAAAATATTAATTAATTATATATTTTATTTTATTTTATTTATTATCTTGTTATATATAATTAACTAATCAATTATGTTCACATTAGTTGTTTTGTGATATTCTACTGACATATCCTTATTAACACTGGTATGTTATCTATGGTGAAATTGTTTATTATTATATCATATCCGGAAAAATATTTTTTAAATAATTATCATTATTATACATCAATTGCATTTTTTAAATGATCCCTGGAAAATGTTTATGAAAAATGAATTACATTACAATAATAGAGAAGGTAGGGAATACATATAGATGACTAATACTTTCATTTTTCAATGTTCAAAAGCAAAATAAGGTATGTATAGTTCTATTTATCTATTATGAATATTATATAATAAACATTTTATTTATTCTTTAAATAAACTAAGATATAGAATCCATGTGATGTTGTTATAAAAATGAATCATATCATTTCATATAGGTGGTACTCCACATGTATCTGTGACTGCAGATTACATTTTAAATGGATATAAAGGTAAAAAATGTTATATATTATCTTTAACAAAGGTTAAATATTTATTTAATAATATATATATATACACTAAATTAATAGTTATAACTAGTCATGATAAACTATGATGGAAAAATAATTACATCGGCTCATGTAGTAGTAGTCGTCTATATACATGTTCAATGACATCATTTCTGATTTCTTTGAAGATGATATTAATATAGGTTATTATATTATCATATATTACTATATGGAATATAATGATGAATATTTTTCAGCATGTTTAAAAATTGTAAGAATGAGGTAGAAGACTAAAAAAATGTAAATGCCCGGTTAATACCTATACATCTTATTTGGAAAACAGCTTTTGGGTCAAACATAAATCCTTCTTAAGATAATTTATTAATCAAAAAGGGGAATATATTACATGGGGATATAAGTAAGGAAAGGGATTGGGATTGTAATTTCCCAACAAAAAATTTCATTAACTTTGTATAAGAGACGATATGTGGTGTCTATTTATATGTGAGGGATATGGCATATTTGAATTTTAAAAAATTGAAATATATTAGGGTATTCCTCAAACCAAATGGCTCTAAAATAATATTTTTTGAATCTGAGAGGATATAGGGTAAAAATATCTATATAAAATATTCATTTTCCATTTTGTTGGTCATTTAAACACTTATCACTCTAGTTTAACCTTTTGGTAATCAATTTATAACCTTAACCGTAGTAATATATTTTTTATGTTTTGACTAATCATTGTGACAAAAAGATTTGATTCTTATTTTCACAAATATTAGTCAATATGAATAAAAATAAGTAATCAATTTTATATAATTCAATTAATATAAGTGGTAGAATCTAATTTAAAATTAATGCCCCAAAAACCCGATGGAAAACAATTATTAAAAACAACTTATTTGTATGTATAAAATTATTTTCATACCAAATGGTTGGTTATTTTTTATTATAATAAAATGTATTGAATTATGTTTTAAAAATTAATGAATTAAATTTTAAAATTAATCGAAAATAGAATTGTGTTTTTTAAATACATGAAAAAGACATAAATTAAAAAAAAGTAACTTTCACTATTCATTAAAAAATCATACATCTAGGAAAATTCACAAAAATTCAACAGATACTAATTTTGAAAATGAGAATTAAAAAAAATATTTATTTATTAAATTTAAAATTATATAAATTTTAAAAATAAAAATAAAAAATTAGAATATATAAAAACAAGAATTGAGAAGAAATAAATCTTTATTTTTTTTACATAAAAACAATCTTATTTTATTATTATATATGTAACTCGAAAAAAAAATTAATAAATACTAATAAAGAAAAAAATTATTTAAAATTAACATTACATTAGACAATAAATTTTTAAATCCATTAAATTTTAGGAAAATCATTATATAATATTTTCGTAGGACTTATATACCACACAAAAAACAAGTGGAAAATATGAAGAATATTCAAATTAAGGGAAATTGAGATAGGAAACCCATACCATATAATACTTCTTATATGAACATTATCAAAATAATTGTGTAATACATTTAGTTTTATAATTAACATATATAAATACAATATTTTTATTTATTTTACATTGTAAAATTCATTAATAATTTCTTATTACCAATTAATTAATCATTTACTGTAAATAATAATATCGAGGTGTTAATTATCCTATTGGTTTTGAGCTAGTATCGTTATGATTGTTCTATTCCATGATCCTTGATCATGATATGATAACCTTGAGAATTTTAAAATGTTTTTTTTCATGTATTTTATATATTTATAAATTCTAATGGCCAATTGATAGATGTTGTAGTAATGGTTAGTAAAAATAGATTAAAATCGGATAATTTTAGAATTCAAATTCGATAAAAAAGAAATTATTTTAATAATGATTATATTTATAAATATTAATGTTCCATATATTTTTAATTTAATAATTATTATCTCATATTACGTCTATTTAAAAATTTGTACTCATTCCTGATAGAAAAATTATAACATCGTTCATATAGGTTGTAAAACTATCAGAAATAAGAAGATGTTATAACTAATGAATAAGTCCAAAAATTATATTTTACTAATGTAATATCATTTTTATAGAATTATAATGATTTTAATAATAATAAAATATTGTATAAAATCATATAAAGGAGGAGTATGAATGAGGGATTAAATGGAAGGAAAGATGAACTGCACGATACATACTTTCACAGAATCAGTCCCTCTCATAGGCCATCCTTCGTAATGAATTACATAAGTCTCCTTATATTGATGAACTGATTGAAAAAGTGTGATAGAAAATAATTAAAGGGTGTTTGTTCGACAATTTAACAGAAAATATAATGATATTTTTTGTTTCACGTGGGTGTATCATAAATCCTTTCATATAAAAATTATGTACATTTATTTGGAAAGAATAGTAGGTGAAGGGTAAAGATGAAATCACATTTGGGTTATATAAGTTATGGATGGAATAATTATTGAGAAATATAGGATTGTAACCAATATGAAACAAATAAATTATATAATATCTAAATATCATTTCAATTACATGAAATTTGAGAAATTTTAATTTACATATTTTTATCACCATTTAACATTTTTTTAAAATTACAATGGTAATTGTTTTACAAAAAAAATTAAATAACAACAGTGAAATAATTTTAGTTTTTTTATTTCAAAAGTGGGTTTAATTTAGTCAAATATTAATTCTAAATATGTAAAAATTCACATATAAAAATCATATAATGAAAGTTAGAATCTAGTTTTTATAAAAAAATTATTTAAATATTATATTTTTAAATTATTTTTAAATATCCTCTAAAAACATTACATGAGTCTTAATATCATTATTTTTGAAGATAAGTATTATATTTTAATACAATAGAATTTAAAAAAAAATAAAATATTCTATTTTAAAAAAGAAACATGCATTGAATATAACACCTTTTAGAATGGTATATTTTAAATAATTAAACAAAATTAATAACAAGTCATTAATTGGGTATCTTATATCCATTAAAATCTTTCAATTCATGGGTATGATAATATTTATTCAAATAAATGTATTTAATAATAATAATAATATGCAATTAATAAAAATTAATATTTTTATAATAATTAATTTTAAATAATATTTATCTTTTTGAATTCTCAATTATCTTATTCCTTGTATAGTTTTCTTAATGGTGTATCATGTTATACAGTCATATTATTTTAACTTTAATTATAAATTGTAATAAAATATATCATTGTATGTTTTAGTTCATTTTTTCATGTATTATTACCTATTAGATACATAGTATATATATAAAAAAATACATACTAATTTTTTTCTGTTACAGATAAATATATAAAAAACCAAGCTTGCCATTTTAGCATGATCAATGGTTTAATAGACCATCCCACATATCTGCGCAACGACCCATACAAATCTCCAAAAAAATTCTTCCTTAGGAGACACAAGATTTAATGGCCCTTGTTGAGGGATAAACGATAACCAATATCACTATTTTTTATCATATATACCAATATCTCTATGTCATTAATTTTTTTCATATAGTTTATGTTTAAATGAAATAAAATTTCTTCCAGATGATGGAAAATTAAAAAATTACCAACTTTTGGCCTCTTCCACGGCCTCCAATAGTCTAAAATCACCAAAACCTGTATGGTTTCATGAATTATTTTTATGAATATATATAATAAAATTTTAATGTCTTTTTAATGTCTAATGGATTCTGTATTCTTTAAATGATCATGGTTTAATGAATATTAAATATGATCAGTTTTGATTGTGTATAATTTTTACATGATATTTGATTTGTTCAAGATAAATATAAAATTTATATTCTTAATTAAATTATAAAATATATATATATATCACATATATTATATATATTATTTATTAAGTTAATGAAATTAATATAATGTTTTTATATTTTTTTCTTTAATTAATATGTATAAATCTTGGTTCATTATAATGAGTTTATGATTATCCATTTTTAAATTATCGAAAAATTATTATCACATGTATAAATTTATAAAAATTTCATTTACGTAATTTATATTTTTTTATCAATATAAATAAATTATTTATATTATGAATATATGTATTATTTAGTTTATATTAATTTAAATTTATTCATTAAGTTATCATACATACAACGGAACAGTTACATGCCTTGTATAATAATTGAAATTGATTACTTCTACGTTGAATATAGATTTTTTATGTTTTCTGACACTAAATTAAAATGTTTATTGGAGTTTATACATACCAGGTGTAAGAATTGTGAATGAATTTAGGGCCCCTTATGTACTGAACCATGGGTAGTGTTACTTTTAGTCAATCTTCTCACTAGCTTGTGATCTTAATCATATTATAGACAATGGTCCATGGAATATTTGAAAACCATGGTTAATCTCTTCTGAATATATGATTTTATATGATTTTAATTATTCACATGAAAAGTATTGTTGTACCTTGTTCATGTGATGCCTTTGGATTTGTTTAAATATAATTATTGTAATTTTTTTTAGATTCAAAAACAATGTGACTTTTAAATAGTTACAGATCAATATTGATTAAATATATTAATTCGCTAGATTTAATTTTAATTACAAAACTAAATAATTTTAATTTTAATCGATATGTATCGAACAAATATGATAAGGTGGAGAGATATTTAAAACCAAAAAATTAATATAATGCTTTAGATTCCATCTTAATAAAGAACATGTCAAATAAATGATCACCCAAATAGGTATGTTCCTGGTAGATATAGGCGCACATTGATTATCTTGTTCATGGAATGATGAAAATGGATAAACCTATGAGTTAGGTAACCAATTCAGATATTTTTCATTAGATATTATTAACATGGAAACCCTAACTGTTATGATACAATGAAAATAGTTTTTTCATAATATATACAGTACATTGGGAAATGATTTTTCCACTCAATGATCTAGGAGTTATATATTATATAAATAACCTGATAGTCTTCCTATAATGGTTTGTTATTAGAGGAACATAATTCTGTACTCAATTATTAGTGAAATATTTTATTATCCCAATAATGTGTATAACTAAATTAAAACAGGTTATCAATTTACTGGGATAAATTTTAAAAAAAATCCTCATTAAATGATTGTTAAATATGATAAATATATGATAATGTATTTTATATCATATAAAATGGACTAATTAACAATAAAATTGAATTCATAATCAATCCTTAAAATGAAGACTAATTGAATAAATTTATTATTTCTAAACCAAAATATAAGAATCATTCAAATATAAAAAAAAATATATATGTTAAAGTAAACTTTTATTTATTAGCTTATAGTGTAATTTATTTTCTACATATCCTTATGAGAATCTTAAAAAAATAATTTTAGGATTAAATAGAATGGAAAATATGAGTAAAGAAAAATAGAATTTTAGTATCTACTATGAATCTAAATAGGGTTTAGTGTATCAATGAATTTTTGATACTAGATGTTTCAATTAAATATAAATCATGAAATTAATATAGTACCAAAAATATATTGGATTGATTCCAAAAATAGGAAATATTTAATTATTGTTTTACCAATTCTACTCAGTACATTAAAGATAACATAATAAGATATGGTATTTCTAGGATAATGTGTTGTATTAATAGTGATGTAATGCCTCAGACTTTTTTGGTCCATTCCTTTGTGAAAATATGGTGTGTGAGGAGTTTCCGGAGGTCAAAGTGACTTATCCCCAACACTTTCCCAAATTTACAGTTCAGTGGAAAGTTCTAATGGTAGACCGTTGTGAACAGTGAAATGGTGACCTTCTGTGAAGAGTTCCAATGGAAGACCATTGTGAACACTGCAACAGTAACCTTAGGTGAATAGTTCCAACGGTTGACCATTGTGAACAGTGAAACGGTAACCTTAGGTGAATAGTTCAAATGATAGACCATTTTTAACAGTGAAACGGTGACCTTTTGTGAACTATTCCAATGGTAGACCTCTGTGAACAGTGCTACGGTCACCCTAGGTGAACAGTGTCAACATTAACTTTCTATGAATAGTGCAACGGTAACATTAGGTGAACAGTGCCAACATTAACCTTCTGTGAATAGTGCAACAGTAACCTTAGGTGAACAGGTCAACATTAACCTTCTGTGAACATTTCAATGGTAACCTTAGATGAATAGTGTTTCTAAAACGGTGAGGTTCATGAAAAGTTTTTCCAAAACAGTAAGGTTCCAATGGCGAGGTTCATGAACAGTGTTTCCAGAATAGTGAGCTTCTAATGGTGAGGTTCATAAATAGGGTTTCCAGAATGGTGAGGTCCCAATGGTGAGGTTTCAATAGTGAGGATAATGAACAGTGTTTCCAGAATGGTGATGTTCCAACGGTGAGGTTCATGAATAGTGTTTTCAGAATGGTGAGGTTCCAACAGTGAATAGTGTTTCCAACTTCCTACTGTTTCTCCCCTTTGACGTGTCCTATGATGTAAAATGAATTTAAAGCCTCATTTTAAGGACTTTAAGGCTGATTCAAAGGCCATTACTCATATATTAATTATCCCTAAGTCTTAAGATGTTTTTACTTGGTCTAACCGCGTGGTTTAAATGCGATCCACATTTAATGGGAAATAAAGTTTATATTAAACCGTCACTCTATTAAATATTCTAAAGGGATAGGATATCTTCCTCCCCAATTCTTTTTCCTTGTTCTTGGGTGTGAGATTCATGAACATCCCATTCCTTCTCATAGGAGTTTCACAATCACACTTTCCCCCTCAAATTTGTTCCGCACTATTTTGATGCAACCAAGTTGTATCGATCAATCTTCTAAATAAGGTATTTTTTATCATCATTCTTTTTAGGTTTTATCTTCCCCTGTTTCTCCATCCATATTATAGCATGTGATCTCCATTATTCTAATGGAGTTTTCTTGGGTTCGGTTGGTGCGGTCATACTGTGGAATCCTCGGGTGGATGTAGTTATCACGAAAGGAGGATCATGACCCGTTGTGTGGATTGTTCTCATATAAAGAACATCATGAACCATTTGAGGTAGGAGATTCGTTGATTATCTCATCCTTTATGTGCAACTGTATCGTTAGAATGTTTTATCCCACTAGATGAAAATGTAATTAACATAATAAATATTTGTACCGGATAAATAAATTGACATCGATCATAAGTTATTGCCTCTTGTTTTGCTAGATAGTGTGATATCTATGCTTGCTTGTTCATCTGTTCATTCTTACTGGAAATTGGTTATGAATGTAAACAGTAATTAATTGACAATTTTTTGGTTAAAAGATAAAGATGCATGTAAATGAATATGGTTCTCCTTGTTGTAATTTGATGTTAATCAAATTTTCATGGCAATCTTGTTTAATTATTTTTGATATCTTACTGATTAGGTTTCCCGAATTTTGAACCTATGAATAATAAATTGGTTAATTCAAGATTGATTACATAACTGATTGTTTGATAATTACTTGAAGGGTTCTGATTTACCCTCTTAATTATTAATGGTCCAAGATCCCAATTGTTAAAATTGTTTATTTTCCTACTGCTTATGTTGTGATGTGAGCCTAGATGGTTGTTGTGTTATGTAGGGGCATGGAGACCTTTGGTTGTGGCAGCAGATGATGCCTAGAGTGGAGAGATGCATCAATTTATGCATGTGGGTGTCGGGGAGGACACCAGGGATGATGGAGCAGGATGGATGTGATTTTTGGATGCATGTTGATTCTTGTCGGTTAACTATCTATTATACTTTTACCCACTTCTCAAGGCAGCTGGTCTTGCTTAACCTTCTTCCGAAAGAGGTGAAGACGTGCAAGGTATGCCCCATGCTTTTCATGTTTATCTTCTCAAGGGAGGGTGGGTCTACGCTCCTAATATATGTGGAAAATACTCGACGGGTAGTACATCTACTCACCGTTTTGATCCCCCTTGTGTTTAGTAGCATAGAATATTTTTCTAGAATGCCTGGGAATATGGGAAAGTAATTCTGTAATGAATAATTGAATAAATGATGTTAACCGTTGGGGTTGGACTTGCTGGAACAATATTATGAGGTTGTAATTTTAAAGGGACAATAGAATTTGGGTGTGATGCTAACAATGTTTAATGTGGAATTGTAAATGATTAATTAATGTTTAACAAATTAATTAACATAATGTGCAACTGATAAAAAAGGAATGGATTAATCTACTAAATTTCTTTAAATGGTTGTGTGCTTATAGGATACCTAGTATTAGAAGTAATAGACCAGAGTCCAAGAGACGTTAGCTGGAGTTGAGTCTAGGACTAGGTTATACCCATAGTGTGGTTGTGAGATATAGTATATCATGTACTTTTTGTTTTCTATATGCTACTCCACCCTGTTATTAAGGGAAACTGACACCCCAGGGATTCTGAGCCTTGGGGGTGTTTTCCCCAACATTTTTATGGGAGGATGAATGGTTGACTACCCCCTTTGGCCCCGCACTCTTATCTTGGTAGTTACTTGTGTTGGTAGGCACAATGGTTTGTTTTCCCCATATATGTGTATAGATGGATGTAATAGATTTTGGTTATTCACACACATATATTCTAGATATAGTTTCCCAAGGATTACTATACGTGTAATGTGTATAGGATGGGATGGCTTGAGAATCCTTACTCGCTGTATGAGTTGTAATGGCTTGAGTTATAATACTCGACATATGATACACGTTATGCGAGCTGTGGTGGCTCCTAGAAACTACCTGGTTACATTGCTTATGTGGACATGGGGGTTTTTTGGCATGAGGTGTATGTTGTGGTGCTTCGATCAGGTGTCTATAGGTAGGCCTTTTGGAGAAAGATGCTTAGGACGTGCGACGTTGGGGCAAAGTGGCAAACCAGTGGGGAAGTAGTAGAGGGGTACCCTTGATATTATTTATAATACAATATACTCTTCTATGCGTTACTTGGTGAGAGTAGCCATGGTGAGGTTGGGAACACAGTATACTGGATTAGGTGACGAGTTAGTTTCACATGTTGTTCACTGTGATTTTTCATGCTTTATTTACTTTTTCACGTGAGGCTTCGGGGAGGATCCTACTGAGTATACAGCTATACTCACCCAATGTATATATAAACTAATTTTCAGGTCACCTGGAGCAGGTTGGAGATTAGGCTGGTGTTTACTAACCTGGGGTTGAAAGAGGTGTTTGGGCTTGTGGTTGCTGTTTTTTTTTACTTTCTTTTGGGTACTTGCATTTTTTCCCCTTACAGTTGTATTAGTTTTCCATGACATTTCATATGTGTTATTGGGATTTATTTCATATTACTGGTGGAGATGGAGTTGTTTGGTGTTTATCTTATCTCTCTCTTCAGCATGTTTTCTCTTAGAGGGTAATGCCTCCCATTTGTGTGTTAGTTATACCCTCAGTGCTAGTCGCCAACCCAGGTCCTACTGAAGTTGGGACTCATGGGTCATTATCTCCCTTCTAACATTGCCGACTCAGGATGGGAACACTTTGTGGGGAGGGGGTCGTGAAATTTTAAATGAAATGTTTTTCAAAATGTTTTCAAGGTTCCTTCATATGTTTTTGAGGATCTTTTCAGAGAAAATGTGTTTTTAAATGGTTTTTTGTTTTAAAACTGGGTTTTCAAAGTGGAAAGGATATTTTCCTTAACATATGTTTGAAATTATTTTTAAATCACACTTCATAAGTTTCAAAATTTGTATTCCATGAATTGTATTTTGAAAAAAAATTATATCATAAAAAAATATTTTCAATGAATGGAAATAGTCCTTCAGAAATGCTTTATGTGTTATTTCAGAATCTATATCCATATAATATGAAATTCATTGATATAATTTATTTTTTAGTGGGAATATTATCTAAGTAAACCATTCATATTATTTATTTTAATGTGTTATGTTTAAATTTTCATGTTTCTTATTAAACTTGTTTCACATCCACAAGTTATACCATGATAAAATAATTTTGAATCTGACTCCTTTCAAATTTAATTAAATGATTAAATAATTATGAAACCTGTATCTTTTATATGAGTTATGATAGGATGAATTATTTATGTTTATCATTTCATTTCATAGGTGATGATGTGGTTTTTATAAAACCCATATATTTTTATGGGTCCTGATATGATGAATGCTCTATTATCCTATAGAACATGTATATATGATTTCATTAGATTATGGGAGTAAATATATCTCCATAAAATTAATTGGTTAATGAGTTTTTTTCTCAAGATATATAAATTATTGGAATTGGGAGTAAAATTAGATTAGTAAAGTATCTTGTACACTTATATGAACCTAGAACTGAACCTTTACTACTAAGATAGTCTTTTGAGAGATCCTTATCTAATAATATGGTCTGGGTAGTGCTCCTTGACAAATAATATAGTTTTGGGAGTGAAACCATTCCACTATAAGGGAAGGTCTAATATGTGGGATAGTGGAGTGTTCCACCAAGTAGGTGTATCCCCCATGAAGTGCTCATATAGGTTTTGGAAATATTCCTGGACTTATAGGGAATGATATTATAAGTTTTTATGTATTCTATAAATTCTATGTCTTATTTATGTGTTATGATATAATGGATTAGGATCCATGATTCCATATATTTTATTTCTTATGAACTATGAATCATTTTTCTATTACTCATTTATATGATCTTTTATATGTATTTTATGATCTTCAAATGTTAGTCTAATGTTATAATTTCTTTATGTTGATGTTATGCATACATATCACCTTTATTTGAATTTACTTATCATCTGAGCTCACCAATTATTATGTTTTCTTTCCATGAGTTATAAAGAATTTTTTTAGAAGAATTTTCAAATAGGGATATCATAGATGGAAACATTTAAGTTATTTCAACAAGTTAGAATATTGTGTTCCATGTTTCCAAAGAAAATAAACTATTATGGTCCCCATGAATGTACTTTTGAAACGTGAATAAAATTCATTTAAAATTATTTAATATCCTTTTATTTTTATCTATGGTCACTATATTTTCAATCATGGTATAACATGTTAATTTCATGATGTTTTTTATGATACATTATTATTTATGGGTTAATTATTATATGATAGATATATGAATGTCTTCATGAACAAGATCAACACATATATATATGTTTTAACATTTAATAATGGGTGGGTATATTATGAAACACCATTTCATTGTATAATTTTTCATAAATATAATAATTAATTGAGATAAGGTTGTATTTCTGTAGTCCACTGTAGAATTTGAAACTAGTGGCTAGAATTTGTCTACGGAGTTATTGGAAGGTGTTTATCTTGGTGTGATATAATATGAATGTGTTAGTGGTCATCCTTGACATATGTTATTTAAATGATTATTATTCTACCACATTGTTATTTAATTTAATTTACTAATGATTTATCATCACAAATCATGATTGGTGAAAAATTATTCCAAGCACCAATGACCGATGTAATTTTTATGATTAAAGAAATATATCATGGATCTCTTTTATGATATATGGTATTTTTTTCTTATTTTGTGTCTACATACTATGATTATATTATAATAATAATATTATCATATTTTTTGGTATACAATATTCAATTGATATAAATTATATTCACCCACATTGATCATCTGATTTAACCAATTTGTATGTCTATATTCACCTTCATTTGAAGAATAATATTATATATGACATGAATGAATGGTATCCTTTATAAAATTTAATTTTTAAATATTCATGTATATGAATAGAGTACCTGAGATATCATTATTACTATTTCAATGATATTCCTTAATTTCTAATGGATTCACTAATCGCTAGCATTGAATTCATTACTAATACCTTATCCAAACCAACCTGAAGGAGGCCTTTTTCATTAAGTATGTAGATATTTATCTAGATCTTTCAATTGGTGATCTCCTTGGGTATAAGACACATATTATCATAGTTTGCTGAAAATTATATCCTTTTATGATATGAATATTCTCTACACTATTATAATATCATTGCATAAAAGATTAAATTAGGTCATATATACTAATGGAGACAATATACAATTTATATATTCTATGGACAACTCCTATGATAGAAATTTTTGATATGATAATATTTTATACTATGGTGTTTGTATGATTCAATCATTTTTTTTCTTGGAGTTATATAATCCATTTCAATAATCCTAGGTCTTTCAGAAGACACTCCCTTGCATAAACTATTATCAAAACACAAAAATTCAAGTAATCTCTCTCTACTATAAAAAAAGAAACTTTCAATAATTTTTAATCAATAAATTTAATTTTCTTACATACATGTTGAGTCACAAAATAAATTCTTCTAATATTTATTATGTAATAAAAACTCATAAGTTCTGTATACCTTATTGTGAGTGGGTTCCTAGTAGGTTATAACTAAATGCAACATATAATAAATATGTGAATTTGTATTAAAATAATTATATGTAAGCGATGTATTCGTTTGTGGATCATGTTCACCATAAAATTTAGTTTTATAAACTATGGAATAATGAAATGGAATATTCTACATTAAATAATAATGTCACAAAAATCCCTTTTGATGATTAGGGGGCATGAATATTACACTAATATTGTTAAAATAACATCATAACTCTAACTCACTATCTCATGCATATTTCATTTTATTAGTCCCTAATCATTTTTATTTACTATTTAAGGATAAATAAATAACTAATTTTAAAAAAAAATTATTTATCAATGTAAAATATAATATAAACTATTTTTAAAACACATGAAACCACATAAATAAACTATTAAAATATTATTCTCCATAATACATTGTAACATCCCAAGTAAGTAATGAATAATAGATATTTTTATCTATGCCTATTAATTAATTAGATAGTGTTTTAGAGGCTTAAAATGAAAATAAATCCAATCTTAAGCATAGAATACACTAATATTTTTAAAAGATTGTTTTACTGCCTTTTAATGGCAAACCATTTTTAAATATATATTTTGACAATTTTATAAGCTATGTTTGTCAAAAGAAACTTATTCTCTATGATTGGGACATCAAAATTTACTTTGTGTGAATTTTTGGTATTTTCTGATAAAGTTCATTTTTTAATGAATAGTGAAAAATGTTGTATTTTAATTCAAAACCTCTTTTTAATCTAATTTATTTATATGATTAGATTATCTTTTGAATTGGTTTTGAAGTGAAATTATAATATATTTTTACCATTTAATCCAATGGTGGTCATTGGAATCAATTTCACTTTTAGATTGGGCTTAAACTAGTGTCAATGTTTTGATACTTATTGTTTCATAAAAACATGCTATTTATCATGACAGCGGGAATTAATTATTAAATTAATTAATTCATCTTATATGTTTTGAATTTTTTAAAATAGACATCATTTTTGAATTCAGAATATCAAATATAGCTTAGGGTGAAGTTTTGTAATTTTTCTAAAAAACTTCAATTTTTGATGAATAGTGAAGCCACTAAGTGGTAGTTAAAGAAACTGATTTTTCGTTTAAATGAAACTTTTCCACTTTTGTGAATCCACTAGATTAATCATGTAATAGAATAATTTTTCTATCTCCATTAAAAAAACCCATTCATAACTCAAAATTTTTATTTTGAAATTTCCCACAATGCATGTCTATATATTTTACTCAATCAATTGAATGAGGGAATCAAAATACAAAAGGGATATGAATTATTTTCAACATTTTTTATCTGTTAAATTAATTTTTATCTATAGAACATATGATTTACCTTTAGTTTGTGATATTGTTTTAATATTATCCTCAATTGAGTTCTTTATTCAAAATAAAATAAATTAGACATGATATAGCCTTTAATTATAATTTATTAATATCATGGAGCTTCTAGGTAGGGATTTGTATTTTACAATCATTTGAGAATGATGGATTTTTTGGATAACATGTATAATATTTTTTATGATCCACTTTGATCAAGTTAATTAATGGATAAGAATAAAGTTTATTTGTCATACCCATTATGATTAGGGTATTTCAAGCTCATGAAGTCGTTAATTTTATGACTAGAATGGTCAATTGATTCTATGGATAGAATGATTGAATCATTATATATTTTAATTCCATAACGTCTTATGAATTTTAATTGGGGACCATGATTATATGGATGTTTGATACCATTATTCATATTTTTAACAAAATTATTTTTATATGAAAATGTAATTAATTTTATTATTATAATTGTTTATGGTAATTTGTATCATATTAGGGTTTATTAATATTTAAATTCAATAATAATTGTTTTTTTCACAAATTTTCATTGATTTACTTCGAAATGTAAGCTTAAAATCTATTTTTCAAACAAATTAATGGATCATTGGTTAAAAAATTGAATTATTTATTCCACAACATATAATCCATATTAACCATTTTTATTTTAATTTTATTGTTTTATATAATAAAAAATTGATTGGGATAAAAAATTATTGTTTTATTTTTTTTGTTTAAAATTCACCACTCATTTTTTTCTATATATAATTCTCAGGAAAAACAGATATTTATTATATATATATCCATATAAATATCAATTTACAATAAATGACACTGATAAGGAATGGGATGTTTAACATAAAATTCCTAATGAAAACAATACCAAACCTATTATGTGCATTGTAAACCAATATTAACCAATGAATAAATATTTTTGAGTCACAACATTATACCTAAAAATCATTTTTTCACTACACATAATCACATTCTAATGATACCTTATGTTTTTTAAATTCCATTTTTGTTTCATTCAACAAATATTCAAAAATGGGCTAAATAGAGATCATTATAGATCCTCATGTTTATAGTAGATATACTAAATGATTTTATAAACATATATGGATAAAAAATCTACATGGGATTGGATTAAATTAATTGATACATTTAAAATAAAAAATATAAATAACTACGTTAAGATTAATTCTTTCCAAGAATGATAGGTATGACTAAACAGATTACCCCAGAATCATGTCTCTATCATGGTATAGTCACACAATATACAATTATTAAATAAGTGTTAATAAAACATCATAATCATAAATCCAAAACATATCACCATCCAAATGAACTATTATGTCAATATACTGGGTGAAATTAGGGAAAAATATAAAACATGTCTGCCACCTACAAACCTAATTATGAGATCAAAATGATATTTCTGATTGTGGCCTTTCCAATTATATGTATCACTAAAAACATAAAAAAATCATATCCAAATACCCATTTGAAACACCAAAATGGTCCACCTGAACTCTAAAAACCTTATTTAGTGAGTACCCATGATCTAGTATGATCTTCCATCCATGTGGTAACTTCCAATTTTCATAGGTTTTCTAAAACATTTTATACATGAATCACTAATGGGACACATTTTGATGTAATTATAATGAATCCCATTGACATATCCATCCAACCCTTACTAGTATATTATAATCATAGCTTTAAAATAAAAAAATATATATTTATTTGTTAAGGAAAAACTAAGAAGTGGATACTAATTAATTGTGGGATTGTATGGAAGTAGTCAATATATCTATATGACAGGTTATTAAAATAAAATAAAACTGACACATTTCATTTTACAATATTTATTAATCTTAATTTTCCAAATCCATAGAACATTATTCATTCATTTATTATAATCTAAATATGGTACATGTCCAACATATGAGAAATTCATTTGAGAGATGGAAGAACAAATAAATCCACTATAGAATGTAGTTTATATATCTATATAAAACATATATATATATATATATAATCATTTCTAATCTCCTATCCATTAGTTAATTTATAATCAGTCAATGATCAGGGTCCATCTTTACATTTTCAAAGACTTACTATTGCATCTTCTAATAGAGGAAATGTGAATATTCATATGTTCATAAATATATTTACATATGAATAATAAATCCCTACGTGTGGAATTCATAATCAAAATTAGCATCTAAAAAATCTCATATATTAAAATACACATATATATATATATGTCACGTATATATATATATATATATATGTCACCCCTATTCAATATGATGAAATTTATATAAATGTTTGGTAGATCATAATGTTTCCTTGACACACATGCCACTATCGAAAACCTATAAAGTAAATCTCTTGGAAATATATATGTGTCACTAAAACTAGACTATATGTCCACACTATCAATTTGAAGACCATAAAATTTTTGGCTAAACTATATCAATAACATATGTCATGAAAATAATGCATTAAAATTAAACGTGTAACTAACATTCTTCAAGAGATGAATATAAACCATGAAATAACTCTTTAACCACTTTGGGTAAAATATGACCACTACAAATAATTTCAAACAATATATACCCTAAACATGTAACATTATAAAAAGTCTTAATGTTTTAGGAAAAATAAAAGTATTTTTTATATACCTAGTCTATAAGAAATCCCCTATCCATTTTGAAATATACATTAATTTATACAAGAAATATATGTACATTTCCAAATAATGTTATGCTTTTAACAGAATTCCAATATTATTTTTCCATAATCATGATTTTTATAATTATATTATTTAAAATAAAATCAATATTACACAATTATCATCAATACACATGTGAGTTTGACAAGATCATTGTTATAAATTGGTAAAATTGAATTTGTCAATTTTAACTATGGAAAATGAAAAAAAAACAAGTAAACTATGCAGCAAGATCCAAGAATATTACACATATTATTACATGATTCTTAAAAATAAATTTCAAATAATTATAACACAAGGATTGATATTTCGAACATTCATTTAAAGTATTGAATCATATCACTTAAAATGAAATGTAATAATGGAATTTTTTTGTTCTATTTAGTGAGCTCCTAAAATACATTTTATCCCCAAAAATGCATGGGATAACCTGAGTAACACCTAAAGAAATGGTTGGGATAAAAAAAACATGGAGGGAATAGTCATGATAAGGCAACAATACAAGTAGTAAATGATATAACATGATATAAAAAAGAATATTTTGGGTAGTTCAATAGAATATTATCATAATTAAAATTGTATCATATAATATTTGAATCATAGGAAATGTTGAACAAACAAAAAATGCAACCTAAAAATAAGTCAATGATAAATTACAAGATAACATCACATGGTTCATAGTGTCCCGTTATGGATTAGGTTTACATCCAAATACCATACATGTCATCTAATCAGACTAATTAAATACCATATGTATTAGAGTTCAATCTGGGTGAAAAAATCACAACTTTTTCATGATTTATGTGTGATACAGTAATGAAATAAATAATAACTCATAGCGTAATAATTTCATGTTGAAGGAAACTTGGTATCATGTTATTTATTATTATCATATTAAATTTAAGTATCATAATTATAGAATTGTAAAAATGATTATAAGGCATCTATTACCCCATTAAAGAAATAGAGAAAATATAGTTATATATATTGGAAAACTATCTCCATGATGTATATTCAATAAATAAAATCTATAGTTTGTTTCATTGATGAAAATAATTTTACAAAATATTAAAATAATTCTTTATGAAATTATCCTTTTCACATTCATAAATATCAATTCTTTTCATCTTATATGGGAAATAATTTATAATTATAACCTCGAATTTTTATTGTGGAAAATATAATTTCTATTTAAAAAAACATAACGAAAATATAATACATTATAAACCATTAAATAAAAAAATTAATATGTATAGTTAAACATAAAAAAAATATTTACTTTAATCATTGAGTAGTCATTATAGGTGAAGGGTTCCATTCATAAAGAATATATTGAAAAACAAATATTTCTTTCATGTTTTTGAATGAAAATTAAAAATGTACCTTGTTTAGAAAACAGCCAAAATATTATATTACAAATAAGAACATAAAAATTGATGGTAAAAAATTGTAAGTAGTTATTGTAAATAAATATTGTACTTTTTAGAAAACATATATTTAGAATTAAAATGGATTGTTCACTTAAGAGATAAATGAAGTAATATTTTCAAAAAAAAATATTATCAATCCTTATATTTAAAAATTATATGAAAATTCTTACATTAAATGAATAATTATCGAATAAATAGTGGTCAAAAATGAAAGTTGATTATTAAATAATTATAAATTAATTTCTTTTAGTAGAATTTTAAGCGTAAGAAGTCTTAATTAATATTATATCATAACATAAACCCTAACTTCGTTGGTATATTTTGAATCATTACATCACATTAATGAACTATATTTATTTAAATATAAAATATCATGAAGTAGTTTGTATTCATGATATGGTATTTAAATTTCAATTATATATTATATTTTAAAAAATAGGATCATAAAATAAAATTTTCCTCAAATAATGATTTTTGAGACAAAACAATGATGAAGTTCATATCATTGAAGTGAGAGTTAATTAAGGGGGAGATTATGTGGAAAAAATGTTAATCAATTTAAATACAAGTTATGATTAAATATAAATAAATAAAAATAAATTTCACACATAATTTTTGAATAATATAATCTATGAATATTTCATATAACCAGATGAATATAAATTTATTTATGAAACCCCTTACCTCGCGCATCCCAATAGCTGAGAGATCAATACCCACAAAAATAGTTTTTTTAAAAAAATATTACATTTTACCAACAATATATTAACATTATTAATATAATATATTATCCATTTATAATAAATTTCTAGTCATTATTTAATGATATTTCATTATTAGAATTATTTCCTTCGTTATGTTCCTTATTTTCTTATGCATGTTATATCATGAATGTTCAGAATAAAAAGCATAAGATATAGTTATATAATTTATAGAATGGAATTATTTTTAATAATATAATTTATATTTATTATAAAAATATTCATAATTATGATCAACATTTTTACATGGTAAATGAATTAAAACACTTTGTGTGGACGGTAGGTCATATATACAGATGAGCGATGTTATAATTCCAATTATGGGTGAATGGTTAAGGAAGTGTATTGTTGATATGTTTTCCATAATTACTATAATTTCATATATTTAACATTTTTACATTAAAAATATACTTTATTTCCTTCCATTAAAATAGTTAGTTGAAAACGAATCATATCGCGTTGCAACGAAGAAATATTCTATACACACAAGAGACATTATTGTAATCTATAATAATTCGAAAGTAAGAATTTATTTATGAAATTATAATTTTATTGGAATATTTAAATCATTATTATCATATATAAAAATATATAAAATATTAAATCTATCCATGATGAGTGGTGACGGAATATGAATTGTATAAGTTCCTAAGGTGGTACTCTGATTTATACATGATCAATATTTCTAATTTCGATTTGAGGAAGGAGGAGACAGTAATATTCAATGAATGTAACATTAAAAACATCATTTTATGGAATATAATTAGGATATTATATTATCGTTGTTAAGTGATTTATGGATAATATGGATGAAAAAATAAAATAAAACTCTCAGTTAAGGATGTTACCTATTTTTGGGACAACTACTTTTGGTTTTCATGAAAACCCATCATAGGTTGGATTTCATAACGTAAAAATGAGTATTGGATGAGGTTAAAGAATTATTTATGTTATTTGAGAATTTAATTGTCAAAAAAATGGATATAGATATGTGGATAGGATAAGATATGGTTTGGCATTTTATAAGTGAGGGAGAGGGAAAATATTAAATTTTTTAAAATAATGAACTCCACCAACCTTTGTTAATTTAAAAAGGATAGAAAATGTATAGTTATAAAATATTATAAAATACAGGGTGTAAATATTTCAATAATATAGTAATTATATATTATTTTGGTCATTTTAAACATTATATTTTTAGATTAACCTCCTGGTAATCTCATTTTTACTACAGCAGCGGTAAATAAATATTATTTTCATCTCTCTTAAAAATGGTTAAAATTAAAATTATTATGATGGATAATATTAATAATTATTTTTTATAATATGTATCCCATTTTTCCTAATTAAAATAAAATAAGTGGCATAATTTAATTTGAAATTAATCCAATATTCATATTGAAAAAATGAGATTTCTAAACAAAACTTTTGATAGTATAAAATGTTTTTATATCAAAATTCGATATAAAATTTATTAATCTACAAAAAATTGAATTAATAATTATAAAATTGAAATAATTTTATATTTAAATAATCATTAAAATAAATATGTACTTTTAAATTATTTAATCATACAGTTTTTTTTAATAATATTTATTATTTTTCACTATTCATAATGAAATGAATCATTCCAGAAAAAATAAAAAAAACACCATATAATAATAATGATATTATTATTTCACAAATTAAGTGAGTTTTTAAAATATATTTAATAAATTTGGAATATTTTAATTTTATATTGTGTCAACAATGAGTGAATAAACCCCATTTTAAAAAATAGAGTTTTTCCAAAAAAAATTCTTCTTCTTTAAAATGATTCAAATTTTTTCGGATGAATAGATAATAATTTATTTTATTTTATACATTTTTAAAACATATAATTTTGATAATTAAGTTATTCCTATTAAAACACATCAATTTTAAATATATGTTATTTTTTCATTTATATTTGGGGTTGTGTATTCCCAAAGCTATAAAATAATTTTTATTAATGCAAAAAGAATAATATATCAAAGACTCAGTGTTTTAAATTATCTTATAATATTAGTGTCGTGAATTATATACACAATAAAATATTATTTACTCTTTTAAAATATCATGGTGTTACATTCTACCCTAAATAAATAAATTGGATCCTCATAATTTAATCTTGATCCCAAAAATAAAAGGTCTTAAATTTGGAAATGCATTTATTGGGAATTGAAATCATAAAAAAGGATCAATAAAATATTATCTAAATAAATATAAAGGTAAATAAGAAAGTAATCACATAAATAGGTATTCACATTAGATAATATTAGTTACATGTTAGACATAGATATATAGTACAAGAATAAAATATTATAGAGAGTAACAGAGATCATTGACCCGAAGAAAAAGAATGATCAATAAAAAGAGAAGGTCCTCAAAACAATAAATATAATATCTTTTCAAAAACAATTTTATTCATCTGATTTTAAGGTAACATAATAAACTTTTTTTCAAGAACATATTACTAAATATGGGGAGTTCCTTTAATGTCAAATAATATATGGAAATATAAATGATATATTAAAAATTCATTAGAATAATTTCATCCTTAGGTTGTTCTTAAATCAATTTATTATTAAAATATTATTTTAAAAAATTAATACCCACAAATTTTATATCCATTTAATCCCTAAAATTAAATGTTTGTGGTCCATAAGATAAAAAATAGAGAAATAATAAATTCATATTATCTTGATTAAAATGAATATTGTTAGATAAAGTATGATAATATAAAAATTGAATATGATTCTAATAATCTGGAAAAATCAATAATGAAACTAATGGTTTAATAACTATCATTCTTTAAATAAATGACCCTATATCCTATATATCCTTAATAACATCATAGTAAAATAATTTTTTAACCTCAAAGGTTATTTCCTAATATTTATAATTATTACTCAAAACACAGTAGAATTCATCCCAAATAATAATTTATACAATCCCAAAATTTTATATATAATTCGACAAAAAAATCTCTTTAAATATCATTAGTTACCCCGATACCTTTGATATTATACCATTATATGGTTCAAAAAGGATACATAATATTATCCATTTATACAGTATATGTAAAAACAATGTTATATTAACTAGCATGTCATGTAGGCTAGTGGTAGGCATTGTACCCATATTTACCTTTGTTTGGAGGGTTCTAAACCCATCACCCTTCTAGATGATATAGTTTTTCACATAGTCTGTGGATTGAACATTTTTAAAAATATGGAAAAACTTATTAGATAATAATATTCATAATTTTCCATGATCTTATAACATTCTCTAAATTAAAATTATCATCTTTAAAAGAAACACTAGTCATCAAAAAAATTATAACCACAAAGGTTTTCTGTACATTTAATTTTTTTCTCAAAAATTAACTAAATAAATAAACATTAGTAATATGTCAATCATTATCTTTTCATTAATATTTTATCCATATAGAGTATCAACTAACCATTAAATCACCTTCCAAGGTAATTAGTATAATTCAAAATATTTGTTAATATCCTTAATACAATATACATAAAAATCCTCATATATATATATATATCATGATTCACATAATTGATGAATTCCAATACATAAACATTTCTATCAAAAAATAATTGTTAAATCATTAACATTTCGTCATTATCTAATTCTATAATAACTCTATGCATTAATATTTCATTGTTCGTATCATCAAACTAAATTGGAAAACATTTATTCATAAAACCTTATGGATCATATTCTAAATATTTCTCCCTCATGACATTGATTTTTACAGTTCCCATTCATTCCAAATTTTAAACATTTGACATTTGATGATACCCTAGGCAAACTATTATTTTTATCTATTACATTAAATTAACATTTCATTTTTCCTTATCAAGAACACACTTTGTTCCCTCCTTCTCCACACATAAAAAACTACTTCATTCTACTGAAAAATTTATAGGGGTGATTCATCTTTCATTTATTATATATGGTGAAGGAAGTCATCTTTTCTCCATGGTATCCACTAGCTTAACAATTAGGTATATCTAACCTTCACTTCTTTGTATAGTATAAAAGTTAGATAGGTGAAAAATTTTAATAAAATATCACGATGATTGATTAGGATGGTTAAAATTATCCTTTAATCCTATCATTATCCCATTCAGTTGAACATCGATACACATATTATTACATTCATTTTTAATGAAGTTCCTTCTAGATCCACCTATTGACTTAATCGAATAATAATAGTATGATAAATAATAAAAAAATTAGAAACCACTTAATCATAAAAAATAGTTTCTATGATATCTATATTATGACATATTTTTTTTAAACAACAAAAAATAATTATTATCTTATAGAGTTCATGGATATAATCTATTAAAATCCATCATGATGTTTTATATTGTGTTTGTGAATTTTTTGAGCATATCTCCTTGTACTATCAAAAATGGTGTGAATGACTGTTATCATTTACCAAGTAACACTCATATAGCGTTCAATATTCATTTTTTGTAGTTAATACCACTTTGTAAATATATCCTAGAACCTTGTCTACTTTTATTATACAGAAAGGGATTTCATTGATCAAAAACCACTCTCTCTAAAAAACACCATAATTCCTTGATATTTTCCTATAAATATACCTATCTTAATAATAATCCTTATACTAAAACTCGTACATATCCTTAGTATTATCACAATGTTTTTCTGTTCATTTATTTCAATGGATACCTAAATGTTTACTTTTTTAGAAAAAATGAAATCCCAATTATTTTTAAATTATTATTAGATTATTATGAAACATATATATCCAATAATTAAAAAACATGTATCAGAATACACTAGTTTATTTGGAATAATATGTTCATATTAAAGTAAACATAAATAGGAAATAATTATTTTACACTCTATATTTACCACTTAAAATCTATTTGAGATCCTAAAAAACTTGGGAAAGCCTTGGGAATACATAAAAAGAGGGGCTAGATAATAACCTCGATAAGGGAATAAACATGACAAAGAAACATAACAAGTGAGTCATTATTATAAAAATTTATCATAATTGAAAAGGATCATGGTTAATTTCATTGAACATTTTCATAAATAATGTGGAATCATATGAAATGTGAAAACAACACAAAACATTACACAATTATAAGTTAAGTCTAACTTCCAAGACAACATCACATGGTGGATTGTGAACCATAATGTTTAATGACTACTCCCAAATCACATACATGACGTCACATTAGACTAAAGATTTAAAAAATGAATTAAAGAACTGTATGGATTCACCTATCATATCACATTTCTAATCTATCTCTTCAACATAAAAATAAATAAAACATAAAACATAACATAAGAAGTACCCCTAAAACTAAAATTTAGGAATTATCATGCTACATATCATATATAAGTGAAATTCAATAAAGGTTACATTTGATAAATGATCATAAGGAATGTATTACCCCATAAAATGAAGGGATAATAACATGTAATATATTTACTATTGATATATACATAATTTCAAATCAATCCATATAATCAATGGTTCTAATAATTGAGGAAAATACATCGAAAAAGATCAAAAAAATCTTTAAGAAACTAACCATTTCATATTGTGTATTGTAAATGGATTTCATCTTATATGGAAATGATATTGACATGTCACTCTATGTTAAGTCCAAGAACAAATGATCACTAAAACGATAGATGGTCTAATGCATCACATGGCCTCAAATTCACCTCCGCGTTTGCTAGAGGTTGTTAACTAGCTGTGAGGGTCTATAGAGGAGATAACGGGGAGACTATACACTCATGATTAGAGTAGAACTATAGTATATCATATAATTAATAATTATAATTAGTGAAAGTTATATTAAATGAAATACAGATTAGTAAAATAATATTTATATCTGAATAAAAAAGATATCCAATTCCAATGCACTACAATGCATGCATGTCTATATGATAATACATAAATGAAATAATAGACATACAATAGAAAACGAGATCCCATGAAGTACATGAATAAATAAAGGAATGAAAAATCTCTGAGGGTGTATGTTACAAGAATCTTGATCTCCTGATTAATGTTGATATCCAAATTCATAGGTACAGGCAAGATAGCACAAGAAATATCCACAGACTTGTAAACATGAGATTTACGCAGGCATCTTAGTGAAGTGGCTTCCCGATCTGTGTGTGAGATATAAATCCTAATCAGATACCACACACGATTCCTATGATTAAATCCAATCTATGGAATTAATTATGGTAGTGTGTATATAATATTAATAATAAAAAATACTAAAATAAAAAATGACGAACCCACCCTTGTTCCTAACAGAAACCTTGTAGATATGTCGACTTTAACTCATTGACAAAATAAGAATTCATAATGGTATCTATAAATATATTAATGATATATATATATAAAGAATAATTATATATTATATCCACCTATATGAACCATGTAATTGTGGTAATAATTGGACATATACCTAGAATACTAGTTTCGGGAAGGATAGGGGTGTAACTCAGACATCCATAATTAGTCAAAATGAGAAAATAAGATCAAGAAATAGGGTATATTCCTTGAATATCATAATGATTAGGATTCTTCATTCACATCACTTTATATGGTTAGTGTATCATCATGTCCACACTCGATGTCATGAGTGTTCCGTCATGAAAACACTCGACAATGATGTCGCGCATAATACCCATTGTCCAACTTGTATCAATAGTGCAAGATGTCATCTCAACACATTATGTAGTGTAGTTTGATACCACCATTCTCATTTAAACCCTTATCATAGTTCCACATTCTATATTTATGTTGTAATCATATTTATAATAATATCCATGAGGTACTACCTCTCATGATTTACTTTTATCACGCAATTATAATCATGGAATAACGATTTAATTGTAGCATGTACATAAGCATGAAATTATTAGTGCTGGATTTCCACCATTATTATTTCATTTTATTCATAAAAAAATATTTTTTGAAAAACTCATAAATAATCTATTCAGTTAATGGAAGGCCTTAGAATCTATCAAAACATTGGAATTCATTTAAAAAGACTCAAAGTGTTATTAGAAGGTACCATGGCTTAATAGAGAAATTATCCACATGGATAATCCAATTCATAATGCAAGAAAAATCCATATATAGATCATGGTCCATTAGTCATGTATATAAGAAGGGTAACTACTCTTAATTACATCATTAAGGCCCATGTATTAACAATTCCATGTAAATTTCCATAACAAAATCATACAAAAAACACTAAAACAAAAATGTCCAATGCATTTAAAATAACTAATAACTACATTGTAATTTAGAATTAAGGGAACATCATTCGAGTGGTTTTATTTTAAAAATATGAAAAAGTTTCCTATAAAACTCATTTAGAACATTTAAGAATCAAATTCAAGAGTCAAAAATCAATTCATCACAAGAAGAACATTATAATGTAACCAGACATGGAGAAAGAACTATAAGGTTCGACATGGAACTTATGAGGTTTCATTGTTAACTGGTCAATTTACAACAATGAGAAACACTATTTCAAATCAAATAAGAACACTTAAAATGTGTTATGAGTATTCAATAATTTAATTATATAGGGAAAATTTAAGATCGAACACCCAATGGGTGTATTTGATCGAGATTTAAATCCTCAATTTTCAAAACAAAGCTCAGGAGGAGTAATATTAGGTGTGCATACCAATTTATATTGAAGAAAATTTTTTTAAGGAAACCTATAGCAAAGGCCATCATGCGGTACAACAGAGATATTTGTGAAGAAACTCAAATTTTAGGAAAATTCTGTATACCACCTACATTATATTTAGGACACTTTATATTTCCAATATCAACGTATCATTCGGTCTGGTTTGAATGAAATCTATAAAACAAACATTAACCTTAAAAATAGGGAATGTGATATCTCCCCATGATAACTTGGTCATGAGAAGATCAAATAAATAAATATGGAAAAGGAATTGAGAGATTACCGATACAGATCTATAGAGGTTCACAACATTTGATCCTGAAGACATATAATAAGGATATCATCATGCCTCTAATATGGTGGAGGAGAAACCCAAGGCGACATGGAAGAGACTCACATGGATAGAGGGAGAAGGAATAAAGGAGAAGGTTAATAATATATTTTACCTCATTAAGGAAACATTGGTCATTTCACAGTTAAAAACCGAGTCATACAGTTGGGATGCACAGTTATCCAAAATATTTTCCAACTGTGCAATAGCTGTTTCTTTGAAACCTAACTTCACATGGTTTTCCAAAATGGTTTCACAAACCACACACTGACCGTGTGATAGATAGTGAATAGGTACTACCAATATGGCATAAAAAATGCAGTTTTGGTGTATGGTTTGGGAAAATCATCTAATGCGCAAGAGACACCCTCTATGAAAAACTACATACCTACAATACAACCATGATCCACCTACCACATGTTTAGACAAAACTATGTTTCCTCTTGCAGGCCTATTCACATCCATGATCCACCAACCACAAGGATAAATCAAAACATTACACCACCTATTAACCCAGAAGACAGCCATGTGCCACCTATCGCAAGGTAAAATTTAACCATTCATCCTCTCTAGTCATTCCAATTTTGGAGTTTCCTGGGTCTGACGAACCCAATACTCAATGGAGAACCCTGAGGAACACAACTAGCCTTTAACAAATTGTAAATAAAATGTTTTTAAATTTTTGTACACATAGAATCGTTTTTCGAAGATCGTTTCAAAGAAAAACCCACACTCCAAATTCCAAAATTCAAATACATGTGGAATTATACATTGTACAAAAACATTGTTCCTTAAAACCTCCCCAACATAGATACTCTCATCCCAAAGAATCCTTGTGGGGAAATGAAAAAATTATATATCCTACATGGGCTGTAAAGACTTTTTCAAATAGTTTTGTTTCATTTTCAATTTCCCAAAGAACCTCTAATAACTTCTTAATCATAAGATTCTTAAATGATAAATATCTGAGACAAAAGTAGTTTTACAATTGAACCTCTAATATAGTTCTTACGCAATCCGATTTAACTAGATACTTGATCTCATAATCAACTCATTAAAAATTTATCTGATGTTTATACCCACTATATGTATTAACACAAAAAGGGGCCAATTCTGATCCACAGAACTGCCACCATCATAATTATCTTACAAATAATGTCTCTATTAATTATAGCAATGCTCATGGCAGGATTTCAAAATGGTCAAGCTTTCAATTCCATATTGACCTCTTTTAGCCAACTCTAGATGTATTTTTCTAAAAATCCCCATCAGACACATTCTATACTTGCCTCAACCTAACGACATGAAAAAAATAGTCATTCACCAATTGTATCATTAAACAAGGAGGGAAAAAATTCAATCCAATCTGGATAAGATATATTGAAAACTCTCAAATTAGATGATCATAGTGTTCAAAAATTAACCATGATTCCTTTTTTCAAGGTATCACGCATTTAAAACAACCACCTTCACTGAATCTTATACATGACTTTTGAGGTAATTTCATGATCAAACCATCACTTAAAAATTTAATCTACCATGATTCATCATGCACAAGAGTGTAAACTAGATTCATCCAACTGGAATTGTTGCCCTGTAAAAAACACCTCTGAATCTGAAAACAAGACAATGAAACCCTCATATTCATTATAGCAGAGTCAAAGGAACTAACCCATGGTAGTACATACTCCATGTTTACAGGTGAGACATTACTACTAGGTCACACTATCAACATTAGATAATTGAATCATCCTTGAAAGGTATTAGTCGTGCGGTCAATATAAATGCAGCAGTTGGTGTCCATGAGTCTATCCCAAGAGTTCCGACATGGAAACCCAAGTATCACTCAGGAATAATTGAGCATTGAAAAAACTATACATCCATCATTCATCTCTGATAACGATCACATATCAATCCCAAAACCTTTTAACACATTAGGACAACATAAGACTGATATGCATTAGGTGCTCCAAGGAAAATATCAAGATAGGGGAAATGATCGTCTCTATAAAAATAGTATTTTAGGAGGAAAGCAATAGATGAATATTTGACCAACTATTGGTTGACCACATGAAATGATCTCAAATTCACCTTCTGAAACATCTCCATTAATAGATCACACGTAATTACCACCAAATTCATTCTATGATCACTCGAAATAACCATCAAAGTCTATTAGAGACTACTTATGTTTTCAATGATCGTATACACATCCAACCACATAAAAATGTGATGCAAAGAATGCACTGGAATGATTAGAAACATTCAAGATAAAAGGGAACTAAAGAATGATAGACCATTTCCAATGGTCTTATTTGGTTGTGTTCCTTCTACATGTAAGGGAGCATATTCACTAGAACTGACAAGACAGTTTCCACCTTAAGAGTGTCCTAGTCATGAAATAGGTAAGATAAACCAGACACTCATAAGAACAATTGATTAACACCACATTCATCATAGTTCATTCACTACTTTTATCCATAATAAAAACATCAAGGAATTGTACATGAGTACAAAAAGTAACCTGAGTGGTGAGTCAAAACACATGATCCTCTAAAAGTAATCTCAAGCATTGGGATAAATTTTATTCCTTTAATTCTCATGTCAGTCAACTTTAGAGATGACCCAATAATGTACTCAACATCAATAGGCTCAAGTATTTCACCTAACTCAACATGTTCTTTATAACTTTTAACTTCGTAATGTGTAGTGCATATTAGAACGCAGCCCACCCAAGGATCCATAAGAAAAATGAAACACCCTTAATAGTATTTATAGGTTTTCCTCCCTAATCATTTGAGTATAAAGAGATCCATAAAATACATTTAACGTATATTTTTATTCCCACATAAGATTGTTAACCTAGATGAAGAAACACCATTTTTTTCTAGTACTGTGGAAGATGGAAGGGTCATGTGACCTCCTAAACAAACAACCATTCCCTTGGCATATCAAACCTACTAAATCTGAGAATTACATGATACTCACTCCCACAAAATAATCCAATAAAAACATTATCACTTATCCAAAAAAGGGAATCATCTAGAAGTTACCAGTCCAACTAGGGACACCAACAACAAAAAATTACCATACAATAGAAACTTATAACATTCAGTAAGACATTTTTTCTATAACAGTGAAACTATACCTAGGATAGCCACATAAAAAACAAAAAGTGTTTACCCCATCTTGGGAACATACTAATTGGAAAGCCTCTAAGATCAAGAACCCATCATTTGTTCCATTTTACCAAATTAAAAAGGCCTATGGAAAATGGTCACTTTTCAATTCAAAGGAAACTCTAATAGATACTTAAACTATCTATACACAAGAGCATAAAATAACAAAACAAATTTGGGATCCATTTTAGGGCAATTACATTAATTCAAATCAAATATTTAAACATTTCAAATATTAAAAATAAAACACCAAAAAATATTGGAAATTATTAAAAAATTATTTTTATACACTAACCATTTATAGACATCCCATCATAATTAGGAAATTTATGAATGAAATTATTTTTTATGTTATAACATATTAGGATACCTATAAGGTTCCTATTATAAAAAACATAGGTTCATATGACTAAAACCCAATAACAGTTTCTTAACTATTGAATTTTAAATCACCCACAAAAATTTATCTCATAAAAACATTCCCCAACTTGTCAACTTGGTCTCATATATTCATTTCATAAAATTAAACAATTATTTTTAGATTTAAATTTATGTAGGTTTTACATTTATAACTATTTTAGAATATAGAATCATAAAATATCATATATTTATAATATGGGTTACCATTACCTAGCCTATAAATTGGGCATACACTTTATAGGCCCTAGTCTATAAAGACATGGAAATTTGAAAGAAATTTTTTCTTAAATTCTTTGAAATTTTACGAGTCTGCAGTTTCTGACGGCCCCTGATTCTGAGGCCCAGTGTGCCCGGAATCAACTTTTGAAGTGTTGTTCCGGTACGTTCAGTAAACATACGTGCGGGTTTTTCTATCTTTTAAACGGGTGCTCGTAATGGAAATCTGAGGGCACTATTGAACTCGCAGCACCAGTTTTTTCTTAAGAAGGATTTCACCTTGACGGCAGATGATCGGGTATGAGAGTTGGTTTTTGGGTTTCACGTGGATTAATAAAATAAAATAAGTAGCAACTTATTTTATTTTAGTTGAACTCACACCATGTGGTAATGTTTGTTAAAATCTCCACATGGGGCTTAAACCCCCATTTTATGGGGATGGAAAGGAAACCTCACAACCCTCTCATTAAATGGTGTGTGTCAACATAAAATTAATTGTTGTCAATTAATTTTATGTGTCAACGTGAAATTAAATGTAGTGTGTCAACATAAAATTAATGCTATCAATTAATTTTATGTGTCAACATTAAACTAATTGCTGCTAATTAATTTTATGCGCCAATTATTTTTATTCGCTTGACCCACCATTCTTTTTTTAACCGCATCATTGGAATTTAGGAAGGTTCCTAATAAATGAACTGTCATAAATTCAACGATGGATACCATCCTCTTCCCCCCCCCCCTCCTATATATATGGAGCTTGGGAGGAGGATTTGGGACGGCTTCACCAAGGGATGAAGTGCTGGTAAAGTGACGTGATGCCCAACACCTGGAGGATTACGCTTTCTCCGACGAAGAACGCGAAGACACCGGTGATGAAAAATTCTTCCCCGGATTCTTCCTTGGAACCCCCTTCTGACATGGGTTCTCTTCGATGACCCTTATTCTTTCCTCTTCGATGTCAATGGACCAATGCATGATCTCTGAAGTGGAAGCATACGACGAACGACGACAACATCATCTTCCCCCACAATGAACCAAAGTCTGTCGATTTAAAAGGTAGGGGTTTTGTATATTCTTTACGTAAATAATTGTACCCCATTCTTTGATGATTGTTCTTGGATTATCATCGACCATCTGCTACTGCCTATCATGGAGGGATCAGGCCGAACGAACATGGACCAACGACCCTCCGCTAATCCTTGTTTTTTTGCAATAGAGGCGGATATGAGAGAGGTGGTGACGACCAAGGCAGTAGCGGCAACGGCGATCATGCACCGGTCCGTTAGAGGACCGAGGCATCGGATGTCGCGTGGAGAGGGGAAGAAAGCGGCCCACGACCAGGCTACTCGGCCGAAGAAGAACCGGTCGGTCGTAGCCGGCCGAACAAGAGGATCGCGGTGCCATGTGACGCCACGCAGTGGAGGACCGTGGAATGTGTTCCGAAGGACACTCGTGCCGGGAAGACGAGCCGGCTTCGGCCTGCCGGACAGGAGGGAGACGCCGCCGTTTAGGAAGACCAGGGGCCGCACCCCCCCCCCCCCCCCCCCCCGATCGGTTCGGCTAGTTGGCTGAGCCGCAGGCTGGGATGTTCCAGCCGCGAGCTGGGACGCGCCTCGCCGGGACGGGCCTCTCCTCGTCGGGCAGGGCCGCGCCTCACCGGGCAGGGCCACGGCTCGCCTGTCCGGGCCGCGCCCCGCCAGGCTGGACCATGCCCCACCGGGCTGGGCCAGGCTGCGCATTATCAGGCTGGGCTGACCCCTTAGTCGATTCTTACCCACCAATCCATAACGGGCCGACCCGCCAGCCCACCGGGCTTGACAGCTCGGGCCCATTTCGCTTAAATGCGAATAATTTCACGACCGTGCGTCTGAACGATGCGTCACCTATGGGACTAGGACCATTGCGACGAGGCGGTCCTTTTACGATACTCTATGTGATTTTTGGAAAACCTTGGAAGATGTCCAGGTTTGGAACGATCGTATTTCCAACCGGGCCCTGGAACGAAAAGGCCAATAACTCTCAAATAGGGCGTCTGATTGATGCGTTATCTGTCGCACTGGGTTTCTTTTGACGAGACGGAACATTGGGATACATAAACTCTGGACTTCGTGACAGTTGATGTATTGACCCCATTACTCGAGAAGCGGACCCTCCCAGAATCGAGCGTGATGTGTGTAGGAACCCTAGATCCAGATGCGACTGCGTCGACTACTATATTAGAATCCTACATGGGTTCGACAGCATCGACTACTGTACTGGAATCTTTCGTGGGTTCTACAGCGATGAATACTGTAATGGAATCATCCGTGGGTTCGATGGCGTTGACTAATATTCTTGAATCCTATTAAGTTCTGGCAGTTTGACCTCTATACTTGTGTCCTGTGTGGGTCCGGCAGAGTAGCTGGTCTTTTATCCTGTGTGGGTCTGGCAGCTTAGCTGGTCATGTACCTTGTGTGGGTCCGACAGCTTAGATGAATAAGTGACTACATCTGATCATCTCTATCGCTATACAAAAGATGTATATCTGTGTGAGATGAGTCTAGAATTTCAATCATTATCATCGATGTGATTGACTTCTTTCCTATGTGGACTGGGTTGTACATGGGCTCGAGAGTTGGAGTCGTACTGTGGTTGATAACTTAGGTATATGTTTGGCCATATACCTATGTAGAGTTGGCTGGTGCTTCGTGATTGTATCCATCTTTAGTGGTTTATCCTTTGTGGATTCTGGGAGTCCTTTGAGGGTCTCAGGGTCCCTACTGAGTATCATATACTCACCCCTACATGGGTTATGCCCGCACTACATTGTGTTAGATGCAGATGACGGACATCACTGATCGAGGTGGAGGCTTGTGGAGCTGGACGGTACCTGGAGGTGGACCACTTGGTGAGTCATTCATGGAGCGGACGGTAGGACCTGAGGTGTTGTGGAGGTTATCTGTACCCACCCTTCAGGTGGGATTTCTGGAGGATGACTTGGCAGTTTCTGTTTTACTTTACTACATTTGTACTAGTTTTTTAGTTGTATTGTACTTACTGTTGGGTTTGTATTTCCAGCCCCTTTCCTTTCAGAACTTACTTTTTATATACAGTATTTACATAGTTTTTACTTCTGTTGCATACTCTGTTGTGTTTTTTTACATTCCTAAAGGAAATATCTTCCCAGCTTTGGGATTTACGCCTTTGACTCTAGTCTCCAGCCCCTAGCCTATGGAAGGCAGGCTTGGGGTAGTCATGGAATGATCCCCAAGGATGGGTTATGAAAACTTGGTATCAAAGGTGGTCGATTCAACCACAGAACTTCGGAATCTGATTATTCATTTCTGTGAAGCAATAGTATTAAGAGTATTGAGTGTGGTTATCAGTCCAGGGAGTCCAATGTTGGTGTGGCGGCCGACATATCCATACACCAGGACCTTGACTTCGTATTTCCGACTCAGTGCTCAAAAACACTGATTGCATGTGTGTTTCAAAAAATTTCTTTGTGATTACTTTGTGTCAACTAACTAGGTATACTGTTTGACCGTGGTGCACCAGTTTATTTTTAGGATGGCCTCAAGAAGGAAGTCAGCTAGGGTTCCAAGTTATGTAAAGGATGGTAGCCCCCCGATCAGAGAGGCCTCGGTGCATGGTCCCATCATAGTGGAGGCACCAGCGGTACCGCTCCCCGCGGGGCCACCAATACCACTAGCTCCAGTAGCAGAGAGTGAAGGAATCTTGAGTGCGTTACACGAGTTTCAGTGACAGAGGTTGCCCAGGTTCCACGGAGAGACAGACCCACAGGTAGCCGAAGATTGGCAGGAGGCTATCATCAGAGTTTTCAGATTGGTAGGGACACTAGCCAACCTTACGGTGATCCTTGCCACGAGTCTTCGGTATACGACAACAGGTAGATGGTGGATCCTAATCCTCCAGGTTCATGACGAGGCATCACTTCTTTAGATAGACTTCGAGAGTATCTTCTGCTCAGAGTTTTTTCCAGCCAACCTTCGTGCAGTGCGGATTCTGGAGTTACTACATCTGCAATAGGGTAGCATGACAGTAGCTTAGTACTCAGAGAGGTTTATTGACCTCTTAAGCTACTCCACGAATATGGTACGGGACCTGTTCTTTAGGTCCAGGACCTTCGATATGGGACTGAGGCATGAGATCAGGGCTTCGACGATTCCCCTCAACATCCCGATGAAGGAGGGGTTGCTGGAGTGGGCCCTTCTAGTGTAGAGATTTCTCGTTGAGAAGTCACTAGCGACGAGATCCACCGCAGGGTGACACATAGTGGAGTCTTCTGCAGCCGGTAGTATACAGATGTCGCAGGGGACCAAACGGACTAGGACATCAGGTGGGCGACCTCAGGATACAGGTTCAATGGTGTGGGGCACATGAAACAGATCCAGCCTTACAAGGAGCAGGATGTGCTATGCATGCGGTGGGTAGGACCACATGGCTCATGAATGCCTGACCTGCCATGAAAACGAGCAGCAGATAGTAGAGGGACCTCCCAAGCAGAGGCAGAGGTTTGACAGTGGTGGTCCGCTGGGAGCGGAAGGACGAGGAAGAGGATCTGGCCGAGCAGCAGGTGGTTGACGACGTTTCGAGGCTCTACCATTACCACCACTAGGAGGTCAACCCCGACCATAGAAAGCTGGCGGACAAATGTGGGATCATCTCCAGGCAGTCGAGGCCTACGATCATGGCGCACATGATATGATTCATGGTACAATCTGTGTCTACTCCACCCTTGTTGTAGTACTTATTGACATAGGTGTGAGTCATTCTTTTATTGTCGCTGCCCTTGTTCGGAGCTCAGAGATTCTGAAAGAGCCGTTGGCTCGATACTTACGGCTAGAGACTCCTACAGGAGCAGACTCGAAGATTACGCTCTGGTGTCGATAGTGTGATCTTACTCTAGGAGGTTAGAGCTTCGGCTGGGATATTCTTGTAGCGGCGTCTAGGCCTTACGACGTCATCTTGGGTATAGACTGGATATCTACATTCCATGCTTAGATCGACTGTATTAGGTGAAAAGTATGGTGTGTTCGCACTGATGGGACTAGGTTCACCTTCACCAGTGAGAAGGGAGCCTTTGCAGTGCAGGATGGACTTAAGCAGAGTAGAGGGCATCCGATCACACATCAGTTGGCTAGTCTCATCCTCGGAGCGGTTGATGTGCGGAGTCCGAGTTTTCCTATGTTTGGTGGATTAGTATGCGGATGTTTTTCCTGACGACTTCTAGGACTACATCCTCGAAAAGAGGTAGACTTCTACATAGGCCTTTACCCAGGACAGAACTGATACCTACCCCAGCATATCGGATGGCTCCTTCTAAGTTCATGAGCTGCGGGTACAGATGGAGGAAACACAAGGAAAGGGATTTATCTGACCAAGTGTTTCACTCTGGGCTTCTCCAATTATGTTCACCAAGAAGGCGGATGGGATCTTGCGACTGTGTGTCGACTACCGTTGCCTGAATATGGTGACCGTAAAGAACATGTTCCCACTTCCGAGGATTGATGACCTCTTCGATCTGCTCAAGGGAGCATGATGGTTCTCGAAGATAGACCTCAGGTTAGGCTATCACCAGCTCAGAGTACGAGATGAGGATGTGCAGAAGACGGCCTTCAGGTGTCGGTATGGGAACTACGAGTTCTTGCTTATCCCCTTCGGCATAACCAATGCTCCAGCAGTGTTTATGAGTCTCATGAACAGGATATTCCATCCTTACCTTGATTGATTTGTCATAGTCTTCATCGACAACATCCTGATTTACTCGACTACTGAGGAGGATCGCGCCTACCACTAGCGGGTTGTACTGGATACACTCTGAGAGCACCAGCTTTATGGTAATCTCTCGAAGTACCAGTTCTAGATTCAAGAGGTTCACTTCTTGGGACACATCATCTCGGAGGTGGGGGTAGAAGTGGATCCAGCAAATATCGAGGTAGTGCTTCCATGGGAGTAACCCAAGAGTGTGATGGAGGTGCGGAGTTTCCTGGTTCTGGATGGGTACAATCGAAGATTTGTGCTATACTTCTCGAGAGTTGCAGCACTACTTTCAGCTTTGATGAAGAAGGGGAAACCCATCATGTGGTCAGATAGATGCCAGCAGAGCTTTCAGAAGCTGAGGTGGATATTGACCAGTGCACCCATATTGAGGCTACCAGAGGGGGGCATTGGGTGTGTAGTTTACTGCGACGAATCAGGGACCAGACTCAGGTGTGTTCTAATTCAGGAGTGAGCGATGATCGCATATGGTTTGCGGAAATTGAGAAATCATGAGCAGAACTACACTACCCATGACCTGGAGTTTGTAGTAGTGGTCTTCACCTTGAATATATGGCAGCACAATCTGATGGGCGAGCGTTTTACAGTCTACTCTAACCACCAGAGTCTCAGGTACATCTTCTTGTAGAAGGACCTAAACCTAAGACATTGGTGATGGATCGAGTTCCTCCAGGACTACGACATTGAGATAGTCTATACTCCTAGGAAGGGGAACGTTGTAGCTGATTCTCTTAGTAGAAGATCGAGCATTCAGCTGCTAGGAGAGGCGATGGAGAATCTAGTCGCATTGCATATATCCTTTGTGGATATAGATGGATCATCCTTTCTTCAGTCTCTCACAATCACTCCCCCACTTCTTCAACAAGTCAGAGAGGCACAACGTGGGGACGTTGACTGTGAGACACGACGTGCTCAGATAACCACAGGGCATGTGCCAGATTGATATTCTGAAGGAGGGGAGCACATTATCCTCTTCAGGGGACGTACCATGGTACCAGTTGCACTACAGGAGGAGGTGCAGAGGGAGTTCCACAATTCCCCACTAGCGGTTAATCTAGGAGTGAAGAAGATGTATCATGACCTCAGAGGATAGCACTGGTGGCCGGGTATGAATAAGGTTGTAGCAGAGTTCGTTTCACGATGCCTCATTTTTCAGCAAGTGAAGGCGGAGCACCAGGTACCAGCAGGCTTGTTATATCCCTTAGAGGTCCCAGAGTGGAAGTGGGACAGGATATCCATGGATTTTCTAACGGGGCTTCCACGTACATCCAGAGGACACTACTCTATCTGGGTGATTGTTGACCGACTCACCAAGTCTTCCCACTTCCTACCGATCAGAGAGAAGGGCTCAGTAGAGAGATTGGGATGCATCTATGTATAGGAGATCGTATGGATTCATGGTGTGCCATCAGCTATCTTCTCCGTTTGGGATGAACGCTTTAATTCCCACCTTCGGAAGGGGTTGTAGGAGGAATTTGGGATGCAGCTATGTCTGAGCACCGCTTTCTATCCTTAGACGGATGGCCAGACTGAGAGGACCATTCATGTGTCCTCGACTTTGGTCGCAGCTAGGAGGATCAACAACCCTTGGTGGAGTTTGCGTACAACAACATCTATCACTCCACCATCAGGATGGCACCTTACAAGGAACTGTATGACCAACCTTGCAGATCGCCACTATGCAAGACATACCCAGGGGAGTCAGCACTAGTGGGACCAGAGATGGTATGAGCTACAATGGAGAAGGTGAAGATCATCCAAGAGTGGATGAAGATTGCACAGAGCAGATAGAAGTCATATATTGATAGGATACGGAGACCACTGGAGTTCGAGGATAGTGACCACATCTTCCTATGGGTCTCACCTCGGCGAGGTCTGTGGGGATTTGGCCGGGGCGGAAAGTTATCTCCATGACTCATCAGGTCGTTCCAGGTCTTCAGTAGAGTAGGCGATGTGGCTTACCGCCTGTCCCTTCCACCTCAGTTGCATCAGGTGCACGATGTCTTCCATGTATCTCAGTTGAGGAGATACGTGCACGACCCATCCCACATCATCAACCATGGGGATCTGGACAAAGATGATGGGGAAAATTTTGCGGAGGTCCCAGTGGATATTGAGGATCGACAGGAGCAGGTCATATGTGGATGGTCGATTCCTCTGGTGCGTGTTCTCTAGAAGCAAGAGAACCTCAAGGAGAGCACATGGGAGCGGGAGGCTCAGAGGCATGCTCAGTACCCCTTTGTGTTTCCCTAGTGTGATTTGTAGCTTTACGGGGACGTAAAGCCCTGAGGTGGGGTTAATGTAAAGACATTCAAATTTAAATCAAAATTTTTCTTCAATTCTTCGGAATTTTTCAAGTTCGTAGTTTCTAACGACGCATGATTCCAGGGCCCGGTATGCCTAAAATAAATTTCTGAAGTTCCTTTCAGGTACGTTCAGTAAAAATACGTGTGGGTTTTTCTAACTTTTGAATGGGTGATCAGAATAGAAACATGAGGGCACCTTTGAACTCGCAGCACTGGTTTTCGCTTAATAAGGCTTTCACCTCGACGGCAGATGATCGAGTATGAGAGTTGGTTGTTGGATTTCACGTGGATTAATAAAATAAAATAAGTAGAAACTTATTTAATTTTAGTTGAACTCACACCATGTGGTAATGTTTGTTAAAAGCTCCACATGGGGCTTAACCCCCCCATTTGATGGGGATGGAAAGGAAACCTCACAACCCCATCATTTAATGCTCTGTGTCAACATAAAATTAATTGCTATCAATTTACTTTATGTGTCAACGTGAAATTAAGTGTGTTATGTAAACATAAAATTAAAGCTATCAATTAATTTTATGTGTCTACATAAAATTAATTGCTACCAATTAATTTTATGTGCCAACGTTTTTAATTCGTTTGACCACCCTTTCTTTTTTTTAACCGCATCGTTGGAATTTAGGAAGGTTCCTAATAAATGAACTCTCATAAATTCCATAACGGTTACAATCCTCTTCCCCACTCTTATATATTGAGAGCTTGGGAAGAGGATTTGGGACGGCTTCACCTAGCGACAAAGCCCTAGTAAAGTGACGTGACGCCCAACACCTGGAGGATTACGCTTCCTCCGACGAAGAACGTGAAGACGCCAGTGATAGAAAATTCTTCCTCGGCTTCTTCCTTGAAACCCCCTTCTGACATGGGATCTATTTGATGACCCTTCTTCTTTCCTATTCATCGTCAATGGACCGACGCACGAGCTCGGAAGTGGAAGCTTACGGTGAACGATGACAACATCATCTTCCCCCAAGATGAACCAATTCCTGTAGATTTAAAAGGTAGGGGTTTTGTATATTCTTTAAGTGAATAATTGTACCATGTTATTATTTGATTGTTCTTGGATTATCATCGTCTATCTGCTACCGCCTAACGTAGAGGGCGTGGGCCGAACGAACATGACCTGATGACCCTCCGTTAATCCTTGTTTTTTTTGTGATGGAGGCAGAGATGGGAGAGGTGTCGATGACCGAGGCAGCGGTGGAAATGGCGGCCATGCACCTGTCCCTTAGAGGACCACGGAATCAAATGCCACACGGAGAGGGGAAAACTGCAGCCCACAACCGGGATACTCGACCAAAGAAGAACCGGTCGGTCGTAGCTGGCCGGACAAGAGGACCGCGGGGCCATGTGGCGCAGCACATGGGAGGACCGCGGCCCACGTTCCATGGGCCGATCGGTGGACGAACGGGCCGGAAAGTGGACGACCGGTGTGGGAAGACCCAACAAAGATATAAGGGTTCCGTGCAAGGGGAACAGAGGCCCGCCCGTGTGGACTTCTCACGCCAGGAAGACAGACCAAATTCGGCCGACAGAACAGAAGGGCGGCCCTGCTCGGTGCCACCGTTTCGGAAGACCGGGGGATCGTGCCCCCTAATCTGCTTGTCCAGCTTGCCAAGCCGTAGCCCGGTCCACACCCAGCCGGGTCGATCCGTGACATCCGTGGGCTAGGTTACGCCTCGCCTTGCCGGGCCGCGCCTCGTCGGGTTGGGCCATGGATCGCTGGGTCGGGCCCCGCCTCGCCGGGCTGGGCCGCGCCCCACCGGGCTGGACTGCACCCCACCAGGCCGGGCTGCGCCCCACTGGGCCAGGCCACACATTATCGGGCCAAGCCGACCCCTTAGCCGGGTCGGACCTGCCGAGCCAGAACGGGCCGACCCGCCAGCCCACCGGGCTTGACTGGCCGGGCCCGTTTCGCTTAAATGCGAATAACTTCACGACTGTGCGTCTGAAAGACACGCTGTCTGTAGCACTGGGACCCTTACAAAGAGGCGGTCCTTTTGCGATACTCTATGTGAGTTTTGGACAACATTGGAAGATGGCCGGGTTTGAAACGAGCATATTTCCTACCAGGCCCCTGGAACGGAAAAGCCAATAACTCTTAGATCGGGAGTCTGATTGACGCGCTGTCTATCGCGTTGGGTTTATTTTGAAAAGATGGAACTTTGGGATACATCAACTCTGGACATAGTGACAGATGATGTATCGACCACTTTGCTCGAGGAGCTAACCCTCCAAGAATCGAGCATGTTGTGTTGGGAACACAAGAGCTTCTTGCGACTACGTCAACTACTGTACTGGAATTTTTCGTGGGTTCGACAACATCAAATAGTGTATTGGAATCCTCAGTGGGTTCAACAGTGATGGCTACCCTACTAGAATCTTTCGTGGGTTCGATAGCGATGACTACTGTTCTTGTATCATGTGTGGGTCTGGTAGTTTGACCTCTGTACTTGTATCCTGCGTGGGTCCAGCAAAGTAGCTGGTCTTCTATCCTGTGAGGGTCTGCCAGCTTTGCTGGTCTTGTATCTTGTGTGGGTCTGAAATCTTGGATTAATCAATCACTACATCTGATCATATCTATCACTATACAAAAAGATGTATATCTGTGTGAGATGAGTCTTGACTTTCAATCATTATCATCGATGTGATTTACTTCTTTTATGTGTGGACTGGGTTGTACATGGGTTCGAGAGTTGGAGTCATACTGTGGTTGATAACTTATGTATATGCATGGGCATATACCTAAGTAGAGTCGGTTGGGGCTTCGTGATTGTATCCTTCTTTAGTGGTTTATCCGTTGTGGATTCTGGGAGACCTTCGGGGGTCTCAGGGTCCCTACTGAGTATCATATACTCACCTCTGCATGGGATATGCCCGCACTACATTGAGTCGGATGTAGACGACAGACAGCACTGATCGAGGTGGATGCTTGTAAAGTTGGACGGTACCCGGAGGTGGACCACTTGGAGAGATGTTCAGAGAGCGGACGGTCAGACCTGAGGTGTTATGGAGGCCATCTGTACCCACCCTTCAGGTGGGATTTCTGAAGGACGACTCGGCAGTTGTTGTTTTACTTTACTGTAGTTGTACTAGTTTTTTATTTGTACTGTACTTACTGTTGGGCATGTATTTCTGGCCCCTTTCCTTTCAGCACTTACTTTTTTTATACAGTATTTACTTAGTGTTTACTATTGTTGCGTACTCTATTGTGTTTGTTTACTTTCCTAAATGCAATGCCTTCCTAGCTTTGGGATTTACACCTTTGGTGCTAGTCGCCAGCCCCTGGCCTATGGAAGGCGGGCTTGGGGTAGTCATGGCACGAGCCCCAAGGACGAGTCGTGACATAGTCTTTCTCCCATTTAACAAACACCAAGTCACAATTTAAAAGAATGTGTTGTAACATTTTTTACCTTTTAACATTGTTCTCTAGAAAATGTAAAAAAAATGATGGTTCGAGTATACATGTTAACTTTCCCCAATTATAAGTCACATATACACCATACAATTGAAAACTATATCATATTTAATAACAACAAATTATGTCCAGAACATGAAATCATTTATATGTCCAGAAATAATTAGCATGTTACCACAAATAATAAACATAGGTGAAGATGATAAATAATAACATAGAATGATAAAAAGGAAAAAATAATAATTAATCTTGTTGTAAAAAATATATTTACCGAATCATGGTATTAGATCAACATGATAAATAAATAAAATGCATGTAATACACTAAAAAAATCCAAATCATCAGGTACCCTACAAATGCAAATACATAGAAGATGGACCAATTGGTACTTATAATGGTTCATGTGATGCCTCATACATTCCATTCCCGAAAAATTACAAAATATCATTAATTTCAAAATTCAATACATAGGGGAATGTACAACATTCCCTCAAGGTGAACTAATTATCAAATGTAATTTCAAAAAATAAGAACATCATTCCCAACCCTGGATAAATATATTTTTTCACATGGGTGGGGTGATCAGTACTAGACATGACTATTTACCAAGTTTTGACATATTCCTCGTCTACTATATTACTTCCCAATGTATAAATATAATTGATATGTAACACTCCTCTGATACCACATTTCAATATTTTCTACCCGACTGATCACTAAATCGATATCTGAACTGGTGGGACACATGGTCTCAAGAGAACATCATCATACTCCTTAGGATGTCTACTAGTAGTGAGGGTCTAAAGAGGCGTTAATAAATAGAATATACCCTCATAATTAGAGTATCATAGTGGTATATCAGATAATAAATTACAGAAATCAGAGGAAGCTGTAGTAAATGAAAGACAGACCAACTGAAAAATATTCAAAAATAAAAATTTAAATTCCCAATTCCAATTCACAACATGACATGAAAGTTCATAAGATAATATATAAATAAAATAGTAGACATACAGTAGAGAAAAAACAATAGTAAGTACAGAAATAAAGAAAAAATGTAAAAATACCTAAGGGATAACTCCATGAAAATCATGAGATCTATCCCTGTCCTTTTCTCCTAACTCCAAGGTACAAGAAGGACACCACATGCAACATCCATTGTCCGGAAAGCATGACATATAGTCATGTACCACAATTAAATGGAAACCTGAGTAGGGTGTGAGATATAATTCATAGTATGTTACCTCCCATAGAGTCTACAACTAAATCCAGTCTACGAACATAAAGTAAGTTAGTGTGTAGGAGAAATATATAATAAAAAATAATAAAATAAACAACCACCATTACACTCAGGTTCCAAAAGTTAACCTTATATCTATTCCATCTTTGGCTCAATATCAAAATAATATATCTTATCATTAACTATATATATAGTAATAACATATATATATATAGTATAATTATATATTTCATCGACCTATATGAACCAAGTATGTGCGATTGTATGTGGCCATGTACTTGGAATACTAGTTCTTGGACGGACCAGGGGTTACTCAGACATCCCTTACCAGTCTAAATGAGCCTATAAGCTCTTGAAATTGTGTACATACCCGATATCTCATAATGAGTGAGAGAATTCATGCCCATTAATCAAGATGTTGTGTATTTAATCATGTCAAAACTCGAAGTCCTGAGTATTCCATAATGCCAAGACATAATAATTTGTGTGGAACATAATGCCCATTGTCCAACTAGTAGCATTGGTGTGATATGTCATAATCCACACCTGATGTAAGGGAGTGTGATACCACCATACTAAAAATAACTATTGACATCATTCCATGGCCTATATCAAGGTGTAATTAAATATATAATAGTATTCATGATGCATTACCACTAATACTTTACATTAATAAATCCATTATATTCAAGAATAACATTTAAATTACAGAATATACATAAGCATTCAAAGATTGATATGGCACTTCCACCCTTTACAATTCATTTCATTTATGAGAAGAAACATATTTAAGTAAAACAAATATCACTAATGAACTATTTAACTAATGACCCACCATTTAATATTTAAAAACATGAAAATTCTTTTAACCAGACTCAAAGGGTACATAAAAGGTACCACGGCATAATAAGGAAATTACAAATATGATAAATCCCATTCATTAAGATATCCAATCCGTTATAAGGATCTTGGTCCATTACTCATGTATATAAAAATGGATAACATTTCATAATAGCATTATTAAGGGCCATTTACTAAACATTTCATGTAAATTTCCATAACGAAAGCATTGGAAAAACACAAAAACATTAATGCAAAGAACGTTTTTAAAAAATAATTACAAATTTGTAATTTAGAAGATAGAGAACCTCATTTAAGGGTTTTATTATAAAAACATGACTTGTTTCTTAAAAAAATTATTTATCACATTTATTTACAAAATTTAGGAATCACAACTCAATTCATCCCAAAAAATAATTTCATAAACCCACCAAACAAGAAATATATACTATAATATTCTACATGGAACTTATAAAGTGTCATTATTGACTGGTCAGTTGCCTATATTGGGAAACACCCTTTCAAATCCATGAAGAACACTTAGAAGGCATTCTATGAATTTTATCATTTAATTATATAGGGGTAATTTATTTCGGAACACCTACGGGGTGTCCATGATCATGATTGACAACCTTAATTTACAAAAAAACAATCAACAAGAGTAATAAAAAGTGTGTATGACAAACTAATTTGGGAAAAAAATTAAATAAAATTATGGAAAATGCCATCATGTGGCCCAACGACCCTATTTATGAAATGATGGAAAAATGAGGAATTTTTTTTGATAATCTTCCTTATGGATAGGATGCTTTACTCATTCAATATAATGGTATTATTTGGTATGGTTTGGAATAAATCTATGAAACACATATCTACAGTATAAATTGGAAAAATGAACTCTCGCCATAATAAGTTGGTGGAGAAAATAGAAAAAAATGAAATATTCAATAGAAATCAAGAGAATAATGATTCGTATCCATATTGAATGATGATGCTTAATTCATATGATAGACAGAGAAGATATCAGCATGCCTATAATAATGAGGAGGTGGATCCAAAGGCACCACAGAGGAGACTCAGGCTATTAGGGAGAGAATGAATAATGGATAAAGAAAATGATATTTAACCTTATTAAGGAAATCGTTTTCATTTCACTATTAAACACTGAGTCGCATTGTTTGGCTGCACGGTTGGCCAAATCATATACCAACCATGTGGCTCTTACTTTTTGAAACCCTAAATATGGATGGTTGGGCAATATGGTTTACCTAATCATGACCCAACCATGCGATGAATCATGCATTAGTACTACCTTTTTTATACTAAGAATATGGGATAGGGGAACAGTTTAATAAAAGATTTCATAACTCAGGAAACACCCTCTACTAGAAACTACATACTTACCACACGTCCATGTTCCACATACCACTTGTTTATATCAGACTATGTAGCCTCCCAGAGACCTACCGCACAGCCTTTCCCCATATATCACGTTGTTTAATCAAACGGTGTATCTCCTGGTGTCCTATCCTATATCCATGCATCAATTATCTTATGGTTAAATTTAACCAGGTGACTCTCTATCCCTTCTTTTATTAGATTTTATGGGGTCAGATGCTCCAAAAAAATAGAAAAAAAACTTGAGTAACCCTTTGGGACATTACCCAAGTTTAAAAATAGTGTTTCAAATCATTCCATCACTTGGAATCAGGTTACGAAGGTGAGTTCAAAGAATAGACCATATTCCAATTTCAAAAATTCAAATTACCTTCAAATTCTACCTTGGAACAAAAACATGGGTTGTTACACATTGAATATTTCATGACGAAAAAAGTCATTTCATTTAAAAATAATTATTTAAATTCTAATAATTTCTCAACAAGTAATTTTTTTTCAATAATATAATTTTTAAAAGGAAAATGTAATCTCTTAAACAATGAGTTGTTATGCTAATATAAGAGTTATGTTCATCTCACATATGTTAGAAAACAAATATTGCACTCTCATTCTTTTTAATAAAATTTAAAATAGTACCATGATTAAAAAATAATAGGAAGCATACTTCATAAAAGACTAAAAATAAAATTATCGGAAAAAATACATTATAAAATCATATTAAAAAAATCACGAACATTATTATAAAACATGTATTTTTAATAACGATTTGGGACCGAAGAGAAATCTACAATGATATATTTTAAAAATCATAATCTATATCATATTTAATAACCAATTGAGGAAACATATTCTATTACATGAAAAATCATGAAAAGTTATAGGATATAAAAATTAACATGGATTATTAGTAAATTATTTTATAATTTATTTCTAGTGAAATTAAATCTTATGTAATCCCATTTAAAATGTGATTAAAAAATTAAACCTTAATTATTTTAAAATTAAGAATTATAACATTCAATGAATGATATAGAATAACTATAACTTAATATAAAATCAATTAGTAATTATTTATAAAGTATCTTTTAAGGGGAACATATATATAACATTTAATATAAATTTGGTGCATATAATAACATTTTCATCAATGATGTATGTTTGAGATGAAACCATTAGAAATTTCATATAATTGATGTGAGATTTAATATATGGGGTGATTATGTGTAAAATATTTGTATCCACACAATAAAAAATTTTAATAACACATAAATCAATAAAATTTCATATCATACATAATTTCTTTATAATATTATAAATTAAGTATTAGTATAACAAAATGAAAGGAAATTTAGTCGTGAAACACATTACCTTATGAATATATTTAGTTAATCCCTCATAAAGATTCCATATATTGGTTTTAAATATTTTATAAACATATATAAGAACCATATTAATATTTTTAATATCATATATGATTCTTTTATAAAATTGGATTAATTATTTGTTAATAAACATTCATTGTCATTTTTGGATTAGGTGTTAATTGTGATGTTTTTTCATGCATGTTATATCAAGACAGTTCTAGAACAAAAATCTATGATATATTTTTATAATATAAATAATTATATTAATTTAATAAATATATTTTTTCATTAAATACATATTTATATCCATTACTGAATTGTGACCATGCATAAAGAATTACATCACTTTATGGGGATAGTAAGTCATACAGACCCATGAGTGATGTTATCATATATTTTACATGTGAAAGGGTAATGAACTATGTTTTCTATTTTCTATAGAATATTCATCATGTTATGTATATCACATATATTATTTTAATTTTTCCTTTATTACATACCATGTAAATCATTAGTGAATAGTCAATCACATCGCTTTGTGAGGTGGTAGTCTTCCATACACACATAAAACATTATAGTATTTACTATAAAATAGATGTTAAGATGTTATATATTATATTATAACTGAAAAACTCAAATTATATCCAAATTATTATTGAATTACTATAGTCATAAAATTATATTTAGCCATGATAATTTTTTATGGAAATTTAATTATTACAATTCATGATGCTATAGTATGTCGTACAAATGTTCAAGGGTTTCATTTCCCATTTTAGGGAGAAGTATATGATTTTTGGTCATGGAAATAACATAAAAACATATCAGTATATTAGATATAATTAAGTTTTTATATCATTAGGTATTAATATATTTTATAGGAGGTGGATGAAGAAATAAAATAAAAATGGTCTCTTAAGGATGTTACCTCTTCTTTGGATAACTTCTATTGGATTGAATCAAAAAAACATATTAGGATTTAAATTTGAATAAAAAATTCATATATAATTAGTTTTGGGATGTAAGGAAGTTATTTTTAAACATATTGTATGTACTGGTTAGTTTTGGACATTTTTAAAGGACAGTATAGGGTGTGTCATTTTATAAGTGGGGCGGGAGGACACACGTGGGTTTTTTGAAAATAAATAATTTCACCATTGTTTTTTCATTTAAAAATAATAAAAAATTGAATATTTTAGAAGATTAGAATATATTATATTTAAATATGATCATTCAATAAAAATTGTACATGTTTTTTTTCATTTATACACATTATCTTTTATGTTTATCCCCCTTTAATAATGTTTTTACCTTAACCGCAAAAAAATAATTTTCACTATTTTCACGTTTCATTATGGTCAAAAAATATTTTGACCTTATTATATATTATAGTTTATTATAATTTAAGATTTTTTATCCATTTTTTAAAATTCATCCAATAGATTTGGTATATTTCAATTTAAAATTAAACTTGATGTTATATCGACAAAATGGTTTTCCAAAAGAAAAAAATTCAAAATATTAAAATGGTTTGCTATAAAAATTCAATTTAAATTTCATTAAAATGATATAATTTAAATAAATAATTATATAATTCAAATAATAAACATTTCATAACACCTTTAAAATAAAATGGTGCTTGTAAATGCATTAATAGAAAATCAATTTTTTAATAAAAAATATGTTTTCACTATGTATCGTAAAATAAAAATTTCAAAAAAAAATACACAAAAAATCATCCAAATATTATTTTTATTTTATGATTGAAAAAATAATTTAATTATTGAAAAAAAAATTTAATGTAGTTAAAAATAAATTCCAATTTTATGTTTAATTATACCCTAAACCCCATTTATAATTGAATTATTTTTTTAGGAAACATTTCTTTTTCATTTAATGATATTTTTATTACCAATCAATATATAATACATTAAATTATTTTATTCATTGGTAAGATATAAAAAATTTAAATGTTAGTTTTTCATAATAGTACCTGCCAATTTTATGGGTAGGTTACTATAGTACACTAAGATCGATGTTTGCGTGTTCCATAAACTATCAAAAAATTGATTTTTTTTCAAATAAATATATCATATAGTCTTACATTGTTTAATTTTATTCAATGAATTTTTTTTATTTAATGTATTCTATCAAACATGGTGTTACACTTTTTAAATCTTAGGGTTTTATGCTTTTAGATCCCATCTAATACCAGACAATGTAGTTTATGTGAGACCATAGTAGTTTGGAGTACTGAAGGAATTCTATCCAAGTTAAAATTCATAAATTTATCAAAAAATATAGTGAATAGGTTCAAAACATTCAACCCATATCAAGTATCCCATTATATATATTTTATAGTTTCAAAAAGTAAATATAGAAATTCAATAGACGGATCAATCGTCATTTGATTATATGGGAACAAATAGGGAATCGTATTGTTTGTCTAATGTATAATTAGTTTGTACAACACATTCCTATCATATTAATTCATAATAAAAATCAGTTGTAATTTTTTATATTTAATGAAAAAAATCATTATATTGGTTTCTTCAATAATAAATGATTTTCCTAAAATTTATATACTAAATAGTATAAGATAATTAAAATAGATTAACCCAAAAATTATGGGGATGATGTTATGTACTATGTATATGATTTTAGATAAGTGACCATTAGAATAATTGACAGAACATAGATAGAAAAAATTTAGGGATTATGTAACTTAACAAATTATAAAACATGAATACATTCACAACAATAGTATCCTATTCTAGTAAAAATATTATTAAATTATTTCTATCAATATAAGTATGATCCACCATCAAATTCCTTAAATACCCAACCCTATAACTAAGGAATAGTTGAGGTACATAATAATTTTATATGAAAAGAGAATATATTCCATGGTGTGGAAATCAACTACATTGGTTTAATATACTAGGTATTCCATTGATGAATTCATAATGAAGCTATGTCATAATTAAATCTACGGATTATAGAGAGTGTATGTAATCTAAGGAAGAGATCTCAAGTAGGTCACACAACTAAAATAATGTGTAATTTCCTAACCCAATGGGGTTATGAGTTACATAAGCAGTGATGTTTCATGTCAACCCAAAACAATTTAATAAAATAATATAATTGACTTTTGGGTGATGAGTATAGGAAAAATTAAAACTATTTGATTCTAATTTCTCAATAATATAAATACTACTTCCATTGGGTATGTTGTTCCAGCCCATAGAGTACCTGGTGGTGACTAGCAGCCTTGGTCACATTACATTTTCTTTATCTCTAACAGAAATCCCTCAAATAATAATAAACCTTTCAATTAAACTACTATCCAAATAAAGATTACTAAAGAAATGTGTGGAACTAATAGGGAAATTTACAATAGTACAAACATTAAATAGCCTCCATGGAATATAAATTCATAGAAAACCAATGGATATGTAATAAATAGCTTCTAATGGTTATTTGGAGCATTAAATAACAAATAAAGTTATCCAAATTACATAATAATATTTATTTGTTCAGTAATTATCATTAAAATTTGTTAACTTTAAAAACCTATAGGCATGAATGGTCTCTCTATATGGAAATAAAAAAATTACATGCAATGGGACATAGATTCCCATTAATCCAAGCCTAATCCCACATCTCATTTATGGTATTTCATTAAATTATTTTCATTCAACATTAAAAATATTATTTCATTATTTAAATTTTTAAACCTCATTAATCATTAAATTATATGACTATTAGTAAATTAAATAATTCAAATTTGTAAAAAAAATACATTTAACTTAATAATATATATATATATTTACCTAGGAAATATTAAATAAATCCCAAACATTCCATATTACCAATATCCTTTGTTTCAAACAAAGGTATGATTATTTTTTAAATATCAATAATATCACCAATAATATAATACTAAGAATATTATACAACAATTCATCTTATATACATTATAAAATTACTAAGGTATTTGCAGGTAATCTAATCCACCAAAAATATAATATAAAAACACCATTATCCTTTACACATATATTCATTAATAAATGATGATAATTTAAATTAAATAGATCCTCTCCCCTAAAATATCTCTAAATGTGACTAAATCTAATATATTTTCATCATATTTAATTATCTTTTATAAATCAATGCACTATTAATGTAAAAACTAAATTGAAATCATTTATTTAATACAATTTGTATGGGTTGAAAAATCATATATTGGTTAGTAATATTTTTCACATTGATTAGTGTAATATCCAAATTCCGTTCATTTATTAAATTTTCTAATGAATATAGATATGTATTATATTATTAATCCTCAAATGTAGTGAATTTATTTTTCATCCTCATATCAAAGGATCCATAGTAAATGTTAACTTAATAATGACGAAATAATTATAATGGTCTATCTGGTATACATTTAGTAAGATAACACAAATAAATTTTCGCTAATATGTATCCAAATATTTATTAGTTCTATCTAGAATTCCCAGATCTAGTTTCATTTATTTTAGCAGGAAGTAATTAATTAGTGATCTCTTTTTCATATTTGATTTACATAATTTCTAACCTAACCACTGTGAATTATTATCTTCTTGATCCTATATTAAATAATTTTCTCACAATCTCACCTCACATTCATGTAGATAAATTCAAAGAAAATTCATATAAATATTTACATGGTTCTTTTTTGTAGACATACTCCTCATTTGGTTTTATTAGAAACCAAAATTGTTTATTATAATTATAGACACAAGTAGTTACATAACAAAACATCCTAGATCGGTCAACATAGGGCCAAACTATGTTTGTCTTCTAGAAATAACCCGTTATATTACTCAATCTTAGACCCTCCATCATATGACTATTTGTAGACCTAAATCAAGGTCCTTAATTATAATGGTGATTCGTTGAATGAAAGAATGATATTGATATTTTCTAGGATCTTATACTACACTAGTAAATTGTTCTACCATAATGAATAGGTCGAAAAATTAGATCCTTTAGTTTATGACATCAAAAACATTAAACCCCACTTAAACTAGTCATTTAGTAATTAATATCATTATAGATTTTGTTTATGTTGTATCTTCCCCGACACTCCGAATTCTTGTAGATATATGTCTTATTATCCTAATTATTAATCCATGACTTTTGTAAATTCTCTTCATCTAGTCTCGATAAAAGATGAAATTTTATATCTCAATAATTCTAAAATTTGCTATGTTGAGTCTTTTTACTTCTAAAAACATATTATATATTCACATAAAATTTTGTGATTATTGTTATCTGTTTTTTTATTACGAAAAATCTAAAAATCATGAAAATAGATTATTTTTTATTTAATAAAATTTATCTTCAGAAAATTTTCAATATATCATTATCTGATTGTATGTGTAACTATTTTTGGGATATTTAGTATTATATAAAATCATAGTTACAATTATATTTATGGTTCTTTTAATTCCATAATTTATTGAATTTTTCAGAATATCCAGAATAATGCATCTTATATTCTCATCTCAAATTATAGTTTAAACCTAATAATATTCAACATAATTTTATTTTTCTTAAAACTCATCTATCATCCTTGATTAAATGACCATGAAATCATTAGATTTAATTATCTTCATAGACATTTTATTCATCAAATCATGCTCGTTTTCCACATTGCCCATATATTTGTAGTATGGAACATATTAAACTGACAATAGAATCTTCCTATCTAAATTCCCAATTTATCTCATACTATAATAATGATTATTTTTTAATCATGAATTCCAATCCATAGTTATTTTATATTTTTCATCATCATATTTAATTATTGTTTATTTATAATATTTATTCTACATTTCTTCCACAAATTATTATTATATTATCTCTTGGTATTGAAATAATATTAATTAAATAAATCCATTGTAATTTTATATGAATTGTGAAGAAAATAATTCTTATAAATGTTTAATTAATATTAAATTATTATGTCACACAATATTCCGAAAATAGTGTTCGATTGAACCAAATGTATTATGCTTATGAATTTACCCTTTAGAAGAATATATCTTGAAAAAAATAACACCCATATCCCCAAATTAAATGAATCATTCATAAACAAACATCCAGATAGAATAATTTCCTTAGATGCTAGACACATATTTTCTACATAGTCTCATTCCCTTTGTAGTTTTTACAAAAGTTCTAAATGATGTCAAATATCATAATCACAATCTATAATCTCATTTAAATAGTATAAATGTCTTAACCTATGATGATATTTATTATCCATATGATAATGTCATATTGAATTTTTAAAAACATCAAATCTTGATGAATAATTAGTTAATGTATTTAAATGAAGTATGAATATAATTAAAATAGTTTTTTTGTTTTGAAAGTCAATTAGATTTAAATAATTTTATCTCTCAATCATTTCCAAAACAATTTAAAAATTATATAGACTAGTGTATATTTATCCAAATATTCTTATCGTGATATTATTGATGTTGGTAAATTTGCCATCATATATTAATGAAACATTGACATGATTCATTCATAGTTTAATTTGTTCTATGAATGATTCTCCAATCTAAGACCACAAAAACATTTTCCATTAAATTTGAAATTACCTCAATAACATTATATTTAATCAAAAACATATGATGAAACCTCATAAATAGTGATGTATAGTTCATTTTTGAAAAAAAAATGAAATACATCAAATTTGTATATCCATATATATATATTTCTTAACCTACTTATTGTTTTATTAATATATCATCACATCCCAATATGATGATAATAAATCATTGATTATCTGGTGATATATACCTATATTTCTATAATACACTATTGATTTTATTATATAATTAATGTTATTTTATGAAAAACTCATAAATTAATGATAATTAATTTAACTTAATATAAATTACATGATAGAAAATGTTTATATGAATGATGCTTTTATAACAAATAGTTTGAAACATTAAAAATATCCCACATATGCACTATTAAGTCACCAATATATGTAATTCTAAGAAATTTTTTGGGTTTTAGATATTCATCATTTGGTAATATTCAATAGAGGTTTCCCACTACTACTATTTTTATGAATATGGAACATTCTAATATCACATTTATCAATTTATATGAAAACGTGATAAAAATTATGAATAGTATGTTAATGATACATTGTTTACAAAGAATGAAGAACCACTAAATCGATATAAAAGACAATTTTATATCATATAATTTTTGATTTATTATATCACTACTTTTTCTTAAATATATTTATACAAATAAGATATTTATTATTATAAAGTCTAGTAATATAATTAGATTTATTCAAAAAATAAGTAAATTTTAGTTTCATAGAGACCTTGCAATTTGCAGCTAAATTTTATTGGAAAAAATCTAAACAAGAAGGATAACTATATTAATGATTTCTTTTTTTGGAAACTAGAATAAATTTAATTATTTGAAACAAGATCCTTCTCAAAAAAAATTATAATACAAAATTTTTTATTCTCTAGTACATATAGTTATTCTTCAATTATACCTAAATAAGTTACCAAATATTTTATTTTAATTCAATAATAATACATTATGCATGAAATATGATAGGATAAGGACACAAAATGACATAAATGATTGATTCCATATCTAATGAATATTCTTTCTTAATAAATCATTCATATTCATCAGAAATTGATGGAATATTATGTTCGAAAAACACATTTGCGATGACATTTTAAAAAATATTATTTATAACTATTATTATTAGAATATAAAACACTATAAGTATGTGTGTGATCATACCAAGTTTAGAACCCAGATTTTTTAGGATTTTGTTTTCAAATTACTTAAATTTCATTCGTGCATATAATTTGACACTAATCCAAGTTATTATTTCATTATATTCCACTCCAATTTAACCATGTTCCACATGAAACAACATATCATCTTATGTTACGCACAACACTGAGTTTTTAGAAAACAATTAAATGTTATTTAAACATGCCCATTATAACTAAAAAATTATACCAACAAAATTGAATAGTAATTTTTAATTTTTAATTTTTAATTAATTTTTTTAAATAAATGAAACATATTTATGATAAAATAACTTTTTTGTAATGTTTTTATATATTATAAAAATAATATTTCCTCAAAAAATAGCTTTTTATGTTTTCTTGTGAATAATAATTAAACTGTTTTTTTTTCTTTGAGAAATTAAATTTTATAAAATAAAAAACATTCTTAAATTTTTAGTATAAAAATTATATTATTTTAAGTTATTAATATTTTTCTAGAATGTTATATTTTATTTATGAATAGTAAAAAAATAATAAATTTATATTAAAAATTTCCATTTCATTTAATTAATTTGTTATAAAACCATCTCTTTTCATAAACTAAAATTAAATCATTTTTATGAATACATAATAAGTTAAAAAACATATTCCAAAATATTGTATTAGTTTAGTTCCATTGGAAACATGGAATCATAAACACTAGTATATAAGTGAGCTACATTTTACCCCACTAGGTTCTTCATGACTGTCACCATTCTCAGAAACATAACATGCAATACAAATCTTCATACCCAGGGAAACAAAATATAAAAAGGGATGAGGCTTGAAGCTCATTAAGTGTAAACCAATGATACTTCTAATAATAAACATGAGTATAATTGCATTACAACATAATAATGACATTAAATGATAATAACCTATATAAAAAAGATCGTAAACATTTATCATGGAACAAATATTGACAGTTCATAAGACTCGAATTGTCCTTTGCCAAATTTACCCAAGTTTTTAGGGTTAAGTGGTCTCTTGTAGATTAGCATGGATTGTCAAATCCTTAGAGACCAAAGAAGAAACATATATACACATATATTCTATGGATTTATTTCGGATATAAAGTGTCCAACTTTGGGTTGATTATAGATAGGTTTAGGTAAACACTATGACACTTAAGTTAATTAAATTTAAAATAATTATTTGATCCTAGGTTATCACTTAGGGTGGATTGGATGCATTCCTTTTCCAACTATTTCAATTTCTTATATTTGAGATGGGTTCAATTATGATGATCAAACAAAATCATCACTTAGTGGTTTAATACCTACCACCATAATACTAGTCACCTACACACATAGAGTATCAAAGTTTTGATAGCATTATGGTAAAGGTTTGTATTAGCACTTGAAGTGTGTGGCCACAAATACAAAATGGATGAAAGAGTATAAGGATCGTAAAAAAAATATCAATTAAAAGAAGTTATTATATATTAATAGAGTTAGAATGAACATCAATCCAGATCCTTTATAAATCCCCAGCCTAAAACATTGCATAATATTTATCTAAGTCAATAATTTACAATGAGGGTCTTCTCGGGTTTATAGTTTTAGAGAATTAGTCCATAACTATTATATTACATCTAAAAAGTTACAGTGTAGATATTTATAATTTATATAGATTTTTTCAAAATAAGAAAAATCCTTAAATAAAATAAGTTTTATTTTCTTGATATAAATATTATTGAATACTTCCTTGCTCTTACCCTTACTTATACCCTATGAAAAACATTTAAAAACATGGGATGGGCATAAAAATCTCAATAAGGGTTATAAAATAAGGAAAGAAAACATCAGTCCATCAATACATACAAATCAATGAAATCATACTTCTCGATCATAAAACATAAACTCATTAACATGACTCATAAAATCATAATATTTATGAATAACACATATAAATAATAAATCATAAAATTTAACTTGTGGCATCTATATCATACTGACATTGTAGCTTTCACAGCTACATAGAGAGTTACATTTGGAATACCCATCATAGTATATTCCTTAAATATCATAGGATAAACACTAACAATTACCTCCATATTGTTACCCAATGAATTAGAGAGCTATCTTGGGCTCACCCGCCCTAGTTTTATCTCAGAACCACCTGTATACATAAACAATTCCCAAGAATCCTAACATTATCATAACACATGAACTAGCATAAAAAATAACATTTTCACATTTCAATCACAATATATTAGTTTAATATATTGACATAATCAGTCCATTATCCATGAAATTTTCAACACCAAAGTATTTAAAAAGGGTATATGGTATTTATTTTCCTTTTAGAAACGTTGTGGCTTTTAATGAAGTCAAATATGAAATAATGCTCGTGGTAGCGGAAAGGTCGTCGTCACCGCATACATTAAAATAAAACATTTTTTTGTCATTTAGTAAAATTATTCATAAAGAAAAGATTCCATTTGAATGAAATTAAAATTCAAAGTGGTTTATACACTGTATAAATAAAAGGTGTGTATAAATTAAATTATTACTCAATGAAAGTAGATTGAGATGAAGTCCTTTATGAAAATCTGGCAGCCTAATGACGTCACTTTAAAAATCAGAAAATGAGTTAATGGTTGAGAAAATGGTTTCTCATCACATGGACATAAAATGTACCGCAATAATGATATATAATAACATATCCAAACATGATATAATGTAAATTAAAATATATAACAAAAAATATTTCTTTGACTATAAGAGGAGGGTGAAAGGTTCCCTTCCCTTTTGTCTGATTTGTCTTGTTTGTTCTTTATATCTGTGAATAATTAAAAATAAGTTAATTTATACTTTCTTTAGAACCATTTTAATGTTTATTATTCATTTAATATCACTTATTATCTTTCAATGACAATCATATAACTATTCAAGTTCATATAGGTCATTTGGTCGATGTTTGATACTTGACTAAAAAATGATCCTGTTATAATTACAAATTTACCATGTGGTTAAAATTACATTATATATAGAATGATATTCATGATTTAAATATCATATATTTCATATATATATATATATATTATATATTCATTTATAATAGTCCATAACATTTGGAGATATGAAATGAAAGGCACCGTTCATAGAGACGGTAATTTGTATGTTTGCATGAACTCTACTTTCATTTCTATTTCATATTTAAAGTAATGAAAACATAATAAAACATAGTTATATTATAATTCCATTATAATATAATTTTTCATATATTTTACATAAATTCATTAACACCATCATTTATACGTTCCATGTATGGAATGAACAAGTCATATAACTTTGAGGGGGCGGTAGTCCGCACTTCCTCAAATGAAATTATCGTGTTTACACATCATGAAAAGAATAAATGTACTTTGTAAATAGAAGTTAAATAAGTATAGAGAAAATATAATCATAATATATATCATATATAAATGATCTTCCATAATAATTTTCACCATAATAGGTGGTAGGGGAAATCGTACAATCATTGTTTCACGAGGCTGTATTTCGTGGTCCATAGAAACAGTATGTTCCAAATCCATTAAATCGAGGTGTGTGTAAGTTTTTTTGAATCCTTTATATAAAAACAACCTATTATATCTATGATATTGGTTTTTTAGGTACTAAATGAAAAATAAAAGAATATAGTGTGGATAATTAGAATAATTGAATGAAATTTTAGAAAAGATCATACCTCTTAAAACGTGTAACTCCCTTTGATTTGTGCCAAAAGGATTTCTTTAATTTCCTTCATCATAAGGTAAAGATTATATGAGGAATATAAAAAAATTAGACTATTTGTGCAGAGTTTGGGTGATCCAAGGGGCTTGAGAGGAGTGATTAAATGGCTTGGGGTGAAGCCCTTTTGTATGAGGGAGGAGGGGCACTTTTGGAAAATCTATAAAGGTTAATTTTTTATAAAGACTATTTCGATTACAAATGAGTAAAAATTTATTTATATAGAATACATTATGAATATAAGTTGAAATAAAATCATCCAATAATAATTTTACAGGTTTTTGATATTTTTTAATCGGTATCTTTTTTATTTAACCCCTTTTCACTCTTACCATTTTACCAAGATTTTTACACTTTGAGAATCAAAATAGTTACCAAAACATGAAAAATATCCAATTAAAAAGTCATTAATAAAATTTTGGACTTATAATAACCATTTTGATTAATCTTATATATTTTTTGAATGTTATAATACTTAATAAAATATATTATATTTTAACATATGAATTATGACAATTTTCACACTATTCATATCATGACTTTTTAAAAATCCATAACAACTTGGTTACATTGAAAAATAAACATTTATACAAATATTTCATGTATATATCATCCAAAAAATTCATGGATGACATCAAAATAATCAATTTAAATGTATTATGACATTTATAATATCATTTCTTTGGATCCTTTATTAATCATGAAATACTACATCATCATTGTATCATAATTAAATATATTTATTTGATATTTAAAAATTAAAAATAAAATATCATGATGTATGTAATATTTTTATATTTCTTATGAATATTTATAGTTGAAGAGATCACTTATATAACTCCATATAATAAATTAGTAAAAGATATATGTTTATGTTATATTTTGTTTAACTATAAATTAAAAGTAATTAAATGTCATTTTCACACACAAAAGGCTCCATGGGTTCCTAAAATCAACCCATGGATGCCCATGGTCAGACATATCTCATCCAATAGGGTTAAGAAGTGTGTTAGGGTTGTTTAATATTATTATAATGTTATTTTATTACCCTTATTTACCAAATTTACCCTTTAACAATGGTAAATAAATTTCTTACTAATGTTTCTATTCATAATGTCTAAAAATAAAATGTACCTATTTACACAATTTGGACCTCGTAATTGAAAATATAGAATCCTTTTTTCTAAATTTGAAACACATAAGTTGCAGTAATTAGTTTAAAATTAATTCTTGTTGTCAAAACCAAAAAGAGGGTATTTAATATATAACAACTATCAAAATATTGACATGTGTTTATATCCAATTAAAACATGAAATTACATCCAATGACTATAATTATATTAAATTATAAAAATATAATACAATTAAATTTTAAAATAAATATGAAGGACAATCTAAATATATAAATAAATTAGATGAAAAAGATGTTTTAAATTAAAATGCAGTATTTTTCAATATTCATAAAAAATGAACGTTATATGAAAAATACCAAAATTTCATCCAATGTAAATTTTGATTTACGACTTATAAATAACGATTTTTTTAATATAACAATTAAAACTAACAAAAACTATATTTAAAAAGGGTTCACAATCAAAAGGTTGTAAAATGACCTTTTAAAAAAATTATATTTTTTCATGCTTAAAATCAGATTGATTCTTATTTTAAGACTAAAAAATTTATTGGATAGATATAAAAACATTTAACAAACATTTATTATCATAATTTAGTTATTTTTTTTCATTCCATGAAATATAATAGTTATGCATTAACTACCATTTACGATAATAATATTATTTTGTTGTTTTTCAGTATAACTTAAGGTTGTGTGAAAAGTAAGATTTCTGAGAAACCTATTATTATGTGTTGAGTAAGCTATCAGATAAAGATTATTATTTAACATAAAATTAATTTCTTATCCATAAATATTAAAGGATATAAAAATTTATTATTCAATGAATACCTCGGTTGTTAAATCCTCCCCCTCTTTTGGAAATTGTGTCCTTTCAATTTTAAAATTGGGCTTCAAAACTTCGTTGAAAATCCCACATCAGAAAAAGAGTCAACAAAACTATCACTTTTAAATAAAGATATAGAAGTACAAGGGTCACCTGAGATAACAGATAGTAGGATTCCATGTTGTAAAACATGGATATAGAAGAGAAACAAATTGTCATGTTCTAAGGGAGAATGACAGAAAACATGATCAGGAGAAAGCTAACCACCAGAAAACCACAAACTTGTGATAGCTTAAACGACCATTGATTTTGTTGTAGGAAAAGTAAACGAATAATATTTTTGTATTAATATCCTTTTCATAAAGTTGATTAATTTATTTATGATCTTGACTAAGAAATTAATGAAACATACTTACTTATCATGTAGACTTTCATCCTTTACTAAATTTCTTCTACAAACTCATCTTTTCTTCAAACTATGAGTATTCAAGATGACTTGGTCACACCAAAAGTTCTAGAGTCATATTCTATAGAATCTCATAATCCAAAAAATATGAACTATTTATTTTCCCCAAAATTTAGACATTAACCAAAACCAAAATGGTTAGTACAAGATCATATAATTACTGGAAAAAAAATAATCCTTTAATCTCCAAAATTCAATAAACAATACCCAAAGTTCATAAAAGACCATTCAACAAATAATTTCCCTTAAAATTCATAAAAATAATCTTAAGAGAGTTTGAAACCCAAAATTTATAAGGACTTGATCACACAATCTTCCACGATAAATCTTAACATTTATCTCCAAATAACATCAACTACTTTTAAATTTTCATACTAAAAATTAATTAGCTTAATCAAATATTCTCTATGATAGTTTAATCATTTCCATAAATAACCCATATCTCCATAAGTACAAAATAAAAACATAGATTCCCCCAAAATAAAATTCAATCGTTACTCCTCAAATTAAATGCCATGTCATTCTATTTTCCTTAGGCATAGTGTGTTCCCAAAAGAGAAAATGTCTTCCAAAATAACCTTTATCACATAATCACCAAATAAGTTCCCTATACTAAGGATACCCATTTGATAAAATAGAAGTTCAAAAAATAAACTTATTCTTGATCAATAAAACCATTTAACTAAAAGGAATTATTTATACTAACAAGGGACTTCAAGTAGGCTAGTGGTAGGTGATGCTCCCTAGTCGCCCCTCGGTTGAGAGTTCGATTCCTGCAGCCTTGCCGGATGCGATGGGTTGTCACCCATCCTATGGGTCATCCTTTTTTCTAAAACCATATCATTATTATAACATTCTCAAAAATTACAATAACCAGCTTTATCCTCATTGGTTATCTAATACCTTTCTTTTTTCATCCCAAAATGTAATAACCCTTAATCACCTCAAAACAAAAGATCATATGAATCCCTAATGTTATACATTAGGTTCACATAAGAAAATGCATTTCTTCATTGAATAACCTTTCCATATATTAAACATCAGGGTTACATATATCATAAAAAGTATTCCTAATGTAATTTGATCATAAAAAGAGCATTAAAACTTTTAAAAATTTCATCATCCTAAAACCTACCATAATTCATGAATCCCTTATATGTAGACTTATTACTCATTCAGTTCTCTGCATAATCAATTAACTATGCATTTACAACTTATTTCTTAATACATCATTCATGTAGATCGAATATCCTCATCATTTATAAATATCAACACAAAGATGCTTAATTATTTACGGATAAGAAAATAAATCATACCTTGAATCTGGAAATCATGTTCTTTAGGGTGTTCCTGATCACTTTCTTCATGTTGTCATAAATTCAAAAATTAAACATTCTCTCCACTTCTGTAATTTCACTTATTGATAGAATTTTAAATGTTGAGATCTTGAAATCAAATGAAAATGATATCATGACCCATTAAACTATTTTAGAAATTAGTAGGTGTTGGATAGCTCAAAAAATTTCTAGAAAGTGATTTGAATACTCAAGAAGATATCAAAATAATTTGAATAAAAATTTTCCATAATAGTGATCATGAAATCATCAAGTAGGGATAACAAGGTTGTATAAGATCTTTGTCCTTCCATTTTGAAAAATGGTCCTTAATCTGCTAAAATGAATCAACACATAAACATGAGATGAAATATTATAATTATAAAAGAAATCATCTATAGGTTAAATATATCATTAAAACATTTATATTACTCTAATCTATCAACATATTTATATCTCCATTGGTCATGTTTTTATCCAAATAACCTATTTTACCATAACCCTCCAAAATTTTCTATATGATAATAACCCTCTTGGTTATATGGGATCCTTTACCTACACCCAGGTAACACCCTAACCTCTAAAGTTATCTAAACTGACCGCTGATACCAACTGTAAACATTACATAATCTTGATTAATGTCAAGAATTCACATTGAGTATCATTTCAAGTTTATAGTTTTATAGAATTAGGTTGTAACCATTACATTACATCTCAAAAATTACAAAGTAGACACTTCTACTCTTTACAGATTTTTTCACAATAAGAAAACTCCTTAAATAAAACGAGAGTTCTTTTCCTGATATAAATCTTCTTGAATGCTCCCTTTCTCTTACCCATCATTACACCCTGTAAAAAACATTTCAAAAACTTTGTATGAGCATAAAAATCTCATTAAGGTTTATAAAATAAGGAAAGAAAACATTAGTCCATCAATACATAAAAATCAATGAAATCATACTTCTCAATTATAAAACAAGATCTCTTTAACATAACTCATGAAATCATAATATTCATGAATAACACATAGAATACTAAAGGTAAATTGTGGAATCCAAATCATATTTACATTGAAACTTTCACAACTACATTGGGAGTTACGTTTGGAATACCCATCATAGTATATTCGTAAATATCTTAGGAGAAACACTAATGTTTATCTTAGTCTCATTACCCAATTCATTGGAGATATATCTCAAGTTCACCCACCCCAGGTGTATCTTAGAACCACCCATTTATGTGAAAAATTTCCAAGAACCATATCATAATCATAAAACATGAACAAGCATAAAGGAAAGATAACATTTTCACATTACAATCAAAAGATATTACTTCAAGATATTAAAATAATCAATCCATTATCAAAACCTTCTTCAATAAAAATATATGTAAAAAAAGTATATTGTATTTATTTTCCTTTTAAAACCATTAAGTCTTGTTATGGGACCCAAATATGAAATAATGCTCGCGGTGGCGAAAAGGTCGTTGTCACCATGTACTTTAAAAAGAGACATTTTTTCATTTAGTAAAACAATTCATAGAGAAAAGATTTTAATAGAATGAAATTAAAAGTAAATTGGTTTTATACACAATATAATTTAAAGTTGTTTATAAATCAATGTTTCCCTCAATGAAACGAGATTGAGACAATTTCCCTTATGAAAATTCGGCAGCCTAACGGTGTCACTTTAAAATTCAGAAAATGAGTTGATGGGGGAGAAAAGGGACTATCGTCACTTTGACATAAAATTTATAGAAATAAGTATATATAAGAACATATCTCAACATAATATAATGGAAATTAAAATACATAACAAAAAAGAAGTATTTGATTAAAATAGGAGGGTGAAAGGATCTCTTACCTTATGTCCGACTTATCTTGTTCGTTCTTTGTCTCCCTGAATAATAAAAATTAGGAAAATTTATACATTCTTTAGAAACTTTTTCAAGTTTATTATTCCTCTTATATCACTTATTACCTTTCTATGATAATCATATAATTATTCAAGTTCATATCGTTCGTTTTGTCGATGTTCGATACCTATGACAGAAATGAACTTCTTATAATTCCAAATTTTCCATGTGGTAAAAATTCCATTAACTATATAATGATATTAATTATTTATATATCATATATATAATATATATCTAATATATATGTATTTATAATAGTCCATAACATTTGTAGATAATAAATGAAAGACACTGTTCATGGAGAAAGTAAGTTGCACGTACGCATGAACGCTACTTTCATTTCTATTTCATATTTAAAGGAATGAAAACATATAGATACATAGGTATATTATAATTACAGTATAATATAATTTTTCATATATGTTACATAATTTCATTAACTCGATCCTTTATATATTCCATGTATGGCATGAATGAGTCATATCAATTTGAGGGGGCGGTAGTCCACACTTCCTCAAATGAAATTATCATATTTACACTTAATTAAATGCTTAAAGGTATGTTGTAAAAAAATTATAGAAGTATATATAAAATATAAAAATTATATATATCATATATAAATATAGTTCCATCATTATTTCCACTATAATATGTGGTAGTGGAAATCAAATAATCATCGTTTCGTGAGGCAGTAGTTCGTCATCCACAAAAACAGAATGTTCTAAATCCATTAGATGGAGGTGTATGTAAGTTTATTTTGGATCATTATCAAAAAAAATATCCTATTATATTGAGTATATTGTTGTTTTTAGGAAATCAAATAAAAATAATAGAATAGGGAGTGAAGAAATAGAATAACGGAAATGAATTTTAGAGAAGACGTTACCTCTTAAAACGTGTAACTCCCTTTGATTTGATCCATAAGGATTTATTTAATTTCTTTATGCCTAATTTAAGGATTCTATGGGGAATATATAGATTTTTTGAGCTTATTTGGGAAGATTTTGGATGATCCAAGGGTCTTTTGATGAGTGATTAAATGGGTTGGGGTGAATCCCTTTTATAAGAGGGAGGAGGGGCACTTTAGGAAAGTCTAGAAATGCTAATTTATTATCAATTAACTTTCGATTAAAAATGAGTCCAAATTTAGTTATTTTAAATATAATATGAATATAATTCTAAATAAAATCATACAATAATAATTGGACATGTTTTGAATATCTTTTAATCCTTATTTTTTTATTTATCGCTTTTTTTACTCTTACCAATTTATCAAGCATTTAACACTTTGGGAATCAAAATTGTAATCGAAACATGAAACATATCTAATTAAACAGTAATTAATAAAATTTTAGACTTATGAAAACTATTTTTCTGAATCCTATATTTTTTAAAATTTTATTATATTTAATAACTTATTTTATATTTTAAAATATGAATTATATCAATTTTGATAATATTTGTATCATGACTTGTTAAAAATCCATAACATCTTGGTTACTTGGAACAAACATCATTAATAAAAATATTATATGTAACTATCTTCCAAAAAATTCTTGGATAATATCAAAATAACCAAATTAAATTTATTTTAACACATATAATATCATTTATTTGAATCCTTTATTAATGAAACAATCACTAAGTCATCATTCTTTTCTAATTAAATTTATTTATTTGACATATAAAATTATAAATAAAATATCATGATGTATGGAATATGTTTATCTTTATAATTAATATTATAGTCAAAGATATTGTATATATAAATCCATGTAAATATTATTTTAGTAAAAGATATATGTTTATGTTATATTTTCCTTAACATTAAATTGCATGTAATTAAATGAAATTTTCACACATAAGTGGCTCCATAAAGTCCTAAAATCGACCCACGGACGCCCATGGTTTGAAAAATCTCATCAAATAGGGTTATGACAGGTGGTACGGTTGTTTAATATTATTATAATATTAATTTTGTACCCTTATTTACTAGATTTTCCCTTTAACTATGGTAAATAAAATATTAACTGAAGTTACTATTCAAAATGTCTAAAAATAAAAGGTACCTATTTACCCAATTTGTATCTCCTGATTCAAAATATAGAATAAATTTTTCTAAATTCAAAACAAATAGGATTCTGTAATTAATTTAAAATTAATTTCCATTGTCAAATCCAGAAATAAGGTTTTTAAGATGTAATAATTATTAAAAGATTGACATGTGTTTATGTCCAATTAAAATATAAAATTACTTTCAATGACAAAAATTTGATTCAGTGATAAAAATATAATCTAATTATACTTTAAAACCAATAAAATGGAAAATCTAACTATATAAATAAATTAGTTGAAAATTCATTTTTGAATTAAAATACAGTATTTTTCACTATTCAGAAAAAATGAATTTTATCCAAAAAATATGAAAATTCCATCCAAAGTAAATTTTGATCTCCCTCATATAAAGAAAAAATTTATTTTTTCAAATAGAACATATATAAGTTACAAAAATTAGATTTAAAATTAATTTTCCATTAAAAGGCGGTAATACGACCTTTTAAAAAAATAGAGTTTCATGCTTAAAATCAGATTCATTCTTATTTTAAGCCTATAAAGATTATTAGATAATTATAAAAACATTTAACAAAATTTTTTTATCATAATGTAGTTAGTAATGTTCATTCTCAGTAATAAAAATTTTATGTGTTAAATACCATTTAAAATAATAATAATATTATATTATTGTTCGGTATAACTCAAGGTTGTGTGCCATGTAATATTTCAAAGAAACCCGCTGTTGCATATTGAGTAAGCTATCAGAAAAAGTTTCCTCTTTAAAATAATATTAATATCATATTCATAAATAAAAATGGATATTAAAATGTATTATTCTATAAATACCTGGGTCGTTACACCCTTGCTACTGCCTTGGATCAACCCATCAGTGGGTTATCCCTCCATTGATGATATTCTATCAATGGAAGTAGATATTAAACTCATAAGGGAAGAATTAAAGAATAAATAAATAAATGTTATATAATGATCACTCCAATGTTGTGTGAATAATTTTATAGGTTTTGGTGTGAACAAGTTCACACTATGAGACAATGGTATCAACGTGACATGCCAAAAATACCAAAAAATGAGAATAAGAATATGTTTTAAAAAGAAACAACGGTGAATTAGAAAAAAATACATGTGAAAGCACCAACATGAAAATAAAAAAAGGCAGTATAACATTAAACATGAAAAATAAAACAAGGCCTTCTCAACTCATTCCCCGCCACTACCTTAAATAATCATTTTGGAAGACTTGGGTTGAAATCCCAATAGTACAAAGCATCCCACTTGATTATGGTAGGCATGGGGTAGTGGAAAGTAAGGGATAGTGAACTTCTTCACCCATGACCAGAGGTGGAATCCAACATTCATCACCAAAAAAAGGCATCGAAATGACCATCTATATGGCTGAATTATAGTTGACCATAGAAAATGAAAATTTATCCACATATTTCTCATAACAGATTGTAAAATTTCAGCTGAAATGAATTATTTTTTGCAAGATATGATTGAAATGGTGGGATGTTGTTTTGGGCCCCAGAATCAATCCCATAATTTCATCTTCAACATGGGACGCCTAGAACTTGATTAAGATATCTGAATTATCTCTTCTCAATGTTGGATAAAATGTTATCTTTGAGAATGTTTTTAGTTCTTATCCCACTTTGGTGGCCTTCCAATGTGAATCTTCAAGTACTCCAAACGTATGAATATTTCCCGGTGTAATGAGAAACATTAAAATTGAATTTGGAATTAACATCAATATCATTGGGTATTTAATACGGTGTTTAAAAATGTATTGTGTAATAGTACATTTTAACGACATATAGTCATAATGTTAAATGACATTCAAAGTGTAAAATGAACTAAAATAGTGTTTTTGAATAATGAAGCATATGAATATTATATTTATAAATAGTTAATATTATTCTGATTCAGTGTCTAATCAAACCCCCCAACATGAATTTTCAAGTCCCGGGAAAAATATATCTCAAACATATGAAATTTGAATTCCTTTTTCCAGAAACATTTCAATACATAATGATCACCAAAAACCTCTATATGAAAAAATTATGAAACCCATAAAAATCATTTAATATAATATAGTTTCAATAGAATATCACAATCCCAAGAACACTCTTTTGTTAAAATTCATCACCTTATTTAATCCAATACCAATTATGAAAGATGATTTGTTGTGTATCACAATAGACATAGGGGTTTATCATTATTCAAGGGAGAAATGATGAAAGTTCTAGGTGGAATCACATTTTAATATTATGATGAGTATTAAATTTATATATATATATATATATATTATTTTTTTGAAATTTTTCTAGGGTAATTGAAATTTCACTCAATAGAGTCAACCCATGTAGCGAGACTTTTCTGATTACTCACATCCTAAAAGTCCTTAGGGATCCAAGTGAATACCACATAATCGGTCATCATCTCGAGTTAACTCTTTAAAAAACAAATTCAAATTACCACAAATAGAGATAAAATTACTAACTCTAGACCAGATAACTATGGATTCATGATCCCCAAGTGTTGAAATCTACGCATTAGGTCATATCATTTCTCAACATGATTATTTATTGTTTTTTGGAATTTATTTATTTGTTTTTATTTTGAATACTCATATTAAAACTAAAATGATCACCAAACCAATTCTACATATTTGGGGGACCCCATGAACTCAAACGGTTACCCCACAATCCAAAGGATGTGAGTTGTGAATTTTATTATTTTGTTGAAAATATAAATGATGAAATATCACATTAGACAGCCACGCTTTCCAAAATATGTTCTCCTGAAATTATATATGGATTTAAGTTAGAATCAAGGATTGATAAATTATTTTATATTCGGTTTCAATGCTTTCAATGTTTATTATCATTTTTAATTTTAAAGTAATTTTTTCAACCATGTACACACATTTTTTATTTAACATGAATTTTTTTCATTCACTTCTCCCCCAACATAGAAGAAAATTGTCCCATGTGTTTAAAGAAAAAAACATGGAAGGGTTTGATGAGAGCAGTTAAAAGATAATATTAAAAAATAGAATCATGGAATGAAGTCACCTAGTGGTGGAAGTTGACATTCATGCTGCTCCAATTTAGTCCTTTGATATCCATGTCACTTGAAGAGTTCCATAGTGGAACTAGGAAAAGAAAAAAAACATTACAATACAATATATATATATAATAAATGTAAAATATAAGTATATATACAAAAATTATAGAATAAGGAAGCACTATAAGCCGTAGTTCAGTGGAAAGCGCATTCCCATGTCTCCATTTCGTCACAGGTTTGAGTCCTTGTGGCTTGGCTGGTTGTGATATGGTTTTCCCGATGACCTACGAGATGTCCTTTTAATTTTTTTGGTTTTTATTTTTTTATGTATTTTTATTTTAACCTAAAAACAAATAAAAATAAAATAAAATAAAATGATGATTCATTGTCTTCTTTTTAAATTTTTGGGTAAGGTATTACTCAAGAATCACACCATGTGACATGGATGAATATGACATTCCACTTTCATACCCATCCATACTCATTATAGAAGAATAAGTCAACAGTCTAAGGTACTAACATATTCAATGTTGATTGATTAATACTTTTGTTAACATCAAAATGATTAATTAATCCTATTTGAATAATAAAGATGATTCACAATGATTGGAAACATGAAAACCATAGGTTTCCTCCAGTTCAGTGCTTTTTTAAGGTCGCTAGCTTGACTTAGTCCCCTAATTGTTGAAGTATTTTCCGCATAAAATATTGGTTCAATCAAGTCTTCGTCAACTTCATGTTTTTTGTATGGTTTTATGAATGGTTTGACTCTTTGAACACTAAAGTTAATGTTTTAACCATTGGTGGGATCTTGAATTTCTACAGCCCCATGGGGGTACAACTTATGCACTATATATAAACTTGTCCATCTGGACCTCAACCTTCTGAGGGGTAAACGAAGTTTAGAAATATACCAAATAATATCTTTACCTGGTAACATTTTTTTGGTTTTAATATTTCATGATTGGTATGCTTGTACTTTAGATTTACTGATCCTTGAATTTTTATAATTCTCCATCCTATGTTTCTCGAGTTCATTGAGGCATAATTTCCTTTTTTCCTTTGGCCAATGAGAGGTCATAATTAATTTTATTAATTTCCAAAAAGGCCATATGTTCTATCTCCACTAGAAAATGACATGCTTTAACATAAACCAAAATATATAGGGACATTCCTAAAATGGTTTTAATTTTGGTTCGATATGCCCAAAGAGCATCTAAGAGTTTTCTCAACCAATATTTACTTAATGTATTATCATTTTTCTCAAAAATTTGTTTGATTTCATGATTGGCTAACTCACATGACCATTAGTATTTAGGTGGTAAGTAGTGTACACTTTTTGAGAAATTCCATACTAATCCATGAGTGCTGAGAATGGAAGATTTAAAAAATGAGTCCCATGATCACTAACGATAGTCCTATGAATTCCAAATCTAGAGAGGATGTTTTCCTTGAGAAATCTAATCACAGTTTGATGATCATTTTATTTTGTATGAATTTCCACAACCCATTTGAAGACATAGTCGATAGTTAAAATAATGTACATATATCCATTATATTTTGGGAAGAGACCCAAGAAATCGATTCCCCAACCGTTAAATATTTCTATCACTAAGATGAGAGTGAGTGGCATTTTATTGTTTTTTGTGATGGACTCTACTTTTTGAAACCTTGGACAACATTGCAAAAATGTGTAGGATTCCCTTGAACTACCACAAATACAGTTTTTCCCAGTGCCACACTTTTATCAGTGCAAACGAAAAAGCACTGATAAAGGGGGGCGCCTTTATCAGTGCTGATAAATGTACCCCTTTATCTGCGCTTTTTTTTAGCACTGATAAAGGTACCTCTTTTAACAGCGACATTTTAGCACTGTTAAAGGTACCCCCCTTTACCAGCACTTTTTCGTTAGCGTTGATAAAGGGGGGTCTTTATCAGTTCTTTCTTTAAAAGCGCTGATAAAGGGTCTACTTCCAAAAAAATCATTAAAAAAATATATTAATATTTAAATATATAGATATACTTATATTGATATAAATAAAATATATATATTTTAAATATAATTTTAAATATATTTTAGATAAGTATAAATAACAGTTACACTTAATATATAAGATATTTAGTGAAAATGGCATATAAAAAAATTTAAAAAAATATTTTTAATTAATAGTTTTCTAATTATTATCGATTAATAGTCATTTAATAACAATTTTAAGACTAAAAAAATTAAAAATATTAAAAAAAGATCCAAAATATGTTGAAAACGCAACTCGAACATCAAATGGCCATAACTTTTGATCCAGGTGTCCGTTTGAGCTCTACCACATATCAAATCGAAGTCTGCGATGAGCTCTACGTCACTATAACTAGGGGTACCATGGTCAAGGTTTTTTTGAGGCCAGGAAAGGCCCAGAAGGCCTCCAAAACTGAGTTTTTAGTTGGGGTACCCCGAGTTTTTAACATTTGGTGGATTTTTAGCCTCGTATAAGGGGGTATTATTAGCTTTTTTTGGTGGGGACTGAATTTATTCTAAGGTATTACATTCATATTAAAATTATGTCTTTGAAATTTTATCGTTTTTTATAATGCACTGCAATTTATAATCAAATATATAACAATATATAACAATATATACATATTTTTTATATATTCACACATAAAAATTTAATTATAAATATAAATAATAAACTATATTTACATATAAAATATATTAGCTTTATTTAAATAATAACTAATATCCATTTTATTTAAAATACATATATATGAATATTTATATACCTATATTTTAATCTAACTATATATATATATATTAATATATATATATATATATTAATATTACTACAGATATATATTAATATTACTATAAATATATATATTAATATCACTATAAATATATATATTAATATCACTATAAAGATATATATATTAATATAACTATATATATATTAATATAAATAAATATTACTATACGAATAAATATAACTAAATATATATATAGAGAGAGAGATATATATATTAATATAACTATATATATTAGTTTAACTATATATATATATATATTAATATAAATATATATTACTATATGAATACATATAACTATATAGAGAGAGATATATATCATGAAATGTAAAACAAATCAAAATAGAGGAGTGGTAAGGGCTAAGGCGTGCAGGGGGGAGGTCTCGAGTTCAAAACCTGGTGAGGGAAGGGGCGCATGCGCATTGGGGAATATGGGAGCTAACGCAGATAAAGGGTGGAGAGGTGTGTGGGGGTGCTGGAGGGGTCGGAAAAGCGCTGTAAAAGGGGGGGCACAAGCCCTATAAAAGCCACCCCCCCGATTGGCAGGATTTTTTTATTTTTTTTAAATTTTTTTATCTTTTATCATCACTTTTAAAAAAGTGCTGATAAAAGGGGTCCCTTATCAGCACTAAAATAGAAAGCGATGATAAAGGAAGCGCTAATAAATGACCCTTTTATCAGCGCTGAAACAAAGTGCTGATAAAGGATCCTTTTATCAGCGCTTTGTTTGAGCGCCGATAAAGGGGACCCCCCCCCCCATCTTCTCCAGATTTAACAGCGCTTTTCTTGAGCTGATTAAAGAGGGTTTTTAGCACTGATAAAAGTGGTATTTGTAGTAGTGTTGAGAGGGTGGGCTAGAAGATACCAAACTGAAGAACCTTAGTATAAGTTTTCTTAGAGTAAAAGTGACCTCCACACGCCTCATTGTGATAGAATTTAAGGATGGAACCTTGTTCAGATTTTGGGACACACCTCCTAATGAATTGGTCAGGGAAGAATTATAGATGTATTGATCATCAAACACATAGATCCTAACATCGTAATGAAATTTACTTATAGATTGAGTCCCTAAAGAATTTTGGAATGACTCCTATAACCAAGAAGTTGGTTATATCGGTATACCAAGGGTGGTCACTCACAAAATATTGGTTTCATCGGGGAATGAATTAATCACATAATGGTGAGATAATTTTTCATTAAATTCTATCATAGATATATGATCAGCTAGAAAATTTTCAGCAACCTTTTTCTCCATTTTTGTGAGGTCAAATTATTGTAAGATAAGGACCCACCTAATCAGTCATTCCTTGGAATTTTCTTTCTGGAAGAGGAAATTCAGTGCAGAATAGTAATTGAACATAGTGATGGGGGATTCTAAGAGGTAGGAACTAAACACTTCTAAGGAAAACATAACATCTTGTAAATAGTTCTGAGTGGTGGTGTAGTTGATTTGGGCATCATTGAATTATTTTCTTTCATAAAAAATTACATAAGGAGTTTTATCACAACGTTTTCCTAACATATCTCTTAATGAAAAGTCACTGGCATCACATATGAGTTTGAAAGGAAGGATCCGATTTCGGGATTTCATGATGGGAGGAGATGTGAGTGACTATTTGAGGGTTGAGAATGAACCCTCATAGCTTCCTGTCCAATAAAATGTAGTATCCTTTACTAGAATACCACAAAGGGGATTAGTGATTAAACTAAATTCATTATGAATTTTCTTTAGAAACCAGTATGTCTTAAGAAAGACATCACTTCCTTTATAGCTTTTGAAGAAGGAAGGTGACGAATGATGTCATCCTTGGATTTATCAACTTCAAACCCCCTACCTAAGACTATATGACCATGGACTCATCCCTCTTTAACCATGAAATGAAATTTTGTCCAGATTAGGACCAGATTCTTTTCTTCACATCTTGTCAAAACTCTATCCACAATCCTCAGACATCCCTCAAATGTATCTCAAAAAAATAGAGATGTGATCCATTATGTCCTCTATAAAATACCATACCATGTTTGAGAAGATTACTATCATGAACCGCTGGAAGGTTCCAGGGGCATTTCATAACCCAAAGGGCATGCGTTTGAAGGAAAGTTTAGTGAATAGACAGGTGAATGTAGTCTTCCCTTAATCCTATAGGGAGAAATCAATTTGATTGTACCCCGATTACCCATATAAGAAACAATATAAATATTGACCTTCCACTCACTTAAGGACATGGTCAATGAATGGTAAGGGGAAATGGTTCTTTCTTGGTAAATGAGTTGAGCCTCCTATAGTCAATGCAAACTATCCACCCCCTACTCACCATAGTTAGAAGAATATCTATGTCCTTATTTCTTATCACTGTAATTACAACATTCTTCAGAAAAAACATTGATTGGGAAGACCCACTCACTCTTGGCTACGAGATATATGATACCAACTTTTAACTATTTCAGAAGTTCTTTTCTTACTACTTTTATTAGATTAGTATTGAGTCACCATTGAGGTTAACGACATGGATTTGATTAATATTCTAGAACAATCTTATGTGTCCTAATAAGTGGGATAATCCTAGTAAAATTATACAAGGTCCATCCAATAGATTTTTTATGTATTCTAAAGATATAAATAATAATCCACTCATGGTTGTCTTAAATAGAAGAATAAATTACAATAGGAGGTGTTCCATTTTCTCTTAGGAAGGCATAATTATGTGCAATTGGATGTTCTTAAAATTCAAGAGCAGGTAAATTCAAAATTTTAGAAGAAATTTGGGAAATTGGGTCAAGAGAAATTTTGTTTTTTAGAGCTTCAGATGGGATTTATTCCCCATGTGTAGAATTTTCATATTTTAGATTAGATTGATTAGTGGTAGGGAAGGAATTGGGAGTGGTCTCCCTGAATGTCATTTCTGGAAATATTTCACTAATTATTGGTCTTAATATTTCATCACAGGTGCAATATGAAAGTGATTCTAGCCAAAGAGATAAAATTACTTCATGTGGAAAAAGGAAATTAATCTCATCCTAAATTAAACTTTCCTCAAATATTATTTGATTTTCAATGGATTCATTATCAAAATTTCCAATCATGTTTACTTCATGAATATCCTCATCATCCTTTATTTGTGAACTTCAATTATAGATGTTCAACTCTAGACTCATGTTTCCAAAGTTAATTGTAATGTTACAATTTCAGACTCAAATAACATAGTTAATTGTTTAAATGAGGGGATGACCAATGATTGTTGGGGTTTCTACCTTATTACCTATCTTTCAATTACTTTTAAGGACAATTAAGTCAGCAGGGTATATGAAGTTTTCTAATTTTATCAGATTATATTTTAAATCCCCTTTGGAACCCTAATGTTATGATAAGCAAGTTGAAGTGTGACCGATGTTGGTTGGATCTATTTTAGGTCAAACTAGAAGTATACAGTATAGGTAATGAGATTTACACTATAACCTAGGTCACACAAGGATCTAAAAACTTTTTCCACTCATAGTTCAACAATGATGTAAGGGCATCCTGGGTCTTTCATCTTTGCTGGAAGGGTTCCTTGGACTGTTGCGAAAAATTTTATACTAGAAGGAATAGGTTCTTATGTGATAATTTCCATTTAAATGTGTAGAGGTCCTTTAGGTGTTTTGAGTATTCCAGAATGGTTTGAATAGAATCAATGAGTGGAATGTTAAACATGACTTTTAAGAATATTTCATTCATTGTTTCATGCAACTCAGGTTTGGTTTTCCCCTCATGCATTGACGAAATAGTTCAGGTTGGGGGATTTATTGTTGAAGAGTTGTTTATTTAACTTTTTTTGTCTTTTCAATTTTATCATGTGTTTAATTTGAATTTTCATTAGATTTTGAAGCTCTAGATTGTTTCTGAATTATTTGTTTGGGTTTCTCAATTGATTTCCCACTTTTTAAAACTATCACAACCATTAGTTGTTCATGAGTTGTGTGAGTGAAACTTGACTCTCCCCTTAATGTTTGTTGTGGAATGGAATGTGTAGGAATGGGTACCTTTATAGTTTGTATGGTTTAAAGTTCTTGTTTAAGTTAAAAGACATCTGAGTTCATTTTCTCTATTTTTTTTACACAACTGTTCAAGGATTGGGAGAGTGATAGATTGGGAGGTGGCTTATGCTGTTTGGCTTATTCTAGGAGCATAATTTGTTCGTTGGATTGGTTTTTAGATAGGTTATTGGTATTTTAAAAGATTATTTTTGTATTGGACTGATTTTGGTTGGAATTGGTTATGTTTTTGAATATTTTTTGTAGGGTAGGGGTTTGGTCCTTGTGGTTGGATAGGTTGTTGGTTCTCATTCCAGTGAAAACCTTGGTGGTCATTATAACTTGGGTTGAATGTGTTTGGGTATTAGGTATTTTGGTATTTTAGGGAATTGAATTCAACAGGTGGTACTCCTAGAAAAACATCCTTTATGGATGGAATGGTTGGGGAGTTGTCTATTTTGTGGTCATGTTGGTCATAAATTTTGAAAAGAGGGTCTACATTTTAGATTTCATGGATTTTCCTAAGTTCTATCTCTTAAACCTTCCTAGTGAGTGTTGAGAGTTTAGCCCTAAGGATTTCATCTTCTCTAACAATATGATTTCTAGTATTTCTTCATGTAATTTCAAAATAAGGTGATGTTCCTCTAGTTTGGTTTTGTTCATCAAGGCTTTCTTGATACTTGTAAGCATAATTTGGGGATTTTTTTTAAATTACCCATTACACATAATATCAATTAATTATTTCTCCCTAGGCCCAACCCTTCACAGAAAATTCTCACTTCCTCAGGAATAGAAAAACCATGGTGTGGAAATATGTTTAGCGTGTCTTTTAACCTCTCCCACATTTCAGAGAATGACTATTCCCATTTTTCAAAAAAGTTTTGGATGTTATTTTTAAGTGAAATTTTTTTTGTGGGGAATGTATTTTTTATATAATTACCTTTATAATTGGTCCCAAGATTTGATGGATGATGGTCTATAATTTATTAACCAAATTTTTAGCTGAATAATTATAGAAAAATGAAAGTGCCTCATCTTATCTAATTCTAGTTGATGTGGTGGACACATGGTTTCTACAATATCATTAAAATCCTTAACATGAAGGTAGGGCACCTCGGGATCCATTCCATGGAATGTGGGAAGGTGTTTTAGGAAATGTGGTTAAAAGATGTAGTTGTAATATCCTAGGGAATTGTGTCTAATGCATGAGGGGGGATTGTTCCAAGTTGTAGTGAGGTAGTCATTCATGGTTTGATCGACTATATTCCCTATGTTTGGAGCTTCTTTCTTTGGGTTTCCCATTTGATCCCCCTCGGGGTTTACAATTTGATATCAGGGAATACCCTACAATGGACTTGTTTTAATTGTTGACATTGGAGTTTCAAGAAGATTTGGATCTCATGTAAATAATACCTTAGGTGCACTTGACTCACCTATCCTAGGTCATTACACCCAAACTAATATATTTGAGTTGTTACGGGTATAGGTGTACATGCTCTAAAAGAAAAAAAAGACAGGGAAAAGATAATGGAATTTGGGTGAGAATAGAAGAATGAGTTTGAGGAAAGAAGGTTTTTGGTTTAAGGAAATTACTTGGACCTTGGAAATGGCACCAAAATTTGGTATCTCCCAAATTTACCCATATTTTTTGGGATAAGTGGTCGCTTGTATTTTAGCATGGGTTGTCGAATCCTCAGAGACCAAAGAAGAATCCTATAGACATATACATTCTATGGAATATTTTTTTCTATGAAGTTGAAAACATTGGGTTGATTTTAGATTGGTTTAAGTTAACACTAAGAGGATAAAGTAAATTCATTTTAAAATAATGAGTTTATCCTAGGATATCACTTTGGGTGGATTGGATGAAACCATTTTCCAACTATTTCAATTTCTTATATTTGAGATGGGTTCACTAAAGAATATTAAACAACATAATAAATTAATTGTTTAATACCAGCACACCCTAATAACAGTCACCTATAAACATGAAGGAGTATTGTTTATATCAATCTAAGGTAAAGGTTTTTATTATCTATGGAAGTGTCTGGTTGTAAATTTAATAAAGACGAAAGAGTTTAAATATCAATAGAAAAAATTCTCATTCAAAAAAGTTATTATACATTAATGGAGTGAGAAATAACATCAAATACATCACCTTGAAACTCCCTTGTCTCAACCCATAAGTGGTTTATCCCCTCATTGATGTTATTCTATCAATGGAAGTGAGTATTAAAGTCATGAGGGTAGAATTGATTAAGGAATAAACACAAGTGAAATAAAAATCACACCACCATTGTGTGAATAATTTCACAGGTTTTGGTGTGAAAAAATTCACAAAATGAGACAATGGTGTCATCATGACATGAAGAAATACCATAAATGAGAAGAATAAGAAGTTTTATAAAGAAAATAAGGTGAATTATACCAATTTACATGTGAAAGTACAAACATGACAATACAAAATGGCCACATAACATTTCACATGAATATAAAACAAGGCGTTCATAACTGCTTAACCACTACTACCTTAAATAAGAATTTTTGAAGCCCTGGGTTTAAATCCCGACTATACCAAGCATCCCACTAGAGTATGGTATGCCTAGGGTTGTGGAATGTAAGGGAGAGTGGACTTCTACACCCTGGACCTGAGGTGGCAGCCAACATTCATCCACCGAAAAGGGGCACCAAAATGACCTTCTAGATGGCTGAATTTGTGTGGGACAAAGAATAATTAAATAGATCCCCAGAAGTCTCCTAATATCCTGTAAAATTTCAGATGAAATGGAATTTTTGTTTGTGAGATGTGATCAAAATGATGAGTTGTTTTTATGTGTTGTAGAAAATGTCCTATAATTTCATCTTCATCTTGGTCACCCTAGAACCCCATCAAAATATCCTAATTAGCTTTTTTTCATTATTTGATGCAATGTCCCACTTTATTTTTTCTATTATTAATTCAATTTTCATATTTATTGGGCTTGGATATTGGCTGCTACAATTGTTTTATTAGGCTCTTGTCCAGTTCACTTCGCCCAGAATATTGTTAGTTCAAGGCCAACATTGGTTGTCTTCTAATGTGAATCTTCTGGTACTCCAAAAGTATGATTTTTTTTCAATGTAATGAGAAATATGAAAATTATATATGAAAATAAAATAAATATCATTGGATATTTTATATGGTGGTCAAAAATGTACCATGTAATAGTGAATTTTAAAGAATTAAAATCATAATGTGAAATGATTTTAAAATTGTAAAATGCACTAAAATTGATTTTATGAATAATAAAGCACATGAATATTATATATATTAATATTGAATATTAGAATCATTTAGTGGATAATAATAAATCAGAAGGGTTTCAATATAACAAACCCTAAATTCATAACATAGGGATTATTCTTGGAACTCTATCAGACCCATAAGAATATAAAATTATTTCCATAGATGATAAGTTATCACTTCTAGTTCCATATTAGTAGTATGGGTTCACTCCCCATACCATCTTGGAATTCATCGTTTAATACCAAGACCATCATAGAGGAACAAGTACTTTACTGAACTGATTTCAATCCCCATTTCATCTATGTCTATATCATGAGATATAAATATATAACCAATGAATTGGAGGGACATAAAGCTATCAACCCTATCATAATAAAATCATACATATGTGTGCCACAAGAATAAGAAAATCATATCATAACCCTTGAAATAACATGGGTATCAAAAAAATGACAACATATCACAACCTATGAAAAAGATACATATTTCATAATCATTTAATCAAATAATAACCCATGAAAAGAAGTATTTTTCTATAATAAATAACCAATGAAAATAAAATAGGTTTCATAAACCTATTAATAGTGAAAGAAAAATGGGTTTCATAAAATTCATTCCCTCAAAACATAAACCATTTATAATTAGAATATTAATGGAAAATACTGATTATTTCCAATAAAGTATTGATTAATAAAAACATATGTCATCTTATATAGAAATTAATTTCTAATGATCCATTTAAAAAATTTCTCACGGAAAGTACCCTTTATTCATTGAAAACATTTTTTAAAAATATTAAACATTGTTAAAATATTTCTTTTAAATAGTTTTGAAAAAATATTAAGGAATATTTGAAAACAATAAAACATTTTTAAAATCCTTTTTAATTAAAATTTTGTATAAAAGAACATTTTGAAAACATTTTTTAATCATTTTTTAGAACATGATTTTGTTGAATAAAATAGATTTCCGACTAAAATGTGATATGATAATGGATTTATAAAACAAATATTAATAATATTAAATACCAAATAGTTTAAATGGTAATAATACATGAATAAATTGAGGATAACTATAGGAGAATAAAATTCATCAGTGTTCTTGAGATATGGATTATAATATTTTATTGATGGAATTATAATGATAAATAATCCCAATAAACAAATAGATTGGTACAATAAACTCATACCACTTGATAACATAAAATCATACTCCCCATGTAAGAAAATAAAATTACACAAAGAATAATATATCATTAAAAGTATATTAGTGATATAAAATATCAAATGGTAATATATACATAATGTAAAAAAAATATAGGTTCATAACAGATCATGAACCTCTAAGAAGGAAAATTGAGACTAAACTACATTAAAGATTTGGAAATGTTTGAACCCTAAAACCCCATGAAATAGATATAATCAAATGGATATGGAAATAATCATAAATTTAAGGATAATAATTATATAATATATTCATGATCTATATAAAATGTAATGAATATAAATGAGTGGTGAATCGGGGATAAATCTCATAGAAATAAATGTGAAATGATAAAATTCTTACCTTATGTCTCTACTCTCATCTTACTCATCAAAACCACATGTATAATTAATATTAGTTTATTATATATATAATAGAGAATCATATTATTATATTTAATTCAATATATTATTTTATTATGAATTTATATTAGTTATTTATTATCAACCCCATGTTAATATTATGCTTTGGGTACTATGTGGTTTGTTTCTCATACATGTTTTGACTTGTTATTATTGATCCTATTACATAGATCATGACACAATAATTTACATAATAATAAAATGATATAAATATTACATATATTTATTATATGTGGATTTATTTTAATTGATAAAAAATATAAATATGAAATGGAATACACCATTCATAGAGATGGTAGGTCATACATATGCTTGGATGTTTCTTCCATTTTTATTTTCATATTAAAAGAAACAAATTTAAAAGAAATATATGTATTTATATATATATAATATATTTATTTTATAATTATTAATTATTATATATAATATAATTTACATAAATCCATCTTTGATACTTTCCATGTAATGTATGAATTAATCACACCTCTTTGATGAGGTAACAGTCCACACATCCACAAACAAAGTTATTCTATTTACACAAAATGGAAAGCAATAGGGTATGTTTTATATATTATTAAATAACTTAAAAAACACAGATATCATATAAAAATATATTTTTTATCCTAATTCTCATCCATGAGATGTGGTAAATAAAAAATTAATAACATCGTTTCTTGAGGTGATAGTTCACCATACACAAGAATGATACATTCATTACCGATTAGATGGAATTCAGTGTCATTGTAGAAATAAATCCAAGAATAATATAAAATCAGTATATTCAGGGAAATTTTATTATTTTATAATCATGTAATAAGAATATTTTAGGGGTGGATAATGAAAATAAAATAATGGAGCTTGAGAAATGATGTTACCTATTCTTTGGCTAACTCCTCTTGGTTTGAAAAAAAGGTAATACTTGGATGGAATTGTTCCCAAGGATAGGATTCTAGGATGAATGTTGGTATTTTATGAGGATAATTTTTCAGACTTTTTTAGAATTTTTCTTATAAAAAATTCTTTAGATGAGTAATCATCGGGGAGGGGTCTTATCCTTTTCATAGTGCATAATGAGTGGCATTCTACTAAATATTGAAAGGTAAACAATATTGACAGGTCCATCATACATCACATGCCTCCCATAATTTATAAAATTACATAAAATATGGGACTCTTTTGAAATATTTATAGATAATGGATTTTTTACAGGTGTGTAGGTTATTTTTGTACCTTAAATTTAACTTTTCATCTGTTAATCATATTTTTCTCTTAATCGCTATAATTAATTTTCTCACATTCATTTATATTTATTGTAAAAAATTTAGATGAAATTATTAGAGATTATATGATATGATTATAAAAGATATGGAATCAATTTTTTGAAATTATAATCATAAAAGTGGATGAAATTAATTTAAAACTAATCCCACTAATGTGTTATTGCAGCGGGTTTTCATGCAAAAATGTTTAAAAGTTTAATAAATTTTTTATTCTAATATCAATGTGAAATTAGTTCCAACTAACTAAATTTGATTAAATGATGTAAAATTGATCAATTCAGAATGGTTAGGGTGTATCCCAATTAATGAAACGGAACAAAAAGGCAAGGAGAAAACAGGGTCATATAAGGACACATGCCCTCGTGCTAATGAGAACCAAAGAGAAATTTTCAAAATTCAAAGTCACCTGAATAGGAAACATCATAGTCCCCATGCAATCCATAATCATATTTAGGAGGCCCATGTGATCTTATAACCATGGTTGGATTTAGATATGAATAGTTCATCCCCAGTCTTTCTTTCCTAGGAGAAACAGGCTGAAATCCTTCATCATCCACAACAACTGTTTTTCCTTTGGACAAGGTCTTACTATAATATGGATTCTTTTGGGAATCATCATCATCATCCAACCTTCCTTGCATGATCTAAATATCACTTAATTAAATAATATCTTATTGGTTCCTTGAAACCATCTCACCGTCACATGGATTTTGTTTCCCCTCAAGCATAGGGTTTAAAAACCCCTATTCATTTTCTACAATCACTCCTGAAATAACATTTCATTAAACTCAGGAAGCATGCTCAGGATCCACATTTAAAATTTTCCTAATAAATTCACCATCACGATTCATAAGCATACAATGTCTAGTGTCCCTCTCCACTTGAGACTTCTGTGAAATATCTTGAGCTTCTTCCACTGCTACAACATCACTTTGCATTGTTTTTCTCCTCAACATCCTTCTACAGGAAGTATCATGATGCCCTTTTAATGAGAAAAAAAAACCAAAAAAATTTTTTGTATAACTTCTATTTTTCATGTAGAATAACTTTATATTTAGGACCAAAGCTAGGCATTCTCTCACACTCCACCTTTAAAGATATGTCGTCATCTAAGGCTGACAACACAATATTATGAATAAGGCAAAAACATAGATCGATTTTCACCAGAATCCTAGCATAATGTCTAAAATATTCCACCTTAGTGGTCTTATCCATATAAATTGGAATTCACACTATAAAGGCAATGTCAAAAATAATTTTATGATTCCATAGTATCCAATTATGTCTAAAAATTTAATCTAGACTTGATCCCTATTATTTTTTATGGAGAAAGGATTAAAGAAAAAATACCATTCTTGAAAGAAACCCATACCCAGATTTAAAGAATTTGAAATGAATCCCCAAGCTCTTTATTTGAGATCCTATGATGGAAAAATAATGTGGAAATATCCACTTCCCATGGGTATGCATCTCCCATCAAAAAACCCCTATGTAGAGGTTAATTTCCAAACCAAGCCATTAAGCCTCTAGACATTTATTTCAATAATAAGAACTAGTCTGGAAACAATTGAATGGTCACAGATATTAAATAATCCATGTATAAGATACATGTTAGCAGAAACATGGTCAATGTAACCCTTTTTAAAAAATTCTTCAAAAATTCCATCACACACAGATGAGAAGTTTCTTCTGTCAAAATCTCTTCCAACTACTGTAAGGCATTTTCTAGAGTTCCCTACTTCTATAAACTTAATAGATGATAGTCCATGGTCTGTAACCACCTTCTCCAATGTAGGTCTATGCACCCTGCCTATAGGATCAGTCACCTTCATATCATCTCCACCACTATGGGTAGGGCAGCGGACACCATCAGGATACAGTGCGCAACCCGATTCTTCCAGGTCTACACCGACTCCAACAGATCCAGACAAAACATCCATAGTCTGTCTCACATATATCTCGATACCCAGTGAAAAAACCCACCAGGTTTATATTTTTAACAGATATACAGGGATCCTACTTCATAGTTTCATTAAAACCCTTCGATCTGAGACATTATGATCTATCGGTACCTAGCGAAGCAACATCAACTACCACAAGGTTCAGATCTGGAGCCGATCTATAGGTCTCTTTCGTGATGGTTTCAAAATCCCTAGAAATGGTGTTCTTCGGGATATCAACATGAGTCACAGAAAGATCCATTTTTTGGATATTAGTGCCAGTAAGTGGGTTGGAACCAGGAGAATAGGAAGATCCATTGTTGAGGAACCCAAGATCTGCAAATCACCAGAATCGCCTTGAGAAGAGCTTCAGACCTACACAATCCTCATATATCATAAAATTGATCTAATTTGTCTTTAAAATGAAATTAATATAAAATTTATCAATATTTATAAACTATAAAAAATGTTATGAATTAAAAGTCAATGATTTTCACTATTCATAAAAAAATTATGTTTTTCATAAAATTAAAAAAAATGAACCATAAGATAATTTTTAAATTATGAATTAAATCATGAAGTTTTTTAAAAAAAAATTCTAAAATTTACTTACATTAATTTTATTCTTGTAATTATAAGAACAAAAAAAGAAGTTCATTTTGGAAAATAGTATTTTAAATCATAAAAACACAAACAAAACTTAAATGTTTTATTATCAATAAATTGTTTTTTATATAATGAAATTACAAATAATATTTATAAAGTAGTTATTAATATTCATGTTAATATGTTTAATGGCTTGGTTATAACTATCATGTTAAAATAATAAAATCATGCTTCATAGAAACTCGGTGTTGTTTGTAGTGCAAGATTAGTCGATGTTGTATACAGTGAATGAATAAAATTGTGAAACATATAAATAATGTCAAACATAATAATGTTTGTAATGAAATTCATAAAATATAATCAATTTTTTTGAAAAACAAAGTTCATAAAAACCTAGTATTTAATATTATACCCCCCATAAAATGAATTTCCTCTCGAAATTCATCATTATGATAAAAAATGAGGATACTTATACCTCATAATATCCTCAAGTTTCAATATAGCATCCTATAAATGGTTGTTTCTCTAAAAAATATTGAACAGGTAAGTGGTCTTGTTTCATAAAACTCTCTCTACATGATCCCAAATTTTAACAGGTAGTTCCTCATAATAATGACCATGCTCTAGCAGTATGACCTATATGTTCATTACAGGTGAAGGGTGATGAGTTAAATTCCTTATGAGATATTAGTGCAACACATTTTGTACTTGAGATATATTTTTAGGATGATCAAAGTGATAGGCTATCATCCCGATATGATCAGTATTTTCAAAGAGACTGTTATACCTCGGTCTCCATATAATAGTCTTCCTAAATATCATAAAGTAATTTTAAGGAGATATTATGAGAAAAAACATTTCTCCAACATCACATTATAGATCATGTTGATTTTTATCAACATAATGTTTTCTGAAATCGAGATACCTTCATATGAATCTAAATGGATCTAACTTTCCCTTCCATTTATTCAACTATCTCAGGTACCAATGGATTTCTTTATCAAACATTATCCTAGCACGTTGGATATCTATATTTTATCCCATATATTTTATTATAAGGATCCACCTAAATTCTTGAGTGAAATGTACTATCATAATAAAGGTCAACTAGAGGAAGGTGTTGATCCCAACCACCTTTGAAATCAAATTAAAAATATCTCAACACAACCTCTATGGTTTGAATTTTTTATTAGGCTGACCATCAATATAATCATTATAAAAAGTTGTTAAACTCAATTCCATGTCATGTTCTTGATGGGCAATTTTCCATAAAATTGATGTAAACCTCATACCCCTTTTAGATATAATAGAGTTTGGCACTCCATGAATCCTTACAACTTCCTAAATGTATATCCCAGCAAGATGATCTTGAGATAAGCTTTCTCTGATAATAATTAAGTGTGATGACTTGGTAAGATGATCAAATATCACACATATATAATTAAACCCTTTAATGGTTTTTGAGATTCCAATGACAAAATAAATTGTAATGTTCTCCCATTTCCATTCTGGTATGGGTAATTGATGAAAAATAAACTTAGAAATTTTCTTTCAGCCTTAACTTGGTGAAGTTACAAGAAATTAGATATGAAATATGTGATATACCTCTATATTAAATCCCAAAAAATGTATTATTTGATGTCTCTATACAACATCTTACATCTTGTATTAATAGAGAATGAATTACCATGATCTTCCTCTAATAACTCCATTAAATTTGTTGTAGAAAAAATGCATACCAGGTTTATGAACTTTATCATTCCATCATAATCCATGATAAACTCAAGAACACTTCTAACCTTATTTTATAGATCTTCATTTTTATTCTTTTACCTCTTTAATAATCACATGAATATAGGGTTGATCATTCTATTTAGCATGATAATATTTTCCCCTTCTTTCATGATTTCCAAATTCATCCTTTGAAAATACAAAAATATTGTATCTTTTAAAATCCTTATCATGTATAAGCTAGCATGATACTTTATACTAAAATCATCAGCCACGCTATTTGGTTTCCCAGGTTTTAATATATTAAAATGTCATAATACATTATCAATTAAAACCATCTTTTACAATACATGATCAACTCTTATGCGTGGAAATATATATCATAATTTTAATATCAGTATATATATCACACATTTCTCCATAATGATAATTAATCTATATATTTAATTATAAAATTACCACTACTAACTCCAAATCATTATTTGGATAATTTTTCTCAAAAATTATTAAGTATCACGATTCATAGTATATAACCATGATATTTTGTATAATAACTCTTCCCAATACCTTCTTGGATGCATAAATATATATTACAAATGCATCTTAATTACATGGTAATTCAATCACATGTGTTCTTACTACCTTTCTCTTCTGTTTCTTCAAATTTTCCCCACATTCATATACTCATATGAACACAGGACCCTTCCATGTTAAAATGGTAAGAGTATACGATAGTCAAGATAAATTATCAAGAAACCATCTATAATATCCAGATAAACCAAAAAAACAATTAATCTCATTCACCATGTTAAAAAGGTCTTCATTATCTTCCTTTCTCATTGAAAAAATAAGAATATTATCTATAAAGTCCACCAAAAACATATTGAGGTAATCTCTAAAGACTTTGTTCATCAAATTCAAGAAGATATCAGGGGAATTAATAAGACCATAAGGCATTATTATGTATTCATTGTGTCCATAGCATATATTGAAATTCATATTGGGTATATTCTCTTTATTGACCCTCAATTACTGATTTCCAAAATGAAGATAGATATTGTAAATGTATTGATCTTCACGCATTTGATCAAATAAGAAATCAATATGGGGAATAGGATACTATTTGTTGATTATGATCTTTTTCAACTACTGAAAATCAATACAAAGTCTCATTAATCCATGTACATTTTTCATAGAAAGAATAGGTCCCCCCCCAAGGTGACATGCATGTCCTAAAGAATCCCTTATCAAATATTTCATGGAGTTTCTAATTCAATTCATACAACTCAATTTGGGCCACTTTATCAGAAGACTATGTAATTTTTTTGAAAAAGGTATGTGATCTATTAAGAACTCAACATCACATTTTGTTGGAAATCATGGAATCTATTCTAGAATGACATCCAAAATGTCTTGAAAAATTAACTTGTCATTTATATCAATTTTCCCCCTAACCATTTGAGATATAGATAACTTTTGAATGGGAATTAATACCCATACACTAGATTTAATCTGCACTGAATGTTTGTAATTATCTTTTCAATGATAGATGATCATAGGTAGCTTCAAATATAAAATTTAACAACCATTATTTAAAAATTGTTCTAGTATTTATGAAGATAAGGTAAATCCATGTGTAGGATGGCTTCAAAATCAACCCAAGAAATAATAAAATTATTTGTATGAACTACATACCAAAAACATCATCTGGAGAGGAATCATACACTTGAGATGTGATCATCATACCATTAGTAGTTTTCCCTAGTAATTTTACATATAGTAATTTGGGTGGAATCTTAATACTATAATAAAATTATTTAGATAAGAATGTGTGGGTAGATCTAGGATAAAATAAGACATTTTTAGTTATATATTGGATGGTACGTGTGACATTCACCATGTCATTGTCTCACCCCTCATCAGAAATTTTGATTGTGTGTGATTTCCCATTTTCACATGGTTTAAGAGCTATCTAAAAATGATCATCATCACTAATCCATAGGTTTGGGAACTGGTTATCATAATTACAATTATCCTTAGACTTGTAACACTAATGTGGAGGATGTGCATTCTATGCATTTTTATCTCTATTCTCATGGTTAACTACCTTCTTCCTTATACTTTTGCAGTCAAATTCTTGATGAACTTACCTTACACGAATATTTATTATATCCATTAAGAAAATTTAATCCATAATTCTTTCCACACATATATCATAAAGTAAATATCACTTTCATATCTTCATTTTTAACATATTACTTTGAACTCCATCTTACTTTTTTTTTGACAACCATGAGATAGATAAGTAACTCCTACGTTTATTTCAAAACATCATTTCACAATGGAAAATATCTTCATAGAAACTGAAGTATCTTTATAATGACCCATACTTTACATACGTTTTTATTTCTTCAGAATTAAAGTATATTTATTACAACATTTAACAAAACCTTGACAGGACCGTATAGTTATAGTGTCTTTGGAAACTGAGGAACATAAACAACTGGTTCTTAAAATATTTACACTGTCTTCTATTTATTTCATCATAATTAGACTCATTTTGGGCATATCATATTTAATAGCCTTCTTCCAAACCTAGGGAAAATAAACATACAAATGGGTGAGCCCAAATTCTGAGTAAGGGTAAACAAAAAAATTATCAATCATATCATATTCATAGGAACATAACATTTGAAAATATTATCCTGCATAAGAGGTCATAATATCATGTCATGGGGTAAATCATAGAAGTTAAATGTAATCCCAATAATCATAAAATAAGACATGAAAATTTTTGGCATACCCACATAAGCATAGAAAATCGTTTCATAATAACCTAGGCTCATTTCCAAGACCATTATAGAGGACAAAGTACATTACTGAACTGAGTTCACTTCTCGTTCCAGTCATATATCACTGAATTGGAGTCATCCATGTCTATCTCATGAGATATAAATCATTACCCAATAAATTTGAGGGAGATATAGGTCCCATGTATCTCATAATGAAACCATTCTTATGTGTTCCACAAAAATAGAAATCATACATCATAGCAAAACCCATGTAATAAAATTGGATTCTTAAACATCATGCCATCATAACATAGTTAATATAATCTTAAATGACTTCATAAAAATAATTCCATCATAACATAGTCAAATAAAAGTAATAATAGGGATGAAAATATAACCCTATATCATCTTAGATGGAATATAATTTTGATAAAACACTTGAACTTATTTCTTGAGTAAAATACCATTTCTTCTACAAAAACTTTTTCATTCCTCAATATGTCAAGAAATTTTAGAAGAAAATAGGTTAATTGAAATTTTTTAAAGTAATATTCCTGGAAATAATTCTATATGAAAGTGTAAAAATCCGTTCATGATGTATAAGTTTAAAAAACATATTCCCAGTACTTTTTCTAGAAAAGAAAACAATTACCTCGTATGGTAAACAAAAGAAAGATTACATTCATACCATGTGGTAAAAGTAAAAATAGGGTAAAAATGACATTAAAAAAACATGGAATAATAGTAAATATTTTATGAAAACCTTTTTAGAAAACATTTACATGGATGATAAATATAACCACAGTAAATACTTACAAATAAAAAATCTCAAATAAAAATGAGATTGGAAAAGTTATCCATTACCTTAGGTATGATATGATTTGTTTTTACCTAAAACTCCTATATAATGATTTAAATAATGTTACATATTTCTTTTATAATCATAATCATTTTTAGGATAACATTTATGATCATATTTTCATCTATTTGTTAGTAACATTTCCTTATTACTCGTTATTCGGGTATTAACTACTTTATGTTCTTGTGTATGTTTTGTCAGATAAGTTCTTGTTCTTACTTTTAGGTTATAGTAATATCATTTAAATCGTGGTATTATTATAATATATATCATATTTTTTCATTCAATTCATTTATATAATGATGTTTTAATTAATATCATGTAGAACAAATCACATCGCATTGTGGAGACAGTAAGTCGTACGTATGCATTAGCGACAATATCGTTCCCATAATTATTGAATGGTATTGAAGTGGATAGTGTATAGTATCACAGAATTATTATAATGTTATATTATTCATATATAGGTATTATTTATACCATTATACCCATCCAAGTAATGTGGTTGTGAAATACATATTACACCACGGCGTGGAGACGGTAATTCATACTTATGAACGCGTTGTGATTTCATTTTTTCATAGCATCGATAGAATTTGAAATAGGGTTGTTTCATATTTATAATAAAATATTAGTATAAATTTGATACTAGAATTATTATTTTATAATTAAATAACTAATTAAGATGAAGTAGAAGAATAAATACACTTGAAAGAATCAGTAGAAGAGATTACCTCTTCCTTGACATGCCTCCTTTGAATTTCTAATTAGGGCATTAGAGTTGGGTTTTTGAGAAGACTAGAACCTCAATATTGTTACTAGGGGAGTTTATAAGAGTAATGGTCAGGTTTTGTCCGAGATTGAAGGCTCAAAATGGGGTGAATAGAAGAGGTTGGAGGTGCCCTTTTATGAGAGAGGAGAGGGCCACTTTAGGAAACTCTCAAACATATTAATTTATAATAAAATTAAACCCTACCCAAAATCCACCAAATTGTCCCTAATTTGAAGATGAGATAATTTAGGGTTGTAATATCATCAACCAATAAATTTTGGACAACTTATATTTTCAATTTATACCTTATCTTTTTAATTAACCCTTAGTTATTCTATTTATATTTAGTTTTGGAAATAATATTCTAAATATTTAATGGTAATTAATATTTACTTATGTGGTGTTAATTGACCATAAATGGATACTTTATGATATTTTATCCATTATAATTATCACTTTGTAATTTTTAAATATTTTTATTATAATTAAATAATTTAATAAATTGTTATGTTTATAAAATATCAGTAGTGTCAATTTTGACGCTATTCATTTATAAGACTTTAAATAAAATTCACACAGAAGATAAATTCAAAACAAAATTTTTAATACACTCGTAACATGTAATAGTCGCCTATAAAATTCACTTAGAACATTACTTAGGTTCTATGATATTTATTTTAACATTTTTAAAACCATTTATTTGATATTTCTATTAATAAAATAATTTCTACATCACTTTTTATGTCATCATTAATGGTATTTATTTAATTTCTAAAAATTATAAATAAATTTTAATTATGTGGTTATTTCTCTTATCTTTTTAGAGAATATCTATAGTCGATTTTACCTTCTATTTATCCATATATTAAAATTAACACACTTATATAAAAAGTGATTGTGACACTTAGTCCATTTCATTAGTTTTTTTTACATTCATGTAATTTTCATGGGTAAGTGGCAACTAAGTGATTCTATTTATAAAAATAGATGATAAGGGTTTAATTTGGTCATCTAATATGATTTTTACAGGTGTTAAGGTAATTTTATAATATTATTTTACCCTACATTAACTGATTCACCATTAACCATGGTAATAAAAATAATTATCAAATTTACTATTCATAATATCCAAAAAGAAAGTATCCTATTATCATAATTTGTACATAATTATTTCAAATACGGAATCAATTTTTCAAAATTTCAAACCCAAATGTTGTATTAATTAATTTAAAATTAATCTATTTGCTAAGAAAATGGGTTTTGGAAGTTAAAAAGTTGCAAAAGATTGAAATGTTTGTACCTATGAATTCAATTTAAAATTAATGATAATAACATACATTATATTAAATGGTAAAAATATATTCTATTTATAATTTAAATAGAACCATTCAACATTGAATGGTAAAACCATTCAATTTAAAACCATTCAATATAAAATTAATCTCTAAATTAAAATTGAACCATTCAATAGAACCATTCAATATATTCTATTTATAATTTAAAATATATTCTATTTATACTTTAAATAGAACCATTCAATATATTAAATGTTTGTACCTATGAATTCAATTTAAAATTAATCTCTTTGCTGAGAAAATGGGTTTTATTATATTTAATGGTAAAACCATTCAATATTATAATTTATCGATATAAATTATCTCAATGTAGAAAAATTATTTTTAATTAGAATTTAGCGTATTTTTACTATTCATCAAAAGATAAAAGTTATCAGAAAAATATCAAAAAATTATTTAATGTAAATTTTTATACCCTACTTAAAAATAACATGTTTATGTTGTCATATAAAAATAATTAATGTGTCAATGTCTTAATTTTAAATGGGTTCATCATTCATAGGTGTAAAATTAACCTTTTTAAAACGAATACATCAAATAGGGTTTTATTCATAACCTATGAATAAAATATCCATTGCATGAATATAAAAAATATTTTATTTAGTATATAACACATATATATCATATTAATTTCATTACCAAAAGTAATTCACTCAAAAATAAAAATATCTAATTGATTTATATTTTTCATAATGCATTTTCATAAATTAGTTATAATTATTCCTAATAACCTAACAGCTAGGCTATAATGGTAATTTTATATTAATTGCATCTCACAGTTGTTTTAATCTCATGATTACATGCAAATAAATCTACTGAAGAATATAAATTATTAAAATATTTTATAAAAACATATGGGTGTTACATTCTACCCCCCATAAATTGAATTTTTCCCTTGAAATTTGCCACTTGGAAACAAATAGATGATGATAACTCTCCTTCATCATATCCTCAAGTTCCCATGTAGCTTCATTATATTGGTGGTTCCTCTATAAATCTTTAACAAAGCAAGTGGTCTTGTTTTTTAGAAATGTTTCACTATGATCCAGAATTTCTATCGGTTGTTCTTCATAAGAAATATCTTTCTCCAGTGGTATGACTTATGAGCTTAGTACATGTGAAGGATTGGGTATGTACTTTTTCAGAAGAGATACATGGAACACATCATGAACTTGAGAGAGGTTTCGGTGGAAGCTTCAATCAGTAAGCTAAATTCCGAAAATAGTCCAAAATTTTAAAAGGACTGATATACCTAGGGATCAGCAATCCCTTCTTTCCAAATCTGATTACTCTCTTCTAGGGAGATATTCCTAAGAACACCTTATCACCCACTTCAATCTCTTGGTATTTTCTTCAGATCAGTATAACGTTTTTGTTGACTCTGACCTACTCTTATATGTTTCTGAATATATCTGACCTTTTCTACCATTTCATCAACAAGATCATGTCCTAATAGATTTCTTTCCCCAACTTCGTCCCAGCATGTTGGATTTCTGTACATTTTTTCATATAGGGATTCATAAGGATCCATATGAATAATGGAGTGAAATCTATTGTTATAATAAAATTCCACCAACGGTAGGTGTTGATTCTAACCACCTTTGAAATCCATAGAGCAAGCTCTCAACATGTCTTCCAAAGTTTGAATTGTTCTCTCAGACTGACCGTCTGTATGAAGAAATATGCAATACTGAAATAAAACTCTGTATCCAGGGCATGCTAAATACTTCACCAAAATTTTGAGGTAAACTTTAGATCCCGGTCAGATATAATGGAAAGTGGTACACTATGAAATCTTACCAATCTCTTTACATATATCCTGGAAAGATGATCAAGGGAGAAATCCTCTCTGATAGAACTGAAGTGTGATGACTTCATGAGATGATCAACTATAACCCATATATCATTGTTTCCTTTGGATGCTTTGGTAAGTACGATGACAAAGTCCATAGTGATGTATTCCCATAACCATTCTGGTATGGGTAATGGTTGTAACATAACCTTAGACTTCTATCTTTCAGCCTTAACTTGCTTAAAATCCAAGCATCGAGAGACATATTCAGTGACATATCATTTCATAACATCCCACCATAAGTACTCTTTCTGGTCCCTATACATATTCTTGCTTCCAGGGTGAATAAAGAATGAATAACTACGAGCCTCATCTAATAGATCCTTATTTAATTCTGGTATGGGAGGAACACACACTAGAATCCAGAACATTATTATTTCATTACAATCATGGTTGAATTCATGAAAATTTCTCACCTTCTTTTGTAACTCTACATCTTCCTTCACTACCTATTTTATATTTACATTTATTAATGGTTAAACATAAATTTTATAAATATAATATTTCTCCCCTTCAATTATAATTTCAAGATCCATCTATTGAAAATCCATAAATATTGGATCTCTCATGATCCTCATCATGCATAAGCTGGAATGGTCTTGTCGACATAATGCATCTTCCACCTTGTTTGGTTTCCCAAGGTGGTAATGTATTGAGAATTCATAATATTTAATAAACTCCAACCATATTCTTTGGTGAATATTCATCTCTTTTTTTGTGTATATATACTTTAAACTTTTATGATCAGTATAAATATCACACCTTTCACCATAAAGATAATGCCTTAATATATTTAATGAAAAGATTACTACTAATAACTCCAAATAATGAGTTAGGTAATTTTTGTCATGGATTTTCAACTGTCGTGAGGAATAAGCTGTCACGATATCATTTTTCTTGAGAATACACCCCAGTCCCTTCGTGGATGCATCACTGTAGATCACAAACCTTTCTCCACTACAAGGCAGTGTGACTATAGCTGCACTGGATAACCTTATTTTTAGCTCCTTGAAATTCTCTTCACATTCCTGCATCCAAATGAACATAAATATTTTCCAAGTCAACATGGTGAGTGGATTAGATAATCATGAAAAATCATTCACAAAACGTCGAAAATATCCAGCCAAACCAAGAAAACATTGGATCTCAGTTACTATTGTTGGTCTCAAACATCTTTCAATAACCTATGTTTTTGCTGGATCCACAGATATACCCTCTCTTGAGATTATGTGACCCAAAAATGAAACTTTTTGAGGCCAAAATTCTCACTTGGTAAATTTGTCATAAATCTTCTCCTTTCTCAAGGTCTTTATTACACTTCTCAAGTGATATTTATGTTCTTCCTTTCTCTTTGAATAGATAATTATATTTTCTATAAAGACTACCTCAAACTGATCAAGATAGTCTCTAAAAACTCTATTCATTAGATCCATGAAGATAGTAGGGGAATTTAAAAGACCAAAAAGAATAACTATAAACTCATAGTTTCTATACCTTGTATGGAAAGTAGTGTTTGGCATATCCTTATTTTTTACCCTCAATTGATGATATCATGAACAAAGATCAGTCTTGGAAAAGTATTTAACTCTGTATAGTTAGTCAAATAATTCATGAATAGATGGGACATGATATTTTTTCTGGATAGAGATCTTGTTAAGTTTCCAATAATTTATGTAGAGTCTCATTGTTCCATCTTTCTTCTTATCAAACAGAATAGGTTCTACCCAAGGTGGTGCACTAGGGAGTATGAATCCCTTATCATGATTGTCTTGGAGTTACTTCTTCAGTTCCTACAACTTAATTGGGGCCATTCTATAAGGTGTATTTGAAATAGGCATAAAACCCCGTAAAAGTTCTATTGAAAACTCAACTTCACGTTTTGGTGGAAGACCAAGAAATTCCTCCAGAAATACATCATAAGTATCCCATACAATGGGTATATTCTTAATTGTGAGTTTCTTGCCAACCATTTTAGATAAATAACCTTCATTTATTGATATCAATACCCATAAGATGGAAGAAATTTTCTATTGGATGGTTATATTCATCCTTGCATCGATAGATGATCGTAGATTGATCTGGAATATAAAATGTGAATTCCCTTATTTGTAAATTTATATGAGATTAATATAAATAAATCCAATACATGCCAATAATCACATCAAATTCCACTATAGGAAGGATCACAAGATTTGTAGGAAGCACTTTCCCAAAAACTTTAATCGAAGAAGAATTTTAAACTTTTTTTGTGACTGTTGTGCCATTAGGAGTTGTCAAAACTAACTCAACATCTAATTATTGAGGTAATATAGTGAAACCATAGAAAATTATTCATAAATAAAAGAGTGGGTGGATATAGAATCAAATAAAACGTTTGTTATTTTAGAGTGGATGGTAAGTGTACCTCTCACCAATTCATTATCATACTCCACATCACTGATAGTAATTTCATGTGACATTCCTTTATCTTTGGCCTTAATGGTTTGTTGATGTCAATCATCATCAATAACCCTTGGATTAGGGCATTTACTGGCATAATTCCCCATTTCCCTGCACATGTAATATTGAAGTGTAGGAGGTTCATTCAGTGTAGCCTTTTCTTTGTTCGCATCATTAGACATATTTTTCCCATCACTTCGGCATTAAATTTCATGATGGACTTATTTTCCACACATAAAACATTTACTTTTACATTTAATACAATTCCCTACATGTTTCATTCAACACTTTAAGCATTAGGGAAAACTCATCTTCTTTTCAGTGTAGACTATTGATTTTTTTTTTGAAATTCCATTTTCCTTTTCTTATCTAACCCATATGACTGATAGGTTACTCCAATCTCCATATCAACCCTGAGAGAACATTGAACAATTTCCTCGTAGCTATTAAAGTCCCTTATGGCTAATTCCCTTCAGATACTTGGTTTTAAGACACTAAATAATCGATCATTCTTACTCTCAGTTTCGATAATCATTCTGGAACCGTACCTTGCAAGTCTTATAAAATTTTCTTCATAGGGGCCAATGAATTCGTAATCCTTTTTCTTTATTTCAAGAAACTCCTTATCTATATTTATTCGAAGAATACGAGGGTGTAACTATTTAAAAATAAGTTCTTTAACTCGTCCCATTCCCAGGAATCAATTTCATCTCTTTATTTTGTATTCTTGATAAGATTCCACCATTGATCACCTTCACCTAACAAATTATATACTGCTAATATGACTTTATCATGTTCATAACATTGTAGAACTAAAAATATCTCTCAATGGTAATGGTCCATTATTCAGCCACTAATGGATCAGAAGACACGCTGAATGAAGGTGGACGCTGCCTCATGAATGATTCAAAAGAATTTTGCTCCTTAATTTTCTCATTTGGAAGTCCTCTATGATTCATAGCTTGAGAAAGTTTTGTGAGAATGGCTATAAGATTTTTTATTATAGCTCCCATAACATTTGGTTTCTCAGGGGGACAATCATTTCATTTCTCATTGCATTCATCATTAACGTGGTTATTTCAGGTTATAGCCATTGACTAAAACCAAGAATCATAGTGTGAGAAACACTAATCATAACAGGAAAACAACATAATCAAGAATAAAATTTAAATTTAGCACACTTTAGGTTTTATCATAGGTTATTCATTTCCGTTTCTAAAACACTAGGATTGTAACCAATACTTAGACATATATTTGTGGTTCTTGCTAAGGATTTCTCATTCTAGTTTCCAAAGTTTAACTACAAATTTTCTCTGATACCAACTATAGTGACCCATACATTATATACATTGTTATTACTTCTGAATTGAAGTGTATTTATTACAAAAAATAACAAAACCCTGACAAGACCATATATGTATAGTGTCTTTAGAAACTAGGAATCAGAAACAACTGGTTCATAAAACATCTACATTGTCTCTCATTTATTTCATCCTAACTAGAAGACTTTTTGGCATATCATATTTAATACCCATCTTCCAAACCTGAGGAAAAGAAACATATAATGTGGTGATCTCAAATTCTGATTAAGGGTAATCAAAGGAAATATCAATCATATCATATTCATAAGAACATAAAATTTGAAAATCATATCCTACATAAGAGATTATAATACCATGTCATGGGAAAAATCATAGAAGTGAAATATAATACCAATAATCATTAAATAAGGCAGGAAACCTTTTTCAAAACACATATAATCACAAAATATAATTTTATATTAGTAAATTCTTGTTTCCAAGACCATCATACAGCACAAAGTCCTTTACTGAACCAAGTTCACTCCTCATTCCAGTCATGTATCACTGAACCATATCAACTTGTGGTTCTAGACATATATCATGAGATATAAATCTTTACACAATGTATTGGAGGGAGATATAGGTGCCAAGAATCTCATAATGAATCTATTCTTATGTGTTCCACAAAATCATAAATCATACTTCATAGCATAACCAATGTAAAAAAATGGGATTCTTAAACATCATACCATCACAAAATAATCCATATAAGATAACAGGAATTCATAAAAATAATTCCATCATAACATAATGAAATAAATGTAATAATAGGGATAGAAACATACCCCTATATCATCTTAGATGGAAAATAATTTTGATAAAACACTTGATCTAAATTCTTGAGTTAAATATCCTTTCGTCTTCAAAAACATTTTCTTTTATCAGTATGTCATGAAATTTTAAAATAAAAGTAGTTAATTGAAAATAAACGTTAAAAAATGTAAAGGAAGATTAATGTAAATAATTCTATATGATAGTGTAAAAATTATCTCATGTTGTATACATTAAAAAACATTCTCCTCGTACTTTTTTCCGAAGTCAAAAAGTACATTGTATGGTAAAAAAAGAATGATTCCTTCCATACCAGGAGGTAAAAGTCAATAAATGGTAAAAATGACTTTAAAATACATGGAATAATAGTAAAAATTTTATGAAAACATTTTTATAAAACATGCATATGGATGATAAATATAAAACCAGTAAATACTTATAAATAAATATTCTCGAATAAAAACAAGATTGGAAACGTTATCTCTTACCTTAGGTCTGATATGATTTGTATCTATCTGAAACTCTTATATAATGATTTAAATAATGTTACATATTTCATCAAGAATAATAATCATTTTTATTATAACATTAATGATCATATTTTCATCCATTTTTTAGTAACATTTCATTGTTACTCGTTATTCGGGTATTAACTACTTTATGTTCTTACGTATGTTTTGTCATATAAGTTCTTGTTTCTATTTTTAGGTTATAGTTATATAATTTACATCATGGTATTAGTATTATATATATCATATTTATTCAGTCAATTAATTTATATAATTATGGTTTAATGTAGATCATGTAGAACGAATCACATCGCACCGTAGAGATGGTAAGTCGTACGTATGCACGAGCGATGATATCGATCCCATAATTGTTGAATAGTATTGAAGTGGATGGTATATAGTTACTCATAATTAGTGTATTGTTATATTATTAATATATAGGTATTATTTACACCATTATAACCATCCAAGTAAGGTGGTGGTTAAAAACAGATTACACCACAACGTGGAGACGATAAGTCGTACGTACGCACATGCGGTGATTTTGTTTTTTCATAGGATGGATAGAAGGTGAGATAGGTTTATTTCATATTTATAATAAAATATAAATATATGAGTGATACTGAAGTTATTATTTTATAATTAAACGAATAAAGAAGAGGAAGTAGAGGAAGAATGAAACTTGAAAGAATCAGAAGAATAGATTACCTCTTCCTCAATGTGCCTCCTTTGAATTTCTACTTAGGGCACTATATTTGGTATTTTGAGAAGAAAATAACCTCCATAATGTTACTATGGAATTTTATAAGAGTAATGGTAATGTTTTGGCAGAGCATGAAAACTCAAAATGGAGTGAAGATGAGAGGGAGGAGGTTCCCTTTTATAAGAGAGGAGAGGGGCACTTTAGGAAACTCTCAAAAATATTAATTTATAATAAAATCAACTCATACCCAAAAACCTCCAAAGTTTGCCTAATTATAAAATGATATTAGATAGGGTTGTAATCTAATCAACCAATAAATTTTGGACAACTTATTTTTTCAATTAAAACATTATCCTTTTAATTGACCCTTAGTTATTCTTTTAATGTTTACTTTTGGTAATAATATTCTAAATATTTATTGGTAATGAAAATTTACTAATGTAGTGTTAATTGATAATAAATGGATAAGTTGTGATATTTAAGACCTTATAATTAACACTTTTTAATTTCTAAATATTTTTATGATTTTTAAATAATTTAAAAAAAAATTTGTTTATAAAATATCAATAGTGTAAATTTTGACACTATTCATTTAATAGACATTAAATAAAATTCACACAGAAGATAAATTAAAACCAAATTATTATATACACTCATAACATGTCATATTCACCTAGATAATTCATGGAGAACATTAATTAGATTATATGATATTTATTTTAACATTTTTAAAACCATTTATTTGATATTTCAATTAATAACATAATTTCTACATCACTGTTGTGTCATCATTAATGGTACTTATTTAATTTCTAAAAATTATAAAAAAAATTTATGATTTGGGAAATTGTTTTATATTTGTAGAGACTATATATAATATAATGTATCTCCTATTTATCAATATATTAAAATTAATACACTTATATAAAAAGAGATTGTGACACTTTGTCCATTTCATTGGTTTTTATTACATTCATGTCATTTTCATAGGTATGTGGCAATAAATTAATTTAATTTTGAAAAATATATGATAAGGGTAAATTTAGTCATCTAATAGGATTTTTTCAGGTGTTAAGATAATTTTATAATATTATTTTTACCCTTAATTACCCGATTCACCTTTAACCATGGTAATAAAAATAATTACCCAAGTTACAATTCATAATGCCTAAAAATAAAAGTTTCCTATTAACATAATTTGTACCTAATGACTCCAAATATGGAGTCCATTTTTAAAAATTCAAAATACATAAGTATTAGAAATTAATTTAAAACTAATCTTGTTTTTCATAAAATGAGTTTTAAAATTTAAAACATTGCAAAAGATTGAAATGTTTTTACCTAGGAACTCAATGTAAAATAATGATAATTACATAAATTATATTAAATGTTAAAAATATATTCAATTTATAATTTAAAATCATTCAATATTATAGTTTAATTATATAAATTATCTCAATGAAAAAAAAAATTAATTAAAATTTAGCAAATTTTTACTATTCATCGCAATATGAATGTTATTAGAAAAATATCAAAAATTTATCCAAAGTATATTTTTATACACCGCTTCAAAATAACATGATTATTTTTCATATGAAAATTATTTATGTTTCAATGTATTGATTTAAAATAGGTTCTTCATTCAAAGGTGTATAATTAACCTTTTTTAAAAAATATTACATCAAATAGGGTTTTATTCAAAACTTATGACTAAAATATACCTTGAATGACTATAAAAATATTTTGGTATGTATATAACACATATATATCTTATTAATTTAATTAAAAAATTAATTCACTCTAAAATACAAATATCTAATTGATTTATATTTTTCATAATGCATTTTCATATGTTAGTTATAATTATTCCCGATAACCTAATGGTTAGGCTATAATGGTCATTTTATTTTAAGGGTGTCTCATAGTTTGTTTAAACTCACGATTGCGTGAAAAAAAATCCAACTGAAGAATAAAAATTATATAAATATTTCATAAAAAATACAAGCGTTAAAATCTTATGCCCATCTCCCTTATGATACATGGATTTATTCCACTAAATAGCCTATCAACATTACATTTAGGTTGGATAAGATAAGTGTACCATAGAAACCTTGTGAAACTTGCCGCAGAGGTACCAACAAATTCATCAACCCTTTTCTTTAACTCAAAGAACTCTTTCTCTATATTTTTTATGAAGAATAAATATAATGTACATATTGAATAGAAATTTATTTTTCTAGTCCCAATCAATGGATTTTGTTTTATTTTTCAACCTTATATACTTGATTAGAGTTTTTCACTAGACATTTTCTCCTTGTAGCTGATAAGTAGCTAGAATGGATTTCTTATTATCTAAAATCTAGAGGAAATTGAATATTAATTTATTAGTATTGATCCATTTTCAGAAGAAATTGGATTAGAATACCCGTTAAAATAAGGTGGATGTTTCTTAATGAAGGACTAAATAGAATGTTGTTCCCTCCATTTCTCATTTGGATGTTTGGATTTATTAATAGCACGAGAAAGTTGAGTGAAAAAATATAAAGGAAATTTTTCATTCCTTATCCAATGGAATTATATTTCTTATGATAACAATCATTTCATTTTCCATCGCAATCACTATTAATGGGATTCTTATAGGTTCCAGCCATTAACTACAAACAAAAATTAGAATGTAATAAACATGCATCACAGTGAGGAACCACATAATCATGAAAAAAACACGGTTATGATGTATAAATTTTGACACCTTCTTTAATATATGACACCTTAGATATATAATATGTTATCCTTATCCAACATCTATTTAAATCCATCATGATGGTTTGTGAAGAGTTTTTGGAAATCCAAGAATATCCCCCGAGAGTACCAAACCAATATTATAACAAGGAACATTGTTATGAACCAGTTTCCAATCAATTCTAGATCAATATGGTATTTTCGGGGATTTTATTCATATGTACATCTATTCTAGAGCCACATCCACATGTATTATCTAGACATGGATGTCTTTTTAAGTAACCAATCACACTATCCATTTCCATGATTTATGAAAATTTTCCTATAATATTCATTATACAAATACTTATCATTAGATATTTCATTAGGTTTCTCACTAGGGTTATATAATCCTTGTTTCAAAAGTTTACTAATACTTTCATCGAATAAAAACATTAACAACCCTCGTTTTCATCCATTAACATTACATGATTTTTTCAAGAGTACATAAAAAATTACACAATAGATTCCCAATGTATATATTAGTCTAGTGCCTTTAGAAATATGGGAACATATGCACTGGTAAATAAGTGAGCTAAATTATATCCCACTAGGTTATTCATGACATTCACCATTCTTATACATATCATATGTAATAAATATTTTCATTACATTAATAGGGGAAACATAAAATGTTGTGAGCTCATATGCTCGGTACGGGTATAAAACAAGATATGTAATCATAGACATTATAATAAGGGTATGAGAATGTGATCATGACATTATAATAACATACCCTCCATAAAAAAGTTCATAAACAAGAATCATTTTAGAAATACTGGCAGTTCATAAAAAAATAATCATAAGGAAATCAAGAGTATAATCCATGAAATCATAATATATGATTAAGATATGGAATTTTAGCATACAAATAATCATAGTAAATTAATGCCATAGTTTTCAAGGCATCCATTCCAAGTCTATATTAGTAGTATGAGATCACTCTATATTCTATGTTGGTATTCAAGGTTAATTCCCATGACCATATTAGTGAACAATTTCATTTACCAAATTGAGCTCACTCATTTTTATTTAAATTTTTGTCTCATGAGATATAAATATTTACCCAATTAATTAGATGAATATATTAGTCACACCCATCACATAATTAAATCATTCAAACATGTTCTAAAAGATCATTAAATTATATCATAACCGATGAAATGAAGTTAGTATTATAAACATTTCATCGTATCATAACATGTGAAAAGGAGACATGTTTCATAATCATTTAATCCAATAATTACCCATAAAAAGAAATTGGTTTCATAATCATATAATTTGTTAAATTTAAACAGGTTTCATAAATATATAACACATTAATGTTATATATATTTCATAAACATCATTTCATCAAAAAAAACTATTCATAAGTAGAATACGAATGGAACCTTTTTGTCATTTACTATAAATGAATGAGTGACAGTGATGAATGAAATATTTTATGGAAAACAATTTTGAAATATAATTTTAAAAAATATATTTTTGAAAATATTCTTTATTCTATGGAAATGATTTATAACATATAAAACACTTTAGAAAACCTTTTTCTTGGAAAATATATTTGGAAACATAAAAAAGAATATTTGAAAACCAGAAAACATTTTAAAATCCATTTTCATTGAAAATAAACATAAAATGACGTTCTAAAACCTTTTTTAAAACATTTTTCAAAACATTGTATTTTGAGTAAAACGTATTTTTGATTGAAAAGATAAAGGACTGAAAATTTTCCTAAAAAAAATTAATAACTATATTAAGTACTAAAGAGTGGGAAAATTATATTAATACATAAATAAATCAAGGATCGTTATAGGATTACAAATATAATTAGTGTTCTCAAGATATGATCATATTATTCTTCAATGGAAGCATAAAAATTACTAATCCTGATAAATGATAATATTGTTATGGTAAACTCTTTCAAATTGATAAAATTGAATCATACTCCCCATGTATAACAATGAAATTAAATGAAACCTAAAATATCATTAAAATAATTATATTCAGGATATAACATGTCAAATATCAGTATAAATAACTTGTAAAAGAACATAGGTCCATAAAAACTTTTAACTATAATAAGGAAAATGAAGACAAAATTACATTACAGATTTGGTAACTTCTGAATCGTAAAACCCCCGGGAAGATAAATCAGCAAATAAAATTTTTCTAGAAATTAAATTAATTATAAGATCTATATAATTTATTCATGGTAAGTATATACACCGTACCAAATAAATTAGTGGTGAAAAAGGCATACATCTCTCAAAAAGAAAAGTGAGCCACGAAAACCCTCACCTTATGTCTTGACTCTCGTCGTACTTGTTCAAAACTCATGGATAATAAAAATAGGTTTATTATAAAAATAATATATAACCATATAATTATATATAATACCAAATATGAATTTATTATAACTTTATATTACCCATTTGTTATCATTTCCATGTTAATGTTGCGCTTCAGGTAATATCTGCATTGTTTTTCATACGTAGATTGACTTTTTATTCTCGATCCTTTTACTTAGATAATGATTTAATTGTTTAAGAAATATGAAATATGATATAAATATAATAAATATTATTTATATATATATTTATTTACAATAATTTTTAAAATATCGAAATGTTAAATGGAATACACCATCCATGGAGAGGGTATGTCATACATACGTGTGAATGTTTTTTCCTTTTTATTGTTATATTGACTGGAAAATTTAAATGAAACCTATGTTAATATATGTATATAAAATCATTAAAATATAATTAATATTTCATTTATGTCACTTAAGTTCACTAAACCCATCCCTAATACATTCCGTGTATGGTGTGAACGAACCACATAACTTTGGGAAGGCGGTAGTCCAGACTTAATCAAATAAAGTTATTGTGTTTAAAAAAATGGAAATAATGAAGTTATGTTTTATATAGTAATTAGAGAATCATAAATATATAATAGATATCACATATATCATGTGAAATTTACTTTCCATCTTAATTTCCAACCATGATAGGTGGTAATTGAAAAAAATAATAAACAACATCATTTCATGAGGCAGTAGTTCGCTATTCCCATGAATGGAAATTTCATTACACATTAGAAGGATGTGTTTGTAATTTGAGGTCTAAAACATGGAATAAAAAGAAAATATTATATTTATGATATTGATTTTATTATAAAATAATTCAATAAGTTAATATTAGGGGGTGGATAATTAAAATAAAATTAAGTATCTTGAGGAAGGATGTTACCTCTTCATTGGGAAATTCTTCTTGGTTTTCACAAAAGAGAATCCATTAATAGGACTCTTCGTAAAGGAAAGATTATATGATGAATGGAGGTATGTTGTGAGGCCATTTGGGTATATTTTTTCCAATAAAAAGGGCTTTATTGGTGTAAATGGATGGAGGGTTTAATGCCTTTTATAGTGGAGGAGGAGTGGTATTATTTTAAATATAAAAAGGTAGAAACATTTGGGAGGTATCCTATACATCATGTGCCTCCAATAATTGATCACATTCTATTTAATAGAATAATTGGTATAACTATTTCCATAATATGGATTTTTTACATGTTTCTAGGTTATTTTTCCCTTACATTTAAAGTTTATTCTTTTGTTAATATAATTTTTCTCTCTATCATTATAATTAATTTTAATTAATATCACAAATATTTTAAGTAAAAAAACCTTGTTGACATTATTAAAAATTATAAATTATGATTATTTAAAATATTGAGTCTATTATTCAAAATTCTATTTTCATAAGTGAAATAAATTAATTTTAAACTTATCTAGTTGATGTGACACAACAACGGGTTGTTAAATTAAAATGTTTAAAAGACTGAAATGTTTTGATATCTAATTTCTTTTTGAATTTGGTTCCAAGGACCAATATTGAAAAAATTGATTTATAATTGATCTAATGAATCATTGAAAGAAATTTAACATATAATTTTACTATATAAATAAATTATAAAAAATCATTTTTTAATTAAAATTTAGTATTTATCAATAGTCATCCAAAAATGTTTTTTTTTTCCATTAAATTATAAAATATTCACTGTATGATAATTTTGACCTTATGAATTTAAAATTAAATTTTATTTTATCAAATTAATTTTCAAAAAGTTTTTAAAATTAATTATTTTATTCTTCACAAAAGGACATAGAAAATAGTCTATTTGATAAAAAGTGTAGCTTTTTTATGTAAAGAATTTTCAAAAAATAATATATTTTCATATGAGTACTTTTTAATTTTATAAAACCATTATGAATATTATTTTCATATTTATTATTACTATTAATATTATTAATTTTAATATCTATGTTATAACTTTCTTATTTATATAAAAAAGATGCTTGGTAAAAGTTAAGTATTGTGTATAGCAAAAGGTAAGCCGATGTTGTAGGTTGTGCAAGCATAAATTTGTGTACTTTATATTGAATGTATGACTTAGTGTAGCATACAATGAATGAAAAAAATTAAAATTAATTTATTTGAAATAAAATTTGATAAAAACGTGGGGTTTTAAATTTATATAGTTAAATCATATTATAAAATGGATTTAATGAATATTTAGTAAAATTATACATCCATTATTTTAATATAGATAATTTTGATCAATTTAAATATGAAATTTAAAACAAAAACATTGAAATTTTTAAATATTGTTCTCATTAAAAAAACTAAATTCTCGATATTCTTCCAGTATTAATTTTTAAATATATTTGTACCACTTATGTGATCAGAACAAACAAAAAAGGATTCCGTATTTTGAATTAGAATAATTTATAATTTCAAATAAGTCCAACATAATTGTTGACAAAAAAAATAGTAAATTTTTTTTAAATTAATTACCCCCATTATGGTAAAAAAATAATACATAGTGGCTAAACAAATAAAATATGGTTTGAAAATTAAACAATAGTTATCCAACCCATATTGTCTGGACCTTTTTTGACATTATCAAGTCAAAGGTTCATTTTTTAGCTATTTTTCACAGTAGTACATTATGAAAAACGTGGGTTTAGTTCTATCTTTAAAAAAATTACATTTCATCCACTCACATACCGTATAAAAGTCTACCCACTCTCCCCTCTAATCACACCTATCAATACAAATAGATTATACAATCCTTGTCCAAATATATTTGGAACTTTTCTCCCATCTTCCTTGAATCCATTATTTGGCCACAAATCCAACCAATTAAAGAACTTGTCAAAATAAAAAGGAGATACATGAACATGAAATGACATTCATCAATAAATTTTTTTGTTTTGTTTTTTCCTCATACACCCTAAATTATTTTTATATCATAACTAATTAATATACTCCATATCTTCAATATAATGATATTTTTTTATGTTATGGGTATGGCATGAGACCACAAAAAAATACATGAAATGTGTTATAAAGTCATATTTTGTGCATACGGTACACTACTACCTCATGAAGTGATGTCCTTCATTTTATCCATTACCACAATTCATTGGTGAAAATAATAATGAACATACTATTTATATATGTTATTTATCACCCTCAATTTCAAGGAATTATCCTTTTATTGTATTATTTTAGGTATATATAGAAATTGGGTAATGATTATGAGGGTTTTCAAGAGTTTTATCATGTTTTCATGGATTTTTGGGAGATTCATAGTTTGATCACAGTTAGTATAACCCAAGAAACTCCTCCAAGTAACCATGAAAAGTGAAATAGTAGTCACTAGGTTGACATAGAGTTGGAACTTGTTTGGGGTAAACTGTGTAGTAACCCAAGTTAAACTATTATTATGTGAAGATATGGACTTATCATAGTTTGTGCACTATTTTTTGTAACCATTAGATACAACAGTACAAGGGGGATTTTCGAGGAAGTTCCAAGGAAACAGTTTGTGCATAGTTTTCCTTACCGTGCACCTAAACTATGTAGCGTTAAGAACTACATATGAATTTTATATATCTAATTTTTTCACCAAAATAACACCGCATTGTTTTCATTATTCCAACCATAACATTTTCAACACTAATACCAAAGGCTATAGAGGGATTTCCCCTTGTTCTGGGAGAAATCCGTTGGTGATTCATTGTTTGTTGGTGGCCTTGATTCCTTGGAAATTACCTATTCTTGGTATTTTTCCATAGATTTCATCTTAATTTATCTATTGAATCCATTGAACAAATACATTGGGGTTATATCCATGGATTTTGATTCAAATAATGATGATATTTGGATATCATGGTTATATAGAATGAGATTAATGGAAGGTTTTTAGCGTTTCATCACATTTTGTGGATGAATTTTAATCGTTATATGTTTTCACCAATGTTTGTGAGTTAGGTGGCTTCACTATCGACTACTATTACTAAAAATAAATGGTTGTTTTATAATTGATTTAATTTTGTTAATTGAATTCTTAAATTGTTGTGTAATTCTTTATTAAAACCCTATTTATTGATGATTTGTTAAATGGTGGAAGAATTGGTTGATTTCCATTGTGATTTATTTCCTGATTTTATAATGAAGGTTTTCAAATTTTTCTTTGGATGATTCATATAAATGGTTTGGTAAAAATGACTCAATAAATGAAATGATATTAAATAGTTTAGCATGTATGATTTGGGATTAAATTATGCTTATATGGTTGGTTTGTCTGATCATTTTAAAAGACACGACCATGTCAAAGGGGTGTGTTCCATTAGGAAACATGGTATATGGTAACAGTGTGATGACATGGTAGAATGGTGAGATTCCAGTCAAGAGTATGGATTTATCACTTCGGATTTCATATTTGGTTGGGTGGATTTGTGGAACCATGTAATGGATATGCCAATTTATTTTGAGAAATGTTTTAAAAGAATTGTTTTTTTGTTATACATCGAAATGGATTTGGTTCAGAAAACTTTTTTTCTTGGGAAACTATTTTATGTCTTGATATGAAATGTTTTAAATTGTTTATATATATATATATATTGTTTTATATAATATTTATAACTCTTTATATCTTATTGGCATCGGTAGGGATGTATTTTGGGGAAAACCTAATGAGTTTAATAATCACCCCATACATGGGAACATCAGTTTCTTTTGTAGATATTTTTTATCAGGACACATGTAAAGGGGATGTATCTCATTTATTTACTACTTCATCGTGATAAAATGATCATGGATTGTGTAGTTGGATCTTGAATCATGATGGGATCTATGGAGTTTATTTATTTTGTTCCTTTAAGTTTTATTGATTTTTTATTTAACATTATACTCTGATAGTGGTTTTGGATTCCTTATTTTACTCAAGTATAGTCTATTTTTCATTTGGTTACATTTGATTTCTATTAAATTATTTTCATGAATCATAGAGTGGTTTTTTTATTTATGGTTTTTTTCATGAGGTTATTTTTTATAGGGAAAATCACCCACCAATTGATAATGTAGAACTTGAAATTTATTTCCATCCATTGTTATCTTAGGGAGGTCACCTAAGGCCAAGCAATTTCCCAACACCTTACCAAGACAATGGGGAGGGTCTAAATGTTAAAAATTTTATAATTCTTGTATATTATGTAATTTAATTTGGGATAAATTACATTGTATTGTGGTTCCTGGAGATGGAAATTCATTTTTAGTTGATCAGTGATTTGGGATGGTATAAATCAATAATATAATCAGAATAGAAAATATAGTTCAAAAAGAGTCATAACTTGTAACCCCCCAAGGATTTAAAAATAAATTGAAATGCATGAAATATTTTTTTAAGTTAATAGTAATAAATATCCATTAAACATAACTTTTCTGCTTCTATGATTTGAATTTTGAAAAACTGACTTACACAGTTGGGATCAGTAAGTTATTTAGTGTCTCATAAGACCAACATATTTTTTTAGCCAATACTAACATACCCTTATGAATATTATTGTTTCTATAATTAATATTAACATACCCTTATGAATATTAACCTCACCTATTATAGTATACATATAATATTTAATTGAAGTTATGGCATACTGATATCTTTGAATAAGTAAATAGATGTTTTAAAATTCTTATTTTTGGAAAAAAGTATTGATTTATTTAAAAATTAAATTAATCATATTTAGAAAATTATTTTCAAAATATGGAGTTTATTTTTGAATTCTACACATTGAAAAAATCCAAGGGTGATGTTTTGTTGTTTTTATGAAATTACAGAATATTTGATGAATTGTGAAATAAAGTAAAATACCTTATATACAATTATCTGTTAAATACACTATTTATGACACCAGGAATGATGTAAGAACACTATGTTAGAAATAAAATTGTCTCTATAATATTTTGGGTCACATGAATCAATACTATTCATATTCTAGAGAAAATAATAATATAATGATCAAAATAATGTAAAACCCCACCTCTCTTCCACTATAAATATTTCCCACTCCATCGTCTTCCTTACACATAACTCAAGCATTGATCCCTACATATTTTTTCCCCGAATCTCTTCCCAAGACCCTTCTTCATGTCCAAGACTTTCTGGTATCACTAAAATGCCAAAACCAACGGTTTTAAGGAGGATCCCAAGGAGAATAGATCAAGAGGTAAACATCCACTTTTATTTTTTTTCCTTTTATTTTCATTTTATTTCCTATTCTTCTTCTTTACTAACCATTCTTTATCAAAGATACATGAATAATAAAGAATCATATAAATATTCATGATTTCATCATGTTTATGGAATATTCACAATTATACTTATTTTCTTCTCCCACTTTTTCTAGAAATTAAAACATCGTCTGTGATGTGTCGATTTACCGACATCGTGGACGATGTGATTTCAATTTTTTTACATTCATCAAGGCTGGTCATGATGCCATTTTTATGGTTGAACGAGATTATAATTTATGTATTATATCATCTATATGGTTCTAAAATTATTTTTTCCCATTTTATTAATTTATAAAACAAAATGAGTTCATTATGATTTAAGAATCGCCAAAATGACCTAAACAAATATCAGTAATGTTTTAACTTATTAAAAATCCTCATGTCAGAATTAAAAAGGTTAAATTGTAAAATTTATGGTTCTAAAAATATTTAAATACCATTCCATTCCAATTCTATAGTTTTACTTCTAATCTACAAGAATATCCATCGTGAACCGATCATGGAAAGCATGTAAAGAACTCACCTAAAACAATGTAAACAACAAAATATTACTGATAAATGTGTCGAATGATGTTGTAGAATTATAATATAAGTTTTTATAAAAATGGATATGTTTAATTAATATACTTATAACACTCTTTTAACGATTATGAACCGATCATGGAAATCATGTAAATAACTCACCTGAAACAATGTAATCAAAAAACTATTACTGATAAATGTGTTGAATGGTGTTGTTAAATGATAATATAAGTTGTTATAAAAATGTATATGTTTAATTAAGATACTAATAACACTCTTTTAACCATTATAAATGATTTTTAAACTCTATTGATGTATGAAGAACCTGAGGTAAGGTAATTCTTAACAATATTTCCAATCTTTGGGATAACCTTTCACTTTATCCATTATGTGGTATTAAGATTATTGGTGTGACAAATTTTGGTTTATATTAGGTTGAATTATTTGTATTTACAGTGTATAAACATATCCATTCCATTCTATTCATCCTCACTCTAATTATATTTTTTAGGTACTTTCATTTTAAAATCTTTTTTAAAAGTATATTTAATAAATTTCAAAAGTATTTCTTTTTTATATATATGTAATGAATGGTTTATCATGATTTCATGATACTTTATTACCATGATATGTTCCATGGATATTTTTATGTTTGTTTGAGCCCATTATAGATCAATATATGTTGGGTTGAGCCTATTATAGCTCAAGATATGTTGGGTTGAGCCCATTATAGCTCAAGATATGATGGGTGAGCCCCATTATAGCTATCCAATGCATTGGGTACTCCATAATTGAAATTTTAACAAATGGTTATTCAATGTGTATGGGTGATTGTAAGGGTGGTATGGTAAATAGGTCCCAAGGAAACTAAACGATCATTCCATGCATGCAATCAATCTTATATGAAAAAGGTTTTATTGATTTTTATGTTATCACTTGACTAATGATTTATTTCCTTATATCCCTTACCGATAATTTTGTTCTCATCCCATGTTTTTAAATGTTTTTCATAGGTTATAAGTATTTTTAATGGAAATAAGGAAGACAATTTATATAAAATGAATTGTTTTCAATGAAATTTTTTTTGAAATGTTTTATATTTTGAAAAAAAATTGATATTGTTGTAATAGTATCCACATGTATGATTATGAGATATTATGTATGTTTTATGTCCTAATTACCCAAAACTATAAACCTAAAAACATATTTAATGTGTAATAATTTATGTTATTTTCAAAAACTCAATATTATATAATGTTTTAAGGCCAGGTCCTTATATAAATATCCAATTTATGTTAAACCTCAAGTTACTAGGGAGTTTGGAGAATGAGTTTTTTAAAACAATACTGAGATTTTTAATCTCAGCATCATGGTTTTAGCTGATATGAATATCATGACATGCATTTATAAAAAGGACTTCACAATATGAGTGAATATTTAATTTTGAATAATGATATATGATTTTATCTAAAACTAAATATTTTTTAAAATTGATGAATATGTTATCATATGTATGTGTATAGAAATGGAAATGTTGTATTATTTTGAAAATGTATTGATTTTCCAAGATCGTGGTGGAATTATCAATAACTGGTTGAGAATGAAATGTGTGACATTTTATAAGTACTTCTTGTGATATGTGTGATATGATAAATTTGAAATTTATAATCCACTATTTGTTAGAATGTATTGATAAATGGTGTTTTGTTTTGGTTATGTAAATGGAACTTGTTTGGTGTAGAATAAACCAAAAAGAAGAAACTAATGAGAATGTCATTGTACCAGATCCATAGGTGAACCAAAATCTAGATTAGTGTATAGTTCATAATTTTCATTCCATGGAGAGAGGGAACAAAAGAAGTAAAAATGGAAGTTGATCATTCCTTTCGGTTCTTAAAACAGAATCCAACCATATTTTTTTGTTATTCGGAAGTGAAAAAATCAGAGGTGTGTATAAATAGGATGAATCAAATCATTGATTTTCTAGTCATGCCTATAGAGATTAAATTCAGGTTTTCAATGTAAATTCTAGAAGATTTTTCATGGACGTGGTGGAATTTAGTAGTTCATACTAAATGTTTTGCTGGAATTTCATAGGGTGACATTGAATAATTGTTCAACATATAATTCTATGATCACATGTTTAGGATTTCTAGAACAACACAATTTCGCATCATGAAGTATGAGGACGCCTCAATGATAGATCATCTATATAATTGTATGAATTTAGTATTCTTTTAACACAAAGTTTCTTCAAGTTTTTCCATGATGTAATTCATTTTTACCTCAGGGATGTGTACAAAAATTCTCACAAATATATACATGTTTCTTAAAATGTATAATACATGTATGGTCAATAGAGATACTGTAGAAGAGAGTGAAATATTAGGAAATATGGTTTGAGTGAGAATTTTGATAAAAATAAGAAATATAGGTTACTCTAATGGTGGGAAAAAGTGGAATAGGGACACATATTTCTAATGTAGTGGAACGAACCAAAATTAGATATCTAGATCAGTAAACCTTTATCCAAAAAAAAATTGTAAGGTTGGATGTTTTTAGCATGGAACATTTGATCACATCATGTGTGATTAGATTACACCACAGTGATCATTCTTAAATTGAAACCATATGGGGAATATTCATTACTATTGTCATAGTTTTCCATGGTAAGATCCTCAAAAAACACCTCTTGTTCTATAAACAACATAATCCTTGATGAGAATTGGATGGCAGAATATATCTATTCAGCAGGAAAAAGTTATCCCTGATAATTATATGAATACAATGACTCCTCAACATGGTTAATCTCAAAAACGAAATAAATAACATGGTGTAGTAAGTATGATGTTTAATGGAGATGAGAAAATTATTGAGGATGATCAATGTAAATTATAGATATTAAGAGGTTAGATTATATATAATTATACGTATATGAAAACAATGTTTGATATGGGTACATGTGATTCATTTATTTTATTATTGTGATGTTTATCTTTGAGGTTTTCATGTTGAGATGATGACTTCTATTTTGAAACATCAAACACCTCTTCCTCAATTAAAATGTGAAACCATTATTTGAAGTTCATGTTCTGTAACAATTTATATAGATGAATTAAGATTGGTTTATCATTTCTTGATTTTATTAAATAATCTTTGGTATGGATTGGATTAAAATTTTCTAAGATCTCATCAACTCTTCTACTGAGTGGGTTAGTTTTACAATTGATGTTTGCATTCAGAATCCCATTATAGAAGAATAGAATGAAATAGTAGGTGAAACAAGATTGTAGGAACCAATAGGGGTAAAAAAACTCATTCCAATTTGAATCATTAACCTTGGTATTGTTGGATGAGATTTGGTATTGTAGTATTCTAGAAATTTTTTATTAGTTTCTAGATGTTTTTCTTTATATTTTCTCATGATTTCTTCCAAAAAGAGAAGTGTAGTTTACAATTTTCCTCTTACCTAGGACCAGTAACATATCACTTACATATTATCAACTTGAAACAAAAGAATTAAGGTAATTAAATTTATAATTGGAATATCATAAAATAAATGGGTTTATTTGGTTAAATACATCTTCATGGGGATCAATGGTCATGATTGTGAAAAATATGGATGTAACTCTTGAGTTCTCTGTAGATTATTATAAGAATAACCCATTTATGATAAAACAATTAGTATTCAATTCCACGCATTTATGATACATTCAGTTAATTTAGGGTATCTCAATGGTTCTTCAAAATTGATATTCAATCTTGATATTATTAATTTCTTATTTAAAACGAGGATATTCAATATATTTATTTTAGGAGTATATAAAGCCATTACAATTGTGTTTATGACTTTAGGTCTCATGAATGAACCATATTTATTTATGGTCATTATGAATTAGATATTTCTAAGGTATATGGATTATTTTTTGGTGGTGTTTATTGATACATATTGGTTTATTCAATGACAAGTACTGAGCATGAGAAATAATTTCTTATTGTGTGGGAATTTTTTGTGACCATCACCAATATTCCAAATTATAAATTTATGATTTTTTGTTATAATAGGTAGATTTCCATGTCCATGTAATCTCTAAAAAAGGTTTTTTTGTGTATCTATAGTATATTGACGATATAATTTCAAGTCATCGACCACAATTTTTTTTGAGATACATAGTTTACTTATCCTAGATAGATATTTTCGATGTTTTTTTATGATTTTTCATCACTAGCTTCACTAATGATGTATTCTATGAGAAAATCAGTTCCCTTCTAATGGAAAAAAGAATTTTAGAATTATTTTTTTGAGATGATTTTTTTCATTAAATTCGAATTAATCTTGGTATGGATGGAATAGATATAGGGTTATGTGGTGTATTGTGATTTTTTAGGATATAGTTTCGGATGTGTTCTCACATCAGGAGATCATGTTGTTTCTTATGGAAAATGACTGTTATGATTTCATGAAAATAACTATAGATCACAAGATTTGGATTCATTTGATGTAGTAAAGGATTTGAAGACATTTTTTCATTACTGATTTGGTAATAAATTTATGGAGTATACATATCATATCTTCTGGAACCATATTTTATAACAAATACATTTGAATCTAAGAAAATGAATATCGATAGAGTATATCCAAATTTTATACTTTGACTTGATTTATACCCAGGTTACTGTTAATTCAGTGGTAGATTCATTAAGTATAAATATGTATACATAGTTGGTAAAATATGTTTCGTATTAGTAGAAGTTGATGTTGGTGATATCCAAAATACACTTCAATTGTGATAACCAAGGTAGTAATGCATGTTTCATTTCTATTTCTTTTGTTTTTCATTTCATTGGGAAGGTTAAAGAGGAAAATACATTTGATTCATAATTCTTTTACATGAGTTCAAAACTCATTGGTGGGAAGACCAAAGAGTGGTGAAAGGTAGACAAGGCTTCAGTTTTATTGATTATATATTAGTGGTCATTCCTGTGGATTTTAGGATAAATTTCTTCATGCATACCACAATTCAAGACTATATTCAATAAGTGGATTAATTTTCAAAGAAAGTAATCAATATGTGGTGAAAAGAAATGGTGTACTAGTTTCAATAGTATATGAATGAGATCTATGGTTTATGTCTCATTTTTGTAAACCCTAAAATTATTCACTTTAGACATAGATTACTATGAGTACGAAATATCATCCTTATAAAGATGTGAAATCCTAAAGGATTATACTAAGTTTAGATGACATTCTCATAGATTGTGTATTAAATTATGGTGGATTATGGGAGGATCATGTAACATTTTTTGGGTTCTTGTATAACAATAATTATAAGTCCCATATACATATAGAGACTTTTGTGCATTGTATGGGAATCCTTGTCATTCTCCACATTGTTGCTTAGAAATAGGTGTGAAAACACATGTTGTATTGAGCCTTGTGCAAGAAACAAAAAATAATATACTATTGATCATGATAAGGATGGAGATGGATTTTTGTAATCTGAAATCATATGAGGATCAAATTCAATAGTTTTGTAGTTCTAGGTGAGTGATCATGTGTTCATGAGAATCTATCCATGTCTTTTACATCATTATTTTTTAAAGAAGTAAAAGTTATCTCTTTGATACATAATTTCTTTTGAGATACTAGGAAGGGTTGTTAAGGTGGAGTATCGATTGAAATTTCCACCAAGGTTCTATTTAGGCATTACGTGTTTCATGTATCTCAATTTAAGAAGTGTCAACCTGATCCTAACATTATGATTTGATGGGATGAAGTATAACTGAATTTAGAAAAAACATTGGTTCACCTTCTAGTATTGATTTTGGATAGTGAAGATAATGTTTTTATAAATAAAAATCATTAGTCTGGTGAAGGATTTATGGTATCATGGTCAGATTCAAGAAAAAACATGTGAATGTGATAAGGGAATGGTAGAGTGCGGACCCAAAAACTTCTGTGATGATGGTGAATTCCTAATTTCTGATGATGGAAGAGCCAGTGGTGGGGACAGTGTAGCACTCATCCTATTTCATTTAACTAACCCATTATATATGTATCTTATGTATATAAATTTTGTATGAAATATTTTGTATTGTTTAGAGGAATGTTAGAAACTTTTGGTTCTTTTTTGTATGTGAATGGTTTGATCATTGTTAGATGAAACCATGAAACACCACTAGGAAACAATGAAATGTTATGTAGTGGTCACAAAGTAGAGCAAGGTTGGCACAAGGTTTGGCCCAACCAAGAAGCTACCCATGCGAAACAATGCTTTTTTTTAATAGAGGATCTCATAATGGTTGGTGCCCATTTTTTCTAATTGGGAGATCCATCCATGTGAGGATGGGATTTAAGGTTGTGTCTAGAGCATGGTTGGTGCCTCATTTTCCTAACCATACACCTAAACTATGATACAATAATAAATGGATGTGGATTTTGTGGATATAATCATGTTTATCCCCTTAACCCCTTGGGTTTTCTATAAAAATTTTCTGACACGTTTTTCACCCCTCCAAAATTTTAGAGAGACCCTTTCCCTTAATCCAAGAGAAATCTGTTGGTGATTCTTTATGCATTAGAGGCCCATGTTCCATTATAATTACTCATTATTCATATTTTTCCTTAAAATTAATATTCATTAATCTATTAGATATATGGATCTAAACTTTTAGAGATATATCCATGGTGTGTGATGAATATAATGATGAGATATGTATGTTTTTATTATAGGGAATGATATTTAAGGATGATTTTTGGAGTTTCAACCGAGTTTATTGAATTTTTTTCATTATTAGTATTTACATATGTTTTCGAGGTAGGTGAATTCACTATTGACTCTTATTATTATAAAATGAATTAATTTTTTATAATTGATTGAGTTTTTTTATTTAAATATTGAAATTGATGTGAAAATATTAGTGTAATCCTTCTTTGGTGGTGGTTTGTGAAATGGAAGAAAAATGAGTTGTTGGAAAAAGTTCATTGCTTCTTGATTTTATAATTTCAATTTTAGAAATTGGAATTATATGATTCATGGAAATATTGTGGTTGAAATGTTTTCAATAAAGGAAATGTTTTTACTAAAATGGTATGGTATGGTGGATTTGGCATGACATTTGGCTTACTTTGTTGGTGTGTGTTCATTTTCATTAATTGGTCCATGTGTAAGGGGATTATTCCATTGGGGCACTTGGTGTATGTAATGACCAAGACTTCCTAAAATATATTTTATTCAAAAATAAATTTTGTTACATATTATATAATCTTATACATGTACAAAATCAAGAGGATACAAAAAAAATCATTAAGTAAGATCATTACAATAGTTTGTTATGAATCCAATAAAAATTCCAAACATGTCAATTTGGAAAAAATATATATAATTGAAAATGTAAAATGGTAATTAAGGATCTCCCAAATAAGATAGAATCATATTTCCTATATAAAACAGTATAGAAAAAAAATTAAATATTAGTAAACTAATCAAAATATTATGAAAATGAGAATATAATGTTAACCCTATTTGTAATTAATTTTGAATAAAACAATCAAGTAGATTTAGTATGGAATAAAGTTGAATGTAACCATTGGGATTCAAATGTTATATGACCATTGGTTAAATATGACCATTCGATAATATTTTCATTGGAAATTATACCCTAGTTTAATAATTTTACCATTATAATTATCGTAAATAAGTAGCATAGGTAAACGATAATTGATACTGAAAGGTAAATTGATGGGATCAACCCGTATAGTCGTTCTATTTGAAGCCCATTTGTCTGAACATGGGATAAAGGATACATCATTGGGTTTCACCCATGACCAAGCAATCGATGAGATTAATTAATATAAACTTGAATGAAATATTCTATGGTATATGTTCATGTTATTAGCGATTACCACTCGTTCGATGTTAACTGAGCCACCACATTAAACAACGACCATCATAGACCTCACCTTAAGGAATATGGGGGTGTTTAAGGGGTTATGTGTCAAGGACTTAGTTTTATAAAGTGTCTTTTTTATTTTATAAATAATATTTTTATTCTATCACTTCCTTTTTACAATTGTTTTTAATAAAATATATACTTAATTATGATAAATTTGATAAATAGATTTTTGGACCCAAATAAATCATAATTTAATTTTTTTTATAAAATATAAACTATTTTTTAACAAATAGAATTGTTATTAGTAATTTTTGGTTAAGTAAAATATTATTTTTGAATTCTCTCACCTAAATATAAATCATTAAATAATTTTTTAATGGCCTTGGAATTTTTTTTGGTTTCATAAATTCGATTATGTCTAAAAATGAAATTTTTTCATAAATAAGGATTTTATAATTCAATGTTAAAGTACCCATATATAGAGAATTATATTAGAAAAAATAAAACTTATTTTTTAAATTTGAAAACTCAAATTTAAGTAAGGGTGATTTTATTTTAATTTTATGTATTACATTATTTTTTCAGAAATAGAAAAAAAATATATAGATTGGGATATTTAGTGTATTTTATGACTTTTTATTTATTTCCTAATAATGTAATAATTAGTTATACACAATAAACGAACTAAAAATTATTATATTAATAATAAGTATTTTAATATATTTTAATCAATTTCTAAAATTATATGTTACTATCTAAAGTCTAAGAAGGAAAAGTTAATTGTTAAAACCATTAAATTGTAGACTCTTTAATTTTTTATGACAAAAGAAGTATTAAAAATAGTTTTCAGTTTTATTGGATTAAAATAACATAAAATTTGATCCAAATGTCCAAAAATATTTCAAAAACCATGGGTATGACAATTTATTTTCATTTTCTACAACATAGATTTATAAGACCAATATTTGGAAATTACAAAAATATTCATTTAATTTTTATGTAAATATCCACTAATTTTACCATTCCCCTTACCTACCAATCCATCCATGACAAATATATGGTTATTATACCTCCAAAAAAATCCCCTAATAGTTTCTCTAATCCCCCATGGTTCTATCCCACTCTTTTTGGAACAACTCTTTAATGTAAGAGAAATCTTCACTTTTTATGTCAATTCAAGTTTCCTTTTCATGCGGTATCTTATAATTTCTAAACTATATTCATTTTCCTATATCACATTATCCCATTAATATAATAATATTATTTTATTAAGTGGATACCCTTTTCCTTTCAAATTTTTTACTTTTCTATAACCATGTTTTTACCCGTCATATTGCCGAATTTAATTCTCAAGTTTCCCTCATTTACATGAGAAATTATCTTTTCCTTTTTATTAGAATACCCAAAACACTTTTCTTTCCAATATTTATTCAACTATATTTTTAACGTATTATTTTATTCAGGTATTTGTATATATCAAAACCACATTTCCATTCATGGGTTAAAAATTATTTAATGATAATGTCTTTAGGCTCTTTTTTATACCAAGATCTTGATATGAAACTCGTTCTATATTCTCCATTATTAATTAATTGATTTACTATGATCTATGTGGATCATGTTAAATTAATACATAAGATGTTTGTTCCTTGATTATTCCATATTACATTGGGTAAATAATTAAATCTTTTTAGATGACATGTTTTCTGATACCATAGTAAATAACTATGGTATTTTATTTTATGACACCTTGGTGATATTCTTATGAATGTGTCATTTAAATTTTTTATCAATATTTTCATATTATGATTCATTTTATTATAATTATGTTCTTCTTGGTCATGCAATATTACCATGTTCCTATTGTTATGTCTCTAAATCACATGATATACGTCTCTCTTGATTATTCTCTTACATGGATTCATGATATCCCATTTATATTGATATATGTTTTAAGGATATGAGATTAAATAAAATTAAATTAGGATGAGATCATTATGATGCATTTAAAATGTAATTTAGAATAATTTTTATCCCTTCATGTATTATACACATTTTTTTTAAAATAAACTAAGAATTAAAATATCCTCCATTTGTACCATATAATGAATTTAATGTAATAAAAAATAGCACTTCTGTAGTTATTATTGATTTTAAGTTCAATAATTTTTTTAAATTAGTATTTGAAAACATTAGGATGAACACTATATAAAATTCTAAATATATGAAAATATCAATGAATTTTGAAAATTATTAAGTTGTTGGTTTCCAAAAAAATCTTACATATCACAATACTACCAGTGGATGTGGATCTACATAGATATACCTATTGGTAACACCCAAATACACGATATTGATCTATACCTGAATGGGAACTAGTGTAGGATAATGTAACTTATTTCACACCTAGTTTGACACTCCTAGGGTATTTTTTTAGATAATCATGATATTTTTATAAAACATTACTAAGGATATATGGGAAATAAAATTTATGTTAGAGGATAATAATAAAATATTTATGAATTATGTTTTAAGACATAAAATCAGATTATAATTATAATTTTCATAAATGGAACAGGTTTCTCAATATGTTTTTCATATTTTAGAAAAATGATAGAAAATTTGAGGAACCGTGTAAATTATTAGTGCAATGGTAAATGTATGCATGATGTTCTGATGTAAGCTGGAATAGAAATCATCAAGAGTATCAAGAATCAACTAACATGAGTTTTAAATAATAACAAGAATCAAGTAGAGAGACTCGCTTCACCTCAATGGGAAAAAAATTTGTTGAGTCCTTTATGATTCAATGGCCACCTTCATTTAGTATATCTACCAACTCATTGAATTTTAAAAATGGATAATATCTATAGAAAATATTTTTTTATGCACATTTTTTTAGGAGAATAGAATGTCACAATGGTAGTAAACCTCTTAGAATGAAAAGTTGAATAGTTGAAGACACTGATTAAAAATGTGAATTAATAATGGGGATTATTTCAATGGAATAGGAAGACATCATGGGGATATTTTTTAATAAATATTTCACACATTTGATGTGAATGAATATGGATAATCAATTAATATAACTGAATAAGAAGGAAAATAAATTAGGGGGAATCTATAAGATGAACTTTACAATACACGTTGGATACACATCTACATAGGTTATGGATTATATGGGAATGGTTGATAAATTCATAAGTAGACTAAGAACCCATATATGGAAGGGTCCTGGAAATTTATATTATGAAAACTACGAGGTGATAGTGCAGAGTTCTATAAATGTTTAATTGGAAATTAGAGAGATGCGGTGGTCATGTATATCAATTGCAAATGAGATATAAATGGAGCCCAAATCTTGGAGGAACATTGATCACAGAAGTAGAGGGAAAAATGTTTGACATCTAACATGAAATAAATATGGGAAGAATAATTAAATGAATATATTTCTAGTGAGGTTTATATGCTAAAAATTATGAAGAGATGAGAATATACCTTGGAAATTTCTTGGTCAGGTGGAGGCTTAACATTTCAACAATAATGACAAAGGGAAAATAGTACAGGCCCAGCTGGAAGTTCAATACTTCAAATCTGGACATCTTAAGAATATTTTCATTAAATTTAAAATTTAGAATATAATGGAGGTAACCCACCATCAACATCATCATAATCCAAGGCATAAAGTTATGGAATTTTCTATCACATCATCAAAATTGGAGTCTCAAAATGATGTGGTGATTGGTACACTCATTGTGTTCTCAATGCAAGAAAGTACTTTGTTTAATTATGGTTCAAATCATTCCTTTACTTCATCATAGTTTGCAAAGAATATATAATCAATTTCAGAAATTCTAGAACTAGATTTAATAGTCAAGACTCGTGGAGGAATTTTCTTAGCGTAAACATTGTATAGAAACTCTATAATTAACTTTAGTTATTACATTCTCATCAAAAATCTAGTATTAACTCCCATTGTGAAATTTGACACTATACTAGTTCTAGACTAGATCTCAATGTATAATTCTATGGTAAAATGGATAATAAATAATAAAATATTTGTTATTATATCACCAACCTATAGTCATATTCAAAAGAGATATATCGGGACATGATCTATATCTAGAAGCACCTCCCATATCTTTATTTGTTATGATAATTGGTGAAGAGGGATAAATAAATAGATGCATTCAGAAAGGGAATATCCCTATAATTCATGAATATAATGACATATTTCATTAAGTATTACCTAGACCTAATGCAAAAATATATGTACTGTTATACATTGAACTCATACATAGATATAAGATAACAATGGAGACCCTAAATAGAATGTAAAATATAGAGTTAGATTAATTAAATAAACAACATCAAGAACTTTTATAGATGTTATTTATCTATCCTAGTGTATCTTCTTGGGGAACACCTATTCTATTTGTGAAGAAGAATAATGGATCAATGGTCCTATGTATTTATTATATATAACTTATTGTGATCAAAAATAAAATAATAACTAACCTCTCTTGAGTATGGATTATTTAATTTACCATCCTCGTGGGGCTCAATTATTCTCTAAAATTGACCCCCATCTTGGTATCAACTATTGATGGTGAAAAATGGATATATCTCAAATAATTCCTTCCAAAAAATATTTTTTCATTATTAATTTTTTGTTATTCTCTTCAGCTTGACTAATGATCCTTTTTTAAATATGTATTTGATTAATAGAGTCTTTAAAGACTACATTGAAAAATTATTGATAGTTTTTATTTATAATATTTTTTTATATTTTAATAGTCATGAAGATTATGAGGGTAATATAAGGGTAATATTCAAAAAATTTGGGAAAGAGAAGCTATTGGTAAAATTAAAAAATGTAAATTATGGTCACAACTAGTTTCATTGTTGGTGAGCATTATAACCAATGAAGGAATATCAGTTAACCCTAAAAAGACCAAGGATGTAGAGGAGTTTCCTCATACTATAATAGTAACTAAGATTCTTAGCTTTCTTTGTTTACCAGGATATAAAACTAGGTTTTTTTGAAAACATTTCATGAATTTCTAATCTACAGACCATGTTAACTCAAAAATGGAATAAGCGCATTTTGAAAAAGGAGTGTGAATAATTTTTCCAAGAAATATAGAATATATTGGTTACAACACCTTTTTTAACTATACAATATATTCAATAAGGTTTAATTATTTATAGTGATGAATCTTCGAATAGAATTGAGTGAAGCCTTGTCTAAAAGCACAATGTTATTTCTTATGCATCATAACAGTTAAAGAATCATGAGCGTAATTTTCTAACATGTGTGCTGTAGTTAGCTACAATTATAATTTTCTCAGAAAATATGGAGATATTATCATTATGGGGAGAAATGTGATATATATACATACCACCAAATATTGATATATATATATACACACAAATGTAATTGAACATGTGACAATGGAAATGGTTGTAACTTATTAAAGTCCTTGACTATTCAATTAATTATCCCCATGAAAGAGAAAAAGTGTCACTAATGAATTATCTAGGAATAACTCTTTTGTTCTAGAAATGACGAGTATTCAAGGATATCTATTGATCAAGGACATAGTAAAGTTGGACATGAAAATTCTCAAGGAAGTACACCATAAAACCTATACCAAATTATTTATCAACATTTTTTATTAGATAATCTCAATAATCCTCAAAGGGAGGATCCTTTTTACTAATGAAGATACATGATAAACTGAATGGGAAGTTTCTTGAGTTTAATATTCATCATGAAGACATATTGAAATTTCATACAAGGCTATGTGTGGAATCTATACCATATATAATGACGGATTCGATGGATGATGGTAATATCTCTACATTATTTATAAAATATATAAGAACTAAAATTTATATGGATATTCATGATCACTATTGGTGGAATAATAAGAAAATGGATATTGATTACTACACTGCAAATTTCTTGGAGTTTCAAAAATTGATGGCAGAGAAACATCTTATTAAAGGGGTACTGTAACCACTACCCATCACAACATATAAGTGAGAAAATATATCTATGTACATCATCATTGGAGTCCCAAAGACATCCAAATAAACAAATTTGATATGTTTTATAATTGATAGACTCAACAAAACAACCCTTTTCATCATACTTTATAAATATTTCTCTCCTGAACAACATGAAAAGATATACATAAATAATTTCGTGTGGTTTCATGGGGTTTCATGCTCAATCATTTATGATCATCATCATAGGTTCACATATAAATTATTTGGATGTATTCAACAAACTGTGAATACTAAATTGAATTTTAGTTGATCTTATCATCCCCAAACTAATAGATAATTTGAATGGGATATACAAACACATTATTACATGGTTATAAGCTTATCATTTAAATTTATAGGTGGATGGGATAAATACCTCCCATTATATTATATCTCATTCAAAAATATCTTCCAATATAGTATTCAAATGAAACCATGTGAATATCAATATGGGCTGTAATGTATAACTCCTACATGTTGGGATGAAGTGGCGGGGGAAAGATACTTGGTCGCGATCTATTTCAATAAATGATGGAATAGGTTCATGCCTTCCAGCAACATAGAATGGAATCTCATAACAATCATAAGATTTATTTTGATAATAATCAATAGTACATGGAGTTCGATGTTGGAGATAATGTCTACTTTGGATGTCATCATAAAAGAGATTCATGAAATTTATAAAGAATAGTAATGATATCCCAATGTACATTAGTCCCTTTGAGATCTTTGACCACATAGGAGTAGTGTCCTAATGGCTAAAACTTCTACTGAATATAGGTCAACTTCATGATTTATTCCACATATCTCTCTTGAGGAAGTATAAACCTTATCTCTTATATTTACGGAATCTATATGTGGTATAACTAGAACATGAACCCTCTTATGAGGAGTAACGGATGGAGATCTTGGACTATAGATATGAGGTTCTATGAAACAAGAATACCTGCATTGACAATATGATCTAGAGGAACCATAAATATGAAGATGCAATGTGGGAACTATAGCTGCCAGTGGGACAGAATTACCCTCACCTTCTTTCAACTCAGATAATGAGTTGAAATTTATGGGAAAACAATTCTTAAGGGGAGGAGAATATTATGACCTGTACATCCTAAATGATATTTTTTTCCAAAATATTTTTTTTATATTATATAAAATTATACATGTAAAAAATAAATAGAAAAAAATAAATTTTATATCATTAATAAATATAATTAAATAAATTATATTTAGAACCAATTAAAATTAAAAACATTAGAAGAGGACAAAATATTTAATATAGAAATGGTAAAATGGAAAAATAATGATCACCCCAATCTTCTAGAATGATCGCCCCCAAAGAAAACACTATAGAAATAAAAAAAATATTTGTAAAATAATAAAGATGTTATGAAAATGAAAATATCACATTATTTATATTTTTAGTTAATTTTGAATGAAATAATATATTATTATTTATTGGGAATAAATAGAAATGTGACTCTAGGGATTAAAATTTTATATACCTACTCAACAAAAATAACCATTGGTCAATATGAAAATTAGAAACTATACCTTCGGATGATAATATTACCATTATAATTATTGTTTATAATTAGTAATGATAAAGGATAATGGATACATAAAGATGAATCGATGACCTCAACCAGTATATTCATGTTATTTGAAGATCATTTATCTAAACATGGGAGGGAGATATAATCGTTGGTTTTATCCATTGACTAAGCCCAATATGATCTTCAATAAGAGAATCTTGATTGAAATATCCTAAAAAATTAGATAATGTAATTAGAGATTACCACTCCATCAAAGTTAGCAGATCCACCTTAGGAAAGTGCGACCATACAACACCCCACACTTAGAGCGTTTGGGGGTGTAATAAGGGGTTACATGTATAAGACATAGTTACCTCATGTGTATTTTAATTTTTATAAATAAATTTTTTTATTCCATATATTAATTTTAATAAAAAAATTCCTAATAATATATATTTTTAATTGAGATAAAATAGATAAATTGATTTTGTGATGAAAATAAAACAATATTGTATTTTTGTAAAAAATGTATAAAATTTGTAATAAAATCCAGTTTTCTGTATAATATCTCTTTAATAAGATAATATTTTAAACATTATAACGAAACTATACATGATAAAATAATTTTATAATGTCCTAGAAAAATTTTTATATGTGTTATAAATTTTACTATGCCAAAACACTTCAATTTTTAAATAAATAAGTATTTTTTATATTTAAAAGTTAAAATTAACAAATTTAGAGAATTACTGTTGAAAAATAAGCCTTATAATTTAAATAATCATGCCAAATTATTTTATGGTTAATTCATGAAAATATTCAAAAAATACATTTTTTTTAATACTGAATAATATAGTTTTTAGTTTTTGGTTCCTTTTATGACGTCATATTTATATCCCAATGATGTTATAATTAATTAAACACAATCCATGACCCAAAATATGATATGTTATTAATATAAAATATTTTAATATATTTTAATCAATCTATAAAACTATAAGTATCTTTCCAATTTCTAGAAAGGAAATTTTAATTTTTAAGAACATGGCTTTGTTGAATCATTAATTTTATATAAAAAAATATTTAAAAAATTGGGTTAGGTTTTGGTGGACTAAACTATAATAAAATGTGACCCAAAAATCCTATACCATGATAAAAACCCATGGGTAAGACAATGGTTTTTCATTTTAAACAACCTATATTTTTAGAACATATATCAAGAAATTATTAAAGAATTTCTACAATTTTTCTATAAATACCGAACCATTTCACCATTACCCTTCCCTCACAATCCAAACAGCATAATTTTCTACTGATTTTTCCTCCCATATAGTCACCAAATTTTTTATTCAAGGACTCAGTGTTCTATCCTCATGTTTTAGAAACATCTCTTTATGATAAAGGAAATCTTCACTTCTTTATTCCATTCAAGTTATCTTCTCATCTCGTATGTATTATAATTTCAAAAAAATGTGATTTTTTTACTTCTTATTATCCTATTAAATTATTAAAATTGTTTTATTAATGTGAGACACATTTCCCCACTCATTTTACCCTTTTATAAAACTTTTATTTACCACTCATGTTCCCAATTTACTTCTCCAATTTCCATCTATTAAATGATTAATTCTATTTTACTTTTTATTTATATACCAAATTTTTTTTTCAATGGGTATTAATGTTTTAAAAAAATATATATTTATTGAGAGATTTAAATATATGAAACCGGAATTTCATTTCATGGTTTACAAATGATGTAATGAACATGTCATTACTCTATTTTTTATGCTTAGATTTTTATAAGAAACCCATTCATTATTCTAAATTGTTTATTAGTGTAGTGGTATATTTATCTTTTTTTCTCGTATTAAATTAAAAAATATGAAATTTGGTCCTTGATACCTATCGAATTTATTGGGTATATAATTTATTATCTAGTGATGACAATTTTTAAGATAAAATAGTGAATAACATTAGTGATTTTATTTTAGGACACCTTCATGATAAATGGTAGTGATATGATTATTAATTTATATTTTTAATGTTATAGCCACATTTCCATATATTTATTATTTTTCCTACAATTATATACCTATTTTTCATTCCTTATTGTCATGCTCTTATTATTGTGTCTCAATAGTTCATGATATATGTCTCTCGTTTATTTCCCCTTACTAGGATTCATGCTCACCCATTTCCTTTTATGTATCTCCTGATGATATAGGATGGAAAAAAAGTAACATTTTTTTAACACATGAATATTTATTTGTAGTTTATTTTAAAATAATTTTTTATTATTTATTATTTTACGACTTATATTAAAGAAACTAAACTTATAGAAATCATCTGTTTGTACCATGTATTGAAATATAATGTAATAAAATGGAAGGATTACATAGAATATGGTTACCTTATGATGAATTGGTATATATATTAGAGAACACCCATAAGTATAAAAATATTACTTGGGAATTCATGTGTGATTTAGTTGATTTGTGGGACCATGTAATAGATATTTCAATGTATTTAATAAATGGTTTAAAGGAATCGTTTGTTTGTATTCCTTGGAATTGGATTTTGTTGGGGAAGATTCGTTGAAATTGCAACTATTTTAGTTTTTTATATATTCTATTTTAAAATAAAATTATATAAATTTTTTGTATATAAGTTTTCTAACTCATTTTATATTTGTTTTATGATTTTAGAAGTCATTTGGGTAAAACATATTGAGATTTATAAGCCCCCATTCAATGGAACTTTGGTTCATTTGCAGATATTGTTTATCAATAGAAATGTAAATAAAAATCATCTCATTTATTTAATTATTCATTATGATACATTGGTAATGTCTTGTGGAGTTGGATCTGGGATCATTTTTACAGCTATTGAGTTTATGTGTTTTTTAGTCTTTTAGATTTGTTGGTATTTTCATCCGCTTTATACTTTGATAGTGGTTTTTTCCAAATTATACTTTCGTATAGTATATTATTTGTTTCGTAACTTATAATTTGTATTAAACTATTCTCATGCATCATATTTTTCTTTTTTATATTATTATTATTTTATTTTGGTTATTTTATTTTCAAAGTGAAAACCTTTCCCCAATTGTTAATGAATCCCATGACATTTGTTTCCATCCTTTGGTGTCCTGGGGGTGTCACAAAAGGAAAATTTATATCCAAATAACTTTCCATGAAATTGGGGAAGTGATTGAGGTTACATGATATTTATGATTTCTTTATGACTATGGAATTATTATATAACACGTACCTTTATGCTTTCCATTTTGTGGGAGTAAGATAACATCTTTTGTGTATATGGGAGATTACCTTTGAATAAAGAAATTTGATTCATTCACCATTTTAATGTAATGTATTAAGGATTGTTTTAATTAAAAAATTTGATAAAACAAAATAAAAATGATTATATAATGATAACATCTCATATAATTTTCATTTTGTCAATCCAATAAGAAAAATGAAACAACATGCATGCGTACATATGGCCTAACGTCTCCATGAATAGTGTATTTCATTTCCTATTAATAAATATTATGGATTACTATAAATAGATATATACATACTATATGTTATATTTATATCATTTTTCCATTATGGAGATTATTAAATCATTTTCTACGTAAAAGGTCCAAGAATAACAAGACAAAACATGTATAAAAAACAAAGTGGTTATTAACTAAAACATAACAATAAAATAGAATTATAATAAATGGTCTATACAATTTCAAAATGAAATAACACATGTAATTATATATATGAATTTTTTATTTTTCATAATTATTTTAAACTTATATTTATTATACATGGATTTTGAATATGCACAACATAAGACATGACTTAAGGTGAAGAATTTCTATCTCACTTTTGACTTTTTGAGACACATGCTATATTAACCACCTGTTTATTCTTAGTTATGTGTATACTTTCTATGAATATTAATTATTATTCATATTGTGAGAAAAATTTGGATTTTTATATCCATTTTATCATCACTATTTCATAGGGTTTGCGGTTAAAACATCACCAATTCATTAAGGGAATTTTGCCTCAATTTTCCTTTTTGAGGCACATGTTATGTTATGAACCTATATTACATTATAAGGTGTATATAATTCCCCTTTTACATTTAATGTCATAAATTTCCATGTTCTCATGATATTTTATGCCTCATGATATTTTATTCTTTCATGGGGGAAATGATTCAAATTTACAAAAGTGGAAAGAGTTTAGTGCAATAATTTTATTATTTATCAAAATTATTTATTATTATGATTTCCTTTCTAAAATATTATTATTCATCTCATACATTTCTCATACTATTTTTATTCATGATATCATCATGTAATCATTGTTAATTAAGATAATTAAGAATATTTTTTTAAGAAAATCGGATAGTATTTCACTCTTCAATAAGAAATATATTTTATTCAAAACCAGGTGTTCTAATAATGTTTTAAAAAATATTTTTCAATGACATTTTATCTTATTTTGAAGGAAATTTATTTCAAAAAAAATTTGTTTTAAATGTTTTTAGGTGATTTTTAAATATTTATTTACAGTTTTTCATGGTTATTTTCAATAAAAAAACTTTTCAAAAGTTTTTCATTTTAAAAAGTTATTTTCTATATGGAAATTATATTTTTTATAATAATTTTTTAAACAAATTTTCATTTATTTCTTTATATGGCTCAAATTTTTACTTTCATTGAAAATAATTTTCAAAATGTCTTCTTAAATTTTAATTCAACAAAATGTTTTATTACATAAGAAAATTTCAACTTTATCATTCAAAATCCATCTCCATCTAAGATTAAATACATTGATATAGTTTGTGATTTAATAGGGATATGATATAAGGATACCATTCATATTTTGTCTCTGAATTGTTTATGGTTTAGTATTAAAGTGTTTGTGAAACCTGTTTCTCTTCCATGGGTTATAACATGATAAAACACATATGGAACCTAAATCTTTTCATAGATTATGATATGATGAAATGATTATTAAACATGTATATTTTTTATAGGTTCTGATATGATTAAATTTTTATGATAACCTATTAATTTCTTGGGTTTTTATATTATTAATGTTTTATGATCATATGGAAGACATAAATATGGATTTCATATTTTGATGGGTGGGACCAATATCACCATTCAATGCATTGTGTAATGATTTATATCTCATAATTTAGAAATGAATTAAATGGGAAGTTTTCTCATTCTAGTAATACAAAAATATAATGGAATGTTAACGTAATTATGTAATACAGGATTGGAACATAAAGTGTACTCGATTCAGTAATACAGTACTTGAATGATTTGTGAAATCAATACAGTAATACAGAGATGGATTAGTAAGTGAACCCAATTTGGTAATACTGGGATGGAATGGGAAGTAAACCCGATTGAGTAATATTTGGAAAGAATAGGGATAAAACATGTTCATTAAAGGAATTTGTCTTTTATTTTGGTGTTGGTAGTGATCTTGGTCTAATGTGGAAATTATTTTATATTCATATGTGTATAGAAAATATTCAATGTCTTATACTCTCATGGATCATGTTCTTTGATTATATTATAAATCATGTTTATGTATAACGAATCATTATTCCATGACTCAAGATTATGTTCTTTGATATGCGAGGTATAGTTATGAAATGTTATTCTCATGTTCTCATACTCTCATTTTCATGTCATGTTTATATGTCTCCCTCATTTCCCTTACTGATCATATAACATAACCCTTTATTATGTTTCATTTCCCATGATTATGAACATAGGTATTTTGTATGATATGTATTGTAAGTGTGTTTTTTATAGAGAACATAGTGGAAGATGATGTACCTCACTTGGGGACAATTTTTTATGATTATATGTTTCCAAATACACTAATATATTATATTTCTCATGAATATATTTATATAATGTAATGAATATTGAAATAAAATGATGTAATTTATATATCGGAGAATCCATCACTATTATAGATTATTTTAGTTAAAATATTTAGTTGACCATTGGAATCTAGGGTGAGAAAATCAAAGTGAGACCCCTAAGGGCATGTCAAAGCATAAATATAAGGATGAATAAAAGTATCGAAAAATGTCTTAGAATTTTGTTAATGGATGGATAGATTGGTTTCTTATAGAAACATACATGTCTATATAATATAATTTTATGTGTCACTACAATATATGTACTTAGGGGAAAAAATAAAAAAAATTATTGAGACAGAACTGATCAAGAACTAATGAGAGACAAAAGGCCTTATTGCACACCTGATTTGACCATCTTGCGGGGTATACATTGTAAATTAAAAAACTATTTATGAACTCTAATAAATTAATTAATTATAATATGACTGTGAAGAACCATGGAGAAACCAATGGTTTCATTGATTAAATAAGAATCTGATAATTACTTTTTTCCTGATGTGTGTAAATAAGAATATAAGTTCTTGTCTTAAGGGTAATTCTAAATGTTTTATAGGTTGAGGGGAATTTCATAGAGAAATTAATTGTCAAATTTATATGAAGAATTTAAGTAATTATTTTAAGAGAAAAATATCCATATAATTCACCTATTATACTTTAGTTCTCCTTGTTTAAGGAGATTGAGCATTATGAAAACTACTTACCAAACCATAGGGTTAATGATGAAAATCGATGTTAAAAACCACTTAAACCATGGGAAAATGAGAAATCTAATGTGATCTGTATTTATAAATATAGGATCAATAATTATATTTTGAATGGTACACATAACATCCACTCTAGAACATCTAATGTCATATTTTACACTAGATTTAGTAATTCATTCATATTTGTTGAATTTTAAAAGGGTATAAATATTCCACCCAAACTATTACATGTGGAATTAGAAGATTAATCCCATAATGGTACGATTATCGCATATCATTTCTATGATTCCTCCCCAATTGATGTTGGTGGGAATTTACTTCCCAAATATCATTTCATTCTATATCTAATTGAATTGTATGGATTTCTAAACATGTATTGTATTTATCAACATAATTTCCACAACATTTTTTGATTAATAGATGTAAAATTTTACAATCCATACTATGATATGATCTTCTATAAATATGATGAAATTTATTAGCATTGGATAGTGATTACATTAGTGGCATGTGTCTAAATACCCACTCAGAAGGGATTTTATCTCAAATGGATATGGGAAAATCAAAATCCATGATATTTCTATTGTTTTGAAGTTTTTTGATTCCTATATAGAAGGTTTTTATATAATTCCCCATAAATGTGATTTTTAGATCTCAATATATATCATACCATGTGCCACACCAATTTCAAAGACTTCTTATAGAATGCCCCTGATTGAGCTGACGTAATTGAAGAAACAACTCCAAGAAATTTCTGAAAATGTATTCATCCAACAAATTTTGTCATATTTGGGGTTCACATGTTATTTTTTTAAGAAATAAATATGGATCTATGTGTCTCTATATTCATTATTAGTAGATAAACAAGATTTTAATTATCAATATTTATCATATTCACCATATTTATGCCTTGTTTGATCAACTATGTGGAGCTCAATACATTACCTAGATTTACCTTCACTCTAGATATCATCTATTTAGATTCAAGGAGGTGTATATACCCAATATGGTATTCTATACATCTTATAGACACTAAAAATATACAAAAATGTATTTTGGTCTTATTAATTACCCTGCAATCATCATGTATTTAATGAATAGTGTCTTTTGAGATGGCCTTGAAATGTTTTTGGTAGTCTTTATAGATGATATTATTATGTATTAAAATAAAAAGTATGATAATTAATAAAAACAAGATAATTGAACTAAATACATGATGGAATGAGAAAATTTATCAAAAATTTACAATGTTTACATGTTTTCCACAAAAGGTATCAATTTTCTGGTCATATAATCTCCAGAGAGGGTATATCAATCAATCGATAAAATATGGATGATACTGAATGTTTGAAAATAAAAACCACAGTGACTAATATCCAGAGATATTAGGGTATAGCTAGATATTTTCCATGTTCTCTAGAAAATTTCTCATGACTATCAAATCAAATAAAAAATTTTACATAGAAGGGGGATAAGTTTTTCTTGACAGATAAATGTAAGTATGGTTTCAGTAAACTACATAGAAGGTCAGTCAAAGAAAAAATAATTACATTAAACTAGAGTGAAGAAGGTATTTAATATATTATTTTTCATCCATTAGGGAATTCTGATGAGTTCTTATGAAGATTTTTATGGTTATAGCTATGCCTCAAGTAAATTTATTGTTCATGATCAAATTTTACATAACATTGATTATGGGTTAACTTCAATAATTTTTCCCTTAAATATATAAAAGATATATATTTATAGATAAAATTTTTATATATATACCTCTCATAAATGTTTGAAGTATATATGCACACAGAATGAGTTGAACATGTTCTAGAGAAGATCGTGAGAGACTATTATGAAGTATGACATCTAAATATATTACCACCCTGGGAAAGAAATTATAGTTCATGATACATTGAGTGAAAAGGATCATGCTACATTATCTTGGGGAGGATCATAGTTGTAATGTCTCAAAAATTCCGTATATTTTTTTAATTATATGGAATTAGTACGAGACCACAAAATCTAACAGTATACGATTCCGAGGCCCGGAGTGCCTAGAATGATCCGTCGAGGTTTTGTTACACTTTAATTAGCATGCGTAAGATGTTTTCCTGAAAAAGTGGAATAACTCTTAAACGGTTTCATAGATCAGAAATATGAGGGCACCATTTTGTTAAGAATGGCGGTTTTACCCTAGGTGTGACTTAAGTTTGATCGGCGCGGCCCTCCTGTGAGATAACCCAAAAATAGAATAACCATAAATAAAATAATGAAGAAAAGTTATTTTATTTTTCAAAATCTTATAACTCAAGAATGGTAACTCAGATTAAAAATATGAGACCACTGCTGACTCATGAGGGTATGATTTTATTAACCAGATACTAACTTTGGTAGGCGCGGGCCACCAGAGAATGATAGATTTTGGACTTAAATAAAATAATTAAGTGACAATTATTTTATTTTAAAATCCATTACTTTTAAACGGTGACTATGATTGGAAATTTGAGGGTACAGTTGGGTTCGTTGGGGTGTTTTTCACTTTGGAAGAGACTAACCTCGACTAGCGCAGGTCAAGGGTGACTGTTAATAATTTTACAAACTTTTCTTTTGATACGTTCACTAAACGCACAAGCGGATTTTTTTAACTTTTGAACCAGTGTTCAGAATTGAAATCCAAGGACACAATTGAACTCGCAGCATCGGTATTCGCTTAAAAAGACTTTCACCACGACTATATTTGGTTGAGGGTGAAGGTTATTTTTCATGTTTTTCATGTAAATGAAATTAAAATAAAGAAAAACTTTTTATTTTATTTTAACCTCCCAATTGAATGCTTAGAGGAGGGGACCGCTCGAGCTTGAAAACCCCCGTATGTGAATTCATAGTGGTGGGGACCACCTGAACCCCTCTTTAATGCGGTGAAGACCCTTCTAATCCCCCCCATTTAATTGCGCCATTGAGAATTAAATTTCTTGACCATTCAAATACTAAGTAACAGTTTCATTGGAATTTTGGAAGATTCCTATTAAATGAACCTTCATAAATTCCACGATCGTTACTTACCCTCCCCCTATCCTATTTATATGAAGCTTGGGGGGAGGAATTGGCATGGATTCACCAAGCGACAAAGCTCTGGTAAAGTGCCGCAATGCCCAACACTTGGAGGATGGATCCAGTTCCGGCGTGCGGTGACGAGTAACCCCGAACCACAAACTGAAGAACAACGATCGAGCGGCGTCATTGGAGGCTTGTTGTGTGGAACCAACGAACACTGACTATTCAAGGATGTCATATTTTTCCTCATGCCTCCTCTTATGGAACCTTCAATAAAGGGGGTTATTTAATTTGAGAGTTTTTGATTTCTGCTTCCCTATTCTTGAATTTATATAAAGAATGTGGGTCAAATGACTAATAGGTTGACCCGCGATTCTTTCTTCTTTGTGGGAGGTTGTTGTGGGGTATCTTGTAGGGTTTGTTGTTTCGAATAAACCCATTACCTATTCTCGATGTTCTTCGTGATTCAAGAATTATTGATCCACTTGCTACCACCCTAACTTGGAGGGTATGGGCCAAACAAACATTGCCCGACCCCTCCAAAATTATTTGTGATTCTTGAAGTGTTCTTCACGATGGAGGAGGATGGCGACTGACACCAATGGCACTCGGAAATGGAGTCCAGTGCCAAGATTGGCCCCGATGAAGGCGGCAGCCTGACCATGCCGCTGGAGAAGGGTTGTGGCCCATCGTTCATGGTAGAGCAAGGGCAGAAGTCGGTCGGTCCAGCCGCACAAAGCGGATAGAGGCGTGTGTCCGGGCCGCCCAACGAGAAAGCATCGCGGCCTTGTGCTGCAGCGGCATAGAGGGGGTGGCCGTCCGAGCCGGCCCTCGGTGAAGGTACGGCACACGACACGCCGCACAGAGAAGATGATAGGTCGTCCGGCCAGCTGCGGCGGGACACCGCATCGTGGGCCTCCACACAGCGGGTTGCACTATACCACAGGCCGCCCCGCACAGCGGGCTGTCATACCACAGGTCGCCGCACCGTGAGCCCAGCAGGCCGACGCACCGCGGGCTGCCGCACTGTGAGCCCAGCGGCCCGACGCACTGCGAGCCCAACGGGCTACCGCACAGCGGTCTGGGTCAACCCGAACCGTTTCGGGTCGGCCCAGGCTAGGTCAGGCCGGGTCAGACCAGACCTGGACCAACTTCAACCCAATTTTTCTCTTTCAGACATAACTTGAGCTACAGGCATCTGTTTGAAGAACCGTCAGTTGTTCCTGAAAACATGAAGCCAGACGGACCTTTTAGTATACTCCACTTGATTTTTCGGTAATGTAAGGGTATGTCTGAGTTGGATCGAACACGAATCCAATCGGGCCCTCGGGACTAAAAGGCCAATAACTTACAGACTGGACGTCTGATTGATACACTGTCTATTGCGATGAGACCCCTTTTATGTGGAGGTCCTTTGGAATACTTATTTGTGGGACTTCATGGTAGTTGGAGTATCGAACTATGGCATGAGGAGTGGATCCTCCAGGAATCAAGTGAGCTTAGTGCGGGAACCCTGTAGCTGGCTGTAACAAGTGAAAGGGATCATTTGTGGGTCTGTGCTTGGGATCCTTTGTGGGTCATTGTTCGAGGTTCTCACTCGGATCCGCTCTAGGAATCCATGTGGGACTACTCTATGATCTTACATTGGTATTTTGTACTTGGATCTTGTGTGGGTCAGAGGATGTACTAGGATCCTGTGTGGGTCTGATGATTTGTGATCCTACATGGGTCTACGTCTTAATAGACTAAGATGATTCAGTAGTTACATCTAATCATCTCTAATATTGTACCTAAATTATACTAGGTGTGAGATGAGTCTTTACCTCTGTGGTATTCTTCTGTGTGGCATACCTGTGTGGTACTTACCTTCATGGTGATACCTTTTTGGTATTCTTCTCTGTGGTGTACATGTGTGGTACTTACCTTTGTGGTGATGCCTTTGTGGTATTCTTCTATGTGGAGTACCTGTGTGGTACTTACCTTTGTGGTGATACCTTTGTGGTATTCTTCTGTGTGGCGTACCTATGTGGTACTTACCTTCGTGGTGATACATTTGTGGTATTATTCTGTGTAGAGTACCTTTGTGGTACTTACCTTTGTGGTGATACCTTTTTGGTATTCTTCTGTGTGGCGTACCTGTGTGGTCCTTACCTTCGTGGTGATACCTTTGTGGTATTCTTTTGTGTGGTGTACCTGTGTGGTACTTACCATCGTGGTGATTCCATTGTGGTATTCTTATATGTGGCATTCCTGTGTGGTACTTACCTTCGTGGTGATACCTTTGTGGTATTCTTCTGTGTGGCGTACCTGTGTGCTACTTACCTTCATGGTGATATTTCTTTCATGGAATAATTTTACTTTGGATATGAAGTTGGCCCTTGTGTTTCCTCATGAATAAGATGGGCAATACTTAATAACTCAGGTATATGTATGGGCATATACCTAAGTAGGGTTGACTATTGCTTCCATGCTTTGTGGTTTATCCTTTTTGGATTTCGGGAGACCATAGGGGGTCTCGGGGTCCCTACTGAGGATCGTTATACTCACCCCTCTATAGTCTATGCTCGCACCTTGTTGTGTTTGTTGCAGACGACAGACATCGATAACTACAGATGAGAGTACCAGGACTGAAGGTAGCTCATAGGTGGACATTAGATGAGGTGTACCGTAGATATGACTGTTCGAGAGTTATACCTACCCTTCAGGTAGGATCCTTGGCGGGAGTTCGCAGGAGCTGTTTCAGTTACTTGTACTTTTCAGTTTTCTTGTACTTTCTAGTTGGGCTTTATTCTGGCCCCTTTTTCTTATTGTACACACCCTGTTTACTATACAGTTTACTTTTGTTCGTATCTTGTTGTGTTCTTGGTTTTGTGTGTTTATAGGTTATAAAGGCAATATCTTCCCGGTTTTAGGGAATACGCCTATTGGTGCTAGTCTCCATCCCCAGGCCAATGGAAGGAAGGCTTGGGGTAGTCACAGCATGGGCCCCGGGGGATGGGTCATGAAAAATTGGTATAAATGGAGTCGGTTCTACAATAGAACATTGGACTCTAATCTTTTTAACGGTAATAGTGTTAAGTGTAGTAAGTGTGGTTATCAGTTCTGGGAGTCCAGTGTTGGTGTCGAAGCTGACATATCCATACACCAGGTCCCTGACTTCTGATTTCTGACTCAGTACATGAAAATAGTGATTGCATGTGTTTTTTGAAAAGTTTTCTTTGTGATCTATTTGAGTCAGATCACCAGGTATAACTTATTGATCGTGGTGCACTTGATTATTTTAATGATGACCCCACGCAGACAGCTAGCTAGGGTTCCGGGTATAGTACGCGATGATAGGACACAGAGCGACGAGGCCTCGGTGTAGGGCCTTTGTCAATAGAGGCACCAGAGGTACTGTTACCCGTTGGGCCACGGATGCCACCAGCCCCAGCAGTAGAGGGTGCACGTCGCTTGAGTGTGTTGCACGAGTTCCAGTGCCAAAGGCCACCAAGGTTTCAGGGCAAGACGAACCCACAGGCGACTAAGGATTGGTTGGAGGTTGTGGGTAGAGTTTTTCGCCAAGATGAGACACCAGTAGAGAATACGGTGATCTTAGCATCTTGTCTTTACCAGTGAGTGACCATGAGTATGGTCCATGTAGTGATGAGGCTTCGGTACGCGGACCGTTTCCCGATATAGTACCTTCGGGTAGTGTGTCAGCTATATCACTACCTGTTGGTCAGCAGTTACAACGAGAGGTACCGGTAGAGGACACATGTAGGAATATTGCCTTACACGTTTTTCATCATCAGATACCCCTCAGGTTCTGAGGTGAGCCCGACTCATAGGCGACTAAGGACTGTCTTGAGGAGGTGGCTAAGAGTTCTCTAGAGCTTCTACAGCTTCAGTAGGATGACATGTCGGTAGCTGAGTATTCAACGAGGCATACCGACCATTCTTGGTACTCGATGAATACAATAAGATCAGTGCTTTATGGCTCAGAATTCTGAGCGAGTTATGTTTAAGGACATCTGATCCAACACTATTCCTCTATGCAATCTTACTTATGTTAGGGTGCTAGAGAGAACCTTTGTGGTTGAATGTTCTTTGGATGAGCAGATACAGCCAGTGAATATTAGCAGTGGGAAATTAGGAATCTGGAACTAGTGTTAGAGACTTGGGCGTGTAAAATGTTTCAGTAAGAGGATGTGACAGGGACAGATAGAGATGTAGGGCAGTAGACCTGGAAGCAGAGCTGGGAGAGAATTATGAGGTGGTGTACTTTTTGACATGTTACAGCCACCCCCCTTTTGTGGACCCCAACAGGCTCAGGGAGCTGTAGGATAGGAGAAGGTAGTAGCTTCATGTGGTCAAGGAGTGTGACCCAAGGGCTCTAGGAATGATTCGAGGTATGATCTGCGTCTACTACTAGCTGCCGTATAAATGGACATAGGTACCAATCATTCCTTCTTTCCATGAATCTTGTTCAATAAATAGAGTATTAGGTTAAGAAGTTGTCTTGAACCTTATGTCTAGAGATACCTTTGGGAGGAGACTCAATAATCACACTTACACCGACAGTGTGATATGACACTTGAGGTGAGAGTTTCGGTTGGAACCTCTGGGTGGTAGCGTCGAGGCCTTAAAACGTTAGTTTGCATATGGACTGGGCATCCTCATTTCATACTCAGATATACTGTATTAGGAAAAGAGGTTGTGGTTTACCAAAAATGTTTGAATTTACATTTTACTTGGTTGATGAAAAAGGAAACCCATGCAGCATGGGATAAACTCATGCATAGGAGTGTGTAGTCGATCACTCTTGAGTCCGCCATACTTACCCTCGTGGTAGCAGGAGTTTTGAGTTTTCAATTCCAATCAAGAGTGGCAGATCATGGGGACATATTTTCAAAATATGTTTCCAGGATTACCTCCCCGTAGGGAGAGGGACTTCTGGTTTGGCTGGGTACTACCGTAGTTTTGGACCAAACTTCTCCAATGTAGCGGCACTGTTGTCAGCTTTGACGAAGAAGGAGGAGAATTTCCTGTGGAAAGAGAAGTGTCAGCAGAGCGTTCAAAAGTTGAGACAGTGATTATGGATAGAGTTCCTCCAGGAAAATGACTTTGAGATAATCTTTACTCCTGGGAAGGGGAACCTTATAGCAGACACACTCAGCAAGAGGTTTGGTCAGCAGCTACTGAGTGAGCCGTCAGAGCAGCTAGTCGCGCTGCAGATATCCTTCATTGATAGAGATGGGGTAGCTTACCTCTAGTCTAAGGATGTCACTCCCCAATCCATCAGTGATTTCTGGAGTCACATCTTGGGGGAATCGACTACGAGCCTCGATGTGCTTAGATATCCTCAGGGCAAGCACCTGATGGATTTTTTGAAGGTAGGGAGCATGTGGTCCTCTTCAGAGAACGTACCATGGTACCATTGACGCTTCGAGAGGAGGTGTTGAGAGAGTTCCATATGTCCCCTCTGGCAGTACATCCTGGTGTGGTGAAGATGTACCAGGACCTCCAACATCAGTACTGGTGGCTAGAGATGAAGAAATCATTGGCAGAGTTTGTATCATGATGTCTCACTTGTCAGCAAATGAAAACTGCACAAAATTGGAAGAAGTCTTATGCCGACAGGATACAGAGACCCTGAAAGTTATAGGAGGGGGACCACATATTCTTACAAGTCTCTCCTCAACGGGGACTATGGATATTTGGTCTGGGGTAAAGTTATCACTGAGGATTATCAGTCCTTTTCAGATCCTTAAGAGGATAGATGAGGTAGCATACTACTTAGCTCTTCCACTGCATTTGGAGAGTGTTCATGACATCTTCTACATATCCCAGGTGATGGGATATATGCACGACCCATCTCACATCATCGACCACGTCAAGCAGGACTTAGATGGTAGGGCGTCGTTTACGGAGGTTTCAGTATAGATTGAGGATCGACAGGAGTGGGTCCTTTGTGGGCGGTCGATACCTCTGGTGCATGTATGCTGGCAGAACAGGAACCTCCAGAAGAGCACATGGGAGCAGGACGCTCAGATTCGTGCTCAGTACCCTCTTTTTTTTGTTTTACGTTTGTTTGGGATTTCGAGGATGTAAATCCCTAAGGTGGAGAGAATTTAATGTCTCAGAAATTCTGTATAATTTTTTTAGTTATATTGAATTATTATGAGACCGCAAAATCTGACGGCGCGCGATTCTGAGGCCCAGAGTTCCCAAAATGATCCATTGAAGTTTTCTTATGCTTTAATTAGAACATGTAAATAGTTTTCCTAAAAAAGTGGAATAAATCTTAAACAGTTGCCTGAATCAGAAATATGAGGGCACTGTTGTGTTCATAATGGAAGGTTTTCCCTAGGTGTGAATTAAGTTTGGTCGGTGCAGGCCTCCTATGAGAATAAAAAAAAGGAATAACCATAAATAAAATAATTAAACAAAGTTATTTTATTTTTTAAAAGCTTATACCTCATGAACGGTGACTCGGATTAAAAATTTGAGACCATTGATGAACTCATGAGGGTATTCTTTCTTTAAGCAGATAATAACTTTGGCCGGCGTAGGCCACCATATAAAGTTAGTTTTTATCCGTAGATAAAATAATTAAATAAAAATTATTTTATTGTAAAATCCATAACATTTAACCGATGACTCAGATTGGAAATCAGAGGGTACTGTTGGGTTTGTTTGGATGTGTTTCACTTTTGCAGAGCATAACCCTGATCGGTGTGGGTCGATGGTGATTTTTAATAATTTTCTAAAAAAAATTTCAGGTATGTTCAATAAATGCGCAAGCTTCATTTTGTAACTTTTGAACTAGTGCTAGGAATTGAAATATGAGGACACCGTTGAACTCACGGGATCTGTATTCGCTTAAGGAGACTTTCACCTCGACCTCATTTGGTCATGGGTGAAAGATATTTTTTGTGTTTTTTGGGGAAATGAAAATAAAATAAAGAACAACTTTTTATTTTATTTTAACCTCCCAATTGAATTCTTAGTGGTGGGGACCTCCCGAGCTAGAAAACCCCCATTTGTGAATTCATGGTGGTGGGGACCACCTGAACCCTTATTTAATGTGGGGGAAAGCCCTTGGAATCCTTCCATTTAATTGCGCCAATGGGAATTAAATGGATTGAACTTTAAGATACTAAGTAACAGCATCATTGGAATTTAGGAAGGTTCATATTAAATGAACCTTCATAAATTCCACGATTGTTACTTACCCTCCCCCTCTCCTATTTATATGGAGCTTGGGGGAGGAATTGTCACGGCTTCACCAAGTGATGAAGCTCTGGTAAAGTGCCATGATTCCCAACATTTGGAGGACGGAGCCACTTCCAGCAGGCGGTGACGAGCAACCCCAAACCACAAACCGAAGAACGACGACCGAGTGGCATCATTAGAGGATTGTTGCATGGAAGCAACAAATGCTGACTCTTCAATGACTTCATCTTCTTCCGCATGCCTCCTCTTATGAAACCTTAAAGGTAGGGGTTATTTCATTTGAGTTTTTTTGATTTCCTATTCCTCGTTCTTGAATTTATATGAAGAACTCAGGTTAACCGACTAACGGTTTGAGCCGCAATTCTTTCGTCTTTGCGAGAGGTTGTTGCAAGGTATCTTATAGGGTTTTTTTTGAATACCCCCATTACCCATTCTCGACGTTAATTGTGATTCAAGAATTATTGAGCTGCTTTCTACCTCCCTAACTCGGAGGGTGCGGGCTAAACAAACATGGCCCGACCTCTCTAAAATTCTTTGTGATTCTTGATGTGTTCTTTACGATGGAGAAGGATGGCGACCGACACCGGCGAGGCTCGGGAACGGAATCCAGCACCATGGTCGGCCCCGATGAAGGCAAAGGCATGAATGCACCACCGGAGAAGGTTTGCGGCCCGTCGGCCATGACGGAGCAAGGGCGGTGGCCAGCTAGGCAGGCCACACGAAGGGGACAGCGGCGCACGTCCATGCCACCCGGAGAGCGAGAGTCGCGGCCTTGTGCAGCGGTGGTGAACGGATAACGGCCGGTCGGGTGAGCTGCCGGTGAAGGCACAGAGCATGATGCGCCACACAAAGAAGACGATTGGTCGTCTGTCCTACTGCGGTGGGCCACCACACCGCGGGCTGCCGCACTGCAGGCCGTGCCACACCACGGGTCGCCCCGCACCGTATGTCACCACACCGCTGGCCGCTGCACCGCGAGCCCATTGGGCTGCCACACCACTGTCCTAGTGGGTCGCTTCACCATGGGTCGGGCCAGACCCAGTGGTCTGGGTCAACCTGAATCGGGTTGGGTCCACCCAGGTTCGGTCGGGCCGGGTCGGTCCGACCAAGTCAGACCGGACCCAGACCAACTTCGACCCATTTTTTCTCTTTCATCCATAACGTGAGCTATATGCATCAGTTTGATGAATCGTCAGCCGCGCTGGAAACCTTGGAGTGAGACAGACCATTTGGTATACCCCACTTGAGTTTTGGATAAAGTTGGGGTATGGCTGGGTAGGATCGAACACAAATCCAACCGGGCCCTCGAGACTAAAAGGTCAATAACTTACAGACCGGACGTCTAATTGACGCACCGTCTGTTGCCTTGATACCCCTTTTACATTGAGGTCCTTTGGGATACTTCTTTGTGGGACTTTGTGGTGGTTGGAGTACTAACCTCTGGATTGAGGAGAGGATCCTCCCAGAATCAAGTGAGCATAGTGCTGGAACCCTATAGCTGGATTTAACATGAGAAAGGGATCCTTTGTGGGTCTGTGCATGGGATCCTTTATGGATCTGTGTTAGAGATTCTCACTTGGATCCACTCTAGGAATCCACTTGGGACTACTCTAGGATCCTATGTGGGTCTTCTATACTAGGATCATGTTTGGGTCTGATGATGTACTAGGATCCTATGTGGGTCTGATGATTTAGGATCCTAGGTGGGTCTGCCTCTTAACAGAGTACGATGGTTCAGTAGTTAAATCTAGTCATCTCTACTACTGTATCTAATTTATACCTGGTGTGATCTAAGTCATACCTTTGTGGTATTCTTCTGTGTGGTGTACCTATGTGGTACTTACCTTCGTGGTGATACATTTTTGGTATTCTTCTGTGTGGAGTAACTATGTGGTACTAACCTTCGTGGTGAAAACTTTGTGGAATTCTTCTGTGTGGCGTACCTGTGTGGAACTTACCTTTATGGTGATACCTTTGTGGTATTCTTCTATGTGGCATACCTCTGTGATACTTACCTTCATGGTGATACCTTTGTGGTATTCTTCTGTGTGGCGTACATATGTGGTACTTACCTTCACAGTGATACCTTTGTGGTATTATTTTGTGTGGCGTACCTGTGTGGTACTTACCTTTGTGGTGATACCTTTGTGGTATTTTTCTATTTGGAATACTTGTGTGATACTTACCTTTGTGGTGATACCTTTTTTGTATTCTTCTGTGTGGTGTACATGTCTGGTACTTACCTTCGTGGTGATACCTTTGTGGTATTCTTCTGTGTGTCATACATGTGTGGTACTTACCTTCATGGTCATCTTTCCTTCGGGGAACAATTTTACTTTGGCTAAGGGGTGGGGAATTGTGTTTCCTCATGAATAATATGGGTAATACTTAATAACTTAGGTATATTTATGGGCATATACCTAAGTAGGATTGTCTGTTGTTTCCATGCTTTGTGGTTTATCCTTTGTGGATTTCGAGAGACCTTTGGGGGTCTCGGGGGTCCCTAATAAGTATCGTTATACTCACCCCTGCACGGGCTACACCCGCACCTTGTTTTGTTTGGTGCAGATGACAGACAGCGCTGACTGCAGACAAGAGTTCCAGGACTGGAGGTAGCTCAGAGGTGGATATTAGACGAGGCATACCGCAGAGATGCTCATTCGAGAGTTGTACCTACCATTCAGGTAGGATCCATGGTTGCAGTTCACAGGAGTTGTTTCAGTTACTTTTACTTTTCATTTTTCTTGTACTTTCCAGTTGGGCTTGTATTCTGGCCCCTTTTTCTTACTATACACACCCTCTTTACTATTAATTTTACTTGTGTTCGTATCTCGTAGTGTGCTTGGTTGTGTATGTTTATAGGTTATAAAGGCAATGCCTCCCCGGTTTTAGGGAATACACCTTTCGGTGATAGTCGCTAGCCCCTGGCCTATGGAAGGTGGGTTTGGGGTTATCATAGCATAAGCCCTGGGGGACAGGTCTTTTCATTAGTGGAATTAGTATTTATGGATTTGAAAAGGATAAATTTTGAAATCTTAATAGAACAGGAAAACAATTATCACTCTCTGTTGAATATTCAAACATCTATCCATATGAAGATTAATGAGTCACGGAAAAAAGATGTAAGGATTTAATAGAACGTATGAAATTTTCCTGATTTTACCATTGATCATTATATAATGATAAGGTTTAGGAACTATTTTTGGGTTCATTATATACGATACATGAGGAAGGAGTTGTTAAATGACTCTCACGGTTCTTCATTCTCTCTTCCTTTTGGAAGTAAAATGTTGAATAATGATTTGATAGATTAATTTTTTTGGGATGGTATGAATAAATATTTCATATATTTTGTTTATATGTTCTTATTATGGAAACAAATTAAGGTTGAGACACATAATTCTAAGGGGATGTTTCATTCATTACCCACACCGAAATGAAAATTTTGATAAATTAAATATGGATTCTGTCATTGGACACCCCTTAACTTCAAAATAGAATAATTCAATATGGGTTGTAGTTGATCTCCTTTTATAGATATCATATGTAATCACAATCATAGAATACTTCTCTCTGGATCAACTTTCGAGAATATACATTAAAGAAGTGGTAAAGTTCCAGGGAATACCATATTCTATTGAATTTGGTCTGGATCAAAGTTTGACCTCAATTTTTTTTAAAGTATTCAACAAGGTCTTGATATGGAGTTGAGTTTCAGCACTATGTATCATCCAAAAATAGATGTTCAGTTTTAAAGAACAATTGAAAATCCCAAGGATATGGACAAGCCAACATCCGAAGGATATGTTGAGATCTTGTTAATTGGATTTCAAAGGTGTTTGGGATCAACAACTACCTCTATTTATGTTTTCATACAAAATTGTCATTAAATAAAGAATCTATATGTCTTCTTATATGTTAATTTATTGAATTAAATTTAGTGATCCAAAATACTGGAATGAATTAGCAGAAATAATTATATTATGACCTAAGATAGATGATGAAATGGTAGAGATGGTTTGAGACATTCTATAGGAGATCATGGAAGTTCAAAGTGGGAATAAACTTTATAATAATAATCACCAACAAAATATATAATTTGATCATTATGAAAGGTTATTTTAAAAAAAATCCTCATTTAAGAGGGTATTTACATTTTTAAAGAAAAGAAAAATATGCTATAGGTATATCAGTCACTTTGAAATTCATGATTGTTTCAGGATAGTTTCATATTTCATATAGTTTCAATCAATCATATATAATGTTCATAATGTATTCCATGTATTTATCTAGATTAATAATTTACCTAGACCTTCACATTTACCAAACACTGAGTTCATACCGCTATAGGAAGATATTTCTTATAAGGAACAACTGGTGGATATTTTGGATCATACAAAAATGTTAAATGAAACAAGTCCAATCACCTTGTTAGTGTTTTTTGGTGAAACCATCATTTTTAGGAATCTACATTTTAACATGTGGATATGATGACGAAAAATAATCCTCATTTCTGAATCATATTAATGAATTTTGAGAGAGAAATTTAATTTAAGGGGGGTATAATGTAGAACCCTGAGATATTATGGTCATTATTTTGAATTAATTATATTTCATTGATGGATTGGATTTCATGATAAAAAGGTAGATTTGAGTTATATGCAACACCAAAATAATCTACAGCTACATGCATGGCAGTCTTAGACTATGTTACTAACGATAATGAGTTTTATAAAAAACAATGATATGTTATATAAACATGATTATAATAACCTAACCGTTAGAATTACAAAAATGAATATGAATGAATAATTTTACATTTTTTATTAAAATACTTTTACAAAAAGGAATCATATTAATGATAAAATACATATTTTTGGTAAATTTTTTATATGTTTTTAAGATAATATTTTTTAAACAACATTTTGTGTATTTTTTGAAAAAAAATATTTAAAAATTTAGAAAATTTATTTGATAAAGTAAACATAATATTTTAATTCATAATTTCAATCATCACATATGGCGATTTGATGTGATTTTTCTGAAATGATTCAATTTTGGATGAGTAGTGAAAAAAACTAAATTGTAATTCAAAATTGCATTTTTTTTAATTTATTTATATAGTTGAATTACACTTTAATTTTATTTTAATGTATATTTAGATTAATTCTACATCTATTAATCTAATTTAGGTCATTAGAAACAATTTTATATTGAAATTGAATATAAAATATTTGTATCTTTTTTATCTTTTTTCTTTAAAACCCCTCTTTCTCGACGTGCATTCATATTTAATTTTAAATTAATTTCTACCACTTATATAATTAAAATTTTGGAAAATTGTATTTAATAATTCTATTATGAATAATATATAATTTTAAATAAGTAAAAAATAATTTGTTACTGATGGGATTAGTGAAACCAATTAAAATTAATTACAGTGTTTGAGGTATATGAATGATTACATAGTGGTTAAACATATAACAAAAGGTATAAAATGACACCAAACATGTCCAAAACCGATTTTATTAACTTATTTGTACCTTATCATGAATAAGATTATATTTTGAAATATTTTTTGACTGTTTGAAAATCTGAATTTTCTTTAATTCTCATTTTCTAAAATTTACATGCTTTTCACTCACCTATCATGTACAATGCCACCCACTCTCCACCTAAATTAACACAAGTCAATCTATTCAGCTCCCAAAATCTATATCCAAATATCTTCTCAATATAACTACACTAATCCTATAAGACATAAATTGGATAGAAATCAATCCAATGAGGTAGTTTGCTGAAAACCAAAAGAAGGTACCCGGAGAAGAGGTAATGTTCATCCACAAAGGTCTTTATTTTATTTCTTCCTTAAAGACCTTGAATTATTTTTATATAATGATCATATTATATCATAATTATCATAAATATACTTATAGGTTTTTATGTTAATTTTATGAACTAAAACCACACAAACATCCATCAAATGGGTTATGAAATCATCTTTTTTGTGTATGATGTACTACAACCTCGCGAAGAGATGTTGTTAATTTGTCTATTACCTACAATAATGGATGTAAATAGTGATGGGAATAATTTTTTTATATTATATATATTATTTATTTATTATTATAGAATTATTATATAAGACATACAATAACTATTTCAATTTTTTTCAATACGATAACAACATTTGTGTGTACGGGGAACTACCACCTCATGAAGTGATGTGATTCATTCAAATATTACATATAATGTATTAAGTATTATTTTAATAGAAATTAGTGATATATATGAAATATAAATTACGAAGTAATTATAAGATATAATATTTTTCTTTCAATCTAACATGGATATAGAAACATTGTTCACGCGTATATAAGACCTACCGACTCAATGAATAATGCATTTCATTTCCAATCACTAATTATTTAGGAGTATTCTAAATACTTATATAAATTATATATATGTCAGATATATATATCATTTTTTCATTTTTTTTAACCAAATTTTTATCTATTTATGATAATCATGAATAAGAAGTCAGAAAATTTGTTCAAAACAAAGTGGTTATTACTTGAAACATAATATTATCTTTGAATTAATAATAAATAGTAAATATTAACTCTTGGGAAAATAATATATGGTTTAATATATTTTAATATGGTTCTATGTTATATTTTTAATGAACTTATATTTATTATAAAAATTGACTAAATGTGAAAATTAGATGTTATGAAATAAGGTATGTGATTTCCATATCACATTTTACTTTAGTGAGGCACATGTTATATTCACTAACTTTTTCCTCCATGTGGTGTGTATAATTACCCTAAATGTATATTATGAATCATATAATTTGAATTCTTGAGTCTTAAATATCTATTTTAGGTTCCACTTTCATGGGTTGTTTGGTTAAAATGTAACCATGTGGTAAGGGAACATTTTCTGAATTTTCCTTCTTTGAGACACATGTAATGTTTTTCCCCTATATTTATTTAAGAGGAGTACATATTTCCCCATGAAAATTTCATATCATGAATCACCTAATTTCAATAATATTTAAATATTCTTGTAAATTTATTCTTTTATGGGTTCTATGATTCAATGTTACCAAAGGGGGAAGGGTTTATTTCTACAATCTCATCATTAATTGGGATTATTTATTATTATACTTCAATTGATGAACTATTATCAACCATATTAATAATTTTGTTTTTATATGGTTATTACTGATATATTCATGTAATGGTACCATTATTACTCTCTTTGAATTTTATGATAATTAAAAATATGTTTGTAAGAAAATATTTTCTTATTTCTCTCTTTGGTGGGAAATATATTTTATTCCAAACCCCTATTTTCTAAAAAAATATTTTTTTTCAATATCATATGAGATCATTTACAAGGAAAATGGTATTAAAAATTTATGATTAAAATTTATTTTAACGTATTCTTAAATCTTCTTTTATAATTTTTCTAGGGTTTTTTCAAAAAAAAAGGTTTCCAAAAGGTTTCAAATTTTAAAAATATTTTTTAAAAGTTTTTAAGTATGTTTTCCATAAGAAATATTTTAAATGAAATTTAAAATATTTCTTTTTAAGTTTTAAAATTTTATATTCAATTAAAATGATTTTTTAAATGTTTTATGAAAATGAATTTTTAATAAAGTTTATATTCCATAATAGTTGTTCAAAGTGATCTTTTGAAATCCCCCTTTATCAAATATGACGCCTTTCGATAGAGTTTTTGTTTTACTAGGGATGTTTTCGATGGATGCCCTTCATATTAATTCATTGAATGTTTTAGGATTGGATTCCACAATATTTATTATACTCATTTTCTTCAATGGGTTATACCCTGATAAAACTCTTATGAAACCCATTTCATTTCATGGGACATGCAATAATAAATGGATTGTGAAACCTACCTCATTTTCATTGATCATGATATAATGTAATGATAGTGATACTCATTTAATTTAATGGATAATGATATGATAAATTTATTATGATCTTGTGGAACACATAAAAATGGTTTTCATTTTGTGATGGGTGGGACCTATATCTCCCTAAAATGCATTGCGTAATGATTTATATATTATCAGATAGATTGGAATGTAATGAGAAACGAAAATAGTTCATAAATAAAGGATGTGAATAGGAATTGAAATTATTTATGTAATATAGAACAATAAATGGATATGAAAACAGTTCAGCAATACAGGACTGGAATGGGAAGTGAACTCAGTTTAGTAATACATGGCTCAAATGGGAAGTGATCGATGTTCAGAAATATAGGGATGGAATGGGAATTGAATCTATTTCATTATTACAATTATAGATTAGGGACTAAACTAATCTCATTAAAATAATTTTCCTTCTAAGATGGTCTCAGTAGTGTGCCATGACTAATATTGAAATTATTTTATATTCTTGTGTGTAAGACACCAATTACATGTCTTCTGATCTCATTGATCATGTTCATTTATTTTCCTAAGAATATTCCCTTTTTATCTAAAAAATTTATTTCATGAATCATTATGATGATCCTTTATATCCATGGTCTATTTTTCAAAATGTTTTTTCTTATTATCATGCCCTTATATTTATGTTATTCTTATGTATCTTTCTTATTTAGTTTCACTAAGAATATGTGCTCACACTTTATTACATTTTCTTTACCCAAGTAATGAAGATATGTAATATGTATGACATTTTATAGAAGGGTTCTTGTTATGAATAAAATTTTGAAATATTATGTGGATCACTTATGGAATAGTGTTTAAGTTTCTATGTTTATAAAGGTGCTAAAGAATTACAGTTTTTGGCTATGTGTTTATGTAATGTAATAAATATTCCACAAAAATAGTGTAATATCAATGTATGATAATCCTAGGTTTTTAGACCATAACCAAATATTCCATAAATATAAATATTCATAGAATCATACAATTATGTACATTGAATCACAACAAAAATTTATTAATAAAAATCATTCCATCAAAATATTCAAGGAATGTAACATTGAGAAGTCATTTTAAATTTTACTAATATCATCGACCTAAAATATATATCGAATGACACTCCCACAAACACAAATATATAAAAAAGGTTAAAAATTAATATTTATAAATAAATATCCTTTTATATATTTATTAAAATAAATATTACCAAACTTATAATATTATTTAAATCAATTAATGGCTTGTTTCTACAATCAATATTGAGGTTCTTTTCATATTTCTTCATAGTATTTTGGGTGTATAATATATGGATTGCAGATTAATTCCAATAATGAAATACATTTTTCATATCCATATAGTATATTTCATAATCATAGTATATTGTCAGAAATTAAATGAATTTTATTATAATTTGTAATAGCCACTGTAAATATATTTAATCCATAGTCAATATAATGAATTTTTTAAGACCACTAACTGATGACCATGATTCATTGATAGACAGTTATCCATTCATTTATTCTTCTTATCAAATAACCACATTCATTTTATAAAATTAGAAAACTATTCTAGGGGGCTCTCGGGTGAAACCCTTGCGGTGATCTATTCCAGTTAGTGATAACGGCATCCAAAGCTCTTGCTCCTCCCCCCTTGGTGGGGGAGGGGGCTTCGTCGTCCCTTGGGAGTGTAGGGTTCCCATTCCAGCCCTTCTCCAACCATGATTTTCCTCCCCCTTTCTTGAAATATTTAGTATCCCTAAATTCTCGAACCTTCTTGATGGACTCCCAAACCTCCAGATATTGACCTCTGAGTTTACGAAAACCTCAGCGCTACGGAACCACACCCTGATCGCTTGATTTAAGCATAGGAGACCATCCAGCAATTATTTTGACAGATTTTTATTTTCCTCATGGGACCTCCATGAACGGGCGAAAGTGGGCCTACTTGATAGCCACCATATTATGGTTCGCTTTGAATTGGAGGCAGACCTCATAATATCTTGGTTGAGGGCTTCTCGTAGATGCAACGGGATTCACTTTTTCTTCCTACACTGGTCCTTTGATTTTCATATATAGCATCATTTTCCTTCAGCGGCGGTTTGGGTAAGCTTCCTCAACCTTCCTTTACCTTTTCAAAATCCATATGTTATCAAAATGTTGGGTAACTTAATCGAGAGATTCTTATGTGCTGATAGCTACACTGAATCAGTGTTTCATCTGGTAAATCCCCAGATCTGTGTAGAAGTTGATGTGTCTCGGTTACCTTTCGATTTTGTTGGGATTCCTATTGGAGAGGAATACATATTCAAGCAATGGGTGATTTATAAAGATTGGACTGATTTTTGTCCATCATGAAACTGCCTGGGACATTCTCTAGAATATTTCCGAAGGAGTCCTTCAACCCAGGGGTGGAGACTCATCATTGGGATTCTCATGTCTTGGAAAGGAGGGAGGAAGTTTCAAAGGGTAAACACAAGAGGTTCATGGGGGATCTGGTTTGGATCATGAGGATTTTGGTTCAGATGGCTGCAGTTGGGGTCTTCAGTCACTGTGTCTTTTTGAGCAGAAAGGCCTGGAGGGTGTTCGCAAGGTGTCTGAGGGGAGTGATCATGGTCCTGTTATGATGGAAGCTACAGTGACCAAATACAACCCAAAGGTATCTGAAGTGTTTAGAAGGATGAGTGAGGATTTCGAGGGACCTTCTAGGCTGTGTTTATGGAAGGATGCTGACCCGAATCGTATGGAGGAATAGGTGGATCAGCGTAGGAATAGAGCTGTGGAGGTTAGGGTGGAACTGGCAGAAGGAGAAGGGGTTCTTTCTACCTTGGATGTTGCCAACCCAGTCAGTACTAGGAAGGTGGGGGAACCTGCCCATTCGGCTAGGTATTTACTTCAGCTGAGTAATAGGTTTGATGTTCTCTTAGAAGCAGTACTGAACATAGATCCTACAGAAACCAGAGAGGTTGATGGGGGATACCAAGGGAACCACTATAATGAAGGTTGTGGTCACAAAGAGGCCTCTATGGCTGTGGAGGTGCCTCCTAATTTGGATACCAACAACCTTCAAGGCAAAGAAGATGATCTAAGGATAGCGGTGGAGTGTGAGGGGAAAGAAATCACTAAATACAATGGAGTTGTGGTCAAGTGTCTATCGGTGATTTAATGCAATACACCTGACCAGAGGAGGGGGACTGGTAAGGGGCTCAATGAACCTATTTCAGACAATTTCTTTGACAAGAGGGGGTATTTTCTGGGGGTGATAAAGAAAATCGGTGTGGCTTGTCCAATCGGATCTATATTGATATTGTACAAGGTGGCGAAAAGAGGAGGATTGAGGATGATGGAATGATGTCGAATACCCCAAGAAGAAAAAAAGGAAAGACTATTCTTACCTGTCATGATTGAGTAGTCCTCCTATGTGGGGTTTGGTTATGAGTATGGATATTATGATTGATAGTGGTTGTGCTGATATGTTCTTGTCATCTATTTTCATTCTCTTGGTTTATAGTTGGTGTCGGTTGTGATTTTGTTTGTTTTATCACATAACCTCAAAGTGACTCATGGTTTCTCACTTTTCCTAAAAGTGTTTGAAATAAAAAAAAATAAATTTTTATCAAATAACCACTTTCACCTTTGTTTTTGTACCTCTCCAAGCTTATCTACCAATTTCCATGCAATTTTATAATAAATAGACTCCTCATTATTTTCAATAGATTAATTAAAAACATCCCCTTTGTGTAATATGCAATTAACATCATCTTTGATATAAAAATGACCATTATAATAAGTATGTAATTTATATCCAATGGTTTCTTAGTGAAATCTCATAGTAACTATGAGTTTTTTTATATAATGTTAATTAGTCATCCATAACCCATTTTTTCAACCATCTTTTTCGTGATTACTATAATATTATTTTCATTGATCTTCATAATGTCAAGATTATATATAACTAAATATTTTAAAAACAAATTCTCTTTATAGAAAGGTATCATGTCATTCTATATTAACATTGTTTTCATATATAATATAAAAATAATAACTCACAATTATTAAGGGAAAACAAATACATAGACATTTTCTTGAATATTTTTCATTAATAAATATTGTAATATGTCTATATATACCTCAAAACCCAAAATCAAAATTAAATTCAAGATAAGATACTTCATATCTAATATCTTACTTCATGTATTTTGACTCAAATTTAGGGATACATGATAGGATGTAAATCATGAAATTTCTAAAGAATAATCTCCAAATGTAATAAAATGGTCTAAATGGATTATCATTTAATGAACAGTGTCTACTAAAGATCAATTAATCCTTTTCAAAAAACCATTTGAATATGGAATTCTGAGTGGAGTGATACGTTATACTATATAACATCCTAGAAATATAATGAATATTTTTATAAATACTAACTCAAACAAGTTTTGTGAAAATGTAAAATGAATTTATTCCATTAATTCTCTATAAAAGAAAAAGAAATATACATATAATTTCATCACCAATGTATTTTTTTTATTGAATATATAAGGATAATTTGATTTTTTTAATATTAAGTATTTATTATAGTAGTTTTTAAAATATGTTTACAACATTAAAAATTATATTTATGATAAGATAACATTTTATAAGGAATTTACACTATATATATAATAATTAATTTAATTTTTAAATGAATGTTCTAATTTTTATTATAATTTATAAACCTCCATTTAATATAATAATAAACAAGTTTTAGGAAAAAATTGTTTTATATATAGTTTTTTAATTTATTTGAACACATAATTTACCATTTATATATTTTTTAATATAACATTATAGACATAATATTTTGATTAAGTAGTAAATATAAAATTAATATTTCCATTGACATGAAATTCCAAATATAATGTAAATTATTCATTTAATTTTATTTTCAAAACTATTTTTTTATATGACAATTTTCCCTATTATTTAAATTTAAATTTTATAAAATTAGTAAATTTATTAAAATGAAAAAATATTTAATTATCAATAAAAAATTCAGTAACGTTTAAATACAAATATTAATTAAATATTTAAATGAAAAATATTGTTTTATAAATTAATTTACGCGTATGAATTTTATAAAATGTTAATATTTATCATAGAAATTTAGTTTCATAATTTTGATAATTTTTTTTAAGTAATCACAAAAGTATCTTTTTGTGACCATTTGAGAATATTAGAAAATAATTTATCATTTAAGTAATAATTATAATTAAGTTTTATAAATTAAATATATTTCATGAAAACTTATTTTTTTAATAATGAATAAATAATACATATTATTTTTTGGAAGAAAAAATAATATATATAAATATTGAATTCATATTTTATAATAACTGAAATTTTAAAAAATATATATAATTTATGATGCTTTAAAATTACTTTTGGAATTTTAAAAAAAATTACTGAATAAGGGATTATATTGAGGATACTGGTGTTTTTATATAAACAAATAATAATAATAGCATAGGGGTGAATAAGTATAATACTGGAAAGGAACATTAGAGAAGTTGTTACCTCTTAAAACGAGTAACTCCCTTTGATTTTAGCCAAAAGGATATCTCGAATTTTCATATGTGTAAGGTAAGGCTTCTAGGAGGAAGGGAGGGATTTTGGTAGATTATTGGAGTATATTTTGGATGATCCAAGGGGCTTGAGAGGTGTGAGTAATGGTTTAGAGGTTGTGTCTTTTTATAAGTGGGAGATGGGGCCCTTAAAGAATATTTTGAAATATTTATTATTTATTAATTTATTTTCAAATATAATAACACCGATGTTATTTTTTTATAATATAATATTAGGATGGGTCGAATTACTCTGATAAAATGGGTTTTAGAAAAGTTCAAGTCATAAAATTATCCTTATCTTTTATCTTTAACCGTTAGTTATATAAATTAACACTTACATTTCTTCTTGTATATTCATATTATATGGTTAATATAGTAACTATAAAAGGCCAATAAAACCTAAAGTTGTTCATTAATGACATATTCAACCTTCTCTAAGTCCTTTGGCCAGATTATATTTTTATTACTATTGTATCATTTAATAAAATTGTATTTGTTTTAAAAACTCATTTATGTCAATTTATATACTATTCATATCATGACTTTTAAAAAATTCATAACAACTTGATTATTTCGAAAAACCTCTATTAATTAAAAGGTAACATGTCATTCTCATCCCTAAGGAATTTTTTATGGTATAAAAGGGTTCAAAATAAATTTATTTTAATATTTATAATCTCATTTATTTAAATCATTAATTAATAAGGTAATTACTACATCATCATTGTGTCATAAATATATTTATATATGTCATAACTAAAAATTATAAATAAAAACCCATAATATATGAAAAATATTTATATTTTTAATTAATATTTATAGTAAAAAATATCACTTATATAATCTCATATAAAAATTGTTTTATTAAAAGATACATGTTTATGTTACATTTTTCTTTACTTTAAATTAATTCTTAAAAATGTCATTTTCACATCCAAATGGCTCGATGAGGTCCCAAAATAGACCCAAGGATTCCCATGGTCGGAAATATCTCATTTGATAGGATTAGGACATGTGTTAGGGTACTTGAATATTATTATAGTACTATTTTTTTACCCTTATTTACCAGATATACCCTTTAACCATTGTAGATAAAATAATTACGGATGTCACTATTCATAATGTATAAATATAAAAAGTACCTATTTACACAATTTGGAGATCCTGATTCAAAATATGGAATCCATTTTTCGAAATTCAAAACATAGAAGATGCATTAATTAATTTAAAAATAATTCTCGTTGTTGAAACCAAAAATCTTTTTTTAAGAAGTAAAACCCACCGAAAGATTGACATGAGTTTAAGACCAATTTCAAAATAAAATTACTTACAATGACCAAAATTGGATTAAATGATAATAATATAATCCAATTACACTTTAAAACTAATTAAAAGTACAATATAACCTTATAAATAAATTATATTAAAGGAGAGTTTTGAATTAAAAGCAGTATTTATCACTATTCATAAAAAATAAACTTTCTCAGAAAAATACCAAAATTTCATCAAAAGTAAATTCTTATGTTCCAATTATTGAGAACAAGTTCATTTTTTCAAATAAAAAACATAAGAGTGACAAAAACTATATTTAATAATAGTTATCCATCAAAAGGTGGTAAATCGACCTTGTAAATAATATTAAAGTATTTCATGCTTATAATCATATTAATTCTTATTTTAATCCTCTAAAATTAATTGGATAAATCTAAAAACATTTAACAAACATGTGTAATAATAATGTAGTTATTTATATTCATTACCATCAATACAACTACTATTCATTAACTATAATTTAATATAATATTATTATTATATTATTTTTTGATATAACTCAATGTTGTGTGAAATATAATATTTCAAAAAAACCCGTTCTTGCGTGTTGAGTATGCTATAGAAAAAAGTGTCCTCTTTTAAATAAAATTAATGACTTATTTATAAATATTAATAGATATGACAAAGTTTCATTATATAAATACCTGGGTCGCTACATCCTTCCCCCTTTAGGAAATTATGTCCTCACAATTTTAAAATTGGGCTTGGAAACGTCATAGAAAGTTCCACATCGGAAAAAGAGTAAATACAACTATCATTTTAAAAGAAATAATTAGAAGTAAAAAAGGTCACCCGAGACATCCCATACTGGGATACCACATAAAAAACATGGATATAAAAGAGAAAGTGTCATGTTTTGATAGAGAGTGATAAACATGATCAAGAGAAAGTTAACTACCAAAAAAACCATAAATATGTGATGGGTTAAATTGTCTTTGATTCCCTAGTAGGAAAAGTGACCGGACAATTTTTTTATTTTAAGTTCCTTTTCCTAAAATTGAGGAAAATGTTTATGAGATTACTAAGACCAAAAGAATATATTCTTACTTTTCATGTATAGTTTCATCCTTTAAGAAATTTCTACCACAAACTCGTCTTTTCTCTAAATGATGAGTATTCATGATGAAATGGTCACATATGAATCACAAGAATCAACTTCTAAGGAATCACATAATGCACAAAATATGAACTATATATTTCCACTTTATTTATAAATTAACCAAAACCAAAATGGTTAGTACGAGATCATAAAATCCCCAAAAAGGGAAATCCTTTATAAAAAAAATATTATTATTAATCTCCAAAATTCAACAAACAGTACCCAAAGTTATAAAAAGACCATTCAATACACAATATTCCATTAAATTTTTAAATTTAATCAAAACTAATATTGAAACCCAAAACTCAGAGGAATGTTATCACAGTCTTCTATGATAAATCTTGACATTTATCTCCAGATAACATCAACTAATCATAAAGTATCATACTTAAAAGTAATTATCCTAATCACATATTTTCAAAGATAGGTTTATCAATTCCATAAATGACCCAAATTTTTATAATTCAAAAAAAATAGATTCTTCCAAAATAAAATTATACTATTACTCCTCAAATGAAATCCAATAGTATTCTATTTTCCTTAGGCATATAGTTTCCCAAAAGAGAAAATGTCTTCCAAAATAACCTTTATAACTTAATCACCAAATCATTTTCCTATACAATAGATATCCATTTGTTAAAACATATGTTACCAAAATAAACTTATTCTTAATCCATAAAATAATTTAACTTTAAAGAATAATTTATATTAACCAGGGACTTCACGTAGTCCAATGGTAGGCGATAAATTCTAGTCGCACTTTGGTTGTGGGTTCGATTCCTGCAGCCTTGTCCAACGTGACGGGTTGTCACACGGTATCCGTGTTTTCCTTTTTCAAAAACCATATAATTATAATAACATTAAAAAATAAGATAAAATCATTAAAAATATCCCTAACATGTTTTAACCTCAAAGTTTATTTCATACCACACATTTTTCATCTCAAAAAATAATAACACATAATTTCCTCAAAAAAATATCACATGATCCCCTAAGGTTATCCATTATGTCCACACGTGAAAAGATAATTCTTCCTTGAATAACATTATCACATATCAAACTTCATAGTTAAACATACTAGAAAAATTATTCCAAATTAATCTTATCGTTAATACATTTAAACATGTCATAATTCATATGTCTAACAAGATTCTTTAATTCTTAAAAATCTTAATCATAGAACATTATTCATGATCCTTTATCCATGTTTTTCCATATTATTATTTTATACTTATTTATTAAAATAAATATCATGCATAATGTCCTAATATTTCAGCAATTTCAAAACATGAGCTAAGAAGTAATACATACCTTTCATTTGTCATTTTCAATTTCCTCATCTTCAATTGGAATGGAATTTGAAATTGGTGAACATATATTTGTATAGTCCTTATGATCCCATTATTTAACCTTCCTCATAGGACATATCTTTGTGTAATGACCATGCACACCGCACATAAAACAATCAATTGATCCCTCAGAAATAACTTCTTTTCATTTCCTTGAGCTAGCTGGATGCTTCCTTTTTCCATGGCAGGCTATTGAATTATAACCTTCATTGCCATATTTGAAACATCATCCCGCCCCTTTGAAGCATTTTCCTTAGTGTTTATTTCCATATCCTTGACACATAGGTTTTTTAATATACTTACCTTTATGATTATTACCTGAACATCCATTGGTATTTGTTTCTCTCATATATGATGCCTTATAAAAATCACTAAGGTTCAAGAGGTCCATCAGGATTCCAAATAGTTGGTTAAGAATAACCACAAGAGTTCTCAATGAATCCCCCATTTCATTTGGTTTCTCATTCATAAAACCACCAAAGATTCCTTCACATTCATTATTAATCTTGTGCCTAATAGATCCAGACATTTACTAAAACCAAAAATGTCAGTGTGAGTATATTAGTAAAATCGTCATATACTATCTTATATGGAGGGTAAACACTAAGATATACTCATTCATGTAATCTTAAACTCATTAAATTTATATAAAATAATTATTTATCTTTCTAATATGATAACCATTATGGTTATGTCACTTATGCTTAAATAACCACCCTATCCTCTAAAGTAATCTAAACCGACCTCTGATACCAACTATAAGTCCCCAACCTTAAACATTACATAATCTTGAATTATTTTAATAATTCACATTGAGGACATTTTCGGGTTTATAGAATTAGAGAATTTTATCATAAGTTATATATAATAACTTGAATATTACATGTAGGCACTTCTACTTAGTATCTATTTTTTCATAAAATGAAAACTTTTAAAATAAAACAAGAATTATTTTCTTGATTTAAATCTTCTTGAATTCTTAACTTCTCTTACCCATCCTTATACCCTATGAAAATAATTTCAAAAACATGGGATGATCATAAAAATCTTATTAAGGGTTATAAAATAAGGAATGAAATCATTATCCCATCAATACTTACAAATCCACGAGATCATACTTTTTAATCATAAAATATAATTTCTTTCACATACCTCATGAAATCATAAGATTTATGAATAACACAAAGAAATCATAAATCATAATGGTAACTTGTGACATCCATAACATACTTACATTGTAGATTTCATAGCTACATAGGGAGTTACATTTTAAATACCCATCATGGTATATTCCCTAAATCTCTTAGGAGAAACATTAATGTTTACCTCCTTCACATTACACAATGCATTAGAGAGCTATCTCGGGCTCACCCTCCCTAATTTTATCATGGAACCACCCATATTTGGTTTATCGTGTAACCACCCATCATATGTACAAGTACCATATAATAATAATAACACAGAAATAAAGCATAAATGAAAAATAACATTTCCACACTACAACCATAAGATATTATTTTAAGATATAGAAATGTTCAACTAATTTCCAAATCCATTAAAAACATTTAATAAATAGAGTTTTTAATCAAAGTGTCCCATACCACTTTGAAACTTTTGAAATAAATTTACTTTTTAAAACATTCATGTATATATAAATAAATTCATAGAAACAATTTTGAAAACATGGACATAAAATAGAAGGTTTTAAATGATTAAATCTTTAAAACATTTAAAAATATATTTTAGTTAAAGAATCCCTTACAACTTGGAAAACACTTGAACAAAAATCATTAAGGAATTAAATTAAATAAAACATTAAATATCATGAGAATATACTAGTTCATGATATAAAGAGTCAAAATGGTTGTATATACAAATTATAGGATAATAAATGTGCATGACAATAAGTTATGCATGAATGAAAGGATATTGAGACGAAATCCCTTACAAAGATCGTATGAATGACGTTAGAATTTATTAATGAATAGATTATGTGTATAAATAGTATATCCAAAAAAAAGGAAGTATAAATTAAAAAATAAATAAATACACATTTATTCCATACATAATCACAGCATGACATAATCAAGAAGTAGAAGAATAACCCAAAAAATAAAATTGGGTTAACAAGTTCCCTTACCTTGTGTCTGACTTGACTCGTTCATTATTTAGTTTTCAGAATAATAAACTCAGGTTAATTTATATATTATTATGAACCTTTTTCAAGTTTATTATTCCTTTTATATAACTTATTACCATGTAATAACAATTACATAATTATTTAAGTTAATATCGGTCCTTTTGTCGATATTGGGTACTTGAGTTGAAAATGATCTTGTTATAATTACAATTTGTCCATGTGTTTAAAAGTTCATTATCTATAAAATATTATAAATATATCATATATATCTAGTATATATGTATTTATAACATTCTAAAACATTTGGAGATAATAAATTAAATGCACTGTTCATAGAGATGGTAAGTCATACGTACGCATGAACGCTACTTTCATTTCTATTTCATATTTAATGGAATGAAAATATAATTATAAAGAGGTATATTATAATTAAAATAAAATATCTATGTTATATGTTTTACATAATTTCATTAATTCGATCCTTTATATGTTCCATATATAGCATGAATGAGTCATATCACTTTGAGGGGCGGTAGTTCGCACTTCCTCAAATGAAATTATCATATTTATACAACATAACAAGAATAAAGGTATATTCAAAATGAGAATTACATAAGAATATATATAAAATAAATATCATATATATCATATATAATTACAGTTCGATCATAAAGGACACAGTGATAGGTGGTAGGATAAGATTGAACAATCATCGTTTCGTGAGGCAATAGTTTTTCGTCCATAAAAATAGTATGTTCTATTCCCATTAGATGGAGGTGTTTGTAAGTGTAGTTCGAATAAATATCATAATAAAAACCTATTATATTGAGAATACTGGTTTTTTTATGTAAATAATGAATAATAAGAGCATTTAGAGTAAAATGTAGAATATTAGAAAGAAACTTTAGAGAAGACGTTGCCTCTTAAAATGGGTAACGCCCTCTGATTTGAGAAAAAAAATGATTTCTTGAATTGCATTATTCCTATATTAAGGCTTCTAGGAGGAAGTTTGTGATGTTGGGAGTTTATTTTAGGAGATTTTGAATAATCCAAGGTGCTTGAGTGATTTTAGTAATGGGTTATAGGCGGTGTCCTTTTATAAGAGGGAGGAGGGGCACTTTAGGAATGTTTTGAAATATTATTTTATTATTAATATAATTTCGAATTATAATAACACCAATGTGATATATTTTGTATATCAGATGAGATGGGTCGAAATAATCTCATACAATGGGGCTTAGACAAGTTTAGGTCATAAAAATAACCATATCTCTTAGTTTTAACCCTTAGTTATATAAATTTACTCTTACCATGCCTTCTTGTATATTCATATTATAAAGTTAATATAGTTACTATAAAATGCCAATAGAACCTCAAGTGGTTCATTAATGACATGTTAAACCTTATCTGAGTCAATTGAACAAATCATAGATTTTGAGTATTGTTATATCATTTAATAAAATAGTATTTTTTATACTCATTTGTGTCAATTTATATACTATTCATAACATGACTTTTAAAAAATCCATCACACCTTGATTCATTCAAAAAAACCTTCATTAATTCAAAAATAAAAGGTAATTATCATCCATAAAATTCTTGGATGGCATAAAAAGTTTCAAAATGAATTTATTTTAATATTTATAATCTTATTTTTTTTAAAATCATTCATTAATAAGGTATTCACTACATCATCATTGTGTCATAAATATATTTATTTATGCGATGTCTAAAAATTATACATTAAATAAAATTATGTAGGAAATATTTTAATATTTTTAATGAATATTTATAGTCAAAAATATCACTTATATAACCCGATATAAAGATTGTTTTACTAAGATATACATGTTTATGGTACATTTTTCATTACATTAATTTAAATCATAAAAAATGTCATTTTCACATCCAAGTGGATCGATGGGGTCCCAGAATCGACCCAAGGATTCCCATGGTTGGAAATATCTCATTAAATTGGATTAGGACGTGTGTTAGGGTAGTTTGATATTATTATAATATTATTTTTACCCTTGTTTACCAGATTTACCCTTTAATCATGGTAGATAAAATAATTACCGATGTTACTATTCATAATTTATTAAAATAAAAGGTACCTATTAACACAATTTGGAGCTCCTAATTCCAAATATGGAATCCATTTTTCCAAATTCAAAATACAAAATTTGCAGAAATTAATATAAAATCAATTCACTTTTTCAACACCAAAAATCATGTTTTTAAGAATTAAAAACATCCAAAATATTGACATGTGTTTAAGTCCAATTTCAAAGTGAAATTACTTAAAATGGCCTAAATTAGATTAAATGATAAAAAATATAATCTAATTACACTTTAAAACTAATTAAAATTATAATCTAAATATATAAATAAATTAGATTAAAAGACGGTTTTGAATTAAAATGCAGTATTTCTTACTATTCATAAAAATGAACATTATGAGAAAGATACAAAAATTTCATCCAAAGTAATTTTTATATGTTCCAATTATAAAGGAGAAGTTAATTTTTTCAAATAAAACACATAAAAGTTACCAAAACTTGATTTAAAACAAATTCTCCATCAAAAGGCGGTAAATCAACCTTTTAATGAATAATAAAATATTTCATGATTAAAATCAGATTAATTCATATTTTGGGCCTCTAAAATTAATTGGATAAATCTAAAAACATTTCACAAACATGTGTAATCATAATGTAGTTTGTTATGTTCATTCCCAGCAATGAAACGGCTATATGTTAACTACCATTTAAAATAATAATATTATTATATTTCTTTTTGGTATAACACAAAGTTGTGTGCAACATAAGATTTCAATTGAAACCATTATTGTGTGTTGAGTATTCTATCAAACAAAGTTTTCTTTTTAACATAAAATTATAATCTTATTAATAAATATTAATAAATATCAAAAATTATTATTCTATAAATACCTTGTTCATTATAATATAAATATAATATCATTAAATTATATTTTTCAAGTAATATATAACATTTAATTTCCCTAAACTCATCCATAATACATTACATGTAGTATGTGAATGAATCACATCACTTTGAAGAGGTGTTAGTCCACACATTCCCAAATGAAATTGTCATATTTAAATGAAATGGAGAGCATGATGGTATGTGTTATATAATAATTTCAAAATCATGTATACATAATATATGTCATATATATCATATATAAATGTATTTTACATCGTATTTTCTAACCATGAGAGGTTTTAATTGAAAAAACAAGATTGTAGTTTCGTGAGGGGATAGTTCATCACACACAAGAATGGTATGTTTATTACCCATTAGATAAAAGTGTGTGTATGTGTATGTAGGAAAATCATAATAAAAAACTCCCATTATATTTATGATATTGGGGATATTATTTATTAATTGAATAAAAATAATTGAGCTAGTGTAGAAATAAAATAAATGAAAGGAGCCTGAGGAAGGATGTTACATATTCTTTGGGTACCTCCTTTTGATTTTCACCAAAGGGCTTCCTTGGTTTCCTTTATTCCAAATGAGGGGATTAATGGTGGAAAGGATGAATTTTTTAAAATTAATTTTAAATATATTGGATGAGATTAACTAGTATGATATGTGTGAAGAAGGTGGAGAGTTTTTTGCCTTTTATAGGGAAGGGTGGGGAAACACTTGGCATGTTTCAAAAAAAACTTAGTTGTGTCGATGCTTTTAACAAAAAAAAGTCACAATGAACCATAAAAATAAATAATAGAATGTTTAATGATAATATTTTGCCAAAAAGTATTTTTGGACAACCGGATAGGTTATTTTTTCCCCTCGATATTAAAGTCTAGTCTCTTGTTAAGGATAGTTTTACATTAATCACTGTAATAAATTTTAATCACTTTCACTAATATTTTCTGTGAAAAAGATAATATTATTATATTATAAATATTTTACTTATTAATAACATGTATATACATTTTTTGAAATTTAGTTCACTGAATATATGAAATTATTTTTTATGCTAATCCCTCATATGTGGGGAGAAAAGAGTTTTTTAAAGTAAAAAATGATCAAATACTCATTAATATTTTATATCTAAAATCAATATAAAAATTTTTAAAGTGACCAAAAATGGATTAATATATGTCTATTTGATATATTTTTAATTTAAAATCAAAATAAAATATTATATAACTATATAAATAAATTACCCAATAAATATTTTTTGAATTATAATTTACTGTTTTTCACTATTCATAAAAAAATGAAGTTTCTTATAAAAATACCAAAAATTCACAATAAGATAAATTTTAAATTATGAATTAATAAATAAATATTATTTAATAAAATAAAATATATAAAATATTGTAAAATTAATTTTATTATGGTTCATATAAGGGAATAAAAAGCATGACTTTTTATAAAAAAACAATTTTCGAACATATAATGGAATTACTAGAAAAATTGTATGTATTATTACCAATATGAGTTATCTATATAAAAATATTATATATAATATATAAAAACTTATTTATTAAGATTTAAATTACTATATCTAATTTCTATGTTATCGCTATCCCATTTAAATAATTTTAATAATCAAATGTTATTTCATAGAAATTATATGTTGTGTGTAACGCAGGCCAAGTCGGTGTTGCATGTAGTGAAATCTTTACTTATAATTGAATATAAATAATTATGGACTTAATATAGTGTGAAATAAATGAAATAAAATAAAATATATTTATTTGTAAAACAAGGATAATAAAAACCTTGGGGTTTTATATTCTTATAATCTGACCCCCCCCCCATATATTTTTTGAAAATTGATACTATCCCATTACTACCAAGGAATTTTATTTCTATTACGAAGGAATAACAATAAGTTTTTTTTTGCATGAGTGTATTTTTTAAAAAAAAATCCATAAATCTTGAAAATGGAAATTCCATATCTTTGAATTTTTTGAATCACTACCTTAATAAGAGATTAATTGTATTCTTTATAGATTCTTTTGGATGTAAATACCTATAAATTTTTAGTATTATCAATGATTCTTGAAAATATATATCTATATGATTAAAAATAAATTTTACTCCAATGTTTTTAATATGATTTTTTGACCACATGAATACCCGATTTGTTTCTGAGATTAGTTTTTATATTTAATGTAACTCATGCACTAAACAATATTTTAGGAATAGACAAGTTAACCTACTAAATAAAATCAGTTAACCGGATTCATATCAGTATAAAAACTGAGTAGAATTCTTTAAATGTAGACCTTGATAAGGTAAGGTTGTGATCTATAAAAAGTACCTAAAATGTGTGGTCTCTATGAACACACATTTTACCCATAAATAGTTTGATTAGTTTATATCATTTAAATGTTATTACAAAAAAATTATCTACTAAAACAAACATAAATTTGGAAAGAGGTTCCCCTTATTACAGAACCTGATAGGGGGTAAATCAACTTAATATTTAACCTAAAATATTAATCTTTAAAGAAATTGATGAGACACAGTGAATGATAAAATTATTTAATTTAGTGAATAAACTTATTTTATTCATAAAAAAATAAGAAACATCCATATCACTCTATTATAAAATTATTCATGTTGATATTACATGAAATATTGTCTCTTTTCATATTTGATAATGTTTTCATAGATTCAGAGACCTCATAGGACATTATAGCATTTTCAATGATGATTTTTTTTAGAAAAGGGTACACTTGTTTGCATATATAATGGTAGGAAACTAAGTCCAATGAATAATGACTAAGACCATTGAATATATCTTATAAAAAATGAATATTCTAATTGGAATTAAATCCAAGTAAAGGATGTTCTTTTGAAGTTAGTGATAGGAGAGGTGATGGTTTCATTGAGATAGAAGATATTGGTTTCCCATCTAGATATCCTTTATAGGGTTTAACATATAAAACTCAAAAATATTCTAATAGGTTTTGAAAAAAATTGAAAGAAATATTATCAATGCTTGGTGATTTCCTTGAATATATTATCTTTAGGGTCTACAATATTTATTTATTAGAAACATCTCTTGTGATATTTTTGTTCATTTCATCTATAATCATAGGTCCAGTAAAAGATTCTATTTTAGTAAATATTGAATATCCCCCAACTATTTAATGATTTTGTATGAATAGAGAGATAATATCATGCATCCACTCATCATAGGTAACAATTATTCCATTAGGATTGTTAAGGCTATCGATATAGTTCTTGTGGTACCTGGTGAAAAAATTCAGAAGAAAATGGGGCATTTTAGAGTCACATTAATTTATGTGTGTTTTAGGACAATTTATGGAATAGAATTATTTATTAATATGAAAAATGTATCGAATAACAAGTCATGTCATAATATTTTAAAAAGGTTGGAATGAAAAATTGATCAATAGTAAAGAACAATAAAAATTATTTTGATTGTATCACATGTACTATTAGGACGAAAATATTTATTATTAGTAAATGATTTTATCTTGGATTACATATGGTAGATAATCATAACCATGCACAGATATCCAACCCTTTAGTATAAATAGATTATTTATTTTGAATCTTTATCATTATCACAAGAACAATCAATTATGAATGGCCTCGAATACTTTGATTTACTAAATCCACATCTTATATCAATCATGATATTACCATTTTTCAACATATAAAGTGAAAAATGTGAGGCTTAAAAGAATAGGAATATTTTTATCCATTTGGTCAATAGAAAAATCTGTCCATATTATCTATAATGAAAACTCTCTCGGAATTTCCTCAAAACCATGTACAATTAGTTCTATAATTTATGAGATCATAGAGATCCACTATTGAAGCTACATGCTGGATTTCTAGCATTGTGGAATATGATTTACTAATGAACCCTTTTTTGATTCTTTCATTTGTTGAATTATCTTTTGGATAGGATAGGTTCTCTAGAGATTTTAAGATGGTATTTGAGATGTTTCCATGGAATTCAATTATCCTTATTTGGGGATATTTGTAAAATACCACAAAATCCCATGAAGGGTTATCATGTTAATCGATTGAAGCTACAATGTTTTTTGATCAAAAATATTTTAATCTTACTTAATATTCCTCTTTCTAGTGGATATGAATACCACCTGAGTGGCATTGGTGGTGAAGTTGGGGTAGCCATGGAAGAAACATTTTCTAAAAACACCAACAATTCGCTTTCATTATAATATGGGTTTGGATATGAAAATACTATCATGGAGACTATAATTAAACATTTATAGAGAATTCATACTAAGTGTTGGTTTCTTAGCACATGATAGTTCCTAAATAGGATTCTCATAATGTAATTGTCAAAAATAAAACAATAATCAAATCGAATATGAATTTTATTTAATAAATTAGACTGAAATAAGAATGATAAATAAACACTTCCCTTGTGGACCCAAACACCAGAACATTTGTTTTGATAAAAAAGATACTGAATTATATATATGAACTAACAGTTACCGAATAGATAAAATGAAAACCAATGAAGGAGACCCATAGAAGATATCTAAGGATCCATAGATGATATCTTTATCCACATATGATCCCCAAATCCAAAGAAGATGTTCAAGGGAGAATAAATTTAATGATCTAGATAATTGAATGTCCCGAAAATATGATAAGGAATAATGATCCATATATGAATAGATGAACCATAGTTCCACCTATGTAATTCTTAATAGAAGGTCCAAATATCCAATGAATATGTATAAAGATTAAGATGTCCAATCTGTCACTTCAAATGAAATAGGTGATGAAAAATTTGTTGGTGAACCAAAATCTAAAGAAACCCCAATGATCATGGGTAATCCAAAGGGGAAAAAAGAAATTAAAAGAACTAATAAGTAATGATATCACTAGTTATCTACAGAAACAGAGTTAATAAAATCCTACTAATCAAAGAACTATTATAGTAATGAACTGATTTCCAAAACTAAGATATACCCAAGGAAAAAATAATACATTTTATAAATGAAAAAAATGTTCAGTATTTAAAAATAATATTGTTCATTCATAATTTAATTATGAGATAAAAAGAGGGGAAATCTAATTGAATCAAAAATCTAAAGGATAATATTAAATTTTTGGAATTGAGGGAATAAAATTTGTATATATTATCATATTTCATTGTAAAATAATTCCAAAATCATAGGTAAAATGGTTTCCAAAATGAGAATGTTTTCTATTTTACATGTCTTTAGGTCGGATTGATGGTTGTTTTAACTCCTCAGTTATATATGGTTTTATGTTCCTTATAATTACCATTCTATTTTTATCTATCATAATATATTAAAAATTAAACATTTTACTTATCCAACTTAATCAACTTTCACATAAAATAATTACCACATTATTTGGGAGCCTTATTGTGTGTTATCTCATAAAATAATTATGATTATCACTACCACATATAAATGGAGTTTTAATTTTACCTTTTAAGTTGGGTTACTTCAGGATTTTTTTTTAAAAATGGAACACATTATTTCTAAAATTCAAATAAAATAATTCATATTATTTAGGGGGTATATGACAGTGAATAAATTTATTTACAAAAATATTATGCTTGATAGCTTTATAAACATGAAAAATATATTATCGGGGAGACTAGAATATTAAATAAAAATATTATTATTTAAATTTTTCAATTATATCATAGAAAATGATCTAGTTACTATGATAAGAAAGTTGTAAAATAAAAAATATATTTATTTAATTAATATATAATTAATATAAATTTACTAATTCACGATAGAAAAGTCATTATTTTTCATTAACGTAATTTTTTTCATCAAATAGAAGTTTATTTAAATCTAGTTTTTATTACATTTTGAGTGTGGCCATTATAAATAATTTAATCTTTTTTTAAAAAAATATTTTATTAAATGAATAAATATTTTTAACTAGACATGTCAATACTTTTTAGAGTTTTTTTCTAAAAAGATTTTTTTATGGTGACAATGAAAATAAATATATTTTTAAAAATTCAAATTTATTTAATTAAATTATGATATTTAAAAGTACAATTATTTGTTGAATATGATCTAAAAGAGACATAATTATAATTTAGAAAAAATATATTTATTTAATTATATACAATATTACAGCACAAACCAGATAATTTGTCTAACGAGGCTTTGAACCAAATCATTGTAGAAAATGAAGGTGATCGTGATCCACATGGGTGTTATACTGAAACCAAATAATCAAAAAATGAGAAGAGGAAATTATTTTAGCCATTGTAGATCAAGGTAAATTTAATATATATATATATATATATATATATATATATATATTCATTAGAACAATAATAAACTTATCTTCCATTAAAATGGTATATAAGGTGTCGGTACAACCCTAGAGTTATAAATAAAATCCAATTCACATGTAAAATATGAAAAACCAGCCACTATTATTGGAATCAAGTACTGCATCTGATATGTGGGGATCATACTTCAATATCACCCCAACTACCCATAGACAACTAAAATATACCGCACAAAATTAGTACGATTCATTTAGTTTTTATTGTATCCAAATGAAATATAGGGTCAAAACATTGTTGCGGGAATTTGTAGGGTGTAGGATAAAAAGGCTTAGTATAATCCCATATAGGTTTTACATATTAGTACATTCTAAAAAACACAATATGAATAATTTTAAATTAAACAAGTACTGATACTAGCTAATCATTTTTTATATGAAATCATCAGGATGTGTTTTTTCCTTTTCCAATAATTCAAAAATAATGTATGGTAATTATTTTGAATGCATATTTTAAATAACTTGTTTTATTTTTCAAAGGATGTATCATTTCATGTAAAAAATATGCTCAAATACAATAGAAAATTTATATGAATTCTGTGGATCACATCATGACATGGTAGCTAGATCACTCATCCAATAATTAATGACTACTATGAAACATAATTCCATATAAATCATGAGTCATATATAGAGTGTAGAGTAATTCCCACAAAAGGGATCCCATTTAGGTCCCAAAATATTCAAGTAGTATATTAATTGATATCCCAATAACATTCAAACACCATATAATGTTAACCCCTTCACTAATAATGATGGGCGATACCTAATACTACACTATCCACCTATGTACTGATGGATCGCTTATATAGAAAATTTCATGTAAATTTCATAAGGGTTTCAACATTCAAAAAAAATTACTAACAACCCATTATTTCATTAAAACATTACATTGAAAACCAATATCCCAATCCATTTTAGTAAAAATTTAAAAATTCATTCAGTTTTACCAAATCGAATATAATACCATCTTTTATAAGAAAACAACTTCACTGAAAAATTCATCAATCATGTCAATTAATTTCTAAAAATAATTAAAAAATCATGGTCATTAATGGTTTCTTATTGGATTTTTAAAAAATTTAGACTTGTAGGATCTTTTGGTCAAATTTTCTTTAATTAAGACGTTTTCCTTTCTTGTAATGGGTTCCCACTTTTACATTCCTAAAAGAGGTTCTATCTTTTTTCTATTTCATAAAGGGTGAATGGACCTTCTAATGTCCTATGTTTTTATTGTATTATTTTTAAATATTATATGGAGTGAATTCGAGACTAGGGTCTTAAAAGGTATGTGATTTTGAGGCCTAGTGTTCCCTGAACAATTGTTTGAAAAATATTAAAATATTGAATAGAATGCTCCTATAGTTTTCCTGAAAAAGTAGAATAACTTCTAAAAAGGTTCCCAAATAATAAATCTAAGGGCACCATTTCATTCATAACAATGAAAATTCCCAAGGGGTGATCTAAAATTTGTAGGCATGGGTCATTTATAAAAAGTTTCCATGGGCGTTTTAAATAAATAAAATAAACTGATTAAAAATTTTATTTATTTTCATTTAGTCCACACAGCGATGGTTTTTCTTTTAAATAACCCTTTAGGTAGATACCCAAGGTTAGGATCATAACCCTAGAATCTTCTGGAGGCATGGTGATAAAAACCTAGAGAATACTCTCAGAAGGAAACAATAGTTCCTTTGATAGAAGATTGAAAAATTCCATTCTTGACGGATCTCACCAATGGTGATGACACTGAAATCAATCTTCATTTGCGAGTGATCCAAAATCCAGTTAGGAATCATTATTGCAATTATTATTTCCCAATATTTATTTCCATGGAAAAAAAATCAACCAATCAATGAACTGATAGATCTGTAGTTCAATTTTACATTGTGGGATGGGTTATATTTGTAGGGTTTTTTGGGATTTTTTCCTTTAGATTTATTGATTAATTTGATTATTGTTCATATAGGAACAGATCAAGGATAGGAAAAAATGCTCGATGCTCATTCCTTGGGTTTTGTTCCATGTGATTTTCACCCCCAATTTCTTGCATTCATTCTTCACACTTCCCCAATAATCTAATGATCAATCCTTGTGCCTTTGTTTCGTGTTGTAATGATCAGAAATTTGATATCCACCATCAGGATGACCTGAAATAGGTGTGACAGAAACGGTGGAGGAATAATGGATTCAATTAGAGAGAAATAATTATTTAGTTGGTATGTATCTAATATGATTAAAAAAGTTTTCTAAGCCGATTGAAGGAAAGAAACACATCAATTCAGTGTTAGGGTGGCGAAACGACCTTTAATCATTAGTTTTCAGTCGAACGGATCATGGGAACAATATCTTGGAGAATAACTGAGGCGTGTGGAGGAAGAAAAAGATATTATCTAAATTTAAGAAGAAACCGCTTCTAGTCCTGGATACACACATGTGTACCTTTTTGGACCATTTGGTTTGTACTCTCAAGAGTAAAAAGACATGGGGTGGAGTAAACATGTTTCCTACATGGAATGTACTCCACCACACAGCATGGCCTGAACCGCATACACTGGATATACTGTATAATGGTAAACATGTAAGGTTACATGGTTTAACACCGTGTACTGGCACATGGCCAAGGTACACGGGCAGACCCTCGATGGAAGGACATGGCGTGTTACTCCTTCTATACACCATTTACCCATATTCTAAATTACATTTTCTAAATATATAGTTCATTGCACAAGGGTAGTACACAGGGTAAAGGGATATAGAGTGTGACCCTACTATACACTATTTACCCCTTTTCTACATGTATTCATTCTCTTGTACCTTGTATCTTGGACAAGTTTTGTTAGGGTGTGTTCCCTTTATTATTACCCTAAAGGAAGGTAAGAATCATTTACTAATCATTATACTAGGACCCATTCAGTTGTAATTCCTAGATAGATTTATTGGAATCCCTAGAGGGGCCTAGAGTAGGATCCTATTTTCATTCTTTGTTCCCTTGGTGGAGTTATCAGTATCTACATGACCAAAACTACACGGGCGACTATCCTCTACTTGGAAGATTAAACCATATAAGGTTGTCATTATCACCATATGGCCATGGATGTGATCCTCATATATTGTGTTTTATCATATATATCTCTTCAGATCTATCATTTTATCTCTCTCATGGCGAGATTCGACAAGAAGCACCTCTGGGATAAACATCATCGGTGTTATCGTACTTAGAAGTGTGTTTTCTCAAATGAATTTATTAGGGAATCTTCAATATGAATTCCTAGTGTTGGTACGAAGTGGTTGTCACTTAACTCAAGACATTGTGTCATGGTTTTGCATATCTGGATATTCTTTCTATATGTTCTGTAGACATATTCTTGTGTAGAGATGACTATATAGTCAGTTTTTGTATTTCTTTGTGGATTCGGGGTGTCATACGGAAAATTTTTATACTAACCCTTGCTAGGATTTTCCAACATTTGTCATGCCTTGTGTAGATGATCGAACCTTAGATAAAGACGTAGGGAGACTAGGACAAGACTATTCTTGTGAGACCGGATAGACATCAGTATGTTCTTGAAGCTATATATAGCAGTCGCAATGCCTTTTTCTTATAGTCTATACTTTGGTTACAGACTCTTTCTAGGGGTCTTGTATTTTGGACCTATTTAATTTACCTTAATTTTTATCATACTCTATTAGTGGGATATAGTGGTATGCATGCATTGTTTACATAGTATTTTTTATATTTCAAAATTTCTTGGGTTTAGAGATGTGTGTGTGTATATAGTTACATAGTAAATGCCTCCCAAGTTAGCGATATGCCTACTCAATCCTAGTAACCATACCCCAGCATATTGGAGGTAGGTTTGGGGACTCATGGCATGGGCCCTAATGGGACGAGTCTTAATAGAGTGGTATTAAAGGTGGTCTGTTCTACATTAGAACCGAGAGTTTGTGAAATTGGTTTGGGGCAATAGTGTCAAGTGTTTCAAGTTTAGATTTCAGGCCAGGGACTCCAGTGTTGTTGCAGCAGCCAAAGTATCCATACACCAGGACTCTGATATCATGTATTTTGACTCGGCATATAAAAACACTTGTTGCAGGGAAAATAATGGTATATGCATTATATAGGAATGGTTTGTGGTTTTCAAGTCCATATCAAGTCATCCCTCCAGATATACTCATTGACTACGGAAAATGTTGTTTTCTTATAGGATTATTCTATGATGCATACCAGTTAGTATTCAGTATATCGATCATGAGTATAACTTACTCAGTGAAAAGGCTTCGATATAGTGACTAGTTCCCCAGATTCTAGCTCTTGGTGGTGCACCATCCATACCGCCATCTGTAGATCAGCACATGGTACCTGCATTACTAGAAGATGAGGAGCGCAAGTTGAGCATGCTTTATATGTTTCATAGATACTGACCCCTAAGGTTCAAGGGTATGCCTGAACCTCAAATTAATGAGGACTGGATTCATGTGGTAACTAATGTTTTTTGTCTATTAAAGACACTCGTGGTTCAGATGGTGGTCCTGGAAAAGAGCCTTCTACATGGATTAGTCGAATTAAAGTGGAGTTTGGATATCCAGACTCGCGAGGAGGAAACTCATTCAAGGAAAGTTTTTGGGAACCTCTTCATAAAAGAGTTATCACCAATTACGTTGACAAGTGTGTGTGTGTGTGTGTGTGTGTGTGTATACAAGAGATTATTCGGCTCTAGTAGGGTAGCTTAATAGTGGATTATTATTCATCTAGGTTCATCAGCCATTCCATGTACTTGATCTATATGGTTATAGATCATTACCTTAGGTCTTAGACCATTGAGCAAGGTCTGCAGAGAGACATCTAAGTCATCATAATCACTCTATTCATTCTGGCATAGGGTGGGGTTCTTGAGCGATCTTTGGTGGTTGAAAGCTTCTTAGTCTAGTAGATACAATAGGTGATATTCAGTGGTGGATTTCCAAGAGAAGATACCTTGATAGTAGGGATCCAACATTAGTCTTAGGGACCTAGGTGTGGGTGACATTTCTAGACGAGGTCCTATGATAGAGGATCTATAGTTCAGGGCTAATAGGGTGGTTCCAATAAACCTAGGGAGAGGTGGTGTTATTCATGTGATGACAAGGTACATCTCACTCATGATTTTCAAAAATGTCAAGATGCTGACAAGGAGAATATGGATAGAACACCAAGGTAGAGATAGTGAAAAAAGAAGGCAGATCCTCAATGCATCATACATGGAAGAGGGTCTAGGAGAGTAGTATGAGGTGGTCAAAATTTCAACTTTATACCACTACAACTTTTGAGTAGTCTACACTAGGCTCAGGGAGGTTGAGGACATGGGAGCGGATATCTACATTCAATCAAGGGTTATGGCCTAGGGGAAATAGAAATGATTTTATGTATGATTTATATCTTTTCAAATTTTTTATATTACTGATAGACATAGGTTCTAGTCATTTGTTCATTTCCACATTTCTTGTTTAAGACCTGGAGATTTTGTTTTAACCATCGACTCAACAATTTCACTTTTAGTAACCCATTGCAGGAGACTTGATGACCATACATCTATGATAACAGTGTGACCTGGCCCATTGAGGTGAGAGTATCGGTTGTAAAATCTTCCTTCCAGTATCAAGGCCTTAAAAATTATTCTTGTAAATGGTGGGTTATCCATATTCCAAACCAATATTGACTATTTTAGGTGAAGGGTGTAGTGTTTCTACAATGATTGAACAAGTTTTTCCTTTTTCGGTGAATATTAAACCTAGTAATCACATGATTGACTCATGTATAGTAGGGTTTAACTAACTACTCATCTTTTGTCTTGCCTGATGCTTGTTACAATAGATGTTATAAGGTTCTAATTTCCAGTAGTGGTAGTGAGTACAAGGATTTATTTCTTGAGGATGTTCCAGGATTACCTCTCATTCAGGAGATAGTCTTATATATGGAATTAAACCCCAAGAAAATACTGATATCTTCACCAGCATATCAGATGGCTCCCATAAATCTTAGAGAGATGAGTGTATAGTTGAAGGACATTTAGAGGAAGGGCTTTGTGATACCCAGTGTTCCAGCCTAAACGTCTCTAGTTTTGTTTTCCAAAAAGGTAGATGTGAGCTTCAGGTTGTGTGTGGAATTTTGGTAGTTAGAACAGGTGATTAGGAAGAACATATATCCACTATTGAGAATTTATTACCTCTTTAAGCAGTTTAAAGGGAAACATTGGCACATAATGGTTGACCTCATATCAGGATATCCCCAATTGTGATTATGGGACTTGTATATACCGAATATTGATTTCAAATGTTGTTATAGTCACTTGAGTACATGGTTATTTCATTTATAATGAAAAATTCCCCATCTGTGTTCATTGGATGCATGAACCAAATCTTTTAGCCTTATGTGGACTAGTTTTTTGTTATCTTCATTGATGATAAAATTGTGTACCCAGAATATATGGAGGAGGACGTGAGACACTTAAGGATGGTTTTGGACATACTTTGATATCACTGGATTTATGGGAAACTTTTTAAGTTCCATTTCTGGATTGATGTTTTCCTCTTTCAAGGACATGTTATCTCATTGGATGGAGTGACTGTAGACCCATCCAAGGTTGAGGCACTGTTAGCATAGGTGCCACCTAGGAGAGTGATTGAGGTGCCAAGATTCCATGGGATAGAATTATATTATTAGATATTCATACCTTATTTCTCTAGGATATTAGCACCTATGATAGATTTGACTCAAAATGGGAAGTCTTTCGAGTGGATAGAGAAGTGCCATTATTATTTTTTAGCAGTTGAGGGAGGGTTTGATGAGAACTCTGATATTGAGATTCATGGATGAGGGTGTCAAGTGCATAGTGTTATGTGATGCATCAAGAACCGGGCTTGGTCGTGCCCTGATGTAGAAGCGAGAAGAGATTACCTACGGTACACTCCAGTTTAGATAACCTGATTAGAACTATGCGAACCATGATCTTGATTTAGTAGTGGTAGTCTTCACATTGAAGATGGTGTGACACTACTTGATGGGAGAGGGGTTTATCATCTACTCTGATCACAAGAGTCTCGTGTATATATTCTCTCAGAAATATCTAAACTTGAGACGGAGGAAATGGGTATAGATCCTCCATGACTATGAATTTTAGATTGTCTATACTCATAGTAAGGGGAACATGGTTGCAGATGATCCTAGAGAGAGATCTTGTTTGTAGTTTCACAATGAGGCATTAGAGTAGTTGGAATCATTATTGTTACCCTTTATAGATGGAAACATATCACCATACCTCTAGTTGATGGTTATTTCCTTTCCACTCTAGCATCAAGTCAGAGAGGCACAAGTTTTAGATATGGAATGTGAGACCATATGTGCTCAGGTGTCCATAGGGAATGCCCATGATTGATATTTAAAAGGCATGGAGCACATTTTCTTTTCAGAGGATGTATATTTGTATCAGTGGAATTGAAGAAGGAGGTTCTAAGGGAGTTTCATATTTCCTCTTTGGAGGAACATCTAGATGTGGATAAAATCTACCAGAACCTCTGATGTCTATTTTTGTGGCCATGAAGGATGAAATGAGGGGTAGAGTTTGTTTCTCGATGCCTTAATTTTCATAAAGTGAACGCTGAGCACCATGTTTGAGTATTTTTAGCTCAAAACCTTGAGTTTACTGAATGAAAGTGGGATGGAATATTGATGTACATCATGATGTTTTTCCATGTACATCTAGGGGAAAAGATGTCATATAGGTGATCATCAACCGACTCACTAATTCAGACCACATCCTAGCTATCTGAGAATAAATTTTAGTAGAGATCTTGGTATTCCCCTACATTCATGATATAGTTCAACTCCATGGAGTTATATTGATGATAGTTTCAGTTCATGATTCTTGTTTTACATATTGAATGTGGAAGGCATTATAGGAAGTGAAAGGGACCCTGTTATGCTTGAGTAAATCATTTCACCAACAAATGAACAACCAGATGGAGCAGACCATCCAGGTTCTGGAGGATATGATGTGGGATTTCATTTTGGACTATGAATATATATGGGAGGATCACCTACCACTAGTAGATTTTTTTGTAAAACAATAGTTATTATTCCACTATTAGTATGGAACAATTTGATGATTTTTTTAGGAGACCCTGCCGGTCACCACTTTATCAGACCGACCTTGGACAGTCAACACTCATGGGCCTAGAGTGGGTGTGATATACTTCATAGAGGGTTAAGATCATCCAAGAGCAGATGAAGACTGCACAGAGTAGTCAGAAGTCTTATACAAACAGATGACAGAGGCCTTTAGAGTTCGATAAAGGATACCACATATTCCTATGGGTTTCACCTTAGTGTTCATTACTAATATTTTTCTAGGGAAGAAAGTTATATCTATGGTTTATTGTCCCTTTTTAGATACATCATATAGTTGGCGTGGTGCTCTACCACTTGGATCTACCCCCACAGTTGGACTGGGTACATGATGTCTTCCACTTGTCACATTTGAGGAGTTACATGCCGGACCCATTGCACATAATCAGCTAAGGTGAGCTAGAAAATGAGTATGGAGAAACTCTTGATAATTTCTCAATAGATATTGAGTATAATCAATGGAGAATATGAAATGGGTGATCAAATCCATTAGTGTGTGTTCGATGGTAGTACATGAATCTCCATGAGTGAACTTTGGAGTGGGAGGCTCACATTCATTCTCAATACCCTCATCCTTATGAGCAGAATTTGTTTGTACTTTTTATTATGTAAAGCCCTATAGTGGGGAGAATTTAATGTCATATATTTTATAAATATTATATGGATTAATATAGAGACCCGGAGCTAAGACAACATGAGACTTCAAGGCCTGGTTTTTCCTTAAAAATTGTTTGAAAAATATCAAAATATTAAATTGAATGCGAGTTTAGTTTTACTAAGAAAGTGGAATAACTTCTAAATCTTTCTTGAATCATAAATCTAAAGGAAATATTGAATTTAAAATAGTGACTTTACCTTAGGGACTAAATTACATTTTTTGGAACTATACATTTTTAGAAATTTGTAACGTGCGTTTTAAATGAATAAAATAAATTGATAAAAAAATATTTTATTTCAATTTCATAAATGTAATAACATAATGAATGTTTTTATTTTAAATGAAATATTACACATAGATCTAGAGTTTGAATCATGACCATGGAATCCTCTGGGGGCTTATAGGGAAATACATAGAGAATCATCTCGGCAGACAATGAAAGGACCTTGGATCAAAGATCAAAAAACACCATTCATGATGGATCTCTCCAATAGTGATGATTTATAAATCGAACTTTGTTAGTGATCATTCAAAAATTTATATTGGATGCTTTATTTAAATTATTCTTCCTCATTCTTGAATTCCATGATAAAAATGAAGCAATCAGAAAACTGATTAATCTGAGTTTTGATCATACTTTCCTGCATCGGTTATATTTGTACTGTTTTTCAAGATTTTTTCTTGGATATTAATATATTGATATGAGTATCACTCTCACAGGAATGGATCAAGGCTATAATGAACAATGGTTGAGGTTCATTCCTCAGATTTTTTTCTTTATGGATTTATCTCTCAATTTCTTGTGTGTGTTGTTCATTCTTCCCCAAACATTCAACGATCAAACATTTCACATTTTTTATCAGAAAAATGATTATAAATTTAATATATGGTATTGATATGACTCATTGGAGGAATGGTGATGAAGGGGATGGATGAATCAAAGTGATTCGGGAGAAATCATTCTTCGGGCGGTTTTCATCGGGTTTGGTTAAAATAGTTTTTGGAACCGATTGGAGGCCCGAAACACATTGATTCATTTTTAGGGTGGTGAAACGACCTTTGAGCATGAGTTTTGATGTGAACAGACCTTTACAATGATATATGGGAGATTGACTGAGGCACATAGAGGAAAAACACAACCTTTCGGAAATTTTATACACAAGTCATGTAGTCCTAGCTATACAACATGTTTCCCTCAATGGAACACTCGGTGTGTACATGGGAGAGTACATGGACATGGTGTGTAGTACACTGGTTGAATACATGGAATTTATGCCACCACATGACCGGGACTGAACAAGATACACGGGATACCCCGTGTACTGCTACACAGGCAAGGTTACATGGGTTGATGTCGTATTATGTAACATGGCTAGGGTACACAGGAAGATCTCGAATGGAATGATAAGGCATGTGAGTCCTTCAATACACCATTTATACATATTTTAAATGACCTGTTCTAAATTCATGGAACGTTTCATATGGGAAGTACATGGGGTCAAGGTATATGATGTGTGACACTAATACATGTTGTATACCCCTATCTACATGACTTGAATCTATTTTACATAGTATCATGGATGGGTTTTTTTAGGGTTCTATCACTATACCAATTCCCTAATGATAAATATGAATAATTTCAAAATCATTGGAATATGATCCCTTTAGAAGGACTTTTTGGACAGAGTAGTTGGAATTCCCCAAGGGGCTCAGAGCTGGAACCTCTATTCATTATTCTTTCCCTAGGTAGAGTTCTCAGTATTGATGTGATCGACACTATGCAGGTGCCAATCCTATACATGGAAAGTTAATCTAGATCGATTTTTTGGCATCACCCTTGGGCCCTCGCTCTGATCCTCATCTATTGTGTTATAAAATATATCTCTCTTCATATCTATCAGCATATCTCTCTCACGGAGAGACTTGATGAGAAGGACATATCAGACGGATGTCATTAGTGATATCGGACTCAGGAGTGTGTTCCCCATGATGAGTGCTTCGTGGAATCTTCAAGCTGAATTCCTAGTTTTGGTATGTAGTGGTTGTGATTTACCACTAGATGATGTGTATTGGTTGAGTACATCTGGATATCATTTCTATATGTTTTGGAGATATATACATGTGTATATCTGATGTATCTTTCCTTTTTTATTTATTTGTGGTTTCGGGGTGTCCTGCTGAGTATTGTTATACTCACCCATGTAGAGGTGTTTCCCCCTATGTGTCGTGTCTTGGGTAGATGACCGAACTTTTAACGGAGTCCTAGATGGATAAGGACCAGATCGTTCTTTGTGAGACCTGATAGACCGAGGTGTATTCCAACAGCTATATACAGCAATCCCAATACCTTATTCTTATAGGTTTGACATGTGGTTACATACTCTTTTTATTGGGCTTGTATTCTCCCCTTATTTACTTTACCTTACTTTCCACCATACTATGGTTATGGGATATAGTGGTACTCATGCATTGTTTAGTCAGTAGTTTTTACATTTCAGTATTTTATGGGAATTGAGATGTGTAAGTTTGTGAATATTGGTACAGATGAAATTCCTCCCATGATATTGATATGCCTACTTATTGCAAGTCACCAGCCCTTGGCCTATTAGAGGCAGTCTTGGGGAGTCATGGCCCAAACCCCAGTAGGAAAGGATGCAACAACCCTCAACTATTTAAAAAAGCAATATTAATTCCCATTCAAATGAAGAAAGCAAGAGTTGGGTGAACACACTAAAAAAGGAAACCAACCCATATAGAGATCACAGTTCCAAAAAAAAGCTATAAGAATTGAAACCTCCCAATAATACCTTGATGAGACCTATGATATAAGGGATGTGTCCTATGTGGAATGATAGTAGTATGATGTGTGTATTTTATATAAAACCATTTGGAAAGAATGATTCATGTTCTGAATCTATGATTCATAGTGCTAATATCATATATTAGATCCATACAAGAAAGAGTATCACGTGGGATTAGATATACCAAAGGTAAAAATGATCACATGATATAGATTCATTTTTTGAATCCATTTAATGTAATGGACATGATTCATGGATTCTTCCTAGTAACTAATTCACAACATGAATCAGTCCTTCATGATGTGAATTTGTTCTGTAGCTAGAGTCTATCACATATTACATTATAAAAAAGAAAAAATCAGAAGTAAAACAACTTAAAAATTAATATAGACATTACCAGTTATTATGATGTTTCAATTCCTCCCACCATATAAATTTATATCCTCGAAAATTCATGTTGAAAAATGATGATCTAAATGAGTTAAGTGCTTATATCCCTCATTAATGATTCAAACTCCCACATATTTTTATAATCTAATTTTTACCAAAAAATCATATCCCAATGAAATATAATTCCCATACATGACTTTCATATATGAATAGATAACATCTATTGGGTTATCTACAATAAAAACAACTAGCTCTGACTCAATCTCTTCTCAACTCAAAACATGGGGAGAGTCATTATGGAATTTATTTAGCTGATATATATAGAAGGAATCATGTATATCTATCAAGTGATAAATCAATGAAAAATGAAAGGAAAGAATACCAAGATGTATAGTGACATCAAATTTCCTAGAATAACTCAAAGTTAATATTTCATATTTCAATAGACAATAATGAAAAATATGAGGAGACGCATTCCAAAAAACCTGGTCATGAACTTTAAATATTGAAGGATGATGACAATGACCAACATACAATTTTAGATGACAATTCACCAAATCCATCCATCAATGTATATTCCAAATCCATGTTTATATCTCTTGAATGTAACATAGACCCATATAAGAGGTTTCTCCCACATCTAACTAGTATATAGGGGACCTAATTTTGTGATCATAGAACACATAAAAGTGAACTATCCTAGTTAAATAATTTTTATAATTTTTAAATAAATTCCAACTAGTCTTACATGGATATCCAATGATCCAACAAAATAAATGATTTTTGTTTTGAGTAAATCTACCATGATCTAAACTGCATTCTCTATCTCACCATCCATTTGTGGATGGTAAACTACACTCAACCTGGAATGAGTCCCCATCAACATTATGATATAATTATAGAATTTAAAATTAAACAAGTGATCCATATCTTAGATAATGTTTGAGGGAACTCCATCAAACATAAGGATCTCATTCATGTATAAAATTTTTAGATCATCATCCTTAGGGGTGTCCCTGCTCAGAATCAGACAAGTTGATTTAATAAACTGATAAACTACAACCCAAATGGAATCCATACAAGTGTTTTCCTTGGTAATACAATTATAATTTACATTGACACCTCATTATATTTATAATTAATCACTAGAAAATGATGTATCATACAAAAAAGGCTTCATGTTCTCTTCTTTTATCTCATGGAATTTCTAACAGTGTGGTACATAATCAAAAAGGTCACACTATATACCCAACCACCATAAATTTTATATCATTACATAATACATCATTGTAGATATAGGATGAACAACCCAGGTTTAATTATTTAAATAAATAATACTAAATTTCTCATAGATTATGGGATTAAAATTTGATTATTGATTTGGGTGATACCATCAGAAGAGGTACACAAACAACAGTGGTCTCCCAATCATAAATTTAATACATGATTCTTATATACTAATAATCAAAAAAATAACCTATAAGAATGTACTCATGGATAGATGAGGATAATTTAAAAAATCTCATAATTATATTTGTATCATCATCCTACATATCAATATGTAGCTATTAAAAAATACCCAAAAAAATTCAATATTTCTTTGATTCCAAAAAAATGTGTGGCAGATCATTTCTAATGATTTAATTTATGGTGACAATACCCTTACCTAGTGTGTATCCCATGTCAATATAGAAAATTGTATAGTTTTCCATCCATAATCCCTAACTATGATACATAGGATATTCCATCAAATGGGATACAAAATCATCATTCGTGTGTACATCAAACTACCGCATCATGAACTAATGTCATTTTATTTCCATTATCACCTCTCATGGATTTTTATAAAGATGATTTTAGAGTAAAAATGTGATATTTTTAATTTATTTATTCTTATGTAGTTATGGTATCAAATATAAATTCTTACATTCCATTCTGTGGGGTATATCATAATGTCATTCATGTGTGTATTAGATTATGTCCTTGTGAAGCTATTTGATTCAATATTCACTAACACTTTTTATGGAAAGTAATTAAGATGATAATAATTATTATATGTGATATAATTGATATAATTATGTTATTCATTAATTATTTATAACTCTAAAATGATGATAGGTCCTATTCAATTTGACACTAAAAAATGAAAATTTTGTTCATTCGTACGTGTTGATTGTCACCTCCACGAAGTGTTGTGGCTCATTTTTCATCACTAAATCACATTTATGACATATATAATTATATTTAGATTTTTTATACAATATTTATGATATTATTATCATTGTTTAATGTTAAAATAATACATACTTTATTTTCGTAATGATCATTCAGAAATTAAAACATTACCCATGCGTATATACGTCCTACCATCTCCATGATCATAATGTACATCATTTTTCATAACTATATGTAATTTTTGGTTTTTGAAAGTTTAATTGATGTTTAAATATTATATTAATTTCATGACTATTATTGTAAATATTTCTAAATAATTTCCATTTTTACCATAGTCATACTACCAAAGTCATTTTTTGAGATCTATGCCAAAAATTAAAAAGGCAACCGATGTAAGATTAATTGGTTAAGTAATTTTATATAAAATTTTAATAAGTAAAAAAAGGAATAATAAAAATGAAGAATATTATGAATATATTATACAACTTACATCTTTTTATTATTCATCATGATAAAAAATATACATAACGAAGGAAACTCAATATACGGGATTTCATCTCAATTTTATTTTTAGGCATATTTTGATGTTATGATCATATAATATTTTATAAGGTGTATATATTGTCCCTTTAACATGATATATATATATATATTCTATATTATATTATTACACAATTTTATGTTCAATGTTATTATTTAATGGGTATTGTGATTTATATTTTCATAATGTAGTAATGGTATTTTCTTTAAAAAATCAACTTTAGAGGTTTTATTCTAAGATAAAATTATCTTTCATATCCATGTTTTTAAAAGGAATTTTTTAATCTAATTATATGGTCATTCGAGTTTTATAAGTGTAATTTTTTTCTTTATTTTAATGTTTTTCATAAAAATATTAATCATTTTATGGAATTTTTGACTTTCTTTACAAATGATAAATGAAATGTTCTATTTTAACATGAATAGAAACAATGAATACTACTTATAACATTAACATGATTTTATATTTGGCTTCATCTACTGGAATTCATAATTTTTTTAAGGAAAACAAATTTCCCTTTGTTTTAGTGTTTTGGAATTAAAATTTGGATTTTCAAAGATATGGTTATTTTGGTAACGAAAATTGTTTAAAAAATAATTGTGTATTTTGATATCTGAATGAGTTTTTCATAGGGGATTAAAATATTTCTCAAACAGATTTTTTCCAAAAAAAATAATCTTTCATGATTTATGATTAACATATAGTTCATGATAATTACTTATTATGATAGGATGTTCCCTTATAAACCAAATAAATGTTATTTAGTCATAAACCATGGGTGGGTAGTCAAATTATTCAACAATGAATTGGGATACTATTATAATCAAATGGAGTGTGGTTACATTATTATGAATGTATGGGTGGTTCCATGATAAAATTAGTATCCATGACTTTGTGATAAATTAAGGATGGGTGGGTCTATGATATCCCTCCAGTGAATTGGGTACTCCATACTAGGAAGTTGAGAATACCAGAAATTACATTTGTGTGATTTATATGAATTATGATTCACATACTAGAATAAAAGATTTAAATGTTATTTATTTCGGTATTAAATGATTTATTTGAGTGTAATGTTTTTCTAATTTAATTTGAAAATTATTTTTTTCATTTTTATTAATCCAATATACGATAAAGGTAATGATTTCAGGGGTTTTCATTTTATTCACTTGAGTAATGATTTTTTGTCTTTTTATAAACCTCATTGATCTTCCTTTAACATCCCACATTTTGATATTTCATTCAAATTTATTAAGGATGGTTAAGAAAAATGAATATGTTATGTTAAAAGTCATGAATATTTTTCATGAATAGAAATAATGTTCTATTTCAAATGTTTTATATTATTGAGAAAATTATTACTTATTTGAAGTGAAAACATTATGTATAAATGGGTTTTGAATGTAAGAATTTTGAACCGATTTTCTAAAACTATGAACTAGTATATATCATAAATTATATTGAATCCTTGGCTAAAAAACAAGATCATATTTGGTGTATTAATGTCTCATTATAGCTGGTATCAGTGATCAGTTTAGATAAATTTTCAGATTATGATATTTATAATATAATTCCATTGAATGTTTTTAGTTTTTGGTTAAGTTGAAGTGAAAAAACATTTAAATAATAATGTTATACTTCATCTAAACTATTTATACTAATAATGGTTATTTTTTAGGGAAACAATAGTCTATAGGGGAAGCTCTAATAGAAAAGTATCCTTCCATATCATCATCCCGTGAGGGTTGAAATTGGAACTGAGATTTTGTTGATGTGATGGATTAGTTGACACATGATGTAAATTTTAGAAGTATAATTTATATATATGACCAATATCTACTATGAAATAACATGTCTTCTATATATAATTTTATAAGACAACATCCTCTTGTATTAAGTGGATCATAAAACCCACTATAAGTTAACCGATGTTTTAGTAATGTGGAGAAGATATTTGATGTCATTGGGTGTTCACACCATGAAAATGTGCTAATTTTTTAATAATTTTATAGGTTAATATGATCTAGAGTAGAATTTGGTTTAAAATAAAAAAGATATACTTGATATTCAATTTATGGAATTTGAAACTTTTAAGGAAATATTATTTGTGAAATATTTTCATATGGTTTTTGAATTTAGGTGGGAAAAATATTCCTAGAATTAATGAAAAAATATGATGATTTTCTATCTATGTTTGAAGAAAATGTTGAAATATATTTAATGTATGAACCTAATTTTATTTAGTAAATTTATACTATAATTAATATATTTTACTCCCTTTTAAATCCAATTATATGAAGTGATTTGGATGTATGGTAATTTAAAAGATCCATGAATTTTTTTTCATTCTAATGAGAAAGTGGAGAATGTATTTTTTTGAATCTAATATTCCTCAATATGAATAGAGTAATAAAATTTTTCAATTTAAGGAAGTGGGGAAGAATATATCAAATAAATATGGTGGTAAGAAAACCAAGATCCCATTTTGAGAGATGTGTGGTAAAAAACATCCTATATAATGTATTAAATAGTTTGGAAAGTTTTTTTGAGGTTGTATTTTTTGAAATACAGATCAAGAGTGTAAATATAGTAAGTATATAAATAATTAAGAGATTATGGTAAGTTACTTTATTTGTAATGAGTTTTGGAATTAGGATAATTTGTATCTAAATTTTGTCACTCTGGGAAAAATATTTAATTCTGAAATCTTATTGGTGTGGAGATAACTTTTTCTACTAATATGGTTGATTTTCATCTATCATGTGAATTTTTAAAAAGTATGTTACATATTTATTAATATTATTCAAATAGCATTTTTTACTCTAGATTAACACATTCTTTCAGTTCAGTAGAATTTTCATATAAATTTTGAATATCACCTCATAAAAGGCGGATGTAACTTTTGATGAAAACTATTTAAATAATTATTAAATAACCCTACATTAATAGTTTTCTTCCTATTATAATTGGTTTGGAGGAATTTATTTCAAATATTATTGAACTAGTAAAAGAAGAGTTTGTTATAACTCATGGAAGGGATTGGATTTCAGTTTATCACTCAAAGACAAATTTCAAAGGTAATCAATTTATGTTCAAAGATTTCACAAATAAATTATATGAGAAATTTTTTAGATATGGTAGTTAATTTTCTTAACCTCATATTTTTATAAATAATTAAATGGTTCAAATTATTTATTTTTGAGTAGTAAATAAACACATGTATGTATTTATTAATTATTTTTATTATGTTATTCCTGATTTGGATATTGGGTTTAGTTTTCACATAGTTATTGGTTCTCAGCCTATTTATTAACTTCTAATCGAATAGATAAATTAGACATTTTACAATTTAGAAATAAATTAAGGGTGTTTCTATATAAAGGCTTCATTCACCATAAAACATCGCTATGGGGATTCCTTATATTCTTTTTTAAAAAATAATGGTTTTTTAATGAGAAGTTTTATTGATTATATCCTTTAATAACTACACTATTTATAAATATTTTCATTTTCACCATATATATTCTTTTTTTGATCATATTCAGAGAGGTAAGTATTTTTAAAATTTTGATAAATGGTCTATGTACCATAATATAAAGGTGAAGGAGTTTGATATTTATAAGATTTAATATCATAGTAGATATGGGCATTATGAGTTTGTGTTCATTTCCTTTAGGTCTTCTAGTGAACCTATTTTATTTATAGACCATATGAATAGTTTTTTCTATTAGTACTTGGATATGTTTTTTTCGGTAATTGATGAAATATTTATATATTTTAAAATTCATTAAGAACATGAAAGACCAATAACGATTGTTTTTAAACCGTAAAAGAAATGAAATTTTATTGAAAATATATTATGTGTGAATTTTTTCCAAATAAATTCCCTTACATGGTAATATTATTTATATGTATGTCATAATAGTTTTCCCAATTAAATCTAATGTTGTGTATGTGTGGACATGACCTACCAACATCACATACATTCGTAGATATATTGAATTAGTGGGCTACTATAGGTATCTTATTAAAGTAATTTCTCTATTTTATAGAAAAACAATTTAGTTAACTCACAATGGAGTTAAATTATATTGAAAAAATAATTTAATGGTTTATTTCAGGAATAAGAAAGAATATTATTTAATGCTTAATTTTTTCACTGCATTTATGAAATAGTGAATTATTCATCCACATTGATGTTTTATTGAAGGTGGATAGTTGTTTCTAGATCTAAAATTATCAGCTAATTGTTTAATATTCATTTTAGTCAAAACCTAAAGAGATAAATTTCCATACAACTGATCTAGAATTTTATTTTCTATTATTAGAATTTAATATTGTAATCCATCATTAGTTTGTAGTAATTTATGAGATATATACTAATAAAAAAATTCTTAAGTATCGATAATCCTCTAGGAGTAGTCTATAATAGCACTAATAGAATATAATGATTCAAATTCAAGGATACCATTGTACAAATGAATCTATTTAATGAAAATATCTCACATGAATAATGTTGACCCATCACCATTCAACAACACATGACATATCAACCAATTTAGTAGGACCTCTTACTATTGAAGTAAACACTAAGGGAATGATAAGACTCTCTATATCTATTCCTAGAGCATAAACTATATTATTTCAAAAAAAGGAGAGTGTCCCTCCAAAATTAGAAAAACAACAAAATTGGATGATAAAATGATTATTTCTACAGCAATATATGAAATCTACAGTGTTTCCATCAACACTGTATGAAATTAGACATTCCCATGTCCTATTTCACTTTACTGATATCTAGATAAATAGAAAAACATATGTTATGGACCGTAAATATGAAGAACATCATGAGTCCATCCACTATATACAACATATCCTCTCAATATATCATAAACCAACATTCACTACTACTGGAATAGTCTCTCTCATAGTTATTCCTAATGATTATGATAAACCTAAATTTCCCCATAAAAATAATATTGATAAACTATGGGGGAGAATTTAAAATATATACATGAAACAAATATAAAAATAAAAGTGGACTAAACTCCCTAGGAAGATCATGGAAACCACATGCCCAATGGCTAGAATTTAAGATAATGAGGTTGACTCCCCACTAGTTGAATCATCCAAGTCCCTAGTTCATGATACCCTTTAATGAAAACTCCTCTAATCAAGGAACCCTTATTCCTCCCCTCTCATTATATTCCATCTCATAATTTCATATACTTGATCACCTTTACCTTCTTCTGGACATATAAATACCAATAAAACATAATCTTTTAAAAATATACTGAAATGAAGGATAGTATTCCCCCTCCACACATTATTCTTGGGAATCCTCATTAAGAATTTATTTTTGGGAAAAATTTATAAAATAATGATCAATATTTTCACCTATTGAACAAATATACTACATAATAGAAGATAGAAAAACTACTACTTCTTTAAATTCTTCCTAATTGATGAAAGAAAATATACACAAAACACATTATAGATGTCTACCCCCAAAAAATCCTCCTTATACTCACCATGACACCATTTCCAATAATAGTTTCAATTACATTACATTTTACAAGATTACATTAAGAAAATTACACTACGGTGGCCCAGATCAAATTGAATGTGAAATAATGGTCCACTATATATTCCTTAGCCTCTAGATTAGGGATGTTTACCTCAAATATATTCAATGTATACCATTGAATAGAACACATCATTACATTACACAGATCATCCACTTCAACTGGATCAACTATAGAGCTTCATTCTTAGTATACATGGATATTACATTATTAATGTTTAATATTACATACATTAAAAAAATGACCAAGGACCGTAATAGTATAGTGTTTCTGGAAACATAGAAACAAAAACTTCAATCATGGTTAATGATATTCCTTATCTCCCATAAAGATCTTGGCATTTAGTAATTCTATGTAAAACCATTATTCATAAGTTGGGGAAAGGAACATAAGAAAGGGGTGAGCTCAAATACTCAGAAAGGGTAAATAAAGGAAATGTGAAATCATAACATGAACCAAAGGGAATGGAAATTGAGCATAAAAATTTATAGCCATACCTTTCAAATTAAATATCATAACAAGTATTGGAATCTTATTAATAAATCATAATGAAATATTTAACATAATCCATGAAAGCATAATATAAGAGTAAAACATGGAATTTTGGAAAACACATATGAATATAAAAACCTTATGTCAAGGTGTCCTACTAGGGAATTTGTAACATGTTTGGCTTGGTTTAATCACCCATGTACCTACTTTAGGCTTGGGATTCCCTCCCGTATACCCTCCTATTTTGGGAATTGGTTTTCCTCACTTGTACCCTCTTGTTTCAGTCTTGGGATGTCCTCATGTTTACCCTGTTATTTAAAACATGGTATTTCATCTAGTTTACCCTCTTATTTCGGACTTAGGATGTACTCCGGTTTACCATCTTATATCATGATTGGTATTTCCTCTTGTATACACTCTTTTCTCCGGATTGGAATGTCCTCACATTTACCATCTTGTTTGTGTCTTGGTATTTCCTCTTACTTACCCCATTTCTTTAGGATTCAGATTCCATTCTGTGTACCCTTTTATCTTATAAAACATTTATCATTACCCAATTAATTATATGGAGAATAGGTTTTCAAAACCCTATAAGTAGTTGATGTAAAACGGTTTTCGTAGGACTTATTACATTCAAACATAAACCATTCAAGAAATAATTTGAATGGAACCTTTGGATCATTTCCTAGAAGTGATTACATAACTTCAATGGATTTAATCTTATATAAAAAATAAAATGGATTGATATTTTGAAAACATTTCATTAGGAAGATATACTTTCTTCTTTGAAAACTGATTTTTAAAACATAGAACCTTTTGAAAACCATTTCCATTGAAAATACTTTGGAAATAATGAAATAATGATTGGAATCATATTGAAAACTTTTTTATTGAAAACATATGTAAGAAACCTAAACAAATTTGGAAAACCCTTTTCCTAGAAAACATATAAAATAAGATTGAAAACATTTTTAAAAACCTTTTTATTAGAAAAAAATTGAAAACATCTAATGAATTCTTAAAAATGTTTTGAAAGCTATTTCATTAAAAATACTTTGAAAACATATAAAGAAATATTGAAAACATTTTGAAAACCATTTATTTTAAAATAACTTCAAAAACATATAAAGAAATATTTTTAAACCATAAAAAGAATTAAAATACTTCTTCCATGAAAATTATCATCAAATATCATTTGAAAATTTTCTGGTAATCATTTGTGAAAACATTTCATTGAAATAAAAAGATTACTAACCAAAGAGAGATATACAATCATATTTTTCTAAATAAATCTTAATTATATTATGTACCAAATAGTGTAAAATGGTATTAATACGTGGATAATAATGAATAAATATAATATAACAAATCTCATGAGTTTTCATGAGATATGGATCATAATATTTCATCAATATAAGTAAAATAATTAACAATCATGAAAAGTGATGAGATTGTTTCAATAAACTCCTACAACATTGTTACTTGGGATATTACTCTTCATGTAAGAAAATTAAACTACATGAATAATAATATATCAAGAAAATAAGGAGTTCCATGATCTAACATGTCATTTGAAAGCATATATACCTCATTAAAGAATATAGGTGCATCAAAAAATGTGTCTCAAAGAAGTCAATTTGATACAAAAATATATTTTTTGATTTGGTACCTTTTGAACATTTACCCCATGAAATAAATATCAATGAATTTATATGTAAATTCTCATAAATTTATTTATAATAATAATATAATGCATCCATGGGTAGTATACACACCACACAAAAAGAATGGGTTGTGAATAATGCATGATTTCGGGACAACATTCATGGATTGAAGATCCTTTTTCCTAAATTTGGTGAATTTTCTTGAAAACTGAACTCGCATGATTTCAGGACAACATCACCCTTTGTTGTCTGTTGATCTACTTCACATGTTTCTATGAAAGGAAGGTGAATTTTTCATTCTTGAAGTACTAAAAGATAATTAGGCCTAGGATATTCCATCCCATCTGTCATCAGTTATAATCAACACCACTTTTTTATAATAGGTTATCCAATATGCTTAAATCCTAATGTTGAAAGATAATACTTTATTCTCATAAAATTCATCGAATTTTTAACATAAACATACCAAAAATGGTTAACCATGTAACCCTTCTTAAATATGAAATTTAATGTCTTTATAAATAAATTCATGAATGTGTCTTAACATTGACCCCCCATATATAACAAATAAAAACTTGTTTGTAACATTCCAAACATGTGAATAACCTAATCGTATATTATCTTGAAACATGGTAATAACCTTAAATACTATAAATCCTTTTAGAAAACATGCATTATTCCTTGCTATAATGATTATGTGATATATTATTTAATTCCAAAAGGTTATAAACTACATCATTGATGACATTGAACACTTTTTCACTAATCAATTCCAGTATAATATGTTCTTCCCAATTTAACTACTCATATTTTTTATATCTTTATCCAAACATAATTATCTCAACATCTTTCATTAAGTAAGGGTTACCTTACCTTACTCAAAATATGACCTCTATAATTATTAATCACCATTAAACATATCTCATTCAATCCATAATGAAAACATATACTAAAAATACTTATACATTTCTTGATTTATATAACATAATCTTTGAATTCCAAAACATAAATAATTCATTAATACATATTTATTCTTAAACCAATACTCAAGATTATTCAATATATTTCTTAATTCATATTTCTTATAATATCAAATATGAATAATTTCTTAAGGTTCCTCAACCTAAATCTATCCATTCTTCGTATGATCAGTGTAAAAAATACTGTAAGAACATAACATACCTTTCTCAATTTTTGGGTCTGTTAATATTCACATTCTTGATTATCAATGTGTGATTTCCACTTTGGAAATAAATTTCCATAATTACCATAACTACCATATATGAAATATTCAATGTTAACCCGTCTCATTATTGTTATATCCATTGATTAAAAACAGAAATCACGTGGTGAGAAATACATATCATATAAAAAAGAAAAACAATCATGAAAAATTACTTCTAGGTTGTCTAAATCCTAGAACCTAAATTTTAATCATTGATAATGTAGTTTTACCCTAGTTTATTCATATTCATGTGTTATTTAAATCCTTCATAATTTTTCATGAAGAGTTTGTGAATTTCAAAAGCATATCCCCCAGGAGTGTGAAACCAGGTGTGCAGTAAGGCCTGTTGTTGGGTACTTGATTACCCCAAGTCTGGTATGGAACATATTATTAGAGTTGTTTCCCCTTGGTACATTTGTGCCAGATCCACATCCATATTTAGTACCCAAATAAAAATTTATTTCTAGGAAACCACTCACTCTATCATTTACTAATATTCAAGGACATTTTCCTAAACATTGACTCATCCTTATACTTATACTAATAGATCCCTATACATATCCACAGAAATATACATAGGGATATCACTAATGGTCCTTCACCCTACATTCCAATTATTTACTAAACATTTATTTTGATTCCAACTATAGTGATCCATGATTAGAAAATATGGATATTACATCATTTTAGATGAATAGTCAGTACACTACAAAAGTACATGTCTGTTAACCATAATAGTATAGTGTATTTGGAAACCTGGAATCAAAATCTTCTATACTTGTGAAATATCTTTAGAACCACCCATAAATATATCCATCTTTAGTACTTCTACCTAACATATTTTTTCACAACCCAAGGAATGGAAAAATAATAAATCGGTGAGCTCATATTCTCAGTATGGATAAATAAAAGAAATGTGCAAGAATAACAAGAAAAAATGGGCATGGAACTTGAGAATAACATTTTAAGATCATACCATGCATATAATTGATCATAATAAACATCCATAGTTCATAATAGAAGAATCACAAGGAAATAAGGAACATAAGTCATGAAATAATAACATAGGAATAGAACATGGAATTGTGTAATACATATAAGAATATAAAAACCCTATTTTAAGGCATCCTACCATGATCTTTGTAACATGTTAGGCTTCTATTAATCACCCATGTACCTTATTCAGGCCTGGGATTCCCTCTCATATACCCTCTTGTTTTGGGATTGGGATGTCCTTCTGTGTACACACTTGTTTCGGGCTTGGGATTTCATCCTGTATACCCTCTTTTTTGATCTTGGGATATCCTCCCATTTACCCTCTTATTTCAGTCTTGAGATGTCACCTCATTTACCCTATTATTTTGGGTTAGTAGGTCCTCCATTTTACCTACTTGTTTCAAGCATGGTATATCTTCCGGTTTACCCTCTTGTTTTGGCCTTGAGATGTCCTCACATATAATCTCTAGTTTCGGGCTAGGGATTCCCTCTCTTATACCCTTTGAGCTCATAAAATATTTATCATTACCAAATGAATTTGTAAGAACCTGGTTTTTCACTTAAATACAGATCCTTTAAATTACAGTCTAAACTTTTATTTTGGACATAATTTGGTTTCCTAATGAGTTACTGAATTTCCTGGGGGTGTCTAAGGCTTGTTTAGAGCCCCAAACCCAGCTTTTCGGGAAAATAGGTATGGTTCTCTATATACAATAAACCAAGAAGAATAGCCACATGTTCCAAGAAAACCATGCATGTGGAATGTTTTCAAAGATAGGCTTACTACATAGTTGGTCCATAGTTTTCCTAACTATGAATTATAACCATGCGAGTTACCCTTTTTTCTGAGGTAATCATGCATGGTTTGTGAACGGTTTTTCAAACCGTGTGGACAAATAATGTATAGGGTATTCTCTGGGAAAAATGACCATTATTCCATAATTATCTATTTACACTTCTCTTTCCTACCTAATCTGACTTCCAATGGGGTTGTCCTCCTTTCCTCTCATTTTTTATAATTTTGAAGTCCTGAAGGAATCTGATCGAGGATTTGTACATCATGTTGGATGTGCAATGGTGTGTACTCGATTTTGTTTCATATGTTCTTCTATTATTTCTCTCTTGAGCTAGATATCAAGGTGTGGGTGTTTTTCCCTTTTCTTATATTTATTAATATAAAATCCAAATCAAAGGATAATACCAAAGGAGGAGAGTCGTACAAAACTAAGGTGGGTTTTCTATAACTCATCCCTTAAGTTTTTCTATTTAGTAATTGTTGTGTGGGGAATGCCTATTTCATCTGATTCCGTTTATTTAATTTATATGTGATTTTTATAGTCATTAGAACTATATAGTTATTCTCTATTTAAATATGTGATTATTTGTTAGTGGTTACGCCCAAAAATCCATCCATCCCATGTAGGATGTTATTCCATAATTGAGTTTTTAGTATTTGAAAGGTTTGAGCCATTTTTAGGTGTGCCTTCCCTTGAAACATCTATGGGTAACCATTTCTATATTAAATGGTTTGTTGTAAATTGTGAATCACATAATTTAATGTACCATGTAGTCTCACCACTTGACCCGCCTAAGGTAAGTGTTTCAATTTGATAATTAAAATTGAAATGGGAATTGGCAATTATACTATATATATTACATGGACTTAAATGTAAAGGGATAATAGGTTTTATATCTATAGAATCCCTTACCACATTAATGGAAGTTATCAGAATGAACCGTTATTATTGAATATGCTTAAATGGATTAAATGAACGGTTACATGGAACATGGATATGTCACACTAAAGAAAGGAAAGTATTGAACCAAATAGACTTATTTATTAATTATGACTTGATTAAAAGGTTGCATGCTACACAGCCTATTCACCCTAATAAAAAGAAATTATTGAACCAAATGAAATTATATATATGAATTAATTATCAAATAGGAGTGTCTTGACTAGTTATCTCCTTGGATTCTTGTCAAGGAATGCCTTGATCACTCTGTAACCCCATTCTGATTTATGAATACTATTTTATTAGGTTGAACACCACCTAAAAAATATTCCTTGTATATTTATGAATTCCCCATATGAAATTGAAGTATCCCTCACATAGTATTAAAGGATGAATTGGATACACTCCTTGGATCCAGCATTTAAAATTAGGTTTGATGTTTAAATCCCATTGGGCCCAGTCATTGCATAACCCCATTTTACCACGTATGAACTCCTTGGACTCGGTAAAAATTTCATTGTGGAATTACAAGGACTATTCTCCTTGTATTACACTCTTAAACTTATCCAAGAAATAGTTATTTCTGATTTGGGTACCCTTGAGGTCTACATTTCCTCAATTATTACCATGTAACATGAGTATTAAATATTGTTACAGGTTTCCTTGTTACATCATGGAACCTTTATTATTATTAATTGGTGACTTATTTAGAGACATGTTACCATCAATTAATGAATTTGTTATAGTTTCAAACACTAGATGAGGGATGAAGTGGGTTCCATGTTTTTTAGTTACATTGTCTTGTTCTACTTTATATATTAATGCTTTCACACTATTACATTTCCATTACATGGGCCAAAGGTTATAGATAGCATTGGCAGCAGCCCACTAAGATTTATCTCACACACTCTACGTGCATTGTTTGGTACCCGGAGTAGATTACATGGTTGTATGTGTTGAAAAAGGGAAGTATATGGCTTCAAAAACTTTATTGCTTTCTATTTATGCTGAATCTTGATAGAAGATGACCGATCCCGAGCTTGATATTCTTGGGTAGTATTTTTATTTTTTTATAAATTCTGGATCATCTTATTCCTACAATGGTTTATCCTAGTTTTCTAGTTTTCTAGATACATGACTTATCACCATCATCTGTTGTATGTTATTACAGTTATTTCAATTATTTTTACTATTTTCTCTATGCTATAATGTGCCTTATATTTTACTCATGTTGCCTCTACTATTTACCTTAGTTTATATTTATCTTCTACACTGCACTTTGGTAATGGGGGAATTGTATCCCCATGGAAACACCCTAGGACCTCACTATTAGTCGGTAAGCTCTGGCGTTTTGGGTGATGCAGATGACACCATGTGGCCCAGTAGGCTTGGGTCACCTGTTAAATGAAATTCGGGTCTAGGACGTCACAAAGTGGTATTAGTGGAAGGTTATACTTTCTTGATTTACTATTTTTAGACAACATATAAGAGATTAGGATTTCATAGAACTTGGTCATAATACATTCTTGGGCATCACGAACCCATGTTTGAGGTAAAAGAAAAGTTCTTGAAATAATTTTTTTTTCTATTTTACCTATTACAAATGATATTATTTCACCATTGGGTGACACACATGATATATGGATTTTTTTATTATTACTTTGGTTAAAGATTTCTTACACTCTTTTTCCAATGATATGAGGACAAGGGGAATTGTTACATGCATCATTATAGGCATATAGAATTCGCATGTCATGCTTGTTTCCATGCCATATAGGTGAATTTCACCAATTTTCATTAGTTGGTATGCAAGTGATTATTATGTGGTGTTTTGATAGTTAGTTTATGATTGTATTACTCATGGTTTCAATTGAGTTATTTCCCATTTCAATTCATGAGGTTTATGGGCCCTTGTGGGTTTGGATGAGTAATTTACCGAGTCAACCCATTTGGCTATAAATAAATTGGTGGCATTTCATATGATAATGTGTATGCGCACATATTCACTGGGAATGGTTATACAATATTAAATGAACCATGACATCTAAATAGAAAAAAATTCACATCCTTATCCCACCGTGTCATGCTTAAGAAATGTAAAGGAGTGAATTTGGTATTTAAAAAATGAAATGAAACATATAATTGAGAAATTACTAATATATTCCCTTCTAAGAGGGTAGATGGGTTAGTATGCCTTGGGTAGTCAGTTTTATTATGTTCAGCTTAACCAAGTGATTATATTCTTCTTCTTTAGCTTGTTTTGATGTATGTGCATGGCATTTGTAGACCAATGTCAAGATGATTTCCCTGTATCGTATTCTATTAGGGATGTGACAGTCATTCTCTAGACGTGGTGGGGAATGAGGCACTAGTATTAGTACCAGAACTACAACTGGATGCAACACCTATTAGACCTGATTCGGGCACTAATTCACAAGTTCATAGTAGTTTCCTACACCAGATTTAATCCATTCATAGTGCTACATGAGTTATGCCTACAATTGATAATCTGACTCATGATCTCCAATAGTAGCATCGTCTTACTTTCTCGGGGGATGGTGGTCCATAGGCTATTGAGTTTTTGATACAACTACCCTATCTATCTTTGACCATCTAGAGACACCTCTAGAGTGGAGTGTCAAGATTTCCAGTTATATGCGTTGGTATTCATCCAAGCGTTGCTGGGATTTGATTACCCAGGCCAGTCATCATCAGGGCATGTTATGGGTTGATTTCCAAACTAACTTCTAAGATCAATTATCCCCCCATAAATTAGTAGATGATAGATCCCTAGATTTTATGCATCTCGAATAGGGTTCTATGTCAGTTATAGAATATTTAGTTCCTTTTTCCTAATATACAATGGTTTTCATTTCTTCTAGATTATGATGACCTTTCCTGTGCTAAACTCTTTGAGGATGGGATTTTTATATTCCATCCATATGTAGGTGTATTTATTTATCCTGCCTAATTTTTTCCAAATATTCAAAAAATGCTCTTATCAATGAGCGAAACCTGAGGGAAGACAATAGTATTGAGTATATAGGATCAGTTCCACAGTAGGCCAGTAGTTTTCATGGAAGAAATAAATGTTTCCTTAATGTTTCTCATCAGAGAAGTGGAAATTAGAGTAACCACATTGATAACTCCATGGTGTTTTGTAATTTTATAATATGGTGGAATCTAAAGTAATAGTGTTATAAATTCCCTCTCAATTTTTGAGCTTGCAGTCGTATGGGGAATCATCATAGATTTTGCTGGACCTTTCCACCAGCTTCGAGTGGAAAAGGATATGTGAAAGATCCACTATCAATAGCTCGTTATTTTGCACCATGTTAGGTGGGGAGTTGGAATATAACCAGAAGGGCTAGTTGAGAAGGAGGTTATGACCAGTGTAGCCATACCCCTAATCACCAGCAGCACTAGCAGAGTAGTTTCGATCATGGTAGTCTAGCTATTTTATAGGTATGTTGATCAGACCAATTACATGAATTACAGATGATACCTAAGGATTATGTAGGGTACCATCTATAGTATGAGGTACTATTATTATGGAATCTACAATAGTATTTTCATTATTTTATAAAGTTTCTTCAAACTCTTTTATCTTTGTATCTATCATATAATGTATTAGACAAAAGATACAATATTTTAATGGAATAATGTCTCTAGATACACCATTAAGGGTATGAACGGAGGAAATATATTAGTTGAGGGACTTTCCCCTTGATTTAGGAAGTTACCCCTTCATATGGAAACTCTCCATTATCGAGATGACTGTCTTCGATGTCATTCTTGGGATGGATTGGTTGGTTCACTGTCAAGATTTTGTAGACAGTTATCACTATAGGGTATTGTTTACATCACTATAAGGAAGTAGTTATCTACATAAGGGTGAGTGTAATTTCTACGATGGTATAGTGGGACCACAGAATCATGGGATAGGTGGAGTGACCACCCAGATTGCAAATCTCTTCAGGGAGGATCAAGGATTACATCAAGCTGGGTTTCCTCCACTTGTGGATCATTTTAGGGATTCCTTTAACAATTATTGTTTCAGCCCACCTCTTGATATAGAGGTATATTTTGCAATCATACTTGTTCTAAGAGTATCTCTAGTGTCAATTCCTCCGTACAGTATGGCAACTATAGAGCATCAGTAGCTCAAGAAGCTATTAGAGGATCTATAGGCCAAATGTTTTATATGGCCCAATACATTCTATTATCATTTTCATGTGCATTTTTTAAACAAGGTGGATGGAACCATACATATATAAATAGATTTAATAAAGGTAAAATAGATTATAGTTAAGAATTTGTTTCCACTAACTTGAATAGATGATATCTTCAACCAGTTCTAAGTAGAAAGAATCTTCCCTAAGATCAAACTGAGATCGATTTATCATCCAGTGTGAGTTAGGTCGTCGGACCTACCACTTATATCTTTTCATAGTAGGTATGGTCTATATGAGTACCTTGTTATGATGTTCGGTCTTATGAAAGCACCCCTCATTTTCATAGCTCTGATGAATAGGGTGTTCCTCCCCAATATGGATTCTTTATTTGTCTTCGTTGTGTATGACATCTTTTTGTATTCTCACACTCATAGATATCATTCCAATCATCTTGATATTGTTCTAAGTACACTATGAGAACATCATGTTTATGAAAATCTTGCTAAGTTCCACTTATAGATTGAAAAAGTTCACTTCATGGGTCATATTATCTCAGAATCAGGCATATCTGTTGACACATAAAAGGTTAGTGCCATAGATTTTTGGGAGAAGCCCAAGAATTTGTTTGATATATGGATTTTATTAGGGATGGTTGGATGTTGAATTAATTTCATTAAAGGATTATCATATCATATTTGACCACTTAACTTCCTTACTGATAAGGGTTTTAAGTTTTTGTGGTTAGAAGCATGTGATAGATCCTTTCAAGAGCTGAAAGGGAGGTCTGTGTTGACTCATATTCCAATTCTGCTAGAGCAAGGAAGAGGATGCATGGTCTTTTGTGATGCATCAAGAATCAGACTAGGAGTAGTACTGATATAGGAGGATAGAGTCCTTTCATATGGATATTAATAGTTGAGATCTAGAATAATTTTTCCATGCCTTACATTTCCATAGACACTATATTTTGGGTGAGCACTTTGTGGTGTACACACAATACAAGAGCCTCACATATATCATTACTCGGTGTGACATGAACCTTAGATAGCGAATCTGGATTTAATGGTCCTCTTTTCTAAGAAGCATATAGAGTTTCAGGATCATGACAAGTAGTATTATATCTCATATTTATTTTTTACCTCTTCCCTCATTGAGAAGGTGGAAGGTATAAAATATTTATATCCTAAAGTCTTTATTCTCCATGAGAGTATATCATGAGATCACCCACCTCCAGATTTGTCTGTAGACAGAGGAGACATCCTGTGTATTCATGGATGTTTCTGGGTTCTGATATATATGAGAAATGAGTTTATACAAGTGTACCACACTTTTCAGAAATTATTTCGTGTAGGAATCTAAAATTTTATCGAGATATGTGACGCTAGTATTGGTGGTCTGGGATGAAATGTCAGATTATAGGCTTTATCACTAGGTGTTCCACCTATAAGAAGGTTAAGGAGGAGAACTAGAGACCTTTAGGTTTGTTACAACAGCTTCTAGTCTTGGAATTAAAATGATAATATGTTTCCATGGACTTTGTTGTCAGTTTTCATAGGTCACTAAGACTGAGAAATGATGTATGTATTTTCATTGATAGGCTAACGAAAGTGGATCACCTCATACCTATTCAAGACATTCTCAATCGATGATCTGAGAGTACTATATGTCCATTAGATCATAACACTACATGGAGTCCCTTATTCTATTATTTTAGATAAGGATGATCATTTCACGTCACGGTTCTAGAAGGGATTACTGAATTCAATGGGAACACAGTTTCTTCTAAGAACATCCTTTCACCCTCAACCCAATAGACAATCGAAACAGATGATGCAGGTTCTAGAGGATATGCTCCGAGCATGTGTCCTTGATTTCGATTGTTCTTGGGATAATCATATCCATCTCATTGAGTTACTCTATAATAATATCTTCCAAGAGATTATTCATATGTATTCTTTTGAGGTCTTAAATGGTATATCATTTCGTTCACCACTATGATAGTTAGAGGAAGGTGAGGTAGCCTTACTAGGTCCTTATCTTATTCAAGAGACTTCAGATCAAGTTCATCTAATCAAGGAGGGTATGAATACTGCTTAGTCTAAATAGAAATCTTATGTCGATCTCCATCAATGACCTCTAGAGCTCAAGGTTGGGGATAGTTTTTTTCCTTGCGTATCTCCCAAGCTAGGAAATAGATTGTTACATATGTAAGGGAAGTTATCACCTCATTATATAGGGCCATTTTAGATCCTAGAGAGATTCAGGCCGGTAGCCTATTGGTTTTTACTACCGTAGAGGTATTGTTCCCTACATGACATAATCCATGTCTCATAGCTACTCTTGTATAATTTCGACCTATCTCATACCTTTGACCACAATATAGTTGAGTTAGATGTCGATAATACCTTTGATGAGTATCCAATACACAACATTGACCAATGCACTAATTATCTCTGAGGCCGGTTTATCCCTCTAGACTGGGTACTATGGTAGCACAACCATGTGAAAGACAAGACATAGGAGAGAGAAGCCAACGTATATTCTCCATGGCCAGAGTTGTTCTCAAACAATATTTTACCACCTTTGGAAGGAGAACTCTGGGAGGAGTTCTTATAAAGGGAAAGAACTATAAGAACCAATTTTTTTCACATAGGTATAAAATCATTGAACTATCGATCTAATTATTAATTTTGGTCGTAATTTGGATTCCTAATGAGTTTGTGAAGGTCTTGAGGGTGACTGGGGCTTGCTCTAAGCCTAGAACCTAGCTTTTGGGAAAACAAGCCAAGTGCATTATTTATAGTAAACCCTTTGGAAAGGCCACATGGTTAGAGAAAAACATGCAAGTGGAATATATTTTTATAGGGCCTTACCAAATGGTTGGTACATGGTTTACCTAACCATAGAGCCTAACCATGCGAGAGCCCCCTTTTTTGGGTACTCATTCATGGTTTTCACACAGTTTGTCAAACTGTGCAGACAAATTTTCTTGGTAAAATGATCGTTTTCCCTAAATTATCTAATTAAGATTATACTTCCACCCGAATATGATTTATATTGTTATTGTCCTCCTAAACTCTCATTTTGGGTCATTTTGAAGGCCTAAGGTAGGTATTTTGAGTCTCCTTCATCAGTGATCTGATCGAACATCCCTTCACCACGTTGGATATGCAACAGTAAGTAATCTTGTCCTTTTTGTCCATTATTCCCCTCTATTTATCTCATCCTTGTTATTGAGGTGGGATATTTTTTCTCATTTTCTAAAATCTAATCTGATAAAAGATAAATCAGAGGCTAAAACCAGAATAGGAGAGTCGTACGATCCTAAGTTGGGTGGTTTATAACTCAGCCCTCATGTTCGTCGATTTTGGAATTGTCGTGTGGGGCTCCCCGATTTCATCTGGTTCAATTTATTGAATTTATATTTCATTCTTATAATCATTAAAATCATATAGTTATGCTATTTATAAATATTTTATTATTTGGTATGGGTTACTCCCACAAATCCATATATCCCATATAGGATGTTATGACATAATTGAGTTTTTAGTATTTGACATTTTTGAGCTGATGCTCGGGTCTGCCTTGGCTTGACCGTTCTAAGGGTTATATTTTATATATTATTGGGTTTTTTGGTAAATTTTTCATCACATATTGTTAATTACCATGTATTCTCACCTATTTACCCACCTAAGGTATGTTCTTCAATTTTATAATTAAATGTGAAATGGGAATTGGAAAGTATACTAAGTATATTACATGGCCTTAAATGTAAATTAATAATATGTTGCATATTTTGAGAACCCCTTACCAAATTAATGGAATGTATAGGAATGAACCTTGATTTTTTCAATATGTACGTTTAAATAGAATAAATAAATGGTTGCATGCGACATGGCCTTGTCACACTGATGGAAGGAAAGGCTTGAACCAAATAGACTTATTGATTAATTATGACTTCATTAAAAGTTTGCAGGATACTTGGCCTATTAACAATAATGAAAGGAAATGATTTAACCGAATTAATTTATATATAATACATCATTATAAAATAAGAGTTTCTAGACCCGTTCTCTCCTTAGATTCATATTGGGTAATGCCTTGAGCACTTATTATACCCAATCTGATTCAAGGATACGACTTGCTTAGGTTAAATCCCACCAAGAAATTGATCCTTTCCTATTATTTGATTCCTATAATGACACCATAGGATCCCTCATATATTATTAAAATATGCCTTCGATAATCTCCGTGGATCCAAAATTGACAAGTAGGTTCCATGGTTAGATACCATAGGGCCCAGTCATTGTTTAGCCCCATTTTACGTTGGATTAACTCTTTGGACTCCGTAAGTGTCTCATTGTATAATGATATAGACTATGCAATTTGGATTACAATATTAACCTTATCTAGGATAAAATTATTACTAAGTTTGAAACCCTTGAGGTCTATGTCACCTTAGTTATTACATTGTAACTTCAATATTGAATATCATTATAGGTTTCCTTATTACATCTTGGAACCTTCATTATTATTAACACGTGACTTATTTAGAGACTAGTAATTATCAAAAAATGAAATGGTTCTAGGATCAGACACTATATGAGGGCTGAAGTAGGTTATTGTGTATTTAGTTACATTGTATTGTTTTACTTTTTATATGATTCTTGGAACATTTTTAAATTTCTATTACATGAGATAGAGATCATAGACACCATTTGTGGTGGCCCATGGAGATTTATCTCACACCCTCTCTAGGAACCGTTTGGTATCTAGAGTAGATTACATGGTTTCATGTCTTGATAAATGGGAGTGTACAGCTTAAACACATGATTTCTTACTGTTTAGGATGGATCGTGATATAATATGACCAAGTCAGAGCTCATGATGATTCAAATAGTTTTTTATTTCTATTATACTTTTCTGTAACATGTTATGTCTGCTGTCGTGTTTCCATGTTTTACAATTTTCTTGAAACATGACATATAATCATCTGTTATTGTATTTTATTCCCATTATTTAATTTATTTTTTCAATTTTATCTATTTCACATTGTTCTTTCTATTTACTTATACTGTATCTTCTATTTACCTTAGTTTATTTTTATCTTATATGATACACTTAGATAATGAGGGCATAGTCTCCCATAGACACACCTTTGGTGTAATGACCCGAAATTTTGAATAAATCTTGTTTCCTAATTTTGTGTGTTATTTTATTTTTTATACTCAATAAAACTATTTCATTTAACAACATGAGTATAATTAAAATGAGATCGTTGGGTTTTGACTGTTATATGACCATTGGTCAATATGACCGCTAGAAACTAAACATTTCTATATTTGTCTCTAAATACTAGTGACCTTGGTTAATTACTATAGAAAGGAGATTTGATGGCCTCACCCAGTAGTCTTGGACCGATCGAAGCCCATCTAACAGAACTTGGGAAGGAGGTAGCACCACTAGGCTTTGCTCTGGACCAAACCCAAGCCGAACTTCATCGTGTGAAGCTAGAACAGAATCGCCTTCGCGAGAAATTCAAACTGATAGAAATTACTACTCGTGCGATGTTGGTCGAGCCTCCCTCGGATTCTCTCACCTTAGAACAACTTACACTTAGGTCCTATGCTGGTGTGATAAGGGGCTATGTAAGGAGACTGTAACTGCCTTGTATAATCCTTTGTTTTAAATAAAAATTTTGATCTCTATTATGATGAAGTTTATGAATTTTCAAATGTCCGGATAAATATAGTATGCATATTTTTGATGAATTTTAGGGAAAGGATATTTTAAAAATGTTTATGTAAACCTTAAATAATTAAAAATTTGTAATAATTTTCAAAAAATGGTCTTCTACAATTATGTTCAGTACGAAATTTAGAGTCTAATAAGATCAACATAATTTTTGATGAATAGTAAATTATGAATAGTGATTTTATGATAAGGATAAGTAATGTGTCCAAATGGATTGGTAATCTCACTTAAAGAAAGTATTAATATAATCTAGGCACCTTGATTAAGTAATGTGATTCAATAAAATAGTTAAATAACAGTTTCATAAATTATTATTCAGGTATTAGTTTTTTCGAGTGAATAGTGTTTTTTAATTAAAAATTTAATTAAAAATATTTAGAAAATTATTTTTATAAAAAGGGATTTCATTTTTGAACCCAGAGCATCGATATTATGTTATGGAAATTTTTAGGGTTTTTTCTGAAAAAAATGAATTTTCAGTGAATAGTGTTTTTATTTAAAACTTAAATTAAAAATATTTAGAAAATTATTTTTATAAAATGGAGTTCATTTTTGAAATCAAAGAATAGATATTTGATTAAGTTGAAATTTTGGGTTATTTCTGAGAAAGTTGAATTTTTGATTAATAGTGAAAATACAATTTTTAAGTTACGGGTGTTTAATGACATCATTAAATGATATATTAAGTATGTAATCAATATTCTCGACTTATGAATAGTAATATAAGGTATGAGGTGTCCCAAGTGGGCAATACCATGGGCAAATACCATGGGCAAGCCCATGGTTTTGCCAAAACCACCAATGAGGTGTCCTTTGGCCATTAATGCCTTGTCCACTCACTTTCCCTATAAATACCAAGCTCTCCTCTCATCCTTTCGACTCCAAAACCATCCTCAACGATGTTCTGGTATCCTTACCTCCCAAGGAGTCCTCCCAAGGTTCCCCCAAGCCATCATGGTCCAAACCAATGAGTTTTAAGAGTTACGTTTTAAGGTAAGGGATCCAACCTCTCTCTTTCTTTTCAAGTAATCTCTTTTATGTCATTTCCTTTATGCTCCATGTTCTTATGTTGGAGGATGTTATTATATATTCATCTTACTGCCCTTTTTATTTTAATATGATGAGATACCCCCTCTTACTCTCATAATTTCATTTTATTAAAGTTTAAGTGGCGTCGTTAGGCTGCCGAAATTTTTGTAACGGATTCTTTCACCCTTCTCATTTTCAAGTTTTATTTTCTTGTCAAGTCTTTCAAGTTCCTTTTTATTATGTTTGGGTATGATATCTATATCTATCATACTGATCTTTTATGATCATATGATGAGAGACCCAATTTTATCTCTTCAATTCAGTATTTTGAAGTTTTAAGTGGCGCCGTTAGGCTGCCGAATTTTTAAGTGGTTCTTTCACCCTTCTCGTTTTGAAGTTCTACTTTCATGTCAAGTTTTTCAAGTTCCTTTTTATTATGTTGGGGTTTGATATCTATATCTATCATACTGATATTTTATGTTCATATGATGAGATACCCCATTTTATCTCTTCAATTCAGTATTTTGATGTTTTAAGTGGCGTCGTTAGGCTGCCGAATTTTTAAGCGCTTCTTTCACCCTTCTCGTTTTCAAGTTATACTTTCATGTCAAGTCTTTCAAGTTCCTTTTTATTATGTTGGGTATGATCTCTATATCTATCATACTGATATTTTATGATCATATTATGAGATACCCCATTTGATCTCTTCAATTCAGTATTTTGATGTTTTAAGTGGCGCCGTTAGGCTACCGAATTTTTAAGTGGTTCTTTCACCTTTCTCCATTTTCAAAGTTCTAATTCCATGTCAAGTCTTGAAAGTTACTTTTATTATGTTGGGGTATGATCTCTATATCTATCAAACTGATCTTTTATGTTCATATGATGAGAGAACCTATTTTATCTCATCAATTCATTTTTTGTTGATGTTTATGCGACGCCGGTAGGCTGCCGCATTTTCATAAGAGAAATCTTATTTTTTTTCTTCCTTTAATGTGCTTCATTTAATATGGTATATTTTTAAATTTCATTACCATGTTATTAAATCCCTTATATTATATCCCTATACTGTTTTATGAGTCATTTATGAATGTTTGACCGATGTCCCCTCTCTTTTCAATGTTTTCTAAAACCCCAAAATGTAGTCGTTATGCTGTAGAATTTTCGTCTCAAAATGACTCTCTCTTTTCTCAAAATTATTTTATGTTATTAAGTGAATACTCAAAGCTCTTATTTCTAAAAGGGTATTCAAATATATAGAAAAATTTTATATTTTAAATTCTGGGATTTACATATATGAAACCCATTTTCCCTTTCTGTGGGTTTAAAGTGACATAAAGATCATGTCTTTAAAAGTAGTTTTTAAAAAGTTATGATTATGAAATGAAACCCATTTATTTTATGATATATGGGTTATTTATGAATTGTTTGATGATGATATATGTGTCTCACATGAGAATAAAGGAAAATTTAATGGTGCACCCCGATAGCGCTCCAATGCATTGGGTAATGATGTAACCACTAAAGATTGCAATTTTCACGATATCTTGGTGAATAACCTTGGTAATTTTCAAATGACACCTTGGTGATGGACCTTGGGGATATGTTTATGATTTTATATGTTAAATGATGTAGCCACATCTTAAGGTTATGAAAAATTTTATTATGATATTCCAGATTATTTCTTTCTCATTCCTTAAAGTTCTTTTTCATGACATAGTTGATGTATCTCAAGTTCACATGTTAAATGTTTCTATTGTTTCCCTTACTGGGCCTTCTGCTCACCCTTTCTTTTGATGTATGTCCCCAGGTTATTAGATGCAGTAATGAACCTGGGATAAACGTAAGTAGAATCATTTAAAGTGTTTAAGAAGAATTTTTTATGTTGTTTTCATGTATTATGTTCCTGGTTTCCAAGACACTAAACCTTAAAGATCCTCAGTTTTGTGTAATATAATGAAAGTTTATGTTATAAAAAGGCGGGATGATATAGTTGGTATCAAAGGGAGGTTTAGTTATTTGTGGAAATTAGGATATGAAAAATCTTGGAATAACCCTATAGAAAAGTTTAAATATGGGAAATCTTCCTGGTATTTTAGTGAGTATTGAGTAAGGGGTTTCCAAGCAAATACATCCCTATCTGGATACGAGCGGGTAGAGGTGGCTCTGGCATAGATGTACATAGGGGTAAAACCCAAAAACACCACTTTGAGCTAGACTCGAATGGGAACTGGTACACAACAATGGGCCTTGATGAACTCTTGGTTACGACACTCCCAGTGGATATGCTTTGGTAAATTCATAAGCTTAGTATGAACCATTATTAAAGGAACAAAGTTAAAATAAAATAAAGATTCACATAAGAATATATGATCATGGATAACCTAGTTTGGAACCTATGGGATCAAAAGTTAGGGTATACTTTTCTTCTACAAGTCATCCTTATATGCTTTAATCTTCTTTTCATGATTATTGGCTAAGTATTTAATCCCCTAATTGTACTTTTTTTTCTTAGTTAATGGCAGGAAATGGAAGAACATGTCCCAGCAACCAATGAGATAGGAAATGTGATGATTTTCGTATTAATATGACAAAGATGATTAGGGGATTAAAATTTGATTATTATTTTGGAAGATGTCCACTATTTTGGGAACCCTATTTGATCGAGGTAAATAGATTACTACGGTATTTTCTTTGAGGAGTAAAGGTTGACTTATATTTTGAAGAATCAATAAATTTAAGGTGAACTTATAGTAATTTAGGTTACTTATGGAAATGATTAACCTATCTTGGGTAAAATATGATTAGGTTAGCTACTTTTGTTATAAGATGTTAGGAGTGGTTGATGTTGTTTGGAGATGAACAATGAAGTTTATTTTGGAAGACTATGTTATCAAATCCTTCTTGTATTTGGGTTTCAATCTTAGTTTGGTTTATTTTGAGGAATTTTAAGAACTGTTATTTATGGAATGGACAATGATGAACTTTGGGTAGTACCATGGAACCTTGAAGATTTAAAAGTAGTTTCCCTTCCTATGGGATTCTTTCTTTTCGAAGAGTTGTTTTATCTTACCCTTTATGTTTTTTGGATAATATTTAAAGATAGAAGAAATTGATAGTTAATCTTTTGTGGATTAAGTGACTCTCAATATAATGATTCTTTTGTTTTTATGAGACCAATTAGTTTTGAATGCTCATCATTTGGAGAAAAGATTAGTTTTGTTAGAAACTTATTAAAGGATGAAACTCTACTAAAAGGTAGGTATATTTCCTTATGTTTTTATTCTATGTAGTAAATTAATACCTCAAAATTATTAAAAGGAACATAAAACAAAAAAGTTGTTTGTTTAAGATTCCTATTGGGTAATCAAAGACCATTTACACACATTATAAGTTTGTGATTTTCTTGTGGTTAACTTTCTCCAAATCATGTTTTCTATCACTCTCCCTCAGAACTAGACCCTTTGTTTTTTTCTTCCATATCCATGTTTTCTTACATGGTGTACAAGTATGGGTTAACTCGTGTGTCCTTTGTACTTCCTTTTCTTTATTTTAAAGTAATAGTGTTACTGACTCTTTTTCTAATGTGGGACTTTCAATGAAGTTTCAAAAACCTAATTTTAAAAATTGCGAGGACCCAATTTCTTAAGGGGGGGAGATTGTAACGACCCGAAATTTTGAATAAATCTTGTTTCCTAATTTTGTGTGTTATTTTATTTTTTATACTCAACAAAACTGTTTCATTTAATAACATGAGTATAATTAAAATGAGACCATTGGGTTTTGACTGTTATATGACCATTGGTCAATATGACCACTAGAAACTAAACATTTCGATATTTGTCTCTAAATACAAGTGACCTTGGTTAATTATTATAGAAAGGAGATTCAATGGCCTCACCCAGTAGTCTTGAACCGATCGAAGCCCATCTAACAGAACTTGGGAAGGAGGTAGAACCATTGGGCTTTACTCTGGACCAAACCCAAGCTGAACTTCACCGTGTGAAGCTAGAACAGAATCTCATTCGCGAGAAGTTCAAACTGATAGAAATTATGACTCGTGCGATGTTTCTCGAGCCTCCCTCGGATTCCCTCACCTTAGCACACCTTACACTTAGGTCCTATTCTTGTGTGATAAGGGGCTATGTAAGGAGACCGTAACTGCCTTGTGTAATCCTTTGTTTTAAATAAAAATTTTGATCTCTTCTTATGATGAAGTTTAAAAATTTTCAAATGTCCGGATAAATATAGTATGCATATTTTTGATGAATTTTAGAGAAAGGATATTTTAAAAATGTTTATGTAAACCTTAAATAATTAAAAATGTGTAATGATTTTCAAAAAATGGTCTTCTACAATTATGTTCAGTACGAAATTTAGAGTCTAATAAGATCAACTTAATTTTTGATGAATAGTAAATTATGAACAGTGATTTTATGATTAGGATTAGTAATGTGTCCAAATGGATTAGTAATCTCACTTAAATAAATTATTAATATAATCTAGGCACCTTGATTAAGTAATGTGATTCAATAAAATGGTTAAATAACGGTTTCATAAATTATTATTCAAGTATTAGTTTTTTTTAGTGAATAGTGTTTTTTAATTAAAAATATTTAGAAAATTATTTTTATCAAATGGATTTCATTTTGGACCCAGAGCATCGATATTATGTTATGGTAATTTTTGGGGTTTTTTCTGAAAAAAAAATGAATTTTTGGTGAATAGTGTTTTTATTTAAAAATTAAATTAAAATTATTTATAAAATTATTTTTATAAAATGGAGTTCATTTTTGAAATCAGAGCATCGATATTTTATTAAGGTGAAATTTTGGGTTCTTTCTGAGAAAGTTGAATTTTCGATTAATAGTGAAAATACATTTTTTAAGTTACAGGTGTTTAATGACATCATTAAATGATTTATTAAGTATGTAATCAATATGGTAGACTTATGAATAGTAAGATAAGGTATGAGGTGTCCCAAGTGGCCAATACCATGGGCAAATACCATGGTCAAGCTTATGGTTTTGCCAAAACCACCAATGAGGTGTCCCTTGGCCATTAATGTCTTGTCCACTCACGTTCCCTATAAATACCAAGCCCTCCTCTCATCCTTTCGACTCCAAAACCATCATCAACGAAGTTCTGGTCTCCTTACCTCCCAATGAGTCCTCCCAAGGTTCCCCCAAGCCCTCAAGGTCCAAACCATTGAGTTTTAAGAGTTACGTTTTAAGGTAAGGGATCCAACCTCTCTCTTTCTTTTCAAGTAATCTCCTTTATGTCATTTCCTTTATACTCCATGTTCTTATGTTGGAGGATGTTATTATATATTCATCTTACTGCCCTTTTTATTTTCATATGATGAGATACCCCCTCTTACTCTCATCATTTCATTTTATGAATGTTTAAGTGGCGTTATTAGGCTGCCGAAATTTTTTGTAACGGATTCCTTCACCCTTCTCATTTTCAAGTTCTATTTTCTTGTTAAGTCTTTCAAGTTCCTTTTTATTATGTTGTAGTATGATCTCTATATCTATCATACTGATCTTTTATGATCATATGATGAGTGACACCATTTGATCTATTCAATTAATTATTTTGATGTTTTAAGTGGCGCTGTTAGGCTGCCGAATTTTTAAGTGGTTCTTTCACCCTTCTCGTTTTCAAGTTCTACTTTCATGTCAAGTTTTTCAAGTTCCTTTTTATTATGTTGGGGTATGATCTCTATATCTATCTTACTGATATTTTATGTTAATATGATTAGAGACCCCATTTTATCTCTTCAATTCAGTATTTTGAAGTATTAAGTGGTGTCGTTAGGCTGCCAAATTTTTAAGCGGTTCTTTCACCCTTCTCGTTTTCAAGTTCTACTTTCATGTCAAGTCTTTAAAGTTCCTTTTTATTATGTTGGGGTATGATCTCTATATCTATCATACTGATTTTTTATTATCATATTATGAGAGACCCCATTTGATCTCTTCAATTCTGTATTTTGAAGTTTTAAGTGGTGTCGTTAGGCTGCTGAATTTTTAAGTGGTGTTCTTTCACCTTTCTCCTTTTTCAAAGTTCTAATTCCATGTCAAGTCTTTCAAGTTCCTTTTATTATGTTGAGGTATGATATCTATATCTATAATACTTATCTTTTATGTTCATATGATGAGATAACCTATTTGATCTCATCAATTCATTTTTGGTTGAAGTTTATGCGACGCCGGTAGGCTGTCGCATTTTCATAAGAGAAATCTTATTTTTGTCTTCCTTTCATGTTCTTCATTTCATATGGTATATTTTAAAATTTCATTAACATGTTCTTAAATACCTTATATTCTGTCCCTCTACTATTTTATGGGTCATTTATGAATGTTTTTTTGATTTCCCCTCTCTTTTCAATGTTTTCTAAAACCCCGAAACGTAGTCATTATGCTGCAGAATTTTCGTCTCGAAATGCCTCTCTCTTTTCTAAAAATTATTTTATGTTATTAAGTGAATACTCAAAGCTCTTATTTCTACAGGGGTATTCAAATATATAGAAAAATGTTATATTTTAAATTCTGGGATTTACATACATGAAACCTGCTTTCCCTTTCTGTGGGTTTAAAGTGACATAAAGATCATGTCTTTAAAGCAGTTTTTAAAATGTTATGATTATGAAATGAAACCCATTTATTTTATGCTATATGGGTTATTTATGAAATGTTTGATGATGATATATGTGTCTACATGAGAATAAATACAAATTTAAGGGTGCGCCCTGATAGCGCTCCAATGCATTGGGTAATGATGTAACCACTAGATATTACAATTTTCACGATATCTTGGTGAATAACCTTGGTAATTTTCAAAGGAAACCTTGGGGATGGACCTTGGTGATATGTTCATGATTTTCTATGTTAAATGATGTAGACAAATCTTAAAGTTATGAAAAATGTTATTATGATATGCCACATGATTTCTTTCTCATTCCTTAAAGTTCTTTTTCATGAAATAGTTGATGTATCTCAAGTTCACATGTTAAATGTTTCTCTTGTTTCCCTTACTGGGCCTTCTGCTCACCCTTTCTTTTGATGTATGTCCCCAGGTTATGAGATGAAGTAATGAACCTAGGATGAACTTAAGTAGAATCCTTTCAAGTGTTTAAGAATAATTTTTTATGTTGTTTTCATATATTATGTTCTTGGTTTCCAAGACAGTAAACCTTAAAGATCCTCACTTTTGTGTAATGTAATGAAAGTTTATGTTATAAAAAGGCGGGATGCTATATTTGGTCCTTACTTCTAGTTTTCAGCCTCTTGTGTTTGGGGAGATTTGCTTTAGTCCATGTGGACCATCGGGATCGGGGCACCAGTTTAGTGGCATCGAGGTCTGGGATGTCACAACATTGGAGGGAGATAAATGTCTGACCCATCACACAGTCAAATCATACATGCTTCTTCCAATAAAACAGTCATAATATAATGAATTATGAAAAGATATGGGTATTATAAAAATCAAATCAAAAACCATGAAATGAAATGGGTATCATTAATATTTCATCACATCATATCATATTGTAAAGAGATGTGTTTCATGAGCATTTATTTGAAGCATAACACATAGAGAGAAGAGGGTTTCAAAATAATATAACCAATTGAAGTGAAACATGTGTAATAATAATTTTTTCATCAAAACATAAACCATTAAAGAAATAAAATGAATGTAACATTTTGATCATTTCATATAAGGGATTTATTTACATCAAATTATGTCACCATAGATGGAAAATAACATAGAAATTTATTTTGAAAAAACTTTTAAGAAAATATTCTTTATTAATTGATTTTTTTAAAAAAATTTAACTTTTTGAAATGAATTTACTTTTAAAATACTTTTAAATCATATAAATAAGGATTTAAATAATTTTGAAACACTTTACCAAGAAAACATTTGAACGAAATATGAAAAAAAATTAAGTCATTTTTACTTGAAAATATATAAAATAAATTCAATATATTTTTAAAATAATTATTCTTTAAATAAACTTTGAAAAATTATAAATAGATTATGAAAACATTTTTTTAAAACCATTTCATTAAAGATGCATTTAAAACAAATAAATAAATCTTGAATACATTTTAAAAACCATTTCTTTGAAAAAAAAATTTGAAAAAATATAATGACATTTTTTAAAACCATAAAACATTTTTAAAATATATTATCTTGAAAAATATTTTCAATGGTATTTTGAAAAAATTATTTAATACATATTGCAGAATATGGTTTTTAAATAAATTAGATTTCTTATCAAAGGGAGATATACAGTCATATTTTTTGTAAAAATGTTTTCTTAATTATATTAATTGACAAAGATTAGAAAAATAGTATAAATACGTGGTTGTAACGTAAATAAACATAGTATAAGTAATATAATTAGTTTTATGGAGATAATTTTTGTAATATTTCGTTAAAATATTCATAATTATTAATAATCTCAAAAGGTGATAAGATTGTTTCAATAAACTATTTCCACTTGGTTACTTGGGATCATACTCTTAATGTAAGAAAATAAAATTACATGAGGCATATATTATCATTAAAAGAAGTTTATTAATGATATAACATGAAAATTTTAATTATATATAGCTCGTTAAATAACATAGGTGCATAAGAAAACAAGTTTCTCATAGAAGGAAATTTGAGGCAAAACTACTTTATCGAAATGGTAACTTTTCAAAAATTAACCCCATGAAATAAATATCATAGAATGGATATTTAAATTCCCAAAAATTAAATTATAATAATAATATAATATATGTAATTCTATTATAAACACCATCAAAATGGAATGGGTGGTGAATAAAGCATGTATCTCACGGAAATAAGAAGTGAGATAAAATATCTTTACCATGTGTCTTGACTCTCATCGTACTCATTCAAAAATCATGAATAATAAATAATATTTTATTATAAATACATCTAAATACCATATTATTACTTATAATAACATATATATTTTTATTATGTATTATATAACCTGCTTGTTAACGGTTATATGTTAAGGATTCACTTCGGGTAATATCCTCTTAGTTTTTCGCAAGTGTCTTCATTTTTTATATCTTTGGTCCTTATACTTATATTATGATTTCCAAAATGAAAAAAATGATTTAAATATAATTTATAGTTATTATATTTTTATTATAATAATCCATATAATGTAATAATATGAAACATGGTACATTTTTCATGGAGACGGTAGGTTGTACGTACGCATGAAAGCTATTTCTGTTTAATTATCGTGTTTAAAGAAAGAAATAAAAATTAATATATGTATATATATGTTTATATATTATTATTAAAGTAGATTTATTATATCATATATATTCACTAAACCCATACTCATTACATTCCATGTATTTTATGAAGAAATAACATCGCTTTGAGGGGGCGGTAGTCTACACTTCCTCAAATGTAATGAAAAAATATATTTTTTTAAAAGGAATACATAAGAATAAATACATAATAAATATATTATATTACATATATAATAGTATTTTAAATCATAATTTCCAACATTATAGGCATGAAAAGAAAAATAAACAATCATCGTTTAGTAACACGGTAGTTTTTCATACACATAAATATTATTTTCGTTACCTATTAGATGGTTTTTTGTGTAAGTGCATATTGAAACATTAGAATAAAAACATAAGTTTATATTAAATATATTGTTTTTGTTAAATAATCATAGAAAACATAGAGTTTAGGGGATGTATAAAGAAAATAAAAGAGAGAAGCATGAGAGAAGTTGTTACCATTTAATCGGGTAAAATAGTTGGTTTGTGCTAAAAGGATTACTTGGATTCCTTTCTTCACATGGAGAGGATTATAGTAGGAATTGGGGGTTTTTTATATGTTTATTGTTCATATATTTTATGAACCAAATAGTTTTGGTAGGTGTTATGAAGAGGTATAGTCGGTGGCCTTTTAAAGAGAAGGAAAAGTACTCAATTTGAATTTTTGAAAACAAGTTTGTTGTACACATATTCTTACCTAAAAAAGTAAGTCCAAACCAAAAAAATAAATAATGGAAGGTTCGTGGCTGAAATATGTCCATATAATGGTTTTTGGAAAAGTCTATAGGTTATTTGGTCCCCTAATATTAATTATTAGTCCTCTAAGGATAAGGTTTACTCCCTTATTACGATTAATTTGACCTTAATCGATGTGATTAATTTTAATCATTTTTACTAATTTTTTTGAAAATAAATTAACATGATATAGTTAGACTCGAAATATTATAATAATTACAATAAAATATGTCTATTTTAAAAAATAAAATTCACACAAGAGACAAAATTATGATTAATGCTAATTCAGTAGAGGGGACGAAATAATAGATTTTTAAAGTAGAAGAATGTTCAAATGTTTTTTATGTTTTTATAATCAATGTCAACGTGAAATTTATTATAATTACCTAAAATATATTAATTGATTTATAATTGATAGAATTTTACCTTAAAATTTTTAAATTATAATTTAACATTAAAAATTATTTACACGAAAAGGTAGTTACTAATGAAAATGCAGTATTTTTCACTGTTCATCAAAAATTGATGTTTCTCAGAACAATCCAAAAATTTCACCCTAATTTATTTTTTTAATTATAAATAAAAAAATTATGTTTATTTTATCAAATTCAATATCTAGATGTGTCTTAAATTAATACTTTTTTTCTTCATAGAAGGAAATGAAAAGCACTTCATTTAAGAAAATAATATTTTTTAACAGATACTGACTTTACAAAAAATAATATATTTTCTTATCAATATGTATTATTTTTATAAAAACATTAAAATAATATTTTAAATCATTTTTTTACTATTAATATTCCTATGTTTTAATATAAATTTTATAACTAATTCTTTTAAATAATTATAAGAGCAAAATGATGATTCATAGAAACCCTATATTGCATGTAATGTACGCCAATTCAGTGTTTCATGTAGAACGTTCCAAGTCGATGTTGCATGTAGCACAATCCAAGTAAGTTTTTTGTGTAGTGAAATCTAAGTTAGTTCCATATGAAATTAAATTTTGTCTTAGTGTTTTATTTTATATATATATATATAACTATTTCCGATGTCACTTGAAATGAAAATATCAAAAAGTGAAATTAATTCAAAAATGATAGTTCACAAAATCTCGAGGTATCACATAAACCCTATTGAATTAAACCTAAATTTACCAATGAACCTCTAATAACTAAAGTAAAACTATATTATAACTGAAATCCATTGCTTAATAGAAAGAAATTATTTTTAACCCTGGTATTTTGGAATTTATAAAGAAGTATTTAAATTAATTCATATTAAACAACCCCAAACAACGTTATTAGAAAAACAAAAGTCTATCATGATGCATTTAGGAAACCTAGAAATCTACCCTATAATTGAAGTCACCTCACATGATCATTATTAAGGCACATAGTCCCTAAGTTATATATTTAGGTCCCAAAAATCTTCTATAAAAGATAGTCTTCCCAATCTTACTTCACATACAAAATATCAAATAACATTGATTCCTTAGTGAACCATGAAATACTGAGAGTGAATTAATCCAAACTCTACCTTATATCTCGAATAACACCTTATAATACTCTATCATGACCACATAAATCAATTTTTATCCCACCTAAGATGGAAATAAAGAATGATATATAATTTCTCCAGTGTCCCACCGCCTGTAGGCCAGGATTAGGGGACTATCCCCAAGGGTGTAAAAATATTTTAAATGTGAGGAACTAACCTCTTTAATTATATAAAAGTGATAAATGATATAAATAATAAAAAAACACCGTGAAACATTATATGTTATGGAAAAAAACTATCCCACGATGCATGTATAATGTAATTATACATAGAATAATGTTTCTAAATAGATTCCCCAAAATAAAATACTATGATAGTGACTCATCAAATTCTCCAAATTTACAATATAGTAATGTGAATTATATTCCAATTATTAGACATGAAAACCATAAAAAATTATGTATATACATGGGGTTAGAGTAATAGTATAGTCAGTATGATACACAAATACTCTTTTGTACATGTGAAAGAAGCATATTAATATATAATTGAGTACATAAATAGGTCAAATAACAAGACTCATCCTCAACAGTGCTCACTCAAAGGATAAAAAATCATAGAATAGTTACTTAATAAGAATCATATTGATAAAATTAGAACCCCACACTGCATTAACATAAATTTTATGCCCTAAAACCACCACATCACATGTCCTAGTTCTCCCATATCTTCCAAAAATCACATCATTCCATGAACCTCATGTGAAAATGTATTTTACATGAAAACTAACATGAAGACACTCATACCATCACATCAGATCCCTCTAGTAGTCTTCTTGTCCATAACAACACATAAAATCACTATAATCTATACCTATCCTATCACATCCCATACAAAACCATAAAAAATATTAGCATGAACATGATTTAAATCATCCTAGTTCTCTTGTCCTAAAAGGAACAACCCCCACCTTAGTCCTTCTCTTCATATCATATAACAAAAAAACCCATATTTCTCATTTTTTACTTATGTACATCGTAGCTCCTGAATATTTAAAATGAATGAAAGATAGTTCAGGTAAGAGAGAGTTTCTAGCTAAATATCCTCACCAGATGAAAGTTGGGGAACCCCCCCCCCCCACCCATATTTGGATGTACACACAATGTTCATATATGGGTGGGTTGTGTATTTAAATCACAATGAGTATAATAGATACATATAAATATATATATCCACTATGAATACAAACCAATGGGTTCACATAAAAATAATTAAATAAATCACAATATCACCACCAAACATGTAATGGTCCGGACCTTTTTGGTTCATTACATTGTCAAAATGTAGTGTTTAGGGTGTTCTGTGAGGGAAAAATTGATTATTTAAATTGTTTTCCAAATTTCTTGTTCTACCATTGGTAGTTCAAGGGAAACAATAGTTCGAGAGAATTAGTGAGTTGGGGCATTGGTGTGTTGGGGAATTGGTGAGCCTGGGAATATTTGAGTCATGGTATCGATGAGTCCTGATGTCAGTGTGTCAATGTGTCGGTCTGTTCGGGCATCGGTGAGTTAGGGTGTTAGTGAGTCGGGGCATCGGTGAGTCTGGGCATTAGTAAGTTTGGGTGTTGATGATTCCATGCATCAGTGTGTCAGGGCATCAATGACTCAGGGTGTTGGTGAGTCCGGGTGTTGGTGAGTTAGGGTGTTAGTGACTCAGGGAAATAGTGATTCAGGGTGTCAGTGAGTCAGGGCATTGGTGGGTTAGGGCGATGGTGAGTTAGCGAGTTGGTGAGATGGGACGTAGGTGATTCAAGTTTCAGTTAATCACATCGGTGGCTTAGAATCTATGGCTCAATGTCGTTGACTCGCTGTTGATGGCTCATTGTCGGTGGGTTTCGTCCATGACACACCCATTGGTGACTCATTTCAAGTTTTTATGAGTTTTTCAGTTTCTCCCATATTACATTTTATTTGATGTAAATCATGTTTAAATCATTATTTGGGTATTTTTAAAGTAATTTCAAAGGATATTAATTATATATTTTACATCTTAATGCTCTAATTACTTTGAAATAGTCAAACTGCGTGATCTTGGCCATGATCCGACTTTAATGACCTTTGAAACTGTTTCCCCTTTCGTTGATATAGGATCTGAGCATCCTAAACTGAGACCTTCTCTTCCTAGTGTGTCACTATTTTATCTTGGTTCACTGAACCCCTTTACCCCCAAATGATCCATACACCTATTCTATACCCCCCCCCCCCCTTCAGTTTTCCTTTGACTCTAATGCTTATGTGGCCCCCCTGTTTTGGTGCAAAGATGATTTTTTGTCACTGGTTATTCCATGTAGGGATTTTACTACCTCTATCTAATTATGTATCATTTCATATGGGCGTATTAAGGTTATTTTGAGAAAAACTGTTGAATACAACATTCTAAAAAGATAAATTCTAAAGATGTAATATGGAATTGATAATGGGTTAGGACTAGATTGATGTTGATCGCTTGTTTTATTTGTTATCTCTGTTTAATATGTGATATGTTGTGGTTGTGTAGCCTCTAAAAATAATGTAAGTTGGTGGTCTTTCCCTGTGCATGGGTGATGCTTTATAACTATTTTTTTTCCTCAAGGATAATTGTTGTAAATATAAATCTGATTAATCACGTATACTCCGTTAAAAAAATGGATTCCCTATGATGAAAACCCATATATGACTACCCTTATTTATCAATGTGGAATTTAAAAAAAAGAGTTTTCCAAATCTGAATACACATTGTTTGATAGGTGTGGTTGTGTGTTGTTTTATTTTTGGTTTTGGGACTTTTGTGGGTTTTGGTGGTGGTAGTTGTATGATTGTGTATATGGGGAGGAATGGTGGTGTGATGGTATCTCAGGTTGAGAGATTGATTCATTGTGGAATGGATGGACTTGTTATGCAGTGGGACTGCATCTAGGCAGTGATTGGGGAGTGGGGCTGACGGACATGGTTGTGTCATTATTTTAGGTTTATGGGTGTGTTGGGTGTGGTGTTGTTATGCAATAGTGCTACCGAGTTTAGTTGTGAAAGGACGATTGAGTGGGATAACATTGAAGAATGAGAGGTGGCTATAGATGAATGGGTTTTCATGAATGGAGAGTGTAAAACGGGTTGTTTTACCTTGGTCCTTCTTCTTGGTGTGTTATGGCTGACTTTGTGGTTGTTCCTTGTGTTGTGTTTAGTAGTTTCCCAGGTAGGGACAAAAATAAACTAATAAATGAAATTATAATACATACTGATAACTGGTTAAATGAAAGGGTTTGGTTGATGTTTTTGTTGTGGATATTGTGAGGATGTTCATAAAGGGTTTTCACAATTGGTTAATAATAAATTATGTCTTGGTCTTTGGCCAAGACACTACCTTTTTTAAAAATATATATAGCATTTGCACAAGGGAAGATTTTATATGTGGGTTGGTTGTATGTTTGAAATCCCATAGGATGGGATGATTATTTGTTACCTATAATTTGAAACTTGCAATTCCTTGTGTTTTATATATGCACCCCACTCGTGTTGAGAAATATGTGTTGAACACCACCATTATTATGGGGGAGGGTGTCCTTCAAAATATCTTTATGAGAGGATGGATGGTTGGTTACTAACATTACACTGCTCCCTATTCTAGGCATTTATCTCCCTATAATTTTTTAGGTTGCCTATACGGCATGAGATTTATTACCATATTTGTGGTATTGGGTATGTGAGAGGTTCTTTGTTTCCCCAGGTGTCTTCGGGATGAGGCCTAGGTGTTTTCATGCGAGATGTGTAGTGGTTGTGGCCTAGGTTTCTATGGGCAGGATGTGTGTGTTTTTTGGTCCAGGTGTGTGTGGACGGGTTGTGATAGTGGGTCTTATGAAAGAGTGTGGTAGCATCGAGACATTTTCCCTTTGGGATGAGCAGTTAACCCATGGGAAGTGGTGTGGGTTACCCAGATATCGATGTGCTTATTATATTACATGTCTTTATTTTTGTTAAATGTTGAGTGTTCCTTAGTGCGAAAGTGTGGTTAGTATTCCTCGACAGGTGTTGTTGGTTTCTATTGTTTTATCACAGTGGAATTAGTCTGTTCCTCTCACTTGTGTATAGGTAACTGTGGATTTCTAAAATTGAGTATACTTGTATTATTACCCTATATATATAAAACTATTTTCATGTTTCTAGAGAGATTTCATGGATCATTCTAGACATTACTAGCTCTGATGTTGGCGACAGTTGCTGCATTACTACTTATTTTTATTTTGGTACTTACCATGTAGTTTTCTTTGTATTTATAGCAGTTTTACTTAAACATGCATGGGGTATGGATTTTTAATTCTTATTATATATCATTTCCTGGAGTTTTTTAAGGTTGATACATCTTATCTCCTTATCTTTATGACTATAATATAGTAATTCCTCCCATTTTTTGAGATTTATATACCCTTGGTGTTGGTTGCCACACCGGGGCCTATTGGAGGCGGGACTCGAGGTTAATTTTATATCCTTCATATTGATGAAAGATAAAAGGCCCTGGCCTTAAACATTACATAATCTTGACTTAAGTCAATAATTCTACATTGAGAATATTTTCAGGCTTAGAGTTTTAGAAAATTAGGCTATAACAATTACATTACATCTCAAAAATTACAAAGTAGACACTTCTACTCAATCCAAGGTTTTCACGAAAATAAAACTCATTAAATAAACAATAATTCTATTCTTGATATAAATCTTCCTGAATTATTTATTTCTCTTACCCTTCCTTATGACCTTTGAAAACCATTTCAAAAACTTGCGATGAGGGTAAAAAGGTCAGTAAGGTATATAAAATAAGGAAAGAAAACATTATTCCATAAATACATACAAATAAATGAAGTCATACTTTTAAATCATAAATATAATCTCTTTAACATACCTAATGAAATAGTAAGATTATGAATAACACATAGAAATAATAAATCACCAAGGTAACTTTTGGCATCCAAAACATACTTACATTGCAGCTCTCACGACTACATAGCCAGTTACGTTTGGAATACCCATCACAGTATAATCCCTAAATATTTTATAATAAACATTAACATTTACCTCTGTTATGTTACTCAATGCATTGGAGAGCTATATCTAGCTCACCCACCCTAGGTTTATCATGGAACCACCCGTATACAAAAAGAATTTCCAAGAACCATATCATAATCATAACACAGAAAACAAGCATAAAATAAAGATAAAATTTCCACATTGAAATAAAAATATATCATTTCAAGATATTGACATAATAAATGATTTATCAAAACCATTTTCAATACCAAAAAAATAAAAAGGGTATATGGTATTTATTTTCCTTTTAAAAAATATTATGTCTTGTTAAGCAAGCCAAATATCAAATAATACTCACAGTGGTGGAAAGGTCATCATCACCACATATGTTCAAAAAGAAACATTTCATTTTTCATTTTGTAAAAAGCTTCATAAAAAATATTCCTTTTGAAATCCATTGAATTAAATTAAAAAAATGGTATAATTATACACCGTATAAAACATGGTCATGTATAAACCAAAATATGCCCCAATGAAAGGATATTGAGATGAATTACCTTACAAATATCATATCATTAAAGTGATGATAAATCATTGACATAATTTTGGGTGAAAAATATAAATACACCCATTATAAGTGGATATTATGTGTAAAAAAATCATAGTTCATTCATACATATTAATATAACTATGTAATCAGGAAGTGGAAGATTAAACCAAAGAATGGAAATTGGGTTAAGAAGTTCCCTTATGAAAATTCGACAGCATAATGGCGTCACTAAAAAATTTAGAAACTGAGTTAATGAGAGAGAAAAGGGTCTATCATCACTTGGAAATACAATTTACAGCAATAATGATATATAAGAACATATACCAACATAATAAAATGGAATTTATAAGACATAATATAAAAGAAGTCATTGACTAAAAGAGGAGGGTGAAAGGTTCCCTTACCTTGAGTCTGACTCGTCACGTATGTTCCTTGTTCTTCCTAAATAATAAACTTATGTTAATTTATACTTCTTTCAGACCCATTTTAATCTTTACTATTCCTTAAATATCACTTATTACCTCATTATAAACACTACATAATTATTTATGTTAATATCTGTCGTTTTGTCGATATTTTGTACTTGAGTAAAAAACAACTTATTATAATTACAATTTGTTCATGTGATAAAAAGTACATTTTCCCCAGAATAGTATTCAAGATTTAAATATTATATATATCCATAATATTTGTATTTATAATATTCCATAACATTTGAGATATGAAATGAAATGCACTGTTCATGGAGACGATTAGTCGTACGTACGAATGAACGATGCTTTCATTTATTTGTCATATTAATGAAATGAAAACTAAATGATACATAGATATATTATAATTATAGTATAATATCGTGTGATATATATGTTACACAAGTTCATTAACTCCATCCTTTATACGTTCCATGTATGGCATGAATGAGTCATATCACATTGAGTGAACGGTAGTCCGCACTTCCTCAAATGAAATTATCGTATTTACACATCATGAAAAGAATAATGGTATGTTTTTAAAATAAAAATTAAATTATAAAAGAGAAAATATAAATATAGTTCCATAATAATTTCCACCATGATAGGTGGTAGGGGAAATCAAACAATCATCGTTTCGTGAGGCAGTAGTTTATCGTACACTGAAACAGTATGTTTGTATCCATTAGATGGACGTTTCTGTAAGTGTAGTTAGAATAGTTATCATAAGAACAACCTATTATATTTAATATAATTGTTTTTTATAAAATAATGGAATAAGGAGAGTTTAGGGGGTTGTAGAAGTAAAATAAATGCAAGAATCTTGAGAGAAGATATTACCTCAAATCAGGTAACTCCTTTTGATTTAAGCTAAAAGGAATTATTGAATTTATTTCTTCCCAATGTGAGGCTTCTATGAGTAATAGAGGGTCTTTGGGAGCTAATTTTGGCATAGGTTTTATGATCCCAGGGGCTTTAGATGAGTGATTAAGGGTTAGAGGTGATGCCCTTTTATATGAGATAGGAGGGGCACTTTAGGAAGGTATTGAAATATTATTTTATTATAAAATGATTATCTAATTAAAATGGTCAAAAATTCATTTATTTAAAATATAATAAGATTTTGGGTCTAAAACCTATCATCCAATAGGTTTCATATAGGTATAGGTCACAAATTTAACCTTATCGTTTAGCTTTAACACTTAATTAACTAATTTAACTCTTACCATGTCTTCTTGTATATTTATACTATATGGTTAATATAGTTACTATAAAATTAAAATACAACATAAATTGGTTAATTAATGACATTTTAAACATTTTATAAGTTATTTGGACGAATATTATATTTTTAGGACTATTATATCATTTCATAAAATAGAATTTGTTTTATAAACTCATTTATATGTATTTTTATACTATTAGTATCATAACTTTTTAAAAATCCATAAAAACATGATTAATTCAAAAAAACTTCATTAATTAAAATATAAAAAGTCTTAATCATCCCTAAAATTCATGTATGGCATAAAATTGTTTCAAAATAAATTTATTTTAATATTTATAATATCATTTATTTAAATCATTCATTAATAAAGAAATCACTACATTCTCATTGTGTCATACATAAATTTATTTATTTGATATCTAAAAATTATAAATAAAATATCATGATATATTAAATCTTTTTATATTTATAATTACTATTTATAGTCGAAGATATCACTTATATAACCCCAAATAAAAATTGTTTACTAAAAGATACATGTTTATGTTATATTTTCCTTTACTTTAAATTAATTCTTATAAAATTTCAATTGCACATCAAAGTGGCTCCATGGGGTCCCACAATTGACCCAAGCATGAAAATGGTTGTAAATATATCATCCAATAGGATTAGGACACATGTTAGGGTAGTTTAACATTATTATAATATTATTCTTTTACCCTTATTTACCAGATTTACCATTTAACCATGGTGAATAAATTAATTACTAATGTTACTATTCATAATGTCTAAATATAAATGTTATCAATTTACACAATTTTTACCTCCTGATTTCAAATATAGAATCAATTTTTCTAAATTCAAAACCCAGAAATTTCAATAATTAATTTAAAATGAATTCTCGTTGTCGAAACCAAAAAGCGGGTTTTTAAGAATTAATAACTATCAAAAGATTGACATGTGTTTATGTTCAGTTTAGAAGTGAAATTAATTACAATAAATATATTTGGATTAAATAATACAAATATAATCTAATTAAACTTTAAAACTAGTTTATATAATAATAAAACTATATAATTAAATTAGATTAAAAGGTAGTTTTGAATTAAAATGCAGTATTTTTTCACTATTCCTAAAAATATGAATTTTATAAAACAGATACCAAAATTTCATCAAAAGTAAATTTGATGTTCTGCTTCTATAGAAGAAGTTTATTTTTTAAAATAGAACATATAAATTTGAAAAACTTGATTTAAAAAGGTTTCTCCATCAAAAGGTGTAAAAACGACCATCTTAAAATATTAGAGTATTTCATGCTTAAAATTGGATTCATTCTTATTTTAAGCCTCTAATATTGATTCGATAAATGTAAAAACATTTAATAAATATGTAAAATCATAATATAGTTGGTTATGTTCATTCCCAACAATACAACATTTATGTGTTAACTACCGTTTAAAATATTATTATTATATTGTTTTTATTATAACTCAATGTTGTGTGCAACATAAGATTTCATAGAAATTCATTGTTGTGTGTCGAGTATGCTATCATAAAAAATATCCCCTTTAATGTAAAATGAACATCTTATTCATAAATATTAATATATATGAATATGTATCATTCTATAAATATTCCATTTGTTACATTCGCCCCCCCATTTGAAAATTATGTCCTCACAATTTTAAAATTGGGCTTGAAAAACATCATTAAAAGTCCCACATAATAAAAAATGTTAATAAAACTATCACTTTAAAATAAAGAAAGATAAGTACAATAGTCATCCAAGATAACTCATATTGGGATTCCATGTATGAAAACATGTATATGGAACTGAAACTAACAATGATGTTCTGATAGAGAGTGATAGAAAACAAGATCAGGAGAAAGTGAACCACTAGAAAATAACATATTTGTGATAGCTTAAACGGTATTTGATTCCCCAGTGGGGAAAGTAAATGAACCTAGTTTTTTTTTTATGTTCCTTTTCAAAAATTTGCAGAATTCATTTATTAGATTGACTAAGAACATAAGGTAATATACATACTTTTCAAGTAGAGTTTCCTCCTTTAATAATTTTTTACCACAAACTCATATTTTCTACAAAAGATGAGTATTCATGATGGAATGGTGACACATGAAGTGCTAGAATCCACATATTGAGAATCACATAATCCAGAAAAGATGAACTATATATTTCCCATGTCTTTAGAGATTAAACAAAACCAAAATGGTTAATATCAGATCAGATAATTCCCAAAAAGGATAATACTTTATAAAAAGAAATACTTCTCTTAATATCCATAATTTGATGAACAATACCCAAAGTTCAACAAATACCATTCAATAAACAATTGTCCTTAAAATATATCAAAATAATCTATACTGATTTTGAAACCCAAAAATCAGAAGTATTTAATCACATAGTCTTATACAATAAATCATATCATTTATCTCCAAATATCATCGACTACTCTTAAAGTCTCATACTGAAGTGTAATTCACCTAATCATGTATTCTCTATGATAGGTTAATCATTTCCATAAATAACCCAAATCTTTATATATCCACAATAAAAACCTATATTCTTCTTAAATAAAATTTCAAATATTACTCCCCAAATTAAATCCTATAGTATTCTATTTTCCTTAAGCATATAGTGTTCCCGAAAGAGAGAATGTCATCCAAAATAACCTTTATCTCTTAATCACCAAATAATTTTTCTATACTAAGGATATCCATTTGATAAAACATTTTTCCCAAAATAAACTTATTATTGATCCATAAAATAATTTAACTAAAAATAATTAGTCATAATAACTCGGGACTTTACATAATCTAATGGTAGGCGATAAATCCTAGTCGCACTTTGGTTGTGGGTTTTATTCCCGCAACATTGTCCGAAACGATGGGTTGTCACACAGTCTTCATGTAGTCCTTTTTCAAAAACCATTTAATTCTAATAACATTAAAAAAATGAGATAAAACCCTTAAAAATATCCATAACATGTTTTAACCTCAAAGGTTATCTCACACCTTGCATTTTCAACCCAAAAAGTTTTAACCTATAATTGTTTCAAATTTAAGGGTCTTATAAAACCAAATGGTTCCTTATAACTATATCCACAAAAGAAAAGATAATTATTCCTAGAATATAATTTTCACATAAAAAACATAAGGGTTACACAAACAAGAGAAATGTCTTCTAAACTAATCCAATCAACAAAAGAGAATTAATACCTTTAAAAATGTCATCACCCAGATATCTAACATAACTCTTGAATTCCTAAATGTAGACATATTAATCATATAACATTATTAATGATCCTTTATAAATGTTTTTTCATATTATTTTTTTATACTTCCTACAAACAATATCATTCATAAGGTCCTAATATTTCAGTAATGTCAAAACATGAGCTAAGAAATAATCCTTAACTTTCATAGGTCATTTTCATTTTCTTCATCTTCAATTGGAATGTAATTAAGAATTATCAAACATATATTTGTATGATCCTACTGATCCCATTCCCAAACCTTATTCATAGGACATCTATTTGTATAATTACTATGCACGCCACATTTAAAACATTCCATTGATCCTTTGGAAAGAACTTCTTTCTCGTTCCTCGAGTCAATTGGGTGCTTCCTTTTTCCATGGTAGGTTATTTCTTTTTGACCTTAATTACCACATTTAAAACATATTCTTGTCTCTTTGAATCATTTTCATAGGTGTTTATATCCACATCCTAGACACATAGGTTTTTTAATATAATTACCTTTATGATTATTACCTGAACTTCCATTTGGATTCATTTCTTGAATATATGATGCATTTGAAAAATCACCAAAGTTCAAGTGGTCAATAATGACACTAAATAGTTGGTTAAAAATAACTACAAGATTTTTCATTGTATCTCCAATTTCATTCAGATTCTCATTATGAAAACCACCATAGTTTCATTCACATCCATTGTTACTTCGGTGCCTACTATATCCATCAATTTACTAAAACCAAAATGGTCAGTGTGAGTATATCATAAACTCATCACATGCTATATTATGAGGAGGGTAAACACTAATATATACTTATTCATGTTATCTTAAACTCATTAAATTTATTTAAAATAACTATGAATCGTTAAAATATGCTAACCATTATGGTTATGTCACTTATTCTTAAATAACACCTTGACCTTGAAAGTTATCTAAACCCACCTCAAATACCAACTAAAAGGCCCCAGCCTTAAACATTAAATAATACTGATTTAAGTCAAGAATTCAACATTGAGGATATTTTCAGGTTTAGAATTTTATAAAATTAGGCCATAACTATTACATTACATCTCAAAAATTACAATGTATACACTTCTACTCTATCCATTTTTTTCAAAAAAATAAAAATCTTTAAATAAACAAGAATTATTTTCTTGGTATAAATCTTCCTGAATTATTCCTTTCTATTACAATACATTATAACCAGTGAACAAAAGTTCAAAAACATGGTATGAGGATTTAAATCTCAGTAATGGATATAAAATAAGGAATGAAAACATTAGTCCATGAATACATACAAATCAAAGAATTCATAATTTTCAATCATAAATATATGATCTTTAACATACCTCATGAAATCATAAGAATTATGAACAACACATATAAATCAAAAATCATAAATCTAACTAATGGAATCCATAACATACTTACATTGTTTCTTTCATGGATATATTTGGGAGTTACATTTGGAATTCCCATCACAGTATATTCCCTAAATCTCTTAGGATAAAAATTAACGTTTACCTCCATCACGTTACCCAATGCATTGAAGAGATATCTCGGGATCACCTTCCCTAGTTTTGTCATGGAACCAACCATTATGTAAACAATTCCAAAGAACTATAGCATAATCATAACACATAAAACAAGCATAACAGAAATATAACACTTCTACATTGTAATCAAAATATATCAATTCATGATATTGACATAATCAATGATTTATCAAAACCATTTTCAATACCAAAATATTAAAAAATGGTATGTTTAATTTATTTTCCCTATAAAGACATAACAACTTGTTAAGGAATCCAAATATCATATAATACTCACAACTATGGAAAGGTCGTTGTCACCGCGTACGTTATAAAATAAATATTTCCTTTGTCATTTTGTAAAACACTTCATAAAACAAAAGATTTCTTTTGAAAAAAATTGAAGCAATTTAAAAGGAAAATGTTATAATTATACACTATATAAAATAAGGTCGTGTATAAACCAAAATATTCTCAATGAAAGGAGATTGAGACGAAGTCCCTTACAAAGATCGTATCATTAGATTAAGGATAAATCAATGAAAAAATTACATGTTACATTTAAAAATACACCCAATATAAGTGGATATTAATTTTAAAACAATCAGTGGTCTTTCACAAATATTTATATCATGAAATAATCAGGAAGTAGAAGATTAACCCAAATAATGGAAATTGGGTTCATAAGTTCCCTTATGAAAATTTGGCAGTATAACGACGTCACTTAAAAATTCAGAAAATAAGTTAATGAGAAAGAAAAGGGTATATACTCACATGGACATAAAATTTATAGAAATAAGGATATATAAGAACATATCCCAATATAAGAAAATATAAAATTAAAATTCATAACATAAAAATAATTCTTTGACTAGAAGGGGATGATGAAAGGTTCCCTTACATTGAGTTTGAATCGTCACGTATGTTCCTTGTTCTTCCTGAATAATAAACTTAAGTTAATTTTTACTTATTTCATTACTTTTTTAATTTTTTTATTCATTTTTTATCACTTACTACCTCATTATAAGAATTACATAATTATTTAAGTCAATATCAGTCCTTTTGTCGATATTTGGTACTTGAGTCGAAAATGATCTTTTTATAATTACAATTTTTCCAATTGGTCAAAAGTAAATTATCTACAGAATAGTATTAATGATTTAAATATCATATATACCAAGTATATATGTATTTATAATAGTCCATAACATTTTCAGATAAGAAATTAAATTCAGTATTCATGGAGACGATAATTATAAATATATATCATATATAAATAAAGTTCCACCATAATGGCCACCATGAGAGGGCGGTAGTCTGCACTTCCTCAAATGAAATTATCGTATTTACATATCATAAAAAGCATAAAAGTATGTTTGTAAATAAAAAATAAATTATCATAGAGATAATATAAATATAATATATTTCATATATAAATAAAGTTCCACCATAATGGCCACCATGAGAGGTGGTAGGGGGAAAACAAACAATCATCGTTCCATGAGGTAGTAGTTCACCGTACACATAAACAGTATGTTTAAATAAATTAGATGGAGGTGTGTGTAAATTTAGTTCTAATCCTTATCATAACAAAACCCTAGTATATTTATGATACGCTTGTGTTATAAAATAATTTAATAAATAGATTTTAGGGGGTTGGAGAAGGAAAATAAATGAAAGAATCTTAAGAGAAGACATTACTTCAAATCGGGTAACTCCTTTTGATTTAAGCTAAAAGGCTTTCTTTAATTTCCTTATTTTCAAGTTGAGGCATCTAAGAGGAATAGAGAGATGTTTGGAGCTTATTTGGGCATAGTTTGGATGATACAAGTGGATATAGGGATGTGATTAAAGGTTAGAAGTGATGCCCTTTTATATGAGGGAGGAGGGGCACTTTAGGGTGGTATTGAAAAATTATTTTATTATAAAATTATTTTCAGATTAAAAAAGTCCAAAAGTCATTTATTTCAAATATAAGATGTTTTTTGTTGAAAACCTTTCAACCAATAGGTTTTAGATAGGTCTAGGCTACAAATTTAACCTTATTTGTTAGCTTTAACCTATAGTTATGTAATTTAACTCCTACCATGTCTTATGGTATATTCATGCTATATGGTTAATATAGTTACTATAATAATGCCAATACAACCTCAAGTGGTTCATCAATGATAGGTTAAGAATTATCTATGTTATTTGGTAGAATCTTATATTTTTAAGACTATTATATCATTTAATAAAATAGTATTTTTTTAAACTCATTTATGTCATTTTTTATACTATTCATTCATGGCTTTTTAAAAATCCATAAAAACTTGATTCTTTCGAAACATATTCATTAATTAAAATATAAACATTCATAACTTTCCCTAAAATTATTGCATGGAATTAAATGTTTTAAAATAAATTTAAATTAATATTTATAATCTCATTTATTTAAATCATTTGTTAACAAGAAATTCACTACATCATCATTGTGTCATAAATAAATTTATTTATTTGATGTCTAAAATTTATAAATAAAATACCATGATGTGGGAAATCTTTTCAGATTTCTGATTACTATTTATAGTCGAAGATATCACTTATATTACCCCACATAAAAATTGTTTTAGTAAAATATACTTGTTTATGATATATTTTTCTTCACTTTAAATTAATTCTTATAAAATGTTATTTTCACATCATAGTGGCTCCATGGGGTCCCAAAATAAACCCAAGGATGACCATGGTTAGAAATATCTCATAAAATAGTATTAGTACACATGTTAGGGTAGTTTAATATTATTATAATATTATTTTTTACCCTTATTTACCAGATTTACCCTTTAACCATGGTAAATAAAATAATTACTGAAGTTACTATTCATATTATCTAAAAATAAAAGGTACCTATTTACAAAATTTTGACCTCCGTATTAAAAATATGGAATCCATTTTTCAGAATTTTAAATACAGAAGTTTCATTATTTAATTTAAAATTAATTCCCATTGTCGAAACAAAAAGAGGTTTTTAAAGAAGTAATAACTATCAATATAATGACATACGTTTTTATCCAATTTAGAAGTGAAATTACTTACAATGACCATCATTGGATTAAATGATAAAAATATAATCCAATTAAACCTTAAAAATAATTTAATCAATAATCTAACTATATAAATAAAATGGATGAAATGACAGTTTGGAATTAAAATGCAGTATTTTTCACTATTCATAAATATATGAATTTTATCAGAAAAATACCAAAATTTCATCAAAAGTAAATTTGATGTTCCTATTCTATATAAAAAGTTTATTTTTTCAAATATAACATATAAGAGTGACCAAAAAAATATTTAAAAATGGTTCTCCATCAAAAGGAGGTAAAATAACATTTTTAAAATATTAGAGTATTCCATGCTTAAAATCGGATTCATTCTTATTTGAAGCCTCTAATATTAATTAGATAAAATTAAAAACATTTAATAAATATTAAAAATAATAATATAGTTAGTTATGTTCATTACCATAAATACAATGGCTATGCATTAACTACCATATAAAATAATATTATTATTATATTATTTTTCGGTATAACTCAATGTTGTGTGCAACTTAAGATTTCATAGAATCCCATTGTTGAATTTTGAGTATGATATATGAAAAAGTGTCTTATTTGACATAAAATTAATATCTTATTCATAAATATTAATAGATATGAAAATTTGTCATTCTATAAATATCTGGTTCATTACAAATGAAGGTCCCAACATCTTTATATCCCTTCTCTCATCTGGAAGAAGGTGGGTCGTGACAGGATGGTATCAAAGGCAATGGTTGAGAGATAGGATGATGTTTATTGTTAGGAATAGTGAGGATTCCAAGGGTTTATAGGGAAATAGTGTTAGGTGATCATGGTTTGTTATATATGTCAGGGAAGTCTGTCTAAGACACTGGATTTTAGGGCCCTCGTGATCTGATGTAGGGACTCTGTGCTTACCGAACGACCAAGTGAGGCAACAAAGACTACTAGGTAGAGACCCTATAAATGGTACATGCATCACGATGACTTTTGTTCTTGTTTTTTTTTATTTCAGGAAAATAAAATAATAAATGATTTAAAATGAATCCTAAATAAATTTCATACTACTCGGGCTTACGAGTTCCTTGTTTTACTTTCATCTATGGCTCTCAGATATATACCGCATATTGTACGAGAAGTGGTGGGAAACCAGGCTGACTCTATTGAATGTTGGAGGTTCAATCCCGCATAAGAGGATGATTAGTGTTAGAAGAATCTTTGTTATTTCTAGTGGCATACTCTGGGAAAGTATGAGGGAAGTGTCTCTGACATTTAGATAGAGAGTTAGATCGAGGAGATGGTGGTCACTTTTATTTTTATATGGGATCTAATAGAGTTCTAGGTTTCTCTATTGGTAATACAGATGAGGGGAGCAGTGAGTCAGGTGTGGACGATTTACCTCATAGAGAGTAGGAGACTGATCTTTCATAGACTGACTTTGAGAAGGATTTCTAGGTGGAATTCCTTTATTTCATTTTAAAATCTTAAAGAGGAAGGAGCTACACTCCCTCTATTTGGGGAGTATATCAGTGAAGGAATTGGGGATCATGGTCAAGGTTATCTTATGTTTTTATATGGATCTATTTTTGAATGAGTAATCTCAGGTGAGGTGCTTAGAAGAGGAACTCTATCCTTCTCTTTAGTATGTGGTTACTCCCTTCACCCTACTATCATACATAGAAGATCAGATAAAGGATGAGTTAGTGTAAATAATGAACTCATGAAGGTCTGATGTGGGAGGGAAGTCACTCAAGATCTTTAAAGGGGATGCTCGTCGGAAGAAATTCCCCAGCATCAGGGACTTCTAGATTTCATCCACCAGGGAGCGGACCTAAGTAGTTTTAGTTCTGAACCTCTAGTCCTCACCCTTCTCCCATATGCCTAGGGCCAATGGTTTTTTTGGAAGAGGTCGGGGGAACCTCCATGGATAGTACCCAACTTTAGATCAGTATGGTAGAGGCGGGAAGGTTCAAAACCCACTTCCACAATAGTTTCTTACCAGGCCTTTCTAACAATAAGGACAACAGGACCCTACTCCACCAATGGTGGATAGTGTAGGAGGATGTTGACCTTAAGGTAATCCTCAGAGACATTTACCATTGTGTGTTCAGGGAGGCTGCCAAAAGCCAAGGGGAAGAGGATTCAGGCATGGGAACTTACATGGCACATATGTATTAATAGTTCCAGCGAGACCGAAGATTGTTTAAGGTATGATCAGTTTGTTTAGTATGCTTTCTTGCACCTTGTTTGATTCAGGATCTTAACACTCAATTTTTTCACCCATTCTATCCCATTCTATGTGATTGGACATAGATATACTTTTCATTCCCTTGGTGTTGAGTACAATATTCAGAGGTTAGACTAGCTTGTTCGTTGTTTTCCAGGTTTGTAGACTGATGTTGTGTCTGCATCAGTCCAGTCGAGAACTTTATCTAGTACAGATGCATCCATATAGTGTTATTATTATCATCTAATGGTTATAAAATGTTCATTATTTAATCAACTTCTTCTGGAGAAGAGTCATGTTTTCAGATGCGAAAGGCCAGCATGTAGCTTTCATTCATGAGAGGAGCTATCATATGGGTAGGAGGCACGTAGATCCCCTTCATTATTTTTTATCCAGAGCTGTTAGTGGGATTGATGGATACTGAGATGGTGGTAGTTACTGGAGTTGTTTGGGGGTTTCTTGATTTTTTCCCTGATGAGTTTTTGACTCTACCACCTTGACACGATATTGAGTTTGGGATAGACTAACAACCATTTGATAGTCTAATTTAGATGTGTCGTTATCAGGTGGAGCCTTCTGAGTTGTGGGTGTTACAGATCCAAATTGATGACCTCATAATGAAGGGTTTCATTGAACCTAGTGTGTCACCTTAGGGTGCTCAGGTATTGTTTGTGAAGAAGGTAGATGGTGGTCTGAGGTTGCGCATAGACTACCAGAGACTGAATATGGTAATAGTCAAGAACAATTACCCTCTCCCGAGGAAAAATGATCTTCTTAACAAGCAAAGGGGAGAAATTTGGGTTTCCAAGATCGACCTGTGGTCTACATATCAAAATTTTATAGTGAATGAGGGTGACATCCCGAATACTTCTTTTAGGTGTAGGTATGGGAACATCAAGTTCTTGGTTATTTTGTTTTGTGTTACGAATGCACCAGTCGTGTTCATGGGGCTTATGAACTTAGTCTTTTACGACTTCATGGACTGGAGAATAATCGTATTCATCGAAGATATCATGATCTACTCGATGTCAATGGAGGAGCATACCGAGCATCTTAGTACTGTCCTAAAGGTTTTTTGAGACCACCATCTCTACAGAACTTTATCCAAGTTCAGGTTTTAGACATGGGAGGTCCACTTCCTTGGGCATTTTGTGTCTCAACAGGGTGTAGCAATGGAACCATCGAAGTTCAATGAACTTTTTTCTTGGGAAGCACCCAAAAATGTGAAGATGGTTTAGAGTTTTCTCATTAGGGCATGCAACTACCTGATATTCATACCATATTTCTCCCGAGTGGCATCTTTTTTGATGGATTTGACCAGAAAGGGTTATGATTTTGTGTAGGAGAGAAGTTCCAGGCATCATTTGGCTATTTGAAGGAGACGTTATTCAATGCTCTGGTTCTTATGAGGCCTGATAAAAGGGTTTATTTTTGAGGTGTTTGGCGAATTTTCTCATCTAGTCTTGGGGTCTGTGCTGATGCAGCAATGGGGAGTCATCTCCTATGGGTCTAGGTAGTTATTAAACCTTGAAAGTAACTATACCACCCATGATCTGGAACTATAAATGGCCAATTTCACACTAAATCTATGGTGAAATTATTTCACTATAAAGTGCTTTGGGGTATTCATGGTTCACAACAGATTGAGGTACATCTATTCCCAGTGATACCTAATCTTGTGGTAGCGAAAGTGGATGGATTTTCTCAAGGATTACGATTTTGAGATATCATACACCGTAGGAAAGGGGAATGATGTGGCTGATGCTTTGAGTATGAAGTTTCAAAATGAGGTAGATCAGGAATCTGTGGATTCTTTGAGGGAAATGGAGGATTTGGATGACTTACACATAGATACATTAATTGATGGAGGCAGAGGATGTCTTTTTCCGATGAAAATACAGTCATCTCTAAGACAGAATGTGGAGGAGTATCAGTCGGGATACTCATAGGAGGAGGTGATGCGTGATAAATTTGATGATGGTGATTCTTTAGAGGGATGGTTAGAGATGGTTAGAATAGGATGTTGTTTTGTGGGAAGCTATTTGTTCCAGTTGAAATGTGCGAGAAAGTTCTCCATGAGTTTTATAGAGAACCCTTAGTAGTAAACCTAGGATTTTTCAAGATGCACTGGGGTTTGAGGGAATAGTTCTTATGGCTCGGGATTAATCAGGAAGTGGCAGAGTTTATGGAAAAGTTCTTAGTTTTATATAAAGTGAAGGTTGATAACCATGTTCCCTGTGGTTTTTTTCATCCCCTAGATGTCCCTAAGGGGAAGTGGGATGATATCTCGATGGATTTCATTATAGGATTACCCATGGATGAGGGAGTATGTGATGCTACTTGGGTATTAGTTGATTGATTAATGAAATCAGATCACTTCCTAGAGATCAAGTAGTTGACCACAGTGTATGCCTTAGCAAAAAGGTATGTGGATGAGGTGATGTGGCTGTATGGAGTACCAAAATCCATCATCTCAAATAGAAATACACCTTTTACAACATGATTCTGGAAGGGATTTCATCATTCCTTTAGCACCCAGTTACACCTCAGCACTGCTTTCCACTCTTAGATGTTTGAAAAAATAGAGAGGACCATCCAGATATTGGAGTACATGTTACGAGCATTTGTTCTAGACTTTAGTGGGATTTGGGTGTGCCATTTTCCCTTGGTAAAGTTTTCTTACAATAATAGCTATCAATATTCCATTGTTATGGATCTGTTTGATTCTCTATACAGGATGCCATTTCGGTCACCCTTGTGTTGGATGGAAGTTGGGGTGGTATATATTCTTTATCCAGACATATTGCAGAGTATGATAGAGAAGGTACAGGTTGTCTATGAGAGGATGAAGGTTCTGAAGGACCATACAAATTTATATCTTGATCGCAAGATAAGGACTTTAGAGTTATAGGTTGGGGAGCATGTATTATTGAAGGTTTCTCCTTGATGAGGGTAGTAGAGGATTGGCAGAGGGATTAAGATTTCTCCCAAGTTCATCAGACCATTCGAGGTTTTGGGATGAGTTTTTGATGTGGTATATCAGCTAGTGTTTCCACCACAGTTTGGGAGGGTCCACAACATCTTTCAGGTCCTCCATCTTTGTTGGTATCTTCATAATGACTCCCATGTCATTGATAGGGGAGAGATGGATATCAAGGAAGATGCCACGTTCATGGAGCGACCAGTGGAGATCCATGATTGTTGGGAGAAGTTGTGGTGTATAATGATCATTCCCTTTATTCGCATGTTGTGGAGGCATGGTGTCCTAGAGGAGAGTACATGGGATCATGATACGTAGATGTATGCCCAGTACCTAGAGTTGTTTTGACTTTTGATCATGCATTTTTCTTGGTGATATAATATATGAACCTTGTTTTCTATGAGATGAGTTGTTACCATGTTACTTAGAATGTGAAAAAGTCCTGACGTATAAGGAGGGGTGAACATGATCCCTAATCAAGAAAAATTAATGCATATGCGATTAAACTCATTATAGTGAGTCAGTGCTGCCCAAATTGGATAGTATCTTAACATGGGGGATTGAATTCCTTAATTCATATGTTAGGGTGGTGTGACATAGGGTTCTCGTGTGGTATGTATTTATTTTTTTGGGTTGTAAATTCATGGAAGAGGTGTTATTGTATGTTGAGGTTTCATTCCATCTTTTGAACATCATAGGTAGGATATCCTTGAGAGGTATCTTACGGGGTGGTTATTTTGACCACTCTTTCTTTGAGGTTTGGTTTTGAATTAGAGATGGTGAGAATAGTTTTAGAGGTATCTGATGTAATGGATCAGACCTCCATTGTCATTTACATTGTCAAAATTTAGTGTTTAGGGTGTTCTGGGAGGCAATAGTGTCTCATTTCAAGAGTTTTCTAAATTTCTAGTTTTTTCCATCGCCGGGTCGACGAAAGTAGTAGTTCAAGGGCGACGGTGAATTAGGGATTTTGTGAGTCAGGGAATCGGTGAGTCAGGTCATCACTAAGTCAAGGAATCGGTGATTCAGGGTGTTGGTTAGTTGGGGAATCAGTGTGTAAGGGTGTCGGTGAGTTCGGGCTTCGGTGAGTCCGGGTGTCTGTGAGTTTGGGTGTCGGTGAATCAGGGCATCAGTGAATCTGGGGGTCGGTGAGTTATGACGTCGTATATTTGGGGCATCAGTGAGTATGGGAGTTTGTGGGTCAGGGCTTCCGTGAGTCTGGGGTTGGTGAGTCAAGGCGTCGGTGAGTCAGGTCATTAGTGAGTTAGGGCATCTGAAAGATGGTGAAGGTGAGTTAGCTACTAATAGGTCACATCGGTGGCTCAGCATTGGTGACTCACTGCTGTTGTCTCATTATCTGTGGCTTGTTGTCAGTGACTCACCCATCAGTGACCCATTTCCATTTTTCCCTAGTATTTTCAGTTCCTCCCCTATTATGTTTTAGTTGACATAAATAAAGTTTAAATCCTTTTTTGATAATTTTTAATGGTTTTGCAAAGGATATTAATTATATATTTAACATCCAAACACTCTGAAGACTTTGAAATAGTGACACTACGTGATCTTTTCCAAGATCATACATTAATGGGATTTGAAACTATTTCCCATTCTGTTGACATAGGATCTAACCATCCTAAAGAGATACCTTATCTTCCTATTATTTTTCTATTTTCTCTTTATGTGTCGATTCCCTTCTTCCCTAGATGATCCATGTGCCAATGATGTATCCCCCCCTCCCTCTAGGATTCCTTTGATTTTCGTTCTCAAGTGACACCATTTCTTGGCGAAAAGAGGATTTTTGGTTACCCATTGTTCTAGGTAGGGATTATACTGCTGATATTTAATTATTTATCATTTGGGATGGGTGTAGTAAGGTTCTTTTGTGAAAAAACTATAGAATACCACATTTATCAAAGATAAACACAAATGATGCAATATGGACTTGATAATGGGATGGGAGTAGATTTATGTTGATCGTTTATTTTATTTGTTATCTTTTTTTATGATTTCATCTATTGTGGTCATGTGGAACCTAAAAATCTTGGTCATTGGTGGTATTTTCCTATGCATGGGTGATTCTTTATAACTATTGTTTTTACCCATGGATAATTTCTCTAAATATCAACCTAATTAATCACGTACACTCAGTTAAAAAAATAGATGCCCCATGATGAAAATTGTTGTGTGATCACCCCTTATAATCAATGTGGAATTTAATGAATAGATTTGGCCAAATATGTATACACCATGTCTGATGGGTGTGGTTATGTGCTGTGTTCATTTCTTTTTTGTTCCTTTTGTGGGTTTTTTTAGTGGTAGCTATGTGATTTTTTGTATTAGGAGGAACATGAGTGTGATGGTATCTCAGATTAAGAGATTGATTTATTTTAGAATGGATGGAATTGTAATGAATTTGTAATACATGTTTGAATTGGTTGGGAAACAGGGTTATAGGATAGTGTTGTGATATGATTTCATATTTATGGGTGTGCTAGGTGTGGTGTTGTTGTGTAGTGGGACTTCTGGGTTTAGTTTTTAAAGGATTATTGAGCAGGATAACTTTGAAAAATTAAAGTTGGAGGTGGCTGAATGGGTGTTCAAGAAAGGGGAGTGTGCATGGGGTTGTTCTAACTTGGTTGTTCATCCTAGTGTGTTATGGATGACTGTGTGGCTATTGCTTGTGAATTTTTTGGTAGTTCCCTATGTAGGGATGGAAATAAATAAATGAACAAAATTATAATGCAGAATGATAAGTTGTTAAATGAAAGGGGTGGGTTGATGTTTTGTTTGTGGTTGTTGTGAGGTTGTCTATATAAGGTTAGAAGCAAGAGCTGTTTTTATGTGTGGGATGGTTGTATGTTTTGAATCTCATAGGATGGACTGAGTGTTTTTTACCTATACGTATAAACTTTTGGATCCTTATGTTTTTTATACACACCCCCATGTGTTGAGTACTATGTGTCGAACATTCCCATTGGTATGGAATATGGTTTCATTCCAAACATCCATGTGTCAGGATGGATGGATTTTTACTGACCTTACAATACTCCCTCTTCTAGGAATTTATCACCCATGAATTTTTGGGCATGTTTTAATGGCATGAAGTTTATTACTAAATTTTTGGTATTTCTTGTGTGATTGATAGTTTGTTTCCCCAAGTGTCTTCGGGATGAATCCTAGTTATTTTTGGGAAAGATGTGTGGTGATTATGGCCAAGGTGTCTATGGGAAGGATGTGTGAAGTGTGTTTCCAAGGTGTGTCTGAGTGGGTTGTGAAAGTGGGGCTTGTGTAAGAGTGTGATAGCATCATAGCATTCGTCATTATGGATGAGTAGTTAACTAGTGGGAAGTTTTGTGGGGTACCCAAATATAGATGTGCTTATTATATTACATTACTTGATTTCCATTTCTTGTTGAGTGTGCCTTGGTGAGGATGGTTGGTTGGTATTCCTTCATAGGTGCGGTTTGTTTCTGTTGTTTTCTCACAGGGGAATTAGTATGTTCCTCTGACTTGTGCATAGGCAACTTTGTATTTTTCTACTGAGTATATTGTATGCTCACCCAATATATATAAAATGTTTTTCATGTTTCTAGGGAGATTAAGGAGATTGTGATGTACCTTACTAGCTCCGTCATTGGAGATGGTTTCTACATCACTAGTTAGTTTTATTTAGGTACTTACCTTGGATTTTTCATTTTATTTCTAGTAGATTTACTTAAAAAAGCATGTGGGGTGGTTTTTGGTTTCTTATTATATATCTGTCTTTGAGTTATATGAGGTTGATACATATTTTCTCCCAATAATGGTTACTATAAAAATGGTATTACCTCCCTTTTTTATATTTATATACCCTTTGTGTTTGTCTCCATCTTATAGCCTATTGGAGGTGGGACTCAAGGGTCATTATCTCTCATTCATCTTGAGGAAGTAAGGTCTTAGAATTTTTCCATTCTTTCCCTTATATTGATGAAAGAGGGTCATGACAAAACCTCAAAACACATCCACATTCACTACCACCACTACATGTAATAAACCATAAAAGTTCAACATGAGACAAGCCACATTTTTTTCAAATTAATACATTTTCATGACTAGTATATAGGAAAAAAATTTATTAAAATAAAACATTCATTTCTTATTTACATCCCATTAATTCCTCATTAATCATCATTCTTATTTAACTACACGAACCTCTTTAATAAATTACTTAATTAACCATTCAACCAATGTTAATATCGTTAATTATTAACAAGTTAATTCTTATTTTACCTACATGACTATTATATAACAATGTAAAAGAACACAAATATAATCTACATGATATCCAACGCACGCATCCCCTATCACATAGCCAAAACCACCTCCTCATCAGAAAGTCCAAATCACCATCCATTTACCATCTCAACTGCCCAATTTCACAACCACATGAATCATAACATTAACCCTCATTACACAACCACACATAACTACCACCACATTATAAAACCATTTATAACCACATCATTATCCCAATAACTACTGACATATCACAAATATACTTCAAACATCTACAGATTCACTTAGAATTTTTTAATTTATCATATTATTTTCATCATATCATACCTCTTTATTTCAATGGAATTCTAACAGAATCCATCACTTCCTTGTGAAACTAATTTATTATCCAAAAATTGGTGGATAAAAAATTATTCTAGGTAGTTATAATCGATCACATAAAAAGTGATCATCAACTCAACAATTATAGGCAATAGAGACCCACCAATGGATAAAACTTTTAGCATGTTTTAAATCCCTTAAAATCAAAATATCAATTATATCAAAATGAATTAATGCATGTGGATTTATTCCCATTACCTTTTAATATTCATAGTTCCAATTCATTATCTTCTTTCTTCACATGTATACAATATTCCCAAAATATATCAAGTAGATGAACCCATCCCGCAAGATACAACTATATGAGAAATTATTTATCCACAACTATATATGATTATTTTTTATTCTCTATTGAAGTAAGAAAAAAGTATAAGTCCCCCAATGACAACTAAAATGTTGAAAATCACCCTTACTAGCCTATGGATCAGTACCCTAACCATTAACACATAGAAATAATTCAAAACCAATTATTTATCTTTGATAAAACCATTCTAATATTAAGAAATAAAAGTAAAATAATGTAAAATAGGAAAAAGGTAGAGAGTAACTCATCCATTCTACCATAGGTTGTTCTATCGTGACTAGGGTCAAAGAAACAATGGAAGGGGAAGAAATTTGTTTTTGGGGTGCACCTAGGTCAACCATGAAATGAGACAATTACTGGAAAATATATTGCATATAAATAGATTTATGAATTTATATGTAGTCTATAAAATATAAATGAATGACAAAATGTTGAGGACCATATCATAGAACATTTGATAACTAAAAAACTACATTGTTGAGGACGAGGGACCACAACACAACCATTATATTCAAATTAGCATCTGGTATTTGCATAAATTTACATGTATTTGATTATATAAACCGTGTATGGGTAGGGATAGACTATGAATTAGCCTAGAACAATTTGTTACATACACCTCAAAATCGACAAACCCACCTAAAATATCATCCCAAGAATCCATTTCATAGTCAGGTCTCTACATAAATGCAATGTTGAATTTTGAAAAGTTGAAAAATAGAACCCTGAGACCATATGGAATAGCTAGACATTCCACATCCCAACTTATCCAAGTCCTATTTTGTCTCCATTATTCATGGACTATTAATTCCAAAAATAGAAGTGATATGAAAAATCCTCAACCAAGATTCTTATGTTTTATCTTGTGCTACCATTCCATATTGGTAAACCATAAGGAACAACCTATGTCTCTAAATTGTAGGATACATGTCGACTATAGTTTCTAGCTATAATCACTCCCTTACTATACAACTCCTCTAAACCTCCCCTGAAATCTCCACCACTATAATCCCAACAATATAATTGGTCATAAAGTTCAATTGTCTACTTTATATTTGTTATAGTGGTTAAGAGTGAACCCTCATCCATGAATCACCATTAATAAGAATAAATGTAGAATAAAAAATTACTCCAACATCCCATGTGAATCTTATATGTTTGTTTCCATAGTTATAGTATGTCATAGAACTATATTATATTATAATATTTATATTATAGTTATTCCATTTATCTAATTTGATCATATACCAATAATGTAATTTAATAATAATAATAAAACATGGTATTATCTTCAAGAAATAGTAAAAGTAATATATGAATATAACATAAAATTTTGAGTGAAATAGTAAATAAAACATAATATAACTATTTAAAATGTTTTTGAATATTTTGTTCAAATTTGAATTGATAAATTTATATAAAATATAGTGTACACTGGTAATGATAATTACAAATTATATGGTGGTATCCTCTTCATATCATACTTCTAGTCACTCCTATATCCTAAATTATGGTAGGAGGAAATATAAACCTCCACATGAATCTCTCAAAAGTATAAAAAGAAAGAACATACTCAGTTGAAAAAAAAATTGATAACATTAATTATTCATTTATATTTCTCTCAAATTGAATGAATTATAATAACCCCTCCCATAAATTTATTGAAATATAGTAATTTAGTATCATACAATGAATATAATTTCATTTTAAAGAAGATAATGAGCAATAAATATCATCCAATAGGAATTTGAAACATTACATAGCTTCCAAAATCTTTTCATGTCCCAAACAATCATTCATGGTGCATTAATGAAATGCCAAATTTGATCTATCAAGTGTTTATGGTTCTTAAATGTTATCTATGTGTGATATTAATAATTTAAAATGTGTAATGGGAATTATAATCCCATTAAACAAATGTGAACATCAAACCAATTGGGGATTTATCATTTATTATTTTATATGTTTTAATAAAAAACATTTTTTATATTGTAATTACACATCAATTGTTTAATGAAATAATTTTATTAATTTAAATATTAAAACTTTTGAATAATTGGATACATAATTGTGTTTATAAATTAAATTAATATATTTATGCATGAACTAATAAAAATACAATAAATAACTGACAATTAGTAATTTCCAATGTGAAAAAATAAGGTCACTTTCTAAATTTTGTAGTAATCATGAATCACATACATAATCATAAACTATGAGTCATATCTTGAAATAAATAATAACATCCAACCTAAATAAAAACATATTTTCTAATCTAATATACATTATATTCAATAGAAAAATTTATTTTTTAATGATATAGATACTAAGCATGAGACAAGGATATTGTTTATCTTGTATAACATATCTCTTTCTTTGATTACAATGAAAACTAAATCTCATATAACTATATCACATGTTGTTATCTTGAACAAACATGAACTTAGATAGTCAAAACAAAAATTAAGGGGCTTGATGTCATAACTCATAATATAGGAATACACATATAATACTGTTTAATTATATATTTATTCTTTATTATTATCACTCTAACTACTTTATATAAAGACAAATTATAAAATTACACTAGCTAAGAATAAATTTTGGAAAATATATAGGTATTGAAACTATTATATAATATCATATCGAAAGATCCATAGAAAATATAAATTTATATAACACTAATAGAATATATTTTAAAATAAATCAGATGTAATTTTAGTTGGAAATTTTTAATATATGGTCACCAATATATGTCCAATTTGTGAAAGGTTCAATCTATATTATAGTGATTCCCTTCAAACATATCCTAATATATAGTGAAAACTGTGTATAATATTATTTAATATCAATTAAGTTGGTAATAGATAAAATCTATGTTATTATTAATATAATATATCCTATATTGTCACAACCCGGCCTGACGGGGCTGGGGCCGCAACTCACCAATCCCGCCTCTAATAGGCAAGGGGAAAGTGACTAGTGCTGGGAAGGAAAATAAATTGCATGGGAGGCATTGCCTAAGTATCTTTACACACACGCACACACATCTCTAATCTCACAAAATGCTAAAATTTAAAAACCAAAAGCAATCAATACATGTATACAATTATATCCCACGACCAGAGTACAACATAAGTAATGAAAGAAAAATAAGGGAAAAGAAATACCCACCAAAAAAACTTTATACGCATACATCCTTATTAGAGGGGGAGGATTTTTGTTGGCTACAGCTTCCAAAAATCTTCACTTCTTAGCTTTGGTAAACACATAAGTCTTTCTATATTACTAAGCTACTCCTGCCTTGGGTCCTCTGTGGACTCCACTGAAAGGATTGTGGTCTTTAAAATATAGGATACATGTGAGGGCGAATCTTGTGGATGGGTGAGTATAAAATAATAAGTATGATCCCCCAATAAAATTAAAATAAAAAGTGAGCAATTGAAAATAAACAGTCCGCTCGACCTAGAGAGAGGGAAATCTAATCAAGAGAAAGACTCCATCTCAAACCATTCACGGTTATACATTACATGTAAGATCAGTCCACAAGGGGTGTCAATCCCAACATGTTACAACACCACAAGGACTCTCAGAAATCACCCAGATATACTCATCTCAGACACAAACTATCATGAGGTTCCAACCATATAGCCGGAAATAGGATTCCTACACGAGGATCTAAAGGTAACACATAAAACTAGGATTACACACTCCATGAGCTCAGTCATCTCAGATCGAACCCATCCGGGAGATACAATCCATTGGGAAGAACCCTACAATTCCTAATGGTAATTCTTAGAGAACATGCTCCATCGGGAGTTTCTTATTAGGTCCAGCTCTGGTGCCCAACACTAGAGGTCTTTTCATCGTCACCATGCACCAAACACAAGCTAATGAAGCCCAAGTGAAGAGGTTCACCCCTCAACACTGCACAATGTTGAGGGAGAACTTCTCCATACTATTCCCCAATTGAATCCTCTCTAACAAGATAGAACAGAGGGAACCACACCTCGCCATATCCCCACAGTTGAGGGAGTACTTATTCTAACTAACTTGTTAAACCATTGTCACTCCTGTAAGGAGTGGTCGACACCTCAGTCTGTCGAGGGAGCATTAACCCCTATCAAGGTATTGTTCTTATTAGGTGGAGAGTCCCACTCCTCTTAATTGTGTCATACATCCATGGTACCTAAAACTCCGAGGAAGTACCCACACCATGGTATGATAAGGGAGTACTACTTCACAAATCGAGGACACACACCCTAAACCAGTAGGGGAGTACCGCTCAGTTGTTAGAGGACCCACATTGTGTTACGATTGGGGTTTATTAACACTATCAGTTCATTCCCGATGGGAGGCCCACACCCTGGTATGTTAGGGGGGTACTGACACTATGCTAAAGGACCCTCCCACTAGCATTATAGGGGAGTATCGACTCCCCTGGGATAACACATATGGAGGACCCGCACCCTGGACTGATAGGGGAGTACCAACTCCTTGGATAGTGGACCTGCACCCTGGTATGATAGTGGATTACCAATTGTACATTTGAACATGAATGGAGGAAAAGTTACCTAAAACAGTGGGGGAGCACTATCCAACCTTAAAAACGTCTCTGGGAAACCGGCACCCTAGTCCACTAGGGGAGTAACTCCACAAAAGGAAATATACCCAAAGGTAAATAACATGTTCCCACAATTTGTGGAATTCAGTCTCTACCTAGTTAGAGAGGTTTGGAAACCTTCTCTATAGTACATTAAGGGAGTACATTACTAGAATCTCTCTAAATTAACCAAACTAATCTCCAATGTCAGCTCGATACCACTCCATAAGCATCTCACTCATTTTATGCCACCTCAAATATCGTAATACATAAATGAATCCAACATCCCCTCTTACATGGAAAAATTCTCATGATAGATTACTCATAAGCCCGAATATGAGTCCCATATAAGGAGATATTAATGGTGGATGATCCATAAAGGACCAACAAGGAGTACACAGCGTGCACTGGGGCACACACTATGTGTGAGCCCGCCTGAGTACATGCTCGTGTATCTTGTCTACACGGTTCACCAACCCATGTAATTCTTCACATCATGTAGAGGATGTACAAGTCATGTCCCTCATCACCAGGCCCCTCTCCTTGTTTACCTTCTACATGGACATGCTGACAATGTCCCTCGCATGCCATGTATCTCATACTACATGGTGTTTTTGGATAAACGGCCACCATCCCTTGTAGGTATTTTTGTGTCTGTGTAACGCACCCCCTATCAATGTATCTTGGACATGTGTTAGTGCATAGGCATGTTTTTCACTCAGCTAAAAAAAGATGTGTCCCATAGTCACACAATCACATGTGCTCCACAGCGTGTAACCCCCTATACACAGGGTGTAGCCCTAAAATATCGTCTTACCTGAATAGGAAGAGCTACATGGCATGTGACACTATACTACACACTGTGTAGATGGAAACCTAGTCTGTAATTTCTTGTAAATTCACTTGATTCTCCCCAATTCATCCCAAAACCCAAATATCTACCTGTCTGGGATTGAGAACAATTTAAAAAGGGCTCAATAACCTTAGAACAACTAAAAATGAAATAAATTTGGCTAATAACTAAAATCCACCAACCTCATTAGAGAAATGTCGAATCATTGGTTGATAAAAAGTTCTTGGATCACTCAAGTTACCGATCTAATGATGATATTCATCAAAAATGGAGATCGGTGCCACCTCGTTTTTCGATTTAGCATTGGTTTCCTTCATCTTCATGGGGGAGAGGAGAGAAAAAATGTAGAGATGTGGTCTCCCCTTGTGTCACTCCAACATGAGGGAGAGGGTGAGTTATTTTGTTTAGGTAAAATTAATTTATTAAATTTTCATTTAATTAATTATTTCTCTACACAAAAACCCTCCAATTCCCCTCTAAACAAACCTTTTGGCATGAACAATTTTATGTCATGCCTAGGTAAAACACGATGTTCCACACTCAACCTCAGTCTCATAGATCTGATCCAAGACTCTGAATGGGAGTAATTTATGGCTCAATCAACACTACATGTTCCTGAAAAAAATATATTAAATATTTTTACTATCACCACACTGACGCTCTAAGGGACTCGCATTCCCACGCCGACCCAATGCCTGTCCCATGAGATATTTGCTGGAATAATCCAATTTCTTTTGGCTCAAAATCCAGGTAATTAAATTCTCCCCATCTTAAGTCTTTTCATCCCAAAAAAGAGAAAGCATAAGTACAAGGAATGAAACTGAGCTCCCCACAAGGAACCCACACCAGCGAACCCACCAAGGATTATTGTGTTGCTTACACGAATGCACAGAGATAAACCATCAAGATCAAAACACTCTCATGGAGAGCTTCTATTTGTAAAACATTTTGTAACAATGGTCATATGTTTCCACAACTGTGAAAAGTTGGAAAACATAAAACCCCATGGTCCATCAACAATCATGAGGTCTAGCAGCATACCACCTCGCTAACCTGATATAGATACTACAGACCCTTCTAGTTCACATCCACCCCTGTATGATCTGTACAATAGCCTCCTCATGTGTTTCTCATCCAAAGTTGACATTGAACATGTGAGGGTATTCATGAATGGGACAGGGCTACACAAAAGCAAATGTTGGTTCTTACTAGGACCTCTATTTACAACCTCTAACTGTAATACAACTCACAAAAACAGAAAAAATTCCACACATACTAGTGGCATCCCGGCTGAGTATGGATGGTAGGCAACCGATTCACACTAAGAAAACATCGTAGGATCTAATTCTTTATCTATGGAATGATTCTAATCATGGATATCCCTCTTCCAGGGCCACCATACAAAAAGTATTTGACAAGAGAAAATCCACTGGAAAGGCCAAGACCTACTCTGATAAATTGTTACATAACCTCACCTTAAACACACAAGTCTAAGAAATTCATCAACCACCTCAACCTCTACTCTGTCCATTTTCTCAGACAAAACTAGGGCCACCTAGGTGAGACACTTGGTCTTACGAAGACCTTCCTCTTCTTGTCTTCCAACTACACCCTCAGCTCACGAATCTCTATGGGATCCATCCAATATGCTTTGTATATTTTAGTACCATGTCGGGGTGTAAACCAAAATATAAGTCTATCTCCCAGTGAGGTAGTAATCCTGGAACATCTTCAAGGAAGTTTTCCTTGTACTCTTCCACTCTTAGAAGGTACTGGAAACTCATAACATCTGCTACATAGAGAGTCAGACTAGCCAACTAGTGAGTAGTCGATTCTACCCTCCCATACATGAGTCCTTTCTGTTATGCATGGGTTTCTTTTTCACCAATATTGTAAAACCTCAATCCATCAATGCTGACACACCGCATTATTTTCCTAAAAGATTCAATCTTGGTAGTAACTATAGTAATCCATTACAAGAATGATTTCCTAAGACCTCGATGTTATAGACAAGAGATCCCAATTAAAACTCTCACGTCCAAGAGTTAGGTGATACTATCATCACTAGTGTTTGATCCTTGATTCTCATCTAGTAGGTGTATCTGAGAATGAGATTCAAGTCAATGGTTTAACCAGAATCTATAGTTCCCAAAAAATACTCATGGAATGAATAGAATGACTAGGAGATGTGTCTCTCGATATGACATATAAAATAAAACATACATATCATAACATGAATCTCTCATATAGCCTCTGGTTCATAAGCTCAAGACACATACATTTATCCTCACCAACATCCTCTGGATCTATGAGCATGTCGTTTACCACTTGCGAGGTGGTGGTGGAAACACCGCAAACAATCTTCCACCTTCTACTGCTCTTCCATATCTTATGCCTTGTCTGGAAACTTGTGGAACTCCTTGCTCCAATCATTGTATCTACCAAAGTATCTCGTCATCTGGCTCCCTCTCACCAACATGAAGGATTATAAAATCTCTAGAGAGATGACCCCAGCCACTTCAAGAATAACATTTCCTCTCCAGTGGTTGATCTAATCCTCGATGCTGCCCTAGTGCCACAAATCCACATGTCTGCATTTGGGCATGGGTATGCCTCCTATGCCATGACCCTGTCAACTTTTGGTTGTCATATACTGTATAAAACTAATCCTGGTGACCACTACTATGGGCCACATCCATATATCCCTTAGCCAGGAAACTCTCTACCACCAAAGCATGCTCTGTCACTCTAGCATAGGTCGGAATTCACTGACGTACCACATGTTCCATGATCTTCTCGCGCAAGCCCTGCTCAATGTTCTTTTGTCTGAAGAATGGATCCCAAATCATATTTTAATAACATAATGACAAGTCTATAAACCTCACTGAGAACTCCTCCACTTTCATGTTTCCCTGATGAGGCTGCAAGAGTTCCTAGATATGAATTGACATCAATGTGGTTGGGTAAAACTCTTCCCTGAAGAGTTGATTGAACTTTTCCCATGTGATTGCCGCCACATCGTGAGACTATATCACTAAACACCACCATCATCTGGACAAACCATATAGAAGGCTCACTGATAGGACCACCATCTGGTCAATAGGTGTCCTCACTAAGAGGAAAACTTGTGTGACTTCCTTGATCCAGTCATCTACTTCATGGGGGTATGGATCACCATAGTACATTAGAAGTCGCTACCTCTAGAATTCATGTAGAACACTGAGCCTATGCACGTCCTCATCCATACCATCCAGAAAAACATTCTACTCTATAGGTGGTGACAACACTGGTATACCACCCATGGGTAATGCCTCAAAATCGGTGCCTTACACTGAATCCTCATCACGGGGTAGATCTTCATCACAATCACATCATAGAATCCTATATGGATACCATCGTGGAGGCATCCTGAAATAGAATTCAATACCTAACATGGTCAATGAGCACATTTAGGGATCTAACTCATGAAGGAAATGAAAAAAAAAATTAAAGTCTTATATGATGCATGTACCACTTATTTACCAGTAATCAGTTCCCTAATATGCCAAGTCAAAAATCAAGTTTTCAGAGTCCTAGTGAACGAATACATAGGCTGCCACGCCAACACAAGAAATTTCAGACTAATATCTAAACTCGAAAAATCCTAACATTATTTCTATGTAATCAAAACCAAGCTCAAGACACTATGAAACCAATTTGGAACCCCTATGGTACCACTCTATCACAACCCAAATCAATGAGGCCTAGGCCAAAACACCCCAAGCCCACTTCCAATAGTCTAAGGACTAGTGACTAGAACTGAGAAGTCATGTCACTTACATGGGAGGAATTTCATAATTACTTTTACAGACACACACATCTCCAAGATCATAAAATTATTAAATGTAAAAACCTAAATCAACCAGTGCATGCATACAACTGTATCCCACAAACAGAGTACAACAGAAGTACAGAAAGAGAAAGAAGTAAAAAACAATTCCCACCAAAGAAAACTATAAAATCGCCCAAAATACTCATATTGAGAGGATCAATGTCGACTTCAACTATATGAAAGCTCCTCATCCTAGCTCTGATAAACACCCCGGTCCATCTATCTCACTAAGCTCCTCCTGCCTCAAGACCTCTATGGAATCTGTCAAAAGGCATGTGGTCTACACAAGACACAAAATAGGAGTGAGAAAACCCTTACTGGGTTGAATATAAAATAATAAATAGGAACCCCAAAAACTAAGAAAAAATGGTGTAACTAAAAATCAATAGTCCACTTGACCCAACCAAAGGGAAACCCAATAGATAGATAAACTCTATCTCAAACCATCCTCGATTGTACATTACAAGTTATCTCATTCTATAAGGGGTGTCAACCCAAACATGTGACCACACCACACTGATTCCCTATAATCACCCAGATATAATCTCCTCAGACTCCTGGTATCATGATGTTCTAACCTCATAGATGAAAATAGGATTCCTACTCAATGTTTTAAAGTAAACACATAAAACCAGAAGTACACACTCCATGAGCTCAACCATCCCAGATGGCACCCGTTCGAGAGGTAAACTCCCTCAAGAATAACCCTACCACTCCTAATGGTAGGTCTAGGAGAACATCTTACATTGGGAACATATTACTAGGTCTAGATCTAGTTCCCAACACTAAAGGTTCTATTGTTATTACCATGTTACCAACACAAGATAAAAAACCAATGTGAAGAGTCCCACCCCTCGCCACTGCACATAGTTGAGGGAGCACTACTCCAGACTATGCACCATGTAAATCCTCTCGAAAAAGATATAATGGAGGGACCCATGCCTATCCACTACCCCAAGGTTGAGGGAGTAATGCCCCTAACTAACCCATTAAACCTTTTTCTCTCCTATAAGGAGTGACTACACCTTAGTCCATCGGGGGAGAATTAACTCATATCTATCTATCATTATCATCAAGTGGAGTGGACTAATCCTCATAACTATGTGCTAAAGACGAGGGAGCTACAACTCTAATGAAGGACCTGCACCATTGTATGAAAATCGGTTACTACTTTGTAAAATAAATACCCTCACCCTAACCCGATAGGGGATTACCGCTCAGTGGCTAGAGGTCTCAAACCATGGTATGATAGGGGAGTACCGACATTCCCATTTCATTTGATATGGGGGACCCACACCCTGGTACATTATGGGAGTATGGATCCTGGACTAATGGACCCACTCCCTGGTACAACAGGGGAGTACTGACTCCGCCGGGAAAACACATATGGAGGACCCGCAGCCTAGAATGATATGGGAGTACCAACTCCTAGGATAAAGGAACTGAACCCAGATACGATAGGGGGTTACCTACTCTAACTTTCAATAAGAATGGAGGGAATGCACCCTAACACAATGGGGGAGCACTTCCCAACCTCAAAAATGTATCTGGGAAACCCCCATCATTTTCCATCAAGGGACTAACTCATCCATATGAAATCTACCCAAATGTAACCAACATGCCCCCTAGATGTAGGAATTCCTATCTCTACCAATTTAGAGAGGTAAGGACATGAATGACCAAGTCCATCATGGTATTAAATTCTGTAAATCTCTCTACTTGAACTACAAAGATATCCAATATCAACTCGGTACTGATCCACAAGAATCTCACTCAGTTCACACCACCTTGTATCTCATAATACATTAAACGAATCCTCCATTATGTACTACATAGAAAACTTCTCAAGATAGACTACTCAAAATCCTGAATCTGAGTCATAAATAAGGAGATATAGAAGGTGGAAGATCCATAGAGGATAGACTAGGAGTACATGGTGTGAATGGGGGCACACACAGCATGTGATCCCACCTAAGAACATGTTGGTGTATCTCGTCAACACATTTCACCAACCCATGTAATGGTGCACAACATGTAGAGAAGGTACATGTCATGTACCTCATCACCTGGACCCTAGTTGTGTTCACCTTCTACATGGACCAACTGACTGTGTCCCTCACATGATGTGTATCCCATCCTACACAACATGTTTGTATAAACGACCACTAGTCCCTGTCGGTCTACTCATGTCAATTTATCAAGCCCGGTGTCCATGTACCTTTCCAGTGTGTTAATGAATGGCCACGTTTTTTCACACGGCTAACCCATTCCATGTCCCATTATTGCACGATCTCATGCACTACACAGTCTGTAACCCCCTATACACATCGTATAGCCCCAAAAGATCATCTTCCCCAAACATGAATATCTATATGACTTGTGTAACTAGACTACACCCTTTATAGATGGAAACCCAATCAAGAATTTTTTGTAAATTCACCCAATTCACTGCGATTTAGCCAAAAACCCAAAGATATTCCTAGCAGAGATCGAGAATAATTTCAACAAGGCTCTTGAACCATAAAACAAAGAAAAACTAAAGGAATCGGGACAAAAATTCCAATTTTCCAACCTATTTGGTGAATCACAGAATCATTGATTAAAGAATGATGCTCAGGTCCCTCTGATTCCTTATGTGATGACGATCTACATGAGAAATGGAAATTAGTGGTACCTTATGGCTTCAATTTTTCATTGGTTTCCTTTATCACCAAGGGGGAGGAAAGAATGAGAGGGATATATGTGGGATCCCTTGTGTCACTCTAACATGAGGTAGGGGATATGTTATTAGGTTTAAAATAAGTTAATAAATTAAATTCCCATTTAATTAATTATTTAACCACAAAATAACCTGCCAACTCGACTCTAACCAAACCTTTTGGCACGGGAAATTTTATTTCACAAATAGGGTAAACACAATGTTTACAACTTAACTGTGATCTTAGAAATATTATCTGAGACACCAAATGGAAGTTATTTACAGTTCACTCAAAAATGTGTGCATGCAACAAAAATATATCTAATACTTTTAGAATCTCCTCACCAAGGCTCCCCGAGCCCTAGCTTCCCACGCTGACTCAGCGCCCGGCCCTAGATATATTCACTATAATATTCTGAATACTTTTTGGTCAAACCCCTGGAAATTAAACATATTATAAGAATCATACATAAATTGATGATAATTTATTAAAATAATGTATTTTAAATAAAACATAATACTGATAATAAAAAAATATCATATTTATTTGAAAAATTATAATCTACTTATAAACTCTTTTACTAATGTACTTAATTATCTTCATGAATATGAAATGTATAATGTTATAAAAAATTTATATTCCACAATATCATTCTTTCCAAACTACTTAATCTATTCATGATGTTAAATTACACTTAATAACTTAATGTATGATGTGCAATTATCCATAATTGTTGTTCATTTATGAGTATTATATGTTCTGATGGTGTATTAATAATAGAATCTATATAATTTCATATAGTGATATTGAATATATTCATGAGAAGAATTTTGAAATACATTATATATAATTCCACTTATAATAAATTTCATGCCATACATTATGTCATTGATATACTAGGGGTATGAATTTCATTCTAATCCTAGCACATTAGGTTGTAGATGATACCAAGCCAAAGAAATATCATTTTTTAATACATTGCCTAAAAACGTCTTAAGATATATTTTCTATGGTTGGATGTATTATTGATCATGTCATTGTATAATGTTATATAGTGATGATATTTTTTCCCTCATAAGAAATGCATATAGACCCTAGATTATAATATATTTTTTCCTCTAATTAGGTCAAATGGGTTGGATATCTTTCTCCATATGAGACATATAAATAAAATTAAATCCTAATATTTATTTTTTATCTAACCAAGATATTTAATTAGTATCCATGAATTGTAATAACTAAATTATAATAATGGATTACTATATATTTTTATATATAAAGGTGATTTTATACAAATTTTTCATACTTTATTTAATTGTTTAAAAATATGACATTTTAGAGGTTATAATATTTTTCACAAACAAATATTAATATTTTATTTTCGGAAAAAAATTTATAAAATATTATATTGAATGACTAATTCAATTTTCGTTAGGGTTTTATATAAATTAAGAATAATAACACCTAGTATTTTAATAGGAACTTATTTTCAGAAAAATATAGTTTATCATTATATTTTATGATTTTATTTAAATGTATAAATATAAATATATAGAAATTAAAATTTTCAAAATTAACATAATTTTTTAAATAGATTTCTAATATTAGAAGAAGATTGATTTTTTGAATTTTCTTATTCAAAGTAATAATTATGTGAATAGTAAATAAATAAAAGAATATCTAAAACTATGAATTTTTTAATAAACGAAGGACAAAAAATTATAATAAACCATTAGTAATTACATAATATATATTTAATTAAAAATATAAATAATTTGAAAATACTATTTTTAATTTATAAAATAAGTTTATAACATTTTTTATCCTTAGGGAATATTTATCCCATAAAATTATTTTGACATTATTATATTGAAAATTTGACATTATCAATTTTAGAAATAAAAAAAATTATATCATGTTTGATTTAAAAATTTAAATTCTAGTGAAACAATAAAATTTCACTTATATGAATAAAGATTATATTAGTAAGATTATTGTTTTTTATCACGGTAATTGTAAAACATATTTTTAATAGTTGTTTTTATTAATATTATGAAATTTATTATCTAACAAATTAAAATGATATAATTTAATTAGATATTATTATTTTTTAATTCCAATATATAAATATATTAAAAAAATGATTTTCAAATTAATATTTTATATGATTAAGAATGCATATTTTCAATAAGATAGTTATTTAAAAAAACCATTTTTCAGATGTTATATATTTTATTTTAAAAGACTACATTCTCATATTCAAAAATTTAATTAGACTAAACATATATGTAATTTAACATCCAAGCAGAAAATTTTATAATGGGTTATATTTTTTATTTTTTAAGTAAAAAAACACATTTTGAAACATGTTATGAAGGTAAAAAAATGATAAATATAAATTCATATGGTGGAAGACATGAAACATGTTTAAAAAATGTGTGAAATGTAATGTATGAGGCATTGTTATCCCAATACCACCCTAAAATTCATTATTCCAAATTTTTGGATTCATTTACCAATTACTAATGTAATTATATAATCAAAATGTAAAGGGTATTCCCAAAAGTCCCTTTTTGCCACGTATAAAATTGGATCGAATACACCCCTCAATGGTTTCACATCCCATTACAATTTACCAATTAAAATCATCTCAAACTACCTATATATGATACAATTTTCTTCATACATAACCCATGGTCTTGTTATTTTATCATAAGGTTGTATTTTCTATTTATCTCTCTAATATAATTTTAAGTCTCCAATGTAAGTATTTCCTTTTTCATAATCCTTTTTCTTAAATATTTCTCATCCAAAACATCATGTATTAATAAAATTTTTAAAACTAGGTATAATTACTATAATGAGATGTTATTATTTTAATTTATGAGAATTATGTATTTCTCAATGTCCACTAAGTATAACAAAAAGTGTTGCTAGTGTGTGTTTATGGACTACCACCTCCATGAAGAAACCACCTCTGTTTTTTGTAACAATCTCTCATGGAAGATTTTAATTATGGGATTTATGAAAAAAAATAAGATACCTACCATTTATATTTTTTAAAAAAAAATTATAATTATATATTCTTTTTTTCATTTAATTCTTTGGGAAATAGAAATTTTAGTCGTTCATACATGCAGACTACAGACTTTGTGACCAAAAAGAGTCATATGTCGTCACCACATATCATGGATAGATTAAAATGTATATATAGATAATACATAATATTATTTAGATAAATATATTATTATTATTTATAATATGAAACTATTTTATGGTTCTTATTACCATGGTTAATGTATATAATAAGTTTCATAAAAAAATTGAATGAACACCCTCAAGTAACTATCATATGAATGAAAAAAATAACTAAAAAATTTAATATGATAATAAATGGCACATATTATATTTAATAAAAAATAATATGGTTCTTATTAAGGTATATAATAAATTAAATTCTATTATTTTAGAAATTAGGTGTTTGTACAAATTGAATCTAGAACAGGGTAATGATTTGCCTCAATATTTTATTCTTTAAAACGCATTTCATAGAATGCATCATATTTCATTAAAATGGTTTGGTGATAATATATTTGATATGAAATATCATTATATATCATTATTAACTAAATTTAACTCCATAATTAGGATTAATATCTTAAAATATTGTATTTTAAAATGTTTTATAATTTGTACTTGTTTTTATGTTTATTTTGTCTTCATTGTGAAATGTATTATATTCAAAACATTTTTCCAAGTTGTGGTGTATATATTTTACAGGAACATCATGTTATATTATTTTTTTTGAAATAGAATTTATTTTTTAACCCATATTAATTACTAATATTTATGGGTATTTTATAAAAAATATAACCAAACTGTACAAAATTGAAAGGGTTCTTTTATGTACCAAATTCACATCTTTGGTGAAAAATTTAATCTACAAACCAATGATTTATTTTAATGTTTTGTATACTTCTCAATATTTTTTTATAAAAAATAATGTTTTATTTTAATTTATTTAATGAGGAATTTCATTATCGGCCTTATAATGTATTTATACACAAAAAATACTAAAACGTTGAGGTAGTTTATAAAACATACTTCTTCATCTGAGTTTTCATTTTTTATTAGATTTTAATTTCCCCTTGTTCATTGGAATTTTCCTTCTAAAATGGTTATAATGCTTAATTTCAAGGAAGAAATAGTTTTTTATCAAAAAAAATTCCATGAAATTTTTTCTTTTTATTTTTGGAAAATCAAATGAATATTTTTAAAAAAAAGAATGTTAACTATTACATTTACAATGATGAATAAAAAATGTTTTCAAAATGTAATTTTCCGGATTTTTTATTCATTTTAATACATTTATCCATCACTAAAGGATTTATATTTCTAGTTACACCATATATTTTCTTAAATTATGTTATTATTTTTTGTTGTCATTTTATTAATATCAAATTAATTAATTCATGAAGTTATTTTGTACCATTTGGATATTTGATACATCCTAATTTTTTTCCATGATTTATTTATTAGTTGTGAGTGATTTACATTAGGATATACAAATAAACCCTTTTTTAAAAATGGGTTACTTAAGATATGATATGTTTTTAAGATTAAATAATATAAATGGGTGATGATTGGTAGAGTTTTATATAGCCCACCAATGAATTCCTTATGGTTTCATATCATATGAGGTTATTTAATATTGTGTGAACAAGAAAAGAGAATATTTTTTGAAATGTTTTTTTTCTAAATTAGATGAAAAAGGAAATTTAAATATATTTATTTTTTAATGAGATGTGGTATTCTATGTTCAAATGTTTTTTGTGAACATTAAGTCAAAATATATGTTCATAATAATATATATACTTTTTTTCCTCCATAACTCTTTGTTATACTATGACTCAATGTCATATTTTATTTTAATATTCTATTATTTATGATCCATGAATCATGTTTAATGTATAATGATTCCCAATAATTTTTGAATTAAATATGTTTTCCCATTTGATAATAAATATTCCTATATAATTACTTATGGAAATCTCAAATTGGTTAGTATAATTTTAATATGATATTTGTCCACTATTTTTTTCTAATATGGTAATGATCTAACCCTCGATTACATGTTGATAATATCTCCCTTAAAAATAATTTCATATCATAACATAATTTTTTCCCTCCCTAGGTTATGAATATTTGTAAAACTTGTGCTATGTTAGGAAGGGAGTATATAATATTTTTATTTAGGAGAAGTAGTGATATATTTTAATTCTATTTTACCTAATCTCCATAACAATAAAACTTTGATTCCATCAGTTATGATATTTCATGTGATGTGTATTATTTAATTTAAGAGATTTCATGTATTATTATTTTTTGATTTATCTTGGATTTAAATATTTTTCATCAGAGTATCATTTATTAATATTGTGTGATTAATTTAGTTATCTTTAGGGAAAACACTAGGGAAAATTATAATGGATCAGTCTAAGTATCGGTTAACATTCTGATGATTTTGTTTCGTATAGAATGTGTTGTTCACCAAGTAATTGCATACATGTTTGGATAGTATAACTGGATGAATTTTGTGGAAAATATATTCTTTAGGTTAATAAACCCCATGTGGGATTCCTAGGTATTGATTCTAATGTGACCTAGTGCATGAAACAAATGACAAAACAAAAACCTATTTTCTGACTTGATGGGGATATGATTTGATCAATCTAATAATCTTTAATAACCATAATTATGTATTTGATTATATATAAACCTTTCTCCAAAAAAGATAACAACAGATACCATTCATCGATTCCTAGATAACAATAGAATAACTTATACATGTAAATTATGAAATAATCTGAATATTATAGGTTCCATTTTTTTAATTTATTAATTTATTTATAATGGTTCTTAATAATCATCATTCAAAGATAGAATAATAATTTGAATAAACTCAGAACAAATTTAGGGTAATCTAAAATATTGAGATATTCTTAATACACTACATAATTAGAATGGGGATAGAAATAAAAACCTCATGGAATTGATCAACTAATTGTATCAGGATGTGGGAAACAACCCTGATAATTTTGATATTAAGTACTTAGGAAGGAGTGAGGAACTCTCTATCAACTCATTTATAAGTGAACAACCACCAAAATTTATTGGGTCTTCTAATCAAATAGTTTTTGAGCTATGGGACAATGTAATGGAAAAAAGATATATTATATTATAAATTTCTTAGGCAATAAGAATTCAATTTTCTAAGTATATTATCAAGATTTTGGCTCCAACCTATGTTGGGTTTTCATTATGTATTGTGTTCATGAAGATGTATTTTACTATTTATTAACTAAGAATCATTGAAAAAAAGTGCATATAAATTCTTATAATTGATGAAAAAATTTTGATGAATATATTTGGTCATATAAATGAATTGTATGAAGACTGACATGATATGAATCATTTTTATCTCTAATAGAAAGAGAAAATTTTATTTCTTCATGACTAGAATAAATCCTAGCCTTGAAATTTAATTAACTGTGTAGGATTTGGAATCTACCTATATATTTTTTTATGTCATATTAAGGTGGATTTCATAGCTAGAATAAAATTCCAATAAAGGGTTCCCTGAGCCGTTTCATCAAATGGCATCAAGCACGCCTCCCTGAACGTCAAAGTCTTTTGACTTATAACGAGGGCCTCGTGGGTGTCCTTTGGGAGACTATGACATTATTTCAATGTGGAGCACAATAGATAAGTAAAAATTGATTAAATATATGAGGTGATATATTTGCGAATAAATCATCGAAATCGTACATATATATATACACATGAACAGAATAAAAAAATATTTAGTAATTGCATCATATAAAAAATAATGATAATGTATGTAATGTCTCTATAAAATTGGAAAGAAGGTGTATATGGAATCAGAAAATACATGCAATACAAAAGAACAAAAAATAAGAAAACAACAATCTAGAATCCTGAGTACTAGCTCAATCATCTACTACCAAGATCCATCATAAGAAATAAATAAAATATGGTGTCCAATGTAGGATAAATCCCCTTATCAGCACATGTATACAAATAATATACCCATGTTCCAATGGTATATCAGATACGGTGTTAGATAAATCTCAGTAGGCTACCAAAAATGAAGTATATAAAATCTAGTCAGTGAAATATAAAATAAAATAGTTTGTGGGTATATATTAATTTAAAGTCAGTATAGTAATGTAAATACCCCAATACCTCATTCAGCCATAGCTAGTGTTGGAAAATGGTATCCTTTCCCAAATTACATTCCAGTTTATAATAATTTTCAACCACACAATATTTGATATAAGTAAAGAAATATAATCCAATGTATAACTAAGGAAACCTATAGTGATTATGATAAAAATGAAAAGGATATAGGGTAACAACCAAGGAATCCTTGACCTCAGGTTTTGAGCCAACTCATTCTAATGACATGCATCATATGTATAAGGGGTCTGAGTGTAGTCCAAGGGGTATCACCCAACGCATTCCAATATAAATGGTTCTCATTGAGTCCAAGTAGCTCACCCAATGTATGTATGTGCTATACATGAGTGATCCCAATGAGGTGTATCCATGGATCCATGTGTTCAGGTATGTCAAGATGGATCCCAGGAGTAAATCTAAGGCAACCTATATCTAGAATTTAGAGAAGGGATCCAATTGTATCATATTGGGCATCCTTTTATAGAAAAGTTCCATGGTCTAATGTGGGAATCTCCCTTGTTAATAGGATCCATGAATCGGAATGGCATCCATTGAGTGCTCAAGACATTCCCTCATGAATCCCTATCTATCTCAAGTATGGACACTCCTATAATGATATAATGGTTAATATACAGTATTCCCCTTCTGTATAATTCATTATTTAATTTAGTCCATGTGATAATCATTCCATTTGATAATTAATAATGTTCATTATATTTCCTTTCATACTAGGTGACAAGCCTAAATATGAAATGCAATCTTTTATTACATTCAATGCATATTCAGATATAAGGTTCATTACATTGCCTTTCATAATCATGAAAAATAGGGATAAGGAAATAAAACAAACTACCATTCAATTATAATTGGTGAGGCTAAGTGATAAATATAAATTGAAAATATAAATAACATTTAAATAATTCATTGATTAATTTGGAAAACATACCATATGAGGATCAAGTGATACCACACATGTATTAGACAATAACATTTCATTTATTTTATTTAAACACGTACCTTTATTGAGGCCATGTATAGCTCACCCGAATGGTGGCTCAAATAAATATAACCAAGGACTTAAGGCATAAAAAGGGAAACACCCTATTTGGGGTTCTCGACATTATGATTACAAACTCTTACAAAAAAGGATGATCATAGGAATAAAATTACAATAATTATATTAATTGAAAATAAAATTCATATTAAATTTCAAATGAAATTGGTGTGATCATAATGATGATAGTCTATAAAATGGAGAGGCTTGAGTTATGAGTCATAGACCAACTACCTTGATCATGTATAACTCTCCTAATCTGGTAGCGGCCCCTATTTTTTCTTGGATTTGAATAAAATATAAAAATAGATTGATGTCCTAAGAACAAATCAAATGATCTTAAATCGCAATAATGTTTTCAAGAGAAAGAAAAACTGATAAATTAAGCCTAAGGATTAATGATCTTTCTGGGAGGGGTCCAGTGAGACTAAAGGATGTCAAATCTGATTTCAGATAATGATGATATTAAGAATTCTAGGATGAGAGAGCCTGGGATCCTTTAATGGGAGGTAGGAGACTGATTTTTTTCTGATTAAGGAAGGGGGAGATAGAGTTATATTTATTATTATTTTAGGGGGAAATGAAAATTTAACAAAATATTAACTAGGTCACATGATTATCCCACATGATTGGCTAATTCGTGCTCCAACTATACACTTCGTACTACATAAGGAGGAACCTTATACAATTTCACGAACACAAATTAACTAACCATTTAAAACCCATGTTGTGTGTGTCTTCTAAAAGTTATAGTGGTACCCACATGGGAGTGAGGTCCAATGAGCATGGTTAGGGATGACTGTTTTCCCTCTTGCACCTCTGAAACACCATGCACTATTATGGGAATCCCTTAGGACATGCTTTCAGGGTTTTTATATACCATTAGGTGTAGTTCTATTATCAATCAGCTGAGGATTCAAGTTCCAAAAAAAACACTTGACATTGAAGAAACTTCTTTTGAATTATTAGTAATTCCTAATGGATTCAAAAAATAGAATTAGACATAAATATAAAGGATCCACACAACATAGAAAAACTATTTTCTTACATTATTCCCATCACAAAATAACTCACTCTTGAATTCACCTTCCAATGGTTGAAAAAAAAATTAGTAGATAAATACCTCGTCCAATGATCATGTATGTCAGCCTCCCTCTCCAAAGTCTCACTATGTACCTGTTAATTCTTCTATTGAACCAATGCTAGAGAGACAAATCAGCATCATATATCCTTTATAATCTGTTCAATGATGCTTATGGGATACTCAAAAGAAGTAGTATCAATATCTATCTAAACCAAATTCAGATCAAAAGTATGATATATGTCGACATGATACCAGAAAATATGTGAAATGTTAAAGATTTTGTGCAAGGAACTGTACCTATAAGGTTTTAGAACCCGATAGGCTACTGGTCCAAATCTATCCTGAATATTAGAAATCTCGGTAGAATGAGATGATAGATTATCTTGACTCTATATCCATATATTCCAAAGTATGTGAAATACCCATTGTATTACAAGATCCCCAACCTTGAACTCCACAGTTCATCGGTGGTGATCATCATATGCTTTCTTTCTATAATGAGAAGTATACATATGCATCTGGATCATCTAGATATACTTTGATGTATCCTAAATAAGATTTTGACCTAAAATAGTTGTCTCTCATGCCTCTAAACACCACAGTTGTTAATGAAATGGACTACCATTGAAGTTCCCAGTAGCAGTTATCTTAGTTGAAACCTGAAATATATTATTATATCCAATCTTGAATAGAGGGATATGCTTCTCACATAAACCATCTAAATCAAGGACACTTTCCACGATCATGTCCTCTACAAACTATTTCATCCATTCTAATTGGCCAATGGTCTGATGGTGAAATGTTGTGATCATAATCACCTATGTACCCATAGATCCATGGAACCCCTTAGAGAACATCAAGGTGAAATGGGAATCCCTATCTAAAATGATAGTATGAGAGACCCCGTGTAGCCATATGATAACAAAGAAATATAGTCATCCAACACATCAACAAGGAAATTTTCATGGATATGAAGTATGAGGGATAATTTTGTTAGTCGATCCACAAATACCCAAACGACATCGCTACCTCGAGGTGACCTTGGTAAAAAGACAAAAAAATCTATAGAAATAACTTTCCATTTCAATTATAGGAAAGGAAATGGATATAATAAGTCAGTTGGTATTTGGTTCTCCTCCTAAACATTATGATTAGAGGAACACCTATAGATAAAACCTATTATCTAACATTTCATTCAAGACCACCATTATTGGAATTGCATATATCGATACATCATGGAGATTCCTGGATGAAAATCCCACTAAGAAGTGTGGGAGTCTCTCAAAATCTTGTCTCTCATATCTGTAAGAACCAAGACAATCCCATGTATATGTAGGATAAAATATCTATAAATAGTCCATTACAATAGTGGTTTCTCGCCATAAATACTCTCATGGAAAACAAAGACTTAAGGATCTAAAAACACCATACTCGTCAACTTATGGAGGAGGAAAGAAGTACCTACCAAGGCTATAAGAGAAGACTAATTGTCAAACTCATGAAACTCTTTATGTAGATCATAAAATAAGGCAATCATTTTTCATTCATCGTAATCTTTATATATGGTATATTTCTAAGTTTTCATGATTAGTGCACCATCAACCAAATTGCCTTTCATAGGCATATAGGTATTCTAAACATCCAAATAATGAATTTACTAAACCCATCTTCAATTCCTGAGATTCAATTTACACAACATAAAAATATAATTGATTATTTTTGAGATATACACAATAAATATATCACCAAAAATATAGTGTCACCAACAATTTAAGGCATCAAAAATAGATGGTAGCATGAGATCATGAATTATATAATTTATATCATGAGAAATCACCTATAGAGATCCATTTGGAACAACTCAATATTCCTACATCGTCACTACAATAATCTCAATTCCTAATATGACATTGAACATTGTATAGCCTCTACCATTATCTAGAATCATCAGAATCAGAATCAAGTGAATGCTTCCTTTCACCACCTGAATGTCCTTCTCACATTCCTCTGACCATAGAATCATCATAGCCTTTTCTATAAGACAAGTATGATATGAAGAAATTTGTTATAAGTCCTATATGAAATAATGTTAATATCCCAAAAACCATATGAATCTTTGTATATCAAATAGGATCCTGGGATACTCCTAGGAAACCACAGTACTCACCTACTCTAGGTCAATAGATACTCCAAATTTTGAGATAATATGACTTAAAATTTAAATTTTTTAGATCTAAAAGATGAACATATAAAACATAGAATATTATTTATTCACTGTTTGTGTATTCATAATGATCTCAAGGTTTATATCATGGTCACTTTCAGTATGAGAATACACTAATATGTCATCCAAAAATACCATGAAAAAATAAATCTAGATAGGGATAGAAAAACATATTCATTAAATCCATGAAAAAAATCCACATTTTTAAGATCAAATGGAATAAAGGGATTCGAACAAAGATTATAAGATTTATGAAAAGTTTTACAGTGTATGTTTGATGACCTGATTCACACATTCTGATAACCTGATCTCATGTCGATCCCTAAGAATACCCTAGATCTTCAGATCTTGGCAAATGTATCATCCATTCGAATTACTGTATACCTTTTCTTAATAGTAATATGGTTTAACCATTGGTAATCCATCAATACATGAAGGGTCACATATACCTTATAGAAAAAAATAATGAGATAACCACATAAATAATAAATATGGCTGATAAATCTTTTATACTCCAAATCTCCCAACTATATCTTGAGCTCATGGAGCTTAGTAGTTGTCATCCTATCTGTAGTAGTGGGCACTAGATCTGCTCTTGGAATTAGATAAAATATTAAAATCTACCTTTATTTTATATGGTGATCTATAAAAATCATCAGGAAATATTTCCCTGAAATAATCTAACATAGATAGTACATTTTTCAGGTGTACTCCCTACCACTATATAAAGACACTAGATATATGATCAGTCACTCCGCATAGTTCAGGATGATCTATTCTAGCTCTACAAGCCTATAAATTTTACTCAACCTTCTAAAGATAATTTCTTCTCTCCAGTGATGTAAAAGATACCTTGTGATGATAGAAGTCTACATAGGTATGATATGGAAATAAACTATACTTCATAAGAATGAACTAAAATCCCATAATCTCAAGGATAAAGGGGAACCATAATAAGGGATAACTATCTACCTCAATGAAAAGTCCCTAAATTGGAGTACACTCTCAGACCACACTCCCAATGGTGTTTCAAGGGTAATACCACCAAAGAAGTACTGAATTTATATCCCATAACATTCTATCCTTGATAATTATATGATGGTTTAAGAATAACATGTATCAAAAAAATAACATGCATTGGTATAGGATACTAGAATAATACCTCATATTGTAGATGGTCTTGTACTCTGATCCTCGGGCATCAGCACTAAATAATAAAACTGATCTGATCCAAGACACAGTGCTATAGCTAGACTACCTTGAGAAGGTGTTCTCTATAGACACTAATGAATTTTAATCTAGATACCAAAATAACAACCTCCTACTAATCATATCATGTTGGTGCTACTCTAACTCCCAATGAGACATGGAAAAACATATTGTTCCACTAAAATTGGAGTTGGTGTGGATCATATTCACATGGAAGTATATGGAGAGGTCCTAAAAAATCTATGATGATTTCCCATATGGCCGCAAGCATGGCACTCCATCAGGTCTCTATCACAATGAGGCTTCATATTCCCATATCTTCCACACCGATGGGATACAATGGATTTGGTAGTGTGGATACTCATGCATCCACTATTATAATGATAAAACTCAATGGTATTTTCCTATTGATGGGAAGAACTAATACCCTTTCTCATAAATGAATTTCATTTACAAATACTATTAGATTCTCTAAAGTTGTTCTTAGGGATGTGATCTTGATTAAAAATCAATAAAACGGTTTGCAGGTGAAAGGAACTTTATTATGAGTGGATGGCATACATGATCCCATCCTCAAAACATCATTATCCTAAGATGTTAAAACCAACTAGAAGCAGTGAAAAGAACTATAACTCAGAAAAACCTGATGAATAGTCTATGGAGGACATAGAACCCTTCACTAAATGAATTAAATCCCTATCTTGGTCCGCACTCCTAATTTATGGGAATAAGTGAGCATATAAGTAAGATTGTAAGTCAACCCATACCATTCCTTGAGGAAAACTAGCCTTGGTAATCACATCCAATGAACATCTGGTGGAATCGTAAATTAATTAGGTTGAAATATTTACCCTCAACTATAGAGGAATATCTATATTCTTGAAGGTAGAAAGAGTTTCCTCCATCCAAGAATTAGCAACCAGTGGATAGTTATGCCTCCAAAAGATATAGGATGCTACTATTGGAGCTCATGTTTCATATATTTCATCATATTTGTAGGCTGTGGAGAACCCTATATGGACTAAAATTGATGTCGAACACCCTCATGTTTTTGGGTGATGGTTCCTAGTTAATGTACAACTATTGGTTCCACATGTGGCAGTCATGATAATATGACAAGAATCTATTTTCCCAACAAGCATGGGGCATGGTTTTTAACAAATTTTGGGTGAATGACTCAAGGAAATTATGTTACAATATCACTAAAAACTCCAATAACACACCACAGAAAAAAAATAATTAGATAGAAGGAATAGTGGAAGAATATCATAAGAACAAGGGATCACTACCAAATTCACTACCTGAACTACTCACTTAAAAGGGCTCAGTATTATTAAGTGTTCAAATTTAGTTTTTAGGGGATCCATAAGGTGATGGGTCAACTATATGTTTCCTCTTCATTTATTGAAAACTATTTCAAATTAATAGTCAATAATTTCATTTTATGGTCTTTTATATATTTAAATATATTAATTGTTTATTAATGCATCCCCATTTTTAGTGAATAAGGGACTATACATTTTATCACTCAAATGGACACCCATTTAATTTTATTTTAACCAATTCTATGTTCTCTCTCAAAATGTAATGAGTAACATACAATGGTTAATTTAGGTAAATTACCCATTCCAACCCACAATTCCCATTTACCTTATGAATTGAAATTTACAGTCACTCAATCAAAGCCAAAGTGAAGATTATGTAAGAAGATATATATAGTTGATATGGGTAGAAACCATTTATTTAAGATTCCATTGTAAACTTATAGAAGAAAACAATATTTAGATTTTTATGTAAACATTATATAACCAATTCCCATACCCTTTAGAAAAATTTTAGCAGGAAAAGAATATATAAAAATTATGGCTCAATCAAGAATCATAATAATCTCAAGTAATGAGTCTAATGAAATTCACCTATATGGAATAGATTATATATGGAATTTTAATTATAGGTGACTATAATAATACATGATTGGAACTTCTCTAACCTTATCTCAATGAGCAACAATAAAATGATATTTTCAATCATAATAATAATAGTAACCATCCCATATCATTTGCATCACCCAATGGTGAAAATATATTTACTATAATATAAAATCTATAGAACAACCTTTTCATTTGAGGAAACATAGAATTTTCCCTCAATATGGGTTAGCTACATCCATGAATTTATTATAAAAAAGTTTTAAATCATTCCTAATCTACTATATTTTGTTAAAAAATTATAAGGAATGTTATGAAATGATATGATACCAATTCATGAAATACTAAACTAGGTGAAACTCAAAGGGTCTCAGATCCGGTGGAAGAAATATCCTCAATAATACCCCCCCCCCCAATATGCCAAAGGATCCCTACTAGTAATAAGGTACTTGGGAATGTCCTTGGGGACACTATTCCCACATGTTAGAGTGGATCACAAGGGGAAAGTAATTACAAATTCAATACCATAATAATTACATTGATGAATGACATAGAGGAAGTAGAAATAATTATCACAGAAGAGAATAAACATCAAAATATGTTAATTATATCATATACAAAATGATGAAAATATATTCCATGCCTCTACAAAATTGGAAAACATGTATACATGGAATTAGAAAATACATGTTATATAATTGAATCAAAAAGAATCCACAAACTATCAAATATACCATGTGTTTTCTTGATAATATTCTTATATCCTCTATAATATACATGAAATCAAGTCAGTCTTCCAATGTATGATGCTTCCTGTTATCGACACCCAAATATATAATCTTCTTAGGTACCAATGGATTCCCAGATAGGGTGAGAGAAATATCAATAGCCCCCACAAAAATAGTCTATACCATCTAGTCTGTAAAATATAAACTAAAATAGTGTGATGGTATATATTAAATTAATTATAGTAAAATAATATAAGTACTTCAATGCCTTAATAATCCTTAGATTTTGTCTAAAAATGTAATCATTTAAGAAATAATGTTCTAGTTTATAATAAGTTTCAACCATAATTTATATGATATAAGTAATGTAATATGTTCCATGGTATAACCATGAAATCCTATAGTTACAATGATAGTAATGAAGAAGATACAAGGTAATAATGAAGGAATCCATGACGTCAAGGGTCAACCCAACTCATAGTAAAAACAAACTTCTTGACTACAAGTGGTCTATGTATAATATATGGGGCATTTCCTAAGGCATTCCACTGTAAATGATTCTAACCATGTATAAGGATCTCTCCCATGGTATGAAAATATTAGAATTACTGGGCCCAATGGTGCATATCCTTGGTTCCTAGTTTCCAAAGACATCAAGATGGATTCATGGGCTTTATATGAGGAATACTATATCTATAAAATATTGAATGGATACTACTGAGTTTTTTTGATAATCCGTTAATAGACATGGACCACGTTTCATGGTGGGTATCTCCCTTGAAAATCATCTCCAAGAATATGAATGGTTTTTGGTGAGTGATCAAGTAATTCCATAGGGAATCAAAGGCTGGCTCATGATAGACCACTCCTTTAAAGAAAAAATGTATCATATGAAATAGGAACCTTTTACATAATTCATTGTTTAATTTAGTCCACGTAATATTGATTCCATTGGTTAATTCAGAAGGTTCATTCAATTTCCTTTCATACTCGGTGATAAAGATAAATATTACATAAAATCATTTATTAAAATAATTTCATATTCAATTATTAGGTTCACTCATATAAATTTCATAAACATGAAATGGAGGGATAAGGTTAGGATACCAATTAAAATTAAATTACAATTTACTAAAAAAAAATTGTTATATAAAAATATATTTTCCAATTAAAATTTAAGAGATTCATTGATTAATTTTAAGAACTAACTATAGTAGTATCAAGTGATAAAAAACATTTACTAGCCATGAAGAATTCATTTATTTGATTAAAACACATAACATTAATGATTCCAAGTCTTTCTCACCAATATAGAGTCTCAAATAAATATAACAAGGGATATAAGTCTAAATAAGGGGAACATTCTACATGGGGTGTTCGATGTTGAGTTCACAACCTCTAATGAAAAAGGATGGGATATATAATATAATCATACTAATTATAAGAATTATATATTATTTTAATTAGAAATTCTAAATGATACAAGTGTGTTCAGAATGATAACATTTTATAAAATGGTTATACATGAGGGATGAGTCATAGACCGCCAACCTTGAGTCTATATAACTCTCCTCATCTATTATCAATAATTAGTTTTTCCTCAAACAGAATGAAACAGAATAATGTATCAACACCCTGAGAATAGTTCATATGATCCTTCATCAATATAACATCCTCTAGATGATTAAAAATTATGAACTGAGACTAAGATTGAAGAACTTACTCAGAAGAATACCTCGAGATCCAAAAAAGGCAAATCAAACATCGTACAAAATAGATATCATCAATCCCTAGTGTTTGGAAAGTTAAAGACTTTAATGGGAAGGAGGACGCTATATTATATCAGGTTTATTAATAAGGAAAAGAATTCAGTTTATATTAATTTTAGGGAAAATAGAAATTATACCCATTTCTAACCAGGTCACATGACTTAGCTTCATGGTTTTCCAAACCATGCGACATATATGTGCCTCCCACTATCTAATGAGGAAACTGCATGGTTACATGTGCACAATTTTATTGATCATGCACCACCCATGCATCATGAATCTGTTAAAAGTTACAGAAGAACCCTCATGGGATTGTGGACCTGGATGCATGGTTAGGGAATACTGTGCACCCTTCATTCCCCTATTAAATGCCCCACATTATTATGGGATACCTTGAGGAACATATCAAATAGTTTATACTAACCATGAAACCAAGTTCTATTGTCCATATTCCGGGGTTCTAATATTTGAGAATTCCTTGGACACCCTTGAAACAACATATAACTCATTAGTAATAACTAATTTGTTCAAAAAATAATTAGAGAAAAATTTAAAGGATCCATACCTCATTGAAAACTGAGTTCTTATTTGTATAATTTGAAACCTAAAATAATCATTATTCCAATATTATTTGTGTAAATAAAATGAAAATTGGATACCAAAGTAAGTGAAATGGTAAATCATGTGAAGGTTCCAATTAACAGTCATCAACCTCCAAATAAATATTGAGAAGTTCTCTAGAATATACTGAAGTGGAACTGGTTAATGTTTTATGTGTGTGAAAAAATGATATAGAGTACATGATTATCAAATAGGGAAAAGAAACATACTGAAGGTATATAATGCTTGGTGTTTTAAATTGAATTAGTATAGTTAATATATGGCCCTAGGTTTTTCTTGAGGTATAAATCTTTTTAATATTAGTTTAATTTCTTGTTTTTGGCATAGTGTGAGTTCCTAAGAAGTTTATGTGTATTAATGGGGTTTCGGGGGATTTATTAGAGCCTCGTACCTTGGTTTTTATAAAAGGAATCTGTACTGGAGCATATTGGTCTAGGTGGGATGGCAACCCATTTTGAAAGTTTCTTTCAAGATGGTCTGGTAATGCATTATGAAGTCCAGGAGGCCAATAGTTACTGACATCTTGTGGCCCTATTTTAAAATATGTACTTGGAGGTGCATGATGGTCAAGGGAGACCCTTCTCTCATATTTATCTTTGAAATCCAATATTCTATATAGATTGATAATGAAATTTCTTTCTTTTACTATGTTCCAAGTTATACGAGGGAGTGTGGCTGGTGAGGACTCACCTCATAGTTGGACTAATGGTAAGGATGAAAATTTTCATATTCATTGTCATGTTTGGGTTCTAACAGGAATATAGATGGAACTGATGTTGGTGATTCATGCCTCATTTTGTCCTGTAAATGCTTCTGTTACAAATATATACTGATACTTTCATATAATGTATTAGTGGATGTGGTTGAAAAATGTGGTTTCAATTTTTTTAATAGTTTCTCCACCTTTCAGCAGGTGAATGAATAACACGAGTGACCAATAGGGATCTTATAAAGGTTATATATTCCCAAGTTGAAATGGGTTGACATTGTAATGGATCACATGTTCAGGTAACCAAGGTCACCTTGACATACTAAATTTGTATGGGTTTGTATAGACATGATCATGAATGTATCACATTTCATATCGATTGGGGAGGCCTTCTTAGTAGATGAACATAGAATATTTTATATTCATGAGATAATGTGACTTAATGGGGTTCCACATACCAATGAATTGGATAGGGATTCTCGATTTACATATTTATTATAGAAATATTACACAGGGTATTAGGTAAATAGGTGTTGCTGAGCACAATAGAACACCCTCAGATTGATCATGAGTCAAGGTGCTTGATTCAGGTTCTAGAGAATAGTCTTAGAGAATACGTCCTTAATTTTGTGGGATCTTGCGAGAGTAATATACCCTGGGTGTAATTCTCATATAAAAATACTATCATGAAACTATATAGATAAAAAAATATGAGTATTTTTATGGTCTCCATTTTTATCACTCCTATTCTAGTTATAGGTAGGAGATGTAGTGTTACTCAGACCTCATCTCATGTAGGAGACATGAGATTAGGTTCAATTGATCAAAAAGAGGATGTCGACCACATATTCAAGATATAAATACTATAATAATCCCTATCAAATTACTTGGTAGATCTAGGCTAGGTATTAGGTCTTTTTACATATCTCACCGATGTAGGTACAAAGACAAATTGTGAGATGGGGTAACCATTCACCGCGATATGTTGGGATGTATGAAATTAGGGAGTGTTTTTGGACGATTGCCTATCGGTTTCAGTTACCTTACAGGTATTGATCCATGCACAACATCTTCCATGTATCTCAACTATTGAATTATCATTTCGACGTATCTAATAATATTTATCTTAATTAGGTTTAGATACATATAGATGTATCGTTCAAGGAGAATCTTTTTTGTACTGTTGAAAAAATAACAAAGGTCATATGATTTTGGTCATTTCCTCTTGTATGTATTATTAGGAGTCATGGAATTTTACAAGGAAATACATGGTTTTGGGAGGCCCACATATGTTCTAATTGGATAAAGTTATTATTATGTTATTTTTGAACACCGCTTGAAGGTAAATTCATTTAAAAATCTATTTTAGTGGGGATTATTGTATGATCTATGTATTTTTTGAGGTATAGTTACTTTGAATTTAATTTTAATTTATAATTTTTGGACTAGTTTCATATACTAATAAGGTCACATGAGTTTCCAAGGTTTTCAGGGAAATTTCATAGCTCAGATCATAGGTTTTTGGGAAAGGTAGTGGGACCACATGATTAGTAGTGACCATGAATGCAAGCCACATGGTTTGAATAAAAAATGCATGGATATAAATTTTGAATATGTAGGACACACATTTTGGGGTAACCATACAGTCTAGAGAACATTCCCATGTGAGCCACCTTTAGTATTTAGTAGAGGTTAATTCCATGGTCGGTTAATAGATTATCAAACTTTATTTCATGATTGTGAGAGGTTAGATCTTTGACATAGAATTGTTCTCAGTTAGTGCACGGTTAGGAAAATCTTAAGGGAAAATATTAAAACCATTTATTTTGAGGATAAATAATTATTTTTTTCAAAAATTACATAAAAATTTTAAACCCTCTTCTATTTTTTCAATTATCATCTTGTTATGGCCATTCCTTCTCCTAGCATTGTTATCATTAAGCCTTGATGAGGAATTGTGTGCTGATAAATCATATGAACTCTGTTTCAAGTGTTCATCATCTCAAGGGATACTTGTATGTATGTTATTTAATAATCTTGTGCAGTTCTTTGTTTTCCTTTATATTAACAGAGTTATTTTATGTGCTTGATAAAATTTCCTATTACCTGGATTTTCATATCTTCATCCTTTTAATATTGATCTAGAATGAATCTAAGGTCCATAATAGATGATTTTTCTACCATATGTATATGGTAGGTGGTATATATCTTTCTTTAAATTTCTACTACTTTATATACCCAGTTGTAGTTGTTCTGTAATGCCAGACATTCTAATGGTTCCCCTAAAATTAATTTAATTCTTGAATTGAATGTATTAGGAAATTTTTAGGATTACCACTAGTACCATTGTGATCATTAGAGGTTTTTACCCCAAACCATGGCCAACCATGGGGTGTTTCCTTCTATTAAACTTATTTTATACCACCCCACTGGGTGTGTGTAAGGTCTCCAAATATTTTTGGGAGCCTTGGTAAATTGAATGATTGGTTATGAGAAGGTTATGCCTAATTTAAAATATGATGGAATGATTTAAAATTATTGGAATGATTAAATGGATTTTCAGTAATTTTTGAAATGATTTTGATGAAATCATGAAATTTGAATGTTTATGAATTGATTAATAAATTGATTTGGTGAATTGAAAATAGTATTGTATTCCTCAGATGATCTCTAGGGTTCCTGGTTTGAATAGATTGTATAAAAAATCATACTCCAATAGAATTTATTATGGTATTTGAATCCTTGTAAATTTTAACTACTTAGATCAAGATCTTGAAGGAAGACATGGGCCTTGCTACCCCTTGGATTGGGCTTACATGGACTCACATTGAACATGCTCTATTGACATGATCATGGAATCTACCCATGTCTTTACCAATTTTCCATCACTATTTAATAAGGACTCTATGAGGATTCCTTGGTCTCTAATACCTTGTATATGGCCCTTGAAGGACATACAATTAATTATAAGGTGTGAAAATTATAAAATTTAAACCCAATTTACACTACATTTTCTAATATGGTTGTTATACTTTTGATTACATTGATTGGATATTGTGAAAAAAATATGTTATTTAAAAAATACTTGGTATGGTTATCCATTATTTGTTGTTAGGTAGGATAGTTATCATGAATATTAATTTATGTCTTATAACTAACCTTGTTTATTGTATCTTTACTATTGATTATTGGGATCTGTGCTTGTCTTGAGATGATAACACTTAACTATTATAAATATGATATATTGAACATTTATTTATTTTATGTTATATAAAATGGAATTGAAATAGTATTTTTTTGTGGTATTCTAAAGAATTTTATATCACTCCCTATTTAGGATTACATTGGGTACATAGGTAGACTTTATAGATGTGGTTTGGGACTAAGGACAAAACCCATTATATGATTCATTATTACTTGTTTTTTAGGAGTGGGGGAGAACATGAACGCGCAATGATCATTATTCTAGATGGAGATAGTTCATTTGGGTATTTTCTTACCTTTTGATTCATGATTTATATTAGATGCCTATATACTTTTTTCCTACATTGTAGAGGAATGTAACATCTTTTTATATATTATATTTCTTCATCATTTTTTATTTATGATATCGTCTAGATTTTTACCTTTTGTTAGTGATTTATATTATGATTCTACAATTGGTTCATTTAATTAATCTTATTGGAAACTCTCATATATGAGGTAATTTTTTCCCCCAAAACACCCCCTAGTCCCTCTCTTCTAGTTGAAATCCTTTGGGGAACGGGGAGGCATGCTTTAGACCTTGTTACACACTATCTTGGGGAACCGTTTAGTGGCACCCAAATCAAGATGTTGTTATTATTATTAATACTTAATCCCCAGTTAATTTTTTGTCAATAAAAACATTCCTAAAAAAGTAAAACATAAGGGAAAAGGGAAATTCCATGAAATAACTACCGTTGATGTTGATTTTTCTATGTAAGGAATATTTATCCTTTACTCTAGATTTTGGGATGTATTATTAATGTTTTATTTTAAGAACTCTATAATATCGTAATTTTTTTAATGGGATTAAAAACACACCATGAAAATTATATTTTTAAGGAAATATTCTTGATGTATAGTTATTATATCCCATAATTTATTTTATATGTATATTCATTATTTGAATATTATTTAATTTCACTTTAAAAAAATTTATTAATATTATAAAAATAGGTTGAATCTCTACACATAGAGGAAAAATTATTTCAAACAAGGAGGTCACATTTTATATCAATATATGATATTCTATGATAGGGTGATTATGGACATCCTTTACATAGAAATTATGTAGTGTTAATCGTCATACCAAACAAGTAGACACCCTTGTCACAAAAATTTAGAAAAAAATACATTTTTAGGGAAACTAATATTGAAAAGTTATGAAAAGATTCTTAATATTTAATGGTTCATGCCACAATATAAATTTTATATCATATCAAATCAATAAATATGAAACCCTTTTATATGATCAATAGTATGAAATAATTAATATTGCAAGTATTTATTTTTTAAGGGGATGGGGGAGAATATAACAACCTTATATTTTTATATATTTTATCCTCTAATAAATTCCAAGATGTTGGATAGGATACTACACATGTAAAATCTAACTAAAATGAAACTATGATACTTTTTAAATATTAATACATAGCAATTAAATTAATACTAATGAATACGAGTAATCAATTTATGAAATATATTAATATATATTTTGATATATATATAGTTTGTTTTATAAAAATTTACCTAGTTCATTATTAAGTTTATGAATAAATATTTTTTCTCATTGTAAATTTTTTATTAATTTAAACATATAATACTATTCATAAATGTTTACTTTTAAAACTTATTGCATTTATTAATTAATAATACATTTACAATTCTTTTATGAAAATTATAAGTTAGAAAAACTACTATTATATAAAAAAATATTTTACTATAATAAAGTTTCACATTGTTTTTTATATTTTTTTAATTTATGGAATAGGAAATTATAGAAATTCAAATTCAATAAATTATGTAAATTCCCCAACTCTAGTAGCCAAAAGATATAGTTTTCATTGTTTCGTTGTCACATGATTTAAGGAATCACATTCCAGGTACTAAGCATTTTAGTATTTTCAATAAACTACATGTATTAATTATCTCATTTACATTTGAAAACATAAAAAAATATTATTTCATTTTTAATTGAAAAAATTATTCCCTTTTCATATCCATATATATCAATCAAAATACAAATCATGGATTCCAACTGTATGGAATATAATAAAGGGTTGAGATCAAATTCATAGCTAATGTATGTGTGGAATGGATTATATCATGAATAAATAATTCATAATAAACATGGAAATTTAAATAAGTGAAACATATTCAAAATAATCAATTACGTAAGAAAAATATGATATGAATAAATAAAGATATAATAATGTGATATAAATAATCACTTAACTGAGAAACATATCAATGGATATTCTAAAAAGTTAAATCATCACATGGACATAAATAACTTAATTCATTATTAGGAAATTCATAATGCTAGATATCATAAAAAACCATCAAAAACTAAATACATTACATCCCATATAAATTGGTAAGGCCTCAACCAAATACCCAAGATTGTTTGTCTCATGAGAGCTACAAATGGATCAAGGTGCATTAGTAGGCCCCACATGTCACTTACGAAGATCAATTAATTCCTCATATAAATGGTGTGAATCATATTCTATAAATAAACTCATATTCATAAATGTATAAAAAAAATTAATACTTTCCCAAATCAAAAAAACATATACCTAAAAAATTCATATTAATATGTGTAATATTATCATAATAGTACATTTTAATTAAATTGATCATAAACCATCTATAGAAATTATAGGGATAGTATGACTACAATATATTCCAAATGGGGACTAATCAAAAATATGTTTTTTTAATTTTTGAATAAAAATAAAAGGATAGATCTATTAAAATCATTCATTATGAAAATATCCTTTTCAGATTGAATAGAAAATTTTAACACTAAAAAAGTACCTAATATTAGGAAAATAATTTTCTTGTAAAATAACCTTTAATAAATTATAGGAAAATACATTGAAATGAGTGGTCGTGATGGTGAGAAATTCTATGCATGTTGAGTATAAGAAAATAATGATTACATTCACAATTAATGAAAATTTTAAAAAATACATTGTTCTAAAATTTTAAGAAATATTCCTTTTAAAATTTTATTATTAAAATACCACCATTAGTAAATATTTCATTAATAAATAATCTTGGTAATTTCAAAAAAAATAGAATCCATCAAAACAGGAAAAAGGATTATTTTCAAATAAAAAGAGAAATAATGCTTTCTTTTTAAAAAAATTAAACAATAATTTTTAGTACCAAAGAGAAAAAATTGCTCTAATTACATGAAATGTTAATGAATAAAAATAGGTGAATAGAAATACAAAATTTCAAGAGTTATTGATCATAATATTTCAACATTATATAATTAATCAAAAAAAATCTTGATTAATGATAAGATTGTTAAATAAAAACATACCGCATTAGAATATTTTTCATCACAAGAATCATGAATAAAATAAAATAAAATCAAAGATTAAATAAAATTATAATATGTTAATTATGATATAAAATATATAATTGGATGTTTATATAACACACAAAGTAAGTAAGGGATAAATATTTCATATGTCTCATGGGAGTAAAAGTGAGATTAGAAACAACTCTATCTGGTTTTACATCTTTATTATCTATATGAAACTCCATTATACTAAATAGAAGTTTGTTTTAAATAAATTAAAAAACTATACTCATACATATTAATCTAAATATTATTTACTTACAGTATTTTATGACTATTTTATCAATAATTCTATATTAAAATCATTGTTCCTTGTGATAATTTATTCAATTTTCATATATGTTTTAGATATGTCATTTCTATCAAATAAAATTGAACATGGTTACAAAATCTCCAAAATTTAATCAATGGAATAAATTTACTATATTTTTGAAATATAGTTTTTTATAGTAATCAATAAAATTTATGAATATGAAATGGATTAAAATGTTCCTAGAGATGGTAGGTTATACATATGCATGAACATTTATAACATTTCTCTTGATAAATGGAATGGAATGAGTATAAATATAAAATAACCTTAATATAATAATAATTATTTTTATATAAAATATATATTAATAAAATTCATCCTTATTTCAATCCATTAAAATCATTAGTGAAAAACATGTCACATAACTTTGTGAGATAATAGCACACCATATACATGAGTGACATAATCATAATCTAAAAAAATAAAGTAATAATGTATTCATGATATCATAATGAAATATGTATAATTATGTTTAAAATATCATATATATATATATATATATATATTTAATATATCCTTAATAAAATTCAATTAATCTAAAAATTTGGAAAACACATCACGTTGGATTGTGAGGCAGTAGTCCTCTGTGAAAATGGGAAACAATATTGTGTTCTAATGTATAGGAAGGGAATAAGGTAGATGATATTTTTTAATATAGAAGTTCATTAATATCATAAATATCATATAAAATTTTCAAATCCCACATTATTTCAAGACGTCAATGTTTGTGATAAAAATGGATTATATTGGTTCATGAGGAAGTGGTCCACCATACACAAAATAAACTCATTAGTATCCTATTTTATGGATGTAGAGATGGATATTCATTACTACACTAACATTATAATAAACTATTACAAGGGAGATATTAGATTTATTATATTATAATGGTTTAAGAAAATTTTGTGGAGGTTTCATAAGAAATAAAAAAATATACATGATATGAAGATTACCTCTTATTTGGAGAACCCATTAATTTTTATACATAGATCCTTCATCTTAGGGTTTCTCAATCAAAATATGGATTTTAGTATTTAGAGAGGTATTTTATGATGATATTTTGGTGAATATTGTCAAAGTCAAGGGGAATTGGGAGTGTTTAGAGGAGAGGAGAGTGGGTCTATTTATAAGTGTGGGGGGGAATTTTTTGTTTTTGAAAATATTGAATTACATCCACAATTTTTTCATTCCAAAAGCCTAAAAAAACTTCCACTATAGAACCATATTTTTTTAAGTACAAATATTTCCATAAAATGGGATTTGGATAAGTTTGGAGGTCATTTCTCATTTATCTAATTACAGTAACCCTTCAGTAAACCAATTTAAGGCTTACCCATGATAATTACATTTTACTACATTTATTATTCATACTGATCAAAAAATAAGATGAACTTATTATATAAAATTAATTATTATGATTTGAATTATGGGATCAATTTTATAAAATTTAACTCATATAAGTTGAATAATTTAATTTAAAATAAAATTCATAGAAGCATAAAACTATTGGGGTTTCCAATGAAAATAATTTAAAACATTAAAATGTTTTTACATCATAATTAAATATTATATTAATTCCAATAACCAAAATTACTTAAAATGGAATAAAATTTCAAAAAATATAGCTAAAATTAAATTTAAAATTAAATTTAATAATTTATATAATTTATACTAAAAGGTTTTTTTCAATAAAAAAATAGTGTTTTTCACTATCCATCAAAAAATAATCTATTTAGAACATTATTCAAAATTATCCCAAATATAATTTTGAAAAGAAAATTTAATAAATTATGATTATTTTGTTTAATAAAATTTATAAAATTGGTAAAAATTAATTGTAATATATTTTCAGAAATCCGGACTAAAGAACCTTTTTGAAAAATCAATTTTTCGGAAATCATTTATTTTCCATTAAAATTATTCTTATTTTTTACTAATGGTTATATTACCATTTAATTTGTTTTATACATATAAAAAACATGTAATTTAAATTATTTATTTAGTATTATTCATACCCTCCAAAATAATGGCTATGATATAATGGTCATGTATAAATTATAATGTTTTAAGAGTGAATTATATTTCATTTTAACATAAAATTGCATGGATCACAAGATATCGAAGAGGATGAATTCATTTAAAAATAAACTTACCATTAATTCTCTTTATGTTAAATTCACTAATAATCTTGATTTTTCATTCCATATACTCTATTAATTATAATGATCCTATTTCAAAATATTAGGTTGTTACATTCCACCCTTATAAATATTAAATCCTTTAAATTTAAACATAATATTATAAATTAAGTATTTTACATTTGTAAATACCTTTTTATAAACCTATATAAAAAAGGTTTAATAAAAAATTCACTTGATATGTTATAACTGTATGTAAAAAGGTAATGTATGATAAAAAAACTATGATCCCATGTATAAGAATATTAATGGGATGTTAAGATATTGAAATGGATTAAAAATGTGAAAAAATATAGAGAGTTATAGAGATCATTGATCGAGAGAATGTGAATGATCAATGGAATGTAAACGACCTAAAAACATAAACCTTTGATGATTTAAAATAATATTTTATTATATAGATATGAATTATATATGATATAATATTTTTAATAATCATTTTCTTAAAGATAATGATTTATTTTAGTATCTATAAATATGAGGAAATATACATACTTGAAATAATTATATTTAATAATCAAAATATTATCCATTTTTTGTTATTAGATCAATTTATATATCATATTATACTCCAGGAAATGAATATCTTGAAATGAGTTATTATTTTGGATTCCCTAATAGTAACTTTTAATGGATTATACAATCTATAGAAGAGTCAAAATTCTTTCCATATGTCTCAAAACATTTTCAAAAACCAATATGGTTGGTATAATATATCCAATATAATACAATAATATCTATGCCTCAACTATATCTTCACTGGATCTTCATTAATATTTATCAATCAAATAATTTAATTATAAACAATGGAAACTTAAAAAAACATCACATGGACCAATGTTAGGAAAAAAATCCTTCTAACCTTTTTGTTGTGGGTCGATGTCCCACAACCAGGTTATATTTTTTTGGTTATAACCCAACAAGTAGTTTGTGAGTATTCAAAAACATTTATAATATAATTCCAATCATGTTACCAAATTGTAATAACCCATAATTGCCTCAATATAACAGGTTATATAGACATTAAAGATTTCCAATTCCATAATGAAAACCTCTTCATCATTATTATATCAGCATTAGGAACATACTAATAGTTATCCACCATCAATAATGTGTTTTAAAGAGGATAAAATTTCCACAAAATCACATTTCCTGGTCATCGATATCATTCAACATATTCTGTAAAAGTACTAAAGGAATATAACCCCGATACAATAAATATACTTTTAAAAATTATTATATAGATAATATCATTGGTAAAATACTCCTATAACACAGTTTAGTAATCCAAACTGAATAACACTAATAAATCCACTTCATATATAGTAATAGGTTAACATTTTCAAGATAACTTTTCTTTCTTTGAGGTATTTTACCCTGATAAATGTGGAATTGATTTGGGTAGTGTCCTTTATTCTTATATTTTTTCATCTCATATTGGTATATTGTTAAGTTCCATTGAGACTATGATCATGGTGTTCATTCTCTCAATAGTTTTAGTAAATTTTTATTCTATTAAATAAAGTTTCTTGGTGTTTCTTTAAACAATTATCATATGTGGGAAAATACATTATATTTTTTACTATTATCAATGTTTCATCTTATTTCTACTTCTTCTCATTCATCTCTTTGAAATAATAAGACATTGAGAATTTTTTATCGGTCTTGATAGCATAAGATACTATTAAATCATTTTATTGGATTATTTGAGAGAATAGTCCCCTAATAATTATTTGACTAATAACATCAATGAAACAATAAATCTAGTTATTTTAATTATTTATATAGTTTGTAGAAAGCTGTGATAACCATGTAAAATTGGAATCATGCATTGCAAAATTTTCATCATCCTTTGGTCTCATACACAATAATAGTATCTCCATATCCACTTATTTCTTGGGGAATGTTTCTTCCACTAAAATTATATTGAAATAATCTTATTCCATGATTGTTATTTCTTTTTCATCCTTAGTGTTTTGAATTAATAAAAACCATTGATCTGAATCTCCTAAGAGATGATAAATTGGAATGAAATGCTTTTATAATTCATTACTAGGAAGAGATTTAAATATTAACACAAATTAAAATATTCAATTTTTAGGTACAAATAGATTTAGTATTCACATTCAATTATGGGGGGTTTGGACTCAATGACTAGTTTAACATTGTAACGCTACATACTGGATTAGCGGGATACTCGATAATGGTAAGGATATTACTTGTAGAATATTTCATATGCCCCAATATGGTTATAATTTGATGTGTTAAATTTTTACCAATAACTCAAGCTTTATTATATTTCCTAGGAGAGAAATTCCCATATCATTTAAGTTCATTTATTTTTGTGTAATTCCTTCCTCAATATTTCATTTTTAAACAATAGAATACACTAGATTAGATTAAAACATTATGAAAATTAATGTATCATCCCAAAACATGTGATGCACTAATAATAGGTATAAATTTTTATTCATTGATAATATAATAATCATAAACATGGTTTCTTTCGTAAAATGTTCAATTCATTGATTCATTATCATACCCATCATAATGGTTTGTAATGAGTATGTGAATTAACCAAACAATATCCATTAGGATTTTCAATAAGGGATTTTAGTATGGACTATTTTATAATACCATGAAATGATCGATTCAAGAAAGAATAATTTTTTTATATTTTTTCCCCTATGTACATCAATTATAGAACTGGATAAATATTTTTTATCTATAATGGTATTTTTATTTACTAAAACCATATAAACTCTATAATTCCAACACATTATTATATTATCCTCTACAAATAATTAACCTTAAATTAATTCATAAGGTTATATTATCTAATTTTTTTCCCTAAATGAAGGTAAAATTATTTTTTATAAACATACATCAATACCAAAAATAATGTCCCAAACCCCAATTGCATAGATTCCTAGGTTTAATTATTAAATAAAAATAGAGAGAAGGAATTGCATCCTAATGGAGTGAATAATTTTATAATTTTTGAAAATGTCATATTTTGTTGAATATGATTTAAATTTCAAAAAAAAATTCACATTCAATAGAAACACCATTCATACCTTTATCACATAACTACATATCCATCGTAGCATTAATATTGGCATATGGGAGAATATAACATAAGAAATGGGTGATCGCAATTATCAGTAAGGGTATGAGTATAGATGATATTTTCATGAATTGAAAGGAATAATAAAAATTGTAAGGTAAATAAATAAAACACATTCCATTAAATGAATTAATTAATCATAATATAGATGGATGAAATGATTATCAAATAATGCTATGTAAACAAGCTGATGTGTTAGAAATGTATCCATAAATACTCTAACTAATTGAATTGTCAGAGGGGAACCAAAAAATGAATTAATAAAGAGGGAATTCATAATTCCAAACATCTTGACCACATGGTAAATTCCGCATTCCATGACATATTATTTAAATGGGTAATTTATCATTCAAATATGCAAGAAAGTTCGCCTCAGTAGACCTACCATTGCATCAAGGTTCTATAGTGGGCCACGACTATCACTTACTATGTCTAGTAAATTACTCATGTGAATGGGATGAAACATAATAATCATAAAAAAAAATTTCAAATAACTGTCATATAAAATTTTAATACATTCCCCATTCAATAAACATAAACATAAACCATTTAGATTAATATAGAAAATAATGTCAAAATAGTACATCCAAATCAAACTGATTAGAAACCAACTATGGAAATAATAATTGTGGTATTATTAAAAAAAATTACAATGTGGAATATAAAAATTGAGGGTTATTTAAATTATAAATTTAAATACCAAACAAATTTCATTAATAATGATTTCAAAAATATCATTTTCTTTAAATAAGTTTTAAAACTAATAATTAATATATTATTAGGGGAACTTTTAATTGAAAATAACCTTTTAAAAATTTAAATTAATCACCCAAAAAAATTGTGTTCGTTATTAAAGGTTATTCTGTACATTATGAGTATGTTAAAACAAATCTATCTTTCACATTTTTCATAAAATAGTCAAAAATTAAATTTTTAAAAATATAATATGAAGATTAATTTTAAAATAGTTTTTAAAAAATCATTTATGGGTAAAAATATCATGATTAATTAATTTATATAATTTTAAAAAAAATATAGAATTCATTTTTAGAAAACAAGGACATGGAATAGAAAATTATTTTCAACAAAAAATAGAAATAATGGTGGATTTTTATAAATACACTTTCTCAATAATTTTTTAAAAAAAAGAGTAGTAAATGGTATTATTACATGAAAGTATCATTATTTACCAATTTCTATGAAAAATCATGACTTTAAGTAGTGATAAATCACATGTTTTATCATAAAAAATCTAATGGTAATCTATCCTGATAAAAGATGATATTGTTTAAAGAAACTATTACCTCTTTTGTATCTTTTAAAATTTAAACCCCATGAGAGATATAACATCACATTAAATTTTACATACAATGAATTTATTTTTATCTGTGATATAACTTATCAATGGGTTAGTATATACATCCCACAAATTAACTATGTAATGAATATGGCATATGTCTCAAGGGACAAAAAGTGACATCTGAAACCATTACCTCAACATTAACATCCTTTATATGATTCAAAACCTCTTATATAATAAATATATGTTTATTAAAAATATATAGTAAAAAAATATTAAAATATATATAATTCCATATATTATTTTCCAATATTATATTATCACATTTTTACTAATAACTCTTTGTTAAAATATTTGTTCCATGTGATAATTGCTTCATTTTTCATGTATGATTTGTTTTTGTATGTTCAGTCAATTTACATTTATCATGGTCACATAATATCCCAAATTTTATCCAATATATAAATATCATATATATTCATTATATATTCACTTATAGTAATCTATAAATGTCAGATATAGAAAATGGATTACACTATTCATGGGGAGAATATGTCGTACGTAAGCATGAACTCAGTTTCCATTTTTCTAAAAGGATGAAAGTAAATGGGGAAAAATAATGCACCATTAAAAAATAAATAATATTTTAAATATATAATTTATATTAGTCAAATCAATCCTTATTATATTCTTAAAAAATTATTAGTTTAAAACATGTCGCATAGCTTCATGTGGTTGTAGTTCATAACACACATGAGTGACGTTATCGTACCCCCATTGAATGGAAATATAGATTTTATATATAATATAATTAATCTATAGGTATAATTATTTTACAAGTATCATATAAAATAATTTTATCTATTTTTACTATCTTCCATGTAAAATTAAAATGGTAAAACCCCCATGAAATCAGTTCGCGAGGTAGTAGTCACTGTACATATGAGTGATGTTATTGATCTCCAAAAGGTTAGAAGGTAAGAAGGTAAGTGTGATATTATAAGAAATAATTATATTAATTACATAAATATAATTTAAATATATTAAATGCATTATTGTATCCTACCTTTATAAGAGGTGATAAAAATTGATTAGGTTTTTTCACATGGCGGTCGTACATCGTACACACAATCAATGGTTCCATTACCCATTTTATAGAGTTGTAGATAGTTCTAGGATATTATATTAACATAATGAAATATAATTATATGGGAGATACTATAATTTTAATATTATAATAGTATACTACTATTTTATGGATGTTGAGGAAGAAATAAAATAAACATTCACATTAAGAATTATACCTCTTCTTTAGATAACCCCTTATAGTTTATACCTAAAGCATTCATAGTAGGTTTTCCTAATAAAAATATGAATTACAGGATGTGTGGGGGTATAATGGAAGATATTTGTGTATATATTTTATGATACAAATGGATTATATTATTTTATGTCATGAGTATTGGTGGTAGCCTTTTATTAGTGAGGGAGAGGATTGACTTGGATGTTTTTAGAAAGAATAAATTACACACACATTAGACTCATGAAAAAACTCTAACAAATGGGAAATTATTGATTCATATATTTGATAAGATCTATATATATCTATTAAAATGGAAATAGACAATTTTGTGGTCATTTTAACAGCCATATTCTTAGTTCAACCCCTGATAAACCAATTTTCTCCATAATAATGATAGTTAATTTTTATAGATATCAATAGTATAATGTTAAAAAAATAATTTGACATTATAAGATAATATTATTTATTATTATTATAAATATGGAAACCATTTTTTCAAATTAAACATAAATAATAGGATGAATTTAATTTTAAAAAACTTGTTTTTGTGTCTAAAAGTTGGTATGTCAAAGGAAAATTTTTCAAATGATTACAATGTTTTTACATCAGAATAAAATGAAAAAATTGTTTAAAATAACTTAAATTATTTAAATTTTAATATAATTATAGAAATTTTACATTGAAACAAACTTTTAATATAATTTATCTTTTTTCAATGACATAAATGAAATGATAGATTTCGATAATAGTTACTATATCTCATTATTCTACAGAAAATTATTCCTTTCAATGAATTATAAAAAAAATTAACCAAAGAAAAAATTTAAATGTAGATTTAAAATATTGATTATATTTTTTCAAATAAATATTCTATATTTGGTACAAATTAATTTTATATTTTGTATAAAATGTGAAATAAATCCACCATTTATAAAAATATAGTTTACAGAAAAGTTTTCTTTTTCCTTAAATAGATTATCAATTTATTTTTAATCAATAGATAAATTTTAAATTTATCATGGAAATATAAAATTTATATGATTTTCATAATTTTTTTATTCCTATTAAAACACTCCAACATAATGACTAGGTTATAATGTCCATGTTTATATAAAAATATTTTCATAGATTATTGCATTTCATTACAACTCGGAATTTCATGCATCATAAGATATCGAATATGTTAAATTTATTTGATTATAATTATATAATAATTTATCAATGTGTTATATTGTTATCTTATAATGGTATTAAATTTCATATATTCTATCAATTATGATGTTCCTTTTTAAAAATCTTGCAGCGTTACATTTTATTACCATAAAATGAACTTCATCTACATAATTATTTATTGATCGTAGAAATTATGGGATTGAAATTTAAAAATAACATTGTTGGAAGAAAATATCATTTAGTAGTGTTAATAAAAAATCATATTTATAAGATAGAAATGAATTTATAATAGTCATGTAGAATAAGACATAACTAGTTTACAAAGAAAGAGAACATTTTTTGGAATTGATTATATGTACATGGATGAAAAAGAGTAAATAATTATATAGAGTGATAGAGATCATTGATTACAAGAATGTGAATGGTCAATAGAATATTATGTCCCTCAAAACTAGAAACCTATTGTTTTTTAAAATAAAATTGGATTTATCATATATAAATGTAATATGATAGAATTTATTTTGATCCATTTCACAATGGAATGGAATTAATTAACTATCTATAAATATAAAGGAATTTAATTTCCTAAACTTAACATATTTAATAAGCACAATTTATTCCTTTGGTTGGGTATTGATAAATTTAAACTTTATATCTTATTATAATTAATGAATATCCAAAAATAATTTTTTTATTTTTCAAGCACTATTATTAAATTTCAATTGATTCTAATGTCAATAAAAATGTGTGAAGTCTTTCCATAGGTCACAAAATCTTTTAGAAAAACAATATTGTTGGAATAAGTTATAAAATATAATATATTAATATTTAAACCTAAAAACCCATTGTATTAACATTTATATTTATCCATTAAATTTTTTAATTAAAAATTACATATTAACAAAAATATCATGTATTATATTGGTAAGGACAACAACCTTATCACATTCTGTTCTGGGTTCAAGACCCATGACCATTCCCAATGGGATAGATTTTCACCCAAAATGTGGGTTGTCCTTTTTTCTAAATATTATTAATATAATTCCTACTGTATCACCCTTATATTTTAGGAAATATTTTTTTCAAAAAAATTATTTTTATATATATTGTGGTATATATAACACTATGTTTTTATAAAGCACAAAATATAATTAAAATATTATGATTTAATGAGGTAGTCATCCACTAGGAATTCTACATGAAGGTATGAAGTGGAATAATTTTTTTTGAAAATATATTTACTTAAAATTTATATAAAATTAATTATTTTGATTCCAATAAATTAGAGATGAAATTTAAAACTAGTTTAAAACAAAGGATTTATTTATATAAAATTAAATTTTTTTCATAGAAAAATGTTTTATCTAAATAAATTAAATAAAAACATGTTTTGATATATTATAATTAACTTTATATATTATATATTCGATAAAATTTTATAACATTCATTTATATAAATTAATTTCTTAAGATAATAGTAAATCACATTTTACTCTTAAAATCTGTATTATTCTAAAAATAAAGTTTTGTCATATTTTGCGCACTTAGTTTAAGAATAATTTTTTTCTACTTTTTAAAAATTAATATGAAATAATGAAGATACATTTTTATATAATCATGAAAATGATATGTTACATTCAATTTCTATGAATTATGTGGAAGAATAAATTTTTTCAATCAAAATTGAAAAATACATGTTGATAAAAAATTATTATCTATTCAATGAATTTAAAAAATGCAGTTTATTTTAATTTGGTGTTAAAATTTAATTTATAACAATTATATATCTATTAATCTAATTTATAACATTGAAATGAATTTTTTGTTTGGATATTTATATTAAAACATTCCATAATTTTGTAAATTTTCCCTTTAGAGAACGACTTTTTCATCGCATTGGTATTATTATAATAAAATTAAATTCTATTAATCTGAGTGAGTATCTCAAGATGAGGAGTTAATTGAGTACTAAATAAAAAATTCTCTCAAAAATTCATTATTTTGAAATCACCAACATATTCTCATAAAACTGAGTTAATCAAAATATATAGTATTTCATAGATCTCAATCTTTGTAATGATTTTATAAAGATTTATTAGACCTCATATAAATAATATAAAATATTATTGGATCCTTTGAAATCAATTTAGTTGATCAAAATAATATATGAAAACAATTTATGATAAATGATCAATGTATATAAATTTTTTATTGTTAAAAAAAATTCAGTTTTATATCAGAAATAATGTCAAATAAATTGAATAACCCAAAAGAAAGATTCAGTACAAGAGGTTCGATCTCAATTCATAACATAGTCCTCTCTATTTGGTGATCACCCACCACTAACTAGTTTATAGAAAATAAACACGATGTTCCACAACCTGGATGAGGTTATTCAATAGTTTATAAACTATCTAGCTCACACATAAACTCTTCCATAGTTATATGTGGGAGTAAAAATAAACAGGCCACACATGGACCTATACTACTCTTATATATTGGAGTATAGGTTTAGGAAAACATAAGAAGATATATTGGTATCTTCCAGTTCAATAAAGGAGACATTGTGCATATATGAAAATAGAGTATAAAACATAGTACTCAAAATGTAAGAAAACAAAATATAATTGGAAAATCTAAAATTGTAGAGTTTAGAAATGATCCATCTATTGAAATTCAGCTTCTGACTCTTGATTTGATTTCTTAGTGAATCTTGAGTGAGGGTTTCATTAAACCTATAGGAAAACAGAGTGTCACATACTCATGTTCTTTCAAATAAGGAAAGCACTAGATGTCGTGGTGTAGATCTGCATCCTAGTAGAGTGAATGTAATATGTGGTCCCTTCTTGTTCACAACCAGGTTCAACTATATTTGAATTCATAATGTTTATTCTCTCATATTTTTATCATTCCACATCATCTACTATTGAGCCTCTTACTACATGAGGGAGTGTGCTACACTTTTATCAACAATAGTAAGAAGACTATCCAGATTAGCTACTTCCTCGTATTGTACATTCTTACACTCTCATAAATTCATTCTATCAATCATTTAAGAAAAAATAATTAAAATAATAAATGGAATTAGGTTTGATAAATATATATATGTTAGAATAATTTAATTAAAAAAAGATAAGTTATGAAAAAAGTGGTGGTGTCTTAGACTGGCGGTGAATCAAGGTCTCATGATGTTTCACTCTGGTGGTATGTTGTTTGAGAGTTATGAAATTGGAAGTTTCTTACACTTAGCCATATTTCCACAATGCTAGCAGAGTCTCAACTTGTGGTGACTGTTCTGGAGGTGTCTGGTTTGATGATGTCTTAGACTTAGCAACAATTTTGTGTTGGCGATTTGAAATTGGCTGTGTCTAATCTGGTAGTATCTCGTTCTTAGCCAACTTTTTGTTATGTCGGCATGACATCCTAATGGTGATTCGAATGATGGTGTCTCAGACTATGTCAATTTTTCATATCAGTGGTATGAAATTCCAGTGGTGTGATATCCTGGCGGTGTCTCATAATTAGCATGATTTTTATGTTGGCCTTGATTCATGGACAACGGTTTCACAATTTGGCGGTACCAATCTCAATAGTGTCTCGTCCTTATTCAATTTTATCACCTATCTCATTATATGATATTATTTTAGAAAACATAAAATTCATTAAGTTTATTATAATCAAGATATTTTTACTATTAAAACAAGGATGTCAATAATCTCCCCCTTTTTGATGATCACAGATCATGGCATAAAAATATTAAAAATGTCTAAACAATATATCCATGATAAGATCAAAATATAAAGTAGTATGTATCATTCACAATATGTGTAGATTTTAATGTTTTGGAAATTTCGTGTAAATTTTTTTAAATTATATGTAATTATTCTAGGACAGCATGCTCTAGAATCATGTGATTCCTAGGCCCGGTGATCCCGGAACAGATTTTTCAAACTTTTTTAAGGTACTTTCAGTAAATGTGAGAGCGTGTTTTTCTATCTTTTGAACTGGTGCTCGGATTGAAAATTTGAGAACACCTTTGAACTTCGAATGTTGGGATTCACATAAAAATGACTTAACGTCGGCCGGAAAGGGCCGAGTGAAAAAGTTATTTTTTGTAATTTTCAAGAAAAATAATAAAATAATTTAAAGAAATTATTTTATTTCTTTACTCACCATTGGGTGGCGGAAGGTGACGCTGCGGTGCAGCAACCAGGAAGCGATGAGGCACATTAATGAGGCTAATTAATGGCATGTATTATGCGATGGAATGATGTAATAAAGTAATCATAATAACGACATTGTTTCATAAATGAAATAGGGTAACGACGCAACATCACAGCGTAATAGAAACATTGTGATGTGATTCTTTTTATTAAACCAACACATGGGAGAATGGGGAATTAAATTGTGGGGATTCTCTAATGAACCACCAGTAGTTTTCCTCTCCAATGAAGAACAACGAATGTAACACCCCAGGTAAATAAAGAATATGACATTTTTATATTTATCCCTATTTTTGAATAAAATGTTAATATTAATTTAAAGGGAACGCTATGCTTGATGGCTTACCCAATACGCAACAACGAGTTCCTTTGAAATCTTACGTTGCACTCTAAATAATAAAATAATATTATTCTAGATGTTAGTTAACACGTAGTCGTTGTATTGGCGGGAATGAATAGAAATAACTAAAATATGATTATATATGTTTTTTAAATGTTTTTACATTTATCCAATAAAGGATAAAGGCTTAAAATAAGAAAAGAATTCAATTTTAGGCATATATACTCTAATTTTCACTAAAGGTCCACTTATCAACTTTTGATGGCGAACCCTCAAAAAATATAGTTCTGGTCACTCTTATACATTCTATTGGACCAAATAAAACTCTTCTTTAGAATCGGGACATCAAAATTCACTTTGTGTAAATTTTTGGTATTTTTCTGATAAAGATCATTTTTAATGAATAGTGAAAAATGTTGTATTTTAATTCAAAACCCCTTTTTAATCTAATTTTTTTATATGATTATATTATCTTTTTAATTGGTTTTAAAGATAAATTAGATTATATTTTTACCATTTAATCCAATAGTGGTCGTTGGAATTAATTTCACTTTGAAACCGTACTTAAACTAGTGTCAATCTTTTGATACATTTTGTTTCATAAAAACACGCTATTTGTTTTGACAGCGGGAATTAATTATTAAATTAATTAATGCAACTTATATGTTTTAAATTTTGTAAAATAGACATCATTTTTTAATTCGGAATCAGAAATATAGCTTAGGGTGAAGTTTTGGTATTTTTCAGAAAAACTTTAATTTTTGATGAATAGTGAAACTACTAAGTGGTACTTAAAAAACTGATTTTTTTCATTTAAATGAAATTTTACCACCTTTGTGTTTTGAATTTCAAAAATCTGACATACATGGTTGTCATTAATAAGTAAAATGTGGTTCAATGGGATTAAAATAATTTTTTGGTGAATAGTAACTTTTACGTTTTTAATCGTGATTAGAGGTAATTAGTGTAGTTTAAGGTAAAAATAATGCATTAATAATATGAAATGAACTTGACACATGTACTACCCTTATTGTATGTGTCATGTCCGACCAAGAAAATCCATGGGTAAACTTGGGGACCCCATGGAGCCACTTTGGTAGAAAAATGACATTAATATCTTTTTATTTAATGTTAAAATAAAAATGTCACAAACATGAGTTGTTTTACTAAAACAATTTTTACATAGGGTTATACAAGTCAGATTTTTACTAGAAATATTAATTGGAAAGATAAAAATATTTCCTACATCATATTATTTTATTATAATTTTTATCCATTAACTAAATTAAATTATTTATGACACCATGATGATGCAGTGATTACCTCATTATTTAACGATTTAAATAAAATGGAAAGATAATGTAAAATCTAAGACCTACACATTTCCAAAACCTATTTGATGGGTGGATTTCAAACCCTTATCACCTTATCCTCGAAACACTTAAATTTGGTACCATTAAAGTCTGAAACTCATTCTAAAATAAAGTAAACTTTCCTTACATTCCAAGAGTACCCCTCCTCTCCTCTTATAAAAGGCCCCCACCTCTACCTCTTTACCCACACCTATCAAGCCTTTGTCTCGTCCAACCCCTACAAATTTTGTCTCTCCACATCGCTCTATTACTTCTAGAAGTCTCACTTTGGGAAGAAGTCTTCCCAAGGAAGCCTTTTAGCTCAAATCAAAAAGAGTTACACGATTTAAAGGTAGTGTCTTCTCTTGTGTTCTTTTGTTTTATTTTGCTTCTCCAACACCCTAAACTCTTTTCATTCATTTCTTTTGAAACAAAAACAGTATCCTCAATATACTATGATGTTTTCATAAGAATTAATCGAGCTAAACTTACACACACCTTCATCTAATGGTTAAAGAACATACTGTTTCTATGGATGGCGAATTTCTACCTCACGAAATGATGATTGTTCAACACTCATATAACACCTTAAAAGGTGGACATTAAGATGACACTATATTTATATATGATATATAATATATTTATGTTTTACTTATGCTTCTGTATTTTTCATTTGTTTCATACCTTTAAGGTTTCCATTGTGGGTAAACACGATAATTTTATTTTAGGAAGTGCGGACTACCGCCCCCTCAAAGCGATTTGATTTGTTAATGCCATATGTGGGACGTATAAAGGATGGATTTAAAGTTATTATATATGATGTTATACTGGAATTATAATATACCTTTATATCATTAGTATTTTCTTTCCATTAAAGTATGATATATAAATGAAAGTAGCGTTCATGCGTACGTACGGTTTACCGTCTCCATGAACGGTGCATTTCATTTCTTATCCCCAAATGTAATGTACTATTATAAGTACATATATATAATGGATATATATGATTTATGTTAAATCTAAATTATTAATAAAATTATGTAATTAAAATATACATATCTCTCATTTAGTTTTAATTCCATTAATATGACATAGAAATGAAAGTAGCGTTCATGCGTACGTACGGCTTACCGTCTCCATGAACGGTGCATTTCATTTATTACCTCTAAATGATTATATAATATTATAAATATATGTATATTCTGGATATATATGATATTAATGATATAAAAAACATGAATATCATTCTGGATATAATGAACCTTTGACCACACGAACAACATGTAATTGTAATAAGTCTACTTTTGACTTAAGAACCAAATATCGACAAAACAAACATTATTAACTTAAATGATTACATAATGTTTATAACATGGTAATAAGTGATATAAAAGTAATAATTAACTTAAAAAAGGTTCTTAATCAAGTAGAAATTAACTCAAGTTTATTATTCAGGACGTTAAAGAACGATCGAGTCAAGTCGGACCCGAGGTCAGGGATCCTACCGCTCTGTTTCTTTTTAAGTACACTCTTTTATGTCATTACTTTTAAGATCATATTTCTTATGATTGGGATATTATTTTATATTACTATTACTGTAATTTTTATGTTCATATTATTAGAGACCCTATTTGATCTCATAAATCCATTTTTGGAAGTTTTAAGTGGTGCCATTAGGCTCCCAAGATTTCGTAAGTGATTTTTCATCTCACTTTTATTCTCGTGACATTTATGCTACATTTGCCACTATATCCATTGAGTGGTGTATGTACTGCCAATTATTATACACTTTTGTAGTATAATATCATTTATGGGTATTTACATCTTCATTGTATGACCCTTCTTCCATGGGGTGTACGTTTCGAAAGTTACCCAACTCGGTAAGGGGACCTTTCACCCTCCTCTTTTTAAAAGACTTATTTTGTTATGTATTTTAATTTACATCTTATTATGGTGAGATATGTTCTTATATATCCTTATTTATGTAAAGTTTATGTCCAAGTGATGAGATACCATTCACTCTCTCATCGACTAATTTTTTTAATTTTGAAGTGATGCCATTAGGCTGTCGAATTTTTACAAGGGAACATCTTAACCCAATTTCGATTTATTTGGGTTCAACTTGTACTTCTTGAACATGTCATCCTTTGAATATGTGTTAATGACCTCTGATTGTTTCACACTTAGTATCCAATTATATTGGGTGTATTTTAATTTCTCACACATAATTATGTGATAGATTTATCCTTAATTTAAGGATATCGTCTTTATAATTTATTCCATCTCAATTTACATTTCCATTGAGACGTCATTGTTATTATGCACCAATTCACTCTTATATGGTGTGTATACTGTCCTTTGACATATTATATCATGAATCCCTTTATTCTCATGATATTATAAATTTCTAATTAAATGTTATTCTGCAATTATTTGTATTCAAGAGTCTCTCATTTTGTTAAAAACACTTTAACAAAAAATATCGTTTTAAATGTTTTAAAGATTTATTATTCTAAATCTTTATCTTTAATGTCCATGTTTTCAAAATGGTTTTCAGTATTTATTTATATGGACATTAATGTTTTAAAATTGTAATTCCATTAAAAGATTCAAAGTGCTATGGGACACTTTGATACAAAAATATCTTTTAATTGGTTTTTGAAAATGGATTGATTAATTCAATATCTCGGAATTACTTATTGTGATTGAAAATGAAATGTTGTTATTGAAATGTTTATATTTTCAATATTTTATGTGTAATGATGGTACTTGGACATTTTACGGGTGGTTACGTGATAAACCATATGACGGGTGGTGCCATGAATACCGGGACGGGTGGTTACGTTATAACCTCCAATGCATTGGGTATGGAAGTCGGCCGTATGGCTATTCCATTAAGTGATATGTGTGGAAGTCAACCGTATGGTTATTCCATTTAAGTATGTTTATGTCCCAAGTTACCTTTATATGTTATGTGTTCTTTATATGGGTTTTATGGTAATCTTTTGGTTACAAAAGGGAAAGTAATGATATTTTATTCAGTGGAGAGTTTTTACTACTTCCTAAAGGTGAAAGGTATTACTCTGATGAAGTATACACGGTTTACTTGTTGTTTTGAAAAACTAACAGTTTTAATTCTTTTTCTATCCCTTACTGGGCTTTTTATGCTCACCCCAAGTTTTTTTGAAATGTTTTTCACAGGACTTAATGTGGAATAGGGTTAAGGATGTGATCAAGGGAAAGTCATGATATCTAAAACATGGAACTAGACATGTTTATTTTTAAGAGTTTTTATTTTATAGAAATTTAGTAGAAGTGACTACTTTGTAATCTTTTGAGATGTAATAGTTATGTCCTAATTCTCTAAAACTCTAAACCTGAAAAGATCCCCAATGTGAATTATTCATTTAATTCAATATTAATAAAGTTTTAAGTCAGGGGCCTTATAGTTGGTATTAGAGGTCGGTTTAGATAATTTTAGAGGTTAGGGTATTCTCTAAGCATAAGTGACATTACCATAATGGTTAGGATTTAAAAAAGATTCCTAGTTTTAGATAAAGTTAATGAGTAAGTATATCTTAGTGTTTATCTTCCTCTTTAGTGCATGATGTTTTTGTTGATATGCTCACAATGACCTTATTGGTTTTAGTAAATGGATGGATCTAGCAGGCACCAAAGTAACGGTGGATGTGAAGGAAACTGTGACAGTTTTCTTAGCGAGCAACTGAATGATATGGGAGCTGCAATGAGAACACTTGTGTTTATCCTCAACCAACTATCTGGAGTCATGATTGACCACCTAAACCTTGGTGATTTCTATAAGGCATCATATATGCGAGAAACAAATCCCTACGGAACTACAGGTAATAATCATAAAGGTAAGTGTGTTCAAAAACCTATGTGTCAAAGATGTGGAAATAAACACCTAGGAAAATGTTTCAAAGGGATTGAAATATGCTATAGATGTGGAAATGGAGGTCATAAAGCAAGAACCTACCATGGAAAAAGGAAGCATCTAGTTGACTCGAGGAAAGGGAAAGAAGTTCTTTCTGTGGGATCAATTGCATGTTTTAAATGTGGTGTGCATGGTCATTATGAAAACACATGTCCTATGAAAAAGTTTCAGGAATGGGATCACCAAGATCATATAAATATTCTTTTACCAATACCTAATTCCATTCCGATTAAGGATGAAGAAACTGACAATGACCAGTCAAAGGTATGGATTATTTCATAACTTTTGTTTTCCTATTGTGGAATATTACGATATGATTCTTGATTTTGTTTGTAGGAAAGAATTATTTCAGAATAAGTTGGAAATGAATGGTTAATGGATCATGAAGAATTTTGGATGATTAATAAGTCAACATATAAGGGATTCAAGATTTATGGTGAAATTCTTAAGAGTATTAAGTCTCTTTTTTTGATGGGGTTATATTAGAAGACTTTTTATAGTATGTGTAACTCTGATTTTTGATATATGAAAATTTTATTCGAGGAATAGTTATCTGTTCTTTTGTGGAAATAGTTATAAAAGAACTATTTGGGTTTATATGATCCTTACTTTTGAGGTAATTATGGGTTGCTATATGTTATGTTGGAAAGTGAAAGGCATGAGATAAAATTGAGGTTAAATTATGTTATGGTTATTTTTGAAGATTTTATCTCGTTGTTGGGGAATGTTTTAAGAATTATATAGTTTTGGAAAAAGGACAACACGCATACCGTGTGACAACCCGTCGCGTCAGACAAAGCTGCGGGAATCGAACCCACAACCAAAGTGAAACTGGTATTTATCGCCTACCACTGGACTACGTGAAGTCCCTGGTTAGTTTGACTGATTCTTTTTAGTTAGATTATTTTATGAATTAAGAGTAAGTTTATTTTGGGTTATCAATGTAAATTTATTAACCTATCATGGAGGATATGTGATTAGGTTAATTACTTTTCAATACGAGACTTTAAGAGCAACTGATGTTGTTTGGAGATAAATGTTATGATTTAACTTGGAAGACTATGTGACTAAATCCTTCAAATATTTGGGTTTCAATATTAGTTTGGTTAACTTTGAAGAATTTTATAGACAAATTTTTTATCGAATGGTCCTCATTGAACTTTGGGTTTTGTTGGACAAATTTTGGAGATTAAGAATATATTTTCTTTTTATAAAGGGTTATCATTTTTTGGATTATCTGATCTTGTACTAACCTTTTTGCTTTTCATTTTGGTTAGAGTCTAAAGACATGGGAAGTATATAGTTCTCTTTTGTGGATTAGGTGATTCTCTTAAAGTTGATTATAGTACTCTTAATGTGAACAAGTCTTCCTGAATACTCGTCTTTTGGAGAAAATATGAGTTTGTGTAAGAAATCTAATAAAATTTGAAAGTCAACATGATAAGTAATTATGTTTCCTTATGAATAAATTCCTCAATAAAAAGTAACTTAAAAAAATGATTTCTATTAACTTTTCCAACTGGGGAATTGAATATCGTTTAACCCATCACATGATTGTGATTTTCTTGTGGTTAACTTTCTCCTAAACATGTTTTTTATCACCCTCCATCAGAACATGACCCTATGTTTTCTCCACCATGTCCATGTTTTCCAACATGGAATCCTAGTATGGGTTAACTTAGGTGACCTCTGTACTTCTCTTTCTTTATTTTAAAGTGATTGTTTTATCAACTCTTGTTCCGATGTGGGACTTTCAAGGATGTTTCTGAGCCCAATTTTAAAATTGCGAGGACGCAATTCCCAAAAATGGGGGAAGGATGTAACACCCCAGGTAAATAAAGAATATGACATTTTTATACTTATCCCTATTTTTGAATAAAATGTTAATATTAATTTAAAGGGAATTTTATGCTTGATGTCTTACCCAATACAAAACAACGAGGTCCTTTGAAATCTTATGTTGCACTCTAAATAATAGATAATATTATTTTAAATGTTAGATAACACGTAGCCGTTATATTGGAGGGAATGAATATAAATAATTAAAATATGATTATATATGTTTGTTAAATGTTTTTACATTTATCCAATAAAGGATAAAGGCTTAAAATATGAAAAGAATTCAATTTTAGGCATATATACTCTAATTTTCACTAAAGGTCCACTTATCAACTTTTGATGGTGAATCGTCATTAAATATAGTTCTGGTCACTCTTATACATTCTATTGGACCAAATAAAACTCTTCTTTAGAATCGGGACATCAAAATTCACTTTGTGTAAATTTTTGGTATTTTTCTGATAAAGATAATTTTTTAATGAATAGTGAAAAATGTTGTATTTTAATTCAAAACCTCTTTTTAACCTAATTTTTTTATATGATTAGATTATCTTTTGAATTGTTTTTTAGGTGAAATTAGATTATATTTTTACCACTTAATCCAATATTGGTCATTGGAATTAATTTCACTTTGAAATCGGACTTAAACTAGTGTCAATCTTTTGATACATTTTGTTTCATAAAAACACGCTATTTGTTTTGAAAATGGGAATTATTTATTAAATTAAATAATGAAACTTATATGTTTTGGATTTTGTAAAATATACATAATTTTTGAATTCGGAATATCAAATATAGCTTAGGGTGAAGTTTTGGTATTTTTCTGAAAAACTTCAATTTTTGATGAATAGTGAAACTACTAAGTGGTACTTAAAAAACTGATTTTTTCGTTTAAATGAAATTTTACCACCTTTGTGTTTTGAATTTCAAAAATCTGACATACATGGTTTTCATTAAGAAGTAAAATGTGGTTCAATGGGATTAAAATAATTTTTGGTGAATAGTAATTTTTAAGTTTTTAATCGCGATTAGAGGTAATTAGTGTAGTTTAAGGTAAAAATAACGTTTTAATAACATGAAATGAACTTGAAACATGTCCTACCCTTATTTGATGTGTCATGGACGACCAAGACAATCCATGGGTCAAATTGGGGACCCCATGGAGCCACTTTGGTAGGAAAATGACATTAATATCTTTTTATTTAATGTTAAAATAAAAATGTCACAAACATGAGTTGTTTTACTAAAACAATTCTTACATGGGGTGATAAAAGTAATATTTTTGACTATAAATATTCATTGGAATGCTAAAAAGATTTCCTACATCATAGTATTTTTTTTATAATTTTTAGACATTAACTAAATTAAATTATTTATGACACCATGATGATGCAGCGATTACCTCATTATTTAACGATTTAAATAAAATGGAAAGATAATGTAAAATCTAAGACCTACACATGTCCAAAACCTATTGGATGTGTGGATTTAGAACCCTTATAACCTTATACTCGAAACACATCAATGTGGGACCATTAATGTCCGAAACTCATTCTAAAATAAAGTAACATTTCCTTACTTTCCAAGAGTGCCCCTCCTCTCCTATTATAAAAGGCCCCCACCTCTACCTCCTTACCCACACCTCTCAAGCCTTTGTCTCGGCCAAACCCTACCCATTTTGTCTCTCCACATCCCTATATTAATCTTATAATCCTAACTTTGGGCATAAGTCTTCCCAAGTAATCCTTTGAGCTCAAATAAAAAAGAGTTACCCGATTTAAAGGTAGTGTCTTCTCTTGTGTTCTTTTGTTTTATTTTGCTTCTCCAACACCCTAAACTCTTTTCATTAATTTATTTTGCAACAAAAACAGTATCCTAAATATACTAGGATGTTTTTATAATAATTAATCGAGCTAAACTTACACACACCTTCATCTAATGGTTAAAGAACATACTGTTTCTGTGGATGTCGAATTTATGCCTCACGAAACGATGATTTTTCAACACTCATATAACACCTTCAAAGGTGGCCATTAAGATGAAACTATATTTATATATGATATATAATATTTTTATGTTTTACTTAAGCTTCTGTATTTTTCATTTGTGTCATACCTTTATGGTTTCCATTGTGGGTAAACACGATAATTTCATTTTAGGTAGTGCGGACTACCGCCCCCTCAAAGTGATTTGATTCGTTAATGCCATATGTGGGACGTATAAAGGATGGATTTAAAGTTATTATATATGATGTTATACTGGAATTATAATATAACTTTATATCATTATTATTTTCTTTCCATTAAAGTATGACATAGAAATGAAAGTAGCGTTCATGCGTACGTACAGCTTACCGTCTCCATGAACGGTGCATTTCATTTCTTATCCCCAAATGTAATGTATTATTGTAAGTACATATATATAGTGGATATATATGATGTATGTTACATCTAAATGATTAATATAATTCTTTAATTAAAATATACATATCTCTCATTTAGTTTTAATTCCATTAATATGACATAGAAATGAAAGTAGCGTTCATGCATACGTACGGCTTACCGTCTCCATGAACGGTGCATTCCATTTATTACCTATAAATGATTATTTAATATTATAAATACATGTATATTCTAGATATATATGATATATATGGTATCCAAATCATGAATATCATTCTGGATATAATGAACCTTTGACCACACGAACAACATGTAATTGTAAGAAGTCCACTTTCGACTTAAGAACCAAATATCGACAAAACAAACATTATTAACTTAAATGATTACATAATGTTTATAACATGGTAATAAGTGATATAAAATTAGTAATGAACTTGAAAAAGGCTATTAAGCAAGTAGAAATTAACTCAAGTTTATTATTCAGGACGTTAAAGAACGATCGAGTCAAGTCGGACCTGAGGGAAGGGATCCTACCGCTCTCTTTCTTTTTAAGTACACTCTTTTATGTCATTCCTTTTAAGATCATATTTCTTATGATTGGGATGTTATTTTATATTACTATTACTGTAATTTTTATGTTCATATTATTAGAGACCCTATTTGATCTCATAAATCCATTTTTGGAAGTTTTAAGTGGCGTCGTTAGGCTGCCATGTTTTCGTAAGTGATTTTTCATCTCACTTTTATTCCCGTGATATTTATGCAATGTTTTCCAATATTTCCTTTGATTGTTGTATGTACTTCCCGTTATTATACACTTTTTTTAGTATAATATAATTTATGTGTATTTACATCTTCATTGTATGACCCTTCTTCCATGGGGTGTACGTTTTGAAAGTTACCCAACTCGGTAAGGGGACCTTTCACCCTCCTCTTTTTAAAAGACTTCTTTTGTTATGTATTTTAATTTACATATTATTATGTTGGGATATGTTCTTCTATATCCTTATTTATGTAAAGTTTATGTCCAATTGATGAGATACCATTCACTCTCTCATCCACTAATTTTCTGATTTTTGAAGTGACGCCATTAGGCTGTCGAATTTTTACAAGGGAACATCTTAACCCAATTTTGATTTATTTGGGTTCAACTTGTACTTCTTGAACATGTCATACTATGAATATGTGTTAATGACCTCTTATTGTTTCACACTTAATATCCACTTATATTGGGTGTATTTTTATTTCTCACACATAATTATGTGACAGATTTATCCTTAATTTAAGGATACCATCTTTATAATGTATTCCATATCAATTTACATTTCCATTGAGACGTCATTATTGTTATGCACCAGTTCACTCTTATATGGTGTGTATACTGTCCTTTGACATATTATATCGTGAATCCATTTATTCTCATGATATTATAAAGTTTGTATTAAATGTTATTCCGCAATTATTTGTATTCAAGAGTCTCTCATTTTGTTAAAAACTCTTTAACAAAAAATATCGTTTTAAATGTTTTAAAGATGTATTATTCTAAATATTTATCTTTAATGTCCATGTTTTAAAAATGGTATTCAGTATTTATTTATATGGACATTAATTTTTTAAAATTTTAATTCCATTAAAATCTTCAAAGTTTTATGGGACACTTTGATACAAAAATCTCTTTTAATTGGTTTTTGAAAATGGATTGATTAATTCAATATCTTGGAATTACTTATTGTGATTGAAAATGAAATTTTGTTATTGAAATGTTTATATTTTCAGTATTTTATGTGTAATGATGGTACTTGGACATTTTACGGGTGGTTAGGTGATAAACCATATGACGGGTGGTGTCGTGAATACCAGGATGGGTGGTTACGTTATAACCTCCAATGCATTGGGTATGGATGTCGGCCATATGGCTATTCCATTAAGTGATATGTGTGGAAGTAAACCGTATGGTTATTCCATTTAAGTATATTTATGTCCCATGTTAACTTTATATGTTATGTGTTCTCTATATGGGTTTCATGTTAATATTTTGGTTACAAAAGGGTAAGTAATGATATTTTATTCAGTGAAGAGTTTTTACTACCTCCTAAAGGTGAAAGGTATTACTCTGATAAAGTATACATGGTTTACTTGTTGTTTTGAAAAACTAACAGTTTTCATTCTTTGTCTATCCCTTACTGAGCTTTTTATGCTCACCCCAAGTTTTTCTGAAATGTTTTTCACAGGACTTAATGTGGAATAGGGTCAACGATGGGATCAAGGGAAAGTCATGCTATCTAAAACATGGAACTAGACATGTTTCTTTTTAAGAGTTTTTATTTTATGGAAATTTAGAAGAAGTGAGTACATTATAATCTTTTGAGATGTAATGGTTATGCCCTAATTCTCTAAAACTCTAAACCTAAAAAGATTCTCAATGTGAATTATTCATTTAATTCAATATTAAGTAATGTTTAAGGTTGGGACCTTATAACGAACTCCGGTGAAACATTATCATGTTCAACATGCCTTGAAAAATGGAGATGGAAGCGACATCAACTTCTTAAAACCTCATGGATGAACTCTTCAGCATCAAACTTCAACAAGGTAGGGGTTTGTGTGTTTTAAATATTTGATAACTTCTTTCTCATTCTTGAAAATTAACGATGAACGTAGACCGACCGACTAATGGGTTGATCCGCGAATCGCTCATTATTGTGGGTGGATATTTGTGAGGGGGTTTTAATTGGGGGTTTACTCTTGTTGTGAGGATTAATAATTTCCCCCATTCTTAAACTATAATTCAGAGGGTGCGAGCTGACGCGAACAAGGCTCAGACCCTCTGCCAAAGTTTTTTATTATGTGTTCTTTGTGGATGATTTATCAAGACAGCAGAAAAACAAGTTTCAGGTCATTGTAGTGAAGGTGACAGTCTATAATATCCATAGACACAAGAGGTTCATGAAACGGACCATCAGAGAAACTCTAGTGTCCCATCAAAGGTACCATCGGTAGATGTGGGTGGAGGGCGACGAAGCGCCATGGCAGTGAGGAGACGTGGCGCCCTTTTCCAGTGAGGAGATGTAGCACCTGTTGGCACTGTGTGGAGGGGTGTCATGTATATGAGCCACTCATATGCGTTGAGCCGCGGTCCATTGACCACACCTCAAAGAAGTTCATGCACTGCACGAGTCCAGTGGAGGTCAGACACGGCTGGATGCCGCCTCCCACGATCACCCCACTGGCCGCTCCGCACGGCCGTTCTTCAGTGGTCGGGCTATGCCCCAGCCAGTGGTCTGGGCCACACCTACATCTATTAAGCCGAACCCATGTCGGTGAGTTGGACATGCGCCCAGTGGGCTGGATGAGACTAGTTCACTGGGCGACCCGACAGACAGGACCCTCACCCAAACCGGGCCTGGTCCAGCGAGGCCCATTCGGCCTCACCCACTGGCCAGGCCGGACCAGACTGACCCCGACCAAAACTGAGTTAGTTTGAGTCCATCTAATTTAATTGGGGTATCTGGAACCCTCAGGCCGGGTTGGTCGGGTTGGTCTGACCAAGTCGGACCGGGCCCAAACACAATCAGCCCCCTATTTACTAAAACACATGTATCTCCCAGACCGCACTTCTAATTGATGCGTTGTCAGTGGAATTGGGACCCTTGCGATGGGGAAATCATTCTGATATACTTTTCTTTAGTTTTGGAAAATTTTGGAGTACGACCGGGTTGGATTAGACTCAAATCCAATCGGGCCCTTTTTACTAAAAAGCACATAACGTACAGATCAAGAGTCTAATCGACGCACCGTCTATTGCGTTGGGACCCTTAATATGAGACTGTCTTTTGGGGTTACTCTATGTGGTACATAGTGGTGGTTGAGGTACAATCGATGTCTTGAGGATCGGATCCTCCAGAAATCAACCCTACTATGTTCAGAAATCCAGTGGCTGGCTGTGACGTGAAGAAATAATAGTGATCCTATGTGGGTGTAACATCCCAGGAAAATTAAGAGTATTACATTTTTATAAATATTAATATTTTTGAATTAAATATTAATTTTACCTTAAATGGGATTCTATGTTTGATATCGTACTCAACATGCAACAACAGATTTCCTGAAATCTTACGTTGCACACAGTGTTGAGTTATACCAAAAAATAATATAATAATGTTATTATTTTAAATGGTAGTTAATGTCTATCTATTTTATTGGAAGGAATGAACATAAATAACGATATTATGATTAAACATGTTTTTCAAATATTTTTACATTTATCCAATAAATTTTAGAGGCTTAAAATAAGAATTAATCTAATTTTAATCATGAAATACTCTAATATTCTTTAAAGGTCGTTTTACCACCTTTTGATGGAGAACCCCTTTTAAATCAAGTTTTTTTCACTTTTATCTATTTCATTTGAAAAAATAAACTTCTTCTTCATAATCAGGATATCAAAATTTACTTTTTTGTAAATTTTTGTTATTAATCTGATAAAATTCATTTTTTAATGAATAGTGAAAAATACTGCATTTTAAGTCAAAAATGTCTTTTCATCTGATTTATTTATATGGTAATATTATATTTTTATATGGTTTTAAAGTGTTATTAGATTATATTTTTACCATTTAAACCAATTTTCATCATTGGAAGTAATTTCACTTTAAAATTGGACATAAACACATGTCAATTTTTTTGTAGTTTTTACTTCTAAAAAACATGCTTTCTAGTTTTGATAACAGAAATTAATTTTAAATTAATTAATGAAAATTATATGTTTTGAATATGGTAAAATAGACTTCATTTTTGAATTTGGAATATCAAAAATAACTTTGGGTTAATTTTTGGTATTTTTCTGAAAACATTCAATTTTTGATGAATAGTGAAAAACACTGCATAGTAGTTAAAATACCGACTTTTTCATTTAAATGAAATTTTACCGCTTCTGTGAATTGAATTTCAAAAATCTGACATACATTATTCTCATCTATAAGTAAAATTTGGTTCAATAGGATAAAAATAATTTTTCATGAATAGTAACATTATATTTTTATTTACCGCGGTTAAAGGAAAATATGGTAATTTAAGGTAAAAATAATATTATAATAATATAAAATTACCTTAACACTTGTTCTAAACTTATTTTATGATTCATGGTTGACCAATACAATCATTGGGTAGAACTTTGGGCCTTCGGAATCCATTTGGGTAAGATAATTACATTAATAACTTTTTATTTAAAGTAAAAATAAAAATATCATAAACACTGTATTGTTTTGCTAAAACAATTTTAGTGTGGGGTTATATAATTTATATCTTTTAATATAAATAGTAATTATAAAGCTAAAAAAATTCCTACATCATGGTATTTTTTTAAAAAAATTTAGACATCAAATAATTAAATTTATTTATGACACAATGATGATGTAAAGATTACAACATTAATGAATGTTTTAAATAAATGTTATTATAAATATTAAAATAAATTTATTTTGAAACTTTTATACCATACAAAAATTGTATGGGTTATTATGACTTGTTATATTTGAATTAATGAATTTTTATCAAATTGATCAAGTTTTTATGGATTTTTAAAAATTCAGGATATGAATAGTATAAAAATTGACATAAATGTGTTTTAAAATCAATTAATATTTTATTAAATGATAAAATATTCCTAAAATCTACGATTTGTCCAAATGACATATATGATGTCAAAATGTTCATTAAAGATCCATTTTGGGTCTCTTTGTATTTTATAGTAAATATATTAACCATATAGTTTGAATATACAAGAAGACATCGTAAAAGGTAAATAAGTTAACAAAGGGTTAAATAAAAACAATAAGGATTAAAAAATATCAAAAAACTACCAAATTCTTATTGTATGGTTTTATTTTGACTTATATTTATCTTATATTTGAATTTAATTAGATTTTGATCTTTTGAAACCGATAATTATTTTATAATAAAATAATACTTTCAAACTTTCCTAAAGAGCCCCTCCTCCCTCTTATAAAAGGACACCACCTCTAACCCATTACTCACACATCTCAAGCCACATGGCTCATCCAAACTCTCCCAAAATAATCACCCAAAATCCCTCTCTTCCTCCTATAGGAATTACCTTAGGCAGAAGGCACTTTAAGAGAACCTTTTGGTTCAAACCAAAGAATGTTACCCAGTTTAGAGGTAATGTCTTCTCTCAAGTTCTCTTCTTTTATTTTACTTCTTCACTCAATATTATATTCTTATTATTTTATTATATAACAAAAATAGTTTCCTAAATATACTAGGTTGTTTTTATGATAAGTATTGGAACTAAACTTACACACACCTCCATCTAATGGATATGAACATATTGTTTCTGTGTACGACGAACTGTTGCCTCACGAAACGATGATTTTTTTATTTTCCCATACCACCTCTCATGGTGGTCATTATAATAGAACTATAATTATATATGACATTTATTTTATCTTATTATTCTGTAATTCTGATTTATAACATACCTTTATGCTTTTCATGTTGTATAAATATGATAATTTCATTTGAGGAAGTGCGGACTATCGCCCCCTCAAAATGATATGACTCGTTCATACCATACATGGAACGTATAAAGGATGATGTTAATGAAATTATGTAACATATATAAAATATAATATTATACTGGAATAATAATATAATTATGTATCATTTGGTTTTCATTCCTTTAAAAATGAAATATGAAATGAAATTAGCGTTTATATGTACATACGGCTTACAGTCTCCAAAAATAGTGCATTTCATTTTCATATATCCAAATGATATAGACTATTCTAAATACAAATATTAATATATATATATATATATATATATGATATATAAAATATCTAAACCATGGATATAATTATGGATATAATAGAATTTTGACCACATGGACAATTTGCAATTATAACAAGTTCATTTTTGACTCAAGTTCAGAACATCAACAAAATGTTCGATATGAACTCAAATAATTAACTAATTGTTATAGAAAGGAAATAAGTGATATAAAAAGAATAATAAACATGAAAAATGTTCTTAATCAAGTATAAATTAACTTAAGTTTATTATTCATGAAGAACAAAAAACATACAAGAGAATTTGGACATGAGGTAAGGGACTTTGTCTCAATCACCTTTCATTGAGGCATATTTTGATAATATACAACTCCTTTTATACGGTGTATAATAAACCCCTTTGTATTTTATTTTCATTCAAAGGGGATATTTCTTCTATGAAGCATTTTACTAAATGAAAAAAGGAATATTTTTAACGTATGTGGCGACAATGACCTCTCCGCAACTATAATCGTTATTTGGCTTCCTCTATAAGCCTTAATGTTTTTAAAATGAAAAAGAAACCCCTTTATTCCATTTTTGGGTGTTTTGGTATTTAAAATGGTTTTTGAAATGGATTTAGTATTTCTATATCTTGAAATGATATCTTATGATTTCAAATTAAATGTTATTATTGAAATGTTGATATTTTCATTATTTTATGTGTTATGATTATGCAATGGTACTTCAACATTTCATGGTTGGTTACAAGATAAACCAAATGACATGTGGTTCTATGATAAACCAAGGACTGTTGGTTACGTTATAAGCTCAAATGAATTGGGTATGGAATTCATCCACATGGATATTCCATTTACTGATATGTGTGGAAGTCGATCGTATGGTTCTTCCATTTAAGTATGTTAATGTCCCAAGTTACCATTATATGTTATGTGTGCTTTCTATGGGTTTTATGGTAATATTTTGGTTACGAAAGGGTAAGAAAATATATTTTCTTTAGTGTAGATTATTTACTACTTCATAAAGGTAAAAATTATTAATTATGACAAATTATTCATGGTATACTTGTTGTTTTGAAAAACTAACAGTTTTCCTTCTTTGTATATCCCTTACTGATATTTTTATTCTCATCCCATGTTTCTGAAATGTTTTTCATGAACTTTTAAAGTGTAATAGGGTCAAGGATAGGATCAAGGAAAAGTCATGCTTATTAAAACATGGAACTAAACAAGTTTCTCTTCTTTTAAGAGTTTTTATTTTATGAAAAAATGGATGTTGAGTAAAAGTGTCTACATGTAATATTCAAATTGTTATTTATATGTTATGGTCTAATTATCTAAAGATACAAACCTGAGAAGATCCTCGATGTGAATTATTAAATTAATTCATGATTATGCAATGTTTAAGTGTAACACCCCAGGTAAATAAAGAATATGACATTTTTATATTTATCCCTATTTGTGAAAAAAATATTAATATTACTTTAAAGGGAACGCTATGCTCGATGGCGTACCTAATACGCGACAACGAGTTCCTTTGAAATCTTACGTTGCACTCTAATTATAAAATAATAATATTTTAAATGGTAGTTAACATCTAGCCATTGTAATGGAGGGAAAGAACGGAGCTACTAAAAAATTATTATGTATGTTTGTCAAATATTTTTTACTTTTTACAATAAATGTTAGAGGATTAAAAATGCGAATGAATCCAGTTTTAAGCGTAAACATTCTAATATTCTTTAAAAGGTCGATTAACCGCCTTTTGATGGTGAACCTCTTTTAAATCCACTTTTTGACAATTTTATGTGTTATATTTGACAAAATAAAATTCTTCTTTAGAATCGAGACATCAAAATTTACTTCATGTAAATTTTTGGTATTTTTCTGATAAAGTTCATTTTTTAATGAATAGTGAAAATGTTTTATTTTAATTCAAAACCTCTTTTTAATATAATTTATTTAAATTATTAGATTATCTTTTAAATTAGTTTTAAAGTGAAATTAGAATATATTTTTACCATTAAATCCAATAGTGGTCATTGTAATTAATTTCACTTTGAAATTGGACTTAAACTAGTGTCAATCTTTTAATAGATATTGTTTCTTAAAAACAAGCTATTTGTTTTGACAGCGGAAATTAATTATTAAATTAATTAATGAAACTTATATGTTTTGAATTTTTTAAAATAGACATCATTTTTTAATTTGGAATATCAAATATAGCTTAGGGTGAATTTTTGGTATTTTTCTGAAAAAACTTCAATTTTAGATGAATAGTGAAACCACTAAGTGGTGGTTTAAAAACTGATTTTTCGTTTAAATGAAACTTTACCACATCTGTGATTTGATTTTCAAAAATCTGACATACATGGTTGTCATTAGGATGTAAAATGTGGTTCAATGGGATTAAAATAATTTTTTGGTGAATAGTAACTTTTAAGTTTTTAATCGCGATTAGAGGTAATTAGTGTAAATTAAGGAAAAAATAATGTTCTAATAATATGAAATGACCTTGAAACATGTCCTACCCTTATTGTATGAGTCATGGCCGACCAATACAATCCATGGGTCAACTTGGGTACCCCATGGAGCCACTTTGGTTGGAAAATGACATTAATTACTTTTATTTAAAGTTAAAATTAAAATGTCACAAACATGTGTTGTTTTACTAAAACAATTTTTACATGGTGTTATACAAGTCATATTTTTTACTATAAATATTCATTAGAAAGATAAATAGATTTCCTACATCATGATATTTTTTTTATAATTTTTAGATATTAAATCAATTAAATTATTTATGACACCATGATGATGCAGCGATTACCTCATTATTAAACGATTTAAATAAAATGAAACGATAATGTAGAATATAAGACCTAAACTTGTCACAAACCTATTTTATGGGTTTATTTCGAAACCTTATCACCTTATCATCGAAATATATCCTTTTGGGACCTTTAAAATCTGAAACGCATTATATAATAAAGTAATATTTTATAACTTTCCAAGAGTGCCCCTCCTCTCCTCTTATAAAAGGCCCCCACCTCTACCACCTTACCCACACCTCTCAAGCCTTTGGCTCGGCAAAACCCTGACCATTTCATCTCTACACATCCATATATTAATCATTGAAGCATCACTTTGGGCATAATACTTTCCAAGGAAGCCTTTGAGCTCAAATCAATGAGAGTTACCCGATTTAAAGGTAGTGTCCTCCCTTGTGTTCTTATGTTTTATTTTGCTTCTCCAACCCTCTAAACTCTTTTTATTCCTTTCTTTTGTAACAAAACCAGTATATTAAATATACTATAATGTTTTTATGTGAAGGATTCGATATACACTTACACACACCTTCGTCTAATGGTTAAAGAACATACTGTTTCTGTGGATGGCGAATTTCTGCCTCACGAAACGATGATTGTTTAATCTTCTCTTAACACCATTCATGGTGGCCATTATGATGTCACTATATTTTATATATGATATATATGGTATTTATGTTTTCTATATTCTTATGAATTTTATTTTTAAAACATGCCTTTATTCTTTTCATGTTGTGCAAATGCGATAATTTCATACGAGGAAGTATGGACTACCCCCCCCCCTCAAGTGATGTGACTCATTCATGCAATACATAGAATGTATAAATAATGAAATTAATGAACATATGTGACCTATAAAACAAATATATTATACTCTAATTATAATATATATATATATCTCAATTATTTTTAATTCCATTAATATGACAAATAAATGAAAGTAGCGTTCATGCGTACGTACGGCCTACCGTCTCCATGAACGGTACATTTCATTTCTTTTTATCTAAAAATGTTATGGAGTAGTATAAAATTAATATGTACTGGATATATATGATATTTAAATCATTAATAATATTCTATAGATGATTTACTTATAACTACATGGACAATCATTTTCAAACAAGTTCATTTTTGACTCATGTACCAAACATCGACAAAAACGTCTGATATGAACTCACATTATTAACCAATTATTATAAAATTATAATATGTGATATGAAATGAATAATAATATTTAAAATAGGTCCTTAAGAAATTATAAATTGACCAAAGTTTATTATTCAGGAATATAAAGAAACAAACAAGACAAGTCGGACTTGAGGTAAGGGATCCAACCTCTCTCGTTCTTTTTAAGTAATCTCTTTTATGTCATTTCTTATAATCTTGTCATTCTTATGTTTGGGATGTTCTTTTATATTCATCATACTGTAATTTTTTTGTTCATATTATGAGAGACCCTATTTGATCTCATAAATCCATTTTTGGAAGTTTTATGTGGCGTCGTTAGGCTACCGAGTTTTCGTAAGGGATTTGTCATCTCACTTTTATTCCTGTGAGATTTATGCTACATTTGCCACCATTTCCATTGAGTGGTGTATGTTATGCCCATTATTCTAATCTTTTTGTAATATAATTTCGTTTATTATTATTTACATCAATGTTTTATAGTCCTTCTTTCATGGGTTGTACGTTTCGAAAGTTACCCAAGTCGGTAAGGGAACCTTTCACCCTCCTCTTTTTAAAAGACTTCTTTTATTATGTCTTTTAATTTACATCTTATTATGTTGGGATATGTTCTTCTATATACTTATTGATGTAAAGTTTATGTCCAAGTGATGATATACCATTCTCTCTCTCATCAACTAATTTTCTGAATTTTTAAGTGACGCCCTTAGACTGTCGAATTTTTTACAAGGGAACGTCTTAACCCAATTTCGATTTCTTTGGGTTCAACCACTAATTCTTGAACATGTCATCCTATGAATATGTGTGAATGACCTATGACTTTTTCACACTTAATATCCAATTATATTGTGTGTATTTATATTTCTCACACATAATTTTGTGATAGATTTATCCTTAATTTAAGGATACGATTTTTATAATGGATTTCATCTCAATTTACATTTCCATTGAGACTTCATTGTTGTTATACACCAATTCACTATTATATGGTGTGTATACTATCCTTTGACATATTATATCATGAATCCCTTTATTCTCATGATATTATAAATCTCGGATTAAATTTTATTCCGCAATTATTTTTATTCAAGAGTCTCTCATTTTGTTAAAAACTATTTAACAAAAATATCATTTTAAATGTTTTAAAGATTCATTATTCTAAATATTTATCTTTAATGCCCATGTTTTCAAAATGGTTTTCAGTATTTATTTATATAGAAACTAATGTTTTAAAATTATAATTCCATTAAAAGCTTTGAAGTGGTATGGGACACTTTGATTCAAAAATCTCTTTTAAATGGTTTTTGAAAATGGATTGATTAATTCGATATCTTGGAATTACTTATTGTTATTTCAAATGAAATGTTGTTATTTAAATTTTTATATTTTCATTATTTTATGTGTAATTATGGTACTTGGAAATTTTACGGGTGGTTACGTGATAAACCATATGACGGGTGGTGCCGTGAATACCAGGACCGGTGGTTACATTATAACCTTTAATGCATTGGGTATGGAAGTCGGCCATATGGTTATTCCATTAAGTATGTGTGGAATTCGACTGTATGGTTATTCCATTTAAGTATGTTTATGTCCCAAGTTACCTTTCTATGTTATGTGTTCTTTATATGGGTTTTTTGGTAATCTTTTGGTTACAAAAGGGTAAGTAATGGTCTTTTATTCAGTGAAGAGTTTTTACTACTTCATATAGGTGAAAAGTTTTAATTTGGTAAAGTATTCATGGTTTACTTGTTGTTTTGAAAAACTAACAGTTTTCCTTCTTTGTGTATCCTTTACTGGGCTTTTTATGCTCATCCCAAGTTTTTGAAATGTTTTCCACAGGAATTAAAGATGAATAGGGTCAAGGATGGGATCAAGGAAAGACATGTTATCTAAAACATGGAACTAGACATGTTTCTTTTTTAAGTTTTTTTTATGTTATGGACACTTAGTAGAAGTGTCTACTATGTAATATTTTGAGATGTAATAGTTTTTACCTAATTATCTAAAACTATAAACCTGAAAATATCCTCAATGTGAATTATTCATTTAATTAAATATTAAGTAAGGTTTAAGGTCGGGGCCTTATAGTTGGTATTAGAGGTCGGTTTAGATAACTTTAGAGGTTAGGGTATTCTCTAAGCATAAGTGACATTAACATAATGGTTAGGATTTCAGAAAGAGTCCTAGTTTTAGATAAAGTGAATGAGTAAGTATATCTTAGTGTTTATCTTCCTCATTAGTACATGATGGTTTTGTTGATATACTCACACTGACCTTTTTGGTTTTAGTAAATGGCTGGATCTAGGAGGCACCAAAGTAACAGTGGATGTGAAGGAAACTGTGACAGTTTTCTGAGCGAGAAACTGAATGATATGGGAGCGGCAATGAGAACTCTTGTGTTTATCCTCAACCAACTATCTAGAGTCATGAATGACCACCTAAACCTTGGTGATTTTTATAGGGCATCATATATGTGAGAAACAAATCCCTACAGAACTACAGGTAATAATCATAAAGGTAAGTGTGTTCAAAAACCTATGTGTCAAAGATGTGGAAAGAAACACCTTGGAAAATGTTTCAAAGGGACAGAAATATGCTATAGATGTGGAAATGAAGGTCATAAAGCAAGAACCTGCCATGGAAAAAGGAAGTATCCAGTTGACTCGAGGAAAGGGAAAGAAGTTCTTTCTAAGGGATCAATTGAATGTTTTAAATGTGGTTTGCATGGTCATTATGCAAACACATGTCCTATGAAGAAGTTTCGGGAATGGGATCACCAAGATCGTACAAATATTCTTTTCCCAATACATAATTCCATTCCGATTGAGGATGAAGAAACTGACAATGACCAATCAAAGGTATGGATTATTTCTTAACTTTTGTTTTCCTATTTTGGAATCTTAGGATATGATTCATGATTTTGTTTGTAGGAAAGGAGTATTTCAGAATAATTTGGAAAGGAATGGTTAATGGATCATGAAGAATGTTGAATAAGTAAGAAGTCAACATTTAAGGGCATCAAGAGTTATGGTGAAATTCTTAAGAGTATTAAGTCTCTTTCGATGATGGGGTTACATTAGAAGAATTTTTATAGTATGTGTAACCCTAATGTTTGATATATGAAAATTTTATTCAAGGAATAGTTATCTGTTCTTTGGTGGACATAGTTATAAAGAACCATTTGGGTTTATATGATCCTTACTTTTTAGGTAATTATGGGTTACTATATGTTATGATGGAAAGTGAAAGGAATGATATAAAATTGAGGTTAAATTATTTTATGGTTATTTTTTATGATTTTATCTCTTTTTGGGGAATGATTTCAGAATTATATAGTTTGGAAAAAGGACAACACGCAGACCGTGTGACAACCCGTCGCGTCGGACAAAGCTACGGGAATCGAACCCACAACCAAAGTGCGACTAGTATTTATTGCCTACCACTGGACTACGTCAAGTCCCTGGTTATTTTGAATAATTCTTTTTAGTTAGATGATTTTATGAATTAATATTAAATTTATTTTGGGTTATCTATGGAAATTATTAACCTATTATAGAGGATATGTGATTAGGTTAATTACTTTTCAATACGAGACTTTAAGAGAAACTGATGTTATTTGGAGATAAATTATACGATTTAACTTGGAAGACAATGTGATTTAATCCTTCAAATATCTGGGTTTCAATATTATTTTGGTTTACTTATGGTCTTCGTTGAACTTTGGGTTTTGTTGGTCAAATTTTGGAGATTAAGAATATATTTTCTTTTTATAAAGGGTTATCCTTTTCTGGATTATCTGATCTTGTACTAACCTTTTTGGTTTTGATTTTGGTTAAAGTCTAAAGACATGGGAAGTATATAGTTCTCGTTTGTGGATTAGGTGATTCTCTAGAATTTGATTATAGTACTCTTAATGTGAACAATTCTTCCTAAATACTCATCATTTGGGGAAAGTATGAGTTTGTGTAAGAAATCTAGTAAAAGTTGAAAGTCAACATGATAAGTAAGTATGTTTACTTAAGATCAAAAATAAATTCCTCAATTAAAAGTAACTTAAAAAAATGTTGTCTGTTAACTTTTCCTATTGGGGAATCGAATACCGTTTAACCCACCACAAGTTTGTGATTTTCTTGTGGTTAACTTTCTCCTAAACATGTTTTCTATCACTCTCCCTCAGAATATGACCCTTTTCTTTTTCTTCTATATCTATGTTTTCCTACATGGAATCCTAGTATGTGTTAGCTCGGGTGACCTCTGTACTTCTATTTCTTTCTTTTAAAGTGATTGTTTTACCGACTCTTGTTCCGATGTGGGACTTTCAATGATGTTTCCGAGTCCAATTTTAAAATTATGAGGACGAAATTTCCAAAAGGGGGGAAGGATGTAACACCCCAGGTAAATAAAGAATATGACATTTTTATATTTATCCCTGTTTGTGAAAAAAAATATTAATATTACTTTAAAGGGAACTCTATGCTCGATGGCGTACCCAATACGCGACAACGAGTTCCTTTGAAATCCTTTGTTGCACTCTAATAATAAAATAATATTATTTTAAATGGTAGTTAACGCCTAGCCATTGTAATGGCGGGAAATAATAGAAATAACTAAAAAATGATTATGTAGGTTTGTCAAATATTTTTTACTTTTTACAATAAATGTTAGAGGATTAAAAATGCGAATGAATCTAATTTTAAGCGTAAACATTCTAATATTCTTTAAAAGGTCGATTAACCGCCTTTTGATGGAGAACCTCTTTTAAATCCACTTTTTGACAATTTTATGTGTTATATTTGACAAAATAAAATTCTTCTTTAGAATCAGGACATCAAAATTTACTTTGTGTAAATTTTTGGTATTTTTCTGATAAAACTCATTTTTTAAAGAATAGTGAAAAATGTTGTATTTTAACTCAAAACCTCTTTTTAATCTAATTTATTTATATGATTAAATTATATTTTGAATTAGTTTTAAATTTAAATTAGAATATATTTTTACCATTTAATCCAATAGTGGTCATTGAAATTAATTTCACTTTGAAATTGGACTTAAACTAGTGTCAATCTTTTAATAGATATTGTTTCTTAAAAACACGCTATTTGTTTTGACAGTGAGAATTAATTATTAAATTAATTAATGGAACTTATATGTTTTTAATTTTGTAAAATAGACATAATTTTTGAATTCATAATATCAAATATATCTTAGGGTGTATTTTTGGTATTTTTCTGAAAAACGTCAATTTTAGACAAATAGTGAAACCACTAAGTGGTAGTTTAAAAACTGATTTTTCGTCTAAATGAAACTTTACCACTTCTGTTATTTGATTTTCAAAAATCTTACATACATGGTTGTCATTAGGATGTAAAATTTGGTTCAATGGGATTAAAATAATTTTTTTGTGAATAGTAATTTTTTTTGTTTTTAATCGCGATTAGAGGTAATTAGTGTAAATTAAGGAAAAAATAATGTTTTAAAAATATGAAATGACCTTGACACATGTCCTACCCATATTTGATGAGTCATTTCTAACCAATAAAATCCATGGGTCAACTTGGGGACCCCATGGAGCCACTTTGGTTGTAAAATGACATTAATAACTTTTATTTAAAATTAAAATTGAAATTTCACAAACATGTGTTGTTTTACTAAAACAATTTTTACACGGGGTTATACAAGTCATATTTTTGAATATAAATATTAATTAGAAATCTAAATCGATTTCCTACATCATGATATTTTTTTATAATTTTTAGACATTAAATAAATTAAATTATTTATGACACCATGATGATGCAGCGATTACCTCATTATTTAATGATTTAAATAAAATGAAAAGATAATGTAAAATCTAAGACCTAAACTTGTCACAAACCTATTTTATGGGTGGATTTAGAAATCTTAACACCTTATCCTCTAAATATATTCTTTTGGGACCTTTATAATCAGAAAGGCATTATATAATAAAGTAATATTTTATAACTTTCCAAGTGTGCCCCTCCTCTCCTCTTATAAAAGGCCCCCACCTCTACCACCTTACCCACACCTCTCAAGCCTTTGGCTCAGCCAACCCCTACCCATGTCATCTCTCCACATCCCTATATTAATCATTGAAGCCTCACTTTGGGAAGAATCCTTTCCAAGGAAGCCTTTGAGCTCAAATCAAAGAGAGTTACCCGATTTAAAGGTAGTGTCCTCTCTTGTGTTCTTATGTTTTATTTTGCTTCTCCAACCCTCTAAACTCTTTTTATTCCTTTATTTTGTAACAAAACCAGTATATTCAATATACTAGGATTTTTTTATGTGATGTATTCGAGATAAACTTACACACACCTTCGTCTAATGGTTAAATAACATACTGTTTTTGTGGATGGCAAATTTTTGCCTCACGAAACGATGATTGTTCAATCTTCTCTTAACACCTATCATGGTGGACATTATGATGTCACTATATTTTATATATGATATATATGGTATTTATGTTTTCTATATGCTTCTGAATTTTATATTTAAAATATGCCTTTATGCTTTTCATGTTGTGCAAATGCGATAATTTCATACGAGGAAATGTGGACTACCCCCCCCCCCCTCAAGTGATGTGACTCGTTCATGAAATAAATGGAATGTATAAATAATGAAATTAATGAAAATATGTGACCTATATAACATATATATTATACTGGAATTATAATATATATATCTCTCAATTATTTTTAATTCCATTAATATGACAAAGAAATGAAAGTAGCGTTCATGCGTACGTACGGCCTACCGTCTCCATGAACGGTACATTTCATTTCTTTTTATCTACAAATGTTATGGAGTAGTATAAAATGAATATTTACTGGATATATATGATATTTAAATCATTAATACTATTCTGGAGATTATTTACTTATAACTACAAGGACAATCATTTTCAAACAAGTTCATTTTTGACTCATGTACCAAACATCGACAAAAACGTCTGATATGAACTCACATTATTAACCAATTATTATAACATTATAATATGTGATATGAACTGAATAATAATATTTAAAAGAGTTCCTTAAGCAATTATAAATTTACCAAAGTTTGTTAATCAGGAATATAAAGAAACAAACAAGACAAGTCGGACTTGAGGTAAGGTATAAGGCCCCAGCCTTAAACCTTACTTAATATTGAATTAAATGAATAATTCACGTTGAGGATCTTTTCAGGTTTAGAGTTTTAGAGAATTAGAACATAACTATTACATCTTAAAAGATTACAAAGTTGACACTTCTACTAAGTTTCCATAAAATAAAAACTCTTAAAAAGAAAGATGTCTAGATTCCATGTTTTAGATAGCATGACATTCCCTTGATCCCATCCTTGACCTTATTCCACTTTAAGTCATGTGAAAAACATTTTTGAAAAACTTGGGGTGAGCATAAAAAGCTCAGTAAGGGATACACAAAGAATGAAAATTGTTAGTTTATCAAAACAACAAGTAAACCATGTATACTTTATCAAAGTAATACCTTCACCTTCATGAAGTAGTAAAAACTCTTCGCTGAATAAAGTATCATCACTTACCTTTTTGAAACCAAAGGATTTCCATAAAACCCATATAAAGAAAACATAACATATATAAAGGTAACTTGGGACATAAACATACTTAAGTGGAATAACCATACGGTTGACTTCCACACATATCACTTAATGGAATAGCCATACGGCCAATTTCCATACATACTTAATGGAATAGCCATACGGCCGACTTCCATACCCAATGCATTGGAGGTTATAACGTAACCACCCGTCCTGGTATTCACGGCACCACCTGTCATATGGTTTATAACGTAACCACCCGTTAAAATGTCCAAGTACCAATATAAAATCATAAAACATAAAACCAATATAAAGGAATGATAACATTTCCACATTTCAATCACAATATATCATAAATATATTGACATAATAGAATCCTTTTTCAAAACCATTTTCAATACCAAAATACATAAAAGAGTATATGGTATTTATTTTATTTTAAAAACATTACGGCTTGTTGAGGAAGCCAAAGATCAAATAATACCCGCGGCGGCGGAAAAAGGTCGTTGTCACCGAGTACGTTAAAAAAAACATTCCTTTTTGTCGTTTAGTAAAATGCTTCGTAGAAAAAGATTCCTTTTGTATAAAAGTAAAATTCAAAGGAGTTTATACACCGTATAAAAGAAAGTTGTGTATAAAACGAAATATTCCTCAATGAAAGGAGATTGAGACGAAGTCCCTTACAAAGATAATTTTTAAAATGAAATAGATATATTATGTGTATTCACTATAAGTACACATAAATAAAGTACAAATACAAGATACGACATAATAATATAATGACATAATTTGAAAGTAGGAGATTAACCCAAAGAATGGAAATTGGGTTAAGAAGTTCCCTTACCTCGTATCCGACTTGACCCGACCGTTCTTTAATCTCCTGAATAATAAACTTGAGTTAATTTCTACTTTATTAAGAACCCTTTTTATAGTTCATTATTCCTTTTAGATCTCTTATTTCAATGTTATAAACATTATTTAACCATTTAAGTTAATAATGTTTGTTTTGTCGATATTTGGTTCTTAAGTCGAAAGTGGACTTCTTACAATTACATGTTGTTCGTGTGGTCATAGGTTCTTTATATCCAGAATGAAATTCCTGATTTGGATATCATATATATCATATATATCCAGCATATACATGTATTTATAATATCCCATAATCATTTATAGGTAAGAAATGAAATGCACCGTTCATGGAGACGGTAAGCCATACGTACGCATGAACGCTACTTTCATTTCTTTGTCATATTAATGGAATTAAAACTAAATGAGAGGTATGTATATTTTAATTCCAGAATTATATTCATCATTTAGATATATCATTCATTATATATATCCATTATACACATATACTTTTAATAGTACATTACATTTGGAGATAAGAAAATGAAATGCACCGTTCATGGAGACGGTAATCCGTACGTACGCATGAACGCTACCTTCATTTCTATCTCATACATTAATGGAAATAAATAATAATGATATATAGGTATATTATAATTCTAGTATAACATCATATATAATAACTTTAAATCCATCCTTTACACGTCCCACATATGGCATTAACGAATCACATCACTTTGAGGGGGCGGTAGTCCGCACTTCCTTAAATGAAGATATCGCGTATACCCATAATGGAAGCCATAAAGGTAAGACACAAATGAAAAATACAGAAGAATAAGTAAAACATAAACATATTACATATCATATATAAAAATAGTGACATCATAATGGCCACCTTTGAAGGTGTTAAATGAGTATTGAACAATCATCGTTTCGGGAGGCAGAATTTCGCCATCCACGGAAACCGTATGTTCTTTAACCATTTGATGTAGTTGTGTGAGAGTGTAGCTCAAATAAATCTTATAAAAACATCCTAGTATATTGAAGATACTGGTGTTGTTGCAAAAGAAGTAAATAAAAAGAGTTTAGGGGGTTGGAGAAGCAAAATAAAACTAACGAACATGAGAGAATGAATTACCTTAAAAAGTGTAACTCCTTTTGAGTTGAGCCTAAAGGCTTCCTTTGAAAGGATTATGCCCAAAGGGAATCCTCTAGGATTAGGAGAGGGATGTGGAGAGATTAATTGGGCAGGGTTTGGCCGAGCCAAAGGCTTGAGTAGTGTGTGAAATGAGGTAGAGGTGGGGGCCTTTTATAAGAGGAGAGGAGGGGCACTTTTGGAAAGCAAAGAAATATTAATTTATTTGAAAATTTGTTTCGGTTCTAAAAGGTCCCACATTGATAGAATTTGTGGATAAGGTGCTAAGTCTTCGAAAACCACTCATCCAATTGGTTTTGGCCATGTGTAGGTTTTACATTTTTCATTATCTTTCCATTTTATTTAAATCGCCAAATAATGATGTCATCGCTGCATCATTATTATGTCATAAATACTTTAATTTATTTAATGTCTAAAAATTATAAAAAAACTACTATGATATAGGACATCTTTTTAGCTTTCCAATGACTATTTATAATCAAAATTTGGACTTGTATAACCCTACTTAAAAATTGTTTTAGTAAAACAATTTATGTTAGTGTCATTTTCACTTTAACATTAAATAAAAATATATTATTGTCATTTTCCAACTAAAGTGGATCCATGGGGTCCCCAAGTTAGGCCATGGCTTGTCTTGGTCGGCCATGACACAACCAATAAGGTTGGGACATGTGTCTAGGTCATTTAATTTTATTAAAGCATTATTTATACCTTAAACTACACTAATTACCACTAATCGCGATTAAAAACTTAATAAGTTACTATTCACCAAAAAATTATTTTAATCTCATTGAACCACATTTTACTTCTTAATGACAACCATGTATGTCGGATTTTCAAAATTCAATACACATTAGTGGTAAACTTTCAATTAACTGAAAAATCAGTTTGCTTGATTACCACTTAGTAGTTTCACTATTCATCAAAAATTGAAGTTTTTCAGAAAATTACCAAAAATTCACCCTAAGCTATATTTGATATTCCGAATTCAAAAATGAAGTCTATTTTACAAAATTCAAATCATATAATTCACATTAATTAATTTAATCATTAATTCCCGCTGTCATAGCAAATAGCGTGTTTTTATAAAACAATAAGTATCAAAAGATTGACACCAGTTCAAGTCCAATTTCAAAGTGAAATTGATTCCAATGACCACCATTGGATTTAATGGTAAAAATATTTTCTAATTTCACTTTAAACCCAATTCAAAAGATAATCTAATCATATAAATAAATTAGATCAAAAAGAGGTTTTGAATTAAAATGCAACATTTTACACTATTCATAAAAAAAATGAACTTTATCAGAAAGGTACCAAAAATTTACACAAAGTAAATTTTGATGTCCCGATTCTAAAGAAGAGTTATATTTGGTCCAAAATAAAGTATAAGAGTGATCAAAACTATATTTAATGACGGTTCACCATTAAAAGGTGATAAGTGAACCTTTAGTGAAAATTAGAGTATATATGCCCTAAAATTGAACTCTTTCCGTATTTTAAGCCTTTATCTTTTATTGGATAAATATAAAAACACTTAAAAACATATATAATCATATTTTAGTTATTTCTATCCATTCCCGCCAATACAACGGCTACATGTTAACTAACATTTAAAATAATATTATTTTATTACTAGTGTGCAACGTAAGTTTCAAAGAAACTCATTGTTGCGTATCGGGTACGCTATCGAACATAGCAACCCCTTTAAAATAGAATTTAATATTTAATTCATAAATATTAATAAATATTAAAATTATTTATTCTTTATTTACCTGGGATGTTACATCCATACCCCCTTTTTGGGAATTGCGTCCTCGCAATTTTATTCACTTATCAAAATAAGTGGGGGTATTTAACCCTCATAGCATTTTCAGATTCCCACGTTGCCTCTTCAATCACATGATTTTTCCACAAAACCTTTACCTGATGAATCACCTTATTCCGTAACACTTGCTCCTTATGGTCAAGAATCTGGACTGGTTGTTCCTCATAAGATAGGTTCTCTTCTAGCTGAACTGCCTCTGGGCTCAAAACATGAGATGGATCTGGCATATACTTTCTCAACATCGAAACGTGAAAAACATTGTGTACCTGAGATAAACTCGGAGGTAAAGCCACTCAGTATGCAACTGATCCAACTCTCTCTAGAATTTCATATGGTCCAATGAACCTTGGACTCAACTTTCCTTTCTTACCAAATCTCATCACGCTTTTCCAAGGAGAAACCTTGAGAAAAACATGATCACCTACCTCGAAAGATAGATCCTTCCTCCAGTTATTCGCATAACTCTTCTGCCTGCTCTGAGCTGTTCTCATGTGTTTCTGAATCAGCTGAACTTTTTCTGCCATCTCTTCTACCAATTCTGGTCCCATCAACTTCCTTTCACCCACTTCATCCCAGAAAGCTGGAGTGCGACACCGCTTCCCATATAATGCCTGAAATGGTGCCATCTGTATACTGGAATGAAAACTGTTATTATATGAAAACTCAACCAAAGAAAGATGTTGGTCCCAACTTCCCTGATAATCCATAGAACAAGCTCGTAGCATATCCTCCAATGTCTGAATTGTTCGTTCTGACTGCCCATCTGATTGAGGATGAAAATCTGTACTAAAATTTAATTCAGTACCCAACGACTTCTGAAGGCCTTTCCAAAAGTTAGAAGTAAACCTGGGATCACGATCCGATACAATGGAGAGAGGAACTCCATGTAACCTGACTATCTCTTTAAGACACAAACGGGAAAGTTGATCAAGAGAGAAAGTATCTCGTATAGAAAGGAAATGAGCAGATTTGGTCAAGCGATCAACAATAACCCAGATTGCATTATTACCTTGAGATGACCTCGGTAATCCCACAACAAAGTTCATGGATATGTTTTCCCATTTCCACTCTGGCACTGGTAAAGGCTGAAGCATCCCTTTCGGTAACTACTGCTCTACTTTAACCTGTTGACATGTCAAACACTTCACAGTAAAATCAGCAATGTATATTTTCATTCAATCCCACCAGTAATACTCCCGCAGACCTCTGTACATCTTAGTACTTCCAGGATGAAAAAACAACTCATTCTTCAACTGTGAATCACAAGGCACACATAACCTCTTCACAAACCTCAAAACACAAACACAAACTTATCCAAGAACTCATAGAAAATTTTATTCATAAGGTCCATGAATACAACAGGTGCATTGGGTAACCCAAAAGGCATAACTACAAATTCATAATGGCCATATCTAGTACGGAACGCAGTTTTCAGAACGTCTGCTTATTTTACTTTCAACTGATGGTACCCTGACCTCAAGTCAATCTTCGAAAAATACTGAGCTCCCTGGAGCTGATACCACTTCATTCGATGGCCCAACATCTGCTGAAGTTATTGCAAAGGATTTCGCCACCCCTTTATTCTTGTAGTCTAGCTGCATTACCCCAGTTGAGTTCTTCGTTGGACACTCGTTTGCATAATGACCCATTTCATTACACTTAAAACATCTTACTGTTGGCTTTTCATTTCCTGCTTGATCATATTCCTTACAGTTACGAGCAATATGACCAGATTTACCACACCGAAAGCACTTACCAGACTTGGATAAACATTCTCCAGGATGCATTTTACCACACTTCTCACAGGATGGATATTTGGTTTTCTTACCTCCTTGCTTCTTTGATGAATTCTTCCCCTTTGCCTGCCAACTAGACCTCTTATTATGTTGTTTATCATAGAACACCTGATCATCGGCAAACTCCATTTCCACCTTCTCAGCACATCGAACAAGCTTTTCATAACTTTTAAACTCACGAGAAGCTAATGCCCTTCGATATTTTGGCTTTAATCCTGAGTAAAAAGGATTGATTTTACTATCAAGGTCTCGGATAAAATTTGGAGCATACCTTGCCAATCGAGTGAACCTTTCTTCATAGGCAGCCACTGAGTCTTCCTCTTGCCTCAATTCTAGGAACTGTTTTTCCATTCTAAGACGAACCACCTTAGGAAAATATTTCTCAAGAAACATACCTTTGAATTCGTCCCAGTGAAGATCCTCAATCTCATCTCTATCCCTTATATTTTTCACCATCGACCACCACTGATCAGCTTCACCTTCAAAACGGTAAACATCAAGACTAACCTTTTGATGTTCTGAACACCCCATGACATCAAAAATCTTCTCCAGTGCTTTAATCCACCCTTCAGATAGCACAGGGTCAGATGATCCTCTGAATGATGGTGGATGTTGCCTCATGAAATGTTCCACCACTGACATGTTCCTCTGTGGTTGATCTGGCTGATCTCGTGCATGGATACCACCACCATTTATAGCCTGAGTCAATTGTTCCATCACTGCAACAAACTGTTCAGTTCCGATTCCGACCATCTCAGGTTGCTGATTTGGAAGGTTGTCTTCCTCCTGATGTCATCCCAACATAGCTGCTTTGTTTCCCCTACGGAAAACCTTTCTGAACATGGAAATATCTTAGGCGAAGCAACATGGTAATCTGTAAATGCTATATCATTTCAATCATATTATAATTTAACACTTTTCTAACTCCTAATGTTGTCTAAACCGACCTCTGATACCAACTATAAGGCCCCAGCCTTAAACCTTACTTAATATTGAATTAAATGAATAATTCACGTTGAGGATCTTTTCAGGTTTAGAGTTTTAGAGAATTAGAACATAACTATTACATCTTAAAAGATTACAAAGTAGACACTTCTACTAGGTTTCCATAAAATAAAAACTCTTAAAAAGAAAGATGTCTAGATTCCATGTTTTAGATAGCATGACATTCCCTTGATCCCATCCTTGACCTTATTCCACTTTAAGTCCTGTGAAAAACATTTTTGAAAAACTTGGGGTGAGCATAAAAAGCTCTGTAAGGGATACACAAAGAATGAAAATTGTTAGTTTATCAAAACAACAAGTAAACCATGTATACTTTATCAAAGTAATACCTTCACCTTCATGAAGTAGTAAAAACTCTTCGCTAAATAAAGTATCATCACTTACCTTTTTGAAACCAAAGGATTTCCATAAAACCCATATAAAGAAAACATAACATATATAAAGGTAACTTGGGACATTAACATACTTAAGTGGAATAACCATACGGTTGACTTCCACACATATCACTTAATGGAATAGCCATACGGCCAATTTCCATACATACTTAATGGAATAGCCATACGGCCGACTTCCATACCCAATGCATTGGAGGTTATAACGTAACCACCCGTCCTGATATTCACGGCACCACCCGTCATATGGTTTATAACGTAACCACCCGTTAAAATGTCCAAGTACCAATATAAAATCATAAAACATAAAACCAATATAAAGGAATGATAACATTTCCACATTTCAATCACAATATATCATAAATATATTGACATAATAGAATCCTTTTTCAAAACCATTTTCAATACCAAAATACATAAAAGAGTATATGGTATTTATTTTATTTTAAAAACATTACGGCTTGTTGAGGAAGCCAAAGATCAAATAATACCCGCGGCGGCGGAAAAAGGTCGTTGTCACCGAGTACGTTAAAAAAAACATTCCTTTTTGTCGTTTAGTAAAACGCTTCGTAGAAAAAGATTCCTTTTGTATAAAAGTAAAAGTCAAAGGAGTTTATACACCGTATAAAAGAAAGTTGTGTATAAAACGAAATATGCCTCAATGAAAGGAGATTGAGACGAAGTCCCTTACAAAGATAATTTTTAAAATGAAATAGATATATTATGTGTATTCACTATAAGTACACATAAATAAAGTAAAAATACAAGATACGACATAATAATATAATGACATAATTTGAAAGTAGGAGATTAACCCAAAGAATGGAAATTGGGTTAAGAAGTTCCCTTACCTCGTATCCGACTTGACCCGACCGTTCTTTAATCTCCTGAATAATAAACTTGAGTTAATTTATACTTTATTAAGAACCCTTTTTATAGTTCATTATTCCTTTTAGATCTCTTATTTCAATGTTATAAACATTATTTAACCATTTAAGTTAATAATGTTTGTTTTGTCGATATTTGGTTCTTAAGTCGAAAGTGGACTTCTTACAATTACATGTTGTTCGTGTGGTCATAGGTTCTTTATATCCAGAATGACATTCCTGATTTGGATATCATATATATCATATATATCCAGCATATACATGTATTTATAATATCCCATAATCATTTATAGGTAAGAAATGAAATGCACCGTTCATGGAGACGGTAAGCCGTACGTACGCATGAACGCTACTTTCATTTCTTTGTCATATTAATGGAATTAAAACTAAATGAGAGGTATGTATATTTTAATTCCAGAATTATATACATCATTTAGATATATCATTCATTACATATATCCATTATACACATATACTTTTAATAGTACATTACATTTGGAGATAAGAAAATGAAATGCACCGTTCATGGAGACGGTAATCCGTACGTACGCATGAACGCTACCTTCATTTCTATCTCATACTTTAATGGAAATAAATAATAATGATATATAGGTATATTATAATTCCAGTATAACATCATATATAATAACTTTAAATCCATCCTTTACACGTCCCACATATGGAATTAACGAATCACATCACTTTGAGGGGGCGGTAGTCCGCACTTCCTTAAATGAAGATATCGCGTATACCCATAATGGAAGCCATAAAGGTAAGACACAAATGAAAAATACAGAAGCATAAGTAAAACATAAACATATTACATATCATATATAAAAATATTTACATCATAATGGCCACCTTTGAAGGTGTTAAATGAGTATTGAACAATCATCGTTTCGGGAGGCAGAATTTCGCCATCCACGGAAACCGTATGTTCTTTAACCATTTGATGTAGTTGTGTGAGAGTGTAGCTCAAATAAATCTTATAACAACATCCTAGTATATTGAATATACTTGTGTTGTTACAAAAGAAGTAAATAAAAAGAGTTTAGGGGGTTGGAGAAGCAAAATAAAACAAACGAACATGAGAGAATGAATTACCTTAAAAAGTGTAACTCCTTTTGAGTTGAGCCTAAAGGCTTCCTTTGAAAGGATTCTGCCCAAAGGGAATCCTCTAGGATGAGGATAGGGATGTGGAGAGAGTAATTGGGCAGGGGTTGGCCGAGCCAAAGGCTTGAGTAGTGTGTGAAATGAGGTAGAGGTGGGGGCCTTTTATAAGAGGAGAGGAGGGGCACTTTTGGAAAGAAAAGAAATATTAATTTATTTGAAAATGTGTTTCGGTTATAAAAGGTCCCACATTGATAAAATTTGTGGATAAGGTGATAAGGCTTCGAAAACCACTCATCCAATTGGTTTTGGCCATGTGTAGGTTTTACATTTTTCATTATCTTTCCATTTTATTTAAATCGCCAAATAATGATGTCATCGCTGCATCATTATTATGTCATAAATACTTTAATTTATTTAATGTCTAAAAATTATAAAAAAAATACTATGATATAGTAAATCTTTTTAGATTTCCAATGACTATTTATAATCAAAATTTGGACTTGTATAACCCTACTTAAAAATTGTTTTAGTAAAACAATTTATGTTAGTGTCATTTTCACTTTAACATTAAATAAAAATATATTATTGTCATTTTCCAACTAAAGTGGATCCATGGGGTCCCCAAGTTAGGCCATGGCTTGTCTTGGTCGGCCATGACACAACCAATAAGGTTGGGACATGTGTCTAGGTCATTTCATTTTATTAAAGCATTATTTATACCTTAAACTACACTAATTACCACTAATCGCGATTAAAAACTTAATAAGTTACTATTCACCAAAAAATTATTTTAATCTCATTGAACCACATTTTACTTCTTAATGAAAACCATGTATGTCGGATTTTCAAAATTCAATACACATTAGTGGTAAACTTTCATTTAACTGAAAAATCAGTTTGCTTGATTACCACTTAGTGTTTTCACTATTCATCAAAAATTGAAGTTTTTCAGAAAATTACCAAAAATTCACCCTAAGCTATATTTGATATTCCGAATTCAAAAATGAAGTCTATTTTACGAAATTCAAATCATATAAGTCACATTAATTAATTTAATCATTAATTCCCGCTGTCATAGCAAATAGCGTGTTTTTATAAAATAATAAGTATCAAAAGATTGACACCATTTCAAGTCCAATTTCAAAGTGAAATTGATTCCAATGACCACCATTGGATTTAATGGTAAAAATATTTTCTAATTTCACTTTAAAACCAATTCAAAAGATAATCTAATCATATAAATAAATTAGATCAAAAAGAGGTTTTGAATTAAAATGCAACATTTTACACTATTCATAAAAAAAATGAACTTTATCAAAAAGGTACCAAAAATTTACACAAAGTAAATTTTGATGTCCCGATTCTAAAGAAGAGTTATATTTGGTCCAAAATAAAGTATAAGAGTGATCAAAACTATATTTAATGACGGTTCACCATTAAAAGGTGATAAGTGAACCTTTAGTGAAAATTAGAGTATATATGCCCTAAAATTGAACTCTTTCCGTATTTTAAGCCTTTATCTTTTATTGGATAAATATAAAAACACTTAAAAACATATATAATCATATTTTATTTATTTCTATCCATTCCTGCCAATACAACGGCTACATGTTAACTAACATTTAAAATAATATTATTTTATTACTAGTGTGCAACGTAAGTTTCAAAGAAACTCATCGTTGCGTATCGGGTACGCTATCGAACATAGCAACCCCTTTAAAATAAAATTTAATATTTAATTCATAAATATTAATAAATATTAAAATTATTTATTCTTTATTTACCTGGGATGTTACATAAGGGATCCAACCTCTCTCATTATTTTTAAGTAATCTCTTTTATGTCATTTCTTATAAGCTCATCATTCTTATGTTTGGGATGTTATTTTATATTCATCATACTGTAATTTTTTTGTTCATATTATGAGAGACCCTATTTTATCTAATAAATCCATTTTTGGAAGTTTTATGTGGCGTCATTAGGCTGCCGAATTTTCGTAAGGGATTTTTCATCTCACTTTTATTCCCGTGAGATTTATGCTACATTTGCCACCATTTCCATTGAGTGGTGTATGTTCTACCAATTATTATAATCTTTGTGTAATATAATTTCGTTTATGATTATTTACATCAATATTTTATAGTCCTTCTTTCATGGGTTGTACATTTCTAGAGTTACCCAAGTCGGTAAGGGAACCTTTCACCCTCCTCTTTTTAAAAGACTTCTTTTTTTATGTATTTTAATTTACATTTTATTATGTTGGTATATGTTCTTCTATATCCTTATTGATGTAAAGTTTATGTCCAAGTGATGAGATACCATTCTCTCTCTCATCAACTAATTTTCTGAATATTTAAGTGATGCCCTTAGGCTGTCGAATTTTTTACAAGGGAACGTCTTAACCCAATTTCGATTTCTTTGGGTTCAACCAGTACTTCTTGAAAATGTCATCCTATGAATATGTGTGAATGACCTCTGATTGTTTCACACTTAATATCCACTTATATTGGGTGTATTTATATTTCTCACACATAATTATGTGATAGATTTATCCTTAATTTAAGGATATGATTTTTATAATGGATTTCATCTCAATTTACATTTCCATTGAGACTTAATTGTTTTTATGAACCAATTCACTCTTATATGGTCTGTATAATATCCTTTGACATATTATATCATGAATCCCTTTATTCTTATGATATTATAAATCTTGGATGAAATGTTATTCCGCAATTATTTGTATTCAAGAGTCTCTCATTTTGTTAAAAACTATTTAACAAAAATATCGTTTTAAATGTTTTAAAGATTCATTATTCTAAGTATTTATCTTTAATGACCATGTTTTCAAAATGGTTTTCAGTATTTATTTATATGGACATTAATTTTTTAAAATTATAATTCCATTAAAATCTTTAAGGTGGTATGGGACACTTTGCTTCAAAAATCTATTTTAAATGGTTTTTGAAAATGGATTGATTAATTCAATATCTTGGAATTAATTATTGTTATTTCAAATGAAATGTTGTTATTGAAATGTTTATATTTTCATTATTTTATGTATAATGATGGTACTTGGACATTTTACGGGTGGTTACGTGATAAACCATATGACGGGTGGTGCCATGAATACTAGGACGGGTGGTTACGTTATAACCTCCAATGCATTGGGTATGGAAGTTGTCCATATGGCTATTCCATTAAGTATGTGTGGAAGTTGACCGTATGGTTATTCCATTTATGTATGTTTATATCCCAAGTTACCTTTCTATGTTATGTGTTCTTTATATGGGTTTTATGGTAATCTTTTGGTTACAAAAGGGTAAGTAATGGTCTTTTATTCAGTGAAGAGTTTTTACTACTTCATAAAGGTGAAAAGTATTACTTTGGTAAAGTATTCATGGTTTACTTTTTGTTTTGAAAAACTAATAGTTTTCCTTCTTTGTGTATCCTTTACTGGGCTTTTTGTGCTCATCCCAGGTTTTTGAAATGTTTTCCATAGGACTTAAAGATGAATAGGGTCAAGGATGGGATCAAGGAAAGACATGCTATCTAAAACATGGAACTAGACATGTTTCTTTTTTAAGTTTTTTTATGTTATGGAATCTTAGTAGAAGTGTCTATTATGTAATATTTTGAGATGTAATAGTTTTGACCTAATTCTCTAAAACTCTAAACCTGAAAAGATCCTCAATGTGAATTATTCATTTAATTCAATATTAAGTAAGGTTTAAGGTCGGGGCCTTATATTAAGGCTAAGGAATTACAGTTGGTATTAGAGGTAAGTTTAGATAAATTTAGGGGTTAGGGTGTTATTTAAGCATAACTAACATAACCATAATGGTTATCTTATTTGAAAGAGTAAAAATTATTTTAGATAAATTGAATAAATTTAAGATAACATGAATAAGTATATCTTATTGTTTACCCTCCTCATAAGATATTATATGATTATTTTACTAATATACTCACACTGACCTTTTTTGTTTTAGTAAATGGTTGGATCTAGCAGGAACCAAAGTAATAATAAATATAAAGAAAACTATGACGGTTTTATGAATAAGAAACTAAATGAATTAGGAGTTTCAAGAAGAACTCTTGTGGTTATTCTCAACCAACTATATGGAGTCATGATTGACCACTTGAACCTTGGTGATTTTTCTAAGTCATCATATATGCGAGAAACGAATCCCAATGGAAGTTAAGGTAATAATAATAAAGTTAAGTATATTCAAAAACCTATGTGTCATGGATGTGGAAAGAAACACCAAGGAAAATTATTAAAATGGATGAGAAGATGCTATAGATGTGGTAATGAAGGTCATAAAGTGATAACATGCCATGGAAAAAGGAAGCATCCAGTTGAATCCAGAAAAGGGAAAGAAGTTTTTTCTAAAGAATCAATTGAATGTTTTAAATGTGGTGTTCATGGTCATTATACAAATAGATGTCCTACGAATAAGGTTTGGGAAGGGGATCAATAGGATCATAAAAATATATGTTTACCAATTCCTAATTACATTCCAATTAAAGATGAGGATACAAAAAATTACCTATGAAAGGTATGGATTATTTCTTAGTTGATGTTTTAACATTAATGAATCTTCGGGTATGATTCATGATTTTTTTATAGGAAAGGCGTAATAATAAATAAGTTGGAAAAGAATGGTTAATGGATCATGAAGAACATTTAATGAGTAATAATTATATATATAAGGGATTCAAGAGTTATGGTAGATTTTAGGATGATGAAATTCTTAAAAGTATTAAGGCTCTTTTGATGATGGGATTACTTTGGAAGACTTTTTCTAGTATGTTTCACCCTGAAGTTTGATATATGAAAATTTTATTCAAGGAATAATTATCTTTTCTTTTTTGGATATAGTTATAAATAACCATTTGGGTGTATATGATCCTTGAATTTGAGGAAATTACAGGTTATTACTTTCTGGGATGAAAATGCGAGGTATGAGAGAACATTTGTGGTTAAAATATGTTATGGTTATTTTTGAAGAATTTATCTCATTTTTTGGAATGTTTTAAAATTATATTATTTTTAAAAAATGACAACACCTAGATCATGAGACAACCCGTCGCGTCGGACAAACATGCAGGAATTGAGACCACAACCAAAGTGAAATTGGGATTTATCTCTTACCACTGGACTTCATGAAATCCCTGGTTAGTATAACAAATTATTTTTAGTTATATGATTTTATATATCAAGAATAAGTTGATTTTGGGAACTTATGATTTATCAAATGAATATCCTTAGTATAGGAAAATGATTTGGTGATTAAGTGATAAAGGATATTTTGGAAGATGTTCTCTCTTTTGGGAACACCATATGCTTAAGGAAAGTAGAACACTATGGGATCTCATTTGTGAAGTAATGGTTGAAATTTTATTTTGAAAGAATCTATGTTTTTATTGTGGAAACATATCGATTAGGGTTATTTATAGAAATTTTTAACCTATCAAAGAGAATATGTGATTAGGTTAATTACTTTTCGGTATGAGACTTTAAGAGTAGACGATGTTATTTTGGAGATAAATGTTTAAAATTTTGTTAAAGTCTATGTGATAAAATACTTCTGAATTTTGGATTTCAAAATTATTTTGGATTATATTGAAATAAGTTTTGGAAAATTGTTTATGAAATGGTCTTTTTTGATCTTTGGGTACTCTTTATTCAATTCTGGGGATTAAGAGTTGTATTTATTTTTATAAAAGATTATCCTTTTGGGGGTTATTTGATCTTGTACTAAAAAATTTGGTTTTGGTCAATATCTAAAGAAAAGGGAAATATATAGTTCATCTTTTGTGGATTATGTGATTATCTATAAGTTGATTCTAGTGCTTCAGGTGTGACCAAGTCATCTTGAATACTCATCGTTTAGAGAAAAGATGAGTTTTTTGTAGAAACTTATTAAAGGATGAAACTATACTTAATAAGTAGGTATATTTTATTATGTCCTTCGTCAATATCATAAATAAATTATCAAAATTTATTAAATGAAATGTAAGACAAAAACATTTTCCGTTTACTTTTCCTACTGGGAAGCCAAAGACTGTTTAACCTATCACATTTTTTTGTGGTTTTCTAGTGGTTAACTTTCTCCTGATCATGTTTTTTATCACTCTCCATCAGAAATTGACACTTAGTTTCTCCTCCATATCCATGTTTTCATGTAATCCTAGTATGTGTTATCTCTGGTGACCATTTTAATTATCTTTATTTCCTTTAAATTGGTAGTTTTATTAACTCTTTTTCCGATGTTATACTTTAAATGAACTTTCCAAACCCAATTTTAAAATTGCGAGAATGCAATTCCCAAAAGGGGGGAAGGATATAACATCCCAGGTAAATAAAGGATATAAAATTTTCATATTTATTAATATTTAGGAATTATATATTAATTTTACATTAAATAGGATGCTATGTTTGATAGCGTAATCAACACACAAGAACAGATTTCTCCTAAATCATATGTTGCACACAATGTTGAGTTATACCGAAAAATAATATAATAATGTTATTATTTTAAATGGTAGTTAATGCATAGTCATTGTATTGGTGGGAATAAACATAACTAAACATATTATGATTAAACATGTTTGTTAAATATTTTTTTCATTTACCCAATATATTTTAGAGGCTTAAAATAAGAATGAATCTGATTTTGAGCTTGAAATACTCTAATATTCTTTAAAGGTCGTTTTACCGCCTTTTGATGGAGGATCCATTTTAAATAAAATTTTTATCACTTTTATATGGTTCATTTTAAAAAATAAACTTATTATTTATAATTGGGATATCAAAATTTACTTTGGTTAAATTTTTTATTTTTCTCATAAAGTTCATTTTTTAATGAATAGTGAAAAATACTGCATTTTAAGTCAAAACTGTCTCTTCATCTAATGTATTTATATGGTAAGATTATCTTTTTAAATGATATTAAAGTGTAATTATATTATAATTTTACCATTTAATCCAATGTTGGTCATTATAAGTAATTTCACTTTGAAATTGGACATAAACACATGTCAATCTTTTTGTAGTTTTTACTTCTTAAAAACACACTTTCTAGTTTTGACAACAGAAATTAATTTTAAATTAATTAATGAAACTTATATGTTTTTAATTTTGTGAAAAAGAAATCATTTTTGAATTTTCAATATCAAAATTAGCTTTCGGTGAATTTTTGTATTTTTTTGAAAAAGTTTTATTTTTGATGAATAGTGAAAAACACTACATAGTAGTTAAAAACCGACTTTTTTATTTAAATGAAATTTTACCACTTTTGTGATTTGAATTTCAAAAATCCGACACACATGGTTGTAATCATTAAGTAAAATGTAGTTTAATAGGATTATAATAATTTCTGTGGAATAGAAACCTTTGATTTTTATTTACCGCTGTTAAGGTAAATAGGGTAATTCAAGGTAAAAATAATATTATAATAATATAAAATTACCTTAACACTTGTCATAACCTTATTGTATGAGTCATGTCCAACCAATAAAATCTTCAGGTAGAACTTTTGGCCTTTGGAAGCCATTTGGGTAAGATAATTACATTAATAACTTTTTATTTAAAGTAAAAATAAAAATATCATAAACAAATATTGTTTTTCTATGACAATTTTAATGTGGGGTTATATAATTGATATCTTTGAATATAAATAGTCATTTAAAAGATAAAAATATTTCCTACATCTTGTTATGTTATTTATAAATTTTAGACATCAAATAATTTAATTTATTTATGACATAATGATGATGTAATGATTACCTCGTTAATGAATGTTTTAAATAATTGAGATTATAAATATTAAAATAAATTTATTTTGAAACTTTTTATACCATACAGGAATTTTATGGATTATTATGACTTTATATTTAAATTAATGAAGTTTATTCGAATTTATGAAGTTTTTATGGATTTTTAAAATGTTAAGATATGAATAGTTTAAAAATTTACATAAATGAGTTTTTAAATCAATTAATATTTTATTAAATAATAAAATAGTCCAAAAAAATATTATTCATCCAAATGAAATATATGGTGTTAAAAATTTAATTAAGGATCCATTTTGGGTTTCTTTTAATTTTATATTAAATATATTAACCATATAGTATGAATATACAAGAAGGCATGGTAAAAGGTAAATAAGTTAACAAAGGGTTAAATAAAAAAGCTAAGGATTAAAAAATATTCAAAACCTATTCAATTATTATTGGATTATTTTATTTATACTTATATTCATATTATCTTGTAATTTAATGAGTTTTGGACCTTTTGAAACCGAAAATTATTTTATAATAAAATAATACTTTAAAACTTTCCTAAAGAGCCTCTCCTCCCTCTTATAAAAGGACACCAACTCTAACCCACTACTCACACATCTCAAGCTCCTTGGATCATCCAAAATCTTCCCAACTAAGCTAAAAACATCCACCAATTCCTCCTAGAATCATTATCTTAGGAATAAGGCACTTCAAGAAAACCTTTTGGTTCAAACCAAAGGGAGTTACCCAATTTTGAGTAATGGCTTATCTCAAGTTCTTTTATTTTATTTTACATCTTCACTCAATATTCTATTGTTATTATTTGATTTAATAACAACACTGTTATACTAAATATACTAGGTTTTTTTATAATAATGATTCGAAATACACTTACACACACCTCCATCTAATTGATACAAACATACAGTTTCTGTGTACGAAGAACTGATGTCTCACGAAACGATGATTGTTCGATTTTCCCCTACCACCTCTCATGGTGGACATTATGATGGAACTGTAATTATATATGATATTTATTATATTTATTTAAACTCTATTCTTATGTAATTATAATTTATAACATACCTTTATGCATTTCATGTTGTATAAATATGATAATTTCATTTGAGGAAGTGCGTACTACTGCCCACTCAAAGTGATATGACTCGTTCATACCATACATGGAACGTATAAAGGATGGTGTTACTGAACTTTTGTAACATATATAAAATAGGATATTATACTGGAATAATAATATACTTATTTATCATTTGATTTTATTTCCTTTAAAAATGAAAAAAATGAAATGAAAGTAGCGTTCATGTGTACGTACGGCTTATCGTCTCAATGAACGGTGCATTTAATTTTATTATATCTAAATGATATGGACTATTATAAAAACATATATAATGGATATATATGATATATATAATATCTAAATCATTAATATAATTCTAGAGATAATGGACCTTTGACCACATGGACAATTTGTCATTATAACATGTTCATTTTTTACTCAAGTTCCAAACATCGAACAAATGTTTGATATAAACTCAAATAATTAACTACACTACTAGAAAAATACCCTATACCAACGGTTTGGAACTATTGGTATAGGCCCTCAAACTATTGGTATAGGCTATACCAACGGTTTGGAGGACCGTTGGCAAGTAAGCCGTGACAATAGGTCTGTACCAACGGTTTTGAAAACCGTTGGTATAAGTAATATGAAAACCTATACCAACGATTCTCAAAACCGTTGGTATATGTATTTCAAAAAAAACATTCGGTGGGATTTGATCCCAGGACCACTAGTTTATAATTGAATGACTTAACCACTAACCTAACATGACTTTTGTGAACATAATTTCATAAATATATATATGTATTGTTATAATAATTTTAAATTTTGATTTATATAATGTTCTCGGTAAAAAGATTCGATTAAAAATCGAAGGACCTATACCAACGGTTCTCAAAACCGTTGGTATAGACCTATACCAACGGTTTTGAGAACCGTTGGTATAGTCCTTTGATTTTAGGACCTATACCAACGGTTTTGGACAAACCGTTGGTATAGGGGGGGACCTATACCAACGGTTTAGCCAAAACCGTTGGTATAGGTCCTATAGGTCCCCCCCTATACCAACGGTTTGTCCAAAACCGTTGGTATAGGTCCATATAAGTGACCTATACCAACAGTTTTGGCCAAACCGTTGGTATAGGTCCAAATTAATGAACTATACCAACGGTTTGGCCAAAACCGTTGGTAAAAGTCATATTTCCAGTAGTTCCAATTGTTATAGAAAGGTAATAAGTGATATAAAAGGAATAATAAACTTGAAAAAGGTTATTAAAAAAGTATAAATTAACTTATGTTTATTATTCAGGAAGAACAAGGAACATACAAGACAAGTCGGACACGAGGTAAGAGACATTGTCTCAATCTCCTTTCGTTGAGGCATGTTTCGATAATATAAAACTCCTTATTTTATACGGTGAATAATAACCCCCTTTGACATTTATTTTCATTCAAATGGAATATTTCTTCTATGAAATTTTTTACTAAATGACAAAAGGAATGTTTTTTAATGTATGCGGTGACAAAGACCTCTCTACTACCATAATCGTTATTTGGATTCCTCTATAAGCCTTAATGTTTTTAAAATAAAAAAGAAACCCCTTATTCCATTTTTGGGTGTTTTAGTATTGAAAATGGTTTTTGAAATGGATTGAGTATTGCAATATATTGAGATGATATCTTGTGATTTCAAATTAAATTTTATTACTAAAATGTTGATATTTGTAATATTTTTTTGTTATGATTATGTAATGGTTCTTGGACATTTGATGGGTGGTTACGTGATAAACCAAATGATGGGTGGTTCTGTGATATACCAAGGATGGGTGGTTACGTTATAACCTCAAATATATTGGGAATGGAATTGGCTGCATAGCTATTCTATTTTGTGATATGTGTGGAAGTCTTCTGTATGGTTATTCCATTTCTGTATGTTTATGTCCCAAGTTACCTTTATATGTTATGTGTATTTTATATGGGTTTTATGGTAATAATTTTGTTACAAAAGGGTAATAAAAGAGCTTTTCTTCGTTAAAGAGTATTTACTACTTCATAAAGATGAAAAGTATTAATTATGATAAAGTATTCATGGTTTACTTATTGTTTTGAAAAACTAACAGTTTTACTTCTTTGTGTATCCCTTACTGATATTTTCATGCTCAGCCCAGGTTTTTGAAATTTTTTTCACATGAATTAAAGTATAACAGGGTCATGAATGGGATCAAGAAAAAGTCATGCTTATTAAAACATGGAACTAAACATGTTTCTATTTTTTTAAGAGTTTTTATTTTATGAAAAAAATTTATGTTAAGTAGAAGTGTCTACATGTAATATTAAAATTGTTATTTATATGTTATGAACTAATTTCCTAAAGCTCTAAACCTGAAAATATCCTCAATGTTAATTATTAACTTAATTCAAGATTATGTAATGTTTAAGGCTAGGGCCTTATAGTGGGTTAGCACCTAGCGATCCTTCGTGGCTCAACACATAGCGATCCTCTGTGGGTCAGCACCTAGAGATCCTCTGTGGGTCAGCACCTAGCGATCCGTCATGGGTCAGCACCTAGAGATCCTCTGTGGGTCAGCACCTAGAGACCCTCCGTGGGTCAGCACCAAGCAATCCTCTATGGGTCAGCACTTATTCATCCTCTGTGGGTCAGCACCTATCGATCCTATGTGGGTCAGCACCTAGAGACATTGTGTGGGTTAGTAGTAGAGCCTCTCAGAAAAATAAGATGATCTATCTATATGACTAATCATCTTTATTTCTATACTTAAAGTTATGCCTATTGTGAGCTGTGTATTTTGCTTTGGGCTATGTGGTTGAGGTCTTTCTTGGTGTTATGACCTCATTGGTATTTGCTTTGCCTTGTATTCCTTCGTGGATTATTGAGAAACCTTTGGGGGTCTAGGGGTCCCTACTAAGTATTATTATACTCACCCCTGCATGGGATTCTCCCATATGAGTTGTGTTCGGTACAGACGATCGACATTTCGACAGAGGTTAACAGGGGATGGGACTGACAAATCCTACGATGCTGGACTTGGTGGCCTAGGACCAGGTGGGACCCAGTAGGACCGGTCGGGCAGGAAATACTACTTCGGCTTCCAGTAGCTTCACTACTCTCACGATCATGGAAGGTTTTCCATAGGTGGCCATCAGAGTAACCTTTTTTTACTTTACTATTTTTAGTTCTTTGTGGGTTTTGTATCCTGACCCACTTACATTCACTTGTACTTGCACTCAGTTTTGTTTTAGTGGTAGACTTGTTTCCCCTTTCAGTGTTTTGGGATATGGTTGGGTGTGTGGATATAGGATTAAAGTAAATGCCTTCCCTTTTTGGGATATACCTTTCCGGTGCTAGTCACCAGCCCCTGGCCTATGGAAGGCGGGATTGGGGTAGTCACGGCACGGGCCCTGAGGGACGGTTCGTGACATAGATGGTATCAAGAAAATAAGACAAAATAGTATGTATCAATGGTATGTAACTATGATAACACACAAATATCACTATAATAAATCATAATTTCCCTTATAAATCACAAATTCCATAATTTTTTCAATATTCCATAAGAATTCTCTCCCTTTTGGGACTATTAAAAGGGTAAATATAAGAATTCTAAATATAGAAAAAGGAATAAAAACAAAGGTAAATAATAAAACAATTGAGATAAACAGAATTCAATATGATGATTAAAGATTTATTAGAATCTAGGTCCCATTAATAACATACAGTCTAATCCAAAAAAATGAAAATGGTTTAATATTTTGTTGAGGGTTTTGTTGGTTCTTTGCCTTTAGGATTTTCTTTATCTTACTTCTTATCTGGGGCAGCGGGATCATCTTGAAGTAAGATAGAAGGAACACCGGAGGAGATGGTCCAGCTACAGTCTACGGATGATCATCCACTATAACTACTGCTCAGAGGTGTCTCAATTCTTTAGCATGGGACATTGGAAAAGGTTAGAAATTGGTAGATAAAGAAGCACTAAAAATGGCTTATTGTGATAGGGCAATTGGGACAGGCCTAGGGCCCATCGCAAATAGTCCATTGAAAGAGACTATTTGTGATGAAAAATTTTACATGTTGCAAATAATCCATAAAAAAATAGGTATTTTCGATGGACCTTTGTGAATACCTTTGGCGCACCATGAACATGTTAGCGTGGGAATTGTATTTACAATGAGGATTAAACCCCCGTCGCAAATAATCATCCTGATATTCTATTATTTTCCACAGTGGAGGATCCATATCAAAAATAATATATCAGAAGGTTATTATTTATGATGGCATGTAGAAATAAATATTTCAACGTGATAGTATTCTTGAGAGGTACTATTGAAAATACTATCTTTTATCACCACCTCAATTAATAATCGGTCAGCTATTTGTAAGGGGTCCCATCACAAAAACTAATATTTTCAACAACCCATCATAAATAAAGTGTTGGAAGGATAATATTTGCGGTAAAATCCATCTCAAAGACTTTTTTTACCGCCGCCTCAATTAATAAACACCAAACTATTTGCGACGTGAATCCTTTCACAAATAAACCCATCGTAAATGATCTAACCTATATGTACACCCATTTGATTTTTTGTCACTTCATAATTCTCTTAGGTCCTCTCTCCTTCTCTGCTCTCATATTTTTCCCCTCCGTTTTTTCAAAATTTTAAATTTTACAATGGACCAATTTTGAGGATATGCTTCTAATGAAAGATTTAGTTTTAAGCTATTTATTTGTTTCATTTGTTTTTTAGTTAATTAAAATTAATTTATATTAGTAATAATTTTATTGTTTTGCGTCAATTAAATTAAATTTGAATTAGAAAGTTTTATTTTACACTATTCATTTGTACAAATATGTTGTTTGAGAAAGATTTAATTTTTTTATTTAAAATTTAATATTATTAATTTGTAATAATTTTGTTCAATTATCATTAATTAAAAATAATTACGTGTAATTATAATTAATTAGTATTAAGTAGCAGTAATTATTATTAATTAGTATTAATTAGTATTAATTAGTAATATTTAGTATTATTCAGTATTAATTATTAATAATTAGTAAGAAATAGTAATAAATGGTAATAAATTATAATAATTAGCGGTAATTACCATTAACTAATAATAATTATTAATAAATAGTAATGAATATTTTCTATAGTAATAATTATGAATAAATAGTGGTAATTAGTAATAATTAGTAATAATTAGAAATAATTATAACAAATAATAATAATTACTAATAATTAGTAATAAATATTAATAAATACTAATTAGTAATAATTTTTAATAATCAGAAACAATTAGTAATAATTATTTATAATTAGTAAAAATTATTAAAAAATAGTAATAAATTGAAATAATTAGTTTTAATTAGTAATAAATAGTGATAGTTGTTATTAAATAACAATAAATAGTAATAAATATAAATAATTAGTAATGATTAGTAAAAATTAGGAATAAATAGAAATTACTAGTATTACTTATTAATAATTAGTAATAAATTGTAATAATTAGTAATAATTATTAATAAATAGTAATAAATAGTAATAATTAAAAATAATTAGTAACAATTAGTAATGATTAGTAATGAATAGTAATGAATTGTAATGAATAATAATAATAATAAATAGATAGTAATAAATAGTATTAATTCACAATAATTAGTAAAAATTAACAGTAATTATTAAAAAATAAGGGAAACTAGTATTAATTGGTGGTAATTAGTATAGATTAGTAGCAATTAGTAAAAACTAGACTTAATTAGTAAACAAAATTATAAACTAATAAAAAAGAGTAACAGTAAGTGCTATTAAGAATTAATTATTAATAATTATCTATAATTGGTTATAATTATCATTTTATAATAAAAATTAGCAAAAATTAGTAAAAACTTGCTATGAACAAATTAAAATTAGTAATAATAAGTTGTATTTCAAAGTAATTACTAATAAATAGTGTTAATTAGTAAAAATTTGAATTAATAATAAAAATTAATAGTAATTAGTAAAAACTAACAATAATTAGTAAAAAATAATGGTAATTAGTATTAATTAGTTATAATTAGTATTAATTAGCGGTAATTAGAAAAAATTTGCTATAAATTAAAATAATTTTGAAACATTAGCAATAATTAGTAAAAAAATGTTATAAATAAATAAAAAGTATTAATAATTAGTCATAATTTGTATTAATTAGTAATAATTAGTGGTAATTAGTTATAATTAGTAGTAATTAGTAAACACTAGATTTAATTAGTAAAAATTAGCCGAAATTAGTAAAAATTAACCGTAATTAGTAAGAAATAGTTATAAACAAATAAAAATTAGTAAAAATAATTGGGAAATAGAAGTTATTAGTTATAATTAGCAGTAAATAGCAATATGAAGTAGTAATTAGATATAATTGGTGATAATTAGTAAAAAAATTATTATAAACTAATAAAAATTGGTAATAATTAATAATAATTAGTTCTAATTAGTAATACTTAGTAATACTTAGAATAAATTAGAAATAATTAATTTTAATTAGTATTAATTATTATAACATAACAAAAATTAGTATTGATTACTGGTATTTAGTAATAAATTGTTTTAATTTTTAATAGTTAGTGGTAATTAGTAAAAATTTCTATAAATTAGTGTTAATTTGTATTAATTTTATACAATTTACTATAAATCAATTTTAAATAGTAGAAATTATCATAAATTATTAGAAATGTGAAAATGAAATAGTTTGTTAGTTTTTAGAACATGAGAAATAAAAAAATTTATACATACATGGATGACACAAATTAGTCATTTCTCATGAACATAAGATTATAAATTATTTATTTTATGTCATCTTAGTAATTTATAATATATTTTATTAGTTTATAATAGTTTCTATTAATTTTTAATAATTTCAAAAAATATGTTAGCATTAGTGGTAATTAATAAGAAAACAGCGATAAAGAGATAAAATTTATAATATTTACAAGTCAATTATACTTTTTTTATTTTCTATGATTTTTGGATCATCTTTTTCTTATACTAACTTAATCATAAAAATTAATTATTAATAAATAGTAACAAGTACTAAAAAAGTGTAATAAATAGTAATAAATATTAATAATTTGTAATAATTTGTAATAATTTGTAATAATTAGTAATAATTTGCAATAATTTTCAGCAAATAAGAAATTAAAAAAATTTACATACATGGTCGACACAAATCAGTAGTGGCCAATTTACACCAACCACAAATTTGTACATACTTGGTTTATACAAATTAGTAATGACTAATTTACAACAACCATCTCGAAATCAATCATTAGGTCACCTGAACTAGGATAGATATGATGTGATATATTTATGGAAGCAGTAGAAACCAGTGGAGAGACTTCATTAGGATGGCATAATTGACATAAATTGGTGTAATGATAAATTTGAAAATATTTTTAGTAGTTTTTTTTATCACATGGTGATTATAATGTATATGATTTATAACTTTTAGTAAATCATTTAATTTCAAATATTTAAGTTATTATAAATGATTAATCTATGATAACCATGCCAAAATTTTTCATTAGGTCACCAAAACCGAGATAAACATGATGTGACCCATCAATAGAAGCAATAGCAGCAGGAGGAGGAGATACATCAATGACAAAACATGGTGAGATAAATTGGTGTAAGGACAAATTTGGACATGTTTGGCATAAATTGGTTTTATAACCTGGATATTATAAAATCTATGATTTATAATTTTTTATAAAAACATAGAATTTCTAAACATTAGCTGATTAGAAAATACTAATTTGTTCCAACTGTGCCCAAATTTTTCATTTGGTCACCAGAATTGGGGCAGGCCAGATGTGACGTGTCGATGAAAACAGTTCTTGGAAGAGTAGGAGGAGATAAATATTGACACAGTAAAATGCTAGTTAAAATCATACACAATATATATATATATAATGGTTGTTTTCAAAAAATTTATAACATTCATTTCATGTTTCAGATGGACTCCAATCTATTTCGTGAGTTGGAGGAGGTTGATCAACCTAGTGATGAGTATGATGTTGTACCATCTGACCCTCAAAATGATGGTAATTTAGAAATGACTCAAAGGGGTTGTGGTCTTTCGAGATTGATGATTCACGACCCTATTATAGAGTGACTTCCACATCTTGACTTCGATCCATGCATGTTGAGGTATGTTAAATTGTGTATTTTAGTCAGTTTTTAATAATTTTAATTAATTTATTTATATTCTAATTGTTTGATTATTTGTAATATTTTTTGACATATTTTAACATATAGTAGTTGGACTGGGAGAAAGAAATGATCTATTGGAATCAACAACAACCTGATGAGGTGAGTCGATGATAGAAGTAGCAACATTAGTAGAAGATAGAGTACATACGACATTTGACACATGGTTTAGGGATTGAGTTCCCTCCACCAGCTCCCCCAGATCCTCCAGATGACCCTCACCCTGAGTGATTTATATATTTTTTGGATAAAAATTTGAATGTATAATTTTTTTTGTATTATTTTTATTAATCCAAATTATTACATTTCAATATAGTGTGATTTTTAAATTATTCTAAATTTCATGTTTTGTATTATTTTTTTATTTTATAGTTATTGTTTTATTATTTAATTATTTATTTTATTATTTTTATTATTTTATAATTTATTTATTATTTTTGTTATTTTATTTACTATACATTATTTTATTATTATTATTAAAATTTAATATTGTGGTTAATATTGTTTTTTTTATTATTTTAATATTTTATAATTTTAATTATATTTTTTTTAATTTTATTGGTTTTTATTATTTAATTATTAATAATATAATTATTATTTTATTAATTTTTTTATATTATAATTTTTAATGTTTTTTACATTGGTCTCATCCTGAATACTTATTACCGATGGGTCCGTCGAAAAAATAAATTCTTTAAAACATGACTATACTATTTGTGATTCTATTTTCTACAATGGGTCACTTGTGATGGGGCCCTATCGAAAATGTTTTAATTTCCAATAGTGGATCTATAGGATCTTGAGAAACTCATGGTCTAAGAGATAACCGATGAGTAATAGTAAGTACTTTTTAAGAAACAACTTCTTGTCCATAAACATGAATAAATGACTTCAAGTGATTTATCAAATCCACGATCAGTTGGCCACCCATTTCCATTGCACTAAGGAAATAATCTTTTTCATCCGTATTATGATTCAACATTTGGATCATCTCTTTAAGCTATCTTACTTATTCTTTGAAATATTGAGTCCCAAGTGGCTTCCTAAAATTTTAAACTCAAAATATGATGTTATATTCCATAGAATACTTCATGTAAATATAATAAAGAAAATAATTAATTTCATTTGTAATAGTATTCTTTTCATAATTAATACTATGGGAATAGATAGTAATCAACATGATAACATGATCATATTTATACCAAATTCTTCTCAAGGTTTCTTGGGGTTAATCAGTTACGCTTCTGAAGGCACTGGCTGAAGCAGCTCTCAACTCATCTTTGATAGATGTTCTTATCTAATCAATATACACTATTAAAGTAGAAGGAGTAAAAGAATCTAAATATGTATCCTCAATAATTTTTTGTATCCCTTCCATAGACAATGTAAAGTTTACTTAAATTCCTCGAGTATATCCTTGATAGACTCCAACTCACTTAAAATTATTTTATTCTGAATCTCTACATCTGTATGTTATACATTATCATTGGTTGTATATGATGAATAAACAACTCAAAAATTTATCTTGAATATTCCTATATAGAAAATTCTCTTGAAGAGATTTATTATTTAACATTATAGAAAAATCAGATATCAAATTCATACCAAAATCATCCTAGTCATCTTTAGTGACTACATCAACTAGAATAAAAAAAGATGTTCGACCAGGTTCAGATACTAGAGTTATAACAAATGAAAACATTATAAAATAGAATCAAAGTCTACTTCAGTGGTCAATGATCCCTTAGGAAAAACTTCAACTCAAACCTGAGGTCCACCATTATTTTTTGGGATCCTTGCATCACTGTAGTGCTTTCCTTATTCTTCTTCAACATGATAAACCCATCGATCTGTAAAGACAACTCGAACAGATTTTGTGGTATGAGGCACCACACCAATAGGTAAAACTGATACTTAATGATTTCTTTGTGCATTTAAACATTGTGTAGATAAAATTTTTTCAATAATGGAAGGTCCACTTTGTCTCTTTTTATCAATAGGATGTGACACTAACATCTGATAAAAATAATTTTGGCCATTAACAATAGGTTCTACATCCACATTTTTTGTCAAATAAAGCCTTATCAGATTCCAAATAAACCAAATGAACATCATTGCCTTACCCAGAGGAAGTAATCTCCGTCTTCTCTTGCTCAGCTACATGATATTCTGTATCATCAATCGCACTCAATTGATCCATTACATAAGAATTTGAAACTGCTTGACCAGTAGAAACAATGATGGCCTCTACTTCATCACCCACTGAAGCTTCATGAAACAACTACATAGTGGGGGATTTCTCCCCCTAACCATGTTCATATCAATACTCTAGAGGTATCACCACTTCCTTAATCTTAATTTCTCCACTAGGATCATTAGGGTTAGAATCACCATCATGATCATCATCATCACTTCTTCCATCATATGTATCCCTTTCATTCCCATTATCATTTCCACCAATTCAATTCTCATCTTCATGTTCATTTTTTTACTCCTCATTATTATTATCATATTCTTCTTCAGTGGATTTGTAACTCTTATACTACACTTATTTAGAGACCATAATCTCTTCTTCATCACTTTTTACTAATATTTATCTTTTTAGAAGTCTCTTAGGAGGGATAAGATCTCCAAAAGTAATGGAAAATCATTCAGAGACAATTTGTGATCACTCCCCTCGTCAAAAGATTGATCATTTTCCTCCTCTTCAACAACAACTTCTTACTTATCCCCATAAATGTATTAAACAATTTCATCAGGATCAAATCATCGATCTTCTTCATCCCTTGGTCTGGTTGGATGATCAACATGATTATACTCAGTATATAAATTATCAAAATAGCCAAACCACTCTCTCTTCTTTGGATTCCATATTATCTTCATCTATAAACAAGTATCTCCTGAATGAAAGAGACCACCACAGTCTATAATAGACTCCTCATCTGCTAAAATAAGTCCCTTAGGCTTCAACATGGAAGAAATTAACTTCTTGGTAGATTTAGGAGTTGGATATAGAGTATGTTTTGGTCATCTCCCACATATTCACCATGAGATATCCAAAAAAATTATCATATGGCCTTATTTCATAAGATATAAAATTTAAACACATTATTACCTTATAGTTGTGAAATCACCCTTTCTTGGGCATAACATGTGTTGTAAAGAACATAAAAAGCAGCCTACATTCTCCATCATGTTCTAAAGAAATAGCACATCTATTTGTGTTATCTCTTGTCTGATCTACCAAAGTCTCTTCATAAAAAACCAACATACTATTATCATTAATGGTACCTTGGTAGTCCTCTTATTTTCCTCCATGTAATACATACAAACATTTAGTCAATTTATTTGATGAATAACCTATTACTTGACCATTTACAAGACATCTAATCTAATCAACATAATCTTGATGAAATGAAAACTATACATTTTAAAAGTATCCCTTAACCATATTTGAGTAGAAGGGTCTATTGTTAGTGGAAAACTACTCAAACCATCCTTGATCATAGATTACTTTATGTACTAGAGACATGCTAGACAACAAACACTTTGATTCAACTTCCCTTTCTACAACAAAAAATCTATTGGAAATCTCGATATTAACTATTGAAACTAGATTAACTAGAGAAGGTACACATGAGAATTTTATCTAATTCTTATAATATTTTGATTCGTCTGGAGAAGATACTGAAGCATGATTAATTTTCAGAATGTAGAATAGGTTGTGAAATCTCGGTCTAGAGTAGGGAGGAGATTTGAAATGTGGGAGTAAAATCATTGCACGGTGCTCGAGAGAGAATAATATGTGAGTATCACACTGGGGTCAAGGTGTGTTGGGAATAGAAATTATTTCATTTTTATAACGCTTGGGTTTTTATAAATTAATATCAAAACAAATAATTGAAATAAAATTCAGAATCGAGTAAAACTGTAATCATGTTATATGAAATAAAAATAAGAGAGAGAACATTAAACCGATGGTTCATCATTGAGAAACAAATTAAAAATTCATGAAATTATATCTAAATGACATATAAATGACATGAGAAACCAATGGAATGACAAGAAAACTCCATAAAAAGCTAACCACATGATAGTACAATGACATGAAAATCCAACGACATGAAATTCCAAAGACACGACATAAAGTAAAATTAAACTTAATAAAATTTTAGCATTCCAAAATCATGTTTGATATATTTCACTCTTTTAAATTTAAAAGTTATAGAAAATATATTAGCTAATTGATGTTTGGTTCCAATAAACTCAAGAGAGATGTCTTAATTTTTAAAATGTTCTCTCAAAATTTGTTGTTTTATGTCAATATTTTTTTCCATGGAATGAAAAAATTGGTTCATAGAGATATTTATTACACTTGTATTGTCATAGTTTATAGGGACATGTCAGAATTAATATCTATAATCTAGTAAATTTTGTTTCCTCTAGAAAATTTTTTCACAACAACTACGTACAACTTTTTATTCAACTCTGGTAGTAGAAAATGCAACAAAATTGTTTCTCTTAATACACCATGAAACTTGAAAAATTCCTAAAAAGTGACGTGTTTTAGAGATTCTTTTTCTATCTAACCTGAATCCAAAAAAACAAACATTAGAATAACTTACTATGTCAAATTCATGTCCTCTTGGGTAGAACAATCCTAAATTGGTTGTGTACTTGAGGTATTTGAAAATTTTTTAATAGAAACTAGGTGTAACTCTTTTGGGATTTCTTCAAAACGAGCACATGTACATACACTAAATATAATATCATGTCGTTTAGTGGTCTAGTAGAGAAGACTTCCAATCATACCTTTATAAATGGTTTCATTAACAGCTTTCCCAGCTTCATCATGACTGCATTTATAGGTGGTACTCATAAGAGGATCTCTACTCTTAGTTTTATCTATGTTAAAATGTTTTTGGATATATTTTGTATATTTTTATATTAATTTAAAATAATTGTTTATTTTTTTGAAAGATTTTAAATCCATGTAAGAATTTTATTTATCCTAATAAACTCATTTCAAACACAATTTTTATCATTTGAGAAAATTTTGTACAAAAATAATTTCATGAACATCCCAAAATAATATCATCAATATAGATTATTAATAATAAAATAACTTTTTACATTATTTTTTTGAAAAGTTTAGGATTAGCTATTCTTTTTGAAAATCCTTCTGAAATAAGAAAATTGTTGAGATTATAATACCAATCTTTAGAATCCTGTTTCAACCCATATAAAGTTTTAATTAATTTAAAAATGAGGATTTGTAAAATGAGGTTTTAGAAAACCATGGGGTTGTTCAAAAAAATATCCTCAAATATAAATCCACTAAAGAATTCACTCTTAAAATCTATTGTATAAATCGTGAAGTACATATGTTCTTCATAAGAAATAAGGATTCTTACGGACTTGAGTTTGGAAACATGTGCAAAGTTTTCCTCATAGTCTATTCCTTCTTATTGACTACAACCTATTACAGCCAATCCAGCCATGTTTCGGACTATAGTTCCTGACTCATCAAATTTATACTTAAACACCCATTTAGTTTCAATAGTCAAGGTTTCCTTGGGTATATATAAATTTACCATGCTTTGATTCTCTCAAATTAATTTAATTCTTATTGAATATATATTACCTAGAATTCATTATTAATAGCTTCAATGATGTTCATAGGTTCAAGATGGGACAAGAAACATTGATATTCAACCATATTTATTGTAGAATCTCTATTTTGTGTTCCTATTTTTAGATAACCTATAATAAAATATATTGGATGGTACTTAATGGTTCTAATAGATCTAGAGTAAGAGGAACTGATCACTAATGGATTTTCAAGTTCTTGTTTTGGATGTTATTTAAATTCTTTAGAACTAGATGATTTCCCTAGCAATTTTACAGCAGAATCTAATGGTTTATAATTTACGTTCTAAGAAGATAAATCATCCTCACATATTTACAAGGATTTATTATGGTCATTTAGATAAGTATCATCAAATTTTACATAAAATGATTCTTCGACATTTTTGATGTTCTTATTAAAAACTCTATAGGCTTTTCTATAAAATGAATTACCAAGTAAAATTTCATCAACACTTTTGGAAGAAAAGTTATCCAAATTATCCTTAGTGTTAACAATAAAGACTATCCAACCATAAACATAAAAGTAATCAACCTTAGGTTTCTATTGTTCCATAGGTCATAAAGGTTCTTCTTAAGGATAGATCATATAAAAACTCTATTGATGATATAGCATGATGTATTGATAAATTCTTCCCAAAAATAGATAATTTGTTCATACTCATTCAATATAGTCCAGGATATATCTTGTAAAGTCATATTTCTCTTTTCAACAACTTCATTCCATGGGGGTTTCCTTGGATAATATAAGTTATGAGTGTAGCCATTTTGTGAGAAAAAATATTCAAAATCATGATTTTCAAACTCATGGACTTGGTCAATTCTTAGGGTCTTAATTTTAATTCAACTAAGACTTTCTATAGACTTATAATACTTGGAAAAAAAGATAAGGATTCATGATTATGAGCTAGAGTGTATACCCTCGTATACCTATAATTATCATCTAGTATAACATAAACATTTTGGTTCCCATTAATACATGAAACTCTATATGGTTGAACCAAATCTAGGTGAACAACCTCAAGGGGTTGAGAAGTTCACACTTCCGCCTGCAATAATTTTTTTTCATTTTCTGAAAACTGGTTTATGGGTGTCCGGTACACATTACAGATCATGAGGCGGGCAGAACCAAGATCAAAATTCAAAATAGCATCGAAATACAGAAACATTACAGAATTCAAATATCAAAAAGCCTATCATGTGCCAGCTGTGAGGTACACCCACCTTGATCCGTGCACCCATCCTTCAATCATATCCACCGTAGCATCACATCGATGAGACCAACCACCGGAACCGTCGCACGCAGCAACACATCCGAGAACCTCAACCTTAACCTACAGCTTCAGATCAAAGGTTCATCCAACCCCAAAACCACATACATCGCACAGAAACATAAACCCTCCATTGGGGAACAACCTAAGAAGATCTCAATCAAAGAAGTTCACACTTCATTCATTAAATTAATTTAAAAATTTTGTTGTTTCTATTTTTGACAGAGGTGATATAATTTATTATTTGGTAACTCAAGCTTAGGTAGATCCCTATCTAACCTTTTTTCTTATTAGCATCCCAAGTGAGTGAATGTTTCTATGGCCCTGTCTCATATCCTAAATTCATGACTCCTTTTTATAGGAACATAATAATGAAGCATTTTGAAAAATCAATAAATTTAAATATTCAATATAAACATTGTCATTTATCAAAGTAGTAAAAACTAAAATATTTTTAGAATCGAAAACATCGCAAGCATAATTCTCAAACATAACATAAAAACCATCATCACATATCAATGAAATCCTTATAATATTGTTTTTTAAAACATCAATATATAATACTTTAAAAATTAAAAATGATTTTTTGCAGCCAATCTAGCTAAGGCTGATGATATTTCCTTTTGAATTATCCCCAACTGTGACACGACCATCATTAACCTTGATAAGGCTCTTGAAGAAATCATAATATATTATCATATTCCTTGAAAATAATTGTCCAAATACCATAGACTTATATTGGAGGTCGTCATGCATTTTTTCGGAAAAATGGATTTTAGGTAAGAAATGATTTTGGTACCCAAATCTGTTTTGGGCTAAAAATGTTTTAAATTAGAGCTTTTTGAACCCTCAATTTCCTTATATGTTTTCTAAAAATAGATTTCATACTTTTAGAAATACATACTTTGTTAGGTAAATTTGAAAAATAATTATAAGAAGAACATGCATGTATGGATTTATGAACAAACAGGCTTTTAGTTATTTTCTTATCTCCAGGTTGATATCCAATTCCACTTATATATTCTTGAGCAACATTTCTTCCAAAAAGTTCTCTAAGTTTCTCTCTATCATTTTTAAAATTTTCAATATCTTTATTTAATTTCTAATTAAATAGGTTATGTTCATGATTTTCTTTTAGCATTTGGAAATTTTTCTCTTATTCTATAAATAATTCAGATCTAATATTTATAGATAAAGCATTCTATACTTTTAAAACTTTATATTTTTTTATATTTAAGATCATTAAAGGTATCATCTATAATGTTGCAGTATTTGAATTATTATTCATTTGAAATATCATCATCATTAAGTTTTTCATTGTCAGAATCGTTAGAATTATGCGTAGGAAGAATATTAGTAAAATTTTGTAAAGTTGTTACCTCACTAAAATTGGTCATAAAACACATATTTTCCCTCTCTGGATTCTCTTTAGGTGATGCATCAGATTCACTAAAGCTATCCTATTAATAAATCCATGTTTCCTTCATGGAATTTTTATATATTATATTCTTATCCTCATATTTATTTTCATACTTAAACTTTGGATAGTTTAATTTTATGTGACCTTTCCCTTTACATTAATATAAAAAAACTTCTTTTAGATCATCATATTTCATCAAATCTTTCTTATAGTTTCTTCTGTTGTCAAAAAAAATGTATACTTTGATTTTATAAAGAAATTTTTTTATTTGGTAAAGTTTCTTGAATCCTCTAGCTTGGTTATCTATATCCTCATCACTAATAAGTGGTTACTCGCTATCATTTGAACTGGAAGCTTATTCTTTCTCTTTCTCATTTTCTCCTTTTTTTTGTTTGAAGGTAGTATTTTTGAAAACTATTGTCTTTATTTTAGGCTCCTCATCCTCATAAAGGGTAACTTTAATTTCTATTCATACATAATAAGATTTACAATCAACTCCTTGACTAGAATATTTCTTACGTATCATGATTATTTGATAGAGATAGATGTGTCTCTCTATTTTCAGGTAAGAATTGTAGTAATATCAAAATTTTATCCTTATCAGATTCTAGTTTTCCAAGAGAGATCATTGTGCTGAAAAACTCATTAAACCTCGGATACATTTCATAAATTGGTTCATCAGGCATCATCTCTTTAATATTATAAGTCCCCTCATGGTAAATGGATAGGGTATCCCAAATTTCATAAAAGGTTTTACAAGTAGATATCATGTTAAACCCTGTATCTCATAATGAATAGAACAAATCTTTAATTTCATTAAAATCATTATTATAAGCTTAATTTTTTCCATCATCCCAATTTCTTCTGATAGTATTTTGTATAATAAATTAATCTTCTATAGCATACCAAAAATAAAAACCATACTTTATATTTGGATTCTCATCTTAATCTTACAATGAGTATAGTTGTTTCCATTAAAAAAGGTATGTCTATTTGCTGAAGAATATTCTTAATGATTTTCTATTTAATGAACTAAATTTAGAAATTATTGAAATTAAGATCTTTAAAGTAAACGAAAGTCATAGTTAAAACAAATTTAAAACATTAACACCAAATTAATAATACCTCTGATACCAAATGTTGGTCAAAGTATCTCAAGAAGGTAGTGAATTGAGACCCCCAATAAATATTTCTATCCAAAATGGATTATTTTTTTATACCCAAATTGTTTACATACAGTCCAATTTATCAAAATATATAGTATGATATAGATCAAAATCAATATCAGTATTTATCTAATTATTTATTAGGTTCATGAATAATAATATACAATATTATTGGATAATTAAAAATAAATTTACCTGATTAAAATTATTTATGAAAACAAATTATGAAAAACTATCCATGTATGTATTTTTTTACAGTTAAAAAAGCATTTAATTTTAAAGAGGAAATAAAGTAAAAAAAATTAAATCATACAACTGAAAGAATTAATACAATTGGTTCAGTCTCATTTCGACACTTATTCCTATCCACTTGGTAATCACCTGGCTCCAAAGAGATTATATAAAATGAACAAGATGATCCCAAATCAGGATAGGGTTTTACAATAGTTTACAAACTCTCTAGTTCACACATGACCTCTTGAAAAATTATACATGGAAGTAAAAAATAAATAGGCCATAGAAGGACCTCTACTACTCTTATCTATGAGTGTACAAGTGCATGAACTGATTAAAAGTTATCTTGGTATCTTCAAGTTTGGTATAGGAGACAATGTGCATATATAAAAATAGAGTATAGAACACAATGCTCAAATTTTAATAGATCTAAATAGAATAAAGAAACTAAAATTTATAGAGTTTATAAGTGTTCATTTTGTTGCAATGTATCTTGTGACTATTGATTTGATTCTAAAGTGATGTTTTATTCAAGTTTTGTTTAAATATGTATAAAAACAGAGTATTCAGACTCTTGTTTATTGACTTATGGAAAGCACTAGATGGGATGTTGTAGTTCAACTTCTGAGTAGAGTGATTGTAATATGTGATATCTTCTTGTTTTCAACTAGGATCAGCTCTATTTATATTCATAAACTGTGTGCACTCAACTTGATATCATTCCAATTCATTTACTATTGTATCCCTTACTATATTAGGGATTGTTCTATAATATTCTTAGCATCAGTAATAAGAATATTAGGATAAACAAATTCCTCGTACTGCATGTTATGACACTCTCTTCAATTCACTCTGTCATACATTTAAGATAAAATCTGTAAAATAATAAATGACATTAAATTCGATAAATATGGTCACCGGAATAATTTAATTAAAAAAAGATATGTTAGGAAAATTGTGGTGGTGTCTTAGACAGCCAATGACTCAAGGTCTGATGGTGTCTCCCTCTAGCAGTATGTTGTTCTAGCATTATAATACTAGTAGTGTCTTAGACATATCCAAATTTCCATGATGATGGTAGTGTCTCAACTTGTGGTGACTACTCTGGAGGTGTGTGGTCTGATGGTGTCTTAGAAATTGAAACAAATGTATGTTGGTGGTATGAAATTGGTGGTGGATCATCTAGAGATATCTTAAACTTATCCAAAAAAAATTTCTAGTGTCATGAAATCTTGACATTGTCTCAGACTTTTTCAATTTTTAATATCAATTATACGACATTCCAGTGGTGTGATATCTATGTGGTGTCTCATACTTAGAGATATTTTTATGATACTGGTGAGCCACGAAAAATGGTGTCTTGTGTCGATGGTTCCAATCTCAATTGTGTCTCATCCTTATTCAAGTTTATCACCTACCTCAGAATATAATATTCATTCAAAAATATTATTATGATCATTATAATCATGATTTTGTGATCCTTAAAAGAAGTGGGTCAACAAATTATACCACTTCTATGATTTTATTTTGATAAAATTGATTCCATATTTTTAATATTGGTTATTTATATTATATAATATATTAAAAATAATTTATTTTTATTACAAATAATAATAAAAATAAAATTTAATTATCACGATTATGATTAAAATTGAGTTTTTCTATTTACATGCACTCATGTTAAAATTATTTTTCAAAACACATTGAATTTCTATTTAAAATTTTTAATTTCTTATTTAGAATAAGTGGGTCAAAATTATATAACAATTCATTTTTTTATTCATAAATTAGTAATTAACTACATAAATAAAAAGAAAAAAACATCATGGTGAAAACCAAAATGGTGAAATTAACTAAACATAAGGTCTACTGAAGAAAATGTCTAAAATATATTATTTTTATATGGAAGATGTGTTTTTCAATAATATAATCACTCATATACATTATTTATCAATTTTTGAAGAACATGGGGTGAGAGTGACTTCCCACAATTGAATTGTTTTGGGTATTTAAAAATTTTCACTCATCCACCAATATAAAAGTCCACCTCCTCCTCTCACATCTTCATAACTCATTAGCACTTTTGATTCAACAAAAACATCTAAAATTACACCCCAAAAACATATCCATTTTATAGTTATTATTTACATCAAAATAATACCACTAATGTTCTTATAATTATATTAAATGGGGGTAGTTCTAAGAGAATTTATTTAATTTATAAAATCACTTTCTTTTCACTTCATCTCTTACCACCATCATTCATGTTCTACTAATTCCAATATAATTACCCCAGTATCTATCACCTAGTCATATTTTAATATTTTTATGGAATAACATATACAAATATACTATTCCATCAAATTTAAAACTAAATCATTGATCATGTGTACAATGGACTACTAACACACGAACAAAGGTAGTATTTTTTTATAATCACCTCTCATAAATGGATATAATGATGAATTTAAAATCTATATATGATTTTCATGATATTATTATACTATAGTAATTAATATATCACATATAAATTGATACATTTCATTTGATGGGAATATGATACATTCACACATGTTTATGGTCGATTACGGTCTCGTGAAACGAGTTGATTTTTTCATCACTTACAATTTAAATTGAATGTAATAAGGGATAGTTTAATGAAAATTTGTTATATATATGAAATAAAATTTTTTATTGTAAGGTAAAATATTATTTCTCATTTTTTTCATTCAATCCATCGAGGAAATGGAAACATCATTCATGCGTTCATACGATCTACCGTCTCCATAAATGATGTAATTCATTTCCTATCAATAAATTAAATAGATTATTATATAAAAAAATAGAATGAATATATATGATTTTCAAATAATGGTTAAAATTTTGATGATTATTTATCCACGATCAATGTAATATGATTGAAAATAATAAATCAAAACATACGTGAAATAGAAATCAATTACTACCCAAAACAATATTTGTTACCTGGAAATAGTAATAAAAGAGTATTAAAAGTTCATCATTAAATAATATATGTTATACTATATCAGAGTATGGGTTTTTAATATATTAATATTAGAATTATATTAATTGAATATGGGGTTCTAATGTGTATAGTGAATGTCGATAAATTAGATAAAGGATATGGAGTTCTTTTTTATTAATTGGAGTTATATGATATATCCACCACTTGTTTCATTTATGTTGTGTATATTCTACCCCTATTACATTTTATATTATGAATATCTTTATTCAAGGATTTTTAATGTCACATTTGATATTATTATTTATTGTTGATTATTGTTAGAATGATTACCAAAGTGGTAAGGGACTTTTGTCCCAATTTTTCTTTTACGGGCCATACATTATGTTATGCATCTATATTATTTAATGAGGTGTATATACAAAAACTTTTACAAATAATATATTCAATTTATTTTTCTATTTAGGATATGTGTTCCATTTATTTCTATTCTTTCATGGGTCTTCTGATTCAATTTTACCAATGTGATAATGATTTTATGTTACGATCTTATCATTTATCATGATTTTTGTTTTTTTTTTGAAAAAGTTAGAGGCAGTGCCTCTTTTATTGAAAATAAGAAAGAAAAACATAAAAACCAGATAGGGTACGGGAGTACAAAACAAAGTGCCAATAACAGAAGCTAGTGACCTAGCTTTTTCATCAATCTTTCACTTGGCCTTCTTTCCTCCACACGTAGAGCATTCCATTCAGCAATATATCTTCCACGACCTCGCCCCCAACCTCTATATTTTCCTCCACTTGGTGGAAGAGCTTTAATCCTCTCATATAGGGTCTCGACATCAGTGTTGTCGGAGTCAGAAATATCTTTCTGCTTCTCAATATTCTTTTTAGGAGAGTTGTCCCTCATCCCCTCAACATCTCCAATCTGTGGAGGAGACACCTGATTGGTCTCCTCCTTTGTTGGCTCAAACTCTGCTTGTAGGTCACTTGAAGGCCTAGTCTTCTTATAGGAAACAAGTTTAAAGCCCTCATTATCCACAACAGGTTTCGATGAAGCATTAAAAATTTTGGAAGTGAGTGGAACTTCCAAAATTTGATTACCTTTACTATTACCTGAAGCATCCATTTTTTCACAATGAAGTTGTTGATCAACCACTTTCTCAATCTCTTTCTCATTGACTTGTTTAACCAACACTTTATTGTCATTGTCTTTCGCTTGAAGCTGAGCTCGTTGCAAGCTAGATTTTTGTCCATTGCTAGGAAAATCTGCATCAGTGACATTCATCTCTTCTGAGAAAATGGCAACCCATGATTTCTGTTTGGGTCCAGAAGTGGAGGCATCAACATTAGTTGAATCGCTTGGTCGATCCTCTATCATCAGCTCCTTGCGCTTAGACTCTTGGGAATCATGGAGCTTAAATAGCTCCTTAGGGGGATTATCATGAGCAATGTTTTTTGGCAAGTCTTCAGCTTTGAGCTTTGACCTCTTTCTGCATAGGTTGATAGGATGACCTCTCAACCCACACCCCTCACATAATATTTTCTTCCGACATTGTTCCAAATAGTGCCCGACAGCCATGAATTCAGAACAGAAAAGAGGTTTTTTGTCATACTCGACATCGATTTGAATGTTATCAGAGGGAGTCGAAAGGGTTACCTTGTCAATCAGTGTGGAGCTGAGATCAATCTCCACCAGCATCCTGGAAAAATGCCCAAACCGAACATCCTCATTCTGCTTATCGAGCCGAATAGGAGTCCCAATTGTTGTGCCAATATCATGCAATATCATTGGGTGCCATAAAACCCAATTAAGTCCATGCAGACGCACCCAGACCTGACAAAATGTGTTTCGAGCGTGTGAGACATTGAAGTCCAAAGATCATTCATGTAAGTGAAGCCATCCAGGTTTCAGTTTCAACGAACCCATGCCCCATGCTCGAAGCTTCAGTTCCTCATAAGGGAATAAATAGTGAAAAAAACCTCGGCTAAGAGAGACACATTTCCAATTGGAGAAACCCCATAAAATTGTGATCCTTTTGACCATATCATCAAGCTTCCAGTTTTGTTCTCCCTTCGGTAAAACAATACGGGCAAAGAGGGAATTGTTTCCAATTTTCATTCATTCGATAGCAAGATTAGCTTCAACATGGGCGGACGAACCCTTGCGAAGTATTATTCCCGAAGATGAATCCTTAAGCAGATTAAAAGCCCTAGCTCCACTAGATTTTAAATCTACACAACTTTTAGTGGCATCCGTATGCGTTCCTCCAGTGTGTTTCATCGCTGCCTTCAAGGGATTCAATTTGAACCCTTCTGTTTCCTTCCGGCCGTGGAGAGTTTCCTCGATGACAGGTCTATGGACTCCAGATAATTGTGCATCAGATCCGGCCACTACGGTAGATCCCGCAACCATATGTGATGTCGGAGGTCCCGATTTTACGGATCCAGCAGCAAAACAAGAGGCCAACACCAGATTAGAGGCCGGAGGTCTCACCTTTTCATCATCTGCAGTCGAACCAGAATCCAAGGTCGTTCGCGAGTCCAGATTTTCGTGCTCTACAGTAGTGCCAGATGCCAAGGCCGTTCGCGAGTCTGGCCTTTCATGTTCCGTGGTAGATCCAGAAGCCAAGCTCGTTCGCGAGTCCAGCTTCATCGTCTTCCTCACATCTGCGCAGGTGTGAGGATCAGCGTCGCGCGACAGGGAAGAATCTACCGACGTGTTTTCTCCGGGATAAGGGAGCTTCTTGAATATGAGGAAGTGCAGGATCACCATCGTCACCAACCCTAGGGTTTTCCATCTTCAACCCGCCGTGGGGGGGAGTCCTGCTGCCCGTCCGCCATCCTTAATTATTTCATTTTTGTTATTATTTTTCCTAGGATAAAATTAAATGATGTATCTCTAAATATAATCATTTATTTTAATATCTTATATTTTTTTCTTGAGAATAAAAAATTTCATTTTATTTGTTCCTATTAATGAATTTTATTGAGAAAAAGAATATTTTCATGAAAAATCATCTTAATTTGTCTCATCGGTTAAAAAACCATTTTCATCCGTATCTATATTTTGGAAAAAAAATATTTGAAATTTTTTTAACATTATTCAATGTATTTATTAAATGAATTTATTCCCACAATTGAAATTACACAATATGATTTCAAATGAATCTTCATGTCATTTTCAAAACAAGTCTCTTCTTTATTTTACCGAGAATGAGAATTGATTCTTTGTTAATAATGTGTTCAGAATGAATGGAATTTCCCATCATCATGACTGACTAGTGATTTAATGATTACATCAAATGTTCCAAATTTTATATTAAAATTATATTTTTTTTATAATTTTTTTTCATAATGTTTTTTCATTGTAAAAATGTTGTTTTCCTCATGGAATTTGTTGAATGATTATTAAATATTTCTTTATATGTTTTTGTGTTTATTTTAATTTTTTTTTAATATTTTATGTTTTAAATTAATTTTTCAACATGAATATGATATTATTGATAAGAATTATTTTAAATTATTTAGAAAATGTTTACTAATTCTTTAGTTGTAATGAATAATTTCAAATGTGGAAAGGCTATTTTCGTCATGAAAATTTATAGAAATCATTTTCCATAAAAGATGATATCCTTTGATGTTAAATTATATTTATTTAGTATATGATCCATGTGTACTATTATTAATATTTGTTTTAATAGATTAAAATCATGATGATAATATTTCCATGAAACCCATTATATTTTTATGGGTTTTTCTATGAAAAAACTGATGAAATGTTTATAAAACATGTTTATTTTTTATAGGTTATTCTATTATAAAATGATTATGAGATCCATTTATTTCCTCGCATTCTGATATGATGAATTAAATATGAAACCATTTTATTTCATATAACATGAAATGATTAATTTTTTCTGATCTTTAAGCACATATATGAATGATTTTCAATATGAGATTGGTGGTAACTATATATCCCTACACTATTTCAGATAAATATTAATATATCATAAGATAAATTGGATTGGAATGGGGATTGATCCTAGTTGATTATCATAATTTTTTCATTATAATATTGTTTTGATTGAATATTGAAATCTACAGTGGTTTGTGAATTGAACTCATTACACTATGATAGTTTTTCTAATGAGACTTGAATACTTATGAGATTAAATTTTTATTATTTATTTCATTACACAATTCTATGTCTTATGTAAATGTAATTATCTTATATCTCAAGCTATTTGATATCATTATGATTATTTTCCTTTGTATTTCAAATATTAATTCCATGACTCATGATTTTGATCATTAATATTCAATGTTTTATTTTCTTATGTTATTCTTATGTACCAATACCCTTATGATCTTGTTTTGTTTACTTATTTCACATGTTTACCCTTACTAAGAATGTGATCTAACCCATTATTATGTTTCATTCTCCATGTTGTGATGATAGGTATTACATGTGAAATGTCTAAGAAGGTTGGTAGTTATGATGAACTTAGTTGGAGATGATGTATAACTATTATGAACCAGTTTTTTTGTTTCATTGTTTCTAAAGGCTCCATACCTTTATAATCCCTAAGATTATGATTCTATAATTTAATAATTATTCATCTAAAAAGATATAATATCTATGTATTAAATGACTAGGTTTTTTAGTTTTTATTATATGAAAGTATTAGTTATCGATTCAAATTCATAAAGATAATAATTTATTGATACCCCTATAGGTATGTTTAAGGATGGATCTTTGGATATGTTTGTGGATATCTCTATTAATGTGTCTATAGACAATTCAATGCATCATAAAATATCACAAAATAGTGGTGAAGGATAAGTCTAGTGGTTTTTTAGAAATATATCCGTATATAAATAATTCATGTGGATTTGGTTCTTGGAAATATGTATATAAGGTAAATAACTCTAAAACTAGAAGATCTGGATTGACTCCCGAATTGCATGGTATTCATTGATTATCCTTATTGTTCTCCTTGTTTAAAACTCTAATTCCATTTGTTTTTTAAAATCAAAAAAGAATTATAAAACATAGTGATGGATTTAAATAAAGACTATTTATGGCCTAGTTTGTGTCTATGGTGTGAAAGGATGAAAAGATTTTTTGATGATTTAGGCATCATATAAGTGATTTTTCATAATTATGTGGTTTTTCAAAATGAATATTGTTCATCAAAAAGTGAATTTTCATTTTTGATAATGGAGGGTACCTGAAAGAGGTTGATTATTATTGAATGTGTTATTAAATGTTTAAATGAGTGGCAATATGGAATTGTGATTGGAGTGAAGGATATTGTGAATTTTTTTATCATTTATCACAATATATTATTAAAAACATTCTCCTGAACCTATTCTCAAACACAACAAAGAAAAGAATGATAAAGATCAATGAAAGTTTTTATGGTGGAGAACAAGGAGGAATGCAGATTTTATTCCTATATTTCATGAATATGGGAATAATATATAACACCCTGATTTTTTTTATGAAATGTTCTCTTTAAATAAATTAATTTCTTCTATAGGATGTGTTGTATGCAATGGTGAGTTCAAATGCACCACATAATATTTTTAAAATATTATATGTCCTTTATCTCTATGCCATTAGATTAGTGGGTATGAATTGATATAAATAAATTATAAAAAAATATATGGTTTTCACATTTATAAAATAAATTCTTAATTAGATATAAAAACAAAAAATCTTCCAAAATGAAAGTAGAATTTTTCTATAAAAAATATTTTTTTAAGAATAAAATGAATTTTATATCAATATATTAAAATAAAACATATTGTCGAAAGATTTTCATAAAAAATTATATATTAATTACTTTATATTAAACATCAAAATTAAAAAAATATCATACAAAAAATTAGATATTAAAAATTCATTTTTATATTTAAAAACCTATTTTATCAAAAAAGAAGTTTTTTGTCACATTATGTGAACTTAAATTAAATTTTTATTATTCAATTTAATTTTTTTATACGAAAACAAATAAATATTTATAATTATGAGGTAAAAAATTGGAAATTTAGACCATTTTATTTATTATCAATATGAATAGTAACCGTGGTAAAATTTAGCACCTTAATAAATGGTAAATCAGGTTATTCAAGGTTAAAAGGAAGTGATAATGGAATAATAATTCATAATAACTCTAATTGGATGAATTAAATTCGAAAAATTAAAACATAAGGTTCAAAATATTGTTATTTAGGGGACACAGGTTTATAAAAATGGAATATATATTATTTAAACAAAAGGAATTGAAAAAAATGACACTCTCTTAGTTCTAAATATCATTAATATGTTAAAATATGAAAGAATTAGTAATTATATCATCATAATAGTAATTTTGTGAATAATAAAATTATGTTTATTATGGATACTTATTTATTATTTTTTGAACTTAAATAATTACATGAAATACTAACACAACGCTGATGCATTACATTATAACTTAATAAAAAAATAAAATAAATGATATTAATAATAACATAATGTGATAAATTGATGGTGCTATAATACTAATATATAATAGTATTACATGTTTTGGATATTATAAAATGGTTTTTTTTTAATTTCAAGGGTTTTCTTGATGTTTTTATAGTGAATGTAATGAATAAAATCATAACTAAATATTTATATATTATGGGGTTAATATTTTATTAAATTATTTAAAAAGACTATAATTTTTAAATAATCATAATGAGGATAATATATGGTCTAAAATTTAATCCCCTATGAATTTATTTTCCAATTGGGAGAATTTTTTTAGTAGTAGTCTAATTATATTTTAATCTTCCAATAAATTCTTTAAGTTCACCTTTCCTGAATTATAAAAAATAACTTCATGCATCACATAATTACACCACATTGAGCCTTTTATCTCAACCAAAATATAAAAAATTCATTTATACACTACCCTAAACACATTATAGAGGTTCTTAACTTCTCAGAATACCAACCCCAGTCACTTTAAAGGAGATCTAAAGGAATCATTTTGAAGAATAGGTGATCACTACAACTGATCATTTTCTTTTTCTACTATTAATGAACTCCTTCAAATCAATTATATTCCTCATAAAATAATAAATTCTTCCTTCTAAATATTTTTAAATTTTATTATTCTTATTAAAAAAATTCTAATACACCCTCTTTCCCTTCAAATAAGTAGTATATGTATTGATCATGCCTTTATACGGCTTATCGTCTCCACAAAGAGATAAAATTCATTTTTCATCACTATCATTAATCGATGGAATTTTAACAGTTTTAATTTTTATATATTATTTTTTTAGATAATTATACTTCTATAATGGTAATATCATGTCGACCATGTTATCCTTCAATCTATTGGGAAACGATAACCTCCCTTGTGCGTATGTATGGACTACCATCTCCACAATGCGATGTGATTCATTTTTCATTAATATTTCACAATGATGGAAGTAAGGAATAATTGTATTAATATATATGATATATCTTAAATAATAAAGTTTCTATAAATTTTTATTATTATATCCATTTCCTTCATTCCATAAGATGAGAAATGGAAATAACATTCATGTGTACGTACGGCCTACCATTACCATGAACGTTGTAATTCATTTTTATATCTATAAATTTTAGGATTGATAATAGAAATTAATATAATAAAAATATATTATTATTGTAAAATAATTAACATTCTTTCAAATTATATGATCAATATCAAAGTATATGGTTTGGTACTACCGGACTATAACAAACATGGAAAACAAAGTATTTATCACACATAACAATGATTTAAATACAAAATTAATAATAAATAGTTGAAAAATGTTATAAATAACAAATCCATGGTATGATTGATATAATTTCATAGAATAAATTTATAATAAATTCATATTTACTATACATGAGGTTTAAATGTGAATAAGGAAATTGGAGACTTGAGGTATGGGATTATCATCTAAGTTTTATATCTATGGGGCACATTCCTTATACACTAATTGTTTTATTTCTATAGTATATGCACTATACATAAAGGTATTTTAATAATATTAACATGAAAATTATTGTATATACATATCCATATATATTTCATTCTTTCAATAGGATTATTATTCAAAATTTACAAATTATGTAAGTGATTATTTCACAATCTTATCACTATTTGAGATTATTTATGTTTATGTCTCCAATGAGGAATATATCTCTTCCTTGTACATGTATTTTGAAATTTTTTTCATTTTTCTATTATTCTCCTATAATTATTTGAATTCATGTTTTTAGTTTTTTACTTTTTACAAAATGGGTTAAAATAATTATTTTTGTAATTTTCCAAATGGGGTATTGTTTGAATGTTTTGAAAAACATATAGAAGGAATGAATATTTAAATTATATGGAATGATCATATTTTCCCACCATCTTGGTGCTACAATTCATTAAATCATACTTTACATGTTTACAAGATTATTCTTAAAGATATATTTTTCAATTTGAAGAGGACAATTTTATTAAAAGAGAAGTGTTTTTAAAATTTATATTATATATCACTAAATAATTTTTCCATGTAAAATTTTATAGTCATTTTATATATAAGTTAATGACCTTAGATATCACAAAAATAATTACCATTGATACGATCTAAGGATACCATCTTTATTCATTATATGGATGGGTTATGTCTATGATTACATTGTGATTAGGAAAACTCTTTACCTTCCATATGTTTTAATTTGATGAGCTCTATATCTTTAAATGAGTTCCAATATTTTAAATGATTTAGGGTCATGTGTCACATATATGTACTATTTTCATTATGTTACATATGATACCTATATATCCCTCTAAGGCATTTCTTAGAGAATATTATCTCATGACATAAACATGATTGGAATAGAAAGTGAACCAATTTTAGTAAGTGACGTTTTCCACCCTGATAGTCATAGTATTGAACCTTGACTAATATGATGGTTAACTTAGTGAACTCATTACACTATTATAGTCTTGTAAAATATCCTTTAATACTGAAGAAATTATTTTCTATGCTTATATTTATTCCATTATTCCATGTTTTATGATAATGTTACTCTCTCATAGATCATGTTTTTGTATTATTCATTACTTATTAACCACCAAGATTTTTTCTATGACTCTTGATTATGATTTATGATATATAGTTTTTAAATCATTAAAAGTTAGGTTCATGATCTTATTCCCTTATTCACATTTCATGTTTATGTAATCATTGATATATAACCTGTTCACCCTTACTGATCATATGAGATCACCTTTTTCTTATGTTTACTTTCCCCTTGATATGAAGAAATTTATTTAGTATTATTTCTCAAAAGGGTTATAGATATGATGATATATGTGGGAGAGAAGTATATATTTTATGAACTAGTTTTTTTTGTTTCCATTTTTCCAACTACACTATACATTTTTTATCTTTAGGAATGTGTTTATGTAATGTAGTGAATATTCTTATAAAAATATGTAATATCTATGTATGAAAATATGGGATTGATATAGTAGGTATCAAATTATGGGAATAGTTAACAATTGGAAACAACGATAACATAAAATTTGGGATAAGTAAAAATATTGGATAAATTATTTATATTTTGATAACGATTATGGTTGTTTTAGGATAAACCATATCTATCATAAAAGAAAGTATCCTGATTTTGACATAATAGATATGATTTTTCATGATTTCTTTTGTTTTCCACAATTATTATTTCAACTCATACTATTTTCTGTTTTTATTAAATGGTTGGAACAAATAGAAATTGTTTTGTTTCTAAATGTGATGGAATATTCAATGATTTTCCACCTGATAAAACACATGTTATGGGAGTGATCAAATGGATTATTGCTTATACTATTGTGTTTATATATCAGGTTATTAATCATGTTTTGTTTCCAAATGACAACAGAGGGAACGTCATACTGTTTAATCATTTAGGATTCAACATACACCATCTTTAAGTGGATCTTTTGATCCAATAGTTTTTTATAGATGGATCGAAACCATTTTAAAAATATTTTTTTATTCAATGCATAAGACATGGAAAATTATTCATAACTAGTTGTTGTTTGGAGGAGAAAAGGATCAATGGTGGAATCTTATAAAAAATTTAGAGAAATATAAATAAATTAAATCCCTTGAATTGGATGAGTTCATAGGGATATGACTCAACAAGTACATCCCTCGTATTCTTTGTAAAATGTTGGAGATGGAATTTTTTTAGATTAAAAAATGGTTAATGAATTCATTGGTACAAATGAGGAAAATTTGATAGGAACTAAATAATATCCATTGGTTTTATTATCATCCATGAAAGTAAAATTGATCAATTATTTGGTTTCTTAAAACTAATTCATTGAAAGGAATTATCTATATGAGTCTTCATTAAATTCATGTAAATTTTTCTATGTGCTCATATATTAGAGATTGGGATTAGTGATTACCATAAATTTCAATGTTTTGATAAAAAAATAAAAATGTAATTCATAGTCAAATATAAAAACAACAGAGACAAGATGATGTTATTTATATTATGCTTCAATTGTGGAAGGAATCATTGGGTATAATTTCTTAAGGGGGAAATAATTTTTTTATGTGTGGAATGGATAGTCATTCAAAAATAAAATGCCAAAGTGAAGTAAAAAAGTTATCTATTTATTCAAATAATAAAAATCCTCCAAAGAATCCACCACACATTCCCCAATGCTAAAGGAGAAAGAAGTATAAAAATTATGAAAAAAATTATTTGAATCTGAATCTAATTTTTATCTTCACCAATAACCTCTTGATCCCAAAGAAAAAGGGAAATCTCTTGTGACCATGACTATCAAATTAGAATTTGAGAATAATGTGGTGAAAGGAACACTTATCTTCCACTCCATAATAGATAATGTCTTATTTGATTTTGGATGCATCCACTATTTTATTACTGAGTAATTATAAGGGTATCACTACATCACCTAAACTATAAGATGTTGAGTTAGCTATAAGAACCCCTAATGGAACGACAACCACAAATCATGTTTATTATTCTTCTTTGATTGATGTTTGTTGGAAAGTGATTCATGTAAATATTTCAATTCTCCATTCAGATGAATTTGGGGTGATTCTTAATATGGATTGTATTTTTATATATAGATCCCATATTAATCGACAAGGAAGGGAAGTAAGTTTTCTTATTATGAATGAACCTACAATCATATATCAATGTAAGGATGAATATTTACTTCCATGTGTATTACTTATATATTATGGGTCTTAATGTGTATACATAAAGGTTATCTATCTCATCTAGTTGGGGAGAAACTAAAAATTAATGGGAAACCTATCATATTTTATTTTTTGATGTATTTTCCAACAAAATGAATGGTCTTCCACTAAATCATGATGTTTATTTTTTTTAAAAGAACTCATACCTTGTTCTATTTTCTTTTAAAATAAACCTTATAGAATGGACCCAATAAACTCTTGATAAATAATAAATCAACTCCAAGTGAATATTAATAATGTATTTATATTCCCTAGTGTGTCACCATTTGGTAGACATGTTCTATTTTTGAATAATAAATATGGTTTAATGTGTCAGTGCATTGATTTTTTGGGATCTTAAAAAATTACAATCTTTAACAGGTACTCTCTCCCCATATTAATGAATTAAGTGATCAACTATGTGGATATCAATACTTTTCCATGATTTATATTTATTATCGATATTAGAAATTGAGGGTGAATAATTAGTATATTTCCAAAAATGAATTCCATATATGGTATGGTCACTGTCACGAGCCCCTTCCCAAAAGGTGTACCGCTCTAGGGACAGCAATGTGAGAAGGGAGATAGTGACCCCCTGATTCCTACCTCCAGTAGGCCCCAGGTTGGCGACTAGCATCAAGGGTATAGTGAACACACAAATAATGGGCATTACCCATTAAGAGAACACATGATAAAGAGATAGATAAGATAGATATCAATCAAATCCAACTCAGATATAAATATAAAATAAATCCCAAGTACAAATATGTAATGTCATGCAATAAATACTACAACTAAAATGTAAAACTGCAAGTACCAAAAGAATGTCAAAAGGATAGTGTCCACGAAGCCCGAACAACTCCTACAACCCCATGCTAGTAATAACCAGCCTGATCTCCAACGTACTCCATGTGACCTGGAAACATTTTATATATGTGTAGGGTGAGTATAATAGTATACTCATTTGGATACCCCCTGGAGCCTCTCGTGAAAATGTAAAAAAACTATACTAAAGCATAATGAAAAAAAGTGAAACTAACTCGTCACCTAAATAGGTATACTATGTTCCTATACTCACTATGGATACTCTCACCAAGTATCGCATATAACCTCCAATGCCCCAAAATCCTTCATTTTTTATTGATTTTGATAATACACCTTTCAAGGGGTGAGGTGGAAACCTTAAAAGGACCATAGGCGTAAGAATTACATGGCTTGTAGGCCTTAGAGGAATGAAGTGCCTGTAGGCTTCAAACATTACATACAACCCAGAATAACTACTTGTAAATTCTCCTCCCCAGCATCTTCATCATGAAATCAGTTCTCTACCTTTTCATGGCTGTTCAGCTAGGCTTTCCCATTCATGAATAGGCCTGTCCTGTTGGCAACTACCATACCCTCTCATTCTTGCAATCTGTTTATCTTATGCACTGGTGAAAGCTTCTTGCTCATCCTCCTTCTGAAGATTGTTCCTTGTAGGTTGTCTGGTTTATATCTGCACTTAAGGTGGCCCGAAGGCCTTGAGGTGGCCTAAAGGCCTTACTGACCTGAAGGCCTGGGTGGATTGAAGGCCTTAAAGGACTCGGGGACTAAATCGGTGGCCTGAAGGCCCAAACGGGGGAATATTCCTGGATTCTAAAGTGCCAAACAGTTCCTACTATAGTTCCCGCTACAGTACTAGCTGCAGTATTGCACAGTTCCTACTACAAAAAAATATAATAAAGAAATATCAAGGGTACCATTATACCACTTCCCCATTGGTTTTCCGCTTTTCCCCAACATCACATGTCCTAATCCATCTCTCTCCAAAAAGGCTGGCCCAAAGACACCTGGGCGAGAACTACCACATGCACCTCATGCAACACAAATCTTTTCCACAGACACTTCAAAAAAGCACCACACCATCCACACAACAGAAAATGTAACCAGGTATTTTTCGGGAGCTACCACAAATTTCATAACGTTTATCATACATCGGTCATTATACAACAAGAATTTACAACCCATACACTGAGTAAGGATCCTCATTCCATCACAGCCTATACACGTTACACCTATAGTAGTCCATAGAAAACTATATCCAGAATATATGCTTGTTAATAAACACAAGCCATTACATACCTCTATACACATATATAGTCAAAACTAACTAATGTGCCTACCGGAACAAGTAACTACTAAGAGTATAGAGTGTGTCCAAAGGGGGTAGTCATCCATCCATCATCCCACTGGAATGTTGGGGACAAAATCCCAAGGGCTTAGAATCCCCGAGGTGTTAGTTCCCTTAACTGATGAGATGTTGTATCATTTAGAAACCCAAAAATTAAAGAATATATTATATCTCAAAACCACACTATGGATATAACGTAGTCTTAGACTCAACTGCAGCTAATGTATCTCAGACTCCTGAATTCCAATGATAAGACTAGGTATCCTATAAGCACACAACCTTTTAAAGAGCTTTATTTTATTACTTAATTACCTTTTCATCAGTATAAATTTACGATAATTAATTATTTAAACATTAATTAACCATTATTAATTACAAATAATTTTTCATTAGCATTACACCCAAATTCCACTATTCCTTTAAATTTTAACCTTATCATTGCATCCCAACAATATCCAACCACATGGGTTAACATCATTTATTCAATCATTTATTAATATAATTATTAAATTCCATAATTCCATGCATTATATAAAAGAAAAACTAATCTAAGAAACACAAGGGGGATCAACACAGTGAGTAGATTAACTACTTGTAAAATATTTTCCACCTATAGTAGGAGCATAGACCCATCCTCTCTCGAGAATATAAATATGTAAAGAACATAGAATACCCCACATGTATTTTCCTCTTTTTGTATGGAGGGTAGAAAAACCGGCTACCTTGAGCAGTGGGGAATGTAAAGAAGATAAACAAACAACAAGATTCAGTAAGAATCCATCATTCATATCCTAACAGTTTCATCATCTCTAGTGTCCACCCCAAAACCCACATGCATAAACAAATTCATCTCACCACTCTAGGTGTCAACTACTACTACAACCAATGGGCCACCCTACCCCCACATATCAAAACATCCATCCCAGCTTGCATCACAACACAAGAAGTAGGAAACAAAAATCATATCAACTAGGATTTTTTTTCCTTTAAACAAGGCCTCCCGCATTGATACACAATGATAACTCATGGCTCCAATGCACAAGTAAATCGGCCTTACAAGTAAGAGGGTAACTTAGAACCCAACTAGGAATTATCTTTTATCAAAAAAATGGTTCTTTAATACATCTTGAATTAAACAATTCCTTATTAGTAGGGTCCAACTATGGGAAAACTAAACAGAAAGCTATCATAGCTATCACAAATAATCAAACATGCTTACTGTATCAATTTTACTAACATCAATTAAAACAAAAACCGGATTCATTTACATGCCTCTTTATCTTTAGAAAAATAATTATCAATTAATTCGAGATTTACGTTCTTTACCAATTTCATTAAAAACAACATGCTAACAATAAAATCATAAATATCAAACTTTCTAGAAAATCAAGAAAAAAACCATTATCATGATGCAATAGAACAACATGAAATCAAACAAATTATTTTAATCTGGTTCAAGTATTTAATTAAGTCAATTCCATTGCAATCCAAAGGGATAAAACATGACAACTCTATAGTTTCACGTAAAATAATTGAGAATAAATAAATCCCCTACCTTAAAAGGTTTCCAACATTATTTGCACGAGAACGATCTATGTAAAATATCATGATTTCCTCCCACCGCGACAACTGCATTCACCCAAGGACGCCGCAACACAACCGCACAAACCAAAAACCATGAAAACTCCTTTAAAACCATGGGTACCAATCACTATCATAAGGAAAATAGAAACGAGAGAATACAGATCAAAGAAAACCAATGAACTGAGGTAGATCTTACCTCATATTGAAGACAGATCAAAGAAGGAATCCATACATTGATTCCTATCAAATGAATCTCTAAAACACTCTAGAGGGGTCAGTTGGGTCACTTGGGATGAGAGGAAAGGAAGCCTTAGCCATAGGGTTTGAAAAAACTGAATGGTTGAAATGTTTTTAAAAAACCTAGTGGTCGGTCAGTACATGATGTGTACTTACCAATCACTTCGTGTACTACCTTGAGTTTGATTTATGAAAAAAAAAACTCTTCACATCGGTGCTTATTTTATTTTGCTGAAACCCGAACAGTACACATCATGTACCCCTTGGTCACGTTGTGTAGTCCCCTTGTGATCATCTTCTAGTGACCGAACTCCTATGGACTTCCTCTGATCCTTCTCCGAACACCTCTGTCTTCAAAAACATGAAAAGGGTTGATCCGCATGGATCTGGGCCATTACATCAGATACCTCTCAAAAAATTCTCGTCCTCGACAATCCAAAACCATCCTAGAGAGGAAACTGAAAATGGGTTGTCCAAACAACCACCCCACGAGATTCCTCTCAAGGATTTCACCACCATAGGATCTCAACCGCATCAAAAGAAAAATGTGACACCTTGGGACAACAACAACTACCTCTTAAACTCTCTCCCAAGGGAGATAAATCTCAAATAGAGCAAGCCACAATAAGAAACAAAAGAAATCCATCTCATAGACAAGAAATTTATACAACCACAAAATGAACATCATCACAAGGAAATAGTTAAATATCAAACAGATCAGGATACAAAGTGTGTATTTGTGACTCAGATTCCAAGGTACACTCCTCCACACCAATGTGCCACCAAAAGACATGAACAAAGGGGATAGAACACATGTGAAACACCTTCTCCTTGCAGTCCTGAATCTCCACAGGCCGCTCCTCGAAGGCTGCATCATCGTAAACATAAATCTCTCCCAAATCAATGATGTTAGAGTCACCATGAATATAAAATTGAGCTATGACACATGAATAGCATATTTTATCAAGATCATATATAGGGGAAGTGCTACTCGATAGGCCACTTGTCCAACACAATCCAACACCTTGAAAGGTCCAACAAAACGAGGAGAAAGCTTACTCTCTTGACCAAACCTTTTATGCCCATCATAGGGAGTCACCTTCAGAAACACATGATCCCCAACATAAAACTCTAAAGGCCTCCTCATTTGATTGGAATATGATTTCAAACAATCATGTGCTGCCTTCATCCTCTCACAAATCATTTGAAACATCTCTATCGTATTCTGCACTAGTTCCAATATAAGAATTACTAACTCTCCAACCACAGTCCAGCACAACAGAGAATGGAAAGGTTGGCTATAAAAGGCTTCAAAAGGCACCGTACTGATGGTTGACTGAAAACTATTATTGTAATTGAACTCTACCAAGGTTAAGTTCCTGATCCATGAACCACCAAAATCCAAGACAAAAGAGTGAAACATGTATTCAAGAGTCTGGATGGTCCACTCTGTCTAACCATACATCTATGGATGATAAGAAGTGCTAAGGAATAGCTGAGAACCAAAATCATGATTGATACATCTACACACCCTAGAGGTAAAACAAGGATCTCGATCAGAAAGGATCATCCTAGGGACACCAAGGAGTCTCACCACCACTTCTAGATATTTCCCTAATAAAACCTCTACTGATCTTTATTCCTTGATTAATATGAAGTGGGATGATTTCCTCAAACGATCCACTACCAACCATATTGCATCATGACCTCACTGAGTTCAAGGTAAATGAGTAACAAAGTCCATTGAGATGTCCTCCCGCTTCCACTAAGGAACATATAATGGTTAGATAAAATCACCGAGAACACGGTGCTCATCCTTCACCTTTTGGAAGACCAAACATTGAGATAGAAACTCTGCAACTGAATGTTTCATCCCAGTCCACTAAAACTGACGCCTCAAGGCTTGGTACGTCTTTTTCATGCAAGGATACACTGCTAAAGGTGGACTATGGAACTCTCTTAGAACCATCTCACACATCACCAGAAGAATGAAAATCCTTCCCTGACACAAAAATCAGTGTTGTTCAACCTTAGGCCAACCGATCGGGGCCTCTCCACAAACAACCCTATATCTCCAGACCTCCACCTCTAGATCCTCCAACTGGGACTCTTCCACCTATTGTACTAGGGATGGCTGCACCGTCATCTAAAAAAGATAACCTCTTCCCCCAACTTCCCCCATATTGATATGTAATGCTGAAAGTTATTCCATTACTCTATATGAATCACCATATTGACACACTACATCACTACGTGATTTCCTACTCAGCGCATCAGCTACAAGATTCCACTTTCCATGTGTATACGAGATTTCAATGTCGTATTCTTGCAAGAAATCCATCCACCGACATTACTGCAAGTTCAAGTCATGATGGGAGAAAATATACCTCAAGCTCTTATGATCAGTGAAAATCATAATGATCTCTCCAATGAGGTAATGTATCCACAACATTAGAGAAAACACAAATACTGTCAACTCAAGATCATGGGTGGCATAGTTATGTTCATGGGGATGAAACTATTGAGACCCATTTTAAATGACCAATCTGTGTTGCATTAGAATTCATCCTAACCCCAGATGCAAATCACCACATAAATCATCAAACTCAACTCCCTCTACCGGGAGACAAATAACTGAATCACTGACCAACTTCTCCTACAAATACTCAAATCTTGCCTAAACCTGATTAGTCCGCATGAACACTTAATCTTTTTTGGTCAATGTTGTTATTGGAGTCACAAATAGAGAGAAATCAGTTACAAACTTCCTCTAGTAGCCTGTGATACCATGGTAACTTTGAACCTCTACCACTATCTTGGGGGTTTCCCAAGACATAATAGATTCTATATTCCACAGATCCATAGCTACTCCCTATTGTGACAACACATTCCCAAAGAAAAGAAAATATCGAGCCCAAAACAGACACTTCAACAACTTCCAAATTAGTTTTTGTTAATGAAGAACTCCCAAAATGGCATACAGATGCTCCGCATGATCCTCTGCAGATGCGTAATACACAAGGATGCCATTAATTAAAACCACCACAAACGTTTCTAGGAACTCAAAAAACATGGAATTTATCAATCCCATGAAAATATATAGAGATTTCATCACACCGAATGGAATTACAATGAACTTGTAATAACCATGACGCCAATAGAAAGTAGTCTTTAGAATATCATAATCCTTCACACGCATCTGATGATATCCTGACCGTAAGTCAACCTTTGAGAACCAACTTTCACCATTCAGTTGATTGAATAAATCATCAATCCATGGAAGAGGATATCGATACTTTATTGTAAATTTGTTTAAGTGATGATAATCGATACACAACCACAAACTAACGCCAGCCTTATTCACGAACAAAATTGGTGCACCCCATGGTGAAAAGCTTAGCTGAACAAAATAGTATTATAACAGACTATCGAGCTATATACATAACTCTCATAACTCAGAAGGGAACATCCTATATGGAGACATGGAGATAGGAGACACTCATTCCTGTAGCTTAATGCCAAACTCGATCTCTCATTGAGGGGGTAATGCTACAACCTATTTTTGAAAGACATCAGGTTACTATTATATGACTCTGGGAAACACCAACTGTTGAACCTATAATGAACTTAGAATCAGCTCATCCATCAAGGATGATAGGGATGAAAAACACCTCTGATCCATCTGAGGGTCTCTCTCACCAACAAACACTATGGGCTCTCCATCAGCATTGAACAACACCACCTGCCTCCTCAAGAAATCCATGATAGCCTGAATAGAATAAAAACAATCCATTCTGAGGATTACATCATATGGTTGTACCAATAAAAATAGGAAATCTCCCCAAGAGCAGTGCTTCCCCAACACTAGTTCAAAGTCTCTACCTACTTCAAACATGTCAGATCGAGCTCCAACTGGCGTAGTCATCACCAAGGGCACTAGAAGACTATTTACCTCAAGTCCCAAAGAAAGGAAAATGGAAGGAGATATGAAGGAGTGAAATTCTAATAAATCAAACAAGGCATATACACCAGTGGAAAACAAGAAAAGGGTACCTATAACGACATCTATTTTTCATGGAACTTGAAATGCTAAAGCATGAAGTTAACCATGACCTTCTCTGCGGGCTCTCTGACCCTAATGAAGACCTCCACCATGGTTGGGATCTACTCTCTGAGGAAGGGGAGAATACCGAGGCTATCCTATTCCTACCCCATATTCTCTCTACTGATCCAAAGATGGTGCAACCTGTTACTTCTGCCTTAGATTGAACTGCCTCAAAAGAGGAACTTGGAGAGGAACACCTGGTGCATGATGACCACTCTGAAAGGTCTGACACTCTCACTTCTGATGACCTAGACCTCAACAGAAAAGAAGTGCATGATCCCTTTTCATCAGCCTGAGAGATGCCACCCCTAGAGTAATGATATTCTAAGGGCTTGGACCTACCCCTGACAAAATGAAAACTCTTTTTCCATGAAAACCAGGAACCCTATACCACAACTCAGCTTCCTGAGGAATCTTGAAAAATCCCATCTCAGGACAATCTGGTTCTAGCCAATGTCCTCTTGACAACCTCTGCCTCCTCAATATATATCTTTAGCATAAATGGGGTGACCTGGCGCTGAATCTATGGACACAAAGACACCTCAAAATGCCTCGCCCTGGCCTCCACATCTAGAAACAAGTTTGAAACATATCATAAAAGGTTCCTGAAATGGATTCCAAACTCTCGCACACTGAAGAATACCTACCAAAGGGTAAGAAGCTTCTAGTGATTGTATTCCTTCATGATCAAATAAAGAAACTCCACTCTGAACTTGTCACAGAACTCCTCCCATGAGATCACAGACTCCTCGCTATCCCCGAGGAACAAGAACCAACACTACCTCGCTGCCCTACATAGCATAATCACAACCAAAGACACCCATTTATCCTTCAGAGCACTGATAGTACTAAAGGCTATATCAACCACCTCCAAATAGTATTCCATGACTGCATCTAAAACAGATCCCTTGTACTTTTGTAGACTCTGGTGTTGAAACTCTCAGAGTTTCCTCCTCCAAGTGTAATCATCGTCAACCTCTACCCTATGGTGATCTGCTTGTGCAGCCTCCTATACATCTTCTACGCAAACCTAATGAGGACATTGAACTAGATCCATACCTTGAAAATAAAAAACCGTTAGATATATTAAACCTAGAATATGGAAGACTCAACATTAATTAATTATTTTTTTCTTTTATTCATTTTAGGTTAACCTATAACATGGCTTAACCATTCAAACATAGGAAAAAAAGAATAATGATGCATGATCCATTCCTAGGTATCTACCCTACAACTAGTACCACCTATTCTAGTAACCACTGTAAACTTAATGGTCTATACATCATATCACAATGGTCCTTAAATTCCTATGTCTCATCCGGTCTCCAGTGTTTACATAACTTTATAGACTTAACTGACATTTTTTCCCTACCAACACATGAAACCTCACCTGTTCCTAATAGAAAAATCCATCCTATCCCTCAACTAGATCTCTGATACCACTTTGTCACAACTCCCTCCACAGAAGGTTTACCCCTCAGGGGCTGGAAATGTGAGAAGGGAGATAGTGACCCCAGAGTCCCTACTCCAATAGGCCCCGAGTTGGAGACTAGCACCGGGGGTATTGTAAACACACAAATGGGAGATATTAACCTCAAATAGAACACATGTAATTGAGATAGATAAGATAGATAGAAAACAACTCCAACTCAGACTACAATAAAAAATAAATCCCAATTACACATATGTAATGTCCTAAAAAAACTACTAAAACTGAAATAGAAAAATACAAGTACCAAAAAAAAGTAAAAACGACAGTGGCCATGAAGCTCGAACAGCTCCTGTAACCCTAAGAAAGTAACAACCAGCCTGATCTCCAACCTAGTCCAAGTGACCTGATAAATAGTTTATACTTACGTTGGGTGAGTATAACAGTATACTCAGTAGGATCCTCCCCATAGCCTCTCATGAAAAAGTAAAGAAAGCATGCTAACGCACAAAGAACAACAATTGAAACTAACATGTCACTTAAACAGGTATACTACGTTCCACACCTCACCATGGATAATCTCACCAAGTATTTCATACAAGATTATATAATATAATAAATAAATATCAAGGGTAGCTCGCTACCACTTCCCCACTGGTTTTCCACTTTTCCCCAACGTCACATGTTATAAACCATCTCTCTCCAAAAAGTTCATCCCAAAGACACCTGGGTGAGCACTTCCACATGCACCTCGTGCAACAAAAATCTTTCCTACAGACACTTGCGCAAAGCACCACACCATCCACACAACCTCAAACGTAACTAGGTATTTTCTGAGAGCCATTATAGCCCGTATAACTTTTATCATATGTCAGGCATTATACCACAAGCCATTACTTCCCATACACCATGTAAGGATCCTCAATCCATCACAGACTATACACATTACACCTATATTATTCCATAAGAAACTATATATAGAATATATGTGTGTGAATAACCAAAATCCATTACAGCCCTCTACACACATATATGGGGAAAACTAACCATTGTGACTACCAACACAAGTAACTACCAAGAGAAGAGAGTAGGGCCAAAGGGGGTAGTCATCCATCCATCCTCCGACCATAATGTTGAGGAAAACACCCCCAGGGCTCAGAATCCCTAGGGTGTCAGTTTTCCTAACTGACGGAAAACATAGAATGTACATAATATATTATATCACACAACCACACTATAGGAATAACATAGTATTAGACTCAACTGCAACTAACGTCTCTCGGACTCCCGACTACCACTATTAAGACTAGGTATCTTATAATCACACAACCGTTTAAAGAGAATTATTTTGTTACTTCATTCCCTTTTTATCAGTTTCACTTTATGTTAATTAATTATTTAATCATTAATTAATCATTATAAATTACACATAATTTTTCATTATCATCACAAAAAAAGTTCATTATTCCTTTAAATTGAAACCTTAGCATTTCATACCAACAATATCCAACCCCATGGGTTAATATCATTTATTAAATCATTTATTAACAACATTATTACATTCCATAATTCCTGGAATTCTAGAAAAGAAAAAAATAAGGTACTAAACACAAGGGGGATCAAAACGGTGAGTAGATGAACTACCTATCATGTCTTTTCCACCTATAGTAGTAGTGTAGACCCATCCACTATTGATAATATAAACATGAAATCATGTGGCATACCCCATGTGTATTTGCCTCTTTTTGGAAGGAGAGTAGAAAAAATTGTTTCCTTGAGCAGTGGGGAAAGTTAAGAATTTAAACAACAAACAAGATTCAGTAAGCATATAACAGTCATATCCAACCCATTTCATCATCTCTGGTGTCCTCCCTGATACCTACATATATAAACTAATGAATCTTACCACTCTAGGTGTCAATTGTCACCACAACCAATGGGCCTCTCTTCCCCTATATATCACAACAGCCAACAAAACTCACATAACAACACAAGATTAGAAAAAAAAAACATCATATCAAATGGGCTTTTAGCCATTAAATAAGGCATCCTACCTTCATACATAATGAGCACTCATGGCTCCAAATCACAAGGCACTCAGACTTATAGGAAATAGGGTAACTCAGAAACCTACTAGGGATTATCTTTTATTAAAAAAACAGTTCTTTAATCAGTCTTGAATTAACCAGTTCATTATTATTTGGTTCTAACTATATGAAACCAAAACAGAAAGCTATCATAGATTTCACAAATAATCAAACATGCTTACTGCATCAATATGATTAACATCAATGACAAAAACAACCAGATTCATTGACATGCCTCTTTATATTTATCCAAATAATTATCAATTAATTCCAACTTTACATTCTTTAGAAATTTCACCAAGAATAACACAATAAAAATAAAAGAATATATATCACACTATCTAGAAAATCAAGAGGCAAACCATTATCACAGTGCAAAGAAACAACAAGCGATCAAAATAATTCTTTTAATCCAGTTCAAGTATTTAATTATGTCAATTTTATTTCTATCCAAAGAGCTAAAACATAAAAACTCTATAGTTTCATGTAAAATAATAGAGAGGAAAAGAATCCCCTACCTCAAAAGTTTTCAAACATTCTTTGCATGAGAATGGTCTACGCAACAGATAACGATCGCCTCCCACTGTGAAAACTACATCCACCCGAGGACTTAATAGCACAAATGCACCAACCAACAACCAATAAAATCAATTAGAACCATGGAGATAAAGTGACATTGCGTGGAAAAGATAAACGGGAGAAGTTGAATCTAAGAAAACCAAATAATGGAGGCATATATTACCTCGGATTGAAGATAGATCGAAGAAGGAATCACGAGATGGTTTTCTATCAAAGGAATATCTAAAATGCTTCAGAGGGGTTAGCTGGGTTTCTTGGGATGTGAGGAAAGGAAGCCTCTTCTACAGGGTTTGAAAAACATGAGTGGATGATATTTTTTTAAAACACCTAGCGGCGGGTCAGTACATGATGTGTACATCCCCTTCACATCGTGTATTGCCTTGAGTTCTGCTAACAATGAAAAACTTGTCGCCTTGATGCTTATTCTATTTTTATAAAACCTGAATGGTACACATCATTTACCCCTTGGTCACATCGTGTAGCCCCTATTTATATATTTTTCTGACTGAACTCTTCTATACATCCTTTAAGCCTTCTTTGAGTACCTCGTTCTTAGAAAACATGCAAAGGCTCGATCCATGAAGATCTGGGCCCTTACAGACACCCTGAATTTGTATTGATGCCTTTTGGACCAACTAATTCCCTCATTATATTCATATACATAATTAATAGAGTATTTAGAGACTATCTTTATTAGTTTTTTGTAGTATTTATAAATTATATTCATATATATTTAAAGGGTATGAAGGATTATAAATATCAATAAAGTATTATGGTAATGACCATGATGAATTATTTGATTTATGAAAAATTTACCATGTGGTAATTTTGACTTCATAAATTTCAATTTTTGGGTCATATAATCTCATGAGAGGGTATATCCATAGATATTTCAAAGGAAAATGGTTTTGATAAATTACCTATACCAACCATAATGATTTAAATACACATTTTTTTATAGATGAATATTATCAATATTTTGTGAAAACTTTCTTATGATTGTATAGTCCACTAACCCAATTGACTTGTAGTGGTGTTAAGTTCAAATGGATGGAGGATTTGGAAGATAATATCAATGAAATTATAAGGAGGTAGTTAAGTGCATGTATGATCACACTACCCAATAGTATAGAATGGTTTTTGACCTAAAGTGATTAATCAGAGAAGGGATTGAGTTGTTTTATCATGAAAAATGATATGGTAGTATATTATACCTCATGTAAAAAAATGAATCATGAGAAATATTGTTCAAATCATGATTTGGAGTTATCTATAGTAATTTTTGAATTAATAATACAGATGCATTAACTCTACAAATATAACTATGAAACATATAATAATAAAAAATGTAAAAAGTTTTTTTCACTCATAAACTAACTAACATGATTCAAGGAAGATGGTTGGATCTAGTTAAATATTATGAATTATAAATACATTGACACTATTAGAAATTGTACATGGTGAAAATGATTTTAGACGAATGAATCATGCTAGAATAACTATGATGGGGATCAAAAAACATATAATAATTATGGATTTACAAATGATGGATATAGAAACAACAATATACGGGGAGAAATATTATCTGTATCAAATAAATGATCAACCATCTATCCAAGTGAATATTAAAGAGGTGTGAAAGGAATATACATAACTATAAAAGATGGCGACAAATTTTCTTGAGTTCAAACTTGATTGTTAGGGAATAATAAGGTTTTATACCTTGTATGTTCCCCACTAACACTAGATTTAAAAAGGAGAAATTTAATGAGGCTTAGAGTTCATCATTACCTAATTATCCTAGATGTAAAAATTCATATAGAGATATGATAGATTATTTCTTGTTAGATGGAATAAAGAGATATATTTTATAGTGTTATTATAAATTCTTGGATTTTTAGAAAGTTATGTCAAAGTGATAGATGTCTAAGGGGATGTTACAACCATTAACTATACCTGAATTACCAAGGGAAAACATCAATATGTATTTTTTCATCATAAATATCAAAACATATAATGTCTATAATTCTATATAGTTTATATTCAATCTCTTTATAAAGACCAAAAACTTGATTAATATAATTTAATATTTCTCTATTGATTAGGTTTCCAAAATATATATTAAAAAATTTGTAAAATTATATGGAGTACCACATTCTATTTTATCTGATCAATATCCGAGGATTACCCTAATATTTAGGAAATTTCATAAGTAGGATCTCAAAACATAGTTATGTTTTGACACTTCTTTTCGACCTCAAATAGGTTGTCGATATCATAGAAACATTCAGATATATAATATATATTAATATGTTTCTCTATAAATTTCAACAGTGGTTGGTATCAACACATTACATTGATATAATTTTCTTATATCAATATATGTTGCACCATTATTGAGATAGATCCTAATGAATCCCTCTACAATAAGAAGTGTAGAACTCCCACATGATGGAATGATGTTAGAGAAATATTTCCACTAGGACCTGATCTAGATTAGGATATTCAAATCAAGGTAATATCTATTCAATATCATATAAGACCATCTTAGATAAGACACAAATATTACAATGACATTTTCGGAAAGATATTCAGTTTAAAGTGGTTGACAGGGTATTCCTATGAATATCTTCCTACAATAGAGTAATAATATTTTTAAATAATTAAAATATATGACTTATTTATATTTTTCCATTTAAAATTAATGATTTTTTCAGTATTGTAGATTATTAGTTTTCACATCAGTTGAATATATTATATCTTCATGATGTGTTACAAGTGTCTCTCCTAAGGAATAACATTACTGATCATTAACATTTACTAAACTAATAGGATATATAGATGTTGAAAGATAATTATTTTGAAGTAAAACCATATAGGTATTGGATCATTTAGAAAATTTTCAATGAAAGAATACCACTCACATAGTTAATGTTTTCCTGAAAACCCAAAAAATTTAGGATTTTATGTGGGAACTTGAGGATAAAATGAGGTTAAGGTATCCTCATCTATTTTTATCTAGGTGAATAAATTAGAGGGAAAATCATTTTAATGGGGAAATTGTATAACCCCATTATTATTATGAAATACTTATCTATAAATAATTTTATTTATTCGTTATCTTGTGTTGCATGCAATATTTGGATCAAATGAACCACATAACATTATTAAGATATTATATGGGAGTTATCACTGACAATTTAGATTAGAATGTATTAATATTAGTAATGAAATTATGAAAAAAATATGTTCTATGAATTTATAAAATAAAATCATGACTGCAATTGAAAAAAATATTCGAAAACAAAGGTGATGTATTTCTTTAAATATATTGTTTCATGCATACAATGAACTCTATATCAAGGTAATAAACTAATAACTATTTTTGACTGATTTTAATTAAATTTAAATATCAATTACATAATCAAATATTTTAAATATTCAACAAAAAAATTCTGAATAGAAGTTAATGATAAATCATGTTTTATTTTTTAAAAATAATTTTTCCTATAAATATGTTTTTTCTATGTATTTTTTGCATACATTAAAATTATTTTCTCCAATTTATATGTATCTAATTATATGAAATGGATTAAATATTTTTAATTAAGAAGCCTATATTTGGTAATTAATCCATATTGATTTTAAGTCAATATGAATAGTATGTATAGTAAAATATATCTACTTAGTAAAGTGAGATTGAGATAAATCTACGTTAAAAATAAGTGATAAGGCCCCAATTATTAATTTTACTTATTATTGGAAGTATTTAATTCAAACCATAATATATAATGTTATGTATTGATATATTTATGGTACACTTGTCCTTTTAAATTACTTATATATTTTTTAATCATTAGGATGTGACAAAATGTCACTCTCTTAGTATTGGATATCATTTATGTGTTAACATAGGGAAAAAATTATGAATGTAAATTAATAAAAAAAAATTCAGATAAAATTATATTGATGATGGTAAATTATTAATAGTTTTTAAGAAATAAAATACTACCTTAAATACTTACGCAACACTACTTGAGTAATTATTTGATTAATAAAAAAAATAAAAGAAATAAAGTTACAAAATTTCAGATATTTAAGGAGATATGTGAATTATCTAGATGACCATAATATTTTTAGTATATAAGAAATATTTTTTTAATTTATAATTATGTGAAGATTTGAAACTCAATTTAATGAATAGTGTCAAAATTGACAATACTATTATATACTGGGATTAATATATTGTTAAATTCTTCAAAAATAATATAATGGAATCATGGTTTTATTAAGAATCTTGAATCCATGATCAGGAATTTAATTTGGATAGGGTCAGTTTATGGGTGAAAACTCATTATGGTTTCTTCTAAGGATTTTACCAAACCCAAGGACAGTTCATGTCTTTCAAGTAAGGATATCATGATGTTTAAATATTCCATACTTTCTAAGTTCACTTGGAATCTATTTACCTTAAATTACCCCTCAATAGAGTGTATGTCCTGTAGGTTTAATTCAAATCTATGAGTGGATAATCTCATTATATGGAATCATCCACATGGACTGATATAAAGAAATGATTTAATATACTAATGATTGATTCAAAGTGGATTTCTTCTAAACATTCCATACTTAATTGCTGGACAACCCATTGGCTTGATAACCCCATCATTGAGAGCATGATTATCCCACCCAATAGATAGAATCTATCCATTATTGATCATCTAACCAATATTATAGACATGACATGAATTTACCAAGATATGTTTCTTGTAAAATTCATAGATACTAATTTTTGGAAGAGACATTCTTGTTCTTCTCAAGAATAGGTGCGGTGTTTTCAGTAGTAGGTATTTTTATAAGATGAATAATTATAGAGTTTTTAATATCCTTGACTGTATTTCCTCATTAAAGATGCCATTCATATTCATTAGATGTTTAACCATTCTAGGAATCTCATATCACATTTTTCATTTGATTCTTTTCCCCATTATATGATAAAAGATATCATGTTTTTTTATGTCAAATGGGTCCTAGTTATGAAGAAGTTAGAGGGAGATAAATTATATAATTTTTGAAAATATTTTTTTATTTCTATGTTTCCAAAGGAACTATACTTTTATGATTCATAGGTGTGTTTTTTAACGTAATAAATATTCACATAAAAATATGCAATAAAATTTTATTACTATCTTTGGTTGTTATAGAATCACTCTAGGTTATGCCTAAAAGGAACAAGAAGATGTTTTATTTGTTGAGAATACATACCTAGAGTAGGTGATTTCCAAGATAAAATAAACCCAATAGTTAATGAAATGGATGAGGATAATTTTTTCTATAAGTAATTGATTATGGATGAATGTTTTAAAATGTGAAATGTATTTCCACTATAAAAATTGATGTCATAGTGGGAAAGATAATGAAGCAGATCAGTAAGGTGGTATAATTAATGGATTTATTATTGATGATGGTGATACCACAAATTATATATAAAATAAATTATTTATTAATGAATATAATGATGAAGCCTAGTTAATGGTTTTAGAATAATTTACAATTTTGAAGTGTTTTTGTACAAGAAATGATGAAATAAAAAATATAAAATGAATTATATATATAAGTTTACTTTAATGATTTGAAAATATATATTTAAAGGTACTATTGACCAGGAAATTTCATATAACAGAAATGTGATATTTCTGGAATATAAATGATTAATGGAATTATAACCCTTAATATGATCCTTATGTTGAGAAATTGAGGTTGGGATATGAATATGATGGATATGGAAAACGTAAATTGTATATTATTGATTAAATTGTAACAGGTTAATGCTTTGATAATAAAGTGGTATATTATATCATTGATGGATTTTATACATTTTTTATATATGGAATATATTCAATAATCTATGATTTTAGAAAATAAAATTATAATGAATTTATTTTTTTAAATAATATAAATTTTCATTATGTTTTTATGGTAATTCCAGATATTACAATGTTTATACACAATATATGATTAGTGTATTCACATATTTGGTATGATATATTAATTGCTACAATGTGTATTTTGGGGGAATAATGATATGTTTATTTTAAAAATTTAGTGAACTTCTTTCAAAATTAGTAGATATCATCTTTTTTATGAATTTGAGGATAATTATTCATATAGTGTATTGTGTTTATCTTTGAATGTTTGTAATAACTTCTAACCATTATGTTTTTGGTAAATATTTAGAGGCATAAGGAATTGATTATGAATATTATGATGCTTTTAGTTCTCTAGAATGAAAAATTCACAATGAATATTCATTTCATGGAGTAAGAGACAATGTGTAAAATTTATCAAAGAATAAAAAATGCTGAGATTGTGATAAGGAAATGGAATGAAATCAATTACGTATATCATCTCAATAAAATCAATCATATTTTGTAAAAATGATATTGAAGTAGAAATGTAACTCCACTACATTCATTTCTATGAAATCTATGGTCCAATCACTCATTACAGTTTATGGATCTCAAGTTGTTAAATTTTTATATCATTCACCTTATTATGATCATTTATCAATATCGCTCTCCACAATTTCTTACTTTTTACATTAATTTCAATATCTTGACTTCCCCACATTTTTATCATTTATAGAAACCTATTTATGTGTTATTTTAGATGAAATTAATAATTTATTTTCCCTTTTATCAATATTATTCTCTATTGTCTATCTTTAGGATATGGGTTTTCCAAAAAATAATTTTCAAATGTCAAACCCAATGGGTAAATATTTAAATTTTGTGACATAAATTTTTAAGGGGTTTATAATTTTTTTACACTGAGAATTTATGAAATATTTTTTTCTCAAGTAAATTTAATGTCATTGATACCTTGTGTTACATTCAACAATGAGATTTAAGGAAAGATATCATACATTTAAAATATTATTTTTTAATCTATCCCATTACTATTGGAATAGAGGGTATGAATAGTATTATATATATTATAAAAATATATTTTTATACATTTATATAGAATTATTTCATTGGTAACAAATTAATTAGTGATGTAAGTAAAACCCATTTTCAAATAAAGTAAATATTTTCATAAAAAACTATTTTTATGCTCACAAAAATTTTTTATCTCAAAAAATTAAATAAATCACTTCTCTTGAATTATAGTATTGAAAAATATATTTTATACATTCAGAAAATTATCACCCATGTTATATGTTTCATAGAAATAAAATTGAATGAATCATATTTCATGCATAAAACTGTATTTTTTTACAGGAAATTTTTTTGAACTTTTAGGAATTATTTTGAAAATAAAATTTTAAATTATATAGTATTTATTTTAAATAGTTTAATTAATATTTTAAATTATAATTTCAAAATTATATTAAATTTATTTTGCTATAATTTTATGAAAATATAACATTTTCAATATATAATGAAAAATAAAATTGTATTAATGAAACTACCTTTTAATTCAAAAAATCTAGATGGTAAATTTTATTTTTGTATAGTATTAAAAGTAAAAAAAAATTAATTTATTTGACTAATAATATATTTATGTTCATTTTAATAAATTTAAAATTTTATTTTTTATAAAAAAAATCTATGCTTTTCAATATTTTATTTATGGAACACTTTTTTTGTCATATCTGCAAGATTTATCTTAAAACAATTTACTACTATTATATGATTTCAATTTGATAAAATTGATTCCATATTTTGAATAAAAATAATATATATTATATAATATTTTAACATTAATATCTTTTTATAAAGTTTAATGAATATGATAACAATTAACAAATACGATTATGTATAACACAGGGGTTAGCAAGTTACATGAACTTATGTTAAAATTATTCATACATAAACACAATATTTATATTTCAAAAATACTAATTAATATAATGCATAATTTGGGGAAATATTATCTAATATTGTTCTTTTTTATATAGTATTATTTGTTAAATTACCTAGGTAAATAAAATGTTACAAATTACTGTGGTGAAAACTAAATGGAAAATTTATGTTAACATAAATGCTAAAGACTAATTTTTTTGAAAAAGTAGTTTTCATTAAATAATAGGTTTCTTAAGACTATATAATCCATATAATATATTATTTATCAATTTTTATACACTTTTGTTGAATGTGACTTTTCATTGTTGAATAGTTATGGTTTTTACCAAAATACCACTCGTTACCCATTATAAAAGGATGCCTCCTCCCCTAACTTCTCTACAGATATTAGTTCTTTATACTCAACCAAAAACATCCATAATACCTCCTAAACATCAATATCCATATTCTAGATAATATTATCATCTCAATATACCAACCCCATAGTCCTTAATAATAAATCCAATGAGGGCTGTTCTATGTGAATGTAATTTACTTCTAAATGACATGTATTTTTTACTTCTTCTCTTGCCACAATCATTCATGTCATATTAATTAAAATACAATAACAACAGTATATAATATAAAATAATATTTTGTTACGTATATGTAAAAACCTATATCCATCTCCTCTTCCATGAAATAAAATATGAAATTATTGATCATGTTTATATAGGACTACCATCTCACAAACCAATGTAGTTTGTTTTCCATCACCACCTATCATGGAAAGATATAATGATGAATTTAATGATTATATTTGATATTAATGAAACTATTATAGTCTTTTAATTATAATACCACATGTACCATCTTGAATTCCATTTGATGTGACTATGATAACGTCCCTCATGTGTATGGGGGACTACAACCCCGTGAAGCGATGTGATTTTTCAATCGATTACAAATTACATAGAATGAAATAATAATATTTTTAATTAAAATATGTTATATATATTAAATAAATATTATTATATAAATTTGGTATATTTTTTTTTCATTAATCAAGAAAATAGAAATAGGTTTCATGGGTATGTATGACATACCACCTCCGTGAACATTGTAACTACTTTTATATCTCTAAAAATAAGAAATTACACTAAAAAAGAATATAACCAAAATAAATGATATTTATATTATGGTTAAAATTCTAATGATTATAGAATTATGATTAAATTATGTGGATAAAAATTTAAAAATAAAAATGTACATGAAAAACAATGTATTTATTACACAAAACATGATTTAACAAGAAATTGATAACAAATAGGTAACAAAAGGAAATTATTAAATTGAAAATTTTACAGTAAATATGAGTATGGTTCTATAATATATGTATTTTAAAGATATATTTTTTATATAGTGGGTTTTAATTTTTATGAAAGGATGTCGGTATTAAATGTAAGGGATTTATAGTCTCTCTTTTATTTATGGGATACATATTCCATATTCACCACATGTTTTTTTTGTGTTGTGTAAATAATACACCATTGAAGGTTTATATAATTAATATCATTATTTTAATTATATTTCTGGTTTCATTTTATTTTATTATTATTTTGGTGTATTTTGCTCCAAAATATTACAAATGTGGTATGGTATTTTTGTGCCAATTTGACTTCTTTGAGACATACATTTGGTTATAAACTTGTTTTATTTTAGAAGGTGTGTATATAGGCATGATAACATGTAATATAATCAATTTATTAATTATAATGATATTTATGTTTAATTGAATTGTATTCATTAATTGGTCTTATGATCACTGTTACCAATGTGATAAGTGTTTTAAGATAAAATCTTATCATTTATCAGGATTGTTTATGATTATAATTCTAATGATGAAATTAATATGATATATCCATCAATAAAAAGAATTTAATTTCTTATCAAAAGGTTATTTTTTGATAATAATTTCTTTCCTTCCATTTCCATCTCATAATGGAATAATGATACCAAAGGTTTTTTTTCATGAAAAAATTTATTTATTTTACTCTTTGGTCAAAAAAAATTCCCTTCATCTCAATTATTTATAAAAACATTTCAAATTTGTTTTTTATCATTATAAATAGGATTTATTAAAAAATTAAATAGGGATTGAATTTTTTACAAAGTGTTTTTGAAGTAATCATCATGTATTTTTCTAAATAATGATTATTTTTCGGTAACAAAAAATGTGAAATGAATATTTTTTTACATGTATGTCAGGAATGATATTTATCTTTATCATTGCCAAAAAATTATTTAAATATTCCTACATATGGTTTTATGTTTATTAAAAAAACAATAATTTGGAAAATGTTTTATGTTTTAAAAGGTTTTTTTCAAATTGAATGTTTTATTTTCCTCAAGAAATGTTTTATATGATCACAAAATCTTCCTTTATATGTTTCTAAGGTTATTTTAAAAAAATTGTTTTCAAAATGTTTTATTTTTAAGAACTATATTAAATGTTAATGTTTATGTTCCTAAACAATTGATTTAAATGATATTTAAGGTTTTTATTATATGTTTATAAGGTTATTTTCGATGAATGTATTTTTAAATGATTTATCTTTATATTAAAAATATTTTTTTTAAATAGGATTGGATATATTCTTAATGAAAAGTTCAGAGTTATCATTCAAAACGATTTTCCATAAAAGTGGAAATCCTTTGATGTCAGATACGAATTATTGGGGATATGATCCAAAGATACTATTATTATTTATCGATTGAATTTATTATTATTATTATTATATTATTGCACATAAATAAATCCATTTTTATAGTTTTTCTCGATGACAAAATTATGAAATAATTATGAAATATGTTTATTTTAAATGGTTAATTCATTAACTAAATGATTATGAAACCCATTTATTTTCATGGGTTCTAATATGATGAATTATTTATGACATGGATTTCTTTTCATACGATCTAATATGTTGAGTATTTTATGATTATATGAAGTATGTATGTAAGATATTAATTATATGATTGGTGGGAACTATATATCCATCTAATGCATCGATAAATGTTTGATATCTGAACTGATAAGGATACAATTGGTAGTGATCCCAATAAAGTAAGGGAATTTTTCTATTGAAATATTCTTGGGGTGTGAACCTTAGCTAAAATTATGGTTTTCAATGTGAGAACATTCTACTATTATTGTTTTGGAAATGGGACTTCACTACTAAGGAAATGGTTTTCTATGCTTATGTGTATAGTTGAATTCCATGTCTTTTATCAAAATTTTTCACTCATGGATCATTTTTTTGGCTCCATTATGATTATTGTCTTATTAAAATCTAATATTTATTCTATATATTTTGATTTTGATCTCTGATATTCATGGTATGGCTTTCATATGTTATGAACATGTTCTAAAACCCAAATGATCAACTTATGTAAATATATTTACCATTTAAACCCTTACTGGTCATATGAGCTCACAATTCCATATGATTATTCTCTATAATATATAAGGTAAGGTATTTTTTGTGATATGTCTAAGAAGGGTGATAGTTATGAGAAACTATGAGGTAGAGAATGTAGAATTTTGATCATCCAATTGTTTACGTTCCCAAATTTCTAAAGGCATTATTCAATTATGATCCCCAAACATGTGTTTGTTTAATGTAGTGAATATTTATCCAATAATATTCAGTATCTAAGTATAAAAATCATGGTTCTATATACTAAAACTGTTACTAAATTTTAATATCCTATAATTACATCAATATAAAAATTAAATTAAATATTAAAGAATATCAAAGTATTCATAAAAACCTATTATTCTTTATAATCTACATAACTGGAATATATTATGGGAAAAACTACCTCAATCATGTGTTTCTTAATAAGTTCAACATTCCACTAAATAAACATTCTTGTATATTGGTACTATTCAATATATTCCATCAATTCATTAATAAAGAAGTATTGTATTATAATCCTTAAATGTTTCATTATTATTTTAACAAAAATATCATTGATAAAATAGTATTATGATATAATTCTTGAATCCAAAAACTTAACCATTAATAATTACACTTCATCAATAGTAATAGCATAAGCTTCATGATTATCCCTTGACATATTTTAAGTTATATTCCCTTGATTATTGGGGAATTAATTTATGTTGTTCTCTATATCATTACATTTTAATGATTTCAAATTGGAATATTCTTTATTACCCCTTAAATCATGAACATTGTGTCCTTTCTCAAAACAATTGTAGCAAACACAAATTACCATCAAGATACTACCATCATGTTTCTATACAAAATTATCACATGTGGGAAATAACATCATTAAATTATTCCATTTATCTATTTATTTCCATGTTTTCCACTTATTATTTTTCATCCCATATAATCCATAATACATAGAGATTTATTTCAATGTCTTGATAGCACATGATACAATATCCTCATATTAAGGGATGGTAAGATATGTTTATTCCCTTCAATTTATTGGATTATGAACTTAAGTTATATAGTAAATCATGATATTTGGATTACATATGTTGTACATATAATTCCATGATATCATTGTAATGTTCGCATCATACATATAATCATTCACTTCATCCATTTGTTTCAGACTCAATAATTGTCTCTATATGCTTGATCATTTCTCTTAAGAGAAATAATTTTATAGGAAAATTAACTTAAAATCATTACATTCAATGATTAATATAAATTATTTGTAATTAGTGTTTTTAATCAATTACCACCATGTATCCACATCTCATGGGAGATTATAAACTAGCATGAAAAAAATCTCTATTTCATTACTAACTAGAGCATGAAATATCTTTTCTAAATATCATATACATTGCTCATCTAAAAATAGGTTTTCTATCCAATTTAATAATGGTTTTTTCTAATTCATGATGTAGTGTATCATTGTTAAAAGATGTGGTGTATCATCAGGATGTTCCATATCATCATGTTTTTTTCTCATAACCTGATTTAGGTTCCCAAATATGGTTATTATTTGATCAGATTTAGTTGCAGCTTTAGTTCCGTCTTAATTATAATTACCTGTAGGGAAATCACTATTTCACGAGAGTAATTGACCTCATGAAAATTAATTAATTATAAATCTTTGTAAAACTAGTTATTAGTCAGAACTAGTTGATCTATATGGAATAACTCTTAGTCTGTGAATTTATTATATGCCTATGAAAATAATAAAAACAAGATTAAAATAAAATAACCCAAAAATAGATGATGAATATGAGAGTAGTGGTGAAGAAGTTAAGATGATGATGATTTTTGTGGTAGTGAGTCTTTATGTAAGAAGATAAAAATAATAAAAGAGAGGGAATAAAATGAAAAAAGGGTTATAGATAATTCTTTACGAATAATGTGTAATTTGAATGGATGGTTTTTATTAAGATTTTCCTACATTCCTGGATATTAATTTAACCGCATGGAACTATATTAATGTGGATAAATAGATCTTTTTTTAGTTAAACCTATGAAGAAATAGCTTCTATATCTTCTTGAATATAAAGTTCACCCAATCACTATGTGAGTAATGTCAGTTTTCACTATGATCTGAGTGACATTTGAACATGATGTGCAACTACCTATTGATCAAGATTTAATTTCACGAAATTCATAGATTAAATAAATGTTGATTTTAATCATTTCCAAGATGATTTTACACTAAAATTAGTGTTTTATAAGAAAATAACTATTGGAGGAGAAATAAATAGAAGCATCTATTTAATAAAATGAATGAATAACGTAAAAACGTTTAACCAAAAAAACCTATTCCATCCAACATTTTTACCATAATATCATGTATGCATTAGTAATATTAAATTATTGTGAAATATAATGATACATATAGAAATAAATTAGGAACAATGGGATGGGAGGGTCAATAATCTTCTTTTCCCTACAACGTATAATCAATTCTATATAGATCTCGATGACTTGATTCACTTACAGTACATTGTATTCTCTCTTATATTTTTTTGTATCCTATAACATTGATGGGTGTTTCAATCCCATAATTTCTCAAGTAATCATATTTTATTATTATTCAAATTTGACATCAATTCATTCCTCAACCTCACAGTCATGGATCTAAAATAATCTTCTCATATTCTATGTGAAATGATTTTCCCAATACATCATCCACACACTGTAAAAAAATAATTTCTCCCTAAAAAATAATGTACAACTCTTAAAAGCTCGATTCTATTTAGGAATCATGATCTTGATATTGGATGTTCTCTACATAGTTTGATAAATGGTAACTATCATATTTTCGAGCTTCTAAAACTATCTTTCATAGTATAAATTCCCACATGACATGATCCTCCCATGATAATGCACTATGTAATCCTTCAGGATAATTCATAGAATAATTGTCTTCATGATTCATGGGAGAAATATAGTTATTCAAAAAAATTCTTCCGAATAAATAATCCACTAGTTATACAGTGGTTTTATCTATATGAAAAAATTACTTCACACAATTATTTTACATAATTTATAAATTTCTTAATTTTTCAAAATCAATTAATGTAATATATTTCTCTATGTATCCATTTTGGTTCACAAGGATGGTTCCCATATAGGCCTTTCTCTTCACATAGCCAGTTTTCTATGTGGGTGAATCGATAAACACGTGTGATTTATGACATAGTCTACTAATGTAACATGTGAATTGATTTATATACATGATTTCCTACATGTATCAACTTTTTTACATAATTAAATACCTTCAAAAATATATTATTCAATCATATAAATTTCATTTCATGTAACCAAATATGATAACAAAAGAATCATGGCATAGAAAATTGACTCCCATATATGTCTGGTATTTATCAAATCATATTTTAACCAGACCTATCTGACCGCTAAATTTGAATATTCGAGTTCCATATGCATCATTGTAGTATTGGGAATTGAGATCTCATTCCTACTATTACTCAACTCATGATTGAATGTCAAGGGACATGTGACCTGTTATAAAATTGACCATTCAAATCATCAAAAACTTAGTAACCAACATCCAATAGAGGAGTATCCTCAAGACTCATTGATATATTTATAATAGGAATCTCTGGACAATGCTCAGATTAGATTATAGTAAATTTGAGCACAAACTTTGGTATTATAAACCAAATTAACTAGAGGAGGATTCAGATTATGGGGATAAAAATTGATTTAACTACCGAAGAATATTCTTAGGACACAGTCTGTTATATTTGTTCAATTCCTTATATGTGGAGACAAAAAAAAAAATCCTCAACTTAGTAGTGGTGGTCCTACATAATCAGTTTTCAAGGGATTTTAGATTTTATTCTGGTGAACATCATTATATAGGGAGTTCATATGTTATTAGCTCAATTATGTTATTCTATATAGAAGATTTTGTGACTATTTAATTTTTTTACAAGAAATATATATATCATCATTTATTGAATACTTAAAATAGAAACACATTGAATTTAATAAATTATAGAGATATGATCATGAATATAAAACCTCTAGAACATCCTAAACTGAGTAAATTCTGTAGTAGACATCATTGAGATGAAAAATAATCAATTTGTTCCAAATTAAAATAATATGAATTAAAATCATAATTGAAATCTAAAAATCATCAAATAACTAAATAGAGATATGGAATAAGTTATAAAATGAGATCTACATAAAAATACACCATGATTTAGATGTTATTTTGAAACAAATAACTCTACGAGTTTTGTCATTGTAAAAAGGAAACATGTTTTTTCACAGTCGGTATAAATTAATGCATTTTATAAAATTAATTATAAAGACAAATAATACTTAGGTGTGTTTGGATTTTAATGATTGATCACATGAAATCCAACCAATTTTCTAAAACACAGAACGAATTAAGGGAAGAAATATCCATTTATATTTGAAAATCTATATGCCTCCTAAATGAAATGACTCCTAACCTACATTAATTCTGACTAAAATTAAAATTATATGAGTTATGAAATGTAAGATTTTAGTGGAAATAATATATTAATAGGAGGAACGATTAATTATCACATTCTCATGGGTTCCAAAAATACAATGTTCATTTTATAACTTCATTGATACAACTCAAAAGATATTCATATATGTCAATTGTCACCAAATTCTTATGGGTTAAAATTTTACCTAACCACAATAAACTATTTTTTGACTATTACGATATTTATTATATTCCTTTTGAATTTAACCCATCCATGTATGTAAAGGGGTATGTGTAAAAGCACTAACGTGATATGTATAGAGGGATTACACACACACCCATTACCTAGAGTCTTTTTTATTCTCCAATGGATCAGAAATAAAAAATTTACTCAACATAAAATGGACTATATGTTTATTTTTTAAATGACATGCTATGTTGATTGATTTTCAAAAGGTAATTCCAATAGGGTTAAGTTTAAATTCAAAATTTCTTCCATTTATGATTATAATTCCACAAAGATATTTTTAATATCACTCTATTTCTTATATCTTAAATTGAAAATCCATAATTATAGTATGTGATATCACTCAACAATTAGAAACTTCAATTTTTTTGAATCAATGAAACAATCAGAATCTATTATTTTATTATCATCTATGAAGAATAACATTTAGTGAAATATGAATCCTGATACTCTTTTTTGGATTGAATATGAAACAAAACAATTGTGGCCATTTTTATAATAAATTATTAGTGATTTTGATGTGTCTAGAATTTAAGTAATCCTATGAACATAATAAGAATCCTCTCTAAAACACTAAAAACAAAAAATTGACCATAATGTTAAATTCCAATGTGGGCGATATTGTAGTTCCATACAAGTTTGAAATTCATCTGTAAAAATATTTTTTAATGGTGTTATAGAAATATAAAAAGTTCCCATTCCACAATACAAATGAATCTCACTACCAAAACAATTTTTTTGAATGATTATTCTTTCATTATAATTCACAAATATAGGAATTTAATAATTGGTCCAAATACTAGCATGATATACAGTTTTTCAGAAGTGGTTAATTGAAAACAATTTTAATGGGTGAAAAAAATATCCACATTTCATCTCAATATAATTTTAAACTATCTATAATTAAACATGATAACACCGAAGAATGAAATTATGTTCACAATATAAATAATAACAGAGTGATTCACCCACAAAATCTCACAAAAATGTGCTAATATTAATAATAATAATAGTGTTGAAATATAAAAAGACCTAATAATTGGGATCTCTGATCATTTATTTTTATTCACAATATCCTATCTTGTATTTCTGGGTGAATTCCACATGTTGATACATAAAATTTTGTGAATATTAATGAATAAAGACATCAAAATACCGAATTTAATGTTTATTTAATATTAAATATAAAGACATAGATTTTTGGGTTTTATCTAGATATTACAGTGTTTAGAAACATTGGGTTTTCACTACCAAATTCTAGGAACGAGTAACACTCCAGCAGTAACATGTCTTGTGATACAAGCATGAATGATTTCAATCATAATGGAGAATAAGGGACAATGAGATGATTTTATTAGACATGTGAAATAAAAATATTTCAAACAATGAATGATGAGTATATCACATTAAAATTGACTTTATAGTCCTCTGTTAAACTTGAGTCAGACATATCCTACACAGAAGCAAAATTAGACAAACCCATTGGAATCCCATCAATAATTTTTTTATTCATTATACGTGGATAAATAATGATCTATTTTCATCTCCAAAAATCACTACATATCTATTAAAAAAAACTCTTAGAATGTTGAAGTGTATTGAGAAATTGTATTTAAATTTCCTTTGTAAATGATAAATCTTATAATTAAATAGAAGGAACCATTAACAAATACTTTTTTAACTTGAATCTTTATTCAAAAAAATATATTTAAAAACTCAGTTAATACTTAATTCAACCCACTATATTGTGGGTGAAATGTAGTAATTGTTATATGAGGAAAATAATACTTCAATATTAAATTCATGAACATAATTTTTTTAATAGGATTCATTATCTGTAATGAATTATTTGGAAACTCCAAACATCTAAAAGTTGTTTTTCTTGATGAATTTCACCACACTAGCAGCATGATTGTTGGTAATATACACAACCTTTAAAAGTTTGAACACACATTCTATATTAACAATAATATATTCATCCCCATTATATAATTTGAAGGGTCACATGAAATCCATTGAAAATATATTAAAAACAAAAACCTCTAGTATTCCTTTTTGTGGAAACTCTTTTCTTCAACCAACAATTCCAATCATTAGGAACATTTATTTTCTGATTACCAATATCCTCTAATCCTTTAATAGTGTTTCCCAAATGATAAAATCATATCACTATTTATAAGTAGTCCATTACCAACTATAGTGTCCACCCCAAGGTGATTAGTGGATGCTTCCTAGGATGGGTAATATTTCCTACCTTGAATCGTATCTTTTCAAATTAACATCAACAAATCATATAAAAAGAATATTTTCTTCCTATAATTAGTTATTCAACTCAAATATAATATTTTTTCTTTGGTTAAGTGAGAGGACCATTGTAATAACAAATATATATAGAATGATTTTATAATTGATAAACCAAGAAGATTGTTTCATGGAGGAGAAATTATTGTTTATCAAGTAAATAAGTGTTGATATCCCTTAGTGTCTCAATTTAGATGTTTGGCAGCCTTGAAAGAGGATTTTAAATGACACTTCTATTCCTTTTAGATCCCTTATCACCATACAAAATTCCTGAAACTAAATAGTGAACCCCATGATCTTAGTCTTTGAGTAATTCTTAACCAATAGGTAATTGAGGGACTAATGTTAAATGTAAATGATCAAATTTGACCATATCATGTACTATATAATTTTTTCAATTGAAAATTTAATTGAAAACAATTACTTTTTAGGGTTTCAATAAATCATCATATCATCACCTTATAGCATTCTAGCATAATATGAAACATGTAGCCTCTTATAATTCTTTTTTCCCATAACTACACCTATACCAAGATCACTAGCACCACACATATCTTCACATGAGAAATCCTAATATTAGGAAGTGGTCATTGGTGAGGTATAAAGTTTAGAATTATGAAATATATAATAATCTAAGAAATTATAATCAAAATAAAAAGGTGTTTACATAACAATAAGAGAGTGGAATGTCCATGTGCTCATATAAAAATCATTAATGAACATCATGTACATTCCATCATGTCCCCAAAAGCTTCTAATCCTTATGAAATTTTCAAGTGGTGTAATATTTTTAATAAACTAAATTTTAAAATTATCAACCTCTAGTTTCGTTCTTGAAAGCATGTTATCTAACATAGTTCACTCAGTATCCATGAACTGACACACGTCCTCATATACAAAAATATTTCTTTTCATGGAATATAACTATATTAGCATCTATATTCCAAAGTTATCTTTCAAAATAACATCCCATAATTGAAAAATAATACATTAAAAATTTAATAATCCTCTAAATTTTTTCCTAGAATATTTCTCTCATGCATATATAAATAGTGGATGGATAACCACACAATCAAATGGTAACACACTGGTAGGAAAGTTTCCCAAACAGACAAGTCAATGTGGTCTTCTCTTGATCTTGAGGAGGAATATGAATCTTTATATAATTAGATTAACCATAAATAATGATGAAATAATGTTTTACAGCCAAAATATCAGACATTTGTTTTAAAAAAAACATGGATAAATGATCATTATTTATTGACTAATTTTAAATATAATCATTAATAACCCTCCAGTTGTTAAAAGTTATTGTTTTAATTTGTTTATTAAATTAATTTTTTATCACACGCACTATACCCATTTTTGGTAATAACAAGACTATATATAACAAATAATTATCATAAATAGTAAATATTATCTCAGAACCAAGAAACCAAATCACCTCCTCTCAGAACAATTCATTCATGTTTGGGTAATGTCTTTTATGGGATTTCACTACTGGTTTACACTCATGTCCATGTAAATTCTATTCTTGATAATTTATGGAAATATACAGTTTATATCAATAATTGATCATCCAAAAATAGAATTAAACTTCTTGAAGAAAATAAAGAGGTTTTCCTCTTGATTTGCCTCTAATTTTGAGGAAATTATGAACAGTAATATAGAGTACCCACCTAAAAATTAATATTTAAAATGAGATATAAGGGGATTTAATTCTATGTTTGGTGTTTTTTAGATTGATTTAATATTCTTGGGCTAGGGATGACCATGGTTCTCATGTTTCCTCTTAAATAAGGAAGTGAAGAAAGCCTCTTCTTTATCACTATTGACTCTAAACAAGAATCTCTAACATAAAGACTCTTCATTTTGGTTCATGATGTGCTTTAATAGATCCACCTATGATATATCCAAAATCTCATTATCTAATCTATAATGAAATCCCATGAATGTTTTAGCTCAGAAATCAAGTGCATAATTAATATCTTATGGTATCCTCAACAACTCCTATACCTCCTCATCAACATATTCTTTCTCTTGTAAAATTTGACCTCTAGGACAGATTGGGTCTTTGGAGGGTTTAATAATTCTTTAGAAAGCATTTAATTCATATTTTATTCACCCTTATGAAAAAATAATCTCCCCTTTGAAACATAAATTATTGATCTACCACTCTCTTGAAATGGACTACCAAGTACTATAGGTACCTCCTGGTCAAACTTCATACCATGTATGGGAAAATTAATAGGAAAAAATATCATTATTATTCCCACCCTCAATTAATCCACCCTACCAATATGGTGACTGAAGTTTTGATAATAATGTTGTAATATATCAATTGTGGGTTGGTTAAATCAAAATTTCATGTATTGGAATGAAAATATAGGAATTTGATTGATTTTATCTCTAAGATCACATGTCAAATTAAACTACCCACTTTTTTCCTTGATGGTTCATGTAATCATAAAACACCATCTGTCATGTTTCTTGGGAGGTATCCTATTTTGCAACATATATCTACACCCATATATAATATTATAAGTCCAAAATTGTTCTAGGGTTTTATTATTTGAAAATATTTATTTGGGATTTTAGATTTTTGTTTTTGAATCAGGGCCTATAGGAAATAAATGTCAATATTAAATTTTTTAATAACATTGAGCAATTTCAATAGTTCAAAATCATTATTTTCTTTTTTAATTATTTATTTGAAATTAATTTTTAGAGAAGTTATTAAAATTATTAGGTATCCCTTCAACACCATCTTAAATAATTTTCATCCCATTATCATAATTGTTTTTATCCATTATCATGTGGATTTTCAGTTGGGAGAGCCCAATTCAGAGTGTTTGTAGTGCTTCTATCAAAGTTTCCATTTTTAACAATTTTCATATTTGAATTTCCTTATTCAGCCATTTTTTTATTTTTATTACTATTTTGGTACATTCCAAAATTCTTAGTTCATTTCGAGACCACTTTATATGGTCACATACATGGAATATTTATGGGGTTCAATTCAGTAGTTCTTGGTAGCATTCTATAATCTCTACCACTAACATCTCCAGTCAACTAACACATTTTAAATTACTTATTTTTCATACCTGAATCAATTTTCACACTATGAAAATAATTTATAAATTTTTTTCATGGAATCATTATACTAACCATGGGTATATAAATTTTACTTAATCTTGTGAGTTAGATTATTTTGATTTTGGTTGGGGATATAAATTCTACCTTACTAGTTTCTGGAAACAAGGTGGAGTAGCATTTCTAAGAACTACCTCCTCCCTCTAAGAAATATTTTGGAGGTTTATATATATGTGATTAATTTTTTTAAAAAATAAGTCGTCCTTAAGCTACATCCTACCACTATAGCTAAAAAAATTGGATTTTCAAGGATCTTGGGAAGCCATATCAAAATTGGGATAGTAAGAATGTATGTTCCCAAACATTCCATAGTGGTGTAATTACTCATAAAGTGATTTTTTATTATTTTCATTCAAAATTATGACATCTTTTTCATAATATTGTGGAGTATTATTGGGTTATTTACTAATAATATCTTTTTTCCTTGAGTTTTTTTTGTGAGTATTGTGTGAATGACCTAAAAATTTTCATTATTTCTATGGAAATTATATCACTAAAACCCCAAACAATATATTATTCAACACATTTTTTGTGTTAATAGGTTAGACTATTGAGGAAATTTTCTATGAGGAATTGGGCCATGTATTATTGGTTTGAATATTTTCTATGTAATACACTAAATCATTCTAATTCATTATGGAATTATTTTCCCTTATTAGGCATGAAACTAATTATTTTATTTCTGGATTCAAATTTCATTCTCCTAGGGTATGAAATCATGGTGAAAGCTTTGTGAAAATTATCCCAACTGACAAATATTTCCTATTCCTATATTAGATACCATTTTGGGCATTTAACTTGAGGAAATAGTTAATACTATTAGATTAAGTTCTTCCTCACATATGACACTTTTTTAATGCAATTGAACACTACAGTAGAAGTCCATAATGATGTTAAGAGAGTCTCAAAAATGAATTCAATTAATGTTTTCTATATGGTACAATATTTATTGTTTAATTTAATAATATCTTGAACACTATGAGATACTAATTCATGATGGATTTTTAAAGATAGTATGAAACAAATAACTATCTCAAACAGTTCCTCTCAATCATCTAATAACTATGAGTATTTTCGTTTCCCAATTGTTGGTTAATATTTTCTTATTTAACATCCTCTTAGTTACCTTCCATTTTGATTTTATTTTTATTATTTTTCGTATAAATATGGTTTTTCTAATTTACAGGAATGGTAGGTGTGATTTTCTCATGTTTATACATTTTTTTCATACAGTTATCAAATTTTAAATTTTTGGTATATTTTATTTTTTTATATGTGTTCCGATTTTAGTTTGTTTTATCTTGGCCACAAGATCCTTCCCCAACAATGATTATAAAATTCTACATCAGTGTTATTGGACTCCAGAAAATAACTCAATCATAACTTTACATAAAACTAGCTAGTGATGAGTAGAGGTTGATCCATTTGGAAGGGAATATAATTTTTTATTTAAGTGTGTAACCTATAAAGTAAACCAAATATGATTAAAATAACACAAAACCAAATAAGATGTTGAATGTTGGAGTAATGTTGAGGGAGTAATGATTATGAATATTTATATGAATGTGAGTGGGATGTTATGAGGAGAAAAATGAAAAAATATGGTATAAGAAGAAAAAAATTGAGAGATATTAGATGATGTAGTAGTGGGAATTCAAGTGGATGGGTTTTAAAAAGATTTTACATCATTGAAGGATTTTATTTTTACCACATGAAACTGATTTATTTAGGTTTTCTCGATTATTTGTCAGGTCAACCAATGAAATAATATATTATAGATATTATTAACTACAAAATTCACTCAATTAATAATTATAGAAAAATAGTTTTGACTAAGTTTAAATTGATAATTGAACTCAATGTGTGACTATATCTTGAGCATGAATTACCTTTTAGGGAATCTTATAGATTAAATTTATTTTCAAATTAAGAATAATTAGGATCATTTTCCACTAATCATAATTTATTAAAATAAAATTATTTTCCAATTAGAAATAGAGATAATCATCCATATAAAAAACAAGATGAATAATGTAAAAAAGATCAACCCTTTTAACCTATTCCTAAAGAAAGGATTGGCTTAAAATCATGTATTTTCTAATCATATTTAAATATTGTGAAATTGAATAATCCATGAATATATATATGATGAAATTGGGGATGGTAGAGTCAATCATCATTCTTATAACATAGATCCCACTAAAATTTTAATAGATTTGGATGCCTCAGTTCCCTATAAGTTCTCTATGTTATCTATGTTTCCCATAATTCTCCTATTGTAATGATGGTGGTTTGATCCTATACTTTCTCAATTATTCATATATTATTAATTTTATGTTTTATAACTAATTTATGCCTCAATATAATAGAAATGAGTCATTAAAATATTACCTAGATTCAACATGGAATTAGTTCCACTATACATCATCCTCAAATGGTAACTGATGCCAAGATCCATACATTAGAAGGAAATCCCCAAGAAGTATTATTCAATAAATAAATCATGATTAAAATATCTGATATTATCCATTTGGGTTAATCAATAGTAATGATCATTGATTTAGGTTTCTAGCTCCATATATCCCTTTTCTAAATCTCCATGATCATATAGACCTCCCAATATAATGATTTTTGTATTCCTTTAAGAAAATTTGGATCAATATTTTCCATGTACTTGTTAGATTCAATGAAAGTCTTATGGTATATATTTCAACTGAACATATACACTGTTGAGATTTCATTTTTATCTATGTTCCTTATTTACTCTATGTTTTCATTTTCCATCATAGAGGCATTCCTCGATGTGGCCAAATCACCCAACATAAGAAATTTCCTTATGTAATGTTTCACGTATGTTGTTACAACTTATGAGTTTCTCTTCAGGTTTATTCTTTTCGACATGGGTGAATTGATCAACGTATTAAATATACAGTGTAGCCGATTAGTGGTGTAAGAAAATAGAACAATGTACATGAATTCACACACATATTCATTTCATTTTACATAGATGAATCTATTCACAAATCACCTTTGTTCAGGTATCCATTTTAGATCACATATCCAAATATAACATTAAAACAAAATACGAATGTAGAAATATTACTCATGTAGTTAATTAGTCATCATAAAATCATATTTGAACAATACCACTATTCATACTAAATTCTATGCATCGGGTGTCAGGTGCACTATTATAGGTTACAGAATGATGATCTCATACCTAATCATGCTCACCTTAGGCTTGAATATCACACCCCACAAAATCCTTTATAATGCTAAAAAACAAGGTTCCCATCATCCATGGAAGGAGAAGTTTTATAATTATTTAATAGATATAGAAGTGGAATATTCATCCATAATTATTATCATATTATAGTACATTTGAGAACCGAATTTTGAAATAAAAAAAGGTAACAAAATATAAGACATCAGATGGTTGGTATGTTAATTTATTCAACTCCTAATGACTCTACATAGTTTGCATACCTGTTTAAATGAGGCATCCCATGAAGGTGGAGATGTGAAAGGATTATCCTCCATATAAATGGTTAGTCCTACAAAATCAATTATGGAAGAGGTGTGGATTTCATTTTAGTGAATATTTATAAGCATGGAGTGTAAATGTTCCTTCTTCCTTTCTATACAGAATCTTTTGTAATTACAGAATATTAAAATAAAAAAATGATATCTGTTGTTACTTAATCTCTAAAATAGTATAATCTTTTATTTAATAAATTAATGAGATAATTTCATGAATTAAAAAAACCTATAATATACCAATTTTTTTTAAATTTAGTAGTTTAAAAAAATGACAACCAAAAATAGTGAATTCATTACATATTAAAAAAATCTTCAATAAAATATTAATTTAAGATTAAAAAAACTCCTAAAATAAAACAAAACATATGTTTAAAAATTTATAAAATAAGTGCCACATCACACTATATAGAGTACCTGAATTGATATGGTTCTCATTCCATCCACTAGGTTATATTTAAAAACTAATGGAATAATCTAGTTTAGATCATAAAATTATGAAAGAAAATGAATAATCACAAATCATGTTACATAAAAATCATAAATTGATATATTTTTTCTAGGATAATCTCATAAACCTGGTTTCATTGGGAACTTTATCAACTCATAAAAACATTATTAAATTATTAAAAATGGGTTGTAAATAAAATTCTAATTAATGAAAGAATATTCCTCATGAGTGTAAAACTCAGTGTGTAAAAACGACCATTGTTGTTTATTAGGTAATTATTGAGTTAAGCCTGATGTTCCATTTTCAAATTTATTACACCTAGGCATTTTTTCCATAACCACATCCAAATGATTTACCCAGAAAGGAATGGATTTCTAAGAAACCAATATAATATATACCTTACTAAAAAATTAGTATTTTATCCTTTAATTAGAGATAAACATAAAAAAATTCATGGCATTATATTTTATAATATATTTTTTCCTAAATCCAATTCACAAGGTTTATATTAAACACATTTTTATAGAACATTACATACCCTATCCTTATTAGAGTATATTAATTGACTTCTTTATTTCATAGGCACTAGATACAAGGAATTTCATCCTGATTGACCAAATAGATTAGTTGTATTATAAAAATGTAATCATACATGAATAAAATTTACATTTGAAAACATAAAAATAAAAAATAGCATTTTCATTTAGAAAAACATTATTCCCAATATCATATATCTATATATGAATCCTAAAATACACTGTGGAATCATGGGTAAAGAAACATAAGAATGAGGTGATATCAAACCCTTATAAAAGGTATGCATAAAACAGAAGACATCATGATTAAATAATGAATAATCAATATAGAAAAGTAAATGAAATTTTTAATTCCACTCAATCAATTACATGATAATAATATTACAGTATTTAATGATGATAAAATAATAACATATAAATAATCACATGATCCAAAACCTTATCTATCGATATCCAATATAATAAAATCATCACATGGAAATCAATAACATTATTTATACTAAGGTAATTAATAATTATTGACATTGTAACCATAAAATAATGTCATTTTCCCCACAAATAGTATGTAAATGGGAATGGACAACACAAAATAAGAATTCATGTTTGTCTTGTGAGACATCCATTGTATCAAGGTATAATAGTAAGACCCACCCATCACAAACTAAGTCTAAATCATTACTCATATGAATGGGGTGAAACATAATCAATATAAAAATTCACATGAAAAACAAGAATATGAAATTTTAATATATTCCCAAATCAATAAACATAATAATTAATCATTCAAACTATTATGGAATATGGTATCAAAATAGTACATCCCAATAAAACTAATCATAAATAATCTAGAAAAAAAATAGTGGTATCATGACAATATATTCTAAATGGATCATATTATAAATGAAGTTATTTATGAATAAAAATACCATAAACCTTCTACTAAAAAATAATTCAAAAAATTATCTTCAAATTTAAAATAAATTTTATAATCAACATTTTTTAGTATATTAGAGAAACAAATTTATTTGAGAATAACTATTTATACTTGTAATATTAGATAATTAAATCAGTGGTTATGATGAAGATGAATTTTGTATATTTCAATTATATCAAAACAAATATTTATTCACATTTTTTGTAAAGAGTTAAAAAGATCCATGTTTATTATATGATAAGAAGATTCCTTTAAAAATTTTGTTGTAAAAATCAAATTATGGGTAAAATTTTCATTAATAAGTTATTTGGATAATTTCAAAAACATGATTGGAAATATTTTTAAAGTACATGGACATGGAAATGAAAAGGATTTATGATCAAAACTAGAAATATAAATAGCTTTTTTTAAATCATGTTCTCAAACATTTTAAGTATAAAAGAAAAAAATGGTAATATTACATGAAATGTTCATTAATAAATAGCCTATAAGATTATTAATTAGTTTCATGAGTGATATATCATGTGATTTTATCATCATAAATGTAATAATAAACAATCCTGATAAATGATGAGATTGTAAAATAATTAATTTCCACATTGGTTACTTTTGAATCATATTCTCTATTAATATAATAAAATCAAATTATAATTTTTTTACCATGAAGATAATGGTTTTCATTATATAACATATCAAAGTTGAAATATATACCCCACACAAAAATCTAAGTTATGAATATGGTGTATCTCTCATGAGAGTAAAAGTTAGATGAGAAACCATTAACTATAATTCAAATAAATTTTTCAGTGTCAAAAATTTTTAGAAAATAAATATATGCTTACTATACATATATTACACACCCCTAAAAATATATCTCCAAAAATATATTATTTACTTATATTCTTTTATTACCCTTTTTTAACAATTTGCTGTATAATTCATTGTATTTGTCATAATTGATTTGGTTTTCATGTATCTTTTGGTTTAGTAATTTAGTTCCATTTAAATTTATCATGGTTAAATAAAATATAGAATTGTAAAAATAATATATATATCCTATATATTCATTATATATTTATTTATAGTTATCTATAAACATGGGAGACAAAATATGGATTACACTGTCCATGCAAATGGTAGGTCCTATATACGCACAAACGTTGTTCCCATTTTTCATGATGGATGAATATTAATGAATAAAATGATAATTATAATTTAAAATCTGATTATAATGTTACATATATAATTTTATTAATAAAATACATCCCATTACTATTTATGTAAATCATAAGTGAAAACCAACCAACATCTCTTCATGGGGTGGTAGTCACCCGTATACATTAGCTTCATTATCATATCCCTCAAGGAATGGAATGTAAGATGGTATATGTGATATCATAATTCCAAAAGTATAATTATGTTATTAATATAATAAATATCAATTTTATATATCCTTATTAAAATTTAAGTATAATGAAAATTAGAAAACACATCAATCTTGGTTCACGAGGTGGAAGTTCACCGTACATAGTAGTGAAGTTATTGTTTTCCAATGGGTTATAAGATAAAAAGATAGAAGTAATATTTTAATTTCATAAGTATATTAATTTAATAAATAGAATATTAATATTTTAAATAGATAATTATATCCTTTTTGAAATTTGATGATAGAAAACAAATTACATATGTTTCCGAGGTGGTAGTTCTCCAAACACATTGTTAACAGTTTAATTATCTATTTGATGGATGTGGAGATAGATATGGGTTATATAATTAAAATAATAACACTATATAATTTTTTGTATACACATTTTCTTTTATATTTTAATTTTTTATTAGGATTTGATATAGGTGGAATAATAAAATAAATGAATAAACACATTATGAAATTTACTTCCTTTTCAGAAAAACTCATTTGGTTCATACATAAAGCCTTCATTGGAGGGTTAACTAATAAAAATAAGACCACTATGATGTGAGGAAGTACTTTATGAAGAGATGAGGTCATTAATTTGATGATATAATGGGATTTTTGGGTATGAATATGAGAGTATATGGGTGGCCTTTTATAAGTTGGGGATATGTGAGACATAGAATATTTTGAAAATAAATAATTTTACCCATGATGTTCACATTACACAAGCCTCCATAATGGTCTATTATCATAACTTATATGTGAATGTAATGAATATTCACATGAAATTGGAATTTTAAATGTATATTTGATATTTTAACACTTATCATCACAATTTCATCTCCTCGTAAACTCGTTTTCACCTTAATATTGATAATTATTTTTCACTCCTTTTACTATTTAAAATTGTCAAAAATAAGGTTGAAATTATTATATAAAATAAATTATATTTATTAAAAATATGAAATACATTTTAAAAAATTCATCTCGTATATTTGGAAGAATTGGTTTTAACCTAAAGCACATAAGTAAGTTAAAAAATCATATATTCTAATGGAAAACAATCAAAAGAGTAAAAAACATTTAAATCTTAAATCAATATGAAATTGATTCAAATTACTAATATTAGTTAAATTTTAAAATAATTTAATTAAGTTTAATTAAAAATTATTATAAAATATAATTTATCTTTATAATTAAATTAAATGAAGATGCATTTTTATAAAAAAAATCTAGTATATTTACTATTTAAAAAAAATAATTCTTTTCATAAACATTTCAATAAATTACCCAAAATAATTTTGAATTTTTTTTAGAAACCAAGGTTATTTTTTTAATTTAAATTATCTATAGTTGTTAAAAATTAATTTTAAATTAATGTGTGAAAATTACAAATAAATAGCATTTTAAAAAGATTAATCCTTTTCTAAAACAAATTTTTTTCATTCACAATATTATAATGTTATATCAAATAATCATATAACCATTAAATTTATTTCATACTTGTGTAATCCATATAATTTTCATAATTTAACTATTCTTATTCATAATGAACATCTGGATGCCTTGTTTATAATAGTAATATTAAAATTATAACATGTTAATAGAGTATCACATTTCTTTTAAACTCAACATTACACACACCACAACCTATAACATAGAGAGATTTTATTTAAAAAGAAACATATATCAAAAATATATTTTTGACACATTCAATTATATTCTTGGGTTTTGGTGTCATATATGATATCGAATATGGTGTTCCAATTTTTAAATCTCATTGCATTTCAATGAACATTATTTGTGGTTTTACAACATCAATATTATTTTATAATAAATTATTTTTGATTTTTATAAAAAAAATATTTGTAGGTGACTATAAAGAATGAAAATATTTATAATAAATAAAACAATTATAATGAAATAATTTATTAAAATGTTATAAAATAATTATGATATATTGAATTTATATTTAAAATTATATATAATTCATTTAAAAATATTGTGTTTTAATTTATAAACACACGTCTCACTTTTTTTAATTTTATTTCATATTTCAACGTAAAAAATATTTTGACATACTTATATAAACAATTATAATTTATCCCGTTTCTAAATTAATTTTTTTTAAACAATTTATTTTCCATTTTATTTCAACATTTCAATATTATATAAAAAGTTAAGGTTCATTTTTATTAATAATGATAATATTGGTAAGATAAAATTAAATTACTATGATAATAGTGAAACCATGATTTTAAAATCAATTTTAATAATTATATCCTGTAATTTTTTATCTTATCAAATAATGTTATCTAAATTAAATGGTTAGAATGAAAAAAATTCTAAACATATATTTATTTATATTAACATTAATTTATTTATTAAACTATTATTAAATAATATTTAGAACACATGTTGTTTGAAAGTAATTTTTCCAAAAGAACTGTTTTTATATAGAATTTCATTTTTACTAATTATTTTTGAAATGAATTTTTATAAATGGATATTAAATTTAGGTTCAATAAATAAAAGTTTTATAATATTAATTATCTTTATATTTTATTAAAATATTAATTACTTAGATAAAAACTAGTTACCAAGGTAAAAATCTACATTTTAATATGTAAAAACATATGGTAAAATACATGAATCTTCTTTACAATATGGGTATAATGTCTTTATTGATGAATTTTCAAACTAATACCACCTAATAGTACTCAGTTAATATGATTCTTAGGTTTTAACCAAGTAATTGTATAACTATATCATGGATGTGATAAGAGTATCCCCAAAGGTGAAAATTTCTCCTCATATAAAAATGGATCACATCGTCACCTCCCTCATTCTATGTTCCATAATAATTACACTTTAACCTATAATCAAATCACCTTTAATATATTTCCTCTATTCATTAAAAGTTCTCTAATATCTATATTTTAGGAGAGGGACTTATTACCTATGAAGATCACTAATGGATGATCAAGTATCTTACGTAAGTATTACCTTCTTAGTAATATTTTATTCTTAATCATAATCTTATAGATATTTTATATCAATAAAAATTATATTTAAATTAAAATAACTATAATTATAATATTTTGATATTTTATAGAAACCATCACTATTATTTATCTCCATTATCTAATGAAAAAAATGGTTTTACTCTATATGTGTAGACTACTGACTCAATAAAGCGACTTATATTTTTTCATCACTGTCACTTATGGTTGGTTTTATGAATTCTATTGATGAATAAATATTATGAAAAAAGAAAAATATTATTAATAAATTTGAAAATATAATATAATTAATTCCCTATTAGTCATTGATAAATGGATACATCAATCATTCATACTTGTGTAATATTGCTTCTACGATCAATGTGTTTAATTTTTCATCACCAAAAATAACTAATAGATTATAAATATTATTTAACCTATAAAAATTATATTCATATAAGTATTAAAGTTATTTATTTTATTAATAATTTAATGATTAGTTCAACCATGTTCAATCAATATAATGGGTTATAGGAAAATTGACTGAACAACCTCATGTATTGGATATTGGAAATAAAACTACCCAACAATAAAATTTCATATGAAAATATATGTTAAATATTATATTAAATATAGAATAAAAAATATCTAAATAAGGTATATAATAAACATAATTTAAAAATTAATGAGGTTATTAAAATTAATATAATAAATTATAATAAGGTAAGGGTTTCATCTCAAAATTTACTTCTTTAAGACATTTTTTCTTTTATGCATTCAATTTCATTTAAACAACATTCAAAATTCATGATTTAAATATAATATCATGGACTATATTTATATAGTATATTTTTTCTAAAAATTAAAAATATATCTCTTAAAAAATTTTATGAGATAATTTTTAAGTTGTAATGGGGTTTTACATCTCAATTTTTACTTCATTAAGATACAGATTATATTTAAAAATTATTTATTATTTTGGTGTACATATTGGAAATAAAATTATTTAAAATTATTTCATGTAAATAAATGTTTTGACAATCAAAAATAATTTTATACATTTTATTGGTTATTGATTTGTAATATTACATAATTTTATGGGACTGACATCTCAATTTTCCTTTATTGAGACGTGTTTTAATGTTATGAACAGATTTATTATTTCAATTTTTTATATACTTCCAATGAATATATATTATTATTTTAAATAATTTAATGAGTTTTATTTAAAGTACCATTTTATATTTATATTTCTAATGTCTTTTTTATTGAAAATAATATATTATCATAAGGGGTTTTGTAACTCGATGTTTTTTATTTATCTTATAAATTTATCTATTGAATTTATTTTACTTATGTTCATATCATTTTCCAATTTAAATTATATTATATATATATATATTTATATATAATAATTTTTTTAATCTACATATATTTAATTTTTTTCACTTTTTAATAATATAATTCGTGATTATTGAGAAGAGAATCATGACTATGGATTTTACAATGAATAATACCAAATTATTTTAAAAATATCTATCAATGATTTGGTATTAATTATAACAAAATTGTCTATATCTAATAGAGTTGAAATTATTTTTTCGATTTTATTTTCATTATTTGTGTTTTTTGTTAATTAAGATATCAAAATCATAATATTTAATTCATGATGCTATTTTAAACCATTTGTATGGTCCATGAATCCAATTTTATTTCCATAGAGTTTTTTTGAAATTTGATTGACTTCCATTTGAATATTTTTTAATCCAATTGTATTTACATGGGCCCATTAAGACATTATTTATGTTTATATAGAAATATTGTGTATATATTTGTGGTTGGAATCTAATTTAACCCTTCATTGCATTGGTTAATATTCTATATCATATTAGACAAAGAAATATTACATGAATGATATGTATGAAACATTAATAATAATTTTATTTTCTAAATAAGATTTTAGAGGATTAGATCATAGGGCTATTTTGATAATGAGATGTGTGAGAAATTTATCACATATTTTCATGTGAATGTGAATAAAAACTCAATGATCACAAGATTTTATATTATTGTTTTCTTGAAATAACTTTGTTATACTATAATTCAATTTTATGCCTTATTTTGTTTCCTATGACAATGACACTGATTCTTTTTTAAAGTATCATAATTTCAAAAAAAATGTGGTATAATTTTGTTAATTTTTTATTACATTTCTTTAAATATTGAGTTAATGGTATCTCATATTATCCCATGTATTTTTAATAATAAATTTATCCACAACCCATGTTCTATCATATGATTATTATTTTTACCTTAATGTAAAATTGATATGGATTACATTAAATAGGGTTTGAGATCATCCATTTTTTATGTTTTCATCCCCCTTAGTTATGAATATATGTATAATTTATGTAAGGTAATGAAAAGAATCTACAATGGGTCAAATATCAAGAAATGACTATAGATTTAAATGACTATATAGCAAATCTGCAATACACAAAACCATTGGGTCTTGGATTTTGTAATTGTTTATTATATTTATTATATAAATCATGATAATAGTATCATATTTAAGTCATTATTATCATTATTAACTATAAATATAAATACACTAACACTATAATTGGGATATACTGATGGAGAATATAAGCATACCTCGAAAAAGACATATCAAATGTGTTTATCTTTTTGGTGAGGGTTATTTCATGTTCACATTATTCATAGTGAATGACATGTGAAGTGTTTGTCTATATAATTATACTATACTATGAGAATTTTCAATTTTTTAGAGTTTATATAGTATTTTAATACCCCACATCCTATAGTAGTATGATATATTAGTCAAAATAAATGAATAATTATACAAGCTTGTTTATGAAATAGCTTGTGGACAATGGTATGGAGGTATATTTGTTTTATAAAGATCATGGCGAATCCCATTATATGTTAATAAGTAATGATATTTTATCTAAGGAAACTATTGGATTCCATTTAGATATTAGGGAATTTATAAATTCTCTTAATCCTATAAAGGGACATGTGGTCACACATTTTTTATAACTATATAGATATAATCATTTATGATATTTTAATAGATTCTATTAAAATGTTTTAAAATTATAGAAATGTATTTTATGGTACATATTCATAAAGTATATTATATGATGTGATATATGGTGAAATTTTTTATATAATTTTTTTTAATATCTAAAAAAAGTTGTTGATATAATTGAATTAGTAATTTTATATGTTATGTTTGAAGGTGAAATGGAATAATGTATTTAAGGAATTATTGCATGTGTTTGATCGATTGAGATATTCCATTAATCAACTTATTGACTATGTGTTTTTGATATACATAATATTGTACGATATAGATATATTATATATTATGAAATATATGAAACAAAGGAATATTATTTTCTTTTATATAGAATATGATATTTTTATGTTTAAATATATCACACTGATACATATTTCTATATCACATTATATGATAAGGGTATATTGAAACTGTTATGATTTGTCAATAACATGGTATAATTGATAAATTAAATAAAATATAAATTTTAAACATTTGTAACTTATTTTGAATATTATATTTTTAAACATAAATGTTTCTATGGTTAAAAAATATATATCAATTGAATGCATTAAAATGTTAAATTGATGTATATCACTATATGATAACATGTGTTTTTTTCTAAAGGTATTTTTTGAACACATTAAAATGTTTGTGAAAGTGTATAGTGGATCCAGGAGAATTCAAAATTATTATATAATGGGGTATGAGGAAATTAAAATGTAATATGATTTTAATGGTTTTGACACCAATTTACCACGTGTTATTGCTCTCTTATTATTATTTTTCCATTACATTAATAATTCATAGTTTTTATGGGTCAAAATATTTATCCTACTAAATAATTTTGTGACTCATAAACAAGTGGATAACCTAAAAGTATGTTCTCCATTTATATCATTTATATTATCATAATTATGTTTCTTGATAAATTATTATGGCATCAAAATTATCAATGTATTTTCAGTTCTATATTTTATGTTTTGGATGGTTATGGTTTAAAATCGTGGATAAAATTAATTTATGGTTTCTTATTTCTTTTACCATTAGAATAAATTTTTAAATCCTTAAAAACCTCTCTATAATATATAATGCTAAAAACTCCACCAAAACCAACAAATCAAAACATCATAGACTAGTATACCCTAGCTCGATTACTATCACTATGTTAAAATTCATTATCAAAATTATATAGAAGCAGTCATGATATTACCGATATATATAGTGAATCAATCATTAATAACTCTTATTAAAATTTGGATAAGAATAACATTGGTTTTTAGAATAATAAATTAAACCTATTCATGTCTCGTTACATGTTATATTTAAATACATCTCACCTCAAGATGAATTTTCAAATCCGTATAAAATTTACATGTTCTATACCATGAAAATATATTAACTAATGTATTCCACACCAACTTACCCATTGATCTACATCCCTTCAAATCATATTTCATGAATCTGGGTGCTTTTTATCCCTTTCCATTCTATATACAGTAACCTAATATAACAATTCAATGTCATAACAACATATAAAAACCCTATGAAATAACAATATACAACATAGTAATGCTAAAAAAATTCCACCACATGGAACAACATCTAAAGATTTCACATAACTACACTGTTATCAAAATAAAGAATATTCAAGGAATATTTTTTAACAATAAATTTAACTAATAGTCTAGATATTAGGGATCCATTTAGTACAAAAAAACATTTATAAATCCAATATTCAGGTTAATCAAATTGGACGACGATGTCTTATAAATTAAAAAAAATACATTGTTTGATATATTACTTAACAATCAACTCTTCTAAAATATCATATCTCCTACATAATTATCACCAAATTAATATTTTCTATTCCCCTAACAACATAAAAAACTGCAAATAGAACATTCTAAATATGAAACATGTTTATATTCCACTTTTAACACTAGATAATCTATTATATATTAGAAACCAATTTTATATTAGATTATATTATTAACTCCACCAGCTCATTAATTAATATAATCCTTCTGAACTATAAAAGTTTTATAACCTTAAAAATAATTTCTAGTTTGTTTATATTCTTCCTTATTCACATTATCCTTCACTCATTATTCAAAAAACCCATTAATTCCTCTAATATAATTTTTGTCACCCTATATCAATATATACCATATCAATTAATTAATTATAATTTTTATATAATCATAAAGATATAAACACATGAATCACCAAAATCAAGAATGTTAATTCTTTTCATATAATATTTTATTGGAAAAAACATTTTAAAGTTAATGACTAATTACAAAAATCCAATTTTTTTTAATGATATTAACACAAATTCTATGTGAATTTTTTATGAAATGCTTAAACTAATAACATTTTTATTTTTAAGAACTAATTATAAGTCATATTTATTAATAACCCGAAAGATACATCTTAACATTTTAATAATTAGTTTTCTTTATGTTTAATACTTTATTAATAATTTATATTTTTATGAATCTATATCATCACTCGATAATTTTACTATCTCATCAGTATGAAATAATCACTTAGTAACTCCCAATCAACAACATGAAATCCTGAAACCATGATCTGGTTATATCAATCATAAAAAAATGTAAAAATATTATAATTAAAAAACACCTCCCAACATTCATAATATCCATATAATTTTAATTTATTTTAAATTTAAAAATATTCACATTTATCTTTTTAATGAGATCTATTACAGAAAAATTCAAGATCTACATAAAATGAATAATGTTAGAGTTCATGAATTGCCTATATTGATTTGATGTTAAATACATAATATAATTAAAAAAAATTATTTTATGATCAAAATACATTCATCTTCCACTTTTAGGGTTATCATGATGTAATAAATATATTAATAAATTACTAATGGATCTTTATCTTACGTGAGGTCATTATGGATTAATCTATAAAAGTAAAAAAATTATATTCTCAATAAGATCACCATTGAAAGATACCTTGAAACTTAGGGTTTCATAAAATATAAGATAAATACACAAGGATAGGGGTTAATTGAATTTATATATAAATATTTAGGGGAACAACCCATTCTATTTTTTGATAAAAAAATACCATGGTTTGTGTTGGTAAGTGGTGATTTTGAAATAATGAAAATATAAAATAACATTCCATTAAAGTCACTCCAAAATAGTTTTTATAATATTTTACTAATGACTATATCAATTTCACGTCCCTCAAACTAGAATGTGGGGACTTTGAATTATGTTTTTTCCAGTATACAAATCATGATGGATTACTTACTGGAGAAGAATAATTTTATTAAAATGAATTCAATCACGAAATAGTTATATTTCCCATTCAAAATAGATTATCCACCAAATTATAACCCCAAACAACTATATAAAACTCAATATATTAAACCATGATTTAGTTCAATCATAATGATTGAAATCCTCAAATATAACACCCAACATCTGGATATATTCCCAATGTAAAATGAGGAGTTAAATAACTAAGATAAATCCATTAACCATTTCACTGTGATAACTCATCAAATTAATATTTGACATCATATTTAAAAAACGCATTTTAACAACCATAATTGCTCATGAAACTCACTCACAAAAAAATTTATATCCTAAAAATGACATACTTGAGGACTCAAAATAGAATTTCCTCCATATTAAAAACCTTCCAAATGAATATAATTTGTGAGAATAAAAATGAAATTTAGAAATAATATATCAACTAACATACATAACTACCATATATTATACCTTTGAAATAAAAAATATCACAACCAAATATATAAAACATAAATCTTAAAAGAGGAAGGTCCATTGGGGAATACACTATACACTTACAACATATATCTATTCAAAATAATATTATTTAATTCAATGATTCTATATAAAATTAACTACGTTTATACTAAAAATATTTTCATTATATGCACCCCACACACATCCTCTCTATCAAATCAAACATCACTATATATAAAATCAATCTACTGGAAAATAATAATAATATTTTCATAAATAAAACCCTCAAAAAAGTATGATATCTATCAAAATAATATCAACATACTACAATAGATATCTTCTCTTTTACATGAATAGTTATCCTTAAAATGGAACCACCAATATTATGCTCCACCACATACATAATATATTATTAACACCATAACACCAACTCGAACCTATGATATTAAACCGAGTGTATAAATTTTAAAACCATATGATTAAACTATTAACAATAATTAAAAACCAATGATCATCTTTTCCTGGAAAAAACATCATGAAAATGGAAATTTCATAATAATAAAAAAATCAATAAAATATTTTTATATAGTATCAGGACCATGTGAATAAAATTACCTCATTCAATAAAATTCCCTTAATTTGAATATAATTATATGATGTATTTAAACATAAATCATATAATTTTTCTAAATTTTGAATTTAGGATTTTTATGTACATAAAAATATAGTTTTCTTGTAAAAATAAATGAACACAAGCCAATTTTTCCTTTATAACTAAAATTTATTAAAAATAATAAAATTTTCTTAAAAAATATTTTTAATAATATTAATTTATCTTTCAATCATGTAATATATATAATGATTTATATATTATTAATTAAATAACTAGAAAATAATAAAAATCTGGAAAACAATTTTAAATATTACTCTGGAATGTTAAATAATTCACCTATGGTCATAGAGCACAACCATGATGAACTGGCCCGGATACCTTGGTACCCCAACACTCAAGTTGGTACCGATATATACTGTAGGAAAATTTTGATCCCTATAGGTTGTAGATAAGAACCATTAATCATACAATATAAAAATGAGAACGTTTATGAAACATAAAAATCAAATGAAACTGAAATAGGTCTACATGCTGAGTGAAAACTCTTAAAGGAGACAGTACCAGAAGTCAAATAGTTATATCAAAACCCAAAAAATACATAAAAAATGTACCAGAAAAACAAGATACAACAAACCATGACCTATAAGACATAGGACATGAATCCTAATAAACAACAACAAAAACAACCACCTCCTTATGCCACTTTCCCATTACTAGAACATGAAAAAGGAAATCTATAAATGTCCAAAGGAAAATGTAGGTTTTGAACTAAAATCATAATAGGGTATTTCTAAGTGTTCCATAAAATTATGCCATAAAAAATACAAAAAAAACTTATTTAAATTTCAAATAAAACATACATGGTAGTAATTTCATATTTAAATAAAATATTGTTTTCATTTCAAATGATAGAAAATTTTCAAAAAACGGATTAAGTAATCATTTTATAAAAAATTGTGTATATAAATAAATAATTTTGAGTAAAGTAGTTTTAAAATCAATGGAGTATATGTAAAAATAATAACTGTAAGAACTGGGGTCATTTTACCCGAGGTATGACTGTTAAAAGTTATGTGGTCACCACACACTCATATCAGTTATCACTATAAAATGTGTATACACATCCCTCAAGAATTGGAAAATGCTGACGCATCAATATCCCATTAGGGATAAGATTTACCACATAATTTTTCATTATAGTTATAAAGTCTTAATCTGTTTATAGGGAATTACCATCTTAGAATTTTTTTCCCAAATAATCCACTAACTATCCAGGCTCGCTTTTTCTCAATAAAATCATTAATAATGTGAAAATTATTTCAAAAATGTTTAAAATATAATGTCTCAATTTCCTATTTAAATAGGATAGTTTCAATTTAATATTTGAAAAATGGATTTTAAACTATTTAATGCCTTTTAAATGTAAAACCAAGCATTGTTTTATAGAAAATTAGTTCAATACAAAAATTCTAAAAAAATAATAATTTAATTTATAATTTCCGTCAATTTCCAATTGCACCTAATTTTCAATTCCGTTGAAATTGGTGTTTTCCCCAAATTCCACTACAAGTCTTGTCCAACATCTAATTGGTATCTAATTGGGTTTTCAGAATTTAAATGAATTAAATTTAAATCATTCATGAATATTGGTGGTTTATATCAATGGTAAATCTCAACAGACTGCCTACCTTTCACATAGAAACATGTATCACAACACCCCCAAAAGGATTTTCTAATGAATAATGTCAGAAATAGAGATCATGGAATCAAAACTAAATTTAACATCCAAGACAATGGATTCCAAATCCATCATCAATAATATGATATAAAACCCTATGGAGTACTGATAATATGAGTAGGATATAATCATTGGAAGAATAACTCTTATGGATGAAGAAATGGACAAATTTTTCAAAGATTTTACCAACTTTGGACTGGGTTTTGATGAAAAAAAATATTTCCTAAGAGTTCCAAAGACCTTAGAATTCATCCAATCCTAATTTGAGGATGAGATAAGATTTATATATTGGGTTCATAAATTTTAATTTAATTTTTTTAATTAAAAAGGATTTTGTGCATGGTTAGCTACGTAAGTACTCTTTTTTTTCAAGCCATGCACCCTAACTATACACCCCTATGACGGGGTTTATAGTTTATACTATGTGGGAGAATGGTTGGTCAAGTTGTGTTCCCATCATGAAAACTCTCACACAATGATTTCACATAGTTTGTATTGGGTGGGTGCATAGTTCGGGAAAATTGTGCACCAACCATGGAATGCTCAAGAGCCCTAAAAAATGTCCAAAATTTACCTGGAGAACCCCTAAACAAGACCCACCAATTTTTTTTTTTTCAAAAAGAGTGTCAAGGAGTACCTAAAAAGAAGTAATATGATGTCACAACCTCCCCACCATAGAAACATTTCGTCCCTATAAATCCTATAAGGAAGTATCCATGAAAATGAGATGATGCCACTGCTCTTTCATAACTACCTCTTTGGACCATGTCTTATGAGTATCATAACTATGCTTCTATAGTACTCAAACTGAAGGTATCATCCTAGAATAATGTACATAATTTTTAACGTCAATTTTCCTAAGATGGTGCTCAGTCACAAATAGATAATGCTCAGCATCAAGACTACTCCATCTCAGAACATGAGTTAAATTAGAAAGATACTTTCACATCTATGATACTTGGAACACATTATGTATCGACATTAACTATAGTGGAAGTCCAAAATGGTAAAAAAATCCCAACCTTCTCAAAACCCTCAAAAGGTCCCACAAAATGAGGATACATATTCCCTTTCCTCCCAAGATTTTTATGAATCGCATTAGCTGATCCTTTCAAAAAAACATAATCACCAACTGAAAATTAAAATATTCTATGGGAATGATAAACATAAGACATATACCAGGTCTATTATATCAAAATCATATAAAGAATCAATTGAACCATTGATGACATCGATTGATCCATGACCAGTTGAACCAAGTTAGTTTCACTGATCTCTAGCCAACACAAAGAAGATTTACAAGGTTGTCCATAAAAGGCCCTAAAAGTATTCATTCTGATTACATACTGGTGTATATTCTTATAAGAAAACTCGATTAGTCAAAAATGTTCTTCCCAAACTCCAACAAATTCAAGAATCATGCATGATGAACATCTTTATGAATTTTTATAACTATCTATATCTTGTTATCTTTCTTCGGATGGTATACCATACTCAAATGAACCTGAGATCCCTATAAATCTGAAAGGAATCCATGAAATAGATAATTAGAAAATAGATTCCTATATGATACTATAGAAGATATAAATTTGTGAAAACTAATAATCTCTTTCACATAGAGATTTCCAAGAGCATAAACTCTGGTTCTATCATGAATGGAAAATAATTTATCCAATTTTTTCATCATATTAATCAAAACCCAAATCACATTATCCTTTTTCTAGGTTTTAGTAACTCCAACCACATAGTCTATAGAAAACTCATCCCATATCCATTTTGGTACATGAATTTTATAATGTAAGACCAAATGCCTCTGGTGCTCAACATTCACCTATTGGAATGTATTATAATGAATGAAAAAAATCAGCAATTCTTTATCTCATACCTCTAGACTATAGTCATCATTTCATTTCTTAGAACTTTTTTTTTGTTCTTAGGTGCATTGGACACTATAAATAACAAACATCCCCCACCATAGATTTATTTACTGGTAGATGTACAAAAAAATGATTCTAATATCATAAAATTATTTCTATAGAGAACAACCACACAATAATGATTACCCTAGAATTATGAGAGTCTCTAATGCTATAGAACTAATAGTCATGTTGTAGTTATATAATAATCATCTCGAGAAGCGGGAAGGTTAACTGAACACTACTTAAAAAACCATCATCTTGTGAATCCTGAACACCAAAATACAACTATGATATAAGATAAATAAATTTCTACTCCTCTGATGATTCATTCAAAACCTATGTTAGAATATTCCTACTCAAAGAATAAAAAAAATTCCCTTTTCCCATTGTATAGGTGATATTAAAGTCTATAGTGTCTTTCCCCAGAAGCCAATAGATGGTACCCCAAGATAGAATCCATAAGACTTGAAGTGAATTTCCATGAATACCAGATAATTTTTAATAGTAGTGAGGTCCTAGGATTCTTTTGTGGGGATATTATGCCCTCATAGGTTTGAGTGCAATGAAAAAATATATACAAAATAATAAAAGATGAAAACCAAAAATATTAATAACTTGATGACATTAGTGGAAAAATTAATAATCATGCATTATGTGAAATATAATAAGAAGAATATGAATAATAATAATAACAGATAAATAAAATGATGATGGTATGTACTATACTATTCAAAATCATGAAATGGTGTGATATAATACAATAATATACCATGTGCTAATGAAATATTCAAAAATTACAAAAAATAATTTTACTAACATCTTGAGTATAGACTCATTCCTCTTCTCCAAACTCTATCCTAGTAATGAAAATAAAACATCAGATGATGGCTACTTCACTTCATCAATACCTACAACCAAAAGTTTAATTGGGTACCAAAGGTGTCCCATTCATGGTTGGAGATATGGTCTTAGTAGGCGAGCACCAGAGTTTTCCATCTCAATCTAGTACATGAATTATAAAATGAACATTATACTATAGTTAATGAATAAAAAATAGAAATTAATAAATAAATACATTTTATTTGGTTGCACTTGGACACCCATCCAATTTACCTACTTAATTTTATTCTGGTGAGTCTGAACCAAGAGATCTTCCAAAGGTTATGTGGGTTAGAAAATATGATAGAAGGTGTACTTTACCTAAGATAGTGGTTTGTCTTGGAGGACACATCCCTAAATTTCCAAAAGCAAAATATCATTTCCGATCTGAAATCATTCAGTAAATTTTGAATTCAATTGTAAATATCTTTATAATAATACAGAGAGTCTCCCTGAGTTTGTCCATATAAATTTAGGGATAATTTCCATGTATTGCTTTATGGGTAATGTATATGACCAATTCCTAGGAATTCCTCCCAAGGAGATCGAAGAATAACGTCACATGTTTCACTCTAGGTATCATGTGTTAATGTTATGAACAAACCACCAAGATCATACTTGGTATATCACATAGGGGCCCTAGTCTATCTCATGGAATGGTACAACCATAATTCTATAAATACTATCAAAGGGATCTCCCCTATGGAAACATTACCACTTGAATAGAGGTAAAATAGAAAAATAAAAGTGAGCCCATCCCATGCATAGCTAGTGTTTCCCCATACATGTTTACAAAGCATTGAAAAATCTAAGAAGAATTCATGAGATTCTGTAAAATGGGTCCTTAAGTTATAACCCCATGCATCAAAAATAGCACTAACGATAATTTCATTTGAGAAAAAATGTACATATATTGCATGTCTACAAGAAGGTACCATTTCATTTTTTTCAAAACATTATATCTTAGTAGGCATATTTTTCAAGGGATTTCTATTAGGAAAACAGTGTATATCATATAGAATAAGGCTCATTTCCAAATCTCACGCCCAATTCAACAATTTTATCTTAAGTAATTAATTAAAGGAATTATTTTTAAGGAAACACCCTAATGGGAACATTCTCTTAATTATCCTGAATTATATGAGGTCCCATTAGAGCTACCTTGTCTTGCTTTATCCAGCATAGAGGGGAATGGAATAGACTACCGTAAACGACCTCATATAGAGCTATCTAGATCGTTGCTTGAAAACTGTTGTTGTAGGAAAACTCAACTAGAGGAATTTGTTTTTCCCAAGAAACAACAAAATCATGGATGTATAATTGAAGCATATCCTCTAACACTTGTATAATACAATAAAACTTCCATTCAGTATGACAGTGATATGATGTACTCAATAGTACCTCTGATTCTAGTGACTACTGTTACCCATTCCAAATCCGTGTTTTAAAGAGGACAATATGATCCAAAAAGATGGATTGTGGAATTCTATGAATTCATACAATCTAACTGATATATATCCAACCCAACTCATCAGTATATATGGTCTTCTATATTAGTAGTAATTTCAAAATCTTTTTCAACATTTCAACAATCACCCAGACCGCATCGCTGCCTCGAGGGGATCTCAGCAAGCCCAGTGTGAAATCTATGGTTATTTTGTTCCATTTACACTGATTAAAAGATAGATATTATATAAGTACAACATATTACCCATACTATTCATTCACTTGATGACATGTGGAGCATCATGTGATAAAGAATTCAATCTTCCTCATCATAAATGTCCACCAATACTAACGATGCATGTCTTGGTACATCTTCTTATAATCATAATGAAATGCCCAAACAGACATTTGACATTCTCGAATCATGTATTACCATATACTTTTAGGCACCCACACACATAAACTAAAGATAAAGGTCTCACTCACATCAAAAAGCAAACCATGAGGTGGGTTCTCTCTTATGACACTCTCCACCAAAATGAGGCCCTTGGAATCAGATAAATGTTTTATACAGACCTGCTCCAAAATGATGGTTGTCACTATCAAAATTACTAAGACTAGTTTCCCATGATGTTCCTAAACCTCAATATGTATTTTAGAGAACAGATCCATTGATATACTCTCATGGATGGACCACATTATGGTTTTCATCATAGAATTCTGATTCAAAGAATCAGCTACCTCATTTCTCTTTCTAGGTGTGTAAGAATGCTCAATGTCGAACGATTTCATGTATTCCACCCACCTGCACTGGATTAGGTTCATGTCTCGCTACATAGAGATTTATTTAAGAAACTTATGTTCCATGTAAATAATTAACCACTCACCCAATAAATAATTCATAAAATAGCATAGATCATGAACTGTAATTGTAAGATCTAGGTCGTGCGTAGGGTAATTACTCTTATGAGGACTAAGATTGAGAGACCCATACACCATAACCCGATTACCTAGCTTTAGAAATATGACCATCCTGATGTCTGAATAATAAAAATATACTTTATAACCTATGCCTAGCTCTGGAATAATCAGGATTAGCACTAAAGTGAGTGTTCCCTTAACTCACAGAAATTTGTCTCATTTTCTTCAGTCCAGTCAAATTTCACACCCTTCATGGTCATTCATATAAATGATAATTCCAGGAATGATAAATTCTATATTAATCTCTAATAATATCCATCCATCCATATGAAGTTATGTGTATCAAACACATTATTGGGTTTCTCCCAAGAAATCATGACGCTCTCCTTCTCTAGGTCAATAGATTCACCTGACTCTGATATGATGTGACAAAAGAATTAAACCATTATGATCTAAAAGTGGTATTTAATAAGCTTTACATATTTTTTTCTCTCTTAGTGTAATCAACATGATCTCAAGATGTTTTTCACGGTTTTCTCTAGTGCATGAATACACTAAAATGTCATCTATGAAGACTAGCACAATGGAATAAAGATATAAGTGGAAAATGGATTCATTTGAGCCTTAAAGACGTCCAACCTCTTTGATAGACTAAAAAACATTAATATATTCTCATACAATCCATACATTCTCTAGAACATTTTATGTTCTATCATTGACTGTAGAAACCCCTTTGTTTCAAGTAAGTAACCATTTATATATGGTTTTTATGTATATAATGTATATGGGTGATGTTTGGGAGAGTTTAGAGATATTTGAATAATTTTTGGTGATTTCAAACAGGTTCATGGCCTGTGCATGGATTGGGAATACAATGAAATTACTACAATAAATTGTGCATGGTAAGATAGGGGAAAAATATAATGTGTACATGTGGTGCATAGTTTGTCCAAATTGTTTGGCTACCTAGTAGAAATTGTGGGCTTTGAAACATGGACTTGGTTTTTTGAGGCTATGGATTTGGCATGGTAGGATCATATTTTGGAGACCGTGCAAGGAAACAATGTGACTTTCCTTCTTATGAAAGTGGATAACACATGGTTAGCATATGATTTCTCTAATCGTGTGACAAAACCATGTGCGGAAAAAGACGCTAGATATTAAAAAGGTGGATCTTGGTCGGCCTTGTGTTTTAAGGAATCATTTTTTCCCCAAAATCATTCTAACTACGGATTTGTCTCTGTTTAAAGTCATGAAAGGTTTTCTCATTGATCCAAAAGTGATCCAAATGATTCCCTTGGTGAATAGAAGTCGATTCCTCCTGGTAGGTGATCTTTATTGGTTTCTCTTAGTTTTTTCTTAGATCTACTTCACCATATCTCTTTGTTTCTTAGATCCACTCCCATTATTGGTAGAAATATGGTTATGGATTCCAAATATTATTATTTTTGGATTTTTTTAGGATAGGGGGGGAGATGTAAGCCTTGTTCATGGAAATTAAACCCAATTTTTTGATGTTTTTCATGCAGTTTATCATTTTCACCAATACTATTAATGTATGTGGCTTTACTCTCATATCCACTATCTAGTTCTATTTCTCTTATATTCAAATTTTTTTAATTGTTTGATTTTTATTTTCAAATTGTGGTGCAAAGAATGATATAAATAATATTCAGTGGTGATTTTTCATTTATGGTAAAATTTTTGGAATTGTGGTAATTTTTTGTGCAAGGTTCTTTATTTACATGATTTCGGAATGGTTATATTAAAATATGGATTTAGAGAATTTTTTAAAAGGCTTGTTTGAAAATGGTTTTGAATAATATGACTGTTTTATTGAAATGATATTTTCATGATTGTATTGGAATGGTTTTTTGGATTACTTACTATGTGTGATCATATTTCATTTATGTGTCTTGGTTGAAATATGACCTTATGCTCAAGGACAAAGGTGTAAGGGAACATGGGATTTAATTACCTTTTGATGACTTGGTAGATCGATGAGACAGTGATCATGAGTATGAAACTGTCATAATGAAGCATGCATGGTTGGATATATGGAATAGAGCATGCATGGCTGGATATGTGGAATGGAGTGGTTATTTCACATGGAACTTGGGAAATAGTTTTAAATCATTATTTTGTTTCTTACATTGAAAATTTGATTTTTTTTCAAAACACGATTGATATAAAACTTGTTTATATTTAGTTATAAACTAGTTTAATTTTTTTTACATAAATTGGTTTATATAAATGTTTCTAACATTTCTATCATAGTGGCATGAGTAGGGATGTTTTTGGGGAAACCTATAGAGTTTTAGTACCCATCCTTTCTTTGTAACATTGGTTATTTTGTAGATTTCATCTACCAGGACATGGGAAAAGATAATGTATCACACTTATTGAGCACTACATCACGATTCATGCTATATTAAATGATTTTTGAGCACAGATATTATGTATATTTCATGTCTTGTGAATTTAGAGGAGTTTTAATTGTTTGTATTCCACTTTTTTACTTTGATATTGTAGTCTTCTGCTATGGTACCTAAATTTAATATGATTTTAATAAATGAAATATTGATTTTTCTTCAATTTTTATCATACATCATATAGTGGTTTTTTTGGATTTGTCTTTTCTTGTTAGTAGTTTTATTCATAAAGGGAAAATATTCCCCCATATGTATTGAAGCCCTTTTTCATTTATTTCCAGCATTTTGTGTCTTTGGGATATCTCTTAAGGCCTAGTAATGTCTCACCACCCTCTCAAGACAATGATAAGGGGGTGGGATGTTATAAATGGTATTAGTTTTATTCATTTTATACTTATGTTTGAGACAAATGGTATTAGTTTTTTTGTCCAAAATTCTATTTGAGACAATTGGGAATAGTTTTGTTCATTACCAAAATATGTTTGAGACAAGTTGTATCATCTTGGTCCTTCCTTTTTCGAAAAAGTGGTGTATATCTTGGTTGGTTTTTGAATTTTTATTGGTTTTCAGTCATGGAGTATAATTCAATCTGGTCTATTCTTTGAGTTAGCATCATAGAAATGAATAGGTTTGTTGGGACTTTAAATGTAGAGCATAAAAAGACTTAGCTATCCTTTTTATACTGAACTTCAAGTTACCATGGATTTTGGTACATAAGTGTATTGGAGAATCTTATAGGATATAGAATCTCATTGTCATGGGTTTAGAAATGATATAATCATGAGATTCATTAGAGTAATCAATTCCTGATAAAACTGAAAACATTATTTTGAGTAATTTTTATGATTTCATTAAAAAGTGTTTATTTTTTAATTTTTATTAAAGTGTATTCGAATGAAATATTTTTTAAAAGTGCATGGTTTTGGTGTTTTAAAAATGTGTTTATTTTCAAAATCTAGATGAATTTTTTTCAAAAATGGTTGAATGTAGAAAAATAATGATTTTGGAAAGCAATGTTGAGATAGTTGATGTGATAGAATTCGAAATGCTAAGCCTTCAGTTACTAGAGAGTGAGACTAATGAAGTTTGTTGTTTTTCTAAAATATGGCACTTGGTAGGAATCGTAGAAACTAACTGGAAGAAGCTACAGAGAATGTGGTTTCACCTAATCCATAAGTGAACCAAAAACTAGTTTAGAGTATTGTCTAAGAGTTTCAGGATGTGGACACAAGTAACCAAAGGGGTGAGCCAAGAAAGGAGGACCATTCCATCCAGTTCTAGAAGCAGAATCCATTGATCTTTCGGGGTGATTCTAAAAAATAAAAGGAAAAGGTGTGGGTGAATAGGATGAATTGTATCTTTTATTTCATATACAAACTAGCAGTGTTGAAATTCAGGCTGGTGATGTATATGCTCAAGGATTGTGTGTTCCATTAGTGGGATTTAGAAATATCGGATAAAGTGGATCATTGCACAGGTTGGAAGGATTTTAAGGAATTGTTTAACAATAAATTCTATCCTCACATGTTCAAGATCCAAGAAACAATTATCTTTTTCATCCTGAAGTAAGAAAATAATTTGGTCAAAGATTATGAAAATAAATTCACAAATTTATTGTGCTTTTAACCTAATGTTGTTGCATGTGCGTCCTTGAAAGAATCCGTCTTTGAATGAAGGCTAAGGAAGGATATTTTCACAAAGATTTTCATGATATGTATTAGATATTGTACAGAGATGGTCAATAGAGATATAGTGAATGAAATTTACATCTCATGATATATTGGAGGGAGAAGTATGTTGATTCCCATGGGAATTGGTGGGAACTCTAATGCTAGGGGAAATCATAAGAGGGACAACTACATCCAAGGTGGGAGCATGAATCAAAATCAAATGTACGGATTCGTGAATCTTCCTATAAGACCCACGAAAAAAGTGGTATGTTTCCAATGTGGTTTCATTGACCACATGAAGCTAGAGTGTACAACACCACTATGAGAATTCCATAATTCCCACAATATGGGACAACTTCAGTGTTATTATCACAGTTTTCTGAGGTCCAGTACTCGAGACACTTCTAAAGAATCATAGGAATCATATTATTTGATGGGGTGAGGGTATAATAATCAAGTTTATCAGTATAATATATCAATCCATGTTGATTCTAAGAATACTATGACTCCTCATAAAGAGAAATATCAATAGGTGAAAAAAGAAAAAGTGAAGCGATGAAGAAATTATATGGAGATGAGAAGGAGATTATGGATTATTAGGTTAAACCATATATGGTGAGAGGTATTATTCTTTTCAATTATACCCTTATGGAAGTTTTGTTTGATATTGGTGAATCAAATTCCTTTATTTATTCATGTTCTGTTTATTTTCTATGTTTAAAACTTGAGATGATGTCTTTTGTGATAAAATTTAAAACTCATATTGGTGAAAGATACGGTCAATCCTTTTTGTATAGAGAATCTTCTATAACTATTAATGGAGATGAAATGAAATGGTATTTCTCAATTTTGGAGATGGTTTTTATGATCTAATCCTTGTTGTGGATTGGTTAACAATGTTCAAGGATCACATCAACTATTATATTATTATTATTAGTTTCACAATAGACCATGGCACCATGAACCTATTTAGAGGAGAAAAGGAGTGTAAAGACAGGTGCATTGAGTTTGTGGGAACTAAAAGTGGGAACAATATCATACTAGTTGGTATAATTGAATTTTTTATCAATGTAAGAGATCAATAATAGATCTATTTAGCAGTTTTTGACATTTTTTATGATGTGTTTTCTGAAAATATCCCTAAGATACCACTGGTAAGTCAAGTGTAGTTTTTTATTGATCTCATCCTAGGGACTAGTCTAATCTCAATTCTATCTTATCAAATGTAATGAAAAGAATTAAGGTACTTGAAAGTGTATTTGGAAGAGTTGTAAATAAAGGGTTTCATATCACCTTGAACATCACTGTGGGTAGGTTCGGTCTTTTTTTTAAAATAATGATGGAACTCTATAGTTGTGTGTGGATTATCAAAATCATAACCAAGATAATATAAAGATTCTCTATCCACTTCCATCCATTGATTATTTTTTCGATCAATTGAAGGGAGATTAGTGGTTTTCCAAAATTTACTTGTGATCATGATATCATCAATTGCAAGTTCTAAAAAATAATATTCTTAAGAAAACATTTAGAAGTAGATATGGCTGTTGTGAATATGTGGAAATTCATTTTGGTCTTAAAAATACACCCGCAGTCTCTATGAAATTGATAATTCAGATATTTCAGGGATATCTAGATTCTTTTTTTTTCAGATTTTGTGGATGACATATTAGTGTATTCAAGGACATGGGCAGAGCATGAGAAACATGATGAGATAGTGTTGGAAATCATAAGTGACCATCTTTTGTGTGAAAAATTATCAAAGTGTGATTTTTGGACACAATATTTATGCTTTCTTGGTCCTATGATTTCTGAAAGGGGTGTTTCAGTGGATACAAATAATATTGAAGTAGTTATGTCCTAGAAACTACCAAATAATATCTTGTAGATCTAATGTTTTCTTAGACTAGATAGTTATTACTGATGCCTTGTTCGTGATTTATCACAACTAGCATAACATTTTATAACTTTTAAGAAGAATATTGTTCCATTACAATAGATAGAGGAATTCCAAAAATCATTTCAAGAGCTTAATTTTTTCCTTACATCAATACCAATCTTGATTTTTCAATAATCAAGAAATGATTATGTGATGTATTTTGATGCTCTGTAATTAAGGTTGGGATGTGTTCTCATGCTAGGTGATTTGTTTTTTATGGCTCAGGTTAGTTATGATTGCATGAGAATAACTATCCAACACATTATTTTGAGTTAGCTTTCATAGTCCATACTTTCAGGATTTGCCATCATTATCTCTTTAGTGAGAAATTTACTATGTTCATGGATCATAAGAACATGAAACATATTTTCTCACAACATGATTTCAATTTTAGATAAATAATATGGATGAATTATCTCCAAATGATCGAATTTGACATGATGTATACACCATGTAAAGGAAATTAAGTTAATGATGCATTAAGTAGAAATTCATATACTCAGTTGGAAAAAGAGGCTTCAGATAAGGGGAAATTGACGTCATACCTCACCGACATGCATGTGGAATGTGAAGACCTAGTTGATGTTGTGGTTTCCTATTCTATTTAAGTAGTTCTTGATTATGTAAATATGGTTAAATATACACATATTCTAAATTCATAATGTCTTCAAATGAGTTCAAAACTCAATAGTGGGGAGACTATTAAGGGATGGAAGATAGATGAGAGTTCAGTTCTATGGTTCCTGAATCATATGGTTGTACCTTTGTATTGTCCAAAAAAACATCATCATGCATACCACCATTAAATATTGTCTATTCATCTGAGAATAAATAAGATGTATAAGGGTTTGAAAGCACATATTTGGTGGGTTAGCATGAAAAGGAAGGTGGAAGAGTCTATTTTGATATGCATTACCTATCATCAAGTTAAGGAGGAACATCAGCATATAAAAGGTATATTGTAATCTATACCTATTCCAGTTTGGAAATGGGAGAATATAGTAATTAATTTTGTAATAGGATAACCAATAATAGTTTGGAATCATGATACTATATGAGTTATAGTGAATCAGATTTCCCATTCAGACCAATTCATACCTATTCATAAAACTCATATAGTGGAGGCTTAGTCCAAAATCAATATCTAAGAAGTGGGAGTGATACATGGCGTACCAGTTTCGATCGAATCATACAAATATCAAAGGTTTATGTCATTTTTTCAAAAATCCATATTGAAATCCCTTGGGACTCAGTTGATTATGATTATGAAATATAATCCTCAGATGGATGTCCAATCTAAATGGATGATACATACATTGGATGATATGTTTTTGGATTATGTAATGGATTTTAGTGTCTCATGGGAATATCATGTTCCATTGGTGGAGTTATCGTATAACAATAGTTATGAGGGATCGATACATATGGATCCATTTGAAGATTTGTAGTGGATTTCTTATTGTTCGCGATTTTTTTGGGTGGAAACATGAGAGAATTCACTAGTTGGGCTAATACTTGTCCATGAAACAATGGATAAGATTCTGTTGAATAGGAAACAGATAGATATGGCTCATACCCATGAAAAATCATATGGGTATTATCATCAAAAGCCACTGTTGTTCATGATCAGTGATCATGTGTCCTTAAAGATCTCTTAATTTCTTAGACACTGACATTTTGAGAGTTAGGGAAAGTTATATATGTGATACTTATCCAATTTTGAGATACATGAATGGGTTGGGGAGATGTCATATTGTTTGGCATTGAAACTACCATTCAATATAGTTCATAATGTGTTTCATGTATCTTAGTTGAAAAAGTATCAGCCTGATCCTGACCATGTGACTAGATGGGAACACGTTCACCTAGAGATAAATGCTTTGTTTATACAAAAACAGGTGTAGATTGTGGATAGGCAAGATAATGTCATGCATGGAAAAGCATTGGTCTAGTGTGGGTTTTATGGAAACATAGTCAGATTCAGGAGGATACATGGGAACCTGAGAAGGAAAAGAAAGAGAAATTTCCAAAACTCTTTTGAGGAAATGATGGTTTTCTACATTCCAAGAATAGAAAGAAAAATGGATGGGATAATGTATCACCCTTGGTTTCAAGTAAGTAACCCTTCATTTATTTTGTTTTTGTATATAAAGTATATGGGTGATGTTTGGGGGATTTTGAAGAATGTTTAAGGAGTTTTTCGGTTTTCTATAGGTGAACAGTTTGGTAAAACCATGAAACACCAACTAGAAACCATGCATAGTAAGACAAGGGAAAATGAGAAGGTGCACAGATGGTTCACGGTTTGTCCAAATTGTGTAGTTGCATAGTAGAAACCTTGCACTTCAAAAAATGTATTTGGTCTATTCAAGGTAGTTTCTTTAGCATTTTTGGAACAAGGTTTAGATACTGTGCGAGGTAATCATGTGAGGTTCACCCTTAAGGTAGTGGCTGGAGCACAATTAGTGCATGGTTTTCCTAACCGTGCAACTTAACCAAGCACCAAAAATAAACTAAATCCTCTAAACATGTATCTAGGACATCCTTTTGTTTTAATGCATTGTTTTAGCCCCAAAATAGACCTAACTTGGATCTCTCTCTCTCAATGGTCAATGAAGGTTCTTTCAATTATATAGAGGTGATATTAAGGATTTCTTTAGTGATTAAAAGCTGATTACTCATGGTAAGTTATCATTATTGGTCATTGTTGGTATTTTTCTTATATCTACTTCACCCTCTCTCTCATTTTCTTAGATCTACACCCATTGTGTGTAGATATAAGGTTGTGGATGAAAAATATGATTATTTTCTGCCTTTTTTATTATAGGGGGGATATCTAAGGTGGGTATGTAGAGATTTGACATGGTGTTTTGATGTTTTACATGTCGTTTATTGTTTTTTCCAAGACACTAAATTTAGGTGGAATCACTCTTGACCCATCTTGCTAGAACTAATTTCCTTAAATTAAAATTAGTTTAATTTTATTATTTTGACTGTGAAACCATTGTGAAAATCATGATATAAATACTCTTTATTGACGATTTTTATTATTTGGTGAAATTATGAAATCATGGTAATTTGTTTTCCAAAGTGACTGGGTTTCTTTATTTTAAAATGGTTGTTCAAAAATATAGGTTTTAAGGATTTTGGAAATGGATTTTTGGAAAAAGGATTTCAATAAAAAGGTTGTTTTATGGAATTTTTTTGGCATGATTGTATTGGAATTGTTTTTTGGGCATACTTGGTGTGTCTGTCCATATTACTTTTAGGCGGCTTGGTTGAAATATGACCTTGTTCTCGGTTCCAAAGGTCTAATGGAACATGTGATTTATTTACCTTTTGAAGACATTATATATCTACGAGAATCCACTAATGAGTATGGAACTGCCATAACATAGAATGCATATTTGGATATGTGGAATGGAATGGTCATACAAAATGGAACATGTTAAATGGTTTTAAAGAATTTTTTGGTTTCTTTATTTTGGGAAATGGATTTTTTTGGAAAACTAATTGATATAAAACATGATTATATTTAGATATATGATTTTATATAATTTTTTTATATAAATTAGTTTATATAAATGTTTCTAACTTTTTTTATCCTTGTAGCATGAGTAGGGGAGTCATTGGGGAAAACCAACCTTGTTTTAGTACTCACCCATACTTTGGAAGATTGGTGAATTTGTAGATTTCAACTACTAGGACATGGTAAAAGGTTTATTTCATACTTATTTTGAACTAATTTTTGAAACTTGGGCTGCTTAGTGATGTTGAATCATGGAGATTGTGGATGTTTAGAGTCTTATGATTTTATTAGAGTTATAACACTTTTTCTTCTACTATTTACTTTTATATTTTTGTCTTCTGATATAGTATGTGAATTTAGTATGATTTTGAATAATGAATTTTTCAGTTTAATTTCATTTTTATCATGCATCACATAGTGTGTGTTTTTTTGTTATGGGTTTTTTTGATTAGCTATTTTATTCTTAATAGTAAAATTGCCTCCCGCATGTATTGAATCCCTTAGGTATTTACTTCTTACCTTTGGCTTCTTAGGGATGTCACTTAAGGGATAGTAACATCTCACCATCCTCTCAAGACAATAAGAAGGGGTGGAACATTACACTTATTTCCTCACATGTACCTAATGATAAACTAACCTCAAATCGATATTGGAAAAAACTATTGCTCCTCGAAGTGATTTGAATATTTCATATATATGAAGAAGTGGATATCATTTCTTAATTGTGTGATCATTCAATTGATGGAAATAACACCCAATATAAGGGTAGCATACACCATCTAATATAAAAGGACTAGTGAACCCTATGTTGATGTTTTTGGTCAGATAAAACCCTTATCCTTTTTATGTTCAAGCTACTTCTTGAGTTCCAAGAGCTCTGTAGGTTCCATTATACAGGGAAGAATGGACATTGGTGATGGACCTAACACAAGCTCGATGTTGAACTCAACCTGTCATTAAAGTTGTATGATTGAGAAATCATCAAGGGAGACATTGCTAAAATAATCCAAAACTGGTGTGGTCCAAGAGGCATAATCCCTGGTTTCACATAAATAATCATTAAATATGGCCCACAACTCCACCTAGCCCATCACACTTTAGCCCATCTCTACATTCCTATATTTACCATTCTCCTATATGGATATACATGCAACCACTAGGTTATTAGAATGATAATTTATGGTTATATTAGTCCACATTGGATTTTTAAGGAATAATCTAGTCCATAATTAGGATGACATTGAAGATGGTAATTTCAAGGATGAAGAAACTCCACAAAAAATGATACCCACCAATCTCAAGGGGGAAATCCATACACTGGTGTAAACCCTCTGCCTGAACTTCTAACAGTGTCTCAAGAGTCATAAAACTACTTGATCACTTTATCATTAATCCCATACATCACATTGTTTCATTAGATTGTAAAGATATTCATGCACCTATATCAAAAATGGATGAAACTAGAGTGGAGGGTACCATAATAGGACCTATAACTACAAAAATCCCTAGAATCTACTCCTCTAGTGTATGCTATACAGAATTAAGGTAGCATGAACTACGACCCTGAGATACATTCAGAGTAGCCTGAATAGGTCTAATCTGATGAAAATAAAACAATATGGCTGGATTGTGTTAGCCACGACCACCCACTCAGCCCGAAAGGCCTTTAGAAGAACGACTTTTTACCTAGAATGGAGTTATTGTACTTGAACCTAAATATTGTTATGGATTAGAACCCTTATCACATGAATTTACTAGAAATGATCGAAAGAAATTATGGAGGTGATGTATTCTACCACAAGTCCAAAACCTGATTGGAATCCTCATACAATGGGTCTTCATATGTCCTATCATGCCACACTAGTGAAACCCCACATTGACATCAGTTCATGCCACCTAGATGACACTACCCCCATGGGAACCCTCAAAATTTTTCCTTATGCTACTGGATAATTCGTTTCTCTACCTGGAAGCTGAAATACCATGCTACACCTCACCTGATTCCCTCAGGTTTCACTCATTATTGAGGTACTAGTTCACTACAAATTAAATGGTGGTTAGATGAAATATTTTTACCTACAAGAGAATGGAATAAGAAATCATATCCTCAAATCTTCTCACAATTTATATCTCATCACCAGGAAAGGTTGGTGTGGAACTATTCAATTTAGTGAATCAATCTCAATATTCCATCACTAATATGTCTCCTTCCAAAAGTTGTATGAACTCCCAAAAATTATCTGTTCCAAAGGTATGAGGAAATTAGTTATCGAATAAGATTTTTTGGAAGTCATCCAAGACCATACCCTGGTGTCAAACATCTTGATTCATAATTTCCCAACAAATCTTGGTGGATCAATGAATAAGATAGTTTGTGTTATTGACCCTCCTCTCTAGTGGAAACTTGATATGCTCAAAGATGGATATCATGGCCTCTATCCATGACTTAACAGCCTATGGTCTACAATACCCTTAGAAGGGAGAAAGATACTATTACTATAACTCCTAGGTCTACTCTTCCATAGAAGTTACAGGTTGGGGATAACCTTTTATAGAATATAATAACCAAAAGATACTATCCCAAAACTGGGTATCAGTACCCAATAAAAGGTATACAGGAGGTTCCTCAAGTGCTACTATAGGAGGTATTATGGGTGGCTTAGGATCCACCATATCTAGAGTATTCTCATCACTACTTTCTTGGAGTATAGCATGAGATCATCATGGTTTCATTTCTCTATAGATTAAAATCATACACCTTAGATGGGATTTATAATAGATAGGGAAATTGGTAAAGAATGGAAAGGTATAATGCCTACCTGAAAGCATGCTAAAACCCTTATCCTACTTGTGGACCCATGTCTTCATGATCAGAATGACTCACAAGAGAATCATAAAAGCAAAATCTTACTTCTAACTACTAGTTTGGGACATGGTAAAGGACTCCTATAACACATATATCATTTGACCATATCATTTTAAAGATTGTTATCATCTTAATTTATTCATGAATTTAAATCCACTTTTTAATGGTGGAACTAGATGGTTCACCATTTCCAATTTATAAGTTCCCATACACCATTTAGGTTGGATGGGGTGTCCATTAAATCCTAAGCACAACTTGTTCCAGGCCATTCAATGGATGGTCCATTGCTCAAGATTCCAGAACCGATTACCCAAGGTATCTTCTTTATCCTTTGTAGTAAATCACTGTTAGGTTGAGGAATAAGAATTATGTTTTAGTTATGTTTCATAGTTTTTCAAGGAAAAAATTGATCATTTATATATGTTGAAAAATAAATCACCATATAGAATAAAAAAATATTGCACAAAAATCAATCACATGTGAAACATGAAATGCATACAGAAAGGTAAATATGGAATGGTATAATGTACAAAATTTTAAATCCAATGGTTCCTAGTATGAAACATGATTATAATATTCACTCATATCATTAGTCCAAAATAATAGATATCCCAATATCATACTATAAATGAAAATAATTTTCATCAACCTATAGTGAAATCCATGAAACTGTAATGTAAAAATAATAACATTTTCCCATCCCATGTAACATGTGTTTCCTTGGTACATGGTTTAAAAACTATTTGTAATAGGATCATTTCCAAATTTCTATATTATAGTCTCCTATTTTAACCCAAAAATTATAAAAAAGTAAATAAACCTCTTAAACCACATTATTTCATCCCTCCATGGATTCCACTAAATAGTTCCCCAAGGTGGTGGCCATAATACATAAAGTGCGCCTCCATGAATTCCAGAGGCTGTCAACTAGAAGCAAGGTCCTACAGTGTGTCCATGGGGAGAAAATACATTCTTTGGTCAGTGCGTAGTATAATAATTTATACATAACAATAAAAGAGAAAAAACATAATCATTAATAACCAAATGACAATAGAAAATAATTAATTAATCTTGGATGATGTGTAAAATAATAAGTGGATGATGAATAATAATAATCACTGATACCGAATATGATGATGGAATGTCATGAAATATTCAAAATCATGCAAGGGGGTTAGGTAATACAAGAATATACCACGTTCTAACAAAATATAAAAAAGGAAAAAAAATCAAAAATCTTAATTTAGAGCATAACCTCAGTCCTCAACCCCCAATTCCATCATAAAAATTTAAATAAATCATCGGAAGCTGACCACATCACTACCTATAACCATAGTGTCTTGTTGGGTTCCAAAGACAACCCTTACAGGGTGTGAGATAAAATCTTAGTAGGCCACCCCCAATAGTTTCTAGATAATTCCTATAAATTCATTATAAAATGTGCATTTTTCCATATTTAATAAATTAGAAACAAAAATAAATAAATAAGTACGCTAGATTGGGTTTTATTTGGACACATGTCCAATTTACCTAACTCATCCTAATCTAAAGAGTCTAAACCAAGGGATATATTAAAGGATATGTTAGTGGCATAATATGTGAGAAGGTAGATTTTTCATAAGCATTTTATTGTCCTTGGAGGACATGTCCCTACATTTCCAGAACAAAAATATCATTTCTCATATGAAATGATTCATTTACATTTAAATTCTATTGAAAACTTTTTAAAAAAAATATAGAGAGTCACCTAGACCCAGTCCATGGAAATACAAATATAATTTCAAAGTATCTCTCTAGGGGATTGGAATATGACCAATGCCTTAGAATCCCATCCAAGGATACCCAAGAATGAAGTCCCAAGTGTCACTCCAGGCATGGTGTGCTAATTTACTGAACTGAGCTCCACGTTCACACCAGGTATCACATGTAGGGTCACGCGGCTCTCTCATGGAATAGGACAAATAGTGTTCCAATTACCCTAAATGGGGGTATCCCTTGGGAAATAGTGTCACTCTTCTAGAGGTAAAACATAACATTCATAGTGATCTCATCTAAGGAATTTTTGGTGTTGCACCCAATGTGATCATAATGCATTAGAAAATCTAACAAGAAGGCATGAGAGTCCATCAAAGGGGTCCTTAAGTTAGAACCCCATGTTTCACCCTAAAAAATAAATTGAAATCATTAAATAAGAAAATTACATATATAAAATGTCTATAAAAGGTTCCATCTCACTGGTTCATGCCATTATATCTTAGAAGGCATGTTTTTCATGGGATTTCAATTGGGAAAACCATTTCTATAATAAGGCATAGGGATCATCGACCAATATCATGTCCAATTCAAGACATATGTAATTAATTAAAAACATTGTTTAAAATGAAAAACACTCAAGGGAATTTAAACAACTAAGGTATAAGGGAAAATATGGCTCAATGATGGATCACACACATTGGGGTAGAATTAATTAAAAAGATCAGACCAAGTGTTTGATTTGTCTCTACCTTGGATTTTAAAAGTAATGGTAAGGATTTAAATTTAATTTAATTAACAAATTAGATACTTCACTGGAAGGGACTGGTTCATAGAACAAGGGTGAATGATATTGGTTGTAATGAAATAAGAGAAAATAACCCCGGACACCTACCTAATCCTCCTAGAGATTCCCTTGTCTAGTTTCTACCTTTTATTCCATATAAAATAGAATAAATTGATGAAATCATCAAATTATATTAAAATGGTGCAAATGATCTTGCACTGAGATATCACAACATAGAGGAAATGGAAACTTGATATAGATGGTTGAGGATAAAAGATCATACCTCTACCATCCAAATGGATTTGATGAAGAGAAAAATAGGTGATGGATGATGGAGATGGCCTGATCCCTATAAAATAATTTAAGGTGTTATTTTGCGAGAAAATGCAGGGAAGATATCCACTACAGAATAATTAGTAAATAGAAATTTATTAAAAAAATAAATAGTGGGAAAATATAAATTCACTCTCAAATATAGGAGTGCACAGTTTGGATTTATGGTTGGCCAAACTGTGTGACAACCATGAACCAATCCACTAATTTAAGGGGAACCCATCATGGTTAGGCTCATGATCTTTCCAACCGTGTGCAAACCATGGAAAATCCATAATAAAAAACCGAAAGTTTATTGTATGGGAATCCACCTGGGGTTTTAATGATTCAAAAAAATTACATGTCCCCCAACACCCACTGTTTGAAACCACATGATTTAGGGAAACCGTGTGGGGTGGGAAACACAGTTTCTACAAACTGTGTAAACCAGTTTACCTCTTCCAATTTCTAGGAAACAAACAAAACTTGAACACACCCAAGACCTCCTTAGCATCAGTAGGAATCATAATTAGGTCTAAAAATTGAATTTTAACTAAAACCAATCAGTCTTTACCTTTGGGATAATATAGGATGTTACAATATCAAAATATATTAGGTACTCTTCCCAACACATCTGTTAGAGATTCAGATGTTTTTTAGAGAATATGTAACTCAAAAATATTTTGGATGAAATACAAGATAAAACATTCTTCGAAAGGTTAATGAATCCAAATCATGAGAACATTCATCACATCAATGAGTTAAAGGTCATTGGTCATGTAATTCTTCTCTTATGGACTATACTAATAAGAGGAATTGGAATCAACATGATCATCCTAGATAAAGAAAATATCAAAAACCCAAACTTGATGCATCATATATGATTGTATATCCTTTACCTTACTCTTTAAGAGTTATCACTGGTGAATTAGTCAAATCTATTTCTGATCCTCAAATAAACTTTTACATTTATCATCCCGCAAAATATTTCTTTCTTTCTATGTTATAGTGGTCATTAGAGAATCTAACTTTAGTAAAGATTTTACAAAATGATGATAATATATAGATAACCCCATGAAGCTCTAAATCTCAAAAACATTTCATGATTACTCTCAAGTCATAATATGATTCACCATCTCAGTATCAACTGAGATATCATGTTCAGACACCATGTGTCCGGATAACTTCACTTCATGAATCCTAAAATATTCTTTTTAAATAGTTTCATAAAGTTGTTAATTTATCAAAAATACCAAAACTACCCCTAGACAACACACATGAACCTAATTAGATAAAGAGTAAAAAATTATGTTAACCAAAAATATAACCATGAAATTATCAAGATACACATGGTATATATGGTTCATTATATCCATAAAGATATAAGGAGTATTGGATAGAAAAAAATTGCATGGAAAGGTACACATAATGTCCATAACTACTTTGGTAAGTAGATTTATGAATGCCAGATTCTTTCATTCTCAACTGGTGATAACCAGATCAAATATCAATATTTGAAAACCACATATCTTCAATAAAATATTCAAACATGTCATAAAAATTAGGCAATGAATACTGTTTCATTAATTTTAGTTTGTAGAATTTTTGGTAATCTACATAATGGAAAAGGTTTCAATCATATTTTTTAGAAAATAGAATAGGTTCCTACCAAGATGAAAAAATCATGAATATAAATTAATTATCTAACATATCATCCAACTATTCCCTTATCTATTTCACTTCATCTAGTTCCATGTGGTCTGAAGGAATAGATACTGGTTGAGTACTAGGCATTAAATCAGTAGAAAATTCTACATACCTTATTGGTGGAAACCCGGATAAGTAAGAAGAAAAAACATCAGGAATCTCAATAACAACTATAGGTATATTAGCTCTCAAAGATTATATCTCTAGATCAAAATTGAACACAAATTTTAGTTTTCACAACTCTGGATAAGAAGGACTGGGACTACTCGACCACAGGTCTCATTCCCCTTAAAAGACATAACACACCCCATTAAGAATATTAAATAATACCCATAAAATATAATAATAATTTTTGGATTTATTATCAATGAGACAATCCAACACAAAAAATTTGACAAGATTTTTCATGTCGAGAACCAAAAAATCCCATGTCATATCAATCATTGATACAGAAAGGGAATAAAGACAATAGAGACCCTCCTATATCTTTTATCATAGGGGTATAGTAATATCAATAACATAAGAAAAAATAATTATATGATATTTTATAAGATTCATGATATGGGTTGATGTTAACCAATGAAATGCACCTGTATGAAATAAAGTAGTCACTAAATATAAATCATTAGTGATGGTACCTCTCACAGTTAATAGACCCATATATACTTTCTCTGTAAACTCTTCCAATGCATGAAAAAGAATTGTTCCATATGAATGTGGTTGAAAATTGTAGAAACATGGATCTTATTTTTAGGTATGTTTTTCCTTTTTCTTGTGTTTTTGGGAAAAAGAGGAGTTTCTGGAAATTTTTAAAGTACACATCATGTAATTTATAAGTACATGTCGTGTACTCGGTTACCGCGGGTAGTCGGGTGCTGGTCGTGTAGCGGCCATGCACACGACCATGTGTGGTGACCTGGAGGCCGCCAAAAGCAGGGAACGGTAAGGGAAAGCACATGCCATGTACTCCAAAAGTACATGTCGTGTAATTTATTTTTTTAATTAATCACATCGGGGTCATGTTTGATGGACAGAACCATATACTTCTCAACCTAGTTCATTCGAGAGAACCCGTACGTCCACGATCTTCCTCTGATCCTCCGATCGAGCATTCGATCTCCGATTCGATCACCGTCAATTGCGTTGGGATTGCCTCAGTAAGCTATTCATTCTTGTAGAGATTCGTTTCTTTATTCCTCCTCTTTCTCAATTTATCTCCAGTTGAGAGTTTTAAGTGTTTTTGTATATCTACGGTGTTCATGGGAGATTCAAGGCTTGAGGTTTAAGTATAGCTATCTCCCAACACCAAGGTAGGTGTTTTGTGCATTTCCGTAGAAATTCTTTGAGTTATATGTGCAAAATCACCCAATACCCATGAACAGGGTATTGCGTGTTTACTATTTTAGCCCCGTTAATTGCCTGTTATGCTTGTATGCTTGAGTAGAGGTAAATTGAATGTGAATAGGGTTAATTTTTATGCTTTGGAAGTGTTTTCCCATGCATGTTATATTTATGACCGTTTGGACCTGCTTAGCCTGTTAAGATGCCTTGTTTTTCACCATGCATAGTATTGTAGGATAGAGTGTTTATTTATATGACATGCTGTTATGTTTTAGACTGTTAGCCAAGTAGTTCTTGAGGTTTAATTTGGCTGATACGCTTTGTTATACTTGTTGACTAACACGGGTCCGTGAGAACCTGGGGTAGTAGACCATAGGAATAATGGACATAAGGGCTTCTCCAGAGTGTCTATTTTACTATTACGATGAGAGACCATAGGGGGAATTGATGTAAGTGATTCCTTAGAGTGTTTGTAGTTCCTCAACGTGGGCCACATGGGGAATGTGACGTAAGTGCTTCCCCAGAGTACATTTAGTTACCAATATGAGACTAGAGGAGGAATTGACAGTGAGTGATTCCTCATAAAGTCTATGATTAAGATGAACCAGAGGGGTTAGACTATGTGCACTTCCAAGAGGTTTGCTTGTAATTACATGGTTGAACCAGAGGGGTTAAGCTGTGAGTGCTTCCCAGAGGGTTACCATTGGTGTTTAGTTGCTTGATTGTTTATACTAGGTTGGACCAGAGGGGATTAGGTTGTGAGTATATCACAGAGGGTTACCTATTTGTGATTATCTGTTTGATTTTTATGTGGAACTGAATGCTTTGAAACTATAGAATTGTTACTGCTGAGTACTTCCTTGTTTACTGCTTCTTTTACTTATTGCCTGCCACATATATATTCACTGACTATTAGGCACAAATCTTTTGGTGGTTAAATACTAGGATTTAGTCTCACACCCTGTTTGGGTCATGATTTTGGGCCCAAAAATATTATATTGTTGCAGGTATAGATAAGGGCAAGGGCCCTTCTACTTCAGGTACTTGAATACTTTGGAGCTGGAGAGCATGGGACCAAGCTTAGGCTTGCGATGTTGTGGAGCTGTTTATTACTTTTCTTTGTACATGGGTTTTGTACTGTATTTTAGAATTGTGACTTGTTGGCTGCTTTCCTAGACATATGTATCATGAATCATATATATATGTGTGAGCTCCAGTTGTTTCTTTCATCATTCTTCTACTTTTTACTATTGTTTAGTATGTTTACTGCTTCCTCTATTGTATATCTATTTTTCTTCCACTATGTTACTCTACCAATTAGGGAATAGTTTCTCCAATATCACACTCAAGGCCCTCATTTCTAGTCGGCAGCCTCTAGCGTTCAGGAAAATGTGCTTGAGGCCAGGTGACCAACCGGGTACGGGGTGCCTCTGGGTGGATTCCAGAACCGGGACGTTACAAAGTGGTACCAGAGGCATTTATTTTCTTCTTGACTTACCTTTTGGAGCTTATAGTTAGGGATAGGATGGAATAGGTACTTGGTAATAAGTTGTGCCCAGGAGTAGCTAACCCGTGTACATAGAAAAGCCAATTTACCTTGTTATTAAATTTTTCCTGATTTTACAATTTTTATAATTGATTTGGTTTCACTGTTGGGTGATTCTTATGTTTTGTGTTGTTATCGTTGATGTTATTGAGGTTTTATTTCTATTTCAACCCGATTAGACGTGGTTATTCCATCTTATTCATCATATAGGCACTTGATAGAAATCACATGTCATGCATTCTTTCCATGCCATTTAGGATGCATTAGCGATTGCATGTTGTTGTGATAGATGTTGTGCTAGATTTTAATGATGTTGTGATAGATTCCTTGATATAATACCTACTTTTGGTAGGGTATTTATTTTCATAAGGCTTTCTTTGAATGAACGCCAAACTTTGGTTCCATATGTGTTATGGGCCCTCATGGGCCGGAATTTGGTGGATCATTGCCTTGTTTTCCTTGTATATGACATGTATAAGATTCCAAGTTTTGATTTTCAGGGAGTATGGGATCTCATGGGTCATAATTTGGCACTTTAATGTTCGTTTCAGTGTTTTTTTGGGTTTCGGAGAAGTTTTAGAGGCTTACTGTCCGGAAAACCCCAGAAAACACGGCGTGTAATGATGAATACATGACATGTGTTCTTATGTCTGGGAAGAAATTATTTTTCTTAAGTACACACCATGTAGTCTCTAATCGTGTCTCAGACTGTGTGGTCAGAGACACGGGTTTTGGAAATCTTTGGTAGGACACACCGTGTACCGGATGTACACGTCGTGTTGTAGAACCGTGTAACCTGCTATGTCACTAACAACACGGGTCGGTGGAGTCTTTTCTAATAAATGTCATTTTTATCTGGAACATGTCGTGTAGTGTAAGCCGAGTATCCAGCCGTGTAACGAACAACACAGGATGGTGAAATATCTTAGTACACATTGTGTCTGGAACAAACACGTTGTGTAGATTCAGTTGTGTAACCGTCCGTTTCACTAACAACACGAGTCGGTGAATCTCGTCTAGTACATGTCGTGTCCTCAAAAAACATACCGTTTAGTCTTGTTTTAAGAGAATCGTGTGGGTTAGTCAGGTAGAATAACTCGGGCAGGGGAATAGGATTCATGTACACGCCATGTTTTAGGATATCATGCTGTGTGTATGGGGTGTTACACGACTTGGGTTGGCAGAAGTACACACCTATGTGAAAGGCTTCAGGGAACACATCGTGTAGTCATTATACACTCTGTGTATCCATGTTTTGAAAAAATTTAATGCTTTATTTCTCTTGTTCCCTTCTTACACTTTTAGTTTTTAATCCTTGACAATCATGTTCTAAGGTGTGTGCTTGACCTTATAGAGCCATGCCACCAAGATGTCCTCTGGTTGTACGCCAGTTGCAAGGCGATGATTAGACACCAGACATAGCTGATCAGGGATTTCCTGTAGATCCTCCTGTTGTGCCAGTCTTAGCACTAGCCGTCATTTTGGACATAGGTACTAACGCACAGTTCTAAAAAGGATTTATAAGGTTCTTTAAGACCTTCCATGGAGTACCACATCCTGCCCCGTCTATGGTAGAGTTGACATGGGTTTTCCAGCAGTAGCATCCTCCCACCTTCACAAGGGAAAGAGTACCTCAGGCTATAGATTCATGGTTAAAATCCATGATTTCTATCTTTGAGCATCTGGAGATTATTCCGGAGAGGAGGGTGAATCTCTCTAAGTATATTCTTTGGGATTCCACCAATAGATGGTGGGATGTGATCTCACAGGCGTGACTCCAGCAGGTTATGGCCTGGGAAAATTTCCAGCATTCCTTCTTTGACTACTTATACCCAGAGACTTTGAGGGCTGATCGAGCTCAAGAGTTCATGAGTCTGGAGTAGGGTAATCTTTTTGTTATGGATTATTCTTCTCGCTTCATATAGCTGCAGTGCTTCACGCCTATTCTTGGGGGTGATTACTTATTCATGGAAATGAGGTTTGAGGATAGTCTGAGGCACAACATCTGATCGTAGGTGAACATCTTCAGGATAACTTCCATCACTTCTATTTTCAACCAGACACTAATCACGGAGCACAATCTGAGGGATTTTGGAGTTGTGAGCCAGGGTGGATCGACATCTGGAGTTAGCACCCCTCCTACTGACATCATGAAGTGCTGTAGGGGGTATTCGTGCGATGATCCAAGGAGGAGAGACATTCCCTCTGGTAGCCAGGTGGTGTGTTACTAGTGCGGGAAGAGCAGGAATATGGGGCCACATTGCCCGAGAGACCCATTAGAGTGCCGATATTACAACATGATGGGTTATCTTTAGTGTTTCTATCAGATCGTTTCACTAGAAGCTGGTGACAGGGTTTCTTCTATGACTCCTCATTCAGGAGCAGTTCCACTAGTTTCTCACCAGTCTAGGAACTGGAGTTCTTCTGACCATTCAAGACAAGGAGGAGGTCATGGACATGGTAGTCAGTCATTAGGCTTTTAAAGGCAATAGGGTGGATCAGCTCAGGGTGGTCAGACAGGGTCACAGGGCCGCGGTATAGGCCAGACTTTTGTAGTGGAGCATACCTAGCAGGAGAAGGATCCCAGACCCTCTATAGTTCGAGGTACGATCCTAGTTGCCTCAGTTTTAGCTTTTGCTCTTTTTGATACCAGGGCTTCCCATAGCATTATATCTGTTTTTATTGTGGAGAGCCTTAGCCTATGTATATTTTCTTCTTCTGAAATCTTGATGCTAGACACACCGTTGGAGACAAGAAAGGCTAGTGTACAGTAGTGCAAGGAGTGACCTCTAGAGGTTATTGGGTATCACTCCTTATGGGACCTCTATGTCCTAGAGATGATGGGCTATGATTTCATTCTTGGAATGGACTGGTTAGTCCTCTTCCAAGATTTTGTCAACTGCTATCATTGTAGGGTGAGTTTTAAGTCACCAAAGGGTGGATCATTTTTTTATAAGGTCAAATGAGATGTCTAGGTGAGCAGAGCAGGACCCGAGCATCATGGGTTGGGAGGAGTTACAGCCCAGATTGCTAGACTATATCTGGATGACTAGGGGAATTCACAGATGTACTTTCCTCCAGTGGTGGATCATTTTAGGGATGTCTTTCCAAAGGACTTTTCAGGTTTTCCTCTAGGGTGTGAGTTAAAATTTTCTATTGAGCTTGTGATAGGAGCAGCACCGGTGTCCATTCCTCCTTATAGGATGGCTAAACTAGAGTTACAGGAGCTAAAGAAGTAGGTGTAGGAGTTGTAGAAAAAGGGTTTCATCTGAACCAGTGCTTCTCTTTGGGGTTCACCTGTCCTGTTTGCGAAGAAGGCGGACGTTACCCTCATACTTTGTGTGGATTATCGGAAGTTGAACCAGTTGATGGTCAAGAACTGATATCCCTTGACAAGGATTGATGATCTCTTTGATCAGCTTCGAGGAGCCCGGGTGTTCTTGAAGATTGACTTGAGATCCATCTACCATCAGTTGCAAGTTAGACAATCTGATATACCTATTACAACCTTTTGGAGAAGGTATGGTCTATACGAGTATGTGGTTATGCTGTTCAGTCTCACGAACGCGCCTTCAGTCTTCATGGAACTGATGAACTGAGTGTTCCATCCATAGTTGGATTATTTTGTGATAGTCTTCATGGATGATATATTTGTGTACTATCACACATGACACGACCATGCTACCCATCTTGATATCATTTTGAGTATATTGAGAGAGCATCAGTTATATGCTAAGATCTCAAAATTCCACTTTTAGATGGACCAAATTCACTTCTTGGGTCATGTTATCTCAGAGACAAGAGTATCAGTAGAGCTAGATAAAGTGAGAGCAATAGTTTCCTAGGAGAAGCTGAAGAATGTTTTTGAGGTACAGAGTTTTCTAGGGCTGGCTGGATACTACAGATGTTTCATACAAGAGTTTTCATGCTTATCAGCGCCACTAACGGGTCTGACTAAGAAGGGTGAAAATTTATGGTGGTCAGATTCTTGTGAGTCAGCCTTTCAGGAGTTGAAAGGGAGGTTGACTATAGCAGCAATACTAGTATTTATAGATCCTGGAAAGAGCTATATTGTGTACTGTGATGCATCAGGTATCGGGCTGGGAGCAGTACTTATGCAGGGAGAAGGAGTCATTGTGTACGAGTCTCAAAAGTTGAGTCCACATGATAGGAACTAGCTGATGCACAATCTTGAGTTGGCTGTTGTTGTTCATGCTTTACGCTATTGGAGAAATTATCTTTTGGGAGATAATTTTGTGGTTTTCACCAACCACAAAATTCTCAAGTACATCTTCACTTAGTGTGATCTGAATTTGAGGCAACAAAGGTGGGTTTAGTACCTTCAGTCCTTTGACTTCGAGCTTGCCTATACGCCTAGGAAAGAAAACTTAGTAGCCGATGTGTTGAGTAGGAGGACTCAGATACAGGAAATTCAGGAGGCCAGTAGTGAGTGGAATCTTGTGACTCTGTTCTCTGAGATACATTTGGAGGTGCATGATAGTCAGGGACAAATGTTTCTTTCTTCTGTAGCTGTTACCTCTAATCTTCTTGATCAAGCGCGATTGAGGAAGCTATCAAATTCTGAAGGCCTAGTCCTACAGGAAAGCATGCCTGGAGAGGATCCTATTCCTGGATAGACAGTGGGTGAGGATGAGATCTTGAGTTTTCATTGACACATGTGGGTGCCAGCAGACATACACGAGGAGCTGATGCGGGACTTTCATTCCTCAGTTTGGGTAGTTCATCCTGATGTCACCAAGATGTATCATAATCTACACCATCAGTATTGGTGGCCAAGTATGAAGAGTGATGTTGCTGGTTTTTTCATGATGTGTTCCACCTGTTAGTAGGTGAAGGAAGAGCATCAGTTACTAACAAGGCTTTTGTAGCAGTTACCCATTCCCGAGTGGAAATGGAACAATGTCGCAATGGACTTCGTGATGGGTTTACCAAGGTCACCATGAGGAAATGATACAGTCTGGGTTTTCATTGATAGACTCATGAATGTTTCTCACTTATTACCGATTAAGGAGAACTTTAGTGTTGATGATTTGGGGAGGTTGTACATTTGAGATATTTTACATCTATACGGGGTTCTACACTCCATTGTATCAGACAGGGATGCACATTTTACTTCTCAAGTCTGGTAGGAGATTTAGAAGGCTTTGGGTATACAGGTGCTTTTGATTACGACTTACCATCCCCAGACATATGGCCATTTTGAGCGTATGATTCAGGTGCTAGAGGACATTCTTTGAACCTACATCATAGATTTCAGAGGTTCATGGGAGAAGCACATACCTATTGTGGAGTTTTCCTACAATAATAGTTTTCAAGAAACTATTCAGATGGAAAATTACGAAGCTTTGTACGGTAGGCCATGCCAATCACCCTTATGCTGGTTGGAGGCCAAAGAGGCAGCTATGCTGGGACCTCGTCTTGTCCAGGAGACCACATAGCAGATATAGTTGATTCAGAAGAGGATGGATACTACACAATCTTGACAGAAGTCTTATGCTGATTGACGGAGATGACCTCTAGAGTTCGAGGCTAGCGATCAGGTTTTATTGCCTGTCACACCGAGGTTGGGACATAGAAGGATTAAAAGACAGGGTAAGATTTCGCAGAGGTACGTCGGACCATTTAAGGTTTTGGAGAGAGTCAGGCCGGTTTCCTATCAGTTGCAGTTACCTTAGAGGTATCAGGCTATGCATGTCATATTTCACATTTCTCAGCTTCGACGTTACTTCTCAAACCCGTCTCATGTTCTTCAACCCAAAGAGGTGTAGTTGGAGGTGGATGCCTCATTTTAGGAGCATCCTATCTGGATTATTGATCGAAGTGTGAAGGTTCTTTTTGGATAGTCTGTTCCTCTAGTACGAGTGCTATGGTAGCACAAGCGAGTACAGGACAAGACTTGGGAGAGGGAGACCGATGTACGATCACAGTGGCCAGAGCTGTCGGGGTTTCTTCTTCTATACCGCCATGTTAGGGAAATTCAGGAATGAATTTATTTAATGGTGGAAGTTTATAAGAACCTGTATCTTGTTTTCAGGTATGTTTTTCCTTTTTCTAGTGTTTTTGGGAAAAAGAGGAGTTTATAGAAATTTTTGAAGTACACGACGTGTACTCGGTTACCGCGGGTAGCCGGTGGCTGGTTGTGTAGAGTTCATACACACATCCATGTGTGGTGACCTGGACGCTGCCTCAAGTGGGGCTCGGTAAGGGAAATTACATTCCATGTACTCCAAAAGTACACTCCGTGTACTTTCTTTTTTTCCATTAATCACACCGGGGTTGCATCTAACAGACATAACCGTTTAATTCTCGACCTAGTTCATCCGAGAGAACCCGTACGACTGCAATTTTTCTCTGATCCCCCAATCGAGCATCTGATATCTGATTTGGACATCGTCAATTGTGTTTGGATCACCTCGGTAAGCTCTTCCTTCTTCTAGAGCTTCGTTTCCTGATTCCTCATCTTTCTCAAGTTATCTTAGGTTGAGAGTTTTAAGAGGTTTTGTAGATATACAATGTTCTTGGGAAATTAAATGCTTGAAGTTCAAGTATAGAGATCTCCCAACACCGAGTTAGATGGTTTGTGCCTTTCTATAGAAAGTATTTGAGTTATATATGAAAAATCTCCCAATACACATGAATGGGGTATTATATGTTTACTGTTTTAGCCCCGTTAATTGACTGCTATGATTTTATGCTTGAGTAGAGGTATATTGAATGTGAATAGGGTTAATTGATATGATTTGGAAGTGTTTTCCCATGCATGTTCTGTTTATGACTGTTTGGTCGTGCTTAGCCTGTTAGTCTGCCTTGTTTTTTACCATGCCAAGTATTGTAGGATGGGTTGTTTATTTATCTGACATGCTTTTATGTTGTATATTGTTATCCAAGTAGTTATTGATGTTTACTTTGGATGATACACTTTTCTATACTTGTTGACTTACACAGGGCCGTGAGAACCTGGTGTAGTATACAATAGGGTAAATGGATGTAAGGGCTTCTCCAGAGTGTCTGTTTTACTGTTACAATGTGAGACCATATGGGGAATTGATGTAAGTGCTTCCTCAGAGTGTTTGTAGTTCCTCGACGCAGGCTACAGGGGAATGTGGTGTAAGTGCTTCCCCAGAGCACCTTTAGTTACCGATACTAGACTATAGGAGGAATTGATGGCGAGTTCTTCCTCAGAGAGTCTATGCTTTAAGCTGAACCAGAGGGGTTAAACTATGTGCACTTCCCAGAGGGTTTCTTGTACTTTCTTGGTTGAACCAGAGGGGTTAGGCTGTGATTGATTCCCCGAGGGTTACCATTGTAGTTTAGTTTCTTGATTGTGTTTACTAGGTAGGACTAGAAGAAATTAGGTTGTGATTACATCCCAGAGGGTTACCTATTTGTGATTATATTTTTACTTACTATGTGGAACTGAATGCTTTGAAGCTGTGGAATTGTTTTTTCTGAGTACTTCCTTATTTAATGCTTGTTTTACTTATTGTCCGGATCATATATATTCACTGAATGTTAGGTATAAATATTTTGTTGGTTACCTACTGGAATTTTGTCTCACACCCTGCTTGGGTCATGCTTTTGGGCCCAAACAAATTATATTGTTGCAGGTATAGATAAGGGAAAGCGCCCTTCTACTTCAGGTACTTGACTAATTTGGAGATAGAGAGCATGTGACTAAGCTTAGGTTTGAGATGTTGTGTAGATATTTACTGATTTTATTTATACTTGGGTTTTGTACTATATTTCAGCATTGTGACTTGTTGGCTGCTTTCCTAGACAAATTTATCATGCATTATATATTTATATGTGTGTGCTCCAGTTGTTTCTTTCATCATTATTCCACTGTTTACTATTGTTTAGTATGTTTATTGATTCCGTTATTGTATGTCTATTTTTCTTCTGCTGTGTTACTATGCCAATGAGGGAATAGTTTCCCCACTATCACACTCAAGGCCCTCGCTACTAGTTAGAAGCCTCTGGAATTTAAAGAAATGTGCTTGAGTCCATGTGACCAACCGGGTACGGGGAATCTATGGGTGCTTCCAGAACTGGGACATTACATAAATGTAACTTCCGAAGAATTTATGAAACATTTTTTCAAATAAATTAAATTTTTTTATGTCTCGAGTTATACTGTACATCAAGATAATCTTATACTACAAATTACAACAACTGAGCTTTATTAAATGAAAAAATGAGTTTCTATACTTTTTTTATAATTTTTGAAATAAAAAATATATAACATATCCATTAGAATAATGGGTACTAACATTATTAACTGAATTATGAGAGTATGTTATACACATGTCAATCCCTTTTGGTAATTAGAAGGAAATAATTTTTATGGATAATTATTTAAATGCACACAAGTTTGTTTTATACCAATAAAATAATCAACACACTATTTTTTGATTATATTAATGACATATATATATAATATTAAATCCAATTTTTATCATTCATCCTATGTATTTTCTAGACATGATATAAGAATAAATCCAATGTTTCTTATAAAACAAGTATTTCTCTAAAATGTAGTTTTCCTCCTTTTAATAGTGAATTCATATTAAATCTTCTTTTTATAATTTTATAAATTAAAATTGAAAAAATAAACTTATTACTTGAAATTATGATATCAATATTTACTTTTTTTTTGATTTTTTGGTATTTTTCTGATGAGTTTTATGTTTTAATAAATAATAAAAATTACCGAATTTTAATTTAAAATAACATTCTCATAAAAATAATTAATATTGATAAATTATATTTTCAGTTGGATATAAAGTATAGTTAGATAATTATTTATCATTTAATCTAATTTAGGTCATTCAAATAAATTTTACATTGAATTTGGATAAAAAAATATATCAATCTTTTGATGGTTTTCACTTTAAATACATGTTGTTTCATCCCGTCTAAAAGATAAAATTGTAATTATTTTCTGAAACTATGATTTGATGTTGGAAAATGGATTAAAAATTTTAAATCATAAGGTCTAAATTTATTAATTTTGTTCCTTTCATTTGTGGAAATTATTAATAGTAATTTTAAGAATTTTTATTACCATAGTTAAGGGTAAATTATGTGATTAAGGCTAAAAATAATATTATATACAATAAAAAAATACAATAAAACTTTCAAAAATGTTATTGGATGAATATAATTCAACCTATAACACCCAAGGTTCTAAATTTAACAATTTAATATACACTTTTCTATAAAAATTACTTAGGTATTATTAAAATCAAATATAGTGAAAAAACATAACAGTCTTACATTTAATAAGTATAATATTTTTAATATGTGGTTAAATTGAATATATGATCAAATATATATAATATTATAAAGTATAAAAGGGTTACCTACATAATTTTTTTATATTTTTATATTATAGTGAAAAAATAGTTCCATAAATATTTACACAATGGTAATGCAATAATTATTCAATTAATGATACAATCAACTAAATGATATTATAAATATTACAATAAGTAACATTTGAATTAATTATGGTGTTATGAGAATTTAATAGGTAAATATGACATTTTACAGGTGTATTAAATTATTTTTTTTATCTTTTTCTATTTTTTTTATAAAGTTCATGTAATGAATACAGTCAAAATTGAAACTAATGATATTTTATGAGAATAATATTTTATTAAATGATTTAAAAATCATAAAAATACTAAAAAGGGATGAAGGGGGTGAGATATGGTTTACACTATCATAATATGACAATTTATCAATGAATTTACACCTTATAATTAAAAATATCAACCTCTTCATATTGAAAATTTGGTTACCATAGTTAAAATTAAAATAGATCGACTAATGGTTATTCAAAAATATAAGGATTAAAATTACATAAAAATTTGTCTAAAATATATTGGATGATTTTATTATGACTTTATAATATACTAAATTTGAATAAATAGTATTTTTAATGTATTTGGATTGTTATTAAATTTATTATAAATTAATTTATCGAGAAAATCCAAAAGTGTCGCTCCATTCTTTTATAAAAGGGAATATATTATTTTCTTTTATTTACACTTTAGAACCTATTTGGTGTTTCAAAAATCAATCCAAATATCCTTGAAGAATTTCACCATTCATCCTTGAATCCTTAATTTTTTATTAAAGACAACCAATGATGTCCTTTTGAGAAAACAAAAATAATATACCCAAAGAAGAGCTAGTGTTCATCAACGAATATTTTTTGATTTATTTATTCCATAAACCCCTTAAATTGTTTTTATTTAATTATTATATAATAACATATATATCCTAACTATATTGATATGTTTTTTTATTAAGTTTTATTTTTAGAGAAATACAAAATTCCATCAATTGAGATATGTAATCATCGTTCGTGTATACGACAGACTATCACCTCGTGAACTGATTTCGTTCGTTCTTCCATTGAAAATATTATAGTATAGTAATAATGATGGAATTTATATTTTATATAATATTTATGATCTATTTATACTTCTATAATTATAATATAACACATACCATCCGGCCTTCCATTTTTTTTAAATACGATAACTTCGTTTGTGGACATGTGGACTACCATCTCCTCAAAAAAATGTGAATAATTCACACATTATATGGAATGTATTAAGGATGGGTTTTGTGAATTTATATGATATATATTTCATAATAATTATACTATAGATATATTATATATGAAATTTACCTTTTTCTTTTAATATGATAGGAAAATGGAATCAATGTTCATGTGTACGTACGACTTACTGTCTCAATGAACTATGTATTTCATTTTATAATTCTATATTTTATTGATTATTATAAATATATATATATATATACTTATTAATTATATAATATTTATATTATAATTATCATTCTTGAGAAAATGAAATCATTATATAAGTAATAGGAAAAAAAATGTAAGAAATTAAAACACATGTGAAAAACAAAGCAGATAATACCCAAAGTGTAACATTGACATTGAATAATTAATAAACGGTTTATATAAAGTCATAATAAAATCATATATGGTAATATAAATATGAATATTTTACATTAATAGATGTATAATAAATATATATTTATTATAGAGGAATTTTTTCTAAGTACGATGAGAGTCAAGACATATGGTAAGAGATTTTTGGCTCACATTTATTTCTATGGGTCACATGCCTTATACACTGCTCATTTATTTTTTGTGGTTCATATAATACCAATGAATTTATTTCATTAATATTATTTTCAAAATTTATGGGAATTTACATATCTATTTGGTGATATATTTTTCAGGGGGTTTACCATTAATATGTCACCAAACTGGTAAGGTAATTCTGCCTTGATTTACATTCTTTGAGACACATGTTATGTTATGCACCTATACTATTTAATGAGATGTATATAATTTTATTTGAAATATTTTATCATGAATATCATTACTTTTAGGATATTATAAGTTTTATTTAATGTTATTATATCGTCGGTCAAAAATATGTGTCCCTTGAAAATAATTTTTTCTAATTTTTTTTAAAAGTGTTTCAAAGGATCAATTATAAATTTTCAATAAAAAATATTTACAAGATGTTTAAAATATTTTACAAAATATCCATTAAAAACTTTCATTGTTATTTTGAATTAAAATAAATTTCTAATTTTTTTGTGATTTAAAATCTAATATTCAAAATGGGAATGATATTTTCCTCAAGAATTATTTCTAGTGACATTTGAAAATCATTTTCCATCTAAGAAAATATTATTTTATGTAACTAATTTTTTACTAGGGATATGATCTAATGATACCATTATTATTCTTTCTCAAAATGGTTTATATTTAGGATATATTTATACTTATGAATTTTTTCTCTTTTCCATGTGTTATGTTATGATGAAATGTTTTTGAAACCCATTTTTCTCATGAGTTCTGATGTGATTTATGTTCTTATGGAACACATATGTGTATTTTTCATTATGTTATGGGTTAGAACTATATATCCCTCTAATTAATTGAGTAAATATGGATAACTTAGGAAGTGTATATGTTATGAGTGAACCTCATTTCATGTTCTCAATTCTATGCATGGAACTGGTTATCAATTCCTTAATTATTTTTGTGGGGACCTGGTTTTTATGTCCATATGTTTATGTAAATACCATATTTTATATCATTAATTTAATCATTGACTCTATTACTATTTATACATGTTCAAAAAGTTAAAAGTTTTTTGTGAATGCCACAATTTCATGTCTTGTTTCAATGATATAATATCATGGACTATGTTCTTTGATTATATTATGATTTATGGCTTATGAACTACCAATATTTATGAAAATATTCATGTTTATGATCTTTGATATGTAGGTTATGATATTATAATGTTATGATTACATTATTATACCCTTAATTCTCATGTTTATGATTAAATATCTCTCTTATTTCCCCTTTCTGAGCATCTTATCTCACCCTTTTCTTATGTTTCTTTTCCCTCAGATATGATGAATTGTATTATAGATGATATCTAAAAAATGGTTCTAGATATGTAGAAATAGGAATGAGTATATGTGGATGTATTTTGACCTAGTTTTTTATGCTTCTAATATTCCAATGTCACTAAACTAATACTTTTATTGTGCATGTGTTTACGTATTCTATAAAAATGATGTAATGTCTATGTATGTTAAGTCTAGATTATTATAGTTTGTATCAGGAAAATGGTTTAGTCAATCATTGGAAGCTTAGACTAGAATACTTATTTTAGATCCTTATGGATATTTATAGGTATATTTATAAGGATGTATCTAAGGATAAGCTTGTGGTTTCATTAATTTAAAAGTATGTGTCATGATTTACGTATCCTATATGTAATTTTTTGAGATTATGTTTTTTATATGATATTTTTTGATCACATTATGAATTCCAATATTAGTAAATAGTAGTAACAAGAAGTAATGTGGTTAAAATTAATTATTTAAGATGTGGAAAATATTGGAATTATTCATATTGATGAACTAAGTGGAAATATCATGAGTATAATTTGGAAGGTGGTACAAGTATCGGTTATACTACTGAGGATAAATAGAATGGGAATAAAATGTTAAAGGAATGGTATGTTCTAACTATATTTATTAAATTTAATATAATAATAATTATTAGACAGAGTTTTAGGATCCTTGAGATATTATTCATATCTCATATTCTAGGATAGAATAAAAAAAAATGAATCCTTAGTAATGGTTTAAGAATACATTTGGATGATTGAAGTGTATATATTTGGGAATTAAATGATTATATTTCCCAAACCATTAAATGTATAGTTATTTAAAGTATAATTTTTTCATTAAGGATTTAAATTTAAATGTTGAATGGTTCTTAAGAAATAGAAAAGTTATTTAACAGTGTAACATCCCGAGTCTGGAGCCCTTCCACTGGTGCCCCGTACCCGGTTCGCCATATGACCTGAAGCGCATTTCCCCGAATGCCAGAGGCTACCTACTTGCAGTGAGGGCCTTGGTGAGTCGGTGGGGAAACTATTCCCTCATTCGGTAAGGTATACAAGGTATGAAAACAACAATAAATAGCAGAAGAAGAAAATGAAATACATAAAAACAGAAACCAAACAACAGAAGCAATGTAGATATATAACTATGATGAAAATGATGCAGCAGGTAAAAGTATCTAAGGAAAACAGAAAGCACAACAATGTGCTGAAATACAACTAAAATCAAGTGCAAAAGAAAAACAAAATAATCTCCTCAGCATCGCGAGCCACGGCTTGGTCCCATGCTCCCCAACTCCTGATGCAGTCAAGATCCTGAAGTAGAAGGGCACTTGCTCTTATCTATACCTGCAGCAACATAGTCTGCTTGGGCCCAAAATCATGGCCCAAACAGGGTGTGAGATACAATCCCAGTAGGCAATCACCCAAATATTTGTTCCTAACAGCCAAAGAATACATGGAAGTAATAAAACAAGAAGCAGTAAACGGAAAAGTACAAGCAACTACAAACCATAGTTTTAACAAGGAAAGCACACAAGTAAGTAGTCAGCAACAAGAAAAAAATAGGTAACCCTCTGGGTAGCTCTCATATTCTAACCCCTATGGTTCAACCCTTAAGTACTAGCAACCCTCTGGGAGGCACACACAGCCTCACCCCTCTGGTTCAGCTACGTAAGTAAGCATACTCTCTGGGGAATCACTCACCGTCAATTCCCCCTATAGTCTCGTATCGTGATAAAGGTTCTCTAGGGAAGCACTCAACTAAAATTACCCCTGTGGCCCACGTCGTAATTAAAAGACACTCTGGAGAAGCCCTTCCATCAATTCTCCCCTTGGTCTCGCATCGTGATTAAAAGACACTCTGGGGAAGCCATTCCGTCAGTTCCCCCTTTGGTCTACTACTATAGGCTATCACAGTCCTGAGTGAAAGGAAATACATGCTTAGAACGCGTGTACATCCTCCAAGTAAACCTCAAGAAGTACTTGGCTATCAACTAAGGCTCAATAGCAAAACAAGGCAACAGTCCACAATCCTACAACTAGGCATGGCAACTGGCTAAACGCCAAACAGGCAGAACAAGCATGGCAAGAAAACTGAGCACAAACAAAATACTCTAATCACAAGAAATAACCTCTACTAAAGCAATCAAGAAAATTAGGAAAGTAACAAGGGAAAAACAGGAAACACACAATACCCCGTTCAAGGGTATTGGTGGAAATTGCACAAAATATTCATTAAATTTCTACTGAAAGGCACAAACCACCTACCTCGATCCTAGGAGATCGATATACGTGAACCTGAACAACAGATTCCTCCTAGAACAACGTAGATCTGAGAGAATGCACAAAAAATTCATCCCACGATAACTTGGAAACAAGGAGGAATCAAGAAACAAGGATCAAGCATAAGAAAGAACTCACCGCTGCGATTCCAACGCAATCGACCGTGCTCGAATCGGAGAACGGACGACGAGGCGGAAGCTCAGAGAAGATTCGGTCGTACGGACACTCTCGGATGGTCAAAAACTGAAGAAGAAGACGAATATGGGGGTTAGGCGCGACCCCGATCCGTTTAATGAAAAAAATAAAGTACACGGTGTATACTTCTAGAGTACATGGCGTGTACTTTATTTTTTTTCCGTACTCCAAAAAACGGGCCTCCACCTCAGCCTTACACACCATGTGTGTGGCCCAGACACGGCCAACACACGGCTGCAAGCCGGAATAGAGTACACGGCGTGTACTCATAAAGTACATGGCGTGTACTTTGAAAATTTCTAGAAAAAATAGTTTTCATAAAAACTCTAGAAAAAAGGAAAATCATACCTGAACGAAGATCCAGGTTCTTACAAACTTTCCCCTTAAAGAAATTCGTCCCCGAATTTCCCTAACGATGTGGAGAAGAAGAATCCCCGAATAGCTCCGGCCACTATGATCATACATCGGACTCCCTCTCCCAGGTCTCGTTATGTACTCGCCCGTGCTTCCATAGCACTCATACGAGAGGAACAGACCACCCGCGGAGAACCTTCGTACCACGGTCGACAATCCGGATAGGATGCTCCTCGAATGACGCATCCGCTTAAATCTCAACTTCCTCAGGCTGAAAGATGTGAGATGGGTCTGAAAAGTAATGTCAGAGCTGAGAGACGTGGAATACGTCGTGCATGGACCAATACCTTTGAGGTAGCTACAACCAATAGGCGACTGGCCCCACTCTCTCCAAAACCTCAAACGGCCCGACGTACCGTGGATAAAGCTTACCCTGTCTCTGAATCCTCTTGTGTCCCAACCTCGGTGTGAAACGTAGGAAAACCCGATCACCGACCTCGAACTCCAGAGGTTGTCTCCACTGATCAGCATAAGACTTCTGCCGAGACTGTGATGTATCCATCCTCTTCCGAATTAGCTCTATCTGCTCTGGAGTCTCCTGTACAAGACGAGGTCCCAGCAAAGTTGCCTCTCCTGCCTCTAGCCAGCATAAGGGTGATCGGCATGGCCTACCGTACAAAGCCTCATATAGAGCCATCTGAATGGTCGCCTGGAAACTGTTGTTGTAGGCGAACTCCACCAGAAGAATATGCTTCTCCCAAGAACCGCCAATGTCAAGGATGCAAGCTCGGAGCATATCCTCAAGCACCTGGATCGTGCACTCGGACTGGACATCAATCTGGGGATGGTATGCTGTACTCAAAAGTACCTGTGTATCCAAGGCCTTCTGAAGTCCCTGCCAGAACTGAGAGGTAAAGAGCACATATCTATCTGAAAAAATAGAGCGCAAAAATCCATGCAGACGCACAATCTCTCTGATGTAAAGTCGTCACAGATCATCGACACAAAAGGTCTCCTTGATCAGAAAGAAGTGAGAAACCTTTGTAAGTCTGTCGACGACAACTCAAACAACATCGTTCCCTCGCGGTGACCTCAGAAACCCAGTCACGAAGTCTATCACAACATCGTTCCACTTCCACTCTGGAATGGGTAACTGCTATAAAAGGCCTGCTGGTTACTGATGCTCTACTTTCACCTGCTGATAAGTAGAACATCTCATGACAAAACCAGCAACATCCTTCTTTATACCTGGCCACTAGTACTGGCGATGAAGATCCCGATACATCTTGGTGACACCAGGATGAACTGCCCAAACAGAGGAATGAAAATCCTACATCAGCTCCTCGCGTATGTCTGCTGGCACCCATACACGTCCTTGGAAACGCAAGATCTCATCCTCACCCACTGTCCATCCAGGAAGAGGGTCCTCTCCTGACACAGTCTCCCATAGGACTAAGCCTTCCGAGTCTGATAGCTGCCTCATCCGTACCCGATCAAGTAGCATGGAGGTAACAGCTACAGAAGATATAAAAGTCTGTCCCCATATGTCGTGCACCTCCAAGTGCATATCAAAGAACAAATCCATCAGCTGCCACTCACTGCTAGCCTCCTAAACTGCCTGAATCTGAGTTCTTCTGCTCAACTCGTCTGCCACGACGTTACCCTTTCCCGGCGTATAGGCAAGATCGAAATCAAAAGACTGAAGATACTCAACCCACCTGCGCTGCCTCAGATTCAGATCACGCTGAGTGAAGATATACTTGAGACTCTTGTGGTCAGTGAAGACCACAAAGTGCTCTCCCAGAGGATAGTGTCTCCAATAGCGCAAGGTATGAACAACAGTTGCCAACTCTAGATCATGCGTAGGGTAGTTCCTCTCATGTGGCCTCAGCTTCTGAGACCCATACAGAACGACTCTATCTCCCTGTATAAGCACAGCTCCCAGCCCGATACCCGAAGCATCATAGTAAACCATGTAGCTCTTTCCGGGCTCTGGAAAGACTAGTATCAGTGCTGATGTCAACCTCCTTTTCATCTCCTGAAAGGATGACTCACAAGAATCTGACCATAAGAACTTCTCCCCCTTCTTGGTCAGATCTGTCAAAGGTGCTTCTAGACGAGAAAAGTCCTGAATGAAGTGTCTGTAGTATCCAGCTAGCCCTAGGAAGCTCCGTACCTCAAAAATGTTCTTCGGCTGCTCCCATGAATCTATAGCTCTCACTTTCTCTGGGTCCACAGATACTCCTGCCTCTGAGATGACATGACCCAAGAAGTGAATCTGATCCATCCAGAAATGGCACTTAGAGTGTTTAGCATAAAGCCGATGCTCACTCAGTGTACTCAGAACGATCTCAAGATGTGTGGCATGGTCATGTCGAGTGCGAGAGTACACCAAGATATCATCCACGAAGACCACGACGAAGGAATCTAAGTAAGGATGGAACACTCGGTTCATCAGTGCCATGAAAACTGCAGGTGCGTTTGTGAGTCCAAAAGGCATGACTGTATACTCGTAAAGACCGTACCTGCTCTTGAAAGCTGTCATAGGTATATCTGATGGTCTAACGCGCAACTAATGATAATCAGACCTCAAGTCGATCTTCGAGAACACCCGGGATCCTTGAAGCTGATCGAAAAGGTCATCAATCCGCAGCAAGGGATATCGGTTCTTGACCGTCAATTGGTTTAACTTCCGATAATCCACACAAAGCTGAAGGGTACCATCTGCCTTCTTCGCAAACAGAACAGGCGAACCCCAAGGAGAAGTACTGGGTCAGATGAAACCCTTAGCCTGTAACTCCTCCAACTACTTCTTGAGCTCCTGCAACTCAGGTGTGGCCATCCTATAGGTAGGAATGGACACCGGTGCCTCTCCTGGCACGAGATCAATAGAGAAGTCTACCTCACACTCCGGAGGCAAACCTGAAAAGTCCTCTGGAAAGACATCCCTGAAGCGATCCAACACTGGAGGAAAGTCCAACTGTGGAGTCCCCTGATCATCCAGGTAATGTCTAGAAATATGGGTTGTCACCCCTCCTAGCCCAAGATGCTCGAGTCCTGCCCGACTCGCCCGAATATCCCATTCGCCTCTATGAAGGAAAGATTCACCCTCTGGTGAAATGAAACTGAATCTATGGCGATAGAAGTTGACGACTGTCCGGAAGGGAATCAACCAGTCCATGCCAAGGATGACATCATAGCATGTCATCACTAGAACATAAAGGTCCCATAATAAGCGATACTCTGCAACTTCTAGAGGGAATTCTCTACACTGGCATACACTAGATGTCCTCATTCCCAAAGGTGTGTCTAGTGTCAACGATTCGGCAGAAGAAAAGATGCAGAGTCCAAGGCTCTCCACAAAAGCAACAGAGATAAAGCTATGCGTAGCACCAGTATCGAAAAGGGCTGATGATAAAACTGAGGCTACTAAAATCGTACCTCGAACAGTAGAAGGGTCGGGATCCAGCTCATGATAAGTCTTCTCCACGGCGAAAGACTGGCCTACACTGCGGCCCTGTCCCCCTGACTGACCACTCTGAGCTGAACCTCCCTGCCGGTGCTGAGGGAATGGTGGCTGACCGCCACGGCCTCGACCTCCACCTCAGCTTGAACGACCGGAAGAACTCCAGTTCCCTGACTGGTGAGAGACTGGTGGGGATGCTCCTGAATGAGGAGTCATGGAAGAACCCTGGTCACTTGCTGCTGGTGAGAAAACCTGGCAGAAACGCTGAATGTGACCCATCTTTCCACAAGATCGGCACTCCATGAGGTCTCTTTGAGACTACGGCCTCGTGTGCCCTGTCCGGCCACACTGGTAGCATGTCACTTGGCTACCTGATGATGCGTCTCGTTTCCTCAAATCACAGCGCATAGGCTCCCTACGATGCTTCATGCTATCATCTGAAGGAAATCTTGCTCTAGAAGCAGAACCGCCCTGACTCGCAGCTCTAGAGTCTCTCAGATTGTGCTCCGCAATCAGTGCCTGGTTGACGTTGGAAGTAATGGAAGTCACCTGGAAGATGTTCACCTGTGAGCAAATCTCCTGCCTAAGTCCATCCTCAAACTTCCTCACCAAAAACACCCCAATCCCATCCCGAAGGGGTGTAAAATGCTGCAGCTCTATGAAACGAGAGGAATACTCCATGACAAATAGAGTACCCTGCTCTAAGCTCATGAACTCCCAGGCTCGATCGGCCCTCAGGGTCTTTGGGTAGAAGTAGTCGTAGAACACGCGCTGGAACTCCTCCCAAGTCATAGCCTGTTGCTGGCCCGCTTGTGAGATCATGTCCCACCACCTCTTGGTGGAGTCTCAGAGCATATAGGTGGCGAGCTTGACCCACCTCTCTGGAGGCATCTCCAGATGCTCGAAGATAGTCAGCATGGCTTCCAGCCATGACTCTGCAGCCTAAGGTCCTCCCTCCCCCAAGAACGTGGGAGGATGCTGCTGCTGAAAGACCCGCTTCAAGTCTGCCATAGACGAGGCAGGAGGCGATGCTCCCTAGAAGGCCTACATCATCCTCATGAAACCTTCCTTGAACTGCGTATTAGCACCTGTGACTAGTACAACAACCGGTGCCAAGGCTGGCTCGGCTGGGGGATCGACATGAAGTCCCCAATAAGCCCTGTCTGGCTTCTGATCACTGCCTGACGACAGACGTACGACCAGAGAACATCTCGGAGGCATAGCTCTGAAAGATCAAAAGCACACCTTAGATCAGGAAAACAAGGACAAGGATCACAAGAGTACAGAACAGGAACAGGGGAAGAAAACACACAAGATTGCAAAACACTACTACATGGAATGTATAAAACTACACGGCGTATCTTCTTAAACCACTGATATGGGCATGTACTCCTACCCTAAAAGTCGTGTACACTTCAAACTACATGGAGTGTTGACCCCCACACATGGCGTGTACTAGAAAACTATTCCCCTACCCGAGTCTCCTTACACGGCTAACCCACATGGTCCGACTCAACCCGATCCTACATGGCGTCTGCGAAACAAAAACGACGTGCACTAGACAAGGTTTCAGCGGTCTGTGTTGTTGAGTACACGGCCTTCTACACGGCTGGACCTTACACGGAATGCTCCGAACAAGCACGGCGTGCATAGGCGAAGGCGAAACCATCCCGTGTTGTTCGTGACACAGCCGGGTACCTGGGAAAGACTACACGGTGTGTCTCGAACAAACACGGCATGTGAAAAGGAAGGTAACGCCGGCCCGTGTTGTTCATGACAAGGCCAGGTACCTGGACAGGACTACATGGCATGTTCCCTACGGACACGGTGTGTTCTAACCGAGCTTCCCCAGCCCGTGTTGTTAGTGACATGGCCGGGTACACGACTCTGAACTCACACGGCGTGTACCGATGGTACACGGCGTGTTCCCGAAGTTACTCCCACGACACCGTGTTCTGCTCACACAGTCAGTGACCCGGCCTGAAAACTACACGGCGTGTTCCCGAAAAGTACACGCCATGTATTCTGGGTTTTTCTGTGCAGTAGCTCAGAAACTGCGCAGAATTCCAGGAACACTAAAACAAGGAAAAATATGCCAAATTTTGATCCGGTAGGGCCCATAACACCTCAAGAACCAAAATTTGGCGTTCATTTTAAGCAAGGAACAAAGAAACAGTTTTCTAACACAATAGCAGAGAATCTATCAAACAACTATCACAACAACATTCATAATCTACACAAAGTCTATCACAACAGCATGCAATCACTAATGCACCCTAGATGGCATGGTAAGAATGCATGACATGTGATTTCTACAAGTGCCTATATGATGCATGAGATGGAATACCCTCATCTCATCGGGTTGCGATAGAAATAGAACTGAAATATCAAAACAATAACCGCACAAGTCATACGAATCACTCTAGGTGAAAACATACCAACCATAAAATCTCAAAACCAGAAAACTGAAATTAATGAGGTAGTATGAATTTTCCCTATACACGGGTTAGCTACTCCCGAGCACAGCTTAATGCCAAGTACTGAATTCGTCTTATCCCTGGCTAAGGTCTCCAAACAGTAAGACAAGAGAAAAGAACTCCTCTGATACCACTTTGTAACGTCCCGAGTCCGGAGACCTTCCACTGGTGCCCCATACCCGGTTCGCCACATGACCTCAAGCGTGTTTCCACGAATGCCAGAGGCTTCCGACTAGCAGCGAGGGCCTTGGTGAGTCGGTGGGGAAACTATGCCCTCATTCGGTAAGGTATACAAGGTATGAAAACAAAAATAAACAGTGGAAGCAACAAATGACATGCATAACAACAGAAACCAAACAATGGAAGCAATGTATATATATGACTATGATGAAAATGATGTAGTAGGTACAAGTATCTAAGGAAAACAGAAAACACAACAACGTGCTGAAATACAACTGAAACCAAGTGCAAAAGAAAATAAAATCTCCTCAGCATTGTGAGCCACGACTCAGTCCCATGCTCCCCAGCTCCTGATGCAGTCAAGATCCTGAAGTAGAAGGGTGCTTGACCTTATCTATACCTGCAGAAACATAGTCTGCTTGGGCCCAAAAGCATGGCCCAAACAGGGTGTGAGATACAATCCCATTAGGAAATCACCCAAATATTTTTTCCTAACAGTCAATGAATACATGGCAGTAATAAAACAAGAAGCATTAAACGGAAAAGCACAAGCAACTACAAACCACAGTTCTAATAAGGAAAGCACACAAGTAAGTAGTCAGCAACAAGAATAAAATAGGTAACCCTATGGGTAGCTCTCACAGTCTAACCCCTATGGTTTAACCTCTAAGTACTAGCAACCCTCTGGGAGGCACACACAGTCTCACCCCTCTGGTTTATCCACGTAAGTAAGCAGACTCTCTGGGGAAGCACTCACCGTCAATTCCCCCAATAGTATCGTATCGTGCTAAAGGATATCCAGGGAAGCACTCAACGTCAATTCCCCCTGTGGCCCGCATCGTAATTAAAAGACACTCTAGAGAAGACCTTCCGTCAATTCTCCCCTTGGTCTCGCATCGTGATTAAAATACACTTTGGAGAAGCCCTTCTGTCAATTCCCCCTTTGGTCTACTACTCTAGGTTCTCACAATCCTGAGTGTAAGGTGATACATGCTCAGCGCGCATGTACATCATCCAAGTAAACCTCAAGAACTACTTGGCTATCAATTAAGGCTCAATAAAAAAACAAGGCAATAGTCCACAATCCTACAACTAGGCATGGCAACTGGCTAAACGCCAAACAGGCAGAACAAGCATGGCAAGAAAACTGAGCACAAACAAAATACTCTAATCACAAGCAGTAACCTCTACTAAAGAAATCAAGAAAATTAGGAAAGTAACAAGGGAAAAACATGAAACACGTAATACCCCATTCAAGGGTATTGGTGGAAATTGCACAAAATATTCATCAACTTTCTACATAAAGGCACAAACCACCTACCTAGATCCTAGGAGATCGATATACGTGAACCTCGATGACAAATTCCTCCTAGAACAATATAGATATGAGAAAACGCACAAAACGTTCATCCCTTTATAACTTGGAAACAAGGAGGAATCAATAAACAAGTCTCAAGCAGAAGGAAGAAATCACCACTGCGATTCCAACGCAATCGACCGTGCTCGAATCGGAGAACGGATGATGAGGCGGAAGCTCGGAGAAGATTTGGCCGTACGGATGCTCTTGGATGGTCAAAAACTGAAGAAGAAGACGAATATGGGGGTTAGGCATGACCCCGGTCCATTTAATGAAAAAAAAGTACACGGCGTGTACTTCAAGAGTACACGGCGTGTACTTCAATTTTATTTCGTACTCCGAAAAACCGGCCTCCACTCAGCCTTACACACCGTGGGTGTGGCCCGGACATAGCCAGCACACGGCTTCGAGTCGGAACAGAGTACACGGCGTGTACTCAGAAAGTACACGGTGTGTATTCAGAAAGTACACGGCGTGTACTTTGAAAATTTCCAGAAAAACCATTTTTCTTAAAAACTCCAGAAAAAAGGAAAAGCATACCTGAACGAAGATCCGAGTTCTTACAAAAAACGTGGTGATATTCTTGGGAAACATAAGATTGAGAGGATGATAAACCATAATATGTTCCTAATTTTTATATAATGATATTTGGAGAAATATTTGTTTGATATGAATAAGTTAATTAAATGGTATAGATTTTCATTGACTGATTAAGGATTTGATGTAAAATTGGTATATTCTATCATAGATGAATATTAAAACATTTTTGCTCTTAATGAACATATTCAATAATCATAGGAATAAGATATACTATATATTTTCAATAATTATTTATTGTAATTATGATGTTCCAAAAAAATATATGATGAAGGTATTCACATGATTGGTCTGTGACAAACAATACATACTTTATGATATATGGGGGTTCAATGCAAAAAAAATGATATATTTAGTGATCATATTTATAAAGTTTCAGATGTTAATTTTTCATGAGGGTTATAAGGATAACCATTTATGGAATGGTTTATGTTAAACTTTGGATAAGGTTTTAGATATTAAAGTATCATCTCTCCATATGAGGATTTATTCATATTGTATAACATGTACTAGCTATTTTGTTATGAGGATAACTGGATACAGAAGGAATGAATTTTCATTCTATTAGTGATCCTAAAATCCATTAGTTTTATAGTTATTATAATTTCAACTTCATTTCTTAGAGAATAAAATGAAGTGGAGGTTTTTTAAGGCACAACCAAATAGTGGGATTATACTTATGAGATGAAATAAAGTATTTTTTTCTTAAGAATGTTTTTAAATAAACATATATCATGATATCATCATTTATGATTATAGAAATGGCATTTCTCATACCTATTTGGTCCATGGTTTCTTGGTAATTATCCTTCTAATTACCATATACCCTATCAATATATATCAGTATTTGATTGTTAGTTTTCTCATTTATGTAGATGTTTTTACCAGCCACTTATGTTATTCTATGTGGAAACCTAGTTATGAGTTACATTAGTTAACCACTAGGTTTCTATCATAACTTTTAAAATAAAGTTTTAATATTCATTTTTATGATGTGTGTTTCTATGAATGAAACATTCAAGTATTAAACCATTGATGACCTAGGAAAATTTTTAGGGAGAAATTTATTTTAAGGGGGGTATAATGTGATAACCAGAGTTTTTACAATCCTTTCTTTGAATAAATTAAATTTTTATGTATTACGTTATACTCTACACCAATTCAAGATTTCACTACATGCAACATCATCCTAGCTTTCATTACCTGCAACACATAGTTTCTATGAAACATCATTTTATTATTATATTTATTTTAAATAGAAAATAATTACATGTCCTTTATAATGAAGGGTATGAACATGATTACCTGAATTGTGAAATTGTGGTTTACACATGTAAATCCCTTTTTAAAATTAAAATATTTTTTTGGAAAGATATTTATATGAAGACAAGTGAGTTTTATAAAAATAAAATAATCAAATCACTCTTTTCATATTATATTAATAAAATTTATATAAATGATATTAAATATAATTTTTAATTTTAGGAACCCAAATCTTTATTTCAGGTATGGATCCTTATTTTGGGTTGTTTTTTTAGAAAAAGGATGAATTGGAAAAATTTCTAAGTACACGCCGTGTACATTAAATGAACATGCTATGTACTTTTATTTTTAATTGATATATTGGATAGGGGTTGCGCCTCATTTACATATCATTATTCTTCTAACATTGGTTCTTCCAGGAGCGACTAAAAGTGACGAAAAAAGTTCAATCCACCGATTCTCCGTCCAAGGTCTGATCTAAACTCCGACGGGTGCATTGGAATCCCACTGGTGAGTTCTCCCTTCTTTTTGACCCTCTCTTCATGATTCCTCTCCTCTCGTGGGTTATTCCAGGTTGAATGATTTTATCATTTTTTTAGATCTACATCATTCTAGGTCACTTTAAAGGCTGATGATCAATATTGTTCATCCTACAATATTAAGGTAGGTTTTTTGTGCCTTTGTTTGGTTATATTTGGATTATATATGCTAAAAGTTCCAAATACACATGTTTAGGGTATTGCGTGTTTTGGAATTTAACCCTATTTACAACCTGTTATGGTGTGTTTGTTTGAGAAAGGGTTATTGTTTATGCATAATTTTTATTCCTTGATTATGGGTGTGTTTCTCATGTTTTATTGATTAGGGATATTTGGTCTAGAATTCCTATTAGGATTGCTTTGTTTTCTACGCCTCATGTTGTTAGGATGGAGTTACGGTCTATTTGATATGCATGTGACTCGAATTGTGAAAGCATGACCAAGGGGAATTGATTGTGAGATCTTCCTGATGTAGGGTCATTTATGTACAAATTTTTTTTATGTTTCCCCAGAGGTATTGAATATGAGAGATTCCATGTGGTCATTGACCAGAGGGGTTAAATTGTGAGAGCTACCTAGAGGTTTCTTATTAAATAAATATTGGAACATAGGGAATTAATCGTGAGAGATGCCATAGGGTTATTATATTTTTTTGTTTATATGGTGAAAAAGGGGGTATTGACCATGAGAGATACACCGAAGTTATTTTATAAATGATTAGTACCATGTGGGACCAAACAAGTAATATTGTGTGATATTTCCCATAGGGTTGCTTGTGAATAAATGAATAATTATGACGAGTCTTCCAAGCCAAAAAACAAGCATGGACTCAGTCTTAAATGATTTTTAGATGGTATTTTGAGACGTTTGTCTGTTATTATTATACAATGGGATACAGAGAAAAGTCTATATCCCAAGGTTACATTATTCTATGAATTGAATAAATAATAAATGTAAATGAATGTAATTGGAAACTATTGGATTGTTTACTTTTGAGTACTTCCTAGTTTATTGATTTATTTTTTATATTACCTGCTTTATATATTCACTGACACTTAGGCACAGATCTTGTGATGGTTTCCTACTAGTATTCATCCCACACCCTATTTGGTTCATGCATTTGGACCTAAATAGATTATATGGTTGCAGGTATAGATAAGGGAAAGCGCCCTTCTTCATTAATTACTTGATTGTTGTTGGAGATGGAGAGCATGAGACCAAGATGAGGCTTGCGATGCTGTTGAAGTTTACTTATTTTCTATATTTTGGTTTTAATATTGTATTTCTAGCATTGTGACTTGTTTGGATACTTTCCTAGACACATGTGACATTCATCATTTATATATATGATCAAGTTGTTTATTTGCTAGGATTCTTTCATTTTTTACATCTGTTGTATGGTATTACTGCTTCTGCTACTGTATTACTATTTGTTATTCCATTATGTATACTCTATGAATGAGGTCATAGTTTCCCCATTATCAGACCATGCCCCTCACTTCTAGTTGACAGCCTATGGTGTTTGGGGAAATACGCTTGAGGTCATGTGACCAACCAGATATGGGGAACCTTTAGGCAGCACCTAGAATTGGGACATTACAAAGTGGTATCAAATGAGTTTATTTTATGATTCGTCTTACTGTTTTGAGCCTATAGTTAGGGATATGAAGGAATGGGTAGTTGGTAATGAGTCTTGCCTAGGAGTAGCTAACTCGTGTACAGGGAAAATCCAAGTTACTTAAAATATTTCAATTTTCTGGTTTTGAAATTGTTACAGTTGATTTGGTTTCACTATTGGGCGATTCACTTGTTTTCTGATATTATGATTTATATCATTGTGGTTGTATTTTTGTTGCAACACAATGAGATGAGGGTATGCCATCTCATGCATCATATAGGCACTTGATAGAGATCACATTCCATGCATTCTTGTCAGGGCATTTTGGATGCATTCTGATTGCATGCTATTGTGTTAGATGTTGTTCTAGATATGCATGCTGTTGTGATATATTTCGTGATGGAATACATGCTATTTTTTGGATAGGGTGTTGGTATATGGAAATTTTCAATTGGATAGATTCCAAACTTTTATCCCTAAGGTGTTATGGACCCTCTTGTATTAGAAATTGGTGGATCATATTTGAACTTTAATTGAATTTTTTCATGTTATGATATGAATAATGATTCCAAAAATTGATTCGTGGGAGTATTTGATCCCACAGGTCGGAATTTTTCATGACTTGGACAAACTTTAATGTTTTTAAGGGTTCTGGAGAAGTTTTAGGGGTTTACTGTCTGGAAACCCAAACAACAGGGTGTGTGATGTTATGAACACACGCCATGTGTTCTTCTATTCTTGAAGGAACAACTTTTCTTAAGTACACTTTGTGTACGGTATGTACATGAAGTATATTCTATAACCATGTGACTGAATATGTGATCAGAGACACGGGTTTGAAAAAAGTTTGGTAGAACACGTCATGTTCTGGGACTACATGTCGTGTTGTAAAGAACCATGTATCCTGCCTTGTGACGAACAACATTGGTGGATGAAACATAGGTTGTACACATTATGTCTACTTTAAGCACATTGTGTATAGTCGAATGTGTGTAAAACTGTGTGATCAACGATATGGGTAGATGGAACTTAACTAGTATACACCATGTCTAGGGTGAATACTCCGTGTAGTGTTACCCAGGAGAGAATCGTGTAGTTCTAGCCATATATAAGTACTTGGGAAGGAGGGAAGATTCAATTACATGCCATGTATCAGGAGGATCATGCCATGTGTATGGGTGTTACATGAACAGTCTTGGAAGAGTTACATACCATGTTAAAAGCTTAAGGAAACACACTATGAAGGGTTTATACATGTCGTGTAACCCTGTTTTATAAAACTTGAATGTTTCTTCTTTTGTTACTTTCTAGAACTTCTAATTTTTTTTCCTTGATAGTCTTGAACCAAGGTGTGTGCTTGAACTTGTAGAGTCATGTCACCAAGACATCCATCAATTGTATGCCAGATCTATGGAAATGATCATACACTAGAAATGGTAGATCCGAGACTACTAGCAGATCTTCCCATCATGCCCGTTTTGGTACCAGATGTTATAATAGATGAAGGGGTTGATGCACAGTTTCGTGAAGGATTTTGGAGGATTTTAAAGATCTTTCTGGGATCACATCATCCTGCCCTGTCTATGGTAGAGTTGATACAGGTGTTACAGTAGTAGTATCCTCCCAATTTCTCAGGGGATGGAGGACCACAGGCTACATAGTCCTGGTTGAAGTCCATTCTAGCTATCTTTGAGAATCTGGAGACGCCTCTGGAGAGGAGGTGGAATCTCACAACGTACATGTTACGTGATTCCTCCAAGATATGGTGGGATGTTATCTCATAGGTGGGACATCATCAAGATATGTCTTGGGAAGTTTTTCATAGGACCTTCTATAATTACTTCTACCCCGAGACATTGACGGATGATCGAGCCTGAGAGTTCATGCATTTGGAGCTGGGTGCTCTTTCAATGATGGATTACTCATCTCATTTTACATATCTTCAACACTTCTCACCTGTTCTGGGAGGTGACAAGTTATCATTCACTAGGTAGTTTGAGGATGGTATTAGGTATAAAATATGATCCCAGGTGAATGTTTCTAGGCTGACTTAAGTGACAACTATAGTGAAACATGCACTGATTAGAGAGTGCAATATGAGAGAGTTGGGAGCTGAAAACCAAGTCAGTTCAACATCCAGGGCTAGTACTCCTTTTACAGATAGTAGGAAGTGCCGCAGGGAGCTTTAACGTGATGCTTTTTTAGGTAGCCAGTTGGTATGATAACAATGTGGTAATAGTGGGAATACAAGACCGCATTGTCCAAAGGACCGAGTCAAGTTCTGATTCTTTGATAATATGGGTCACCTTTATCATTTTTTGGGTGTTTTCACCCTCAGAAAGTGATAGGGGTTCTACTATGACTCCACATTCAAGAGAATGAACACCCATTTCTCATCAGTCAAGGAACTAGATTTTGTCAGTCAATTCAGTCTGAGGAGGTGGTCATCACCATGGTAGTTAGGAAATATGTATCAGCGACAGCAGGGTGGATCAGCTTAGGGTATTCAGGTTGGGTAAGAGGGTTGCAGTACAGGTCAGACTTTTGCAGTGGAGCCAACCTAGTAGGAGCAGGACCCCGGACCCTCTACAATTAGAGGTATGATTCTAGTTGCCTCAATTTTAGCTTCTAATATTTTTGATATAGGGGATTCCCATAGTTTTATATCTATTTCTATTTTTGAGAGAATTGGGATCTATATCTTTACTTTTGAGGATGTTATAATGCTAGACACTCCGTTGGGGATTTGTATGGCTATTGTACATCAGTGCAAGGAGTTCCCTCTGTAGGTTGGAGGGTTTCACTTTTTATGGGACCTCTATGTCTTAGAGATGACATGAATCGTTTTCATTCTCAGAATGGACTGGTTGGTCTCTTTTCCGGCCTTTGTTGACTGCTATCATCGTAGGGTGAGTTTCACATCACCATTTGGTGGTGGGTCTTTTCTATTCAAGGTTGAATAGGATGTCCAAGCAAGAAGATATAGACCCGAGCATCATGGGTTGGGAGGAATTACAGAACAAATTTCTAATTTATATCTAGATGACTAGGGGACTTCATAGATAGAATTTCCTCCAGTGGATGATCATTTTAGGGGTGTCTTTCTAGAATAATTTCTAGTTTTACCTCCATATCGAGAGGTATATTTCTCTATTGATCTTGTTCCAGGAGTGGCACCGGTGTCCATTACTTCATATAGAATTGCTACAACATAGTTACAAGAGCTGAAGAAGCAGTTAGAGTAGTTTTAGGTAAAGGATTTCATTCGACGCGTTTCTTCTCCTTGGGGGTTTTCTATCCTTTTCACGATGAAGGTCGACAGTACCCTAAGACTTTGTGTCAATTATCTAATGTTGAACTAGTTGATGGTCAAGAACCGATATCCCTTTCCTAGGATTGATGATCTCTTTGATCAGCTTCGAGGAGCCTGACTATTCTTAAAGATTGACTTGAGATCCGGTTATCATCATTTTCATGTTAGACCATCAGATATACATCTTACAACCCTTCAGAGCAAGTATGGTCTATACAAGTATTTGGTTATGTTGTTCACTCCCATGAATGTGCCAGCAGCTTTTATGGAACTAATGAACTGAGTGTTCCATGCTTACTTAGATTCTTTTATGGTAGTCTTTTTTGACTATATCTTGGTGTACTCTAACACTCGACACAACCATTCCATCTATCTTGAGATCGTATTTAGTACACAAAAAGAGCATCATTTATATGCCAAGCTATCAAAATGAAACTTTTGTATGGACCAGATTCACTTCTTATGTCATGTCATCTCAGAGAAATAAGTGTCAGTAGATAGAGAGAAAGTGATAGTAGTAGATTTCTAGGAGCATCCGAAGAATATTATTGAGGTATAGAGTTTTATGGGGTTGGATTGGTACTACAAGGGATTTATTCAGAACTTTTCATGCTTAGAAACTCCACTAATGGGACTGACTTATAAGGGTGAAATGTACTTGTGGACAGATTCCTACGATTCAGCCTTTCAGGAGAAGAAAGGGATATTGAATTCAGCATCGATACTGATGTTTCTAGATATGGGAAGAGCTACACAATCTACTGCGATGCATCAGGTATTGGGTTTGGAGAAATGTTTATATAGGGGGAAGGAGTCGTTGGATAATGGTCTCAGCAGTTGAGTCCAAATTGGGGGAACTACTCTACGCATGATCTTGGGTTAGCTACAATTGTTCATGCTTTTAACTATTGAGGTAATTATATTTTGGGAGATAATTTTGTGGTATAAAATGACCAAAAAAGTCTCAGGTATATCTTTACTCAGTAGGATCTGAATTTGAGATAGAGAAGGTGTGTTGAGTACCTTCAGTCTTTTTGCTTTTATCTTGCCTACATGCATGGGAAAGGCAAAGTAGTGGCTGATGCGTTGAGCAAGAGGAATTAGATACAGGAAGTTCAGGTAGAAAGTAGTGAGTGGAATCCTATGGATCTGTTCTCTGAGATTCATTTGGAGGTGCGTGATAGACAGGGTTAAGCATTTCTTTCTTATATAGCTGTTACCTCTACTCTACTTGATCGATTGAAAATGAGACATCTGTAAGATTCCAAAGGCCTAGTCCTACGGGAGAGTGTGTCAGGTGTGGACCCTAATCCTGGGTGGACTATAGATGATGAAGAGGTCTTGTGTTTTCATGGATTCATATGGGTGTCAGCAGATATACGTGAGGATTTGATGCGAGATTTTCATTCCTCGGTTTGGACAGTTCATCTTGGTGTCACTAAGATGTATCAAGATCTACACCGTCAGTATTGGTGGCCATGTATGAAGAGTTATGTTGCTGGTTTTTTTATTAGATGTTCCACCTGTTAGAAGGTAAAGGTAGGGAATCTGTGACCAGAAGGACTTTTACAGTAGTTAACCATTCCCTAGTGGAAGTGAAATTATGTTGTGAATGATTTTGTGATCGGTTTATCAAGGTCACCTTGAGGGAATGATGCGGTTTGGGTTGTTGTTTACAAACTCCCAAAGGTTTAATTTTTTTTACTGATTATGGAAACCTTTAGTGTTGATGATATTGGATGGTTTTACATCTGAGATATTGTATTTTTTTCATGGTGTTCCACACTCTATTGTTTCAGATAGGGATTCTCGTTTTACCTCTTGTGTTTGGTAGGGACTACAGAGGTATTTGGGTACACAGGTACTTATGAGTACAAAATACCATCCCTAGAATGATGAAGAATCCGAGCGTACGATTTAGGTTTTGGAGTACATGATTTGATCATTAATTCTATATTTTGGGGGCTCCTGGGAGAGACATATACCCCTAGTGGAGTTTTCCTACAATAACAATTTTTAGGAAATGATTCAAATGGAACCATATGAGGCTTTGTATGGTAGGCCATGTCGATCACCCTAATGTTTACTAGAGATAGGAGAGGCATATATTTTGGGACCTCATCTTCTCTAGGTGACCACTGAGTAAGTGGAGTTGATTCGGAAGAGGATGGCTATTGCACAGTCTCAACAGAAATATAATGCTGATCGAAGGAGATGACTTCTGGATTTTGAGGTCAGAGATTAGGTTTTCTTATGGGTCACCCTGAGGTTGGGACATAGAAGTATTAGGAGATAGGGGATGATTTAACTGAGATAATTTGGGATATTTGAGGGTTTTGAGAGTGTCAGGATGGTTTCCTATCAGTTGTAGTTAACTTATAGGTATCAGGGTATACACGATGTATTTAATGCTTATGAGCTACATCATTACTTTTCAGACCCGTCTCATATTTTCCAACCTGGGGAGGTTGAGTTGGAGGTGGATTCATCCTTCGAGGAGCACCCTATTCAGATTGTGGATTGCACCAAGAAGGTTCTTCGTGGCTGGTATGTTCCTCTGGTACTAGTGCTATGGAAGCATGGGTGAGTACAAGATGAGACTTGGGAGAGGGAGGTCAACGTACGATCACAGTGGCCAGAGTTGTTTGCAGTTTCTTCTTTGCAACCCTTAGAAGGAAAATTCGGGGACAAATTGCTTTATGGGGAAGTTTTTAAGAACCCGGATCTTCATTTCAGGTATGGATCCTTATTTCAAGTTGTTTTTAAGGAAAAATAAGAATTGGGAAATTTTCTATGTACACACCGTGTAATTATGAGTACATGTCTTGTACCCGGTTGTAGTGTGTAGCCATATACTGGTCGTGTAACGAATGAGTACATGGTCATGTGGGTGACCTGGAAGACCACCTAAAGCAGTGGGGGCATTTGAGGCTAGTACACGACATGTACATTAAATGAAACCACCATGCAATTTTGTTTTTAATTGATATATTGGAGCAGGGTTGTGTCTCATTTACGAATCATTCTTCTTCTAAACTTGGTTCATCTAGGAGCGATTGGGAGTGACAAACAAAGTCCAACCCACCGATTCCCCATCCATGGTCTGATCTAAACCCTAACATGTGCATTGGAATCCCACTGGTGAGTTCTCTCCTTTTCTTGATCCTCTCTTCCTGATTCCTCTTCACTCATGGGTTATTCAATGTTGAATGATTTTAACCTTTTTGTAGATCTACATCATTCTAGGCCGATTCAAGATCCTCTGTTTAAGAGTGTTCATTGTACAACATCAAGTTAGGTGGTTTGTGCCTTTCTTTGGTTGTCTCTGGATTATATATGCTAAAAGTGTCGAATACCGATGTTTAGGGTATTGCGTGTTTTGTAATTTACCCTTTTTTTAAGATGTGTTATGGTGTGTTTGTTTGAGAAAGGGTTATTGTTTATGCATAAGGTTTATTCATTGATTATGAGTGTATTTATCATGATTTATTGGTTATGGCCATTTGGTCTAAAATGCATGTTAGGCTTGCTTTGATTTCCATGCCTCGTGTTGTTAGGATAAAGTTACCATTTATTTGAGATGCATGTGATTCGCATTGTTAAAGAATGACCAAGGGGAATTTACTGTGATAGATTCCTGAGGTGGGGTCATTTATATGTGAATTTTTGTTATTTTTACCCAGAGGTATTGACCATGAGAGTGGTTGGGTGGTCATTTCCCATAGGGGTTAGACTGTGATAGATACCCAGAGAGTCGTTATTAAATAAATGTTAGACCATAGGCCATTGACCGTGACATCTTCTATAGAGTAATTATATTTTATTATTGCTATGAAGAAAAAGGGGTATTCACTATGAGATCTACCCAAGAGGTCATTTGTAAATGATTAGTTCCATGTGGGACTAAAGGGGTTAGATTTTGTGAGCATTCACAGAGGATCATTGTTTACTGAACTGATGAAAGGTTAAACTAGAGAGGTTAGACGGTGAGAACTTTACCAGAGAATTGGTTGTGAATAAATGAATAATTTTGAGGAGTCTTCCTAGACAAATAACAAGATTGTACTCAGTCTTACTTGATTGTTTAGATGGTCTTTTGAGACATCTGTTAGTTATTATCATACAAGGGGATAGAAATCTTATTCTAGATCTGGAGGTTACATTATTCAATTGATTGAATAATTAATAAATGTAAATGAATGTAATGGGAAACTGTTTGATTGTTTACTTTTGAGTAATTCCTATTTTATGAAATCAGTTTTTATATTACCTTCTCTATATATTCACTGATAGCTAGGCACAAATCTTTTGGTGGTTGCGTATTGGAATTCATCTCAAACCCTGTTTAAGTCAAGATTTTGGACCCAAATAGATTATATGGTAACAGGTATAGATATGGGAAAGTACCCTTCTTCATGAGGTACTTGATTATTGTTGAAGCTAGAGAGAATGCGACCAATATCAAGCTTGTGACGCTTTTGGACTTTATTGCTTTTCTGTACTTTGGTTTTAGTATTGTATTTCCAGCATTGTGACTTGTTTAGATGCATTCCTATACACATGTGACATGCATCAACTATATATATATATATATATGCTCTAGTTTCTTATTTTCTATCATTCTTCCACTGTTTACATCTATTTTATGGTATTACTATTTTCGCTACTATGTTACTATTTGTTATTCTGCTGTGTATACTCTCCCAATGAGGGCATAGTTTCCCCATTATCAGACCTCGGCCCACGCTACTTGTCGGTAGCCTTGGCATTTGGGGAAATGCACTTGAGGTCATGTGAGAAACCAGGTATGGGGAACCTTTAGGTGGAACTTGGAACCGATATGTTACATTAATATTCAACTAATTTTTTCTAGAAATTATATACGAACAAATAAAATTTTTCTCATAAAAGAAGTGTTTATGTAAAAATGATGGTTTTTCCCTTTTGATGGTGCACTTATTTTAAATATTTTTATACTTTTATAAATTATATTTTTTTAAATAAATATATTATGTTAAATAAGGATATCATAATTTACTTTGGTTGTGTTTTCGGTATTTTTCTAATAAGTTTCATGTTTTTATGAATAGTGAAAAATAATAAATTTTAATTTCAAGAAGATTTTTCATCAAAATAATTTTTATTGTTAATTATATATTTATTTGGTTATAATGTTTAATTATTTCATTTATTATTATTTAATACATTTTAGGTAATTGGAATCAATTTTACATTCAATTTTGATATAAAAGCATATCAATCTTTTGAAAATTTTCACTTTAAAGACTCATTGTTCTCTTCCGTCTACATGATTTAGTTTTAATTAATTTATGAAAATTATGTGATTTGAATATGGAAAAATGGATTTTTTCTTTTTAATTATAATTTCAAAATTTAATAATTACTTCCCTTTTATTTTTGGTCAATATGAATGGTAATTTAATAATTATAATTACCACGATTAAGTGTAAATAGGGTAATTATAGGTAAAAATATTGTCATAAATATTATAAAACAACCATTAAACTGTAAAAAATGTTATTGGATGAATTTAATTCTATAAATAAAACCTAAGGTTCAAAATTGAAAATTTTAATAGACACCTTTCAATGAAAATGACTTCATATTATTAAAACAAGACAGAGTAACAACATGCCGCACTCTTGTTTTTGATAGGAATAATATTTTTAATATGTGTATCAATAGAAGATATCCTCAACTATATTTATTCTTATGAAATACCAAAGGTTTATATACATGAATGCATTTTATTTTTAAATTTTAGTGAAGAAATAATTTTCATAAATAATTACACAATGATGATGGAATAATTATTAAATTAACAAAATGATCAATTTAATGATAATATAAATTTTAAAATAAATAAAATATCACATAATTATGGTTATGCAAAGATTTTCTAGGTAAATTTGACATGTTATATGTGTATTAAATGAATTGTTTTAATGTTATATTTCTATATTTTTTTTCTTAAAGTCAATGTAATGAATGGTTTCAAAATTGAAACTAGATATATTTTACAAGAATTATATTTTATTAAAGTTGTTAAAAATTATAATAATATTAAATAAGGATTAAAGGGATATGATATGGTCATAGATATCATTAATTAGTCATTTATGGTTCAATTTTTACCTTATATGTGAAAAAATCCACCTATTAATATTAAAATTTTTATTACAATAGTTAAAATAAAAATGGATTAACTAAGGGTTAATAAAAATGATAAGTTTAAAATAATATAAATAATTGTATAAGATATATTTTTTTGATTGTATTAGAAAATATATTACCTTATATAAAAATATGCATTCTTTTTGTTCTTTTTTATTGATATTGAATTTATTATAAATTAATCTATTGAGAAATTTCTAATGTGCCCCTCCATTCTCTTATAAAAGGGAACCTATTATTCTCGGTTCTTAACAATTTATAACCTATTTAAATATTCCACAATATATCAAAATTCTATCCCAACATCCCTCACTAAATTTTATATGCCTTACATTAAGAATAAATTCAACTAATAAGTCCTTTTGTGAAAACCAAAAAGAGAGATAACAAAAGAAGAGGTAACATTCATCAACGAACATTTTTGTATTATTTCCTCCTTAAAACCCTTGATTTTTTTAATAAATGTATATAGAATAACCTCCATATCCTAAATAAACCTGTATGTTTTAATATTAATGGCTCACCCTACACTGTCACACACTTCCTTGAAATAGGATACACAATCATCTTTTGTGTGTACTATTTAATATCGTCTCACAAACCTATGTAATTCATTATTCTATTTACACCATTAAATGTTGGGAATAATGTTGGTATTTATATTTTGATAAGATATATATGAAATTTTTTATGTATTTATTATTATTTAATTATCATATAACACATTACTTTATGCATTCCTTTTTTTTGTAAATATGATAACATCATTTGTGGACGTGTGGACTAACGCCACCTCAAAATGAAGTGATTCATTCTCAATTTACATATATTGTATTAAGGATGAGTTTAGTAAATTTATATTATATATTTTTCATAATAATTATATTTTAATGATATTATAAATATGTTTCATTTTTCTTATTTCTTTTAATATGATAATAAAATGTAAACAACATTCTTGCATAATTAAGGCTCGCCATCTCCATGAATGGTGTATTTCATTTTATAATTCACTATCTTATTGATTATTATAAAAAATATATAAACTGAATATATATATATATATATCATGGTTATCATTATGGGGATAATTAAATCATCATATTATTAAGAGGACCAAAAATATAAAAATCAAAACACATGTGAAAAACAAAGCAGATATTACCTGAAGCATAAAATTAACATGAAATTGAAAATTAATGGGTAATATAATATCATATTAAATTTATATATGTTATTAGATAAAATAAAATGGTTATATAATAGATATATAATAAAACTATATTTATTATAAAATATTTTTTTATATGTACAACGAGAGTAAAGATATAAGGTAATGGATTTTTGTCTCACTGTTATTTCTATGGGACACATGAACTATACACTTCTCATTTATTTTGTGTGGTTTATATATTGAACATTAATTTATTTTAATATTCTTATTCTTTATACTTATTGGTATTTACATATCCATTTTATGATCTCACATTCATGGGTTTTATGATTCAAATGTTACAAAACCGGTATGGTAATTTTGTCCCAATTTTCCTTCATTAAGAAACCTTAATATCCTTCTTTTATGAGGTGTATATACTAAAATTTTATAATTTGTATAATTAATATCCTTATTTAAATGATATTCTATGTTTCATGTAATTTTATTTTCTATTCAGTCATAAATCTATTTTCCTTCAAAAAAATGTTTTCAAAATATTTTTTAAATGTGCTTTAAATGATATATTATTCATTTTTAAGGAAAAGGATTTAAAAAAGAATTAAAATAGTTTTGAAAGATAACATTATATTTTTTAAAGGTAATTTTCATTGAAAAATGTTTTATAAATGTTTTATGACTTAAAATGAATTTTCAAAAGTGAAATAATATTTTCCTCAAGAATTATTTCTAGTGACCTTTCAAAATAATTTTCCATCCAAGATAATATTATTTTATGTAACTAATGTTTTCCTATGGTTATGATCACATGATATCATTATTATTATTTCTATGAATGGTTTTTATTTATGATGGATCAATACTTATAAATTTTGATTCTTTTCAATGAGTTTTGTTATGATTATATGTTTATGAAACCCTTTTCTTCTCATGAGTTCTGATATGATTTATGTACTTATGGAACCCATATGTATGGTTTTCATTATGTGATGGGAGGGAACTACATTTACATTAAATTCATTGGGTAAATATAGAAAACTCTAGTTGTGTATATATATATATATATATATATTATACATGAAACTAATTTCATATTCACAATTCTATGTGTGGAATTGGTTTTCATGCCCAAATTTTATGTGTGGACCTAGTTTTCATGTCTATATGTATAAGGAAGGGCCTAATTTTATGTCCTTAATTTAATTGGTGGACCTTTTACTATTTATACTTTTTCAAAATGTTATAAGTTTATGTGTACGCCATAATTTTATGACTTATTTCAATGTTATAGTCTAATGGATTATGATCTTTGATTCCCTTATGATTCATGTATTATATACTTATAATATTTATCCCATGATTCATGTTTATGATCTTTGATATGAAGGGTATGATCTTGTAATATTATAATAATGTTATCATACCATTTATAATCATGATTATTCTTACATATCTCACTTTTTTACCCTTACTGAGTATTTAAGCTCACACTTTTTTTTTCATATAACCATAATATGATGAATTTTTTAAGATATGATTGGTAAAAAACGGTTCTGGATATGAAGAAATAGGCATGATAAGGTTTGGATGTATTTTGAACCATTTGATTAGGATTCCATGTTTCTATAGTCACTCAACTAATATGGTATTTGGGCGTGTGTTTGTATTCCACAAAAATGATGTAATGTCTATGTATTTTAAGTAGGGGTCATTATACGAAACCCTTAGATCCTAAAGAATCTGATGGAACTATAGTGATACTAGGATTTTATGATCATGTTCCACTATATAGAGCAGAATAAACAAGATAGAAATTTTTAATGTGACTTGAGCATCTATAAGAACCACATATCTTGGGCACCTCAGTGAAAACCCATTTCAAGTGCATATGATTACCACAATTGTAGGTAATCAGAGGTATAATTCTTGGCACCACACAAGGTCTAGAAGAACACTGATATCAAGAAGAACCATAAGAATCATTAGTATCTCTCATCATGTTAAATGATCTCACATAACTTCCACTTGCATAAAAAGAAACTCCAACCAACCCTGACACACCAACCATGTTAAACTCAACCCTTAACACTTTATCTATCACATAATCATAATAAGGAAGATTCAACAAGAAAACCTAAGAGAGAATATAATATCAATGTACTATCTCAAACCATCAAGTCTTCATCTTCTCATTTGATACAATCTCATGTGCATACTACAAAAACCTAGAAAACTGATTTTCATAATTAGTCATGATCCTATCATCCTTCTTGGTTTTCAAGAAATCTATAGCCTTTTTAGGAACAAGAGACTATTGATAGAATTGGAAAATGAAAATAAAATTAATTTCCATTGAATATAATCCCTCATTAGTATTACCCATTACCATAATTTCCCACCATTTCTTAGTAGGTTATTCCATCTTTAATTTGGAACATTTCACCTTGATTTCATCATGCGTCACCATGAACTCAAACAAAATCACAATTCTACTCAACCAATCCATAGTATTTTGAGGATTTCTTGAGCCATGGAATGCTGAATGATTGAAGATAAGTAAATACTAATAATGAGTCTAGAAAAAATCACTCTAAGGTTCCACAACTAGAGCCTAAATGGTAATGGTTGTAGGTTCTTGTCTCAGAGCTTGGACATCACACACAATAACATCAAATAGATTTTTTTCCATGAGATGATTTTATTTTTGTGGTTAATCATCAGCTTATTCTTAGATCATATTCAAACATATTTTCGGTGGCCTGATGATACACAACATCAACATACAATAATTAATTCCCCAGAATATTACTCAGATTATCACTCAAACAAGAGAAATAGGGGAAAATATTTCCATTATAAAAGAAAACCAAATTTCAATTTCAAAATATCCAAATGTAATGCAGTAAAAAGACTAGAACTAATCCAAAAATGTGTTTCCAAAACCACCCATGGTTACTTAACGCTCATTTTGTTGAAATATTTCCAATAACTCACTCACAACCACCTCTTAAGTCCTTACAGGATTTCACAATTATACACAAACATCATGGAATAATTCACAACCTACACATTTGATACAAATTTTTCATGAACCATCTTAGATACCCTAGTTCCATGACATCCAAGCTAATCCTTACATGTCACAAAGGGAATTCCCAATCTTCATGGGTTGGTGAGAAGTACCTGACATCATACTAGTCAAAATTGTGAAATGGTTTTCCACAAAAAAAATGACTAAATAAAAATAAGTCAGTGTGACCAAAGATAAACCCCAATGGATACAGTATGATAATTCAAATAGGTATATCAAAACCCAAATAGTACATCCCCAAATTACCATAGTAATAGGATAAAACAACCAAATTACTAATATACATAACACTCAATTCCCAAGAATAGACAACAACCACCACCTCCAAGAGTTGTTTTCCCATTACTCGATAATGGAGGAAGGAAATCTATAAACACACAAAGGAAAATGTAGGGTGTGAGATAAAATCCTAGTAGTGTCTCACCAATTGTTCCATAACAAGATCTTAAAAAACCCAAAATAATTCATTCATTTTAAAATAAAATCGTCATGGAAATAATTATATATTGATACAAATCATTATTTTCATTTAAAATGATGCAAACATTTTTAAAAATGGATTAAGTAAAAATATTATATAAAATTGTATATATAATCACTATCCATGATTAATGTTGATTCAAAATCAATGGAATCTATATCAATGTAATAACATCAAACATGATGGTCATCTTCCCTATGGTATGATAGTTCCATGTTATGAGATCCTCACACACTCATAATGGTTATCATGGTATGATGTGTGCCCACATCCCTTGGGAACAGGTCAATGATGAGTCTTCAACATCCCTTCTAGAAAAAGATCCACCTCACTATGTTTTTTAGAGTTATAAAGTTTCAATTTGTTGTTAGGGAATTAACATCCTAATATATTTTCCCCTAATAACCCATTAACTTACCAGGATCTCTTGTGCTTATTCAAATCATCAAATAATGGAAAAATTCGTTCAAAATAGTTTAAAATCAATTCTCACTATTTATAATTCTAATTTTCCAATTTAAATTTAAAAAACATGATTTTTTAATAAAATACAACCTTTAAATATAAAACCAATCATAATTATCTATCAAATAAATTAAATCCATTTTTTCTACAAATAAATATCACAATCCAATTTAAAATTTCAGTCAATGTCCAAATATACCCAATTTTTGAGTCTATTGGAAATTGGTGTTTCCCCAAATAATAACTATTCCTCTTTAGGATAGAATTACACCCTTGTTGTGGTCATTTCATCCAAGATAGAAGATAGCCAAGAGAAAAACCATCTCAGTGTCTTGAAGAAGTACAAGTATATCATTGGAAGGTCAATTGATTACATTTAGGGGATAAGTATAGCCTTCTGCATGCATAAAATTCCCATGAAACATGAGTGTAAGCCTATAGTGGAAGCCCAATGAAGACTAAATCCAAACATGAATGAAGTTTTTATAGAAAAGGTGATTAGAATTCTTGATACAGGAATAATTTTTCCCATTTTTGATACCTTGTATGTAAGTCCTGTCCATGTGGCACCTAAAAAGAGTGGAGTGATAGTGGTCGCTAATGAAAAAAAATGAACAAATTCAAACAAGGGTAATGAACAAATGGAGAGTCTGTAAAGACTATAGGAAGTTAAATGCTTCCATAAGAAATTACCACTTTCCCATGCCATCCATGGACCAAATGTTAGAGAGGTTGTCAAGAAATGAGTTTTTTCATCTTTCTTGATTGTCAATCTGGTTACAACCAGATTGCCATTTCACCTGAGGACCAGGAGAAAACAACCTTAACATGTCCATTTTGGACATTCACCTACCAGTGGATTCCCTTTGGCTTGTGCGGCTGTCCTACCATTTTTCAGTGGTGTATGATGGAAATATTCTCAGACACGATTGAAAGGTTAATTAAAGTGTTCATGGATGATTTTTCTATTGTGGGAAGTAACATTGAGAGATTTTTAGAAAATCTGAAACATGTGTTGGAAAGGTGCCAAGAGACTAACTTAGTCTTAAACTGGGAAAAGTGCCTATTCGTGGCTACTGAAGGCATAGTTTTGGGTCACAAGGTATTTAAGAGGAGGCTGGAGGTTGATAATTCCAAAGTTGAGGTCATAAAAAAGATTCCCCCACCTAAAAATATCAAAGCAATTAGAAGTTTATGGTTCAAACTAGGTTTTAAAGGAGGTTAATTAAAGACTATTCTAAGATTACTAGACCCCTATGCTCCTTACTGGTTAAGGAAAAACCCTTTGTATTTGATGAGAGATATCTATAGTCCTTTAATCTACTCAAGGAGAAGCTGACCACCTCACATGTTATCACTACCCCTGACTCGAAGCTTCCTTTTAAAGTGATGTGTGATTCAAGTGATTTTACAGTAGGAACTGTTTTGGGACAGAGGAAGGATATGCAGTTGTATTTTATTTACTATTCCATAATGTTGTTGGATGATGCCCAAAATAATCATTCTACCACTGAAAAGGAACTAGATACTGTAGTGTTTGATTGGTAAATATTCAGGTAGTACTTGATAGGATCAAGGGTCATCATTTTCACAGATCATGTAGCCTTGAAGTACTTGCAAGCTAAAAATTATTCAAATCATAGACTAATTCGACGGGCATTGCAGTTGCATGAGTTTGATTTAGTGATTAAGGATAAGAAATGGGATGAAATTGTAGTTTCATACCACTTGTCTAGGCTGCCCAACACCTCAAGTGAGGAACCAAGAGAGGTCAACACTTCTTTCCCTGATGAACAATTGTTTGTTGCTTCTATGTAGCAGTCTTCTTGGTTCGCAGACTATGCCAACTTTCTGGATATTGGAGTCATGCCCAAGGACCTCTCACACAACCAGAGGAAGATTTTTATATCTGATTTGAAATATTATATTTTGGATGACCCTCTACTATTTCGGAGGTGTGCTGATGTGATTTTGTGAAGATGTGTTGCTAAAAAAGATATGTTTCCCATACTTGATAGCTTCCAATCATCACCTTGTAGTGGCCACCATGGAGGTTAGAGGAAAACTTAGAAGGTCTTACAAGATGGTTTCTATAGGCTAACTCTGTTCAAGGATGCTAGAATTTTAGTGATTGGATGCAAAAAAATGTCATCTTCTGGGAAACATTGTAAGAAGGTAATAACTGCATCAGAAAATAATTCTAGAAGTTTAAATATTTGATGTGATGAGATTGGAATTCATGGGACCATTCCCATACTCCTATGGGAATGAGTCCATTTTGATTACTATGGACTATGTGTCCAAGTGGTTTGAGGAAGTAGCTCTGCCCAACAATTCTGCTGCTGGTGTAGTCATGTTCATCAAGAAAAAACATTTTTTACAGTTTTGGTGTGCTTTGAGTATTCATCACTTATAATGGGACTCATTTTAATAATTATAAGTTCAATGGTTTGATGGAGAAGTATTGGTGCTTACATAGGACAATCGCCACTTACCACCCATAGTCTAGTGGGTAGGAAGAAGTATCAAACAGATAGCTCAAATAGATTTTAGAGAAAACAATTTCTATCTCTAGGAAGTACTGGTTAGTGAAGTTGTATTAGTCCCTTTGGGCCTATAGAACTTCTTCAAAGACTCTTATTGGTATGTCACCGTACAAGCTTCTATTTTGGAAAACATTCCATCTACTTGTTGAGTTACAACAAAAATCTTATTGGGTAGTGAAGACACATAACATTGATTTCAGTTTTACTGGTGAGAGGATACTATTAGAGATGAGTGACCTGGAGAAGATTAGAAGAGAATATTATGAGAATACCAAAATATTCAAAGAAAGAACAAAGTATTTTCATGACTCAATTATTCAGAACATGAATTTTGAGGTTGGTGAGAGGGTCATGTTATTCAAATCTAGATTGAAAATGTTTCCTGAAAAGTTTAAGACCAAGTGGTTAGGACCCTTTACCATTCTTAGAGTGTTGGTTGATGGATATTTGGAGCTAGTTGGAGAAGAGAATCGACCTTTCTTGGTCAATGGTCAGAGAATAAAAAAATTTCCGAAGGGAAACAAAAGGGATTGGATGCTATATCTTTACTAAAGGAATGAGCTATTTCAAGTCTAATTAAGGGCTCTAAAATTAGTGTTTCATGGGAACTAACCCATGATTTCTTAGTTGTTTTCCATTTATTTCTGTTCTTTAATAATGTTAACCACTACTTCTTATTCTCCTGTTTCTCCCTTTTATTTCTTGATGGTGTCTCATTACTTTCTACTAATTGAGAGAGTTGTTGTTAATAGAAACTAGGAAAAGGAAAACCAAAAGGAGCTATCCACTGCATCATATGGATAACATCTCTTCAACTTATCCCTTGGTTTACATTTCTTGAGCTTAAAAATTCTATATTCTTATTTTATTTCTCTAAACTTGTAGGAAATTAAAAGGGGTAATCATTGGATTCTACAAAAAGGAAAATTTTGAATGTAAATTATTGGTCAATGATCAAAATTCAGGGAAGTGTTATTCTATTTTTCTGATTTTAATTTTATGCTCATTTTTTACCGGTATTCTTCATGGTCGTAAGTGTGGGGGAGGCCCCTTGATTTCATTTGAATTGTTGAGAATTGAAATTCTTCTTGGGTGTTTTCTATTTTATTATATTGAGTTAAATATTTTGATGAACTGAATTATTAAACTAGCTTACACCCACTACACTCATTGTGATTCAACTAATGTTGTGCATTCAAACTTTGCACTCTGCTACTGATTACATCACATTTTATGTTTCTGTGAACAAAAAAATAAAACAAAAACAATAAAATCAAAAAAAATCATCCTTTTGTTGCTTTTTGTATATATATTTTTTCTTCTTTTCTTTTCTTCGGTATGTGGAAAATTTTCTTTTTGAACCTTCTTGTTATCCAACAACATTATATTAAGTTTTTAATTTTCAATCAATTTTGAACAATACTCTCTCCCACCTTAGAATTCAACATTGGGGAAAATGTTGGATTTTAGGTTTGGGCTAGAGGGGTCATTTTCTAGTGTCACTTCAAATCCCCCCTTCTTGAACCTGTGGTTTGTGTCTGTTTAAAAAATGGTTAACTTTTTCAAAATTCATTCAAAAAAATTTCTAATTATTTCATCACTTCAAGGTCATTGTAGGTTAAGTGGTACTTCTATTCAGTCCTGTTTAGTGGATAACTTCTTGTTGTATATTAAGAGTGAAACTTAGTCATAAACTGCTAAGAATGAGTGATTCCTAAGTGGAATTATTCATTGTTTTATAAAACTTTCTGTTTATGAACTAAAGATGGGAGTGTGACATGTTAGGTTTTGTGCAATGAGGATCATGACTTAAGGTAACTATAAGTTTTCATTGGAACTTGGAGGACTCACACTTTTATTAAATAATATTCAATCACTTTAGGAAGTCAACTCAAATGATTATTTGTTAAGTCATTTGTTACTAGAGTAAAATGAGAAAATAGGATCCCACAATGACTATCTGAGATACGGTTCACTGGGTGCGTTTTTGTGATAAAATAAATCCAATTTAAATTTTAATAAGTGCTATGTACAGTGCTCTGCACATAGAATATGGCTGGGAAAAAATATTCCCTTGTAAAAAAAAAGAACTCAATAAGATGAGAGGAGTTTTGATGCCAGATGAAGAAGGGAGTAATTTATTGGGTTAAAATTGATTTGAGTTGAATCAATAAAGTGATGAAATAAATAGACTTTAATATTTGGAACCTGGGGGAAGGTGAGAATTGAAGGTTCCCTTGGTTATGTTTTGAGTTCCACTTTATCTAGCCTATCAACACTCCTCGAATCAAAACATGAATTGGAAATTGGAGTAGGACATTTAATGAGTACATATATGAGGCATGAAATACTTGAAAATGTATGAATTTTTAAGGCTTTTGACTTCCAGTGAGTTTTTGAAGCTAGGAAGGACATCATATTTGAACACCTTTGAAAATCCTTACACACTGTTCGGTCTTGATCCTCTTGATATTAAAGTTTAAACATGCACTTTTTGAACTAAAAATAATAAATCATCTTTCTGTTTTAAAGTCAAAGACATGCATTTGTTTGAGAAAAAAAAGTTTTAAGTGTAGGGTAACTTGATGTGGTGGTGTTTTCACATTCTTTGCCGTATCCTTTTTGGTATTTTTACTGTATTTTTAATTCCAAAGTGTTGTATTTTGTTAAATAATTTATTTTCGGTGTTTTTTGTACATTAATTTGTAAAATAATCATTTTTTATTTTAATCATATATTTTGGTGATTAATTGTGTTATTTTGAATAATTTTCAAATAAAATAATCATTTTTATATAAACTTTCATTTTTTATTCTTTTGTTTTTTTTCATTCTTTTCCAAGAAAATTATTTTATCACTTCATTAATTTAATCAATTCAATATTTTCAATTGTAAATATATAAATTTTACATTTTTCTTTTTAATTATTTTAATAATTTAACGAGTTTAAACAATTTCATTTTATTTAATTAATTTTTTAATTATTTAATTTAATTAATTTTTTATTATTTAATTGATTTATTAATTGTTTGATTAATTTAAGCAAGCAAATTTCATTATTTTAGTTGACCCCTCACCATGCCACCATATCTAAACCCTTGCTATCTCACCGTTGGCACCCCCGACCACCGTTTCATGCCACTGTTTCCTTTACTTCATTGTGCCATTGTTCCTCATGGTGACACAATAACTCCACCCACCACTTAATCCTGTTGCTACCTCATAGCAATTGTGACCATTTTCCGTCTCACCACCACCACAAAAATCACAACAACAATGGCAGGAAGATCACAAATTAAAGCAGCAGTAGATATGCGAAACAACAGTATATCTAAACCAAATCACCAGCCAACTCAGAATTTAATGAAGAACTATAACCGAACATCCCTAAATTCATTGATTTAAGAAAATCTAAAAACATTGACCAAAATGTCAAACCAGATCTGGTCTAATATAATAAAATCATTTACATTATAAATTTATTTGTTTTATTTATTTGTTTATTTTTTTTACATAATTATTTAATTAATTGATATACATATATATAATAGTAATATAAATAAACTTTTTATATATTTATTTATCTAAAAAATAATAATAATAATAATTATAACTATAGGTATATATAATTGACATGTGTGTTTTTTGGTGTTCCATGCAGGGGGAGTCTCTCATAAAGGTGGAGTCTGGCTAAAAGAAAAATTATTCATAAGAAAACCATGAGAAGATTCTCGAAGTCGCTGAAAGGGGATTTTTTTCACTTACAGGGAGATTACTGGAGAGCTGGTGACGAGTACATCGGAGCATGCCATGTGGGATGATGATGCCTGAGGGGGTTCGTGGCGCACATTTTTTCGGTTATGGAGAAACTGCTCTAGTGATGGGTGGGGATAGAGAAGCATGGTGAAAGTACTACATGGAGGCCGAGGAGGACTTACAAGAGATTCCAGATACTTTGATTCATGGAATTGCGGTGACGAGCAGTGCATTGTACTAGAGGGTTCAGAGAACTTCCAGGATCTGGATTGAACAATCCATTGAGAATTACAGATTTCACATCAGAGATCATATCATCATCTAGGATTTAGTGCGTAGAATCAGCTTCGGAGTAGCAATCACCATTCCATTCCAGATTCCTAGGGTGGGATATTTGAAGAAATTCTTCACCTCTTCACTACAATGAAGTAGTAGTGCAAGGAATTGGGGTTTTCTAGAGATCAAGAAGCAGGACGAACATTTTATTCCTCTTGTGCTCTGTTTTTACGCAACTTATTATTGAATGAAATACCTTGCGTTTAGCTTATTTAAATTATTGAATTCAATCATGATGTTAGGCTAATATTACTTGGTGGATTTGCCTGGTCTTCTAGAGTTGTTGTTCTAATTTTTATGCGTTCATTTTCTACTAGATTTCCTTCTCTATTTCTCACACCGTCGGGACAGTTGTATATACAAAACGTCATGTATCTGTTAAAACTGAACTTGATTGGAACTAATTTCAAACCATTTTAAATATTAGGATTCAACTGAAATGTTAAATAGGCTCATGAGAGAGGGAGGTTCATTGAGTTCAAATTTCAATTTGAACCCAGTTAATTTTGACTTTTAATCATTGGTTGATCGAAATATTTCTAATGTTGAAATAATTGTATAAATTATTTCGTCAAATGTTGAACAGAGTAAAAATCCGACCAACTAATTTTAATCAGATACAGACACTTCGATTTTAGTGCATAAATAAGGACAACAATATTGAAGTCGACCAGTTGATTTCCCTTTGTCAATCGTATTGATTGCTCAAGATTTTTCTCACTGCTTGTTATGTGCTGCTTCACTACTAGTCTTACTTTCCTGCACTCACACACATTTACATTCACATTAAAACCTTTTTTTTCACTTCTCAGCATCATTGTCACTTCCACTGAAGTCTCTTCTATGTTTTTGTTTTGTGTGTGTGTGTGATTTTGTTTTGTTTTGTTTTTATTTGATCATGAAGCACAACTCTAGACCTCCCTATGGTTTGACCTTAGCTTACCACTATATTAAGTAGTAAGTAGGTTATAAATTTTAGTTTGTCACTCATGCTCAATGACATACGACAACCATTTTTCTAGTTTCCATTGATGACTGATTTCCTAAATTGAAGTAATTAGGAATTTGGAATTGACTTGTGATTGCCTTGCTAATTAATTTATAATTGAATCATGGATCAAACGATGGGGGGTTTCCCAAATAGATATTTGTTTTGGATATTGGTTATGGGTTAAGATATTGTAATTGGGATATTGAATTGATTGTGTTAAGATAATTAATTGGGGGAAATTAATTATGAAATACTGTTTGGCTATGTAAGATAATTAATTGTGAGAATTAATTATATGCCATGATGTTGATCAAAGATAATTAATTGTGACCATTAATTATGAATAGTTGAGACTTGATATGGATAATTAATTGTGAAGAATTAATTATGGAATGAGAATTGTGTAGATTGATTAATTAATTGATGAATTAATTAATGGGTTATGTTCTTAGTTAATTGTTGTGTTAACTAATGGTCTTTGTCATGTTTAACTAATTGTTGGATTAGTAATGAAATGATGCGGCTAATTCTTGTGAATTAAATAACGATTAAATGTTTGAGAGATTTGTGGTGCTAGACATGTCGTTCTAGACCTATTAGAAGTTGGGACTTGGACATAGTGTTCCTCCCCAATAGTTATCCAAGATTGAGATTATGGGGTGTTAGGCACAACGAACTAAACCGAATGAGATATGGAGTGCTAGGCATGGAAACCTACACTGAATGAGATGTGGGGTGCATGACATGAATTTCAACACCAAATGAATGATAAAAATGAATGATGATTCAAATGGAAAACATGAATTGAAACTGGGCCTAATGTGATGATTAAAGTATAAATGATTATGTGATAAATGTTTAATTATTCATTGTATTTATTTCTTCATAAAACTATACACACAATCTCTTGTCTGGACTTGTTTTAGATACTATTGGTGGTAACCTACTGAGTTGCTCTCACACCCTATTCTGGCCACCAAATAGGAACCCGAGTAGAATTTTTTGTTGCAGGATAGGACAAGGGCAAGGCCCTGGGATAGGTTGCTGTTTGGGATTGGATCATGGAAGAGGGAACCAGATGTGGTTCGGGGCTCGCTTGAGAGTCGTTGTTTCTTTAATTTTGGTTTAATTGCAAACACTTTAAATTATCATAGTCATAGCATGTTTTAACTTTTAGTTGAGTATTGTATTCTCTTGTTTTGAATATCATATGGCATGATATTGTTTTGGTTATTTATATTCTTCTGCACTGTTTTATTTTTGTTTTCTTCTGTTGGTGTTTTATTCTGATGAAAGATGGTATAGTATCCCAAAGGCGAAATTACTAGACCCTCACTACTATTCAGCACCCTCTAGAGTACGGAGAGGCGCTCTTGAGGACATGTGGCCAACCGGCTTTGGGCACCGTTTAGTGGCACCCGGGTTGGGACACGATAGTAAAAATGGTACCAAGAAATGAATATATAATAAATAAATGGAGTAGAAAAAAATTCATGATTTTTCTTAAAATATGGATCATAATATTTCATCAATAGAAGCATGAATTTAAACAATCCCGATAAAAGATGAGATTGTAGAAATAATGTGTTACCAATTTGTTAACATTGACTCATTATACACATGAGACAATAACATTACATAAAGATTAAAATATCATGAAATAAATAATTTCATGATATAACATGTAAAATGTAAGTTTATAAACCTTATAGAATAATATAGGTGAATAACATGTTCTTGGACTCAAATAAAGAAAACTGAGATAAAATTAATTTACTGACTTTGTATCAATTGAATCATAAACTCCATTAATGAAGTACCATGAAATAGAAATGTAAATACCAATAAAATTAAGTATATGCATCATATAATACATCCATGTGATGTATAAACACCACATAAAATAAAATTGGAGGTGAACATGGCTTGTGTCTCACTAAAAATATATGTGAGATGAAAACACATACATTGTGTCTTGACTATCGTCGTACTCATAAAAAAATTCATGTATAATAAATATAAGTTTATTATAAATCTAATAAATAAAATTATTCTTATATATAATAATATATATGATTTTTTATGACTTTATATTAACAGTTTATTATCAATTCTATGTTAATGTTATGCTTTGGGTAATATCCTCTTTGTTTTTCGTACATGTTTTGTCTTGTTATTCTAAATCCTCTTCCATAGATAATGATTTAATTATTTACATTATGTAAAACATGAAATAAATATCATATATATTAATTATATGTTTATTTCTAATAATCTATAAAATATATTAATATGAAATAGAATACAACATTCATGGAGATGGTAGGTCGTACACACGCATAAACTTTGTTACTGTTTTATTATCACACTAAAAGAAAGTAAGAACATGAAATATATTTTTATATGTATATAATATAATTATAGATTAATTATTATTTCATATATATCATATATTTTCCCTAAACCCAACCTTAAAACATTCCATATATTTTTGAATGAATCACATCGCTTTGAGGAGGTGGTAGTCCACACATCCACAAATAAAGATATCATGTTTACAAAAAAATGGAATGCCTGAAGGTATGTTTTATATAATAATTAAAGAAGCATAAATATTTACTTAATTCCACATATATAATTTAAAAAATATTTTCCATCATAATTATCGATAGTTATAGTTCTAATTGTAAAAAAAACATCATTTTGTGAGGCAGTAGTTCTCCGTATTGAAGAATTGTATGTTCATTACCTATTAGAAGAAAGTGTGTAAATGTGAAGGATAAGACCATAGAATAAAGAAATATATGTATATGGAGGACAATTATGTTATTATATAATCATATTATAAGATGTTTTTAATTTTATACCATGAAAATAAAAAAAGGACCTTGAGGAAGGTTGTTAACCCTTCTTTGGGTAACTCCTCTTAGTCTACACAAAATAGTTTCCTTAGATGGATTGATTCCTAAAGGGGACCTTCTCGGAAGAATGGAGCTATATTGGGAAAATATTATTTCAAGGTTTTTCTAATAAAAAGTGGCCTAATAGGTGAATGAGAGTGACAGGGTGAGTTCCCTTTTATAGTGGAGGAGGAGTGACATTCTTGTAAATATAAAAAGTAAACAATATTGAGAGATATACCTTACATAATGTGGCCCAAATAATTTTTCATATTTTAAAAAATAGGGGAAGTGGTATAAATATGTATATATAATTTATTTTGGAAAATTTTATTGGTCATTTGGCCTCTTAATGTTAATGATCAACAATTATGTAATCTTGTTTTTACCTTAATCGATGTAATTAATTTTAACTACCCTCACGAATTTTTTTGGTAAAAAAATATGTCAACCTTATTATATATTATAAAATATTATCATTCCAAATATAGAATAAAATTTTCAAAATTATAATAATATAAGTGGCATAAATTTATTTAATGTTAATACCACAACTGTGTCGTTATAATGGGTTTTTAAGCGTAAAATTCCAAATGTTTTATATGTTTTTAAAAATAATTTTAGTTTTAAAATTATTCCAATGACCTAAATTAGACTAATTTATGTATAATTTTTCGAATTATAATTTAATACAAAATTAATATGTAATTTTACTATATAAATAAATTAGTTGAAAAAAAAGTTTTCAATTAAAATTCTGTATTTTTCACTATTCATAAAAAAATGAAACTTCTAAGAAAAATACGAAACAATATAGCCAAATAAAAATTTTAAATTACTATTTCAAAAAAGTAGATTATTATTTTAATTAAAAAATATAATTGTTTTAAAAAATAGATTTAAAATGTGTTCTCGGTTAAAAGGTTGAAAAATTTACTTATAGAAAAATACATCTTATTATTCAAAAAATTGGATTTATTCTTATCTTATCGATATAAAAACTATTGGATGAGTGTAAAAAATTAATTGAATAAATAATATATTAATTAAATTAAAATAATTCATCAATAGTGGTTTTTTTTATTGAGATAAAATGGTGTTTTTATATAGTTTTCTTATAAAAGTAATTTCTTTATTTTCTACTAGTTCATTCCTTGATTTCTTGCTACTTGAAAACCAATGGAATCATTTTACATACATGTGTAAACCATAGATTTATAATTTATTCAATCTCATTAATATCTACCATTCTAATGGAAATGTGACAATTTTAATGAAATTTAAATAATATTGTTAATAGTATATTTTAGTTCGATAAAACTTAGCCCTGAAAGCACCACAATATATCAAAGGGACTCATTATTATGTGTAACAAAAGAAAATCATAGTGTTTTGTGTACCACAAGATACTCTGTGTTTTCTCTGGAATAGTCTCAACATGTTGTTACATAAAATGTAAGAATAAATTAGATCACAAGATAGATTCATTGTTACATGAAATGAAAAATATCAAAACATTAAATAAATTTGACAAACAATATTTCACAAAAATTTGGGGTGTTACATTATACACCCTTAAAACTAATTTCAACCATGAAATTATTCTAGTTTATCAAAGGTTTAATACTTGGAATTTAATTTCCTAAAAACCCACATTTTAAAAATGAAAACAAATCCTTTAAAATGGGATGGTTGGAACCGTAACAGTTTTTTTTAAAAAAGTGGTGACATGAATTGGGCACCCAATTCATGCCCCAAATAAATTTATTAAAAACAAAAGTACCATTAAAAACACGAGGTGCAATGAATTTATACCAGCCAAAATTTTGAGAATTACAAACAAAGATATACAAAGAAAGATCCATTAAAGTCATGTGATGCACTGTCTAGAGGGGACTCTGTCAAATCAAATTTGTTGGAACTGATCATCCGAAGAGCTGCTCGATGTTGCTTCTCTATCCACATGAAAAACTTCTCTCCCACTGTTGTAAACTCTTCTATGATCTCTAAAGACTATTTTGTCCATGGGGATTCCAGCAATCCACTGTCTAAGAAAGTCCTTAGAGAACTGAGAGAACCAGTTAGAAATGAAATCAAGTAATGTTTTGGACCAAAAACCATTGAGAGTGTCGAATAACATTGCAATATCACCTTCCAATAATCACAGGAGATTCTAGCATAGGGAAAACAATGTCATACAAGTAGAATACCAGAAAAACAACATCACCTTCCAGAAGGAGATCATGCAGTACAAGATTTCAGCAATGAAACATCTCATTCCAGAATTGCAATAGAAGGAAGTCACGCCGTTCCAGACAGTGAAAAATCACCATCCATTATGCATACAATAAGAGCACAAAAAAAGGAAAACAACAAAATAATCCCAGCCTTAGAGGGCATGCAAAGTGAATCCAAGAAATCTGAATCCCAAACAGAGAATTCCAGTGACAAACAGAGAATTCCAGTGACAAACAAAAACAGAACAACTTAGATGGACATATCCTGTACTATGCTGACTGAAGCAATTGAATCAGAAACATTCAAAAAAACAAAATCATTCTAGAAAGAGACAGAAAAGCACGATCAAAGATGGAACTGGTGAAATGAAAAAGGATCATAAATAAACACACTCCCATGGAATGGCCTTGAAATCAAAATCAGGATTTCTTTTATATTTCTCTACCATCCTATGAACATACGATTTCAGATGTCAAGGTATTCCTCAACAGTTATGAGCCTGTCCGTGTATTTCTGAAATGTAATTGCATCTTGTTCATCCATCCAGGCATCAACTGCATCCCCCAGCTGCTCCTCAATGCAGTAGGCATCTCTATACGTAGGTTTTTGTTTTCTTTCATCGTTATCCTCATCTGATTCAGAGTCCTCCTTAGGAAGTTCACTGTCAGCATTCGTTTGTTCAGTCATAGTTGGGAGTGATGGAAACTCCCTCCTAGTGGCATCGAGAGATCTTGTGACTATTGTTCTTTCAATTTTAGAATAATCTCTGCACTTCCTTGTTTTTCTAGAATTTGGGGTGATAAAACCATCAGCATATGCCATTGGATTTTTTGCTTTCCTAGCACTTGATTTTAAGAAATCCTCATCAATTTGATTAGGGTTATCATAAATTTCACGCAAGGATTCACTAGAATTGGAAAGTTTGTCTTGCTCTTTAGGAGTGTTGGCACTTGTGGGAGTAGGCTGGGAAGAAACAAGGAATTTCGACCACTGTCGTTCAGTAGATCTCCCAGGGAGGTCCAACTTAACTCTATAGCTAACCTTAGAACCATCCAATTCATTAGTCTGTTTGTTTTTCTCAACTCAAATGGATTTTAGCCTTAGGATGCACAGATTTACGTCCACAGTATTTTGTATCATGTCCAATCTTGAGGCAAAGGGAGCAATAATCAGGAAATATTTCATATACAACCTCCTAAAAAAATCCATGGTCACCATTCTGGATCAAAATATGAGGGGGAGGGTCTTTAGAAACATCAATTTCAACGCAAACCATGGAAATAGATGGTCGAGAAAGGTTCTTTGTTGCTGAATCCAGCTTCAATGGATTACCAATGAGCTTTGAGGTATGAAACATGGTAATTTTTTTGAATAGGTGCAGTGGCAACACAGGGATGACAATCCAAATCAGGATGATGGGGGACTCGGAATAGGGATCAAAATCAGGGGTCCATTTGAGGACTTTCATCAAGCATCCCCCGAAGAACCAGGATCTTTTCGCCAATAAACGGTAGTAGTCATCCTCGGAAGCCAGGTAAAAGAAAACATTTAAGGAGTTCAAAAGGACGATAAAGAATCCTGAAAAACCAATTGCTTTAAGGGAAGATCTTAAGAAACTCAATGCTGGTCTGCGATTGAAAAATTTCCCAACAAGAATGAAATGAAGGTCCAAAGCGAGAAGTGTTACCTCATTTGTTGAGAACGAAATCGCCGGTTGACCGCAGTGATGGAAAAGTTTCGGATTGATGCAAGAGTTGGGAGCCGCGACACCATTTGAGCTTGTCTTGTTGTTCTCAGTCAATATTATAGACACTACATCTGCGAAGGATTGCGAACTAGGGTTCCTCTCTCCGAAATCGGGTTTCTTGCGTCGCTCCATATCAGCCCCTCCATCCGCTTAGGAACCGTAACAGTTATACTAACTCATAATAAGGTTTTCACGTAGGAGAACATAGGTTGAGAGAGAACATCAGAAATGGATGAAAATAATAAATAACTTTAGAGAGTGATAATGATCATTGATCACCATAATGATAATGATCAATAGAATGATAATGGAATCAAAACTGTAAATTAAAGGTGATTTATAAGACCATTAGTTCAATGAAAATGGTGTTATTAGGATAAATATTATTCAATATCCATTTACTATATTTAAGGAATAAATTTACTATCTATAAACATAAGGAAATATAATTGCATTATTCCATTCCATATCATATTTACAATATTAACCTTTGGTTATGTAATGTCCAATTTAAAATTCCTTCTCTTACTCTAAAAAAATATGAAGGTGACATTTTTATCCTTAAAGCACTAATGAATCATAAGATTCATATCTAGAATGATGAGTCATTCCATCTATCCTTAGTTATCATCAAAGAAAAAGGTTAGCACAGGTTTTCCAATATCTTCGAATCCTTATATAATGAAATAATACCTTAATATTTAAAACATCATCTGAAGTTTAACATAATCCATTCCATAAATATTCAAACTTATAAAACTTTTAAAAGATGAATTCTAATACATTAAAAATAAGGTCACTAAATTTCCCAAAAAAATATTACCAATGATCCCCATGATATTAGAATGTAACTCATAGTCATCATATTCCAAACATGTTAATAACTTTATCATGTATTGTCTTTAAATATGTAAAAAACCTAAATTACCATTCATCCTTATTGAATAAAGGAATTTTTTCTTATTCCATTTATCATCAGATACATTCCTTAAATTAATTAATATATCTTCATGATATTTCTAACCACATTTTAAAAATAAACCCATTATTATTTTTGAGTTCATTGATACTAACCAATTTACTTTATTCAAATCAATCATCTCTTAATTAAAGACAAATAAAATTATCTTGAAATATTAAATACATTATGGGTTATATTACATTAATTCAAAGTATCACCTTTCCCTTAAATCAATTTTATATGTCGTCATATAAATTCAAAATATCCTTTTAAATCTTTAATGAAACAAATTATACATGAAAATAAATATATATTTTATGAATCATATAACATAATATATGAATTAAAAACACAAAAAATTCAATCATCAAAATTTATTCGGAAACCATTTCTCAAGCTTCATAATCTTATTCCATAATACCCATTGTACTTGAATATGAAATATGAATCATTTATTAAGGTTCTTAAATCTCAATTTAATCATGATTATTATGTTGATGTAAAAAATACTGTAAAAACATCCCATACCTTTCACATTTCATTTTTGGTTTCTTTATCTTCATAAATATAACTGATACTCATTCCACCTTCCCGATTCTCATCATGGGATCTCCAAAGTTGAAATATATTTTTATAATAACCATAAATTCTACACAGTAATCATTAAATTTTATACAAGTTAAATTTAGTCCAGAAAATTGGCTAAAACTAGAAATCATACTGTAAAAAACACTTATCATAATTGAAAAACACATGATCACGAAAAATTACTTATATGATGTCTAAATCATTAAAATTACTTTTTAATTGATGAAACCTTAGTTTTAACTTTTATTATTCATATTATTATATTATTTAAATCCTTTATGATGGTTTGTAAGGAGCTCATGAATTTCCAAAGCATACCCCATTGAAGTTCCAAACCAGGTGTACATCAAGGCGTGTTATCGTGCACCAGTTCCCTATCAAGTATAGATCAATACGATATTTTCAAGATAAACCTATGTACATATGTGCTAGATCCACATTCCCTTTTATTATACAAATAAGGATTTATTTCTAGGAAACCACTCACTATATTCTTTACCAAAATTACATTACATTTTACTAAACATTAACTCATCCTTACATTTATTCTAAGAGATTATCGTAGTTATATACTTAGAAATATACACCGGGATCTAACCTAATATTTATCATCATAGTTTCTAAATATTTAGTGAAAATTTAATTTTATATAAATTATATCTATCTAGGCTAAACATACATAGATATTATATTATTTTAGATGAATATTCCACACATTACAAAAGCACATACTGAAAGACCATAATAGTTTTATCTCTTTGGAAATAAGGAAGCATAATATTATAACTCAATAAAATATTTTCAATGCTTTCCAAATAGATATTCCTCTTTATTAATTCTACATAACAACATTCTTTATTTACTTGGGATAGGAAACATAATAAGTAGTTGATCTCAGATTCTTAGTAAGGTTCAAAAAAGAGATACATAAGTATAACATGAGCATAAGGGTATGAGAACATGATAATAACATTTGAAGATCATAACCTGAATATGAAAGATCATATAAATGGGTTATGGAATAAATAATGTAAATTCATAATAAATTAATCATAAGATAATAAAGAGCATAATAAATGAAAATATAGCATAGGAATAAGACATAAATTTTTTTCCAAACACATAAGCATATAAAAGGATTTCCATAGTTGTCAAGGAATCACTACCCTAAAAATATTAGTAGTATGGGTTTACTCCCATTACCATCTTGGTAGTCATGGTTTACTCCCATGATAATCTTATTAGTCAAGGTTCACTCCCGAAAACAACATAGCGGACAAATTCCATTACTAGACTGAGTTCACTCCCCATTCCAGCCCTATCTGTCTTATGAGATAAATATTAACCTAATGATTTGGAGATATATATATCTCCCACTCATATCATAATGAAATCATACATATCTATGAAAAAATATTATAAACAATAATATCACAAACCATGAAATTAAATGGGTATCATAAACATGTAATCATATCATAACCTATGGAAATTTGTGAGGTTTCATAACCAATTCATCAATGTATAACCCATAAAAATAAGCGAGTTTCATAAAAATATATCCCATTAAAAATAAATGAGTTTCATAAATATATAACACATGAAATAGAAATGTATTTCATAAATATATATCCTATAAAACATAAAATTTTTTTGTAAATATATATCCCATAATGGATAAACAAGTTTCATAAACATATAACCCATGATAGAGAAATAAGTTTCATAAACATCATGAAATAAAAAAATAAACCATTCAAATAAATAATTTGAATGTATCTTTAAATCATTTCTCCATAAATTCATGAGTAACACTAAAGGATTTCATCTTAAAAGAAAAATAATTTTCATATATCTTTAGAAAAAATTACTATGTAAAATATCATTTCCTCTTTAAAGAATTATTTTTAATATATATAAAGTTTTGAAAACAATTTTCATTAAAATTTACTCAAAAAAATATAGAGGATTCTGAATAATAATTCAAAACATTTTTCCTTGAAAAAATTTAATATAATATTAAAAACATTTTGAAACCCATTTTCCCTGAATATGTGTAAAAGATGCTTGATTTTTTTTTTGAAATGCTCTTTCCCTTAAGACTTATAAAATAATCATGAAAATTATTCTAAATTTTTTTATTTTAAAACATATAAAAGGGGTTTAAAACCACTTTTAGAAACTTTTTCCTTGGAAAATTAAAAAATAATCTTGAAAATAATTTGAAAACCCTTTTCTTTGAAAATTACATTGAACACTTATAATGAATTATTGAAAATGTTTTGAAAAACAATTCATTGATATTTAATTTGAAATTAAATAAATAAATATGGAAAATTATTTGAAACCTATTTCTTCGAAAATAATATAGAATACATATAATGAATTCATGAAAATATTTTAAAAACTATTTCTTTGAAAATAAATTTCAAAACATAAAAATAATACTAGATAACATTTTGAATACATTTTTCAGTGAAAATCCATTGAAAAACATCTAAAAAACACTTGATTTTTTTTTTATTTTTTTAAACATAAAATATTTTTGATATCCTTTTTTGAAAACATGGGATTAAATAACATATATTTCTGAACAAAGAAAGAGATAAAGTCATATTTTCTTTAAAATACTTTCTCAATTATATTAAGTACCAAATAGTGAAAAATTAGTACCAATAAAAAAATAGATCAAATAAATATAGTATGATAAAATTAAATAGTGTTCATGAAATATGGATCAAAATATTTCTTCAATGGAGTTGTAATCATAATAAATCCCGATAAATGATGAGATCATAGAAATAAACTATTACCATGTTGGTAAAATTGTGCCATAATATACATGAGATAATAACATTAAATGAAAAATAAAATTTCATGAATGAATTATATTCATTATATAACATGTAAAAGTTAAATTTATACACCTCATATAAGAATATAGGTGCATAACAGTACATTTGTCTTGAAGAAGGAAAACTGGGACAACATTACTTTTCTGATTTGGTGACATTTGAAAAATGAACCCCATGAATGAAATATCATAAAATGGATAATAAAATACTAATAATTTTAGTTATATTAATCATATAATATATCCCTAGTATGTATACACATCACATATAAGAAAATATGTGGTGAATGTGGCTTCTATCTCATGTAAAACATACGTGAGATGAGAAAACCCTTATCATATGTCTTCACTGTAGCCTTAATCATAAAAACCTCATGCATAATAAGTATAAGATTATTATAAATAAAATAAATAAGAATATTATTATATATGTTACCATATATTATTTTATTATGAATTTATTTTACTCATTTATTATAAATTTCATGTTAATGTCACCCTTCAGATAATATCTGCTTTTCTTTTCATACATGTTTTGACTTATTATTCTTGATCCTCTTACTTATATCAAGATTTAATTTTTTATAGAATTTAAAACATGATATAAATATCATATATATTAAGTATATATTTATTTATAATAATATATTAAATATAAACTAGGAAATTGAATACATCGTTTGGGGAGATGGTTGGCCGTATGTACGTGTGAACACTATTTCCGTCTTATTATCATATTTATTAAAAGAAAGTAAATAAAATATATGTGTATATATATTATCCTTAAATTAATATTATTATTTCATATCTATCATATAATTTCACTAAACCCATCTTTAATAAATTCTATGTAATGTGTGAATCAATCACATCATTTTGAGGAGGTAGTAGTCGACAAGTCCATAAATGAAGTTATGGTGTATACAAAAAAAGGAAAGAATGAAGTTATATTTTATATAAAAATCACATAAAAATTAATACATAATAAATATTACATATAAAATATAAAAAATTGTTTCCATCATAATTCCCACTATTGATAGGATTTAATGTAAAAAACAATAATATTATTTCATGAGGTGGTAGTTGGTTGTACAAAAGAACGGTATGTTTGTTACACATTATATGGAAGTGTGTGTAATAGTAGTTAGAAAACATATAATAAAAAATATAATTATATTTAGGATACTGTGTTTATTATATAAACATGTAATAATATTATTTTAATGGGTGGAGAATGAAAAAATGAGGTTGAGGAAGGATGTTACTTGTTATTTGGGTAACACCTCTTGGTTTGCATCAAATGGATTACTTAGATGGATTTATATCTAAAGGTATGTTTCTATGAATAATGGAGGGATGTTTGGAGGATATTTTTTTAGGATTTCTCTGAGACAATTTTTCTTGAGAGGTGTAAGTAAGTGAGGGGGTGAGTTCCCTTTTATAGTGCAGGAGGAGTGAAATTCTTATAAATACAAAAATATAATCAAAATTGAGATTTCTCCCATACATCATGTTCAAAAAATAATTTTTCATATTCTATAAAAGAGGTTAATTGGTCAAAATATTTCAATACAATTTATATTTGTAATTTTTATAGGTAATTATGAATCTAAATATTAAAGTTTAACCATTATGTATTCTTGTTTTTAACTTAATAGATGTAATTTATTGAAATTAATTTCACTAATATTTTTGGTCAATTTTTTTTGACAAAATTAGAAATTATAAATTATGATGATTCAAAATATGGAATAAATATTTATAATATATAACAACATATGAGTAAGAAATTAATTTAATGTTAATCCTAATGACGGGTCATGACAACATGATTTTAAATCGTAAAACTACAAATGTTTGAAAAGTGTTTATATCCAATTTCAATTTGAAATTTCCTATAATGTATGAAATTAGATAAATTAATTTATAATTGCTATAATTGTACATTAGAACCAAATTAATATTAAATTTATCTATATAGAAAATTATATGAAAAATAATTTTTAAATAAAATTTAGGATTTTTAACTAATCATCAAGAAATAAAAAATCTCACAAAAAATACAAACAATTTACCTAATGTAAATTATAATATTATTATTTAAAAATTAATTTTAGTTTGTTAAATAAATTTTATAAAATTTTCAAAAATCATATTTTAAATGGGTTCTCTATTAAAAAGAAGTAAATTTTCCTTTTAGAAAAACTACCACTTTCTATTCATATAATTGGATTTATACTTACCTTATTCCTATAAAAACTATTAAATGAGTGTAAATTTTTTGATAGAATAATAATATATAAATTTTATTAAAAAAATTATTTAATAGTGGTTTGTTTAATTTATTGAGATATAATAGTGTTTTACATAGCTTTCTTATAATAGTAATTTCTTTATTTTCAACTAGTTATTAAATTCATTTATTAATACTTGATATCCAAAGGATTAAATTTATATACATGTTTAAACCATGGTTTCATAATTTAGTCAATATCTTTCATATCTACCATTCTAATAGCTAAGCAATAATTATAATAATATTTTAATAATATTGTTCATAGTATATTATAGTTTGGAAAAACTCTTCCTTGTGTGTAACCCGAGCTACCAATGTGACTCGATATTGTGTGTAACACAATACATGAATAATGTTTTCTGTACTGAATGATACTCTATGTGTTGTGGGTAGAACAAGCTCTACTTTTTGTTTCATAAAATCAAATAATAACTTGGTTAAAAAGATAAAATAAATGTTTCTTGGAATGAAAAATATGAAAAAGATTAAATTAATTTATAAAAATCACAAAAACATGAGGTGTTACATAAATTATCCCATTAGAGTCTCCTACCTTCTTCCATAAACTCATGTGATACCCTTATCCATTTCAAAAGACTTATTTCTCTTGTAATACTCATCAGTTGTTCATTCCTCCTCCATTATTCCATATACCCTCTATATTTCATTTTTTCCCTCTCCCATGAAAAATAAGTCTATTGGGTGTAATATTTATGGTTTGGGGTGATTGAATCATAGGGGTATTAGTTGTTAGGGAATACAGAGGACCCCTTGAGGTTTCTATTCACATTATCCATTATAGGCGATGACATATGTAATGTTTTAATTTGAATAGAGTTAGGTGTTACTTTTTTTATCACTTTTAATTATAGGACTTTATATTATTGGAAGTTTTATAATCAAATTTCATTCTAATAATTAATATATATATGATATACGAGGGACATGATTTATTTAATATATTTTTAATTGTTGGTATTAAATCTAATTTCTTTTTATTTGTTTATGATTATTCATACTAGATTATAATTTATTATATTGGATATAATTCTATAGAGAGAAAATAGTGTGGGTTTTAGAAAGTTTACTTTGTACCAATTGATTTTTGAACCATATTTTTGGGTGCATTAAAGTTATTTAAATATAATTTAAGACCATTTTGATTTGAAAGGGGTTTTTTTAACCAATGTGTGTGATATTTGAATCCTTTTATTAATAAATATGTATTTCAATATTTTTTTTAAATTCATGTATGATTTTCCCTTTATGATTCATAAATGTTTTAATAAAATTTAAAACCAAGAGTTTATTGAAGATATTTTTAAAATAATGTGGTATTTATTATAATTCAAATCATTTTTTAAAAAACAATCTTGATTTTTATGAAAAAAATTGAATTTTTTGAGACACTATTTGATCCTTTAAATTGTTTTGTTACACCATTAGTTGATTATATTACCATGGGGGGATATCTTATATTAATTCATCCATAGACATTGTTTATGATTTAATGTGAATGAGGTATATTTTTTTGAGGGTGTCTATGGTGAGGATTCATTTATTTAAAATGATATATATATGAAATATGTAATAGATAATAGCACACACTTATATATTACATTCCATGGGAGTCCTTAAAATATATTAGATTTATATATAAGGGAAAAACATTATATTGACATTGATTAAACTAGGAAATTTTTTATGGAAACATAGATATGGAGTTTTTTACATACAGATATTTTAAAAGGAATGAATTTGTGTGATAGCATAGAAGATACATAATATTCATCATAAATAAAAAACAGAATCTATTTATTTAAATATGATTGTTATAACATAAGCATTAAATTGGTGGTTATGAAAAATATTATCGACATTTTGAAATATATAATGTTAATACTCATTATTAAATTATTATTTAATTCTTTATAAATAGTCACCCAAATTTTGATTAAATACATTTTATTCATCAGAAAAATATTATCATCAAAAATTGTATTTCTTTCATTTTATGAGTGAATATTGTAATTAATTTTTTAATTGTTTAGAATATTTTTTTCATTAAATTAACATCATTTTTTAAATAATAATATAAAATTTTAATTTGGGTGTAATTTTTGGATGTTTAGGAAAATGTTGTTTTTATTGAATAGTGAACAATACAAATTTGTTTAAAAAAAATCATTTCTTTTCAATAAATTAGGAAATTCAAAAATTCCATTATCTATTGAATTTTATTTCTAGTAACATAAGTTTTATTTAGTTATATTTCATCCACATAATTTTTTAAATAAAATTTATAATTTATTTCAGAATATGTAGTATTTTTGATTGTGAAAATAAGATTTTTTGGAATGAATTTTTAATGTATATAATGATTCTCCTTTATAATTAATTAAAATAATAACTAATGGTGAATATTTTAAACTAAATGTATCTATTATATATTTTTTAATATTGATTTATATTTATAAAATGCATTTTATTAGTCATTAAGATAATATAAAAACTTGTTTTTCTTTAAAAATACACATCAAGAAAAAACTCATTTTGATCACATCTGTGTGTTTTGTTCTAAATATATATTTTCCAATTATGTGAATAAAATTTTGAAAAATTGATTACATATTTTTAATTTTAGTTTAAAAATTATTTAGTAAGTTAATTTTTATTTTTATTCATAATGATGATACTATGGTAATAAACATGATTTTCCACAGTATATGAGAAATAATGAAACAAGTTAAATAAAAAAAGGTCAAATATTAAAATACCCAATAAAATACAACAATAAAGAGGTTCTTATTGTATTTATACAAATTAAAAATCCATTTATATATTATTTTTTTATACAATTCATTGGAATTTATTCCAGCTAAATTTGGTTGGATTTAAATATAAAATAATAATTAGTTAATAATTTAAAACTTCCCCTCTCTAGGTAAAATACCACCTCTCACCACCTCATCCATCCTCAAAATCCAAAAAACTATTAAAATAACTTACAAAACTAATACTCCCAACTCTCCCCAAATCGATGTTCTACTGGTCTGAAAAAATACCAAATCCATGATCCTTAAGTAACCATTCTAGGAGGTGATATTCAATAGGAAAATTTCTCAAAATTCGACCCTTAATTTATTTTTTTCTATAACCTTAACTTAAACCACATCATCCATATAGAAATTACAACTATGTTATCATTTATATAATGTATTTTTATATTTATAGAGTAATATTTTATATCCATACCTTTTATTATCTCCACTTATTCAAGGAATCAAAACCATTTTCCAATTTATGGTGGTTAACAGTCTCTACAGATGACGAATTTTTTGTTTTACATTACCATATTCAAGGCTAGTGATAAAATTAGTATTTATGGTAAATAATATTTTAGTAGGTATATTATAACCTAAATAATTTTATGGAAATAATATCTGTAGATATAATATTTCATAAAACAAATCTTGTTTGCGTTTTTTGGAAAAACTGTAAAATTAAACTAAAAATTTATCATTAATATTTTATCAATTGAATACTCATAATTTCATAATGAATAATAATATATGAGACCATTTAAATTAATTTATTTAAATTAATACTATTTTATTTTATTTATGGTGTTATATTTAAATCTTAAATGAAAACCCATAATTATACACAAATGAACCTACCATGAAATGGTGAAATGTACACCCTTTAAAAAAAGAATATAATGAAATATTATTAATTATAGGGTGGGAAAATTTTATAAAACTATAAAATATGCTACTATAAATTATAATCTGGTTTTTTAATTAATTAATAACATTATTCAATCCTTTATACAAGAGGTTAATGGTCTTGAAAATAACAGGAAGTGTGAGGTAAGTGTTTCCCATCTCTCTTTTTTTACTTCTTTGAGATATATTTATTATTCACCACTTTATTATTTTGTGTGGTGTATATAATTACATATGATATATAATATCAATAATACCATCTTATTAATGGTATTAAATATTTCACTTGATAATTATTAATTTTATGGGGAATACCATTCGACTAATTACAATGTTGTAAAGTATTACTTAACCCAATTTCCATTCTTTTGGTTGTCCTTCTACATAATCAATTTTGACGTGTTAAGATTATGTTTGAAATGATTTTCATTGTATTATTTTGTGTTACCACTTTTTTTATTTATAAAATATACAAATTAATCGATTCATTAAGTAATGATCACTTCAATGATATGATATTTGTAAGGGACCCTAACTAAGAAACCTCATTTTAAATTTTTTAACTTCTCTAAATATTTATATTTCATGTAAATATTTTTTAAATTTTTATGAATATATTTATATAGAAATTAATTTTTTAAAAGTTAATTTCATAATTTATCCCAAATTTTTTCAAAAAGTAATATTTTACAGTTTTATATAAGGGACTTTCATTTGAAAAATCCTCATTTAAAATTTATTATTAAAAATGTAAAAAATAATGTTTTAATTTAACTTATATGACATCAGTGTATTTTCCCAAAATCATTATAATTATATTATTATATTCTTCCTTAATATGTTTTCATAGTTATTATAAAAGATTATGGTTTCTTTATATTATGCACATTGTTTCAATTTTAATTGTAGTTTTAAAAAGTAAAAGGGCATGTGATATCCAAAAGTGATTTCTTTATGACATGAAATAATTTTTCAAATTTATTCTGATTAAAATTTGAAATCATAAGAAAATTTAATTATGTGGTACTTGATCATTATTCTATGGGGTCGTACAAATAGTGTCAGGTGATCCCTTTATAGCTTATAAGATGGGGCTGCCCAGATATCTCCAGTTGAGCCTGTTATATATTTTATAATGGGTGGAACCAGATATCATTCCATTGAATTAGTTAATTTACCTTTTCTTTCTATAAATAAAGTGGGATTTTCTAAAGTTTTTCTCTTTTATATTTTTATTAGATCGAGTTATTTTTGACACGGGTTTAAAACATGTAATGAATGTTATGCTATGTGTTTCCAAATTGGGTGTTAATTTTATTTCAATTGGTGTTAATGATTTTCATTGATACAACAATGTGTTTTTTTCATGTGTAAATGTTTATTTCAATATCTCAAATAAATTTCAGATAATGAAATCATGTATAAGGGTTTTCATGTTTTTCACTAGAACAATAGTTTTATTTCTTCATGACCCTTACTGAGCCTTTTTATGCTCATCCCACATTTTCAAATTAATTTTATTACGATTTGAAGGATGATTAGTGACAAGGATGAGTTCGATATAATATTTTTGAAGATTATTCATTAAAATAAAACATGTTTTATTTAAAATGGTTTTCTTTGTAGAAAAAAATTGATATTGTGTATAAGTGTCCACTTGTAATGTATGGTTTACTATGTATGAATTTATCCAAATTCCCAAAAACCCAAAACCAAAAAAATCCTTAGGAATGAAGGAAAGTAAATTATAGTGTAAATGCACTTGAATTTGTAAAAATTAATACCAGGTACTTATAGTTACTTTTTAGTAGCATTTAGAAAACTTTGGAAATTAGGATGTTTTCATGTGGGTTTTACTCAAGAGGTATAGATATAATCATAGGTTTACAAGGTTAAGGATGATTATAATTTTGATTTATTATACACCCCCTTTTGTGGTATGATAAGACTTATTTTTAAGAGATTAATGATATTATAATATATTGGATTTATAAAGGTAAAGGATTCATTTATAAATGATTTGAAGGTCAATGTATTATAGAGATTCTATGGGTATCATCATTAAAAGGACTATTTTATTTTTAACATTTTATAATTCAATTAATGTTTTAATGATGTTATTTTATAAAAATGAATGATTGTTTATCAAGTTGGAACAAAGGGGATATTTCAAAACCTTATTATCCATTCGTGATGGTTTTATTATCACTATTATTGGAACATCTTGTTCTAATGATTTGGGAAGCACATTGTGTATTCAAATAACCCACAATAAATTTTTTCCTTATCTAACATCTTTTATTTTCTCCATAAATTTTATGGGTCATCATATATTTTCCATTTTATTTAAAAAAACAACATTACAAACTCTCTCCAAAATCGTAATTACATAGAGGACATGGAAATTTATATTATTTAATTTAAGAATATTGTTAGATTATAAAGTGTATATGAAATAAAATTGACATCTAGATCTTAAGTATTAATTATTTTATTATGTTAAATATATGTAGCATTTTTGGGATAATATTGATGAATAGTAATGATATATTTCAAATCATTGATTATAGGAATAAATCATTAAATAATAAGATGAAGAATCATTTATGATGGTATAATAATGAAGTTAAATTAAGGATGTATTTATGTATTTAGATCTAAAATATATGATATAATGGTATTTTATTATTATCACATGAATCATGGAACACCTTAGGATTTCTATATAGTAGGTTTTGTTTTAATAAACATGGAAACTTTTGTTAGATTGAATTGAAACCATTGAAAAGTTGTTTAATTATGATAATTTTAAAGGTATACATATCCTATATTTTTATAATTGGAAAAAAAGGAACAATACCATTAAATTTGGTGGAAAATATTTTAAAGCTATTTGTAGTCCTTTTTCTTTTTATGATCTCTGAATTTATGTTAATTATGTGCATGAGATAAATTTTGAGGTTAAATATATTAATGTTACTTTTTATTATGTTTTTGATATATCTATAATTTAATATTAATTATATTAATATATTTATATAAAAGGAAATCCCTGCAGATAGTGTTACAACCCATCGTGTTTGGAAAGGCTATTGGGATCAAACATACAATTAATGGGAGATAAGGGTGTATCACCGACCACTAACCTATGTGAATTCATGGTTAGTATTACATTCTTTTAAATAATTTAATCTTTGAATAAATAAGACTATATTTTGAACTTATGTTTTATGATATAGATAACATTGGGATTGGAAACATGATTTGGTGATTAAGTGATTAATGTTATTTCAAAATATGTTAACTATATTGGGAACATTTTAATACTAAAGTAAATATAATACTATGATATTTTATTTCAGAAATAAAGGAAATATTATATCTTATAAACATAAATTATTTATGGATATTTATATTTTTTTATAGAAATGATTAGTATATCATGAATATTATGTGATTATAGAAATTACATTTTGAAAGGAGGCCTTGAGAGTGATTGATTTTATTTAGATATGAATATTAAATTTATCATGGATGACTATGTGATTAAATCCACCTACATTTTTCAATTTTAGTGTTGAATATTTTTGAGGAAATTTATGAATAATTATTTGTTTAATAATATGCGTTGAACATTGGGTATTACTTTTGAATTTTAGATATTAAATTTGTTTTTTTCTTGTAAATAGTTATTATTTTTGGATATTTAAATTATCTTGTACGATCAATTTTAGGTTTTGTTAATTCCAAAATATAGGAGGAATATATTTTTATACTTTTTATAATTTTGTGATCTGTAGATATTGATTATGATACTTCAGGTATGAGAAATTCATCTTGAATACTCATCATTTAAATGAATAACAAGGGTGAAATTTTAATTTTCAAGTAAGTATATTTCCTTATGTTCATTTTATAGGTAGTAAATTCATTCATCATCTCAAGGATTTGTTTTTGAAATATAAATTTCCTTCATCTAAATTTTTTTCTATGAAATTAATGGAAATTTTACTTATCATAGAACTACGATTTGGTTATAGTTTAAATTATTATGAATAAATTTTACATCACTCTAAATTATTACTTGAGAATTATATTTTCCCTTACATGACCATTTTTACCTATATTAAAACCTAGTATGGTTTATTCTATATGACGTTTTTATAATCCTTAATCATGTTTCAAATGAATGTTTTTTTCATATTTTTTACAAGGGTGGATTTCAACCAAGGTATTTTGAAAATTCAAACACATAGTTTTTTCTAATATGTTCAAGATATAGAAAAAAATTTATTAAATTTGGGTAGAATTTAATATCCCTAAATTTTAAATTGAAATTCTATGTTTGATAGTATACAGGATACACAATATTAATCATAAACTAAAAACATAATCATATTAATTAAAAGTGACGGTTATAATCTAGCTATTAAATTGGTTGTTATAAACATTATTAATTAAATTATGAATTATATAATGGTCATACTGATTTATATTTTTTATTTTTTTCTTCATAAATAATCACTAAAACTTTTATAAAAGTCATTTTATACTACCAAAATACATTTTCTTCAAATAATGGGTTTTCTTGCAATTTATGAGTGAATATTATTTTCTATTAAATTTATGTAAATGAATTTCATAAAATGAACTTAATTCTTTTTATTAATAACATAATGTTTTATTTTGCGTGAATTTTTTGGATTTCTAGGTAAATATTGGGTTTTCACTGAATAGTGGACAATATTTATTTATTTAAAAATGTAATTTATTTCAAATAATTTAAGAAATTTAAAAGTACTGTTATGTTTTGAATTTTATTTAAATTAAAATAATAATAATATATTTATATTTAACCAACTATTTTTTTAAATAAAATTTATATTGTATTTTAGAATATGTTTATTTTGGTGGTTTAGAATGGTTTTTTTCTTCAAACTATTTGAATGTACATAATGTTTCTCCTTTTAAATAAAATAAAATAATCCATTATGAAGAATTTTTAAATGAAATTTATAGAATATATATATTTAAATAATAATTTGGTTAAGTAAAATGATATTTATTAGCCATAGATTTATTATAAAATAACCTTTTTCTAAAAAAACAATTCATGAAAACATAGTTTTTTATGACGTCTTCGGGTTTTATGTTGAATTTAATTTTTACAATTCTATGGGTTTTATTGGTAAAATAAATTCCATATTTAGAATACTAATGTATAAATTAAGTGTATTTTATTTTTCATTTAGAGTAATAAAAATATTTTTGTGGTCAAAAAAATATTTATTGTAGTATTGGTAAAATAATGAAACATGTTAATGTTAAAAGGTAAATGCTTAAAATAAAGAAAGAATAAAAAATTAAATTGGTAGTTAACATATTTAAATACCATAAAAACATTTTAAACATTAATTATCAATATAATTAATTTTAATTAATGACATCTAAATGTGATTTTATTTAAATATAAAATAATCATTATTTATTCACTTAAAACCACTGCTCATTTAGTATAAATACAACTCTTGGCCACCCCCTTTCTCCTAAAATTTATTAAAACTCATAAAAAATATTCAATAAACAATCCAACTCACTATAATAATGTCCAATTTCTACTATTATCTTAAATATACCAATTCCAATATCCTTAAGGGATCCTTTAACATGGTGATATTCAAGAGGTAACTTTTTTAAACCACCTCTCAAATTTACTTTTCTTCTTCTAACTTATCCTTACATATATCATCCATCAATTAAAAATAACTCCAATATCATTTATATAGTATAATTTTATATTGACAGTGTAATATCTTATATGGAATCATTTTTATCTTCTCATATTTAATGAAATGATACCATTTTCCAAATTATGTCATCTAACCATCTCTATAGATGATGAGTTTTCATTTTTCCTTCCCAAATTCAAGGTTAGTAATGAAAGTATTATTTTGGTTAAAACATATTGAAATAGGTATATAATAACCAATTTCATATTATAGAACAAATATTTATACATAATTGTAAATAAATAAAAAATAGTTCATAATGGTCGAAAATACCCCCAATTTACACTAAAATATTATTATTCACATTTTATAAAATAAATTATCCTCATGTCATTATGAAAAATGCTATACGAGAAAATTTAAATTTTTTAGAATTTAATTAATAACATTTAATTTCATTTATGTATAATTCTTTCCATTTTATAAGAAAAACCATAATTATACACAAATGAACTGAACATGAAACTGTGAAACAAACGTACTCGAATTAATGAAAATAATGATATATTATAAAAGAAAATGTGGTAATGTGTTATAAAAGAATCAAATAAGGTATCATAAATATGAATATATATAATTAATTAATTAATATTATTATTTAATCTTATATAAAGGAGGACAAATTTTAAAATACTAAAGGGAAGAATGAAGTAAGAGTTTACCATATAACTTTTACTTTTTTGAGATATATGCCTTATACATGAATTAAAAAAAATTTGGTGTGAATATAATACCTGTTTATATATCGTATATTTAATCTACCATTATTCATGGCATTAAATTATTAATTTTATAATTATTAATTTTACGAGGAATATGATTTGAATGATTATATTGTGGTAAGGAATTTCATAAATCAATTTTTATTATTTAACTTAACCTTCCATTTCATTGATTATTTCATGTTAAGATTATGTATGAAATTAATTTTGATTTTATTTATTTTTCTTTAAAATTTTTTATTTGGATTTATTTTGGATAAAAATAATCAATTCATTTATTAACTATTACTTCAATTATATGATATTTATAAGGGACACTTTATCTAAAAGACTTTGATTTAAGAGTTTTAAATATTTATTTTATAAATCATTCACTTTCATGTCAATGTTTTTCAAATGATTTTTATGATATTATTTAGATGGACATGATTTTTTTAAAAGTGAATTTTTTAATTTCATGCAAATTTTTAAAAAAATGAATATTTTTATGGTCTATATAATGGACATTATTTTGACAAATCATTATTTAAACTTTATTTTTACAAATGTCTATTAGAATGTCTTCATTTAACCCATACGACATGAATATATTTTCAATAAATCATGATGATTTGATTACATTATGATGCCTTTATTTTTGTCCATGGTTATTTTAAATTAATGTTGTTTCTTTCTTATGTGTCAAGATATTTCACTTTTAATAGTCATTTTTAAAAGAAAAAAAGGTATTTTAATATTTGAAATTGCTTTTTTTATGACCTAAAAATAATTTTGTAAATGTTTTCTAATAAAAAATTTAAATCCTAAAAATATTTTACTCATGATATGGAACTAAAAATTTATAAAATTTGGTGGACCAAATAACACCAGGTGAACTTATTATAGTTTATATGATGGGGAATCCCATATAACACTAGGTGATCCTGATATAGCTTATAAGATGGTTACACCCATATAACAATCCAATTATTTGGGCATTGTACATTTTCTATTGAAGAAATAATTATAGAGTTTTCGACAGTTTTCTCAAATAAATTTAATTATGAATAATTGAATTTGACTTAGGTTTAAAACATATATAGAATATCATGCTTTATGTCACCAAAAATTATTCTAAATATATTTTTATAGTTTTTATTTATTTTCATTGATCAAAAAGTGATTTTTTTTCAATTGAAAATGATTTATTAAAATTTCCCATTGATATTTTGGATAAAGTTGTATATTATAAGGGTTTTTGTGTTTTTAAGATGCTAAAAAGATTTCTTTTTATGTAACTTATTGAGATTTTTATGCTCATCCCATATTTTTAAATTTATTTCCATTGGATTTTATGGATGGGTAGGGATAAGGGTGAGGTCAATATTAATTTTATGAAAATGTTTAATCAAAATAAAAAATGTTTTATTTTAAAATGGTTTCCTCTGGTAGAATAAATTGATATTTAGTACATATGTGCACTTGTAATTATTGGGTTTACTAGGTTATATTTTATTCTTAATTACCTTAAAAAATAATCATAAATGATTATTGGGATTGATGTAATATGAATTATAGTATAAAATAACTAGAATATATACATTTTAAGGTCTGGTACTTATAGATAGACCACATTGGGATGTACAATTTTGAGATCATATTTTCTATTCTATTTTCAGAGAAGCGATCGACATCCTTGGAACTTAATATATGGATAGACATGAATGAAAATTGGGGATAATAATAGGTTTTTTAGTGATGGCCTCAGTTCATTATCATTAGTTCAAGTCTTTATTACTATAGCTATATGACTATTCATTAGAAACTAGATTACTTTTTAGGATGGTTTTATGGTATTTATCATTCTGTATTTATTTTTTCCCCTACATCTTATATTATTTTTTGGTTAATATATATTTATTGACTATATATCCTTTTTTATGTTACAAGAAATTATGGTATCCACTTGTAATGTATGGTTTACTATGTATTAATTTATCCAAATTCCCTAAAACCCAAAACCAAAAATATCCTTAGGAATGAAGGAAAGTAAATTATAGTGTAAATCCACTTGAATTTGTAAAAATTAAGACTAGGTACTTATAGTTACTTTTTTAGTAGAGTTTAGACAACTTTGGAAATTAGGATGTTTTCATGTGGGTTTTACTCAAGAGGTATAGATATAATCATAAGTTTACAAGGTTAAGGATGATTATAATTTTGATTTATTATACACCCCCTTTTGTGGTATGATAAGACTTATTTTTAGGAGATTAATGATATTCTAAGATATTGGATTTATAAAGGTAAAGGATTCATGTATAAATGATTTGAAGGTTAATGTATTATAGAGATTCTATGGGTATCATCATTAAAAGGACTATTTTATTTTTAACATTTTATAATTCAATTAATGTTTTAATGATGTTATTTTATAAAAATGAATTATTGTGGAACAAAGGGGATATTTCAAAACCTTATTATCCATTCATGATGGTTATATTATCACTATTATTGGAACATCTTATTCTAATGATTTGGGAAGCACATTGAGTATTCAAATAACCCACAAGAAATTTTTTCCTTATCTAACATCTTTTATTTTCTCCATAAATTTTATGGGTCATCATATCTTTTCCATTTTATTTAAAAAAACAACATTACAAACTCTCTCCAAAATCGTAATTACATAGAGGGAACAAAAATTTATATTATTTAATTTAGGAATAATGTTAGATTATAAAGTGTATATGAAATAAAATTTACTTCTAGATCTTAAGTATTAATTATTTTATTATGTTCAATATATGTACCATTTTTGGGATAATATTGATGAATAGTAATGATATATTTGAAATCATTGATTATAAGAATAAATCATTAAATAATAAGATGAAGAATCATTTATAATGGTATAATAATGAAGTTAATGAAGGATGTATTTATGCATTTAGATATAAAATATATGATATAATGGTATTTTATTATTATTACATGAATCATGGAACACCTTAGGATTTCTATATAGTAGGTTTTGTTTTCATAAACATGGAAACTTTTGTTAGATTGAATTGAAACCATTGAAAAGTTGTTTAATTATGATAATTTTAAAGGTATACATATCCTATATTTTTATAATTGGAAAAAAGGAACAATACCATTAAATTTGGTGGAAATTTTTTTAAAGCTATTTGTAGTCCTTTATCTTTTTATGATCTCTGAATTTATGTTAATTATGTGCATGAGATAAAATTTGAGGTTAAATATATTAATGTTCCTTTTTATTATGTTTCTGATATATCTATAATTTAATATTAATTATATTAATATATTTATATAAAAGGAAATCCCTGCAGATAGTGTTACAACCCATCGTGTTTGGAAAGACTATTGGGATCAAACCTACAATTAATGGGAGATAAGGGTGTATCACCGACGACTAGCCTATGTGAAGTCATGGTTAGTATTACATTCTTTAAAAAAATTTAATCTTTGAATAAATAAGACTATATTTTGAACTTATGTTTTATGATATAGATAACATTGGGATTGGAAACATGATTTAGTGATTAAGTGATTAATGTTATTTCAAAATATGTTCACAATATTGGGAACATTTTAATACTAAGGTAAATACAATACTATGATATTTTATTTCAGAAATAAAGAATATTATATCTTATAAACATAAATTATTTATGGTTATTTATATTTTTTTATATAAATGATTAGTATATCATGAATATTATGTGATTATAGAAATTACATTTTGAAATGAGGCCTTGAGAGTGATTGATTTTATTTGAATATGAATATTAAATTTATCATGGATGACTATGTGATTAAATCCACCTATATTTTTCAATTTTAGTGTTGAATATTTTTGATGAAATTTATGAATAATTATTTGTTTAATAATATGCGTTGAACATTGGGTATTACTTTTGAATTTTAGATATTAAAGTAGTTTTTTTCTTATAAATGGTTATTATTTTTGGATATTTAAATTATCTTTTACTATCAATTTTAGGTTTTGTTAATTCCTAAATATAGGAGGAATATATTTTTATAATTTTTTTAATTTTGTGATCTGTAGATATTGATTATGATACTTCAGGTATGAAAAATTCATCTTGAATACTCATCATTTAAATGAATAACAAGGATGAAATTTTAATTTTCAAGTAAGTATATTTCCTTATGTTCATTGTATAGGTAGTAAATTCATTCATCATATCTAGGAATTTTTTTTGAAATATAAATGTCCTTCATCTAAATTTTTTTCTATGAAATTAATGGAAATTTTACTTATCACAGAACTACGATTTGGTTATAGTTTAAATTATTATGAATAAATTTTACATCACTCTAAATTATTACTTGAGAATTATATTTTCCCTTACATGACCATTTTTACCTACATAAAAACCTAGTATGGTTTATTCTATATGACGTTTTTATAATCCTTAATCATGTTTCAAATGAATATTTTTTTGATATTTTTTACAAGGTTGGATTTCAACCAAGGTATTTTGAAAATTCAAACACATAGCTTTTTATAATATGTTCAAGATGTAGGAAAAAATTTATTAAATGTGGGTAGAATTTAATATCCCAAAATTTTAAATGGAAATTCTATGTTTGATAGTATACAAGATAAACAATATTAACCATAAACTAAAAACATAATCATATTAATTAAAAGTGATGGTTATAATCTAGCTATTAAATTGGTTGTTATAAACATTATTAATTATATTATGAAATATATAATGGTCATACTGATTTATATTTTTTATTTTTTTCTTCATAAATAATCACTAAAACTTTTATAAAAGTCATTTTATACTACCAAAATACATTTTCTTCAAATAATGGGTTTTCTTGCAATTTATGAGTGAATATTATTTTCTATTAAATTTATGAAAATGAATTTCATAAAATGAACTTAATTCTTTTTATTAATAACATAATGTTTTATTTTGTGTGAAGTTTTTGGATTTCTAGGGAAATATTGGGTTTTCACTGAATAGTGGACAATACTTATTTATTTAAAAATGTAATTTATTTAAAATAATTTAAGAAATTTAAAAGTTCTATTATGTTTTGAAATTTTTATAAATTAAAATAATAATTATTTATTTATATTTAACCAAAAATTTTTTTAAATAAAATTTATATTGTATTTTAGAATATGTTTATTTCGGTGGTTTAGAATGGTTTTTTTCTTCAAACTATTTAAATGTACATAATGTTTCTCCTTTTAAATAAAATAAAAAAATCAATTATGAAGATTTTTTTAAATAAAATTTATAGAATATATATATTTAAATAATAATTTGATTAAGTAAAATGATATTTATTATCAATAGATTTATTATAAAATAACCTTTTTCTAAAAAAACACTTCATGAAAACATAGTTTTTTATGACGTCTTCAGGTTTTATGTTGAATTTAATTTTTACAATTCTATGGGTTTTATTGGTAAAATAAATTCCATATTTAGAATACTAATGTATAAATTAAGTGTATTTTATTTTTCATTTAGAGTAATAAAAATATTTTTGTGGTCAGAAAAATATTTATTGTAGTATTGGTAAAATAATGAAACATGTTAATGTTAAAAGGTAAATGCTTAAAATAAAGAAAGAATGAAAAATTAAATTGGTATTTAACATATTTAAAGACCATAAAAACATTTTAAACATTAATTATCAATATAAATAATTTTATTTAATGACATATAAATGTGATTTTATTTAAATATAAAATAATAATTATTTATTCACTTAAAACCACTGCTCTTTTAGTATAAATACAACTCTTGGCCACCCCCTTTCTCCTAAAATTCATTAAAACTCATAAAAAATATTCAATAAACAATCCAACTCACTATAATAATGTCCAATTTTTACTATTATCTTAAATATACCAATTCCAATATCCTTAAGGGATCCTTTAACATGGTGATATTTAAGAGGTAACTTTTTTAAACCACCTCTCTTATTTACTTTTATTCTTCTAATTTATCCTTACATATATCATCCATCAATTAAAAATAACTCCAATATCATTCATATAGTATAATTTTATATTGACAGTGTAATATCTTATATGGAATCATTTTTATCTTCTCATATTTAATGAAACGATCCCATTTTCCAAATTATGTCGTTTAACCATCTCTATGGATGATGAATTTTCATTTTTCCTTCCCAAATTCAAGGCTAGTAATGAAAGTATTATTTTGGTTAAAACATATTGAAATAGGTATAAAATAACAAATTTCATATTATAGAACAAATATTTATACATAATTGTAAATAAATAAAAAATAGTTCATAATGGTCGAAAATACCCCAAATTTACACTAAAAAATTATTATCCACATTTTATAAAATAAATTATCCTCATGTCATAATGAAAAATGATATACGAGAAAATTTATATTTTTTTGAATTTAATTAATAACATTTAATTTCATTTATGTATAATTCTTTCCATTTTATAAGAAAAACCGTAATTATACACAAATGAACCGAAAATGAAACTGTGAAACAAACGTACTCGAATTAATGAAAATAATGATATATTATAAAAGAAAATGTGGTAATGTGTTATAAAATAATCAAATAAGGTATCATAAATATGAATATATATAATTAAGTAATTAATATTATTATTTAATCTTATACAAAGGAGGATAAATTTTAAAATACTAAAGGGAAGAATGAAGTAAGAGTTTACAATCCAACTTTTACTTTTTTGAGATATATGCCTTATACATGAATTCAAATTTTTTTGGTGTGAATATAATACCTGTTTATATATCGTATATTTAACCTACCATTATTCATGGCATTAAATTATTAATTTTATAATTATTAATTTTAAGGGGAATATGATTTGACTAATTATAGTGTGGTAAGGAATTTCATAAATCAATTTTTATTATTTAACTTAACCTTCCATTTCATTGATTATGTCATGTTAAGATTATGTATGAAATTAATTTTGATTTTATTTAGTTTTCTTTAAAATTTTTTATTTGGATTTATTTTGTATAAAAATAATCAATTCATTTATTAACTATTACTTCAATTATATGATATTTATAAGGGACACTTTATCTAAAAGAATTTGATTTAAGAGTTTTAAATATTTATTTTCTAAATCATTCACTTTCATGTTAATGTTTTTCAAATGATTTTTATGATATTATTTAGATGGACATGAATTTTTTAAAAGTGAATTTTTTAATTTCATGCAAATTTTTTAAAAAATGAATATTTTTATGGTCTTATATAATGGACATTAATTTGACAAATCATTATTTAAAATTTATTTTTACAAATTTCTATTAGAAGGTCTTCATTTAACCCATACCGCATGAATATATTTTCTATAAATCATGATGATTTCATTACATTATGATGCCTTTATTTTTGTCCATGGTTTTTTTCAATTAATGTTGTTTCTTTCTTATGTGTCAAGGGTTTCACTTTTAATAGTAATTTTTAAAAGAAAAAAAGTATTTTAATATTTGATAGTGATTTTTTTATGACCTGAAAATAATTTTGTAAATGTTTTCTAATAAAAAATTTAAATCCTAAAAATATTTTACTCATGATATGGAACTAAAAATTTATAAAATTTGGTGGACCAAATAACACTAGGTGAACTCGAGTTTATATGATGGGTAATCCCATATAGTACTAGGTGATCTTGATATAGCTTATAAGATGGTTACTCCCATATAACAATCCAATTATTCGGGGATTGTACATTTTCTATTGAAGAAATAATTATAGAGTTTTCGACTGTTTTCTCAAATAGATTTAATTATGAATCATTAAATTTGACTCAGGTTTAAAACATGTATAGAATATCATTCTTTATGTCACCAAAAATTATTCTAAATATATTTTTATAGTTTTTATTTATTTTCATTGATCAAAAAGTGATTTTTTCAATTTAAAATGATTTATTTAAATTTACCATTGATATTTTGGATAAAGTTGTATATTATATGGGTTTTTGTGTTTTTAACATGCTAAAAAGATTTATTTTTATGTAACTTATTGAGATTTTTATGCTCATCCCATATTTTTAAATTTATTTCCATTGGATTTTACGGATGGGTAGGGATAAGGGTGAGGTAAATATTAATTTTTTAAAAATGTTTAATCAAAATAAAAAATGTTTTATTATAAAATGGTTTCCTCTGGTAGAATAAATTGATATTGAGTACATATGTGCACTTGTAATTTTTGGGTTTACTATGTTAGATTTTCTTCTTAATTACCTTAAACAATAATCATAAATGATTATTGGGATTGATGTAATATGAATTATAGTATAAAATAACTAGAATATATACATTTTAAGGTCTGGTACATATAGATAGACCACATTGGGATGTACAATTTTGAGATAATATTTTCTACTCTATTTTCAGGGAAGCGATCGATATCCTTGGAACTTAATATATGGATAGACATGAATGAAAATTGGGGATAATAATAGGTTTTTTAGTGATGGCCTCAGTTCATTATCACTAGTTCAAGTCTTTATTACTATAGCTATATGACTATTCATTAGAAACTAGATTACTTTTTAGGATAGTTTTATGGTATTTATCATTCTGTATTTATTTTATCCCCTACATCTTATATTATTTTTTGGTTCATATATATTTATTGACTATATATCCTTTTTATGTTACAAGAAATTATGGTATCCTCTTTTGTGATTTACACATTAATTAATGTGGATTACTTCTAAAATATTTTTAAGATAGATTTTTAATTTTATTGAATGAATGGATGAGAAGGTATGATTTTAATGTAGTTTTGAACTACTATATTTTTTGTTAAAAAGATTTGTTTTATAAATGTGAAAAAATATTTTTTATTTATTTTTGGGAGTTCTTGAGATTCCAGTAGAAGTGGTTTATTCTTGAATATCTATTGTACATGAGTTTTAGAAAAATTGTTTTAGGCCATATTTATTATTAATTCCTTGAAATTAGAATTGAAAAAGGCTTGGGTAACCATTTTAAATTTTGATATATTATTTTATTTTTAGGATGTAAAATTATAATAGTGGTTTTTATGATATGGTTTTAAATAAGGTACATCAAGTTGTAGTTTTCAACAAGCTTTTTTGTTCAAGGAAAATTATTATACATGTAATTATTTTAATTTTAGTATATTGAACAAAAAAATTTAACATAGTTAATATGTGTGAATTGTTTATTTATGAAAATGATTAAGAAAAATTAAAACATTGGTATCATAATTTAGTCTATAATTTTAATGAAGTAACATGAAAGTTACTGTATATATTCAGTGGATGGTGTCTACTGGGTGAATTAACTTACACCTATTTTTTATAGGATTTTTTTACTTCTAATTTGATTCTTTCATATTTATCACCCAGTGTATTGATGTGATAGATGGGGACCATGGGTCCCGTAGGGGAATATTGGAGAAGTTTAGGGAATCATTCCAGTATTGGTGGTTTATTCTCTATTTTTTCAATTATATTCTATTCATTGAATTTATTTGTTTTTTATTCCTCCATTTTACTATATTTGGATTCATTGTTATATTTTTTTGGTTTTTCTATTATTCATACCTTCTATTGGGTGGTTATTTTCCACTATCACAACTACCTACTTATATCATTCTAAGAGGACTAAATCAATCATGAGGTATATTCTATGATCATTTAGATATATATACTAGATTATGGGGATTGGGAATGCCCTTATAGCCTTGGAATAGACTGGGTTAGTGGATAATATATATCAAATCCCAAACTATTTTGTTAAAACATGTGTGTACTTTGTAGGTTACACTATTAAAATTCCCATTAAAAATGTGGAATAATCATATAGAAAACCAATTTAATAAAAAAATTAGCCCCTCAAGAATAAAATCTTACTCCATATTCAAAACCACATTACTATGGATACCCTATCAAGGTCTATATAATATATATATGGTAAATAATAAAATTAAAACAAAATATTTACCCATTACTATCTTCTCAATCGATGAAACCATTACCACATGTCAATTATATATTTACTTAAAATTAAATCCCTTCGAATTATAGAATTCCTAATTTTCATTCCATAACATGAAACCACAAACATATACCTCAAAATCATAATATCACTGAATACCATTAACTAATTCGGAAAACACATGCAATAACCACTTTTCACAAAGTAATATAAAAATTTCCATCACTATGACCATTAGTTTCATACGTAGGTTTAATTTAGATTAAATAAATCATGTGGTGGTGGAGAAAAACTAATAAAACATTAAATAGAATATTTAAAAATATAATATCCTAAAAAGGATCCACTTACTATGGAAAAACTACAACCATATCTTATCACCTATAATAACATCTTCACACTTCTATTATTTACACATGCTACAACTGAACTACAAACAACATCAATCATATAATCCAAGTGATAAGTTTATACACACATCATTAGCATCCCAAATAGTTTTTTAATATCATATCATTCTTCTAAAAATTATATTCCTATAAAATTATTCTCATTTTTTCATTCAAACTATAATAATTAATCATATTTATCCATACTAAATACTAAATTACATCAGTTTAAAATTTCATATAAATCACTGCACATTTTTATCATAAGTCTTCAATCTCATGAATCCATCATAGAAAATGTTTTGTGAACATATATGTTTCCGCTAAATTAATAAAATTATTCTAAAAAAATTTAATTAAAAAAAATTCAATAAAACAATAAAAAAAATCATGAATGATAGTTTGTGTACAACAAATATATTTTGAAAAATTTATCTTTTAATTATCATGATTGATTAGAAAAGTTTCATATAATAAAACATCAATGAAAATTGACACCATTATTGTATGTAGTTTATTTTTTAAGATATTTTCCATTATAAATAATACATTTTGATAACTAATTAAAAAAATTAAATTTTCAATAAAAATTAAATCTTACCATTTAATCAATTATTTAACACTATGAAAAATATTCTATTTTTATTCATTGCTTATTTATGTTGACAATAAAATTGTAACATTTAATAATCTATAACACATGAAATATAATATTTTATTTTTAATATATTTATATATAATTTAATATATTTTTTCCTCTACTAAAGTATATTCTTTCAATTTTCATGAAATGATACTTTTTGTTTGAATGGAAACTCTTACTATCGAAAAATAACAATAATATAAGTTTAAAATAATGAAAACAACATATCCATTCAAAAAATGTTAATATGCTAGAGTTTGTAACCCATTGAACATTTTGATCATCACATATATGATTCCCTTCCTTATCTTTTCAACGTAAATGATTTAATTAATAGTCCATTATATCGCGATTCTTTTAATTCTACGCTAAATTTACATTACATTCATTAATTACATAAATAATTTTTTTAATAATAAATTATTTTTTCTCATTAATGATTTAATATAAAAGTTACTTCATGTACACCCATTTTATTACCTATTTCATGACTTTATCCTCAAAGGGATCATACCCCATCTCTTCCTTGGAGTGAGAAACAAGGACCATAGAAGTGTAAATATTGACTTATTATTCATTTATCCTTTTTATTCCCCCAAAATACTCCAATTATGGTAAGAAACCCATAACCCTATATCTGTATCTATGTTACTCTTTTCAGATATTTTTTCATTAATTGAAGCCTCCTAATATAGAGGAAAATTTGGAACCAATTTTATATGTGGTTATATCATATCATATAAATAATTTAAATGTTAATTGTTATACATATCAAACATGTATTCTTAATTTTCCACACTTTATTTATTTATGGGGTTTTAGTTTAATTTAATTAATATAATATATCTACTAAAATAAATCTTATCAATGAAAAAGTCATTGATATAATAAATAAGTATGTGGAGATTTAATGAATTAACTACATAGTATTTAAGTAATAAATAATTAAAAAAATAAAAGGAAAATGTATTTTTTTGATAAAACTATAATATGGATTATAAAATAAATATGTAATCGCCATTAATTTCTTCAATATTTCATCATATACATTATTTCACCACCTTAATGGGTCTTAGTATAGAATATATATTTTTTAATGTGAATAAAAAAAGTTGAATAATAACTTAGGTTATTAATACTCAATCTCATGAATCTAGGGAAAAAATCTCCCCCAAATTGTATCTGAATATAGATATTAAACATATTAGGCTTAGAAAATAGATGAGAGAACTAAATGAAGGAATTATAGTGGTCAAATTTCTACTTAAATAAAATTTGGAAAAAAATCACGGAACTGATTTTCCAATACTGATATAAAGAAATGGAGAACTAAAAACTCTATTATATCATTATTTCATAAAAAACACAAAATATTATATTAACATTGACATATAACCTCTGAAATATATTTCTTTGTATATATATTCTAGAAATCACAAATTTAATGTTTTGTAAAATCTTGGAATATATTATGTAATTGAATTTAGTTATAGAATGTTTGATATAGCATGAGAAAGATACAATGATTTAGAAATTTTGGTTAGAGTCATCATGTTGATATATAAAGCATGTTAATCAATGTTTTATATTATTTATTTTATTATATGTCTAGTTTGGTTTGTATTTGACTAATATATGTGGTAAAATATTTTGATTATATTATATCTTTTTTTATATATCAAAATATTCAATGAGAATATCTAAATTAGTTGAACATAATTTTAACTGAAATGATCATATAGAGGATGACCAAAATAACTAAATAATTTCAAAAATTTTGGACATCTCAACTATGATTATCATAGTGATAAAATGAAAGGGTAGTGTAGCATAAATAAATCCATTGTAATGACTCATCTAGTAGACCAAAATCATAAAATTAAAACTGGGCCACTCGATGAACATGAAAATATTCTTCAATTAGGTAATATTGAAAAATAATGTTGGAGGATAAAATATAATAGTTGTAAAATTATTTACCCTAAAATAATGTAAACAATTATATAATTTATTTTTCAATATTACTTTAAACTATAATAAATATATAATTCTTTTTAAAGAGTATACATATTAACATTGTAGTATAAAATCTCATCAACAAACTTGAAATGATTATCAAGTGTTTATGACTGAAAAAATCCCTTGATGATAGAAAGACACTCAATTTTTTCTCAGTTGATTACTAATATATTCCATCATGTATATTCTCTCATGATCCATTATCCATAAACAATGTATTCATTTTTTACCATGTAATGAAAAATAATGTCTACATATCCATCAATATTTGTAGGTAGTGTTGAGTAATCATAACAAAATAAAATTTCCCTATATCTTTTTTTTGAATTAGTATATAATATTTATTCAAAACTAATAATATAATTCTTTATAAAAAAAATTTATTTTTTAATATTTAAAAATAATATATAATGAGTCTAAAATTCTAGAAATTCTAATTAGTGGTTATGAAAATTAAAACATATCTAATCCATATATATTTTATCAAAATACCATAATTCAATAATATAATTCATAATGAATAATATAAATTTTATGCAACATCACATTACGAATAATATAACCATAATATGATTGTACCATGCTTATAATGAATTATTACCTACCTAGATTAGTCAATATGGGTCATTACAACTAATAATTAATTATATTTATCCATAAAAAAAATAATTTTGATATTCATGTTATTAGAAGTAATCCATTTTTATCCAATATAAAAAATAATGTACCCTTTAAGAATTAATTCCAATAAAAAATTTAAAAAATAATAATACTTAAATTTAAAACCATTTAACATTAAAAATTCAATTATACAAAAATAATAGTCATGGAATTGGAAAATCCTAATTAATTATTTTCATAAAAATTATAATATACCATTTATAAAAAAACCAAAATAAAAAATTAAATAGTCTAAATAATTTCAAAAAAATTATATGATAAAAACTCATATTAAATAAATTATTCAGAAATAATATCAATCACATTCCCAAAAATAAAAACCAACCATGGAAGGAATATTATACACCTAAATTTTTAGGTTATCAATAACATTCTCTACATACACTATAGTTTATGGCCTTAATAAGAAAATCCACAAAACAATTTAAACTAAATTCCTCATGAACCTTTTTTTTGTAAAATTATATATTAAAATCCATTTTATAATAATTTTTCATAGAATTCAGAATGTTAAAATAACGGTAAAAAATTTATCAAGGAATGTGCTAGAATTTGTTTGATGGTGGAAGACCCTTATATTCATATTACATTACCGTATGTATGCAGAACGATACACATGAAACATCACATGGTAATGTTATAAATGATTCAAATCACACACACTTTCAGATTATAGAGAAGAATACTAAAATGAGGGTTATGAAGCCTACAAATAGATTACTTGACAATTAAATAATTTCATTAATAATTTTACATTTTAGTGGAAAATAAAATATAAAATATGTTGGTAACCTAAAAATTTCAATATAATTAAATCTCCTGTTCAATTCCTTTCATACCCAAATTGTGTAAAATAACAGAGGATGAAATATGAGAGTATTCCAAATAACACATTATCTTAGAAACATAAAATAATTTATTATCCACCAAAATATTACTAGTAATACTTTCTTCTCATTAAAAAGCTAGAACAACTTTATGTTTCTTCAATTATAACCTCTATTTTTTTCAATGAAATACCAATATCAAGTCAATAATTATAAAAAAATACAATAGTTAAATATATCATAGTATATTAATTATTTAATACTCAAATCCCCCATAAATCCTTCTCTAATACAAATATATAAAACACCTCTTTAATAAAAACATAAAATCATGTAAAATTTCATATATAAATTATTTTAAAACCATGAAATTCATAAATACCAAGTAGTGATCTATTAGCTTCAATTATTAAATAAGGTCTATGTCAATAATTAATGATTCGGACATCTATATTTTAAACAATTTTTATGTTAATGTTATGCCAATAAATATTTTCCCCATAATAACTAAACATTTATAATGAAAAATTTTCACTTTCACTAAAAGGGTAACATTTTTTTTCATAACCCACTATTTTCACATATAGATATTTTATATAAATAGATTAATATAAATTTATTAACATAAAAAATCAGGCATGAATCGAACTGGTTTAGTTCCTTTAGAATGTTGGAAATAAAAACAAATAGTTCATAAAACATCTATATCATCTCCCTGTTATTCTTTCATAATGAGAACCAGTTTTGACATGTCACTTTTAATACCTTAATTCATATCATGGTAAAAATAAACATAACAAAATGGTGAGATCTGATACTCATTAAGGGTAAATAAGAGAGATATCAATCATTATATAAGAAAAAGGTCATATAAACATGAACATAAAATTTCAAAATAAAAAACCCTACATATAAAATAACTTAAACAAGATTCATGGAATAAATCATATAATTTAATAAGAAATGAATAATAAAGGAATCAAATAACATAATCTATAAGTTCTTAATATTGACATGAATAAAGAAATTCTGAAATAAAAATAAATATTTAACATTGTGAACATGTATAAATTGAAATAGGATCACTCATTATTTTAGGGACATGAAACTGGTACCTTTTATAACCTTATGGACATAAAATTGAGGTCCACACACATATATATGGACATATAAGTAAGTTACATGCATAATCCTATGGACATGAAAACTAGGTCTAAACATATAATTGTGAACATGAAATGTGGTTCATGCATAACATATTTACCTCATGAGTTAACAATCATTACCCAATCCATTGGAGTGATATATTGGTTCCACTAGTCACATAATGAAATCCAAATATATGTGTGCCACATGAACATAAATCATTCTTCATATCAAAATCCATGAAAAGAAATTGTTTGCATAAAAATTTTATTATAATAGAACCCATGGAAAAGAAACATGTCTTTTAAATATCCTGAAATATTAAACATAAAACAACTATAAAATGAATAAGGATAATATAATTGAATAAAATACCCAATAAAGTATAATTTACATCAAAAAATGTTATCATATATTGAAAATATTTTTGAAAGATTACTTGAAATAATTCTCAAATAATAATATTTCAATACCAAAATGATTTATTATTAAAGGGTCACACAATTATATAGGAAGAAATTTTCTACGAAAAGAGCCTTGAAATCATTTAAATGAAAAATAAATACATTAAGGTTCCATGATGGCGGGAAAATTATCTCATTCCTTGTTAGATAAAAAATATTATTTCTAATTTGTTGTCAGAAATTTGAAATTGAACATTGTTTTGGAAATGAAAAAATTAATCCATTCATTTTTTTAAAAGTAAAGCATGAGTACAAAATTAATTAAAAAATTAATAATAGAGTAATAAAAAAATTTAAAACCAATTTTAGAAAACATGGATATAGATTAAAAAAATATTTTGAAGGTAAATTTTAAAAGGATATTTTTTAAAATAACGTCCCTTATAAATATCATATCATTGAAGTAAGAATTAACGAAATTAATCAATTATGTGTATTCACAATAAATCCAAATAAAAAAGTGGAAATAAAATCATAAGATAATCAACCTTCTATGCACATATAATATTATCATGACATAATCAATGAATTAGATGGTTTACCCAATGAATGGACATTGTGTTTAGAATTCCCTTATAACTTTTTAATTAGTTCATTAGTATTCCCCCTAAATATAATAATTATCAAATTAAAAATTTGATACCATAATGATAATGAGCTAAATTATATGAAATATCAATGGTTAGGATGTATACACTATAAAAAATAAATTAGTGGTCAATATATAATATATATCACTAAAGAAAGAGTGAGATGATAAACCCTTACATAACATTTGAGTCTAGTTTTTCATTCTTTAACCTCCTCTTGAATATCACATAATTGAATGATTACATAAAGACCATGGAATTTGTGTTTTTATTAGAAAATAAGCACTTATAAATTAGTAGAGTATGGAGGATGGGGATTTGTAGATATTTTAGGAGCTTTAAGGATTTGAGGAGAAATAGGGTTGTGAGGGGTGGTATTTTTACTTAAGGAGGGGTAGTTCTAAGTGAATCAATAATGATTATTTATAATTAAATACAAGAAAATTTGGATAGATTTATCTACTATGAATTTTATTAATAATTAATGCTGATTATAGTCTAGAAATACATCAACCACACATTTAAAATTTTATTATTTTTTTATGTTATACTTTTTCCTTTTAACATCAATTTATGAAATTATATTACTTATACAATGATAAATATTTTTTTACCGTGGTGTATTATTTATGAACAAATATTAAAATGAATATGAAACCTAATTTTAGCCTTTTTATTGAAAATATGAAAACCAGTTTACAAAATTCAATTCAAATACATTTAAATATTATATTTAATGGAAAACCCACATACACGCCAAGAACCGGGTTTTCAAGAAGTGAATTATTCATGAAAAAGAGGAAAATATATTGACTCCAAGACTAATAATTATCATTATATAAATATAAATATATATTTCATGATATATAATAAATAAATTTAATTTAAAACATTTCCAATTAGGTATTATTAATTAAGAAAGAAAAATGTTATGTACCTTAAAATAGTTGTAAAGAAAAAAATCATGTTTTAAGACCCAAAAATAAATTTTTTCTAAAATAAAATATAAAGTGGATTAAAAAGAATTTATATCATTGAAATATAACTAAATAATAATTATTTTACTTGAAATCATATTCATTAAAAAATGGTTCTTTTAAAATTATTAATTTATTGAAAATGAATGACATTATTATAAAAACAATAGTATTCTTCCCCATTCACTAATAAATTAATATATTTATAAGATTCTAAAAAATTATACATAAGATACTACTGACATGAAAAAACCAAAATTGATGTTAATTTTATTAAATAAATTTTTTAAATTATCAAAAATAAATTATATTTGTTTTCTTATCAAAATCAATAAAAATATATTTTTTAGGAAAAACTAAAATGACTTTACTAAAAATTATTATTTTATTTCTTAAGAAGGAATTAATATATTAAAATTGAGATGAAAAATTATATATTTCATAATGTGGTTAATACTATCAATTCCCCACAATTTAAAATCTATTCTATAATAGTCATGTTAAAAGAGTGATATTTTTTTGGAGTTCATTTAACCTCACCGTTTTGTGTAATATATGCTATATAAGGGATTAAAATATCTATATACCATTAAATCATGTGGTGTTACATTCAACTCCCTCTAAAATGAGTTTATTCCATGAAATTAGTTACATGGATACACATATATGATAATACCACTTCCTAATCATGTATTTATGTTCCCATTTGTTTCCTGAAATTGGTGGTTTTACCAAATAACATTAACCAAGTGGGTGTTCTTGTTTTATAGAACTTTATCTCAATTATCCATAATATATACTATTTTTTATTTATAAGAAACATCATACCCTAGTTTTTTTGAATTTGAGTTTAGTACATGTGAAGGATTTGGTATTTACATCATCCAGATAGATACATAGAACACATCATGAACATCAGAGCAATTTGGTGGAATCACCAATCAATAAGCTTCCATCCAAACATGATCATGAATTTAAAAATAAAATTTAATCATAGAAATTTGAAATGACACATTGAAAATCCAATTTGGATATTTAAAAATTAATTTTTACAAAATCAATATCCTAAAATAGTCTATAAAACATCCTCTTAAAAAGAGGAAAATTAAAATGTGAAGATAAAAACAAAAATAAGATTCTGATTTGAAGAATTGTATTAGACAGTGAAAATATAAACATGGAATATAATTATAACCATCATGTTCTGATGATGAATGATATAGAATATAGTCACTATAATTTAAACTACTACAAAACCATAGAAAAAATAGGTATGAAAAAAATCATTGATATCCTCATAAATAATAGTAAAAGCATAAAATTTTATTTCAAAAATAATTTAACAACACATACTAACTTGATTTCATCTCATAAGTACAATATCACTATTTATTTGTTCTATGATCAATATCAGATTCATTTATTACTCTATTAAATAATTTTTAAATTCAAATTCATAAATAACTTATAAATTACAATATTTATAGTGGTATGAAAAGTCATTACTTTTTTCTCTAGTTATCATAACAAAATGGTTAGAATAGATCATCCAATACAAATAAATAGCCTTATGTTTAAGTAATACATAAATCTCTAAAACCATGTACAATGTTTAAACTTGTCAATTTTAGAAATTCTTACCCATATTAACCTTCCAAAAACTAAATTCCAAGACATTTTAATGAAGTTCACAAAATTTAAAAAAATAAAATTATCATTAATATCCCAAAAAACTTGATGTTTCTCTTAACTGTGAAACACCAACCCATTGAAAATAATTATCACTGTTGGTTAGAGTTGATACTCAAGAGGGGGGGGGTGAATTGAGTTCCAATTAAAATTTCTTCTAAAAACTTTTAGAATTAAAATCACCCAAATTAGAACAGCCCAGTCAATTAAGGTAGTAGAGAAATAAGTGAGTTATTGTTCAACAGGTTTCTCAAAGGTTGATTACTCCTCAGTTGAATCAGTATAAGAACTAATTCGACTTTTGAAACTGGTTTACTAAAAAAATCAGATATACACACTAACCGGAACTAACTATCATAGTGAATGTAAAAAAAGATTTCTGTCTTTGAAAATATAAGCCCAGAGGATAGATGTTAAACAGAGTAAAGCAAAGATGAACACAACACATTTAAACAAGAGGATCAGTCTTAATTCAATACCTAGTCCTCTCTACTTGGTGATCACCTGCCACCAAGTAGTCATTTTAAAAAGTGATACACACCCTGTATCGGGCTTTACAACAACTTTCACAAACTGTCCAAGTTTTTCAACCTCTTCCACAATTCTTCGCGGGAAACAAATAAACTACCAAGCCACACCAGGCTTCTTCCATAGTTATACGTGGGAAACAAATGTAAATATAGTTTGGTTTGGAGATTTTCAGTATCCCTCAGTTCAAGCACAAAAGTCAGTGTGTGTAACACATACACACTTCTACCAAATGTAAAGTATTTAAACACAGTATAGCTAAAGATAGTTGGGATAAGTTTGGAATGCTCCATTGTGTTGTCATATTATCTCTCAACTCGTTGGAATGAATGAAATGAAGCTTTGGATCTTCTCTACAAGTTTCCTCCAAAACAGAGTGTCACAACTTCCAGGTTATGACTTCCAAGTTTCGAGATAACCAGCATCTAGAATTCAAAAACTCTTTACAGCACACTACTACAGATTGTAGAAGTTTTTTTTCAATAGATCTTCATGAAGCTCTTGTTCTTTTGGATTAGTTCTTGAGAGTTCCCTTCTTCTTTCCAGTATATCCGGGTTCTACTTCTGATTTTGTGTATCTCTTGTGTATCTTTTATATAGTATCTTGTTTTTGTGTTTTGTTGTCCAGTAGGGGCCGACAAGAGAAATGTTTCAACCACGTGTGGTCTTCCTCGTACATCGTACTGTCTCCTGATATCCCAGAAAATAAAATTAAATAATGTCAGGTGCATTAATTTGTCCAGACATGAACGTTATAATAGTATTAATAAAACAGGTAAAGAAAAGAATGGAATATCATTATAATGGTAGCAGATGCATGTCACACGGTAGACTTCAATCTCTACAACTGTGGACTTCATTGGTAGACTGTTCAGCTGAGGGCTTCAACTGTGGTCTTTCCAACTGTGAACTGTAGTCTTTCCAACTGTGAACTCTAGTCTTTCCATATGTAGACTTCAACTGTAGTCTTTTAATGGTAGCTGTTTATTCTTTATAACAGTGGATCATCATCAGTGAACTCCATCGGTAGGCTCAACAGTAGACCTTTAACAGTAAGCTTCTAATTGGTAGTTCTGTAACATCAGACTACTTCAACAGTAACCTTTCCAACTACAGGCTTGAACATAGAATTTCTCAACAGAAGACTTGAGAAAGAGTCTGACAGTGGAATTCTAATAGAAACCTTGTTACAAAAGTGACCTTATAACAACAACTCTTTGTATGTGAGCTTTGATAGGTAGATCATCAATAGGTTTGTGACAGTAACCATGTATCGGTAGCTTCCAACAGTGACTGTAAATATTCAACGATGATCTTCTAGAAACTGTGACTTAAGGTGATAGTAAGCTATAACGGCGACTTTGAACAAAAGGCTCTTACCAGTATCCTTTAACAGTGAGCTTATATTTAGATAAATATGGACTGTAAGTTGATGCAGCAAAGTCATGAGTCTTAAGAATATACATTGTTGAGAATAAGATAATTTTATATGTATATTAAAAGGAATAAATAATGACTTAATATATTATGATCAATATTTAAACATGATTTGTGATTATTAAAACAGGTGAGTCCAACAATCTCTTCCTTTTTGATAATCACAAATTATGTCAGTATGTATTAAAATTTGTCAAGTATCAGAGATTAATAAGCACAATATTTGTAGAGTTATCATAGTATTTTCATATTAGTTTCTCAATTAGAATAGTAAGCATAATAAGAACAATATTTGTCCCCCTTTGTGATTAGAAAAAAGAAATACAAATGAGATAAAAACTAAGAAGGATTATATTAATAACATAATACATTTCATGACCAAAAAGAATACCGAGTCCCTATCAAAAGTCATAAACAAACTCAATCCACATCATCCGTAGGTAAGGGGTCTTTCCCTTTGTAAGAAGAATATGGAGAAGAAGCATGTGGATCAGCAGGTTTAGGAATGGCTATAGGAATTACTGGAGGGGAAGCAACAGGAGCTCCTGTGGGTCTGTAGTGGGTAGATTTCTGAGGGATCAGTGGAGTAAGGCTTCTGATAGCTTCATAAGGAGACATTCTGGATGAAGAACCACTGGGTTGAGATGTAGGTAAGGCACAAGGGATAATGACAGGGGTGTATTCCACATGAATAAAGGGGAGAAGAAGGTTTCTGAAATCCATAATAATGCTTCCTCATCTTTTCATGGAAGATAAGAAATCATCTTTATTTTCCAAAAACTTATCCAAAGCAGGATCCAATTCTCTCAGCTTGCTGACCTGCTCCCTAAATGCCTGAGTCCCTGGAGGCAACTCCATATTCTCTATCAAGAGCTTGAATTGGTTGGTCATTTGATGCTTGGTATAGACCTTCTCAAAGTAGGCATCCACCTTATTCTTAATGGCCTTTTGAGAAGCAGTAGCTGCCTATAGGTGATCACGAACAAAAATGATAACTTCCCTAGTGGTAGCAAGTATCTGAGTATCAGAGGTTCCACTGGTACTGGCCTTAGCCAACTCTTCCTGGATCACAGTTTTGATCTGGTCAATGTTCACAGTGAAGCTGGATGAGGGAAGGGGTTTTATCGAGAAAGCTACTGTCTCTTTGAAATACTATGTCAAATTACTAACCACCTTCTGAACAAGTGCATCTTGACTGTTCAAGTGTTCTTTAACTGATGTCTTAAAATCCTCAAATACTTTCACAAACTTCTTGACTATATCTCTGATATATCTAATATCAGCATTCACTTGGGTTTAAGAACTGTTCATGGAAGTTAATGAAGTAATCGATTATCTTAGAGAAACCACAGCTCCTATCCAACTCTCAATTTGAGTATGGAATACTTTGACTTCATCCATCATTTCCTTCAGTGGACTAGACACAACACATCCCATATATAGCTGAAGGGATTTCTCCACACTCCACATCTCTTCAACCAGGATTTTCTTCAAATCTACCACTGAATCTCTCAGTGCTTCTTTCATTTCATCCTTTAAGGACTCAAGGTCCTCCTTGGTTGCTAAATTGTCACCCCCAATAGGTAGGATAACTAAATCCCTTTGGCACTGGTCTTCCTCACCAGAATCTCCATAATTGAGTCCAAGTACCATATATCCTGGATCTGATGACCAACCTTCAATGTCATACAACACAGAAACTGATCCAAGATGCTCCCCATCACTTAGAGCATTCTCCTGAGGAATCTCCTCTAACTGTTCTTCTCAAGGTAACTCCACAACCTCCTCTGCAACTTCAACAGATGCAAAAACCATTTGCTCTGATAGTTCAACTGTAGGGTGAGTCCTATCCTTTTCTGAGTCATCAATGACTCTCTCATAAATGGTAGTAGATGCCACTCCTACTTCCTGATCAGGCACTATATTGTCTGTATTATCAATCAGAGGGCTCAAACTGATCTCTTCTTCTTATTCTTCATTTTCCTCATCATCTACTTCAGCAACAACCTCCTTTTCTTCATGAAAAAAATGATCTGACTTGGTTGACTCATCCTCTTCAGAGTTGTCCTTGAAAACATTCTGATATGATTCTTCTTCTTCTTCTTCAGTGGTCTCAGTATCACTGTCCTTCAAAACAGTCTCTCTCCTTGGTAGTTCTTTTGGAGGGCTAGCTGTTCTAGAAGTAATAGTCCTTACAGGACAATGAGGTAAATTAGGATCACTCCCATCATCAATGGGGGTGTTCTCTCTTTGAGGGTCCACAGCTCCTTCAGCCTCCTCCTCATCAGAATAAAATGGTTCTGGCTCATCAGGCTTCAGTCCTAGATCTCTTTTGTCTTTTGTCCTAGTTGGATGAGTACTAGGGTCAAACTTTTCATACACCTTTCCTTCATCATTCACCCATGTCCTCTTCCAGGGATTCCAGCTAATTTTCATGAACATGCAAATTACCTTGGAGATACAGACACTGTTCTTGGCTACTATCATTTCTTCTTGACTTCCAGCTACACCCTTTACCTTTAGCATAACTGAAATAAGCTTTGCATGGAATAAGGCATTGGACTTTGAGCTTGCCTTATTCATATCCTCAAATTGTACCATCAGTAACCTACATAGGTTAATCTTCTTCCCATGCTTCAGTAAGTACATCAGTAATATGTCCTGGTACTTCAGTACAGCAAAGTACCCTCTCCTCTGACTAAGTACATGCAGAATGAATTTGAATAAGATCCTGTCTTCTCCATTCATCTCAGCTGCAATGATCCTTCTTGATTTTCCATCTCCTGTCAGTTCTTCCAGAGCTTTTTCATACTCAAAAACAGAACTTTATAGAGGATCCAATGATGTTATTAATATTTTCATGACTTATTATATTCCCCATTTACTGATTTTATATGAAATGTTCATAATTTTTGTGAAATATTTATGTTTTAATATTAAGTATAATTTTTGAGCATTTTTAGAAGTAGTCCAATTGAGTCAGTTTACTGGTTTAATAATAACTATCACTATACTGATCCAAATTGTGTTGTTTTTATTTTTTAGGATTATTCATTCAATATACAACATTTCATTAGAAGGTACCATGAGCCAATTATGCCATTTGAAGGGTCATATGGTCGTCACAAACAAGACCAAAGAATCTATGAACAAACTGGACCAGCCTTGAAGATTGATTTACTGGGCCCAATCCAGAAGTCCAAAAACATTATCTATCTACCATAATTAGGAGGACTGTACATGTCATCTTGGATAAAAATTTCAAGGACCAAATCTAAGTACAAGGGGCCCAAATGAAGCTTTGAAGTCCAGCCCACCATTCTGGCTGAGAAATAAACTCAGTATAGTATTCATGACATATATCATGATGTAAACATAAAATCGAGCTGATATTTTGTAGTGTGAAATAGGAGATATAGGCGGATGACTTTTTTGAAGAACACATTCGGATTTGAAAAAATCTTCATATTCAAAAACCCTTTCACATTCTGGACTTCAAAAAGACTGGATTGAAATGGATAGTTTTACTTTTTTTAATAAAACGGACATAACTTTTTTATCCTTAAGTACAAATGACTCCAAATTTTGAGAGTCGTCGGCCAACTCTATTTTCTACAACTTTGAATAATGAGATTTCTCGAGATTAGGCTGTCATGATGTCCATATCTTCGATCCAAGTGGAGGGGTATTGCTGGAATGTAAACAGTCCACTCCTTGGGCTATAAATACTCTCTCCTTCTCTCCTTGAGAGGGGTTGGAATTTCAGAAGAGAGGATAACATATTGGGACGACCAAATCCTTTCCAAAGGCTTGGGAGGACCTTCAATACTCAAGTTTTCACTTGAGAGACCTTTCCTCCTCTCTTTGTTTTCACTTACTTTCATGTTCTTTATTTTTGTAATTTTGTAAGTCCATTCTTTTGTAATTCTGTTTTAATGCAAGTTTCTTCTTCAATATCTCTTATTATCACCCAAATTATATAATTTAATATTTATGTTCTTAAAATAGTTTAAATTCAGTTGAATCCTCTTCCCTTATTTTTCTTCCTCATTCAATCGAAAATCCGTTTTTAATTTTCTTCATCGTTTGTGTGGGTGTTCGGCGCACTACTCTTATCTTGTCCCTTTCTTTTTCTTCTCTTTATAATTCATCACCATAATAATTATAACCAGATTAGTAATCATTTTAATGGATGGGTAAATCTATCATTGGGTTGAGTTATAATCTAGGTATGTTAAGTGATTGAGAGCTTTTGCTCGACGAATGTTCTTTAAATTAATATTGTGTATGTTGAACTTTATATGTCATGGATTAATGACCTGTTTTGTTTAATATGTGGATTCCATGGATTATTGGAACCAAAAATACACTACCATAAACAATTAATGGTAATTATTAGAAACCTAACTTAAGTTAAGGCTTGGATTAAATCTTAAACACTTAGGAATTCTAATCAATGTCAAGTTGTGAAGTGGGTGTTAATTTAAATGCAATATAGAGCAAAGCTCAAGGATATCACAAGCTTAACTCCCTAATAATGAACTCAACCCAATATTTATCAATTTGTTAAATCAATTATATTCAATCAATCATTTCAATTAAGCTTTGCAAACAAACCCCCCGAATCAAAATACAATCAACTAAAAACAAACGACTATTTCAAAGTATCATTGCCGAGGATTCGACCCGAGTGATGCTATACACATTAGCAGAGCACCAGAACTTTGACCGGTCGATAGGAGACAATCGGACATGCATTTCAAATGGTGCCGTTTCTAGGGATGGTGCTTTATGTAGTCATTAGATTCTGGTTATTGTAAAAAAACCCAAAAAAAAAAATTTAAAAAAAAATTGGAAAAAAACACAAAGAAAAACCCGTCTTCTCCTAAAAATCATAAACTGAAAAAAATACAAAGAAAAAACCGTCTTCCTCTTTCTTCCAAAATCTCTCTGAATGCCCCGTAGCCTTCCAAACAATCCCTAAAATTTTTTTTGACCCTGAAATTGAGCGAACACTTCGCCAACTTAGGAGGAACATAAGAGATAATCAAATAATTCAAGAACCAGTCCTTGTCCAACCAATTGAATTAGATATGGCCAATCCTAGGGAACAAACACTTAAAGAACTCTATGCCCCTGATATGAATTACCAACCTCTTGGTATTAAATAGCCACACATAGAATCTGACTTCGAACTCAAATCGGGTTAGATTCATCTTCTCCCTCATTTTCACGGGCTAGCCGGTGAGGATCCACATCTCTACCTTAAAGAGTTCCAAGTAGTATGCTCTACCATGAAACCTCAAGAGGTTTCTGAAGAACAAATCAAACTCTGAGAATTACCTTTTTCCCAAGATGACACTACTAAGTCATGGCTCTACTACCTTCCTCCTGGTTCCATAACTACATGGAATGACATGAAGTGACTCTTCTTAGAGAAATTCTTTCCTGCTTCTCATACTGCTTCTATCCGAAAGGAAATAAGTGGTATTCGTCAGTTCCCAAGTGAATCACTCCATGAGTACTGGGAGAGGTTCAAAAAGCTTGTGGAAACCTACCCACATCATCAAATACCTGACCAAATCTTGATCCAATACTTCTATGAGGTGTTATTGGCTATGGAGAGAACTCTCATTGATGCCGCAAGTGCTGGTGCTCTGGTTGATAAAACTCCTGCAGCTGCAAGAGATATCATAAGTAACATGGCTGAAAGCACACAACAATTCCATACTCAAGCACATTCTCAATTCAAACAAGCCCATGATAATCCATCAATTGAGCCGAACAAAATGACCGAGTGGATGAGTGAACTTATAGGTCTTGTGCAACAGCTAGATGTGGCTACCAAATCCCTAACCTCATCTTCTCCGCAATCAATGTTTCCTGGACCAATAAAAAACTATGGAATCTGCAACTCTCCATCTCATCCAACTGAAACTTTTCCACAACTTCAAGAGGATCAATCCGATTCATCTGGACCAATGGATATAAATGCAGCATATGCTCAGCAGAACACCAATCCTCAAATATCAGGTCAGTTTGTTAGAAACTTCAACCAACCTCACTCTGAGCCCTTCTCCTCTAACTTTAACCAAGGATTGAGGTATGGTAATCCCGTCTCTCATCCCTCTCAATTACCTGCTCAAAACCCAAACCAATTCCAATATGGTCAAGGTGGTGGTAACTTCCATCAACCTTATCCTTTTGTTCCTCAACCTCAAAGGAACAATCCTCCTCCTAGATTCTATTATCCTACTGAGCCTTACCAATTCCACAACCAATACAATCGATTTCCCAAGAACCAAAATCAAGGAAATCCCAATCTAGGACAAGCCTATTCTTCTAAGCAGCCATGGGAAAGTACAGTGAAAGATCTTTCCACCTTCACCCGTTCTAGTCTCAAAAACATAGAAACTCAAATAGGTCAACTTGCATCCCACCTGAGCCAGCAAAAACAATAAAATTCTTCCCAACTCCCAGCTCAACCATTACCCAACCCCAAGGGTAATGTAAGTGCAATTTCACTTAGATCGGGAAAGAACATTGATATGCCTCAAGATAAGTCCACTATCCCTCCTTTGAATGTTGACCTAGAAAATGAAAAGAAAAAAAAACTTGAAAAAGAACCTGAAACCATTCCCTCACCTACTTCAATTCCACTTAGGAACCTAATTCCTTTTCCTCAAGTCGATTCTAAACCAAGGAAGTCCTTTGAACCTGATCCTGAAATGCTCGACATGTTTAGATGTGTTGAAGTCAACATTCCCATCTTAGATTCCATAAAATAAATTCCTATGTATGCCAAGTTTCTTAAGGAATTGTGCACCCACAAGAGGCAACTTAGGACCTTTGAAAATGTTTCCACCCAGCATTCCATACCCATTAAGTGAAAATATCCAGGTACCTTAATAGTCCCATGCCAAATTGGAAGTTCCAACTTTGATGATGCACTCATAGACCTAGGAGCCTCAATTAATGTCATTACCAAATCAATATTCTCCAACCTTGGTCTAGGTCCCTTACACCCAATGGGTGTTTTCATTCACTTAGACAATCGAAGAACAACCAGTCCTGAGGGAATAATTAAGGATATCCTTGTCCGAGTCAATGCTCTTATCTTCCCTGCTGATTTCTATGTCCTTGACATGGAAGGAGAGAAGAACTCTTCTCGATCTCCCCTAATTCTTGGAAGACCATTCCTCATGACTGCGAGAACCACGATTGATGTCCATTCTGGAATCTTATCCATGGAATTCGGTGACCAACTGGTCAAATTCAACATTTTCCAAGCCATGCGATACCCATCCGAGGACCACTCTGCATTATCAATCCATGCTTCTGAGGACATTTCTAAGAGCCAATTGAACCCCATTCCACCATGTTCATCTTGTTCTAATGATAAAGGATCTTGTGAAATCTGCACCATTATTAACCAAGTCATAAATGGTGAAGTTGATGTGGACCTCTCATTCACAGAATCCATTAATCTAGAAGAACTTGAAAACTCTCTTGAATCCCACATCAACTTTGATATCTACTGCTCCACCTTGTACAGTATTAAGGAGAATGAATCTGAAGCAACTGAACTCCCTTCATCGATTCCTAAGATGTCTACCCCATAAATAAAATATGAGACTAATCTGAAACCCCTTCCTGCACACCTGAAATATGCATTCCTCTTCCATGATCACTCATATCCTGTCATTATCACTGCCACACTTACTGAAACTGAGGAGTCCAAACTTGTTCAAGTATTAGAGGAAAACAAAAAGGCCTTAGGTTGGACCCTATATGACATACTAGGAATCAACCCTGCCCTTTGCATGCATCACATCCATCTTGAGGAGTCATCCAAACCAATTAGACAACCACAAAGAAGACTCAATCCACTCATCCTTGAGGTAGTTAGGGAAGAGACCACCAAGCTTCTTTAAGCTGGAATTATCTACCCAATTTCTGATAGTGAATGGGTTAGTCCAATTCAAGTTGTACCTAAGAAGGGTGGGATAACTGTTGTCACAAATGAACATGGAGAGGTAGTCACAACACGAGTGAAGAACAAATGGCGTATGTGCATCGACTATAGGAAATAGAATGTTGAAACCCAAAAATATCACTACGCTCTTCCATTCCTTGATCAAATGCTATAAAGATTGGCCAGAAAGTCACACTATTGCTTTCTTGATGGATACACCGGCTATTTTCAAATCCCAATCTCACCTCAGGACCAAGAAAAGACTACTTTCACATGCCCCTTTGGAACATATGCATATAGAAAAATTCCTTTTGGACTTTGCAATGCTCCTGCAACATTCCAGAGGTGTATAATGAGTATCTTTTCCGAATTCATTGAACACTGCATAGAAGTCTTCATGGATGACTTCACCATTTATGGTGAGTCATTTGAATCTTGATTGCATTCACTCTCTCTAGTCCTTCAAAAGTGTTTCAAGTGTATCCTTGTGTTAAATTTTAAAAAAATTCACTTTATGGTTGCAAATGGGATTGTTCTAGGGAACATAGTTTCAAAATATGGTATTGAAGTTGATCCTTCCAAAATTGAAGTAATCCAATCACTTCCTAAACCCAACTCTGTTCAAGACATCAGTTCATTTCTTGGTCATACTGGTTTCTATTGGCGATCCATCCATAACTTTAGTAAAATTTCTCTCCCACTCACTCGTTTGCTCCAAAATGATGCCTCTTTCCATTTTGATGAGGTTTGCAAGAGAGCCTTCGTTGAACTCAAAACTGCTCTTACATCTTCCCCGATAATCCAACCCCCAGATTGGTCCTTACCCTTTGAATTGATGTGTGATGCTTCTGATAGAGCTGTCGGGACTGTTCCTGGTCAAAAAAGAGAAATAATTACTCATGTCATCTATTATTACTCAAAAACATTGGATGAAACTCAATCTCACTACACTGTCACTGAAAAGAAACTTATAACAATGGTTTTTGCCTTAGATAAATTCCGGTCCTATCTCTTAGGTGCCAAAATCATCATCTTCACTGACCATTCTACTATAAAGTTCCTACTCAAGAAAAGTGATTCCAAACCGAGGCTAATAAGATGGATCCTAATGCTCTAAGAATTTGACCATGAAGTAAAATATAGACAAGGAAAAGAAAACCCAGTGGATGATCACTTGAGTATAATTTCTAATTCTTCTCATTCAGAAATCATTGATCTTGAATTCCCCATTGAGAACCTTTTGTCTCTCACTCCAAAGTTACCATGGTATGGCCTAATTGTAAATTATTTGGTTTCTGATGTTTTTCCTAAAAATTTTTCAAAAGAAAAAAAAATGAAGTTGAAAAGTGATTCAAAATACTATTTTTGGGAAGAAAATAACTTTGGAAAACTGGGGCTGACATGGTAATTAAGAGATGTGTTGAAGAAAATGAACATTCTTCCATATTAGAATTCTGTCACTCACTTCCAGGAGGTGGACACTTTGGACCACAAAGGACCTCCCGAAAGGTCCTAGACTCTGGATTCTTCTGGCCTTCCCTCTTCAAGGACTCACATGAGTTCTGTCAATCATGTCCCACTTTCCAAAAGTTTGGCACAATCTCTAAAAGAAATGAAATTCCCCAAAATTCCTTAATCTTTTGTGAAATCTTCAATGTTTGGGGAATCGATTTCATGGGACCATTTCCCCCTTCCAATAGATTCTCATACATTCTTCTTGCAGTCGATTATGTTTCAAGGTGGGTTGAGGCCAAACCCACTAGGAAGGATGATGCTCATACTGTTAGTGAGTTCCTAAAGACCCACATCTTCCAAAGATTTGGCACACCACATGCCTTGATCAGTGACTTAGGAACCCATTTTTGTAATAGAACCATGGAAGCTCTTCTGAAAAAGAATGGGGTTGTACATAAAACTTCAACTTCATATAACCCTCAAACAAATGGCATGGCTAAACTCTCTAATAGAGATGTGAAAAGGGTACTTGAGAGAATTGTTAAGCCCACCAGAAAAGACTGGCCTGAGAGACTTGGTGAAGCCCTTTGGGCTTATCGAACTGTCTATAAAACACCCATTGAGATGTCTCCTTTTAGGATAGTTTTTGGTAAAGTGTGTCACTTACCAGTTGAAATCCAACATAAGTCTTTTGGGGCTGTGAAAACCTGTAATTTTTCTTGTGAAAAATCTAGTGAAGAAAGATTGTTGCAATTGGCTGAACTGGAGGAGCTTCGACTTGAATCCTATGAGAATTCCAATCTATACAAAGAGAAGGCTAAGGTACTCCATGACAAACACATCCTGAGAAAGGTATTTCATGAAGGTGAAAAGGTAATGCTCTTCAATTCTGGATTCCGACATCACCCAGGTAAGCTTAATTCTCGTTGGGAAGGTCCTTTTGTTATTACTAACATTTACCCATTTGGTGCACTGCAAGTCCAACACCCCTCTTCCAAAAAGACATTCACAGTTAATGGAAATTGGTTAAAGCATCACCATGAGAGGATACACAATCTTGGATCAACATCAACTTCCACTGGCTCCCCAACTTCTCTAGCCGACCTACCACTAGATAGAGAAGGTGACCCGCCAAATCCAAACCAGGGGGAAACTCTTTCCCTTTAACTCTCTCTATCTCTTCCTCTCTATACCTCTTTCTTCTTATTCCTCTCTCTTTCAATTTTTTTACCATTTTATTTATCAAAACCATTATTTTTCACTTTCTCTTTTGTGTGGGTGTATCTTTACAAAAACAAAAACCTAAAAAAAAACTAAAAAAACAATCACTTAAAAAATAAAAAAATTTATAATTTATGCTTACTCACTATCAAGTTTTGAAATTTTGTACAACCATTTTGGGGAGTTAACAGACATGTTTTCATCTCAAAAATTTTGTATTTTCATTATGACTTTGGATAAAGAATTTTGTGTCTAAATTAAAAAATTTTGAATGATCAATTTTTGATTTGGAAAATGCTTTTCCCAAACTGTGAGAACAAGCAATTGCTTTCATGCCAAGGCCACCTATGGAAATCTTTTCAAAATGCGTGTTTTCAACCCCATTTGTGATTCTTGAGTTTGTGGACCTTCGAGCTGAATTTTCTACCTTAGTTTGTATTAATATGATAGAGGCATTTTCGGAACCACCTGAAAATCACAATAGCCAAATAGCCTCCCATTTCCCTTACATTAATCCTCCTTTTGAAAGCCCCTTCAAGCCAATGAAAACCTTTTCTTTAATATCAACATTACAAGCCCAATACCTTATCCCACCCAATATCAACATTGATTTTCATTGCATAAGTTTTTGAAATTTAAGTGTGGGGGGGATGGATTTCATTTTTGGGTATCATTTCCTTAATTTCTGGTGTGTTATCATATTCTTGAGGTCAAGCATCCATTTTAGTGTGGGTGGGAGGTTTTCATTCAGTGGGATTTTGGAATGTATTGTACAAATGATATTGAAAAGTGTTCAAAAAAAAAATTCAAAAAAAATTGAAAATCAAAAAAAAAATCAAAAAAAATGAAAAAAATGGGTTGTGTATTGGGTAGGTCAAAAAGCACTCTTCCTCAACCTTTGATCTTGTTATAACTATTACAATTAGTGTCGTGAAGAGATCAAACATGGGTTGGGATATGAGTGTGAGATCTGTTTCAAGGTCAACTTTCGAAAAAAAAGATAAAAAAGGAAAAGAAAAAAAAGAACACTTGCATTATATTCTTATTGGGAGAAGTTTTTTGTTTTGGAAATATTACATCTTCTCATTACCTTCATATTTTATTCTTTTATTGTGACTTTCTTCACACAATCATTCCCCTGTAAATATGTGTTTTCATTTCCTTCCATGTTTCATTTCAAAAAAATGTGAATTGCTTTTTCTATGTTGGTATTTTAACCCTCTTCTTCTCTCTCTTGGACATTATATTCCTACTGTCCCATAGCAATAGAAAAACCCACTAAAATACCTATTGATTATTGTTCACTTTGTATAGGTATTGGAAGCTGAGAGATCTTTTAAAACTCTAAGATTTTCACTTTTGGTCGGTGAAAGAGTGAACCTCTACAAATGAATTTTGTCATCTTGAGAGGTGTGAGTTTTGAGTGTCCACATTTTCCATTTCTAAATTTGAGCATGAAAAAATGAATCAGTTTTGGAACATTGTTTCTGTAACAACATGTGGTGGAATTCAAAATGGATGAGTGAAATAGTCTAAACCCCCCCTGATTGGAGATAAAAAATTTAATATCTGTTGGTGAGTAAAAATGATTTTGTCATTTTTTTATATTTGTTGCACATGAGGACATGCACAAAAATAAGTGTGGTGGAGTTGATGTTATTAATATTTTCATGACTTATTATATTCCCCCTTTACTGATTTTATATGAAATGTGCATAATTTGTGTGAAATATTAATGTTTTAATATTAAGTATAATTTTTGAGCATTTTTAGAAGCAGTCCGATTGAGTTAGTTTACTGTTTTAATAATAACTATCACTATACTGAACCAAATTGTGTGGTTCTTGTTTTTTAGGATTCTCCTTTCAATATAAAACATTTCATTAGAAGGTACCATGATCCAATTCTGCCATGTGAAGGGTCATATGGTCCTCACAAACAAGACCAATGAATCTGTGAACAAAATGGACCAGCCTTGAAGATTGATATACTGGGCTCAATCCAGAAGTCCAAAAACATTAAATCTCCACCATAATTCTGGGTACATAACATGTCATCTTGGATGAAAATTTCAAGGCCCAAATCTAAGTAAAATGGTCCCAAATGAAGCTTTGAAGTCCAACCCACCATTCTGGATGAGAAATAAAATCAGTATAGTATTCATGACATATCTCATGATTTAAGAATCATAGTGAGCTGATATTTTGCATTGTGAAAGAGGAGATAAATGCGGCTGAATTTGTTGAATAACACATTCGGATTTCAAGGCAGATTCATATTCAAAAACCCTTTCACATTCTGGACTTCAAAAAGACTGGATTGAAATGGACAGTTTTACTTTGTTTAATAAACCGGCCATTAATTTGGATACTTAAGTCCACATGACTCCAAATTTTAAGATTAGTCGGCCAACTCTATTATCTACAACTTTTAAGAAGAATATTTCTCAGGATTTGTCTGTCATGATGTCCATATCTTCGAGCCAAGTGGAGGGGTATTGCTGGAATGTAAACAATCCACTCATTGGGCTATAAATACTCTCCCCTTCTCTCCTCGATAGGGGTTGGCATTTCAGAAGATAGGATAACATATTGGCACGACCAAAGCCTTTCCAAAGTCTTTGGAGGACCTTCCATACTCAAGTTTTTACTTGAGAGGCCTTTCCTCCTCTCTTTGTTTTCACTTACTTTCATGTTCTTCGTTTTTGTAATTTTGTGAGTCCTTTCTTTTGTAATTCTGTTTTAATGCAAGTTTATTCTTCAATATCTCTAATTCTCATCCAAATTATGTAATTTAATATTTATGTTCTTAAAATAGTTTAAATTCAGTTGAATCACCTTCCCTTATTTTTCTTCCTCATTCAATCGAAAATCCATTTTTAATTTTCTTCATCGTTTGTGTGTGTGTTCGGCACACTACTCTTATCTTGTCCCTTTCTTTTTGTTCTATTTATAATTCATCACCATAATCATTATAACCAGATTAGTAATAATTTTAATGGCTGGGTTAATCTTTAATTGGGCTGAGTTATAATTTAGGTATGTTAAGTGATTGAGAGATTTTTCTCGATGAATGTTCTTTAAATTAATATTGTGTATGTTGAACTTTATATGTCATGGATTAATGACATGTTTTGTTTAATATGTGGGTTCCATGGATTATTGGAACCCCAAATACAATACCATAAACAAGTAATGGTAATGATTAGAAACCTAAGTTAAGTTAAGGCTTCGATTAAAGCTTAAAAACTTAGGAATTCTAATCGATGTCAACTTGTGAAGTGGGTGTTAATTTAAATGCAATATAAAGCAAAGCTCAAGGATATCAAAACATTAACTCCCTAATAATGAACTCACCCCAATATTTATCAATTTGTTAAATCAATTATTTTCAATCAATCATTTCAATTAATCTCTGCAAACAAACCCCCTAATCAAAATACAATCAACTAAAAACAAATGACTATTTCAAAGTATCATTACCGAGGATTCGACCCGAGTGCAGCTATACACATTAGCAGAGCACCGGAACATTGACCGTTCGATAGGCAAAAATCGGCCGTGCATTTCAGCCACTCCAGAGTTGTAATAAAAAATTCCTTCATGAGGAACTCTCAAACAAGCAGCCCACTCAGCAGACGAGAATCTAACTTCATTGCCGTTGACTCTGGACATTAGCTTATGCACATGATCTTCCTCTTCGAACGTCAGATATTCATAGAATTCTTTCACAAGCTTCAGGTAGTAAGGTCCATTGTTGTTGGAAAAGAATTCGATCCATTCTTGGGCATCTAGTACTTTCAGTACTAATTACTTTCTCGACAACAGACATTCTTCACTTAACTCCTTCTCAGCAAAGATTTGTCTCTTGGTCAGATGCGGGTTTACAGGTCCCGATGGGGTGTTATTGGTGCCACTGGATTCAGATCGAGTTCTCTTAGGCCTTGGTGTATCCTCATTGACAGTCGTGGGTCTCTTGGTTCTGGCTATAGAGATTGACAGAGGTTCGAGGGCTCAGGTGAAGGGTTAGGGTTTAGGAATTTCGAGAGCAAGGTTCAAGATTGGGAGAGGAAGGTGGATTGAAATGTGTTAGTTGCCTTTGATTTTATCATTTAGGGATTAAAATAGAAATGATAAAAAGAAATAAAGTTGTTCTAATTCCCACACAAATAAAAAAAATAGCAAGGTATCCAACAGTGAGATGTATCAGTGTGGTACACTGGTGAGGTGCAACAGTGAGGTATAACAGTATGGTCCAACTGTGAGGTCCAATTGTGAGGTTCGACTGTCAGGTCCAACTGTGAGGTTTGATTGTGAGGTTCGACTGTGAGGTCTAACTATGAGGTTCAACTATGAGGTCTAACAGTGAGGTTCGACTGTGAGGTCTAACAGTGAGGTTTGACTGTGAGGTCTAATAGTGAGGTCCCCTATGCAGAAATTAATCATACCTAATTCATGTTTGATGTAATTTAACCTCTCATAATTCAAAGGCTTTATGAATATATCAGCCAATTGTTGTTCAGTGCCAATGAATTCAAGAGTGATATCACCCTTTTGACAATGATCCCTCAAAAAGTGATGTCTCACATCAATATGCTTTGTCCTAGCATGAGATACTGGATTTTTGGAAATGTTAATAGCACTTGTACTGTCACACTTTATAGAGACATGTTTGAATTGATATCCATAGTCCAGTAAAGTATGTTTCATCCACATAATTTGAGCACAACAACTACCAGCAGCTATGTACTCAGCTTCGGCAGTAGATAATGCAACATAATTCTGCTTCTTACTACACCAAGATACTAGTGACTTGCCTAAAATGTGACATGTCCTAGAGGTGATTTTTCTATCTAACTTGCAACCAGAAAAATCAGCATCAGAATAACTCAACAAATCAAATGATTGTCCTTTTGGATAGAATAATCCTAAGTTGGGAGTATGTTTGAGATATTTGAAAATTCTTTTCACAGTAGTTAAATGAAACTCTTTTGGATTGGATTGAATGTGAGCACACATGCATACACTAAACATGATGTTAGGTCTACTAGATGTAAGATAGAGTAGACTCCCTATCATACCTCTGTGGTTGGTTTGATCCACTGGTTCTCCAGCTTCATCTGTATCCAACTTATAGGTGGTACTCATAGGTGTGTCACTACCTTTACTACCATCTAAAGAAAAACGTTTTAAAAGATCCTTAACATATTTACTTTGATTCAAAACAATGCCATTTTTATTTTTAAAGATCAAAAATCCAAGGAAAAATTTGAGTTCTCCCATTAAACTCATTTCAAACTCATTTTGCATCATTTTTGAAAAATCAACACATAATGAACTTTTAGAAGATCCAAAAATAATATCATCCACATAAATCTGTACTATAAAAACATCTTTAGAAATCCATTTAATGAAAATAGTAGGATCATCTATCCCTTTGGTAAAACCTTTTGAAATATGAAAAGAGCTGAGCCTATCATACCATGCTCTTGGAGCTTGTTTTAATCCATACAAATCTTTAGACAGTTTGAAAACATGATTGAAAAAATGGGGATTTGTAAAACTAGGGGGTTGTTTAACAAACACATCCTCAACTATGTATCCATTTAGAAAATCAATTTTAACATCCATTTGATAATGTTTGAAATTAAGATGAGCTGCAAAGGCAAGTATTATCCTAATGGCTTCTAGTCTAGCTACGGGTACAAAGGTCTCCTCATAGTCTATTCCTTCTTCTTGGTTATATCCTTGTGCAACTAGCCTAGATTTATTTCTAACTATATTCCCAGACTCATCTACTTTGTTTCTAAACACCCATTTAGTGCCTATGGTTAAGGTGTCCTTGGGTCTTTACACTAATTCCAAAAATTTGTTTCTTTCAAACTGATTTAGCTCTTCTTGCATATCCATAACCCAAAATTCATCATTGATTACATCATTAATATTTTTGGGTTCAAGCTGTGAAAGAAAATCTTGATGTTCAACTTGGTTTCTTAGAGAAGCTCTAGTTTGTGTTCCTCTATTTAAATCTCCTACAATAGCATCTAGAGGATGATTCTTGAGAGTCATAATACCTCTAGGAAGGGTTAAACTAGATTCTTCATTATTGTCTGTTGGTTTAAAATCAGCAGGTGGAGATTTTGGAAAATTTCCAGAACCGGATATTTTTACAGGGGATTCACTATTTTTATCATTAAGGTTCAAATTTGATAAATCTTCCTCAATATTTTCAAGATAAGCTTCAGGCTCATGTGGATCAGTCTCATTGAATTTGATATGAAATAATTCTTCCACACATTTGGTTTTCTTATTGAACACTCTATAGGCTTTACTTGAAATAGAATAACCCAGGAAAATTCCTTCATCAATTTTGGGAGAAAATTTGTCAAGATTATCTTTAGTATTAAGAATAAAGACTTTGCAACCAAAAACTCTAAAGTAATTAACCTTAGTCTTCCTATTATTCCAAAGTTCATAAGGGGTCCTTTTTAGAATAGGTCTAATTAAGACTCTATTAATAATGTAATAAGCTGTATTTATAGCTTCAACCCAAAAATAAATAGGTAAGTCATACTCATTAAGCATAGTCCTTGAATTTTCTTGAAGGGTCCAATTTCTTCTTTGTAAAACTCTATTTTATTGGGGTGTCCTAGGTGAAAAAAAGTTGTGACTATAGCCATTATGTGAGCAGTAGGATTCAAACTCATGATTCTCAAACTCACGGCCATGATCACTTCTTAGGGTTTTAATATTAAGTCTACTAAGGTTTTCTATAGACTTAGAATATTTGACAAAGTAGGAACAAGATTCACTTTTGTGAGCTAGAAAGTATACCCAAGTATACCTAGAAAAGTCATCTACAAGAACATAAACATAGTGATTCCCATTTAAACTTGAAACTCTTGATGGTCCAAACAAATCCATGTGAACCAACTCAAGTGGTTGAGAAGTTGAAACTTATTTCTTTGATTTTAAAGAAACTTTGTGTTGTTTTCCCTTTTGATAGGAATTACATACTTTATCATTTGGGAATTCCAATTTAGGTAGGTCTCTAACTAAACATTTCTTAGATAGCTTCCTAAGTGAGTGCACATTACATTGTCCTAATCTTCTATGCCACAACCAAGATTCTTTATGAAAAGCATTTAAACAATAAAAATTTTATTTAACTAAGGAGTTTAAATCAACAGCATATACATTCTCATTTCTACATGCAGTGAAAACTAGGTCATTATTTGAATTAAAAACATTGCATGAATCATTTTCTAATTTAACATTAAGGCCATCATCATAGAACTGAGATATTCTAAGTAAATTATACTTTAATCCATAAAAAAAGAACTTTAGAAATTAATATTGTATCAGGGTTACCAATCTGGCCTAAGCTGATGATTTTTCCTCTTGAATTGTCACCAAAGGCGACATACCCACCATCAAATTTAATTAGACTCTTAAAGCATGGATAGTCTCCTGTCATATGTCTTGAACATCCACCGTCCAAATACCATAGAGTGATACAGGAACTCTTTAAACAACTTCCCTGCAAAACAAATTAAACATGGGATAATTTTGGTTCCAAGATCTTCTTTGGTCTAGAAATGTTATCCAATAAAACTTTGGGAACCCATATTTTATATATAGAATTTCTGAAATAAACAAACATATTTTGAGACATAAATACTTTGTTCGGTCCTTTAGAAAATTGTTTCTGAAAAGATTGTCCAGAATTAGCAGTGAACTGTCCAGATTTTGGAACAAATTTGGTTTTGCTAATGTGTCTCTGTCCAGGCTGATATCCTAGACCAATTGTATATTTTGGAGAAATATGTCTTCCTAGAAACTATGTCAAGGTATCCCTACAAGCAGTGAACTTTTCAATATACTTTCTCAATTGTTCATTCGATAATTTGATCTGAGTATTCTCTTTCAACAATTGAGCATTCTTTTATTTTTCTACACTTAGATCTTTTTTAATATTACTAGTCAAGGCATGCTGTTTCTTCAAAGATTTGTATTTATCTTTTAGTTCATTGCAGGTATCTTCCAGTAAATTGCAATATTCAAACAGTTCATCCTTATACATATTAGCATCATTATCTGAGTCACTGTTATTTTCAGAATAATAATCATTTAGAATAGGGGAAACAGGTACCTCAGATATGTTAGTCATGAAGCACATGTTGGCATGATTCTTTTCAGAGTCAGTAGCTTCTGATTCACTTGTGCTGTCTTCCGAAGCACTCCAGGTTGCTTTCATGGCTTTCTTGTACTTCCTGTCCTTATAATCATATTTCCTTTTGAACTTTAACTTCAGACAGTCGGCCTTGATGGGTCTTTTCCTCTAGCATTCATAGAAGACTATATCATCTTCCTTATCATATTTCTTTCAATCCTTCTTCCACTTACCTTGTTGATCATACTTACCCTTGTAGTTTGGATTTCTGAAAAACTTTTTCTTCCTATAGAACCTCTTAAATCTCCTGGCTATTTGAGCCATTTCTTCATCACTTTCTGAATCTGAATCTTCACTAGTTGAACTTACAGTAGGTACATGTATTTTCTCCTTATCTTTACTCTTAGATGCAGTAGACTTAAATTCTATATATTTTATTTTGTGTTTATCATCTTCTTCTTTGTTCACCTTCAATTCCTCTTCATACATCATTAGTTTACTAATCAATTCCTTAACCGGTAGCTTGCTGATGTCACATGACTCTCGAATAGACACAAAAGTGCCTCTCCATCTGTCAGGCAAACCTCTCAATATTCTCATGATCTGCTCCTTTTCTGGAATATCTTTTCCCAGTGAACTCATGGTGTTGACAATCTCATTGAACCTAGGATACATATCAGAAATGGATTCATCAGGTCTCATTTTAAAATTATCATATTTAATAGTATAAGTATTTAATCTCATTTCCTTCACATTGGTTGTTCCTTCATGAGAAACAGCCAAGGTGTCCCAGATTTCATAAGCTGGTTTACATGCAGAAATTTGGTTAAATTCCTCATCTTCTAAAGATAAGTAAAGAGAATTCATAGATTTACAGTTATTATTATAGTCAGACTTTGTAGCATCATCCCAGGTAGCTCTAGCAGTTTTGGGAATTTCATATTCTGATTCTATAGTAGAATAAATATCAAAACCAATACTTTCCAAATGAATTTTAATTTTAATTTTCCATTGACCATAATTCACACCATTAAAGAAAGGTGTCATGTTAGTAGAAGCACCTTCTAGTCTATTTTCCAAAACTAGATTTTAGAAAATATTTTAAAGAGAGAAAATTTAGAACTAATAGAAATTTAAGATCTTTATGTAAAACTAAAATCACAGTTTGAAAATAGAGGGTTTGAAAATTTTTTATTTATAAATAATAATGAAACCTATGATACCAAATGTTGGTCAGAGTGGATAATCAAGAGGGGGGGGGGTGAATTGAGTTCCAATTAAAATTTCTCTTCAAAACTTTTAGGATTAAAATCCCCCAAATTAGAATAGCCCAGTCAATTAAGGCAATAGAGATATAAGTGAGTTATTGTTAAACAGGTTTCTCAAAGGTTGATTACTCCTCAGTTGAATCAGTATGAGAACTAATTCAACTTTTGAAACAGGTTTACTAAAAAACTCATATATACATACAAACTAGAACTAACTATCAGAGTGAATGTAAAAATAGATTTCTGTCTTTGAAAATATAAGCACAGCAGATAGATGTTAAACAGAGTAAATCAAAGATGAACACAACACATTTAAACAAGGGGTTCAGTCTTAAGTCAAGACCTAGTCATCTCCACTTGGTGATCACCTGCCACCAAGCAGTTATATTAAAAAGTGATACACAGCCTATATCGGGATTTACAACAGCTTTCACAAACTGTCCAGGTTTTTCAACCTCTACCACAGTTCTTCGTGGGAAACAAATAAACTACCAAGCCACACCAGGCTTCTTCCATAGTTATATGTGGGAAACAAATGTAAAGATAGTTTGGTATAGGGATTTTCAGTATCCCTCAGTTCAAGCACAAAAGTCAGTGTGTGTAACACATACACACTGCTCACAAATGTAAAGTATTTAAACATAGTAAAGCTAAAGATAGTAGGGATAAGTTTGGAATGCTCTATTTTGTTGTTAGATCAGCTCTGGACTCGTTGGAATGAATGAAATTAAGCTTTGGTCCTTCTCTACAAGTTTCCTCCAAAACAGAGTGTCGCAACTTCTAGGTCATGACTTCCATATTTCGAGATAACCAGCTTCTAGAATTCAAAAACTCTTTGCAGCACACTACTACAGATTGTAGAAGGTTCATTTTCAATAGATCTTTGTGAAGCTCTTGTTCTTTTGGATTAGTTCTTGAGAGTTTCCTTATTATTTCTAGTATGTTCGGGTTCTAATTCTTCTTTTGTGTCTCTCTTCTCTGTCTTTTATATAGTCTCTTGTTTTTGGGTTTTGTTGTCCAGTAGGGGCCGGCAAGAGAAATGTTTCAACCACGTGTGGTATTCCTCGTACATCTTACTGTCTCCTGATATCCTTGAAAATAACATTAAATAATGTTAGGTGCATTAATTTGTCCAGACATGACTGTTATAATAGTATTAATAAAACAGGTAATGAAAATAATGGAATATCATTAGACTGGTAACAGATGCATGTCACACGGTAGACTTCAATCTCTACAACTGTGGACTTCATCGGTAGACTATTCAGCTGAGGGCTTCAACTGTGGTCTTTCCAACTATGAAATGTAGTCTGTCCAACTGTGAACTGTAGTCTTTCCATCTATAGACTTCAACTGTAGGCTTTCAACGGTAGCTGTTTATTATTTGTAACAGTGGATCCTCATCAGTGAACTCCATCGGTAGGCTCAACAACATACCTTTAATAGTAAACTTCTAATTGGTAGTTCTCTAACACCAGACTAAATCAATAGTAACCTTTCCAACTGTAGACTTGAATAGAGAATTTCTCAACAGAAGACTTGACAAAGAGTCTGACAGTGGACTTCTAGCAGAAACCTTGTTACATTAGTGACCTTATGACAACAACTCTTTGTCTGTGAGCTTTGATAAGTAGATCATCAGTAGGTTTGTGACAGTAACCGTGTACCGGTATCTTCCAACAGTGATTGTAAATCTTCAACGGTGATCTTCTAGCAACAGTGACTTAAGGTGATAGTAATCTATAACGGTGAATTTGAACAGAATGCTCTTACTAGTATCCTTTAATAGTGAGCTTATATTTAGATAAATATTGACTGTAAGTTGATGCAGCAAAGTCATGAGTCTTAAGAATATAAATTATTGAGAATAAGATAATTGTATATGTAGATTAAAAGGATTAAAGACTGACTTAATATATTATGATCAATATTTAAACATGATTTGTGATTATTAAAACAGGTGAGTCCAACAATCATGAATTCTCTTTAAACATGGTAATAATATGAATTAACATAAAATCATATTAAAAACATAAATTCTATCAAAAATTATCTCTTTCCTCATAAAATAAATCTGAAAATTATATAAAATGAATCTATAAAAAAATTTCTTAGTTTTACTAATTAGTTCTAAAGTCAATAATACCATCCCATTTATTTTACCGCAATTTAACATCTATTTACCTCATTATTACACCAACATCATGAACATATTAAGGGTTATCATTCCCATAAAAATGTGTTATCAAAATATATTGTCAAAAACTGACCCAAGCTGAGGTTCGAGCTGTAATTACCCCAAGACTGCCTCTAAATTTCCGGGGCTGATGACCATCGAGGAAGGAATAACTAACACATGGATGGCTTTACTGAAGTACTTGTATGAAAACACACACATCCATATCGATGAAAATGATTATAGTGTAATAATAAAGGATTAAACACTCCTATAATGTAAACCAAGAATTCATCAACCTCTAGATATTACAAATGTTTGATAGCATAAAGTGAAGAGTAAAGGTGAAAAATACATTCCTTACTACAAATATATCTCAACTTGAAAAAATGTAAAATTATATAGCTAAAAGAGAGAACAACTCCTTAATCCCAACCTACAACCATCACATGTGGTATAAGCACCATATATCCCTAATATCCTTTGATGTCATGGGTGACCTGTCCATTGTCTGCATAAGACACTACACGTGTGATAAAATCCCATTTAGTGGTGAGTATATACATTCTTAGTAGGAAACCCAAATATATGAAGGTGGAGATATAAGAGATACCAGATGAATAGAAATACAATAGATACAAGATACATCCAGAGGGGATATCTCAACATAACCATGAGATAAAGTAATATCATCCAAATATATGGGGATAAACATGGTGAGTAGATAAACTACCCATCGAGATTTTTCTACCTATATTAGGATAGTAGATTCATCCAACCATGAGACTCTAAACATATAATGAATGTTGAATACCTAAAATTTCATATCCTCTCTTGGAATGAGAATAACCAAATCCATGTTGTGGATACATAAGAATATATAAATGATCATTAAAAAGAAACCCAAATGAGAGAGTAAGAGGATCTCCATCTAATAGATAAGCCGTAAAAGAAGAGTAGAAAAAAGTTCTAAAATCCCATCATTGATGCCTGAAAACTCACATGTCTACCCAGATGCTACCATACATGCCAATCCACACATTGACACTCTACCACATAGTCTAGGGGATACTAACTCAAAGTATAGGACTCATGCCCTAGTGCGTCAGGGGGTTCCACTATATAAGAATATATTGAGGACCTATGCCTATACCGATGGGGGGTTCAACTCTAAAAGGGTGAGGACCACTGACCTAGTGTGTATGGGGTTCAACTATAGTCATTAAAGACCTATTCCCAACTTGGTAGGGGGTTCCACTTAGAATTCAAGGACCTTCGCCCTGGTATAATAGGGGTTTCTACTCTAGTAATTGAGAACCCACACTAATGCTAATGATGGTGTGTGTGTGTGGGGGGACAACTCTAGTGGACAGGGACCCACAAATTTATGACATAGGGGGTTCCACTATAATCATCAATGATCTGCACCATATCTGATATGGGGTTCCACTCAGAAGGATCCTATGGTGATCCTTCATGATCCATACCATCATCAAACAATACCTCAATAAGTTTCATTTCCAGAGCATTCCACATCATATCTAAAGATCCACAATCAAGAGAACCATCATGTTCTAAATGGTAAAACACTTAGGATAGGCTACTCATAGTAGACAATTTTAGTTCAAATGAAGCAGATATGGAAGATTGACGTTTCCTAAAAAGGAACCAAGGGACACACATCACGTGAGGGGACCCACACAACATGTGTTCCTTCTCCACAACATATATGTGTTATAATATAGTATATGGTTCCATTTCCTTGTATAATTCTACACCATATATGTGGAATATATTTCATGTCCAGGATAACTGAGATCGAGCAACATACTTTGGATGTGTTCATGTACCCGATCACATGTATGTGTACTTGATTACATGATTGTGTATCTGGACATGTACATCAAGTCTAGTTCATGACCATGTGGTTCTATAGATGAATTATACAAATTTAAAATGGGGTACATGTTTAGTATATGGGACACACATTTTGTCATCCTTATGTTTTTAAAAACCCTATCCAACATCATTGAGGGGGCTACACACTGTGTGTTCATCCATGAACATTTTGTATAGTCAGTATTTTCACTAGAATTCCAGATCTAAACATACACCTTCAATAGGTAGATTCTACCATCTATTTAGTTTTATCTCTACCAAAATTGGATGATCTAGTTTTAGTTCACGTATCTCAACCATCACTAATTGGAAATCATCCTCTATTCACTATCAAAGGTTAGTCACATGAACTGATTGCCGCCATTCCTTCTACTTACTTCGATTCATACAATGATCATCAAAAAAATCTCCCATACATCACTAATATCACATATCTAGCCATAATTTATTTATCTATTCTTTACATCTTGATCTATCATGGTTCTAGAGGTTCAATCAGGCTTAGTACCTCCCAACAAAGTCAAACCGGGATCATAGGGTACACTTGATGAAGAACATGAAGCATGAAGGGGGAAAGGCACCATAAAAAGTTTTAAATGATCATTGTCCAAGATTTAATGCAAAAAGATTAGGAATGGTGATCCAGGGATTAGAAACCAAGGATATAAACTTATGTTTTAGTACCCAGGTGTATTCAATTGGACACAATTTGTGCTTATTGAAGAACAATGATCGATCTTCTCATATTATTTAATCAAATGGTGTAAAAACACAAAATGATAAGTCCTAACAAAATTATGGATTTTTCATTGATGAAGAAAGAAACCACCAATGATTAAGAGATTCCATTTCATTCTTTGTGTCATAATCTTCTCTGATCTAGATTTTCTTCATCGTCATATGCATTCCACCAATGGAAGGAGGAAGGAGTGCATCATTGGAAATTAAAAGATTATGAGGCTAAACCTATAAATGTTTCCATGATGATATATTTTTAAACATATCTTTTAGGTAAAAAATTAATGAATTAATGAATGAATGAATTTAATAATTAATTAACCCATAGAACATACTTCCAATGTAAGAGATGTATAAACACCCCCCACAGACTCATTTTATGTTTCACCTAGGGTAAACACCATGATACATACTCAACTGTGGTCTCAAAGATCTAATTTATGATTATGTATAACATTTTTCACATTTTATTTGAGAATTTTTATTTTTAAATCAAAAAATATATTTAATATTTTTATTAAATTAAATTCTGTCACACCAGGCCTTGGAATAGTATGTTGTCTCAATTCTTAACTATAAAAATATATATATAATTATTTCAGAGTTTTAAAATAAAAAAACCCTGATCTCTACATATTCCATCATTCAATATTGTCATCCCTAAAATGAAAAAAAAAACAAATCAAAAAACTCAAAATATTAAGCCTTCACTTGGCTCTCCCGCTCATAAGAACTCTCCTTCACATTTCCATAATGACACAACATGCTAAACAAGGGGACTATCCATCCATGTAGGGTCCTCTCTAGCTGATCATAGATTCCCAACAGGTGCTCCTCAAAGGTTTACCAATACTTGATATCCTTCTCTACCTAGTCAAGGAGATGTGTGTGGTCATGAACGTAACACCTCAACTTTTAACCATGGAAGAAATGATGCACCATCTCTAGATTTGGGGGTAGGGAGAGGTGGTGGGAAATATCACCAACCTTATTCATGATCTCAAACGGCTCATTGAACCTCAGGGATAACATCCCTCCCTGGGAGAAACTCCACATTCCTTGTCATTGAGAGAATCTTAAGAAAACATGGTCTCCCTGATCGAAGTCCAAGGGAATACGATGGATATTTTTGTAAGATTTTTTTCTACTCTAGGCTGTCCTTATCAGATTATAGATGAACTAGACTTTCTATATCATCACCTACCCCATCTCTAGTCCCACAAGATATTTATCACCAATATCTCTACAGAACAGTGGTGACCAACCAGGTCTACTGTATAGGGCATCAAAAGGTTTCATGTCAATTGTAGAGTGGTAGATATTGTTATATGAAAACTCCACCAAGGGAATTTGATTGACCCAGCTCCATCTGAAGTCTAACACACATGCCCTCATCATATTTTCTCAGACCTTGATAGTAAACTCATTATTTATATCAGTCTGGGGTGAAAGGATATACTAATATTCAATTGGGTCCTGAATGCCTCCTATAGGAATCTCTTAATCGTGATGTAAACCATGTTTCAGGATTTGAGTAAATAATCATTGGAACCCCCGAGAAGTCAAAATATCTTTTTTATGTATAGGTTCCCCAAAATGTCCACCGAACTCTACTACCTGATAGTAAGGATGTGTTCCAGCTTTTTGTGTCAGTTAACTGTTACCCAAATTATGTAATGGATCTTCACTATGTTTAAAATCCATATGAAAATGTCCATGGATGGGTTATCCCACTCTGGTTTTGGTATTTCAAGGGGATGTGACAAACTTGGAAGAACATGGTGCTCTGATTTCAAATTCTGATAGATGAGGAAACTAATAATGAAATAAAAATTCATATTCTCACTTCAGATGACCAAAAAACCATTTATGGTTTCTATACATCTTCACAATGACTGTATGTACATCTAGGGGAGAACTGTGGAACTATCACATCACCTCCTCCTATTATGTGAATGGAACCACTGTCCTCCCCTAGAATATGATGATGCGATTCAATCATTCATTATATCCATCTAGTGAGTAACCAATGGATATATTATAATGTAGTATCTCATAGTCAATGTCTCCATGATGGGACTCTATGACATGATCGAGAAGAGGAGTCAACACCATTGACCTTAGAAAAGTTGTACCCACTTGTTCCTCTTAGGAGAGATCAATAGATGCCAACTTATCTAAGGCCTTCTATGCTATACAAGCTTGGGAATTTCTACTATGGGAATATAATACAAAATTTCTCTTCCTTATAGTATAGTCTGTATTGATGTTATAGTCCATAAGGGAATCTAACTGTCCCATTGTATTAGGTTCAGGTTACTCAACATGAAGATATACCTGATACTCTAACAGTATGAGTCAACCAAAAATCTCTCTCCAAGAAGGAAGTCCTTTCACATCCTCAAGGATAATACAACCGCTACCAAATCTATCTCATGAACCACATAGTTTTTCTCATGGGATCTCAATATCTTCAACCAGTATGAGATAATTTCCTTCCACTTCATCAACACGTAGCTGAGCCCATCTACAGATGCATCGTAATACACTACAATCTTTATTCCATCCTTTATCAGTATCAACCCTGGATAAATCATCATCATCAGACCCAACTAATCTATGGCACTCTTGAACTTATCATACCTAGTAAGAAGATTCCTTTTCCATTTTAGGGAGGTCAAAGGGGTTAATCATATATACAAGTATTACAGAAACCTCATAGAGTAACCCACCAATCATAGAAAGATCCCCACCTCTCACACCCTCTTGGGTGGCTCTGAAGAAAGAACATCATAAATCATCACTAGATCCATGAAAAAACCATGCTAAGAAATGAAATTCCTTAGAAAGTTAATGTCATGAATCTAGAATTGGAACTTCGATATCATTCCATAAATCTAGTGCTCTAGAAGAAAATGTAGGACCATCCTTAATTTCTCTTCATTACCCCCATTTGATGTAGAGTGGAAAAATATGTAATCAATGAAGACAACAACAAACTAGTACAATTAGGGTTGCGAATCATGGTTTATGAAATCCATAAATACAATGGGGAAATTAGTGATTCCATAGTGAATAACTAGGAACTCATAATGTACATAGTGACATTGAAATTCCAACTTTGGAATATCATCTTCACAAACCCTCAACTAGTGGTAGTCAAACCTAAGATCATTCTTGAAGAACCATATTGTACCTCAAAACTAGTAAAATATATCATCAATACATGGATTGGGTTACCTAATATTTATTATGGCTTAGTTTAGTTGATGATAATCCATGTAAATCCACAAACACTTATCCACCATTTTGATGAACAATACTAGATCTGCCTAGGGGGACACATTGGGTTAGATTAAGACATTCACTCGAAGGTCCTCCAACTACAACTGTGTCTCTTAGAGCTTAGTAAGGGGCCACCATATATTCCACAGAAGATATCAGAATGGTTTTGGTATTCATGGTTATGAAAAAATTCACACCCATTATTGGAGGTATTCCCATAATGTCCTTAGGGAAGTCATCTATATAATACTTCACAACTAAAGGAACCTAGAATGACTAATAGAATTTTTAACTAAGTTTTATAATCTCTAGTTGATAGTTCATGGATTAAAATATCATATTAATAGAACACACATTCCATTCCATGAGATATATCTCTCTTTCCTAGAAAAGTGAATAATATTCCTTTAGGGATTAGGCAACTGAAATGTATGAAGTAACAATCAATCTGAAATTAGACCATGGATATTAAATCCATACCCAATATGAAATCATATGGTTACGTTGCAATGAAAAAAGGTACCATGTGAACCTCTCTCCACCAATATATATCTCACACTATTGACAGATAGAAGATATAGGGGAAGTGTTCCTTGAAGGAACTTCAAGATGATGTTTTTGGCCTAACACATCAGCTCAAAGCTCCATCTATCACAAAAAGATTTTAAAGATAAAGTAATTACTATAACATATGTATAATAATACTGAAGAAGGGGAAGAATAAACATGGATTATACATCTTATTATCTCATGTGTTACAGTATCATAGACATTCAAATCCCATAGTTTTATGCAACCCCAGCTGCTAAATCCCTGATACTACCATGGGCCACTTGGTGGTGGTGTTAAAAGGATATCATAGCATTGTCCACCACCCATAACTCTTCCTTATATTCTGATGGATCTTCCTCCCTGGGGACAACCCTATCCACACCTAGGAGATCCCTGATCATGGTGTAAACTCTTCCATGGTTGTCCATCAACTCTCTATCTTTGCTTCTTATTAACTATAGTTAGGCAGTGTCATGCCATGTGACCTAACCCATCACTATCATAAAAAAAACCTCTCTGGGCTTCCTTGGTGCTCTATGCTTACTCTAACCATGTGCCGGAGCCCAATCATGGGGAAGTCTCTATCACCAAGCTCATAGTGCCAAATTTATACTAGCTATTGAAGATGGCTCAACTCTATTGAACCCACTACAATCTCCAGATATCTAGAATTACTCTCATAGAAACCTCTCATTTACCAGTTCCCACTACAAAACCCCTTTATATTTGGGGATGAAGAAGGTCTTAACACTTGATTAGATTTCTCTGTGGTTCCCAGGATCAGACATCTATGCTAGGAAGTATCCATCTTGGATCATGTCAAGAGCATATAATGCATCTTCTTTGAACCTTAATACATGCTCATCCATTACCATCCATCCTTATTACAACTATAGAAGATCCTAGATTTGGAATGAGAGTAATAATGAAGTTATATACTACTCATGTAAGATCTAATGGAATTATGTCCATGTCAGTGTCGACTAATTATGAATCTATGTAACATGGCTCCACCAGTACCCGACTACTCCTTGGAAAAGGATGGTTTCTAGTTCAAGAACCTATTCTATTAGGGTTTGAAAATGTTTAATGATACATAACACTGACTCTTTCCAATCCTCTCCTTCTTAAGGATCTTGCTTTCCATGGAACCTTAGAGACCTTTGATGCCAGAACTCACAGAGTGCACTAATAATGCGTGCATCCCCAGCCTGCTCTCCTAGTATAATATTTTGCTTAGCTGGCGGAGGTTCTAATACCATCTTAACATGATGAACTAGATCATGGCATAAACCCTGAATTTAGGCATCGTCACTCATCAGATCATCATCATGGGCCAGAACTGGTATCCTAGATGGTTGTCTTTGTAGAGGCATCCTGAGATTTATCGGGACATACCATGGTTAGTTGAATATATATATATATATATATATCAACAAAAATGGAAATCAAACCCAAGAAGTACAGTTAATGACTCCATCCTATATGATTCATGTACTATTGATCCCTACAAAAAATGTCTCATCATACTGAGTTGATAATCAGGTGGTCAGGGTTCTGGGGAATAGATATGCCGACTTCCACACCATCACCAAATTCTTAGACCTAAGAGACACACTTGAGACACATCCACACTATTGACCAAAACCCGAAAAAATACTCACAAGGAACTAGTCTGATCAACTTCCCAAGGATCAAACATCCTCTGAAACCAATCTTTCCCAACATGACCTGATCCTAGGCCTAATCTACAACTACCCTAATCCCACATCTATAGGAAAGGGGATTGAAACTAGCACTGAAGGGATATCTATTAGGGGGGATGTATTTGACTATATACCTTAATTTACACATAATCCCATCTCAATGAAAAATGGGAGAGGTAAAGAATTAAATATGAAACACTACTATAAAATAAACCAAGAATGGATAAATCTCTAGATAGTACAAATGTATGGTAGAAGAAATTGAAGAGTAAAGGGAAAAAATAAACACCCTTCTAGAAATATGTCCCATCCTAAAAAAATGTAAATTTAAATAGTTGATTATGAACCTAGATCCTGAATTCCAAGATACGACCACCGTACATGATCCAAGAACCTAGTATCGCTAAGATCCACTGAATTCACGGTCACCATGTCCATTTTTGTCATAAGGAATGACACATACATGGAAATCCCAGGTTAGTGTGAGTATATAAATACCGAGTAGGACACCCTAAAAGTTGAAGGGAGATATGTAAAAGTCACATGAGGAATAGAAAGACAACAAATACATGATACAGTCAATGGGAATATCTCAACACATCCAAGAGTGAAAGTAAGATCATCCAAACACTAGTGGATAAAAAAGTTTAGTAGATGAACAAACCATTGATCCTTCTCTACCAATAGAAGGAGGGTAGACTCATCCATAAAAAAGAATCTAAGAATAGAGATAACATGGAATAATCCATGCATTATCACCTATCCTAAATAAAAAGTAACCAAATCGAAGGTGTTGATACAAAATAACATATATATGATATTTCAAAAGAAACACAAATGATAAAATAATGGGATCTCAATATCACAAATCAACACATGAATTAGTGTATCCAATAGTTCAAAAAGTCCATCATCGATGCCCAACATCTCATGTATCTTCCCAGACCAAACTATCCAAGTCAAGACAATCATTGACATTGTGCCACACAATCGAGGGGATTCAAACTCAAAGTAGGGGAACCTCTCCCTAGTGGATCATAGATGTTCGACACCAAAATTATATATAGAGTTCATGCGCCCATGGTGATGGGGGCTCCAATCTAGTGTCATGAGGACCTTAACCTATGATTATAAGGGTTTCCACTCAGTAATGTTGATGAATTACACCCATGTTGATAGGGGTTCTACTTTAATGATTGAGGAATTTCTCTCTATTGTGTCAGGGGGTTCCACTCTGGTCATCGAGGAAATGTTCCCTACCCATATTGGGGTTTCACTTGAATGTCTAGGACCTATTTCCTGGTACAACATAGGGGTTCCACACTAGTCATCAAGGACCTACACCCATACCGATGGGGGTTTCCACTCAGAAGGTAACTGTTGAGGACCTACACACATTATGATGGGGGGATCCACTATAGTGGTAGAGGAACTGATCCCTGATTCCATAGGGATTTCCACTCTAATCATTGAGTACCCACACCATATATGATAGGGTGTTTCACTTGGAATAAGCCTTTGGTGATCCTACCTAATCACTGTCATTATCGAGTGTCTCCTCATTAAGCGTTGTTCTAGTAAAATTAAACATTGTAACCTAAAATACAAAACTAAGGTAACTATCATGTTCAACATGAAAAAACTATTATGATAGGCTACTCAAGGGTCAATCTTCATATGAAAATGAAGGAGATATGTATCTTCTATGTTTTCTAAAAAGGAACCAAGGGATACACAACATGTGAGGGTACCCACATAGTGTGTGGTCTCACTCCACATCCGATATTTTTCCTTTTCTAGAACATGTCATGAAAGTGGACTACATATTGTGTCTAGGATAACAAATATCGATACATTTCCTAATAGTCGTGACCATCTACTGAACCGAAGGTCTATGTACCCGAGTACGTGGGTGTGTGCAGCTATGTACTTAAACACTTGTTATCGACGATGTGGTTATCCACATGGGTTTTGAAACTAGTAACTGGGTATATGGAATATAGAATGGATACACACCAAGTCATATTTATGATTTCTAACACCCGAGATTCCATTGTTGATGGTGGTACAGGCCGTGCGTTTATCCATAAACACATATTATAGTTGGGTTTTCACCAGAATTCTAGATCTAATATTGTACCTTGAATTCGTATGTTTCACCTTCGATTTTGGACTATCTATGGATGAAGATTGATGAACTTGAGATGTTTTTTGAATCTCATCTATCTCTCGCTAAAAATCAATCTTTGTTCACCGTCGATGATTCATCGTAAAAATTGCACACTAGCGTGCCTTCGAAAAATTCAATTCATACATAGATAATTAAAATGATCTCCCATAGATTTCAAAAATTCTAGATATATCCATACATTATCAATCCATCCCTTATTTCTCAATATTTCATGGTTATAGGGGTTTGATCAGGCTAAGTATCACATGAAAATGTTGAACTATGACCGCGGTGTCCAACAGATGAAGAACACAAAGTAACATGAGAGAGAAGCACCATTAAAAAGGTTTAAAAAAATATTTTTAAAAGATTAATTTTCAATTAATCAAGAATAGGGTATAGGTATTATAAAACAAATAAATAAACTTAGATTTTATAACACAAGTTCATGCAATTGGCCTCAATTGGCATTGATCAAAGAACAATGATCAATATGATAAATCTAATTAATAAAAGGGCGTAAAACATAAAAGGAAGAGACTTAACTATATTAGGGATAATTTTCTTGATGAATAAGTTTTCAAAAAATGATTGAGATAATCCATTTTATTTGCTACATCCATGTTTTCTCTAATTAATATATTTTTCTTCGTCTAACGTGATCCACTAATAGGAGGAAGGGGAGTATCCTTAGAGATTCGATGATTATGACCCTATACCTATAAAAATTTCCATAAATATAATTTTATAAAGATATAAATTAAGTAATTAATTATTTATTTATTTACTTTAGTAATTAATTAACTCATTGAATGTAAAAATAATGAGCATGAAGTCCGAACTCCCCACACTGACTCATTTTATGTCATGCCTAGGGTAACATTGTGTTATGAACTCAAATGTGGTCTCAGATTTCTTATCGATCTTCCTTTTAAGAGTTATCTTGTTTTTAAAAAAATATTTATATGTGGAATATAAAATATATTTAATATTTCAATAAAATTAATTCTGGAAAATTGGGTCTCATAACTGCACACATTTTCAGCACCTTGCTCAGGAAATATATGTATAAATATTTTGAAGGTTATAAATGAAAAAAATGGGTATCTAAAAATATCACCCCAATAAATTATCATAGTTACCAGTACCATTCATTAATTAATTTAAAATACTTATAGAAAAATTAATTGGAAAGATCCTTAAATGAGTCATTATTCAATAATTTTTGTAGAGGTAGATAATCACAGTAAATTTCACTAAAGGATTAATAATATGAATTTCCTAGATCTCACTCATAAAAAATATAAATTTCATACTAAGGATGGAAGGATTCGTTTTCTATAATTAACATGATTTACATTATCCATTATGATTACATAATAATTCCCTTTTTCATTTTCCTTCATATTTTATTGTGGATTATAATCAATATGGGCTCTTAGATCGGGGAATTGATTCACATAATGAACAAACTCATTTCATTTAAATAATTGAGGTGTGAGTGGGGATTTTTTTGATCATTTAATCTATTTTATCCATTAACTAGAATATTTATATCACTCTAACACCTTTTCTCATGACGGTCTAGATTCCCACACTTAAACCATAATATTTTCATTTCAATAATTACCTTACGTTCTCTATACTACTTTTTTTTTGATAGTATGAGGTTGGAAATTTGTCTTCCCTTCATGTGGAAACCACTGGAGTTTTTATTAAGCTCTATATCTCTTTTCATATCCCCAAAACCTTAAGGTTAACCAACATTCATTTCCAAATTTAATGAAAATAAAAATGTTTCTTTATAGATTCTGAAGTACCTTCTAGATATTTCTTTTTAATGACTTGGTTTCAAGACAAAATAGGTTTGAATCAATTTTGCATTATGGTTGGATGATAATTCTAGAACAATACCTCAAAAATCTTTATTTTTTTTATAATTTCAAATATATTCTTAATCATTTTGAATTAACTCAAGCGATTACTTCACTATTTTCATACAATGAATGTGAAGATAGTACTAATTGAAAAATAATTTCATGAACTCATCCCAATCCCTAGAGTAAATTTATTCCTCGTTACATATATTATTAATAGGATTACACCCTTTTTAGGAATCACAATCTAAATGATAAATTAATTAGGAAATTTTTATGTTTATTGAGCATTGAAGAATATTAAATATATTCTCTATGGTGTTGAACCATCCCTCAAACAAAAGTGGATCACATGACCCACTAAAAGAAGGTGGGCGTTAACACATTAAGGAATGAACATAATGTTGTTTCTATCCTTTTTTCATTTAGAAGGCTGATATGATTCAAATATTATGTGAGTATAACAATAATATTTTTCATTCTAACTCTCGCAACATTCAGTTTCTTAAAAGGAAAATATTTTCATTTCCCATCGCATTCACCATTAACATGGGTCCATCAGATTCTATCCATTTATTAAAAGCACAAATATTAGTGTGAGAAATAGTAATCATTATGGTAAAACCACATAATATTATTTTATTACTTATAATGTATCAATCTATGAAGCCATACATTAAACATAAGTTATTAATTATCATTACCAAAACTCTCAGATTGTAACATAGACATACACTTAGGGTTCTTACAATGTTTTTCTCATGAATATTATATAGTTTTACTATAAAATTATCTAATACCAAATATAACAATCTATTATTTTCATATATAGATATTACTCATAAATAGATCATTATTCATTACATAACATAAAAAAATCATACCTGAATCAAATGGTTTTATTGTCCTTGGAAACTTAGAAACAAAAACAATTGGTTCACAAAACATATATAGTATCTAATTATTATTAATTCATATCAAGAAAAATTTTGACATGTTTATCATAATTTCTTCATTCATATCCTAAGGAAAATAAACAAAAAAATAGGATGACCTCACATTCTCAGTAAGGGTAAAAAAGGGATATATCAATCATAATATTAGCCTAAGGAAATAAGAACAAGAGAATAACATTTGAAAATTATTACTTTCATATCAATGATCATAATTAGGAGTCAGCCAATAAATCATTGAATTTAATATGTCAAGAATCAGAAAATAATCAATGAATATAATCAATAAGAGAAAAATATTTACATGAAACATGATATTGGTCCATACACATACTCATATAACAATGTGAACAATTATTAATAGAAACGGATTCTCCCATAATTTTAAGGACATGAAACTAGGGAATTTTATAAAGATATGGACATAAAATCTAGGTCCACACATGTACTTATGGACTGGGAATCTAGTTCAATGCATAAGCTTATGGACATGAAAACTATTGTTTCTAATGCTTTCACCGGGGCATGCATCCATCCGTGGAGGAAGGGCATATTGTCTCCCCGCATACCTTCTTTCCAAAGGAGGGTGGAATTCATTTATTATTTAGGGACATTTTCTACTTGATAGAAATGGGATTATGGGATGTCTGTCTCTCCTTCCATGGATTCCTCCTCATAATTCGTTACCCAGTCCAGGTCTTCCTTAAAGATTAATATGTTGTTCATGAAACTCTTTCCTGGTTTTATATCTTCATGAATTCCTGTTAATTACACTCATTATGTCATGAAATTCCAAGGGGTCATGTCAGGGAAACAACCTTTAATCATGGGACTAGTCACTTTGGACATCGCTGGCATGTCTAGACGCTGAAAAAATAATGTTTCTGGGTTTCATACCCATATGATAGGGCTTCTAGAGGGCATAGAATCCCGAGGATTCCTAGGTTGAGTGCGGGGAATTATATTCCATAGTAATGTACCTGAGGTTTTACTTATCTTTATATGTTTGACATAGGGTATTCCACAAGTTTAACGTCTATTAGAGATGTATTGGAGTGACCAGAACACTAATAAAGAGTGGATTATATGGGTACATCACCAAGAGGGAGAACCTGAGGGGTTTACAAGATGAGTTGATCAAAAATTCCAATGAAGACAGATCCAAGGGTGATTGGGTACTGACTAATGGGAATCCAAGGTTTACCATTGGTTGGTATTAAACCTCAGGGAGGTTTCCTATGTACCATGTGTAGATGATAGGGATCAAAACCCACATATTTATAAGGGGTGATGAATCAAGGTGTACACAAAGGACAATGACCCAAATACATGCTGGGCTTATATACAGATAGCGTCCCATCATAAGAAGGACACACCTGGTTGGATGGTTATGGATTATGTGGGGATAATGCATGGTTAGATTCCCAATGGAATGGTGTGATCCCACTAGGATACGTCAGCCCAGGTAAGAATATAGATGGATGATGGATGGTTAAATAGAGTGAATGAGAGGAATGGGATTGAACTAACGTGAAGATGACAATGATGTTGGGATTGAACCTAAGAAAGGATTCCTACATATCCTCATGAAAGATAATCAAAGTCCACATAGTTTGGTAGGGGATGGGACACCTAATGAGGCAACCCATGAGAATGGATGCATGGATGATACCCAAAATAATTAGAACCTCTGGGTTGGGACACGACCTTCCTGAAACATGAAGGATCAAGGGGAGAGATCAAGATGATACATGGATGATGTTATTTAACCTTAGGGAGGATTCCTACGTATCCGCGTGGTAGGGAATCAAAGTCCACATTGTTCTAAACGGGGTTATAGAATCGAGTTGTATGGTTAGGAAAACGAACCGAAAATATATCTGGGGTTACATAAGGTTAGCGGATTGAGAGTTGGTCTGACACCATTGGGACAGACCAAATATGTGGATCCCAAAAAAGGGGACAACAATGTTTATTAGTTTTTGGGTTTTAACCTTAGCGAGTATTCCTACGTACCATGTCTAGAAGATGGGAATCAAAATACACGTAGTCTGAAGGTGATAGTTTAACGTCATATGGGATGAAAGGGGCATACAATTTAATGCCATGTGGGATGTGGGTGAACCGAAATGAAGTGGTCGGGACCGATGGGTATTGGGCTTGAACATTAGGGAGGATTCCTACGTACCTTTCCTGGATAAGGGAATGATCAATGTCCATGTAGTTTGGGATGGGGGCTTGGAGCTTACATGCTAAGGAATCCTAGCGATGATGTCATGGTCGATGCTTACTCTAATCCCACATGAGTCTTGCTCGTTGTGAGAAACAAGAGGCAACAGAGACCTAGAAATCACATCGTGAAAGATGCATCCATGAGTGATAGAGTGGGGTTTATGCATGGCTATCATCCCAAAGAAGAAATAGGGGCTTACACTAGGTTACTGACCCAAAGTGGTAACAGAGGCTTACGATTGGTTAGCGGCCCATGGATATGGACATTGAGACTTACTCCAGGATGGAGTCATGATGGCGATAAAGCCAAATGGGAGATAAATGGGGTAATGAATGTCCATGTTTCCATCTCTCTTATAGACTTTTCACATAGAAGAAGATAGGGGGAGCAAGGATGCTACCTCAAGTAAGAAAGGCTAGGGTCTTACACCAAGATAGTTGCCCTTCCCTGCAGACAGATGTCGTTCCATGAAAAGAGGATCTCATTCAATGTGAGCAAGATCTCACACTCATGGAGACTAGTGGTCTTAAAATATGTTTGATACAGGGCACCCCATGTATATTTCATGGGGAGAGGCCATAGTTTAACGTCATGGGATGAGGACAATGGTGCTTGGCAGTTTAACATCCTAAAGCCCAGACGATGAGTATTCACTCCTCACCCCTAGGACCTATATAACTAATACCGACCCACATCTGGGGAAGGGTAGGCATCCACAATTCCATGATGAGGTTGGGTTATGGAGTGATCCATTTAGGGGATCAAATAAATGTGGCTATGCGAATAAGAAATAACTGTTAGCGTTCGTATGGGAAGAATCATGGGGCTAAGCAACAAAATATGAACCACCACCTAAGGGACCTTGAAATCACTTCAAATGATTCTGGAGGGCCATAAGGGAAAAGGGTGTGTAAATCATGAGATCATGAAAGGGGGTGCTTCACGAAGAGTACGGGTTTCGCGAAGGCTGGTTTCTTCATGAAGAGGATGGTCCTCGCAAAGGGAAATGACTTCACGAAGCGGAGGGGCTTCACAAATGGAAAGAGCTTCATGAAGAGGATGGGATTTGTGAAGGAAAAGGGATTTGTGAAGAGGAACCTTTAATGGTGTAGATATTCTCCTTAGCAAATGCATATTTCTTTGGAGAGAGCTTCAAGAAGGATCTACGCTTCACAAAACCTCTAGCACCCTGATGGGGATCCTTCCTCTGTGAAGGTCATATGCCTTCGCAAAGGGAATCTTCACTATAGGTGTAGGCTGGAAAGAACACAAAGAGGTACAGATCACTACGGGAAAGTTCCTTTGTTGATCCATCTAAGGGTTTCACGAAGGTCTATACGAAACAAGATTTATAAAGTTGAAAGGGCATAACCACAATGGTTTGTAAGGGGGTGAGACTTATATTTATAGGAAACCATGGTTGGTGGGGTCGCACGACCTGCTGTAGAGATGAGTGACTCCATGGAGAGTAGACACTCTGGCAGCCTATGTCGGCGTAACAGAGGGTGCTTGACGATGTGAAGAGGTCTGTCAACATGGCCGCCATAGAGAGGGTTTTGGAGGGTGATGGCGCTGTGAAGGGGATATAGGGCAGTGCCAGACTCATGCTAGGTCGTGGAGCTGTGGAAACTATCATGGAGGTGGCATCATGGAAATGGGTTGGCCATACGGAGGTCATCGTGAAGGATCCCCTTTTGTAGGGACTTAACCTTATTCAGAGTTCTCATTCCCTCTGCCACATCCTTGAGTCTGATCCCTGAGTATGATGAATTTTTTGGCACCCCCCCCTGAGAATTGGAGTTGATGGAAAATGATGGTCGAATTCTGAGGGAATGAAACCTAAGATACCTTGAAAATTAAACCCACAACAGATAACAGAGGTGGAATGTGGAGGCAGGTGCGATGCTAGTTCACGAAGGTCGACACATAAAAAATTTACAATGGGATCCTCAGGATGAGGCCTCATTCCGTGGGGGCAAAGGGCACCCCAAAGAGCTCGGAGGGGTCTCCACGAAGAGCATTTTCTGTCCACTGTGAAGCCAGTGCCCATGCTGTATATATACAGGGTCACATAGTGTATTTTATGCACCTGGATCTTCATGAACGATAGTAAATATTCCCTTTTCGTGAAAATATATTCTCCGTGAATACTTTAGAGAAACAGATTCATTATTTCCGATGCTTCGTGAACTCTATTTAGCAAACTAGAGCATCGTGATCCGTTGCATCCTTTGAGATGTAGGACGAATCCAAGGTTTCTTCATGATGCAAAGGTGGTGTGAAACTATCATTGAAAATGGTATTCACCAAGAGTCTCTATTAATGACTCTTTTCTCAGTTGTCATGCCCTGACCAAAATTTATCCACGTCCTTAGATCCAATGGCCTTTCAGGAGGTTGCGTGGGAAGTTCATGCCGATGCTGCTCGGAGGGAGGCCATGGAAAATAACATAAAAATATGAGAGTATATCTAGAGCACTTTAGATCACAAATCATTGACGGAGCGGCTGATATAGGTGCAAAGGAAATATCTACTATGCAAGCTCCTACCATTATATGGTTTTGGCTTGAGTGGTGAAGTATCTATCCCTAACACCAACAAGGATGAGCCAACCTACTGGTTTAGAAGCATCCCCATGCAGCACCAGTGGTATAGGGCTGCGGATGGGAATATTAGAAAATATCATACCCTGGTCATAGCATAGTGTCTGTACAATCGTGTCAACAGTATCGATGGAGGGGAATTGGCACAGGAGAAATCCCCACCCCTGTATAATATGAGCATCACGGTCGAGCTCGAAAATCAAGACAAGGGGTGGATCAAAAGTTGTGACTTGCATCAGGGTGGAAACTTCATAGACTACTAGGCCTGGGCCTACTGAGCATGAATTTCTTATGAAGTGTTTGATAATGTCCTGAGGCAAGTTGGCATGTCTGAAGTAGCCTGGGCCTCCTAGTTTAGCGTCCCTCAATCAAGGGAATTTATAAATGAATTGTTGATCCAAAGTTCAGCAGATACCAACACTTTCCATTTGAATCACAGGGAGGTTGGAATCATCCTCTAAGACATCCAATAGAATTATGGAATCCCAATCATGGGAAGGATGTATGCTGATTTCCTCCCCTCCACGGATGTTTGGGGGGATAGGGAGAAAATTCCGCCTTTGGAAATGGAATTGCTAAGGCTAGTACCATTCATAGACAAGGACAAATAGAATAACCGAGACACCCACATTAAGCAGTGGTTCAGTTATTTCTTAAATTTCCCCCACAAAGAGGGATCACTACCGGTGAGCCCCCCCATATGTCGCTGAGGAGCTCAGTGGGGTAAAGAAGGTTCATACTGGAAGATCATGGAAGATATCCAGTGGAAACTGTGGGAATAAAGTATCAATACTAAGCTATGGCTGATAGTTAGGGTTGTTGGGTTTATCTCACCACAGATCTATGGGTGGATATTACCAGTCAGAGATTCCCACATGATGGTGTGACCAAGTAAATTTATCATGGAGACTCAACTGGATGGTGGGGACTACATCAACCTGGGTATACCCATTCTGGAAAAGTTGTACCATCTACTTCAGCATGTTAGTGAGGGAAAGAGGCCACTGTGGGTGTGTGGGTCATTCCACTTTTTTTATAGCTGGATCGCAAAACATATGGAAGGATATGAATATCTTAACCCCATCACTCCACCTGGGATAAATTCCTGACTGGAAACATTGAACATTGCGGGGAGCATCCTGTTGAAGTTGGATGCTACAACTGTGCTGGGTAAGATAGAGTGAGCATAACAATTCATCTCCCACCCATTTACATTACCAACCGAGGCCTATACTAATGAAGGAACATATACCATAGACAAGTAGTCATATCTGCTATCCTTCCATGGTGGTGTGATGGTGGAATGGGTAAACTGTGAACCCATATGTGAACCATATACCACACACCAGTTTTTCCAAAAATTCCGGTGCATGCATAGGATGATTCCCCGAGTGTATACGGATGTGTGCCATGAAAATCACCCATGCGTGGTGCGACAACATTGGATAATTCTTACAAGTGAAGATGGGAAGATGTTGAACAAGTGTTCTCCATCTGATGCTACATTCAAACTGGTTCACGAGTATTCTCAGAGTTGGTAGGCTGCCTATCCTGGTTAAATACTGAAGTGAGTAACTATCTAGGCTAGCAAGGTGGTTCCTACACCTTGAATCCGAACAATGAAGATGGGGGGATTTCAAGTAGGTGGTGATAAAATATGCCTAGGTAGTAAGACTATAATAGAAGGGTCAGCATGCCATGAATTAACAAACACAGGACCAGTGCAGGCTAGAAGTGAAGTGGGAGAGGTGGCAGTGCTGGTCCCTAGTGGCCCCATCTTGGAGGGCCCATGAGGGAGGTGAATCATCCTAAGAATTCCGCAGGGTTTCCCCTCAAGATCCCTAAATGCAGCTACATCCAATATCGATACTTTATGATTCCGTCTTCCCATAGGCATGGAAATATTGGGAAAAGAGAAAATAATACATTGTCATTAACGAATTGTGGACAGATTTGAACATGCATGGGATATCACTGGGGGATATTGGGTTTGAAAAGTGCGGATTCAATGCAACCCCTATAGAGGGAAGAAAGTTTGTAATGGATTTGGAATAGGTAATACATTCCCATGGTTACATGCTGCTGTTGTCGCACTAGGAAAGGGTGCTGCTGTATATGACTACTCTCGTAGAACTGACGACGGATCAACTGGCAGAGCGCTTCCCCTTGCTTGGAGAAAAAAAAATCATGGTGGAAAGAAGTTAATGTGGGATATTTTCACTGAGGAACAGAGGGGACTTCCAAGGGATCCTCTCCTAAAGAACGTGAGATACTGGCCTCGGGGGGAATCTACTTGGGTGAATTTTCCACAACCTTAGAAGTAATTCTCTATTCCATTTCATTTCACTAGTGCCCTCCATAACTTATCTTTCTTTCTCAACTACACTTATCTACGCAGTATAATCATTAATCGATCACTCCCACTAATGAGGACGAAGGTGAGACAGTCAAAGAGGACCAATCATTAGGGCATGTAGTCAGAGAGATGGCGGTTGTTGAGTCTAGCGGTGTTGTGGGAGCAGGGGAGGCCTCCTCAGAATCTTCCGAGACCACATCCATATATGGAGGGTTGTGTATTGGAATCCCATTGATGGTATACCTGATGGGGGACCATGAGGATGACCAGGGTAAGTCTCATACCCTACAGATGTAGACATTGTCCGTTCAGTCAAATTGGAAAACATGACCTTACCTGCATAGTCTCTAGGATGGTGCATACGTTGCTGATGAAAATGGCTAGAAGACGAAAGGCTCTGATCCAAATAGAGGTGCCGATCTGTATCGCGTTATGTTCCGTAGCTGACCGGGCCATAGTTCCCTATGAGCAGCCGGTGGTAGAGGGTGATACTGTTGAAAAAATAGAGTCCCACATTGAATAGGTTGACATCATTGAAGTAGAATCTATCGACAAAGACCAACCTAAGGAAGACCCTACTATTGAACTCTTAGAGGCATTTCACGAATATGAACCCATCGACCTAAGGGATCAGGAAAAGACTGATACCAATAAAGAGGATAGCAAGGTCGTTCATTGTTGGTCATGGAAGCTGTTCAGGTGCTTCATCAAGGAGACTCCCCAATCAGAATGGAATGCTAGATGGGGGAGGCTTCATTCACAACTCCGCAAGCTATGCACTAAAGGAGTAAATGCCCAATTCCATCACATGCTTATTTGGGACTACCTTTCCGAGAGGGTGCGGGGGGACGCGCACAGCCTCAGTGTTGGTTGGAATAAAATGAAGGCCATCAATATCCAAAGACTGTAGGAGGATGAGTATGAGATCCAATAGTTGAGGGTGCAGGTGAATGAGCAGTCCCCTTTCCTCGATGTTCAATCGAGGCTTATATTGCAACTGAAGGACCATCTAGTAGATACTGAAGAATTGTGAGGGGAGTCTCTGAAGAGATGGCTATTATTAGAGCCAATGAGCATCAGGCCAAGATTGAGGCTAATTAACTAACTCCACATTTCCATCGAGGATCATAAGCTTAAGTGGTTAAAACCAATCTTGGACACCATGAGCAAGTGAGTAGCGGAGCTATAATGCTCTGTTGAAGTGGTCAACCCATCTATGTGAGGGGACGACCCCCAGGTGCTATAATTTATATGAAATCATGATCTTATTTTCATGCTTTCGATGTTTATTTTGGTATCATCCATGAGTTCCATTGTTTGTTTTAATTGTTTCATTTCTATTACATCAGTGAAACATCCATTGATCAATCCCTAAGTTCATGTGGGTTATGACCAATGTGAGAAACAAGGGATGACCACATCGTTATTCTATTTGAATGTGAGAATTCCAACCAATCTTCGGGAAAATGAGGTATGAAAGACCAATTTAGGCATCTGGGAAGAAAGAGGGAGGCCTGACCATGGTATAATGTTTTTAGAGCAGTCAAATTTTCATTTTCCAAACATGATCTAGTGCACAAGCGGGGTAACACCAGAAGTGTTAGAATCAATCCGAACACAGAGGAGTGGAAAGTGTGTACTATGATACCCAAAATTCAGAACACTGTAGGGATTTCATGTTAATTAATGATAACTTTTGAATGTGTTTGAAACAAAATATCTCTATTGAGTTAGCCTGAAATGGGGATTAAAAATGAGGGCCATCTTCTGACTATGTTTGAAACATTAGGCTTAACTCAAAATGTTATCCACTAGTCTGTAAGAACATTGTCCCATGACAGTAGGGAAGCCATGGTCAAAGATTTCGTAATGTTAGGGGGTTCCTTCAAGCAAAAAAGAGGATGATTATCCAAATAAAGGGCATGCAATGCATGGAGGGTGGAGTGATGGGTTGTTCGAACAGATTCCAATGCTCTTGAAATTACACCACCATGATGAAGTCACATCAGGTGAGAACATTGGTTTTATTAGGGAGCATATTCATTTTCTAAAAGTATCTATCTTGTGAGAGCCTATAGTTGTTCATAGTTTTATGTAATTTCAATAAGGATGATAGACACATAGTTTAACGACGTACAGTAAGGACGATTCGAAATATAGTTTAATGTCATATGAACAAGACGTTGCACATTGTTTTATGGTCATAATGCCTGGACCAAGTCCAATAGATTATAGTCATGTTTCACATACTGTAGGCTCCTAGTTTAAATTCATAGAGTCTGGACTATAATCGGGGCTGAGGGGATATAAGGGTAAAGAACCCTAGGGCTAGACCTGAGGTGAACTGCATGGGCGGTGCTACGTATCCCATAAGGATGACAATCAAGAAAAAGTAGTTATCAAGCCCAGTGTGGTCGGAGACCAATGCTAGCATGGGGAATCCTCTTTGGTAAGGAAGTTGACACATCCCATAATTATAATAGGGCATCCTGAACTTGATCAGGCTATAACCACAGTCTAAAGTCATGCATTGAGGACATGGTTACCCAGAAAGGAAATACACAGTGTGGTACAAATCCCGATGTGAATGAGGGCCCAAGAGTCCACATCACACCATGTGTTCCTGATTGGATTCTTTATACCATAGATCATAGGTGGCATAAATTGGGGTTGGACACAAAAAAAAGTGCTCAATCGTTCCTACCTATCCCATGAGGGTGGTAATCAAGCCATACGTAGTTCTCAGATTGTAGTTTAACACTGTGCGAGACAAAATGAATGTGTATTTCAGATACACCAGTACACATACTAGAAAAACCACTAATCCCATGTGGGTCGTTCTCAATGTGGGAAACAAGGAGTAATGATGGCATTTTATTGGTTCCAGGAGGCAAACATCTAGAGAAATGGAACGTTATATAAATGACATCCCAACATTATTAACCTACCTACTCTACACATATAGTTGCATGGAGGGGTAAAACTGAGTGTGTTGGAATTAAAATTAAACATAAGGGAGTGGAAAGATGAGAATCATGGCACCCAAGAACTAGATCACAATGATGGTGGGATGATGATAGAGGATAACTATTGACTATGTTCGAAACACAACATTTGTTTCGCAGTATCCTGGAATGGGGACAAACAAATGAGGGTTAACTGCTTACTATGTTCAAGAAATGGGACCTATCACAAAATGAATTTTGATTCCTTTTGGGGTGTGGGCCCAAGATGGTGGGCGAGCCAATGTTCCATGAGACCATCCCACAAAGGGGGTCCCTACAGACATGGAAGAGGATATAGATCCAAATAAAGGGCCCATGAAGTGTGGATAGGAAACGAGGAAATGTCCATATGAAACCCCACACATTGGGTTATTTTCCATTATACATTCGAGTATTCCAATGAGACGTGTCATATAGAGGGAGTCAAATACATTTCCAAGAACAAGGGTCTTGGGGATGAAAAATCCTTGTTTAAGAGGGGACTTGGTTTAATGGAATGTGCGCAAGGTGTCCAAGTTGTAAAATTGGTCGTATATGAGGAAAAAAGAGGCATTCTATCTTGTGACACATCCAAGGGGATGGATCTGAATACTAAATTTTTGGATGTTACTACAAATCCCATAAGGATAGGAATCAAGCCACACATAGTTCTCATAAGAATATTTTAGTTTATGGTCATAGAACTCGGATCAGGTTGGGCTGAGAAAAGGGAGATACATGGTGTGGTTGTTGAAACACCTGACGTGAATGAGGACCCAAGAGGTACTCACCACACAAAAAGCTTCCAACAGATTTTGGGACTAGGGGGATGGAAAAGGGCAGGATTTGAGATACCCGGGGTAGGACCCAAAGACAAAATGTCTGGGCATTCTTATGTAACCCATGAGGATGAGAATCAAGCCACACATAGTTCTGAAATTTTAGTTTAATTTCATAAGGGAATACGGGAAGATGGATCTTGGTTTTATGATCATAGATCGTAGACTGTACTAGAAAAGATCAAGGGAGACACATGGTGCGACTATTACAAAGCCTGATGTGAATGAGGATAGTAGGATTTTTCATCACACCATGTACTCCCATGGGAGATTTTAGGTTGAGGGACCAAAAATTAAAGATGGGATGGGCCCGAGGCTAGGTACTCAAGTGTTTCTATGTAACCCATTATGATGGGAATCGGGGCATAAATTGTTCTATAAAATTTCATGGTAGGGTACCAATGATAGGGACAATACTGTTGTGAAGGTCTGGCCCACACATCAAAAGAAGCGGAATTTGATGGATCTTGTTTGTTCTTTATGGTGGATGTGTTTTTTTTGTAATGTAACAATCCTAGGATGAAGAATACGGGTGTCTCTATAGGAATAAATCCATATATAGGCCTTAAAAAATGTCATGTTGGATGATTGATACCAAAGATGATGTCCCCTTGAGCAAGGAAATCATAATGTAGTACGCTTGTTCGTCGTGCGACTAGGACAATAATGTCTTAGTTTAGTGTCATGTGATAGGACCAACCCATGATTTTCAACATCGTACGAAAAATAAGTAATAGTTTAAAGTCATGGGGGACTAGGGATTATAGTTTAACGTCCCAAGGCTTAGATTCCCATAGAATAATGAGGTTCTAAAGGGAATTAATAAGCGACGATAAAGTATATCTGACACAGATGAGGATATCAGTCCACACCACATTGCGCAGCACCCCAGAGGGGGGGGGGGACCTTAGGCCAAGGGGCCAGAAAATATCAGAGCATATGGGGATGGACCTGAATAAAAAATGTCTTGGCATTCATATGTATCCCATAAGGTTGGGAATCAATCCATACATAGTCCTATAAAATGTCGTGTAGTTTAATGTCATGTGAAATGGATGGGGGTAGATCCTAGTTTATGGTCATAGAGCTCGGACCATAAAAAATGAGACTCTTCCAAGCGGGCTTAAATCATGTGAAAATACCTAATCTCACGTGATCTACACTCGATGTGGGAATCAAGGGTGGAGAAGGTCTTCGCAACATGTGGAATACATGGAAAGGGGAAATAGCATGGAGCCTCAAATGACACCACATCATGAATTCGACCTCTTAATGCGCAAACATGCAATGAGGGGTATTTCCAAGAGTGTCGAAATTCCACCTGGACATGATGGAGTGGGAAGGGATGTGAACCACATGACCAACATTTAGGGATTAATGGGGGTGGAATAACAATGGAGGATAAATATTTACCGTATTCGAAACCCAACTTCCATATCATGTGACCTGGAATGAGATCAAACAAATGAGCATCGACGACTGACTATATTCTCTATGCAGGACTTGCGTCAAATTGTCATTCGTAATCCTTGGGGATATTGGCCCAAGATGGTAGGAGATCACTGAGTCCTAGGATCCATTCCATTCGGGGGTCCACTGGAATGTGAAAAACGATTAAATCCTCAATAAAAGGTAATATGAAGCATGAAAATGGGCCAAAACATGTCTATGTAGAACCCAATACTCTAGGTCCTAAACTAGAGTTCTCTTTGGCATGTTGGTGAATTTATAGAGGGTTGAGGGGACCAATTTGTGAACAAACAACTCGAGAAGATGATTGGAGGAAAGGGGAATGGAGAGTTATCAAGAGAGAGGTACATGGTGTGGCTATTGAAAACCCAACGTGAATGAGGACATAAGCCCACACCACCCCAGATACCCACCATGGAGGACTTATACTATGTGGCTGAAAGGGAGAGATGGTTCTTAAGAAACATAGCTGGACTTGAAGAATAAATGTTTGGGTATTCCTACATATCCCATAAGGATGGGTATCAGGTCATACTTAGTTTTGAGATAGCGTGCAGTTTAATGTCACACGACAAGGACATGGTAGATCTTAGTTTATTGTTATAGAGGTCGAACCATAGATGCCACGTTTAATGACATGTGCATGGTACAAATGAGTTGAACGGGTGAATCACTATTTCTATAATTCAGGAGACCACATGATGACAATAATTATTGAGGATAACTGGTGTCCATGTTCACAACATAGTATCCCTTTGGTAACCTGGTAAAGAATAAAAAATTGATCATCGACCCCTTACCACATTCACAATGTGGGACATGTGTCAATCTTTCGTTCAAAATTATTAGGGACATTGGCCCGAGGAAGCAGGAGAGCCCTGAGTCCTAGAATCCATGTCTTTTGGGGGTCCTTTTTTATTTGAAGGATGATGGATACCCAAATTATTTGAAGCATAATGTGTGGTGGTACCAAAGAAACCTAACGTCTTATGGTAAGGACGCTGGATGGAGGAGGGGTGTCTCAAAGGGGATGTATGTGGTGTGGAAAAAATATCCAGATGTGAATGAGGATATAGATTCCATACCACACCCCACAATCCTAAGTGATAACATAAGCCAAGGGTCCAAAAAGGTTAAGGGACCTGAGGCTGAGCCAGAGATGAAAGCTCCCAGCTAGTTTGTAGTTTAACGTCATGCGATGAGGATAACATGATCTTAGATTAAGGTCATAGAGCTCGGACCATAATTAAATCACCCTTTATGTGTGTATTGCCTTAACAAAATCTCATAATCCCATGTTTTCAATGCTCAGAGTGGGAAATAATGAACAATACCATTTTTTCCTAGGGTATAAGGGCACGACAATGAAGGAAAGAGGTCAGGAGGGGTCGATCTCTACCAAACCACATTCCTGCTCGAGGAACACTAATGTTCAAAGGGATAACAGGAAAAAGGAATCACTACACCCAATATTCGGGACAAATAGGGGTGGTGAAAATGATAAAAGATGGCTATTGACCATGTTCTAAACACAACATCCATACTGTGAGACTTGATATGAGAACAAAAAATGATCATCGACCATGGACCATAGTTGAAACAAGGGACTTGTATCAATGTTTCATTCAAGACCCTCCAAGACATTGTACTGAGATGGTAGGAGAAACCTACGACCATGAATCTATACCATTTAGGGTTCCCCTCAAATGTTAATGTTGATAGAGACCCAAATAAAGGGGAGCATAAAGCATTAATATACCCGTTCAGTTTAACGTCAAGAGGTAAGGACGAAAGAGGTGGAGATCTCCAAGAATGGGGATACATATTAAGGTCATGTTAAACCTGACATAAATGAAGGAAAATAGGGCTCGCACTATACCATGTGTTTTGAGAAACATCCTCTCTAAGAGGATGAACCCAAGGGGATATCTGGGAGTTTGGGGTTGGGCCTACATATGAAATATCTTGGAATTCCTACGTATCCTACAGGGAGAGCAATCAAGCCATACATAGTTCTAAAAGGGCCATATAGTTTAATGTCATGCGGTGAGGACGTGGAAGAATAGAATAACAAGAGGGATACGTGGTTAGATCATCAAAAACATGACACAAATGGGTCCATAGAAGTTTACACTACACAGTGTGCGATCCTCCAAAACAAAAATACCCAGGGGGAAGTCAAAGAGAAGAATTTGGGGGCTGGACTCTAAGGCAAAGCATCTGAGCATTCCTACATATCCCATGAGGATGGGAATCAAGCCATATGTAGTTCATGAGATGTTGTTCTATTTAACTTGATGCATTTAGGATGTGGGGATATCTAGTTTAAGGTTATAGATCTCAGACCATTTTCAGTTTATTGTTGTGATGGACGAGTGTTGGGTAGTTTTATGTCCTTTATCCTAGATGAATCACAAATTTTAATGTCATATGGTGAATATGGTATAGTTTAGAGTCATATGGTACTATTCAAGAAAAATACTACTTGAGGAATTTAGCATTGGTGGGAGGAGTAATACGCTCACCATCTATGATAACTAGGGAATACACGCCACTAGGGTAAACCTTGTGAATGATTTAAGGTCCTTACGATTTGGTCTCCAACATCGGTGGCTTCCTTCTAGGCATCAACGGCATTCTCAAAGCCAACACCACGTCACATTATAAGAAAGAGTGGAGGTAAAATTTCTTGTTGAAAGCTCTGACAATCTTGTTCTGATGCCTCTCCAGATTGTGTAGGGAACAAAGCATATTCTTGTCAAGTGATTTTAGTTCATACAGATAGATTTTGGCTACATTATATGAAGTCTTCTGATCATATACAATGATGTGTAATGAAGGAAACATAATCATGATGGGTAGGACAATATCTGTTCCCTACCCTAGGGAATATGGGGTCACCAGAGTGGAATTACGAGTCATCGTCCGATAAGCTCAGAGAGCATTGGGAGTTTATCCGGCCAACTCCTCTTGTTTTGACCAACCATCTTCTACAAAATATCAGTTAGGGTTATGTTGAATGCCTTGATCTTTTTATTTTATTGTGCATGATAGCAGGATGCATGGTTAGAATAGATGTTGTAATTAGCATACAACCTCTTTAGTTCGGCTGCCCAGAAGTTGGTGATGTTATCGGTGAGTAAAATGCGAGGGACTCTGAATTGGTAATGATATTGGAGATCACATATTCAACGATAGAATAAGCATTGACCTCCTTGAGTGGGACTGACTCTGCCCAAAAGGAAAAGAAATATTTAGTGATCAGGATGGACCTGTACTGGTGAGCTGTCTCCAGTGGATAGGATCCCACGAAATTGAGTCCCTAGACCGCGAAGGGCCAAGAGTACTTGGTTGTGTTGAGAAGTTTTGGAAATCGATGCAAAAAATTTGCATGGATTTGAAACTTATGTAACCTCATGAAAAACTCGATACAGTCATGGATTAGGGCGGGCAAAAAATATCCCAATCTTCGGATCTGGTGAGAGAGTTTCTACCCTATCTAATGAGCCCCACTGGAACTAGCGTGAACCTCTTGAATGACCTAATAAATCTTACCCCCATGAATGAAATGGAGGAGAAACCCATCAAACCTGCATCTTTAGAGGATGTTATCAAGACCAGGAACACTCTGGAGGGCAAACTACAATTCACACCATCAGATTCACTCACACTCATCTCGATCTGTCAAGAGATTACCGTACTGAAGATACTTGATAAAGGGTGTCCTCCAATTAGGAGTTACTTCCAACACCATGTGAGGGGGGCCTGTGGGTCCTGATATGGAGGGACCAGCAGTAAGGTGGCTTACCATCGAGTATCATTTTCATCCATAGAATGGGAGCAATGACTCTCTGATGCTCCACATAAATAATCAAATCATCCTGAACAGGCTCTGCAAGAGATGCTGCCAAGCTGGCCAAGGCCTCGGTTCGACCATTTTGGGACTGACAGACATTAGTAAATTCTGGACAAGATGAGAACTAGGACATCAGATAGCGGGTATGTTCTAACAGTGGTACGATCTCCAGATCTCTAATGACGTTGTCACTATTGATCTTCTTGATGACTAGTTCAGAGTCCCCATTCACATGTAGGTAGAGAATTTCAATCTCGAGGGCCATCTCAAGACTATTGATGAGAACCTGGCGCTCTGCCTCATTATTGGTGCATCCTTCCAAAAAAAATAATGAATATGAAAAAATAGCTTGTGCTGGCATGATGAAGATGATACCCAGGACCACTTTTTGGAGTCCGGGATCATTGAGTCTTCTGCTGGTAGGGCTTTGTGAGGCACTATCAAAGTGAATTTTCCCAAAGAGAATGTCTTGATCTACGAAGATGATTGCCTCATATGGAAAATTAAGATCTATATGTTTAAAGTGGGTTCCCTAGACCTAACTTGTATTGTACTTTTATTACCACATGATGTATGCAGTTTTTTATATGTACATGTGTTTATCTTTGCATAATAGTGTAGATACTTCCACATCCAATTTTTTATTGAAATGTTTTTAGATTACATGTCATATCAATGGGTTATAGTAGATCCCAGGATATAATGAGGCCCTGAGATTCCATGAAAGTAATCTTAAAGTAATGTCCTGTGTTACAGTTTCATCATTCCGAATGGACACAGATGATGTGTGACCATCAGGTGCTGGTGGATCATAAGCATTGACACTTCTTCTCATGAAATTCTCATTTGATGATGTCTAGTAGTTGAGATCATGAGGACTAACCCTCATAACAGGAACACCACATTTTCAAGTGTCATTGGTCATTCCTATCTATGGACAGGTGTAATAGTCTTGAAACTTTAGAACATTATCAATGCATGTCATTTAATTGTGTACTTTGATGCAAGGAAAAAACCATGTAAATGAAGTCGTAGTGAGGTAGTTTATGTTGGGTAAATCATTGTTGACTTGACATTTATTGAATGATCAAGATAGGATTAGTCGCTTCTGATTTGAGGAAGATATATCTCGGGCATGGTTGAATAAGATGGTTTCACCTTCATTAAATCCATGGCCATCGTAGTAGAAGGTAAGACTGTCTGGACATATCAACAAATAAACTAAAGAAAGATTATGGATGATGACACTAGCATTCATTCAGATTTATTGAGATATCGATGGCGAAGAGATTATATTACATAGAGCTTGTTCATAGAAAGTTAGTAATTGCATTGACTTTAACATATCTCTATAGGGGCCTCGACGGGTTGGTAGACCCCACTCTTGATTTATGAATATTATTCACTACTATTGAGATAAGGGACTAGATGGTCACACACTATATCTCTTTGAGAATATTCCATATTTTGGGAATATGAATATAGAAATTGGTGGGACCCGCTAAGGGGTTTGATTATTATCCAATTTCTATGGATCACCAAGTAATAAATAAATTCTTTAATTATTCAAGTATGGATTAATTTGTTGAATTTATTTATTACAGGTATTTACATGTAATTAAGTAAATACAAAGATAAAATATTATTTGAATGGATTTAAATATACAGGGTTTGTTTAATATTTTCAAGAGAAGTGAGTGGAGTTATAGACTCAAGTTTATCATGCAATATATATTTAATATATATTATAGTTAGTGATAAAATTATATATATTATTTATGGCATAATTTAATTTGTCATAAATAAATATTTATAATACTTATACTATAAATATCTATTAAGTGGGGGTCGAGAACCCATACCATCTATTTTAGATATTCCCTATATAAGTAAGAGAGAGGCTCTCCCCATTGAACTATTCATGTGTTAAAATTGAGATCCATTCTATCCTCCTAGATTCTAGAGAGAGATTATCTCAAGCAAGGAAGATCTTCAAGCTCATTCTTCTTGGGTCGATGACTCTTTCCTTACGGTGATAATCATTGCGTTGAAGAGCTTGTTGGAGTACCGTGCTAGTACCTGGATTCCAATGAATGATGCACAAACAGATTTAAGAGGTGTGTGTGGACAATCTAGAGGGCTTCGACGTCAGAGTGTTTAAGAAACAGTCATCATAATCCTATGACGGACTTGCAAACGTAAAATATGAACAAGGTACACGTTTGATTTTAATTTTGTGCTCTATAAAATCCATGTGTAGTCCTTGGACCGTACCAGGATAAGATCAACGAAGTCGATTCCATCACATTGCATCGTTGATGCGAAAAATTTTAATTTCCTAACCCATCTGCTTCTGCTGCCTGTCTCAATACCTAATAGTGGTATCATAGGGACGTGTGGTTTCTCAAAGTCAATGAAAAATTAATTTGAATTAATTTTATGTATGGGGCATAAAATCAGTTCCAACTGATCTGACCATACATCGATCTATTTTTGAATGGACACATTACGGCTATTTGAAAATTTTAATGGGATCGATGTCATTGGTTTTAAATTCTTAGAATTATTATTTAATGAAGAACACAATTATTTATTTATTCTTCAAAGTATAGAAATCCGGCCACACTTTGGACAGAATCTGGTCACCAAAATTTTTCCTGTGGTTTTATCTTAGGAGTTAAATAAAATATATTATAATATAATATTCTATTATTTTTCTCAAATAACAATAAAATTTAAAAGGGGTTATTTTAGAATTTGGTTCAAGTAATTCTTTTTATTTATTTATTAAAGTCTATAGACATAAAATTTTAAAAAAATAGAGACCAAGACCCAAAATTGGGTCTCCTCATTTTAATTTTTTTAATTAAAAAAAGGGTGTGTTTTTTTGTTTTGTCAAAAGACAAAAGATAACCAAAGGTTCTTCCTCATAGAATTTTGGTGCACCCCCACCCCCCAGAGAGAATGCTAGTCACTCCCTCGCATTGCCTATGTCAGACTGCACCACCCGCCCTCACGCTGTTCACCGTTATCGAACCGCGCCGCTCGCTGAGACCGGACCGCGCTGCTAGCCACTTCCGGACTATGCCACTCACCCTCACCCACCTCCCTGCTCGCACCGCCTAGACCCCCACTCCAGCTGTTGTCTTGGCTAGACTCAGTGTCCCACCGAACTGGGTCGTCGCCATCACGGCTGGCCAGACCAGTTGGCTACTTCCGTCATAGCTGGCCAAAGTAGTGCACCTCCACCCTCGCGGCTGGTCGGAGCATCACGCCGCTTCCTTCACACCTTGTCAAAGGAGTCCACCGCCGTCCTTTCCGGAAGACCCTACCACCGCAGGGTGTTGCTGGACTAGGAAGACACACCCTGGTGAAGTCGTGGTCATGACGTAGTCACGCCGCAGTCTCTTCGTAGTCTCGATACGGTCACACTGGGGTAACTCCAAAGCCATGCCGCGGTAACACCACAGTCATGTCGTGGTAACGCCTCTGTCATGCCATGGTAATGCCGTAGTCAGTCAACAGTAATGCCATGGTAACGCCACAGTCACATCATAGTAACACCCCGGTCATGTCATGGTAACACCGCAGTCACACCGTGGTAACACCCCAGTCACATTGTGGTAACACTGTGGTTGTGCCGTGATCACATTGTGATTTGGCCATGCTCCAGTAAGTCACCCTCGAAGCGGTTTATAGTCTTTCCAAACTCCTTCTCGGCTAAAGATAACCCCACTAATTAGTTTTGATTAATTTTTTTTAAATTAAATTTATTAGAATTATTTTGGGGTTTATGTTTAACTATAATATGAAACATTAATTTAATTAAGTTTAAAATTAAATTAATGGTTTAATTTAATTTTTACAATTAAATTTAAATTAATTGTTTAATTTAATTTTTGGAGTTAAAATTAAATTAAACAATTGGAACTGATAAAAATAAATTAATTGAATTTATTTAAATTAATTTAATTTATTAGAGAACCCTTGTACTATTTAAATTTATTGGAGTTTAATTTTTAATTACGCTTTATTTATACTGAGTCGTCTTCAGCAAGCAACCAAAACATACATGTTTGATTTATTTTTTTAATTATTTATTCAATGCATTTGATGATTGTAATAATTAATTAGATAAATTAAGGTCTGTAAATTGTCTTTTAATTCAAATACGTATAAGGGACTGTGATTCCAATGAAAAAGTTGTATTTTGTAACCCTAGACCCCCTCGCATGCATGTGGATATATTTTTAATTATACGGTGATGATCCAAGATACAGACCCTGCCATGTTTAGGCGGTAATCCATACATGAGCTGAGCACTTTTAACTGGGGATAGCTGCAATGCGAGCCAGGTGTTGACTCAGGTATGGATGCCCCTAGGTCAGGATTGATCCATTATAGATCGATCATAATAGAATGCTCAAGACCAGTCAGATTGCATGATTTACCTTTATGCATTTTTTATTGTTTTATGTGAAAGCATGATTATTTCTTTATCATGTAGAATAGTAAACAAGATAAAAATGCATAAAAAAGTGATGAGTGTATTTCTATTGCATGTTTAGTTGTGAGCGTGACAAACTAGTATGAACATATAAATAGAAAATAATTATACTCACAAATAGATATAAAAATACCTCAAAGATATATTAAGTCTAAAAGCCTTCAATTTCTCAAATTTAAACAAAACTGGGTGTTTTGGGTGCTCATCAGCCATATTTGGGAGTGCCTCTTACTACCATGGAATTTTCATTTGAGAACTAGGTCGAATTTACTAATGTGAGTAGTTAAGGATTAGCTATAGCTTACTTGCTATCACTTTAGAGGGAAGATGTTGAGGGAATCAGATTCAGATTCCAAAAGCTGGTACTTTCCTCAATAATACAAGGAACCATGAGTGAAGTGGTTGGAAAATCTAGAGCCTAGCTTGAAACACTCTGAGTAGTGGTGTATCCATAGCTTGTAGATTGCAAGGGAGGTTTTGAGGATTCTTTCCACTAGAGTACTCAAGTGACTGAGTATTCCAAATCTAATATTGAGGGCTATTAAGGTTCTCTAAAATAGTGGGAGACATTAAAATGATATAAAAATTTATTAATCATAAAATATCAAAAGTTAATCAAGTCAAAGTTATAACTTCTAAAGTTTATCTGATGTAGATTAAAAATGGAAATCACCAACACCACAAGTACTTTATCACCATGGTCAATTATGGATAAGGAAAATATCCTGAACGAAAATAACTTCTAGGAGGGGTATAGGTGCTTGAGCATAGTACTGCGCCAAGAAAGGAAGTTATATGTGATGGAATCCCTAGTTCCTACGGATTCTCCTCAGGGATAAAGTAAGGTAGAAAAAGATAAATGGAGAAATCATATGGATGATGCAATTGATATTCAATGAATCATTTTTTCATCCATGTCAATCCAATTTAAAAAAATGCATGAGGATGTGGATGCCTGCAAGATGATTTCACATCTCTAAGAATTATATCAGGAGAGGTCCAGGCAGGAAAGGTATGAGATCTCATGTTCTATTTATAAGTGTAGGATAGAAGAAGGGAACCAAGCTGGTCCTCATGTATTTAAGATGATTGGGTATATTGAGAGTCTTGAAGCCCTTGGGTTCAAATTGAAGCAAGAAGTAGTAGTGGATATCATTCTTTCCTCTTTACCACCAAGCTTCTTGACTTTTATTTTCAATTATAACATGAATTATATGACAAAGTTGATCCCAAAACTTTTGGATTTAGTTCTCCAAGCTGACAAGGATATAAAAAATATCAATTCTTCTATCATGATGTGAACAAAAGAAAAAAGGGAAAGGAAAAAGGGTCTATGGCCAAGTCAAGGAAAAATACACCAATGCAATTTCCTTAAAAGAAGCCAAAGATTAATAGGTAGAGTAATGAGCAGGAATATATCTTCTTTGGATGTGGTAAGAAAGCCCACTGGAAGAATAATTTCAAATATGGGAAGAAGAAGAAAACTGATGCTTCTACTTCAGGTATTTTTATCATTAAATGCAATATATATTTATCTATAAGTTGGGTATTGGATACATCCTGTGGATCACACATTTGTATTCATATACAGGAACCAAGTAGGTTCAAAAAGATTACAAAAGGTAAAGTGGATCTCTAAGCTGCAAATGGTACATTTCTAGAAGCCTTAGAAGTGGGATACTATCACTTATCCACGCCAAGTGGTTTTGTTATAGTTTCAAAAAATTGCTATTATTTGGCTTTTGTAACTAGGAGAATTATCTCTGTGTCGATTTTAGACACTATGGGATTTTATTTCATGTTTGGAAATAAACGCTGTCTCTTTTATAGAGATAACATATGTTATGGTATGGCACATCATAACAATGGTTTATACCTGATAGAACTCAAGAACCCCATATTGAAAATCAATGAAAAAACATCCAACGTGACTCATATATCACCCGCCTATGGAACTTTAGGCTTGGTCTTGTAAACGATAAGCAATTACAAAGATTACATCAAGAAGGGTATTTTGACTCAGTACAGTTTGAACCCTTGGATGTATGTCAAGCTTGTTTACAAGGAAAAATGACAAAACACCTTTCTCAAGAAAGGGAGAAAGATCCAATACAATACTAGAATTAATACATACTTATGTATGTGGTCCATTTCCAGTAGAGGAAAGGGGTGGTTATTCATACTTCATTACTTTTAATAAAGACTATAGAATGTATAACTATATCTACTTATAGCGGTATAAGTATGATTCCTTTCGTATTTTTAAGAAATACCAAAATTGAGTAGAAAAATAAATTAGTAAAAAGGGAAAAGAACTCCACTCAGATCGAGGCATAGAATATCTTAACCAAGATTTCATTGATCACTTGAAGGAGTGTGGGATTATATCCCAACTCACTCCTTATACACCACAATGGAATGGTGTTAGTGAAAAGAGGAATATGAACTTTCTTGACATGGTCAGATCAATGATGTGTCATGCAACTCTTCCATCATCCTTTTGGGGATACACATTGCAGATAGTAGAATTTACCCTTAACCGAGTACCACCTAAAGATTTAGATGAGATTCTATATGAGTTATGGTATGGATAGAAACCTAGTCTGACACACATACATGTATTGGGCTGTGAATAATTTGTCAAGACATTACCAAGTGAGAAATTATCATACATAAGCATGGAGTGCATCTCTATAGGTTATCATAAGAAAACCATAGGATATTACCTATATAACCCTTTATATAGAAAATTTGTTGTGGCAAGATACTCCACATATCTAGAAAGGGAACACATTTCTATTGGAAATATTGGGAGAAATATTGACTTTGAAGAAATTAATGCTCCAGATGCACAAGAGTTCATAGAGTAACAATCTCTACAAGAGCAAGTGGAATAAGAAGTTGTTCCTGAGAAAAAAATAATGCATAGGTATACTTGAGAGGTTAGAGAACCAGAGCGTTATGGTTTTCTTGTCACTACTTCTCGTGACACATTAGTCCTTGTGTATTATGAACCACCAGCCAAAAAGGAAGAAGTAGAAGGAAAAGAAGCTAAAAAATGGAAATAAGCCATGAATTCTAATATGGAGTCCATATACCAAAATAAAGTTAGATTTTGGTAGAACCTCTAGTTGATGTAAGTCCCATTGGATACAAATGGGTATTCAAAAAGAAGCTGGACATGGATGATGAGGTTAATACCTTTAAATCAAGAATAGTTGCAAAGGGTTTAGGGAAATGTCAAGGCATCGAATATGATGAAACCTTCTCACTAGTATAAATTCCTAAATCCATCAAGATATTGCTTGCAATAGCATCCTTTCATGATTATGAGATTTGAAAAAATGATTTCAAAACTACTTTTCTAAATAAGAAGTTTGTTGAAGATGTCTATATGACTCAACTGGAAGGTTTTGTCAAGTTAAAGAATGCCAATTAAGCATGCAAGCTACCGAGATCCATTTATGGGCTGAAGTAGGAATCACAGTCATGAAATGTTTGTTTTGATGAGGCCATAAGAGAATATAGTTTTTTCAAAAATTAAAGTGAGTATTGTGTCTATAAAATGGTTGAAGGGAATTCCATCATTTTCCTAGTGTTATATACTGATGAGATATTAATGATGGTAAAAATGGTGCAAGTCTTACAGTCAATTAAGACATGTAAAATGAATGCTTCTCCATGAAAGACTTAAGTGAATCATCCTAAATTCTTGGGATCAAGATCTATCGAGACCGATCTCAAAGGATTCTCGGGCTATTTCAAATAACATATATTGACAAGGTACTCAAAAGGTATAATATGGAACAATATAAGGAAGGATTTTTACCTATGTCACATGGTATAAATCTCTTCAAGAAAATGAGTCCAGAAACACAAGATGAGATTGATAGAATGAGTAGAATTATTTATGCCTTGGAAGTGGGTTCTATCAGTATGCCATGCTATGTACTAGGTTTGATATCACCTTTGCTTTAATCATGGTGGGTTGATATCAAGAAAATCCAGGAGAGCTGCATTGGGTAGCTATTAAAACTATCCTGAAGTACTTGAGGTATACAAATGATATGTTCTTGGTGTATGGAGGAGATGAGGAACTAGCAGTGAAAGGATACACTGATTCTAGTTTTCAAATAGATCATGATGATCTGAAATCACAGTCAAGCTACATATATTATCTAAATGATGGTTCATTGAGCTGGAGAAGCTCGAAGCAAGATGTGGTTTCCGATTCTATAGCAGAGTCTGAATATATTTCAGCTTCTAATGCAACAAAGGAAGAAGTTTGGATACATTTCTTTATCTTATACATTGGTGTTGTGCCTAGAAGTGCAGACCCTATTCTAGTATATTTCAATAATACTACTGCAGTGGTGCTTTTCAAGGAGCCCAGGTCTCACCATAGGAAAAACATACTCTTCCAAGTTTCATCTCTTGAGGGATTTTACTCAAAGAGGAGAATTTAAAATTAGAAGAGTATCCATAGCGAACAATGTAGTAGACACCCTGACTAAAGCCATATCTCAGTAGAATCATGATTCTCATATGTGAGCTAGCGAATTTAGAATCATTAGAAGTTAGATCTAGTGCAAGTGGGATTGTTCAAAGTGGTTCCCTAGACCCAAGTTGTATTTTACATTGATTACTACTACATGTATGTAGTTTTTTATATGTACATGTATTTATCTTTTCATAATAGTGTAGATACTTCTGCACCCACTTTTTTTATGGAAATTTCCTTAGATTACATGTCGTATCAAAGGGTTATAACAGATCCCAAGCTATAATGAGAACCTTGAGATTCCTTGTAAATAATATTAATGTAATGTCTTGTGGTCCAGTTATATCATTATGAAAAGACACAGATGATTTGTGACCATCAGGTGCTAGGGGCTCATAATAATTGAGACTTCTTCTCATGAATTTCTCACATGATGATCTCTATTAGTTTAGATCTCGATGACTGGCCCACATAATAGGAATATCACATGTTTCAGGTGTCATTGGTCGTTACTATCTACGGACATGTGTAATGGTCTCTGGACATGAGATCATTATCAATGTATGTCATTCAATTGTGTACTTTGATGCAAGGAAAAAACCAAGGAAATGAAGTCATGGAAAGGTAGTTTGTGTTGGGTACATCATTGGTGACATGACATTAATTGAATGAAAAAAATATAATTTTCACTTCCGGGTTGAGGAATACATATATGAGGCCTGGTTGATTAGGATAGTTGCACCTTCATTAAATCCATGGCCATGGTAGTAGAAGGTAAGACTGTCCGAACATATGAAAAAATAAAATAAAGCATTATTATGGATGATGACACTAGTGTACATTATACTTTATTGAGATATCTATGACAAATAGATTATATTACAAAGACTATATTCATAGGAATGTAGTCATTGCATTGACTTTACCTCATCTATATAAGGGCCTTGATGGGTTTCTAGACCCTTATCTTGGTCAGTGAATATTATTCACTACTATTGAGATAAGGGCCTAGAGGGTCACACACAATAGTGCTTTGAGAATCATCCCTATTCTGGGAATAGGAATATAGAACATGGTGGGCCCCAACAAGGGGTTTGAGTGTAATCCAAGTTCTATGGATCACCAAGTAATAAATTAATTAATTAATTATTTAAATATGGAATAATTTTTTGAATTTATTTATAACATATATTTATACGTAATTAAGTAAATACAAAGATAAAATATCATTCGAACTGATTTAAATATCTAAGGATCGTTTAATATTTTCACGAGAAGTGATTCGAGTTATAGACTCATGTTTATCACATAATATATATTTAATATAGATTTTAATTAGTGATAATATTATAAATATTATTTATGGCATAATTTAATTTGTCATAAATAAATATTTATAATACTTATACTGTGAATATCTATTACGTGGGGTCTGGGAACCCATACTGGGTATTTTAGATATTCCCTATATAAGTAAGAGAGAGGCTCTCCCCATGGAACTATTCATGTGTTAAATTTAAAGCCTCTCTCTCATCCTGGATTCTAGAGTGAAATTCTCTCAAGTAAGGAATGTCTTCAGGATCATCCTTCTTGGATCGAAGACACTTGCCTTATGGTGATCATCGTTGCGTCAAATAGATTGTTGGAGTACCGCACTAGCACCCAGATTCCAATGAAGGAATCATGATTAGATTTAAGATTCATGTGTGGATGATATAAAGGGATTTGATATTGGAGTCTTTGAGCAACGATCACTAGCATCCTGCGACAGACTTGCACACGTCAGATTAGAACGATGTACATGTTCGATTTAATTTTATACTCTTTAAAATCCATGCGTGGTCCTCAGACTATACTAGGATAAGATCACCAAAGTCGACACTGTTACGTTTCTCCGATGACGTAAATTTTTTTAATTTCCCAGTCCATTGGATTCGGCTACCCGTCATAGTACCTAACTCTAGAGACTGGTCTGAAAGAGTTGGATGGGCTGTAAGGAAGTCTTCCAATGCATGTCCCTAGATAGCCTTCTAGGGGGCAATGTTGATATCGAACTGTTGGAGGATAACTACCCACCGAGCTAAAAGACATGTCAAAATGGGGCAGTTCAGAATGTACTTCAGTAGATCCACTCTAGAAAGTAGCTGTATCTCATGGTGCTACAAATAATGTCTCAATATCTTCACTACGAATACCAATGCAAGGTTTCTCTTCTCAATAGAGGAATATCTGGTCTCTGTATCAAGGAGCATGCGGCTGAGATAGTATAAACTGATCTCCATTCCCTCATTGTTTTTATTGGAGAAAAGGGAGCCAAGAGATCATTCCAGAGCAGTCAGATAAAAGACCAATGTCTTTCTAGAAACAAGTTCCATTATAACTGAAGGCTATAAAAGGTACTTCTTGATCTCCTCAAAAGAATTCAGACACTCCTCATCCCACTGATAATCAGAACCTTTCTTCATGAGCTGAGAAAAGGGAATACACATACCAGCTAGATTTGTGATGAATCAATGTATGTAGGCTAAGTCTCCTTTAATTCCTCATAGCTCCCAAATTTTGTTCAGAGGAGACATATGATTGATGTCCTTGATCTTATCCAGATTGATGTCAATTCCTCTATATCTGAAAAATGAATCCAAGAAACATTCCAGAGGTGACCCCAAAGGTTCACTTCAATGGGATCATATTTAGATGGTAGGATCAAAGGAAGTTGAACACTTTATTGATATCATTGAGATGGTCCTAGAATTAGAGGTATTTTACCACTAGATCTTCCATGTATAATTCCACCAATGTCCCTAGGATCGGCTTAAATATGCGATGCATGGCACACTGATAGGTGGAACCAACATTCTTTAGACTGAAAGGCATAACCTAGTAGCATAAAGTACCTTCTAGTGCCCTGAATGCTATAGAATCTTCATCCCCATCGACCATTCGAATTTGGTTATACCCAAAATACCCATCCATGAAGTAGAGAGATTGGAACCCAACGACAACGTCAATCAACCGTTCCATCGCAGGAAGAGGAATTTAAACCATCAAGAATTGATAGTGAGATCCTAGAATTTTATATTGACTCTAATTTTTCCATTCTTCTTCCTAACTAGCACAATTTTGGATAACCATCTAGGGTACTGGACCTCCTTGACGAAGTTGGATCTGAAGAGCTTATCAACCACAACATCGACCATGGAACTATGAGAAGAGTGCATCTTTCTAGGAGGATTTTTGAACCTGTGATGAATTGATGGAAGACCTAGGATGTGGATAGAGACATAAGGTTCTAGTCTTGGTGTCTCATCATAATTATAGGAAAATAAATCACGATGTGGTCTCAGGAAATCCACATACCACTTTTTCTATCCGACAGGCACATCAGCGCTAATCAATGTGGGCTTTAGATTCATCTTGTCATTGAGGTTCACCTATACCAATTCATAGACTATGGTGGAGACAACCACTTTTAACATGGAAGGGGGGGGGGGGGGAATAATCCTCCCAATCTTCTTCTTCATTCACAGAGGGGGGATCCTCAGTGGGAGGAAATTATTCTAAGTCGACATATCCTGATGAGACATTACTGTTGGACTTAGTAGCAGTGGACACCGCATCATGGAGATCCTATAATGCCGAGACCATAACAATGAAAGCTGTTGACGTGATCCCATATATCCTTCAACCCAAGGGGAAACGTTTTATTATATAAAAGCAATATTGGTGCATTGACTTGACCCGGTTTATCCTATCCCAATGAAACAAGCAAGTATGACATATTTCCATTTCTATGGGGTGTACATCCCAATACCATATGGGAGTAGGGGAATTTGGGATCACCTGATCTCTTGTACTCCTGATACCGTAACAATGAATGATATCCACACGGTCCCACCTTGCATTTTTCCTAAAGGGCCACGCTGTATGATATCAAAGAAATTGTGGCATGTTTTCTTGATCCAATTTATCCTAGACCAGAAAAAAAGCATGTATGACGTATTGTTGTTTCCATGGGGCAGAAATCTCAATTCCTTATAAGAGTAGGGGGATCTGGGATTACCTGATCTTGATTTGTAATGGAATACGAGGTGATCTTCTGGCGTCCCTTAGATTTGAGAATGTGCTTCTCCCTCATTCCAGAAACAAAAAATCATATCCCCAAGTCCAATGTTATGGCATCCAATTGGTGGATTGGGAAAATGTAGGCATTATCTAGGTCTATCCATGGGTCAGTTGGATCCCTAGCACATTTAACCTCATTAGACTGAATCTACGTGTCCATGCTCTTGTAGTAGTCATCATCCAGGTAGCAGGCATCAAATCGGGAAAAGGGAGACACATTACCTTGGATTACGCCTACTTGACCATTAAGGGAGTACTTAAGGAATTGGTGATATGAATAAAGGACCTCTATGTGCAGGTGGAGCCAAGACCTATCCATCAACATGTTTTAGGTGATGTCTTGTGAGACAACCATTATTTTGGTGCTGGAAACCTAGTCTTGAACTGGGTATTCAGGAAGATCTTACCAACCGGTGTCTGTTCCGTCCTTTCATGACCTTAAATTTTTAGGTTATAGGGACTCATATCATCCTTGTATAACCCCATAATTCATAGTGTCCTGGTTGGGATGAGGTTGTTCCCTGACCCTATGTCGACAAGATAACGATGAACCTCCATATCGTTGAAATGGGCAGTGATATACATTGGGAAGATATTCCCTTGTATGGGAGAACCTTCATCTTCCACAGAGAAAGAGATAATGGATTAACATTCAGCATTCTCGACAGCCTCAACATGGAAGGCTTCTGTGGCTGCTACCTCTATCTAAAAACAGAGGGGGATTCTTAAAGCCTCGAAAAGGGATTCGTGCATATCCACTAACAATTGAAGATCCTATAGGATAGATATATTCTTAAAAATTTTGGAAATATTATTAAGGATATCATACATCTGTGCTAAGCATGAAATTTTATTTACAGGAGGTGGTTTTATGGAAGGAGGTATGACATGCCCTTTTGGATGAACTAGTGGCCAACTGGTGTTGGGGATATCCCGATACTCACTAGTTGAAACACATGGAGCAACTACCAGATGATGTCTAGATGACTAAGGCCGATATGAAATACAATGTGGATGATTGTAACACAATCGTGGTGGATCTACCTAATCATGTAGCAAAAATGGCGGCATAGGTGGATCTGGTGAAACATGATGAGAAGGCTGCACATGCTTTGCTCCCCGCTGGCCCTGTTTTCTAGCTTTGGTGGCATGAACAGCCTGGAAAGAAGTATTTATTGAGGAATTATGATGACTCACATAACCATAGCTCCATTGACACTTGAAATGGCTAGGTATGTTGGGAGGATCCACCTGGCACTCCTCATCATCTGGAATCATATAGGGGTTTACCAGCTCCACGGTGTTAAACGATGTATACCCTTGGATTCCACTTGAAGAATCCTATATCAATGGGAAGATTATTGGGGAATTCTTTATCTCTATGGGAATGAATTATCCGATAGTACATGATGAATATGGCATCGTTGGGGAACTTTGTTTTCCCTTGTACTGGAGATGCTTTCCCTTCTAGGTGGAGGAAGGCTGAGACACTGATGTAGAAGTAGTGGCTGTGGGTGACATGGAGGCTTCTGAAGGCTTGGGCTGATTAAAATGTGCACTGATAATACTATGGGAACAAGATTCTACCTTATGATCCATCCAATCATCATATTTTTGAGTCTTATGGTTAGTAACCTACTGCCCCTCACCATCGCTGTCACTATTTCTATCAGACTGTATGAATAAACATGCTACATGTGTCAGGGATGAATATAACCTGACTATGTTGTTATCAACATGGTCTTGAAGCCAGTCTATAAACACATATCACTAATTGAGGGTGTACCCCATGATCTACTGATAGGGGCAGTAAATAAGGTGATTATTTAGATCCAACTCTTCAGGCATCCTGCATCCCAGCAACTGTAGAATTCTATGTTCAAAGGAACTTTGGAAAAAACTGGTGACCTGAGCCTCATTAAATGAGTAGGTCTAGTTACTTCTATCTAGAAAAGGGAATTGAGGATCCAGAACCTGAATAGGGACTGGAGAAGCTTTTCAAGGAGGTGGAACCAGATTATCTTTCCTAGGAGGTGACACATGTGTTATTCGGGGGTGCCTGCCGATTCTAATGTGGGAGCTGCTAGGCCGGAGGCTGCACCTCAGGTGGTGGGCCTCATAGAGCCTATGGTGGTGGCTCCACTTGTAATAAAAATATCTACCTGAAGGCCTCTATTTGTGCTACCATAGTGGGATCGACCTTAGCATCTCTTCCACCAGGAACTACAGGAGGCAACATACGTGCCGACTTGTCCAACTGAAAGGCTTCCTCTAGACGTTGGGATTTGTTATAGAAATCCAAAAATCCCCTGGGGTTATTCTGAGTGATGAGAGAGGGGACCAGTTCAGTTTTGACATTCCCCACAAACATTTTCCGCAACTGTTCCAAAGTCAGTGACATATCGAGGGAGTATTTAAGGCCTTTCCCTCGGGGGACAAATCCATGACACACTTGTTAGGAATATGATTGAACTTGAAGAGCTATGTAATACTCATCTTCTAGGTGGTAGAGATAAACTAGTAACGAAATTTCCTACAAAGATCCTCCCAGCCAGATATTAACCCAATTGGTAGCTAGATGTACTAGACAAATGCTAGCCCATGTAATGTTTGTACAAAACACCAGAGTTTGGAATCCTCCTATGGCGCTGGAATTCCTGGAATGGGTTCACACAATGAGATGAAGTGGAATAGATGCTGCAGAAGATCACCTATCACATTAAAGGGGAACAAAATTAAAATTTACAAAACAAGGGGGTGTTGTAATATTATCCACCCATCCCGAATATGGATTTCCATCTGGTGGTATTTCTACCTATTGAGTTTCTAAAGCCTCGAGGCGGGAAATGATAACTTACATTGGATCATCTGGGTGGGTATCCATATCTTGATGAGGATCCCAGACCACCAGTGAGTTAACAGGTTCATCAACATGATAATCAGACCTAGCGTCTTGTGAAGCAACCAGTGGGATGACCTTTGGGGGTACTGGGGTAATGACATGTAGAGTAGCTGGGGGAACCTTAGTTGGGTCTTGAGGAGGGTTATCATGCAATTAGGGTAGATTTGGTGAGGTTTATCGTTCTCTCTTTCCATAAACTTCAGAATCTACCCTGTCTATGTGGGAAGGATGGTCATGGTCACCTAGAGGCAACTCGCTGGGGGGAGGGTGTACTAGCCTCTACTGCCCTGATCAAGGATTACCATAGTCTAGTTTCCATTCTGTGTCATGTTCAGTGAGAAGTTAATAGAAAATATTTTTATTCTCCATGAGCTGTTGATAGAACACACCCTTTTCAGGTTCATCTTCTATTTTCTGCATTAATCTAGATGGGTTGGAGTGTTTTATGGCCCCAAGATTCTCTTTTCCCTTATTAGGATTATGACTGAGGTCTAATGAGATGGTAGGAATAGGAAGACCAAATAAAATTATGTCCTAGCGAGTAACCCTTCCCAATCGATCAAACAGGTGTGGCACCCCCCAGGAGGTAAGTTCTCTTCAAGGATCACTAAATCGTTTTTTGACTCTTATAGGTCATCCATGTTCACTGCAATTATACAAGAAGGAATATCCTTAATATCGCTTGGCAGTTCAGGCTTCGCTAGAAAGAATTGAAATAAAGGGCCATATACTACCCCAAACCACAGATCAGAACTTTGGGGGAATCCTCCTTAATAATTATGTAAATCCCTTTAAATATCTAAATACATTGCTGCTAGAGGGCCTGATAGCGACTGTGAAACTCAGGGTGCTAGGCCACACAGAGTGTGTCCAAGTCGACCATACGATATTGATGGCCAATATCTACAAAGTGTTCCTGACTCTTAGGGTAAGCCACTTGATTATAACGGAGATTAAAGTGCGTCACCCTGAGGATTTGGCGAAATCACACAACCTCTTATTGGATAAGATATTCCGGAATACTGAATTATATGGATACAACTGGCCAGAACATCTATGGGTAATGGTCCACTATAAGGATGTCCCACAAGCTCCTTGACTCAAACTTGGGGTTCGAACCTTGGTTGTACCATTCATTGAATAGGGGTAGCTGAGGGATTGGTAATGGCACTGAAGTAGACTATTGGGATGATATACATGCCAGTGGAGAATATGGTGAGTGAGCTAACAAGCTAATGAATCTCGAGTTATCTTCTGAAGAATGCAACGACCTAGTGGCCACATATCAGAAAGATGGACTAGAGACCACATCATCCAGCACAAGGGATTTGGTTACTAATGATGGGTTATCCTATTGTTCATCCTCTATTGGTACTCAGAATAACTCTCTGTGATCTGTGGTTGAGGTAGAGAAATATCCTATTGATGATAGGGAGGATTTCATGTCCAAGCCCTAGAAAAAGGCCAAATATTCCTTCTCATAGATGTATCTTCGGAGGGAAGCAAGAATCTGGTGGACCTCTCATTCTAAAAGGATGTGGCCTATACACCTTGTTCCTACCCCATCCCCCAGCATAGAAGAACAGGGTGAGGGTTCCATTAATGAATTTCATTCCACCTCAGAATCTAAAAGGAAGATGGGTTTAACTACAGTATGAAGCTTATCAGTATTGTTCCTATGGTGGAGGTGACCCCACCTCTAGCCCCGGGATGGTTCTTCAGGATAGGGTAGGTTTTCAGAATGAGGAGGACCTTCAGCTGAAATAGTGCTAGGATAAAGATAACTTCTACCTGGGTGAGTCGAGGTGCATGGATAACCCAGAAAAATGTCAAAATGGACATGGAGAGGGCCTCCATTTCAACTGGTCAGTGCGTGGAGGGGATCACCATCTGAAGTGTTCGAGTGGGTAGGACCTATGCTGGAACTGCTGGGAGCATGGGATATATCTCCATGGTTTTTTCCTTAGTAGTGATGGTACGAGGAAAGCCTTCTTACTGGTCAAACTAAACACATGGAAGACCTCTACGTTAGAAACTAATGAAGTAGGGAAGACCTATGGTTCTCTAATTTCCAAGACAAGGAGGACCTTCGTTGGTTTCAGTAAGAACACTATGAAGTCCCCACACTGATCGATGACTGGGTGAGGAGGATATTCTCATCAGGGATTTGTGAAAGGAGTAACGAATTCATACTTGGGATCACAGGTGCCGAAGAAACTTTCGTGCTGGATGTCATTGTGGTGGGGAGGGACTTCACATAGACTAATGGTGGAATGGGTCGGAACTCTATGAAAATATTGCGAGTGTAAAGGACCAGTGATCTCATTAGTGATGGCCCAAGGAGGACCTCCACACTAGATGTCTTCACTACAGGTCGTACCACGACGAGTGCTACCTGTGTCAGGGACCAAGAGATTTATCCCAACCTGCCCATGGGGTGGTTGGGACCTTGATTTGGGATGGGGATATAAGTTCCCCTATTCAGTATAAATGGGGCAATGATGGTATGAATCAGCAGTGGAATGGGCTACTGTAGTAGTTGATGATGACGCCCCCTGGTGGACGTCCTCCTCAACTTGAACCCAATGTTGGCATCAGGTTAACCAGACTGGGGCCAGGGGGGTTCATAACTCACCTTCTCTTTAGCCGGTGGGACTAGGTGGTGGTGTTGACATGTCTAGGCAAGAGCCCTCTTTGGTGACCCTCGGGATGGGATCACAGCTGGGCTGGCTCAGACTTTCCTTACCTCATTGGCATAAGGGAGATAATCGTCAAAGCTTTCTGGGGAGAGACCCAACAGTTATAGGTTAGAGTGGGGAGTAGTGGCTCCCTATGTGGACCTTGAGGGAAGTAGTGACAATGAGTTGAAGAAGCCTCTAGGTCCTATCGGGGTCATATCTCGGGTTGGGATAATCCATTATTCCTTATACCATCAAATGAGGTCATTGATCACCCTCTTCTTAATGAGTTCAGATGTTGATATGGGGTGTGGTCACCCAATGGTCGTGGACGTGGAGGCCGTTGTAGAAGATATGGGGCCGCATAGGATCACTATGTTTATGTTTCCATGGCCCCTTTTTGTTGGGTGGGTGGTGATCAGTTTCTGGTCATAGCAGCTCGAGTCATACAAAGAAGAGAGATTCAACCATTATAACTGAAAGAAGGAATAAAATGTCCAATTCTCTAGCATCGTTCCATCTTACATGATTGGTAAGAAGGATGCACATTGTAACATCGTAGCCCGAGATGTCCAACGTTCAACTGCCCCAATATCTAGTGAGTTTCATACCATTACCACTTTTTTCTTAGTGGGACTTGGTGCCAGATAACTAGATATGGTGAAAATATTATCCAATGATGTCTCTAATGATACTAATATCCACATTGAGGAGAAGCAATTCATGCCAGGTTCACCATTTCTGTTTTCGACACTTTTTCCAGGGCGTGTATCCGTCCATGGAAAATGTGATTATTGTAGCCCCACATTACCTCTTTCTAAAGGTGGGTGACATCCGTCATTTATTCAAGGTCATTTTCAACTTGATCGAAATAGGATGATGGAATGTCAGTCTCTCCTTCAATGGATTCATCCTAAGAATTTGTTACCTTGTCTGGGCCTCCCTTAAAGATTAAGACATTGTTCATGAAACAATTCCCTGGTGCCATATCTTAATGGATGTGGGTAAATTACATTGCTTATGTTAGGATATTCCAAGGGGTCAAGTCAAGGAATCAACTTTCGATCATGGGAGTATTCACGTTTGACATCACTATTGTGTATATACACTAAAACACTAATGTGTCTGGGTTTATTCCCTTTATGATAGGGCTTCTCGAGGGCGCAGAGGCCTGAGGCATCCTACATTGAGTATGAGGAATTATATGCCATAGGCATGTCCTTGAGGTTTTCCTCAGATTCCCATGTTTGACACAGGGTATGCCGCGAGTTTAACATCTAGAAAAGACAGATCAGACAGACCAGAACACTAATAGAGAATTGATCAGATGGGTATATCCCCATGAGAGAGAACCTGGGGGTTTTACAAGATGAGTGGATCAAAACATCCAATGAAGTCCGATCCAAGGATTCTTGGGTCCCTACTAAAGAGACTCCAAGGTTTACCGTTGGATGGGATTGATCCTTAGGGAGGTTTCCTACATACCCTGTATAGAATATAGGGATAAAAACCCACGTAGTTCGACAGGGTTATGGATCAGGGTGTACAAAAAGGAAAAAGACCTAGAGACATGCTTAGCCTACACACAAATAGCGGCCCATCAAAATAGTGACACTCTTGGTTGGATGGTTATGGATTATGAGGGGATTATTCATGATTAGATTACCAATGTAATGGCATGATCTCACATGGATGTGGTAGGCTGGGAAAGAATTAGGATGTATGATGGATGGTTGAACGGATTGAATGAGAGGAATGGGATGGAACCAACACGAAGATGACAGTGATGTTGGGATTGAACCTTAGAAAGGATTCCTATGTATCCTGGTGGAAGGAAACCAATTTCCATGTAGTTCAGTGGGTGATGGGAATCCTAAGGTGGCATCCTGTGAGAATGGATACATGGATGGGACCTAGAGGAAGTAGAACCTCCAGGATGGGGCATGACCTTCCCGAAACACAAAGGATCAAGGGGAGAGATCGGGATAAGACATGGATGATGTCCTTGAACCTTCAAGAGAATTCCTACACATCCTCGTGGCATGGAATCAAAGTCAACGGAGTTCGGTATGGGGGCATATAATCATGGTGTACACATAGGAAAATGACCTGACAACATGTAGGGGGTTACACATGGTTAGCGGCCCGAGAGTTAGTTAGATTCCATTGGGACGGACCAAGGATGTGGGTCCCAGCAAAGGGGACACCGAAGACTACTAGTGTTTGAGGTTGAACCTCACAGAGGTTTCATATGTACCATGTCTAGGATATGGGGATCAAAAACCACGTAGTTCAAAATCACACAGTTTAATATCATGCAAGACAATAGGGGAATACATTTTAATGTCATGCCGAATGAGGGTGAACTAACATGAAGTGTTCAGGACCGATGGGTGTTAGGTTTGAACCTCAGGGAGGCTTCCTCCATACCTTTTTTGGAGAGGTCAATGATCAAAGTCCACATATTTTAGTATGGGGGTCTTGTGACTTATACGCTAAGAGAGACTGGGGATGATTTCATGGTCGATTCTTATTCTAAGACCACGTGAGTCATGATAGGTGTGAGAAACAAGAAGAAATAGAGATCTTACAATCACATAGTGAGAGGTGCTTCCATGAGGGATAGAGTAGGGATTACGCATGGATAGAGTCCCAAAGATTAAACAGGGTCTTACACTTGGTTAGCAGCCCAAAGAGGTAATAGGGGCTTACACTTGGTTAGTGGCCTAGGGAGATGTTGATTGGGACTTACACCCATATTGAGGATCGATGAAAATAAATCCAAAAGGGATAAGGACAGGGTAATGAAGGTCCCTGTTCCCATATCTCCTCTATATTTTGCATGCAGAAGAAGAGAGGAGGTGCATGGATGCTACCTCCAACAAGAAAAGATATGGGCTTACACCAAGATGGTTTCCCTTCCCCATGGACAGATGTCTTTCCGTGAAAATAGAATCTCATTCCATGTGAGGAAGATCTTACTCCCATGGAGACCAGTGGGTGTGAAAAATGTTTGAGATGAGGAACCCCATGTATGATTCATGGGGTGAGAACACAATTAAATGTCATGTGTTGAGGACGATAGTTCTTGTATGTTTAACTTCCAGTAGCTCAGATGATGTGGATTCGCTCCTCACCCCTAGAACTTAAAAAATGATACGCACCCACACTTGGAGAAGGGAAGGCATCAACAATTCCATGATGAGGTGGGGTTATTGAGTGATCCATTGAGGGGATCACATTAGTGTGGTTATCCAAATAAGAAATAGCCCTCAGCGTGCCTATGCAAAGAAGGAAGAGGAAAATAAATGCAATATGAATCACGACCCAAGGGACCATGAAATAACTTTTTACGAGCTTGGAGGTCCTTGCACGAAAAGGGTGTGTAAAGAATGAGATCTTGAAAAGAAGTTTTTCGCAAAGAGTATGGGTTTTGTAAGGTTGGATTCTTTGCAAACAGGATGGCCCTCGAAAAGGGAAATGAATTCATGAATAGGAGGGGATTCGTGAAGGGAAAGATATTCGAGAAGAGTATGGGCTTCAAGAAGGAAAAGGGATTCAAAAATAAGAACCTTTAATGGAGCATAGATTAACCTTAGAAAATGCCCATTCCTTGGGAGAGAGATTCACGAAGGCTCTATGATTCATGAAACTTTAAGAACCCGGAAGTGGATCCTTCCTCTACAAAGGTCATATGACTTTTTGAAGGGAATCTCCTCCATAGGTGGAGGATAGAAAGAACACAAAGAGGTATAGATCGCAGATTCCAAGTACCTTTGGCAATCCATCTGAGGGTTTCATGAAGGTCTGTGTGAAATGAAAGATCAGAAGTTGAAAGGGAAGATTCATAGAGGGCTGGGGGGGGGGGGGTGAGCCTTCTATTTATAGGAAACTACAGTTGGTGGGTCACAAAACCTACTATAGAGATGAGTGAAACTATAGAGAGGATCCAATCTGGTGTCCGGCGTTGGCCTCACAGAGGGTTCTTGATGATGGGAAGTGGTCCGTCGACACGACCATCTAGGAGTGGGAAGCGGAGGCTACTGGTGATGTGAAGGGGCTACGAGCTGGTGTCGAAATCGCGCTAGGCCTTGATGCTGCAAAGACCATTACGGAGGTGGCCTCGCGAAAACGGGTTGTCAGTATGGAGGTCTTCGCGGAGGATCCCATTTTATAGGGACATAGCTCCCTTTGTAGTTACCATTCCCTCTACTACATCATTGAGTCCATGCCCTGAGTGGGACCAATATTTTGGCAAGAACAACTATGTATACACATAGAATAATCAACCTGAAATTAAGTTCATTTATACCCTATTCACCTCTTGAGTAATTGATCATTACCCAATTAAATGGAGGGAGATATAGGTACCAACCACAACATAATGAAATCTATTCATATGTGTGCCATAATAACATAAATCATTCATCATATCAGAAGTCATGAAATAAAATGGGTATCATAAAGATTTCATTATAACATAACCCACAGAAAAGGAACCAGTTTCATAAATACAATTCCATCATGCACATAGTCCACGAATAAAATAAATAAGGATTGTGTTTGTATAATATCACCAATAAAGAATAAAAAACATCAAATAATGTCATCATATATGGAAAATAATTTAGAAATATCACTTGATTGAATTCTTTTAAAATAAAATATCCATATTAAAATAATTTCTTTATAAAGAGAAACACAATTATAAATAAATGAATTTCCTTTGAAAAGATAATGGTAATAATATAATGAAACATCAACAAAAAAAGGTTTCATGCTAGTGTAAAAATATCATCAAACTATATAAGTTAAAAAAAACATTTCTTCCATGTTTTTTCTTAAAATTCAAAAAGAACCACTTTTATAAAATGAAAATAATAATTATTTTAAATTATTTTCTAAAAATCCAATCATGAGTAAAAATGAATTTATAAAATTCATAAGAGAAATATAAAAATATTATTGGATATAATTTTTGAAATAAAGAACAATGAATGATAAGATAATATTAAGGAAAATTTTTAAAAAACAATTTTTAGAAGAAAGTGTAATATAAATATCATATCATTGATCTGAGTATTAAAAATAATATTAATTATGTGTGTCCACTATATATCCATGTAATAAAATAAAATAAAATAAAATAAAATAAAAAGATCATGAAATTTTTTTCCACACATAATCTAAACCTAGTATAATCAATGAAGTAGAATTTTAAGGCAATTTATTGAAATTGGGTTGAGAATCCCTTTACATATTTGTAATAATTGAAATAGTATACCACATAAAAGTAATAATTATCAAATAAAAAATTTAATACTATAAAGATAATGAAATTTATGATATGTTATATAAAAGGGAAATATATATAGACCACATAAAAACAATTAGTGATGAATATGGTGTATATATTACAGATGTAATAGTGAAATGAGAAACCCTTACCCCATTCTTCCCTTTAGTTTTGTGTTCCTTAATCTCCTCTTGAATAACACCACTTTGAAGGATCCCTTAAAATCATTGGAATTTTCCTTTTGGTGAAACCAAAAAAACATGTAGATGTCTAGATGTGGGAGGATACAGTTTGGAAGAGTTTTGAGGTGATTCAAGTCTTTTGAGGAGAAAAGTGGGAGGTTTTTATACGTGATAAGGGGTGGTTCTAAGCTGTTAAATAATAATAATTTTATATTTAAAGATAGTGAAATTATAGTGAAATTAATTCAAAAAAAATAGATTTATAATTAATGATGTTTATGGTTTACCAATATATTTAACAACCCATTTAATATTTTATTTTCTAGATATTTTATGCTTTTACCTTTTGTCTTTACCCTATTTCAATATTTTAGCTATAATGTAGAAAATATATTTTTTCCATGGTAACATTTTTAGAACTAAAAATGAAAATGGACTTGAAACCTAATTTATACCTTCTGATTTAAAATATGGAATCCATTTTATGAAATTCAGTTAATACACTTGTAAAAATGAAATTTCAAATAAAACCCGTAGACGTGATGAAAAAGTATCTTTTGAAAAAGTGTATTTTTTAGAAAAAACAAGATTTTAAATTAACTATATAAATAAAAATTTTAATTTAATGAGTCTAAATTAATATTTATAGATATATAATTTATTAATTTAATTTAAAACATTTTTGATAAGGATTATAAATTAAAAAGGAGAATCATTATGTACTTTAAAACAGTTTTTAGAGAGAATCCCATTTTTTAACCAAACAATAAAATTATTGTAAAATAAAATATAAAGTTGATTAAAATGAATTTATGTTGTTGAAGTATAACTAATTAATATGTTTTACCTAAAAAAATATTCAAAACATAATGGTACTATAATGTTTCATAATTTCTTGTAAAGAAATAACTTCTTTATAAAAATCATATTTTTCAATATTCACATGTAATTTAATTTTATCTCAAGGTTCTAAAAATTTAAACAATGATAATTTTTACATTATAAATTAGAAAATTTTGATCATTTTTTAAATACATATTTAAAATTTTTAAAAAAATTTATAAAAATTATTTTTTATTGAAAGTAATAAAAAATATATTTTTTAAGAAAACATATATTTGATGAAAAAAATAAGTTTACTAAAAATTATTTTATTTATATCATAATCATAAATTAATATGTTAACATTGAGTTGGGAAATTTTATATTTCATTATTTTGTTAATATTATTTATTTACACAAATTTAATGGCTATGTTATAATGGTCATGTTAAAAATAATAATTTATTTTTCGGAGTTCATTTAAGATCAGTGTTTGTTGAAACATAAGATGTTAAAGTGATTAGAAAACAATATTAAAAAAATAATGTGGTTTTACAATGATTCGTTTAAAAAAATCTTTCAACATAAAATTTCTAATTTTTAAAATTCTCATAATGATATGATTATTTTTATAAAAAATATATTATACGTTGTTTGAGTCAAAATTAATTATTAAATATTACTATTTTTGGTAAACAATATCCCTCAATTCCTATAGTAAATTATAGTGTTACCCCTACACTCAATTAAATGGGAAAATTTCTCCTAATTATATTTTATTATCTATCAAAAATAAATATTAATGATTCAAATAATGTTATATTAGTTTCCAAATTATTTGATTTAATACCGTGGATATACTATGTGTCCATCTAATATCACATTTATAATGAATGTTGAAATATATCATACATGGTAAAATAATTCCATGGAATAATTAATTATAATTCCCATTCCATATTTTATCTATGGTTTTAATATTACAATTTTTTGGATTCCATACTACACAAACTTCCATCTATAGTGACAATCACCAAAAGAATATTTCACTTCCTATAAATAGAAACAACCTTCTTAGACTATCAGTATATGATTTTTAATTATCTATATCAATCATAAATCTATTCTAAACAAGTTTAAATATATCTATACCCTTTTATAATATATCATAACCCATGATAGATATATATTTGATATGTATCCAATATTGTGGAAATCAACATGGGATTAATTACACCTACTCAAAAGGATATATCTTCCATTAATTACTCTGGTTTTACACTTGTAGAGTATTATCTTCTAATAGTATAACAAATTCAATCATTTGACCTTCAATAATTTTTTATATAATATATTTTGTTCATTTTTATTTATTAACTATGAAAGGGTGAAATGATGCACTCTTATTCAACTGAGAAACAATTGAAATTTCAATACACTCCATATCTATTATATTAATCAACGATACCTATACAAAAAATAGATGTTAAAAATAAATGAACACAACTATTTATTTAATTTATTAAATACTGGTATTTCCACTTAACATGATCTACCAAATATGTATGAATATATCAAATTTATTATCAAATTATAGAATGAAAAAGATTATATAAGGATTTTCTAGTAGGTTTAATATAAAAACTAAAACAAATATTAAAAAAATATTTAATTTCCAATTTGTAATAGTTAAAGTTCATAAAAATAATAAAAGTAAGTAGTTCTTATCCATAACCTCTTATTAAGAAATAAAGTAAATTCAAAATCTATTATTGCATTCCTTACACCTAGCTAAAAATAATATTTTTATTTCATAACAAATATTCATTATCTTGGGATGGAAATCCTAAAAAGAGTTATGATATTAATTCATAACATCATCCCTTAATTTTGAAAAAAATACATCATTGAAATAGTATTCTAAATCCATTATTTAATACCACATATCAATGGAATCCCAATAATATAGAGTGTCACATATCAACTTTTTTTATAATAGCTATATTTTCCTCTTAAAATAGATCTACATGAGAATTATTGAATTTAATATAATACAATACCATATGGTATCATTAATCAAGAGACTCTAGTGTATATGTTTTCATATTAATAGTTTCTACTATTCTTACATTTCCATTACCATATGATTATTTAGTGTTCTAGCATACATTTTAGTATTAATCATAGTATATATGAAAATAAAAAAAATCAGTGGTATGAAGACACTAAAACCATATATTCTTCCACAAAATAAGATTATGTTCAATGAAATTGAAATTTTAACTTTTATGATAATAATTCAGTGTCATACTCTTATAAAATTTTAAAATTCATCAAAAATTTAATGAATTAATATTAAATCCATTTGAAAATAATGAATTGAATTTTTTATCTCATGATAACATGATCATTTCCATCCATTTAACACTTTTTTTCTCAACTCATGAGTGACAAGTAAAACGATGTCTATAAGAATAAAAATATACTAAATAGTATTTTTTATCATCAAGTAATAATTACAAAGGAATGAATGTGAAATTTATTTTCTATTCATATGAATCTCATTAACACTTTTCACACCTTTAAATGATTAAACTGTTCAATGTCTATAATACCACTGGTAATGTTAGTTTAGGAAATTTTTTGATAAATTATATGAATTATCTGTTATGTCCATGAAAAATCCATAATTAAAAATAATTCTAAGGACACATGAAATACATCATTTCATACAGATTATCAGGGAAAGTAAAAATTCATTAAAAAATGATATTTTTATTTTAATTTATTTCACAAATTCAAAAAAATGGGTATTTTTTTATAATTAATAATTTCAAATAATTTCCCTGAAAATCCTCAAATTTATTTCAAAATCATCATTTTAACTCAGAGAAATTAATATTTCTTTTACAAAATTACTATAAATGTATGATTTATTTGGGATAAAAAACTATCAGGAACTAGAAACAATGAAAGTAATAAATTATACCCATAATACTATACCTACTTCTAAAATAGTTTTTTTGAATTTCCTAACTCTTTAATCCATACTAGAGATAACAATATATTTAATATATATTTAAATACCACTATATACCATTTATTTGAAGTTTTTTAATCAATATATGATCTATATATATATATCTATTTGTTTGTTAAGATATTAACATTCAATTCAATAGTGAAAGCTACAATTAGGATTCATGGAAATGATACATACTTCTTCCCTAGGTTATAAAATTTTTATTATAAATGAATTCCATTACATGACTTCTAGGTGTTTCATATAATAATTAGTTTTATAGGTACTATGGTATTTCAAGGAAATAATATTAGGATTATTCATTGTAACATGTATATATAGGACTCTATATCACTCTATATTGGGAGTCCAAATATATCTTTTATAATATATATATAAAATATTCCAATACTAAATGTAGTTGTGGTTTATTATTTTTATCTAAAAATAATAGATTCAGCATATATAGTTGATATGTTAATGTATGATGGGTTTGATTACAAGGACCCTCTAAACTAACATGAATTCACACTCTCCAGAAAAAGAGTGAAATCCCATCTTACGTTTTTTAAAATGGACCATATAAATAAAAAATAAATACTTGTATTAAATAAATAACCCATTTACAAAATAATATTGAATTTCTTCATCTATATGTAAAAAAAATCATATTTTAATTCTAAATATCTAATCCAGATAGAACACGAAGGAAATGTAAATCCATTTCATATCATCACTCAAAATGGTTTCTCGTTATTTACAGATTAATGAATTTATTAAATATTAAAAATTGTTTACTTTAATACACGTGTATATATAAACTATTGAGAAGTTGATATATCAAGAATACTATAAATTATAGTTGATTAAAAAATAAAGGTAAGTTAAAAAATTATAGTTCCAGATGTTGGATCCTTGTACACATGATCTATAGTGAGTAATGTACATTGATTCATTTTTTGTGCCCTTTTTGTGTGTTAAAATTTATTATTTATAATGTCAAAACTTGATCAGTCTTTGGTCACTCATGAAGATTTAATAATTCTTAGATTAGTCTTATTATTACAGAACAAGATTATATGTTAATCATATTCTGGTGAACATGACTCACACAAAAAACACACATTATAGGACAACATGGTTTAACCTACTTCAAATACTTTATCAACCAACCCATGTAACATATTAGATAACTTATCCCTTTAGAAAACAAGAACATGAAAAATTTCCTAATTTTTTATTCATTTGAAATATTATTTTTTAATTTTTTTCCATTAGATAAATTATTTCTAATAATATGATGATAATGAAAATAATTTAAAATATTTCCATCCATCTTATATGATATTTAGATTTCATCATTTTTAGACACTCACATGTAGGGGTAAATATAGTAAGAACATCATTCAATTTTCTCATCATAATTATTTATCTAAAACCTTATAGACTCATGATTTTCAGTTATAATCAACTATGACAAAAATTGATCTAATTAGGTAATGAAATAAAAAAATTATAGAAAAATCAATTTTCTTTCTAATATATCTTTAAAATATAATAATCTATCAAAATTAATCATATATTTGTAATATTTACAGTTAAAAATATTTTTATATGCAACCAGTATATGATTGTTTTGTATATTTACTTTTAAAACCATGCCCTCAAACATACAAGATACTCTCCACTACATGTATGTTGAAAATTATACCTTTATAATCATTTTACTATAAAAAAATTAAAGAAATGGTTGATGCATTCTTGACATTGATCAACTTCCTATAACCCATGATCTATTTTAAAGATTATAGGAATATAATTTAGAAAATTAGAAGATTATGTTATATTGTGCGACCTATCAGTAGTTCATCTACCTCTAATTACATGAATTTAAAAAAAATAGAATGGTCATGGGAATAGTAAAAAATTAAATAATACTAGTTTTCCATTATGTAATATCTATGAATGCATTTTCAAATTCATTGTCATGATCAATAGTTTTACGTAGAGAGATATATATAACACCTTACATAATAATATTTATAGGTATGATAAAGAAAATACCACTCATCCTTCATAATAAAAATGTTAATAATCTATAAATAGAATTCCATTATCTTTTAATTTTCTATAGAAACATTTATTTGATTCCTTAAATTTAAATTAAATAATAAAAAATTATATTCTTGAACTATTTATTTTTAAAATAACAAACGATTAGAAATCTATATGAATTTTTTTTAAAATTACATCCATGTAATGTATTAATATTACAATATAATACACCTGTATACAATGTTATTCTTGACTACCATTATGTGGGAATACACTACCATTTTTTATCCATAATGACAGTAGATACCTATATGAAATATAATTATATAAGTTATCCTCTAGTAACTTTTGATAACTATACTCCTTAAAAATTCAATTATATATATGCAAATTTTCTAAATCATTTCCTGGGTATGTATTGTGCTGTTACATATAATTAACCCCACCCCTCTATTCATATTATTTCGTGCTAATAATTTTAAAATTGGAACACTATGATTGATAGTGTATATGGCGTGCAACACCAGGTTTAAATTAAAAAATATTGTTATTTAAATATTTACATTATAACATATTTTTTTAATTGGTGGTTCTAAATAGGAATAAGCACATTATGAAATATATATAAATTTATTATTAAATAATATTTATTTATTGATTCCTAGGTAAAAAATAATAATTTTTTAGTAAGGTTATTTTATGCTTATAAAATATGTTTCCTTGAAAAATTATCTTCATTTCTATATGGTAGAGAGTATTATAATTTATTTTATGAAAATTTTGAAGTTTATTTTATTAAAATTATATCATTTTTGAAATATTTATAACAATAATATCTTAGGATGAAATTTTGGGATTCTTCTAAAAATATTTATTATTCATAGAAAATTGAAAATATCATTTTTTTTGTAAAACAATTAATCAATTCATTAGAAAGTCAAATTATGCATTGAATTTGACAATAAAGTAGAAAAATAATTTTATTTGATTTAAAATAAGAAAATATATTTGAATCATCATTATACTGAACTTTTTTATATGTGCTTTTTTTTATAAAAATGAATTTTTCTAGAAAAACGTTTTTCATCATGTTTTGTGTATTATCATAAATTATTTACCTTAGACTATGTAAATGGAATCAAATAAAAGTGATTCCAGGATTGGAATTAGGATGTATGAATTTTGTAAGTTGGAACTTATTATTTATGTTCATAATGAATAATAACCATAGGAAATAATTGTCATATAGGTAAGGGTAAAATAGATGAGACATAGATAAAACGATGGGAAAATGTTTTAAAATCTCTCTAACACTTTAATTTTTTCTATTTGGGGATTTTTTTTGAATGAAATTAGGTTTATTTAGTAAAATAATTTATTTTAAAACAATATTTTGGATTTTGGAACCCAAACATGTCTTTGTGAATTTATGTTATATATTATTCATGTTAAACCCATTTTTTGTTCTATGATTTTGATGCCATTATTGGTGGATTAAATTAAATTTTATATTGATACACAAGATTAAGTAAATAAATTATATATTATATTTTAAAAGACCATTGAAACCATGTTATTATTTGATTTCAATGTGCATGTATTGTTATCCTTAGATTAGAAATTTTCATAAAAATAGATTTTCATGTGTTTTTATTCTAATATTAAAAGTAATATCATAAGACTATATAACTTGAAAATGATAAAACAAAATAATTACTTTCAATATATTTTATCATTTTTATGTCATCTATTAATTTTGGTTATATAATTATGTCATAATAATTGAAAAGTTATGTTATCATAATTATTCTTAACATGTGTTTAATGTGGATTAAATAGAAGATACAGTTTAAAAAATATAAAAAACATATCTAAATGTAATTTTATTATATTATTTTGTTCATATGAAACCTTATAATAAAATATGGGGTGTCTGGGAGCCACATATAGTTATTGTGATACAAATATATGATTTATGGTTTTATGTAGTTGCATGTGTGTTATTTCCCTCCTTTATAAAATGAAACTCCTTCTACTATCTAGTACATACTTGAAGAGACATTTGGTTTATCCATGACCTACAAAATTCTCTTTAAATAAATCCATCCTCATTTCTAAGATGTATTATTTTTTCCCCAATTCTATCCTTTGAATGATTCAGTGGTAAAATAAAGTTTGCTGACTAAAGATGAGGTGCATCTTTTAACAAAATAATTTAGTTTTGTTTCTTCTTATACCACCATTATTACTCTTTTATATATTATGTTATAATTATGTCTGTATCTCCCTTATGATGAGGTTTTATTTTGTAAAATTATGGAAAATAATCTATCATCTTCTTCCATCAAATCGTAAATTAAACAATCACTCATGTGTATGGTAGAGTACCACCTCACGAAGTGAAATAATTTGTTTTCAATCAACACCACTCATGGATGGTTATAATTATTGATTTAATATATATATATATATATATAATAATGAAACAATAAAAGTTATATAATGATAATATATCATATATTTCCTTATATTTAAATCCTTTAAAATGATAATGTTATTTATGCATAAATGTGTGTTAAAACTTACCTGATTTTTTTGATTCTCATTTCATCATCGCACCACATGGATAGTATATATATGTATGTGTTATGATATAATATTATATTTATTAAATTATATTTTTTTTCTATAATTTTAAAATAACACATACGTTCTGTATCTCATGTTCGTTGAAAAATGGAAACATTTATCACACATATATATGATATATTGCTTCAGTGATTTTAACAAAATTATTTTTTCATAATCACAATTCATGTATGGTATTAAATTTATATTAATTTATAAAAAAGATATTTTTTTTGTGAATATTATCTTGGTGTTGATGGAATAAATATCCCTTTTTTCCATGGTCAATGAGACAAATTAATTTTGAAATTTTGATTTGAATATCCTCAAAACACCTAGGGTAGACTTTAAAAATTAATTATTTAAAAATGTATATAGATAATTGAAGATAATTTTTAATGATAAATAATTAAAACTAAAAAATATTTTTATGTAATTAATATATTTATATTATGATTAAGTAAAATAAATAACATGATACAAAAAACTTTTTGTAAGGGATTTCAACTCAATTTTCTACCATGATGGGATGTTTTAATGTTATAATAATAATATAATTTATATTATTTATATACATCCCATTTATATTTTATAACATGAATCCTTAAAGGTCAGACTAATTTTATGATATAATTCATGTTACATCATCTAAGTCTTTTTGATTTGAAAATCACCAATCTGGTAATGTGTTTCTTAACTCAATTCCCTTTCACTGGGTTATATCAATTTTCTATAGATTACATTAATTATTGATTTTATGTGATTTTTTTTAAATTTATATAATATTTATAGTTATTTTTAAATAAATTTAAATTTTAACACATAATATCTCTATTGATTAAACCTCAATTTAATTATATGATATTTATAACGGTTAATCATCTCAAATTTTACTTCTTCGGGACATATGTTTATGTTAAACCCCAATATTCATTTATGATGTGTCTCTAATTCCCCCTAAAATAAAATAACATAGCTCTTACAATATTCATTGTACTTAATGTTTATTTTTAATTCATATATATAATGTGAAATTGATTAAAAAATTTACTAATTTGGGAATAATTTTTATTATATAATATCATATTATTTTTTGTGTTTTATATATTTATGTTTCATTTAATAGGGATCTCATGGTATTATTTTCATAAACCGAATATATTTTATTTTCCTCTATTTATGAATCTTATTTAAATGTTTAATTTACAATTCACCACTTATTGATTAAATAAATATCAAGAATAAAGTTATTTTGAACACAAATATTATATCATAATTTTGGATTTGGAATATATCTCTTACATAACCTTGTTTTATAGAACAAAATCATAATGTTATTATTTAATTATTAATTTTTCATAATTTCATTCTCATACACATTTTAATTTATTTTAAAATGTTAAAAAATGAATATTTTTAAATAAAATTTCTATAACACCACAATTCATTACAATGTTTTAATTTTAGAATAAAATTAATTTTTTTTTCAATAATTCATTATATACAACACCATGTTAAGCTTATACAGTACAAAAGAAAGGATTACCTTGCAAACAAGACAGAGTTTTACTACATTTTAATAGTACACCATTTCAAAAACTAAATTTTGAAACTATGATAAATTAAAATTTTCAAAATAAACATAATTTTTTATTCTAAATATCAAAATTATATTGGGGTTAATTTTTGGTATTTTTTTGATATGTTTCGATTTTTGATGAATTGTGAAAAAATATTGCATTTTAGTTAATAGATGACTTTTTATTTAAATAAGTATGCATGTTAAATTATATATTATATTTGGTATTTAAGTAAAAATAGAACAACTATAAATTAAATAAACAAATTTAGGTCATTAGAATCAATTTTATATTAAAACTGGATATAAAAGCTTATTGAACTTTGGAATGTTTTTACCTAAAAACCCTGATTTCTCACCACCTTTTTGAGATTAACGTTAATCTTAATTTCCCCACTTCTATGATTTTAATTTTGAAATATAGAAATAAATGATTTTAATAAGTATACTATTTGTTTCATAAAAAGACAAAATTAATTTTTGAATAAAAAATATTAGTGAAAGTGATTAAAAATAATTATGGTTATTAAGGAAAAATTAAGCTTAACAAGGTACTAAACCTTGATCCTAAAGGCAAAGATGACGTGGATACTTGTCAAAAAACCATTTTATGTTGATAGTTCAACCAAATACCCTATTGTTTCAAATTTTATGGGTTATTGAGATGTTATTAAATGGATATTCCCTATATAAAATTTTAATTAAGGAAAGATACATAAGGGAAACTTTACTTACATTTATCATTTATAAAACATTTAGATATGTAAATATATAATATTTTTATATATATATACAATTATTTAAAATTAATGGTATAATATTATCATAATAATTTATCAATAATTTTTAATTATGATTTAGTTACATAAAATTCTTAAGAAACACCGACGTAGTGATTATTTAGTTAAATAATAACTAAAACAAATGATACTATAAATATTAAAAGTGAAGTATATTGATTGAATTATTGTCTTTAATTATTTTTTATATGAATATATCATGTTACACAACTGTAAAAATAATATAATTTAATTACAATATTGTTTTTATATTTTAAAATTAGAATTAAATAAATAATATCGAAATTGACATTATTGTTATTTTATAATAAATTATATTCTATTAAAAGAATTAAAATGAATAAAAATACCATATTAATAAAAGTGATATTTAAGTGGTAATAATATTAAATATGGTCTATTAATATACCAATTTATCTTTAATAATTAACATATTGACCCATATACTGTAAAAGAATTTTTAACATAGTCTGGGTTTAAGTAGAATTTTTCGCGTCACAAGGCGTTGTTTTAGTATTAATTTCAAAAAAAAAACAAGGGATTATTATTTTAAAAATTATATATAGTATTAATAACTATTTTTATCTATATTTTAAAAAAATATCACTTAATTTTAGTATTAATGGTTAAATGACATTAAATAGAAAACCGGTTTCTTTAATAAAAACCTAAATGATAAAATTTCAGAATCATAGATGTTAAGAAAATAAATTATTAAAATTCACATAGTTGTTTTTTGTGTTTTCGAGGTTTTAATATACCAATATTAAACATTAAACTATTATTTTTTTATTTTAGAGACACATTTTGGTAAGGTAGACCTCCCATTAATGATTTCCTTTTGGTATTTAAATGTTATTCAATACCCTCCACTATAAAAGGCCAGTACTCTACCCCTTCCACACACATATCAAGACAAATTGGCTCATCTAACCTCTTCCCAAATAGTCTCTGATTATCCATAAACTAAACATATAATACTATAATTTGGTAGAAATCCACTTAAGGATACCCTTTAGTACAAACCAAAATGAGTTACCTGATTAAGAGGAAACAAACATCCTCATGTTTTTTTCTATTATCAACTCCCATAAATCTCTTTATTCCATGTTTAGATAAAAATTAAAATATTATGAATATACTAGGATGTTTTTATATTAAAATTTCAACCTAAAACTTCAATAACTTCTATATAATGGGTAACGGCCATAGTGTTTACGTGTACAACTAACTACCACATCACAAAAAGATGATTACTCATTTTTCCTTTACCACCTCTCATGGTTGACAATATTATAGAAACTTAAATTATATATATTATATATTATAATTACTGTATATTTATTCTTTTAAAATTCTTTTATAAAACATACCCTTAAACATTCCATTTTTGAAATATGATAACATCGTTTGTGAAGTCTGAACTATCGCCTCCTCAAAGCGATGAGACTCGTTCATGCCAAACATGGGATGTATAAAGATTAGTTAAAATAAAACTATGTAAAATATATGACATAGATATTATATTATAATTCATATATATGCATTTTTCAAATTTTTTCATTCTATTATAATGAAAAATAAAATAATGAATCATTTATGCATACGTACAACCTACTGTTTCCATGAATAGTACAATTCGTTTCTTATCTCCACATATTATAGATTGTTATAAATACATATAGATTGAATATATATGATGATTATATAACAGTTTAATTTATGGATATTATTAAATCATTATCTATGTAATCAGAATAACAAATAATAAGTCAAAACATACTTGAGAAAACAATGAAATTAACACATGAAATATTGAAAATAATGATATATTGATAACAAACAGGTAATAAGATGTGATAAAAAGATTATATATGATATTATAATTTTTTTTACTTTTATGGTATAATTTATTAACAAATTTTAAACAACTATATAGTATGATAAACACCACACACAAAACTGAAGGTTATGGTAAAGGATTTTATCTCAATTTACAATCCATTGAGACTTATTTGTTGTTATAAACCTAGTTTGTTTTATAGTGTGTATATACATCAACTTTTCATGTCATATCATTAATCACCTTAACTTCATGATATTATAAGTTTCAATTAATGATTATTAAATCATAGATATTGTTATTTAAACTTTTCAATGTGGCATGAGACACTTTGGAATGATTAAAGATTATTTTCCTCAAGAATGAGTTTAATGATCACCTTTACAATATCACATCATTTTGATTGTTAAAAATATTTGGAATAAATTCCTACCTTAAGATTATTTTTATGTTACATTAAATTTGTATTAAATATTCACATTCTTATTTAATTGATATTACTATTACTTAAACCATATATCATCTTTATGTAGTGTTCACTTTGACAGTTACTTGATTAACTGATGAATTATTGATAAATTTGTATCTTTTATTCAATATAAATATTTAAAAAATAATATGGTATTTTATTTCAAATTGATTATTAAATATTATGAGTTATTTGGACATCAAAATATTGTTGGATCCTGAACTTTATATAGCTTCTCGATGTATCGATAGGTTCTCATGAGGCCATTACATTGGCCAAATTAAATAGGTTTCTAGATAAAATTTTTAAACTGTCCGAAGGATGGATCTTGATAGTATAGGTACTCATGTTCCATATACATGATTTCTAGTAAATAAGAATTTTCTTCATATATATTTCTGTTATTATTCATCCATGAGATTTTGTATTTACATATCTATGGATACATTTAATTTTATATTCATTGATTAAATAGAATGTGTTTTTTTATTACCTTTATATATTGAATATGCCTTATATAGTTATTTTAATTTAATGTTTTATTAGTTATTTAAATTTCAATAATGATTTATTATCATTGGTTTGTTATTTCTTCTTTTTTACTTAACCTTACTGAGCATTTAAGCTCCCACAGTTATTGTTTCCCTTCTCCAGGTTAGGAAGAATTAATCGTTGAATAAGTAATCAATGATTCAGTTTATTTCATTTAATTTTATATATCTTGTTTTCATTTTCAATTTACCATTGCATTATTGGTATCATATGTGTAATCTGGAATTACAAGACAATTAAACGTATCAGTCCTTTGGGATTTTATGTCTTGTAATCTTCCTAGTGCAATAAAATAATGCACAGGATTTGGGCTTCTAAGATCGAGTCACTATAGTTTGTATGAAAAATGTTTACAATCTTTTATCAAAGTGTGAATGAAATGTTTTAAATTGACTTAAAGGATATAAGAGATATTTTTAATCCACAATTAATAGTTTTAATTTGAAAAATATATTGAATTTCTAAAATCATTTTTTTGTGAAAATGTAACATTCTTAAGTTTTTAAAAGGAAACAATATTTTTGATAGTATACATGATACACCACATCAAGATTATACAAACAAAAACATATAATTATTTAAATGTTATCATTATTACCTAGCCTTTAAAATGGTGGGTGAGAATAATATTAGATAAATTATGAAAATATTTTTATGAATTTATATATAATTAATTTTTTAGTGAAAATTTTATTATAAATTTAAATAAATATTTTTTTAAATAAAAGGTAATATTTTTCTACAAAACAATTTATGTGAGAAGAAGTATGTTTATAAAAAAATCAAATCACTATTGTTTGTTTTTTAAATGATATATATATATAATATTAAATATATTTTTCTAAATTCATCTAATATTTTTTCTAGACATGATATAAGAACAAATTTTATTTTTTATCATAAAATTAGTATTTTTCAAAAAAGGCATTTTTACCCCCTTTTGATGAAGAACCCATTTTCATTCTAGATTTTGTAAAATTTATTAATTATATTTTAAAAAATAAACTTCATATTTATAATAGGATTCTCAAAATTAACTTTGGTTGATTTTTTTAGTTTTCTAAGAACTTTCATATTTTGATGAATAGTAATCAATACAAAATATTATTTCAAAACTGCTTTTTCATAAAATTTATTTATATAGTTTAATTATAATTATAATTATTTTTAAATTGTAATTAAGTAAACTTTTTTATCATTTTATCCAATTTATTTCATTTGAATAAACTTCATAGTGAAATTTGATATAAATACCCATTGGACTTTCAAACATTTTTTACATTAAAAACTCATATTCTTAATACCTCAATAAAATTCATTTTAAATAAATTTAATGCACTTTTATGTTTTCAATTTTGAAAAATTCAGATACAGAGTTTGAATAACTATGATATTTTTGATATAATAGGATCAATATAATTTTTTGAAAAAAATTAAATAGTAACTTTAATAAATATTTTTATTACAACGGTTAATGGTATATCCAGTAATTATGGGTTAAAATAATATAATAAATTACACGAAAAATTGTCTTAATTTAATTTTATGAAGTTTTTTCGACATAAAAAAATAATTTGGACTAAATATAAATTTTTTATTCAATTGAGATGAATTTAAGACATTTATATAATTTTATTCAAAGAAAATATAATTTTGTCAAACTATTATTTTTTATACGTAAATTTTTTTTAATATGGGGTAATATGAGGGATATTATAGACTATAAATAGTATTTAGAATTATAAAATGTCTACCTGCATCATGGTAATTCATTTATAATATTTATGAAATAAATAATTATATTAAATGCTGAAACAATGATGATGTAAAAATTACTTCAATAATGGAAGAATCAAATAATGATTTTAAAAATATTAAAATAAATATAATTTGATATAATTTATATTATACAAGAATTTTATGGATGGATTTGAAATATTATGGATGAGTTAATATAGTTTTTTCTAAAATATATTGTTTTTATGATATTTTCAAAAAGTTAAATCATGAATAATATTAGAATCGAGAGTACTAATAATTAAAAATAAATATCATTTTATTAAAGGACATAAAATTTATAAAATTATAAATTTCATCCCAATTTTTAGGATATGCCATAAAATTTCTTAAACGACTCATTTATTGATCCTTTTTCTTGTTATGGTAATCATTTTTCCCTCATAGTGTAAATTACATGAGAACATGGTAAGAGTTAAAAAGGTAAAATAAGGGTTAAAAAAATTTAAAATAATTAATTAGATAATAAAAAACTATGTAATTTTTAATGTATGAATTTATTTAGACCCATATTTGTCCTATATTATACATAACTAAATTTTGATCCATTTTAAATATAAAATTAATTTATATTAATTTAGTACTTTGAGAAATTCCTAGTGTGCCCCTCCCCTCCCTTATAAAAGGGAACTGCTTATTATCATTTATTCTTACTAATTTTTTTTTCCTAAAATATATTTCGAATTACTGTAATATAATCTCTCTCTACATTCTAGAGTTCTTTGTTCAAGAAAAACACTCTTTTTAGAGGTGTTAATCTGATAATCAAAAGAAATCACTTGAGTAAACAGTATCACTTTTATTAAAAGTGTTTCTTTTTTATTTCATAATCCACTACATTAAAATATTATTCAAAAAAGATGAAATAATAACTATAGTATCCAATATATACTGAAATTTAATTTTTTTCATATCATCACCTGAATCTATCTATAGTTCCACCAAATGGGAAAACAATGAATCATTTGTGTGTACGTGTAAACTATCACCTCCACAAACCAATATAATTTTATTTACATTACAATATCACATTATGGGTTATAATGATGAAATTAATGTTTATATAAGTTATTAATGATATTTTAATCATTATAAAATAATAATATATCAATTACATTCTTACATTCCATTCTCACAAAAATGATAATGTCGTTCATGTGTATGTGTGAACTGTCACCTCCACAGAGAGATGCGATTTACTTATAATCACCACATAATATTAATAATATATATTAGTATACATAAATTATTAATATGATATAAATACCATTCTATAAAAAAATAATACATACCTTCTTTCCATAGTGATCATTGAAAAATAGAAACGTTACTAATGCGTACGTAAGACCTACCATCTCTATGATTATAACGTTGTTAATTTTTCATATCCATATGTATACGGTTTGATTTAAAAGTATAATTTTTGTATAAAAGTATTTATTATTTCATTAATAACATTCTAGATATTATATACTAATTACCTCTTCGACCGTATTCAACTTACTAAAGTTATTTTGGACTCATGTACATAATATCGTCAAAATATAAAAAAGTGAACTTAAATAATTAAGTAATTGATATAACATGGCAGTAAGTGATATAAAAGGAATAATATACTATCAAATGTTTCTAAATAATGTAATAAATTAAACTATATTTATTATTTGGGAATACAAGGATTGTATGTGATGAGTCACACTCAAGGTAATAAATTTCATCTTAATCTCATTTCATTGAAACATTTATTGATGATATGCACCTTTATTTCTTTATAAGGTATTTATATATAGATAATATGAAATTTTATATCCATATTTTGTCTGTAATATTTCTATTTAATGTTTTTATAAATGAATTCATTCATGTATATTATGATTTAAATGTTCAAAATGATATGAGACACCTTGAATGTTTAAAGATGTAATTATAAAATCCTTTTCTTCATATCTATATTATTGATATTATATTACATATTGATTTATATGGATATAAAATGATAATAAAGGAAATTTTATTTATATTTATAATTCCATTCAAAATAATTAACAAGTAATATTTTTTTCTGTATAAAACACTTTACTTTCTTTACAAATGAAGAAAAAAAATGTTGTTAACATATACTGTGATGAAAAAATCTTTGTTACCCCAATTTTTTTAATTGGAATATTCTATAATAATTTGTGTTTTTAAAAATAAAAATAATCCCCCTTTTACCTTATCTTGGTATTTTATTTTTGAGATGGGTTTGGGTAACGTATTTCGTAACTCAAGTTTCATTCATTGGGTTAAAAAAATTTTCAATTGATTTTGTGATGGTTATGTGTGAAATGACTTTTTATTATCTTATATTTTATTTCGAATTTTTTATGTGGATTTATAGTGGATATAAATAATTTAATCTTTTTATTATAAATATTCTATTTTAATGAATTATATTTTGAACACTACTTTTAATGTTACACTTTAAACTACTTTTTAAAAATTATAAAAGAAATGTTTTTTAAATAAATCATGAACAAAATTTCTCACTTTATTTTCAATTTAAAGTTTTTATTAATTAATTTAAAATTTTATAATTTTATTTTCACATAATTTGTTTTTATTTATGAATGTGAATCTTTGTAAAAAATGAAATGTGGTTTCAAATTGGAATTTTTTTCCTTTTTCCTTAATTTATGTGTTATGATTACGTTGTGGTTCTTGGTAATTATTTATGAGTATGATTGGTTCCATGATTTTCCAAGGTTGGGTGAGCTAGTGATAGATCTACAATGAATTGGGTAATGATATATATTAATTTAGTATGGTTTCTTTAGTGAAATTAATGGAATATACTGCAGCGGGTATTCTAAATGTAAGCCTGACAATTACTACCTATGTAACTATGAAAGTTACAATAATAGTGAAATGGAATTGATGACACAAGTTACATTAATGATCTTTGTTTATTGTGAAATTTAAAAATACTATTATTATTTCATGAGGTAAGATAATTATATTATGTTTTATGTGTGAAAATTATAACTTTGGGAAAATGTTTTCATGGGTTTGAAGTATTCCTATACTAATGGTTTCTTTCTTTACTTTTACGTCATTTTCTAAGATTTTTGTGCTCATTCCGTGTTTTAATTTTTTTATAGATATTAATATTTTTATGATAAAATAATATTTCATGAGGAAATATTTGAAGATTTATCTCGAAAAAAATTATATTTTATTTTAAAAGGGTATAATTTGGTGGAAACATTGGACATTGAGAATAAATGTCCACTTGTAATGTATATACTTAAAATTTAAGATATTTCTATAATTCTCTAAACCTCTAAACATTAAATATCCTATAATGTGAATTCTAGTTCAAAAACACTATAATATGTTATTTTTAAGGTTTGGTTCATACAATCGGTATCAAAGTATGGTTTAAACAATATTGGAGATTAGAATGTTATCTGATGATTAAGGGATATCATCATAAGTTTATAATTTTTAGGATTAACATAAGTTTTATTTCATATATATCCTTTTGAGGGTTTATGTAATGAAATTTTTAGGTGAATAATGGTATTTTTGGTTACATGGTTTTTTAGGTAATTACGGGTTATTACTTTTGTGATGAAAAATGTAATATATGGGATTAACATTGATGTTAAAACTTGTTATGGTTATATTTTAGGAAATTATAAATTTTTTGTAATGTTATAAGAATTATATACTTTTAGAAAAAGTAAAATCCATTAGATGGGTTACTACCCATCATATCTAGAATGGCCACAAGAATCGAACGCACAAGAAAAGGGTGATGAGGGTGCATTACCTACCACTAGAATATGTGAAGTCTTGGGTTAGTATGAATTTTTTATTTTAGTTAATTTTATTTTGGAATAATAATATTTTGATTTTGGGAACAAAATATTTATCATATTGGAAAATGAATTTTAGATTAAGTGATAAAGGTTATTTCAGAAGAAGTTCACTATTATGGGAATCCAATATGATCAGGGTAAACATAATTCTATTTTATTTTATTCGAGGAATAAAGGAAAAAGTATATTTTGTAAGAATCTATCATATAATAGATCTCTTATTTTGATTTAGGTTATTTATGGAAATAGGTAACATATCTTGAAGATTACTAGGGAAATTACATTTTGGTATGAGAATTCAAGAGCAACTGATTTTATTTTGAGATAATTATAAAAAATTATATTGGAAGACTATGTTATTAAATAATTTTGAATTTTTTATTTCAATATTAATTAAGATTATTTTGAAGAATCTTATGGAAAATTATTTTCATAATTGTTAATTTTGAACTTTGGGTATTACTATTTCATTTGGTATATTAAAAGTAGTTTTTCCACATACAATGGTTTTTCTTTTTGGATAATGGTTTTATTTTATCCTAAATATTTTTATTTTTGTTTAATTTCTAAAGAGATGATAAATAGGTAATTAGTATTTTTTTATATTATGTGATTCTATATAAGTTGATTATATTGCTTAAGTTGTCAAACATTCATAAAAAATACACATCATTTGGAGAAAAAGATTAGTTTGTGGTGAAAATGTATTAAAGGATAAAATTATACATGTGAAGTAAGTATATTTTCTTAATTTCTTAGTCCAAGTACTTATCATGACCATACTTCTTCAAGATGTGGGAAGGGATAGAAAGATAACGATACCTTTCTTTATCAAGATTAAGTATAGATAATGAACACTGAGTCCCACGTCTAATAGGCCCCAGTGTGAAGAATAACACCAAGGGTAGGTAAACATTCACAAAAATGTGTGGCATTACCTTTTTTTAATGAAAACTTGTTTAGAAGTTAAGATTTATCAGCCTAAAATAACTCCAAGACACACACACACACACATATAAAAGAAAACCAAAAACTCTTCTGTATGCATGCTTAATGTAAAGCTTCAAAACATATAAGAAAACTCCAAATAAGTACCAAAATAAAACTAATAAGTGACATAAAAACCATCGCCAACGACTATGATAGTAAGGTCTAACACGGTTCACATAATCTCACTGGAAACATAAAAATAGTTTTATATACATAGGGTGAGAATAAAAGTATACTCAGTAGGGAAAACCAAAGTCACTCATGCACAATTAGGAGAAGCATAAAAATGCCCATGTGAGAAAACATTAGAAACTCAAAATCACCTACAAGGTATACTATCCACCCCATCCTCACCAAGTAATACTTTCCAAATAACATAAGTCAATTAATGTGAAGTAAAATCACATTTATATTTGGGTACCCAACACTACTTCCCACTAGTTAAATTTTTATCCCTAATAGCGAATGTCCTGAAACTACCACACTCTTCGACAAGCCGCAATTTCACAACCCACCCACACACAACTAGGAAAAAAACCACTGATATCTTTCCTGGAGACACCTGGGAAACAACCCCACACATCCTTCCTGCAAACACTTGGGTTCCAACCACCACATGTCTCACCCGAAAACACATGCACCACAACCACCACACATATCGACCAAAAACATTGGGGCCTCATCCCAAAGAAACCTAGGAAAAAAATCACCTCTCACACAACCAATACCATAACCTGGTCATATAACCTCAATCCATTTCATTATTCCTAAATAAGCTAGGGGTGATAAATTACTAGAAGAGGGAGAAAATAAGAGAAAATAACCATCCATCCACCCACCCACCAATATGTTGGGAAAGGACACCCTACCCGATAACGAATGGGGTGTTTAGTATATAGTGCTCAACATGGGTGGGATGCGTACTAAAAACATAAGGAACTGCATGTTTTTACATATAGATAACAAAAAATCATCCCATACTATGGGATTTCTAACATACTGCTAGACCACTCAAACCGACCTCTTCTACTACCCTTACATGTATATCTATACAAAATCCATAAACAAAAAATTAACCCACTTTTTTCATTTACGAAATTTTTATTCTGAATTATAATCCCATTAATTTATTTATTCCATCAATACTAGGGTAACTAATATTCTCAACATCTATAACCATTTTTAGAAGGCTAAAATCCACTAAACAAACAATAACCAACACATTTTTTTCTTTGGTACATCCAATATCAAACAAGGGAAGAGGAAAAAAGGTAAAGTATTTATATTTTAACAACAATTCTTAAAAAAATAGAAAAAACCTACTTTTAGTCCCCCCCGCACACCAACACCTCACCCAACACACCCATAAACATGAAATCATGACAACCTAGTCCTGCAGCCCTGCTCCCCAAACACGTACCAGATGTAGTACCACTACATAAAAAGCTCATCCATTTCAAATTCAATGAATCTATCGAACTGAGATACCATCACACCACCTTAACCACCCCATACACAAATCCCACAACAACCACCACTATACCACAACCCTATTATACACACATACCACACCCTTCTCACAGAACTGAATCCTATTACCACCCCTATGTCTACAACCATGCTATAAATAGTACCACCACATAAACCTCCTAAAGAAAAAACCCAAAAAATCTCACACAACACACACCCACACCTATAAAAAAGAGTGTATTGAGATTTGGCCGACTCTATTATTAAAATTTCACTTCGATAAGTAGGGGTGATCACACAAGGGTTTTTTCATCCTAGTGAATCCATTGATTTAACAAAATGTACGTGATTAATAATATTGATATTTATAGAAACATTTCACCGGAAATAAAAACAGTTATAAGGAATCACCTATGAACATGAAATTACCACCAAAAACCTTGATATTTAGAAGCCACATGGCCATAACAAATCACATCATCAATAAGGATGATAATAAAACAGGCAATAAACATCAGTTCACTCTCAACTCATTTTTAATTTTTATCATCATTTATCATTTTTATAAGTTGGAATCTATAGTTTTCACAAAAGGACATTGATACTACCACCCCACATAATATAAAAATAAAATAGAGATGAAGGAAACCCCTACGTGGATCAATAAAAGACCAACGATTATTCCTTGTGCCAAAACAGGGGTTCGCGATTGGTGGAAAAAATACAAATAAAACTAGATTGGGGGGTCACAACATAGGCACATAAATAATTTGGGAAAAAATATCTACATACACCAATAGAAAAGAGAAGATAAGACCTTGGATTTGGAAAAATACAGATCCTATATCAACGGAACAAGAAACAGTTTCAAGGCCATTAAAGTCAGATCATGGCCAAAACCATGTGGCTGGATTATTCCAAATCACCCGAAGTGTTAGGATATTGTGATATAATTAATATGATTAGAAACTTTTTTAGAAACACCAAAATAAGGTTTTAAACTCAATTTATGTCAAATAAAACATATGAGTGGAGAATATAGATAAACTAGAAGAAATTGGGAAAATCGTGAAATTTGGAAAACTAACCAAAGAGAATCACTATTGGATGAGTCACTGGTGTCACCGTTCAGTGAGTCATCACTCAGTGTGCCACTGTTCAATGTCACTGTTTGGTGATCCACTATTCAGTTTCACTGTTCGGTGAGCCACTGTTCATTGAGGCATTGTTCAGTGAGCCATCATTCCGTGTCACCAAGCTGTGAGCCACCATTTGGTCAGCCACCATTTAGTGAGACACTGTTCGGTGAGCCACCATTTAGTGTCACTGTTCGGTGAGCCACCATCTAGTGTCACTATTTGGTGATCCACTATTCAGTTTTACTATTTATTAATACACTATTTGGTGAGCCACCGTTGAATTTTTTTTAAAAAAACTCCCAAATTAATTCATCATTATATCCAAGAACACCCCAAAGCACTAAATTATCACAAATGAATGGCCCAGAGGGGTTCAGGTCATTACATCAGATAACTATCCAACTATTCTCATCTTTGATAATTCAAAATTAAACCTAGAAGGATGAGGGGTCCTAACAACCACCCCGTAAGAAACCTCTCAAGGATAAACTACCATTTATTGTTCAAAATATGAAGTAAAAAATAAACATCCAAGAACAATTCCCCTCATGTATGTTAACCCAAACATCCAAAAGATACCCCACACACCAACTATCCAAACACACAAATTAGGGAAATCCTTCCTTCATTTTAAGGTACTATCCACTTTAAGCTGCACTTACTCACCTGCATGGGTTTTATCACATCTAAATTAATGCATCTTGATTGGGAATTAGGTTTCCCCTTTCCACGTTTTAAGACTTTATCACTGATTAGAGAACAAGGAAACAATCCATCTCATTGAAAATAAGGGCAAAAACTACATCACACAACAACACACAAAAGAAAAACTAAGAACAAATCATAATATTGGGCACACATCTTTGCCTCTTGCTCCTATGTACTCTCCTCCAAGCCACCATCCCCACAACACACGAACAAAAGGAATTTTATGACCACAAACACCTTCCATTAGCAATCCTAGATATCCACTTTTTCCTCCATGAATGTTGCATCGTCCTTGATATCCAACTCTCCCCAATAAATGAAACGGGAGTAATCATGAAGATACCTATAAAGTAGGGAGATATGATATACATTGTGGATCCTACCCAACCGTGGTTGCAATTCCAACTAATATTCCACCTTGCCAACTCGTCCCAGAACATTGAAAGGTTTGATGAACCTGGGAGAATGTTTTCCACCTTGGCCAAACCTCTGCTTCCCACATCGAGGGGAAACATTAATGAATACATGGTCCCCAACCTAGAACTCCAAGGGCCTTCTCCTATGATCAACATACTTCTTCTTCAAGTCCTGTGATGCCTTCATCCTCTTATAGAAAATATATACCTTCTCTGTCATACTCTCCACTACGTCTAGACCAAGAACAAACACCTCCCCATCTTTCATCCAGTGAAAAGGGTGAAAAACATGGTCTCCCATATAAAGCCTCAAACGGAGCTGTGCTGATGGAAGAGTGATAACTATTATTGTAAGAAAACTCCACACAGGGAATGTTTTTCACCCAAGACCCATTAATTTCTAGTTCATAATCCTGAAACATTTCCTCCAAAATCTAGTTAGTCCTCTCCATTTTCCATCCTTCTAAGTGTGAAATGTAGTGTTGGGGAATAACTGGGTGCTAAAAGAATATTCCAATCCCCTTCATACTCATGACGTAAAATATGTATCTCGATATGAGATGTTGGATCTTTGAACTCCATGAAGCCACACCACCTCATACACATACCTCTATGCTAAGGCATCCACTATGCTCAACTCCTTGATCACTATGAAGTGAGCTGAATTTTTCAATCGATCCAATACTACCCAGATTTCATCACATACTCCCTGAGCCCTAGGTAATCCTTTGAAAAAATCCATCATGATTTCATCCCATATCCACTCCGGGACATCTAAGGGCTGAAACATTCCACTGAGAACATAGTGCTCAACCTTAACTTATTATAACTAAGGTACTATTCGAGAAACTCCGCTATTGACTGATTTATCCCGGGTCACCAGAACTCTTCTCTCAAGACCTCATACAACCTAGAAACTCCTTAGTGTACTTATAGGGGGGAGCTATGAAAATCATGGAAAACCTCCACAAACATCGGCATAAGGACAAATAGCTACCCAAAAAATAGATCCTGATTCTGACCATCCTCTGACCATCCCTCCAGAGCATTTCCCTAGTCAATGCGATCACACATCACCTATTACTATGAGGCTTTCCATTGAGACTCTTATACCATATGCTTTAGAGAAGACTACATTGTGATATGAAATAGGCAACCTCTACTTCCATCCATTCCTGCATCTATATACAATGTAGCCAACTCTTCCATCACCCTCCACGATTGTGCAGATTCGTAAACTACCTTCTTTTTTGACATTCATGACAAAGCATCATCCACGACATTTTCGTTACCTATGGTTTAAGAGATATCAAAATCATAATTGTGGAGAAACTCCGTCCAAATTCTCTATCACGTGTTTTGATCTCACTAGGAAAAGATATACCTCAAGATATTGTGATCTTTGAAGACCACAATGCACTCCCCGATGAGGTAATTCCACCAGAACATCAGCACAAACATGACCAAATCAAGTTTCAGACCATGGGTAAAATAGTGACATTCATGGAGGCATAATTTCCTAGACCCATAAAAGATCTCTCCCCATTATTGAAAAAACAAAAAACCCAAGGCTAGACGGAAAGAATCACAAAACACCATTAACACCACCCATTCCTCTGAAAACCTGATCCCTAGAGAACTGACAAATTTCTATTTAAGATAGATAAAAGATTCCTGACACTACTCTCTCCACACAAAGTCTTAGACTTTTCTATTCAGATATATCAATGGAGATGCTAATCGAGAGAAATTAGGTATGAATATCCATTAGTATCCTTACAAACTGAGAAAACTATGAACTTATACCACATTATTGGGTAATTACTAAGAAAAAACTGCCTTGAACTTTGACAGGTCCACCGCTACACCCTACTGATACAACACATTCTTATTTAATTGGACCACCCATGCCCAAAACAAGAATTTGGACAACTTTACATAGATCTGGTGGTTCTAAATGATCTCTTAGTAGTACTAAGATGCCCAGTTTTCTTCTCATCTGACCTCAATTAGACCAGAATGTCATCTATGAATACGATGATGAATGAGTCCAGGAACTCTTGAAAAATAGAGTTCATGATCCCCATGAACATGGTTTGTGAATTTATAACTCAGAATAGAATAACTATGAAATAAAAGTTCCCATTGCTACACCTGAAAGTAGTCTTCACAATGTCACCATCCTTCACCCTCAATTGGTGATATCTAGACCATAGATTGATCATGAAAAAACAAATATCCCCCCTCAGCTGGTCGAAAAGATCATCTATCCTTGGGAGAGGGTAATGATTCTTGACCGTTACCTGACTCAACCTATGGTAGTATATTCACATCCTCATACCACCATTTTGTTTCATCGAAAACAAGACGAAAGAACCCCACGACAACAATCTATGTTGAATAAAACCCTTCTTCATCAGATTTTCAATCTAAATTCACAACTCTCACAACTTGGAAGGAACCATACTATTAGGATCCATCAATATTAGTTTAACATTGGGTTGTAAGTCTATCCTGAACTCAAGATCATGCCGAGGGGACAGAGTCCCAACATCCTCATGGATAACATCCAATAACTACCCAATGTCCTTGTGATTTCTCTCAAACTCTATGTCTATCTAACACACTAACAGATCGGTTATTAAGGAGAGAAGAGGCTCCATGCATCGACTACCCACATGACAGATATGCTCGCCATCAAAAGAAACATGCCTTCCTTTCACGCCTTAAAGAAAAACCCTTATCTGGAAGTAGTCAATATTATCATTCACTAAAATAAACTCGTCTATGCCATGGATAACATCATACCACTTCATATATGGCTAGAAGAGATCCTCATAAAACTTATGTGTCCCCAACATTAGTTTACATTCCCAGAAAACATCAAAAAAGATGGTTTGACCTCTAAATAGTGTACTCAACACTAGAGGCACTGAATGCCTTTCTCTTTCTAGTCCCAAGGATGGGTCAGACTGGGAGAAATGAAGGAGTTCAAAGCTAATGAATCAAAAAACATTCCATAAAGCGTACTAAATAAGATAACCATACCACAAACGATCTCTGGTCCCACTAGAACTATTTACTCTATTGCATGAAACTGCCAATGCTCGGAACCTCTTCCCCTTGGATGTTGGATGCCTCCCCGAACATGACCCAGTCGAGGCCCTTGAGGAGAACCCCAAGGTCAACCTCGTCTTACACCATATTCCCTCAATAGTGAAGGGGTCTACTATTCCTGATGGTGAAAATTCCTAGTTGGAAACATCTACTAAGGTGGTCTCTGAACCTTCCCAACTCCACTATACTAAGATCTAGCTAGGCACTAATTATAAATGATCCTGAAACCTCCCCAAGAAAAACACCTCAGTCCCAATCCCATAAGGAAAGGTAAAGGGTCGTAGGTTCATAACTAAAACGGTTGGGGACAACTCCCCCTGGCTGAAACATGGAAGGACTTGATGCCGTAGACATGCTACTAATAGCCTTTTCCTTTGAATAAATTGGCATACTTACCTCTTGTGGAAGACCTTTTTGTGAGTGAATCCTCTCCACTATCTAAGCCTTCTTCTAAACCACTAAGTATGTCGTTATGGTGAAATGAGTAACCACATACTAAAGAGAAGGAAATAGTTCCTCCTCTAAGCGCCTTGCTCGAGACTCCTCATTTGGAATGCGGTCTGGAGAAAAACACATGAGATCCTTGAACTTGATCCTCAACTCCCTCTCCAACATACTCCCCTACTAGAGGGATAATAACTCTTGCCTCTTCTAGACCTTTATTGTGGGAAAAAGGAATTTTTCCTAGAACTCATCCTCAATGCCTACCCATAGAACAATAGTCTCCTTCCTCTCCCTGAGGTAAAGCATCCACCACCGACGTGCTTCTCCCCTCATCGAGATTATCTCCAAAAGATCCTAGTTCTCTTTCAGAGCCCAGATCAAGATGATAGTGATCACCATATCCTCAAGACAAATCTCTATTTTTTTATTTGAGACATTTACATTGAACTTTCCTAGTGTCTGTCGCTGGAAAGAATGAATCATTTTTTTCACTGATCATCCCCTCCCCGGGATTGACCCTCCACTGGTTAACTAGGTCAGCCTGCTGACCCTCCACTTCTCATATAATTCACGAGCGATGTCCCAGAGCCATAGCTGAAAGGAAAACAATGAAATACTAAGCCCAGGTAGTATGTAATTTGTTTAGGTTTCATTTTAATTCATTATTTATTTTCATTTTCCAAAAATTCCCAACACAAAGCAGAACAAAAGTCATCATGATTCACATTCCAATCCAAGGATATATAACAAATAAATGGTGTATCCTCACTTGATCGTTTGGTAATATTAGAGTCCTTTCATTGGATAATGAGGTGGCTGAAAAATCCCATTTCCTAGATGGTCTTCCCTGGCCTATGTCATGCATAATGAACATATAACACTTTTTCACTACCAACCCATGCAATCCTCACCATGCCTAACTCCAAACTCCATCCTATATATCAACCTCACTCTGATACAACTCTTTCACAACCCACATTCTTCATGATGAGGGAATGGATAACAAGATGTTGAGACCTTCCTTTATCAAGATGAATGAGATATAATGTCCCTTGAGTCTCACCTATAATAGGCCCTAGGGTGGAGACCAATACCAAGGGTAGGTAAACATTCACACTAATGAGAGGGATCATCCTTTTTATTGAAAACATGACTAGGAGATAAGATGTATCAATCTCAAACAAATCTTTGAAACATATATATATATATATATATATATATATAAGGAAACCAAAAACCATCCTACATGAATTTTTAAAGTAAAACTGCTTGAAATATAAGAGAACTAAAAATAAGTTCCAAAATAAAACTGAGTAGTGACATAACAACCATCTCCAACGATTGAGCTAGTAATGTGTATCACGGTTAGTAAATTATCCTTGGAAACCTAAAAATAGTTTTATATACGTTGGGTGGGCATAAAATTATAATCATTAGGGAAAACCAAAGTCACCAATGCATAAGTGGGAGAAGAATACTAATTCCTCTATAAGAAAATAAGAGAAACTCAAAAGCACCTACAATGTATACTATCCATCCCAACCTCACCAAGGCATGACCACAAAATAATGAAAGTAAAATAATGTAATTTAATGTAGTAAGCACATAGATATTTGGGTACACTACACCAATTCCCACTGGTTACCTGCTCATCTCTAACAGCGAATGTCCTGACGCTACCATGCTCTTCCAAAATCCCCACTGTCACAACCCGCCCGCACACACCTGAGAAAAAAACCACACACATCCTGCACACATACAACCAGGTCACAATCACACACATCCCACCGATAAACACCTGGTCTGAAACCACCACATATTGCACTCGAAAAAAACATGGCTAGAACCACCACATGTATCATCTGAAAAAAATCAGGCCTCATCCCAAAGAAACTTGGGAAACAAACCACCTCTCACATAACCAATACCATAATTCAATAATAATCCTAAAGCCATTACAGGATTCCCGAACAAGTCATGGGAAATAAACACCTATAAAAAGGAGTAGATAAGATCCAATAACTAGCCATCCAACCTCCCACCTAGATGTTACAAAAGGACACCCTCCCTAATAATGACTGGGGTGTTCAGCACATAGTGTTCAACATGGGTTGGGTGTGTATAGAAAATAGAATAAACTACATGTTTATAAAGATAGATAAAAAACACTCATCCCATTCTATAGGATTCCAAACATACAACTATCCCAATTCAAAAAGCACATATTATACTGCCCCTACACGTATAAAAAAATATCCAAAACTAAACCATCAACCCATCCATTTCATTTAACCAAATTTCATTATGAATTATAATCCCATTCATTTATTTATTCCATCCCTACCCAAGAAACTAATAATCACAACAATTGCAACCATTTTCAGAAGGCTAAATGCTACTAAACACACAAAAATAGACCCACTTCATTCTTTGGTACTCCTGACATCAAAAAGGGAAGAGGGACCAAGGTAAATGATTTTCATTTTAACAAACATTCATAAAAATAAACAGAAAATAACCCTATTGAAATCCCACCACACACCAACACCACACCCAACACACTCATAAACATGAAATCATGACATCCCAGTCCTACAACCCCACTACCCAAACACTACCTAGATATATTCTCACTGCATAATAGGTTCATCCATTCCACAATTAATCAATCTCTCAACATGATATCCCATCACACCTCGTGCACCACCCCATACATAATTCAATCAAAAAACACTAATAACCATAACCATAGTGTACACACATACCAAAACCTTATTACAAACCTGACACCTCTTCCCACCACTGTGTCCATAACTATGACACCAACATTACCACCATATAAACATCATAAAGAAAAAACCCAATAAACCCCACATAGCACACAACCACACCTATAAAACTAGGTGTATTTAGATTTGGCCAACACCGTTCTTTAAGATTCACTTCGAGTAGTAGGGGTGATCACACAAGGGTTTTTCATCCTAGAGAATCCATTGATTTAACCAATTGTATATGATTAATCATATTGATATTTACAGAAATAATTTATGGGAAATGAAAAAAATTATATGGAATTACCCATGAGAAAGAAAAGAACACCAAGTGCCGTGATTTTTAGAAGCCACACGGCCACAACAGATCACATCATCAACAAGGATAATAATAAAATAGGTGATCAACATTAATTTAATCCCAGACCATTATCAAGTTTGTATTAGCATTTATCAATGTTAGATTTTGGATCCTATATTTTTCTTAAAAGAACATTACTATTCCCACCCCACATGATTCACAAATAAAAGAGAGATGAAGGAAATCCTTACCTTGAACACCCGGAGTCCAATGATTTTTTTTATGCCAAAACAAGGGTATGCGAGTGGAAGGAAAACTCCAAGGAAACCTGGATAGGGGGGCACAACATAAGTTCACAACTTATCTAGGAATAAAATTTCTCTTCACACCAAGAGAAAAGAGAAGTGAAGACCTCAACATTAAATAAATCCAGATCTTATATCAATGGAATGATAAATGGGTTCATTGTTGTTAATGTTAGATCATGGCCAAGACCACATAGTTGGATTATTTCAAATCCCCAAAAGCATTTGGATATAAATATATAATTAATTTACATTGAATTTACTTTAAATACACCCATATAATTATTTAAACTCGATTTATGTCAAATTAAACATTATAGGGGTGAAACTAGATAAATTGGGGGAAACTATGAAAAAATGTAAATTTGGAAAACTCTTGGATGTGTCACACCATTGGGTGAGTCATCAGTGTCACTATTTGGTTAGGCATCACTCAGTGAGCAACCATTTGGTGAGAAACCATTCGGTCAGCCACTGTTCGGTGATCCACCGTTCGGTGAGCCACCATTTAGTGAGCCACGGTTCAGTGAGATACTGTTAGATATCCCCAATTAGAGAGCCACTGTTTTTTGATCCACCATTTGGTGTGAAAATTTGGTGAGCCATCATTCAGTTAGCCACTATTGCAAAAAAATATTTTTTACAAACTACCAAATTAAGCAACTGTTACCTCCGAGAACACCCCAAATAGTATATTTTTACAAAGGAATAGACTAGAGGGGTCCAAGTCATTACATCCATATTGATATAATTCATTAAATCCATTAAAAGTATCTTTAAACAAAAACATTATCTAGTTAATTTTCTTACTAATAAATCAATGAACTTTTAATGCATCAATGTATTATGGTTTTTTGGTTGTTATCATTATTCTAAACATGATTTATATCATGATCCATCAAAATGTGATGGTTAATTCTCTCTTCCATATCCAAGTTTTCATAAATTTAACCGGAGTATGTGTTATCTCAAGTGACCTTTATTCTTTCCATTCATTCATTTAAAGTGGGAGTTTTATTAATTCTTGCTCTAATGTGAGGTTTCAATTATGGTATTTTGAAAGTTAAAACCCTTTGTTTTGGATACTCACTTCAAATTGTGAGGAAAACATTTACTAATTGGTGATATAAGGTAACATCGCTAGTTTTAAAAAGGAAACACTATGTTCAATAGCATTCATGATACTCAACATCAAGCTTAAACGAACAACAAAATATTATTATTTAGATTTTATCGTGATAACATAGCTATTTGAATGGAAGGGAGGAAAAATATTAATTGAATTATGAAAATATAGTTTATTCATGTATATATTTTTAATTATATAGTTTATAGTTAATTAAAAATTAAATTAAAACTTTTTTTAAAAATAAAAGCAAATTCTTTTCTAAACAACTATTATAGTGAGAAGAAGTGTGTTTATAAAATAATGAAATAACTCTAGTGGGTTTCTTTTAATTATATATATATAATATTCAGTATAATTTATATAATTCACCTTAAATATTTTCTAGACATCTTATAAGAAAAAATTTAATTTCATTCTTAAAAAAGCATTTTTCAAAAATGCTATTTTTACCTCCTTTTGAGGGAGAACCAATTATAAATATAGTTTTTTTCGAATTAGTAAATTTTTTTTGAAAAAATAAGATTATTCTTTATAATAGGAGCATCAGTATTTACTTTTTTTTAAATTTAAGTATTCTTCTCAGAACATTCATATTTTTATGAATAGTGAATAATACAAAATATTTCTTCAAAAATGTTTTTTCATCAAATAGATTTATATAGTTAAATTATGTTTTTAATTATTTTTAAATATATTTATTTTTTTTCGTATTTAATCCAATTTAGGTCATTGGAATCAATTTCACATTGGAATTGGATATAAATACATTTTGAACTTTTGAATGCTTTTACATTAAAACCTCGTTTTCTCGATCTGACAATGGTAATAATTTTAAATTAATATTTATCCCCATTTGTGTTTTAAATTTTAAAAAAATACACGTTTTTAATAATTAATATATATATGATCTAATAGGATCAAATAATTTTTGGAAAATATAAATACTAACATTAGTAATTATTTTTATTAACACAATTTAGGGTAAATCAGGTAATTATGGGTAAAAATAATTTTATAAATTACCATAACACTTGTACTAATTTAATTGGATCATTTTTTACCTAAATGACATTACATTAGATATAGAAACTATTTATGTCACTTGGATTACATTAGGACATTTATATTATTTTATTCAAAGAAAAGTTAATTTTGTCGCACTCTTGTTTTTAACATGTAAAATATTCATAATATGGGGTTATATGAGGGATATGTTTGATTATAAATAATATTTACAAATATAAAATGTTTAACTACAATATGGTAAATTATTTATAATTTTTAGGAAAAAATAATTAATTTATATTGTGACACAATGAGAATGTAGTAATAGCTTTATTAATGAAAGAACCAAATAAATGATATTAAAAATATTAAAATAAATATAGTATGATATAATTTACATAATCCGTGAATTTTATTTAATAATTTGAAATTTTATAGATGAGTTAACAAATTTTTTTCAAATATATCATGTTTTTATGATTTTTTTAAAAAGTCAAAGAATGAATAGTGTCAGAACTGACATTATTGATATTTTAAAATAAATGATATAAATTTAATAAATATATCAATTTTATCCAATAGATTCGTATACGTATTAATATTTTTTCAATTACCCTTTTATTGGTCTTTTTTCATGTTATGGTAATTATACTTATCCTCAACATGTAAATTACATGATAACACAATAAAAATTAAAAGGCTAAAATAAGGGTTAAAAAATATAAGGAAAAAAATATTCAAAACCTTTAAAATTTTTATTTTATGAATTCATTTCTACCCATAATGTTCATATATTATAAATAATACAATTTTTAGAATTATTAATAGGAAATTAATTTATATTAATTGAATACTTTGAGGAATTCCAAGAGTGCCCCTCCCTTCTTATAAAAGGGAACTATTTCTTATCAGTTATTTATACTTAAAAATAAATTTAATTCATACTAAATTTAACATTATACCTTTCTATAATCCCAGACCACATTCTAGATCTTTTATTTGAGGTAGAACACCCTCCTTAGAGGTGTTAAAGTTATACTGAAGGGAAATGATCCAAAGAAATGATATCATTTTTTATGTGTTTCTATTTTACTTCTTCATACAATACATTCAAATCATATTCAACCATGATGAAATAATATATACAGTGTCATAAAAATAATAAGTTGTTATTTTGTTAATATAATCACCTAAATCCATCTCCACTTCTATCAAATGGGAAAATAATTTATTGTTTGTGTGTGTGTGAACTATAACATCCACGAACCGATATAATTAATTTCCCTTTTTTATCTCTCATGACTAGTTATAATGTTGAAATTAATATTTATATATGATATTAATGATATATTTATCATTATAATAGAATAATATATTAATTGAGTTCTTAGTTTCCATGAACATGAAAATGATAACATCATTCGTGTGTACGTTTGAATTATCTTATTCATGAAGCAACATGATTTAATTTTTATAACCACATCATATGAATAATGTATGTAAGTATATTAAAATTACTAATACTATAATATGATCATTCTGGAAAAATAAAATAATATATAACTTCTTTCTATAGTGATCATTGAAAAATGGAAACGTTACTCTTGCGTACGTACGGTCTACCATCTCTATGAATACAATGTTTTTAATTTTTCATAACCATAACTAAATGGTTTGATTGAATGGTATAACTAATTTATAATTTTAATTGTTATTTCATGAATATGATTCTAGATATGATTTATTAATGAACTTATTGATGATATTTGACTTACTGAGGTCATTTCGGATTTATGTACCAAATACCATCAAAATATTCAATGTGAACTTAAATAATTAAGTAGTTGATATAACATTGTAATAAGTGATATTAAAATAATAAAAAAATTAATGTTTTTTAATAAATTATATAATAAACATGCATTTATTATTCATGAATATATGGATTTTATGTGATGAGTCAAATTAAATGTACGATATTTTGTCTCAATCTCTTTTCATTGAGGAATTTCTTGATGATATTCACCTTTATTCATTTATAATGTTTTTATAGATCTACTATAAGATTTTATTTCTTCACTTTATCTGTACTATGGGTATTTAATGTCTTTATAGATTTATTTTTTCATGTAAATTATGATTTAAATGTTTAAAGTGGTATTTGACACCTAGAATGTTTAAATATTTAATTCTCAAATACTTTTTTCCATATGAGTTTTTTTATATTATTTTACATATTTATATATATGGATATAAAATGATTATAAAAGAAAATTTTTGTTTTACTGTTATATTCCTTAAATATTTTTGAAAATAAAAACATTTTATTATTTCTATACGGGATGTTTTACTTTCTTTATAAATGACAAAATTAATGTTTTTTAACATATACAGTGACAAAAAATTCTCCACCACCATGATTGTTTTTCTAGTTTTCTTATTAAATAATACTTAATGTAATTTAAAATATAAAGAAACACTATTTTCCCTTTTATGATTATTCTGTTGTTGAAATGGGTTTTGGTAAGGTAAATTTTCAGTTGTTAGGTTAAAATACTTTTCCTTCGATTATGTGATGGAAAGGTTATGTGTGAAATGAATTTGATTATCTGATTTCATATTTCTAATTGTTTTATGTGGATTTATAGTGTACAAATATAATTTATTCTTTTAATTAACTATATGATCTTTGTAATGGATTTTATTTTCAAAAACACTTCTAAAGTTACTCTTTCAACTATTTTTTTACAGGACCCAAAAGGATTTGTATTTTCAAATATACATTATCATCAAAATTTATTACATTCATGTCACTTTTATGTTTTGATGATTACTTTTCAAGTTTACCATTTTATTTTCAAATTATTATTTTTCATTTAGGATTGTGTGGATTTGCAAAAAATTAAATGTGATTTCATTGTGGAAAATGTTATTTTTACTTTATTCTTGTTTTATGTGTCAGGATAATGTTATGGTTCTTGGGAATTATTTATGAGTATACGTGGTTCCATGATAAATTTCAGTTGTGTGAGCCCGTGATAGATCTCCAATGCAGTGGGTAATGAGATGGAGTTAATCGTTAGGGTTTCTTCCAAGAGATTAAGGGAATATAGTATGGTGGATATTCCAAATGAAACCATGAATGTTACTCTCTATATAGCCATAACAGCTACTATAAGAGAAAAATGGAATTAATTACACATGATAAATTTATGATTTATGTGTTCTATATTTTTTTTTGAATCATATGATTTCATGTGGTATGATAATGATCATATATTTTATGGGTGAAAAGTATAACTTTTTGAAAATGATTTCATAGGATTAAAGCATTCATGGAATAAAGGTTTGTTTCTTTCCTTGTATTCCCTTACTGAGATTTTTGTTCTCATCAAAAATTTTATGTTGTTTCTCATAGGACTTAAGATTTTTAATAGAATTGATGATTTCATTAGGACATATTTGAAGATGTTCCTTGAAAAGAAATCATGTTTTAATTTTAAAGGGTTTCCGTTGTTGGAAAAAATAGATACTGATAATAAGTACCCACTTCTAATTTATGGGTTTAAATTGTAATATATTTTCATAATTATATAAAACTCTAAACTAAAAACATCTTATAATGTTAATTCTAGTTAAATAGCAATATAATAATTTATATTTTTAATTATGGGTCCCTAGAGAATAGTGTTTTCCTAATTTTCCATATATTATAAATGAATAATTTTATTTACTTTGGAAATTTATTTTTTCATATGAATTTTCTTAATGATCTTCTAAAGGAATTAATATTCATTAATGAAAATAGTGTGTGATTTTACATATGGTCCCTTAGGTAAGTTCTAATTTTATCACTGGTGTTATTTTTTGGGTGGATTATGATTATTTCAATGATATTTCCATTGAAAACATTTATTTTACAATTCTAAAAAAATTGTAAATTAAAAATTTTCAATGTTATATTAAAAACTATAATCATTGACATGTTTTATTTTTATTTTCTACATGGGGAATATTGATGATATCGAGGTTGGTCTGTGAACCCAATTCATTAATGGAAATTGTTTTGTATTTTAGTAATGAATATGTTATATCCCTCCAATGCATTAGTTAAAGAGATAGAGAAAACCAGTTATAGGTTTATCCTAATAGATTATTGTAAATTTCCATATAGGTCAATAAATATTTATGAGTTATTTAAAGAGAAAAATGATAATAATTTTCCAAATTACCATAATGTTTTCGCTATTATTTTTAATAACTCTAACTGAGGTTTCACTAAAGGATTACTTTTAAATGGATCATGATTGATGAAATATACAATTGTTGTATTATAAAAAACCTTTATTCCAAATCTTATGATTTGTGATCATTGTATGATATATATTAATTCAACAATTTCGTTCCCACATACTTTTATTATTTCATCATAATGTTATGTTAATCTTATGTTCACTGATAACATTGAAATTTTAATGATTATTTTTCCCATTATGCGTATTTGATCCTACCCCACTGATGTTTCCTTTTACAATGGTAATTAAGAACACTATTAAAGGACTTGTTTTTATAAGGGGTTCATGTTTCAGTAATTTTATGGGATATATTGAAAAATTATTATGAACTAATATATTATATGTAATATAGTCACTTTTAAGAGATTAAATGAAGAGGATGGATTTGAGAGTGAGACCAGGTGATTTTCAGATCTTCAACAATGATGAAATTACTTTCTCTAACAGATCATATATTTTTTCAATCCAAATTGAAAGTTTTCTTTCTTAGATATTTCGTAGCCTGATATTTATACCAAGGTGGATGTTCTCAATGAATCAAAGATAAGGCGATCATGCATATCTTTTTCATATTTATTATTAGTGTATATAGATTTGATTAAGAAGGGTCCTTTGCATCACTCTAATATCAACAAATATTATAATGGAAGATTTTATATTGTTGCAGATCCGGTTTCACCCCAGAAAAGATTTAATATTTCAAAATACTTTCTTCTTGGTTGGGTTACTTACTCGAGAGGAGACCAGCCTAGTCTAATGGTGAACGAAAAAATCGAATCCCTCATTGTTGGAGTAATATCTTCTAGAATCTCATCCCAACCGAAAGAGGGTATTTCCATATTGTATTCTAAAGTGGTGAGGATCTTAAAAAAACTTGTAATTTGGGAAACCTGTTGAAAAAACCTAGTATTCTTTACATATCATATTTGGATATCAATTTAAATCCCATGACTCAAAAGCAATCAAACACTCAGATATGGATTCACCTAAATGGCATGGAATGGGTTTATTGGAATCCAAAAAATATTAGGGATTTGGAATCCTAAATTTTCACTCCTCTTACAAGGGATAAACACATGATTGAAGGTGATCCTGGTTATTTTTATCCCATCCTTATTAATGTTAATTTATCATATGATAATCCTAATAATATTATATTACTTATCAATGGTAAAAATATGATGTAAAAGTAGAATTTTAGTGCATCCCACCCTTCTATGATCTATGAAAAATTGTATTTCACATGGTATAAAATTATATTATTATTTAATGGAATGTTAAGAAGTCCCTAAAAGCTAAGAATTGGATGTAAGTTTCAAATAATCACAAGAAAAATGTTATTTTTCTTGAAAAAGGGGGTGCATACAAACATAAAATGAATACCCTTCATCCTGTTCTTCCCCACCAAGTGAATTAATTGAAAAAACATGGGATAATATCAATGAGGTTAAGGAATATCCTACTTCTCCTTGATCTAAAAAACACGGATGGGTTTGAGGCACACAAACCTTTAGATGACCTCTAGTTAGCACATGAAATATATTTTTTATCAATGAATTAGTTTATAATATGAAGGTTGATATTGATGACCAATTTATCTCTTCTGATATTGAGAACCACATTACAAATATAGTGTTTTTGGTCCAAAATGAGTCAGATGTTATGGAGGATTTTGATACATTTATATTAAAGTTTAATAATGATTCCCAATTGTTTGTTAAATCCTCCATAGATAATATTACCCCCTCTAGTAATGAGGTTATTACTCTCATGATTAAGGAATATGATGTAGCACCTAAGAGGAAGGCTTTCAAGCCTCCAAAATCATCAAGGGTGGAAGAGATTTATTAAAGTAATGCGAGGATAACCATGAATAAAACCCTATTGATATATATTCTATATATAGGGTGGTTTCCTCTATCATTATTGTTTAATATATTTACATGATTCCTACTCATGGAGGCAATTATTTTAATATAAGATATGTAGGATCTCTAGATCATGTAAAACAAATGTAACGGGTAAAAAAGATGAAATTGCTTCCAAGAAAAAGAAATTGGTTAATGGTAGAGGGAATTATAATGAAGAGTTGAATTAGATTGAAGGGCCTCAAACAAGAGGAAATTGTCTTAAAAAATAATGATTTTATACTCCAAATATCAAGGTTTTGGGAACATCCCAATAGTCACGACCCTTAGGAATCTTGCCGTGACACAAAACCCACCTTTAATTGGGCTTGATGAAACTAAGATTCATTTCAAAAAGTGGACCTATTTTAACTGGGAAAGACTTGGTTATGGTTTTTCTTTCTTAGAACACTCACAAAATTTTTATTTATCATTGATGGGTCTTAAAACCTGAAAACACTCAGGTTCTTTCTTATGATACATGACCCCAATGCATTATGGTGTACCTTGTTTTTGAAGGATGAATTTTACATATTTCTTTCATTTATGCCTCACTTTCCTATAATAAACAAAGGGAGCAATGGAGGGAATTGTGATTAATTTCTGAAACTATTAGGTAGACACAGATTCTTGTTGGGAATTTTAACATTGTATTTAAACATGAAAAGAAGACTGGAACCAACATCCATAGATTGGCCTCTCTTTATTTCTATAAGTTTATTGATCAATTTATGTTTATTTAAGATCAAATTTATAGGGGTAAGTTTACTAGGAAAATTTGTACAATCAATGGTAGAAAGTCTAGTATACATGATATGTGATTCATGTTGGTTAATCATGGTACTGATTTAGGTGGTGTTTCTAGATTTACTCTCTATATATTAAACCAAGATCATAATACCTTTATTATTTATTTTTTCACAAAAACTATAATGATCATCCCCCTTCCCCTAAAATTCATTAACTATTGTCCTGTCATCCCTGGGTGTAGAGAAATGGTTCAAGAAGCATGAAAAAAATTATCATTGATGTTTGATGCATGTTTTGATGTGAAAATTGAAAGTATTTAATGTAAAATTAAAAGTATAGAGCAAGAAATCCTTTTCCATCCTTGATGATGACATTAAAGCTAAACAAAACATGCTTTCAAGATTTCATATTTCTTACCAAGATTAGGATACCCCATAAAGGGATTTTATCAATGCTTGATCTATAAAGGAATATTTTTTGATGATTTAGGAATGATTTCAAAAAATTGGTTAAAAGTGAGGTGGATGAAAAATGGGGTCAAAAAAACCAATTAGTTTCAAATAATGTTTAAATATAAGAGAATTAGATAGGGGTTAAATCCATTAATTTTAATGATTTCCTTTTTAAAACTGAGAATGATATCAATATTATAGTGATTGAGTATTTCTAAAATGATTATTTTGATGATGGTTCTAATCACACTAAAAATGACTATGGATATTATTGAGTTTATTATAGAGAAGAAAAACCGAGAGATCATTTTATTCCTCTCTAAGAAGGAGGATCAAGAAACTATTTTTTCACTAAACATTGAGAATATTTTTAGTCCTAATGGTTTATCTAATAAATTTTTTATATTTTACTGGGAAATTATTCATAATTATGTGGTTAATGTTTTCAAATAATTATTCATCCATGATCATATGCCTTATGGTATCAATTATAAATTTATTTCTCTTACACACAAAAAAGAGAATGTTGTTGACATTAAGTATTTCTAACCTATTTCCATTAGAAACAAAATTACAAATATCATTAGAAAAATCATTGACATCAGGTTAGGGAATATGGAAAAGGAGATTATAACTATGAATTAGTATGGATATTTCCCTAGTAGTATTGTCTTAAATTTGATTTCTACTGCATCTAAGAGTGTGAATATCATGAATATGAATACTAAAGGTGTTATTTTTTCACTATATATTGATATCTTCAAAGATTTTGAAAATTTCAAACATTCAATTTTCTATTCTCAATCAATATGGTTTCTCCACGGTCATCATTAGGATGATCAATGCAATCCTATGCTCTGGGAATCCTTCCATCCTTATTAATGGTTCCTTGAGAAGTTTCTTCAAATTCTCTATAAGAGATAGGTAAGGTAACCCCTTATCAGGTCTTCTATTTTCTCTTGAAGAATAATAACTCAGAATATTCCATAATGACATGGTAAATATTGGCCTTTTTAAATGGATCATATCTAAAAGAGGTATGTTCACTTATTCACATTTCTTTAACGTTGATGATATTATCCTTATTGAATATTCTTCCCTAAAAACATTAAATTCCATCAAGGTTATTTTTTATCTTTATGAGAAGGTGGTGGGGTAGTCAATAAGTTAGAATAAGTCATCAATTCTGTTAAATAAGGGGGTTTTGGTGGAAAATAAGAACATAATTTCTAGAATTATTGGTGTAAGTAGGGTAGAACTTCTTTTTTTTATCATAGAATTACACTAATTTAGGGGAGGTTAAATGATATCATCATGAGGGTACTTTTACTGGTATTCTTAATTAGTTGACTACGTGGAATGGAAAATCCATGTCTAATGTGGGAAGGGTATGGTTGGTCAATTCAGTGACCACTTTATAGTTTTTGTATATTTTTCTATTTAAAATGTCCTTATAGTCCTACCAAGAAGCATCATGGAATTATCAGGAATTTTATTTGGACTAGTTCAGTTTATGAGAGAATCATTATTACAGTTTCATGGAAGGATTGTACAAAATCCAAGGATATTTTAGGTCTTAGAATAAAGGATATCATGATATTTAATTATTACTTACTTTCTATGTTCACTTGGAATCTCTTTAACCTAAATTTACCCTCTATTGAGTTTATGTCTAATAGATTAAATTAAAATCTAGTGAATGGATAATCCTATTATATGGTCTCATCCACATGTACTGATGTTAAGAAATATTTCAATCTAATATTGGTTATACCAAAGTGGATTGTTTCAAAATATTCCAACCTTATATATTGGATATCCCATTATCTTGACAAGCCTATCATGGAGAGAATGAACATCCCACTGAATATAAATAATTTCTATTACTGACCTCATTACCAATCGACATATGCATGGAATGACTTTTCCTAGTAAAGTTTCTTACAAAAATAAGTGATTTTTATATGTTGATAGAGAGATTCTTGTTTGGATCAAGAGTAACAATGGTATGTTAAGAAGAAAGGATTTTCATAAGATGAATAATGATGGAGGCTTCAATTTCTTGAACTTTCTTTCCTCATTAAGAACACTATTCATACTTCATACTAGAGAAATTATTCTTTGGAAAATATGGGAAAAAGGATTTCCCACCCATGATCAATTACAGGGGTTGGGAATCTCTATGTCTTCTGTATGCAACCTGTGTATGGGAGTGATTGAGTGTATGAAACACGTGTTTGTTAATTTCCCTTTCATATGTAGTTTATTAGATTATATTCTGGATCTATTTGGAGTATATGTGGACAGGAGCAGCAAATTTGATTTGATTCCATCAAATATCATGGATGGTAGCAGTCGTAATAATAATATACAAAATATTGTACTTGTTATAAATCTTCAGTTGTCTATTTAACATGGGCATCCATGAATTCAATACTCTTTTATAACCTTATGCCCTTGGTTTGTATTGGGTGGATGGCTACTCATAAAGAAATTTGTGTGGCTTCTAAGGTACAAAATGGACTGATGAATAATTTTATGTCTGTTCATTACACTCATAGAATATTGGGTGTCCAAGGAATTATGAGAACACCTATTTATTTGAGATTCATCAAATACATCCTTCCGATAAGTCCATGGATTAAGGTTAATGTGGATGGAGTTGCTTTTGGGTCACCGGGTCCGTTACACTATGGTGGTTGTAACACCCCAAACTTCCACAGTTGGTTTCTCTTTGAATAATACGATTGCATGTAACAATGAGTTCAAGTGCACCATGACCCTTCATACCAGCTGTTTAAAAAGTAGTTATGAATAGTAATAATGAAATTTTGAATTTTATATAATCCATATAATTTTAACACCCATATTATGTGTTTCTTATACATAATATAAGAAAAAATTCAATTTTTTAGGAGGGTTCTATAGCAGTACTATTCACAGAATGGGCCTACGGCCAAAAATTTGCGCCTACGGGCCATGTTATGGGGTAAATGCCCACTGGGCCTTCGGGCTATGTAATGGGTATGCCTTTACCCAGTTAAAGAGGTCTTTGATTTGATTTAATAATAAATGAGACTTCAGACCTAACCTTTTATAAAAATATATTCAATTTTACAAAATAAACTTCTTCTTTAGAATCAGGACATAAAAATTTATTTTGGATAAATTTTCAGTTCTTTTCTGATAACTTTCATATTTTTATAAATAGTGAAAAATACTAAATTTTTATTGATAAATTTTTTTTAATTAAAATAATTTATAGTCTTAAATTATACATTTAAATGGTTTTTTAGTATAATTATATTATATTTTTATCATTTAATCCAATTTTGTTCATTTGAAGTAATTTTACATTTAAATTGGACATAAACACATATCAATATTTTGATAGTTTTTACATCTCAAAAACCCGCTTTTTGATTTTGACAACAGGAATATTTTTCTAAATTAATTAATAAAACTTATATGTTTTTAATTTGGTAAAATAGACATCATTTTTGAATTTGTAATTTCAAAATTAGCTTTGGGTGAATTTTTTGTATTTTTCTAAAAACATTCATTTTTTGTTGAATAGTGAAAAATAGTGTGTTATAGTTTAAAGCCGAATTTTTATTTAAATAATTAATTTAAATTTAAATTTATTTTAAATTAAAAATAGATAAAAAAATACCTATATTAGTTCAATGTAATTATTGAATTCATTTTATAATAAGATTAGATACAGAAAATTTTATTGAACTTTTTACCGTCTTTTACTCACCTTCTTGGAACATTTGCAAATTTTCATAAAACATAATTTTACCTCTTCTGTGAATTGAATTTAAAAAATTCTAGAGACATGGTTGAAATCAGTAAGTAATGTGTGGTTTAATAGGATGAAAACAATTTTGGGTGAATCGTAATTTTTGAATTTTATTTACCACGGTTAAAAGTAAATATGGTAATTAAAGGTAAAAATGATATTATAATTATCCTAACACATGTTATAAATCTATTGTATAAGTGTATTTATACAAAAATAAACCTTAGTAATAAAATATTATCCTTTTGGTCCACCTATATTAGATTAGGACATTTATTATTATTTTATTTAAAGAAGAGTTAAAAGTGTTAAATTCAATGTTTAATCACTATACCATTTTTAATATAGGTTTATATATAAGATAGATTAGACTATAAATATTAATTATAAAGGTAAAATTATTTCATACATAATGTAATTTTATTTATAATTTTTAGACATTAAATAATTAAATTTATTTATGACATAATGATGATGCAGTAATTACCTTACCTTATTATTGAATGATTAAAATAATTAATATTATAAATATTAATATAATTGTTAACTGATAATTTTGATGTATTACCTGAATTTTCTAGGTTAATATGAAATTTTAGGGTTGATTAAATAATTTTTTTTTGAAGTGATAAAGTTTTTATGACTTTCATAGAAACTAAGTACTAAATAGTGTCAAAATTGACATAAATGTGTTTTTAAAACAAATACTATATTATTAATTGATATTATATTACTAAAATTATACGTTTTGGAAAAAGTATTTATATAAGGTTTTATATATCAATAATTAACAAATTTTTATTCTCTTGGTTTTTTATAGTAAGTTTATTAACCATTTATTATAATTATACAAGAATACACGGTAAAAGTTAAACTATTTAGCTAAGAGTTAAATCTAAAATATAAGGTTAATATGGTGACCTAAACCTATATAAAACCTAATTGTTGAGAGGTTTTCAACCTATCCCCACCTTATCCTCAGAATAAATGATTTTTGAGCCATTATAAACCAAATAGTATTATATAATAAAATAATATTTCAAGCTTTTCCTAAAGTGACCCTCACCTCTCTTATAATAGGGTACTTCCCCTTCACTACGATTCACACCTCAAAATCCATTTGGTTCAGCCAAAACCTACTTAAATATCCTCCCAACTACCCTAAATTCAACCTAGAGACCTTAATTTTATCATAATCGAATGTAAGGATCCATTTTGATTAAATCAAAAGGAAGCACCTGAAGAAGAGGTAATAATTTCATCACCTCTTTCAATATTATTTTCTTCTTCCACTTCTTCTTTGTTTGTTGTTTACATACCAAAATAATATCTCTAGTACATTATACATACTTTTATGTTATTATAAATATGTTACAACCATATTAATTATTCTATCCTTCCTATGAATGACAATGTCTCCATACGTGCATACGTATGACTTACCGTCTCCACGTAGTGGTGTAGTTTGTTATTCAACACTTAATCATTTGTATGGGTATAATAATGAGTATAATTGATGTAAATAATAAATATAACATGTTAATGATTATTTATTTATGATATACTATCAAATTACAAACGATTTCAACATTAATAGAATGGTATTGTCACCTATGTGTACGTATGGATTACCGTCTCCACGAACACGATGAAATTCATTCCCCATTGTAACCATTCAAGAATAATTTTAATTTTATGATTAAAAATAATGTTTAAGATATTAATATAATTCTAGATATGAATCAAATATATCCTATCCATATCAAACATGAATTATGTAACAAAACATATAAAGGAAAACGAATCAGTTAACACCCAAAACAGTGATACTACTGAAATATTATTAAAAAAGTAATATTAGAAGATCATATATGATATAATATTTATATATTTTGTTCTTGTGTGATTTAATAACAAATATTTCACCATTATCCAGGTGGTTAACCTACCATCTACTAAGGAAAAGTACAAGGAAAGGGGTTTTCATATCACTTTTTATTCACGCGAGATTCATGCTATATTTGCCACTATTTAATTTTGGGTGGTGTATATACTTCCAATGATTGTATTATTTTTGTAATATAATTTAATTTATGGGTATTTAAAAAATCATTTTGTGATCCTTCTTTAATAAGGTATTTGTTTCCCAAGTTACCAAATCGGTAAGGGAATTTCTAATTTCAATTTCCACTCATTGGGTTTTATGGAAACTTCATTGATTATTTTACACTAAGATTATGTGTAAAATCACTATTTGTTTATTTATGTAGTAATTTACACCCCCCCTTTGTGTAGATATAATTTATATACACATAATCACTCCATTTATATATTCTAAAGTAATCGATATGAACATGATAAGAGTAATCTTAACTCAATTTCCATTCATTGAGTTAAACATCCAAGTCATTGGTGTTGTTTTTACAAGAATATGTGTCAATGTACTCTGATTTATTTACACTGAATATCCAATAATATTGAGTGGACATATTTTTTTCACACATAATTATGTCATTGATTTATTTTTAACCTAAGGATACAGTCTTTATAAGAGATTTGATCTCAATTTACATTCCATTGAGACTTCTTTGTTGTTATGCGCCAATTCACTTTTATATGGTGTAAATATTGTACTTTGACATAGTATATCATGAATCAATTTATTCTCATGATATTATAAATTTTTTATTACCTCAATTATCTGTATTCAAGTGTCTCTCATTTTTTTAGGAACTCTAACTAAAATATAATTTTAAATGTTTTAAACATTTATTCTTCTAAATATTTTTCATTAATGTACATGTTTTAAAAATGGTTTTAAGGATTTATATTTTATGTACAAGGATGTTTAAAATTAAAATTCCTTTTAAATGTTTTTAAGTGGTACGAGACACTTTGATTCAAAAATCTCTTTTAATTGGATTTTTGATAAATAGTGATACATTTAAATGTTAAAAAAGGGATATTGTTTCAAATAGTTTTACTAATTATTTTCATCTATGTCAATATCATTCATTATTCTTGATTTAGGTTGATTTATTATAATAAAATCTTCCATATTGTATTGAATGAGTTATGGTTGACTATGGATGTGCTATTTTTATACTATTCATGCTTTGTGGTTAAAATATTTCCATTTCATATGCTAGTTTTAATACAAATTTTTAGATTATGTTTCAACCTTTTAATATGAGGAATGAATTAGACTTAGTAAGTGAAAGGTGGATACCACTATAGATCCTCGATGCATTAGTAGGTCTCATGAAAAAAACAAGTGTCTTGGCATAAGGCCTTGAAAAAATCTTATTTTTAGTCTTGCCACGAGGTGTAGACTATGTGGTTATGATGTCCATAATTATGCATTCTATCATTATGAAATTATCTATTGATATTACATATGATTAATTGACTAGTATAATATCCATGTGAATAAGTAAATGACACTATTTTATTATCTTTTATATATATGCATAAGTTTAAGTTTAAAGGGCTTGTGTTATAATCTTATACATTAACTTAAATGTTTTTGCTTATTTATGATAGTTTCCACTATATTGTTATCTTTACAGTGCATTTAATATCACTCCTTTATTATGTTTTCTTTTACCCAATATGTGAAGAAGTATATTATGATTGACCTATAGGGATAGGTTAAGGGATATGAGTGTGTTCAAAGGGGAAACATTTTTTTTTATGATGTAATGTAAAACTTATGTATGTATCTAGTACTTAAAAGGATACTAAAATAATCGGTCTTTCAAGACTTAATCTCTTGTGATCATGACAATTTCATGTAATAATGCATCGACTCTGGGTAACTAGGGTCAGGTTGTTACAGTTGGTATCAGAGGAAGTTTAGTACAATCCTTGTAAGCTAGATTTAGAAAAACTCTAATTAGAGAACATTACCCTAAGATATAATTTGAGGATTTGTATAGAAGAACATACTAGAATTTGGTAATGTAGAGATTTTGTGTATTTTCGAAGCAATACATCCCTATCTGGATACGAGTAGGTAGAGGCGGCTCTGGCACATATGTACCTAGAAGTGAAAACTCCGACAAGGAGTTTTGGGCTTGACCTGTGGTATCCTGGTACACGACAATGGGCCTTGCTGCACTCTTGGTTACGACAATCCCGGGGGATATGCTTAGGATAATTCACATTTTCATTACAAACTGATTTAAAGTATTTTAATATAAGATGATAATAAATAACCTTGATTAATCCTATACTGTTTTCAATTGAAAATAAAGTGTCATGATATTCTCTAAATGATTTTATGACAATTGTTACTCACACATTCCTTTCTGGTTTTAGTCAATGGCTGGATTCCAAGGAAGTCATAGTAACATTGAACATAATGTACAAGGTTGGCATGGTGGTGGAAATGAGAAACAAAATGAAATGTTTACAGGAGTAAAAGATATCATGTTCATTCCGAATAAATTTTTCAAAAATATTATCAACAAAATACACATTAACCAACTCCCTAACTCAACAAAGAAAAGAAAGGCGGAGAATGATAAGAGCTCCAGCCGTGGAGACCATGGAGAAAAGAAAGCTCATTTTCCATCATACAGAAAATGTGGAAGGAGAAACCCAGGAAAGTGTCTCAATAGAACAAATAAATGGTTTATGTGTGGGAAAGAAGGACATAAAGTAAATAATTTCTGAGGAAAAATGAAGAGTACTATGTAAGAAAATAAAAATGATCCTAAGAATCCATTTATAGTAATTTTATATAAATGTAGGGGACCTGGGAATCACCTGAATCAATGTCATATTCTATAGGATAAAATCTAAGTCAAGGAAGAACCTATGTGGAAATAAATGGTTGATGAAATGTTTAAAAGTATTAATGATCTTTGTTGATGGGATTACTTTTCAAGAATTTTATCTTCTATGTGTAACCCTACAATTTGTTATGTGAAAATTATATTTTAGGAATAATTATCTTTTCTTTTGGGGATATAGTTATAAAGAACCATTTGGGTTGACATGATCCTTGAATTTGAGTCAATTACAGGTTATTAATTTTTGGGAAGAAAGTGAAAGGTATGAGATAAAATTGGTGGTTAAAATATGTTATCATTATTTTTGTGGAATTTATCTCATTTTTGGGAATTTTATAAAATTATATAGTTTTTGAAAAAGGACAACACGCAAACCGTGTGACAACCCATCATGTCGTACAAAACTACGGGAATCGAACCCACAACCAAAGTAGGATTGGGATTTATCGCCTACCACTAGAATACATGAAATCCCCGGTTAGTATGTAAATTTTTTTTAGTTAAATGATTTTATGGATCAACAATATGTTGAATTTGGCAACTTATTATTTATCCTTAGTATAGGAAAATGAATTGATGAATATAGTGATAAATGTTATTTTGGAAGACGTTCACTCATTTGGGAACACTATATGCCTAAGGAAAAAAGAATACTATGAGATTTCATTTGAGGAGTAATGATGGATTTTTATTTTGGAATAATGCATGTTTTTTGTGGACTTATAGAGTTTTGGGTTCTTTATGAAAAATGATTAACCTATCATAGAGAATATGTGATTAGGTTAATTATGTTTAAGTATGTGACTTTAAGAGTAGTCGATGTTATTTGGAGATAAATGTTAAGATTTATTGTGGAAGACTATGTGATCAAATGCCTATGAATTTTGTATTTCAAACTTAGTTTGGATTATTTTGTAGAATTTTTAGAACAATTTTTTTAATGGACTTTGTTAAAATTTCGGTATTTTTTTTAATTTTGAAGATTAAGAGTAGTATTTCTTTCTATAAAGGATGATCCTTTTTAGGGAACATCTGATCTTGTACCAACCATTTCGGTTTTGGTTAATGTCTACATACAAAGTAAATATATATTTCATCTTTTTTGGATAATGTGATTCTCTAGAAGATGATTCTAGTGCTTCAGGTGTGAGAAAGTCATCTTGAATACTTATCTTTTGGAGTAAAATATGAGTTTGTGGTAGAAATTATTTAAAGGATGGAAATCTACTTGTCAAGTATTCTTTTTCTTATTCTATGAATAAAATAATTCTTAAACTTTAGGGAAAGGATCTTAAAACCAAAAATGTGTTATCCTAATACATTATGTTTTATTAAACTGATGATATTTTAAATCATCCTAGATTTATGGATTTGAGACCCTCAGTTTTCCATTAACTTAATTGTGATTGATGTCCTTAATCACTCCCTATCAATATTTACATTTTTTATCCAATTATAATTTACACCAGTGTTCTCTTATTCAAAATCTTAATTTGGTGGTGACTTTTTCATTTCCCTTTCCCTCTTATTAAGACTGAATTTTATTAACCCTATTTCTGATGTGGGTTTTCCACAAAGGTATCTTCTATTTTCTAACAATTAATTTTTTAAGAATAATTTCAAATTTCAAGGATGAAATTTATTGAAGGAGGGAAGAATTTAATCCCCCCAATCTTCCATAATACATTTCTCTTTGAATAATACGATAGAGTGTGAAGTACACAACACCGAGTTCAAGCGCACCACGACCTATGAAACTAGCCGTTTAAAATAAGATTATGAATATTAATAACCAAAATTTGAATTTTATATACTACATATAATTTTAACATCCATATTATGTGTTTATTAGATATTATATAAGAACAAATTCAATTTTTCAGATAAAAGAAGTATTTTTCAAAAAATCCAATTTTACCACCTTTTAATGGAGCGCCCTTTTTAAATCCAATATTTGAAACTTTTATATATTAAATTTGACAAAATTAACTTCTTCTTTAGAATAGGGACCTAAGAATTTAGTTTGGATAATTTTTTAGTGCTTTTTTGATAAATTTCATATTTTGATGAATAATGAACAATACTAAATTTTAATTGAAAAAAACTTTTTTAATAAAAATAATTTATAGTGTTTAATTATAAATTGGAATGGTGTTTAAGTATAATTAGATTATATTTTTATCATTTAATCCAATTTCGGTCATTGGAAGTAATTTTACGTTTAAAATGGACATAAACACATATCAATCTTTTGATAGTTTTTACATCTCAAAAACCTGCTTTTTGGTTTTGACAATGGGAATATTTTTTCAAATTAATTAATACAACTTCTATGTTTTTAATTTGGTAAAATAGACATAATTTTTTAATTTGGAAAATCTAAATTAGCTTTGCGTGAATTTTTTGTATTTTTCTAAAAACCTTCAATTTTTGATGAATTGTGAAAAACACTGCGTTATTGTTTAAAGCCAAATTTTTATTTAAATAATTATTTGTAATTTAAATTTATTTTAAAGTAAAAATAGATACATAATACCTATATTAGTTAAATTTATTTCATTGAAGTCATTTTATAATAATATTATATATATAAACATTTATTGAACTTTTCACCGTCTTTTACTCACCTTCTAGGCACATTTAAAAATTTGCATAGAACATAATTTTACGATTCTATGGATTGAATTTTAAAAATCCAGGATACACAGTTGAAATCAAAAAGTAAAATTTGGTTCAATAGGATGAAAATCATTTTTGGTGAATCGTAATTTTTGAATTTTATTTACCACGGTTAAAAGTAAATAGGGTAATTAAAGGTAAAAATGATATTATAATTACCCTAATCCATGTTCTAATTCTATTAGATAAGTGTATTTATACCAAAATAAACATTAGAAATAATATATGATCATTTTTGTCTACTTTTATTAGATTATAACATTTATTATTATCTTATTTAAAGAAGAGTTAAGAAGTGTTAAATTCAAAGTTTAATAAATAAACCATTTTTAATAAAGGGTTATACTTAAGATAAATTCTACTATAAATGATCATTATAAAGATAGAATGATTTCCTAAATAATTTTATTTTATTTATAATTTTTATACATTAAATAATTATATTTATTTTTGACCTAATGATGATGCAGTAATTACCATATTATTGAATGATTAAAATAATTGATATTATAAATATAAATATAATTGTAAATTGAAACTTTTTATGTATTCCAAGAATTTTATAGGTTAATATAAAAATTTATGGTTGATTAATTTTTTTTAAGTGATAACATTTTTATGACTTTCACAAAAACCAAATACTAAATAGTGTCAAAATTGACATAAATGAGTTTTTAAAAAAAATTCTATATTATTAATTGATATAATATTTCTAAAAATCTAAGTATCAACTAAGAGACTTAGATAAGGTTATATATATCAATAATGAACCACCTAGGGTTCTATTTGATTCTTATTGTAAGTTTATTAATCATTTATTATAATAATACAAGAATACATGGTAAAAGTTAAACTATTTAACTAAGAGTTAAATATATAATGTAAGGTTAATATGGTGACCTAAACCTGTCTAAAACCTATTGTTTCAAAGTTTTTAGACCCAGACCCACCTTATCCTCGAAATAAATCCTTTTTGAGCCATTATAAACGGAATATGATTGTATAATAATATAATATTTCAAGCTTTTCCTAAAGTGACCCTCACCTCTCTTATAAAAGGGTACTTCCCCTTATATAAAAATTACACCTCCATAGCCATATGGATCAGACAAACCATACTCAAATATCCTCCCAACTACCCTCACTTAAACCTAGTGGCCTTACTTTTATCAGAAACCAAACTAAGGAGTCCTTTTGATCAAATCAAAAGGAAGTACCTGAAGAAGAGGTAATAATTTCATCACCCTTTCAATGTTCTTTTCTTCTTCCACTTCATCTTTATTTGTTGTTTCCATAAAAAAATAATATTTCTAGAACCTTTTACATATTTTTATGTTATTATAAATATGGTAAAAACATATTTATTGTTCTATCCATCCTATGAATGACAATGTCACTATACGTGTGTACGTACCACTTACCGTCTCCATGTCGTGGTGTAGTTTGTTATTCAAAACTTCATCATTTGGATGGCTATAATAATGAGTATAATTGATGTAAATAATAAATATAACATGGTAATGATTCTGTATATATGATATACCATCCAATCAAATATGATTTCACCCTTAATAGAATGGTATTGTCGCTTGTGCGTACGTACAGATTACCGTCTCCATGAACACGATGATATTCATTCCCCATCGCAACCATTCAAGAATAATTTTCATTTTATGATTAAAAATAATGTTTTAGAACTTAATATCATTATGTATATGAATCAAATACATCCTATCCATATCAAACACGACTTATATAACAAAACATATAAAGGAAAACAAATCAGTTAACACCAGAAACAGTGATACTACTGAAATATTATTAACAAAGAAATATTAAAAGATCATATATGATATTATATTTATATATGTGGTTATTTTATAATTTAATAACTATTATTTCACCATTATAAATGAGTTTAAACTACCCTCTACTAAGGAAAAATAAAAGGTAAGTTTTTTTCATCTCACTTTTTATTCCTGTGAGATTCATGCTATGTTTGCTTCTATTTCATTTTGTATGGTGTATGTACTGACCATGATTGTATTATTTGGGTAATATAATTTAATTTATGGGTATTTATAACCTCATTTAATTATCCTTATTTCATGGGGAGTATGTTTCATAAGATACCAAATCGGTAAGGGAATTTCTAATTTCAATTTCCACTCATTGGGTTTTACACAAACTTCATTGATTATTTTTCTGCAAGAATATGTGTGAAATAACTATTTGTTTATTTATGTAGTAATTTACACTCCACTTTGAATGGATATACTTTTGATACACATAATCACTCCATTTATAAATTCTCAAGTCATCGATATGATCTTGATAAAGGTAATCCTAACTCAATTTCCATTTATTGAGTTAAACATCCATGTCATTAGTGTTGTTTTTACATGAATATGTGTGAACGTAATCTTATAAATTTAAACAGAATATCCAATAATATTGAGTGTATTTATATTTCTCACACATAATTATGTCATTGAGTTATCCTTAACCTAAGGTTACGATCATTATAAGGGATTTCATCTCAATTTATATTCTATTGAGACTTATTTGTTATTATGCGCCAATTCACTTTTATATGGTTTACATACTGTACTTCTACATAGTATATCATGAATACATTTATTCTCGTGATATTATAATGTTTTTATTACCTCAATTATCTGTATTTAAGGGTCTTTTATCATGTTAGGAACTGTAACTAAAATATCATTTTAAATGTTTTAAATATTTATTCTTATAAATATTTCTCATTAATGTCCTTGTTTTAAAAATGATTTTAAGTAGTTATTTATATGGACAGAGATGCTTTAAAATTAAAATTATTTTTAAAATTTTCAAATTGGTATCATACACTGATTCAAAAATATCTTATAAATGGAATCTTGATAAATTGTGAGACTTTGAAATGTAAAAGGGATATTTATTTCAAATAGTTTTACCAATTATTTTCATCTATGTCAATATAATTTTTTATTATTGATTGAGGTTGATTTATTATATTACAATCTTTGATATTGTATTGAATGAGTTATGTTTTACTTTGGATATGATATTTTTATACCATTCATGGTTTGTGGTTAAAATATTGACATTTCGTATGTTAGTTTTAATATAAATGTTTAGATTATGTTTCAAAATTTTCATATGAGGAATTCATTGGACTTAGTAAGTGATGGGTGGAGCTTGTTATAGCTCCTTGATGCATTGGAAGGTATCATGAGACAAACTAGTGTCTTGGCACAAGGCCTTGAAAAAAATATTATTTGTAGTCTTGGCATGAGGCCTTGACAATGTGGTTATGATGTCCGGCATTATTCATTCCATCTTTATGAAATTAGCCATTGATATTAAATGTTATTATTCGACTTGTAGAATATCGATGTAAATAAATGAATAACACTATTTGATTTATATTTTCCATATTATACAAAAGTTTATGTTTAAAACGCTTGTGTTTTAGTATTATAAATTGCCTTAAATGTTTATGCTTATTTATTATAGTTTCCACTATATTGTTATCTTTATTGAGCATCTGTGGTCCCCTTTTTTATGTTTTCTTTTTCCCAGGATGTGAAGAAGTTTATTATGCTTGAACTGTAGGGATAGGTTAAGAGATATGAGTGTGTTCAAAGGGGACACATTGTTGTTGTTTTTTATGATGTAATGTAAAACTTATGTATGTATCTTGTACTACCAAGGCTACTAAACTAATCGGCCTTTCGGGACTTGATCTCTTGTGATCATTCTAATGTTATGTAATAATGCATCAAATCTGGGTAACTTGGGTCGGGGTGTTACAGTGGCCTTTTTTTCACCTACCATGGCATTGAGAAATGGTGTTTTTACCATTACATTAGATATGAAACAGTGTATGAGGACGAGTTATGGGATTTGATTTATGTTTTTAATCATGCTCTCGATCATAATTAGAATCAATTATGGTTTGAATCTGACTCCCATAATACTATTGATGCACTAAGGGCTTGTACTAGAAATATTCCATGGCATGTTTTGTCTCAATGTATTTCTTATTTTAATGCAATGGAGAAAGTAATGTGGATGGTTTCTCAGTCCTAGAGGGAAGCTAATTATATTTTTGATTATTTTTCAAAGATGATTATTTTTGATATGATCTCAATGTGGTATTTTAGATCTCTTAAATTTTTTTCATCTATGATTGATGATGATATTCAGTGTTTTTTAAACTCCTTTGTTTTTAGTAAATCATTTTAATTCCAGACTCTTTGCATTTATTTTATTCATAAAATTGTAGGACTAGGGTGTCCTGTAATTTTTTTATATGTAAAGTACTTGAGAATATCATTAGAAGACGTGGGTATTATCATGAATAAATATTTTTTATATATCTAAGAATATAATACAAAATGGTACTTGGTTATGTATGTGATAAAACTTTTGGGTCTGATATTTTATGATTAAAATGTCTAAAATTAAATAATTTTCATGAATATCATAGATAGAAATGTGAATATTACACTTTTATCATAAGATCTATGAGTGTTGGTTTAGGGATGTTAAATTTTGTATCAGAGTGGGATTTTGATAACAATGGTGATTATGATTATTTCATTTCAAGTTAAATTAAGAGTTACAGTTTCTATAATGAGTTTATAATTTTATGGTTGATCATATTTTCAATGGAATGGTCGCACAATTTGTGTCTTAAATTGAGAGAGTACCTATGTGATTAAAACTATTTTGTGAGATTTTTTATTGTGTTGATGTATATATTTCAGTTATATTAAATGTGAGGAGTTATTTTAAAATAATACATATAATATTTAGGGGATTAATCTGAATTTTATGGTGCAACAATTTAAAATAAAATATTTTTTAATATTTCATCTATGGATGTTATTTTGAATATTGGAATATTTATTTATTGAATGAGCTAACATGAACCTTTTTATGGTGGTTATTTTATACAAAAATTTAATATTTATCCATATGGATATTTATAAATTTTTGATATCTTATTACATTATTATAAAAAAATTGATTAATTTTTAACAAAGAATAATAACTTGTTATTCTTTTATTGATTATGTGATCTATTATAGGTTTTTTAAGGTTATAATGTGAGAAAAATTAATCTTCAATACCTAGAGTTTGGAGAAAAGTATTTGAATGTGGTGAAAATTTAATAGAGAATGTAATTATACTTTTAATAAAGGGATATTTCCATTTGTTCATTTTTTATTGTCAAAGATTTTCTAAACAATAGGAAATGAATCTTTATGATAATAATTGTATCTTATCAATTTTTTTTTATGAATTTATGGTTGAATAAATTCATTATTGATTTATGATTTTACATTCATTATTTTATAGTGGTTCCAATATCTATCACATTCTATAATTTAGAAATTAATATTTTCATCAAAGTCCACATTTTGGAATACCATATAAATTATACTATTTTGAGACCTTATTATTTGTGAATCTATATGAATGTAAAATTCCCATTCCCCTATTTTGAAAGGGGCATTCTATTAACCCTTCTCATGCTGCTAGTTTCCAATATTTAGAATACACATTATTTCTAAGCATAAGATATTATTTAGAGGAAATAGTTTATTAAATTTGGTTTGGGGAGAATATAAGACCTTAATATTATGGAAAAGATTAATTTTATGGTTGTTAGAGTAAATAATTTACAATACTGAGCTTAAAAAAATACAAAAATATTATTATTTAATTATGTCTATTATAACCAAGCCATTAAATGATACAGTATGAATAATAATAACAATTTTATGAAATTCTTATATAAATAACCTACTCAATAAAAATTTATTGATTAATTATTATAAAATAAGAATTTTTTGTTTTGGTAAATTCATTTTATGTTCCAAAATATGATTCCTTTAAAAATAAATATCATTAATTTTTTTTCTAAATAATATAATTAATTCACCCAATATTTATAAATTTTATTTTGTTAAAAGGATGTCATTTTTTAATTTGTCATATCAAAATGGTAATAGTATTATTTTTGGGGATTTTTAAAAAATGATTGATTTTTTTACAGGAGAGTTAAAATATAAATTTTTTAGAACATTCATTTCATTTGAATAAATTTAACATTTTAAATATAATATGATAATATATTAATAAAATATTTATATATATAGATATAATCTAATACATTACATTTGAATCACTATTACACATTATTTTGATTTAAGTTATTTTTTTAACATAAAAACACATTTCTATAAAAGATATTTCATTGCCTTTACATTTTTATATTATTATAATTTCTACCATATATATAATATAAATAATAAAAAATAGATTCATTGTTTATAAGAAATTCTTTATTTTTTGAATTGGATCCTATAATATTTTTCTATATTGAATATTAACCATTATAAATAATTGTCACATTGGTAAGGGTATAAATTGTTTAAAAGGGTTAAAAATATTGGTCAAATAATTAGAGTCACTATAAAAATTGTCATTATATAATTTTATGGTTATTTTTATAGAAAATATATATTTATAGAGTAAACTAATTTATTTTATAATAATTTTTATTTTAGGAACCCAATCAGGACTTCTATGATAAAAAGTTTTATTTTATTCAAATATAAAACTCTTCATATGTATTTTCATTTAATATATAGGTTGGAAGATTAAATTATTTTTTTATATTGAATAAAAATTATAAAAATCATAATTTATATTTTATTTTTCCAAATAATCATTAAAATACATTTAATAAACCAGTTCAATGTGAAATTATTTTTATGCTTAAATATGATATTTTCTCGAATTTTTTTTCCATCTAGTTTCAATTGATATATTTTATTTATTTTCATCCATATACTAATAATTAACTTGATAAATGGGACTAAAAAAGTTTATTTTTCATTTCATAATTTTTTATAAGGGACCCTTTTATTTTTGTTTATATAATTATTTTATCCTCGTAAATAGTTATGTTATTCCGATAAAGGTTTCCGTGGGTTTAATGTGATTTGGAAAAGAGATAATGATTAAAATGTATCCAAAAAATTTCTAATGATGACTATTTAAAATTATTTGGTACTTATTAGTCAATATATTTGAATATCATGTTTTATTGTTCAACATGAAATAATTGTTATACATACATTAATTAATCTTTTATATAATTCCATGCGTATCCTTTCCCTTACTGAATAAAGTACAACCCCTCTCTTATCCTCTCTACACCTCAATTCCCATTTTAACCCATACCTAACTCTTAAACCCCCCAAATTCCATCACTAATTCATAAAATTCATTGTTTAGGACTAATAAAAACCATAGAAGGGATAATATATAATGAATATAGGATTTCCAAATAAGAGGTGGGGATTTTAAAAGATTGTTTTAGTATTGTTTATTTTTCAATGTGCTTCATCAATATTTTAACCACATTTATATAAAAAACTGTTATCTTAGATATATTTAGATTTTCCCCTGTTAATTTATTTACCATAATCATATACTTCCATCAAATTTAAAATGAATCAATCATTCATGTGAATGGAATACTACTACCTCATGAATTGATGTAAGTAATTTTACACGACCAGATTATAGTACTTGTTATAATAATGTATTTATGTTATATAAATATATATATTATATTAATGGAATGATTATAATTATGGAAATATAATAAATCATATATATTCTTACCTTTACATCTATTGATTAATTATAATTTTTAAGCACAAATGTGGTTTACCACCTCCATAAAGAGATGTGATTTGATTTTAATCACTACATCACATTGATGTAATATATAAGTATATATTAATATATAAAATAACATGGATTAAATTATAACAATTATGGAATAATATATTAATACTATCATTATTTACCGTATGTTTTTGAAGAATTGAAACGTTAATCATGGGTATATAAGCCCAACCATCTCCATGATTGTAATGTTATTCATATTTTATAACATTTATTCATGGTTGGATATAAAACTATAATTATTTTATAAAAATTATAATTGTGTAATTTTTATTATCTATTATATTTTAAAAAATTTTGTTGATTGTGGTCAGCCTATTGAATTCCTTTCGAAAGTATTAATCGCCCATCCTCAAAATAGCCGTTATAGACTGAATGAGTTATGTAATTTAATATGTAATTGTAATTAATGAATTAAATGGTTTAATGAAAAGGTACTAAACCTATAAAATGTTTTTTATAATTATTTAAATAATATATCTTTATTATTGAGTTGAAGGATATAGGTCATAAGTCATGATCATGGTATATGATTTCCCAATTTATATTTAGTGAGTCGTTTTTTAATTTTATACAATGATTTAGCTTTATATACTGTATATATTTCTATATAATTACAATATAATTAATCCTTTATAAATCAAGGTATTTTATGTTACAATTCATGTTACATCGTACAAGGTGATTTGATTAGAATGTCACCAAATTTATAAGGGGTTTCATAACTAAATTTCTTTTCATTATGTTATATCATTTCATCATTGATTATATTACTTCCAGATTATTTGTGAAATAACCAATGTCTGATTGGTGTTTTGTTTTTTTATTTTTTGATATACATTTATTATATATAATCGATCAGTAGAATAATTCCCAATTCAATGGTATGATCTTTTTGAGAGTCATAATTTTTTATTTTCCTTCTTTGGTATATTTGGTCATTATATGAAAATATCATCTTCTACGATGTGTATATACCACCCCAAGAAATTTAATATCATGGATCCATTTTTGTTCATGGCACTAAAATAATTATTTTAATAAATTTCATTTGAGGGTTTAATAATCAAATGATATTAAAATTGCAAGGATAATTGTGATATAATGAATTTTTATTTACAGATTATCTATGTTAAATGATATATTGGGAGGGATCATATTTTCTTATTTAAAAAAAAACAAAATATATATTTTATTCTCCAATAGTTATGAATCTAGTCAGGATAATTAAATTAAATTTATTTCCATACTATATAAATAACTATCATGATTGTTTTTTTAATATTTAATAATCTTGTATCTTCTTTTAAATGATGAATTATTTTCATCATTATGATTATTGTCTATTTTTTAAATAATAATATTATTTATATAACAATGATTTTATAAATTAATTTTCATGTATCCATGAAATTGTTTTAATTTATTTTGAATGATTAATTTTTAAATAAATTTTTTATGATACATTTTTTACTTCCTTTACCAAACTATCAATAAAATGTTATATATTAACATATACAGAATAAATTATATTTCTATTTCTCAATGAATATTTTTATTTTAAACTCATTTTTATTATTTTTAATTCTTTTTAAAAAAAATCCTTTAATAATATATAAATTATTTAGATTTTTAGTTGATTCTCAACATGGCATGGGTTTTCATAATAAATGTATTTAATTAAATTGTAATGTTATATCTTTTCATTAATGACACACCACTTTATTTTGTATATAATTTAGTTGGGATCTGATTTAATGATAAAAACCTAACTCTTTCTTTGGATTTATTATTATTTATTCTATGATTTTTTTAATGGAACCAATTCATTTCCTTGGGTAAATATATCTATGAAAAACCTATTTTTCGTATTATATTGAAAAGTGAAAGATATATATATATATATATATATATTCTCATGATATTGTTCTTATAAATTTTTTAATATAAATATTGGAGATTGAACCCAAATAATATTAGGACACTTTATGATATGTTACAGTTTTGTCAATTTTGGCCCTCCTATGAATTGGATAAAGAGATAGAGTTAACATGTGATATGTTTATCCTATGAGATTATATGAATTTGAACTGCAGCTCATTACTTTTTTAAAAGTAATTATATGAGTGAAATGATTATTTTGTTCTATAAAATCAACACGTATTCCCTATGTTTTCAATGATAAATAATGGATTAAATGCTCAATTATTTCTTTCACATGGCATGTGATTACTAATTTATATAACTCTAGCATTATGAAAAATCATTATGTCATGTCACATTTCTTAATATCCACATATTTTATGCATGAATTCTATTATTTTATGGTTATGTGCATTTTTTGTTTCATCATACCATTATTATCATATATTTCATTTTAAAAAAAATTTAATTGTTAACGCAACTCTTTACACTTACAAAGTGTTTTAGAAAACCCACATTATATTTATTTTCCCACGGTTATAAAAATAATGTTAAATGATTTGGTCTAGAAAAGATTATTTTTTTAATAATAATAAATGATATATTTGATACATATTGTGAAATAAAAAATCTTGTTATTTTAGGTGAAACTATCATTTGAATACATGGTTGTTATAATGTAAGAGATTTTCATAATTTAATAAAACATTAAACCTAAAAGGTCTTTGGTTATGTAAGAAATCCTTATTCTCAATTCATGTTATATGTTTTTAAGGGATTTTATTGTCTAATTTTTATCTGAATCAATGGATGAAATATAAATATTACATTTTTTACATGAACCAAGAGTACAAGATTAGGGATTTAATTTCATGTATCAATATAGTTTTTAGATAACATTGGAGATTATAATTTTCAATGTAAATACAAATTTAGATTTATAGATATCATAATTGGTTTATAAGGTTAAGGTTTTTCAAATGTTTAATTGAATGGACACCACCTTTGAGTTTTTTTGATATGATATTTTGTGGCGATTAATGGTATTTTTGGATTCCTTTTAAATTGATGAGTTATAAATAAAAGGTATATTTATTGTAAACGATGAATTTATAAGAATGTACTTACATATTTTTAGGATATATAATGAAATTTATAAGACAACTAGTGATGTGAAAAACAAATTAAATTTGAAGTGATTAAGATTTATTTATATATTGAATTATTTATTTAATTAAGGATATATGTTGAACCTTCGGTGTTATTTTTGAAATTTTGATGTGAAATTTATTATTTCTTAATATGATGGTTACTATATTTAAGATATTATCTTAAAATATAGTACCAACTTTGTTATTGATTTATTTATAAACACAAAAAGAAGAACATGATAATTATTTTTTGAATTATGATATCTATCAGTGGTTTATTTTAGTGAATTATGTATGAATACATAATCATTAATAATCATTGTTTTGATAAAAAGATCAAATTCTTTTGAAAATTTGTTATAAAATGAACTTATACTATTAATTTAAGTATATTTCCTTATGTTTTTTTTGAAAAGGATGTTCTCAAATCCTAGAAATAGACCTTATTGTAAAACTTTTATCCTATTAAATTAATTTCAAATTAATTGATATTATACTTGTTCAATTATTTGTGGATGTTTTTTTGGGTAAATAACATTATCATGACCTCATTTTATATTAGTCTCATTCATTTTTACGTCCCATTTCTCATCCAATAAAATATCTTAACTTATTTTCAATGATCAACTATATGGATTCTTATTAAAGTTTTATTCTTGTTGAACTTCATATTTCCCATCCCCAATTTTTAAAATCGGTGATTAATTAACCTTTTTTACATTCTGGGTTTCAAAAAATACATTTTTAAATGAAAAACTGTGATTTCTATGATCAAGATAAGATTGGTCAGAATCCTTTTTCTAATGGATTGGGTTGATAATTTATAATACTAATATTTTTAAAATATGAACACTATTTTTGATAACATATACGACACACAACACTGTACTTAAAATATTCCCTAAATATAATTATTTAAATACAACTATTATAATATATTTTTCCAATTGGTGGGTATAAATAGGAATAAACACACTCAAAAATCTATATGATTATCTTAATAAATAAATATATATATATTTATTCATTTTAAATTTGAGTTAATGTTTTATTATAGTCATTTTATTAATAAAAAAATTATGGTATTCAAAAAATATTTCATTTTTTTGAGAAAATAATATAATTAGTTTATGAAATAGTGAGAAAATTTATTTAATAAAAATGATTTCAGTTTTTTAAATCTTCATATCAAAATTATAATATGATGAAAATTTGGGTTTTTTTGGACATGATTAATTTTTTATAGAATAATGAAAATACAACTTTTTGAAATGTTGTGTAATTTAATTAAAAATTAAAATTATTACTTTAATTTAATCACAAAGTAATAAATATATTAATTAATTATATATAATCTATTTAATTAAATTTTAATCATTATCTTAAAATATTTTAGTGTATAATGATTTTTGGGCATAAAAACACAATTTTTCTAAAAAAGTGTTTATTATTAAATTTTTCATTTAAAAAATTAATTATTTTCTATCCCTTGTTGAAATTGATTTATGAAAAATTTAATTCCATATTTTGAATCAATATTTTTAAATTTATTAATTATTTAACTTTTATTTTTGATCATTTATAATAGTTTCTGTAAAAAATAATTATTACATTCATAAGGGTAAAATAAGTAGAAAAAGATTAAAAGTATAAGGTAATCATTTTGGATCAATATACCACCAATATATTTATTATTTATTATTTATTTCACACAAAAATATGTATCATGTTATAAATATTATTTTAGGAAATATAAATTGTATTCAGAAACCCAGATGTGGCTTTTGTTATGATATGATATATTTTATTTAAATTTGAAACTATTATTTCAACAAATAAGTTAATAGAATGGATAAAAGATTAAATTTAGATTTATTTATATATAAAATTATAAAAAATAAATTTATTATATTTAAAAAAAATGTTATAACCATATTATTACTTGATTATAAGGTGAAATGAGTTTTACACTTAAATCACCCATTTTCCAATAAATAATTTACTATGATTTTGTTATTATTATATTAAAATAAATTTCATACATAGATAGAAAATAATATGATAAAATAGATTCTAAATTAATATTTTTTCTCATTGAAACATTATTATAAGGATTCATTTAATTTTGGTGGTGACACTATTTTATCAAGTTAAAGATTTATGTTATCATAATTAATTTCTATATCAATTTACAGTAGTTTGACAATGATATATAAAATAATATTTATAAAAAACAATCATAAATGTGACTGGTTGAGCTTATTTTGACATATGGAACATTAAATATGATTATTTTTTGAATTTATGTAACATTAATTGACTATTATACATGTATTATTTAATATGTTAAGTAATTCTAAGTGTTTATAATCCCACACTGAAAAAATAATGCCCAATTGCCTGTCCTATCTATATACAACAAACTATTTTTGATATAATAACTATAAATGTATATCCCCAATATATCTAAACACATCCTATATGTCATATTTTTGGCATAACACCAAACATATAGGGATTAACGTATATATAAATGGATATTTTCTAAAGAAGTGGTATACCTTTTAACTATATATTTTAGGATTATTTATTTTTCTACATCATTCAAAACACATCTATACATTATGATATATTAAAATAATATATCCTATATAATAATATGTAATTATCATAACATATTAACCTTAATCCATTCCCTTATTTAATAATATGGGAAACAAAACCATTATTCCTGTGAATGACGAACTACCACTTTGCGAACCGATGTAACATGTTTTACATCACCACCTATCATGAATGGTTATAATGATAGAATTAAATTATATATATGATATTGAAAAAATAATTAAAATTAATTATATATAATATGTAATATTTTTTCTATAATTTTTATACATTAAAAAATGAGACATTCATTATTCATTCTATGTGGATTATCACTTCTATTAAGAAATATGACTCATTTTTAATCCCTGCATCACATGACCATTATATATTAGTATATTATAATATTTAATATTAATTTTGTTATAAAAATATTATATGTAAAATAAAATTCATAATTTCTTTCCCACATGTTCACTAAAAAATTGAAATGTTACTCATGTGTACGTTTGGCCTACCATATACATGATTGTAACATAAATTATATTTCATAACCATTATTCATGTTTTTTTTAAATGTATAAAAAAATATAAAATTTATATTTATTTCATCATTTTTATCCTTGATATTCTATACCAATAATTCATTTTTTAATTGTATCCCTATAGATATCATTTTGAAATTATGAACAAACCATCATCAAAATAGTAAACATGGACTTAAATGATTATGCAATTATGTTTTTTTGTTTATATAATTTAAATAAATTGTTTAATGATAATGTTTCAAACCTATACAATATTTTATGAAGTTAAATAATTAAATTAATGGTACTATATTGGATTTAATGAACATACATGAAAATTCTAACTCGGGGTAAATCATTTCCTCTCAATATCAATCCATTAAAGCATGTTTAAATGTATTATACCCTATTTATATTATATTATCTATCAAATAAAATTATAACATTTTAAATATTAATCTATCATATTTTAGGGTATTTTATTATCCAATCCATGTTATTACATTTAAGGTGTTTTGATTCTATAGTTACCCAAGTGGTAATGAGTTTCCTAATATAATTTCTTTCTAGTGGGTTATATCACTTCTTCATTGATTATATTATGTCAAGATTATGTGTGAAATGAAAAATTTATAAATTTGGTTTTATATATTATTATTTCATGTGGATTTACATTTTTTATACATTATGATTCCATTGATTTATTCTTAATTCAGTGGTATAATATTTTAAATGGTTACTCATACAAAAGTTTTATTCATTAGGATATATTTTTCTTAATCACCAATCTTCTATAATGAGGTTTTTGTACTGCCTTGTGAAATTTTATACCATCGATATCATAATAACCATGATATTGAATGATACATCTCATATAATTTATTTCATTATATTATAATTACAATTTTTCAAAATTGGTAAATATTTTAATGATACAATCTCATATTATTTCAGGATTTCATATGTTCAGTATTCCTTTATTAGGAATAAAATTATATTAGTTTATGGAAACTATTTTTTCTATTATTATTTAAAATTTCGTTTAAATTTTTATTTTCTATTTCTTCCCATAATTATTAATGTAACATCACTAATGTCATTGTAAGTGATACTAATAATTTACCTTATTTTTAATCACGAATATTTTTCTTCCATATACATATTTTATTATATATTTTTGACAATTCTCTTATTTAATGTTAAATGAATTAATATGTTTGTATTTTGAATCATTTATATTTTTTACAGTTAGTATAGAAAATGTAATCTCTTTTTAATTCTTCTTATAAAATAATATTACTTTCTTTTACAAAGTGTAAAAGGAATGTTTTATTTCAACATATAAATCATAACCTACTTTCTCATGATGAATTATTATTTTTTAACTCTACATTGAATGAATCTACGTTTTTTTTAAATTTTTTATTTTTTTCTTAAAATTATATAAGATTTTTGTTTTTAAAAGTGATATTCTAAGTGTAAAGTGTATTTTTCTTTATGTATGTGATTTTTTTCATTTAGTTTTATTTATTTTATATAAAGACAATAAGTGATAATTTTAATTTTTTCTTGAATATTTTTATTTCGTAATAATCTCATCTGTATTTGTTGGGAAAAAATCCCTCAAGGCAGCATTAAATTGTTTTTGAGTTTATTGAGTTTTTTGATATAGTATATTTCTAGGGATAGTTTTTTAGGTCCATAAATTTTATTTAATAGGAATGTTGATAGAGATCTAAGACAAAGGAATGGATTCCCTAGATGTGATTTAAAATTTTTTTTATAGAAGGTGACACAATTTCCTAGTGTTTTCCAAATTTTTGGGTTACGAAATTGTTGGACGAATATCATTGAGAATGCTAGATTTCAATGAAGTATTTAATAAAATATGTTAAATTAATTTATTTCATGATGACTGGGTTTCATGAAGTTCATTTCATAATGTTTTGGATCATTATGAATGATCAACATGGATGCATAATTGTTTCCTTGTAATCTATGTAATTATGAGAATCTTTACGAATGGGAAATTTTCTTTGTGTTTTGTGAATAAAGAGAGCATCAAAAAAATATTATATAGATTCATGAAATGGTTATGATGAGGACGTTTAATTCTATTTATTGAGTAAATGCATATAAATAGAACTCTACCCCCTCTAAAAACAAAGAAAATTCATAATGAAAATTTGTAGCCTTGAATTTCACCATGGAGATTCATGAAGAGTGTTCTTGGTAAAAGGTATGAATACAAGGGGTGTTTGTGATGGACATGAAATATTATCAATAAATTAAAGCATCATGAAAGTAATAGAGTTCACAAATTCTATGTTATCCTCATGAAATGAGGTTTCTCCACAAAAGGTTATTTCACCACTAAGAAAGAGGTGTGCTTCACGATGGTAGTGAGGATCATGAAAGTATTACAAAGGAATTTCCCATTTAATATGTGGTAAAGTGATACTCATAAATAGAATGAAAGTGGGACTTAAAAAGTGAATCTACCTGAAATTGAAGATAAATTAATTATTTATAATTATGGGATATTCATGTATATGTAATCCGTGGGGATCCCTTACATAGAAGTAATAAAAAGAAGTGGAAGAATGTGATATTTTCCACTGAAAATGACCCTTTGAATGGGAGTTAGGGAGTGACCCTTGGGAAGCTATGATCTGTCCCTAATACTTGTAAAGGTAGTTATCCTAGGCATATAATTTATCCAGCATAATCATAAATTTTGTGCTTATCCATAGTATATTTGGTAAATCATCACATTTTTTTGGTATTCTTCTTAGAGGTACCTCAATTATGGTGAAACAAGTAAAATTACCAGGTCTTTTCCATGAATTCATTTATGATCATGAATTCATTTATGATCATAAATTACTATAGGTAAAGAAGAAAATAAGATTTTTTAATGATGAAACAGGATCCAAAGATGAAGTTGTTTTAATATGTCATACCCTAATTCACACCCCCTAAGAGAATTTTACCTAGTTGGGATAAAAATTGGTATCATAGTGAAAGGATGAATGTCAGTGGTTCTCCCAAAGCATAAGAAATAGATGTTGTTAATCACAAAAGGTATTATAATTTTTTATGTAAAAAAGTATCATTTACTGAAGAATTATATGTAACACTACATATGATCATTAGGAATTGATGTCTTTGTAGTAGCGATGCATAAAATTTCATCCAATGTTGACAGTGGTGATTTATAAGAAGCTAAATGAAGGGAATTGGATATTGATGCCAAAGTAATCAATGATTTAGGGTATGCCTATCAAATTATATATATATATATATATATGAAGGTATTGTCATGTAATCATTACATACTATATGGGAAATGTTTCATAATATTTATGAGTGTGACTTAAAAGTAAGAGAAGAAATGATTCAGATTCTATGGAACAAGTATGAGGATATAAGAATGCACAAAAATGATTCTATAGATTTATTCTTTGGTTGGGAGAATGTTACAATTCAATACATGCATGGTCTTAGAGAAATTATTGAATATGTAATGATTTTAAAGTGAATCTTGAGAAGGCTTCAACCTTAATTCAATTTAAATGATTCTGTTTTGGAATATAATTATTTGAAGGACATGACATTGGATATATTGTACAATACTTTAGTCTCATACAAAATAATAATGATGATAATGAGTCTATATAAATTGGAATTTTAGAGGAATGGAATTCATGACCAAGAATAATCTCACAATTGAAGATGATCTGGAAAACAAGAGTTGGATGAGGTGATTTAACTTATCTCCTCAAATCTCTTAAGAGGAAAAGGAAAGTTCAAAGGAAAACTCTCATGTGCATGGTTTCAATGTATAATAGTTAGAAATATTACAACAATGTTCCCCAATAAATTTCAAGAAGATGAAGAGGATTATGTTGAAATTCATATGAAAATGTACTCAACCCTTATGAAAGGTAAGAAAAAGTTTGAGGGAAATTTTTAAAAAAAGGATAATCTTATTTCGAAACAAGATGAATGTTCAGAATAATATAATGAAAAAGATTTAGAGGAATACATGGATCATGAAAAAACATCTATGGTTGGAGTGGTGAAATATTTAAAAAAATGTGAAGGACACAATGAAGAAGGAGAATTAGAAGGAAGAGTTGACCTTCTGGATGAATTAGAAGCCACTCTTAAGGAAGTATATTTTATAAGAGAGAAAATGAGGAGTTAAAAAAAGTGGTTCATGATTATAAAACTTATATGAGAAAAAAGAAATAAGAGAGTATAAGATAATATATAAAATTGAAATTATTATGTCTTTAGATCTCAATAACACTTATATGATCGGTGAGTATTAGATCAAAGTTGATGAACAAATAATATAATCATATAGTTTGAATAATACAAAGAAAGATCTAGGTAGAGTAATTGAAATGATTAAGAATGAAGTTGTTAGCCTCTAAAAGAAATATAATGATTATGATAAATTATTCAATCTATAAAACCAGGTCACAAATGCGATAGAAAATGAAAATTTTCATATCAAATATATAATGAAATAGAAAAATGAATATAAAGAGAATAAAATGATAAATACAAATTCTACAACTGGTTTGGGGCTTGATCAAAAAAAGAAATTACGAGTAGTTTATGAAATACCACAAACACCTATCCCAAGATTGGTGATTAATTTTGGTATGAATCATAATTAGAATATTCGAAAAGCCTAAGGGAAAACCAATTTTGGAGTATTGACATGTCGGAATGCACCTCACAATTGATGATATTGTTGTGGACTGATAGGCAACTCACAAAATGTATGCTTCATAGAAAAAATGTATCGAATGTGACAATACCAAAAAACACAGTCATACCGATCTCAACATTCCATGATATCATTTAGTGGTCCCTATATTTGGTTTGGAGGAGTCGGACAAATGGAAAGATATTTCTCATCAACAATGCCAAGGAATGTGATGAAACAGAAAAAATATTTTCATAAACAACAGCTAAATGTATCATCAAATGATATAAAAATGATAAATCCATTTTCCAAATCTGCAGGATGAAGTTATTCCATCATTCTTTGAGGAATATCAATATTATCAATCCATATAGGGTATTAACTCATAAACTTGTAAAAAAATAGCTAATTAGGAAGTGGTTGCAGAGATTTCACTCAAAGCACCAGATTGCACTAAAATATGGATTATTAATTGTGAATGCACATCCCATCTGATAAGAAATAAGTAACTTGTGATAGGAATCAAATATGTTATGGAAGGTATTTTAATATTTAGTAATGATGTAGTCCTTAATATTATTGGCTTGTAAAAATCCATGTTTTAGGGAAAAGACACGAGACATGAAGATGTATTGGTTAGTGATGGTCTAAGTCACAACTTTCTAAGTATAAGTCAACCATTTGACTCATGTAATTCCTTAATATTTTAAATAAAATTATTTATCATTAAGTCCAAATATGGTGAAATTATTTTGTATGAAAATTTTATGATGGGGAATCACTACCTCATAAATGAAGAATAAGATATGTGTTTTTTCCATGAAAGAAGAAAATAATTTATGGAATAAATGCCTTGGTTAGTTGGACCAAAAAACAAATAAAGATCTAGTGATATGTGATTCTTCTCATGACTTCCCTATGTTATCATGTGATTACACCCATGTTATTTATTCTCTTCAACAAGGTATTATCATTATAAATTCATATTAGAAAAAAGAGAAAAGGTCAATAAATGTTCTTGAGTTGGTTAATATTTATGTTTGTGGATATATTTCACCAAGAGATATTTATAGAAGGAGATATTATGTTATCTTCATTAATGAAATTACTATAATGGAATCTGTTTCAATCAACACTCAAAAGTATAAGGAGTTCAGTAGCATAAAAACATTTCAAAGTGAAGATGAAAATATCCTAGGTCAATGAATCAAGATGTTCAAAATAGATAATGAAACAGAGTTCACAAATAGACAAGTGGAAGATTACCATGGGAATCATAGGATAAGGAACCAAGTTTCATCTGTAATAATGACACACCAAAATAGATGTTTTTAGATACTAAATCAAATTATAAAAAATAATTCAATAAAAATGATCACTAAAAAAGTTATTCCTGAGTAGTTTTAGAAAGAAGCAGTCAGAAAATTTGTCTTTACATAAAATAGAGTGTTATTGTGTCTAAAATAAAAGAATACCTTTTATGATATATGGTATAAAATGAATCCAATATTGAATTAATTTCGAGTATTTACATGTAAGTGTTTCATTATCAGTAAGGGGAAACATAATAAATTTTAAATCTTATTGGGATGAAAGTATATTCCCTTTCTTTTTAAGATAAATCAAATCATATAAATGTTTCAATATGCCACTTGTAAAGGTTGATGAAATAAATGTTGTAACTATAGTATGTAATGAGAATAATCTTCAGAAAATACATGATCTGTCATAGGAGGATAGAGATAAAGAGATACGAATATATGGGGATATATCAGTTCTAGATTTTGATCTAGAAGAATATCCAGATAATAAAAATGATGATCATAAACTAGTATCAACACAGTGACTGGGGAGAAGAGATGAAGTTGATAAACACGACATAATTGGTGACCAAACAACACTAGTGGAGATAAGAATGATGAAGAACCTACAAAAAGAATCATTCATATCATATGTATAGACTAATTGTTTTGAGGATGTAACTGGAAATGAAAATTGGATTAAGGCTATGAATTATAATCATGATAAAATTGAGAAGAATCAGACATGGGATATATTTTTGAGTCCAACAGATAAGAATGTCATCAGGACAAATTTCAGAATAACATGAATGACGATGGTACTGTAATTAGAAATAGAGAATGAATAGTATGAGAAGGGAACTCTAAGATAAAGTGGATCAATATAGATAAAATATTTTCACATGTTAAAATTCAAGGAACAATTAGATTATTCATGGCCACATTAGTTAAAAAACGTCGTATGCTTTTCAGATGGATTTCATGTCAGTATTTCTGAATGGTGTTCTAGAAGAAAAAGATTATATTGAGTAGGAATATTATTTTTTCATTAATCAAGATGATAATATATCTTCTCAGATAAGAAAGTCACTATATGGTTTGAATCAATTACTGAAAGTGTGGTATTCCATGCATGATTAGTTTTTGAAGAATCTGAGTTTTCAGTGTGGTGGAGTGGATTACAGTCTATATGTCAACAATGATAACAATCAAAGGATGATGGTTCTAGTATAATTAGATAACATGATCTTTAGTTGATCAATAAATCTCATTGTCATAAATTTTCAGAATTTCTGAAACGACAATTCAAAATTTGAATGATTGGTTAATTAATTTTTTTCAATGGTTTATAGGTGGAAAATAGAAATAATGAAACTTTCATTTCTAAATCAAAATATTCCAAGGTGGTTCTAGGATGTTTTGGAATAGATAATTTCAGGATATGAGGACACTGGTAGCTACCTGAATGAAACTGTCATGACATAATGAAGGAAATGAATTTAATATCATAGAGTAGAATAAAATAATTGGAAGTATTGTAAAGACCCATGAATTTCTATGTGTTTTTTTTAATTAAATGTGAATTCTATGAGTCTATGAAAATTTACAGAACCTGATTCCAAGGACCGGAGTGCCCGTAATCAATTTCTGAAGTTTTGTTCGGGTACGTTCAGTGAAAGTTTGACCGGGTTTTTATAACTTTTGAATCGGTGCTCGGAACTGAAATCTGATGGAACCATTTAACTCGCAGCGCTGGTATTCTCTTAAGGAGACATTCACCTTGACGACAGTGGGTCGAGAATAAAAGTTAGTTTTTGGCATTTTTGTGAAAATAATAAAATAAATCAAACTACACTTTATTTTATTTTTGAGACACCATGTGAAATTTGGAGGTGGGGTCTGCCAGAACTAAACCGCCTTGTGGGAGTTGAAGTATGGGGACCACTCTACCATAACCTCCCATGAGAGGTTATGGTGGTGGGGCCCACACGAACCAAACCACCCGTGAGAGGTTACTGTGGTGGGGACCACTCGAGACTAAACCTCCATTTTTAATTATGGAAAGCCTCTTAACTCCCCTCATTAATGAGGGGGAGCCTCTTGAACTCCTCTACCCAATTAATTCTACCAATACACTTGCCATCAAGGTTCCAAATCCTCCCCATTAATTAACTGAGGACATCAATTAATTAATTTAAATATTTTTGAATTTAGTGCCAACAACTAAATAATAGATAACTTGAATACATTATTTTTTCATGGATCACTTTTATTTTGGTGGAACATGGGAGAGGAGAGAACTTGGGAGAAGGCTTCCAATGAATAACTTCATCTTCTAACAAATAACTTCATCTCCCGACGAAGAATGCTCTACCAACGAAGAACGACATTGACTTTCTTCCTCGAAACCTCCTTCAACGTAGGAAGTTCTCATCTACAATGAATCGATGTCCACCTTCTCACACCAACATCGACGAACAAAGAGAAAGTTAGGTAATTTATTTGAATAAGATATTATTTCTTTAATTACTCCCATCTAAAACAAAGAGTCATTGTGGATGATTTTTACCTTGTGAGTTGGGAATTGTTTTTGCGAGAAGATGTGGGGCGTTGGATTGATTTTTATAATATTTTATTTTCTTGTGAATTCTTTGAAATTCAAGAATGAATTGATCCACTTGCTACCAACCTAAACACGGAGGGCGCAGACCAAACCAACATGGCCTGACCCCTATGCTGTTCTTATTTGTGATGTTCTTCGGAATGGCGACGAAGCGACGTGACGACGAAGGCGACAGAGGCAACGGTCGCGCTACCCGCAGCCTCCATGACCCGCACCACCCACCAGCCGCGCCAACCGCCGGATGAACAGGCCCGATCCATGCCACACCCTAGCCGAACCGGACTCAGCCACACTGCACTCAAGATCTACCGCCCTGGTTGCGCCCTCCGTTTGGCCAGACCGGCCAGAGCCGCGCCATGCCTCGACCGAACCGGCCCGAGCCTCGCCACGCCCCGGCCGAACGGGCCTCATCCGCGCCGCACCCCGGCCATGCCGCCCTTGCCGCACCCTCCACTCAGCCACACCGGCCTCCCAAACTCCCGGCCGAACGACGACACCCTCTCACCCGCCCGTGCCTCCCGGCCGCCCGCACCATGCCAGCCGCCCACTCCTCCGGGCCGCCCTTGGCATCATGGACGCCCTTGCCCTCCCGGCTGCCATTGCCCAGCTGGTCGCCCGCACCCTGCTGGCCACCTGGGCCCTGACGGCTGCCATGGCCCTACCGCCGGCTGCCCGCGCCCTCCAAGTCGCCCGCTCCCTCCCGGCCGCCTGTTCCCTCACGATCGCCCGCGCCCTCCCGGTTGCCCGCGCCCTCTCGGCCCTCGCGCCCTCCCGGCCCCCGTGCCTTCTAGACAAACCGCACCCTCATGGCGCCCATGCCAAGCTGGCCTCCCATGCCCCTCGCTATGCCCTGGCTCAACTGACCAGCGTCCTCGCGATGCCTCGGCCGAACCGGCCCTCGCAGCACCTTCGGGCCGAACCACCCTCGCACCGACACACGGCCGGTCCGCGCCCTCTCATCCCTTGTGGCATTCTGAGTGGGGCCCTGCGGGCCAGTCTAAACCCAACAGGCTGACCCGCCCAATGGGTTGTGCCAGACCCAACTGGTCAAGCGAGGTCAACCCGAACCGGGTCGGTCCGACTGGGTCGGACCGGACCCGGGCCCCATACGACCCTTTACTTTCTCTTCGCCATATCTTTGGCACCAGATGTCTATTTGATGAACCGTCAAAGATGCTAGTAATCTTGGAGAATGATAGTATCTTTGAGTATACCCTACTGGAGTTTTTGGTATAGTTGAGATACAGTCAGGCTGGATCGTGCACGAATCCAACCGGGCCCCCTGGACTAAAAAGCTAATAACTCACAGACCGGGCGTCCGATTGACGCGCTGTCAGTCGCGTTGAGACCCCTATGACATGGTGGACTTTTTGGATAATTCTTAGTGGGAATTAGTGTAATTTGGAGCATCGAACATTATCTTGTGCCTTTGGGACACTTCTTCGTGGGACTTCGTGGCAGTTGGAGTATCGACCAGTAGCTTGTGGAGCGGATCTTCCAGAAACGAGCGAGCATTTGTGCAGAAAGCTAGTAGCTGGCCGAGACTTGACAACTACTGATCGATCGAATCATAGTGACTAATATGGACAAGTGTGGAGCACCTAGTTGTGGCGGAAGACCCACGACGGAGGAGTGCCTTGTTGTGGCAGCAGACCCGCGGTACTCGACAGGAGGAGTACCTCTGCAGGCTATGAGGTGGAGCACCTGGTTGTAGTGGAAAACCTATGGTGGGGAGAGCCACTGTGTGATGTAGAAGACCCACCGTACTCGACAGGAGGAGTACCTTAGCAGTCTATAGTTAGTGGGAAGCACCTAGTTGTGGCGGAAGACCCACTGTACTCGATAGAGGAGGCGTTCTTCAGTAGCTGAGGGTTCAAAATTCTTTACCCCTATAATAAATATTTGTTTGAGATGAGTCAGTAACATTTGTGTTTTCCTCATGATTGAGTTGGATAACTTGATAACTTAGGTATATGTATGGGGATATACCTAAGTGGGGTTATCTGTTGTATTCATACTTTGTGGTTTATCCTTGTTGGATTTTGTGAGACCTTGAGGGTCTCAGGGTCCCCACTGAGTATCATTCTACTCACCCCTGCACGGGCTATGCATGCACCTCGTTGTGTTGGATGTAGAAGATGGGCAGCGCTGACTGAGGCTTAGAGTACCAGGACCGGACGGTACCCAGAGGTGGACCATACGGCATGATGGTACACAGAGGAGACGGGAAGACCTAGAGTGCTAAGACACCATGTGAAAGTAATAAAATAAAAAAAACTACAATTTATTTCATTTTTTAGACACTGTGTGAAAGTTGGAGGTGGGGTCCACCAGAACTAAACCTCCTTGCGGGAGTTGAAGTGTGGGGACCACTCTACCATAACCTCCCATGAGAGGTTATGGTGGTGGGGCCCACCCTAACCAAACCACCCGGGAGAGGTTACAGTGGTGGGGACCAACCAAGACTAGACCTCCATTTTTAATTGTGGAAAGCCTCTTAACTCCCCTCATTAATGAGGGGGAGCCTCTTTAACTCCTCTACCCAATTAATTCTACCAACGCACTTGCCATTAATGTGCCAAATCCTCCCCATTAATTAATTGAGCACATCAATTAATTAATTTAAATATTTTTGAATTTTGTGCCAACAACTAAATAATAGATAACTTGAATATATTATTTTGTCATGGATCACTTTCATTTTGGAGGAACTTGGGATAGGAGAGAGCTTGGGAGAAGGCTTCCAATGAAGAACTTCATTTCCAAAGAAGAACTTCATCTCCCGATGAAGAATGCTCCACCAATGAAGAACGACTTTGACTTTATTCCTTGAAACCTCCTTCGACGTAGGACGTTCTCTTCTACAATGAATCGACGTCCACCTTCTCACTCCAACATCGACGAACAACGAACAAGGTAGGTAATTTATTTGAATAAGATATTATTCCTTTAATTATTCCCTTCTAAAACAAAGAATCACTGTGGTTGATTTTTTCCTTGTGGGTTGGGAATTGTTTTTGCGAGAAGATGTAGGGAGTTGGATTGATTTTTATACTCTTTTATTTTATTGTGAATTCTTTGAAAATCAAGAAAGAATTGATCTACTTGCTACCACCCTAAATACGGAGGGTGCGGACTAAACCAACATGGACTGACCCCTCCGCTGTTCTTATTTGTGATATTCTTCGGAATGTCGATGAGGCGACGTGACGAAGAAGGCGACAAAGGCAATGGTCGCATTACCCATAGCCTCCACGACCCACACCACCCACCGGTCGTGCCAACCGTCGAACAAACAGGCCCGAGCCACGCCGCGCCCCGGCCGGACCAGCCTCGGCCACACCGCACTCCAGCTCTGCCGCCCTAGTCTCGCCATCCGCTTGGCCCGACAGGCCAGATTCGCGCCACGCCCCGACCGAACCAGCCCGAGCCACGCCACGCCCCGGCCCAACCGGCCTCGGCCACACCGCACCCCGGTCGTGCCACCCTGGCCACACCCTCCATTCAGCCGCGCCGGCCTCCCGAATTCCCGGCTGAACCGCGACACCCTCTCAGCCGGATGCGCCTCCCGACCGCCCGCGCCATCCCGACCGCCCGCTCCTCTGGGCCGCCATTGCCCTCCCGGCCTCCCTTGCCCTCCCGACCACCATTACCCCCCCATCCAGCCGCCCAGCCCCTGCTGGCAGCCCACGCCCTGCCGGCCGCCCGCGCCGTGCCGGTCGGCCGCGCCGTGCCGGCCGCCCGCGCCGTGCCGGTCGCCCGCGCCCTGCCGGCCGCCCGCGCCCTCCCGCCCGCCCACGCCCTCCTGGAAGCTTGTGCCTTTTGGCCGAACCGTTCCCTCACGATGCCCCAGCCAAGACGGCCTCCCGTGACCCTCTCTGTTCCCCAGTTGAACCATCCCGCGTCCTCGCGGTGCCTCGGACGAACCGGCCCTCGCAGCTCCTCCGGGCCGAACCACCCTCGCGCCGACCCGCGGCCGGTCTGTGCCCTCTCGACCCTCACGGCCTACTGAGCTGGGCTCTGCGGGCCGGGCCAAACCCAACAGGCTGGCTATCCCAATTGGTCGGGCCAGACCCAACTGGTCAAGCTAGGTTTACCCGAACTGGGTTGGTCCGACTGGGTTGGACCGGACCGGGGCCCCATACGACCCTTTAGTTTCTCTTGGCCATATCTTTGGCACCGGATGACTATTTGAAGAACCATAGAAGATGCTAGTAATCTTGGAGCATGATGGTATCTTTGAGTATACCCTATTGGAGTTTGGGGTATAGTTGAGATACGGTCAGGTTGGATCGTGCACGAATCCAACGGGGCCCCCTGGATTAAAAGGCTAATAACTCACAGACCGGGTGTCCGATTGACGCGCTGTCAGTCGCGTTGAGACCCCTTTGACGTGGAGGACCTTTGGGATACTTGTTCATGAAAATTTGTGGCAGTTGTAGAATTGAACATTAGCTTGTGACTTTGGGACACTTCTTCATGGGACTTCGTGACAGTTGGAGTATCGACCAGTAGCTTGTGGAGTGGATCTTCCGGAAACAAGCGAGCATTTGTGAAGAAACCTAGTAGCTGGACGAGACTTTACAACTACTGACCAATCGACTCATAGTGACTCATATGGCCAACTGGGGGGAACCTAGTTGTGGCGGCAGACCCACGATGGAGGAGTTCCTGGTTCTGGCAGCATACCTGCGGTACTCGACAGGAGGAGTACCTCTGTAGGATATGAGGGGGAGCACTTGGATGTGGTGGAAAACCTATGGTGGTGAGCGCGTATGTGTGATATAGAAAACCCACAGTACTTGACAGGAGGAGTACCTCAGCTATCCAAGATTAGTGGGAATCACCTAGTTGTGGCGGCAGACCCACTGTACTCGATAGAGGAGGAGTTCTCCAGTAGGTGAGGGTTCAAAATTCATTACCCCTATAATAAATCTTGGTTTGAGATGAGTTAGTAACATTTGTGTTTTCCTCATGACTGAGTTGGATTACTTGATAACTTCGGTATATGTATGGGAATATACGTAAGTGGGGTTATCTGTTGATTTCATACTTTGTGGTTTATCCTTGTTGGATTTTGTGAGACCATGAGGGTCTCAGGGTCCCCACTGAGTATCGTTATACTCACCCCTGCACAGTCTATTCCCGCACCTCATTGTGTTGGATGCAGATGACGGACAACACTAACTGAGGCTTAGAGTACCTGGACCGGACGGTACCCATAGGTGGACCATACGACGTGATGGTACACAGAAGAGATGGTAGACCTAGAGTGCTGAGGAGGAAATATGTACCTACCCTTAAGGTAGGAACCTCAGAGGATGACCCAGCAGAAATTTTTCCTTTCTTTAGTTGTACTTTAAGTTTCTTGTACTCTATAGTTGGGATTGTATTTCTGGCCCGTTTTTTAGTTTCATCACTCTTTTGTTATATAGTTTTACTTTGTGTTTCATATCCAACTGTGTACTCTGTTGTGTTTGTTTTCAGTTTATAAAGTCAATGACTTCCTAGTTTTAGGGAATTACGCCTTGGGTGTTAGTCGCCAGCCCCTGGCCTATGGAAGGCGGGCTTGGGGTAGTCACGGCACGGGCCCCGGGGAACGGGTCATGTCAATCATGTTGTACTGAACATCATTAACACCATATTTTTTTACATTCCATGCAACAATATATCTAATAAATCCTGAGTATATTAAATTAATTTAAGTGAAAAGAATTTTTCATTATATCAAGGGAATGGTGGATATCGGTTTTCTATACAATGAAAAATCTCAATAAGAGTTACTGGGATATTCATATGTAGATTGGAATGGATCAATAGATGAAAGAAAATGAATGTTGGGTTGTTCATTCTATATTGGTGTGCTGTTTATTTCATGTATAATCAGGGAAAAAAATATTTAATTGCATTGAAAATTTTATAAGCTAATAATATTGCGGCTACCCATGAATCCGTGCATTTATTATGGATGAAGCATCATCTTGATGATATGGGAGTTGGAGTGAAGTCTCTGATCTGAATCCATTATGATATTTCATGTGCTATATATCTTATAATAAACCACTTCCATCACTCATGGACTAACACATTGCAATAATGTAACATTTTATCAAGGAGAAAGTGGAGAAAGGGCTAGATAAGTTAGAGTATGTTCCTAAAAAATTACAATTTGAAGGAACTCTGATGAAGGCCTTACCCAAAGTGGAATTTTAAAGACATCAACTGAATCATGGAGTTTAGTTGACTCCCCAAAATTGAAAATGTGTGTATGTTGGACTCCCTATCTATGAGAAATGATGTGTTTTTACCTAAATGTATTTTTCTGTATTTTTTACCATATTAAAGACCACCAAGGAGTGACATTTGTGCTCTTCGATAAAGGGGGAGAAGTTGTATCTATTAAAGGTGGATAAAATTTATAAATCAATAAAGGGGGAGTTGATAATAGGGGGAGTATCAAATTAAGAGGATTTTTAAATCCGATGAAGCTAATGATGATCAATTAAAGGTTAAATATCACAATAAATAAGGTTTATGATGAATATTTCTAATTGGTATTGGAAGGAAGTGATTTATTAGTGAATTTATTATGATTCTCTTGTTTCTCACACCGAGAATGGATTTTGTGGGATTAGAGTAACTGCTGTGTAAATTATTGATCGCTATATGAATCGAAAGTGGAGAATCATGGTATAAGATGGAGGATTATATAATGAGGTATCAAAATATTATGAGTTTTCAACAAACCCAAAGGGGGACATTGTTGAAAAAAAACCTCAATGTAACACGGTTGTGTTTTTCAGTTAATTGTACTTGTGATGGTTTTGGTTATCACTAATGAGAATATCAAATGCATAAAGGTTTTATGGTAATCTCCAAATCTATGAGAATCATTGTGACCAGGAAATTTCATATTGACTGACAAAGACAGGGAGAAATACAAACAATATTGGTGAGATTCCCCAAAATGTGATGAAAATGGAGGAAGATTCTGGAAAGGGTGTCAACACCAATAAATAGGCCTATACCCCCACCAAAAATTTGGAAAATAATTAATGAGAATCCATAAAATTTGATTTCATGAAGAATATTAGTGAAGGGTGTTGTTGAGAAAAACTTTGAAAAGAAAGAGATTCCACGAAGGCTATAAAAGATGACTGAAAATTATATGCATCATGAATTTAAGGGATATTGTGTAGGGTAAGTGATCCTTGTGAAAGAAGGTTTCTCTATAAAGGATATTTGAGATTCACAAAATAGGTGTTATTTGTGAAGGCAATGATAATATATTATATTTTGGAAAGGAATAACCTTATAAATATATGGGAAAGTAATATTAATCAAGTGGATAAAAGTGGGACTTCATCATAGAATCTTCCCTTTGTTTAGGATACATTAATTATTGATAATTAAGGGACCTACATGTGTATAAACTATATTTGGATCTTTTTCAAGGTAGTGAGTAAAGGAAGATTATGTAGGCGATTCTTTCAACTGATAGTGAGCCAACAAAAGAGAGTTACAGAGTGACCATTGAGAATCAATGAATTATCCCTAATACTTTTAAAGGTACTGATACTTTTAATATATGTATTCTAGCATGGACCATAATTTGGTAGATATTCTTATTATATTTGTCACATCTACACATTTCCATTGTATTCTCCTTGGACATTTCTCAGTGTGGTTAATCCAAGTAAAATTGATGTGTCTCATGAATGATTTAATTTATTTTCATAAATTGCTGTGGGAACGGGAGAGAAGAACCATTTAAAAAAAAGATCCCAAGGGGTATTTGTTTTAATATTTCATCCCCTGAATCACCCCCAACCCCCTCTCCCCTCTCAATGTATTTAACCAAGATGGACTAAAAGTATTCTTCCTATTGATGGATTTTTAATGTTCCAAAGTGATTATAATAGAACCAATTTCATTTTAGGGGTAAATAATTATATTAAAGAATAATGTTAATTTTTATGTTGATAAGTGAATGCTTAATTTTTATCAGGGAATGTTATATTAACTATAATGATGAATGAAGGATTAGGTGGGAAATACTAATCATTAAATTAATTTTTTAATTATGTTACATGTGTGTCTATTATATCACTTTAATGAATTGGGAAAACAGACTCAATTAACTAGTTATAGGTTTTTAAAAATAAATATTAATAATTTAGTATATAGGTTATTTTATTTTTTTGGATTTATTATATGCATGAGATGTTAATTATATTCGATGATAATAAAAAAATCCATTAAAATTCTATGATTTCTAATGGAACCTTTTCTTAATGATTATTTTCTCATTTCCCAGGATTGTCTTTTTATAAGACTAGTAATATGTTAATTATTTATATCATGTCTGATGATTTATTACCCATGACTAATGCGTATGAATTATCTTATGTTATTAAAATTAAAATTAATTATGTGAATATACTCTTATACTCCTTCATTTTTGATATTTTTTCCAGGTTATGAAGAATAATGTTATATGATTTTTCCCTAGAAATATTACATATTTAAAAAACATTATTTGAGATTTTGAATAATAATTTTTTACTATAATACTAGATATATTTGGATAAATGAACACTTGAAAACATGGGTATTGTTTTGTATGATTTTGCGATAAATCTATAAAACATTAACAAAAAAATGGTCATTTTTTTTGTGGATGTGATTCAAATATTCCTTTTTATATTTTAGGTTTTGAATTACCTAAGTTGATCCACATTTTTTGGAATCAAATACATAATTATAATTATTATGTTTTTAGAAACTGATTTGGGAGTGTGTGTCCATTCCTATTATAGATATTTCACATGGACCTGAATTTAAATTATAAATATTTTACCTCCAACTAAACTAAAATAAACCATAGGTTTGAAACTAGAAATGGGGGTATAAAATCCCAAAAATGGGATGAATTTAACAAATTAATTAATTTAAATTATATGAGACTAGGGGAGGTAAACCTATCAAAAAACAATAAATGAAGAAATTATGTATTCCAATAATTTAATATAAAATTATACATGATGATAATCACATGAAAGATACCAAATGAAAACTGTGACTGTTACTATAATCTCTAAATAATCATGAACAACCACTCTATTCTAGTATCTTCTAGATAGGTCAAACAAATTCATGGAATCTTATAAATTTTTTATCTATACATTTAGATAGAATACATGTATACATTATATTATCCTCTATGGATACCCTCAAGAGAATATGAAATAATCATGCTAGATCATATTGAATAATTAAATGAAACAAACTTGTTACCTAACTAGTTAAAAAAATATTATCCTCCCCATGGCTCACCCACCATGTAACACATATAACTATGAATATCCATATCAATAAATATACAGAATAAATGCACCATGAATCCTTTTATAAAGTAATTTTTAACTCTCATTCCCCAATTACAATCATTATACTATCCAAAAACTTCCATAAGTCATCATGAACATCCTGAATATATATGAAAATGAGAACATTATCATATCCTATAACTGATAAAGATCAAAGAAAATTTATAATCATCTACTTGTCCATAACAAAGAAACATTATGAAATTCATTAAAAAATATGTATCATGGATTATTACTCAATCCATCATTGGTCATTAAAGTATATCAGTAGGAAACCATAGTCACTTCAACCATAATATATGTTTTTATATCTATACAATTAGCTATAGGATGAAAAATGAATTATTGTATAATGATATTCATTATTGTCTTTTTATACTAGTACCATATAACATAAGCTATTATAACCCATATAATATAATACATCTGTCAATATATGAAGGGACATAAGGGTATAGGGTTAAATATATATTATTTTTACTTACAAACCTAGATTTTTTGGAAAACACCACCCAAAACATTTGTGTTTTGGTTGAAAATCCAACTACATTAATAAATTGTATGATATTGGAAAATATCTGAATAATTATGAAGAATACCATACTAGTAGAAACACCATATATTTATTCTGAACTACAACCATCATCTAACAAAACACTCATCTTCCACTACTCATCTTTAGGAGGAAAAAATTGTATCACACATGAAATCCTTATGATTCAACATAATTTACCATTTAATTTTACTAATTATAAATGATTCATAATTAATTTAATAATAATATAGTTTACTCATTTTTTTATAAAATTATAAATTTTTAATTTAACCAAGTTAACTCATAAAGATTAAATATTCATTCATATTTCCCATTATAAATTCCTTGATTTCAAACTGACACTCTCAGATTTATAATTCTAAAACTACCATTTATCATTATTATTTAATTACCTAAAAGATCATCAACCCCTTATGTTATTTTGTAATTTAAATTTTTTATTCTATAGTATGTTACCTTTGGGACTCAAAATTATATACCACATGTGGATACAATCCAAGTGAATAACCACCTCCATTAAGAAGAATTTAATCTAAATCCAAAACCATCCAACATCCATACAATATTGAAAACAAAAAATAATATTTCTGAAACATTGGGTAATATAGTAACTCTTAAAATCCCAACAATATTGGATTCATCCCCAAAATTACTCTATACGAAACATTCTGTACCACCATCATTGAAATCATGAAAACACTATAATACTGGAAACTAGTCTTGTTTATCAAAAAAATATCACAACCATACTTGGATAAAAAAATGGATCTATCATTATAGATCCCAACAAAAAGGAAAACATAGAAATAAAACTATTTTTATCACAAAATATCTTGGTCAAATCATGGGAATAACACCAAGGCATTCAATCCATTAGAAAACAAGACCAGGAAAATCCATCCACATACATTTATCCCATATGAAAATTGTTTTCATTACAATAATTTATTAATTAATTAATTATGAATAGTTTATTTTATTATGATACATGTAATTATATGCTACCCATGCCTATACATTAAAAAAAGTTATTTAATAAATTCATTAAAATTAAACTATATCAGAGAACATATTATGATTAGATTCATGTGTATCATTAATTATTTATTTCATAATTCTAGTATTTAGTAGATTATTTGATTTCTATAACTGAATACATGATAAGTAATGACCATTCACATATAAAGAACATAAAAAATATTTATAAAATAATAAGATTAATCATCAATAATGAATTGATACATGTGATCTCAATATTCCTTCCCATCAATGTTGGTCCATGTTATTATTATAATTAGGGTAATAACAATTTTTATACATAGAAGTTAATGATTGTTACTTTTACTTTAATATAGTAAATGAGATATAATGAATCATATACCATGAATTGATATTCAAAATTATTTAATATTTAATAGAAGGAAAAGGATCTAGCACCCCAAATACTAATAATAACATCCATAAAACAATAAAAAAACATACCAAAAACCATTTGTGCTAGAAAAAAACATCAAAAATAAATAATATAAATAGAAAAAATATTTAAATAACATGAAAATGTTATTCTAGGAGTAGAAGATAATATAGGGTGACTTGATCATGAAGGTATTAATGAAATAATCCAACACATTTAGACTCTCAATAGAAGTACTCAGAGGGTGAAGATGTAGCCAATGATTTTCCTCTTTTCAAACGAAGAGATTAAAAATGGAACCATGGAAGTCTGTATCCTCTAAATACAATGTAATACTAGAATACATCCACCATATTATAGTGACTCCCACTATCCTAAGGGTGGCTCAGGACAAATGAATATCATGATTCTTTGTATTCAATTTTATATTTATAAACACGAATATCAAATGTTTGTATAAAATTATTTGATCAAATTCTCCAATACTACAAATTTCATAATAATGTGGTCTAAGGATATTTTTATGCTAATGGAACCTCCGTGACCTTTACAATGATATAAGGTAAATGTACCTCACTATTTTTATATGCGACACTGATTTTAATTACACTACGAACACGAGGTCACTATTCCCCATGTAATAATTTTGATGTGTTTGATAGTTTTTGAAGCACACATCCCTGATATTTTGTGAATAACTATTTAGGGTTATAAAATTTAAAAATATTTTATTTAAATGAAATATACCTATTTAAAAATCTGTCAAACCCATTTTGGAAGTGCTATTGATTCTATTGAATTATTTTGATATATTTTTTTATAATTTTAATTGAAAAAAATTATTTTTTATTAAAAGTAAATCATATCATTAATCTATTGAAAAATATGTTTTTACATATGGAAATATAAAATCATTATTTATCAATTGTTTACAAATGTAAATTAAATAATTTGGTGGTATAAAAATATGTTCTTCTAAAAAACTAATTTTAAGGGTGTACGTTGTTTTTATAGTAAAAAATTTAATTAATAATTATTTTTGAATTGGTTTAATTAAGTATGATGGAAATATAAATTAAACAAAAAAATTAGAACATTAATTTAATATTTACTACTGGGTATGTAATGACAATAATTTTTTTCCTTAAAAATCCATTTTTAATTAATGATTTTGATGAATTTTGATTACATATTTAAAACAAACCACTAGAACATATAGAAATTAAATTTGATAAAATTATTTCCATATAAGAAACAAATATCTTAAAAAAATTGTTTGGATCATTATACATTTTTAATAATGAATTTTAACTGTGGTAAAATTTATTTCTAATTTTAATGTTTAAATAGGGTTACTAAATGAGTAAAGTTAAGAGATATGTTTACAAATATCACATAGACTACTTTAAATTTTACTATATAAATATTTTTCAATAATAACACTACATTGATTAAGTGATTTTTAAAATTTTTAACTCTATCTTGAATAAGAATTTATAATATTTTAATATTTTATGTGTTTTATTGTTTTCCACAGACCACACATATTTAAGGAGGTTCTCTTCCCCTCACTCTATCACAAATTTTGACCTATCATGTTTAGAAAATCCAAACCTAAATACCTTTCTATCATACATACCTTGGTCATAGATCATATGGCCTTCCAAAATGAGAATCCATTTAAGTCTTAAGGAGTATGAATGAAGAGATTTCCCCATAAAGAGGTAATTATCTATACTGATAAAATTTTAGTTTCTTTAATCCTTAACATCCCCAAAATAAACTATATTAATTATAAAATTATGGAACAATTGTCATAACTATACATATTATCTTTTATGTTAGTTTTTAATCCATTTTCCATATATATTCCATCCTAAAATAAATTATAACGGTGTTCATGAATATGTTTTGAATGCCACCACAACTATTAAACTGAAACATGAATTCAAAATAGACCATTTTTCATACATATACAGTTATATGGATGTTTATAATTCGTATATATTATATTTATTAAATTATTATTATTTTTGAAATATATGTTATTATTTTACCTTTTTATTTTCACTTATTTTAAATTGCATATATTACTCATGAGTATGTACACCATATTAATTCCTCAATGTAGTGTAGTGATGTTTTCCTAAAAAAATTATATAAATGGTTTTAAAATTATATATAATGAATAAATACTATATATGTATCACGATTCTGATTTTATATATGATTAGACAATGATCAAGGTGTATGGACCAAAACTATTAAACTGAAACATGAATTCAAAATAGACCATTTTTCACTAAAATATTAACTTTAATGAAGAATCTATATTAAATTTGTAATTAGTAATTATATGATAATTATTTATTACAAAAAAATATTTATTTTTATTGGTATAAATTTATAAAAATATAAAAATATTATAAAATATTTTTAGAGAACAAATGATTAATGTCATGATGTGAGATGACGTTTTTTATTGAAACCCAAATTTAAAGTTGGATTATTTATTCTCAAATATACATTTGGTGAGTTATATTTTATTTTTACGTGATGATAATTTATTTTCATATAGTCTATTTATTTATATGTATTTCTTTGTCTCCATTCATTATCCAAACTTTTATTCATAAAATGGTAAAAAAATGATTTTAAGAAAAGTTGACCTTATTTCATGTTTAGTCAGTGAACCTTATTTTCCTTGTCCATGTGGATTAAAATTTCTTCAAAACGACATTTTATTTGATAATATTAATATTTATTATAAATGTTTTCCATGTTTTATATTAATTAATTTTTTTTATTTACTCACATATTCAATTTTTGAAAGAGTTTATTTTTGACTTTTTTCCAAATTTGTGAAAGGAATTTTTGATTAAACATTTACCACATTGACACAATATCCCACATTCATGGTTGATAATTAAATTAAATCATTATTTACATATTACCGTGTTTAATTACAAATAAAAATATTATCAATTTTTTTTTTCAATTTGTATCAAAATAAAATAATATTTTTTAATTACATTAATGCGAGGTTATAATGTTATTTGAAAGTTAACATTAATCTATGTGAATATAATATGATATTTGAAAAATAATATATTTATATAATCAAATTATACCAAAAAATATTTATATTAATTTATTATGATAATTTTTTGTATTTAACCCTATGAGACCCACATCATTTTAATTGATTATGTTATAATGAATTTGTGATTTTTTTATGATTTTATATTAGAAAAATATATTATTACCATACTATATTGACTGTGTATATTTAATTAGTCCAATTAATTGTCTATTGATTGAAAAATAAAGAGATGATATGAACTATAAAGGTATGTAAACCTAGTTTAGTAAGGGACTTTTCCACAATGATAGTCTTTAGAGTGAACCATGACTATGTAAATGTTATAATGAATAGTAAAATAAAACCACTATAGAATTTTTCCATATGACAATGTTGCATGTGAACCACGATTAATGAATTAATTTTAATTTTTTTATAATAAAACAATTTATAATACATGTAATTATTCTTATTGTACAAATTCAAGGATCACGATGGATTATTGATGATTACATACACTATTGACTCATATAATTGGAAATAATACAGATTTATATAGTTAATTGTGGATTATGATCAATGTCTGACTCTGCATAAAAAATTTATTTTATGATCACGATTTTAAAAAATATTATTATGTTATTCATGAAAATGATAATTGAATAGTATACCCCCTGATTACCTTTACTAAGTTTTATATTCCACTGATACCAATATTTTCATTTTCCTTAGGATATAGAGAAATTTTTTATATAGGGTATGTATATAGTGTGTACCACGATAGAATAATGATGTTCGATATATAGATGAAATTTCATTATATATTTCAATAATGTATCTCTTAATCAAATACACCAAACCTTTATTGTCCTTTAGTTTTTTTTATTTTTAAAATTTACTGAATATTTATATAAAATGAAGAAAAAATAAGTATGTTATGAACGAATATACATAATTTGTATTATTATAGTTTCTAGTTTATTTTATATATTTTAATGTAGAACATGTTGATAGATCTTATTATAACTAATATGAATAATAAATTATTTTCTAGGAACATAAATGGTTCATATTTTGATAAAAAGTTGTAATGATTTAGGATTATTCATTATGGAAATTAATTATTATATAAATTATTAAATTTATTTTTTTATTATGATTCATGGTCTTTAATATTTGGTTTTATTCGAAGGTTTTATTTAATTTTAATTGGTTTTAACAATAATGCAGTTGGAAATTTATTTATTTTTTACTAGATCAACCAAGCAATGTGGAAGGTTTTAAATAAAATCATATTTTGATTCTCATAAAACTATATCAAGTGATGAATCATTTTAAGATTCAAAATATGTTATGTAGGGACTATATCATTATTGGTTATTTTATTTTAAAACATAATCACCCTCTTATTGGGTCTTAATGTTTGATAATTTCGGGGAAATATATCAATAACAATGAAAATATACTTTCGTTGAAACAATTATTAGAGAATGAAAAGGCTATCATGTAGGTGTTTCATTGATAATAGGAAGGAAAATGGGTCAATAATAATATAAATATTATTAAAGATAATGGAATTTAATTCAATGATTTTAATGAGTTTAGGATGAAATTTTTTATTAAGTACCTTGAAAGAACTATTTAAATGAAAAAGGAATGTGACTTCCTAATCATAGGAAAAAACATGATAAATCTATTGGAAAATATGCGGGGGATTTTAGAGAAATAATGATTTTTTGTTGTGCATTTATCATAAAAAAGTAAAAAAAAATTGGGAAACACATTTGTGGAATAAAACAATGTATGTGAAATGGTCAATTTATAATGTATTTTAGTAGTTATGATTAAATTTCTCTATGTGTTCTCATGTTAGAAATATTGGGTGTAGATTCCCATAGTTATCATGGTTTTCATATGTATATAATGTTACAGATTTTAGAAATTAATAATAACAAAAATAATTGAGGTAATAAAATGTTACAACCCTCAAACTAGATTCAGGGAAAGGGGAATCTATGAAATTGTTTACAATGGACTATTAAATTTATTCATCATGAAGAGAAAGGTCGTAGAATATGTTATTAATGAATATATTCAAATAGTAAATACACTTAAATGAATGGGGATAATGATCATCTAAATTCACTATACCCACCCCAATGATACAACTTCAAGGTGTATGTTCAATATGCCACCCAGTGCACAAATCTAATGGTTAATTATGTCACCTAATACCGAAAAAACTTATAGTAACAAAAAATGGGATAGATGATGTGTTAAAACCATTTAAGTGAACCAAAATTACAAATTTTTTAAATATAAAATTATTATCCAGTCTAGAACAGAATATATCCTTTTTGATTTTGATTCTACCATATGAATTATATATGATGAATTTTATAAGTGTATATTATCACCACATAAATTATTTAATACTAATTATCAGTGAAAAATTATAAAGGTGTGGTAATAAAATATTATATTTTTATATACTCTTGAATAGAGTTTTTTGTGGATGTACTTCTTATAAATCTTGTGATTCTCATTTTAGTTGAATTCAATATGGTTTTGGAAATGGATTTGATGTCTTTATATATATACTGTATCAATTTTTGAGGAATGGTTGTAACGTTTTATTTTCAAAATCAAACCATTATTTTTTATGAGTATGATGATAAAAATAAAATTCAAATGGAAACTACATCAATACTTTTAGACATATTACCTAATAATGAAGAGTTTTTATTTTATATGGTTTGTTATAAACCCAAAATTAAATATATCCATATTAAACTAGAATATACTAATTTATTTCCAGAATAATATATTATAATTGACAAAAAACATCAACTTATTTGTTTTATAGAACTCATACTTGGTTCTATGATTATTTTATTTTCTTCTTAATGAATGTGTCAAATTAATATATAGTAATTGAATAATAAAATCATGGATAATATTTTAAATAGGTTTATTCAAATAAGTGCATCACCATGTGGTGAACCAGGTCTTTTTGGTTAAGAAGAATGATGGATCTATGTGTCATTTCATTGTTTATCATGAACATAACATCAATATATTCAAAAAAAGTATCATCTAACTTGTAATTATGATTTCATGGATCAATTTTTAGGAGAAAAATACTTTTTTAATAGTTACCTCCAATATGTATATAACCATTTTAGGGTAAAAAATGAGGGCATACCACTGAAATAATTCCATATAATGTGTGGTTATCTTGAATTTATATTGATTATATTTATAAATACAAATATCCAACTATATTCATTTATATAATGAAAATTTTCTTGGGATATTTAATCTAAACGATTGTGGTAGTCTTTACATTCAATATTCTCATACATTCCATGTTCATGGAAAATAAGAATAATCATTTGAGGATTATTTTGAAAATAATAAAGAAGCTTAATATTTAAGAAAAATCATGTTATTTTGAATTTTGGATATATAATGTATCATTCTAGGTTCATATAATACCCTTAATGTTATATAATGTTGGTACCATAATAATGGATGTTATTAAATATTTTCCTAGAATAACTATAAAAAATGAAATGAATATTTTCATCTTATTATATGAATAATAATAATATATTATTTGAAATTTTTTATATAAATAAAATGTATGATTTAATTTTACAAAGAAGTGGAAAAATTTATTTATCATAGATGAATATGAAGAAAATTTCAAGTAACTGAAGTTGAGGTGGGTAAGTTCCCTTATCCTCAAAATACCCTTCGGTGAAAAAGTATTTTTCATCTATAATGATCCATCAAGGAATGGATTGGAATATGTTACCACATATAATGTCATGGTATTAGCTCATTCATCAAACTAGTTGAATTTTAATGAGAAAAATTTTAGGGCTCAATATTTTTAATTATAACTAATTTTTTTAATAGTTGATACAAACTGTGGAGAAGGCCTTTTGATATATAATGATGCATCGAAGAAGTGATTGTGTTGTGTTCTCATGTATGATGAAATTTTATAAATTTATTTCTTAAAACGATTGATGGTTTAGGATCAATATTAATTAAATAATGATTTAAAATTATAAGAGGTACTTTTTCACTTTGATTATATGGAGAAATTATCATTATTTTGGATTTTATGAGATAAAAATATGTTATAAATTTATGAAATACATATTCATATTGGAATAGTTAAATGTTTAATATTGTGTATAGATAAAACTCATTAATGGTTATTTCTACTCCAAAATTTTTTAAAATGTGAAAGTTAACTAAGTGGTTGATACTCTAGGGAGTTAGAAAAATGTGTGTTTATCCAGGAAGACGATATGATGATTTCAAATAATTATTTATTTATATTGTAAAAAAAATTAAATCCTATGAACATGGAAATAACTAATCCATCTTAAATGATTTTTAATATATCTATTCATGTGAATAATAATGAGGCACTAAAATAATGTGTGGATATGTAAAAGAATGTAATTAATGGTCCTAATTTAAATGATCAATGTATATATTTTTTTAATAGAGTATTTTTCCTATTAATAATATAATTGAAGATGGAACTATTTTATGAAGATCATAGTTAATTATTCTATATTCATCTTGGTAGTATGAAAATTTATATATGTCTTAATCACCATTTTTGGCGGTGTACCATGAAAACAATTGTTGAATGGTATTGATATCAGTTCATTGTATGATAAAAGTAATGCCTAAGGGGCCAATGTATAAGGGGATGTTACAACCATTAAATAGAGAAGATTAAATTATGAAAAACATCAATGTATATTTTTTATGATGAATTTCATAATCATAGTAATGGGGAGAATTCTATATTGATTTTAGTTGACCACATTAAAAAATAAAAAAAATTGTATTTCTATGAAGAATAATTTCTCACATGATCATCTTAAGTGGTTATAATTTAAGTAAGTTAGAAGGATACAGGAGGTACCACTCTCAATCATATCTAGTAAAGACTTTATGTTAGCACAGTGTTTTAGGGATGTTTTCAACTACTGCTAAATAGGTTGTTGATATTTATCACCTCATAATATCAAAAAAGATATGATAATTCTACAAGTACCATTAAAAACATAAAATATATACTAAGATTCATTTATATAGATTTTTAATCAGGTTGGGATCAACACCTTTATATAGTTAAATTATTAAATAGAAATATCTTTATACCATTAAAAATAATAGATAAATATAATTTATTATGTGTTAATAAGTGTTTAAGTGAACCAAGATGGGTTAGTGTTGGTGAATAATAGCTAATGGGAGTCGATCTAGGTAATGAAATGAAAAATATTGATAAGTCATTTTCCCCAAAATTCATGGATGCTTAGTGTCAACAAAAAATATAGGTTGAAAACTATCTATGAGATGTAGATTTAAAAGCAGGTGATATGATATTAAATTTAATACCCCCTTCTAATTACGATATGATATTTGAAAAAAAAAATAAATATGAACCTATATATATAATCTTCTATGAGATTCACGATCATTTTGGGATATGATAAAAATTCATAGGGATTATTCTAAAATAATTATAACTTCATAACAGTATACTTAATCTATATGGGAAAACAAAACAACAGATTATTAATTTCTATTAAACGCATCGGTTACACCATTAGAAAATTTTATTTCTTATAAATAACAAATGGTAAAGGTGTTGAGTCATTATGATAAAGTGCTAAATTATAGGAAAAATATACTTCTTAAGGTTATCTATAGAACATAGAAATTTGTTAAAGCTAAATAGGAATATTTATTTGTGATGAAGAAGATATTTCAATATTTTTATCCATGTGATATAATTTTGGAAATGAAATTCTTATAAGGGATTAGAATGTAACACCATAAAATTTTAGAATACATTTAATTTTAATAAATTTGATGTGTTAAATGAGTATTGATTCAAGGAACCCTAAACACATCTTAGTAATTGATATACATTATATAATTAATAAAATCGAATGGTATTAAAATGAAATAAATTTTATGAAAATAATTTCAAATTGAATGAGGTAATACCGTTGATTCTAAGGAATTATTTTGAATTATTTTATTGAATTAAAATTTTCAGAAAATATATTTTATTTGAAAATAAATTCATTTTATTAAAAATATAAATATGAATTGATTAAAAATTATAAAAATTATTTCATTATTTATCAATTAAATTATAATGAAAATAAAACTATTTAAATTCAAAATATTATATTTTTCTTCAAAACTTAACCTATATGTGTAATGTATTTTTATATTATTAAGTTAAATTAATCAAAATTTCTGAATTATTTTAATTAAATTTGATGATAATTTATTCAATAAATTATTTTAACCTGAATTTAATGGACTATACTCAACATCAAATAGGAATAAAATTAGTTTTATGCCTAAAATTCTATTTTTTCTAAAAATGGGTTTCTTTTGAAATTGTGTGATTATTTTAAATATAATTTCTATAAATTATTAAAATAAATTAAATAAGTTTGAATCATTATTTGAACCATCATAATTAAATTTTTACATAATTATACTTTCAATTATTCTAATAAAAAATAGTTATTATGGTATAAATTTGTTACATGAGTTACAATTAAAATAGATTAACAATAGGGTTAGATTAAAATAAAAGTATTTAAATTTTTCATAAACTTGTAAAAATTGATTGAATAAATATATTTCAATATGAAATTATCTTATATTTAAAATTTCTCCATATGGTGACACATCAAGTTTAGTACGAATGTATTATATTTTATTATTTTTAGTGTTCTAATGTTTTCAACCCACCTCACTGATCAAATGAGGAACTCTTCCCCCATATCATCAAACAATTGGTGCCATATTTTAAATATAATACACAAATTACTACCAAAATTACATTCCCATTTCTAGAGATTCAATTATTCCAAAAAATTCCAACTATTTAAGGATTAAGTTATAAATAAGAAGTTTCACAAAGGAGAGGTAATTGTTTTTACCGATCTATTTTAGGATTTTATATTTCTTAAAAACTAATGAATAATGATTAATAATATTAATATTATTAAACTACTATAATTTGTTTTTTAACTTTTTATTTTGTTTATACATACATTTTTTACCTCTATTGTATCACATGATAAATGAAAACATTGTTTGCATGTAAGTGTAGAATACAATATCAAAAAATACATATGAATCTTATTTCTTGTCTTCCATAGATGGATAATCAGATAGATGATTTTATTAATATAAGTAATGTATATTATATTATTATTGTTAATCAAATTTTATTTTTTACCTTTCCCTCTTACCACTCCTTAAAAAATGAAAGAACAACCCATGTCTATATATGAACTATTGTTTCTATAATGTAATGTAATTAATTTTTCATCACTAGATTATCTGAATTTTTAATGAAGAGTATATAATTAATAAATAAATAAATATTACATGAATCTAATTTTTTAGAAGATGAAACCATGACCCATGTTAATGGTTTAGAACTGTTGAACCGAAACATACATGAAAAACATGGTAAAATTCACTTGAATGATGGTTATGATGAATAATTTTCAATAAATGTGAATTTAAAATATTTATATGAATTTTATAGTTTAATAAAAGTATGAATATTTTTATTTTATATATTTAGAATAAATTTAAATTTAATATAAATGATACTAATTTATTATAAAATGAATTTCAGGATATGAGGCAATGTGTTTTTTATCTATCTTATTTTAATAATTATTTTTAATGTTTGAATCTACTTTTGGGAAATTATATTATCATTAAATATTTGATTCCATATATTTTATTATTATATATTTATATATTTTTTATAATTTTACTTTCATTCTCCTCACTTTGATAATAAAAAAGAACAACAATTTGTTTTTATTGAAAGTTCATCTTATTTCATCTTTAGCCAATAATATATTACTTCATGTTCAATGTTCCATAAAATATTTTCAAAAATAACATTTACCATGGTATAATTATTATTTAATTCCATTTTTATATATATTGTAATTTTATATAATTGTTTTAAATATAATATTCTTTTCATTTTTTAGATGATATACTTTTTTAATTTTTAACAAATGTGTGATAGGAAACAATGTATGAATGTTTAATCAATGAATAATTTTTCTCACCATCCTGAAATTTATATGATGAACTAATTAGCGGTTTCTTGATTTTGTGGGACATATATGATTTTTTTTCATTAGGTGATGGGTGGATCTACTAAATATCTCTATTAAAAATTGTGATTAAAAATATTTCATCCAAAAATATTGACTTTAATGGGGTGTTAACGTTGTTTAGCTAGGGATTATATCCAATGTGATAGGATTGGAAGTGAACATTGTATAAATAAATCATTTAATGGTGAGAGAACCAAATACCCCATGGTAAATTGTCCACTATTATATTCATGGAATTAAATATTGACCAATTAAATGATTCAATTTTCATAAAAAATTATTAATTCAGACTTCATATTTTTATTCTTATGATATTATTTTGTGGATAATGACTGTTCAATTATGATTCTACACTCTTATGAATCAATCATTTTTTAATTATAATTCATTACTCCATGACTCATAAAATATGAATTATGATCTATGATTGATTATATTTTAAAATTATTTTTAATGATAATGGAATCATAACCTATGTTTATCTTATCAGTAAATATCCCCATGGATTAATTTCTCTCATGATTAATCGTATAGGGAATTTTAACTCACCTGTTATTATATTTAAATTTTACCTATGTTATAAATAATTGTTATAAGTCATCCATGTATATTGATGGTAATTTGAGAGATGTAAATTTAATTATATATCAAATATATTTCATGACATATGTTTATCATATATCTAATCTTCAGTTAGAGTAAACCATTAATTTACTTGGGAATTTATTATCAGAAAACATGTTAAATATTATTCAAAAATGTTGAAATATTTTTTAATATTATTCTTTTGTTTCCAAAAGTGAAAAATGAATTGAAGCAGAAAATAAAAATGATAATAAAATGAATGTTATAAAAAAATAATTGTGAAATATTAAACTTATAAAAAAACACCACCCATGATTAGGATAAGTCTTTAATAATAGATGATATCTAACATCAAAATCTAGAGGTCTCCACAAATGATCGGTATTGAATTATGTATTATAATGTTATACCTTCATTCCCTAAAGAATAATATACATATTATCATCCATCCTATAAAATTATTCCAATATATGAATTGATACATCTTTATTCTTGGTCCAACATAAAAATATTTGGAATAGTCAGTAATTTAGAACATTGGTTGATGCTAGAACAATAGTTCACTGATAAATACTATTTAAACTGAATGCCTCCATTGTTAGGTTCCTCATGTGTAATAATTAAAAAAAATTAACATATACACTAAATAATCTACCATAAATATAGTCCTATATCACATTGGCTGTTTTTATATAGATGAATATATACAAAACATCATAAATGGTGCCCAAAATCATATAGTTATCATCCAGAAACCCTATAGGTAAAATCAAGATATTGATTACAGATTAATATTTTTAGAAACCCCAGAATTATAAAAACCTATTATAGATACACAATTGATAAAAAATTCTCTAGACATGAATATATAATCATTATGATGCGTGTTTATGTCATCAAGGATCCAAAACTCATCTATATATCATCACAATATCTAAGTTCTTAGGAAAACAAGGTGATGATTTACATTGAGATGTCCTCTCACTTTAATTGGGGAATTTATAATGGATGAAGATACCCACTAAAAAAATAATCTATATTAACCATCTTGAAAACAAAATATTAAGAGAATATCATTGAAAATGATAACCAAATGGATGAAATCCATAATTCAAGACACATGGCTCGATACATCTTTATCCTCAAATGATGTATATATAAAGGTTAACTAGGGATCTTGTTGGAGAGAAAATTGTGAATCATTAATGTAATAATGTGTCTACCCTAAAAACCCAATTTTGGGTTATCATATTACTATCCATTATGTGTATAAACATAGAAAACATAGTCCCACTAGTTATCCACCATGGATTCCAAAAATATGAAATCCTCCAACCAAAACAAAAAATAATACAATACTATCATCTAAAAATTATTTCCAACATCTTAAACTACTCCAAGAGCTTGTTTCATATAATAAATATACTTTATCACCTCATGATATGAAACTCTTAACAAAATTTTGGTAAATACTATAAAATTCATCAACAAAAATATCCCTTTTCTACATTGTGTAGAAAATCCCAATATTATAGTCCAATATTAATTTAATCCATCATTAATATTAAAAAATAAAATTCAATTGGGAAAATACATAGCTTAGATATTTTTGATTTGTGAAGTCAAAAATGTTCTATAAAATGATGTAATATTAAAATAACAACATATTAAACACAACCAAAACAATCTTAACATAATATTTATTTTAATTACATTAAAGTGTATATGAATTTAAAGTCTAATAAGTGAAAATTATTCTCAGTTATAATATAAAAAAGGCAAATAAAGTATGTGATCTATCACAATAAACTGCAAATGGAAATCTTTTATCTGATTAATGAATAAATGGATGACTAGTAGGATTCTAATTAAAATATAAAAAATTTCCTGTCACCTTCCATTCTATTCAAAGAGTTGATTCTTTATATTCAATGATAGATTTGGTGTTTAAATTAATAAAAAAACATGGAATAAACCTCCAAGAATAAACATCATGTTATTAAAAATGACCCTCATTAAAGAAATTAGGGGATAAAAAATAAAAACAACCCAACACTTTAAATGTTCCACAATCACACCATGATAATATATGACTTTAACCAATAGATGAAACTCATATACCCAAACAATGTGTATTTATAACTTCCAAAACTACTCATGATAATTTAGAGCTCTCTAAAAAATCTCATTAATTCTCTACGTAACCATATTTGGAATCAGATAACACAATATTTTTTTTAAATAATAACCCCATGGATCATTCTATAAACTCAAAGAAAATTTCATTTAGTAGTCATGTGATGTAAGACTATAAATCTTTCTTGAACTCAATTTTAGGTCAAAAGTGTAACGCCACAAACTATTATAACAATAATTCATGTTATTGATCGAAAAACCTAGGATACACAAAATAATTATTACTTAATGAGCCTAACATAATATTAGAAATCAGTAATGTTCTTGAGTTAAAATTCCTAAAAACTATACAAAGGTGTCACTATAAGAAAACAAAATGATCCATACATGCATCAGAGAAGATAAAAATCTACATAAAAATATTGTATTATATATATATATATATAATATCTATAAATTCTATAGTAAAACTGAAATAATATGAATATATGTATAATAATATAAGTAATAAAAAACATTTATATTTCCCTATTGTCAAATCTCATTTCAAACTCACATTATATAATCAACCTCAACCTCAAATTGGTATGTCCATTACCATGGGAAATGTATTTTTCTATAAATTGAGTCCAAATTAAAGGAAATGGAATGGTAAAAGGACAAATAGTGTGGAATTTGTGTAGAAAAATAAAAAAATAATGCATAATAAATGAATATTGTATCTCACACTACTTATGGATCACCCTGCACTAGTATCTCCAAGGTATGAATCTGACCTTGATATGCTCAAAGAATTTTTTAACCCTATTGGTAACCACCCCTATAATAATATTTTTCTATTTATCCGTAAAGAAGAGGGGAATCAAGGGAATATCCTCTATATAAATTATCCCAACATTGTTGGTCAGTGGTTAAAGCTGCTTTAGCTATAAATTGTTTTGAGGGTACCAATACAATATACTAGCCTGGAGATGGGATCCAGCTATATACTTACTATATAAGAATTTCCTGTACTCATGCCATAACTAAAATGACCTCAATAATAATAAATAACCATCTCTAACCTACTAGTAGGGATAAAATATCACCTAACCCTAGTAAAACCAAATGAATAAGATTAGAACCAACTTCTTATTGTCTGAAACATACTTTAAATAGAAATATGGGAAGTTCTATATTTAATTATTTTTTATAAAGAATCATGATGACTTCCATACCATGATAAAATTGTACTAGATAAAACCTCATCAGAAATATCTTCCTTATCATTCACATTAATATATATTAGAAACATGAATGGGGTGATATAGAACATGATCCATGATGGGAAATACCTCTATAAATGTAACTAGTTATATTCCCCATAAGGCACAAGGTATAAATAATAATTCAAAACATTCTATTAATATATAATGAACTCGTACACAATAGAGGTACCCTAGTGGATAATACGAATTTCATTATGAAAATATACCTTATTTGTTAATAAAAGAAACACATCCCATAACTACTAATGTAACATATACCATGTAATATATGACACTATATAAGAACATAATAAAAACATCATTTTTGAACAGTAGTATGAAACATCATCATCCCCAATAAAAATTAGTGATCTTTTTTGGTGTTGATCAATATGATGGAAATATCAACCTACTGGAACACATCCATTGAATATTTATCATAAATGGACCCCTAATAATTATAAATTCCCAATAACTAAAACTCTTGGAGTATGATCATATATGTTTCATTGTTATTGACCATAACTATATAGAAATATGATAGAACACCCTTCTAAAAAATCAGTATGAAAATAATGGGGATGTCCACCTAGATCTATTATTATAGATGGAAAAAATAAATATTATTAAAGATAGAATATTCAATATTTTTTTTAATTAATTAATTCAATTTCATCATAAATCCCACATACTACGTAATTTAAAAACAAGAAAAGTCATTCCTGATTCATTACCCATACCTATTAATCTACCTTTTATGTAGTATCACATCCCTTAACATGTTTTTTAAACATGATGCACCTACATCAGATCATAAGGGACATAAATACCCATGTACCATATAGTATCCCTTCTTTACGTCATGCACTATTTAATGATAATATTATTTTCTTTCTAAAACGTGAATCCTCACAAGTTCCTTCCACAAAATTATATCTTATCTATAACAAACAAACTCAATTCGACCTAATAGGTCACAAATATTGACTTTCCACAAGACTGAAAGTAAATTCCATATATAGAAAGGTTCGTTATAATAACTGAGAAATCAGCACAGAAAAGAAAGTGAATAATTTCAGATCTAAATTAAAGAATCATGAATAATTTATAACAAGATAATAAAAAAATCATATTACATCAAACATGATGAATTACATAATCATAGGGAATAAAAAACCCAGAAATAAGGATAAGCCAGTAAATAAGAAAAATACCCACTGTCAATTTGAGTGGCCATCATGACCATCCAAAAAATACCATGAAGATTCATTAGTCAAGAGTAGTTATCCAGATAAATGACTTTAATGTATTAGGATTTAAATTCAATTACATTTTATATTTTAATTATAAATAAAATTTCTCTATTCATTCAAAAGATGTGATTCATGTTTAAATATTAGGATATTAATTTTATGAATTAATCTATCAAAAAATTTATCAATTTCAGAGTAATATTAAAATGAATGTACAAGAAACCTCATATAATAATAAATAGGATATTAAATATAAGTAAAGATTAAATAAATTAAAACATAGAACATATATGGTGAAAATAAATTGAAAAATACATTTAAAACTAGAATATCCCGTGTAAAACTATTGTTTTTATGAACACATTTTTCTATAAAAAAATAACGGGAAAGAATAACACAAAAACATATATAAGTTTTTGATATCTAAAATGAAATCTATGGAAATGATCATTCTGAAAACACAATTAAGAATAAAATAAATTATTTTAGTAAGATTAAATATTAAAATGGAATATGGAAATTTTAAATATGGTTAAATAAAATTTGGTTTTGAAAATATGGGCATTAAAAATATTTTTAATATGAATATAATTATTTTAAAAATAATATTTGGATATAAATTTCTTAAAAAGGTGTAATATTGTTCATATTTTTATTAATTAATTTAATTAATATATTTTAGAAACTAATAATTAAAAAATACTAAAATATATAATTTTAAAAAAATTAATTTTTTTAAATAATTTTATTTAAAATATAGATTTGATAAATTTCAAACGAAAATATTAGTTTCACTAGGATGATAAAGTAAAATTATTCAGATAAAAATGATAAAATATAATTATATTTTTTATAATATATGTTTATAATGGGATAATTTTTATTGAAAATGGATTTCCATGAACTATAAATTATATATATAATACTAAATAATTTATTATGGAAATATTGATTATGTTTATTACTAGATTATACTAAGGCTAATTTATTTTATAATTGATTTCAAATATGGTTATTAACAAATAAAGCCTGAAAAATCAATTTCTATATTATTAGTTTTATTTAATTTTTTATTTTAATTAAAAATAAATAAATATATATTTTATAATGGTAATTTGAAAAATTAACATTTTTCTGATTTATTAAAGTAATACTTTCTTCAAATTAATATTAAATAATTTTTGAAAGTAATTAATTTCTAGATGATTTATGAAATACATATTTTTCATATAGTATCACTATTAATAAATTATTTTACAAAAAGAAATATTTAAATAAAATATATTTAATATTCAAGTATAAAAATTTATTTAAAATTACCAATTTGAATTTTAACTCTAATATTTAATGTTTTCGTAACTTGTGTATTGGTTTATTAAAAATTCATATTTTAAATACTTATTTTTAAAATATTTGTTTCACATTAATGATTAATTATAAATGGATATAATTTTTGATATCAACATTTAAATATTATAAAATAAGGGAAAATTATTTTTTATCTTTAAATATAACATTACTACTATTAATGTTAATTACTAAAAAAATGTTTGAACATTTTTTTTGCTAATAGTTCATTTATTATCATTAAGTAAGTTTTATTTAATAAAATAAATTAATCATATTTCATAATGATACCAATATAATTGGTAAACTATATATAATTTTAATAACACTAATTCATTTTTTAATATACAACAAATATGGATATAAAAAATTTATTTTGAAAACATCCATTTTTTATAAATAATGTGTTTTGTATATATTAAATGGTTTACATAAAACATATAAATTTATTTTATTGAATTGAATTTTTTTTATATGGAGATGAAAATAGGTTATAAAAATATTCATTTGGTAAAAATATTTACCATCTTTTTATAATTAAATATTAATTACTTAGAGAAAAAATATTCAACAATGTAAATACCCAAAATGGTAAAATGTAAAAATCCAAGGGTTAATAAATTATATTTTTAAACATATATTGGAATTCTTAGTTTATTAATGATTAACCCATTATTAAACCACATTCCATTATGTTGATACTTTTGTTTCATATAACCAATAAAATTGTACTGATAACATTTAGATGTAAATGATATAAAACAATGTTACCATATCTTCAGTTATAAAAGTGGACTACTTCTACCATTCAATGCTACACATTCCACTCTAATTTATAGAGAACATATACCCAAAATATTTATCCCATAGTAATTTTGATCATCCATATTCATTTTATTTCTGGATGTTATCATATGGCCATCACTTCCTAAGAGATCCTAAGATAAGGTGATGTTTCCAACGTAAGTGTTTCCAACATTATTTTTTTATTCCAGGTATTCCTATAAAAAACATATTATATAAATAATTTTTTATACATTACTATCATTAATATAATTTGAAATAATTATATGAATTTATCATCCATTATTTATTCATATCTATCCATGAATGAAAATAACAAATTCACAAGTGAGTGTGTGCGGACTATATCCTCTATGAATTAACCTCTTACATTTATAGTAACATGATTTCATTTTTGGTTTTAATGATAGAATTGATTGGTAAATATGATATATATATATATATATTCATTACAACAATATATCAAAATTTCACATTATAATATATTATTACACCCTCTCACTCAATAATAAATAGAAACGTTAATCAATCATATGTGCATACTGTCGCTAGTACAGATGATGAATTTCATTTTTCAGCACCACCGAAAATTATTTTCATTTAAAATGATTTTATATTTATAAAATAATTATATTCTTTCAAATATTAATAACCTTAAGATTATGATACCATTCCACAACACTTGTTTCCATGGTCAAGAAGATGAAATATTTAAATACAAATTAATTTAACAACAACTTGTTACTTACATAAGGGGAATTTATGTTAAATATATATTTTACAAAATAATAAATAGAATATATAAAATTAAATATTAATAAACAAGTTTCATTGGTATGTATTTAGTTAAATTAATTTAATTACTAAAAAATATAAATGTGAGTATATACTGAATTCAGTTACTAATTAGAGAATCTTCCAATACACCCTTATTACTTTTTTGTCACATGGTCACATTCTTCTTGTCATTAAAACATAATATTATTCAACTAAAAGTTTTCTATTGTTCTCTCTCTCTCTCTATATATATTTATCTATATTCAATATTAAATATCATCTACGTTTTTACTGTTATACATGTTTTTAGTCGAACTCAAAATTCACACTTTTATGTAACCCCAATTTAATGGATCATTCATATTTCTTATCTTATATCAATCATAAACAAAATTAAATTATTTTAAACCATTAATAGACAATAAAATAAATATTTATTTTAAATATAACCCTAACTATTCAATTATAATTTTATGTACCCTAATATTTTCATTTACTCCATAAAAGGCATTTTACATATTTTATAATGCATTATGGAAGACGTTCCTTTTAATATAGTTTAATATAGATATTTCTCATGATTTTATAGATTTTAAATCCTTGAAAAATACTAATATCACATTTCACATATGAATTTTATAAATAAATCAATTCAATTTTTTTGGTAATCCTTCTGGTTTAGAATTAATATTTGTTGTGAATCAAAATTATAAACTCCAAATAAAACTCATGGGATTTATCCCACTTATGATTTATGAATTTTTTAATTTCCTCATATAGTACTCCATTTTTTTTGGGTTAAATCTATATATCCGATGGGACTTTCTGTAAGGGATATGTGAGTGAAGCTATTCCACCATAAGGCATTGTCATCTTAATGTTAATCGTCTTGGGTGTAACCTTTGAATTATTTTTATAATTTTGTGTCTTATATTGTTTAAAAATATTCGATGATTACATGATCATTTAATATCATTAACATATATACTCCTACATGTATAATATAAATCATCAGGATATCATGTTATGCCTCTTGACTCAAATATTATTTTCTATTACCATGTTTTTCACTTACTGGTCTTTTCAGATTAACATTTTCCATACTTATTTCTTCTAGGGACTTTTTCAAGGTTTTAGAAGATATATGTGAGTTAGTATTACAATTTTTAGATTTAAATAATGTTGTTTTTTTACCTTAATGATTATGTGTTTATGTGTCTAATCATTGAATATGATTGGAACTATTGATCCTTCAATTATGTTGTTGGAAACATATGTTGCCAATAAAGAAATAAATTGTCTTCAATACATTGTATTATATTGATCATAATATATCATTTCCTATTTAATTATGTATATTAGTATCTGGAACGTTTGTTAAAAAACATTGTATTGTTAAATATTTAAGATATCATTCTTTTCTTTTGGAAAATATTTAAGCATGTGAATTCCTAACATTGAAATAATTTTCAGGATACTAAATGTAGATGAAGGATCTAACACATATGTAACTAGGTGTAGAAATAATAAATGGGATGTGTTGGTTATTAAATCAACCATAACCCAGTGCATGAAAATGTGTCTTAACTACACACATATTTTAAAACTAATGGTGGTTATGATTTTGTCAACAACATTATCAATAATTTTTAATATGAATGTTATCCCATGTAGGTTAAATATACTGATATTGGGGGTGAATTTGGGTATGATAGATTAAAACAACCACCCCTTTATATCTTGTTTCATTATTAGAAAACACACTATTATGTCCCTTTCCCATAGTAATATGTAATCATAATTTAAGGAATGAACAACACAAAATAATTTTACTTGGTTCTCCCAAAAAGGGTTACATGAAAAGATAATACAACAGAAATTTTCCTATGTCCTAAATCAAGTAAAGAACACTACTATTACAATCTTTGGAGAAGACTCTCTTTCCCTTATGGTTTAAAACCAATATCAATTTAATGCTCATTACTCTATCAAAAAATGTGTGATAACTACTCATTATTGGGATTATTATTTTTATCACTTGAATAAATATGTTTTACACCTTATTTTTTTTCACCATTATTTTTCAATTTCATCCACATGATAAATACCACTTTATTATATAATTATTGGGAAATTTATACAAATTCACGTGAGATTTTATTTTTCAAAATCCCTCTTCTTTTAACTTTATGAAACATCCCAATTCGTAACAATAATATAATACTCTCGTAAAAACCACATCTTTTCCGATGCTCCCTACATTCATGAATATCACATCATATTTGTGAATATCACTTATACTTCTCAAATAAAATTTCTATTATAAACCATAAATAGCCTTCATGAAACTCACAACATTCTTGATGATCACAGATTTCTTGAAGCTCACAAAGCCTTCACAAACCCCATTTCTCCATGAAAAATAGTATATTATTAAATCCATCATTTAATAACAATAATTAAAAACCAACATCATCAAATAAGAATCCTTGTCAGAAATACTTTCTATATAAAGTGCCATTGAATTTTTATTAAGGATTGCATGCATCCAAATATGGTGCAACCCCTATTTATAGAAATTTCCTACCATTCATAAAGATTTCAAAATCACAATTTCCTTTTATTGAATCTTTATATTCATTTTCCCAAATGAGATAGTATTCATAATGAAGTAGGGAAATTTCTATATTCTTTAAGCCTTATATAGTGGATGAGATTTCCATCAACCCTTCACACATTTGTGAACCTGTAAACCATCATGATACATGATTCCTTCCAAAGGCTCATCTTCTTTACAAAACTCCAATTTTTGGTGCTGCCACCATGTCATAATTTCCTATTTACTGAATATTTATTAGCATATGTTGTTAATAATCAAGATAAAACTCAAAAATTGACCATAGCATCCATATTTTTCAACAACCACAATGAAACCAAAAATACATCAATGTTAAATTCATGTAATTTTTCCAAAATATAAAAGAATTATTATTTTAATGAATTTGTTTATGAAATACAAGGAAAACTAACTTAATGAATAATATTTTTATCCATTATTAATGTAGGATAAATTTAATTTTAATATTAACGTTCTAAATATTAATAAAATTGATTTTTTTATTGATAATTTATTTTAAGATAATTTTCATAAATTTTATTTTATGTTTACTCACATTAACAATTTTTGGTTCTAGTAATTACTAAATCATGATTGAATTAGGTTAACAATGTATTCCTTAGAAAATTATTATATTGTCATAATGAGAAGCCTAATTAAGATATGACGTGGTGTGATAATCCTTTTGATATTACTAACCAGTTATCTTAACATATAATTAAATATTTGGAAATATTTTATTTTCTAAAATCCTAAATAATGTTTTGGTTGGAGTTTTAGGGAAGATTATGCATTGATTATGGAGGAGGAAATAAGATCATTTCTTGTTAGTGTAAATAATGTGTTAAGATTCAATAACGGTAATATCTCAAAAGAACAAGGAGACGTCTGATATGTCATAAATAAGGACATTGGGTGATAATTTTCAAAGGAACAAGGAATATTTTATCCCACATGATAGAAAAAAAATAATTTTTATTTATGTATTAGCTATAAATTTTATGTATTAGTTGCAACAGATTAGGGTACTATAGAAATTATTAACTAATTTTAGTGATTAAAATTAAAATCAACAACAACAACCTCCTATAATAAGTGAATATGTAAAAAACAATTAAATTACTACTATTTATGTGGATAATGTTAGTTATGGGGTGTTAGGTACAATCATTCCTCACTCTATTTTTTCATATGTATCATGTGATGCAAATATTCATAAACTATAATCAATTGAACTAAAACCACAAAATATTATCATTATTATATCCAAGGTATTTGAATCCTTGTCATGATTTGTGGGATTATATTTCATGTTTATTATATCCTTACTTCATATTCATTTATTGGGATTTTTAGAATTGAAATTATAACTCTTATTAGTGTAAAAATTATATGATTGATTAATTAAGTAAAATTTCATATCAAACTATGAAAATATTAATTGAATGTATTTGAAATGATTAACACTGAACTCAAATGTGTGGGGGGAAATTAAATATTAGGGATAATCTTATACTGAGGAAAAATATATGTTCCATAAGATTGTGTTTTTGGTATTTATATAAATGTGATACCACAATTCATTACTAAATTTTAGATACCTATATTAATTTTCATTATTTTATGATAATTAAATAAATGGGAGTGTAATATATTTAATTGGAGGAGAATATAATTCCACATGTTTTATGAGACATTATTGTCTCTATCTTATTATAAATAATGCTACTATATTCCTTTAAATATATGAATTCATGCTTAAGGATTGGACTATACAAGATATTGACTTGGGTAAATACACATTAGTAAATTATATTGAAAAATTACATTCACAATATATGAAACAATGTATCGTATAAAAGGAATTATTAAACATCCTAGATAAATAAATCAATAAAACTTAAACAACTATATGGGATATATAAATTTAAAATAATAATATATTCATATTTGGAAACTTTCCTAAATAAATCTAAATAAAGAATCCCCATTTTTATATATATACCAAAAATGGTACATAATACAATGATTGAAGAATTAATTTATTGAGAAATAAAATAAAATATAAGGAAATGTTAATTGTAACATATGAAGTGAGAATAAATTAATAATTTTAGTAATACCATGTTAATATTTTTCATTTAAACACATTATTTAATTATTTATTATAAAAAAAATATTCAGTACAACCCATAGTAATGATACGACTAGTGTATTGGGGATTTTTGTACATAGAACATCATCATGATTCAGGGATACAATAACATAATTGAAACAATTATTAACATGACTCTAAAATTTCATATCTTTTAAGTTTTCATGGGATAACATGGGGATATAAATTAGAAAGGGGTTATATATAATGGCTATTAATTTAATATAGAAAAAAATGATAAAATTATTAAATGATAGATAATAATAATTTCAATGGTGTATAAAGGGGCTGATAATAAAAAACATTACCAATGAGGCTTGATATATCATGATATGATAATGGAATCATGAAAATATAGAAACTTTATTAAACTTGAAATTATAAACATAGTCCAAGGATGGCCTCTTAGACTTTATAGAATGGAGGAAACACCATAATGGATTAGGTTTACACCACAAGCCCATAAATGATGTCTCATGAGACAAACCAATTACCCACATCAATAGGTTTCTATATAATTCATGTTCCTTCATTTACTTTCATATTATTTACATGAAAAATGTATTCTACATTGATCATACAACATATGATCAAATATCATCACATTTAATAACTTTTTAAAGAGTGTGGAATAAATAATTGGATTTACCTAATATGAAAATTATTGGTGTGTCTAGTAAAATATAATTGAGGGTAAATGGATATGATATTCAAAATATTAAGGTTTGGCATGGAACAAACATCGTATAGTTTCAACAACATAAAGGGGGTACATTCTAATTCATTAGTGGTCTTAAAAAGAGTGAATGGGGTTTCTCATAACATTTAAATCATATGGTTATTATAGTGAATGAAGAAAAATTATATCATATCAATTTAAATTGGATGAAAGAAATAAAATTACATAAAGATAGTGTTTGAATAAATAAGAGAAGTAGATGGGCCCTTACCTAGGGAGAGTACTTTATAAATCATGGTAGGATCTTATTAAAATTTCGGAATCACTATATGATTGATTTAGAGATTAATGGTAAGGGTACTTTAATTTTCTAAATCGTTTTAATAAATAGGAACAAGATATTTTTTGGGTTTATATAGTAGAGTTGTAAATTATTTTCTAAACTAATATTCATGACTCTGGAAAATATAGTTTTTATAAGAAAAAATCTATCCATGATTCATTCCAATGGTTTTTAAAAATTTGGATTCAATTTAATTATTTTATAAGGTCATGAATCATGAGAATTATAATAATACCCCTGTTGATGTGGAAGTGCAATGTGTTTATAAATAATTGATTCAATAATTATAAAATTTAATATACAGTTTGGAATAATCATAAAAGATTTATAAAAACAATAAAATAGCTTCAAAAATTATTACATTAAGTGTAATTCCTAGAAATGGTCACATATATCTTTCAAATAGAATATTACATAACTTCTGGGTCACTATGATTTCAAAATAAAAAAAATACATTTATACCACATTAAAATTTTACCCAAAAATCCAACCATTCCATAAAATTGTGAAAAATTCACCATATAATAATTTTTTAATTATCATTCCAAAAAATTATATTTATTTCATTAGTAAAAGTATCATAATATGAAAAATTTAACACTTAATTTTTAATTCCCTTTTATTGAAAAATACTAGTTTCATGGCTGTAAAATTTTTCTAACTCTTAATAAAATTTCATTTTAACATCTTAAATGTATATTATAATTTATATTTTATATGTTATATTTAATAAAAATATGTTATTAATTCATATTTTACTTAATTAATTCATAAAGAATCATTTAAAATGAATATAACCCAAAATATAATATGAGTTTTAGCCTATTAAAATTTATTTTTTATGAAACACATTAGAGAATCATTAATTTTTTAAATTAAATATGGAATAAATATAATATATATTTTATTGATTAATAAATATTCATATTCATACTATATGGCCGATATATGAAACCCTTTAATAAAACAATGAATGATCTATGTGTAGGGTGTGCGATTGTTTTGTTTACCAGGATTAATTTAAAAAATATGGTTTTGGTCATGATCATTTTTAGAATGATCATATCCTATAAATGGTTTCAATGATTCATTATTTTTTGATTCTCATATTGGTCTTGGTCAAGTTAAATTCCTTGTGAATTTGCCTCCCTTTAAATATCCACTAATTGAGAATCATAGTGCATGATCCTAGAAGTTGAGGTTACCACTTATCTTTTCAATGTCAATTTGATTAATCATAACCCTTAATATATAATAATCATATGAGCACTTTTAAATAACTATATTATACATGGTCTTGATGATTAATGGTCATTTAAATATGATAGGATATAAACACGGAATTTCATGTGTTTTTTATAACAACATTATATAATTGGTAACATAATTAAACCACAAATTTAATCGTATTTATTGATGTTTTGGATTTTACTTTATCCCCCCATTAGTAACTTCTTTATAGAAATTTCCATTTTAGACTCTAGAAAAGAAGAGGGTACTTATTTTTCATCATTACTTCTGGTTCCCATGATGTTTCCTCAAATTTTTGGTCCACCAAAACGAATTTATGGGGTGAGTTGTATTGTTTCATAGAACATTATTTCTAAAATCTATGTTCTTCATCGGTTTCACCTCATATAAAATATCATTGTATAATGGTACCACCTACTGATTAAGTACACGTGAGGGTTATAAAATGACATTTTTAAGTGGGATACAGGGAATACATCATGTACGTGAGAAATATTATGCTGGAGTTCTATTCCATAGGACACAACTCTATTATTATCTTGGATCTAAATAGGATTGGAAATCAGGAACAAAAAATTTCATTATTCCCAAAACTCAAGAATTTATTCGATGGAAATATACGAGAGAACACATTATCTCTTACCTCAAACTATAGTTATCATTTTTGATTCTATTTTTATCTTTTCTATCAACTTTTAATAAATTTTATTTTATTCTGAACGGTTTGAATATTATCTATCATATCTTGTAATTTTTTTGGAACCATAAATTTCCACACTCTTTAATCATCCCATAATTTTGAACATGACACCTATTCCCATGTATAGCCTCATAAGATTCCATTTTAATGCTAGAGTGGTAAATTTTGTTATATGAGAAATCCACTAGGAGAATTTTCTCCTAAAAAAATTGGAAACCCATTGAACATGATCTCAATATATCATCTTGGTTTTTAATATTCATTTTAGACTGATAATCTGTTGGAGGGTGACATGCAGTATGAATTCATAGTTTTGGTTCCAATACATCCTGAAGGTTTATGCAAAACCTCAAGTTAAACCTAATATCTCGATCAAAAACAATATATATTATCACTCTATAATGTCTTACACTTAACTTATTTATTTATTGGTGAGTTCTACAATAGATAAATCTTCTTTGATATCAATTAAAATCTCTAAATTGATAAGTTAATCGACTACCACCTTAATGGAATAGTTAGATAAAGGTTAACTAGGGAGCCCTTTTTCAAAATATATGGTTTTTTCCCATTTAAACACTAGTATCGAAAACGGTATCATCATACCCTTCAACTTCTCTAATAGAACATTTATATGCTATTATATTAAGCATCAAGATGTGATCTCTACAATCTATCTCCTCAAGTTATACCATCACGAATTTTCCATAAAATCGATATAAATCATATTTCTTCCTAGATGAATAGATAATTTTGATCAATGCACACCATAAATATGTTCCCTCTTCCATTATATATTTAATGGGAAACATATCTAAGTTCCAAAGAATGTATCTCCATTTTCATCAATGTTGAACTCCAGAATATTCACTACCTTATTCTATAGAAACACATTATCTTTCTAATCCTCCTTATTCATCTCAAGAATTAATGTTTGAGAAGTTATTTGTGAATGGTAGGATGATGATCCTTTTATTATTACCCTTTCTATTCTTTTCTATTATAGAAATATCAGAGCCCTTTAAATCTCCATTATTTATGGATTTGTGTGATTCATTCTACATAGAACATCCCTGACATTGTTTCCCATCCCAATGTGGTAATATATTGAAAAATCAAAATAAAAGATCAGTTATAACACCTCCCATAGAAAATGTTTTTCTCATGTTTTATTAATATATACTTAAGGATGTTGTGGTACATATATTTATATCACAATTATAACTATAGAGATAATTTCACCAAATAATTAATACAGAGATCATTGCATTCAATTCAAAATCATGATTTGGGTAGTTATAATAATTTATATTTAGTTGGTGTGAGGCATAAACTATCACATTTTCATTTTTCAATAGTATATAACACAATCCCTTTTTATATACATCATTTTGATCACAAATATATCCTCACTAGTGAGAAATGTGATTATAGGTGTAGTCATTATCCACTTATGAACCTCTTTAAAACACTCCTCAAATTCTTCATTCAAAAAAATTAGGAATAATTACCGAGTTATCAGTGATAGAGGGATTTAACGTATGATATGTTTCTCAAAAATTGAATACAATACCCATATATTCAAAGTAATATATGTATTTCCATTATATTGGTTGGTATTGAATACCCTTCAATCATATTTGTTTTTATGGATCTATAAATATACCATTAATGGTGATGAAATACATCACGAACTTCACATTTGGAAAACATAAAACACAAGTACTGTACTTTAAATACTACTTTTCCTTCCACAAGGTCCTCAGAAAGGTATTAATATGATCCCCATGTTCCATTATTATTTTAGAGTAAATAAGAATATATTCAATAAAGACTTACCCAATTTTTTAAAGTTGAACTCTAAGGACTCAATAAATCATCTCCATGAATATTTTTGTATAATTAGTGAGTCCAAATGAAATGACTATGAATTACAAGATCATGTACCTTGTATGAAAATAATCCTTGGGCATATCCTCCTCCTTTACATTTTCATGATAATATCCTGAATAGAGATCCTTCATAGAAAAATAGTTAGATCCATGAAGGTTGTAAAACAAGTCATATATTCATTTTACATGATACATATTATTTATCAATTTTTTCTGTCTCATGATAATCAATTAACATACATAGGTAACCATCCCTGTTCTTCTTTAAGAGATCTGACATAGTCCTTAGTGAAGTACTTGTGCATATAAACCCTTTATCCATACTCCCATATTGTTCTTTCTTTGGATCCTCAATTTTAAATACGAACATTAGAAATGGAGTATTGGGTACTGGAAAAGGGCTAAGCATAAAATTTATTGAATACTCAACCACTAATCTATGTGGAAAACCAGATAATTCTTAATAAAATGCATCAGTGTATTCCGTGCAAAAGAGAATTTCTTCAAGGTCAATCTTTTCATTAGTCACAATCATTCGAGATAGAAGTGATTCCTTATAAGGAAATAGTATTAATTATTTATAGTGCTAAAAATTAATATTTTTCATCCTTATTTGAAATTTATAGAGTTAGAGGATATTCATGGTATGAAATTTTATTTCCTTCCCTCGGTATTTTATGTTGGATCCGAATGAATAATTCCAACCCATAGACAAAATAGAATAAAATTGTGCTAAATGTAGTATAAAAAACTCTTATAGGATGTTTAGACAACATTTTTTTGATAGTTATGGATTTATATACATAGGATGTTATAATTTCCCCATTTTCTTTAATTAATCGATATCTCTATGTCATGGCTTTTCAACGGTGTTTTATTATTTCTACAAATAATAAAAAATAAAATAGAATGCATAGGACCATGGATGATATCACTACATTAACCTTTTTTATTCTATTTCTATCTATTCAAATCATCCAAAATATACATATTGAATATAATTGATAAATTTTTAAACACATACAAGTGAAACTATAAACCTTAACATGATAAATCATAAATAACATATATTCCTTAACCTATGAATTTTTAGGATTCATATTATGTGATCCATGATCTATTTATTAACAGAAAATTGTATGATTATTTTTTCACCCTAATAATGGTTCATAATCAGATTATGAATTAAAAAATAATAACACCTAAGAGTGTCAAACTAGGTTTCAATTAAGCCCTATTTTCAAGAACCTGTCCAATGATGGTTCACAATGAATTTTGTGTTTTCAAGATTTTTACCCACAAGTACATCCGGTCCAAAGTAACATTAATATATAATATCTAGATAGGGATTTATTTCATTTGAAACCAAATACTATATATTTTAAAAAAGATAAGGATGTCTTATAATGATTATTATTTTCCCAAATGTCATCCCTAGTGTTTTCATATAATAATACCAAAAACAACTTGATTATCCTTTGATAATAACTATGAAAACCCTTTTCTTTTAAACTCATTTTTTTATTTTTTAAATAAATAAATAATTAGATCAACCCATGGGATTAAAAATACTACTATATTTTGGAATTTTATACATATCTCATCATCATGACACATATATATAAAAAAATTATTGAAAACATCCATTGAATTATTTTAAAATTTCATATATTTTAAAACTACTTGGGATAAACTGGGGACATTCACAAGAAATGGTTGATCTACAATTACAATTAGGGGAATACAAAATAAATAAAACGATGAATGTATTAAAAGTTAGTCTATGTGAATAAAATGAGATATAATAGGGTTATGAATCATAATCTTGGATAATGAGGCAATATACAACATGATAGCATAAAGGAAACATGAGAATGCGGGGTCAACATTACAATTTTCATCATAAACATAGGTCATGGATAACCACAATGAAATCCAAAGATAGTGAATAAAGTTCCGAAATGGATTCATTTTACTAAAAAATCACATATTTATCATCCCATGGGACTATAATGTTACCTAATTCATTAGAGCACTATATATTTCTGGGTACAACCGTCGATTTCATGTTATATACTTGTATAAGTGTTCTATATAGATCATTAAAAATAGTATAATATATTACCATAGTTAATAAATTAATTAAGGAGTGTGGAATAAATACATGAATGTACACAATAAATAAGGATTAGCAAGTCTATGTGTATACCTTTGAGTGTAAATGGAAATCTTATTCACATATTACAGATGATTTCCATGAAAAAATCATAAGATATTTTTAGAAGCATAATGGGGTTACATAATGAATAATGGGACGTACTAATCAAATTTGAATATTTTTATCTCCATTTTTAAATAATTTTTTTAGTAATATGTGTGTAGAAAATTATAAACCATAAATGGAATTTGGAATAACAAATGAAATATATATTTATGGTTCTTGATTAAATAGGACAAGGAGAGGATACCATACAATGAGATGGTGTTGGAAAAAGATTTGGAGGAGAATATTGTGAGCTTGGGGGTACAAAGGTCGATAACTAGAAATTGATTTTAAGTTTAATTCCATGATGTAGTGTTTTTTAGTTAAGTGTAATGGGAGAATGAGTGGGATTATACAGGAAAAGAGAACATGTTATTTATTATTTTCCAAATGTAGGTTTTGAAATATTTACAATAACTTAATAAAAACCAAAAAACATCCCATGGTTTTTTTCTTATGGTTTCTAAAAAAGGTAAGTGTATTTAATTATATTATAATTACAAGAGCTGAAAAAAATAAAATAATATCATTCATGATGTGGATGTGAGTCAGGTTTAAACAAAATTTATTTTATAATCATAAAATAAAATATTTGTTTTTAGGAATCATAATGGGTTTATAAAATAAGTAAAATAAATAAAAAACCAATAATTTTAATGGAAAACATCTATTTTATCCTATATACCTATTATAGTACATATTACAAAACTTTTGGGTAATTATGGTTCGATAATAGAAACTATATATTTATTCTGTATTTAATTTTTTCCCAAAAATTCAACTGTCAAGTAAAATTAATAAATACTCATCATTGGATAATTTCAAAATGATGAATCTAAAAAAATATTTTTTTTAAAAAAATAATTTTCTAAATATGATAAATTATACTTCAATCTTAAAATCATTTTTATTGAAAAATAATGATTTTTTATAATAGCAGTTTTATAAATCTTATAAAATTTTCAGTTTCACATTTTAAGATTATAGTATCAATTAAATTTAATATATACTATTTAATAATAATATATTTTTATAATATAACATAAATAATTAATCAATCAAAATTAACGTTATATTTTGAATTGATTATTACAAAAAAATAAAAATCATGTTTTTTCTCATTAAAATAATTTTTTATCCGACTCATTTCTTACACATCTATAAAGTAAAATAAATTAGAAATAAATATAATCATTATTATTCTTTAAATATAACATAAATATTCTTAATTTTAGGGTATCAATATATAACCATTAATTATACCAAGAAATTCTATAAGGGTATGGCTTGCGACAATGATATTTTCATAGGGTGGTTCAGTGAACATGGTTTGAGTTTTGGTCTTGATGATCCTCAACATCTATTGTAAATAGGTTTTCTCATTATTTAGTTATCGAATCATGTCTTAGTCTTGGTTATGGGAAAACGCTGGTGATGTTGTCTCCCTTGTATGCTTTAAAAAAACGAGATTCATACAATATAATCTTACCTATAAAGGCCATTTATTCATTTGTTAGTGTCAATTGTATTTTTTATAACCCTTAATATATATTAATAATATTATCATCATTCAACAAAAATATTATCAATAGTAATAATTATAAATGGTTATTTAAATATGATAAGATAATACCATTGAAATTGAATTTTTTTCCGAAACAAAATTTCATAACATCGACCATAATTCAATCACAATATGAATTTTAATTATAAAAGATTAGGTTATTACAATATAAACACATTGAAATTGAATTTTATATTTTCAAATAAGGATTCTCTAAACCGTGTCATTTAAAATGTGTTAATTTTAAATATATTCCTTGAAAATATGGTTGTTACATCCCATGTAATTATAGAATAAGGCATTTTCATATCTCTTAATATTTATGAATAATATACTAATTTTATTTTAAAAGGGAGGACTTTTCTGATAGAGCACCCAACACGCAACGACGAGTTTCTTTGAAATCTTATGTTTCGCACAAGACTGAGTTATACCGAAAAATAAAACATTATTAATATTATTATTTTAAATTGTAGTTAATTCCCATCTATTTTATTAGTTGTAATGAATATAACTAAATATATTATGTTTACACATGTGTCATGACCCCCTCCAACCAAAGATTCCCCTCATGAGCTGGCAATGGTGAAAGGGAGATAATGACCCCTGAGTCCCGCCTCCAGTAAGCCCCGGAGTGGTGACTATCACCAAGGGTATGTGTTTTTCAAAAATATGGGAGGCATTACCCTTTTTTTTATTTTAAGATAGGGAAAAAGGATGAGTCAAACACCAAAATAAAAAGGAACAAGTAAAGGAAAAATAAACCCAAACCAAGCCCACATGCATGCTTAAACAATTTTATAATAAGGTGAAAGAACAAGAATGATCAAAGTACAATACCAAAAGAAAACAAGAGTACAAAAACAGCAAAAACTCCAATTTTCTGACTAATTGGGTCCTGCACGGCCCTGGTAGTCCTCTTGAAAACCTGAAAGTAAACGTAAGGTGAGTATACAAGTATACTCGGTAGGGAAAACTAACGCTCTCGTGCACAAGTGTGGAGACATCCTAATGTCCCCTGAGAACAACAGAAGAATCCTAGCAAGGAATTCTATCCACCTAACCTTACCAGCCACACTCACTAAAAACAAAATCACAACAGGTAGTAGTATATAAGAATAAGAGTATTGGGTACCCCACACCATTTCCCACTAGTTAGCAGCTCTTCCTAACGGTGAACTTCCTGACGCTACCACACTCTTCCCACTCGCACACACCTGGGCCTCAAGAACCACACATCCTACCCGCACACACCTAGGCCTCACAACCACCTATCCTGCCCGCACACACCTGGGCCTCACAACCACATATCCCACCCGCACACACATAGGCCTCATCCCGAAGGTTCTCGTGAAATAGTAAAACCTGCCCGAAGAGTCTTGGGCTAAAACCACCCCAATCGAAACCTACCTGAAGAGTCTTGGGTGTAAGGTTGCCTCAATCCATCAAAGTCTATGGAAGAAGGATCAGGATGGAGATAGTAACTAAGGGGAAAACACCCTCTCCCATGAAATGGGAGTGTTCGAAACTAAGTGCTTAACATGGGTGTGGTGCGACAAAACACAAAGATACAGATACATATATATATACCAAAAACACAGCCCAACCTATGGCTTCTAAATAGAGAAACTGAGGACGTGCCTCGACACTGCTACCACGAAACATACATACAACAACAAACCCAACCCCATTTAGGTTTTCACATTTCAGCAGAATTAGTTTTTTAGTTCCTTAATTACTGGGAAACTATCCACAACCAACTACATCGATCGTTCTTAAAACAAATCCCAGCCATCCACAAATCAAGTTAGGAAAAACACAAGAAACGAAACCAATTCCTTCTTATTATCCAACCAAACCCATTGATTATTATTCCCGTTCCATTACCATGACTCACTATTCATTAACTCACCCAATTTTATTACTCACAACCGATAGTCTATTCACATTCCAACCCATTCCTACAGCCCCGCTGCCAACTGCCATAACCACAACCACACTACACATCATCATCCCTTGATACAACTTATCACAGCCCTGATGCTCATTCTATTCATAACAACCCAGGATTTCCCCCCCCCCCTTACACACACCACATAACCAAGACAAACCCACGTGTTCATTATTCCATTTTGTTCAACCGGGGTGATCACACAGGGGTTCCAGATTTTAAATCAGCCAACTTTACGTGATTAACTATATTCCACATTCCATAAAGCTTCCACCCACAAAACGGTCTAGAAAGATAGGGAAACATTTAATTGCACAAGAAAATTCCCCTAACGACCGTGATTTTCAGTAGGAAGAAGCCTATTCAATTCATAACATATCAATAGGATAAACTAAGATAAACATACCAACTTTCCCCATCCCCGTTCTTTAAGCTAGTTATTATCTTTATTTATTGGTTCAACCGTTTCTCATTGAAACAAGAGGATACCCACCCCGCATGATGCACAAATTAGAGAGACAAAGGTGAAAATCCCTACCTCCGCAGGTTCTGATCACAAAGTTCCCCCAGATCAACTTTAGAAGACTTCCTTCGGCATCCGTCACTTCTATCAAATGACGGATGAACCTCCTTGAGTGAAATATGGAAATAAAGGACTGAAGGAAAGACAACGGATCCGAGATCAGAAGTTCCACCTCATTGTTACGATCCTGTGGCCATTGAGGGATCGTAAATCGGATCTCGGAAGAAGAAGTTATGGAAGAAAGAGACTTCGAGTCTCTTAAGAGAGCTCTGCTCAGAGTAATGGGGAGTAGAGGAGTGAGTTGAAAAGGAGGAGAGGACCCCTCCTTTTATAGGCATGACAACCAAAAGTACACAGCGTGTACTTCTTAGTACACGGCGTGAACTAGGCTATTTCACACGGTCACCATGTGACTTCCAACATGGCCTTCAATGCAGAACGCGACCATTGACTAGTCAACACACGGCTTGAAGGTAACACATATGCAGGGAGGGACTACAGGACGTGTAGTATTGGACACATGGGGTGTACTCATTTATTTCACACGGAAAGGACACGGCTTCAACACGGCACACGACTGTTGACTGGTCAACACACGTTTTGAAGGTAACGCGTATGTGGGGAGGGACTACATGACGTGAATTATTGGATACACGGAGTGTACTCATTTATTTCCCACGACAAGGACACTGACTTCAACACGGGGTATACCTGGCAAGGTGGTACACGACGTGTACTCACACTACACGGCGTGTACTTACAAAATTCTGGAAAGTGTGGGAAAAGTCCATTTTACCCTCCAGAACACTTCATGACCTTCTTTTTGACAAATTAATGGTCCGGAGAGGTCCAGACCATTACATTAGATACCTCTTAAAACATTATCATCCCCGAGAATTCAAAACCAACCCAAGGGAACCCAACAAGACACCTCTTAGGGTTCTTGTTATAGAAGGAACCCAACCAACAACCCTAATCATAAGTGTTAGGAATTCCCTCTTCTATGTCAAGATATTATCCACTTTAGGCGGAACTAACTCACCAGCATGGGTTTAATCGCATCCGCATTGATGCGTCTCGATTAAGGATTGGGTTTCCCCTTTTCTCCACATATCTAGACACGTTACACACTTCCAGAGAAAAAGGAAAATAAAACGTCTCACAACCGACAAACCAAGAATTACATATATCAAAGGTATAGAGTATAACATCAACAAAAAGATTAGAAGAACAAGGGAAAACACAAGTCAAAACAACTCCGAGTACTGAGCGTGCATCTGGGCCTCCTGCTCCCAAGTGCTCTCCTCGAGGCCTCCAGGCCTCCACAACACACAAACCAAGGCGATGGTTCGTCTACGGAGCACCTTCTCTTTACAATCCTCGATTCTGACAGGTCATTCCTCGAAGTTCGTGTCATCTCCCATATCTAGCTCTCCCCAGTCGATAACGTGAGAGTCATCGTGTATGTGACGAGGAAGCTGGGAGATGCGGAAGACGTCATGAACCTTCTCCAACTGATGTGGCAGGGCCAGCTGATATGCCACCTTTCTGACTCACCTCAGCACCTCGAAAGGTACGATGAACCTAGGGGAGAGTTTAATCCCCTTACTGAACCACCGCTACCCCCATCAAGGGGAAACATTCAAGAACACATGGTATCCCACCTAGAACTCCAAAGGCCTCCTCTGACGATCAGCATAAGACTTCTTTCAGTCCTGAGCCTCTTTCATCCTCTCACGCACAAGCTGAACTTTCTCTGTGGTGATCTGTACTAGCTCTGGCCCAAGAGCACCTGTCTCACAAATCTATGCCCATCAAATGGGTGAACGGCATAGTCTTCCATATAGAGCCTCAAACGGTGCCATGATAATAGTAGAGTAGAAGCTGTTGTTGTAGGCAAACTCCACTAAAGACAAGTGTCGTACCCATGATCCTCCGAAATCCAGAACGAATGCTCGCAGCATGTCCTCCAACGTCTGGATAGTCCGCTCTGTCTGCCCATCGGTCTGGGGGTGGAAAGCAGTGCTAAGGCATAGCCGGGTGCCAAAAGCATGATATAACCCTCTACAGACTCATGAGGTAAACCGATTATCCCGATCTAAGACGATAGTCTTTGGAACTTCATGAAACCGCACAACCTCGTCTATGTACCTCTATGCTAAGGTACTCACTGGGGATGACTCATTAATTGCTAAGAAGTGAGTTGATTTCGTCAGTCGATCCAACACTACCCAGATAGCATCATAACCACCCTGAGCTCTGGGTAGTCCTATGAAGAAGTCCATTGAGATGTCATCCCACTTCCACTCGGGGATATCTAAAGGATGAAACAAACCACTGGGAACATGGTTTTCATCCTTCACTTGCTAACACACTAGGCATTTAGCCACAAACTCCGCCACTACTCGTTTCACCCCAGGCCACCAAAACTGTTCCCTCAGGCCTCGGTACATTTTTGAAACTCCTGGGTGTACCTCCAAGGCTAAGCTATGGAACTCACAGAGAACTCCATCACACATTATCTCCAGGACAAACATCCATCCATGAAAAATCATCCGATGTCAGCTGTCCTCTGACCATCCTTCTGGAGCATTCCCCTGATCGATACGATCCCACATCACTTATGCCTCAGAGTCCCCCCACTGAGACTCTTCCACTTGCTGCAACAAGGAGGACTGCACCATCATCTAAAACAAACAGCCTCTAACACCTTCTACCCTGACATCCAAGTGCAAGGAAGCCAACTCTCCCATCGCTTTCCAAGCATCAGCAGATTACCGAACCACTTCCTTGTATGAATTTCTACTCAGGGCATCAGCTACAACGTTTCCCTTACCTTCAGTGTAAGTGATATCGAAGTCATAGTCTTGGAGAAACTCGACCCATCTCCACTGCCATAAGTTCAGGTCATGATGGGAGAAGATATAACGAAATCTCTTATGATCTGAGAAGACCACAAAGCGCTCCCCAAAAAGGTAATGTCGCCAAAACATCAGTGCGAACAATACTGCTGCAAGCTATAGGTCATGGGTGGAATAGTTGCACTTGTGAGGGCGCAACTGCCTAGACCCATAACAGATCACTCCCTTCTCCTGCATCAGCACGCACCCAGACCAAGGCCAGAAGCATCACAAAACAACTCATACAACAACCCTTCCTCTGGAAACCTGAGTACGAGAGCACTGAACAACTTCTCCTTTTGGTAGTTGAATGCTTTCTGGCACTGCTCGATCCATAGGAAGACTTGGTTCTTCCGAGTCAAAGCTGTCAATGGAGCAGCAACTCGAGAGAAGTCCGAAACGAACCTCCGATAATAATCTGCCAACCCCAGGAAAATAAGAACATCCGCCACAATCTTGGGTACCTCCCAAGAAAAAACTGCCTCCACCTTTGACGGGTCCACTAACACTCCATGCTGAGACACCACGTGCCCAAGGAAGTGTACTTCTTGCATCAAGAACTTAAACTTCGACAATTTACAATAAATCTGGTGGTGTCGAAGGACTTCCAAGACTACCCGAAGATGCTCAACGTGCTCTTCCCTTGATTTTTAGTAGATAAGGATGTCATCGATAAACACAACGATGAACCGGTCTAGAAACTCTCGGAAGACAAGGTTCATAAGTCCCATGAACACCGTTGGTGAATTCGTAACTCCAAACAGGATCACTACAAACTCGAAGTGCCTATACCTGCACCTGAAATCCGTATTCAAGATTTACATGTCCTTTACCCTCAGCTGATGATATCGAGATCGTAGATCAATCTTAGAAAACCAAACTGCTCCCCTCAGTTGGTCAAAGAGATCATCTATCCTTGGAAAGGGGGTAATGGTTCTTAACTTTTACATGGTTCAACCATCGGTAGTCTATGCATAGCCTAAGACCACCATCTACCTTCTTCAAGAACAAAAATGGATCACCCCATGGCGATACGCTGGGTAGAACAAAACCCTTCTACATCATATCATCAATCTGAATCCGCAACTTCGAAGGTGCCATCTGATAAGGGTCCATCTAAATCGGACGGGCACCAGGCTGTTAGTCTATCCCAAACTATACATCACGTTAGGGGGGGGGGGGGTAGATTCACAACCTCCTCAAGAAAAACATTGAGGAACTCCCCAAAATCCTCCGAGACATCCATCATTTCTGTATCAGCTGGAACCAATGATAACCCACCTAACAAGGAAAGGAGACACTTCACATGCTGGCATCCTACCTGATATCTCCTCTCACAAACAAAAGATATGTGCTGCCCATCCACGTCGGAGAACATGAACCTTATTCAGAAGTATTTGATAACATCACTAACAGAAAACAACCAGTCGATGCCTAGGTTGACATCGTATGGCTGCATCTATAGCAAAATAAGGTCCCCACTAGATTGATGCGGTCCCACCGTCAGCCCACATCCCCGAAAAACACAAGATACACTGGTCTGGCCTCCAACTGGTGTACTCAGCACCAACGGTATGGAAAGTATATCTATGTCTATACCCAGGGAATGGGCTAGAACATGTGCAAAAAAGGAGTGCAAAGCTCCTGAATCGAACAAAATATAAAGGAGAGTGCTGAACAAACAAATCGTACCTCGCACCACCTCTAGTCCTGCCGGAGCTGCCAACTCTGCTGCGTGCAACTATCCACGCCCAGCTTTTTTGCCTCTCTGATGTCGACCACCTCCCCGACCACACCCTGGTTGAGGTCCCTGAGGAGCACCCTGAGGTCGGCCTCCTCCTGTAGAGTTTACCCTTAGAGGAGCAGGGTCCTGCTGCTGCTGGAAGGGCCTCACCGGTAACTGGTGTTGCTGAGGTGGGAGATGAACCTGCCCACCTCCACCGTACGGAGCTCGGGCCGGGCACTGACTCTGAACGTGCCCTAAACCTCCAAAATAAAAACACTTTGGTCTTGTTCTTGTGAAAAAGGGACGAGGGCCCAAAGATCTGAACTGGAAGTACTGGGGCCTGCTCCCTACCTGCCAGAACCTGGAAGGTCCTGTCGCAGGAGACCTGCTGCTGACTGCCTTCCCCTTCGACGAGCCCGGCTGGATCCCCTCTCATGGTGCACCTCCCAGCGAGTGCATCCTCTCTACAACCTCTTCCTTCTTCTGTACTTCTAAGTACATAGGAAGCATGAAGTGGGTAATAGGATACTGGAGCAGGGTCCTGATGCTGCTGGAAGGGCCTCACAGGCAACTGGTGCTGCTGAGGTGGGAGATAAACCTGCCCACCTCCTCTGTTGAAGGGAGAGTAACTCCTGCCGCTTATCCGCCTTGATCATGGAAGAAAGGAATTCCTCTCGGAATTCCTTCTGAAAGTCACCACACAGATCCTCTGTCATTTTCCTCTCTCCGAGGTAGAGCATCCACCACTGACGCACCGCTCCTCTCAGCTGACTGACTGCTAGGGGAACTCAGTACTCCCTCGGAGCACGGATTAAAGTAAAAGCGATCACTAGCTTCTCAAGCCACACCTCCGTCTTCTTATCCGAAGTAATACCCTCGTACTTTTTGAGGGTCTGTCGCTGGAAAGAACAGAGAGTCTTCTGCCACTGGTCATCTTCCTCTTCTCGGTCAATCCTCAACTGATCGACCGCCTGAATCTGCTGGGCCTTGGTTATCTGAGCCACCCAGGGATGACGTAAAGGTGCCATAGCTGTACGGTAAACAAAGATCACCTAATCCCAAGTAATAAAGAAATTTTAAGGGTTTTATTTTATCATTTTATTTAAATTTCTTTCCCAGAACACCCAAATCTAGTAAAACACAATCATGATGATGCATGTACCTTCCCTAAGGTCTCTACCCTGCAATTAATGTAGTCTCACTTGGTCGTTCGGTAGGCTCAGAGTCCTTTCATTAGATTAAGGGGGGCCCTAAAATCCAGTGTCCTAGCTGGTCTTCCCTGACCTATGTCTCGTACCAAGATTAACCAACATTGTTGCCCTAACATCCCATGCAATCATCACTGTGCCTAACTTATGACTCTATCCTATCTCTCAACCATCAGCTCTGATACCATTCTGTCATGACCCCCTCCTACCAAACATGCCTCTCCTGAGCTGGCAATGGTGAAAGGGAGATAATGACCCCCGATTCCCGCTGCCAGTAGGCCCCAGAGTGGCGACTAGAACCAAGGGTATGAGTTTTCACAAATACGGGAGGCATTACCTTTTTTTTATTTCAAGATTGGGAAAAAGGATGAGTCAAACGCCAAAAGAAAAAGGAACAAGTAAAGGAAAAATAAACCAAAACCAAGCCCACATGCTTGTTTAAACAATTTTATAACAAGGTGAAAGTACAATAAAGCTCAAAGTACAACACCAAAAGAAAACAAGAGTACAAAAACTACAACAACTCCAACTGTCCAACTAGTAGGGTCCCGCACGGCCCTGGTAGACCTCATGGAAACTTTAAAGTAAACGTAGGGTGAGATTACAAGTATACTCAGTAGGTAAACCTAAAGCTCTCGTGCACAAGTGGGGAGACATCCTTATATCCCGTGAGAAAAATAGAAGAAACTTAGCAAAGAATTCTATCCACCCAACCTCACCAGTCCCACTCACCAAAAACACAATCAAAACAGGTAGTAGTATATAAGAACAAGATTATTGGGTACCCCGCACCATTTACCACTAGTTAGCTGCTCTTCCTAACAGCGAACGTCCTGACGCTACCACACTCTCCCCGCCCGCACACACCTAGGCCTCAAGAACCACACATACCAACCGCACACACCTGGGCCTCAAAACCACGTATCCCGACCGCACACACCTGGGCCTCACAACCACGTATCCCGCCCGCACACACCTGGGCCTCATAATCACTGATCCCTCCCACACACACCTAGGCCTCATCTCAGAGGTTCTTGGGAAATTGTAAAACCTGCCCGAAGAGTCATGGGATAAAACCACCCCAATTGAAACCTACCTGAAGATTCTTCGGTGTAAGGTCACCTCAAGCCATCAAAGCCTATTGAAGAAGGAGCATGAAGGATCTAGTAACTAATGGGATAACACCCTCTCCCATGAAATAGGAGTGTTCTGCTCTAAGTGCTCAACATGGGTGTGGTGCGATAAAACAAAAAGATATAGATACATATATATATACCAAACACACAGCCCAACCTATGGATTCTAAACAGAGAAACTGAGCATGTTCCTCAACACTACTACCTAGAAGCATACATACAACAACAACTCCAACCCCATTTAGGATTTCACATTTCAGCAAAATTAGTTTATTAGTTCCTTAATTACTGGGCAACTATCCACAACCAACCACATCGATCATTCGTAAAACATATCCCTGCCATCCACAAATCATGTTAGGAAAGACAAAAGCAACACAACCAAGACCTTCTTATTATCCGACCAACCCCATTGATTATTATTCCCGTTCCATTACCATGCCCCACAATTCATTAACTCCCCCACTTTTGTTACTCACAACCCATAGTCTTTTCACATTCCAACCCATTCCTGCAGCCCCGCTGCCAACCACCATAACCACAACCACACCGCACATCATCATCCCTTGATACAACTTATCGCATCCCCGCTGCTCATTCTATTCATAACAACCCTGGATTCACCCCCCCTTTCACACACCACATAACCAAGACAAACCCATGTGTTCATTATTCCATTTTGTTCAATCGGGGTGATCACACAAGGGTTCCAGATTTTAAATCAGCTAACTTTACGTGATTAACCAGATTCCACATTCCACAAATTTTCCACCCACAAAACGGTCTAGAAAGATAGGGAAACATTTAATTGCGCAAGAAAATTCCCCCAACGACCGTGATTTTCAGTAGGCAGAAGCCTATTCAATTCATAACATATCAATAGGATAAACTAAGATAAACATAACAACTTTCCCCATCCCCGTTCTTTAAGCTAGTTATTATCTTTATTTATCAGTTCAACCATTTCTCAGGGAAACAAGAGGATACCCATCCCACATGATGCACAAATTAGAGAGACAAAGGTAAAAATCCCTACCTCCACAGGTTCTGATCACAAAGTTCCCCTGGATTAACTTTAGAAGACGTCCGTTGTCATCCGTCACTTATGTCAAATCTCGGAAAAACCTCCTCAGGTGGAAGCTAGAAAGGAAGGACCAAAGGAAAGACAACGGATCCAAGATCAGAAGTTCCGCCTTGTCGTTACGATCCTGTGTCCACTAACAGAACTTAAATCAAAACTCGGACGAAGAAGTTATGGAATAAAGAGCCTTCGAGTGTCTTGGGAGAGCTCTGCTCAGAGGAATGGGGAGTAGAGAAGTGATTTAAAAAGGAGGAGAGGAACCCTACTTTTATAGGCGTGAAAAACAAAAGTACACGGCGTGTACTTCTTAGTACACGGTGTGTACTCGGCCATTTCACACGGTCACCACGCGACTTCTAACACAGCCTTCAACGCGGAATGTGACCGTTGACTGGTCAACACACTACTTGAAGGTAATGCGTACGTGGGGAGGGACTACACAACGTGTAGTATTGGACACACGACATGTACTCATTTATTTCACACGGCAAGGACACGACTTCAACAAGCTACACAATCGTTTACTGATCAACATAAGGTTTGAAGGTAACGTGTATGCGGGGAGGGACTACACAACGTGTAGTATTGGATACACGCCGTGAACTCATTTATTTCACATGGCAAGGACATGGCCTTCAACACGGGGTATACTCTGAAAGGTGGTACATGGCGTGTACTCACACTACACGGCGTGTACTTACAAAATTCTGGAAAGTGTGGGAAAAGTCCATTTTACCCTCCAGAACAGTTCGTGACCATCTTTTTGACAAAGGAATGGTCCGGAGAGGTCCGGTCCATTACAACATGTTTCTTAACTGTTTATTGAATTCATATAATAATTTTTAGAGGAATAATATGGGAATAAATCCAATTTTATGCATAAACTACACTAATATTTTTAAAAGGTAGTTTTAACGCCATTTGATGATGAAACCTTTTTAAATATATATATATATATTTTAAATTTTATATTGTTATATTTGAAAATTAAATTTCTTATTTATAATAGATATATACAAATTTACCTTGGTTGAAATTTTGGTATTTTTCTGATTAATTTCATATTTTAATGAATAGTAAAAAATACGACTTTTTAATTATAAACTGCATTTTTGTAAAATTTATTATTATTGTTATATTATCATTTGAATTAGTTTTAAATTATATTTAGATTTTTTTTATCATTTAATACAATGTTTCTCATTGGATATAATTTCACATTGAAATTTGATATAAATACATATCTTTCTTTTGATAGTTTTTAACTCTTAAAAATCTGTTTTCCTGATCCGATAATTGGATTAGTGTTAAACCTAATTTTACCGTTTCTATGAATTAAATTTTCAAAAACTAACTTAAATGGTTGTAATCAGTATTAAAAATTTGGTTTAGCATGATTAAAATATTTTTTGGTGAATATTAACTTTCTTATATTATTTACCACAACTAAAAATAAATAAGGAAATTAATGGGAAAATTAATATTAAAATAATATAAAACTACCCTAAATCATTTTATAATCTTATTGGATGAGATATGTCTAGTAAATAAAATTTTTGGGATGAAAATTTGGCCATTTTAATCCACATTCATTTAATTATGATAGTGATAACTTTTAATTTAATGTAAAGGAAAAATTATCATAAACATGACCCATATTATTAAAAAAAATTATATGGAGTTATATAAGTGATATAATCAACTATAAATGTAATTAGAAATATAAAGTTATTACCTACATCATGGTATTTTATTTATAATTTTTAAACATAGAATAATTAAATTTTATTATGACGAAATGATGATAAAGTGATTTCCTTATTAGTAAAAGAATAAAATAAATGGTATTATAAATATTTAAATAAGTGTTAGTAGATATAATTTATTTCATAAAATAATTTCATAGGTGAATATGACAATTTACAAGAATATTTAATGTGTTTGTTAAAATTTAACTCTGTTTTTGTATTTTATTTAAAATCAATAAAGTGAATAGTGTATGAATTGACTTAAATGACACTTTAAAAAAATAAAATTTTATTAAATGATATTTAAGTCATAAATATATAATTATCAGACGAATAATTCTGATAGTGATAATAATATCGTAAATGATCCAATTTATGTTATTTTGGAATTTTAATGTAAATAAATTAACCATATAGTGTTAAAATACATGAAGACATGATAATAATTAAATTATTTAACTAAGTGTTAATGACAAAATATAAGGTTACTTTTGTAAACTAAGCATGTCTAAAATTTATTTGTGGAGGGAATTTAGACCCATCCTCATCTTATCCTTGAAATAAATCACTTTGGACATATTATAAACAAAAAATGTATTTATAATAAATTAATATCTCAAAACACTCCTAAAGTTCTTATCATCTCTGCTATAAAAGGGAAATTATCCTTATCTTTTATTCACATTTCAAGAACCATTTAGATCGGCTAATACCCACCCAAATCTCTTCCTAGAATCTATTCCCTCATCCTAGAATCCTCCCTTAGGTTATAAATCCAATCAAGGAATCCTTTTCGTATTAACCAAATGAAGTTACTTGATTAAGAGGTAACAACTCTCTCATGGTTTTTATCCTTCATTTCTATTATCTAATAAATATATTGTACTTATTATATGATTACATAACAATAATAGTATCCTCAATATTCTTGGATTTTTTATGATATGGATTCAACCAACACATAGACACACCACCATTTAATAGGCAATGAATATATTATTTCTATATATGAAGAACTACGGTCTTACGAAACGAGGGTTGTTCAGTTTTCCCCGACAACCTATCATGGTGGCCATTATAATGGAAACTATATTTATATACATGATATATAGATATTTAAATCATTAATATTATTCTTGAGTTGAATAAACTTATAACCACATGAAATGTTTACATTAAACCAAGTTCATTTTTGACTCAAGTACCAAATATCAATTGATCATTTGAAATAAAAAAAATAATGAAATTTTATAACATGTTAATTTGTGATATAAAAAAATAATAAATTTGAAAAATGTTCTTATTCAAGTAGAAATTATCATATGATTATTATTCAAGGATAACAAGGAACATACATGAGGAATCAAAATCAAGTCAAGATACTTCTTCTCAATATCCTTTTATTGAGGAATATTTTGATTATATACACAACCTTCTTTTATATAGTTTATAATTATCCCCTTTGAAATTTAATTTCATTCAATGTTATTATAAATGACTATTTTTCTATGAAGCTTCTTATTAAATGACAGATGTAATTTCTTTAACATGTATAGTGTAAATGAGTTCTCCGCCATTGTAACCATTATATGATGTTTGGATTCCTCTATAATCCTCATTTTTTAAAAGGAAAAAAAATCCATTGTTCCCTTTTTGGGTGTTTTGGTATTTAAAATGGTTTTGAAGTGGATTTACAGTTTCAATATTTTGATATGATTTCTTGTGATTACAAATTAAATGTTAAGAGTGAAATATTGATAATTTCAATATTTAGGTGTTATGATTATATAATGGTAATAATACATTTTATGGGTGGTTATGTGATAAATAAAAGACGATTTGTTACGTGATAAACCAAATATGAGAGGTTCCATGATAAACCAAGGATGAGTGGTTACTTTTTAACCTCCAAAGCATTGAGTATGTATGTCGACCATATGGTTGTTCCATTTACTAATATGTGTAGAAGTCAACCATATGGTTATTCAATTTAAGTATGTTTATGTCCCAAGTTACATTGGTATGTTATATGTAACATTTTATGGGTTTTTTGGTAATAGTTTTTCTTATAAAATGTTAATAACTTAGCTTATTTTCAGCAAAGTATAATTTATACTTCTTAAAGGATAAAATTATTACTTTATGATAATGTATTCATGGTTTACATGTTTTCCCAAGACTAATAGTCTTCCTTCTTTATATATACCTTAATAATATTTTTATGCTCATCCTATGTTTTCCCAAGACTAACAGTTTTCCTTATTTGTGTATCCCTTATTATTGGTATCATGGTCCTATTGAGATAAGTTTAGGGGTTAGGATATAATAAATATAATATACAAAAATAATTTCAAATTTATGGTAAAATTGATATGATATAGAATCTAAATATTTCCATGTTTCTTTCGTCTAAGATATGTCTTTTCATAATGGGTTTCTATAGAGGAATTATGGTAGTTGTGATTGGAAGACATAGAGAGGAAAAAAACCTTCCAAACCAGCATCATGAGATAGTCTAAATCAGAACTGAATAGTTTGTTTTAGTGATGGATGAGTTGACTTAGGAGATAAATGGTGGTTGGGTTCATGCATGAGATAAACCAGATCAATCATAGAGGAATATGTCGGTACTAGATCATTTCATGAGGCAACATCCCTACCATTCAGAGGATCATCTGACCTTGTGGATGCTAATGTGTGGATTAAAGTAATATAAATGATTTCCAATAATGGGGTGTTCAGACAGTCAAAATGTTTGTCTTTTTGTTTATCATTTTGAAGGTGAAGTCGATTAGTGGTGGTTAATGGATAAAATTATCAGAAGAGGTTAATATATTGATTCCATGGAATGGGATGAAATTAAAAACATCTTCCCGGATAAATATTTTCTTGAGACTATTAAACATAGGATAGAAAATCAATTCATGGAATGAAGAAAAAATGGGGAAGATTTTGATTTTTTATATGATGAAAATTTCACCCATTTGACAATGTACGTCCCAAATTTTATCTGGGATATTGATAGTAAGATAAATAGGTTTTACTCAGGATTGAAGCTGAAATATGGAAGGGAATTATCTTTTCATGAGTTCAAAAGCTATGATAAACTTGTATGATGTGATGATAAGGTATAAATGGATATTTTTGATGATCAAGTTTTCCATGAGGGCAAGAAAGAGAATAGATCTAGTTTTCATGCATTGGAAAAGAATTCATCAAATAAGTTTGGAGGTAAAAAAACTAAATTTCCAACTTATGAGAAGTGTGTTAAAAAAAATCTTGGAGAATGTCTCTGAATGTCTAGGAAGTGCTTATGATGTGGAAAGATTGTTCATATTGCTCTTAACATTAAGGATTATGATCATGAATGCAATGAAAACTGGCGGTAAGATGTTTTAGTTGAAATGAGTTAAGGAATTGTGCCAATGTGTGTCCAAAGTTGATTACCTAGGGAGGAAACCAACAAGATCAAAAGCATAAGGGAATAAAAAAATAACTTCTACTACTATGGATGATGTGGGACCATCAAATGAAGTTGTGAAATATATGTTATAGGTTTTTTTAAAATTATTCCAATACTCTATTTTTATCTTGATCTTTACATTATTTTATTTCTAAGAGCCCTGAAAGTAAATTAGAAATATTACCGCATGAATTTGATATAGAAATTTTTGTAAAACCCCAGGTGGAATATTAATATAGCCATGATTTATAGAAATTTTTATATTATAACTAGTTGGATGGGTCTTCCTTCAAATATTGTTGAAATTACCATAGTGTAATTTCATATCATTTTAGGTATGGATTGGAATTTATTTTATCATGATAAAATTGATTACAAATACAATAATGTTTTATTCAATGATTTCATACCATTTATAACATAAAAATAAGAATATATATTGAATAAAGATGGGAGTGAATGTTATATATCTCTTGTTGTTGAAAAGAAAGAATAGTTTTGATTAATGACATTCCAGTAGTTAATGAATTTACAGATGTTTTTCCTAATGAATTGCTTGGTATTATTCTTGATTAGAAGGTTGAATTTTGTATTGATTTAGTGTCCTATGCAAAGACTCTTTCTAAACCCCCAGATCAGATGGATTAATTAGAACTTGTGGAATTTAAAAATTATTTGCAACAATTACTTGATAAAAGTTTCATTCTTCCTAGTACTTCACCATGGGGTTATTCTATTTTATTTGCGAAAAAATATGGTTTAATGAAACTTTTTATTGATTATAGAGCCTTGTATAGCGTCCCTATAAAGATGAAGTATCATTTTCCTCATATCTTTGATTTGTTTGATCTTATCTAGGATGATCGGTATTTTTTGAAGATTGATTTGAGGTCCGAGTACCATCATCTGAAGGTGAATGAAGATGAAATTACAATGATAGTGTTATTAATGAGATATAGACATTATAAGTTTGTAGTTATGCACTTTGGGTTATATAATACACTTACTATATTTATTAATTTGATGAATGGAGTCATTAATCTGTTTTTTGATTAGTTTTTGATTGTGTTTATAGATGATATTTTGTTAAATTCTAAAATCCATAAGGAATATGAAAGTCACTTAATGATTATTTTTAATAACATAAAAGAATAGCACATTATGTAATGTTTTGTAAGAGTGAATTTTTGTTGCACCAAAATTTCATTCCTTCTCTATAATGTTTCTAAAGATTTAATAATTTTTGACCCTTCTGAAACAAATGTTGTTGAAGAGTGGACATGTCCTACCAATATCATAGAGATTAAATTGATTTTGTGGATGAGAAGTCAATTACATTTAGTTTTTTGATAACTTTTCTCAGTTATCTTGAACACTAACTAAGTTAACACAAAATGGAGTTAATATCATCTAGACGAAAGAATGTGATGATTATTATCAAGAACTGAAAAGAAGATTGGTAAATGCTCTAATTTGGTACTACCTTCCAGGAATAGTGAATTGTTTATCTATAATGACAATTCATTGAATAGAAATGGTTATTTTATCATGGAGGATGATCGGGTAATTGGTTATGATTCACGTTAGTTGAAACCTCATGAGTTAAATTACCGTACACATGATTTAGAAATAGCTGATGTTGTTTTTTCATTAAAAATTTGGAAGCATCATTTGTATGTCATAAAGTGTTAAATATATACTGATCAAAAAACATTAAAGAATATATTAAATTAGAAATAATTAAACATGAGACAGAGGTGATGGATAGAATTAATCAAGGGTTATGATATCATTATTCATTACCATTCAGGAAATGAAAATAAAGTGGATGATGCTTTGAGTTGAAATAGTTATGATACATTAACATTTCTATTTTTGGATTGAGATCATTTGGATAATGATTTCATGAATTTTGGATTGGAAGTTGATGGTGTAAGAAATTTTTATATTTTGTTTCAGGTTTCAGTGAAATCATCTCTATTAGATAGAATTAATCCATCACAAAATAAAGACAATGAGTTACAGAAAATGGTATTATTGGTTCCGAATGGTATGTTACCTAAATTTAACATTGATAAATACCATGTTTTGTGGTTAGAGAATAGATTATGTGTTCTTTATGGTTCATAGTTGAGGAAATATTTGTTATGTAAATATTTTAGATCACCATTTTTAGTTCATCCTATAAGTACAAAAATGTATAAAGATATTCTAGAGTATTGTTGGTGGGATGGAATGAAAAGAGATATTACTGAATTTACCTTGAGATGATATATTTTTCAAATAGTTAAATCAGAGTAGAAGTTACCATAAGGGATGCTTAATCCTTTTCCAGTTCTAGAATGGAAATGGGAAAATGTTTCCATGGGTTTTGTACTGGGATTGCTGAATACTTCTCAAGGTAACAATGCAATTTGTGTTATTTTTGATCAATTGTCCAAATCTACCCATTTTCTTTCTATTCGATATTCTTTGGCTCTAGAGAAACTTTCTCGATTGTATATTAATGAGATAATCATTCCACATGGAGTTCCCCTCTCTATTCTATCTGATCATGATTCCAGGTTCACATATTAATTTGGTAAGGGCCTTCAGATGTTATTGGGAACTGAAATAATATTTAGTATAACTTTTCCTCTATAATTAGATGGGTGGTCAGAATGAATAATTTAGACATTAGAAGATATTCTACATTATTATTCTATGTTTTACCAGGGAATTTAGGACCAATATCTTTTTTTGGTTGTGTTTTCTTATAATAACATATTTCATTCCAATATACATATTGAACCGTTTGAAGCATTATATGGAAAGAGGTGTCCAAGTCCAACTTTTAGGGATGAAGTTGTTGAAAAGAATTTTATGAGACCAAAATTAGTAGAAGAGATGGTAGAGAAAGTTCAGTTGATTTAGAACCACACGAGGATAGCTCAATGCAGATAGAAATGTTATGCGGATAACTAGATAAAGGATCTTTATTTTGATGTAGGTGACCATGTCTTTCTCAATGTTTCACCATGAAAACATGTGATTAATTTTTGTAATAAGGGAAATATGATTCTATGGTTTATTAGATGCTATGAAATCATGAATATAGTTAGATTAGTTATCTAAAGAGTGTATTTACCTCCATGTTTATCCCAAGTACACAATTTTTTTCATGTTTCAAAATTATGAAAGTATATTTTGGATCCATCTCATTTTTTGATTACATAAGTAGTTCAGTTAGAAGAGAATCTTTTTTTAAGGGACAACCAGTCCTGATTTTTAATCGTAGAGATAATGTTGTGTTGAATATGATGATCCATCATGTCAAGGTTTTGTGTAAAAACTATATGGTTGAATAGGAAACATGGTAATATAAAAATTCTCTGAGGGATAAATACCCCCACTTATTTGATAAGTGAGTAAAATTGCGGTGACACAATTTCCATAAGGGGGGGAGGTTGTAAAATCCCAAATAATTATATCATAAGTCATTTTCATATCTATTGATATTTATCAATAAAATATTAATTTTAATTTAAAATGGGCAGTTTTTCTTAAATCATACCCAACACAAAACAACTAGCTCCTCCAAAATCTTACGTTGCACACAAGACTGAGTTATACCAAAAAACAACACATTATTAATGTTATAAATTTAAATGGAAATTAATTCTCATTTATTGTATTGGTATGAATTAACAGATCTAACTATATTATTTTGACACATTTTTGATAAATGGTTTTTATATTCATAAATTTAATTTTAGAGGCTTAAAATGAGAATAAATCCAATTTAAAGCCTAAAGTACTCTTATATTTTTAAAAGGTACTTTTACTTACTTTTGATGGAGAACCATTTTAAAATCTAGTTTTTGGAACTTTTATATATTCTATTTTACAAAATAAACTTCTTCTTTGGAAGCAGGAAATCAAAATTTACTTTCGTTGACATTTTGGTATTTTTTGAATGAAATTCATATTTTAATGAAAAGTGTAAAATACTCCATTTTAATTCGAATATACCTTTTCATCTAATTTATTTGTAGTGATAGATTATTATTTGAATTGCTTTATAGTATATTTACATTATTTATTTATCATTTAGTCCAATTTTTCTCATTGGAAGTAATTTCACATTTAAATTTGATATAAACGCATATCGTTCTTTTGACTGTTTTTAGTTCTAAAAAACTCATTTTATGAATCTGACAATGGGATTAATGTTATATCAAATTTTACCACTTCCATGAATTAAATTTTCAAAAAATAAAATACATGGTTATATTATGTAGGAAAATTTTTGTTTAATAGGATCAACATGATTTTTATTTAATAGTAACATTAGTATTTTATTTACAACATTTAAAGGTAAATAAGGTAATTAAAGGTAAAATTAATATTATAATAATATAAAACATCCTCAAAACTTATAATAATATTATATAATGATATATATACCACCAATGTAACCCTTTATATCAAAATTTGGTCTTTGGAAGCCACATGGGAGTGGTTCTGATATTTATAACTTTTAATTTAAAGTAAAAGAAAATTATCATAAACATTATTGTAATTACTAAAATAATTAAATATGGGGTTATATGAGGAATAAATTTGACTATAAATTTTATTTGGAAATAAAAAAATATTATCTATATCATGGTATTTTATTCATAAATTTTAGATATTAAATATTTAAATTTAATTATGACACAATGATGATATAGTGATTTTATTATTAATGAATGAATCAAATAAATGTTACTATAAATATGAAAATAAATATTACATGACATAATTTATGTCATCCAAAAATTTTATATATTAATATGACATGTTATAATACTATTAAATATGTTGGTTTGAAGTTATTTCTATGTTATTATTTTATTTAAATTCAAAAAAATAAATCGTCTAAAAATTGACACAAATGATATTTTAAAATAAATACTATTATATTAAATGATATAAAAGTAAAAAAAATAATGTTTCACAAATTATTTTTTTATTGTTAAAAATTACATAAATTATCCAATTTAGGTTCATTTAGAATTTTATTGTAAATATATTAACTATATATTTCAAAAATTCAAGAAGACATGATACTAAATAAATTATTTAAAAAGGGTTAAAGCCAAAAGATAAGGATACCTTTGTGACCTAAAAGTGTCAAAAAATCATTAGTTTAAAGGATTTATAGCGATATTCATATTATACTCTATATAAATCACATTGGAATTGCTAAACATGAAAAATAAATTTAAAATAAATTAATATTTCAAGACTTTCCTAAAGCGCCCCTCACATCTTATATGAAAGGGAACTTCTTCTTATCTTTTATTAACATTTAAATAAACCTTTATTTCAGACAATACCTACCCAATAACCTTCCTAGAATCTCTACCCTCATCTTAGAAGCTTCTCATAGGGATTAATGGCTCTCAAGGAAGCCTTTTGGTATTAACCAAAAAATGTAACCCGATTAAGAGGTAATGCCTTATCCCATGGTTTTTTGTTTAATTTCCATTATCCACTCCCTATACTAGTCTTATTATATAGTTACACAACAATAATAACATCCTCAATATGATAGAATATTTTTATGATAATAATTTGACCAAAAAATACACATGCCTCGATTTAATGGGCCATGAACTAAAAATTTCGGTGTACGGTGAACTACTACTACTACACAGAACGATGATTGTTAAATTTTCCCCTACCACATATCATGGTGGAAATTGTGATGGTAATTATATTTATTCACTATATATATGATTTTAAAATCATGAATATTATTCTGTAGTTTATGGTCTTATTACCAAATGAACTATTGACATCAAACCAATTTTATTTTTGTCTCAAGTACCAAATATCAACTAAACATACATTATGAACATAAATAATTATGTAATTTTTATAATAGTGTCATAAGTGGTATAAAAGAAATAATAAATTTCAAAAAATTTCTTATAAAAGTATAAATTAACCTAAGTTTATCTTTCATGATTAATAAGAAACATACATGACGAATTGAACTCAAGGTAAGGGACCTCGTCTCAATTTCCTTTCATAGAGTCATATTTTTATAATACAAGCCACCTTCTTTTATATAATGTATAATTATACCATTTTAATTTTAATTTCATTCAATGGTATTCAAAAGGAATCTTTTTCTATGAATAATTATACAAAATGTTAAAAGGAATTTATTTTTAATGTTTGTGGCAAAAATGACTTCTATTTCTCTATAATTGTTACTCAATATTCCACTTCCTCTATAAGACATAGTGTTTTTAAAAGAAAAATAAACCCATTATTCCATTTTTGTGTGTTTTGGTATTAAAAAAAGTTTTTAAGTTGATTTAGTATTTCAATATATTGAAATTAGTTCTTTTTATTGCAAATAAAATTTTAAGAGTGAAATTATGATAATTGTAATCTTTATGTGTTGTGATTATATAACGGTACATAGAAATTTTACAGGTGGTTATGTGTCAAATAAAATTTGGATGGTTATGTGATAAACAAAAGGTATATGGTTCCATCATAAACTAGGTACATGTGGTTACATTATTATATCTAATGCATTGGGTATGGAAGTTGGGCGTATGACTATTCCATTTAAGGATATGCGTGGAATTCCACTGTATTATCATTCCATTTATGTATGATAATTTCCCAAGTTACCTTTATATGTTATATGTTACTTTCTAGGTGTTCTAATTTCATATTTTGATTACAAAAAGGGTAAGCAGTGAGCTTATTTTTAGTCAAGTGTATTTACTACTTATTAAAGGTGAACTATAATACTTTATGATAAAGTATTCATGGTTTACATGTTTTCCCATGAATAACTGTTTTCCTTCATTTTGTACCCCTTACTGAGATTTTTATTCTCATCCCATGTTTTGAAGTGTTTTTTATGAACATTAAGGACAATAGAGTCTATGATGGGATCAAAAAAAAATTAGGAGTTGAAAATATAAAATGAAACCATGTTTATTTTTAAAAGATTTTGTTTTATAAATGAAATGGATATTGAGTAGACTTGTAAACATTGTAATATTTTAGTTGTTATGTTATAGTTATGGACTAATTCTCTAAAGATCTAAACCAGAAATGATCCTCAATGTGAATGAATCTCAAATTATGACTTAACTCAATATTAAGTAATGTTTATGGTTGTGGTATTATAATGGTTATTAGAGAAGCAGTCATTCAATTTATATGATTACAACATGTAAACTAGAGTTATGGATTGTTATTAATGATTTTAAACAATATATTCCAAAAAAATGAAAAAAATTTCTAATAAAAATATATTTTCTCAATTCACTATGATAATATTTTTAATTTAAATATTTGAATAAAAATTCATATATATTTTAATATCAAAATAAAAGAAATTAAATTGTTAAGATATAAATAATGATTTATAATTATTTTATTTTGATAAGATCAATTTATGGTAAAAACAATATTTCTTCCAAAAAAATTACTTTATATTCAAAATGATTATTTTATAAGGAAAAAATATATTATGGTGAAATAATGATACTGTTTTTATTCATATATATTATCACAAATTTAACTAAAATAATATTATGTACACACAAAGATGAAAAAACATATTTTATGTATCATTTTATTTTATTATTGTTTTTTTGTGTATTTTAATTTAAAAGAAAAATTTATAATTTTTACAATGAGAATACTGATAATTTATTTAATTTTTTGAATTATTACATCAATAATAACTTGATATTATTTTTATATATTTTGGAATGTGTGATTTTATTGGTGAATAGTGAAAATAAAGATATTATAAAAATAAGAGCTATTAAAGCATTATTCATATTATAATATTTCCAAAATTAATATAAATTATTATTAAGATGAATAATTTATTTAATAATGCAAATTTTTTTATAAAACCCTAATTTTTTTTTTGGTTACATGTGTGGTCATCTACTAAAAAAATGTTTATTATGCACTTATATTTATTTTAATTAAATCAAATAATCTATTAAAAATATGGATTTCAAATTTTCGATCAAATTTTCCATGTTAGGTAGTAAATTCAATTTCATATATAGGTAATAAAATTAAGTTACTATGATTAATGTTTAATTCACCATTAATGGTAAAACAATTTTTCTCGAAGAATGGTTTCATTATCATTCCAAAATTATTATTTAGTAAAATTAAATAATTAATTATAAATAATGATAATAGAATAAATTTTAAAGTTTTAGTTAATTATATTAAATCATTTTCATTCTAAAATTAATTCTAAATATTATCTATAATACATAATGTTGAAAACATCCTTTCCATTAAAAAAATATTTTATCTAAATACTAATGTTTTTATATAAAAGATAATTTACTATTATTTTGAAATTGAATTTTTTATAATTTAAATTATATTTAGGATCCTAAAATATAAATTTGGTTTTTATTATTACATTATATTTTTAAGAAAATCTAAATTACTTAGTTGAAAACTAGATACCTAGGTTAAACTGAAATTGTAAAATGTATAAAGGAAATGGTGAATAACAAAAAATATGTTTACAACTTGTGTGGTAATTATTGAATATTTATTGATCAACCCAATATCACCCAACACTCCATTATGTCAAAAAATGGACTATAATTTACACTTGAAAAGTGTAGTTATATCGTTAGAAATTAAATTCCATCCTCAAAGATGACCATTTTTTTCACTTCAAAATAGGGACCACATCCACACATTAAATTCCACACTTCCAATATTAATTTCACCGATATATCTAACCAATATATTTCTCAAATTATTAATTATTCTCAAATATAATACCCTAATCAATTACTATTTCTTTAGGGAATTCACTTCTATAGATATCACTAAGTGACGACCAAGTCTCTAACATATGAATTTTAAATATCATAATTTTTTTGATTAATGTTACTATTCAAAACCACTTATATCAAGAAAATTAAAATTAAATTAGTATAATTATTATAATAATATGTTATTATATTAAAAGAAACTACAATTATTTATTCCACTCTATCAACTATGGAAAATAGAATCTTTTTTAGTACGTGTGCATGGACTACCACCTCCCTAATAATACATCTTAATGTTTTCATAACCACATAAGATTATTTTATTCTAATTATATTGATGATAAATTTGATAAATAAAATATAAATATGATTCCTAAATTTAAAATTATCATATAATACATTTACCTCTCACCCATTTAACATGGAAATTTTAAATTTGAATAGGTGAAGTCTACAACCTCCATGAGAACATTTATCCTTAATATCCAACAAGGTCGAATGTATTTATACGAAGATAAATATATTTTTAATTAAAATATAATATTATTGATACTATGAGTCTATTTTAAATAATTCTACCATAATCAAAATAGCTAAATGGTTACAAATGAATTATATGTAAAACCCCAAACAACAGTTGGAAGATAAAATTATATTAAGAAAATAAAAATTACAATAAATAAAAATTATAAAATTTATTTTATATGAAGAACGTTCTTTGGAACATATTTAGTTATGAAATTTTAATTATTTAGGTAGTTAAGTGTAAATGTAGGTGGATTTAGGAGACTGGATAAGTGATATTCCATTACACCCTTGTTACATCTCTATTGAATTTTCTATTTATCATTCTCTATTTTGTTCAATCCTACTCACTTAAACATATTTTATTTTGGTAAATATTACACTAAAATATATATATTTCTGAATATCCACTCCATTTATTGGGTAATGAATGGTTTATTTCCCTTATAAATTACCACATTCATGTAAACCCATATTAAGTGAACATTCTTATTTCATGTAAAAAGTTGTGAATCACGCCCATATAGTGTTTTTAAAAGATTAATAAAATATAAATACCCTCATTATGTTATAAATAACCCCTTAGTTCAATTTTGGATTAATAGGAAATAATAATTTGTTCCTTTTATAAAAAATATACTTTATTTATTTCATAAAGCTTCAGCCAAGTGGTTTTTTTTATTTATTCTACTCAATTATAATTCGTTTAAAATTTTAAAATTATATTCCCTTGATTTAGATCTATATCCCCTTTAAATAATTAATGTCAAAATTAATTTAATTTCTTTTTCTACTGAGAATCCTTATGATTAAACCTTCATTTATAACATGAATTCAAATTTGTAACACCACTTATAGCTCATTTGTTTGATCATGGATATGATTTATGTATATTTTATTTTCTTATATTGGTATGAATATATATTATTTTAATATTTGATAATTGGGCCTACAATTATATTACCATCCATTTTCTTGGGTAATTCAATATATCACATTGGTATATTGTAAAGGATTATATATTGAACCTTACCAACCATTAGAGTTTATAAACATTATGATGATGGTCTTTAGAGTTACCCTTGACTTATGTTAATGAGGTCATGTATTATTTTTTTTCTAAAAATTTAATAATTAAATGATATTATTTTTTAATTTCCTTATACCATGTTCACATGATTATGATAATCCAAATAATGATATCATGTTTTACCTTTGAACTCTTATGTTTGGATTTATTTCCATGTCAATTCCATTACTAGTATATCAGTATCTCTTTATTTATTCATTTATTTTTTCAAAGGTATATAAATTGGTTTTTCAATATTTATGTGATTTTGGTAAATTATTCATTTTTTTAATAATGATGATGTCATTACATTTATGATAATTTATTTATGTTAATTAAAATCAAATTATATAACATATAAATATCCTTGGATTTAATTATTGTTATTGTATGTTACAAAAAAAAGAATTAATATAAGGATTGGGATACTATAAAGACACAAGTACCATTAGATACATCCTGAAAATCCGAATATACATATAGAAAATCCATGTACTGGGTGGGAGGAAAAAACAATTACAATACAATGATGAATATATAAAACATATTCAACATTGAAACTATTATTTCTTGTTTAATATGTAATAGGTTTCATAAAATTGTTTAATTTAATATAAAAATCATTTAAAATCACAATTTTATTTCATTCAAAATTTTCCATATTCAAATAAACCATGAATATGATTTTATTTTATGCAAGTCAGTTGGAAACAGTCAAACCAATCATAAGAAAAGAAAATGAGAATTTAAGGAATGATAATCATGATTGAATTCAATATAATTCATAAATATGGATCTTGAATATGTTAATTCATGACTAGGACACACATGGAAGTCTATGTGGCCTAATTTGAATCCTAGTGATACTATTTCATGCAATAATATTTTGTTTCCACAATAAAAATCAATATTTATGAAACACTAACAAATGATTTAATATTTCCAAAAAATGACACATCCATGGTTTCCATATTACGTGTTATAGAAAGAAATTAATGTAAACCATGCCTATAATTTAAAAAATTCTATAACCAAATGAATTTAACTTCATTTTGTGAAAAGGTTTTTGAGAGTTATAATAATTTTTGGCTAATTAAATAAACTCTTGATATGAATGACAATATTTTCTACTAAAATAATCATTAATATAAAAGTCATTCAACAAAAATATGTAGTTACACAAAAACCCATCATAGATATCAAAACAACCATTTTTATACACATCTATTCATTTAAAATTGAAGGAAAATTTTTTTTGTGAGGATAAATGACCATTATATAGTGACGCATACCCCAATAATGGGTAAAAAATACTCATCATTGAAAATTGTGGTGAGATATGATGTGTTTGATATCCCTACAAGCATAGATCAACATTAAAATATTGATAAGTATTAGATCTCCCATATCCATTGATTGATTAATTAATAATGTTAAGATCCATTTTTATAATCAAATGGAATGAAAAACCTATAATGATGTGGATGTTTAATGGAATAATATTTGGGAAATTGTGTTAATAACACATTAATCATACCCACATAATTATTAAACATGAATTCATTAAGAGGAGTAAATTTCCCAAGATGATCCCTTGTTGAATTATCCATTTCATCTGTTCAAAAAAGCATAACCATATAATGCTGATTCCAACCATGATCATGGTTTCCATTCTTGCCAAAATCCTAGAAAGCCTAACATGATGACCCTCCACATCATGGTGTAAAGGAAATGTATTTTTTTAACTGAAAAATCCCTCCACCATGGGTTGTTAGTGGACATTCTAGCCATAATCCATAGGGTAAATTATAAGATCTACCACACATGCCCATTCCCAAATAATCATTAGTTGTCCCTTCCTATATTAAACCTGTAGTTTCCATGTATACAATGAAATACACCATTGTGTGGTCATACCTATTGTAGACAAAAATATTATAAAATTCATTTTTAAGAAATAATACATACTCTAAAAAATTACAAACCCAAATTTCAACGTCATTATGATAATACAAGAGGGTATAAAAATTATCACACCCATGATACTTTATCTCAATAAAAATCACTCAGGATTCTATAATTTCAAATAGATTAAGAAAATACTATTTTTTAGGACTCTATTCTCCCACATATTTAATTATCTAATATCCACTGTGAATAAACATGGACTAATGGAATCATTTTATATCATATATACTTATTTTGATGAAATATAATCTATGTTGGTGGATAAAACAAATATGTGTTAGGATAAATTAAATAAAATCCCATTATAATAAACTAGAAGGGTTTATTTGACACCTTAATCGGGAGACACAAAACATATAATGATTCAACAATATGTGAAATATTTTTTCCCATAAGTTTGAAATTGTTAATTAAAGTTTGATCATATCCTTAGGTCTATTAAAAATTGTTTCCATATTTCCTTTCTTCCATATGATGATGTTCCAAATTAGATGAAACACTGAGAAAAAACCAATTTCACCTTAAAAAATCTTATGGGTGATGATGATGGTTTTCAATGTAGTTAATGTCACCATAAGATAACTCTAACCACTTTCTGATCAGATGTACCCTCTCTATATTCTATTGAATGATGCTCAACCCTAAAAAATACTACTCTCCCAATTCTGTCAAATTCAATGTATATCTATATAGTTGTCAACAAAAATTATTTAAAGGCCCTAATTTACTAAAATATTGATAATTTCATACATAATGGAACACATACATGAAAAAATTCTTCTCTTATAAAACCCTTTAATTAAGTATTTATGATTGAATCATATCCACATTATTATTATTTTTTTCTCTCTCAAACTATTGATCTTTCTAGGGGTGACACACCATGATTTTCTTAAACAAGGAATACCCTTCCTCTTATTGACCTTAAAAAAATTTATATATAAAATATAAATATCATTTAGAAAAAATGGTAAAATGTGCTCCATAACAATTCATGATCTATGAGGCATATATGTTTTCATGATATTTTACCTTAATTATCTCTTTAATATAACTGAAATTAGATGATTTCATGAGTTGATAAATGGTCCCAAAAATTTCATTTTTCGTACTATGAGTCTGTGGTAAATGAAAATCAATGTTATTATATATATTAAAATACATATATACTAGAACGGGTAATGAATACAATAAATATTCATTCCTCTAGTTATCTTCTATATTCTATTGGTAGATAAGGAAGGATAATACAAATTCTACCATCCTCTGCCTCATCCTTGGTCTCCACAATGTAAATTATTTCACTAAAAACTGATAATATGTGTATTTTTCATGTGCTTGAGGAATATAAGTTTTTTTATTAATAATATTATTTCAAAGAAGATAATTGGAATATCTCATCTACTTCATTCACATCTATGATCAAATCATTATGAACATTCATTAATTACTATTCTTCTATTAATTTAATCAAGTCTTGATTTGGTAACATTTGGATTAATGTATCATCGACAACATTCCACTTTCCAGGAGTATATGAAAATTAAAAACAATATTTTTTATGATACTAAATCGAATATATCTATTATAGGATTATAACCCTCCACATAAAAATATACTTAGGGATCCTATAATGTTAATCTAGAGTATACTATTCTATGATGACATAGATTACCATGTATTGAAAACATATATCATCATATCTACTTTTAGATCATGGGTATTGTAACGCCCGGACCCTAGTTACCCAGAGTCGGTGAATTACTACATAACTTTCACATGATCACAAAAGATCAAGTATCGAATGACTGATTTGTTTAGTAGCCTTGGAAATACTAGATACATTCATAAGTTTTACATTATAAACTGAAAAACTACCACAACATAGTCTCCATAGGACACACTCATATCCCTTAGACTGTCCCTGCAGGTCAGTCTTGATATACTTCTTCGCATCTTGGGAAAAATAGAACATAGAAAGGGGTGAGCTCAGATGCTTAGTAAGGATAACAATATATCAGAATCTTTCAAAAATAAATATAAAAATTTAAGGAAATGTACGACTAAAACAAAAATTCTTTTAAACTTTAACTTCAGCATAATATGAAAAAGATAAAATCAAATAATTTCATTTACTTATTCACAGGGATATTCTACTAGTCGAATTATCACATGAAATATCAATAGCCACATTTATAATGATGGAATTCATAATACCAGACTTCATAACCACGTAGTCAAGGCCTTTTTCCAAGACGACAAATAAGATTTTTTCAGGGACTTGTGCCAAGACACTATTTTGTCTCATGATACCTACTGATGCATCAAGGAGCTATAGAAGGCTCCACCTGTCACTTACTAAGTCCAATGCATTCCTCATATGAAAAGGATTAAACATAACATAAACATCAGTATTAAAATTATTATACAAAATGTCCATAATTTATCCATAAACCATTAATGGTGTAAAAATAACAGATCCACAATATAAAATATCACAAAACCTTAAATACAATATGGAAGTTTTGTAACATAATAAATCAACTTCAAATATGCTTAAAATCCATCAAAGGATGTTGACATAGATGAAATAAAAACTTTTTTTTGAGAAATATCTCTTTCTATTTTGAAATCATTTAAAATTCATATAATTATAAAAGAAAACAATTATTTTGAGAATATTCTTATAATCTTTTAAGGTAAGCTTTTATGATGTTATAATGGCAGAAAATAGCCGCACCCTCCGTATAAGTTAAAAAAACATTCATACCTTAATTTTGTCGAAAAGTTCATAAAGTACCTTGTTTGGAAAATGATAGAAAGATTCCTTTCAAAACATATAAGGTCAAATAATGGTATAAATGAATTTAACCCATTTTATAGTAATTATTAAAAAAGTATTGGAATAAATTTTTAATAAAATAATGACGTGGATGATAAAGAGTTCCCAGTAGATACTTACGTAAAAACAAGTTCGGATAATAAAGTGATTATGAAATTTACCTTTACCTTGTACTTTTCATTGGTAAAGGGTAGGTTAAACTCCTTTATAATGGTGAAATAATTTTTATTAAATTATACAATAACCATATACATTATTATGATATCATATATGATCTTCTAATATTACTTTGTTAATGATATTTCAGTAGTATCATCGTTTCAGGTGTTAACTGATTCATCTTTCTTTATATGCATTTTTATGTATGTAATTTTTGTTATGGATAGGATGTATCATATTCATATTCAGAGTGATATTAAGTCTTTAAACATTATTTTTAATCATAAAATTAAAATTAGTCTTGAATGGATATGATGGGGAATGAATCTCATCGCGTTTGTGGAGATGGTAATCCGTACGTACGCCCGAGCTACAATATAATCATCTTGATATTAAAATAATATATAATTGAATGGTATATAATTTATAAATAATCATTATCATGTTATATTTATTATTTACATCATTTATACTCATTATTATACCCATACATATGGTGATGTTTTTAAAAACAAACCACACCACGATGTGGAGACGGTAATCCGTACGTACACACGTATGTTGACTTTGTCATTTATAAGATGGATAGAATAATGAATATGGTTGTACCATTTTTATAATAATATAACAATATATATAATATACTGGAGTTATTATTTTAGAATGGAAACAATAAAGAAATAGGAAGTGGAAGAAGAAAAGAACTTGAAGGAGGTGATGAAATATTTACATCTTCTTCAGGTTCTTCCCTTTGATTTGATCAAAGGGGCTCTTTAGCTTGGATTTCTGACTAAAGTAAGGCCTCTAGGATAAAGGGAGGATAGTTTAAAGGATATTTGGGCAAGGTTTGGCTGAGCCAAATAGATTTGAAGGTGTGAATTTGAGATAAGGGGAAGTCCCCTTTTATAATAGAGGTGAGGGTCACTTTAGGAAAAGCTTGAAATATTATTTTATAATAAAATCATTTTCGGTTTCTAATGGCACCAAAATGATTTATTTCCAAGAAAAGGTGGGTATGGGTCTAAAAACACTCAACCAATAGGTTTTATATTGGTTTAGGTCATCATATTAACCTTATCTTTTAGATTTAACTCTTAGTTAAATAGTTTTGTATTTACCATGTCTCTTTGTATTTTTATATTATATCGTTAATAAACTTACTATAAACTTCCATGAAAACCCCAAGTGGTTCATTAATGACATATATAATATTATTTAATCCCATTGGATGAACCTTAAATTTTTAGGAACAGAATATCAATTAATAATATAATATTTGTTTTAAAAAACTCTTTTATGTCAATTTTGGCCCTATTTGGAATTTTGTTTTTGTTAAATTCATAACAGAATTATTACTTCAAAAAAAATTCATTTAATCAATAATAACATGTAAAAGTAACCTATATAATTAGTTCAATTCATTAAAAGTCTCAAATTAGATTTATTTGAATATTTATAATATCAATTATTTTAATCTTTCATTAATAAGGTAATTACTGCATCATCATTGTTTCATAAATTAATTTAATTATTTAATGTCTAAAAATTATAAATAAAATACCATTATGTTGGAATTTTTTTATCTTTATAATTAATATTTATAGTTGTATTTATATTATGTATAACCCTATATTTAAAATCATTTAGTCATTAAACTTTAATTTTAACTCTTTTAACTCTTCTTTAAATAAAATAATAATAAATGTGCTAATCTAATACAAGTGGACCCAAAGAACCATATTTTATTACTAATTTAGTTTTTGGTCGAATTAGACTTATCCAATAGAATTAGGACATGTGGTAGGGTAATAATAATATCATTTTTATCCTTAATTACCATATTTACTTTTAACCGTGGTAAATAAAAGTAAAAAGTTACTATTCACCAAAAATTATTTTCATCTTATTGAACCACATTTTACATACTAGTATCATCCGTGTCTCTTGTATTTTTGAAATTCAACTCACAAAAGTGGTAAAATTATGTTTTATACAAATTTGGAAATGCTCCTAAAAGGTGGGTAAAAGACGGGAAAAAGTTCGATAAAATTTTATATATATAAAATTATTATAAAATTACTCTAATTAATTACATTAAACATATATAGGAATTATGTATCTATTTTGGCCTAAAATAAATTTAAATATAATAAATAATTATTTAAATAAAAAGTCAGTTTTAAACAATAACTCAGTGTTTTTCACTATTGATAAAAAATTGAATGTTTTTTAAAAAAAACAAAAAATTCACCCTAATCTAATTTCGATATTCCGAATCCAAAAATGAATTCGATTTTGAAAGATAAAATTTATAAAATTTCAAAAAGTGGGTATTACTATTCATAACGACTAGTTTGATTGGTTGTGGTGTGTTTGAACTTGATGTTGCGTACAACACAAGCTATTGTATTATTCAAAGGGAAACGTACCATGGAAGCTTGGGGTGTTACATTCTCCCCTCCTTAAAATAATTTCATCCTCAAAATTTCTAGAATATTAATTCATAAAAAGATTAGGGTGGTTCGTTATTATAAGTTCCTCGGGTTCTCAAGTTTCCTCTCCCATCTTATGGTTGCTCCATAGAACTTTTACTAGACGAGTTGTCTGATTTCTCAGCACTTGTTCTCTGGTATCAAGAATTTTTACATGATCTTCAAAATAAGATAGATCAGGTTCCAGTTCAATTTCCCCATAGGTGAGTACATGCATTGGGCCAGGCATGTATTTTCTTAATAGTGATATGTGGAACACATCGTGATCTTTAGAGAGACTTAGCGGCATTGCCAAACGGTAAGTTGCAACCCCAATTCATTCTAGAATTTCTAAATGTATGATATACCTATGACTCAATTTACCCTTCTTACCAAACCGTATAACTCTCTTATATGGAGATACCTTCTAGAAAACATGATCTCCTACCGAAAATTCCAAATCATCCATCGGTTATCGGCATGGTTCTTCTCCCTACTTTGTTTTACTTTGATGTGGGTTTGGATAACCTTCACCTTTTCAATCATTTACTCAATAATTTCTAGGCCTATAATTTTTCTTTCACCAACATCATCCCAACAAGTTGGTGTGCAACATCTCTTTCCATATAACACATCATATGGTACCATATGAATACTTTAATGGAAGCTATTGTTATAGGAAAATTCCACTAGAGGTAAATATCGATCCCATATACCTCAAAATTCTAGTGATCAAGATCCCAACATGTCTTCTAAGGTTTGAATAGTCCGTTCGGATTGTCCATCATTTTGAGGGTGGTAGGCAGTGCTCAAACGAAGTTCAGTATCTTGGGATTTTTGAAGACATTTCCAGAATCTTGTTGTAAAACGAGGATAATGGTTTAAAAAAATCGGTAAGGGTACTCCATGAAGTCTTACAAATTTATTAATATGTATTATTTCTATACGTTCAAGTGGTAAATCTTCTCTTATAGCAAGAAAATGTGTTGACTTGGTAAGACGATCAACAATGACCCATATGGTATCATTCCTTCTAGGAGTCTTTAGAACAATGCACATGTGATTTTCATGATCTTCACAGATTTTGGAGTATACCATGAAATAATCAATAAATAACACTAAATATTCATCATGATATTCCTGGAAAACTATGTTCATTAGATCCGTGAAAAAAGAGGGTGCATTAGCCATCCCAAAAGGAATTACTGTAAACTCGCAATGCCCGTACCTGGTTTAAAATGGTCTTTTTGGAATGTCTTCCTTCTTCACACACAAATAATGATATCCAAATCGATGTTCAATCTTTGAAAAATACTGAGCTCCATGATGTTGGTCGAATAAATCATTAATGTGAGGTAGGGGATACTTGTTATTTATTGTTATAACATTGATCTCCCTTTAGTCAATTCACAACCTCAAAGATCTGTCTTCATTCATAACAAAAAGGACAGGGCTCCCCATGGAGAAACACTAGGGAAAATAAATCAATTATTACCCACTTACTCTAGTTGTTTCTTTAGTTCTACTAATTCCATAGTGGAAATTATATAATGGGTCTTCGATATGGTCCTTGAACGAGGAATTAAATCAATGGAAAACTCAATTTATCATTCTAGAGGATGTCCAGGTAAATCTTCTGGAAACACGTCAACATATTCTTGAACAATAGGTACGTCATCTATTTGAACATTCTTTTCCTCTCCCATAATTATTTCATTATCATCCTCCTAAATAACTGAATTTAATAGAGCTATTGGGGCTGGATCTAGAAAAGAATCAGGTGGTGGTGTTTCTACTCAAAAGATAAGGTACTCCTTATCATCATCGAGAATTATGACCTCCTTCTTCTTACAATAATATTTCACATCATGGTTTGAAATCCAATCCATACTAAAGAATTTATCAAATTCAATCATGGGTATGACGATGAGATCAGTATAAAAAAACATTTATATGCCTTAATGGGAACTGATTTATAAAACATTGTTGTAATGATACTTCCCTTAGGTGTTTTGACTGACAAATCCCTTGTTACGTCAAATTGATAATATCTTATTTTCATAGCAAACTAGGAAGATATGAAACAATGCAATGTTCTTGAATCAAATAAAGAATTTGTTAAACTTGAGGAAACCATTAAATTACCCTCCACCACATCATTAGGATCTTCAACCTCAGCAGTAGTGATAACATAAGCTTTTCCTTGATCCCTTGTCCTTTTCTGAGGTAATTTTCCTTAGCGCTTAGGAAATTCATATGCATAATTACCCTTTCCTCTGCAATTGTAGAATTCAAAATTGAAAGTCTCTTTCTTCCCCTTGAAATCAAGAGCTTGGTGGAATTTTTCACCACACTTGTAATAGACTCCCATTCGCTTCAAGAAAGTACCATGGTGTTTCTTCCCACTTTTACCACATGATGGATATTAATCTTTTCTCTTCATCCCCTTATTTCCATTTCTAGAATGTTCAGCATATATCTTCTTCCTTTTCTTTTCTTTAAAGTCGTAAGACATAGATAATTCCTTTTCTGTCTTGATAGCACATGAGACAATATCTTCATATGCCAAGAAGGATTGTGAGACTAATGATCTCTGGAGAAATGGTTTTAACCCATCAATGAAACAATCAATATTACTTCTTGGGTTATGTATATAATCTGCAGCATGTCTTTCTAACCTTGTCAAGCTAGCCTCATACTTTGTGACATTCTCATCCTCTTTTTTCCTCAGACTCAGAAATTGTCTTTACATATACGATCAATGGACATGAGGAAATTATTTTTCTAAGAAAATATATTTAAACTCTATCCATTCCATATTTGATACTTTATCATCATGCTTTGTGTTTTGAATCAATGAACACCATTGATCTACATCTTATGAGAGGTGATAAACTGCCACGACAACTTTTTCTCTTTTTCTACTCCCCAATGCTTAAAATATTTTTCTCTAAGGAATTTATCCATTGCTCTTCTACTAATGGATTTGTAATCCCATTGAATGTTGGTGGTTTTTTCCTCATGAAGCGGTCTAACATTGATCCTCTGCATTGTGGATCGGGGTGCTCCATACGGGTATGGTTATTATTCCTAACCTGAGTGAGTTTTCCTAGTATGGTGATTAGTTGATCAACACCATTTGCATCACCAGCTCCACTATAATTATCTTGAGTAGGAGGGAAATCCCTACATGGATTACATGCTCTTATATGGTTTCCATTCCTTCCACTAGGTTTCATTTATAAACAATGGCATACACTAGATTAGTTTATGAATGGTAATACATAATTCCAAACTTGTAAAACACTTAACATAAATTGAAAACTATATGGATATAATCCATAATCATAAATTTTTTTTCTTTGAGTTTGTATATATTCATAAAACCTTCATAATGGTTTGTAAAGAAAATGAGAATTATCTTAAGCATATCCCTTGGGAGTGTCGTAAACAAGAGTGCAGTAAGGCCCATTGTCATGCACCAGTTCCCATTCGAGTCTAGATCAAAGCGGTGTTTTCAGGTTTTACCCAAAGGTACATTTGTGCCAGAGCCGCCTCTACCTACTCGTATCCATACAGGGATGTATTGCTAGGAAAACTCACAAAATCTCTACAATACCAAAATTATAAGATCTATAATAATCTCCAAAGTCTATCTTAGGTTAATGTTCTCTAATCAGAGTTGTTATAAATATTGCTTCCAAGGTTTGTAATAAAATTCCTCTGATACCAACTATAACACCCAAACCTTAGATACCCAGAGTTGGTGCATTATTACATAACAATGGAATGATCACAAAAGATCAAATCTCGAAAGACTGATTAGTTTAGTAGCCTTGGAAATACTAGATACATTTATTAGTTTTACATTACATTATTAAATGAAACACTACAACAACATAGTCTTCACAGTACACACTCATATCCCTTAGACTATCCCTATAGGTCAGTCATAATATACTTGTTTGCATCCTGAAAAAAATAAAACATAGAAAGGGGTTAGCTCGGATGCTCATTGAGGATAACAATATAGTGTAAACTCTTATAAATAAACCTAAACATTTAAGGCAATGTAAGACTAAAACAAAGGCCCTTTAAACTTTAACTTCAGCATAATATAGAAAAGATAAAATCAAATAATTCCATTAACTTATTCACATGGTTATTCAACTAGTCAAATAATCAAATGCAATATTAATAGCCACTTTCATAATGATGGAATTCATAATGCCAGACTTCATAACCCCATAGTCAAGGCCTTGTTCGTAGACTACTAAAAAGATTTTTTCAAGGCCTTGTGTCAAGAAACTAGTTTGTATCATGAGACCTACTGATGAATTGAGGAGCTATAGCGGGCTCCACCCATAACTTACTAAGTCCAATGCATTCCTCACATGAAAAGGTTTAAACATAAATAAACATTCGTATTAAAACTAGCATACGAAATGTCAATACATTATCTATAAACCATGAATGGTGTAAAAATAACACATCCATAGTAAAAAATATCACAAAACCTTCAATACAATATGGAAGTTTTGTATCATAATAAATCAACTTCAAATAAGCTTAAAATCCATCAATGGAGGTTGACATAGATTAAATCAAAACTTTTTTTTGGGAAATACATATTTATATTTTGAAATCATTTAAAAGACATATGATTATAAAATTAAACATTTATTTTGAAAATAATATTATAATATTGTAAGGGAAGATTCGACGATGTTATAACTATAGAAAATAGCCGCACCCATCATATAAGTTAAAAAAACATTCTTACGTTAATTTTGTCGAAAAGGTCATAAAGTACCTTGTTTAGCAAACGACGAAAAGATTCCATTAAAAAAATATAAGGTAAAATAAGGGTATAAATGACTTTATCTCATTTTCTAGTAAATAGTACAAATGTTTTTAAATAAATTTTTTAAGAAAACGCAGATGTGGATGATAAAGAGGTCCCAGTAGATATGTACATAAAAACAACCTCGGATAATAAAGAGATTGTGAAATTAACCTTTACCTTGTAATTTTCCTTCATCGAGGGTTGGTTAACCTCTTGTATAATGGTGAAATAATTGTTATTATATTAAATAATAACCATATACAGTAATATGATATCATATATGATCTTCTAATATTGCTTTGTTAATAATATTTTAGTAGTATCATCGTTTCACGTGTTAACTGATTCGTCTTCCTTTATATGATTTGTTACGTAATTAATGTTTTTTATGGATAGGATGTATATTATTCATATTAAGAATTATATTATGTCTCTAAAAATTATCTTTAATCATCAAATAAAAATTAGTCTTGAATGGATATGATGGGGAATGAATCTCATCGCGTTCATGGAGACGGTAATCTGTACGTACGCACGAGCGACAATATCATTCTTTTGATATTAAAATAATATATAATTGGATGGTATATCATATATACATAATTATTATAATGTAATATTTAATATTGACTTCATTTATACTCATTATTATACCCATCCAAATGATGAATTATTAGAATAACAAACCACACCATGACGTGGAGACGGTAATACGTACGTACCCAAGTATGGTGACTTTGTCATTTATAGAATGGATAGAATAATGAATATTGGTGTAACATTTTTATAATAGAATCAATTTATATAGAAGATACTATAGTTATTATTTTATAATGGAAACAATAAAGAAAGAGGAAGTGGAAGAAGAAAAGATCTTGAAAGAGGTGATGAAATGTTTACCTCTTGTTCGGGTTCTTCCTTTTGATTTGATCAAAATGGATCCTTAGGTTGGATTTGTGACTAAAGGAAGGACTCTATGATGAAGGGAGGAAAGTTGAAAGGATATTTGGTCCGGTTTTGGCCGAGCCAAATGGCTTTCAAGGTGTGGATTTGAGGGAAGGGGAAGTGCCCTTTTATAAGAGAGGTGAGGGTCACTTTAGGAAAATGATGAAATATTATTTTATAATAAAATCGTTTTCTATTTATAATGGCTCAAAATGATTTATTTCAAGGATAAGGTGGATATGGGTCAAAAACCTTTCAATAAATAGGTTTTATATAGGTATATGTCATCATATTAACCTTATCTTTTAGATTTAACTCTTAGTTAAATAGTTTGACATTTACCATGTCTCTTTGTATTATTATATTATATGGTTAATAAACTAACTATAAACATCCAAGAGAACCCCGAGTTGTTAATTAATTACATATATAATATTATTTAAGCCCTTTGGATGAAACTTATATTTTTAGGAATAGAATACCAATTAATAATATAATATATGTTTTAAAAACTCTTTATGTCAATTTTGACACTATTTGGTATTTTGTTTTTGTAAAATTCATAACATTATTACTTAAAAAAATTCATTTAATCAACCATAATATGTCATATTAACCTATAAAATTAGTGTAATTCATTAAAAGTATCAAATTAATTTAACTTTGATATTTATAATATCAATTATTTTAGTCATTCATTAATAAGGTAATTATTACACCATCATTTTTTCATAAATAAATTTAATTATTTAATGTATAAAAATTATAAATAAAATACCAATATATTTGAATTTACTTATATTTATAATTAATATTTATAGTCTAATTTATCTTATATATAACCCTATAATAAAAATGGTTTAGTTATTAAACTTTTATTTTAACTCTTTTAACTCTTCTTTAAATAAAATAATAATAAATGTCCTAATCTAATCCAAATCGACCTAAAGGATAATATTTTATTCCTAAGGTTGTTTTTGGTCAAATTGAACTTATCAAATAGAATTAGGACATGTGTTATGGTAAAAATAATATCATTCTTACCCTTAATTACCCTATTTACTTTGAACTGCGGTAAATAAAAGTAAAAAGTTACTATTCATCAAAAATTATTTTATTCTTATTGAACCACATTTTACTTACTGATATAAACTGTGTATCTCGGATTTTTGAAATTCAAATCGTAGAAGTGTTAAAATTAAGTTTTATACAAATTTGGAAATGCTCCTAGGAGGTGGGTAAAAGACGGTAAAAAGTTCGATAAAATTATATATATATAAACTTATTATAAAATGAATATAATGAATTACATTGAAATTATATAGGTATTGTGTATCTATTTTAACCTAAAATAAATTTAAATAACATAAATAATTTTTTAAATAAAAATCCGATATTAAACAAAAACTCATTGTTTTTCATTATTTATCAAAAATTAAAAGTTTTCAGAAAAATACCAAAAATTCACCCTAAGCTAATTTCAAAATTCCGAATCCAAAAACGAAGTCAATTTTGAAGGAAAAAATTTATAAAATTTTAAAAACTGGGTATTACTATTAATAATGGCTAGTTTTGTTGGTTTTGGTGCGTTTGAACTAGAAGTTGTGTACAAAATAAGCTATTGTATTATTCAAAGGGAAACATGTCATGGAAGCTTATGGTGTTATAGGTATGATAATTATACCCATGAGGCCACTATTGGTGAGATCTGTAAAGAACAGAAAATCTATATTTCATTAAAATTCAACATTATCTTTAAAATTAGGAATTAAAAACATAACAATCCAATCATGATGCATGGATGATCATAACGAGAACTAAATTCAACCCCAACATCAGTTCCTCAAATTACCATTGAAACCTACCACTAACTGCATATATGAATCCATTATAGTTCAAAATTATCATAGGAGAAGTAATATTCAAAAAATACCACTAAAAAGGAATGAAGAAACTATAAAACCTAAATAAACTATGAATATAAAACACATTCTTGGGTTTTTTTCTAAAACATCTTCAAATGAATCTTTTTAGGACCTACTAACACATCTTATTCAAATATAATGTATCCAAAAAAGAATATCTCATTGACAAAAAATTTAATTTTGAAATATTCATATATAGAATATTTTATTCAATGTGATGAGAATCATATATTGATGATACTTGTGTTATTCCTTCATCTAAGAATACAAACAAACATCATCAACAAATCCATATATGAATGAGACTAAAAAAAATGTGAAATCTTTCCCCTCAAGGATATCAAAAACACTCTCATGTTAGCAAACCAATTTGAATAAACCAATTCTCATAATATCTATTCTTAATTCTAAATTATATCGTTGGAAATACTAATCTCAAACTCATAAATTATTTTATCTTAATCATAGTAAATTATTATAAATTTATTAGGATCTATTGAGTTAGATAAATAGTTCATTAGTTAAATGAGATAGATAGGTTTTCATTGAAATAACATAATTCAGAGTTTGATAATCTCACAAGTCCATAGGATTCAGTGTTCCTTCATTGTGAATAGAACTAATAAATCCCATGGTTATATGATCTGATGAATAAATCCCTCATACATAGTAATCTGTTGAGGATATTTATGTTTCCACATCTTATTATATTGTCTATAATAAATTAAATATTATATTAGATGAATCCCTTGGTTCTAGCCAACAATAATCTCATCCTCCCTAATGGTTGATATGTAAGATAAATAAAAAGAAAAGATATCATGGTACTAATTCACTATAGAAAAAATAGGATCACATAATTGATGGTTAAAAATCACAACAAACATCTTCAACAATAGGCATGAGGTCCTTCTGACCTCAAAACAAGGGACCCAATCTTCATGACTGTCACATTAGTGACTTTATCTTGAGGTATTATTTTCTTTTAATTTAACAAGGTACCCACTCTACATGATTGTCATGTCAGTGACTTTATTTTGAGGTATTAATTTTTTTTAATTTAATAACTACTTTAATTTATAGTTTCCCCTAATATTTTGGATGAAAATAGGAATTTTTTTCTTTTCATTAATTGGTGAATAGTTTTCACATGGTTATGGTAAATCATTCACCTTACCCAAAAAACTATGCAGCTAAGTGTCATTTTTGGGTAGTGGATAATTATACAGTTTGCAAATAGTTTTATCCACTATGAAAGATAACTGTGTGGTATGTGCCTCTTGGATAGTGAGGGGAATATGGTTTTTGTATGGTTTTGAAAACCACGTGGTCTAACTATGTGACTTTTCCAAGTCATTAAAAATTTGAAAAACACTTTGGTGTCATCTCAGTATTTAACCTAAACCATCCCCATTTCACCACATACATGATTTTTAGCAGTTGGAGATCCCTCCACACATCCTTGTACCTCTTGGGAAACCCTCTCTGGGTGGTTTTGGAGATAGAACTTCCGCGATTCATCAAGAAAGTGGTTTATCCCTTTATTCTACCCTCTTTTAGGGTTTTCTGTATCCCCTTATTTAGTTCATGGTATCCAGTAGGGTGTTGAACCGAGTGATGTTTTTATTTTATGATTTTTTTCAGAAATATTGATGGTTTTTCATTGATATTTAATTTATAGTATCTTTTCAAGGTACAGTTGTGGTTTTGCACCAATTTTTGATTATTTATAAGTTCAATATAAGTGGTTCCATGCTCTAACATTTTGTCATTATTTTGATATGATTTTTGTATTTATAAATAAATTCTATGAATTTCTTGTTTGGTGAAAAAAAAATTTAAAAATAATTTGACATTTATATGTGATGAAAATGGTTTTTTTGAAGTAATGTAATTTTTATTTATGATTGCTTCATTTTGGGGCTTCATAGAAGTATATTTATGATAATATGAAATTTTCGAAATGTGTTTTCGAAGGAATTTTAGGTGTTAATGTGTTGAATGTGGGGTTTCAAATGAAAAATTAATATTTTAGACAGTTATATTTATTAATCACTTTCAAATGTGATTTTTGAATTATATAAATGATATAAAGCACGTTGTCAAATTAACTTGGTTTATGTATTGATTTGAAAGGGATTTGGCCCATATAAATGGTCATATTAATTGTGTACTTTTATTATGATGTTTCCAAATGGGTTTCATGAATTGTGAACATAGATTAAATTGTATTTTGAATTGTTTTTGTGTGTGTAAAATGGAATGTGGTTTTATTTATAGAATTTTTTTTTCATGTGGTTTCTTATGGAAGATTTGATTTACTTGTGTGTATATGTGGAATAAATTTTTTTTTGTGAAAGTTATAGTTATATGAATGTGAAATTAATCACAAATGTAATCCTAGTAACCCCAGTGGGAAAACTAGAACTAGTACTCTAGTGATTTAGATTTCTAAATCTTGGGATCTTCTAGAGGATTGGTGTTATTTGACTCAGAAGTGGAAACCCTATATTTACTTAGCCAAATTGATGACTACAAAAATAATTAAACTATGATGATTATTAGAGACTACTGGAATTTTTTATATATTTATCTCTAGTAAATCATGCATGAGGACGTTTTGGGTTTTGGTTTCTATACCATGTTTCACTAAGGAATGATGTTTCTAGTGTTCCACCTATGCAAGTTATACTTAGGTATTTAAACATGGTTATCTATTGGGAAATGATTTATATGTGACATGGTCACATATTTTAGTAAATAGTAAACATTTTTTACTTTATTTCGAACAACTTTTTTTAGAAAATGCTTTCCCATGAATGTGTTTCCTTGGGATTTTTTTCTTAATTTTTTTTGAAAATATTTCAATGTACATTGTATACATGTGCATTCTAGATTTTCTTCTAATATTGTAGCATGGAATGTTTTCATTTTAGTGAAATCCTACTTGGATTTTCCTCACACTATACACACACCATTGGGTGTATATAGAATTTTTATGAATGAACCAGGTAAATGTAAGTTGTGTCATGGTGATGAAGGTGGATATTGTTTCTAGTGTCCCTAAAGAACCCCCAAAATTAGGTTTATAATCATTATTTATGCATGTTTTAGTTTATATTGTGGTTTAGTAAACCTTGGGAGACTTTTAATGGTTTTTGGGAAGGTTATTAGGATTTTATAAGGGATAATTTTTTGAGAATAACTAGTAAAAACTTTTCAAGACTTCCGGGAAACCATGAAAGTTGGGGAAATGGAAAGAGAGTTAGTGCATGGTTAAGAAACACAATTTACAAATATTGTGGATTCTCTAGTTTAACTGTGAATCATGGTACAGTGGGATTCTACATGGTTGGAACATAGTTTTTCTTACCATGCAAGCCAACCATGTATGGAACACTTTTGAGATAGTATCAGGAACACAGTTATCAAATGGTTTATCAAAACATGTGAGTTAATTATTCAAAACATTAAAATGGGGTTTTTAATAAATACCCCACACATTTGAACCATTAACACCCCATTTAAGCCCCATTTGTACCCTCACTTTGGTTTTTATTCTGTCTATTGTTAGGGAATCTATCCACATAATTCCAAAATGAATTTTATGGTTTTTATTTGTGGTTTGAAGTTAGATATTTCATGTTAAGTCTCTCTTATCAGTACTTTATTTTTTTCCAAGGATATACTCTTCTCTCTCTCCTAGTTTCTTAGATATACTTATATTTCAGACATATATAGGATTTTTGTAGCCAATAATGGTTAGATTTGTGCTTATTGATGTTAGGGGAAGGAATATCAGGAGGTTTTGTAGAGTTTTCACCCAGATTTAGTGAGAGTTTGTGTCATTGGTTATTGTTTCCAAAAAACCCCAAATGTAGGTGGATTCACTCTTCAATCGTCTTACTAGAACTTAAAGGATTTGTTTTTAAATATTATTTTGGTTGAAATTGATTGTGAAATTGATGTTTGAATATTATGTAAAAAACATTTGGTGTTGATTTATGGGTTTTATTTGAGAAGTATGATATTGTTGTGCAATATTAATTGTTGTTGGATTTTCAAATGTTGAATGTTAAAATATGTTTCTTTGTTTTTTTTTGGAATTGGTTGTGAATTTTTTTTTCAAAAAACATGTTGTTTTATTGAAATGTTATTTGGCAGGGTTATTTTTATTTAATGGTGAATCATGAGTTTTAAATATATATTTAGTGTTCATGAAGCACAACCATCAAAGAATTCAGATTTCGTTGTAAATAACCACAATATAAAGGGGACAAGGTTGGACGTGATGTTCCACCATCAATTTTAACACCAAGGTTAGTTGTGTTTGTTTTCTATGTGATGAGTTTTACGTATTGGGTTTTGGGATTTGAAGTGGTTTAGACCAGTATAAAATGGTAAATGACTTGATTGATTACATTCCTTATAAATGATTTTATTTGGATGAAAATGTTTTAGTAAGGGTTTTTTGGATTGTTGGAAACTGTAAAACTATTTTAATGGTTGGATATAAAATCACATATAATGATTTGATAAATTTTTTTATCATAGTGGTATTAATAAGTAATTCATTTTGGGAAATACTACTTTGTATTTTTACTCACCCCTTGATTTGAAATTTGGGTTCTTTTGTAGTTGATGTATTTTGAGACATAGATAAAGGTAAATCATCTCATTTCTATAATGGAACATCATCAATCTTGGGTAGTGGTGGAGTTGGAGCTTGGATCATGGAATGAGGCTATAGAGTCATGTTTTTGTGTCATTATTCTTATTGTTTTGGCCTTCCACTTGGTACTTTGATTTGGTATTATTATGGTTTTACATTGTTGATGTTGGCTTGTGGTTGAATGGTTATGTAATGTTGATGTGCATCATACAGTTGTTATGGTAGCGACATGTTTGGTTGGATGTTTTATATTCAAAGAGAAAATAATACACCACCATTCGTGAAGCCCCAAGAATTTATTTCCAACCTTTGGTGCCTTAGGGATATTGAATAAGGCCAAGTAGAATTTCCACCTTAACTCGAGCCAATGAGGAGGGTGTAATGTTACAAATACCAATTTTTATAGGTGTTGATGGTGGTTTCATGAGGGTGATTCCCCCATGTTTCATGAAGCTTTTTGGGTTGTTTTGAGGTTTCCATTTTATTGTAGTATTTCAGTTTTTGGGTGAAGTTATAAAAACTTGATTTTAAAAATTGTCATACATTGTTTTGTTATGTTCTTAGGTTTGGTTTGTTGTTCTATTTTGTGGATTGATTGTGGTTATTCTAATGGGTGAAATACTTACCAAAGTATTTTTGTTGATACCTAGGCACTAGTTTTAGACCATTGGGATTGGGAATTTACTTTGGTCCATACTATATACTAGGATGGGTGTCATATTTGATGGAATATTGGTTTGGTTCATGATATTGATCTAGGATCCAAATCACCTTGAAATATTTGAGTAAGCCATTTAGGAGATTGAAATGGAACTCTAACATATTATCATTCAATCTAGGCCCTAATAAAAACCATGAAATCCATGGTAATGATGTGGTAGAATATATTAATATGAAGGACAATGAAATACTACATGATAATGTATTAAGTGAGCATAACCAGCAACCATAAATATTTACACTTATAGTACTTATACCATCCAATAGAGTGGAAATAACTATTTTAAATGGATTATTACATGAGAAAAATTACAAATCATCAATCAACACAGATAATATCAAGGTTTGATTCATATTATATTATAATTTTAGTACTACATTAGATGATATAAAAATAGTATAACTCCCAATATTTTAAACCACCTCAGAAGTTCTATATTATAAGACACTATATAAAGGAACCCACATGCAGAACCTCCATTAGCCTTTTTTAGTTCATGAGTATCCCTAATTAAATGAGAATAATATCCACCATACTTCAATGAATCTAGTAGTTATTAGGATCCTATAATAGGGGTTGATCTATCTCTACAACAGAAGGATATATTTCTAAAAAAATATTAAGGCGATCAAACTTTCAAAAATAATAAAAAATATGAGGAACTATTGAAAAATACCCATTTATATTGATAGTTCATCCATAGTAGAATATAACAACCGAGTGTTGTCCTCAATAATCCCCATTAACTAATCTAGACATAAACTAATAACACGTACTATGATTCCATTATAAGAATGATGAAACACCTTGGATATTCCCTTATATAATAAATGTTCCAATGAGAAACATGTTATGTAATTTGTATAACTGATACATATAAAAATTATGAACAACCTCGTAAATGGTTTTTAGATAAATGATATTAAAAATATATTAATCCCTTATTTTAATCATCTATGTTCCAACCAATGTGAATCATAAAATTATTCAATCCTCCCCATATAGAAGAGGTTACCATCTAGAAGTGAGGGTCTAGAGTTTTCATTTGGAGACTATACCCTTTGATGTCACACCCATACAACATTATTTAACAACATATATGTAACCAATAATTCATTAAAATATATAAATTTCATAAAAATTATTCAATAATAGAAGTAATTTCATTCAATACAATATTAAAGAAACACTCCATAAATGAGGCAAGTTAATACGTGTAAGCAGTAAAACTAGAAATAAATAAATAAAAGGATATCATGGTAGTTATCTAGATTCATTCCTATAACTAAGTAAAAATCCCATTGAAATAATCTATAACAACCATCATCCTAGCTCATTCCTTTCTCTATATCCTTGTTCATGAAGTTTTCACACACACCTATGTTTGTATGTAGGGTGTGAGTATAAACCAAGTAGGAAACCTTCCATGAATCCTATACATAATTTTATATTTATATATAGATATTTATAATAATATAAAGATCTATACATGAAAAATAATTCACTCAATCACATAACTTGCAAGTGTGAACTAATCGAGGATCCACAAACCACAGTCACACACACTTTATTTCCATACCATTATAATTTTTGATGTACTAAAACATTGAAATATTTTATGTTATATGTTTCTATATGACATTATGTTAATTGAATTTTCATCCTTTTAGGAAAATAATCACTCCCACCACTAAAGGAATTTAGTACCAATGACTCATGACTAACATCTGACCTACAATGGCTCAATTCAAGTCTCAATGTACCTGTAATGGAGACATTATCATAATAAGTATTCAAAAGGATATTAAATATGACACATTTAATATATAAAATATAGATTAAAAACGTAATTAAATATCAAAATAATTATTCCTTATACTATGGAAACTTACACAAGTAATGCATAACATAGAAATTAACATTGTGGAATATAAAACATCCAAGTAGATACGAATTGACCACATAGAAGGTGACATGTATTATGGAACAAATAATACATAACCAAACAATGGTGTAATGGAGTACCCACACATGAAAATATATATTATGATTAATTAATCATTACAATAGAAATATATAAAAAACCAATAATTTAAAAAAAATTATTTCCCTGATTGTAAGGCCTTCTTACCATTACAACATTGATGAAAAAATCCATAATATGTCAAGGGATGAAACCTATATCACACCTACACACATATGTTACATGAATAATACCCAATTAACCATAATAGAGAGTATAGAATTTTTCTTATTCAAAAGGGATCACAAAAATAGGTATAATCCACATAATAATTCCAAAATTTATTCCCTAATAAAGGAACATATAAGAATTTTCAAGGAGTGGAAACCAATTATCATTACCCAAGACCAATATATCATGACCCAAAACCAATATATCAATTTAGAATTAGTCATCCAATTGATAAAAGTGGTTATTCATAGTTATATCAAATATTGAACTGATATATGATCAATTCGAATGATATAATGAAAATCTGGATTATAAATAATAGATCATTCCATGATTGCTACCTCTAGATTTATCTAGACTTATAGTTTACTATACAAGAGAAATAAATAGGATATAACACCATGGAATGGGTCTACAATAGGTACTAATCAAAAATTGGTCAGACTAGGATGAGGTACATGTTAAGAAATTCATTAGTGGAAAACACCCTTAATGATACAAAATGTTGGGTTCCATTGGATAGATGGTGAAACTACATGCAAGATGGTCATTGTACCACTAATAGTTGATGGGATCATAAGAAATGATGGCCCCATTACAAGCACCACTAGCCGACCAGTTCACCACACTATCTAACCAACATGCTTATTTTAGCCACCATGAATAACCCAGATGACTCTAACATCTAGTATGTAACAAAAAAATCCTTTACCCTTATGAAAAACCACCATTAATTAACATAAGATAAGATATATCATAAAATTAATAAAATAGTCACTTGATGTCTAAGAATCTAAAATTATACCCATATTGAAAATTCTCATTCATTTTGAAGTGTCACTAAGAGATATAAAATGATATTCTCAATATACTACTACTAAACATCATACTCATAATCCAATGTATCCTTTTCAGAAATAACATGTTTCCAAATAAATTGATAAGTTGTACACTCTTACATGAAAATATTTTCTAACTCTATTTTTTTGATCTGCGCTAGGTGCTTCATGAATTACACATTACGTTCTATCTCAAAATCTTCACATTTTATTGATTTTTATATATAAGGTATGAACCTCTGAAACTATGTAATGTGTAATACACGTTTCATACCTCGACACCATATAGCATGATAAAACATATTTGAAAATATCCCCATACACATTGTAATCATAGATGGTGAAATAAATCACTACACTATATTTCATTATTTCTATAAATTTTTACTCAAAAATCAAGGAGTTTCAAACATGAAAACTCAATCATCCATAGTTTACTCTAATGTACATATCTTATAGTCATTTTATAATTTTTTTGGATATCAAGGTTCCTTAACAACATCAAGATAAGTTTTTATCTCTTATAGGTTACATATAACATACATGTCCTCATGATTATATTCATATCATCCTAATTCCAACATATCATAAAGCTATATAGAATCCATAAATAGTATCAAAGGTTCCTTGTCAATTAAATAATGTCTTCTATTGTTTTTCTCAAATATAACAATGTATAAATGATCATCTCAATCCCTTAAAATTACTATAATATATTACCATAATAAATAATCAATATACAGATGATCCATTATGGACATCCATTATTCTACTGATGATACACTATACTCATTATTATCTTGTTAACCAAATCTATCTCTAAGTCCATCCAAACAAATTATGGGAAATGAAATTCCTTGTATAACAAGATTCTAAAAGCAACTAGATACTTGAATACAACCTCATGTATATATATATATATTTCTAAATCTTCAATAAAAATAATCTCTCGAGTCATCATGAAATGAAGAAAATTATTATGTAGATCAAATATTACCCAAATATCTTAAAAAATACTTATAATCCTAGGAAACAAATTCATGAAGTCTATCATCACATCATACCTCTTCACCATAAAAACTATAATGGGATAATGTAAACCACCTAGGTGTAGGATCACAACCATTAACATATGGATGATAAGGCCCCATGAAGCAAAATAATAGAACTCACTCTTCTTGCATGGAAACCAAAATAGATGTTGGATATCATGGTATATCTTTCTCAACCATGGATTAACAACCCACATCTATTAATGAGTGTCCCACTTCATATATTCCTTTATGGGACCATCACTACATAACTCCCATGAACATCAATCACATATATAGTATCCAAGGACTCCCCTAAGAGTGAATCATCTCCATCTATGAACTCCCACATGACTGTTCACTCAAGATCAGACTCTAGACCATTCTACTAAATAAGGTGTTGTGAATAATGGACCGCATTTCACAACACCTTAATCCTAGAATACATTCACTATCCATTGAGCCATCAAATTCTGAAAATACCATTCTTCATATGAAGGAAAGAATATATGATCATGCGTCTTCTATGTTTTCTTACCGAGTGCATCTCTCTCAACATTAAAATTTCTAAAATAATAGTCCATATATAAATTTAATGTATGTATATACTCCACCTAATTAAACTACCATAGAATGAGACCCCACCTATATAAGAGGTACAACATGATCTTGTAGTCTTAATTGATGAAGAACCTCTCAACATGGAAAGAATATTTTCAACACTTTAGAATTTTATCCAGATCCAAAAACTCAAATTCTTGTGCTTGGTGGTTCTATTATTGAGGTAAGATGAGATGTGAATCATAAGTGACTACCTAGTCCATTGTTTTAATACACACCCCCTACCATTATATGAGGATTAATATTACACTTTATATCCAAAAATAGTCTCTTGATGAATGAAAACATGAGATTTCATTAGTCTCATCATGATATCTACAAATTCCTCTTCATGATTAGTCAACCACACACACATCACCCCCTTCATAGTAAGATATATTATCATTGATTACATACATGGTACATCCTAGATGAAATTACAATAGTAACCTATAATCACATAAAAAATTGATATAAATTAATTTTATAGGGAGTTACCATGAGATTATTACCTATACATTATCCTAGTCCACTGAAATTATCACCTTATAAATTATATTCTCTATGATAGAAGCCTCTTGAATCCAAATTTGAAATTTTAATTTTTTTAAAGCCATGATTTTCTAGAAATGTAATCAATTTAACTCAAGGATCCGACATGAATACTTTAATACCTCAAATATATCCAGATATAATCCATAAATACAAGAGTGAAGAAGATAAAATATGGATGGAAATTTCTATTCAAGAGTTCCATGAAAATGGATGGATCACTTTTCTACCGAAAACACATGAAACAATACTTATAATGTTCATCTCTTAACCAAAATGATTTTTCTAGAATATATTAATCTCAAGAATTGAAATTCTAGTGTCTTTAATGAATATTAGTCAGGATAACTCATCAAGATCCTTAAAATTGTTTTATAATATATTTAATCTCATGTAAGAATCACTATTTATAACCATTGTAAAATTTAGTATCATATAGTCCACATAGAACCATATTTTACCATCATCGTTCATGGAAAATACTTAGCTGCATTGGATGGTGATGTTCTTGGTTTGGTAATATCCTTAATCTTTAAATTCTTAAACTATACATTCAAATATCTTATCTCAGTATGTTTCAAATTATAATAAAGAATCTATATTAATTATGTGAATATTATGTGAACAATCCCAAATGATATTATTTTATCCTAACGAAGAACTGATATTTCATCTGTGAAGACATCCTAATAATGATACACTATATTGGGGATGATAGAGGGTGATACAACTTATTATCCAATGAGTTACATAAATTCCACATCTGCACTATGAGCTCCAATATGGCTCTATTATATTCTTGTACTTCATACTTTGATATACTAATCATAATTTAACAAGAATCATTTTCCTATAATATTGGTGGATGTTCTTAAATTTGGTATAAGTCTTTATGAGATTTATAACTAGATAACCACTCCATTCGAAATATGTACTCAAAACCATTACACACTATGACCATGTTGAACCACTACTTTTTAAAGTAACAAAATCTATTGTAAACTCAGCATATCGTTGGAGATAGTGTAAATTATTCCATGTCAGCAAGTCAAGGTCGAGAAACTCAAAATTGAACCTGAGAAATACATCTAATTCAGCAATAAAATGAGAAACAAAATAAAATAATGGGATGATCCTTTATAAAAGAATGTAGAACATGGATTCGAGGTAATAAAAACTATAACACTATTTATATATTTCCCTACTTCCCAATGAAAGGAACCCTATCTATTAAATACAACATACCTATCTATGGGGAATGAGTCTTTCATTACAGTTCATGCCTCTCCTATTTCAAAAAATGGTAGTTCCCATATATGATTCTACGTACACTTACGTAAATGATAATATAAGCACCTGAAATCTAGATTTTTAATCATAGAAATATGAATTAGAGATTATCTATCTTCTCACTATTATGAAAATTATTAGAATACTTTTCAGATCATGTACTAAAATTCCCTTTCTCTCTATAATAATAGAACATCGATGAAGCTTATCTATAAAGGGGAATATAATAATCTATAATACGGTTCTCCTATCAAGAACCATGAGATACCTTATCATCCTTTCTCTTCAAACTACTAGAAGATGAAATAATAAAAAACTAGGATGTTTGTATTGAGAAAATAATGAATACGGGATGAAACCCTATAATCATATTATCACATTTACCCTTGTAAAACTTTCGCCCTTGATAAATCCATTAGTATATGTCATCATTCCAATTACACTAGAGTAATATATACTCTCTGTGTGATATGAAATCGGAAAATTTTTATCCTTAATTATCTCATTTAATTCTAATAGAATAGAAAAGACTACAAATACTATAAAAAGTTGATTAAGTAGAAAAAAATATTGTTCCCTACTAATACTTCCAAACCATTTGATCCCTGTCAATATTTCCTGTGTTGGTAAAGAAATCAACTTATATAAAACCCATTATATACTCCCTTGTAGTGGACTAATGCTTTGCTTCCTATCGAATAATTTCCCACTACCTCCTGATGGGTCCACAATCATAAAGGTACCCAAAGTCACCATTTTATCCTCTCAAGTCTTTACTAGATGAACCAATACCTCAACAATTTAAACCATTTATTCAATATCCTATGTACCACTAACTATTTGGAATGCTGTAGGATAATTATTATTGAAATATCATGCATCTTTAATAATTATCCTTTCCACCCATCATCCATGATCCAACAAACTGTGAATGTCTCTATCTTGGGGTGGGTGTCAATCATAGAACATCGGAGTGGGTGTCATAACATAAACATTTGAATTCCCAAGTATGGTCCATGGTATAACTATATCATACTATAAATAAGGATAACACTTATATGATTTTCTCGGTAGCCCCATTAAGAATCTCTGAAGATGGATTTTTTATGATATTCTATTTTAATGTTTAGAACCCATAAAATCACTTTCCGAAGAGTAAAACATGTATTTTTATATGTAACATGCAAGGTATTCCTAATGGATGTTATATCCTATGATATTCATATACAAAAGTTTCAACCCACATTAATTTACAAAAGTCTGAATCATTTACATTCATACCTACATGTTTTCCAAAATAACCTATATAAAAAATAACAATATGCACAAATTATACTATCTAATAATAGTACAAATATATCAAAAAAACATTATATATATATAACACCAAAAAATTATCCCAATTCAAGGAATATTCACTTATGATCTACTATTAATGTAAACCAAATGTATATATGGGTCATATGATCACATGTACTTATTCATTATTCATAAACACACCCAAATACCATATAAAATATTTGTAAATACACTATGGTATATCATAAGTTCATTTCACAAGTTAGGGAGAGGCACATAGAAAATATCTTACCTTTGTTCAGTATCACCTCTTCCATTTAATAAATGCATTAGAATAGAAAAAATAATATGAATGGAATCCCGAGCTGTGATACTAATTTATAACTCCCATGATCAAATCACTAGGTATAAGACAATGTATAAGATGACCTCATGCATGGATCCCTATATAGAAGAGGTACTGACTATAAATGAGAGTCTTGAGATTTCATGAGGATACTATACCCTTGGTAATCATATCTATATGCTGATGTATAATAATATATCCAAACCCATGAGATGAAAACTTTGATAAAATAACTTAGCAAGTATGTTATATTAGAAGTCATGTGAGGAAATGAAATATTAAACTAACATCCACCAATGTGGATTCTCAATAGTTATAGTAATTTAAATTGAAAGTTAATAAATAAAATTATTTTTGATAATTATGTAGATTATGTCTTATTTCAATATTCATCTCTACAAAAAAATTCTAATCGATAACCTAATGTTAGAACACTTGCCATCTCCATATTCAAAATCATGAAGTATACATTCACAACATGATTTAAATGAAATCTATGAGTATAAAACCTATAAGAAAAAATAGGTGTGTCCTAAACACATGTGAATATATATATATATAGGTTAATTTAATTATTTAATGGTAAATTCACTTAAAATAGTTAAACAAGTAATGTATTGAGAAATCGTGTGATTACAAAGATTCCATGAACACTATCTATACTAAATAACATTCAGTTACAGAATATTTTCATCATTTGTAACAACATGAAATAGATTATTCTATATCTCTCCATCCACCATTTGGAAAATAAAAGTTCATCCTTTTATAAAGAGATTATTCCAACCTTTATTTAAAAGTCACACACATACTAATGGATACTTGCTTTCCACTGATGGTAAGCATGATTGTCATTCTTGAAGTTATGTAACTCTACACATATGATAGGATGCTCCCCATGGTCATATATAAATATGGAATTAACCCTCATCCAATGTATTATATAGTTCCAGAAAAATATTACTCATTCCATGATCAGGTGGTAAACATCGCTTGTATATCCCCAAATAATGAGTCATGAAATATACCATCCCCCTATTAGGGACCGACTACATTTTTCATGGACACCTATGATCTTGAAAACATATCAATGATTATACTGGAAATATAAAAATATATATCTAATCTAAAAAATAAAATGGTTCAATATTCAGTAATAAATATTCCCTAGGCTATGAAATATTACACTTGTAATAATTAACATATCAATAAAAAATATAGAAATATATCTCCATATATATTATAAAACAATTAAATATTACACATATAACACAAAACATTACAAGGAACAACACAACATATCAAAAATTCCAATGGCTATGAATTAACCACATATGAGATGTGACATATAAATAGAATCAAAAGATATTAAAAACTAACTGTCTCATGGGATACCAAAAAAATATAATATACCATCTCATACAAGGGTATCTGTACAAGAGACATTTACACAATCCAATATTTTAAAACATGCATATACAAAAGAAAAAACATGGTATTGACTTTCTACCATTAGAAATTTTATTCCAAATTCATTTATTTATTGAGGGATAACACCTTGAGTATACTAACACATAATTATTATCACAAGAAGAACCCAATAAATCATAATATAATTAATTTAATAAGTATTATTATAGAGGGATTATTATATGTGGTACAATCTAAAAAAACATACAAAAAAATGTTATCTCTAAAGGAAAATCATTACATAATGAAGGGGAGTGAACCAACTATCACGATGAAAAACCAATATATAAATCTAGAATGAATCATATATGAGATCTATATTGAGATTCATAGATATAACAAATTTTACTTAGAGATGTGATTTATTCTTGGTAAAGAATGTGAATTATGATTAGAATGTATAAATCTTGTCTTAATAGATGACTCTAGATTGATATGGATATCAAGAACACTAGATTATGGTATGAGGAAATATTGAGAACCATTGAATATAATTCTTGGATCTTCATTAAAAAATGGTTAATATTTCAAATATGGTTTTGTTAATAATATGATTAGTGGGAAAAGGAACAAACTCCCATTTCGATTAAAAATCTGTGGCACTACCAGCTCTCTAGTAATTTTTCTCTAGTTATCGTATAACTAGTATCTAGCTATATGGTGTTTAAAGGATGAATGATGGGATTATAAATTTTCTATGATCTAGAAAACTATTGGGATCTACCAAAATATAGGGCTCACTATTAGTACCACCAACTAGCGTGTGCGACCATTGGCTGGTTGGTGGCATTTTTAAGCCACCATGAATCCCACACATGCCTTCTATGATTTATTCCAAAACCTGATGCCCCATTACAAATAAAAGAAATAACTAAATGAGAAAATATTAAAGGTTATTTCATAATATAAATAAAATAATTTCATAATAGTTAAGAAAATATTAAAATAATTTTTATATTGGGAATTTCAACCATATGAATCCTTCTAGAAATGTTGTTGACATTAGTGAAAAGTTTTGGAGACAATTTTACTAACACAAATATGTGAGTAACATACTCCGTCACTGAAATATCTCCTTGATCCAAAGTTACAAACAATTTATCATTTTCTTGATGAATCTATTCATGATATAACAATGGATTAAAGGCCTTCTTAAAAGTGTTCAAGGTGAGGTAATCATGTAAATAACATTACATTATAGAATCCAACCACTAAAATCCATGTCCTTAACTGATATAACTATAACACCCAACATTTGGTTTCTCTAGAATCATCAAATAATGGAAAATAATTTATATTCATTCAATCCATTTATTGAGATCACATGTTCTATTTTAAACACATATGATATATGTATTTTGTTTAGTAAAATCCAATTCATCAATATTCATTCATTACTAGTTTCCATCACCTTATTAAACAAAAGTTAAAATAACCAATTTTAAAATTTCCACTAATGTTGGTTTGAATAGTGGATTTCATGTCATACATTCCATTCCGTGTCTTCCCTAAAATTCATAGATATCCTTCTAGTAGGAATTATCTATTTAACATAAGAGATAACACCTTATTATAAAATAAACACATCAATGAACCAAAAAATAAAAAAAAATAATCTATTTAAATTACACTAAATCTAATTGGAAACTCTTTAAAGGTTTATCTAAATAGTCATAAAAGTCATGTTCAATTCCTGATGAAATATCTCTATCAACACATGAAAACAAGAGGTCAAATATGAATGTCAGCTGGCTAGAAACCCTCACACAATAACCGCACAAATTGTGATGGTCATAATCCTAGAATACAAACCATTTATGAAAATGTAAACTATAATCTAATTTTTTTAATCAAACCTAGTCAGGTGGCTAGGAAGTGTCACAAATTCTCTCCCTCCACAAGGATTGATTTGTGTTTTTTATGTCCATGGGATGGATTTAAAAACAATGATATCAAAACAAAAAACCATGGAAAAATTATCCATTTAAATTCCCACTAAACATTTCTAATATATGAAATTATAAAATAAAATTTTATCATGAATCATGAAAGGAGAATGAGATAGTAATGAGACATAGGAAATACAATCTAATGGTCTAAAACATGAAATACCTAAAAACCATGTTTCTTAGAGATCTCCCATCACAACTATCCAAAATACCATTAAGTGAAGTCAACCTAGAGATGACATCCATTAATGTGTCACCCTTCCCTTTTCTTGTGTCCAGAAAAACGAAATTTACATACACCTAAACACATATCTAGAGTTAGAGAACAATTCACATTACAATACCACTTTGAATATATAATATTTTGATCATTATGAGACAATTAATTATATCATTAAAATGAATAAAAAAATATCATTATAATTTTATTTAAAAGGGTACACTTTAAAAAAAATATTTTAGTTTTATTTATGAAATTCCATATTGAAAATAACTGTAAATATTAGTAATGTGCATGAATGATTTATAAAGGAAATAATCAAAATATCTATATAAAATATATTATTTTCATCACGACACAAAATTTCATTGATTAATGATGAAAGTGAAAAAGTGAAATATATCATATAGTAATATGTAACTAGGACACAAAGAGAACACCAGTTGGCCCAATGTAAATCTTACGAATGCTGATTCTACCATAATTTACCAGTATAGAATTAAATCCCCCTAGTATAGATACACTCATTAATTCATTATTATGATTATAATGTGACACAAAAAAGGTTCTCATGTGCTTTGTTTTCAAAAATCATTATCCTATACCATGAAATGATTTTTTTAAAACATTAAAACAATTAAAATATTTGTGTTCTGATGTTCAAAAACACTTATTAGGGTTAAAACCATATTTCATGTATTTTACCAATTACATAATGGGATTAAAATGGTTTTAAATAAATTCCAGAATAAATATGTCTTATATTCCTAATAATATATAGTTATAAAAAATATCCTTGATAGATACAAATTTATCAATTTTCTTTTATTGTTTCCCAATTAAAACAGAATAACAACATGTTTTTTTAATGAGAATCTCTAATTTCATGTATACACTTCCCTCACCAATGATGATAACATATTCACCATCGAAAAAAGTTACTATATATGAGAATTTTAGATCCACATGATCCTAGATCTACATTAATAATCTTGATATATAAGGGATCACTCTATGGAATTTGATAATGAATGAAAAATGATTATATTCCTTCCCAGAATCAACTAATTTAGTATACATGGGAATAGTGAAGAAGGATAATTTATCAATAATATGAAACATTAGTTATATATCATTTGGAATTATATATTAATTATCTATAATTTCATCAGTAATAAGTATAAATTCAACAAAAATATAAGTTTTCGAATCATCTTTTCAAATTAGAAAATTTAATTCTTAACAATATAGTGATAACCACTATGACATTAGTTGCCTCAATCAGACCAAGACCATGAAACCTGATAGGCACAACATCAATGTTATAGTGTAATATAATGGATTTTTTAACCCACCACATGCTCTACCACATCATGGTGGTGTCTATTAATTTCATTTTTTCATAGGGAGATACCTAATGTCCAACCCCAAGACCATTCACCATCGTGGTTTTATTAGTCCAAACTCTATCACAAATAGTGATTTTTAGAATATAATGGATGAAATTTTGGAATTTTCCATCATGGGGATCACCTCAAAATTACCAAAAACATATTAAATTCATCATATACCCTAAAAAACTTCATGAACATGAATGTAACCATCACATGGCTCATTATGAATTGTGATTGTGTGCCAAAGTTTGTAACACAATCACTCAACTATAACTCTATTTCCAATTTTTCATGACCCCCTTCACATGAACCACTCCTCAAAATGAAATGAATAATGAGAGATTAGCAGTGATGCTAACCTCTAATATTGTATAGGTTGTTGATAACCAAAAACGTATTATAATCCACATAAATATGAGGAATTTAAATCCAAATATAAATATATGTATATTATTTAAGTGGAAATAATCCAATTAACACCATAATATATATAAATAAAATTTTAAAATTCAAAATTTTAATGTCCTAATAATTCCTAAAAAATTAAAAGATCCACGAAATACAAAGAAGTGATAAAAATAAAAATTACTCTAGTAAAACCAAATCAAAATAGTATAGCATATTTGTATTTCTAATAATATTTGATGGACCATAAAAATAAATTACATATATAACATAATAATAAGTTTATTCATAGGTCATTCTCCCAAAAACATTAATGAAAATTTGAATGAAGCATACTAAATCCCATTAAATAAACAAATGAAACCAATTTGACACCTAAATAGTTAAAACTATATTACATCATATCCAAGTATCAATATCTAATTAATATATAAATGTAGGAATACACATATCAATAATTATATGTAAAAAGTTACCTTGAACATATTTCCCCTTGGTATTCTCTCTCTCATACCCCATTTACAAACATCATGTTCTACAACCCATTCAATAATTCCTATCACGCTCTTTTCATCCATACACCATTCATATAATCATAAAATCCTATATCCCATTTTCTTAATCACAACCTAATGACCATCATCTTTTATTTCACTAAAATGTGGTTTTTAAAGACACTACTTCTTGTCTATTAGGAATTTATACCTCAAGAAATCAAATAAAATTCATGTACACCAATAGAAAACTACATTAAATATATATGGAATACTAATATGTTCTACAAACTATTTTCATGATATCCCAAATATAAAATTATAGTAAAACGATAGCCACTATATCTCTTAATGATATGTAAATTATAACTTCATATAGTTCATTAAGCATACATATTAATATCAGGAAAATCTAAAGGGCATGTGGGGGATAATTAAGAACCAGTTACTGGTTTCCTAACCAATATAGATTTTGGAAGAATTAAACTTCAAAATATATTGTAATTATATTCCCAATAAATTCATATGTTTAATCATATAAAATAATAGAATATAAGAATTTTAAAATGAACACCTCTAATAGGGGAAACTTCTATCCCTTAAATAGAACTAAAACTGTCATCCTATATGACACCTAGATTCCACTACTATAAAATATGACACAAATTATATAATATTGAAATAAGTATTATAATTAATCACCATTAACTATTTTAACTTTTAAAATATTAATTACATACCATTCATTATATAATTAATAAATTTATGGATAATTTTTTTTATCTCACCACCAACATCCACAATAACATTTCTAGTTCTACAAAAGACTGTATTACTTCATAATTCACACTAAAAATTCCATGATTCCCACCCCATTATATAGGGGAAATATTTCTGAAAATCACATGGTTTATTAATAACAGATTTTCACCAAAAACATCAATCAATTGGGTTTCATTATACTCTCATTTATCATTTATAATTTGGGTACTCTAGGATTAATATTAACTATCATAAAAGAAAGAACTAATAATTTATAAGACACGTGTATTAGTAAGTTGGTAATAAATAAAAACAACCATTAATATATTAAACATATAAATATTTAAGACCAACATGATAGAACTATCATGAAATCCTATATCCCGACTATTTACAACCATATCATCATCTTTCTCAACATCATTCCACATGATAAATTGTATCCCACTATTTCCTAAATCCATGCATACTAAAACCTAGGAATCCAATCTAAATGTTCTTAAAATATTTCAACCATATAATGTTTATATGAAAGAACATCAAGGGGTATAACATCCTATAGAACATATACATGAAAATAAAATTATAATCATCTTGAAATATTATGGGAAAATCATTATAAATAAAAAATTAGTCATTACTTTATAAAATAATAATTGCCTTCAGATGGCCAAAATATTTATATATAGTATACATTATCTCTAATTTTTTTTAATTAACTGATTCATTATTCATAGGTTCTATTAGAATTTCACATAACATTTTACATTTCCCAAAAATATTGATCCATGTATGCATTCATTAACGAATTTATTATCATCTAGAAATTTTAAAGGATACATTATAATTATATTTACATGTTATTTAATAATTCATTTCATTATTACTCAATAATATTTTTATTATATTTAAATAACACAAACCATCATAAAAAACAACCATGAATATATCAAAATATATCAAACTATCCTAAAAATACAAGTGGATTCACTAATAAATCTTCAACACATTCGATCCCAATATCACATTGAATCAATATTGATTCTAGTAAACAAATTCCATTGGTTAATGCAAAAGATTTCTAAGGAATCTAGTTAATGAAATGAAATAATAATAAAATAAATAACTAAGAATAAATATCTACCCCAGATAATTTATAATATTAATATTCTATAACTAATAATAGTTGAACCATGATTAACCACCACTAATCATGATGAAAATCAACTCTGATCCTATTAATATCATACCCAAAAAAACAATGCTATTAAATTAACTCTAGTAAAATGAAAATCCACAAAAAACATAATAATTAAATATATAATGAAATATGGTGATAATAAGAGATGAGAGAGTATACTGATCCTCAATACATTAATCCAATGATCTATTTTGTGTATACACTCAATGAGAGTTTCTCGAAAATGGTGATTGTTTTAGGTGTCTATTATGGTTTTAATATGGTCAATAAAAATGATACAATGATAATTTAGGGCTTGTATTTATATAGAAATCACAAATGGAATCTAAAATTGTGTTGTGACTCCCATTATACCCTTGTTTCCTCTAGAAAATTAATGATCCAGATTTCATTCATTTGGAATATTCATATTCATCCTAATCTCACATGTTTTAAAAAATATATAAATATTTTAAATAAATTTTCCTTACACCGCATCATAGTGAATGGAGTCTCAGAATATTAGAAAGAATCCATGACATGTACCATAGAAAGGTGGAAAACCCCTCACTATTCAAACCCTACACATTGAATACAAAAATATGATGGAATTCAACTCATTTCTTTCCCTTCCTTTACATACATCTTGAGTGTTCCTCATCAAAGAATCCTCATTCCTAATAGTGTACTATGTTGGTTTCTATGATTCATATATAGAAAACTATGGGATAACTACACTATCCAACATGGTGATTTCAAGCCTTTCTATTCCCAACAGGGAAACCCAAAAAACCTACAGAGGCACCATACCCTCCATTATAATTTTTCAATCTTCCCCATTTCTTATATGGGTAACATGTTATGTTAAATGCATTTAAAAATGTCCTTTGTGTATATGTCACTAATCGTGGGGAACCAATAACAATAAAACGAACACAAACAACCTAGTTCCCTAGAATATACTTATAAATTTGGTTTTTCCCATGACCAAATCCAAAATGGCCACCGTCATGCCAACCACCATGAGGTGGTTTACTAAATGCAAGGAAAAACCAATTTGTAGCCCCCAAATCCCTCAAAACATGATCCCAAAACCTCTAATACCCATAAAAAGGGATATTTTTTAAAAATGATTCCTTTATAGACCACCCATATAAGGCCCTATCCTTAAACCTTACTTAATCTTGAGTTATTAAAAGATTACACATTGAGGATCTTTTATGGTTTAGAGTTTTAGAGAATTAGATCATAAAACATGCATTACATCCCACATTTAAACAAAGTGGTTACAATAAAATATAGTATTCATTTTTTTTCCATCAACAGAAACATATTTAAAATAAAACATGGATTCTTTCTTGACACTTCCTTGACACTATCATCGTATCATGTACCCTTCCCTTGACCTGTGAAAAACATTTCAAATACATGGGATGAGCATAAAAAGCTCAGTAAGGGATATAAAAATATGGAAAGGAAACATGAGTACATGTATACATAAGAATCAATGAAATGATAATATACTCATAAAACATAAGCACTTTAACATACCTCATCAAATCATGAATAAATCATAGAAATCATAAGAAATAAAGGTAACTTGAGGCATTCATAACATTCTTATGTAGGGAGTAACCCTCTAGGTTACGTTTGGAATACCCATCACATTATATTCCCTAAATATCTTTGGAGAAACCTTAACGTTTAACTCCTTCGCGTTACCCGATGCATTGGAGAGCTATATCGGGCTCACCCACCCTTAGTTTATCACGAAACCACCCGTCTTCAAAATAATGCCCAAGAACCACAACATAATCGTATCACATAAAACATGCATAAAGTAAACATAACATTTCCACATTTCAATCACAAGATATCAATACAACACATTGATATAAAAACATTATGAAAACCATTTTCAATACCAAAATAAAAGAAAAGTAAAACATGGTATTAATTTTTTTAAAAAAAGAAGGTATGTCTTGTTGAGGAAGCCGGAACTCAAATAATGGTCACGGTGGCGGAGAAGTCGTTGTCACCGCTTATATACGACAAAAACATTTCCTTTTGTAGTTTAGTAAAACACTTTGTATAAAAAATATTCCTTTTGGATAAACATAAAATTCAAAGGGGTTTATACACTGTATAAAATAAGGTTATGTATAAAACAAAATATGCCTCAATGAATGGAGATTGAGACGAAGTCCTTTACCTTGAGTCTGACTTGACTCGATCGTTCTTTAATCTCATTAATAATAAACTTGAGTTAATTTATACTTGCATAAGAACCTTTTTCAAGTTCATTATTCCTTTTATATCACTTATTACCATGTCATGAACACTATGTTTTTATTTAAGTTAATAACGGTCATTTTAACGATAATTGGTACTTGAGTCAAAAATAAACTTTTTATAATTACAAGTTGTTCATGTGGTTAAATATCCATTATATCCAGAATTTTATTCATGATGTAGATATAATATATATCATATATATCCAGTACATTCATTCATTTATAATATTACACAACATTTAGAGGTAAGAAATGAAATGCACCATTCATGGAGACGGTAAGTCGTACGTATGCATGAACGCTACTTCCATTTCTATTTCATATTTAATGGAATTAAAACATAATGATACATAATAGTATTTTAATTCCAGTATGATATCTTATATAATATCATTAAATATATCCTTTATACGTACCACATATTTTATTAACGAATCAAATCACTTTGAGGGGGCGGTAGTCCGCACTTCCTAAAATGAAGATATCGCGTATACCCATAATGGAATCCATAAAGGCATGCCAAAAATGAAAAATACAGAAGCTTAAGGAAAACATAAACATATTATATATCATATATAAATATAGTGACATCTTAATGGCCACCATTTAAAGTGTTAGAAGAATATTGAACAATCATCATTTCGTGATGCAGAAATTCGCCATCCACGGAAACCGTATGTTCTTTAACCATTAGATATAGGTGTGTGTAAGTGTAGCTCGAATCCTTATTATAACAACATCCTAGTATATTGAAGATACTACAGTTGTTACAAAAGAAATGAATAAAAAGAGTTTATGGGGTTGGAGAAGCAAAATAAAACAAAAGGACTCATGTGAAGACATTACCTTAAAATCGGGTAACTCCCATTGGTTTGAGCTCAAAAGCTTCCTTGGAAAGACTTATTCCCAAGGTGAGGCTTCTAAGAGTTATAGAGGGATGTGGACAGACAAAATGGGTATGGTTTGGCCGAGCCAAAGGCTTTGGAAGTTTGGGTAAGGAGGTAGAGGTTGGGGCCTTTTATAAGAGGAGAGGAGGGGAACTCTTGGAAAGTAAAAAAATGTTACATTATTTTAAAATGAGTTTCGGATTTAAAAGGTCCCACATTGATATAATTAGAGGATAAGGTGATTAGAGTTCGAAATGTACCCAACCAATAGGTTTTTGACAAGTTTAGGTCTTAGATTTTACATTATCTTTTCATTTTATTTAAATTGTTAAATAATGAGGTAATCGATGCATCATCATGATGTCATAAATAATTTAATTTATTGATTGTCTAAAAATTATAAAAAAAATACTATGATTTATGAAATATTTTTATCTTTCCAATGAAAATTTATAGTCAAAAATATTACTTGTATAACCCCATGTAAAAAATTGTTTTAGTAAAATAACTCTTGTTTGTGACATTTTTTACTTTAACAATAAATTAAAAGATATTAATGTCATTTTTCTTCCAAAGTGGATCCATGGGGTCCCCGAGTTTACCCATGGATTTTCTTGGTCGGACATGACACATCCAATAATTGTAGGACATGTGTCAAGTTCATTTCATATTATTAAAACATTATTCTTACCTTAAATTACACTAATTACCTCTAATCGCGATTAAAAACTTAAAAGTTACTATTCACCAAAAAATTATTTTAATCCCATTGAACCAAATTTTTCTTATTAATGAAAACCATGTATGTAGGATTTTTGAAATTCAAAACACAGAGGTGGTAAAATTTCATTTAAACGAAAAATCAGTTTTTTAAGTACCACTTAGTGGTTTCACTATTCCTCAAAAATTGAAGTTTTTTAGAAAAATACCAAAATTTTACCCTAAGATATATTTGATATTAAAAATTCAAAAATTATGTCTATTTTAAAGAATTAAAAACATATAAGTTGCATTAATTAATTTTATAATTAATTCCTGCTGTCAGAGAAAATAACGTGTTTTTTATGAAATAATAAGTATCAAAATATTGACAGTAGTTTAAGTCCAATTTCAAAGTGAAATTAATTACAACGACCACTATTGGATTAAATGGTAAAAATATATTCTAATTATACCTTAAAACCAATTCTAAATATAATCTAACAATATAATTAAATTAGATGAAAAAGCAGTTTTGATGTAAAATGCAGTATTTTTCACTATTCATTAAAAAAAATGAACATTGTCAGAAAAATACCAAAAAAATTTACAATGTAAATTTCAATTTCCCAATAATAAAGAATAAGTTTATTTTGACAAATATATCTTATAAAATTTTCAAAAGGATGATTTAAAAATGGTTTTCCATCAAAAAGGCAGTAAAACAATATTTTTAAAATATTAGTGTATTCCAGGCTTAAGATTGGATTTATTCTCATTTTAAGCCTATAAAACACTGTCTAATTCATCAGTAGACATAGATAAAAATATCTATTATTCATTACTTACTTGGTATGTTATATCCTCCCCCCCTTTAGAAAATTGTGTCCCCGCAATTTTTTTACATATCGAATAAGTGCGGGTATTTAGCCCTCATTGCATTTTCAGATTCCCATGTTGCCTCTTCAATCATGTGGTTTTTCCAAAAAATCTTTACCTGGTGAATCACCTTATTTCGTAACAATTTCTCCCTATGTTCAAGAATCTGAACTGGTTGTTCCTCATAAGATAGATTCTCTTCCAACTGAACTACCTCTGGACTCAAAACATGAGATGGATCCGGCATGTACATCCATAACATAGAAACATGAAAAACATTGTGTACCTGAGATAAAATCGGAGGTAAATCCACTCAGTATGCAACTGATCCAACTCTCTCCAGAATTTCATATGGTCCAATGAACCTTGGACTCAGCTTTCCTTTCTTACCAAATCGCATCACACTTTTCCAAGGTGAGACTTTAAGAAAAAGATGATCACCTACCTCAAAAGAGAGATCTTTCCTCCTATTGTCTGCATAACTCTTCTGCCTGCTCTGAGCTGTTCTCATGTGTTTCTGTATCAGTTGAACTTTTTTTGCCAACTCTTCTACCAATTCTGGTCCCATCAGCTTCCTTTCACCCACATCATCCAAAAAAGTTGTAGTTCGACACTGCTTCCCATATAATGCCTCAAATGGTGCCATCTGTATACTGGAATGAAAACTGTTATTATTAGAAAACTCAACCAAAGAAAGATGTTGGTCCCAACTTCCCTGATAATCCATCGAACAAGCATGTAGCATATCTTCCAAAGTCTGGATTGTTCGTTCTGACTGCCCATCTGATTGAGGATGAAAAGCTGTACTAAAATTTAATTCAGTACCCAACGACTTCTGAAGGCCTTTCCAAAAGTTAGAAGTGAACCTGGGATCACGGTCAGATAAAATGGAGAAAGGAACTCCATGTAACCTGACTATCTCTTTAAGATACAAACGGGAAAGTTGATCTAGGGAAAAATTACCTCGTATGGAAAGGAAATGAGAAGATTTTGTCAAGCGATCAACAATAACCTAGATTGCATTATTAACTCGAGGTTTCTTCGGCAATCCCACAACGAAGTCCATGGATATATTCTCCCATTTCCACTATGGCACTGGTAAAGGCTAAATCATCTCTTTCGGTAACTTCCGCTCTGCTTTAACCTGTTCACATGTCAAACACTTCACAGTAAAATCAGAAATATCTCTTTTCATTCCATCCCACCAGTAATACTCCTGCAGATTTCTATACATCTTAGTACTGCCAGGATGAACTGAAAACAGAGAACTATGAGCTTCACATAACAAATATCTCTTCAACTGTGAATCACAAGGCACACACAATATCTTCCCAAATATCAAAACTCAATCATTATCAATGTTGAATTCAGGAAACATACCTTTCTGAACCAGCTCTAATTTTTTCTGCAACTCACTGTCTTGCTTGTGTGCTTTCTTGATTCTATCTGATAGAGAAGATTTCACTGATACCTAAAACAAAACATAAGTACATCCTACACCAACAAATTCTATTCCAAAGTTCATCAAATCTTTAACCAAAGGATCACGTTCCAAACTCATCATTGTTAATGAAGAATTACTTTTTCAACTCAAAGCATCAGCCACTTTATTTGCTTTTACCAGATGGTAATGAATTGTAAAATCACAATCCTTGATAAATTCTAGCCATCTCCTATGTCTCATGTTTAATTCTTTCTGAGTGAATATATACATTAAAATTTTGTGATCGGTATATATTTCACACTTTACTCCATACAAATGATGCCTCCAAATTTTTAAAGCAAAAACTGCAGCAGCTAATTCCAAATCATGTGTAGGGTAATTTACCTCATTACTTTTCAATTGTCGTGAAGCATAAGCAATTATCTAATCATTCTACATTAGGACACAACCAAGTCCTTTCAATGAAGCATCACTGTAGATAACAAACTCACCATTCCTAGAAGGTAGTGCCAAAACTGAAGCATTCACCAATCTTATTTTCAATTTCTGAAAACAATCATCACATTCTTTTGTCTAGATAAACATAACACCCTTCTGAATTAGCTTAGTCATTAGACTAGAGAACTGTGAAAAATTTCTAACAAAACTTCGGTAATACCCTGCAAAACCAAGGAATATACGAATCTCATTTACATTTGTGCGTCTTGGACATTCTTCAACAACCTTTGTTTTTGCCGGATCAACAGTTATCCCATGTTTAGAAACAATGTGACCAAGGAAAGAATTTTTTTGCAACCAAAACTCACACTTTCTGAATTTCCAATACAATTTATTTTCTTTTATGGTTTTCAAAATAAACCTTAAATGTCTTCCATGCTCCTCTTTACTTTTAGAAAACACCAAAATATAATCAATAAAAACCACCGAAAACCTATCCAAGAACTCAAGAAAAATTATATTCATTAAGTCAATGAATACAACAGGTGCATTGGTTAGCCCAGAAGGCATTACTAAAAATTCATAATGTCCATATCTTGTACGAAACACAGTCTTTGGAACATCAGCTTCCATTACCTTCAGCTGATGGTACCCCGATCTCAGGTCAATCTTTGAAAAATACTGAGTTCCCTGGAGCTGATCGAACAAATCATCGATATGAGGAAAAGGATATTTGTTCTTAACAGTGATGTTATTCAAGGCTCTATAATCAATGCAAAGTCTCATTGAACCATCTTTCTTTTTTAACAAATAAAACAGGAGCACCCCATGGTGATGTGCTAGGTAGAATGAAACCATTATCTAATAAATCTTGCAATTGCTCCTTCAACTCTAAAAGTTCAATTTGAGCCATTCGATAAGGGGGTTTTGAAATTGGCCTAGCATTAGGAACTAAGTCAACAGTAAACTCAAGTTCCCGATCTGGTATTATTCTAGGAAACTCATTAGGAAAAACATCAGGATACTCATTTACCACTGGAACATCATCAATCGGAACAGTTCCCCTATTTTCAACAATATGTGCAAGGTAACATTCATTTACATCTTTTACAAGTTTCTCGGCCTCTTGATACGTTATCAACAGTAAGGGTTCATTCTTGTACACAAAATGAAAGTCTTTCTGAAAAAAAACTTATTTATCTCTCTAGTCAATCTTAGCATGGTAAATAGAGAGCCAATCCATACCCTGGATAACATCAAACTATACTAGAGGTAAAACAATAGGGTTTTGAAGTAGATTCTTTCCACAGATAAGGATAGGAAGATTCTTATAAATTATTTTTGCCTTAACATTTCCCCCAGGTGTTTTTACCACAAGTTCAGGAGTCATTTCTTGAGACGGTATTCCCATTTTACTAGAAATGTTTTTAGAGATGAAAGAATGTGTAGCCCCCGAATCAAACAACACACTGGAATAATCTGAAAATACAAACAAAGTACCTGATAAAACTTCATTTGATGGCACGAAATCTGCTGAAGTAGTTGCAAAGGATTTCAGCACCCATTTCTTCTTGTAGTTTAACTGCGTCCCATCACTAAAGCTCTTTGTCGGACACTCGTTTGCATAGTGACCCATCACATTGTACTTAAAACATTTCACTAACTATAGATCAAATTTGGTCTTACCTTCACCTTGATCTTTTTTAGCGCAATCACGAGTCTTATGTCCCATCTTACCACATCGGTAGCACTTTCCAGAATTCGGAAGACATTCCCTAGCATACCTTTTACACATTTATCACAAATTGGAAACTTAGTTTTCTTACTATCATACATTTTTGAAGAATTCTTTCCTTTCCCCTACCACCTCGGTCTCTTCTTCTGTTGGTTGTTATAAAACACTTGATCATCTAAAAACTCCATTTCCACCTTCTCAGCACATCGAACACGATTTTCACAACTTTTGAACTCACGAGAAGCTAAATCCCTTCGATATTTTGGCTTTAATCCTGGGTAAAAATGATTGATTTTACTATCAAGATCTCGGATAAAATTTGGAGAATACATTCCCAATCGAGTGAACCTTTCTTCATAGGCAGCCACTGAGTCTTCCTCTTGCCTCAATTCCAAGAATTGATTTTCCATCCTAAGTCGAACAACCTTAGGAAAATACTTCTCAAGAAACATACCTTTAAATTCATCCCATTAGAGAGCATCAATCTCATCAGCGTCCCTAACATTTTTAACCATCGACCACCACTGATATGCTTCACCATCCAAAAAGTAAATAGAAAGACTAACCATTTGATTGTCTGAACACCCCATGACATCGAAAATCTTTTCCAGTGCTTTAATTCACCCTTCAGCTAGCATAGGGTTAAATGATCCTCTGAATGATGGGGAAAGTTGCCTCATGAAATGTTCCACCACGGACATGTTCCTCTGCGGTTGATCTGGCTGATCTCGTGCATGGATACCGCCACCATTTATCGCTTGAGTCAACTGCGCCATTACTACAACAAACTATTCAGTTCCAATAACGACCATCTCAAGATGTTGATTCAGAAGGTTATTTACTTCTATATGCCTTCCTAACACTGCTTCCCTTTTTCCTCTGCAGAAAAACATTCTGAACAAACATGTCTTAGATGAAGCAACATGGTAACCTTCAAATGCTATATCATTTCAATTTCACCATAAAAAAATATTTTTGGATAATAATTTAATAAAATTCTAACTCCTAAAGTTATCTAAACTGACCTCTAATACCAACTATAAGGCCCCATCCTTAAACCTTAATTAATCTTGAGTTATTACAAGATTACACATTGAGGATATTTTCATGTTTAGATTTTTAGAGAATTAGATCATAAAACATGCATTACATCCCACATTTAAAAAAATTTGTTACAATAAAAGATAGTATTCATTTTTTTCCCATCAACGGAAACATATTTAAAATAAAACATGGATTCCTTCTTGACACTTCTTTGACACTATCATCGTATCATGTACCTTTCCCTTGACCTGTGAAAAACATTTCAAAAACATGGGATGAGCATAAAATGCTCAGTAAGGGATATAAAAATATGGAAATAAAACATGAGTACATGTATACATAAGAATCAATGAAATCATACTCTACTCATAAAACATAAGCGCTTTAACACATCTTATCAAATCTTGAATAAATCATAGAAATCATAATACATAAAGGTAACTTGAGGCATTCATAACATTCTTACATAGGGAGTAACCCTCTTGGTTATGTTTGGAATACCCACCACAGTATATTCCCTAAATCACTTCGAAGAAACCTTAACGTTTAACTCCTTTACGTTACCCAATGCATTGGAGTGCTATATTGGGCTCACCCACCCTTATTTTATCACGGAACCACCCTTCTTCATAATATTTCCCACGAACCAGAACATAATCATATCACATAAAACATGCATAAAGGAAACATAACATTTCCACCTTTCAATAACAAGATATCAATACAACACATTGATATAAAAACATTATGAAAACCATTTTCAATACCAAAATAAAATAAAAGTAAAACATGGTATTTATTTTTCTTTTAAAATGAAGGTATTGATTGTAGAGGAATCCGAAACTCAAATAATGGTCACGACGGCGGAGAAGTCATTGTCGCCGCATACGTACAAAAAAAAATCCCTTTTGTCGTTTAGTAAAACGCTTCGTATAAAAAAGATTCTTTTTGGATAAAAATAAAAGTCAAAGGGGTTTATACACCGTATACAAGAAGTTTGTGTATAAAAAAAATATGCCTCAATGAATGGAGATTGAGACAAAGTCCCTTACCTCGGGTCCGACTTGACTCGATCGTTCTTTAATCTCCTGAATAATAAACTTGAGTTAATTTCTACTTGCTTAATAACCTTTTTCATGTTCATTATTCCTTTTATATCACTTATTACCATGGCATGAACACTATGTTATTATTTAAGTTAATAAAGGTCGTTTTAACGATCATTGGTACTTGAGTCAAAAATAAACTCTTTATAATTACAAGTTGTTCATGTGGTAAAATATCCATTATACCCAGAATTTTATTCATGATGTAGATATCATATATATCATATATATCCATTACATTAATGCATTTATAATATTACATAACATTTAGAGGTATGAAATGAAATGCACCGTTCATGGAAACAGTAAGCCGTACGTACACATGAACGCTACTTCCATTTCTATTTCACATTTAATAGAATTAACACATAATGATACATAAAAGTATTTTAATTCAAGTATGGTATCATATATAATATCATTAAATATATCCTTTATACTTACCACATATGGTATTAACGAATCAAATCACTTTGAGGGGGCGGTAGTCCGTACTTCCTAAAATGAAGATATCGCGTATACCCATAATGGAAGCCATAAAGGTATGCCATAAATGAAAAACACAGAAGATTAAGGAAAACATAAACATATTATATATCATATATAAATATAGTGACATCTTAATGGACACATTTTAAGGTGTTAGAAGAATATTGAACAATCATCGTTTCATGAGGCAGAAATTTTCCATCCACAGAAACAGTATGTTATTTAACCATTAGATGTAGGTTTGTGTAAGTGTAGCTCGAATCATTCTTATAAAAACATACTAGTATATTTAAGATACTGGAGTTGTTACAAAAGAAATTAATAAAAACAGTTTAGGGGGTTGGAGAAGCAAAATAAAATAAAAGGACTCGAGTGAAGACATTACCTTAAAATCAGGTAACTCCCTTTGGTTTGAGCTCAAAGGCTTCCTTGGAAAGAATTATGCCCAAAGTGAGGCTCATAAGAGTTATAGAGGGATGTGTAGAGACAAAATTGTCTGGGTTTTGATGAGACAAAGGCTAAGGAAGTGTGGTTAAGGAGGTAGAGGTGGGGGCCTTTTATAAGAGGAGAGGAGGGGCACTCTTGGAATGTAAAGAAATGTTACTTTATTTTAAAATGCGTTTCGGATTTAAAAGGTCCCACATTGATATAATTCAAGTATAAGGTGATAAGGGTTCTAAATATACCCATCCAATAGGTTTTTGACAAGTTTAGGTCTTAGATTTTACATTATCTTTTCATTTTATTTAAATCGTTAAATAATGAGGTAATCGATGCATCATCATGATGTCATAAATATTTTAATATATTTAATGTCTAAAAATTATAAAAAAATGATATGATGTAGGAAATTGTTTTATCTTTATAATGACTATTTATAGTAAAAAATATGACTTTTATAACCCCATGTAAAAATTGTTTTAGTAAAATAACTCATGTTTGTGACATTTTTACTTTAACATTAAATTAAAATATATTATTGTCATTTTACTTCCAAAGTGGCTCCATGGGGTCCCCAAGTTGACCCATGAATTTTATTGGTCGTACATGACACATCCAATAAGGGTAGGACATGTTTCAAGTTCATTTCATATTATTAAAACATTATTCTTACCTTAAATTACACTAATTACCTCTAATCGCGATTAAAAACTTAAAAGTTACTATTCACCAAAAAATTATTTTAATCCTATTGAACCAAAATTTTCATCTTAATGAAAACCATGTATGTCGGATTTTTGAAATTCAAAACACAGAGGCGGTAAAATTTCATTTAAACGAAAAATCAGTTTTTTAAGTACCACTTAGGGATTTCACTATTCATCAAAAATTGAAGTTTTTCAGAAAAATACCAAAACTTCACCCTAAGATATATTTGATATTCCAAATTAAAATATGATGTAAATTTTAAAAAATTTAAAACATATAAGTTTCATTAATTAATTTAATAATTAATTCCCAATGTCAGAGCAAATAGCGTGTTTTTTATGAAACAATAAGTATCAAAAGATTGACACTAGTTTAAGTCCAATTTCAATGTGAAATTAATTCCAAAGACCACTATGAGATTAAATGGTAAACATATATTCTAATTGAACTTTAAAACCAATTCAAAAGATAATCTAACCATATAATTAAATTAGATGAAAAATCAGTTTTGATGTAAAATGCAGTATTTTTCACTATTCATTAGAAAAATGAAAATTGTCAGAAAAATACCAAAAAATTATCCAATTTAAATTTCAATGAACCAATAATAAATAATAAGTTTATTTTGACAAATAGAGATTATAAAATTGTCAAAATATTGATTTAAAAATGGTTTTCCATCAAAAAGGATGTAAAACAATCTTTTAAAAATATTAGTGTATTCCATGCTTAAGATTGGATTTATTCTCATTTTAAGCTTCTAAAACACTATATAATTCATTATTAGACATAGATAAAAATATCTATTATTCATTACTTTCTTGGGATGTTACAACCCAATTATCTATACATAATAAACTACCCAATAAAAAAATAAACCATCAATATGAAACCATTTTACAAAAACCCATTTGAGGGACATAAATCAATAGAATTGAACTAGGATGGTACATATCTTCATAAAAATTCTATGATCTAAAAAAATATTCATCTTTTGCAGTGGAAAAAATATAAGCAATAGATAATTATGTTACCTTAAATTAATTATAAATTAATATTTATCTTATTAATCTTATTTAAGCTCATTTTAAAACTAATATTGAAAATAAACTTTATGAAAAACCATATTACAATATTAAATTATGAAAATAAGACAATAAAAAAGTTGTATTTACTAATTTTAATTGACTGGAACCTATCAATCATGGATAAAAACTACCTCAATGGTTCTTGAGTGAACAGAGACACATAAAATCATAAATATATATTATATTATTCATCATCAATGAAAAATATTTCTATTATTTTCCATTATTATATCAAAAAACTTCAAAAAATATATATGTTTGTGTGTGTGTGTTTAGTGTTGAGGAAAATATTACTCCATAATATTTAACTAAGTTTATCCCTTTCATTTCCATGTATAATAAATTATAAATAACATAAATAATATTATTTAGAAACAAAGTGATATATTTTGTAATACTTTATAAAACACATTGAATAAAGTTATATAAATGTCAAATAATTCCTAAAAGGAATTCCATATATCCAAGAACACCATATCAATTTATTATTTGTTATATAAACCATAAATACATAACTTGATGCATGAAATGGAATATAACTTTACTAAAACCAAAAAAATAAACAATAAATTAAACAACGACCATATTATTTATGTAATGAATCATTACTCCCCATGATTAATATAAAGGGGTCATTATACTCTATTTTTTTTATTTATAAACAAAACCAATAAATTTTTTCTTACAATAGATATTAAAATACTCATAAATCTATTAAAAAATTCTCTAAAAAATATTTTATTTTGAAAATAATTTTCTATTCCTAATTTACCATAATACAGATATCATTAACAAATATTTATTTAGATATAATTTCTTTTTTGTACAAAAAATATTCCATGATTTGAAACTATTTTTTCATTATTAACATTAATTTTTTTTAATTATATCTATTATAAATCCATATAAAAAAACATTAAATTAATTTTAAATAAATAGAACAATTTAAATTAAATTTATTTCTTGTATTTTAAAAATAAATCAATCAAAATCCATTGAATATTATCCTATTAATGAAGGTGTAAGAGCAACATATTATTAATGTTTTTTATTAGAGTTCTCCAAAAGCACAAAATCTTATTATCTTGAATGGGAAAATGACCAATCCATGTTATTCAAATTATTCATTAATAATATTTTCTTACTTATATAAAACTGAAATTATAATGGGAGATAGATTGAAATATCATATAAACATTTGATAAAACCTCTTTTGAATTTACTGTATCCTATAAAATAATTTCATGAAACATGAGTGACACATTTTTTTATTCAATAAGAACATAATAAGAGACAATAAACCAAAAAAATTATTACAATCATTGTGTAAAATAATAAATTCCAATCATTTTTTTGATTGAGTGGAATTTCTCATTTCCAAATGTCATAAGACCATTATTCACAACTTTCACAAGGTGTTAAAACATAATGAAGGTTTTATAGCCTAATTATTGGTTATACAAAAATTAATATATATTTTTAATAATATGAATTCACATAAGGTTACACTTTCGACAATCCATTGATAATTCACACATCCTTCCATCCATTGACCACCTCCTGTGAATAACCATCCATTACCAATGTATAATATATAGAGGGGGTTTAATTGAGATATTAATTTTGTAGAATAATATATTTATATACATAATATCAATTAAATTCCATGATAAATTTCCCGTTTATAACACATTCATCATAATGTTTTAAAAAATATAAATTTTCCAATATTATAACAACTTTCTCCTATTAATCCAAGACATTAATTAAAACCAATAAATTTAAATTAAACACTCCTATTAAATATATACAAAATAATATCATATTATAAAAACATATACACCACATACCCTCATATTAAATAACTATAAAATGATAGTTTCAAAATTACTTTAGTTGGTTTCTAAACTACACATGATAACTATATCAATCACAAATACCAATTTTAATTACATTTCTCTCATAAAACATTTCATGTAAAATTTACAAAAAAATATTCCAAATAAAATTATGAATTTTTATGTTAATAAAATTACATTAAATATTCAATGATTAAATAATAAATAAATTATAATGTAAAAATGCTACATCCCATTACAATTAATTCATAAAAATAACTCAGTAACCATTTTTAGAATTTTTTTTAAACCCATATAAATGATTCCATATAATCTATGAATAAAATCATTATCCTATAATATAGTTCATGAAAATAAAACTTAAGGGTCCCTAAGACTTAATTATTATGATAATTTAGTGCATTGAGGAACATATTAGGGAACACAATATGGGATTATCCATGAACTTACATCAATAATAATTCAATATTTTTCCTTTAATTTATTTGTGTTTCCCCTATAAATTATGCCACTGTATTAAAGGTGAGTACATTTATGTTATCCCATTATAAAAGACTTGTAACATCACATTTATAGAATCAATTTTTTTTAAACATAAAAATTAATCTTATATTTTAATATTTTTTTCCAAATATAACCTATAATATGTGTTATCAGACATATATATGAAGGAAAAAATTACAGCAATAAATTTTGAAATTTTAAATAAATTTAACAATAAATTAACTCATTAATGGAATGCAATCAATTATTTTGGACATATTTTTAAAATAGTCTAAATTATGTTATAATTATAGTTCTATATTGATATCTCTTATGGATATGTTAGGAATTGTTTTTTAAAATCCATCAACTATAATGAATTTAACTTATGTTTCAAAATTTACTACCCAATTTCATTAAAAAAATCAATACATTGATTTTTTTCATATATTTTTATTTATTATTACATTTTACAATTAATAAATGTTTAAATTAGTGTTGAAATTCACATGGATTGATAAACTTATAAATTATAAAAATATAATATACTAGTAGAAATACTGTGAATGCAAAATTATAGTGGGAACATCTCAATGAATAGGATCCCTCTATCATAATTAATCTAATTTTAGAATTAAATTATTTAAAATAGTCCAAAAAAATAATGAAAATATTTTTAAAAAAAATATACTACAATATAAATAGATTATAAAATGGAAATAAATATGAATCAATGGAATATATTATGTTTTTCCAAATTTAATAAGAAGTAAAAAAATAAAAGTTTGTATAGGAATATTAAATGTAATATCCCATGATCACCATTGTATAAATTATATCATAAATCCCATTTATATGTATGAATATTGAAATTTTATAAACAATTAATATTATATTTCCATATGAAAATAAATTATCAATGTTGGATTTGAGGGTTTTCTTTAGTAACAGTTCATACAATAAATTAAGATCTTGTAGAAAATAATTTCCTATTGAATATTACTCAAAATTTTTGTTAATAATTTAAATTGACACTGATTTCATTTAATAAAAGTATAAAAGTAGATATAACACCTCACACCATGTTATATACCATTTAGATAAGGTTTCCCAAATCTACCCCACCCAAATAGTTTCCCTTTTATCAATTTAATACAAAACATATAGATTGATTCAACTCTTGGCCTAGATGAACATAATTTCGTACTATTTTACTTGTATACTTGAATGTTTTCAAAAAAATTGATCATTATATATGATTTTATAATAAAAATAAAAATATGTTGTTCGATTTTTTCACAAATTAAAACATTAAAATACTTATATATATTTCCCTAAACATGGTAATCAATAAAAATGTGGAATAAACACAAATACATGGAAAATATGTAAAGACCTTAAATTTTTATTTACAATTTATTCAGGATAAAAATATCCAAATATTCCATGATATTAATAGTGAATGTTTTTTCCTCAAAATATAATGCTTTTAAATTAATTAATATAAAAACAATATAGAGTAAAAATATATTTAATGATTGGATACTAAAACTAATATACCATATGAATTTCAAGTACATGCGGGTAAATATTATATTAACATTTTTACGATAAAACAAAAAAAATCCAAAATAGTTATATTTTCATGCTCAAGGATTCCATCAAATATTGAATATATATTTGTATTAAAACATATGAAACATCGATTCCCTGGTCAAAACTATAATGAGTCCTAAAAAAATAAATATTTTCCTTAATATAAAATCATTCATCTCTAAAAATTGAAACATTGATTAGTGTGAATAAAATTCCATTTTTAAAATTCTAAATAGATTCCCCTATAATATTTTCTACTGTTTCAATTAAAATAATTATATATAATAGAATAAAATCCAACTTATCAAATGAAAATGAACATTTTACTATATTATTAAAGTATTATATAATTAAATATATCTTTTTTAGTTCCTAATCTTATGGAATGACTACATAGTATAATTCCATTTAATATTTCATTTTGTATACAATATTTTTATAATTTAGAATTAATCAAAATCATATAAAAATAATTTAAATAATACAATATACTAAAAAAGGATTCATTATATCCAAATATAACATAATAGAGATGTTTTTGGATTCATTAATATTTTTAGATTACTCATAAAAAAATTTCATCCTTTGGGAAACATCAGTTGTATAGGAAATTTTCTAATATATTTGTATTATATCAAAATACCATATAGCATCCCAAGATTTAAATACATCGATATTACATCATTTTAAATTAATATTCAGTATATTAAAGAAATACATTCCTTAGGACCGTAATAGATTAGTGTGTTTGGAAACATGGAAAAAATTATCCTATCTTGGTGAATGATCTTCAACATGTCCCATAAATATTTCCACCTTCAGTTCATCTACATGAAACCATCCATCATATCCAGGGGAAATGAAACATAATAAGGGGTGACATGAGATTATTTATAAGGGAAAATAATTGAAATGTGTAAGCATTATAGGAAAAAGGGTATGAAACTTGATAACAACATTTGATAAAGATACCCTATATATTAGAGATCATAATAACAATTGGTAGTTCATAAGACATGGATAATAATAAAATTAAGAGTATAAGTCATGAAAGCATTACATAAGAATAAAACATGTATTTTTGGAAAAATCATAACCTTATAAAAACCCCATGTCATGGTTTCCTACCAATGACATTATAACATGTTAGGCTTAGGTTAATCACCCGTGTAACTACTTTAGGATTGGAATTACCTCCTCTGTACCCTCTTGTTTTGGTCTTGGGATGTCTTCATGTATACCCTATTGTTTGGGGTTAGGAAGTCCTCATGTGTACCCTCTTATTTCATGAATGGAAATTTATCCTATGTAACCTCCTGTTCCAGTCTTGGGATGTCCTCCCACGTACCATATTATTTGGGTCTTGGGTTTTCCTCCCACTTACCCTCTTGTTTAAGGCTTAATATTTTCTTCTATGTACCATTTGAGCTCAAAAAACATTTATCATTACCCAATGCATTAGGGGGCGATATAGTACCCACCCATCTCAAAATGAAATCATTCATACAGGTTCTATAAAAATCATAAAAAATCATATCATAACCCATGAAATGAAATGGGTGTCATAAACATGTATTCATATCTTATTATATGGAAAAATGAATGTTTTATAATCATTTAATCAAAAGTATAACCCATAAAAAAGTGTGATTCAAAATTATATAAGACATGGAAGAGAAAAATGTTTTATAAGAATCATTTCATTAAAAAAATAAACCATTCAAGGAGAAATATGAATGAAAAAATTGGATCATTCATTATAAGGTATTAAGTAACACAAACAGATATCATATTATATGAAAAATTACTTGGAGAAATATTTTGAAAACATTTCTTGAGAAAAATATTCTTTCTTCTCTAAAAATTCTCTTTAAAACATAATACCCCTTTAAAAACCATTTTCTTAAAATTAAAATTTAAATATTATAATAAAATAATTGAATGTCTTTCAAAAAATATTATTCATTGAATAAATATAAATATATCTTTAAAAATATTTGGAAACCATTTTCCTTGAAATTATATAAAATGATCATGAAATAATTTTTAAGCAATTTTCCCTCAAACCAAATGAAGGAGCCTGAAAAACAAATTAAAATAATTTTCCTTGAAAAATTATAAAAGAATCATGAAATCCGGTTGAAACCCAATTCATTGAAAATATATTTTAGAAAAAATTTATAAAAAAATAAACTTTTAAATATGAAAATAAAGAATCAAATAATTTACGATTGGTAAATCTATACGTGTTGTACGAGGTAAAAAGTGCATTATTTTTGCATGGTAAAAGGTTAGAAAAATGCATCATTGAGAAATTTATAAGAATATTCCATTGAAATAATTTTTAAAATAAAAATTAAAAAAATATCATTCAATTATCATTGGATATTAGTATAATATTGTTGGAATCTCTTTTTAGAAAACACAGTTTTGAAGGAATAGAGATTTCTGACTAAAGAGAGGGTAATGTTGGAATTTCTTAAGAATAATTTCTTATTTATCATATGTACCAAGGATTGAAAAATGAAAACAAATACATGAATATATGATGAATAACTATAGTATAATAATATTCATGTGATTTATTAATGTTTGGATCATAATATTTCATTAAAGTAAGAATAAAGATAAATAATCTTGAAATGTGATGATATTGTTTCAATAAACTCTTACCACTTTGTAAATTTGAACCATACTCCAAATGTAATAAAATAGAATTACATGAAGATTAAAATATCATTAAATTAAATAGATTCATGATATATAATTTCAAAGTTAGTATATACATCTCAATGAATAATATTGGTGCATAACTTGTAATATGTCTTGAAGATTGAAAATTAAGAAAAAATAACTCTATTGACTTGGTAACTTTTGAAACATAAACCCCATGAAATAAATATCATAAAATGGATATGTAAATACCCATAATTTTAACTATAATAAACATATATTACATTGATTGGAATTATACACACCACACAAAAGGAATGGGTAGTTAATAAAGTATATATCTCAGGGAAATAAAAAGTGAGATGAAATTACCATAACTTTTGTATTAAATATCTTCATACTTTTACAAGATACATGTTTAATAAATATAATTTTATTATAAATCTTGTAAAGGATACTATTATTATATATACTACCATATATGGTTTTATTATCAACTTATATTTCCATCTTTTTAACAATCCAAATAAAAGGTTTGACTTTGGGTTATATCTTCATTGTTCTTCTTATGTATCTTAATTTGTATTAATAATCTATAGAATATATAAGTATAAAATTTAATACACCATTTATGGAGATGATAAGTCGTAGATAGGCAGGAATGTTGATTCCATTTTTATTGACATATTGAAAGGAAAACTGGAAATGGAATATATTTATATATGTATATAACACCATTACAGTATAATTATAATTTTATATATCTAATATAATTTCACTAAACACATAATTAATACATTCTATTTAGTGTGTGAAAGAATCACATCGCTTTGAGGGGGGCAGTATTCTACACATCTTAAAATGAAATTATCGAATTTACACCAAATGGAAAGTAAAATGACATGTGTTATAAAATTGTTATATAACAATAAAAAAATAAAAGAACAATATATTTCATATATAAATATAGTTTCCATTATAATTTCCATCATGAGAGGTGATATAGGAAAAATGAACAATCATCGTTTAGTGATGCGGTAGTTCACCTCATAGAAAAATAGTTTTTTTACCCAATAGATCGATGTGTTTGTAAGTGTAGGTATAATAATTATCATAAAAAAAAATTGGTATATTTTTGATACTATTTTTTATACATTCATAGAATAAAAAGAGTGTATGGGTTGGGGAATTAAAGGATCTTAAGAAAAGACGTTGCTGTTTAATTCGGTAACTCCTTTTGGATTGAGCCAAAATGCTTCCTTGGGTTGATTTGTGTACAAGGTGAGGCTTCAAGGAGGAGGTAGAGATTTTGGGAGATTATTTAGATAGAGTCTGGGAGATCCATTGTCTTGAGATGTGTGAGGAAGTGGGTGGAGAGGAGGCATTTTTATATTTTTTGAGGAGTGGAACTCTTATAAATATTTGAAGAGAGAACCCACATTTTTTTTGAAGTGAACCCAATAATAGTCCAATGTAGATCCAAGGGAGGATATGGTTTAAATAAGTATATAAAATTGATCTGGGGAAATTGTTTAGGTCATTTTGAGTCTAAAATGTATGGTTTTGTCCTTAGTTAATCATAATTTTACCGTAATCAACGTCATAGATTTTAATTTCATTCTCTAATGTTTTTGGTATAAAAATAAGGTGAACTTTTTATAAATTATAAATTATGATGATTATATATATGGAATATATTTTTCTAAATTCTAATCATAGATGTTTTGGAAATTAATTTATAATTAATCCCATTGACGGGACAACACTGTGGGTTTTTAAAGTAAAAATTGATCAAAATTATGCGATGTTTTTTATCCCATTTCAATGTGAAATTGTATAAAATATCATAAATTAGACTAATTGATTAAATTATTATCTTATTAAACATTTAAATCAATTTTAAATGTAATTTATACTTATAAATAAATTAAATGATAAATATGTTTTGAATTATAAAATATTATTTTTAATTATTCACTAAAAAATAATACCTTACAGAAAAATCATTAAAATGTATCCTAAACGAATTACTTTGTATTTGATATAAATAGAATATTTATTTTAACATATTAAATTTATAATGTTTTAATTAATTGATTTTGAAATGGATTTTCCATTAAAAGGAGTTAAATATACCTATAAAAATAGGTTTTATGCATAAAATTGTGTTTTTTCTTACCATATTTCTATTGAATCGATTGGATGTATATAAAAAATATTTTATTTAATATTTAACAAGTATATTAAATTAATATCACTCACTAATTATAATTAATTTAATTTATTATCTTTACAAAACTTTGTGACTATAATAATAATATTTTATTTTATATTCATTCCGTTTTCACATTCATTTCTAATAAATTGATAACCAATGAATTCATCACATATTTGAGTAAACAATATATTTTCAAAAATTAGATAAATTTATTCATCAATTATAATTTAGGGACTAGGTTATCTATTATTCTATTAAATAATACTATTTTAATGATATATCATTGTTTAGTAAAAACCCGTCATGTGTGTTATGAAATCCATCCAGGAATGTCATTATTGTGTGTAACACATGATATCATTAGTGTTTTGTGTAGAACAAAATAAAATTTATGTTTCATTTAGTGCATGATTAACTGGTTTTTTTTCTAAAAAAGGAAAACATAGTGAATTAATATAAAATAAACTATTTCATGTGTCATGTGACATAAATGAATATAAAAAAGCTTAAATTAATTCCAAAAAATAATTCACAAAATATTAGGGTGTTACATTATACCCCCCTTAAATATAATATCACCATAAAAAATCATCTGGTTTATCAAATTTTTAGTAATTTAATGTTTTATTCATTTAAACCCAGAATAGATAAATGAATACTAAAATATCCTTTTAAAAGTGAAAGTTTGAAACATAGTAGTTTCCTAAAGTAACATATAACGAGGTTTCCATGTATGGGGACTTTTGTGGTAAGTTCAAGTATAAATATGGAAGAAAAATATAACTATAAAATTTCAATGGATAGTGATAGAGAAAAAGGTCAGGAGAGAGTCAAAAATTAGAAATCTTTACATATGTGATTATCTAGGGTACCATTTGATTCATTGGAAAAGAATGCGCTAGGAAAAAAAATTTGTTTCAATATCCACTATCCAAAAGATAAATAATTATCATCAAAATATATAGTTGCATGATTTCTAGACATCATTAACCTTTGTTGTTCCTTGATCCACATCACCTCATTCTCCCAAAATGAAGGTGAATTTATCTTTTCTAAATAACTAACACATTACAAGATCGAGGATATTCCATTCCATCTATCATAAATTATCCTCAATACCTTGTTTTTAAATTTTTTACTGAATATTAATAAATCTTCACTTTGTGACATAATAATTTAATCTCAAAAAAATCATTTTTTTCTAAACTAATCTTTCCATAAATGGTTAAACTTATAACCCATAAAAATATAATTCACCCTTTATTCCTTAAATAAGATCTTATCTTAAACAAAAAAATAATTCATTATAAAAATGGGGCCATACTATTACTAATGGAATATCAAATGTAATTTCATTATTCCATAATCTATGTTGGGAAATGTAATCACATGAAATCTCACTAAAGTATGCTCATTACGATTCTCACAGTGATTGTTTCTAAAAAATTAGACGTATGATTACCATATAAGGAGGCAAAAATAATTCTATATTAATTATATTGGTCAAATTAATTCATTATGATTTCATAAGTTTTACCTTTTTCCTTTTTTTTCTAAGTTTCTTTGTGTTATAATTCAATTTAGTCCTTGGACTAAGGGACTTGTAAGAATATAACCAAAACACTATGCAATTGAAACACTAAAGTGTGAGGGGTGTATTATTTGGGGAGTTATTGTTATTTATATCATTATATTACATCCTTAAATAAATTCATAGTTAATCCACATGATGACCTTACGTTACACACACAAAACATTTAGTTGACCCCTTAAGACAATTCCATCCATGTTTCTTCCCACAAATTTTGAATAAACGGAGGATCCTTTTCTTTTCTCCACGGTTGTTAAATTTTTATTTAAACTCCATCTTCCATTTTTTGTAAAAACCATGAGATTGATACGAAACTCCAAACTATATTTCCACCTTTATAGTATAGATATCCACTTTTTCATTACCTTTAAAGTCACTTATACCTGAGGCATTTTGAAAAATATGTTTCAAACCACTAAATAATACATCACAATCCTTGTAAAAATTATCATAAGCATGAACAGGGTTTTCATCCCCATTCTAATGCTCTTGGAATTCTTTTTACATCATTGTATTAAAAATATGATGAATATACTTATTAAGAAAAAAAAGTTCTTTAACTCATCCAAATATATTAAGCCAATTTCATTTAGAAACCTTGTATTCTTTATTAGAGACCACCAATGACATGATCCACCCTCTAACTGATAAATATACAGAATGAATTTTCTATGTTTAAAACATTGGATAAATGGAAATATCTTTTTAGTGGTACTGATCCATTATACAACAATAATTGGATTGTAAAACCCATTCATAAAAGGTGGACTATGACTCATTAATGACCCAATAGAATGTTGTTCCATTATTTACTCATTTGGTAGTCCATCATGGTTCATATCTAGAGAAATTTAGAAGAGTATAGAAACAATACATTTCCTTCCTTACCCCAAATAATTTGGTTTCTCATGAATAAAGTTACTGCATTTTTTGTTGAAATCACAATTAAAGTGGTTCCTTCTTGTTCTATACATTGACTAAAAATAAAATCATAGATTAAGAATCAATTATCCATGTGAGGATCCCCATAATCATGAAAATTACTTCTATGATATCTAAATTATGAAACTATTCCTAAACTATGACAAATTAGGTTATTACTATGTTTTTCATAAACAAGTACTATTTAAATCCTTTATTATTGTTCATGAAGTGTTTTTAAATTCCCAAATCATATCTCCAAAAAGTGTCAAACCAGGTGTGTAAAAAGGCCCTATTTCGTATACCAGATAAACCTGAATTAGGCTTTAGACATCTTTTTAGAGTTTTTACCCCTAGGTATATATATTCCATATCCATATCCACTTTTAGTTTCCAAAAAGGTATTTATTTCTTGGAAAACATTTAATATATCCTTTACTAAAATTCCAGGACATTTTCTTAAATGTTAACACTTTCTTATATTTATCCGTAAATAAATCAATAAATACGTCCATTGAAATATACCAAGGGATCTCACCGATTTTTCTCGTACTAGTTTTTAAATGATGACTAAACCATTAATTTTTACCAACTATAGTGAATAGAGCATAACATACATAGATATAATATCATTTTAGATGAATATTTGTTACCTTACAGAAAATACATGACTAAGAAATGTAATAGATTAGTGTCTTTGGAAACACGGAAAAATATTCTATCCTAGATAATGTTTACAAAATCACCCATATATATATATCCACCTTTTTTAATTTTACCTAAAACAATTCTACATATTCTGGGGAAAGTAAAAAATAACAATGGATGAGAATAAATGCTTAGTAAGGGTAAATAAATAAAATCCATAAGAATAACATGAAAAAAGGGTATTGAACTTGAGAATATCATTTCTAGAGCATACCATGCATGTTATATATCATAATGAGGATTGAAAGTTCACAAGACATGGATCATAAAATAATTAGGAGCATAATTCATGAATGTGTAACATAGGAATAAAAGATGGATTTTGGTAGACACATATGCATATAAAAACCCTATGTCAAGGCAGAAATCCAAGGCCATTGTAACATGTTTATCTTGGTTTAATAACATGTGTACTTACATTGGTCTTTAAATTACCTCTTTTTTACCCTCATATATCAGACTTGAGATGTCCTCCATTGTAACCACATGTTTTAGGCTTGACATGTCTTCTAGCGTAACCTCGTATTTCAAACTTGGGAAGTATTCCCATGATCCCTATTGATTAGGTAATGGGATGTCCTCCAATTTATCCTCTTATTTCTGGCGTGGGATTTATTCCCATGTACCCTCTTTTTTTGGGCTTCATATGTCCTCGCATGTACCCTTTGATCTCATAAAAACATTATCATTACCCAATGCATTGGAGGTAGATAATGGACCCACCAATCTCATAATGAAATAATTCATAAATATTCAACAAAATCATAAACAATCACATCATAAACCATGAAATGAAATGGGTTTCATAAATATTTAATCAGTTATTAACCTATAGAAAAATAGATCTTTCATAATTATTTCATCAAAAGCATAACCCATGAAAAATAAGCTGGATTCAAAATCATATAACCCATGGAATAAAAATGAGTGTCATAAGCATCATTCCATCAAAACCTAAACCATTAAAAAAGGAATCTGAATTGAAATATTGGATAATTTTATAGAACATAATGAGTATCCTCAACATATTTCATATTATATGGGAAATAACTGGGATATATATTTTGAAAAAATTTCTTCACTACTATATCATTTCCTCTTGGAAAAGTACCTTTAGAACATTTAACCATTTCTAAAACAATTTTCATGAAAATAATATTGAAATATTATAAAGAATTATTTGAAAACATTTTGGAATCCATTTTCATTGAATATATATAAATGGAGCTTGAAAATGTTTTGAAATCTATATTCCTTCAAAACATATAAAATGAGATTGAAATTGATTTGTAAATAATTTTCCATGAAAACATATAAAAGGATCTTGAATTTTTTTTTAAAATCCCCTAAAAAATCATAAAAAAATATTTTAAACCTTTTAAAACCCATTTATTTTAAAATATAATTAAAAAATTTTATTATGAAAATTACATTTTAAACATGAAATCAAATCGTCAAATAATAGACTATGGGTAAATCTGTACATCTCATAAGAGGTAAAAAGAACATTCCTCTTGCATCGTAAGAAGGTTAAAAAATTAATTATTCAGAAAGTGATAATAATATTACTTTGATGTCATTGGTAAAATAAAAAAGGGTAACAATTTCTTTTAATTATCATAGTATATTTTTATAATATTCTTAGAATCCTTTTTTTGGAAACATGTATTTGAAGGAACACATATTTCTGACTGAAGTGATGGTACAATTAGGCTTTCCTAAAATCCCTTATTAACATTATTATGAATAAAGAGTATATAAATGGAACCAATACATTAATATATCATGAATAACCAGAGGATAATAAAATTCATGAGATTTTTTAATATTTGGATGTATAATTTATCAAAGTAATCATAAACATAAACACTCTCGAAAAGCGATGAGATAGTTTCCAAAAACTCTTTCCACATGGTAAATTTGAACCATACATCCTATATAATAAAATGGAATTATATGAAGCATAAAATATCATAAAATAATTATATTCATGATATAAAATTTTAAAGGCATTATATGCATCTCATGTAAAAATATTGGTTCATAACAATACATGTGTCTCAAAGAAGAAAAAATGAGACAAAATTACTTTAACGATTTGGTAAAATTCTAAACATAAATACCATGGTATAAATATTATAAAATGAATATGTAAATAAAAATAATTTTAATTATAATAATAATATGATACATAAATGGGTATTATACACACCATACAAAAGGAATGGGTGGTGAATAAATCATGTATCTCACAAAAATTAAAAGTGATATGAAATTCACTTAGTTTGTGTCTTGAATCTCTTCATACTCATACAAGATTCTAGAATAATAAATAAAATTTTATTAAAAATAGCTAATAGAAAGATATTCTTATATATAATACGATATATGGTTTTATTATGACATTATATTACCATATTGTTAACAATCATATGTTAATGTTTCACTTGGGGTAATATCCACTTTGTTCTTCTCATGTTTCTTATATTGTTATATCATTAGTACTTATACTTATATAATTTTTCTATAACATATACCATGATATAAATATAATTTATATTCATTATATTTTAATTATAATTACCTATATAATATATAAGGATGAAATGGAATACACAGTTCTTAGAGACAATAAGTCGTATGTACGCAAGAATGTTGTTTCCGTTTTTTCTCGTATTAAAATAAATATTAAAAATAAAATAAAATAATATATCTATATAAAAACATTAAATTAGATTTATATTTTTATATATATCATATAATTTCACCAAACCCATCCTTAAAACATTTAATGTATCATGGGGATAAATTACATTCTTTTGTGGGGTGGTAGTTCATATTTACTCCCACAAAATTATCACATTTAAACAAAAGGTAAATTAAAAATATATTTGTTTTAAAAGGAATAAATAATATTAAAAACATAATAAATATTATATATGACATATATAAATACAGTTTACATTATAACGTCCACCATGATAGGCGTTAGAGGAAAAATGAACAATCATTTTATAGTGAGGTGATAGTTTGCAGTACACGTAAATAGTATATTACCCATTAGATGGAGGTGTGTGTAATTGTTGGTCTAATAATTATCAAAAAAACATCCTAGTATATATATAATACTATTTTTTATACAATAATGGAATAAAGATAGTGGAAGGGGTGGATAATGAAAGGAGCTTCATAGAAGAAGTTACCTATTAATCAGGTTACTACTTCTAGTTTATTCTAAAAGTATTCATTTGGGTTTTTTACAAAGAGAAGATTTTAGGAGGAGGTAGAGATGTTTTGATCTTATTTGATCATTTTTAGGTGTGCTAAGGGGATTTAGAGGTGTGAGGAAGGGGGAGGATATGAGGCCTTCTTATAATGGATAAGTGCAACTCTTATAAATATTTGAATAGAGAATTCCACCCACGTTTTCATGTTTCAAAGGGTGGATAGGGTCGATATATGTCCATAAAATGACTCTTTGACAACATTATAGGTCGTTTAGAGTGTTAAATTTAAGGTTTAGTCCATACAATGGCTGAATTTTACCTTAATCAATGTAATTATTTATAATTACATTCATTAATATTTTGGGTAAAAAACTACATTAACATTATAAGAAACTATAAATTATTCTTATTACAAATATGATTTCAATTTTTCGAAATTATAATCACTAAAGGTGCAGAAATAAATTAAAAATTACCCCCACTGACAGGACGATACTTTGGGGTTTTAATGTAATGAATGATCAAAAGTTTTTTATGTTTTTATATCCAATTTCAATGTGAAATTGGTTATAATTACCTAAATTGGATTAATTGTTAAAACTATTTTATAATTAAAAATTTAAACTAATTTTAAATATAATTTAACATTATAAAAAAATTAAATGAAAAATAAGTTTTGAATTAAAATTCAATATCTTTAATTATTCATTAAAAAAATGAAACCATATAGAAATATACTAAAAACTTAAGCTATCATTATTATTTTTGTTTATATAACAAAATAAATTTTTATTTGGACATTAATAATATAAAAGTGACAAAAATTGAATTTAAAATGGTTTCTCTTATAAAATGTAGTAAAACTACCCTTATAAAAAATACGTTTTCTACTTAAACTTGGGTTTGTTCTTACTTTAGTCTAAAAAATATATTGGATAAATATAAAAAATATTTTATTGAATATATAGAAAATAAATTACATAAATATTAATCACTAATTGAAATTAATTTAAATTAATTTGTAAAAACATCTCCGTGACTTCAAAAATAATAATATTTTTAATTATTATCAATTGGTTTTCATATTCATTTCTAATCAATTTGTATCCTATGAATTAATTTTACATTTGTGTAAACCATATATTTTCATAAATTAAATAATACAATTCATAAGCACTAATTTAATTCCTATATTGTATCTTATTATCTTAAATACTAACATTTTCATGTTATACTATTGTTCGATTAAAATCAGTCACGCGTGTTATAAAAGCCATCAAGAAAAGTCATTGTTCCATGTAACACAATATATCCTTAGTGTTCCATGATGAATATGATAAAACATATGTTTTATTTAGTGAATCATTAGCTTGTTGTTTCATATAATAAAATCCAACCATAGTTCTTTAATGTAAAATAAACTATTTTCAGTGTCACGTGGCATGAAAAATATCCAAAAGATTAAATTATTTCAAAAAAAGAATTCAAAAAATCCTGGGGTGTTGAATCCAATGTTAATAATAATTTAGAATGAACTATTGTAAAATAATATAATAATATTTATGTAGTTGAATAATTGATTTTATTCTAGTTATAATGCCCCGAAACCAGTTACTTAGAGCTGATGCGTTATCTCATTACATTTTCATGTTTACAAGAAGGAAGTATCCCAAAGGAATGAGTAGCTTTGTAGTTTTGAAAAACCAGATACATACATAGGTTCAAAATTAAAACATTAAATGAAATACAATATATAACTTTTATTGGTAACATACATAACTCTAAGTTTATCCCTACAAGTAATTCATAATAAACATATTTATGTCTTGATAAAATGAAACTTAATAAAGGGGTGGGCTCAGATGATCAGAAAGGGTAAAAAATAAAACATTACATATCATAATCATAAACATTAGGCATGGTGACTAACTTAAAATAGATGCCTTCAAAAATAAACTTGAACACATTATGGAAGGAAAAAGAGATGAATAAACAATGTTATAATAAAGAATAATCATGGGGTTCCCACTAGTCTAATAAACACATGAATATTCAATTACTAGTTTAATAATGGGGGAATGCATAATGCGGGACATCATAACCATACTGCCAAGGCCTCCGACCAAGACAATAAATATCCATTTTTCCAAGACCATAGTTTGTCTCATGAGACCTATCGATGCCCTAAGGGGATACAGAGATCTCACCCGACACTTACTAAGTACATTTAATGCCTCATATGAATGTATATAAACATAAACAACATAAACATTCATATTGAAACTAAAATATGAAATGTAAATAGAATTACCCAATTATTAAACATAAAAACTAACCATTTGAAGTAATATGGTGAATGGTTTTGAGATAGAAAATCCAAAGTCAAACTAATCATAAAACATTCAATAAAACATGGTGGATGATATCATAATGGATGAAACTCAATGATGTAAAAGTTTTAACAAATTATTTTGACCTAGATGAAGATACTTTTAAATGAGACCATTGAAAAATCCTTGAGAAAATAATTCTTAATCATTCCAAAGTTTTCCATACCACCATGAAACATTCAAATAATAATCCATTAGAATTACATGAGAATTAAGATACTCTTGATATGATATACCAAAGGGATATACATATTCCACAAGAAAGAAATAAGTGGTGAATACGGAATATATCTCACAAAATTTGAACTCAGGTGAGAAAAACCCTTTCACTTAAGAAAGAATTGTTATTTTAGAAAATCATTTTTATATTTAATGAAATAAAATTTTAAACAATATATCATATAAAATAAAAAGGGAAGATCAGTGAAATATATTTTAGGAATAAATAGAGTCTTATTGAGGAAGAATAATTTAAAAAGTGTTTTTAAATAAGCTTTATAAATAAAAAATTTAATGCATTTTAAGAAAAATATTAATGGATTTGAAAGCACAAAGGCATGTTTTCTTTCATAAAAACAGAAATGAAACAAAATAGTTTTTTCATGTTAAAATTGTTTATTTTAGAATGGAAAATATGGAATAAATAAAATTATAGAGTGAACTTAAAAATAAGTAAGAATTCAAGAAGTTACATGAATTGAACTCACATTTCAGAAGAATTTTTGAAAGATTATTTTAAAACATTTAACTCTTAATAAAATAAAGAATTATTCTGATTGGTACATATAAATTTAAACACCAAATATAATTTTTTAGGATTACATAAGAATAAATAATAATTTCATTAATTTTAATAGAGAATAAGAGAAACCAAATGAAAATGGAGGTTCTGGTAGAAAATAAGTTCAACTTTGTAATCAATTGAATCATATGCCCCAAAATTAATAATCATAAAATAATACATTTAATTAGATGATAAAATGTTTTCATGACATAAAATATAAATGGGAATGATATATACACCATAAATAATTAATATTAGTTAGTAAAGAATATGTCACAAAAATGGAATTGGGATGAAGAAACCCCTTACCATAAGTCCGATGGCATTACTCACATGATCATAAGGACCTAAATAATAAAATTTAGGTTCAAAAATTATTATTTACAGAAGAAACACTAAATTTAAATTATTTATTATAACTTTATTAGGGTCATTCATTTTCTTTGATGGTTTATAAGAATCAATTTCATTGTTTGGGAGGGTTTTATGCTTTGTTTTTCATGACCATTTTACTTATATTCATGTATGGATATGCTTGTATAATGAGAATGGTTTTATATAATATAATATTTATGTTATTAGTGAACAACCAAAATATTACAAGCTGATAAAATTTTATTGGTTAATGGTAGTGGAGAAGAATCATTATATTAAGCATTAATGATAATTTTTTGGGTTAATTTGCAGTTTTTGATCACAATGAACTCATTTTGATTTTTAAATTTATAGAATGTGTTAAAAAAGATTATAGAACCTTAAATGAGACATAATACATATATTATAGTCTGTTTCAACCATAAGAATGTTTTAATTCCCTTAATTGAAGATGGTAATGAAATTCAAAACCCATCATCCTTGAATATGGTAAATTACCAAATCTCAGATCTTGTTTTTATTATTAGCATAAAAGAAGGTTTAAAGAGAGATGATATTAAATTATTCAATAATCATAACATAATTACACAACATGTATGTTACTGTAGTTTTAAAAACATTTGTATGAGGAGAGGTGAGGATAGAAAATAAAACAAAGGAACATGAAAAGAAAGCAAAAGGACTGAAAAGAGGAATTTATCTCTTGAATTAATCTCCCTTGAGAGCCTCTTTAGGGGAGAGGGCATGGATTTTTATGAGACCAAGGGATGTTGGACGTGGGGAAAGAGATTTGGAAGAGATTTGAGAAAAAATTATTCAATTCCTAAGGCTTGAGAGGAGTGAAGATAAGAGGGGAGTGTTAGTGGTTTTCAATGTGGTTGGAGATGAGGGTTTTCTTAATATTTTAATCATTGATTTATTATTTTTTTCATAAAATAAGAAATAGTGATGATTCCATGATAAAAAATAGTAATATGTGCATGTGAGTTCTAACCAAGGGTGGTTACATCAGAAATGATTCTAGGAATAATATATTTACCTCATAATGTATATATATGGTAAATTATTGTATTTCACTATTCATAAAAAGTTCAAGTATTTTAGAAAAATCCGAAAAATTTACAAATCCATTTTCCACTTGTATAATTAAAAAATGTACTCCATTATATCAAATTAAATTTCTAAATATGTGGAATTTAATTTCTAACTAAAATAATCATTTACTCGTAAAATATAGTTTTAAAACTAAAACATATTTTGTAATTCCGTAAAAATCAACTAAGGTTTTATTTAATTTTCTAAAAACCCTATGAAAAAAAATTGATTTGGGAATAAATTTTATGAAAATCTATTTTTTATTTAAATATATTTATTAGTTTTTAAATTGTAATTAATTTTTTACTACTCATAAAAATACCATCACTTGATTATTAATTTTTAAAATATTCACTCTCATTTATAAGGTGCCTACATTTTATTTATACATTCATGAGTGATTTTACTATTCCTGAAGGTACATTAGTATTCAAAAGGTAATTTTACTATTCACAACGGTATATTACTATTCATAAGGTTAATCTAACTATTCATAAGGGTGAATTACTATTCATAAGAGTCAATTTACTATTCATGATGGTATATTACTATTCATAAGGGTTAAGTTACTATTCATATGGGTAGGTTAATATTCAAAAAAATATGTTGGTTATATCAGACTCTAAAAATCAACTTGAATGCAATAGGGTATGTTCGATTTTTGAAACTCAAAACACAGAAGAGGAAAATTTATGTTCATTGGATTGGTTATAATAAATATTGTTTTGTTGAGACTCGGTGTTTCATGCATTCAATATTAAATTTATTTTGAAATACTTGGGGTGTCACATTCACCCCTCCTTACAAAACTTTCACCCTCTAAATTTAAAATTTACCTTATAAATTTAATGGTTGATACTTGAAAACTTCCTTAGGAGAAACCCACATCAAGAATATAGTTAAAATACCATCTTAATACGAGGGAAAGGGACATTAATCGGTTACTAGAAAACTACCCATTCTATTTGGGCATCATGGTCATAGAATAATAGACAAAACATCATCTATTGATGGAAAATACTAAATAACATACTCAGATGAATGATCATTACCACAAAACCATAAACAATAGTTTTGAAAAATTTTGTTTATATAAACAAATATGACAATATGACAATATTTTTATTTGACACACTTTTCCTAGAGTTGATGAATTATTCCACACTATAAGTGTATAATTATACATTCCAATTTCATAAAACACAATCTTATCCTCTTTTTGTGACATGTACTATACATACTTAGTCCCTTAGAACATGTTGCACAATGTAGTGAAATTAAACCCCAAATCACCATTCAATAATCAACTTAAACAATTCCATAAATGGTCTAGCTTTCCAAAATATTATGATCCAATACATTATAATAATTCCCATGTCCATCCTTTTTAGATCCATATGCATTGGGCCCTTAGAAATCCACATTTTGTTTAATATCACTATGATCCGTATTTCTCAATTCATATTATACCTTATTTTCCGTTAATCAACATGAAGCAGCCCTAAATATTCACATTCCAAACATGTGAATATCTTCATCATTTGTCCTCCAGAAATATGGTAATAACTCAAATCACCATAATACCTTATTGGAAACATGAATTCATCATTACACATGCTATTGGATATATTATTTATATTCAATTTTTTTAGACATCATCAATGATAGCATAGAACACATGTCAACAAGACAATAATCCGTTTGAGGTTGTCAGTACTTCTCCAAATCAATCATTTCAACATCATTTTTTTAATAATCAGGAATATATTTGGGGTTTCCTTTCCATAAACCATATACTTTCCCAAGATTTTAAATTTATACTGATTCACTTTTCCTTGGTACAATTCTTCATATGACCTAAAATTCTTAGTGAAATAGTACTGCAGTGCAATCCATATATATTCCATAATTTTTATAACTAGTATATTGCCGATAAAATATTAAAATTACTTGATTCTTGAAGAGAAATATTAATAATTTTAATTCATCTGTGGAGGTATCATTACTTGATAAATATCCAATAACATCATTTGGGGAATATTCGTTTGACGCTTGGGATATTTATTCACATAGTTTCCCATCTCCTTAAAGTTAAGGCATTGTTAATTGGAAACATTTTTCTTTCCCTTGTTTTCATGAAATTGGTTTCATTTTTCTTCACACATATAAAAAATCACATTCCATTGAAGCCTTTACCAGGGTTATTCATTCCACAATTATCACATGTGGGGAAACCCCTCTTTCCCTTCTTCCCATTATCCATTTTTTTCTTAGCCACCCACTTTATATTTTCTTCCCTTCAAAGGCATAGAATGTAGAGAATTATTTAGATACCTTGTTAACATGTGATACTATTTCCTTATATGATGAGGATACTTGGAAGACTATATTCCTTTGAAATGAAGCATTAAGACCAAAAGAGATATCCTCTTTCTTACTTGCATCACATGAATTGGTGAGGTTCTCAGTCATTCTATTATGTTCTATTTCTAATCTATTCCATATAATATATTAGCTCATAAAATTACGAGCTCTCTATAACTCCAAACATAGATTCAATTTATGCATCATAAATTCAAGAACCATATACATTAGTAACTTTGGGGGCATCAATCCTTCATAATGGTGGGTAAAGAAAATGTGAATCATATTATTCATATCCTATGGGAGTGTCAAACTTGGTGCATAGTAAGACCTATTGTCGTGTACTAGGATACCCCGGGTCAAACCTAAAACTCATTGTCATCATCATCATCATCATATATATATTTAAAATATGTTCATAAAGAATGAAAGACACACAAGCCACAAAAAGGGGAAGAGAGACATATTTTTACGGGGGTCTAAAAAAATGGAGACCTAGAACATAACCTCTTATAATGTTAATCCCTGGTGGTTTCACTACTATGTACATATCTTCCCAAACCACATCAACTTATATTATCTATATAGGGATGTATTTGATATAAAGATCCGCATAATCTATTCCTTACCAAAATTCTATGATATTCTTATATACTTATCCTCAAAGTCTCTTAGATTTTTTTTCTCTAATCTACCTTTTCTAAATATAGATTCCATGTTTTCTACAAAACTTTCATTGATACCAAATATAGAACCCCGACCCCAGTTACCCAGAGGTGGTGAATTATTTCATTACATTTTCATGCTTACAAGAAAGTTTTATCCTGAAGTAACACTCATTTTTTTAGTTTTGGAAAACCTGATACAAAGATAGGTTTGACATTATAACTTCAAATGAAATACAACAAATATGTTTTAGGGAACATCTAGAAGACTAAGTATGTCCCTTCCGGTCATTCATAATAAACTTCTTCTTTTACTAATAAAATGAAATATATGAAAGGGGTGAGCTCATATAATAAGGACCCGACCTTAAAACATTACATAATCATGAATTAAATGAATAATTCACATTGAGGAACTTTTCAGGTTTAGAGTTATAGAGAATTAAGAGATAACTATTACATCGCAAAAGATTACAAAGTAAACACTTCTAAAAAGTTTCCATTTTTTTAGAAAACATGAACTATTGAAAGAAAGAGTCATTTCTGGTTCCATGTTTATGAAAACTTGATTTTCCTTGATCCCATCATTGACCCTATTCCATATTATGTCATGTGAAAAATATTTCAAAAACATGGTATGAGCATAAAAAGCTGAGTAAGGGATACACAATGAATGAAAACTGTTAGTTTTTCAAAATAACAAGTAAACCATGAATACAATAATATAAGTAATAATTTTCACCTTTATGAAGTAGTAAATACTCTTTACTGAATAAAATATCATTACTTACCCTTTTGTAACCAAAATATTACCATAAAACTCATATAAAGAACACATAACATATAAAGGTAACTTGGGACATAAGTATACTTAAATGGAATAACCATACGATCAACTTCCACACATGTCACAAAATGGAATATCCATATGGATGACTTCCATACCTATTGAATTGGAGGTTATAACATAACCACCCATCCTAGTATTCATGGCACCACCCGTCATTTTGTTTATCATGTAACCGCCCGTTAAATTTCCATGTACCATTATAAAATCATAACACAAAAAACAATTATAAAGGAAACAAAACATTTCCAAATTTCAATCACATTATATCACTGAAATATATTGACATAAAAAATACATTATCAAAACCATTTTCAATACCAAAATACATAAAATTGTATATGGTATTTATTTACTTTTAAAATCATTACGGCTTGTTGAGGAAGCCAAATATCAAATAATACTCGCAGAGGTGGAAAGGATGTTGTCACTGCATACATTAAAAGAAACATTACCTTTCATTGTTTAGTAAAATGATTCATATAAAAATATTCCCTTTAAATGAAAAGTCAAAGGTGTTGACATAGTTTATAAAAGAATGTCTTGTATTAGAACAAAATATTCCCCAATGAAAAGAGACTGAGACAAAGTCCCTTACAAAGATGGTATCCTTAGATTAAGGAAAAATCAATTACATAATTATGTGTGAAAAATATAAATACACTAAATATGATTGGTTATTCATTGTAAAACAATTATTGGTCATTCACAAAAATTCATAGCATGAAATAATAAAAAAGTAGAGGTTTAACCCAAAGAATTGAAATTGGGTTAAGAAGTTACCTTATAGAAATTCGATAGCCTAACGATGTAACTTTAAAATTCAGAAAATGAGTTTATGAGAGATAAAAAGAGTATATCATCACTTAGAAAAAGATTTTAAAGAAATAAAGAAATATAAGATCATATCCCAACATAAGAAGATGTAAATTATAAGACATAACAAAAAGATATCTTTTTAAAAGAGAAGGGTGAAAGGTTCCCTTACCGATTTGGGTAACTTTTGAAATGTACACCACATGAAAGAAGGGTCATACAATGAATATTTAAATACCCATAAATTAAATTAAATTACACAAAGAATACAGTAATGGGTAGTACATACACAACACAAAATGAAATAGTGGAAAATGTAGCATGAATCTCACGGGAATAAAAAGTGAGATAAAAACCCCTTACCTCGTTGAAATCAATCGAGTCGTATGACCAAAAGATAATAAAAACCAAATCAATCACATAATACCATGAATATAGAAAAAATAATGATAATATATATGAAATAGCAGTACACAATACACCACATGAAATAAATAAGTGGCGAACAAATGGAAATCTCATGGAATTAAAAGTGAGATAAGAAATCCCTTATGAAAATTCAGCAGCCTAACAACACCACTCAAAACTTACAAAAATGGATTGATGAGATTAAATAGGGTCTCTCATCATATGATCATAAAAAGTACTGTAATAATAATATAAAATAACATCCCCCAACATATGAAAGAAAAGCTTAAAAGGAATGACATAAAAGAGAGTACTTGAAAAGAAGGAGAGAGGTAGGATCCCTTACCTCAAGTCTGACTTGTCTTGTTCGTTTATTTATATTACTGAATAATAAACTTTGGTCAATTTATAATTTCTTAAGCACCTACTTTAAAGTTTATTATTCAATTCACATCACATATTATAATTTTATAACAATTTGTTAATTATGTGAGTTCATATCAGACGTTTTTGTCGATGTTCGGTACATGTGTCAAAAATGAACTAGCTTGAAAAGAATTGTCCATGTAGTTATAAGTACATCATCCCCAGAATAGTATTAATGATTTAAATATCCTATATATCAAGTATAAATTCAATTTATACAATTCCATAACATTTGGAGATAGAAAATGAATTGCACCGTTCATTGATACGGTAGGCCGTACGTACGCATGAACGATACTTTCATTTCCTTGTCATATTAATGGAATTATAACTAAATGAGAGATATATATATATTATAATTATAGTATAATATATATGTTATATACGTAAAATAAGTTCATTAATTTAATTCTTTATACATTCCATGTATTGCATAAATGAGTCACATCACTTGAGGGGGCAGTAGTCCACACTTCGTCATATGAAATTATCGCATTTGCACAACATGCAAAGCATAAAAGTATGTTTTAAATATAAAATACAGAAGCATATAGAAAAAATGCATACGATATATATCAAATATAAAATATAGTGACATCATAATGGACAACATGAGAGGCAGTAGGAGATAATTGAACAATCATCGTTTCGTGAGGTAGTAATTCGCCATCCACGGAAACAGTATGTTCATTAACCATTAGATGGAGGTTTGTGTAAGTGTAGCTCGAATACTTCTCATAGCAACATCCTTGTATATTTAATATACTATTTTTGTTACCAAAAAAAGGAAAAAAGATATTTTAGGTGTAACACCCCGAGATTTTATGAAAAATATTCTTTTTAATTTTATTGATGTCTTGTGTTGTACACTACACCAAAAAGAGCTTTCACTACACACATCCCTGACTTGGCTTGCATTACACGCAATCATGACCTTCCACAATAGCGTGTGTAGTACCCAATACCAAGTTTCACTAAACATGATATTATTATAAAATTATTTTGAACTAGCCATTATGAATAGTAATACCCACTTTTTGAAATTTTATTTTTCAAAATGGAATTCATTTTTGGATTCAGAATATCGAAATTAGCCTAGGGTGAATTTTTGGTATTTTTCTGACAACTTTCAATTTTTGATGAATAGTGAAAACACTAGGTTACTATTTAAAAACTGAATTTTTATTTAAATAATTATTTATTTTATTTAAATTTATTTTAGGTAGAAATTGATACATAACACCTATATAAGTTCAATGTAATAAATTGGAGTCTTTTTATAATAATTTTAGATATATAAAAATTTTATTGAACTCTTCACCGTCTTTTACCCACCTCCTAGGAGAATATGTAAATTTACATAAAACATAATTTTACCTCTTCTGTGAGTGGAATTTTGAAATTCCGAGATACATGGTTAATATCAAGGACTAAAATGTGGTTCAATGAGATGAAAATAATTTTTGGTGAATAGTAACTTTTTACTTTTTTTTACCATGGTTAAAAGTAAATAGGGTAATTAAGGGTAAAACTAATTTTATTATTACCCTAACACATGTCCTAATTCTATTGGATAAGTGTAATTAGACCAAAAACACCCTTATGAATAAAATATGACCATTTAGGGCCACTTGTATTAGATTAGGTCATTTATTATTAATTTATTTAAAGTAGGGTTAAAATAGTTAAAATCAAAGTTTAATAACTAAATCATTTTATATATAGGGTTATACATAAGATAAATTCGACTATAAATATTCATTAGAAAGATAAAAATATTTCATACATAATGTTATTTTATTTATAATTTTTAGACATTATATAATTTAATTTATTTATGACACAATAATGATGCGATAATTATCTTATTAATGAAATATTGACATAATTGATGTTTTAAATACCAAAATAAATGTAATTTGAGACTTTTTATGAATTAAACTCATTTTATAGGTTCATATTACATGTTAGTATTTATTTAATTAACTTTTTTCGAACTAATCATTCTGTTATAATTTTTCACAAAAATCAATTACTAAATAGTGTCAAAATTGACATAAAATAGTTTTTAAAACAAATATTATATTATTAATTTTTATTTTATTCCTAACAACCTAAGGTTCGGCCAAATGACTTATATAAGGTTATATATATTAATAATAACCAACTTGGGGTTCTTTTGGCTTTTTATTGTAATTTTATTAACCATATAGTGTAAGAAAACAAGAAGACATGGTAAAAGAAAAATTATTTAACTTAAAGTTAAATCTAAATGATAAGGTTAAAATAGACACCTAAACTTGTCTAAATTCTATTTTATGAGAGGCTTTCGACCCATCCCCACGTTAGCTTCAAAATAAATCAATTTGGAGCTATTAAAAACCGAATATGACTTTATAATAAAATAATATTTTGAGTTTTTTCCAAAGGTTCCCCTCTCCTCCCTTATAAAAAGGGCACCCCTTCCCTCTTCTCTTCACACCCTTTTGAGCCTTGAAGCTCAGAAAAATCCTGCCCATTTATCTTCTCCACTTCCCTAGAAACATTCTGAAGGTTCTTGTATTCTAAAAGGACCAACTCTACTTCCTTAAGAGGAGGCTTAAAGGAGGTGCGTCGAAGAAGAGGTAATCTCTTCTTTCGATTCTATCAAGTTTCTTTCTTCTTCAACTCCTTCTTATTTAGTTGTTTCATTATAAAGTAATAATATCAGTATCACTCATATACTAATATGTTATTATGAATATGAAACAACCCTATTTCACCTTCTATCCATCCTATGAAAAACAAAATCACCACGCATGTGTACGTACGGAATACCGTCTCCATGCCGTGGTGTAATCAATTTTTCCACTACCACCTTACATGGATGGATATAATGGTGTAAATAAATAACTATATATAGTTATTGTATAGTTATATTGATTCTGTAATATTATAGATACACTTCAATACAATTTTATGATCAGGGGAATGATATCGTCGCTCTTGCGTACGTACAGACTACCGTCACCTCGAACGCGATGAGATTCATTTTCCATGATTAACCATTCAAGAATGATTATAAAGTATATGTAATGAATAAAAATGAAATATATGACATAATTAAGCTACTGGATTTATTTATACATAAATACATACATACATACATACATATATATATATATATATATTTCATCTACTTACTTCCATTCAAGTCAATACAACATTCATGCGTACGTACGGCCTACCGTCTCCATGAACGGTGTGTTTCATTTAATTTTTCTATCTATTATATATATATATAATGAATATATATGATATATAAATCATGTTTTACATTCTGGAATTAAGTAAATCATGATATAATTAATAATAATATCAAGAACAACAAGTCCAAACACGTACGATAAATGAAACAATTTTACCCAAAACGCTACTTTAACATGAATTTACAAAAGAACAGGTAATATAAAGTCATAAGTGAAGCATATATGATATCATAACAATGAATATGTTTACTTAATAAGTCAATGACATTATTTAAATCATTATACAGGAGGTTTGGATACATACAAAGCATATCAGACATAAGGTAAGGGCAAACTATTCCAATCTCGTTCTTATCCGAGATTGTTTATTCATAAGTATTTACTGGGGTTATATTTGTCATCCATGTACCAATTTTCTAAAAATGGTTTCATGTATCTTTAAAGTCCTTTTTACGCATTTTGACTTTTACTAAATGGTATGTAAAGAATCTATCTTTTATGAGGTGATTTTTGACTTTTCCAACAAAAGTACGAGAAGAATGTCATTTTTAACTTATATGTCATGAACAGATTTTTATGGTTTCATAATGCATTATTTTAACGAAGATTACTCTACAATATTTCATAAGTATTTTCAACAAAATCATTTTATTTTAAAATTTCATGGAATTTTGTGAAAAGAAAATGATTTGGAAGAACAAAGGATATTTTCCTCAAGAATTCATTTCAAGTGTTTTATCAAAACCATTTTTCCATCTAAGATAAAATTATTTCATATGTGTATGTTTCAAGTATAATGTATCTATTATTTACATGGTTTCACTTTTCTTATGATGAAATGATATCCATTTTTTTTATATGGATTATGATATGATGGAATGATGTTTATGAAACCCATTTTATTCTTTGGGTTATGATTTATGTTTATGTTGTGGCACAAGTAAGAATGATTTCATAATGAGATGGGTGGGAACTATTTCTCACTCCAATTCATTGGGTAAAGATTTATATCTCATGAGATAGAAATGGATGGAACGGTAAGTTAATCTGGTTCAGTGATACAGGACTGGAACGAGGAGTGAAATTGATTCAGAAAGGGACTTTGTCCACTAAGATGGTCTTGATAGAAATGCCTTTGCTACTATGGAAATCATAACAAGTGAATAATGGTTTTCTACAATTACATGTTTTATTCCCATGCTATTTTATCATGATTAATGTTTCTTTATGATCTATGCCTTACGTACTGCCATGATTTATGTCATTGCTCAAGATTTTTATGTTTAAATATTATGTTCATGTTTTGAAGTTCAAATGTATATGTTTTGTTTTATTTTATCCATGATTACCCTTACTGAGCATTTGAGATCACCCTTTATATGTTTTATTTTCCCCAGGATTTGAAGAACAGTTTTAGGTAGGAAAACAAAAGGGTAAGATCTTTATGGGAGATGTTGAAGATCTTTCACCATGATTAGAAGATTATGTTCCAGGTTTCCAAAGACACTAAACTATTACGGTCCTTGAGTGTTGGTTCTTATTATGTATTAATTATTCCACAAAAGTAATGTAATGTTCATGTACGTCAAGCTTTGGGTCTCTAAAGTTGGTATCAGAGGAATGGTTTAGTCAACCTTTGGAAACTAGGATGCGAGAACTTTAGTGAGATCCTGAGAGATATTTCTAAGGTATGTCTAGGGATGTCCTTAAGGTTAAGTATAAGTATAGGTTATAACCCTATAATTATGTTAAAGATCTTAGAATTTAACATAATATGACAGATATTGAAGGTAATCTCCCTTGACTATGATTTGGGCCTCTCACACAATTTTTTTTGGGTTTTAGAAAATGGCTGGGAATGGGAAGATTCAAGGTAATGGAGGATATGATAGAAAATGGAATGATATTATTAATGAGCAACCAAATGAAATTGGATCTAGAGGTCCACATATCGTTATTATTCCTAATAAAAAATCTCATACTATGATCAATAATATCAACTTTGGTATGTTCCCCGACTCAGCTAATAAAAGAAAGATGGAGTTTCATGATGATCATAAAGGAAGGAAAGTTCAATTTCTATCATGTAAATCATGTGGGAAGACGCATCAAGGAGAATATTTCAAAGGAACTTGAAGATGCTTTGGGTGTGGAAAAGAAGGACACAAAGCCAGTAATTGCGAAGGAAAAGTTTTAGTTAACACCATGGACAAGGATAATGGTATTTCTAAGACATCAAAAACGGTTAAATGTTTTAAATGTGGAATGTACAGGCATTATGAAAACCAATTCCCTAAGGGAAAGTCTCAGGAAAAGAATCATCATGGCCGTATGGGTAGTATTTATATTGATGATGACGAAGAGACTAAAAATGTTAAGTGAGATAAAATAATTGTTGAAGCTCGGTAAATGGTTTGAGAAGGTAGTGTAATGATTGTATGTTTATCAAGAATAATGTATGGTACTATGGAGTAAAGAAAAAAATAACAGGATTGTTACACTATGGCCTTTGCTTGAGTTTTGAATGTATATGATGAATGGTACTAGTAATAATGAATTGTGATTCAAATAATTTGGAAAGTAGATGATATGTGCATAATATAGGGATAAAGAGAAAATAAATTGTTTGATAGTCTTCATGAGCTCATGATTGATATATGGACTATGTTATATCATGGTTTGAGTATATAGAATTTTTGGGATTTTGGTATGTGGAATGATTTAACATTTGACAGCACTCATGTTTTCACTAAGGTTCTATGGTAATACATGTTTCAAAAGAATACAGGATTAAGGTATTCACATGTTTTGAATGTGACCAACAAGACATATCTTATGATATATGGGGATCAACGATGGTATTAATATGCTTGTTATATGAACTCTCTGGTAATTGTTTTCACTATAATATGAGATTGGACAATAGTATTTTGGATAAGCCTAATGATTGGAATGGATTATATTGGACATAAGTTAGTATTGTTTAAGGCTATAACTTTTTCAATATTATTGATGGAAATTTATAATAATGTAGTTTTAGAAAATGGACAACTTGCATGATGGGTGACAACCCGTCGCGTCAGACAAGGCTATGGAAATCGAACCCACAACCGAAGTGCGACATGCCTTTATCGCCTACCACTGGCCTACAGGAAGTCCCTGGTTAGTGGAAAGTAGTTTTATTTTATTAAGAGGTATGATAAATAATGTATAAGTCCATTTTTGGAACCATATACGATTAATATCACCATAAGATGGACTTATCACTTTTGCTAACCTTTTGTTTGAGATAGATGGAATGAGCCATCATTCTATCACATGATCTGCTAACGCTTCACGAATAACAAATTCAACTTCATTTCTTTAAGAGATGAAGTGGAAAATGTTCAATTCATGAACAATAGTGAGATTGTACCAAAATCATGTAAGTATTTCTTTTAATTCATCAACTTTAGGGAAATGATCTTGAAAACCAAAAATGTTGTCCTAGTGCCCTTATATCCGATGAATCAGATGGTACCTTAGATCATCACAAATATATTGCTTTGTGATTGTTGGTTTTTTCATAGCCATGTTCTCTACCACTCTCCATCAGAACACGATTGTTAGATTTCTCTCCCATATCCAGATTTTCACCTATGTTTTCCTATGTGGAAACCTAGTGATTAGTTAATTTGGGTAACCATTACGTTTCATACTTTAGTTTTTAAATATTGGTTTTGGTATTCCTTTTTATGATGTGGGTTTCTATTAAAGAAACTTTTTAGTAGTAAACCATTTATAACCCTGACGAATTTCGAGGGAAAAATTCATTTTAAGGGTGGTAGAATGTAACACCCTGAGATTTTTTGAAAAATATTTTTTTTTAATTTTATTGATGTCTTGTGTTGTACGCTACACCAAAAAAAGATTTTACTACACGCATCCCTGACTTGGATTACATTACAAGCAATCGTGACCTTCCACGATAGCATGTGTAGTACGCAATACCAAGTTTCACTAAACGAGATATTATTATAATATTATTATGAACTAGCTGTTATGAATAGTAATACCCACTTTTTGAAATTTTATTTTTCAAAATGGACTTCAATTTTGGATTCGGAATATCGAAATTAGCCTAGGGTGAATTTTTGGTATTTTTCTAAAAACATTTAATTTATGATGAATAGTGAAAACACTGGGTTACTATTTAAAAACTGACTTTTTATTTAAATAATTATTTATTTTTGGTCAAAATTGGTACATAACACCTATATAAGTTCAATTTAATTCATTGGAGTCATCTTAGAATAATTTTAGATATATAAAAATTTTATTGAACTTTTCACTATCTTTTACCCACCTCCTAGGAGAAGTTGTAAATTCACCTAAAACATAATTTTACCACTTCTGTGAGTGGAATTTTGAAAATCTGAGAGACATGGTTAATATCAAGGAGTAAAATTTGGTTCAATGAGATGAAAATAACATTTGGTGAATAGTAACGTTTTACTTTTTTTTACAATGGTTAAAAGTTTATAGGGTAATTAAGGGTAAAACTGATATTATTATTACCTTAACACATGTCTTAATTCTATTGGATAAGTTTAATTCAACCAAAAACAACCTTAGGAATAAAATATGACCATTTAGGCCCACTTGGATTAGATTAGGACATTTATTATTTATTTATTTAAAGAATGGTTAAAATAGTTAAAATCAATGTTTAATAAGTAAATAATTTTTAATATAGATTTATACATAAGATAAATTCGACTATAAATATTAATTAAAAATCTAAACAAATTTCCTATATAATGGTATTTTATTTATAATTTTTATACATTAAATAAATTAATTTATTTATGACACAATGATGATTCAATAATTATCTTATTAATGAAATATTGACATAATTGATGTTATAAATACCCAAATAAATGTAATATGAGACTTTTTATGAGTTAAAAAAAATTTATAGGGTAACATGACATGTTAGTATTTATTTAATTAACTTTTTTCAAACTAATCATTCTGTTATGATTTTCACAAAAATCAATTACCAATAATGTCCAAATTGACATAAAATAGTTTTTAAAACAAATATTATATTATTAATTGTTATTTTATTCCTAAAAATCTATGTTTCGGCCAAATGACTTAAATAAGGTTATATATATTAAAAATAACCAAATTTGTGTTCTTTTGGCTTGTTATAGTATGTTTATTAACCTTATAGTGTAAGAAAACAAGAAGACACGGTAAAAGTAATATTATTTAACTTAAAGTTAAATATAAATGATAAGGTTAAAATAGAAACCTAAACTTGATTAAATTCTATTGGATGAGAGGATTCCGACCCATCCCCACCTTAGCTTCGAAATAAATCAATTTGGAGCTATTAGAAACCGAATATGACTTTATAATAGAATAATATTTTGAGTTTTTCCAAAGGTGCCCCTCTCCTCCCTTATAAAAAGGGAACCCCTTGCCTCTTATCTTCACGCCATTTTAAGCCTTTAAACTCGGACAAACCCTACCCATTAATCTTCTCCACTTCCCTAGAAACATTTTTGAGGTTCTGGGATTCTCATTAGACCAACTCTACTTCCTTAAGAGAAGGCTTAAAGGAGGTGCATCGAAGAAGAGGTAATCTCTTCTTTCGATTCTCTCAAGTTTCTTTCTTCTTCAACTCCTTATTATTTAGCTGTTTCATTATAAAGTAATAACATCAGTATAAATAATATACTAATATGTTATTATGAATATGAAATAACCCTATTTCACCTTCTACCCATCCTACGAAAAACGAAATCACCACGCGTGCATACGTACGGAATACCGTCTCCACGCCATGGTGTAATCAGTTTTTCCACCACCACCTTACATGGATGGGTATAATGGTGTAAATTAATAACTATATATGGTTATTGTAAAGTTATATTGATTATTTAATATTATACATACACTTCAATACAATTCCATGATCATGGGAATGATATCATCGCTCGTGCATACGTAGGGACTACCGTCTCGACGAACACGATGAGATTCATTTTCCATGATTAACCATTAAAGAATGATTATAAAGTATATATAATGAATAAAAATGAAATATATGACATAATTAAGCTACTGGATTTATGTATATATATATTTCATCTACTTACTTCCATTCAAGTCAATAAGGAAAAGAAAACAGCGTTCAGGCGTACGTACGGCCTACTGTCTCCATGAACGGTGTGTTTCATTTCATTTATCTATCTATTATATATATATATACTGAATATATAAAATATATAAATCATTTTTTAAATTCTGGAACTATGTAAATCATGATATAAGTAATAATAATATCAAGAACAACAAGTCCAAACACGTACGATAAATGAAACAAATTTACCTAAAACGGTACTTTAAAATGAATTTACAAAAGAACTAGTAATATAAAGTCATAAGTGAACCATATATGATATCATGACAATAAATATGATTCTGTAATAAGTCAATGACATTATTTAAATCATTATACTGGAGGTTCGGATACATACGAAACATATCAGACATAAGGTAAGGGATAACTATTCCAATCTCGTTCTTATCCGAGATTGTTTATTCGTAAGTATTTACTAGGGTTATATTTATCATCCATGTCCCAATTTTCTAAAAATGTTTTCATGTATTTTTAAAGTCCTTTTTACCCAATTTTGAATTTTACTACATGGTATGTAAATAATCTTTCTTTTATGAGGTACTTTTTGACTTTTCCGACAAAAGTATGAGAAGAATGTTATTTTTAACTTATACTAGATGAACGGATTTTTACGGTTTCATAATGAATTATTTTCATGAAGCATACTATACAATATTTCATAAGTATTTCCAACAAAATCCTTTTCTTATAAAATCTAATGGAATTTTGTGAAAAGAAAATGATTCTGAAGAACAAAGGAAATTTTCCTTAAGAATTCATTTCAAGTGTTTTATCAAAACCATTTTTCCATCTAAGATGACATTATTTCATATGTGTATGTTTCAAGTATAATGTCTCTATGATTTAAATGGTTTCACTTTTATTATGATGAAATGATATCCATTTTTTATATGGATTATGATATGATGGAATGATGTTTATGAAACCCATTATATTCTTTTGGTTATGATTTATGTTTATGTTGTGGAACAAGTAAGAATAATCTCATTATGAGATGATTGGGACCTATATCTCCCTACAATGCATTGGGTAAAGATTTATATCTCATGAGATAGACATGGATGGAATGGTAAGTTAATCTAGTTCAAGGATACAGGACTAGAATGAGGAGTGAACTCGATTAAGAAAGTGACTTTGTCAACTAAGATGGTCTTGGCAGCAATGACTTGGCTACTATGGAAATAATTACAAGTGCTTAATGGTTTTCCAAAATTACATGTTTTATTCCCATTCCATTTTATCATGATTAATTTTTCTTTATGATCTATGCCTTACGTACTGCCATGATTTATGTCATTGCTCAAGATGTTGATGTTTAAATATTATGTTCATGTTTTTACGTTCAAATGTATATGATGTGTTTTATTTTATCCATTATTACCCATACTGAGAATTTGAGCTCACCCTTTATATGTTTTCTTTCCTCCAGGATTTAAAGAATGGTTTTAGGTAAGAAAACAAAAGGGGATGATCTTTATGGGAGATGTTGAAAATCTTTCACCACTATTAGAAGATTATGTTCCAAGTTTTCAAAGACACTAAACTATTACGGTCCTTGAGTGTTGGTTCTTATTATGTATTAAGTATTCTTAAAATGTAATGTAATGTTCTTGTACGTCAAGCTTTGGTTCTCTACATTAGGGGGTTGGAGAATCAAAATTAAACAAAAGAACATAAGAGAAGACATTACCTTTAAATCGGGTAACTCCCCTTGGTTTGAACCAAAAGGGTTCCTTGAAGAGCTTTCTGCCTAAGGTATGGCTTCTAGAATGAATAAATGGATTTGGAGAGACAATAGGAGTGGGGGTTGGACGATCCAAGGGCTTGAGAGGTGTGGGTAAGGGAGTAGAGGTGGGGGCCTTTTATAAGAGGGAGGAGGGGCACTCTTGGAAGGTCATGAAATGTTACTTTATTGTGAAATGATTTTCGGATTTTAAAGGTCCAAAAAAGATTTATTCAGAGGATAAGGTGATAAGGCATATAAATCAACCTATACAATATAATTTAGACAATTTTAGGTTTTATATTTTACCTTATCTTTTCGTTTTATTTAAATCATTCATTAATGAGGTAATGACTGCATCATCATATTGTCATAAATAAATTTATTTATTTAGTGTCTAAAAATTGTAAATAAATTACCATGACGTAGGAAATCTTTTTATCGTTCTTATGAATATTTATAGTAAAAAAGATAACTTATATAACCCCATGTAAAAATTGTTTTAGTAAAACAATACATGTTTGTGACATTTTTATTTTAACTTTAAAGAAAAAGTTATTAATGCCATTTTCATACCCAAGTGGCTCCATGGGGTGACCAAGTTTACACATGGATATTCTTGGTCATCCATGACTCACCTAATAAGGGTAGGACACGTGTCAAGGTAATTTCCTATTATTAAAAGATTATTTTTACCTTAAATTACACTAATTACCTCTATTCATGAATAATAAAACTCAAAATTTACTATTCACCAATATTATTTTAATCCCATTAAACCAAATTTTACTTAATAATGACAACCGTGTATATTGGATTTTTTAAATTCAAGTCACAATAGCGGTAAAATTTCCTTTAAACGAAAAATCTGTTTTTTTTAACTACCACTTAGTGGTTTCACTATTCATAAAAAATTGATGTTTTTCAGAAAAAACCAAAAATTCATCATAATATGTATTTGATATTACAAATTCAAAAATGATTTCCATTTCACCAAATTCATAACATAGAAGTTTCATTAATTAATTTTATAATTAATTCCCACTGTTAAAACAAATAGCGTGTTTTTAAGAAACAATATATATCAAAAGATTGACACTTGTTTATGTCCAATTTCAAAGTGAAATTAATTCAAATGTACACCATTGGATTAAATGGTAAAAATATATTCTAATTTCACTTTAAAACCATTTAAAAAGATAATATAACCATATAAATAAATTAGATTAATACATGGTTTTGAATTAAAATACAACATCATTGACTATTCATTAAAAAATGAACTTTATCGGAAAAATACCAAAAACATACAGAAAGTAAATTTTTATGTCCTGATTCTAAAGAAGGATTTTATTTTTTCAAATATAACATATAAAATTTTCAAATAGTGGATTTGAAAAGGGTTATCCATCAAAAGGCGGTTAATCAACCTTTTAATGAATATTAGAATATTTACGCTTAAAATTGGATTCATTTGCATTTTAAGCCTCTAAAATTTATTGGATAAAAGTAAAAATATTTAACAAACTTATATAATAATTTTTTAGTTAGTTATGTTAATTCTCGCCATTACAACGGCTAAGCGTTAACTACTATTTAAAATAATCTTATTTTATTATTAGTGTGCAACGTAAGATTTCCAAGAAACTCGTTGTTACGTATTGGGTACGCCATCGAGCATAGAATTACCTTTAAAGTAATATTAACATTTTATTCACAAATATCGATAAATTTGAAAGTGGTATTCTTTATTTACCTGGGATGTTATATCCTTACCCCCTTTTGGGAATTGCGTCCTCACAATTTTAAAATTGGGCTTGAAAACTTCACTGAAAGCCCCACATCAGAAAAATAGTAAATTAAACTATCACTTTAAAAGAAAGAAAGAAAAGTAAAAAGGTCACTCGAGACAACAGATAATAGGATTACCTAAAAACGTGGATATGGAGGAGAAAACAAACCATCATGTTCTGATGGAGTGTGATCGGAAAATATGTCTAAGAGAAAGGTAACCACCAGGAAATCACAAACTTGTGATAGGTTAAACAGTATTTGATTCCCCAGTAGGAAAAGTTGATAGACAATGTTTTAGTTTTTAGTTACTTTTAATTGAGGAATTTATTTATGATATTAACTAAAACATAAGGAAACATGCTCACTTATCGTGCAGACTTTCATCTCTTACTAGATTTCTGACACAAAACCATATTTTCTCCAAAAGGTGAGTATTTTGGATGACTTGTTCACATTAAGAGTGCTATAATCAGCTTCTAGAAAATCACCTAATCTACAAAATGGAACTATATATTTCCCATGTCTTTAGACCTTAACCATAACCAAAATTGTTAGTATAAGTTCAGATAATTCCAAAAAAAAAGATAATCTTTTACAAAAATAAAAAATACTCTTCGTCTTCAAAATTTGTCAAACAACCCAAAGTTCAACAGAGACCATTCAATACAAAATTGCCCTTAAAATTATTCAAAAATAAACCAAACTATGATTGAAACTGAAATCTCTGAAGGATTTAATAACATAGTCTTCCAAGGTAAATCTTAACATTTATCTCCAAATAACATCAGTTACTCTTAAAGTCTCATACTGAAAAGTAATTAACCTAATAACATATCTTCTATGACAGGTTAATAATTTCCACAGATAACCCAAAATAAAATTATTCCTGATTCATAAATCATATACCTAAAAGGAATTAGTCATACTAACCAGGGACTTCACGTAGTCCAGTGGTAGGCGATAAATTCCAGTCGCACTTTGGTTGTGTGTTCGATTCCCATAGCTTCGTCTGACGCGATAGGTTGTCACACGGCCTGCATGTTGTCCTTTTTCCAAAACTATATAATTCTTAAATCATTCCCCAAAAAGCGATAAAATCTTCAAAAATAACCATAACATAATTTAGCCTCAGGTTTATATCATGCCTTTCATTTTCCATCATAACATATAGTAAGCCATAACTACCTCAAAAGTAAAGATCATATAAACCCTAATGGTTACCTTTATAATTATTCCCTGAACTTCCACATCGAGTTGGTTATCTAATACATGATGCATTAGAGAACTCACCAAGGTTCAAGTGGTTAATCATGACTCCTTGATAATTGGTTTAGAATAACCATGAGATTCCTCATTCAATCCCCATTTCATCCAGTCTCTTAATCAGAGAACCACCACAGTTTCCTTCATACCCATTGTCACTTTGGTGCCTGCTAGATCCATCCAATTACTAAAACCAAAATGTTAGTGTGAGTATATCAACAAAATCAACATGTAATAAAGAGGAAGATAAAAACTCATAACAATTACTCCATCTAATATAATAACCATTGTGGTTATACAAAACTTGTCACTTATGCTTAAACAACACTCTAACCTCTAAAGTTATCTAAACCTAACTTTGATACCAACTATAAGGACCCAAACATAAAACATTACATAATCCTGAATTAAATGAATAATTCACATTGAGGATATTTTAAGTTTTAGAGTTTAAGAGAATTAGTAAAAAACTATTACATCTCAAAAGATTACAATGTAGACACTTCTACACAGTTTCCATTTTTTTTACAAAACATGAACTCTTGAAAAAAAAGAGTCATGTCTAGTTCCATGTTTAAGACAACATGAATTTTCCTTGATCCCATCCATGACCCTATTCTACATTATTTCCTGTGAAATTTTTTTCAAAACTTGGGATGAGCATAAAAATCCCAGTAAGGGATACACATAGAATGAAAACTGTTAGTTTTTCAAAATAACAAGTAAACCATGAATACATTAACATAAGTAATACTCTTCACCTTTATAAAGTAGTAAATACTCTTCAATTAATAAAAGATCATTACTTACCATTTTGTAACCAAAATATTACCAGGAAACCCATATAAAGAACACATAACATATAAAGGTAACTTGGGGCATAAACATACTTAAATGAAATAACCATACGGCCAACTTCCACACATGTCACTAAATTGAATTTCCATATGACTGACTTCCATACCCAATGAATTAGTGGTTATAATGTAACCACCTGTCCTGGTATTCACAGCACCACCCATCATTTGGTTTATCACGTAACCACCTGTCAAATTTCCAAGTTCCATTATAAAATCATAACACATAAAACAATTATAATGGAAAGAAAAAAATTCCACATTTCAATCACAATATATTAATTAAATATATTGACATACAAAATCCATTTTCAAAACCATTTTCAGTACCGAAATACATAAAATAGTATATGGTATTTATTTACTTTTAAAAACATTACGACTTATTGAGGAAGCCAATGATCAAATAATACTCTTGGCGGCGGAAATGATGTTGTCCCTGCGTATGTTAAAAGAAACATTACTTTTTGTCGTTTAGTAAAACGCTTTGTAGAAAAAGATTCCCTTTGATTGAAAAGTCAAAGGTGTTTATACAGCGTATAAAATAATGTCTTGTATTAGAACAAAATATGTCCCAATGAAAGGAGATTGAGACGAAGTCCCTTCCAAAGATGGTATCCAAAGATTAAGGATAAATCAATTAAATAATTATGTGTGACAAATATAAATACACTAAATATGATTGGTTATTCCGTGTAAAACAATCAGAAGTCATTAACACATATTCATAGCATGACATAATCAAGAAGTAGAGGTCCAACCCAAAGAATTGAAATTGGTTTAAGATGTTCCCTTATAGAAATTCGACAGCCTAACGACGTCACTTTAAAATTTAGAAAATGAGTTGATGAGAGATAAAAAGGGTATATCATCACTTGGACATGAATTTTACAGTAATAAGGAAATATAATAACATATCCCAACATTAGAAGATGTAAATTATCAGACATAACAAAAAGAAGTCTTTTTAAAAAAGAGGTCGGTGAAAGGTTCCCTTACCGATATGGGTAACTTTCGAAATGTACACCCCATTCATGAAGGGTCATAAAATGAATATGTAAATACCCATAAATTAAATTATATTACACAAATAATAAAAACATGGGAAGTAAATACACCACACAAAAGGAAATAGTGGAAAATGTAGCATGAATCTCAAGGGAATAAAAAGTGAGATAATAACCCCTTTCCTCGTTGTAATCAATCGAGTTGTATGACCAAAAGATAATAAACACCAAATGAATAAAATAATACCATGAATATAGATAGAATCATGATAATTTATATGAAATGGCAGTACACAATACACCACATGAAATAAATAAGTGGCGAACAATGGAAATCTAAGGGAATTAAAAGTGAGATAAGAAATCTCTTACGAAAATTCAGCATCCTAACGACGCCACTGAAAACATCCAAAAATGGATTGATGAGATCAAATAGGGTATCTAATCATATGAAAATAAACATTACAGTACTAGGAATATAAAATAACATCCCCCAACATAAGAAAGAGGAGCTTAAAAAGACTGACATAAAAGTGAGTACTTGAAAAGAAAGAGAGAGGTTGGATCCCTTACCTCAAGTCCAACTTGTCTTGTTCGTTTCTTTATATTCCTGAATAATAAACTTTGGTCAATTTATAATTGCATAAAGATCTAATTTAAATTTTATTATTCAATTCATATCACATATTATAATGTTATAATAATTAGTTAATTATGTGAGTTCATATCAGATGTTTTTGTCAATGTTCGGCACATGAGTCAAAAAAGAACTTTCTTGAAAAGAATTGTCCATGTAGTTATAAGTACATCATCTCTAGAATAGTATTAATTATTTAAATAACATTATATCTAGTATAAATTCATTTTATACTATTTCATTACATTTGGAGATAGAAAATGAAATGCACCGTTCATGGAGACGGTAGGCCGTACGTACGCATGAACGATACTTTCATTTCATTGTTATATTAATGGAATGAAAAATAAATGAGGGAGATATATATTATAATTACATTATAATATATATATTATATAGGTAAAATAAGTTAATTAATTTCATTCTTTATACATTCCATGTATTGCATGAACGGGTCACATCACTTGAGGGGGTGGTAGTCCACACTTCCTCATATGAAATTATCGCATTTGCACAACATGCAAAGAATAATGGTATGTTTTAAATGTAAAATACAGAAGCATATAGAAAACATTAATACCATATATATAATATATAAAATACAGTGTCATTATAATGGACACCATGGGATGCGGTAGGAGATAATTGAACAATCATTGTTTCGTGAGGCAGTAATTCGCCATCCATGGAAACAATATGTTCTTTAACCATTAGATGGAGGTGTGTGTAAGTTTAGGTCGAATACTTATTATAAGAAAATCCTAGTATATTGAAGATAATTTTGTTTTTACAACATAAAGGAATAAAAATATCTTAGGGGGTTGGACAAGCAAAATAAAACAAAAGAACATAAGATAATATTGTACCTTTAAATCAGGTAACTCCACTTTGTTTTAACCAGACAGGGTTCTTGAAGATCTTTCTGCCTAAGGTAAGATTATATGAGGAATAGAGGGATGTGGATAGACAATAGGATCAGGGGTTGTACGATACAAGGGTTTGAGAGGTTTGGGTAAGGGAGTAGAGGTGGGTGCCTTTTATAAGAGGGAGGAGGGGCACTCTTGGAAGGTCATGAAATGTTACTTTATTATGAAATGCTTTTCAGATTTTAAAGGTCCCACAATGATATATGTTGAGTATAAGGTGATAAGGGTTAGAAATACACCCGTCCAATAGGTTTTAGACAAGTGTATGTCTTATATTTTACCGTATATTTTCATTTAATTTAAATCGTTAATTAATGATGCAATCACTGCATCATTATAGTGTCATAAATAAATTTATTTATATAATGTATAAAAATTATAAAACAATTACCATGATTTAGGAAATATTTTTAGATTTATAATGAATATTTAATGTTAAAAATATAACTTATATAACCCCATGTAAAAATTTTTTTAGTATAACAATAAATGTTTGAGACATTTTTATTTTAACTTTAAATAAAAAGTTATTAATGTCATTTTCTTACCCATGTGGCTCCATGGGGTGCCCAAGTTGACCCATGGATTGTCTTAATCATCCAAGACTCACCCAACAAAGGTAGGATATGTGTCAAGGTAATTTCAAAATATGAAAACATTATTTTTACCTGAAATTACACTAATTACCTCTAATCACGATTAATAAAACTCAAAAGTCACTATTCACCAAAAATTATTTTCATCCCATTGAACCAAATTTTAATTAATAATTAAAACCATGTATGTTGGATTTTTGAAATTCAAATCACAGAAGAGGTAAAATTTCATTTAAACGAAAAAGATGTTTTTTATCTACCACTTAGTGGTTTCACTATTCCTCAAAAATTGATGTTTTTCAGAAAAAAACCAAAACACCATCCTAATATATACTTGATATTAAAAATTCAAAAATGATGTCCATTTAACCAAATTAATAAAATAGAATTTTCATTAATTAATTTTATAATTAATTCCCACTGTTAAAATAAATAGCGTGTTTTTAAGAAACAATATATATCAAAAGATTGACACTTGTTTATGTCCAATTTCATAGTGAAATTAATTCTATTGTACACCATTAGATTAAATGGTAAAAATATATTACAATTTCACTTTAAAACCATTTAAAAATATAATATCACCATATAAATAAATTAGATTAAAAAGAAGTTTTGAATTAAAATACAACATCATTCACTATTCATTAAAAAAATGAACTTTATCGGAAAAATACCAAAAACATACAGAAAGTAAATTTTGTTATCTCGATTCTTAAGACGGATTTTATTTTTTAAAATATAACATATAAAATTGTAAAAAAGTGGATTTAAAAAGGGTTCTCTATCAAATGGTGGTTAATCGGCCTTTTATGGAATATAAGAATATTTACGCTTAAAATTGGATTCCTTCACATTTTAAGCCTCTAACATTTATTGGATAAAAGTAAAATTATTTAACACACATATATAATAATTTTTTAGTTAGTTCTGTTAATTCATTCCATTACAACGACTAGGCGTTAACTAACATTTAAAATAATATTATTTTATTATTTGCGTGCAACCTAAGATTTCAAAGAAACTCGTTGTTGCGTATTGGGTATGCCATCAGGAATAATATTCACTTTAAAGTAATATTAACATTTTATTCAAAAATATTGATAGATATGAAAAAATTATATTCTTTATTTACCCAGGATGTTACATCCTTCCCACATATTGAAAATTTCAACCTCACGATTTTAAAATTGGGCTCGAAAACATCATTGAAAGACCCACATCAGAAAAGGAGTAAATTAAACTATCACTTTAAAAGAAAAAAGTAAAAAGGTCACCCGAGATAGAAGATACTAGGATTACATGAAAAAATGGATATGGAGGAGAAAAAAACCATCAAGTTCTGATGTAGAGTGATGGGAAAATATGTCTAGGAGAAAGTTAACCACCAGAAAATCACAAACTTGTGATAGGTTAAATGGTATTTGTTTCCCCAGTAGAAAAAGTTAACAAACAACGTTTTTATTTGAAGTTACTTTTCATTGAGGAATTTATTTATAAGCTTAACTAAAACATAAGAAAACATACTTACTTGTCGTGTAGAATTTCATCTCTTACTATATTTCTTGCAAAAACCCATATTTTCTTCAAAAGGTGTGTATTGAGGATGACATGTTCACATTAAGAGCACTATAATCAACTTCTAGAGAATCACCAAATCCAAAAAAGGGAACAATATATTTCCCATGTCTTTAGACCTTAACCAGAACCAAAATTGTTAGTATAATATCAGATAATCCCAAAAAAAGATAATCTTTTACAAAAATAAAAACTACTCCTAATCTTCAAAAATTTTCAAACAACCGAAAGTTCAACAAAGACCATTTAATACAAAAATTCCCTTAAAATTATTCAAAAATAAACCAAAATATGATTGAAACCCAAATATTTGGAGGATTTATTCACATAGTCTTCCAAGGTAAATTTTAACATTTATCTCCAAATAACATCAGTCACTCTTAAAGTCTCATATTGAAAAGTAATTAACCTAATCACACATCTTCCCTGATAGGTTAATAATTTACATAGATAACCAAAAATAAACTTATTCCTGATTCATAATATCATCTAACTAAAAATAATTAGTCATACTAACTAGGGACTTCATGTAGTCCAGTGGTAGGCAATAAATACGAGTCACACTTTGGTTGTGGGTTCAATTCCAGTAGCTTCGTCCGACATGACGGGTTGTCACACGGTCTGCGTGTTGTTCTTTTTCAAAAACAATATAATTCTTGAAAAATTCCCCAAAAAGAGATATAATTTTCAAAAATAACAATAACATAATTTAACCTCAAGTTTATCTCATGCCTTTCATTTTACATCATAACATATAGTAACCCATAATTACCTCAAATGTAAGGATCATATAAACCCTAATGGTTACCTTTATACTTATTACATGAACTTCCACATCGAGTTGGTTCTCTAGTACATGATGCATTAGAGAACTCACCAAGTTTAAAGTGGTTAATCATGAATCCTTGATATTTGGTTTATAATAACCACGAGATTCCTCATTGAATCCCCCATTTCATCCAGTCTCTTAATCAGAGAACCACCACAGTTTCCTTCATCACTATTGTCACTTTGGGGCCTGCTAGATCCATCCATTTACTAAAACCAGAATGTCAGTGTGAGTATATCAACATAATCATCATGTACTAAAGAGGAAGATAAACACTCTTAATAATGACTCCATCTAAGATAATAACCATTGTGGTTATACACAACTTGTCACTTATGCTTAAACAACACTCTAAGCTCTAAAGTTATCTTAACCGAACATTGATACCAACTATAAGGACCCGACATTAAAAAATTACATAATCTTGAATTAAATTAATAATTCAAATTAAGGATCTTTTTATGTTTAGAGTTTTATAGAATTAGGACATAACTATTACATCTCAAAAAATTACAAAGTAGACACTTTTACACAATTTCCATTTTTTTTACAAAACATGAACTCTTAAAAAAAAGAGTGTCATGTCTAGTTCCTTGTTTAAGACAACATGAATTTTCTTTGATCCCATCCTTGACCCTATTCCACATTATGTCCTACGAAAAACAATTCAAAAACATGGGATGAGCATAAAAATCTCAGTAAAGGATACACAAAGAATGAAAACTGTTAGTTTTTAAAAACAACAAGTAAAACATGAATACATTAACATAAGTAATTCTTTTCACCATTAGGAAGTAGTAAATACTCTTCTCTTAATAAAAGATCATTACATACCCTTTTGTAACCAAAACATTACCATAAAACCCATATAAAGAACACATAACATATAAAGGTAACTTGGGACATAAACATACTTAAATAGAATAACCATACGGTCAACTTCCACACATGTCACTAAATGGAATAGCCATACCGACAACTTCCATACCCAATGCATTGGAGGTTATAATGTAACCACCCGTCATGGTATTCACAGAAGCACCCGTCATTTGTTTTATCACGTAACCACCCGTCAAATGTCCAAGTACCATTATAAAATCATAACACATAATACAATTATAATGGAAGAAAAAATTTCCATATTTATATTACAATATATCACTTAAATATATTGACATAACATATCCATTAATAAACCATTTTCAATATAAAAATACATAAATGAGTATATGGTATTTATTTATTTTTAAAAACATTACGGCTTATTGAGGAAGACAAAGATCAAATAATACTTGCAGTGGCGGAAAGGATGCTTTCACCACGTACATTAAAAGACACATTAATTTTTGTCGTTTAGTAAAAAGCGTTGTAGAACGAGATTCCCTTTTAATGAAAAGTCACAGGTTTTTATACAGCGTATAAACGAAAGTCTTGTATTAGAAGAAAATATGCCGCAATGAAAGGATATTGAGACGAAGTCCCTTACAAAATGGTATACTTAGATTAAGGATAAATAAATTACATAATTATGTGTGACAAATATAAATAAACTAAATATAATTGGTTATTACATGTAAAACAATCAGAATTCATTCACACATATTCATAGCATGACATAATCAATAAGTAGAGGTTTAACCCAAAGAATTGAAATTGGGTTAAGAAGTTCCCTTATAGAAATTCGACAGCCTAATGACGTCACTTGAAAATTTATAAAATGAGTTGATGAGAGATAAGAAGGTTATCTCATCACTTGGACATGAATTTTAAATCAATAATTAAATATAATAACATATCCCAGAATATTTATATTATAAGACATAATAAAAAAAGTCTTTAAAAAAGAGGAAGTTGAAAGGTTCCCTTATCGATTTGGGTAACTTTCGAAATGTACATCCCATGAAAAAGGGGTCATAAAATGAAGATGAAAATAAAAATAAATTAAATTATATTACACAAATAATATAGTCACGTCTAGTACATAAACCACACAAAAGGAAATAGTGGAAAATGTAGCATAAATGTCACAAGAATAAAAATCCAGATAAAAACCACTTACCTCATTGTAATCAATCGAGTCGTATGACCAAAAGATAATACACATCGAATGAATCACATAATAGAATGAATTTAGATAGAATCATAATAATATATTTCAAATTTCAGTACAAAGTACACCACATGAAATAAATAAGTGGCAAACAATGGAAATCTCATGGAATTAAATGTGAGATAAGAAATCCATTACGAAAATTTAGCAGCCTAACGACGCCACTCAAAAATTAAAAAAATGGATTTATGAGATCAAATAGGGTCTATTATCATATGAACATAAACATTACAGTAAAATGAACATAAAAGAACATCCCAAATCATAAGAAAGAGGATCTTAAAAGGAATGACATAAAAGAGAGTACTTGAAAAGAAAGAGAGAGGTAGGATTCCTTACCTAAAGTCTGACTTGTCTTGTTTGTTTCATTAGGTTCCTGAATAATAAACTTTAGTAAATTTATAATTTCTTAAGAAAATCATTTAAATATTATTATTCAATTAATATCACATATTATAATGTTATAATAATTAGTTAATTAAGTGAGTTCATATTAGACGTTTTTGTCGATGTTCTGTACATGAGTCAAAAATGAACTTGCTTGAAAAGAATTGTCCATGTAGTTATAAGTACATCATCTCCAGAATAGTATTAATGATTTAAATATCCTATATAGCTATTATAAATTCATTTTATACTATTCCATAACATTTGTAGATAGAAAATGAAATGCACCATTCATGGAGACGGTAGGCCGTACGTACGCATGAACGCTACTTTCATTTTGTTGTCATATTAATGGAATTAAAACTAAATGAGAGATAAATATATTATCATTCCAGTATCATATATATTTTATATAGGTCACCTATGTTCATTAATTTCATTCTTTATACATTCCATGTATTCCATGAACGAGTCACATCACTTGAGGGGGCGGTAGTATACAATTCCTCATATGAAATTATCGCATTTTCACAACATGCAAAGCATAATGGTATGTTTTAAATATAAAATACAGAAGCATATAGAAAACATAAATACCATATATATCATATATAAAATATAGTGACATCATAATGGCCAACATGATAGGAGGTAGGAGATAATTGAACAACCATCAATTCGTGAGGCAGTAATTCGCCATCCACGGAAACAATATGTTCTTTAACCATTAGATGGAGGTGTGTGTAAGTGTAGCTCGAATCATACTCATAACAAAATAATAGTATATTTAAGATACTTTTTTTGTTACAAAATAAAGGAATGAAAAGAGTTTAGGGGGTTTTAGAAGCAAAAAAATACAAAAGAACATAAGAGAAGACATTACCTTTAAATCGGGTAACTCCCCTTGAATTAAACCAAAAGGGTTTCTTGAAGATCTTTCTGCCTAAGGTAATGATTCTAAGATAAAAAGATGGATGTTTAGAAACAATAGATTTTGGATTTGGATGAGCCAAGGGCTTGAGAGGTGTGGGTAAGGGAGTAGAGGTGGGGGCCTTTTATAAGAGCGAGGAGTGGCACTCTTGGAAGGTCATGAAATGTTACTTTATTATGAAATGATTTTGGGATTTTAATTGCCCTAAAATGATATATTTCTAGTATAAGGTGATAAGGGTTATAAATACACCCATACAATAGGTTTTATACAAGTGTATGTCTTAGATGTTTTCTTATATTTTCATTTTATTTAAATCTTTCATTAATGAGGTAATCGCTGCATTATCATAGTGTCATAAATAAATTTATTTATTTAATTTCGAAAAATTATAAAAAAATTACCATGATGTTGGAAGTCGTTTTATCTTTCTTATGAATATTTATATTCAAAAATATAACTTATATAACCCCATGTAAATTTTTTTTAGTAAAACTATACATGTTTGTGACATTTTTATTTTAACTTTAAATAAAAAGTTATTAATGTCATTTTCTTACCCAAGTGGCTCCATGAGGTACCATAGTTGACCAATTGATTGTCTTGGTCAGAAATGACTCACCCAATAAGGGTAGGAAATGTTTCAAGGTAATTTCTTATTATTAAAACATTATTTTTACCTTAAATTACAATAATTACCTCTAATCGCTATTAATAAAACTCAAAAGTTACTATTCACCAAAAAAATACATTCATCCAATTAAACCAAATTTTACTTAATAATTACAACCATGTATGTTGTATTTGTGAAATTAAAATCACAGAAGCGGTAAAATTTCATTTAAACAAAAAATCTGTTTTTTTAACTACCACTTTGTGGTTTCACTATTCATCAAAAATTGATGTTTTCAGAAAAAACCAAAAATTAAACCTAATATATATTTGATATTCCAAATTCAAAAATGATTTCAATTTCAAAAAATTCATAAAATATTGTTTTCCATAATTAATTTTATAATTTATTCCCGCTGTTAAAACAAATAGCTTGTTTTTAAGAAACAATATATTTCAAAAGATTGACACTTGTTTATGTTCAATTTCAAAGTGAAATTAATTCCAATGTACACCATTGGATTAAATGGTAAAAATATATTATAATTTCACTTTAAAACCAATTAAAAAGATAATATAACCATATAAATAGATTATATTAAAAGGAGGTTTTGAATTAAAATACAACATCATTCACTATTCATTAAAAATGAACTTTATCGGAAAAATACCAAAAACATACAGAAAGTAAATTTTTATGTCCCGATTGTAAAGAAGTATTTTATTTTTTCAAATATAACATATAAAATTTTAAAAAATTGGATTTAAAAATGGTTCTCCATCAAAAGGTGGTTAATCGACATTTTAAAGAATACTAGAATATTTACACTTAAAATTGGATTCATTCGCATTTTAAGCCTCTAAAATTTATTGGATCAAAGTAAAAATATTTAAAAAACATATATAATTATTTTGTAGTTAGTTCTGTTCATTCCCACCATTACAACGGCTAGGTGTTAACTACCATTTAAAATAATATTATTTTATTATTAGTATGCAACTTAAGATTTCAAAGTAACTCATTGTTACGTATTGGGTACGCCACCGAGTATAGAATTCCCATTAAAGTAATATTAAAATTTTATTCAAAAATATCGATAAATGTGAAAATGTCATATTCTTTATTTACCCGGGATGTTACACATATGATCTATAAGGGTAATAAATACAACAGAACATGTCAAAAACTTAAACAAAGGGCATGGTGAATATATAAAATCACATGACTTTAAAAATAAACTTGAACATATTATGGAAGGAATAATAGATGAATAAATAATTCCATAATAAAGCCTAATCATGGGTATTTTAATAGTAGAATAACCACATGAATATTAAATCACTATTTTAATAATGGGGAAACACATAATGTGGGACATCATAACCATACTATGAAGGCCTCAAGCAAAGACCATACATATCCATTTTGTCAAGGCCTCGTGCCAAGACCATATTTTGTCTCATGAGACCTACCGATGCACCGAGGACTATAGTGGGCCCCACACAACATTTATTATGTCCAATGCATTCCTCATATGAACATAGATAAAAATAAACAACATACACATTCATATTGAAACTAACATATGAAATGTAAATAACATTCCCCAATCATTAATCCCAAACTATAACCATTCAGACTAATATGGTGAATGGTTTTAAGACTACAATTCCAAAATAAAACTAATCAAAGACAATTTAATAAAATACGGTGGATGAAATCATAGGAGATAAATTTCAATGAATTACATGATTAAACAAATGATGTTGACCTAGATTAGGATACTTTTAATTGAGATAATTGAAAAATCCTTAAGGAAATAATCCATAAACATTACAAAGTGTCCAATACCACCTTAAAACATTCAAATAATAATCCCTGAGAATATCATGAGAATATGGAGAATCATAATATGATATACCAAAGTGATATACACACACCACAAGCATGAAATATGTGGTGAACAATGTATATATCTCACAAAATTTAAAGTGAGATGAGAAAATTCCTTTTTTACTTTGAAAGAATTGTTCTTTTGGAAAATCATTTTTATTTGTCAGGAAATGAGATTTTAAACATGTATATCCCAGAAAATAAAATTTAAGTTCATTGAAATTATATTTGGGTTTTAAATAAATTCTTATTGAGGTAAAATCATTTAAAAATAGTTTTTAAATAAGATTTATAAATAAAACATTTTAGTGCGGTTTAAGAAAAATATTAAAGGATTTTAAAGAGAAAAGGGATGATTGCTTTTATAAAACTAGAAATGAACCAAAATATATTTTTCAAGTTATACTATGTGATTTTGGAAATATAAATATGACATAAAACAGATTATAGTGTGAACTTCATAATATGTAAGAATTCGAGAAGTTCATTCAATTGGGCTTGCATTTCAAAATAATTTTTGAAATATTCTTGTAGAACATTTTACTCACCATAAAATAAAGAATAATTATGATTAGTACACATATATAGAACATTAACCCAGAATTTATGAGGAGTAAATAAGAATAAATAATAATTTTATTGATGCAAATAAAGAGTAAGAGGAACATGAATAGAAATGGAAGTTCAGGTAAAAAATACATACCAATATGTAATCAATTGAATCGTATGCCCCAAAACATTAATGGATAGTATACATACACCATACACAAGTAATAGTACTGAATATAGAATATCTCACAAAAAATGAAGTGAGATGAAGAAACCCCTTACCTTACGTCCGAAGGTGTTCTTCACTTGATTTTAATGACCGGATTAATAAAATTGAGGTCATAAATTAATATTTAAAGAACCTCCTATACATTTAATTGATTTATCAAAACATTATTAGGTTAATTCATGGAAGTTTAATGGGTTATGAGATTCAATTTCATTGTTTGGGAGCGTTTTTTTTTCTGGGGTTTCATGGTCGATTTACTTATATTCATGTACGGATAGGCATGTAGAATGATAATGATAGTCCCGAATAGAGAGTTTCTGTTATTATTGAACAAAAATAATATTAAATGGTTATAAAATTCATTTTGTTATTAGGATTCAAGATGGATCTTTATATAAAACATTAATGATAATTGTTTGGGTTAATTGGCTGTTTTTTATCACAATGAACTCATTTTTTTTATAAATTAATATCATGTGTAAAAAGGGATTACATATCCATAGATGATACACAATACATATATTATTTTCTTGTTCGACCATAAGAATGGTTTCATGACCAATATTTAAGATGGTAATAGAAGATGAAAACCCATCATACTTAAATATGGTAAATTAGCACATCTCAGATGGTGTTTTTTACTACTAGAATAAAAGATGGGTAAAGGAGTGATGATAAACAATTATTCCATAATCATAAAAAAAGTACCATACATTTAAGGTAATTGAGTTTTCACAAAATTTGGATGAGTAGAGGTGAGGATTAAAAAGAAAACAAATTAAGTTGAAAAGAAAGTAAAAGAATTGAAAATAGGAATTTACCTCTTGAATTAATCATCCTTAAGAGCCTCTTTAAGGGAAAGAATTTTTTATTTTTATGTGACCAAGGGATGTGGGAATGTGGTATGAGCTTGGGAGGATATTTGTATAGAATTTATACTATGAACAAGGCTATAGAGGGTTGAATAGAAGAGGGTAGTGTGAGAAGTTTTTATAATGCAGGAGAGGAGGGTCTTCTTAATATTTTAATCATTAATTTATTATTTTTCCATAGTACAAAAAATAGTGATGATTACCTGACCAAAAGTAGTAATAAGTGTATGTGAGTTCTAACCAAGGGTTCTTACATCAGCGATGATGCTAGGAATAGTGTATTTAACTCATCATGTATAAATAAGGTAAATTAACGTATTTCACTATTCATAAAAATCATGTATTTTAAATAAATCCAAAAAACATATACATTATTCTACATGCAGAATCAAAAAATGGACTAAATTTTAATAAAATAATTTTCTAATTATGTGAAATTTAATTTCTAAATAAAATCATCATTTACTCATAAAATACATTATTAAAACTAAAACTGATTTGGTAGTGCCCTATAAATTTAACTAAGGTTTTATTCAATATCCCCAAAATATTACGATGAAAAAATTTTGATTTAGGAATAAATTTTATGAAAAATAATTTTATTTTAAATCTATTTATTAATTATAAAACTTTCATTAAATATTTACTCCTCATGAAAATACCAACACTTGATTATTAGTTTTTAAAATATTCACTCTAATTTATAAGGTTCCAACATTTTATTTATACTTACAGGGGTGATGTTACTATTCAAAAAAGAACATTTCTATTCATAAGGGCATGTAACTATTCACAAGTGTACATTAATATTAATAAACTCATCGTGCTATTCATTAGTGTATATTACTATTCATAAGGGTAGACATACTATTGAAAAGGGTACATTATTATTCATAAGGGTTGAGTTACTATTTATAAGGGTAGGTTAATATTCTTAAAGAAATTTTTTTCTTTTATCAGAATAAAAAAATCACTCTGAACACAACCGTGTTTGTCAGATTTATGAAATTCAAAAAACATAAGTGGAAAAATAATGTTCATTTTCTAGGTTATAACAATGTTTTTTTATGTGGAGACTTAGTGTTTCATGAATTCAAAATTAACTTTATTTGAAAATCCTAGGGTTGTTACCCTAGCACATTGTACAATGTTAAATTTTTTAATCTTCCATGATCTATTTTGAATTGTATGATGGAGCTTTAACATAGATGTATTATTAAATAGTTTAAATCCCATCGATATAAATTTAATTTAGAATCATTTGTTCAATAATGAACCTAATTAACTTATATAAATATATCACTATGTAAAATTGGAATCACTATATCCAAATTCCTTATTCAAATTATATAGTTTCAATACTATAAATTATTATTTATATTGTTTACAAAAATCATATAAGAATAATTATTATTTCTCATTAAACTATAAACACATTTTTATGTAATCTTGAAGTTTTTCATCACCCATTATTTTCATTATATCAGTACAATACACCCATAAACTACACATTCTCTAATATGAGAGGATATATAAATAGTACTACTATTCCACTAATAAAAATTTATTTATTCATGGTATGTCTTATGACATATTTAAATCGATCATCTCAATAAATAATGAATCATTCACTTGAATCCCCTAAAAATAATTATCCTTGAGTTAAATAAATGTATACATAAGCATTAAATTTTATAAATTAAATTTTGTTGTTTAAAAAATAATGAAATCCTTATTCTCATCCATATAAAAATTAATCAAAAAAAATAAAATAATTTTATTCTTGGTTCATGTCCATTGTAATTAGTTAAGAAATATTCAAATATCACAAAGTCAAACTACTACCAAATGTAACTGATTTATGAAATTAGAAACATAAAAACACACATGAATATATATAAATATATGAATAAATTAATATATATATATAAGTAATTTAAAATAATAGAAACATACAACATCATTCTTATATACATATATAGAAACATATATACAAAAATAAATAAATCGAATATATATATATATAAATATATATTATTGAATGGTTAATACCACTTTTAGTGGAACCAAAAATGTATCATTATAATATATTCAATGTGTTATCTCACATAATATCTTACACTCCATGGTATTCCCATATAATTTCTATATATCTCATGTTTTTAATTTTTTATGACTATAAAATTGTGTTATAGGTACATTCCATCAATGAACACAATACCACTACCACTAAAAAATGACAACCCAACACACCCATAATAAATTCTCATTAATGGGAATAAATCAAAAAAGTACAATCATAGGAGACTCTAGTAGATTCCACTTAGATTAAAACATTGAGTTATATATATATATATATATATAAATATATATTATTTATTATGCATATATATATTTACAAATTAATATTAAAATATATTGTTAAATACCATCCTTGATTATCTTGTATAGATAGTCAACATAGTGCACTATATGTATATTACAAGTTCAAAATCAGTATTCTCTAGTAAAAAATAATCAATTCATCAAAATATGAAATATTTATTAGGATAATTTTAATTGAATATGCAATTAATTAATTTAATATTTAAAGAAATATATCATGGGCACACTATATATTAGTGGAATCATTGAAATGAAATAATATAATTTAATAATTGTAAATCAAATGATGTTATACCATGAATATTAAATGATAAATATAAATGTAAATAAAAATACATCAACATAAATTTATAAATTGGATATTAAAAAATTTAAAAAATAAATATTAATCCAAAAAATATATAAACATGAAATAAAATAGGATAAAAATTTGAGAATGATAAGGGCATAAAGGTAAAAATTTGATTATGGAAAATGTAGTTTAATTCAAACCTTATAAATGGAATAAGTGTTAAATACCCACTTTTAATATCCAATAACCCAGAAAACTCCATTCAACAACTTCTAACTCAATGAAGTGATTATAAATTTTCATTATCAAATTAAACCATATCATCAAACAGTAATTGTAAAAAAAAATCTTGGTATATTTACTCATTATGATTTCACAAGTTGATTTATGTGTAATAATTTGAAAAAACCAAGAGATTTTAGTGTGATCATAATATAAATAGTATATCATTTTATTTTATAATAAATGAATCAAAGTACTATTATGGATTTATATTATGCTACACATTCAAAATATTGAGGATTATATTATTTTAAATTTAAATGATAAAATTTTATTTATCAAGAAATATATGTAGTGGTATAGATTTGTCAATTTTTTCATAAAATCATATGTACATTAATGTTATAAAGCTTTTTGAGTATTTTGTTGAATATGATGGTTTGTATTTAGTTATTTATACTCTCATTTGGATAGAATTTTATGAATTATCGTGTTTTACTAAATAACATGTGTGAATTTGATATTATGCGGTCTTTGTAAGATCAATATTCTCATATAAAATTTAATCATGATATAATATATTTTATTGTGATGTGATTACCTTGATCACAAATAAATTCCATGGATTATATTTTCCAATTTATTATTGAATTGTATTATTATTAGATAAATTTGGTGGTGACACAAAAGAATGATCCCTGATTGTAGTACAATGATGTGACCCTCAAGGTCATTATATAATCCTTCACCTATTTTGTTTGAATAAGTGTTTAATTATTTTTTTGAAATTTTGAAAAAATAACTTATATTTTTTTGACCATTTTACAGGTAGTTACATGACTGGGTTCCCTCCAAAAAAATCACTCAAGCCAAATCCATCTATTTTTAACACATATTTTCTATGAATAATGATATGTTCATCTAGGTGGATCTCAAAAGGTATGAATTTCCATTATCTTCCAATTATTCCTATATTCCATATTTTTCATCAATTAATTATATAATTTCTTTATTTTAATGATATATTTTATTACATACTTAGTATGTTGTTTTAGGTTATGATCTCTGATGACCATGGCATTAGAAGTGTAAGTATAATGTCTATAAACAATCACATATTTTATATGAGTTACATGATTCATGTGATATTGGTCTAATATTGAAAATGTGGTCGTAACCTCAATATTGATTTAATTATTTCATTATTCCCTTAAATTTCTCATTTGGTGGATTACATATATGAGTGGTACTTTGGTATGTTTGAATTGATGTAATTGATAAAAATGATAATGTGTCCTAAAAATTAAATTGGAATGTAGTTTATAAACAATATTAGGATTTTATGATTAATATGTGTCTCTAAAATTCTTTAAGGGTTTATTAAACCTTCACATTTCCATGAAAAACATGAACATGTGTCACTATAGGAACATATTTGTATTAAGGTGATAATTTGGAAGGAGTTTTTTTCTTTGGTTCCTAACACATATATGAAATGGGTGTTTGTAAATTTAAATTATATTATTTTGTATAGATAACCTATTCACTATATTTCTAATCATTATAGTGTTTTGACCACTATCCCATGGTTTAGGTTATAGTTTTTTCATAATAGGATATCGTTTTGGTGGAATATCATCAACCTTTGTGTGTATTTCTTTCTATCTCATCAAACCAAGAGCATTGTATTGGTGATGAATCATTAACTGGGGTTATCTAAAGGTGATTTATCATTCATGCTCAAGTTGATTGGTTTTGATACATCATTTTGTATGAGTTATTTCATTCACCTCCATTGTGTTGATAGTGTGGCATCATACATTAAAGGCTTGTGATAATGACAAAATATTCAATAAAACAACATAATAATTATTTATTTATCAAAATGGTTAAGAGATGATTATATAACATTAAAAATAAGTATGTGATAGTGATATATCATTTACCAAGGGTATAATAGTTTGTTTGATCCTTCAATAGGGGGTATGTGATGGTTGTATATTTCTCATGGGAGGCATGAAATAGTGAAATATCATTGACATTGTGGCCCACAATGGAGATATATCATTCACCAAAGTTTTATGAAGGTTTCATCATTTACCAAGGAGGTATGGGTGTGGTTAAAAATAATATAATTTTTTATTAAATGTGGGAGTATAAATCATTATGCAATGAGATATGTTTATATCATTGTTCCATCATCTAATTTAACCAGTAGAGATATTTTTTATTTTCTATTATAGGAATGGATGATGAGTTGAACTTAAAATTAAAATTATTATTTTTTTCTTTATTTACTATATTTTTAAACTGACTATTCATATATATAAATTGGATTTGTTTAGTAACACCATTTTTGGTTCCCTATAATGATTTACTTATTACCAGCACCGATATTTTAGTTAATTTCTATAATATATTATTTGTCAATAATGTAAGTGTAAAGGCTCTATAGTCATTGGGTAATATGGATGGATGGTTTCGGTATGGGATATGATCAATAAAGGGATCCATATGTTATTATTAGTGACATTTAGACTTAAATTATTCATATTTCTTCTTTTTATATGAATTATTAACCCACAGATGATATTAGTTTTAATGTCTAATAATATAATATTGAAGTATATTTAATTTTGTTATGAAATATGTTATTTATTTTTAATAGTTATTTTATAGATATAATATTGATGATATAATATTTTTTTAATGATGTTGTCCAATGATTGAATTTTTATCTACATTATACAATATAGTATCCCTATTTGATATGCGTCATCCCTCACTCTTAATCAGTAACCACTATTTTATGGGCAGTAATTCCTGAGGTTTTATGTCCCCATAAGGAACAAAGATGTTTTTAATTATCAGGTTATGTAATTTAAACCTTATTTTTTTTTCCATTTGTTCATTTTATTTTTATTTGATTATAGAGTTCAGGAATTAGTTATTTTCGATACTTATAACAGACTAAATTATCTGAAAAAGTAAATCATTGTGTATGAAATTTCTTTATTACCATGGATGGGATTATATTATTGTACTTTTTTAGAATATTATTTAAATATACATATGTAATATGTTGTGCTCATTACAATTTATTATTTTACTCTTAGTCCAGAGAGGTCAGAGGTAGGAATTCATGCATTATATTTGGAATATATAATTACTTGTATTTTGTTGATCCAATGCCACATTGATCAAATATGGTTCACGAGTTAATGTTTTAGAAAGATAAATTATATATATATTTTTCTTATATAACTTTATGGATTAATTCTATATGACTTAACCATGTAAATTGTTTCATTATTAAATCATATGATGAATATTTGTGTGGTAATATTTGTGATTCCACTCGATAAAATAGTGGGTAATATGAAATTAAATACAATTACAGTGTATAAAATACTATTACGATAGAGTGTTTTTATCATAGTAGTATAGAATTTTTCTTATTACATATTCTCTTAAAAACTTTTATTAGAATATTTTATAGTCTTATTACTAGTTAAGTGTTTATAATTACAATGACATGATAACATGGTTATCTTAAAGTTAGGTCGTATACGATAGATATTAGAATTACCCCTAGAAATTGAGCAAAAAACACATGTAGTTACGAGGAAACCTAATTATAATGTGCTTTGAGAGAGTATACTACATGTTTTTTGTCAATTAGAAACAATAAGTTGATATCCAACCCATCAGTGTTACATTTATCTTAGGAGATATAGTTATACTATAGATCACACATCACATGTTATAGTAGAAATCATGAATTAATGTAATATATTACGTCCATATACCATCATTGATTTGATTGGGACACCTATAGATGAGATGGTAATTATATTCGTATTTATAATTTTTGGACTTTCCAAATACTTGTTGGATATTCTTATTTATACAAATATTTATATCGGATATCATGTAAGGTTTTAAATTCTTGTTTAATTGATTATTTTTTCCAAGAGGAACTATGGGTATATACCGATAAATATTTTAGAAACCTTCATCATGGAGACGTGATGGTGATACATAATCCTTCCCATTTAAAATAATATTTCATGGATTTAACCTATTCTAGATGGTGACAATAATTTTATTGTAAAAATATTTGACGATGGAAGTAAGAACTATATTAAAATATTAGTTAACATTTCTCACTAGGAATTATACTCTAAATCTATTTATCTAGGATGTTACATTATTCCTTTAATTTTAATATGTATTTCTTGATGTTAAAAATTGTGAAGGTCATGAAATATATTACCTCTATCTTATAAAAGATCATTCCAATAAAATTATTGGAGATATATTTTCCAAACAATCCCATTTGAAATTATGTGAAAATTTTTAGGACACGTTTATAATATATGAGTATCATAAGATAAAATTTGGACTAATTAAAATATTGGTAGGTTTTTTTCTTATATAAATTTGTATGTCCATCCATACATGGTCTAACTAATTTTCGTCATTCCTAATGATATTATTGTGTACTTAATGTCACAACTGAGATATGAATGAGAACATAAAATTGAATTCAATATAATTGGATGTAATAAAAATTATTCTAATCCCAATACATATTAGTTTTATATTTGATCAATTTACCTCATTGGGATTTTGATAATAAATAAATGCAAATTTGTTGTTCCTCAGAATATCATTGGATGAAATTTTTAGAGTGACCTAAGAGTTATTTTTATATATATATAAATTTCATATAATTATTTGATACCACAATATTTGGAGTAAATACTCCTCCATGTTTTAATTGATGAGGAGAGACAAGATTAAAAGGGGAAAACTTTGGATAAGTGTGATCATATCGAGATATACTTCCATAATATGAATATATTAAATTACTTTTACATTATTTTTTACATTACTTTATCCATGATTATTATATACATGTTACTATTATGTGGTGAGTGTGGTTCATAGAGAATTTATGATACATGATAGGAAATTATTATATAATAAATATAATAAATTGAGTCTTTATGAGAAAAATTTCTTAGCACATGATCTAATGCTAGTTTTTGTAGTGTATCCACTATAGTTTTGGATACACATCCCATATAGACTGAGGTAAATGAAATAAAATTAATAAAAATGTATAAACTAATAAATTTTTATTGGTGGTGGGTTAGATGTCTATAATCCTTCAGGATCAATATTTATGACACCACATTGATGGGGATCATCATTCTTAATATTATTATAGGGAATGATTATATAAAATTTGTAGGATCCTAGATATTTATACAATAATTTTTTATATCTATTAATATTTATAAATAAGATATTAATTTTACATTAATGGGGGAACTTTTTCTGATAGCGCACTCGATACACAACAATGAGTTTCTCCAAAATATTGTGTTGCACACAACATTGAGTTTTACAGAAAACTAATATAATAATATTGTTTTTTAAATAGTATTTAAGGCCTATCTATTGTATTAGCAGCAATAAATAAAACTAACTTTAATATAATTATACATGTTTGTTAAATTTTGTTACATTTATCAAAAAAATTTAGAGGCTTAAAATGATAATGAATCCAATATTAAGCATAAAATACTCTAATATTTTTAAAAAATCGGTCTACTGTCTTTTGAAGGATAACCATTTTTAAATATTCTTTTTTGAACTTTTTTATGTTCAACATGACAAATTAAATTCTTATATATAATTGTTAAATCAAAATTTACTTTGGTTAAATTTTTAGTATTTTTTTGATAATGTTCATTTTTTAATGAATGGTGAAAATTACTGCATTTTAATTAAAACGAGAATTTTTCATATATTTTATTTATATAGTTATACTATCCGTTTAATTAGTTTTAAAGTGTAATTGAATTATATTTTTATCATTTAATCTAATTTTGGAAATTGAATGTAATTTCAATTTTAAATTGGATATAATCACATGTCAGTCTTTTGATAGATTTTACTTCTTAAAAACTCACTTTTTGGTTTTGACAAAGGCAATTAATTTTACATTAAAATTTTCAAATTCTGTGCTTTGAATTTGGAAAAATGGAGTCCATATTTGTAATTATAAGGTCTAAGTCCATTAAATATGTACCTTTTATTTTTGGACATTTCGAATAGTAACTTCAGTAATTATTTTTATTTACCATGGCTGAAGGGTAAATATGATAAAATTGGGGTAAAAACAATATTATAATAACATTAAGTTACCTTAAACATGTACTCATCCTATTTTACGAGATATTTCTTACCATGGTCATCCTTGGGTTGATTTTATGACCCCTTGGAGCCACTTAGGTGTGATAATGGCATGTTTTAAGAATTAATTTAATGTAAAGAGAAAGATAACATAAACATGTATATTTTATTAAAGAAATATTAATATGGGGTTATATAACTGATATCTTTGAAAATAAATAGTCTTTATAAATCTAAAAAATATTTCCTACATCATGGTATTTTATTTATAATTTTTATACATTGAATAAATAAATTAATTTATGACATAACAATGATAGATTGATTACCTTATTAACGAAAGATTCAAATAAATGATATTATATATATTAAAATAAATGAAATTTTAATATTTTGATTCCTTAGAGAAATTATATGGCTGATATTTACATATTATATTTGATTTAATTCCTTCGGTTTGAAGGAATCAAGTTATTATTACTTAAACAAAGTTATATTACTAAACAGTGTCAAAATTGATGTAAATGAGTTTGTGAAACAAATTATACTTTATTAAATGATTTAGTAATACTAAAATCATAGATTCATCTAACTTAAATATATAATCTTAAAATTATCATTAATTATCCACTTGTGATTCTCTTGTAATTTTATTGTAACTATAGTGACCATATATTATCAAAATACAAGAACACATGGTAAGGGTTAATGTTTTTAACTAAGGGTTAAAGATAAACGTTAAGGTAAATTTTGTGTCCTAAACTTGTCTACAACCTATTGGATGAGAGGATTTAGACCAATTATCATATTATTATATAAATATATCACTTTGGAATTTTATAATTTGATAATAAATTTATAATCAAATTATATTTCCAGACATTCATAAAGTGCCGCTCCTCTATCTTATAAAAGGCCTCCGACTGTACGCACTTACTCACAACTCTCAAGAAACATAGATCATCAAAAATCTACAAAAATAATATCCTAGAATTCCTACCTTCTTCCTAGAAGCCTTAACTTGGGTAGAGGACAATTTAAGAGACCCTTTTGGCTCAAATGAAAATAATTTACCTTATTTAGAGGAAGAAGAGGGAACATACGTGACAATTTGGACTCAAGGTAAGGGACTTCGTCTACATGTCATTAAATTGAGTAATACTTTGATTTATATATGACCTCATTTTATATATTGTATAATTATATCCTATGACTTTTAATTTCATTCAATTGCTTTCAAAAGAAACCTTTTTCAACAACGCGTCTTAGTAAACAACAAAAGGAATGTTTTTTAAACGTACACAGTGACAATGACCTTTCCCCCACCACAAGAATTATTTGATATTTTAATTCCTCTATAAGGCGTAATATTTTCATAAATAAAAATGAAATATCATATTTATTTTTTGTATATTTTGGTTTTGAAAATGGTTTTGATAATGGATTGATTATTTCAATATCTTGAAATGATGTATTATGATTGCGATGTAGAAATGTTATATTTATTTTATCCTTATTCATGTATTATCATTATGTTATGGTTCTTGGGAATTGGTTTTATATATGGGTGGTTCTATGATAAACTGAGTGCGGATGAGCCTGTAATAGCTCTTCAATTCATTGGGTAGCATGAAAGAGGTAAACATTAAAGGTTTTCCTAAGAGATTTAGGGCATATACTGTTATGGGTATTCCAAATGTAATCATGAATTTTACTCCATATGTATCTTTGAAAGACAAAATATATGTATGTTTTGGATTCCACAAGTTATCTTGGTGCTTTATTATTTCTATGAGTAAGTCATAAATATTATTATTTCTTGTGGTATGTTAAAGAGATTATTCTTTATGAGTAAAAAGTATGATTTTATTGACTTGTATGTATTATTGGACTAATGTTTTCCTTCCTTATTTTATATCCCTTTCTGAGATTTTTATTCTCCTCCTAGGTTTTTAAATGTTTTTCACAGCATATAAGGAAGGGTAAGATAAAATAAGGATTCAAGAATATTTTTATCAATAAAATAATTCTTGATTATTTAATGTGTTTTATGTTAGTGAAAAAAATTGGATAGAGTATCATTGTATACTTTTTTAATATTTGAGATGTAATGTATTATTTAAGTCTTGATTATGTAATACTAAAAACCTAAAATTATCATAAATGTGAAAGAAATTAAATTCTTGATAAAAACTTAAGATTGTGTAATGTTTATTGTTGTGGCCTTATAGTTGGTATAGGAGGTCAGTTTAGATAACTTTAGAAGTTAGGATATTGTTAAATGAATATCTAAAAATTATTTATATTTTATGGTAAGATTGAAATGATATAGAATTTGAATATTACCATGTTTATTTTTCTATGATATTTCTATGTTCGGAATAGTTTTCCATAAAGGAATTAGGGTATCTATAATGGTAAAATGTCAAGGGGAAAACAACCAACCAAATTAGAAACTAGAAATAGTCAGAATCGGAACTAAACAATTTGTTATAGTGATGGAACAATTGACTTAGGAAATAAATAGTGGTGGTATATGAGCACAATATTATCTAGATTGACCACAAAATAACATTTTAGTAGTGGATAGTTTCATAAGGAAACATACCCCATAAATTAAGGGATCAAATAACCCTGTTCTAGTTGAAGGGTGATTTATGCAATGGATGATATTTTTTATGTCATGGGTTGTTCAAAACATCAAAAGGTCAGACTTGATGTTTACTATTTTGAAGATGAATCTGATCAGTGGTGGTCGGTGGGTAAAAATATCTAGGATGGTAAGGATATTGATGCTCTTTATTGGGATGAATTCAAAGGTATGTTACTTGAGATATATTTTCCTAAGGTAGTTTGAATTATGATGGAAACAAAATCCATGGAATTGAGGTTGGAGTATGACACAGTGGTTTCTTATGAAGAAAACATCACTCGACTAGCATGGTATGGTATGAGATTCATATGGGATCTTGATAGTACAATCAATATTTTTTACTGAGTATTGAATCCAAAGTATTGAAGGGAATCAATTTCTTATAAGTTCAAAAGTTATGAAAAACTTTTTCGACATGAGTAGAATGTGGAAATAGAGTTTGTCGATGATCAGGTGTTCTTTGATAAAAAATAGAATAAGTGGTTGAGGTGGTAGATGAAAGGGAAAAAATCATCAAAAAAAGTTTTATGGTAATAATCTTAAGATTACAGTATGTGAAGATTGTTGTAAAAATCACACTTGGGAATGCATTTTGAATTTTTGTAAGTGCTTATGATGGGGTAAAGTGGGACATAAGTCTCGTAATTGGATTGGAAAAGACAAGGGTAGTGGTAAGACAAAATTAGATTTACAGTAAGTAAAAAGTTTTAAGTGAAATTAAATTGTTTATTAAGCAAATGAGTTTCTGACGAAGAACTCAAATGATGGAATGTAGTCAGACGAAAAGTAGAAAGAGGTGGTGAAATTCTTTACAAATACTTTAGCAGTTATTGGGAATTCAAATACAATAGTATTTGGTACATTGTTTGTTTATTCAGATTATTCCAATGTTTTTTTTTTGATTCTGGGTCTACACGTTCATTCATTTCTGAAAAACATTCTACTAAATTGGATTTTTTTTTTCAATACATGAATCCTAAACTTGTGGTAAAAACACCTGGAGGAAATGTTGAGTCAAAAAGTACTTATAAGAACCTTATTGTCCTTATGTGCAAATATAATCTACCTAAAAAATTTATTATTTTTCCTCTAGTAGATTTTAATGTTATTTTGGGTGTATATTGGCTTTCCATTTATTAGGATATGTTCGACTACAAATCCAAAGAGGTTTATTTCCCGAAAGAATATCAGTTTGTGTACATGAATTAATCCTTACATTGTATACCATATCTAGAAGAAAATAAATAAGTAAAAGATGGAAATCAATGTCACCTTGCACATATTGTAGAAAACAAAGTAACTATTTAAATTAATGATGTGCCACTGTTCAATGAGTATCTACATTCTTTTCCTAATGAGTTGGCTAGTATAATACCAAATCGGTAAGTTGAATTTACTATTGACTAGGTTCTTAATGATAATCAGATTTCAATACCCCCTTATCAAATGGCCCAATTTAAACATTTATAGTTAAATAAGAAATTGCAGGAGTTATTAGATAAAGTTTTCATTCAATGTAGCACATCATCATGGGGTTTTCCTATCTTGGATTTTAAAAATAATGATGGTTCAATGAGACTTTAAATTGATTATATATCATTGAATAATATCACTTTTAAGAAAAATAATCATTTTCCTCGTATCTATGATTTGTTTGATTAGCTCCAAGGATCTTATTATTTTGCAATGATTGACTTGAGGCTGGGTACCATAATTTTAAAGTAAAGGAATAATATATTCCAAAGACCACATTTTGTACTAGATATGGCCATTATGAGTTTGTAGTTATTCTTTTTGGGTTAACCAATGATCCTCCTATATTCATGAATCTTATAAATACAATTTTCTGTGAGTTATTAGATAAGTTTGTGGCTTTGTTCATTGATGATATTTGGTATACTCTAAAAGTAAATATTAGCATAAAATTCATCTAAGGGTTATATTTATAATATGAAGAGAAGATAAAATGTGTGGGAAATTCAACAACTGTGATTTTTTGTTGCAAAAAATTTCTTTACATGTTCACATTGTTTCTAAATTTGGCATAACTATTGATCCTGCTAAAAAACGTGGTTGAATAATGGAAAAGACCCACATATATAGCTAAGATTCATATTTTTCTTGGTTTAGATGGCTATTACCGGTGGATTGTTGAACATTTTTCTGGGTTATCTTGCCAACTGACTAAGTTAACTAAAAAAGGTGTTAACTTCATCTTGACAAATGAATGTGATGAATGTTTTTTGGAATTGAAAAGAAGATTTTGGAATGCTCTATATTTTCTATTACCTTCCATAAATAGTTAATTTTTTATCTATAGTGATTCTTTGTTGAATGGGAATGGATTTTTTCTAATGCAGAATGATCAGGTAATTGGGTATGTTTCCCATTAGTTGAAAACTCATGAGTTAAATTACCCTACACATTATTTGGAATTAGGTGTTTTTGTTTTTAAATTAAAAATTTGGAGGAATCATTTATATATATTAAAGTGTAAAATATATACTAATCACAAAAGTTTTAAGTATATGTTCATTAATATAGAATTATATATGAGATAGAGGAGATGACAAGAATTAATAAAGGATTATGATTTCATGATTCATTACCCTCAAGGAAAGGAAAATAAAGCGGTTTCCACTTTGAGTCGAATGAGTAATTCTATACTAAAAATGAAACATTTGTAACGAGAGACTTTGTGTTTTGATTTGATGAATTTTGGATTGGAAGTTGGTTGTGTAGGGAATTTATCTTTTTTGTTTTAGGTTTCAGTACAATCATCTCATGAACAAAGAATAATGAAAGTACAGAAAGAAGGTAGTGAGTTGCATAAAAAAGGTAGAATTGGTTTAGAAGGGCGAGTTACCAAAATTTAACAATGATAAAGATAGTGTTTTGAGGATGGAAAGAGATTATGTGTTCCTTGTGATTCATGGTTGAAGAAAGAGTTATTATATAAAGCTCATAGTTCTCTGTTTTCAGTTCATCCTGGATGTACTAAGAAGTACAAAGATCTCCAAGAGTATTACTGGTGGGATGAAATGAAAAGTGATATTTCTTTATTTACCCTAAGATGTTTGATTTGTAAATAGGTTAAAACAGTGTGGAAGTTACACGAAGGGATGATTCAGCCTTTTCCAGTGCTAGAGTAGAAATGGGAAATTGTGTCCATGGATTTTTTAGTGGGATTTCCAATGACTTCTCTAGGTAACAATGCAATATGGGTTATTGTTGATCGTTTGACTATATATGCTCATTTTCATTTTTTTCGAGATAATATGTCTCTTGATCAACTTTATCGATTTTATATAAAAGAGATAGTAAGGTTACATGGAGTTCCCCTCTCCATTATATCTGATTATAATCTTAGGTTCACATATTACGTTTGGAAGGGCCTTCAAAAGTTTTTGGGTAATGGAAATATTTTTAGTAAAACATTTCTTATGCAATCATATGGTTATTCAGAATGAACAATTCATAAATTAGAAGATATTCTATGTTCTTGTTCAATGGATTACTCGGGAATTTAGGACCAACATCATTATTTGGTTGAGTTTTCTTATAATAACCATTTTCATTCATTTATATAGACAGAACCATTTAAATCATTATATGGGAAGAGGTGTTGAACTCCACCTATTTGGGATGAATTTGGTGAATAGAAGTTAATAGGACCAAAATTGATAGAAGAGATGGAAAAAAACGTTCATTTTATTCAGATGCACATGAGAAAAACTCAATAGAGACAAAAAGGTTATGTGGATAACTGGAGGAAGAATCTTTCTTTTGAGGTAAGTAATCATCTCTTTCTCAAGGTTTCTCTATGGAAAAGTGTGATGTGTTTCAGTAAGAAGGGAAAGATTAGTCTGAGGTTCGTTGGAACCTTTTAAATCTAGGATAATGTTGGATCAATTTTATATATATTGGATTTACCTTAATTTTTATCCTAGGAACACAATGTTTTACATTTTTCAATATTGAGAAAGTATATGTCAGATCCATCTCATATTTTGAGTCCAGTGGTAGTTCAGTTGAAAGGTAATATTTATTATGAGGAAGAAATAGTATAGATTATTAACCACAAATTTCTAGTGTTTCAAAAAATGGTGACTCATAAGTTAATAGTTTTAAAAAACATATGGTTGAAAAGGAAACGTGGGAATATGAAAATTCTATGAGGTTTAAATATCCCCACTTATTTAATAACTAAATAAAATTGTAGGGATGCAATTTCCAAAAGGTGGAATGATGTACAATCCTATGCATTTATTGAATACAAATTTTTATATGTATTAATATTTATAAAGAAGATATTAATTTTACATTATAGGGGAAAATTTTTCCAATAGCGTACTCAATACACCAAAATGGGTTTTTTCTAAAATATTATGTTACACACAACATTGATTTATACCAAAAACAAATATAATAATATTATTATTTTAGACGGTAGTTAACTCCTAGACGTTGTATTGGAATGAATTAATACAAATAACTACAATATTATTATACAATCATGTTATTTTCTTAACATTTATCCAATAAATTTTAGAGGCTTAAAATGAGAATGAATCCAAATTTAAGCCAAAAATACTTTAATATTTTTAAAAGGTCAGTTTACCACCATTTAAAGGAGAACCATTTTTAAATATAGATTTTCCAGTTTTATATGTTCTATTTGAAAAAATAAAATTCTTCTATGGAAGAGGGAAATTAAAATTTATTTTTGTTGAATTTTTAAATTTTTTTTGATAAAGTACTTTTTTAATTAATAGTAAAAAATACTGAATTTTAATTCAAAACTACATTTTTATCTAATTTTTTATATAGTTAGATTGTCCTTTTAATTGGTTTTAAAGCTTAATTGTATTATATTATTATCATTTAATCCAATTTTGTTCATTAGAAGTAATTTCACCTTTAAGTTGGTTATAAACACTTTTCATGGATTTGATAGATTTTACTTCTTAAAACACCGCTTTTTCTTTCGAACAATAGGATTTAATTTTAAATTAATTTCTAAATATTCTGTGTTTTGAATTTGTAAAAATGGATTCCATATTTTTAATCAAAAGTTCAAAATTCTGTAAATAAGTACCTTTAATTTTTCGACATTATGAATAGTAACTTCAATAATTGTTTTTATTTACCATGGTTAAAGGGTAAATCTGGAAAATAAGGATAAAAATAGTATTATAATAATATTAAAATACACTAAAAAATTTCATAATCATATTTTATGATATATGAATGACCATGTGAATCCTTTGGTCAATTTTATTACCCCATGGATCTACTTGGGGGTGTGATAATTATATGTTATAAGAATTAATTTAAAGTAAAGGGAAATAATACATAAACATGTATCTTTTACAAAATCAATTTTTATATAGGGTTAAATAAATGATATATTTTAATAAAAATATTAATTAAAAATATAAAATTATTTTCAACATAATGGTATTTTAATTATAATTTTTATTCAATAAATAAATAAATATATTTATGATATAGTGATGATGTACTGATTACCTTATTAATGAAAGATTCAAATAAATGATATTATAAATATTAAAATATATGAAATTTGAATATTTAAATTCTAAACATGAATTTTATGGATGATATTGAAAAAATATCTTATATTTCTTTACTTTGGTTATATTTAATCAAGTTTTTATTATTTTATAAAAAATCAATTACTAAATATTGTCAAAATTGACATAAATGAGTTTTTAAACAAATACTACTTTATTAAATGATTTAATTATCCTAAAAAACTAATATTACAAATAATTACATATATAATGTTAAATATGCCATTAATGATATATTTGTGGTTATATTTGAATTTTATAGTAACTTTGGTAACCATATATTATTAAAATACAAGAAGACATGGTAAGAGATAATGTTTATAACTAGGGGTTAAATCTAGAATATAAGGTTACTTTTGTGACCTAAACATGTTTAAAACCTGTTGTTTGAGAGGATTTAGATCCATTATAATCTTATCCTCTAAATATATCACTTTTTAAAAATTATAATTAGAAAATAATTTTATAATAAAATGATATTTCAAGACATTCCTAAAGTTCCCCTCTTCCCTCTTATAAAAGGACACAACCTCTACCCACTTAATCACACCTATCAAGCCCCTTGGATCATCCAAATTATACTCAAATAAGCTCCAAACATCAAAACATTCCTCCTAGAAGACATAACTTTGGCATAAATAAATTCAAGAAATCCTTTTGGCACAAATCAAAACAAGTTACCTGATTTAAAGGATAGATACGAAATATACATGATGATTTGGACTCAAGGTAAGAGGCTTCATCTCAATATATTTTAATTGAGGAATATTTTTATTTATATGTGATCATATTTTATATTATTTATAATTATCACCTTTGAATTTTAATTTCATTCAAAGGTTTTCAAAAGAATCTATATTTACGAAGAATTTTACTAAATAATAAAAGGATTATTTCTTTTTGACGTATGCGGTGATAATGACCTTGCCACTGCCATGATAATTATTTGATATTTTGATTATTATATATGATTTAATCTTTTTAAAAAATAAAATTAAATAACATATTCTGTTTTATATTATTTTTGTATTGAAACTGGTTTTTAGAATTGATTTATTATATCAAAATCTTGAACTGATGTCTTATGATTACAATGTAGAAATGTTATTTTTCCATTATTCTTGTTCATGTGTTATGATTGTGTTATGTTTCATGGGAATGTCTTATGTATATGTGTGGTTCTATGATAAACCAAGGGTGGGTGAGCCCGTGATAGGTCTCAAATGAATTGGGTAATGTGATGGAAGTAAACTTATAGGTTTCACCTAAGAGATTTAGGGAATATACAATGATGAATATTCCAAATGTAACCATGAATGTTACTCTCTATGTATTTGAGAAAGCTATAATGTAAGTATGTTATAGACTCCACAAGTTACCTTTATGATTTCTATTAGTTATTCATAAATCTTTCATGATCTAAGTTAAAGAGATTATGTTTTATGAGTAAAAAGTATGATTTTATTGATTTGTATGTATTCATAGACTAATGTTTCCATTCCTTATTTTATATCCCTTATTTATATTTTTTTTCTAGTCCCATGTATTTGAAATGTTTTTCATAGGGTATATGGAAGGGTAAGATAAAGTATTAACTCAAGAATATTTTATCCATAAAAGAAGTCTTCTTTAATTTAATGAGTTTTATTATTGCGAAAAAATGGATAGAATATAAGTCTCTACTATGTAATATTTGAGATGTAATGTAATAATTGTGTCCTAATTCTCTACAAATTTAAAAACAAAAGATCCTCAATGTGAAAGAAAGTAAATTATTGATCAATACTCAAGATTATGTAATGCTTATGGATGAGGACTTATACAATTAGTGTTTGAGGGTAGTCTAGTATAGAATCTACTAATCCTCTATTAAAAAATAAAAATAATAATATAGAAGTATCTGGATTTTGAATCTCTCAGTACACTAAGACTTACATCCTTTATCCAGAAAATAGTAATGAAGAGTTATTTTTCCTTCTACAACATCCACATTTATGATGGAATTTATATATATTTCGGTGCTAAAACCAAATTCGTCTGAAGATAACGATGGAATTTTATATGGTAATTTTAATGTGAATTTTATAATCAAGTATTTCAAACTATTATAATGTTAAAATACCATTAAATGGGTTAATCATAATTTACATGTCATGATTCATCATGACATCCATAGTGATTTTTTTCTAGTATAATGTGGGACATTACAAGGTTTTATTTATACTGACTAACATAACAATGGGAAAATTCAAAGAATCAATAACCCATGGAACATTTTTTATATCATGACATTCATTTAAATAAATGGGATGAAGTTATAATAGAATTCATGATTGGTTTTTCAGGCCACCACATGGCATTGATATGGTATGTCTAATGTGGAATGACTATGAATTATCATTCATTTGTTATAGATCAAGAATAATTATCGTATTGGTGAGATAATCCATGTGAATTTTAATTATAAAATATAGTTAAATAGTTTGGATAATGTTTTTATATCTAATTATGGTTCCCAATTATGATTCAATTATCACATGAACTTCAGAAGGAACTAAATATCTAGGTTCAATTGTATATAACATACCATCCTCATACATATGTGATATCCTATTGTACTATGTGTGTGTTAGATTAAATTATATAAGAATGTTTCCATAAATTTAGTTGATCAATGGATAGTCATATTTATTTAGCAAATGGGGACCATAATTATATTTTACACACATTTATTTATAATAAAAATTTTAAAGAATTTTCAGATAATTTTTTGATCGCCTCTATTATCAATAGATGAATGATATTCTTCTATTCATTGGATGATGCCAGTATAAGTGATTTAAATTTATATTTAAAGATTCATGATTTGATTGAATAATAAAAAATTATTTATTTACCAAATTTTGACCGTTGATATCATCCCCTATAAAAAGAGGTGGGGGGCTTTATAAACCCTTTCATATTTCCTTAGTTTGTGAACATATTGATTTTTTGGTAGTGGAATTTGAAACACACAGTATTATGTATTTTTTTACATATCAGAGAAGATTTAAATTATTTAATATTGGTTATCCAATACTCCTTGATATAGTTTTATTCATTATGTATTACATATATATCAATATTGATGATAACATCATATCTTTTCACACCTGATCAATTCTAATGACGTTGATATCGAGTATGATGCATTATTCATTGAATGTTTTGTAATATAGTAGATATCATATAGGGGGTTATATATAGAAATATATTTCATCCAATTCCATTCCAACCAATACATATGCATATACAGAAGTAGACATGTGAATTTGAGGATTATATGTCATTATTGTAGAAAAGTAATTTCACTACTAATCAAAAAAATACATCGGCTGAATGATATTTTATAGAGTGGTGATTAATTAATATCCCATATATATTTATGGTTGAATTTATTTAAATTTCTTCATTTCCTTATAAATATCGAGGGTTTTTGGATTTTTGATGTTTTGGAAGTGGATGAGGGTGGGATTTTTTGGATTTCACATTCAATCGTGTGAAATTACTATAGAGAGTCACAATATACATAGTGGCATATGATATTTTAGTGTGGTGATGGAATATATGATGAAAATAATTGGATCAAGGGAGATCTCAAGGCAATTGGGTAGGCTGGACTTTGATTCCCCTTGATAGTAGTGAAATTTAGTTAAACTAATTTTATTTAATGACTCAAAAACATATCATTGTGATGTGATTATGTATTCCTAAATGCATTATAAAACATTGTAGGATTGTTTCATTGAACCTATATTGGTATGCCAAAATAGACCCCCTATACCATTTTGAAAATATTTAACTATATTAATAAACATCCAAACTCTTTTAAAACATCTTTCCCCCATTTCCATAATGACCATAGGATTATAATCTATAATCCAGGGTGGCTTCCCCCTATCAATTGATTTTACCCTTGCATGATCTCTGATTCATGAACCAGATATCAATTAGGTAACTAAAGGTATGTCTAATATTTTTTGACAATTCAATAATGTTTTCACTCATTGTTATTTTATTCTTCATTATAAATGACTATTTTGATCTGGTTTAAATGTTTTTCATGTATACCCCTATATTAGTCTATTTATCTTAATATTTTCAATTGGTCAATTACCTTTAATGGGTAATTAGTTGCTCTTACTATTCTCTCAGTGATGGCCTAGATGTCAATGACCATGGCTCCCAACCACAAAACATTAGAATGGGAAATTATTACTCATTATTCCCTTTAATCTTTAACTAAATCCATTCTTATATTCTCTAACCATGATGTTATCCATCCATGAAAAAATTAATGTTCTTGAATGATCTAGATTAGTGTGATGGATCACCTCATTTAGAACATTTGAAACTATTCTTAACATAATACTTGGGCCTCTTAAATATGAACATGGTGTATTGCTTCTGAAAACATATTCCTTTGGGTGAATCTATTGATTTTTTCATCTTTAGATCACATGAATTATAGAAACATGAAACTATTGGACTTCTTGACAAATGGGATGAAAATTCCTTTTTAATTTGTGGATAATTTAATTTATTACTGGAATATAGCTCTTTGAACCTATAATGGGTGTCATTTTAACCTATTTAATGGTCATAGGATACTGGGATGAGATAATATTATCCATCTATGGCACTGTGAGTATGTTTTATATAACATACAATGTCTTTCCAAATTACTTCTATTATCTATATGATTGTAAATTTTGTTGGATGATATTTCTGAATAGATAGTAGAAAAAAATCTATGTATCTTAATATATCACCTCATGTTTTTGTCGAATTGAATGTTTCAAAAAAACTGGTGGAGTGGGTTTAGATTATATATGGGGAAGAATTTTGTTCAAAACATGTGGTGGTATTCAAATAATTGGTATATTTTTTCATCTTTTAAGACATTTGTTTTAAACAAGTCAGTTGGTCTTAGGGATTGGTTTCGGGTGATTGAATTTTAAAATTGACGTTTCCATTGGATATAGACTTCTTCTTCCCTCAAATTGGACCAGTTGGTTTATAATAATAAAACACATGTTTATCACACTTAGAAAGAAGAATAAACCTAAATTGTGTTCCCAATGTTGTGGAAATAACTTAATGTTTGAAACATGATTTGGAAAAATAAAGTTAGATAATACAGGGCACGTATAAGGTCTAGTGTAAATGAGGGGGTTAGAGAAACTAGTTCATTGAAACCAATAATCAATATACCACATTCTTCATCCAATACCGAGGCAGTGCAACTTGGAAACATTCTTACACTTGGGGTGGTGATATATGATGAAATTGAGGAATGATCATCATCCTACATGGTCTATGAAATTTCAATGAAAATCATACTAAATTTATATATTGTGTGGGGGGAATTCAAATGTAAATTTATACTACTAATAAAATAAAAAACATTCATTTTCTATAAATTGAAGGCTCATTTTATGAAAAATGGGATTCATTATTGGAAGAGAACATCACTAGAGGGAAACTGTTCTCAGGGAAAAAACTATGTGTCTAGATCATTGGTAAATTCTCAATAGACAGTGCATATAGAATGCATTGTAGAGGGCTTCATAGAACAATGGGGAAGAATATGTAAAATGTAAACATGGATTCAAGGTGATACATTTTTATTTTGGGGAATAAATCTAAAAGGTGTAAGGATTACTCAAAAATACCAAATCAAAGGGATTCATGGTATACTAAAGATATTAGGTCTAAGTTTATGGATTATGGACCAGCCACTATTGATTAGTAATGTAATAAGATTTTGAACATTAAGAGGGAAAATTAAATAACCAAACATGACGGTTCTAAGGATCAAGAGATTTACGGTTTTTGTGATGGAAGATTTGAAATTAATTAAGGTAGGATACATGGCTATGGATGTCACTAACAGCGATGGAATCACCGATCTAGATGACCCCAATGAGGATATGTTGGAAGAACTACATTGGGAGAATGGTAATGAGGAAGCTAAAAAATCATTAAATCATATTGTACACTCTAAAGAAGAAATGTCATAGTAGGATTTTTATATTAATTCATATCATGAGAATATTGATAGAATGAAAAATTGAATGATCCATGTTGATAGTAATTAATGTCATTGTGTGCATTTTCACTAAGAAGGATCATATTCTAAATATAGGTATCAATGAAATAAATATAAACATTGGAGAGTACATTAAAAATTGAGACAATATGTATTATCATTTTGATGACTATATCAAGGATTATTTGACACAACATTAACACTTTTTAAAAGTAAATTTTATTAGGTGAATGACTCTAAATACATAAAACTCTATTTCGTTGAATTATATATTTTTTCTGATGTCTAATGTGTTTTTGGGATAACCTTGTCAGTTTTATAAGTTTTTTCTATAAATTTTTATTTCAAATTTAAAAATTCATATTCACTCATTCTATTCCAATTAGTTGAATTAGGTGTTTCAAAAAAGGTTACTATTATTATTTATGCATACAATGGTTTTTTTAATATTATTATAAATATTAATGAGTGATAGGGGAAGTAATTTTGTTTTAATTTTTTTTATATTTTATACAAAATTTTAGGTATGGTGAATTAGGATCACGAATAGTTATTATGATGGTTTTTATCAAAACTATGTTCCTCAATGATCATGTTCCCCATTCCAAATGATTTTGAAATGTGACAATGTACCCATGATGGAATATTATGTATCAAATGTGGAATAATTGGATGTTTAGGTAATCATAGACCATCCATTACTGAAATAAACACTTACTGTGTATTATCAAGGGAATAAATTTGTTATTGGATTATACATTGGAATGATCATGTGGCCTTATAATATTAACAACTATTTGAAACATATTTATACAATGTTTGTAATATCTATTTTGGGGGTGATAAAAAATTTACAGTGATGGTAATATTCTTGAAAAGTTGATCATTTAATTTTTTGTTTTTTAATAAATAACCCACCACTGTATATTTTTTTGATGGTATAACACCCACCTTGTTCAAGAAACAATGTACATTCATCCATGGAAGATAACATATTATTGCTCACACAACATTTACTAGGTCTTTATTATAGTGATATTTGATTACTCATTGTGATATATTTCTATGACTTCTCACTCACTTAGTGATACCACATTCAGAAACATATTTGGTATGGTTATGTGTAATTAACTATAAGAATTTTATCATGATTTATCAGTCATTGGGGTACTTTGGACGGTGATCTATTTTTCATTATGCATATATGATAGTGATATATCAATGAATAATTATTTATTCGAGTGATATAAAATTATTTGATGGTATGTGATGTTGATATATTTTTTTTTTGAGTATATATGATGGTGTTGTATCATTCATTGGGTTTATATATGGGTTTTTTTATCATTCATGTAGTGTTTTCATTCACCAATTTTATGTGATAGTGTTTTATTAATCACATAGGATCCAAGATATTTTTGATAAATCATTCATTTTATTTGTTTTTGAATTGTAAAAAATGGGTCCTCAACATCTTTTTAGTATTTTTTGTGTATCAATAATGTTTGTAATTAAAAAATTCCCTTCCATACTTCTTTGTGTTTAGATATTTTGTTGAAATAATCCCAAAAATACAACATGATTAGGGGATGGTAGAGGTGTTTGTGGTGTTATGTTAAATACTATGGACAAAAAAAGATTTCAGTAAATTTAAATGGTATATCCCCTGAATACAATGATAAAAAAAATTAAATCTTAAACATTGGAAGAAAATAAAAAAAATTAACCAATAATGAAGGTAGTCATATCATAAAATGTGAGATATTAAATATATAATGATTAATGATGGAAAATAAAACTCAAATGAATCAAATAGATAGTATCTAATTAAATAGAAGAAATATTTGAAACAATTACAATAACTTTAAAACAATAGTAGACATAAGAACCAACATGGAACTACTTCAAAAAAACATTAAAAGACCCTGAATTTGAGGCTGTATTATTGAAAATCGTAGACAATTATTATCAATATCTGCTAAAAATTCTTGTATGAAGCCTTTCCTTGTCCTATATCATGGTAATAAAGGAATTCAATTTCAACAATGTTTATATGTATTTATGAGTGTAATAACCCAATATAAAACATCCATAAAATATTTTCACTTTCTACTAAGACAAAATTTTTGTATGTGTAGAGTTTTATATAATTGTATTTGTAGAATAATAAGGAGTTTAAAGTAGTTTATGAAAAATATAAATATATAATAATATTTTTTAAAAAAATCTTGCAACCAGAAAACAGAACATCAAAAATTATTTTACCAAAATAATTGATTGTTTTATTGAATTAGATGAAATGGTTTTTTTAAATCAACTCAATGATTCAACACACATAGTCATGAAAAAACATGCCTCCAAAATCTATCTTGTAATTATAGTGACATCCACCCAAGATCCATCCCACACAACCAATCATAATCTTAACCTAACATATTATGGTGGTCATGGAAACATCAATCTATGATCATTTTCTTCATACAAATGAATAATCACAACCCAACCATACTGTGAACCTTGATAAAATCAGCATTGATTACAAAAAAAATATGGTTCAATAAACCTAATTCACAATTCAAATGTGGTTTCACCCTCATCCCCAAGACCATGAATGATAAATTCTAGAGGGAAACCATTATATATTTAGTAATTGGATTTTCATTCATAATTTTAAGAATCATTATGGATAATGATATCCATCACGTTATATGAAACTATTAAAGAGTGAAGACCACAACCTATTATTTTTTTAGTACAATGATTCATAGTAAACCCCTCATATCTAACCCCTTACCTATATTGCACTATAAAACACAAATTTAAACAGTTAAAAAAACATCTAAGCATATTTATCTACATATAAAAGCACTATTTTTTCATTCTGTTCTTTTAAAATGGACTAAATCCAAGTTGGGAATGAATAAATAAATCTTAATTTGGTTTCAATGTTGAAATTATCATGTAATCCTCAGAATTAGAGACCATAAAAAATAGTCAAAAATTATATTAGGATAACTTATAAATCATGATACTACTACAATGGTGGGTACATCTGTCTTTTCAGGAATGTTTTTGGATAAAAATGTAATTTCTTAAAAAATTTGTTTCTATTGCATAGTTATGTGGAATTATTTCAAAAATAACTCATTAACCATGTGAATTGTAACTTTCATGAAAAAAATCCATATTACACGGGTAGTTCCATGGTTTCTCCAATCCTTGTACCAAATATGTGCCCCCATAGTGACCCCCAGGCACCTTCAACATTTTCCTGGATAAATGTTCACATATTACACTAACCTTGATTAAATTATATACCTATAAAAAACATACAATACCTTTATATTACTTATATAAGAATCCCTTTTATTGTTCTTAATAGTCTTGAATGTCAAATAATCAATAGAATTGGGAATTACCTCAAACTGGGATTGTTACATTCTAAATTCCATAGAGATTTTCACTCTCGGAAAATTGAACTATTTTTATTGATTTATCATTAATTTACATCTATTATTCCAATGTATCCTATTGAATTAATTACTGATTCCATAATACTTTTACTAAATAAATATATCCACCCATTATGATGTTCTTCCATCAATCAAAAATCTAGTCTAGTTCATGGAATAATGTTTTATCTTACCAATGTGTAATTTGATCCCAAATGATCACATGAATTTGACCATACTCATACTTCTTCATTATATATACAATGAATACACTATAGAAAGTAATAAATCACATATAATGGCCTATTATGTATGAATAATCCCCAATATGATTTGGAATTTAAAATATGTTATCATACTATGCAGGAAGTTACCCTTGATTTCAAATGTGGCAATGAATTTTTCTTGGTGACATATTTTAAAAGACACGACCACTTTGATTGATAACAATTATCAACAATTACCTAAATATGATTATTATTGACTATGATCCGTATGAATCGACTATAGTATCACCATGGTCATTTCAATATTCTCATGGACATGGTTCTATTTGATCGATTTTGTCTCTCTAGTTTCAACCTAGAAATGTGGAGAATTGTAATTATATATATATATATAATACTTATAAAGGTTCTATATGTATCATGTCTTGATAATAGTTATTTTAATGGAACTAAACTAATGAAAAGTGATCATTCCACATGACACTAGAGTCCAAGATAGATGAAAGTGGAATATATTCCGACATCTGAATAATTCATTCTTATTTACCATCTGTTTGGGGAATATATATTATGCTCACGATTGATTTTCATCTGAGAGTATATTTTAATGAGTTACAAAAATGAGAAGTGTATCATGGATGAATATTATAGATAAATAAAACTAGTACTCATTATATATTTATTCCTTCAAAAACATATTAATTTTCTATATAATTTATTTTTTTGGATTGTATAGTTAGAAGAATAGTTTATGTCATGTTATTTCTATCCACAATCTCCCAAATAGTATTATGTTTGTAAAAAAATTGTGGCAGACTACTGATAATGACTATATAAATATTAAATTATTTATAATAGGTATTGAAAAAGATTTTATCATACCCAATGGTAGTAGATTCTCAATGATGAACTATTGGCATGTTTTTCATGTGATAATATAATATGAAAAAATTATTTTGAAACCTAACCTCAAAAAATGATCCAGAAACACATTGATTTGATTTTCAATGCTTGGGTGAATAGTCTATTTAAAATGATGATGTGGTAATATAATTATTTATAGCATATTTTAGGTACCATATTCAATTTTGAAAAAATATGTCATTTTTAATCCTTAGTTTAACAATTCATGGCCTCCCTAAAAATGTTTCATGGAAAAATAGAGATTAAATAATATATGTTCATTAGTACTCTTTGAAAAATATATTAAATTTAAAAAATATTTTGAAGATAACCATTTTCTCATTTTGGTCAGTATAATCTATATTCATATTATCAATAAGATGAAACACTATCCATTAGACATGAGAAACTTTGACTGCATGTTTTTTAAGACTTGTGTGCAATGCATCAACCACAAAATCCCTCATCTACAGTGTTAAATTTATAATTAATTCAGACATCTATTGATATTACATACATCATCATAGTCTCAAATTCATTTATTTTAGAAAAATTTTGTGCTTCCAGCTCTTATGATCAATTATGCCTATGTATTTAGGACCAAAGATATAGTGGTATGATGTTTTCAAGGTATGAACTAATATTGATAATTCATCTTGATGCACCACAAAATTATATTAATCTGTTCTCAGTGACCACGAGACAAATCACAAAAATGATATCCCTATATTATGAAAATACATAAACTAGACCAAGACACCAAACAAATAAAAAACATGACCCAAAAAATGTTCTCCAAATATGAGGATCGGTGTTATTATAAGTTCACATATAAGATCATGTAAGTATTTTTAAATTTTTTTCAACCCATTTGAAGGGAATTGTATTCATTCTCAAAAACTGTCATAGGCTATTACATCCTTGAAAATCATCAAAAAATGTAATAATAATATCCTAAAAACCAATCAGAAATTGAATATGGATTCCATTATAGGGTGGATTAAATGAAATGAACATATTTATCATCAAAGAATACAAAAATATTATTTCTTCATGAATGTATTTACTATGTAATTGAGCATCACAAATAAAATAGCCATAATAATAAAATTTAGAATTAATTTGATATTCACCCAATATGGTCAACATAATCCCCATCTTCTCTTCATAATTATTCATAATCTGAGAATTATCCAAAATGTATGAAAAAACTACCAGAATAAAATAATTTTAAATCTTATATATTATAAGATTGATTAGGGATTAGAAAACTATATGTGCATTCATCAGACGAAAGGGTATGACCAAATATTCCAAATGGTCATATCGATTCTTAATTTAGTACTAAAATGTCATCTTTGCAAAATATTATTTGATAGTATATCCTTAATATAATAATATTATTGAACCACTTAGATCCATTAACTTTATAAATAGATCATCATTGTGAGGAAGATGATATTGATTAATGATCATAACATTGTGGAGACTACGATAAACACACATAAACATACTGAACCAATTTCCTTCATTATGAATAGAACTAATGTATTCCATGGGGCTATGACATATATTATTGAATAATTTTCTATAAAATTATATAGATTTAACTATAATTACTATTGTAACATTTGATACATTCTATCTTAAGTAAGCTAAATGGAATAAGTTCTTAGTAGTTGATCAATATTATAGTCAATTTGTTATTTAAGTGATAACCTTGTGAAATTATTTGGAATTATTTCTTGGCATAAGAATTTTACAACAGGAAGATTCATATTCTACATGACATCGATAATTCAATTGGGAAATACTTCTAACCATTAGTTAATAGTTTCTTCCACTATTATTAAAGGCCATTCTATACATGTGTTATTATACAAATTTTCTTTGATTACAAGAATAAAATTGTATAAGGATGAGGTGATAACTTAACAATCAAAGAAATAAATATGAAATTTATATTGAAAAATAGAATCTAATAAAAAAATTTATAAATGAATATCCATCACTGTTACTACAATGTACCATAGAAATTTTACGACATCATTGGTATTAGATCATATTGGGAACATGAATCCCATTAACTCCCACTATACAGGAGGGTTCTTAAAACTCATGATGTGATGCATATTTTAAATAGGTTAGACCAATTATTTAACCACATTATAATCAATTAAGGAATATAACACACCACTATAAAAAAAGATTCATAAGAGTCCATTTCAAATGGAAGCTACCTTAGACCATAATATAGACCATTATTCTATTTTATAATAGTCTATTTCAATCTATATAGTTTTTTATTAGTCCCTATAGAATAATTATATATCTCTTATTGATGTGTTGACTATACAAATTTTTTTTTTGGAATTATTTTAGTTTACCAGAATCTATGGATGATAATTATGTTGGAAAAAATAGAGTATTTCAGAATAAGTGGCCTAAGGATGACTCGATCCACCTACTTTCAATGAAATTTATGGTTTTGGGAAATATTTACTTAGATTTTGTGTCCTACAACAATTGTGAAAAAAACATGTAAACGAAAAACAATATTTGATCATATGTTAAGGAGATCAGCATTGAATGTATCTAAGTTTATTTTAACAACATGATAGATAAGATATTGATCCATAAAATTATTTCTTAGGTTCTCTACTACCATATAGTAACCCTCCCTCCAATGTTTGTTTCCAACTTTGAAGTTCCTACTGAAACATGTATAGAAAAAGTTCTACACTACCATAATATTTCCTACGAGATATTTTTCTCTCTAGATAGTAGTATTACCACTATTTTAGTATATTATGTAGAATAGAACTGATCTAATTTTTAGAATAAACTAGGTTATATTCCTAAAAAATCATATAGTCTTTCAGTGAATCACTAAATCCTACTTTTATTTTAAATTTAACAATGATATTGAATAGACCAGTATATTTATTACTTCTCATATTTCCTTGATTTAGATGGAACAAATCCATTTTATTTCCTAGACTAAATATGGATAGAATTTTTTTTGTCATATAGATCCTCAAACACTTCCAAAGAATGATTTTATTCCAACATTTCATTACCCATCAAATCCAACAACTCTAGTACCAATCCTCTATAATATACGTCACTATCCAAAAATTTATCTAATATATGGTTCCGATGAGGTAAAAATTTATAAATATACCTCTTAGCCACATATTCTCTCTTTCTTTTTTCTAAATCACATCACAATGTCTATGGATTACACTAAAGTATCTTTGATATGTGATTTTTCAAGAGGTTCCTCTTTCAAAAGTACATTATCTATATTTTGGAATGCATATAAAATATTCGAAACTAGTAATTGGTTCACCTATTGTTACAATGGATCCACATTATTTCATTCACCCTCTCTCTGATTTATATTTCTCATTGGTTTAATTTTGGTTCTAATTTCAAATCAATTATTTTTAATTTACTTAAATTTAAATATTTTTATTCTATTTTTAATAATATATATCATTAAATAATAATAATAATATCATAGTTCCTGATTTAAATAACCCTGTTGTATTTTGTCCCTTGGGGATGTCTCGTCACAAGTGCATGATAATTGACACACCTTTACTAAAACCACAGATAAGAGTGGAAAAAATGCCTAAAAGTAATTTTTATAAATTTTTATATCAAGATGTACCTAATTACATGATTATCAAAAAATGTTTTACAATATCATTTCATGTGGAAAATTTCATGTTATGACATTTATTATTTTTTCTACTATGATATCCTTAGGAAGGAACAAACTATTACCATTTTTATCAACCCCATCAATCATAGTGGATTGGTTCGGGATGAATATGCTAATTAATTTAGGTGACATTCCACAAACATAAATTGACGAGACACATTTCTAAGGGTTTAGATCAAGAATATAATGGTGAAATGATTTATCTTTAAACACACCATAACAACCATGAAAGGAAACCACAATGATTTTTATCATATAAACTATTTTGATAGATAACTACATAATGATGTATGAGAAAAAATAAAAATCTCCAAAGATTCATCAAGTAACTATCAGATTAAATATATGAAAGAAATTAAACATTATAAAAGGATACAAAATAGTGTTATAATAGGTAACCAAGGTGGGACTACTCTAAACTATATGACATAACCAATAATACATTGATCCATAACTAAATACACAAAAATTCCACAATCAATGTGCTCCACTACTAAAGTATGAAACCTGCACATTTAAAATATCACTTTAGAATATTTCTAAAAATTCACCAAGGTTTATATGCAGGGGATATCATTACTATTTATTAAGAAACACTAATATAATATTTTGAAATTCATTGAAGACCAGAATCATCTTAGATCACATTTTTGTAAAATAGAAGATGAGGTATCAAAAAGAGTTTAATGAATTTTTTAAAAATACAAATAATAATAAAATTTTACAAAATTTGTTCTAGATTAGAAACTATGAGATCAAAATTATTTTTTCATAATATTATTTTCCATAAAAAATAGTAGAAACAATTTGTCCAAACATCAATTACATGATTCCCAATACACCCTCGTCAAAACCTGCAACTCCAAAAACTGCATTCCAAACATGTTCAAATATAATAAGGATATATCCCACAAATAAATTCTTATAATAGACCTCCATTTATAAATATCATCCATGATCCTTTTCACTAATTTATAAAAAGACATGTATCCAACCCATGAAAATATCACCCATTAATCAAGTTTGATTATACTACATGTATCCATTTTCAAAACCCTTCTTCCCAAATATAATGTCATGTAACCTACAGAAAAATTTTTAAGAACAAGAAAAACATTATGGAAACTATCATAGATTTATTAATAGTATTTTAAATGAAAAAAATACAATCAATGATTATCATGAAATACTTCACATTCTATGAAAAGATAAAAGAGTGAAAAAAACCATTTAACAATGGTTTGTTTTGGAAAATGATTATTATATGATATTATAAATTTAACCCATTCAATCCATTTCACTATAAATTTTCAAAAAACAAATCATAACCTAAATTATCCTATAATAATAAGTTTATCAACTCTGTTCTATAGTAACATTCAATATAAACCATAGAGATCTAAGATGTGAGGGAAGAACATGGCCCTAACCAATGATTTCCATGATCAAAATATTAGTGAATTATTATAGTATGATTCAAGAATAAGAAGATAATAATAATTCACCTAGATTAAAATAAATTCAATAAACACATTAAATAGAGTATGAATGTGGATTTTTGATTACATTTTAGTTTAAATAGTAAATTTCAATTCAAATAATTTCTTATCACACTGTTATTTTAATCTATTTTACAATAATAATTTCCATTAATTAAAATTGGTTATATCCCTAAAATCACTATATCATAATGATTCTTAGTATAACATAGTAATAGTAGATATTATCTCTAAAAATTCAACCCTAACTAGGTATCGATTCATAACTAACCCAATACGGTATCCATAGGCTTGAGGATGGAAACTAAAATTGATGTAATAAATAACATGGGATGACTATTCCTATGTACTTATACACACACAAATAGCCATAATAATGGATAAATAAAGAGGAATAATGATGAAATGATATAGGAGAAGTAATTTAAACCAAGCATGAAAAACCACTATGGTGTACAAGAGTATGACAGAGAAATATGAAATATAACAGGGAAAAATACATGACCAACCATAATGATTTCCTAACATGGCCAAACTATAAGGTAAAATAATGAGAGAGCCTAAATCCTGATATCCAAGCTATGACCGCCACACATGATCCAAATTACAAGGTATCCTTAAGCTCCTTTATTATAAAAATGGACCTATCAATTTTATTCATATGGAAAGAAAGATGTTGGAAAATCCCATGTATGAGTGAGTGTATACAATCCCAACAGGTTTTCCCAAAATAAGTGGGATATGTAAGAGATACCAAAGGAAGATAAATCTTGTAGATAGTAAACACAGTGCATCTAAGAACAAACTAAGAGAAAGAGTAACATAATAAAAAACACAAGGGGCTCAACACTATGTGTATATAGACTAAAAAAAAAGTATTTCCCACCCATATAAGTATAGTATCCTTATCCAATCATGAGAATCTAAACATATAAAGAACGAGGAAAACCCCATGCATCATTTCAACCCATTAATGCTGAGTAACATAATCTAAAAACAAGGAAACAATAGTGTATATTTATATGATCAAGAAAAAAGAAGCCCAAATGAGGGAGTAAGGGGATCTCCATTGACAAAACAGCCCAAGAAAATATTCACCAACAATTCCAAAAGTCCAAAAACGATTCCCAACATCACACACTTATAGTTAGTAGAAAACATCTGTGTCCATCCAGACCTCATCACTATTCAACATAGTCGAGGGTCCACAATCTCTATGCAGATGACCAATTCCATGGTAAAATAGGAGGGTTCCACTCACATGATAGATAGAGGGCATGTGAATTGTTACAATAGGAGGGTTTCACTCCAATAGTTGATAGAGGAACCCATCCATTCCTAGAAGGAGGCTTATACTCTAATTGTTGATATTCAATTGAGGACCAATGCCCTGACTCTAGATGATGTTTCTGCTATCTGATTCTAGAGGACTCAATCTCTGATATCGTATGAGGGTTCCACACTTAGGAGTGTATAGAGGACACCTTCCAAACTAAAATGGAGGGTTCTTTTCTAAAATTATGTATAAGACTCATGCACATCCAAGCTGGATAGTTCCACTGTAATATTTATCATGGTCGCATTTCCATCCTATTTAGAGGGTTCCACCTAGGATGCCTCTAGTGGTCTTTTTTATGACTATCATCAATAAGTGTTTCCTAAATAACTTTTATGCTCAGAATATCTTACATAATATTTCAAAATCCACAACATAGGTCACTATAATGATCTACATTAACAAACAATTTGTATTGGGTACTCAATGGTCAAAATTACAGTCCAAACATATGAGATAATAAATATTGGAATTTTCAGAATAGGAACCAAGGGTTGCACAACAGGTGAGGGTACTCACATGATGTGTTGTATTTCTCCTTCACATGGTCATGTATCTTGAGGTATAAGTCTCTCCAACTATATAGGTATACATGATGTGTAAGGTATCCACATAGTGTGGACATGCTACTTGAGGTCCCACCCATGTGATTGGTTGTGTCTGTGGATCCATCATGTGTCTGTTTAATTTTGTACCCGACTATTTTCCAAGATGTACATTTCTAGATAGGGTCCTATCCATGTGATTTTTGCACATAGATCAACCACTCATGAAAGGGGTACATAGTGTGTAGTAATGATACACAATGATCTATACTTTTAAATATAAAAAACCCTAGCCTCTAGAACATAGGGGCTACACACCGTGTGTTCATCAAACTATGTGGTGTGTAGATAAGAATTTTTAATAATTTCTGCTCCTTTCATGGGAATCTAGATATGAACGTTGAATTTTTTTTCTAGCATCATCTCCTCCCACATATGGTGTATTTCTCTATTTTTGTAGTTTCCTTCCATCAGGTGACTAAAATATGGTACTCATCGACCTTTGGGGTTTCAATATATACACCATATGCCCTGATTTCTTCAATCTAAAATGATTTAAAATAAGATAATCAGAATGACCTTCCAAAACCTGAAATAAAATTTAAAACGTCTTTTTTTATTGATACATCCATCGTATGTGGATTTTATATGACTATTGGGGTCTAATTGGGCATGGTACTACCTAGAAATGTCAAACCAAGACCACAAGGTCCAGACAGCGAATAAAAAATAGATACAATGGGAGTAAGGGACAATAAATGACGTTTAACCATCATTGAACAATAATACTTTTCCAACAATCAAGAACAGAGATATAATCATTTGAAAACAATAATAACCAATTAAAATTTCAATATGTAGGAGCATGGAAAATCTAAAATTGGCACTGATCATAAAAGGGATAATCACGATCAATAATCAACAACAAAACAAAATATTAATTGAAAATTCAAACCTAGAGATTTGATTTTTCATCTTCAAATAACATGATCAACAATGATTGAAGTGTCTAATTATGTTCTTTATATCTTGATCTACATTGATTCAAAAATTCCCCATCTTTGAGTGTCGATTATCCAATAGATGGTGAAATAAATTTCTGGAATCCTCCTAGGGTTTATGTGGCTAAAACTGGAGGATTAAGCATTTCATTGAGAATATAAACACTTCATATAGGTTACAATTTCCAACCAATTAAATTAAATTTTATTAATTAACCAACTAAACATACTTCCAATGGGTTAGATATCAGAATGATCCACACTGACCTATAATAGGCCGACCCTATGGGTAAATTTATGGCAGAAAAAAATAGACTTGGAAGGAATGGTACTAGAAGGGGCTAGGGTCGTTATGGTCCACCATCATTCCCCACTTACAAAATCTTCAGCCTCATACCTGATGGATCATGGGAAGAGGGGAGATTATTTTTTGGCATCAAAATTGGGTGGGTGTTACCCATGGTTTTCTAGACTACCTAGTTAAATAATTCTACTTTAGAAAACAAAGAATATTTATGTCATTTATCCATGATGTGTTGGAAGGTATCCAAAATTTGTTGTTTTATATCATTGATATAATGGATGAAACCGAAAAATGAGTCTTAACTATGTTTGATTCAAGGTACATTTCAATAAGGTATTACTTGAGAGTTATGACCAACACTGTGCACCAGGACGCTTGGGGTTCTTCTCCGTAGGATAAGGATTTACCAGCAATCATCAATTTCCTTCTTTAGAGAATTAGAAACTATATTGTTCCTATAAAAGAGAATATTTAATTTTATAGAATTAATCTGGCATCCAAAAGTATGTGTTCTAGGCAGAGTAGGGAGGAAATATCGAAGCATCTTTTTTATTATTGTAATTGGTAATGCATTGAATGAAATACATTTAGAGACTTTATAAGATTTTTCTTAGCAGAATTAAGGGATTCTCCTTTCCCCGATAGATGGTTTCATGGTGTAGGGGATGTAGGTATAAAGAAGAAAATTTTGAGGTATAATCCAAGATGTTGAATGATAGTGTATTTTTTATGCATGGAACAAGGTTAAATTCAAGGGAACCCACTACACGAGGATGTCTCTGATCATAATAACCATGTTCATGATGATCAATATAGTCTGTCATTATAGAAAATAGTTCGGAAATACCTCTCTTAGGATTCTCAAGGAGGGGAATTATATATAAAAAATGGCTAATACAGACCACTAGGTTCCCTGGCTCCCTTATCCCCCTAGAATTAAGCTTAATATCAATGTATTGTGTATCGTGAATGACATGAAAGGAGGTGGGGTGGTGGAAGACTCGTTGGGACATGTTCTATATTCATTTGAAGCTCACTTTGGTAGAGGACACTCTCTACTGACTGAGTCATTATCTCTTTATACTGGTCTCCAGTTCTACAGGCAACGACATCTTCATATCGCGGCAGTTGAAATATATTATAGCATTATCCACGAATCCATACATGGAAAGCTAAAAACTCCTTAGTCAATATCATATGTCAAGAGGAGATGTAGTGGTCTCATAAACAAAAACACATAAATCTCACACACATGGAGGGAGGAAGAAAAGGTAGCTAATCATCTCCTCTATATGGAAACACATAGTCTCATAGTTATTCTACCCATGGATCTACATTACTTGACCAGTGATTGGAAGAATCTCATAACAGGGGACTCTCTCAGTATCCAATACATAATTCCTCCCAAGTTTCATGTTTTTTGTGATTTTACCTTTGGATTTTACTTTGATATTGGGATATTTCTTTCTCCTTTAATAAAAAAAGACGATGATGATTATAAGGGAAAAACCATCCCTCTACATCATTAAATACATTGGTATTTTCTTCCCTAAAAATAATAACTAAAAAAACTGAGTGAAATAAACTTGCATCTTCCTCTCTCACTCTCAGTATCTCTCCTGCATATTCCCATGCTTCTAGAACACACAGACCAAGGGGATGGCTTGTTCATACATGGTCAACTTATTTCAATCATCGATCAGCACTGGGTAAGCGATGAAAGTGGATCCATCCTAAATGTTCATCTCACCTCATTTGATAACATTAATTTTTTCACACATGAATCTCCTTAGCTACAACATGTTGAGACATCGTGCACCATCTCTAGATATGGGTGTAGGGAGAGATGGTAAAAAAACCTTTTAAACTATCTAGGAGATCTATAATTGCCCTATAAACATTGGAGATATCTTTTCACCCCTGTTGAACATCCAAAATTTTATTTGTGGGGTACTCTCTAGAAAATGTGGTCTCATAGAGAAAATTTCATTGGTCTACAATGATGATATGTGATGGATTTATATCTTCTTTTGGGACATCCTCATATTCTCATGGATGACCTGATCTTTCTCCATCATTGAATTTACAATCATTGGACTCATAATAGATATCTAAAAAATATATTTCCATCATAATGGTTACCTGCAGGGTCTCTCATATAGGTCCTCAAATGTTGCCATGCCCATATTAGAGCGGTATCCCTTGTTCTACACAAACTATACAAAGGGAAGTGATACTCCTAGATTTGGAATAAGCCTATCATGCATTCCATTAGCATATCCTATAACATAATGATATTGTGCTTGGTATTCTGATACATATAAGGAAGAATAGATATAATCATCCTCATCTACGTCCTGAATTCCACCTAATGCCCTCTCCAAAATCATGACGTAAACCACTCATTGTGATCAAAGAATTTTTTTAAGGAACCCTATGATGGAGAATAATCCCTCATATATAAAACTTCCCCAAACTCTCCCCCACAAACTTCTCCCTAATATAAAAGAAGTATGTTGACTTTCTGATTTAATCAACTTTCACACAGATGTTTTCATATCCATTCTTTTTTAGTTGAATACCTTTTATAATGTTCATGGATATTATGTCCCCCATCCACTCTGGGATCTCAAGGTGCTGCAACAGACCTACTACAACAATATACTCAACAATTACTTGATGAAAGGTGAGAGGACATGATATGAAATCTAAAACACATTGTCTGATTCTAGAACAATAAAAATACCATTGAATGTCTCTGTACATCATCCCCGTGGTGAGATATATAGACAAAAGATATGTTTGGAACTCTAACACCACATCCTATCACAAGATGAATTGGACCACAGTCTATCCCTGGAAAAGAATAATGATATTCCCTCCCTCATAATATACATATGGTGAATCAATTAGGGATATATGGTAGTTAAATACATCAAAATACATGTATACTAATAGGGACAATAACACATGATTTAAAATTGAAGTACTAAACACTATCAATTGAATATAAGTTGCACCCTCCTGCTCCACTTGGGTTTTATGAAAGGAAGCCAACTACATTAAATCCTCCCACAAAAATCTATATTGGGACTTCTTATTAAAGGAATTTGCTACTACATTACCTTCCACCATAGTATACACTATCTGAAATTCAATGTCCTACATGATCTCATTCCAACATAGTTCTCCAAAGTTCAAGTCTCTCTATGTGAAGACATACCCGAGTCTCTAATGGGATGAGTAAACCACAATGTTTTCTCCCGAATGATAGTTCCTCCACATCCTTTGGATGAAGAATACAACTAATAGATCTAGTTTTAGATTATTTTCTTTCTGCTCATGGGGCCATAAATTCCACGAACCATATGCAGTAACTACCTATCGATGAATCAAAACACATGTGATCCCAGATTTTTTAGGCGTCTCAATTCACTACGTACTCCCTGCCCTCCTCCAGATGTCTTAACAGAGGGGCACTCCTCAACCTCCTCCTTAAAACATGATCTCCCTCTAGAACTACTCATTATAGGTAAAGGATTTTAAATTTTAGGTCAAGGCAGTCTCAGCTGTTTTAATTATGGACAAGTCTTTCACAAACATCTGGTAGTACCTCACCAAACCAATAATGCTTCAAACCACAAACATGATAATTGGTGCCTCCCATGAAATAACTTCATCAATCTATTCTATCTCTATAGGTAAACCATGGCTAGAAATGACATTCCCTAAAAATTTGTCCTCATGAGTTTGGAATTGGAACATAAAGAGATTCCCATGGGGATGGTGGTCTCAATGAAAATATAGAACCATCCAAAAAATTTCATCCTAAAACTCTTATAATTTAGATTAAATGAGTAAGTCATCAATGAAGAAAACTGAAATATGTTCCATATATTTCTAGAAACCCTATTTCAACACATTCATAAACATGGTGGGGACATTTATCACAACAAAGGGAATCACCAGAAACTCAAGAAGAACCCCCAACTCGTGTTAGCCAGACCTCATATCAATCCTCAAGAACCGTATCACACCTTGTAACTGGTCTAAGAGGTCATAAATCCTTATAATGGGGTAATAATTCTTTACCATGGCCTATTTCACGTTTTTATAATCATTAAATATCTTCAAGACCTAATCCTTGTTTTTCACTAACAACACTAGAGTTACCCAGGGGCCACACTGCGCCTGATGAAAAACCTTTCTCAAAGGACCTCTAACTGCAACGATAGCTTTGAAATATTGGAAGGGTCTATATTCCTAAGAATATATTGGGTTAGTCCTATGATGCAAGTCAATACAAATCTCCATATCCTACTTTAGAGATAGTCCCAGAACATCATCAAGGAAGATATCCTTGCAATCCTCCATTACTAAAGGAATCCAGATGCTTAAAGATCCTATTTCACTAGGGTCGAAACATTCCAACTTTTGGGTGATGGGAAGCATCATCATGATTTTAGAACTAGTTGTCCCTTCCATAAGATCTCTCTGACCAAAAGAAGGAAAATATCATCCCATTAGTGTGACAACATTAACTATTCTGTGGTGATATTTAATCTATGATAAAACCCTATAAAACCAATCAATACCCAAAATTAAATCACAAGGATCCATATTGATGACCAAAATGTCCCTCAAAAACCAATCTCTACCATGTGATATCTATAACTACCATACAATAAAAGATACAGGAGAAGAATTAGCTATAAAAATATCACGACAAAGCTACTGAGCTAAAGGATCTATTGAGAGATAAATATATCTAACCTAGATTATATAATTGAAGGAATTACTATCACTCGTGTCTTTGACTATCGAAACATGAGTACCAAATACACATATCATACCTCTAATGATCTTGTGTGCCGCTGGGTCATAATCTTCCAAATTCTGTAGTTTTTTTGGGGCCTCAACAACCAACTCATTGTTCTTAATGTGGGATGCTTGGTGGTGGATGTAACACCCCGAGATATTATGAAAAATATTGTTTTTAATTTCATTAATGTCTCGTGTTGTACTATACACCAAAATGAGCTTTCACAACACACATCCTTGACTTGCCTTGCATTACACGTAATCACGACCTTCCTCGATAGCGTGTGTAGTACGCAATACCGAGTTTCACTAAACAACGATATGTTATTATTAAAACTAGCTGTTATGAATAGTAATAACCACTTTTTGAAATTTTTTAAATTTTATTTTTCAAAATTGACTTCATTTTTGGATTCTGAATATCGAAATTATCTTAGGGTGAAATTTTGGTACTTTTTGGATAACATTCATTTTCTGATGGATAGTGAAAATTACAAAATTTTAATTAAAACCAACGTTTTTAATTGAAATAATTAATAGTGATAAATTATTAATTTGAGTGTTTTTAAAGTATATTTAGAATATATTTTTACAATTTAATACAATGTTGTTCATTGGATGTAATTTCACATTTATACCATACATAAACAAGTGTCAATCTTTTGATAGTTATTATCTCTTAAGAACACGCTATTTGTTTTGACGACATGAATTTATTTTTAAATTAATTAATGCAATAGATATGTTTTGAATTTGGTAAAATAGACATCATTTTTGAATTCATAATATCAAATATATATTTGTCCTAATTTTTGGTATTTTTCTGGAAACTTTCATTTTCTGATGAATAGTGACACCACTAAGTGGTAGTTAAAAAAATGAATTTTTCATAAAACATAATTTTACGACTTATGTGAGTGGAATTTCAAAAATCTGAGAGACACGGTTGATGTCAGTAAGTAAAATGTGGTTCAATGAGATGAAAATAACTTTTGGTGAATAGTAACTTTTTACTTTTTTTTACCACGGTTAAAAGTAAATAGGGTAATTAAGGGTAAAAATGATATTACTATTACCCTAACACATGTCCTAATTCTATTGGACAAGTGTAATTCGACCACAAACAACCTTAGGAATAAAATATGACCATTTAGGCCCACTTGGATTAGATTAAGACATTTATTATTATTTAATTCAAAGAAGAGTTAAAAGAGTAAAAATAAAAGTTTATTTACTAAAACATTTTTAATATAGGGTTATACATATGATAAATTTGACTATAAATATTCATTAGAAAGATAAAAAGTTTTCCTACTTAATGGAATTTTATTTTTAATTTTTAGACAATATATAATTTAATTTATTTATGATACAACGATGATACAATAATTATCTTATTAATGAAATATTTACATTATTGATGTTATAAATATCCAAATAAATGTAATTTGAGACTTTTTATGAATTACACTAATTTTATAGGTTAATATGACATGTTAGTATTGATCTAATTAACTTGGTTCTAGCTAATCATTCTGTTATGATTTTCACAAAAATCAACTACTAAATTGTGTCAAAATTGACATAAAATATTTTTTAAAACACATATTATAATATTAATTCCTATTTCATTCCTAAAAATCTAAGGTTCATCCAAATGACTTATATAAGGTTATATATATTAATAAAACACAACTTAGGGGTGGCTTGGATGTATATGGTAAGTTTATTAACTATATAATATAAAAATACAAAGTGACATGGTAAATGTCAATCTAATTAACTAAGAGTTAAAACTAAATGATAAGGTTAATATATGAACCTAAACTTTTCTAAATTCTATTATATGAGAGGATTTAGATCCATACCCACCTTAGCTTCTAAATAAATCAATTTGGAACTATTTAATACCGAATTTGAATTTATCATAAAATAATAGTTTTAGTTATTCCAAAGGTACCCCTCTCCTCCCTTATAAAAGGGCACCTCCTCCCTCTCTTCCTCACACCACATTGAGCCTTCAAGCTCAGCCACCCCTGCCATTTTCTCCTCTCCACTTCCCTAGAGACATCCTAGAGGTAATTGTCTTCTTAAAAGACCAATTTTATTGCCCTAAAAGGAGGTCTCAAAGAAGCACTTCAAAGAAGAGGTAATATCCATTACCGATCCTTTCCAATTTCTTTCTTCTTAAACTTCTTATTCTTTAGTTGTTTAATTATGAAGTAATAACATCAGTATCACTCATACACTTATATGTTATTATAATTATGAAACAACCTTATTTCACCATCTATCCATCCTACGGAGAATGAAATCACCGCGTGTGCGTACGTACGTAATACCGTCTCCACACCGTGGTGTAATCTATTTTCCACCACCACCTTACTTGGATGGGTATAATGGTGTACATAATAACTATATATGATTATTGTAAAGTGATATTGATTCTGAAATAGTATACATACACTCCAATACAATTCCACGATCATGAGAACGATATCATCGCTCGTGCGTACGTACGGACTACCGTCTCCACGACGCGATGAGATTCATTCTCCACGTTAACCATTCATGAATGATTATAAAGTATATATAATAAGTAATAATGAAATATATGACATAATAATGATTCTGGATTTATGTGTATATATATATGTATGTCATCTACTTAATTCCATTCAACTCAATAGGGGAAAGAAAACAACGTTCATGAGTACGTACGGTCTACCATCTCCATGAACTGTGTATTTCTTTACATTTACTGATCTATTATATTATGAATATATATTATATATAAATCATGTTTTATATTCTGTAATTATTTAATCATGATCTAAGTAATCATATAAATAATTACAAGTCAAAAAACGGACGACAAATGAAATGATTTTACCCAAAACGCTCTTTAACATAGAATTTACAAAAGAACGGGTAATATAAAGCCATAAGTGAACCATCTATGATATCATAACAATGAGTATGATTCAGGAATAAGTAAATGACATTATGTAAATCATTATACAGGAGGTTCGGACACATACGAAGCAAATCGGACCTAAGGTAAGGGAAATATCACAATCTCATTTTTATCCGAGATTGTTTATACTTTGGTATTTAATGGGGTGTATTTTATCATCCACATCCATGTTTCCTCAATATGTAATATTATTTCCATCCACCTACAATTTTTTAAATCCAATTTTACCCTTCGGTGAGTTTTTAGTAAAGGATATGAAAGGAATCTTTTGTCGTTTTTCATACGAGGTACTTTTTGTCTTTTCCGACAAAAGTACGAAGAATGTTTTTTTACTTATACGACATGAATGGATTTTTAAAACATTATTTCCAAGAAGCTTCCTTAAAAAAATTTCAAGTTTATTTTTAATCAACTTATTTTTGTTTAAAATTGTATGACATGTTAAGAAAGGAAAAATGTTTTTGAAGTAGAAAGGATATTTACATCAAGAATGCAGTTCAAGTGTTTTATCAAAATTATTTTCCATCTAAGATAATACAGGGTTCTATTTCTATCCCTCTTATTACATGGATTTGATTATGTTGTGATGGAAATATTTTTATGAATTCCTTTATCATATATGAATTTTTTTATGATGTCTTGATGTTTAAGAATCCCATTTTTGTTACATGGGTTATGAAATGATGTATGATTTATGATTTTGTGGAACACATAAGAATGGTATCATTATGAGATGTGTGGGACCTATATCTTCCCCCAATTCATTGGTTAAAGATTTTATATCTAATGAGATAGACATGGCTGGAACGGTAGGTTATACCGGTTCAGTGAAACAGGACTGAAACGAGGGTGACTCGGTTCAGAAAAGGACTTTGTCCACTAAGATAGTCTTGGCAATGAGTCTTGACTAATAAGAAACGATTCTCTATGATTATGTGTGTATGCCACAAAGTTTCATCTTTTAAGCTATGATTATTAGGATTACATTTCACTACTATGATTTATCCCATGTTATGAAATTATGATCTCTTTTGCAGGTTACGATTTCCAAAATGTTACGTTCTTATGAATATGATGTGATTGATATTTCTTTTGTTTACCCTTACTGAGCATTTGAGATCACCCTTTTATGTTTTCTTTTCCCCAAGATATAAAGAATGGTTTTAGGTAAAAAAGGGAAGAGATTTATGGGAGATGTTGAAGATCTTTCACCACGATTAGAAGATTTTATTCCAAGTTTCCAAAGACACTAAACTATTACGATCCTTGTGTGTGTTTTTGTTATGTACTAAGTATTCCGCAAAAGTAATGTCCATGTACATTAAGCTTCGGGTCTCTACAGTGGAGGTGAAAGGATCTCAGTGTATCATGTACCTATCATATATCCCCCTTATCCTCTTCCAGTTCCTCCTCCCTAGGGGGACTCTTTCCCCTCCTCTAGGAGATCCATGATCACAATGATGACTCTTCCATGGTGGCCTATCAACCATCTTCATGATCTCCACATCACATCCTATCGAGAAAGTAATACAATATGTGTCATATCCCATATAATGTATAACAAATCACCTCTCCATGATTACTTGGCCCTCTACATTGGCCATGTGGTGCATGACCATGCGTCAGATTCTGATCATGATAGGAAATCCTACACTAAGATCCCACTTACTGGTGCCTACTAGATGTTCTACGAGACATAACTCTTTGAATACCATTTCTAGAACCACTACCCTGGAATCCCACTAATATGAAGCTCTCTGTCACTAATACCCACTCCAAAACCCTTTAATAGGTGGAAATGCACAAGTGTATTAGGTTATCATGGATCTCTTGGTGGAGTCCATGCTCAAAATTTTGTTCCTAAAAGTAGTAATATCAAATCATGTCAAGGGATTATCATGAAAGGTTAGTGATATTATCTTCATATGTAGCCACTATCATCCCTCCCAGGTTGAACCTTTATAATCTCCTAAATCGAATTGGATCACAAGAATTGAGGGTAGTGATCATCACAGAATTGCAGTTGGAAGTAAGGCCAAAATAGTTTCAACTAATCATGAATCTAGGTAACATGTATCCTCTAATTCCTAGATACTTTTGGGAAAAAGGGTACCTATTAGTTCAAACACATGAGCCATCAATGTATGGATGGCCCTAAAAACGCATACCCCTTGAATCATGACAATCTTCTTCTACCTGGGGATCTACCTCTCCACAGATCCTCTACATCCTATAGTGTTGTAAGTCATGGAGTGTGCTAAGCCTTTCCACATTTTTAGTCTACACTATAAGGATAATATGCTACTCAATGGGTGGTGGTTATTCTTTAATCACACATGGAAGAATAATATCATGTAATAGACTATAAATTGAGTCCTCATCACTTATCCAATCATCGTTATGATCTATAACAGGTTTCCTAGATGGTTGGTGTTGTGGAGGCATCCTAAAATTTAATCAATATGTATAATAGTGAAATGTGAATATATATATATATATATTTATATAATATGTATATGAAAAAATGAAAATATTCAAAAACTCAATAATATATAAATCCTATACTATTGATATGTTCAATTAATGTCTTGTTGTGCCGATTAGACAAGTAGGCAGTCGGAGTCCATGTGAATGTATACGCCAGCTTCTTGTACCAACACTCGGTTCCCTGGATTGAGAATCACACTAAAGACACATTGATACTATTTCCATAAATCACACCGAGATTCTCATAATGATACTTCTATAATCACAATATTAATGTTTGAACCACCTTTGATACCAATGTTTCATGTCCCGAGCCCAACCGGGGCACAAATCATAAATACCCAAGCCTACCTCGATTAGCTAGGGGCTAGAGACCAAATATGAAGGCATAAATATCATGGTGAGGCCTTTTACTAAGTTCCTATATGAACAAACATATCCATCTTTTCATATAAGTGGAATGGAATAGAAAATTTAAATAGTTAGAATATAAACCAAGCATGTAAAACCTATAGGGTGTACTAGAGTATGAAAATTCAAACTGAAATGTAAAGTGAAAAAATACACGCCCAACAATAAAGTTGTCCTAACCTAAAAAATAGAATTAAAACTCTCAGAGAGCCCAAATTATTATATCCAAGCTATAATCACTGTACACGGTCCAATGTTTGAATAATATTCAAGATTTTCTATAGTCACTATCGACTTATTTGTCGTATGTATAAGATATGATGTGTGTGAGATAATCCCAAGAATATTTGATTATATACATACTTAGTATGAAACTCCCAAATTATGTGGGTATTAATAGATAACAAAGGAATAAGAAGATAGAATATAGTAAATATGATGCATATCAACCAAAATAATGATAAAGAGTAACCTCCCCCAAATGTAATTGAGTCAACATGGTGTGTTGAGGGACCACATTTCGATAAATTTACACCCATAGTAAGAGAGTCTCCTCATCCAACCATGAGAATTTAAATGCAAAAAGCATGTGGAATACCATAAATGTCTTTGTAACCCATGTAATAAGATTAATTGAATCCATAAACATGGATATAGGCATATATATTTTTATTCTCATAAAAAATAATCCCAAATGAGAGACTATGGGGATCTATATATCATAACTCATCCTAGTAACATCGTCACCAATAGTTCCAAAATTCAAAAAATGATTCCCAATCTCTCACACATCTGTGTAACATAAAACAACTAGGTCTATAAATTTCTCATCATTCTGATGTATAGTCAATGGGAAATAATCTAAAGGTTGACTACCCATACCATGGTAAAATAGGAAGGTTTCACTTAGTGGATAGATAGAGGAACAATACCCTATTACAATAGGATGGTTATACTATAATTGTTATTAGGGGACACATTACCTATTAAGAAGGAGGTTTCAACTCGAATAGTTGATAGTTGATAAAGGAATCATTTCCGGACTCCAAATGAGGGTTCCACTCTCTGATGCTGGAGGACCCATGCCTAGACTCCGTAGGAGGGTTCCACTCTTAGAAATCTATAAAAGATCCATGACCATCCAATCTATAGGGTTCCAATATAAATGTATATAGAGGACCCATGCACATCCAAGTTGGAGGGTTCCACTGTAATAGTCATTGAGCACTCACTCCAATCCCACATTGGTGGTTCCACTCGGTATGACATTAGTGATCTCATGTAATCACTTCTATCATCCAACATTTCTTAAAGAAGATCCTTGAGTATAAAATATCATACCATATATAGAAATACAAAATGTAGGTCACCATAATGTTCTACCTAGAATAACTCATGATATGCTACTTACAGAACAAAATACAATTTTAAATGAAGGGGATTCAAGATAATGAATTTTTCTAATAAGTAACCAAGGGTTACATGGAATGTGGTCCTGCTCTTTCACCTAGTCTTGTTCTTGGAGGTACACGGGTCCCCGACCATTTAGGTATAAATGAAATGTAGGGCTCGATAGTGTGTGCCCAAGCTACTTGGAGTTCTACCTATGTGTTTGGCTTTGATTGTGTATCCATATCGTGTATGTGTACTTCATCACACATTTGTGTGATGGGCCATGTATTTTCACATAGGGTCCTACCCTTTTCATCCACGACATGGATCAACCACCTAGGAAAGAGGAATACAATTTTTAAGAAGACTACATACCGTTATACCCTTATAAATCTCTAAAAACCTAGTTGTTTTAGTTTACTGAATTCACATAATGCATTCATCGAAATACACAAAGTAGCTGAAATGTTTCCCAAAAATGCTGATCAACACTTAGGATTCTGGATCAGATCTTTCGGCCTTTGATTCTGACCTTATATCCTCATAGAAATGGTGGGTCTGGCTATTTCTCATCATTTTCATCCATTTTTTATCCACAAAATGGTACACATTGACCCATTAAGTATTATCATACACACCACATACCCTGGTTTTTCCCATCGATAGTGATTTAAAAGATAATTATCGAAATGTTCTTCCAAAACTCACAATCCATTCAAATACATCCCTGATTTTTTGATCCTTTAATCACATGCATATTAAAATTTCAGGTAGTTATTATTAGTATCTATCACATATATCCATGTTTTTGATCATTCTTTATGAATAGTTGAAAAATAATTCTTGTCCAGTGAGTAAATATATTCAATAACATCCACCATATTCTATACTCTTAGGTATGTTAGAACCTGAATGGAGTAAATCGATACTTTATATATGGAAATAGTGCCACCAAAAGATGTTGTTATTGGGACTCCTCGTTAGGAAAAATAGTGGGGGAGAAATTAAAAATATATTTGAACTTGATCCCAATCCCCCGCATAGACATTCTCCTCAGATGTAGAGAGATAAGGTCAAATATTATTACTTCTATCATGGTTTATGACAAGAAAATATGTTTAGAACTCATTTTAAAATACATACCATAAAACAAATTCCTCTTAACCATCACCAAGATACAGTTTGTGCAACTAATAAATAACCCCTCATACATGGCTAACCACTAACATTACATAGTAATATACATGATCTTGTTTCAAACTGAAGTTGATCTCAATGTCCTCTAAAAATATCTTTTTATATCCATTTTAATGGTTCTCTTATTCATCACAAGATTCCTCCATGAGAATTCACATGATACCTTCTTCCACTAATCATCCTCCCCAACTTGGTCGAACCATATAAAATCAACTGGATGAGCATGCAAATCATCCACAACCTAATCTACTATATGGTGATTTCAATGATCTATATTTTTAAAGTGAAGTTTTATTTTCTTGTACAAGTAGTATAAAATATTATTAATATTTCTTTTACCAATTTTAACACATTTTAACACCACTAAAACAACCCATTACCAATAAGAACTCATGTAAAACATGATTCATGTACCTCTCCTAGGTACATACCCTACATCTGGTTCCTCTTCACATTGTTAATCAGTAGGCTCAAGGTCAATGAATTATATCACGATGGATTCAAATCTCATTTTTATTCCAGCCCTCCCTATTATATATCTTCTACGAAGGTCAACTAATATCATTCTCAACAAACCCATTAGATACCCACTATTCCTAACTCCAAACACCACACAATACCTCATGTGAAATAATTAATACAACCCTATCATGAATACCTACCTCCAAATAATACCCTCTTAAGAAGATAATGAAGGATGATAGATAATTTTCTCCAAAGTCTTCGATCTAGTAGGATCTAAGATGGATACTAGAACATAGCGTATAAAAAAAATTGGGAACAATTATCCTATATAATAATATGATAGGATGATTTGATATCATTGATAAATCAATTCCAATATATAATACATGATAAAGGAAATCAATACTATCCCATAATACAGGTGTAATGTAAATAAATATAGATTTAGGTCTCTAAAATTTTTCCAATAAAGAATTTACTATGTTATCAACTCAAAAAATTCATCAATGGTATGAGATAGTAATCTCTAGAACAATATAAGGAGTCCACATGGAATCTTGAATGTAGTTTTTATATAGTTATGATGATAATAAATGTATTCAAAGTCAGGATAGTACTATTTTTTCTTGCGAACATATGGAAAATAGAATACTAATGAACCCATGGTAATATAGATGAACTAAGAGAACCTATGAATTTGAACTAACTAATCCCATCCTCACCAAGAAAAAATCACTAAATAACAAACTCAATCATTTTAATATTGTAAATTGAATATCAATAAGAGTGGTACCATGCCCTACTTTCCCACTAGTTTTCCACTATCACACCCTAACATTGTTAGTCCAAGATATATAATATACTTTATATAGAAACCCTAAACAGTCATTATTTCAACCCATGTATTGATTGATTATTTAATTTTCATCAATATAAAAATTCATGATTTAGATTTTTATATTCATAATTAAAATATAACATATATTTTTTAGAATAGTTTTATTATATTATTTTCATAGAAGGATTTGTTTGACAGATTAATTTCCAAATTATCGAATTATATATTGATGTAATTAAATTAATATCTAAAATTATATCATCAAAATTAATGAAATGACTCAAATTTCTACAATTTTTTTTATAAATTAATTTGTAAACTTCTGAGACCAAGGGCTAAGACGGCTTGCGATTTTCGATTCCTGGTGTTCAAAGAGAATTGTTTTTTAAAATGTTATGTTTTTAATAGCATGCGTTAATGGTTTTCTTAAAAAAGTGGAATAACTACTAAATGGGTGCCTGAATCATAAATCTGATAGCACCATTGAATTCATAGAAACAAGTTTACCTTAAGGGAGGCCAAACATTGGCTTGAGCAGACTATCTTTAAAAGATAGTTTATGTACATAAATGTCATTAATTTTATTTAATAATAATTATTTTTTATATAGCACTGTTTTTCTTTAAATATTTTACTATTTTGAAAAATCATGGGTTATGAAATAAACCTGGAATTACTCGGAGGTAAGAAGATAAATCTCTATCTAATGAATGTCGACAGATTGGCGAATCAAGAACAAAAAACATCATATTCAAAGGATCCTTCCCACCACAACAACGTGATGACCATTCTTCATCGGTGATCGAACCAAATCGATGTAGATAGTTTTCCCTGTAATTCCATTCGATGTTATTAAAAATCAACAAAAAATGTGGATCAACCTATGAGTCAGTTGAACCGTGGTTTTATTGTTCTTGTGGGATGAGATATGATTATATGTTTTTATCACAGTTGATTATTTTTTTATAGATTTGAATTGTTTTCTATTCATTATTCATTATAATGTGAACGGATCAAGGATGACTTGAAAAAGTCCAAGATCTATTCATTGGGGGTTTTTTGTGAATTTTTATCTCTCCCCCAATTTCTTATGTTCTTAGTTCTTGATGGAATTTTAATAGAGGATCATTGCACCTTATATTTGTGATAAAATAATCTGAGATCCAGGATCTAATTTCATGACAATATTCTGGAGGTGAGATAGTGAAACAACAGATGGATCGATGATATTTGGGAGATATCTTCATTTGAGTGATTCTTTATTAGGATGAATTATGACATTAATCTAAGACTGGGGTGATAAAGAATGTGACTCAAGGATTGTAGGTATACCTCTATTTGGAAAATTGTAGAACTTTAGAATGATAGGCGGCACGTGGAAGTTGAAGCACCGCCTACCGGCACAGGAAGTGGTGGCCATTGGAACACGGCGTCATCGAGGAATGCTGGGACCACATGGAGGGAAATATAGCTGTGTTTGGTGTCCCTCAGTGCCAGAATTCCATGGGGGAGTTGGAAATAATCTCGGTTTCACGTTGTTGTATCTAGTGGTGGTGGCTCAGCTGTGTAGAATACAGAAGGCACCCGGTCAGGGTTGACCCTGAGTGGCGTAACAGGCTTGCCCGTGTGTCCATTTGATGAGTCGTTTTTGGTGTGGGGAACCATTAGATGAGACATTCCTTTTGATATACTCTAAGTGAGTCATTTTTTGAAGTGTTCATATTACCTAATGGTTTTAGGGGTAGGCTCTCTTGGAATGAGCGTGCTATGAGAAGAATCTAGTGGCGAGTTGTGACCTTGAGCCTACTAGACACTGAGACATTGTGACTTTGAAACTATGTGAATTTATAAGACTACATTACATATCGAGACTCTGTATATCAATGAGACAACATTTCTTACTAAGACTATGTGCCTTACCAAGACGATGTGTATTATCGGGAATGAGTGTCTCATTGGGACTACATGTCTCATCGATACTGGGTGTTTTGTGGAATCCTTTTGATAATCCCGTTATTTATGCTATAGACTTATACCTTTGTGAGATAACTGTATTATTACATCATGTCACAATTCATGTATTTCATTCTGTGATACTCTTTGTATTTCGTTTTGGTGTACAACATGGAATTCTTAGTTGTATTAATTTGTTGTTTTGGGGTGACCTGCCGAGTATTGTTTTACTCACCCCTATACGGGCATTTCTTGCATGTGTCATGACATGTGTAGATGATCGATGCTTTCAAAATGTACTAGGAGTACCAAGACCAGGTGGTTCTTAGAGAGACTATATATATGAGGTGTGATCCTACGACTTCAAATAGCTATCCCTATACCTACCCTTCAGGTTGGGGTTTCTGTATGTGAGTTTCAAGAACTTGTACATTCATTTTTTGAAATTCTTTTTTGGGTGGGCTTGTATTCTGGCCCTTTTTACATTCCAGTGTTCTATTGTCATACTCGGTTGTTGGTATCTTAGTGGTATGAATTATTTTTTACTTAGTGTCTTTACATTTCATCATTTTGGGATTGAAGATGTGTGTGTGTGTGTACAGGTACTTAAGCAATTGCATGCCATTTATGGGATATTCCTATTCAATGATTGTCATCAGCCATTAGCCTATTGGAGGCACGATTGGGGTAGAAAAAACACATTACCCTCTTAGAAGGGTCATTAAAGAGTGGTATCAGAATGTTTAGTACTACATAAGAATCGAGAGCCTGTGAGGTTGGTTAGGGGAAATAGTGTAAAGTGTTTCAGGTTTGTTTTTCAGGCCATAAATTGTAGTGTTAGTGTGGCTACTGACATATCAATACACCGAGAATACGGAAACATACATTTCAACTCAGTACATGGAAACCATAGTTGAAGGTAAAATAATGGTAGATTCATAATATAGGATTTGGGGTTGTTCTCTTGTCCTTCTATAATCAACTCACTGTGTATAATTTATTGAAAATGGTACATGTTGTTCTCTTTATGGATGCCTCTACGTAGACACCAATCCAAGATTCTATTGTGTGTGCATGAGGATGATCCAAATTGCAATGAGGCATCGGTACATGTGTATGTACCAGATATAGCACCTCTATGTTTTATAACAGTGATACCATCACCCGTCAAGAAGTAGCTACTACCAGCGCTACTGGATGAGGATGGACACAGACTGAGCATGTTTCCTGAGTTCCATAGGAAGTGATATACCATGATCTGTTGTGATAATGACCTCCAGGTAGCTAAGGATAGAATGGAGGTAGTTACTCATATCTTCCGCCTCCTAAGGACACCTTCTGACCAAATGGATGTATTAGACGCGAGTGTTCTTTTGGTATCTATGGGGAGATGATGGATATTAGTGACCGAGACCCATGATGAAGTGAATCACTCTTAAGATGTATTAAATAATATATTCATATAGGATTTATTTATAGTTATTTTTCACTAAGTGTGCTTATAGGAGATCCAACATCTTCAAAAGGGAAATCAGGCTATGACCGAGTACCTAGTGAGGTTTACTAATTTCATGATACTCCATGTATATGTTATCATACTTGTTCATCCAGGATCAGAACATCAAGTAGGGATTATGCCAGGACATCAGGAAATCAATGATATTTCTCAGAAATCATACAGATACTAGATTACTTGAGCGATCTCTATTAGTGGAGAGAATTATAGTGGAGTAGACACTGGTAGTGGGAGGTACCATCGGGAACCAGGTAGTTGTGTCTTCGGTGGTAAGTAGATGATGATTTTTGTACAGAACCAAGTGGGTCTAGAACCCCAAGGGATGATCCTAGGACATAGGATCACCAGTGCAGTCCTCCTAGAGCAGATTGAGTAAACTAAAGTGCAGGCTATGTTACTCGTCTAGCGGGTGGGGAAATCTGGCTCGAGATTTTCTGAACTATCATACGACTGATCAGGAGATGGTCAAGGGATCTCCAAGGCAGAGGCTTAGGCTGGAATAGGGGGGTAGTTAGGGAAGAAAAGGTGGAAGATGAGTAGTAAAGGTAGTAGTATGTGGTCCCAGGTTCAAAATAATACCACCACCACCCCCAGGTGGTCTACAATAGGCGTAAGAATCTGGTGGATCGGGATGAGGATAACTCACTGAGGTCAAGGATTATGACCTAGGTTATCAAGGAATGATTCTAGGTACAATATGATTTTATTCTCCATTATCCTTTTTATTGATAGACATAGGTCCCAATCATTCTTTTCTTGCCATGCCCCTTTTCCATGACTCATATATAATGGAAGAACAGTTAACTGAACCCTTTTGTTTATAGACTCTTACAAGAGAGGATTTGATGACCACACACTAGAGCCGATAATGTGACCTTACTCTTGGTGGTTATAATTTCCATTGGGATCTCAAAGTATCAACATCAAGGCCTTACAACATCATTTTCAAAATGAACTAGTTATCCATAATCCTTGATCAGATTGAATATTAAAGGCGCAGAGTGCGGTGTGTCTAAAGTGATGGGTCTAGGTTTTTCTTTTGATAGAGAAATAGAAACTCAAGACGAGTAGGATGGACTCACACATAGGAGGGTGAAGCAGATCACTCATAAGTTGTCTAGCCTGACCCTCAGCGCAGTGGATGATATGAGTCGTTAGTTTCTTACAATGGTTCTAGAGTACGAGGACATAATTCTCGAGGATGTTCTCAGATTACCACCCTATAGGGATGTAGAATTATACATTGGTCTATACCCCTGTATAACACCAATATATACACCTTCATATCAGATGGATCCCTCAGAGATTTGTGATTTGAGGTTATAGTTTGAGGACTTGCGGAGGAAGTGATTCATGTGACCTAGTGTTTCACCTTAGAAAGCCCCAGTTGTGTTTTCCATGATGGCAGGAAGGCGTTTGAGATTATGGGTTGACATATGATGCCTAAACCTAGTGACCATGAAGAACAAGTGTCCACTACAAAGGTTTTATGACCTCTTCAGTTAGGGTATTAGATAGAGGTGGTTCTTGAAGATTGGCCTTAGATCTTTCTATCACCAGTTTTGAGTACAGGATGAGGATACACCAAAGATGATATTCATATAATAATAAATCCACTAAAAGTACATGGTGATACCGTTTTGGGTGAAAAAAGATCCAAAATTGTTCATGGGACTAATGAATAGAATCTCCTATCCTTAGACAAATTTATAGTTGTATTAACTGATGAAATACTAGTGTTCTCAGCATCTAAGGAGTAGCATGCGATGCACTTGGGGACAGTACAAGGCATTGTCAGAGTGAACCATCTTTATGGTAATCTCTTAAAGTTAAAATTCTATATTAGGTAGGTCAAATTTCTCAGAAATGTCATCTTAGAGGCTCGAGTTGTATTGGATATGATAAATATTGAGGTGGATATTTCTTGGTATACACTGAAGAGTGTTACCAATGTGAAAATTTTACTGGGATTGTATGGGTACTATCAAAGGTTCATTCCTGAAAATTGTATAGTTGCAGGACCATCGAAGGCTTTAACATGGAAGGTATAACCTTTTTCATGGACATTACAGTTCTATTAGTGATTTTATGATTAATGATAGATGTTGATGAGAGCTCCAATATTGAGATTACCAAAAGAGGGAGTCAGGTATGTAGTGTTCTATGATGCATCTGGGACCGAGATTTGTTGTGTCTTAATATAGGGGAAAATAATTATTGACTAAGGTTCATGCCTGTTGAGATCACATGATCAAAACTACACAACCCATGATCTTAAGTTAGAAACAGTAATATTCATAATGAAGACATGGTGAAACTACTTTATGGGTGAGTGATTTATCATCTACTCTACCAGTAAGAGTCTAAATTATATATTCTCTCATAAGGATGAGAACATGAGATAGAGAAAATGGCTAGAGTTAATCTAAAACTATGAGTTTGAGATTATATATACTCATAGGAAGGGGAATGTAGTGGAAGATTATATCTATTGGAGATCATGTTCACAACTTCTAAGTGAAACATCAGAGTAGTTAGCCTCATTTTAGATATCCTTTGTGGACGGAGATTGAGAATATTATCTATAAACAATGGTTTTCACCCCTCCACTTTAATAGTGAGTTAGAGAGTCACAACTTTGAGGTACTGAATATGAGACACCTAATGTATATATGAAAGGTGGGGAGAAAATTGTTTTTTTCAAGGGACATGAAATGGTACCTATGGTGTTTTGGGAGGAATTGTTAAGCTAGTAACATAAATCTCATATAGCGGTGCATCCAAGTGTGGTGAAGATGTACATGGACCTTCAAAATCAATTATTCTGGTCAGAGATAAAGAAGGCAGTGGCAGAGTTTATTTCTTGATTCCTCACTGGTCAACAAGTGAAGGGTGAGCAACAGGTTCCAGTGGGTTTGACTCAACCACTTAAGGTTACAATGTTGAAGTGGTATGGGATATTGATGGAATTTATGAAAAAATTTCCACATATGTCTAGGAGGTACGATGCCATTTGGGTGATCATTGAATGACTCACCATGTTGACCCACTACATAGAGAATCGGGAACAATGTTCAGTAGAGATCTTGGAATGACTCTACATTCAGGATATATTATGACTCCATGGAGTTCAATATATTAGAGTCTCAGATCATGATGATAATTTTACATCCCAGTTGTGGATGGGATTTCCAGAGGTTTTCGGGGCTCAACTGTACTTGAGCACTACTTTTCACCCACAGAAGGATGGCCAGACTGAGTTGACCATACATGTTCGAGAGGAAATTCTACATTATCGAGTCTTATATTTTTTCCGTAGCTGGTAGGATCACCTAACCCATGTGAAGTTTTTGTACAACATCAAATACTATTCCACCATCAATATGGAACTGTTCAAGGCCCTGTATGGGTGGCCCATCAGGTCACCACTTTTCTGGACTAACCCATAAGACTCGGAAATCATTGGCTCATAGTTGGTGATGGTGACTAAAGAGTAGTTTTAGGTTATCTAGCAGTGGATGAAGACTATACAAAGCCTTCATAAGTCTTATGATGACTGTCGAAAAAGGCCTTTCGAATTCATGAAGTGAGACCACGTGTTCCTTGGTGTCTCTCCTTGATGTGGGATACAAATATTTGGCTAGGGTAGTAAGCTATCTCTAATGTTAATTAGTTATTTCCCGATACTATATAGTGTTAAAAAGGTGGTGTAACTCTTGGCTCTACCTCCACCATTTTAGATGGTTCACAACATCTTCAATGTGTCACAAATAAGGAGATGCTTTTATAATCCATCACACATCATTAACTGGGGTGAGTTGGACATTAAATATGGGGATACTATTGAGAATTACCTAGTAGAGATTGACGATTGATTAGAGATGATATTTAGGGGGAGTTAAATTCATTTGGTGAGTGTTTGGTGGAATCACATGAATATCCAAGAGAGCACATGGGAATGGGAGGCTCATATTCGTTCTCATTATGATCATCTTTTTGTTAATTAGATCTTTGTTTTGGATTTTGGGGAAGTAAATACCTAAGGTGGGGAGATGTTAATGTTTCATATTTTGCTGGTTTTATTTATATAAATTAATTGGGAGAATTAAAAGACTAGAAACTGGGATGGCATGTGATTTTGAGGCCCAACGTTCAAAAAACATTTCTTAGAAAAGTATTATGTTTTTAATAGAACATGTGAGTGGTTCCTTAAAAAAGTTGATTAAATATGAAATAGGTTCCCAAATAAAAACATCTGAGGGAAACTTTGAATTCAGAGTAGTGGTTTTACCTTAGGCGAGGCATAACATTATCCAGTGCAGGACATCTACGAAATATAGTTTTTTTGATGTAAATGTCATAAAAATTATTTAATAAAAATTATTTCTAACGAAATGTTGGATTTATTTTAATATTTATTATTATCACAAATCCAGGGATACAACCTAACCCTATAAATCTTTTAATTCAAAGACACAGTGTTGTCTCCAATGAACTTCAACAATTTGGTGAATCAATAACGACGAACCTCAGATTCAAAGGATCTTTCCCATGACAAAAACATAATGAACATTATTCATTGGAGATTGAACCGAATCGAGGTAGGGGAATTTTTATTTTTTATTCCATTACCCTTTTTTAAAAATCAGTGGTAAATGGGGATCAACCAATTAATAGGTTGACCCATGGTTTGATCATTCTTGTGGGATGGGCTCTGATTGTGGCTTTTTATCAGGGTTGATTCTTTTTTAGAAATTTGAATAGTTTCCTCTTTGTTATTCATTCTCACGTGAAATAACCAAGGATAACATAAATAATGTCAGGAAGTGTTCTTGGGGAACTCCTATGTATTTATCTCAGTCCCCTAATTTCTTGTGTTCTTAATTCTTCACAAAATATGAACGGAGGATTTTGTGCCTTCGATTATGTCATAATGATTTGATATTGAAGATCCAATATCCAGAAACCAAACAGAGTCACGATAATAGAAGCAATATATTGATCTAGAATAATTTAAAGATATTTAATTTTGAGTTAATTTTCATCATGTTGATTATTAACATTTATTTGATCTCATGGTGGTGAACAATGTGACTCGAGGATCACATACATGCCTCTGTTTTAAAAAACGGAGCACTAGATCATGACTGGTGGTCCGAAGGAGGTGAGGAGACACGGGGGAGGTATCACATATAGTTGCACCATATTGTGGGATCCAATGGTAGTTTATAGCCACGAGGAAGGTGGAATGTGGTTCGGTGCTGTATTGGAGGATCCTGTGGTGGCAACTCAGCTATAGGGAAAATATGAGGCATGTGGTCGAAGCAGACCGGGTGCAACACAGTAGGCCGGACCGCATGTCATCTGGCCATAAAATTGAGGCAGGACACTCCATTGGATGAGTAGGCTGGGTCACTTTGGGGCAAACAAAACTTGGTCAGGCTTGGTCTTCTAGGTCAGATTGGGCCCGACCCGGACCCAGGTTTCACCTTTTTTGGAAAATAGTTGTAACATTTAAACCTTATTCCATATTGACGAGCCATTTAAAGTGTTGGGCCCCTTATGAATACATGTTACTTTTTAAATAATATATGTATGGTTTTATGGAATCATGAATATGAACTAATGGATTGATTAATATACTCTCTCGGAATGAGCATGCTATGAGCAGAATCATGTGGCTGGCTGTGACCATGAGAGTACATGACTTTGAGACAATTTGACATTGAGACTATTTAACTTTATGGGACTACATGACTTACCGAGCCTATGTGTGTTACCAAGAATACATTTCTTACCAACTATATGTTTCCTATCAAGACTACATTTCTTATTTGGATTGAGTGTCTCATCGATACTGGGTGTTATGTGGACTACGTCTGATAAACCTGCTATTCATTATATAGACTTATTCTTTTGTGAGATAAAAGGATTTTTAATTTGTGTCATACTTCATATATTTAATTTATTTATACTCTATGTATTTCATTGTGTTTTACTTGATTTATTTCTTAGTTTTATTCCATTATCGTGTCAGGGTGTCCTACATTGTATTATTTTACTCACCCCTACATGCACCTTTCCTACATGTGTCATGTCTTATGTAGACGATCGATGCATTGATGGAGTAATAGGTGGATCAAGACCAGGTGGTTCTAAGTGAGATAAGAAATTCAATGTGTGATCCTACAAAATTAGATAATTGTCCATATTCTTACCCTTCAGGTTGGGTTTTCTACGGATGTGTTTTAAGAACTCATACTTTAACTTTTCCAGACTCTTTATTGAGTGGTATCGTATTCTAGCCTTTTTTTCATTATGTTATTATAAAATTTTAATATATTGTTGGTATTATAGTGGTGTGCATAATTTTTTACTTATTTTTTTTACGTTTCAGCATTTTAGGATTGGATATGTGTGTGCATAGGTATATAGGCAAATGTCTCCCATTTGTGGGATATTCCTACTCGATGCTAGTATCTAGCCCCTTAACTATTGTAGGTAGGAATTGGGTATTCATATCATGGGCCTCTATGGGATGGTCATGGAAACTGACTAATGGTTATGGTTTTTAATTTTTCCGAAAATACTTCAATTCAATTAATTGTGTACAACACCGCTTTTGTTAAACAATTTTTTATTTTTAATAAATTATTTATTTTAAAATACCAATTATACAATGAATTTTGTTTAAAATAATATAAGTATTAATTAGTTATATTTAATAAAATTAATTACATTTAAATCATATTTATATTCTATTTTAGTATAAATTTAATTTTTCCCTCAAAAATAAATTTTCTTGAAAACTATTTTGAAGTGCGTAATGATTCTCCATTTTAATTAATCAAAATAACCCATATTGAGGAATAATTTGTATTAAATTGATCGACTATGTATATATATTTGAATTTATATTTATATAATGATGAAAAATATTTATATTTTTAACATATGGTCATGTTATGTATGAAAAATAAATTTCATGACAACCTCTTTTTCACACATGTTATAGTTAATTTTTAAAAATTAAATGTAGAATCATATGTGAACTAAATTTCATAAAATTAATTCCATATTTAGAATCAGAATAATTTATAATATATAATAAACTAATCATAATTTCATGTTCATAAGGAATAGTGATAATGTGAAAATCTATTAACACGATTGAGGTTAAAACATGTTTTCCTATGGGTTACTGAAAAATGATATGGCATTAAAATGCCCTAATTGTTTTTTGGAAAATAAATTGGATAGAGATAATTAGACATTTATATCATATAATTCCTGATAATAATCTATTTCATATCCATTTTAGTTGTGTAAAATTTTGGAATAATTTATTCTTTTAAAAAATTTCAAAGGTCTCCTCTCCCCCACATATAATTGGACACACCTATACTGTTCTATTTACACATTAAAAGAATATCTATTTTTCAATAAAAACTAAAATAACTTCCTCAATTACCTCCCCAATTCCAATAATAATTTTTTTTATAAATCCATCATAGCAATGATTTTGGTGATATCCTAAAGTGGTCATCTGATGATGTGTTATCATTCTTAGTTAGTCATTTTGATTTATTTCTTGTTACATATAAATGAAAAAAATTTCAACAATTATTACCTAATTAAATAAGAATAAAAACTAAAATTTTATGTTATTTTGTTAATGGAATTAACTACATGTATCTCATCTTCAATCAAATGGGAAATGGAACCATCATTCCTGTTTATGGTGGACTACTATCTTAGTAAATGAATTAATTTATTTCCAATCATCCACTATATGAAATTTAATAATGATATAATGAATATTTATATATAATATTAATAAAATATATATCATTATAAAATTAAAATATTAAATTTAACCTTTCTTCTTGTCCATTCACCATAAATTAAATTATCATTCGTTTGTATGTGTGGACTACCACCCCCATAAAGTGATATGATTCTTTAATATTACCCACAAGAATAGAAGGTATAGATATAAGTGTATTTAATAAAATAATATGGTATTTATGATGTTATTATAATTATTTAAATATAAAACAATACCTACCTATTATCCACAATGATATTTGGAAAATGGAAGTGTTACTCATCCATACATATGGAATACCATACCCATGTTTGTGACACAATTTGTTTTTCATAAACATCATTCATGATTGGTTAGAAAAAAATTAATTTATGTATAAATGTGATAAAAATTTAATGATTTATATTCTATGGTTGATGTAATAACCTCATTTTTTTCAATATTCAACTTAGGAAGGTTATTTTTTTCAAATAATTTTAATACCATTTAAATATCCACAGTGAACACATATGATTAACTAATATTCTATTGCATGGTAATAGATAAAATAGAATAAATAATAAATATAAAAAATGATTTTAATGAATTATATAATTAAAATCAGAATATTAATTAGGGTGGAAATTAATGTACATTAAAATTTATGCTCAAGGTAAAAACACATTATATTGAAAAATCATTTTATATGTTTTAAGGATTTATTTTTTAAATCACTTACATCCATGAAAATGTTTGGAAATTTTATTTTTATGAATATTTTGGGAAATGATATATTTATAATGGAAAATTTTATATACCTATGATATTTTTTATGGTTCTCAAAACAAAAATGTTTATTGAATGTGTTGAAATTTTCAGGAGACAAAATGAATTTTTATTCTAATGTATACAAATACAATGATTTTACCCACCACTAAAACCATTATTTAATGATTTAATTACATTAAATGTTGTCATGATTTTTTAAAATAATAAAATCACTCCATCCCTTTTTCATGGTATATTTTTAATGAAAACAGTATTTAAAAGGAATAGTGAATTTTAAAATTTGAAAATGATTTGAATGGGTGTTTAAAAGAGGTTTTCAATGGTATTATGATTAAAATATTTAATGAATAAATATTTTTTCCTGATATGCTCCTTTTTAATTATATAAATGATGTAATGAGCACCATTAAATCACAAAAATGATCCTGATATATTTTATAGAATGTTTTGAGCCTTATTATATCACATGAAGCACGCGTGAGCCTATATAACGTAAATGATGGTATAAAAAAATTATAGCTCCAAAATGAATTGGGTAATGATTTTGTTCTATGGATAATTTTATTTTATGTGGGGGCAACGATTACTAAAAACTAAAAGTATTCCATGAAGATGATATTCAAAGGAAATTACATGTAATTTATTTTCTTTATAATGTGTTCCCAGGGAAATCATTTTATTTCCAAATATAATATAATTATGTTTTTAAATGGAATATGATTCCCTTTGTAAGTAAAATTCTATGTTTTTATGAAAAAGGTTGTTCATGGGTTTTCATTTTTTCACTATAATTATGTATTTCTTATTTTTATATCCATTACTTAGGTTTTTTTCTCATCCCATATTATTTAGATTATTTTTAGAGGGTTAATGGATTGGAAATGATAATGAAAATGACATATAAAATATCATGAGTAATTTTCATGGAAGGACAAAAATATTCTTTTTAATGGTATTATATTGTTATGTAAACATACACTGATCATAAGTATACCCAATATAAAAATTGTATTATTTTCTTTGATTAAATAATTAATTCTAAAAAATATATAAACCTCAAATATCTAGGGGAATATAATTTTAATTCAAGAATAAGGTAACTATAATATGTAATGTTTATAGTCAGGTCAACATAGCTGGTATTAAAGTAAAGGTTTATATAATTTTAATGGTTTTTATAATGTTATTAGAATACCCTTCAAATGTTTTATTTGTTGGTTATGTTGAAATTATATATAATTTGAAGATTATAATGTATATTTATCAAAACCATGTGTGTAGATAATGGTTCCTCATAAATGAAATAGGTAGGTTGTAGTAGGAAGCCACCATAAGTAAAATATCCATCCAAATCGACATCCCAAAATGATTGGAATGATTCAGAGTTGTTTTTTATTGCTTAGTTGAATTAGGATACATATAGGGGTTATATGCATTACTTATAGTATATAAATATTTCATATAAAACAAGATTATAATTGATAAATTTATGACACAATATTTTCTATAATTTAGTTTATATTCAGATCTATTAGTATCTGATGAATTGATAGATGCACTAGAAATTATATTGGAAGTCCAAGGTTGTTTGGAAGGTCAAAATTTAATACTTTCCCTTTATTAATTTGAAGGTGGATTTTATAAATGGAAGTCTATGGTTATGAATACCAATAGAAATGACTAATGGATTCCTGGTGATCGGAAAATTGAAGAATCATATTTATAGAAAAAAAATTTATTAATATTGATAGACATAAAATTAAGGAAGAATTTATTGAATTTAATGAATAATATGAATATTCTATAGTTATATATGAATAAAAGTTTATAATACCATCAAATTAATTACATAATTATATTAAGTCATTAATAGTAAAGTTCATAGATTTTTCTTTTTTAAAAGAATTTTTTGGAATTTCATTTGCCTCGTGAGAATTTAAAAGATACAAAAATTTAGTTTTTTATTATGTAAAAGAGGATATAAAGTTTTCTGAAACCCATGTTCCTTGAGATGATAGAATAAAATAATGACTATGGTGGAAAGAAATGGGAAAAAACTATGAGTTTTGGAAGAAATCCTATATTATGATCCATGTTTGGTAAACAATATTTTGATGAATGTTTAATTGGGTCATGAATGTGTTATCAGGGGGTATATTTGGTTACATACATCTTGACTATAATTAAATGTTTCATGACCAATCTATGAATGGGGTAAAATATATTCATCATAAGATGTGGTGTTTTAGCATCAATGATTTTGGTCAATATACTAATGTTTGTCCGAAGTTAATCTCACATGTTCTAAATCATTATAATTATAATTATAAATGAGTGAAAAAAATAATTTCCTACTACAATGGTTAATTTTAGGAATTAAAACAATTTTTTAAAAGGTATGTTACTTGTTTAATAAAATTATAAAAAACCCCTATTTATATCCGAGTCTTCACATACATTCATTTCTAATAAATTATCATCAAAATTAGAAATATCACTACATGAAAAGAAGAATAATAATATGATGAAACTCTAGGTAGATATATAAACAAAAAAATGATTTATTAGAATCTTTTTATTGATATTAGTGGGATGGTATTTCCATGAAATTTTGATAAACACCCTATATTAGAGATTGATATCATTTTGGGTATGGATTTTTTTTAATTATGTTATGATAGATTTCAGATCTATGGAAGATTTATTTAGTCATTTCATACCATAGATAACATATCAAGAAGATATAAAATGGATTGGAGGTATATGTGAATGTTTAATATATCATATTATTAAAAGAAATTAAACTAATAGAATTAGTGATGTTCCAATATAGATTGAATATATAGATTTTTCCATAATGTTTTACCTATTGTTATTCTTAATAGGGATGTTCAGTTTACTATTGACATAGTATTGGATGATAAGCATATTTCAGACCCCCTTATTAAATAAATGATGTTGATCATTTTGTATTTAAGAGGTTTTTGTATAACTTTGAAGATAATGTTTTTCATCAACCTTGTTCATTACCTTGGGGTGCTCCACTTTTCAATATGGAATCATTTTGAAATCCAAAATTATTTATTTTAAGTATTTTTTTCATAAATTCCCATTGTAACCCCTTTTTTCTTATAAAATAGAATCTATTATTCTCTTTACAAAAAATATAAAATCACATTAATTTCATAAAATATATAATCAAATACCACTCATAGATTCTTACACACGTTATAGAGGAATTAGTTATGAGATAATATCAACTATAATGGTCTTATGTGTTTTGAAAAGTTGGTTGTCAAAAAAACAAGTATCATTCTTAACCGAGCGTTTCTACTTTATTAAATCTTAAACCACCCAAAAATGTACTATAATGATATTTTCATAACAAAATATATATAGATCACATATAATTATATGTTATTGTGGTAGTTTCCTACCATAAATCAATCACCATGATCCCTCAAATGTTGGAGTAAATCATCGATTGTGAGAACGGTGGACTACCGCCTCACAAACAGATGTAATTCATTTTTCCTAACCACCTCTCATGGATGATTATAATGTGGTAATAAAAGTTTATATATTATATTAATTATATATTATTATTCATAAATTATTATTTATCATTTAATTCCTTACATTAAGTTTCACTAAAAAATGATAAAATATTTCATGTATACTAGAGGACTACCACCTTCATATAGCAATGTGATTCATTTTTCATCACCGTATAATAATTATGATAAATATAATTACATTTAATGAATTAATATTATGTAAATTATATTATTAAAATTATATATATAATTTTACACTTATCATCTTTCCATAAAGATCAATGAAAAATGGAAGTGTTACTCATATTCTCATACGACCTTCTGTCAGCAAGGTTATAACGGAGTCAATTTTCCATAAACATATTTAATGGATTGATATAAAATTATAATTGATGTATAAAAGTGATAAATTTTTTATTATTATTAATATATATATTTTAATTAATGGAGAACCCTTTGGCCAGTACCAGTATACCATATCCTTTTGAAAATTATGGACTGAACATCCTCAAAACACCCAACAAGTACTTAAAACAAATATTCAATTAAGTATTTAATTTCAATAAATAAAAACAATTTCTTATAGTAAAGTGAATAATCTAATAAAATTTCATTATGAAATAAAATCAATGATTTTGATAGAAATATATAGAAAATATTGAATTGAGGTAAGGGAATTCTTCTCAATTTTTTTTCATTAAAGAATATTTTTTTTATTATACACCCAATATATAATATATGGTGTATATAAATGTATTTAAAATTTTTTATCTTGAATCATTAACACTTTATGAATTTTGAAATTTCAATTTGAATTATTATACCCAAAATTATTTAACAAGAATTTAACTTTGTATTAAATGTTTTCATAAATCAATTTCCTTTCGTTGGGTTATAACTATTATTAACTGATTTTATTATAGAATAATTATATATAAATTGATATCTAAATTATTTTAATCTGTATTTATAGTTTCTTATTTTTAATTTACAATTATTACACATAATTTATCTATTGATTTATTCTCAATTCAACGATATGATCTTTGGAAGGGTCATTCCTCTCAAATAATCATTTATTGGGACATATGTTAATGTTATTAATGTAAAATATTTCATAAGGTAATTATTAATCACCTTTGAATTGATATATATTGAATTTAAATCGTTTTAAATTATTTAATGATTCATTTGACATTAATATTTAATATTATTCTGACTAAGGAGTTAATGAATTGGAAATGCCTTTATGATGCAGTCTCTTTTCTTATCAGGATTGATTGTGTTTAAAGTTTCTTAAGGGGTAATAATAATATTTTTTTTTCACATAAACATCTCTTTTATTCTCCTATGTTCATGAATTTGGGTGACTGGTATAATTTATATTTCCTCTCTTATGGATTAAAGAATCATCAAAAATGTTTTTTTTAGGTAATGTTTATCATCTATCTTTTATTTGATTGTGAATTTTTCTCTTATATATCAATTTTTTCTAAAATATTATAAAAAATGTTCTCTAATAAATGAATTTATTTAGTAAACCTATATTAGAGTATATTTTTAATCATTTTAAATTTTATTTTAAAGGAAATATCTTAATGTTTTTCCAAATGTGTAGCTTTTAACTCCATTTATAAAAAAATTAAATGTAATATTTATTTTTTTGATCAATGACATGAAATGATTTTCAAACAATGTTGAAAATTATTTTGTTTATTTAATAAATTGTAAGTTTCAATTTTTATATTAAATTAGATGTGTTTTCAAAATGTATTTTTTAGTTTTAAAATTTTGTTTTAAAATTAAAAATGATATTTTCTCTAAGAATGTTTTTAATGATATTTTAATAGTATTTCCATTAAAATTTTCTAAAAACCATTGATTATAATTTTAAACCACTTTGTATATTTAATATTTATACCATTGACATTATTTATCATGATGATTTATTAATGTTTAAAGGATATATCCCAAGAATCCTTTTCACCACAAGTTAATCAATTTATAGAATAAACAATTTATATTAACATATACTGTGTTAATAGATTTTCCTACCACAATAAAATTTATTTTATGTTTTAAATCCATTATAATATTTCATAAAAAACCCTCCTTGTCTCATTCATGATGATTTATTTGTTGAAATTTTGTTTTAAATAGAGCATTGTTATAACACACTGTGGAGTTTTTTACATGGGTTTAAAGGAGATTTACGATGTTTATATTCATGATAATGTCCTTGGAAACTATATATGCAGGTATGATCACCATTATATCACACTATAGAGCCTTATACAACTTATATGAAAGGTTGATTCCAATTATATCTTACTGTTGAGCCCTATATGTCTTATATAATGGGTGTTCATAGATAGATCTCTAATGCATTGGAAAATTATTATGTTATCTAGAGAATTATATTTTAATTTGGGCATATGGTTATTCTGATAATAAGTGTTCTATAATAGTTAAATCAAATCAATGTCTTAAGGTATAATCACATTATATTGATGATTTATATGGGTTATAAACATTTACCTTGATTATGTTTAGTATATCACTCCTTATGATTAGTAATTTGTTTGAAACTTTTAATTTGTAAAATACTTCTGTATTTTTTATTGATTAATGGTCCATGTGTTCAATAGTTTAAATTATCTTATTTAATACTCATTCACATTGACTATGTCATAAAAAACATATCCTCATCTTACCCTCACTATGACAATACATTTTTTATGATTACATTTACCCTTACTGAGCATTTCTGTCACACCCCAACCCATTTTTTTTCATTTCAATTATTTTATTGGGCTTTTAAAATTCGTGTTGAGGTTTGGGTTGAATCCCGAATGAAATTTTTGAGTTTTTTTTAAAAGTGAACTTTTTTCATTTGACGTCATTGGGATAATGGGTGAAGTTCATTTTGGAAACCCCATGTGACTTCACAAAGGTATTTTTGTGATCCGCTTGTCTTCAAAAAATTTAAAACTGGTAAATTTTGTAATTTATTGAGTGATTTAAAAATTTTATGGTTGATACTAATTTTATTATTAAAGTGAACTGAAATTTTTTATTATTTATATTTTTATCGGTATGATTATTAATATTCCTAATAGTATTATTATTAATAATGATTTTTGTTATTATTATTATTATTATTATTATTATTATTTTAGGCAAACTCATGGGCACCGCACAGCTAGAAGAAGTTGTTCAGTCAGCCCAAGTATCACACGATTACGATATTTGAATCGGCCAAATGAAAATGAATGGAATGAGTTGAAAAATTAAAATTTAGTTAAAAATACAACTCACTATAGTAATGATAATATTATTTTGTCATATATAACAATATTATATTTTTATTAGAGTTGTTAATATTAAAGTTAATAATTTTATCAATTTTATATAATTATTAATGTTTGTTTATTAATCTTATGGGTTTTATTATTATTATCATTAAGAAGGTTACTTATTACTATTATTAAAGTCGTTATTATTATTATTTTTATCTGTATTCATAATATTATTTTTATTAGTGTTATTATTATTATAGAATAAATTTATTATTATTATTATTATTATTATCTATTACTATTTTTATTTTGTTTTTATATTATTTTCTTTATTTTCTTTCTTTCTTTTCTAACCCTAACGTATCCCGTTATTTTCTTTCCCTCTCCCTTGGTCTATGAATCACCACCACCCCTCCCTTCCCTTCTTCTCCGCATGCATCACCTAAGAATTTTCTCCTCCTCTGTAGAAGCCACCCCTCAACACCTTTTACCCACATCCTACAACACGCCCCACCCTCGCAGCCACCATCCGTCCCCTCCCGCACCTCTGACTAGCACCGATCACCACCTCCTTCCCCTATCCCAGCGCTACCATACGCAGCCCCTTATCCCCATATCTACTATCTGAGCACCTGGGGGCCTCCTGTCCTGCATCGGACCCAACACCTTTCTCCCCTTCCCTCCCGCTCGGGCAGGACACCTTCCCCAGCCTTGAATCCTCCAAATTCCCTCCCCTGCGCAACACCGTCTTCTCCCATCTAGTAACCCATATAGCTAAATCCTCCAACACCCATCATTCACCCTATCTTCCCTCTGTCACTTGTGAAATTACCTAGACATGACATCACCTCACTGGTGCACCGCCTTCCCTTTTTCAACACCCACCAGCCTTGTACCCCCTAACCTTCTTCCCTATTTTGTCTTTCCAGTAGTGGTGCAGCAGCCCCAGACATGGTCCCCTTCCATGCTCCCGCCGAATAGTAGAGACTAAGTGCCCCTAAGACATCCCCCTTCACTCCACCGGCTGCGAGCTCCTTCCTTCAGCACCTCTAGCCATATCAGTAGCACAAGACTCTGGACAGACCACCTTTCTACCACCACGCATGCACTATACCTCTTTTCGGTCATGCACCTTTTGACCCTCCATGCACCGTCTAGCTAGCACTTCCAGTGAAACATGTACTCTTTCATTCAACGTGCCTCTTGTTTGGATGGAATGAACCCTCCCATTTAGGTTGTTCTCTTCCCTGAAATATTCTCCAATAATTTCCTCTTTCACACGACCCCTTTGATCGAGCACACCCCCGCGCTGACTCCTACCTCCTTCGCTAACATCGTGTCACATGCACTGAGGTTTAGTTGAGTTTTGCGATTTCTTTCTCTTGGATTATGATAAGTATCTGCTTTAGTTTTTTTGTTTCTTTTTTTGATTATTGTGGTGTATTGTTAGAATTTTTTTTTGATAACGCTGTCAGCAGGTTGCACATACTTGTGTACAAGTGTGTGATGTGTTGTGTCTTTGTAATTGAGCTGCAAGTCGATGTAAGTTCCTCACTACACTTGCCTTTGAATATATAATTTATTAATTACATGTTATTTTATTGTTTCAAATTAAATGTTGATTAATATTAAATAAATATTTTTATAATAATGATTTTTTATAAATGAGACTGTTTATTTTTATTCATCATACTGAAGTTATTTTCTTGATGAATTGTCTCACAATAGTGAAAAATTCCCATTTGGCCATTGAACATAATTCAATAATTTTCAAATGTGGTCTTACTTTTGATGGTAAATGTTTTCTTCTAACATGTGAGAAAAAATTTTGGTTTCTATTTAGAATTAATGCTTTTCATTAAAGTTGGTTAAGGCCCGTTTGACACTTTAATAAAATGAATTATTTTGGAAGAACTATTTTGGGTGACTCAGGGGTGATCTTACTGTGTACATTGGTTGTGTGATTTTTTTTGTGTGATGTTTGAGCATTGTGGTTGGTCACTTGATTGACATTGTTGACTCACCCCTTTTTATTACACATGATGACGTTGGAACATAGCATAGTATGTGATTTTTTTATGAATGATTTCTACACTAGTTTAGATTACACGCTATCTTGTGGACCATAGAAGAGAGATGATTTGTTATTATTATTGATATTGGATTGGGACCCTCTACTAGGCCCGGTACGCTGATGGTCGGGCGTTAGGGCGTTATGATGTCATCAAGAGTAGGCATGCCTTTAGGATAAGTCACATGTATAACACGTTATGGATTGTTAATGATCTTCTAGGTTCGACCCATGTTTTATTTAGTGCTTATTTGTATGTGGAGGATGATTTAGGTGCCTAGTCCGGCATATGGATGTCATGTGCTACTTCTCCATTTCCCTTATTGTGTTTGTATTGTGTGTGGTTTTCATGTTGACTATGAACTATTTTTTTTAAATTGGTTGTGAAAATGTTTTAAAAAAGTGATGCACTTGTTCCTTCAAACATTAAACTTGTATTTAAATTAAAAAGGGAAATGGATTGTTATTTTCTTTAGATATGAATGTGTGTGCGAAAATCCATATTTTATATAATTTAGTTCAAACTTTAAATTAGTAAATTATTTATTTAATGGTATTGCTTTGGGAATAGTTTTTTGGGCATGCCAATTGAGTTTTAATACTCATTCCTATAGTGTTTTCTGGTTTTTACTTTCTCCTATAGGTTCCAGCTCTAGTTTAGAACACCTTGGGTGACATTTTGTTTTGGTGTTGAAGAGTGAATCTTAGGGTCATGTTGAGTTTTGTTTGTGGTCATGTTGGTATGTGTTGTTGGCCATTCGTTCTCATTTGTTTCATTTATTTATTTTGCGTTGTTCTATTTTATTTAAGCTGGATAGTTCATTTTTATTAGGAAAAATCATTCCCCTATTTCTCTCAGTTGATTCCCTTGAACTTATCGCCAACCCATGATGATTAGGAACGCCACTCAGGCCTTTCCACAGATTGGCTCGGGTGACCGGTCTAGTTTCGACACGGGTTGGTTAATGAAAAAATAATATCTGAGCAGGTTGGATCTTGAGAGGATCTTCTTCTTTAGAGCGCCCATCGTTATTTGATGTTTTCATCATAGAAGGAGTAGAATTGCCGGGACTCAAGGCATAGGGATGAGAAGTACACCATGAACCCTTTCTCGTTCTGAACCTCGGGTTACCATGGGATCTCAGGGGTTGTTAGTGTCCCTCAATTGTTGTGAATTGTTTTTTGTTGGTAAATTAAAAGGGAGTTGGGAAAGTAGCCTTGTACGCTCACGTGGCCTGGAAAATCTTGTGGAGATGGGGACATTTCCCTAGACAACTCTATGCGATGGTGGTGTGACTAGCGTATGGCCACCAACCATATGTATGAGTCACCCATCAGCATACGTTTCACCTGGTGAATCATTTGGGTCTTCATTAATTCTGAAAACTATTTGTCAAGTATTATTTTGGAAATTGTGAAAAGTTTAATTTTAAATGAAAATCAGCATGTTTTGATTAAATTCATTATTTCCTTTTTTACTTAGTGTTCTCCCCCATGATGGTTTTATTAATACCCAATTTGTAGCTTCTGGTGGTGCACCCTTTTCAAATCATCCAGTTGATCAACCTATAGACTATTTTAAGGAATAATGGAAGTATGAACCTCCCCTATTTTGTGGTTAATAATATCCTCTTGAGGTGGAGGATTGGTTATAGAAGATTGAGAGAAACGTCAGGTTGATTAGGTTTCCTGATTCATTGAAGGTGAAGTTAGATACCTTAATTATTTATGGTCCAACCTGGAAGTGTTGGAAGTTCGTGTCTCAAAACAAGTATCGAGAAGATCTCAAATTAGAGTTATTCAAGTCTTCATTTATCCAAAAATATTTCATTGAGTTGGAGAAGCTGAAGGACAGGATGTAGTTTTGTTGTGCTCATTAGGGAGTTCAATCGGCACTATAATTCTATCAAAGTTTCTTATACCTAGTTCCATATGACCAATGGTTTGTTGCAAATGGTACCATGAAGGCATAGTAATTGGTTTCTGGACTCCTACCTGAACTGCAGTCGAAGATGGAAGAGATTAACCTAACCACCTTCTCATATGTTTTTAGGTAAGCCTTTTTAGCTGAATCTGGGTTTGAAGGAGGAATTGAGCTGGTGAATCGTCCATCCATTGAAAGAATTACAAAGGATAAAGATAAGAAGAGTGGGAACTGGACTGATTCTGGTGGTGCTGGTGGAGGAATCAAGAGGCCTTCAGATCTTCAGTCATCATCTCCATAGTGCAATGACATGATCTGTCACCAATGGGTAAACATTGTCACAATATGATGACATGACCGAGTGATCTGAGACCCTGCCACACCTGTGGATGTCTGGGTCCCTTAAAGTGATTATACCAAGGTGTTTCTAAGAAGTGCATTGAAGCCTGACCTAACTCTTATTGGGTCACTTCCGCTTGTCAACCGATGTAGGATAATGTTTGGGATCCGTTTGAGGATTTATCTTTTTACTGTTTTTTGAATGTAGTGGTTGTCTCTTGTAGCATTGTGTGGTGTTCCTTTTCCTTTAATTATAAGAATGGTTATTGATGAACCTCTTTGAATCCTCTGTTTTAGTGGAAGTGTGTTTGGTAAAATTCTAGTTCGTGTGTTATTTCTGGGAATTTATGAATCCTGATAGCGAGGTAGGAGAGGATTCAATCATCTGTGTTCTAGCCATAGGTCCCAGAGTAAAGACAATGTGTTGTTAGGACAACCTCAATAGAGAAAAAGGTCCTTGGTTTAATATTTTTCCTTAGTGTGGAATGTTTTGTGTTCTTCCAAGGGTGTGACATTGTTGATATAGTGATGGTGATAGTTTTGAAGCTCTATCAGTTGGGCCCTTCCCTTCTACCCCTCATGGTGGGGTTTTTTGGTCCATGTGGGAGGTTTTCATATTTGGTAAATCTCATCAGTTCTTATTATGGGGATACCCACAGTGGTTATTGTATTGTTACACCTGGAATAATTTATTTTTAGACCAATCCTTGTGGTGGGGAGTTATTTCGGGCCTCCCTGTGTGAGTATCTAAGTTTCTTTTCATGTATCGTTTGGGGTCAGGTGGTTTCATGTAGAACCACATAATGTTATGCTCTTCCTCTTGGGTAAACGTTGGGATTGAAGTACACCCAATTGTTCTGTTGGATTGAGATTATAGAAATAAACATTGGAGGTGGTTTAAGTTCATTCTCTCATCATTTGAAATGGTTGGTCTCGATTCTACTTGTTAGTGGTTATAGAGTTCATGTTTTGAGGATGAGTCATATATCGTGGGAGTTCGGTGTCTGTAGGGATTAATCAACTGGAGGTGATTAAACTTTTGGGGGGTGAGTGATAATCAAGAAGTTTCATCTTTGGGTCTAAATCATGTTGTGGCATTCTGGAGGTGGAGAGAATTATGGTGGGGAGAATAGTCAAACCCCAACCCATGTTTTTGGTCTTTTTAATTATTTTCTTTGGTTTTTAATTTTTTTTCGAGGTTTGGGTTGAATCCCGAATGAGATTTTTGAGTTTTGTTAAAAGTGTGCATTTTTCAGCTGACGACATTTGGTGCAGAGGCCAAGAATGTTTTGGAAACCCCATGCGGAATCAACAAGGAATTTTTGTGATCCGCCTATATTCAAAATATTAAAACAGGTAAAATTTATAATTTATAGTGTTATTGAAACATTTTATGTTTGATAATAATTTTATTAATAAATTGAATAGAATATTTTTATTATTTATATTTTTATCGGGATGATTATCAATATTATTAATAGTATTATTATTAATAAGGGATTTTTATTATTATTACTATAATTTTAGGCCGATGCACGGGCACCGTAAGGCTAGGGGAAGCCGTACGATCAACCCAAGTACCGCATAGTTATTTTATTTGAATCGGATAACTGAAAATATTTTGAATGATTTGAAAATTTAAATTTAGTTAAAAAGTTAACTCACCGTAGTAGTGATAATATTATATTGTCATGAACAATAATATTATATTATTATTAAATAGTTTTTATTATTAAAGTTAATATTTATATAATTTCTATTTTATTAATAAATTTGTTTTTATTCTTATTATGGGTATTATTATTATTATAATTAATAAGGGTACTTATTAATATTATTATTAATAAAGTTGTTTTTATTATTATTAGGTGTATTAGTAATATTATTTTTATTAGTGTTGTTATTATTATAGATTAAATTTAGTATTATTATTATTATTAATGTTTTTTATTCTTATTATAAATATGAATTTATTTTGATTTTCTTTGTTTCTGTTTTTTTCTAACCCTAGCATACCCCATTTTTTCTTTCCCTTTACCTTAGTCCATGTAGTGCTGCCACCCCTCTATTCCCTTCTTCTCCTCAAACAACACCCCAACGTTTTCTCCTCATGCACTATAGCTACCCCTTCGCGCCTCATACACACATCCTTCTGCATGCCCCCGCCTCGCAGTCGACGTTCAGTTGGGCCTCTCGTTCCTCTGACCAGCATCAGCCATTATCTCCTTCCCCTGTCCCAGTGCCACCCTACGTGGATCCTTCTCCCTGCATCCACTTTCCGAGTGCCCAAGGGCCTCCTGTCCTGCACTGACCCTATCACCTTTCTCACCTTACCTCCTACTTGAGCAAGCCACCTTCCCCAGTCTTGAATCCTCCAGATTCTCTTCGATTTATAGAACACTCTTATCTCAATCGGCACCCCTTACAGGGAACTCCTCTAATGCCCTTCAACCACCCCTTCTTCCCCCTATCAAAGGAACAACGCCCCAGATGCAACCTCAACTCGTCAGTGCAGCCCCTTCCCATTTGTAGCGCCCAACATCTTTGCACCCTCCACCCGCCTTCCCGATTTCATATGGATTGTTGTGGTGTAGTAGCCTTGAATGCGGTCCCCTTCCCTACTTGGGCCGACCAACAGTGGTGCAGCACGCCGATGATATCCCCCTTTACTGCACTGGCCGTAGGCTCCTTCCCCTAGCACCCAAAAGCCTTATTGGCTATGCACACCTTGGGTCATGCCTCCTTTTGGCCGCCACACACCCAAAAAAACTCCTTCCGACTATGCGCACTCTGGTTGTGTGCCTTTCGACCCTCCACGTACCATCTGGCCAACACTGCTAGTGCAGCGTGCACGCTTTTGGATAACACACATATTGTCCGGTCATTATGCTCCCTCTCAGTCAGTCCACACTCTTCACTGTAATCCAAGCCAGTAATTTTCTCTTTTTCATGATCACTTAGATCGAGCACACCTAAGCACCATCTCCTGCCTCCTTAACTCATGTCGTTTCTCCTGTGTTGGGGTTTAGGTGAGTTTTGTGATTTTGTTCTCTTGGATTATATTAAGTCTATGATGCTATGTGTTTCTTTGTTTTTTAATTTTTGTGGTGTGTTGGCAGAAAAATTCTGTGATACCGCATTCAGTACATTGCGCGTACTTGTGCAAAAATGTGAGATGTGTCGCATCATCGTAATCGAGTTGTAAGTTGAGGTAGGTTCTCCACTGCACACGACTTTGAATATAGATTTTATTAATTAAATGTTATTTTATAGTTTCTATTTAAATGTTAATGAATATTAAATAATTATTTTTAGAAAAATGATTTTCTATAAATGAGACTATTTATTTTTATTCATGCAACTAAAGTTATTTTGTTGATGAATTGTCGCCCAATAGTGAAAAATGCTCATTTTGCCTTGGAACATAATTCAAGGATTTCAAGTTTGGTTTTGGTATGATGGTAAATGTTTTCTTCTGATGCACGAGAAAATTTCTTCTTTTCTCTTGAGAATTGATGATTTTATTTAAAGTTGGTTAAGGCCCATTTGACACTTTAAAAAAATGAATTATTTTGAGAACTCTCATTGGGGTGACTCATGGGTGATCTTATTGTGTACGTTAATTGTGTGAGTTGTTGTGTGTGATGTTCATTAATTGTGGTTGGTTACTTGATTTACATTATTGACTGACCACTTTTTTGTTACATGTGTTGACATGGGAACATAGCATAGTAAGTGAATTTTCGATGAACTATTACTCCACCAGTTCAGATTATGCACTGGCTAGTGGCCCGTAGTAGAGAGATGTTTGGTTATTATTATTATTGTGGGATTGGGACCCTCAACCAGGCTAGGTAGGGTGATAGTCATGTGTTAGGGAGTTATGAAGTCATCAAGAGTATGCATGCCTTCAGTATGAGTCACATGTATAGTACAATCTGGATTGTTAACGAGTTCCTTGGTTTGACCCATGTTTTCTTTAGTTCTTATTTTTATGTGGAGGATGACTGTGGTTCCTAATTTAGATGTTAGCCCTCGTGGGATACTCCCCCGTTTCCCTTATTGTGTGTGTGTGTTGTGTGTGGTTTTCCTCTTCACAAACAACTATTTTTTTAAATTTAAATTGGTTGTGAATATGTTTTAAAAATGTGATTCACATGTTTCTTAAAACATTAAACTTGTATTTAAATTAAAAAAGGAAATGGAATGTAATCTGATTTAGAAATTAAAGTGTGTGTAAAAACCCATTTTTTTATATAATTTAGTTCAATCTTGAAGTTAGTAAATGCATTATTTAATGGAAGTTCTTTGGGAATAGTTTTTCATGGGCATTCCTAATGAGTTTCAATACTCATGCCTATAGTGTTTTCTTGTTTTTAGTTTCTCTTATAGGTTCCAACTCTAGTTTGGATCACCTTGGGAGATGTTTGGTTTGGGTGTGGATAGTGAATCTTAGGGTCACCTGGAGTTTTGGTCATGTTCAGGTTAGTATGTGTTGTTGTTCGTTCTTTCTCTTTCATGTCGTTTATTTATTTTATGTTATTCTATTTTATTTCAGCTACTTAGTTCATTTTTATGGGAACAATTGTTTCCGTATTTTCTCTATTGATTCCCTGGTGCCTGTCGCCAGCCTGGGAGGATTGGAAACGCCTCTCGGGCCTTGCCACTGATTAGCCCGGGTGAATAGTCTAGGTTCGACCCAGGCTGGTTTGTGACAATTCATTCCCACCCTTCTTATGTTTCCTTTTCCTCGGGTTATGAAGACTGTTGAGGAATGATTTGTTCTTATAAAGTATTTAAATATGGATATTTTTATATGATAGTTTGAATACATAATTTGTGAAATTAAAATCCTTGTATAGAGAGGGTAAATACTCTATTGAACCCATGAGTGTTGTTTATGTAAGATTTTTTCCATAGTCTCTAAAATTCCAAAATTAAATGTTCCTTGAGTGCATAAATGAAAAAATAGTTCCTTTTGATATTTTTTGGTCAAGATGGAAAAAATCGTGTAAAATTTTTTGTATCAAATAAATAAATTTCAAGCCTATGTTTTAGTATTGGATCTAGGATTATGGGTTAAGGGATATTATACTAATGATAAAAACCTCAGAAGTTACTCATTATGTAAGATATAAAGTTATAGTTTTCAATTTTTAGATTAAGCATATTTATTTATGGTATTTTAAATTTGGTATAAATGTGTGTTTGTTATGTATGTGTCTATGATAATTAGATTATGAAATGATGGTCTGGGGATTCATAGTTGGTATCGATGTAATATATTTGGTACCATTTGACACTAAGAATATTACTAGGACAATTTAAGGGATGATATGTTAGGATTGATCACATGTTTAATGGTATACATAACTCTTTGGGATAAATATATGATTTACTATTAAAATAATAGTTTTTTTATTTTTCGACTAGGATTACAAATCATCATTAAAAAGTTTATGATAAGCCTATGGATAGGATGTAATCATGAGGATATATTAATTACTTCATTTAATGGTTTATATTGGTAATTACATACCAATCCTTATACTATAAGTAGAGTTAACAAATGGAACTACTATTTTTTTGGATAATAACCCAAATATTATTCTTTCAGTAATGAATAGATTGTTACTGTACTAAAAAAATGGGCGATATAAAAATGGATTGATATTCCTAGTGTCAATATTGGGTCAACAAAATTAAACATACGAACCATTATGATGAATTAAGGAATGATGTTATCTAATTAGGTTAGAGAACCTATAAAGAAAATGATCATAGATAACCATGTATTAAAATATTTATCACAACCAGATTAATCACTTCAAATTGATATTTTGAATATCATCATAACCATTTTTGTTTTAGTATTTTTTAGAAACATGATCATAAAAATCAATCAATTAAAGTTATTAACCTAAAAACAACAATGTGGTATAACCATATAAGGGAAAATATTTTAATAGTTGATAAACAAGTTATATTCTATTTATAGTGTAAAAGGGTGATATTACATGTCTTATCTAAGTGTGTGAGATTGAAATTTATAAAATATTTAAAATCAAAACTATTCTCATAAGTGAGTGAATTTTTTCAGTGATATTGTAGAATATTTTAAATTTTTATGATGTTTATATGAAACATTTATGGGTGATTATTTTGATTATTGAGCATTTAAAATATGTAAAAATAGTTTAAATGGTATTAATGACATTTTAATATGATTTTCTTAAAAGGTTATATTTTTCCAGATAATTGACGAAGAACACAAGATTGAGGTATGTATAGATCTTATGTCTAATACATACATGATGTTGAGATGATAATGGGTTGTTTTATTTTGTGAAGTATGTACGATAATAATGGGTTATATTGGGATAGATAAATTATTCAATAAATTTCTAGATATTTTTAGCACATTTTTTGGATTATGATTTATTATCACTAGTTTGTGGCCATATGAGCTACCAGTAAATAAATTTTAGGGTAAAATATTGTATTCATTTTTTAAGAAATATATAACATGAATTTTTCATTATGCCATGGAGATTAAAATAGTTGTTTGGAAAGGTATGTTATCGAGAGTAAATAATTAGGGTATATATATACATTTGTATAAGTTTGTTGGAATGATTAATTCATTTCAGTTAAAGAGAGACAACAAGATATTTTCTCATAGGTCATGGAAGAATTCATATTAGTTGTTATAAACAAGTTTTGAATATATAATGAATTCCTTCACCTGAATTCATTAATTATTAATAAATAAAATTGTGAGGATTCATTTTAATAAAAGGGAAGTCTATTACTCCCTAAATTTTTAATATTTGAGTACCATTATATAAATCAATATGTTTTATAGATTTCTCCCCAAAAAATAAATATACTAAACAAAATTTTATATATTTAGATAAAATATAAATATAATAATAAATCATATGAATCATTGACATCAAATTATCATTATTTTTATAAAAACACAATATATTATTTAGAAATGTATTTTTTTAACGTTACATTCTATTTTAAAAATGATACCATTAAATATATAAAATGATTAATTATAAATGATGAATCATATTAATATTTTGTAACATGAATATAGTTGGTATATGAGAATAGATTATAATAATAATTACCTATATTTTAAATTTTCTTTTTTAAAATAAAAATTAGTTGTCATTATATTTTATTATATAATTCAAGAAATAAATTATATAATTTAATAATTTTAAATTATTTAAATGAAATTTAATTTTTAATTATATATATAAAAAATTACTTAGTAATAATTTCTATGTTTTTCTAAAGAGTTGGTTCTTAGTAGAAAAATAATATTTTCAGAAAACATGTATTATCTATTGTATTATCCATATACTATAATTTCATATAAGATAAAACAACCCTTAATGTGTTCAAATATGAATATATCAAATTAAATTATTATTTTTTAAGAATTATAAAATATTAAAATCTTATATATAACATGTTTAAAACTAAATTATTATTATAATTTAACTAAAAACTATTTTCAGTCCCTTAGTTAAATTTATTATTTTCAATGGATATTTTGTTCTGGATTTTCTTAAAAACTTCATATGATTTATTTGTTTTGTAATAATTACTATATGTAATTAAATTTATTATCCTTGATAGTATTATTTTTAGATAAATTTAATTTAAAAATATTTATTTCTCTAGAAAACATTTTGGTAAGATTATGTGTAATTATTTTAAATATAACATAAAAAATTTGATTGTTGTTTTATAATTTTATTTTTGAATAGTAAATTAGATATATCAATTTTGTTAATATTTTGATATTAATAAATTCCTAGAAAATCAACTCCTATTTATTTCAATTCATTACCAATGAAATTAGAAATTAATAAAAAATATAAAAAACAGATGACTTAAAAAAGTTTAAGATACTTCAAAATAAGTTTTTTTAGTTTATAATTTACCATAACACATTTCATTAATATAAATTGTGTCATTTTTGACCATTTATACTTGAATAGTAAACCAATTTTATTGAAAATATATGGTTTGTGCCAATTACAACCATTCCCATAACATATATAAGGGTAATGTATGGTCCCATCTATTTTTAGTAAATAACACATTAATTTTGTAAGTTTTTGTTTAAAACCATGAAAATAAAATTATTCTAAAGTTGAATAGAAAATTTAAAAGGCCAAAAGGGGATGTGATAAATTCTTCATAAAGAACTAATCTATATCATGACTATAATTAATGATGTGAATTGTTGGTACATAAATTTGATCTATACAATGATGTAATGGTTTTAGGGAAAGTTATGAATAGGAAATTTGTGTTGTGTATGGATTCATGATTTTAATTATGTTTTATAAGGATATTAATCAAGGGGGATGGTTTTTAAATTGTTATTGGGAGTCGTGGAATTCAAAATATGAATCCTATTGATGACATGAATATGATATTTCCATGAGTAAATAAACCATTTATTTTCTTGTGTTTTTGGGATCACAAATCCATTTTTGTGACTATAGTGGTTCCATCGACGATTCCACCATCCGATTCAATCTAGATGGAAGACCATACTAGATCTAGGTTTTATATACCTATAAATTTATGGTAAGACTCTTGGTTATTCTTCTTATACTCTATACTTTTTATGTCATTTCTTATTCTCATTAAAGGAAATGAGGGGGTGATTTCTACTAATGATATGAGTTATTTTCTATAACTTATTTTCTTTTTTTGGATGGATAAATCATATCATAAAATTAATTTCAATAATTATTAGCATGTGAAATATGTGAAATAATTCCAGAAACTCATGTGTGTTACCAAAATAAAAAGATAAATCCATAATTGATGAAAATAAGATGTCTGAAACATCTACTGGATCCCAATGGGTCCAATGGATTTGATTCGGAGACATGTGTCATCCCAAATGTTTTTAAATCCCTAGAACTTATTGAAAGTTGGTCAATTTGAGTTTATATCCCTAAGATTATTTGGTATTTTGTTGATACTATCATAACATGGGAAATTGAATAAATTGTGTTATATTGTGAATACATGATATATAATAACCCAGTATAAAGTTGATCTAATGGTATGATAACAAACAAAGGGGCATGATCAATGTGAAATATTTCTTATGTAATTATATAGATAATTGGGAACCAACATTAATGGAAAATATTATTCTAAAAAAATTATAATTTGATAAACGAGTCATTATGTATTATGATGATATATCATGAATGTTTTTTATTGGACTTGATTTTTTTATTGCATATCTTGTGGGATTATGTGGAATAGATGTGAATGATTTCTGAGTGTGGTATACTTAATGGCATGTTATTTTTTCATGATAGGAATAATTATTAAGTTCTTCATGATTTTTCATAATACATGAGGCTTTGGATCACTATTACATGATTCAAGTGGGAGAATTATATGATTAGATTAAATATTAGTGGACTAGATGCACAATCACATGATGATCAAGGTTGATATTAATGATATACGCCGAGAAGAAAAAAATATCATTATGTTTTTTTCCTGGATTCATCAACTATAGCTGGATCTTCCACTGATTAGGTGACCCATCCAGATACATTGGGATCCTTTCCCAAACATTTATACCCAAGAGGGAACCAAATTAGTTTTGACTACCCCGAGTGTCACCTTGAACCATGAGGTCATAAGGTATATATCATGTTCAATGTTAATTGATTAAATTAACACCCCATTTAAAAATTTATTACATGCAGTCTATTTCTAATATAGGATTTTTTAGACATGTTTTTGTCTTAAGATCCTAATTTATGAAATGAGTAATGGGTCATTTAAATTTTTGTGGACCCTTATTAATTTTTTCTTCTTGGCTCAGATTAAAAAAATCATCCTTTCAAGCGATTGGATTTTTTCGGGAATAAGGTTGCACCGGGTTGCAGCCTAAATTCCTATCTAATTCATGATGTGTATTTTAATCACCTTGTGAAATAATTACATGACAATCATTAGATTCAATATCTGAATTAAATTCATGACATGAATATTTTGGGAAATCCCCATACATAGTCTGAATTAGTTTTTTCTATAGGAATAAACATGAAGAATTATTGACATGAATGGAATTCACATAATGAATTTATTGTTGATATTTTTTTAAAAAAAATTGTTGAAAGATGTATCCATATTTTATATCATCCACATTACAAGGGAGATCCTTATTGTCCTTCATCTAATGTCCCTTTTATTCTCCATCATCAGGACTCAGATCGAGCCACATTTTCCATCATTGGATCCCACATAGTAATACCATTTATCTATTAACATATTTTCTTGGTATATCTCAACATCTTCAACACTATTTTAATGTGAATTGATAAGAATTGTTTTCAAGGAATTTTCCAATTCTATTAATTTCACCTAATTCAAACTAAACCAATGGTTGATACTGGATGAGTACACATTTTCCTTCATAAGGAATGTGGTCTAGTAAATATTCCTAATCTATTGTTGCATCATATTTTGTTTCATTATCTCACACACTAAATTTTCCATCTATTATTCATAAAAAATATTTTACCATATTTAATTATTTATCCTATATAAAAATGAAAACTTAATTATTATTTTAATATGTCACTATTAACTTATTATCCCACATTATGTTTTCTATAGAAATTTACCCAGGATATTTTAAGTTATTATGTTGCCAAAACACGTCATATTTGGTTTTTCATGGAAAATTAATAAAATGAAATTAAGGATTTAATTTTAATGTATGTGGTATGACCACATTACATTATTTCACATAGTAAATTGTTATGGTCTTATTTAATTTGAACTCTAAATAATTTTAAAAAATATATTGAATCATGAGAGATATTATTTTACTGCATATTGATATGACCGTCAAGTATGGTGTCCCATACACTTATGATACTCAGTCATGGAATCCCTGCTAATAAAACACATGGTAATTGTGTCCCATAATTTTGTGATACCAATGCTTAGAATCCTATAAATTTATGATACTAAGACATAGGGACCGTAATGTTATGATACTCTGGCATGGTGTCCCTTATGATTCATGATAGTGGAGGATTAATGATTATATATCAAACCCAATTTGAGATACCATTTGGTACCCAGACAAACTCCATGGATATAAGTAGGGATAAGGGAAAACAACTTGTCTTGGAGGATTCATTTGTTATAGCATGGTATAATGGGAGTACTGTGATGAGTCTTGGATAATGATGAAATTTTATAGTATTTTTGTCTTTTTATCCATTGATATAAATATTTTTACGTATGCATGCATTTTTTATAACTATATGACATAATCATCATTTTTTAAAATGAAAACACTTTGGATTGATGTATTATTACTTTTTAGATAATTTACATCAACTTATTTATTTTTTATTCTCATCCTTCCTCTATTTATTAGATATCTCACCAATATTACCCTTTAATTAGGAGAGTATAGTACCTCCACTATTCCACTATAGACCATCAGTACAAGTCTACATCCTCTATCGTATAAGGAGGAATTCTTGAGTCCATGTGGCCCACTAGCTCACCAATTGCAATCAAGTGTGTTGGGATGGGATGTCATGATATAATATCAAAGGTTCATTTCATTGAATTATTATTCTGGGATGGTAGAATTGACGCTGGGATAAGATACGATTTTTTTGATACTCTACCTAGGAGAAGCTGATTGATGTACAAAGGAAATAAAATTTACCATGGATGAATTTTTTTGATTTTAGATTCTATATATTATAGGTTTATTTATTTCACAATTTAGTGACACATGTGATATATAATGATATTAATATTATGATTTTGGATTCCATTTTACCCTTGGCCTGAGAAAGTGAGGAATTATTGACTCCTAAAACATCTTAGTCATGTAAGGATCCACATGTCATGAATTATGTTATGCCATTTGACTGTATCTCATTGATTTTATTACCTATGGTTTCTATATTTTCGTTGAATGCTATATATTTAATTGTTATACCAGCTCTTAAATAAAAAATTGAAATGAGATCTATTACATAAATATCCTACATCGTCCAAAAAATATTTCTAACCTTGTTTGGTGGAGAAACCTTGAGTAGATAATTTTAAAATTTTGATTCATGGACCATTGGTCACATAGGCTAGATCATGATTATGGATATGATTAAAGGGAAACAATATTTAAATTTAAATAGTGTATGAGAATATATAAATTTGAATGTTTGATCTCTATAACAAAACCATATAAATGTTTTTTCTATAGAAATAGAAAATAATTTTAAAAAATTTAAATTATGAAATAAATTTGTCATCATTAAATGGAAATTACAATTGTAACATAAATGGTGGTTTCCAATATAACATTAATTGAAAATCTATATACCAGGACCTCTGGCCTATAGTAGATAACTTCAACCTCATCTGACCTCATATGTGGTTAGTAGGAAGTTTCTATAGAAATTATTATTATTTTTTCTTTACCAAAACTAGGATTTAGGTGCATTAAGAGTGGAATTATATTTGTATAGAACGAATTTTTAAATATTCTATTTTTATAATAATGGATTATGAAATTATGAAATCTATTTTTTTGGTTAGTGTTTGGAAATTATAGAGCCATTCCACTAATATTTCCTCATGTAGAGCACCAAAAATATGGTGATGACCATTATCTATATATAGTGGGACCTAACCCACTAGATTTTATATGATTGAAAACACATGTTATACCAAATTCAAGTAGAGATTATGTTTTATCATGGAATTATTTTTTATTATTCATACAATGCAGGTATCCCCATGTCATGAACTTACAATAGAAGAGTTGACATGAAAATTTAAGCAGCATCATTTTCCAATGTTTTTAGGGGATATAATCCCTCAGTATGTGGAGTCATGTATAAAGTCCATATGGACTATATTAGAGCACATTGAGACATATCCTGATAAGATAGTAATTATTTCTATGTATTTGAATAAATATTCATCCATGAGATGGTGGCTTTTGTTACCAATTAAGATCATCCTCAATGGATGGCCTATGTATGCATTTATATTTTCATCAATGAATATTTGTTTCGACAAATTCTAATAGTGAAAAAAACTAGAGGGTTTAGACATATTCATAAATGTACTATGTCTATGATGGACTATTATACTTAGTTCATGGACCACTTTCACTTTTCACCGACTCTTATAGATGACGCATCAACAACAATGTTCAGTTTTGAGGATGGGAACATACACACCATCTAAACATGGGTAAATGTATTTTGGATGACCAAAAATTAAAAAATAGTGAAACAGTACCTCATCACTGAGTGGAACGTGAGGGGGGAAGACATAGTGGGCTAGGGTGGTCAAGAACTAAGGAAGGGAAGTGGTTCAACTAGTGTCTAGAAAAGTATCTTTGAGGTAACACATGAGAAAAGAGGAAACCAAATGACATACACTAATAGTCAAATGGATTTTAATTGGTGTGAGAATCTATTGTATAAGAATCACCATGTCTTAGTGACCCCATCATGTGCCAAGACTATAGCTTGTTGGAACATTATCAACCTTTTTTTAGACCATACCATATTATCTAAGTGGGAGAGGATCATTATCAAATTCATTTTTAGGAGAGATATTAATTGAATCTCGCTAGGAAGGTATTTAGAGTACTACCATCAATTCAGGCAGGGAATGTTTTTGTGGTTAAGGTAGGTAGGATTCCAATGTACAATTATAGCGTGGTGGAACTTCTCAAGACATTAAATTTATATCTCAAGGATATGGATAAGGATATATCTATTTAATATTTAATTTTAAATAGGATAGTAGTTTAATTCATTCAATTGTTTGGGGTACCATTATTATAGCCTCAACATTAGTTTCTATATTATTTTACATGGGTATACCATATTTATTCATATCTATGAAAATATTTGAATGAATTAAAAATGAATTTGGTATTTTGGTGGTGTTATTACTCTTTAATGTTTCGTTGGTATATGATTATAGATTTTACATCAATGAAAGGAGTCCCCCCTTGAGATAGGGTCCCATTATTTTCAATGGAACCTCTTCATGCTCGAAATTTATGGGTTCGACATCATTCATGAAATGGAATGGATGGTTCCTCTCCACGACTACTTAGATTTGTATAACTGGTTGGTGTTTTTTACATCACTATAAGGGAGTAGTTATATAGTTAAGGGTAAATGGGATGTCTTGGTGAGCCACTATAGATCAGAGCATCAGAGACTTAATAGGGTGAAAGTACCAATTTATAACCTCATTCTAGATGATGAATGTGTACTACAATATAATTTCCCTCATGTAGTTTTTATAATTATAGTCTTCCTTCGTTTCAAAATTTTCCAAAATACCTCCTAAGAGTGAGGAAGAGTTTTCTATTGATCTAATACAATGATCATCATCGGTATCCAATCTTCTATGCATGATGGATATAGCTAATTTGTAGGACCTCAATAGGAAGCTAAAGGATATGGATTCTAATGGTTTAATATGACCTATAACTTTACCCTGTAGTTTTCCTATTATTTTTTCCATGAACATAGAATGTACCCCCATACGTTTTATGGATTATCATCTGTCAAACTAGATTATGATCTAGAACAGGTATCCAATACCTCATATTGACATCTTTTGTTTCCATATCTTATAAGAAATGGGTTTCTACATTATCTATTTTTGTTCGAGTTACCATCACATGTGATAGAGACCTTCAGATATACCATGTATGTAATTCCAATGTGTTTACAATTAATTTTATTATATATCCATATAGTTTTGTCTCATGAACACGCATGTAGGCTATATGTCTTTGATGAATTAGTTTTTCCACACATATTTCGATTTGTTTGCAGTAGTGTTTATGGGTGATATATTTTTGTATTGGTTTAATTGATAGGAACATGAGATAAATATTTATATCATATTTAATAAATCGTTAGGGTATGGGTTTTATGATAATCACACTAAATTCTAATTCTAGACAGATAGGGTTTACTTTTTGAGTTGTATTGTCTCGGAGATTAGAGTATCAGTTGACCTAAAAATGTGGGCTCTTTTCGTGGAAAGATCCCAAGAACATGTCTAATATATAAATTTTCAAAGAAAAAAACTAGCTAATATAGGTTCTTTCTACATTAATTATAATTCAATTTAGTATATATTTCCATAATGAAAAAAGGTGTGATGTTTTTTTTGTATGAAACATGTGATATGTCTATTCAAGTGATGAAAAGAATATGACTATCGATCCTGATTTTTTCTATAGGTGGGTAGAGGCTATTCGTTGTTCTTCGATGCATCAAGTATTGGTCTAGGAAAATATAAAATGTAGAAATTATAATTTTTTATAGATTTGACTCATCAATTGAGGCCTCACAAGAGGAATTACCTGACACACTATAATGAGATAACAGTTTTTAGTCATGTATTTAGTTGATTATGGAATTAATTTTTTAGTGTGGCATTGGGTGACTAGAGACCACAAAATTATGAAATATATATTTACATTGTCTGACTTAAAACTCATAAAAATAAGGTGTGTTGAATACCTTCAGTTTGTTGAGTTTGACCTTCCCTATATTCTTTGTAAGAGAAATATATTTGATGATGGTTTGAGCTAGAACACTCAAATGAATTATTTTCTGAAGTCTAATAATAAAATTATATTTATGTTTCTTCATTTTGATATGGGTCTAGTTGTTTTGGAGAATCAATAGTAGACCCTCCTTATTGCCAAAGATTAAACCTCATAACTTCTATATAGAGTGATGAGGATGCAATTCTCAAATACCTAGGTCTTACTTCTAAAAGATATTATTTCAGGTGGAGATGCAACATTGTATTATTCTTTTTATATAGATTAGATCCTACCTGTACATGGTCATGTATGGGTGCCAATATAAATTCCAGAGGAAATGATAGGATATTCGCATGATTCACCATGTGTAGTACACCAGGGGATATCTAAGAGGTATGAAGACATGCTCCACTAGTATTGGTATCTTAGGATGAAATGTCATGTAATTGGATTTATCAATAGGGGTTCCACCTGTTAGCTAAAAAAAGAAGATCACAATTTTCCTGTTATATTTTTAATTATGATACTAGTCTCATAATAGAAATGGTACAATGCCCTTATAAATTTTGTAACTGGTTTTTTGACGTCTCCTTGAGGTTGCAATGTAGTTTGGTTAGTCATGCACTATTTGATGAAGTTTGACCACTTTCTTTCTCTTAGGGAGACCTTCTTAGATCATGAATGAGGGATAATATAGGTCCTTGTGATTATATTTCTAAATGGGGTCACTCCTAAAATTTTTATAGTTAAAGATTAATGTTTTCTGTTAATTATATGGTAGGGGATACAAAGGAACTCGATACATTAGTTTTCCAAAACATATCATTACACCCATAGACCGATGATCAGTCAAAAAATTGCTATAGGTACTGGAGGACATTTTTTGATCATGTTTCCATGATTATAGTGGCTCTTATGAGAAACATATAACTTTGATTGTGTTTTACAATAATAAATGATTCCATATTACTATAAATATGGCTTCTTATGAATCTCTATACAGTATCTCAAAAACATTACCACTATGCTGGTTAGAGGTGGGAAGGTTAATTATACTAGGACCACTTCTCATTTAAGATACTATAGAGTAGGCATAAATTATTTAAAAGTGGATTACTATAGATTTGTCTACAATTTTGTATTACCACAATCGACATTGTCGACCACTAGTGTTCAAGGTTGGGAATATATTTATAGTGTGTTTATCCTATATTAGGACATATACAAGTTCATTGATAGTGAAATATATTTCCTTTTAATTTTTTCCTTTAGATCTATTGGAGAGAGTTAGGCTAGTAGACTGCCTTTTCAGACTTCTTCAAAGGTACTAACCCATGCACAACATCTTCAACATATTGTAGCTTCACCATTATCATGTCAATCCATCTCATAAATTTGACCTTGATGACATTGAATTAAATTGAAAATCTACTTTTTAGTAATATTCAATTTTAATAATTCATTATAGTATAAATTCACCCTAATGTAGGTATTTCCGTCTAGTATTGATGCTATAGAAGAACGACCATGTATAGTACAAGACCTAGGAGTGAGAGGCTGTTGTACGTGCTTAGTGGCCAGAGTAGTTATTTCATAATGAAATAACTCCCTTATAAGGCAGACATTAAGATGAGTGTTTTAAGGGGTGTGGGATACTTCATATTCTAATTTGTTCATATGAGGTTCGGATCTCAATAATTTTTCTAAAACGACATTTTGTTTTTCTTGTTGTCTTATGTAACGAACCAGGCTAGGTCACCACCCGACTCGGTGCCCGACCCGGTCCGCAGTAAGGCCCGAAGGGAGTTCCCAATCCCCACGGGCTGGCACAAGTGCCCGGGTATCAGGATTAACAAGCGGGAATGGTTTTACCCGAAATAAAATATAGAAAAACAACCAACAAGATAAATAAACTGAAACTGGAAACAGACTACCAAACACACTTCTAAACTATAAACACGTTTAGGTCTACAATTCAGCTAAAAACCCAAAATGATCAACAACAATAATAGATAACTAAAATCCAAAACCAATCTCATGCGACACGAGAAGTTGCATCCCCAAGCTACCAACACCAACCTGCACAAGAAGACCAACAACAACCAGAACCACCATCGCTGAGCACGATGTCACAACCTGGAAAGCAGAAGGAACAAAATCTACATAATCCCAAGGGTGTATGTAGGTTGTGATCTAAAATCCCAGTAGGATTCCATTCAGAAAACGGTTCCAAACATAATTATTAAAAGGCATATACATTTGAAATTTAACAGAATAAAAATAAATTAGTGTTTAAATAATTTTAATGAAAACGTTTTTTAAAGGGAAACTTCTCTAAAAGGAAAACAACTTAAATTAACTTACTCACACACACGCGCACACCCACACACGCAAGCACACACAGACGCACACACACATACACAAACACACACAAACACACACAAACACACACACATTTCATGGTAACCCCAACATCACACCGTGTGCCGACAGTGAGCAGAAAGCAGAGGAAGAACACAATACATGCGATACCCTAAAGATACTAGCGAGAAGTGGGACCCTAGAACCTCACGTCTCGGTAAACCGTATCACACATTCTCGTGCATGATCCACTGGTAGGGAAACAACTCCTACCATAGTGGTCTCCAGTCATCATGCAATATTTAGTTAGTATTGTAAGCATTAATCCCGCTAAGTGAAACTGGGCTGAGGCCACTCCTGTATCACTAGCACGCTAGTCTAGTCTGCCCACCTAATACCCAGGCTTCCCGTTTGTGTTCAAGTAATTCAATGTTCATGTCAGATGTCACACTAATGCATAAAATCCAAACAGGGTATCTACACACACAAAATCACAATTACACACTCAACCCCTCTTTTAAAACCATGTGCACACAAAAATTGTTTTCAAAACTCAATCTGCATAGGCCACACACTCAGTTAAATCATCTGCACAATTAAGAAGAAGACACTTATCATTAAACTACTGACCAATTACACACATAAACACCATTTAGAAATAAGACACACACTAAAATGTTTCAAAACTCAATCTTCATTTCTTACAAAACCAACTAAAACAATTTTCCATCCTTAATAACTATTTTCTAAAACACATAAGATTTTAATAAACAAATTTTGAAGAGAAGAACATGAATTTGCACACAAAAACAATCCAAACCTCTTTCATAGCCAAACACATAGAATAATGTTATCAAAACATGATTTCCACCACAAAGTAATTTAATTAAACATTTTAAAATTTTTAAAATCAGAGCAATAAAACACCACATAATTTATCAAGTCAAAAGTAGAAGCTTATAAAACAATTCAAAAAAATCACTTGGAATTACCCACTGAACTCAAACAAAAACTTCTTTTACGACCCAACGCACCCGATGCCATGTTAAAAACATAGTTTTCACATCTTGAAAAAAATTAATAATCTAACAGGACAAGTTAAAATTCACCAGTAAGGTTCTCAGGAGAGACACACACACAAGTTAAACAATTTACTAAACAACTTTAATACAATTCATACATAAAAATGAAAGAAAAAACAAATTCGCATTACCCGAATTAATTAAGCAACATGATAAACAAATTAATCTTGCAAACTAATTCATAAAATAATAACTAGACATGGAACCACCTACCTCCTGCATAGATCAACTTCACAAAATTGATGCGTAAATTCCACTGCACTTCAAATGCACTGCAAAAACACAATTAATCCCTAAAAACATGAAATCGGATCAATTACACCATGAACGAACCAAAATCCAACCAAACCCTAACAAAAAAATCACCCAAAATTGCAAGAACCACCCGGTCCGAGGAGAACACACTAACGATGAGGGTACGAGAGGTTAGCCGAAGCTCCGTTGGGCTGTTGGTGCACTGGAGGAGGCTGCGGTTAGGGCTTTGGCAAAAAAGAAGTTAGCCGAGACAAGAGGGGGGGGTGTTTGCCTCACGGAGATGGGGCAGGCTGGTAGGGGGCGTCGGGTTTGTCGGAGGGTAGCGCTGCGCCGTTGGAGAGTTCTGGCGGATGGCTTGTATAAGGAGAGCAGTGCAAGGAGGGGTCGTGCCTAGTGCAGAAAGGCAGTGTGGGCTCGCGACGGGTGAGATGAGGAGGCGGTGGGGAGCAGCTGGCCAGGAGGCGGCCATGACGGGGAGCCGACAGTGAGGTGAGGAGGCTAGGAGAAGGAGGAGGGCGACGGGAGTGGAAGAGAGGAGCACGAAGGCTAGGGATAGAAGGGAGAGGGTGATCCGCGTGACGAGAAAGGGTATGAGGGGGAGAGGAAAACCGGGGGGAGAAAAATGGAGGGACATAAAAAAAGATAAATAAGAAAAAAAATGATAAAATAAAATAAAAAGAAATTAAAATAGAATAAAATAAAAAGGAAATAACACTTAAATTCAATATTAAAACTAAATTTAAGTAATAATAATAATAATAATAATAAGGTAAAAAAACTTAATGAATTAAATAATAAACTTTACAATAATAAACTTAATAAAATGAAAATAATAAAATAATGCTCTCAATTATATTATTATCCAAGATAATAATAATAATAATCTCAAGTGACCTTATTATTATTATTAAAACAATTTTCTAATTCATTTTATTTCATTAATTAAACATCGGCAAGGCGTGCAGCGAACCGGGCAGGGTCGCGCGATGACCCGGGCGAGGCCGCGCAGCTTCGACCGCGTTGCATTGGACGCAGTCAAGACCAAAACACAAAGAATTTGAGATCTCAAGTCATGTTTTGACCTGAAATACCCGACGCAATGAAAATTATTAAAATAAATAAATTATGAAATGGTGGATGTGACATCTTAGACCCATAAATTCCACCTTTCAGGTGGTCATTTTTTGGAATATGGAAAAAATTGGAAGGATCATAACTGGCCGTCAAAATAATAATATGAATTAGGTTCTTAATGTGAATTAAATTCTAATGTGAATTGGTCTATATGGACCACATTAATTATGTGTATTGGGTTTTCTCAAATGTTATAATACCAAAATAATTCATAAAATGAATTATGTTCACATCTTGAATTTGACAAGGATTTTTTTTAAAAATGTTATAACTCATCTTTTAAAAATTCCCAACTCCCTTTTTATAGTATCCTCTCTACATATGGGCTCTATATTCTCCTTCCTCTAAGGTGACTTGCATTTTCCCTCATACTACCACCTATCGAGTCACTCTTTTTATCATAGGATCCCTCTTGGTAATAGATTTTATTATTTACCTCAATTTATTAGATTATCTCTCTTTATTTGGTGTTATTTCGCTATGATATAATATTCAAATTTATTTGTGTGTTTGAGTTTCGTATATTTTCTTATGATTATAGCCAAATCAATGGTGGATATTGGGCAAGTAATCTCATACTACCATAAGGTAGATTATTTAGTAATTATTACTAATTCGTATTTCATTATATTATGTGTCATGATGCCACATTCCATATTTTCCTTGTGTTTCTATAAAAATACACATTTTCGATATTTAATTATTAATCTATGATATAAATTACTTTTTTCCTCCTTGTTCTTGTTTTAATAGGTCTCTATCAACAAATGAAACCCATTTAAGGGTGCTTATCAAATTTACCTTTCAAATTATAAGTGCATATGTGATCAGACAACTTCCAATGTGGCTTTGTCTTGGAATAAAGATAAATTTTATATAATGAATTAAATGTAAGTTTAGTGATACAAACATGAACCCTAATTTCATATAAACAATGGTAACTCCATTTTAATGTATAATGATAATTAATTGTATTCTATGTATTAGATCAGGGTAAAGAATATTTTGCTTCTTTTTTATATGGTACTCGAGAATGGTGTCTCAAACAATTATGATATTCAAGAATGGTTTCCTCACTAATACGAAACAAATAAATGTCATCTGATACACTTTTGATACTTGGCCATGGTGTCCCTACTAATATAAACCACGATCATGGTGTCCCAAACACTTATGATACTCCATAAAAAAAATATCAAATGATATGAGACTCAAGAATAGTGTCCCATACACTTGTGATATCAATAATGTTGATATTAATTTTTAATTAATCAATCTTGGTGTCCCTTCTGATGCATGGCACTTGGGTATTGCATCCCCCTATCTTTTAAAGTAATATACTGACTAACAATGTATTCATGATTTATTTACCAATTCATGTGTAGGACTATATATATATATAAATCTATAAACATCATTAAAAATATAGTAAATATTATAAATTCTCACACACAAACACAAACACAAATACACACACACACATAGATATATATATATATATATATATATATATCGATGTGTGTATGTGTTTGTGTTAAGGGTGACATAATTTTAGTGGTTTTCACAACATGTTCTAAAGCATGTACTGTCAACCTGGTGTCCTTATAGAACTAAATCCAAACAGTTATAGTTTAAAATATTTATTTACCATTATAATATCATCACACTAATTATATTCTATAAACTGGATGGATACATAAAGATACTCTTTTTTGTGGAATACTGAGTATATCTCACACCCTGTTTAGATTACCAATTAGTACCTGGACAAACTTCAAAGATGCAGGTATGGAAAATGGAAAGTTCTTGATACTATATTCTTGATTGATTATAGTGTTGGTTATTGGGAGAATGGGACCGAGTGGTGGCACTTTATGCTATTGGATAGACATTCTTGTCTTTTTTCCTTTTATAGACAATTTTTTACATATACCTGTATTTTGTATAGCTCTATGACATACTCATAATTTTATATATTGTATCACTTTACTTTGATTTAATACTATTTATAGAAATATTTACCTCAATTTATTTATTTCCCTTAATTATGATTCTACTATTTATTCATTATCTCATAATTATTATACTCTTATTATGAAGGTATAATCTCCCCACTATATGAACAATGTCCCATGCAACTAGTTGGTAGCTTCTATCATAAAAGTAGGTTCACTTGAGGCAATTTTTTAAACTACTTTGGATACTATTATCATTTGATCAAAGCATGTACGTCATAGGTGTCATCCTATTGAGTTATAGTCACACTTTATTTGTGATACCATTTGGTGCCTGGAAAGATATCATTGATGGATTTATATAGAAGGAGATGATATAGGGATCTGTTTTAGGGATTTGGAGTCTTCTAGTTTTGTCTATATATGTCTTTATTTGTTATAATTTATTTATTAAATTAATATACATTTCATCCTAACATGATAGGGTTCATTATTAAAATTTTTACTATTTTAGTTTTCCCTCTTTTCGGTTTGGATGTATGTTAGTAATAATAATTTCTTTATATTTTCCCATTACCCTAAATTTTATTTACACAATTATTATTACTTCATAATAGATGGTATAGTATCCCAATATTTTTTTCAAATCCTTTCCATTATTTAGTAACCTTATATGTATGGGGTGGTTCTCTTGAGTTCATATAACCCACCCGACCTGATCACATGAGGGAGTTTCTTTTTGGGGATTTTATAATGTAGTATCAAAGGGAGAGGTATTTTTTCTATTTTGTTTTTGTTTCAAAATGGAATAAAGGAGTCTATGGTGTGTTACTAAATGGCAATGAGCATATTAATGTGATTAGATAACCCATGTGTGGGGGATAAACTAGTGTTGAGGGATGTGATTTTTTTTATTTTCTCATTTTATAGTTTTGATTTTATTTCTGCTAGGGTGATTCACCTATTTTTTGATGTTATTGTTAATCATATTTTTGCACACACAATAATATGGAACATGAATAGTAGACATGCATCATGATAGGAACATTATACTATATGTGAACATACATTATTCAACATATAATCATATTTATAACATCTTATATATCATTACATATTAACTAAGAAAGTAAATACATATTAAACTAGAGAAAAAGATATTAAATAAATTATATTTATTCTGATTTACTTTTTAACCATCATTTGATGGTACATTGATTTAATGTTTGTTTGTTTTTATAACATGTTCACGTTAACATTATTTTGTATCTTCCATTCATAGGAGTGTGTTTTTATTTTTATAGAAATTGAATCCTCTTCATCATCAAATTGTATATCAAGATAACAGAAACAATAATGCTCCAAACACTACTAATCATTAAAATACTTTGAATCTAGAAAACTTGATGTAATATCAGCCTTACAATTGCTTATGAAGGGTCATATGATCCATTATTAATGATACTATTGTCATCATTCCTTTAATGTAGAATCTTTATTTTGGGTGCAGAATTCACCAACATTAACTAGGGATGTAAGCCCCTAGGTAGATGGGTTATAGATTGAGTCAGTCCATACAATCTTCATTCACTATGAGACACTCACATACATGAGGGTGAATCTAGATACTTATATGGTTTGAGGACCATCCAATAATTGGTGAGATATTTTTTAGTAGGTTGGGTATCATGATGAGTTATCTTAGAAGGATTTAACGATTATGTTCATGAGATAAATTTATTTAGAGACATTTAGGGATGATATGGATTGTGATTTATTACATCTACATTATGAGGTAATTTCATTGATATACTATACATGATGTTTTGTAAACCTACTATGTTATTCTCCATTTATATTATTTGATGAGGTATATAGGAAAAGATGATTTTATGTTTGGATTTTCCATGAGATATAATCATATTTGAACATCATTCACAAGAAAATACGTATAATGTGTTGAATTTGGCACTCATCACTAATGAAATATGAGAGATACCTTGGGTGGATTCCAATGTGTTTTAGTAGGGAAAACTGAGTGTTCAACATTGGGGAGAAAGAAGCATAACTATAGATGTTTCTACATGGGATGTAGTTGAAAATTTATTCAAGGGATTGTATTCCCATATCAATAGCATATCTCATTGTATTTTTTTCTATGGGATGTTGGTCCTTAGGATCCCATAGTGTTCTCACCACGCATTGGAGTACTGTGTCTTTAGTTGGGTTGCTCATCATCATAATTTCAATAGTATAAGTACATTTTAGAGTAGTGGTATGGGATTTGTACTAAAAAATTAGTCATGGAGGTAGTCAATTATTCCCTAAAAAACTAACCGCTAGAGTTTCTTTAGATTTTTAGGTCTTTTAAGAGGAAAGATTAACCATAAAAAAACCTATAATACCATTCAGATGGAAAACATTAAGGGATTCAAACTAGAGCATAAGGTAAATGGGAGAGTCAACTTTATTATATATGATCTACTATAGATATCTTGGATGTAGTACATTTAACCTTTAATAGCGTGATTATTATTTCATCTACCCATGATTGTGTTTTTTGTTGATGGAGAATCACATTCTATTTTATTTCATCAATTTGAAAAGTTTTATGTATTATTTGGGGAGAATTTAAATGTTTTTATTACCATTGACATTCCATTTGGAGTGTAGTTGGAGGATATCAATTTTTGAGGGGGTGATCTCTTGACATTGGGGGAAACTTTCACTTTTCTGATCATTTTGTGCTTGTATCGAAAAAATTGAATTCTTACAAATATTTATTGGTTAGTATTATTATAGGATCATATTAGCTATTATCATTAGAAATTAACTATCCTATCACTTTAAGGGAGTAGAAATTCTCACCAGTGTGAGTAGGATATTCATGCTAGTCATATAAGACTAATTAAGTGAATATTTTATTTTCAAACGGATTAGATAGATATACATATTATAGATGATGGTTGAATGGAACCAGATAATTTTCCACAAGTGGTAGACCTGTTTTTGGATATTTTTCGTTATGATTTATATATATTAACACAAGATAAGTAGACCGATTTATCAATTGAGTTGGTGAATGGAGATGAACCAACTTCTATTTGACCCTATAAAATGGAATCATTTGTTATTTTTTGAGTTAAATGTTTTGTATGATGATTTGAATACAAGGAATTCATAAGGACAAGTATGTCTCTATTGATATGTCCCATACTTTTCATGAAGATGTTTTATGGGTCCTTTTATTGATGTGTGGATTATCTGATAATGAATGAAATGATGGCCATGATCTAGTATCCCATTCCATGCATTGATGATATTTTCAATAATCTAAGAGGATTCATGATCATTTAAATGATCTAAATGATTTCATAGTTCCATCAGATTGGGGTGTGAATGTATAACATACCCCAATTGGCCTTTAGAAACTGGTATGAATAATATTAGTTGATGGTTATACCTTTTGATCAAAAAACACACCCAAAATATTCCGATATTTTATAAATCGAATTATTAATCCCATCATGGATTAGTTTTTTGTTGTTTTTATGATGATATATTTGTGTACTACTTGTTAGCATACTATCATTATCAACATATTGACATCTTACTAAGTTTACTGAGAGAGAATCATTATTATTTCTAGGTATCTAATTGTAAATTCATTATTTTTAGATTGCACTTCATGTGCCATGTAAACTTATGGGTGGGAGAGGTGGTGGAACTAGATAAGGTTTTTGATGTGTTATCATGGTAGAAACCCATGAATTTAATTCAGATTTTAAGAATTTTTTTGTTTAATTTGATATTATTAACACATTTTCAAAGACATGTCCAATCTACCACTTCCAATGTTCAGGATAAACAAGAAAAGAGAGAGGTTTTTTATGTACATGAAAGATATATTTTTAGGTGTTGAAGTCTAGGATCTCATCAAAAAATATCCTTTCCTAAAATATTATAGAAAAAAATATAATGTGTGTTGTGACACAATTAGAGTTACACTCAAAGTAGTTATGATGTTGGAGGACCAAGTGTTTTATTATGGCTCAAAATAGTAGATAATACATAAAGGTAATTATATAACTCATGATATGATGTTAGTTGTAGTAGTATATTACCTAAGATGATAGATCCAGCACATGAAGTTTGTATGTTTTTTGGTATACACAAACCAGAAGAGCCTCGGGTGTATTTTTTCACAGTTAGACCTGAACCATTAGTAGAGGATGTGGGTTGAGTTTCATTAATCATTAAAAATTAATTTTGATTACACAAAATTAATGTGAAAATATTTTGTTCATTCCTTAAGACATTAGATACAAATAGAGTTATTTTATAATTCTTATGAAGAGTTGTGGATGATGGTAGTCTTTTTGGACATGCATAAAGATATTTAACTTTCATAGGAAACACTAGAGATAACTTCGAAAACTATTATTCACATGATTTTTTATTTTATCAAGATATATAAGTTATCTAATCCTAATGGAATATATCTAGAAAAAATCTTATATAGCGGGGATCCACTAGAAGGATTGTCACTTGGCAGTGGTGATGTTCTTTTCTTCCATGTATGAGTATGGGCTCATCTAGGGTTACTCGATGAGTTGATGATGGGGTCCAATACTTATATATGGTGGTAAATTTTGGTGTGAAAAAGAATATATTTTTACCTCTATGTACTGTATTATTTTCCTATAATTAGAAAATAAATAGCTCTTTTTTGGTGCAATGTTTCATAAATTAGTATCTAAATCACGAATTTTAGAGGTCTTATGGGGTGTTGTAGCATCATCTCATTCTAGAGTTGAAGTGGGCTTCCATTACTATGGATTTAATGATATTATTACATAGAAATCATTTCCAAATTGATTTTTATGAGTGATCTTGGATTGAATGATGATGGAATCCCACTTCATGCATATCGGGGTGAAATTCACCATCAATAACCTATGAAGTATTTATGTTCATGAGATAGATCGACTATGATTAGTTACAAGGGTTATTATTTCATAACAGGATCCTATTTTCATGTTTATCTTATGTATGTCTCTTTTGAAGTCATGATGATGACATGTGTTTCTGATTACAGACTACCACCTTTAGAAAGATGGACAATATGAACTGGTGATTAAAATTCTAGAGGATATATTGTGTACTATGTTCTGGTTTTATATTTTTATTGGAAGAACAATAAAAAACTTATGTGGTTCACAGATAATGATAGTTTATTTTAATAAATACAAAAGGATACATTATATGATTTTTTGGTAGCTTGTGTCATTCATGTTTTTTTATTTATAGGATGTCGAGTTAGAACTTGTTGGCCCTAGTCTTTTATATGATACATATGAGTATGTTTAGCTGGTAAAAATGTGTTTGGTGGTTGCACCGAGCTAACAGAAATAATACACTTACCATCATATATGACCTCTATAGTTTAAGGTCAGTCATTGAACTCTTTTATAGGTGTATCATAGGATGGAATAATTTTGCATCAAAAAGTAATGGAATCTAGTTCCCATGTTTTTTATTCCATTTGAGATTATGGACAAGGTTGGTCAATTGGTGTACTATTTGGACCTTCCATAGTGCTACAGTGACATGCATGATGTCTTTCATGTGGCATAGCAGCATAGATATCATCATTTCCCATAACACTTGATTGACATTGATAACACCGAGCTAGATGTTGATGCATCCTTGAAGTATAATTTGATCTATTTCAACAACAATTGGGAGAAGAATATATTAAGAAATACCATTCCACTAGTAAAAGGTTAGTGGGATCAGGGGAATTAGAATGAAGATACTAAGGAGGTGAAATATGACAAGTTAGTCTATTAGAATTATTAGTTCATAGATCCCCTATAGTGATTCATGAAGCTTCTTGGTGATAAGTTTCTATATGGTGGGGGAGGATGTATGATATATTTATTTCTGAATAAGTCTCTCATTGAGTTTGTTTTGGATTAATACCATGTAATTTATGTCATTACATTATCTAATAATTATTTTAATAGTTTAGATGGATGAGTGATGAGTTATTTCGAAATTACTATATCACATTGTGAATTATATTCTTGAAATGAATTATTCTTACTAACCCTTGGATCCTTATTAGACATGAATGGTTTCAGGGAAATATCAGAATCCAAATTTCTTATAATATATTGGATTCTCAATGTGACTTCATATTCCTTAGTATTTTGATATAAGTTGGAGGGTTTTTATGAATTTTTTTCCTTTGAGTAATTCACTATGTGAACCTGTACATATCATTAATATAACATCCCCAGTGCTAAAAACCCCTATATTGTCATGCATCGAGTGATCTTGTAACCGTTTATTATTACTTGAATACATCCATTAGTGATCATTATATCTTCTACAATCCATATGTAATAAAATGTTGTATTTAGGTGTGTTAGCTATTTATTTATAGGGTAACACTCCTAATTCTATATCTATATCTTGATATTTTGTTTATGGAATTTATGATTATTCTTAAAGGGAAGGTGGAAGCCAATTACTATCACAAGCATGATATTTTTCCTTTTTTAACTATGGGTTTGAGGTGGGTGGTTTAAATAAAACCCAAAAGACTATTTCAATAATTCATTATATATGGACTAGGTGAAATCATATCAATAACTCATGAATGTGACTGAAAATAGTGGTAACTGTTTTATGAAATATAAATTTACAAAACATTATGTGGATTATATTGGGTTAGTTGGTTTTGAGACTCAGATATGTGGTCACCTGATAGGTGTTCCATCCAAAGAAATTTTTGAAACATGATATGTTTGACTTTAGAGACCTATGATGATTTCAAATTTAGTAGACTATTTGTTTATCATAAGAAGTTTCCTAACAAGATAATTTTATTGGATTATATAGATAGAATCAATATGGATAATATTTACTAATTATTATGTTAATTATCCTACAACCCAGATCACGATGATATTGTTTTAATATTATTATGATGATAATTGGGAACTCGAAATAATAAAAAAAAATCTAAAAAAACGATAATTTGATAAATTATTCATTATGTGTTATGATGATATATAAAATCTTTTTTTTCATTTCCCTGTGTTTTTATTGTATGAATTTTCTATTTATTTGACACTATTTTTATTGATGCCTGATTATGGGATTCTTGTTGTTGTTTTGTGTCTTTCTTGATATGATTGATGATTATGTTAAATCATAAGGGTTAGGTACATGATTTTTTATACCCTATAGGGGTCAAGAAAACTGGTACATAATTTATGAGGAAAGATTACATGATTATATAGAATGTTTATTCACTAGTGATAGTGTCTCTAGATTACCAAGGGTGAGATTGTAGATATCTTGCGGGCATAGGCCATTTAATCATGATATGTTTCTAATGATTAATCTTTATATTGAGAATCTACTTGGATTATGTGATATTTTTTTAGGATGATATTCCTTCCCTTATAATAGATTTATAATAGGTCACCAATGAATGTTGGACTGGCCTCAAGTGTCACCCCAGAACATGAGAGTTAATAGGATAGTATCATCTGTATAATTAATTGACTAAATTCATATCCTGGTTATAAATTCTTAGAATGAAATATATTTATGAGTCTATATTTTTTTAGACATTATGTTTTCAACCTAAAAATTATTACTCAATCCTTTTATAGGATGCTATTTTTTAACTAGATATGTATCGCATATACAAGGTTGGACAAATAGATTGGACCCTAATGATGACTATTGCGTGATGAATGGTTTAGTGACAGGAAACCGACTGAAATTGGGATCATGTCTAGTGGTTTGGATTATTTAATTTGGGTTAACTAATTAATTTATTAAATTTAATCAAATAATATAATTGTAGTACATTTTATCCAACGAAGACATTATTTATTATTATCATTTGGGTTGTAGTACTTAGGTCTTCTTTCAGCATGATTGTATATTGGTCATTATAGTGTTTATGGTGTTTTTATTCTACTCTGATTATTCTTTATTATTTTAATATTTCCATATAAGAGTTGTTATTGTATATCCATTATATTATTTAGTACATCACTATTAATGAACATTATATAGTGTATGGGATATTCCACTAGGGTCATGTAACCCAATCGACTATGTCACGTGGGGGTGGGTTGGGTTAGGGATGTTACAGGTAACATATTAAACACTTAACTATTCACCACCCATTAGAATTTATCTTTAAAAATCTACTGATCATCTCCCCTAGGACCATCCCAAACATAAACAAATTTTTATTTACCATTAATAATAATAATTCCTTAATTTTCATGGTGACTTCCTAGTTGAAATACGACTTTATTATTATCAATTAAATATTCATTCTCGTTAATTATCATCGATAAAATTTATTTTTGAAGAGTTAATATAAATATTTTTGTTCCATTTATATAATATAATGTTACTATATTATAATTATTTTAATTTTTTCTCAAATTCAAAATACATTAAGTTTAAGTAAACTATTATGTGTGTGTTGTGTGTACTAGCACCTCCTCGATGCAATGTGTTTCAATTTACCTTCCATCATACATGGATCATTATAAGAATTTAATTAAAGGATTAATATTATTTTTTTGATATATTTAATTTTTTCATATGCCAAATTTTTTAATATACTATTGATATGACAAACAAAAGATCAACATTAATTGAATCATATGAATCACTCATACATAGAGGATATATATATAATAACCATGTAATATTATAATATCATATATATTTTATTCTATATACATATTAATCTCAAATATAACGCTCATAAATACTAAATAATATCATAATTATTCTATTATAAATATATTACAACTAATATATTTAATAATAAACCATTAATCCTGGTAGTTACATGTTTGGGTTGATTTTACAACAGACTATAACAGTACTATGAAAATATATCATAGATTACTATTAAAAAAATTTATTAATTTAATATGTTATAATTAGGTAATTTTTATATGTTAAGGTTATATCATAATTTATACCATTTATTTATAAAAAACCTTCAACTCATGATGAATCGTCGAAACATGATTGTTACTCATTAAATCATCATAGTTTGGAAAAACATATATGGAAGGAAATTTTATCATTATAAAATATCATGATGAATCTAATTTATTTCTTATATTTTATACTATTGATTTAATTTTGAAATATAATTGATAATAAAAGGCATTTTATGAAACTTTTCATAGTGATAAAAGATTACTAACACCTCGTGTTAATAATCAGTAAAAACTAGTGTATATAAAATGATTATAAATGAGGTGTAGAAATGATTAAAGTAATTATTATGGTTCACAGGTGTTTATTTAATCTAAATAATATAATTATACATTGTTCTAATTGAATGTTTATAATGAACCCAACAAAGGTGTGGGTTTTCATCTCAAATTTCTCCCTTTGAGAAATATTTTGTATAATACAAATAATTTAATTTTTGAGCAATATATATATCTTAATTGAGATTTAGTATCATGAATTTTATTTTATCTAAGGAATTTTAAGTTCAAATTATATCCCCTCTGATTCAAGTTGTTTAGATTAATGTTTTACTCAATCCCCAGTTGTTTTATTGGTATAAATTCTGATTTTGTAAGACATATAAAATTTTCAAAGCATGTTTTTGTTGTATAGTTTATTCACTACCAAATTATATATCCTTATTATAATAATTATATTTTATTGTATTTACTATAAAAATTGATTTTCCATAGTCATTTTTCTATTTATTTGATTATTACCCTTGTAGGAAATATTTTTTGTGATAATCAATTTTAGTTTAGTGAGTTATTATAATTCTTTGAACTAATATCATATAATTTTGGTACATTAGGAAATAGAATTGTATTTTGAGGATTTTTATCATTTTTTCTTATGTTACATATTCCTACTATATAAATCATGTGATTAATATTCCATTGTTCTTGGGTTAGGTCATTTTACATTTATTTTAATTCTTTGTATAGATGGATTATGATTATGTTATTCTAGTATTTATGTAGTCTTATACCAATTACACTATATGTTGTAAATAGTGAATTTTTCAAAATTCAGATTTCATTATTTTCATTGAGAATGTATTTTATTCAATTGAAAATGGGAAAATTATTAAAATTGATTATATTTATATACCAAAATTTATGGTTATTAAATGATTTTCTATTTATTGTTTAACTATTCTCACAATGTTTATGAATAGGTTATGATTGTGTTCTCCCATTTTTTCATTATTGAAAACTATTGAAATTAATATGCCTTATTTTATTCTTATATAGGTAGATTATTTATTAATTCCATTATTCCTTATTATAATGATAAGTATGTTTTATTCAGTAATAGGTTTTTTATGGAATGGAATGAATGGTCTTGATGAATCATATAATGAATATGATACACATAATCATATAATTGGTGAGACCCAAAATTATATAACCCTTTGATGCATCGACTGGTCTTTGGAGACAAAATATGTTTATGTATTTATGGTATGATTACCCAATTAAGCACGACATATTCATTTTGGTCTGGGAAAAAGGTATCTATCCTAGAATAAGGACTTGAATTTTTATTCATGTAATGAATTATGTATTCTATCATTATGTGTCCATTATTACTAATATTGGTTTTTTATTTATTATCATGGATAAAGTATACTCCCAATTTCATGTATATCATAGATTTATGTTGTTTTCAAATTTATTCCTTAATAATTATTCTGTGGTTTTAAAATGATTTATTTAGTTATATTTTTCCATTGTAGAATATTTAATCACACCTCTATATTATGTTTCCTGTCAACACGAGACAAAGAATAGTTTTATGGATGACATGTATATAAGGATAACACTATTGAAAATTTTTTATGGGTGATATTGAATACAAATAAAGAATTAAATTTTTTAAGTACGCCAAAAAACATTTACATTACTTAAGAAATAGTTGGGATTTATTATTATATTATGATTCAGAATATTTTAAAGTTTCAATCATGAAAATATATTCTATGTGAAAGATATTAAGTTATAATTATTTTATTTTTAATTATTTTTTATATAGGCTAATAAATATGGAATCAATGTGAGTATACAAATTATGCATTTGTGAGAAAGGGATTTGTAAAAGTTCTTCTAGAGTATTATAGCTATAATATCTCTCTATAACTACTTCTCATCCTTGATAAGAGCTTCTAAGAATCTTTTCGAAACAACTATAGACACTAATCATTAATTTGTTCCTCCTACAAAAAAAATCCCCCAAATATCTATCCATTTTTCCTTGTATCCTAAAATAAAGGAATGATTATACCTCATATAAAATTATCTATATTGTTAAAAATTTTAATGGATTTTTCAATAAATGATTAATCTAGTTATATATCAACATTCTCACAGTCAATTTCCTATGTCAGATATCACTTGTACCTCCAAAGTTCAAACTTGGGAAAAAAATATGCATTCTATAACATTATAGATGATTATCCTTCTAATATTCTATTTTCCCAATATGTTCAATGGTCTCTAATTTTTTCAAAAACCACTTGGATAATTTCCATTATTTTCTCAACTAACAATGCCTTGACTGGGGTGACACTAACAAAAATACTTTGTCTCTAGTAACAAAATTAATAGCCTAGTATTATAGGAATTAGATTTACCCTCTTCTGATTATTTAATATAGTATAAATCACATAAAATCACATATAAAACCCAATAAAAACTTTATAAATAAATAATTAAGGAAATAATCAGTTTTTCTAAATGTTAATAAACCTATACAAATGAAATTGTAACTTTTCCTTAAAATAGTAATATGGACCTTATGAATGGTAAATATGCCAAATGGATAGTAAACTTAGCAATGAATGTATAAATAGAATCTAGTCATATTATAAATACAATAATGATAAAATTATATCATGCTATAAGTATGTAAATATTTTAAATATTATTAATTAAGAGTAGTTATTTTTATATGTCAAAAATATTTAATTACAATTTTATAATTAATATAATTGTTTTTAAAAAAATTATTTTAATAAAATAGATTCATATATTAATATTTTTTTCTTATTATGTTATGAAAATTTTGAGAACTTATTTAATTTCTCAATGTGTTATAAAATCAGTTATAATTTTAAAATATTTATTTTTTGAGTAAATAATGATTTTTATTAAAAATTGAATTTATAAGATTATTATCATAAAGTAGAGTTCATTTTTAAATTCTACGCAGTAAAAATTAAATAGGTTTAATTTTTGGTATTTTTCTAAAATAAACGGGGAATTGTAAAATAAAATAATTTACGATAAATTTTAAATACATGAATTATTGAGACATTAGTGATGTATGTCTGATTTAATCACATTATATCAAACAATCCTTCATTAGTTTAATATATAATCTCATAATTTTAAAACTACTCATCATATTGATCCAGAAATAATAAACAAATGAATAATATATTAAAAAAACTCTTCTCATTCACAATAAAAACCACCCCCACTTCCCCTTATCCTCTCATCTTCCAAGATTTTGAGACTTATCAAAATTTTGAAAAATACTATTTCAAAGCCCCTCCCCTACATTTATTATCTCTTGGTATCATAAAAGAAACCAAAAAATTCCCTAAGTACTTTCAAAAGGAGGAGAAAATCAAGAGGTAAAAACCTCTTTTCTTTTCTGTTTTTTTCAAGTGATTTTCTATTCATATTCTCTCCTCAACACCTCTTTCAATAGAGGAATGATAACTACATTATAATTTATATACTATAATTATATCATTATAATAAAATTATCAATCTATTGGGACCAAGTTGGATGGAGAAGGAAGTCAGAAGAGTTTTCTATTAAAGAGTATTGTCTTATATTGTCAAAGAAGATAAATCAAATCACTTTATAAAGAACATTTAAAACCAGGGGATGCTTTTCTGACTTGTATTTTAAAAATAACATAAGTTAAGAGAAATTTTTATTCAATAATTATGAAGGAAAGGGGGAGAAATAATGTTGCCAGTCATATACAGTTTTGATTGGAAGGAATGATGCTGCTATAAGAAAGGGAAGTTTTAGTACTTCCCATTGAAAATATGACGATGCTAAAGTTGTTAGATCAAAGGATATGTATCACGATAGTGGAATTTGTGATGAAAGATGAAGAATGGTTATGGGATTCAGTGAATAGATAACATTACAATGGAACAGACGATCTGGGGGCGGCACAAAAGAATGTTTTAATATGGCTTGGTATATTGCTCACAAGTGGAGTTCCATGATTCGAATATCAAAATATGGAAAAGGAGAGGCCATCGCAAAAGATTGTGTTTTACATCCAAGATTGCATTTTGGGAACAAGATTGAAGGTAGTCTGGTATCTTGTGCACGATACATGTTTTGAGGTCCAACCTTCGAATAATTGTAAAGGAATAAAGTGAGGGAAAGATTCAGAGAAGTGCATGAAAGATGAGGCTAGCATGAAATAGACTTACGTTCCTATGGCGATGTGAAATGTGGCTTTGCACGATGCATGACTTATGTGCCTAAGGCGATGTCAAATGGGTTTTTGGGCGACGCATTGGGATCTTCCACGACACATCGGGGGGTTTTCGTGTAGGGGTCGAAGAGGTATATTAATAAGAGGTGATCACCTCCCATAATGTGTGCACAAAACATATAAAAAAATCCTGATATCTAAGGTGTAGAAAAAAAATAAGAAAACGAGAGTACGTGAAAGAAATAGAGTTACACGCAAGAAAGAAAATTTGTGCGCAAGAAGAGAGTTGCACGCAAGAATGAGCTTACATGCAAGATGTGTTTCTCAACAAAAGTTGAATCTTGTGTGCATGGAATAAAATTTGTGTGCAAGATACCTAAAAGGGTGTGTGAAAGAATTACGGTCTTCACACGTATTTAGTTGTGTGTAAGATAGTTCTTAGCAGATTCTGGGTAAGAAAGTAAAGATTTGTACCTAAAATAATACACTTGTTCAATTGTAAAGAATCAATTAAATACTGTAATTCCCTATTTGTGCTAAGAGGGTGCACACACGCTTGAGTATTGTTTTCCAAGTTCTACACGAGTATAAGGGTATATCCTAATCATTGTATTCCACATCAAAGGATTATTTTCTAGGGGATTTTGCGATAATATATTATTTTTGTACCATACCAAGGAAATATATACTCTTTTTGTGTAGTTAACCATGTAAATCATGTGTTCCTATGGTTATGTGTGTGTAGCAGGGAAAAAAACTCTTTAACAGGACGTGAAGGTTGTTTCAAAAACAAGGAAACCTAAAAAGAAAATGATATCACTAATTCACCCCTCCCCCTCTCAGTGATACTTGAATCCTGTCTGGGAACATCATAATAATTATTCCCTTATCCTCTCCCTTTTATTCTAAAAATGGGATCTTAGTTTGTGAGGTATTGCTTTATCGCCTCCAAGGATGACAATTTTTCATTTTCCTTGAACATGTTTCAAGATATCCATAAACCCATTTTAGTGGATGAAATTTTTTGTAATGGTTATTTTAAAACCCTTTTTATGTCTAGAAGTAACATATCTATATAATATGAAATTGTAAAACAAAATGAGTTCATTGTTATCTAAAAATTCTAAAATTCATCTAAAGGATTATCATTAACATATTATCTAATTACTCATCCTAATTTTTGGGTAAAAACAATATATAAGACCAATTATACTTAAAAATATTCATTAATAAGATATAATTCTAATTATGGATTATTATATCCATTTTACATGAACATCATTACTTATAAATAAACAAAATGATCATGAAAACCAAGAGAAAAAACACCCTCGAATGATGAAATTAAACACTATAACTCATCAAGAAGGATACAAATAGACATAAAAAATAACAATGAATAAAATTCATGTATAAAAGGATATTAATATGTTAATTAATTAATTTAATTTTATTATCCATGATTTTATGTACAAGTGAAGTACACTTTCAGAAATAAGGTAACAGTTTCCTTCCCGAACCACCATTTTCCATTTGGGTTTCTCTTTCTCTATATTTTTTCCAATTTAATTCTGAAATATTTTTAAATATTTTTTCTAAATTATGTTTACACATTTAAAACTTATTTATTTAGATCATTTCATATTTCATTTATAGGAATTACATGTTTTAAATGGTTCTATTATCAATTATTCCTGATACAAAAGCCTCATTAAAGGGACCATGTTGATTTCTTTCTTATTTTCAAGTACAATCCATAATATATTTTTAGGAACCATTATTTTAATTAAATCACTTAATTTATCATAAAGAACTATATTTTTTCATTTCTATATTTATGTAAACAATTATGACAAAAACAAATGCTTTTTCCAAAAGAACTACTCATTATAAGTAAAAGAGGTATTTCTATCTGAAATTTGTTGATGATTTTATTGGAATATTTTCATCTATTTCAACATCACTGTTGATTTATATTAATTACTAAGATATATATATTATTATTATCATATACCATATTCTATTAAATGGTGGATGATTCGTTTGACTTTGTATGTTCTATTTTGATACCATTCACCATACTACTCAGAATGATTAGTGATTATGTTTACAGATTGCATAATTTGTTTTCATTTCATATGTATATATATATTTCATGTTTTTCCCCATTCATATGAGGAATTAAATTGATTTATTAATTAATTTTATTAGTTCAACAATATCCCCTCGATGCATCGGTAGGTATCAAGAGAATAAAATAGATACAGGCATGGTCGAGGCCTCTCCCATTTTCTGATATGGTTTTGGCTGATGATAGAACCATTTATTTTTAGATATCTTGGTTAAGGGATCTTAGGTATGTTTGGGATATCCATAATTATGAATTACCTAATTATTATTTTATTAATTAATAATCTAGGAGAATATATGACTCATATAACATCCATTGTTAAGATTTATTCTCTTGTGATTATTTTTATGGAATTATTTTGTTTATATTTTAATCTTTAAAAATTATACTCATGTTTATTTTCTATGAGAATGTGTTTTTAGTCATTTAAAATTTCTTATTATTTATATTAACTTATATTTTATTACTTAGTATTATTAAGAATAATTTCTGACCCCATTCTTATGTTTTATTTTTCCCTAGGATATGAAGATCAATATTTGGAATGACTTGGAGGGATAATCTAAGAGTTTGGGATTAATCAAATGAAATTTCAATATTATATTTCCTTTAATGTTATAATGTAAAAAATATGTTTTTTATGTGGTTTACCAAAACTAATAAACAATCCATTCCTTTAGGATGTGACTTTTTTGTTTAATATGACACTGTAATGAAGTAAGGCACCATCTCTGAGTAACTGGGGTTGTAGTTATTATAGTTGATATTAGAGAATGTTTAGTAGAAACCATTGAAACTAGATTTAGAAAACATGCATTAGTGTAAATAACTGTAATATCGACTTTTAGGATAAGAATATATCAATATCCAAAAAATTTGTTAAGGAATATATTTGGAGGGTCTTCCTAGAAATTAAAACCTTTCTAGATATTACAAGTGGATGTAGTTGAGGAACAAATTTACCTTGGGGTAACAACTCTGACAAGGTATCCTTGGACTGACTCAAGGTAATCAAAGATAAGAAAATGGGTCATGCCATGCACCTAGTTTGACACTCCCGGGGGATATTATTAAGATAATTCAATTTTTTTATATACCATTATGAATGATTTAAAAGTAATTTTGTACCCAAATAAACCTTTTTTATGATTTTGAGATTACATATGCATAAAATTTATATGTATGTTAAGCGTTTTACTTGTATGAGATTATACATTTTAATTCATAACCGAATTTATTGAATTATATTATTTGTAAATTGAGCCCAGTGTAAGGAATGGAAACTGTATGAATGCACATACCACATGTAGGGATTTACCTCCTATGAAACATAATGAAGTTCATACTGGAGTTTCAACTAGTGAAAATATATTTATAAATATAGTAGGGAAGATAATTTGGGTTATCAATAATAACATTAATTTAATGGTGCATCCTAATACACAATGTAGATGATAAATGTTAGATTGCTTTATATGACATAAACCAATATCATTCAATGGGACTATAAACCCATTTGTAGAGGAGAAGTGGACATGTTTCTTTTGAGAATATATTTATCACTTTCAAAATTAATGAAATGGAGAAGGTTTTAATTGTATCTTATCATTTATCGGTATATGCAGATCAGTGATGGTCATTAATTCAAAACACAAAGGAATATGAAGAAATTAAAAATATAGAATGGAGGGATTTTAAATAAATTTTTAGTGAATAATATTTTTCTCACAAACAACTAGAAGATATGAAGAGGAAGTTTTTGTGTCTGAAACAAAATGAGTATGAAAACATTAGAGAGTATTTATAAAAATTTACAAGGTCATCAAGCCATGTCAGGGAATACATATATAATTCAAGGAGAAATATTTATTGATTCTTTGATGGTTTAGAACCCTTCATTTGAAGGGCACTGGTCTCCATAGATTTCTCTCTAGATAAGGATATAGTCTTAGGTGCTACTATGACTTAAAAATAATTATCCAAGTCTTATGATTTTATGGAAAATAAATATAAGGAGAGGGTGGTTGGGGAAATAATGGATAAATGGGTGAAAAAATAGAGAATTTTCCAACATGTGATACTTATTGAAGGAAACACCCTAGTAAATTCTTAAAAATAAAAGGTGTTTTCTAAAAGTGTTGATAAAAATACTCATAGGAAAATGATTTAGATGCTAATAAATAACCAATAAATATATAATTATATAATTATAGGGAGATGGTACACAATTCTAATGTTTTTTCAAAGAATTAGTGGAACATGCTTTATAAAAGTCCACTGGAGTAAGGCTATGTTTACGTGATCACAAATGATAAGGTTAACATTCCTAATGATGTGGTGGAAGGTACTTTAATAATTTCCTCAAACATATCCAATGCATTATTTGATTCTCAATCATCACATTATTTTATATATTCCCAGGTTTATCAAAAAATTAGACATTTCCTTTTTGATTTAATAAATTAGTTATTAGGAAAAAACTCTTAAAGGATGTATCATTACAACAAAGATGTGTTGCTTAATTCCTTTTATGGCAAATAAATGTTATTGAGTTACTGATCATGTAATCATACCTTTGATTATCATTGATATAGACTTCAATGTGGAGTCGATTTTAAAATATGTTATGATAATATATTGCAAGAAGAAGGAAATTATGATTGGTGAGGAAGATGTAAAATCCATTATATTTAGAGTAGAAACCTCATAATCTGAGTCATGTATAAATCCAATGATAGTATCTCTTCTAAATGAAACTACTGTGGAGTATGAGATAAAATCATCTTTGGATGATGAAATATATACTCTAATTTAAAATGTACCTATTTTTTACAAACATATTGAGTTATTTATTGAGAATTTCCTTGGACATTCTCTAGGGGGTAGTTGAGTTCTCAATTGATCTAATTCCTGGTGCAAGACCTATATAAAATACTATTTATTGAATTCCCACTATGGAATTAGTAACCTATGGAAACAACTAGAGGAATTAGGTTATAAAGGATTTATTCACCCTAGTGTTTCTCCATTGGGACCCCATGTTGTTTTTGTCAAGAAGAAGGATGGATACATAAGGCTATGCATTGATTATTGGGAAATCAATGATATTACAGAAAAGAACTAGTATCCCTTAACTCGGGTTATTTATTTATTTGATCAAGCTCATGGGGATCAATAATTTTAAAAAATTTCCCTTCGATCTGGATATCTTCTGTTTCATTTGATGTAGGCGGATTTTCTAAAGACCTCATTTAAACCCAAGTATGGACATTACAAGTTCATTGTAATGAAATTTAGAATAACTATTGAACCCTATGTCTATATAGATTTAATGGACATAGTGTTCAAGGAATATCATGATGATTTTATTGTGGTATGTATTGATGACATCTTGTTACACTCCAAAAGCTACGATGAACATGATATCCACTTACATGTCGTTCTAGAGACTCTTAAAATAAAAGTGTTATATGGTATTTTTTCATGTGTGAATTATTCCATCAAATAGATTATTTTATCATCTATATTATCTCTATTGTTGGAATTTTAGTTGATCCTATAAAGAAAAAGGAAGTTCAAGAATTTCATACACCAACGAACATGACCGAGGTACATAATTTTATTGTGTTTGGAAGTTATTATCAGTGTTTCATTCGGAACATTTCCATATTATGTAACCCACTAACCATGATTACTCGTAAAAGAGTTAGGTTTATTTGGACAAAGGAATGTGAATAATTCTTTGAATAATTGATGATGATATTAGTCAATGATCAGATCTTGACTATACCATCAGGAAATGGTGGGTTTGTGATTTATTGTGTTGTATCAATGAAAGGACATGATTTTTTTCATTATGAAAAATGAAAAATTTATTGCCTATGTATCAAGGCAGTTAAAAACTAGTGAAATGAACTATCCAGTTCATAATGTTGAGTTTTCACTTGTAATGTTTTCTCGGAAAATATGGAGACACTATCTCTAGGGAAAAAGATGTGAGATATGTAAAGATAATAAGAGAATGAAATATATCTTCTTAATGAATGAACTCAAAATGGTGCAAAGGTGATGGCTTGATCTACTCAAGTATTATGATTATTTAATACACTACCAACCAATAAAAGAAAATAAAGTATCAAATTCATTGCGCAGGAAGGATCATTGAGTTATGAAAAAATGAGTGTTGATAAGGATATTTTATACATGAATCTAGCAATGATGGATATGTGAATTATCATGGAAGGTAAAACATACTTAATTTTTCAATTGGTTTACTAGCCATTTTTATTAGAAATAATTAAGAGTTCTGAGTATGATGATGAGAATTTCCACAATCAAATTAAATATGTGGATGATGGGATGTTGTCGGACATCATATATGAGGATGGAGTTCTAAAATTTGGGAGGAGGTTATGTATTTCTTCTATACCCAAGATAAAGAGATTATTATGGGATAATTTTAAATGATAAAATTTCTCTATACACCCTAGTAGCACTAAGATGTATAGATATTTTAAGGAACATTTCTGTTGGGATAATATGAAGCGCTGAATTCTTGATTTTTTATCAAGGTTTTTAGTCTTTCATCAGGTGAATGATTAATGAAAACCTCCTAAAGAATTCATGAAACCTCAACCTTTTTTTACATGAAAATGGGATGGAATCACAAGGAATTTGTTCACTAGATTACAAAAAACTCCTAGAAATAATGATACAATATGGGTAATTATTGATCAACTCTCCAAATATATACATTTCCTCGCTATAATGAGGGATTTTATAATTGGAATGCCTTCCAAGACTCTATATTAATGAAGACGTAAGACTTCATGGAGAACCTATTTTTATTGTGTCTGATCCTGATCCACAATTTATATCAATGTTATTGAAAATTCATCATAAATATTTGGATATTGAGTTTCATTTGAGATCTGATTCTCACCCTCAAATTGATGTGTAGATTTAAAGTACCATTCAAACATTGGAAGACATGTTGAGATCATTCTCACACTAATTTCAAGGTTTGTGGGATAATTATTTTTTCTTATAATTTTCCTACATTAATGGTTTTAATTTTAGTATTCAAATGAAACCATATGAATCATTTTATGGAATGATATTTCATTCACCAAATTGTTTGGAGGAGGTTTGGGAAACGAGGCTTATCGCCCTATAGCTTGTGCTGAAAAAAGAAAGAGAATAGTTAAAGACAATTCAAACCCATATAAAAGAAGATAAAGGTTGGAAAAATATATATACTAATAATCAAAGGAGGGATTTGGTTTTTCAAGTGGGATATAATGTTTTCATGAAAGTGTCTCAATGGAAGGGTGTTATAATATTTGGGATGGAATGGAAATTTAGAACTATGTACATTGGCCCTTTTGAAAATCTAGAGAGAATTAGAGATGTAGATTATCATTTGGAAATTCTACCAAGCCTTTATAAAGTACACATTGTTTTCCACATATCATTATTAATTGAGCACATTCTAGACCCAACACATGTCCATACTTTTGAAGGAATAGATTTGGAACCTGTTTTATCATTCTGTGAAGAGCCTATCAAGATTCTGGACACTAAATAACATGTTTTGAGGAATTATACAACTTGAATGGTAATTGTAATTTAAAAAAAACTATATAATTGAAGAGGTGATGAAAGAGATTGATAAACTTATGATGAAGACCTACCCAAATATTTTTATGAGGTGGCATTCTAGAAATTTATTGGGCACCTTTCTTAAAAGAGTGGAGAATATGATGACCCATAATTCTATCAATGAAATTTAACTTCTTATTATTATTTAATATTGTATAAATCACATAAAATCTCTTAGATATCACAATACAAATGTTATAAATGAATAATGATTGAAATAAGAGGTATTTTTAGAAGATAAGAAACCTATACTAATGAAAACATAACTTTACTGATGGAATAGTAAAATGAACATTATGAACTATAAATTAGAAAAACAAAAAAGTGACCCCACCCATAAATGTATAAATAAATATGAATCCTATAAATGAATGTATGGTATAATTATATCATTATATAAGTAATTTAATGTTTTAAAAAATGTTCTTTAAGAGTTTGTATTTTTGTAAGTCATATATATTTAATTACAATATTATAATTAATCTAATTATTTAAAAGAAAATTTATTTTCATAAAATATTTTAATATATTAATATTTTTTAGTCTTTTTATTTTATGATAATTTTATGAGACCTTATATAATTTCCCAAAGTGTTGTAAAATCAATTATAATTTTAAAATATATATTTCTTGAGTAAATGATAATTTTGATTAAAAAATAAATTTATCATATTTCGAAAATTATTTTCATAAAATATAGATCATTTTTAAATTCTACATCCCAATAAAATTTTAGTGTGATTTTTTTGTTTTTCTAAAATAATTGATTTTTTGTGAATATTGAAATATGATAATTTACGATAAATGTTAAATATATGAATCATTGAGTCATAGGTGATTAATGTCTAATGTGAAACTATAATATCAAACTATACTTCCTTATTTTAATAAATTAGTTGATACTTAACAAAATATTCATAGTATTGGGATAAAATAATAAACATAAGAATAAATTGTTCAAAATATACCACTCCCCTCCACTATAAATTCCACCCCTTCTCCTCCCACATTTAAATCTTTGATCCTTTTTAAATTTCATCCCAATACTCTTATTATATCCCAATACCACATCTATGATATTTTGTCTCCTCAAATGACCAAGAACATTTCCCTATGTAGTTTCTTAAAGAGGAGAAAAATCAATATGTAAAAACCACTTTCTTTTTCTTCTATTTTCTTTTCATGTTCTTTTATTTTCTTCTTTTCTCCTCACCAACTATTATTCAAATGAAATTATTACTATATTATCATATATATACTATAATGATATCTTTATAATGGAATAATCCATTATCAATCCCTTTTCTTGTCTTTTATATTCTAAAAATGGGAACGTCATTCGTGTGGTGTTATTTTATAGCCTTTAAGAATGAAATGTTTTCATTTTCCTTCAGCATATTAATGGTTATTCATAAAAAAAGTATTTGGTTTAAAAAAAAGTTTATATAAAATCTCATTTTATCTTTTGTAATTAACATATTTACATAATACTTAATGATAAAACAAAATGAGTTCATTGTGATCTTAAACAAAAAAAGTTAATCTAAGTAATTTTCATTAACATGTTATCAAACTATTTATACTCTTATATTATAAAAAATAAATTTTAATAATAATTAAACTTATGTATGTTCATTAATAACATATAATTCCAATTCTGGAAAATGAAACCAATTTTACATGAACTTCATTACTTATTAACATGCAATCAAATCATGTAAACCAAGAAAGTTAACACTCATGAATGATAAAATTAAACACTATTAGTCAAAAAAATGTACATTAATGAACCAATTAATACTACGATGAATAAAATTAATGTATAAAATTCTATCAATTTCATAATTAATAAATTTAATTTTATTATCCAGGTTGTAATGTACAATTTGAAAACAACTTTTGGACATATTGTAAGGGTTTTCTTCTCGAACTGCCATTTTCCATTCAGGTTATGCTTTCTCACTCTTTACCCAAAATTAATTCTTTTTTATTTTTAGATAATTATTTTCACTTATGTTTATACATTCCAAAATCATTTATCCATATCATTTCATCTTTTTTATGGTAATTATATGTTTTACAAAGTTAACTTCCCTGTTCTTCCTGATACATATTCCCAATAAATGTGAGCATCACGATTTATTACCCATATTCTGGTATCAAAAATAATATAATTTAAAACACTATTAATTTACTATAATTAATAATTTTCCATGGAAAATACATATTTCTTCATTTATTTTTTTACACAAAAATTTATAAAAAATACAAATTATTTATAAAGAGATCTATTCTTTTCAAGTAAAGCGGTATTTCTCCCAAAATTCATAGATTATTTTATTAGAGTATTTTCATCAATTTAAACACCTATATTGAATTATATGATTTATTATGTTATATATATTATGATTATAATCTCCCATATTTTATTAAATGGTTTCCAATTAGTTTTATTATAGATGTTCTTTCTTAATACCATTCACCATACTACTTAGAATGATTAGTGATTATGTTTGGAGATTAGGGTAAGGCATTTAAATTTCATAAGTATATGTTGTTTATGATTATACTACTTCATATGAGGAATTAATTGGACTTAGTATGTGATTTTTGGGGACTGTTATAGCCCCTCTATGCATTGATAGGTATAATGAGGCAAATTAGATATAAACGTGCCTACGGACTTTCCCATTTTCAAATATGGTTTCAGTCGATTCCTTAACCATTTATTTCCAAATTTAATGGATAAGGACTTGACTATAAGTTTAATATGTTCATTATTATACATTCCATCACTATCATTTTATTTAATTTATAATCCATGAAAATATTCGACTAGTATACTATCCATAATAAGGCTACATTATCATGTGTTTATTTTAATGGAATTATTTATTGAGATTTTTTTACTTTCCATATTATTCTCACATTTATAGTTTAAGGCACGTGTTTCTAGTCATTCACCTTTCTCTATTGTTAATATTATATTCTAATTTATTAATTACCCTTGATAACCATCAAATCTAACCCATTTCTCATGATATATTTTCACTGTATGCGAAGATGAATATTATGAATCCCTTAAATGGACAATCTAGGAGTTATGGACATTTCCAATGTAATTTATATATTTTATTTCCTTTCATGTTTTAATTTAAAACATATGTTTTTAATCTAGTTTTTATAAAATAATAAACGATGTATTTCTTCAGGATTCAAATTCTTTTTTATTATTCCAATGTAATGAAGTAAAGCACCAATTCTGAGAAACTTGGGTCAGGGTCATTACAATAATACACCAAGGGTAATCTCCTCCTGTTAGTATATTATAATCATCTATTATAATCCACAACCATAATATTATTACTCAAAAAAAACATTTAAGGTTTCTGTAACCATACATTTCCCAATAACTTGATATATTCCAACCTCACACATGATAGTACTGAATGACTGAGTAGTATATATATATATATATATCCTAATATAGATCCATTTTAATGTAATATGTGATGTGATTTCGTTTTAGGATAACTATGATAGAGCATAACGATCGTACCATGATCCACAAAAATCTCTAACACAGGCCTAATGCATAACCCAAAATGTTTGGATCATTATATCTAACTTTATATTAGTCTATGGATGTATACCACTACTATTTTTAATATGAGTCATTATCACCCTCTTCATTACATAAGAAAACTATGTGTTCATTTGGGAATATCTGTTAATTCCATTCTCGATGTCACTCTATATAGCAACAAAATATACTAAACATATATCTTTCCGTTATCATCAACCGTGTTAGCCCCTTGTATTTTTAAGAAGTGAGAAACCATATCCAACCAGTCCACTATGAACCACATGGTATCTCAACATCTTGGGTTTGGGTATCCCCATCATAAAGTCTATGGTAACCTCAAAAAACATCACCACCAATACTAGAGCTTGATGAAGTAACCCCAGTTTTCTATGACACATAACCTTGATCCTCTATCAAGTTATAAAATTAGAATGAAATCCCGCATTACTTATTTTATGACCTAGACACTTGATTTTACATTTGACATTGCTATACATTCTTGTAGATCTTTAGTTAACTTCCCACTATGAAACATGGGAGGCTTCCATCATCACTTCTACCAGGAAAAAAGAACCATCCCATACTAGGATCAATAATCAAAACACATCCACCTATTTTTCATCATAGAATGTATCGATTTTTTCTTCAAACTCTAACACATCTTGAGACACTCTGGATCACGCTCCAGACTAGACATCCATAATTCCACTAATGAGGATGTGATCACCAGGTGTGCAAAAGATACTTCCCCTTAATACTCATCTTTACCCACCTAAAAATATTAAATTAAATCCATTTTCATGAACCTACCACAAAAATATACTTATAAATGTCCTACATCATCCTACAAAGAGTTAATATAATGATTTTGAATTTACTCAGTGGATATTTCATCTCATGTACAAATTTCTATAAGTTTTATACATAATGCATCAGATGAATATTCAGATAATACTTCTAAAAATTATAACATGGACACTTTTTGTCAATTTATATGAGAAAACTCTCTCACAATGTTAGTGTCACCCACATTTCAATGTATATATCCTAACTTCTATCTCTATTTCCATGGTAGGGTATTTCCAATCTTGGGTTCACAATTATTGAGATCGATAAGAAGCCACATTATCCTAAAACCTCATAGCAGCTCTAATCCCCACATCAAATGTGTTACAAATCACCAAATACCTATATTCATTCTTATAAATAATCACACTCAAATTTGATGTCAACCAAATCTTTGAATCAAAGATTTACTCTTCACACTTCTTTATGCAATAAAACATAACCCTCTTCCTTGTTTGTACATTCATGGGTTAATCACGGTAATACTAATCCTAATTATACCTCTAGTATTATGTGACCCAAATACCGAAACTCTAAATATAAATCACATTCCACATCTATAAAGATGATAAAAAAACATCTACCATTACTGGATAAACATATATTCCAACTTCATAAACCACATCATTGATAAATACCTACTCCCAAATCCAAAAGATAATCGTTGATATCAGGGTGTGAAGTGGATTTTCATGAGGTGTACTATGTACACACTCATGTTCCCTAGATTGAGATTATAATATCATGTAATATTTCTAGTATTCAACAATGAATAAAATGATGGGGGAGACCACATATAGTTTAATTATAATTTTATTAAGATAAAGGAACATTTTCACAGAATTCATTAGTACAAAAATAAAAACAAGACACTCATATAACTGAAATATAATCACAAGTTATTTATTTTATATTTATTCAGTTGTAACATGAAGCTGGTTTATCCAAAATACTAATAAATCTTTTGAAAACCACTAGGTTTCGCTTACATTATTTAACATGCAAAAAAACATTGATATAAGTACTTATTTTTCTATGTGATCTGGTTAAATTTCCTAGAGTCAACACAATTTTAATACTATTTTCCACATTTATAGGGAACAACATTAATGAATCCTATTGGTAAATTTATGGTCTGAGGAAGGAATTAACATCAAAATCATCAAACTATTCCTTGATATATTTGAACTCAACAGGTAAAAAGAATATATGGTTGAAATGATATCTGACATGTACTATGCTTAATATCAATCTCAAAATCAACCCCCCATTAAATGGAAATATGATGAAATCTCAAAGAAAAATATATTATAATTGTCAAATATAGGTGAAAAAATGATGAGATTCATAATTTGATCCACATTAAGGATCATTACAACAAAATAAACTAAAATTAATTCACTTTGGGGAGTATTATTTCCCACTATACCTACCATTATATCTTATTTTTATACCGACATACACATATAATGTGAATATTTGAGGAAGTAATGGATGATTATAGGAAATCCATGTAAAAAAATCTAAGAATCCATCACTGGAGTCTGCTTCATGAATGCATTTTTATTTATGAAATGGTCAAAGTTTGTGATACTTACTATCTATGATTTTCCTCTAAATCTTGTGAAGGATTGATGGTAAACCTCCACATAGTAGGTTTTGAAATCATGGATCTCTTTGAAAAATTCTAAATCATTGACAGTATATTTGAAAGTATGATATAGTAACACAAATTAGAAAATTCCATAATTCTTTTGAAAAAATCCTCCATGATTCATGAAACCCATTTCCAATAAAAATCCCATTATTTACAATATTTATGAATGGACCATGACCTTACACCTTCCAAAACAACTTCTTATTTTCCTACATATTGATCATTGGTTAAAAATGTAAAATTCATCACCCATGGTATTCATCCTTCTCAGAACCTTTTAATTATGTAATAAAGAGCCTCCACCCTATGTGGAGACACATATCCTGAAATCCACCTCCCTTTAGTAAGGAAAAAGGCCACATGGAGAACATGAGGTTTCATGAAGCATTCAACCGTTATGAAGCACTGCCTTCCAAAACCTGGACTTCACTCTGAGGTAGGGGAACCCTACAATACAAATAATATGACTTTAAAAATCCCCATACCTTCACAATGTTGTATTGATTCATGAATAACCTCTTTGAAATGTTGTAGGCATTATGAGACGCTTCTCCTGGCCTCCTTATGGTGAATCCATTCAGATGACACTCCATCATGAAGGATGAGTGCCCAAGTCCCCCACACCCATCCATGACTTGTAAAACTGTAACGTAAGTTCCCATTATACCAATTACCCCATTCCCCTAGCTCAATAAACTCTATTTGTGGACATTACCTCCCAAAAACACTTTTTTTCAGTATAGGCATGTTAATTCATGTTGATTTCCAACATAGTCGTGATATTGTGGGCATCATTAGTGACTACTACTCTTATCCTTATACGCTAGATGTACCAATGACATTCCATATCAATTGAAATATGGGTATTGATCATGTAATTTCTATGAGTAAAGAGTGATTCCACCCACATCTAAGATGCATAGCCTAAAACTGCCAAGTCCCATGTCATAGTTTTATGATGTTAAAATACACAACAACATTCTTAATACATGAAGTAAAACTTTAGCCTCACCCCATGCATCAAGGGCCTGAGTCACCATGTAATATTGACGTGGGATGTCCCTACCTGTTATAAAATCTGATGAAAATGGTGTACCCAGTGAATCATCATCATGGGATGCCACCCTATCTCCCACTATAGTTAAAAGACCTTCCACAATGGGTATGTAACATGTGTAACCCCACCATCCTCACTAAATAGTAACCCTATTGAAATAGGAATGCTTCCTTATGTAAGAACCATTTAGAGATTTACTATTTCTAGAATCATTCGAGTAGATTCCAAAGGTAATCTGCACACAGTACAAAAAAATAACAAATCATTATTTGAAAAGAATATTCTAAATGCAAGTCCCATGACATCACTTATGTAAATACTTTTCTAAAATGAAAATTACATCTATTTCCTAATCTTTTTTCTGACACCAATAATTACTCATGTTTGATTAGAGGTTAGTATAAATCATGACATCTTTACAATTCAAAAACTCCCAATAGTTCCCCAATCAAATATTAGCACTAACCTACACCTCAAACAGGAATCTTATATAGTGTAATACCTGACCAAATGATCCATTGCGATGCTAATTCATTATTATAACAAACCATTTTGAATTTCATGGGATTTTATTGCTAACTAAATATTATACGTATGAAGCCTCCTTAACTTCCAAACCCAATATCGAAAATGACATAATGTTCTTTGTGTCCCATCCCTAGTAAGATCGTGTCCCCACCGTGAGACCTCATCACTTATAGGTCCCTCTTATTAATTAGAATAAGTCACATACCAAAACCTAACCAATCCTCTTACTCTTTCGTGTCCTTACCATGAGATGTTAAACATCATGGATTGGTCCTATCACATAACCTTAAACTGTTACATCAAACTACATGGGTTTTGATCAGTGTAAGCTAAATAAAGAAAATAAAAAGCCTCCCAAAGGTTCAATACCAAATATGGTAAAATAATAGTGTTCCCCCTTATGGACACACCTCCACGATCCACTTTAAGGGGATTTAAAATCAACCACCCTGGGTCCACCTCCATAGAGTATTATAATTCCTCAATTTTTTGTCTGCCTCCATGGGGAATCCTGATCCATTGGTAAACCATCAAGTGTTTCATTGTCCCTCCTAGGGACAAACCTCCATGATCCATCTGATGTGACATTCTGATCATCCACACCAAGTCTACATACAAAGGATGTTATGATCAATCCACATGAGGTCCACATCTTTCGTAAGACCTGGTGCATCGATAATCCTTCAAGTGTGACAATATCTCTCTTGGGACACACCTCCTTGATCTTCCTAAAGAGGTATTAAAATTTGGCATCCTATACCTTGGAGACATTAAACATGTTCCATCATGTCCCCACCAGAGATTAAACATTTTCCCATCATGTCCCAAAAAGAAATTAACCTTGTTCACATATCCACAAGATGTCAAACACATGAATTAATCTATCATTACGGGATAATATGACCATGGAAAAGAATTTCCATACTTAGGACACACCTTATTGTTTTACCTCCATGGGGAGTTTTTATCCACCTTTTATCATATATATATGATTTTAAACTTGTGAAAAACCTTATAATACAAAATCCATGAAAGTATGGGATTCCAATGGTGAAATCATTGGAATGTATGCACCAATAACATGAACTACCTCATGGGAATCATCCGAGGCCTATAGTAAAAGTTCTTTGAGGAGAAATTCCTATGAAATTACTTATCTTGGGATAAAAATAGATTCCTTGTGTTTTATGACTACGATACCTCAGTGAAATTACCACCTAAGAGGAATATTTATAGGTTACCAATTCTCCCAGTGTCCATAAATGCGCAGTGACCCCCAACATCACTATTCTCATGAACATGATGCTAAGGGAGCATATATTCTCATTGGAATCAAAATTTATAGAAAGAGGAAGTGTAATTAAGAAATTTCCACAAATGAGATTGAACTGAGAATGATTTCCATGAACATGACTTAACACTATGTGGGAGACCTAGAATATGTGATGATCTCCAAGAAGGTATCCATGGAATGAGAAAATGACATCTGATAATCCCTTTTGGATCAAGGAGAATACATCACCAATAATAGTTATGAAATAATATTTCCATTAGGATTTGGGAAGGTGGGGATATAGCTTACCAGTGCATTCACACATCATGTCGTCGATGTACAGGTGGGAGAAAGTGAAATTACCAGAAAAATAATTCCTTGGTCATCGTAATCTTATCCCTTTTAGGTGATGTGTATGTCCCTCATCTCTAAAAAAATTTGAAGTGTACATAGAATAAATTGACCCATTGAAAGCAAACAATCAAAAAAAATCTTGGATTATACTATATTATGAATCACCATACATTCAAGAAGTCTGTATATTTAATAAGTAATTATGTGAAGTTATGAAGATGATCCAAAATCATTCACATGGGTTTATCGATAGATAATAGAAAAAATAAAAATTAACCAGTATGTTTATACAAATAAATTCTTGATGAGATACGAATGAATGAGATTCACCAATATTAAAAAAAAATATCAATAGAGGGTTCTTATGAAATTAACAACATAACTATAACTATGGATGATCTATATCCTCTACCACCTGAAGGTAGATTAGCTACATAATATCTTCTATAAATCAAACCATAATTCTGAAAATATCATAGACAACAGATTCACATACCAATCTGAGGTTAGGTAATGTAGAACATATCCACCTATATCCTGTCTAGATCCATATACAAGCATCCATAATTCCATATCATAGATCCTCTACAAATGAACAATAATTCTACATAGTGACAAGTCCTGATAGAGAAAGGAAATTCCCTTTCATCATTTTCTATTCTCTTGTATTTGATGAACTTGGGAGATATATATTCTATGGGAGGGGTTTATGAACTTCTCCTCAACTAAATTTTTTCACTTCCACTATAGCATCAATCCTTAAACTGCCTTTTTCTTATACATTGAATAAGAAATTGGGACACCACTAAAGAGATTACATGTTATTACACCAAAAATAAAAAAGAATAGATATAGAAATATCTTCCTCAAAACTATTATTTATCATTACTTACTTTTTAATCCCTATATAATAGTCCATCTTGTGATTTTTCCTAACCTCACATTTCACCTCTTTAAAAATACTGCTGAAAATGTTTCAGAGTTTTATTTCCCTATTGCACATAATAAGACAATTAATCAGAAAAACCATGGACACTAACACTGAATGGGCTGATACTAACATAATATCACATGGGATATACCTAAACCTATAATCACAATATATATATTATTAATTAGTGAAAGGGACCTAAATTTATAGGTCCTTGATGGTCTCCCATGTTAGAACTTCATGTGTACCTTTTGAAAGAATAATATCCCATGATCATCCATCAGTTTATTGAGGCAGAAATGTCCAAATATTTTACATTTTATCATGTATGATATCTACCAGGTAAATGGAAATCTCTATGACTTGTATCACATCTTATATATCTCAGGTTCTTTTTTACCCTCTATGGACAGGAGATGTTAGCGTTTGATACCAAGAGTATAGTATACTATCACTATCCCACCCTTATTTTCCCCTCCAACCTAAATAGGTATGTTCCAAAAAAATTATTGAATGGATATAAACCATGAGATGTTTAAAAATACATGGGAGCATGCTCAATAATATCCTTCTATAATACATGTGGTGAAACTGGGTGCAAAATATATCAATGAGGTAGAACATTATAAAATAAAAACTCTAACCAGAAATAAATCCAAAATGTAATCATTGATGACTAAATATTTATCATAATAACGAACAAGGGTTTAAAATAAGTTTCAACCTATGAGGGCTCCCACAAGAACAAGGAATGACCCGCATAGGCTACTAATGTAGAAATTCTAATACAATTATACATTCATATTAGACAAATCCATTTATACACACTGACGAATAATATACACTTGCTCATATAAAATAATACTGATAAAAAAATATTCCAATGAAAATACCATTATTTCAACAGTAATATAAATTACTTAGTCTATATATTTTTCATGCCCTATGAATATGATATATCATCCAATATTCTAATAAAAAAAGATTTGTCAAAAACTGAATTCCAAAAATTACTTCACCAACACCCTAAAAATCACCTAATTTGAAATAAATAAACACTAATATAAAATAGGATTAGTATAAAATCACAATTTCTTGGAAATTTAGATTTCTACTATACATTGTTATCCCTGAACATTTATAGTTCCCATGTCTGAGTCTTATCCACCCTATCTCCCATATACACTTTCCAAAATCATGGAAATCAGATGAAGAGTTTTTTTAACCCATTTCATTGATTCCATTTTGTAAGATCCTGAAAAAATGAAAAAATATTAATTAAGAAGATCACATGAACCCATGTTCACCTCTCCATATACAAAAGGATGCTAACAGGTGGGGACTAAGAGGGGAATCCTAAGGGGAATATTCAGTTTGTATTAAGTAACTATCAGAGTAAATAACATAAGTGATTGATAAATAGTATTTGAATATGGAATAATTATTAAATCATAAATATAGAAATAGAAACATAATATATCATCCTTTTAAATAATAGTTTGAATAATAAATCACACAATAGAAAACAATTCAACTGTTCCCCATAAGTAGTGGGTAAATATTCTAGATGAATGTGAATTAGAAAAAAATTAGCTTACATCAAGGATAAAGTCCATATATAATTGTTTAAATCATTTTTTTAATCATAATAAACTACCCACCATAGTTTTTTTCTTTATTTAATCCATAATCATAAAATATATATGTGTACCGATAATCCTAAGTAGTGTTTGAGTATGAATCCAATAAGGATACAACCGATCTCCCTCAAAATAAGTGAATAAAATATATTGGTGCATTCCATAAATGTAAACATAACTCATATAATTTAAATTTATATCAGTTAATCATATTATATGTGATTCATACATACATACTGATTATATATGGAACATCCCTCTAACAGATGGAAATTCAACCAACAATGTCTAACACATCCTTTATGATGGTGTCGTAAAGAAAAGGCATTTGAAAATTCCAATTTAAATTGAAGTTCCGTGAACATACTAAAGAAATGTTTCACACAAACCTATCAGGGAAATATCCATACAACTCAATATACATTTTTATAGTAGTAGAACATGTAATATAAATACACTGAATGTCATATCAATCCTCATGTCATGTCAAGATGTAGTCACAGAAATAAAAAATCCATATATGAAGAAACATTAACCATAAATCCCATGAGATACACATGTACACTGTATATAATCAACTATTATACATTTGTATCATGTCTAACAGACACACACAAAAAAATTAGGCAATAAACTAGTATAAATATTTTCTAAGGATATTTACCACCAAAGTCACATAAAATGATGTAAGGGTCTTAATGGTTGATTACCATGTACAATTTGAGAAGTATAAATACTAGAAACCAGTATAATCCCCATTAAAACATATTATAACTCTTGGGTAATGGTTGAAGATAATCCAAACCCAAAAGGTAGTATAAGATAACAAATACTTGAAATATTATGCTAAAAATGGTCTTGGTCCTAGTAATGTACAGATGTCAAATATTTCTTTTAGGAAATATTTTTTTTCATTGATGAAAAATTCTATTCTTAAATATAACAGGAATCCATATATGTTACAAATAAATTCCATATATCAGATTCTATTCATGGTATGTTATGTATATCTAGAAGAAACAAAAAATATGGAGTTATGTAGATCACATACCTCATTTCATAATTATAAACATCATTGGTTCATTTACATTCAAGAATATAAGTGAATGAAATCATTGGTGATGACCTATGGACTCTATATATTCAAGAGGACATCATTATGATGAAGGAAATGTTAAAAATGGGTGGTAAATGGGAACAACAAGTGATTTTTAGTCAATCAAGTCATTCCTATAGAATTTGGACACATGGAATGATTTTAATAGTTTTTTAGGTGAGGCCACACAATTTGATAAATTGGTTTTCTTAACTATGCACTGCCATTTAGCTACTGCCTCAAGGACCATTAGACTTTAGAGAATTAGAATATGTTGGGTAAACTTTGATGAAATTCTAAACCATTAAAAACCTCAAAAAAAATTTGAAACCAACTAAAATACATTAGAGATAACCCAATAAATTTTGTTCATAAAAAATATGATTAATTTATTAAATTAACCTATAAGACACATAAAAAAATTGAGTTCATTTCACTAAGATTCAATACAGGATAAAAATTATGGAATTCTTATTGTGTGTCCAATGTGGGAGAACATTACTCCTGTATTATAATAAGTATTATAGTAACTATATTATGATTCTTCAAAAAAAACCATCCTATTCCATAACCATTAATACATCTTTTTAAGGTATCCAAATATAAAAACATTTTCCACAAACATAACCAAAAATAACATCTTGGGACTTTTTCCAACATATTAAATTATATATATATAGAATAAAATTGTGTTTTCGTGTATTTTGGTGTAATTATTTATTTCATATATATATATATATATTAATTATGTATTTCATATATATACAAACAAAAATATTTACAAATATAGAGAATCATAATTTATTTTAAAAATAGATATATAAGAAAATAAATCATAAATATATTCTTATGAACATACTAGGGGGTCCATAATTTGTATCATCTAACCAGACATGAATATTTTTTAAAAATTCAAATATTAGTTATGTCTTTAAATAGTCATAAAGTATAAAACAACATAATTTTTATATAGTGTTATAAAGACAAGACATCCAGTATCGCTACTTCGTTTAAAAAAGAACTGGGAATGGATCCCTTTTTCAATGATAAAAATGTAAATCTTATAAAGGTTAACATTAAATATATATTTTCATACTATTTTTGGATGATATCCAAAATAAATGGTTTTTTATTTGTTGAAAAATATTAATTAATTAAACAAATAGGCATTGGGATGTTGGTAATAGGGGAGTTTGACCTTTATCACTCAACCCAATGTCTTGATAAAGATCCAATTTAGTTAGAAAAAATATTCACTATATGTTATGATATATGTCTCTGTGTGTGTGTCCATAAGAAAATATATTTATAAATATATATATATATATATAATTGTAATAAATTATTTTTCTACTATTATGTTAATATATAAAGACATAAATATATAACAACATGACCTGATACACGCATTCAAACAAATATACACACATACGAATATTTAATATATATATTTATATCTTCTATATTGAATTTATATATATTGAAAATATTTTATATTCCATTATATTTATATATTATGTGTATATATATAATTTTATTTTCTGCAATTATTTTTCATTTTAAAACTTGAAGTAAAAAGTAAAAATTTTTAAAAATTAATTTAAAAATACATAAGGTAATAATAAAAAAAAATTGAAAATATATTTAGAAAACATAGATATATGAGAAAAATATTTATCAACGTATAATGAAAATTGAACAATCCAAAATATTTAAGAGATAGTGAAGTAAATACTTATCAAATTATAATCAGAAAAATTGCATGCCTCATAAAAGATAGACAATTATATAGATATGAAAATAATATAATCTTCTATATAAGACTCATAAAATGACATTCATTGGTGTTATTTTCACCACATAAATGAAATAAATAGTGTATAAGTTATGTGTCCCATAGAAATAAAACTGAGGCCTAAATATCTTACTAGTTGAGTAACATAGATATAAATAACCCCATAAAATAATATAATCAATATAATATTTTAATATAATTAAAAAAACGAAATTAATGATATAACATGTCACATGTCACTTTGTCACCACACAAAAAAAGAGAGTGGTTAATACGACATTTATCTCACTGAAATAAACAATGAGATGAAATTCTATAACATTATGTCATGAATATCATTGTACTCTTTAATGTTTATAATATAATAATTATTAATTTTTTATACATATAATAAATAAAATTATCTTATTATGTCATATCATATATGATTTAATTATGTCCTTCTATTACACATTTGTTAACAATTACATGTTAATGTTATGTTTCAGTTAGTGATCACATTGTTTTTCATTAATTATTTGAGTTATTATCCTTAGTACATATACATAGATCATGAATTAAAAATATCTAAAATGATAATCCTGATACATATATACATATATATATATATATATATATATATATTCAGTATTTATTTCTTCATGGTGATTCATAAATTTTTTTGATATAAAATGAAATACATCATTCATAGAGATGGTAGACCGTATATACACATGAGTGCTTTTTCATTTTCTTATCATATTAAAAGGAAATAATAGTATATGATATATTATAATTATAGAATCATATTTATGTTATATATAATATATATTCATTAAATTTATATTTTTTACAATCCATGTGAAATATAGATGATAAAAAAATCACATTGCATCATTGAGATGGTAAGCCATACCTATGCACAAGTGATGTTATCCTTTCTCTAACGAATTGGTGGTAAAAAGATAGAAATGATATTTTCCTTCCATAATAAATATTAGGTCATAATTATCATATAAAAATAGTTTTTTCTATCATAATACCCAACCATGGGAGGTGTTAAAGGAAAAAATGAACAACATCATTTTCTGAGGTAGTAGATCACCGTACACAAGAACAATAAGTTCATTGCCCACTAGATCGAAGCCTGTGAGAGTGTAGGTCTTAAACATAATATGAAAACATTCCAATATATTTACGATACTTAAGATATTATATAAACATGAAATAAAAAAATAATTTAATGTGTTTCAGTAAGAAATAAAATAGAAATGTTTGTTGATGAAAATTGCTTATTCTTTGGGAATCACATTTTTATTTTCCTAAAATGACATATTTGGTTAAATTTATAAATAAATTAATGAATATGGAATGAAGGAAGGGAATTTTGGATCATAATTTTAGATATTTTTTACAAATTAAATAGGTTTTTAAGTATTATGAGAGTAAAATTATAGGTTCCCTTTTATAAGAGAGAGAAAAAAAGCTTTTGGAATTTCATACAACATTAATTTATAATAAAATCATTCTAAACAAAATACATCCAAAATTTCATTTATTGAAATAAATGACATTATAAGGTCATAATATAATAACCCAATAGATTTTATTCATTTTTTATTGTTATTTTAACACTTATCATTTTGATTAGATCTTAGTTAAGCCATTTTAATTTTATCAATGGTCACCATGTTTTTATTATTCAGAGGATGTAATTTTTACATATAAATTGTAAATTGAACTATAAATGTAAAATGAAATATATTATAGACTATTTACCTACCACTTGTCCTTTTTTTAATATTTTTATGAATTTTAATTCATTTAATAATATATTATTTAAAAAAATATCATAAGTGTCCATTTTAAAACAATTCATAACTTTGACATTAAGAAAATTGATGAAATAATAAAAATTCAAAAAAATTGATAGAACACACCCATAAAATGATATATTCACCAGAAAAATCATTTTTCCACATTAATTATGTCAAAATATATTTAAATTAATATTTACAATAACATTTAATCGATTGTTTCATTAATTAGGGAATTATTGCATCACCATTTTGTAGTTATTCATGATAATTATTTCTTAACTGAAAATTAAAAGTAAAATACTATGATGTATATAATACTTTTATATTTAATAATAATATATATATTCGAGAATATATTCAATATATCCCTATATTAAAAATAGTATACATATGAAAAGTGAGAGTGTGACATTTTGTCACTCCCTATGAGTTTTATAATACTTAAGTCATTTTCATGGACAAGTTTCCAATAAATTATTCAAGATCTATAATATGATGTTAATGGTTATATTTTCTTCATCCAATAACTTTTATTTAACGTTTTGTTGCAGTTTTATAAGTTTTATTATATTATTTTGACTCTTAATTCTTAGATTTACCCTTAACTGTTGTACTCAAAATTATTAAAGTTACTATTAGTTTTAATGAAAAACAAAATTGAAATATTTACTAAATTTTTGAAATTTTTATTAAAATTATATAATAAATTTTTTATAACTCAATCAATTTTTTTAATATTAATTTAAAATTAATCACATTGATGGGATATGAAAATTGGCTTTTAAAGTCAAAACTTCCAAAAGATTGACAATATTTTTGTAAAGACCCGTAAAATTCAAGGGAAATTTTTTCTTAATTTTCTTTAGAATTTTACAAGAGCGCAGTTTCAGACGGCACCTGATTCCGAGGCCCGGAGTGCCCGGAATTAATTTCCGAAGTTTGGCTCGGGTACGTTCAGTGAACGAACGAGCGGGAATTCCTAACTTTTGATCCGGTGCTCGGAATTGAAATCTGAGGGCACCGATGAACTCGCAGCGCCGATATTCGCTTAAAGAGTCCTTTTAGGGAGTTGCGTTTGTTGCGGGTTGAAAGTTAGTTTTTGGGTTTTTAGTTTAAGTTAAATAAAATTTGTGAGGAACAAATTTTATTTCTTTTAACTAGTTAAGTCCTACCAAAGGGAGTTGGGAGTGGGACCCACATCCACTTAACCTCCCTTGGGAGGATTAAGTGAGGTGGGGTCCACACGAACCCCAACTCCTCAAATTCTCTCAAAACCTCCCCTTTAACTCTTTTCTTTTAATGTTGACAACTTAAGTTACTTAATTAATTAAGGGAGTTAAACCCTTTTTGAATTTCAAACCTTTGAAATTCTTGTGGTTAAGTTATGAAATAATATAAGTTAAAGCTTATATTATTCTAGGAGTTTCTTTTACCCTTGGAAGGATTTCTTGAGAGCTTTGGAAGCTTTTCTTCTTCTTCTTCAACTCAACGAAGAACGCGAAGAAAGTCGTTCTTCAACGAAGAACTTCTCCGCCGAAGAACACGATCCATCCGCGACGCCGTGTCCGCGACGAGACGTACTTCTTCCGCGTCATCTCTTCCGCGACGGTTTTCCGCGACGAACGCCTTCGATAACGACTCTTCCTCTGACGTCAAAGGAATCGACACCGATATTCCACGACACCGTCAACGTGCGACTATCAAGGTATGGGTTCTTGAGTTCGTTGTTTCCTTTTTATTTGACTTTCCTCAAGACTTGACGTAGAACGCTCAAGTTTCCGACGAAGAACGCTGCTCCGCTCTTCTTCGTCTTCGGTGTCAACGAGAGAGAACACCGCACCTTCCTCGGACAACCTTCGTCGGCGTACAAGGATTCGCCAACGACGTGCCTCTTCGGACGCGCCTCTTCGTCGTTGAATTTGACGAACGACGACCGCGTCGCCCGACCTCCGCGACGTCGTCTTCCGCGGAATGTAGAGCGATCTTCGAACTTATACCCGAGGTAGGGGTTGTTGTTTTGGTTTCCTTTTTCCTTTTCTTGCTCGTGGATCGCATGTCTACGTGAGACATTTAAATATTTTATTTAAGTGTTATAGTTAACGCGAGGGGGGCCGGACCGCACTAACACGGCCGAACCCCCCCTCCATTGTTCTTGTTTAATTTTTGCGGAGGAAAGCAAGTGGCGTGGTGCCATCGCACCACGCGGATGAACGTGTAATTATCTTACACGATGCCGTTGCACGCACCATGGAAGAAACAACAAGAACGCGACGCCGTCGCGCCGCGTTGAAGAAATATCATGGCACGGCAAAGGGGCGCGGTGCCGTCGCACCCCGTCGGATGACGAACGCCGCGGCCGGTTCCGGGCCGCGGCGGGACAAGGAGACCGCGGCCGGTTCCGGGCCGCGGCGGGACGAGAAGACCGCGGACGGTTCCGGGCCGCGGCGGAAGAGGAGACCGGCGGCCGGGCCACCGGCGTCGGAAGTCGAGGGCGGGACCGGAATTTCCGGTCCCGTTGGTAAAAACCGGCCGGCCAGCTGGCCGGCCGGATATCTTAAAACCGGGGAATTTAATTCCCCGGCCACCTAATCAAAACCCCCTCTTAATGAGGGGGGGGGGGGGGGGGGGGGCGGTTCTTGAGGGAAGGGGGAAGCCGCCCCCTTGGTCCGGCGCCAGCAGGCCCCCCCACGTGAGGGGGGGGGGGGGGGGGGGGGGGGGGCGGTTTTAAGAGAACCGGCGCGGCACAAAGGCCGCGCCCCTTGAAAGGACCGCGGGGCTTAGCCCCCGCGTGCGCCGCGGCCCGCCGCCGCCATCGCGGCCCGCCGCCGCCGCCACCGCGGCCCGCCGCTGCCGCCACCGCGGCCCGCCGCCGCCGCCGCCCCCGCGGCCCGCCGCCGCCGCCGCCGCCGCACCGCCCCGGGGGGGGGGGGGGGGGGGGGGTCGGGCCGGGTCGGCTCGGACCCGGACCCCCCCGTTTCGAACCAGATTTGGTTTTTGGCTCATAACTTGAGCCTCGGACCTCCGATCGACGAACCGTCAGCGGAAACGCGATCCTTGGATCGAGGCGGTCGTTTCGGTATATCGCACTCAAGGTTTCGGTTTACTTTGAGTTCGGCCGGGTTGGTTCGTTCACGGAACCAACCGGGCCTTCGGAGCAGAAACGCTCATATCTTGAGCTACGGACGTCCGATTGACGTGCCGTCAGCCGCGTTGTGTTCCTCTTAGAGAGACGGATCTTTTGGCATACTCCGCCCGAGGTTTGGACGCAGGTGGAGTACGGTCGGGTTGGTTTTGCCTTAAAAACCAACCGGGCCCCAAAACTCACAGACCGGGCGTCCGATTGACGCGCCGTCTGTTTCGTTGACTTCCTCTTGATGAGACGGAACTTTTGACATACTCCGCCCGAGTTTTGGATACAGTCGGAGTATGGCCGGGTTGGATTGTACCCGAAATCCAATCGGGCCCCTGGAACGGGAAAGCTGATATCTTTCAGACAGGACGTCCGTTTGACGAACCGTCAGCGGCGTTGGTGGTTACGTTTAGTAACGGTCCCAATGCGTATACCCTATGGGAGTTCGGGGTACAGTTGAGATACGGTCGGGATTGGTTTCGCTCTCGAAACCAACCGGGCCCCTGGGACGAAAAGGCTAATAACTCACAGACCGGGCGTCCGATCGACGCGCCGTCTGTTGCGTTGAGACCCCTGTGACGAGACGGACTTTTGAGATACTTCTTCTTGGGACTTTGAGATACTTGGAGTATCGACCAGTAGCTCGTGGAGCGGACCCTCCCGGAGACGAGCGTGCAGAGTACGGAGACCGTGTAGCCGGCTAGGACCTGACGACTGCTTGACCGACTCGACTTGGAGTGAGTCGACTAGCCCAGTGGACGGAGTGCCGATATTTGGCTGCAGACCCACGGCGGACGGAGCGCCAGGTAGTTGGCAGCAAACCCGCGGTACTCGACAGGAGGAGTACCTCAGTAGGCTATTTGGGCGAGCGCCTGGTATTTGGCGACAGACCCTCAGCGGACGGAGCGCCAGGTAGTTGGCCGCAAACCCGCAGTACTCGACAGGAGGAGTACCTCAGCAGTCTTAGGTTAGTGAGCAGTACCTCGGAGTCGTGACAGGACCACTGCACACTCCAGAGATGGAGCTCTTCAGCAGTTACGGTTTCGATAATGAAAATCCTGGTTTGAGCTGAGACTTTTGACCTTGTGTTTACCTCATGATTGAGATGGGTCACTTGCTAACTTTGGTATATGTATGGGCATATACCCGAGTAGTGGTTATCCGTCGTTTTCACAATCCTTGTGTTTCCTCATGATTGAGATGGGTTACTTGATAACTTAGGTATATGTATGGGCATATACCTAAGTAGAGTTTATCTGTTGAGATCTTCTTGTGTTTATCCTTGTTGGTTTTAGTGAGACCCTGAGGGTCTCGGGGTCCCTACTGAGTATCGTTATACTCACCCCTGCACGGGCTATGCCCGCACCTCGTTGTGTTGGTTGCAGACGACAGACAGTGCTGACAGAAGCCGAAGGTTCGAGGACTGGACGGTACCTGGAGGTGGACTATACGACGAGGCGGTACCCGGAGGTGGACCACTGGGCGGGACATACTCGGAGCGGATGGCGGGACCCGAGGAGCAGAGGAGCTATCTGTACCCACCCTTCAGGTGGGATTTCCAGTGGACATCTCAGCGTAGCAGCTTTACTTTTCAGTCACTGTTTTCCCTTTCGAGTTGTACTTTACAGTTGGGCTTGTATTTCCGGCCCCTTTTTACTTTTCAACTCTTCTTTTTGTACTTAGTGTTTTACTTCCAATGTACTCTGTGGTGCTTGTTTTCTTTTATAAAGGCAATGCCTTCCCAGTTATCGGGATTTTACGCTTTTGGTGCTAGTCGCCAGCCCCTGGCCTATGGAAGGCGGGCTTGGGGTAGTCACGGCACGGGCCCCGAGGGCGGGTCGTGACAAATTGGTATCAGAGGAGTTCAGTTCTACCGCATAACTTATAACTCTGATCTTTCTTTCTGTGAAGCAATAGTGTTAAGGGTACCGAGTGTGGTTTTCAGTTCAGGGAGTCCAGTGTTGGTGCGGGCGGCCGACGTATCCATACACCAGGACCCTGACAACTGATTTCCGACTTTGTGCACGAAAACACTGATTGCGTGTGTGTTTTCAAAAGTTTTTCCCCTCAAAACAGCTCAAACCAGGTCAGCTCACCAGGTAAAATCCTTTGATCGTGTTACGTTGTTTCTTTCAGAATGGCCCCACGACGGCAGCCAGTTAGGGTTCCGAGAATCGAACATGACGACAGCCCACCGAGCAACGAGGCCTCGGTGCAGGGCCCTTTGTCAGCGGTGGCACCGGCGGTAGCTCTACCCGCCGAGCCCCCGATGCTTCCAGCAGCAGCCGCTGACGATGCACGTCGCCTCAGCGCACTGCATGAGTTTCAGCGCCAGCGACCGCCCAGGTTTCGCGGGGAGACGGATCCCCAGGCTGTAGAGGACTGGCTGGAGGCAGTGGTACGAGTGTTTAGGCTAGTGAGGACACCAGCAGACCTCATGGTGATCCTCGCTGCGAGCTTACTACACGCAGCAGCGGAAGCGTGGTGGAGTTTGTGCCAGTATCTCTACACCCCTAGCGTGTACAGGAGATTCTACCTTTACCGCATGTTTTTCGATCAGAAGCCGAGTCATCTGTGGGCAGTAGACAGATGATGCAGAGGTCCAGGAGGACCAGACCAGCAGTTGGGCGATCTCGGGTTTTAGGACCAGTGGTGCAGGGCACCCGGAGTGGGAACAGAGCTAGCCGTGCAAGGAGCAGGTTGTGTTACTCATGCCGCGGAAAGGGTCACCTGGCACGTGACTGTCCGACTCCTCGATCCGCAGGCTTGGAGGGAGCCACCGAGGTTGAGGCAGCGACAAATGCTTGAGCAACAGTAAAGCAGGTGGACAGGAGCGGAACTAGTGGATACGTCTCTTGTACTTCTAGTTCCATGTTAATGTTTCTTTTGTGTAGCGTCTTGTATTATGAGCTGCAATAATAAAAGACGCATCCTTTGTGATGTTTTCATTCCTGTCCTCTTTTGTGATGTTACTAAGAGGTTCCAGTTGACTGTTGACTTGACCCTCACTTGTGAGACATCTACTGGAGGAGACCAGTTACCACACACTGATACCGACAGTGTGACTCAACCCTTGGAGGCGAGAGTAACGGTTGGATCTCTTAGTAGTAGCGTCTAGGCCTTACGACGTCATCCTTGGTATGGATTAGTATCATCCATGTTAGGATTGACTGTTTTAGGCAAAGAATGTGGTTCATCCAAGGGATGAGACCAGGTTTCTCTTATCGGCAAAGAAGAAATCTCGCAGCTCTTGTGGGACCAGAGATGGTCCGGGCCACGTCAGAGGAGGTCCATGTCATCCAGGAGCGGATGAGGACAGCATAGAGCCGGTAGAAGTCATACGCTGACAGGAGGCGGAGGCCACTAGAGTTCGAGGATGGTGACCACGTCTTCTTGAGGGTCTCACCTCGACGTGGTATTCGGAGTTTTGGCCGAGGCGACAAGTTATCTACGCGCTTCATCGGACCCTTCCAGGTCCTCAGCAGGGTTGGTGAGGTGGCTTATCGCCTGGCTCTACCACCTCAGTTGCACCGGGTGCACGACGTCTTACACATGTCTCAGCTGAGGAGATACGTGCACGACCCGACCCACATCCTTGACGATGGGGCGACTTTTACGGAGGTCCCGTTGGAGATAGAGGATCGACAGGAGCGGGTCATACATGGACGATCGATTCCTCTTGTGCGCAACAGATGGCGGCACGGGAATCTCCAGGAGAGCACATGGGAGCGGGAGGCTCAGATGCGTGCTCAGTACCCTCTTTTGTTTCCCTAGTTTTTGATGTAGCTTTACGGGGACGTAAAGCCCTGAGGTGGGAGTAATGTAAAGACCCGTAAAATTCAAGGGAAATTTTTTCTTAATTTTCTTTAGAATTTTACAAGAGCGTGGTTTCAGACGGAACCTGATTCCGAGGCCCGGAGTGCCCGGAATTAATTTCCGAAGTTTGGCTCGGGTACGTTCAGTGAACGAACGAGCGGGAATTCCTAACTTTTGATCCGGTGCTCGGAATTGAAATCCGAGGGCACCGATGAACTCCCAGCACCGATATTCGCTTAAAGAGTCCTTTTCGGGAGTTGCGTTTGTTGCGGGTTGAAAGTTAGTTTTTGGGTTTTTAGTTTAAGTTAAATAAAATTTGTGAGGAACAAATTTTATTTCTTTTAACTAGTTAAGTCCTACCAAAGGGAGTTGGGAGTGGGACCCACATCCACTTAACCTCCCTTGGGAGGATTAAGTGAGGTGGGGTCCACACGAACCCCAACTCCTCAAATTCTCTCAAAACCTCCCCTTTAACTCTTTTCTTTTAATGTTGACAACTTAAGTTACTTAATTAATTAAGAGAGTTAAACCCTTTTTGAATTTCAAACCTTTGAAATTCTTGTGGTTAAGTTATGAAATAATATAAGTTAAAGCTTATATTATTCTAGGAGTTTCTTTTACCCTTGGGAGGATTTCTTGAGAGCTTTGGAAGCTTTTCTTCTTCTTCTTCAACTCAACGAAGAACGCGAAGAACGTCGTTCTTCAACGAAGAACTTCTCCGCCGAAGAACACGATCCATCCGCGACGCCGTGTCCGCGACGCGACGTACTTCTTCCGCGTCATCTCTTCCGCGACGGTTTTCCGCGACGAACGCCTTCGATAACGACTCTTCCTCCGACGTCAAAGGAATCGACACCGATATTCCACGACACCGTCAACGTGCGACTATCAAGGTATGGGTTCTTGAGTTCGTTGTTTCCTTTTTATTTGACTTTCCTCAAGACTTGACGTTGAACGCTCAAGTTTCCGACGAAGAACGCCGCTCCGCTCTTCTTCGTCTTCGGTGTCAACGAGAGAGAACACCGCACCTTCCTCGGACAACCTTCGTCGGCGTACAAGGATTCGCCAACGACGTGCCTCTTCGGACGCGCCTCTTCGTCGTTGAATTTGACGAACGACGACCGCGTCGCCCGACCTCCGCGACGTCGTCTTCCGCGGAACGTAGAGCGATCTTCGAACTTATACCCGAGGTAGGGGTTGTTGTTTTGGTTTCCTTTTTCCTTTTCTTGCTCGTGGATCGCATGTCAACGTGAGACATTTAAATATTTTATTTAAGTGTTATAGTTAACGCGAGGGGGGCCGGACCGCACGAACACGGCCGAACCCCCCCTCCATTGTTCTTGTTTAATTGTTGCGGAGGAAAGCAAGTGGCGTGGTGCCGTCGCACCACGCGGATGAACGTGTAATTATCTTACACGATGCCGTCGCATGCACCATGGAAGAAACAACAAGAACGCGACGCCGTCGCGCCGCGTTGAAGAAATATCATGGCACGGCAAAGGGGCGCGGTGCCGTCGCACCCCGCCGGATGACGAACGCCGCGGCCGGTTCCGGGCCGCGGCGGGACAAGGAGACCGCGGCCGGTTCCGGGCCGCGGCGGGACGAGAAGACCGTGGCCGGTTCCGGGCCGCGGCGGCAGAGGAGACCGGCGGCCGGGCCGCCGGCGTCGGAAGTCGAGGGCGGGACCGGAATTTCCGGTCCCGTTGGTAAAAACCGGCCGGCCAGCTGGCCGGCCGGATATCTTAAAACCGGGGAATTTAATTCCCCGGCCACCTAATCAAAACCCCCCTCTTAATGAGGGGGGGCGGTTCTTGAGGGAAGGGGGCAGCCGCCCCCTTGGTCCGGCGCCAGCAGGCCCCCCCACGTGAGGGGGGGCGGTTTTAAGAGAACCGGCGCGGCACAAAGGCCGCGCCACTTGAAAGGACCGCGGGGCTTAGCCCCCGCGTGCGCCGCGGCCCGCCGCCGCCGCCACCGCCGCGGCCCGCCGCCGCCGCCGCCGCCGCACCGACGCGCCGGGGGGGGGGGGGGGGGGGGTCGGGCCGGGTCGGCCCGGACCCGGACCCCCCCGTTTCGAACCAGATTTGGTTTTTGGCTCATAACTTGAGCCTCGGACCTCCGATCGACGAACCGTCAGCGGCAACGCGATCCTTGGATCGAGACGGTCGTTTCGGTATATCGCACTCAAGGTTTCGGTTTACTTTGAGTTCGGCCGGGTTGGTTCGTTCACGGAACCAACCGGGCCTTCGGAGCAGAAACGCTCATATCTTGAGCTACGGACGTCCGATTGACGTGCCGTCAGCCGCGTTGTGTTCCTTTTAGAGAGACGGATCTTTTGGCATACTCCGCCCGAGGTTTGGACGCAGGTGGAGTACGGTCGGGTTGGTTTTGCCTTAAAAACCAACCGGGCCCCGGAGACGAAAAAGCCAATAACTCACAGACCGGGCGTCCGATTGACGCGCCGTCTGTTTCGTTGACTTCCTCTTGATGAGACGGAACTTTTGACATACTCCGCCCGAGTTTTGGATACAGTCGGAGTATGGCCGGGTTGGATTGTACCCGAAATCCAACCGGGCCCCTGGAACGGGAAAGCTGATATCTTTCAGACAGGACGTCCGTTTGACGAACCGTCAGCGGCGTTGGTGGTTACGTTTAGTAACGGTCCCAATGAGTATACCCTATGGGAGTTCGGGGTACAGTTGAGATACGGCCGGGATTGGTTTCGCTCTCGAAACCAACCGGGCCCCTGGGACGAAAAGGCTAATAACTCACAGACCGGGCGTCCGATCGACGCGCCGTCTGTTGCGTTGAGACCCCTGTGACGAGACGGACTTTTGAGATACTTCTTCTTGGGACTTTGAGATACTTGGAGTATCGACCAGTAGCTCGTGGAGCGGACCCTCCCGGAGACGAGCGTGCAGAGTACGGAGACCGTGTAGCCGGCTGAGACCTGACGACTGCTTGACCGACTCGACTTGGAGTGAGTCGACTAGCCCAGTGGACGGAGCGCCGGTATTTGGCTGCAGACCCACGGCGGGCGGAGCGCCAGGTAGTTGGCAGCAAACCCGCAGTACTCGACAGGAGGAGTACCTCAGTAGGCTATTTGGGCGAGCGCCCGGTATTTGGCGACAGACCCTCAGCGGACGGAGCGCCAGGTATTTGGCCGCAAACCCGCAGTACTCGACAGGAGGAGTACCTCAACAGTCTTAGGTTAGTGAGCAGTACCTCGGAGTCGTGACAGGACCACTGCACACTCCAGAGACGGAGCTCTTCAGCAGTTACGGTTTCGATAATGAAAATCCTTGTTTAAGCTGAGACTTTTGACCTTGTGTTTACCTCATGATTGAGATGGGTCACTTGCTAACTTTGGAATATGTATGGGCATATACCCGAGTAGTGGTTATCCGTCGTTTTCACAATCCTTGTGTTTCCTCATGATTGAGATGGGTTATTTGATAACTTAGGTATATGTATGGGCATATACCTAAGTAGAGTTTATCTGTTGAGATCTTCTTGTGTTTATCCTTGTTGGTTTTAGTGAGACCTTGAGGGTCTCGGGGTCCCTACTGAGTATCGTTATACTCACCCCTGCACGGGCTATGCCCGCACCTCGTTGTGTTGGTTGCAGACGACATACAGTGCTGACAGAAGCCGAAGGTTCGAGGACTAGACGGTACCTGGAGGTGGACTATACGACGAGGCGGTACCCGGAGGTGGACCACTGGGCGGGACATACTCGGAGCGGATGGCGGGACCCGAGGAGCAGAGGAGCTATCTGTACCCACCCTTCATGTGGGATTTCCAGTGGACATCTCAGCGTAGCAGCTTTACTTTTCAGTCGCTGTTTTCCCTTTCGATTTGTACTTTACAGTTGGGCTTGTATTTCCGGCCCCTTTTTACTTTTCAAATCTTCTTTTTGTACTTAGTGTTTTACTTCCGCTTGTACTCTGTGGTGCTTGTTTTCTTTTATAAAGGCAATGCCTTCCCAGTTATAGGGATTTTACGCCTTTGGTGCTAGTCGCCAGCCCCTGGCCTATGGAAGGCGGGCTTGGGGTAGTCACGACACGGGCCCCGAGGGCGGGTCGTGACAATTTTATATCCAAATTCAATGTGAAATTGATTCTAATGAACTAAATAGAAATAAATTATTAAAATTTTATCGAATTTTCCCTTAAACTAAATGAAATATATAATTAAACACTATAAATTACATTGATAAAAAAAGTTATATCCAATTAAAATTTAGTATTTTAAACTATTTATCAAAACATGAAAGCTATTAGAAAAATACAATAAATTCAACCAAAGTAAATTTTGACATTCTTCATTCATATAAAAAGTTAATTTTTTCAAATAAAATTTATAAATGATTATAAAATTATTTTTTAAATTGTTTCTCCATTAAATAGTTGAAAATTAATCATTAAAAAAAATATAGTGTTTTATGCATAAAATTGGGTTTGTTCTTATCATATTATAATAAAATTTATTGGTTGAGTATAAAAAAATATTTTATTGAATATATAACATATATATTTTAATATTATAATTCACCTATTATAATTAATATTATTTATTAATAAAAAACAAAAAAAATAAAACTATTTTCTTTCTAATCAATTAATATATATTTTCATTTCTAATTAATTGGTAACTAGTGTATTTAAATTTGAAAATTTATATTTTCATAATTTTCTTCATATTATTCATAACCGATAATTAAACATCTCAGTTATATGTTTTTATATTAAATAATAAAATTTTATTAATATATTATCTTATCGTAAAACTCAGTATTGCGTGTAATGAATGGTTTAAAAATAACTCTGTGTATTGTATTACACAATCTAAGCATAGTGTTTCATATACCATAGGCTAATCTAATTTTTTTTTAGAATAACATCAACTTGGTTTTTCATAAAATTCATGAAAAACACAGTTTTTTTCATATAAAAAATATTTTTTAATTACTGTGTTAAATGAAAAATATGAAAACGTTTAATTTAATTTGAGAAAATATATCACCAAATATCATGGTGTCATATTCTACTCTGCCTTAAAATGAATTTCATTCCCAAATATAATGGGGTTGTGAATGTTGTTATTCTTGAATGTTCCTTTCATTGAAACCCATATCATAAAACTAAATTCTAAAACATCAATTTAAAAAGTAAATGTTGGAAAATAAAAATTTCCCAATTTAATTAATAAATAGGTTTCTATATTGCAAAACATAAAGAAAATTTTGGTAGGTATAAAAGAAAAATAATAATAATGGATATTGATAAATATAACTTATCCTAAAAAAAGTGGGAGATCTAGATAAATTTAACAATCACAAAACGATAAGCTAAATAATATTAAAAAGGTCATTAATATCATTAATAATGATGATATTAGGATTATATTTTATTTCAAAATTGTTTTCCTAATGATGAATAATATTCAAAAGAGGACTCTATTAAATGATATCAAAATAAAAATACCCTTTGTTTTTTGATCAATTTCCACTACTTCTCTTATTCAAATAAAATAAGTAGAATTTTTTATTCCTAAAGCATTAGCCAATCATGATATCTCTAGCGATATTGATAGATCGTTTCATTTTTCTTTATCCAAATAAATGGTTAGAACATGTTCTAAAGTTTTACTAAATCCACCTATAGTGAGATAATACATTAATCATACTAACATCAACTGAATTTTAACTTAAACAATATATAAATTGATAATCGTTCATTCCTTACAAGAGATGAAAATAAAAAACATTCGAATGAAGGTTACTAAAATTACAAAATAAACTTATAATTAGGCCCTCAAAAAAATGATGTAGCTCTTAATTTTTACATACCAAACCTATCACGACCCATCCCCCGGGGGCCTTATCGTGACTACCCCAAGCCCACCTTCCATAGGCCAGGGGTCGACGACTAGCATCAAAGGCGTAAATCCCTCAACTAGGAAGGCATTAGCTTTATAACTGTAACAAAAAAAAACATAGTACAAAAATAATCAAACACTAAGTAAAAAATGTATACAAAAAGAGTGCTGGAAAGTAAAAGGGACCAGAAATACAAGCCCAAATGTAAAGTACAAGTAAAACTGAAAAATGGCCAAAACAGATGAAAGGTGAAAGAAGCTCTTGGATCGTCCACCACAGATCCTACCTAAAGGGTATGTGTAGATAGCCTCCTCAGCACTCTACATCTGTTAGACTCCTCCATGTACCACCTCGTCGTAAGGTCCACCTCCGGGTACCGTCTAGTCTTGGCGCTCTCAGCCTCCGTCAGCGTTGTCCCTCTTCTGCATCCAATACAACGAGGTGCGGGTATAGCCCATGTAGGGGAGAGTATAACGATACTCAATAGGGACCCTAAGACCCTCAAGGTCTCACAAAATCCATCAAAGATAAACCACGAAGTATTAAATCGATAGTTAACCCCACTTAAGAATATTCCCATACATATACCTAAGTTATCATGTAATTCATCTCATTCATGAGGAAACACAAGAGTTGCTGACTCATATCACACAGGTATACAACTTATGTAGAGATATAGAAAAGATCAGATATAGCCACTTAATAATCAGAACTGTTGGACCAACACATGATCCAGGACCAGCTAATCTGTCAGACCAAAAAATGATCCAGGAATAGAAGTCAGAACTGTCGGACCAACACATGATCTAGGAACAATAATCAGAGCTATTGGACCAACACATGATCGAGGTCCATCAATTCTGTCAAACCAACATATGATTCAAGAATAGAAGTTAGAACTGTCAGACCAACACATGATCCAGGAATAGTCGTCAGAGCTGTCGGACCAACACATGATCCAGGTACAACTATTGTGTCGGACCAACACCTAATCCATGAATAGAAGATAGAACTGTCAGACCAACACATGATCCAGGAATAGTCGTCAGAGTTGTCGGACGAACACATGATCCTGGTCAAACTATTCTGTTAGACCAACAGATGATCCATGAACATAAGATAAAACATTCGGACCAACACATGATCCATGAATAGTCATCAGAGCCGTCAGACCAAAAAATGATCCAGGTCCACCTATTCTGTCGGACCAACACATGATCCAGGAACAGAAGTTAGAACTTTCGGACCAACACATGATCAAGGAATAGTAGTTAGAGCTGTTGGACCAACACATGATCTCGGTCCAGATATTATATTGGACCAACAAATGATCCTGGAACAAAATTTTGAACTGTCAGACCAACACATGATCCAGGAACAGTCTCCAGAGTTGTTGGAACAACACATGATCTAGGAACAGTCAATAGTGTTTAGCCAGCCGTAGGGTTTTCACAAAGCATGCTCAATTTCGGGAGGGTCCTCTACTAAATCCATGCGTCTACATGTAAACTTCTACCAAGTCCCAATAATATGTATCTCAAAGGTATTCCTCGTCATAGGGGTCTCAATACAACAGACGTCGCGTCAATCGGATGCTCGGTCTGTGAGTTATTAGCATTTTGGTCCCGGGGCCCTGTTGAATTTTTGTACGATCCAACCTAACCATATATCAACTTTACCCCGAACTCTAGTGGGTTATACTCAAATTGACCTTAGTGCTCCAAGAAAACCAGCGCCGCTGACGGTACGTCAAACGGTCGTCCGGTGCCAAATTTATGGCCAAAGTAAGTAATGGGTTAGTAGTGGGCCCGGGTCCGCTCTGACCTAGTCGGACTGACTCAGCCTAACCCAGTGTATGTCGACTCGGTCTGGGTTGACCCGTTCAGAATTGTTGGGTCTGACCCAGCCTGTTGGGTATGTCAGCCCGTTATGTTTTTCCCGGTCTGCTGGGCTCGACCCAGTGGACCGCGAGGGTGGTTCGGCCCGGGCTCGGGGCCAGTTCGGCACGGAGCGTCGCAAGGGCACAACCCGATTCGGCTCGACGGAGCTCGATCCAGAGGGCGCAAGGGATCTAGAACGCCTTCTCAGTCGGGAGCATGTGTGACCCACGAAGGCCAGTTCAGGGGCGGACGCTTCAGGGTGGCGCGTGTGAAGGCAGACTCGGGGGCAGCCAGGCAGGCCGTGGCAGGGCTCCAGGGGGGCCGCGGGCAGGTGGAATGGGTGTTGGGAAACGTACAGGGAGGGCTGCAGGCTGGAAGCATGGTGCTGGGTTGGGTGCCGAGGGCCGTGGGAAGGCGCTCCGGGCACCGGGCAGTGCGCTTGGGGGGGCGGGGTGCGTGAGCAGGTGGCCTGGGCGCCGGGCAGGGTGGCGGGGGGCCATGGGTAGGCGTCATGGGCACCGGGTAGTTGAGGGAAGGTGACATGGGTGCCAGGAAATGCACCAGGAGGGTCGCGGGCAGGCGAAAGTGCGCTAGGTAGGGTTCTGGGGGGTCGCGGGCAGGCGTCCCAAGTGCCGAGCAGTGCACCGGGAGGCCAGAGGGAGGCAGCGGGGTGCCGGGAAGCGCATCAGGGGGGGCATGGGATGGAATCCTGGGCACCGAGAAGGGTGGAGGGGGGCCACGAGTCGGTGGAATAGGCACCGGGCAGCGTGCCGGGAGGCCACAGGCAGGCAGCGGGGCGCCGGGCAGCGCGCTGTTGGGGGGGGGGGGGGGCACGGGTAGGCCGATTCGGCAGAGCTCTGTCCGGCGTGATTCGCGGAGGCAACGGGTAGCACGAACTTTGTCGTTTCTTCCTCTGTTGCCTCATCGTTGATATGTCTCCATGCAGTAGAACGTCACAAGAAGAGAAAGATTGACGGAGGATGTCAGGCCATGTTAGGTTGGCCCATACCCTCTGCGTTTAGGGTTGTATCGTTTGGCTCATCATGAGAAGAAGATGATCAATGATATGTCCACAACAGTCCCTTATTATCCTTTGAAGAAGGTAAGAAAAAGGTACAACTTCAACAAGTAATAAACCCCATACCATTGATTCGACGGTCGTTGTTTTTCGCGTCTGCCGCATGTCTCAAATCCCGAGCTGCATTGGGTCGTTGATGAAGTTTCAGAGGGTTGTTCAGTAGGTGTTCGAGGAAGAAGTCGAAGAAGAATCGTCACTGGAATTCTTCCTTGGAAGAATGCGTTCTTTTTTCTTCGATGGATGAACTATTCTTCATTGGGAGATTTTTTTCAATAATCCTTTCTTCCTCCTCTTCCAACAAAATGAAATATTCCCACGAAATAATAGATTGCCTATTCTTTCAATGTTGCCACATAATTCAGAAAAAAAGAATAAAATTAAAAAGGATCCTCAAAATTAATTGAATAGGTTGGCACATTAAATAAAGGGGGTTGGCCCCATTTAATTAAAGGGGAATGTGGAGAGGCTCTTCTTCATTAATGAGGGAGAGTTGTGAGGTTAAACTCTCCTCCCATTAATAGGTTTCAGGTGGTCCCCACCCATATTATTCAAATGGGAGGTTATGGTATCGGGTGGTCCGCACATCGTAACCTCTCGCGGGAGGTTATGTTCGGGTGGGCCCCACCACCATAACCTCTCATGGGAGTTTAGGGAGTGGCGGTCCCACCTCCAACTCCCAAGTGGAGGTTTTAACCAACAATCACCCACACAGAAGCTTAAAAATAAATGAAGTGTTGCACACATTATTTTATTATTTTTCTAAGAAAACCCAAAATCTAACTCTCTATCTCAATCATCTCTTTTCAAGGTGAAAGTCTCCTTAAGAAAATACTGGTGATGCGAGTTCAACGGTGCCCTCAGATTTTAATTCCGAGCACCAGTTCAATAGTTATAAAAACCCGCTCACATGTTTACTGAACGTACCTGAACAAAACATCAGAAAATGATTCTAGGAACTCCGGGCCTGGGAATCATGTGCCGTAAATTTTTGCAGACTCGTAAAATTTCCATGTATTGATGAAAAAAATTTCCACAGAAATTCCGGGTCTTTATATTCTCCCCACATCTGGGCTTTACGTCCCCATAAGATACAACTCAAACTATGGAAACAAATGGGGGTAATGAGCATGCATCTGAGCCTCCCACTCCCATGTGCTCTCTTGGAGGTTCCCATGCTGCCAGAGAATGCTCAGCCAAGGTACCGACCATCCAAGTAGGACCATCTCCTGTCGAATTTCAATCTCCACTGGAACCTCGGTAAAAGTCACCCCATCATTGACGTACAACTCTCCATGGTCGATGATGTGGGATGGGTCGTGCACATATAACCTCAACTGAGATACGTGGATGACGTAGTGCACCCAGTGCAACTAAGTTGGAAGAGCCAGGCGATAAGCCACCTCACCTACACTGTAGAGGACCTGAAAAGGTCTGATGAATCTCAGAGACAACTTGCCACCTTGGCCAAATCTCTATAGGCCTCATCAAAGTGAGACCCATAGAAAGACGTGGTTGCCATCCTCAAACTCCAGAGGTCCCCGTCTTCTATCAGCATACGACTTCCGTCTGCTCTGTAAAGTCATCGTCTGCTCCTGGATGACATGAACCTTCTCCTTGGTAGCTCGTACCATCTCTGGTCAGTAGGAAGTGGGCCGACTTGGTGAGTCGGTCAACAATAACCCAAATAGAGTCATGTCTCCTAGACGTACATGAAAGAACCGTCACGAAGTCCACAGACATCTCATCCCTCTTCCACTTTGGGACCTCTAAAGGATGAACCAAGCATGTTGGTCCCTGATGCTCCACCTTCACTTGCTAACAAGTGAGTTTTCAAGATACAAACTCTTCTACTACCTTCTTCATACCTGGCCACCAGTGCTGTCGTCGAAGGTCCCAGTACATCTTCGACACACCTGGATGTACCGCTAGAGGGGATGTGTGAAACTCCCTCAGAACATACTACTTAAGTGAAACTGGCACCACAGTACGTCCTCTGAAAAGGATGACGTGCTCCCCACCATCATAAAATCCATTAAGTGTCTGTCCTGTGGATATCTGAGCACGTCGTGTCTCGCAGTCAGCATCCCCATGCTGCGCCATCCGTGAGTCACTGAAGAAGTGAGGGAGTGACTGTAAGAGACTGGAGGAAGGCTGCTTCATCTCTATCCAAAAAAGATATCTATAAAGAATCCAACTGCTCTATCGCCTTTCCTAGCAGTTGTATACCAGATCTCCAACTGAGTAAATCTGTTAAAAAATTCCACTTTCCAAGAGTATAGACTATCTCGAAGTCACAGTCCTGGAGGAGCTCAAGATAACATCACTGTTTCAAATTCAGGTCCTTCTAAGATAAGATATACCTGAGACTCTTGTGATTAGAGTATAGGTAAAACGTTCGCCCATAAGACAGTGCCGCCAAATCTTCAAGGCGAAGACCACTGTTGTTAACTCCAGTTTATGGGTAGCGTAGTTCTGCTCGTGCTGTCTCAACTATCGAGAACCATACGCGATCACTGCTCACTCCTCCATCGGGACACAACCGAGTCTGGTCCCTGATGCGTCGCAATAAACTACGTACCCTACTCCATCCTCTGGAAGCCTCATGATTGGGGCACTATTCAGCCTCTACCTCTGCTCCTAAAAGATCTGCTGGCATCACTCTGACTACATGAATGGTTTCCCATTCTTTGACAAAGCTGATAGTGGTGCTGAAACTCTAGAGAAGTCTAGAACGAACCTCCTGTAATATCCTGCCAAAGCAGACGTCCCTTCCCCTTTGGGGGGTAATCCTGGAAACATCTTTTGAAAAGATATCCCCATGTTCTGTCACACCTTTTTGGAACTGAAAACTCAAAATTCTTGCTACCACGAGGGTAAGGCTGGCTGATTCAATAGACACAAGTTTCACCCTCTTATGCATTATTTTAACATGTGCTGCCTGGGTTTCCTTTTTCGCTGACTAAGGAAAACCTCATCCCAACGTTGTAGATAAACCACATCTTTTTTCCAAATATAGCCAATCTGAGTGTGAACATTGGGTGTCAAGTCCAAACCCAAACTAATGTCGTAAGGCTTCAACATTTCCACCAAGAGGATCCAACTGAATCTCTCACCTCAAGGGTCAGATCACACCATCGTCAAATGTGTGATTATCGAGTCTCCATCCAAAGGTATCTCCAGACATCAGGGTCAAGTCAACAGTTTAACTGGAAACTCTAGGTCTTGGACATGATTCATGGAAGGACGGAATGATTAGAACATATTTCAATTGTTATAGAAGCTAGTAGTAGACACAGACCGTACCTCAAATCATTCCCAGAGCCTTCGGGTCACACTCCTTGACCGAATGCAGCTACTGTCTTCCCATTTCCTCTAACTCCCAGAGCCTGGAGGGTTACACATAAGGGGGTGGTTGTAACATGTCGAAATTCACACCACTTCATGCTTCTCTCCTAACCCACCTTCCACTTCTGATGCCCTGCAGATTCATCTGTCCTTAACACTTCCTCTTCCTGAAACATTTTTACTTGCTCAAGTCTCTAAGATTGGCGCTGGTTTCTTGCTTTCCCACTAATAACATTAACTGGTTGTATCTGATCAGCCAATGAAAATTCAACCAAAAAGGGTCTCTCTAGCATCCTAACATAAGTAGGAATGCGTAGAAGAATTGTGCTGGATCAGATGTTCTTTAATCACACCTCACTCAGAAGTTTGATCCCTGAAGCACTGATTGTACCATATTTATCGAGTACCAGGAAAGATTAGTATGCCTCGATGAATACCCAGCTACCGAAACGGTGTCCTGCCAAAGCTCTAGATGTTCTAGGGAACTCTCAACCACCTCCTCAAGATAGTCCTCAGATGCCTATGAGTTGAGATCACCTAGGAACCTGACAGTTATATGATGCTGAAACATGTGTAAGGAACTAATCCTATAAGTTTCCTCTACTGGTACTACAAGTTCCAACTACTGACCAACAGACAGTGATATAGCAGACACACTTGGTAGAGGTACTATCTCGGGTAATGGTCCACGTACCAAGGCCTCATATCCATAAGAACAATCCTCATGGTCACTCACTGAAAAGGACTAGTAGCTAACATCACCACCTTCTCTACTGGTGTCTCAACAAGGCGGAAAACTCTAGAAATCTCCTCCAGCCTGCCCTCAACTGCGTGGGAATCTATCTCACCTCAAAACCTCAGAGGCCTCTGCTGTTGGTACTCTTACGATCACGCTTTGTCAGCGTGTATCGTGCGCCAGTGGGACTGGTGGTATCTGATACCCTACGGGTGGTGGTGGTGCTGGTACACCACCCGATCGTGCCAACATAGTAAGAGGGCCCTACACCGGAGCCTCGTCGCTCAGTAGGCCATTATCGGGTACTCTTTCAGAAACCGTAGATATCTGTCTACGCAGCAACATCCTGATGAAGAAAAGGTGCACCATGTTCATTATGTTATACCTGATGAGTTGACTCAAAGAGATCACACAAAAGACTCTTGAAAGCACACTCACAATGAGTGTTTTCGTGCACTGAGTCGGAAATCAGAAGTCAGGGTCCTGGTGTATGGATATGTCAGCAGCCACACCAACACTGGACCCCCTTGACTAAAAACCACACTCAGTACACTTAACACTATTGCTTTATAGAAAAGAAAGATCAGAGTCCTATGTTCTGTAGTAGAAACAACTCCTCTGATACCAGTTTTTCACGGCCCGTCCCCCAGGGGTCGTATCGTGACTACCCCAAGCCCGCCTTCCATAGGCCAAGGGCTGGAGACTAGAACCAAAGGCATAAATCCATAAACTGGGAAGGAATTACCTTAATATCTGTAACCAAACAAAATAGAGTACAATTGGAAGCAAACACTAGGTATAAACTGAATTCAAAAAGAGTTCTAGAAAGTAAAAGGGGCTGGAAATACAAACCCAACTGTAAAGTACAAGTACAACTGAAAAGGGACAAAACAACTGAAAGGTGAAAGAAGCTCCTGGATCGTCCACCACAGATCCTACCTGAAGGGTAGGTATAGATAGCCTCCTCAACACTCCATGTCCGTCAGACTCCTCCATGTACTATCTCATCATAAGGTCCACCTCTGGGTACCGTCCAGTCCTGACGCTCTCAGCCTCCGTCATCATTGTCCATCGTCTGCATCCAACATAACGAGGTGCGGGCATATCCCGTGTTGGGGCGAGTATAATGATACTCAGTAGGGATGCCGTGACCCTCAAGGTCTCACAAAATTTAACAAGGATAAACCATATGTATGAAATTGACATATAACCCCACATAGGTATATGTACATACATATACCAAAGTTATCAAATAATCCATGTCGTTCACGAGTAAACACAAGAGTTGATGACTCAGATCACACATGTATACAACTTATGTAGAGAGATAGAGATTATCAGATATAACCACTGAATCATCAAGGCTGTTGGACTATCACATGATCCAGGACCAGCTATTCTGTCGGACCAATACATGATCTAGGAACAGAAGTCAGAACTATTGGAACAACACATGATCTAGGAACAGTCTTCAAAGCTATCGTACCAACACATGATTCTGGTCCAGCTATTCTGTCGGGCCAACACATGATCCAGAAATAGAAGATAGAATTGTCAGACCACCACACGATGCAAGAACAGTCATCAGAGCTTTCAGACCAGTACATGATCCATGTTCGGCTAATCAGTCGGACCAACACATGATCCAGGGAAAGAAGTTAGAACTATCAGACCAACTCATGATCTAGGAAGAGTCTTTAGAGCTGTTGGACCAACACATGATCCAGGTCCAGCTATTTGGTCGGAACAACACAATATCCAGGAACAGAAGTTAGAACTATCGGAACAACACATGATCTAGGAATAGACGTCACAACTGTCGGACTAACACATGATCTAGGTCCAGCTATTCTATCAGACCAACACTTGATACAAGAACAGAATATAGAACTGTCGGACCAACACATGATCCCGAAATAGTAATCAGAGCTATCAGACCCACACATGATCCAGGTCTAGCTATTCTGTCAGACCAACACATGATACAAGAATATAAAGTAAAACTATCAGACCAACACATGATACAGGAACAGTATTTAGAGCTGTCGGACCAACACATGATCCATGAATAGTCAATAGTGAACAACCAGCCAAAGGGTGTTCACAAAGCACTCTCGATTCCAGGAAGGTCCACTCTTAAAGAAAAGTTTCAAGACATCAACTTCCACCAAGTCCCAAGAAGAAGTATCTCAATTTTCTGTCTCATCATAGGGGTCTCAACGCAATATACGACGCATCAACCGGATTCCCAATCCATGAGTTATTAGCTTTTTAGTCCTGGGTTCCCAGTTAGATTCATGTACGATCCAAACTGAATGCATCTCAACTATACTCCAAACTCTGGTGGAGTATACTCAAAGGGACCGTCGCGCTCCAAGAATACTAGATCCACGAACGGTTCGTCAAACGGTTGTCCGGAGCCAAAGTTATGGACAAAGTAAGTAATGGGTATGTAGTGGGCTCGAGTCTGGTCCAACTTGGTTTGGGTCGACCCAATCAGACTTGCTGGGTTTGACCCAGCCCATTGGCCTTGTCAACCTGTTATGTTCGGTCCGCTCATTTGGGCGTGACCCAGCGGTCTGCGAGGGTGGTTCATCCTGGGCTCAGGGCCAGTTCAGCCTGGAGCGTTGTGAGGGCATGACCCCTTATGGCCCAGTCTAGAGGGCACAAGGGAGACGGGACATCGGCTCAGCCTAGAGCACGTGGGTCGCATGGAGGCCAGTTCGGGGTGGTGCGCGCGAAGTCCGACTTGGGGGCAGCCAGGTAGAATGTGGCAGGGCGCGGGGGGGGGGGGGGGGGGGGGGGGGGGGGCAGGCCGGCAGCCTGGGTGCCAGACAGCACACCGCGAGGGCTGCAGGCAGGCAGTAGTGCACCGGGTAGGGTGTCGTGGGGTCGCGGGCTGGCGGAAGGGTGTTGGGTAGGGTGCTGGGGGGCCGCACGTAGGTGGCATGGGTGCCGAGCAGCGTGCTGGGAGGCCACAGGCAGGCAGCCGGGCGCTGGGCAGTGCGCCCGGGGGGCCGCGGGCAGGCGGATTGGGTACCGGGTAGGGCGACGGGGGGTCGTGGGAAGGTGGTCGGGGCACCGAGAAGCATGCTGTGAGGCCGCGGGCGAGCGGCAGGGCGCCGGTCAGCACACCGGGGTGCTGCCGATAGGCCGATTCGGCGGAGCTCGGGCCGACAACATGATTCACAGAGGTCATGGGTAGCGCGAACTTTGTCGTTTCCAACTCCATCGCCTCATCGTTGATATGTCTCCATGTTGTAGAATGTCACAAGAAGAGAAAGATCGACGGAGGATGTCTGACCATGTTAGGTTGGCCCGCACCCTTCGCGTTTAGGGTTGTATCATTTGGCTCATCATGTGAAGAAGATAATCAATAATACATTGGAAACAATCCCTTGTTATCCTTTGAATAAGGTAAGAAAAAGGTACAACATCAACAAGTAATAATCTCCCTACCTTTGATTCTTTGGTCATTGTTCGTTGCGTCCGCCACACATCTCAAATCCCGAGCTGTGTTGGCTCGTTGATGACATTGCAGGGGGTAGGTCAGTAGGTGTCTAAGGTATAAATCAAAGAAGAATCATCGCTGGTGTTCTTCGTTCTTCGATGGAAGAACGGTTCTTCATTGGGAGCTTTCTCCAATTATCCTTTATTCCTCCTCTTCCAAAAAAATGAAATATTCCCACTAAATAATAGATTTTCTATTATTTTAATGTTGTCACATAATTCAAAAAGGAAGAATTAAATTAAAAAGGATCCTCCAATTTAATTCAAGAGGATATGACATTAATTAAAGGGGGTTGGCTCCATTTAATTTAAGGGGAAGGTGGAGAGGCTCTCCCTCATTAATGAGGGAGAGTTGAGAGGTTAAACTCTCCTCCCATTAATAAGGGTCGGGTGGTCCCCACCCCTATTATTCAAATCGGTGGTTATGGTCTCGGGTTGTCCCCTCATTGTAACCTCTTGCAGGAGGTTATGTTCGGGTGGGCCACACCACCATAACCTCTCAGGGGAGGTTATGGTGTGGCGGTCCCACCTCCAACTCCCAAGTAGAGTTTTCCACCAACAATAACCCACATGAAAGCTTAAAAATAAATAAAGTGTTCCAAACTTTATTTTATTATTTCTCCAAGAACACCCAAAACCCAACTCTCTATCTCAATCATCTGCCGTCGTGGTGTACATCTCTTTCAGTGAATACCAGTGCTGCAAGTTCAACGATTCTCTCAGATTTTAATTTCGAGCACCGGTTCAAAAGTTATAAAAACCCCCACACACATTTATTGAATGTACCCGAACAAAACTTCAGAAAATGATTTTGGGCACACCGGGCCTCAGAATCATGCTATGTAAATTTTCACGAACATGTAAAATTCCCATGTATTTAAGAAAAAACATTCCATGGAAATTCCATGTCTTTACAAAACGTTTAAATAATATCATCATGTATTCTCTTGAGACATGGTGATAACCATAATTATCATAAATCCATATTCAATACACACATTCTTCTTTATAATTATCAAATTACATGAAATTGTAAAACTAGATAATTGGAGGTTCACACATTGGATATTTTGTTTTATTTCTATTACATTGGAAATCTAATTCTTTATGAGCATCATTCCAGCACGTGAAACATTTACCAGTCCCCTGATGATAATTTCCTCTATGTTCCCTTCAACATTTTTAGCATAAAGTAAATATAATCTTCTTATCTCCATAGTTCTTAGTGTTTCCTTTAAATTATATCCTTATATTCTTATAATATCCTTGATATAGATGTTAATCATTAGTCTCACTTTTTGTAAGAAGAACACATAGAAGGCACTTCTGAAAAAAATTCTTGACCTCATCCAATTACATAGAGTCAATTTTATCTTGTTGCCTCATATTATTTATAATGTTCCACCACTTATGTTCTTCACCTTCCAAAAGTTAAGTGAACAACCTAAATTTTTCATGTTTTGAACAACAGTGAATAAAAAATAACACTACAATTACACATTCATTTCTCAACAAGAGGTGGATCATTCGTTCTACTAAAAAAAGGTGCACGTTACCTTATGAGGGATTAAATAAAATGTTCTTCCCTCCTAGGATAATTTGGATGTAAATCTTGATTCATGGAATGATAAGGTTGTGTGGTCGTATAAAATATGTTCTATATTTCATATTACATAACATTTGGTTCCTTAAGAGGGACAACATTTCATTTTCCATTACATTCCTCATTAACGAGGTTACTTCATGTTCAATACATTAACTAAAACAATAGTATATTGTGAGTAACACTATTGATAATTGAAAAACCACATAATAAAGGGAAATTAAATTAATTCTATTATATCATAATTTTAATCCTTGGGTTTTCATGATTATTACCAAAATTATAGGATTGTACACTATAGATAGACTTTTCATTATGGACATCCCTAGACATATCCTGAAAAAAATTTCTAGGGATCTATCTAATGTTTTCTCAGACATTTTTCCAAATGATAACCAATATTTAGCTTGGATACCAATTTTAATGACATAATCGTGCCATATTTATAAAATACATCAATTTTTTTGAATACTTAATACATTACATTAACAGATTCTCGAAGACCATATTATATTAATTCCTATATTAACATATAAATGTAAACACAGGTACATAAGAGAGGTATATTATCTCCCACTAAATTAATCATGACTAGAAACCTTCTTAAACACATCAAATATAATAAAAATATTCATAACCATGGGAAGGACACATAAGAAGGGGTGAGTTCAAATTATCAGTAAGGGTAAACAAGAGACACATATATGCCTAAACCTGAGAATAGGGAAATGAAAGCATGGTCATAAAATTATAAGATCATACCCAATATATAAAATATCATAAACATTAATCATAGAATAAATATTGTTAGATCAAAAGACACAAATCATAAGGGAATCAATAGTATAAGACATGAAATCCTAACATAGGAGTAAGGCATGGAATTTTGGAATACACATAAAGATGTAATATCATTACCTATAAGTCAAGATTAATTAATAGTACTTAATGGAATACTATATTTTGACTAAACCAATTGGAAGGGACACACCACTATCCCTATTCATAGTTCATTCCATGTAAAGGATTGGGTTTTCCCATCATCCCATAGTGGATTGGGTTTCCACATCTTATCATAGTGGATATAAACCACCTACTAGTTTCCTATCATTATCTTTAGACAAATAAATTGTTACCCAATTAATTGGATAATGATATCCGTCCCACCTATCAAATAATGAAAACCATATATATATCTTCTATAAGAATCATATATCATCCATCAAAGTAGAACCCATGAAATGATATGGGTCTCAAAAATAAAATCCCATCATAAACATAATACAATATAAGAATGATCAAGAATGGAAGAATTGAACAATTTCAAAAACATAAGTATCATCATATAATTTTATATTAGAAGGAAAATAATTTTGAGATATCTCTTGAAAAAAATTCATGAAGAAAATATCATTTTTGATTTGAATAGATTTTCTTTTCATAAAATGACAAGAAATTTTTAAAGGAACCATTTTCATTGAAAATAACCATGGAATATTGTAAAGTAAACATAAAAGAATTATAGAGTCATTAAGGTGTAAAATTCTGTTCATACTATATAAGAAAACAAGAACATTCCTTTCACACTTTTGCTGGATAATCCAAAAAATACCACATTTGGTAAAATAAAAATATATTCGTTTAAAAAAATGTATTTAAAACATAAAAATAGGTAAAAAGACTATAAAAATCTATATAATAATAATAAAAATAAATTCAAAAAAAATTAATAACCATGGATGTGGAAGATTAATATTCTTCATTGTATTCCTAAAATTAATGAATAAAAAATATTTATGAGATGGTGGAACAAATACTCATCACTTGATTTTCAAAATAATTTTACTCCCCATGAAAATATATACTTATATGGATATAAAAATAAAATAATATTAGAGATAATACTTATAAAATAAATTGATGGGTAGTATATACACTACCTAGAATAAATGAGTAGTGTATATAGTATATGTCCCATAGAAATAAAAGTGGGGCATAAAAACCATAATACATGAGTAACATAGAAATCATGACCCCCATAAATGAATATCCTAAATTAAATACATTAATATAAATAAATAAAGTAAATTAATTTCATAACATTTCATAGTTTAGTATATACAACCCAAAAAAGAAGTGATTGGGGAATATGGCATGTATCATACAGAAATAACATGTGAGATGAAATTTTCTTACCTTATGTATTGACCCTCATCATACTCTTTGAAATTTAATTTATAATAAATATATGTTTTTTATAAATATACTACATAAATTTATTTAATTATATAAAATCATATTTCCATAATGCCCTTTTATTACACATTTTTCAATAATTCCATGTTAATGTTTTGTTCTGGGTAATAACCACTTTGTGTTTAATTAATGTTTCATATTGTTATCATTGGTTTTATTACATTGATATTGATTTCATTGTATAAATAATTATAAACATGATATATATTACATATATAATCATTATATATGGTTTCATGTATATTTTAAAAAGTGTTGATAGAGAATAAAATACACCGTTCATGGAGATGGTGGGCCATACTAATGCATGAATTCTAATTTAATTTTGTTATCATATCAAAAGAAAAGAAAATGATATGATATATAATCGTTTAAAAATCATATTTATGTTATATATATCATATATATTCTTTTAATTAATCCTTATTACAATCAATTATATATATATATATATCTGTGAAACAGACCACATTGAGTCTTGGAGATGGAAAGCCATACGTACGTAGGAGAAAAATTATCATTTCCCAAAAAATAAGGTGGTAATAATATAGATATGATATTATCATTTAATAAGTATAATTATATCATAAATATCATATAATAATATAGTTCCCATCATAAGTTTTAAAAATGTGATGTGGTAATGGAAAACATAACAATATCTTTTCTTGTGGCATTATTTCGACATGCACAATAATAGTAAGTTTGTTTCCCATTATATGGATGTGTGTGAGAGTGTAGGTATAAAAACTAATTTGATAAAATACCAATATATTTAGGATAATTATTTAATTATATAAAATATTAATTAAAAATAATTGAATTGGTTTAGGGAATAAATAAAACAAAAATATCGGTCAATGAAAGTTTCATCTTCTTTGGGTATCTCATTTTGATTTACACATAATGATTTCATTGGTAGGATTTTTGCTAATAGGAAGGATTCTAAGATTTAGGAAATGAAATTTTTGGATAATTAGACAGATTTTGGAAAAAATAGGTTCTTATGTGTGAGGATAAGAGGAGTTGAGATGGTGGTTTATAAAAGAGGGAAAGAGAGCTTTTGGAATTTAACAAAAGTTTAATTTATAACAAAATACATCCCAATCAAAATACCTCCCGAATTCCATTTATTTAAATAAAATATTTTTTGATTTTTTTATATAATCGAAAAATATATTTTATAGAGTTTTTGATTTTATTTTTAACTGTATCATTCTAATTAACCCTTAGTTAATCCATTTTAATTTTAACTATTTTAAAAAAGGATTTTAATATTAATAGGATGTATTTTTTAAAAATTAAGTGTCAAATAGATGATAAATGGAATATTTATAATTTTTTAGACTCTATATTATCCATTTATCATTATTTAATACAATTATGATTTTTAGATAATTTAATAAAATATTATTTTCATAAAATATCATAATTTTTAATTTTCACACTATCCATTAAATTGAATTTAAAAAAATACACAGAGTAAGAAAACATCGAAAAAAGTCACATAAAAATGATAAAATTTCATATTAACCGAAAAAATTCTTTGAAAACATTTATTAATTCATATTTATTTTCATATCACATTTATAATATCATTTAAATGATTGTTTCAATAATTGGGTATTTACTACATCATCATTTTGTAATTATTTATGATAAATATTTCTTCACAAAAGATAAATAGTAAAATTATATGATTTATATAAACCTTTTATATTTTTTAATAATATATATAGTATATCATATCTTCCATTTATCCCCATATTAAAAATATTATACATATCAAATGTAAGAGTGTGACATATTGTCACTCCCTTTGAGTTTAATAATATATAAGGAACATTCCTTAGAAAGTGTTCATTAAATTATTAAATTTATATATTTTTATATTAAAGATATAATTTTAATAGTAAAATATATTTTGGGATAATTTTATGGTAGTTTTATAATTTTTATATTGTTTTGACCCTTAATTACATGATTTAACCTTAGTAGTGGTATTAAAAATTACTAAAGTTACTATACGTATCGTCCAAAAATAAAAGGAGCCTATTTACTAAAATTTTACCTTCTTATTAATGATATGAAATACATTTTTCAAAATCTAAAACATTATATTTTATAAAATTAATTTAAAAATATTCCCATTAATAAAATGAAAAAATGTGTTCTTAAAGGAAAAACGTCCAAATGACTAACATGTTTTTACATCCAATTCAATTTGAAATTCATTATAATGAGTTTAATTGAATAAAATTATAAAATATGATAAAATATACATTAAAAACAATCAAATATATAATTTAACACTATACATTACTTCTATGAAAAATATTTTTTCAATTAAAATTTCACAATTTTTACTATTCATTAAAACATGATATTATTTAGAAAAATACCAAAAATTTAACCAAAGTAAATTTTTATTTCCTAATTTAAAATGAGTTTATTTTTCATATATAAATTGTAAGTGTCAAAAATAATATTTAAAATGGGTTCCTTATTAAAAGGTGGTAAAATAACACTTTTAAAAAAATTGGGTTTTATGTTTAAAATTGGGTTTCTTTTTAAATTACGCATATAAAATCTATTGGATAAATATAAAATATATTCTATTTATTATAAAAATATATTTTTAAATAATATAATTCACTTATTTTAATTAATTTAACTTCTTAAGGCATAATTAATAAAAATTAAACAATTTCTTCTATAATCAATTAGAATATATTTTCATATCTAATTTATTGGTAACCAATGAATTCATGTTATAAAACATTTAGATTCATTAGTTAGTTAATAATATTCATAAAAACTAATTTAATGTCTAGGTTATATCTTATTATCTTAAATAATAATATTTTGTTAATATATTATTGTTCGGTAAAACTCGATATAGCATGTAATGAAAGCTATAAATAGAACATTATGTTGTGTATAAAAAAATCAAAGAATAGTACTGCACATAACACAATATAATCTGAGTGTTACATGTAGTGAAATATCAAATTGGTATTGTGTACAGTAGAATCCAAACATAGTATTTTTATATAACAAAATCTATATTCAGTATTGTGTGTAATGAAAAACATAAAAATGATTAAATTAAATGGGAAACAATAGTTCAAAAAATCTCAAGGTGTTACATAAATGGTGTATAAAATTAAAAATTTGTTATTTTATATCATGAATCCTTTTCACTTCCTTTTATGTAATATTTAATTTGATAATATTTCATTCAGGGGGCCTACAATTTAGAAGTAACCAAATTCATATTGTTATATTTCATAATCTTATAATTATTTAGGATTATTTTTTGTATGTATCCCTTGGGGGGATTATTTTTCATTTATATATTAAAATAAATATATTTTGTTATCCTAGAGTTATTCAAGATATTTTTCAAATAATACTTCCATTTTCCCCCTATATACTAATTAAAATTATTAAGAAATTGTTTTTATGAAAATGTGAATTCATTTCTCTCTTCAGAAGGAAATAATTTTTCTTTAAAATCTATGTTTTCCAAAAAATTCAAAAATTATTTTAGCACTTTAAAATTCATTTTTTGAAGAATAACATAACTTTTTTAAAATTTTACAATTTTTTTTGAAATTAATCATCATGTAATTTTCAAAAAAAGATCCATTTGGGTTTTAATAAAAATGCGAAGGGAATCATTATTTTAACATGTATTGTATAAACTTAAATTTCTATAGTAATGACCAATAAATGTTTAAAATATTATTTTTCAAGTTTTAAAATGATATTTTTTTGGATTTTTGTTAAAAAAATGATTTTTAACTTTATTTAAAAAGAGATTTTCATATTTCAAATGATATTTTCTTCAAAAATATTTTTAAGGAAATTTTTATGGTATTTATATTCATCAATTGAATAATTACTTTATTTTACATATGATCCACTATGATTATGTTGTGTTGATATTATCCTCATTCATCATTTGGATGGGTTATGATCGTATTGATGGAGTGTGTGTAATTTAATTTCAATTCACCATATTATTCTAGATGGTTTATGATTTATTTGTTTGATTATGAAAAGTATTAACATTTTGTAGGTTAAGATTTCAATTTGAATGGTTATGCTTATTCTTTTTTAAAACATTCATACAAACAATTCATTGGACTTGTTATGTGATGTGTGGGTTCAGGTTACTGATTTCCCCTCATTGCATCAATATGTCTCATTAGAGAAATCTATTCACCAAAAAAGATGGCTTTCTACCCATATAATTATATTATATTGAGAATTCTCTTAGAGGTTTTATTTGCGATGTTCAAAATTATCAATTCCCTAATTATGTCACTAGATTTTAATTTTCATGTAATTATTCCATTAGTTAAAATATACATATATATGTTTTAATCTTAACTAGTTATATATATGGAATTATTTGATCATAATTTATTCTTACATTATTATGATCATGTTAATGTTTATATGGAATGTGCTTCAGTAATTTACCATTCCATATTTATTATTATTTATTCCGGATATATTCATCTATATAAATACCCTTAATAGGAATTTGAGCTCACCCCTTACCATTTTTTCCCTATTATACCAAAAAAGTATTTTATTATTGGTATATGAAATATTATATGTGTAAAAAATAGAATTAAAAACGAAAAAAATTATCTATATAATGTTATCAATTTTAATGTGAATTTCAAGTATGTATCTAGTTTAAAAATACTACAAAAAATATATAGTCTTTCAAGATGTGATTCCTTGTATCTTATGCCAATATAATTAAGTAACCAGTAGCTCCAAGATACAAGAGTCATGGTCTTTACACAATGCTTCATGTGGTCAGTTCATTTTCTTATACGGTAGATTCATGACTTCATGTGTTAGATTGTTTTCTCTTGTAGTCACAAAAGTAAAAGTTAAGGTAAAAATATTATTTAATTATAATTTCTGATTCCTTGTCCAAGTAACAGGATTTTTTTATATGTTATATTGTCTTCATTATGTGTTCACTTCACTGATTCAAATGGTAGCTTCATTTCTTCTCATGATTAGTTTTTTTGAAGTCATTATATGTATATATATTTCATATATTAATTTTATTGAAAATTCAGTAATGTGATATTGATTTACTGGAATGTTCATTTACTATTCATGGTGAGGCTATTCCATTAACATATATATTTCATATAAGGCATTGTAAATAGTTTCTATACGTGGTCAGATGAAGGATGACATAGAGTATTCTGACATGGTTACATGACCATCTCATTCAGATAAACGTCATCACATGGTAGAAAATTTCTCTCGTGGTAGGTCGACATGGTATGTTCCACACATTGGAATTTTTATAAGTTTTAGTCAATTTTTTACTAATATAAGACATTAAATTCAATAGAAACAATATAATCATGACTTTATATCATTAAAAAATGAGGTTCTGGTATAATCTAGTGAAATCCCCCATTTTTATGATAAAAAATATTGAATTTTTGATATATATGTTATGATAATATATATAATTAATTTTATATTACCATGTATAGAATACACAAATTAAAATCATAAAATTGTTTCCAATGAATTAAATTCACCATCATTTGTGACTAATACCCATTTTGGTATTTTGAAAATGTGAATGAAATTAAAAAATGAATAAAAATACAGGAAAATGTGAAAATAGACTATATTATATAAATATATCATTTTATATTTAAAATGTATTAAGTGAAGTAAAAAAATGGACCTATCAAAGATCTTACTCTAAATTTGAATTTAGGATATCTATGATATCTATAAGAAGGATCTGATGCTTTGGATTAGATTTAGAGGTAGGGGAAGAGGTAGTTAGAAGAGAAGATATGGAGCTTGTATCCCAAATGAATACACATCTAGAAGTAGTTGGGTGCTTTTGAAAGGCATGTATTAGAGTAAGGAGTAATGGATTGATGGTAGAGGATGTAGTAGGTAGGGATAAAGGATTGTTCCAAGGAACCAAAAATTGTTTGATAATTGTAAAGACAAGGTTCCATAAACTGAGTAAAATAACTGACCACTCAAAAACCATTTTTTAAATGTTGAACTAATTTTTCACAATTCTCCAGGAATTCTTTGATAAATAATTTCATTACACTGATTTTATCATCTGGTGGCTAAATATATTGATTCAAGGGTCAAATATTTTGATCCTCGTAGAGGTTTCCAAACATACCCATTAAATTAACGATTTTAAATTCTAAGATAATACATTATTAATTATAAATCCTAAAATGTTCCATTTATTGGACATACTAAATTTCATCGTCTTTAACTAAATCTAGAGTTTTGGTAGTATATGTTTTACAACCATTAGGAAAATCATCTTGGGCCATTTGGAACTAATAAAACAAAAAAAATCAACTCATACCTATTGAGTTTTCTAATATTTTATAAATAAAATTTAGACTAAACTCTAGAAAAAATAAGAGGCATACAATTAGGCTGAAACAAAACATTTATAAATCTTCATTCTAAATTAATAATTGCATTAGTTAGATCACCTACGAGAGAATAATCAGGAGCTCTAAAATCTAAAATCACATTCTATATAATTTTAATTCAACAATTTATTATTAATTGAATATGATATATTTCCTTTATAACAAAATATAAACTGTACATATATATAACATGTTTCAATGTGTTTTCAAAATAAAAAAAATTGATTGAACATAAATATCCTCATATATTAGAACACATCTAAGTAAATGAAATCTGATGTAGGAGGGATGGAGGTTGATGGATTATAATTATATTGTTAATTAACTATGTTAGGAAATCCTCTGCTTATTCATTAGTATCAACATGAAAATCCACTCTGAAATCACCAGAAACTACATATTCATGAACAATAGGATAACTATCCTCACCACATTAACTATGATCAAAACAATTCTTAGCTTCTTCACCATCCTCGGTGGCATTAGGACCAAAGTTTTCATGGACAGTAAGATAAAATAATTCTATGAAAAGAGATACCTAAGGTCTCTCTTTAGTATCAATAATAGAAACAAGTGATCCCTCTCATACCCTCTAGGTTGAAGGCATATGAGTTCTATCATGTCTTAGTGAACATCATTAATCATCATATGAAACTGGATATTCCAAACCTAAAAAATGACATCTAGTGGAGTTATTAAAATACTATAGTGTAATCAGAATAGAATTCTTGGGAGTACATTCAATCCAAACAGATTAATCTATATTAACCTATGCATAGTCAGATACCTCTAGCTAATCTATCACAGCCTTATATCCACTATCATAACGATACATTCCAACCAAATACTTATATCAAAGCTTCTATTCATATGATTGAAAGGTTAAGGGAGATTTAGTATATTTAAAAGGCTTTGAAAGATATTCCACTTTACAATATTAAATAAAATATCATACATATATATCCATAGATTCCTTTTTGACTTCTTTATATAATTATTTCTCACCAAAATCCGCCTCATCATATGAATTCATACCTATGTCATTAGTTTCTAGACATAGATCAATATTATTCTGTGCTAAAATAGGGTACTTTAAAGGATAAAATTTAATATAAATAATTTTCAGGTCATCCACTTATTATATTTTTCATTACTTCCGTTTTAAATTCATATAATTATATATCTTTTGATTAAGTAATATCCCATGTGATGAGAAAATTATTTCCTCCCTTGAGGATTTAAGACATTGAATCAAATAAGGGTGAAATATTATATGGTTATGTTAAGGAATAATACATTAAGGTAGTCATTCCTTACTAAACCATATGTATCATGACTTTCTACAATGGTTGATCTAAAAACTATTCATCATAGTAAATAATAAAAACATATCCTATTGTTGTAGGGTACTAAATTTACCTTTTCATAAACAAATTAGATAGTAGATTAACATGACAAGCCTTCTACATTCACCACTAATTTCATTATTAAAAGGTATTTAAGGAGTTCCGTTGCCATTGAGTTGATCGAATTAATTTTGATGCTCAAAGTGAGAATTATTAATTGAATATGAGATTTGGTATTATCACAACTCCCCTTTGTGAGGTACACCCAAACAATTTTCTCCTCACCCAGAAGAGAACTCCAAAACATCACCATTAATCATTTATTTAACATTATCCATTTTTTTATAGGTAACAAGTAATGGTGATCATAAAATTATCATATAATTATTAGATATGAAGGATTATTATCTTCCTTAAACTAAGAATCACATCCATGTTCATGAATTTCATTCAAAAATAAGGATCTTCTTGATATCAACCACTTCTCATAGATTTCCTTTTTTATAGAGACTAGTTGACCAACCAGTATATGATTCTTTGGGTCCATAGTGATTCTCTTGTTGAATTATTATTTCTTCAATATAATTGAAGGAATTGACCGAATAAAATAGTTTTCCTAATATGTGTTTTATACATGTCAAATTTTTTTGATCATGTTCATATGAATTGGATATGAGATATAACATATAGAGTTTCAAGTTGTAGAGTGAAATAGGTCTAATATCGGATAAATTGATTCATTTAAAATATTTAAAAAGGATATGTAAGATCAAATTAAAAATACGGGAGTATATTCATATTCATATCAGAATAATATTCAAATAAATTAGGTATTAAAATAATAATAGTCAAAAATAAAATATCATCAAATTATTTTCACAATGGATTATATGAAAATAGGCATTTCAATTATTCTGAACATGGATATGTGAGACCAAAGGTATGATTGGTATGCTGACCATGACCTCATGATAGATATTTTAACTATAAGAGTAATATTTTCCCAAAAGTAATTTCAATTATGTGATTTAAAAATAATGGTAAATATGGGGGACCTATTAATACCATTCTATGGTTTGGATAGTGACTAAATGAACAACAACACATTAACACCATAATGACCATGTGAACACCACTTCACAGTTACTTCCAGATAAATCCAGATAACATCGGTTAAAAAGGTTAAAATGGGAATTAATAACTGAATGTAAATTAAGACATATAGACATAATTTATGAGCCAAAATTCATGTCTAATATAATTTACTCTCTCAATATTATTTGTTTTTATAAATCTATAAAAATAATGATGTTTAATAGAAATGAACAGAAGTGTTATATCATATTTTTATAATAATATCTCAAAATATATTTCTTATATCAATGTTCTCTTTTTGAATGATTCATATTTTTTTATAATTTATAATCAATCTTGAATTATTACAAGTGAAAGGGACATTCCGGAATTGATATACATAGTCCAGTAATTTATTATTAATCTAAAAAATATGTGCACTACAACTATATGTATCTATGTACTCAGCTTCAGTTGTTGATAACACAAATATATTTTGTTTTTTTAAAACACATTAAAACTCAAAAAAATACCAGAATGTTTAATTTTCAATTAGTGATATATCTATTTGAAATTAAATTTCTGAAATTATCATCAAAATAACAAACTAAATCAAATTATTTTGCTTTAGATTAAAAAATTTATATTTGGGTTTTAATTTTTGATTAATTTGAAAATTCATTCCATAGCTGAAATATGTTACTCTTTTGGAATTTCATAATAATAATACTACTGAATGAAAATTTAATTTTTATTTCCTTCACACACATTTAGAGACAAAGTGTGAACACTCACAAAAAACAAGGATAACCATAAAAGATTGAAGGATACAGGGGAACCATTAAAATCATGTTTGAATGTTATAATGCTAATGTGGACTTGTCTCACCAAACATTAAAAGAGCATATTCTTCTAAAATCATGTACGTTTTATTATACACCATGTAAAATTTACTAGTTATATAATATCGGAAAAAAATTCATTCACAACTTTTGAAAAAAAAACATGTATAATTTCAATTTTGTGCTGAGTGTCGAGGCATTAAAACAAAAACTTCTAATTTAATTCACTTTATTTTTTTCTTCCATTCCATAATTTATAAGGGGAACTTTTAAGAAATTTTCAAATTAAAACTCTATTAATTATATAGAAATTTGTGTTCACATATTCTACCCAATAATAGATAGGTAAGTCATACTTAGTGATAATTTTCTAAGTAATTACGTATTGGGTTCCATTTCATATCAGAAAAACCCCATTCTTCTATTGGATCCTAGGACAATAATAGTTTTGAACAAGTACATTTTTTGGGAATGGTGATTCAACTTCTTCATTTTCAAACTCAAGTACATGATCCATTCTTATGGTCTTAATTATAATTCCTTTATGATTTTTTATACATCAGAAATAATTAGAAAAACATGAAATATATGATGATGTAAGAGAAAAAAATACACACATCAATATCTTAAATAGTCATCCACTAGATATTGGAATAATGTATTTCTACTAAAAATGAAAATCTATAAGTTACAAAGAGATCAATGTGAAAAAACTCTAATGGTTGATATTTTGAGACTTATTTCTATCGTTTTAATGAGATATTATTTTAATTTCCAATCTAATAGGGATTATAGTATTTTTCTATTAGGAATTCTAGGTTGGTTTGATCATTAATTAATCCTTTTCTTTTTATCATTACTTGTGAATGAATATTTCAATCACCAGGTACTCTATTCCAAATCTATTATTCTCTTTGAAAGGAACTCGAGTTAGAAATATTCCAATAATATTATAAATTTAAATCTGTAGTATACTCATTTTCATTTCCAACTAAGTAAAAACTATATCATGAATTTCATCAAAAAACGAAGATTTTTTTCCAAACATTAAATGTGAACCATCGTCATGTAATTGATAAATTCTATGTAGATGCTATTTTGATCCCTCAATTTATAAAACATTATAAATTAAAATTTTACTTGAGTTAGCAATTTGGAGAAGTACAATAATTATTTTCGCAACCTTCCCCTCAAAGTCTTGATGAAGTGCATTATTTTGCTACATAGTCTAGACTATAAGGAATCTAGTCCCGAAGGACTCATCATTTTAGCAATATTAGAAATTAATATTTCAAACATGATACCTATAATAAATTGATAAATATGAAATATATACATGATACAAAATAAAAGGAATGAAATCATTCTTGAATAGTTATTAAAAGATTAAATGTTCATAAACTATGTAAAGGAAACACAATAAGGTTTAGATCAAATGTTTAGTAAAGGTAAGTAAAATGGAAGCAGTAATGAATAAATTTGACTAAATCATAGTTTAGGTAAATAATTGATAAGAAATTCCATTCATATAAATAAATATATAATATTATATATCACATGGTATGAAACTCAAAAACATTCCATTTAATTAATGAACTGAAAACCAAATGAATCCATAGATATGTTGATGAAAAATATATTGGATGAATAATAACAAAAATATATATGAAAAAATCTGTTAATTATTATAATTAATTTCTATGAATCATGTGTACCCATACTATCAAGATCCATCCCCAGATATATTAAAACTACAGGTAGAAACTAGTTTTATTCGGATAACTTAATTTCCTCGTGAGAACCTATTGATTCAACAAGGAGCTATATAAAGTCCAGGATCCACCCGTAATTTAATGTGCAAAGTATTATTCATATCCAATAATCAATTTAAAAATATACTATATTCCTTATTAAATATCTGTATTGAATAAAATATTTATATTTATCAATAATTCCTTAATTAATTAAATAACTGTGAAAGTGATCACCATAAGGAAATGCTTTACGGTTTAAGAAATAGTAATATCCATTACATGAGAATATTAATATTTCTTAAAAATTTAATGTACCGTAAAAACGACCATAATTTATTGGTTATTTCAATATAAATTTAACAATAAAAATGAGATGAGAATGAAAAGGTTACCATTAAACACATTCTTGACGAAAATAATCTTTAAATATTCTAAAGTGACCCATATCACATTGGAAAATTTGAATCATAATAACCATGATGGAATAATCATGAAATAAAAATTAAAATATCATTAAATTAATGGAATAAAATATATAAATTGAAAATTGGTAGTATATACTCAATATCAAATAAAAGATGTGCATAACAAAAAAAAGTTCCAATGGAATGCAAATTTAGATGAAATAAAATAATTTAACAGTCCTTTTATGTTGTGTTACTTATCATTATTTATAGTGGTTTCCAATGTGTTAGTAAGTTTTAAAAGATCCATAATAATAATTATAATATATTATATCATCATATTATAATATCTTCTTACCCATTTGTTGTTAATAATTCATTATTTCTACTACTTCAGCTGTTAATTGCATAGTTTTTTCAAGTATATTTTAACAAATTATTTTTTATTTCTATTCCATAGATCATGGTTTAATCATCTCAACAATTTAAACCATGATATTATTATCATACATATCATGTATATATGTATTTATAATAATCCATAATATTTGGAGATAAGAAATGAAATGTACTATTCCTTGAGATATTTGGTTGTGTGTATGCATGAACACTACTTTCAATTCATTTTTATATTAATTTAATCATAAGTAATTGATACATATTTATGTTATAATTCCATTATAATATCTATTTCATATATGTTACATATGTTTATTAAAACCATAATTTATATATTTTCCTTATGGCGTGAATGAGCCACATCACTTTGTGGAGGCTCTAGTCCACACTTCCTCACATGATGTTATCATATTTAAAAAAATTGAATGTATAAGGGTATGTATTATCAAATAGTTAAATAAGGATAAAGGGAAAATAAATATCATATATACAAAATATAAATCGATTTTCCACCATAATTTACACCGTGAGAGGTGGTAAAGTAAAATTGAACAATCATTATTTCATGAGGCGGTAGTTCACCATGCACGTAAACACTGTGTTCGTTATATGTTGGATGGATGTGTCTGTAAGTGTAGTTAGAAACATTAATATATAAATTTGAAGTATATTAAGGGTTAAGATGTTTTATATATTCCTTGAATAAAGATATTTGAGGTAGTGGAGAATGGAAATAATTATAAAAAACATGGGGAAGTTTGTTACCTCTTAATTGGGTAAATCCTTTCTGTTTGTACCAAAGGGATTCCATAAGTGTATTTACAAAAGATGGTTTGATTATAGAATTATTTTATGGATCATGTGATTCAGTTTTGGTAGTGTTTGGATGAGAAAATATGGCTTGAGTGGTGTGAGTAAGGGGTAGAGTGCTCGCCTTTTTTATAGTGGAGGGGGAGTATCTCCTTTGTAAATATCAAAATCTATTCATTAATTTGAGGTATACCTTATGTAATGTATATCAAAAATAAAATAATGGATTAAAGTTGAAAAATGGTTTATAAAATCCATGAAAAGAAAAAACTATTTTCATTATCATATTTTTCATTCTTAACTTCTATGATTCCTTAATTTTATCATTTTTCTTTGTATTGAAACATCTATGTTAATAACCTAAGTAAATTATCCATTAAAATTAAAATAAATACATATTTAATAGAAAATATATATCCATTTAATTATTAATATTATATTTAATTTATAAAATAAAAAATCCATGTGTTCTGGAAATTAATTTTAATACAAACACATGGGATGCTCTAAAACAGTGCTTGAACATGGACCGTGATAATAATGTTTTTACATTATATGGGAACATATGTTAATTATAAAAGATCAATTGGTAAATTAATAGACCTTATTTAATATTTAGTAACACATTAAAATCACTTTATAAAATACCATATTTTTATTAATTTTGAATCATTTAATAAAATATCATTTATTATAAAATAATAATAATGTAAATTTTAACATTACCTATTTATTTTTAAATTTAAAATAAAAAAAATTTAATTAAAATATATTATGTTTTAAGATTTGTGACATGGTATATTAATCTAAAAAATAATTAAATAAAATAATTCAATCAATATAGTCCACTTCATATATTTGTAGTACCATTTATTTTAGTTAATTATTAACTAAATAATCACAATGTGGGAATCTGTTCTGTATTTTAAGTAACTAAATTATCTTTAATAATTAATGACCAATTATTATGATATCATTAAACCTTTTTTATTTTAAAATTATATGTATAATTGAACATATTATGTTTTTTTCATAGCTTAATTTTCTATAAATCATAATGTAAGTAAAGATCCCCTTTTGTCACTTTTCTTACATAACCATTAATATAGGTCACAACCATTTTATAATATCACAATAACCCTTAAATTTTCAACCAAGAGGGAATATCGCAACACTAATATCCAAAAAAATGTATAAGTTTTATGATCTTTTTGGCCCTTGAGATCAAGGTTTTGTTCACTATTAAGATTAATTTTACCTTAATCACCTTAATTAATTTTAATCACATTCAGAAATAATTTATTAAAAATTTAATTTGATCTTATTACACAACAAATATTATACTTATTTGAACTATTTATTTCCAATTTTCAATATTAAAATCACATAAGTGTTAAAATTAAAATTAATTTTACTCTCAGAGATGTGGAGAGAAAGCAGGTATCTAAAGTAAAAATGTTCAAATGATCAATAAGTTTTTATATCTAATTTAAATATAAAAATGATTATAACTAACTAAATTGTGATAATATATTTACGATTCACCTATTTTTTACTTTAAAACCCTATTTAAAAAATTATTTTACAATAAAAATTATTTAAACGAAAGAATAGTTTTTAATTAGATTGTAGTATTTTTCGCTATTAATAAAAAAATGAAACTAATCATAAAAATAACAAAAAATCACCCTATAATAATTTTAATATTCCAAATAAAATAAAATGAAGTTTATTTTTTACAAATAAAATTTTCAAAAGTGTTGAATTTATTTTCAAAAAAAGGTGTTCCATTAAATCTTGGTAAAACCTGGTCTTGCGTGCAAGATAATCTGTTGTTTTTTATATAATAATCTTAACATTGTGTTAAGTATAATAAAATATGAGAAAAAATATTTTTATACTAATATTAAAACATTTAAATATCTTGGTGTGTTACATTCTCCCCACCTTATTTAAATTTCTTCCTTATAATTTAAACTTGATCTTAATAAGAATTGATTGATATTTGGAACTAAGTGATTATTGAAAAAATCACATCATAAATAGGTTTAATGAATCATATTATGGATTAGATAAAATTAATAGTACAATTTCCACATAACTAGGTTCCATAGTAGGGGAACATAGGTTGGAAATGGAAACATGGGTATGGTAAATAAATCAGACAATCAAGTTATGATAGAGATTGCTATAGAACATGTTCAGATGAATGTTTTTAACCCCAAAACTATAAACCAGATGTGTGAAAAAGGTTTTTTATATCATCCTAAAGGATTAATATGGGAGAAATGTTTTTTTAAGACCAATCTCCCTAAATTTGAAGAATTACCTCACTCTATACAAGTAAATATACATTTATTTTTTCACAAACAAAATCTTATCCTTTGTTTGTGCTTTGGAATATTTTTACTTCATTTATTAGGACATGAATCATCATATAGTGATGTAATATACCAATATCTTAAGCCAAATACAATATTCAACATAAAAGCTTTGATAAATGGTTATCCTTTCTAAATATTATGATCCAAGACTTTATAAATAATGTCAATAAATTCATAAAATAAACTAACCATTAACCTTTAATAAATTAAGAGAAGCATAAAATTTTCACATTCCAAATAATTTAATAAGTTCCTCTTGTATCCTCATAAAAATATAGTGATAACTCAAGTCACCAAAAAACTATATTGGAAACATGAATTCATATTTATTCTTTATGTAAGACACATCTTCTTGGATATATTCTATAAATTGAAATGGTGTTGTAAAATCCATCAATGATAGAAGGGACCACTTGTTGAAAATTCATTAATCAGTTTCAAGGAAGTCAAAACTTGTCCAAATTAATCATTTATTCATCATAACCTTAACATCAAGAACATATTTAGGGTTTTAACCCTAATTATGTGTTTTCAAAAAAGTTTATCATTCGAATGAAGAAATTTTCTTGGAACCATTCATCATATGGTCTAAAATACCTACAATAAAGAACTACAAAATAATCCTCATATATTCCATAATTATCATAAATGGTAAATTGATGATGAAATATTCAAATGAAATAATTCATTAATAGGTATATTAATCATTCATATTCATTTTTGGTAGTAGAATAACATGATCATTATCCAATATTATCATTTGGAGAATATTACATTTATACTTAAAAAGTTAATTTTCATAGTTTCACATATCCTTGTTGTTGAATAATTGTAATTTGGAATCCTTTTTTTCCCTAAAAATCAAAATAATGATGGCATTTCCTTAGACATCTGTAACAAACTTCTATTAATTTTTAGTATGTACTAGGGTGTTTCATTCCACAATTATCACATTTTGGAGATTAAATCTTTCTTTTCTTCTCTTTATCAATATTTTTCTCTTATATCCTCTTCCTTTTTCTTATCCATTCAATGTCATTGGACTTGGTGAGTTTTTTTACCAATGTCATTAGGACAAGATATTATTTCCTCCAATGATGACAATTCTTGCGGGACTGTTTCCCTTCAAAATGGTGGATTAAAACCATAAAAAATATAATCCTTCTTACTCTTTGGATCATGAGAATTAGAGGAGTTCACATTCCTTTTGCAAGGTTCCATTTTTATGTAATAACATATATTACATTAAATCGTAACATAATATATAATCCCAAAAACAGGGAAACACATAACATAACATTCTAAAATTATGCATAGATAATTTTATAATCATTCACAATGCTTCTTTGGGGGCATCTTTATTTATAAATCCATCAAAATGGTTTGAAATGAAAATGTGAATTATCATATGCGTACCCTCGGGAGGGTCAAAACAGGTGTGAGGTAAGCCCCACTATCATGTACCAGGTTACATTAAGTCAAGACGAATAATCCTTTTCCAAGATGTTACTTACAGGTATATATTTTCCAGAACAAAATCAACATGTAGTATCTATATAGGGATGTATTTCTAGGAATACACATAAAATTTATACCTTACCAAAATTCTATGATGTTCTTTTATAATTATCATCAAATTTTGTCTTAGGTTTATGTTCCTTAATCTATATTTTCTCAATCTATTTTCCATTTTTTCTTCTAAACCTCCCTTTTATAATAATTTTAGTGACACAACCTCAGATCCCGGAGCCGGTGCATTATATTATTACACTGGAATGATTACAAGGAATCAAATCCCAAAGGACCGATCAGTTTAGTCAACATGGAAATCCATATTACATATCTGACACCTATAATACATTGTTAAATATTAAATAAAAACATAATGAATAATAATTAGTAATAAATAACATCCTTGAAAGCTTATTAAAATATTTATTATACATAACCTAGGGAAAGTAAATATAATTAGGTTGCACTAAAATTCTCATTAAGGGTAAGTAAAACTGATGCAATATTGAATCAATGTGGTAAGGTAAATAATAATAATATTTTCCATTAATATAATTAGACATGTAAAATTCAATAGGGAAATTTAACAAACAGAAACACATGCCACTTAATCAATGAAATAAAAATTAATCGTGTCCTTAGATATGTTAATGAAAAATATCATGGATGAATAATAACTGAAATACCAATGATGGAAATGATTGATTTTTGGATATCATTTCTAAGGAACATTAGGACCTATATTGTAAATTTTCATCATCATAATATTTTAAAACTATAGTTTGAATCCAGTTTAATTTGGCCAACTTAATTATCTAAAGACAACTTGTCAATGGCTCAATGAGATATGTATTGTTTTGGTTCCACCCATTATTGAATTTCTAAACCATTTTTCATATCAAATAATCAATTTTAAAAAATAAAACATTCCTTATTAAATATCTTTTTTGAATAAAAGAAATGGATTTATCAATAATTCCTCAAATAATGAATTAACTATCAAAGTGAACAACATATGAAAATGGTATACAATTTTAGAAATAGTAATATAATATACATGAGAATATGTTTATTTAAAATGACTATAATGTACCATTAAAATTATCACAATGGATTTATTTTATCTTTAGAAATTTAACAATCAAAAGGACGTGAGATTGAAAAGGAGATCATTAAACACATTTTTGAGGAGATAATCTGTTAAAAATCCAAAGTGTCAAATACACAATTGAAACATCTAAATCATAAACTACACAAAGGACTGATCATTAAATGAAACATATAATATCCTTAAATTATGGTAATTCATGATATAACTTGAAAAGGTTTGTATATACACCAGATAAAATAATATAGGGGAATAATTACTAATAAGTTTCAATGGTATGTAAATTGAGATGAAATCCCTTACTTTATCCGTTATTTTGTTTTGTGGAATTTATCCTCCTATATATTGGTTTTAAATATATTAATAACTTATAATATAACCATAATAATGTTTAAAATATCATATATAATCTACTTATAATATATTATAACCCATTTGTTATCAATCATTCATTATTTTCATTATTTTTGTTATAATTGCATATTTTTATCAAGTATCTTTTAACTTGTTATTTGTTGTTAGTACTACATACATCATAATTTCATCATATATAGAATGTAAATAATTATAAAATTATCATATATATATTTAGTAAATTCTTATTCATAAAAATCAATAATATTTGGGGACAGAAAATTAAATTTACTATTCATGGAGACGATAGGTTGTACGTATGTATGAACACTATTTTCATTTATTTTTCATATTGAAATAATAAGAAGTAATTGATACATACTTATATTATAATTTTGGTATCATATTTATGTCATATATGTTAAATAGGTTTATTAAAACCTTCATGTATACATTCCATGTGTGGGATGAATGAGTCCCATCTCTATAAGGAGGCGGTAGTCCACACTTCCACAAAAAATGTTATCGTCTATATAGAAAATTGAATGTATAAGGTTATGCATTATAAAATAATATGATAATCTTAAATACATAATAAATATCATATATAAAACATATAAATTGATTTTTACACCATAATTTCTTCCATGATATGAGGTAATGGAAAAATGAACAATCATCATTTCGCGAGGAAGTAGTTCACCATACACATAAATAGTATGTTTGTAACCCATTAAATATATGTCTCTAAATTTTATTTAAAAAACTTAATATTAAAAAATCATATTATATTTACGATACTAGAATTTTATATATTCATGGAATAATGAGATTTTATGGAGTGGAGAATGGAAATGAAAATAAAAATATTGATGAATTTGGTTACATATTAATCGGGTAACTCCTCTTGGTTCATACCCTAGTGCTTCCAAAGGTGTCTTTCTACCAAATTTTAGGCTTATATTTAGAGTTTTGTGATTTTTGTACACTATTTGAGAATAGGTTTGATGATCCAATGTGGCTTGTGATGTGTGAGGAATGGATAGAGTTTTTACTATTTATAGTGGAGGGGCATGGTACTATTTTAAATAACAAAAGCTATTCATTTATTGGAGTTATAAATTAACTAATTTGGCTCTATAATGGAATAATAATTGATTAAAGGGGAAGGATGGTCTATTAAACCCAGACTGTTTAATAATGTTTTTACAGTATATGGGTAAACATACTTATTTTAAAAGATAAATTGGTACATTAATAGACCGTATTTTATATTTATAAACATATAGAATTCACTTGAAATAACATAGGATTTTTATTACTTGTAAATCATTTAATAAAATATCATTTTTTATAAAATAACAGTAATGTCAATTTTGAAATTATTTATTTAATTTAAATTTATTAATATCAAAAATATATTATAATTAAAGTAAATTAAATTTAAAGATGTGGAGCATAATATATTCAAATAAAAATTAATTACAAATAATAATTCAATCAAAATATTTTACTTTTAATTTTTATAGTATCATTTATTTTGGTTTTTTATTAACTATGTAATCACTATGTTGGTGTTTCGTAAGAATTTTAAGTAACTGAATTATTTTTAAAAGTAATGAGAAATTATTATGATAACATTAAACCATTTATATTTCAAAGTGATACATAGAACAAAAAATATGATTTTTTTACACATCTGAATGTTTTATATATGTTAAAGGTAATGAATGTTACACGTTTGTCTCTTTCCGTAAATAACATTTTATATGGGGAACTTCCATTTAATAATATCCAAAAAACCCATAAAATTATAACATAGAGAGGATATGATCCAACTATTTGTAATCCAATTTTTTTGGAAAAGTTTCATGGTCATTTTGGCCCTTATGATCAAAGTCTTGTCCCATGTTAAGCTTAATTTTACCTTATTTATAGTAATTAATTTTAATCACTATCAGTTATCTCTTTTTCAAAAATTATGATTGTTTTATTATCCCACAAATATTATACTGATTACAACCATGTATTTACATTTTTAAAAATTCAAATCATAGAAATTGAAAAATTAATATTAAAGCTAATATCATAGATGTGTTGAGAAATCGGGGTTTTAAAGTAAAAATGATCAAAAGTTCAATAAGTTTTTATATCTAATTTTAAAATACAAATGACTCTAATTATGTAAATTGGGTTGATATATTTATAATTGACATAATTATACTTCAAATACCAATTTAAAATATAATTTATAATTAAAAATTATTATAACAAAAATGTTTTTCTTGACTAAAATGCAGTATTTTTAACTATTCATCAAAAAATAAAAATTCTAAAAAAATAAAAAAATATCTACCTAATCTAATTTTACAATTACCAATCCAAAAAATATATTTATTTTTAAAAATATTAATTTATAAAAGTGTGAAAATTTAGTTTTAAAAAAGGTGTTCCATTAGTACATGGTAAAACTCATTCCTCCATGCAAGCTAATCTAGTGTTTTATATAGAATAGGATTAACATGTTGTAACATATAAATAAAGATAGAAAATAATAATAATTTTATTCAAAAATTAAATCATTGTAATATATGGGGGGGTTATAATTTTTGAATTAGAATTTAAACTAAAACATACATGTCAACCATCTACCCTAATTAGTTAATAGAAACATCATTAGTCACCAGTCATTTTTATAGAACCTAAACTATCAAGATTCTAAATTTTTTACTATAATAATCAACTAGGTTTTATAAAAAATAATATTTAATGAAATGATAATTTGGTACCCATATATTTTTATGTATATATATGTTGCTAATAATTACTTTATAAATCCATAAATTTATAACTCATTTCAAATAAAATGATCTTCAACTGTCACGAACTGTCCCCCAAGGCCCATGATGTGACTACCCCAAGCTCGCCTCCCATAGGCCATGTGCTGGAGACTAGTGCTGAGTAGGCGTATCTAAAAAATGGGATTCATTTCCCTATGTACCTTTATAGTTCACACAACTACAAGCTACAGATGATGGAAAGTGAAAACACAAAGTAAACAAACACAAATTATAAAAGTAGAAAACTGAAGGCAAATGGGGCAAAAATACAAGGCCAATAAAAAGTAAACGTACATGTACAAGTCTCTAGAACTCCTCTATAGAAAACCATACCTATAGTGTAGGCACAAATATAGTAGTCTAAATCCTCAAAAGCAGACCTTGTCTGCTAGGTCACTCTAGGAATCACCTAGACTCAGTCCATTAATGACTCCCTCAAAGTGTCAATCATCTATAAAAGACATGGCCGATGCTGGAAAAGGTAGTCCAGGGGTGAGTAAAAAAATACTCACTAGGGTACCCTGAAATAAAAAGTGAAAGACCACAAAGGAAACACCACTAAGAATATAGAGTTATCTCAACATAGATATGTGTCAAAAACACTTATAACAAGAACATAAAGGTATGTTCGTATAGTATTCCAAGATGAAACATCCCATCAACTATAATCCATATAGTTCTGCTCGTAGAATGCTCAATTACGGGACATCTCACTCCTTGAGAAATCTGATAGTAAGCACACAGAACATGTATACCAAATGTATCCAAGAGAACATCTGGTCGTGATACATTACATAGTTTTCTTAAGACATCTTGTCTCGCTACGAAAATAAGTATTGATATCAAAGCCAATCCATGGTCACATGATTCTCCTCATTCCACACTCATTTAGAGATAACTCACTCCTCAATAAATGAAGTTGTTGAAGACCCTTGCAAAGAAGTCCCTTTAATTTTTGACCCACCAAAAGATAATAAATTGGAATCAATCTGAAGCACACTGGTTAGGTCAAGTCACAATGGAAATAATCTGATCTCAATACATAGATAGCGGTCCTATGCCCAAGGATCATTAGGGGTACTTCTATCCCTACTGAAAAAATCATAGAAAATAGGTGATAGGAGCCCGTGTAAATATTTTCCACACCTTCTCCATTAACACTATATAAGGTACCACAAAGAGATTTGAGGATTGACCAGACCAGTCGATGTGATACACGCTATATCCCACTAACTCATCATCGATGTCGAGATGAGACAACTCACTTCAAAACACAGGTCATCCTCTATGATTGAAATCAGATCATGTATCGAACGATCATATGAAATACCAAGGGTACGATCTCAATATCTACTGAAACCCTCTATGATGGGATCAAGATACTACATCAATCCCTCATATGAAATACAATGAGAATGCTACCATCCCCTATTGGACCAAATCAAAACCCACCAAGCCATCTCAAAATGACTACCTCATCATGAGGGTCCCAATGCTGAAAAGATCTCATCAAATAGAAATATAGTTTGAATGTAAGTGGAATTTTCTCTAAAAAGGGGTTAGTTGGGTCTAGATCCAGACCGACCAGACTGGACGCAACCCAATGTACGTCAACCTGACCCGTCTTTTCTTGTCTAGCCCGCCCCAGTTGGGCCCGACCAATTTTGTTGGCCCGACCTACCTCCGGTCCAGTCTAAACCATTCAAACATGGGCTGTTTTGGTCTACCTCCATGCAGTATCTTCCGCATCCCCGTAAAGTCAACACTTCTGTCCCTATAGCCAACAACCCTTCTCGTATGCAGTCTTCAGGACCACCTTCTAGCCAGTATGACATGGTGCCCAACTACACTAAAAGTCTTGACCACCAGAGATGTCCTGGTATGCATCTTCCTGTTGCAACACTCATTTTCTCAACCGTGGGCCCCTCTACTGTTGGTCATCGAGCCGGCAGGCACCTGATGTTAGGTGGCCACGCTTCCGATGATGACTCCACTTTTACGAGCCACCACCATCACCCTACAACTATGTTTCTTGATATAGACCCACCATTGTGATCCTTAGGTCTCGACCTTCACTGTCATGGGATCACATCCATGCTACGCACCATCCCATTGCAAAGTCGTTTGAGTGGAAATATCGTCCACACTACCTCGATCCATTTTCCACCATCATCATCCCAAATTCCTCATTCTGTGCCCATCCTGTATCTGCGATATCAAATCATTGTGCCAAGATTCGGTCGTTAAATGATCATTTGATCATGAATTTTTGAGTTGGAGTCCAAATAAAGAATGACTGGGATGAACATAGAAGGTAGGGAGAATATCATGAATCAACATAAACATAATGGAATCGATTGATGTTCATGTATATCGTGGTTTGTTTCCATTATAACAGTTAATAAAAATCCAAAAAAAAGATAATAGAACATAGATAAACAACCGTAATAAACACCACATGGTAAAACCCAAACATCCATATGCTTGACCTATGGATTCATCCATTGGTCTATTAATCCACATTCATTGTAGGGATAATTAATAGGGTAGGAAAACATACTGAAAATCACACCCTACCTGGAATTTTGATTGGTAAATTATGGGTTACGCTCATCATTGGAGATCTATTAAGAGTCATCATGATCCATCATCTCTTTGATTCTCAATTATTTATCTGTGATTCATGATCTGTGATCCGATATCTTCTAGTACTCTTCATTGTTTTTCATTCTCCAATGGCAGGAAACAACCAAAAACGTTCTCTAGTGTTTCAATGGAATTCCATGGTAATGAGTTAACCCTAAATTCCTATTTAATTATATAGAAATGAAAATATGTTAGGCCGTCACATTGTTGAAGTGTCGCCACAGTATTTCATTTATGAAATGAAATGGGATAACATATCATTGTTTCATAGAATAACTATGAAATGTTAAATAAATAAATAAAATAATAGTCTTTTATGTTTATTTTATTCTTCTTTAATCCATCCAAAATTTATCTTTCGCATTCGAATTTCACCGGTCGCTATTAGGACCCACCTATGTAAACGAAGACATTATGAACTCAATGGAGGTATCATATTTCCAATATGACTAACCATTAATGAGTTATTGTGATTTTGAAATAAAATTATTTTATATATTTATTTTATTTAATATTAAGTCCTTTTTGGGTATTCTAACTGGAGACCCACACTAACAAAAGTTAACTCTTACCTCGTGTAAACCCCCCATCTTGAACAAAATGGTTCCCTCAGATATCTAATTTAGGCTCCCATTTAAGAGTTATTCAACATTTTCAGGAAAACCACTCATGCACATTATTAAAAACATGAAATTTTTCATCTAAGAATTCCATGAACACTGATCCTCAGAATTGCATATCGTCTCAGTGCCTGGTCTATGAATTTTCCAAGTGATTATATAAAATTAAAACCATGAAAATAAATGTCATTATATTATCACCATCTTATGGATTTATGTTTGTGAAAGATAAACCAAGGGACACCCAAAACGTTGACGGTACAACAACAAACTATATCCTCTCTCTCCCAGGATCTATTCCATAGATTCTCATGTGGCTTCTGGGAACACACTAAAAGAATCGAATGATCGTAGAGGTTCCTCTCATGATGATCATTTTTCTCCACAACTAGGATTAAAAATTAGAATATTGATAAAGAAGTGTCTTCTATGGAATCCCATGTATTTCAGATTTCTCCTACATATAGAGGCATCACATGATCTCTATTAAACTATTATCCTAAAAAAATAAGTGACCAACTTGGTGATTCGATCAATGATCACTCAGATGGTGTCATTTCCCCTGGACATACAGGGAAAACCCTTCATAAAGTCCATGGATATCCTTTCTCACTCCCTTCCTAGTACCTTGAGGAAAAAAAGTGCAACCACTTCTAAGAAGAGGGGCTCAATACGGTGAGGAGAAAAACCACAAAACCGATTCGAATAAGATCTCATATTTTATATCAATAGATAAGCCTAGATTCAATCTATTCCATCATCATTGATGTCTTTCTTGACACCCACATGCATATTTTGATGCATCTAAAAACTCTATGCATGCACTGATACTACCATGTGTCCTATGAAATGAACAATGTGTTCCCCACCATTCTAATATCCATCTTGGGAATTCCCCATGGGAAAATTTTCCTGTAAATTCTCACCAATGGTATCACCAAGAAATGCCTCCCGGAATCATTATAAGAGTGGAGTGGTAACAACCACCAACTTAATGTAAGATACATAACCAATATCCACAATGTATAACTGTAATGTGGAAAACAGCTCAGTTGCCTCATTCTGAAAATACGAATTGGATCTCTTGTTGAGAGTATATTCTACCACATTTCTCTTACCAAGAGTATGGAATCTCTCCAAGTAATAGTCCTGGAGTAATTCTATTCAACGCCTCTATCTAAAGATCATAAAATTTTGAGAGAAGAAATACTTGAATCTCTTGTGGAATTAGTAGATGATAAAATTCCTCCCATTAGGAAGTGTCACCACATCATCAATGTGAAGACAACCATAGCCAACTCAAGATTGTGGGTTGCATAGTTTTACTCATGTGTTTTTAACAAACATAAACCATAGTCAATCACCACTCTACACTATATCAGGAAAAAACTAAGTCCAGTCCCTAATTCATCACAGAACACTACGTTTTCAACTCCTGTCTCTAGAAAACTCAAGATTGGGGGTGCTTTCCAAACACTATCTTAACTACTGAAAAGTATGAGGGAAGCTTCATATCCAAAAATAAATGGCCTTATTTCCTTCATTTTTATTGATTCTCTATAATCCCTATTTCAAGGGATGAGTGGGAACCCTTACAAGGCTCGCATGCTCAATGAATACATAGACCGTAGCCTTAGGAGATTACATGACCCAAAGGTCTTAAGGAATTCCACCAGACTCTCTACAAGGAACTACCCCTACCCTACATTTGTATCATGATAGTAGCTCTCCACCTTCACATAGTTGTCTAGCTAGGCCTCCTGTGAAAGCATTGCCTAGTCCCGATGGCATAGCCATACCCTCTCATTCTAAAAAATCATTTTGGCTCTTCTCTTGTGAGTGCACCTGCTTATAACTGATCAAAGTGTTCATCATCTCTTTGGTAATGTATACTCATTATCCATGTTCACATGATTAAAGAGATGGTAATCCGCACATAACATCAATCACAAGGTCTTACTAAGTCCTTTCTCTCCAAGCCTCCACCTACACCCTCTTCTCGTGAAGATCTTTGAAATCCATCGAATATAATAATGAAATTATCGGTTCCATATCAAGGTGTAGAACAATTTAGAATTAAATCAATTTTTAGGGAGGTAAAACTGTAAATATATCCTAGAATGATGTCCTCATACTCCACCACTACTACTGGGAACTAAAAATAGATAACATCCATTACCTCGATGGTAAGGTTAATTGACTCAAGTGTGATCAGCTACACCCTCCTACGCATGTGTCTTTCTCGTGTATCTTCGGATTCCTTTTTATCCGACCATGGAAAATGCCATTTCATCACTACAGACATTCAAAATCCTTTTTCCTAAAATATTCAATCTTAGTAAATACTATATATGACAAATCTATACCAATAATGACATTGTATGGCCTCGATGCTTCCACCAAGAGGTTCCAATCACAACTCTCTCATTATGGTTCAAATCACACTGTCTAAAAAAGAGGTATTATAAAGTTTACTCTCATAGGTATCTCCATAAGTAAGGATCATGTCAAAATTTTAACATAAAAATCTATGTCTTGAAAAATATTCATCAAAAGAATGAATGATTATCACCGTCGTCTATTAATATGGTAACTAAGAATAGACATAGACCATACTTGGAATCATTGCTGGAGAACTTGAGTTATATTCCCTAATCACATGTAGTTTCCCCTTTCTCTTTCCTCTTACTTCCTTACCCTGTTATGGACCACATGGGGGTGGTGGTGGTAACAATTTGAAATGTATACCACCTCATACTGCTCTCATAGCTCTACTTACACATCTTCCTCCATACTAATCCTTATGTACCTATCATTTTCTGTACCTCAGTGGCCCATAAACTATTTCACTATGTGTAGCACGAAAGACTAGATAATATCTAGTAATATTTCAACCACCATCATATGAAAATAATTTCAACTCTCAAGGATGACTAGACTCACCCTATGATCCTTGAGCTGTTGATACCCTATCCCAGGACATCTTCTCAAAATTTATCAACTGTCAATGTCTCTATGACTAATGTATGTTTCTTTTTCCCGAGGTCTCTTCTCCTACTTGCCCATTGTAAACATCCACTAGTTGTAACCACTTATCCAAATGACTTAAAAAGGTTCAATATTGCACCATAGAATAAGTATGAATGCTTAGTGGAATAGTGTTGGCTCAGATATACATAGACACACCTTGCCCGAAGGTCCAAGCCTGGATGCACTTGTTGTATCATATTCATATTGTACCTGGAATGGTCGGTATGCCTCAATGAATACTCAGTTATTGACAAGTCATCCTATTAGAACTGCAGAAGCTCTTGGGTACACATAGCCCATAGATTTTATGTTTAGATCCCATTCATTGAGAAAGGTTCTCAATATTTTTTTACATAAGAGTCACATCATAGTATGATCAGGGAAACTAAACCCTACCATCATACAACTGAACCACATAGAAGGCTCAATGCAAGGAACACCATTTGATCTAATGGTGTCATGACTAGATAAAAAAATAGGTTACACATTCAAGCCTGTCCTCATACATCTGAATGTTGGGATTTCCTCAGAACCTAATGGTTATCTACTACCGAAACTCAGGAGGTAAACTCAGAATGAAAATATTATTATCCAGTACTATGAGTACCATGCTCTAATATATAGGTGGTGGTATAGTTGGTAGATCACTAGAGTTGTTGTCTCTACTACAAATCCATGTACCCATATCTTATGACCCCATGGATTATCCTCATGATCACATTGTTGAATCCTGGTTGGCTGTCTATGTGGAGTCATCTTTCAACCAAATAAGATTTACCATGATAAATAGAGTATACCTAGTGATATGACTCAAGATAGACATGGAAAACCCATCCCATTACTATATGATTCATGTACCATCATTTTACCTTACAACTAGTGTATTTATGTAGTGATTTGAAAAGTAAAATTCAGGGTCATGTTGTATGGATACATCGACCTTCACACCAACACTGCATTCACTGGCATGAAAGCCTAACTCGAAACACTGAACACTGATTCCCCAAACAAAACTCATAGAATCTGGGTTAATATGGTAGAAAATACCTGGTCCAATACCACTATGCCATGACCCCTCCATTGGGTCCCATGTCGTGACTACCCCGATCCCACCTCATATAGGCTAGAGGGTTGAGAATAGTGAGGAGTAGTCATATCACAAATAAATGGGAGGCATTTGCCTAAGTACATTTAAAAATTCACACAAGTCCAATCCTCAAATTATGGAAGGTGAAAAATATAAGTAAACAAACATGAGGTACGTTAGTATAAAACATAAGGTAAATGTGGCCAGAATATAATCCAAAAAAGTAAATGTAAAGTTACATGTCTCTAGAACTTCTCTGTATGAAATCCTACCTGGAGGGTAGGTACAAAAACAGTTGTCTGAGGCAACATAAGCACACCTCATGTGACATGTCACACTAATAACCACCTATCCCCAGTCCACTAAGGACTCTATCAAAGTGTTGATCATCTGTACAAGACACGACATGTGAGGGAAAATCCCATGTATGGGTGATTAAAAAAATGCTCAGTAGGGACCCCAAAACATAAAGTAAAAGACCAAAAATAAAACACCACTAAGAAGATACAATATTCTCAACATAGGTATGTGTTAAAAACAAATATAACCAGAATATCCAGGTATGTCTGTAAATAATACCACCCACTACCATCCATATGGTTCCGCTCACAACATGCTCAATTCTAGGAGATCTAACTCCTCATGATATATGATAAAATAAATGTACAAAAAATTATACCCAAAGCATCCAATACAACACCTGGTATTGATACATCATGATTTCATCCAGAGAAATTTGGTTTCACTATGACTTGGTGTCTTGATATCACAACCAATCCTTGGTTATAAAATTCTACTCAAGGAATGATCATTCTGGGAGAACTCACTCCTCGAGCTATGAAGTAATAAGAGACCCTCACAAAAATTTCCATCTAATTAGGGCCCCACCCAAAGAGAACACATTGAGAACTACCTGAAGCAAACTGTTCAGATCAAGTCAAGAAGAAATGACTCTAACATCAATACACAGATATGGGGTCCTACACCCAGGGATCACTTGGGACTCTTTCCCTTACTGGAAACATCATCCTAGATAGGGGATAGCTTCCCTCATTTATATTGGTCAGACCTTCTCTATGAAACATATATAATGTAACAAGAATAGAAGTGAGGATCAAATAGGCTTCTCAGTGTAATACATACTGCAACATGCTGATTCACTATAGATGCTGGGATGAGACAACTCAATTCAGGACAAGGGTTGTCCTATATGATAGGAACATGGATCCAATATCTAACCTTTATAGGAATGAAAATATTTGCGACCTCAATGTCTACTATAACCCTCTATGATGGGAGGAGGAATCTACGTCGATTTTTCATATAAAAGAGAAAAATAATGCTACCAGCCCATTCTAGTCTATGTAAAAACCCTGAAAGGGGTATCAAAAGGATCAGCTCATCGCAAGGGTCCCAATTGGACAATCATATTTCCAAATGGACTTATGCTTTGAAAGATGATGGTATTTTTGCAAAAATGGTTTAGTTGGGTATGTGTCCTATCCGACCCAGTTGGACCGACCTAACCCTCCAAGTCAACCCAACCCACTAGGTGAACACAGCTAGCTGGTCCCAGCTCAACCTACTTCCTTCCTTTCCCACCATATCTTTCCCTGTCTGCTCGAACACAGGCTGGTTCTATCCAATAGGACATGGAAGCTTTTGTGTCCTCACGAAGTCAATGCGGTTGACTATTGAGTCTGTCGCTCTTCCCACATACACTCTATGGAATCATGTTCTAGTTGGTCCGATGAGGTTTCCTACCACATAGTCGGTCCTCACCGCCATGGTCCACCCAGGTAGTGGATTCCCATAACTGTTGGTGACTATGGTATCATGGGAATCCTCTACTGGCGGTCATTAAGTCAGCTTCCACCCGTTACTATGTGGTCACAGTACTAACGGTGGCTCTCTTTCAGCGAGCTTCCACCATGGCCCTGCATCTCCGTTTTTTGAGACTGAGCCACTATTTTATTCCTCGGGTCACCAACATCCCTACAATGGGATCAAATCCATTATATGGACCATCTCATTGAAAAGTTTTTTGAGAGGAAATATCTTACACAATACCTCAATCCAATCACTTTTTTACCATCAAACCTCCATTGGGCTGTTTCCATCCCAGATCTATGATACCACATCATTGCCCCAAGAGTCAGAGCACAACGATCAATTGATCACAAATTTTCAAGTCGAAGACCAAAAAATGAATTCCTGTGATAATAGAATAATGGAGGGATAAGTCCCAAATCAACAAAGAGGAACACACCTCGATTTTTAATTTGTGTCTATCATGGATCATCTCTATTAGAATAGTTGATGAAAATACACAACACAGGATAATCAAAATTTGATATAAAATACCCAACAAAATCCACAAGGTAAAACGAAACCCACAATACGCACAACTCATGGATTAATCTGTTGGATGATTCATCCACGTTTGTCATAGGTTCAATGAATGGGGAAGGAAAACAAATAAAATCTCCCACCTTACATGGAGTTTGGATTAGTTGACGTTGGGGCTTGATCATCATTGGTGATCCATTGAGAGTCATCATGATTATTCATCTCATCAGTCCTTGATCATCAATCCGTGATCCAAGATCCATCGACATTATTCGTCAATTGTCTTTTACCAACAAGAAGGAACCTCCAATTCCTTTATCCATAGTTTCAAGAAAATAATAGGGGTATTGGTTAACCCTAAATTCATGTATAATTATGGATAAAATAAAATGAATCATCCCATTTATAGAAACCCGTTTCATGCCTTATAAGACTTCAAAATATTTCTGTATATATTTCCAGATCATCGAACTGAGACGACATTCAATTCTGAGGCCTAGTGTGCCTAGAATAAATTGTACGTAAATATTAAGTGTTTTTATACTATGAACATGTTAGAAATGTGATATCTCTTAAATGGTATCTCAGATCAGTAATTTGAGGAAACTTTTGAGTACAAAACATGGATTTTACCCACGATAGGGTATAACTTTTGTCGGTGTGGGACATCTGTGAGAAAATTCACCTAGGGTAAAATTCATAATAAAAATAATTAATCGTAATTATTTTACCTAAAATTAAAAACCCATTAACATTCTAATATGGACTCGTATTGGAAATCAAAGTCTGTCATTGAGTTTAGAATGGGGTTTTTTTCTTTGATGCGACATAAAATGAGTAGGCATAGTGGTTTCAGATTTTGTGCTGAGTGGGGTTCATATAAATAGAGGGTTAAGGAAATGGAATAGGATTATCACCTAATTACTGTCTATCTCTCCACAAACCCCTATCTATATCTATATCCATTCTACATCATTATTTTATAGATGAAGGAGTGATCTTTGTTGGAACCATGATGGATTGAAGAGGGATTACAACAAACGTGCCATCAATGTTGAATGGTCAAATCGAGGTACAATTTTTCCCTCAATTACCTCCGATTAGAGTTTTATGTTGATAAACCATATTTTTCCATTTTATTTTTTTCATTTTATTAAAAATCATCAAGTAATGCATGAAAATGTTTATTGATTCATGTTTAATACAAAATTGTTTTCAAAATTAACTCATTCTTCACGGATTATTGAAACTCACATTCCGACTCACCTATCTACCATTGGATCATCTATTAAAGGATGAAATGTTTAAGGCTTCACCATAAGAATCATATATTCATTCTAGGATATGAAATTTTGCTTCCGTTTATGTCACGGTTGTCCACAAAAGGGACCACCAGAGCATGACAGACCATCCGCAGCACGACAGCTGTTTGAGTTTGTGAGGCATGGTTGGCTGAATGCTTTCCAGGTGATGGTGCAGTGGAGGAGGTTATGCAGTGGTGTGAAAAGGCTATATGGTTAGTATCTGGATGGGGATTCAGTGGGGTGGAAGGCTGGCGTGGATGGGGATGGATGATGACGTCGACCATGACGTCGAGATGAGGTAGAAGGAGGAAGCCAGTGCAGAGGAGTTGGGGTGGTAGCTAGTCAGGGTCAGGTTCATACACAAGGGTTGGAAATGTCTAAGAACCATGGGTTGTTGTGGTTGAGTAGGGAATGTGCAGGGTCCTATGGCGCGGTGACCAGCTGGAGAGGACCCGGTTGGGGAGCACGAACCGGGTCGGGGAGAGCGTGGGTCAGGCCACGGAAGGTGGAATGGGCTAGAAAAATAGAACTAGGATGACCATAATAGGCTAGAACAGGTGAATGGATCCAGCTAGAATGGACATTATTGGTCTGTATTGGACACAAAGGCTTTAAAAATCCATACCTTTTTAACGATGCATCTATTTGACACACCGTATGTGGATAAAGGTTATTTATAGCGAGATGAACCTCTATAAACCAATTTATCATTTTAAAACAATATACCAAGGTTCAGTAGTATGAAATTATTATATTTAATTATACTAATTTAGTTATTATTATTTAGAAATATTATGTCAGACCTATCTTGAAAACTGGATTTCAGTTTGACATCTTGTTAGTGGCTGCACAACCCTGGTCATCATGTGGAAATTTTAGGACAACTTTTATGTTTTTAAGAAAAATTCAATTTATGGGCCCCAAGATGCCTGGTTAACATGTGTTGCACTGAAATGAAACTTTTTCATTGGTTACCCATTATGTACGAAGGAATAGTCCATCTCCTGTTTGAAGAGAACCCATAGAATGGGTCAACCTCGACTCATGTGAGACTGTAAAAGATGTATGAAGAGATGCCGCCAAATTTTTTTGCATCGTTTAAGGTGGTGTGCCAGTGTAATTTTTCTTTTGACCCTATAGATCAATGACAAGAATCGTTCAATTTTTGTTCTTTTGACTATGTGTCTCAAGTACTCTAGGAGTAACCCAGAACACCTATGGTTACTTGTCTGTATTTTAGTACCCAAGAATTTTAATTTACATGGACCGATAACAAGGTTGGGACACACAATGTGTGGGCCCTACAAGCACTAGGTACCACGTTATCATTTATTCTATCTCTAGAATATAATTATTTTTGAGTTGGATTATAGCATGCATGTAGCCTATCCTTCATGTTTTTTCCATGTTGGATGCTATACTTCCCACTTTTGTGGCTTCTGAGATACGATGCATGATGTTCCCTGAATGATGACTATCAAGGGAGACACCCGATGACTATAGTAGTGTTTTCCAGAGATATACCATCTGGTAAGGATGACCAATAGTCATCAATGCTTCTCCAATAGGTACCATCTAGCAGGGCTGACCATAACAGTTTTGGGCTTACCTTCGGCTGGGCTACGTAGTGGTCCTTGATGGATGTTCTGAGTAGAACCATACAGGTGAGTTGGGGATAGTCCTCAATGAAACTATAGTATTACCCTCCATCTGGGATGGGGATGGGTCTATGATGACACTAGAGTATAACCATGTAGCCAGGCTATAGATGGGTCCTCAATGACACTAGAGTGGAACCCTCTTACCAAGATGGGAATGGGTCTGGGACATTGAGACACGAATTCTCGACTGTGCGATAGTGATGAGGTGTACATTGATGTACCATTGGTCTCCAAAGAAAGAGTGGATTTTTTCCTTCCATAAAGCATCCCTGTAACATGACCTAAATCCATGAGGGTGAGAAAGACCCTCCCAAAGCAGATAGTATCGAGGTTTGGTGATTGAGCCCGTTTGACTTGTAGTTCAGAGCAGACGTGTGGGATTCTAGGCATAAATGGTTACTTATTGAACTTTTGTCCACTCACAATTCATAGACTGGTCATGTTACATATAGATCCATTACTCTCTCGTTTGTTCTTCATTGATTGAGAATATATATATATATATATGTGTCTTATTTCCAATAACCACTCCTTGGGTTTTTGTTACTCTCCTTCTAGGAGAGGCAAAGTTGCACTGGGAATTCCATGTTATTTCGATGTCTATCTTCTATTGTTTTAGTGCGTCTACTCTCTTACTATATATAGAAAATACATGATGAGAAGTTTATTTTCTCACCATTTTTAGCTCTTTGTGTTTGGATGATCTTACTTTTCTCATTTGTTTAGTTGAAATGTTACTCTTTACTGGACTCTTTTATTGTACCTTGTTCTATCTACTTCTCCCCTCTTTAGTACCACTCTTGATTTTCCCTTAGCCTTCATGGATTCCTAATGAGTATTCATAAAATCACCCATACATGGGATTTTACCTTACTTTGTGTGCCCATGAAGATGACAGAAAGGTTGATCGTGACTTTAGAGGAGCTAAGAATACGGGGTACATGGACTATGTGTGGTGGTCGTGACTTGGGATTTAGTTTCTAGCCGCTCCAAGCTACATTAAATTTTCACCTATTGTTGTGTTGTAGTATTTTTTTGGTTGGGTTTGTATTTTTCTCATTAAATTTTAGTTTAAATTTTTGTATTTGTACAGTTTAGAGGTCAATACATGTTTTTGGTTTATATATACCAGTGTTGTATATTTTATTATTTTCATTAATCACTATTTTAATTAAGTTGGCTAGGTGTGTGAATATTGGTTCATCGAAAATGGAATCCCTTAGTTTTATGAGCCTTCTTAGCTAGTCTCCATCCCCTGGCCTATGAAGGCGGCCTTGGGTAGTTGTATCTCGAGCCCCGATAAGGGTCGGGTCATGAAACATTGGTCTCAAGGCTTGTTCAACCCTTGGGACACTATTTATTCATTTACCTAAAAATGTATTGGTCAGGATTTGGGAAATTGTACTAAAGATAATTGAGAGAGGATCTCTGGCTAGGGAGTCCAGTGAAGGTACGAGCGGTTGAAGAATCCATTCACCATGACCTAGATTACCTGTTTGTTAACTCGACACCCTGATATTCTTGATGTAGGGAGCGATGTTATATGCATCATATAGGATTGAGTATTTAACTATCCTTCTAGAGACTTCTCCCCTTTTTGGTTGTTTAAACACACACACACACACAAACACATATATATATATATATATTATCATCTGACCATTGTAATCCTTGATAATATTCAGGATATTTCTGCGATGATATCCAGAAAAGATACTAGCTCAAGTTCATGACGATAACCCTATGAGGAATGAGGCCTTAGTTCAGAACCCATTATGTGAGCCCATTTCTCTAGGTGGGAGGGTAACAGAACCCCCACCTATTGAGCAACATAAAACCCTTGAATATTAGGCAGAGGATGTGCACAAGATGAGTGCACTTTTCAAGTTTCAATGCCAAAGAAAACTATGGTTCAAAAGTTAGACATATTCTTTGATAGTATAGATGTGGCTAGAGTTAGTGGTCTACCTCATCAAGATTGTATAGACACTGGGAGATCACATAGTATCTTTGGTATCCATCCTTTTCCATGTAGGAACTGAACATTGGTTGAGCTTGGTTTCTCAAATACATGATGAGACGATGCTCTTGTGGGATGAATTACAATAGTTTTTTCATGAGGGGTTATACCCTTATTTTTTTTACTCCATTATACTTCAATAGATCCTTTAGTTATAGATAAGAGGGAAAATTTTGTCTGATTAGGAAACTTGGTTCGTAGACCTTGTGCACTATTCTACACACATGATCTATAATGGGTACTTCCGATCATGGAGGATCAATCAGGGACTCTACAGAGGAATCCACATTATCTTTTTACCCTTCTACATCCCCACCTATATAAGGGTGTTGGAGAAGGCACCAGTGATATATATATTCTGGTGAAAGAGAAAACATAAAAATAGTTATGGTAGTAAGTGTGACAGAGTAGTGATGTTTTCCACTTATAGCAGGCATCTGTCAATAATATCTCGATGTATTAGATCATATCATGGTCAGACTTGGGAAATTGGTTATCCCCAAGAGGGTCGGTGTTATTCTTGTGAAGGGATATTTCACATGTCTTGAGACTTCATGACAAGACATACTGAGAAAACTAGGAAGGTAATAGTTAGATCACCACAACAGAGAAAGTGTTGTGATTGGGGTGGTCCCAAAATAGGTGGTTCTAGCATAAGAGCAGGAGGAGCTAGAGGAGGAGAACAAATCTGTGAGGTTTTCCACAACCAGCAGGCTTCCAATTCCAAGATCATGAAGATGGAAGCTAAAAACATTGAAAACTACAAGATTTGTTTTTATAAGATCTTGTGGATCACGAGATGATAATATGGACATGCTGTGAATTTTCTAATTTTTTCAATAGAACATGCTGCACATTGTGTAAAGTACTCTCTTCATCCCTACTCTGTGTTTGATTCCTTACAAGGTTGAAGTGGTAAATTAGTGTAACCATCTGTAAGTGTTGTTTGACATAGCTTTGAATGCTTGAAGAAGAGGGGCACTTCCCTAACCGAGAAACATTTTTATGATTCGAGAAAAACCATGGGGGTGAGTCAGTATCGCCCAAAGAAGATAACATCGAGTTGTGGTGGATGAATCCCTTTGAATTTTTCATTAAGAGAAGAGTTTTGTAGTGGAGTGTCCAAAAAGGTCTTGTATATGCTACTGTATTTTATCATTATTGATTTCTTTATCTTGGTATATCGGTAATGGGTGTGGCAGAGTGACTGGTATTTGGATTAATCTCCTTATAAAGTATGTGAAGAAATGTGGGGTATGACACATGGTTTCCATTTCTATATTTTTTTGGTTGGATGATTTTAATCACCTACTCTATTTGTTGGTAACTTCTGGGACCAATGTTACCCTTTATATAGATGTTATCATGTAGAAGTCAAGGTGATGGAGACCCCAAGGAAAAAAATACATGACTCACTATTTGGTGATGAAAGCGGTAGTCTTTCCCCCGAGAGACCTGAAACTGAGGCGGGGAAACTGGTTAAAAATACTGTAGGAATATGAATTCAAGATAGTATATACTCTGGGATAGGGAAACACCATAGTAGATTCCCTTAGAAGGATGTCCCAGTATCTCTTGAGCGGGGTGTTCTGCAACAGGTATATTTTCTATAGCTATCCCTAGTGGATCCGGAGGGTATAGTTTTCATTCAGTGGATTGTTTTTATTCCATCACTTCTAGATCATTTATTAGAGTCTTTTTTGTGATACACCGACTGTGAAATATTGTGTGACCAAATATCCTTGGGTGTTTCAACAGATGGATATTCTGAAGGAGGAAATAATGAGACCCTATTCTAGGGACAATAGTGATTCCAGTCGTGATGTGGGATGTAGAAGTTTGGTCAGGGAGGTAAACTATCCCTCAAGTTTCTTAAATCCATTGTAGACCATGCAAAGAGATGGGGAGGTTTCCTACCACCTTACCCGACCCCAATAGATGGGGTGGGAACACAACACCTCCCATGTGTCTCAATTGATGATATATGTACGTGTTGCAACACAATTCATGAATAGGAGAAAATCTAATGAGGATATACCATCCCTTTTGTTTTTGTGTGGGGAAACCATGAGAATGTGCATGTTTTCGTATGTGAGAAAGATCCATGTGTGAGTTCAGTATCCCGAGTTATTTTCAATATTTTTTCTTTTTGGGGATAAAAATATTAAAGGAGGGAATGCTGTAGAAAAAAGGATTTTCCTTGTAATACTTTAGAAAATTTAAATGTATATTTCCAATGTTGGGTGCTAAGACGGCCTTCAATTCAGAAGGCCTGTGTGCTGAGAATAAATTATACAAAAATATTAAGGGTTTTTGTATTATGCACATGTCAAAAATGGGATATATTCATAACAGAATATAATATCAAAAATATGAAGAGATGGTTGATTCTAGAATGTGGTGTTTACTCTTGGAGAGGCATAAATTTTATCAGCGTCAAATATCTATGAGAAGAATCACCCATTGAGAAAATCGTAATTAAAATAATTGACCATAATTATTTTATCTCAAATTCCAATCCCAGTAAAATTTGAATAGAGAATTGGATTGGAAATCTGAGACATCAATTGAGTTCAGAATGAGGTTGTTTTCCTAGGCATTACATAATGTAAGAGTGTCAGAAGCTTTTAGATTCTGCATTGTGCAGGGTCCCTATAAATAGAGGTTTAATATGAAAGGTTAATATGTTCTCCTTACTCATGTCTCTATCTCTCTATATAAAAACCACTCTCACTCTCTTTACAAATTCTTCATAGTTCTTCACTGGATTATGGATTGATCTCTTCCTAAACCTCAGTGGATCGAAGCAAGATCATAGCAGATGCACCATCAGTGTCGAATGGTCAAATGGTGGTAGGATTCTTCATTCATTTACCTCTCATTAGAGTTTTTATTTGATAATCTATCCTTTTTTGTTTTAAATTATTCATTGGATTACAAATCATTGATGCTCACATGAATATGGCCAGCAATACCTGTTAAATCCCATGTTTTATTTGAAATCCCCTAGTTCTTCACAGATACTCGAAACTCACTTTCAAGAACACCTATTTAGCATTTAATCATCGATCAGAAGCCATTTTTTGAAGGATTAATCACTGGGATCATAGATTCATTCTCAGATATGAAATAAGGATTGTTGTAAAGTCACGGAGGTCCGTGGAAGGGACCATCAGATATTGTCCCATTGAAAAAGGTGTGGTAGTAGTCCAACTCGGTGTAGCTGGGAGAGATAGTGGTTGGCTGGGAGATAGTGGAGGAGAAGAGGTGCCGCAGTGGTGCGGCTTGGCGGGGCAATAAGGTCAGCAGGTCGGCAGCTGGATGGGGCTCCGATGAGGATGATGGTCGGTGTGACTAGAGATATATGTTAGTGTCAACCGGGATGGGGAGCTGAGGCAGATGAAGGCAATCAATGCTGAGGATCAACGACATGGCAACTTGTCCTAACCATGCTGGCGCATGAGGGATGATAGGGGTCGGGAACCATGGGTCAACGTGGTAGACGAGGAGACATGCGGGGTCCCGAGGCATGATGGTTAGCTGGCATAAAATTTGTTGGGGAGCATGTGGTCCAGGAAACAGTAGGTAGGCTAGACCGAAAAAACAATATTGGGTCAAATAGATTGGGCGTCCCAGGTTGATGGGTCCAACCAGAATGGGCTGGACCAGTCTATTTTGGACCCAAATGATTTAAAAGACTGTTTCTTTTGAACAGAATGTATGTTTGATGTACCGTCTATGGATAAAGGTTCCTCTTAGTGAGTAAGGTATTTCTATACCAGTAATGGGTATTTTAAGACTTGGTAGCATGGTTTTTTATCAGGAAATTATTAGATTAATTATTATTATTTAGAAATATTGCATCAAACCTATCTTGCAAATATGATATCTGTTTGGTGCACAGTCTGCACTAGCATGACCCTAGTCATCCCCTTGAATTTTTAATACCTCATTCATGTTTTTAAACCAATATAGAGGTGTAGACCGCATGAGGCTCGATTTTCACGTGTTGCGGTGAAATGAAACTTTTTTCTTGGTTACCTGTTTTGGACAAATGAATAGTCTATCTCATGTGTTTTTTCATAAAAATCGAAACTGTTTGATTCATATAATTTGATTCAGGATCAAGGTGTGCGCCCCATATGGAATCTTTTGAGCACAATTCAGTGACATACGACATTTCCATCGTATGTGTATTTGGGGTAAATGAATAGCTGAACTTGGTTATTTTTTAGCACGAATTGAAATGGTGTGATCTGTTTGGATGTGCAGATCCTTGTTTGTGTTCACATTAATTATGGAAATGTGAATTCAATATAAGTGGAAGAACCTTTTGATGTTTTTGAAGAGAACACACACCTTATGTGAACCAAGAATCTTGTGACATTGGAGAAGATATATGAAGTGATTCAGTCAAATGTCATTGATCTATTTGAGGAGGTGTTCCAGTGTAATTACACTTTTGGCCATCCAGATCAATGATGAGAATCATGTGCTTTTCATCAATTTTACAAGGTGTTTCATGTACTCTAGGAGTAAGGTAGAAGGCCTATGGGTAATTTTTTATAGTTTAGTACTCGAGAATGGCTAGTTACATGGCTAGGTGACAAGGCAGGTCCATACGATGTGTGGGGACCACATGCATAGTGTACCACGTTACGATTTTTTCTATCTCTCACATATATTTACTTGGGAAATGGATTATGGAATTGATTAGCCTATCCTATTTTTTCCATGTAGGATGTAATGGTTCCCACCCAAGTGGATTCTGATATATGATGCAAGATATTTCGCGAATGACACCTATTCAGGGCAACACCTGATGAATGCATCAGTGTTTTCCCAAGATATACCATCATGTAGGGATGCCCAGTTCTCCTTGATGATTTTCTATGAGTAAACATCCAGAAAGTATGGCTGAAGCCATTTTAGGATTACCTTCTGTTGGGCTGGGTAGTGGTCCCCCATTGTAGTTCTGAGTAGAACCCTCCAACCAAGCTGAGGATGAGACATCAATAACACTAGAGTGTAACCCTCCATCAGGGTATTAGGAAGGTTCATCGATGACACTAGAGTAAAACCCTCCAACCGTGCAGGGGATGGGACCTCGATGACAATAGAGTGGAACCCTCCGTCCGGGAAGGACATGGGTCATCAACATTGAGACACAACCTCTCGACTTTGCGATAGTGATGAGGCATACTTTGACATACCATTGGTCTCCAAAGAAAGTGTGATGCTTTTCCCACCAAGACGTGGCCTTGTGATGTGACCTAAAATCATGCGGGCGAGACATACCTACCCAAATTGGATTGTATCAAGTTGTGGTGATTTTTCCCCTTTTACTTGTAGTTCAGAGGAGAAATTTAGGATGCTAGGCATCGATGGTTAATTTTAAAAATTTTTGCTACTCACATTTCCATGTCTGAGCATGTGAGATTATGATAAACATACTCTATTGTTTGGGAATATTTGACTAATAATATATATATATATATATGTATATATATCTTGTTTCTAATACCCCACTCATTGGATTTTGGTTACTCCCTTTCCAATAGATGTAAAGACAAGCTGGGAATTCCATGTGAATTCTATGTCTAGCTTCTCATGGTTGGGTGAGTCTATTATCATACTATAGGTAGAGAAGACTCGACGGTAAGTTCATCTTCTCACCTTTCTAATCTCCTTTTGTTAGGATGAGCTTACTTGAAACTTTTATTGGGTTGAGCTTCACCTGATTATTGTACACATTTATTGTACATTGTTCTATCTACTACTCCCATCCCCAATAACTCGCTTTATACTCTCTTGAGACTTAAAACATTTCTATTGATTATTTTTTCACTCAACCCTACTTGGGATTTTCCCACACTTGGCGTCCCCTTTGCAGATGACAGATATGTTGATCTTAACATCAGAGGAGTTGGGAATATGGGGTTCTTGGACCATGTGTGGTGGGCATGGCCTAGGATTCAAGAGCGGGGGCCTCCCAAATGATTTACTTTTTCACCTAATTCCAAGTTGTGTCACTTTTCTGGTTTGGTGAGTATTTTCCCCTTCACCTTGTAGTTTACTTTTCTATACACGTACTGTTTATAGGTTGATTCATGACTTTGGTTTATATATAGGCATGCTGTATATTTTTTCTTTTCAAGATGCACAGCTTTCATTGAGTTGGCTGCATGTGTGTATACATATTCTTAGGAAATGGCCTCAACTCGTTTTTGTGCCTTTTAGAGCTATTCTCAAGTCTATGTCCTATAGAGATGTGCTTGGGGTAGTTACGGACCGAGCTCTATCATGGGTCATATCATTATGACATTGTATCATTTCAGCACCATCATGATATTTCATTTAAAAAATAAATGGGCTAACTCATCACTATTTTTATATGAAACGTTAAAAAAAGAAATAAAATAAACTTTGTTAAGTTTATATTATTCTTCTTTAAAATATCGAAAAATTATCATTCATAGTAGTCCCGCACTAGTCAATGTTAGTCCCCACCTATGTAAAATGCCACATCATGAAATAAAAGGTGGTATTATATTTCCTATCTGATACATCGTTCATGAGTTATTATTATTTTAAAATAAAATAATTTTTTTCAATAATTTTATTTACTATTGTGCGTTTTTGGGATATCTCACTAGAGACCTATTATGACAAAAGTTAAGTCGTAACTAGGATAAAACTTCCATCCTGAACTCATCAGTGCTCTATGTTTTTGGATTTGGGTACCCATTTTAGAGTTATTCTACTTTTTATGAAAACCACTCATGCACGCTCTTAAAAACATAACATTTTTGTTAAAGCATTTCGGGAACACCAAGCCTCAAGAATCGTACTCCATCTCAGTGTTTGGTCATGGAATTTACTAATAAGTTTTATAGAAATAAAACCAAGAAAAGTTGATTCATTACATAAAATATAATAAATAATTAACTTATTCATTCAAATATAGTAAGTATAATTATTAGAACGAGTTGACTAAAACATGGGGAAAATTTTATTTTATATATATTAAAATTTCCGTGTTATGTCATATTACAATTATATAGTATAGAGTAATCTATTTACCAAGAATCTGGGTATGAGATTTTAATCTAATTATAAACCTATACAAATCATAATTTAGTTTCTCAATGTATAATTTTATTTCATTATATTCATTTAATAGCTGATCATTTTTCTTTTATTTGTTGTAAAATCAATTTTAACGTGAGAATAAATAGAAAAATGCTTCATTAAATTTTATATTCATATTTTTATCCAATAAAGTTTTCATCCAACATGTTACATTACAAAAACAATTCATCAAAGGACTTATTTATGTATTAATTTTTAATTTTTAGAAGGAATAGGTATATATAGCAAAGATTTAGGAAATACATTTAATACCGTAGATTTGTTTTTATAAAACACATATTATATTTTTAATTTCAGTCAATTTAACTTACGTCTGAATGACTATATATATCCTATGTGTAAATAATACTGATTTCATATATTTTTTGTTAATGTTTCTGTTTCCTCAAACATTATCTTACATTTATTCTTAGGTTAAAATTATTTGATATTTTATTTCATTTTACACTCATAAAAGGATTCTTTATTGGTTGAATCATCATTTTTTAATTATTATCAACATTTCCCATTATTTTCTTTTATTATTATCTTATTGGATTTCTTGGGGAAATTTTTATTTCAATATAAAATTTAGAAACATTTCGATAAATGATACATCTCTTCCTCAATTTCTCAATGTAATACCTCATCACTCTAAATTTCATTTTTCATTTACCCTTTAGATTTATTTCCAATTTCAGGAAGGCTATTGACTTCATTGTTGGTTCATCTTTATCCTATTTATTCACATGTAGTTCCTATTCATAAATTATGATAATTCTAATTAGAATGTTAACATAAAAATTACTTATATCAAATGCATCCCTAACTGAAATAGTGGTTCCCCTATCTCTGTCCTGTATACATTTAAAAATTTGGATGACTTAATCCATGCCCATAATTTTCTTTAGCAGTGCATGAATGATGTTAAAAGTTTCATTCAAACTAAGAAATATAAGAAATGTATTCATTTGGATTAATCTAAAAAGTATCAAATTTATTAGTATATGTTTTTTTAATGTTGGTTCCGAAGCCTAAATTTATTATTTAATGAAAAGACCTATTTTGTGTGCATAGAGGGAGACACATTACATAGCCCGAAGGCCCAAGGAAAAGTGGCCTGAATAAAAGGCTTGAAAGCCCATTTTTTGCCCAAAGGACCCCTCAGTGAATAGTATTGCTACAATACCCATACTACTACAGTACTGCCGCCTCTATAGTACCTGCTACAGTGCCTCCAATACTATATTTCCGCTGCTGCTACAATACTACTACAGAACCCTCCTATATTCTACTACAATACCTAGAATTTTTTCCCTGTCTCGATTTGATCCTGTGATTAAATACATTTCTCCAAAATCATATTTTCCATCATAAGAATGATACAGTGTATCACAAATCATAATATCTGAAGAATGATAATATATTATATTAAATTCAAATTCTCTTAATTCATAAAAAATATTAACTATATAGTTATGATTAAATAAATCATTAGTAGGATCAATCCAAAAATATATATAAGATGTTTTTTTTAAATTTATCATCAATGAAAATAATGTTACAATGGTTTATACACTTGAAATGAATTTTTATTTTTTTATTTCCCAAGTTGTAATTACTTACATTTAAAATAAGGATTTTGAATGGTAGTTGTTAAATAAATTTTAGTATTATAAAAAATTTATATTTTTATAGAAAAACATAAGTATATTAATTAACACTAGTTTAATATAAAAATATAATTTTAATATCCTCTAATGAAGAATCTTTGTTGGAGTGGAAAAATCAAGAGGGGAGAATTGAGTTTCTAATAAAATTCATATTTGAAAAATAGAAACCTAAATCCATCAATATGATATAATTTCCCATTTAAAATATATTATAGATATTTAATTTTATCTTTTGAAAAAAAATATCTTGTTACAGTAGGGTTTTTGAATTTTTTTCATTCCAATTCGGGGTTAGTCCTCCGTTAGTCTCCCGAGAATCGAGTTCGATGGGTTTTATTTTTTTGAGTATTATTGCCTTTATATTTTTGGTGTAGAATCCCCCCTAAATTCTCCACTGAGTTTTTTTGATAAAAATTATTGTTTTTGGGTTGGAAAGACTAGGTATACGGTCAGCGCAAAGTTACTCGTAAGTGTGAGCCCAACCCAAAAAATAGTGTGTTTGCAGATAGAACCTAATTCAAAACCTCTTCATAGCCTCCACCTAGTGGTGGGCCTTATCCTAGGGAATATTTTAACTAGGTCTCCTTTGGTATAAGTGGTCATAGGGTTTTGCATACCATGAATACTAACCATGAGGTCAATCCAACTCATTAAAAATGCTTTCCTTCTTTATCTCTCTCCCCAATTTTATGCCCTTTGGCTCCCTTTCTCAAGCCCATCAGACTCCCCATCTATGGAAACACCTCCCTCCATCTCCTCATCCCCTTGAGCATCAATTCACGGGATTTTTTTGATTATCCGTCAATATTTCTCACATAAGTCCTCTTCTCTATCTTTTTTATCTTCTTTTATGGTTTCCCCTTTTCTTTTTTAGGGGTTTTTGGTTTTATAATGGCTGTGGGGTTAGAATTAAAGTCATGTTTTCTTTTAAGGGATTAATCTTGTTGTTTTGGGTCATATATTGCTTTTATTATTTCTCACAGTGGTGAAAATGGGGGTTTGAATCATTTTTCAGAAGATTCATGGTTCAAGGTAGGTGGTTCCATGCCCTAGCATTATTTAAAAATTTTATTTGTTTATTTAATTATAATACGTTTTAAAGTCTATTTTTTGGTTCGAAACATGTTTTATAATTATTTACCTTGTTTATATGATGGAAATAATTTTTTGTAAAGTCAGTGGTGTAGATATTTTGTGTGTTTTATGTAGGGTTTCATAAAAAGTTCATCTGTGCCTCATTTAGAAGATGATAAATATAATTTTAGGGGTAATTGAGATATGTGTGTGCTGAAGAAGGATTTATAAAGTAAAATAGATCATTTTGTCTTGTTATCCTTATTTTAAACTTTTGAGTATGAATTGTAAATTATACAAATAATGGATGGATTTGTTTTCAAAACGGACTTAATGTATGTGTGGCTTCACAAAAGGCTTGGCCCATGGCATTGGTTGGTTGTGATTGTGTGTTTTCTTGTGCTTGTAAAAAAGGAATTTTTTAATTGTGTGAGTGATGGTAAATGTATTTAATGTGGGGTTTTAGTGCGAGTAAAAGATAATGTGCTCGGTTTAATAGAAAATGGTGGTTTCCAGGAAATTCAAGGAATTGATTCGTGTTAGTGGTAATGTGAGTGACATGTGAAAATTAACTCAATAAAAAGGGAATCCCAAATATCTAGGTGGGAAGACTAGAACTAGTGAACTACCGACATAGAAGTGGATTCTCCCGATTTCACTTAGATGGATTGTATTTTAAAACACAAACAAAAATATGACAATGGATGATCTCCAATAGAAAATTATATGTTTCTACTCTATAGTGGATCGTACACAAGGAAACTAACGGTTGTGGTTACTATAAAACCATTCACTAAGGAACGAGGTTCTAGGGTCCCAGTCGAGCAAGACCAACCTTAGGGATTTACCGATAAGGATATTCTTTATATGTTATAGTGTCATCTGTCAGTATATGGTTGACCTAATATGTTTGTGTGTTTGTGTGTTTTTATAAATATCATTTTTATTCTAATCAAGTGGTTATGAAAAGATTTACTTTCATGTGTTCCTTTTTAAAGTGTTTATCCTAAAACAAATTCCTAGAAATGTTTCAAAATTTCCTTTTTTATAAAATATAATGTTATATGGACATTAATGATATTGCATGGATACTTTTAATATGGTGGAATCCTATTGGGATTTGTCCCACACCCTACATACACCCTTGGGTGTATCTAGATGTTGTTGTTTGTTTTCTCCAGGTAAAAGATAGGTGCATTGTAAGGATGGTTTGGAGTTCCTAGTGATATATCCTTATGGATTATGTTGTTAGTGGGAAGATATTGAGGACCTCTTATTTCATAGAGGATGGGGACAAGTTTTAGTTTCCTCTTGTTTTAGTCCTTTGAGTTTTTTTTATCAAAAATGTAATCTTGAAATCTAAAATGTGGGTTGTGCCGCGCATGGTTGTCAAATTTATGTTTTGGATTATTTTTCTTATTAGTTTACTGTAAGTATAATTTTGGTTAAATCATTCCCTTTTCTGTATTATGATACCTGGGAACTTTTTTTCCACCCCATGGGGAATGGGAATTACCTTTCGGCCATGCCACGAACTAGGTCAGGTTTTATGTTGGATGGAAACCCATCTTAGTTTGTGACAAAATATTATTGGAGTTGGTCATCTCATTTGTATCATGTCTCTTTGGGAAGAGTCTAGGTAGAATAGAGATATGATTTTTGGGACATGATGTTCTGGTTATGGGTTGGGTTCTTGACTAGCACACCTTGTGACATGACTCAATTCACTAGGGGATGTCAGGTTTCATATAAGTCTTTTGGTTTTTGTTGTATGTTAATGTCTGGGGAAATGAAAATAGGATTGGTTCAATGGTCTTAGTGAGCTCGCAAGGCCTATAAAGACATGTGGATCTAGGGGAATTTCCCTATAGAACTCCCCATAATGTTGGAGTGATTGGATTATGGCTGGAAACCATATGTCCATGCCACCTACTGACACTAATTTCCTCTTGTATGGTCTTCTATCCCATTGAGTTTTAGAAAACCTTTTTAAGACCTTTTTATGAAAATTGTGAAAAAATATTTTAAAATGGGAATGGTTTTGAGTGGATTGGGTTTATTTCATCAGGAATATATTTTCGTAACATAACATATGGTTTATTGAAATCAATTATTTGTAAAGCCTAAATTATGTTAAAATGGGTTTGAGAAAATCTATTTTAAATGGGATTTTCTAAACCATTGGAAAGTATTTAGAATAGGATAAAATTTCATGATTTTCATGTGTGACATTTGGAAATATACTTTGATTTTGTGATTAGAGGAATTTTAAATGGTTTGATGAATTTATTGATGATTTTTTTAAAATAAGGTTAAATGAGTTTTTAAATTAGCAGCTATTGAGGAAATGTTGTTCGTTGTGAAAATGGGACTTTTTTAAATTTAAATGAATTTTTTTAAGGTTGATGTTTAAGGTTTTAAATATGATGTTTCTTAAAGGATTTTTTTTAGTCTGAAAACTTTTTTTGAAACTCAGAGTGAGTTTTGGTTTTTGTGGTTAATAGGTTATGAAAAGAGGTTTTAGTTAATATTCGAAATGAATATGAGATCTGAATATTTGATTAGAAAGGTGGATGGGTATTTTTTTTTATCATTTTGTATTTTTTGAGTGGTCACATGCATAGGATATGATCCGGGAATGAGTGGTTCCTTGTTTTTCATGAGAAAAATTTATGTGAGAGGCTCCATGGGATATCATTTTTGAATTCCAAACCCACCAATTTGGTTTTATCATCAAAAGTGTTTTTAAAGAAAAAGGTGTTGTGTATATTTTTTTATTTTGGGAATGTTTTCATTGGGTGTTTGGGGTTTTAAAATCACCATTCTGATAAATTTTCAATGTTTGTGTTTGTTGGTGAGTCGGTTTGTAGTGCGGGTTACTGGTACCTTTTGAGGAGTGTTTTGGGATGACTTTTTATTGGGTTTTCCAATTTTTTGGTGTTTTATCATTGTATGTTTGTCCAACATACCAGTATTATTAATTCCCTAGTTTTCATTCATGGATAGTGTACACCCCCATAAATATTTAACATGTGATTGAAGTGTTCACACCAATGATTCTCCATTGTAAGATCCTCTAGTTGATCAATGTATGGACTCTTTCCTCAAATTTCAGAAGCCAATTATTATTCCCTTTTATCTCAGTTAAGTGATTCCTCTTATAGTGGTTGATAAAATGCAAGAGGAGTTTAAGAATTTTTTGGTTTCATTGAGTTTTCTATGTCGTCCAGAATGATTTTTGACACTGTTGTGTCTGAAGATCCTTCATAGAAATAGTGAGGGGGATTGTAGTGGGGAAATGTGAGTAGTTTAAAGTTCATAGTGTTGAATGATACCTTTTATAACCATTTGGGACTCTATTTAAGGTATACTACCCTATAATGTTTCTGTTTTTCATAATGGTCATGTTCAGTGACACTTTTCGGTGTCATGTTCTCACTCAACAGCAAGGGTAAAGGTTGTAGAATTATTTCCGAGAACCTCAGTTTTATAGAAGTGAGTTTCCTTTAAGGAAATATCAAATTCCACCATTTAAGAGGATGATGTATTCTATACGTACTTCCTCTGGATGTTTCTTGTTAAAAGTAACAAGGGGTGAGTCATGTACATTATCTAATCCCTTGTCTTAGTGAATGCGCTGTGTGGGAGTAAGTGGATTTCGGGGTTTGTTGTATATGGTTGTGTTGTATCAATGGCTGTATATTTTCTTATGACACTAGAAAAAGAGGTTCCATTCGAGGGTTTCAACTCCTTTATGTGATTAAAGAGAATATTTAATCGTCAAATCTTCTTCCATAGTTGTTAGTGTGAAGTTGGAACTTATTTAGGAACCTTAGAATTGTAATAAATCCCATTCCAATATCTCTCATTATTTTTGAAAATAGAGGCAGTTCAAATCACCTACTATAGTTATTTCATCTCAAGTTGTCCTATGTGGTGGAATTGGACATAAGTTACCTTATTTACCTCCATCATAATCAATGTTTGTGGAAGTGACCATCCTTGGTTATAAAGAGGCATGGTTGTTTCAATTACATGAACTTAGTGCTTATGATCATGTTTGATTTAATAGTGAGGGAAGAAAATTGATCTTTATGGTGAGGAGAATGTTTGGGCCTCCCAATATTGGTTTCAAGATTTTTTTCTTGGTTTTTATGTTGTTTCATATGGTGGGGAGTCTGTTCTAGCCATCCCATATCAGTAGTTTGTTTTTATTTTTAGTGTTGTCTTGGTGGTAGGTAGTATAGAACAGAGCTATCTAACCCCCATCTTTTCACATGACTAAATGTCGGGATTGGATCACGTCTAATGGTTTTGTTGAAGCATGTCTATTGTGGCCACATTCGAATTTGTTTCTGATTTCAGGTAAATTTCATGAGCCTCATTAGGCAGTGTTTAAGGGGTTGTGTTTCGGGATGTGGTTTGATTCAGTATTCTTTTTTCAGTAAAGAAGTGAAAGTTTTATTTGGTGGGATCATGTGCGTATTGTCTAAAATTGTTATATTGTGTTTAGTGAGAGTTTATATTCCCTTTAGTGATCAAATACAGGTGTATTAGATTTTGGGGGCAGCATTACAAAGCAAAAATTACATTTTGGTCATCCAGGTTGGACCCATTGACCTATTTTCTGGAAGGTAGTATTTTTTAAATCTTTTCATTTGTTCATTAATTAGGAATATCCTTAATTTTTAATGTAATATATGTTCTATATTTAGAATCAACATTGGAATATCTATTCGGGGGCAGAAAGCATTATGGTAGGGATAATTTTCACACTAGTGTTTTTGAATTCACTTTTGTTTCAGATTGGGTTGGGTCCTCATATAATATCTCAGGAACTGGGTGTGATGGGTTTTAACTTTTTTTGGGTATTCTTCCCTTTTAATAATTGTTCAAGATTTTTGCCACAAGTTTACTTTTAGTTTTTGGATAAAAATTTATGTTTTTGTGTTGGAAATAATAGGAGAATGGTTGGCACACGGTTAATCATAAACTTTCCCACAACCCAAGAAAATATACGGTAAGAGACAAAACGCACCATAAGGACTTTACATGACCATGCACATTAGACTAGGTAAGAATGCAGTTGGGTCTATTTTGGCAAAGGCAACCACATTGTCTCTTCATGTTTTTCCAAACTGTGCAGTCGTTCCATCTCATTAAAAATACTTTCCCAGTTTTTCCCTCTCCCAAATTTTAACCCCTTCATCCCCCTTTATTAACCCCCAAAGACTCTATATCTCTAGGAACACCACTCTACATCTCCTATTACCATTGTTCATTGATACATGGTAATTTTTTTAGTCAGTATCCTTCAAGATCTCTCATTTATGTCCTCTTCTATATCGTTTTTCTTTACTATTAGGGTTTCGTCTCTTCTTTTTCTGAGGTAAAATTTTCTAGTGTTATTGGGATTTTAATTAAGGTTGGGTCTACTTTTATAAGGATTAGTCTTTATGGTGTGGGTATGATATTGCCTCGCTAGGGTCTCATGGTGTTACAGATGGGTTTTCACATAATTTTCCATAGATTTTTGGTTCAAGGTAGGTGGTTCCAATCCCTAAAATTATTTAAAAATTTGGTTTGTTTGTTTATTTATTTTTAACTTGTTAAATAATCTATTTTTGTGGTGTAAAACATGTTTTATAATGATTTTACATGATTGTGTGAGGGAAATTAATTTTGGTAAAGTAAGTGGTCGAGATCTTGTGTGTTATTTATTTAGGGTTTCATAAAAAAAATCACTGTTTAAATATGTGAAGTATGTTTTCAAATGTTTTTGAGATGCATGTGAGTTAAAGAATGATTTACAATAGTAAATAGATCAATTTTTAATGTTACTCTTGTTGTGAAATTTTTAGTATGAATTGTAATTTTTTTGAATGATGGAAAATATTGTTTTCAAAATTGACTGAATTTTTTGGTGGATTTAAAAAAGGGCATGGACCATGAGATTTATAGTTTTTTGATAGTGTTTTTTATTATTCTTATAAAAAATTTATGAATTGTGTGAGTGATGGTGAACCTATTTAATTTGAGTTTTTTGTGTGAGTATAGTAGAAAATGGTTGGTTTTATAGAAAACTTTGGTTTCCTTGAAATTCTGGTCATTGAGTCAAGGTAGTGGGAAGATGTGTCACATGTGCATATTAAATTGAGAATAAGGGAATCCCAGGTATCTAGGCGGGTAGAATAGAACTAGTGCACTAGAGATTTGGAAGTGGGTTCTCCTAGTTTCAATTAGCTGGATTGACGTTTATAAAACTAACAAAACTATGATGATGGTTGATCACCACTAGAACATTGTATGTTTCTCATCTCCCATGGAATGTGTATGAGGATGATGACAATCGTGGAGACTATAACACCTTTCACCGTGGTACGAGGTTCTAGGGTCCCACTCGAGCTAGATCATCCCTATGGAATTACCCATGGTGCAATGAATTATTGGATATGGTGTCATCCACCAGCATATGGTGTACCTCATGTGTTTGTGTGCGTGTGTTTTTATAAATACTCATTTTCTTCTATGTAATTTCTTATGAATGTATTTCCCTAGAAGTATTCCCTTTTAAAGTGTTTTTTTAAATATTTTCCTTTAAATCATTCAAAATTTATTTTTATATAAATGATAACATTAGATAGTATTTTAATGTTATGGCATGGATCCTTTTTATTTGGCGTGGCATCCTATTGGTCTTGGATCACACCCTTCATACACCCTATATTGTATGATGATATTAATGTTTGTTTTCCCTCAAATAAAGACAAGGTGAATTGTAGGGATGGTTTGGAGCTCCTTATTGGATGTCCTTATGGACCGGGTTGGTGGTGTCTTGATACTATGGCCCACATGTTGCATGGTGGTTGGGGAAAAGATTTAGTCTCTTCTTGTTGTAGTCCACTGACATTTTTGTTAATAATTGTATTATTTAAATCTCAAAAGTTGGTTGGGAAACATTTGATGATATAATTAAGTTATGGATTATTTATCCCATTAGTTTTCTATCATTATGATTTTGAAGAAAATTTTCCCATGTGTTTTTTTATGATACCTGGGCACATGTTTTGAGACCATGGGATTCTGGAACACCCTTCAGGCCATGTCAGGGACTAGGTCGAGCACTTGGTCAGATGGAGACCCAGCGTGGTTCATGACATCTCTAAATATTTTTCCAAAGTAATGTAAATTTAATTTTGAAAATGTTATAACTATTGAAGATAATCAACTCATATCAAACATTGTATATAAAAGACTAGTTTTTGTAAACTATCTGGGTTATGTTTTGTTTCATAGTTAAAAAAATCATAACATATTTCATTTAAGACGAAGAAACAAAATAGATAAATCATATTATAATTTCAAAATGGGTTTGATCCTATGTCAATACGTAATATCCTCTATATATAAACCACCTTCCTCATTGGTTTTTATTATAAGATAAACTAATCCATGACATGGATCAGGTTTTAGAGACAATATTACATAAGACTATATAGGAACAAAACCTCTTCCATATTTTTAAGTGGGGTAATATAAGATAATATATCATATTGGACCAATTCAATAGTTATTAATGGGAAAAAAATTAATGGATTGAGGTACGATATACACCAAAAAAGGATATGAGTCTAACACGTTAAAAATGTTTTTAATTGAGTAAATATGGTTTGGATTCACCATATATATTCCAAAATATGCTATATTTCAATTTTTGAACCACAATACTTTAGAGTGAGTTACAATAAATGCTAATTTTTGACTTTTTTACAAAAACACCTCTTTCATTCATAAAAGGGTATTTCCTATCCAAATGTCCCCACATACCAAAACCCCATAATTTATTCCCATGATCTAACAAACCATATATTATATATTTCTAGTGATCTTTTAGAGTTTATGCTATTCTCATTCAACCACCACTCAAAGGAATTCCTCCTCTTACAAAATAGATAATTCATGTGTTAAGGTAGTAATTTCCAACCTCATATTTCTTTTTTATAAGCCATTATGTTAACTCCATATTTGTAAAATTACATTTCATAGTTATAAAATTATAAAATATATATCATTTTTAATACTAGTATGTTATTATAATTATTTTTAAATCATTAACCAATGTTCCTCCTTTTATATTAAAACATTATACCATTAATAGTGTGTTGGGATGACTATCATCTCCATGACAAAATATACTTTCTTCAAAGGTCTACCATTTAATGTTTATAATAATTTTTAATTTAATATAAAATAATACTTTATGAATTATTTTTTATTTATAAATGATAAACCACATTTATCCTTTTCCTCAATATATTAAAAAATGATATCAGAATCTATTCTTACGAATGAATTACCACCTTCTTATAATAATGAATTTCCATTGTTATTTTCGTCATCACTTTACATGTCTGATCTTGATAATAATTTTAGTAGATAAATTTTATTCATATAAAATCAAAAATCTTCAAAAATGAAAAATTGGGAAACCTATAAAAAATAATAACCAAAAATAATTAAGGAAAATTAAAATAAATAAAAGTGAAATCCAATAAAAAGGAAAGATTATTTTTGTCACGAACCAAGCTGGGGATTTTATCCAACCTGAATCCTAGAACGGTCATGACAGGGCCCGATGGTAATTCCCACCCCATGGGGAAGCATCTTGTGCATGGGTATCGAAACATGATTTGGGAAAATTTCACCCACTTAGATGATCATAAATAATCATCACAAATAAACATCACAATGGTAAGTGAACAAACCAAAATAAGACACCACAATTTTCAGATTCAAGGTTTTAAAATTTTAACCCAAAACCAAACATGATACAAAACAATGGAAACAACAAGACTATACCAAAAACCACTTTGTTATGGGAGGGACATCACCGTAAATCTTCCACCACCAACACCCACATGAATGAGCAGACCACTAGAATCCGGATCCACCATCACTATACATCATTCCTCTAACTAAGTTAAGCATAATCAAGTCTACATACACCCAAATTATTATGGAGGGTTTGAGCCAAATCTGAGTATGATTCCACCCAATAAAAGAGAATCCATTCCAAAAAATTATTTGATAAATTTACATGAATGTTTTATGAAAAATGATAGATGCATATTTACATATTTTTTTAAAGGAAACTTTATTTACTTTGAAATAAACAAAAAGGATCATTGTATTCTGAGAGTAAGTACTATATCATAAAAAATCTCTATGTCCTAGAACTTCCATATTGGATATATAACTTGTGGGACACTATGTGCCTTGTATAATGGTAAAACATGGTATAGAAACCCAAACCACAGAGTCATTGTGCATGAGACACTAGAGAATAATCCATCCAATGTTATGGTGGTCTCCAATCATCATCATAATTTAGTTAGTGTTCTATTGGTAAATCCTACTAGATGAATCTGGTCTAAGCCATACTCTGAGTCAACATGTATACTTATCCTAATTCTCCCACCTAGATACCATGGACTCCCTTTGTCCTCAATTTAGATTCCACATATAACATATGACATCAATCTCACTCATTCAGCAACAAAACTATAAAAACTCACATGATAAACCGCCATTTCCATAATTGAACCATATTTAAATCCTAATAAACACCAAATACATTTAAAAAATGTTTCACACCATTTAAACATTTTATCAAATACTTCCAAGAATAAAAAAAGGAATCACACCTGAAAAATTACTCATATACTTTATAAAATCATCTTTCTGTATAAACACACCTTGAAAACATTTAAAAACACACATAACACCTAATTAACAATAAATAAACATAATCAAGGATAAAATAAAGAATATCATAATCACAAAATAATGTTTAATCATGGAACCACCTACATCATGTGTCAAAGCTTCTAAAAATCACTTCTAAAACACAACAAAACCACCAAGGGACCTTATTATGGTAATATTGAAAGAAAACATCAATATTGAACCCTATGAATCCAGATCCAACCCTAAATAGTTCCCCAACCCGCGATAGATATTAATCCCCAAGAATGGTGAAGATAGTATTTAGATAAGAGGAGGAATCAAGAAGGAGAACCATTCACTTGAATGTTACATGAAGAATCCCAAAAAAATCATAAATAGAGTTTCAAAGGTGAAGGGTGGAGGGTGGGAGGCTCCTAGGGTGATTAGGAATGCGTGGGGAGGATTTGGGGTGATTATGGTTAATAATCGAAGGGGGTAAAGGGTAAAAAGTACAATTTTTAATGACCTAGATATGGCACATAGTTTTCCCACTTGGTTTTCCAAATTCAGTAGAAACTGTGCGTCCCTCACTTCCAAAGATGGAAATTCTGCATAGTTAGCATGCACGGTCTCTAAAACGTGTTCCAACCATGTAGTTATCTTTTTAAAAACCAAATTTAGTATGGTTTCCAAGTCAAGGGTGGACAATTTGATAAAACGTGTGGAAAATGTGAACCACATACTATTAGCCCAAAAAACCAATTTTTCACCTATATCTCAAGGTTAAACTAAAGGATAGTATCATAATAAAAAAAATAACTCAAAATAAAGACACTTATGTGACATTTATCCCCACCATGAGAACATTATTTCCATAGAATGTCAACACGAAGCTTGATTAGAGAATAAAACAATATATTCAACCTCAACCCAATAATTCCACTTCCAAGTCTCATGAACGTCATTTCCATGATGTCAAATGAATCATACCAATGAAATTTAATTCCCACAATTCAATTTATCGTAGAAATATACTACCCTCACTGGCCACTCAAACATCAAAAAATCTGGTTCGAACTCCAACTCATACCAATTCATCACATTATAATGTCTGGGTTATATTTATTCAACTGAGAGACATGGGAAACATAATATATTGATGACCACTACAAAGAAAAATATATACTGAATTCTACCTTTCCAATCTATTCGGTAATCTCAAATGGTCATCCATATCTCTACATAATATTTCATTGATTACCCAAATGACGATGATCCAAGAGAGGTGAAACCTTTAAGAACACCCAGTCACCCACATAAAACTCCAAAGAGAAGATCCTATGGTCTACATAAGAATTATAAATGCTTTGAACTATCAAAAACTACTTCTTAATTAGCTTGACATTCTTCGAAAACTCATTCATAATGCTCAGTCAGAACAGTGATGTATCACCCACCACCTCCTAACACATAGGTGACTAACATGGATAACCATAAATCTCCTCAAATGGATCCATTCAAATTGAATATTGGTATCTATTATTATATGAAAACTCAACCAATCAAAAAAGGTTATCCCAAGAAACTATGAAATCCAAGACATATGCCTATATCATGTCATCCGAACTCCAATATGCCCACTACGTATGACAATATATTTGAAGATGGTATACTATAATCAACTTGAAATGTCATCCAATCACATTAGGATGTTATTCCAAAAATTCTGAGATTAAACATGTGTCCCTATTAGAAAAAAATTCTGACAATATTCCATGAAGCCTCACATCCCCCTAGACATAAAACCATCCCAACTCATATACAATAGTTGAATCCCAAATTATATTGAAATGAAAATATTTGTTTAGATGGGAAATCACCTCCCAGATGGAATTTTTTCCTATAGGGTGAATGAGGGAAGTTGAAATTAAATTTCATGATGATCTCATCCTACTTCCATGTAGGAATAAGTAGTGGCTGAAGTAGACCAGAGGGCCTTTGGTGTTCTTCTTTCACCTACTAACATATATAAAATTGTGATAAAAAATAACCCACATCCCGACTCATTTCTAGCCACAAGAAATATTAAAACTGGCATATTAAATCTTCGTAGAACCATAATTAATTTCCCAATGAGACTGGTTTCCATTCTATATCACCACCTTCTTTATAGACAATGGCACTACAAAGAGACTCTTGAAGAAAAAAACTCCTTCCGGAGACAAAACATAATCACAAGGCATCTCCCCACTATTATGAACTTGTAAAACCTTCAATAAAAACTCATCACCAGGATTATCTTTACAAATCAACTCAAAAAGGTATGGTTTTAGTATTACACTAGCCATGAACATGAATCCACAATGCTCCATGTTCTCCAAAGTCATCTAATAAAAAATCCTTAAAAACATCCACTCATAAATGGAAATTTTTAATGATTTCACTAAAATATTCCATCTAAAATCATATTAGAATATATTACCATATCATGGGGTATACAAAATATCAAAATAGAACCCCAAAAGATACTCAACCCAATGGTGTTTTCTAAAATTCAGATCCTTCTGGGAGAAAACGTAGGCTAAACTCATATGATCTGAATACCCCCACAAACCTATACCCATAAGTCTATCATTCTACATCATCAATGAATTCATCACTACTGATAATTATATGTCATGGGTGGGGTAGTTCTTTTCATGCATTCAGATCTAGTGACACTAATAATCCACCAAATGACTATTCAACATCACCACACACCAAAGACCCATACCCGAGGCATTTCAATAAAGCACCTACCCCTTTCTAGATTCTAGAAAAATAATAATTTGAGATGTTTCCAACATAAATTTAAGATCCTTGAAGGAATATTGACACTCTGGGATCCATTCAAACATTTACCCTTTCTGAGTGAGTGTTGTTACTGGTGAATAAATCTTAGAGTAATCTCGAATAAACCACATGTAATACCCTTCTAGTCCTAAAAGGTTTCTGATGTCAAACGTAGTCATTATCTTCTCCCCTGAAATAACCATAGTAATCATCTCTTGGTCTACTAAAATACCTTTCTCAAATATTACATGGCCTAGAATCTTCACCTCCCTGATCTAAATGGTGAACTTATAGAACTCGGCGTAGATAATATAATTCTAATGATTTCCCAACACTATCCTCAAATGATTCTCATGGTCCTCCTCGGTCTTGGAATAGAACGTGATATCATTAATGAAGATCTCAATGAACAATTTGAGATACTAATAAAACACCTTGCTCATGAGCACCATAATGACTACTAAATTTTTTTTCAACCAGATAGGCATGCCCAAGTAATCAAAATGGTTGTACCTAATTCAAATGAATTTTTTTCTGGAAATTCACCTCTCTAACACTAAATTGTTGGTAACCAGAATGCTAGTCAATTTATTAAACCACTATTACCCTTAAAATCATCAAACACGTCATAAATATGGGGAAAGGGTATTTGTTCTTGATGGTTAACTTATTCAACATATCATAATCAATGCATAATCAGAGAGATCCATCATCCCTTTTCATGAATAGAAATCGTTTCTCCCAAGGTTACATGCTTTGGATATTGAATCCGTTGGATTCCAAATATTCCATTCGTACATTTAATTCCACCAACTCGATGGGGTCCATATGGTATGATGGAAAAGATATTGGTTGTGTTCCCAGTGCCAAATAAATGGTGAACTCCACTTCCCACTCTAGAGGAAAACCTAGAAAATACTCTAGAAAAACCTCGAGAAACTCATCCACCATTAGAGGTAATATACCCTCGTGAGAACCACCATCATCTTCCGACACAAGTGATGATAACTGAAAAATGAGATTTTCCTATTCTAGAAGTGGTGGTCTAGAAACCATAATTGAGGATCCCATTCACCATGGAAGACCTGGGTAATTTCATCAGGTTCCACAAATCTCTCCAACCACCTCTAACAATCAATGTCAGCCTGAAAGTGAAACATACAACCCATACCAAATATCATGTTAAATAGGTCCATCTCCAATATAAGAAAATATTATTCCAACTAAACCCCTCACATGGTGAGTGCCATAACAGACACCTAAAAGCCTACTCTAAATTCTTAAAATGTCGTGTCACCAACACAATTACATAAGGAATAAGATCAAATAGTATCTTTAAGACATCAAAAATGGATACAGAGACAAATAAAACAGAATCACCAGTATCCAAGAGAACAATAACAAAGGATGACAAAATAAGAACAGTACCTCAAACTGTTTTATACCTAGCATTAGATTCCACTGGCGCTCGATCAACCGTAAGAAGTTTCCTCATGTTATCATGAACCTGAGAACAACCACTATCATGCAATTCCTCAATGAATGGACCCTTCATAGAAAAATATCATACTCTGTCACCAGGACCACCAAATAGAGAACCTACTTTCATGGATTTATATAACAGGGAAGATATTCTTCTAAAATATATAGAACCTTCCCCACTTTGATAAGTATGTGGGGCCCTACAAAACCAATGAGAGTGTCCCATAGATCCTCATCAGTGACATGTTTTGGGAGAAAGTTTGCATTTAGTTTTATGTGCCCTACCTTCCCACCCTGATGTCACACGACAAACCCTGCATTTTATGCTACAAATGAAGAAATGGGAAGGATATAATGAACTAATACATCCCTTCTTCCCTAGATCCTCATTAATCCTCTTATTCATTGACTAAATGGCACTTCTCGTAGTTGATGTTGATCCATGGTAACTGGTATTGTCACTACTATCAATTTCCGCTATCATGTAATGATCAGAAACTTTGGCATATGTATTTATATTAACAAATAATACCTATGATATGATTTATGGATGCAAATCCCTCTATAACCTTTGAGCCTTCATTTTATCCTTATAAACGAGCTCGAGCGCATACTGAACAAACTATGAAATGCGGTATGTATATTCCAACATTGACTCGTATCCCTAGATCAAATCCACAAACTCCCAAAATGTAGAATAGTCTAAGACGTTAGGAAAATATAGCTCATTGAAAATGACCTTAATGACTATTCAACCCATCAACTCATACTTTATAGCTATCCCATTGAGTATGACAACATCTGGTAGGGAGATTGCAATATGATTTAAGCACACATATCCCTGACATCATCAAGAGTACCAAGAAACCCATGCATCCACTATATTTTCTCAATCCAACCATCAAATTATCAAGGTTACATTCTACGTTATAAATAATGATACTTTATATTGAAGAACTCATAAGATTTGTCCATATTAAGACCCATTTCGGCTTCTCTAACCTGTATAGGATAGGGGCTCACTCATTGCCTCAATACATCGACCCCCCCGAACCACATTTTCAACTAATATCTGGTCAATTGGTGAGGGGAAACTCTCTCTGACCTCTCCCCATGGTTTTAGATGAATTATTTAGGGAGGAATTATTCTACAAGAAGCAACAAACTAAAGTAAAAACATAAATACAACCACTCTTAAAAATTTCAGCAACAACATAAAATAACAACATTCTATAAATCTAACATAAACAAATAAATCATAATAACTATTCAACCAAACAACATCACCCCACCCAATTTCCATATAAAATATATATCTTTTATGTCTCACCTATGGTACAAGTAAAAATAAAATCCCAATAATACATGGAGACCCAAGACCTGTCGTGAGGTGCGATGGCCATTCACCCTACTTATAATTGGAACCTCAAGCCCTGATAGTCCTAGCCCATATCTATGTAGACTCTATCCCAAATAAAATTTCCTGAAATGAAAAAACCTCCACTAATACCATATTTTAGGAACCAGAAAAGTGTTTCCATCCAAACCAACTAACGTCCCAATAGTGACTTGGACTAAAGGGCATTTTGGATCCCCACGGGTAGGAAACTAGTTCATGGGTATCAAAACCATTCATGGGGAATGATTGCACACACTTATATGAAAATAATGAATCTACATAAATAAACATCACAGTTTTATGTGACCAAAGACAAAGAAGGAACAAAAATTCTCATATTCAATGTCTTGTTATATTAACCCATATCAAAATGCATTGCTAAATAGTGGAAAAAAAAGACAATCCAAAAATCCTCCTTGTGATAAGAGGTTAACGGCCCTCAAGCCACGAAGACCAAAACCCACATGAACGAGTGGAACACTAGGACTTGTATCCACCATACACATAAATCATTCCTTTAGAAAATTCAAATATAGACAAATCTACATACACCCAAGGGTGTATGTAGGATGTGAGCCAAAGAGTGTAATATTCCACCCAATAAAAGAGATTCAATTCCATAAATGGATAAGAAAATTTAACATGGAATATTTTTAAAAAGGAATAGAGGAATTTTCATAGAAAAATATTTTAAAGGAAACATGATTTTCTTTGAAATAGACATCAAGGGGGACCGTATTCTGATGGTAAGTATGGGATCATGAAAACACAATTTTCACTGGAAATATTTATTGGATCTAGATCTAGTGGGACACTTCTTGCCTCATATCTCTGTAGAACATGGTATAGAAACCATAAACGACGTCATCCTCTTGAATTATACATTAGTGAATAATCTATCCAATGTTAAAGTTGTCTCTAATCATTGTCATAATTTATTTCGTGTATTAATCATATATCCAGCTAGATGAATCTGAGCTAAGACACTTCTGAGTCAACAAGGTTACTATTCATAGTACTACCACCCATATACATAGTATTCCATTTGTGCTCAATTTTGATTCCACATATCACATATGACACCACTTTCACACATGTGTAATCCCAGCAATCTAAACTCACATGATAAACCACCCATTCCATAATGAACCCCTATTTTACATCCAAATTCACACCAAATCTATTTTAATACATGATTCACACCATTTACACATTTTATAAAATAACATTATAAAGAAAAACATAGAATCACCCATGAAAAATACTTAATTTTCTTTTGAAAACACTTTTTAATACAAATACATCTTCAATATTTTTAAAAATAGAATTTCAACCTCAATCACAATACATAAAAAAATAGGGTGTAAACAAAGAATATAAAAATCACCTAATAATGTTTAATCATAGAACCACATACCTCATGTGTAGCTACTTCTAGAAATCAGTGAAAAACCACAACCACACCCCCAAGGGACACTATAATGGAAAGATTCAACCAAAAACATCAATATTGGACCATAAAAATCATGATCCAACCCTAAATTGGTCACCCAACATACTAGAGATATGAAACCCGAAGAAAGAATAAGGGAATCCCCAAGAAATATGAGGAATCAGGAATTAGAACCACTTACAAGAAATTTTCTTTAAGAATACCAACATAAATCACCTCAAAATAGGGGTCCAAGGGAGAAAGGAGGGATGGAGGCTCCAAGGATGATAAATTCTATGTAGGGAGAACTGGGAGTTATTAGGGTTAAAAATATTTTGGGGAAAAGGGTAAAAAATAAAATATGTAATGACCTTGATAGGCAGCTTGGTTTTCCAATATATTGTTCCAAACTATGCAGCAACCTTACTCCCCTCTCTTCCCAAGAGGGACATACCGCACGATTTTCCATCATGATCTCCAAACAGTGTGCCAACCGTGTAGTTCATCTCTTTCTGAAGATGAAAAAATGATGAACAATTTATTTGTAAAGGGTGGAATTATTTTCAAATAATGAATCTAATGTGAGAAACCTGTTGTCAGAAAAAAAATTCCCATTCTCACTGAAATATCAATGGGAATCTAAGGGATAAGATCCAGACAATGTATAAACAAAAACGTTACATAAAAAAGAGACCTTTATGTTACATTTTCATACTATGAAATAATATATTCAGTGTTATAATATTCATCCACTTCTATAAACTTGTAATATACCACACCACAAAATATTAAATATGAACTTTATGAATCTCACAAATTTATATTTTAACAACCCCACTTCATAATCATCCATTACTTTTGGTATGTTCTTATTCATGCTACATTAACTACATATCGAAAAAAACATAAATATCTATCATGGATGACTATGAGAATTTAATTTCTGATATTATATAATGTAATTAATTCTAAAATTATTTTTAAAATATAAATCATTATTTAATAAAAACCCTTTGTTTACAAATAACCATCAAAACAAGATCATTAGGGAATTTTCCATTATAAATCATGTGCAATAATCTCATATAATTAAATTATGTATTCATAAATTATAATGAGTATTATATTATATTACATTATCTTATATATAATTGAGTAACTTTATGAAAGTAATGAATAAAAACACTACTATTACAATGCTCATTTAAAATGATAAAGTTTACTCGTACCGAATACTAAAAAGTGATAATAACTAACTAAAAAGTGGAGTAAATAATTGGAAATAAATTATATTAAATGTTAGATGATTGATTAGGGTTTTTAAAAAGGTTAATATGATGGTTATATTTTACAAACATTAGTTTATAGTGTAATTACCTAAGAATTAATTATATGAAAGGGATTCTTTAAAAATAATTCATATGATTTTTTTGATATTGTATAGAATAATTTAATTTATTTGATGTATTGATAGACCTATTTGATTATTTTGAAATTAACATATATAATTTTATGAGACATTAATTTTAATTTCATAGTATCCCTCTTATTGTTATTTTAACATTACCATAAGTCTTTTTGGAAACTCAATTCTCATTAGCTCAGTAAAGATTATTCTTCAGGACCATATTTTATATATGTTGGGTACATTATTCAATTTTATTTTATTATATTTTAATTTGAACTTTTTCTAGGGATATATATTTCAAAAACATAATAAATTTACAAATTCCAATTGTTTCATGAATTACGACATTTTTTACAGATTTGGGAAATTCAGTTTTACATACAGTTACTAAAAACCTAAAACTATATTCAATAATGTTTGATATAAAATTATAGTTTTTATTGTATAATATGTTTTAACTTGTATGTCTTGGTAAACTGATCATTTTAAATTAATAACGATTCATCATTGGAAATGTTTCTCACAAAAGATCTTGGTTTTTATCAAAAAAAAAGTAGAATCATGGTTAAAGATAGATTTCCCTCCATTTTAATGATCATTATTCCCAAAATATGTTTCCATTATTATTTTAAATCATAAATTGGTGATTACTTTTGCGACCTACATATTTCACTTTTATTATTCTATTTTGGATATTTTACTACAAAATTTATGACATAGGTTTACCATTGTTTCTCTTTAAAATATTAAAATATTTTTCCATAATTTCAAAATCATATAATTTATCATGAACTACACATTTTTTTGGAAAAAATTAAATTATATAATAGGTAATGTTTTAGGAAATATTTTTCATTTTTTCTTAATATTTTTCTATTTCACTATAGATTTTTTAGAATAGAATTTGAATGTTTGTGTTTTAATGGGTTACATGAATACTTTTTTATTTTTATTCTTATTTACCTTCCAAAACATATATATCCTGATGTAATTATTTGACCCCCAGTATATGTTATTATGATATGATTCTTTATATAATTTGGTATTATTTATATCCTAATATTTATTTAGGGTTTGTTATGTATTGTTTTTTAAATCATTAAGAAACCAATTATTATTCCGTGGGTTTGTTTTGATATCATAAGTGAATTATTTTATATTGTAAAGAGTAAGTATAAATGAATTACTTGTGCGGAATAATATATATAAAAATTTCATTGGTTAGTGAATTAAATTTCATCAGGAACTGATTTTAGCTATAGAATAATTTGTTTTACACGGTCAAGAATTAACTTTTTTTTCATATATGAATAGTCAATTTTTTGTTGATCCCAATATGAAGCATGGGAATTATTTTTCCACAATATAAAGTGCGGTCTTTTCATTTGTTCAGAACATGAGTTAGGGGAATTGTTATCACTATTTTATAATTCCCTATACTTATAGTCATTCCAATTTTGTTTTTCATTATAGGATTTGAGGGAATGTTACATTTCCAAATTATATTTCTGTTAGTATGATCTCATGTATCATGTATATTGTCTCAATATTCCACACTATTTTGATTCATATTTTATGAAATGTAAATAATTATTCCTTGATATATGATTAATTATCGGATGATTATATATTTCATATATATCTAAATATTAAAAAATTCTGATCTTACAATAACTTATAATAGTTTATTGATATTTTTTGTCTACCCTTACAAATCATATGATCTCCCATCGTTCATTTGTTTCCTTCCAATACATTATGATTAATAAAATTTAATATATTTAATAGTTTCTAATATAGATATTTTTTTTATATATTAATGAATCACTATGAATTATTCAGTTTTTATCATAGTGAAAAATTCATTTCAATTAGAGAACATAAAATGACATTTATTCATTAATTTTATCTCCTAATTCTATAAAACTCTAAACCTAAATGTTTTTTGGAAGGTATTAAAATTAAATATGTTTATTAGGTTAAATAATTTTTATGGTCACATATTTGGGATTCTAGAGTTGGAATCAAATTTAGTTATAAATAACATTGTATATCAAATTTATATTATTTTAGGATAATTTAGAGTTAGAAATGTCATAAGTGGTTTACATTTCATTGATTATTTTAATTTAAAAAGGTGTAGATAAACCATTAAAATATTTTTAATAAAAATACGTGCATTATATATATATAATTATTGTGAGAATACTAGGGATAATTCAACGATAATGTTAACAATATGAAATTCTTCTAATGTTTTCAATACATAGTTTATCTAGAAATGACATGCCTATATAGATACTACAAGAGGATGGATGGTCTAGAAAATATTTACTTATGGAAAATAACTCTAATAAAAGAATATTGTGTATTAACTCATATAATAACATGTGCTTATTAAGAATCCATGACTACACATGTAATTTGATACTACTAGGGTTATCATTTGGTCAATCACATTCGCTTCATTCAACATTATCATGGATTTATAACCTAATTTCATTAATATATTTAGTCATGAATTATTAGAGGAACTACCATAAAGTGTAGTAGATTGAAATAAATATAATAATTTTAGAAATTATGTTAAAGTTGTTGAATTTTTATTGGGACTGTGTTTTCTTAATCATATTATTATTTTCTCTGATTTTATTGATAACAATTTTGGGATTTATTATTAGGTTGAAAAATGATCACTGAAATGAATTATAGATATAATTATATACAGAAAGATAAATATTTTATAACCAATTAAAAAATAATACTTAATTGGATGAGAATATTGGGATATGAATATTCTAAAACAAAATTTATGTCTTATCATCCTACCATAGGATTTATGGATTACAACATATATGAAATCATTTCTTATTACTCTTATCGCTAGTGAGTGATATTTATTGATGATATTCTGATATATAATAAAATTTCATCAGAATATCTGAAAATTTAAAGGATTTTTCATATATATTTTAACTTTAAATGTATGAATATGTATATTAAATGGTATCAATAAACATAAAAATTTATATTATGACATGGTTATATATTTTTTAATAACTATTAGAGAAAACATGATTTATGTGTGGACAATTCATAGTTCTAAAATATACTAGTTTTGAAGGTAATATATTATTTTTTGATTTTGAGAGATATTATTTATATTGTTTTGAAGTCCATGGAAGTAATTATTTATTTTATTACTAAGTTAGGTAATATTTTATTGTTAATTTAATATCAAACTTTGGATTATAATATATATATATATTCCTGTCAGTCATTTTATAGACTAGTTTTTGAAGATAAAATGTAGTTTTTTTGGAATGTATTATTTCACTGAATTTTAATTTCATGGATATTCAAATGGTTTGAGAAAATGATTTTATATAGATAAATATGAATACTATATATATATATATATATAATTGTTCATATGATTTTGTAAAGGATTAATTTAGTTTGAGTAAACATATATAACATTGTATAGCCTAAGAGAGTAAATTACATGTAAGATTATAAGTTATATCCCAAAGGATGATTATGTTAAAACATCATTAAAATAAATTCATGTGTGGGTGATAATTTAAATTATGATGATGTAAATTATTTTGTGGGTTATAATTTAATGAAATGATATTTTTGACCCTTTTATTAATTCTATTTAAATTGCTTTTGACACATGAAACATTGATTTAATGAAAAACAAACTAAAACGAATTGAGATATTTAAATTTTTTCAAAAAATATATAATAATTAGTATGTAAAAATTGAATATGGATTTAAAATAATAAAATATTATTTTTTACATTATTATTTTAAAAAATATATTCTTCTTGAAGAACTACTAAATAAAAGTGGTCTATTATAATAAATTAATAAATAATATTGATAACAAATTAAATGTTATTATAGTCGTTAATATTTATATAGTTGAAATATTTTTCAAATGTTAATATATATTTAAAATTTTATGAATTATGATTAATGAAGGTTAATTCTTAAGAAGTACCATTTCAATGGAGAATATTTGAAAATTAAAATATTATATTATTTTTTATCAAATTTTATTTATAATATTTTTTTATATAATTTTGTTATGTCAATAAATAAATATATTTAATTTATAAGTATAATCTGAAAAAAATTAAAAAATTATTGAATTAATAATATTATATTTTTCTTATGTTTAATTTTTGGCTTTTTTAAAATGATTTATCCTTTTTTAATAGTCTAATGTAATATTTTTACAAGTAACATCACTTTTAGTAACAATATTAGTTTACCATTATGACCTTAAAATTCATGAAAACGTTTTATAATACCAAATAAGTAATTCATATGTGAAATAAAATTATTGAAAATGAATTATTTAATTTATAAACCCATATTAATAATTATCAATGATAAGTTGTATTTTTTTTTGAAAATCATATTTTTAATATATTTTTTATATATTATTTTAAGAGAATATTTTATAAATTTGTAGGATTTTTAATTATTAAATATAATATAAATAATAAATAAAAATACATAAATAAAATAATAAGTAACATTTTAGTTTTGGGAAGAGAGGATAAATTAACTTCTTAAATATAAATTACTGTAACGAAAAACAAAACGATAACATGGGTAACCTGAGTTATAAAGGGCCTAAAATTTTAAGATCATATTAAAAATTTATTTTTTGGGGTTTATATTGACAATATGATGTCTTCAATCTATTTTATATAAATTTTGGATCACATTCTTGTACAATAAATTCTATATATTGATATGTTTCAGATATTTTAAAAAATAACATAACTTTCGAAATATAAATGGGGCTCTCCTCTCGTCAATTCCTCATACACCAATATCCCATTGGATAAAAAAACTTCCCAAATATATAAATGAAATTTATAAACAAAATGAAAAGGATTTGGTATTTTAGAAATAATATCCATTAATGTATTTACCCCATTCATAGTGAAGATAATAAAGTAGTGTGGTTTAAATTTCAATTGATTCTTTCAGTTTCTACATCCTTATATACACTACTTATTCCTAAAATTATATCACAGAATAAAAAAATTACAACATTATAATAATTTCTATATGAATATGTTATGTTAATTATGTAACATGAATTAACCACATATCATTCATTTCTATTATGAAAAATGAAACTATGAATAATGTGATGTATATAATACACCCTATATGAAATAAAACATTCATTTTCATTCACTACCATTACATGGGTATCAAAATAGCGAGTTTAATATATATTATTGTTTATTATTAAATAATATTAATTATAAAATTATTATCCTTTTTACTCCTCAACATTCTATGTAAAATGAAATCATCACCCATGTGTTTCAGTAGAGTACGTCCAACATGGAATATTCAATTGTAGTTTTCCTTTCAACAAAACCTTATATGGATGGTAATGATATTATTTTTAAATTATAAATATAATTTTTTTGGATTTATATTCGATCAATAAAGTGAAATTACACATATTATTAAAAATATGATCAATACCCATCAATGCTAAATTAAAACATCCAAAAATTTATTCAAAAGGGAAAAGTTTATTTTTCAGTACTATGTAATAAATTATTTTAGGTTATAATATTCTTGTATAATATCCATATTTTATGTTATATGGCTACTATGAACTAAATAATATCATTTTTCTTCTGTTATAATTATATAAAAACTATATTACTTTATTATGATATGTTATTGTTTATGTGTGTTTAACAAACTACATAAACAATGATATAAATTTACATCATGTAAGACTATGGGAATTAATTTTCATAAATATTAATTTTTTTAAATAATAATTATATTATTATTTATCAATGTTAATTTAAAAATCCGACTCATCATTAAATTAAATGACTACCATTTGATAATAATCATTTAAATAGGATGATCACTACATTCATTAGTAATGATCATAAAAAACACTAATAGATTTAAATTTTAATATTAGAAAAAATCATAATCCATAAATTATTGTAAATTATATTTTCTAGGGATGTAATAAATTAGGATATGAATGATGAAAAACACCAATATTATAAAATTAATTCAAAAATAAAAATATTACTCATACCTAATATTGAAAATAGACAACAAATAACTTACATAAATGTGAGGAATAATATTGAATGATGTTTTTAATGTTTATATAAATGAATGAGGTTCTAAAATTGGTGTGTAAGATTAATAATTTTTATATAATGGTGGTTAGAGTGTAATAAAATATATGTTAATGAAATGAATATTATTCTTTGTATTATTTTGAAATCAATGAAACATGTTTGTTGTTATATGGAGTTAATTTTATTCTATATTTTGTATGTAATAAAATATTTAATTAAATTGTATTTATAATATTTTTTTTCACGGTGCATGAATTTCAATTTAATAGTAACACTCTAAACCATACATAATCATTACAAAAAAATTGGTAACCCATTTCTCATTAGTTTATTTATGATCTCTCTTCATTACAATATCTCATATAAGTTGGGTAAATTCATCTAATTGATTCTATTATATGGTAATTTATAATTATTTTCATTGGATTAAGTTTTATACTAAATAACCCTTTAAAAATGACCCTTACATTATGAATTGTGATAGTGGTTAGAGATTAAGTTTACTAAAATTTGCATTCATTTAGTTATTTTTTTATTTTATATATTAAATCATATATGTTTTATAAATTATTAAATTTCCCATTTCATAATATATATATAATATATTAAATATGGGTAAAATTACTCATTTATCTCATCTATACTTTATAGAAGAATATATTTCATATAATACTCCATTAATTTCATGAAAAATTATCAACTTATATATTATTATTTTTTAATCTATTTACATGTACAATATTCCAAAAAATATACGTTATAAATTTTAAATAAAAATATATGTTTGCTAATTTTAACTCCTCATCCTAAATAATTTTTTTTAAGAAATGTTTTACAACATCATTTTCAATTTTTTTTTCAACAAATAAATTTTAAAATATAAATTTTATTTTCCATATTTTAAAAATAAAATGTGTTTTATCCATGATTTTTTTTGAATATCCTTTATTTGTATTACATGATAATATATTTCATTATATTTATAATAATTTTTTAAATATTCTTTCGTTTATTTCAATAAAATAATTTTAATGTATTTTTTATTTCAATGTTTTATAAATGCTTTATCAAAACATTTTTTTTCTGTTCTCGTTTCCCTCCAAGGTTTATCAGTCATAAACTGGTGTTCAATTTATGCTATATATTTTATTATTATACATTTCCATGTGTAAAATTCTAAATTACGTATCATATATTTTCCTAATTTAATGGTATGTGATGGTAATGGAATGTTTTAGAAATCCATTTCTTCCATGGGTTCACTATGATGTGATCAGTGAATGATTTTCAATTGGAACATGTAATTATTGATGAATGATGGTTTGAGTCCTATATATAATTGTAATAAAATGGATAAGGATTTAAATATCATTAAAAATTAATTTTATGGATTTAAATTTTATTATTTAATAAAATAAAAATTAAATATATTGTTTGTTCATAATATGTAGCATGAAAATATACATCATTTACAACATGAGTCTTGGGAATTTTATTTTGTCACAATATGTTGTTTGTCCCCCACATGAAGAATGTAACTTTAATTACAAAAAATGTAATTATTTTCCAATGACTATATTTTTTTCTATTTTTCTACTCAATTATAAGATTAATTTCATGTTACATTTGTAATCCATATGTATATTACTATTTTTTGAGGGCTCATTTTTTTAACTCATGTTTCTAAAATCATTTGATTCTTGTGTTATGATATAAAATGACTTGTTCCATTATTTTTCATTAATTTATTATTTGATATATGATTCTTATTTGTACTAATTATTCTAATATTCTCATATACTTCTCAGTTATGATATTTTATTTCTAACACTTATGTTGACTGTTACTAAAAATATAAGTTCACTCCATTATTATGTTTCCGTCCCACGTGTTATGAAATTAGAAATATTAAGTAATATATGAGTTATTTTATTATTTAGAGAATATAAATGAGTTATCTTATACTCATTATGGAATAATAAATTGTTAACATAGTGGTAAATAATGTGAATTTGTTAAAATGTATTCATTTTTCATAATTAATTTGATATTTTAAATTTTACAATATATAATCCAAAGAGGTCATGGGAATGTATTTTATTGATATATATGATTAATTTATTGCATATTATAAGGTCCCTATATGTGTTATTTGAGCTAAATCATACTACAAATTATTTTAATACAATAAAAATTGTATAGTTAACATAATAAATGTGATTCCGTTCAGGTTTTAGTATGTTGTGAATTTACGTTTAAGAGAGGTACTTCGAGTTTCATAGGATTTTGAATTTATATAGTGTTCTATAGAGGACTCATCCATGGATAAGATTAATTTAAGTATATATATACTGGATGTATTATTGATTATATAGAGACCCTCTTTTACCGCATATTATCATTACATCATATTTTTGGAATACATAATACATTACACAAAGATATTCCCAAAGAATATATTAGTTTAGTGCCTTTGGAAACTTGGGAACTAAAACTTGGTACATAAGTGAGCAACATTACCTATCACTAGATTCTTTAAGACTGTCTCCCATTCTTAGAAACATCATACATAATACATATCTTCAAAAACTAGGGAAACATGACTTATGAAATGGTGAGATTAGATTCTTAGTGTGGTTAAAGAAGGGAAATAAGTAAACATAATCATGAAAAAAGGTATGATAACATGACAATAAAATTAGAATAGCATAACCTTCATATAAATTATTATAAACATGATTCATGGAAGAAATATTTACATTTCATAAGACATTAATCCAGAGGTAATCATGATAATAATCCATGAAATCATAACATAAGAATAAGAAATGGTATTGGGGAAGACACATAAACATGTAATATCATTCCCCATAATTCAAGGTAATTAACAATAAATATTAGAGTAATTCATGGGGGAAATTAACCTATAAAGGCACATCACTATCACAATCATAGTTCTTTCTATATAGTGTATCATGTTACACCTTATTTCCATTGTGGATTGGGATTCACCTTCTTCCCATAGTGGATAGGGTTTCTCCTTCTTCCCATAATGTATATGGTTTTCCTTCTTACCATATTATAGCAGGCCCATTATATTTTTCCCATCATTATTTGATGAGATATAAATTTTAACCCAATGCATTGGATGAAGATATAGGTCTCGCCTATTTTATAATGAAATCATACATATGTGTGACAAAATATTATAATGATTCATATCATAATCCTTGAAATTAAATGGGTATCATAAACATGTCATAATATTATAACATTATTAAATGAGACATATTTCATAATCATTTCATGAACGAATAACCCAAGAAAAGAACTAGGATTCATAAGAATATAACCCGTGAATGAGAGAATCATTTTATAAACATAATGTCATCCAAACTCCAACCATTCAGATAATGAATATGAATGGAGCCCTTTGATCATATCTCTAGAAAGAGATGATTAAAACCAATAGATGTAAACTGTGATGGAAAATTATTTTCAAATTCCCTTCAAAAACATTTCCTGAGTAATATAACATTTATGGTTTGAAAACACCTTTTTAAAACATAAATATTTTTTTTAAAAAAAATTAATTGAAAATATAATTGAAAATAAAAAAAATCACTACTTCAAATTTATCTTAAAATTTCATATATGAAAAAAAATTAAGACAATTTTGATAATTTGGTTATTTTTTTAATAAAATTGATTTTCAACTGAAAGTAGAAATAAGGTCATATTTCCATAGAAAGATTTATTTAATTATATTATGTTCTAAATAGTGGAAGAATGATTCCAATATAGAAAGATTTCATTAAGAATTATTAGAGAAAAAAACTGATATTTACTAAGATATTGATCATATGATTTAATAAATAGAAGTATAGTCTATAAAAATCCCGATGAATGATAATATTATATTAATAAACTCTTATAAAATTGTTAACACTAAATAATAATGACCCTGAGAGAATAAAATTAAATTATTGGCACACGTTTGATGTGTACTTTTTTGTTTTGATTTTACCATGCGGGGTGGTTGGTTGAAAATTTGCGATAAATGGAAGAATGTGGGAAGTGCATGATAGGCACACGTTTTTCCCTAACAATGAACGCTGGAACTGTAAACCACACAACTAGGGAAAAGTGGGCTTCTATGGTTGGCACATAGTTTTTTAAACTATGCTCAATTAATGGAGAAAACCTTCACCCCCTAGAAGAGGCTCAATGTTAATACGAATGGTTTATAAAACTGTGCACCTCTGTCCAGGAAAACATGCATTGATTTTTAATTAACCCCAAAAATTTATTTAATGTTTTCCAATCCCTTATTTTGATTCATATTCAGTCTTAACATGAACCTAACCCCTCTTCCAGGATTTTTGGGGCTCCCAGATAGATTCCGAGACTTATCAACCCTCATTCACAGTGAATCAAAGAGAATATTGATTATTTTCACTACCATTGGTATGTGATTTATTCTATTTTAGATCTCTCTCTCTCTTCTGCTCCTCTCCCTTGATAAAAGATATATTTTTCTCATTTGTTAGTTATATATCAAGATATATCTTTATTATATATAGTTTTATTATGACATGATTTATTTAATTATTGGATCAAGGAATTGAATCAATATATTTTTCATAGTCATGGGTTAGAACTATCCATTTAAAATTGTGAATTTTTGGAACACTCAGGTTTTTGATTACTCCCTTCATTCTGGTGTGGGTTTGGTTCTAGATTATTTTATAAGGAATAGTGTGTGATATGTTTGAATACTTTTTTTATTTCATTTTTTATCCTTTTTGTATTTTTTTATGTTTTTATACTTTAATTATCTAAAAAATATATTTTTTAGTGGAATGTGTGTGGAGAATAGATAGAAATTTGATAACACTACCCTTTTTCCCCTTCATAGTAACTATTTAGTAAACTGCTTTTTGAGGACGCAATTTCTGCACAACCATCACATGGTAAATTAGACCATGAACCACACCTCAAGAAATTGTGTGGTATGTTGGGGGTTTGGCCATATGCTACCACACGACTTCGGCATCGTACATCTGGTTGTGTTGACTAACAATGTCATAGGATCCTATTTTGGTAGAGGGGGATGCATGGTCACCACACAGTTTGAAAACCAGTGCAGTCAAAACACATGGCCTATCCATGTCATTAAAATTTTTCTTCCCTCTTTTCTAATCCCCTAATTTTATCCATAAACGATATTTACTCTCATTCCTCTGCCTCCTCCTACCTAAGATCCTCCCCCCTCAAGATCCCCACTAGGTCCCCTACTTTTGGAGATATTTTTCTATGGATTATTCAAGGAAACTCTATGTATGTGGTTTATCCCTTATTTCTTATAACTTTTTAGGATTTATCCCCTTCTTTATTGGGGGTTTTTACATTGGTTATAGTGGTCAATTTGGGATTATATCTTGTTTTTAGTCTTTGATATTGATGTTTTTGGTCATATCATACCATTCTAGGGACTTGGGGTGTCATGGTTGTAGTTTTTCACCAATTTCTATGTGTTTCTACACATGAGGTAGGTGGTTCCATGATCTAACATCATTATATGATTTTAATATTTTTTTGAATTTATAGATATTTTCTAATATTTAATTGTTGGGTGGGAAATGTATTTTATGTGGTTTTACATGCTTATATTCTAGAAATTGGTTTTTATAAAGGAAATGGTCATATTTTGTGTGTATTACAATGTAGTACATATTAAAGAGGGTTTTATTCCTTGTGTGTAAGGTTAGATGTATGTTTTCATGGGAACATGAGAGGATAATGTGTAAAAAACGGGGTTTTAATGGAAAATGGATTACTTTTGGGATATTTTATTTTGTTTTGCACACCATTAAATGTAAATTTTTACTTATTTAAATAATTTGAAACATGTTTTAGATTGAACTTGGGTTGTGTGTTGTTTTTAAAGGTACTTGGTCATTATAAATTGATAAATTAATCATTTGACACTTTTTTGAAAATTTCAAATGGTTTTCTGGAATTTTTCAAGTGCTGTATAAATTATAATCCCAAATTATTTTCGTGTGTATGAAGTGGAAGGTTTCTTTTTGTAAAACGTTTGGAATTAATGGTAATGTTTTGTAAAAGTGGGTATTTTTATAATATATAGAATGAGATTGAACAAAAGGGAATTCAAGGTAGATAGGTTGGCTGACAAATTCTAATACAGTAGATATTTGGAAGTGGAAATTATCCATTTTTACTAAGCTAGATTGACGCTTACAACACTAACTAAACTATGATGATTGGAGAACACTAATCCCATGGGGTTTCCCTTCCCAGTGTATCGTTCATGATAATGCTATGATTGTGGTTGCTATAACACCATACATCGAGGTTCGAGGTTATAGTTTCCCACTCAATAAATATTAACACCAAGGATCTATCCATGGTTCTCTCTTGTGACTGGAGAGTTATGTGATGTGGTTATATAAATCAAAATGCGGTGGACCTTGAGTTTATTTCATTTCAAAGATTGTTTATTTTAGTAAAACTTTTTTCCAGATATGTTACCATTATAATTTTTGTTCATAAAATTTTTCCATGAATAAATGATTTCTTTTGAATGTTCTTTCCTTGAGCATGGTTTTCCATTTAATGTTTTCCCTAAAAATGTTTCCAAATATTTTATATAAATGATCATGTTAAATTTTTCTTAATTTTATAGCATGGAGTATCATTATTTTTTTGTGTCATCCTAATGGACATTGGCTCACACCCTACACACACCTTTGGGTTTATGTAGACCATGTTCTATATTTTTTGAGGAAAAGAAAAGATGTGTCATGGTGATGTTATAGGATTGGGTTTTCGGTGCTTCATAGTACTAACATTGATGGTGGTTGATTAAGGGTGTTTCCCCAATAGTTATATAGATATTTTCAGTATTTTTTTCTTTCCCCTTTTTCTTTATTTTATATCTTGGATTTTGGTTAATGTTTTAAATGTCAAATCTGTAAAATCGGTTATGCCATGTTTGGTTTTATGTATTTAGATTGGGTTTGATTATCATTGTTGGTTGTTTATTTTTATTTTTTTGGGTGAAATAATTCCCAAGATGTGTAATTGATACTCAATCACAAGATTCCAGTCCTTGGGGATTAGGAATTCCCATTGGGCCATACCACAATCTAGGTTGGGGACTAGTTCGGATGATGACTCAGCTTGGATTGTGAAAAAATTGTATAAGGGCAGGCCAAGTTCAATTGGGTTATGTTATTGGGGGTGATTCTGGGTTCTCTAAATCATGATGTTGGTATCTGAATAAACATTTTATAATTGAATAATTAATGGATATTATAATACAAATACCATTTTATTTTTTGTAGACATATTCTATTTTATATCAATGATAATTTATTTTAGGAAATTATTTTAATTTTGGTTTTGTTTTAAACACTTATTCATGCACACTATGTGTTCAATAAATAATTTTTTTATTACATAAATTGATTTTAAAGAAAGTAAAATGTAATTTGTTTATTTTAAAAATATTTATACAGAGTGATAATGATTTTTTAATTATTTTTTGAAAATATATAATATTAGGACCCATGGATTTGTTAGGAAATAGACTAGAAACATTAGTGTGTATAATGAGACTAGAGTTTCATGATATCGACATGATATGAAATTACTCGATATTGGTTCGATTAATGTGATATATGGGTAATCATTTTCATTATTTATTAGAGTACCTATTCCAATTCGATAAAGTATAAATCATTTTCATTATCAATTATTTTTCTTTTTCCAAATCATGGTATAATTCATGGTTGGTGTCCTACTTTCTCTTATTATAATTTATGAATGGATGGTTTGACTTATGCTTTCATATTATTATATTTATACAATACATATTAATAGATTATTTAAAATTTTAGTTATTTATGAATTCCAAAGTATTACCTAAAAAATGATCCACATCTGAAAATTCATTATCAGTGGGAATTTATGTTCAGTTTATAGCAAATGTATCAAAGACATTAGACATTATAAAGGTTATCAATGATATCCTACAATAGTTTTTATAGAAACACATGTTTTAATTGTGGGTGTTAGTAGATATAATTGTGACCGACTGTGGTAAAGGAATGTGTTTCATATAGTTTACTTCAATCTCTATATTTTATTTTTGGTTTTATTTTAGTGTTGATTAGTGGTTACATTTTGATAATTGGAGACTCGTTTTATAATATTTGTATTTACCATGAGATTTTTCCACTTTGTCTTAATGTTTTATTTCGCAGCGATATGTATCCTTTCTCAATTTTTTTACTAAATTTTTTTTCAATGTTCTATATGTTCAGGATTCATGTTTGGGATTTTTTTCCACCTCACCATGTGGCTATCTTACTAGGGTGATCTATTGGTTGCCCAAAGTTGGTTCATTTTATGATATATTTTTAATAATTTATCCCACTAGATAAATTGGAGAAATTTGATATTTTAATTTCACATTTATCTTTGAATAATTTGGGTTTTACATTAGATAACATATACTGTTCAATAAAATATCATTTCCCATTTCACTAATTATGTCTTATTAATTCTACCATTCATCTATAGAAAAAAATATGAATTTAATGTTAAAATGAATAATTATATTATTATATCATTCTTTATCATCATTGATTATATAATATTATTATTTTTGTTGGAATTAATTTCTTTTTTATTTAAATGGTGGTTTCCTTAAATATCAATAAAACTATACAAAAAAGATAGTGATTTTCCTAAAAAAATATATTTTTATGTGATATAAGGGATTTCATTCCATCACGAAAGGTTATAATAGAACATCATCATCATGTAATGTATCCTTTCTCAATTATGATTAATGAATTTTTTTGGTTCAATATACCCATGAGAAATTGAATGTTTAGAAATCTATTTAAGAATTAGTTCATTGTTTTTTTGGGAGCGACTCAAGGATTTAATGATCAAATGTACTAATGCAACTGATATTACCGATTTCATTATTTTTTATATTTGATGAATATTTATTGAATAACTTACTAAATTATGTAAAAATGCCGTATCAAACTTCATTTCTTGAGTCTTTTTCATAATCTTATTCTCAAGAATATTTTAGAATCAATTTAAATTCACTAATCTCTATTTAATTTTGATACCAATTGTTTACATTCATATAAATACTTGATTCGGAAAACAACATGATAGAAAAGAAAAACAATTACCCTAATATATTAATTTATTTTTAATTTAAAAATGATTAATTTTATTTAAACAAATATGATTTTTTGTAAATACAAATTATATGTTATTAATTTCCTAGAAATTCATTGATAAGGGGTAAAAGGAAAATGAATAGATATAGGATTCATTAAGCCTTCAATGGTGGATTTATAACTGATTATAATGGTTATTATTTTTTAAAAACTCCTTAATATGAATGCGAAATAATATTCATAAATGGTGGATTTATTCCCAATCCAAGAGGTTAAAATATTATTATATAATTTGTTTACCATGAAAATGAATCAATAGGGTAAATAATAATGATGTATCCATTACATGTCTATGTTTAATTTTGGTGGTGAAATTAAGAATTATAATGGTTTTAAATTTAAAAAAATTAAATTAATATATATATTTTTATGAATATACTCTAAATTAAAATCATTTGAGATGTATTTTATTTTTCAGGAGTCTAATTCATCTAGTTAAATATTTTAGGAAATTACGTGTATCTGTGTCCAAAGGGGAGATATATGGACCACTTTATTATCTATAAAAATAATGATAAAATAATATAACAAATTATATGATTTTTCATTGAAAAATAATGTCATGATATATAGTATTATTTGAAATATATTCATCACATATATTATAATTCTATTATAATAAATATTATGTTATTTTAAAATATTTTATGTAGCTTGTTTTCTTATAATGCAATTTTATGATTATCGGTAGACATATTATTTTTATTACATTGTTACGGGATTTAATACATTAATATATGTTATTATATTTCTATATAAATATTATAAACACACCAATATATTTATGTGATTATATTATATGAAAATAGTTTTTTAAAATCCGACACTATTATAGTGAAACACAATGGGATCTAAGGATATTATATATTCAATAGGATTTGGTTGCACTAAGGTGGGGTTCCATATTATATTAATACAACATCATTTTTGATAAAAGTTTATTATTCATAATACATATATTAAATATCTGATTGTTTTTCTTTTATTTTTCCATTTACTACACTAATAAATTAGTTAACCCCATGAATTATACAATTTTATAATTTAAAAATCATAATATTAACTAGAAAAACATCTCAAAACATTACAAACAACATTGAAATGTAATAAAACCTTAAATACCACGATTAATTATACTATATTGTTAATATAACTTATTAGTGACCATATTTAAGCTCTATCATCCTAATTTAGCATACCCATCTATTTCTCACTACATTGTTTTTACTATGACCCATATAACTACTAGTAGTATAACTCTATACAAGACTCAACAAACTAACTCTAAAGAGTATCCACTCATCCACCATCCCATAACACCATCCCTACTAGTGAATTCATTTAAAAATTCATAAAATGAATATATAATGAGATACATTGAACATATACCCCTAAATATTAAAGATAAAAAATTCATCAGTATAGGATTTAAACCCGTCTCCCCTTTGATTCCAAATCCATTACCAAAAAACGGTGATGGGTATTTGTTGATATGAAATCGAATCAATATATTTTATTTTTTATATTTTTTTAATAACAAAATATATTTTTGTTTTGATGTATGGTGATTGTGGTTATCTGGAATTTTAAAAAATCCTAAAATTTTTATTTTACTCATGAATATAGAACCATATATTTCACATTCATCATTGATGTTATTATCATTCCAAAATAGATCAATCATTGAACAATTAGTGTTACTTTATATGAAAACTCTTATATGTGAAGAATATGTCCTTCCTATTTAAAATTTAAACTAATTTATTTCAATAGGTTATTATGAATATTCTAATTACCAATGTAATTACGGGAAATAGAAATCAAAATTAATTTCCTTTTAATAAAATTTTGCAATGTTTTAATCAGAGTGACTATAATTCATAAATCATTTTTTTAAAATGTAATAAAAAAATTTACTTCCCAACTTATTCATTAATATAAAGATTTCAAAATAGGCATGATTATTTTAAAACAATGTTTCCAAATGTGAATTAATAAGATTTTGGAAAGTATATTATAATTTTCACATTATGGAATATTAATTTATTTATGTTTAGATATGATATTATATAATTCCTCTTTGTATTGATGAAGTTTATTTTTGTTTTCATGATTCAAATTAATAAATAATATTTTTTGGAAACATGTATATATAGTAATAATAGTTAGAGTAATATTATATATATAAGGATTGAAAATTTATGTTTTATTTTTTCAGGGATTTTTTATAATGATACGTTTTTTATTTATAATATATTTTATATTATATAATTTTAAATAATAAGTAATTATAAAACATTCTCAGTTAAAATTCACATGTATTCAATATTTTTTGATGCACCTATATGAGTTTTCCTTTTTGGATAAATCCTATTGTGTTTTTGAATATAAACTATATAGTGTAATATTTGGTTTATATGTTTTCATATATATAACTTATTTTTTACTGAATTTATAGTTTTAAGTCAACTAGTTATCCTGAATTATCATTGGGATGATTAAACCAACATCCCTGATTTATAATTTTATCACTGGTTCATATATTATATTATTCATTAATAACATATATATTTGATTTGGTAGGCTAGTTATGTTTCCTTTCATATATATTTCAGTTATTCATAGTTTACTATTTAATTATTTTATTTTATTATTTCTATTTATGGATAGTAAATTATGGTTTTTTTGTTTTAATATTATTATATCTTTTCATATTATTGTTATAAACATGTTTTTTATTAGTTTTTTTAATTTTTACCATGAAACATTAATATTGGGGTACTTTTATAATATCATTGAAATATTATTTAAACCATAAAAAAACAACTCTATTAATATTCATATCTTTTTATGAATTATTTTCATCATATGATGATCATATAAAAGATTATATTTATAAAATATAAAAAACATTTCCACACATTATGGTAATTAATCACTAAACCATTTTTCCATAATGTGTAACAATTATTTTCAATTTGAAAAAACACAAATGACTAACATACTAAACTATTTAAAAGTTCAATCTTTAATATATTATATAAAATCTTGATATTTATATCATATAATACTTTTAAAAACCTAATCTATTAAGGATAGTCCTTCTATTGTGTAAATTAAAAAATATATAGATGGAATTAAAACATTATTTATAACTTACTAGAACTATAGAGATTAAGTAAAAATGTAAATGATAATTACATAATAGAACTTCACATAGTGATCAAATAACTCATGTCAACAATAGTAACACACTCTTCGTTCCATTTCAAATCCATGACCTAGTTTAGGAAAGCCTATAATTATTCCCCATGGTTATCTGTAATTATCAAAAAAAATAGTAACTGAAATTTTATATAAATATTCAGTAATTTTTTAAAACAAGTTAACATTTCACTCATCTTCATAAATAATTATTAAATTATTAGTATCAATGATTGAAACTTCATAACATAATTATCCCATTAGGAAAATAAAATTTATGATAGCCTAGTTAAAAGATGATTAAATAGTGAATTATGAGTTAATATAACATCTTCAATGCACTGAACCACGTTATATTGACCATTATGACCACATGGTGTAAGCTATAACTTATTATGACATTGTGATATTAATCAAAAAATTATTTTTCATTAGTTAATATTTCTATTTATCTTAAAGTATCACTAAATACAATTTTATATAATTAATTTTCACCTTATGTAACATATTATATTATATAATATTATTCAAAATCCATAAAATTTTATTGATATCCCCCAAAATTCATTTTGTAAAATATTTCATTATTCCCAAAATATATTATATAAATACATGGAAAAAGAATATTTTATTACTGAAACTGTTATAGTGTGTTACCACATGGCCATTTGTTTCATTGATAATAGTTTCAGATTCTATAAATCATTATTTAATGTAAGGTTTATCCTATTTGTATACATCAATGAAAACCATACTACAATAGGATATGAAATTATTCTAATAAAATAAAAAACTACTAACTTGTGTCCTACATATATATTACTTGCATTTGAATAATAATATAGTCATTTTTTATAAACTAATGTCAACAGATCAAATGAAATACTCTTCTATGGATAATATTCTGTTCTTGATTCATCTACTAAAAACATTATAACGTAGCTGATAAAATCCCGTTATATTTATCACTTCATAACTTTATATCACATTTCACTTCGATAAGTATGTATGAAAATATATGGAACATATCTAGTACGGATTATAAAAATTATTATTCTTTATCAATTGATTTCTTAAATTGAATACAAATTATACAATGTATAAAAATACCAAGACAATTAATAAAAACCAACCACATGACTAATAAAATTTTGAATCGTCACCAAATTTTATCAACTTCATGGATGACATAATTAAAGTATCAAATTATAGAGAATTAAATTAATAGTTTCTCATTAACTTTCCAAATTGAGGATTTATACAAAACATGAACCCTATTATAGTAATGACATAATGTATTAAATTACATGTAATATGTGTAGTTGGTTGTGTAAAACTAAAAACAACTTTTGGGATATATATATAAAACATATGTATGTTTTTAAAATCCATTACTCACTTAAATCATAACATGATCTCACAACCCTTAAATGTCTATGACCTATATTGATAATGTATTATTTAAATTTAGACATTGATAGGTTATATATCATTTCATTTAATGATAATTCTATCCCAAATAAATAAATAACAAAGTAGATATTTATTTTGAATAATATGATTTTTATATACATAAAATCCATTAAAAATATTATCAAAACATTGATTAACATTAAATATTTACCCATTATAGTAATAAGAATCCCTAAAATATAATATATTTACTACATTTTATTGGTCTTTATAAAAATGGTGCATCATATATAACAATAGTTAAATCTTTATTTGACACTTTATATATTTCTAGTATCTATATAATAGATTCTTTAAAAAAACCCTCTACTATTATGATATCATCTATAATAAAATATTATTTAAATATTGATAATATTTTAATTCATATTTATTAGGTTCAATGGCTAAAAAACCATTTCAAATTTATTTTATTCATTGTATATAAAATTAATATGTTGAAAATTAATTTATTTTTTATTTTCAAATGATATATATGGTTTTTACTATATTATATTGTAACATTTCAATGAAATATATTTTTTGTGATTATTTTTAATATATTCAAATTTGAAATATTTTATTAATGTCTTTTTATTATAATTTTTCCTAAAAAACGGTTTTTTAATATGACTTTTACAATAAAGTACACAGGTATAATATGGGTTTTTAAAAAAATTTAACTTATCGAAGATAAAAAATACTTCCAATAAACACCTCAGAATTGTTTTTTACAAATAAAAATTCAATTCAAAACTTGTTGTTTTTGTAAAATAACACTTTTATTGGGAGAATATGTTTCAAATAAAATATTATTAAATGTTTCCCAAATGTATTTTTTTTGTTTTTGGAGACATATTCTTTCAATGAAAGTCTATATTAATTATAATATAGTAGTAATGGGTAATGGGATTCATTCATAATCTAAAAAATGACTTTCATAAAATCCTTTAATATATTATAAAACCCCTTTATCAATTTTTAAAAATTTAAAATATATAATATTAAAAATAGATAATAATAAAATACTCATCTATATTATTGATGAGGCCACTTTTTATAAAATAAATAATCATAACTCATAAGAGATTAATGAAATTACAAATAAACATATGTTATAATTTGAAAATAAATTAATAATAAATAATAAATTTTAATTTTTTCACTATAGTAAATTTTTTTCAAACATTATTTTTGTAAATATAATTACTTATCAATTAATTTTAAGAAGATTAATTCATATATAAAATGATAATATTTTTTAAAATATTTTATTATCTGAATATATTAAAATAAACTAATTGATATCTATATATTTAATATAAAACATATACTCTATAAAAAGTATCATAAACCCTATCATACATTTGGAATATGTATTCATAAATATCAATACATAATAATTTAAAAACACTTCCCATAATTTCCCCCCTAGAAGTTTGTTTCAATGACAAAAACTATCAAGTAGGTCATTTAATAAAATTCATATTGATTAAAAAGTCCCTCTCATACACTATCATAATAACAACGGGTCCTAGACTGTGAATTCCATATCACATGACCTGAACCACTCTATCTCAACATGCACCAATAGTAAGAATTTTTTACCATGCCAAACTTATCTCCAATTGACTTGGGTATGTTTTGTAGAAATGACTATGTATACCACACAAAATAAGAGGCTTAAACCTAATGTTCCCTTATATAATCAAAAACATCCAAATAGAATAAAATTATTGGAATACCAGATATATTAATAGTACTAATATATACATAAAATAATTTAATATGTTTTAATACATTACGTGGTACCAAATTAATAAAACACAATGTCACTGGGAAATATATATTTCTTGAAAACCCAGTGGGCAACCAACCGAATGTAACTAAGGTAGAGGATATCAATAATGGTCTTGTTTCAAACATGAACATTATCTTGTACTACTATGTTTGGGTTCCACTAAGTTTCCACTATGATAGAAATGTGTCTGTTATGATCACTAATATATTGGAAGTCAATTTTATAATCCATGGTATGTTCATAATAAAAACACATGAATGGTTGAGTATATTGAAAACTAGTTTTAAACCCAAATATAATAATAGAATACAGAATTAATGAAAATAAAATGTGTAACCTCAAATATAATGGACAACGCACACTGGGATGGTGAAAAAAATAAAGAAAAAAATAATTCTATCACTATTAGTATAATATATGGTTGACCAATTCCCATTCTTCATAGTCCTAATAATTTGTGGATTTAATATAATGAGTGACCCGTATTATATCTATTGAGTAAATATATACCCATGTAATGATAAAAAATATCGTGGGTGGCCCAATCCTTCTATATGTGTGTTTTAATCATTAACGTTAGTCACAATTGTTGGAGTACTTGCTCCATGATGAAAAAAACCAATCACATGGGTGATTACATGAATCTATAATAGATAACTATAACCCCAGTGAATCAGCCGTGATCAATCAATAGATTTCAACACTCTATTGAATCAATGGAGGGCCCAAAATTTTTTAGGGGTATAGTACCAATTCCATTCCATAACTATAAAATACACATTTCTCAAGGATTTAGGGGTGTACCTAAATAAAATATCTTAATAGGAACCCATATATTATGTAAAAATATATCATATGGAGTATATAAACCCACTCCACCCAACATGACATTACCTAACCATTATCCTTGTGGAACTAATGCCAAAAATATCTTATCTCTCCACAAAAATAAATTCATATTTATAAACATACCATTACATTGTGATATAAGATGAAAAAAAATCAAGATGAAAAAATATATTTCTAATAAAAAATTTAGATATTTACTTAATACATCAAAAATGTGACAATTAGTCCTTTTGGTAGACTCAGTGAATTACACAAGGCACTCTAATAGTGTATTTGTATATCCATAGAGAGTGTGTGTCCCATACACATACTATAGAATGGGGTAGTTAGGGAAACAATAGAAATTACACAATTCCTATGTTGTGAAAAGAAGATAAAAAATTACTTGAAATCCCAATATTAGGACGAGACACATAATTATTAGTAATAAACTAGTCTCATACCATATTGCGTGTAGAAAGGGGCAAACTTAGACTAACCCTAAATGTTCAATCTCATAAAACCCCCTTAATGATTAATTTTGAGTGGGAATACTGACCAACTTACCATTAAAAATATCATTTTTTTCGATATATTTCATATTGGAAAAGTACAATAGTTCTCCACATGATGGTTCTTAATGATCATTACAACAAAAAAATTGACATCATCCAGCACATCCACCTGAAACTAACATTATTGATTCTAATATTTATACCTTGTTTAATGCTCATAGTACCATGCTAAGCCTTAATTTTTATCACTATGATAGCATGATGGATTATATCACTCAAGAAAAATCTAAGCACTGCCATATATGGTCACATAATTTTTTTTTTCATTCAATGAGACCACTCTTTTACATCCTTATTAACACCCACCATGAATATCCCATCATTTCTATCTTTCATTTTTTTCAACCTAATAAATTACTCCATTTTTTTTGGAACATGAGTCTTATACTCTTAGGTTTGGTTATAAAATCACATACATTACATATCAATTTTGATACCCATAAAGGTGACCAAATGTCAAAATATATCTATTTTACACTATCTAAATTATTAAAAAAATAAATATCAAAATATAAAAAAACATGAAATTTATGTTTATTATCCAATATGACAATCAGTTTATTTAATATATTTTACAATACATAGTAACATTTCACCATATTCGATCCCATGTAGACACCATTCCAGACTTCCCATTTCCTATACTCAACATTATTATCTATAGAAAGGAAACCTAAAAATTGTAATTTTAAATAATAATTAAATTGAGAACTCATAAATTTTACATAAGAGTGTTAGATCATTATAATTTTAGAAAACATTATATTTTGAGATATATCATTTTAAAAATATCATGTAATAATAAGGTATTTTTAAAAGTCCTTATAGAAGTACTTGTAATCCAACAAAAAAACCTGATGAATTAAGTAAGATTGTGAGATTATATATATCATCATTAGATAATGATCATAGTAATATGAAATAAAAAAATAAGTTTCCTAGAAACATAACTTAAAAAGGAACTATTGAAAAATGTAATCATTGGTTACATAACATTCATTATTCACTCACACACACATATATTTTGTGGGAAAAGGTAATATTACCCTTGTATACATTCCTTGTGAGATATAATAATATAACCAATTCATTATAGGATAGGAGGATATTAAAACCCACCAATCAATCATCTATATATATCTACACCCATTGAAATCAATCATTTTTCATATCATAATGTACCCATAGAATTAAAATGTAAATTTCAAAATTTCATAAATGTTAATAAAAATGTATTAAAAATTATATTGGTTGATATGAAAAAATGAAATCACCTAAAAAGGATCTGAATAAATAATTATAGATTTAATAATGAAAATTTATATTGTAGGGTGGTTTGTACCTTTTATTATGTTGAGTAAAATCAATGTGAAACTATAAAAGAAATTATTTTTTTTGAAATTTTTATAAAAGATGTTGTTGTACGTCCCATTAAAATATAGTTTCAAATATTAGAAATGATGTTTTTTTTATTTACCATTAGAAACTTCATTCCACAATGGTGTCTTGAAAAACACATAAGGGTTAAATAAATGAAGTACGGTGTGGGTAATAAATCATACGATCATAAAATAACAAAACATTTAATTATTATTAAATTTTTTTATCGAAACCCAAATAAATTAAAGGGATAATAAAATATTTTTAAAATCTGTAAAAGTAATATTTAAATTTAAAAATTGATGTAACATATTTTTTTTTCAAAGATAGATGATAAATACGACAAGAATATAAAAAATGGATATGATAGACATATATATTACATTGGATGGAATTTAATTATTCACAAAAAATTAATGATTTTAATGAATGATATTATTTATAAAATGAGTTTTTAATTGAAATTTTTTTATTATTAATAAGATTATAAATTATACTATAAAACAATTTTATGGGGGACGAACTGATACGTAGATGAGATAAGATCAACAAGAAACATCATAACTCAAAAAAAATATTTTGCTGTATCAATATCTTTTATAACTATTTCATAGGTTGAATTTAAAAATAGTAAAGGGATAATTTGTAATGGATTTGAAAATCCAACTAATTTGATAAAAATAATGATAAAATGAATCTATATTGAATAATATACACCATGTATTAAGATAAAAGTTATGAATATTCCATATTTCACAAAAATGATTGTGGGATGATAAAATCTCAAACATACATAACAAGTCATGAACTATATTTCATTTTAGAAGGGAATTATTTTAGAGAGATTTTTTTCTTATCGTATATTTATTATATTTAACATCTTAAAATCATTGTGTAATATATAAAATACATTTTATAAAATGATAAAAATTAACAGTCACAATGCAATAAATTAATATTTAGTTAACAAAAACCCTTGCGTTGTTATACTATTAGACAAAAAAGCTCAGTCATCCTGAATAACTATCAAAACTACTTAACCACTTATTTTGATAACTTATTTTTTTAGTTACCTTTTATACTATGTTCTTCTAATAATATATAGAAAAATTAAATTATTAGGTTTAGTTTATTTTCAACAGTAGTTGTTTTAAATTTTAACGATTTTCAACATGCATTATAATGTTGATGTATGTAAGGGGATTTATTTTTGAATAGTGTAAATAATAAATTAATTTTGGTATTTTAATTTATTATATTTTATTAATTCTAAAAAAGGATTAGGATTTTAAATTTTAGGGTGAGAAACCTACATACATGGTTTTTATATTGAAATTAATACCCAGAGGTGTCTCGAGTTTCTCATTGAGTTCTGGGATCATTGAACATCAAAATATATGTTTTTGGAATACCAAAGGGAGATACGCATTTAGAAAACTATTATTAAAAACCATGGAAGACAAATTTTTATGGCTTTAAGGGTTTCCAAACTGTTGGAATAAAATACACAAAAGGTCCCATAATCAGATGATAGATTCCATAAAAAATCACAAATCCAAACCGTAGGGTCTACACATGGTAAGGAAAATTATGCCCCAAGACCAGATGAGTATTGAATCATAGGAAGTGGTAGTGCATGGTCGTCTAATGGCATGGAAAAACTATATGTACAAAAATGAACATGATTAGTAATGGATGAAATTTCTAATTGTTACCTCCCCTATTTATGTGTTTTCCTCCTCTTTTCTCTCTCTATCATCCCATTTACAAGAGGCCACTCATGATCCCTCTCATCTTCTAAGGAATTGATGGATATATTCTTTTTGATCTTGGAATCACTCATCTTATAGAAATTTATAATAATCTTTGATATTTTATGATTCCCCTTCCATAATTTATTATATTCACTTTCTATATTAAATTCTATTTTATTGTGATATAATATACACAATTTTCTGGGAGATTTTATATTATTATATTTTCTATCGATCTTTTGGGAATCCGATATTAATAATGGATTAGTTATGTTTCTATATTATGGGTTAGGTGGTCTGCATTATTTTCCCTCAACGATTATTTATTTAAAAAATGGTTTATTTTTATAAATGTTGTACTTTAGATGCATTAATATTGAATTATGAAACACCATAAATTAAAATCAAATATAAAACACTTGATGTTCTTTATAGTCGGGTTACATGGGTGGGGGTGTTAACCTCAAATTAGGACACTAAGTTGGGTTATCCTTAAAAATTTTCTTATTGTTCGTGGGTTGTAATTACACAAAATATGGGTGTAGTATTTTTGGTTTTGATTCAAAGAAAACAAAATTGATTGGAAATTAGAAAACTAAATATTTTAATATTAACGAGTCATGTATACTCTCATTGAATTGAAAACTTTTGAGTGAGATGAATAATGAAATGGAATATTTTATATATAAATGGGGAATTATTAAATGATTCAATACCTCTACCTTATATCATTATCATTTATATGTGAAATGATAATTGAACTAAATGAAATAAAAAAATAAATTGGAATATATGTTTTACATGTCCTAATATTACTCATTAAATAGAATATTCCTTATACATTTGTAAAATTTTATTATTTTTTGTGTACCATGAATTTAGATATCCTAGGATTCTAGATGGAATTCCTTGAGCACTCATATATAGCCACCACATTTTATATGATCGAATACTTAGTGAAATTCCACACTAGGACTCAGATAATGTATTATATATATATATATATTAATTTATTATTTTTGTACTTATTATTCACCATATTTATATAAAAAAAATTGAATTCCATGAATTGTTATGGTGTAGTCATCCTGGTTTCCATAGAGGCATGATGTTAGGGATTACCTATTTGGGATCCAAAGAACAGATCGAATGGGATTACATTGGACATAGAAACCAAGATATAGTGAAAATATTTTATGGTTTAATAGAAAGGATATATCCTACATGTTACACTCATCCCCCTATAGCTATACATCCTAGGTTATTACTATAATTTAACTTGACCATTTGTGGGAATAGATTCCATGGATACATATGAAAACTGACCTCATTATTACTTCTTAATTAATGATTTATTACATATAATTAAAAATAATACAACTCCTATGATTGATATGTCTAGTTTATTTGATAATTAGGTACATTTTTTAACAACTTAAAATTGTAAATACAATAACTTTATTGAAAAAATCCTTAACATTATCGTACATAGAACTGCATGAGATTACCTGGGGACACATATAAGATTGGGGTGGGAAATGAAGCCTAGTAAGGGAATAAAAATGTACTAACATTAAAGAGGTAATATATGTTATATAATGGGAGTATCAATGGGGCACAAAATTGGTAGGAATAATAAACATAAACAATGAGGTGTGACATATCATGATAACTTGAAGGCACCATGGGAAATGCAGTGATAAGTTATAATACCATATCATAAACATAGTTTAAGGATAACCGATAAATAATCACTATGGAGAAATTATTTTTATGGATTAGGTTCACTCCATAATCCCTTACATGATATATCACAAGATTAAATCATTTACCAATGCATTAGGGTGCTGTATAATTTCAGGTGTACCAGTTACATTTATTTCATTCTCCTGCTTAAGTGTGCCAAAAATATCTTACAACATGGATTTATTCATCATTATATTTTAATACAAGATAAAGGAGTGTGTAATACATAATTTTATGTCCCCAAAATTGAAATATAATTTTGTAATGGTGAACACCCTCGATATAAAATATGTATGGGTATTCACATCATGATTATTTGGTAGGAAAAAATCACTCTGAAATGTTCATAGCATAACAGAGATGTATGAATGGTCGTGGGATGGAGTGGTTATATTCTAAAAGCAAACTCATAACTTAGAAATAAAATTTATAGATAGTTAACATATCCAAACTTTACTAAATGAAGACAAAATATATAAGATAAAAAATATAGTAGATTGAAGAGGAGAAAGAGAGGATCCCTTATATTGAGTGAGTGATTCCAAATGTTTGGAAGGATATTATTGAGAGCATGGAGAACTTTGGGATGACTCTAAGGAGGGAATAGAATATTAAGGACGTTCACCACATATTTTTAGTTAAGAGAAATGAAATCTTATGTGGGTTTATATAGGAAATTACTGGGAAATTTCTTATCATTTAACAAAAATTGGTTTCTGCCATTATATAATATAATAACCAAAACCAAAAACATTAAAATGGGTTTTCCCTATTTTTTACCATGAGGTGTGGTTTTTTAAATTTTATAAGTACAAGGGAAGAACATATTAATATATTACCTTTGGTGATTGGTATGATATATATACTCATAAGAATATGATTTTAAAACCATAAAAAAACGTAAATATTTTAGAGGATTCATCATGAATTTTTAAAATTAATAAAATAGAAATAAAATAACATTATATTAATTTATAAAAATTTATTTTGTCATGTATACCCTTTATAGTATTAATTACAACATTTTTTGGTCATTATGATGTGAGAGTACACATTGTAATATATATCAAATTTTATTTTTACACAAAAATTTGACTATCTCAGAAAATCATGAGAAAAAATCACCATTGGATGTTTTATATGGTTTTATTATGTAAATAAAATTAATTATATAAAAATAATATTTGAAACATGTGAATTTTAAATTTGAAAATATTAATTGACATTTATTAAGAAATTTACTCCTTTTTGAGAATAATAGTTTCTGTACACTTATAAAAATATCATTAGATATCTTGAAAAATATATCATTATTTATAATTAAAGAAATATAATTACATAATAATATTTGGATAAAATATAATTTATTTCAAAAATATTTCAATTCATCATATGTGATGTCTAAATTAAAATTTCTTATCACTCAAATATGTGCTTTATCGTATCAAAATATAATTTTTATCAAACATCTCACTCGATCATTTATTAAGTAAAAAATTAATTAATATAATCATTTTTTAAAATAAAATAAAATTAAAATATTCAATCTATTGGTGTTAATTTGTTTCTAATAACTTTTAAATATTTTAAACCTCTAATTAACCTATTTTTATTTTACTAGGACAATTATTATTTACTATAGTTAGTATTCATATTTTTAATAAATTTAATTGATTATATTACTAAATATTATTTATGATGACTCCAAATATGGAATAAATTTTATAAAAATAAATTTTGATATTTTTATAAATTTAATTTAATAAAAAACCTGCAAGCATGGAGGAAAGTGGTTTTCTGAAAAATGCATTTTCCATAAAATTTAATTTTATGTTAACTCTATAATTAGTAATATTCATTTTATGAATTTCAATTCACAAATGTAGATATATAATATGAAAATTTTATTTGAATAGTTCTTAATTAGTGGTTATTTTTATTAATTATAATGAGGAAAAATTAATAATTTAAAATTAATTTTTAAAAAAGGTTTCTAAGATTAAAAATAAAATTATACTAAAATCCTGTAAAACTATTACTTAAATGTAGTCAAATGAGTTATATAAAAAAAATTAATACATTTTTTTAACCTGAAATAAAATTAATATAATAATTTTACTTTTATATTAATTAATTTATCAAAATAAATGACAATTTTTCATAAAAATGGATTTTTTCACAATTCATGGGAAAATATTTAGTTTCCAAAAAATAAAAAAAGACCCATAACATATTTTTGATATAATGATAAAAATAATAGAGTTACTTTTACCAATAAAATTTTATAAATTTTTTAGAAACAAATTATAATACTAGTTTCCCTAAAAATAAATTAAAAAATCATTTTTAAAGATGATATATTTTGAAAAAGAATATTTATAAAAAAGTTATTGATTTTTTGAAAATTATTTATCAATATTTATGGGATATATATTTATTTTAAATTATTAAATCCTAATCATATCTAAATATTTAATAAAAGGATAAAATGGTCGTAATTAATTATATTTTTTCCCAAACTGTGTTGTTGTGTACCGCATTACCTATCAAATATATTTTTCTCGTTTGAAAACACAGGGTTTTACAGTATTCTTCCCTATAATAATTTTGCATCTTATCAATTTAAACATGAAAAAAATTAGAATTTTTTTGATATTTTAAAGTATCTTAAACGAAAAACCACATCGTAAAAAGTGTGACTAAAGAATCCGCTTGGAAGGGGAGAAAGGGAAGTATGAAGGTCATCCCATAACTAGGTTCCCAAGTATGATAACATTATTGGTAAGTGAAGATATTTAAATAGAAGAGAAAGAAAACTCTAACTAAATAATATAGTGTGAAATAGGAAATGGTCAAGAGAAAGTCAACATCCACACTATCATTTATCTATGATAAATAAAATGAGTATCAATTCTTCCTAATTGATCATAATATGAAAAAATTGATTCAAGAATATTTATCAAGAGTTAAGGATTTAATTTTTCATACATACTATAAATATAAGGAAATATACTTTACTTATATGTATAATTAATCTCCATTAAAATCTCATCTTCTTATCCAAATGATGAGAACTTAAGTTGAATATTTATATGCCTGATGCACTATAAAAAATGACTAATCGATCACACAATAAACCAAAGAATAAAAAAATCATTGTATTTTACCAATTTACTAGAATAAATTGAAAATTAGGGGTGTGTAATTTTAAGCTATTAAACCCAAAAAGGGAATCCAATTAACATTAATTTCATTACGTAAAAATGGCTTGTACCTCATTAACTTAATAATTTACAGGCTTCAATATAAGATATACATTATCTATTTCCTAATATATATTATTATGTTCAATTTTTTTATTTTAATATTGTTTCATAATATACATGTGAATTCACTAAAGCATATCCCCTGGGAGTTTCAAACCAGGCATGAAGAAAGTATTCTTTTCGTACATTAGTTCCTATTCGTGTCTATCTCAATGTCATTTTTTTATTTTTCACCACTATATGCATATATGATAGAAGAAAAATTCACATATAGTATCTATAAATGGATTTCTTTTCTTGATAAACCACTTAATAAATACTTTACCAACATTTATGGATGATTTTTAAACTTTTTTATCCACAATACTTTTATTAGAGATTTCTAATCCTAATCCCAAAAATAACTAAACATTTCCTTTGATACCAACTATTAAATCCCTTCTCTTTACAAATTATTAATTTTCAATTTAATAAAAAAATTCACACAATAAAACAAATAATATCGATATCTGTATTTTATTTGGGAATTAGGTATATAAAATAATAACATAAAAATAAGAAATACACCATATTTTTTGAAAATATCCGTAACATGATTATACATAAAACTAGTTGGGATATCCTCGGGACATACATAATAAATGGTTGACATATAAATAATAATATGGGAATAATCAAAGCATAAAATGAAGTAGTAAATTCATTTTGTACAATATTCATATCAATGGGCAATAAAATGGTCGGTGATCATAAACATAAATAACAAGGCATGATATAACATGATACTATAATGTCAACATGGTAAATATAAAAGTCACTTACAATACTCAATCATAATCATAGGTAAATAATATTTTTCCAGAAATCATGTTGTAAAAATCTCCAATATATATTATATTCGCTTCATAGTATATTGAATGATATCTCATGAGACTAAAACACTACCCAATGAATCGAAGTTCCATATAATTTCATGTTCACCCGTCACTTTTATTCCATCCTCATGATTAAGTGTTCAATGTAGATCCCACAACATGGAATAATTCATTATCAAATTTTATTACATGATCATGAAGTGTGAAATACATACATATAAGTCCCCAATCATGAAATATATTTTTATAAAGGTGAGCATCCATGATAAGAAATGAGTATGAGTATTGACTATAAAATTGTATGGCATGAAAAATTGTGTTAAAATTTTTATAGCATAACTGGGATGGATGAATGTAATTGGAGGGAATTATAATAGTTAAATTAGAATATCATAAAATTGACACAAAATTTAAATTAAGTGATATATTGTAGAATATATCAAAAAATTAGGAAATGATGATAAAAGATATAATATAAATAAGATAATTGATTACATAGAAGAATGAGAGGATCCCTTACCCTGAAATGATGATTCCAAATGCCTGGGAGGATATTCTCTAGATATTGGGGAACCTTGGGAAGGCTCTAAAGAGAATATGTCATATTAATAAATTTATTAGTGTATTTTGAGTTAAGATAAATAGGATCCTGGATGGTTCTATATAGGAAATGACCGCTAAATTCATTATCATTATTCAATCATTAACTTTGGACTCTATATAATTAAATAACCAATACCATAAAATTTACAAGGTTATTTCTCATGTGTTATGAAAACATGGGTTATTGTATAGGGCGATGGTCCTAATATATTATAATATTACCCTGTCCAATGTGTAGGTGAGTAATAATCTTAAAAAATTATTTGAAACATAAAAATATATTATAGGTTTTGAAGGATCCATAAAGAATTTATAAAATTAATTAAATAAACATAAAATAAAATTATTCTAAAAGGTAAAATTATATATGGTCATTTATGACATTTTATTGTATTTGTTAAATCACTTCTTATTCATTATGATGTCATAATACACATGATATATTTACTCTACATTTACTCTATACCGGAAAATTTGACTGGTTTAGAATTTTTTGAAACATTAAAAGTAGGAAAATTTTATTGTGCTGATCCCAAAAACAATATTTATGTTATAAAATTAATTTTCTAATCATAGTAAATTTCATTATTAAAATAACTATTAAAATTTATAATAAATAATTTATTTTTAATAATAAATGTTTTTGAAGCATTGTATAAATTATATTCTTATTTAAATTTAAAAAACATAATTAAATGATAATATGTTATTAAAATATCATTTATTTTAAAAATAAATTACTTAATCACAAGTTTTTTATTATTTGAAATTTCATATTACTCAAAAATACAATTCATGCATTATTATATCAAAATATAATTTTTATCAAATAGATTACTAAATAATTTATAAATTTTCAACAATAAGAAATAAATATATTAATTATTAAAATATAAATTAAATATAATTATTCATACTAATATTGTAAATTATTTTCGATTCTTCTTTAAATTATTTTAAACCTCAATTTATATATGTTTTTTACTATGATAATTAATATTTACTTTAGTTACTATTCGTATTGTTTAGAAATTAAGTTGATCATATTTCATAGTTTTAGTTATTCCGGTTGAAAAATTTTATTACATTTTATCAATATAAATTCACTAAGTTGGATGATTTTAATTTAATATAACACTACTAATCATGAAGAAAAGTGGTTTTTTGAAAAATGATTTTTTAGTAAAAAATTTGATTTTATGTTAACTATATAACTAGTAATATAAATTATACGAATATAAATTAATATATATATATATATATTATATAAAAATTTTATTTAAATAATTTCTCATTAGTGGTTATTTTAATTAATTTATATAGAAAAACATTATTAATTTTACACCACTTTTTAAGAAAAATGCTTTTTTGATTAAATATAATATTATACAAAAATTTGGTAGAAAAATGATTTAAATGTAATTAATTTAATTTAATTAAATAAATAATACTTATGTAACCGTAAAATAATATTACATTAATAATTTTAATTTTAAATTGATTAATATATCAAAATAAATTACAATATAACATAAAATGGTACTTTTCACTATTCTTCCAAAAATCGATATTTTCGGAATGATACCAAATTTTTTCCGTAAGTTAAATTTGATATTATAGTAAATAAAATATATTTTTTTAACAAAAATATTTTTTAAATTATATAAAAAATTATTATAATATATTATTTCAATAATAGAAATAAAAAATCCCGTTTGATGAATTCATATTTTGAAGAGTAAGAAACATTACCAAATATTGATTGATTACTAAAAAAAGATTTTATCAATAAATATAGGATATAAATATATCTCATAAATTATTTAATCCTTCCCATATCCCTTAATATAATGAATTGTTTAGAAGGCACTGTAGTGGCGGCAGGTCACTATAGCGACGACAGAGTACTATAGCAGCGGAGGGTACTATGCAGCACTGTAGCAGCACAGGTACTATAACAGTACTATTTACAGAATGGGCTTTGGGAAAAAAATGGGCCTACGGGTCATTTAATGGGATAAATGCCCACTGGGCTTTTGGGCAATGTAATGGGTCTCCTTCAACCCAGTTAAAGAGGTCTTTGCATTGAATTAATAATAAATGAGGCTTCGGCCCCAACCTTAAAAAATTAATTGTTAAAAATGTTTATATTTAAATAATCATTTTTTGTTAGAGTTCATTGTTGCATATTGCATACTATATCAAACATAGTTTTCCCTATTAAAAAATAGAATTGTTACATTACAACATTGTCTCATATTTAGTATTATATTTAAAATTATGTTCTTTATTTAAGGTATGAAATACCAAACATATCTATTCACTAGGTGGATTTCTACATAGTAATCCTCAAGTCCTGGATGATGCATGAATATCTTTGAATATGTATCTATTTATATTTAATATAATTTTTAGATGGTTAAAAATAATTTGATACAATATATATTAGGTTAAATCATGTATTTTCAGCTGTAAATCCATTGAGTTACATTAGTGCAACACTAGTTTATAGTTTCCTACGCTATGTTACTTTTTATGTATCCACACCAACCCAAGTTTCCTAGAACCGGTGCCTTGCTTTATTACATTTTCATACAAATAATGGGACAAATCTTGAAGGATTTATTGGTTAATTTGTTTTGGATAACCACATCCATACATTATACCCATTATAAATTAGTAACATCATATAAAATAAATCAAAAGTAACAATTCAACACCCTTAAAACTCATTTAAAGGATTCATTTTCATAACATGGGGAAGTGAAAAAAAATAAGTGTGAGGTAAAATTCTATATATGGTTTATGTAAAAAAAATTCATCATGAATCAATGTTAATAATTAACTTTTAAATGTATGTAACTAAGAAACATATTGTTTAATCCATAACCAAAGCATAATATGGTAGGTATAAATGTTGATCACGTAAATGACATATAAATAATCACAAGAGATTAAAAACATAACCATATATATTCTATATGATTTAATAATCAAATGTAATATAGATAATTGAAGTAATATTTTTATAATTCATACATTAAGATGTCTGAAATATAATGATCAATCCCCGTGATAGTTACATTAAATATAAATCTTCAATCCAGATTAATTATGTGGGTGAAAACCTATTTAATTTGGCCAACTGATTTGACTCATTCAACATTCAATTCATCGAGTGTATTTGTTTAAATGTTCTATATGAAATGTCATAAATTTATAAGTAATTCTTAAACTATATAATAATCATATAATTCATCAACAATATGCCTTATCATGAAGTGTCTATATTTAGTAAAGGATAAAGATTTATCAATATTTTCTCAATTAATCAAATAACATTGAAATTAAACACCATAAAAAATGGTATATAGTTTCTAAAATAATAATATAAATCCCATAATAATATTTATATTAAATATAAATTTAATTTAAAATAAAAAATGATCATAAAAATGTGATTAGTTTTAAAGTTGATAACAATCAAAAAAAGAATATGAGATTGCACAATAATATTTACCATTGGTAATTGTCAAATCATATCCCCTCAGATGAAATAATTTAACATAAAACATAAAATTCAATTAATAATTAATTATTAATGATATTAAACTCCAAATAAGAATCATATACACTTTATACAATTTAATAAGAGAATAATAAAAAATAATTATTTATGGAATGAAAATTAACATTAAATCCCTTACCTTGTGAATCATTTTGGATGGATATGATTTAACCTAGAATATAATGGTTTTAAATAGGTTATTAACTTATAAAATAACCATAATAATACATATAGAATCATATATAATCCTTTTATAACAACTTATCACTCTTTTTTAAATAATAATTCATTATTTTAATTGTTTCTGATTATAATTACTTTGTTTTATCATTTTTGTTTCATCATAAATGTTCTAATTCATGGGAATATTATGTAGTTATATAATATCTATAACAATAATCATGATCGTATTATGATATTTATACATTAATTATAATTTTAAAAAAATTCTGAAAGCTTGTTATGAGTAATTAAATATGTTGTGATCATAGAGACGGTATGTTGTATATACACATGAGCAACGATTCTATTTTACAATGATCATTATGGAAATGAGAAAAGTAATATTTTACCCTACCATAATTATAATAATATCAATTATAAAATATTATTTCATTAAGTATACTTGTTTATATCATAAATGGTGTGTGGTGATAACAAGAGATTCACATCATTTCGTGAAGGTGGTAGTCCACATGTAACCAAAAGAAGTTATCATCTTCATTTTAGTGAAAATTTAAGAATAAAAATGATATATATTATATTTATAGAATTAAAACAATTTAATTTATATCATAATTATTTCATTTATATCACATATAATAAACAATATTTCCCTAATCACCAACTATGTAAAGAAATTGTGAATAATAATTAACATCACTTAGCAAGGCGACAATCTGCTGTACACGCAAGTGACATCATCATATCTCCAAAAAAATTGAAAATAAAAAAAGGTATATATGTTATAATTAATCCATATGTATTATTAATTTACAAAAAAAAAATGATTTATATCCATCATAATACCGAATATTGAAAAGCGGTAATGGAGAAGTTATTGTCAATAGTTCACAATGTGATAATCCTCAATAAACACAAATGATGATTTCATAACCCATTTGATAGATATGGATATTTTTATAGGTCGATAAATTATAATAAATACATTCAATAAAATTTAATACAATTTTTATATTATATTATAATGATTTAATTTGAATTTAAAGAGGCAGAGAATGAAATACAATAAACAAACTTGTCCAAGAATGTTACCACTTTTTCAGGTATCCTCCTTCTGATTTCACTAATGATCATTAATGATATATTTATTCCCAAAATGACACTTCTAGGATTATATGAGAGATTTTGGGATCGGATTTTATTATTTCATTCCCAATCCAATGATGGTTGATGGTGTGAGTAACTGAGGGGATTGAGTTCTCTTTTATAGTTGAGGGGAGTGGAATTTTTTTAAATACAAAAGATTATTCACTATTGTGAGGTAAATCTTATAATTTATAATTAAAGGGTTGGATGTATTATATGTTATATACACACCTCCAAAAAACAACAAAATAAATGTTGTAATCAATTTTTCCTTAAATTATATGTCTTCTTATTTTTTCTATTTTGGTTTTTAATATGGTAATAAGTCATTTTATGTAAATTAATTTCTCATTTAAGATTAAATTCAATTGATCCTTATAAGATAATTTTGACCATATTATTATAGATATTATATATAATAAAAATCTTATGTTTTCTTCAAATTATTTAAAAAAACGCATATATCGTTAAAAAACACTATTTTTTACCATAATTGTGCTAATGATGGGTTTTGTATTTAAGGGTAAACATATTAATTTTAACAGGTAAAATTTTCCATCAAAGGGACATATATTAAATTTATTGTAAATTATTATCACAATGTAATAAGATATAACTTTTTAGTGAATTTAAATTGTTTAATAAAATATCACTTATTATAAACTAAAATAAATGTTAATTTTTTCATTAATCCTTTTATAAGAATTTAATTTTTTTCAAGACAATGATTGAATTAGGATATGTTGTCTTCAAATATGTCTAATATGATACAATCATCTAGAAAAAATTGGAAAATAATAATTAAATATATTTACTTCAATTTTGATATTTCCACTATCATTTATTTTATCTTATTATAAACTATATAATTATTACTTTGTCATTTCATAAGAATTTAAAGTTGTTCTTCATCTCTAAAAAATTAAAATAAATTACTCTACCAAAATAAATTGAATTTTATTTCCAATTAAAACCTATAATCATGTCTATGTTAATTTTCTACATCCCAAATCTTTATAGGTAATTTAAAAAATTATGGTTACCATTTTGACTATTCCATTACCAATATTATTATATAGGTAAATATCCTTGAAGAGTGACCAATAATATCATAAAAGTTTTCAAAAGTTCATAAGTGTTGAACTATAAAATCAAATAGATTTTGAAACATTTTACATCATTTAACAATTTTCTTTTTAGTTTAGCCCCTTTTAAACAATATTTTACCCTAATCATTGTAACTAATAGTTACTAATTTCACTAATAATACTGGCCAAAAAATAATTTGGCCTTATTATTTTTTTTGATTTCATATATATAATAAATTCTTCTAAATTTTGTTCACAATTGTGGCATAATTTAATTTATAATTCATCCTACAGACACTATGTGAAATCAGGTTTTAAAAGTTGAAATGACTAAATGTTTACAAATATTTTACAAATAAAATCAATATAAAAATTATTAAAATGGAAAATTTCTATCTTCATATATATATTTGAATTAATTTCACATTGAAACAAAATCAAAATATAATTAACGTTGTAATTTATTTAAATAAAAAGGGTTTTTTCAATAAAAATTATTATTTTTCATGATTCATAAAAAAATTATACAATTTAAAAAAATAAAAAAAAATTCACCCTAATATAATTTTGATATGGTTATTTAAAAAATGATTTTTATTTTTTAATTTTTTTTTCTGAATTTAAGGAACTAATTCATCATTTTTTATGGAATGATTGAGTAAAGTATATTTTGATCAAAACCTAAGGTTGTGTTTATTAGGAGATATAGGCTTAATTAATTTTATTAGAAAATAAAAATATTATAATGTATTAGTTTTTTAAATTTTACCCACCATAAATAAATTTCATCCTCATAATTTAAATATGATCTTGGTAATCAATGATTTGGAATTTAAAAATTAGTTTTTTAAGACACACATCGTAAAAAGGGTTTACAAAATATCCACTTAATAAGATAGAATCAGAACTACCATATTCTTTAATAATTACAACATAAATAGGATTCCATGTTTTGTAAAATAGGTGGGAATTGGACAAATTGATATGGATGAATATAATGAATACCAAGGATTAATATCGAGTGATATGTGTCATTAATCATAATAATGTGGGTGATTTGGGAGAAGGTCCATGACCACTAAACCATAAATTAAATAATTGATAAAAATGTCATTGAAATCATCAAAAATGAGGATATTATGAAATAAAATTTGTTTCCTGATTCTTTTCATTGATTAGAAGAATTATTTTAATATCCAAGAATATAAGGAAATATACATACATTATAAATTTATATTTTATAAGAACAAATTCATCATTTGGTTGTGCTTTAATAAATTTAAAATGGATAACTTATTTTAGGAAATTATTATCTAGAAATGAATTTTTATGATGGAATCACCAAAATTAACATTCAACATGTCATATGCCTTATAAAAGGGTAACAAGATATTCCTACATCCATTTTTAAAATAAAAATGGTTAGAAAAAAATCTCTTATAGCTTATAATTTTCAACATAATCCATTCTACAAATAGTTAAAATTAATACCCAGCCAAAATATGTCTGACCGAATATAGAATGAAGGTAATTAAATCAATATTATATTCCCCTAAAAAACAAAGTGCCTCTGAATCTCCACATAACAAAAATTCGAATTCCATCATCACGTATTCTCTTTAATCATGGAAATGACCCTAATTCCAATAAATAATATTCAAATCATAGAAACATTATTATTCAATAAATAAAACACCGATTATTAGATATATTCTATAAATCAATGAATTATATAAACTCCATTAATTATATAATAAACCACTTTATCAAAAAAAATCCTCATTTCAATGGTAGTCAGAAATATCTAGATAATGTTATGAAAATCAATCATCTCCTTAACCCACATAATTACCTTAAAAAAATGAATATAATAATGGTCCTAAATATTTAATTCTCTAAGACGTTCACCTTAACACTGAATCAACTTTCATTGTCATAAATATCATTCAACTCATGATATCAAATCATTAATGAAAAATTATTACAGTACAATCCATATACATTTCATAATTCTCATAACAAGGAAATCATTGGTAAAATATTAAAATGAAATAATTCTTCATTCCAAATCTAATAATAAAAATAATCTCACCTAATCTATAATAATAACAAAACCATTCCCATGATCTATTGGACTCTTTTGATGTATATTATTTCTATGCATGAGATATTTATTTGTATAGTGTCACATATCCTTGATGTTGATGGATTATAAATTTGAATTTTATTATTTCCCATTAAATTACAAGAATTAGGGCCTTAATTTATAATCATGTAAAAAACTAACATTACTTTTATATAAATATAACGGTGTGTCTTTAAATAGTTTTCCCATGTGGTAGAATCCATATTTATTTTCCTTCTTGTATCTATATTCTCCCATATCTCATTCTTCTTCATGTGCTTCCTTTTGAATCCATAATACATTGTGAATTCTTTATTTGTTTTGTGAGAACATGATACTATGTATTTATATGATGATAATATTTTAATAACTACTCACCTTTTAATTATTGTCTTAATACCATCAGTTAAAGGATCATTCATACTATCTGGATTATGTGCATTGATGTAGTCCTCAATCCTTCTATTATGCGCCATTTTGATTGATACCATACACTATTTTAGATGATATAATTATTAAGAAGAATATAATACCAAATTAAGAGCAATGAGTAATAGAAATATAATTTTTTATTTATAGATTATCTCAAAATATAGTTTATTTAGGAATATCTCTATTTTCAAATCCTTCATAATGGTTTGTAATGATAATTTGAATTATCCCAAGCGTATCCCCCGGGAGTCTCAAACTAGGTTCTTAGTAAGTCATATCATCTTGAATTAGGTGATAATCAGGCCAATCCCAATGTTCCCTTTTTTGAGTTATTACTCCTAGGTACATTTGTTCTATAACCACCTCAACTTTTAGTATCCATACATGGATATATTTCCCAGAATAACCACATAAACACTTCCTTAACAAAAAAATTATTATTTTCTATAATTATCACCAAAGTAAATCATTTTTAATGATATATAATCTATTTTTACTAATTATATTTCCCATGGTTTCAACTAAATCACTCTCAAATACCAATTATAGCGACAAAGACCCCAATATCCTAGTGATAATTTCTTACTTTATAAATTAACATAGATACAACTGTTTGAATTCCAAAGCATTGATTGTTTTATTTTTTTAATATCACTATACATACATGATTCCCATTTGATAATAAAAATATAAAATAAAATATAACAAAAACAAAATTCCCAGCATCCTTGAAACTCATTCAAAGGATTCATCTTCATAACCATTGGAATAGAAATAAAATAATGGTGAGATAAAATTATCATTAAGGTATATTTATTTAAAAATATATGATTAATCAATATTTATAATCAAAATGGAATGTTTTGTAACTATATAATTTTTCACTTAATTAATATGTTCATAATAATATGGCATGGATAAATGAAAATCATTTAATGGATCACAAATAGTAACATAGTATTTAAAAAAAATCCAGGGATAATTTAAGTAATCAGATAAATAAATTTATTCTTAAAAAATTAATTAATAATGATGGAATTATTAATTTTAGGTATATGAACTATCAAGATATATCCTCAATACAACAACTATCACAATCTATCCTCAGGTTAGTTTAAATCTATGGGTTGAAACCCATCTGATTTGTCTAATTGATATGTCTAATGTGACTACTGATGCATCCACTATCTTTCAAAAAATGGACCCATACCCATGTCCTGAATCTCTATAAAATTACATTAACATAAAATAATTGATATTATTCTTAAACAATGTTCCTTATTAAAAAGTATTTTTATTGAGTAAATTATATAGATTTTTCTTTGTTACCCAGGTTAATCAAATACATTTAAAAAACACCATATGTAAAAATTGATAATGGTTTAGGAAATGATCACATACATCACACATTAATATAGATATTTAATATTAACTTAAATTCTAATGAAAAATGATCATAATAAATTGATTATTTCAAGAGGATATTAAAATTTTTAAAATAATGTGAGATTTCACAAAAACATTTACCACTTGGTACTTTCCATGTCAAATCTACATGGATGAAATAATTGAAATTGAATCATAAAATTCCATAAATAAGGAAATATTCAGGATATTAGATTTTATATAGGAATTATATAGGCCATATAAATTATATTTGGTTCTTAATAAGAAATATGTCTCGATTGGATATAAATTTAGATGAAATCATTTAATTTAATCATTCTTTTGGATGAATGTTCTTTAACATAATTTATAGTTGTTTTAATTTTTATTATTATTTTATAATATATTATGAAATTGTCATTAAATATAAATCATTATTTTAATTATTTCGGGTGTTAATTCCCTTTTTCTTTTCAAGAATTGTTTTTCATGATAGGTCTGATTATTTAACATATTAAATATTTTTTAATCGCAAAATTAATTTTGGTGAAATAATTATCATATTTAAACATCAATTATACTTTTATAACATATCATAAATGGTGGTTATGATAATTTATGTATTTTATGAACATAGAGATAGTAATCTATATGTATGCATGAGAAACATTCCCAATTTCCAGGGACCATTATGAAATGAAGGTATGTAATATTATATATTTAGAGAAATATAAAAATATAATAAATAGTATACTATTTCATTAAATATTCTTATATATTACATCTATCTCGTGTGATGGTGAAATGTATGTCACTTTTTTTCAGAAATACAGTAGTCCACACATACACAACGATGTAATAATCTTTCATTTATTGAAAATGCAGAATAAAAATGATATTTATTATATTTAAATTAATATATGTATGTAATTAATATCATAATTATTTAATTTATATAATATATAATCAATAACATTTCCCTTATCTCCTTCCATGTAAAGGGTTAGTGAAAGACGGGTTGCATCCCTTTATGATGCGGTAGTCTGTCGTACATAGAATTAACATTATCATATATCCTATGGAATGGAATGTAAAATTTTATATATAATAAAATGACTCAAATGTATAACTATATTAACAATATATATATATATATATATATTTATATACTTTAGATGAATCATAATACCCACAATTGAAATGTCACGAACCAGGCCAGGTCGACCCTGATAAAGTCACCCGAGCCGGCTCACGGAAAGTCCTGAGGGGCGTTCACGATCCCCCCGGGATGGTAACAAGTGTCGGGCATCATAACTTTAATCATTGGGAATGATTTGGCCCATGAAATAGAGATAAATAGACAAATAAAAATTGATATAAAAAAACTAGTAGAAGAAAGAAACAAAACTCCACATACCTCATTGTGACCCTTCGGTCACCTCCCAACTAAGGCCAACCTTGCTCCCATAACGAGCAACTCAGCCATGAGAACCTGAGCATGGGAACCTGCAACTGAAATGATAATATAGGCATGAGTATTAAAAATGCTCAGTAGGAATGACAATGTAAACCACAAAATCCTACCTTGACCACTTTCTAGAAACAATTCAAAAAATCACTAGTTTGCACATAAAATGATAGAAAATTGGGTTTTAACATTTTAAAGGAAAAGGATCCTAATTTTACATTTCAAAACCAACACACACTAAAAACTATTTTTCCAAGACAATGCATTTCATAAAAACTGAATTTCATATCCATGTTTATCACATTTGCACAAAAGAAGAACATGTAGTAAGTAAATGCTGAAAACCAAGTGCAATAAAAGTAAACAAGCAGATATAAGTAATAACCATGTGTGATCCTAAACATCCCTAGAAAACCCCTGGACGTACTCGGTTCTAGACTACCTGCCGGCGTGGTACCCATAGTCAATAACCAACTGGCCGACCTAATAGCCAACCAGTGGCACACCCCACAAGACCTACCTACCTAGGTGGAACCAACCAGTCTAATCAGGGCTGTCTAGTAACCGTCACTTGATATTCTAATGCACGCCCAGAAACCCATGGTGGTTTTAGTAATACTATGTAAGTGGGAGGCCCTCACACGCATGACTCATCTCACCACACTTTCCAACCCTCTACACGGACACCGCTACATGACAACCCTCAAGGGAAGTCCCCCTGTAGAGATTCCCCGCATGCATGAAGACATCAAAAGTTCTTTCACATTCAATAAGGTGCCAACCGGGCCTTCAAAACATTACAACCTTTAAACATTTCACAAATGGGTTGTGTTGCCAATCGGGCACATCCACATTTCTCAAAATCCAACACAATCATCCCTTTACATTTTAAAATTTCAAATGAACCTTTACACCAAAGAACCATTCAACTCACAACAAAAGCAAACTGGGCCAACCACAGTTCCACTGCGTTTTTTTAACACCATACCATTCATGAAAAACCTAGTTTTAAAAAATATATAGTTTTAATGTGTCATTTTCAATTGGAGGAACATCCATGTGAGCACTTGGAACTCTATGGATGTTCCAACATCTAATGGCACATCTATTTTTTAGGAGGAACACCATAGAACCCATCCTTCATAAAACACTTTAGTATTGAAAGCAAACCCAGTCATTTTACAACACTTTTTAAAAGAAAAAATGTCTTTTTCAAACCATCAATATTTACAAAATTTTTCTAAAACAACTCATAAGTGTATAATTTTGTTAACCAGAAACACACCAAACCAAGTTTACATTTTCAAACTCCAATCAACATCAATTTCAATCAGACAAATCACAAGGCACTCAATTTAACTTTACCAAGAACATATGCATTTCATATAAACCAACATCAATACCGCTTTTAGAAATTTAAAACAACTTTATAACCTTGTTATATGTTTTTCATAAATATAATGGAGATGAAAATACTATATAAGAATTAATTGAAAACATTCAAGTGCTCATGATTTGAATCAAAAGGGAAAATGGTTGGATCACCTACCTTGAACAAAGGTCACGTCAGGATTTCTAACTCAAGTAGAAACTCGCTCGCACGCATGCACTTGCACATGTATATATATATATATATATATATCCTTAAACTAATGCACTGTTCCCCACGCCATGAGGGAACATGCACATAGAATATATATATATATACATATTCATACATGGGAATATGTATGCGCACCTTCAAAACCAACTGCAGCTCCCTATGATAGATCCTCGAGACTCAAAACACCACAAATCCCTAAAATAAAATTAATACAAATAAAGGAATCAAGATAAGATTCAAAAACCAACTCTATAAAAATCACCAAGTTCACAAGTAACACTCAAATCACATATGCACCATTTTTATAAAACAACACTAAGGGAAACGCCCTCAAAATCACATCAATTATTGTTAACATAAACATAATTAAACAATCACACCAAAGACTAATTTTAACCAATTACACCAACACCAAAACATCACAAAAAAAATAATACAAGGATACCATAAGGACTTGAATTACATTTTAAAAATTAACAAAGATATATTTTTCACTTAAACCATCATAACACCGTAGATGCTTGCTGACATAAACCAGGAACCGACTCTGGACCAGATAAAGACCTCAAGGGTCCACAAATCAATTCTAATAAAAAATCATAACTCTATAGCAAGATAATTAAGCGTATTACAAAGCTTCGAAACAAGTTTTAAAACAAAAAGGAAGAGTGAAAACATCAGCGGAGTGATCTAGAGATAAAAATACGTGAATTCATCTTCCTCAGAGGGACGCGAATAAAACAGCGCACTAACTGAAAGAAGAAAATCACTCCGCAGACTAAACGCATAACCTGGATACCGAGAAAAATTCTCCAAAATGAAATGCGATATTAGAGCGACGATAGATTTGATAAGAACATCAAAAATAATAATAATAAAACCAAAAAACAAAAATATTGGAAGAGGAGAACACTGGGAAAAGGTCGAGCAAGGAGAGGCCACACAAAAGGGGGGTCTGCTGGACGGGCTAAGGCGCTGGATGGAGAGGAGGGGGAGAGGCCGGAGATGGCCAGAGCGGGAAGTGGCCAGAGCGGCGAGGGGAAGAGGCGGCCGGACGGGGGAGGTGACCGAATGGAGAGGCGGTGGGGCCAGACGGAGCGACGGGGCCGGATGGGACCGGACGGGGCGACGAGGTCGGATGAGGAGAGTCGGGTCGTCGGCGCGCGCACAGAGAGCCAAGTGGGGGGGGGGGGGTGTAACAGCTCGAGATTTTATGAAAAATATTCTTTTTTATTTTACTAATGTCTTGTGTTATACGCTACACTAAAAGGAGCTTGCACAACACGCATCCTTGACTTGCCTTGCATTACACGCAATCACAACCTTCCTCGATAGCGTGTGTGGTACGTAATCCTGAGTTTCACGAAACAATGATATGCTATTAAAATATTATTAAAACTAGCCGTTATGAATAGTAATAACCACTTTTTAAAGTTTAGAAATTTTAACTCTCAAAATGGACTTCATTTTTGGATTCAGAGTATCGAATTTAGCCTAAGGTGAAATTTTGGTACTTTTCGGATAACTTTCATATTCTGATGAATAGTGAAAATTACTAAATTATAATTAAAAACAACTTTTTTAATCGAAATAATTAATAGTGATAAATCATTAATTTGAGTGGTTTTAAAGTGTATTTAGAATATATTTTTACAATTTAATACAATGATGGTCATTGGATGTAATTTCACATTTAAACTAGACATAAACAAGTGTCAATCTTTTGATAGATATTGTTTCTTAAAAACACGCTATTTGTTTTAACAACGGGATTTAATTATAAAATTAATTAATGCAACTTTTATGTTATGAATTTGGTAAAATAGACTTCATTTTTGAATTCGGAATATGAAATATAGCTTGGGATGAGATTTTGGCATTGTTCTGAAAAACATTAATTTTTGATGAATAGTGAAACTACTAAGTGGTAGGTTAAAAACTGAATTTTGCATAAAACTTAATTTTACCGCTTCTGTGGATGGAATTCTGAAAATCCGAGAGACACGGTTAATATCAAGGACTAAAATGTGGTTCAATGAGATGAAAATAAATTTTTGGTGAATAGTAACTTTTTACTTTTTTTACCACGGTTAATAGTAAATAAGGTAACTAAGGGTAACTATGATATTAATATTACCCTAACACATGTCCTAATTCTATTGGACAAGTGTAATTCGACCAAAAACAAACTTAGGATTAAAATATGACCATTTAGGCCCACTTGGATTAGATTAGGACATTTATTATTAATTTATTTAAAGAAGGGTTAAAATAGTTAAAATCAAAGTTTAATAAGTAAATCATTTTTAATATGGGGTTATACATAAGATAAATTAGACTATAAATATTCATTAGAAAGCTAAAAAGATTTCCTACATGATGGTATTTTATTTGTAATTTTTAGACATCAAATAATATAATTTATTTATGACACAAAAATGATGCAGTAATTATCTTATTATCGAAATATTGACATAATTGATAATATAAATACCAAAATAAATGTAATTTAAGACTTTTTATGAATTACACTAATTTTCTAGGTTACTATGATATATTAGTGTTGATTTAATCAACTTGGTTCGAACATATAATTCTGTTATGACTTTCACAAAAATCATATATCAAATAGTGTCAAAATTGACACAAAATAGTTTTTAAATAAAATATTATATTATTAATTGTTATTTTATTCCTAAAAATCTAAGGTTCGGCCAAATGACTTAGATAAGGATATATGTATTAATAATATACAATTTGGGGTTCTTTTGGCATGTTATAGTAAGTTTATTAACCATATAGTGAAAGAAAACAAAAAGACACGGTAAAAGTTAAATTATTTAACTTAGAGTTAAATCTAATTGATAAGGTTAAAATAATACCCTAAACTTCTCTAAATCCTATTGGTTGATAGGATTTCGACCCATCCCCACTTTATCTTCGAAATAAGACCCTTTGGAACCATTATAAACCGATTTTGACTTTAATATAAAATAATATTTTGAGATATTCCTAAGGTGCCCCTCTCCTCCCCTATAAAAGGACACCTCCTCCCCCTCCTCCTCACACAAATTTGAGCACTCAAGCTCGGCCAACCCCTGCCATTTTCTCCTCTCCACTTCCCTAGCAACATCCTAGAGGTTCTTGTCTTCCTCAAAAACCAATTCTAGTTCCCTAAGAGGAGGTCTCAAAGAGGCACTTCAAAGAAGAGGAGGTTCGGACACTTACAAAGCAAGTCAGACCTAAGGTAAGGGAAATATCACAATCTCATTTTTATCCGAGATTGTTTATTCGTAAGTATTTACTGGGGTGTATTTTATCATCCACATCCATGTTCCCTCAAAATGTAATATTATTTCCATCCACCTACAATTGTTTAAATCCAATTTTACCCTTCTATGAGTTTTTAGTAAAAGATATGAAAGGAATCTTTTGTCGTTTTTCATACGAGGTACTTTTTTGACTTTTCCGACAAAAGTACGAAGAATGTTTTTTTTAACTTATACGGCATGAATGGATTTTTAAAACATTATTTCCAAGAAGCTTCCTTTAAAAGTTTTCAAGTTTATTTTTAATCAAATTCTTTTATTTTAAAGTTGTATGACATGTTATGAAAGGAAAAATGTTTTTGAAGAAGAAAGGATATTTTCCTCAAGAATGGAGTTCAAGTGTTTTTTCAAAATTATTTTCCATCTAAGATAATAAAGGGTTCTGTTTTATCCCTATTATTAAATTGATTTGTTCATGTTGTGATGGAATTATTTTTATGAATTCCTTTATCTTATATGAATTGATTTATGATGTCATGATGTTTCAAGAATCCCATTTTTGTTACATGTGTTATGCGATTATGTATGTTTTATGATTATGTGGCACACATAAGAAAGGATTCATTATAATATGGGTGGGACCTATATCTCCCTCCAATGCATTGGGTAATGATTTTATATCTCATGAGATAGACATGGCTGAAATGGTAGGTTATACCGGTTCAGTGAAACAGGACTGAAACGAGGGTTACTCGATTCAGAAAGGGACTTCGTCCTCTAAGATAGTCTTGGAAATGAGTCTTGACTAACAAGAAATGATTCTCTATGATTATGTGTGTATGCCACAAAGTTTCATGTTTTAAGTTATGATTATTGGGATTTCATTTCACTACTATGATTTATCCCATGTTATGAAATTATGCTCTCTTTTGCAGGTTAAGATTTCCAAAAGTTATGTTCTTATGAATATTATGTGATTGATTTTTCTTTTGTATACCCTTACTGAGCATTTGAGCTCACCCTTTTATGTTTTCTTTTCCCCAGGATATAAATAAAGGTTTTAGTTAAAAAAAGGGAAGATCTTTATGGGAGATATTGAAGATCTTTCACCACGATTAGAGGATTATATTCCGAGTTTCCAAAGACACTAAACTATTACGATCCTTGTGTGTGTGTTTTTTGTTATGTACTAAGTATTCCGCAAATGTAATGTAATGTCCATGTACGTCAGGCTTCGGGTCTCTACAGTTGGTATCAGAGGAAAGGTTTAGTCAACCTTTAGAAACTAGGATGCGAGAACTTTAGTGAGATCCCTAGAGATATTTCTATGGTATGTCCAGGGATGCCCCTAAGGATAAGTATACGTATAGGATATAGTCCTAGAACTATGGTAATGATATTAGATTAAACCAAAGATGTTAGATATCTAAGTTACTCCCCCTTTATTATGATTTTTTCCTCTCACACTATTCTTTTTGGGTTTTAGAAAATGGCTGGAAACAAGATGATTCACAATAATGGAGGATATGATGGAAAATGGAATGATATTATTCATGAGAAACCAAATGAAATGGGATTTGGAAGTCCAAACATCATTATTATGCCGAATCAGCAATATCATAATATGATCAATAAAGTAAAAATTGGTAAGTTTCCTGACTCGACTAATAAGAGAAAGATGGAGTTCCATGATGATCATAGAGGAAAGAAAGTTCAATTTCCCTTATGTAAATCATGTGGGAAGAGGCATCAGGGAGAATGTTTCAAGGGAACTGGAAGATGCTTTGGGTGTGGAAAAGAAGGACACAAAGCAAGTAAGTGCAAAGGAAAAGGGTCGGTCAACACCATGGATGAGGATAATGGTATTGCTACGACATCAAAAATGGTTAAGTGTTTTAAATGTGGAATGTATGGGCATTATGCAAACAAATGCCCTAAGGGAAAGACTCATGAAGAGAATCAGTATGGTCATATGGGTAGTATTTATGTGGATGATGATGAAGAGACTACAAATGATATGTGAGATGAAAGAATTTTTGAAGCTCGGTCAATGGTTTAAGAATGTAGTGGAATGATTACATGTTTATCATGTGTAATTTTGTATAAGTAATCTCATGCTACTATGGAATAAAGAGACATCTATGGATTGTTACACTGTTGTCTTTCCTTGAGTTTTGAAAGTGTATGATTAATGTTACCAGTATCCATGAATGGTTATTCAGATATTTTTGGAATGTAGATGATATGTGCATAATGAAGGGATAAGGAGAAAATTAAATGTTTGATAGTATTCATGAGCTCATGACTGATATAAGGAGAAGGTTATTTCATGGTTTGAGTATATAGAATTTTTGGATTTTGGTATGTGGAAAGTGTTAACTTTTAACTGCATTCATGATTTCATTAAGGTTCAATGGGTATTCAAGAGAATACATGATTAAGGACATTGAATGTTTGGAATGTGACCAAAAAAACATATCTTATGATATATGGGGATCGACGATGGTGTTAAATCTCTGGTAATCGTTTTCACTATGTTATGAGAGTGGACTGCAGTGTTATGGATAAGCCTAAAGATTGGAATGGATTATGTTGGAAATAAGTTAGTATTGTTTAAAGATCAAAGTTTTCTCGATATTATTGATGGGATGTTATAGTAATGTAGTTTTAGAAAAAGGACAACCTGCAGGACGGGCGACAGCCCATCGCTTCGGACAAGGCTGTGGGAATCGAACCCACAACCGAAGTGCGACTGGCCTTTATCGCCTACCACTGTCCTACATGAAGTCCCTGTTTAGTATAAACTAGTTTTATTATATTAAGCAGTATGATATATGAAGTATAAGTCCATTTTAGGAACCATATATGATTAATCTCACTATAGAATGACTTATGTATATTTAATAACTTTTGCTAACCTTTTGTTTGAGACAGATGGAATGAACAGTCATTCTATCACATGATCTGCTAACACTTCACAAATAACAAATTCAACTTCATTTATTTAGGAGATGAAGTAGAAATTGTTCAAGGCACGAACAAAAGTGAGATTGTACCAAAATAAAGTAAGTATTTATTCTAAGCAAATTTTCAACTTTAGGTAAATGATCTTGAAAACCAAAAATGTTGTCCTAGTGATCTTATACCTGATGAATCAGATGGTACCTTATATCATCACAAATCTATGGATTTGTGATTACTGGCTTTTCCATAGCCATGTTCTCTACCACTCTCCATCAGAACATGATGGTTAGATTTCTCTTCCATATCCATATTTTCACCTATGTGGAAACCCAGTGATTAGTTTATTTGGGTAATCGTTACATTTCATACTTTAGTTTTTAAAGCCAAGTTTTGGTATTCCCTTTTACGATGTGGGTTTCTATTAAAGAAACTTTCGAATAGTAAACCATTTATAACCCCGACGAATTTCGAGGGCGAAATTCATTTTAAGGGGGGTAGAATGTAACAGCTCGAGATTTTATGAAAAATATTCTTTTTTATTTTACTAATGTCTTGTGTTATACGCTACACTAAAAGGAGCTTGCACAACACGCATCCTTGACTTTCCTTGCATTACACGCAATCACAACCTTCCTCGATAGCGTGTGTGGTACGTAATCCTGAGTTTCACGAAACAATGATATGCTATTAAAATATTATTAAAACTAGCCGTTATGAATAGTAATAACCACTTTTTAAATTTTAGAAATTTTAACTCTCAAAATGGACTTCATTTTTGGATTCGGAGTATCGAATTTAGCCTAAGGTGAAATTTTGGTACTTTTCGGATAACTTTCATATTCTGATGAATAGTGAAAATTACTAAATTATAATTAAAAACAACTTTTTTAATCGAAATAATTAATAGTGATAAATCATTAATTTGAGTTGTTTTAAAGTTTATTTAGAATATATTTTTACAATTTAATACAATGTTGGTCATTGGATGTAATTTCACATTTAAACTAGACATAAACAAGTGTCAATCTTTTGATAGATATTGTTTCTTAAAAACACGCTATTTGTTTTAACAGTGGGATTTAATTATAAAATTAATTAATGCAACTTTTATGTTATGAATTTGGTAAAATAGACTTCATTTTTGAATTCGGAATATGAAATATAGCTTGGGATGAGATTTTGGCATTGTTCTGGAAAACATCAATTTTTGATGAATAGTGAAACTACTAAGTGGTAGGTTAAAAACTGAATTTTGCATAAAACTTAATTTTACCGCTTCTGTGGATGGAATTTCGAAAATCCGAGAGACACGGTTAATATCAAGGACTAAAATGTGGTTCAATGAGATGAAAATAAATTTTTGGTGAATAGTAACTTTTTACTTTTTTTACCACGGTTAATAGTAAATAAGGTAACTAAGGGTAACTATGATATTAATATTACCCTAACACATGTCCTAATTCTATTGGACAAGTGTAATTCGACCAAAAACAAACTTAGGAATAAAATATGACCATTTAGGCCCACTTGGATTAGATTAGGACATTTATTATTAATTTATTTAAAGAAGGGTTAAAATAGTTAAAATCAAAGTTTAATAAGTAACTCATTTTTAATATGGGGTTATACATAAGATAAATTAGACTATAAATATTCATTAGAAAGCTAAAAAGATTTCCTACATGATGGTATTTTATTTTTAATTTTTAGACATCAAATAATATAATTTATTTATGACACAAAAATGATGCAGTAATTATCTTATTAATGAAATATTGACATAATTGATAATATAAATACCAAAATAAATGTAATTTAAGACTTTTTATGAATTACACTAATTTTCTAGGTTACTATGATATATTAGTGTTGATTTAATCAACTTGGTTCGAACATATAATTCTGTTATGACTTTCACAAAAATCATATATCAAATAGTTTCAAAATTGACACAAAATAGTTTTTAAATAAAATATTATATTATTAATTGTTATTTTATTCCTAAAAATCTAAGGTTCGGCCAAATGACTTAGATAAGGATATATGTATTAATAATATACAATTTGGGGTTCTTTTGGCATGTTATAGTAAGTTTATTAACCATATAGTGAAAGAAAACAAAAAGACACGGTAAAAGTTAAATTATTTAACTTAGAGTTAAATATAATTGATAAGGTTAAAATAATACCCTAAACTTGTCTAAATCCTATTGGTTGATAGGATTTCGACCCATCCCCACTTTAGCTTCGAAATAAGACCCTTTGGAACCATTATAAACCGATTTTGACTTTAATATAAAATAATATTTTGAGATATTCCTAAGGTGCCCCTCTCCTCCCCTATAAAAGGACACCTCCTCCCCCTCCTCCTCACACAAATTTGAGCACTCAAGCTCGGCCAACCCCTGCCATTTTCTCCTCTCCACTTCCCTAGCAACATCCTAGAGGTTCTTGTCTTCCTCAAAGACCAATTCTAGTGCCCTAAGAAGAGGTCTCAAAGAGGCACTTCAAAGAAGAGGAGGTTCAGACACTTACAAAGCAAGTCGGACCTAAGGTAAGGGAAATATCACAATCTCATTTTTATCCGAGATTGTTTATTCATAAGTATTTACTGGGGTGTATTTTATCATCCACATCCATGTTCCCTCAATATGTAATATTATTTCCATCCACCTACAATTGTTTAAATCCAATTTTACCCTTCTATGAGTTTTTAGTAAAAGATATGAAAGGAATCTTTTGTCGTTTTTCATACGAGGTACTTTTTTGACTTTTCCGACAAAAGTACGAAGAATGTTTTTTTTAACTTATACGGCATGAATGGATTTTTAAAACATTATTTCCAAGAAGCTTCCTTTAAAAGTTTTCAAGTTTATTTTTAATCAAATTCTTTTATTTTAAAGTTGTATGACATGTTATGAAAGGAAAAATGTTTTTGAAGAAGAAAGGATATTTTCCTCAAGAATGGAGTTCAAGTGTTTTATCAAAATTATTTTCCATCTAAGATAATAAAGGGTTCTGTTTTATCCCTATTATTAAATTGATTTGTTCATGTTGTGATGAAATTATTTTTATGAATTCCTTTATCTTATATGAATTGATTTATGATGTCATGATGTTTCAAGAATCCCATTTTTGTTACATGTGTTATGCGATGATGTATGTTTTATGATTATGTGGCACACATAAGAAAGGATTCATTATAATATGGGTGGGACCTATATATCCCTCCAATTCATTGGGTAAAGATTTTATATCTCATGAGATAGACATGGATGAAATGGTAGGTTATACCGGTTCAGTGAAACAGGACTGAAACGAGGGTTACTCGATTCAGAAAGGGACTTCGTCCTCTAAGATAGTCTTGGCAATGAGTCTTGACTAACAAGAAATGATTCTCTATGATTATGTGTGTATGCCACAAAGTTTCATGTTTTAAGTTATGATTATTGGGATTTCATTTCACTACTATGATTTATCCCATGTTATGAAATTATGCTCTCTTTTGCAGGTTAAGATTTCCAAAAGTTATGTTCTTATGAATATTATGTGATTGATTTTTCTTTTGTATACCCTTACTGAGCATTTGATCTCACCCTTTTATGTTTTCTTTTCCCCAGGATATAAAGAAAGGTTTTAGTTAAAAAAAAGGGAAGATCTTTATGGGAGATATTGAAGATCTTTCACCACGATTAGAGGATTATATTCCGAGTTTCCAAAGACACTAAACTATTACGATCCTTGTGTGTGTGTTTTTTGTTATGTACTAAGTATTCCGCAAATGTAATGTAATGTCCATGTACGTCAGGCTTCGGGTCTCTACAGGGGGGGACTTTGCGCGATAGACATGATGAAGGGGGGGGGGGGGGGGGCTTTGCGCCACGGATAGGAGGAAGGGGGGTGGGGGGGCTCGCGCGGGTAAGAAAGCGGGCTGGGTAGCTTAGCGTTTCCCCCTTTTTTCATCTTACTAGTAATAATAATAATAATATTAATAATAATTATAATCAAATAAAAACAATAATAATAATAAATTATAATTATTATAAACATATATACATATATAAAAATATATATAAACATATATAAACATAAATACATATATACATATATATATATATAAACATATATATAACATATATAAACATATATATAACATATATAAACATATAAACATATATATAACATGTATAAACATATAAACATATATGAACATATATACAAACATGTATACACATAAGCATATAACGTTAAAAAAATATTTATAAACATATGTGTATATATATACACCTATAAACATATATACACCTACATTATATATATATATACACACACAACATTAAAACATAAACATATACAAACTTATATACACATATATATACACATATATAAACATATAAACATACATATACAAATATCTATACACATAACGTTAAAATTGGATGAGCGTGCGGTATTTGCGCACCATACAGTACCCAATCAGACATCGCGTCTTAAACGTACGGTGTTTGCGCACTATCCCAAACTATAAACTCAACCCAACATTAAAAATTAAAAACTGGGACTCACCCGCACTTACGCAAAAATATCCAACGCCAATAGAAATAAATTAAATAAAAAGACTAAGAAAGTGGGTGTGACAATTCTCCCCACCACAAACACTTTCTTTCCCTAGAAAGTCACTAGGCCGACAGTTAACATAACTCGAGTCAGTGCCTAGACAAAATCAGAAGAAAATGAGAGGATCGGGGTGACCATTACCAACACAAGTCACACCCGACCAACTCGAGTGCATTCATTGTCCAAGGTTGAGGGGAGAACACGGGAGGGTTCTCCCCACCACAGAAATTTACTAACACAGAGACCTTGAAACCCGAACACACCACCCCTGAGGGGGGGGGGGAACATGGGAGCTCCCAAACTGAACAAATTTAATTTCTCTATATAGACCGAACAAAACTCAGAGACTTAAACAGAATGCATGCTACGAAATGACCCAACAACCCAAGGATAAGGAATTAACTCAACCCCTCACACACCGACCGAATAAAAACCTCTCCACAACCAGAGACTAGGGAATTTTTAGCCTGAACTCACAAAGGACCTCGAAACACCGCGCGTTAATTTTACGAAACCAATCATCCTCGTAACGCACACAGTTGAGACCCAACTCAAAATTGAATGACCCATTTATTCGTGGGCCCAACACCCTTCAAGGAAATACTAATGATTTGAGAACACACAGAGAATAAATAAGACTGCTTAGACTGTGGTAGAACAAGTTCATCACATTACCACAACTATGATGAGCTTAAAATGGTGACAAGAACTAAACAAGGACACTTTGGGTATTTCCCTTCATAAATCTAAAGACATAATCCGAAGTGAGGTTCTAAAAACCCTCAGAAACTACTGACTGTGCGTGAGCTTCACCCCAAGACCTGTGGCTGGGGCTTTGATGTCTGAAGAATCCCCTACCTCACAGTCAATAATTTTCATCCTCTAGTCCCTAAATCCTTCCTCCCAAATGACACTTCTTCCAGAACTCTCACTGGTGGCCCGAACAACCACAATGTAGCAAGACTTCTGAGGGATGCGACAAGGAGACTTAGAATGTCTGGACATGCCATACTGGGGGCACACAAGAGAGCGGTCTGACGAACTATGATTCGGTATTGACGGGGATGGTTTCATGGAGACAGGTTCCACCGGCCCGCACTATAAGGCCCCAGTCTTAAAAATTACTTAATCTTGAGTTATTTCAAGAATACAAGTTGCAGATCTTTTCAGGTTTAGAGTTTTATAAAACATGAATTACATTCCACATTTAAACAAAGAGGTTACATAAAATATAGTACTCATTTTTCCCATCAACAGAAACATATTTAAAATAAAACCTGGATTCTTTATTGACACATCCTTGATACTATCATCACATCATGTACCTTTCCCTTGACCTGTGAAATTTTTTTCAAAAACATGGGATGAGAATAAAAATATCAGTAAGGGATATAAAAGTATGAAATGAAAACATTATTCCATGTATGAAATCATACTTTACTCATAAAACATATGCACTTTAACATACCTCATTATATCATGAATAAATCATAGAAATCATAAGCCATAAAGGTAACTTGAGGAATTCATAATATTCTTACGTAGGGAGTAACCCTCTTGGTTACGTTTGGAATACCCATCACAATATATTACCTTAATCTCTTCGGAGAAACCTTAACGTTTAACTCCTTCGTGTTACCCAATGCATTGAAGAGCTATATCGGGATCACCTGCCCTTAGTTTATTACGGAACCACCCGTCTTCATAATAATGCCCAAGAACCATAACATAATCATATCACATAAAACATACATAAATGAAACATTACATTTCCACATTTCAATCACAAGATATCAATACAACACATTGATATAATAAAAACATTATGAAAACCATTTTCAATACCAAAATAAAAGAAAAGTAAAACATGGTATTTATTTTTCTTTTTAAAAAAAAGGTATGGCTTGTAGAGGAAGCCGAAACTCAAATAATGGTCAAGGCGGCGGAGAAGTCATTGTCGCCGCATACATATGACAAAAACATTCCCTTTTGTCGTTTAGTAAAATGATTTGTATAAAAAATATTCCTTTCGGATAAACGTAAATGTCAAAGGGGTTTATACACCGTATAAAATAAAGTTGTGTATAAAACAAAATATGCCTCAATGAATGGAGATTGAGATGAAGTCCCATACCTCGGGTCCGATATGACTCGATCATTTTTTAAAATCTTGAATAATAAACTTGATTTAATTTCTACTTTCTTAAGAACCTTTTTCAAGTTCATTATTCCTTTTATATCACTTATTACCATGTTATGAACACTATGTAATTATTTAAGTTAATAATGGTCGTTTTGTCGATCATTGGTACTTGAGTCAAAAATAAAATCTTTATAATTACCAGTTGTTCATGTGGTAAAATATCCATTATATCAAGAATTATATTCGTGATTTAGATATCATATATATCATATATATCCATTATACACATGCATTTATAATATTACATAATCATTTAGAGGTAAGAAATGAAATGCACCGTTCATGGAGATGGTAAGTCGTACGTACACATGAACACTATTTTCATTTCTATTTATTACTTAATGGAGTGAAATAATAATGATATAAAGGTATATCATAATTCCAGTATAGTATAATATATAATATCATTAAATTTATCCTTTATACGTACCACATATGGTATTAACGAATCAAATCACTTTGAGGGGGCGGTAGTCCGCACTTCCTAAAATGAAGATATCACGTATACCCATAATGGAAGCCATAAAGGTATTTAATAAATGAAAAATAAATAAGTTTAAGTAAAACATAAAAATATTATATATCATATATAAATATAGTGACATCTTAATGGCCACCTTTGAAGGTGTTATATGAGGGTTAAACAATCATCGTTTCGTGAGGCAGAAATTCTCCATCCATGGAAACAGTATGTTTTTAACCATTAGATTAAGGTGTGTGTAAGTTTATCTTGAATACTTCTTATAAAAACATTCTAGTATACTGAATATAATAGTTTTGTTACAAAATAAATTAATAAAAAGAGTTTAGGGGGTTAGAGAAGAAAAATAAAACATAAGAACACAAGATACAACACTACCTTTAAAAAGGGAAACTCTTTTTGATTTGATCTCAAAGGCTTCCTTGGGAAGACTTCTGCCCAATGTGAGGATTCTAGGAGTAAGAGAGGGATGTTGAGAGACAAAATGGGCAGGGGATGGCCGATCCAAAGGCTTGATAGGTGTGGGTAATGTTGTAGAGGTGGGGGACTTTTATAAGAGGAGAGAAGGGGCACTATTGGAAAGTTATAAAAGGTTACTTTATTATAAAATGATTCTCGGATTTAAAAGGTCCCAAATTATATATTTCGGGGATAAGGTGAAACAAGTTCGAAATCCACCCATACAATCAGTTTTTGACAGTTTTAGGTCTTAGATTGTACATTATCTATTCATTTTATTTAAATCGTTAAATAATGAGGTAATCGCTGCATCATCATAGTGACATAAATAATTTAATTTATTTAATGTATAAAAATTATAAAAAAACTATCATGATTTATGAAATCGTTTTATCTTTCTAATGAATATTTATTGTAAAAAATATGACTTTTATAACCCAATTTATAAATTGTTCTAGTAAAACAACTCATGTTTGTGACATTTTTATTTTAACTTTAAATAAAAAGTTATTTATGTCATTTTCCTACCAATGTGGCTCCATGTGGAACTCAAGTTGACCCATGGATTTTCGTGGTTGGCCATGACACATCCAATATGTGTAAGACATGTTTCTAGGTCATTTCATATTATTAAAACATTATTTTTACCTTAAATTACACTAATTACTTTTAATCACGATTAAAAACTTAAAAGTTACTATTCACCAAAAAATTAATTTAATACCATTGAACCTCATTTTACTTCCTAATAAAATCCATGCATGTCATATTTTTGAAATTAAAAACACAGAGGTGGTAAAATTTCATTTAAACGAAAAATCAGTTTTTTAAGTACCACTTAGTGGTTTCACTATTCATCAAAAATTGATGTTTTTTCATAAAAATACCAAAAATTCACCCTAAGCTATATTTGATATTCCAAATTCAAAAATTATGTATATTTTAAAAACTTCAAAAAATATATGTTACATTAATTAATTTAATAATTAATTCCTGCTGTCAGAGAAAATAGCGTGTTTTTATGAAAAAATTAGTATCAAAAGATTGACAGTAGTTTAAGTCCAATTTCAAAGTGAAATTAATTCCAATGACCACCATTGGATTAAATGTTAAAAATATATTATAATTTCTCTTTAAAACCAATTCAAAAGATAATTTAATCATATAAATAAATTATATTAAAAGTGGTTTTGATTTAAAAAACAACAATTTTCACTATTCATTAAAAAATGATCTTTATCGGAAAAATACCAAAAATTTACACAAAGTAAATTTTGATGTCCCGATTCAAAAAAAGAATTTTATTTGGTCCAATAGAATATATAAGAGTGACCAAAACTATTTTTATAGATGGTTCTCCATCAAAAGGCGATAAGTCGACCTTTAGTGAATGTTAGAGTATATATGCCTAAAATTGAATTCTTTTCTTATTTTAAGCCCTTATCATTAATTGGATAAATGTAAAAACATTTTAAAAACATATATAATCATATTTTAGTTATTTCTATTCATTCCCACCAATAAAAAGTCTACGTGTTAACTACAGTTTAAAATAATATTATTTTATTACTTGTGTGCAACATAAGATTTCAAACAAACTCATTGTTGCGTATTGGGTATGCTATCGAACATAGCAACCCCTTTAAAGTAAAAATAATATTTAATTCGAAATTATTAATAAATATGAAAATGATTTATTCTTTATTTACCTGGGATGTTACATCCCTCCCCCTTTTGGGAATTTCGTCCTCGCAATTTTATTCACTTATCAAAATAAGTGGGGGTATTTATCCCTCCAAGAATTTTCAGATTCCCATGTTGCCTCTTCAACCATATGGTTTTTCACAAAACCTTTACCTGATAAATTACCTTATTCCGCAACACTTGCTCTCTATGGTCATGAATCTTGACTGGTTGTTCTTCATAAGAGAGATTCTCCTCCAACTGAACTACCTCTGGGCTCAATACATGAGATGGATCTGGCATACACATTCTCAACATCGAAATATGAAAAGCATTGTGTACCTGAGATAAACTTGGAGGTAAATCCACTCAGTAAGCAACTGATCCAACTCTCTCCAGAATTTCATATGGTAAAATGAACCTTGGACTCAGCTTTCCTTTCTTACTGAATCGCATCACACTTATCCATTGTGAAACTTTGAGAAAAACATGATCACCTACCTCGAAAGATATATCCTTCCTCCTATTGTTGGAATAACTTTTCTGTCTACTCTGAGCTGTTCTCACATGTTTCTGAATCAACTGAACTTTTTCTACCATCACTTCCACCAATTCTGGTCCCATCAGCTTCCTTTCACCCACTTCATCCCAAAAAGCTGGAGTTCGACACCGTTTACCATATAATGCCTCAAATGGAGCCATCTATATACTGGAATGAATACTGTTATTATAAGAAAACTCAACTGAAAAAAGATGTTGGTCCCAAGTTCCCTGATAATCCATCGAACAAGCACATAGAATATCCTCCAATGTCTGAATCGTTCGTTCTGACTGCCCATCTAATTGAGGATGAAAAGCTGTACTAAAATTTAATTCAGTGACCAATGACTTCTGAAGGCCCTTAAAAAATATAGAAGTAAACCTGGGATCACGATCAGATACAATGGATAGAGGGACTCCATGTAACCTGACTACCTCTTTAAGATACAAAAGGGAAAGTTGATCTAGGGGAAAAGTATCTCGTGTAGAAAGGAAATGAGCAGATTTATTCAAGTGATCAACAATAAACCAGATTGCATTATTACCTCAAGGTGTCTTCGGAAATACCACAATGAAGTCCATAGATATAATCTCCCATTTCCATTCTGGTACTGGTAAAGGATGAAGCATCCCATTTGTTAACTGCCGCTCTGCTTTATCCTGTTTAAAAGTAAAACACTTCATAGTAAAATCAGCAATATCCCTTTACATTCCGTCCCACAGGTAATACTACCAAAGATCTCTATACATCATAGTACTGCCTGCATGAACTAAAAACGGAGAACTATGAGCTTCACATAACAACTCTCGCTTCAACTGTTAATCACAAGTCACACACAATCTCTTCCCAAATATCAAAACAAAATCATTATCAATGTTGAATTCAGGCAACTTACCTTTCTGAACCAGCTCTTCCTTTTTCTGCAACTCACTGTCTTGCTTCTGTACTTTCTTAATTCTGTCTGATAAAGATGATCTCACTGATACTTGAAACAAAACAGAACGAAATCCCACACCAACAACTTTTATGCCAATGTTTATCAAATCCTTACCCAAATGATCACATTCCAAACACATCATTGTTAATGAAGCATTACTTTTTTCGACTCAAAAAATCAGCCACTTTATTTGCTTTTCCCGGATGGTAATGAATTGTACAATCATAATCCTTGATTAATTCCATCCATCTCCTCTATCTCATGTTCAATTCTTTCTGAGTTAATATATACTTTAAACTTTTGTGATTGTTATATATTTCACACTTTAATCCATACAAATGATGCCTCCAAATTTTTAGAGAAAAAACAACAGCAGCTAATTCCACGTCATGTGTAGGGTAATTTACCTCATGAGTTTTCAACTGTCGTGAAGCATAAGCAATTACCTGATCATTCTGCATTAGGACACAACCATGTACTTTCAATGAAGCATCACTGTAGATAACAAACTCACCATTCCTGGATGGTAGTTCCAAAACTGGAGCATTCACCAATCTTCTCTTCAGTTCCTGAAAACAATCATCACATTCTTTTGTCCAGATAAACATAACACTCTTCTGAGTTAGCTTAGTCATTGGACTAGATAACCATGAAAAATTTCTAACAAACCTTTTTTAATAGTCTTCCAAACCAAGGAAGCTACGAATCTCAATTACATTTTTGGGTCTTGGCCATTCTTCAAAAACTTTTGTTTTTCTAGGATCAACAGTTATTCAATCTTTAGAAACAATATGACCAAGGAAAGAAATTTGTTGCAACCAAAACTCACACTTGTTGAATTTACCATACAATTTCTTTTATTTTAAGGTTTTAAGAATAAACCATAAATGTCTTTCATTCTCCTCTTTACTTTTAGAAAACAACAAAATATCATAAATGAAAAAAACCACAAACTTATCCAAGAACTCATGGAAAATTCTATTCATAGGTTCCATGAATACAGCTGGTTCATTGGTTAGCCCAAAAGGGCTTACTAAAAATTCATAATGGCCATATCTTGTTCGAAATGCGGCTTTCAGAATATCTACTTCTTTTACCTTCAACTGATGGTACCCCTATCTCAGGTCAATCTTTGAAAAAAACTGAGCTCCCTCGAGCTGATCAAACAAATCATCGATATGAGGAAAAGGATACTTGTTCTTAACAGTGATATTATTCAAGGCTATATAATTAATGTAAAGACTCATAGAACCATCTTTATTTTTAAATAATAAAACAAGATCACCCCATGGTGATGTTCTAGGTCTAATGAAACCTTTCTCTAATAAATCATGAAATTTCTCCTTCAACTCTAAAATTTCAATTCGAGCCATTCGATAAGGGGGTTTTGAAATTGGATTAGCATCAGGAACTAATTCCACAGAAAATTCAACATCCTAATCTAGTATTATTCCAGGAAACTCATCAGGAAAAACTTCAGGATACTCATTTACCACTGGCACATCATTAATCTGAATAGTTCACTTGTTTTCAACAATATGTGCAAGGTAACATTCATTTCCATCTTTTACAAATTTCTCAGCCTCTTGATATATTATCAACAGTAAGGGTTCATTCTTGTACACAAACTGAAAGTCATTCTGAAAAGAAATTTCTTTACCTCTACAGTCAATCTTAGCATGGTAAAAAGAGAGCCAATCCATACCCAAGATAACCTAAAACTCTACTTGAGGTAAAACAATAAGGTTTTCAAGTAGGTTATTTCCACGGATAAGGATAGGAAGATTCTTATAAATTCGTTTTGCCTCAACATTTCCCATAGGTGTTTTTACGACATGTTCAGGAGTCATTTCTTGAGATGGTATTCCCATTTTACAAGAAATGTTTTCAGAGATGAAAAAATGTGTAGACCCCGAATCAAACAACACACTGGCATATTCTGAAAAAACAATCAAAGTACCTGATACAACTTCATTTGATGGCCCGACATCTGATGAAGTAGTTGAAAAGGATTCCACCACCCCTTTTTTCTTGTAGTGTAACTTCTTCCCATCACTCGATATCTTTTATGAACACTCATTTGCATAATGACCCATCTCATTGAACTTAAAACACTTCACTAACTTCAAATAAAATTTGGACTTACCATCACCTTGATCTTTTTGAGTGCAATCACGAGCATTATTTCCCATATTACCACATCAGTAGCACTTTATAGAATTCATAAGACATTCCCCATCATGCCTTTTACCACATTTATCACAAACTGGAAACTTAGTTTTCCTACCGTCAGACCTTTTTGAAGAATTTTTTCCTTTATCCTTCCACCTCGGTCTCTTCTTCTACTGGTTGTTATAGAACACTTGATCATCGGAAAACTCCATTTTCCCCTACTCATCACAATGAACAAGCATTTCATAACTTTGGAACTCACGAGAAGCTAATTCCCTTTGATATTTTGGATTTAATCCTGAGTAAAAACGATTGATTTTACTTTCAAGGTCTTAGATAAAATTTGGAGCATACCTTGCCAATCGAGTGAACCTTTCTTCATAGGCAGCCACTGAGTCTTCCTCTTACCTCAATTCCAAGAATTTATTTTCCATCCAAAGTCGAACAGCCTTAGGAAAATACTTCTCAAGAAACATACCTTTGAATTCATCCCAGCTGAGAGCATCAATCTCATCAGTGTCCCTGATATTTTTAACCATCGACCACCACTGATCTGCTTCACCCTCCAAATAGTAAATAGCAAGACTAACGTTTGATTGTCTGAACACCCCATGACATCGAAAATCTTACCCAGTGCATTAATCCACCCTTCAGATAGCACAGGGTCAGATGATCCTCTGAATGATGGGGGATGTTGCCTCATGAAATGTTCCACCACTGAGATGTTCCTCTGTTGTTGATCTCGATGATCTCATGCATGGATACCACCACCATTTATCACTCGAGTCAACTACACCATTACTACAAAAATCTGTTCAGTTCCAATTCCGACCATCACAGGATGCTGATTTGGAAGGTTATTTCCTTCTGTATGCCTTCCTAGCACTACTTCCATGTTTCCTCTATGAAAAACCATTTTGAACAAACATGTATTAGATGAAGCCACATGGTAATCTTCAAATGATTATCATTTCAATTTGACCATAAAAAAATATTTTTGGATAATCATTTAATAGAATTCTTACTCCTAAAGTTATCTAAACTGACCTCTGATACCAACTATAAATCCCCTGCCTTAAACATTACTTAATCTGGAGTTATTTCAAGAATACAATTTGAGGATCTTTTCAGGTTTAGTGTTTTAGAGAATTATATTATAAAACAATCATTACATTACACATTTAAACAAAGTGGTTACATAAAATATAGTACTCATTTTTCCCATCAACAGAAACATATTTAAAATAAAACATGGATTCTTTATTGACACTTCCTTAACACTATCATCACATCATGTACCTTTCCCTTGACCTGTGAAAAACATTTCAAAAAACATGGGATGAGCATAAAAATCTCAGTAAGGGATATAAAAGTATGAAATGAAAACATTAGTCCATGTATGAAATCATACTTTACTCATAAAACATTAGCACTTTAACATACCTCATAAAATCATGAATAAATCATAGAAATCATAAGATATAAAGGTAACATGAGGTATTCATAATATTCTTACGTAGGGAGTAACCCTCTTTGTTACGTTTGGAATACCCATCACATTATATTTGCTAAATCTATTTGGAGAAACCTTAACGTTTAACTCCTTCGCGTTACCCAATGACTTGGAGAGCTATATCGGGCTCACCTGCCCTTAGTTTATCACAGAACCACCCGTCTTCATAATAATGACCAAGAACCATAACATAATCGTATCACATAAAACATACATAAAAGAAACATAAAATTTCCACATTCCAATCACAACGTATCAATACAACAAATTAATATAATAAAAACATTATGAAAACCATTTCCAATACCAAAATAAAAGAAAAGTAAATCATGGTATATATTTTTCTTTTTCTAAAAAAAGGTATGACTTGTAGAGGAAGCCGAAACTCAAATAATGGTCACGACGGCGGAGAAGTTGTTGTCGCCGCATACGTACGGAAAAAAAATTCCCTTTTGTCATTTAGTAAAAATCTTTGTATAAAAAATAATCCTTTAGGATAAACGTAAAAGTCAGAGGGGTTTATACACCGTATAAAAGAAAGTTGTGTATAAAACAAAATATGCCTCAATGTATGGAGATTGAGACGAAGTCCCATACCTCAGGTCTGACTTGAATTGATCGTTCTTTAACGTCCTGAATAATAAACTTGAGTTAATTTATACTTTATTAAGAACATTTTTCAAGTTCATTATTCATTTTATATCACTTATTAACATTTTATGAACACTATGTAATTATTTAAGTTAATAATGGTTGTTTTGTCGATCATTGGTACTTGAGTCAAAAATAAACTCTTTATAATTACAAGTTGTTCATGTGGTAAAATATCCATTATATCAAGAATTATATTCATGATGTAGATGTCATATATATCATATATATATATATTATATAAATGCATTTATAAAATTTCATAATCATTTAGAGGTAATAAATGAAATGCGCCATTCATGGAGACGGTAAGCCGTACGTACTAATGAACGCTACTATCATTTCTATTTCTTACTTAATGGAGTGAAATCATAATGATATAACGGTATATCATAATTACAGTATAGTATAATATATAATATCATTAAATTTATCCTTTATACGTACAACATATGGTATTATCCAATCAAATCACTTTGAGGGGGTGGTAGTCCGCACTTCCTAAAATAATGATATAGCGTATACCCATAATGGAAGCCATAAAGGTATTCCATAAATGAAAAATAAAGAAGCTTAAGTAAAACATAAACATAATATATATCATTTATAAATATAGTGACATCTTAATGGCCACCTTTGATGGTGTTATATGAGTGTTGAACAATCATCGTTTCGTGAGGCAGAAATTCGCCATCCACGGAAACAATATGTTGATTAACCATTAGATGTAGGTGTGTGTAAATTTATCTCGAATACATATTATAAAAACATCCTAGTATATTGAATATACTGATGTTGTTACAAAATAAATGAATTAAAATAGTTTAGGGTTTGGAGAAGCAAAATAAAACATAAGAACACAAGAGAAAACACTACCTTTAAAACGGGTAACTCTTTTTGATTTGAGCTCAAAGGATTCCTTGGGAAGACTTATGCCCAATGTGAGGGTTCTAGGAATAATATAGGGATGTGGAGAGACAAAATGGGCAGGGTTTGGCCGATCCAAATGCTTGAGAGGTGTGGGTAAGGTGGTAGAGGTGGGGGCCTTTTATAAGACGAGAGGAGGGGCACTCTTGGAAAATTATAAAAGGTTACTTTATTATAAAATGATTTCCGGATTTAAAAGTTCCCAAAATTATATATTTCTAGTATAAGGTGATAAGAGTTCGAAATACACTCATCCAATAGGTTTTTGACATGTGTAGGTCTTATATTTTACATAATCTTTTAATTTTATTTAAATCATTAAATAATGAGGTAATCGCTGCATCATCATGGTGTCATAAATAATTTAATTTATTTAATGTCTAAAAATTATAAAAAACTATCATGATGTTGTAAATCTTTTTAGCTTTCTAATTAATAAATAGTCTAAACGATGACTTTTATAACCCCATTTAAAAATTGTTTTAGTAAACCAACTCATGTTTGTGACATTTTTATTTTAACGTTAAAAAATGTTTTTTTATGTCATTTGCCTACCAAAGTGGCTCCATGGGGTCCTCAAGTTTACCCATGGATTGTCTTGGTCGGCCATGAAACATCCAATAAGGGTATTACATGTGTCTAGATCATTTCATATTTTTAAAACATTATTTTTACCTTAAACTACTCTAATTACCTCTAATAGCGATTAAAAACTTAAAAGTTACTATTCACCAAAAAAACTATTTTAATCCTATTGGACCAAATTTTACTTCCTAATGACAACCATGTATGTCGGATTTTTAAAATTCATAACACAAAGGTTGGAAATTTTCATTTAAATGAAAAATCTGTTTTTTAAGTACCACTTAGTGGTTTCACTATAAATCAAAAATTGAGGTTTTTCAGAAAAATACCAAAAATTCACCCTAAGATATATTTGATATTCCGAATTCAAAAATGATGTCTATTTTAAAAAATTCAAAACATATAAGTTTCTTTAATTAATTTAATAAATAATTCCCACTGTCAGAGAAAATAATGTGTTTTTATGAAACAATAAGTATCAAAATATTGACACTAGTTTAAGTCTAATTTCAAAGTGAAATTAATTCCAATGACCACCATTGGATTATATGGTAAAAATATATTCTAATTTCCCTTTAAAACCAATTAAAAAGATAATATAATCATATAAATAAGTTATATTAAAAGAGGTTTTGATTTAAAATACAAAATTTTTAACTATTCATTAAAAAATGAACTTTATCGGAAAAATACCAAAAATTTACACAAAGTAAATTTTGAGGTCCCGATTATAAAGAAGAATTTTATTTGGTCCAATATAATGTATAAGAGTGACCAAAACTATATTTATTGACGGTTCGCCATCAAAAGGCGATAAGTCGACCTTTAGTGAATGTTAGAGTTTATATGCCTAAATTTGAAATCTTTTCTTATTTTAAGACCTTATCTTTTATTGGATAAATGTAAAAACATTTAGAAAAAACATATATAATCATGTTTTAGTTATTTCTATTCATTCTCGCCAATACAATGGCTATGCGTTAACTACCATTTAAAATAATATTATTTTATTACTAGTGTGCAATGTAAGATTTCAAAGAAACTCATTGTTGCGTATTAGGTACGCTATCGAAAATAGCAACCCATTTAAATTAAAAATAATATATAATTCGAAGATGTTAATAAATATGAAAATAATTTATTCTTTATTTATCTGGGATGTTACACGGACTCTTTTCCATGTGGGGAACCTTCGCGGAAGTCGACCACCGTTAATGACACCCAAAACTCCAACGACGATGAGACATATAATCTTTACTAGTCTAAAACTGAACCCTCAAATAAACCTGAGATGGTACACACCCTAAAAAACTTGGGAGTTCCTAAAAACCTAAAGACCCACTCCAATTTCACAACCACACATCTGCCTCTAATGTAATTTGATTACTTTGATTGATAGGCAACATGCAAAAAGAACTGGAAACTGGGCATGACTCATTAGAGACCTTAATGACCTTTCTGGGCGGCATACTCATGACAACACAAGAAACATAATCGAAACCGGTATCAAGACAAAACTCAATCAAGGCAACAACGCAAGTCAAGGTCAATAGGCCCATAATCCAAACATATAGAAAAAGAAGCATAAATCACTTTCCAAAAACATCATTTCTTTAAAATTTTAAAACCCTCCTATGACACCTTATGAACCGTCACATGTGCGTTCATTAAATCTCACTCACATCATCTGAAAACATGTTCTCCTACGCACTCTCCGTACATACCCATGCACATGTGACCCTCTATAAGGAGTGCCAAGGTTCAAACATTTCTTTCCTTACCAAATCCAACCAAATACCATATTGTTCCAAACCAATACAATTTCTCTGAAAAAACCCACTTTACTAATTTCAAAAACAATTTGGAAGAAACCCCTTTTTTAATTTCGAAATAACTTTCATTTTCAACAAACACACACACATAGACGAAGTTTAAAATGAAACACAACCAACTATAAACCATCGGAATGAGGGACTAGTGTCTGTACTTAACTCGGCGACATGGTGGTGAGCCATGCCCCAAGTAAGACATAACACTAAGAGGAACTTAAACCAGGCACTTGGACTCCACATGGGTCACCACCCCATGTGAGGCCACAATGTGAACTGATTAGCTCCCATTTTCATCCCTCAATCCAAAATAACCAATGAAAAAAGACTCAAATCCCGGACTAACCCTTGTAACTTAGGTCTCTTCACGAGTGGTGATGATCAGGCACAGACCCGTAACCTACCTCCTGAGCCCCGACAATCCTAATCTCCTTTTATTAGACACCCCAAATATCAAGGTCCTCCTCTAATACCATTTTGTCACGAACCAGCATAGTTCAACCCTGAGAAAGTCACCTGAGATGGCTCGTGGCAAGTCCTGAGAGGCGTTCCCGATCCCCCTAGGATGGAAACAAGTGTTGTGCATCAAAAAATTAAAAATTGGGAACGATTTGGCCCATGAGAAAGAGATAAACAAACAAATAAAAACTGACGATAAAAAAAACTAGTAGCAGAAAGAAACCAAACTGCACATACCTCTTTGTGACCCTTCGGTCACCTCCCAACAAAGGCCAACCTTGCTCCCATAACGAGAAACTTAGCCATGAAAACCTGATCAAGGGAACCTGCAACTGAATTGATAATATAGGCGTGAGCATTAAAAATTCTATGTAGGAATGCCAAAGTAAACCAACGAATCCAACCACATCCACTTTCCATAAACAATCCCAAAAAACACTAGTTTTCACATAGAATGATAGAAAATAGTATTTTCACATTTTAAATGAAAAGGATCCTAATTTACCATTTCAAACCCAAAACACACAACAACCTGTTTTTCCAATACAATGCATTTCTTAAAAACTGAATTTCAAATCAATGTTTATCACATTTTCACAAAAAAAGAACATGTAGTAAGTAAATTCTGAAAACCAAGTTCAAGTAAAATTAAACAAGCATATATAAGAAATAATCATGGGCGATCCTAAAAATCCCTAGAAAACCCCTGGACGTACTCGGTTTCAGACTACCTGCCGGCGTAGTACCCCATAGTCAATAACCAACTAGCTGCCCTAATAGCCAACCAGTGGAATGCCCCACAAGGCCTAACTTCCAAGGGGGAAACAACCCATCAAATCAGGGCTAGCTAGTAACTGTCACTCGATATTCTAATGGACGCCCAGGAACACATGGTGGTTTTAGTAATACTGTGTAAGTGGGAGGCCCTCACACGCATGACTTATCTCACTGCACTTACCAACCCCTTACATGGACACCGCTACATGACAACCCTCAATGGAAGTCCCCCTATAGAGATTACCTGCAAGCATTCACACATAAAAAGTTCATTCACATTCAATAAGGTAGCAATCGGGCCTTCACAACATTAGAAGCTTTAAACATTTCACAAATGGGTTGGGTTGCCAATCAGGCACATCCACCTTTCTCAAAATTCAACACAATAATCCCTTTACATTTTAAACCAACCAGGAAAACCACGCTTCCGTTGTGTTTTTTTAACACCAAACCATTCAGCAAAAACCTAGTTTTAAGAAAATATAGTTTTAATGTGTCATTTTCATTTGGAGGAACATCTATGTGAGCACCTAGTGCTCCATGGATGTGCCAACATCTAATGGAACATCTAGTTTTTAGGAGGAACACCGTAGAACCCATCGTTCATAAAACACTTTAGTATTGAAACCAAACCTGATCCTTTCACAACACTTTTTAAAAGAAAAAATGTCTTTTTCAAACCATCACCATTTCCAAAATATTTCTAAAACAACTCATTAGTGTAAAATTTTGTTAACCAGAAACACACCAAACCAAATTTATGTTTTCAAACCCCAATCACCATAAATTTCAATCCAACACATCACAAGGAACTCAATTTAACTTTACCAAAAACCTATGCATTTCATATAAACCAACATCAAAACCTCTTTTAGAAATTTAAAACAACTTTATCCCCTTGTTAGATGTTTTTCATAAATATAATGGAGATGCAAATACTATATAAGAATTAATTGAAAAAATTCAATTGCTCAAGGATTGAATCAAAAGGGAAAATTGTTGGATCACCTACCTCGAACAAAGGTCACATCAATCTTTCTAACTCATGAAGAAACTCGATCGCACACATGCACATCCACATGTATATATATATATATATATCCTTAAACTGATGCACGTGTTACCCACGCCATGAGGAAACACACGCCCAGAAAATATATATATCTATACATATTCAAACCTGGGAATATGCGTGTGCACCTTCGAAACCAACCACAACTCCCTACGATTGATCCCCGAGACACAAAACACCACAAATCCCTAAAATAAAATTAATCCAAATAATGGAATCAAGATATGATTCAAAAAACAACTCTATAAAAATCACCATGTTCACAAGTAACACTCAAATCACATCTGCACTGTTTTTATAAATCAACACTAAGGGAAACACCCTCAAAATCACATCAATTTTCGTCAACATAAACATAATTAAACAATCAAAACAAATAGTAATTTTAACCAATTACACCAATGCCAAAACAACACACAGAAAAAACAATACAAGGATACCATATGGACTTGAATTAAATTTTAATGATTAACAAAGTAATATTTTGCACTTAAACAATCATAACACCATAGATGCATGCTGACATAAACCTGGAACCGACTCTGGACCAGATAAAGACCTCAAGGGTCCACCACTCAAATCTAAAAAAAATAGAAGTCTATATAAAGATAATTAAGAACATAAAAAAGCTTCGAAACAAGTTTTAAAACAAAAAAGAAGAGTGAAAACATCAGCGGAGTGATCCAAAGATAAAAATACACGAATTAACCTTCCTCAGACGGGCGTGAATACAATAGCAGACTAACGGAAGGAAGAAAATCACTCCGCAGACTAAACGCATAACCTGGATACCGAGAAAAATGCGCAAAATGAAACCTGATTTTAGAGTGATGATAGATATGATAAGAAAATCAATAATAATAATAATAAAACAAACAAGAAAAATACTGGAAGAGGAGAACACTGGGAAAAGGTCACCCATGGAGAGGCCACACAAGGGGGGGGGGCGCTGGACGGGTTAAGGCACTGGTTGGAGAGGAGGGGGAGAGTCCGGAGACGGCCGGAGCTGGAGGAGCCGGAGCGGCGAGGGGAAGAGGTGGCCAGATGGGGGAGGCGGCCGGACGGCGAGGCGGTTGGGCCGGACGGAGCGACGGGGCCGGATGGGACCAGACAGAGTGACGAGGTTGGATGGGGGGAGTCAGGTCGCTGGCGCGCGCACAGAGAGCCAAGGGCGGGGGGGATTTGCATGACGGACAGGAGGAAGGGGGAGGGGCTTTCCACGATGGATAGGAGGAAGGGGGGAGGGGGGGCTCACGTGGGGAAGAAAGGGGGGCCGGGTAGCTTAGGGTTTTCACTTTTTTTTCATCTTAATAATAATAATAATAATCATAATAATAATTCTAATCAAATAAAAACAATAATAATAATAAATTATAATTATTATAAACATATATACATAATAAAAATATATATAAACATATATAAACATAAATACATAAATACATATATATATATATATATATAAACATATATATAACATATATAAACTTATAAACATATATATAACATATATAAACATATAAACATATAAACATATATGAACATATATAAAAACATGTATACACATAAGCATATAATGTTAAAACATAATATTTATAGACAGATGGGTATATATATACACCTATAAACATATATAAACCTGCATTATATATATATACACACAACGTTAAAATATAACCATATAAAAACGTAGATACACACATATATACACATATTTAAACATATAAACATACATATACATATTCTATACACATAATGTTCAAACTGGATGACCGTGTGGTATTTGCACACCGTACGGTACCCAAGCGGACATCACGTCTTAAACGTATGGTGCACTATCCCAAACCATAAACTCAACCCAACACTAAAAATTTAAACCGGGACTCACCCACACTTATGCAAAAACATCCAACAACAAGAGAAATAAATTAAATAAAAAGACTAAAAAAAAGTGGGTTTGACATGAAATATGGTGATGGACAAACGAATAACATCCATTCGTGATGAGGTAGTCTTCCAGAAACATGAACAATGATTTTCTAACCAATTTCATGGAAGTAGATATGGTTTTAGGATATTAAATTGTAAAATAAAATCCCATTATGTGCTATATATTGATTACATTTTATCATCATTTTATATGATTTTAATTTTTTATAGAAATACAAAAATTTAAAGCGCTCATTGAAGAATGTTACCACTTCTTCTAGTATCCTACTTAGGTTTGAAAAATATACTTTATAGGTTGGATGTAATCCCTAAATAAGGATTGTAGTATGCTATTGTGTATTTTTGTGATGTGATTAATGGAGTTCCAAGAAAAAAATAGTTGTATGAAGTTATAAATAAGTGAGGGGAGTGAGTTCTCTTTTATAGTTGAGGAGGAGTGACATTTCTCTAATTACCAATCTGTATTCACCATTGTGATGTCAATAATACCTATAATTTCTATAAAATTGATAATTAAATGGTTGTTGGTATTAAATGGTAAATACTATCCTCCACCACACAATAAAATACATGTTATAAACATTTTTCTCCTTAACTTATATGTTTCCTTAGTTTTACCATTTTGGTTAATCACTATGGTGAGTAGTCTTACTAACGTTGGTAAATTGTTATATAAGACCAAATTAAAGTGTATCTTTATAGATAATTTTTAACCACTAATTTTTAATTCTCTATATAATAAACATATTACGTGTTTTGAATTTTTTAACATAGGTCCTTGTAACCTTCTAAAATATCATTTTAACCTTAACTGCGCTAAAATAATTTTTACTATTTAAGGGTCAATATAGTTATTATGATAGATCAATTAGTCCTTAAATTAGAAATCGATGATATTTATTAACATTTTAAAATTTTCTTATCAGAATATTGGATTTTTGTTAATTTTGAATCATTTAATAAAATATCATTTGTCATAAAAATAATAATATACATTTGGATATTATTCGTTTAATTTGATTTTAAAAATATCAACGAAAATTATGTAATTAAAAAATATTATGTTCAAACCTATGTAAGATGATATATTCATATAAAAAATAATGTAACTCATTAATTCATTCTATTAGTTTGACTTTTTATATATTTTGTATATTTTATTTTATTTAATTGTGAACTACATAATTATTATGTTATCATTTCATAAGAATTTAAAGTAATTATATGATCTCTAATAATTTAAAACAAATTATTTTGGTAATAAAAATTAATATTTGTTGAAAAATAATGTCTATAACTGTGCCTATGTTGTTTTTCTATATCCTAATGATTTATGGATATTAAAAACATGAAATGTTCCCCTTTATCTTTTTCTTTACTTAACATATTAAATATAAATATTTTATGAACAAGTGACCCAAGAAAACATATATGATTTTCATAAGGTTTTAAATATGTGAATTAAATGTTTTTTGTACATATTAGTATATTATTTTAATGGATTTATTCTTTTTTAACCTCTTGTAATCCTTTTTTTCATCAAGCACTATAATATATTTTTAACAATTATCACTATTATATTTGAAAAAAACAATTTTAACATATTTGAAAATTTAAATATTAAATATTAAATATATATATTCTATATATCTTGATTAAATTCATATAAATAGTGAATTTTAATTTTATATCAACATTGTAGACGGGATAAGAAAAAATGTTTTTAATAAGAAAATATTTAATATTTTACAATGTTTTAGTATCTAAATTAAATATAAATATGATTCCAATGAAATAAATTGAATTAATTGATATATAATTGATCTAAGGTAATTTTAAAACAAAAAAAAAAAAATAATTCAACATTTTAAATTATTTAATGAAAAATCATGTTTCCATTAAAATCCGGTATTTTCAATATTAAGAAAAAATGAAACATTTCATAAAAATTTTAAAAAATGAACCCTAAGATAAGTTTGATATAATTATTTTAGAAATTAATTTTCTTTCATCAAATTAATTTTCCAAAACTATTAAAATTTAATATTAAATTAATTTCATAAGGAATGATTAAACCATATTTTGTTCAAACTTAGTGTTGTAAGCATTACATGATATCGATTAAATTAAATTTTTTCTTAAATAAATATATTTAAAATTCTTAGGCGGTAAAATATGATATAAATATACACATTATTATTTTATATTCATGTATTTGATTACATTACACATCATTGTTTGTGCCCTACTGAGTGTATCTCACACCTTGTTCAGGCTACTAATTTGAACCTAAGTAGATCTCCTGGTTTCTAGTTTAGGATCATGGATTGTGCTTTGTCTCAATCAAATTTATGGACATGACCTAGGAATGGTATCCTTAGATTATTATATTAGAATATTCTCAAAATTCCATTATATATTTTCTATATTTTGTTAATTATTTCTCAAATTTTAGTCTATCTATGCTTAATGTATGTAATATTATATTAATATTTCATATATATTAAATCATCATCATATATTAGTAATTATTCATTTGTTATTTATTATTATTAATTAATGTATTTAATATATAAATAATTAATATTAATTATGATTTATTTAGTAATTATCAACATTGTATATTCCCCTCCAATACCACCTCCAGACCATCATTACTACTTAGAAGCCTCTAACATATGTGGAGTTTCACTTGGGGGAATTTTTATAATTACACCAAATTATTAGGTAAGAATATTGTATTTAATATCATGTATAACACACAACACCAAGGAAGTAATGTAAAATAATATTCTAATAATTTAAAATATAATTAATTTTTAAAATATATTCAATTTATCATATAGCTTATAATGAAAGCTATACTGAGTTATCTTGCGTCGCACGCAATAACGTTATTCTTCAATGATATTCCATACAAATAAGAACGTGTTTTACCAAAAATATATATATTATTATAAAATTATTATTTATAATAATAAGATATAAAATATCCATTAAATTAATGTTTATGAATATTATTAACTAACTTATGAAAACATATGGTTATAAAAATATAAAATGAATTCTTAGGTTACCAATTAATTATAAATGACTATAAAAACCAATTGAATATAATGTAAATGTTTTTATGATTAAAAATATGTTTTATCCTAACAAATTAAATTAATTATTATTATTGAATGATATTAATTAAATATACTATATATTCAATTAAATATTTTCTTTGTTTGTCTGATAGGTTTCATAATAAAATGATTAGAATAAATATAATTTTATACTGAAAAATTATGGTTTTCTAATAAAGAACCTATTTTAAATCCAAATTTTGGAACTTATATAAAATATATAAGTAAAAATAAATATAATTATTAAAATATGAACATAAATATTATCTTAGAGTGAATTTTTGGTAATTTGATGAGAAGATTCATTTTTTGATGAATAATGAATAATACTAAATTTTAATTGAATAATGTTTTTTATGTAAATAATTTAAATCATTAAAATTGTTATAAAGTTTAATTAGTTCAATTATATATAAATTAATACTATTTATATAATTAGAACCAATTTCACATTTTAATTGGATATAATAACATTACAAAAGATTGAAAATTTTTACTTTAAAAACCTGCTTTGTTGTCCCATTTGGGGGATTAAATTTAAATTAATTTACTCTACTTTTATTATTAGAATTTGAAACAAAATTGGGTCCTTATTTTAAATCAGAATAATTTATTATGTTTAATAAGCTCAACTTAATTTTTTACCCAAAATATTAGTGAAGGTTTTTAAAATAAATAAAACCCATTAAAAGAAAAAAAATCATAACAAGAGACTAAACCTTATACATAAGGAAAAAAAGACCTATAAAATTGTACAAAATAAATTTAATGGCTATATATAGCCCCTTATATCTAATTTTGTTCATTGTTTTAAATACTTGAGTTGGAAAAAACATGGGTGGAATTCCTTCTTTGAAATTTTTACAAGAATGTCACTCTTAGGCACTCACCCCTCCCCCATAATTCTCACCTCTAAAGCACTTTGTATATCCAAAGAGATGTAAAAATAACATGAAAAAATCCCTACTATCATTAAATAAGACTCAATTTTTGAATAAAGAAAAAAATGAATTATTTGTGTATAATCCCAAAGGAGTTACCTGAATAAGAGGTGACATTCTTTAATGATAACTTTGGTTTCATCTACATCTATACTTCTTATGTTATTATTATTTCATGACAATATAATAACCACATAATATTAAATATATTTATATGTTTTATGATAAGATTTTTACCTAATCATTAACATACATTCATTAAATTGGATGTTCAATCATCATGCATTTGTACGATGGTGTGTGGCCTCCCGAACCGATGTCATTCGTTCTTCCGTTTACCACCTTTCAAGGTTGGAAATAATAATGGATTTATATTTTATATAATATATATATTTTAATTTATTTTATTTGTGATTTTTTAATTATTATATAACACATACCATCATGATTTAAATTTTTTGAAGTACAATAACATCGTTTGTGGAAATGTTGACTACCGCCTTATCAAAGCAATTTGATTCATTCATGTTATACATGGAGTGTATAAAGGATGGATTTAATAAAAATATGTGACATGTATGACATAAATATGATACTTTATTTATAATATATATACTCACACACACTCACACACACGCATATATATATATATATCATTTAATTTTCATTCTTTAAAAAATTAAAATGAAATGTATGTTGCGTTCACGTATACGTATAACCTATCTTCTCCATGAACGGTGCATTTAACTTACTATCTCCAATTATTATGGATTATTATAAAGAAATATATAATGAAATTATATGATAATTCAACCATGTTTTAAATTTTATTTTTTATGAAATCATGATTGATGTAAGAAAAAACAAAATAACAAGTCAATACATACTCAAAAAACAAGGCAATTAACACCCAAAATGATGAAAATAATGAAATATTGGTAATAATATGGTAATAAGATATTTAATAATATTATATATGATATTATAAATATTATTATGTTTCATTAATAAGTTAATGTAATTCATAAACCCATTACACACGAAGTTTAAGCACATCTGCCCAAATAGGAAACGAAAGGTATGGGTATTTATCTCAATTTCCATTCTTTTAAGAAAAAAATAATGTTGTGAAACTAATTTCTTATATATAGTTTACATACTTCCACTTTTACAATTAATATTTTTAATAAATCATTATTTACAGTGTTTTGAGTATCAATTTTAATTAATTTATCTTAGGGGATTTGAACATTAAAATACAAAGTGGTAAAAAAAATTCTTAACTCAATTCCTTTTTAATTGGGTTATATTAATTAATTATTGTATTTGATATTATATTATTATGTGTATAATTACATTTAATATCTACTAATTAATTTTCACTCTATATATTTGTATTTATATTTTTTTAAACATAATAAATTTATTGGAAAATTCTCACTTCAATGTTATGAACATTTTATGGGTTTTTTTCACAATCTCACTCTAATATACATATCTTATGCATGAAATTAAATTAACTGAATTTATATGAAAATTGTTCAATAAAACCATTAATTTTATTTTCCTTATGTTATTAATGACCTTTTCGGGTAATATTATGATTTTTACACACTTTGGTACTCAAAATGTTTTATAATTTTTTTAATAAAACCCAACATCATTTAACCCTTTAGTCAGAGAACATGTTTTCTTCTAAAAACCAAATTGTCTTAAAATATTTCCAGAATTATTTTTAACCCTTCCAAAATTAGTTATTTAATAAATTTTTACCCTCTATTTTTAAAAAACTATTCAATGGAATCGTCTTTTCTTTTTCTGAACAAGGTTTATTTCAAACCTTTTTACCTTGCAAAAGGAATGTTATTTTATTATTGTATTACACGTACATAATTACCCATAATATTTTATTTTAGGAATCATGTTCATATTTAAATGGTTAATTTTAAAATTTTATGGTTTTTAAAAATTTATATTCAAAGAAAATGATATCAAAAGTTTCTTCAAAATGAAATCAATAATTTTTTTACTAAATTTTTAAAACATATTATTATAGTATTTCCATTCATCCATGAAAACAAACCTTTATTTATTATTCAAATGGGATATGTTGTACCGATACCATCTTTACAATTACTATGTATTTTTTATTAATCTTTCCATGTATTGTATTGAAATTAACTTCCTTGAATCATTTTTGATGTCCCCTTTAAATATTGACTTTTTTGTTATCACTAGAAATTGAATTTAACCAAATTATCTATATCATTTATCATGGATATGTTCATTTCCTAAATTTTATAAAAAAAATTCACATAGTTATTACATTGATATTAATTTTATTATCTAGGATAATATTTATAAATATGCATTCATCACTCAATATGGATATTTTATAGGGAACCTTTTTAATTAATTAAATCAAATATTTTATATATAAATAATGTGTTTGAAATGCACTATATAGGTTGGTGACCAGTTAAGTAAATCTCATTAATGTATCACTACTATCATGAGACAAAATCAATTAGAGAAAACCCTTTCTGTTTGTTTCCTAGTAGAATAGATGGGTCTCTACTCACAGACATAAACTGTATTGAGAATTGGTCTTGAAGGTAAGTGTATCAGGTTCATGGGAAACTTGATGTCTGATAATTAATCATTTCCCTAATTTTAGTTATTATTATCCATGAGATTGTTTCTTTTAGATTATCTATGGATTCATTTCGTTCTATTTTAATTGATTAAAATTCATGTTATTTTAGTTATTTTCTTTTCAATATTTATTATGTACTTTCTTCTATGTTTATTGATTACATGGAATGTGTCTTCAGTTATGACCACATCATATAGACTATTTTAATTGATTCGTTGTTGATTCCACTATACAATATCCATATAGATCATTTTATATCACCCTTATTTTTTTATATTCCCCCATGAATCCAATAATTTTACTAATAATGATATGAAAGGATATGCTAATTAGGAATAATGTTATCCTCTAATGAAAAACAATTATTTTTTAATTAGTGTATTCATTTTTAATACATGACTCTTGTATGTATAAACTTTACCAATACTACTAAACTCTTTCAAATTTTTTATTTTATTCCTTGAAAAAATATAAAGTAATGTTAGTAGACATGAACTCATAGCTTCTGGTGTAGGGCCTCTATAGTTTTTATGTAAGGATGATTAGTAGGATCCTTGGGAACTAGATTTTGAAAGACATAGATAAAGGAACATAACCCCAAGATAGAGTTTTTTAATTGTCATAGAAGAACATATTTCTTCTTCAGAATAAGTATTATTGATTACATCATATGATTATGAGATTATGATTGATCATACGTTCGAAGTCTTAAACCCATTTTTTATGTACCGGGTTATGGATGAATTCTATGATTAGGGATTTTTTCAATGAAATTTACAACAATAAAAATCCTTGGTTTCATTTTTTTTATTAAAAAATATTTTTGAGGAATAATTACCTTGCATTTTAGAGACATTGTTTAAATATATTGATAAAATTTAGTATTATTACGGTTCATAATGACATTTTAATAATAGATAAACATGATTATTATACAATTAAAAAATATATATTATATTTAAAACCTAGTAAAAAGGTTATGTAATGATTAATTTCATTTCATAAATGAGAATCATAATTTTTGAACACATTGTAAGTATTATTTAAATATGTCTCTATAAAATCTCAATCTGTTTGTTGGGTGACAACAAATCATGTGTATCATGTCCATTGGACATGAACCCATAACTAAATAATGTTAAGGGTTTAACGACAACCACTAGATTAGGTAATGTCCTGATTAATATTTCATTGTTTTTAGTGAAACAATTTGATGAATAAAATATAATAATGAACCCATTGTGTGAATTTTTAGGTCAATAGATTAATGAGTAAACCATATCTGGTTTAAAGAATAGTTAAAGAAAAATGGAAACACATTTCACTCTTTTATGGGCCTTAAGAACCATTAAAAAATTATTTTAGTGCATTATGTGTCAAATTTAATTTTTGAATATCAATTTTTGAAGTAAAGGGTGAATTATAAATTGTTCAAAGAACAACAAAAAGATGAAATTATTTATATGGAATTTAAATTTATCAAGTAAATATACATCCTTATATTTCTAGTCAATATAATAATACCTTATTATTATGAAAAGATTATTCAAATTTTTTTATCATAATACCTTCATTTTATTCAAACGATTGTGTTTTAAATCCTCACAAATTTATGGATTCAAGTCCCTCAAGTTTATATTAATAATTCACTTATTCTCATTTATGACCTCAATCACTCTCCATAAATATATACACATTTACTCTATGTTCATATTATCACTTTCATTTAATGTTATCATGTGTATAATCCTAGTTTTACATTATTCCATGTGACCTTTGTACTTATTATTCCCACTAATTAAGAGGAAATTTTATAAACTCTTTTATGATGTGTGTTTTTGAAAAATATAAGTTTCAAATATAAAACTCTATATTTCCAACATCAAGTTTAAATTTCGGGGAAATAATTTAATTAAGGTGGAGAGAATGTAATACACCAAAATTCTAATGTAATATCATTGAATTAGATAGCATGTATCTAACACAACACCAATATCATAAGGGAATATAATATTTTGATACTTTATAATATATTTACTATTTCATAAAAATTAATTTTATGATATATCATCAAATTCAAGTAATACTGAGTTAGCTTGCATTGCATGAAACAATGAATTTCCTTGATGACTTTCATTACACAAAATAGAGTGATTTAACTAAAATAAATATTTTAGTAAAACATTATTATTTAATATAATAAGATATAACCTAGCCCTTCAATTAGCTTTTATGAATAATATTATCTGAATTATGAAAATATAATGTCTACAAAAAAATAAAATGAATTCATATGTCACTAATTAATTTGAAATTAACATATAAACCAATTTAATATAAAAGAAATGTGTTTGTCCTTAAAAGGGATTCTTATCCTCATAATGTAAATTAATTTCTATTAATTAATTATATTAATTATATATATATATATATTATTTCATAAAATATTTCATATATTCATAAAATATGTTTGATATGTATAAGATAATGATAAGTACAGTTTAATGATTTAAAATATAATTTTTCTAAAAACTAAATGATATCTATTTTTAATAAATAAGAAATTTTAAATCATGTTTTTTTAAATTAATAAATTATATATTTTAAATAAAATTTAATATAGGAACTTAAAAAATATATTAGGGTGAAATAATGGAATTATCCAGAAATTTTTCATTTTTGATTAGTAGTGAAAAACACTAAATTTCAATTGAAAACTAATTTTTTAGTGAAAATAATTTATATTTTATTAATTATATTTTACATTGGATAGAATGGTTAATTAGTTAAATAATTAATAATTTTTTATAATTTTGGTGATTGGAATAAATTTTCATTTGATATTTGATATAAAAAATCATTTTTTTGAACTTTTTTACTCTAAAAACCTCCATTGTCATACCATATATGGTATTACATTTAAATTAATTTCTAAAAGTTAAGTTATTGAAATCTAGAAAAATGAATTAAATATTTTTTATTAGAATAATTTAATATTTATATTAGCATAAACTTATATTTTCACCAAAAATATTAGTGAAATAAATGAAAATTATTTGAAGCAATTAAGTGAAAAAATAGATTAACGAGGGACTAAGCATTAAAAATAAGGCTAGAAATATCCTATAAACATTTCCAAAAAACATTTTATGGATATATTTGGACTATATATTCACTTTTATCTATTTTTATTGGATCCAATTTACTTGGAAAAAATATCTGTGAAATTACCATTTTCCATAATTTACAAGAATGCAACCCGTCATCCACAATACAAATTTAATAACCCATCACACTTATTCACAACTATAAATCCCAATAGATTTTCTAAACTATGAAAATATACGCTCCCAAAATCCCTCCACTCATCATATAAGCCTCACATTTTTATTAAGAAAAACCAAGGGAGACATTGCGTATTAACCAAATTGAGTTACCCGAATAAGAGTTAACATTCTTCAACAATCACTTTTTCATCATTTAATTCTTCAACACTTCAATTATTTTTTTATAATGATTATATAAAAAAATAATTATCTTAAGTGAACAAGTATATATTTTTTCTTGTCTTTATACCTACAATTTCATACACATTTATTTAATTGTAATGACCTGAACTTTTGAATAATATTTGTTTCCTAAATTTGTGTGTTATTTCATTTTACACTCCACAAAACAATATTCCTTAATTAATGAAGTGATATCGTAGGGTTAAAACTGTTATATGACCATTGGAAACTAAAATCTTAACATTAATATTATTTTTTATAAGTACATGTGATCTTGGTTAATTAATACAGATAGTAGATTCGATGGCCTCATCCAGTAGACTCGGGCCGTATGAAGCCCATTTGTCAGAGCATGGAAAGGTGGAAACGTCTATGGGATTTGCTATGGAAAAAGACCAATATGAGATTCAACATGTGAAGTTTGAATGGAATCACCTAAGGGAGGAGTTCAAGGTGATATAAATCACCACACATGCAATTTTTTCTGATCCGCCCCAAGATTCTATCACCATAACACACCTTATACAGAGGTCCTATGCATGTGTTATAAGAGGATATGTAATGAGGCCTCAGATAATTTGTGTACCCCCTTGGTATAAAAAAATTGTTATTATGTATAATGGTAAAATTTGTGAGGTTTAAATGTACTAATAAATATAGGATTAGTATTACTGATGAATTTTGGACAAATAGAATTTTAAAATATTCCTGTAAAATTTAAATAATTAATTATGTAAAATGATATTAAAAAAATGGTATTCTATAGTTGTTATCAGTAAGAAATTTTCTGTCTAATAAGATCAAATTAATTATTAGTAAATAGTAAAGTTTGAATAATAACATACCCTTATAAATAGTAATGAATAGTAAATCTTGAAAAAAATAGAAACTTCACCCAAGAAAGTATAAATAAAATTTAGACATCTTAAAAGTAAAAAAAATGATCATAGTATTGGTTTTGTTGTTTTTCTAGGTCATAAATTTTTTATTTAAAATTTTATGATTAATTTAATAACTTAAAATGAAAATTTATTTTCTTAATAAGTAATCATAAATTTTTACTTAATTGTCTTACAGTTACACAATAATTTTATGGGTCCTTGATTTCAATTTTCATGGTATTACAAAATAAGTTATAGTTTTAGAGTTGTTTTTTAAATAAATAATGTTTTTTGTTAAAAAATAAATTAAAATTATTTAGAATTTTTTTTTTATAAAATGGTGTTAATTTTTAAATTCAGAGAATCGTTTTTAGGTTACGGTGACTTTATGAGATTTTATAAAATGTTTTGTTTTTTGGTGAATAGTGACAATACATTTTTGAGTTTCAAGTGTTTAATGACATCATTAATCATGTAATGATAATGTAATAATGATATAATCATTTTGACCAACTTTTGAATAATAATATATTCTAAGAGGTGTCCTAATTATCCAATACCATGGGAAAACACCATGGCCAAGCCCATGGTTGTTCAAATACCACCGGTGAGGTGTCCCTTGGAATTTAATTAAATATTCCCTCATTTGCCTATAAATAACAAGCCATTACCTCATAAATTTACTTCCAAAATCATCCTCAACGAACTTATAGTCTTTTTAAATCCCAAGGAGTCCTCCCGAGGTTCCCTCAAGCCCCCCCCCCAAGGTCCCAACCATCATGCTTTCTAAGTTACTCTTCAATGCAAGGGAACCTTCCACCCTCCTCTGTTAGTCATTATTTCCTTTATGTTATGTCTTCCAGTTTCCATATTCTCATGTGGGGATATTTTATTATATATTTTTATTACCATACATTTCATGTCCATATAATGAGGGACCCTTTCTTCTCTCATCAATTTATTTTTCTAAATTTTTAAGTGAAACCGTTAGGCTGTTGGATTTTCGTAAAAGAAATCACATTTTATCTTTTTTATGTTTTCTTTTCATGTGGTGTGTCATTAAACACCATGATATTATTTATTTTTATTATGTATATCTACTGTAAATGATTCATTAATTTATTGGATACCCTTGTTCCCTCTTTTTTATTATTTTCTAAAACCATATTACATAGCTGTTATACTGTAGAAATTTTTCCTCAAAATATATCTCTCTTTTTCTAAGGAAATGCCCAAATTTTATTTATCTGAATCTGAAAATATATTTTAGCTTCCAGATGTATTCAAAAATACATAAAATTTGACTATTTGATTCTAGAATTGATATACCATAAACCATCTTTCCTTTTCCAAGGGTTATAATATACACAACGATCATGTTTGTAATCACTTTAAAACCACCACGATTTTGAAGTGAAACCCTTTAATTGTACTCTCTATCGGTTATTTATGAAATGTTTGATTATAATCTATGTGGATCACATGAAAATAAAGACATATTAAGGGTGTGCCCTGATAGTGCTATAATGCATTGGGTAAAGAATTTAATCTTAAGAGATGACAAGTTTCATGATACCTTGGTGAATAAACTTGGTAATTTTTATGACACATTGTGGATGAAACATGGTGATATGTTCATGAATATCTAAATTAAATGTTGCATCAAAATATTTAAGTCAGGGTTCATGATATTTTAATTATTAAATGCCTCTACTACCATTTCTCATGTATTTATGTTTTTCATCAAGTTCTTATTGATATTACAAGTAAACTGATTTCCTTGCTTTCCTTACTGGGATTTCTGCTCAACCATTCCTTTGATATATGTCTCCACGTTATGAGATGCAGTAGTTGTACGTAGGATGAACTTTTCAAGGGTATTTTCAAGAGGATTTAAAAGAGTGGTTTAAGTTTCCATGTATTTTTTCCCTGATTTCCAAGACATTATACTTTAAAGGTCATCTATTGGTAAAATGTAATAAATAGTTATGTTAAAAATTTTGGATTCCATACAAATGGTATATGAAATCATCATTCTTGTGTATAGAGGATTACTGCCTCGAGAACAGATGTTGTTCGTTCTTCCATCTACCACCATTTAATGTTATAAATAATTATATATTTATAGTTTATATATAATATATGTTATATTTATAATATTTTTATTCATATTTATTTCATAAATGAAAAATACCATCAAGATTCCAGATTTCAATAATATGATAACACAGTTTGTGGAATTGAAAATTACCACATATTTAAAGAGATGTGACTTTTTCTCTGTATGCATGGAGTGTATAAAGGATGGATATAATAAATCTATGTGAAATATATTATATATATATATGATAATAAAGTTTAAATATATATATATATAATTTAATTTTTATTCATTAAAATACGATAATGAAATTGATGTAACGTTTATGTGTATGTTTAGCCTACAATATCAACAAAATGTCTATTTCATTTCCAAACTCTGAATATTATAGATTTTTATAATTACATATATAGTGAATAAATATTATAATTTAATCATGGTTTATATTCTGAAGTTTATTATATCAGGATCTACGTAAAAAATACAAAAAATAACAAATCAATGCATACTATAAAAAAACACAATTAACACCCAAAATGATGAAAATAATGGAGGATTGAAAAAAAATGTGTAACAAGATATTATAATAATATAATATATGATATTATTAATATTATTAATATTATTTTTTATGTTATTGTAATTCTTAAAACCATTACACTATAAGTTAATGTTTTTTTACCCGAAAAGAAATCCAACTTATGTGACTTTGTCTCAATATCCATTTATTAATGCATACTTTATCATTGTTGGCCTAAATTATTATACACGGTGTAAATATATAAAATTTTAAATTTAATATCATGAATAATTAATTATTCATGGTATTGTGAGTTTCAATAGGTTTTATTTCTTCCATGTGTATTAGAACTTAAAATTAATAAGTGGTAAAAAATTACATAACTCAGCTCTTTTTCAATGGGTTATATTGCATCCTAGATATTGTTAATATTATATGATTATGTGTATAATGAATTTTAATACCTATTTATTTATTTACACTTATTATATGTGGATTTAAATTTGATACACATAGTCAATTTATTGGTTAATTCTCACTTCAACAATATGTTCATTTATGGGTTTATTTCACAATATCATTCAAGGGATATTTCTTGTTTTTTAAATCACATTAAGGTATTTAATATGATAATTTTTCAATAAACACTATCATTTTCTTCTCAAATGGCTATTCGTGACTTTTTTCATGTAATAATACATTTTCTCCACTCTTGTGTACTCAAAATGTTTTATTAAATGTTTTTAAGAAAACCTGACTTCATTTCTCTCATTCGTTACACGACATATTTTATTCTAAAAACGATGTAATAAAAAATGGTTTCCAAAAATGATATTAAACTTTCCCAAATTATTTACTAGAGGAATTTTTACCCATGTTTTTTTTTGAAAATATTATCAATGGAATATTTATGTCTCTTTCGGAACACGGATCGTTTCTAACATTTTTAACTCGTAAAAGGAATTTGATTTTTACCTTGTATGACATGTAGGGAATTACCCACCATCATGTCAATAAATTTTCATTCGAAATTTTAAATTGTTAATTTTAAATGAAAATTATTTTTTTAATGTTATTTTCCATGAAAATGATTTCAAAATGTTTTTCAAAATGAGAAGGATATTTTCCTCAAGAATGTTTTTAAATGGTAATTTTTTATTATTTTTATTCATCAATGACAAAAACCTTTTATTTTTACTCTACATGGGATATGTGGTACTGATACCATAATTATTGTTATCATATATGATTTTTTATTATTTTTCCCATGGATAGTATTGACATTCACTACCTAGATTGATTTTTATAGACCTCTATAAATATTTACTTTCCTTTTATCATAGGACGCTTAATTTACTCTAATTATCCACATCATTTATCAATGATATTTTCCTTTCATAAACTATATAACATTTTCTTCAAATGGTAATTAAAATAATAATTATTTTATTACATGGAGAATTATTAAAAAATATATATTTTTGACACAATACTAATATTTGATAAGGCACATTTTTCATTAATTAAAAAGATTAATAGATATATGAGGACTTATTTAGAAAAACAGTCTATGGGTTGGGAATCACTTTAGGAAATCCCCTAGATTCATTTGTATTCCCAATAGATAAAATATGTTTTCAAAAAACCCTTCAATTTTGTTTCTAAAAATAATATATGGGTTTCTTCTAATATACTTAAACTATCTTGAGAATAAGTCTTGATGGTAAAGGTATCATGTGCCTGGGAAACATGATGTCTAATAATTATGTATTTTTATCATTTTATTTAATATTATACATGATATTTTTCCTTTGAAATTATCTATAGATGAATTTCAATATCATTTAATTTACTAAATGTAATTTTTTTCTATTATTTTATTTTTTGTATTGATTACACACTTCCTTCTCAAATTATTGATTAAATGGAATGTTTATTAAGCTATTACCATTCCATATAATCTATTCTTATTGATTCAACATTGATTCTGCTATACTTGACCCTTACTAAGAATTTGATCTCCCCTATTTTTTGTTTACTATCTTTAGAAATACAGAAAGTGTAATAAGAGAAATATGAAAGGATATGGGAATTTTGAATAAATATATCCTTGAAAAGAAAATTATACTCTAACTAGTGTATTAATTTTTAATTCAAAACTCATGTATATCTAGATTATCAAGACTACTAAACTTTTATATCCATCATGATTTGATTTCTTGAAATCATGCTAATATAATGGTAGTAATCCTTAACTATGGGAATCTAGGGATGAGGTGATAAAATGTTCCTGACCATAACTAGGAATCATTTTAGTGGCCCTCTGGAATGAATGTTATAAAGTTTCATTAAATCAATATTTTCCATTTTTATACTATTTTTTGGATGTTTGATATGAGACTAAGAATATGTACACCCTTGGTTAAATGTTTTGTATATAAGAGATCAACCCACACCTAGGAATAATAAGTCATGTTCAGGGATGAAACTATTATTTATTCTATTTATTATTATTTATTGTAACTATTTCACCTTAATTAAATAATGAAATTATTCTTATTAAATATTTACGAGACTTATGGAATTTTCCCCTAGGATCTGTATGAAAATGATTTATTTTTACCGGAATCATTATAGGCACATTGATAATCACATGCCATGATAGTGTTATTCCATGTAAATTTCTTTCCCTATAGATTCAATATCTTTAATTATAGGTACATGATAGATGTTTATATTGTATTTAATTATAATTATTACCTATATAAAATGTTTATGTTATTATTTAGGACATTGGAAAGGATAAATAATTATATCATTGGTTTATCCTTCTCTTATGATGCTCCCCTTCTATAGATTCCCTAATGACAATGACCGCAGATCCCCCCCTTAAGAGGGGGGGTGAATCTTCCTCCGCCTGCTTATGATGCTCAACCATGGCCATTCATTTCATTTTGTAACCTAGATTTTCTCTTTACATTATCGTATATTTTGATTTTCTGAAAGGTTCCAGACTTATTTGACGACTTGCCTCAACTTGATTTGTCGACTTTAGAATTCTCAAAATCAATGGGATTCACTAGTAGATTAATACACTATACCAATGGTTTGAAACCATTGGTATAGGCCTCAAAAACGTTTTTATATACTATACCAACAGTTTGGATAACCGTGGCCATGTAAGCTGTGGGGATATGTCTATATCAACAGTTTTACCAAAACCATTGGTATAGACCTATACCAATGGTTTTCCAATCCAATGGTATAAGTAATTTGAAAAATCTATACCAACAGTTCCATAAAACTGTTGGTATATGTATTTCAAAAAAGAATCATTCGGTGAGTTTTGATCCGAGTACCTACAGATTATGATTGAACGACCTATCCAACAGCATAACTTGACTCTTGCGAATATAATTTCATAAATATATATATGTATTATCATAAATATTTTAAAGATTGATATATTTAATTTTCTATATAAGAATATTCCATAAAAAATACATGTATCTTTAAAAACGGTTCTCAAAACCCTTGGTATAGACCTATACCAACGGTTTTGAGAACCGTTGGTATAGATTATTTGATTTTGTGACCTATAGAAATGGTTTGGGGAAAACCGTTGGTATAGGGTCTCTATTATGGACCTATACCAACAGTTTGGCCAAAACCATTGTCATAGGTCCATATACGTGACCTATACCAACGGGTTTTACCAAACTTTTGGTATAAAGCCCCCTCTAACAATGGTTTGTCCAAAATCGTTGGTATATGTCCAAATTAGTGACTTATAACAATGGTTTTGGGAAACATTTTGGTATAGGTCCATATAAGTGAACTATACCAACGGTTTTCCCAAAACAGTTGGTATATATCTTATTTTCAGTAGTGATTTCTGAATCTCACCTTGGTGGATCAGTTCAGACAGAGCCGACCGCAAATTGATAATGTTGACAGATTCTTCTTCGGTTCTTGGAGATTGCAAGGCCAAGTGACCATGGGGATTCTAGAAAAAAATATATCATGATTCACTTCTCTTTTGAGGACAACATGATCTTACCCTGGTCCAGAGCTTCCAGAGCGTGCAATGGGTGTAGGTGCTTCCTTTTTCGATGGTCATTCGATTTACACAACAAGATACACCTACTTCAGAACTATGGGTAAGTTTTATAGAACTCCCAACACCCTTTAAAAATCCTTTTATTCACTATATGATAGGTAATATTTTAGGTCGTTATCTGTGTTCTCATTTTATAACTAAGTCTGTATTTCATTCGATATATCCACGTATTTGTGTTCAGGTGGATGTTTCTAAACTGATGGTGGAGTGGGTGTGGATTGCAGTGGGTGAGGAATTCTAATGGAAATAGGTTGTGGTGTTTGAGTCTTGGATAAGCTACTATTCATCCTGAAAACGTCCACGCTACCATGTTTCTTCCTTCTTTCATACTTGCAGGGATAAAAATGAGGTTGATGCCTCATTAAATCATCTAAAGTTAGTGTCTGAAGAATATTATTAAATGATTCATGTGGGAACTAAGGATCCAACTAATGTAGAATTGTTTCAAAAAGAGGGAATAAATCATAATCAGGATCCATAACATTTGTTTAATGCTAACTACAATAGCCCATTTGAGTGCCAAGATATTTATTTTATGGTCTCTAATGTGGAAAATTTGAACTCTCAGGTAGCTATTCAAGAACATATGATGCAATCTAGGACTCTACATTCTGATATGAATAATATATGTTCCACAGAGAAGAGCCATTTGATAAAATTTTCTCCTAAATGAGTCAATAAGGTTTTATAGGAGAAGTGGGGGGGGGACCCTTTGGTTGTATATGTCTTCAGGCGGATGATGAAGGATTTGAGAGATCCCATGCCAACTTCATCTAACCCTCAAGGTTCAGCTAGCATTGGAGGAAGCCAAGTGGCTGATGTTTAATATTCATAGACTCCTAAATCTATATCCTATGTGTATACAGTATGCTTAAGTAAATATCCCTCTAGAAATTAAGGACCTCCTAAACCTAAGATCCCTACAATTGAACTAGTTACAGTATGGAAATGAAGCCTGAGAAGGGATTGCCCTGTAATAAAGTCAAATAACCACTTTGAGAGATTAGATGTTAGTCTAGACCTGGGGGATGTAGATTCACAAATTGATCACCCCATTGATGGGCATGGAACCCATGGTGAGGTATCTAGTGATGCAAATCTGGCGAATTTTTGGTTGAGAGTAAAGGCCAATTTTAAGGTGAAGATCTCTTTTATCAAAGATGGAGGAAGAGAATAAAGGTGCTAGTAAAGGTCATAAGTATTATTCATATTTTGACCTTCAAATGGAGACAAGATCCATCAAATGTATGAAGGGAAATTATATGACAGGTAGCCCCAAATCCTCTGGCCCCTCTCTTAGGGAAAATTCTATCGTCTACATGGTCGTCCCTTTTAAAATAACTCTTGATGACTGCCATCCTATCAATCTCGAATTGCTTATGCATTCAGGTGAACAAAAGTTAGAGGACTGTCTATGGATCAATGCCTTAGATGTGGATACTGAAGAAATGAATTGAAGATTGTTGGGGGTGGACATGAATTCTGAGAAAATTGACTCGATTAGAAAGCAGTGCCGCATTTTGATAAGAGGCTTAAATGTAACGAAGATAAATAAAGAAGAATACATTAAAACATGGGACTATTTGGTGCATCTTTTTGAAGACATACTAATGGATGACCCAGGTACACAAGAATGTTCTATTACTTGGAAATTTTTTTGGGAGAATGATTCCAACCAACTTAAATTATCCTTCAATAATTATTTGGTTTCTTTTAGTGGCTAAAATACTTTGACTATTCCTGTTCTCACATCCCCCATAAAGTTGTTTTTAATAAAAAAAATTATCTCTAAGTGTTATTATTCAGTATTCTTGGATGATATACTTAGTTTTTGTGGTTTCGTAATTATATATATGGACTCACTACCACAACTTTATAGCCTTAATTTTATTTATAAAATGAACTACCCATAAACAATATGTAATAATATGTTTTAAGAAAATAATACATTTTGTTTTATTTGAGTATCTTTTTAGGATTAGAATTTTATAGAATTATACCTTAACTCATACATAAAACCCATATAATAAAAAGTGGTAACTTATGATTAGTATCTATATTCCTCCAAATATAAAATATTTAAAATAAATAATGATTTATTTTCATGGAAAATATCAATGAAATTCATCCGGACTTCTTCATTTCCCTTTCTTATCCTTAAACCCTTTAGAAAAATTTAAAATGTGGGATGACAACAAAAATATTAGCAACTTACATAAAAAGAATGAAGACCATTGGCCAGGGAAAAATTGGAAAACACATAAAATGTTTACCTTTAACATCAGTGTTCTTTGAGTGTGTGAAGTAACACATTTTAACATTAAAAACACAATCACATTTTTCTAAAAGAAATCCTTAAAACCCTATATAATGGAATTAAAACCACTTATTAGTGACTTAGGGTATCATTTTAATTAAACCCAATAAAATCCATTTTAATTTGAATAACCCTATGGATTAATTTCAATAAAATTACTATATAATTCATTAATAGTTATAATATATATAAACAATCATATATGATATTTTAAGATTATATGTTTTTTATGTGATAAAATAGGACTCAACACATGGTATAAGCTATATTGAATGTATCTGTAAGATATAATGGATACTACACCACTTTATAAACTATATCAAGCTCACATGTTTAATATAATTCTAAATTACCATATTATGAGTAAACATATTTCATCATGAAACAATTTTAAAAATATGTTAAAGCCATATGAGAAACAACATCAGATAAAATAAATAATTCTTTTAAAACCCAATTTACAATACTGAATACCCAAAAAAAGAGAATGTGGGTTGTATCATTGATGAAAATAGTAATCCTCTAAATGGAATTCATAAAAATATGTCCAAGTTGTTGGGGAATGCCATTTTCATTATGTATGTTAGAAATAGGACATTCCTTTTGTTGTTTATCAAAAAGATTCATATAGGACATGAAAAATAGTAATTTAGAAAAATTTAAAAAAAAAAGTAAAAAAAGAGTCCTAAAATATAAATTATTAATAATTTAATTCCATTTATAATATTTCATAAAATCATTTTAAAAACACGTATATGGAAACAATGATTTTGGAAGAAAATCATTAAAGGAATTTTTTTACAGAAAATTCACTTATCTCATTAGACACATTTGAATTATGAGACACATGAAAGGACAAAATTAAACAAAAATATATGTACCAAGATAATATATAAATTAATTACATAACATATCAATAGGTATTTATATACAAATTAGAAAGATTATAGGTTTATAATATCAAAATATGCCTCAATGAAGGGAGATTGATACGAAGTCACTTACTATGTGTCTGAATTGTACCGTGGGTCTCTATCAATCTGGATTGTAAACTAATGGTTATTATTTACTTTATTCGGAACCTATTTATGGTTTATAATTATTTCTTCCACATACGATGATGTTATAGACAATTATATAATCAATTTTTTTATGTCTGATGTTTTGACAACATTCATATTATGTGTCCAAAATGACTTTGGTAGATCGACCATGATAAAAAGATCATTAATTTAACATCTAAATAATAATAATCATGACATATTTATCATATTTATACTTAAATTATACATTTATGACATAGAATTAATTCTTTTTTTTCAAAATTGTATATGTTAACTTCATGGGGATGATTGGTAATACATAGACAAGAGTAACATTTCCATTTTTCAATAACCATTATAGAGAAAATTTATAAGTATTTTAATCATTAAGGAATTATTATAATATTATAAATACCAAATTATTTATTAAAATATTTTTATATATGTAATCAATGTTTTTTGGTGATGAAAAGAGAATCACATCACATCATGAAGGTGGTATTCCACACGTTCAAGAATGACATTATAATTTCTCGGTGAGTGAAATGGTTAGAATAAAAATGATTAATTGTAATTTAAAATTGATAAATATGTCATGAAAAAAAATAATTACATTAATGTCAGTTATATTCATTATATTTACTCTTATTACCTTTTAAGGAATTAGTGAAAACAAATCACATAGCTTCGTATGGCGTTAATACACATTACTCATGTGATATGTTATTGTATCCCTTACAAAAAGAAAAGAAAAAATATATATATTATAATTTATCACTATATATGTTTCATTATTTTATAAATATCATATATATTTATAAACACATATTAGATACATCATCTTAAACAACCCACATATGTAGTAATAAAAACTTGAATGACATCAAATCAAGTGGCGGTGGTCCGACTTACGGAAGAGTGGGGATTTTGAACCCATTCTATTAAAGTGTAATGGTTTTGAGGTTGTGACCTAATTATAAAAACATCATAGTATATATAATATACATAGGTTATTATATCATAATTATTAAATAATAATTCATTGAGGTGGTGAAATAAAGAAAATAAATATTCCCATTGAATAGCATCACCTATTCCTTGAGTATTCATCTTATAATTGCACAAATGCCTTCCTCTGTTATCTTTCATTGGAAAATAATTATTCTATAAAGGTATTAAAGAAGATGGTATTTTTTTATGGGAAGGTAATTTCTGATCCAATTTGGTTTTAAGGTGTGATGAATAGAAGATATGAGTGGCCTATTATTAGTGAGGTGAGTGGAACACTTGATTTTTTTTGAATCAATTCAATGAAACCCATTTTTGTACCATCCTGCATGCTTCTAATATTGATCATACTAAATCCATGAAGTGTTACAGTTGAAATATTTCTATAAAATGGTTGTTTTACAAGTTTGAGGTAATTTCATAGCCTTCTCTTCTACTATTAACCCCTAGTAAATCTAATTTTACCTTAACCGTGGTAATTATTTTTTACTTTTTCTCTATTAATTCTGGTAAAAAAATTATTTTAACTTTTAATGAAATAAATAATATTATTATTCCAATTATTAAATACATTTTTCAAAATTAAATTCATAAAATTGGAATAGTTTAATTAAGATTTAATCTTGATGATGTGATAAGAAATATTGTTTTGAAAGTGAGAATTTAAAAAATAATACAATGTTTTCATATAAAAAATCTACATGAAAATTACTAAAATGAAATAAATTGGATAATTGATAGAATATGAAAATAAATTTATATTAAAATAAATCAAATATATAACTTAACATTCTAAATAATCCAAATGAAAATAGATTGTTTAATTAAAATTCAATATTTTCACTATTAATCAAATAATAATTTTTTTAAAGAAATAAAAAAATTAAACCCTAGGATAATATTGAAATTATGATGTCAAAATTTAATTTAATTTTTTCCTCATAATTATAGTGATAAAAAATATTTTTATACTATTTATGCAATGAAAGACTAAACTGTCTTCTAGAATAAAAATTATAGTTTTCTAGAATAGAATTATATTTTTTTCAAATGGTTCTAATTTTTTCGTTATTAATTAAATGAAAAAAATGAAAATTTGTAAAATATATATCTTATAAGTTTAGTTAATAATATTAGTACTTTATATTATATTTTCTGGGATAAAATCTATCACATTAAGTTAAAATATTTATATAATATGTCAAATTTCAACTAGATTTTATGGTGTTTGTAGTGAAATCTAAACTTAGTGATTTGTAAAATAAATGCTATTGAGGAGATATAATTTATTTCAAATAAATATATAATAAAAATAAAATGGTGTTTTATTTTATTCGAATATTTTTTTGGTATGTCACATAAGCTATCGAACTAAATTTTCAACATTTAAAACATCATGTTGTTACATCATCCCAACCCCTTTTAATAAATTAAATCCCCACATTTTTAAATTTATCTCATTAATAAATTGAATAAAAATATGAAAATATATTTGTTTTAATTCCTCATAGTAAATAGGGTTAATAAAACATTAACTTAAAAAGAGTGAATTTTAATTACAAGGGTTTTATGGAATAACACATAATTGGGTTTTTATGTTAGAGATCATTGGTTGTAACTGATGTTTTGAAAAATGATGAAATGAATAAAACAATTTAGAGAGTGATTGAGTTAATTGATTATAAAAAATTATATAATCAATGGAATGATGATAGCCTCATGAAAATAAATGTGTGATTATTTAAAAGACCATAATATTCAGTGGATATGAATATAATTAGATAAAATTATTTGTTTCAAAATACATTACCAAAAAATGAGTATTTATTTTATTATAAATGATTATAAGAATATATACATAACTAATATGTTTCATTCTGATTAGATCAATTTCATTTAATGGATGTGCTACAATTAATTTATTATTCATATATTACATTAGGAAATGAATATATAAATTTTATTTTTTGTCTTATTAACTAAAAATCACTTTTAATTGTTCATATGATCTATAAATGAGTGAAAATATTTCTTTCTGTCTCTAACTATATTCAAAAATCAACATGGTTTGAAAAAATTTATCCAATATAATTAATTATAATTTAAACATAAAAAGTAACAATACTAGAAAATAAATAATAAATATTTTTCAAATCATTTTTCTAAAACGAATTTCATATTAACTAAGAAATCATGTAAAAAAATCATAATCACTAAATACTTATCAACCCACAGTCAGGGGTTCAACATCTAGGACCATTCTGGATGCTATGAGTTTTTACCTAGTATACAAGTAGTCCTTTTTCTAGCACATTTTATAATAATTCCAATAATACTATAAAAAATTTATGGACATTAATGAAATAAATTTAATCATTTAATAAACTTTTCAAATATGGTTATCAATAAATGCATTTTTCACAAATCCATTTAATCGAATTTTTCTATTATTAAAATGTCATTAATTATAATATTATCTCTGAATTATAACAATTCCAATAAATTTATTTCTATAAAATTTAAAGTCATTATTCCTCAAATAAATTTTCAAATATATCATATATTTCATATATGAATTAATGTTTAATAAATATATTCAATGGTATTTAAATATTATAATGCAAAGACCTTGAAATTTCAAGGAATTTTTTTTCTTAAATTCTTTGGAATTTTACGAGTCCGCAGTTTCTAACAACGCGTGATTCTGAGGCCCGGAGTTCCCAGAATGATCCGTCGAAGTTTTTCTAAGCTTAAATAAACGTGTGTATAAAATTTTCCTGAAAAAGTGGAATAAATCTTCAACGGTTACTCAGATCCTATATCTGAGGCCACCATTGTGCTCAAGATGGCGGGTTTACCCTAGGCATGACTTATGTTTAGTCTTCGCGAGCCTCCTACGAGAAAACTCAAAAATGGAGTAACTCTAAATAAAATAATTAAATCAAGTTATTTTACTTTTCAAATGCTTTATAACTCACAAATGGTAACTCGGATTAAAAATCTGAGACCACCGCTGAACTTGTGAGGGTAATCTTTCTTCAAGAAGATACTAATGTGGGTCACTGAGGACCACCATGGAAAGTTAGTTCTTCCCCACAAATAAAACAATTACGTGAAAATTATTTTATTATAAAATTCATAACCATTAAAAGGTAACATGGATTGGAAATCTGAGGGTACCGTTGGGTTCGTTGGGTCTTGTTTCACATAGGTAGAGCCTAACCTTGACCGTAGTAGGTCTAGGGTGTCTGTTAATAATTTTCCGAACATTTTTTTGGTACGTTTAGTAAAAGTTCGTTTGGTATTTTATATCTTTTGAACCGGTTCTTGGAATTGAAATCTGAGGACACCAATTAACTCGCAGCACCGATATTCGATTAAGGAGACCATTAATGCAGTTTCGTTTGGTTGAGAGTGGAAGTTAATTATTTTTGGTTTGTTGTTTAAATATATATAAATATGATTTAGATATTTTTATTTTGTGGGTGGTTATAATCCCCAAAGGGAGGTTAGTAGTGAGGCCCACCCCCACATAACCTCTCATGAGAGCATAATGTGTGGTGGGTCCCACACTAACCCAAACCATTCACCTCCCCTCAACTCCCTTAAACTCAGATGAACCCCCCATTTATGTGGTTAAACCTTCACATTCCACCTTCCTCCCATTAATGTTTCCAACAACAGATTAATTAATGCATTTATTAATTAATTTGTGGGGTCAAAATTTCATATTGATTTAATTTGAAATTCTTGGAAACATTATAATATTGGGGAGCCATTTATTATATTGTGCTTGGAAAAAATTTGGTGGTGGAACATTTAGAGAATTAGGGAGAGAGAGATCAACCCTAAAGAACACGAAGAAGGTCCTTTCTCTCAAATGAAGAATGACGAGACCATCTTGTATCGTCATCCAAGACACAAGAGGAGGAGCTAACTACGAGAAACATCGACTACGCTTCTTCCTAGGACCCACCCCGACGTCAACGAATCGACGTCGTCTATGAATTCTTTTCCTTCGAAGTTGACAGGACGACACAGTTTTCTGCAATGCCCGACCTCCGTGACATTCGTCTTTCGTGGCTCGTCGATGTGAAACACTCTTGAAAATGAGGTAGGGGGTTTGTATAATTTATGATGAATAAATTATACCTTCGTTTTGGTTGAATGCAAGTGATTGCCTATGGTCATTTGTTACCACGTAACACGGAGGGCGCAGGCCGAACAAATATGGCCCGATGACCCTCTTTTGTTTCCTAATTTTATTCGTGATGGAGACGGTGTTGTAAGAGGTGGCGGCGAACAAAGTTTGTAATGAATGGGTGCGGTGACGACTTAAGGCTGCGACAGCCGCGCGCTGGGCCAAAGAAGACTGAGGCACCGGGTGCCGCGCAAAAGGGATACGGTAGCCTGAAACCATGGGCCACTCGACCAAAGAAGAACCGGCCGACCGTAGCTGGCTGGATAGGGAGACCCCGATGCCACAAGGGATGCCACGCTGCGGAGGACCGCGACCCGCGCTCCACGGGCTGCTTCGGCGGTGAATCGGCCGGCTGCCTACCGGCCAGGTTTAAGGCCATAGCGCCACCTGGCGTTGCATGCAGATGAAACGTGGCCTGCCCATGCATGCCGCTCTTGCTGGTGAAGACCGGCCTGCCGAACAGGAGGGATGGCGCCGCTTAATGCTGCCATTTCGGAAAACTGGGGGCCGCGCCCCCCGATCCGCTCAGCCAACTGGTCAAGCCGTGGCTAGCCGCGGGCCGGGCCTCACCCAGCTGAGCCAGCCCTGGGCCGGGCCACGCTCTTTCGGGCCGGGCTGCACCCCTCTGGGCCTGGCAGACCCCTTTAGCCGGGTTGGACCTGCCGAGCTAGGATGGGCCGACCCGCCCGCCCATCGGGATCGATGAGCATGGTCCGTTTCTCTTAAATGTGGATAACATCTTGACCGTGTGTCCGATAGATGCGCCGTCTATGGAACTAGGACCCTTATGATGAGGATGTCATTTTGATATAATCTAAATGAGTTTTGGAAAACTTTGAAAAACAGCTGGGTTTGGAATGAGCGTAATTCCAACTGGGCCGTTGGAATGGAAAAGCTAATAACTCTTAGACCGTGCATCTGATTGATGAACCGTCTATCGTATTGGGTTTCTTTTTAAAAGGAAGAACTTTGGGATACATCAACTCGGGACTTCGTGATAGTTGATGTATCGACCCCTTGGCTTGAGGAGCAGACCCTCCCGGAATCAAGCATGCTTTGTATAGGAACCCTAGAGCTGGCTGTGACTATGAAGACTACCATACTGAATCCTCCATGGGTTCGGTAGCAACGAGACTGGACTAAATCTTCTATGGGTTGGACATAAATTTGATTGAACTGAATCCACCGAGGGTTCAACAACAATCAGACTGGACTGAATCCTCCGTGTGTTCGACATCAATGAGACTGGACTGAATCCTTCATGGGATTGACAACAATGAGACTTGACTGAATCCTCCGTGGGTTTGAAAGCAACGAGATTGGACTGAATCCTCCATGGGTTTGATAGAAACGAGATGGGACTGAATCCTTCGTGGGTTCGACAACAATGAGATAGGACTGAATCCTCGGTGGGTTCAACAGCAATGAGATGGGACTGAATCCTCTGTGGGTTCGACAACAACGAGAATAGACTGAATCCTCCGTGGGTTCGACAGCAATGAGAACAGACTGAATCCTCCGAGGTTTGAGGAGATACTTATTACCAGGCAGCAAAAGACTAGATGGAGTTGATTACTGGAGGTTTCCACCTAGTTGAGACACAAGTAGAGCGGATTTTTATCATAAATACTAGTCTTTTTTAGTGATTGACCTTGAGGATTGTCCACATAATGATGAAGTTTTTGTACTTGGACCATTTTCTGAGATGGTATCTTTGGGAAGTGTGCCAAATATAACACTGCATGTTGGTCAACAGTCAATACCGGTGGTATCGGTAGGGGAAAATTGTTGGCTTAGTGCCTTACATGTGTTTCAGCACTGGATATCCCTCAATTTCCAAGGCGAGCCAGACCCACAGGCAGCTAAGGACTAGCTTGAGAAGGTTGATGAGAGTTTTCTAGAGCTTATACAGCTTCGACAGGATGACATGTTGGTAGCTGAGTAATCATCAAGGTATACTGATATTTCCTGGTACTTGATGAATATGATTCGATCAGTTATTTAGAGATCAGACCTGTGAGTCAGGTTTGTTTAAGGATATCTAACTCAGCACTTTTTCCTCTATGCATTCTTACTTGTGTTAGGGTGCTAGAGAGAACCTTTTTGGTTGAATGTTCATTGTCTAAGAGGATACAACCAGTGAATGTTAACAGTTGGAAATAATGAAACTGATGTCATTCATAAATACTTGAGCGTGTAAAATGTTTCATGTAGAGGAAGTGTTAAGGAAAAATGAATCTTCAAGGCAGCAAACGTGGAAGAAAAGCTAGGAGAGCAGCTTGAGGGGGTGAACATTACGACATGTTACAACCACCAACCTTTGTAGTTCCCGTTAGGCTCATGGAGCTGGAGGGAAGGGGAAGAGAGTAGCCGCATGCAGTCAAGGAGTGTAACCCAAGGGATCTATGAATTATTTGAGGTACGTGTCTACTACTAGCTGCCATATCGATAGACATAGGTACCAATCATTCCTTCATTCCACGAATCTTCTTCCAGACCTTGAGTTTCCAGTTGAGCCATTGACTTGACCCTCACATCTATAGATAACTTTGGGAGGAGACTCGATAATCACACTTACACCGATAGTTTGATCCGACCCTCGAGTCTAGAGTTTCGGTTGGAACCTCATGGTGGCAACGTCGAGGCCTTACGATGTTAATTTGTGTATGTACTGGGAAACCACAGTTCATACACAGATTGACTATATTACTCAAAAAGGTTGTGGTTTATCTACAAAGTTGGGATGTAGTTTTCCTCAGTCAGCGAAATCGAAAACCTGGGCAACACATATTGGAATCATGCATAAGAGTGTGCATTCGATCACTCAAAAGTCGGCCAGACTTACCTTTATGCCAGACTTCTCCAGAGTTGCAGCACGACTATTAGTTTTGACGAAGAAGGGGAAAATTTCATTTGGTTAGATAGATGCCAACAGAGCCTTCAAAATCTGAGGAAGAGGGTCACTAGTGCTCCCATATTCAGGCTACGACAAAGAAGGTGCATATCATCCAGGAGTAGATGAAGACTTCAAAAAGTAGACAGAAGTCCTATACCAATAGGAGACAGAGACCACTGGAGTTAGAGGATGGCGACCACGTCTTCTTACGGCTCTCACCTCGATGCAGTCTATAGAAATTTGGCCGAGGTGGCATGTTATCTCGGTGCCTTATCGGGCCATTTCAGGTCCTCAGCAGAGTAGGAGAGGTGGCTTACCACCTGGCCCTTACACCTCAGTTGCACAGGGTGCACGATGTCTTTCACGTATCTCAGTTGGGAAGATACGTGCATGACCCATCCCACATCATAGACCATGGGGAGAAGGATGTCGATGAAGAGGCTACATTCACGGAGGTCATGGTGAAGATCAAGTATCGATAGAAGAGGGTCCTTCATAGATGTTTGATTCCTCTGGTGCTTATTCGCTGGCAGCACGAGAACCTCCCGAAGGGAACATGGGAGTAGTAGTCTCAGATGCATCCTCAGTACACACTTTTTCCCCCTAGTGTATGTTGTAGCTTTACGGGGTTGTAAATCCCTAAGGTGGGGGTAATGTAAAGACTCAAAAATTTCAAATAATTTTTTTATTAAATTCATTGTAATTTTTCGAGTCTGTAGTTTCTAATGGCGCGCAATTCCGAGGCCCGAAGTGCCCGGAATGATCTGTCGATGTTTTGTTAAGCTAAAATTAACACATGTATGCAGTTTTCCGAAAAAAGTAGAATAACTTCTAAATGGTTACTCAGATCAAAAATTTGAGCCCATCATTGTGCTCAGGATGGTGGGATTACACTAGGTGTGACTTATGTTTTGTTGGTGCGAGCCTCCAGTGAGAAAACCCGAAAATGGCATAACCGTAAATAAAATAATTAAATAAAGTTATTTTATTATTCAAATGATTATAACTCACCAAAGGTAACTTTGATTAAAAATATTATACCACCGATGAACTTGTGAGGGTAAAATTTCTTTAAGAAGGTTCTAACATGGGTCGGCAAGGCCCACCAGAGAAAGTTAGTTTTTAGCCACAAATAAAATAACTAAGTGAAAATTATTTTATTGTAAAATTCATAACATTTAAACGGTAACTCGGATTGGAAATCCAAGGGTACAATTAGGTTCAATGGGTCGTTTTTCACTTAGGAAGAACCTAACCTCGACTGTAGTGGGTTTAGGGTGGCTGTTAATAATTTTCCAAACATTATTTCGGGTACATTCAGTAAACGTACATTTGGGATTTTATATCATTTGAACCGGTGCTCGGAATTGAAATCTGTGGACACCGATGAACTCAAAGCGCCGATATTCACTTAAGAAGACCTTTACCACAGTTATGTTTGGTTGAGAGTTGAAGTTAATTTTTTGGGGCTTGTTGTTTAAATAATTAAAAATATGGATTATATATTTTTATTTGTTGGGTAGTTATAATCTCCAAAGGGAGGTTGGTAGTGGGGCCCACCCCCACATAACCTCTCATGAGAGGATAATATGTGGTGAGGCTCACATGAACCCAAACCTTTCACCTCCCCTCAACCCCCTTAAACTCCCATGAACCCCCCATTGATGTGGTTAAACCCTTCATATTCCACCTCCCTCCCATTAATGTTTCCAAGACAAGATTAATTAATGCCTTTATTAATTAATTTGTGGTGTCAAAATTTCATTTTGAATTGTTTTGAAATGTTTGTAAACATAATAATATTGGGGAGAATTTTATTATAATGGTCTTGGAAAACATTTGGTGGTGGAAATTTTGGAGAATTAAGGAGAGAGTGTTCTTCCCCGAAGAACACGAAGAAGGTCCTTTCTCTCCAATGAAGAACGATAATACCGTCTTCAATATTCATCCTAGACACAAGAGGAGGAGCTTCCCATGAGGAACGTCGACTACGCTTTTTCCTCGGATGCACCCCGATGTCAATGAATCGACGTCGTCTACTAATTATTTTCCTTCAACGTTGATGGGGTGACACCGTTTTCCACGACGCCCGACCTCCGCGATGTTCGTCTTCCAAAACTCGTCAACAAGCAACACTCTTGAAAAAAGGAAGGGGGTTTGTATAATTTAAGTTGAATAAATTATACCTTCATTTTTGTTGAATGCAAGTGATCATATATGGACATTTGTTACCACCTAACGCGGAGGGAACAGGCCGAATGAACATGGCCTGACAACCCTATGTTGTTTCCTATTTTTATTCACGATGGAGATGGTGTTGGAAGAGGTGGCGATGACCAGAGTTGGAAACAAACAGGGGTGGCGACGACCGAAGGAGACGGCGGCAACGGCAGCCACGCACCGGCCCAAAGAAGACCGTGGCACCGGGTTCTGTGCCGAAGGGAGAACGCCGCCCGAAACCGCTGGCCGCTTGGCCATAGAAGAATTGGCCGACCGTAGCTAGCCGTACTGGGAGACTGCGGCACCACAAGCGGCACCGCGCAGCGGAGGACCGCGGCCCGTGATCCGTGGGCCACTTCGGTGGTGAATCGGCCGGCCACCTGCCAGCCTGTTGGAAGGCCACGACGCCATATGGAGACCCGTGCGGATGAACCACAACCCGCCCATGAGGGTCGCTCGCGTCGGTGAAGACAGGTCGGCCGGACAAGAGGGGTGGCACCTCTCGGCACCACCGTTTCTGAAAACCGAGGGCCGCACCACCCAATCCTCTCGCCCAGCCGTGGGCCAGGCCACGCCCCACCAGTCCAGGCCAACCCCCTTAGCCGGGTCGGAGCTGCCGAGCTAGGATAGACCAACCCGTGAGCCCACCGGGCCTGACAGGTCGAGCCTGTTTTTCTTAAATGAGAATTACTTCTTGACCATTCATCTGATCAACGCGCCATCTGTGGCACTAGGACCCTTACGACGAGGCCGTCCTTATGTGATATTCTATGTCAGTTTTGGACAAAATTGAAAAATGGATGGGTTTGGAATGAGCATAATTCTAACCGGGTCCCTGGAACGGAAAAGCTAATAACTCTTAGACCGGGCGTCTAATTGACGCGCCGTCTGTCGCATTGTATTTCTTTCTATGAGATGGAACTACGGGATAAATCAAATCAGGACTAAGTGATAGTTGATGTATCGACCACTTGGCTCAAGGGGCGGACCCTCCCGGAATCGAGCGTGCTGTGTGTGGAAACCCTAGGGCTGGCTGCGACTGCGACGACTACAGTAATGAATCCTACGTGGGTTCGAGAGCACCGAGACTGGACTGAATCCTCCGTGGGTTCGACAGCAACGAGACTCCACTGAATCCTCCGTGGATTCGGCAGCAACGAGACTGGACTGAATCCTCCGTGGGTTCGACAATAACACGACGGGACTGAATCTTCCGTGGGTTCGACAACAACGAGACTGGACTGAATCATTCATGGGTTCAACATCAATGAGATGGCAATGAATCCCTTGTGGGTTCGACAGCAACGAGACCGGACAAAATCCTCCATGGGATCGATAGCAAGGAGACCGGACTGATTCCTCCATGGGTTCGACAACAACGAGACCGGACTGAATCCTCTGTGGGTTTAATAACAATGACATACTGCTATTTTAGGTTTTTGAAGGTATCTGTTATTCGACAGTGAAAGATGATTCAGTGGATTCCACTAATCATCTCTTACTCTCATTAGGTTGTTTATACCAAGTGTGAGCTAAATCTTGACTTTCAATCATTATCTTTGATATGATTGACTTAATATCCTGTGTGGACTGGGTTGCGATTGGGATTGATAGTTGTAGCCGACCTGTGATTGATAACTTAGGTATATGTATGTGCATATTCCTAATTACAGTTTTTTGATACATCGTGATTGTATCATTATTTTGTGGTTTATCCTTCTTGGCTTCTGGGAGACCTTAGGGGGTCTCAGGGTCCCTTCTAAGTATCATATACTCTCTCATGCATGGGATATGCGCGCACTATGTTGTGTTGGATGCAGACGACATACATCATTGATTGAGGTGGAGACTTGTGGAGCTGGATGGTAACCGGAGGTGGACCACATAGAGAGACATACCAGAAGTGGAAGGATGAACTTGTGGTGCTATAGAGGCCATCTGTAGCCACCCTTCAGGTGGGACTTTCGGAGGATGACTCAACGGTTGTTGTTTTTCTCTACTGTAGTGGTATTGTAATTTACTGTTGGGATTGTATTTCTGGCCCCTTTCCTTTCAGAACTTCCCTTTGTATAGATTATTTTCTTAGTGTTTACTTTTGGTTGCGTACTCTGTTGTGGTTGTTTAATTATTAAAGGCAATGACTTCCCTATTTATCCGGATTTACACCTTTTGTGTTTGTCGCCATCCCCTGGCCTATAGAAGGCGGGCTTGGGGTAGTCATGGTATGGGCCCTAAGGACGGGTCGTGACACATAAAACATAAAATTACGGGTTCATATGACATTGATATTATTATCAACATTGGATGAATACCAAGCTCCCTATTGTTGTCACTACTTCACCATATGACCCAATATTAACTATAGAAGTAGAAAATGATTCTTCTACAACTTTGTTCTTGTAATCAAAAATATTTCCACCAATAATAGGTAATGTCAGACACCTGTTCGTATAATGTCCCAAATAATTACCACTAAAACATATCACTATTTATGGTCAATCTATTATCTTATTCTTGGATTATTCAACACTCTTTTTTATAGTCACAAATCTTGTGAAAAATATTACCACTTCAGAAACACATTCTATATTCTATAATACATTCAAAATAATGTATTTTACAAAAATTAGAACATGTTTAGGGATTTCTTATATGCTTCTTATTTATTTATTTTAAATTTTCTTCCTTGTTGAATATTTCATACTATTAATATCTTGTGCTATAAAACATTGAGAAAACTCTATCTCAACATTATTTCCCAAAAAAAACATTTGTATAAATTTTTAATTATTATATAGCCAGATCTACCAATTTTTTTTAATCCAAAGTAAAATATATTAATTATAATTTCAATTTTTTAAAGAAAAAATAATTTATTTACTATGCCATTCTTGTACAATGTATTCTTACATGGCCATTGAGCCTTCAAATTTTCCTCAATTATAGAAATTGTTTCTCTATCTAACGATGAACATAATTGGGGAAATAATTCTCATGAAAGATATTATTAAATGTTTTATATTCCATAGACTCAATATAATATTTATCTCTTGTATTTTTAAATAAATAACACCATCAGTCATCTTCATCATCAAAATAATAAATGTAAATGGTTACATATTTATTTTTCAAGCATCTCATGACATCAAATATAATTTCACAAAAGTTGATCCATCCATCAACTACCAAAGGATTGAATAACCCAATGAAGGATGTGGGATGTGGGATGTTTCCTCTTCAAATTACCCACTATTTACAAATCATTTCATGGTATATTGGGTTCCTCTCTACAGTAGATTCCCAAAAAAATATTATCTCGTGACATCTAAGAAATAACTCTAACAAAATATTATATTCAAATTCCAACCATCTTGAGACGCTGAGTTAGATATATATTTTATCCTTGGTTTCAACCCATTATATCTTCCACTTTTAATCATTGGAAAACAATTCTAAACAGATTTATATTATATGAAACATGGTAATCTTAAAAATTCAATATCATTTCATCTTATCCAAAATGAATAAACAATAATGGGTATTCTATTAACATTGTCAAGTACTATAAATATTGTGGAGCAACCCATTGATGCCAACTATAAGGACCAATCCTTAAATAATTCATAATCTTGGGTTTTAATTCAATAGTCAATTTTCTTACATTATGGATATTTTCATGTTTAGAGTTTTGTAGAATTAGGCCAAAACACATACCTAAAAAACCATAACATAAAAATTGGAGACATATAATAATTATCTATTGCTTCTATATTATATATATATTAAAATAATTAAGGAATTATCTACATGTAAATTGTTCATACCTTTAAACATGAATTCTTTCTATCCATTACCCATCGTATACCCCGTAATTTTTTTAAAACATTGGATGAGCATAGAAATATCTGTAGGAGACCTAAAAAATAAATAAATAAATTTTTACAATTAAATTAAAAAAACTCATAAATAATTAACTTTACTTTCAATTTTCTCATAATCTATGAAGTAATATAATTTCAGATGAGAAAAAAAACAAGTTTTTTATATATAAATCCTTTAAAACCCATTATAAGTAATTAAAAACATCTATTTGGTGACATAAAGAATAATATTCATAAGAAAATTCAAAAATAATTTTAATTGGAATATTTTTATGTTCAACATCGAATATTACCATTACTAAATGCATTGGAGATCTAAAATGATGCTTAGACTTCTTTTTAGTTATATTAGTCTCCATTGATTTTCATGAGATATAATGTTGTCCAACCATTCATATTATATATATTTTGATCATATATGAACTATAATTTGGATGGATTATTCTTAAAATATGTATCAAGATCACATGTTTTATATAATCCTCACATTCCATATCATAAATAAAAAATACATTATAAAAACCATTAAATAACTCTTTTAAACCCATATGAAAAACACATTCGAATAAAAATATACCTTTAAAAAAATTATCAACCACCATGTTCCCAAAAAAATGTGAATGGTCCTTTTTCATTGATGAAAGTAATAATTTTTTTATTGCTGTATAGAGAAACTAAAAAGAGAAACAAAATTGGAAATGTTTCTTTCAACATGTACGTTAAGAATAGAACATTCCTTTTTGGGTTTTTCAAAACATTCAGTATAAAAAATAGAAAACGATTAAATTTTAAGATCATTAAAAATATTTTCAAAAAATATATATAAAATTTAATTTTTAAATATTCTATATCCACATTAAATTTTTCATAAAATCATTTTTAAATCAGAGAGATTTAAATGAATGTGTTAGTTGCAAATCATTAAAGATAATGTTTTTAGAGAAAATTCCTTTATCAATTGTAAAATATTTGAATCATAAATCCCCTTATTTAATCAAATTATAAAAACTAAAAATTCCATGAGAATAGAGAAATTCATGGTATAAAATACCAGTTGATTGGTATATACACCTCATAAAATAGTATAAGTGTATGATTACAATATATTCATTAATGAAAAGAATTTGAGAAAAAGTCCCTTACCTTGTGTCTTATATGTCATGTCTGTCTTTATCTTCATTAATTATAAAATTATGTTAATTTTTTTGAATACTGGAAAAAATCATGTTTATTATTACTTTTATTTAACTAATTACTAGGTTATTTACAATTACCTCATCATATAAATTTAGGTCATATATTTTTACCATATTCGATTTATATGTAAAAAATGACTTTAGTAGGGTGACTATGGCCAAAAGTGCCATTATTTAAATAGATGTATAATAATAATACTGAAATAGTTATCATATATATAAATTAATTTATGTTTTAATAATAATCTTGAAAATGGTTTTAAGATATTATTTATGTTATTATCCTAGATACTGTAGGCCATACATATGTCTAAGTAGCATTTCAATTTTCAATAGCCATTATGGAAAGAAGGTATGAATTATTTTATCATTAAATTATTATATTAATATCATTCATACCATATTATTTGTTTAAATATATTTTTATATATGCATCATATAGAATGGTGTCGAAAATTTAGTTGCATTGATTCATGAAGGTGGTCATCCACACATTTATGAATGACGCAATCATATTTTAGTGACTGAAACATAATAAATAAAATGATATATTATCTTTTCAGAATGGAAAAATGGGATTAATTTCATAATTATTGAATTTATATCACATATATAAATTAAAATTACTCTCATTTCCTCCAATTTATAGTGCCATTGAAGATGAATAACATCGTTTGGCAAGTCTATAATCATTCATACACATAAGAAATGTTGTGGTATCCTCGATGCAATAAAATGTAAAAAATTGAATATATGATAGAATGAATAAATATGTATAATTATGTTATACGTATAGTATATATAATGTATATACATTATCATACCAAATCACGAAAGGTGGTAATGAAACAAATGAATGATATCATCTCACGAAGTGGCGGTCCGATGTACAGATGAATGATGATTTCATAACCCATTTGATGGAAGTAGAGATCATTTTAGGTCATGAAGATATTATAAAAAATATATTATATGGAAGATACTTAGTGTTATTATATCATCATGGATTAATTAAAATTTATATATTTGGATATATAAATAAAATGAACACACTCGTTGAAGAACATAACATCTTTTTCATCTATCCTTCAGAGGATTGATCAAAATCCATCCTCTGATGAATTATTTAAAAAAAATAAGGAATATGATGATATTATGGATTTTTTTTGTGATTTGGGATGTTATTGGTGGAATAGAATAGTGTTAATGGTTTTATAAAGAGAGGAGATGGTGGATTTTATACGTGAGGTGAGAGGAAAAATAGTAATATTTTGAAAATATTCAAAAATACCATGTTTTTATCATTCCAGAAGCTTCTAAAATGGGCCATTAACGAACCAATAATATATTAGGTGGAAATATGGATATAAAAGGGCTGTTTTATATAACAACTTAGGTTTTATATGATTTTTTTTTGTAATAATTTTATTTCTATGATTGTGTACATTGAACACAACATGAAGTTTATGTGAACAATGAAATATTTCTAAAAATTATGTGTTCATTATTACATAGATATTAAATTTTAGGGGATGAATATTAATAAGTAACTATGTAAATAAATACAATTTTTCAAATCAATTTTAATTTATTCTTATTGTCATATAAAATGATCACACAAATTTTTAGTAATGTCATTTTATTCTTCAAAAAATGTATGCTTTCCTAAAAAAAGAGTGTACTATTTTTATAAATAAATATAAATTCTATTTTTTATTTAATTTTTTTGTTAATATTAATTCAAATTATTATTTAATAATTTTAATATAAACATAAAACGCATTTTTATAATTTTTATGAAAATAGGAATAGGGAAAAATATTGATTTTTTTTGAAAACTATATTTTATTTTAAAGTTTTTACAATTTAAAATTATGTTTTAGATTATTTTTAATGATTAATTAATTATTATTATTTAAATTAATTTAATTATAGTGTTTTAATTGGATTTTATACTTTAATTTGTTAGAAAATATTTTTATATTTTAAATGGGAATTTTTCCGACAAAAAACATTCTCTCATTATGTTTTTCAATTTTTATTTTAAATAAAATTATTCCGCATATGTATTATTAATTTTAAAAAATTAACTTATTATATAGAATAATTTCATCCAATTTAAGTAGATATTTCCCATTTATTTTCAGTTATAATGAATAGAAACTATGGTCAAAATTATTACCTCAGTAAATGATAAAACGAGTTAATAGGGCATAAGAATATCTGATTCTGCTAAAATGAATCATTATATTTTTTAATTGATAAAGGTAATTATACCATTAACCCCTAAGGATTCTAATTGAGTTATATAAATGACTATTATCCATGAAGATGACATAGATATTATTAAAATCAATGGAAGTGACAAAATGTCAAAACTTTTTATAATAAGGATTATATTTTTAACATGTTGTAATAAATAAGATATGATCTACAATAATTTTTTTTACTAAATATAAATTATGTATAAACATAATTTTAATTTATTTATAATATAAATTGATAATAATGTTATCATAAATAATTAAATAATGGCGATGAAGTAACTATTCAATTAATAAAAAATTAAATATATGATATTAAAAGATTTCACATAAATATAATTTGAATTAATTAAGCTTATCCAAGAAAATTCTAGATTATTAGGATATACTATGGGTGCATTAAATGATTTATTTGTAATTTATATATTCTTTATTTTTAATTTCATTGTAATGAATTGTGTTAAATATATACTAGTGATATTTTTAAAAAAATAATATTTTACTATATTATTTAAAAATCCAAGGAAAACAAAATTAAAAATTAAATGATATGTTATGGTCAAAATATCATTAATTAGATATTTATATTTCGATGGATACTTTATAATTAAATAAATTTAAACCTCTAAATATTGATTTTATTTTAATTTAATTAAAATTAAAATATGTTAACTAAGGGTTAAATTAAATTATAATGTTTAAAATTAAAAACAAATATGGAAAATATATTTGTTCGGTGATTAAAAACCTATTACACTTTACCTTGTCATCCCTATATATTTTTTTGAGTTTTTATTGATGTTAAATTTGTTATAAATAATAATTTTGAGAAAATCCAAAAGTTCCCCTAACGTCCATTATAAAAGGATACCTCTTCCTTCACTTAATTTATCCATATTGAGTATTATAAATTTACCAAACACTAAGAAATTATTTTTTAATCTTCCCTAACGACATTATAGTGGTTCTTTTATTCCGAAAATACCATCCCCAAATCCATTTAATGAATATTTAAATGAGACGCTTTGAAAAAGGGTAATCACACTAACAAATCACATTATTTTTTACACTATTTCATATATCATAAAAAATATTATGTTTACCAAAAATTAATAACTTTAATATCCTAATTATTCTTAAATTTTATTTCTTTATTAAAACACGACTATACACCCTCTTTCTAATCAAACATGAATTGAAAGTATAACTCGTGTGTACGTACGACTTACTATCTCTACATAGCGTTAAAATTAATTTTTCAACACCATACATTATAAATGGTTATTATGATCATTTTAATTTTCATATATATATTATCAATAACACATATATACTTCAGGAATGATAATATCATATCTACCTTTATACCATCTAATCATTTGATAAATGATAATGTTGCTCATGCGTACGTATGGATAACTATCTCCACAATGTGATGTGATTTTTTTTTCAATTTTATTTCACATCGATTATAATAAGTATGAATTTTATGAACATATTTTTTAAATATGAAATAATAATAATTGTAGAACTCATAATTTATTATTTACCATTCTTTTAAATTATCATTTTAAAAATGGAAATAGCATTCAAGTGTACATATGAATTACTCACTTTATGAACGTTTTAATTAATCTTAATATATCTAATTTTAATGAAAGATTATAAATATTTATATAATTATCATATATTATGTTTTATACTATGATTAATATTATTTAATTTATAATACTTTGATCAATTATTATGGACAATTTCTACCAAACTGAAACATTCTTGTTAAACAAGGTTTTCTTCATCCAAAACAATGATTTTAATAACAAATCATTATTATACAAGTGATAATATATTATAAATAAATAATAAATGGTATGATAGAATTATGGATATGAAATAAATTTATAATAAATCAAAATTCATTTTACTAGAAGTGTGAACTGCATTGAATAAAGTAATGATTCGAGTTAATGCAATTTTTTTACATATTTATTTCAAATGGACACTTTCCTTATACACTATATTTTTATTTTGTGTGGTGTACATAATTCCCATGAATTAATTCTATGAGTATTATGCCAAAAAAATGGGGTATTAATATCTATTTAAATTTATTTTTCTTATTTTTCATAAAATTTGACAGATTACAACATGTTTTTGTTTTATTTCAAAATATCATCATAATTCACGATTTTTTATGTTCAAGTCTCCAATATGGAATATATTTGAACATTTCGATTTTCTTATAAAGTGAAATGTTAATATTATTTATTATTCTCCTAAAAAAATTATTTTATTTTAGACCATGTAGTAATTCTTTATAAATGGTTTTAAAAGGGTATTTTTTTTCATTTTCTAGACAAGGTAATTTGGTCCTTTTATGACAAAAATACGTACAAAATAAAATTTTATCTAATAAAAAATGATATAATATTCTAGCTGTCATGATGTCATAATGAATTGAATACACTTATACAATATTAAATGATTCTTTTCAATGAAAATTATTTCCATTTTAATTTTAAATCATTTGAAAAAAATGGAAAATATATTTTTTCTCAATATTTAATTCAAGTCACCCTTAAAAATAATTTTTTCCATGTAATGAAGCATTATTTAATGTCACATACGATTTAATAAGGATATAATCATATGATACTGCCCTTATTCTTTTTCATTGTGGTTTTTGTTTATGATGAAAATATATTAATGAATCTAGTTCCTTTTATCCATTGGTTATACATTGATGGTGTTCATTTCATTTAATAAAATCTTTGATGATGAATTTTATATGATCTTATGAAACATTTATATATGATTTTATTTATATGATGGGTGTGACCAATATCTTCTTCCAATTTATTAGGTAAATTTGAATAACTCATGGTTAAAAATGTTCTTCTTAAACCTTATTACATTCCCAAAAATGCAATGCATGAACTTGATTAAATGTTTACAATGTTATTTAGGATCCTCATTTCATGTAATGGTGTTATGTATGGACATGTATTTCATGTCATTAATATAATGATGGACCTAGTTTCAGGTCCACCAGTTTATCATTGGAAATGATTTCATGTTGTTAACATAATGATTAAGACTTTATTTATTTATTTATGTTCCAAATGGTATAAGTATATGTTAATTCCATAATTTCATGTTTCCAACCACTTTTACACTTCCATGGGCTATTATTTTTTATTATTTTATTATTCATGTCTTATGAACTACCAATATTTTTGACATGAATCAACATTATCATAGGTTCATGTTCCCATAACATAATTCACATGTTATTCATTTTTTATTATTGATATCTTTCTTGTCTATGCATATTGAGAATCTTACATCATGCTTTCTTAGGTTTCCATTCCTTAGTTATTAAGAGTGTTATCAATAATGTTATGTCAAATAAGGTTCTTTTTATATTAGAATATATGCTGGATAATGTATATGTGTCATGATCCAGTTGTTTATGATTACACATTTCCAATGACACTCTAGCTATATAGTTCTGGTGGGGTTTGATATATTATATAATTAATTTTCATCTACGTGTATATAAAAAAATGTATGAAAATATTAGGTTGTTATAGTTTGTATCAGATAAATGGTTTACTTAACCTTTTGAAACTAGGATGAAAAAACATTAGTGGTTTCCCTAAGGATATTTATATCGATATATCAATGGATTTCACTAAGCCAAACACTATGAATGATTCAAAATAAAGGAAAATATAATTGAGTTTTGGTAGAGGATAGAGAATGTTATTTCAAATAAATTTCATCCTTATCTACGTTTAAAATGTGGATGTGGTTATGGTATAAAAAACATAAAGTTAATACCTATAAAAATGGAACATTGAGTTAGACTCAATCAGCATTGGGGGAATGACAATGGGCCTTGTATCACACATGGTTTAATAATAAAATAGGATATGCCTTAGAAATTCAATAATACATTATGAACCATTAAGATGGAATAAAATTGGTGGATACTAGGAATGACCTAGTATAAACCTAAGGTGTCATATATTAAAAAAAGGTGGAATGATTTATACATATTATAAGTTATTTTGAGAATGTGGTTTTCCACTATCATTATTATTTCTCACATAATAGTCGTCGCTTTAGTGGATATTTATAACTATAAGGATGTGTATTAATAATTAATCTAATAGAAAATTCAGTTACATTGAAAAGATGAATTGTTAAATTTCTGGAGGTAATGATATTGTGATTAGGTCTAATCATATTTCATGGAATATAATTAATAACATGAATATCAGTGATCTTTCTAACTCATAGAATAATACTAAGACCACATTTTATGAATTTTTACGTGATTATGAACATATAGAAAAGTATATTTTTATTCCAACATGTTATATAGGTGGGAAGAAAAATTTGGTGGAATATCTCTAATGGAGGGAAATATGTTATATTTTTTGAAAATATAGTCATTGAGTGGAAAATTGTCAAGGAATTTGATGTTTTATTTATAAGGAATAAGGAATTATCAAACTCAATGACCTAACCTAATAATTAAATTACAATAAAAGAATGAACTAATCCCATTCATATCATTAAAATAAATAATTAAATTATTTATTAATTTGGATTTAATAATTATATTTTCGAATTATTTTACCATTGGTAAATAGAATCATATATGTCTCCCGGTAAAATTAACTTAACGGTTATTAAAACCATCATGTATTTTTGAGTTTAAGGTTGATAATATGTTCAATGTCATTGAAACTAATTTTTATGTTTTATATGATAGGATTTTATCATGATTAAGAATATTTTTTGAAATGAAATCCTTTGGTTTTTTATATAGTGAGGATTTTATGTAGAGATTAATGTATTTAATATTTATAGACATTTTCTTAATTCTATTTGAAATAATTAGGGTTTATTGTACCTTTCAAGATGAGAAAATTTTGGGTTAAATTTGATCACATTATGAATTCAAAAAACTACATTTATATTATAGATGATTTCTCTTTAGATATTCTTTCCATAATATACATTAATGAAATGGTATGGTTGTATAAAATACAACATTAAATTTGATTTCATCAGAATCTATAGTTTAACTTGATGTTTTTAGAGTTCATCAGAATGATATTTATACAAAATTGAGTTTTATTACAGTATATTATCGTTAGATAAATTTTTCGTTTTTGAGAATAATTCAAAACCAAGAGGATTTGTTATGATCCTGTTATATAAATTTCAAAGGTTTTGGGGTTGACACATTCCTCAACTTTAGTTTTATTACAACAATGTATTTCACTAAATAACTCAGTTATCTCCATATCATAACCTTTTTTGAAGGAAGTGTAGAAGTCTAATATACAATAATGAAGTTGAATAATGATATCTATTATGACTAAAGGAAGATTATGAGATAACATAGAATGTTATATCTATTTAGAAACTTATATGTAATGCAACAAAGTTGATTGAACTATTATTCTAATAATCATCGATATAGTCTAGAAATTTAATTTATTAACAAAAAGTTTCATTTAATTTATCCATGTAAAAAAGAAATAAAAAATAATCCCTATGTATATTGGATCTCTTAAAATAATTGATCGTATAATATGTTATCCTTTTAATTGTAACATCTAATGAATCTCTCTTAGGTTCATGATGTGTTCATTCTTTCTCTAATAAGGATGTAAATACCTAATTAATAACATATACTGAACTCAATGGGATCAACTTTAGAATGTAATATTCATTATGAGGAATAATTGTTATATTTCTAGGATTGAGTAAAAAGTTTCTATTAAATAGGACCAGTCAAATGGTCTAGATGTTTTGGCGAAACCAATAAATTGATGAAGTTGTTTGGGAACTAGGGGATGTAATGAGGTAGATGTTATTCATTTTTTTTATAAAAAAGTGATGTATTTTGAGATATATATTCATTTTTAGGGGGGTAAAAAGTATCACACATAGAGTTTTATGAAATATTATTTTAAATAATTTTATCTCTTTGATAACATGCTTCCGACGCAATTGCACTTTTAGATAAACAATGAAATATTATTAAAATCATATACATCCTTTATAACCTATAAATTAAATTGGTGATAATTAATTGGAATAACTAATTTATGAATTATAAATAATGTTAAAAATCAATATGAATGTAATGGCATTTTCATAGGAATTGATAAACTATTTTTTATTAATTCCTTTTTAATCTTCAAAAAAATAAATTTTCAGTAGAAATTAAGTTTTTCTTATTTTTATGACTGATTATTAGTTTATATAAGTTATAGAAAATGTAATTTAAAAATTTTATTTCATTTTGGAATTCATAATTTCCAAATAATCATAAGATTTATTTTCTAGAATTATCTGAAAATATTCTTTTATGAAATAATGATAAATATTGATAGTTATTTAAAATTATATTTTCATTCAAGGATTCTACAAGTTAAAATAATGTTTTGGATTTTTTTAAAAGATTAATAAGTTATATTTTAATTAAAATAAACTAATTATGGATTTTTATGTGTATTTTATTATTGAATTTTTCATAAAAACATTTTATATTTTAAAATGTTATTTTTTAGAAAAAATTATTTTTGTAGTGTTTTTCCATTTCTTATAAATTAAAATATTTAACATGATTTATAATAATTTTTAAAAATGTACAACATATATTTAATCATCATGTCCAAATTTTATAAATAGTATCTTTTTATTTTTAGTTAATTTGAATCGTAACTCTAGTAAAAAATATCACCTTAGCAAAGTGTAAAATGGGTTAGTATGGATTAAAAATAAGTGATAAGGCTATTAATTTAGTTTTTTTCTTAATTAATGAATTTAATTATCCCAATACCATCTAATACTAACAGTTTAGTTATTTAATGAACACTTTCAATTTAAAATGACTTTGATATTATTAAAATTAGTAAAAGTGTAAAATATCCCAATATTATTTTTAATAAGAAAAATATATCTAATATTGTGTTATCCAGTAGATATTATAAACTATAAATATTATTATAAAATTAAAAATATTTATCTATATCACGGTAATTTATTTTTAATTTTTAATAACAAACTAGTTTCCTATAATAATTAAACAATGATGATTCAGTAATTATTCAATTAATAAGTAAATAAAATAAATAATATTAAAAATATTAAAATAAATATATTTTGGATTAATTAATTTTATACCTGAATATTTTATATTACTATAATATATTATGGGTTTATTAAATTATTTACTTCAATAATATCTTGTATTCTTGATTTTCTAAAGGACAATGTAATGAATATTTTCAGCCTTGATGCTAATGGTATTTTATGAATAAAAAATAATAAATTATTATATAAAAATCGTAAAAATCAAAAATAATAAAAAATGGGATAATTTATGTAACAATATCAAATATTGGACAAATATATTTTATTTTACACAATATATTTAAAAACAATAACCTATTAATGTTGTTGGGGTTTGGCTTAGTGGTAAGCACCCCGTAATCCTATATGAAAAATAGGGGTTCAAAACCCATTGGGCGTAGGTATTGTAGCAGTACTGCAGCGGTACTGTAGCAGCGGCGGTACTGTAGATCGGCGGGTACTGTAGCGGAGGTTGGGCACTATAGTAGCGGTGGTACTGTGCGTGTACTGTAGCAGCCAGGTTACTATTCACAGAATGGAAATTAGGCCAAAAAATTGGGCCTATGGGCTATGTAAGGGGATAAAAGCCCACTGGGCCTTCGGGCTATGTAATGGCTCTCCCTCTACCCAGTTAAAAGAGGTATTTGATTTGTTTTAATAATAAAATGAGGCTTCGACCCTAACCTTAAAAAAACCCAGAACCTTTTAATATTGAAAAAATTATCATAGTTAATATTAGAATTAGTTAACTCTGGGTTATTCAAAATGATATGATATAAAATCACACCAAATCATCTGAAAAATTAATTGGTTAATGGTATTAATACCATATCGTACATTTTATTATAATATCATTTCATTTGGATTTTTATATTTATATTGAAATAATTAAAAATTAATATTTTATGAAGTATAAAAAGTTCCCCTTACCTCCATTATAAATAGTAACAACCTCTCTCACTTCATATAGCTACATTTATTAATCTATATTTATAAAACTCAATAAAATATTCTTCTAAACTACCTTATATAAATTAGAGGTATTTTTCATCACAAAATATAAATCTTGTGGCCCTTTGGAGGAGATATAAAGGATACATTTCAAATAAAAGGTTATTTCACTAACTGATCACTTTACTTTTCTAAATTTTATTAAATTCTATAAATATATAATTTTTATAATAAAATAATATATTTAGTATCATAAATATTTGGATATTTTATTATGTTAATTAAAATAACATTATACACCCTCTTTCACATCAAATAATTAGTGAAAATATCGCTTATGTGTATGTACAGATTGTAGGATCAAAATAGTATATATAGATAGTAAATTAAAAGAGGGAGGAGAATTATATGTTTATAAAATCATTTTTAACCTTAAGTAAATCTATGTTAACAAAGTTAAACAAGGTAAATTAAAAAAAATTCTTTAGTTCTTAACTTTTAAACTAACATGCTTAGGGTCTGAAAACTTTATTTAAGCTAATAAACATAAAAATTGTTTACAAAGAAAAATATTCTACCTTTAAGCTTATATAACTTTATTGAACAGAGTAAGTAAAAGTGAAAGAAATTATAGAAATTATACACTTTATTTATCCAAATATAGCAGAAATAAAACTTGAAATAGGAACAAGTAACAAGTAGTAAATCATTTTACCCAAAGAGTAGGGTATCCATAAACCTTGGATAAAGGCCCCTTGTATTATACTTTAAAGAAAGTCCCTATTACCCACACCAGGGTAAGCCCTTTATAGGAATATCAAAATATATCTTACTATCCTCACAAGCCCTTTATCTTTATGGTAGTTGGTACCTCTATCTTCTTATCCTTGAATGACCTCAATTTTACTCAGAAACAATCAGAATCACACTAATAAAGTTGAACAAGATGTTAATTGTCCAATTAGGTGCTCATAAAATGCACAAGGCACAAGAGTCTTTCTCTCTATATAAATCACTTCACAACATGTAATCTCTAGGATCATAAATCAATATATTGATCGATAGATTTATGTCAAGATCATTGAAATGAGATCTTATTTATAAGAGAATCTTCAATGGTCATATCCCTCCTCAAATGGACATATTTTTCTTTAAATTTTAGAGGGACAGGTACATGTGTCACTCAACTAATAGTTAGTTAGAAACAAATTGTATGAGGTCATTTCATAATAAACACATGTGTAATCAAAATGAAGTATCTTAACGTAAACTGGATTTTCAAACGATAATAAAAAATAGAATTCAGAATCAATTTATATGAAGAATAGAAATCTATAAACATGAATATTTAGATACTGTTTTGCAAATAATTCAGAGTCTGAATTTAGTAGATTTTTTATTCTGAATTCTGATTAATTTGGAGTTTGAAATCTATGGATTTCAGAGACTGAATTCTGAAGAATTTAGAGTCTATATTCTGAGGAATTTAGAGTCTAAATTATAAGGAATTTGGAGATTGAATTTCAGATAATCTAGAGTCTGAATTTTTGAGAATTCTGAGACTGAATTTTAGAGAATTCGTAGTTTGAATATCAAAGAATGCAGAGTCTAAATTTCATAGAATTTGGAGTCTAAAAACAGTAATACATGGTAGCTTAATGAACTGTAACATTCTGAGGTTTTTGATAAGAATCTGAATTTTTTACATAGAGAAAAATATACTTGGTTTTGAGAAGGCCTGTAATAGAACCTCAAAAACCAAGTAAGGGTAAACCATTTCTTAGATAATAGAAATGTTCTATAAGAAACCAATTCAAAGAGAAGAATAATTTTACTAAATAAAATGTGTTCTTGATTTTCAAAACATAGAGGAATGGAAAAGTCATAAGGAAACCTTATTAACTCAACAAACTCCCCCTTTTTTGAAATCAAAAATACCCTTTCAAAAAATAATATAAGCAATAAGGATTTGGGTTTTATGTTTTAAAAGAAATACTTATCTCCCTTTACATATGTTTTATGATGAATACGACTAACTCCCCCTAAGGTTTTGAAGTCTCAAAGGATTATATTATTGTCTTTCTTAGAGAAGTGTCTTTTTTCCTTCATTATAATATCTTCTTTAAGTAGATTTCCCTTACATAAACTTCCCCTCACTTAGGGAATTCTCTTAATTATATATATTATCGTTTTTATCATTATTTTCTTGCCTTTTTTATTTTCCAAAAAGAATATAGAGAATGATAAAAAAGTGTTACATTAAAGATTATAACGATAAAAAACAAAACAATTGAAGGATTAACAAAAGTTTCATTATGATAGGAAAACATTTTACAGGGTGAAAGATACAACAAAAGATAAGATTTGATAGGAAAAAATTATTCATCCTTATATTCCTTTGGAATGACCTTCTTTAAGGTGGCCTTTCAATTATTGATGTCTTTATGATCATCCACAAACCACTTGAGAAACTATTCTTGATCCCGATTCTTATTTTATTGAGCCTTGATTTTTTTCATCTTAAGACATTAAGAATTATTCCAGATACTTCACTACTTCTTCTTACTTATTGATATTTTCATTCAACTCTTATATGGGTTCCCTTTTTCTCTTCAAATTACAATAATCTAAATTTAACTTTCTATTCAGATCTTTATCCTCTTACATCCAATATACTTGCTCAAGATTCATATGTTCTGAAAAACAAGTTGAAAAGTTTTTGATTCTATCTTATGACTTATCAAAATAATCTTTTACTAAATCATGGAACTCATCAATGATTATCAAGTCCTCAATATTTATTTTAAACCATTTTGTTTATTTCCTTACATGATCTCTTATGAGAATCATAACCAATATGGAAATATTGGAAATCTATCTCAATATTGATTGATTTTTCCATGATCAAGTTTACTGAATATGAAATTGGATTGAAAGAATATTGAATCAACTGACATCCTGAATCATTACTTGGGAACAAAGGAATTGTGTTTACTAACTTTTTCAGATACTAGAAAAAAAATACTGACCCATCAAAGATGAAGATTCAGAATTTGATTCACTTTTAGGAGGGGATTCTTTGTCTAGAACTTAATCTTTCTTCATAGATGATGCACCAAAATAATTCTTAGCCATAACAATCACAACCTTCTAAGGAGTGTCATCAACCACCTATTATCCTTTATCGAATTTTGAAATAAACTTTTCGTCCCTTGGAAACTCATGCTCACTATCAACTATCTTATATTCATCAACCTTTTCATTCCCATAATCTTCATTAACATCATTGGGTTGGATGAAATCATGGTTTCTAATCTAATCATCAATAGGTTTTTCAACCTCTCCCGTTCTATCATACACTTTTCCTTCAGAATGATTTTTTGTTTACTCAACTTGGGATGTTAGGATTAAAAGCTTATTAGAAGGACTTTCCTTCTCATTGTATTCTCCCACATTCTTAATCACATCATTACACTCATCATCTTCTTCCTCTTGTTATTATTCTACTTATTCTTATTGAATTATATATTCTTCCACAATAGGATTCAAAAATGAAATTTTAATTCCGAGGGTTTCTACTAGTATTGGTTCTTGGAGAAAGGATTCTGGTACCAGGATCTATTCAGTGGCCTTTTCTGTATCTTTGAGTAAGTCTTGGACTATTTTATCTTCTAGAATTCTATTCATTAGATTCCTCTCTTCCTATTTCCTTTGAAGTTCTTTAACAACTTGAATTTTCAAGGCCTTGGCCTCAGCAAGACCTAACCAAAATCTTGGATCTTCTTCTTTCTTATTCTTCTTATGCTCCCTTTATTTTGATAGCTCTTCATCAAATAAGGTATTTTTATTTTTCAGCATTGGTGGAGTTGAGTGGATTTTCAGAACTGTAGATTTTTCTTTGGTTTCTTGTTCCCTCTCATTTTATTTCTTTTAAGACTTCGTGGAATTTTCTTTTACTTCCCCTTTCATAAGAAAATCTACAATATCACTCTCAAATAAGTAATAAAAATCTATTGATTTGGTATTGAAGCAGACATTCATTCTCCATGTAGTTTATTCACTTAACAATATGACCATGAAGGTTATGGGTTTAGACCATTTAGTAAATTTAATGGATTCTATGAAATTCACTATGATCTTTGATAGGATTACAGGATACATGATAATCTATGAATTTAGGGTTCCATTCTTAATGCTTGTGATTGCGAGAAGAATGCAATTCACCAGGTTTACCTTTTTGAGGATAACCAAAAAAATCCAATATAAATATTCCACTTTTCATTAAAGAGTCTTATAACTCTTTTTTATAATGAGGAAACCTTGTACCCAAAAATCTAACATCCTGAAATTTTTTAAAAGGGGGTTGATTTTAGGAGACTTTACTCCTTTGAGTACAAGGCACTTAATTGAATTTTCCTTCTCAAAACATCCTGACTAATATGAAAACTTGTAAGAGAAAAATATTGCATCACCAATATAAGGGATACTAATAATATTTTATGCCATATTTAACGATAAAGATTAGGTTTTCACATACCTCTTCAATTAAAACTTTTCCCTTTTACCTTCCTCATAAAAACATATTATATCATAGAATTCTATAAGCAAGTATGGATAATGTGGATCTTGATTCATTGGATTAGAAATTAAAAAAACCCCTCATCCATTAAAGTTGATATTTTTTGCAATCAATGTATTATACTTGGAAAATAGATTTTCTTCAACCATCCCTTCCTTGTAGATTTTACAATCCATGATTTCCTTGGTCGAATACATCAGTTTCTTTGGGAAAGCATCGAGCGACATGTGGAGTGTAAACAAATATAGAAAACTGAGCGGCCAATTTGAAGAGGAGTAGAGCTTCAATGCACAAATAAATGAAAACATATATGGGAAAAGGATTAGGGGGCCTTTATATGGGCTTTGGGGAAATAGTTCAAAGTCCCGATTCGACCATATTGTTGAAATAAGCACGATCTGATCTGATTGTTGAGATGAATTTAGAAGAAGGATTTGGTAGATTCCGATCTTTTGAGGTTTTAATAAATAATTGTATTTGAGGAAATTGAATTTGATATACTTTTCTTAATATAATATAAAAATACCAATAGGAAAAAACATTCAATAATGAAAATTTTTGAAAAGTAACATACCATTTAGATTACGCAAACAAATGTCAGTAATAAGAAAAGTTTTTCATAAAGAACTTTTGATTCAGAAATTTTTTATTAAATTAAAGAAATTTTAGGGAAAAGAAATTTTATTTTCAAGAATTGAAATTTATGAAAGAAAATAAAAAATTATTTTCAAAAAAATTGATTCAGAAAAAATTTTTGTTAAACAAAAAATACACCCCCCCTATGAAAAGTAGATTCTTAATGTAAGGATAAAGGTTTCAATAGAAAGATAAAATGGATTATTACCTTATAGTTATCATTCCAAACATTTTTTTAATGTTTTCAAATCTATCAGAGGGTAATGATTTTTTAAAAATATCATGATTTCGGTCTTGAATTCCAATATATTTAAGAATGATATCTTCTTTCATTGTGTGATCCCTAAGAAATTGATGCCTAATATCTATGTGTTTTACACGAGAGTGATGTGAATTTTTTTTAGGAAAAAGAAACTTTTATTATCACACAATATCTATTTTTTAGTAAAACTCATGTTTTAGTATGTGATTGTGTGTTTCACCTAGAACACTTGACCACAACAACTTTCAGTTGCTACATATTCAGCTTCAGTAGTGGAATGTGCTACTGAGTGTTTCTTCTTGAATGACCAAAAACCAATGAATATCCTAATAAATAACATTTTCCAGATATTCTTTTTATATCTATTCTACATCCAAAAAAATCATCATCCAAATACTTTTAAAAAAAATCATTTTCAGAAGAATAAAATATTTTAAATCCACGGTTCCCTTTAAATTGCAAAAAATTATTTTCACTAATTTTATATTAGATTCCATTGGATTAGATTGATATATTTTAAATAATAATACTTGAAACATTAATTCATTATAACTATCTATCATGTATAGTATGCTTCCTGTCATACCTCTAAAAGATGTTCGATCTACTAGTTTTCCAACATCATCAAAATCAGGAAACATTGAGGTACTAATTGGATTACATATACTCTTAGTGTTTTCATATACATATTTTTTATGAATATAATTAATATACTTATGTTGAGATATATTAGTTCCTTCTCATTTTTGAGAAATTTGAAAACCGATGAAAAATGATAACTCTCCCATCAAACTCATTTCAAACTCATATTTCATAAAATTTTCAAAATAGTTATCTTAGGATTGCTGAGTTGATCCAAATATAATATCATCAACTCAAATTTGAACTATAATAATATTTTTCTTATCTTTATTTATTAAAAGAGTTTGATCATTAGTTCCCTTAAAATAATTGTTTTGTTAAAAAATTCATATCATACTTGGATCTCGAGGTTTTTTTAAGTCCATATAAAGCTTTGGTAAGTTTGGGAACATGTTACGTATGTTTTGAGTATTCAAATATAGAAATTTGTTCAAGATAAACTTCCTCTTGAACATATCCTTTAATTAAATCACATTTCACATCCATTTGAAAATTTTTTATATTAATGAATACTACAAAGGCAAGTAAAATGAAAATAGATTCATGTGTAGCTACTCGAGTACAGGTTTGTTTATATTCTATTCCTTCTTTTTGATTATAGACATTAGAATCTAATCTATCTTTATTTCATACTATGATTCCATTTTCATCACAAATATTTTTGATGTCCAATTTTACTGCAATTATAGAAGTCTATTTAGGTCTTTCAACTAATGTCAATATTTTGTTCCATTCAAATTCATTTAGCTCACCTATCATGTCTTTAATCTAATCACCATCACCTAAAGATTCATCAGTTCTTTTTGGTTCTAATTGGGAAAGGAATTCTAAATGTTCTACTTCATTTATAAAGGAACTTCTAGTCCTTATAGGTTGATTTACATCACCAATGATACTTTCAATGGGATGATTCTTATGAAACAATTGAATTTGGTTTTGTAAAACCTGTTCATTAACGTATGGTATAAAGTATTATAGGTTAAATAATTTAGAAACATTTTCTTGAAGATTTTCATTATTAGAAGAATATTCTTTCAAAGGTTGGTTATTTTTTTGAAAACGCATTTGAGTATGTAGTTTGTGGTTATTTTGTAAAAAAGGATTAGTTTTATCATATTTATCATTCCCTATTTCTTCAATTGTACACATATTTTTTATTAAAAACTATATAAGCCTTAAAAGTGGGGGATTATCCTAATAAATTTCATACATCATATTTGGGTGTGAATTTATGTGAATTATATTTCGTATTCAAAATGAATATTTTTTATCTAAATACTTTAATGTATGACAGTCTATGTTTTTTACCATTCCACAATTTATACGGTGTTTTGTTAAGAAAAGGCCTAATTAAAACATTATTTATAGTATAACAAGTAATATTAACTACTTCAACCCAGAAATATTTAGCAATGCATATTTACTAAACATGGTTCTAGTTATCTCTTGAATAATTTTATTTCTTCTTTCAACACCACTATTCATTTAAGGATTTCTTGGAGATGAGAAAGTATGATTAATTTCTTTCTTACTACCAAATGTGTCAAAATATGAATTTTGAAATTATCCCCCATAATCACTACGAATAGTTATCAATTGACGGTTTTTTTCATTTTAAACATGGGCTCTAAAAGTTTTGAAATAAGAAAAATCATCAAATTTATTTGTCAAAAAATAAACCCATATAAATCTAGTGTAATCATCCACTAAAACAAATACATAGTGTTTTCCTCCAATACATCCAGTTTTTGTTGGACCAATAAGATCCATATGCACTAGTTGTAATGCATCATGAGTTGACACATCAATAATTTATTTAAAACATGATTTATTTTTCTTTCCATATTGATAAGGATAAAAAAATTTAAGAATCTAATCAAAACTATTCTATATCGTTAATTGGTAATTTATTTGAAAGTTTTAATAGGATCCTAAGGTTATATTGTCCTAGCCTTATATTACATAACCAAAATTGGTCTTCAATTTCACTACGTAAATGTAGATCTTGGATACTGAGGTCTTTTATGTTTAGTGTATAAACATTCTCATGCTTCTGGTAAAAAATAATAAACCCTTTTTGGGAATTTTTTACTAAGAATTTATCACTACTAAAATTCACAAGGTAACTTTCATAACATAACTTTTTCATGATAATGAGCTAGTGATTAAGTGATTTAATAAATAAATCATTTGAAATAAATGTTTTGTTCAAGAAAATAAATGTTACCTATACCAAAAATTTCTCCCTAATCATTATCTCTAAAATTTTCTTTTCCTCCTTTCGTCTTGATAATATTTTCAGAGAATATTTTTTTACCATTAATGGGTTGAGAAAAACCACTATCCATATACCACACATTCTTTTTGGTACTTTATTTATTTTCATGAAAATAAATGCGTTAGACTTTTTGAATCTAATCATTATTAGATTCAGAAATTTTAGAATGTTAGATCTTAGGAATCCAAATTTTCCTAGAAAAATAAGCTTTATGAAAACCAAAAGATTAGGTTTTATTTAAATATCAATTTTTACCAATGTACAACTCATTGACAATTAGTACAAAAGGGAGCACTTGGGGAAACAAAATAATTATTATTAAAAGCTGGTTTTGAGTGAGTATGACCAAATCTTGAACTATACCTTTGTGGATGAAGTTGTGAATACATTTTATCGAATTCCTTCCTTCCTAATGTAAAATGTGAAAAATGATTCTTTTAGGAAAAATTTTTGGATTTTAGTCCGATGACAAAATTTTTATCCTCAAAGTCATTAGTTTTAGAACATCGGTTATTCTATAAAATATTTTTATTAGCAAAAAAATTTCATGATCCTTATAAATATTATCTTTTTAATAATTAAATTCCTTATGATTTTTAGAAACACATTCCAAATCGATAGTTTTATTAAGATATTTTTAAAATTTTGATAATTCTTTTGTTAAAACATACATTCTAGAATTTTTTTCTTCTATGTTCTTTTTTATCAACAATTTTAATTCTCATTACGTTTAGTAAATCTATAAACTTATTGAAATAAAGGGAATGTATTTTCTTTAAATTGGAAATATTTATCATCTAAAGATTCATAATATTCATCATTTGGACAATTTTTATTTAATGAAATATAGGTTAAGGATTTAGTATTTTGTGCCTTATATATAAGATATTGATTTTCAATAGGTACTCTGGATATAAGACCAATATTGTTTTTACTAGAAGATTCATATTCTAAAGATTAATCTAAAGATTCACCGCCTCTAGCTCTCAAAGTTTCATTTTCTTTTAGGAAATTCATAGCCTTAGATTTGTAATACATATTTCTATTTCATTCAAAATATTTTTCCTTCATGTATTTTCACAAAACTATAGTACAATCAAGTATGATATTACCATCACTTTTACATTCCTAAAAGGTTACATGAAAATCATTCTTATCCTTTCTCTTTGGGCTTATATTTGTGTAGAAAAACTTTCTTTTCCACAATATTATTCATCCATCGAGAAATATTGGATATTTCATTTTTAGACTGTTCACTATCACATTATTCTGATATAACAATAGATTTCTTAACATTGACCTAGTTACCCATTCTAGTGTCTTGGGATTAGATGTAGTTGTTAACGCTACACATCCTATACCATTATTTTTTTTGTTTATATATGTATTTCTCTTAATTCGTGTTTCATACTGAAGAAGAATTCCAAATAACTCATCAAGAGTAATGTTAAATACTTTTTTCTTCTCATTAGTAGCTACCCTTTTAGATTCCCACCGATTGGGCATGATATCAATTATCTGATCCATAAGAACATCGTCATCCTGACCTTTCTCTCCGATGGATTGAAGACTTTTGAAAATGGTCACATGTCTTTGTTTTACGTTGAAAACAGGTTCTATATAAGGATATAAGAATCCATGATATTCATCTCTTAACTTATCCATTCTAGTTTCAATCACATTAGAAGTCCCAAAATGTGTAACTTCAAGTTTCTTCCAAATGAAGTTGTCAGCTTCACGAGAAGATATTTGAATATATATCTTCATGGTCATAAAACACAAAACAATATTGTGTACCCTATAATTTAGTCGATATTCTAGTTATTATTGTTTGATGAATGTTCTGTCTTCCTTGTCTGGAATTTTGTATTCTCTAATAATCATTAAAATGTTGTCTACTCCAATTTTAATGAAAAAATTATTCATCCTATTTCTTCAACAGTCATAATCATTACTGTAAAAAATTGATGGTCTGATAGGATTATGGTTTTCTAATAGAACGAACATTCATACCTGCCATTCTATAAGAAAATACTTTTCTAATAGAATTGTTAAGAGTGAGTATTTATAAACAAAGTTAAAAATATTTATGCAAAACATGAATAAGAAATTTTAAGCTATAAAATTTAAAAAAAGGAAAACTTGAGCAAAAAAAATTGTATGTTAGTATATGTATTCTATAGCCCTTCCCCTAATAACAATTTTAGGATCAAATTTGTATATGTAGATTCTCAATTACAACAGGGTTGAATTTTAGGATTAAAAACATCCATTTTAATCATAAGTAAATCTACGTTCAACAAAGTAAAACAAGGTAAATTCACAAATCCTCTTTTATTAACTATGAAATAAACATCATTAGGGTGCGAAAATATGAATCCAAAAAAGAAACTTAAGAACAGTTTACTTAGAGAAGATTCTACATTAATGCGTATAGAATATTATTTATCAGATTAAGTAAAACTAAAATAAATTATATGAAATCAATATTTTATTTATCAAAATATAGTGGAAAAAAACTTGAAACAAGAACTATTAACAAGTAGGAAATATTTTAACCAAAATATTATGCTTTCCACAACCATGGATAAAGGTACCTCGATTTACACTTTCAAGAAAGTATATCTTACCCACACTATGGTATTCCCTAGATAAGAATATTAGAATCATTATTTTTATCACAAAAAACCCTTGATCTTTAAGGAAGTCAGCACATTTTTATTCTTATCCCCAGGAGACCTTGATTTTACTCATCAAGAGTCGAAATTGCATTAATCAAGTGGAAAGATATGTTCACATTTTAACAATGTGTTCATAAAATTCACAATGCACGAGGCTTTATCTCTCTATAAATCACATCACAACAAGTAATCTATGGATCATCAGTTGGTATATTGATCGATAGATTTATATCAATCTCATTCAAATGTGATCTTATATATAAGAAAAACTTCAAATGTCATCTTCCTCCTCCAACAGTCATATTTTTCCTTGAATTTTGGAGGGGCCAATACAAGTGTCACTCAACCAATTGATAGTTAGAACAAAATTGTATGACATCATTTCACAATGAAAACATGTGTAAAGAAATTGAAGTAGCTTAAATAAAACTAAATATTTGGAGTCTAAAAAAATAGAATTCGAAATCTATATAAATAAACAATTGAATTTTAAAAACATGAATATTTTGATTCTTGTCTCCAATGAATTCAGTGTCTTAATTCTATAGAAGTTGGCATCTGAATTATAATGAATTAATTGTCTAAATTATGAGAAATTATGAGTCTGAATTCTGATGAATTCGGAGTCTGAATTATGAGGAATTTAGAGTTGGAATCCTGATGAATATGGAGTCTGAATTATGAGGAATTTAGAGTCTAAATTTTAGAGAATTCATATTATAAATTTTAGGGAATTTAGTGTCAAAATTTCAGAGAATTCAGAGTTTGAATATCAGAGAATTTGGAGTCTCAAATTCAGGGTGTTCTATGACTAAAAATAGTAAGACTTGGTAGCTTAATGAACTGTAATATTTCAAGGTTTTTGTAAAGGATCCTAATTTCTGACTTAGTGAAGGTTTTGAGGTGGCGTGGAATAAAACAACTAAAACCAAGGTAAGGGTAAAACATTCCCTAGAGAATGGAAAATTTTGTTAAGAAAAAAATTCATAGAGAAAAATAATATTCTTTAGGAAAATGTGTTGGTGATTTTTAAAACATAGGGGAATAGAAATGTCATAAGAAAACCTTATTGACTCAATAACGCATACATTGTCAACGTAGTGATAAAATTCATTTTTCATCACCATATTTTATGGATGGGTATAATGATAGTTTTAGTGTTTATATTTGATATTTATGAAACCGTTATACTTTTATAATGATAATATAATGTCTATCATCTTACCATATAATCTTTTGAAAAACAATCACATCGCTTGTGCATATGTATGGACTACTGTCTCCCTGATCTGATGTGATTCTATTTAAATTTATATTTTACATAGAAGAAAATAAATATTATTTTTATGAATATATATTATAGATTTTAAATTATAATAATTATTTAAATCCTAAATTATTATATACCTTTCTTTCACTCCGTTAGATGAAAAATGGAAACAATATTAACTTTTACGTATGACTTATTGTTTCCACAAAAGGTGTATATCATCATTAAAAATCTAATTTATATGAATTATTATAAATTTTTATATAATTATTATATTATATATATATATCTTTATTAACACTATAAAATTTATGAGAACATAATCAATGTTTATGGATGAATACTTCCAAACTGAAACATGCTTGTAAAAAAGAAAGTATCACCAAGAACAATGATTTCGAGAACAAATTTTTAATATATTGGTGGTAAGATATTATAAATAAATAATACATAGTGATGAAGAATTATGTTTATGGAATAAATTTATAATTAATGAATATTTCTTATGTGCAAGGATTTAGTATAAGGGAAAAAAGGAAAGACTTGAGGAAAGGTGTTTTTTCTGTGTTTTATTTCAACGAGACACATGCCTTATAAAGTACTTGTTTATTTTATGTGGTGTATGTACTTCCAATTAATATATTTTATGGTCCTTATCCTAAAAATTATAGGATTTATATATCCATATATGTTTTCTTATTTCATGGGTCATATGATTTGGCTTATTACAATATGGTAAAAAATTATTTAAAAATATATTAATTATTTGACATTTTTGTTAAAAAAATACATAAGGTAATATATCTCTTCCATGTATTTTTTATTAAAATTTCCTTAAATGTTTTATTACTAGTATATTTAATTTTTTGAATGTAATTTTTAACCATTTTTGAATTTTTACTAAATGGTTTGAAATTAATAGTGTTGACATTTTCCAAAGAAGGTTATTTGTGAGTTTTTATAAAAAAACATAAAAGGAATATTTGTTAAAATTATACAACTTGAGAATATTTTCACACCATAATTTTAATTTGATAAATAGAACCATCAAAAAACCTTCTAAAAATATCTTTTCAATGAAAATTTTTTCCTTTATAATTGTGTGTCTTTTCAAGAAACAAGTTTTCAAAATAGAAAGGATATTTTTCATAAAAAATAGTTAATGTGATCTTTAAAAATAATTTTCTATATATAAGACTTCATTATTATATGATAAATTTATTTCATAGTGTTATGATCCAATCATAGAAGCCTAATTCTTTTTATATATTTTTTAGGGATTTGGTGAAAATAATTTGAAGAAAGCCATTCCTTTTTTCCACATGTAATGCTTTGAAGAAATTCATTTCTTTTAAATTGTTTTAATATAATGATTTACTTATGATATATTATAACAGGTATGTATGATTTTACTTATAAGAATTCTGGGTCCTATATCTCCCTCATATACATTTAGAAAATTAGTATAACTCATTATCAAAAAAAATTATGTTTCAGTCTGATTAAATTTTCACAAATGTTATGCATGAACATAATTAAATATTTAAAATATTTTATTTGTAAAAGGTTATTTAATCACTTTTTTATTAAGGTACCTATTTTTCATTTCAATAATATATTGAGTGGACCTAGTTTCATTTTCTTAAATTTATATGTGGCCTGGATTTCATGTCCTTCACATTATAAGTGAACCTATTTCTACTTATATATGTTCACAATGTTATAAAATTTATGTATTCCAAAATATCTTGTTTCATGTCAATGTTATACTATTATATCATATAATCATTTATTATTTTATGATACACGTATTATTAACTTCCAATATTTATTCTATGACACATATTATGTAATGTTCTTGTTTTCACTACCTTACTCTCATGTTATGGTTCTGTGGATATTGATATCTCTCTTTCTTACCATTACCAACATTCTAAGATAAAAAATTATTATAGTTATTTCCCCATGGATATGAAGATATTTATTTAGTATGATATTTAGAAAATGTTTTTCATTATTAAAGAATAATTAGTAAATTATGTAGATGTTTTATGAATCAGTTGTTTGTTATTCCTTGATTACAAATACATTAGACCTATACGGGTCTAGAACTGATTGAGAAGTAATATTCTGAATTTTAATCTAAATATATTTAATTAATTTGTGTAAAAATATTTTTTAATTATATTTTATATTTTTTTATGTAGTTTTTAATAATTATCTTTTTAGGTTAACCCCTAGAAAATCCATTTTTACCATAATAATTAAAATTATTTCATTATGTTTTCACTATTTATTTTGGTTAGAAATTAATTTGACCTTATTAGATAATATAAATTATTTTGATTAAAAAATTGAATTAATTTTTTCAAATTCAATTAACAGAAATTGAAAATTTAATTTAAAATAAATCTTATAGATGAGATCAAAAAGTGGTTTTAAAAAATAAAAAGAGACAAAAGAATACAATATATGAATATCAAAATTCATCATGATAATTATTACAATGAAAATAAGTGTATTAATTTATATAAAATCTATCTAATTTCACTTTTTATTATATTCAATGTATAATTTAATATTATAAATAATTTATACTAAATAGTAGTTCTCAATAAATATTCCTCATTTTTTTTTCATAAAAAAATCATTTGAAAAAAATAGAAAAAATAAACAAATTATAATCATAATATTATAAATTAAAAAAATTAGGTCTTACATATTAAATATTTTTTCAAATAAAAATTATATTATGTTTTCAAAGCACATCTAAACAGTCTTAAACACATTTCTATCGAAAAAAATTCCATTTTTTCAAATGGTTCTAATTTTGTCTATAAAAATAAATAAGAAATTGACATATTAAAACTATGTATGTTAATAATATAGTTATTCCTATTCAAAAGCATAGTTATAAAGGTTATATTAAAAAAATTACTTTTAATAATTATATTTTAACAATATGTTGTGTTTCCTTTAAACTTGGTGTTTTATGTAACAAAAGATAAATTTAGTATTGCATGAAATTCAAGCTATACAAGGAATTGAATTTATTTTAAAATAAATATATCATAATATATTTGGGTTTTATATTTTCTTATATTATTGATATCATATTTTGGATGTTATATCAACTATAATTTTCTTCTTTTAAATTATTTTGGTATTACATATTATTATGATAAAATAATTGGTTATTATAGCGTATATGGAATCCTAAAAAGTGTTTTCCCAAATAGCTTGATGGTGGAAACTTAATAAACTAATTAATTCATGTTTGAGCCATGTACATTATTTTTTTATGGTGAAAATCATTATTCTTTTATTTAAATAGTTTTCAAGATCGATTTATTATTTATATGGTGTGTATTAAATTGATAAGGGTAAATGATATTATATTTAAATTATATATAGAGTTGTTATATTCAAATATAAATGGAGTAAAATAATATCATTATTATTACATAAATTTCAATTGTAACTTAGAAACACTAGTACCATTGAAATTTTTGAGTGATCATTTATCTAATCGATCCATGGTGTGTATATATACATAAATAGGATAATAGCTATATTAAATGGTCATGATGACATGTACGACTGAATTCTTAAATTCACAACTAGACCCTAATGAGTCTATTAGGACAGTTTGCTTATTAATTGTACCCAAAAATGATATTTAAAATTATAATAATTGGGATATGAATGAATATAAATAAAGAACCGATCCACCACCCAATTAATTGATTTATTAAGAATCTATATTTCATCAAAAAGGGTAGGCCCAAGTTCAACCCATTTTATCGCCTTTGATGTACTCTCTAATATCCACATGAATATACTAATGCATCTACCCACTCCAGACATCAACTTCTGCCACAAAAACTAGGCCTCCATTCCACTTATACCGCAATATCTATCTAGGATTAGCCATACTAATATCACACCACATCCAGACCTCCCCGCCCCTCATACCACAATATCCTTCTAGGATCATCCTTCCTAGGCTCACTTAACATCACAAGAAACATGAAAAAAACATTGTAATGATCACTATATCCTAAAGAAATGAATCCATCCTTTACACGGAATGATCACTCATAGATAGAAATAATAAATCAGTCAGTAATTACAATAAAGTAAGCAACTCATGCCATACAAATGCATTATCATTTATCACACAATTGGTTATTATTCTATATTGAGTTTACCGATTAATTATCACATTCTCTAACTATGATAAAACAAAGAAACAAGAAATCCCAACAATGAAAAATTAATTATAAAATTAATTTAATATGACTTTAATTATTTTTAAAACATTCATTAACATGCTTCAGGTTCATTAACATATTCATTTATTCCTGCACACTTGCATCAATTTGAATAGTGTAAAATTAAAACAATAATAACTCGATTCATTAGACACGAATCTTTAATATTTTAGCCAAATAAGTATTAATTACATTCTTATTTACATTATTTACCAATTTTCATCAAGAAAAACATGATAAACCAATCAATGCAAAAATATCAAACTACGTAGAAAGTCCAGATAAAAATTGTTATCACAATACAAGAAGTTACAATACTATGTTATTGATGCCAATTAGTTAATTCAGTTTAAGTATTTAATTAGGTCAGTACAATTTCAATATAGGGGGATTAATCATGATAACTCTTTTTTACACATAAATAAATAAAGGATAAGTGATTCCCCTAACTCAATGATCATTGAAATTCTTCGAACAAGAACGAACCACACAACATATCTCCAATCACCTCTCTTGGAATATCTATATCCCTCCAGGGACACTGCGGCACAACCACATAGTCAAAAACTGAGAGAAACCCTATAAGAAATATTGGTATGTAGCTACCATAGAAAGATGATAATAATAAGAGGAAATCAATATTAATCTTGGTGAAACCGCTAGAAAATGGCGGAAAACACGCCTTGGATAATGAAGGGTAGCCAAGGATCGGTGATGGAACCCCAAGGATCGATCCACATCGAAGGGATCTCCAGAACTCCAAAACACCAAAGAGGCTACTATCTGGTCGGCCAGGATGAGAGGGAGGGAAGAAACAACTATTGGGTTTGGCAACTTGATTAGATGACATGTTTCAAAACGTCACAACATTGGGGGATTAAATGATTTGTCGTCACCTATTATTTAATTTAACTCATTTAGGTTACTTTACACCCAAAAAACCATCACCTTTCACATTTATTTTAATTTTTGATGCCTATAATATTACATGATGTGAATCCCACTTTCACATTGTGAAATTATTTTACATGGTGTGAAACTAAATTTATCTTGATGAGAGTTCCCTACTCCTAGATCATAACACCTGAGTCCCTCCAGGCATCCTATGAGCCTTGCAAGCCCCGAGAACATACAAAGGGTTGATCAACCCAGATCTGGGCCCTTAAAAGAATTTTATCAAATATTTTATGTATAAAATTTCAAAAAAATGAACTATTAAATGAAAAATACTTGAATAATAATAGGAGAAGATAATATTTTTTTTATGATATAAATATCCAATAATGTATCCAAGGTGGACTAAAACATAATCAGTCACAAATAGTGATGATATTTAGAAAAAAACTCTTACCACTTTGGTAACATTTGTATCATATCCCCTATGATAGAAGTAAACTCAAATTAAATATTAAATACCAAAAATATAATTTGTTTCATGAAATAAAATTTAATTTGGTGTTATATACACCACCTGAAAGAAATATTTGGTTAATGTCACATATGTATTATGGAATTGAATGTGAGATGAAAACCTCCTTACCTCGAGTCCATACATGTCATGTGTGTCCATTATCTACTATATAATAAACTAACACCAGTTATTTTTTTTGCCTAATAACCTTTACAATTTTATTACCATATGGCTAAACCATTATATTCATTTTTTTTATCTATATGTTTAATTACATAATCTGTTCTATCAATATCATGTCTTTTGAGGACATTGAGTGTATACATCCAAAAATAAATTTGGTTATTGACCATGGTAAAAATAGTCATTGTTCCATCATATTCATCATATCAGTCATTAAATAATAATTATTTATATACATAATTTATAATTTTATTATTAACCATGAAATATGGTTAGTAAAAAGTAGAACATGTTACACTCATGGAGACAGTAGGTCGTACCTACACTTGTGTAACATTTCAATTGTTTAATTATCTTAATGGAATGTAGTTAATTAATATTTAATCATTATTTAGTAATAATTATATAATATATTTAATAATATTTATTCAACATTACATACATATACCAGTAATGATACATGGTAATAAAATATGAATCATGTCACTTCTCAAGCCACTAGTCAGCCATATACATGAACATTGTTATAATTTTTTTCATATATTTGAATATAAGAAATTATATCATATATATTAAAAATTAAAAAAATATTAATGTTTCATGAATATAATATTTAAAATTTAAATATATCAACATGAAAATCCATGATAGGTTATGATGGAAAATAAGTTACATCAAATTGTGAGGTGGTAGTCTATCATACATATGAATGATGGCCTTCTGTCCTGTTTAATGGATGTGGAGTTAGAGTTATGATATTATATTATCATAATAAAATATAAATATATTATTTATACCATTTTTATTTTTTCATATTGATTCAGTATTATTTAAAGGTGGTGGATGAAGAAATAAACCAAAGATCATCAATTAAGGACAATATCTCTTCTTTGGACAACCTCTTTAAGACAATAGGTAAAACATCAGAAGATTTGATTCCAGATCAATCCTAGGGCTGTAAGACATGGATATGTAATTAATTAATATATTTGGTATGGGAATTTTGGAAAGAAATGTTTTGGAAGTGTGATGTGGAGAGGAGAGTGAGTACCCTTTTTAATTGAGAGTGATGGCAAGAGGAATGTTTAAAAACAAAATAACAACATATTATTGACACATTAAAAGGGTTAAAAATAAATATATTTAAATACTAACATTATATAAATACTATATATGGCCATTTAAAATGAATTTGATATGTTTTTTGATTATTTTAACCCATAGGATTTTAGTTAAACCCCTAATAACCATGTTTAACCCTTAATAATGTTAATTATCTTTTAGTGTATTTACTATTTATTAAGACCAAAAAATTATTTAAAATTAGTATATAAAATTAATTATTTTGATTAAAAATACCTAATCTATTATTTAAAAAAAATTCACAGAATTTGTAAAATTTAATTTTAAAATAATCCTTCAGGCATAATAAAAGATTTTATTTTATTACTTTTTTACAAAAATCACTGAAACTCATTTTATGAGAAGAAATTTATTTACAAAGTATTGAATTAATTCCTTGAAAATTAATTTCTTATTTCCTTGGAACTTATCAATAAATTTATTTAGATTTGTCCCATTATAAATATTTCATAATGTAGTTAAAACTATTTATACCCTCTAATTAAACGACTATGTTTTAATGGCCATAAACAACCATGGGTTTTTTTTGAGGATTAGTGTTTCATATCAAATATGTCAAAAAATAAAGTAATATATATCTAAAAACTTACCGTGTTAAATTATTACCCACAAAAACAAATATTATTCACACAATTTGAACATTTTCTTAGTAATCAATGTCTTGAAATTATAAATTTCATTTCTGGAAAACCCTTATTGTTAAATTGGTTAATTAATATCCATTTAAAATAGGTAAATGGATATTAAATGGTCATATTCAATTAAAAACATGGATTCCACATATTTATGACAATATAGGAATGTGAAAACATAAATTTTTAATGAAGGTCCATTATAGAGATAACATTATACTATTTCTAATAAGGAAGTGACCATTCTTTAATAGAAAAATGAATAAAATTTTAATTTAAGACCCTTTTACAAAATGTGAGGGGTCATTTTTCTATCATGACTATAAACATATGAAATTTAATGTTCTTTAAATGTGTAACTTCAACCTTTAATCAATTGTCACCATAATCTAATCTGCTTATATAAATGATGAATATTAAATAGTAATTTTTTATTCCTAAAGCACAAATATTAACTTACAATTTATCCTATAATACTCAAAAGGAAAATAATATTTTTATCCTATCATTAAATATCATCCAAAACATTATGGGTTTATACATGAAAAGATACCATCCAAAACGTGTAAACATTCAATACAATCCACAAATTTGATGCTTGACTGGAATAATTCCATAATGAAATGTCCCTATAACCAAAATAATGATTAAATTAAATGATTTTAAAATGTTCATCCAAAAATATTACTCATGAAAAATCCTAGGATTACATATTCCTCAACCGAATGAAATATTTCCCAAAATATCATCAATCAACTCAAAATTATAAAAATTTAAATTGATTTTATACTAAAATATGACTCAAAAAATTAACATAATATTTATCAATAAAAATACTTATATAAAAAAAATTTGAAAAAAAATAAATTCATCACATTGGCTAGTGTTTGGAACTGCAAAATTATCACCCTCAGGTTGTGTGTTCAATCCCCATGACCTTAACATATGTGATGGGTTTTCACCTAAAAATAGGTTTTCATTTTTAAAAAAATATTAAATATTGGTAATAAAATGTATTTTTCATCTTTATCCTATAACATTCTGATGATTTTTTTAAAATATTTCAAAATAAAATTATTTATAAAATAAATTTATCTAACCTCTATAGATTTCTATGTACCTCATTTTTCTCACAAAATAAAATAATTTTAGTTGAATGTAATTACCTTGAAATGAAGAAGAAATTATAGATTTTATTTTCATCAATCACGTATTTTTCATAAAATATCACCTTAAAATTATATCACCTCTATATTCCTTTAGTACCATTATACAAATACCTATAAATCCTTAAATAAAAACTATTTTTGATTAATCCTTAATTGTTTTACAACTTCATATCACCAGGATAACAAAAATAAAAAATATTTGAACATAATTATTTCATTAGTTAAAAAACCTAAAAACATCAATCATTATAATTAAATAATTAATATATCATAGTATTTTAGAAATTAATTTTTTGTTTAGGAATATTGGTACAAATTATTATCTCACTTACCTATATAAATGTAATTTAGTTTTTATTGGTGCCTAAGGTTGAAAATTATTTCCCAATATCTTGTCAACTAGAATATTCAATTTTAATCAATAATTATATGCTTTGTGCTCTCTATTTCCACCTAGAAGGAATCATTAATTTCCTTTAACTAATTTTCCATGGTTACTCTTTCCACATTTGTCATATGTATGAAATTAAATATTCTTTTCCTCATCACCATTAACAATTGAGATTTAATGACATATCATCATTCACTATTTTATGTTTTTTAAATTAAAATATGTTATATCTTTTCATCATAATTAGAGATATCTTGGTTAGGAATATTATTTTTGAATTAATTACATTTACTATCACGTTATTTATTATCATTATTTCTCTAATTTTTATATATTAAATAAAAAATAAAAGAAACAAGATGATAATGAATTAGAATACAAAATGGAAACTTATTATCCTATATATAAAAATTTAAAAATGATATGTATATCATGAATTATGAATATATTGGATTCAAACTATGAATTTCATATTAATTTATTTATTATGATTTATATACTAAATTTTTTTTCAATTCCTTCTTATTGGTTTTTAGAGACCTTGTGATTTTCCCAAACACATCCCAAGGGAGTTTCAAAAGAGTTGTTCCGCAATGTTCATTATCATTCACTAGGATATGATCAAGTCTAGATTAATACACCATTTTTTGGAGTTATTACCATTAGTTACAATTATACCTAAGCGACTTTAACATGAAGTCTATAGACAAAGATTTAATTTCTCAAAACCCAATCACTTTATATTTCACCAAAATTCCATGACATTTATCTTCACATAATCTTATACTTATAATTATCTTATAATGGTTCTCACTAAAATATTCATTTACTAATCCAAAATATAAATAATAATTTCTATGATCACAAATATTTTATCCCAATAATTTTAAAGATATCAGTACATGATTTTTAGACATAACTATCCAAAAGAAAAACCCCAAAGATAGCGAGGCCGATTGTATTTGGAATAATAGGTTCTTAATACATAAAAAAGAATATTATACATCAAATAATTATTTTTAATATCCATTAGGAGCCTCTAAATATATTTTAGTTCAAAAAAACATAGGATTACTTATTAAATTACATAAAAAAGGGTGAGATAAAAATCTTAGTAAGGGAATAAACACGATATGGAATCGTAACATTTGAGTCAAATGGATAACATGATATTTATAACATCCAATGTAGATAAAGAATATAAAATTTTTATATTTATTAATATTTTTTAATTAAATATTAATTTTACATTAAAAGGGATGATATTTTCGATGGCATACCTGACACGCAATTATGGGTTTCTCTGATATCATATGTCGTACACAAGACTGAGTCATACTAAGAAAAATAATAATAATATAATATTATTATTTTAAATGGTTGTTAACACCAAGACATTTTATTAGAGTGAAATAAAAGAACTAAATATGTTATGATTAAACATGTTTTTTAAATGTTTTTATACTTTTCTGATAAAATTTAGAGGCTTAAAATGAGAATGCATCCAATTTTAAGCATAAATACTTTACTATTTTTTAAAGGTAGTATTATTGCCTTTTGACATCGAACCATGTTTAAATATAGTTTTTTTTCAATTTTGTATGTTCCATTTTACAAATAAATATATTATTTAGAATAGGGACATCAAAATTTCCTTTTTTTAAATTTTAGGTATTTTTATGATAAAGTTCATTTTTTATGAATAGTGAAAAATATTGCATTTAATGTCAAAAATGTCTTCTCATCTAATTTATTTATATAGTTAGATTATCTTTTTAATTTTTTTAAAGTATAATTATATTATTTTTTATTGATTAATTAAATTTTGGTCATTGGATGTAATTTCACTTTTCAATTAGACATAAAAACGTCTCAATCTTTTTATAGTTATTACTCCTTAAACACCCGCTTTTTGGTTTGGAAAATTGGAATTAATGTTAAATTAATTTCTGCCACTTCTATTTTTTGATTTTGGAAAATGGATTCCATATTTGGAATCAAGATGTCCAAATTGATAAAATAGGTAACTTTAATTTTTAGACATTATGAATAGTAACTTTTATAAATATTTTATATATCATGGTTAATGGGTAAATCTGGAAAATAAGGGTAAAATTAAATATTATAATAATATTAAATTACCCTAAAACATGTCTTAATATTATTGGATGAGATATTTATAACCATGGTCATACATGGGTTGATTTTAGGACCTCATTGAGCCACATGTGTGTGAAAATTACATTTAATTACTTTTAATTTAAATGTTAAGGAAAATATAACCTAAATATATATCTTTTACTAATACAATTTCATACAAGGTTATTTAAGGGATATATTCGACTATAAATTGTAACTTAAAATCTAAAAATATTTTCTACATCATGGTATTTTTTTATAATTTATAGACAACAAATATGTAAATTTATTTATGACATAATCGTGATGTAGTGATAACCTTATTAAAGAATGTTTTAAATAAATGATATTATAAATATAAAAAAAATTATTTTGAAACTATTTCGGTCATACACTAATTTTATGGATAATTATTACTTTTATCTTGCAATTAATAAATTATTTTTTAATGAATAACATTTTTAGTGATTTTTAAAATGTCATTATATGAAAATTATGGAAATAGGTATAAATGAGTTTTATAATAAATTTATATTTTATTAAATGATATAATAGTCCTGAAAATCTATTTTTTATTAAAATTACATATATTATGTTACATATGTCATTAATGATCCATTTTTTTGACTCTTGGAATTTTATAGTAAATATAGTAACCATATATTATTAATATACAAGAAGACATGGTAAAAGTTAAATAAGTTTATTAAGGGATAAAGATAAATGAAAAGGTTAATTTTGAAACACAAAATTTTATAAAAAATATAATATTTGAGTATTTAGAACCATAATAATCTGATATTTTAAATATATCACTTTCATGTCATTAGAATTTAAAAAATAGATGAATAATAAAGTAATATTTTCAAACTTTTCTAAAGTGCCCCACATCCCTCTTATAAATGAACACCACCTCTAACCCCTTAATCATGACTCTAAAGACCCTTGTATCGTCCAAACTCTACTCTAATAATCTCTCAACATCCCTCTATTACTCATAGAATCCTTCCCCTATGCATAAGCCAATTCAAGATATCCCTTTGGCTCAAATCAAAAGAAGTTACCCGATTTTAGGTAATGTATTCTCTCAAATTCTTTTCCATTATTTTTTCTTTCTACACTCTCTATTATATTATTAGTAATTATTTAAATAAAAAATACAATATATTAAACATACAATGTTGTTTTTATTATATGGATTCAAACTACACTTACACATACCTCTACCTAATGGGTATAGAACATAGAGTTTTGGTGGACGATGGACTACTGACTCACAAAACGATGATTGTTCAATGTTCTCCTACCACCTCATAGGGTGTCCCTTATGATGTAAATTTAATTCTATATGATATATATGATATTTATTATTTCTCTATAATACTGTAATTATCATTTATAACATACCCTTATACTTTTAATGTTATATAAAAATGATAATTTTATTTGAGGAAGTGCGGATTACAGCCCCCTCTAAGTGATATGACTCATTCATGCTAGACATTGAACATATAAAAGAAGGAATTAATGAAAATATGTAACATATATAAAATATATATTCTACTGTAATTAATATAGTCCAAATGGAATGGAATATTATAAAACATATATAATGGATATATATTATATATATGATATCTAAATCATGAATATAATTCTTGAGATAATGTATTTTTGACCGCATAGACAATTTATAAGTATAACAAGTTCATTTTTTTACTCAAGTTTCGAACATCAAAAAAATGTCTAATATGAACACAAATAATTAACTAGTTGTTATAGAATGGTAATAAGTGATATAAAAGGAATAATAAAATTGAAATTTTTTTAAATCAATTATAAATTAACATAAATTTATTATTTAGGAAATTAAATAATGAACGATTCAAGTCAGACACGAAGTAAGGGACTTTGTCTCAATCTTTTTTCTTGGAGGCATATTTTAATATATACATGAATTAATTTTATATGGTGCATAAAACCATTTGAGTTTTAATTTCATTTATATGGAATCATTTTCTATATAGTTATTTACTAAACAACAATGGTATTTTTTTATCGTATGCGGTGACAATGAAATTTCTGTCGCTGCGAGCGTTATTTGATATTTGGATTCCTTCACAAGCTGTGATGTTTTTAAATTGAAAATAAATACAATATACACATTTTAAATATTGTTTTATTGATAATGGTGTTAAAAGTGTTTTTACTATTTCAATATCTTGATATTGTTTCTTGTGATTTCAAAGGAAATTTTTATGATTGAAATGTTGAAATTTGAAATCTTTTATGTGTAATGACTATATAAAATTACTTAGAAATTTGGCAGATGGTAACACGATAAACCAAATGATGGGTGGTACAGTGATAAAACTAAGATGGGTGGTTACTTTATAACATCCATTGCATTGGGTATATAATTTTGTTGTATTCCTATTCTATTTTTTAGAATTATTTATCGATGCTGACCATATGGTTATTCCATTTACATATGATTATGTCCCAAGTTTACTATTTATATGTTATGTGTGATTTATATGGGTTTTATGGTAATATTTTGGTTAAAAAGGTCATGAATTGATCTTTTATTTAGTAAATAGTGTTTACTACTTCATAAAGGTAAAAATTATTACTTATGTTAAAGTATTCATGGTTTATATGTTATTTTGAAAAACTAACATTTTCCCTTCTTTGTGTTTCCCTTACTGATCTTTTAATGTTAATACCCAATTTTTGTAATGTTTTATACAAGACATAAAGTCTAATAGGTTCAAGGATGGGATCAATTAAAAGTCATGGTGTTTAAAACATGGAAATAAACATGTCTATTTTAGTTTAAATGTTTTTATTTTATGCAAAAAATGGATATTGGGTAGAAGTGTCTTCTTGTAATATTCATGTCGTTATGTATAAGTTATTACCTTATTTTCTAAATCTATAAACCTAAAAAGAACCTCAATTTGAATTATTAACTTAATTCAAGATTATGTACTGATTAAGGATGGGGCCTTATAGTTGGTATCAGAGGATGATTTATTTAACTTCAGGAGTTAGAATTTTGTTACTAGAATATCTATAAATTATTTATACATTTTGGTCAAATTAAAATTATATAGAATTTGAAGATTATTATGTTTCTTCATCTAAGATATGTTTGTTCAGAATGGTTTTCCATAGATGAAATAGTGATGCAGTGATGGGAAGTCATATAGAGGATAATAACCTTCCAAATCAGCATCCTGAGATGGTTGGAATCGAAAATGAAGAGGTTCTGGAAGTAATGGCACAGTTAACTCAAGATATAAATAGTGGAGGTTTACACGCATCAGATCAACTAGATCAACCTTAGAGGAACATGTCTATAGTGGATCATTTCATGAGGCTACATCTCCCATCATTAAGAGGATCATCTAACACTGTTCAAGATGAAGGGTGAATCAAAGCACTAGAAAATATTTTTGATTCCATTTGTTGTTCACAAAATCAAAAGGATAGTCTTGCTATTTATCATTTTGAAGGAGAAGTCGATCAGAGGTGGTAAATGGTAAAAAAATATCAGGGAAAGTGAGGATATTGATGCACTTTGTTGAAAATAATTCCTAGGTATATTTCTTGAGAAATATTTTCATTTGTAGGTTTGACTTAGGATGGAAAGAAATTCATGGAATTAGGTAAAGATAATGACTCAGTGGCTGCATAAGAAGAAAATTTCACTCGAATGGCAAGGCATTCTAAAAATTTCATCTGAGATATTGATAGTGAGATGAATTGGTTTTACATAGTACAAAAACCATGATATCGAATATCATTATCTTATCATGAATTCAAAAGCGTTGTGAAACTATTCATTTGTTCTAAAAATGTATAAATCAAGTTTTCTGATGATCAGGTGTTCCAAGAGAGAATTAAAAATAAGAGGTCCAGTTGGTAAGGGAATGGAAAGAAATCATTAAAGAAGTATGGAGGTAAAAAAATTTAATTTCTATATTATGATAGGTGTGGTAAAAATGATCATGGATAATGTTTATAAATGTCTAGAAAGTTCACCCAGTGTTGTGAGACCGGTCATATTTCTTGTAACTGTAAGGAATATGATAAAGCAGGAAATGAAAAATCGGAGGTAATTTGTTTTTGTTGCAATGAATTTGGGCATTATGCCAATGTGTGTCCAAATTTGATTCCTAGGGTAGAAACTAGAAAAATGAAAAGAAAAAGGATGGGGAAAAATCTTTTGCAACTGTTACAGTTGATGTGGGACCATCAAATTAAGTTGTATCAGGTACTTTGATTGTTTTTCAGATTACGATAATGTATTGATTGATTCAGGGACTACACTTTCTATAATTTCTGAGAATTTTTTGCGAAAATTTGGAATACCACCTCAAAAAATGAATCCAGAACTTATGGTAAAAATTTCTTGGAGGGAATGTTGAGGCAAAAGGAAATTATAATAATCTTCTTATCCTTATTTTTGTAAAGAATTTACCTACAAAACTTTTTGTTTTTACTCTGGTAATACTTGATGTTATTTTGTGAATGGATTGGATTTCTGTTTACCATGATAAGATTTACTGTAGGTCTAAAGAGGTTTATTTTCTGAAAATTTTCAGTTTATATAAAATAATGAACTCTTATCTCTGAAAACATATCAGGATGATGAGAAACTAGAGAAATATGGAATGAATGTTACCTTTCAGAATTTGTTTAGAAAAAATGAACTTTTCAAATTAATGATGTGTCAGCAGTTAATGAGTATCTTGATGTTTATCCTGATGAGTTTCCTAGTATTATAGTATATTGGGAAGTTTAATTTGTTGTTGAATTAGTTCTTAATTCTAAGACAATTGTAAAACACCTTTATCGAAGGGATAAAATTAAACATTTAAGGATAATGATATAAATGTAGGATTTGTTAGAAAATGTTTTCATTCAACTTAGCACAACACAGTGGGGTTCTCCATTCTTGTTTGTTAAAAATAAATATGGTTCAATGAAACTTTCATTGATTATAGAGACTTTAATAATATCACTATTAACAACAAGTATTTGTTGCTACATATCGATGATTTTTTGGATCATCTCTAGAAAGATTAGTGTTTTTCAATGATTGACTAATATTCAGGGTACCATCTGCTGAATGTAAAGGAAAAACGAAATTTTGAAGACTGCGTTTTGTAAAAGATATGGCCATTAAGAGTTTTTAGTTATGCCTTTTGGATTAACTAATGCAACTACTATTTTCATGGATCTTATGAATAAACATTTCTATGATTTCTTGGATAACTTTGTGGTTCTGATTAATGATGAAATTATGGTATATTCTAAAAGTAATGTGGAACATGAAAGTCATTTAAAGTTTGTCTTGAAAATTTTAGAAGAAAATAATTTTTATGGTAAATTCAGTAATTATGAGTTTTGTTTATAACAAATATCATTACATGGTCAAGTTTTTTTTAAAAAAAAGGAATAATTGTCGATCATGTTAAAACAAAAGTTGTTGAAGAATTTCCAACAATCACAAATATTATTGAGATTCATAGTTTTCACGGTTTGGAAGGCTATTACGAAAGGTTTGTTGATTATTTTTCACATTTACCTAGCCCAATGAATAATTTAACTCAAAAAAAGTGATTAGTTCATCAAGACAAAAGAATATGATTATTGTTTTCAAGAATTCAAATGAATATTGGTGAATGCTCTATTTTTGAAATTACCTTCTAGAGATGGGGAAGTGATTATCTACAGAGATTCTTTGTTTAATTGATATGGTTGTGTCCTAATGAAGAATCATCTGGTAACTGCTTATGCTTTATGACAGTTGAAACCTCATGAGTTAAATTTCTCTACACATGATTTGGAATTAGCTGATGTTGTTTTTCCTTTAAAAAATTGTAGGCATTATCTCTAAGGAGTAAAATGTGAAATAAATATTGACCAAAATAGTTTAAAGTATATATTCACTTAGAAATAATTGAACATAGGACAAAAAATATGGATAAAATTAATCAAGGATTGTGATTGCATGATTCATTACCATCTAGGAAAATCAAATAAATTGGATGATGCTTTGAGTCAAAAAAATAAATGATACATTAACCATGATAAATTTGGAACAATATCATTTGATTAATGATTGGATGAAATTTTGTGTAGAAGATTTTGGTGCAGGAAATTATTATTTTTTTGAATCATGTGTCAGTGAAAAAATATCTCTCAGATAAAATTATGTAAGTACAGAAGGAAAACAGTGAGTTACCAAAAAATGTAGAGTCAGTTCAAAAAGGTAAGTTTTCTAAATTAAACATTGAAAATGATTGTATTTTTAGATTTGAGAAGTGATTATATGTTCATTTTGATTCACAGTTTATGAAATAGTTGTTATGTGATGATCATAGTTCTCCATTTTTAGTTAATTCATATAGCACTGAGATATAAATGGATCTTTGAGAGTATTAAAGAAGTGATGGAATGAAATAAGATATTTCTTGTTATACTGTGAAGTGTTTGACTTATCAACTGGTTAAATAAGAGAGATAGTTATAGAAAGGGGTGCTTCAGCATTTTCCGATGCTATAGTGGAAATGGAAAAATATATACATGGACATTATTGTGGGATTACTGAAGACTTATGGAGATAATAATGCAATTTTGGTTATTGTTGATCAATTGAATAAAACTTATCATTTCCTTCATATTCAAAATACTCTGTCACTAGATCAACTTTCTCAGTTGTATGTTAAAGTGATAGTCAGGTTGCATAGAGTTCCCCTACCATTTTATCCAATCATGATCTCAGATGGGTAGTCAGAATGAACAATTCAGACATTGGAATATATGCTATGTGGTTTCTCAATGGATTACTAGGGATTTTGGGACCAACGTCTTTCTTTTGTTGAGTTTTCTTATAATAACTGTTTTCATTACATTATATCGATGGTTCCATTTGAGGCATTATATGGGAAGTTGTGTCGAACTCCCACTTTTTGGAATCAAGTGGGTAAAAAGAAACTAATGGGATTGAATTTGGTAGAAGAGATGGAAGAAAAAGTTCAGTTGATACATAAACAAATGAGGATATCTCAGAATAGGAAGATAAGTTTTGTGGATAACCAAAGGAAGGATATTTCGTTTGGGGTAGGTGATTGTGTCTTTCTCAATGTTTCTCAATGGAAAAGTGTGATGTGTTTTGGTAAGAAGGGGAAGTTGAGTCCAAAGTTCATTGGACCCTATAAAACCCTATAAAATATTGGATTAGTTTCATACAGAGTGAATTTACCTCTATGTTTATCCTTGTTATACAATGTTTTTCATATTTCAATGTTGAGAAAGTATATTCCAGATCCATTTCATATTTTGAGTCCATAGATAGTTCAGTTGGAAGAGAATCTTCTTTATGAGGAACAACTATTCCAGATTCTTGACTGAAGAGAGAAAGTGTTGTGAAAGAAGTTAATTCATCAGGAAAAGGTTTTGTGAAAAAAACTATATGGTTAATGAGGAAACATGGGAATCTAAACATTCTATGAGGGATAAATACCCCCACTTTTTTGATAAGTTAATAATATTGCGAGGACACAATTTTCAAAAGGGATAAAGATGTAACATCCCAGGTAAATAAAGAATATTACATTTTCATATTTTTTATTATTTTTTAATTAAATATTTATTTTATTTTAAAGGGGATTCGATGCTTGATGGCATAGAAAAAACCGAAAAATATATTTCTTAAAAATCTTATGTTTCATGCAAGGTAAATTCATACTGAGAATAATAATAATGTTATTATATTATTATTTTAAATAGAAGTTAATTCCTAGCCGTTGTATTGGCAGGAATGAAAAGAACTAACTATATTATGATTTCATTTTTTTGTTAAATGTTTTTATATTTATCAAATAAATTTTAGAGGTTTAAAATTGGAATGAATCCAATTTTAAGCATAAATAGTATAATATTTTTAAAATATAGTTTTATTACCTTTTGATAGAGAATTCTTTTTAAATCTAGTTTTCATCAAATTTATAAATCTAATTTGAAAAAAATAAACTTATTCTTTAGAATCAGGATATCAAAATTTACTTTGGGTGAATTTTTGGTATTTTTCTGATAAAGTTTATTTTTCCTAAATAGTGAAAATAAAGCATTTTAAGTCAAATCTGTCTTTTCATCTAATTTATTTATTTGGTTAGATCATATTTTTAATTGGTTTGAATGTGTAATTAGATTATGTTTTTATTATTTAATGCTATCTTTGTAATTGTTAGTAATTTTACTTTTTAATTAGACATAAATACATGTCAATCTTTTGATAGTTATTACTTCTTTAAAACCCTTTTTTTGGTTTGGACCATGGGAATTAAATTCAAATTAAAATTTCCCACTTATGTGTTTTGAATTTGAAAAAATTGATTCCATATTTGGAATCAGGAGGTCCAAATTGGGTGAATAGGTAACTTTTACTGTTAGACGTTTTGAATAATTTCTAGAGTAAATACTTTTTTTACCATGGTCAAAGGGTAAATTTGGTAAATAAAGGAAAGAAAATAATATTTTGATAATATATAATTACCCTAACGTGTATCGTAATCCTATTTTATTAGATATTTCCGACCATTGGAATCCTTGGGTTGATTTTAGGACCCCATGGATCTACTTATGTGTGAAAATGACATTTAATTACTATTAATTTATAGTTAAGGAATATATAACCTAAACACATATCTTTTACAAAAAAAAATTTATATGGGGTCATATAATTTATCTATTCATCTATAAATATTCATTAGTAATATAAAAATATTTCCTATATCATGGTATAATATTTATAATTTATAGACATCATATAAATAAATTTATTTATGACAAAATGTTGATGTGGTGATTCACTTATTAATGAATGTTTTAAATAACTGACATTATAAGTATTAAAATAACTTTATTTTGAATCTATTTATGTCATACACGAATTTTATGGATGATTATTAATTTTTTAATTGAATTAATGATGTTTATTTAAATTAATCATGTTTTATGGATTTTTAAAAATTCACGATATATATAATATAAAAATTGGCATAAATGAGTTTTTAATTCAATTAATATATTATTAAATGATATAATAGTCCTAAAAATCCATGATTCTTCCAAATGACATATATGATGTTACAAATGAAATTAATGATATATGTTTTGGTCTTTTGGCATTTTATAGAAAAATGGTTACCATATATTATGAATATACATGAAGACATGGTAAAAGTTAAATAAGTATTATAGGGTTAAAGTTAAACGATAACGTTAATTTTGAAAACCAAAATTTTCTAAAACCTATTTTTTAGATTATTTTGACCCATCCGCATCTAAGGTTCAAACTATATCACTTTGGTGTTATTATAATTTGAGAAATAAATTAATAATAAAACAACATTTTCAATCCTTCATAATGTTCCTCCCCTCCCTCTTATAAAAGGACACCACCTCAAACACCTTACTCACACCTCTAAAGCCCTTTGGCTCATCAAAAATCTTCTCCAATAATCTCCCAATATCCCTATCTTCTTCCGAGAATCCTTCCACTAGGCAGAAGTCAATTACATAAATCCCTTTGGCCCCGATAAAAAGAAGTTACCCAATTTGAGGTAATGTCTTCTCTAAAGTTCATTTCATTTATTTTTCCTTCTCCACTCCATATGATCTTCTTATTAAATGTTAAAATAACAACACAAGTATCATAAATATAACAGTTTGTTGTAATGAGAAGTATTATAACTACACATACACACACCTCATTCTAATAGGTATAGAACATATTGTTTATATGGATGACAGAGTACTACCTCACGAAAATATGATAGATCAATATTCTCATACCACCCCTTGGGGTGGTCATTATGATTGAATTTAAATTATATATGATATATATATATGATATTTATTTTATCTCTATGATAATTTAATTCTCATTTATAACATAACTTTATGCTTTTCATGTTGTATAAATACGCTAATTTCATTTGAGTAAGTACTGACTACCGCCCCCTCAAAGTGATATGACACGTTCATGCTATACATGGAACGCATAATGGATGGAATTAATGAGATTATGTAACATATATAACACATATGTTATTCTAGATTTATAATATAGTAATGTGTCATTGATTTTTCATTTCATTGAATATGAAAAATAAATGAAAGTAGTGTTCATGTGTACATACGACTTACCATCTCCATGAACAGTGCATTTTATTTCTTATATAAAAATGCAATAGACTATTCTTAAATATATATATACAATATAATTATGATATATATGATATCGAAATCATGAATATCATTCTGTTGATAATTTTATTTTGACCACATGGACAATTTTAATTATAAAAAGTTCATTTTTGACTCAAGTTCCAAACATCATCAAAATGTATGATATGAACTCAAATAATTAACTAATTGTTATAGCAATGTAATAAGTTATATAAAAGGAATAATAAACATGAAAAAAATTCTGAGGAAATCAGAAATTAACTTAAGTTTATTATTCATAAAATTGAAGAACGAACAAGTCAAGTCCGACACGAGGTAAGGGGCTCTGTTTTAGTATCCTTTCTTCATGGAATATTTCGATTTATACACTACATGATTTTATACAGTGTATAAACTCATTTGAATTTTAATTCCATTCAAAGGGAATCTCTTTCTACGTAGAACTTAACTAAACTTGAATATGAATGTTTTTTTAACGAACACGGTGACAACGACCTTTCCGCTGCCACAAGACTTATTTTATATTTGGCTTCCTTAACAAGTCGTGATGTTTCTAAATGGAAAATAAATACCATAAACCCTTTTTAAATAATTTTGTTTTTAAAATGATGTTAAATGTGGATTTACTATTTTAAAATCTTTAAATTAATTATAGTTATTTCAAATGAAATTATTATGATTGAAACATTGATATTTTCAATCTTTTGTGATTGATGATTATATAATGGTACAAGGAAATTTAACGGGTGGTTACGTGATAAACCAAATGATATATTTTTCCATGATAAGCAAAGGATGGGCGGTTATGTTATAACCTCCAATGCATTGGGTATGGAAGTCGTCCGTATGGCTATTCTATTTGTAAGAAATATTTGTAGAAGTTGACTGTATGGTTATTCAATTTAAGTAATATTATGTCCCATGTTTAATATTCATATTGTATGTGTTATTTATATAGGTTTTATGGTAATATATTTGTTACAAAAGGGTAAGTAATGATCTTTTATTCAATTATTATTAGTTACAACTTTATGAAGGTGAAAATTATTACTTATGATAATGTATTCATGGTTTATATTTTTTTTTGAAAAAACTAATAGTTTTCATTTTTTGTGTATACTTTACTGTACTTTTTATATTTGTCCCATGTTTTTGAAAAAAAATTAACCGGACTAAAATTAGAATTGGATCGTGGATGGAATAAAGGAAAATTCATGCTATTTAAAACATGTTTCTTTTATTTTATGAGTTTTTTGCATTATGAAAAATGGATATTAAGTATAAGTTTCTACATATAATATTCAGGTTGTTATGTATAAGTTATGACCTAATTATCTAAATCTCTAAACCTAAAAATATCCTCATTATGAAATATTAACATAATTCAATATTATGTAATGTTTAAGGCTGGGGCATTATAATATCGTAAAGGATAAGGATCATAAGAAATCACATCATAACTTGACAAAAAGAACAAGGTATCCTAAGATCATGACATTATATGAAATTTGGAAAAAAACATATGACATGTAATAATCATCAATTGAGGATGAATACCTAAACAATATCAAATTTTTCACAATGTCCCATAACATATCAGGTTAAATCTCTAATCAAAAACATAAATTCTCATGATACTAAATATTCACCCAATGCATTGGACTACTATATGGGAACACTAATCATAACATTTTCATGATTATGTGTTCTAAAAATTGAATTTAGTCATAAATAATAAGAATAATAATTTTCCACAAAAACAAAATGTGTTTTATAATCACACAAAATAACATAATCAAATGAAATTTTTTAATGATGTAATTTGGAATTCGAATATAAGGAATGTTTTACTCCATCGATTAAAGGTAGAATATTATAAATATATATGTGGGATATATATATATATATATATATAAATTAAAGGAAATCCATAACATCAAAATATTTCATCATTATTTAATTCTTTTTAATGGTTTACATGGAATATTTTTTGAAAAATATACTATTTTTATATTTTAGTCACATATTCAATATATAAAAAATTTTCTATAATTTTAAGGACAAATTATTTTTAAAATATAAAAATTGAATGTTATGAAGTAAAATTCAATTAATTTAGTGGTAATGATGGAAGATAATTGTGTTCAATCAGTATAAGTGAAAAATCATTCCATTCACACTATTTTAAAAATCGTAAAACATTACCTCATTTTGATAATGATTAGATGGATACATTAAAAAAGGAAACGGGTAAATTATATTAATAAATAATTTGGTAATTTTGAAAACATTTAATAAAATAATTTTACAAAACATGGGAAAGGAATAAAAATTATTATCAACTAAAGAGAAAAATAAAGTCATTTTTCATAAAAAATAATTAGTCATTTTACCCAAAAAATTGAAGAAATTAAAATATCACATGGACTATATATTAATAAAAATTTGAGTTGAAAATATATTTTTTTTATAATAAAAATTAAAATAAATTACCATAAAGTATAATTAATAATATGCAATCCTGAATAATGAATATATTGTGAAATAAACCCTTACGACTTTAGTAGAATTTGAATTATAACCCCGTGACATAATTATCATAAAATAAAACAATAAATAACATTAATATAAATATATTAAAATTATATCATTCAAATTAGTAGTATATAAACTATACAAATTAAATAAGTGGGAATCTAGAATATGTCACATAGAAGTAATTATTATATGAGAAATTCATTACTACTTTTACAGACTTGTCGTGTATTTCCATTACCTCATGTATAATAAAATTAAATAAATGACTACCTTCCTTAAAATAAATTCCATGTTTTATTAGTTTTAATTAAACCATTAACTGAAATTATTTTAATAAACTATTTAGTTACTTAATTAATTAGGTCAACGTTGGGTGTTTTGAGGATGGTCATTTTATAAACTCAAAATGACATTAGTGTGTTGACCATAGTCAAGTAGGTCATTGATGCATTAAAGTAAAATAATAATCCTAGAATAAATAAAATTTTCATAAATCAATTAAAATATTAAAACTGAACATTAATTATTGTTATAAAAAATGATGTACATCATAATCATGATAATAAAAAATTAGTCATAACACTTTGTAGGGTAGTAGACAACTATACACACGAATAAAGATAACATGTTTAAATTTATGGTTTTTTATGAATATATATGATATATCAAATTTACAGAATTATTAATAATTAATTAATATCATATATAAATGTCAAATCAATCATCATTAATACTCATTAGAGGCGATGGTGTAGAAAAACTTTCCTCAGTTTATGAGGCGGTAGTCACTCATACCAAAGAAGGATGGAATCATTTATCATTTAATAAAATATGAGATAGATATAGATTATGGAATTAAATTAAAAACTTCTATGTATATGTAAAATAAATTTTTTAATCATATAGATTGAGCAATATTTTAAAGTAATGTAAGTAGAAATAAAACAATGTTTTATGTTTAGTGTCACACATATTCTTCAAAAAACCCTTATTGCATTATAGTTAAAGCCTCTATAATTTAGAATTATTATAAAAAAATTCCACTAGAATGTGGGGAGGGTTGTAATTAATTCATTTATTTATGTATGGAAAGAACCAAAAAAATTAAGTGTTATGTTGTGTGGAGAGTGGGTTTTCTTTTATAAGTGGTGGAGAGGACACACTTGATTTATAGAAAATAAAAATATATAACGATGACTTAAATATGGTAAAAGGATACAAAATGGAACATTCATTAACATTACACAATATATTTCCCATATATACCGATATTATTAGTATGATAAAATATTTTAGGGAATTTTTATCCATTTCATTTTATCTTAACCCTTGATAAACCCATTTTAACCCTAGTCATGGTAATTAATTTCTAATGATTTCACTATTAATTATAACCCAAAATTAGTTAAACTTATTATATAATAATAGTAATGTTTATTCAAAATATAGAATCCATATTTTCAAATTAAATTCATATAGGTGGAAGAATTTTATTTAAAACTATACTTGGATATCTAATAAAAAAATAATTTCCTACAGAAAAAGCATCAATAAATTTGATTAGTTTTTTCAAACTTCACTTTGATATTTATTCTAACAGCCTAATTTTAGTTAATCACGATATTATTGAAATAATTTTTTTTAAAAAATAATAATGTTTTTTATCTTTTAATATATAAAAAAAGTAATTTCATATAAAAGTATTTATTTCTTACGATTCATAAAACAATTTATATTTTTATAAAATTTTAAAAATCGCAAAATAAGATAATATTGCAATATTTATTACAAAGTGATATTAATTTCTTTAAAAAAAGCTTCAAATCAATTAGAAAATGATTTTTTTATTTTTTCAAAAAAATGAAATAAAAATTATTTTTTGAGAATAAATGTATTTTATAAGGATAAATGTATTTATTAAAAATTAAGTGTTTATTTCCTATGGATTTATTAATAAGTTAATATTTATTAGTAAAATTACAAATAATTTATAATGTATTAATACTATTAATATCAAACAATTTAGTTGGCAGGTTCCAATAGTTATAAAAATCATGGTTGGTTTAGACTTAGTGTTTCATGTCTTATAATATTACCAAAATATTTTTTTATATAAAAAATCATATTGTTAAATACATTATGACCAAATTTATAACACAGTTCATTAGAGGGGAAATACATATGGCTTAGGGTAAAAAATAAAATATTGATAACATAAGCCAAAACATGTGATAATATATACTTTTTCAAAGATCAAGAACCAAACTATTTGATTTTGAAGTCATACATAGTAGAAACACACATTAGAGAAAGCATCACACATAGACCTTGCAAGGCTACACAAGAAAACCTCATGTGATGAAACATAAATCATAGGTCATAGGCATTACATATTCACATGAAAAAATAATTTCAAGAATTAAAATAACCTTAAACTAATGATAAGGACCACCTACCCATGTTTGTGGACATTAGTGTCATGGATTTTAAGTGGAATAGTCACCAATTACACATTCACACACCAACTTGAGCAACCATTATTTTCATGAACTCCCATCATTTATCCTTGACAATAGAATATTTCAAGTCATATTTTTGAAGGATGAAATTCATCATATAAGAATTGCGGAATAAAGGGGAATAAGTTCAATGATTATACGATTATGGATACATGAGAATATTTCTCAAACCATGAATATTTGATCTACCAACAAGGTCTCATACATCAATTTCTAGTGTATCTTGGGAATTGTGAATCTTATTTGGAAATTGAGGAAATCCTAATGTGGACGACTAAATAAATTAAAATGTAAAATGAAACCAAAATGGCATCATCAAAGACCATCTTTAATTATTTCACATGGTTCCCCTTTGAAACAAACATGATACAATAATGGAGGTGATAATTTTGGTTATTTCAAAGTCTGTAAGACTACAAAAAATACCTACATCAATGTCTATCATTATTTATAGTGTTCATAGTTGCACCAACCCAAACGTACCATCCCAATAGTGTGTATCCTCATACCAATACATTTATACTCAACATATACCCAACCAAAGCCATGGTGAGGTCACCCATGCCATAGACATTCAGCCTAATCACTAAGATCATAGACATTGAAAAATCAATTTCCAATTTTATCGTTAAATATTGATGTACAAAAAAGACATATTGTATTTCTAAAGGGTGTGTTGTAGGCCATTATGATCCACGAACCTCCAAAACCCACATTCAGGATTCCAGAATCTTCAAACCCGATCATGAAAAATGAATTCACCATAAAAAGAATAAAAAAATTAAATAACCACAGTCAAAACATAAATTTACAAGATATATTAATCAATGGTGTTACAAGTCTTCATAATGTTCCAATAACACCTTTACATAGTCAATAAAATGCATAATATAGTGCTCATACATTTGAATTATAGGCAAATGGATCACATTGTTCAAACCATTATATTGTTATGAAATATCCAAATGATATTCCATAACCCAAATATGTTAGAGAATATAGTACAAAAAAAAACAAAATAACAATTTATCATACATCCTCAAATGTATATATCCTAATTAATGGTATATTCAATACAACATCCTTAGATTTTAAAAGAAGAACATTTTATTCTCTATTATATATGACAGACATCACTGAAATCAATTTAACCATATAATATATAAATATTATAAAATATTCTTCAAATTAGAGGGTATGAATAGGAATAAATATATTATGAAATATAAATAAATTTATTACTTAATATATATTAATTAAAAAATATTTACAAAATAATTAATCATTTTCTACTAATTCCAATTCATTCATAAAAATATGTTTTATTCAAAACAATATATTTCACTTTATGAGAAAATATTATAAATAAATTATATATTTTTTAGAAAATTTATGTGATATAATTACTATCTTTTATTAAATTATATTAGAAAAATTATGTTACAATAATTTTTTTGCGATTTTCAAAAAACAAATTGATTTTTTAAAAAATATTATAAAATTTGAGATTTTTGTATAATTGTTATTTCCTTTTAATAAATTTTATAATTGAAAATTATTATTATTATATTAATTTTATTCTATTTAATATGGGTATTCATTATTTATATATATTCTAATAAATTAAATTTGTTTTAGTGATATACTAGATTTTAGTATCTATTTTTTTCGTTTGAAAACCAATTTTTCTTGGAGTTGTTTTATGGGGCATAATGGTTCTGTATTTTATTCAATTAAAATAACCAATAATGAGGATTTATTTATTTGTAATGTTTATATTTTATTTCTATAAATATTATTTGAACTTTCTATAATCGATAACACTATTTATAAAATTAATTAATGAATATCTTATGATTGAAAAATAAATATACTGGAAACCCATTCTTGGGCCCGTATTACCGGTTAAATTTTAAATTAAATTATTAAAATTTATGAATTTAACATGGAAAAAATGGATTATATATTTTTAATAAATATAATTAATATTATATAATAATTTCAAATTAATTATTTTATATAATGAATAATTAAAATAGTAATAATATTTTACGATGGTTAAGGTTATAATGGGTTTACTGGGTGGTTAAACAAAAATGGTAAAGGAAAAAATGAACAAAAAAAGGGATTAACTAGATTTTTTTGTGCATATTTAGACCTTATATCATATAAAGACCTCTAATTTTCCATTTTTTTCTTTTTTGAATGTTCATAATGTTGGAATGAAATTTTAATTCAAAAAAATAAAATTGTATCATCTCCACAACATATAAATGACCCCCAATATCCTCTAGTATTCATACTATCAAAGTCATCTAGATTATAAAATCCATTAAAATAAACATCCATAATTCTCTCCTTGTATATTATAGGCCTTCTTTTAATCATAAATATAATCAAGTAAGGTTTTTTGTATAATCCAAAAGAATATGTTTGAAGAATATGTATGGTTATTAACATATCATTTTTGTTTCATTTATTCATACCCCATTTTAAAATATTATTCAACCATGCCGATATATTAAAATAAGTACCCCCAATATACTAATATTTCATTATGTTAATTTAATATGAAACTGTTATATCTCATTCTATCAAATGGAAAAAAACGATTGCTCTTGTGTACATAGAAATATCGCCTTCGGAATTGATGTAATTAATTTTCCATAATCACATCTCATTGCAATACATAATGGTTGAATTAAAGATTATATATGATATTAATCACATATTTATCATTTCAAAAGGATAATATTTCATTTTATTTTTTTATGATCCTATATTTTTTTCATGTACATCCTGCTTTAATTTTTTCATTGATTTTTTTTTGATTCCCATCTTCGTTAAACCATGATAGTTTAGTTCCATTGAGGGTATAGTTAATTAATAATTTAAAATTAACAGTAGTTTTGGGCTGAATGTTGGTTTCAAATAATGGAGTTTTGATACTAATGTGTAAAATGTATTTACACTAGTTATCCATGAGTTAATAATGATTCTGAGGTGGTTCTTCTTTTCAAAAGAAACTGTGATTAAAGCTATATTTTGGAAATTTTCACACCATGAAAAAATTAAATAACACACAAATTGGGCTAGGATTATTTCCGGAACTAGTTCAAGATATGAAATTTTTATATGACATGAAATTGGATCACATTATAAAATTCTCAATCAGGCATATATTAACACTAGGAGATATAATTTTTGGCACAACTAATTAAATATGAAATACATAACATGATTGGATTACACTCTTTTTATTTGATGAGTTTTCTTGTTATAATCTCTACCATTCATATGATTTATTTTGAAATTATATGTACCTCTTCCTTCAATAACCATAGAGTAATTTTAAGTGATTCTAGAGTACTTTATCCCCTTACATACATTTCGATTAAGTGTATGATCCATGGATACAGTTTTTTCTTGGGTTTCCCCTCTATTTTTTCTTCTCACCAATATTGTGGTGTAATATTTTGAATTATGTGGAATAAGGTGTTGAATATATTTTTTATAAATATTCATTAGATATCATATTTTCCATTTTACTATTGGTATTACATATTTCAAATAATTTCATTAATCATTAGTTAAATATTTATGGTCAAAGGAAACCCTATGAAATGTTTCTTGTTGACTAAGCATGTTCACTATTGCGTGTTTGGGCTGGAATAATGTTCATGTTAATTAACGGAATAATGGAACTGATAAATCTTATGTTTAAATACTCATTAAATCCATTCGGATCCAATTATGCCGTGAAAATGAAGGTGGATACTTGAAGTTTATGTCTACCCTTGAAAAATAAGGATTTGATTGAGGGATTATAGTGTGTTTAACATGAAAAAATAATTCAGGTGATTTCTTCTATTAGATTCACCTTGATAAATTATGGCTTATATGGTTATTTAAATGGATATAAATACAACAAATAATGTGGTTCTATTCAATAGAATGTTAATGGTTAAAGACCTAACATGATTAACAAAATGGGATTTAACAATAATGGGTAATTTTCTTGAATTAATCCTTGTGGATATTGAAATCATGATTTTTCATTCTTTTTATTATGAATTATGTATTGATTAATACTAAAATAACTATATAGTGTTCTTAGACACGTATGATGAAATTCATATAAATATGGATTTTCATGGTATGTTGAAATACTTATATAAGGTTCTTGGCATGATATGTTGAAATGCATATATATAGGGATTCTACCTGTATATTGAAATTATTTTATAGAGGACTTAGCCCCATTTATTGAGATTATTATACAAATGGATTTTCCAAGATAAATTATTACTCCACAAAATCATTGTTATAGTATGCATGGTTGTTATTTATACCCAACGATATTCCAGAATAGTGCTAAAGAAGGTTGATTATTGTTTTGTATTAATTAATTTATTTATGCACCAGCTTATTTCATTATCACAAGAACATATTATCAAACTAGTTTTCTTAGACCTGGTGGTATATACCTACTTCATTTTACCCACACCCTCTTTCATCCACCATTTTGTACTCCAAAATATTTCATGGATGATGGATTGTATAAGGTAAAATGGCCTTATTAATTATTTTTTCATGATGGATAGGTTGGAGTTTAGAGACTGGAAAAATGGGGTTTGATCGTGAGGTAATTTTTGTTTACTTTTGATAGAATTTTATCTTACCTAAGTTATATTCTGTTTGAAATTTTGTTACATTTAAGGCTGATATATAATGGTAACTGATTATTTTGTTTACATAGTTCATTATTTACCAGAATTTTGTTTGTATTAATACTTCCTAGGTTTTCTATTACACTGATATTTATATATATTGGTTATTTACATTTTATTATAACATGGTATTAGGGGGAATAGTCCCCCTATATGTCTTTTACACTATTATTTCTGGTTGGCAGCCTCTAGAATATGGGGAGGCACACTTGATGTCCAATAACTGACAATATTTTTTTCAATTGAAAGATTTATAGATTAGGGTATGTTACAAATTGGAATCAGAGGATCAGGTTGTACGTTTCTATTTATTTACTACAAGTGAGAGTTATAAAAGATACTGGGATATTTCATGATGTAGTAATGAGTTTTTTCATTGAAGTCGTTAAGAATTCTATAGGTGAAAATCATAGTTCCTAGTAAAGGCATAAATCTTTATGATCTTAATTTTTGATAGTTTATATTATTTCGCCATGGTTGATTAACATGTTGTGTGTTGTAATTTTTTCATGTTATTTTTTATCATGTACTAGTATGGAAAGATATGAGTATTCTTGCATCATTATTATAACAAAGAGATATATATTGACATGAATTATTCATGAAAAGGAAATATATATTGCATGTGATATATTTTCTGACAATCACATTGAAATGAGATACCTGTTATATCACATAAGTGAAATGAAATAACTATTATGTCATAATAAAACATAAAAAAGAAATTTTTAAGGAGACCATGAGCAAGGGGTAATCTATTTTACTAACATGTTTATGTTGAAATTGTTTTTATTTAATATTATAGGTATTTTGTTCGTCTAATAGAGAAAATAATTCCACTTCATCGTGGAATTGAATTCTTGGAGAGTAAAAATTATTGTGGTACTAAAATAGCCGAATTAATGATGGTTATATCTCTTGTGGATTATTTGAATTCTTTTCTTAATAATTTCTTTTTTGAGGGTCATGTGTTCCTTGGAAAGTATACAATTTACACATTTCCGTCAATGATTGGGATGATGATAGAGTTTCAGTTCTAGCATCCACATATGTTCATAGGAAAGGGAGGCCCACATGAATCCATGTTCATGATCATGTCAGTCCAAAAAATCATCAACAATCTATAAACACTCACATGTGTGTGTGTGATGTTTTATTCATACATTATTTTTTTGTCTTACAATCATTAGTGTGACATTATGGATTGATCTGTGAACAAAGGGGAGTTATCCCGGTTGGACTTTGAGGTAATGTTTTTGATCCAGTTCTATCCTAATATATTGATGGATGGGAAGGATCATGAGTTCATGAACTTGATGTTGGAGGGAATTTCAGTGATGGAAAATGTTGGAAATTTCAATAATGTTCATTTCTTTTCACTATATTTATATACTTATGGTATCTCAGAGAAAAAAATTTTATGGTGGTAATTTCAAGGATATCATGTCATAGGCGAATGTATTCCACATGAGTGGATTTTTAGATGTGATCAATCACACTCTCATCATGCAAGAGAATCTATAAGAGGCCCCATGAATTGGGCATAATGATTTAGTATGACGAAATAATATCTCTTCATATGGTACACATAATCTATTCTATGATAGTTTTCACCAAGGTAGTGGTGGGAAGAGCAGACACCAAATTGGGAAGCCATCATATGATCATTTTCAATTGTATTTCTATCGGTGTGGACTGTTTTGACACATGATCCTTGAGTTTATATACCCTTCCGGGATGGTATTTTTTGTGTTGTTTTGGGCCACTTTCAAAGGTTTTTTTAGGAATGGAGTTGTAGAGTAATGGTAATGGAATATTACATGTACCACACTCTAGGAAGGACTCACCTACCCATTAGTAGGCTAGTATGTAGACTTCCACCAGATGATAAGGACAAGGTAGGGAATATGGTACCCTATTAATTTAATTTTTGTAATATATTGAACAAATAGAATATGTTAGTCATACTGGATCCCAATATAGTGTGGAAAGTCAATTTCATGCCTTGTTTTTTACTTCTGCTACTTTCGATACAAGACTATCTATCATTAAAGGTATGATTCTTGTATCATATATCCTTTTATAAAATTTATTTGATTCATGATAATCACATTGCTTTTATTTGAAATTTTTAAAAATATATTTGTCTTGGTTTTGGAATTTTGGGATGGTCTTGAGCATTGATACACTATTAACAGAACTCCCAAAGAATATAATATATTGCAAAGCGCGTTCTCTAGAAATTTGTGGTCCCTCTTTTGTTTTGGGAAACTTTTATTCTAGAAATAAATGTTTTTTATTTTACTCTAAGAATGAATTGGATTGTTCTATATTGGGGTCATATTGACTTCTAAAATAGTACATTTACCTTTCTAGCTCTAAAATGAGAGAGGTATTTACACTAGGGTGAATGAGATCTTTGACCTAGTCTTGCATGATAAATTTTTTGAAGATTATATTTTATCATCGATTAGAAAAAAAATCTCTAGATTATTGTTGAATGTATAATGATACTTCTATTCCAGTTTTATATCATTTTCAGGATAAAAATCATGATCAGTTGTATGGATTACCTCTCAATTAGTATTGCATGTACATGATCGAATTGGTGTTGGGAGAATACTCAGTTTCTATTATACCCTATAAGATAGAACAAGTAGAGAATCAAGAGTTTAAAGACATGTTTAATGATGCTGAAGTATATATTTTTGTATATAATAGTACATATATATGGGGTTCTATGGTAAATTGTTTCAAGAATTATTATGAGATATTTCACTTATGAGTGGATTGTCGAAGATGGGAACACATGACTATCAAAAAATGCTTTCCCCTTCCTCTCATAGAAAATATATTCGATCAGTGGAGAGATGATAATTTATTCTCCATGATCTATTTGATACCTAGATGTCGCATGTTAAGAGTAATACCATAATATATTTCAAAGGATTCTTTTAAAATAAGTTATGGAATGTGTGATTTCATTGTTATATTGTTTGTTATGAAGAAAGTATCGACTTTATTAATGGAATTGATGAGTAAAATAATTAATCCCTAATTAGATAAATATTTATTGGTTTTCATTAATGATATATTTATGTACTCCCCGTTTGAATAAGATCAATCCCAAAATATTTACATCCTCTTGATTACACTGATAGAGCATATACATTATACCAAGCTAACCAACTGTTGTTTTGGGATTGAAAAACAACACTTTATAGACTATGTCATCTCATAGGTGGAAGTGTTAGTGTACCAAGATAAGGTTTCCTACACTGTATATTGAGAGTGACATAATGTTGTCTTCTAGAGTTAGAGTTTTCTAGGTGTATCAATTTATTTAAGGCATTTCATCCAGGACATATCCCATTTGAAAGCACAAATATAAGATATGGCCAATAAAAAAGTGAATCTCGTTTGGTCTGATGCCTATGGTAGAGTTTTTTGGATCTAAATATCAGGATAAAAAACCCATATCCTTGACTATTATGTTCTTGGTAAGGAATATATCATGTCATACGACACATATATATTTAGACGCAGGATCATCGAGTTGCTTTTTCTGGCTGTAGAAAACATAGAATGCTTGATAAGAATTATCTTACTCAAGAACTGGACATAGTTGTGGTTGTACATTTTTTATGTTGTTGGAGACATTATCACATAGTATATATGTTTGTGGTTTATATATTGTACAAGATTATCAATTACTTAATTTATCAACGAGACTAGAAACAATGGCAGTGGAGGTGGGTCATGTCCCTAAAGTATATTGTATTTGAGTAGGCATATACACCATGAAAGGGAAACATCGCTACTGAAAACTTGATTTAGAAGGTAGAATATATGTAATGTGTGATTTTTTTGTTTTCGTAAGATGATTGAAATAATTTAATACTTGAATATATATGTTGAGATATCCGATGGATAAGTAACTATGAATTTGAAATCTATTAAATATGTGCTAATTGAATGGATCATGATAGGGACATTATCCAATCTGGAAGATTACCTATTAGGGTGAGCTTATATAGTGGTGAGAATCCATTAGGATGGTGTCTGGTTTTTGATAATGTTCTAATTTTCAATGGGCAAGTATGGGTTCCTAATGGATTGTGTGAGGAGATGATGATATTATTTCATGATACGAGATGGTCGGTATATACTAATTTTAAAATGTTGTATCACAACCTCCGTAGATAGTAATGGTTGTTAGTAATGAAGAAGGTGGTAGTGATAATTATAGATAGATGTTTCACTTATCAATAGGTTATTTTTGAGAAATAAGAGGCTAGATAGTCATTTTTTGCCTCTTCCCATAACCTAATAGAAATGAGATAATGTCACTATCAATTTTTTTATAGGATTAAATATAAAAAGATGAAAAAGTCATATAGCATGGTTGAATCGATTGATGATTGTATTCTACTTATTTTTTAATAGGGATAGATTTACCATTGATGATATGGTTATAATTTATGTGTGGTAGCTAATTCCACTACATGATGATCTGAGGAGTATTATTTTTTGATAGATATAATTGTTTCATTTCGTAGTTTTTTTAGTGTATTCAAAAGGATATAGTATCACATATTCTTCTAAGTATGAAATATCAACCACTGATTTAAAGTCATTCTAAGTCAAATATTTATAATATAAAGTTTATTTAATGAGCATGTATCTTTTATTTTCCTATCTCATGGGAGAAGCATTTAGAACTTATGGATTTATCTTATAAAATAACTTTTATTCATTGATATAAATGGAATCCTTTAAGCCATTGTATGGTAGGTTGTTTCTTTCACCTCTTTCTTTGTTATATGTAGTGGATTCAGGAGTTGTACCTAGTCTCATTTAGAGACATATAAGAATGTTCTTTTGATCATAAGGTAGTTGGTGATCATTCACAGAAGGTATAAATATTATGGTGAGAAGTGAATATGACCTATGTATGAGATTAGTTGTGATGTATTCATTCTAGTTCCAAATAGTTTAGGGAAATTTTGTAATAGGAAACAAGGAAATCTACAAACTAGTTTAGTTTGAGCATTATAGATAGAAGATAAGGTCAGTATAGTGGTGTGATAATTATTCTTTCCATAGTGTAACAATTCCATTCATGATGTGTTTCACATGTTACAACATTATAGATATCATCCTGACACTTATCATACGGTTGATAGAGATGAAAATGAGATTGGAGTAGATTCATTTATTGAGAATCATAAAATATAGATTATAGAACATAGTGTGAAATATTTTTTTGGAAGGACTATTCCTCTAGATTATGTGTTTTGGAATCTTGGGGCATTCATGAGGAGAACTGATATAGGGATTTTGATATTTGATCACAGTGTCTTGATGTGTTCACTGATACCCCATAGTGATGCATAGAGAATATTGGGGGTGAGTTTTTATATGGTGGGGAGGCTGTATAATCCTGTATTTTACCAATTATATCCCTCTTTGAATTTCTTCTTTCACCTATTTTTATTGGGTCTTATTTATTAGTAAACCTTGGTGATTTATTTCATTTGAGGATAGAAATATATTTTTGGGGGAAATGACCTAAAGACTAGGGTGGTATTTTTTTGTATTAATGGAGTTTTTTTCTATTATTTAAAATCGAAATACAAGGTTTCTCTATGGGTATGTAAGGATTCATATGTGGTTTAGTGATTTTTATAGAAATATATCTCATTGTTTTATGTTAGGAATTTACATATCATGAATATGTTACATGAAATTTCATGAAGATGATGTGAACATATTCACGACTTGAAATGGTTGCATGCTATGAATCTGGTTCATGTCATGTAATTATCAATATGGGTATGTTTAACCCAACATGAATTGTTTTTTTGTGTTACTCTTAAATCAATAATTACACACTCTAAAGGGTTACATGTCATGTAATTTTAGGTTTTTTGGTTATAATCCATGATAGATGTATATATTATATCTCATCCACATAAATCTCTTCACTCTTGATCCATAGTGAAAATATTGGATTTTTTTAGGGATTTATACCCCTCTAAACATTCTGATCACACATATAATCCATAGTATATTTATTGATTTGGGTTTCCACTAACTTCCACTTATTCGTCATTTTTGAAGGGTAATATTAAGAATGTTTTGGAATCAGTCATAGAATATGGTTTTTTGTATGATAAATTTTCGTTATTATATTATTTGAATTTTTTATTGATATTATTACCTATTATAAATAATTTCATTGATAGTATATTAATGGTAAGTTACCAAAAAAAATATAGGGTCTATTTTTAATTGGTTTTGTATTTGAAATACTGTAAATTTTTGTCAATATAATGTTCCCATTAATTAAAATAATAATGGTAATGATAAATCTTGGTTGAATTACTCCTTGGATCCCATAAAATAAAAAAAATACTACATGGATTGTGTTTATATCTTGGGTTAGCCTACTCATGAAGAATAATGTATTGGCCAATAGAATAATTTTTTTTAACATGGGATGATATATCTGGTTACTAACTATGAAAGACCCACCTTCTAAAATGGCCTTCTTGGTTATTAAAATGGATTGAAATACCATATTGGATATGGTTTCATACACTGTAATATTAATGGTTAAATGTTTAACCTGGTAAATGAATGGTAAATTAATGATCTAATGTATTTGGATGAATTATCTATTAAGGAATATGATATTATGACGTGTTAATCGTTCCTTTATAACATTTGTTGTGAATAATGTATAAATGATTATAGAGAGGGCTTGGACCAATATAATGAAATGATTTATTAGGGTCCTACTATGGCTTGCTAAAATGATTTTATAAAGGGCTTTGATTCATATACTGAAATGTATATTTTGAGTGAGTTTCCCATTATGCAAATAATATTATATAGAGAGATTGGGATAATATTCTAAAACATCTATATAGGTGTATATTCCTTATTATGTGATTATTCTATAGAATTCTGGTTGTATTTGTCATTGTTTTCTATATGGTTATAAACATTTTAGAATAGTTCCAAATAATTATTATTGTTTTATTTTATTTATTAATCAATAAATACTATTGTTCATCACTTTGTTGTATGTTATTATTATTAGAATATTTTTTTAACTTGTTGGTTTCAACCTACTATATTTTACTCACAACCTAATCAGGAATCCATTTAGTACCTAATTAGTTACATGGTTGCATTTTTTTAGAAGAGGTAAAGAGACCTTATTGTCTATTTTATTCATTTTTTATGGTTTGGAGCTTGGAGACAGGACTGACTTTGGGTTCGAGAATGTGGTATTTTGACTTAATTATTTTATCATGGTTTTTAATTTTTTTTAATAAAATAATCACCATCTAGAAAATAGATCCCCTATATTAAATATAAGAAAATAACCAACAATCACAGAAGTCTAAAAAAAGGAAAATTACATATGTCCCTAACAAAAATAGAAAAAACATCCAAAAGAAGATGATCAGACAAAATAATGAGTTTTTCATTTTATTAATTTTTGTTTAAAATAGATATATATTTAATAAAAACATTAAATGGTTCTCTATTATCTGGTTTACATTGTTAATTCATTACCTTCTAGTTGTATATTGTATGTTTTCTTCTTCTTTTTCATTTCTCTGATATTTGATAATATTTATTATTTCTGAAGTATTGTAACATTGTACTAGGGTGTACAGTCTCCCTCATATGTCCCTTACACCCCTAATTCTTTTCAATAGCCTATAGTGTAATAGGAGGCATACTTGAGGCCTAGTAAAAAACATGATTAGGAAATGTGACAGATTTCATGATAGAGGTAATTTATACTTCTTACCTTTCCATTCCATGAAAAATGAAAATGACATTCATTAATATGGGTGGACTAAAACCTTCTTGAATCAAAGTGACTATTTTCCATTAATAAATCAATAAAACAATAATAATAATTTTTTAAATATGATCATGGAAAAAATGAAATGTTACTCATCTGTATGAACGACCTACCATCTTCATAATTACAATATAGTTCATTTTAGATAACCATCATTCATGATTTTTCTAAAATTTATAATTTATGTTAAAATATTATATATATATATATATATATCCCTATTATCGTTCTAGAGATTCAGTAATAATGACCAATTTGGACAATGTAAACCAACTAAAGTAATTATTGACATAAAGGCCTAATACTATCCCAAAATTTGTAGTGAGTTGAAATGATTAAATAATTGTGTATATAATAGTGAGAGATAAAAACGGAATAATAATCTAAAAATGGTTATTAATAAATTTAATATTTAACTATTGTTTAATATTCTAGAACATATATAATTTAAATGATTATTTGGACTCAATGTAAGGGATAGTTTATTATAAAACCACATTTTAAATGATTTATTTATTTATTTTATTAATCATTTACTTTAATATCAATTACATTTAAAAATTATTATCAAAACATTTTTAAGTATATAAAATAATTATATATTTTATCTTTATATCCCCTTTAAATTTATATAATTATATTAAAAAGGGATATTTTTTTAGTATTATTCTTAACAGTTTCAAAAGACAGAAGGAATGTTTTACCTTAAAATATATAGACATATTAAAAATTCCCACTACCATAACGATTATTTTTAGTTTGGAATCCATTATAATATTTTTTTATCAAGAATGAACGAGAAACCTATTTCAGTAATATTTTCTAACTTCTAATTTAAAATATGTTTAGAAAAGAAAATATTTTTCAATAAGAATATTTTATTTCATATGGGTTCATATTTGTATTATAAAGTTTTATGATGAAAATACGCTATAATAAAATGCATTATTCTTGATATGTTACCTGGAAATATTTTATAGAAACGTTTGAGCCCTCTTATATCTCATTAATGAGCTGAATATAGCTTATATAATGTTCTGAGTAACATTATTTCTCTAAAAAAAGGTAACCTCGATATATCATATACAAACGGTTGATCCACATTATACCTCTTCAAAATAGGGTTATCCTCATATAGATTATACTATGGTTGAAAAAACATTAATCTCTCATTTTTTTGTAATGAATTTTTTCGCCATCGAATTATATTGGATATCATCCATCTAGTTATTACAATATATAGGGGATCTATGAATATGATTTCCCAAGGAACCTAGATGACTTTTAAATGAATTTTAAAAATATATCTAGGATATAATTTTTTTAAAGGTATGATAAATTTTATTCTTAATTTAAGTTTGATTCCCTCATTAGGGAAAATGTATGATTTCAATAAAAAAAATTCATAGGTTTCAATGTATTTCACCAGAATAATATATTACTTTTCCAAGTCACATTAGATATTTTTTTAATCATCCAACATATTTATATGCTTTTACATTGAATTTAAGGATGTGAAAATGAAGTGGAGATGCCAATTTTTATTTTATGAAAATTATTCATGAAGACAAATACATGTTTTATTTTAAATATTTTATATTTTATAGAAAATGAATAATAGTTAGAAGTGGAAAACTTTAAATTTATGGGTTTGTTATGCATGATTTGGGATTAATTATCAAAAACATTAACCTAAATTGTGATTGGTAAAAGAATTTTATTTTTAAAATAATTTCATCAGAAAAAGAAATTTTCAATTCAGGGTCACTTTAGTTAGTATCAGAGAAAAGTTATAGATAACATTAGTGTTAGGGATGTTATTAGATCTTATGTTAAAAATAAATTGTAAACAAAAATTTTACTAATATCGTAATGACCCAAAATTTCTATGTAATGTTATTTAATATATGTGAAGTTTACATGTTTGAAAAAATTGATGATGCAAGATTCTGAGGCCTGGAGTGGCCGTAATTAATTTCTGAACATTATTTCAGGTAGGTTGAGTAATCGTGTGAGTGGGTTTTTCAAAATTTTGAACTGGTGCTCGGAATTGAAATATGAGGGCACCATTGAGCTCGCAGCGCTGATATTAATTTAAGGATACCTTCACTTCGACCACAGTAGGTCGTGGATGAACGATTGAATTTTTGGTTTTTTGTGGAAATAGAAATAATAAAAAAAACATTTATTTTATTTTCTATTTTTTGAAACCTACTATGTGGATGGTTTAAGAGGTGGGTACCAACAGAACTAAACCTCCCATGAGAGGTTATGGAGGTGGTGACCACCAGAACTAAACCTCCCATCAGAGGTTATGGTGGTATGTACCACCTGAGACTAAAACCTCCTTGAACTCCCTCTTCAATGTGGGGAAGCCTCATAAACCCCCCCCCCCACTTTAATGGTTCCACCCCCTTTAATTAATTATACCAACTCAAATAATTAATTAAACCAATTTAAATTATTCCAACACATTCTATAATGTTGGCTAATTCATTTTTTGGGTGTATTGGGGGGAAAGGTTTTTGGAAAAGGAGAAGGAGAGGCTTTTGGGAGAATTACACTTCTCCAACGAAGAATGCTCCTCCAATGAAGAACGTTGATGTATGACTTCGACTTTTTCTTTGGGATATCCTCCAATGTGGGACATATTCAATTGTTTACCATCCATCCATCCTCATCAATGTCAACAAATGAACGAGGTAGGGGTGTGATTTAATTTTGATCAATGTTAAATTCTTTCCCTCTCACATTGAATATTCTTCATTGAGCCGTATGCTACCACCCTAATTAGTAGGGTACTGGGAAAACAAACATGGCCCGACCCCTCCGAAATCTTGTGGAACATTTTTGTGATATTTGCGATGGTGTCGACGATCGGTTTCGGTAGATGGCACTGGTGGAACTCGAGAACTATGACGAAGACGACAAAAAAAGGGCGGTCGGTCAAGCTAGCCCCCGACAAAGGCTCGGTTCCCCGCTGCCCCGAGGTTTCCGCTACCCCACGACCTCAGCGTCCATTTGCGGCCCTACCGCACCACCCCATGGCCTCTGCACCCCACGCAACTACGCCGCCCGCGACCTCTAGCACCCCGCAGCGCTGTCACCCCTGGCCTCGATGTGCCGTCTGAGGCCCCGCCGAGCCACCCCACGTCTCCGCCGCCCCTTGGTTCTGTCTCATTGTCCGAAACCCTGCCGCGCTACCCCGCTGCCCTGCCGCGCCGCCCACGACCGCAAGCTGCCACCCCGCGGCCTCGCCGCCATCACGGCCCTAGGGCCTCCGCACCGCCTCGTGCCGTTGGGCCATGCCGCCCAGCGTGGGACAAGCCATACATAGTGCTCTAGGCCACCCAGCGGGGCAGGTCGACCCAAACTAAGCATTCCCAGGCCGATTTAGTCTGACTGGGTCAGTCCAGACCTGGACCCACTACGACCCATTTACACTATGTTTTCCATAACATTGGCACCATACGTCCGTTTGATGAATCGCCAGTGGCTTTAAGATCCTTGGAGAGAGACATTACCTTTGAGTATACCCACATGATATTTGGTTAATGTTGGTGTACATTTGTGTTGGATCGAGCATGAATCCAACTGGGTCCTCAGGACTAAAAGGCTAATAACTCATAGACTGGGCGTCTGATTGACGCACCATATGTTGCGTTGAGACCCCTATGACGTGGCAGACCATTGAGATTCTTCTTCGTGGGACTTCTTGGTAGTTGGAGTATTGAATAGTGACTTGAGTAGCGGACCCTCCCAAAGACAAGCGCGCTTAGTTCTGGAACCCTGTAGCTGGATGTGGAGATGTACTAGGATCTTGTGTGGGTCTGACGACGTACTGGTAATGTACTAGGATCATGTGTGGGTCTAACGATGTACATGATATGTACTAGGATCCTATGTGGGTTTGACGATGTTCCAAGGGATCCTGTGTGGGTCATCACTGAGCGATCCTGTGTGAGTCATCAGCTAGCGATCCTATGTGGGTCAGCACTAAGCAATCCTGTGTCGGTCAGCACCCAGAGATCTTGTATGGGTCATCACCAAATGATCCTGTGTGGGTTAGAACCTAGAGATCCCATGTGGGTTAGCACTGAGCGATCCTTTGTGGGTCAGCAACATAGCTTGTTAATATAGTAAGGTGATTTAATAGTTATATATAATCATCTCTACTACTGTACTTAAGTTATACCTGGTGTGAGCTAATTTTTTATCTGAGTGGTACATTCCTTCATGGTAATCCCTTGGAGGTATTATTCTGTGTGGCATAACTGTGTGGTACTTACCTTCATGGTTTTCATTCATTTGTGGAACAATTGAGCTTTGGGAATTTAGATTGGACCCTACGTTTCCTCTTTATTGTGATGGGTATACTTGATAACTTAGGTATATGTATGGAAATTTACCTAAGTAGGGTTGAAAATTGATTTCATGCTTTTTGGGTTAACCTTTGTGGACTTTTGTGAGACCACGAAGGTCTTAGGGTCCCAACTAAGAATTGTTATACTCACCCCTGCATGGGATATTCTTTAACCTTGTAGTGTTTGGTGTAGATGACCGACAACGTTGATCGAGGCTATGGGTACTAGGACTGGAGGGTGCCTGGAGGTGGATCATATGACATGTCAGTACGCAGAGTATATGGTCGGACATGGAGTGCTAAAGAGATGATATGTATCTACCCTTTAGGTAGGAATTTTGTAGGATGACCCGGTAGCTATTTTTCTCTTTATTAATTTGTATTGTATTTCAGTTGTACCTATACCATTATTGTCGATCTTGTATTGTGGCCCCTTTTTACTTTCAGCACTATTTTTTTGATACAGTTTACATGTGTTCATATCGTGTTGTGTTTTTGGTTGTGTGTTTCTATAGGTTATAAAGTAAATTCCTTCTCGGTTTTAGGGAATATGCCTTTCAGTTTTAGTCACTAGCCTCTGGCCTATGGAAGGCAGAATTGGGGTAGTACGGCACGGGCCCCAGGGGACGGGTCGTGGAAAATTTGTATCAGAGGAGTCGATTATACAATAGAACATAAGAATATTATCTTTCTTTTTTTACGACAATAGTGTTAAGTGTTATGAATGTGGTTTTCATTTTAGGGAATATAGTGTTAGTGCGAAGGCCGATGTAACCATAAACAAGGACCCTGACATCTGATTTCCGACTCAATGCATGAAAAAACTGATTGCATGTGTGTTTTCAAGAGTCTTTTTTGTGAACTCTTTGAGTCATTTCACCTAGTATAACTAAATGAACAAGAAGTACATGTTCCTTATCAGGATGCCGCTGTATAGACAAGCAGCTAGGATTCCCGAGAGGGTACATGATGATGGACCACCGGGTGATGAGGCTCCGGTGTAGGGAACTCTTTCTATGATGGCACCTTCGGGTGGTATACCAGCAATACCACCACCCATTGGGTAGCAGATAACAGTAGCCACATTGGCGGATGGTGCACACCTATTGTGTGCATTGCATGAGTTCCAAAATTAGAGGCCTCTGAGGTTTCGAGGCAATACAATTTTCCACACAACTGAGGGATGGTTGGAGGTGGTGGCTAGAGTTTTCCGCCTAGTTGAGACACTAGTAGAGGGGATGGTGATCTTAGCTACTTTAATTTTTCAGTGAGTGACCATTATGATGGTCCGCAATGTGATCCAGATCGGTACGTGGACCATTACCCGAGATAGTACCTTCGGTAGTGTGTTAGCTATATCACTACCTATTGGTTAGAAGTTATGACCGACAGTACCGATAAAGGACACTTATAGGCTAAGTTACTTATGAGTGATTCAACATCAAATACCCCTCAGGTTACGAGGTAAGCCCGACACACTGGTGTCTGAAGACTATCTTGAGGAGGAGGCTAAGAGTTATCTAGAGCATCTATAGCTTCGCCAGGATGACATGTCGGTAGGTGAGTATTCATCGAGGCATACCGATCATTCCTGGTACTCAATGAATATGATACAATCAGGGCTTCAGATCTTGGACCTTGGAGTGAGGTGTCTTTAGGGACATTCAATCTTGCACTATTCCTCTATGCATTTTTACTTATGTTAGGGTGGTAGAGAGAACCTTTATGGTTGAATATTCTTTGGCTGAGCGGATGACGCCAGTGAATGTTATTAGTGGGAAAGTAGGAAACTGGTGCGAGTCTTGGAGACCTTGGAGTATAAATATGATTCGGGAAGAAGATGTGTTAGGGACAGATGAATCTGCATGGAATCAGATGTGGAAGTAGATCTAGGAGAGCAGCATGAGGTGGTGTAATTTTCGACAAGTTACAACCACCCCCTCCCTCCTTTTGTGGACACCACCAGGCTCAGGGAACTAGTGGACATGGGAAGTGTATAGTTGCATGCTGTCAATGAGTGTGACCCAGGGGCACTAAGAATGATTCTAGGTACAATCTATGTCTACTACTTTTTGTCGTATAAATAGACATATGTACCAATAATTTCTTCATTCCATGAATCAAGACCTATAGTTTCCAGTTAAGTCGTTCAGTTGACCCTCACATCTAGAGATAACTTTTGGGGAAGACACGATAATCACACAAACACTGACCGTGTGATCTAACTATTGAGATGAGATTATTCGGTTGGAACCTCTAGGTGGCAGCATCAAGACCTTACGATGCTAGTTTGGGTTTGGACTGGACATCCACAGTTCATATTCATATTGAATGTATTTGGAAAATAGGTTATTGTTTCTCTAAAATGTTGGAATGGGGTTTTCCTTGGTCGGTGAAAAGGAAACCCAGGAATCATAGGATGGACTCATGCATAATAAGGTGCGGCCATTCACTCAAGATTTGGCCAGACATACCCTTGTGGTAGTAGGAGTTTGGATTTTTCAGTTCCAAAGAGGAGTGGTAGAGCATGGGGACATCTTTCCAAAAGATGTTTCCATGATTAACTCCCTAAATGGAGAGGGACATCTACTTTTCCTAGGTACTAATGGAGATTTGTGACAGTTTTCTCTAGAGTTGAATCACCTTTATCAGCGTTGACGTAGAAAGGTCAACCCTACCTGTGGTCGGAGATATGGCAGTAGAGTTTTTAGGAGATGAGGCGAAGGCTGACTAGTTCCCCCATATTGAGGCATCCATAGGAGGGCGTGGGGTACGTAGTCTATTGCGAAGCATTAGGGACTAGACTCGGATCTATCTAGATGCTGGAGCGAGCCGTGATTGCATATTATTCTTGACACCAGAGACATTATGAGTAGAACTATGCATCCCATGACCTGGATTTAGCAGAAGTGGTCTTTGCCTTGAATATGTGTCGACACTATCCGATGGGCGAACATTTTATAGTCTAATTGGATCACAAGAGGCTCAGGTATATATTCTCCCAAAAGGAACTGAACCTGAGACAATGATTTTGTCTTGAGTTCCTCCCGGACTATGACATCGAGATATTCTATACTCTTGGGAAGGGGAACATTCTAGCTGATGCACTCAGCATGAGATATGGTATACCACTGCTAGGTGAGGTGATGGAGCTACCGGCCACTTTGAATATATCCATTGTGGATCAAGATGGAGAAGCTTTTCTTCATTCTCTTATAGTCACTCCTACACTTCTTTAGCGAGTCAAGGAGGCACGACATGGGGATGATAACTGCGAGGCTCGACGTGCTTAGATGACCACATGGCAGGCCCATGATTGATTTTCTAAAGGTGCGGAGCATGTCATCCTCTTCCAAGGACATACCATGGTACAAGTGACGCTTTGGGAGGATGTGTTGAGGGTTTCCAGACATCCCCTCTAGCGGTACATCCAGGAGTGGTGGTGGTGTACCATGAACTTCGACGATAGAACTAGTGTTTGGGAATAAAGAAAGCAGAATCATAGTTTGTCTTACAGTGCCTCACTTGTCAGCAAGTGAATGTGGAACATCAGGTACCAGCAGGCCTGGTTTATCCATTAGAGGTCCCATAGTGGAAGTGGGATGGGATATCCATGGACTTCATGACATGAATTCTACGTAAATCCAGGTGATATGACTTGATTTGGGTGATCATCAACCAACTCACTAAGTCGGCCCACTTCCTACCGATTAGAGAGCAGGGTTTAGTAGAGAGCATGGGACACCTCTATGTGCAGGAGATTCTGTGGCTACATGGATTACCCTCGACAATTATCTCTCATCATGATACATGTCTTAATTCCTGGCTATGGAAGGGGTTTCAAGAGGATTTCAGGATGCATCTTCATTTGAGCATCGCCTTCCATCCTCAAACGAATGATTAGACTGAGCAGACTATTCAGACCCTCGAGGACATGCTACGTTCTAGCGTCCTCGACTTTGATCGTAGTAGGGAGGATCACTTGCCTTTGGTGGAGTTTTCATACAACAACTGATATCACTCTACCATTGGGATGGCACCATTTTTGGCGTTGTACGAGCCACATTGCAGATCACCTTTATGCTGGACTGACCCAGGGGATTAGGCACTCATGGGACCAGAGATGTATCGGGCTACCACATAGAAGGTTCAGATCATCCAGGAGTAGATGAAGACTGTACAGAGTAGGCAGAAGTCATATGACGACAGAGACAGAGACCTCTGGAGTTCGAGGATGGTGACCACGTCTTTATACGAATCTCACCCCCAATGAGGTTTACGGAGATTTTGCCGAGGCGGGAAGTTATCTCTGAGGTTCATCGGACCATTTCAGGTCCTCTCCATATTTGGTGAGGTGGCTTACTTCTTAGCTCTTCCCCCTTAGTGTCACCAGGTGCATGACATCATCCATGAATCATAGCTGGGGAGATACGTTCACGAACCTTCTCACATCATAGATCAAGACGAGCTGGACATTGAGGATGGGGTGATGTTTTCAGAGGTTTTAGTGGAGATTGAGGATCAACTGGAGTGGGTCCTTCATGGGAGGTCAATACATCTGGTGCGCATTCTTTAGCAGCATAGAAACCTCCAAAAGATGAAATGGGAGCGGGAGGCTTAGATTCGTGCTCTCTACCCCAACTTGTTTTCATAGTTTTGAGTTATGGCTTCCAGGGAAGAAAATCCCTGAGGTGGAGATAATGTAAAGACTCAGATTTTATATGTAATTATTTTTAATATATGAGAAATGTTACGAGTCTATGAAAATTGACGGCGCATGATTCAGAGGCCCGGAGTGCCCAGAATGAATTGCTGAACTTTATTTCGGGAACGTTCAGTAACGTGATAGTTGGTTTTTCTATCTTTTGAACCGTTGGATGAAATTTAAATCCGAGGGCACCGTTGAAATCATAGCACAAGTATTCACTTATGGATACCTTCACCTCAATTGCAGTAGGTTGAGGGTGAAAGATTGAATTTTGGGTTTTTTTGAAACATTAATAAAATAAAACAAATTTTTATTTTATTTTATTTTTGTTGAAACCTCCCATGTGGAAGGTTTAAAAGGTGGGGACCACCAAAATTCAACCTCCTATAAGAAGTTATGGAGGTGGGGACCACCATAAATAAACATCCCATGAGAGGTTATGGTGGTGGGGACCACCTGAGACTAAAACCCCCTTGAACTCCTTCTTAAATGTGGGGAAGCCTCTTAACCCCCCCCCCCCACTTTAATGGTGAAACACCCTTTAATTAATAATACCAACTCAATTAATTAAACTAATTTTAAATTATGCCAACATCTTCTATAATGTTGGTTAATTAATTTTATAGGTGGATTGGGGGGAAATGTTTTTGGCAAAGGAGAAGGAGGTAGCTTTTGCGAGAATTACACTTCTCCAATGAATAATTCTCCTCCAACGAAGAACGCTGAAACATGAAATCAAATTCTTCCTCAGGACATCCTCCAACATGGGATGTATTTAATCAACGATCGTCCATCCCTCCTCATCGATGTAAATAAATGAACGAGGCAGGGGTGTGTTTTAATTTGGATCAAACATTGAATCATCTTCCTTGAGCCATATGCTACCTCCCTACCATGGAGGGTATGGGCCAAACAAACATCTCCTGACCCCTACAAAAATATTTTTGGGTCTTTTGTCTGATCTTCGCGATGGTGTCGGTGACTGTTGCTGGCAGATGGCACCAGTGGAACTCGAGAACCGTGATGAAGATGATGAACGAAAGGCATCCGGTCAAACTGGTTGTCGGTGTAGGCATGGTGCCCTGCTTTCCCGTGGCCACCGCGCCCTGCGGCGCTCTGCCACCCGTGGCCCGGGCTGCCCCATGGCTCTGCCACCCCAAAACCTAGCCGCACCTTCTGCGGCCTCGCCACGACGCCCGCAACCTCCGCACCCCACATCGCACCGCCACCCGCGGCCACCACCGCCCCGCAGCTCCGCCGTAAAAAATCCCCTCCGCGCCTTCTGAAGCCCCACCATACCACCCCACATCCCTACCGCACCACCCAGCGGCTCCGCCACCATGCGGCCCCTTCGCACCGCCCCGTGGCCTCGCCGCCCTCGCAGCCCCTCAGCCTCCGCGCCACTAGGCAGTGCCACCCAGCACGGGCTGGGCCACACCACGGGCCGGGACGGACCCAGCGGGTTAGTCCGAGACAACCCATACTGGATCACCACATGCCAGGTCATGCTGGGTCGGACTGAACGGGTCGGACTGGACCCGGACCCACTACGACCCATTTACTCTTTTTTGGCCATAACTTTGGCACCAGACATTTATTTGACGAACCGTCAGCGGCACTAGGAACCTTGAAGTGAGACTTTCCCTTTGAGTATACCACAAATGAGATTTCGGTAATGTTGGAGTGTGGTGGGGTTGGATAGAGGATGAATCCAACCGGGCCCTTGGGACTAAAAGACTGATAACTCACAGACTGGGAGTCTGAATGACGCACTGTCTGTTGCGTTGAGACCCCAACGACATGGTGGACCTTTGAGATACTTCTTTATGTGACTTTGTGGTAGTTGTATTATCGACAAGTGGGTTGAGGAGTGGACCCCTGCCCCCCCCCCTTGGAGACAAGCAAGCTTAGTGCTGGAACCCTGTGGTTGGATGTAGATATGTACTAGGATCCTGTGTGGGTCTGATGACAAAATGGAGATGTACTAGGATCCTGTGTGGGTCTGATGATGCACCGAGCGATCTTGTGTGGGTCAGCACCAAGCGATCGTGTGTGGGTCAGCACCGAGCAATCTTGTGTGGGTCAGCACCTAGCGATCTTGTGTGTGTCTGCACCGTGCGATCTGGTGTGGGTTAGCACCTTGCGATCTAGTGTGGGTCAGCACCAAGCGATCCTATGTGGGTCAGCATCTAGCGATCCTGTGTGGGTCGGCACCGAGTGATCCTGTGTGGGTCAGCACCGAGCGATCCTGTGTGGGTCTGTACTGAGCATTCCTGTGTTGGTCAACATCAGAGCCTCTTAACAAAGTAAGATGAATTGGTAGTTACATAAAATCATCTCTACTATTGTACTTAAGTTATACCTGGTGTGTGCTGAGTTCGTACCTGATCGGTACTTTCCATCATGGTAATACCTTGGCGGCATTCTTTTGTGTGGTGTACCTGTGTGGTACTTACCTTCGTGGTATCCTTCCTTTGTGGAATAGTTGAGCTTTGGGCTTTTGGTTTGGACACTATGTTTCCTCTTGATTGAGATTGGTATAGATGATAACTTAGGTATATGTATAGGAATATACCTATGTAGGGTTGACATTTGATTTCATGCTTTGTGGTTTAACCTTTGAGCATTTTTGTGAGACCATGGGGGTCTCATGGTCCCTACTGAGTATCGTTATACTCACCCCTACAAGGGCTATACCCGCACCTTGTTGTGTTTGGTGCATATTATAGACCTCGTTGTTCGAGGCTGAGGGTACTAGGACTGGAGGGTGGCCAGAGGTGGACCATAAGGCGTGTCAGTAAGCTGAAGAAATGGGCAGACGTGGGGTGCTGAGGAGTTGATCTTTACCTATCCTTTAGGTAAGATTCTCGAAGGATGACACATTAGATGTTTTTCTCTTTCTTCAGTTGAATGGTATTTGAGTTTTACCTGTACCATTACTATTGGGCTTGTATTTCGGCCCTTTTTTTACTTTCAACACTATTTTTTGTACTGTTTACTTGTGTTCATATCGTGTTGTGTAGTTGGTTGCGTGTTTTTACTTGTTATAAAGGCAATGCCTTCTCGATTTTAGGGAATAAGCCTTTCGGTGCTACTCACCAGACCCTGGCCTATGGAAGGCGGGCTTGGGGTAGTCACGACACAGGCCTCGGGGTGACGGGTCTTGACAATGATATAGAAAAGTAAATATTCTTAAGGATGATTTGAATAACAATATTAAGTAATGACATGGTTAAAGATATGTTATTGTCTATCCTCCTCATTAATATTTTTATTATGGTTCATTTGATATAATCCTAATAATATTTTTTAGTAAATGGATGGATCTAGTAGGAACCAGATTTATAATGGATGTGATGGAAAATGATGTGATTGTTTGAATGTGATACTAAAAGGAATTGGTGTTATATTAAAAATTAATGTGGTTATTCTAAACCAGCTATCATGAGTTATGATTAATATGATGATCATATCCTAGTTTTCTAATGAAACAAGTATGATAGAAGTGAATCATTGTGGAAGTCTAGGTGATTGTTATAAATGTTAAAATGTTAAACAGGATATGTGTCAGGAATGTGGGAAAAAGAACATAGGAAAATTTCTTCAATTAATAAGAAGTTGTTTTGTATGTAGTAAAGAAGTGACTAAATTAATAATCTCATAATGAATAAAGGATGTGTTTATTAAACTCTATATAAGGGAATGAAAATAATCCTATATTACCAACTGAATTTTTTAAATATTTGGAGTGTCAGAATTATATAAATCAATGTACAAAGAGTAATTGTGAATAAACGGATTATTAAGACAATATAGATAAATATCTATTGGTTAATAATTCCATTATAGTTAGATAAGAATAAATATTAAATGAAATACGAATTGTATATATCAAATAATTGCATATAATTGTGAAATTTTGAATTATAGGATAAGATTCATATTTTTTATTGGAATTTTGTATTAATTAATAAGTTTAAATTCATGATTAATGGGTTATGAAGAACATTCAGGGATAAAGTTCTGTATATATAGGAATTCAAGAGTTTTAATTTAATTTTATTTTTAAGGATAATCATACATTTATATTAATTAATACTCAATTAATGATTTATGATGTTGGAGTAATTTCGGAGTCATTAATTGAGTTTTGATATATGTTCATGGTAAATAAACTACTAATTTAAACATGTAAAAATAATATTTGAGGAAGAATAATCATTTTATTTTTGGGGAATAAGTTTTAAAGTATTCATAAAATTTTTTGTTTATATTTTATTTTGATGTTTAAAATTATTATTCAGTATTTTCGTCATATTTCTAGATATTTAATAATTTTTATATTATTATTGTTTTAGAAAAAAACATGTTGAGCCTGACAAGTCCATGGGGCTTGACCCTACAACTGATGCACAATCAGGGTGAAATTCCTCCAGTATAATCATGATTTCGTATTTATTATTTAATTTTATTTATTAATATGATTTGAAAGATAAATATTTAGTTTCTTTTCGGAACATATGTTCTTTCTTACTGATTCTTGTAGTGTTGAAAATTGATTTAGAGTTTTAGTAATTGATGTTTCTTTTAGAAGAAACCCACTATTTTTTGGGACCTTGTTTGATTATTGTAATATGAAGATCATGTTATATGATTTGATGAATAAATTTCGTATCATAGTTTTAAATAATATATTAATTTAATTTGGATTTTTTGTGGTTCATGTTATTTATATATATAATTATAATATCTTGGAGATTTTTTTATTAGCGAATATACATTTTCTCTTATAATAATTTAAGAGCGATTTATTTTATTAAGAGATAAATGATCATGTTATGTTACAATAATTTTTCAAAAATTCATTATAATGTTTGGGTTTCTTTCATAGTCAATAATATTTTTAAGAAATAAAATCATTTTTATTTATGAAATTATTTAATTTTATATTTGGATATTACAGTTGGATTTTTTAGATTAATTATAGGATGGTTTATTCATTTTTTGAATAATAATTCCTTGTACATTCCATAATGTTCATGGATAATTTATTAAGTTATAATTAATATACTATTATTACTTTTTTGATTATGTTATCCAGTATAAGTTGATTTTAGTTATTCATCAGAGAAAAATTCATATTTACTAATCATCTATTGAAGAAAAAGATGATATTACTTTGGATTGTGAAAAATGGGTGAAATTACACTGATCATGTATGTATATTTCTTTATATTCATAGTATAAATGATAATTAACTCCTTAACTGTAAGAAAAAAATCATGAAATGAATATTTTATTCTCATATATTCTTTTTTAATGAAATAATGGTCTTTTTCACACATAAATAAATTATTGTTTTCCTGTAATTAATATTCTCATGATAATTATATTTCTTATGATCAATTATATCTATAAATATCCTTCAACATTTGGATATAATTAACTTATCATTGTCGATATTTTCATATCCCAAAAATTTTAACTTTCTTGAAAACAATTATTGTGTGTTATTCCATGTATCTTTTATTTTTTCCTTACCTCTATTATCAAGAATAATTTTCATTAACTCTTTTTATGATGTGAGATATCAAGATTATTATTTTAAAATGATAAAACATTAATTAAAGATCTCATGTTTAAATGAATCTTTTTCAATTTATTTATATAGACATGAATTTGAAAGTGTAATATTTTAAAATAAGATCTCTATATTTGATAGTGATTTTGGAACACAATAAAGAGTATAGTAAACCTGTGAAATATATGAAAATTATAAAATTTTCATTAAATTGGAAGGTTTGAAATGATTAACTACCTTTTTAAATACATTTATAAGTTCCCTAGTCAATAATTTTTTTAATATATTCTTATTGAATAATAACTAAATTTTGAGTAAATCTAGGTTATTCTTTAAAAATATATTTTAATGAAATTGTGTTTTTATTGATTTGTTTGAGAAAATATAATAATAAATTTATAGAATCTTTTTAAAATCTATTTGATAAAATTTTAATTATTTTTTAAATCATAATATCATAATTCACATATTGTGAAATATTAGTATTTCTTAAAAAATGTTGATTTTAATGAATATTTTAAAATATCAATATTTGAAACAATGTCATTTATTTTCTATAAATTTTTTAATGTAAAATTCCCATTATGATTTTTAATCTATTTAATGTAAAATTAGTTTTATTTCATTATATTTAATCCAATTTATTACAATTCTATCATGTTAAAACTAGATTTTACTATAAGTTTATTTTTGGTATTAGAAAGGAATTTTACTGAAAACTATTTTAAAGTGCATAATGCTTCTCTATTTTGGTTAATTAAAATAATAGCTAATAAAGAATATTTTAACTGTAATTAATAGAATACTTTTATGTAGATGAAAATTAATTTATATAACTATTTATACTATTTATAGAGCTAATGTATGATCATCATATTATTGAAAAAATCTTTTCTTTTAAACAGATTTTGAAAAAAATTACTGGTTCATCTTTATGAAAAATTAGTACACATATATTAATTTTTTTAAAATGTATTCCATTTTATTATTTACAATAATCTACATTATATAATAATGTTGACTTTGTTTTTTCAGAGTGAATATTGAAAACAATAAAAATCTTGTACTATAGTTTATGCTAATATAGGTTTAACTGAGGACTAAACTATAAAGATACATTTATAAATTATATAATACCTTATCTAATTATTATATGATCACCATATTCCTACCTTATCAAATATAATACTGAGTAAGGTTATATTTTCATTCCTTAAGTCATTTTTAAAATGTGGTTATATAATTTTTTCTCAAAAATTCCATTTGTGTTCTCTCCCCCATATATAAAAAGGCACCCCTTTCCTATACTATTCAAAATTTCATCGAAATTTGGTTAATTAAATACCAAAATTCGCCCTTCATTAATTCCATCCCCACATCATATAGTCTATCATTTGATCATATGGAAAATTTATTTACTTTATAATTATAATCCAAAAAAGCATGACAAAAAATAGGTGTCGTTCGTAACTAAGTATTTTTTATTTGTCTCTTATTCCACCTTGATCGAATGTTATTAAACCAATATGATATAATATCATAATCATACCCTATATAATGAGATTTTATTAATTTTTTATAACCTAAATACATCTCATCTTCCATAAAATGGGAAATTAATCCATTATTCATGTGTATGACGGATTGCTTATAACAACTTCCACCTTCCTAGCCTGTTACATTTCCATATTTTGTTTTTGGAGATGTTAAAGGTATATTCTAGGTTTTTTTATGGATTATGGATCTAAATCATTGATACTATTATAATTTCACATTGTTTAATTTTTATATGATGTAAAAATGAAAATAAAGTATTTTTTTTGAGGAATTCAAGACTTTTATATGGGAAGAGGGGGAAACGTGAGAGACATTTTGTATTGTGTAATTAAAATTTAATAAATGTATTAAATGAATACTAGGTGGTGTTTTATTTATAATGTGTATATTTTCATAAATTACATGAAAATACATCCCCTATAAGGTTAACAAGACATGAAACCAGTGGATTCCAAGTCATTTTATAACAAATTTGTTGGATTCATTTCATTAAGCCACATCACCCTTCATGTCATTATGGAAGAAATATAGGTTCCTTGGTATAAATTTTTATCCCCATTCCTCATAATTTGATCCATTTGTTTGGTTAGTTATTAGATAAATATCAATGATGAGTGTTTTCTCTTTTCACTATTTATTTTTTACTCTTTGATATTCAGCAGGATTAAGTAAATTATTATTTTTGGGTTTGGTGTGAGATTATTAATGAGTTTTTATGGATAGTTTTTATTGATAAATTTTAACCACTATTTTCTATGTGTGGTGGGTTTTTAAGGATTTACTCTTCACGCTACATTAAACAACAACTCTATTAAATAAAGGCTATTGTGATCCATTTCTTCAACTATTGTTTTGATGTGGAATAATTGATTTGGTGTAGTTGTGATATCACCCCAAAATTTAAATCAGATAACAACTTATATTTAGTTATTAAAATGGTTTTCCCAGGATAATTTATTCTGTGATGACAGCCGTACATTAATGTGAAAGGTGATAAAATACCATTTGTTAAATTTTAAAATGTTGTCTGATGTGTTTTGATATTATTGGAAAAAAATCCCTCAAGGCATCCACTTAGTGTTTTTTTGTGTGATTGGGTTTGTTGATAAATCCAGATGACTGCAAATGAGTATGGTTTGTAGAGGTGGTACGTGCAGGTAGTTCATAGAGGAAATATACATAGATAGTATGCAAAGGTGTTACAAGTATGTAATACGCAGAGATGGTATGAAGAAGAGGATGTTCACAAAGAATATGTGGTGCTTGGTCAATCACAACCTGTGGTGGAATTAATTAAGTTCGTGAAAGTAAAAGCATCTTTCCAAATTAATTTCCACAACCTAACATTTCACAGAAAATTTTATTTCATCTTTGGGTGAAAATTTGTCTTTAACACAGTGTCTACCTATAGTTGAGGATGCCTGATTTCTTGAAAATGAAGCGACCTAAGAGTCTGTAAACTATGGGTAGATACCTTCCCATAGCAGTGAGAAAGGAAGAGGAAGACGATGATATATTCCATGTGTAGTGATCCAGAGAAAGAGACGTATGGAGTTAACCATGGGAATGTAGTGATAAGAACCTAAATCTAGCATGGCAGTGATCCTAGGAATCGATGTGATCTAGTAAAAACATTGTAATTTGGTTGTGAGCTTTAGTGGATTAGGTACATTGGAACGACACCATTGTATACTCTTTGGACGTGGCCCAGTGAGGGTGCACATTGTAAAATTTGATGTGTCTTGTGTGTGATTTATTTTCTATTAATATAATTATATGTGAAGATGATATAAGAGGGTTTTATTTAATGAAGAAACAATATCTTATTGGGTAGTTGTTATAATCTATCATACTATGAATACCCCCCCATCAAAGCATTTAACAAAATTAGAATAAGAAATACCTATTAGTGTTTTTGGTATAGATATATGTGGTAGTGATTTAATGTTGTACATATGGTTGAGATGACTCCAAGACTTTGGGGTAGGGAGGGTGTGATTTTTTGTGTGGTTTTTGTGGTGGTAATGTGGTGGTTGTTTGGTCATTAATTTTTTGTGGCTAGTTGGTGGTTGTTTAGATGTTCTTTTGGGATAGTGAGGTAGGTTTTTTTGTCTTGAATTTGGGGTAATAAGGTGATGGTGTTTTGGGGATTATGCGAAGCTTCATATGGGTATATTCATTGTGTTAAATAACTAGGTATGGATGTAAAAAAAAATTAAATAAAGGTTGAATTATTTATGGTTTGGTTTTGTAAATGGGATGGAAATGGTTAATGGAAAAATAAATTATGGGTTGTGTGGTTAAATATGTTATATTTTTATTAATGAATCAAAGGGGATGGATAATGGTTTATGGTTGGTAATTTAAAATTTGTATTTTGTCTTTCTTAATTTGTTGTGTTATGAATTTAGAGGTATCCATGAAAGTGGAGATGTTTTGAGTTGCTTAGAGTTTGGTTATAGACCCATATCATAGTCATGTATGTTTTTATACATACATACAGGTAGATTTATTTTTTTATTTCTAGATGTTCTTAAATAATGTTGGGTAATATGTGTCGACACTCATATATCCACATGAGAGGTGTATTCCACGAATATCCTAGTGTTGAGGATGGATGGATGGATAGCTACCCTCCTCACTCTTTCTTATGGGATAATATAAATATATATGTTATGATGGTTAGTGGTCAATTAGTATGATGTGTGATGGACTAATTTTTTCAGGTGATATTTGATGCAACCATCATTGTGGGTGGTGGAATATGTGTTTCTAGGTGATATTTTATGATACATTTCTTTTGGGGTCATGTCCAAACTATTTTGAGTGAGATGTGATATGACCGGGTTGTGGGGTAGATTACAGTGGGGTTTATTCATGGTAGGAGGAGGGAACGTGGTTGATTTCCTCCATGTACATGATTCCCTAATTATGGGTTTATAGTTGTGGTTTTGATGTTATGAACTATGTTATTTGGAGAGATATGTGATGTTTCCATTCATTTGGGGTGGGGGCCCAAGTTTCTATGGGAGTGATGTGACCTGACTATTCATGTTGGGTGGTGGTATATTCTAATAAAAATAAATGGGACCACATGGACATACAAAGTTAGGTTGTGAGAGTGAAAAAGTAGTGGGAATGTTGTATGGGGTAATTTTTATTTGTATACTTATTATTTTGTTATTATATATGGATTTGGTTATTTAGAAATCATGACTTAGTAAAGTTTGGATAGATATTTAACCTTTTTATGTATTGTTGGTTCTACTGGTTTCACATGGGTGCATTAGTATACATATAACTCAAATGAATGGTAGACGTTTTCTTTCCTGGCGGGTATATATATATGATCACCCTATGTATATGAACTAATTTTCAGGTTTCCGATAGAATTATGTGGACTGTGTTATACATTACAAGTTTAGAACATTGGATAGCTACTATATGACTACTTTAGGTTTTATTTGGGTATTTACATTTTTAGAATACTATCTATATCAGTTCTATATATACATTAATTTTGTGATGGTTTTTATGCTTTTTTATTATATCAATGTTTTTTATGGATGATTTATCATATCCTCACATTGTATTTTATTATAGACAGTGCAACCTATCATATAACGAGAATTCTTATACACTCATTTATAGTTACAATCCAAGGGACAGTTGGAAGATGGACTCAATGGTCATTATCTCTCTCCCATCAATATGAAATCATTGGCATGAGGGTGTTTAGAAATAGCGGAATCAGATCTGACTGATGAGATATAGGATAGTGCTTTTATTAAATAATAATGATGATTAAACTAGTTGGTATGGAAAATTTTCTAGATTCCCATGGTGCATGACATAGGATAAATAGACTGGCTAGCACATAGGATTTTGGAATGTTTTGATCCTATAAAAGTACTCTGATCTTATTGAACGACAAATTGAGGTGGACCAATTTTTAGGGCAGATAACTTGTAAAGGTACATGCATCATGATGACATGTGATCTTGTTTTGATTGGTCTTTTTTGTTAAAGATAAAATTAATAAATATAATTAAAAATAATAAAATAAAATTCCATATTCCATGGATTTTTATATATTGGTTCTTTTTCTCAGTGGAATATAGACATCATCCGAGTATGGATCAAGATGTTGTGGTTTAATAAGGCAGAAATGTTTATTCATGTAGGGTTGATCTAACAAATGAGGATAATGGTTGGATGAAGATATTTTATGCATTTCAGCAAAAGTAATTAGGGAAGTATGAGTGATATTTTTGGATTTTAAGGCATGGACCAAGATAGACGAGGTCAATAGCACTTTTAGTTTGATCTGGGTCCCAGTGTGATGCAGGGTCCCTTTTATATTTAGTCAAATTCTAGTAGATTTGAATCTATTGAGGGTTCATTATATGGGTGACCATAAAGAGACATTTATTTCATGGGTTGAATTTTAGGAATAGTTCTTAGAAAAATTCCATTCATTGACTATGAAGAAAGAAATGTGTCAGGATATTCTTTCACTAAAATAGTTGAACATGTTAATGTAGGATTTTAGAATCAATTTAAATGACCATCTATGTTTTTTATATATTTTTATAGTTGAGTAGTCTCATGTGAGATGACTTTAGGAGGAACTCCTTCATACAATCCTATATGATGTTCCTCCTTTTATTTTTTAAACATATCTGGAGGTTTTGAAAAAAATGGAGGGGATCTAGTAGATTCACTTGATAGGTGTTTTATCCTGAGAGGTGAATCATTATGATTCCATTATGAGAAGAGTTTCATTTGAATGTCTCAAGAACAATTCCCTTGGAGGTTTTGGAAAATGGGGAGTTGACCTTAGAGTTTTATATTCTATCCTTCTAGGACTACTGGTTTTTATGTTTTTCTAGGAGACAATAGGCCACTTTGTTTTGGTTGTGGACTTCATAGACATCTCTATAACTAGTTCCTAATGATTTTATATTGAATTTGGGTGGTGCTGGTGGATAATTATAGAGATATCATTAGTATTAATATCTAGTGATACCATTTTGGTAGTAAATAATGTAATCTTATGCTCCATTGAGGGGAGATGGAGTTTCCGGTGGCTCACATCCGGATGTCCCTCTTGTTCAGGGTACTCAACCTAAGAATGGTCATGGATATTTTCATAACTACATAGGTCAAGGATCTGGTATTGTTTATTTTGACATAATGGAGGTGGAATCATTATAAGGGAAAAAAATCGTCTAATTTACAATCATTTTGTTAGTTCCCTTGGTTTTTAATATTTTTATTCAATTGATTATAACTCCTTTTTTCACCAACTCTAGTCCGTAATATGTGAATAGAATTATACAAGATTTTTATTACCATAGTTTTAACTATGATATCTAGAGGATGTATATTATTTTTTATGTGTTTGTGGGTTTAGAATAATTATCAGTAATCATTAGTCCTGTGGGGATCTTTTATTTCTACAGATGAACTAATATGATGTCATCCTAAGAATTTATTGTTTTATTCTAGGAGTGTTGTTGTCAACAGTTCTATAGGTTAATATTTATATCATATGAGGGTTTCCATCATGTGGGTTCCATTGGAATGTTAGTTTTCAAGTGTTAATTGAATGTCTGATTCCCCTTTATTCGTGTTGGCTCATTTTAAAGTGGAATCAGAGGAAACTAGGATAGTGGAGGTTGACTTGGTTTTTTGGGTGTTTCTAAATGTTTTACCTAAGGAGGTTGTGATGATACATCCTCAACATAATGTTAAGTTTGTGATATACTAGTAGAAGTGTGATTCTCCAATTTCAATGGATTCATATCGGATGGATGATCCATGATTTGGAATTAGAGTATTCTGATAGATGATTTGATGTTGAAGGATTTTATCTTATGTATTTAATCACAGTGGTGTCCTCTAATGTTTTTCCCTTATAATGGGATTCGTAGTTTGATGTTCTATACATAAAACAATAATCTGAATTAGGTAATTATCATATATCATTACCCAAATCAGATGATTGAAAATATAGTCAACCAGCTAACTTGGGTGAGTTAGTTTTCAATGATCAATATGTGGTCTATATATCACTAGTTGAAGGTGAAAGTTTCTAATGTCCCTAATACAACTGTCATTTGTAAGTACGAACAGTTCAAGTTTTCATTCATTCTATTTTGTATCAGAAATTTTCTATTCTTGTTCATAGGGATTTTAAACTCAGTGTTCCATCAGTTTATGGACCAGTTAATCATCATATTCATCAATAAAATGTTGATAATATCAAAGCCAATGGAGGGTAATTTTGATTATCATAGAGATTTCATTAAAGTTATTTGACCCCACCAGGTCTATGGATTTTTGTCAAAGTATATGTTTTGGAATTGAAAAGAGAATTCTACGGGGCCTGTTTTCTCTTTTTTGAAATTGTATGTTGACGTGTTGATGGTTGAAGAATTTTATTTCTTTGACAGTGCTTAATAATGTGGAAGAGGTACACATTGTTTTGTGTCTTACAGAATATTATTGGGGATTTTTTCATAATTAAACTCATTTTTACCCACATTAATATCATTGAATATGAATGAAAATTTTTTCTGTGGACAAAAATATTCTAGGAAGCATTTGGTTACCCATACAGGAAGTTAGTCAGTGATCCATTAATACAGATTCCATAGGAGGGTGTGATGTTTGAGGTGCTTTTTATACTTCCCATCTAGTATTATGAATCTTCTAAATGCCACATAGGTCATTAATTTATTATGGTAATATTAATTGATACCACCACATAAATTTTTAACCCATTTTCTAGAACTAGTAGTGTTTATGGTTATGCTGAGATTTTGGAGGAATTACCTCATTGTGGAGCACATTTTGTTCTTAAAATATAACAAGAGATTGAGTTATATCTTTTATAAAAAATTATCTAAATCTTAAAAAAAATGGGGTAGGTGAATATTCATCTGAGTTATGATTTTGAGATCTCCTACACCTTTAGAAAAGAGAATGTTTTATCAATTCATTAAATAAAAAGTCATGGATAGATGTTTTTCATAAATATGGGGATGTTTGGAGATCCATGGATTTTTTGGTTTCCTATCACATAGATGTATTGGTGGAAGCTGAAAGAGGAAAATTGTTTATGATGAATATTTAGTATTCTTTTATGTGGACGTTGGAGGAGACTCAGTGGGGACTATCAGAGGTAGAGGTGTTGTGAAATCATGTTCTTTATGGTCATGCACCGCAGGGATGGTTATAGGATGGTTGGAACCGGATGATCATTCAGGTGAAACTTTACTTCTGTTGGTGATGCGGGAGAGACTCCTTTATGAGTTTCATATATCACCTTTCGTAGTACAAAATGGAATTTTCAAGATTTACTATGGTTTTAAGATACACTTTTTGTGCCCGGGGATGAAATGAGATGTCTTATAATTTATGGATAAGTGTTTGGATTCCTTTTTGTTAAAGTTCTATCATCATGTTCATGGTGTATTTTTTTAGCCTTTGTATGTTTTGGAGTTGAAATCAAGAAAATATCAATAGATTTTTTCACAATGATTTCTTGATATCAGGGAGCATTCAATTATATAAGGGTGATCATGGATTGGTTGATGAAATCATCCCACCTCTTAATGATAAAGATTTGGGTGCAATGGATTCTTTGTCTTTGTGGTATGTGGGTCAGGTGGTATGATTTCATGGATTTTGAGGTCTATTTTCTCATATAGAGACACATGTTTTACCTTAAAATTGTGAAGGGGATTACAATATTCCTTCATCAATCATTCACATCTCAGTATTTCCTTCCACTCTCATACATAAAATTAGAAGGAACAGACCATCTCGATACTAGATTATATGGTCTGGGAGAGTATTTAATTCTTTAGTGGATCTATGTTAGGAAAACTACCTTTGTATGAGTTTTCATATTACAATACCTATCACTCATCCACTATTATTATTATTTTTGATAAATTATAGGTGATTATATTTCATTCATTATTATATTGGATAATGTTTGGTGAGGTAGAACTTCATAGACATGGTGTGGTGCATTCCGTAACATATATGGTTCGTCTTGTTTATGAGATGATGAACGTAGTGTTGGTCTAACAAAATAAATTCTTGATTATAATAGTAGGTTGTTGGAGTTCATGTTTTCACATCACATATTCTTTAACATTTCCCCTATACAAGGGTATTGGATCTTTGGAAGATGGTATAGTATTTCTCTCATGTTTTTTAGACCATTTAGGTTTTGGGGAAATATAGAGAGGTGGCCTTTTAGTTTTCTTTTCCACCATATCTAGGGGGGATCCACAACATATTCCATGTTTCTCATTTCTTTTGTATCATAATGATGACTCCCATGTCATTGAATATGGAAAGTAATACATGGAGGATGAATATAAATATGTGGTTTAGAAATTAGGCATCTAGGATCACTAATAAAAGTATAAAATGGATGGTACATTCTGTTGATTTATGTATTATGGAGCCATGGTGGACATGAAGGAAATACTTAAGAGTGAGGGATGAAAATGTGTTCCCAATAACCGAAGTTGTTTTGAGTATTTAATTTATATATATTTATTATAATATTATTATTAGATATTATTGTGGTATGGGATTTACTTTTCCCATTATGTGATGTGTGTTCTACTATGTTTGATATTTAATAAAGTTTAAATATTTAAAAATTTGATGACCTGATTCCTAATCAAGAAGAATTAACTATGATCCAACCATGATTATAGAGAAGTTGAACAAGAGTTTCTAGGAATAATGTGATGTAACCATGATTTTTTTGTGATGCTGTATGTTATTCAAAATATATTGGAGCACCAAGATGTATGGAGTCAGGGTTTCAGAATATGAAACCAGTAGTAAAGTGGGGTGGGTTACCTATTATCGATATGATTCTTATTTTGTTATTATACTTGGCTTGAGTTTTTTATTGAGAATGAATTGGTGATTTCATGATGGATATGTGACTTATTTAGGTTTTATAGGTTTTATATTTCTTGTTGGGTGCATTATTATTCTTCGTTCACATGTTCATGATATACATTGGTTTTCTTACGGAGTAAAATTTTATTCTAAACATATATATACAAACATATTTAAATTTTCAAGGATGATTACATGGATACTTCTATAAATTAGTATTTCAAAACATTATATAGTTTTTGGGTCAAGGATTTTTATTTTCTTCTATTTATTTATTTTTAGATAAATTTGTCTATATTGGTTATATTTATACATGAATTGTGGGGTGGTTTTTTTGTTATTTTTAAATTATGTCATGGTGTTTCTTGTGGATGATTATTCTTATAACGTATTCTTAATTAATTAGAGAATACAATGAATCCCATATAATGAGATTGTATATGACCTCGATTCTATTCACTAACCCAGCGCTACTAGAGGTGTACTCATGGGTCACTATCTCCCACCCACATTGTGGTATCTTTGGCGGGAGGGGCTCGTGACACTACCACATCACCAACTAATGTAATTAATTTTCCATCATAGCTTCACATTTATATTTGTAATGATAGAATTTATTTATGTATTAAATACAAGAAATTTTTATCATTTTCAAATTTTAATATATCATTTAGTTTTTACATATCACTTCATTGGATAATTATAATATCATTTGTGCATATATGATAACTACTTCCTCTATGAAGAGAGGTGATTCTTTTTTCAGAACCACATCACATGGATGACACATATATATTGAAAGTAATAATATGGTACTTAAGATATATTTGTTATTCTATATTGTTAAAATAATACTTACCTTCCTTTCATAATTATCAATGAAAATTTTAAATGTCACTCATGCATACGAATGATCTGTCATCCCTATAACTTTCACATAGTTTATTTTTCATTTACATTTTTCTTGAATGGTTTAAAAAGTATAAATAATATATAAATATGATAAATAATTAGTGATTATTATTAAATATATTGTGGAATAATGGACTATTTTAGCATACTCATTCTACTGAAGTAATGATTCACATAAAATCCAAACACTATCAAAACATTCTAAGTGATGTTAAATGATTAAATAATTTTGTATTGAATTCTAATAGATGAAAAAAAGGAATGATTAACCTATGAAATTTTCTTAATAATTTAAATAATTTACATATGATAATTATTTAATATGATAATGAATTTATATGTTAGTTTGGAGACAATCTAAAAGATACATAAACATAAATCCTCATTTGAAATTTTTTAAAGATTTATTTTCTAAATTTTGGTATTCCAAGCCCATGTTATGAAAATATATTATATGAATAAATTTTCATGGAAAAAATGAATTATAAAATAAGTTTTTATAAACCTTTGACATTAATACTTTTTTTTTAAAATGAATATTTATATGGAATGTTTTCACAATTTTAAAATTCACAATGACTGTTTTATTTTAACACGTATGGGGAAAAAGAATTTTACCCCCACCATAACTACTATTTTATGTTTAGATTCCCTTAAAATATTTCATTATTTCTATAAGGAAAAGCCATATTTCACTTTTTATTTATAAACTTTTTTTAAAAAGAGTTGTTTTAAAGAACAATTTCAATATCTTATTGATTTTTTCATATAAGTTCAATTTTTTTTTAAAATCTTTTATGTTGAATCTTGAAATCTTGAAATATTTTATTCATTATATAGTCCTTTTATATTGTATATATGATAGGTTGTGCCCCTATTTATCTCATGGGTGAGTCCTATATAAATATAATAAGGGTTTAACTATATTTTATCACATGACTAACCCAGATTTATCATACAAAAAGCATTCATAATCTTTGTAGATCATACAGTACCTGTGATAAAAATATAGATTATATGATGGTGAGACCAATTATAAATCTTTAATATGTTGGGTATTGATTATTTCTCCATATAATTATATTGGATGTTGGTCGTATGATTTTTCAAATTAGTAAGGGTTCGGAGGATATGATATCCCAAGGAACTTACATGATTTTCCTATAATTATTATTTGGTTTTCATGTAAATTTATTATTTTAAAAAGCTTATATACATCATCCTTTTAAAATAAATATTATTCTAATTATTGGTAAAAGGTTATATTTGGAAGGAAATTATTTTCATGGGTTTTCTGGTTTTTCACTATAATTACAAATTTATTCTTTTTAGGTCCCTTAATATGAATTTTTTTCCCATAAAATGTTTTTGAAAAAAAATGGCACCGGGTTTAAGGATGGGTAAAGGAATATGTGAAGTAAAGATTACAGTCCTGAAGACACTTAGTGAAAATAAAATATGTCCTATTTTAAAATTCTTACATAAAAGGAAAATGGATACTGAATAGAATTTTACACTTTTGAATATATGGGTTTGATATGTAAGAGTTATTAGGCTATTCTCTAAAACACTAAACCTAATTGAACATTGTGAAAAAAATTTGAATTCTTGAATAAAGACACAATAATAGTTAATGATTAATATTTTGTCTTTATATCTATAAGATAACTTTATATCACATGGTGACCCTTAGTTTCATCTCCTCTGGTGGAAATATGATCATTGTATGCTTAGAGCCATAAATAGTCAATTTAGAATCATCTATAACCCCTCATAGGTATCTTGTTCCATAGAAAGAAAAAAATTAATGATTGACATTATATATTCATCTATAGTATTGAATAACATATCAATCCATTTTAATATTAAAATAGTGATAATTAAATTAGTTTATCATTTTTATATAGATTCTACTAGATCTGTGTAATTATCCCAATCTCACCCAATGTCAAAATACTAAACTTGAAAAATATCTTACATGGTCCTGTTTATTCTCTTTAAATGTGTGTCAATCAGAGGATAATATGTTTCACTCATCTCTGATTTATTTCACATCACCTTCATAAATCATTTCTGAAATCATGACATAAACTGAGCATCAGTTCTAGAAACCATTCCTTGAATAACTCCATATATGAATACAATATCCAAAAAATATATATTTCCTAGAACCTCCAATGATTTAAACACCCTATTCTGCATGAATTAATCCATCATAATTAAAAAATCCATTAGAACCCACACAAATTCTCAACATATCAATGTCCTTGGAAAAACTATCATAATGACCATCATTTCCTCATCACACTTGTACACATAAACTGTAATTGTTTATTTTACCCCTCTAACTTTCTAATGTTTTTACTTTAGCCTTTTGACAATTTCGGAAATGTGAGAAAAATTCTATAATTATTCTTTTTTTATTTTTACACTATAATTTCCTTATGATTTCATTATACATTTTAGATATCCCTGCTTTCACATCAAACAATGAAACATGAGAGTCCTTCATCCCTTATTCCCTCATGCAATAAGAATCTATCCATAATATATGTAGTAGAAGAACCCTACATCAGTTAAAGGAAAACCCAAGAAAAAAACCTATCATATACAGCCTCTCATACATCACTAAACAATATGGATCAGACTCCCAACATCCCAATAATCATTTACCTAGAGGGACTAAACATTATGGGTGCACACGTTACATCCACATTAACCTCAATTTAAATGACATACTTTTCATCTATACAACCCATTAGGTTGGAACTTACATCCAATATCTACTCACCAAGATCCACATTCATCATACAAGAAGCATATACAACAACAATTCCATTTAAATGAAAATACACTATTTCAAAATTAAATTTCTATCATTACTCAACCCAATTTATTATAATAAAATTATATTATTTCTAGAAGTAAATGTACCATAGATACATTTTTGAAATGTATTTGTAAAATGTATCACTAAAAAATGAGTGTTTATAAAATATAAATGTGTGAACTAAGGAAACCAACTCTATCTTTTGATTTGGATTGTTCATCTCATGGGTTCTCAATTTATGAGGCATGTTTGCAACAACCATATCATTGGTAAAATATTTATCTCAAACATGTTTTGAGTATGTGCCAATGAAAAAAATGATTCGACCAACTATGGATCAAAAAATACTCTTAATCAGGAAAACATGGGCCAATTGGAAAGAACAAATTAGATCTATGAATGAAACATAAACAAGATAACATAAATCCAATGTGCTCAAATTTTACTCAATATAATAATAAGGATTCAGTAATGAAATTCCATTATAAAGTTGTCTATAATGTTTTCAATAATGAACACATCGATGAAGGAATCAATTTATAGATTAAAGGTCATATTTAATAGATCAATAAACATTAATGAAGAATTTGTTGGTCCCAAACTCATAATGGGATACTCATACAACCCATACCTTCTTATCAAGAATACATTCAGTATAACATCATATCTAACAAAAATCATATGGTATGCATAATGTAGATCAATCTATGAAAACAACTTGTATTATGTTCATTCATCAATGAAGTCACCAATCGTTGTACAAAATGCCTATATTCATAGTGAACAGTTTCTACATCCTATAGTACACAAAAATCAAGATAATATCATTTACCTTATTAGGAAAAAATAATGGATCTCTCTAAGGGTATGTGTTTTGTATGATGAATCCTTTATCATCAGGATTGTCATGTTGTATCTTGATCTTCTTCATCTAATGAGGCTCCATAATATAGTTTTCCCACCAAACATTATTTTTTTTTCAAAATAATCTCCCATATCTGAAGGTATCCCAAATAAATAATTATAAAATACATCTTGGAACTGGTCCATAATAGGAGGAAAGGAAGAGGGGGTAACTTTCTTATCCATAGAAAGGATCATATCAACCTCCTATTCAAAAAAGCTTCTCTCTAATATGGATATGGTCCCATTATTCCTGAATTAATGTCCAACTAACTAGTCAATATAAAATTCTCCAATCTAAAATACATGAATGTCACTAATCTCGGGTAAAAATTGATAAATGCAAGGTTGTTGTCCAGCAATCAAATTCCAGGGATGACATCGAATTCTGGCATCTCTATAATAGAAAATGTTCACAAATTTCTGATTCTTGAAATCATGATTATACGTTATGGTTCAATATAAGTACAACCCTCTACCTTTGTGAAGGTTCTATTAATAATTAAGAATATAGAGAAGATTTTACATGGTAATTCTATCCCATCATCATCTTCACCAAACGTGATTGATGGGTTATTATAGTATCAATCAATGAAAAGGAATGTGTATAATATATCAAGACTATACCCTGAACTATAGTTGATACCTCTCTACCATCAAATGGATCCTAATCAGCTATATAAAATTTTATATATTTCAAAACATGATTTACCAATGGAATATGAGTCACCCGATTCAATGACCCTATGTGGTTCAACATCTTCTAGTTGTGTACTCTACCCAAAACATGTCCTATAATCAATGAATGAATCTATGAATCTAAGAAAAAACACTTCAGATGAAATATCTGGCCACAGCTTTGAGTAGTCTAGAGGGAAACATGACTATTCTTAAGATAGTGTCCCATTAAACCATTTTTTATTAAAATCAAGAAGTGTTTTTCCCATAGATCTCATAAAAGTACCTATAATCTTCTCTAACTATCAACCAACACACTAGAATCCATATTAAAAAAAACCTCTTCAAATTTCATGTGTAAGATACTAGAATTACCATGATGAAGACACCTATTGATCCACCATTAGCTTAACGAATTACATCATCTTTATCTTACTTGACAACCATATCTATCATTTAATCCTTATGCAGTACTAAAAAAATGGTTATTTTATAAAAGTTCTTGGATTTGAATATCTTATTTGGAAAAATTACAATATTGAAATTCCGTGAATTATATGAATTGTCAGTAGAAAAAAGGGGGTGAGGTGAATTAACATGATGACTCATACTAAATAGTTGAACACTGATACCATCCCTATCTAATTACATATGAATTGTAAACATGATCCAACTTCTACACATCAGGGAAGGGATCTTTAATTAAGTCTCCTTGGATGAACACTCACGCAATCCCTTCACATATACCATACTAAAATATAACATCCTACCATCATTATACAACAATCTAAATCATATAAGTCAAATTATTCAGCCTTACATTCATATAGGTCCCCACCGAGTAAAAAATCTTCTAAACTATCTATATCTATTCATTTATATCTTGGGGGCCTCCTATGCCATGAATGTTTATGGGATGATGGAATTATAATTATCATGTAGAGAGATTCATTTTTTGTAATACTCATATGTGGTATTCTTCCTTGTAAAATTATTAGATGGATGAGTCCCACCTCGATTGGTTATAATGTAGTAGTTGTTGTAGCAACCATAGTGGAATTATCTTTTCTATCCTCTTATGAAACAAGTGGAGAAACTCATGATTCCTCCCATATATAATCATTATTTATAGCATACATAATAATTTTTTTAAAACATATATGTTTTTTAATTTACTTGGATCTAGAATAACAATTTATAAAATTAATAGTTAAAAAATAAAACCTATAATAGATCATAAACTCAGAAAAAAAAAGATTACAACCAGGTTCAACATAAGCTACTACCTCCATAAACTAGGAATAACCCCGTTAAGCACTACCCATGGGCCAAGAAAATACTCATTTTCCATCACATTATTCAAAAACATACATATACACTCATGAATAGAATAATCCATAAAAAATAATAGAATATGGAAAAAAAATTACCAAAAAAACATATCGTTATTTTGACAAAAAATTTAGTTATTATGAATATATCTACTAAAAGAAACATTCATATTGAATGTGATCCTAAATATCTAGAAATTATATATGAAATCACATGAAATGTCATAAATTAGTATTCCAACATTATATTATTCACATAATCTGTATTTAAATAATGGGTATAATCGAAAAATTTGAGTATAATTTCAAATTATTTCAAAAAATCAATGGTCCATAATGCTATTCTGTCCATGAAATAACATAATTTCTTTTAATGAGTCCCACACATCATATCTCCTATATTATATATCTGAAATCAATGTAGAGAAAATTTTTTTATCTAAAACTATTTCAAGGATACAATTTTCTAACACCCCATTCTGAATCACCATGTTAAAGAAGGAATTCCACACAACCTCGTGAACCGGTCCACGTATGTAGGAGGTATCTATTTATAAATTAGGTATATGAGGGACATAATGAGGATATATTTCTCTCAAATCCAAATAATCATTATCATATACAATGAAAGAGATTAAAACCAACTGGTAAAAAATAAACATCCCATTAGTGTAATAGTGTAATCAATAAGTACTGACCCATATAATAACATAATGGAATTTCAGTCACTCAATACAAAAGATAAAGAGGATACCCATAGGAAACAAATAAATTTATCAGATAATGGAAACTATGATGGAATAGTAGGTGAAATTCAAACATAATTTCCATCTTGTAACACCCACATTTTCTTGAAAAACATGATCAACTACCCACAATAGGTCATTTTCACTTTAACAGATCATTGGTAAATAAATATACATAAACACAAAGTTTAATAAGTATGATATATGTAAGAAAATTATTAAGAAACAACCAACCTGTCACGACCCATCCTTGGGGCCCGTGCCGTGACTACCCCAAACCCGCCTTCCATAGGCCAGGGGCTGGCGACTAGCACCAAGGCGTAAATCACAGTAAAAAGGGAAGGCATTGCCTTTGTAAAGTAAACAAGCACCACAGAGTAAGCAAGCGGAAAGTAAACACTAAGTAAAAACAGAGTACAACTGAAGTGTGGAAAAGTAAATGGGCCAGTATACAAACCCAACTGAAAGTAAAGTACAACTTGAAAGGGAAAACAGAAACTGTAAAGTAAAAGCCACTACACCAAGATATCCACTGAAAAGCCCACCTGAATGGTGGGTACAGATAGCTCCACTGCTCCTCGGGTCCCGCTATCCACTCCGAGAACGTCCCGCCCTGTGGTCCACCTCCAGGTACTGACTCGTCATGTAGTCCACCTCCGGGTACCGTCCAGTCCTCGAACACTTGGCCTTCGTCAGCACTGCCTGTCGTCTGCAACCAACACAGCAAGGTGCGGGCATAGCCCGTGCAGGGGTGAGTACAACGATACTCAGTAGGGACCCCGGGACCCTCAAGGTCTCTCTAAAACCAACAAGGATAACCACAAATAAGAACTCAACAGATAACCTCTACTTACGTATATGTCCATACATTTACCTATGTTATCAAGTAACCCATCTCAACCATGAGGAAACATAAGGATCATGAAATCAACGGATAACCACTACCCAGGTATATGCCCATACATATACCTAAGTTATCAAGTGACCCATCTCAATCATGAGGAAACACAATGGTCAAAAGTCTCAGCTCAAACTAGGATTTTACTTATCGAAACCGTAACTGCTGGAGATCTCCATCTCTGGAGTGTACAGTGGTCCTGTCACGACTCCGAGGTACTGCTCACTAACCTAAGACTGCTGAGGTTCTCCTCCTGTCGAGTACCGCGGTCCAGCTGCTACAACCATGCGCTCCCATGTGCCGCTACAACCAAGCGCACCTCTGTCATGGGTCTGCCGCTACAACCAAGCGCTCCCATGTTCCGCTACAACCAAGCGCTCCCATGTGCCGCTACAACCCAGTGCACCTCTGTCGTGGGTCTACCGCTACAACCAAGCGCTCCCATGTGCCGCTACAACCAAGCGCACCTCTGTCGTGGGTCTTCCGCTACAACCAAGCGCTCCCATGTGCCACTACAACCAAGCGCACCTCTGTCTTGGGTTTTCCGCTACAACCAAGCGCTCTCATGTGCCGCTACAACCAAGCGCACCTCTGTCGTGGGTCTGCCGCTACAACCAAGCGCTAACATGTGCCGCTACAACCAATCGAACCTCTGTAACACACCGAGTCGTTCGATCAGCAGTTGTCAGGTCTCGGTCAGCTACACGATCTCCGTACTCTGCACGCTCATCTCCGGGAGGGTCCGCTCCACGATCTACTGGTCGATACTCCATGTATCACAAAGTCCCACATGGAAGTATCTCAAAGGACCACCTCGTCATAGGGGTCTCAACTCAATAGAGGCGCGTCAATCAGACGCCCGTTCTGTGAGTTATTAGCCTTTTTGTCCCAGGGGCCCGGTTGGTTTCGTATGCAAACCAATCCGGCTGTAACTCAACTATACCCCGAACACTCATAGGGTATACTCATAGGGACCGTTTTTCAAAGTGATCACCAACGCTGCTGACCGTTCGTCAAATGGCCGTCTGGTCTGAAAGATATCAGCTTTTCCGTTCCAGGGGCCCGGTTGGATTTCGGTGCGATCCAACCCGGCCACTATCCATCTACATCCAAAACTCGGGCAGAGGATGCCAATAGTTCCGTCTCATCAAGAGGAAAGCAACGAGACAGACGGCGCGTCAATCGGACGCCCGATCTGTGAGTTATTGACTTTTTTCATTCCAGGGGCCCGGATGGTTTCGTGAGCGAACCAACCCGACCACACTCCGACAGCATCCAAACCTCGAGCGGAGTAAGCCAAAAGATCAGTCTCACTTAGAGTAAAGCAACGAGATAGACGACGCGTCAATCGGATGCCCGGTCTGTGAGTTATTGGCTTTTTCCTTCTAGGGGCCCGGTTGGTTTAATGAGCGAACCAACCCAAATGCACTCCAACGGCATCCAAACCTCGAGCGGAGTATGCCAAAAGATCCTTCGCACTTATAGGAATCCACCAAAGTCGACGACACGTCAATCGGACGTCCGAAACTCAAGATATGAGTGTTTTCGCTCCGAGGGGCCGGTTGGTTTCGTGTACGAACCAACCCGGCCGAACCCAATGTAATTCGAAACCTTGAGCACGATATACCGAAACGACCGTCTCGATCCAAGGATCGCGTTGCCGCTGACGGTGCATCATTCGGAGGCCCGTATCTCATGTTATGGGCATTTGACCGAAAAAGGTCCGAAGATGGGGGGTCCGGGCCCGGGCCGACCCCCCCCCCCCCCCCGGGGTCGGCCAAATCGGGTCGACCCGAACCGGGTCGACCTGACCCGGTACGGTCTGGCCAGGGCGCGGCCAGGCCGGTCGGACCGGCCCGGCTCGGTTCGGCCGAGTGGACGAGCGCCGAGTGCCGCGGGGCGCTGCCCCCGCGGTCTGAAGATGTCGCGGCCCCGGTTGGGGCCGCCTTGCCAGCGAACGCGGCGGCCAGGCCCCGTTCCTCCACCAGTTCCGTGCGGCCGCGGAACCGCGATGGGGTTTGCCGGCGGCGCGCCGGGCGTCGCCGCGCCGGCGGGGCGCGCCAGCGGGAGTTTCAGCTGGCCACCGGACGCGCTCCGGTGGTCCGTTTTGCTTCCCGTTTGCGCCGTTGTTCCTCCCGGGTTCCGTTCTTCACTGCGGGATCAAGGAACTGCCCTTGCGTCACGGTTTGACGTCGCCCGCCAAATCCGCACAACAACGAAGAACGACGGAGGGTTGTCGGTCCGTGTTCGTTTGGCCCGCTCCCTCCGCGTTAGAGATAAACAACGGGAGAAATACATTCAACACATGAATACATATCCGAAATTTTTTTTTAATGAAATAAAATTGATTTATGAATCGGGTTCTTCATTCTTGAACGGAAACAACACGGGGAATAAGGGCATTTCCAAAAATAAAATCCCTACCTCGTTAGTCGTCGCGCGTACGCACGTTCTTCGCGGATTTGTTCGTCGTGGAAAGAGCGGATCATCGCGTCGTCGCAGAAGGGAGTCACGTCGTCGCGGGATCCGGCGTTGAGTCGGCGAACTCAACGGACCAAGAAACAATAGATTTAATTATAAATAATTAAATCCGTGTTTCGGTAAAAACCACAAGGGAGATTAAAAAGAATATTCAAAACTCTTACCTCAAGCAGCTGATCGGAGATTCGTTGCAGAGGAAGAGACGTCGCAGAAGAACGTTGCAGGAAGGGAACGTCGGCGTTGCGGAACACGGCGTCGCGTCGTCGATTTCCGGGTTCGGCGTTCTTCACGTTCTTCACGTTCTTCGCGTTCTTCGCGAAGAAGGATAAAGGCTTAATAACCTATGACAAAACCTCTCAACGAGTAATCCTCAAAAAAGACTTGTTGGTATTATTTTATTATTAAGCCAACAAACGAAAAACGGTAAGTAACGACCCATCAATTCGTTGAATTAATTCAATGAAAGATACCGCCCATTTAATTCACGAAATAAACCACCCAATTAAATGGTGAGTTAAGGTTTTAAGAAAATGCATCAGTTGACTTTCATAATGACGGGTTTTCGTGGGTGCATTACTTAGCGGAAAGAAATGACGGGGCTCGTGCGGGCCCCACCTCACAAATATCCTACCGAGAGGGTATGATATTTCTGGATAGTCCCCTATCTGTTTCAACTCAGTTTAAGCCGCTTTTAAGTGGCTTCAAGTGGCTTCCAAGTGACTTAAGTGAAATAAAATAAAGTTGTCGTAAAATTATTTTATTTCTTAACTTTAAGACCGAAAATTAAAAACCACACCCGAGCAAACGCAACTCCGGAAGAGGCGTTTCTAAGAGAATACCAGCGTTGCGATTTTATCGGTGCCCTCAGAATTCGATTCCGTGCACCGGTTCAGAAGTTAGAAAAACCTGCTCGTCCGTTCACTGAACGTACCCGAGCCAAACTTCGGAAAATGATTCCGGGCACACCGGGCCTCGGAATCAGGTGCCATCAGAAACTGCGTTCTTGTAAAATTCCAAGGAAAATTGAGAAAAAAAATTTCCTTGAAATTTACGGGACTTTACATTACTCCCACCACAGGGCTTTACGTCCCCATAAAGCTTCAACACAAACAAGGGATACAAAGGCGGTACTGAATGCACATCTGAGACTTCTGCTCCCATGTGCTCACCTGGACCTTCTCTATCGTGGCCCGGACCACCTCTGGTCCCACTAGAGCTGCTATGATTTCTTCCTTGCCGATAAGAGAAATCTGGTCTCATCCCCTGGATGAACCACATTCTTTGCCTAAAACAGTCAATCCCGACATGGATGGTACTAACCCATACCAAGGATGACATCGTAAGGCCTCGACGCTACTACCAAGAGATCCAACTGTTACTCTCGCCTCCAAGTGTTGAGTCACACTGTCGGCATCAGTGTGTGGTAACTCGGTCTCCTCCAATAGATGTCTCACGGGTGAGGGTCAAGTCAACAGTCTAAACCGGAACCTCTTAGTAACAACACAAGAGAGGACAGGAAAATAAAATGCCACCAGAAAAGGTGTCTTTTACTACTGCAGCTCATGTACAAAGACACAAGGCATCTATAAACATACATCGACAAAACTAGAAGCAACATGAACAAAAGTCTCCAGGTCTGGAGAAAGTCCCGCTCCTGCCCATCTGATCCTGGAGCTCCATGATCGTAGGCCTCATCTACCTGAAGCTGATCTCTCCCATGTCCTCCTGTCCCCTACGGTCGGGGTGGACCTCCTGGTGGTGGTTGTGGAAACACCCCAAAGCGTCGTCCACCTCCAGCTGCACGGCCAACTCCCCTGCCATGGCTACCTGCTCCTTGCGGTCCGCCTTGATCGAATCTCTACCTTTGCCTGGGGGGCCCTTCGTTCATTTGCTGGTCATACATATGGCGGGTCGGATAGTCACGAGCCATGTGACCAACCCCGCCACAGGAGTAACACTGCCCTCTCATGGCAAGTCGTTCCCCACCCCGAGTTCCTCGCGCAAACGATCCAGAGTCATGATGTCGACCACCGGTAGGTCTAGTCCCCTTGGACCCCTGCATCATATGTCTACTGCCCGCTGCAAAAGACTCTGCCGCATACAGGCAAGTGGTGGGTCCTGCTGCTGGAGACTCCTCCGCAAGGAAACTCTCCACTAAGAGGGCTCACTCCAACACCCCTGCCTAAGTCGGAATGTTGAGGGAGATCATCAAAGCCCCGATCTTGTGCCTCAGTCCCTGCTCAAAGGTCCGGGCCTGGAAGAACGGGTCCCGTACCATATCTGTGGAGTAGCACGAGAGATCAGTAAATCTCGCTGAGTACTGGGCCACTGTCATGCTGCCCTGCCGCAGCTATAGTAGCTCCTGGATGCGCACCGCTCGGAGGGTGGATGGGATGAACTCGGAGCGGAAGATGCTCTCAAAGTCCGTCCAGAGGAGAGACGCCTCGTCGTGCACCTGGAGCATCAAGCTCCACCATCTGCATGTTGCCGCGTGCAGGAGGCTCGCTGCGAGGATCACCATGAGGTCTGCTGGTGTCCTCCCTAATCTGAAAACCCGCACAACTACCTCCAGACAGTCCTCGGCGGCCTGAGGGTCCGTCTCCCCGCGGAACCTGGGTGGTCGCTGGCGCTGGAACTCATGCAGTGCACTAAGGCGACGTGCATCGTCAGCGGCTGGGGCTGGTAGCATCGGTGGCTCGACGAGTATAGGTACCGCCGGAGCCTCAGCTGTCAAAGGGCCCTGTACCGAGTCCTCGACGCTCGGTGGGCTCTCGCCATGCACATCGCTTGGAACCCTAGCTGGCTGCTGTCGTGGGGCCATCCTAAAAAGGAAAAAGGTGCACCACGGTCAGAACAGTATATCTGGTGAGCTGACACAAGTAATCACAAAGAAAACTTGAAACACACATGCAATCAATGTATTCCTGAATTAAGTCGGAAATCAAAAGTCAGGGTCCTGGTGTACGGATACGTCGGCCGCCGCACCAATACTGAATCCCTGGACTGATAACCACACCCAATACGCAAAACACTATTGGTTCACATAGAAGAAAGATCAGAGTCTGCGGTAGAACCGACCACCATTGATACCAATTTGTCATGACCCGTCCGCGGGGCCCGTGTCGTGACTACCCCAAGCCTGCCTTCCATAGGCCAGGGGCTGGCGACTAGCACCAAGACGTAAATCCCAGTAAAAAGGGAAGGCATTGCCTTTGTAAAGTAAACAAGCACCACAGAGTAAGCAAGCAGAAAGTAAACACTAAGTAAAAATAGAGTTCAACTGAAGTGCGGAAAAGTAAATGGGCCAGTATACAAACCCAACTGAAATTAAAGTACAACTCGAAAGGGAAAACAACAACTGCAAAGTAAAAGCCGCTACACCGAGCTGTCCACTGGAAATCCGACCTGATGGGTGGGTACAGATAGCTCCACTGCTCATCGGGTCCTGCCATCCATTCCGAGCATGTCCCGCCCAGTGGTCCACCTCCTGTTACTGACTCGTCATGTAGTCCACCTCCGGGTACCGTCCAGTCCTCGAACACTCGGCCTCCGTCAGCACTGCCTGTCATCTGCAACCAACACAACGTGGTGCGGGCATAGCTCGTGCAGGGGTTAGTACAACGATACTCAGTAGGGACCCCGGGACCCTCAAGGTCTCTCTAAAACCAACAAGGATAACCACAATGAAGATCTCAACAGATAACCTCTACTTAGGTATATGTCCATACATATACCTAAGTTATCAAGTAACCCATCTCAACCATGAGGAAACACAAGGATCATGAAATCAACGGATAACCACTACCCAGGTATATGCCCATACATATACCTAAGTTATCAAGTGACCCATCTCAATCATGAGGAAACACAAATGTCAAAAGTCTCAGCTCAAACCAGGATTTTAATTATCGAAACCGTAACTGCTGGAGAGCTCTGTCTCTGGAGTGTACAGTGGTCCTATCACGACTCCGAGGTACTGCTCACTAACCTAAGACTGCTGAGGTGCTCCTCCTGTCGAGTACCGCGGGCCAGCTACTACAACCAAGCACTCCAATGTGCCGCTACAACCAAGCGCACCTCTGTCGTGGGTCTGCCGCTACAACCAAGCGCTCCCATGTGCCGCTACAACCAAGCGCTCTCATGTGCCGCTATAACCAAGCGCACCTCTGTCGTGGGTCTGCCGCTACAACCAAGCGCTCCCATGTGCCGCTACAACAAAGCGCACCTCTGTCGTGGGTCTGCCGCTACAACCAAGCGCTCCCTTGTGCCGCTACAATCAAGCGCACCTCTGTCGTGGGTCTGCCGCTACAACCAAGCGCTCCCATGTGCCTCTACAACCAAGTGCACCTATGTCGTGGGTCTGCCGCTACAACCAAGCACTAACATGTGCCGCTACAACCAAGCACACCTCTGTAACACACCGAGTCATTCGATCAGCAGTCGTCGGGTCTCAGTCAGCTACACGGTCTCCGTACTCCGCACGATCGTCTCCGTACTCCGCACGCTCCTCTCCGGGAGGGTCCGCTCCACGAGCTACTGGTCGATATTCCATGTATCACAAAGTCCCGCAAGGAAGTATCACAAAGGACCACCTCTTCATAGGGGTCTCAACGCAATAGACGGCGCGTCAATCGGACGCCCGGTCTGTAAGTTATTAGGCTTTTCATCCCAGGGGCCCGGTTGGTTTCGTATGCAAACCAATCCGGCCGTAACTCAACTATAACCCGAACACTCATAGGGTATAATCATAGGGACCATTTTTCAAAGTGATCACAAACGCCACTGACGGTTTGTCAAACGGACGTCTGGTCTGAAAGATATTAGCTTTTCCGTTCGAGGGGCCCGGTTGGATTTCGGTGCGATCCAACCCAGCCACTATCCATCTGCATCAAAAACTCAGGAGGAGGATGCCAAGAGTTCCGTCTCATCAAGAGGAAAGCAACGAGACAGACGGCGCGTCAATCAGACGCCTGGTCTGTAAGTTATTGGCTTTTTTCGTTCCAGGGGCCCGGTTGGTTTCGTGAGCGAACCAACCTGACTGCACTCCGACGACATCCAAACCAAGAGCGGAGTAAGCCAAAAGATCCGTCACACTTAGAGGAAAGCAACGAGTCAGATGGCGCGTCAATCGGACGCCCGGTCTGTGAGTTATTGGCTTTTTCGTTCCAGGGGCCCGGTTGGTTTCGTGAGAGAACCAAACCAACCACACTCCGACGGCACTCAAACCTCGAGCGGAGTAAGCCAAAAGGTCCGTCTCACTTAGATAAATCCACCAAAGTCGACGGCATGCCAATCGGACATCCAGAGCTCAAGATATGAGTGTTTCTGCTCCGAGGGCCCGGTTGGTTTCGTGTACGAACCAACCCGGCCGAACCCAAAGTAATCCGAAACCTTGAGAGCGATATACCGAAACGACCGTCTCGATCCAAGGATCGTGTTTCCGTTGACGGCGCATCGTTCAGAGGTCCGTAGCTAAAGTTACGGGAATTTGACGGGAAAAGGTCCGAAGACGGGGGGTCCGGGCCCGGGCCGACCCCCCCCCCCCCCCCCCCGGGGTCGGCCGAAACGGGTCGACCTGACCTGGTCCGGTCCGGCCAGGGCGCGGCCAGGCCGGTCGGACCGGCCCGGCTCGGTTGGGCCGAGTGGCGAGCGCCGCGGGGCGCTGTCCCCGCGGTCTGAAGATGTCGCGACCCCGGTTGGGGCCGCCTTGCCAGCGGACGCGGCGGCCAGGCCGCGTTCCTCCACCGATTCCGCGTGGCCGCATAATTGCGTCGCCGCCGCGGCTGAAGCCGCGGCGGGGTTTGCCGGCGGCGCGCCGACGGGAGTTTCCGCGGGCCACCGGACGCGCTCCGGTGGTCCGTTTTGCTTCCCGTTTGCGCCGTTGTTCCTCCCGGGTTCCGTTCTTCACTGTGGGATCAAGGAACTTCCCTTGCGTCACGTTTTGTCATCGCCCACCAAATCCGCACAACAACGAAGAACGGCGGAGGGTTGTCGGGCCGTGTTCGTTTGGCCCGCATCCTCCTCGTTAGAGATAAACAACGTGAGAAATACATTCAACACATGAATACATATCCGAAAACAATTTTTTAATGAAATAAAATTGTTTTATGAATTGGGGTTCTTCATTCTTGAACGGAAACAACACGGGGAATAAGGGAATTTCCAAAAATAAAATCCCTACCTCGTTAGTCGTCGCGCGTACGCACGTTCTTCGCGGATTTGTTCGTCGCGGAAGGAGGGGATCGTCGCGTCGTCGCGGAAGGGCGTCGTGTCGTCATGGGATCTAGCGTTGAGTTGGCGAACTCAACGGACCAAGAAACAACAGATTTAATTATAAATAATTAAATCTGTGTTTCGGTAAAAACCACAAGGGAGATTAAAATGAAAATCCGAGACTCTTACCTCAAGCAGCTGATCGGAGATTCGTTGCGGAGGAAGAGATGTCGCAGAAGAACGTTGCAGGAAGGGAACTTCGGCGTCGCGGAACACGGTGTCGCATCGTCGATTTCCGGGTTCGGCGTTATTTGCGTTCTTCGCGTTCTTCGCGTTCTTCGTGAAGAAGGATAAAGGCTCAATAACCTCTGACAAAACCTCTCAACGAGTAATCCTCCAAAAAGACTTGTTGGTCTTATTTTATTATTACGCCAACAAACGAAAAAAGGGTAAGTAACGACCCATCAATTCATTGAATTAATTCAACGAAAGAAACTGCCCATTTAATTCACGAAATATAACACCCAATTAAATGGTGCGTTAAGGTTTTAAGAAAACGCGTCAGTTGACTTTCATAATGACGGGTTTTCGCGGGTGCGTTACTTAGCGGAAAGAAACGGCGGGGCTCGTGCGGGCCCCACCTCAAAAAAATCCTACCAAGAGGGTAGGATATTTCTAGATAGTCCCCTATCTGTTTCAACTCAGTTTAAGCCGCTTTTAAGTGGCTTCAAGTGGCTTCCAAGTGACTTTAGTGAAATAAAATAAAGTTGTCGTAAAATTATTTTATTTCTTAACTTTAATCCCAAAAATTAAAAACCACACCCGAGCAAACGCAACTCTGGAAGAGGTGTTTCTAAGAGAATACCGGCGCTGCGATTTCATCGGTGCCCTCAGAATTTGATTCCGTGCACCGGTTCAAAAGTTAGAAAAACCCGTTGTCCATTCACTGAACGTATCCGAGCCAAACTTCAAAAAATGATTCTGGGCACACCGGGCCTCGGAATCATGTGCCGTCAGAAACTGTGTTCTTGCAAAATTCCAAGGAAAATTAAGAAAAAAATATTTCCTTGAAATTTATGGGAATTTACACAACCATTCCTTAATTTTATGAGAATAATATATACTAGTTCATTCCACGGTAATATAAAAACCATATAAATTAAACCCGAAATAAAAAATAGCATATATGTTATCTCCAAAGAGATAGTCACTAAAAAATTTAGCTCTAATATAGAAATAATTTCAAAATCTCACATCACTCCTCTCCTCAGATTCAACAGCCCAAAAACATATCTAATAAATCCCTTATAAGGGATAACCCAAGTAAGTACCATCAAAATATATGAAACATCCCCCTCAAAAAGACGGTGAGTATATTTTATCCTTTAAGTACAACAATTTTTTATATAATAACATCATGTGTGAAATTATAAACATGAAAAAATATTAAATATCACATTATATCATATGAGTTTCATAAAAAATACTAGTCAATAATCAAAAGGTATCATTTGTAGTGATCTTAAAGATAAAAAATTCACACCTCGTGAAATAAAACATAAAACAAATTTCACATGATATTCACATGAATATTTAAAGTGATCAAACATAAAATATATGTCTCGTATAAACACACAAAAATCATCTAAAAAAACCTTATATATAGGTCTCATAGAATACACACGGCTGGAAAAAAATCCTTCCATGATTCCATATACACATGAACTATTGAAAAGGAAGACATTATCAAATTTTTTCTACATAAATGTCAAGGTTTTTAATGATTTTAATCACTTAAATCACATTTAAAAACTAATTGGAAAAAGTTTTTATGCTAAGTACTACAAAATTTTTGAAAAAATAGTGAAATATTATGAGTCTAGTTGTGAAACAAGGAAATTAATCATTCATGGAATGGATAACAAATTATATGATGTTTGAGGCTCCTATGAGGATGAATAAAAAATAATTGGTCTCAATACAACCATATATGGTCCCGAAAAAGGTTACACATTGTTTGGTGATATGTTTTATGAGTTTCAAAAAACAATTTTAAAAATCATGGAATACCCAATGTGGAAAGATAAATAAATTTATAGGGAAAATTAAAATATTTAATATATATTAAATACCCTATAAAATGATCACACTTGTTCCCCATTGAACCAAATTATATTTAAGAAGGGGTGAATAAATATCATCCATTTAAAGGCCTCCACAACTACCAATAAAGGTTCCACGATGACCTGGACTTAGTTGTTCTGTTCTTAGACATAGAAGCTCTAAATAACCATATCTAAAACATGTATCATTATCACATACTATTCTCCCCCAATAAGGTCTCATTAATGGACGTGTTGCGGATTACCAATTTTTTACCCATCTGGCCCGTCATAGATCCCCACACCATTGGATGCCAACTATCCACATTTTTTATTTTATTTTGAATCACACCCAGAGCCAAATCATATTGAAATAGGGTGTGTATTTTACTATATTGAACCAGTCACCAAAAAAATAAAATACCAAAGTTAAAAATAATCAAATCACCAACAAGATCAACATATTAACAATCATATGTGTCAGAGATCACTTTTAAAAATCACTAACAATAATAAAAAAAACCCTATTAAAACAAGGGTTATACGGGTAGATAATTATTCTCGCACAATATAATAGGGAGGATGGGGGTATGTTATGTGTGGAAATATCTCTAATTAGACTATTTCATATTCCATTAAATTATCATATTATCTAGTAATTTTATGGAAAAAATGGATCTTGACTCTTTATGATTGATCAATAACATAAGTCCCCAATATTTGAAGCTTACATAATCTTGAATTAAGTTAATAATTCATATTAATAATCTTTTCATGTTTGTAGTTTCAGAGAATTAGGCCACAAATATTACATCACAAATGTTACAATGTAGACACTTTAACTAAATATAAATTTTTTCATAAAATAAGAACTCTTAAAGGAAAACAAGAATGATTTTCTTGATGTAAATATTCATGAATTATTTCTTTCTCATACCATTCCTTATACCCTATGAAAACATTTACAAAACTTGGGGTGAGCATAAAAAACATAGTATGTGATATAAAATAAGGAAAGAAAACCTTAGTCCATCAATACATACAAATCAATGAAATCATACTTTCAAATCGTAAAACATAATCTATTTAACATACCTCACAAAATAATAAGATTTATGAATAAAACATAGAAATCATAAATCATAATGGAAACTTGTGGAATCTATATCATAATTACATTATAGATATCACATCAACATAGGGAGTTATGTTTAGAATATCCCTCACAGTATATTCCCTAAATATATTAGGAGAAACATTAAAGTTTACCTCTGTCGTGTTACCCAATTCATTAGAGAGCTTTCTCGAGCTCACCCGTCCTAGGTTTATCCCAGAACAACCAGTATATGTAAACAATTCCAAATAACAATAACATATTCATAACATATAAAATAAGCATAAAATAATGTTAACATTTACACATTGCAATCACAATATATAATTTAATGATATTGAAAAAACCATTGCTTTATCAAAGCATTTTCAAAAGCATTTAAAACATTTAATAAATAGATTTTTTAATCAAAGTGTCCCATTACACTTTGAAGCTTTTAAATGAATTGGAATTTTGAAACATTAATATCCATATAAATAAATCCATAAACCCATTTTGAAAAAATGGTTATTAATGATAAATATTTAGAAGAATAGATCTTTAAAACATTTAAAAAAAAATTTAGATAATGAGTCTGTTACCACTTGAGGGAATACTTGAATAAAAATAATTACAAAATAACATTAAAAAAATCTTATAATATCATGAGAATAAGGTGATTCATGATATAATATGTCAAAGTGATGTATATACACTATATAAAAGTGAATTGGTGTATAACAACAAAAAAGTCTCAATGGAATGTAAATTGAGACAAAATCCAATACAAAGATCGTATCCTTATATTAAGGAAAAATAAATGAAATAATTTTGTGTGACAAATAATAATACACTCTTTATCAGTAGTTATTAGGTATAAAACAATCAGAGTCCATTCAGTCATATTAGTAGCATCATATAATCATGATGTAGAAGTTTAACCAAAAGAATTGAAATTGGGTTAGGAAGTTCTTTTACAGAAATTTGACAACCTCACGATGTTACTTTAAAATTAAGATAATGAGTTTATGAGAGATAAAATGGTAGCTGATCACATGGAAATAAAATTTACATAAATATGGATATATAAAAACATATCCCAAAATAATAAAATTGAAATTAAAAGACATTACATAAAAAAAGTCTTTGACAAAAAAGTTCCTTGAAAGGTTCCCTTGCCGATGAGGTGACTTATGAAACATACAACCAATGAGAGAATGATCATACAATGAAGATGTAAATACTTATAAAATAAATTATATTAGAAAAAATATTACTATAATGGGCCGTATGTACACCAAACTAAAGTAAATAGTGGAAAATATAGCTTAAATCTCATGGGAATAAAAAGAGAGATGAAAACCCCTAACCTTAAGTCTGACTTTTCTTATATATTCCCTGTTCATCATGAATAATAAATTTAGCTCAATTTATATATGATTAAGAACATTTTTAAAGTTTATTATTCCTTTTATATAACTTATTACCTTTTAATAATAATTAGTCAATTATTTGAGTTTATATCAGAAATTTTGTCGATGATCGGTACTTGAGTCACAAATGAACTCGTTATAATTACAAATTTTCCATGTGGTAAAAATTAAATTATCTCCAAAATGATATTCATGATTTCTTTATAATATATATCATATATATCCCATATATATATATATATAGTTATAATATCACATAACATTTGGAGATAAAAAAATTAAATGCACCATTCATGGAGACGGTAAGCCGTACGTACGCATGAACGCTTCATTAATTTCATTTTTTTCATTTTTTTAAAGACATGAAAAAAATTATAAATATTTATATTGAAATTAAATTATAATATCATATAATATTTCATTAACTCCATATTTTATGCATTCCTTGTATGTTAAAAATGAGTCATATCACTTTCAAGGGCGGTAGTCCGCACTTCCTCAAATGAAATTATCGTATTTACCCATTATGGAAACCATTAAGGTATAATATAATTGAAAAATACAAAAGAATATGGAAAAATTAAATACAATATATATCACATATAAATATATTTTCATCAAAATATCCACCATGAGAGGCAGTAGGAGATAATTGAACAATCATCATTTCTTGAGGATGTAGTTCGATGTCCACAGAAACAGTGGGTTCTTAATCCTTTAGATGAAGGTGTGTGTTAGTGTAGTTAGAATAATTATCACAAAAAAACCAATTATATCGGGGATATAGGTTTTGTTATATAAACAAATAATAATAAGTGCATAGGGAGTGGAGAAGGAAAATAAAAGAAAATAACTTGAGAGGAGACGTTACCTTTAAATCGGGTAACTCCATTTGATTTAAACCTAAAGGTTTACCAGAATTGTCTTCTACCTATAGAAAGGCTACTAAAAAGAATATAGGGGTGTTGGGAGCTTATTTTTGAAGAGTTTGAATAATTCAAGGGGGATTGAGATGTGTGAGTAAGGGATAGAGGGGATGAAAATTTATAAGGGGGGGGGGAGGGGCTCTATAGGAATGTTTGAAAGTATTATTTTATTATAAAATGTTTTTCGATTTAAAAAGGTCCATAACTAATTAAATTTGATGATTCAGTGACTATTATTCAAAATAATCTCAACCAATAGGTTTTAGATAAGTTTTAGTTTCATTTGTAACCTTATCATTTTGTTTTAACCCATTCTTAACTAATTTAACTCTTACCATGTATTCCTTTATATTCATACTATATGGTTTATATAGTTACAATAAAATGAAAAATGACCCAAAATGGATCATTAATAACAATTTTAACATCATATATGTCATTTTTCCAAATATTATATATTTAGGACAATTTTATTATTTAATAAAATATTGATTGATTTAAAAACTCATTTATGTAAATGTTTATTCTATTCTTATCAAGTCATTATAAAAAATCCAATCCAACATGATTATTTCAAAAAAAGTTCATTAATTCAAAGATAACAAGTCATACTCATCTCTAAAAATAAAGGATGGTATGAAATGTTTAAAAATAAATTTATTTTAATATTTATATTCTCATTTGTTTAAAACATTCATTAATGTGGTAATTTTTACATCATCATTGTGTAATAAATAAATTTATTTATTTGGTGTATAAAAATTATAAATAAAATAGCCTAATACAAGAAATATTAGTAGATTTATAATTACTATTTATACTCAAAGATAACTATTATATAACCCACATTAATTTTGTTTAGAAAAACAATACTTGTGTATGATATTTTTATTTTTATTCTAAATAAAACCTTATTTAGGTAATTATCTTACTCAAGTGGATAACAAAGGCCAAAAGTTCAACCCAGGGATTTAATTGGTCGATCATGACTCATACAATAAGATTGTGACAATTGTTAAGGTAATTTTATATTATTTTAATATTATTTTTACTTGAATTACCCTATTTACCTTTATCTGCGGTAAATAAAAATCAGAAGTTACTATTCACAAAAAATTATTTTCATCATATTGAGAAAAATTTTACTTAATGATGAAAACCATGTATATTTTATTTTTGAAATTCAATTCACTGTGGCGGTAAAATTTCATTTAACTGAAAAATTCGGGTTTTTAACTACTACGCAGTGTTTTTCAATGTTCATCAAAAATATAACATTTTCAGCAAAATTCCAAATAATAACCCATAACTAATTTTGATATCCTGAATTCAAAAAATAAAATATATTTAAAAAAAATTAAAACATTGAAATTTCATTAATTAATTTAAAATTAATTTCTGTTGTCAAAACCAGAAAGCGTGCTTCTAAGAAATAAAAACTACAAAAATATTGACATATGTTTCTGTCCAAGTTCAAAGTGAAATTACTTATAATGACTAAAATTAGAGTAAATGGGAAATATATAATATAATTACACATTAAAACCAATTAAAACGATAATATAACCATATAAATAAATCATATGAAAATACAGTTTTGACTTAAAATGTAGTATTTTTCACTATTAATTAAAAAATGAACATTATCCGAAAAATACCAAAAAATAACCCAATGTGAATTTTGGTATCCCACTTTTAAATAATAAGTTTATTTGGTCAAATGAAACATATAAAAGTTACAAAAAAATATATTTATATGGGGTTCTCCATCAAAAGGTTGTAAAACTACCTTTTATAAATATTAGAGTATTTATGCTTAAAATTGGATTCATATTCATTTTAAACCACCACATTTTATTGTACAAATGTAAAAAAAACATAACAAACATTTTGAACCATAATATGGTTAGTTATATTCATTCATGCTAACAATTTTTCTTAGTGTTAACTACCATTTAAAATAATATTATATTATTATTTTTCAGTATGAAAAACCCTTGTGTGGAACATGAGATTTCAGAGAAACCTATTGTTATGTGTTTGGTGCGCCATCTAAAATAGAATCCCCTTTAAATTAAAATTAATATTTAATTAAAAAATATTAAAAAATATGAAAATGTTATATTTTTATTTACTTGGGATGTTACATCCTTCCCCCATTTTGGAAATTGTATCCTCGCAATTTTATAATTGGGCTTGGAAACTTCATTGAAAGTCCCACATTGGAAAAATAGTCATTAAAACTATCACTTTAAAAGAATGAAATATAAGTACAAAGGACACCTAAGATAACACATACTAGGATTCAATGTAATAAAAAATGTATATGGAAGAGAAAATATATGTCATGTTCTGATGAAGAGTGATAGAAATCATGATTAGGAGGAAGTTGACTCCCAAAAAACAATAAAATTGTGATACGTTAAATGATATTTGATTACCCAGTAGAAAATGTAAATGGAATTTTTTTTTTGTATGATATTAATTTTCATAAATTTAGGGAATTGTTTTACTACTTATAATAATAACATAAGAAAATATTCTTACCTTTCAATTAGAGTTTCATCCTTTGAAAAATTTCTACCACAAACTCATCTTTTCTCGAAACGATGATTATTCAAGATGACTTAGTCACACCTGAAGCACTAGAATCAACTTATAGAAAATAAAATAATCCAAAAAATATGATCTATATATTTCCCATGGTTTATACATTAACCAATAACAATATGGTTTGTACGAGATCAGATAATCCCCAAAAAAGATAATATTTTATAAAAATAAATACTACTATTTATCTCCAAAATTGAACAAAAAATACCCAAAGTTCCACAAAGACCATTAAACACGCAATTGTCCTTAAAATTCTTTGAGATAATCCAAATATTATTGAAACAAAAAATTCATAATTATTTGATCACATTGTCTTCCATATTAAATCTAAACATTTATCTCCAAATAACATAGACTACTTTCAAAGTCTCATACTGAAGAGTAATTAACCTAATCACGTATTTTCAAATATAGTTTAATCATTTCAAAAAATAACCCAAATTTCTATATATCCACAACAAAAACATAAATTATTCCAAAATAAAATTTTAATCATTACTCCACAAATGAGAACCCATAGTATTCTATCTTCTTTAGGGATATAGTGTTCCCAAAAAAAATAATTTCTTCCAAAATAACCATTATCAATTAATCACTAAATAATATTCCAATACTAAGGATATCAATTTGATAAAACATAAGTTCCCAAAATCAACTTATTCTTCATCCAGAAAATATTTTAACAAAAAAACTATTCATTATAACCAGCGGGTTCTCGTAGGCCATAGGTAAGCAATAGACCCTTGTAACCCTTCAGTTTGGGGTTCGATTCATGTGTTATTGCTAGATGTGATGGGTTTTCACCCATCTTGCATGTTTTACCTTTATATAAAACTCAATAAATAACCCTAACCTATTTTAACCTCAATTGTATCCTATAACTCTCATTTTCATCCCAACTCATAATGATCTAAATATCTTAATTCTTGAAGTCTTATATATATTAACAATTGTTTACCTCCATAAAATAAAACTATTCACAAAGTAATAACATCGCACCTTGATCATGGTGTCCACCTGGTTTCATAGTCTTCTTGTTCACTTAGATAAATGGTCCATGATTTGAAACAATGTTTTATACATCCTTCAAAATCATATACATCCTTTTTCCAAATACAACTCATTCAACTAGGGTCATATGGGTGTTTATAGAAAAATAGTATTGGAAATAATCATGCCTGCCATATAATTTCAAAACATATAATAAAACATGATTTTTATAAAATATTCAGATTGAGTTTGAGTTGTAAATTTCAATAAATTGACATTTTAATATACCATAAGTATGTGCTGAAAGACTATAATTTAAAAAGAAAATATAATTTGGTTGCACAAGGGTCACCTTATTTAGATCCTTTTTTCAAAATCATAATATGATTCAAAATATTGTGATAAGTTAAAGTATTTTAAAATTCCTTGATAATATTTACATTTCATTAAAATATGAGAATAATGAGAAATGGGATTTGATTAAATAAAACCCCAGATCCATAAAGGTATCGACTTATAGAAGAAGTGTTTTATATGTTAAACAATTTCTTTCAAGTGAGTTTTATGTTAGAAAATATTTTAGAATCGTCCCGACCTGAATTCGCAATAATTATTGCAAGAAATTCATAAAAATAGAAAGGAATGTCGTTTGAGATCCTCTTCCTTACATTTGTAACAGACATTCCTTGATCTTAAAATGTTACAAAATACGTATTTTACTTTAACAGTAGACATAGAGACTAACCAGTGTCTAAAAGAAACTCTTAATCCCTAATGTTTTATAAACCAACCTTCTATACAAACTATAAGGCCCCAAGCAATAAATATAACATAATCATGAATGACGTTAATAATTCACATTAAGGATCTTTTTAGGTTTATAGTTGTAGAGAAATATTCCATAACTATTACAGCACAAATTTTACAATGTATACACTTCTACTCACTATCCATTTTTTCATAAAATAAAATCACTTAAAAGAAAACAAGAATTCTTTTCTTGATGTAAATATTCTTGAATTCTTACATTCTCTTACCCTTTATTATACAGAGTGAAAAACATTTCAAAAATGTGGGATGAGCATAAAAATCTCAGTAAAGGATACAAAATTAGAAAAGAAAACATTAGTCCATGAATACATACAAATCAAAGATATCATATTTTTCAATCTTAAAACATAATCTCATTAACATACCTCACAAAATCATAAGATTTATGAATAACACATAGAAATCATAAATCATAAAGGTAAATTGTGGCATCCATATCATACCTACATTGTAGCTATCACAACTACAAAGGGATTTATATTTGGAATACTCATCAAAGTATATTCCCTATATATCGTAGGAGAAACATAATGTTTACATCCTATAAATAACCCAATGCATTAGATAACTATCTCAGGCTCATCCGCCCTAGGTTTATCACGGAACCACCCATACACATAAAAAAATCACAATAACCATAACATATTAATAACACAGAAGATAAGCATAAAATAATAGATAACATTTCCACCTTGCAGTCATAAAATATAATTTTATGATATTGACATAATAAATTAATTATCAAACCATTTTCAAAACCATTTAAAACATTTAATAAAGATATTTTTGAATCAAGGTTTCCCATACCCCTTTAATGATTTTAAAGTAATTAATATTTTAAAAGATTAATCTCTATATAAATAAATACTTAATACCATTTTTATCACAAGATCATCAATGATAAATATTTAGAATAATAAATCATTAAAACATTTAAACCAATGTTTTAGTTAAAGAGTCCCTCACCAGTTGAGTAAATACATGAATGAAAATAATTACAAAATAACATTAAAGAAAGATTATAATATTAAGAGAATAAGGGATTCATGATATAGTACAAAGGGAAGAATATAGACCATATAAAAGTGAATTGATGTATAACAACTAATATGTCTCAATGAAATGAAAATTGAGACAATGTCCCTTACAAAGATCATATCCTTAGATTAAGGATAAATCAATGACATAATTATGTGTGAAAAATAATAATACAACCAATATAAGTAGATATTAAGTGTAAAACCATGAGAGTTCATTCAAAAATACTCATATCATGACATAACCAAGAATTATAAGTTTTACCCCAAGAATTAAAATTATGTTAAGAAGATATTTATCAGAATATCGTTAGCCAAACGACGTCATATTAAAATTCAGAAAATGAGTTGATGAGATAGAAAAGGGTCTATAATCACATGGATATTAAATTTATAGAAATAATGATATATAATTACATATACCCACATGAAAAAATGGAAATTGAAAGACATTACAAAAAATAATTCTTTAACTAAAAGAGCATGGTGAAAGGTTCCCTTACTAATTTGGTAACTTACGAAACATACCCCCATGAAGGAAGGATCATACAATAAATATGTAAATAAAGAAAAATAATTTTTTTTAGAAAATATAATACATTAATGGTCATTAAATACACCACACAAAAGAAAATAGTTTCAAATATAGCCTGAATATCACAGGAATAAAAAGTGAGGTGAAAACCCCTTACCTCATGTCCAACTTGACTTATATGTTCCTGGTTCATTCTAGATAATAAAATTAAGATAATTAATACTTTCATAAGAAATTTTTTTTGGTTTATTATTCCTTTTATATCACATATTACATTTCTACAAAAATTAGTTAATTATTTTAGTTCATATCGGACATTTGGTCGATTTTTGAAACTTAAGTCAGAAATTAACTTTTTATAATTACAAATTACACATGTGGTCAAAATTCCATTATATCCAATATTATTCTCATTATTTAGATATCATTTATATCATATATATCCTATATATATAGTTATAATAGTACATAACATTTGGAGATAAGAAATTAAATGCACTGTTCGTGGAGAGGGTATGTCGTACGTACGCATGAACACTACTTTCATTTATTATTTTCATTTTTTATTGAATTAAAAAAATAATATATAGTTATACCAAAATTACAGTATAATTTCATATATTATTTCATTAACTCCAACCTTTATACATTCCACACATGGTACAAACTATTCATATCACTTTCAGGGGCGGTAGTCAGCACTTCCTCAAATGAAATTATCGTATTTACCAATTATGGAAACCATAAAGGTATGATATGGATGAAAAATATGGAATAATATAGAAAAAATAAATATATTATATATAAAATATAAATATTTTTCCATCATATTGGCCACCATGAGAGGTGGTAGGAGATAATTGATCAATTATTATTTCGGGAGGGAGTAGTTCACAGTCCACAGAAAAAGTATGTTCTAAATTTATTAGATGGAGGTGTGTGTAAGTGTAGTTAGAATACTACTCATAAAAACAACCTAGTGTATTTAGTGTAATGGTTTTTTATGTAAAAAAAGAATAAGAATAGAATAGGGAGTGTAGAATGAAAATAAAAGAAAAGAACTTGAGAGGAGACATTACCTTAAAATCGGGTAACTCCCTTTGGTTTGAACCAAAAGGTTTTCTTGAATTTCCTTCTTCCTAGGGGGAGTCTTATACAAGGAATAGAGAGATGTTGGGAGATTATTTGGTAAGATTTTTTATGATCCATGTGGTCTTGAGATATTTGATTAAGGGTTGGAGGTGATGGCCATTTGTAAGGTGGAGGGGGGCTCTTTAGGAATGTTTGAAAGTATTATTTTATAATAAAAGTACTTTTGGTTTCCAAATGTCCATAACACATTAAATTTGAAGATATGATAAATTTAATTCTAAATCATATCAAACAATTGGTTTTAGACAAGTTTTGGTTTCATTTTTAACCTTATCATGTTGCCTTAACCCTTAGTTAACTAATATAACCCTTACCGTGTCTTCTTGTATATTTTTATTATATGGTTATTATAGTTACCGTAAATTTCCACGTGATAAAAAAGGATCATTAACGAATTTTTCAACATCATATATGTTATTTTGGTTGAATATTATATTTTCAAGAATATTTTATCATTTAATAAAATATTTATTCATTTAAAAACTCATTTATGTCACTTTTTATACTATTCATATCACCACTTTTTAAAAAATCCAAGCCAACATTATTATTCCAAAAAACCTTCATTAATTTGAAGATAAAAATTCATCTTCATCTATAAAATTCATTTATAGCATAAAAAGTTTATAAATAAATTTATTTTAATATTTGAAATCTCAATTATTTATAATATTCATTAATGAGGTAATTATTACATCATCATTTTGTCATAAATAATTTTTATATTTAGTGTATAAAAATTATAAATAAAATATTGTGATGAGAAAAATATTATTAAATTTATAATTAATATTTATAGTCAATGATTTAAATTATATAACCCCATATTAAATTTTATTTATCAAAACAATACATGTTTATGATATTTTTATTTTTAATTTAAATAAAAATATTTTTAATGTAATTATCTTGCTAAAGTGGCTTCCAATGGCTGAAATTTCTACCCAAGGATTTTATTAGTTGTCCATGACTCATAAAATAAGGTTATAACATTTTTTAAAATAATTTTATGTTATTATGATATTATCTTTACCTTTAATTACCTTATTTACCTTTAACCGGGGTAAATGAAAATCAAAAGTTACTATTCACCAAAAATTATTTTCATCATATTGAAAAAAAATATTATTTACTGATGAAAACCATGTATATAGAATTTCTTAAATTAAACTCACATAAGAATTAAAATTTCATTTAAATGAAAAATATGATTTTATAACTACAACACTATGTTTTTCAATATTCATAAAAAATTATACGTTTTCATAAAAATACCAAAAATTAACTCGTATATAATTTAGATATTCCGAATTAAAAAATTATTTCAATTTTACCAAATTAAATACATAGAAGATTCAATAATTAATTTAAATTAATTTCTTTTTTCAAAACTAGAAAGTGTGTTTCTAAGAAATTAAAACTACAAAAGTTTGACTTGTGTTTATATCCAATTTCAAAGTGAAATTACTTAAAATGACTAACCTTTGATTAAATGGTAAAAATATAATCAAATTAAACATGAAACCCAATTAAAAAGATAATCTAACCATATAAATAAATCAGATCAATGCACAGTTTGACTTAAAATGTAGTATTTTTCACTATTCATTAAAAATAGAGTTTATTAAAAAAATACCAAAAACATTTCCCAAAGTAAAATTTGAAATCCCGCTTCTAAATAGAGATTTTTATTTTTTAAAATTCAACATATAAAAGTGACAAAAATGTGATTTAAAATGGGTTCTCCATCAAAAGGTGGTAAAAATACCATTTAAAATTATTAGTGTATTTATGCTTAAAATTGGATTCATTTTACTTTTAAGCCTATAAATTTTATTGTATAAATTTAAAAAAAATTAACAAACATGTTTAAAAATAATATAGTTAGTTCTGTTCATTACCACCAAAAAAAGACTTAGCGTTAACTAGCATTTAAAATAGTATTATATTATTATATTTCTGTATGACCGAGTCTTGTGTGAAACATGAGAATTTAGTGAAAATCATTGTTGCATGCCAAGTACACCAAAAAACATAGAATCCCCTTTAAATTAAAATTAATATTTAATTCAAAAGTATTAATAAATATGAAAATTTCATATTTTTAATTTACCTGGGATATTACAAATAGTCACAAACCGCCAATAAGGGACCAATTTAGGTATTAAAATATATAACATATGAATTTTAAAGATTTTTAATTTGATACGACATAATAGAAACAAAAATTTTATAACCTCATGTTTAATAAATAATAATTCAAAAAATAAACATTACAATTAGTTCAAATCAAAAAAAATCACCATATCTCAAACTTATTTTTAATAATTTACTCTAATTAATGGTTTTACAGTGAAATGATTTAGATTATAGTGGAAATTTGGTTTGAATAGATTGAGGATAGTTTTTAAGATTTTAATATTAATTTAATTTATTTAATAAATTATATTTAATAAATTATATTTAATAAAACACATGGAAATATAAATCTAGATACATTGGGTGAAAATAGAAATTATGTTATCAAAAATGTCAACCAGACACTCCAGACAATAAAAAATATCAAAATTCTAGAACAAAACACCCTTTTATAGAAATAATAAACTCATAAAAAATATATCCTTGTATTTAAAAAATAATTTTATTTATATTTAAGTAATTATGAACTTCTATAATATGTAAAAAATCAAAATTTACTCACTGATCATTATCAAAAATATTTTGAAAAATATTAAAAAATTAAAAAAATATTATGGGTTCCAAAACCAACCCTACCTTCATATATATTAAACATGAAATCTAAATCATTCAAAAAATGTGAAGATAATGGGACCACAATTTAATCTCACATTACATTGATCTCTTACAATGTTTTCCATACTACAACATCACATGTAGACACTTGTAATACTAAAAATCATATTAAATTACACAATGAAATTATTTCATTTAAACACATTCCCTAGACCTCTTCAATTTATATGATAGAAAATTAGAAATTTTTTTTTAAAAATACATGTATTTTATAATAATTAAAATTTTTTTCCACTTTATAAGAAACAGATTAATCCTTAAAAATAAAAAACAACTAATTATTCGCATAAGATATTATTTTAAAACCCTCACAATATTATTATTATCATTAACTAGGGAAAAAAATAAAAAAATGTGATCTCATATACAGAATAAGGGTAAGAAAATGAATAAAATAAAATATCAAAAGTGGGAATAAGATAATAATATGGGTATAATTTGTATATATATGAAAGTTAATCCAAATAGATAAAAGGTCATAAACCATAAAACTACATATAAATACTTCATGAAAGTTATATTTATCATAGAAAAAATTAATATTATAGAATCATTTCACATTAATCACTATCAAAATAAAAACATAGTAGATAATGTATCATAACCTATATCCATTCTTTTATATGGTTTCAACTGTTTCCCTTAGATGAACAGGATTCACCCACTTGTTTCTAATTTTTACTGGGTACCACTAATAGATTATCCTTTAACTAAATAAAACATCCCACATCACTTGGTATCATGGAAGAGGTATTCTAATCCTTTTAAAGGGGATGTAATTAATATTATAATCATCACATGCACATTACAGTGCTTGTATATGAATATAACATTAGATATTTTTTAGGGTCACACCCTTTAGGGAAGATTTATTAGATAAAATCATGGTCCTAATATGTATACAATAAGAGGAATACAATATATGGTTTTGTATATAATTCAACCCCACATATTGAATTTATGAAGTCACGCATGTTCGATTGTCAAAGATGCGATATTAAATTATACCCACAGAGCTAGGTTAGAACCAACCTTGGTTTTCTGGGATTATAAGTTCAAGATATCTTATTTATGTATGAAATTAAATACCAAGGATTCATCCGATATATACTAGATAAGAACAAACATTCCCACATTGAACTTATTGTGATGATTTCTAATCCATAAAAATTATTCTTCATATGATCTCCAATGGGCGCCTTGTTAGTGAAAGACATATGGAACATCTCGATGGATCCAAATAATATTGATAACTAGAGTGATATTATAATGAAAAATGATATTGTGGATTATTATAAATTAGTCATGTGGAATACCAAGAATCCATATTTACCTAGAGATGATAAAATAAAACAACCCAACATCAATATGGTTTTCAGGAGCTCCTATTATAGTGATCATGGAAAGAATCGGTCGTCATGTATTTAAATACGGTAATTGGGTTCACGCAGTCTATTACTGATTTGATGAATTTATAGGCCTTATTTATCATTATTCAAAATTATTATCATTAATAATATCTATTTTTATTGAGTGGGTCACTCCTATTCAATGAAAAATATTACATATGCAATAGAATCAAGTGGTTATTGGAGAATATGGTAGGTGAGTAATAATGCTCACCATAAGGGTATCCCATGAATCAAAACATCTATTTCCTTAAAAACAATAACTAATATATTATTTTCATTTGTTTTATCAAGAACTAGTATTAAGATCCATATCTATATTTTTTCTCCAATACTCTCCCCCACTATGTATTGTGAACCACTAAGAGAAAATATGTCTATTAGAATCCCTTACTAATGGACTCAATCTCTACATAGATGGTTTATATAGAATGGGTTTCATTTGGGGAGTAGGTATTTTATGGGACCCCAATTTTTCACTTATTCTCACATTATCAAAATTATTTTGAAGCATAAATTATCTTTATATTGAATCACATGCATTTGATACATTCCCTACCCTATGTAGTCGGAATAATAGTCATTTGACAGTGCATGAAATGAATTCTATTACCCTCAAACAATCTTATTTACCATTCCTTTATTCTCATGGAAATATTATATATCATATAATGGTTAAATGGATATATCACGAACCACAAAGATTCTCTTCACACCAATAGATAAGGCAACAGGGTAGACCACTATGTTTCACCCACAACATCCCAAGGAGTCTGATTCACATAGTTATCTATCCTCAGATCCTTTCCACTATAAGAAGTGATTTTATTACTATGATACTCTCTTTTTTACACTAATTCATACCTCATAATCTTTTCTACCATTAATATCAGCCTTTTTTCTTCTATTGACACTCTTATTACAAATAAAATATAATTTCGTTCTGTTCAAAGAAGAATAGGCTTCATAAATCATTCTAATGAATATCATCAAATTTTTATTCAATAAATAATAAATGGAATGTAAAAAGTGCTCCATTAAAAATTTCATATAAAAACTATAGAAAAAATTATAATCTAATGATATTTGGTAACTTTTGGGGTAAATACATTTTAATAAAGATAATAAATAATATGATATTAATAGTGTATAGATAACTTGTTTATATTTAATAAAACAATATCATAAATAAATTAATGAATGGTATCATGGTTAACACCATATAATTAATAGAAGTAAATATATAGTGTTTACAAGACAATGGTGTCTTATGAAATGTTATATGTTCTCATAGTGGATGATATGAATGATAAAGTAAGAGAAAGATTATATAATTGATAAAATAAAATTCACAGAATCCATTTAATGAATGAATTTGGATATTAATATTTTGAAAAAAATTATTTCTTAATAATATTATTTATCATTGAATAATTATTTAGATGAAAACATATTTTTTTAGTTTTAATAAAATATCATTGTAAATAAGAAATAACCTTGATCCTTTAAATGATTTTTTTGAGAAATATTTTATATAAATATTATTTGTTAGATTTAATTTATAATGAATAAACTTTTAGGGAGAACATTTCATATAAAATCTAACCTGTTGAATAAATTTTTTCTCATATAAAAAAATATAATATAATATTTTGAAATTATTATTTTTAATTATCATAAAAGTATATATTACATTTCATTCAACTATTATTTTAAAAAAATTGAATTGAATAATTTTAAGAAAATTATTATCTTATATAAATATGACATAATGGATCATTATAAAGGACACAATTATTTATATTGTAAATTTTGAGCTAATGTTAAAAAATTTGACAATTAAAGGAAGTCAATATTTTTATTTATTTAAAAACACCATTGTTAAAAATCCAAATAGTAAATCATTCATTTGTAATAAAAAATACATCTGAAAAATAGAAATAGTAGATACCATATAGTAAATATTATAGTGGACGGAACTAATATAAAATTAATATAATTATTATATCTAAATGAATAAAACTTTAGTTATAAAAAATAAATTCAACTAGGGAAAAAATATGGCCAAGAGTAATACTATTGAATGCAAAATATTTATATTAGTATTTCAAAATAAAAAAAATATGATAAAGATATTTACATGGGAAATAAATATAATATTCACTCAAAAAAACTATGTATAACAATGATGTCTCTTAGTAGAATGAATTTGAGATGAAGAACCCTTACATTTATCTTAATTCATTCTTCACTTACACCCAATGTCCTGAATAATTAAATCATGTTTATTAGTTTTATACCCAAGAACTGTATTCATAATTATAACCATTTATATCCAAATTTATAATCATTTCATGAATATATATACATATATATGTAAGTAATTTTTTACCAATATCACCACATCAAATGTTTTCTATTTTAATGGTTTGTACTAGCTTAATAAGAGCCATTTCATCTTCATTGAGAATAAATAAACCCCAAATAATTAATTTTACTATATGTTTTTGTTATTTTTTTATATTTTTCATAAATTTTCTTTCATGAGAACTTTATTTTTTATTCTAGACATTTAAATTTTAAATAAACATATCTTGGTTATATTTAACCCATAGAAATTGATTTATTAAATAATTAATTAAATATTGATACTATCAATTAGAAAAAATAATTTTTTTAAATATTTAAATCAAATTAAATTATATATTATGTCTTGGTGATCATCCATTTTATAATTTCGTATAATTTTTCAATTACATTGTCAAACTGACCTTAACTTGTACATACTATTGTTAATGGATGCTTATGTGGTGATTTTTTTCAATATCATTATTCCAATACAATAGTGGAATTTTTTAGAGTTTATTAGTGTAAAATATCATTAATAGAAACACATATGTCAATAATTAATGTTAAAATAAAAATTAAATTGTATTAATAAATTGTTTTTTGGTTTAGTTTTCCTCTTTAGGATGGTTAACTTTTTTAAATTTTTTTATCAATACTCTCATTAAGAGGTTATACCATTATTATTACAAGAGACTAATGATTATAATAATAATCATATATTGAATAAATTTATTATATAAAAAAATGTAATGTTTTGCTGAAAATGATTTGTTTATTCATATAGGTGGTTGTCAGTGTACATATGAGATTCTTTATTTAATTTTCTTTAATAGAATAAATGAACGTATATTAATTATTATACGTTCAATATAACAAAATATGAACAAAATAATCATGTTGGTGTTATAATAATAAGATGGGGTAATAAAATTTTATGAATAATGAGAGTAAAAAATGAAATTTAAGTGAGAATGATACATTATGAAATTATATCTCACTTATTGAATTATATCATTTATGATTGTGGTTTAATCATTTGAGGGAAGGTCATTTCAGATGACTAGATTAAAATTATTATAGAGAAACTGTAATTTCATTTATTAATATTAAATCACAGTATACATAAAAAAATAAAATCGTGTTACCAAACCAGGACCCAAAGTTTTCGTATCTTTGGAAAAATTGGACCATAAATAACATAAACATATCAAAACATAAACATTTATTTAATTCCTTATTTTATATCTTCTTAGTGGACCTTGTGTTCTCCTTAGTAAAAGTAATCACTTGAGGATTAAAAAAATGGGATGATCTAAAAGCCTAGTAAGATCATAAATAAGAATGTGAATTAATATAATAGAAGGTGGTAATAATAACCATCATAACATAATTATCATATTTATGAGACAATAAATTAGATAAAATCAGGGAATGTGGTAGTGCATAACAATAAAACATCATGTCGTAGTTGTCAAACAGCACACATCTTTTTGAACAAAGCTATCATAATTTCATTAATATATCACATTATCTCATGAGATGAATCACAATAACCAATGCATTGGTGTGCTAAAGAATTATGGGTGCACCTGTCACATTATAACATTTTCATAATCATCTTTCCCATAGAGAATGTACATCAATCATGGACCTAAAATAACCCATGGAAAAGAAAATGTGTTTTATAAGAATTTCATAAATCATACATTAATTAATAAATTTTTTGGTTATTAAAATAAAAATGGAATAACATACTTGAAATGAGAATCATCTATCATGAGTGAATAATAAATAATCTATAGAGAAGTAAAAGTTGTGTTTTTTATAGAAGAGTTATTTTGGTAAAAAAAATCAAGTTTTAATAAAATCAGATTGAAAACATATTTACCCTAGAAAATAATATGGAAATGAAATTTGAATAATATAATATTAAAATTCATACTATGGAATAGAAAATAACACAAAGAATTGAATTGGGTTCGAGAATACCCATACCTTATGTCTGAATGATTTCTTCACATTAATGTCCTGGATAAACAAATTAAATTCATTAAATAGAAAATATTGAACCTTTTATATATGAATTTGATTCATTATAGTATTATTAATTTAGTTTATATTATTTTAAATGATTTATGGAGTATAATTGCACCGTTCAAGAGTGTATGTTTTCATGGTTTTCATGATTTCGTACCTTGTATATGATTGTGGTAGTTCATATAAAATTATAATAGTAGTGTATCATTGAAATTATTTGTTATTAATTAAAAATAATATGATTAAATGATATTATATATCATTTTTATAAGGTATTAAGAAAATTTATTGTATTAAATTTTAATGAAAATCATTTAACAAAATTTAGAGGTTTTACAACCATTATAAGATTATCTCATTTTATTTAACATCATATTTATATATTGTTCTCATAAATTATATAACTTATAATATGTATAATAAAATTTTATTGAACTATAATTATTGTTTTATGACTAACCATGAAGGCAGTAGTGAAAATTGAAAATGCATCTTCCACATTGGTGGTAAATCAACACACCAAATATGATATTTTAATGTTTATAAAAAAGAAATATGGAAGAGAAGTGAAGATCAATTATTACATTAACATAATAAAATTATAGTATATAAAATAAACTATAGTTATCTTTCTTATTGTATAGGTATATGTGAGTATAGGATAATAATTGAAATGAAATTGAAATTAAATTTAAAGGAAAAGAAAGAGAATTTTGCCTCTTGATTTTCTTCTCTTTGAGAACCTCCTTAGGGAAAAGGGTTTTGAATTTTGATGAGAATAAGGGATACTAAATGTGGGGGAGGGTCATTGGAAGAAGAGTTTAAATAATTTTGAAAATGATCAATGATTTAAAGGATAAAGGAGAAGATTTATTGAGGGGTAGTATTTATAGGGGAGGGGATGGGTCTTTTCTCATGATTTTATTCATTAATTTATTTTATTGGCCTAATACAATGAACAGTTTCATAATTTCTACAAAATATATAAAAATAACTAAAGGTAGTTAATAATTATAGAGTGTATATTAGCGATGACTCAATTAATAATGTTTTTAATTTATTTTTAATATATACTATAAATTACCGTATTTCAATTTTCACCAAATATTTAAATATTTTATAAAAATTAAAAAAATTTACCCTAACCATTTATTGAAATTTATTATTGGAAAATGAAGTCAGCTTTATGAAAATAATTTTCTATATATGATAAATTTTATTTTTAATTAAAATCATTATCTACTCAAAAAAATATAGATTTGGAAATTATAACTAATTTTATTTCACTTTGAAAAATTGATTATTGTCTCATTAAATTATCATTTAATAGATAAAAAAATATATACTAATTTATAATTAGATTTTATGACAATATGTTTCCTTTTAAATAATTATATGAATTATAAAATTATAAAAAATCATTTTTGTTTTATAAAAATGCAAACACTTAATTAATAAGATCGAAAATATTTTATTACTTATATTATGATATAATTACATCATATTATCATTTATATGATGAATAGACTTTATTTATACTTTTATATATGAGATCATTATTTTATTTTCTAGTTTACTATTCTTATTGGTTATAATAGTAATCCAAAGGTCAGTTTATAGATCCATTGGTAAAGGTTCTTAACTAATACTAATACCTCTAATTTCATTCATTGGTAAAGGTTCATAAAAAATGGCCATTCTGAATTCACTATTTTCTAGTTTAGTTGTCTAGTTACATAGAACATTATCTCTATGGTCCAAGATCTTCACTTACTACACCCTATAAGAGAGATCATTTTCCAAATATACCACCTATTGATTTAGTATATTTGAGGGTTCTAGTATGTACATACTTAAGAGGGATACATGTAATACATCATGTATATGAGACATGGTAGATGTAAGTTCCAGTCGATAGGCCACAGATTTAACATGTTCAAGTATTTGGAAGTGGCCGGTGTACATGGGACTCATCTTTAGTTTCATTTCAAATCTCATGATTAAATTCCATAGAGATATGTAGAAGAATAATATGTCTCTAACCTTAAACTCTAAGTCATGTAAAAAATTATGTTAATATCTCTTCTATCAACATTGGGTTACCTTGATGTGCTGGTAAATGTTTTCACCTTTTCCACCATTTATTTTACCACATCTGGCCCTAACATCTTCTGTTCACTAACTTTATCCCAATATGCTAGTGTTCTACATATCTTTCTATAAAGGTCTTAATTTTAAGCCATTCAGATGCTTGAGTGGAAACTATTGTTATAAGAGAACTTGACCAGAGGAAGATGTTGGTCTCATCAACCTTTGAAGTTTATATAAATTTCCCTCGACATGTATTCCAGTGTCTAAATAGTCTATTCAGATAGGCCATTAGTTGAGGATAATAGGTCATATAGAAGTTCATCTCAATGTTTAGAGAATATTGGAGACATTTACAGAACATTGAGGTCAATATCAGATATCGATTGGATACAATCATCCATGGTACTCTATTAATCTTTTACACTTCTCTAATATATTTCCATTAAATTTGATATAGTGAGAAGTATGATCAAAATGTGATAAATTGACCTATCTTAGTTAGTTAATCCACCACCACACATATAGAATTGTTTCTACTACATGTGTTTAGATGTTTGGGGAAAAAGTATATGGTGATGATTTCCCATTAACATGTTGGTATTGGTAATGGATAAATCAACCCCTTAGACTATTGTATTTCACCCTTCAATTGAAAACATACCACACACCTTGATGTATATTCAGGAATGGCCTTCTCTATATTGTCCCAGCAATAGTTCTCTTTGAGATATCAATATATCTCGGTAATACCTAGGTGAATAAGGAAGGATTATTTATTTGTTTCATTCAAAATCACCTTTAGTATCTCTGGATCAGATGGTACATATATTGTTGACACAAATATTACAATTTCTTCCTCCACAATTTTAAACATGTATTATTTCCCATTTCTCAAGGATTCCACCTTCATTTAAATTTATCCATCATTTCTTTGACCATCCTCTATTTTCTCCATGAGGGATTCATAATAAATCATTTAATAAATGATTGGTTATTTTCCTTTAATAATTATTCCCACATTTATCCTTCCAAAATATACTAGTTTTTTATCCTTCTTAATAATCAGGAATGATATTGTATCATGATCCTTTCTACAAAGAGAATCTTCCACTTTATTCTCTTTGTTGGGATGGTAGTGGATTGAGAATTCATAATGCCTGATGATATATATCCATGTACATTGATTCATCTTAACCTCCTTTTGTGTTAATATATATATTTTAGGCTATTATAATCACTATATATTTAACATTTAGCCCCATATAGATAATACTGATATATTTTGAATACAATGATCACAACCACCAACTCAAGATAACATATAAGATAGTTTTTCTCATGAATTTTCAACTTCCTTGAGGTATAATCTATCACTTTATTATTATTAATTAGTACAAATCCCAATCCCTTGTTTTAAGCATCAATGTATACCATTAATAGTTATCCATTTTTCAGAAGTGTTTTTACTATAATTTTCTTAAGCCTATTTTTTAACTCTTTGATGCAGTCTTGACATTCATTGGTCCGTAAAAGTTTTCTTGATCCAGATTGAGCTTGGTTAGTTGGTTCAAAAATCATGATAATTTATTCACATATCCCCTGTAAATAATCAGCTAGTCCAGGGAAGCTTCCAATATCTATTTCAAATGTTTATCATGGACACTCTTCAATAACCTTTATCTTGGAAGGGTCTATATATATTTCTTTGATGTTTCTAACAATCCCTAAGAATTATAATTACACAATATAGAACTCACATTTATTATACTTTTAATATAGCTTCTCCCTTCGCAATACCTTTATCATAGTATTCAAATTCTCTTAATATTCCTCCTTGGTTCTGGAGTATATCTAAATATCACCTATAAAGACTACCAAATTTTGATTGAGGTAATCTCAAAAGACTCCATTGTTTAATTCCATGAACATTGTTGTTTTATTAGTGAGTCTTAATGGAATAAATATGAACTCATAGTTTTTTTAACTCACTTGAAATGCAGTATTAGGAATATCCTCTTTCCTAGCCTTTAATTGGTGATATTTTTACCAAAGGACCACTTTAAAGAAATACTTGGCCCCAAGTAGTTGATAGAACAATTCATACATCTATTTAATTGGATACATGCTCTTTATTACTATTTCATGATCTTTAAATAATCAATGCAAAGGTGAATTGATCCATCCTTATTATGAATTAAGAGGACTGGTGCACCCATGATGAAGCACTAGGTCATATAACACCCTTTTCCATATTCTCATTCAACATCTTCTTCAATTCTTCCAACTCAATTTTGGACCTCGTATATGGTGTGTTTTATATAGGGGAAAGATTTAGGAATAAGTTCAATTGAGAACTCGACCTCTCAATCAGGTGGAAGACTAGTCTGTAATTCAAGGAATACATCAGTATAGTCCCTCGCAATGGGAATGTCTTTAATATTGATTCCCCCTATGTATTAATAATTTTATCTGGATATGATTTTTGAAAAGGAAATAAAATTCACAATTGAGACAATTATTCTAAAAAAGATTCATCATCCTCTAACATTTGTAACGAATTTGAGGATGCCACATTATATGAAGAGTGATATCCCATTATTTATAGTTGATGTTGGATTTGTATTAAGATATACAATCCATGCCCAAAATAGAACCGCACTCCAATAAAGGGAGTATGAAAAGATTTTTTGGGAGTCTTAGACCATAAATAATGACTTTTTGTGAGTAATATACTTTGGATGAAATAGTTTCACCATTTTCTATAATCAACAAAACCTAAACCACCAAATTTTGAAGATTTTTTTCAATAGATATACTAATCAATAAATATTTGAAATAATTCACCAAACCAGAATCAAATACTACATGTTCTATTTTTTAATTTATAACTTGTGTAACTATCACCAAATCCTTTTCGGGATCCACCTTAGCAGTAGAGATGGCATAAGACATTACTTTATCATTTGGATTTGGTGGCTGTTGATGTTGATTACCCTTAATGACATAAGATATTTTACATTGTCTTTTATATTTTCCTTTCTCCATATACATGAATGATTGAACCATGGGTGGTACTATTCTTTACTCAATCATACCATCTAGTTTTTTATGTATACTTGATATTCCTGAGCTTGTTGACCTTTTATCCCACACATATAGTATTTCTTCATCCCTTTGAGAAAGTTCTCATGATGCGTCTTCCGACATATCTAACATGTGAGTGCTTAAGTTTTCATCCATCCATTCTCATTAGATCAACTCTCTTGAAACTCCTTATATAATATCTTATCACCATAGCCTAGTGATCATTATCCAACTCGATCTCTATTTTGAAAGAAAATTGAACAACTTATTCATAACACCAAAAATAACTAATTTCTAAAGCCTTTTGAAGAATCCATTTTAATCCACTAAATAATCTATCTATTTTTTATCATTATTTATAAAAAATGAAAGCATGCCTTCCATGACAGGTCAAATTTTCTTTGTAGGACAAGATGAGTTCACTATAATTTTTATTTAGGTCTATAAACTATCTCTACATAATTTTATGAATTGTTTGAGGGAAATACATGTTATGAAACATAATATTATAGTTTTTCCACTCTATATTTTCAATTTCATCCCTTTTTATGGTGATATTAATCATTTCCAACCATTGTTTGACATCTTAATCAAGATCATAAAGGAACAGGGTCACCTTCTCCATCTTAGAATAGTAGATCATAGAAAATATCTTCTTTATTGATTTAATTATAATTCCATGAATAGTGGATTAAATGATCCACTAAATAAATGTGGTCATTTCCATATAAAAGACTTGATAACTAGTTTCACCCTCTTATATTAAGATGAAATTTCATGTTACTAATGTTGTTGTTCATTGCCTAATAATGATAGGTATGAATCTACATCAAATTTTGAACTCCACCTCCCAAGGAATTAGGGATATCATTTAAGAAATCACCGCATTATCCCTCTCATGGGTAGTTATCATGGTTTCTCCTAGTTCCCATCATTTTTTAAAATATAACAGTTTAGAAAAAAATATAAGTCAACATGTAATGAAAAAAATAATATATTCCTTTGTGAAATTAATTCTAAACTTAAATATTATGGGATACCTATGTTTATCATTTTACTAAAACAAAGCTTCTAGGGGGATTACTTATACATTGTCTCATACTAAGGGTTTTCACAAAAGTTCTCAAATCATAATGACTAAATTACCTAAAATATACTCTGATACAATCTATAATGACCATGTTTTTTCTTACATTACTATTACATAACATTAAAGATAAATAATATAACAACATTAAAAAAATTATCCAATGGATTAGTTTTCTAGGAAAATTAGGACCATACAAAACATATAAATCATAAAACATATATATATATATATATATTTAATTCCTTCTTCTATATCATATTATTTCCCTTGTGTTCTCTTTAGTACAAGTAATCACATAAGGATATATATCAAATAAAGGGGTGAGATAAAATATCAGTAAGAATATAGATAAGAACAAGAATAAAGAAAACATGGGGTGAGCATAATCATCATTAAAACATCAGCATCATATTGATCAGAATAATCATTAGATGGATGCATGGAATATGGAAATGTATAAAAATGAAACATCGTGTCTTAGTGTTCGTACACCACGCATAGTTGTGAAGAAACACTGGACATAGTTGTGAACAAATATACACTCATTTTCATGAATATATCACTTTATCTCATGATATACATCACCTTATTCAATTCATCATAGCACTATATAATTCGTGGCACACCCTTCACGTTATAACATGTTCATAATCTTGCTTTACATGTTGAACTTGTATCAATCATGTATATAAAATATCAATAGGAAAGGAAAAGGGTTTCATGATAATTTTATAAAGCAATAATTAATGAATAAAATTTGTGTTTCCCAAAATAATATTTGAATAACATAATTTTTATAAGAATAATCAATATTGAATGAATAAGAAACAATCTCAAGAGAAGTAAAAATGTGTTTTTTAGAAATAGAAGTTATTTTTGAAGATACATTAATTTTCATAAAATCAAATTGTAAACATTTATTATAACGACCCATACTTTACATACATTTTTAATACTTCAAAAATTGAAGCACACTTATTACAACATATGATAAAACCACAAAGGACCGTATAGGTATAGTGTCTTTAGAAACTGGGAAACATAAACAACTGGTTCATAAATCTTCTACAGTGTCTCCCATTTATTTCATCATATCTAGGGTCCTTTTTAGCATATTCTACTTAATATGCATCTTCCTGACCTGGGGAAAAGAAAACATAAAAAGGTGAGCTCAAATGCTCAGTAAGGGAAAATAAAGGAAATAAAAATCATATCATATCTTTTTGAAAAAAATCAAAACCTGCAAAAGAGATCATAATATCTTAACATGGAATAAATCATAGAAGTGAAAATGAGATCCCCATAATCATAACATAAAACTTGAATCTTTGTGGCATGCACACATAATCATGGAAAATCATTTCTTGTTAGTCATGACTCATTGCCAAGACTATCTTAGTGGACAAAGTCCCTTTCTGAATCGAGTAACCCTCGTTTCAGTCCTGTTTCACTGAACTGGTATAACCTACCGTTCCAGCCATGTCTATCTCATGAGATATAAAATCTTTACCCAATGAATTGGAGGGAGATATAGGTCCCACCCATCTTATAATGAATCCTTTCTTATGTGTTCCACATAATCATAAACCATACAACATAGCATAACCCATGTAATAAAAATGGGATTCTTAAACAACATGACATCATAAAAAAATTCATATAAGATAAAGGAATTCATAAAAATATTTCCATCACAACATAATAAAACCAATGTAATAATAGGGATAAAAACAGAACCCTTTTATTATCTTAGATGGAAAATAATTCTGATAAAATACTTGAACTCCATTCTTGAGGATAATATCCTTTCTACTTCAAAAACATTTTTCCTTTATTAACATGTCATACAACTTTAAAATAAAAGAAGTTGATTAAAAATAAACATGAAAACTTGTAAAGGAAGCTTCTTGGAAATAATGTTTTAAAAATCCATTCATGCCGTATATGTTAAAAAAAACATTCTTCGTACTTTTGTCGGAAAAGTCAAAAAGTACCTCGTACGAAAAACGACAAAATATTCCTTTCATACATATTACTAAAAACTCACCGAAGGGTAAAAATGGATTTAAAAAATTGTAGGTGGATGGAAATAATATTACATATTGATGAAACATGGATGTGGATGATAAAATACACCCCAGTAAATACTTACGAATAAACAATCTCGGATAAAAATGAGATTGTGATATTTCCCTTACCTTAGGTCTGATTTGCTTTGTTCGTGTCTGAAGCTCCTGTATAATGGTTTAAATAATGTTATTTACTTATTCCAGAATCATACATATTGATATGATATCATAAATGGTCATATTATTAGTTTCTTGTTAGTAATATTTCATTGTTACTTGTTACTCGGGTCTTTATAACTTTTTGTTCTTATGCGTGTTTTGTCGAATAAATTCTTATTCTTATCTTTAGGTTATAGATAATTCATTTCCATAATGTTATTAGTGTAGTATATACCATATTCATTCATTCAATTCATTTATATAATCATTATGAAATGAAGATCATGTAGAACGAGTCGCATCACATCGTGGAGACGGTATTCCGTACGTACGCACGAGTGATGATATCGTTCCTATGATCGTGGAATTGTATTGGAGTATATATATATTATTTCAGTATCAATATTACTTCATAATAATCATATATAGTTACTCATTACACCATTATACCCGTCCTTGTAAGGTGATGGTGGAAAATAGATTACACCACGGCGTGGAGACGGTATTCCGTACGTACGCACGCGCGGTGATTTCATTTTTCCGTAGGATGGATAGAAGGTGAATTAGGGTTGTTTCATATTTATAATAACATATCAATATGTAAGTAATACTGATGTTATTACTTTATCATGAAACAACTAAAGAAGAAGAAGTTGAAGAAGAAAGAAATTGAAAAGATCGGTAATGGATTTTACCTCTTCTTTGGAACGCCTCTTTGAATCCTCCACTTAAGGAACTAAGATTGGTATTTGGAGAAGACCAGGACCTCTAGGATTATTTTAGGGAAGTGGAGAGGAGAAAATGGCAGGGGTTGGCCGAGCTTTAGTGCTCAAATTGGTGTGAGGAGGAGGGGGAGGAGGTGCCCTTCTATAAGGGAGGAGAGGGGCACCTTAGGAATATCTCAAAATATTATTTTATATTAAAGTCAAAATCGGTTTATAATGGTTCCAAAGGGTCTTATTTCGAAGCTAAAGTGGGGAAGGGTCTAACTCCTATCTACCAATAAGATTTAGACAAGTTTAGGGTATTATTTTAACCTTATCAATTAGATTTAACTCTAAGTTAAATAATTTAACTTTTACCATGTCTTTTTGTTTTCTTTCACTATATGGTTAATACACTTACTATAACATGCCAAACGAACCCCGAATTGTTTATTATTAATATATATATCCTTATCTAAGTCATTTGGCCGAACCATAGATTTTTAGGAATAAAATAACAATTAATAATATAATATTTTATTTAAAAACTATTTTGTGTCAATTTTGACACTATTTGATATATGATTTTTGTGAAAGTCATAACAGAATTATATGTTCGAAACAAGTTGATTAAATCAACATTAATATATCATAGTAACCTAGAAAATTAGTGGAATTCATAAAAAGTCTCAAATTACATTTATTTTGGTGTTTATAACATCAATTATGTCAATATTTCATTAATAAGATAATTACTGCATCATCATTGTGTCATAAATAAATTAAATTATTAAATATCTAAAAATTACAAATAAAATACCATTATGTAGGAAATATTTTTATCTTTCTAATGAATATTTATAGTCTAATTTATCTTATGTATAACCCCATATTAAAAATGATTTACTTATTAAACTTTGATTTTAACTATTTTAACCCTTCTTTAAATAAATTAATAATAAATGTCCTAATCTAATCCAAGTGGGTCTAAATGGTCATATTTTATTCCTAAGTTTGTTTTTGGTCGAATTACACTTGTCCAATAGAATTAGGACATGTGTTAGGGTAATATTGATATCATATTTACCCTTAGTTACCCTATTTACTATTAACCGCGGTAAAAATAGTAAAAAGTTACTATTCACCAAAAAATTATTTTTATCTCATTGAACCACATTTTACTTAATGATATCAACCGTGTCTGTCGGATTTTTGAAATTCCATTCACAGAAGCGGTAAAATTAAGTTTTATGCAAAATTCAGTTTTTAACCTACCACTTAGTGGTTTCACTATTCATCAAAAATTGAAAGTTTTCAGAAAAATACCAAAATTTCACCCTAGGCTAATTTCGATATTCTGAGTCCAAAAATGAAGTCCATTTTGAAAAATAAAATTTCAAAAAGTGGTTATTACTATTCATAACGGCTAGTTTTAATAGCATATTGTTGTTTAGTGAAACTCGGTATTGCGTACGATGCAAGCTATCGAGGAAGGTCGTGATTGCGTGTAAAGCAAGCCAAGCAAGTGTTGTGTAGAAAAAGATTCCTTTGATGATTTATATAACATAAAAGTCTCGGGTGTTACATTCTACCCCCCTTAAAAAGAATTTCGCCATCGAAATTCGTCACTTTGTAACAAACAGATGAGGATAATTCTCCCTCATCATATCCTCACGCTCCCATGTAGATTCTTCAAGTTGGCGGTTCCTCCATAAAACCTTCACCAAGCGAGTGGTCTTGTTTCGTAGGACTTTTTCGCTACGATCCAGAATCTCTATCGGCTGTTCTTCATAAGAAAGATCTTGCTCCAGCGGTACTACTTCTGAGCTGAGTACATGTGAAGGATCTGGTATGTACTTTCTCAGGAGAGATACGTGGAAAACATCGTGAACTTGAGAGATATTCGGTGGAAGCTCCAATCGGTAAGCTACCTTCCCAACACGATCCAGTATTTCGAAAGGACCGATATATCTAGGGCTCAACTTCCCCTTCTTTCCAAATCTCATAACCCTCTTCCAGGGAGATATTCGTAAGAACACTTTATCACCCACTTCAAACTCTAGGTCTTTTCTTCGGTTGTCAGCATAACTTTTCTGTCGACTCTGAGCTGCTCTTATGTGTTGTTGAATAGATCTAACCTTTTCTGCCATTTCATCAACGAGATCAGGTCCTAATAGCTTTCTTTCCCCAACTTCATCCCAGAAAGTTGGAGTCCTGCATTTCTTTCCATAGAGAGCTTCATAAGGAGCCATCTGAATACTGGAGTGAAAGCTATTATTATAAGAAAATTCCACCAAAGGTAGGTGTTGATCCCAACCTCCTTTGAAATCCATAGAGAAAGCTCTCAACATATCTTCTAGGGTTTGAATTGTTCTCTCAGACTGACCGTCTGTCTGGGGATGATAAGCAGTGCTGAAACTCAACTCTGTATCCAGAGTATGCTGAAGACTTCGCCAGAACTTCGAGGTAAATCTCGGATCCCGATCAGATATAATAGAAAGTGGTACTCCATGCAATCTTACCACTTCCTTTACATATATCCTGGCAAGCTGATCTAGAGAGAAATCCTCTCTAATAGGAATGAAGTGTGCAGACTTTGTAAGACGATCAACTATGACCCAGATAGCATTATTGCCTTTGGATGTTTTAGGAAGTCCTGTGACAAAGTCCATAGTGATGTTTTCCCATTTCCATTCGGGTATGGGTAATGGTTGTAACATCCCCTTAGACTTTTGTCTCTCAGCTTTAACTTGTTGACAAACCAAGCATCGAGAGACATATTCAGCAACATCTCTTTTCAGGACATCCCACCAGAAGTACTCTTTCAGGTCCCTATACATCTTCGTGCTTCCAGGATGAATAGAGAATGATGAACTATGAGCCTCATCCAGCAGCTCCTTCTTTAATTCGGGGATGGGAGGAACACAAACCCGATTCCTGAACTTTATTATCCCATCACAATCAAGGTTGAATTCAAGAACATTTCTCACCTTCTTTTGTAACTCGACATCTTCTTTCTGTGCCTCTTTAATCTTCACATGTATAGATGGTTGAACATTCATTTGAGAAAGATAAGATTTTTCCCTTTCCATTATAATTCCAAGATCCATCCTTTGTAAATCCATAAATATTGGATCTTTTGTGATCCTCATCATGGATAAACTAGCATGGTCTTGTCGACTTAATGCATCTGCCACCTTGTTTGCATTCCCAGGGTGGTAATGGATTGAGCAGTCATAATCCTTAATCAGCTCCAACCATCTTCTTTGGCGCATATTCAGCTCCTTTTGTGTGAAAATATACTTTAAACTTTTATGATCAGTATAAATATCACACCTTTCACCATAAAGGTAATGCCTCCAAATCTTTAATGCAAAGATTACCGCAGCCAACTCCAAATCATGTGTTGGGTAATTTTCCTCATGGATTTTCAACTTTCGTGAGGCATAAGCTATCACCATATCATTTTGCATAAGAACACACCCCAATCCCTTCTTGGATGCATCACTGTAGATCACAAACCTTTCTCCACTAAAAGGAAGTGTGAGAACAGGTGCACTGGATAACCTTGTTTTCAACTCCTTGAAATTCTCTTCACATTCCTTTGTCCAGACAAACTTAACTCCTTTCCGAGTCAACTTGGTGAGTGGATTAGATAATCGTGAAAAATCTTTTACAAAACGTCGATAATATCCAGCCAAACCAAGAAAACTTCAGATCTCAGTTACTGTGGTTGGTCTCGACCATCTTTCGATAACTTCTGTTTTTGCTGGATCCACAGATATCCCCTCTTTTGAGATTATGTGACCCAAAAATGCAACTTTTTGAAGACAAAATTCACACTTGGTAAATTTGGCATAAAGCTTCTCCTTTCTCAGGGTCTTCAATATAATTCTAAAGTGATCTTCATGCTCTTCCTTGCTCTTTGAATAGACAAGAATATCGTCTATAAAGACTACCACAAATTGGTCAAGATAGTCTCTAAAGACTCTATTCATTAGATCCATGAAGATAGCAGGGGCATTAGTAAGACCAAATGGCATCACTATAAATTCATAGTGTCCGTACCTTGTACGGAAAGCCGTCTTTGGTATATCCTCCCTTTTGACCCTTAATTGATGATACCCTGAACGAAGATCAATCTTGGTAAAGTATTGAGCTCCGCATAGTTGGTCAAATAAGTCATCAATGCGCGTGAGAGGACATTTGTTCTTGATAGTGATCTTGTTAAGTTCTCGATAATCAATGCAGAGTCTCATTGATCCATATTTCTTCTTAACAAATAGAACAGGTGCTCCCCACGGTGATGCACTAGGGTGTATGAATCCCTTATCAAGATTCTCTTGGAGTTGCTTCTTCAATTCCTGCAACTCAATTGGGGCCATTCTATAAGGTGTCTTTGAAATAGGCAAAGCACCCGGTACGAGTTCTATTGAAAACACAACTTCACGATTTGGTGGAAGACCCGGTAATTCCTCCGGAAAGACATCATCAAACTCCCGTACAATGGGCATATTCTTTATCTTGAGTTTCTCACCAACCATTTGAGATAAATAACCTTCATTTAGTGGAATCAATACCCATAAGATGGAAGAAATTTCCACTGGAAGGTTATGTTCATCCTTTCATTGGTATACGATCTTAGATTGATCTGGAATATGAAATGTGACTTCCCTTCTTTGGCAATTGATATGAGCTCCATGTAGAGAAACCCAATCCATGCCAAGAATCACATCAAATTCCACTAAAGGAAGGATCACAAGATTTGCAGGAAGCACTTTCCCACAAACTTCGATCGGAGAAGAATTATAAACTTTTGATGCGACTGTTGTTCCATTAGGTGTTGTCACAGCTAACTCAACATCTAATTGTTGAGGTAGTACGGTGATACCCTTAGAAAATTTTTCAGAAATAAAAGAATGGGTGGATCCAGAATCAAATAAAACATTTGCTACTTTAGAGTGGATGGTAAGTGTACCTTTCACCACATCGCTATCGTACTCCACATCGCTGATAGATATTGCATGTGACTTTCCTTTGTCTTTAGCCTTAAGAGTTTGTTGACGTCGACCATCATCATCAACCCTTGGATTTGGGCATTGATTGGCATAATGCCCCATCTCCTTGCACTTGAAACATTGAAGTGTAGTAGGTTCATTCTGTGTATCCCTTCCTTTGTTTGCATCATTATAAATCTTCTTCCCATTATCACGGCATTCAAATGCCCGATGACCTTCCTTTCCACATTTAAAACATTTACTTGTCCCTTTAAGACAACTCCCTCCATGTTTCTTTCCACACTTTGAGCATAAGGAAAAGCTCATCTTCTTTTCTGTGTGCTCTTTAGATTTTTCTTTGAATTCCATCTTCCTCTTCTTATCAAAACCATGTGACTGATGGGTTACTCCAATCTCCATCTCGACTTTGAGAGCACATCGAACGATTTCCTCGTAGCTATTGAAGTCCCTTATGGATAACGCCCTTCGAAGACTTGGTTTGAAGCCACTAAAGAATCGATCGATCTTACTCTCAGGTTGGATAATAATACCAGAAGCGTACCTTGAAAGTCTTGTAAAATTTGCTTCATAGGTACCAACAGATTCATCATCCCTTTGCTTCAGTTCAAGAAACTCTTTCTCCATCTTTGTTCGGAGAATACGAGGGAAGTACTCATTGAAAAATAAGTTCTTGAACTCGTCCCATTCCATAGACTCAATTTCATCCCTTTTGCCTCGTATTCTTAACAAGATTCCACCATTGATCCGCATCTCCTTCCAAACGATACAGTGCTAGGATGACTTTATCATGCTCAGAACATTGAAGAACTGAAAATATCTTTTCAGTAGTACTAATCCATTGTTCAGCAACTAATGGATCAGTAGACCCGCTGAAAGAAGGTGGATGCTGCCTCATGAAGGATTCAACAGAATGTTGCTCCCTCCTTTGCTCGTTTGGAAATCCTGCATGATTCATAGCTTGAGAAAGTTGTGTGAGCATGGCTACAAGATTTTTCATTCCAGCTCCCATATCGTTTGGTTGCTCAGGGGTACAATCATTGCATTGCCCATCGCATTCCGCATTAACACGGTTCCTTCGGGTTCCATCCATTGACTAAAACCAAGAAGAATAGTGTGAGCAACACTATTTATAATAGGAAACCACATAATTCAAGAATAAAATTTTCATTCTTATGGTCTTATCCTAGGTTATTCATGGCCATTTCTAAGATTGTGTTCTATGCTTAGACTTATCCTTAGGGTTCTTACTAAGGCTTTCACATCCTAGTTTCCAAAGGTTGACTATACCTTTCCTCTGATACCAACTATAACGACCCATACTTTACATACATTTTTAATACTTCAAAAATTGAAGCACACTTATTAAAACATATGATAAAACCACAAAGGACCGTATAGGTATAGTGTCTTTAGAAACTGGGAAACATAAACAACTGGTTCATAAATCTTCTACAGTGTCTCCCATTTATTTCATCATATCTGGGGTCCTTTTTAGCATATTCTACTTAATATCCATCTTCCTGACCTGGGGAAAAGAAAACATAAAAAGGTGAGCTCAAATGATCAGTAAGGGCAAATAAAGGAAATAAAAATCATATCATATCTTTTTGAAAAAAATCAAAACCTGCAAAAGAGATCATAATATCTTAACATGGAATAAATCATAGAAGTGAAAATGAGGTACCCATAATCATAACATAAAACTTGAAACTTTGTGGCATGCACACATAATCATGGAAAATCATTTCTTGTTAGTCATGACTCATTGCCAAGACTATCTTAGTGGACAAAGTCCCTTTCTGAATCGAGTAACCCTCGTTTCAGTCCTGTTTCACTGAACCGGTATAACCTACCGTTCCAGCCATGTCTATCTCATGAGATATAAAATCATTACCCAATGAATTGGAGGGAGATATAGGTCCCACCCATCTTATAATGAATCCTTTCTTATGTGTGCCACATTATCATAAACCATACAACATAGCATAACCCATGTAATAAAAATGGGATTCTTAAACAACATGACATCATAAAAAAATTCATATAAGATAAAGGAATTCATAAAAATATTTCCATCACAACATAATAAAACCAATGTAATAATAGGGATAAAAACAGAACCCTTTTATTATCTTAGATGAAAATAATTTTGATAAAATACTTGAACTCCATTGTTGAGGAAAATATCCTTTCTACTTCAAAAAAAATATTCCTTTATTAACATGTCATACAACTTTAAAATAAAAGAAGTTGATTAAAAATAAACATGAAAACATGTAAAGGAAGCTTCTTGGAAATAATGTTTTAAAAATCCATTCATGCCGTATAAGTTAAAAAAAACATTCTTCGTACTTTTGTCAGAAAAGTCAAAAAGTACCTCGTACGAAAAATGACAAAAGATTCCTTTCATACATATTACTAAAAACTCACCGAAGGGTAAAAATGGATTTAAAAAATTGTAGGTGGATGGAAATAATATTACATATTGATGAAACATGGATGTGGATGATAAAATACACCCTAGTAAATACTTACGAATAAACAATCTCGGATAAAAATGAGATTGTGATATTTCCCTTACCTTAGGTCCGATTTGCTTTGTTCGTGTCCTAAGCTCCTGTATAATGGTTTAAATAATGTTATTGACTTATTCCAGAATCATACATATTGATGTGATATCATATATGGTCATATTATTAGCTTATTGTTAGTAATATTTCATTGTTACTTGTTACTCGGGTCTTTATAACTTTTTGTTCTTATGCGTGTTTTATCGAATAAATTCTTATTCTTATCTTTAGGTTATAGATAATTCATTTCCAGAATGGTATTAGTGTAGTATATACCATATTCATTCATTCAATTCATTTATATAATCATTATGAAATGAAGATCATGTAGAACGAGTCGCATCACATCGTGGAGACGGTATTCCATACGTACGCACGAGTGATGATATCGTTCCTATGATCGTGGAATTGTATTGGAGTATATATATATTATTTCAGTATAAATATTACTTCATAATAATCATATATAGTTACTCATTACACCATTATACCCGTCCTTGTAAGGTGATGGTGGAAAATAGATTACACCACGGCGTGGAGACGGTATTCCGTACGTACGCACGCGCGGTGATTTCATTTTTCCGTAGGATGGATAGAAGGTGAATTAGGGTTGTTTCATATTTCTAATAACATATCAGTATGTAAGTAATAATGATGTTATTACTTTATCATGAAACAACTAAAGAAGAAGAAGTTGAAGAAGAAGGAAATTGAAAAGATCGGTAATGGATATTACCTCTTCTTTGGAACGCCTCTTTGAATCCTCCACTTAAGGAACTAAGATTGGTCTTTGGAGAAGACCAGGACCTCTAGGATTATTTTAGGGAAGTGGAGAGGAGAAAATGGCAGGGGTTGGCCGAGCTTGAGTGCTCAAATTGGTGTGAGGAGGAGGGGGAGGAGGTGCCCTTTTATAAGGGAGGAGAGGGGCACCTTAGGAATATCACAAAATATTATTTTATATTAAAGTCAAAATCGGTTTATAATGGTTCCAAAGGGACTTATTTCGAAGCTAAAGTGGGGAAGGGTCGAAATACTATCTACCAATAAGATTTAGACAAGTTTAGGGTATTATTTTAACCTTATCAATTAGATTTAACTCTAAGTTAAATAATTTAACTTTTACCATGTCTTTTTGTTTTCTTTCACTATATGGTTAATACACTTACTATAACATGTCAAACGAACCCCAAATTGTTTATTATTAATATATATATCCTTATCTAAGTCATTTGGCCGAACCTTATATTTTTAGGAATAAAATAACAATTAATAATATAATATTTGATTTAAAAACTATTTTGTGTCAATTTTGACACTATTTGATATATGATTTTTGTGAAAGTCATAACAGAATTATATGTTCGAACAAAGTTGATTAAATCAACATTAATATATCATAGTAACCTAGAAAATTAGTAGAATTCATAAAAAGTCTCAAATTACATTTATTTTGGTGTTTATAACATCAATTATGTCAATATTTCATTAATAAGATAATTACTGCATCATCATTGTGTCATAAATAAATTAAATTATTTAATGTCTAAAAATTACAAATAAAATACCATTATGTAGGAAATCTTTTTATAGTTCTAATGAATATTTATAGTCGAATTTATCTTATGTATAACCCCATATTAAAAATGATTTACTTATTAAACTTTGATTTTAACTATTTTAACCCTTCTTTAAATAAATTAATAATAAATGTCCTAATCTAATCCAAGTGGGCCTAAATGGTCATATTTTATTCCTAAGTTTGTTTTTGGTCGAATTAAACTTGTACAATAGAATTAGGACATGTGTTAGGGTAATATTGATATCATATTTACCCTTAGTTACCCTATTTACTATTAACCGCGGTAAAAATAGTAAAAAGTTACTATTCACCAAAAAATTATTTTTATCTCATTGAACCACATTTTACTTACTGATATCAACCGTGTCTGTGGGATTTTTGAAATTCCATTCACAGAAGCGGTAAAATTATGTTTTATGCAAAATTCAGTTTTTAACCTACCACTTAGTGGTTTCACTATTCATCAAAAATTAAAAGTTTTCAGAAAAATACCAAAATTTCACCCTAGGCTAATTTCGATATTCTGAGTCCAAAAATGAAGTCCATTTTGAAAAATAAAATTTCAAAAAGTGGTTATTACTATTCATAACAGCTAGTTTTAATAGCATATTGTTGTTTAGTGAAACTCAGTATTGCGTACGACGCAAGCTATCGAGGAAGGTCGCGATTGTGTGTAAAGCAAGCCAAGCAAGTGTTGTGTAGAAAAAGATTCCTTTGATGATTTATATAACATAAAAGTCTCGGGTGTTACATTTATATACACTAAATTAAAATGGAAATGAAATTTGAAGAACCAAATATGAACATTCATACCATGAAACATAGAATAACCTAAATAAAGGAATAGGGTTCGGGAATCCCCTACCTTATGTCCAAATGAGTTCTTCAATTTAATGCCTAAGATAATAAAAAAAATTCATTAATTAACAAATAAAAAAATATTATACATTAATTTTACTTATTATATTTTTATTAAATTCACTTATGGTATTTTTGATAATTCATACAGTTTCATTTCATTATTTGGGAGTGTAATTTTTCTTGGTTTTCATTATCAATTCTCTTGTATATGATTATGTAAGTTCTTGTAAAATTGTAATAGTTTTTAATAATAAAATGATTTTTCATTTATGATAATTAAAAATATTAAACGATTAAATATGTCATATTTTTATATGGTTTTAGGATGATTTATTATATTTAATGTTTATGAAAATGATTTTAAAAATTTTTGTGGTTCTACAACCATTATATGTTTGTATAATTTAATTTAACATCAGATTTATATATTGCTTCTATAAAATTTTATAACTTATAATATATATAATAAAATATTATTTAGCCATAATTTTTCTTTTATGACTAGCCATGAATATGTAAGTGTAAAATGAAAATGTTTCGTCCACAGTGGTGGTAAATTGACACCCCAATAATTATTTATTCATGTTTAGAAAAAATAAAAAAGGAAGAGTCTTAAAGATGATGTTTTACATTAACATAATAAAATTCTATTATATATATGATAATAGATCTATCATTCCCCATGGATATGTGTAGGTTAGAATAGGATAAGAAATTAAATGAAATTAAAAATAAATTAAAGAAAAAGAAAGAGGATTTTACCTCTTTATTCTCTCTTCCTTGATAACCACCTTAAGAAAGAGGGATTGGACTTTGGATGAGGCCAAGAGATCCTGGAAATGGGGTAGGGTATTGGGAAGAGTAATTTTCACAATTAGTATAAGGATGAAATCATGGAAGGTGTGAGGACAAAATGTGGTGATGGGGTTATTAATAGAGGAGGAGAGGTGTGTTTTATTATTATTTGATTCATTAATTTATTATTTTTTCTAAAGAATTTGAATAGTTTTCTCATTATCAAAAAATATAATAAAATAATTAACGTTTGTTGATTATTATGGCGTTTAAATAAGATATGACTAAGGAACATTGTTTTTAACTTATAATCTATATATAATGTAAATTATCGTATTTCATTATTCACTAAAATTCACATTTTTTAGAAAAACCCACAAAAAAATTCTCTAATAATTCTTTGACATGTGGAATTCAAAAATTAACACAATTTTTTGAAAATAATTTTATAAAAATTATAAATAAAATTTTTAAATCTAATTATCATTTCCTCCAAAACAAATAATGATATTAAAATTTAAACTGATTTTATAACACATTGAAAAAGTAATTATGTTCTCATAAAATTATCATATAACCATAAGAAAACATAATAATAATATAGGAATATATATAATGAAAATAAATTTTATTTTAAATAAATATATTAATAATAAATTTATAAATAATCATTTCTGTTTAATAGAAATTTTAAAATTTAATTAATATTTTTTAAAATATTTAATTACTTATACTATTATATAATTATATCATATTATAATTTATAAGATTCCAAAATTATATTTATTTATTCGTAGATAAGGTTACTATTCTACAGGTCAATTTACTATTCCAAATGGTTATATTACAATTCCAAATGATTTTTTATTATTCCGTTGTTAAAGGTTCCTTACCTTCTAGAACAATATCATTCATTCCTCATTTATCATGTTTCTAATGTCTTTTCAATGTTATTTTATGTGATTTATACTATATGAAATAATTATTTGAAGGAAATTTACATTGATAAAATTTTGGTTCATTATAATTATGATATATAGGAGCGATGATGAGTGTGTTTGGAATAGTATTTTACAACCATTTGATGTTGTGGTGTTATAAAAAATTTGGATAAGAGGGCCCCTTTTATTTTTAAAAAGGTATAAATTTATTTTAAACATCCAAATTTTTTCATTAATGGGAAGTCACTCGCATTAAATATGGATCAAAAATTGATAAATAATGTAGTGAGGAATAAATTGAGTCTATCTATAGATCAGACACCTAACTAAATTTTTCTTCTTTAAATATGGTATTATATTTTCCTCTTATGTTATATATTTCTTATATTTTTCACCATGATAATTGGTTTTTACTATGTTAATTTATCATATATTCCGAAAAATAAAATTGTCCTAAAAACATAATATGAACTAATTAATTCAAAATTATAAATTAATTTAATAATATAATTTACCTAAATATAATAAAAACTAATTTTATAATAATAAAACTATAAGGAATTAAAACAAGTTTTTTGAAATATATAACTTATGTTCCAAAATAACATATATGGATTTATAAATTAAAACCAATATTATTAAATTTATAAATTAACATATAAAATTAAAACTTTTAAATATAAAAATGTATTTATGAATTTTTTTTCATAATTATATATGAATAAATTCATAAAATTCATTTTATTTTTAAAAATAATTTTCCCTTATTCACGTAATAATCAATATTCTTTGAAAAATATCAAAAAACCCACATAAGAGAATACTTAATTGACAAATGTAAAAAAATTGTTATTTTGGAAAAAAATATAATAAAAAATTATTAAATTATATTTATAATGAAAATTCTACATATAAAAAATATGAATTTCCTAAAAAAATCAGTATTTTAAACAAAATGTGTTTTTATTAATTACTTTATCAATCTAAATATTAACTATTATAAAAAATAACTATTATCAATTTAGTTTTTTCAATTAAAGTACCCCCTTTTTAAATATTTCCTCTGAATACATCTTAATTAAAATATTAAATGTTGAAAATATTAATATATAATTATTTTAATTGATAATTATATTTTTTATCTACTAATGGATATATTAGTCATGCAATTTTAATATATAATGTTTTATTTTAATCATGTGCATCAATAGATTGGTAAAAATTGTTTCAAATTTCCATTAAAAGAGTATTAATTAAATGTAATCACAATATCATGTATCTATTTTCTTAAATAATTAAATAAATTGTATCCTCTCTATTTTATTTATTAATCAGTAATACAAATTAGCAAGAGAAATCATAACATTCCTATTATATGGGATATAACATGCCATATGAAATCTACATTACTCTCTTCTGCTATAATATGTTATATATATTTCCTAAAACAATATTAATTATTCCTAAAATCACATACCCTAATATTTATGTAACTCATTCATATATTCTCTATCACCACCCATACAAAAAACCATTTGAATATTTAAGATATCAAACCATATAAATGTTAGATATTCCTTAAATAATAAACTTCAATCTTCAATGACTACTTTATAATGTTAATCTTGAGTGTATAAAAGTATATTGTGTTCTCAAAAGCAATGTAAAATTCAGAAAAAAATATCACAGATCACATTTTCCATAAATCAATAGTCAATTTTAAGTCTATAAATACTATTTAATTCAACATTATTTAAAACAACTGACCAATTATTTCCACAAAAAATCATATTCCAAATATAAATGATATATAGACAAAAATCATGTGCTCTCCTGTAGTTATCCTCCAAAATATAACTTTGGTAGAAAATCGCTTTTCATGGTTCTTAATACCATTGTATTTTGGATTCTAAACCATTAAATAAGAACTAATAAATGAAGAACATTATATTTATCACATTGTTCTAAAAAACATTTATAATATACCATAACATCATTAACAAATTTCATTCACTAATGAAAATACAATTTAATTTCATGAATTAATTTCTATTCAGATATAAACCCCACTCCATTACGTAAGACACATATACTCACTATTTTATAGTATACACAAAAATTATCGTCCATTTCTATATTATACCTTATATAGTTATATTAAATTGTTATTTTCTAATATATTCCATTCTTATAATCATTTTTATTATATTTCAACAAAAAACTAAAAAAATGATTATGATAATATGTAATGAAAGTAGCGTAAATGGTCATATGAATATAAAATCTAAATCCATTAATATATTTTATTATGAGACCATAATATAATTGAATGGTAATTTCATTTTAACAATTTCACATAAGGATCATCCTATAACTCTCTTGGATTTATATTTTTTATATTGTGTTTTTAACCATATAGCATGAAGTAAATATAAATTAATGTATTATAATGTCTTTTATCATGAATGTAACTGGAAATACCTTATCACTCAAAAGAGACAAACCATGTGTGATGTTCATCTTCTTTGTCATGCACCAGGTGAAAATTCCTGTAATAACTAAATTTAAATTTATATTGTTATCTCGTAGGTACATATTTTAATGATCCTGTATCCACTTGATGTTTGTATATTATGAATTTATTTCCAAGATAACAAAACAAAATTTTCATTATAAAAAATAATGATCTTATCTTATATATATATATATATGTATTAATAAGGTTTTATCTAAAGATATCAAAGACTAATCTCTAAACAACATAACATATTCATTATAACCAACATAAACCATTATCTATATCTTTAAAACATTGATAAAATGAAACCTATAATTTTTTAATGACAGTTATATCTCTTAATTTATCATCAAATTAAAACATCCTAACCACTAATGTTTTCAAAACTCTTCTCTGATAGAAATTATATAGACACATTGACATGATCTATTAATTTGACAATGTAGGGAAACTATTTTACTAGAACACATTACCTTGACCATATACCATTAGAGTTTTATATAATTATTTCAAAAAAGAAGATAAAAATTCATTTATTTTTTATAATGGATGTTGTTCCTGCTTTTTTATTATATTTAATAACCCATTAGAAGTAAAAAAATATATCTAATTAATTATCCACATGATATACCCTCATATGTACTTCATGATTTTGTTTTCAATATAACCTAGGGAAATAGAAATATAAAAATGGTGTTTTCATCGATTCTTATCTGTGTAAAAAAATAATAACAATCAAAGATAACAAGTTCACATAAGAAGACCTTATGAGTATAATCCAGATATATAATAACATTTTTGAAAAAATATAGATCATTAATCATGAAATAAGAAAAATAGAAGATAAAAATGAAACATATAATATAAAATAATAATAAATGAGTCTTTTGTAACATCGATGAAATTTTTAATCATAATGTAGTTGATCAGGTAATGCTACCTATTTCCCTGAGTGAATCTAACTTTTCTCACTTAATTGAAAAAGTGGGTATGGTTTCAATCAACTATAGACCATTTCAGATCATGAAACAATACACATTTTATTTTTGTCTAATGTGTTGGTAGATCTATATTTTAATTCTCACAAATCATTTTTTATGTTTATAATATGATTAGTGTTATACAATGGTATATTATTTTTTATGGAAAATTGGATTAGTTCAACAAATACACTTTTAGTTCAAAATATCCATAGTTAGTTCAATTTGATCTACCACCAGAAATGCTACAACCAGATATGATACCCCAGATGTGATAACTCTAAATATATAACTTCTAGATATGATTCCACTTGATGTTATATTGTTAGACATATGTTACCACTAGATTTTCAACCGTTAGATGTGTTAGTGCTAGATTTTCTACTACTAGACATGTCCTACCACCATATGTGGTACTACTAGATTTTGCAACCATGGGATATAATATAAAATTGAAATACGTGATACTATTGGTTTATCATACCTTCGGATTTCATTAACCTTTATCTTGATACCATTGTTGTTCTGTCCTTAGTTCAAATTTATTCTTTCTAATGGTAAGTTTATCTGTCATGTCCTAGACCCTAGTAATCGCTAAGATAATTACTAAAACTGTTACATTGGAGTAACATAAAATAAAACATGTCATAAAAGACAGGTCAGTTTAGTATTGTAAGTAAATATATACATATATAAGTCTTATATAACATTTAATTTCATAAATTAAAACATATGTTTCTCAATAATAAAATATTTACACATAGATTATCCCTATGTATTAGTCATTATAAACATCTTGGGATCCTAGGAAAAAGAAAACAAATAAGGGCGTAATGAAATTATTATTACGGATTAAATACAGTGTAAGTAATTATAAATAAATTATAATTATAAATATAGATACGTAAAAACTAAATAGACATGAAATGAAATCTATAAATAGATAAGGAAGTTCAAAAAAATATTTAAAGGAAAATTATAGATAATGAATACCATTTAAATAACTGGATAAGGAATAATCAATATTTTAAGATAATTTTCTAAAAAATCATTCCATTTCCTCCATAAATTTAGAATGAAATGCATCCATATTTTTTATCATAGAGAAAATATCAATGAGAACATAATTGTATTTAAATTAAGCCAATGATTAGTAATTGGATTCCATATTTCCTTGGGACATGATACCATTACGGTTTGGAGATTAAAAATAATTTTTAAAACATACAAGGTGAAAACACACACTATGGAACAATTATTGACTCATCCCATTACAATATTTATTTATTAAAGGGATATCTATAATTGAGCTCCATAAATTTTTTACTGGTCTAATGAAATTCTCTTATATCAAATAATTAATTTATTTAACAACAAGTGTGACTTATAAAATATTTTTATTGAGTAAAGGACACATATTTATCAATATTTCCCTAGTTAATCAATTATCTACCATGTACACACCATATATAAAACCATTATACATATTAGTAAACAATAATATCTATGATAAATGGTATAGATATATAGGGGATATTTAATATTCAATGATCTCCCTAATGTGAATAATTCAAGGGGAAGTTAAGGATGAAAAAATGATTCAAGAAAGTTAATCACAATAAAATCCTTGATAACAATAATCATAATCCATCTATAAAATAAATAATTGCGGTATCTATGAAAAATGATCCCATTGGATTAAGAATAAGTGTTGTTGTAATTCATGAAATAAAAATACCATAAAAATATCATGAAAAATTTTATTGAGGAAAATAACCTTTTCATTTTTTAAAAACATTATGAAAATAAATTTCTTTTTTAAATAAATATTAAAAAAAATTATTTTAAAATAACATCGTAAACTTGTAAATTAATCCTCATGGAATTGACAACATGTAATTTTATATATTGTAAAAAGAAACATTGCTTTTCTATTGCGAAAGGTTAGAAAATTTCCTTGTTTGAAATGTGACTATAAGATTCATGTGAAAACAATTTTTAATGAAAAAATTAGTAAAGAATTATTTAATAATCATTTTTAAGATGATAAAAAGTGTTGTCAATTTTTTTCAACAAAATTTTTAAAGAAGACACATTTCATACCAAAGCGATAAATGATGATAGGGTTTCATAAAAACATTTTTTCAAAATAGGTTATGTTCCAGAGAGATTAAAATGGTACTATCACTTGAAAAATATCATTAATTAATATAGGATCATAAAATTATGTTTCTTATTTAACAATAATGATATTATTTCCTTTAATGTAATCTCATGAATAAAAACACTGAATTAGAATGTGATTGTGAAATAAAGATTTAAAATCTTCATAACAATGAATTGTGAATTAATAAATGAATATATTATTTTTATCAACATTAAATCCAACTAAAATTTATCAAAATACATACATATATATTCAACATAATTATACATATAATAATATAATATTAATGAAAATTAGTAAATAATGTAACCGAATAATGATCCATTGAGTAATAAAATCTATTTACCAATTGGAAACATTATGTTAAAATACACTTATGTGAAATAATTAAAATTAAAACTCAAAATATGTGATTATTGAAATATTCATGTAATTAAATTTCAAATGGTAGGTATATACACTATATATAATCAACTAGGTGGATAATATTACAATATTACTTAGTGAAATAAAATTGAGACAAAATCCATTACCTCATGATTTAATTTTGGTCTTAATTTCTTTAACATCAAGCATATTTATCATAAACAAGTTGTTAAATTATTACAAAACCATATTAATATTTATTTTTAAAAATATATAATACTTTTATAACGTATTATTAACCATTTATTAATAATCTTTCATTATTTTCATTGTTTTAGATTAACTACTTTGTAATCTGAGTGTGTTTTGAATTATTATTTTTTATTCCTCTTACTTAGATAATGTTTTAATAATGTATTAATTTAAACCATGATTTAGATATTATATATATGTACTATGTATGAATATTTAGTAATAAATTAAATTTAGTGATATTAGATGAAATGAACTATTCATGGAGACATTAGATCATAAGTACATATGAAAGTTGCTTCCATTTTATTATCGTTTGAATAGAATAAAACTTTAGGGATATATGTGAATATTATAATACCATTATAATTTCTATGTCATATATATCACATATATTTATTAAAATATACCTTAAAAAATTACATTTGAGTTGTAAATGAATTGTATCGCTTTGAGGAAGCAGTGATCCATGTATCCAAAATGATTAAATTATATTCCCAAAATAGGGAAATCATGAAGGTGTGTGTCATAAAATAATTATAAAAGCAAAAATAAATTTAAAGTATCATAAATTTCATACAAAAACTATAAATACATAATTATTATAATACTTGAAATGTGGAAATGGAAGAACTAACGACATTGGTTTGCGAAGTAGTGGTGTTCCATTCACACAAATGAAAATTGAGTATCCCATATGATGTAAGTGTGGGAAGTAGTAGATTATACCCATTAAATAAAAAATATAATTTTATTTAGTATTATTATGATAATAAATAATCATTATATAGTAAAAATTGAAAGAGTTTGATAAGGAAATAAAATACACCTTTATCAAAAGGTTACCTCTTCTTTGGGTTTCTTCTTTTGGTTACAACTAAAAACATCAATGATTTTAATTCTTAAAAAACTTTTATAATGAAGGGATAGATGTTTGGGAGATCTTATGGATTGTTTTTTATTATCTGAATGGACTTATGTGTGTGAATATGTGAGAGAATAGAGTTCCTTTTTATTGTGGAGGTGGAGTTGAATTCTTGTAAATACTCAAAGGTAAACTATATTGGGAGTTCTCTGTTACGTCATGTGACACAAATAATCAAAAAAATTTATAAAAGAGGGGATATGGTTGAAATATTTCCATAAATTTGGTTTTTTACAGGTGTATAGGTCATTTGGACCCAGAAGATTAAATTTTAACCATTAAGTAAAATCTTTTTTACCTTAATCGATGTAATTAATTTTAATTACGTTCAATAATAGGTTTGGACAAAAAAATTGTTTGGAATAATATAAATTAATATTTATGATGATTAGAAAAAAGGAATAAATTTTTAAAAATTAAAATAAGTGAAGTTTAAGAATTTAATTTAAAACTAATCTCAAAGACAAAAAGAGAAAGATGGTTTTTAATGTGAAAATTCCATAAAGTTTGCAAAGTTTTTATATAAAATTTCTATATGGGATTCTTTCTAATGAACTAGTTTTGATAAATATATGTATATTTGATATAATTTTACTTTAAAAAATTTAAAATAAAATTTTTCTATATAAATAAATTAGATGAAAATTCACGGTTTAATTATAATTCAGTATTTTTCACTATTCATAAAAATGATTCTTCTCATAAAATACCAACAAATAACCATTTGGTAATTTTTAATTTTTTTAGAGAACCTAATTTATTTTTTAATATAATTTTTTTAAATTTTCAATGTTTAGAATTCAAATTAGTGTGCCATTAAATGGAGTAAAACCGTATTTCGAAAAATTCATATTTTTTTGCAAAAAATGGGATTTGTTCTTATATTATGCCAATCAAAAATGTTAGATGAATGTAAAAAATATATTATTGAATTAATAAATATATATATATATATATATATATATCCTTAATATTATTCATAAATTTTAATTCATTTAATTTGTAAATTAAAATAACTTCATGACCTTAAAATTAGTTTTTTATAAAAACACTTCCATTATATTAAATTGGTTTTTATAATTATTTCTAATTAATTGGTAATAAATGAATCCATTTTATATTTTTTTAACAAAATTATTTCATAAGTAAATTATAACTATTCATATCCACTAATTTAATATCTAGAATATATTTTTCATTTTAAATAATAATATTTATATTATTCCATAAAACGATGTCATGTATGTAACCCAAGCTGGTGTATAAATTAGTTGTCATGTGTAACGCAAACAAACATAGCTTTGTGTGAATTTCAATATATATTATATATTAAATTTATTTACAATATAAAATTTATTTTATATTATTTGTATCTTATATTCCCTTATACACTTTTTGTTGCGTGTAATATAAGATATTGAATGTAATATTGATATTTTAAAAATTATGGGTGTTTCATTCTACCCACCTTAAATAAATTGTGAAATCAAAATTTAAACACCATCATATAAATTAACAATTTTGTATTTTATAATTTATTTTTTAAATAAATTACATCAAAAAGGAATAATACAGTATCATATTAATAATAGATTAAGCGAAGGAGAATAATCATATTGAATAACATATAACTTGGATTTTACATAGTAGAAGATTAATGGAATGTTAAGTTATGAACTTGTTGGAAAAGTGTAAATATCTAGAGATAATGATTCAGGTAATTAGTCAAAGACCACTAGATGGTCAGTATAATTTCTAGGGCCTCAAATCCATAAATCTACTAAGTGTGAAAATGTCATTAATATCATTATAAATAATGGTAATATGATACAATTTTATTTCTAAATAATTTTTTCTAAAACTGGGAAATTATTTAGTTTTTTAAGAATATATAGAAATTTAATTACATGATATGTATCTATTTAATAAAAAAAGATTAATAATAAGGTTTTTCTTCAACAATTTTCATATTTATCCCTTTAATAAAAGGAATTAATTCCCAAAGATTATTTTTTTATGTTTAAAGTACTGATTTTTACATTTAATGGATCATAAGATCCATAAAAGAGTTAAAATACATTCCACCTATCTCTAAATATTTATAAAAAATTATGGTTATGAAATTAATATCTAAGACTATAAATTAATACTATTATTTAATTATTAGTATATATTTTTCATTTAGTTTACCTGAAAACAATGACATATTAACTAGGAAATTATGTAGTCCATTAGAAGGTGTAAAACCATTATCATACATCAGTTTTGGATTCTATCCCCACCACCTCACCAGATGTGTTGTTTATTCACCTGAAATATGGGCTTTCCATTTCATAAACTACATTAATATATTTCATATAAAATATCCAAGAATTACGATGGAAATATTTGAAATTTAATCAATAAATAACTTATTTAATAAGGGTTTATACAAACCCTCATTTTTAAAATGTATAATAATTCTAGTTTACTATAATAATCATATTAACCCAAATGGTTATCAACACATTTGAACTAATATATATAATTTATAGAGTCATTTTTTCCTCAAATAAAATTTCCAAAAAACATGTACTAAACTAATGGGTTGCATTTCTAAAACTTTCATCTAAAATATCATTAATATTTGTAGACTACCATTACATAAAACATCAAATTTTTATTAATACATTGGTAATATTTTACATATTAAACATATCAACCCATTATGGAATCTATAACTCTTTTTCTAATGAATACATAATTTCTTTTAAAATTTATTAGAATCCTCAGATGATTCATGATTCTTGTAAACAATATACTATTGGAAAAACACATCGACAATTTAGTTCTTGAATCCCAATACATATGTACTTCATCAATATTATTTCTAGTATGTTCATTCCTTGGTCTTGGGGTAACCCTTTATAAGAGGGTATTGACTTGGGTAATGTCCACATTAACCACATTTTAGAAAAAACTATAACATTGTCCCCATTATGATATATATTTCCTTCTATATTACTATTCATTTTTCAATCGAAATTACATGCCTAATGCCCTATTTTTCAACATAAAAATCATTTAATCATTCCATCGATGAAAATTTCTTAATTTATCCTTCCAAATTATTTTCATTATTAAAATTTAGCCTTCTTTTCTCTATGGTCTCCACAACATGAGTTCGTAGAAAACTCCATCATTCTCTTCTATAGTGATTTTTAGAGTTGTTTAAGTTATATTTTTTAACCATATTTTAGGAAAAATTATTAGGAATAAACATGATATCTTTCACTCTTATCAGCATCCCATTATTTGCCCATTTTATCCACCTTTTTCTTGATGACCATTGTAAACACGATTTCATTGGATACCAGCCACATAATGAAATAAAAAAAATTGTGTGAGAAAAAATAATGATAATAAGAGAATAATATAATCATCTATAGGATACCTAACCCATGAAACCTTATTTTTAATCTAAGACACATTAATTTTATCTTAATAAATTCATTTTCATAATCTTTTGAAATCTTTCTTAATGGTTTGTACAGAAAATGTGAATTATATTAAGCATATCCCCTATAAGTGTCAAACCAAGTGCACAATAAGGCCCATTTTATTATACTATTAATGCTAGATTCCATCCGAATGTGATATTTTTAGAGTTATTACCCATAGGAAAATCTATTCCAAAACCACGTCTAAATATTGTATCCATACATAGATTTATTTCAAGGAAAAAACTACATAATATATGTCAAATGGAAACATTATGATTTTATTATATACATATACTAATATTCTATCATAAGGTTATGTTACCTTATATATTTTTTCTTAAATATTGATTTATTATTTGTTATTAATCATCTATTGAAAAAAATTATAGCGAACAACACCCCTGTATGACTAGATTTGGTTTCTACTACCATTACGTTGGAAAATGATAGAAGGAAACGCACCTGGAATGAGTGATCGGTTTCTTTGTATTATAAATCTATATATGTACACGAGTCTTGCATTATATTTGATAATAAAAATTAAAACATGGTTTATTTTAGAATTACTTAATTCCATATAGTTTATCCATTTGTATTATTCATAGTAACCTTTATGGAATCCTAGGGAAAGAAAATAAAATAATATTGATCTCAAATGCTCAGTAATGTTCAAATACAGTTGATTCAATAAAAAATTAATTATAATAATCAATATGGAAGGTATATTACTTAAGAAACATTTAATAAAATCAATAAAATTATAAGGATGTACATAAAAAATATTTAAAGGTAAATAACTGAATATTATTTCAATTTAAAAAACATGATAATGCATAATCAATACGGAATGGTAGATAAGTGAAAATAAATTCCATTTAAATAATAAATTGATAAATAAATTCATCCATAGATTCTTTTCATAGTGATAATATCTTGGGTATTAATAAGTGAATCTGATTGAAGTCAACAAAAAATTATTGGATGAAATTTTTCATATATACAAGATAATTTTACTATAAAGACCATTCACAAAATATTTTATAACATACTGGGTAAAACCCCACCAATGCTAGCCAACTAAATCATACCATTACACTACTAATGCATAAATGGTATACCAATAACCACCGCTCATTCATGTCATACCTTTCAAATAATCTATCAATTATCAAATAAATCATTTAATACACGAATAATGTGAATTATCAAATATCTGTTTTGATAGAAGGATATAAATTTATCAGTATTTCCTCAGTTAATCAAACAACTATCTTGTACACACATTATGTGAAAACAATATTTTTTCAGGAAAAAATACATCCATGATAAATTATATGGATATTTAGGGAAAAATTAATTTGTAATGATCACCGTAGGGAGATTAATACAAGGGGAATTTAAGGATGAAAAAACATATTCAAGTGATTTTCAAAACCATCCTTGATAAATAAAATCAAAATCTATTAATATAAATAATGATGATGGTATCAATATGACATATAACCTTTGGATTAAGAATAAGGGTTGTTTTCATTGGTGAAATAAAAATATATTTCAAAATTTTCATGATGAGAATATGCATTTCCATTTAAAAAAACTTAAATCCAATTCATTGAAATTTAGTTTTGAAAAAAAAAATATTTTTATCTAAATTTATATAATTTACAAGAAATTTTTAATAAATTGATGGTGGGTAATTAACTAGTTTAAAAGTTTATTCCTTTTGTATTATAAATGGTTATAAAAGTTTTTTATTTATAATGTAACCAGAAGATTACTTCAAAAAAACATTAAAAAGACAAATTAGAAAAAATAATATCTAAAATATTATTTAAATGGGTAAAAACATTTTTGAAAACATTTTTAAAAATATTGGTTTTGAGAGGAAATAGATTTCTATCCAATAAGAGAAATTCAGTTGAGTATTATTTAAAACATTTTTTAAAAATATTTTAATTACTAATAAGTGGAAATAATGGTAAAATCACTTGAAAAATATCATGCATTACTAATGGAGAATAAAAAAGAAATTTTTTATTGAATAATGTTAATATAATTTCCTTTAAAGGTATTTCAATAATAAACCATCTTGATTAGACTGTGATTATTAAATAAATCCTTAAAATGATTCTAAAATAAATGTCAGAATTAATAAATGACTTGGTTATGTGTATCATCTATAAGTAAACATAAAACAATTTTAAATACATTAATATATATTAAGAGTTATTTTACACATAATATTATAATATTAAGAACAATGAAGAAACAACACGACCTATTAAAGTGGAATTAATTTATGAAAAATCATTGCCACTTGCTAACATTAATTTCAAATCCCCTTTTATGAAATATTTAACATTGAAACTCTATAAATAAATATGAATGAATTATTCATTATATTAAATGTTAATGTGGTATTACATTAATTGTAGGAATGAAACAATATTCATAACATTGCAATATGACTCAATAAAATGAAATTGAGAAGGAATCACTAACCACATGCTTTCTATTTATAAATACTTGATTTAAACTCCGGTAAAGTGGATTTAAAGATGTTTTTAAATTATTATAGAAATTTTTGATTATTTATTATATCATATTTCATTCTTTTGTGACATATTATTACCCATTCGTTAATAACCATTCATTATTTTTATCATTTTGGTTAATAACAATAATGTTTTTTATTATGTTTTGACTTGTAATTTGTTTCTTCTCTTACAAATATCAAGATTTCATAGTCTATAGAATATAAAACATGATTTTTATATCATATATAATTATTATATATGTATTTAAGGTAATCCAAAAAAATTACTGATACTAAATTAAACATATCATTCTTGGAGATGCCAAGTCATATGTACGCATGAACGATGCTTCCATTTTATTATCATATGAAAAGAAAATAAATTAAATGATATATGATTATATTATAATTTTAGTATAAATATTATGTTATATATATCACATTACTTTAATTAACCTCATCCTTAATACATTCTAACTAATGTGTGAATGATCTACATTGCTTTGAGGAGGTGGTAACCCACACATCATGAAACGAGGTTATCATATTCTAAAAAAATGGAATGAATAAAATTGTGTCTGATATAAAAATTAAAATAGACAAAATTCATATTAAATATAATATATCTAATTTAAAAACATCATTATTAATGACCTTGAATGTGTGAAATGGAATAAATAATGGCATTGGTTCGCCATGCGATAGTCCTCTGTAAACAGGTATGATGATTGTGTATCCCATTTGATGGAAGTGTGTAATGTGTCGAATATTAAAAATGACACAACATAATCTTAGTATTGTTAGGATAATTAGGTTAGTATATAATCTTGATATAAGAATAATTTAAGGTTGAAGAGAAGGAAATAAAATGAAAAATACTTTATAAAAACTTTACCTGTTATTCATGTTTCATCATTAAGATACCACTAAAAAATAAAAGGTTTTATTTATTCTAAAACGAAGGCTTATATGATTATGTGAATGAATTTTAGGATCTATTTTTAAATGGTTTCTAAACGAAAAATATATGAGAGGTATAATAGTGTGTAGAGAGTGAGTTCCCTTTTATAGTTGAGGAAGAGTGACCTTCTTATAAATACCAAAAGGAAAAAATTATTGGGAGGCATCCCTTACATTATATGCCTAAAATAATGAATATAATTAGATAAAATAGGTTATATAGCCCAAATATGTCTATATAATTGTTTTTATTGTTTTATATGTCAATTGGATAGATAATATTATTTATAAACAACTATGTAAACTCATTTTCATATTAATTATTGTAATAAATTTTATATTCATTTCTTATTAACTAGTAATAAATAAATTCATTTTATATTTGTTTAACTATTCTATTATCATAATTTATTTACTCTTATTCATAAAATCCAATTTTAAATATAGTTGTTAATTATCATTTTATTTAATAATATTATTAGTATTCAAGAAAACACAGTCTGGCATATAACGTAAGATATCTAAGAAAGTAGTTGTTTCATATGACACAAGCTTACACATTATTACATTCATTACAATATATATCATATATTAAATTTATTTAATATCAAATATTTTATAAAGTCTTGGTATGTTATATTCCCTTCCAGACTAGGTATTGTGTGTCATATACACTATTGAATATGATATTCATATTTTAAAATATCAGGGTGTTTCATTATTAGAGTTAATGAAGAAAATATAAAATGTATTTATTAACTACTATTCATTAACCACCCCATACAGGAACTGAAGATAATTTTATTGGTTTTTTATATAATTATATTTATTTAGACTCATTATTTATTTCATATAATTCATCAATGGATTTTTTTTACATTTATAGTTATTTATTTCATTAATATCCCATTAGTGCTCAAACTGTGGAAGGTTCCTTTCACGAATGAACAGTAATACATATACAAGTGTGAATGTGTATAACATTAAGAATATCAATAAAATAGTATTCATTGAATCAAGAGATATTTTTAGAAGTTCTTTATCATCTTTATACAAGATATAGATCTTTATGCCTCACTGTTTTCCTTCACTTTCATGAAAATAATTTTACTGAGCTCCTCTCCATTCCAAATTTGAGGACCCTCAAGCATCAAAAACTATTCAGACCGAGAAGCATCACATATTTCCTTATATTATTATTTTAATTCTATTTTTATGCTTTACATTTTAGAATTGTGTTTTTCTACACTATTTATGTTTATACAACGACTCCTACACTTTAACTAGAGTGTTCTTTACACACTGTCTCATATTTATTTATTTTTATACCCATTAAAATAATGGATGAGGTATCCTTTCGCCGATATATTTTTTCTTCCCACATATAACTATGTAAGATTCTTAGATCTTAGACATAATGTGTTTTGTTTTTTTGAAAAAACTAATCATGTTTGTGGATATGTTTATTTTTATAATAATATTCTTAGCAGTATGTGATTTCCATGTTGAAGGAATTAAGTCTTAGATTCAGACTGAACCCCTTATTGTATACTCTGGTGTGATATATTTGTTTTGTTTCAACACTAAAAATAATTTTTTTTTAATAATTGAAAAAAACTACTACTTTGATAGTGAATCTTAATTAGTGTTTATATAAACAATATGATTAATTAAATTATTTTAAAAAGATAATGTGATACCAAATATTGTTTTAAAAAATCCCTAATCCATCATTGAGATATATTTTAAATGATTGAACAAATATTATTCTGATGTTTTTTAATTGGAAATTATAAACTAATTGTTGTATTTTTTGTAATATATTTTTAACAAAAAAATTTATTTAGATATCATGCCACACCATCTTGAGTTACTCACCCAGACCAACATTTTCTATCCAAGTAATTTCAAGTAACATTTCATCACATATTCAATTATATTTTTATGGTAATTTTTTATTTATGAATTTATTTATTTTTGGATAATAAACTACAAGAACCAACTAAAAATTGACCTCATTATTTTAATGGAATGTTATATGGTCAGTGGAAAGTTAAAATGAAAATGTAGCTTGAGAGAAAGGGTTTTGATATACGGACTATTATAGAATATAAATGTGGATTAAAAATATATGATAGAATAAATAACATCCATCCCACTATATCATTATATAATATTAACTATACATTTATGAATGATATATATTGATCATTGTATGATGGGGAATTTAACAGTATTTATTTTTTGTAATACTACATTTGAAATTTTGGATATTTTACCTATTTCACATGAAGAAAAATATAATGTCAATCAAATGCACGTAGATACATATAATAATATATAAGGTACATTTAAAATTAAAATTAATGAACGAATTTTTGAAATATAAATTATGTTAAATGATATCAGGAAGAACAATTTTTTATTGGGAAATATATTTCTATTAATGATCATGTGATGGGCCTTTTGAGGTGTTTTCCAGAATGATAGAGAGGGGAATCAATGTCAATATGAAATTCGTGTGATTTTATCCAGTTAAATATTTCATAACTTATAAGAAACTATATTATCCATTACAAGGAACTCAAGGTAAGAAAATTTTATTTGGATAACCCAAAAAAATCAATATCCTTCAGAACTACTACTTCAAATCAAAAGAAGAAAACCATAGTTGACTATTCATGTAATGAAGAGTCGCCAACTGACAGTGATTAAAAAATATACCACATGGATAGAAGAATCAAGAAAATTTTAAAATGGAATAAGTTATTTTGGACCAAATTAATAATGTAAAATATGATAATAATGGGAATTAGGTAAAGGATTGGAAGAACAATTTTACTATGAATGATAAATTTGTCTATCAGTTTAAGATGAAATGTTATATCAACAATGTCCTAATATATGATTTAAGAAGAAATATGTTGATAGGGATAATTGGTACAAGAATTATATGAATGAAAAATGTATTTTTAAGAAATAAATCTTGATTGAACAAAAAAAACCAAAGGAGATAATCCTAATAGAGCTAACATGTGATTTATGAAAAACACATATGAGGTATATTTTATTTTTTTTCCATATCATGTTCTTATTTATAATAAATTTGGTGATGAAAACAAGGAAAAGAACATTTATAGTGACAAGATATTTTCATACTATAATATGTTTCAATATACAATTAAACATATCAATGATTAATATATGATTCTAAAGTCGATTAATTCCAATAATTTTAGTTTTAGGACTTGTCATTCTATTTAGAAAGACAAAAATGATTCGTTGATAAAATAGACTAATGAGTTAAATCTATCTAATGAAAAACTAATTGATGTCCTAGAATTATTTATAAATGAAAGAAACACACTTACTCAGATTCTTGGAAATAATTTTACTCCTCAGTACACTACTGGAATAAGCTATCAACCTGGAAAAATAAAATTCAATAAAAAATTTTTTCTTCCAAGATTCAGTTTGAAAAAGTATTTTACCCGTTTTAATTCATCTAGACATAATAATGTATTTACGATGAAAAGTTTTAAATATTATTTTATAGTTTTTTTTAACAATTATGGATTCCAAAGTCTTCAATGACAATCATTTCTTGACCCAATAATATTTTCCTATAAAAGTTATTTTTGATGTAATTTTTTATAGGAAACCTATTTGAAATGATTTAGTATGATCATATGATATATGAATAGAAGCTATTCTAGATTAATGGCTACATATTATTCATGTTTTAAGAATCATTACATGGTGGATGGTGTACATGATACTTTTGGTGACAATTCAAAAGGAAATATCTTTAGACTAGGTCAAATAGGTTACTCTTACACTGTTTTAATTTCTAATGTTCTATTTATATATTTATTGATGCATAATTTTCCTATAATATCTAACTTCTGTTTAGATGGTTTTTGTGTTAGTTAGAAAATAATTCATGATATTTTTTCAATCTAAAAATTATTCATTTTTTACTTATCTAAGAAATTTTACTTTTATGTAGTTAGATTAGATTCATTAATTTAGAAGAAAATTTATTGTTTAACTTCCATTCACTATAAATATTCCCTTTGATATAGATGTCTAGTCCATTATAATATTAATTATCATAGAAATATAATAAGTAAATTTTTATCCATGGATCTACCTAAACTATAATTTCCAAAAGATAATTTATGTTACCCATGTCAAAAAGAAAAACATCACAATATATCTATAAAATCAATAAAATAAATTTCACCTTCGAAACCACAATAATTGGTTCACATAGAATTTTTTTTGACAATCTAGAGTTTATATCTTAAATAGTAAGAATTATGTTTATGTTCTAGTAGATTAATTTTCTTAATATACATATGTATTCTTTCTAGATCACAATAGTAAATCTTTTTCCAATTTAACTAATTATGCAAAATCTGTATAAGATAATTTTGGACATAGAATTAGGTCTTAAGAATTGATCATGGAAGCATGTTTGAAAATCTTCATTTTGAATTTTTTTCTTAAAAAATGGGTACAATCATAACTTTTCAACAGCTAGAAATGCATAGAAAAAACAGTGCAGTAGAATTGAGTAATAGAAAACATCAATAATTTTCCTTGAACATGCTCAATTTTTATGAATTATCTATTTATTTTTGGGAAGAATCTATGAATACAAATTTTTATATAATTAATAGAGTTTTTGTTAGACCTATATTAAATAAAACGCCATATTAATATTTTAATGTTAATAAACCAAAGGATAATTAATTTGGATATTTTTTTTGTAAAGAATTTATTCATAATATAAAAGATAATGTTGAAAAATTTCCCTTTAAGATTGATGAAAGAATTTTCAATGGTTATTCAACTTCTATTAATTCATATGGTTTTTTTGAAAAAAAAATATTGATTTTAGAAGAATATATTCATGTAATATTTGATGAAATAGATCCACATGATCCTAACACCACTTTTGAAAGCCTATATGATGATCTATAAAATATGAATATCAATTCCAAAAAATCTAACAATTCTACGAAATAAGAAGAAAAATCATACAGTAATGAGGAAAAACCTGAACTTGAACATGAACCTAATAAATACAATGAGATATCTAGTCCTTCATTCCCTATAAATTTTATGACTCATAGAAACCATCCACTAGATTATGCAGTTGGAAATCAAGATATATTTACACAAACTAGAGATTCTCTTAGAAATTTAGTTCAACATCAATCATTCTTATCACTGCTTGAACCTAAAAACATAAATAATTCTATTAATTATAATTTTTAGGTGATATAAATAAATGAAAAAATTAATAGATTTTAATATAATAGAGTTTGGAAAATAGTATTTATTCATAATTACACTATAACTATTGGCACTAAGTGAGTGTTTATAAATTTTGTTTATGATTCATGCACTATAGTCATAATAAAATCTAGATTTATTGCACACGGATAGGGCCATGAAGAGGTTATTGATAATTAGGAAACCTTTTCACTAGTGGATTGAATTCAAGACACTAGTATATTACTTTCCTATAAAGCACATTTGGAATTCAAACTATATCAAATTGATATCAATAGTGAATTTTTAAAAGGTTATATAGATAATGATATTTTTGATGAACAACACCCTGGATTTCAGAATCCTTATTTTCAAAAATGATGTTTTTAAATAAAAAAAGATGTATATGATATAATACAGGCTCTTATATACTAATATTATAGAATTATATCTTTTATAATTTCAAACTATTTTATAAAAATCATAGTTGATCGTTTTATTTTTATAAAAAGACATAGAAAAAAATTTTTAGTAGTTAAAATTTATTTTAACACCCCAAAATGATAAAGGGTTAAATGATTGAATGATATGACTCATGCCAACAAGGTACACCTTCCTTTTTTGGAGCCTACCTGATTAAAACTATACATTTAAGTGTGCTTGTCAGAGAGTAGTGATCCGGATGGGTGACCTTCTAGAAAGTTTTCCATGGTGTGTGTGACTAAGGAAAAAGTACACAGTAAAGGACATGTGTTGGATTATGGGGACATTCATTAGTCAGATAAACCATTCGGGCATGCAGGATGGCCCCATAGTGGGTACCACCTATCTACGGGGCAACTGGTTCTACCTAGAGGGCCACAACCCAATGTCTATATTATGGAGGGGTGTATGTGCGGTCACCAAGACCCAATTGTTACATTTTGTATCTAAGGATGAACCAAGAATTAAGTCTGGTGCACTCAATAGGGTGAGATGTAGGGTCCAAAATGAGGATGTTGTTCTCTAAAGGGAGGGTGGTGAATGTAACAGCCCAAAATGATAATGGGTTAAATGAATAAATGATACGATTCATGTTAACAAGGTGTACCTTCCATTTCGGGAGCCTACCTGATTAGAACTCTATAGTTAAGCATTCTTGGATTGAAGTTGTGATTGGGATGGGTGAACTTCTGGGTTCTTTCTCAGGGTGTGTGTTGGTGCAGGGACCAAGAAAACTAGATAAATAACACTAGAAAGGATATGTATTCTCCTGTGGAGACAGTCATTAGTTAGATTACCTGTTCAAGCATGTGGGTGGGCCCTAGGGTGGGTACCATGTGTCTACAGGAAAACTGGTGGAACATGGAGGGCTAGGACCCAATGACCATGTTAATTTAGGGTGTCTGTGTTTTCACTGGAACCCAGATTTTAGTTTTATATTGATGATATTATATTTGGATCTTCTAAAAATTATTTGTGTACTTAATTTTCTAAAATAATTCTTTGTGAATTTGAAATGCGTTCAACGAATGAGTTATGATTATTTATTGGTTTTAAAATTTTAAAAATAAATATAATATTATTTTAAATAAATGTAATCAAAAAAAATTCATTCGATGATTTTTATGTCTTGATATCAATAAAATTATTGATGTATCCATGCATACAACATATATTCCAGATCCTGATGAAACTTGATGGATAGTTGAACAAACTAATAATATTGGTATGATTGGGAGCTTTCTAAAAGGACTCATCCTTATTACATACACAATATAGAATTTAGTCAAGAAAAATATTCCTTTTACATTGAGTATCATTTCATGTTTATAGATTTAGAGAATGGGAAATAATACATTCATAGCATTACACATTATTATTTAGTGGATACTATAAAAACAGTTTCCATTTTTTAAAAAACATTAAAACATAAAACATGATTCCTTGACAATTATTAAAAATGTAACATGGATTCTTTCATTGTCTTACACATTCACTAATCTGTGAAAAATTATTTTAAACTTGGGATGAGCACAAAAGCTCAATAATGGATATAAAAAGAAGAAAGGAACACATTAGTTCATGAATACTTGTAACGCATGAAATAATTTTTATTAGATATACTTATCACCCATGTATATATAATTATATTGTGAAATGTGAGATTTCAACGACAAAAAATAACATAAGTAGAACCATAATGGTATCTTGGGTAATTTCTTACATAATCTTATAACCCTCTCAGCTACCTTATAATTTGTAACCCTCATGGCTAACTTACAATTTGTGTAACCATCGCAGTTACACTTGGAGTAACCATACATCCAACCTCCAACATACACATACCAAATAATTTGGAGTGAAATATAGGTCCCAACCTTCACCATAAACAATTAACAAGATCCATAACATAATCATACAAAATTAATATTAGCATAAAAACATTGTTTTTGAATTTTGAAAAATAGAATTTTAAAAAAGTATTTTAAAATAAAATCCCATAATAAATATCATATAATTGAAGAGAGACTTAATAGAGTCAATGGAATTTGTATATAAAGTGTAAATAGACATAATTAAACATAATATAAGAAAAACCCATCACACTAACAATTTTAATACCACATAAAAAATGGAGTAGAACGTTAACCCAAATAAAGGAAATCGGGTTAAGAATTCCTTTACCACAGGCCTGTCTTACTTCAAAATTGTTTAAAATTTCATGTATAATGGCTAAAAGAGTGTTATTAGTATTCTAAAGAAACATTTTCATGTTTAAAACATCTTATATGATCATTTCATAACATCATTTCACCCTTTAATTGTTAGTAATTTTCTCCTTGCACTGTTTTTGGGTGAGTTCTTTACATGATTTCCAAGATTGGTTCATGATGGATTTTCTTGTCGATTCGAAGTGAAACTCTAGAATTGGAATGGAGTAGTATTTACATATTTCCAGTACCATAAATTATAACATTTATCATTTTTTAATTCTTACATGAGGATGATTCATAAATTAAAAAAATAATGATGTTCGTTCAGATCATTAGTTGTTCTTTGATAATAACAACCTCATTTTGCACTATAAATTAAAACCATGTGTACAAAAAAATTACATAACCATGTATGAGAAATAATTCATATATTATATCATAGATTTACCATAAAAATGGTTTCATGATCTTACTTGACTGATTTAATGAAAAATGATATCATATCATCCTTGATGTCGGTAATTCGACACATCATTGACAATGTTTTTAATTCCTTGAATAAGTGGGAGAGTAGCAGAAGAATGATGATGAATTTTCCATGAACATGAGAAAATCCAGAATATAGAAGATTATAGAGCTTTAATTCCTCTTGTTTAAGATGATGTGAGGAAATAAAAAAAATAATGGAATCTTGAAATAAAGGAAAACTTGAGAAATTTCTCACGAAAATTCGGCAGCCTAACAACGTCACATAGAATTTCATAAAAATAGTTTGATAAGAGTAAAGGGATAGATCATCACTCTTATATAATATGGATAGTAATAGAGGATTTGGAATGAAATATACCAACATAATCCAAAGGTAATAGAAGATAATAACATAAAATTAAAGAATAAAAAAACAAAAGAGGATATTTACCTCTTGATCTATTCTCCTTGAGATCCTTCTTAAGGGTTGTGGTTTTGATTTTTGGTGAGACCAGCTGCTCTAGGACGTGGAGAAGATCCTTTTGAGGAGTATTGGGCCTCACATAGGCATGGATCAAGGCTTGAGAGGTGTGTGAAGAGGAGGGGAGTGAGGGTGGTATTTATAGTGGAGGAGTGAGGGTATTCTTCATTATTTTAAACATTATTATAAAATTTTTTCCCAAGATTATGAATAGTCTTAGTTCATGTGACCTGAAATAGTAATAATGGAATGTGAGTTCTAAATAAGTGGCATTACATCACTTGTGATTTCATAAATAGGGTATTTTACTGATAATTTGATTATACATTATTTTGTCGTATTTCACTATTCAATGAAAATTCAAGAATTTTAGAAAAATCCCTTAAATTTACCCGTAAAATTTTTCGACGTGTAAAATTAAAAAATTAAGTCCATTTTTTGAAAAAAATTTTATATATATGAGTAATTTAGTTTTAAAAAAAATCATACTGAATTAAAAAATTAACAATTCTAATTCAATAACTACTTCTATATCACGATGAAAAATTAACCAAGAAGTTATTATCTTAAATCCTTAATAAAATATAAAAAAAAATTACTATTCAGTACGGTCATTTTACTATTCATATTACTATTCATAAGGGTATGTTACTATTCATAAAAAAACAAGTTAGTTTCATCAGACTCTAAATAACTTACTGAACTCAATTGTAGATGACAGTTTCTTGAAATTCAAAACATAGAAGTGGAAAAATTATGCTTAAAGGATAGTTATAAATATATAAATTAAACAAAGTTCCATGAATTTCTACTTATTTTTAAAAAAACATGGGGTGTTACATTTTCCCCACCTTTTGAAAATTGTGTCCTAGGAATTTTATTTAATTATTAAAAAACTAACAGTACTTTTCCATAATAGAATTTTTAGACTCCCATGTTTCTTCTTCAAACATACGGTTTCTCCATAAAACCATTACCTGGTGGATTACCTTTTTCTGCAATACTTGTTCCCTTCAATAAAGAATATGAAATGGTTTCTATTCATAGGAAAGGTTCTCATCCAACTGAACTGCTTCTGGGCTCAATACATGTGATGGACCTGGCATATAATTTCTCAACATCAAAACATGAAAAAAATTGTGTACATGAGACAAACTCGGAGGAAAATCTATGTGTTATGAAACTATTCCAACTTTTTCCAAGGTTTTAAAAGGACTGATGAATAGTTGACTTAGATTCCCTTTCCTTTTGAAACACATCACTCTTTTCTATTGAAATATTTTAAGGAAATCATTGTCACCTACCTCGAATGATAAGTCTTTCCTTCTATTATCTGCATAACTTTTCTGCATGCTAAGAGATATCCTCATGTGCTGCGGGATCATCAACACTTTCTCAGCCACATATTCTACTAATTCTAGCCCCCTAAACTTTCTTTCACAGACTTCATCCCAAAATGCTAGAGTCCAACACCGCTTCCCATACAAGGCCTCAAAAGGTTCCATCTGAATACTAGAATGAAAACTATTATTATAAGAAAACTCAACTAAAGAAATATATTGATCCCAACTTCCCTAGGAGTCCATTGGACAAGATCAAAGAACATCCTATAATGTCGGAATCATTTGTTCAGAATTCCCATATGATTGAGGATGAAAAGAAATATTGAAATTTAATTTTGTGCCCAACGACATCTGATGTTCCTTTCAAAATATATAAGTGAACCTGGGATACCGATCAGATACAATGGAAAGAGTAACTCCATTTAACATGAAAATCTTTTTAGGTTACAGTTGAGAAAGTTGATCCAAATACATTTTATCTCGAATAGAAAGAAAATGTGAAGATTTTGTCATCCGGTCAACAATAAGCCAAATCGCATTGTTACCTCAAGATGTCTTTGGTAGTCCCACCACAATGTCCATATATACATTCTCCCATTTCCACTATGGCACTGACAACTATTGAAGAATCCCCATCAATAACTGTCACTCTGATTTAACCTGTTGACATGTCAAACAATTCACAATAAAATTAGCAATATCTCTTTTCATTCCATCCCACCAATAATACTCCTGAAGGTCTATATACATCATATTACTTACAGGATGAACCAAAATGGAGAACTATGAGCTTCACACAACAAATCATTCTTCTAGTGAGAATCACGAGGCATTCACAAACTTTTTCCAAATCTGAAAACACAATCTTTATGAAGGTTAAATTCTGGAAACATAACCATTTTAACCAATTTGACCTTTTTCTGTAGCTCCTGGTCTTCCTTCTGTGCTCGCTTATTTTTTTATTGACAATGACTCCTGTATCGAAACCTAAAAAAACAGAGGTATTTCTTGTACCAACAACTTCTAAGCCAAAATTCATCAAATCATTAATTAGGGGAACATTTTTCAATCATAGCATGGTTAATGATGCATGATGTTTCCAACTCAATGCATCATACACTTTTTTTGCTTATCCAGGATGGTAATTGACCATGCAATCATAATCTTTTATCAACTCAATCCATCTTATCTACATCATGTTTAATTCCTTCTGAGTAAATTTATACTTCAGACTTTTGTGGTCAATATATATTTGACATTTGGATTCGTATAAATGATGCCTCTAAATTGTCAAAGACAAAACCATAGCTTCCAATTCCAAATCATCTGTGGGATAATTTAGCTCATTAGGTTTATGTTTTCTCCAAGCATAGTAGATTACCAAATCATTATGCATCAAAAAACATCCAAGTACCTTTAAATAAGCATCATTGTAGATTAAAAACTCACCATTCTGGGAAGGTATGGCCAAAACTGGAGCATTCACGAATCTCTTATTCAGTTCCTAAAAACAAACATCACATTAATCAATTCAAACAAATTTTACCCCTTTCTGTGTTAACGTAGTTATCAGTACAGATAACCATGCAATGTTCTTAAGAATCCATCGGTAATAACCTGCTGACCCAAGAAAACTATGAATCTCTGTTAAATTTGTGGGTCTTGTCTCTTCATCAACTAATTTTGTTTTGGTAGGGTCAACTTTTATTCCATAATTATTTAAAATGTGTATATGAAAATAAATCTATTGTAACCAAAAAAACATAGTTGATGAATTTTCCATACATTTTCTTTTATTTTATGATTTGTAAAACATCCCCTAGATGTTCTTCATGCTTCTCATTGTTTTTATAAAATACCAGAATGTCCTCAAAAAATAGAACCACAATCATATTCAAAAACTCATGCAATACTTTATTCATTCGATTCATAAATACAGAAGTTTCAATAGTTAACCCAGAGGGCATAAAAACAAATTCATAATGCCCATATCTAGCACGAAAGGCTATTTTGGGATGTCATCATACTTCACCTTCAGGTGATGCTATCCAGATCACAAGTCAATCTTAGAAAAGTACTAATCTCCCTAGAGGAGATAAAACTAGTCATCGATGGGAGGAAAAGGATACTTGTTTTTAATAATGATGCTATTCAAAGCTCTTTAATAAATGAAAAGTCTCATGGAACCAAAAATTTTAGTAACAATCAAAACATGGGCTCCCCATAGTGATGTTCTAGGAAAAATGATGCTTTTATCAGGAAAATCCTGCAAATTATTTTTCAATTCATGAATATCTATTTGACCCATACGATATGGGGGTTTTGAAATTGGATGATCATCAAGAACTAAATCAATTATGAATTCCACTTCCCAATAAAGTATGACACTGAGTAAATCATCAGGAAAAACATCATGGTATTCATTTACCACTGGCACATCATTAATATGAATAGTTCCCTTACTTTCAACAATATGAACATGATAAATTTCATTTCTATCATTCAATAGTTTCTCAGTTTCCTGATATGTTATCAATTGTATGGGTTCATTCTTGTATAGAAATATAAACTCATTCTGAAAATGAACTTCTTTATATATATAGTCAATCTTTACATGATAAACAGAAATCCAATCCATTCCCAAATTCACATCGAAATTGACTAAGTGTAAAACAACAAGTTTCGTAGGAAATGTCTTCCTAAAGTCTACAATAGAATGATTATTATAATTACTCTTTGCTATAATATTTCCCCCTGGTGTTTTAACAACAAGTTTGAGTCTTATTTTTTGAGGTGATATATCCAATTTACTAGAAAAAATTTTAGAGATGAAGGAATGTGTAGACCCCGTATCAAAAAAAAACTTTAGAAAAATATGAGTGAACCAACAAATTACTTAATACAACTTCATTGGATGGCCCGACATCTAATGACCTAGTCACAAAGTATCTCACTGAACCTTTCTATTTGTGTTATGTATTCTTTGCATCATTCAGATCTCTCTTTGGGAAAGAATTCACATAATGACCCATCTCACCACATTTAATACACTTTACAGTTTTTTTATCAGGATCATTCTTTGGATCATTTTCATTACAATATCAGGCTGTATGTCTAAACATACCACATTTAAAACACTTTCTACTTTTGTGAAGACATTCCCCAAGGTTTTTCTTACCACACCTTTCACAAACTGGAAATTGGATTTTCATACCATCAGATTTCTTGGGTTGATTCTTAAATAATGATTTACATCTAGAACTCTTCTTCTCCTTATTTCCAAAATGCACATGATCATTAGAAAACTCCATCTCTACCTTCTCAACACATCGGAAAAGTTTCTCATAGATTTTGAATTCACGGGAGGCCAACGCCCTTTGATACCTTGGCTTTAGTCCTGAGTAGAAAAGCAGTTTATTTTTATATCAAGATCCATAATAATATTTAGAGCATACCTTCCCAATCAGGTAAAGTTTTCTTCATTCACAGCCACTTAATCCTTCTACTTTTGCTTCAATTCATGGAATTTCATTTCCATCCTATGTCTCACCACCTTAGAAAATTATTTTTCGAGGAAAAGACATTCAAATTAATCCCACTCTAATGCATCAAAATCATCTCTAACTCTGATATTAATTACCATTGACCACCACTGATCAACATCCCCTTCAAAATGATAAATGGAAAGACTTACCTTTCGATTGTCTGAAAATCCCATAACATTGAATATTATTTCAAGGGATCGGATCCATCCTTTAGCTACTACTGGGTCAGAAGATCCATTAAAAGCAGGAGGGTGTTGTCTTATAAAATGTTCCAATACTTTCATGTTCTCTTGTGGTACCTCTATTTTTTGTCCTTCATGGATTCCAACACCATTTATTGCATATGTTAGCTGATCCATTACTTTCACAAACAACTCAGTTCCAATCCTTGCCATTCCAGGCTGTAGATCTGGAATGTTGTCATTCTGTCGGTGCCTCTCTTATTCATCATCCATGTTATTTATGAAGAAAACCATTCTGAACAAACATATTAGAGAGGAAGAAACATAGTAATATTTAAATGCAAAAGCATTTCAAAATAATCCTAGATTAAAAATTTACAGTATTCTGTTAACATCCTCCTAAATCCTAAAGGTATCTCAACCATCCTATGATACAAACTATAAGGAACCATCATTAGTAAATACATAATCGTGAATTTAGTCATGAAAACAGTTCATTTTACAATGAGGATATTTTCAAGTTTATATTTATAGAGAACAGGGACTTAATACATTCATAGCATTACACATTGTTATAGAGTGAATACCATAAAAACAGTTCCCATTTTTTAGACATTAGAACCTAAAACATGATTCCTTGACAATTCATCAACATTTAACATGGATTTATTCATTGTATTACACATCCATTAGCCTGTGAAAAATCATCTTAAACTTGGGATGAGCACAAAAACTCAGTAATGGAAATAAAAATAAAGAAGGAATACATTAGTCCATGAATACTTGTAACGTAAGAAATCATTTTTATTAGACATACTTATCACCCGGGTATATATACTTACATTGTAAAACATGAGATTTCAACAATAAATAATAACATAAGAAGAACCATAATGGTATATTGGGGTATTAATTACATAATCTTGTAACCGTCTCGGCTACCTTATAATTTTTAACCCTCACGTCTACATTACAATTTGTGTAACCATCGCAGTTACACATGGAGTAACCATATGGCCAACCTACATCTTACAAATAACCAATGCATTGGATGGAAATATAGGTTACACCCTAAATCATAAACAATTCCCATGATCCAGCATATAATCATTCAACATGAATATTTTCATAAAAACATTTATTTTTAATTTTGAAAAAAATAATTTTAAAAGAGGATTTTAAAAGAAAAGTCCCTTATAAATATCATATAATTGAAGTGAGACTTAATAGTGTTGATGTAATTTGTATATAAAGTGTAAATAGACATAATTAAAAATATTATATGAAAACCCCATTACAGAATAAATTTTAATACCAAATAAAAAATGGATTGGATGTTTAACCCATAGAATAGAAATCGGGTTATGAATTCCCTTACCTCAAGATTGTCTTACATAAAAATTGTTTAAAATTCCTTTATAATTGTTATAATACTATTATTAGTATTTTACAGAAACATGTTCATGTTTATAATATCTTATATTACCATTTCATAACATAATTTCACATTTTAATTGTAAGTATTTTTCTCCTTGCACATTTTTTTGGGTGAGTTCTTTACATGATTTCAAAGATTGGTTCATGATGGATGTTCATGATGATTTGAAGTGAACCTCCAGAATTTTATTGGAGTAGTATTTGCATATTTCATGTAACATAAATTATACAATTTATCAATTTTTTAATTCTTACATGAGGATGATTCATAAGTTACAACATTAATTATGTTTGTTTAGATCATTTTAGTCGTTCTAGGATATTAATGACCTCATTTTGTTTTATAAATTAAAACCATATATAAAAAGTAATTATAGAACCATGTATGAGAAATAATACATATATTATAACCTGTTTATCACATAAAAATGGGTTTATGACTAGTCTAGAAGAATTTAAAGAAAAATGAAATCACATCGTCCATGATGTCGGTAATTCGACACATCATTGAAAATATTTTTAATTCCTTGAACAAGTCATAGAGGAGATGGAGAATGATGATGAATTTTCCATGAACATGAGAACATCCAGAATATAAAAGATTCTGGAGATTTCATGCCCCTTGGTTAAGATGAGGTGTGGAGACAATAAGAAGAAAAATGAATCTTGAAATAAAAGTAAACTTGAGAAATTTCTCGTTATAATTCGGCAGCCTAACAACATCTCTTAAAATTTCATAATAATAGATTGATGAGAGAAAGGGGAAATCTCATCAATCTTACATAATATGTACAGTGAATAGGGATATGGTATGAAATATCCCAACATAAGCCAAAGGGAAAAGAGGATAATATCATAAAATGAAAGAAAATAAAGAAAATAAAAGAGGATATTCACCTCTTGATCCCTTCTCCTTGGGAACCTTCATAAGGGCTTTGGTTTTGGTCTTTTGATGAGACCAATAGCTCTCAGACGTAGAGAAGATACATGTGAGGATTATTGGGTAGAACTCAGGAATGTATCATGGCTTAAGAGGTGTGGGAAGAAGAGCGGAGTGTGGGTGGTATTAATAGTGGAAGAGAGGGGGTATTTTTCATTATTTTAATCATTATTATAATATTTATTCCCAAGATTATGAATAGTCTTAGTTCATGAGACATTAAATTGTAATAATGTCATGTGAGTTCAAAACATGTGGCCTTAAATCACTTATGATGTCATAGATAGTTTATTTTACTGATAATTTGATTATTCGGTATTTTATCGTATTTCATAATTCATCGAAAATTCAATAATTTCAAAAAAATCCCAAAAATTGACCCAATAAATTTTTCGACATGTAGAATTCAAACATAAAGTCCATTTTCTGAAAACAATTTCCTAAATATTTTAATTTAATTTTAAAATTAAATCATACTTAATTCAAAATTTAAAAATTCTAATTCTATAACTACTTCTATATCACGATGAAAAATTAACCAAATGTTGTTGTCCTAAAGAATTAAGAAAATAAATTAATAATAAAACTTACTATTCATTACGGTCATATTAATATTCATAATGGAATGTTACTAATCACAAAAAAAAACATGTTGGTTTCATCAGACTCCAAATAACTTACTAAACACAATTGCAGATGACATTTTCTTGAAATTAAAAATATATAAGTGGAAAATTTATTTTTAAAGTCTAGTTATAAATATCTACTTCAAACAAAGTTCCATGCATTCCAATTTATTTTTTAAAAAAATTGGGGTGTTACACTTTCTATAACTAACTTCCATCTTTCCAAATATTAGGTTTAGTTTCCATCTATATAATATTCTTATCATTTATAAAGTCACATTTGTCTTAAATTTAGGTACTTTTTGAATCATTTAAGTACATTTTTTGGAGTTATTATTAGGGGAGTGTTTAGATTGATATTTCAGAAACAAATGTGAGAAAAAATTTCAGTGCACGGTTGGCACATTGTAAGGATAAAACGTGTTCCCAGACCAGCAATCTATGATCAAAATAATCATAATACCTTAAATAAATAAATAATTATGTTATTAATGAAAAATGATCCCATTGGATTAATAATAAGTGTTCTTCCCTTCATGAAATGAAAATACCTTTAAAATATCATTAAAAATGTTATTGAGGAAGATAACCTTTTAATTTTTAAAAACATTTTGGAAATAAATTTGTTTCTTTAAATCACTATTAAAAAAATTATTTTAAAATAACATTGTAAACTTGTATATTAATCCTCAAAGGAATGACAACAACTCATTCCATATTAAGTAAAAAAGATCATTGCATTTCTATTGCAAAAGGTTAGAAAATTTCATTGTTCGAAATGTGACTATAAGATTGCATTGAAAACATTTTTAAAACAAAAAATGGGAAAAAAATATTTAATATTCATGTTTAAAATGATAAAAAGCGTTTTGAATTTTCTTTTAAAAATAATTTTGAGAGAAGATAGATATGAGACCAAAGCAAGAAATGAAGTTATGGTTTCATAAATACATTTTTTAACAATAGGATATGTTCTAGAGAGATTAAAATGGTATTATCACTTGAAAAATATCATTAAATAACATAGGATCATAAAATGAATGTGCATATTGAAAAATAATGATATTACTTCCTTTAATGTAATTTCATGAATAAATACTCTGAATTAGAATCTGATTGTGAAATAAAAATTTAAAATTATAATAACAATGAATTGAGAATTAATAAATGAATAGATTATTTTTATCAACTTTAAATCATCATAAAATTTGTTGAAATAAAACCATATTTATTCAACATCATTATACACATAATCATATATTATTAATGAAAATTAGTTAATAATATAATTTAGTAAAGATCAATTGTTTAATAAAATCTCTTCACCACTTGGTAAAATTATGATATAATCCACTTATGTAAATTAATTCAAATTAAAACTCTCAATTATGTGATTATTGAATTATTTATGAAATTAAATTAAGGGATTTATATACACTATATATAATCAACTAGGTGTATAATATTACAATATTCCTTAATGAAAGAAAATTGAGACGAAATCTCTTACCTCATGAATTCCTATTGGTCCTACTTTCTTTTAAATCACACATATTTTTCTTAAAGAAGTTATTAAATTATTACAGAACCATCTTAATCTTAATTATTTAATATTTATAATACTTTTATAACATAATATTATCCATTCATTAATAATCTTTCACTATTTTCATTATTTTAGGTTAACTACATTGTTTTTCGATTGTGTTTTGACTTGTTATTTTTTATTCATATTACTTAGATAATGATTTAATAATGTATTAATTTAAAACATGATTTATATATTATATATATTGACTATGTATTGATTTTTAGTAATCCATTAAATTTAGTGATATTAGATGAAATGTACCATTCATGGAGATGGTAGATCATAAGTACATATGAAGGTTGCTTCCATTTTAATATCGTATGAAAAGAATGGAAATTTAGTGATATATATGTATATTATAATACCAGTATAATTTATATGTCACATATATCACATATATTTGTCAAACTCCTCCTTAAAACATTACATTTGAGTTGTTAATGAATTTCATCTCTTTGAGGAAGCATTTGTCCACGTATCCAAAATAAAGTAATTATATTCCCAAAATAGGTAAATCATAAAGGTGTGTGTCACAAAATAATTATAAAATCATAAATTAATTAAAAATATCATAAATATCATACCAAAACTATAAATATATAATTATTATAAAACACGAAATGTGGAATTCGAAGAACTAACGACATTAGTTTCTGAAGTAGTAGTGCTCCATTCACACGAATGAAATTGTGTATCCCATAGGATGTAAGTGTGGAAAGAAGTAGATCATACCCATAATGTAAAAAATATAATTTTATTTAGTATAATTATGTTATTAAATAATCATTATATAGTAAATATTTTATGTGGTGGATAAGGAAATAAAATACACCATTATCAAAATGTTACCTTGTCTTTGGGTTTCTTCCTTTGGTTTCAACTAAAAACATCAAAGATTTTCATTCTTAAAAAACATCAATAATGAAGAGATAAATGTTTGGGATATCTTATTGCTGGTTTTTTATTATCTAAAAGGCCTTATGTGTATGAATAAGTTAGAAAATAGAGATCATTTTTATTGTGGAGGAGGAGTTGAATTCTTGTAAATACCCAAAGGTAAACTATATTCATTGTTCTCTATTAAATCACGTGACCCCAATAATGAAAACATTGGATAAAATAGGTTATATGGTTGAAATATTTCCATAATAATTGTTTTTTTACAAGTGTATAGAGTTCCAATGTAAAATCATCTTTAACATAATCATTGTAATTAATTTTAATTACTTTCACTAATATTTTTGGTCAAAAAAATTATTTAAAATAATATAAATTAATAATTATGATGATTCAAAATAAAGAATATATTTTTAAAATTTTCAATTAGTTAAGTGGAAGAATTTAATTTAAAACAAATCTCATAGACAAAAGGAGAAAGCGGGTTTTTAATGTGAAAATTCCAAAAATGTTTGGAATGTTTTTATATAAAATTTCAATATTGGATTCATTATAATGAACTTGTGTGGATTAATATATGTATATTTTATATAATTTTACATTAGAAAAATATAAATAAAATTTAACTAAATAAATAAATTAGATGAATATTCAAGGTTTAATTAAAATTTAGTATTTTTCACTATTCATCAAAATGAATCTTCTCTGAAAAAACCAAAAATTCACCCTAATGTAAATTTTAAATTTTTTTAGAGAGCGGAATTTATTTTTTAATATAAAATTTATTAATTTTCTATGTTTAGAATTCAAATTAGTGTACCATTAAATGGAGTAATACTGCCTTTTGAAAAATGCATATTTTTATTCAAAAAATGGGATTTCTTCTTATATTATGCTAGCCAAATATATTGGATGAATTTAAAAATATTTTATTGAATAAATAATATATTTATATATATATCATTAATATCATTCATAAATTTTAATTCATTTAATTTTTCAATAAAAATTCCGTTATGACCCTAAAAATAGTTTTTTATAAAAACACATCAATTATATTAAATTGGTTATTATATTTATTTCTAATTAATTGGTAATGAATGAATTCATTTTTTATTTTTTTACCACTATAATATCATAAGTAACTTATTCATATTCATATCCACTTATTTAATATCTAGAAGTTATTTTTCATTTTAGATAATAATATTTATATTATTCTATAAAATGAGGTCATGTATGTAACACAAGTGGGAGAAAAAATTAGTTGTTCTGTGTATCACAAACAAGAATAGTTTTGTGTGAATTTCATTATATATAATATATTAATTTTTTTTAAAATAGAAACTTTATTTTATATTATTTGTATATTATATTACCTTATACACTTGTTGTTTCATGTCATATATGCTATTTAATGTAATATTGATATTTTAAAATTTTGGGGTGTTTCATTCTACCCACCTTAAATAAATTCTGAAATCATAATTTAAATATCATCATAGTAATTAGCCATTTTGTATTTTAAAATTTATTTGTTTAAGAAATTACTTAAAAAATTAATAATATAGTATCATATTATTAACAGATAATGGGAAGAAGGTCATTCATAAGGAATAACATATAACTTAGATAATACATAAGAGAAGATTAGTGAAATGTTACGTTATTCTCTTGTTGGAAACGTGTAAATTTCTAGAGATAGTGATTAAAGCAATTTGTCAAAAAAAATAGATTGTAAATATAATGTTGAGGGCCTAAAATCCATAAATCTAATATCTGTGAAAATGTCATTAATATCATTATAAATAATAGTAATATGATACAATTTTATTTCTAGAAATTTTTTTTTCTAAAACTGAGGAATTATTTTTTTTAAAGAAAATATGGAAATATAATTACATGATATGTATCTATCTAATAAGTAAATTTTAATAATTAGGTTTTCCTTCAATAATTTTAAAATTTAACACATTAATAAGTGGAATTAATACCCAAAATTTATTTTTTTATGTTTAAAGCACTAATTTTTACATTTAATGGATCATATGATTCCTAAAAGATTGAAAATCATTCCACCTATCTCTAAATATTTAGAAAAATTTATGGATATGAAATTAATATCTAAAACTAAAAATTAATACTATTATTTAATTATTAATATATATGTTGTTTTAGTTTACCTAAAGATAATGACACATTAACTAGGAAATTGTGTTGGCTAGTAGTAGGTGTAAAACCATTATCTTACAACAATTATGAATTGTAGCCCCACCACCTCACCAGATGTAATTTTTATTCACCTGAAATGTTGGTTTCTCATTTCTTAAACTACATTAATATATTTCATATTAAATTTCCAAGAGTTATGATGGATATCCTTGAAATTTAATCAATATATAATTTTGTAATAAGGGTTTACACACATCCTAGTATTTGAAATGTATAATAATTCTAGTTGTTTATAATAATCATATTATCCCAAATGATTATCAACACATTTCAACTGATATATATAATTTATAGAGGCCTTTTTTACTCAAATACAATTTCCAAAAAACATGTACTAAACAAATGGGTTGTTTTTCTATAAAGTTCATCTAAAATATCCTTAATATTTATAGACTCCCCTTAAATAAAACATAAAAAGATTATTAATACATTAATAATATTTTATATCTTAAACATATCAACCCATGATGGTATTCTTGATTCAGAAAGACACTATAACCATTTATTTAACAATTCTGATAGTAATTTAAGTTGGTTTAAAAAATTTAATAATTCTTGGTTAAAGCCCTCGAGACTCACTATTGTTTGGCGTATTGCTCATGGTAGGATTCCCACTGATATCTATTTACAATATTTCCGGATTAATCTATGTTATAAATGTTGTATATTTAATCAGCATCAAGAGGACATTAATAAGCTCTTCCTTTCTTGTGATATGGAAACTTCCCTTTGGCATTAAATTCTTGATATTTTTGCGTACATATGGTTTCCTTGTAGCTCTATAACCACTGAGTTACAGCGATATGTGGATTTATCTAACTCTAGAAGTTTAAGATTATTTTTCTATTAGCTGCAGTAGAGCTTCAACATGTGATATAGTATGGTATAAATGAATTTATTTATAAAAACAACTCATTAATGCCCAATTCTGGTAAACTTATAATTCTCATTACTATATGGGCGGCTACTTTGCTTTAGAAGGATCATTGCAGTAAATCGGTTAGAGATCTTGGGATTCATAGGCACATAGATGCTCATGGGAGTTACCCTCGCCCTAAATACACCATAGAAGTCAGTTAGAATGATCGACCTCCAGGTTGGATTAAAATCAACGTTGATGGTGCTTCTAAAGGTAACCCAGGCCCTGCAATCTATGGTGCCATCTTTAGAACCCACCTGGACTAGGTTCTTGAATTCTTATATGGATCTTGTGTCTTCGCCTCCTCCCTAGAAGCTAAGATGATGAGTGTGATTCATGCTACTCATTTTTCCTAGATACACAACTGGAACTATATTTGGATCATAGCAACTAAACTACAATTTTCCTAGACATTAGGAATGGTGTCGTTCACCTAGCATGGATTCTTACTCCTCACTGGATGAACTATTTTCACTCTCAATCGGAAGTCTACTTCATTATCACCCATACCTACCGTGAAGCTGAAAAGCTCATTAATGGACTTTCTAACATGGGAGTTAATCACAAGGTCTCCTAGAGGGATGACATTCCTCCTAAGTTAGTCACTCTTTATGTCAGAGATATTAATAAAATTCATTAATTCAAACTCATGTAATAATTTCTTATATTATTTTTAATAAAGTCTGTGTTTTTGTCTTTGAACCGAAAACCACCCATTTTAAAAAAAATTCCCTTTCCTTGGGGATACCCATTAGAAGGGGTAATTGACATGGTTAATGTCCACATTAACCACATTTAAGGAAAAAATTATTAAATGGTCTCCATGATGGTATTTTTTTCCTTCTATTTTACTCTTCATTTTTCATTCAAAATTACATGCTTAATGCCCTCATTTTCACCACAAAAACCATTTAACCATTCCTTTGAAGAAAATTTCTTAATTTATCCTTCCACATTAGTTTCATTATTGAAATTGAGCCTTCTTTTCTCCATGGTCTCCACCACATGAGTTCATAAAAAACTCCATCATTCTCTTCTAAAGTGATTTTGAGTGTTGTTTAAGTTATATTTTGTTAACCATATTTTAGGAATAATGATTAAGAATAAACATGATATCTTTCACTCTAATCAGCATCCCATTTTTTCACATTTTCTCAAACATTTCCTTGATGTCCAGTGTTAACATAATTTCATTGGATTCTAGCCATAGACTGAAACAAAAAAAAGTGTTAGAAACAATGATCAAAACAGGAGAACCGTATAATCATTTATAGGAAGCCTAACACATGAAACCATATTTTTAATCTAAGATACCATTATTTTATTTTAATAAATTCATTATCATCATCTTTTCAAATCTTTCTTAATGGTTTATAATAAAAATGGGAATTTCCCTAAGCATATCCCCACAAAGTAACGAAACAAGTTCACAATAAGTCCCATTTTAATGTACTATTAATGCTAGAGTCAATCCCAACGTGCTCTTTTTAGAGTGATTATCTCTAGGTACATCTATACTAAAACCACGTCTACATTTCGAATCCATACATATATTTATTTCAAAGAAAAAAATACATAATATATGTCTAATGGAAACATTATGATTTCATTATATACATATACTAATATTCAATCATAGGTTTATGATCCCTTATATTATTGTTCTTAAATCTAGATTCATTGTTTGTTACCAAGAAATCATTGATATAAATTATTGTAAAAAAAACCCAAGTATGACCAGATTTGGTTTTTAATACCATTACATTGGAAAATTATACAAGGAAACACACCTAGAAGGAGTGATCAGTTTTATATTATTGGTAATCTAGATAAGTACTTGAGACTTAAATTAAATTTTATAATAAAAATTATAACAAGGATTATTTTAGAATTAATTAATTCCATCTAGTGTATCCATTTGTATTGGTCATAGTAACCTTCATGGAATCCTAGGGAACGAAAATAAAATAATATTGATCATAAATGCTCAGTAATATTCAAATAAAGTGGAATAAATAATAAATTAAATAGAAAAATAAATATTGAAGGTATATTACTGAATACACATTCAATATAATCAATAAACATCTAAGGAAGTACATAAAAAATATTAAAAGGTTAATAACTGAAAATTATTTTTATTTAAATAACCTGACAAGGAATAATCAAAATAGAAAGGTAGATAAGTGAAAATACATCTTTTTAATTAATAAAGTGATAAAGAACTCATCCATAGATTTTTTTCATAGTGAAAATATCATGGGTATTAATAACTGAATCTGAATGAAGCCAATGAATAATTATTAGTTGTATTTTTCATATGTACAAGATAAATATACCATCAAGACCATTCACAACATATTTTAAAACATACTGGAAAAAACCTCACTAAATATAGGCAACTAACTCCTCTCATAACACTATAGATACATCAAGGGTCTACCTATAACCACCCTCATTCATGTCATACCTTTCCAAAAAATCTCTTAATTATCAAATAATTAATTTAGTACATGAATAAGGTGCCTTATCAAATATTTTTATTGAGTGAAGGATAAAAATTTATCAATATTTCCACATTTAATTAAACAACTATCATGTAAACACATTATGTGAAAATAATATTTTTTTTACGAAAAAAATACATCCATGATAAATGATATGAATATTTTAAAAAAATTAATTAGTAATGATCACCGTAGTAAGATTAATACAAAGAGAATTTAAGGATGAACAAACTTATTCAAGTTAATTTAAAATCTATCCTTGATCAATATAATCATATTCAATTTTATAAATAATTATGATGGAATCAATATGACATATAACTGTTGTATTAAGAAAAAGGGTTCTTTTTATTGGTGAAATAAAAATATATTTAAAAATTTTCATAAGGAAAATATCCATTTCCATTTGAAAAACAGTTTTTAAAACCATTTCATTGAAAATTAAATTTTTTAAAAAAATTAAATATAAACACATAGAATATCCAAGAAATATTTAATAAATTGATGGTGGGCAATTAACTATTTTAAAAGGCCATTCCTTTTGTATTATAAACGGTTAGAAAATTCACTTATTCAAAAAGTAACCAGACGATTACTTCAAAAAAACATTAAAAATAAATATTTGTCAAAATGAAATTTAAAAATATTATTTCAATGGATAGAAACATTTTTGAAAACATTTTAAAAAATAATGGTTTTTAAAGAAAATATATTTCTATCCAGACAGAGAAATTAAGTTGGGTCTTTTAAAATGTTTTTTTAAAATATTTTAATAACCAATAAGTGGGAAGAATGGTAAAATCACTTGAAAAATATCATGAATTACTAGAGAAGAATAAAAGTAATGTTTTTACTGAAAAATTATAATATAATTTCCTATAATGTGATTTCAGTAATAAACCATCTCGATTAGAATGATATTATTAAATAAATTCTTAAAATGATTCTAAAATTGATGTGAGAATCGATAAACAATTTGATTATGTGTATCATCAATAAATACACATAAAACAATTAAAAATACATTAATATATATTAAAAGTAATTTTACACATAACATAATAATATTAACAACAATGAATAAAAAATTGACCTATTAAAGTGGAATAATATGATAAAAAATCATAACCACTTGGTAACATTAACTTCAAATCATCTTTTATGAAATATTTAATATTGAAACTCTGTAAATAACTATAAATGAATTATTCATTATATTTAATTTTAATGTGGAATTATATACATTGTAAGAAATAAACAATTTTAAAAAAATTGTAATATGACTTAAAAAAGTGAAATTAAGAAGAAATCACTGACCACGTGCTTTAATTTTGGTAATACTAGATTTAAACTCTTGTATAGTGGAATTAAAAATGTTATTAACTTATTCTAGAAATTTTTGATTATTTATTATATCATAATTCATTCTTTTATGACATATTATTACCCATTTATTAATAATAATTCATCATTTTTATCATTTTGTTTAATAACATCATTGTTTTTAGAGTATGTTTTGACTTATAATTTATTGTTTCTCTCAATATGATCATGATATCGTAGTCTATAGAATTTAAAACATGATTTTTATATCATATATATTTATTATATATGTATTTATAGTAATCCAAAAAAAATAATAATATTAAATTAAATGGATCATTCATGGATATTCCAAGTCATACATATGCATGAACAATGCTTCAATTTTACTATTGTATGAAAAGAATGAAAATTAAAAAATATATATTTATATTATAATTTAAGTATAATTTTTATGTTTTATATATCATATTTTCTAATTAACTTCATCCTTAATACATTCCATGTAATGTGTAAATGAACCACGTCGCACTAAGGAGGTGGTAACCCACACATCAGGAAGCGAGGTTATCATATTCCAAAAAAAATGTAAAGCATAAAATTATGTCTGATATAAAAATTACAAAAGAATAAATTCATCCTAAATATAATATATATAATATATAAAATATAAATACATAGTTTTTTCATGACCTTGAATGTGGGTAATGGAAAAAATAATGGCATCAGTTCGTAAGGCGACACTCCTCTATGAACATGTAAGATGATTGTGTATCCCATTTGATGGAAGTGTGTAATCTTTCAGATATTAAAAATGACATAACAACATCTTATTATAGTTAGTATATTTAGTTTAGTATATAATCATTATATATGAATAATTGAAGGTTGTGGAGAAAAAAATAAAATGAAAATTTTCTTTATAAAAGCATTACCTATTCTTCATGTTTCGTCATTTGGATACTACAAAAAAGTAAAAGGTTTTATTTCTTCAAAAAATGAGGCTTATAGGATTTTGTGAAGGAATTTTAGGATCTATTTTTCAATGGTGTATACAAGACAAATAGCTGATAGGTATAATAGTGTGAGGAGAGTGAGTTCCCTTTTATTATTGAGGAGGAGTCACCTTCTTGTAGATACTAGAAGGTAATCATTTTTAGGAGGCATCCCTTACATTATGTGTCTAAAATAATGAATATAATTAGATAAAATTGGTTATATAGTCAAAATATGTCTATAAAATTGGTTTTTTAATATGTTATATGTCAATTACAAGATTAATTATTTATCACTCAGTAAACTTGTGTTCATATTAATTATTGTAATTAATTTTATATTCATTTTTAATTAACTATAAATAAATAAAATCATTTTATATTTTTTTAAACATTCAATTTTTATAATTTATTTTCTCCTATAATAAAATACAATATAATTTCTAGTAGATAATTTTCATTTCAACTAACAATATTATTAGTATTCTAGAAAACACGGTCTTGCATATAACGTATGATATCAAAGAAAGTATTTATTTTATATAACGCAAGTTTACTCACTATTACATTCATTAAAAGATATATCATTGGTTAAATTTATTTAATATTAAATATATTATAAAGTCTTGGTATGTTATATTCACTTCTAGACTATGTTTTGTGTGTCATACACATTATTGAATATGATATTCATATTTTAAAATTTGAGGGTGTTTCATTATTGTAGTTAATAAAGAAAATATAAAAAGAATTTTTTAACTATTATTCATTAACCACTCCACACATGAACTAAAGACAATTTGAGAGGGTATATATATAATTATATATATTTGGAATCATTATATATTTATTATCATTCACCAATGAATATTTTTACATTTAGATTTATTTATTTCATTAATCTCCAACTAGCGCTCATAGTGTGGAAGGTTGCTCCCATGAATGAACATAAAATAGTATAATAGTGTAAGAGTGTGGACATAATGTGTTTGGTTTTTTGAAAAACCCAATCGTTATTGTGAATATTTTTGTTGTTATAATAATCTTCTTAACAATATGTTATTTTTGTACTGAAGGAATTATGACTCAGATTCAGACTGAACCCCTTGTTTTATTCTGTGGTGTGATATATTTGATTTTTTTCTACATTAAAAATAATTTTATTATTTTAATAAGTGAACAAAACTACTACTTTGATAATGAATATTAACAAGTGTTTATATAAATTATCTGATTAATTAAATTATTTTAAAAAGATAATGTGATTCCATATATTATTTTAACTAATCCTTAATCTATCATTGATAAATATTTTAAATGATAAAACATATATTATTCTAAAATTTTTGTTAACTTTTTATTATAAACTAATTGTTGTATTTTTGCAATTTATTTTTAGCAAAAATTTATTTGGATCCCAAGCCACACCATCTTATATTACTCACTGAGACCATCATTTTCTATCAATTTAATTTTAAGTAACATTTTAACACTGATTCAATTATCTTTTTATGATATTTTTTATTGATTCATTTAATTATTTATGGATAATAAACAAGAAGTAATAACTAAAAAAATACCTCATTATTTTAATGGAACTTAATATGGTAAGTGGAAAATTAAAATTACAATGTATATTGAGAGAGAGGGTTTTGATATATGGACTATTATAAAATATAACTGTGAATTACACATATATGATAGAACAAATAAGATTTTTCCCACTAAATAATCAAATAATAATAATTATAAATAGATAAATGAATTATATTGATCTTTGTATGATGGTGAATTTAATAGAATTTCTTTTTGTACTACTATATTTGAAATTTTTTATTTTATACCTATTTCACACGAAGTAAAATATAATGTCAGTGAAATGCACTGAAATACTTATAATACTAAATAAGGTACATTTCAAATAAAAATTAATGAATCTATTTGTGAAATGTATATTATTTTAATTGATATCATGAATAAAATTTCTTTCATTGGGGAAATATATTTCTTTTAAAGATAAAGTAATGGGAATTTTGAGTTGTTTTCCAAATAAATAGAGAGGGACATTTGTGTTAATCTGAGAGTCATGTGATTTTATCCAGTCAAATTCTTAATAATAGATAGAAAAATATATTATTTATTAGGAGGAACTGATGGTAATAATATTTTATTTTGATAAACCAAAAAGGAAATAAATAACCTTTAGAACTACTACTTCAAATCAAAAGAAGAAAACCATAGTAGACTGTTCAAGTAATGAAGTGTGACCAACTAATAGTGATTAAAAAATGGACCACATGATTAGAAGAATCAAGAAAATTTTAAAATGGACTATGTTATTTCAGAACAAATTAATAATGTAAAATATGATACAAAAGGTAATTAGTAAAAGGATTGGAAGAAAGATTTTACTATGAATGATAAATTTTTCAATCAGTTTAAGAGGAAAGGTTATTTCAATGATGCCTAAATATATGATTTAAGAAGAAATATGATATCATGGATAATAGGTATAATAAATACATGAATGAAAAATGGATTTTAAGAAAAAAATCTTGATTTAAACAGACACAACCAAAGAAGATAATCTTGATAGAGCTAACATGTGATTTATGAAAAACACATATGAGGTATATTGTATTTTTTCCATATCATGTTCTTATTTATAATAAATTTGGTAAGGAAAACAATGACAAGAACATGAATAATTACAAGGTTTTTTAATAAAATAATATGTTTCAAGATACAATTAAATATATTAATGATATATATATGATTCAAAAGTTGAATAACTCCAATAATTTTAGTTTTAGGACATATATTGCTATTGAGAATGATAGAATTACGTAGTATATAAAATAGAGTAATGAGTTAAATACATCTAATGAGAAACTAATTAATTTCCTTGAATTATTTATAAATGGGAGAAACACTCTTACTCAGATTCATGGAAATAAAATTACTCCTCAGTACACTACTGGAATATACTATCAACCTGGAAAAAGAAAATTCAATAACAATTGTTTTATTTGATGATCTAGTTCGAAAAAATATTTTACTAGTTTGTATTCATCTATACCTAAAAATTTATTTAAGATGAAATGTTTAAAATATGATTTTATATTTTTTAAACAATTATTGATTCCTAAATCTTCGATGGAAAAATTTTCTTGACCCAATGAAAGTTTCCTATAAAAGTTATTTTTGTTTATTTTTTTTAGGAAATCTATTTGAAATGCTCTTGTATGAGCATATGGTATATTAATAGTTTCTATTATAGATTAATGGATATATATTATTAATGTTTTAAGAACTATGCCGTAGTGGATGGTGGACATGATACTTTTTGTGATAATACCAAAGGAAATATCTTTAGACTAGGTCAACTAGGTAACTCTTAAACTATTTAAATTTCTAATGTTCTATTTATAAATGTTCTAATGTATAATATTCTTATAATAACATAATTATGTTTATATGGTTTTTTTGTTATGTTAGAAAATAATCCATTATATTTTTTCAATCAAACAATTATCCATTTTTACTTTTTTAAGAAATTGTAATATTTATGTTATTAATTTAGAATCATTAAATTTTTAAAAAATTTATTGTGTATCTTCCTTTCACTATGAATATTCTATTTTATATATATTTCTAGCCCATTATAATATTCATTCTCAAAGAAATATAAGTAAAAACATTTTATTCATGGATGTTCCTAAACTAGAATTCTCAAATGATAATGTTTGTTACCCATGTCAAAAATAAAAACATAATAATATCTCATTCAAATCAATAAAATAAATTACAACTTCTAAACCATTAGAAGTTTTTCACATAGTTTTTGTTAATCCTTCTAGACTTTATATCTTAAATTGGAAGAATTATTTTTATGTTCTAGTAGATTATTTTTTTAATATACTTAAGTATTCTTTCTAGATCACAATAGTTAATCTTGTTACTATTTGACTAATTATGCTAAATCTGTATAAGATAATTTTTGACATAGAATTAGGTATTAAGAAGTGATCATGGAAACGTGTTTGAAAATCATGATTTAGAATCTTTTTTCTCAAAAAATGGATACAATCATATCTTTTCAACAGTTAGGAATGCATAGAAAAAATGGGGTAGTAGATTGGAATAATTGAACACTTCAAGATATTTCCCTGACAATGCTCAAATTTTATGAATTATCTATTTATTTTTGGGAAGAATCTGTGAATAAGTATTTTTATATAATTAAGAGAGATTATGTTTGACCTATATTTAATAAAACTCCTTATGAATATTTTAATGTTATAAAACCAAAGATTAATTAATTTGAATATTTTTTTTGTAAAGTATTTATTCATAATATGAGGATAATATTGAAAATTTTCCCTCTAAGTGTGATGAAATAATTTTCCTTTGTTATCAAAATTCTATTAAATAATATAGTTTGTTTGACAAAAGAAAAATTATTTTCTAAGAATATATTAATGAAATATTAGATGAAACTGACCTACATGATCCTGAAACCTCTTTTGAAAACCAAAATGTTGATACATAAAATATGAATATCATTTCCAAAATTTCGAAGTTAAAACCCAAAAGTGGTTTTAGGACCCTCATGTATCAAAATTAAATCCTAAAAGTATTGAAATTAAAACATAAAATTTCTAAATATGATACTTTTGGTGGCAATTCCAAAGGAAATACCTTTATACCCGGTCAAATAGGTAACTCTAAACACTTTAAAAATTTGTGGCTTTAATTTCGATACATTTAGGATTTAATTTTGATACTTGAGGGTCCTAAAACCACTTTTTTGTTTTAATTTCAAAATTTTGGAATTGATATTCATATTTGATAGATCATCATTTTGGTTTTCAAAAGTGGTTTTAGGATCATGTGGATCTGTTTCATAAAATATTACATGAATATATTCTTCGAAAATCATTTATCTTTTGTCAAACAAACTATATGATTTAATAGAATTTCAATAACCAAAGAAAATTATTTCATAACCCTTAGAGGGATGTTTTTCAATATTATCCTTTGTATTATGAATAAATAATTTTCAAAAAAATACAAATTAATTATCCTTAGGTTTTATAACATTAAAATATTCATAAAGTGTTTTTTAATATAGTTATAACAAAAACTCTATTAATTATATAAAAATATTAATTAATATATTCTTCCCAAAAATAAATAGAAAATTCATAGAAATTGAGCATGGTCAGGGAAATTTCTAGAAGTGTTGTTTTACTCCATTCTACTACCCCATTTTTTCTATGCATTCTTAGATGTGGAAAAGTATTTATTGTATCAATTTTATTGAGAAAAAAGATTCAAAATCATGATATTCAAAAACATGTCCATGATCACTTCTTAAGACCTAATTCAATGTCCAAAATTATCTTATACAGATTTAGCATAATTAGTCAAATAGGTACAAGATTAACTATTGTGATGTCAAAAGATTACCTAAGTATATTAAGAAACATCATATAATAGAACATAAACAAAATTCTTACCAGTTAAGATATAAACTCTAGAATTTCAAAAAAAATCTATGTGAACCAATTCAAGGAGTTTATTAGTTGAAATTTATTTTATTTATTTGATAGAGATATTGTGATGTTTTACTTTTTGACATGGGTAAAAAACATTATCATTTGGGAATTCTAGTTTAGGTGAATCCATGAATAAACATTTCCTAGTTATATTTCAATGAGAATGAATATTATAATGGACTGGACATCTATATGATAGAGAATATTCATAGTGAAAGGAAGCTACACAAGAAATTTTCAATGAAATTAATGAATCTAAATTCATAACAGAAACATTACAATTTCTTAGAGAAGTAAAAATTGAATAATTTTTAGATTAACAAATGAATGAATTGTTATCTAACATAACACAAAACCCATCTAAAAAATTATAATATTATAAGAATATTATACATTAATAAATCTATAAATTGAACATTAGAAATTAAAATGTTGTAAGAGTTACCTATTTGACCTAGTCTAAAGATATTTCCTTTGGAATTGTCACCAAAAGTATCATGTCCACTATCCACGATGGCACGGTTCTTAAAAAATGAATAATATGTATTCATTAATCTAGAATAGTTCCTATTCATATACCATATGATCATACTAGATCATTTCTAAATGGTTTCTCATAAAACATTTTACAACCAACATAACTTTTATAGGAAAATTTTATAGGGTTAAGAAATGTTTGTCATCAATGACCTAGGAATCCAAAATTGTTAAAAAAATTATAAAATAATATTTTAAACTTTCCATCATAAATAATTATTTATGCCTAGATGAATAAAATCTAGTAAAATATTTTTCCGAACTGTATCTTGGAATAATACAATTTTTATTGAATTTTCTTCTTCCAGGTTGATAGCATATTTTAGTAGTGTACTGAGGAGTGATTTTACTTCCAGGAATCTGAGTAAGAGTGTTTATCCCATTTATAAATCATGTCAGGACATTAATTAGTGTCTTATTAGATATATTTATCTCATTATTATGTTATATAAATGGAGCATTTTTATCTTTCTCAATAGCAAGACATTCCACAAAACTGTAATTATTGGAATAATTCAACTTTAGAATCATATATTTATAATTGATATATTGAATTGTATCATGAATCGTATTATAGTATTAAAAAATCTTGTCATTAGACATGTTCTTTTCATTGTTTTCATCACAAAATTTATTATAAATAAGAACATTATATGTAAAAAATTAAATATACCTCATATGTGTTTTTCATAAATCACATGTTAGCTCTATGAGGATTATCTCCTTTGGATATGTCTAGTTGAATAAAGATTTATTTCTTAAAAATCCATTTTTCATTCATATATATCTTGTTCCTGTTATCCCTTCCATAGTATTTATTATTAAATATTATATTAGGACATCATTGATATAACCTTTCCTCTTAAATTGATTGAAAATTTTATCATTCATAGTAAAATATTTCTTCCAATACTTTAACTAATTACCTTTATTATCATATTTTAAATTATTAATTTGTTCCTAAATAAATTCGTCCATTTTTATAATGTTCTTGATTATTCTTTCCATGTGGTCTATTTTTTAATCACTATCATTTGGTGACTCTTCATTACTTGAACAGTCTACTATGGTTTTCTTCTTTTAATTTTAAGTAGTTTTTCTGAATGATATTGATTTAATTTTTTCGATTATCCAAATAAAATATTATTACCTTGAATTCTTCATGTAATATTTTTTAATTCTTACATGAGGATGATTCATATGTTAAAATATTAATGTTGTTTATTTAGATTATTTTAGTTGTTCTTTGATAATAACGACCTCATTTTGATTTATAAATTAAAACCATGTGTACAAAAGGATTACCAAACTATGGATGAGAAATAATATATATATATTTCAACGTGGTTATACCATAAAAATGGGTTCATGATCACACTTGATGGATTTAAAGAAAAATTAAATTTCATCATCCATGATGTCGGTAATTCGACACATCATGGACAATGTTTTTAATTACTTGAATAAGTGGGAGAGGAGAAAAAGAATGATGAAGAATTTTCCAAAAATGAAAACATATAGAATAAGCATGATTATAGAGCTTTAATGCCTATTGGTTAAGAGGATGTGAGTAAAGAAGAATAAAATAATTGAATCTTACTATAAAAGAAAACATGAAAAATTTCTCATGAAAATTTTGTATCCTAACGGCGTCTCTTAGAATTTAATAAAAACATTATGATGAGAGAAAAGGGATATATCATCACTCTTACATAATATTTATAGTAAGGGGGGATATGGAATAAAATATCCCAACATAATCCAAAGGTAAAGGAAGAAAATAACATAAAATGAAATAAAGGAATGAAAAAAATAGGATATTTACTTCATGATCTCTTCTCCTTGATATCCTTATTAAGGACTATGGTTTTGGAACTGTTGTGATACCCGTAGATCTAGGACAAAGATAGAGCCTTGGGAGGTGTTTTGGGCAGAACATAGGCACAAATCTAGGCCTGAGAGGTGTGGGAATAAGAGGGATTGAGGGTGGTATTTATAGTGGTGGAGAGATGGTATTTTTCATTATTTTAATCATTATTATAATATTTTCCCAATGATTTTGAATAGTCATAGTTAATGTGACCTCAAAAAGTAATAATGTCATGTGAGTTTGAAACAAGTGGCCTTATATCTCTTATGATGTCATAAATAGTGTATTTTACTGATAATTTGATTATACAGTATTTTATCATATTTCACTATTCATTGAAAATTCAAGAATTTCGAAAAAATCCCAAAAAAATTACCCTAATAATTTTTTGATGTTTAGAATTAAAAAATGAAGTCCATTTTTTGAAAATAATTTTTTAAATATTAGTAATTAAATTTTTACATAAAATCATAATTAATTCAAAAATTAAGAATTCTCATTCTATAACTATTTTGATATCACATAGAAAAATTAATATAGATGATATTATCATAAAGCCTTAAGAAAATAAAATAAAAATAAAATTTACTATTAATTATGGTTATATTAATATTCATAAGGATATTTTAATATTCATAAAAAACAAGTTGGTTCCCTCAGACTCCAAATCACATACTGAACATAATTTTAGATGATAGTTTCTTGAAATTAAAAACATAGATGTGGAAAAATTATGTTTAAATGCTAGTTATAAATATCTACTTTAAACAGAGTTCCATGATTTTTTATTTATTTTTAAAAAATCATGGGGTGTTACATTATCCCCGCCATCTAGAGATTGGATCCTCGCAATTTTATTTAATTATTAACAAACAGAGTGTACTTTTCCCTCATAGAATTTTCAGACTCCCATGTTGCTTTTTCAACCGTGTGGTTTCTCAACAAAACCATTACCTAGTAGATTTCCTTAATCCGCAATACTTGTTCGCTTCAATCAATAATCTGAACTGGTCTCTATTTTTAATAAAGGTTCTCTTCTAGCTGAACTGCTTCTAGGAACAAGACATGTGATGAATCTGGAACATACTTTCCCATCACCAAAACATGAAAAAATTGTGTACCAGAGACAAACTCGGAGGTAAAGCTATGCGGTATGCAACTGTTCCAACTTTCTCCAAGATTTGAAAAGTAATAATAAACCTTGTACATAGCTTCCATTTCTTACCCAAACGCATCACACTTTTCAAGGAGATATTTTATGGAAAACATGTTCACCAACCATGAATGATAAGTCTTTCCTTCTGTTATCGGCATAACTTTTTTACCTGTTTTGAGTTTTCCTCATGTGCTGCTGGATCATCCTCACTTTCTTAGCCAATTCTTCTACTAATTCTGGCCCGATCACGTTTCTTTCACTGACTTCATCTGAAAATGCTAGAGTCCGAAACCGCTTCAAATACAAAGCATCAAAAGGTGCCATCTGAATACTGGAAAGAAAAATATTTTTATAAGAAAAAAACTAAAGAAAGATGTTGATCCCAAATTCCCTAGTTGTCCAATGAACATGATCATAACATATCCTCCAATGTTTTAATTGTTTGTTCAGACTTCCCTTTTTATTAAGGATTAAAAGCTGTACTGAAATTTAATTTCATTCCCAACGACTTCTAAAGTCCCTTCCAAAAGTTATAAGTGAATCTAGGATCCCGATCAGATACAATGGAAAGAGGAACTCCATGTAACCTGAAAATCTCCTTGTGGTATAGTCAAGAATGTTTATCCATTGACATTTTATCTCGAATAGAGAAAAAATGTGCATATTTTTTCATCCATTTATCAATAACCCAAATTTCATTGTTACCTCAAGAAGTCTTTTGTAGTCTCACTATAAATTCAATGGATACATTCTCCCATTTCCACTCTGACACTGGAAACAGTTGGATCATTCCCTTTAGTAACTACCACTCTACTTTAACTTGTTGACATGTAAAACATTTCATGGTAAAATCAGAAATATCTCTTTTCCTTCCATCCACTAGTAATACTCTCGATGTTTTCTATACATCTTAGTACTGCCAGGATGAAAAGAAAATTGAGAACTCTGAGATTCACACAAGAAATTGTTCTTTAACAAAGAATCACTAGGCACACACAACCATTTTCCAAATCTGAAAACACAATATTTATAAAGGATAAATTATGGAAACTTACCCATTTTAACCAATTCTACCTTTTTCTATAACTCACGGTATTCCTTTTGTGATGCTTATTCGTGTCTGACAATGATGTATGCACCAAAACCTAAAACAAAATAGAGGCATTTCTTACACCAGCAAGTTCAAATCCAAAATTAATCAAATCAATAATCAGGGGATCATTTTTCAAATGTAGCATGTTTAATGATGTTTGATGTTTCTGACTCAAGGAATATTCTACATTGTTTGATTTTCTAATATGGTATTTGGTCGTGAAATCATAATACTTTATCAGTTCAATCCATAATCTATACCTCACGATTAATTCTTTCCGAGTGAATATATACTTCCGACTTTTATGGTTAGTATATATTTGAGATTTGGCTCCGTATAAGTGATGCCTCCCAATTATCAAAGAAAAAAACCACAGCTGCCAATTCCAAATCATGTGTGGGATAATTTAGCTCATGAGGTTTAAGTTGCCTCGATGCATAGGCAATTACCTAATCATTCTTCATCAAAACACAACTAAGTCCCTTCAAAGAAGAATCATTGTAGATAGAAAACTCATCATTCTGGGAAGGTAAGACCAAAACTGGAGCATTCAACAATCTCTTCATCAGTTCCTAAAATCAAACATCACATTCTTCTGCCCAAAAAAATGTAACCCCTTTCTGTGTTAACTTAGTTATCATCCAAGATAACTGTGCAATGTTTTTAACAAACCATCAGTAATAACCTTCTATACCAAGAAAACTATGAATCTCTGTAACATTTGTGGGTCTTTTCCATTCATCAACTACTATTTTGCAAGGATAAACTATTATTCTATCCTTATTTACAATGTGTCCAAGAAAAGAAATTTTTTGCAACCAAAAATCACGCTTGATGAATTTTCTATAAAGATTCTTGTTTTTTATGATTTTTAAAACTACCCTTTGATGTTTTTCATGCTCCTATTCATTTTTATAAAATACTAGAATTTCATCAATAAATATAACCACAAACTTATACAAGAACTCCTGAAATACTTTATTCATAACATTCATAAATACACCAGGTGTGTTAGATAACACAATGGGCATAAAAACAAATTCAAAATTCCCATATCTAGTACGAAATGTTGTTTTGGGATTTCATCCTTCTTCACCTTGAGCTGATTGTATCCAGATCTCAAGTCAGTACTAAAAAAGTATTGAGCCCCCTAGTGGTGATCAAGAAAGTCATCGATGTAAGGCAAATGATACTTATTTTTAACAATGATGTTATTCAAAGAACTTTAATTAATGAAATGTCTCATGAAACCATCATTCTTTTTATAAAAAAATAGGGGCACCCCATTGTGAAGTACTAGGAAGAATAAAGCTTTTATCAGGAAAATCCTACAACTGATTTTTCAATTCAAGAAGTTCTATTTGAGCCATACGATATGGGGGTTTTGAAATTGTCTTAGAATCAAGAACTAAGTCAATTGTAAATTTGACTTCCCGATCAGGTATGAAATTGGGTAACTCATCAGGAAAAACATCATGTTATTCATTTACCATGAGCATATCATTAATCTAAATAGTTCCCTTGTTTTTAACAATATGAGAGAGATAACATTAATTTCTATCTATCAATAATTTTCTAGATTCCTAGTATGTTATCAATTGTATGGGATCATTCTTGTATTTGAAGAGAAACTATTTTGGAAAAAAAACTTCTTTATCTCTAAAGTTAATCTTTGATTGATAAACCAAAAGCTAATTCATTCCCAGAATAACATAAAACTCGACTAAGGGTAAAACAACAAGGTTAAAAAGTAATTTATTTCCACAAACAACAATAGAAAGATTCTTATAGTTCCTTTTCTCTATAAAATTTCCCAATGGTGTTTTCCCAACAAGTTCGAGTCTCATTTGTTGAGGTGATACTTCCAATTTACCAGAAAATTTCTCAGAGATGAAGGAATGTGTAGACCCCGTATCAAACAAAACATTATAAAAACTTGAGTGAGCCAAAAAATTAACTGATACAACTTCATTGGATGGCCTAACATCTGCTGACATAGTCACAAATGATCTCACTACACCTTTCTGCTTGTAGTATGGCTTTATTACATCATTCAGATCTCTCTTTCCAAAAGCATTTGCATAATGACTCATCACACCACATTTAAAACACTTCACAGTTTTCTTATCAGAATTAGTATTTGGATCATTTTCATTACAATCTTAGGCATTATGTCTAATCATACCACATTTAATACACTTTCTAGTTTTTCTAAGACATTCCCCAGGGTGTTTCTTACCACACTTTTCACAAACTAGATATTGGATTTTCATACCATCATATTTCATTGGTTGATTCTTACCCATATAGTTATATATAGACTTATTCTTCCCCTTATTACCAAAATGTACATGATTGTCATCAAAATCCATCTCGACCCTCTCAGCACATTAGACAAGTTTCTCATAACTTTTGAATTCCGGGAGTCCAACACACTTCGATACCTTGGATTTAGAGCCTTGAGTAAAAATTAGATGATTTTGCTATCTAGATCCAGAATAATATTTAGAGAATACCTCACCAGTCGGGTGAAGTTTTCTTCCAACACATCCACTGAATCCTCCTCCTTTTGCTACAATTCAAGGAATTGCTTCTCTATCCTAAGTCGCACCAACTTAGAGAAATATTTTTTTAAGGAAAATACTTTTAAATTAATCCCACTCTAACGCATCAAAATCCTCACTACCCTTGATATTCCTTACCATTGACCACCACTGATCATAAATCACTTTAAAACAATAAATTTAAAGACTTACCTTTTGATTTTCTGAACATCCCATAACATCGAATATCATTTCAAGGACATGGAACTATCCATCAGATGCTACTGGGTTAGAAGATCCATTGAAAGTAGGATGGTGTTTTCTCATAAAATTTTCCAATACTGTTATTTTATATTGTGGAACCTCTATTTTTTCTCCTGCATGGATGCCACAACTATTTATTTCCTATGTTAGATGATCCATTACATTCAAAAACTTCTCGGTTCTAATCCATACCATTCAAGGATGTAGATCCGGAAGGATGTCATTTTGTCGGTGCCTCTTCTCTTCTGCATCAATGATCCTTCTGTAGACAACCATTCTGAAAAAACATATCTTAGATGAAGAAACAGAGTAATATTTAAATGCTTAAACATTTCGAATTAATCATAGAGTAAAAATTAATGGAATTATTTTCACATCATCCTAATCCCAAAAGTTATCTAAACCATCCTTTGATACCAAATATAAGGACCCATTCTTATTACATACATAATCATTAATTTAGTATAGAAAAATATTCCTATTAAATTGTGGATTTTTTCATGTTTATATATTTAGAGAATTATGACATAATACATTTATATCATTACACATTGTTACAGAGTGGATACCATAAAAACGATTTCCATTTTTTAAAAAATTAAAACCTAAAACATGGTTCCTTGCTAATTCATAAACATTTAATATGGAATAATTATTTTTATTAAACTTCCACTAACCTATGAAAAATAAATTTAAACATGGGATGAGCACAAACACATGGTATGGGATATAAAAATAAGGAAAGAACACACTAGTCCAAGAATAATTGTAACATATGAAATCATTTTTTTGACATACATATCACCCATGTATATATACTTAAATTGTGAAACATTATCTTTCAAAAATACATAAGAACATAATAATAACTATAAAGTTATATTGTGGAATCTCTTACATAATCTTGTAACCTTCTAGGCTACCGTATAATTTGTAACCCTCATGGCTACCTTATAATTTTTGTAACCACCACAGTTACATTTGGAGTAACCATATAGCCAACCTCCAACATACACATAATGAATGCATTGGATGGTAATATAGGTCCCACCCTTATTCATAAACAATGCCAAATATCCATAACATAGTCATACAACATGAATATTAATATAAAAACATTGATTTTAAATTTTGAAAAATATAATTTTAAAAGAGGATTTTAAAACAAAAGTCCCTTATAAATATCATATAATTGACGAGATAATTAATAGAGTGGATGGAATTTTTATATAAAGTGTAAATAGGAATAATTAAACGTAATTTAAGAAAAAACCATTGCAAAATAAATTTTAATACCACATACAAATGGAGTAGAAGGTTAACCCGAAGAATGGAAATTGGGTTAAGAATACCCTTACCTCAGGATTTTCTTACAACAAAATTGTTTAAAATTCCAGTATAATGGATAAAAGAGTGTTATTAGTATTTTTCAGAAACATTTTCATGTTTATAACATCTTATATGATCATTTCATAAGATCATTTCACCATTTAATGTTTAGTATTGGGTTCCTTGCACTGTTTTTGTGTGAGTTCTTTACATGATTTCAAATATTGGTTCATGATGGACGTTCTTGTCGATTGAAAGTGAAACTCAATAATTGGAATATATTAGTACTTACATATTTCCAGTACCATAAATTATACCATTTATAACTTTTTAATTATTACATGTGGATGATTCATAAGTTAAAATATTAATGATGTTCGTTTAGATCATTTATTTGTTCTTTAATAATAATGACCTTTTTTGTTTTATAAATTAAAACCATGTTTAAAAAAAATTACACAACCATGGATGAAAACTAATAAAAATATTTTAACTTTCTTATACCATAAAAATTGTTTCATTATCATACTTGATGTATTTAAAGGAAAATGATATCACATCACGCATGATGTCGGTAATTTGACACATCATGGACAATGTTTTTAATTCTTTGAATAAGTGATAGTTGTGCAAAAGAATGATGATTAATTTTCCATGAACATGATTACATAAAGAATATAACACATTCTAGAGATTTCAGGACTCTTTTTTAAGAATAGGTGAGGAAATAAGAAGAAAACAAAGGAATCTTGAAATAAAATAAAACTTGAGAATTTTGTCACGAAAATTCGGTAGCCTAACAGTGTCTCTTAAAATTTCATAAAAATAGATTGATGAGATAAAACTGATATCTCATCACTCTTACATAATATGGAATGTAAGTGGGATATGGAATGAAATATCCCAACATAGGCCAAATGTGATAGAATATAATAACATAAAAAGAAAGAAAAGAGGGAAAATAAAAGAGGATATTTACCTCTTGATCTCTTATCCTTGAGAACCTTCTTAAGGTCTTCGGTTTTGGACTTTTGATGAGACCAACAGCTCTAGGACGTGAATAAGAGCCTTTTGAGGAGTATTGGGACGAACATAGGCATGGATCAAGGGTTGAGAGGTGTGGGAAGAAGAGGAGAGTGAGGGTGGTATTTATAGTGGAGGAGATGGGGTGTTTTTCATTATTTTAATCATTATTATAATATTTTTCCAAAGATTAGGAATATTCATTGTTCATGTGACCTAAAATAGTAATAATGGAATGTGATTTAGAACCATGTGGCCCTACATCACTTATCATGTCATAAATAGTTTATTTTACTGATAATTGTTTATACGGTATTTTATCATATTTCACAATTCATCGAAAATACTAGAATTTCAGAAAAATATCAAAAATTTACCCTTATGGTTTTTTGATGTGTATAATTCAACAAAGAAGTGCATTTTCTAAAAATAATTTTCTAAATATTATTAATTTAATTTGTAAATAAAATCACATTTAATTCAAAAATTAACAATTCTAATTCTATAACTACTTCTATAACATGATGAATAATTTACGAAGATGTTATTATCTTAAAGCCTTAATAAAATAAAATAATAATAAAATTTTCTATTCCATAGGGCTATATTACTATTCATAAAGGTATGTTACTATTCACAAAAAAACAATTTGGGTTCATTAGACTCCAAATAACTTACTAAACACAATTGTAGATTACAGTTTCATGAAATTCAAAAAATAGAAGTGGAAAAATTATGTTTAAAGGCTAGTTATAAATATCTACTTTAAACAAATTTCCATGCATTTCGATTTATTTTTTGAAAAACTTGGGGTGTTACACATTCTATTTACATGGGGTTTGTTTAGATGGATATTAAAGAAACAAATTTTAAAAAACTTTCCAATGCATATTTGGCACAAGGTAATGATAAAATGTGTTCCCATACCATCTTTTTATGTGAACCAAGGAAAAGGGGATTCACATGGTTGGATCATGGTTTCACAAACACTGCACCCAAACCCCAGAAACTGTGCCACCCAGGTCATTGAGGGTCTTCATAGTTGGCGCATGGTTTTTCAAACCATGATCCCCATCACAGAAAATCGGGTGTGTATTTTTATTTTATTCTAAAATTAGTTTTAAAATTCCAAGATCCCCTAAAACACTTTTTTTATTACTAAAATTAAACCATGATGATTTTGGACAAGTTTAGAGCTTCCTATAGGGATTTTAAGGTCGTTCAACCTCCATTCTTCATTATTCAAAGCCCAAATCAATGATCTCCCCTTCTCTCATTATGTGGATATCATCCTGATACTTATCTTATCCATTCTTATCTTTTCCCTTAATATTTTGGTGAAATTTATACTCTATTTATTTAGATCAAACCAGATATGGTGAGATCTATATCTAGAATTCTATATCTAGATCTAGATTCATATGATCTTAATACCTTTGATCTTGATTTAGGTATTTAAATCTTGAATTTTATCTTCATCATTGTGATGCTCGATTTTGAGGAATTATATTGGGAGATCAACCATCGACAAATCGAGGTAGGGGTCTGTTGTTAATACCCCATAGTATTGATTTTGTTTTGTGTATCTAATTTTCAAATTTCTAGGTATCATTATAAATTAAAAATATATAGTGAATTTAATTAATTTGATAAATTTATTGATATAGAAATTAGATATTTTATGGAACAATGCTATTAGGGAAATGGTTTAATTAATTAATAAATTAATTATCAAAACATTGAATAGGTAATTAGAATAATTAATTGGTGAATTAATTATTGGCATGTCATGATTATCAATGATTGTGATAAAATAATTTTAAAATTAATTGAGGTGTTTATGACATCATTGATTCCAATTTTGTGATAAAATGAATTGTTACATGGTCATTCATTTCCAAAATTGAAAGGGTATCATGGTCATCCAATTATGTGATGAAATAAATGGTAACATGGTCATTCATTTGAGAAATAAGAATGGTAACATGGTCATTCAAATTTTGTGATGAAATGAATGGTAACATGGTCATTCATTTGGGAAAAAAAATGGTAACTTGGGCTATAAATTTGAGTGATGAAATGGATAGTGACTTCATCAGGAATTGGTGAAATAATAATGGTAACATGTTTATTCAAATTGTGTGATAAAATTAATAGAAACACGATAATTCATTTGATAAATAAGAATACTAAAATGGACATTAAATTTTTTTTATACAATGAATGAAAATATGGTCATTCATTTGATAAATAATAATGGTTACATGTTCATTCAAATTGTGTGACAAAATGAATGCTAACATGGCCATTCATTTGTGAAATACGAATTGTAAAATGGTCAATAAAATTTTGTGATGAAATTAATTAAATCATGGTTATTAATATATGAAATAATAATGGTAACATGGACATTCAAACACGTGGTGTCCCTTTGAGAGGGAACATATTATCAAACTGGATGAAGAAGGTATTGAGGTACGGGTATCTACGAAAGTCGAGTTTTTATGAGGTTAACTAGAGAATATTTTATAATCTAATAAACTATTTATTTGTGCTCTATACTTATTATTATTAAAACATCTTATAATGTTGTTTACTGGATTTTATTTAGATTCCATTGGTGGTGGACTACTGAGTTTTTCTCACTCTCTATTTTATTATTTTCATTTTCTATTATAGTTGAATATTATTTTGCCTCATGTGATGCACTTATTGTTTGATTTGGTAAGGCTTTTTTTATATTTTCCTATGAATTGACTTGCTTCTCAGTATGGTATGAGATTTTAGTATACATGTATCATTCTAGGAATATAGAATTATATTGTGAACATGCATCATTTTAGGAATGCACAAAAAAATAGGATATGGGTATGTTGTCTAACTCAAACTATTTTCCATGCTTTTGAATTTGAAAAAAAATGGTGTCTTATAGGAAATTGAAAATGATTGTAAAATGATGCAATATTAGAATATAGGGGTGTCTAAATGAGAAAATTTAATGTGAAAAAAAATTTGTTTACCCTTTTTATCCAAGACATAGGTGTAGAATGGTTAGGGGTAGTTATAGTGCCTCAATTTATACCATGTGCAGAGACACAAGGAAAATGTCTTTTTTGACATTCTGTGATTATTACCATTATAAAAATTTTAAAATGACAATGATTATTGAGTGGATGAATTAAGGACATGTCTAGGAATAATCCTCCAAGGGTGGAGCATGAGGCACTAATTGTGATAGTTGTGGATGTGGGGGAGATGTTCCAGGATAACATTTCTCACTTCATGAAATTCAGGGAATGTGACCCATGGTGGGTTGTGAAAATAATATCAGATCTGAAGAGGGAGTCTTAGTTGTAGCACACTTAGACTTTTACTAGAGAGGGTGTTCCTGAGGGAGCTGAGTTTTTGGTTGATTCCATCAATATGATACTTGACCATATAGAGACTACTTTTGAGAAGTGGTCCAAGTTGTCCATTTTTATGCTATTAGGATCTATGAATCACTGGTGGGATGTTCATGTGTAGACTAGATGGGCTAATATCATTATATGGAATTAGTTTTGGTGAATTACGTGGACCACTTATATCCAGAGATGCTGAGGTAGGAGAAAGAGTCATTGTTCATGCAACTGAATCAAGGAATAATGTCTGCGATAAATTATGTTAGATACTTAACAGATGATTAGTGCTTTTCTCTAGTGTTATTAGGATATGAGGAACCTACAGAAAATGATTTTAGGATTTTATTCATTTTTATATTAAGTCCCAAGTCAATCACTTACTATTAAAGAAGTTTATTGAGGTGGTAGATCAGGATAACATAGCTAAATGGAACATAACGGAGGATTTTCCTAATCGACAGATAGTTGCTATTGGAGGGATAAGAGGTGCAAATTCGGAGAGTTGAAAGTGCTGTTATGACATCGTTATATAGGGAAGTGGGTAGGAGAGTCCAAAAGTAGGATAACCAGTTTCTCAAGAGCTTAGTGTGTTAAAATGTTATATGTGTGGTGGGTTGGTACATTATGATGGGGACTATTACCAACCACCATTGGACTACCGATAATGCCGCATGATTGGACATCTATAGAGGTTTTGCAAGCACCCTTGACAAAAAATTATATATAGGGGATCCTGACAGAACCAAAGTGTAGGAAGTGGATCTTCTACACCATATAATTATTGAAGTTGGAGTTAGACTAGGAAAGGGGGTAAAGGTACCGAATGTGGTGCTTGTAAGAAAGAGTGGACATATTAGAGGAGTGTTTCTACTCAAGGGATTCCGAATGTATCATATGGAAGAGAGGCATGATAGGTACATGCGATGGAACCTACACTTATGTAGATTAAGATTAGGCCATTTAAAATGAGTGTTATTATTCTAGTAGCATTTACATTATCTAGTGCCTTATTTAATATAGGTTCCTATAATTCCTTTATATATGTAAAATTTGTTAATGGTTTGATCATGGTGGGGGATTTTATTAAGGTAGTAATGAATAGAGATACACTATTGGGAGTATATTCTATAGACATCTGACTCTGCTAGGGGTTTTCATTTCATATCATGGTGTGGTATGATTCATCCTAATTATGGGTATGGACGGTTTAGACACATACTGATCCCAAATTTATTGTTACTATAGGAGAGTTAGGTTTATGTCTCCTAAGGGTAAAAATTACATTCACCAGGGGGAATGGGATATCAAGGAAGGTCGAGAAGGGCCAATTACTCAACAATTTGGAGAACTCATAGCCTAGGTTTCTAGTCTTTTACGAGATGAAATAGGTGTTAAGGCGGATGTTTAAACACATGTGGTTGAACTATTTCAGGATATTTTTTCTAATGAATTCTCAAGGATTCCACTAGAGTTTGATGTGGAATTCACTATTGTTCTCTTTTCAGGGTTTGATCTAGTATCTATTACCCCATATATAATACACTATATTGAGCATCAAGAACTTAAGACCCATCAGGATTAGTTGAAAGATAAGGTATTTGTTCTTCCATGTATGCTGCCTTGGGGAAAATGTGTGTTGTTTGCAAAGAAGGATAACATGAGTTTATGTTTTTAGTTTGTTACTAAATGTTGATCAAGTTGAAATTGAATTAGTGATATTCTCTTCTATGTATTGATGATATATTTGACCTGTTGAGGGTGGATTTTGTATTCTTAATGATCAACATGACATTAGGGTACCATCATTTCAGAGTTCAGACTTTTGATATACCATGTAATATATTTAGGAGGAGTTATGGCTTTTATGAGTTTATCATAATGTTGTTTGGTTTAAAAAATGAACTAGAAGTGTTTATGTCCTTAATGAATAGGATCTCCAATCTATATCTAGATTAGTTTGTGGTGGTGTTTGATAATGACATGTTAGTGTACTCCAACACTCTTGATGATCATCCCCAGCATCTTGACATCATCCTGATTACATTTATATAGAATAAGATATATGCCATGCTATCTATGTTTAATTTTTGGATTTACTAGGTTCACTTATTGTGTAAAATAATCTCAAAGTAAGGGGTGTCAGTGAACTGATAGAAGTTTCTGGAATTGGTTTATTGGGATCATCCCGGGCATGTTTTTGATATTTGAATCTTTTATGGATTAGAGGGATATTAGAGGACATTCATCATAGACATTTCCCATTTCTTAGTGGCAATTTTGGGATTTTATAAAAGGGGATAGATTCTGAATTTTCATTAGCACCTGAGAAGGACTTCCATGAGTTGAAAAAGTGTTTACCATTGGCAACTATTTTGAATATACCTTGTTCATGTGAGGTGTAAATTGTGTGTTGTGATTCTTCTAGGGTCAAACTCATAGTTGTGTTGATGCTAGGGGATAGCGTTGTGGAATATGCATAATAGTATTTTAGGACACAAGGAAAAAATTACCCTATGCAAAAACTTGAGTTATAAGTAGTGGTTTATGCATTGAAGTGTTGGTGTGACTATCACTTGGGAAAAAAGTTTACATTTTATACTCACCAAATGAGATTAATGTGAATTATTTTGAAGATATATTTGAATCTTATGTGGAATATAAGGGTTGTTTATATTACTTATTTTGATTTTGAGATTGAATATACACATGGGAAGGGAAACAATGTGGTTGATGTTTTAAAATTGAAAACTTACACTCAAGCTATTGAGGACTCTAGTGATGAGTGGAAGATAATGATATTTCTAGAATAGATGCATGTTGTGATTCAAGATATTCATGAAATAATGATTCTTCTGTCACTTGTGGTGGAGAAGTAAATTTCATAAGAATTAGAGGTAGACAGAATGAGTATATAGAGTGCTTGGACATGAGGTAATGCATTGAAGGTAGGGAGAAAAACATTGGACTAGTTGATAGATTAGAAAATGATCATCAATTTACTGAATTGAGTTTTTATTCCTATGAGAATTAAAGAGGATATGATGCAGGAATTTCATGCCAAAATGTCGGAGGTATATAGAGGTGTTACCAAAATATACCGTGATAGATGAATAAAGTTTTTGTGGTCGAGCATGAAAAATGAGATATCAAGGTTTTTGAAATAATGCTTATTCTATCAGTAGGTGATGGTGGAGAACCAACGACCAAGAGGTTTTTTGAAACCATTTCCTATTCCATAATAGAAGTGGGATGTTGTGGCCATGGATTTTGTGGTGGTTCTCCCAAAAATGTTTAGGAAGAATGACTCTATTTGGGTAATGTGGATCAAATGGAAAATTTAGTTCAATTATTTCTTATATGGGAAACCTTCACGGTATAATACCATGTAGAACTCTATGTTTGGAAGATAGCCTCTCTGTATGGGGTTTCATGGAGTATAGTTTTTGATCATAACTCATGTTTTACTTCACAATTATGGTAGGTCTTTTAGAAGTCTCTTAATATGTAGGTTTTATTGAGTTAATCATTCCACCCACAGAAACTAGGGTACTCTGAACGTACTGTAAAGGTTCTTGATGATACATTATGAGCATGTGTCATAGATTTTAGAGGAACTGTGGAGAATAATTTTAATTTATTAGAGTTTTCCTATTAGAACAGACATCTAGAAAATATATAGATGAAACCATATGAGGCCCTTTATTTTAGGACATGCAGATCACCACTATGATGGATGAAAGAGGGTGAGAAATGGTTGTTGGGACTGAGACACATTCAAGAGACATCAGAGACGGTGTATTTATTTTGGAAATTTATGGATATAGCTCTGAGTTTGCAAAATTCATATTCTAATAGAATCAGATGACACCTATAGTTTACTTAGGTTATTGTGTATTCCTTTAAGTTTCACATAGGTAGTGTCACTGAATGATACAGAGACAAGGAATGTTGGCACCAAGGTTTGTTAACATTTTTAGGTTGTGGAGAGAATTGGGCATGTTGCATACCTATTAGATTATCCATAGGGATGCAATGTCATGAATGATTTATTATATGTTTCAAAACTATGATAATATTACCCTGACCATTCTCATGTGATCTATGTGGATGAGTTTGACCTTGAGATAGAAGCATCCTTCGAGGAGAATCTGATACATTTGTTGGATTTCATTGAGAAAGTGTTTCAGGGAAATATCATTGCAATATTTCATATATTATGGAAAAATGTACATTTATAAGAGGAAACATGGGAATGTTATGTAGATATTAGGGATCAATGGATCAATATTTTTGGATCAGAATCTTAGAAATGCTTGGAACTGAATCTCAAGGATGCACTAATATAAGGTACAAAGATTATATGATCCTGGCCATTTCTAGATTAACCTCAAGATTAAATTCACGTAAATTTTATTTTATTTAAGTCCCTTTTGTTGGAGTTATAACTACTCATGTGTTTGGGTGGAGTTTGAAGAAACAAATTTGGGATAAATGGTCTTTTCATGGCAGTGCATGGTAAGGGTAATCTTGCAACTAAACCCAGCTAACTATGAAAACCCAAGTAGAGGGAATTCAAACGATTGCAGAACTTTTTAAAAATCATGTGACCAAATATAAGAAAATGTACAATCTTATTTAGTGAGGTTCTACACTGTTGGTGAATGTTTTTTCAAACCAAGTGACATTTCCCATAAAACTATGTGTGTGGTTTTATGTTGTACAAAAAATAGTATAAAAATTCCCTGAACCCCTAAAACACCAACTAGATGACATAGAATAAATCCTTGGATATTTTGAATGATTTTAGAGCTTTTGGGAGGGTTTAAAAATCCATCTAACCTTTTTTCTTTAAAATTTGAAACCCGAATCGAATATTCACTCTTCTCTCGGTAAGTGTATCTCATCATGAAGCCTATCTTGTTCATTATTCTATCTTCCCCTGATATTTTGGTGGAATTTATTTTATATTTCTTCATATCAAAAAATATTTTTTCAGATATAGAGATATAATATTAGAATTATATCTAGATTCATAAGATATTAATTCCTTTGATCATGATTTAGGGATTTAGATCAAGAATCTGATCTAAATCATTATGCTGCAAGATATTTGAGAATTCCGTAGGGTAGAGAATCATCAATTAATTGAGTTAGGTGTTATATTTTTAAAATCCAATAGTCTTGATATCATTATTTATATGTGATTTTAAAATTTATATTTTTCATTTGCAACTGAGAATCCATGGTGAATTTAATTAGTGTGATCAATTTATGGATTGAGAAAATGAGGATTTGATGGAACAATGGGAAAGGGGATTTGGGATAAATAATTGACAAAGTTTTTATCAGAAAATTGAATAAGGAATTAGAATAATTATTTTTTGAATTAATTATTTCTAGGTTAAGTGGTGATTAATTAACTGTACAATTTTTTGATGTGTTGATTACATGATTGATTGAAATCATGTAGTGAAATAAATGGTAACTTGGTCATTCATTTCAAAAATAATAATGGTAACATAGTAAATCAATTTTTGTGATGAAATTAATGGTAACATGGTAATTTATTTTAGAAATAAGATTGGTAACATGGTTATTCAAATTTTTTGATGAAATGAATGGTAACATGGTCCTTATTTTGAGAAAGAAGAATGGTAACAAGGATATTCAAATTATGTGATGAAATGTATCATAACATGGTCATTCATTTAGTAAATAATTAAGGTTATATTGTTATTCGAATTTTTTAATGAAATGAATGGTAACACAGTTATTCATTTGAGAAATCATAATGGTAACATGGTCATTTAAATTATGTAATGATCTTAGTGTTAATATGGTAATTAATTTTTTGAATAAGAATACTAACATGGCCATTCAAATTGTGGGACAGATTGAATAATAACATGGATATTCATCTTTGAAATAATATTGGTAACATGGATATTCAAGCATGTGGTATCCCTTGGGGATTTAATAGATTTTCACAATTGTTGATGTAGGTATTGAGTTATGAGTATCTACAGAACCTGAGGTTTTATGTTGTCAAATATAGAATAAAAAATAATGTGATAAAATATATATTTTTCATTATACATAATCTTTTTACAACTTTATATAGTATTATTTATTGGATTTTCTTTAGACACTATTAGTGATAGACTACTGAGTCGTACTCAAACCCTTTTTGGGATGCCTGATAAGTACCTGAATATTTTTTTTATTATAGGATAGGTTAATGGAAAATGCCTCAATTAGATTGTTGATTGGGATTGGATATTGGATGATTTAATTGGACGAGGATTGGGACCTTCTTAGGATTCATTAGTGTCTTTTATTTCAATTTAATTTTAGACACTTTGACAATTTTTTTTGGCATTGTTCCATTTTAGTTTAGTATTGAATCTCTATTTGGGTTATTTGGTAGCATTGGTATTGTAATGGTTATATATTATTTGTATTTGTTTATTTATTTATGCTGGTGTTTTACTCTGATAAAAGAGTGTGCAGTCTACCCATTATCGACTTGCTAGACCCCTGTTGCATGTCGACAGCCTCTAGTATACAAGGAGGCATGTGTAAGGTCATGTGACTGATCGACTCAGGGTACTTTTGTGTGAAAATGGGGACAAGATTTTATCGTTGGTGTTCCCATATTAAATAAATTCCAAAAGAATATAATTTACATGTTGTTAGAATAATTTTAAAATACATAAAATATACAACCAATTTGGGACTATTCTTTTATAGAGGAAAACAATTTGACATAGTGAGTTATTCAGATGAAATCTTTGGTGAATGTATGATAGATAAAAAAGAACCTCTATAACATGCCACCATTTTTTCATATAACTATGATATTAGTGTAGTAAAAAGGGAATATTATCTTTCATTATACACTAGCAAGGATGAGTACATAGATATAAAAAATTATATACACATATCATTACAATGAAACGTGCATTTTTAGATTATATATATCAATTTATAAATGTACCTATAAATTATGACAAGACAAGTGGGTTAAATATTTCTAATAATATGGTGTCTCATTTTAGGAAAAATTATATTGATGTAAAACATCACTTTTTGAGTAATAATTTTAATGATGGTGGTATAATTTTTTTATTTACAGGAACTGATTCTTAGTGTGTGGATATTTTTACAAACCACTGAATTATGAGAGAATAAAAAATACCAAGCCTTAGAAAAGATTGATAAATTTTGATTAACCTATAATTATAAATGATCCACCTTTTTTAGTCCACCATTGGTGTTCCACCATTAGTGGTCAACCATTGGTGATCCATTGATGGTTGATCCACCAATGGATAGATCCACTATTGGGAATCCACTAGGGGATTCTCTATTCTTATGTTCTAATGGTCCTATTTTCTGTGTTACAATTTGTATACTATTAATCCATTTTTATATTATGATATTTTAGATTTAAAATCCATAAATAATAAAATTAAACTTCAGTTTGATTCAGGTCACACTTACATGCTCATACAATTCCAAATTCCCAACACTCTTTATCTCCCAACCCTCAAACTTATTTAATATCTTCCATCAACTTTTGATTTCTTGAAATGGTGAGAGTAAAGCACATATTATTTTCACATCCAAAAGGATCATGAATAGAAACAAAGTCTCATTGAAAATCAATTCATATTGTAGATGAACTAATAAATCATTAATATGTTACTCAAGTATTTATTGCGGTGAAAGAAACAAAAAAAATGGATGTTTTCAAGAAAGTAGTTGGTGATCAAGGTGGTTCAATGTAATCATGGTTCGAATGGTTCATTGGGGACGATAAACTATTTTATTCGAGGATGGTTCAAAAGTATTCCCAATATAAAATGTATTGTTTTTGTGAGTGAAATGATATAATTTATAGTACGATTAATAGTAATAAAGGTAGTTATTTCCCCATTATAATGGGATAAGTTCAAAAAATGTACCTCACTGAGGTCTTTCTAAGGAAGATAATGTTTCTATACCAAGTCATAGTGAGTTATTTTTTAAATTATAATGCACTGATGGAGTTAATTGGGAATGGAATAGAGAGAATACCTACTTCTACTGAACATGATTCTGAGTGCATTCTTTTCTTCAAATTCATCTTGCATATGTTCTGTACGATGAAAGTGTATTTTTTCACAATGTGATATCATCAAGTCTTTCATTTATTCCATATAAAAATAGTTGATAAAATAAATATGACTATATATATTACGAAGCACATGATGGGGATATAAAAATCCTATTCTATATTGAATTATCTGATATCTCCTTCGTTAATGTTATCTATAATGGAAGCCAATGGATTTGAGGATGATGAAGAATAAGATGAGCTAAAATGTAGTGTTTGTTTAATATTAAAAATAATTGTAAAATAATGAAGGTCAAATGGTGTCCATGGATATAGAAATAGGTAAAGGATCAGGAAATTCTAAATAAATATTTTGATCCTATATTGATCTTAATAAGTCCAAAGGATATTGTTCATCATCTATTTGTGTCATATAAGATTGTGACTTATTCTTCTGAAGATGAATTAATAAATGAAGTATCTATATATGATGAGAAATATACAATCTAATTTTAAGAAGGTAGTGATCTAGATATTATGAAAAGTCAAGTTATATATTTTGAATCTGTAATTCAAATTGTTTCACTCCCAGGTAGAGAAAGATTCTTTAGGGAAGGAGATGAAGAGGAGACTGACATATCTTGAGAAAAAAATGTCCAGAGTTCATCTAAGATAATTAAAAATGTATTTAATGTTTTTGATGGTTCTAAGAATGGAAATTTTGATATAATTCATCACTAAAAATGTTATGATGATGATGTTGATAGTGTTTATAGGGATTAGTCACATACATATATCGTTGTTTCAATTCAATATATGTATGTATGTGTGAATATACAAGGTTTTATTATTCCATATGTTTTTTATGTTTCCTCTATTAGGGATGATCCAAGAGAATTGATTAAAGGTGTGGAATCCCTAGGTTCTACTATCCAAAAGTCAGTCCAAAGGGACGATCCAAATTCCTTAGATGAGGAAGGATTGGAATCCAAGGGGGTTCTATCTCCATGTTTAATGATTCGTAGGATTTCTTATCCAGATTCATATAGGGGGATTATTGTGATGATGACCCAATAATTCCACCATTGTATGGTGGACCTTCTATATTAGATTTGAAAAACTATCTAAAGGGGACTTTGATGTAGAATATTAATGAAGATGGTGAGTTGAATTAATTTCCTTCTAATTCTCCTATGGATATATCTAAGAATACATAGGCTCTATTTTCTAGTCCTCAAAGGATTGCATCACTACTACCAACTGAAATCTATTTACTTTCATATTATGTTTCTAGAGTTGATTTGGAAATATTCATAGAGATGTTTCATTCTAATTTCAGTGTAGTTATTTGATCTTAGGATTCTGCATTCAATCATCTTTGTAAAGATTATACACGGAATATCTTTTCACTATTATTTTTCCATATTCCTCTTATTATTATTTGGGAAATTAAAGAAGTTGAAATTGAGAATAGATGATTTGATGATGAGATGGAACCCAGATAAACATTAATAATAATATGAGTTCTAGTGTTTCTTCAAGTCAAGAATCACTTTTGGAGAGGTCGGATACCTAACCCCCAACTGTATCATTTATATCCACAGCTCAACCTCCTTCATCCTTAGTTGATGGTGATATGATCAAAACTATATTCATAGGGGGGTTTTAATTCCTTTATGGGTTATCTAAATATATCCCGTCAGGATGATCTTTATCAAATCATACATCTTAGTTATCTAATTTTTAAACTAGTAAGTAATTGTTTGATAAATTTATGAAGAGATAGATAAACTATAACTATGGTTATGAAGTAATATATTTACTGAGATTATACAAAGAATAATTTGAATTCTGATTTTATGATTTTTTTCAAAAAACTTAAGAGAGTATATTATTGATAGGGACCTTAATAAATATGTATACCAACTTAATATCTTATTTCCTCTACACAATATATTTATGGAAGAGAAAAAATAATCGTTCTAATCTACAAAGGGATGTTGTAATATCATAAATAATATTTTAAACCATAAGATATCCATTTTTAATGTGTTTGTGACAGTAGTTGTGGATCCTAAGGCCATTATTATGTATACCATCAACTCAACCCTATACTCTACTCCTCTTTGGCCTCAATTTAATCCTTTATCGCAATCACTAGAACAAGTCATCAATATCTCATTACTATAATAATTCATGAGCATACTCAGCCGAAAATATACATCCCCAGCTTCTCATTCAATTCTTCTTACCTCTAGAAAAGGAAAATACGCATTAGACTCATCATCCCAAAGCACTGAGTGTGATTAAGAATAGGAATGGATCCTTATATAAATTCTTTTCCTTTTATTTATTTTTGGGGCATAATATTTTCACATATATATTAAATATACTTTATATTTTATAACTTTTTATCTTTTCATGGAAGGTTTTCTTATCATTTTTATAGTAAAAAAGGGGTATAAATTGGTTTTAGTGGAATTTAACTTCTCTTTCAAAATTTATACAGTGTATATCACATTAGTATTTGACATGTTGAAATGTTAAACCAACTATGTATTTTCAAATACTTCAAATTATCCTTATATTAGATTCATACATGGTTTATAAAATTCCATTGTTTGTGATCATAAAAAGGGGGGATATTATTGAAACCCCATTATTGTAATGCTCAAAAATAATGCCTTTTATGATTCTAATATGATAAAAATTTTTATGATAGTATATTAATTTTTATGTGTAATTGGTTAAATTCAACAGATACATCTTTATATGAAATGATCCATCATTACTTCAACCAGATATACCAATAGATATGATACCACCAGAAATGTTACTACTATGTGTTCAACCGCTAGATATAGAACATCCATATGTGTTAACTCTTGAAATATACTACCACTAGATTTTCATTAAAAAAGTTCTATAATAATATTTTCTACCACTAGATGTGCTACTATTTGATTCTACTACCACTGTCTTGTAATTCTACCCAATCTAATCTACCATTTTGATATGAGAGAACATTGGTGTATTCTATCATCCTAGTACATATGTATTTATATTTTCTCCATTGTTGTTTTGACCTTTATTCATATTTAATGCTTCAAATGTCCATTTTATAAGATTTAATGCAACCAGTCTCACATGGATTTGTTAATTATTATACCAAAACTAGTCAATGTATGCATTGAATATACATTTTTAGCTTTCATGATTTAATAATGATTAAAATTATTTATTATATCTTTATTCTTATTCTTAAAAGGATATTTTTCTGTGAAGAGATATGTAATGGCTCGAACCCTCTATCCCATTACTTAAACAAAAAAATATTAAATTTGAGGTGTCTTGGGGTAGTCTGTGATATTTTGGGGACATTTTAGATAGTACAATGGTGATATATTTGAACAGTTTTCCAAATTCCAAGAATTATGATGGGGAGACATTATAATGGGGAGAAACTTCAATAGTTTTATAGTTTTTCACATCTATATTGGACAGAATTTTCCAATGGGGATGTACTTTCAATGGTGAGATATTTCCAATGGTGAGAAATATCGAATGGAGATACTTTTCCAATGGAAAGACTTTTCTTATAGGGATGTATTTAAAATTTTGATACATTTCCAATAGTAAGACATTTTTAATGGTGATAGATTTCAAATGGTGAGACATTTCCAATGGTGAGTCATTTCCAATGGTAAGAAATTTCCAACGGTGATACATTTATAACAATCTGACATTTCCAATGGCAAGACATTTCTAATTTTGATACATTTCCAATGGTGATAACTTTCCAATTGAGAGATGTTTTCAAAGGAGAGAAAATTTTAAATGGTGAGACACTTCTATTGGTGAGACATTCAAAAGGTGATACATTTACATTAGTTACGCATCCCTAATAGTGAGACATTTAAAATGTATATACATTCAAACCTATGATACTTTTCTAATGGTGATAAATTTCAATGGTGATACATTTCAATAGTTTTCCATTTTTCAATAATTTTACATATTTTCAAATAAAATTAAAAAATATTCTATTATGATGTATTTTATGAATAATAATGGGTTTAAGTTCCTTAATAAAGGGTTTGAAATCTATTTGAGATGATATTAATCATATTCTGAGTTTATAATAAGTCCAAAGACCATTTAACGTGTACACTAAGTATATTCATGTTTTCTTTTTTTAATGTTTAATCAAAACCACCACCAATACCCCTATTATCAGATATGTTCATCATAAAGAGGGGACCTTACTCTCAATCCTTTGAGATTACATTCTCTTGACACAAGAGTCCCCAAATACTTCTTCTTAGGAGTCGTAGAACTAGTTTTACAGTTAATATGAGTTTCCCCCAAATTAAGATCCCTCTTATATGTGTGCCCCTTTTTTAGTACAACAATTTGGGAAAGGATTCTTCTTCCAAGTATGTTTTCCTACATTTCTCCAAATGTATATCATAGGTGTGGGTTTTTTATTTTAATATCTTGTGAATTTGGTTTCATTAAGGTTAATAAAGATAATGAATATATTTAAATTTAATTGAAATGCTAAATATAATGTGAAATATTATCTTTTATTTTTTTAATTTTTTTATTTGATTTTATATTATGTTAGTATGGGAATAATTTTGTGATAAAGATTATCTCAATTGATGGCTTGATAAGGTTGCAGTTAATTTCTTTTTCAAACTAATCTTTTTGGGAATTTTTTTTCTCTTATTAATAATTGGGCAACCATGTATATTTTATTAATGGGATGGATTCCACAGGGTATAATAGAGTTTGGCATAACACCCTTTACTAAAGAACTGAAATTGAATAAGGGAAACTTTTCTAAATCTTAAAATGTTTTGGGATGTGTTATGTGATGTGATGTGTGTGAGGGATGTGGATGAGATATGGTTTTTCAGTGAGAATATTATTGTTTTTATGGTGTAGTGGTGCAGTGGGGCTATAAAGGATGTTGGGATGTGGTAATGTAACCGTGTTACGACCAAAAGTGGAACTTTCTTTGGCTGTTTGGTTTTTATTTTTTGATTGTTGTTATGTTTTGTTTTATTTTAGTTTCACTGTATGTAATGGATGGTGAAATGAATAATAAAATTGAGTATTTTGAATAAATAAATGTCTTGTTACTTGTTTTGTGATAAAAAAAAATAGAATAAATTATGGGAACGGGTTGGTAACAGACAATGTGGAAAGTGTCTTAGTGATAATCAAAGATTTAAATATGAAATGTGGCAAGTGTTTTTTTAATGGGGGTTGTACATTTAGTTTCTTCAACAAAAGTGGAGTATTATATGACAATTTTTATACCCTATTTGTGATCCATTGGTACGGGGCTTTTAACTGTTTACTTATACCTATATACCCCGTATATTCTTATGATTTATTCACACACCATGCCCTCATAAATAACTATGCGATAACCCCCATGTATTCATGTGGGGGGATTTTTCCATAAAATACTAGTGGAAGGATGGTTGGATGGATTCTTACACTTCCCTGGTCCCTATTTTAGTAGATGAGAAGGGCATGCATGGGTAGTCATGCCATGAAGTCAAAAGTATTACTATTGAGTCGGGCTGTGATGATATATGATGGCCTTTGTGTGTGCAGGCAGGATGTGATGTTTTGTAATTTTCTAAGTATATGCGGGAAGGATATAATGTGATGTGATGTTATTATAAAGGGGTGGGAAATACAAGATGTACGAAATTGAGTTTTGAGAGCATAAAATTAGTGGAAACTTGGTGCAGGTAACCTATCATCAATGTTCATTATATTATATTATATCATCAAATGTGTTATTTTGTGAGAGATCCTTAGTGAGGCTGGGGTTTTTCATTGTATACATGTTAAAGTGATGTTTGGTTCTATTGATTTCTCATTAGTGAATTATTATACTCCATTCAAATGTGCATGAGATGCCTTGTTTTTTCTACTAAGAGTACTTTTATGGTCATCCAATATATAAAAAAATTGTTTTCAATATTATAGGAGGACATCGTAGACCTTTCTAGATTATACTATACCATACCTTTGGATAATTTTTTTCTACTCTAGTTTTTATTTGGATTTTTTACTTTGGAGACATTTTTATATGTATCAGTTTCATTTACACATGCATTTTGGGATGGGTTTTTGGATTTATTATATATATTTCAAGGAGTTTATTTTGGATGATTTGTTTTATATCCCGAATATGTTTTCTTATAGAGGTTTATGCCACCCATATTTTAAGATTTTTATTCCCGCAATGCCAATCATCATCTCAGGGCCTACTGGATGTGGGACTTAGTTGGTTATTATCTCTCTCCCTTCATTGTGATATAGATGGTGGGAGGGTATCCTGATAAAGAGGTATCAAAGGATATGGTTGAGAAATAAGGTGGATTTCAGTGTTAGACGCAATGGGAGATGCATGGGTTGGTTTGGAAATAGTTATAGTTGACCGTGGTGTGTGACAAAGGCCATAGAGACCATCTAGGACAAAAGATTTTAGGTCCCCCATGATCCTGTGCAAATAGTATGAGTGATTTGAATGACCAAGTGAGACGGGACTACATATAGGTTAGAGACATATCATAGTTAAATGAATCAGGATAAATTATGATCATGATCGAATTGAGTTGTTTGGGAAAATTTTAAATGAATGAAATTGAATAAATTTAAATAAAATATATCATTATGAAAATCCAAACTACCATAATAATGAAATATTTCTTTCTGTTTCATATATGGTTCCAATTCATTGTTTTTCGGTGGCTCAAGTAGTAGGGGTTCATCAAGATGACTTAGTTGATCGTTGGATGGATGATATGGTTAAGGACTATGATCAGTGGTAGTGGTAGTTGTGAAATTATCAGTGGAAGAATTTTGAAAATAATGAGGGAAGTGTTTTTGATATAGTGATAGATGGATGGATATAGGAGTTAAAGATCACCTTCAGTTTGATCTAGGGCCTGATAGAGTAATGGGTCCCTTAGATAGTAATTCAGAATAAAGGAATTATGTGTCATTGGTGGACACTATAACTTAGTGAGGATAATTTGAAATATATTTTATGGGTTGAAAAAATAGAAGGAGTTCCATATAGAGTTAGTTTCATTTACAATTAATGTTGTGAAGAGGTGGTAGATAATATACCTTCAGTAGTGAATCATGTCTGTGTGGGATATTGGGATCAAATTCATAGGCCCTATATACTATACCTTATATTTTTTTCCCATACGTGGAGTCTTGATAGAGGTTCCTTGAGGAGGCACTTTTTTCTTCAATCCAATATGTAGTTACTCCTTTTACATTACCAATGTATATGGAGTTTCAAAAGAAGGAATATGTGATTGAGATAATGAAATCTTGAGGAGACTTACTTTCATAGGGGAACTAGTTGGGTTTCTAGAGTGGTAGGGTAATCAGTATTAGGCCTCAAAAATAGGGGAATTTATGGTTCCAACTAGCATGGAGTTGACCTTGGATGCTTCCCTTTCGGCCATCAACGTATAGTGGATTCTGTACTCATCTTGGAGTCTTTGAACCAAATTTTTTCTTCAATGGGGTTCTAGGACATCATCATGATCAGTTCCGAGTGCTACTCAAGACAAGATTTGTAGAGGTGGGGTGGTTTTCCATCAACCATAGTAATAGTTACCTGTGAGGCGATTCCACCTCCATGGGTAGTAGGATTATGCTTCAGAAAGAGTAGATGGGTATGTTCTTGATCGAGAATAGGATGTACCTCATTCTCAGGGACCTGTAACCGAGAGTGGTGATGGTGGTGGTCATCAACAGAGGGAAAGAGGGGTTTAGAGTGTAAATTTGTAGGAAATTGTGGCAACAACACTATAGGGGCCAATGATTGTTCTATGTACACATAGATTATCATGTACCTTTATTTTTTCCATGTTTGATTGAGAATATTCACACTCCATTGTTTCACCATCTCTAGTCCATGCTCTAGGAATAAATATAGAGTGGTTTCCTATGTCCCTTATGTTTAACACGCCATTTTGTGGCCAGACCATCTTGTTTGACTTGTGTTATAGATCTGCATTGATGATGGGAAAGCATCAGTATTTTGTGAATCTTAGCTTCATGGCATGAATCCATTTGATAACATCCTTTAATTTGACTAGTTGTACTTTTTATGGGGTCTTATCATCTTCTTTCAGAGTACATTCGTGTTCTCGGATATAGATGGTCACTGTTTAGTTTTCGTTGGAGAGATAATTTTCCAATTGGGAAGTCCGAATTTGAAGCCCCATCATTCATTAATGTCTATATTTTTTATAGAATTAGTAGATACTATGAAATAGGAGGATCCCATAGCCTCTAGGTAAATCTAGGATATTTTCACTGAGGAGGTTGTCACAATACCCCCTCGACGTGACGGTGATCATGGGATAGACATGCAGTATGGTACTACTCTAATTTTGATGGATCCTCACCAAATTTAACCTTATAATTAGTGGTAGTTTGGAGTTCAGATAGATGATATGATGTGGAGTGTTTCCATCTGGCCTAATGTATCCTTATGGGGTACCCCAGAGTTGTTCTCTCATAACATTGATGGTAGCCTTTGGTTGTGCATAGACTAGCAGAGGTTGAACCTGGTGATGATCAATAATATAAATTCTCTTCCACGGATTGATGATCTTTTCATAAAGTTAATGGGAGCTATTTAGTTCTCCAATATTCATTTAATGTCCTGATATCACTAGTTAAGGGTGATGGATGGTGATATCTAGAAGACTACCTTCATATGTTGGTATAGATACATTGAGATATTGGACACGTATTTCATTGTTCTGAGTGAACCACATATGTTCTTGGGGCTTATGAACTCCATGTTCTGGGTGTTCCTGGACATGTTTTTTATTATATTCCTTGATGACATTATAATCTAATCAAGGTTACAGGGGGTCATTCTAAACATATTGGATATATTTTTCATGTACTTTATCACCACTATCTCTATGTAATGTTCTCTAAGTGTGAGTTTTGTACATGATTGGTGCACTTCATGTGTAATTTTGTATCTCAATTGGTTGTGGCAGTGGACCCATCAAAGGTCAAGGCAGTGGTTTCTTGGGAATTTCCCAAGAAAATTGTATAGGTTCATATCCTCCATTGTATAACATGTTATTATCATATATTTATGCCTAATTTCTCTCATGTTGAATCCCCAATGATAGAATCAATCTAGAAGGACCATGTTTTTGTTGGGATAGATCATTTCTAGGTTGCATTTGTTTACTAGAAGGGGATGTTGGCCAGCACTCAACTGCTTCAACTTTCAAAGGAGGGTGTGTTGTATGAGGTATCTATAATGAATCTCGTATGGGACTAAGGTGCATTGAGATATAGTAGAATTTAGTGATATATTATGGGTTAGGAAAGTTATTAACTCATGAATAGAACTATACGACCCATAATCAAGAGATACAGTCACTTGTGTTTTCACTAAATCTATGACAACATTACCACATTGTGGAGTGCTTTTTGTTCTTCATGGATCACAAGAGTTTGAGGTATGCCTTTTATCATTGATATCTGAATCTAAAACAGAGAATCTAGCTGGATTTTATTCAAAAACATAATTTTGATATCTCTTACAGCTTAGGAAATTGTAATTTTTTTTCATTCATTGAGAAGAATTTTATAGATGGATATTATTTGGGATTATATATATTCTTCGAGAGTGGTGGAGGAATTGGTAGATTTTCATATAAATACATGGGTGGATAGTGGTAGAAGCTATTCATTTGTTAGATAATGTTTTAGTTTTCTCTAAAGCCTTAGTTAGATGAGTCTCGTTAGGAAGATTCATAGGAAGATGTGTTTCATGATCATTTTTCTCATTGTGATTCTCTTGAGGGGTGGTCAGAGGATGTTCAGAACATAATATTGTTTCATGGGACGTTTTTTATTCTGGTATCGATGAATGAGTGAGTCTTTTGTGAGTTTCATATCAACCTTCGGTATTACATATAGGGTTTTCAATGATGTACACTGGCTTGAAAAAATTGTTTTTGTCGACCAGAATGAAATGGGTAGTGGTGGAGTTTTTGGCTCAGTTTCTAGTTTTCTAGTAGGTAAACATTGAGAATCTTGTACCAAGAGGTTTTCTATATCTCATAGATGTTCCTCTGTTGACATGTGATGAAATAATGATGTATTTCATCATAGTGTTTCCTAGATACCTAGAAGTTTGTGACCCTATCTAGGTTATTGTATATCAGCTAAAAAATCATCTCACTTCCTTGCAATCAAGGAGTTAGGAATAGTGTATGTTTAGGAAAAATGTATCTAGAGGATGTTGTGTTGCTACATGGTGTTATGAGGTCTATTTTCATAGAATGAGATTCATGTTTTACCAAAAAGTTCTAGAGTGGTTTGTTGAATGAGTTTGGAATAGAATTGTGCCTCAACACTTCTTTCCTACCTCATAATGACGGATATATGGAATATACTATCCAAACACTAGAATATATTTTGTGGAAATTTTTCTTGGACTTCGGCAGATCATGGACACAACACTAGCCCATGGTAAAGTTTTCCTGTATGAATAGTCACCAATATTCTTTTAGAATGGCCCTATTTGTGTATTTTTATGGTATGCCATGTCATTCGATGCTATGTCAGTCATAGGTTGGGGATGATGTATTTTTTAGACCTAATATAGTGCATGGAATGATAGATTATTTTTGGATGGTTCAAGATATAATGAAATCAATACATGATTCGAAAAATTCATATATCGATCATAATACGAGGCCTTTGGAGTAAATGTTTGGGGACCACATGTTCTTGAAGGTTTCCGCATGACATGGTTTTTGAGGTTCAGAAAATGAAGTTGGCTACTACCCTAGTTCGTTGGAAACTATAAGGTGATGGGGTACATTAGCGAGGTGGATTGGTGCTTGGAACTTCCACTGTGACTTGGTTAGATCCATGATGTCTTCTATGTCTCTTTGATCTATCTGTATCCTCATGATAAATCCCTTTCCCTTGAAATGCGAGAATTGGATATCAAGGATGATGCAATCTTCGTGGAACAACCAATGGAGACCAATACCATCAAGATAAGATGAGATAAGGACATACCAATCCACTAGTTCATGTGTTGTGGAGGGATGATGCCCTAGAGGAGAGTACTTGGGAGCATGATACATAGATGTGAGCTAGTACCTATAATTGTCTAGATACCTCCCTTATCTATTTTCTTTATGAGTTGATGTTCTATTTTTTATAATATTCCAATAAAATATAATGGGAATTCTTGATTCCTAATCAAGACATATTTGACTATGATGCAATTAAACCCAAATGGGAGAGTCAGTTCTACCCATAACAGATAATCTCTTAAAATGGAGGATGTTATTCCAAAATTCATATATTCAGGGGAGTACATTTTGTTCTATTTATAGGGTATTTAGGATAACTTGGTTTTCTGATGGTAGTGATTCAGGTGTAATGAGATCCATGAGAGGTATATCATGAGATAGTTGTTTGGACCCTTTCTATTCTTCCATCAATTTTTTTAAAATTCATGGGGAAGAGAATAGTTTGATAGGTATCTAATGTAATAGACCGAACCTGTTGGCTTGTTATATTTCAATATATATATTTATTGAGGTGTATGGGGGGAATGATGTAGTGTTTTGAGAATGTGAGACACTCTAATGTTGAGACATTTCAACAGTTTTCCAAATTTTCAAAATTCCTATGGTGATGCATTTTATCATTTTTCAAATTTTCCACATCTTCGGTGGTGATTCATTTACCATGGTGAGATAATAATAAGTGTGATACATTTCTTAGAGTGAGACATTTCTAGTGTTGAGACAATTTCAGTAGTGATACATTTCCAATTGTGATAAAATTCTGATGGTGATAAATTTTATATGGTGATAAATTTCCAAAGGTGATACATTTAAAATGGTGATATATTTCTAGTGGGGATATATTGTTAATGGTGAGACATTTCAAATGATGATACATTTCTAATGGTGAGATATATCAAATGGTGATACATTTCCAATGGTGATACATTTCTAATGGTGAGACATTTACAATGGATAAGAATTTTTAATGGTGATACATTACCAATTTTGAGACATTTCCAGTGTTGAGACATTTCAAGAGTTTTTTATTTTTCTATATTTTTTGAAATTTCCAAAAAAAGTGACATAATTCTTATTGGTATGTCTTTTATGATGAAAACCAGGTCTAAATTCTACAATGAATAGTATTTAAAGTTTTTTAAAGGATATTGATCATATCCTTAAATTATATGATGTTTAAAAATATTTTAAATGTGTAAAACATGTAGATTTATGGGATTTGGCTTTAATGGTCAGTTAAAACCAAAACTAATCCCCCTAGTATTAGATCTGTTCATTCTTAAGAGGTGACCATTCTTTAATTACTTCTGTATTACATTCTCTTGAAATAAGATACATTATATCCTTCTTCATGGGAGTCATAGAACTAGTTTATTTATTTATATTTAGTTTCCCCCGAAGAAGATCTCTTCTATACATGTGCCCCTTGTTTCAGTGTAGCAAGTTAGTAATATATTCTTTTTCCAATTTGGGTTTCCTTCATTTATCCTTATGTGTATCATGTGGGATGTGTTTATTGTCGTCATATCTTATGAACATGGTTCCATCCAGATTAATAAATATAATGAATCAGTTTAAATTGAATTTAATGTGGCATGGGAATGTGACATATTATCTTTTTTGTTTTTGTTTTTTTTTTGATATTATGTTTTTTTGGACATAATTACTTGATGAAGACCGTGTATATTGGTTGCTTGATTATTATAGAGTGATTTTATTTTTTAAATCTCTATTTTTTGGGATTGTTTAGTTTCATCTTAAATAATTGTTTGACCACATATATTCAGTAAATGGAATGGATTCCCCTAGACCTATTTGATTGTGTGTTAACACCCTTAATTAACAATTTGAAATTGAATAAGACACTCTTTGATAAATTTGAAATTTTGTTGTGTTGTGGTATGGGATATGATGTATGGTGGGAAGTGTAGGAGATATGGTTTTGTGGTGGGGTTTTGATGGTTTTTATGGTTATGTGTGGAAGAGGGGTGGTGATGTGAGTCTTGATGTGGTTATACAATAGAGAAATTATAGAAAGTATAACTATATGTGGTTTTTTTCTTTTTGTGTAATTATTGTTGTGTGAAATGTTATGTTAGTTTCTCGGTTAGTAACAGATTGTGAAATGAATAAAAATATTGGGAATTTAAAATGAATAAATATGGTTCTACTTGTTGTGTGTTCAAAAAAAGATATTTTTTACGGGAATGGGATGGTAATGGAAAATATAGAAAATGGATTAATGGGAATCAACGATAGAAATATGACATTTGGATTTGATTTTTGTCATGGGTCTGTTCATTTAGTTTCTAAAAAATGTGGATTATTTTATTAGATGATTTGTACAATAGTTTTGAACCATTGGGATTGTGATTGTGTATTGTTTATCAATGTTATATCTATAACTGGGCTCCATAAATGTTATACCTCTCTAAATCATTTCTCATATATTAAATAACTGATTAAATTACTGAGCAACGAGCTTTATAAATTATTTTTATGCAGTAAAGCATACATATTTATCCATATTTCCCCAGTTAATCTACTAATTTTCATGAAAAAATCATATGTAAAACTAGTATACATATTAGGAAATAATTATATCAATGAAAATTATATGGATATTTAGGGGAATTATAATATTCAATTATCTCCATGGTGTGAATAATTCAAGGGGAAGTTGATGAATATAAAATGATTCAAGTGTATCTAGAAACTATACTTGGTCAAAATAATCATAATTCATTTAGGAAATGAATAATTTTGGTATCAATAAATCATATTATAATTTTATTATAAATAATGGTTGTTTTAATTGTTGAAATAAAAAAACCATAAAAGACCTTTAAAAACATCTTGGGGAAAAAGACATTTTAATTTTTTCAAAAAATTTGAAAATAATATTCTTTTTTAATCACTACTAAAAATATTTTCCTTTTAAATGACCTCATTAATTTATAAACTAATCTTCAAATAAATTAATTTGGGTGATTCTATACTAGGTAAACAAGATCATTCATTATCAATTGTAAATGTTTTGAAAAGTACCCTATTTGAAATGTGACTATAAGATTCCATTGAAAACATTTTTAAAAGAAAACATGGGTCAAAATTTATATTATAATCATTTTCAAATTGATTAAAATGGTTTTGAAAACATTTTACAAAACACAATTTTGAGATAATATAGAATTCTGATCAATGAGTGAAATGAAGTTAGGTTTTCTTAAAAAAATTAAAAAATGGTTGTGTTCTAAAGAGAAACAAACTGTACTACCACTTAAAAAAGATTATGAATTAATATAGAATCATAAAATTAATGTGGCTATTTAACAATAATAATATTACTTTTTACTATTATTTAAATAATAAACACTCTATTTTACAATGTGATTGTGAAATAAACCTCTAAAATGATCATAACGTTGAATTGAGAATTAATAAATGAATAAATTTTTTGTATTAACTTTAAATCCACATAAAATTTATGGAAATACATACCTATATATTCAATTTCATTATACACATAATAATAGATTATTAATGAAAATTAGTAAATAATATAACCCAATGAATAGTAATTGAGTGATCAAATATCTTTACCACTTAGTAACATTATGTTAAAGTCCGCTTATATGAAATATTTCAAATTCAAACTCAAAATGATATGATTATTGAATTATTCAGGTTATTAAATTACAAATGGGAAGTATAAACATCATATAATATAAACTAGGAGTATAATATAACAATATGCCTAAATGAAATATAATTGAGACAAAATCCCTTACCTCATGATTTATTTTTTTTGTCTAAAATTATTTAACCTCATGTATGTTGGTTTTATAAAAGTTATTAACTTATTCCATAACCATATTAATATTTATTTTTTTAATATATAATACTTTAATAACATATTAATACCCATTTGTTAATAATTTTTCATTATTATCATTATTTTAGGTTATAACTGCTTAGTTTTTTGAGTATGTTTTGACTTGTTATTATTTATTCCTATTACTTAGTTATAGATTTAATAATTTGTTAATTTAAACCATGATTTAGATATTATATATATTTACTATATATTTATTTCTATTTATCCATTAAATTTTGTGATATGAGATTAAATACTCCACTCATGGAGACGGTATACCGTACGTGCTTATGAACGTTGATTCTATTTTCTTATCATATTAAAAGAATGAAAATTAAGTGATATTTATATATATTATAATAAAATTATAATTTTTATTTCAAATATACACCATATATATATATATATATTAAACTCTTACCTAATTAATTCCATGTGACTCATAAACGAATTGTATCTCTTTGAGGAAGTAGTTGTCCACATATCCACAAATGATGTCATTATATTCACAAAAATGGAAAGCATGAAAGTATGTGTCATATAATAATTATAAAGGGACAAATAAATTAAAAAATAAACTATAAATACATAATTATTATAATACTTTAATAGTGTAAATGGAAGAACTAACAACATTGGTTGGTGAGACAGTATTGCACCATTCACATGAATGCCGATTGTGTATCCCATATGATGGAAGTGTGGGAAGTACTAGATAATACTGATATCATAATCAATCTAATAAAATTTATTATTATTTTTTAATTATATAATAATTATATATGAATAATTTAAGGAATTACAGAACGAAATAAAATACATTTTTATAAAAATGCCACCTCTTCTTTCGGTTTCTTACTTAGGTTAGCACTAAAAACACAAATAATTTTAATTATTAATAAACATATATAATTAAGGGGTGGATGTTAGGGATCTCTTATGTTATGGGTAGTATGAGAAAAAAGGCCTTATATGTGTGAATATGTTAGAGAACTTATTTCCCTTTTATAGTGGAGGAGGAGTGGAATTCTTGTAAATTCCCAAAGCAAAACAATATTGGGAGTTCTCTGTTATGTCATGTCACACAAATAATGAAAAAAATTTATAAAAGATGGGATATGGTATAAATATATCAATATAATTGGTTTTTAAAAATTTTATAGGTCATTTTGACCCTTATGATTAAATTTTAATGTCTAAGTAAACTCTTATTTACCTTAATTGTTGTAATTAATTCAAATTACTTTCACTAATCTTATTGGTCAAAAACATTGTTTGGAATAATAAATATTATAAATTATGATGATTCAAAATAAATAATCTATTTTTTAAAAATTACAATCAGTTATGTAGAATAATTTATTTTGAAACAAATCTCATGGACAGAAGGAGAAAGAGGGTTTTTTATGTGAAAATCCCCAAAAGATTACAATGTTTTTATATAAAAATTCAATTTGGAATAGATACCAATGACCTAGTGTGGATTAACATATTTATATTTAATATAATTTTACATTAAATACAATTGAAAATATAGTTTAACAATATAAATAAAATATATGAAAATTTAATGTTTAATTAAATTTTAGTATTTTTAACTATTCCTCAAAAAATGAATCTTCTCAGAAAATACAAACAATTAACACTAAGGTAATTTTGATATTTTTATTTCAAAAACTAAATTTATTTTTTATTATAAAATTTATAAATATTTCAATTTATATATTTCAAATTAATGTGCAATTAAATGGAGGAAAACTGCCTTTAGAAAATACATCTTTTTCTACATAAAATTGGATTTTTTCTTATATTTTGTTGAGAAAAATATATTGGATGAATTTAACAAATATTTTATGTAATAAATAATATATATATTTCATTAATATCATTATTAAATAGTAATTAATTTATTTTTTTACTAATAAATAACTTTATGAGCATAAAAATTATTATTTATAAAAACACTTCCATTTTATGCAATTGTTTTTTATAGTAATTTATAATTAATTTGTAATAAATGAATTCATTTGATATTTTTTAAACCATATAATTTCATAAGTTACTTATTCTTATTCATATCCACTAATTTAAAATCAATTATATAATTTTCCTTTTAAATAATAACATTAATATTATTCCATAAAACCTAGTCTTGTGTGTAACACAATCTATCGAAAAAATTAGATGTTTTGTGTAATAAAATCTATATTAGTTTTCAATGAATTATGAAATATATCATATATTAAATTTATTTAAAATAGAAAATTTATTTTATAGTATTTGGATCTTATATTCCTTTCTACACTTTTTATTCCATGTCATAAAAGATATTGTGTCTAATACTGATATTTTTAAATCGTGGGGCGTTTCATTCTCCACACCTTAAATAAATTAGGCTGTCCTAATATAGACATCATCACGGTAATTAATCATTTTTTATTTTAAAATTAATTTGTTGAAAAATTTACTTGATAAAAGGAATAATACAATATATTCTCAATAACATAGATAAGGTAGGATAACATACACAGGGAATAACTTATAAGTTAGATCTATGTAAAAAAAAATTATTGGAATGTTAAGTTATGAACATGTGGGAAAAGATTAAATATCTATATATAGTGATTCAGGTAATTGATCAAAAACAACTGGATAGTCAATGTAATGTTGAGGACCTCAAATCCATATATATAATATGTTTGAAAATGTCATTAATGTCATGAGAAATGATGGTATTATGGAATAATTTTATTTCTAGATAGTTTTTTTCTAATACAGAGGAATTATTTTTCTATCTATGAATATAAGGAAATATAATTACATTATAAGTTTAAATTTCATAGGAAAATATTCATAATATTGTTGTGATACAATAATTTCCAAATTTAACGTTTAAGAAAAGGAATGAATCCTAAAAAATGATTATTATTTAATTTTTAAAGAACAAAAATTTACTTGTAATAGATCATAAGATCCATAAAATAGTGAAATGTCCTTCCACAAATCTCTAAATATTTTCCAAAAACATATGGTTAAGAAATTAATATCCAAAACTAGAAATTAATACTATTATTTCATTCTTAATATATATTTTTCATGTAGTTTACCTAAAAAAAGTCATATTAACTAGGAAATAGTATTGGCTAGTAGTAGGTGTGAAAACCTTATCATCCTTATGTTATGTATTCAAGTCCCACAACCATGCCAAATGCGATCAGTTTTCACCCTTATGTGAGTTTTCTGTTTCTAAAACTACATTAATATATTTAATATGAAATTTTCAAAAATTATGATGGACATTTAAGAATTTTAATCAATAGGTATCCTTTTTGATAAGGATTTATACAGGTAGTTACTTTTAAAATGTACAATATTTCTAGTAGACTATATAGATCATATTAACCCAAATGGTTATCAACACCTTTAAAATTATATCAATAATTTATAGAGGAATTTTTCTCAAATAAATTTTCTAAAAAACATGTACTAAACTAATGATTTGTATTTCAATAAATTTCATCTAAAATATCCTTAATATTTATAGACTCCCATTACATAAAAAATGAAAATTTTATTAAGATGTTGTTTTTATTTTACATCTTAAACATATTAACCCATGATGGTATCTATAACTCTTATCTTAATAAATACACCATTGATTCTAAAATTTATCATAATACTTGGATAGATCATGATTCTAGTAACTAATATACAATTAATAAACCCTTCAACAATTTATTTATAGATTCATCAAAACATAAGTACCCTATCAATATTATTTCCAATGAGGTCATTACATGGTATTGGGGTTACCCTTTAGAAGAGGTAATTGACTTAGGAAATGTCCAGTTTACCCAAATTTTTAAGAAATAATTGATAAATAGATCCTCAGGATGAGATTTATTTCTTTCTATATTAATCTTAATTTCTCATTAGAAATTACTTGTATAATTTTCTCCTTTTCAACACATTAAGCATTTACTCTTTCAATCTAGACAAATTCCTAAATTTCTCCTTCCACATTACTAGCATTGTGGAAATTGAGGGTTTTTTCTCTATAGTCTCCACCATCCGAGTTCTTAGAAATATCCATCATTCTATTCTATAGTGAGTTTGAGAGCTTTTTACGTTATATTTCATTAATCATATATCAGGAAAACAGATTAGGAATTTAAATGACATGTTTCACTCTTATCAGCATCCCATTTGGTTTCACATTTTCTCCACCTTTTTCTTCATGTCTAATGTTAACATGATTTCTTGATATTACATCCACTGACTGATTTAAAAAAAGAATAGTGTGATAAAAAATAACTAAAAACTAGAGAACGATATAATAATTTATATGGTGCCGAAAACATAAAACATTGTTTTCCATATAAAACACAGTATTTTTATCTTATTTTATCCATTTTCATTATCTTTTCAAATCATTATTGATGGTTAGAAAATAAAATGTGAATAATCCTAAGCCAATCCATTGGAAATATCAAACCAAGTGCATATTAATGTTTATTTGGTTTATGCTAGAGCCCTGATGAACATGGCCTTTTTAGAGTTATTACCCCAAGGTTAATCTATTCAAGAACCATGTCTACATATATAATCTATACATTGATTTATGTCAAGGATGAAACCACATAATCTTTATCTAACCAAAAATTTAATATTTTTTTATATAATTAAACTTATATTCTATCTAAGAGTTATCTTCCATATTATATGTTTTTCTAAATCTAGATTCAATGTTTTTTACTAAGCATACTTTTGAATACAATTATTGGGACCAACACCTTAGTAAGCCAAGATTTGGTATCTACTACCAATAAATTGGCATATGATACAAGAAAAAACACCTTCATGGACTAATCAGTTTCATAGTATTAGTAATCTAGATAGGTACTTTATTCTTACATTACATTTGATAATAAAAATTATAACGCGATTTTTTAGAATTAATTTTTTACATCTAGTGTATTCTTTTGAATTAGTCATTAATCCATCTATGAAATCCTAAAAAAAATCTAAAATAAATTTTATATCAACTACTTAGTAAGGTTCAAATAAATTTGATGAAATAATGGATCAATTATAACAATAAATATTGAAATTATATTACTGAAGAGACATTCCATATAATCAATAAACTGAGAAGGAAGTATATAAAAAATATTTAAAGATAAATAACTGAAATTAAATTCTATTAGAATAACTTAATAAGAAATAATTAATATGTAAAGTTAAATAACTAAAAATACATTCCATTTAATTAATAAAATAAGAATTATATTCATCCATATTTTTTTTCATAGTGAAAATCTCATGGATAATAATAAGTGAATTTGTTGAAGGAAATGCATAATTATAGGATTCAATATATCCATGGTACAAGATACATTTATGATCAAGTCAATTCAAAAAATGTTTTAAAACATATTGTGTGAAAACCTCACTAGGTCTAGACAAATAACTCATCCAATGACACAACTTATGCATCATGGGTCTAACTATAACCACCCATTATTCATGTTATACCTTTCTAAATCATTTCATGTGTATCAAATAATGAAATTAAAACATGAATAATGTTCTTTATCAAATGTGTGTATTAAGTAATGTGTATTGATTTATTATTATTTAAATAGTTAATAAAAAAACTATCATGTACACACAGTATGTAAAAATATTATTTTTTTGGGGGAAAACATTTCCATGATAAAGGATATATATATTTTAGTTAAATTTAATTCTTAATGATCACCAAAGTGTGATTATCTTAAATGGAATTTATGGATGAAAAAATGATTCAAGGAAGTGAATATAAAAACAATCCTTAATAAAAAAATAATCATAATACATTTAAAGTAATAATAAAGATGGTATCAATATGACATATAACCATTGGATTAATAATAAGGGTTATTGGCATTAGTGAAATAAAAATATAATAAAAATTTATTTAAAAATATTCTTGAGGAAAATATCCATTTTCAGTTGAAAAATATTTTTAAAAAAATTAATGGAAAATAACTTTAGAAAAATATTTCTTTTAAAATAGCCTTATAGAATCGGAAAAAAAATATAATGAAATGAGGGTGGGTAATTCAAGAATAGTTAAAATTACAATTACTTTTGTATTTTAAATTATAAGAAAATTAACTAGTTTATAAAGTGAAAAGAATAATCCATGGAAAACAATTAATAGAAAAATTAGTAAAAAATATATTTAAAAATATTATTTAAATGGTTGAAAACATTTTTTAAAACATTTTTAAAAAGAATGCGATTTAGAGAAAACTGATTCCTTGATGATTAATAAAATTAAGTCGAGTCTTCTTAAATACTTTTTTTATAAACATGTTAAGAACCAATGAGTGGAGAGAATGGTACAGTCACTTTAAAATGATCATTAATTACCAGAGGAGTATAAAATTAATGTTTTTATTGAACCGTTATAATATAGTTTTCATTAATACAATTTCAATAATAAATAATCATGATTAAAATGAGATTATGAAATAAACCTTTAAAATGATCATATTGTTTATTTGAGAATTTATAAAAGAGTTGATTATGTGTATCAACTATAAATTCACATAAAAAATTTCTAAATACATTAATATATATTAAAATTCATTTTACACTAATAGTGTAATATTAAAAATAATGAGCAAATGAAATAACCTAATGGAGAGGAATTGAGTTATGAAAAAACAGTACCACTTTGTAACATTAAGTTCAAATCCACGTATATGAAATATATGATAATCAAAATTAATAAAAAACTGTGAATTAATTATTCAATATATTAAATGTTAAATTGTAATTATATACACTATATAAAATAAAATAGATTTATATCATTACAATATGCCTCATTAAAATAAAATTGAGAAGGAATATCTTACCACACTCTTTCCTTTTGTTAATAATTGATTTAACCTCATATATATAAGATTTAAAAATGTTACCAAATTGTTATAGTAAAATATTAATATTTATTATATCATATATGGTTCTTTTATAAAATATTAATACCCGTTAAATAAAAATATTTCATTATTTTCATCGATTTGGTTAATAACTACTTTATTTTTTGAGTATGTCTTGACTTTTAATTTGTTGTTCCTATTACTAAGATCATGATTTTATAATATCTAGAATTTAATAAATGATTTATATTCCACATTTATTTATTTTAATTTAATTTATAGTAATATATAAAATTTACTGATTTTAGATTAAATGCATTATTCATGGACATGGAAGGTTATACAAACGCATGAACGATGCTTCTATTTTATTATGGTATGAATATAATGAAAATTAAAAAATATTTATTTATATTATAATTTCAATATAATTTTTATGTTATATATATCACATATTCTAATTAAAATCATCCTTAATACATTCTATGTAATGTTTGAATGAACTATAACGCTTTGAAGAGGTGGTAACCCACACATCAAGAAATGATGATGTCATATTCCCAAAAAATGTAAATAATAATGTTTTGAGTTATATAATAACTAAAAAATCATAAATTTGTCTTAAATATAATAAATACAATATGTAAAATAAATATAAATCATTATTCATGACCATGAATGTGGGTAATCAATGAATGAATGATATCTTTTTGCATGGCGATAGTCCTCTTTAAAGATGTATGATGATTGGGTATCCCATTTGATTGAAGTGTGTGATGTTTTAGATATTAAACATGACATAAAAACATATTATTATATTTATTATATTGAGGTAATTATATAATCTTGATATATGTATACTTAAATGAGGTGGAAATGATAATAAAATTAAACTTGTTTTATATGACATTACCTTTTTTTAAAGTTTCTTTATTAGGATAGCACTAAAAAATAAATAGTTTTATTTATTCCAAAACTAAGGATATTTGGATTATATGAAGAAATTTGATGGCCTATTTTTTCATGGTTTTGAAGAGACAAATGGCTTAGAAGGTGTGATAATATGAGCAGAGGGTGTTCGCATTTATAGTGGAGGAGTGACCTTCTTGTAAATACCTAAAGGTAGACATTAATGGGAGGAATTCATTACATCATGTGCCTAAAATAATGAGAAAAATTAGATAAAAATATAGTATATAAAAAAATATTTCTATCAAATTTTTTTTACTAGTTTCTATGCCATTTGGACACATAAGATTATATATTAACCACTAAGTACATTCATTTTCACATTAATCATTGTAAATAATTTCACTTTCATTCACTAACCATTTTGGAATAGAATAATTTAACAGAATAAACATTATAAATAACATGTCTACCAAATATTCATTTCATTTTACAAAATCCGGTAATATATTTGGAATTAATTATTTTAAATCTAATCTCACTGATGTAATGTGAAAGTAGGTTATTAAAATGAAAATGTTCAAAATTTACTTTGTTTTAATATAAACATTAAAAATAGGATTTATTTTAATTCCAAAAATTGGATTAATAGATATATAATTGATCAAATTTTACTTTAAAACTAATTTAAAATACTAATTATATATGTAATTATATTCGATGAAAAGTCAATTTTTATTTAAAATTCACTATTTTTCAATATTATAAAAAAAATTATTTTTTTTGAAAAACAATAAAAAATAACACAAATATGATTTTTAAATTCCAATTTTAAAAATGAAATTTTATTTGACATATAAAATTCATTAAAGTGTTAAAATTTATAGTTAAATCATGTGTTCCACTGAAAAGTGGTAAAACTACAATTATAAAAATAAATATTTTTATGTGTAAAATATGATTTGTTCTTATCTTATGCCTATAAAATATATTTGATGAATGTAAAAAAAAATATTTTGGAATATATAATAACAATATTTCATTATTGTCATTTATTAATAGTAATTAATTTAATTTATTGAGATAAAACACCATTGTGATCGTAAATATCGTTTTTTATAAAATCACATCTTTTTTATTAAATAGGTTTTTATATTCATTTATAATTAACTAGTAATAAATAAATTCATGTATATTTTTCTATATATTATATTTTTATATTTTATATAATCTTATTCATAACTTCCAATTTAAATTATATTAGATAATTTTAATTATAAATAGTAATATTAATAGTATTCGGGAAAAATCATTCTTGTGTGTAACGTAATATATCCAAGAAAGTAGTTGTTTCATATAACTCAAGATAACTCAGTGTTTCATTCATTACAAAATTTATAATAGATTTCATTTTTTTATTTGTAAATATAATATATTGTCTTGGGATGTTATATTTCTTTCAGACAAGGTTTTGTGTGTCAAATACACTATTTAATATGATATTAATATTTTAAAATTTTGCGGTGTTGCATTATGGGAGTTAATGAAGAAAATATCACAAGTATTTATTAGCTTCTGTTATTAGAAAACTCCACACATGCATTGATGTAAATTTTAGGGGTTTTTTAATTTAATTTTATGTTTTTGGATTCATCTTATATTTATTATTATTCTTTAATGGATATTTTCACATGTATAACTATTTATTTCAACAATCTATCATTTGCACCCATCGCATGGAAGGATGATTGCATGATTGAATATTGATACATATGTTAGTACAAATATGTAGAATATAAAAAAGAACTAGAAAATATTATTCATTAAATCAATAGATTTGTGTAGAAGTTTTTTAGAGCATCTTTATATAGAATACAATATATTATAACTCTCTATTTTCTTGCAGTTCCAAGAAATTTTTTTTGGGATCCTCTCCATACTGAATTTGAGGACCCCCAATTATCATAAACTATTCAGACTGACCAGCATAACATATTTCATTATATTCTTATTTTATCACTCTTTTTATGCTTCACATTTGAGAATTGTGTTTTACAATACAATTTATTTTTACACATTGACTCTTATGCTTTAATTGGAGTGTTCTTAACACACTCTCTCATATTTATTTATTTTTATACCCATGAAATCTATTAATGAGGAATCCTTATGAATTTATTGGTTTTCATCCCACATATAACCGTGTAAGATACTTAGAGATTGGAAATCATGTGTTATGTTTTTTGAAAAACCTAACCAGGCTTGGGGATATGTTTATATTTATAATAATAATTTTAAGAGTAGGTGATTTACATGTTGAATAGATTATGTATTGGCTTCAGATTGAACCCCTTTTTTTATTCTATGGTATGATATATTTGCTTCATTTCTATATTAAAACAAATTATTTTTTGAATAAGGAAAAAAAAAATTCTACTTAAATTGTGAATTATAAAAAGTGTTTATATAAGGTATTTGATTAATTAAATTATTTTAAATAAATAAAGAAATTCCAAATATTTTTTTAATGAATCCATGATTCATCTTTGAGAAATATTCTAAATAATAAAATATATATTATTCTTTTTTTTTATTAACTAGTAATTATCACCTATTTTTTATTATTTTTTAGTTATGTATTTTTAATGGAAATTTTAATGGGATCTCAAGTCACCACCTCTTGAGTTAATCACTCTGACACACACTTTCTATCAATGTAATTTAAAATAACATTTCAACATTGATTCAATTATATTTTCATGATGATTTTTTATTGATGTATTTAATTATTTATGGATAATAAACAAGAAGGACCAACTAAAAATGTATGTCATTATTTTAATAGAACAAACTATGGTCAGTAGAAAATTAACATGAAAATGTAGCATGAAAGAAAGGGTTTTGAAATATGGACCATTATTAATGAAAAATGTGAATTACAAAAATATGAAAGAAAAAATAGCATTTATCCAACTAAAGAATCATATAATAATAACTATAAATATATGACTGATTTATATTTATCTTCGGATAAAGAGAAATGTAATATAATTTCTTCATGTACTACTACTTTCGAAATTTTGGATATTATATATATTTCTCATCAATGAATATCTAATGTCAATGAAATGTAATTAAATACTTATACTATTAAATATGATAATTTTTATATTAAAAGTCATGAATCAATTTGTGAAACTTTTCTACTTCTTAAAGATCTTTTGGAGAAAATTCATTCATATGGGAAATCTATTTCTTTTGAAGATCATGTGACAGCCCTCCTGAGGTATTTAACAATTAGATATAGAGTTACATCAGTGTCATGCTGAGAGTCATGTGATGTTATCTAGTTAAATATTTAATAACTAATTATAAAGAATATTATTTATTAGTAGGAACTCAGGTTAAACATATTAGATCGGGATAATCCAAAAATGAAATTAGTAGCCTTCAAAACTACTACTTAAAAAAAAAGAAACCATAGAAGACAGATCCGTTAATGAAGATTCACCAGTTGATAATGATTAAGAAATGGACTACAAGGCTAGAAGATTCAATAAAAATTTAATATAAAAGAATTTATTTAGGAAACCCATTAATATTGAAAAATATGACAATAAATTTAATTAGATAAATGATTGAAAGAAGGATTTTACTATTAATGATAATGTTCGCTATCAGTGTAAGATGAAAGGTCAAATAAAAGATTCCCTAAAAAATAATTTAAGAATAAATATGATGATAAAGATAATAGGTACTAGAAAAATATTTAGAAAACATTGATTTGTATGAAATTATTATTGAGTGAATTAGACTCAACCAAATAAGATGATCAAGATAGAACTGACATGTGTTTTATAAAAAACACATTTGAGGTATATAATTCATTTTTGTCATATCATGTTCTTATTTTGAAAAAAATGTGTTGATTAAAACAACAATGAGAAAATGTATAATGAGAAAATTATTGAATACTATAATATGGTTCAAGAAAAAATTAAATATTTCAATGATAAATATAAGATTTTAATGATAAATTATACCATGAATTCTTGTTTTAAGACATGTCTTACTACTGATAAAGATAAAAATTCTCAGTTGAAAAAAATATAACAATTATTTAAATCTATATAATTAGAAACTAATTAATGTCTGGGAATGATTTATAAATGGTAGAAACACTCTTACTTGAATTCATGGAAAGAAAATTTCTCCCCAATACAGTACTAGAATTGGATTTCAACATGGACAATGAAATGTCCATAAAAATTGTTTTATTCATCGATCATGTTCTCAAAAATATTTATGTAGTTATTATTCATCTTGAACAAATAAATTATTTCTACTATAAAGTATAAAATATTCGTCTAGTAATATTTTTGACAATTATGGATTCATAAGTCTTTGCTGACAAACATTTCTTGACCCAATAAAATTTTCATACCAATGTCATTCTTGTGGTAAATTTTTTTACAGGAAACCTATTTGAAATGATTTAGTATGAAATTATGAAATATGTATATCACCTAATCCAGATGTATGAATATAGGTTATTCATGTTTTATGAACCATGTCATGGTGGATTTTGGACATGTTAATTTTGGTGACAATTTCAAAGGAAAAATCATTAGAATATGTCAAATAGGTATCACATACACTATTTTAATTTTGAATATTCAATTAATATGTGTATTAATATATAATCTTCCTAGAATATCTTAGTTATGTGTATATGGTTTTCATGTTACATTTGAAAATAATTCATGGAATTATTTAAATCTAAAAAATATTCATTTTCTACTTATCTAAACAAGTATAATGTTTATGTTGTTAATTTATATTTATTAATTTATCAAAATATTTCTTATCAAACTACCATTCACTAAGAATATTGGATTTGATATAGATGTCTAGTCCACTATAATATTCATTCTCATTGAAATCTAACTAGTAAATGGTTATTCATGGATTTACCTAAACTAAAATTCCAAATGGCTAATGTCTTCCACCTATGTCAAAAAGAGAAACATCACAATATCATTATCACATCAATGAAATAAATTTAAAAATTTAAACCCCTAGAATTGATTCACATGTAATTTTTCTCTCCTTCTGAAGGTTAATTCACTAATGGAAGCATTATTTTTATTTTCTAGTGGATGAATTTTCAAAACATACTTAGTTATTAATTCTTTCTCACAATAGAAATTTTTTTTCCTATTTGACTGATTATGTTAATACTATATAAGATAATTTTGGACATAGAATTAGGTCCTTAAGAAGTGATCATTGACATGTGTTTGAAATCATGATGTTTAATATATTTTCTCAGAAAATTGATATAATCGTAACTTTTCTACACCTATGAATTCATAAAAAAATGGCGTAGTATAATGGTGAAATAGAACACTTCAAGAAATTTCCCTGACCTTGCTCAATGATTATGTGTTATCTATTTATTTTTGGAAAGAATATGTGAATAACTATTTTTATATAATAAATACAGTTTTAGTGAGACATCCTTTAATGAAAAATCTTTATGAATTATTTAATGTTATAAAACCAACAGTTATTTAATTTGGATATTTTGTTTGTAAAATTTTTATTCTTAGCACAAATTATTATATTGAAAAGTTTCCCTCTATGATTGGGGAAGAAATCTTCATTGGTTATTCAACCTATATTATGTTATATACTGTGTTTAATGAAAGAAAAAATATTTTTTAAGAATATATTCATTTAATATTTGATGAAATATATCAACATGATCCTAAAACCCCTTTAAAAAACCTCAATGATCATATATCAAATATGTATATAAATGAAAACATTCTAAGAATTCAATGAAATAAAAAAATCATACAGTTTGGAGGAACAACCTGAACCTAAACCTGATGAATACAATGTGATATCTAGTCCTTCAATCCCTGTAAATATTTGGACTCAAAGAAACTATCATCTAGATATTGTAGTTGGAAATCAAGATAGATGTTGAAAAACTAGATATTATCATAGAATTATCCATGAACATCAATCATTCTAATCACTTCGTGAATATGAAAACATATATAATTCAATTAATTATAATTTTGAGGTGATGAAAATTCAATAATAATTTAATAAATTTGAATGGAATAGATTTTGGTAAAGTTTAATTGTTCTTAAGAACACTCTGACTATTGGAACTAAGTGGGTGTCTATACACATTTCTAATGATTCATTCACTATAGTTAGAAAAAAAATCTAGATTGATTGCATAAGGATTGAGTTAGTAAGAGGGCATTGATTATGAGTACTCCTTTTCAATAATGGATAGACATTAGGATAAAAGAAAACTACTTTCATATAGAGCACATTTGTATTTCAACCTATATAGAATTCATATCAATACTGAATTTTTAAATGTTTATATATATAAGAATGTTTTTTTGAAAACCCCCTAGATTTTAGAATGATCATTTTTTAAATTAAATTTTTAAACAGAATAATCATTAAACATATTAATATATGATCGTATATATATTGGCATTGTAGGATTAAATAATTTATAATGTCAAATTATTTTACAAAATTAAAAGTTGATCCTTTTATTTTAATAAAAATACTTTCAAAATATTTTTTAGTGGTTAAAATTAATAATGTTGATATTAGTTATAGATATTCAAAAAATTATTTGTGTACTTATTTTATGAAAATGATGCTATGTGAATTTGAAATTCATTTAATGGATGTGTTATAATTCGTTCTTCATTTTCACATTTTTAAAATTAGTATGGAATTATTTTTAATCAATTTATGAAAAATAAATTTGTTATAAAATGATTTATTTTGGATGTTAATGAAATTAATGATGCACCATTGAGTATAACCTATATTTTAGATCTTGATGAAACTATAATGATAGTGGAGCAATCCAATATAAGTGGTATGATTGAAATATTTCTATACTTGACTTCCATAAAATCAGATATTAGGTTTAGTGTGGGTCTATATATGATCTCAAACTTTTCTAGAGTCATATCTAACTTAAAGTTTGGTACTTTTTTATTTACGTACCATTAGTTGGAGTTATGACTAGGGCTATGTTTGTATGGTGATATAATAAAAATTGATAAAAAGCGTATGTTAATGGTTAAAATATGGTATGGATAAATTGTGTGCCCAGCCTTGCAAACTGTGAGAACCTAGTAAAAGGGGATTTGCAAGGCTGGTGCATGATTTCACAAACTGTTCATCCAAACCTAGTGAGCATTGAATTTATGGTCATTGAGGGTCTTCCCATTGTGCTAGTAAAGCAAGGGGGGGAAAAAGGGTTGACAGCCAGGAAAAGGAGAAGATGGTGAGCTAGATTCTGGAGGTTCAGTTTTAACCTAAGAGGTGTGAAGGGGCAGTTCATATGGGTATTAGAGAAGGACTTAATGTGGATACCCAGGCAGAGGGAGGTTCTTTTGCTAGAAGGGCCAACAGATATCTGGAGGGCTGGGTGAAGGTGTCAGGTAGGGTGTCTCCAAAGAGTTCTTCACCGCCCATTACTCTTTCCAATTGCTTTTGAGACATGGAGCCTTCTTGCCTGGCTCCGTAACCCAATGAACTGGTCTCGCAGACACCATTACAAGAAGTTGATGAGGAGATTTCTAGTCAATTCTCTATGGACAGTGTGGAGGGAACACGAGTTAGAGGAATTCACAATCCAATGAAGAAGAAAGGGTGAAAGTTGATCCGTGACGCGGTGGGATGCATTGTGATTAACGGGAAGATGGAGAAAGGTTGGAAAGACTATTCCCAGCTTCCTAAGCCGATGGAATAAATATCTGCAAAAAGGGCCAAGGAGATGGAATGTGTATCTGAAATTCAAGACCAGAATCAAAATAAGAGATCAGTTCTAAACAGTGGCAAGGGTAAGGCTAGGTGTGAACCCTTTGAGGAACAAGGGATGGGTGATACTGTAGGAAAGGATGTTGAGGGTAAAAAGACGTACCTTTAACTTATTATCCATTCTATGATAGAGGTGTCAGAAGTGGTTTTTAAAATCAATGCTTCAGAGGAGGATTTGATCAGAATTTTAGAAATAGAGGTTCAAAAAGATATCAACAAGGATCAAAAGTCCTGGGTTGACCAACAAGATTGAATTTTGGCACGATTCTTCAATGAAGGTAGGATAGACGCAAAGGAGAACATCCAGACTTAGGACAAACTGATTGACCATTTGGAAGATTTAATCAAGAAGGATACACATATAAAGGTTAAGACACTTCAGTGGGAGCTATACTAGGTAATTGAATCCAATAATCATATCCTCGTCTTCAATGATTTTGTGATTTATTACTATGCTCATTGATTCTAGATATTGAAAATGTGTGGTTTCCCACTTTTCCTTAAATGTGATTTTGAAATAAAAAATTTAACTTCCAGGTCAGGTCATTGAGGGTCTTTACGGGTGGTTCATGGGTTGTTAAACTATACTCCCCTTCCCAAAAAATCATTTTTGTAGTTTTATATTATTCTAAAATTGGTTTTAATATCCCACAAACACCTGAAAAACTTATTTATTTGTCAAAGAATCCAATATTGATGACTTTGGATTATTTTAGAGCTTCCCAGATTAATTCTAAGGATGTTCATCCTCTATTATTCAATACTCAAAGCCCAAATCGAAGATCTTCACTTCTCTTGTTTTTTCGATCTCATCTTGATTCCTATCTTGTCAAATATTTTATCTTCCCTTATCCTTTTGGTGGAAGGTATCCCTATTTCTTTATATCTAACCTAATTTGGAGATATATAGATATATAATTATAGATCTTGATCAAAATTTATAATATCTTAATAAATTTGATCTTGATTTATGAATTTAGATATAAAACCTAATCTACTCCATTGTGATGATCTATTTTGTGGAATTTTATTGGGAAATCAATTGTGACCAAATCTACGAAGGTGGTATATTGTTAAAATGAAATATTATTGATATCATTTTGTTTATATGGTTGTAAAATTTCTATTTTTCATGAGAAATTAAAAATCCAATGTGAATTTAATTAATGTTATCAATCAAATGATAAAGAAATTGGGGATTTGATGGAACAATGTTACTTGGTAATTTTTATAATTAATTGATAAATTAATTATCAAAACAATGAATATGGAATTAGAATAATTAAGTTTTGAATTATTTATTGGAATGTTATAATTCTAAATGAGGGTGAATAATTAATTATAGAATTAATTGAAGTGTTGATTAAATGATTGATTCAAATTGTGTAATGAAATGAATCGTAACATGCACATTCATTTTTGAAATAGGAATGGTAACATGGTCCTTGAAATTGTGTGATGAAATGATTGGTAACGTGGTCATTTAGTTGGAAAATAATAATGGTAAAGTCATTATTCAAATTTAGTGATGAAAATTATGGTATCATGGTCATTCATTTGAGAAATTACAATTGTAACATGGTTTTTAAAATTGTGTGATGAAATGAATGGAAACATGGTCATTCATTTGAAACATAATAATGGTAACATGTTCATTCAAATTTTATGATGAAATAAATGGTAACATGGGCATTCATTTGAAAAATAATAATAGTAACATTGACATTAAAAATGTGTTACCAAATGAATACTAACATGGTCATTCAGATTATGTGATGAAATGAATGGTAACATGGTCATTAATTTGTGAAATTATAATGGTAACATGGTCATTAATTTTTTGTGATTAAATGAATGGTAACATGGTCATTAATATATGAAATAATAAATTTTACATGTACATTCAAGCACTTGGTATACATTGGGGACATAAGGAATTATGACATAGGATGAAGAAGTTATTGAGGTATGGGTATCTAAGAAACCCGATGTTTTATGTGGTTAACTAGAAAATTTATAATGATGTGATAAATAATTTATTTTTTCATTATACTAATTCTTATTAAAACTGAATGCAATTTTTCTTACTGAATTTTATTTAAACATTATTTTTGGTGGCCGAATGAGTTTTTCTCACATCCTATTTGGGTTTCTAAATCACTACCCGAATAAACATTTTTATTACTGGACAAGTTAAAGGAAAATTCCTTGGATTAGATTACTGATTGGGGATAGATCATGGATGAGAAAACCAGATAGGGTTTAAGACCCTCTTGGAATTCATTAGTGTCTTTACTTTCAATTTCATTTTATGATCTTTGACACTTACTTTGGCATGGAATGTTTCCCTTTCATTTTAGTACTGTATATCTATTTTCGTTATCTTGTGACAATATTGTTATTATAGTTATATATGCTTCCAAATTTAAGTATTTATTTCAACTAGTGTTGTTTATCTAAAAAAATAGGGAATAGTATCCCCATGATTGACTTACCATACCCTTGCTTCTTGTCGACTTCCTCTTTAATATGGGGAGGCGTGCTTGAGTTCATGTGACTGATCAGCTCGGGGAACCATTGTGAGGCACCGAGGTCAGGACGTTAAAAGGTGCTGTTAGTTTCCAACATTATTTTCTTCTTCTTTTCTCTTACTATTTGAGTAAAGGTAGATAGGAGACTAGGAAAATACAAGTCTTGGTAATGACCCCATGTATGGGATTTGAAAACCCATGTATGGGAAGAAACCTAAGTACTCACTGTGGGATTTTTTTTATTGTTTTTTTATAATAGTTGAATATTATTTCACCTTGGGTGATGAAATTGTTGTGTGCTGTGATAGTTTTTTATATTATTCTATGAATTATCTCATGTCCAAGTATGACATGTGAGTTGAGTCTGCATGCATCATTCTAGGCACTCAATTTTTTTTGTGAACATGAAACATTTTAAGCACGCATATAAAAGCGGGTTATGGGTATGTGGTTGAACTTGAACTATTTTCCTTGCTTGTGAATTTTAAAAGAAATGGTGTTTAATCGGAAATTGAAAAATATTGTAAAATGATGCAAGATTACAAAAATGAGGTTTCTAAATGGGACAATATAATGTGAAAAAATGTGTTTACAATTATTATCTAAGACATATGTGTTATATGGTTATGTGTAGTGATACTGCCTCAATTTCTAAAATTTATTGATACTTTGTGAAAATGAATTTTTTGAATAATTTTTATTATTACCCTTATGTAAATGTTTTAAATTTTTTATTAGAGTCCAAAGATGTGTGTTTTGTATTATAGAGTTAGGACTCTATGATGATGCATGTTGAGAGGAAATCCTAAGTAAAAACCTAGGAATGGTCCTCCAAGGGTGGATCCTGATCCAACGATTGTTCCAGTTGAGGAAGTGGGGGAGTAGTCATAGGATAACATTTCTCGCTTCATGAAATTTATGGAAAGTGACCCAGGGCAGGTTGTGAAAGAAATTTCATATCTAATGAGGGAGTTTTAGTTGCATCACACTTAGAGGTTTATTATAGAGAGTGTACCTAAGGGATCCATGTTTTTGGTTGATTGAATCGATATTATAATTGACCATCAAGATACTCTTATTGAGAAGAGATTCAAGTTGGGAGATTATATACTAAGAGGATCACTGAAGCACTAGAGGGATGATCATTTGCAGACTCGATGGGTTGATATCATGCTATTGAAAGACATTGGGGAGAATTTAATGAAGCACTTATATCTAGAGATGCTGAGGTAGAAGAAAGTTTTTAAGTTATTGGAGCTGACTCAAGGAAGAATGTCTATGATGGATTTTGTTGGATATTCACAGATCGACAACACTTTTCTATAGCATTAGCAGTAGATGAGGCAGCTACAGAAAAATTCATTCAAGATGGGATTAAGTGTGATATTAAGTCCCATGTTAATCACTTTTGATTAAAGATGTTTAATGATCTGGTAGATCAAGATCTCATAGATAATGGGATACTAAGGGAGGATTCCTATTCTAGACAGATAGTTGCTACTGGAGGGCTAAGAGGTGAAAATTCTGAGGGTAGGAATCTTCATTATGTAAGCTATAGCTGGGATGGTGGGTAGTAGAGTACACAGATTGGAGATCCATTTTCCATGACTTTACTAGATTGATCTGTGATTTGTGTTGTGGGATGAGATTATGATATGGAATATCAGTGATCATGAATAGAGTGTCAATATTGTGGAATGATGGAACATTTACAGAGGTTATTCAAGAACCCTTGATAGATAGTTACATATAGGGGAGCTAGACATAATCGTAGTGTAGGAATTAGATCTTCTACATTATATAATTTTGGAAGGTGGATTTATCCTAGCTGGGGTGTTATAGGTAGGGGATGTGGTGCTACTAGTAAAGAGTGACCAAATCAACAAAGTGGTACTACTCAAGGGATTCAAACCGTATCATAGGGAAGAGGTACAGGAAAGCTACGTGTGGTGAAACCTACACTAGTGGGGAATGGGGTTGGTCCATTGATAGTTATAGTTACTATTCTAGTAACTTTTATTTTTTATAGTACCTTATTTGATATGTGTTCCTATAATTCATTTATATCTATAATATTTTTAAATGGATTAATCTTGGTGGTGGATTTTTTGAGAGTAGTAAGGATTATAGATACACTATTGGGAGTACGGTCTAGAAAAATCTATCTATGCAAGGGATGTTCATTTGAGATCAGAGAGTATCATTTTATACGGGATCTCTATATTATTGATATGATAGGATTTGACCTAATTATGGTTATTGATTTTTTAGTCACATACTGAGACCACATTGATTGTTACTATAGTACTGTAATGTTTACGTATACAAAGGGTAAAAATTAGGTTCACTGTGAGGAGTGGGATTTCTAGGTTGGCTGAGTGGGGCTAATTACTCAGAATGTTGGAGAAGTCTCATCCCAGGTTTCCATTCCTCTACTGAATGATAGGGGTGTTAATCATGATGTCTTACGAGAAGTGGTGGAACACTTCAGGATGTTTTTTCTAAAGAGTTCTCTGGGATTCCACTTGATAGGGATGTGAAATTCATTATTGATCTTTTTTCGAGGGTCGATCCAGTATCTATCAAACCATATAGAATGGTACCGACATAGAGTTAATATCTTAAGACCCAGCTGAAGGAGTCAGAGGATAAGAGATTTATCTGTACAAGTATGCCTCATTGGGAGACACCTTTTTTGTTCAAAAAATAAGGCCAACAAGAGTTGATGTTTATGTCTTGATTACTGAATGACAATGAACATGAAATGGAATACCCAATACCCTCATCCTTGTATTAATGATTCATTTGACTAGCTTAAGGTAGAATTTATGTCCTCAAAGATCGAATTGATATTGGGGTATTATTAGTTGGTATTTCGGACTTCTGATATACCAATGACTACTTTTAGGATTAGGAATGGACTCTATGAGTATTTCTTAATGTTGTATGAGTTGACACATGTACCAATAGTGTTTAAGTCCTTGATGAATAGTATCCTCAATCTGTATCATGATTAGTTTATAGTGGTGTTTTAGAATGACATCATGGTGTACTCCAAGACTCATGATGAAGCCCAATATCTTTACATCATCTTGATTACACTGAGAGAGCATAAAATATACACTAAGTTGTCTATGTTTTATTTTTTGATTGAAAAAGTACACTTCATTGGTAAAATAATCTCGAAGGAAGGTGTGTCAGTGCACCCATAGATGATTCCGGCATTGGTTCCTTAGTATCATCCCAATAATGTTTTTGATATATAATTATTTCATGGATTAACTAGATATTAGAGGAGATTAAACCTAGAATTTTCTTATTTGGTAGTGGAACTTTCAGACATGACCAAAAAATGGATAAAGTTTGAATTTTTGGAAGCATGTGAGAAGGACTTCTAGAAGTAGAAATTTTGTTTAATATCAGTAGATATTTAGATTCTTCCTGGGTGAGGTGAGGAGTACACGGTGTTTTGTGATGCTTCTGGGATCAGACTCATAGTTGTGTTGATGCGAGAGATAAATTTGTGGAATATGGGTCTTGATATTTGAGGACATGTGAACAAAATTACCCTATGAAGAACTTCAAGTTTGATGTAGTGTTTTATTCTTTTAATTAATGGTTAGTCCATCTCTTCGGAGAAAAGTTTACATTTTATACTCACCAAAAGAGATTAAGGTAAACCTTTTTCAAGAGATATTTTAATATTTGGTGGTGTAGATGGGTTGAAAATATGAGTTATTTTGATTTTGAGCTTGCATACACACCTGGGAAGGGAAATAATGTGGATGATGCTTTAAGAAGGAAAACATAGACTCATGTTGTTCTGGATTCTAGTCCTAAGTAGAAGATGATGAAATTTCTAGCATAGATACACATTTTGGTTTATGAAAGTCATGAGAAAATGATTCTTTTATCATTTCTAGTGTAGTAGACACTTTTGAGATAAATTAAGGACATATAGTATAATGATTTTGATTGCTTAGACTTGAGGGAACGTATTGATGGTGTGGATAAACCGTTGTACTGGTTGGTAGATGGGGACGCAATCATCTATGTGAATAATAGAGTTTTTGTTCCTACGTTCATGCAAGAGGATCTCATGCAAGAATTTCATGTCTCATATTTGAAGGTACATCAAGGTGTGGCCAAAATATACCATGACCTTTGATGATATTATTGGTGGTCATGCATGAAAAAGGTGATAACAAGGTTTGTGAAATAATGTATTATCATTTAGTGGGTGATGGCGGAGCATCAACAACCTGGAGGTTTGCGGCATCCATTTCCTATTTCGAAATGGAAGTAAGATGTCGTGGTCATGGATTTTTTTGTGGTTCTTCCTACAATGTTTAAGAAAATGATGTTATTTGGGTTATTGTGAATCGAATGATGAAGTTTGTTTGTTTATTTTGTATATGGAAAACCTTCACAGTATATCACTTTGGAGAACTGTATGTTCACAAGATAGTCTCTCTGCATGGGGTTCCATGGACTAACGTTTATGATTATTAATCTTTCTTTAATTCACAATTATGGTTGGTCTTGTCGAAGGATCCTGGTTCATATTTTATATTGAGTACCACATTCCACCCACATACATATGGTTAGCCTAAAAATACTATACAAGTGCTTGAGGATATGTTGCACACATGTGTCCTTCATTTCAGGGGGAATTGGGAGAAGAATTTGAATGTTTTGGAGTTTTTCCATTATAGAAATTATCAAGAAATTATATCAATGTGACACCATATGAGGACCTTTATTATATGACATGTATATCACCTCTATAAATAATTAATGAAAGTGATTCATAGTTGTTTGGACCGAGTCTCGTGCAAGAGACATTGAAGTAGGTGATGTTTATTCCTAAATATATTAGTGCCTCCTAGAGTAGGCATAAGTCATATGATAATAGATGGAGGTCAACCCTATAGTTCACATAGGGGGTCATTATTCCTTAATGTGACACCTAGGTTGGGTCAACACATGATACCGAGATGGGGAATGTTGGTGCCCAGGTTTGTTAGACTTTTGAGGTTGTGGAGAGAATCGGGCCTAACACATACTGATTGGATCTTCACTATAGATACATTGTAATGGATGATGTTTTTCAATTGACACAACTATTGAAGTATCACCCTGATCATTCTCACATAATCTATGTGGATGAGGTTGACCTTGAGATTGATGCATCCCTCGAGGGGAATCTTATATGTGTGCTAGATCACTGTGTGAAATTGTTGCGGTGAAATATCATTCCAATAGTTCATATATTATGGAAACATTGAAATGTAAAGGAGGAAATATGGGATAGAGAAGTATATATTAGGGCTCAATGGATCAATATTTTTTGATCATAATCATATATACTCTTGGAAGTGATGCTCGAGGATGAGCTGTTATAAGGTGAAGTGATTGTAAGATACTGACCATTTCTACATTCATCTCAAGATTAAATTTAAATTATTTTGGTTTTATTTAAGAACCTTTTGATGGATTTATAACTTTTGGTGCGCTTTTGTGGAGTTTGAAGAAACAAATATTAGAGCGAAGGTTTTTTCATGGAGGCGCATGGTAAGGGTAAACTATGACCTAAACCCATCTAATTATGAAAACCTAATTAGACGGTATTTACATGGCTAGAGCAGAGTTTGACAAACTATGTGACCATACATAGAAAACCGAACAACCCTTCTTAGTGAGGTTCTACATGGTTGGTTAACATTTTTTCAAACCATTTGCCCCTTCCCTGAAAAAAATGTGTGTAGTTTTATTTTATTCGAAAGATAGTTTTAGAAACCCCTAAACCACAAAACACCTCCCATTTGACCTAGACTCAATCCATTGAGATTTGGGATTATTTTAGATCTTCATATAGGGTTTCCAAATCTATCTAATATATATTCATCAAGATTTGAAGCCCCAATCAAAGATTCACTCTTCCATTGGTAAGTGGATCTCATCATGATGCATATCTTGTCCATCATTCTCTCATACATTGATCTCATGGTGAAATTTATTCTATATTTCGTCACATCTAAACTTATTTGGTGAGATATAGATCTAAAATATTATATTTATATCAAGATTCAAAAGATCTTAATACCTTTGATCTTGATTTTGGGATTTAGATCTAGAATCCAAACAACATCATTGTGCTGCTCAATATTGTGGAATTCCACTAGGAAACCCATTGTCAACGAATCAAGGTAGGTGGCCTATTATTAAAATACCAAATTCTAGATATCGTTTTATGTATGTGATTTTATCATTTTTATTTTTCATTAAAAATTGATAATCCATGTTGAATATAATTAATGTGATTAGTGGATGGATTGAGAAATTGAGGATTTGATGGAACAATGGGGTTGGAGAATTATGATAATTAATTTATAAATTAATGATCTTAAAATTGAATAGAGAATTAGAATAATTAAATTTTGAATTAATTATTATCATGTTAATATTCTCAAATAGGGTGATTAATTAACTATAGAATTAGTTGATGTGTTTGTGACATGATTAATTCCAATTGTGGTATAAAATGATTGGTAACATGGTCATTCATTTCAGAAATAAGAATGGTAACACAGTCATTCAATTTTTGTGATGAAATGAATGGTAACATGGTCATTCATTTGTGAAATAATAATGGTAACATATTCATTCAAATTATGTGATGAAATAAATGGTAACATGGTAATCCATTTTATAAATAAGAATAGTAACCCAGTTACTATAATTGTGTGATTAAATGAATGGAAAATATATATTCATTTTAGAATTAGAATGGTAACATTTCCAGTTAAATTTTGTAATGTAAGGAATGGTAACATGGTTATTAATTTCAAAAATTAGAATGGTGACATGGTTATTCAAATTGTGGGATGAATTTAATGGTAACATGGTCATTCATCTATAAAATAATAATGGTAATATGGACAGTGAATCATCTGGTATCCCATGGGGATAGAATAGATTTTGACACATACTGATGTAGGTATTTAGGTACAAGTATCTACGTAAAATGTGGTTTTATGTGGTCAAATAGAGAATTTAAAATAAAGTTACAAACTGTTTATTTTTTCATTATAATTATTCTTATTACAACTGAAAACACTATTGTGGACTGGATTATATTTAGACACTATTGGTGGTGGCTTACTGATTCGTACTCACACCCTTTTCGGGATACCTGATCAATATCCAAATATACATTATTGTTGTAGGGTAGGTTTAGGAAAAATTCCCTAGATTAGATTTCTAATTGGGGATGGATCTTGGATGATGGAACGAGACTGGGTTTGGGACCTGTTTGGGAGTCATTAATGTCTTTACTTTTATTTTAATTTAAGATGCATTAACACTTTGGCATGGAATGTTTCCATTTTATTGGGGCTTTGTATCACTATTTTGGTTATCTTGTGACAGTCGTACTAGTATGGTTATATATTATTTTTCATTTGTTTATTTTTTCAGTTGGTGTTTTACTCAGATAAAAGACTATATAGTATTCACATTATCCACTAACTAAACATTCGCTTCTAGTTGACATCCTCTAGTGTATGAGGAGCCAAGTGTGAGGTCATCGGACGGATCTTCTCAGGGCACCTTTTCATGGCACCTGGGTTGGGGCGTTATAGTCGATGTGCTCAGTTTCAAGAAATCCCAACATAATATCATTTACATGTTATAAAAATAATTTTAAAATACATCAAATATACAATCAATTTTTTAATTTTCTTTCCATGTGGAAAATAAATTGAAATAGTGTGTTTTTCAAATCTAGTATTTGGTGGATGTAAGATAGATAAAAAATAACTTCTAGAACATATCTCCTTTTGGTAATGTATATATGATATTAGTGTAGTAAAAAATAATTTTATCATTCTATGTACACTAACATAGATGAGTACATAGATACAGGAAATTATATAAACATATTTTTTCAGTGAAACAAGAATTTTTAAATTATGTATATCAATTCAGAAATGTACCATCAAATTTTGACAACAAAAGTGAGATAAATATTTCTAATAACATGGTGTCTCATTATAAGGAAAAATTTTGATGTAAAACATCACTTTTGGAGAGATAATTTTAAATATTGTGGTATAAATGTTTTATTCATAGGAAATAAACCTAAGTGTGTTGATTTTTATACAAATCCTTTGAATTATTTGAGAATAAAAAATATCAATCATGAGATAAGAATGAGAAATTTTGATAAACCCATAACATTCAAATATCCATCATTTTTTCCACCCTTGGTGTTACACCATTAGTGATCCACCATTGGTGATCCATCATTGGATTATCCACCATTGGATAGATCCACTTTGGATATATTTGATGTGACTTTCTATTCTTATGTGATACCTGTCCTATTTTTGATGTTAAAATTTTTATACAATTAATTTATTTTTATACTTTGATATTTTTTATTTAAAATACATAACTAATAAAATTACACTTATATTTTATTTGGGTCACTCTATCTTTAGAATACCTTCCATATTTCCTTATTTTCCAAACTTCAACCATCATTATGATCATCCAACACCATTTGATTTGGTGAAATGGTGAGACTGAAGTGGCCATCAATTTCATATCAAAATGGATCATGACTAGAAAATAAATCTCATGGAGAATCAATTCATGATATAGATGAACCAATAAATCCTAAACATGTGAATCACATAGTTATTGTTGTGAAAAAATAGAAAATGAATTATTGTTGTCAAGAATTGTGTTAGTGTCAAGGTGGTTCAATGTAAGCATGGTTAGAATGGTTCTTTAGGAATGATAGTCTAGTTTATCTGGTGATGGTTGAAAAGTTTTACCAATATGAAAAATATAAATTTTGTGAGTGGAATGATATAATTCAAAGTATTATTGATAGTAATAATGTTAATTATTTCCTCAATAGAATGGGATAAGTTCAAAAATGCACCCCATTGAGGTGTTTCTGATGAAAATAATGTTTTTATAACAAGTGACAGTGAGTTTTTTGTATGATAATGCATTGATGGAGTTTATTGGGAATGGAACAGTGAGAGTACCTACTTCTATATAACATGATTGTGAGTGTAAACTTTTATTCAAATTCATTTAGCATATGTTTTATTCTATAAAGGGGTATTTATTCACAATGTGATATAAGGTTGTCTTTCATTTATTTTATTTAAAATAGTTAAAAAATTAATATGTGTATATATCTAATGATGCACATGATGGAGATGTGAAAATATTATTCCATATTGAATTCTATTATTTCTTCTTTGTTAATATTAACTATGGTGGAATCTAAGTGATTTGAGGATTATGAAGAATAAGATGAGGTAAAATGTGGTGTTTTTTGTACTAGTAATAATACTTGTAATAGAATGAATGTTAAATGGTATCAATGGATGTAGAAATGAGTAAAGGATAATGAAAATATTTATGATGAGTTTTATTCTATATAGAACAGAATAAGCCCCAAAGATATTACTCACCATGGTTTAGAGTTAGATTATATTGTGACTTTTTCTTTTGAATAGGACATTGAAGAGGAAGTTTCTAAGGATGAAGAGAAATAAACAGTCTCTTTGAATGAAGGTAGTGATCCAGATATTAGTAAAAGTAAAATTATATATTTTGGATCTATAATTCAGATTGTTTCACTACATTTTAGAGAAATAATATAGGGTAAAGGAGATGAAGAGGAGACCGATGTCTCTATAGAAGAACATGATAAGAGTTCTTCTAAGATAACTAAAAATGTAGTGGATGTTTTTTATGGTTCTGAGTATGGAAATGGTGTTGTACCTCATCACTCAAAAGGTTATGGTGATGATGTTGATGTTGTTGATCGGTATCAATCCCTTCCATCTCTAATTACTTCAATTCAAGGTCTGTTTTAACTTGTAATGATGCTGGGTTTTATTCATCCATATGTTAGTGATGTTTACTCTATTATGGGGGTGATCTGAGAGAATTGATTGAGGTAGTGGAATCCCTAGGTTCAGCTAGCCAGAAGTCAGTTCAAATAAAAGATTCATATTCCTTAGCAGAGGAAATATTGGTATCCAATGGTGGATCTATCTTCACATTTAAATATTGATAGGATCTCTGATCCAGATTCAAATGTAGATGATTATAGTGATGACGATCCAAGCATTCCACAGAAGTATGGTGCAGCTTCTATATCAGTTTCCCAATAGGATCCAAAGGGGTATTTGATGGAGCATAATGATAAAGAAAGTGAGTTGAATTAATTTACATATAATTATCATATTAATAGATCTAATAATACATGGTTTCTTTTTCCTAGTCATGGAAGGATTAAATAACTACTACATACTGCACCTTTTTTACCTTCATATTATGTTTCTAGAGCTGATTTGGTAATATTCATAAATATATTTCTTTCTAATTTATATGGAATTCATTGATCTCAATATCATATAATTACTTCTCTTAATGAAGATTAAACATCACATACATTTTAATTATTAATTTTCTATATTCATCTATTTTTTGGGAAATAAAAAATGTGAAATTGTTAATATAATGATGATATAGAATTCAGATATATAAATATAAGATGATGAGTTCTTGTTTTTCTTGTATTCAAGAATTAATTTTGGAGAGGATTGAGACCTTACCCCTAGCAGTGTCATCTATATCCATAGCTTCACCTCCTTCATCCTTAGTTGATGGTCAGATGATCAACGCTATATTCAAAGAGTTGTTTTATTCCATTAGAGGTTATCTAACTATATCCCATAAAAAATATCTTTATCAAATTATATATATTGGTGATTGAATTTCTAAACAAGTAAGGTATTGTTTTAAAAAATACTAAAGAGATAGAGAAACTTTCCCTAAGGATGCAAAGTATTATATTTCTATAGTTTATACAAAGAATGATTTGAATTATCATTTTTTGATTCATTCTAAGAACTTATGGATATGTATTTTCATTAGTGAATTCAACAAACATGTATACAAGATTAATGTCTTATTCCATCAACTAAATGTATTTATGGAATAGAAAAAATAATTCTTTTAAGCTATAGAGATTAGTTGTAATATCATCATTAATATTATAAACCATAAGATTTCCATTTTTAATGTATTTTTTATAGATGTTGTGAACATAAGGCCATTATTATGTATAACATCGCCTCATCACCATCCTAAAATCGTATTTGGGCTCAATTTCATTCTTTGTTTTTGTTAATAGAATAATTCACTAATTTCTCAGGCCTGCGGTAATTCATGAGCTTCCTCAAAATACATATACACCCCTATCTTCTCCCTTGGTTCCTCCTAACTATGGAAAGGGAAAAGACTCAGTCGATCCATTATCCCAAATCACTGAGAGTTATTCATAATTGGATTAGTTCTTGACAGGGATTTGTTCCCTTTTATTTATTTTTGGGACACCTGATTTTATGTAATATTTTAAATATAAATTATCTATTATAACTTTCCATCTTTTCATGATAAGGTTTTATTATCTTTTTTATAATAAAAAAAGTATTCATTGGTTTGACTATAATTTAACGTCTCTCTCAAAATGTTGACATATTATCTCACATTAGTGTTTTTTGACATGTTAAAATGTTAAACCAGCTATGTATTTTCATATACATCCACTTATGGTTATATTTGTTTTATAGATTGTTTATAATAGTACATGGTTTACGATAATAAAACAGGGGATATTGTTGAAGCCACCTTATTCTAAGACTCACAAATAATTCCTATTATGATTCCAATACGATTAATTTATTTATGATATTATATTATTATGTATGTAAAATTGTTTAAGTTCAATAGGTATTTATTTTGTTCAAAATTTCCACCATTAGTTCATCCTAATATAACAAAAGATATGATACAACCAGAAATGATTCTTCTAGGTGTTCTACTACTAGATATGGAACATCTAGTTATTATACATCTAGACATTTTTTACCACTACATTTTCTATAAAAAATGTGCTACCACTAGTTTTTCTACATCTATACATATGAAACAAATAGATTTGTTGCTACTGGATTCTACTATCATTGTCTTGTAATACCACCCAATCTAATCTTACACCAATTGATGAGATATCATTGGTCTATTATACAATAAAAGTTCATTTTTCATTATCTTTTTACCATTATTGTTTGGGCCTTTACTCAAATTTAATGCTTCCAATGTCAGGTATATGGGAGCTAATCCAACGAGTCTCACATGGATTTGTTAATGATTATACCTAAAAATTTCAATGGAATAATTGAATATATATTCATAGGTTTCATGATTTAATTATAATTAATAGGATTCATTATATCATTTTTATGATTCTTTAAAGGATATTTTTCTGTGAAGAGTTGTATAGTGGCTCAAACCCTCCAACCCATTACTTTTTAAAAAATATTATAATTGAGATATTTGGGGGTAGTCTAGGAAGTTTTTCGAACATTTTAGATAGTACAACGGTGATACATTTCAACAGTTTTCCAAATTCCAATTATTCTAATAGAGGGATATTCTAACGGTGGGACATTTAAATAATTTTCCAATTTTTCACATCTCCAATGAGTAGACTTTTACAATGGTGAGGTTTTTTCAATAGTGACAAATTTCCAATGGTGAGATTTTTTTCAACAATAATACTTTTCCAAGTGTGATATATTTCCATTGGTGGGACATTTCCAATTGTGATATATTTCTAACAGTGATACATTTCAAACAGTGAGACATTTCCAATTGTCAGACATTTCCTACAGTTAGACTTTTCCAATGGTGAGACATTTCCAATGGTAAGACATATCTAGTGGTGAGAAATTTATGATGTTGATACATTTACAATGGTGAGACCTTTCTAATGGTGAGATGATTCCAAAGGATAGAGATTTCTTATGGTGACACATTTCCAATGGTGAGACACATTTATTAGTGAGATATATCCCATTGTGATAAATTTCTATTAGTGATTCATTCATAAGAGTGATACATTTCTAATGGTGATACATTTGCAATAGTGATACATTCTAAATGGGGAGACATTTCCAATGGCGAGATATTTAAATTGTGTTCCATTTCTCCATAATTTTACATGTTTTCATAAAATATACAAAATTTCCATTATGATGACTTTTATGATGAATATTGGGTTTAATTACTTTACTAAAGGATTTAAAATCTATTTGAAAGGATATTAATCATTAGATAAGTTTATAAAAAGTACAAATACCTTTTAAAATGTAATCCATAACTATTCATGTGATCCTCCATTAATGGTCAGCTAAAACCATAACCAATCCCCTAATTATCAGATATGTCATTATAAAGAGGATAACATTCTTTTATTCCATTGGGATTGCATTCTATTTATACGATAGGCCCCAAATATTTCTTCTTAAAAGTAATAGAACTCGTTTCTGCAGTTAGTTTATGTTTCCCCCAAAGCATTTCCCTCTTTTATTTGTTCCCCTATTTTAGTACAGCTTGTTGATAAAAGATTATTCTTTAAAGTATGTTTATCCTTTATTTTCCTATATTTGTATCACGGGGGATGGTTTTATTATTTGTATCTATTGTGACCATGGTTTCATTAGGATAAATAAAGATAATAAATCATTTTAAATAGATTTGAAATGGAAAAGTGAATGTGAAGTATTATCTTACATCTTTTTGTTTTTTTATTTCATTTGATATTATGTTTCTATGGGAGAAATTTCACCATAAAGATTATCTCTATCAATGGATTGATTATGTTGTAGTTAATTTCATTTTATAACCACTTTTTTCGGTATTGTTTGGTTTTATCCTTAATAATTGGATAACAATGTATATTTGATTAATGAAATGGATTCCTTAGGATCTAATGAACTCAGAGGTAACACCCTTAATTGAAGACGTGAAATTGAATAAAAGTCCCTTTTATAAATCTGAAAATGTGTTGTGGTGTGGTATGCGATGTGATTTGTGTGAGGGAAGTATATGTGATTTGGTTTTCGGTGGGACTGTGATGGTTGTTCTTGAGAAGTGGTACAGTGGGGGATGTGATGGGAGTTGGGAAGTGGTTATTTAGTAAGGCTAAGATTGAAAGTGGAACGGGATGTGGTTTTTGTGTTTTTTTGGGTGGGTCTTATTTTGAGTGTGTTTGGGTTAGTTTACCAGTTAGTAATGGACAGTGAAATAAATAATCATATTGAGAATATTTAACAAATAAATATTTTTCTACTTCTTGTGTGATAAACAAATATTACGGTTTACAAGAATGGGTTTCTGACAAACATTCTAAAAATTAGAATAATGAAAATCAATGATTTAAATATGAAATTTGGGATTTTTTTTTCTTATATTGGGTTGTACATTTAGTTTCTATAACAAAGTTGGACTATTCGGGGAAATCATTATTACCTTTTTTGTGAAGCATTAGGATGGGGCTTATGTAGTGCATATCTATACGTATATACCCTGGATTTTATTTTTATTTCATTATGCACCACACCTTCATCAAGAACTATGTGATAAAACCCACATAGTAATGTGGGTGTTTTCAAAACATCCAAGTAGGAGGATGGCTGGATAGTTACCCACACTCCCCTACTCTGTCTTCCAAGATATGAGAAGGGCATGCATAGGCTGTGATGTCTAGAAGTCAAAAGTATTATTTTTGAGTTGTGATGTGATGATATATGATGTCCCATGTGTGTTTATGTGGGATTTTATTTTTTAGGATTACCCAAGATTATGTGGGGATGATTTAATGTGATGCGATGTTATTAAGAATGGGTGAGAATTCCAGGACATATTACATTGGGGTTTGAGAGCAGAAAATCAGTGTAAAAATAGTATGGGTACACTATAACTAATGTTATTTATAATATATTATATCCTAGGATGCGTTATTTAGTTAGAGATACTGGGAAGGGTTGGAGTATTTCCTCGTATACATGCTTAGGGGATGTTTGTTTCTACTACTTTCACACATGTCCATTAGTTTTCTCCTTTCACTTGTGCATGAGTGACATTTTTTTTACAGAGTATAATTGTATGCTCATCCAACATATATGAAAATGTTTTTTGGATTCCATAAGGACATATTCGATTGTGCTAGAATATATTATCTCATAACTTTGGATAATTGATGTGTTGCTACTCTAGTTTATCTTTTGGGTATTTTCTTTGGATATATTTTTATCTGTATCAGTTTCATTTACACATACATTATGGTATGGATTTTTGCTTTATATATATATTTCACGGAGTCTATTTTGGTTGATTTTCTCTATCTCCGAATCTTTTTAAGAGGTTAATGCCTCTTATATTTTGATATTTCTATACCCTTAGTGCTAATCTCCAACATAGGGCCTACTAGAGGTGGGAATCTAGGCTTATTATCTCACTATCATCATTTTTGTATATTTGGTGGGAGAGGATCATGATAGAGAGGTATCAAAGGTGACGGTTGAGAGATAGGGTGGTGTTTAGGGTTAGGCACAGTGAGTGGTCATGGGTTGGTATGGAAACAGTTTCAATTGACCTAGGTTCATAACAAAGGTCTAGGGGACCACCTAGCACATAAGGTTTTAGGGGCCCCCATGATCCTTTGCATATACTCAGAGCTTATTGAATGACCATGTGAAATGGGACTACTTATATGGTACACACCTAGGAGATGTAAATGCATCTCGATGACTCATGTTGATTTTTGAATTGGATTATTTAAATAAATTTAAAATGGATATAATGAATACAATTTAATACAATTAATTAAAATATATCATAATGAAAATACATAAAATCATAATAAAGAAATCATTGTTTCTATTTCGTCAATGTTTCCAGGTCATCATCTATATGTGGCATAGGTAGTGGAGGTTCAAAAAGTTGACCCAGTTGATCATCGAAGGGTTGATCTGGTTCAGGAGGAGGGTCAGTGGTAGTGGAAGTTGAGAAATTATCAACAGAAGAAATTGAAAAATTATGAGAGTACTGTTTATGGTGTAGTTATCGAGGGCTGGATATAAGATATGGATATCACCTTAAGTTTGATCTAGGGCCTAATGGAATATTGGGTCCTCTTGACAATTAGTTAGATGAAAGGAGCTATGTGTCAATGGTGGACATTGATCCTTGTTGAGTGTAATGAGAAAGTTGTTTTATGGGTCGACTTATAGAAGGAGTTCCAGATGGAGTTCCATTCATCAACGATGAAGGTTTCGGAGTTGTGGGATAAACTCTCCCATCAACAAGGAAGTGTGCTTATTTGGTATCATGGTATAAAATTCAAGGACCTACTATGCTTTGAATAATATATATTCCCTAAATGAGGAGTCTTGAGAGAGGTGTCTTGAGGAGGCACTTTGTCCTATGATCTAGTATGTTGTTACTCCTTTTACATTGGTAATGTATTTGGCAGTCCAGAAGAAGGCATAGTTGATTGAGATGATTCACTATTGAGGAGGATTGTTGTGAGAGGGGAACCAATAGGGTTCTCAGTGGTAGGTATCAATCACAAGGGACATCAAGGTTTCGACCATCTGGGAGTCGACCTTATAAGCTTCACTTCATGCCACCTAGGTCTAGTGGATTCTATACTCATATTAAAGAATTTGAACTAATTTTTTTCTTCTTTGCAGTTCTAGGACAACATTTTGATCAATTACCAATGGATTCGCAAGACTATATTGATAGAGGTGGTGTGGTTGACATAAACCTCAATATTATTTGCCCATTAGGCCATTCTACCTGCAGGGGTAGCAGGATTATGATCCAGATAGAGAAGATGGTTATGATATAGGTCAAAAAAATGATGTATCTCATACTCAAGGACCTATAATCGAGCATTATCATTGTGCTAGTCATAAACAAAGGGGAAGAGGAGTTTGGAGTGGAAATTTTTAGAAAGTGGTGGAAACAGCACCAGAGGGGCTAGAGATCATTCAATGTACAACTATTTTATCATGTAACCTTCTTGTTTTCATGGGTTATTGAGGATATTCACACTAATTTGTTTCACCCTCTGTAGTGCATGGTCTAGAAACAAACATAGAGAGGCTTACTATGTCCCTGGTGTTGACTATGCGAGTTGGAGGCCAGAAAAGATTGTTTGATGTGTGTTAGGGATGTTCATTGATAATGGGGAAGCATTGGTCTTATGTGGACCGTAGCTTACAAGAGATGCAGCCATATGATATCATCATCTATATTTATTGGTTGTATTTTTTATGTGTTTTGTTATTCAATTCATTCATATTATTGTCATGTTCTTTGATATAGATGGTTACTATGTGGTTTTTGTTAGAGAGAGGGGTTTCCAATTGGGAATTCAGTATTTTAATACCCTTCATTCATTAATATCTATGTTTTTAAGAAATCAGTAGATATTGGGAAATAGGATGATCCCACAGCCTCTAGGTAATTCTGGAATGTTTTCCCTGAGGAGGTTTTCACACTACCCCCTCGATGCGAAATTGATAATGGGATAGACTTGCAGCATGGTACTTTAATTATTTTTAGGGATCCATCCCTAATGAAACCTTATGTGATGAAGGATTTGGGGGTCTAGATAGATGATATGATGTATAAGGGTTTCATCTAGCCTAGTGTATCCTCATGGGGTGCCCTATTTTTATTCTCTAAGAGGGTTGATGGTAGTATATGATTTTACATGTACTAACAGAGGATGAACTAGGTGATGATCAAGAGTCTCTATCCTCTTCCAAGTATCGATGATCTTTTCAACCAGCCAATGGGAGCTAGTTAGTTCTCTAATATTCATTTACTATCTTGATATCACCAGTTAAGGGTGAAGGATAGATATATATATAATACTATCATCTAATGTTGGTATAGACACTTTATGTTCATATAAATGCCTTTTGTTTTTATGAATTCCCCATCTATATTCATGGGGCTTATGGACTCCATATTCAATGAGTTCCAAGACTAGATTTTAATTATACTCATTAATGACATACTAATCTACTCATGGTTTGAGGAGGATAATTCTGAACATCTTGGATATGTTATTAATGTTTTTTTCGCCACTAGCTCAGTGGAATGTTTTCAAAGTTTTATTTTTGGACATGATAGGTTTATTTCTTGGGGAATGTTGTGTCTTAATAGGGTCTGATAGAGGACCCATAAATGGTCGAGGTAGTTATTTCTTGGGAGGAATTGAAGAATATAGAAGCGTTTCATAGCTTCCATGGTCCACAAGTTATTATCATAGGTTTTTTACAGATTTATTTCATGTTAAAGCCTTTTTGGTAGCATCAAACTTGAAGGACAAAGGTTTTGTGTCGATAAATCAGTTCTAGTTAGCATTTGTTTTCCTGAATGGGAAGTTAGTCACCACTCAAGTGCTTCAACTTCCAGAGAAGGGTGTATTTTTCAAGGAATCTATAATGGATCTCATATGGGATTAAGGTGCATCAATATGTATTATAATTTAGTGATATCTTATAGTTATAGAAAAATATGAGCTCACAAATATAATTATGTGACCCATAAACTACATCTAGACTCATTTGTGTCGTCACTAAATCCATGGAGGCATTACCTCTTTGAGAAGAACTTTCTTCCCTTTGTGGATCACAAGAGTTGGAGGCATGTATTTTATTAGTGTGAATAGAATCTAAAACAAAGAAGGTGGATGGAATTTTTTCAAAAAAATGATTTTGAGATCTCTTAAACCTCACAAAATTGTAATGTTATATTTTATTCTTTCATAATAAAGTCATAGAAGGATATTGTTTGTGAGTTTATGGATTCGTGGATAATGGTGGATGATTTGGTAGCCATGAACATTAATAAAAGGATTAATGGTGGCAGAGCCTATTATTTTTTAGATAATGGTTTATTCTACTCTGATGAAATAGTTTTAGGCGTCTCAATTGGGAGATTAATGGGAATAGGTATTGTGTGATCATGTTGGCCATTGTGATACTCCATATGGGTGTTTGAAGGATGTTCAGAATAGAATATTTTATCATGAGAGGATTTTTGTTCTAGTACTGATTCATAAGTGATTCCTTTTTGAGTTCCATAGCTCAACATTGGAGGTACATCCATGGGTTTCTAAGAAGTACCTTGGAATGAAGAAATATTGTTTTTTTCCAAAATGAAATGGGAAATGGAGGAGTGTCTGGATCAGTGTCTGGTTCTCTAGTAGGTAATGGTTCAACCTCATGCACCTGGAGGGTTTCTATATCCCTTGGATGTTCTTAAGTTGAAATGGGAATAAATGTTGATGGATTTCATCATAGGGTTACCCAGAGATCTGGGAGGCTATGATTCTATCTTGGGGATTGTGGATCAGTTAACAAAATTGGCCAACATCCTATAAATCAAGGATTGATGAATAGAATATGCTTTGGAAAAACGGTATGTGGAGGATTTGGTGTGGCTAAATGGTGTTCTGTGTTCGATATTCTCTGAATTATATGCATGTTTTACCATAAAATTCTACAGGGTTTTGAAGCATGCTCTTGGTACCCAGTTGTACCTCAACACTTCATTCCTCCCTTAGAAAGATGGATATGTGGAATAGACTATCCAGACACTGGATGACATGTTGAGGGTATGTGTCTTGGACTTCGGTGGATCATGGTCACAACACCTTTCCTTGTTCAAGATTACCTGAATAAATATTAATCACTCTACATTTTAATGACCCTATTTGAGGATTTTTAAGGGAGGTTATGTGGTTCTCTACTATATTGGGTAGAGGTTGGAGATGCAGTAGTTGTTGGACAAGATGTCGTGCATGCAATGACAGAAGAGTTTTGGTTATTTCAAGATAAGATGAAAGTAACACAATATTGAAAAGTTTATTATTACGATATTAAGAGGAGGAATTTGGTGTTTTGTTGGTAAAAATCATTCAAGGAAACATTGAATCATTTTTTGGGTTGATTTTTTTTGTTGACAGAGCTGGTTTTTTTGTTGATATGGAGTGTTTCTGTGGTGAATTTTCGAGTTCTAGATATATTTTTGACAACCCATGTTGATTAAGAACCATGAAAATGGAATTTTTGATCTGGTGGTGGTACAAAAAGAATATATACAAGGTGGCACTGTTATCCAGTGTTTTTTAAATTTTCGGTCCTTAAAATTAAAAAATGGAGAAACTTGTATTTGGAAAAGTATGTTGTGTGCATGATTGAAGGTGGTTTGGAATCTTGTGCCCAACGCATGTTTTAGGATCATAATGTCGAAAAATGGAAAAGGAATTATGCTAAAAAAAGATTTGGATGTGTGTGTAAAAGATGAGGTTGTGTGAAAAAAAGACTTGTGTGCCTAATAAGATGTCAAATGGGGTGTTGTATGCTCAGGGAGGATCTTGAGTGGCAGGTCAAATCTTTCACATAGGGTTTCATGAGGCCTATATATAAGAGGTGACCCCTCCATCATTAATAGTAGATCAACCATTATAGATAATTTGAGCTCTATATTTCTTAATAATTTAATGCAAAGGGAGTTGGATGAATGATTTTGAGTTGTGCGCAATATAAGGAAGTTGTGCATAAGATTTTAGTTGTGTGCAAGATTGAAGTTTTGCAAAAGTGTTGTTTCACACAAAAAAATTTGATCTTTTTTCTCACGGGATTAATGTTTCATGAAAGACATAGTAATGGTTTCATAAATGAATTGAATTTTTTCAATTAATACTCTGGTAAATTAGTATTCATTAGTGGATTAAAGTGGGAATTAATAGGGAATCTATGTACAAAAGAGGATGAATTCATTAGAGATAATGATGGGACCTACAAGTCTATAAACTTTTATTGGGTCTTCCAAATAAGTAGTGAACAAACATCAGTTGAGAGAGCATTGATCTTTCAAATTTTGATTTGTTTTAATCCTTGACAGACAGTGAGACCACTTCGAACTTGTTAACAACAATGTGCTTATAGTGGATTTAGTACATTGGCACATTGATAGTGTATGCCCCTTCGACATAGCCCAGTGAGGGTGAACCAAGTAATTTTTTTTTGTCACGTTCACACTTTATGATTTATTCAAATTATTCATTGGGAAGGAAAGAAAACAGAGTTTCTTATAACAACAAAAAATATAAAAAAGGTGAATTTTTTAATTTTTCATACCCTGATTCACCCCCCTCTTAGGGTATCGATCATAGAGTTCCTAACCAAGTTTGGGGTTAGGGGCCAAATGTTATTTAATGTTTTTTCTTGATGTGGGTAGCATAGTTAAAGAAAATTATGTAAGCTTCTACCTTGGTTTTTTTACACTTTGAGGTCCTGGGGCATTTTGTTGAGGTGTCTTACTGGTTGGAACTTCCACCTCACCGTGGTCGGATCTAGGATGTATTCCAAATCTCTTAGCTATATCGGTATCTTAATTATAAATACCAATTCATTGAAATGGATAGTTTGATATCAAGTACGATGTGACATTAATGGAGAACCTAGTGGATAACCAAGAATGTCATGAGAAGGTTATACTAGGATAGACCAGTCCCCTTGTTCATGTTCTTTAGAGGAATGGTATCCTGTAGGAGAGTACTTGGGAGCGCGAGACATAGATGTGAGCCTAGTAACTTTATTTTCGATTTTCCCAATCATTGTTTTCTTTGTGATGTTTTGTTCGATTTTTTATAACATTCCAACCTGAGAAAATGGGAATAACTGATTCCAAAACAAGACCCATTTTAATATGAATTAATCAAACCCATAGAAGAGATTCAGTTCCATCCATATTGAATAAAATCATGACATGGTGGATGCCATTCTACAATACCTTTGTTTGTCGGAGTGTATTTTTTTAGTTATTGTGGGTATTTGGGATAGCAAGTTTAGCTGATTGTAGTTTTTTAGGTGTAATGAGATTATTTAGTGGTATCTTGAGATACGGTTTTTTGGACCCTTTCTCTCTGTCCATCTAGGTTGTTTTTAAAATTTATGAGGAAGATAATTGTTTGAGAATTATATGATTTAATATACTGAACCTTCTGACATGTTACTTTTCCATAAATATAATTATAGTGGTGTTTTGATGGAATACATGGGTGTTTTGGGAATGTGATACAGTTCAATGGTGAGACATTTCTATAGTTTTCCAAATTTACATAATTCCAATAGTGATACATTTCAACAGATATCCTATTTTTTAAATATCCAGTGATGATTCATTTCTAATGGTGAGAAATTTAAAAGGTTGAGTCATTTCCAATAGTGATAAAATTCCAATGGTGAGACATTTCCAATGGTGATACATCTCCAATTATGATACATTGTTAATGGTGAGACATTTCCAATGGTGATACATTTTCAAGGGTTATACATTTCACATGGTGAGATATTTTCAATAGTGATACATTTCCAATGATGAGAAATTTATGATGGTGAGACATATCCAACTGTGAGAAATATCTAAAGGTGAGAAGTTTCTAATGGTTAAACATTTATAATGGTGAGACATTACCAATGATTATACATTTCCAATGGTGAGAAATTTCAAGAGTTTTCCATTTTTCTATAATTTTTCATATTTCAAAAAAAATGAAATAATAGCCAATATTACATATTTTATGATGAAAAATGGGTATAAATTCTCCAATGAAGTGTTTTAATGTTGTTTCAAAGGATATTATTCATATCATTAATTTATATGTAGTGTAAAAACCTTTTAAATGTGAAAACCATATAGATTGATGGGATCTTTCATTAATGGTAAGTTAAAACCCTAATTAATCCCCCTAGTATCAAATCTGTTCATTATAAAGAGGTGACCATTATTTCATTACTTTAGTATTAATTTATCTTGGTATGAGAGGCCCTAAATCCATATTCCTAAGATTCATAAAATTATTTTCTATAGATAATTTTAGTTTCCACTAAGGAATATCCCTTCTATATGTGTGACACCTCTTTCAGTGTCACATGTTTAGAATTGATTAATCTTCCAAGTAGGATTTTCCTTCATTTATTTTTATGTGTATCATGTGGTATGGGTTTATTATTTTTGTATCTCGTTATGATTGTTTCATCTAGATTAATAAATATAATTAAAAAGATTTAATTGAATTTTAAGGGGCGGAAGAATTTAAAGTATTATCTTAGAGATTTTTTTTGTTTTTTATTTGATATTATATTTGTATGTGAATAATTACATGATGAAGATCATGTCTATTGGTAACTTGATTATACTAGAGAGACTTTCTTTTTGAAACACCTATTTTTTCGTATTGTTTGGCTTCATCTTAAATAATTGGTTGACCACATATATTTGGATAATGAAATGTATTTCCCCTGATCTAATGTATTTTGTGTTAACACCCTTAATTTACAACATGAAATTGAATAACATAACCTTTTATAAATTTTAAAAGGGTTTTTTATGTTGTATGTGATGTGATGTGTGTGGGGTAAGTGGATGAGATGATGTTGTGTAGTGGGGTTGTGATTGTTTTTGTGTTGATGTGGTGAAGCAGGTTTGTGATGGGAGTTTGGATGTGGTTATGCAGCAGGGATTCAATGGAAAGTTGAACTGGATGTGGTTGTTGGGTTCTCTTGTGTTGCTTGTTTTGTGAACATCTATGTTACTTTTTTGGTTAGTGAAGGAAGCTAAAATGAATAAAAATATTAGGAATTTATAATTAATAAATATCGTGATACTTTCTGTGTTCTCATAAAAATAATTTTTATTACAGGAATGGGTCTGTAATGGAGAATATGTAAAAATTATTAATGATAATCAAAGATTGAAATATGAAATTTATATTGGGTTTTTCTTATAGGGGGTTTTTATTTACTTTCTGAAAAAAATTGGAGTATTTTGTGAAATGATTTATACCTTGGGTGTGAACCATTGGGATCAGACTTGTGTTATGTTTATCTTTATATATATAATATGTATGTTCTTATGGATTCTCTATGTAACCCACCCTCATTGAAGACTATCTGATGATACCCACATAGTCATGTGGGTGGTGGTTTCCCAACATCTCGATGGTAGGATGGATGGATGGCTACCCACTCTTCCCCACTCCCACTTCTAGAATATGAGAAGTACATGCTTGAGTTGTGATACCCATAAGTCAAATGTGACATTATCGAGTTGTGATGTGATGATATGTGATGGAACAGGTGTGGTAGGGTAGGATTTTATGTGTTTTTATTTCCCATGTGCGTGTGGGAAGGATGTAAAGTGGTTTGATGTTATTCTGATGGGGAAACAGTGTCATGACATAAAAAATTGTGGTTTCAGAGCTAAAATAAGTGGGAAAGTAGAGTGGGTACCATATCATCGTTGTTTTTTATATCATATTATAACCTTGAGGTTATATTTAGTGATCAATCCTTGGTGAGGTTATGTTTTCTTTAGAATCCATTTTTAGTTGTTGTTTGGTTCATCTTCTTTTACATTGGTGCGTTAGCTTTCTATTTTCACATGTTCAAGAAGGACCTTGGTTTTACTACTGACTATAATTGTATTCACACACTACATATATAAAACTATTTTCAAAATTATTGGATAACATCGTAGACCATTATGGACTTTAACAACTCACACCCTTGGACAGTTGTTGTGTCGCTACTCTAGTTTTAATATTGTATATTTATATTGGAGTCATTTTTATCTATATCAGATTCATTTACACATGCATTATGGGAATGATTATGGATTTAATATATATATATATATTTGTGTGTGTGTGCATGCTCCATCGAGTTGATTCTATTTTATTAATTATATCTTCTGATCAGGTTTTGTAATAATGCATAATTCCACCCATATTGTGAGATTTTTATACCTTCGGTGCCAGTCGCTAACCCGTGGTCTACTTGAGGTCAAACTTAGGGGTAATTTTCTTTATCCTTTCATTGTAGTATCTTTAGTGGTAGGGGTGCTGACATAGTGGTATCAAATGTGATGATTGAGAGATAAATATGGTTTATGAGTCAGGGGCTGTAAGGATGCATGAGTTAGTATGAAAACAGTGCCAATTGACCATGTTTTATGACACTGGTTTTGGATACTAGCGAGGACCTGGAATTTTAGAGCCCCCATTATCTATTAATGGACTCTGAACTTATTGACTGACTAAGTGACGTGGGACTAATTGTAGGGTAGAGACCTGATAGAGTTAGATGCATCATGATAAATTGTGTTCTTGTTATAATTTTGTTGTTTATGTAATGTTAAAATGGATTAAATAGATAAAATGGATTAAAGTTAATAAAATATATCATAATGAAAATACATAATACCGAGAATAGTAAATCTATTTTTCTATTTTAGTTATGTCTCATGTTCATCATCCTCATATGGATAAGGAATTGGAGGTTCAGCAGGGTGACATGGTTGATCGTTGAAGGGTTGACCTAGTTGAGGGTGATGATTAGTGGTAGAGGATGTTGCAATATTTTTAGCCCAGGTTTCGAAATATTTGGAGGCATCGTTTCTTATATGGCGATCGTGAGAAGGCTAGAGTAGCTGGTGATCACATTATGTTTAATTTAGGAATAAATAGAGTTTTGGGTCCCCTTGGAATTTATACATATGTGAGGGTCAGGGCATCAATGGTGGAAATTGTACATTCGTGAGCAAAGGAGGAATATGTTTCATGGGTTAAATTATAGAACGTGTTACATGCAAAGTTTATTTCATCAACCATGAAGGATATGAAGAGGCATTATATAATCTCCCGTCAGTAGTGAATCATGTCTTTTTGGGAGCGTGTGATCAAATTAAATTACCTTATATGCTTTTCCTCAGAACTTTTCTCAATCGAGGAGTCTCTTGAGAGGTGTCTTGATGAGGAAATACATCCTTTGATCCATTATTAAGTTACTACTTTTATGTTTCCAACTTATCTAGAGGTTCAAAATAAAGAATAGGTGATTTATCAAATGCACTAATGAAGAGGATTAATGCAATAGGGGAACCAAAAGGGTACCTTGATGGGTATGCTCATCAGTGGTAGGTCTTAGAAACTAGGACCTTCTTGGTTACAACTGGCTAAGAGTAGATCTCAACAGCTTCCCTTCCAGCCACCGAGGGCCAGTGGATTCCATACTCATCCTGGGGTCCACATAAAAGTGTGTTTAAACTATGGGGTTTAAGGAAATAATCATGATCATTCCCCACTTGCTACTTGATAGTAGCTTGATTGAGGTGGTCATGTTTAGCGTGAACCTAAACTATAGATACCAATGAGTTCATTCAACCTTATGGGTTGCATGCTTATACTCTAGGTTGAGCCGATGAAGATGTTAGAGGACGATAATATGATATACGTTATCCTCATGGACCTCGACCACATCATGGTCATCATGTGGTCATAAGTATAGAGGTAGAGGATTTGAGAAAGGATATTTAAAAAGAAGGGGTTGTAATAGTACTAGAGGGGCCAAATAGTATTCGAGGTATGATCAGTTTATCATGTACCATTTTTTGTGACATGTGTTATTTAGGAGCTTCACACACCTTTATTTCACCATATCAAGTCCATTATCTACAAATATATATAGATAAGCCTCACGTTCCCTTGGTTTTGACTATACTATTCCGAGGACAGACCAACGTGTTTGATGTGTGCCAAGGATATGAACAGATGGTGGGGAAACATAAGTCTTGTGTGGACCGTATCTTATTTGATATACGGCTTCATGATGTCATCCTCATTATCTATGGGTTTAATTCTATGTGTGCTGTTATCAATTACTCTAAGAGGATAGTCATGTTATCGTATATAAATAGTTGGCATATGGTTTTCATTGGAGAGTGGAGTTTCCAAGTGGGTAGTTGACATTTTGATCTCCTTCATTATTTTTTGGCTTCATTTTATATGGAAGTTGTAGATACAAGTATATATGAGGCTCCCCTGTTTGTCAAGAAATTCTTGTATGTTTTCCTTGAGAAGGTTTTCATACTACCCCCTCAACATGATATTGAATTTGGGGTAGACGTGTGGCCAGGGAATTCATTAGTTTCAAGGGATCCCTAACAAATATCACCTTATGAGTTACATAATTCGAGGGTTTCAATATATTATATGATGTAGAGGGGTTTCATCTGGCCTAGTGTGTCCCTTTGGGGTCCTCAATGTCATTCTATAAGAAGGAATATAGTTGTATTTGGTTTTTCATAGACTTCCAGAGGATAAAATAGGTGTTGATCAAAAATCTTTATCCTCTTCAAAATATCAATGACCTTTTCGACTAGTTTAGGGGAAATATTTGTTTCTCTAAGAATGATCTACATTCTGGATATCACAAGTTATGGTTCAAGGATGGAGATACACATAGGACTACCTTTATATTTAGGTATGGACACTTTGTGTATACGATCGTGTCTTTTGGTGTTAAAAACAAAACATTCATGTTTACAAGTCTTATACAATCCATGATATGTGTGTTCCAAGACCAATTTTTAATTGTATTAATTTATAACATACTAATATAATCATGTTTTGACGAGGATCATGTTGAACATCTCAAAGTTGTTTTTCAAGTTCTTAATCACCACTTTCTCTATGGAAAGTTTTCCAAGTGTATGTATTGTATATGAGAGGTGCATTTCATAGGGCAAGTGGGGTCTCCATAGGGTGTGGTAGTGGAACCATAAAACGTTGAGGTAGTTTTCTATTGGAAATCACCCACGAATGTGGTAGAGGTTTTTAAATTTTTTGTTATCATGGGATATTATCGGAGGATTGTGACCAATTTCCCTTGACATTATTTGTCTTTGATGGAATTGAATAGGAAGTACCATTATTTTTTTGGGCTAATTAGTTTTAGGCAGCATTCTTTTACCTGGAGGAATGTTTTTCAATAATATAGTTCTTCAGATACCGAAGATGGGTGTGTTATTTGAGATTTTTAATGATGCATCCATTATTCTCTTATGGTGCATCTTGACATAGCATAAGGTAGTGATCTTTTATGGGTCTATTCCATTATTCACTCATGAACATAACTATTCCATTCATGGTCTTGAGATATTTTTAGTTTTTTTTTCAATGAAGCTATAGAAACATTACCTCATTGGGAAGCACTTTGTGTTTTTCTTGGATCACAAGAGTTTGACGTATGTCTTTTCTCAGAGAGATCTGAATCTACAATAGTGAAGGTGGATATGGTTTCATAATGAATATGACTTTGAGATCTCCTAAACTTTATAAAAAGGGAATGTCATTTTGGATTCTTTGAGAATAAATTCATTGAATGATTTTGATCAAGAGTCTACAGATTCATGGAGAGTAATGGATGAGTAGGCATCATTGTACTTAAATGAAATGGTGGATGGTGGTAGAGGAATGTTGTTTAATTATAAGGTTCAACTTTCCTTGATAAAGTAGGTGGAGGATTCTCAATGGGGAGACTCATAGAAAGAGGTGTTTCATGATCCTGTTGGCCATAGTGATGCTCTTGAGGGGTGTTCAGATGATGTTTAGAAAAGAATTTTGTTTCATGGAAGGATTTTATCTCAATAGAGATTCATGAGGAAGTCCTTTTTGGGTTTCATAGATCACACTTGGGGGTACACATAGGGGTTTCCAAGATAAATCAAGGCTTGAGTACATATTATTGGTGGCCCTGAATGAAATGGGTATTGGTAGAGTTTGTGTCTTGGTGTATGGTTTTCTAATAGTTAAAGGATGAGAATCATGTCCTTGGAGTTTTGATGAATATATTAGATATTCCTGAGTTGAAATGGGAAGAAATATTGATGGATTTCATCATAGGGTTACCCGAAATATCATATTCTTCAGCAGATCATGGGCACAAAACATTCCCCTTTTCAAGTTCATTTTTAATAGTATCTATCACTCTTACATTTGCATGGACGCACTTGAGGCTTTGTATGGGAGGACTTTTAATTCTCTATTGTGCCAGAAGGAGGTTGTGGGTGTTGTAGTTCTTGGAATCGATGTGGTGCATAGCAGGACATAAAATGTTTGGTTGGTTTAAGAGAGGATAAAATCATCACAGGATCTGAACAATACTTATGTCAGTCATAAAAGGAGGTCCTTGGAGTTTGAGTTAGGGGACCACATTTTCATAATGTATTCCCCATTATGTGGTCATTGGAGTTTGAACAAAGTAAGTAAGATCTCACTCTGGTTTTTTGGTCCATTCGTGGTGTTGGGTTGTATTGGTGAGGTGGGTTACATTTTGGAACTTCTACCTCAACTGGGCTAGATCCATGATTTCTTCCACATGTCTTAGCTCCATAATTATCTTCATGATGAATCTCATGTCATTGTCTGGGAAAAGTTGGATATCGATGATGACATGACATTCATGGTTCATCTAGTGGAGATAAATGACCATCGAGAGAAATTTCTACAATGACTGAACAATCCCATAGTTCATATTCAATATAGGAATGGTGTCCTGGAGGAGAGTACTTAGAGCATGAGATGCAGATATAAGACTAGTACTAAAAATTGTTTTTAGTTTTCCCTTCCATGTTTTCTTTGTGATGTAATGTTAAAACATTGGTGTTTTATGAGATATGTTTCTTTTCTCTTTATGTAATGTGTGATATGTTATTTTTTATATTTTCCAAACATGATAAAAAGGGAATAATTAATTTCTAATCATGAGGAATTTTCCTACCATGAGATTAAACCTTTGTGGGATAATCTGTGCTACCTAAATCAGATAATATCTTGACATGTTGGATGTAATTCCATGATTCCTCTATTTGGGGGAGTTCATTTTGTTTAGTTGTTATGGTTTATGGGATATAAAGTTTAGTTAATGGTATTGGTTCATGTGTAATGATATCCTTCCCAAGTATATTGAGTGATGGTTGTATAAACCCTTTCTCTCCTACCTTATAGGTTGTTTTTGAAATTATGAAGGTTGATAATAGATTTTTAGGTATTTAATACAATATACTATACCTTATAGCCTATTACCATTCCAAAAATATGATACTTTAGGTGTATGGGGAAGGTAGTGAGTGTTTTTGGGACATGTGATATTTTCCAGTGGTGAGACATTTCAACAGTTTTTAAAATTTCCTAAACTCCAACAGTGATACATTAAAACAGTGAGACATTTTAATCATTTTACAAGTTTACACATCTCCAATGGTGAGATATGTCCAATGCAAAGACATTTTGAATAGTTATACATTTACAATGGTAACACATTTCTTATGGTGACATATTTCCATAGGGGATTCATTCCCAATGGTAATACCTTTACAATGGGGATACATTTCCAATAGTGAGACATCTCCAATTGTGATATATATCCAACTATGAAACATGTACAATGGTGATACATTTTCAATGGAGAGACATTACCAATGGTGATACATTTAAAATAGTGATCCATTTCCAATAGTGATAGAATTAAATAGTTTTCCATTTTTCTATAATTTCAATATTTCCAAAAAAATATAATTTCCATTATCACATCTATTTTGACAGAATATGGGTTAAAATTATTTAATGAAGGGTTTTAATTCATTTAAAATGATAATAATCATATCAATAATTTTATAGAAATAAAAAATCTATTTTAAATTCATATACCACATAGATTGATGGGATCCACCTTTAATGGTCAGTTGAAACTGTTTCTCAGTATCAAATTTTCGTGTTCTAAAGAGGATACCATTCATTATCTCCATCAAGATTAAATTCTCTTGATATGAGAGGCTGCAAATCCATCTTCCTGGGAGTCATAAAATTAGTTTCTGTACTTATTTTGAGTCTCTTATTAAGAAGATCCCCCATGTACATGTGTCACCAGTTTCAGTGCATCGTGTTGGGAAAGGCTTCTTCTTCCAATTAGGTTTTTCCTTTATTTCAACTTTTGTGTATCATACTGGATGATATTATTGTTTTTATATATTTTGAATGTGGTTTTATCTAGATTAATAATGATAATTAATTGGTTTAAATTGAATTTAAATGGTAAGTGGAATAAGAAGAATTATTTTACATCATTTAATTCATTTCTCTTTGTTTTGATTTGATAACTTATTTGTATGGGAATAATTTATGATGGAGATCATGTATGTTGGTGTCTTTATAATGGTACAATGAGATTATTTTTGAAACCTATGTTTTTAGGATTGTTTGGATTAATCATAAATAAGTGTTCAACCACATATATTCTGCTAATGGAATGGATTCCTCATGATCTAATTCCATGTGTGTTAACTCCCTTCCATAATGAAATGAAATTGGATAAGAGTCCAATTGATAAATTTGAAAACATTTTTTTGATGTGGTATGTTATGTGTTGTGTGTGGTTATATGGATTAGATATTTTTTGTAGTGGGGTTGTGATGGTTTTTATAGTGTGGTGGTACATTGAAGCTATGATGGGTGATGTGATGTGGTTATGTTGTAGGGATGAAATGGAAAGTGGAACTCGATGTGGTAGTTGGGTTTTTGTTTTATGCTTATTGTTGTGTATAATTTTTTGTTAGATTCCAATAAATCAATGGATGATGAAATTAATAATAATATTGGGAATCTTTAATGAATAAATATTTTTCTTCTTATTTTGTTCTAATAATAAGAATGTTTTTTATGGGGAAGGGATGGTAACAGATGATCTGGATAATAGATTAATGATACTCAAAGATTGAAATACGAATTGTGGCTTTTATTTTTATTATGGGTGTTTTTCATGTAGTTTCTAAACAAAAATTGGAGTATTCTGTGAATTTTTTATATATTTGTTGTTAACAATTAGTATGTGTCTTTTGTGTTGTTTATATATATATATATATAACATTTATGTTCTTGTAATTTCTATATTCCCCCCACCTACATCGAGAATTGCGTAACGAAAAACAAATAGTCACATGGGGGAGTTTTTCCAATATCTTGGTGGGAGGATGGATGGCTATAATCCCACTATTTCCTTTCTCTCTATTCTAGGAGATGAGAAGGACATGAATGGGTTGTGAATGCTTGAAGTCAAAAGTTCCATTATCGAGTTATGATGTTATTAATATGATTTCTTATTTTTTGTATGAGTGGGATGCGATGTTTTTGTGATTTCCCGGGTGTGTGTGGTTAGGATGTGATGTGATGTGATGTTATTTGGAAGGAGTGGGAGTTCCAAGACATGTGACTTTGGGGAGTGAGAGAAGAAAATTGTTGGTAAAGCAGTGTGGGGTACTCTATAATCAATGTAATTTATATTATATTATATACATGGATTTATTATTTTTTGATAGAGACTTGTTGATTTTTGGGATTTCATAAGTATATATTCTTATGTGATGTTTGGATCTAAAGATTTTATATAGGTGTGTTAGTTTTCTCTTTTCACATGTTCATGAAAGACCCTGGTTTTCCTACTTAGAATACTTGTATGCTCACCTGGTGTATATAAAACTATTTTTAGGATTATAGAAGGACTCTATGGACTATGTTGGACATTACTAGCATGTTACCTTGGATAGTTGTTATGTCACTGCTCTAGTTCTTATTTTGTGTATTTACTTTGGAGTCCTTTTTATTTGTATTAGTTTCATTTTCACATGAATTATGGGATGATTTTTGTATTTCATATATATAAGTCATGGATTTTATTGTTGATGGTTCATTATATCTCCTGATGTAGTTTTCATATAGTGGTTAATACCACCCATGTTGTGAGATTTGTATACCCTCGGTGCTAGTCTCTATCCCAGGATCTAATGGACGCCAGACTCATGGGTCATTATCTCTCAATCAAAATTTTGGTATCTATGGTGGGAGGTGAGTGCGAAAAAAATATTTTTATCCATGAAATAATTCATAATCACATCATGTAGAATTATTTATATGAGAATGAACATTGATATATATTCTTGTTTGGAAGTGTAGAACATACAAAATATCTATAACCATTCACACATTGATTTAATAGATCTATGCTGACATTTTTCAAATAATATATATATATATATAGAAAATTTAACTTCATGAATATTTCTTTTCCTAAAATTTCAAATTAAAAAAACAACTTTGAGAACCTCACCATGCCATATTTGGGGACCCTCAAGCATCTAAATATATTCAGACCAAGCAACATCACATCTTTCAACCTATTTTTATTCGATCTTTATTTTATGCTATATATTTTCACACTATGATTTACTACACTATTAATTTATACACATTGATTCATAATATTTAGATATAGTGGTCCTTATACAATCTCTTGTATTATTTATTTGTATATCCAAAAAACAATGGATTATGATCTACATGGCATGTTTTGGTTTTCTTCTCATGTATAACTGTGGAGGATGGTTATAGAATGGACATCCTATGTGATGTTGTGTATAAAAATTGATTCATGTTGTGGGTCAAATTATATTTATATTATTCTTCTTTGCAATAGTTGATTTCTAAGTGGAGGGGATTAAGTATTATGTTAAGGTTGAACCCCTTGTTTTATTTAATTGTGTGATCTTTTTTTGTAGTAAAACTTACTTTGTTATTTGACTCAAAAAACATCTACTTTGATAGTTAATCATAAACTTTGTTTACATAAAGGATTCTATTAATTTAATTGGATTTGATATTTAATGTGATTTTGAATACTATTTTATCTGAGCCCATATCCTAATTTTAATAATCTTTTGAAAGATAAAAAATATGATATTCTACATTTAGGATAAACTAGGTGTTTTTTTACCTTGGTGATTTTTTTTAAAGATTTTTTAATATAAATTTATATTGGGAACTCAATTAATCCTGACCATGAGTTACTTACTCTGACCAAGATTACGATATGTTATGCTTTATCAAATGAATTATTGATATTAATAGGTCCCACAATATTTCATACCGAATAACCATACACTTATATTCTAAAAGAAAAACTCATTAAAAATATAATAAAAATTGGTATCCTAATTAATTCCAATGAAAACGATTATTGATTTACACCATAAGAAAACTATGAATAAAATTGGGTTTCATTCAATAAACCATAAAAAATGGTATATATAGATGGAAATCCATATATATTATGAAAAATTTTATTTAAATATTATTCCATTAAGATAAAAATTCCAATTGCATTTACAATGTATTGATAAATGGTGTTAAAATGTTAATAATTTCCCCGTACTGTCAATAAAAATATTTAGTTGAAAAGACATTTATCAAAGTAAGGTTATTTTGATTTTCCTTAAATAAAATTCATTGGAATAATAACAATGTATAATAACAGTGGATGTATTATAAGAAAAAGGTTTTTACATCTGTGAATGAAAAAATAATAAATAATACTTCTAGAGAATTTAGGTGGATGTTAATATTTGAAAATTACCCTTGATCAAGCATATGATATATTAGTGTCGTATAAAATATATTAGACACTTTCACGAGTTTTAGAAAAATGCATTTTCAAATAAAAAATGTAACATCCCCAAATGATAAAGGGTTAAATGACTAAATGATATGACTCATGTCAACAAAGTGAACCTTCCTTTTCAGGAGCCTACCTGATTAGAACTCCACAGTTAAATGTGCTTGGCCTAGAGTAGTGATCAGGATAGGTGAACTTCTGGGAAGTTTCTCAGGATGTGTGTGAGTGAGGACAAAACACACTGGAAAGGACATGGGTTGGCCTGTGGAGAGATTCATTAGTCAGATAACCCGTTCAGGCATGTGGTTGGACCTTGGGGTGGGCCCTAGGTGTCTGCGGGGAAATTGTTGGTACTTGGTGGGCCAGGACCCGACGACCATGTTAAGGCGGGTTGGTTGTGCTATCACCGGGGCCCAGTTGTCACATTTGGTATCAGAGGTGGTACCCAGCCTTAAGTGCGGTGCACTGCCTGGGTTGAGATGTAGGGGCCACAATGAGGGAATTGTGCCATAAGGGGGGGGGGTGATTGTAACATCCCCAAATGATAAAAGGTTAAATGACTAAATGATATGACTCATGTCAACAAGGTGCACCTTCCTTTTCTTGAGCCTACCTGATTAGAACTCCACAGTTAAGCGTTCTTGGCCTGGAGTAGTGATTTGGATGGGTGAGCTTCTGGAAGGTTTCTCAGGATGTGTGTGAGTGAGGACAAAACACACTGGAAAGGACATGTGTTGGCCTGTGGGGACATTCATTAGTCAGATAACCCGTTCAGGCATGTGGGTGGACCCTGGGGTGGGCCCCACGTTTCTGCGGGGCAACTGTTGGTACCTCGTGGGCCAGGACTCGACGGCCATGTTAAGGCGGGGTGGCTGTGCTGTCACCGGGGCCCAGTTGTCACAAAAAATATACTTCAATTTTTAAAATATTTATAAAATAATATATTCATAATAATAGTAGATGAATAAATTCATTGAAAAATTCTAAAAATATGGTAGAATATTTAAAATAAAACATCAATTTTTTCTGATGTATTTTCTTAAATGAATGAAATAAAAAAATATTATAAAATATTTTTATCATTGTCATAAAAGGTGGTGATAAGGGTCCACTCAAAAGATAAATTCATGGAGGTGAAGTTAATTGTTTTGAATAAAAAAATACAATTAAAATTAACCAGTAATAATGGATTATTTTAATTAGAATTAATATTTTTAGGAAATGTGCATCCATGGATAAAAATTTTGATAACAAAAATGAAATGTTACTTTTTAATCCATTAAAAATACCTTTGTTAAAATAACACATATTAAGACTTAATTTTTTATTAATTATTCCTACTATGAAATATGAATTGAAAATATAATATAGTAAAATAATTGAATGGAATAACCAATGAAAAGTTAAATATGAATCATATTAACTCAATAAATAAAAATTCAGTTAATAAATATCAGTGTAGATTAGTTGATAATTAGGTCCAATTATATGGGATGAGGTGGTAATGATTTGTCCTAGAATTTACAGATATTAGAAATATATATGATAAATATACATTAATTGGTTGTAAATATAAAATATGTTAATATACATGGTGTAAAACATAAATCTGTCTCCAAAATAATGATTTTATGATGAAAAACTATTACCTTTTTTCTAATTAATTTTCACATGTATCCAAATTAAATAATAATTAAATGGGTTTTATTGATTTCATAAAAAATAATCTTATTAAAATTTATAAATATTATACTCCTAAATAATAATCATTCCAAACCACACAACCATATATATTTACAAACGGATTACAATCACCTATTTTCCAACATCGAGTGTTTATAATTTTATGGTTTAACTAATTCCATCGAATCTAGGTTGTTATAAGTTTTTCTTATAAGGATTTTATTTCCCAAATGAATAATTTTTATTTATATAATTGTTGTAATTATTTATGAATTTTTAATTTCCTTTCATCAGATCTTTAGAATATATCCTAGAAAATTAAATAGTAAATAATCATATTATGTTGATCTTTAACTAATAGTGGGTGTATTCAGAGTTTAATAATTAAATATTTATATAATACATATAGAAATAAAATTAATTATATATATCCAAATAAATGAAAAATTATTTTTTCTGGATAATAAATTATATAATATCATAACATCGTTCAGGTGGGTTTTTAGTAAAAACCCCAAACATGAATGTATAATGATTAATGGATGATTATGAAATGATTTAGTCGAAATTTAATTATAATATAAATCTAATGGAAATAGTTGTTATTTATTTTTATGATATATCAAATTTTGAATGTTGTGGGAAAAGATTTGTTATAAATGATGCAATTACACTATAAGGATAAAATTTTATTCTTACCTATTTTCATGTTTAAGAAGGCTAGTTTTACAATAACTATTTATATTTCATTCCAATCTGATGTTTTTAAAATATTATTAACTAAAATTTATTCATATAAAAAACACACCATATATATATCCTTAAAAACATTTCTTAAATCATTCCATTAATGATGGTACTTAAAAATGAAGTCAGTAGTCCACATAAACACATTTCACTTTTTCATTTGTATTATTGTACAGAGGGAATGATGATTAATGATTGTGTAAAAAATAAAATAACAGTATACTTGATTAAGAATACTTATTATATAATTTGAAGATTGTTAAATTAATTCTTAAATTGTCACACCCCATCATTTTAAATTATTTTATTTTATTATTTCTTGGCTTCAGTTACCCTCGACAAGGTGTGGATTGACTACATGTTTGAAATTTTATATATTTGATGTTTTTAGTGGGTTTTGGATCGGTGCACGGGCAATGCACGGTTGGTGGTAATCGTGCAGTCGTCCCGGATGCCCCTACTATTACTCATTACTTAAAATAATAAAACTTTATGATAATGACATAAATTAAATGATTAAGTCATAATAATAATAATAATAATAATAATAACATTGTTTTTTACACAACAATATTTTTTATAATATTGTTAATGATCTTATTATAATTATAATGGTTATAAATAAAATTGTTATTCGGTTCTTATTAATTTTGTTATTATTTAAATTAAAATGAATAAAATTATCATTATTATTATTATGGTTATTAGTATTATTATTATTATTATTCTAATTATTATAATAATAATTATTATTATTATCATTATCATTATTATTATTAACATTTTTTTGTTGCTATTTATTTTTAATTGTTATTAATTTTTTTAAATATTTTTAGTTACTTTTTCCCCCACACAACATCCCTCTCTAATTAATTTCCCATATTTTTGTATTCCTCTCTCCACTCACCCCTCTCTCCAATCATAGCTCCCCCTTATTCTTTTCGATCACGCATCTCCCCCTATCTCACTCCTTATCTCCCTTTTTATTGTTTTTTTACTCTTCATCTTCTTCCTCTATCTAGTCACACCTCCCCAGTTTTATTTAACACTAACGCATCAACCCTCTTTCCACTACTAATTCATTTATTTTTTTATTTACTCTCACTCTAATCACCCACTTCCCTTATGCCCTCACACAGACCCCATTAATTCATATCTTTTTTTTATTTCCTCTCTCCAATAAACTATCTCCCCTTATTCTCTCATGCTTAACCTCTTTTATTTTTCTCTTCTATGCTCACCCCTTATCCCCCTTCCCTCACACACCTCTCTTCCCCTCACGCACCTCTCCTCCCCTTCGGCACTCCTTCTAGAAGCTACTCCTCTCTCCGGCAGTTCCTTCCGGTAAGTTATCTTCCCATATTCTCATCTCTTCACTCAATATATAGGGTTTCTATAAGAAGTTTATTGATGGGTGGACCCTAAATGTTTGGTTTAATATGTATCTCACGTTTTCGTTGGATTTAGGGTGTGTGTTTTGTCCATGGAGCATCATTATTCCTCTCGTTAAAGTTTCATTCCAATCGCTCAAAGTTTCAGTAGATATTTCCAACTTTTTCCTTTCCAAAACAATACTTGAGAACTTTGGGTTTCCATTTAATTTTTTAATGTCTTTAACACATATAATATATCTATGGCTTGATGTGAATGATGATTTTGTATTGGTAGAATTTACTAAAAATATTTTTTCAAAGAGATTTTTGTGAAATACCTTGTTTTATTGCACCTAGGGTTATTATTTAAAATTTCATTTTTCAATAAAGTAAAATTGGGGTTTCTTTATGAAATTTTTAGCCGGGATTATGGTGGGATGGTTGTTTATTGTTTTTTGTCTTGATTTGGTTTGTTTGGTTTGGTAATGATTTATCTTGTTAAATGTGATAACATGTTGTAAAAAGGGTTTTATAGTTATAGTGGGATTGTTTTATGTTATTTAAATATTGTGGATGGTTGGATGTGGTTTAAAATAAAATGGTGAGTTTTGTGGTAAATGGTTTTTGGTGTTCCTTGAAATATTGGTTTCCTAAATGTGGATTAAAATGGAATCCCATGGGGGGGTATGCCCATTTGGCTTTTGGTGTGTGTGTTTTTCGAACATGTTTGACTTAAGGGAACATTTGGAATTGCGCACATTAATATGGTTTTAGAAATTTATTGTGAATGTTTTGATAATTGTATTTGGGTTTATAAGCATAAAGGCCCAGTAGGCATGTTTTTAGAGTTGTAGGTTTTTTTAATATGGAACAGCTTGTTTAAGAATATTCTCTGCGAGGTGGTGTTCCTCATGGATTTTTATGTGAGTTGAAAATGTTTGGTGTGTAGAAGTTTTCAATAATGGATTTGTGATATGTGTGTGGTGGTTTATAAAATGAGATTCTTTGTTAGGTTAATGAATTTTGTAAGTGGTATCATGTGATGTGGAGCTTCTTTGAGCACAAAAAGGAAACTGTGGTATCTTGGTGGGTGGATGTGTACTAGTTTGCTAGTGATCCCATGGTTTTTGGCCCATATTTCACATAGCAAGTTTGATGACAACAAACCTAATTAAACTATGATGATTATGATGATGGGGACCTCTAGGTTATGGGTATGTTCCATGCGAGTGGCTCGTGTATGAGAAAAGATATTACTATGTTTACCCTCACCCCGAGATATGAGGTACCTCGCCCATAGCTAGCTAGTGCCTAGATGTGTTCCTGTGACTAGTGCACAATAACTATATTTCACCTCCCATTGGCATACTGTAGGTTGGGTTGGTAATTTTAAATGTAATTGTTTTATCTTTAAAGAGGAGTTATTTGAAAATGTTTTCCATTTAAATTGGTTCCATTGAAAATTGTTACTGCTATTGTTTGGTTTGGGTTTCTTGTTATAAAATGGTAGTTTCATTGAAAAATGGATTAGTGACGTCTGTTAGACTTTGAATTGGTAATTTTTTTGTTATTTAAAAATATGTGAAAATCGATTTTTATAATTGTATTTCAAACTAGTGTTAATTGACTGTTTTGGGAAAGGAAACACTTGGAATCTGTGGTAATTGCCTAATGAGTTGTTAGCTCACAACCTACCTATTCAATTCAGTCTCGGTAGACCCGAGATAATTTGAAGGTTCAGTGATTGTTCAGGTTTCCTAGCTCAATAGCTCTTGGTTCGAGCAAGCGTGGTCTTGCAGTTGGAGGAGACCAAGACGTCACATGAAGACAGTGGTAGCTTGGTAGAGTTCTAGTTTTGTTCTATGTTTCTTTTTGAATGTTTTTATTTTTTAGTCTATTTATTTTCATATTGTATCTAGATGAGATTTTTATTTATTTATGTTCAGATGTTGGTTGTTTTTGTGTGCTCATTTTTATTAGTTTATTTATTTGATCCTGTTTATTGGGCTGAAATCGTTCCAACACGGTTTATATATATGATGTCCTGAACTAGTTGACAGCCCGTAGGGATCATGAATGCGCTTCGGGTCATGTTGTTGACTTGATTAGGTGTCGTGTTAGATGGAATCCCGACATGGTTCGTGACATACACTATTTTTGTTCATGAAAATAAATAAATTGGGGAAATATGTATTAGTATTTATACATCACTTCTTTGATTATCTTCTTTTGAAAGGGGTTCAGCCTATTATCTAATGGAATTTTTATAATTAAAGATACCCTTGAATGTGTATGGGAATGTTTAAGAGTGTTTTGGGATGATTTTATGCTATATTTTTGTTTTAGTTATGAGGATAAGTTATGTGAGGAGTGCACCTTTTATTGGGGAAAAGGGATATAATTTTTGTAATTATGGAAATACATTAAATAATGTGATTCACTCTTAAATAATGTTGCATAATAATTTGTAAATGATTTATTTGGGATGATATAATGTTAATTCAATCCTTAGAAACAAATTTATAAATATTTTTAGACATTTCAATAAAATTTCTTCTTGTGCTATTCAATTTTACCATTTTGTTTTTAACCATGGTAACTTGTTTTTGTCTACGTAATATATACATTATCACAGAAATAACATCGAATTAATTAAATAATAAAGAACTAAAACATGAAAAATTTAGTCGAATTTCTTGATATTTAGTTTTTTAAGGTCATTAAAAGTGATTCTAATATAATAAACGTATATTATATAATATTTTTTTACATGTAACATAATTACTAAAATAATAAACTATTAGCTACTAACTTTTAACCAATATTTATAAAATTATAATGTAACATATAATATAAATATTTTTTATTTTTAAAATTTTTTTATGATGTGAAAATTCATAATTATATAATAATATTTTCATAAAGGTCAAGTTAAATGTAAAAATTATATTTTTGACTATAAACTGAAAAATAATCTATTTAAGAAATTCTAAAAAAAATAAATATAAGATAATATTTCCATGATAATTCCAATAAAAATTTTATTTTTTTCAAATTAAAATTATAAATTTATATATTATAATTTAAATGAAAAAAACAAATAGAGAAAAAAAATTCATTAAAAGTTATCTTTTTAAAAAATAAACAATCATTAATAATTAGTTTATAAAACAAAATATATGAAATTAGATAACAGATAACTATAATATATTTAATTTATTAAAATTTAATCCCTCATTTTTAAAAATTATTATTTATATGGCTTCATCTTTTATAATGTCAGTCATCGAAAATAATAATATACAATAATTTTAATAAATTTTAATCTTTTTAACTATTGGAGATTACACTAGTGATGTAATATTAATATGTAATGGTTTGTTTTAATCATTTGTTACACTGATTCTTTTTTTCATGTGACACAAGATACTAAATAAATATGTAATTTAAATGATTGTTAATAACAAAATATGAACCAATTTTATTTTTCGACATTGTAGGGACCCACATGCCCATCCTTTGTTGTAAAATGTAACTCCAATATCCTGAAAGCACCATTAATATTCATATATCTCTATTTATAATTTTTAATGTATCATGAACAAACCTCCTTAGATGTAATAAATGGAAGGAATTATGATATAATTTTGAGGTTAGTTTTATGATGTAGGAAACCTCACTTACCATTGAATGGTTCATTAATGGATAAATTAACCATAAGGATGACCTTCTCTTCTGACCAACCCTATATAAACCAATCCATGGAAAGACCTTGAATAACACGTGACATCCCTCCTTATAATAAAATAGGCTCTATCATAGGGATTGGTAAGTAACACCCAGAAATTATAAAATAATATCATTTTATTTGAGAGTGTACGTGACATGAAACACCAATTTTAATCAACCCAAAAAATATATATCTTTAAATTTAATATCAATGATAGTTTGTAGAACACACAACCTCAAGCCAAAATAAACTATAATATAGTACACCATTATAAACAAGTAGTTAAATTACAAGGAATTAATAGTAATAAATAATATATATATATATATACATATTATGGTCAAATATTTAATAGAGATAAAACAATAATCAATTAAATGAAAATGAAATGTTTTCTAAAAATAGAATTTTATCTAAAATATGGAATAATCACTCTTTTTTCATATTATTGAAATTTATTTTTTAAAACTTTTATAATATTTATTTGATATAATTAAATTTAATTTTTTAACATAATATAAGTATTAGTTTATGGGTTTTTATTGTAATTTTTCTAAAAAGTATCAATTTTTATAAATAGTGAAATATAATGAATTTTAATTGAAAAAATCCTTTTTGTTTATATTATTTAAAATTATGAATTATATTTTTAATTAGTGTTTATGTAAAATTAGTTCAAATATATTTAAATTAATCTAATTTATTTTATTAGAATAATTTTCATATTGAATTTTTATATAAAAATATTGTAATCTTTTGTATATTTTATCATTGAAAATCAAAATTCTTCTCATGTCTGTGGGATTAATTATAAATTAAAATTGTCCACTTATATGAAGGGAATTATTAAAAATGCATTCCAGTTTTGGAATCAGAATAATTTGAATTATATAATTGTGAAAACATAATATATTTATCAAAATTAATAGTTATAATGGGGAAAATTATTTGTTGTGCTTAAGGTAAAAAAAGTAATATGGGGTTAAACTACAATGATAGTTGTTAAAATGATCTAAATAGTTTTATAAGATATATTGTAATTATATATATAGATCATATAATTTTTAAGGATCTATAATACTCTATATTTTTTCTTTTGGAATGTGGAAAACTTGGGTAAACATTTTTGTCATAAACTTTTAAAAGTGTTCCAGTCATCATGCTTATAAAGGTCCACCCCTTCCCCTCACTTCTTCACACATTCACACACATTTGGTTCATCCAATACCATCCCAAATCACTACACAACATCCCACCTCTCAACATATCAACATTATTTTTTCCATAAATCCATCCGAGGAAGAATTGTTTTGTAATGATAAGTTGGATACCTGAAAAAGATGATGTTAAAGCATTTTAAACAAAAAAAAGCATGGGTTAAATGATTTCATCTCAATTACATTTCATAGAGGAATATAGTAATTTAATGAACCAAATTTTATTCACATGGTGTATATACATCCCATTTGAAATTTAATGTCATTAATAGTTCCTTATCTATGGTATTTTAGATTTTTACTTGAATTATTTATTATAATGGGATTTGTATTTAATTTTACATAGCAGTAAAAAAATTCATAACTCAATTCCTTTTCATTGTTTTTATTGTTTCCTTTTTAATTAACATTCTAATATTATGTGTGTAAATAATATTTTAATATATTATTATTTATTTACACTTGAGTTTTGTGAATTAAAATTTTATACATTTAATTAATTGTATGGTAAATTCTCACGTCAACGTTAGGATCATTGTAAGGGTTTATTTCAAAATTTCATTTTATTAAGGATTGTATATACACGAATTTACATTAAAGTAAATTATTTGATCATTTTATAATAAACACATTTCAATTTATTCTTATATTATTATTTATAAGGATATTAAATAATATTACCATTTCCCACACCTTGATAAATAAATTAATCACAAACTATTTTTTAATAAAATCTTACAACATTTACCTCTTCAGTAGAAAATCCATTATCTTTCAAAACCATGTTTTCAAAATGTTTTTTTCATCATTTTAAAAATGCTTTTTTAATGAATTTTTTTCCATTATTTCTTTTTATAAAATAATTTAAATAAATATTAGAGTAAATTTTAAAAGAACTTATACTCACATATGCATTCACACGGTGATATAATTCAATATTCTGAATGATTACCCACTACTAAAATTAAATAAATATTCCAACGATCAAAAAAATATTTAATTATAAAATTAAATAAATCATCCAGTAATCAAAGAGAGTACATGAACATGATTTAGTTTACTAAAAAATTAATCACAAGTCATATTTAGTAAATTTAAAAGAAACTATTAAATAAAATAATATTAAATGACCCACTACTCTAAAATTTTCCCTTTCTCCTATCTTCAATGATGGTGTATTGATAAAAAATCTAGAGTTACTCTACCCTATATCCTTTTATGCATGATCAAAGACATCAATTATTATTGATTATATTGAATATATTGAATTCATAAATTAGTGGTACAAAATATTGAAATAAAAGGGGATTAAACATAGATATAGTTTAAATAGTAAATCACATAAAGGATATTCATGATATTTGAGGGAGTACATGTCACCAACTTGAGTAAGTAGTATAAGTTATAAAACACCTAAATTTTATTTAATATAAAAATATATTAGTAGATGTAAAAATCAATATAAGACATGGTAAATTTTTATAATCTAGTCTATGTCATTGATAAAAATAAAAAACCCCATCAATACACAAGATGGATTCTTCCCTATTGAATGATTTAGGATCATTTCACATATATAAAATATTATTTTATAAGGATATATATATTTTTAAAACAAATCAACTAAATAAAATTTAGCCTTATTTTTTGTGAAATTAAAAAAGTAGACCGACCTGTAGAATAATATTACCAACTAAATGGATAATTGAGGACTAAAAAATTAAATTTACAAATTAAAGTATTTTATAGAAAAATTTATAAACTTAAAAAATTAGTAATCATTATAAAACATTAAACAAATTCAATTGTTTAATGTTTATAGTATACCTATACTATGTGGTGACAGTGGGGAAGGAAAAAAGATGGTGTTAGAGTTAGGGGACCTTTCATAATTGATTGATATATGATTCAGAACAATAATTGATTATAAAAATAAATAAAAGTTTCAAAACATGATGGAATAAAATAAAATTCATATGGAAATGGGAATACATAGGTTGTGGATGAAAACCTTGTTCACAATCACATCACACAATATACTATCAATACACTTCCCTAGCTACTTCAAGTGGAAACAATCAAGCCCAAATGATCACCCACTTCATTTTTCTAATTTCATATTCCTTGTGGGTATCATCATCATGGGAAAATCTACTCAAACCACATTTGTATTTAGAGATATAATAATTATTGATAGATATTATTTCCACTATAACTATTGAATTAATGTTTATTCTATTAGGGTGATATGACTCTAAAACAAATTGAATACACCATCTTAATTACAAAAAACACAATAGTTGTTTGGTCTACTTATTCTCGGTTCCTTGATCAGAAATAATGTCTTTCAAGTATCTCTCTCATTATTCATGGAAACCAAAATATGAATAACTAGACAAAGAGATAAAAAATTAATAATTACATATTACCATTTTTTATTTTCTAACTCAAAGAACATAATCAATTATTAGATTTGAAAACAATGATAAATCCAATAAAATAATACCGAAAACAAAAATAATGGACAATATCATGTAAAAAATTTACATTAAATATAGATACATTTCATGATACAATAGTGGATGAAAAGAGAAGAAGTATATAGTAAATTTAAAATTTGATTCAGAACTTACTCAAAACCCTTTCTAAACGTGTTTCAAAAACATAAAAAATGCTTCAAAACATAATCATCCATAACCATATAAAATAAATCAGTCTAGGAAATAAAAACCCAGATTAATTCTTGGAAATAAAACATTTTAGTAGTATTCATCCAAACCTTCGAGAGGACATCAAATCCTTTATCTGTAATATTTACACATTGTCTATGTCACACCTCCTTAAAAACATAATGATCGCATGACACATACCTGAGTAATTAGTATAAGTGACAAAATTTTTAATTTGAATTAATAAAAAAATATATCAAGATAATTACCTTGAATATATGTTACCATGGAATTTAAAAACTAGATATTGTGATAAAGAAACTTAATTTATAAAATACTTGTAATCACATTAGGCAATATTACAATGATCGTGCAATATAAAAACAATTTACAAATCATGAATAACAACAAATTTGGTAGAACATGAATCATATAATTAAACAACACTAAGCCTAAAATATGTACAGTTTTTAGGCTATTTGCATTACATCATAGAAGAATTTTAATGATAAAAATAATTAATTTCATTCTCAAGATTCAGTGAGCCTAAAATCTGTATAGTTTTTATGGGATACCAAAAATAAGAAAGACAATGAGAAGATCTTAAAGACTGCATATTATGGTTCAAAGGATCTTTCCGAAAATGAAATTTCTATAGCATATGAATTTTAGAGGCTAACTTCAGGCGCGATTCAAACCATTACACAACTAATGATAACAAAGGTAAAAAATAAATTATGTTATGGGAAATATGGCCTCCAAGTCAAAACTAAATAATATTTATGATTCAATATAAAAACATAAAAAACATTGTGTGTTATATAAACTCATATATATAACCCATTTAAATGTTCTATCAATGAACATAAACCCCAAGTAAATATCAATAAAGAACATATAAAATGCGTAAAACATATGGATTGGTTCCATGAAAAAAGAAATGTTGCTTATAATGTGTTTTTTAACATCAATATGTGTCTTTTATCATTATTATTCCTTTTAAAGTACTTCGATAAAATTTCTTATAAGAATTTTCATTCAAGATTTCATTATTCCACTTATTGAAATTTGGTTGAGTTCAACAGGAGGCTGTTTTTTACATGCATCGTGTCTGTTAACATAAGGTTGTGTTTTTTTCAGGCATCATGTTTTCACAAGATAAGTATGTTTATATAATTAAAAACATTTTAAGTCAAAAATATCCTTGGAAACTTGGCCTATATGTTGGAAAATATCTTCAGGAGGAATTGGAGGAGTTAGTTTAAGGAAGAAGAATATTGTAAAAAATCAAAAATGTATTTCAATTTATAAAACCCTATAATATCTAGAAAATGAAATTCAATGATATTTATATCTTCCACCTTGAATTTTGATAATACTGGGCTTGTATTTAAATCAATATAGAATATTTTCTATAATGAAGTGACTATATGTACACACAAAAGGATGATTAATTGGAAAAAGGTGGATGCAAAATGAAATCATATAAAAAACCATCTGATCTATCCTCAATTTCTAAATGATGATATAGGGTAAAATTATATGTAAATTTTTTCTATAATCATTAAATACAATTCATATAGGTGGATAGTTTACAAGCATTGAATAGGTATAGAGGTGTTCAAAAAAGATAATCATTGAACTGAAATTAGAATTTTCATTAGACTCTTATATTAAATGTACATAAAAAAGATAAAAATTATTGGTTAAATAGGAATTTGTATATTGGTGATGTATTAAAAATACCAAAATAAAAATATATTTAAAAAATCACGATAGTTAAGGGATTATATATTACATCCCCAGGTTAGAAACATAACTAATAAAAATTTAAATTGGAATTAATTGAAAAATATATCAGGATATGTGAGAAATAATATAAGACATGGTCAATGATTATAAAAATATTATGAGAATGGTAAAATTATTTTCTCAGCATTAGATCTATAACTATAATAATGGTATCATGATCATTGTGATAATTTGAAAGGTGAAAATATGATTGTTGTGAAATCATACAAAGATAGGAAGTGTTCTGATGAAATGAAATGTGCACATAAATATATAATTACATAACATATAAATACATACATTTAGTTGAGGTATTTCATGTTGCATAACTGAGTAAGAAGAATAAGTGATATACCAATAAATTTAAATTAATTGAAAGATATAATATGAGATGTAAGAAAAAATTTAAGGCATGGTGCATAATTATAAAAAAGTAATGAGAATGGTAAAATGACTTTTCATACCTTTAGATGTATAACCAAAATAATGATATGTTGATCCCTGTGATAATAATAAAAAGGTGGATAGAAAATGAAATCATAAAAAGGAATCAACTTATTAATGCTCATTTTTCTAAATGGTGATATAGGATACAACACTATGTGTATAGCTTTCAGTAATATTTAAATCTGATTCATATGGGTGGATAGTTTTCAATGGATGTATATATGATTAAAAAGTGAAACATCTATATGAACATCGAATGGAAAGGACAATTTTATGTTTAATGTACATAAAAATATAAAAATAACTAGTTAAATTGTAATGTGTGTTGTCGATACATATTACATATGACAAAATAAAAATTTCTTGAAAAATATCATGATATTTGAGGGATTTCGTGTAACATACCTGAGTAAGAAGCATTAGTGATAAAAATTTAAATTTGAATTAATATAAATATATATTAAGAGATGTAAGAAATATTACCATACATGGTGTATTCTTATAAACAAATTAATGATAATGGTAAAATTATATTCTCACCTTTGGACCTATGACAAAAATAATCATATATTGATCCCTTTGGATATATGATAGGATCAAATATAATGTTTGTGTAAGGCATACAACGATAGGAAGTGGTCTGATAATATGGACAATGAACATCAATGTTGAATTAGATGACAAATTAATACATACATTCACTTGCGGGATTCCACATAACAAGCCTGAGTAAGTAGAACAAGTGATGAAAAATTGAATTTGAATTAATAAAAAAATATAATACATGGTTCATGATTATTAAAATTCATGAGAATGGTTAAATGATTTTCTCACCTTTCTATATATAACCTTAACAATAGTATGTTGATCCCTTTGACAATATTAAAAGCATGAATATGATGGATGTGAAAGGAATATAGAGAGAGGAAGTGGTCTAATAATATGAAAGGAATACAACTATATACAATTAGAGAGCAAATAAATACATACATTCAGATGAGGGATTGCATGTCACATACCTGCATAAGAATCATAATGATAAAAATTTAAAGTTTAATTAATAGAAAAAGATATCAGGAGATGTAAGAAACACTATATGACATGGTTCATGATTATAAAATTTTATAATAATGGTAAAATTATTTTATCACCATTGGAAATATAAGCAAAATAACGGTATGCTGATCCTGGTGGTAATATGAAAGGCACAAAGATGATGGTTGCAGAAGGTCTATAGAAAAAACTTGAGGTTTCATAATATGAAATCTACACATCAATATAGAATTAGATAACATATAAATACATACATTCAGTTGAGAAAATACATGTCACATACCTATTTAATATGAATAAGTGATAAATATTTAAAGTTGAATTAATAGAAAAAGTTATTAGGATATCTAATAAATAATATAATACATGGTGCATGCATATAAAATATTGAATAGAATTTTAATATGATTTTCTCACCTTTTGATATATGACCAATAGAATGGTATGTTGATCCCTATGGTAATTTGAAAAAGGTGGATAAAAGATGAAATCATATGAAAAAATCATCTTATTCATGCTAAAATTATAAATGGAAATATATGATACAACATTATATGTTTTATTCAGTAATATGTAAATCCATGTTTTATGTGTGGCTAGTTTACATGCAGTGTTTAGGTGTATGGATTTTAAAAACAGTGAAATGTGTATCTAAACTTAGAAAGTCCATAAGAAGGAAAAATGGTGGGAGGTGGATGATTTGGGGGAGGCGTAGGTAGTGGAGGTGGTGACAGACTGGCCAGAGGTAGAGAATCCAGAGGCATACGAAGAATAGTCAGAGGAGCCATATGAGCTAGAGGTAGACCAACTAGAGGTGGGCCAGCCATTGGTAGAGTACCCATATGCAGAAGGTATAGAGGCAAAGGATTCAGAGGAAGATCGGCCGGAGGCGGGTCTGTCATAAGTAGAGTAGCCAGATGTGGAGCAATAGGAGGCCGACCACGTGGTTTTATATGAGAACCTTTGGGGGAGTAGAGGAACCATATGTGGAGAACCATAAGGCAGATTTTCTTTTTGTAGATGATCTGAAGGAATAAGAGTTGTAGGTGGAGCACGTAGAGGTACATGTGTGGATAGAGAGGATATTCGGGAAGGGGAGCGGGAGAGAGGAGTCGATGAGGGGAGTTGGGGAGGGGAGCGGGAACCCTAAGAGAACCAGATATAAATCTTGATCGGGGGTAGGAAAACATGTGATTTTATTGGATTTAGACTAATGGATATATTTTTTTTGGAGATGTGGAATCATATTTGGGTAAAATGTATGAATAAGTCACCCAACTTTAGTATATATATTGTATTCCGATTTAGATTTTACCAAAATGTGGAAAGAATCATTATTTTAACGTACTTTACATGTATATAATTTCTCTCCATCATAACCACTAAAATATTATATGGAATACTTTATATTTTTCAAAGGTTATTATCAATGAAGATTATTTGAAAAATATTTTGTAAACATTTTTAAAAAAATGTTATTTCTAAATTTGAGGTATATTTTCATCATTAATTTTTTTAACAATTTTTTTATAGAATTTATATTCTTTAATGAAAACAAACCTTTATTTTACATATAATATAGTGGGGATATTCTTTATTGATTAAATCCTTATTATTCTTATATTTGGTTTATGATAATTTTTGAAAAGGAAATTATTGAATTTTAATTTCTTAGTACATTTTTTTGATTATAAGCTCTTACTTCCAATACTCACTTTCCTATGATCATTAGTCAATAAATTTCCCCTAAATATCCATATAATTTATCATGGAAATGATTATTGCATAAAATATATGAAATTTTTACATATGGTGTTTTACACAAAAATTAATTTAATTAAATAAGAATATATTTTACAATTCAAATTCTTTTCTAAATAAATATAAATTATGATATTGAAGAATATTCATGAATTAAAATGCATATTTTTATATATTAAAAATTATTTGGACTTGATAACATATGTGGGGTCCATTTATAGATAGCCCCTCAATGCATTAGTAGTCTCATTAGGTGAATCAGTAATGGTAGTATAAGATCAGTTGTCCAAACCATATAAGATTGTACCTATTAATACTAAAGATTCTAGAGGAATTATCTTGACAGTATTGGTTTTCATATTGCATGAGATATTGAAATCCAATAATTTATCATTTCCTTCATATAGAATATATATATTATTATACATGGTATTTTTTTAAGGATATTATCTTTGGATGAACATCCTTCTTAGTTTATGTATTACAAGGAATGTGTGTTCAGTTATTTACCTTTCATTATTTTCTATTCTTATTAATTCATGGTAGATTCAATTTTACTTACCCCTTATTGATAATTTGGTCTCACACTTATTTTTTTCCTTTCCTTGGAATCCATGAAGTGTAATATCCCTGATATAAAAGGATATGCTTGACGAAATAATGTATTTTTTAAAAATAATTATGTTATAATTTCTGTATTTAAATGTAATATGAGAATATTATATGTATCTAGGTTACCATGACTTATATATTGTTCAGTCATTTAAGATGCAATTTCTTTTGTATTATTCAAATTTAATAACATAAGACAATGGAACTGATATACTAGGGTCGGGGCCATTACAGTTGGTATTAGAGGAAATTTAGTACAAACTATAGGATATAGATTTAAGAAACCATATTTTGGGGATCATAACACTATGATATTATTTCAGGATTTCTAATGTAAGATTTTAATTTTTTTTCAAGGTAAATATTTTATGGATTTTTTGATAAATACATCCATGTATGGGTAATATGTATTGGTGTGGTTCTTGAAAATATTTACCTAGGGGTATTAACTCTAAAAAGGGAACCTTGGTCATCATGTGATCATCTTGTAGTGCCTGAATATAGCCATATTTCACACATATTTTGAACCACCTCTGAGATATTCTTTGTATATTTCAAATTTTATTTCAAAATAATTATGAATGATTTGAAAAGATGAATACAATGAATTACCTAGTGTAATCCTAACATGTATTGGATTGAAAATATTGGGTCATAAATTTGATATCTTATCAATGATTATATTTTTTCCCAATATGATTAATGTTTCTCATACTATGATTTTGGTTTTTTAAATGAATAGAACCTCACATGATAACATTTAATATCAAGTAAAATTTTGTGATCAAGACCAACTGAATATGATTATGGAAAGGGTAAAAGATATTGTCAGTATTCCTAACTAGTTTTTTGAAACTAGTAATAAAAAAATATACCTTAAACAACTCATACAATTACTAATTAAGATATGGATATAGTTATGTAAGAGCTCGAGTGGTGGAGACCATGGAGAAAAGAAGTTGTAATTTCATTCATGTCAAAGATGTAAAAAGAGACACTTATGACAGTGTCTCAATAGAATAGTAAAAAATCTATGTGTCAAATGGAATGGAATAAAGCATTGAATTGTTGAGATAAAAATGAATAATATGATGGAAGGAGAAAACCCTCACCATGAGAATCCATTTATAGTTCAATGTATTAAATTTGAGGAACCTGAGCATTACCCAAGTCAATCCCTTATCTTAAGGGTAACCCCCAATCCTTGGAAGGACATATGTGTAAATAAAATCAATGACATATTTATGTACTGGGATTCCAAAATTATATTATAAATGTATTTTTACCTATGGTATTACAGAATATATATCCAAGGACATTTATGTATTTTTGGAAATTTTATAACTATATATGTCTTCATTAACTTGAGACCCATGAATACCATCATGGGTTAATGATTTAAATATTTATTTTTAGTTCAAGGTTTTAAACACCTCATTTTAGGCATTATGTAACTGGAGTATAAAATTATTACGAATATTTTGGGATAAATTTAGGGGAATAAAACCCATTGGTTTGGTGTTTGTTTTAGAGAAACTTTGATTTGAGGAATAATTCCTTAATATTTTATAGACAAAATTATTAATGTATTGTTAACCAGGGTGGTTAATATTATCCTTAATTATATTATAATAACTGTCAAAAAATATTATAATAAATTGTAGAAAAGAATTTGTTTTCAAAATATAAGAAAAAATTTATTTTAAAATTAATATTATTTAATGGATATACATCATTATTTTGGAATGTTATATAAATTTTATTAAAATGTATTTATAAAAAGGATAGCATGCATGCCTGATAAAAACCAATCTTTTCCAGAAAGGTCTTAGGGCTTGCACCCATGACCTATGAGGAAAATGGTTTAATTTCTATCACTGACCAACGTGATTTCCTGGTTAATTGTTATTTTCTTCTTAACAAATTTGTGAAATAAATATTAAAAATGAACCAATGGTGCTACATTTAGGGTTTAGTAATTAAAATTTTATATTGGATAATATTTACTAACCATATTGGTTTTCTAAAATAGTTAGAGATAGGTAGAAAGACTTGTCACTCTTATTTGGAACCTATAGAAATGATAAAATTTAATTTTTTTGATTCAAGAATAAAAAATTCATTTATGGATATTAATTTATTAAAGAAATGAATGAAATTGAAATTTATCAACGAAAAAACAAAAAATGAAATTGTGCGTATCAAAAAAACATATATAGTACGTATAATTACTTTTACTCATAGACAATAAAATAATTCCTCAACTTTAAAAAATGATCCTGAGACAAAATTGGTATCCTATTTTATTCATATCCAAAAAATCATATGTTTATTGAAATAATATTATATTTAAGGTTTTAAGGGACTTAACGCTCAATTGACCATTCACTTGCATGTGATCAATCAGCAAAATATCTCTCAATAATTTTTCAATATTTTTCTCCATGTCCATATCATCACTTTCAAAAAAAATTCTCCATCATAGAACCCATGTTATGTGTTATTATATATGATCATTTTTCATATATTTATCTCTTATTAAAAGGATATTTTATTAAGCCTTTCACAATGTGGGTTTTTCGACACTGGTATTTCAAAATTCCAATCCATTTATTACAATGTTCAGGTATACATTACAAATAAATAAATTTATTTAATGTGGGTAGATTCTAACACCAATAAATTAACAATTAATAACTTTTTATTTTATATAATGTGTGACATGTGACACTGATCTTAAACAGCCTGTGAAATAATTTTCTTTAAAGTTAATCTCTTTGATAACTTGAGGAACTCACAACCGCATGTTTAAATGAACAGTAATATATATTACAATTATAGCCTAGCTGTTAAATTGATGGGTATAGACTATACTTTCTAAATTAAGAAAATTATAGTGATATATTTTATACAGATATGTTAACAGTAATTTATAACAAAAATAAATTATTTCTAAAAACTCTATTTTTTCAAAAAGACGTTTCGTTTCTCTTTACACACATAATTTAAAATTAAATTTTAATACTTTTAGAAAATTATTCTGATAAATGTAAATTCGTTTTTTAAATAAAAATATTTAAATTATTTTGTCGTGGTTTTTTATTTTGTTTGAAAAATATATATTTTTATGAGAAATGAAATATTCCAAATTTTAAATTAAAAATATCTTTTCTTTAGTATTTATATTGATAAATAATATAGGGAATTCGTTTTAAAATAATTTTAGTGTAATTATTTATCAATTAATCTAAATTAAGTCATTTTATAATTTTAATATTGAATTTTGATATAAAAACGTCATCAACTATTTAACCTTTCCTATTTAAAAATTGATATTATCATCACCCCAGTGGGATTAATATTAAATAAAAATGTTCCACTTATATTTATATAATTTTTCAAAATGGATTGAAAATTTTTAATCAAAAATATTTCTATTATCTAATATTTTAATCATAATTTTTGACCAAAATTATTAGTGAAAATATTAATAATTATCTATAGTGGTTAAGGGAAACATGTATTTACTAAGGGATAAACTATATAGATAACAATTAAAAGTACGTAAATTTTTTTATAAAATATATTGGATGGAATTATTTCAACCATATATTATCTAATGCTCACGAATAATATATTTTTGACCATTATTAGTTTGAAATATGTGGATACATTTTTTTAATATTATCAAGTGTTCCACTTACCTCACTTTTAAAAGGTCACTCTCTCTACTATCTTCACGAAACGTTCACATCATTTTGGTTAATTAAATCACTTCCCAAATCACTTCCCATATTCCGTCCTATCATCCTATAAGTCATATTATGGGTAAAAATAGATCCTATGAAGTATTTTTGGAGGAAACATAACAACGGTACTTGAATAATAGGAGGTTAAATCATGTTGAACCAAAATGAAGCATGTGATATGGTATTTCATATAAATTTCATTTCATTCAGAAATATCATTACATTATTCACATAATTTATCTTCCATGTTGTATGTACCTCCACTTTGACTTGTAATATCATGAATACATCATTATTCATGTTATTTTTTGTTTCAATTCGATTTATTTAATCTATGGGAATTTTAATTAAATGTTACCAAGTAGTTTTAATTTCAAAACTCAATTTATTTTCATTGGGTTATATTACTTCGTAATTTCATCTTAACAAATATATTTATGTGTGTATAAATTTATTAATATCTTATGTTTTATTTACACATGTTTTATATAGATTTACATTCAATATAAATATCTAATTCATTGGTTAATTTTTACATCAGTTTTTTGACCACTATAAGGGTTTATTTCACAATTTCAAATTAATTTTTCATTTCTATACTTGAATTTACATTAAAAATTTTATTTGATTATTATCCATTAAACCCATTTAACTTTATTTTCCTCTAGTTATTCATGATTTTTTAAATTAACTATGTTAATTTTATACTCTTTTTTATTTAAAATAAATAAATTTTTTAATCTGAATTAATTTCACTCATCAATGGAAATATTTATTTCATCCAAAACCAAGTTTTCAAAAGATTTTTTCAAAAATAATTTCACAATTTCGAAGTGATTTATTAAATATACCTTTACTCTTATTTTTACTAAATTTATTAAAAGTAATCATTATTTCATTTTAAAAAAACCACATTTGGATTTTATAAAAAATGTTAAAGGAATAACTATTATAACGTACTCAGCATGTATGGAATTCCTTACCATCATAACCACTCAAATATTTTAAATATTATTTTATATGTATCGATGGTTATTTTCAAATAAAAGTATTATCGAAATAATATATGAAGATTTATATTTAAAAATATATATTTTTATAATTGAACAAAGTTATTTTAATAAATATTTTTTAAAATATTTTTTATGGTATTTATATTCATCAATAATAAAAACAGTATATTTTACATATACTACAATAGGGATATATCATATTGAAATCATCTTTATTCTTCCTCCAGAAGGTTTATGATCATGTTGACCATGGAAAATTTTAAAATTCACTTTCTCGATTCATTTTTGTATTCATTAACATTCCTTTGAAATATTCATATTCTTGTAATAATTTAAAAATAAATTTCCACTCAATTTCCATATTATATCTCATGGAAATTATTATTACATAAATTTTATCTCATTTCAACATATGTTGTTTTGAGTTGAAGGTTATTTTTTTGTTGTGTAAATATTGATAATATTATTTATTTCATGAATATTTTTATTTGATGATAAGGAACACTTTTCATGAACTAAATTGAATGATTTATATACATGGAATGATTTGAACAATACAAAATGATTGGGGTATAGATATATATAGTATATCAATGCATCGTTAGCCTCATTAAATTAATTAGTAATTTAATAATTAAATCAGTCAGCTAAACCAAATGAGACTGTACCCATTAGTTTAAAATTGAGTTGAGGTTAGATCATGATAATATATGTTTTCTTGACACTTGAGATCATGATTTCCAATAATTAAGAATATCCATTATTAGTAATTCAATTATTATTATCCATAAAATATTCAAAATAATATTATCTCTATATGAACTATATTCATAATTTATTGATTACATTTCTTATGTGATAAGTTATTTAGCTTTCCATATTTTTTATTTTTATTGATTTATTATATATTACTCTATATATAACACTTATTTTGAATTTTTTCTGACCCTTATTTTTTCCCTTTTCAATGACTCTAGAATGTGTACTATGAATAATATGTGAGGATATTATAGAGGGAATAATGATATTCTCAAATAAAATGTAAAAAATTTTGGTATTTAATTTTAATATGGGATTCATGTGTGTATCATATTTATCAAGAAAAATTATCAATTTATCCCTTTTGGATGTAACTCCTTATGTATCATAACAATGTAAAAATGTAATACATTGGCTCCAGGTTTCTATGTTCCTTGTTGTTACAGCATAGGGCTACTGATAGATCTGATCATTACATATTCACTACAAGATTACTTTTAATTTATCCATTGGTGAAAAAACTATCTAATGTTCCTTTGGTGATGAATCTCTAGTCATTTTTCATCACACAACTTTCCCCTATGGTATCTCTTATTATTATTTGAATAAATCCATGAAAATAAATGAAATTTTTTATATTTTTTTATATTAACTTTTTTCTAGTTAATGATCTTTTGATATATAGTGAAACTATACCACTTCATTACTTAACATATCCAATTAAACCTAAATGATTATCTTCATTTGAGAGTTGAACATCATACTCAATTGTAATTGTGTCCTATATTCCTCATGTAATCTATCATATAACAAGGAAATTAACTGAAAAACTAAAATTAAAGTGATAATTTATTATACCATATAGAGATTGATGATCATCTATTTATACAAGTTTCATAATATATCACATTAATACTCTCTTGAATAAGATAAAAGTATGATTAATTGATAAGATAATCTATTATCACATAGATCATGTCATGTAACATTACTAAATGTCTAAATACCGTCATGATTTCCATAAATATACTTTCAAAATTAAACTCTAGGTGGTTATGGGTTTGGGATAAACCTCATTAATTATGGATATTGACTTCCATCTATTGATACATCATTTTTTCATCTTGATGTATCGGTATGGTGGAGTATTAAACTACCTCAATACCTCCTCTCAATGTTATACTAGCACAATTGTTTTCTCAAAAAAGGTTATCTCATGCACACATATTTATGAATACTTATCTAGTGCATAAATTGAAAATATCTGCTCATTTAGGATTATGAAATGGAAAACTCATAACAATGTACCCCTTGGGAAATAATGAATCATAGGGACTTCTATCATTTATTGAAGATAAAACATTTATTTCGTATATACTGTTGAAATTTACATCACTAAATACTAAATAAATTCTATTTCCTTAAACTAATCATGGGATTTCAAGATGATTGAATGCTAAAAAAAATTAAAATATAGAAAATATAGAAAATAAAAAATTAAATTTCCTAAATGAACTATTATAAATCCCTCTACTTCTGTTTAAGATATTACTGGTTGAAAATGTTTTTGTGTCTCTTATAGTACAAATAGACTATAAACCACTTAGTAAAACTGTATTGTATCAACATTTTAAAATTATAATCTATGAATAATGATCCATATCCAGGGCCTCATCGATTTTATCATGATACATTTACCTTTTATACCCCTTTAAAATTATCACCAACCTCTGTATCAATTCATAAGAAAGAACAATTCTAGTGTCTTTATAGAAAACCATGTACTCGAGTAACTACATTGGAAAAAATAGGATATGAGAGATGGATGAACTCTATTTTTAACCTTTAAATATCTATGGTATTTCTCAATCCAATAGATCACATTCTATCTCTGGGTAAGAAAATTCATTGATTTATAGTTCTAGATAAGTCTACCAAAATTCTTAGGTAGTATATAGCCAACACAAAGAAGCTACACACCTCAAAAATTCTATTTAATTGATCTCAAAATATAATATCCTCTATATTTAATAGGTTATGAACTCTTAAATACTCTATTATTGTATTTTAAGAGATATGTATCATTAAATTAAAGAAATAACAATTTTATTTCTTATAAAATGTATTGTTAACTGAGGGAAATATTCAGAAATATATAGATTGTAGTGTTTATTTCATATAGCGTATATTGTAATGGAATTTTATCATTAAATATAACCATGAAATGTTTTAACATTTTTTGATTACCTGGTTCAATAGGCCTGTAAAAAAAAGGATCGTACATCATGGCAATGCTAAAATCTATAAACTCTTAATTTCCATATAATCATCATAATTTCATATTCAATATATCCTTATAAAAGAATACAATATATTGATTTTTGGACTTCATAATGATCTTAGAAAACCAAATCACTACATTTAGATTCTCATAGAGTTCATAAATACATGGAATAGGGTATTTATTCTTGTATTTTACCTTATTGATGTGGTGATAATTTACATAGAGACTCTACCTTTGTTCAAAATTATTTATGAAAAACAGTTGAGTTTCCCAAGATGAAACATTGTCTAGAATGAATCCTAAATTGATAAAGTCTTATAGACACACATTTTTTTTATTTATATCTGATATTTCATAAAAAATCATATTCTTCCCATGGTAGAGATTAGTACATAATCGGATCTCTCATTAAGATTAATGTCTAGGAATTTACTCATGAATAATGTTCATATAATCCAATATGAATACAATAATTTTACCATCAATATTATTTTCAACACTTGTATCTAAATTCACCAATATATGGGTGTCTAACTACCATATTTTTATAAACATAACTTTGATGTCTCAACTAATGGGATAATATATGCCTGAAAGATTACCTTGATCCATATGCTAGATAAAGGAAGCACTTGGCATTGATATCTATCAATATAGGAATGGACTTATCATAATAATATTTACCATGAATTTAATAAAATTCATTATCCTATCCACTATAAATATCAACAAAAACATATTCTATCCCTTTTTAGCTCTCACTATGGAAATATGTCATTTATATAGTTATTTCTTCTAGTAAGAGCCTCTAGAATAATTTTTTGGGTTAGAATCCTTAAAGGTATTACTATGTAATCAAAAAAGTATATAAAAACTATGTGTTATCATAAAATAGTATCCAAACATATGATTTCAAGAATATATCATATTTTTTCATGTAGTATATCATGTTTCACATGGAATAATAATAACCCTTCATTGCAATAATCTAGCATCAGCCATTGATGTTGTAAGAATTCGGGTCTTTATTTCATGTATGGATCTTAATTGCTGGTGTTTTTGAGAAAATAATAATATTATAGAAATTTAAATTGTACATGTCGAGTAATTATGAGTACACACTTTGTACCAAGTTTTTGAGGGTAGCAGTGTACTATTCGTGTAATGGTTGAGTACATGGCCATGGGAGGTGACCAGGAGATTACCTAAAGTGGGTCTCGATAAAGGCATATACACGCCATGTATCTTTAAATAACACACAATGTATTTTTTTTGTTATTTAATAAATCAGACTAGGGTCACGTCTAATTGATAGAACTTCCTTCTTCAAGTGTTGTCTAGTCTAGGAGCAACGGATTTTGTCGATTCTTCTTTGAGCCACTGATCGACCATCTCTTCTTTAATTGAACACCGTCTATTGCATTGGAATCGCATCAGTGAGTTCTTCATTCACCTAGAGCCTCTTCTATTGATTTCTCTTAGTTCATGACATATCCTTGGTTAAACCTTTTTGATTTTTTTTAGATTTACCACATTCTAGGTTGATTCAAAGGCAGAGGTTCAACAATATCGATTGTACAATGTTGATGTAAGTGGTTTTTTCCTTTCCATAGATTGTCATTAAATTATATGTGAAAAAATTTCACAATACCCTAGTTTAGGGTATTGCATGTTTAGGAAATTAGCCATGTTTATGTCTTCGATTCCTTGATTTCTTGAGTATGGGTTATTAATTGGAAATAAGTTTATTTACGTTTATATATATATATGTTTTCCCATGTTGGATCTGATATGGGTTGTTGGGTCTAGAATTGCCTATTAGGATGATCGATTTTTCATGCCTAGTGCTATTAGGATTGAGTGATTTTATCAGACTTTCTTGTGTTATGATTTATAGTCATTTATCTAAGTAGTATTTGGGATTTAATTTGGCTTCAGAATTTCATTTGTGCATGATTTATTTGCACCTAGATATGGGAACTTGGTGTAGTGATACCATAGGTGGAATTGACATTGCGGGCTTCCCCAGAGTGTATGTTGTACTTTTCACGTAGTGAGACTATAGGGGGTATTGACATTGAGTGCTCCCTCAGAGTGTATATAGTTATCATTATGAGAAAACGTGGGTAATTTATGTCGAGTTCTTCCTTAGAGATTCTGTTGTTTATTTTTAAAAGACTATAGGGGGATTAACGGTGATTTCTTCCTTAGAGATTCTTTTTTTGCACAAGATAAAAGGTGTTAGACTGTGTAATATTACCCATAGTGTCGTTATATCTTATTTTTATAAGTTTAACCATAGGGGTTAGGCTATGAGAACTTTCCTAGAGGGTTACTTTTGAATGATTGGTTGAATGGTTAATAAATAAAAATGAATGTAGTTGAAATTGTATGATTGTTTACTTTGGAGTACATCCTTGTTTATTACTTCATTTTGAATATTTTCTTATTGTATATATATTCACTGATAGTTAGGCACATATCATTGTGTGGTTACCTACTAGGATTCATCTCACACCCTATTTGGGGCATGCTTTTGGGCCCAAATGAATTATATTGTTACCGTTATAGATAAGGGCAAGCACCCTTATACTTCAAGTAATTCATTGTTGTAGAGCTGAGGGGAATGGGACCAATATGAGGCTTATGATGTAGTTAGATTTTACTTGTTTACTTTTATTTTGGTTTAGTATTTTATCCATGCATTGTGACCTTTTTGGATGCATTCCTAGATACTTGGGACATGCATCATTATTTTCATATATATGATGTAGTTGTTTATATACATTAAGTCTTCCATTTTTTACTTATTGTATAGTATTACTACATCTATTTCTATTATAATTTTTATTACACTGTGTTACTCTTCCAATGAGGGTATAGTTTCTCCACTATCTCACTCAAGGCCCTTGCTGCTAGTCATCATACTCTGGTATTCGGGGAAATTTGCTTGAGGCCATGTGACCAACTGGGTACTGGGCACCTTTGGGCAGCACCCAGAACTGGGCTTTTAAAAAGTGGTATCAGAGAGATTCCTTTCTTTTTAATTTACTGTTTGGAGCCTATATATGGGTATAGGAAGTTATAGGAAGTTTTTAATAATTTGTGTTCTGGAATAGCTAACCATTGTATAGAGAAAAGCCAATATGCCTTGATTTTTGATTTTTTTTGTTTTTCAATTGTTACAGATGATTTTATTTCATCATTGGGTGATTCGCATGTTGTGTTTTGTTATCATTGATGTTATTGAGGTTTTATTTCTATTTCAACCTTATGAGATGAGGGTATGGCATCTCATGCATCATATAGGCACTTGTTAAAGATCACATGTCATGCATTATTGTCATTCCATTAAGTTTCCATTACCAATTTCATATTGTTGTGATATATTTTGTTCTAGATATGCATGATATCGATGAAAATATTATATTTGATTGGGTATGGAATTTTGTAAGAACCTATTTGAATAAATGCCAAACTTTGGTCCCTGAGGTGATATAGACCCTCATGGATCAGAATTTGGCGGTTCATGTGTTTTCATTCATAGTAATACTTGTTATGTGACGTGTATATGATATCAAGATTTTATTTGTGTGGATTATGGGACCTCACGGATCAAAATTTGGCACTTTAAATGTTTGTTTCAGTGATTCATGGGCTCCCAGAGTAGTTTATGAAGCATACTATCCATAAAACCCAGAATACATGGTGTGTAATGATGAATACACTCCATGTATCCTTATGTTCATGATGGAAATTTTTTTCCTAATTACATGCCGTGTACTATATGTAAACATCGTGTAATCCTTGACCATGTGAAATCCTGTGTGGATAGAGACACGAGGTTGGGAAATAATTGGTGGAACGCACCGTGTACCGAATGTACACAACGTATTGTGAAGTCCATGTATCCATCCATGTGACTAACGACACATGTGGATGAAAAATTTGGTAGTACACATTGTGTCCATATTGAACATGTCATGTGGAGTTGACCGTGTAACCAGCCGTGTGACTAACGACAGGGGTCATTGGATTCCTTGTATTACACTCCGTTTCGGGCATAAACATGATGTGTAGTGTTGTTCTGAGAGAACCATGTGGTTTAGCCATGTAGAGGAACTCGGAGTAGGGGGAAATGTTCGAGTATATGTCATGTCAATGGAGAACACGCTATGTGTATGGGCTGTTGCATGACCACTGTTGGCTGAAGTACATGCTCATGTAAATGCTCAAGGGAACATGTTGTGTAGGGGTAATACATGTTGTGTATCCATGTTTGTAAGAACATGAATATTTTCTTCCTCCTGTTCCTTTATTGAAATTATACGTTTCAGTCATTTCTAATTTTACACTAAGGTGTACGCTTGACCTTGAAGATTCATTCCATGGATACATCCTCCAATTGTACACTAGATACAGGGATACAATCAGACATCAGAAATGGTAGATGAAGGACTACCATGAGATCATCCAGTTGTGCTTGTCTTGCCACCAGGAGTTATTCCGGATATAGGTGATGATGTCGAGTTCTAAGAAGGCTTCATGAGGTTTATGCAGACATTCCAGGGGGAACCACCTCCCACCCCGTCTATGGAAGATTTGATGTGGTTTTTTAGCATCATCATCCTCCCACTTTCTCATGGGATGGAGGACCTCAGGTTGTAGAGTCGTGGTTAGAATCCATGTTATCTATCTTCAAACATCATAATATTCCTCGAGAGAGGAGGGTGATGATATCTACGTATATTCTCTAGGATTTCTCCAAGAGATGGTGGGATGTGATATCTCAGGCTGGAAGCCAGCAGGTTATGGCTTGGGAAGAGTTCTAGAATACATTCTATGACTATATCTACTCAGAGACATTGAGGGCCGAACGAGCCAGAGAGTTCATGAGTTTGGAGCAGGGTACTCTCTCAGTCATGGAGTATTCTTATCACTTCACAGAGCTGCAACGCAGCACACCTATTCTAATGGGTGATTATTTATTCATGGAGAAGAAGATTGGGGACTGTCTTAGGAATGACATCTGATCTCATGTGAACATCTTTAGGTTTAAAACATTATCTTCCATAGTCAGCCATGTTGGATTTGGTGGTCTAGAGCCAACTAATTTGTACATTATTCATTAAATAAAAGCCTTATCACATATTGATTATTCTTCTACGTGACATGTCATGTGATATTGTATTAAGAACAGCTATCGCATTAATGGGTCGTAGCGGATCCCTGCTATGATGAGAACCCAGATGTGCCATAACACTATTCTTGAATGTATGTTCTATGGACGGATGATATTTTTTGAGGGACACAAATAATACAGGTCATTAAGGGTGAGGACTCATAATACATTGAGGAACCTTATCATGGTGCGTGCCCTTGGTAATATGCAGGAGGATATTATGAGAATGATACCCGCCAGTAGGAAATCCACATTTCATAGTGCCATTGGATTTTATTATCTACAGACGTGTGTATTGGTCCTTAGACTTTAAGATTATTATTATTGGGTCTTACAACTCGTGCACTTAGATGTATTGAAAAAAAATGTGATGACACAGTGTTTGCAACGAGGTAGGATATGTTGGGTGCGTCACGAGTAATACCGCATTAATAGATAATGCCAGAAAGGATTTGTCCCTTCCGTTCCATAACGGAAGTAGATATCTTAGGCCCTTTGATGGAATTGATATAGCCAAAACAAATCCATGGCCATGGTAAGGTATGCGAAAGTTCAATTCCGGGAAGTCAAAGAAAGAATAATCAATCACATGGGTTGATGGCACTAGCATGCAACCCGCTTGATTGGAGATATCAAGACAAAGGTATTATATTACACGGTAATCATTCGTAGGAGGTGACACGTCATTGCGGCGTTAACTTCTTTCTCTATGGGTGCCTTGGCATGTTTCTAGATGCTAACCTTGGACTTTAGGCAGACTCAACATAATGCCACTGAGAAAGAGGCCTAGAGGGTCACACACTAAGTGTGTCCATGTATCTCAGTTAAATATCAATTTAACAAGTTAAATAAATATTATTCCCGACTGTGGTTTAACAATTATTTAAGGATGTCTGATCGCATTTATTTTGACACTAGTTATTGAGAAAATATATTGTGGACAAAATAATATATTTATTAGTGAGTAATGCAGTTACATTTATTTAAAAAATAAATATTCATTAATCAAGGTCTAATAAATGTGGTGGAGAAAAATGGAAAATAAAAGTACATGATGTGTCAATTAAATATACACACCGTGCAGTTTTATGGAAAACAAGTACACGCCGTGTATTAATTATTACATACCGTGTAGTATTTCCAGTTGAGATTTTGGGGATTTAATATTGTTTTATTAAATGATATTTATTATAATCAGTGTGGGTTCATGTCAAGGAATTAATAATTTGACATGGGGGTTTTCAATAAGAGTTAATGAAATAAATAAAATGCGTAACGCATTTATTTATTGTCATAATTCTATTACCCTCAAACCCGATTATAAATATCCTCGCAACCCAACATTTTGTAGAGCCATTGTTGTGCACAAAAGATTTGGAAATACTCTCAAGCCAAGAGAGAATTCCCTTTCCACCAAGAACGCCGTCATGTTATGTGAGCAAGATCCTCCACCGGATCAAGGCGGTCAAAGGCGGACATCGCAAGCGAAGGTTCATCCACGCTAGCACCCGGAGATCCCTTCGGCGACATCCGGAGATACGTTACACACGTGTGGATCACCTCTATAGGAATCCTACATTTGGATTATACGACTCAACGACGGATCACTGAATCGTGACTGGACACATCAATGAAGAAATAATTCCAATGAGGTAATTCTTATGCATTAATTAAATTAATTGCAATCAACATATAATGATCCTCCTCAAGGGTTCAAGGACTCTTCATTTATTTTCGTTCTTCATTATATTCCAAAGATTCGGCATTTTATATCATGACGGATCTCGGATTGAACGTTGTTTAACGTTAAAATTAAAGTTGGGTAAACCCACCAATGTACTTCCGATGTGCCCGGAACCTACAAGTGGTATCAGAGGGAGGTCATGTCGTTGATTATAATTATTTATGTTTTTGTTGTTAATTTACACATTTAATAATTTAGTTATTTCAATTCAAGTTTAATCATTCTGGAAATATGAATATCGAGATATATTCCTCCTCCCTCATTTCTCGTTCACCTCACAGAAATGATTTTTTTTTAATTTTGATTAAAATAAAATAGAGGAACTCATCCAGAGGAGCCAAACGTTTCTGGCCGTATAACACCAGAATACACGGCGTGTATTCGGAAGTACACATCATGTAGTCTAGGTTCAATGCATTGACTGACCTGCCAAATCAGGCCTTGTATTGGATTCTTTCTAAGAATTTAAGACACCGTGTGTTGACCAGAAACAGGTGGCACATGGTTTCCGAAATACACGATGTGTGGTCCAATGAACACGGCATGTAGTCCCATTTGGGTTAGGGTTGGGTTGTGTACTCCGTACATGACCTGCCCGGCTGGAAACCGTGTAACGCAGAAACTACATGGCGTGTGTCCCACTGTACACGCCATGTAGTCCGAAAATTTCCGAAGTACATTAACACGCCCTGTCCCCGGGCATGTACTTCGGATGGAAGCTGAAGAAAAGTACATGTCGTGTAGTCAGAACTACATGCCATGTACTCGCCCAAATTACACAGATTTATTAAAATTTATTATTATATTATACAAACCCTTGAGACGTCTTCCATGGTGCATGAGTAAAGATGACGCACAACACGTGATAGGTCTTTTTATATATATGTGTTTAATTTAACATCTGCGTAATAAATGGGAATTCACCGGGTTTCCTCCAAAGTAAAAGTTACGATCAAGGATAAATTTAAATGAATTTATTTGTTTAAAATTATGATGGATGAGAATATCAAGGAAATTCAGAAAAGGGATTTAAGATAAAAGGATTGATTAATTAAAGATAATTAAACGATTCAAGCGTGATTTATCTTAAACAATAATGATTAAAGAATTGAATGCTAGTTTTATTTATGCGTAAATATCGTTGCCTTTATGGATGATCATGAGCTAGACCAAGACCTTTGTATGTGAATGGTTTCTTTTAATTTATTTATTTAAATTAAATTTGTTGGTTGGCGAGCCATCTCCTCATTAATATGTAGGGCATGCACGCCAAAGGATTGTTTTATGTAAAATCCCCTTTTACCCCTCACATGCGTGTGAGATAAATGCATATGTAATGGATGGTGCTCCCAAGCTAGTGGAGGTGGCTCAAGTCAGGAGCCTAGGTGAAACCATTCCAAGGAGATACAAAGGTGGATAAGTGAAAAGCTGTAAACACGAACTTGAAAGGTTCAAGGTGTTTCTACCCTAGGTCTTGGGTTAGTTTATCAACCTCTAGATAAACTAACCAATAGAAAAGCTCATGATCATACAATTTATTTTATTTCTGTCAGTCGCATGGTTTATTTATTGTGGGTACGTTATCACGATCACACAATTAATGAATTAAATGAGCATGCAATATGGAACTAAAATAAAACTGGCTTATACATAAATATTATCTTAGACATGGTTAATCACTTATGTATATCCCACTTAATATTAACAAGCATGTAATCAAACATAATAAAATGGAAATTTACGTATAAAGATAAAATCCCTCAAAATAAATATTAAGTAGGCATAGCCTTTCATAATCTTGGTTAGAATCAAACCATAGTTCAAAGTGCTTGGCCAACCCTAGTTGGGGTGCTTTAAATTATCAGGGAATTCTAATTCAAGGTTTTGGGTTGACTTGACTTGGTTCATATGAGGGGTTGACAGCCACAACATGACTTGGTGTGACCAAGAGGAAAAGGTTGAGGAAATCCAAAAAGGATTTCAAGATTAGGGAGTCCACTCAGCGGATCATGGAACTGCGAGTTAATGCAGTTGGCATTTGGAATGCATACCTAAAACCCTTCAAGTTGCTTAACCAACCCTAGTTGGGGTAATGTGAAGGGCAATATGGATCCTTTCCACTAGAATATTCATGCAACAGAATATTCCAAAGTCAATGGTGAGGGCTATTGGATTTCGATAAAATAGTGGGAGACTAATAAGTATTAATTTATTTATTTGTCTCAATTTTTGTAACAATGTACTAAACATTTTCTCATCTTAATTTGTAGAAATAGAAAGAAAATGACTTCAAACATATCATTGCACACCATACTCAAAAAAGAAAACCTTCTCACCGGCACCAATTTCCAAGAGTAGCAGAGGCGTTTACGCATCGTCCTTAGCCAAGAAAGGAAATTATATGTGATAGAATAGACTATTCATGTACCGCATGGGAAAGAGGCTAGTTATGAGGAATTATCTCTCTACATGAGACACATGGATGATGCCACAGATGTCCAATGTTTCATGCTATTGGACATGTTTAATGAGCTCCTGAAGCAACATGAAAACATGGACGTGTATAGCATGATGTCTCATCTTAAAGATCTCTACCAAGAGAAGGCGAGACAGGAGTGGTATGAGATCTCCAATTCTTTGTTTACCACAATTCTTGGAGAGTCTGCGCCAGATGGGTCTCATGTAGTCAAGCTTATTGGCTACATTGAACGCCTGGACATCCTAGGGATTAAATTCCCTGATGAGTTGCGTACAGATCTCATCCTATCATCACTTCCCAAGACCTTATCTAGCTTCATTGTCAACTATAACATGAGCGGCTATGATAAGAGTATATTGAAGATTCTGACCTTAGTTTTCCAGGTAGATAAGGACATGGGGCATGACAAACCCGCAGTACTTATGGTGAACAGGAAAAGTAATGACAAGGCAAAGGGGCCAAAGACTTAAAACGGTCTGAAGCCCCTGAGCACCGTCCCTCCAATAAGGAGAAGATCCAGAGGCAGAAAAAGGAACAGGAGGTAGTGTGTTTTTCAGGTGGCAAGTAGGGCCACTGGAAGAGGAACTGCAACCAGAAGCATGGGGACTCTAAAGTTGCGTTTGTTATTGAGTGCAGTCTTTTTATTTCTACACATTCGGTATTAGATACAGCTTGTGGGGATCACATCTGTATTCAAATGCAGGAACCAAGTTGATTTATAAAGATCTCCAGAAGAGAGGTGGATCTTCGAGCTGCCAATGGCGCATGGCTGGCTGCGTTGGCTGTTGGCGACTACCACCTCTCATTACTGACTGGGGTGATTTTGGTTTTACATAACTGTTATTATGTGCCTAGTGTTACCAAGAACATAATTTCTTTATCTTGTTTGTTTATGGATGGATTTGTTTTAAAATTTGGAAATAAGGGTTGTCTCTTTTATAAGAACAATGTATGTTATGGTATGGCACATTTAAATAACGGTTTGTAGATATTGAATTACAAAAACCAAGTGTTGGTAATCGATAACGAAACAAACTCACAAGACTCATACATCAACCAGTTATGTCATCACCACCTTGGTCATGTGAATGAGAAGAGTTTGGCAAAGCTCTGCCAAGATGGCTATTTAGACTCTACTGAGCTAAAACCACTTGATAGATGTCACGCTTGTTTACAACGAAAAATGACCAAGTCGCCTTTTGGTGGACAAGGTGAAAGGGCCACAGAGCTTCTAGGATTGGTACACACGGATGTGTGTGGACCATTTCTAGTAGAAGGTAGAGGTGGATATTCTGACTTCAATACTTTTACTGATGATTTGAGTAGATATGGCTATGTCTACTTAATGAGGTATAAGTCAGAGTCCTTAGAGAAATTTATGGAATTCAAGAATGAAGTAGGGAATAAGCTTGGTAAGAAGAGAAAGAATATTCAATCGGATCGAGGTGGAGAATATCTGAACAAAGAGTTCATCGATCTTCAATGGGAGATTGGGATTCTATCTCAGCTCACTCCTCCATATACACCACAGTGGAATGGTGTTAGTGATAGGAGGAACTGCACCTTATTAGACATGGTGAGGTCGATGATGAGTCATGCAGATCTTCCATTATCCTTTTGGAGATATGCATTACAAACTGCAGCATACACATTAAACTGAGTACCAAATAAGGTGGAAAATGGAATTCCACCCGGGTTATGGAATGGAAGGAAACCCACATTATCGCACACACGTGTATGGGGATGTGAGGCATTTGTTAAGGCTTTATCAGGAAACAAACTATCACCCCAAGGCACTAAGTGTATCTTTATAGGATATCCCAAGGAAACTAAAGGATATTAACTATATAACCCTCAAGACAAGAAAGTGATTGTCTCCATACAAGCCGTCTTTCTTGAGAGGGAACACATCCTCAAGATGGAAAGTGGGAGAAAGATTGACTTCGAAGAAGTTGATGCTCAAGATACATAAGAGTTGGTACAGTAAGAGGTTCCACAGGTCCCCGTGGAAGAGGTTCCAGAAACACAAGTACTGCGTAGGAGCTCAAGAGAGGTAAGGGAACCAGAGAGATTTGGTTTTCTAGTCCCCGAGGATGGTGAATCATTATTGTTGGACAATGATGAACCACTCCTCTACAAGGAAGCAGTAGAAAGCTCAGAAGCTACAAGATGGCTAGAAGCTATGAGTTCTGATATGGATTCCATGTATCAGAACCAAGTTTGGTTTCTAGTTGATGAGCTCGTTGATGTAAAGCCTGTTGGATGCAAATGGGTATTCAAAAGAAAGCTGGACAAGGAAGGTCAAGTTAGAACCTATAAAGCAAGGCTAGTGGCTAAAGGATTTAGACAGCATCAAGGAATTGACTATGATAAAACCTTCTCGCCATTTTCCATGTTTAAATCGATAAGAATCATACTTTCCATAATAGCTTACCATGACTACGACATTTAGAAGATGGTTGTCAAAATAGCATTCCTTAACGGTAACCTTTAGGAAGATGTCTATATGACACAACCAGAAGGGTTTGTGACACCAGGTGAAGACAAACGGATTTGAAAGTTGCAGAAATCCATTTATGGATTGGATCAAGCTTCCAGGCCATGGAACATTCGATTTGATGAAGCCATAAAGGAATTTGGTTTCATTAAGAAAGAATGTGAGCCATGCATTTATAAGTGGTTTAATGGGAATGCGGTCGTCATCCTACTGGTATATGTTGATGACATATTGCTTATTGGAAATGACGTACCAGCCTTACAGTCAGTTAAGGACTGGTTGAACTAGTGTTTCTCCACGAAGGACTTAGGATAAACAACCAACATTCTAGGGATCATGATCATTCGTGACAGATCCAAGAGGCTGCTTGGACTAATTCAGGGTACATACATTGACCAGATACTAAAGAGATTTAGTATTGAAAAATCCATGAGGGGATTAGTTCTAGTGTCACATGGCTTACATATTTCTAAGAAAATGTGTCCCCAGACACAACAGGAGAATGGTAGGATGAGAAAGATCCCATACGCTTCGGCTATAGGATCCATCAGGTATGCCATGTTATGTACTGGACTTGATGTTGCCTATGCATTGAGCATGGTAGGAAGATATCATGCAGATCCAGGGGATCAACATTGGACTGCTGTTAATACTATCCTTAAGTATCTGAGAATAACTAAGGATATGTTCCTGGTGTATGGAGGATACGAAGAGCTTGTCATCAGAGGGTATGCTGATGCTTGTTTTCAACTAGATCAGAATGATCTGAAGTCGCAATCTGGATATGTTTTATGTCTCAATGGAGGAGCTTTATTCTGGAAGAGTTCAAAGCAACCAATTGTCGCCGATTCTACAGTGGAGTCTGAGTATATAGCGGCTTCTGATGCAGCCAAGAAAGCCGTCTGGATTCGGAACTTTGTCCAGGAGCCTGATGTGGTGCCTAGCAGTAAAGATCCCATTACATTGTATTGTGATAATACTACAGCGGTGGCTCTTTCAAAAGAACAAAGGTCACATCAACGGACAAAGCACATAGTCTGGAAGTATCACCTCTTCAGGGATTTATATCAAAGGGGTGAAGTTTCAGTGAGCAGTGTGTCCACCAAAGAGAATGTGGCAGACCCCATGAATAAAGGCATATCTCAGTAGAAACCTGAATATCATGTGAGAGTTAGCAGGTTAAAGGTTGTTAGCAGTTGGATCTAGTCCAAGAGGGAGTCTGTTGGATTTGGTGGTCTAGAACCAAATAAATTGTACTTTATTCATTAAATAAACGCTCTATCACATCTTGATTGTTCTTCTGCATGACATGTCATCTGATAATGTCCTAAGGACAGATGTTTCATTAAAGGGTCATAGTGGATCCCTACTATGATGAGAACCCGGAAGTTCCATAACACTGTTCTTGAATGTATGTTCTATGGCCGGATGATATTATTTGAGGGAAACAAATAATACAGGTCATTAGGGGTGAGGACTCATAAAACTTTGAGATACCTTCTCATGGTGTGCTCCTTTGGTAATATCTAGGAGGATATTATGAGAAAGAGACCCGCCAGTAGGAAATACACATTTAATAGTGTCATTGGATGTTCCTATCTGCGGATGTGTGTATTGGTCCTTAGACTTTAAGAATATTATTAATGGGTATTACAAATAGCGCACTTAGATGTATTGATGAAAACTGTGATGACACACTATTCGCAGTGAGGTAGGATACGTTGGCTGCGTCACGAGTAATACTGTATTAATAGATAATGCAAGAAAGGATTTGTCCCTTCTGTCCCCTAATGGAAGTAGATATCTCAGGCCCTTTGATGGAATTGATATAGCCTAAATAAATCTGTGGCCATGGTAAGGTATGGGAAGTTCAATTCCGGGAAGTCAAAGAAAGAATAATTAAGCACATGGGTTGATGTCACTAGCATGCAACCCTCTTGATTGGAGATATTGAGTCAAAGGGATTATATTACACGGTAAGCATTCTTAGGAGGTGACACGTCATTGGGATTTTGAGGATTTAAAATTGTTTTATAAAATGATATTTATTATAATCAGCATGGGCACATGTCAAGGAATTAATAATTTGAAATGGGAGTTTTCAATAAGAGTTAATGAAATAAATAAAACGTGTAACGCGTTTATTTATTGTCATAACTCTATTACCCTCAAACCCGATTATAAATATCCTCGCAACACCAACATTTTGTAGAGCCATTGTTGTGCACAACGGATTTGGAAATACTCTCAAGCCAAGAGGGAATTCCCTTTCCACCAAGAACGCCATCAAGTTACGAGAGCATGATCCTCCACCAGATCAAGGCGGTCGAACGCGGACATCGCAAAAGAAGGTTCTTCCACGCTAGCACCCGGAGATCCCTTCGACGACGTCCGGAGATACGTGACAAACTTGTGGATCACCAGTAGAGGAATCCTACACTTGGATTCTATGATGCAATGACGGATCAACAAATCGTGACCAGACACATCAATGAAGAAAGAATTCCAATTTGGTAATTCATATGCATTAATTAAATTAATTAAAATCAACATATGTTGATCCTCTTCAAGGGTTTCAGGACTCTTCTTTTCTTTTCGTTCTTTGTTCTATTCGGAAGATTCGGCATTTTATATTGTGACTGATCTCAGATTGAACATTTTTAACATTAAAATTAAAGTTGGGCAAACCAACCAACGCGCTTCCACTGCGCCCGGATCCTACAAACCACGCACTGATCATAGAGCACAACCTGATGGATTATGGAGCTGTGGGAATGGGTGGTTCAGTTTCCAAAGTATGAACTTAACCTGATGATAGTAGGAATCATCCCAAGGAGTATAAATTTGGAAATCCGAGTAGGCAAGATACACCTTCAGGTAACTATGTGGTTGGCTACCAGTGTGGGAAGGGTGGTCATACAAGGAAACATTTCCTGAGAGACCTAGTTGATTGCCGATAATACAGATATATGGGTCATCTTTAGCATTTATTGACATTTTTTCTCACCAGTAGGTGGTGACAGAGGTTCTTCTATGAATCCTAGTTTAGGAGAAGGATCACCATTTTCTCATCAGTCTAGAAACTGGAGTTCATCTTGCCATTTAGGCTGAGGTGGAGTTCTTGGTCATGGTTTCCATCTTCCAGGAATTCAGTGACAACAGGGTGGATCATCTCAGGGTGGTCTGGTAGGGTTTCAGGGCTGTAGTAGTAGTCAATCTTTTTCAGTGGATTAGACCTAGTAGGAACCAGATCCCAAACCCTCTATAATTAGATGTAGATATTGGTTTTCCCAGTTTTAGCTTCTTCTCTTTTCGATATAGGGGCTTCCAATTGTTTCATATTTGTTTCTGTTATGGAGAGAATTGGGATCTGTATCTTTACTTCTAGTGATATCATTATGCTATACATTCAATTGGGGACTAGAAAGGCAAGTGTACGTCAGTGAAAGGAGTTCCCTTTTGAGGATGTCATGAGTCACTTCTTATGGGACCTCTATGTCTTAGAGATGACAGACTATGATGTCATTCTCATAATAGGATGGTTGGTTCCCTACCAGATTGTTTTCCATTGCTATCACCATCGGGTAAGTTTCAAATCACCAGAAGGTTATTTATATCAACTTAATGGAGAATGGGTTGTCCGGACAAATAGTGTGGGACCCGAGCATCATGGGTTGGGAGGAGTAACATCACAAATTTCTAGTCTATACCTATATGAATAGGGGACTTCATAGATGTAATTTATTATAATGGTGGATCATTTCAAGGATGTATTTCTAGAATAGTTTTCAGATTTGACTCTGGAGCGAGAGGTAGACTTTTATATTAAGCGTTATACAGGAGTGCAACCGATGTCCATTACTTCTTAAAAGATAGCTACACTAGAGTCATGGTATCTCAAGAGTTAGTTAGATGAGTTATAGGAAAAAGGTTTAATCTGACCCAATTCTTCTCTTTGGGTTTCACCTATCCTATTTTTAATTACGGCATACGGTACCCTCAGACATTGTGTGGTTTATTGGTAGGTGAACTCGTTGATGGTCAAAAACTAATATCCTTTGTCGAGGATTAATGATCTATTTGATTAGCTTCAAGGAGCCTGGATGTTCTGAAAGATTTAATTGAGATCTATTTATAATCTGTTGTGTGTTAGACCCTCTTATATACCTCTTACATCCTTTCTGATAAGGTATGGTCTATACGAGTATGTGGTTATGTCGTTCAGTCTCACGAACTCACCTGTAGTTTTTATGGAACCGATGAACCGAGTATTCCATCCATACATGGATTCACTCATGGTGATTTTCTTGGATGATATCATGGTATACTATCACACTCAAAAGGACCATTTTATGCATCTTGAGATCATTTTCAGTATACTGAAAGAGCATCGATTATATGCTAAGATCTCAAAATTCCACTTTTGGATGGACCAAATTCAATTCTTAGGTCATTTATCTCAGAGACAGAAGTATCAGTAGACCTAAGGAATGTGAGAGAAGTATTTTTCTTATATTATTTGAAGAAATTATTTGAGTTATAGAGTTTTATATGGAAGGTGGGTTAATACAAAAATTTTATACGGGAATTTTAATACATAGCGGTTCCATTAACAAGCCTGACTAAGAAGGGGGAAAAGTATATGTGGATAGATTCTTTCTATTCAATCATTCAGGAGCTAAAAGGAAGGTTGAATCTAGAAATGATACTATTTTTTCAGATCTGTTCATGAGTTATAAAGTTTACTGTGATGCATCAGGTATCGGGGTGGGTTTAGTTCTTATGTAAGGAAAATGATTCGTTGCATACGGGTCTCAACAGTTGAGGCCTCCTCAGATGAATTACCCGACGCATGACCTTGAGTTGCCTACAGTTGTTCATCCTTTATGCTTTTGGAGGCATTATCTTTCGAGAGAGAATATTTTGTTTTTCACCAACCATAACATTCTCATGTATATATTCACTCAGCACGATCTGAACATGAGACATTGAAGGTGGTATGGGTACATTTAGTATTTATATTTTGAGCTTGCCTACATGCCTTGAAAATGAAATGCAGTGGCCGCTGCATTGGTCAAGAGTACTTAGATATAGTTAATTCAAGAGGGAATAAGTGAGTGGAAGTTTATGGATCTGTTCTCTGAGATGCATTTCGTGGTGCATGATAGAGAGAGACAGATGTTTCTTTCTTCTTTAGCTACTACCTCTGCTATGCTTGAGGGAGTGAGAATGAGGTAGCCATCAGATACAGGAGGCCTAGTCCAATGGGGGTTGTTTTATGAGAGGACCCTATTCTTGGATGGAATGTAGGTGAGGATGAGATCTTGAATTGTCATGGGTGCGTATTGGTGATAGCAGACATATGCAAGGAGATGATGCGAGATTTCCATTCTTCAGTTTGAGAAATTTATCCTTGTGTCACCAAGATGTATAGAGATCTACACTATCTGTATTAGTGGTAAGTAATGAAGATAGATTTCACTGGTTTTATGATGAGGTGTTCCACCTATCAGTAGGTGAATGCGGAGCATCAGCGACCAACATGGTTTTTGTAGCAGTAACCCATCCCCAAGTGGAAGTGGAAAGTTGTTGCGATGGATTTTATGATTGGGTAACCGAGATCCCCTTGAGGGAATGATGGAGTTTGGGTTATCATTGATGAACTCACGAAGGTTTCTCACTTCTTAATGACCAAAGAGACATTTAGTGTTGTTGATCTAGGTAGGTTTTTACATACTATAGATTGTACTCTTGCATGGGGTTCTGCACTCCATCGTTTCATAAAGGGACTCTCGTTTTAATTCTCTAGTCTATCAGGGAATACCTAGGGATATGGGTACACAAGTAATTCGGAGTATAGCTTACTATCCTTAGATATATGGTCTTTCTGAGTATACAATTTAGGTACTGGAGGACATTCTACGAGCATGAGTCTTATATTTTGAAGGTTCTTCAGAGAAGAAAATACCTCTGGTGGAGTTTTCCTCCAATAATATTTTTTCAAGAACTATTCTGGTGGTGCCATTTGAGGATTTTAATGGTAGTCTATGTTGATCACCCATGTGTTGGTTAGAGGTCTGAGAGGTAGCTATGTTGGGACATCATCTTGTCCTGGAGACCACAGAGCAGGTGGAGTTGATTCCGAATAGGATGGCTAATTCACAATCACAAAAGAAGTCATATGCTGAATGAAAGCGATGACCTCTGGATTTCAAGGTTGGAGATGAGGTTTTCCTACTTGTCACACCAAGGCTGTGATACAGGATGATTAGGAGATAGGGAAATCTTTCACTAAGATAAATCAGGCTGTGTGACGTTTTGGAGAGATTCTGGTTGGTGGCCTGTCGATTGAAGTTGCCTCAGAGGTACTGGGCTATAAATGATGTCTTTCATATTTCTCATATTTGGAAATACATCTTAGAGTGGTCTCATGTTTTTCAACCCGAGGAGGTCGATTTGGAGGTGGATGCATCGTTCAAAGATTACCCTATCTAGATCATTGATCACAACGTGAAGTTTCTCCATGGACAACATGTTCCTCTAGTATGAGGTCTATGGCAGCACGTGCGAGTATAGGATGAGACTTTGGAGAGTTAGGTTGATGTGCAATCGTAGTGGCCGAAGCAATTCAAGGATTCTACTTCTATGCCTCTTTGTTAGGTAAATTTTGGGTTGAATTTCTTTAAGGGGTTAGTTTGTAAGAACCGGGTTCTTCATATTAGGTATGGATCCTAATTTTTGGTGTTTTTAACAAAAATAGGATTTTCTTGAAATTTAAGGAGCACGCGCCGTGTACCTTTTTGTTGTGGGTAATTGTGTATTGGCCATGTAATGGCCGAGTACATGGTCGTGTGAGGTGACCAATAGACCACCGAAAGCAGGGCCTTGTAAAGGCATATACATATTGTGTATCTTTAAAGAACATGCCATGTATATTTAATTTTTATTTAATAAATTGGATTGGGGTCACATCAAATTGAAAGTACCTCCTTCTTCTAGAGTTGCCTCATCCAAGGGCGGCAGAAATCATAAATTATTCTCCAAAACCCCAATCGGCCATTTTTGCTCTGAATCGAACATCATTAATTGCATTGGAATCAATTCGATGAGTTATTCCTTCTTCTACATCCTCTTCTCTGGATTTCTCCTCTTTCGTGTGATATCCTTGGTTAAACCTTTTTTATGTTTTTTAGATCTACTGCATTATAGGATGATTCGAGGATGAGGTTCAACTATATCAATCCCACAACGTTGAGTTATATGGTTATTTCTTTCTATAGATTTTCATTGAATTATATGTGCAAAAAGTGACTAATACCCTAGTTTAGGGTATTGTGGGTTTAGGAAATTTAACACTGTAAATTCCTTCAATGCCTTTTTTGTTTGAGAATGTGTTTTTGATTAGAAATATGGTTATATACCTTGGTATCATTTTTTTTTACCATGTTTGATTGGATATTGGCCGTTGGGTCTAGAATTTCCTATTAGGATGCTCTTTTTTCGAGGAGTAATGTTTTTAGGATGGAGTGATTATATCTAACTTACTTTTGTTATGATTTGTAGATATTTTTCCAAGTAGTATTTTTGATTTACATTGGATTCGGAATATCATTTGTGCATGATTTTTTTACACAAGGTTGTGCGAACCTAGTGAAGTGAGAACATAGGGGGAATTCACGTTGAGGGCTTCTCCAGAGTGTCTTTTATAATTTTCATGACACAAGACCATAGTGGGATTGATATTGAGTGATCCCTAAAAATGTCTATCATATTTATTATGAGACCATAGGGGGAATTGACGTTGACTACTTCATCAGGGAGTATATAGTTTATCATTAAAACACTTTAGGGGGAATTGATTGTGAGTACTTCCTCATGATGTATTTGTTTGCATGAGACCAATTGGTTTAGACTATTCGATCTTACCCAAAGGGTCATTATATCTTATTATTATATGTTAAAATATTGGGGTTAGGCTATGAGAACTTTCTAATATGGTTACTTGTGAATGATTGGATGAATAATTAATAAATGTAGATGAATGTAGTTGAAACTATAGGATTGTCTACTTTTGAGTACATCCTTGTTTATTACATCATTTTTCATATTTTCCTATTATATATATATATATATTCACTAATAGTTAAGCACACATATTTGGGTGTCTTCCTAGTAGGATTTGTCTCAAAACCTATTTGGGTCATGTTTTGGGGCCCAAATAGATTATATTGTTCTAGGTATAGATAAGGGCGAGTTCCCTTCTACTTCAGGTACATGACTATTGGGGAGATAGGGATCATGGGACCAAGCTGAGGCTTGCGATGCTATTGGAGTTTACTTTTTTTATTTGTACATTGGTTTAGTACTATATTCCATCATTATGAATTATTTGGATGATTTCTGAGATACTTGAAACAACATTATCATTTACATATATATGTTGTGGTTGTTTATTTACATTCAGTCTTCCATTGTTTACTTATTGTATGGTATTACTACTTTTGTTTTTTATTCATTTTTTCTATTGTGTTAGTCTGCCAATGAGGTCATAGTTTCTCCACTATCATACCCATCTCCCTCACTGCTAATCGGCAGCCTTTTGCATTCGGGGGAATGTGCTTGAGGCCCTGTGACCAACCGGGTACAGGGCACCTTTGGGCAGCACCCATAACTGGGACATTAAATATTTCAACTCCTAAAAACTAACCTGGACATATTTGGTGGTTCTAGTGGATTTGGATCCTATTTAATACTAAATATAACATCTAATACTTAGGTTCATCCATATCTTAATCTATAACCACAACTCTGGGGACTGTATAGTCTTCCGTGGGGAGGATATTTTTTATACTGTGTTCTTTTATGTGAGGGTATATCAACTATGTGAGTAACATCGTTTATAGATCTGGTTTTGGTCATAATTAACCATGGGTCATTATTATCAATATATATTTAAAATAATATCTCACAAAAAGTTGGATCCTCTATCTAACCCATGAGTCGTTGATCACTTGTTCTAGGATTGTACATGAGTGTTCCTCGGATGATACATCCCTAAAATCAGCTAACATCCAAAGATGGTTCGTGAATTTACATCTAGGTGACCACCATGAGCTGTAAACAGAAAAATAAGTTTTTATCAAAATTATCACAATCTATAAGACCCTCTCCAAAAACCTAATATCATGGGTGATGCATCAGGTAACACTACCTACTTAGTTTTGTTTATGAATTCCTAGATCAAGGATCAGTACATGGAGGAATCCACAAAATATTATATTTTGGGAGTACCTTATCATGTTAGAGAACCTTGTAAAGAATTGTTAAGCATCTTGCAGCCCTTTCATAGCTCTAACAGTGATTATATGTATGAAAATATCAACTTAGTTCAGTAATACTCTCTAAAAGTAGATTCCCAATATTGAATATAACAAAGTCACCTCATCATCCTAGATGATCATGGTGCATAAAAATCATACTATATCCTGAATTATTGTTGATACTATAACCATCATATAATTATACGGTGTTTGAATAATTTTAAAAACTAGAATAGACTTCTTAATCCAATTATCCACTCCCTCAAGATCATATGTTCCTCATAACCTGGGAGGTTCAATTCCACTAAAACTTGTTATTTTTACTCAAACATCAGTCATTTTCAATATATAAATCTAGAATGATCAATTAATACATAGTTGTATGGATATTTCAAAGGACTACTATTGGGGGTCTGGTTTTTCACTATAGGTAGAGGACCTTCCCTCATCCAATCCTCGGAAAAATATCATAGTCTATTCCACAGATATAATCAACTTTTCTTTTATAGTAATTAAAAAGAGCCTCAATTTCATTCATGGGAACATCTTGAACATGACCATGAATTCTTTATAGATTTAAAGTTGTTTTATCATATATATATATAATAATTTCTACATTTATTAGAAAATAAAATTTTATATTACAAAAGGACAGAAAAAATTGTGATCAACATATGCATGAAATGTGTAAAATTTACTTGTAATATCTACTATGTTACTTAAGGATTTGAGTTTAAATTTATGTTATTGTGGTCCCAGGTAGTGAAAAAAATTCCACTTATATAATAGGTTTCTTGTTCTAAAATCCAAAATGAAAACCCATTAAAAACCTTCCCAAATATTCCCAGACTGAATTCATTAAAACAAAACTCTAAATTACACCATTTATATATCTCAACTCTAATAAAATGTGACATAACTGAACTAGTTGTGTTCCCATATTAGCATCAAGTAATTCAGTTGTTCCATAAAAATAATTGTTCTAAGAGGATTGGGGAATGTGACTAGAACTATCTTTTTGTATCACAAAATATGGGAGTAGTTATCTTAATATAATTCAACATAACAACCAATATCGACAGAAGATTATAATAATGAAAAACCTAAAAAATTCAAAAAAAAATTAAAATGTATCTGACATCATTTTATTCAAATTATATTACCATTTTTAAAAATTATTAATTAATTAATTATGATTCAATCATATTGAACCTAATGGAAAAAACCCTAATTCTATTGTGTTATGGGATTCAATAATCAAACTGAACTAGAAACAAACCTTATCTTCTACTTCCACATTTAGGTACAAATAAAAAACCATTCAACTAACAGCATCTCCTCTTTTATTAAAATAGTACTACACATTATATTTACAACACCAGGCTTTTGAAAGTAAATTTTCAATGAAAGGATTCATATATATATACAGTAGTATGATCAAAAACTACAAAGAAATAATAAATAAAATTCTAAAACATCTATAGTCCATAATGTTATGTTGTAACACACTTTGAGAAGAATAAAGTGAAATTAAAAACCCAAAATATATATAATATAATAGATAATGGTCCAATGACACCAAATATCATTATTCACAAATTAACCAATCAATTAATTTCATACTATGAAAATCTAATATAAATACTACCCAATAATTTCATACCCACATTTACCTCTAAAAATTAGCAGGGGACCCTTGACTTATCATGATATGTTTCTAATAGATAGATTTATAAACCCATGATTATTAACCATCTCTTCATTGTATGGAGTCATTGATTGAGGGAGTACCAAATACAAAATAAAGGTTTTATTCCTATATGGGTAATATTATATTGATATTGGGAGTTCTATAATATTTATATTACTTAGAGTAAATAATAATTCTAGGTAGATCACAGTGTCAATTCAATGAAAAAATAATAATAAACACATTCCATAAGTATGTTGGGTAACAAAAAAGTCTATTTTGTTCACAGGTTGTACTGAAAACATGAGTCTAATGATATAATAAAAAAGGAGGAATGATCCACCTACTGATGAAGAATCTAAAAATACACCATATTTGTATAATTAATTAAAATATATATTGACACTTGTAAATGGTCTCAGATAAAAAAAATTTACACGGTAATTTTACACTTGGATGAATCATATAATCCTCTGAGTGGTGGTACACCTTCCCTTCGGAACATCTAGGGTTCTTCTATCAGGAGTGCCTCCCCCCCCCTCCAGTGTGGATTGGTGGCTCAGTGCTGATGTATGGATCTGCGACGTGCCTGGAAAAAGTGTTTTCTGGTTCTTCTCTATATTTCAGCGGTGCTCGGCATCGACATCAGCATGGTCCCGATGTATTTTGGGTTGTCTCTAGCTTTTCTGCTCGGTGACAGAATATTTCAGCGATGGTTTCACATCCTCTGTCACTTCTCCAGCTTTACATATATATCCTGATGTCATCCGTGATCCGGTGTTGGCACTCTTTTCCTTGTTTCATCAATAGATCTCACAAGATTTGATTCAAAGAACTCATTCTGGCATCATTTGTTTATGGATAAGCTTCTGGTATGGTGTACTACTGAGTTCAGAAATTAGCTTCGATTGAAGGTTTTTCATCGGCATGGTCTAGAGACAGATTTGGTGCATCTTGCTTCATCTTCATTTTTGAATGAGATTTTTGGTTTGTCTTCAGCATGGCTCCGAGGGGGAGGATTCTATCCATATTTGGATTATGGGTTTTGAAGTCTGAGGTTATTGGTTCTTTTGTAGGGTTGATTGTTTGCTGTGAGTATGGAGTTCTTGTGGTGTCTTAGTTATCATAGAAATCCCTCCTTATCGATGCTTTCTCTCTCTATGGTTCAACTAGTTTGGAATATGGTGAGTGTTCTTCTATAGTTTTAAGATGACCAGCTTCATGACTAGGGAGGTGTTATTGGCTATAATCATATTGGATCCCCACAACAGAGACACTCCATTAATGTGCCTTTCTGTCTTCTAGTCCTTGGTGACGAAGACTTGTCTTCACGTTCCTGGTTTGTCTTCCACTTTGGGTTGTTGTGTGTGGTGTTGGAGATTCCTCATGGATAAATGAGATTCTATGGCTTTTATTCTAGGATGTTGTTTCTCATATTCATTTTTGATGATTTTTTTCCTTCAATGGTTTTCTACATGGTCCCAATCTCACATTCGGATTGGGCATATTCTTTGACACAAGACACTGGATTTTTGTACAGCCATGCAATGATAGAGGGCTTTTCACAATCAAATGTTGGGTAGTGGTAACTCCATGTTTTCAGGTTGGGTTGTATCTCAAGATCTTTGAGTTGTGATTGTCCTATGTCAATTAAGCCTTTTTTGGTTTCCCCCTTTATCCCTTAAAAGGGGGCTATATTTAAAATAAAAAAATTGAATGCCTTCGGGCCTTTAAATTATATAATTGTAATTTTTTTAAAACAAAATTTAGGATAAGATAATCTATTTCATAAAACCCATACATGATGAAAATGAATCAAAACCATCTATATAAGAGAACATATGAACATATATAAAAATTAGTGTATTCCATGTGGAGTAATGGGAGTGGGGAATGTGACCATGGAATGTTATCGTGCCTTATAATCAAAATGAAATACTGGGGAATAGAACCTACAAACATAGATGCTAGCTAAGTTATGTAGGGATTAAATGATCTTCTATGTCTTCCATGACATAATCCAAGATTCATCGGGCATGTGTTTTCACGTAGTTCAACCTTCAATGTCTCACATGATATGTTCCAAACTATTACACCCTAGGATATTATAGCTTATTTTTTAAAATGACATATTCTATAGTGTGTGGGTTGTGTAATACTTATCTGAAATGAATCATTATATAATATAGATATACTATTTTTTTAAATTTTACCACAATAACAAAACCTCTTTAATAGAGGGTATGTGAAGGAATAACTATGTTATGAAATTTTTACGTATTGTTTTAATATAATAAAATGAATTATCAACCAAACATTTATTACTAATTTATTGGAATGGAAAACAAAATATTTCGATGATAAAAAATATATTTTATAGAAAACATTTTTTATATGTGTGCTTTATTTTTATATTAATTGAATAAATAAATAGATATTTATAAATTAATCCAATAAAATATGTATATTATATATCAAATTCAAATAGTTGTAATTGATTCAATAATACTTACTAGATAAGGGAAAGAATAATTACATTTTCTTCTTCACAAATATATTTTCTTGAAAAATAATTTTTATTGTATTTTTTTCAAATATTGAATTTAATTTTTTAAAAGGTTTAAATTTTATTTTAAATTTTTTTATTTTTTTAAATCATCATTTCAAATATATATAATGATTAATTTTTTCTATTTTTCTATAATGATCTTTTTTGAGTTCATAGTCATAAATTCCAACATTGGAAAAACATTGGTTTCTTATTCTTAAATAATGTAATTTGAAAGACTAATTCTATAATATGTTTTATTTTAATGTTTTATATTATCCATTTTAATAAAAAAAATACCAAAAATTCTAATCAAATCATTATTACATTGGAATTTGTAAAATTTTAATTTTTATTCTTAAAAAAATAAATTTCAAAATAATATTTTGGTGGCCTTTGGTGAACATATCTAAAATTTAATTTATTACTATTTTAAAAATTGATTCCGAAAAAATGGTTTTACTTTTTTCAATCCAAATTTCTAAATTTATTAATTATATAAATTTTATTTTTTGTCATTTTGAATGTTAACCATGTTAAAAATGGGCCACCATAGTAAATGGTAAATAATGTTAATTAATGTAGAAATTAAAAGATAAGTCTATTGAATATTATCTTCTTTATTATTGGATATTTTAATTTCAAACCATATCACCTTTTCTCAAAAATTGGGATTTTTTTATCCAAATAATCAAGATTAAGTACTTTATTATAATTAAATGTTTATAAAAATATCAATTATCTCACTTCACTCACATATAAAGTAAACTCTACTCTCCTCTATTCCTAACTCCATTAAAGAACTATAGTTTTTCCAAGAACAAAACAAATATCTCACAAAAATCCATCACCAAATCTTAGTGGTACTAGTATTCTCAAAAGACTATTCCTAATTGGTTTGAGGTAAAATCCAAAGGGGCACATACGGGGTGATGTTATATATCCTAAGCAACCAATTTCAAGTTTAGTACCACTTTTCTAAAAATAACTTATATTATAAAAACCATAAAATAATGATATTAGTATCTTCTATATAATTAAATTTTATTATGTAGATTAAACTATGACCCACCGTGTTTTTTAAAGTACTCTCTATTCAATATCTTTTACAATAAGCAACAATGAGCTTAAACAAAGCATTAACTACTATTTATTTAAATATGACCGTTACAACCTAGTTGATGAATTGATGATTATGATTTGTATTAATCACATTAGAATATATATATATATAATACTAAATAAAAATATATTAACATTCAATTTTTAATAAAGATATTTTATTCTTAAAAATATATTTTCTACAAAAATGGGTTATATATTTTTTATGACTGAATATTATAATTAATTTATAGAATATTTAGAAATTTTATTTTTTTAAAAGGAAATTATTTTTATCCAAAACACAATAATATTTTTTGGTTAGTTTTTTATTTTTTTTTTAAAATATATTTTCCCCAAAATATTAAAGTAATTTAAGTTTTATTCAAAATATTTTTTTATTTTAATCATGTTCAAGTTTTATTTTGATTATAATAATTTAAATTTTAAATTAGTGATTTTATTTTGTGATTTATACAATTAGGTTCATTTGAAAAAAAAAATTAATGGTTGAATTTGGTATTATAATATTTATATACTTAATGAGTATTTTTCTGAAAAAACTATTTTTTGGGGGATTTTAATTTGTACCTCAAAATAGTTTAAGACAATTTTAAATTTGAATTTTGTAAAATTGATTAATTATTTATAAAATATATTTTCAAATTTGTTAAATATATCACTTTTTTGGAATTAGGAATAGTAATAAAGGTAGTATTTATAAGCACTTTAAAGGGTAAATCTGGTGAACATAGGATAAAAAAATGTGTTAATATCACCATATTACTAATTATTATTCATTATATTTATTTTCATTTAACATTATCATATTTGAATCAGAATTTAATTATTTAAGGGATACTAATCATTGAAATAAACCATTATAATATTTACACAAAATAAAAAATATATACCATTCCCTTACATTTAAATATTTATTATGTTATTAGAAAGGGATAAAAGAAATTTTTCAATGAATAACAAATACTATTTTATTATAATAAAAATATATTCTTTATGATAATTTATTTATAATATTTTTGATTAAATAATTAACTTCAAATCCTTTGAAATACAGATAGAGTATTTATTCAGTTAATATAAGAATACAATAATTGATTTTAAAAATATTAAAAGTAATATAGTATGATAGATTTAATGTTATTCATATTTTTTTATATATTAATATTACATATTAGTGATGTACTAAAGAGTTAATGACTAATTCAAGACTTTTCTTTATTTCATTAACATGAAATAAAATATTAAGTTGTAAAAAATATAATTAATGATATTTAATTAAAATAATAAATTATTAAATTATATTAATCATAAAAATAGTAAAATATTATAAGGTGTATATTATATGATCTAAAATTTCAACACTTATCCATTTATTGGATATTTCTATTCGTATAATTAATTTTACCAAATTTAATATTTAAAGAGGTGTTATGGTTATTAAGGATAAAACATATTAACTATGGGATAAAACCAAATGATAAGTATTAAAATAAAATATAATCCTATCCAAAAATTATGGTACAAATATATTTAATAATTTAACAATATTATATTTGAATATCTAGGCATTTGTGACCATTTCTCTTGAGAATGGATTTATAATATTTTATGTTTCTAGAAAACTTCAAGAGTTCCTTCCCCTTAATTAAAAAAGGATAACCCTTCCCTATATTCAATAAAACACATTGTGAAACCTATTTAAACTTATCCATACGCATTAATATTCTAAAAATCCTTATAAAAGTTCTTGAGATTATGATCTTCCCAAAATACAATCCTTGTGATCCATATAAAGGGATCCATATGAAGTCTTCCAAAGAATATGTAATCGCCTTGCCCACCCTCTTTCAAATTATTTATTTTTTATTCCAATTATAAATATTTGGTATTTTCAATAAAATTATATCTTTTTTCCTAAATATATTTAATTATTATAATGAATTAGAAAATAGCATTATCCACCATCATCTCCACCTAATGGGATGTAAAAGTATTGCTTGTGTGTACCTATGACTTGTCGTCTCAAAGTTGTGATAAAATAATTCTTTTCTCTAATATTTAGGTAGGTGTATTATCATGGATTAAAATTTTATATAAGATAATTATAACATTGGTATGATTGTATAATTATAATATTATATCTACCATCTTACCTTCCCATTTTTTAATACAGTAATGGTGCTCCCGCCAACCTTTGGATGACCACCGAAATGAAGAGACATAGTTTCTTTCATTTATGAATTAAATGGATTGTAATAATGATAGTTATATTGTACATGTACATGATATATATGATACAAAAAATTTCCTTTAAATGTTTTTTATGGTTTACCATTAATTCATTCTATGTTCCGAAAGGTGAAAATAGTGCCCATGTTAACGTATGGCCTACCATCACAATGAATGGTGTAATTCATTTTTATATCACTGTATATTATGAAAAAATGTAAACAAATATATAATAATTTTTTTAAATCATGATTCAAAATATATGGATTATTGATGCATGATTCATTCTAAAGGACCAAAAATACCAAACCAAAAAATACATGAAAAACAATACAGTTACCACTCAAAATAGTTTTATAATAAATAATATTTTATAACAAAGCCACAAAAGGATTTAAGTAAATCATATATGTTATGATATATGGGATTATGGTAATTTAATATAATTATAATTGATAAATATTTATTATATTGGATGTTTTATGACACATCAAAGAAGTCGGACCTGAGGTAACAGTTCTTCAACTCAATAATAATCTTTAGGGCATATGTTATGCTTTACACATAACTTATTTTATAAGGTGTATCAAATTCAACTATTTCATGATATATCCTTCATATATTTAGATTAATGAAAATTAAATTTCTTTTAAAGATAATTGTTTCTTGGATGTTAGGATTCAAATGTTACCAAATTGTTAAGGGTTTATTTTTCAAAGTCATCATTATTCTGGATTATTTATTTTTAAGTCTCCTCTAGGGAAATTATTTGATCATTATATAACAGAAAAATCTATTTTATTATTCAATGGGTTTTTATGTGAATTTAAATTTTCACTATCGTTTTTCTCTCTTTAAGTATGTAGGAATCTAAACTGATATTTTTATTGAAAACATACTATATTTTTATACTCACTCAGGAATATTATTCATCATATAAATATTTTCCTTAAAATGTATCAATGAATATTTTTACTAGAGTACAATTATATTTTATATTTATTTTTAACCATTTTTTATGTTTTATAAAATATTTATAATTCATCACTTTTTTGTCTTATGAATGAGTTATATATATTTTTTTAAAATGTCTAAAAGGAATAGTTTATTAAAATATATGGATTGAATGAAATTTATCATGGTCTTGACCACTCAAATATTTATATATTACATTAAATGGTATTATGGTTATATTAAAATACAATTATTTCATTAATATTTGAAAAATAATCTAATTTAAATAATTGATTTCAAAAGGAAAAGGGTTATCTTCCTCAATAAATTCTAATGTGATCTATTTAATATATTTTCTTATATATATACATACATTATATAAATATATAATTTAATGATAATGTAATTATAATATTACATCCACAATACTTTTATGTATGTTTTATAACTATAAATATTTGGTAATTAATTAAATTTTAATATTCTAGTGCATTAAGTACGGAGAGTTTTGTTTTTCAGGCATGGTAATTATGTTGTTTTGTTTATTAATATGATAAATGCAAAGGAATTAATAAGTTATTATTGGGTTATATAATTAGATATCCCCTTTATTCATCAGTATTAATCATGATAAGAATTATAATGGTTTTTTTCAAGGTGTTTCCCATTATTATAGTTGGAAAACCATGATTCCTTGATAGTATTTTTAGATGTATTAGAAGTATACTCTAATGGAATGTTTTTGACATTTGTAATTATACATTCCATAATTATAAAATTAGTTGTCTATGACCATTATATTATTTGAATAGTTATGATATCCCTAGATTTTTTTCAATCACATGTGATTATTTATAAGTAATTATTTTATGATCAATTATTCTTACCAACTTTTACTTGCTTTATCAGTCCTCTAATGTATTCATTCCCTTACTTATGTTTCCATTTTTCAATATTCTAGTAAGATTTTTATTATTCATATGTTGGGACATTATAAAGGGAATAATGTGGTTATCATTTAAAACATTGAGTTTTATTTTATGTTTTCAAATTTATTATTATATTCATATATGTGTCTAGATTACCTTGACTTATAAACTATTTGGACCATTAAGAGGTTATTTCATTGTTGTAGTTTCAATTTAATAATTTTACCATGATCATTATGATAATAGGGTCTTTATATTTATAGTTTTTATTAGTGGAAGTTTTATAGAAATTTTTGAAATTAGAATTAGGAAAAAATATATTATGATTAATAACCTTATTATTGACATTGAGGATTTGTCTATGTATATGATAACATTGTAATATTATGGGATATTTGAGGTAATCGGGTTATTCTAGCTTTAAATTTATATATAGAAGCAATGAAATGATGTGGTTTTCATACCAATTCATCTAAGGGTAATTACAATGAAAAGTGTTGGTCAATTATATCTTAGTATTCATTGTAGGTCATGGTGAGTTTTCCCATATTATGATCCTATTTTTTCACTCTTAGGGTATATTCTTAAGTTAATTTAAATTTTCATTAATTTTTTTTGAAATATTTGAATTTATTTTAATTATTATATAATATACCCACAAAATTAAAATTTGTGCTTTTGAGATTAGTTATGTATAAATTTACAATATATTTTATGTGTTTAACTTGTTTCAAAATTATAAATAATGTTTCATAATATTATCATATATTATTATTTATTTTATTATTTATAAAAAGTTTCTAGTAGAAGTAATATAAAATTTATCATCACATATAATACGTATAGGGATTGACCTCCAATATAATATAATAGTACTATAGCTGGACCTGATAGTGGTGCTGAAATTTTATAACTATTTTGTGGAATCTCACTCCACTTATGTATAATAAAAATCCTTGTATGGAGTATCCTTCACATCCATAATGTTTTTCAATAATTTCAGACAAATTCATGAATAATAATACTCTATCAATAAATTGTACTACAAATATATTCATAGATAATCGATTTTTAAGTTTGGTACATGATATATTTCTCACATTGGGAAGTAATGAAAGGGGGAGGATTTTAGGGTATTTTTTTATCTCTCAGGGGATATTTATCAATGGTGTTCATTTATCTAAAATAATATTGATGAGGATGAAATAAAATACATGAAGAAAATTATTTTATATTAATTTATTGGAAAAATATTATCCTATTGAAAAATGAGTACATATAGAGAATAAATTCATAGGATTAAGAAAAAATAAAGAGGGAAATGTTTCTTTATCTTAATCTATCATTAAAAGGATAAAAAGGTGTATTTTGGAATACATACTTAATTTGAAGTGTGTTATTGAAATTTCAATTAATACAATAATTCTAATCCTTAAAATGGACCTACCCTCTCAAACATTTTCAACACATCATGATACAATATCATGTTGTATCAAGATAAAAAAAATAATTCACTAATACTTGTTTATTTAAAATAAATAAATAGAATAATATGATGTGTGAGAATAAAATGGATAAGGATAAGATGATAAATTTTAATTTTATATGTTTTGATAATTATGGTAGGAAACACATTGGTGCTATATTGGTGGAAAAAAGATATTGATCAAAGTAGAAATAAAAAGGAAATAGTGCTAAAAATGCAAGGGTAATGGTTAATTCATTAGTGTAAAATTCATTATAGGTAAAGAGATGGAAAATTGTTCCATTAATTTTTATAAACATCATATGAACTTACCTTAGACTAATCGAATGGGAGAAGGCCTGGAGCATGCATATACTACAGCCAATGTGGAATTATTTTTGTTTTTTAATATTGGGATTCTTAAATTATGAGTATTCTAGGTAAAATAATCCTGAACCATTTACATATTTTTTTCCAAAGATATTTTTTGGATATTAACAATAATATGTTGAATATAACCTATAAATAAGGAATGTGATTTATTGTTAAGGTTATATTATCTGATAAATTGTTATAATGGAATGATAACCCTTAATATGCCCGAGATGTTGAGTAAATAATGTTTAGAATGGATAAAGAAATTATTAACATTGATGAGGTAAATTGGATAATCATGGTGTCCATAGAACTGATAAGGGAACTTATAGAATCATTTTGATTGTTGATATAATTTTTTAATTTATAAAATATATTTTATTATATGATATTTTTATTTATGTAATAACTATAAAGATGGGTTTCTTTTGAATTAATGTTTTAATTAAAGTATTGTTTTGATTAAGTTTATTAAAATGTTTTAGAGAAATATGTATTGAATATATTCACATATTTTTTACATTTTATTAGGATCTATTATATGTTTTTTGGCGAGCTAATGTTATGTATATTTTAGAAATAGTGTGACCATAATTCTATTTTGTATTAAATTTTGAATGTGTAAAAATGATTACTATTTATTTAAGGGATTAAGTAGAACTTGGTTGTTACTATTGAGGTTTTATATATTAGTGTGTTATATAAATATTTATAATGATTTTGGTTTTTTAAATATTTTTCTATAGATGAAAATAATTTTCCTTATTTTATGAATTTAATGATCCATTAAAATTACCTTTTCATGTTTCAGGAATGAAAGATTCATCTAGAATATTAGTTTCATGAAGTAAGATAATATATAAAATAATTTAAGAAAAACTAATGGATTAAATTAATCTTATTAAATAGAATGATTCCATATAATTATATTTTATTGTGTTATCTATCATAATAGTAAAAATATTCACTCATTATTAAGAAGTAGATTTCAAAACAAAAATGTTATACTTGTACCTTCATTTCTAAGGAATCAATGGACTTTTAACATATCATAGATTTACGGTTTTGTGTTCATTTTCTCTAATATGGATATATATTATATCAATCACTATTATTTCCTAGGAATTAGTTTTCACCACTATGTCCATGTTTTCATTTACTGTTAATATTATCATATTTGGAAACCTAGTTTTTAGTTATTCTAAAAGAAAATTGTATTTCCCTTCCCCTATTTTTGGAAGGTAGTTTTATTATCCATCATAATGATGTTTTTTCATTAGGGTTTGGACATTATATAAAAATAAATAAAATAATGTGGAAAAAAGTTCTTTGATCGCATATAATTGGACACCTCAATATTTTAAGATAAAACAATGTTCGGTATGAAATACAATATGAAACTATGATCATAAATGATCTGTAAAATAGTATTATTTAAATAATATCATTATAATATAAAATTTAAATTAGAATATATGAATAGGACTATTAAAATTATGAAATATATATATATATATATTACTGAATTAAAATTTACAAACACTTAATTTTTAATAATTTTTTTATACTTAAAAACATGTTTTCCTTAAAAAAAGATTTACTTATTTTTCATAGTGAATATTATAATTAATTCATGATATTTAATCAATTTTAATTTATAAAAAGGATATCTATTTTGTAATCATCATGTAAAATGTATCATAGTTTGAATGTTTGGTATTTTTATAAAAAAATTATTTTCTAGAGAATAATGAAAAATAAATTTTTATTGAAAATATATTTATTATTTAAGATGAGATAATGATCTATTTTTTAATTGAAGTTCCCCAATAGGTGAATTGGATTTGTTTCTAATAAGGATGATTTATTATATATGGATTTTATGTCAATATGTTAGTAATTAAGTGATGACGAGGACAGTTATGAAAATATACTCAACCATTAAGGGTGAAAATTGTAGAGATGTTTTTAATATTCATAACATGTTCACAGTTTCATTATAATATGTTAAAATTATTGTAAAAATAAAAAATTAATGAGTATTTTATGATGAAGTGGATATAGTGTTTTTTATTTTGATTTTTAAATTTTATGGTTGTTATTTGGAAAACAAAATTTAAAATGACCAACCTGCACCTAGCTATCAGGAGGGACTACAACCACTTATGTGGGTAGTATACACCATAGCATCCAAGGGGTAGAGTCTGGGGAGGTACTTTAATCTAGAAGGCAAAATTACCTTTAATTTTTTGTGGTTCCATTTATAATACCGAAAGAAAGTATCCCGGAATGCACATGGTTTGGGATGAATCCCACTATATGCATACCCTTGGTGTGTGATTATTGATCTAGTTGTCGAACTCGATGTCATATCATAGCCGCGATGAAGTGTTGAGACTTAATAATTGTTGTGAGATAGAAGACGAGATCAATGTGAGATTTTCTTATCTAATTGTTGTTACTCCCTTTTAAAAACTAAAATATAACACCATCCATATGATGATGTTGATCTCAACTATATGTTCCTTATCTACATTTTCTTCTACCACAATCTATTCCAGATGTTCTTTTCATTGTGTTTTCTCCATGTAGCAGATCCAAGATATTGATATGATGTTTCCAAGAACTATTTTATAATCTTGATGATTCAAAAATGAGGAAATAAAAATGAATTTTTTTTTCATGATTTAAATAATATAAAACCAAAGAAAATGTATGTAGAGAAAAATATATTTCTAGTAATGGTGATTCTTGTTATTGTATGAAGTATTATGTGGATGAAAATTTTTTCTTTCTATGCTTTTTCATATCACTAAGTTAGTGGAATTATTTTCTATAAATACCACTAATGGGATAAATTTTTTCATGACATTAATCACACATTTGAGAGTGGTAGTTGAGAGAGACAGATCCATATAGTGTAAGTAAACATTATTTACTCATGATGTATGTTCTATGTTCTCATATTGTGTTTGTATAGTAATAAATTTTCATATGATGTGGTTTGGTTTCATAAAACCAATGTCTAAATTAACACTATGTTTTTACAAAGTAAAGAATCTGTTTATACTGTTATGAAAATGAGACAGGGGCATCACATATTCTCTTCAAAAAAAGTATCATGAGAATATGCATGAAATTATATCTATTATTAATGGGAGTTTTTATGTATATATTGATGTTGAGTTAAATAGTACTTTTATTTTATTTATTAAGATGGATTGAATTGAGCATAACATAGTGGAAACCTTTGATTAAATATTATGAATAAGATTGGGGGTTCTTTTGTTGTGTTTTTATGCATAAATGGAGATATAGTGTGCTATATTAATGCATAATATACATAAAATAGAGAACGTTTGATGTCGATAATCTATATATGTACTTTGTCTATATAAAACAAAGGAGTTATTAAAGAAAGTAAGGAGCCATTGAAATTTTCATTCATTATTCAACACATTCAATTAAATGAAATAATATGTGTGAATGTGTGATGTTTGTTAATTTTTATCATTCCATATATTACATTGATAATACCATGAAGTTTATTACATATATGAATAAATAATAAAAAATTTCATATTCATTATCCACTAAATTGAGTGATGTCAGTTTTTACTTAAGATAGAAATTATATAAGTATGAATACTAAGTTATTCAGTGAATTGAGAAGGTTTGGATCATTTGAAAATACGTGATATGTGAGAAATATCATTCAATTATCAGGGTGTTTCTAAACATATTGAATATTTTACATAAAAAGATATGGTGATATATTTTTTCTATATAGAAGGACTCTATATCGAGGTAGGGTAGATGCATTCTATATATGACATAGATCTTTCTATATGTGGAACCTGTCTTGTGTGAATTAATATTATAAGAACTCATCAATGGTACTTCAAAGTGGATGTAGTCTCTAGTGGGACTTTGGAGCAGGCTAATGGAATGTTGGTAACACTATAGGATGTAGTATAAAGATCCTCCTCTAGGAATCACGAGTTTATATTGTAGGATGGAACTTTTAATCTCTAGTGGGAATCTAGAGTGGAACACTTCGGGATTATGTGTTGATGGAAATGTGGCATGCCCTTGTTGTAACAAGCATCATATAGTAAATAATATGTATCCAGGGAGTATAACCGGTTTCATTAATGAGTATGTATTAGCACCAAACATGTAGAAAAACCATGTGTGTTGTTCATTATTTTAATTTTTCGTGTATTGGTAGGATTATAATTAAGGACAATATATCAATACTTTAATCTTTTATAGTGGTTGTGAATTTGTAAAAATAGTGTCACACTTATTCACACCCCCCCACTAAATGGTACCTAAAAAATCCTTGGAAACTATAATTGGAATTAGATGGAAGGAATCATATAAATATTAGAGAACATTATGAGAAACATTGAATAAAAATGAAATGAACAGTTTAGAAATACCTACTTTTTATGGAATAAACTATTAATACAAGAGGAATAGTTTGCTTCCTTTATTTTTATTTCTTTTCATGTAAGTGATATATGAATCAACAGTGGGCTTCCAACATTTTTTTTATAATGTTTATATGACTCATGATTATGAGAGAAATGTAGAAGTTGATAAAAAGGATTAGAATGCAATCTTGGTGTATTTAATTAGAAAACTTATACACTAAAGAGATGGGTATCCAAACTGTCAAAAAGATTTGGGGTAAATTAAGAATCCATTATGATGGAAATCATAACATCAAGGAATCTAAGATAAATATATATAGAATAAATTGTGAAAATATTAAAATTAAATATGAAGAAATCATCGATAACTATTTTATTAGATTAAATCAATTTGTAACTAATATATGTGAATTCAGTGAGAAGCTATAAGATTCAACAATTTTGAAAATGCATATGGGAAATTTATCTAACATATTTGATGTGATGATTTTAGCAATAGAAGATTAGTAATACATTATATGGCATGAGTTACATCATATTCTTATAGATTATGAAATTAGAAAGACTCGGGATTTCAAAATCAAATGTAAAAGAAGAGAGGGTGTTCTATTATATTAGAAAATGAGATTTCAATGAATTGGATGTTTGAGGAAAAAAATGGCTCCACTGCTTGCCCCCGAGAATGTGCCTCACATGCCGTCGCTATTTTAAAATCTTTTCACCATTACGCCTTCTCATCCAGGGGTTCCAGTTTCGTCATCTCCTCCACACATAGATCCAATTTATGCTCTTCCCTTTCCTGCCCCTGTCCCCGCCCGTCTCTCCACACCTCCCTGGGTCATCCACTTGGCCTCTCGTGGCTCCCCTACCATCTTCTACCTCATGGGTGCTTCTCTCTCTCGCTAGTCTCGTTGCTCTATCTTTATAGGATTCTCTTTGCGGTTCGATCCGTTCTCCACCCTATCCTAATTTCCTAGTGGTTCGCTTCCCTTCATAGATGTCTAGGAAGGGCACTCGCATTTCTCTAGATATCCCCGAGGAAACCTTTGCAGAGGTGTTGACTTGACAAAAGTGAACCCTTGTTACCCACTTTAGGGTTGAAAAACCTCCACTCCTATTCTTCCAATGCATCATCGCCTCCTGTATTTTATAAGCTTTTTCCAGCCCTCCTCGGCAGGATTTTTTATTCTGGATGGTGCCACCCCTCCTTGGGTTTTCAAGGGAGGTAGGCGGGTTGATGTGGTGGGTGGCCAACCCACCAACTCATCTAGCATGAGATGATGTTTTCCAGTTGTAGGAGGGATGGAAAAAGCTTATAAAGGGAAAGTGCTTCCTCCCATATCTTTCATCAGCTTCAGCATCCTATTATCAGTATGCTCTTGTTCATTAATTCTCCAGATATTTGAGAGGTTTTAGTGAGGCGGTTTCCTCATTTAATCATGAGATATTTGATGAGGTTTTTCTCCTTGTAATAGTGAGGGAGTGTGTACCCATTTTTACCTCATAGCGATCCTTCTATTTTCACGTGGTTTTTTACCCCATCCATTTGGTGGGTTTTCCACGTTACATCTGATTTCATTTATTTTTTCTACATTTTGACCTTTATTTTTATCTCATAATTATCACTGCACCGGTGGTCCAATCATTTACAGTCCCAACAAGTGGTATCAAAGGGAAGTTCTGGCTCAGTGATGTTCACATTTTCGGGTATTAATAATTCTCGTAAATCTGAGAATGTTCTATGATTGAAACTCTGGTTGATCTGTCACATCAGAAAAAACTTATAACGATTATTAAATACACTGTTATGAAATAGAGGAGGTGATATACTGACATATTTTCTAAATGGTGGCGAAATTTGAGATCGAATAATTCAACGGGAATAATTTTTCATTGTGGAAAATAAAGATGCAGGTAGTGCTGCAGAAGGATAATTGCCTAATGACAATTGGCGAAAAGCTGGCGGGTGTGACGGAGGTGAAATGTAACGATATAAAAGGGAATTCTATTTCCAACATTCATTTGGCTTTGGCAGATGGGGTCCTATCGATCATTGCGGATAAAAAGACGGAAAAGGAAATATGGGATACTCAGATGAAGTTATACGAGGCCAATTCACTGCCCAAAAAAATTTTCCTCAACATAAAATTATACACACTTCAGATGGTGGAGTCATCATCATTGACAGACCACATCGACAACCTCAATTCCCTGTTCGCTCAGCTCACTGTGTTGGGCTATAAAATTGTGGATACCAAATGTGTATAGATTCTACTCCAGAGTTTTCCAGATTTGTTTGACCAACTCATCATCAACCTCAACAGTAATATCCTGACAGATATACTGCTCTTTAAGGATGTTGCATCCTCAGTTCTAGAAGTAGAAATTTGGGGCACGAACAAGGATTACAAACAAACATCTTCGCACCAAGCAGATGCTCTGTCAATGGAGAGTGGAAGGATGATGGAGTGTGGTTCCAGTGGGATCCAAAATCATGGCAGGTCCAAATCAAGAAGTAAGAAGAATAATGTCAAATGTTTCAATTGTGTCAAGAAGGGGAACATCAAGAAGGATTGTTGGAATAAGAAGAGTTGTGAAAAGATCTCTCAGGGGAATGTGGTGAGTACTTCTGGAAGTGGAGATATAATATTCAGTGAAGCGACGAAGAATACTAGATGCAGGAAGCATCTCGACATTGCATGGATTATCGACTCAGGAGCAACATGGCACATGACGTCTCGACTGGAATGGTTTGACCAATATGAAACCATCCCGAAAGGAATTTTGTACATAGGGAACGATCACACTCTGAAGATCGTTGTAGTCGGTACCATCAAACTGAAGATGCCTAAGGGAATAGTACGGACCATCCAAGTAGTACGTCATGTGAAGGTCCTAAAGAAGAACATATTGTCTTCGGGGAAATTTAATGACATCAGATGCAAGACTCGCTCCGAGAATGGAGAGATGAGAATCGTGAAGGGTTCACTAGTGGTAATGAAGGTAGAGAAGATCTCAAAGAACCTGTACGTTATTATGGGTGAAACGTACAAGGAAGAAGGGATAGTTGTTTCCTCAACTACCTTGAAAAATGAATTTTTGACGTTATGGAATCGAAAGATTGGCCATATGTTAGAATGAGTCCTTAAGAATCTTGCGGATCAGAAGTTACTGCATGGGCTTACAAAAGAATCCTTACCATTTTGTGAGCATTGTGTTTTAAGAAAGCAACACAGTTTAATGTTAGGGATGCCGACAACAAGAAGTCAGGAGATCGTGGAGTTGATCCATTCCAATTTTTGGAAAGCACCGGTTCTATCCCTGGGAGGAGAAAGGTACTCTGTATCATTCATTGATGATTATTATAGGAGATTTTGGTTGTACCCAATCACAAGGAAGGCAGATGTTTTTGAAGTCTTCAAAACATTCAGAGTGCAGAAGGAGCGTCACTCTCGAATGAAGATCAAGTGTCTGAGGACAGACAATGGTGTAGAATAAACAACTAAGGAGTTTGATACTATTTTTCAATAGGAATGAATCAAGAGGTAGTTCACAGTGGCATATAATCTTTAGAAGAATGGATTGGAAGGGCGGATGAATAGAACCCTATTGGATAGAACAAGAAAGATGATGAAGACTGCATGCATTGCCAAAACATTTTGGGCATAAGTAGTGAATAATGCCTGTTATGTGATCAATCGATATCCTTCAATAGTGATTTAGATGAAGACACTAATGGAGATGTGGACCGGTAAACCCTCTGACTATTCTCAGTTACGTACTTTTGGAAGTCTTGTATATGCAATTTTTAATGACCAGGAAAGATCGATGTTGGATTAGAGATCCAAGAAATGTTTCTTCTTGGGGTATGTTGATGGTGTGAAGGGGTATCGTTTGTGGGATCCCAATGCCCACAAATTTATCATCAATAGAGATGTCATTTTTGCAGAAGATAAGGTGAAAATGACAACTGATCGAGACATGGAGAAGGAGAATACTGAAACTACAACAGTTTAAGAATATGAAAAATCCAAGGAAGAACCAGTTTACACTGATGCATTAGCAGAGCACGATGATCAAGTACCGGTAGAGTCTGGACCACAACGGTAAACTTAGGAGAAAATAACACTAGTGTGGAACTCAGACTATGTCACTGAGAGCAATATTGTGTACTGCCTATTGATAGAGGATGAAGAGCCATATTCTTTTGTGTAGGTGACCCAGAGTCTAGATGTATCCTCATGGATGGCAGTGATGTAGGAGGAGCTTGATTCCCTACATAGAAACATGACATGGAATATTATTCCATTACCTTGTGGAATGTAGGCTATCGGAAACAAACGGGTCATTAAGATCAAGCGGGATGAAAAGGACCAGGTAGAAAGATATCGTGCAAGATTGGTGGACAAAGGATTTGATCAGAAGGAAGGTATTGAATTCAATGAAATATTTTCTTATTTTGTTAGACTGACGACTAGTTGGTTAGTTCTTGCAATGTGTGCTACATACAACTTACATATAGAGCAGTTGTATGTGAATACTTCTTTTCTCCATAGTGCTCTTGATGAAGAGATCTATATGATCCAACCGAAAGGCTTTTCAGAAGAAGACAATGAGAACTTGGTTTGCATCTTGAAAAATCATTGTACGGTCTCAAACAGGGGTTGAGGTGTTGGTACAAGATATTTGATTCCTATACCATGAGACTTGGATATGAAAGACTTCATTCAGGTCCATGTGCATATTTTAAGGGTTCAGATGGTAATGATTGCATCCTTATTCTGTTGTATGCGGATGAAATATTGGTTGCAGGACCCAACAATGATCAGATCTAGGATATCAAGCCACAGTTGGCTAGGGAGTTTTATATGAAGTACTTGGGACCAGCAAACAAGATTATTTGGATGTAGATTTACCAAGACAGAAATAATGGAATTATTTGGCTATCATAGAATAGTTACTTACAGAGAGTCTTGAAACGCTTCAACATGCAAGACTGTAAGCCAATCTATACCCTTATTCCAGTTAATTTCTGGTTATCATCCACGATGAGTCCTAGAAGTGAAGAAGAGATTATGGAAATGTTTTGAGTACCGTATGCATCAGTAGAGGGTAGTCTAATGTTCGCTATTTTTTTTACTAGACCAGACATGGCACATACAGTGGGAGAAGTTATTCAGTACATGGAGAATCCAATATGGGAGCATTGGAGCACAGTGAAGAGGATCTTGAGATACAACAAGGAGACCTTAGATACTACATTATGTTGTGGAGGATCATATTTTACTGTTAGAGGATATGTTGATTCAGATTTTGCAGGTGATTCTGATTGGAGGAAATCCACTACTGGTTATGTGTTTACTCTTGCAAAAGGAGCTATGAGATGGATTTCAAAGTTACAGTTAGTTGTGGATTTATCCATGACAGAGGCAGAGTACATGGAAGCTACACATGCTAGCAAAGATGCAATTTGGATGAGATGGTTTTTGGAGGAACTCAGGCACAAACAAGAGAAAATACAATTGTTTTGTGACATTCATAGCACCTTCAACATCGCAAGAAATCCATCTTTTCAATCCAGAATGAAGCACATTGGGGCGCAGTATCACATTGTCTTAGATGTGGTGGAGGAAGAAAGTGTAGATATGCAGAAGATTCATACTGAAGAAAATCTGGCAGATTTCCTAAAAAAGGCAATTAACTCTGATAAGTTCAGATAGTGAAGATCCTCAAGCGGCTGTGAAGATACTTGAGCAGCATGTTTGGAAGATAGAAAGGATGCGGAGATGTGATTGGTTCTCAATCAAACCATCTAGTACGAGATGTGTCGAAAGAATTTTTTATTCTGGACAATGTCGCCCCTCCTTGTGTTGTCAATGGATGTAGGCCGGTTGATGTGGTGGGTGGCCAACCCCACCCACTCATCTAGTGGGAGAGGATGTTTTCAGGCTGTAGGAGGGCTAGAAAAAGCCTATAAATGTCTGTATCATTGTCCCATATCTTTCATCGTCTTCCGCATCCGATTATCATCATCCTCAAGTTCATTAATTCTCTAGATATTTGAGCAGTTTTAGTGAGGCGGTTTCCCCATTTATTCAAGAGAGATTTTACTAGGTTTTTCTCCTTGTAATAGTGATGGAGTGGGTAAACACTCTTACCCCATAGTGATCCTTCTATTTGCTCATTGTTTTTTACCACTCCAATTTGGTGGTGGTTTTCCACGTTACATCTGGTGTCATTTATTTTTTCGGCATTTTGCACTTTATTTTTAACTCATAATTAGCACTGCACCAATGGGACAATCATTTATGGTCCCAACATCATTGCCTCTTGGGGACTCCAGATCCCGGTGTAAATCTATGTGATCTATAGAAACTCATTTTTCCTGGTTCTTGGTTCATAAGAGGACTATGTCCTTGCTGGGTGCCAGGCCCCAGTTCCATTAATCGCTAGAGCATCATCCTATCCATGTGGTCTCTTGAAGTCCATAGCTGTAGCGACCCGAAGCATGACGTACATGGACTTTATAATAAATTTGTGGAATACATAGTACATAAAAAAAAAACTAACACTCAAGGATCGTAATAGTTTATTGTGTTTGGAAGCTTGGAATATAAAGTCTTAATCATGTTGAATGATCTTCAACACCTCCCATAACAATCTTCTCCTTTTTGTTTCCTTACCTAAAACCATTCTTTTAATCCTGGGGGAAAAGAAAACATAAAAAGGGTGATCTCAAATTCCTAGTATGGGTACGAATGGAGAAATTAAAACAAACCATATACATTTAAACTTAAAAACATGAACATAATGTTTAAACATCAAGATCTTGAGAAATGACATAAAACATGGCAGTACGTAAGACATAGATCATAGTGGAACATAAATCATGATAAAATAGCATGGGAATAAAACATGTAATTTTGGAGAAACATTAAGCACATGATATTATTTCCATAGTATCCAAGTCAATGCTTCCAAGACCATCTTAGTGGACAAAGTCCCTTGCTGAACCGGGTTTACTTGCCGTTCCATCCCTGTATTACTGAACCAGATTTACTTTCCACTTCAGCCATGTCTATCTCAAGAGATATAAATCATTACCCAATGCATTGTAAGGAGATATAGGTCCCAACCATCTCATAACGAAATCATTCTTTCGGGTTCCACAAAATCATAAATCATACATCATAGCATAACCCATATAATAGAATGGGATTATTAAACATGATGCCATAATAACATAATCCAAATAAAAAAGTGGATATCATTTCATCATAAAAAGAATCAAACCATGTAAATAATGGATAAATTATACTTGAAACATAAACATATTAAATAATTTCATTTTTAGAAGGAAAATAGTTTTGATAAAACACTTGAAATGAATTCTTGAGGAAAATATCCTTTATTCTTCAAAATCTTTTTATTTTGAAAAAATGCCATGAAATCATAAAATAAAAGGGTTTTTTTGAAAATAATCATGAAATATTGTAGAGTAAGCTTCATGAAAATGTGGCGTTATGAAACCGTAAAAATCCGTTCACCCGGATAAGTTGAAAATAAAATTATCCTCGTACTTTTGTCGAAAAAGTCAAAAAGTTCCTCGTGTGGTAAAAAAAGCAAGCTTCAGTTCATAACATGTCGTAAAATTCAAAAATGGGTAAAAAGTACATTAAACATATCTGAAAACATTTTTATGAAATAGGGACATGGATGATAACAAAAACCCCTGTAAATATTTATGAAAAAACAATCTCGAATAAGAGCGAGATTGGAATAGTTATCCCTTACCTTAGGTTCGATATGCTTCGTACGTATCCGGACCTCCTGTATAATGATTTAAATAATGTCCTTGACTTATTACAGAATCATATACATTGTTATGATTTCACATATGGTTCACTTATGACTTTATATTACCCATTCTTTTGAAAATCTATGGTAAAGTAGTGTTTTGGGTAAAATCATTTCATTTATCGTACATGTATTGTATTTTTGTTCTTTATTACTTATATCCTGATTTCCTTAATTTCATATTTTAAAACATGATTTATATATAATAAATATTCAGAATATACATATATATGATCGATTGATAAATTGAATGAAATACACCATTCATGGAGACGGTAGGTCGTACGTATGCATGAACGCCGTTTTCGTTTCCTTATTGAATTGAATGGAATTAAGTAGATGATATATATATATATACATAAATCCTGTATCATTATTATGTCATATATTTCATTATTATTCAGTATATATACTATATAATCATTCATTAATGGTTAACATGGAGAATAAATCTCATCGCGTCGTGGAGACAGTAGTCCGTACGTACGCACGAGCGATGATATCATTCCCATGATCGTGGAATTGTATCGAAGTGTATGTATAATTCTTCAGGATAAATATAACTTTATTATAATCATATATAGTTATTTATTTAAACCAATATACCCATCCAAGTAAGGTGGTGGTGGAAAATAGATTACACCACTGCGTGGAAACGGTATTTCGTACGTACGCATGCACGGTTATTTCATTTTCCATAGGATGGATAAAATGTGGAATAGGGTTGTTTCATATTTATAATAACATATAAGTATATTATTGATAGTGATTTTATTACTTCATAATGAAACAACTAAAGAAGAGGAAGTAGAAGAAGAAATAAATTTGAAAGAATCGGTAATGGATATTACCTCTTCTTCGATGCTCCTCATTTAAACTTCTTCTTAGGGCACTAGGGTTTGTCTTTTTAAAAAACCTGAACCTATATGATATAACTAGAGAGTACTAGAAAAAAAATTGGTAGGGTTTGGTTGAGCTTCATGGCTCAAAAGGGTGTGAAGAGAAGTGGGAAGGGGTTCCCTTTTTATAAGGGAGGAGAGGGGCACCTTTAGAAATCTAAAATATATTAATTTATAATAAATTTAAATCCACTTAAAAACCTCCAAAAATGACTCATATTAAAATATTATATTCTATAGGGTTGTAATATTATCACCAAATAAAATTTATACGTGTATGGAATTTATTTTATACATTATCACCTTGATTTATCCTTATTTTATATATTAATTTTTATTTGTGGAAATAAGATTCTAAATTTTTTATTGTTATAATTTATTACTTATGTGTTGTGAATTATCCATAATTAGATAATTCATGAAATTTTAGACTATATAAATATAAATTTATAATTTTTAAATATTTCTCTGATTTTCAAACAATTTAATAATATGTTATTTTTATAAAATAACAATAGTGTCAATTTTGACACTGTTCATTTAATTGAATTGAAATAAAATCCACACAGAGGATATATTTGAACTAAAATATTTAATAGGTTACTAACATTTCTTATTAATCTAGAAAATTAGTGGATCATATTAAATAGTTCATATAATATTTAATTTACTATTTGTAAACCCATTTATTTGATATTTCTCTTAATAAAATAATTACTACAACATTTTTGTACAATTATTATATATATATATTTGTTGCATAATATTTAAAAATAAAATACTAGGATGAATATATATCTTATATCGTTAATAGGAATACATTTAGTCGGATTTATCTTCTAAAACACCCAAATTGTAAAATGTTATATTTATTAAATTATGAATGTGAAAACTTTGACATCATATAAAATAAAATAATATAAGTGTCATAATCACTTATATAGGACTCAAAATGGTCATATATTAGGTCATTGGATGCTTATGGTGTATATATAATCTACCAATAAATTTTTTTCAGGTTTTTGAGCCCTTTAATGTGTATTACTATTTCAATAAAAATAATATTATTGATTTGTTTACTAAATAAATAATTTCTACATCATTAATGTATAAGATAATAATGGAATTAAATAACTCTTAAAAATTAAAATAAAAATTCCATGATAAATAAAAACATATTATATTTCAAATGAGTATTTATAACCAAATTTATATTCTGTATAACCTTATATTAAAAATTCTTTAATTATTAAAGTTTGAGTGAGACATATTTCACTTTCCTTTAAATAAAATAAACTAAAGGTTTTAATCACCTCCAATTTGGTTCTAATGGATTACATTTAGACCAAAATATTACATAGGACGAAATGTAATCATCCAATTATATTAAGTTAAATGTTAGGATAATTTTATAATATTATATTTACCATTAATTACCCGATTTACCTTTTACTATAGTAAATAAAATTTACCATAGTTACTATTCATAATGCCCAAAAATAACAAGTATAATATTAATATAATTTGGACCCACTGATTCCAGATATGGAATCCATTTTTCCATATTCAATACATAGAAGTTTCAGAAATTAAATTAAAATTAATCCCGTTGTTGAAAGAAAAAAGGTTTTTGTTTAAAACATTGCAAAAGATTGAATTGATTTAACCTATGAATTCAATGTAAAATCAATGATAATGACATAAATTATATTAAATGGTAAAAATATATTCCTTTTATAATTTAAAACCATTTAATATTATAATTTAACCACATGAATTTTTACAATGAAAAAAGTTTTTTTTAATTAAAATATAGCGTGTTTTTACTATTCATTAAAATATGAAAGTTATCAGAATAATATGAAAAATTTATCCAAGGTAAAATTTTATATCATGATTAAAAAAAGGATGTTTATTTTGTAAAGTTTAACATATAAACTTGTCAAAAATTAGATTTAAAATGGGTGCGCCATCAAAAGGTGGCAAAATTTCATTTTTTGAAAAATACTTATTTTACCCGAAAAATTTATTTGTTTCTCACACCATGTTCTATAAAATGTGTAAGATGAATTATAATGTCATAAAATTAAAAAAGTATTTTCTACTATTCATAACAGGTAGTTTATAATAATATTATAAGCATATATCATTGTTTAGTGAAACTTGATATTGCGTATAACACACACTATCGAGGAAGGTTGCGATTGCGTGTAACGCAAGCCAAGTCAGGGTTGCGTGTAGTGAAAGACTCCTTTGTTGTTGTGTATAAAAAATCAAACCATATTTCATTTATAAATAGAATATATATATACACACACTTAGTTTTTCATAGAATAACTACTTTCAAACAAACATGAAATTGTGTGTAACACGATCCAAGAATAGTGTTGTGTATACTACAAGCTAAAACGGTGTTACGTATAGTACAAGATAATTTTGGTGTAGCGTACAACACAAGACATCAATGAAATTAAAATAATATTTTTCATAAAATCTCAGGGTGTTACATTCTAACCCCCTTAAAATGAATTTCTCCCTCCAAATTTGTCAGGGTCATAAATGGTTTACTACTTGAAAGTTTCTTAAATATAAACACACATCATAAAAAGGAATTCCAAAACATATCATTAAAAACTAAAGTATGAAATGTAACAGTTACCCAAATTAACTAATAACTAGGTTTCCATATAGGAGAACATAGGTGTAAATATGGATATGAAAGATAAATCTAACCATCAAGTTCTGATGGAGAGTGGTAAAGAACATGGCTATGAAAAAGCCAACAATCACAAAGCCATAAATTTGTGATGATCTATGTTACCATCAGATTCATTGGATATGTGGACACTAGGAAAACAGTTTGGGTTTTCCAGATCATTTCCCTAATGTTGATGAATTAAAAGGAATACTTACAAGATTCTGGAACAATATTACTTTTTTCGTACCTTGAACAATTTCCACTTCATCTCTTAAATAAATTAAGTTGAATTTGTTATTCATGAAGTGTTAGTAGATCACACGATAGAATGATAGGTCATTCCATCTTTCTCAGACATAAGGTTAGAAAAAGTTAAATACATAATTCCATCATATGGTGAGATTAATCGTATATGGTTCCAAAATAATGGACTTATACTTCAACTATCATACTGCTTAATAAAATAAAACTCGTTTCTACTAACCTGGGACTTCTTGTAAGCTGGTGGTAGGTGATAAAGGCATGTCACACTTCATTTGTGGGTTCGATTCCCATAGCCTTGTTCGACATGATGGGTTGTCACCCGTCCTGCAGGTTTTCCTTTTTCTAAAACTACATAATTATAACATTCCATCAAGAATATCGAAAGCAGTTCTAGCCTTAAACAATACTAACTTATGTTCAATATAATACATTTCAAATATTTAATCTTATCCAAAATACTTTTTTCCAAGATCATAGTATAATGAAAACAATTACTATAAACTACATCTACCGAGCATGTGAATACCATCACTTTCCCTGATATATCTTTTTGGTCACATTCCAATCATGTGAATACATTAATCATGTATTCTGTTGAAACATCAATTATCATAGAACAATAGTGAAATCATGAATGTTGTCAAAGGTAACTCTTTCCACATACCAAAATATCAAAATTTCTATATACTCAAACCATGATATCAGTTTGTCCTTATATTATTCATGAGATCATGATTACTATTATACATATTATTTTCTCCTTATCTTATCATTATGCACAATTCAACTTCTTTCAAAAAATATTTCAATCACTTTTCATGGTTACGGATGCCATATTCTTATGGAAAACCACAATAGACCAATACATAGATATTCCAATATACCATAAAAGTACCTCAATAACATTATTCTTGAATACCAATACAAAAAAACATCAATCCATCCTCTTCAATGATTGTCAAGGAATAAGTCCTTCCTTGATTTAGAAATAACTTCTTAGGTCAGGGCATTAAGTTGGGTAATGCCCATGTTCTCCACAAATAATACATTGAACTCCATAACTGTCTGTCCCTCTATGACCCTTTTCTCCACATAGATAACATCTATCCCTCCATTTGAGGTATTCCTCATGGTTCTTCTTCCCTTATTTATAAATCTCAATATTATCTTTTTTATTCTCCTCTCCATGCGAACATGCATAATATTCCATCTTCCTCTTATTTGATGACTTAGGAATACAACTAAAGTTCACCTTGTTAATCATATATCGAGATGACTGATTCGGCATAATCAGGATATCTTTCTCTTCAGATGTTACATAATTTCGTTGATCATAGTAACCATTTTGTGCATTAGAATCAATGTTAATTGAATTCTTTCTTGTTCCCTCCATTGACTAAGACCAGAAACCATAGTGTAAGAAACAGTTAAAATAAAGAGGAACCAAATAATCATAAAAAGTCACTTATGGGATGTCTAACTTATCAAAATTTATTTAATCCATGACACCTTAGGTTTACCCTAGGTTATTCATGATCGTCAACATAATTCTAGGACTCTAACCTATTCGTATACTTAACCTTAGGGACATCCCTTTACATACCTTACAAATATCTCTAGGTATTTCACTAAAGTTTTCACATCCTAGTTTCCAAAGGTTGAATAAACATTTCCTCTTATACCAACTGTAGAGACCCGAAGCTTGACATACATGAAATTTACAATACATTTGCGGAATACATAATAAATAACAAAATAACCAACACTCAAGGATCGTAATAGTTTAGTGTCTTTGGAAACTTGGAATATAAACTCTTAATCATGTTGAAAGATCTTCAACATCTCCCATAATGATCTTCCCCTTTTTGTTTCCTTAACTAAAACCTTTCTTTTAATCCTGGGGGAAAATAAAACATCAAAAGGGTGATCTCAAATGATCAGTAAGGGTATTCATTGAGAAAATAAAACAAACCATATACATTTCAACTTAAAAAAATGAACATAATGTTTAAACATCAAGATCTTGAGAAATGACATAAAAAATGGAAATACGTAAGACATAGATCATAATGTAACATCAATCATGATAAAATAGCAGGGGAATAAAACTTGTAATTGAGGAAAAACATTATGCACATGATATGATTTCCATAGTATCCAAGGCATTGCTGTCAAGACCATCTTAGTGGACAAAGTCCCTTACTGAACCAGGTTTACTTGCCGTTCCAGCCCTGTATTACTGAACCGGATTTACTTTCTGTTTCAGCCATGTCTATCTCATGAGATATAAATCTTTACCTAATGTATTGGAGGGAGATATAGGTCCCACCCATCTCATAATGAAATCATTATTTCGTGTGCCACAAAATCATAAATCATACATCATTACATAACCAATGTAATAGAATGGGATTCTTAAACATCATGCCATCATAACATAATCCATATAAAAAATGGATATCATTTCATCATAAGAAGAATAAAACCGTGTATATAATGTATACATTATACTTGAAACATAAAAATATTAAATAATTTCATTTTTAGATGGAAAATAGTTTTGATTAAACACTTGAAATGAATTCTTGAGGAAAATATCCTTTTTTCTTCAAAATAATTTTAATTTCACAAAATTCCATGAAATCATTAAATAAAAGGGTTTTATTGAAAATAATCATGCAGTCTTGTAGATGAAGATTCATGAAAATGAGGCGTTATGAAACCATAAAAATCCATTCACCCGTATAAGTTAAAAATAACATTCTCCTCATTCTTTTGTAGGAAAAGTCAAAAGGTTCCTCGTGTGGTAAACAAAAGAAAGCTTCCTTTCATAACATGAGTTAAAACTAAAAAATGGGTAAAAAGTCCATTAAACATATATGAAAACTTTTTTAGAAAACAGGGACATGGATGATATGAAAAATCCTTGTAAATACTTAGAATAAACAATCTCTAATAAGAGCGAAATTGGAATAGTTATCCCTTACCTTAGGTCTGATTTGCTTAGTACGTATCCGAACCTCCTATTTAATGATTTAAGTAATTTCATTTACTTATTAAAGAATCATATTCATTGTTATGATATCATATATGGTTCACTTATGACTTTATATTACCTGTTCTTTTTTAAATCCACGTTAAAGCAGCGTTTTGGGTAAAATCGTTTCATTTATCGTACCTGTTTCGACTTATTGTTCTTTATAACTTATATCAAAATTTCCTTATTTTAAAAATGTAAAACATGATTTAAATATAATAAATATTCAGCATATATATATATATGATTTATTTATAAATGGAATTAAATACACTGTTCATGGAGACGGTAGGCTGTACGTATGCATGAACGCTGTTTTCGTTTACTTATTGAATTGAATGGAATTATGAAGATGACATACATACATATATATATATATACATAATTACAGTATCATTATTATGTCATATATTTCATTATTATTCAGTATATATACTTTATCATCATTCATTAATGGTTAACATGGAGAATTAATCTCATCGCGTCGTGGAGACGGTAGTCCGTACGTACACACGAGCGATGATATCATTCTCATCATCGTGGAATTGTATAGAAATGTATGTATAATATTTCAGAATAAATATCACTTTATAATAATCATATATAGTTATTTATTTACACCATTATACCCATCTGAGTAAGGTGGTGGTGGAAAACAGATTACACCACGGTGTGGAGACGGTATTCCGTACGTACGCAAGCACAATGATTTCATTTTTCTTAGGATGGATAGAAGGTGGAATAGGTTTGTTTCATATTTATAATAACATATCAGTATATTAGTGATACTTATGTTATTACTTCATAATGAAACAACTAAATAAGAGTAAGTATAAGAAGAAATAAATTTGATAGAATCGATAATGGATATTACCTCTTCTTCGATTCACCTCCTTTAAATGGGGGGTTAATGTGTCTCCCATGTGTATAAAAAACATATCATAACCACATATCGATAAAATTCATCTTTGATCTCAAACTTTTATTGATGGGTATTGTAATGGGATTAATGTTTTTACATGATAATTATTATACACAATATTCTAGAATTACAATATCAAATTTACCTTGTTATCTTCCAATTTGATGGAATATAATAATTCCACTTATGTGTACATGTGGACTACCACCTCCAGAAAGAGATGCCATAAGTTTTTTATTTATTATTATCATGCATAGTAATAACTATATATTTAATTAATATATAAGTTATAAATTTAATAAAAATTATCCTATAAATTTTTATTATTATTTACAGTTATATTATTTGATTTTTTGAAATTTGAATATTTCATTCTTGTATACGTACATCATACAATATTTGTGATTGATTTGATTAATTTTTACATCCTTATATATTGTGGATGACTCTAAAAACATATATAATTATTTTATATTATATTTATATTATTATTAACATTCTGGATATGATGGATCTATGATAAATCTTCAAGGACCAAAACTACAAAAAACATATAAGAAAAATGAAGTAGTTATGACCCCTAATAGTGATTTTAATATATAATTTTTCATACTAGTTTTATAAAAGGTAATTATTAAAAAAATTATGGTATGTAATGTATTATTGTGGTTCTAGAATAAATTATAATAGATATTTCGATATTATATAGGTTTTTTTCACATATGATGGAAGTGGTACATATGGTGGGAGTTCTTAATATCAAATTGTCTTCATTGGGGAATATTTTATATACTACACGGGGGTGCAGGGGGGGTGTACGGGGGTGCGAGGGGCTGTACGGGGGTGCGGGGGGGCTGTCCGGGGGTGCGGGGGGCTGTACGGGGGTGCCGGGGGGGTGTACGGGGGTGCGGGGGGCCGTACGAGAGTGCGGGGGGGGGGGGGGGGGGGCTGTCCGGGGGTGCGGGGGTGCGGGGGTGCGGGGGACTGTACGGGGGTGTGAGGGGGTTGTACGGGGGTGCGAGGGGCTGTCCGGGGATGCGAGGGGCTGTACGGGGGTGCAGGGGCGGTTCGGGGGTGCGGGGGGCTGTACGGAGGTGCGGGGGGGGGGGGATGTACGGGGGTGCGGGGGGCTGTACGGGGGTGCGGGGGGGATGTACGGGGGTCGGGGGGGCTGTACGGGGGTGCGGGGGGCTGTACGAGGGTGCGGGGGGGCTGTCCGGGGGTGCGGGGGGCTGTACGGGGGTGCAGGGGGGGGGGCTGTCCGGGGGTGCGAGGTGTTGTATGGGGGTGCGGGGGGGGGGGGGGCTGTACGGGGGTGTGGGGGGCTGTCCCGGGGTGCGGGGGGGCTGTACGGGGGTGCGGGGGGCTGTCCGGGGGTGCGGGGGGGCTTTACGGGGGCGCCGGGGGGCTGTACGGGGGTGCGTGGGCTGTACGGGGGAGCTGGGGGGGGGGGGGGGGGGCTGTACGGTGGGGGGGGGGGGGGTTGTACGGTTGTGCGGGGGCTGTTCGGGGGTGTGGGGGGGGCTGTACCGGGGTGCGGGGGGTTAGAGTTTTTAAATGCACGCCTTAGATAATATTAGCTATCATATAATAAACAAGAAAATAATGAAATTATAAGTACAAAAAACTTCTTATTTAAATTAAATGAAGAAATACATTACATCAATGTCAACCCCACCAGTAAAAACAAAAAACATATCTCGTGAATATATGATGCGTCACGGGTTGTCATCACTGCTACGTTCCTCCTTCTGGTGGGCCATGGGCCTACAACAAATAAACATTATGAATATTTTAATAAAAAAAATAATTTAAATTAAATAATTAAATACAGTATATACATGCGTCGTATGATCCCCTGCACCATCAGCTCGACACACATATTACCACAGTCTCTAACCTCAGCTGTCAATTGCGCATTTGCCTCCTCCAAAGCGCGTAGCCATGCCTCAAAATCTGACATCTGCTGTGTCATATGAGCAACAGCAGGACCGACAACCGTAGCTCGTGACACTACAGAACGAGGAATCCCTGCTCCATAGGTCAAACTATAGCCATGCCCGTCCCGACCGATAATGCGATGAAAGATCTCATCCCATCGCATGGGAAGCCATCGCTGGTCCTCTGGAAGATGTTCTAACTCAGCTTCAAATTGATCCTGTGAAATATTTAAATATATATAAATATATATATATGTTAATATATAGATTTATGTAATTATTGGTAAGTACAGACACTTACTATCAATGCTGCAACCTCTGGATCATTGCGATCACGAGTCCTCATCCACACCGACATTTTATCAGTTGCTACACCTTGCTCTCGCAACTGTATATTAAAAGAATATAAACACAAAACCATATTAATTAATAAATTAAATAATGAATAATATATACCTCATGTCGCATCTGAGACACGTGACGAGCCCCGAGCCTGTGAGGTGGTCCCTGCAACGCTCGATTCTCAGAATGGCGTGTTGACACCTCCTACATTCAATTCATTCAAATTTCAAACAAATCACATATTCTTGAAAATATATATACACCAAAATAATTAATATACAAACCGAAACACCCTCAGTAGACCAATATGCAACCAAGTCATGCCACTGAGCCGGGAGGACACCTCTTGGGACTTTTTCCAAAATGTCTAGGGCACCCACATTTGGTACCCAGTGGTCCCTCTTCACTTTGCCTTTATAATCTTTCCACATCTTACGACATTTTCTCATACACACGGGCCGAAACTCTTCAGGGAATACTTTCAAATTTTGCTATAAAGAAAATAATCAAACATATTAGTATTCTTTATACATAGAAAATAAAGTAAAATGATTTTCATACCTGAACCTCCCTCCATAGACGATCTAATGTGTCCTGAGGGATAGAAGCCTAGTCACGCGTGGTCAATGGAAATAGATGTGGGTCATGTATGATATGACCCAGCTGACGAATAAATGCTGGTGCATTCGGTCCCATAGGATGAAAAACCTCATCAAATGAAACATCTATCATCGTGTCGGAATTCCATGATAATATGCCACAACCAGGGCCTCTCCTGCGAGAGGAAGAAGCAGCCGAGTCGGATCCTGTTGAAAACAATTTTATATATAAATTGACAAATGTTATATATATATATGTATGTCAATTACATAAAAAATATAGACAATGACATTCAAACATACCTCAACCCTGAGATGTAGTTGCCTCAGATGGATGATGTGGATCTTCTGCCTCTTCCCCTGACATGTCTGCAGTCATAGAAAACATCAGTAATGAGTCCAAAGTGTTTAAAAGATAAATTGGATTGTTCTTAAAAAATCAAACTTGTACAACTGTTAATCAAACAAAAAACGGATTAAATAATTAGTTGTGAATGAATTTTAAAAAATCCGAAATTTAATAAAACAGATATACAAATTATGTACAAAACCAGTCAATGCATAGCCAAATTTCAGATAGAACTAATAAAAATTCAAGCAGCACATGAATCAGATGAAGAATACCTCAAAGGTATGATACACCGACCATAACATCAATAAATCAAGAGTAAAAACAACCTAAATATTTATGATTGAATTAACTTTCAAAAGTGAGGATTAAAACATATAAAGATTTATAAAATGATTAGATAATCTATGATATCCTAGGACATTCTGCTGAATAGCGGGAAAACAATTATACCTTTCATTAAGCATGCAAATCGACCATTTCTCCTTCAACAGCCCCTTTGAACCAATAAATATCTTCTTCACGTTGATCTACGGTATGTTGATCAAGTTGTTGGTAAACAAACGGAACAGTCTCAGGTTCATCTTCTTCAAATAAAAACACTCCTCACCGAGCCATTTTGACAACAACTTGCCAACTTGGATCCGAAGGCAAAGTAACGAAGAATACTTGTTCCGATTGTGATGTCAAAATGAAAGATTCATTCTCAACTCGTTTATTATTTCTGTATAACATATAGTTAAAATTCACCAATTAAAACTGATATTGATCGACTTTACATCCACACACTGGATCAACCAAATTACACTTTAACAATATGTACTTCAAACTGTGTGTGTATAAAACTTCACTGATGTCTATCAATTGACCATAGTAATAACCAGAATTGACAAAGGTAAAATCGATGCCACTTTTTTGTGTTGCTCGTTTGTCGTCAACATCTTTAATGTGAAATCGAAAACCATTAGCATCAATAGCATTATAACGACGAGCCGTTATAGATGGACCCTCAGCCAGTTGGATAAATACTTCAGGTATCGTGGGGTCCCCTAACTCCCTCATCTTACGAACCTACATAATTTATAAAATTCAATACTAATATATGCAGAAATAATTAGTATAATACTTCACTCATAATGAAAATCAATTTATACATACATAATCCTTGAACCAATCATGAAATGACGCATAATGAGATTGTTGAATTTGCAACTCAGTCGCACGATGCATCTCTTCTTTTATCTCATTAATGTGTTTCCTGCAAATGATAACGCGATGTTTAAAAGTTCATCTTATGCAAACAAAACATGTAAAAGTTATACAAGCACATTGATAAGATACTTACTGCATTAATGGTGCAACTGATGGAGTATTGAACAAGATATATCAATGTGCTTGTATCCACTCAATTTTGTCCATATCAAATGTGGTTCCTTCTCCAACTGGACCATCATGAATCCGAGAGGGCTTATCTAATTTTGTTTCAACATCCGTAAGATATTCTTCACAAAAGGTAGTACACTCATCCATCAAATAACCATTGGTTATTTATGTCTCTGGAAGAGCTTTGTTGCGTACAAATCTTTTCAATGTACTCAAATACCGTTCAATAGGATACATCCACCTAAATTGCACTGGACCAGCAGCCATTACTTCATCAGTTAGGTGCACTGTCAAGTGGACCATAACATCGAAAAATGAGGGGGGGGGGAAAGTTTCTCAAAGTGTCAAAATGTAAGTACAATTAAATCCTGCAAACTTTTTAAATCACTCATTCATTGATTTCTTAAACAAAGCTGTCTAAAAAAATTACTCATCTCAATCAATGGATGAACAACATTGGGGGATAAACTATCACAAATTGCGATTGGAATCAACTGCTGAAGTAATATGTGATTTTCATGACTTTTAAACCCTTGAAATGTCTTGCTCGTCAGATTCACACACTTTGAAATATTAGAAGAATAACCATCAGGCACCTTCACCATCTTCAAAATGGAAAGAAATGTCTATTTCTCCTCTGTAGTCATCGTATACTGTGCAGCAGGCATATATGCCTTGTTTCCCTCAGCTAACTGTAAATGAAACTATTTCCTTAAACCCATTTCTTCCAAATCATGACGTGCATTAACATGGTCCTTTGATTTTCCACTGACACCTAAAATGGTCCACAATATGTTATCACAAACATTTTTTTCAATGTTCATGACATCCAAATTATGCCTCAACATGTTAGTTTTCCAATACGGAAGACTATAAAAAATACTTTTCTTTTTCCAATTGTGACTGCGCTGCCTACCCGCAGCACGAATATTACGTACTGGAGGAGCCACCAAATCCTGAATTTCATATACCATGCGGATGTTTTCTTCCTCAATCTGCGATAACATTTCGACTCCTGTCATGATCTTTGGTTCTGGGCTGAACTCTCTAGAACCATCAAATGTCACTCTGTCCTTTCTGAATCTGTGCTGAGGAGGGAGAAAACGCCTGTGACCCATGTATTCCCATTTTTTGGAATGTTTAAGCCATACAGATTTTTTACTTTTATTGCAACAAGGGCAAGAAAATTACCCTTTCGTACTCCAGCCTGATAAATTTGCATAAGCTGGGAAGTCATTGATTGTCCACAATAAAGCAGCATGCAGTTTGAACATTTAATTCGTTTCGCAGTCATAAGTCATCACACCATCGCCCCAAAATTCATTCAACTCATCAATCAATGGCTGAAGGTAAACATCAATCTTATCCCCCGGACTTTTAGGTCCATAAATAAGAGTGGAAAGTAATATAAATTTTTGCTTCATACAAATCCGTGGAGGAAGATTATATGGAACCAACACCACGGGCCATGTGCTATGAGTTTCACCAACGATAGACTCGAATGGATTGAAACCATCTGCTGCCAATCCCAATCGGACATTACGAACATATTTAGAAAAGTCGGGATGTCTCTAATCAAAATCCTTCCATGCATGAGAGTCTTCCAGGTGGGTTAACATATCACTTTCATGAACTCTTTCTGCATTCCATCTCATTAAATTAGAAACTTTAGATGACATAAAAAATGTTTTCAACCTCGGTTTAAGGGGAAAGTAACGCATTTGCTTTATGGCAATCGGTTTCCCCTGTATCGCAATCTGACATTGATGAGTATTATTTCCCCTATTCTCTTTCCACCTGGAAGCACCACAAACCGTACAAATATACAAATGGGCATTTTCTTTTCTAAACAACATATAGTTGTTTGCACATGCATCTATGGTCTCATATGTAAAACCTACGTTCTCTGTCAACTTATGAGCATAGTAATATGACTCAGGAATCGTAGCGTTGACAGGAAGAACTTTTTTCAATAAAACCAAAAGAATGTCGAATGATGTGTCTGACCAATTATTCAAAGTCTTCAAATGCAAAAACTCCACGATAAACGATAGTTTATTGTAAGAAGTACATCCATGATATAATTCTATTTCCGCATCATCAAGTGCTTCATAAAACCTCCTCGAATCACGATCTGCACCAGAGAGAAGATTTATCTCACCGGTCTCAAGATTATAGATGTCAATGCCTTCAGGATCAAACCCACGTACCATTTTAGTAAGCATTTCATGCATTGGATCAGCCATCCTTGCATCAACATCCATTTGAGCTGCATCTGTATTTTGACAACGAACATATTCTTCTCCATGACGAGCCCAAATCTTATAACTATTCAGAAATCCATTAAAGAAAAGGTGCTCCCTCACTGTATCTCGTGTGAATTGATATCTGTTAGCACATTTTCTACATGGAAAACTAATATAGTCACTTTCAAATCCTCTCGTGAAGTCAATAAACTGCATAATTCCATTGAAATATTCTCTAGACGTTCGATTTGGAAGATCAATCCTACTCTTATCCATAATTATATCTGTATAACAAACATTTACACAATACTTATTACATTTACATTTTTCAAATCAACTATATTTAAAATAAATATTAATCATTTGTTTATGAACCATTGATAAAATAATAATGTAACTAAAAGCCCATGTTACCTGATTGAGCTACAAACCTGAAAGGGAGGGGAGCCGAAGTCGGTGTAGCGATAGAGAGGAGGCAGCAAAGGGGAGCCGGAGCCAAAGGAAGTGCAGCAAGGGAGGGGACAGGCGGCGGCGGCGGCGGCGGGGAGCTGGAGGAGAGGAGGCGGTGAGGGGACGGGGGACGGGCAGCGAGGGGGGGGGGGTTGTCCAGGGTCGGGGGGGGGGGGGGGGCTGTTTGAGCTGCGGGGGGAGTCTGGGGTGCGGAGAGCGGTCTGGGGTTCGGGCGGGGGGGGGGGGGCTTTCTGGTGTGCTGGAGCCGTCCGGGGGGGGGGGAGGGCTGAGGGGGCGGAGGGCGGATGGCGGAGGTCGGAGGGCGGAGGGCGTGCGGCGGGGGAGGCCGGGTGGTGGGGGAGGCCGGGCGGCGGGGGAGGCCGGGCGGCGGGGGAGGCCGGAAGGTGGGGGGAGGAGGGCGGCGTCAGGGGGGCGGCGACGGGAGGGGGGGGGAGGCCGGGAGGCGGGGGGAGGGCGGCGTCGGGGTGGCGGCGACGTGGGGGGAGCATGGGAGGAGGGGCAGTGTGGGAGGCCAGGCGGCGGGGGAGGCGGGGGGGGAGGGGGGGCGGCGGGGGAGGTCGGGCGGTGGGGGGGGGGGCTGCGCTGGGGGGCGGCGATGGGGGGGGGAGGTAGGGTTTGATCGATAGGGGGCGCGGGTGGGGGGGAAAAGGCTCGAGTTTTTTTATCAAGGCCAGCGACCGCCAATGGCGGCCGCCCGATTCTGGGGGGCTTCAATGCCTTCCTTTCATATCTTTTACTAAAAAGGCACTGAAGGGTAAAATTATATTTAAACAATAGTTGGTGGATGGAAATAATATAACATATTGAGGAAACTTGGATGTGGATGAAAAAATACACCCCGGTAAACTTCAAAGTATAAACAATCTTGGATAAAAATGAGATTATGATATTTTCCCTTACCGTAGGTCTGATTTTCTTCGTACGTATCCAAAACACCTGTATAATGATTTAAATAATGTCATTGACTTATTACAGCATCATATTCATTGTCATTATAACATATATGGTTCACTTATGACTTTATATTACCCGTTCTTTTGTAAATTCCATGTTAAAGATTTTTTTGGGTAAAATCGTTTCATTTGTCATCCGTGTTTTGACTTGTAATTATTCATATGATTGCTTAGATCATGATTACTTAATTCCAGAATATAAAACATGATTTATATATAATATATATTCAGAATATACATATATATAATAGATCTATAAATGGAAAGAAATACACCGTTCAAGGAGACGGTAGGCCGTACGTACGCATGAACCCTATTTTCGTTTCCTTATTTAGTTGATTAGAATTAAGTAGATTACATACATATATATATATACATAAATACAGTAGCTTTGTAATGTCATATATTTCATTATTATTTCTTATATATACTATATAATCATTCTTAAATTGTTAACATGGATAATGAATCTCATCGCGTCGTGGAGATGGTAGTCCGTAGGTACGCACGAGCGATGATATCGTTTCCATAATTATTGAATTGAATTGGAGTGAGTGATACAATATATCAGAATCATTATGATGTTATAATAACTATGTATTGTTATTCTTTACACCATAACACCCATCCATGTAAGGTGTTGGTTGAAAAACAGATTACACCATGGCGTGGAGACGGTATTCCGTACGTACGCACGCGCGGTGATTTTGTTTTCCATAGGATGGATAGAAGGTGAAATGGGGTTGTTTCATATTTATAATAAAATATCAGTATATTTGTGATACTTATGTTATTAATTTATAATGAAACTCCTAAATAAGATGAAGTTGAAGAAGAAAGAAGTTTGAAAGAATCAGTAGAAGAAATTACCTCTTCTTCGATATGCCTCTTTGAAACCTCCTCTTAGGGCACTAAGATTGGTCTGTGAAGTAGACCAGAACCTATAGGATGTTTCTAGGGAAGTGTAGAAGAGAATTTGTCAGGGTTATACCGAGCTTGAAGGATCAAAGTGGTGTGAGGAAGAGAGGGAGGAGGTGCCTTTTTATAAGGGAGGAGAGGGGCACCTTTGGAATTATTAGAAATATTAATTTATAATAAATCTAACCCCACTTAAAAACCTCCACAAATGACTCATATTCGAATATTAGATGAGATATTGTTTTAATCTCATCAAAAAATCAAATTTAGACATGTTTGGATCTTATTTTAAACCTTATCATTTTGATTTATCCTTATTTAATCTATTTAAGTTTATTTGTGGTAATAAAATTCTAAATTTTAAATTATAATAAATAATTACTTATTTGATGTGAATTTTCCATAATTGGTTACTTTATAACATTATAGACCATATAAATTTTAAATTTATAATTGTTTAAAATTTTGTGATTTTTAAACAATTTTATAATATGATATTTTTATAAAATAACAATAGTGTCAATTTTGACACTATTCATTTATATGAATTTAAATAAAATATATACAGAAGATATGTTCGAACTAAAAGCATTAATAGATTCATAAAAAGACATATGTATCTAGAAAATTAGTGGAGAACATTAAATAGTTCATATAATATTTATTTTATTATTTTTAAAACCAATTATTTGGTTTATATCTTAATAAAATAATTACTACAACCTTTTTGTATAACTATTTAATATAATTATATGTTGCATAAAAAATTTAAAAAAATCCTATGATGAAGATAAATCTATTAACCTTCAGAATAATACTTTTACTCGAATTTATCATCTTAAAATCACAATAGTTAAATTTTTATATTTATTAAATTATGAAGGTGACAACTTTGGCATCATTTAAAATAAAATAATATAAGTGTCATAATTGCTTGTATAAGACTCCAAATGGTCAAATATTAGACCATTGGATTATTATTGTTTAAATATACATTACCAATAAGTTTTGGTCAGGGTTTTGTGCCTTTTATGGTCACTATTAGTTTAATAAAAACTATATTCTTGATTTATCACTAGATAGATAATTTCTGCATCACTATTGTGTCACAAATAATGATAATTATTTAATCCCAAAAAATTCTAAACAAATTCTCATGATTTAGATAATTTTGTTAGATTTCTGGAGACCATTAATTTTAAAAGTTTCATGAAGTTTATCACTAACTTAAAATTAGTATACTTATAGTATTTAGGAGAGTGACATGTTGTCACTTTCTTTGGTTTTAATAATAATTAAATTATTTTCATGGAAAAATGTCAATTAAATGTATCTAATCCGACCCTTAGGTGATATGGGTCTACGTTTAGTCATCCCATAGGATTTTTCCAAGTGTTAGGGTAATTTTATAATCTTATATTTACCCTTAATTACCCGATTTACCTTTAACTATGGTAAATAAAATTTACTGTAGTTACTGTTCAAAATGCCCAAAAATAAAAAGTAACTTATTAACATAATTTGGACCCACTGATTCCAAATATGGAATCCATTTTTTCATATTCAAAGCCCAAAAGTTGCATAAATTAAATTAAAATTAATCCCGTTGTCGAAAGAAAACGGGTTTTTCTTTAAAACATTGCAAAATATTGAATTGATTTAACCTACGAATTCCAGGTAAAATAAATGCTAATGATATAGATTATATTAAATGGTAAAAATATATTCTATTTATCCTTTAAAGCAATTCAATATTATAATTTAACCACATAAGATATTACAATGAAAAAAGTTGTTTTTAATTAAAATATAGCGTGTTTTTACTATTTATTAAAATATGAAAGTTATCAGAATAAAATGAAAAATTTATCCAAAGTAAATATTTATTTCTTGATTCCAAAGAATAATTTCATTTTTTCAAAGGAAACTTATAAAAATTTCAAAAACTAGATTTAATGTGGGTGTGCCATCAAAAGGCGGCAAAACTATATTTTTTTTAAAAATACTTATATTACCCGAAAAATTTATTTTGTTCTTATACCATGTTCTATAAAATGTGAGAGATGAATAATAATGTTATAAAATTCAAAATTTAGTTAATACTATTCATAACGGCTAGTTCATAACAATATTATAATAATATATTGTTGTTTAGTAAAACCCGATGTTGCGTACAACACACGCTATCGGGGAAGGTCGCGATTTCATGTAATGCAATCCAAGTCAGGGATGCGTGTACTGCATGACTCTTTTGTTGTTGTGTATAAAAGAATCCAACCATATTTTATTTATACATTGAATATATATATATATACACTCAATTTTTCATAGAATAACTTTTATCATAGGAACTTGAAATTGTGTGTAACAGGAGCCAAGAATAGTGTTGCATATACTACAAGCTAATACGGTGTTGCGTATAGCGCAAGATAATCTTGGTGTATTATACAGAAGATATTAATGAAATTAAAAATAATGTATCTTATAAACTCTCAGGTTGTTACACTATTTGAGGAGGGGATTAGGGGATCATTATCTCCCTTTCTTTAGTACCAACCTTGGAGGGGGATAATTAGAGGGATGGGTTCATGACACATGGAATGTGTCTTCAATTATTACATTTCCATATTGACTATTCTCATTGATTGATTATTTAATTTTCTATTCTTAACCCATACTGATAATTTGATCTCACGATTATTTTGGTTCTTTCCCAGGAATCCAAGAAGTTTACTTAGAAATATAAGCAAGGATATGCTAGATGGAATAATGTTATTATCTAATAAAAATTATGTTGTAATTAGTGTGTTTATTTGTAATACAATACTCATGTATGTATATGATATAATAAGACAAATAAACACTTTGGTCATTCATGATTTTATTCCTTGAAATCATACCAATTTAATTGTAGTAGACATCAGATCTGGGCTTCTATTGTTAGGTTGCTGCATTTGGTATTAGACAATGTTTAGTGGCAACCATGTGAACTAGATTTAGGAAAACATAAATTAGGGAAAATACCATAAGGTAGACTTTGAAGAGAAGAATAGAGGAAATTCCTAAAATTTTGGTGACATATATATTATGTGGTTCTTCTTACCATTAAATTCATGTTCGGATACTATAAGAATATGGGGATCAAGAATGAATGTACATAGGGGTAACATGATTGAAAATATGCATTGAGCCTAACTCAAAAATAACCTGGTACATGATAATGGGCCTTACTGTGCACATGGTTTGAAAACCCCTGGGGATATTCTTAGGTAAATTCACATTTTCTTTAAAAAACATTATGAAGGATTTTAATATTTTATGAAAATGAATAAACTAGGATTAAACTATGGCGTTTTATATTGAAAATTAGGTGTATCATTCTGACTATTTTTATTCGCACTATGCTTTATGGTTTTAGTCATTGGTTAGGACCTGGAGGAGTCATGTTAACCTTGAACATGTAGGAAAAGGTGGTTGTAATGATCCACCAAATGAAATTTCAATATCACAAAAAGACATCATGATCATTCCTAATCGGTTTTCCCAAAATACGATTAACAAAAAATACCTTATCCTACTCCTGATCTCACCAATGAGGAGAACAATGAAGGTTTATAAGATCTCTAGTGGCGAAAACCATGGATAAAAAAGGTCTATATTTCCATCATGCAAGAAATGATGAAGAAGACACCCCAAAAATTGTAACACCCCGAGCTTCCACGATACGCTTCTCATTCAATAATGCAATGTCTTGCATTGTACGTAACTTCATGTTCTAAAACACAGCGACTAATCAAAGTAGCCATTATGAATAGTAATTACCACTTTTTAAAATTATAGAAATTTTATATTTCAAAATGGACTTCATTTTTGGATTCGGAATATCGAAATTAGCCTATGTTGAATTTTTGGTATTTTTCTGAGAACTTGTAATTTTTTGTGAATAGTGGAAAATACTTAAAAACAACTTTTTTAATTAAAATAATTTATAGTGATAAATTATACTATTTAGTGGTTTTAAAGTATAATTAGAATATATTTTTACCATTTTATCCAATGGTGGTCATTAGAATTAATTTAACATTGAAATTGGACATAAACAATTGCAAGTCTTTTGATATAAATTGTTTCTTAAAAACACGCTATTTGTTGTGACAGCAGGAATTAATTAAAAAATTAATTAATGCAACTTATATTTTTTGAATTTTGTGAAATAGACATCATTTTTTAATTCGGAATATCAGTTATAGCTTATTGTGAAATTTTGGCATTGTTCTGAAAAACTTGAATTTTTGATGAATAGTGAAACCACAAAGTGGTAGTTAAATAACTGATTATTCATTTAAATGAAGTATTACCACTTCTGTGGTTTGATTTTCAAAAATACGACATACATGGTTGTCATTATGAAGTAAAATGTGGTTCAATGAGATTAAAATAATTTTTGGTGAATAGTAACTTTTAAGTTCTTAATCGCGATTAGATGTAATTAGTGTAGTTTAAGGTAAAAATAATGTTTTAATAATATGAGATGAGATTGACACATGTCCTACCCTCATTGGATGTGCCATGGCAGACCAATACAATACATGAGTCAACTTGGGGACTCCATGGATCCACTTCAGTTGGAAAATGACATTAATATATATTTATTTAATGTTAAAATTAAATTGACACAAACATGAGTTGTTTTACTAAAACAGTTTTTAAGTGGGGTTACACAAGTCCAAATTTTGACTATAAATATTCATTAGAAATATAAAAAGATTTCCTACATCATAGTATTTTTTTTATAATTTTTAGAAATTAAATAAATTAAATTATTTATGACATCATTATGATGCAATGATGACCTCATTATTTAACGATTTTAATAAAATTAAATGATAATGTAAAATCCAAGGCATAAACTTGTCCAAAGACTATTGGATGGGTATAATTCGAACCCTTATCACCTTATCCACGAATTATATAATTGTGGGACCTTTAGAATCCGACAAGCATTGTATAATAGAATAACATTTCATTACTTTCCAAAAGTTCCCCTCCTCTCCACTTATAAAAGGCCCCCACCACTCCCACATTATTCACACCTTCAAGCCATTTGGCTCAGCCGAACACTACCCAAATACTCTCCCAACGTTCCTCCCTTACTCCTAGAAGCCTCAATTTGGGCAGAACTCTTCCCAAGGAAGCCTTTTCCTCAAATCAAAAAAAGTTACCCGATTCTAAGGTAATGTCTTCTCTAATGTTGTTTTGTTTTATTTTTCTTCTCCAACCTCCTAAACTATTTTTATTCATTTCTTTTGTAACAACACCAGTATCCTCCATATACTATTATGTTGTTATAAGAAGTATTCGAGCTACACTTACACACACCTACATCTAATGGTTAAAGAACATACGGTTTCTGTGGATGGTGAAATACTGCATCACGAAACGATGATTGATCAATATTCCTTTAACACCTCTAATGGTGGCCATTTTGATGAAACTATTTTCATATATGATATATATATATTATTTTTATGTCTTCCTTATGCTTCTTTATTTCTCATTTATGGCATACTTTATGATTTCCATTAGGGGTAAATGCGATAATTTCATTTTAGGAAGTGCGGACTACCGCCCCCTAAAAGTGATTTGAATCGTTAATGCCATAAGTAGGATGTGTAAAGGGTGGAGTAAATGGTATTATAAATTATATTATACTGGAATTATTTTATAACTTTATACAATTATAACATCATTCCATTAAATATGAAATAGAAATTAAAGTAGCGTTCATACGTACGTACGGCTTACCGTCTCCATGAACGGTGCATTTCATTTCTTACCTCTAAATGTTATGTAATATTATAAATGAATGTATATACTTAATATATATGTTATATATGATAACTACATCATTAATATAATTCTGGATATAATGGATATTTCACCACATGAACAACTTGTAATTATAAGAAGTTTATTGTTGACTCAAGTACCAAAGATCGACAAAACGACCGTTATTAACTTAAATAATTACATAATGTTCATAACATTGTAATAAGTGATATAAAAAGGATAATGAAATTGAAAATGGTTCTTAATAAGGTAGATATTAACTCTAGTTTATTATTAAGGAGTTTAAAGAATGGTTGAGTCAAGTCGGACACGAGGTAAGGGAACTTCTTAACCCAACTTCCATTCTTTCGGTTAATCTCCTACTTTCAAATTATGTCATGATGTTTTTATTTCCTATTTTGTATTTTTACTTTCTTTATGTGTACCTATAGTGAATACATATAATAGATCTATTTTATTTTAAAAATGATCTTTTTAAGGACTTCGTCTCAATCTCCTTTTATTGAGGCATATTTCGTTTTATACACAACTTTCTTTTATACGGTGTATAAACCCCTTTGACTTTTACGTTTATTCAAAAGGAATCTTTTTATACGAATCGTTTTTCTAAATGAGAAAAGGGAATGTTTTTCTTTCCGTACTTATGCGGAGACAATGACTTCTCCACCGCCGTGACCACTATTTGAGTTTTGGCTTCCTCTACAAGCCATCATTTTTTTTAATGAAAAATAAATACAAAGTTTTAACTTTCTTTTATTTTGGTATTGAAAATGGTTTTGAAAGCGTTTTTATCAATGTGTTGTATTGATATCGTATGATTGAAATGTGGAAATGTTATGTTTCTTTTATGCATGTTTTATGTGATACGATTATGTTATGGTTTATGATATGTTTAAACCTATTCATATGAGGAATGTATTGGACTTAATAAGTGACGGGTGGAGCCCGCTATAGCTCCTAGATGCATCGGTAGGTCTCATGAGACAACTAGACGTGGAATTGGCCGAGGCCCTTTCCCAATTTGATTTATGGTTTTGGCCGAGGCCTTAATCATTTTAGACTTCTTGGCCGAGGCCTTGACAAAATGTTTCAGAATTTCTGGCATTATACATTCCCTCATTATGAAAGTGGTTATTGATATTGCATGTGATTATTCGACCAGTAGAATATCCATGTGAGGAAGTGAATGGCATTATCTCATTTTACTTTTTCCATATTATGTTGAAGTTCATGTTTAAAAGGCTTTTGTTTTAGCTATACATTGCCTTAAATGTTAATGTTTATTTATGAAAGCTTCCGCAATATTGTTATCCTTACTGAGCATCTGAGCTCACCCCTTTCAATGTTTTAATATTTTCCAGGATGTGAAGAAGTATTTTATGAATGACCTGCAGGGATAGTCAGAAGAGGATATGAGTGTGGAATATTGAGACTTTTTTATTTTAGATTTTTCACTTTATGATGTAATGTAACATTTATGAATGTATCTAGTGTTTCCAAGGCTACTAAACTAATCGGTCTTTCGAGACTTGATCTTTTGCGATCATGCCAATGTTACGAAGTAATGCACCGACTCTGGGTAGCTGGGGTCGGGGCACTACAGTTGGTATCAGAGGCAGTTTAGTACTAACCTTGGAAGCTAGATTTAGATAAACTCTGATTAGAGCACATAACCCAAAGATAGACATTGAGGATTAGTATAGAAGAACTTCCTAGAATTTTGTTATTGTAGAGATTTTGTGAGTTTTCCGAGAAATACATCCCTTCCGGGATACGAGCAGGTAGAGGAAGCTCTGGCACAGATGTACCTAGGGGTAAAACCTGAAAACACCGCTTTGAGCTAGACTCGAACGGGAACTGGTGCACGACAACGGGCCTTACTGCACTCTTGGTTACGACACTCCCAGGGGGATATTCTTAGGATAATTCCAATTTTCTTTACAAACCACTATGAACGGTTATGAGTATATACTTCCTCAAATAAAACCTTTTTATGGTTATGGGTTATATCCATAAATAGTTCAATTTATGTTAAGTATTTTACAAGTATGGAATTATGTATTTTGATTCACAAACTAATCTAGTTTATGCAATTGTTTAGAAATGGAGCCTAGTGGAAGGAATGGAAACCGTATCAATGCACGCACTCCGTGTAGGGATTTCCCTCCTGCTCAAGATAATTATTGTGGATATGGAGATACAACTGGTGCTGATCAACTTATTACCATACTGGGACAACTCACTCAAGTTATGAATAATAACCTTACTCGTATGGATCACCCTGATCCACAACGTGGAGGATCAATGTTAGGCCGCTTCATGAGGCAAAAACCACAAACATTTAATGGGGGTACAAATCCGTTAGTAGCTGAGCAATGGATAAACTCCTTAGATAAAATATTCCATGCCTTGGGCAGTAGCGAAAGGGAGAAGGTTGTCATGGCAGTTTACCGCCTCACTGGAGATGCCGATCAGTGGTGGTCGCTGATTCAAAACACAAAGGAAGATGATGACGTATCGAATATGGAATGGAGGGAGTTCAAAGAGCTTTTCTTAGAAAAATACTTTCTTCGTGACCATCGAGCAGATATGGAAAGGCAATTTTTGAGTCTGAGGCAGAAGGAGGATGAGAATGTCGCAAAGTATGAGGCTACCTTTACAAGGTTAGTGAGGCATGCTGCAGATTATATACGTAACCCAAGAAGTAATATTGATTGTTTCTTTGATGGGTTAAAACCATTTCTCCATCGAGATTTAGTATCACAATCCTTCTCATTGTACGAAGATATTGTCTCATGTGCTATCAAGACAGAAAAAGAATTCTCTAGGTCTTATGACAACAAAGTAAAGCAAGAGAAGAAGAGAACGGTGGAACAAGAGACAGATAAAGGGAAAAAGGGAAAGAAGGATTTTCCATTATGTGATAATTGTGGGAAGAATCACCCTGGTACTTGCCTAAAAGGAATGGGAGTTTGTTATAAATGTGGAGAAAAGGGTCACCAGGCTCGTGATTGCAAGGGAAAGAAAGAGGCTATCAAAGTTGAATGCTACAATTGTAGTGAAATGGGTCATTATTCAAATGAATGTCCTAAGAGTCAGGGAAACTTACCTCAGAAAAGGCCAAGGGATCAAGGACAATCTTATGATGTTACTACAGTTGAAGTAGAATAACTAATGTAATGGTGCTTTTGGAGTCATGGATTATATTCTGGTTATTAGAATAATGTGATATATATATATATATAAGTATTGTACTGCAGTACTTGTTGATTTCAGTAAGGTTTTAATATGATTAAGGTAATCATATTTTTAGTATGTGAAATAAGAGAAACTTTACTTTGTTTGGGGAATCTGATAAATTGATTTTGGAATTAAGAGACCTTTTAGAGAAAGTTTGGAAAGAGGTATTTTGGATAACAATAAAGGTTGGGATGGATTAAGTTAATCTTTGGATAGTATTGTTTAAGGTTAAAAAATTTATAAATATTATTTTTGGAATATTATGATACTATAGTTTTAGGAAAAGGACAACCTGCAGGGTGGGGCATAACCCGTCGCGTCAGACAAAGCTACAGGAATCGAACCCACAATCATAGTGTGACAGGCCTTTATTTCCTACCACTAGCCTACAGGAAGTCCCTGGTAATTAAAAAATAATTTTACTAATCTAAATGGTATGTGTTAACATTTGGAACCTTATACAATTAGGATAAGTATAATATTTTTGTGTTTTATTATCTTTTTGAGTGAAAGATGAGTTGAAGGTTGAAACTCTAATTTTCAAGAATAAATATATATATACCTATCCCTTATTCAATGAATAAATTAATTCTTAAACTTTAGTAAGGGGATATTAAAACAAAAAAATGTGTTATCCTAATACCATATGTGTTGTTGAACTGATGATATTTTAAATCAACATAGATTGAAGGCTTTGAGGCCCTCAATTTGACAGTTGATTGTGATTGATGACCTCAATCACTCCCTACAAATATTTACGTTTTCCCTCCAATTATATGTCTCTAATTTCCACCAATGTTCTCCTTATCAAGATCATAATTTGGTGGTGACTTTCTTATTTCCATTTTCCTCTTATTAAGGCAAAATTTTATTAATATTATTTCCGATGTTGGTTTTCCACAAAGGTATTTTCTATATTCAACCTTTTATTTTCAAAGAAAAAATTTCAAATTGCAAGGACGCAATTTATTGAAGGAGGGTAGAATGTAACACCCCGAGCTTCCACGATACGCTTCTCATTCAATAATGCAATGGATTGCATTGTACGCAAATTCGAGTTCTAAAACACATCGACTAATCAAAGTAGCAAGTATGAATAGTAATTACCACTTTTTTAAAATTATATAAATTTTATATTTCAAAATGGAATTCATTTTTGGATTCGGAATATCGAAATTATCCTATGTTGAATTTTTGGTATTTTTCTGAGAACTTCTAATTTTTTATGAATAGTGAAAAATACTTAAAAACAACTTTTTTAATTAAAATTATTTATAGTGATAAATTATACTATTTAGTGGTTTTAAAGTATAATTAGAATATATTTTTACCATTTTATCCAATGGTGGTCATTAGAATTAATTTAACATTGAAATTTGACAAAAACAATTGCCAATCTTTTGATATAAATTGTTTCTTAAAAACACGTTATTTGTTGTGACAGCGGGAATTAATTATAAAATTAATTAATGAAACTTATATGTTTGTAATTTTGTAAAATAGACATCATTTTTGAATTCGGAATATCAATTATATCTTAGGGTGAAATTTTGGCATTGTTCTGAAAAACTTGAATTTTTGATGAATAGTGAAACCACTAAGTGGTAGTTAAATAACTGATTTTTCGTTTAAATGAAATATTACCACTTCTGTGGTTTGATTTTCAAAAATCCGACATACATGGTTATCATTAGGAAGTAAAATTTTGTTCAATGAGATTAAAATAATTTTTGGTGAATAGTAACTTTTAAGTTCTTAATCGCGATTAGATGTAATTAGTGTAGTTTAAGGTAAAAATAATGTTTTAATAATATGAGATGAGCTTGAAACATATCCTAACCTCATTGGATGTGACATGGCCGACCAAGAAAATCCATGGGTCAACTTGGGGACCCCATGGAGCCACTTTAGTTGGAAAATGACATTCATATATATTTATTTAATGTTAAAATTAAATTGACACAAACATGAGTTGTTTTACTAAAACAGTTATTAAGTGGGGTTAAACAAGTCCAAATTTTGACTATAAATATTCATTAGAAAGCTAAAACGATTTCCTACATCATAGTATTTTTTTATAATTTTTAGACATTAAATAAATTAAATTATTTATGAAATCATTATGATTCAGCGATGACCTCATTATTTAACGATTTTAATAAAATGAAAAGATAATTTAAAATCCAAGGCTTACACTTGTCCAAAGACAATTGGATGGGTATATTTCGAACCCTTATCACCTTATCCACGAATTATATAAGTGTGGGACCTTTATAATCCGAAAATCATTGTATAATAGAATAAAATTTCATTACTTTCCCAAAGTGCCCCTCCTCTCCACTTATAAAAGGCCCCCACCACTCCCACCTTATTCACACTTTCAAGCCATTTGGCTCGGCCAAAAACTGCCCAAATACTCTCCCAAATTTCCTACCTTACTCCTAGAAGCCTCAATTTGGGCAGAACTCTTCCCAAGGAAGCCTTTGGCTCAAATCAAAAAGAGTTACCCGATTCTAAGGTAATGTCTTCTCTAATGTTGTTTTGTTTTATTTTTCTTCTCCAACCCCCTAAACTATTTTTATTCATTTCTTTTGTAACAAAACCAGTATACACAATATACTAGGATGTTTTTATAAGAAGTATTCGAGCTACACTTACACACACCTACATCTAATGGTTAAAGAACATACAGTTTCTGTGGATGGCGAAATACTGCGTCACGAAACGATGATTGTTCAATATTCCTTTAACACCTCTAATGGTGGCCATTTTGAAGAAACTATTTCATATATGATATTTATATTATTTTTATTTCTTCCTTATGCTTCTGTATTTCTCATTTATGCCGTAATTTATGATTTCGATTATGGGTAAATGTGATAATTTCATTTTAGGAAGTGCGGACTACCGCCTCCTCAAAGTGATTTGAATCGTTAATGCCATAAGTGGAATGTATAAAGGATGGAGTAAATGGTATTATAAATTATATTATACTGGAATTATGTTATAACTTTATACAATTATATCATCATTCCATTAAATATGAAATAGAAATGAAAGTAGCGTTCATGCGTACGTACGGCTTACCGTCTCCATGAACGGTTAATTTCATTTCTTACCTCCAAATGTTATGTAATATTATAAATGAATGTATATACGTAATATATATGTTATATATGATAACTACATCATGAATATAATTCTGGATATAATGGATATTTCACCACATGAACAACTTGTAATTATAAGAAGTTTATTGTTGACTCATGTACTAAAGATCGACAAAACGACCGTTATTAACTTAAATAATTACATAATGTTCATAACATTGTAATAAGTGATATAAAAAGGATAATGAAATTGAAAATGGTTCTTAATAAGGTAGATATTAACTCTATTTTATTATTCAGGAGGTTAAAGAACGGTTGAGTCAAGTCGGACACGAGGTAAGGGAACTTCTTAACCCAACTTCCATTCTTTGGGTTAATCTCTTACTTTAAAATTATGTCATGATGTTATTATTTCCTATTTTGTATTTTTACTTTCTTTATGTGTACCTATAGTGAATACATATAATAGATCTATTTTATTTTAAAAATGATCTTTTTAAGGACTTCGTCTCAGTCTCCTTTTATTGAGGCATATTTGGTTTTATACACAACTTTCTTTTATACGGTGTATAAACCCCTGTGACTTTTACGTTTATTCAAAAGGAATCTTTTTATATGAAGCGTTTTGCTAAAAGACAAAAGGGAATGTTTTTCTTTCCAAACTTATGCGGTGACAATGACTTCTCCGCCGCCGTGACCATTATTTGAGTTTCAGCTTCCTCTACAAGCCATCATTTTTTTTAATGAAAAATAAATACAAAGTTTTAACTTTTTTTTATTTTGGTATTGAAAATGGTTTTGAAAGAGTTTTTATCAATGTGTTGTATTGATATCTTGTGATTGAAATGTGGAAATGTTATGTTTCCTTTATGCATGTTTTATGTGATACGATTATGTTATGGTTTATGATATATTTAAACCTATTCATATGAGGAATGTATTGGACTTAATAAGTGACGGGTGGAGCCCGCTATAGATCCTCGATATATCGGTAGGTCTCATGAGACAACTAGACGTGGAATTGGCCAAGGCCCTTTTTCAATTTGATTTATGGTTTTGGCCAAGGACTAAATCATTTTAGACGTCTTGGCTGAGGCCTTGACAAAATGTTTCAGAATGTCTGGCATTATACATTCCCTCATTATGAAAGTGGTTATTGATATTGCATGTGATTATTCGACCAGTAGAATATCCATGTGAGGAAGTGAATGGCATTATATCATTTTACTTTTTCCATATTATGTTGAAGTTCATGTTTAAAAGGCTTTTGTTTTAGTTATACATTGCCTTAAATGTTAATGTTTATTTATGAAAGCTTCTGCAATATTGTTATCCTTACTGAGCATCTGAGCTCACCCATTTCAATGTTTTAATATTTTCCAGGATGTGAAGAAGTATATTATGAATGACCTACAGGGATAGTAAGAAGAGGATATGAGTGTGGACTATGGAGACTTTGTTATTGTAGATTTTTCACTTTATGATGTAATGTAACATTTATGAATGTATCTAGTGTTTCCAAGGCTACTAAACTAATCGGTCTTTCGAGACTTGATCTTTTGTGATTATGCCAATGTTATGAAGTAATGCACCGACTATGGGTAGCTGGGGTCGGGGCGCTACAAAAATTGTCTCAATTTAATTAGGAAATGATTTATGTGTGGAGAAAGATTAACATAAAGCAATAAATTTCCTAATAGAAATTAAGGATATCAAGGATAGAAATAAACCATATCCTAAGGTACCATGTATGGTTCACTACCAAAATTTTTGCGAACTTAGGATTTACCTGATTCAATTCCCTCTTCTAAAGGATACACTCTAGACCATAGAGGGACATATGTGGAAATAAATTGATGAAATATTTATGTATTGAGGTCGTATTTTAAACATTATTTAAAAGGATATTTAATGAATAAATTCTATGTATATCTATCATAAATTTCAATACATTTTAGCAATTAAATTAAATTGGTTTTAGAAAAAGATAAATTGTATCATAGGTGGAAACCCGTCAAGTCTAATAAGGCCATAAGACATGATCCCATGACTGAAGGATGATATGGTTTTCACACTTACCACATTCCTATGTGATGTAATAGTTAATTTTTCAATATTTTAGTTAAATATTTTGACAAACAAATATTAATCATGAACCAGAGGTGTTACATTTTAGGATTATAGATTAATTTATTGGACATATTGGTTTTTTCAAATAGTTATAGAATAATATAATGACTAATTTTAGGGTTATTTAAATTTATTAAAAGTGTATTTTAGTGATTGAGTCATCAATGTAAATTTTAGGATATCTATTTCATGGAGTAAGGGATGAATTTGAATTTGATCTAACCACAAACAAAAGAAAAATTTATTCATGTTAAATTGATACATAATAAGTAATTATATTTTCATATATTCTTTTTCAATAAAAAATTCCACAACATTAAGAAAATGATTTTAAACCAAAAATAATGCCCTCATACCACAATTTTTATTGAACCATTTGTTTTTTAAACCGTCAATGATCTATGGATTTGAGGCCCTAAAAATTATATTGATCATTCACTTGTTTTTTATTGATGATCTCAATCACTCACTATAAATATTTATTCTTTTCCTCTATTTATGTATCTTCACTTTCAACTAAGGTTCTTTTACTTGGAGAACATGTTATTTAATATTCCAGACGACCATTGTACTTCACATTATCTCTTTTCTAAAGAATGTTTTACCGACACTTCTCATGATGTGGGATTTATAAATTATAAATATCAAAAAAAATTATTACCAATGTGTTGTTTAAATTGTGAGGATATAATTTAATTAAGTTGGAGAGAATGTAATGACCCAAACCTCAATGGGAATGACATTTTATTCAATAGATTGTATATGACACAACTCTGAGAACATTATGGAATCTAAAATCCTATGACTTATATAATATATTTAAAATTTTAAACAAATTCAATCTAAGATATCGCTTACAATTCTTGTAATACTGAGTCAGTTATTGTCGCACACAATAATGAATTTCTTAAATGAATTGTGTTACATGAAAGACTATGTTTTACAAAACAATAATAGATTATTAATAATTTATTTTTTAATATAATAATATAAATCCTAGAAAATAAATTATATATTAAATAATTAAATAACACATGAAAATATATAGTGTGAAAAAATATAATATGAATTCATAGGTTACTAATTAATTAGAATAGAATACAAGGAAATGTTTTTCATGCTCCCAAAGGTGTTTCATTATAATAAATTAAATTAATTACAATTAGTGAGTGATGTTAATGTAATATATATATATATATATAATCTTAAATAACATATTTTTTACATTCATCCATTATATTTTATGGGCCTAAGATAAGAACAAACCCAATATTATATATAAAAAATTATATTTTTCAAAAGATTATTTTACCACCTTTTAATGGAGAACCTATTTTAGTTTAAATTTATGAAGGTTTTATAAATATAATATGAATAAATAAAATTAATTTTAAATATAAAAACATTAAAATTACTTTAGGGTTATATTTTGGTATTTTTTTGAGAAGATTCATTTTTTATGAATAGTGAAAAAATTGAATTTTAATTCAAAATTTTATTTTAAAATAATTTATTTATAAGAATAAATTATATTTTAAAATGGTTTTAAAGTATCATTAGATCAATTATACATAAATTAAACCAATTTACATCTTTGAAATCAATTTCATGTTGAAATTATATATAAAAATGTCTCATGATTTTGAACACTTTTACTTGAAAACCCCACTTTGTCATCCCGTCTATGGGATTACATTTAAATTAATTTTTTTCCAATTATATGATTGTAATTTTGAAAAAAGGATTTCATATTTTGAATCATCATAATTTATAAATTAAAATAATTTCAACATATTTTCTGTCCAAAATTATTGGTGATAGTAATTAAACTTAACTAAAGTGATTAAGAGGAAAATCAACTTAACAATGGACTAATCCTTAATCTTAAGAGAAAAAATGACCTAGAAAATTTTTTAAAAATCCATTGGATGGACATATTTATACCCTATAATACATTTTATATATTTGGGTTCATTATTGGTTCCACATGACTTGGGAAAGTCATGTGTGTAATTCCCTTTTCAAAACATTATAAGAATATAACTCCTCCTTCGCTATAAAATGGCACTCCGCCCTCCCACTAATTCACACCTCTAAATCCCTTTGTATCAACCAAAATCATGTCAAATAATTTCCCATAATCACTACCCTAAAACTATAATCCTTATTTTTTTGACATAAATCCAACCAAGGGAGTTTTTTGTTACAAAGGAAAATGAGTTACCCATTTAAGAGGTGGCATCCTTCCTTAAGCTCTATTGTTTTATTTTCATTTTTCACCCCCTAAAATATTCCTATTACAAGATTATATATTAAACATATTAACCTAAATATACTGATATGTTTTTATTCAAAGGGTTTGACATGCACTTACACACACTTCCATATAAGGGATAACGAAATTATTGTTCATGTGTTTGACGGACTACTACCTCATGTAATGATGATTGTATGTTATTCCTTTAACACCTATAATGGTGAACATTATAATGGAAACAATATTTAAATATTATATATATTATATTTATATATTCTATTTTATTATTTAAATTTTATGTAACACATAAATTTGTGCTTTCCATTTTTTGGTAATATAATTACATCGTTTTTGGATGTGTGGATTACCACATCCTCAAAGAGATCTGCTTTGTTCCCACAATACATGGAATATTTAAAGTGTGGTATTAAAAAACCAATGTTACATACATGGAATTAATATTATAATATAATTATAATATATATATACATATATATCATTTAATTTTCATTCTTTTAATTAGAAAAAGAAATGGGTGTAGTGTTCATGATTATGTACGACATACCATCTCCTTGAATGGTCCATTTAATTTATTATAAAAAATGTTTTTTATTATTATAAATACATATTTATTAATTATATATGATAATAAAATCATATATTACATCATAGATATTATGAAATCATTATCTACATATGAATAACAAAAATAAAAAGTCAAAACGTACTCAGAAAACGTGATAACTAACAGTAAAAATGATGAAAATAATGAATGATTGTTAACAGAAGGGTAATAAGATATTATAATTTGTTAATATTTTTAGGACCAAGATTATAAGGAAGAGTATCATATTTAGGTATCATATTTTTTTCCTGGAAGTTTGAGAAGAAAATAAATCACCCCACTTTGTATAAGTGGATGGTCAGACTGACCATCATATTTAGGAAATCAGATTTGAATATTCTTAAGAAATTATTCTTAAGAAATTTTTTTTATTAGGAAGGAAATATTTTTCTGGAAGAAAGGGAACTTACAATAAATTCCTTTTTAAATTTGATGTTGCTAAAGGTGATCGGTCAATTTTTAAATATCACGACAGATGGGGTTCATAATGAAAGAAATCAAGTGATTTTTGGAATGAAGTGAATTTTGGTAAGAACATCGTTGATGCTTTAACGAAGTATCAATTTGTGTTTGGAGAAAAATATAAATTGTTTTGAATCAATATGTTTGGTATTACCAAATCATATTATAATGTGAAGTTGTTTCCCGGTGTTTGCCAAATTTTTTGGGGTAAAAAAATCTAAAGGAATGGGATAGCATCAAGAAAGTTTGTTATCTAGGAATGAAACCTCATAAAATGGTAAATTCGTGAGATTTATGAAGGTTGGGATGCTATTCATGAAAATTTAGCACAATTATTTTGTGATAGTAATCTCTATAATTAGAAGAAGTAGGGCATCCTGAGCGTGTGATGGATTGACGGTGATCGTATTGAAAATGACAAATGTCAAAGGAGCCTCAATAATGGAGGAGCTTTACGAAGATATTATTTAGTGATCTAAAAAATGTTTTGTAGGTGGTGTATAATCAAGAAAGGGAAATACTATAAATATGAGGTAACCCCTACTTTATTTTAGACGAAAATAATTATATAAAATCTAGATTTTATCTAATTTCATGGAGGAATAATATCTCCATGAAGATAGATGTATATACAATCATGAGCATCCTAATAAGATTACAAAATTATTGATTGATGCTAATGATTCCAAGTAATGGGCTCTTTACTATTATGATATATTCCATGTTGACGCAATGAGCATTGCGAAGGATGTTTTATTTGTGAATTTTGTGAGCTTCAGGAGGGAGCTTCATTGACATCAGTTTTGGATATATGATTTATGTGGACAGTGCTTTCTAAGAGAATAAAATCCTGTCTATAAAAACATGGAAGTCCAGTTGAGGTATTGGACTGACTATATTTAGGAAATTTAGGAAGTTATTACCATATTCTAGGTAGGAAAATTAAGCTTTTTTTAGATAATTTCTTTTGAAATATGATCAAGAATCACCATATAATTTTATTTCATTATTTTGTTCTAGAATAATAAAACACACTATTGTATTTTTTTTCGTAGTTCTACATGAGTGTATGGTAATATCCTACTCATTCTAATCCCTACAAAAGGATTTTTTCTAGTGTATTGTGTGATATTGGATTGTTTCCAAACCATTCCAAATATATAGGTACTTCTATTGAGTAGTGAATCTTATAAATTCTTGTGTTCCTATGGATGTTGGTATGAATTTTGTTTGTCAGGGAAAAAAATATTTAGCAAGAGGAAAAGGATGTTTCATATATATGGAAAAGTAAAAGAAAAAGATATCATCGATTCACCCCTCCCCCTCTCAGTGATACTTGAATCTTGACTGGGAAACATCAATTTCAATCAGAGTTGAAGGTTCCCATTATTTATTCTTTTTTGATATTTTTAATAAACTTCTTGATAAAGAGTATAAATTGATGAAGAGTTTGGGGATTATTATATTTTATGGAAATAATTACCATATCTTTAAATATAGAATGATACCTTATCTTATGACCTGTGGGTATGAAGATCATGAGGCTACAATAGATTGATTTCATTATACAGATGATAAGGTTCCTCTTACACCTGATGATAAAAAGTGTATTGGGAATGATGGAAAATAAATAAATTTGTTATTATTATCAATTTTTCTGAAAGTCGGTTTTTAATAATTAATGGTGTGTCCAATTATAATGGTATATGAGATCAGGTAAAAAACATCTATGGAGGAAATAAAAATTGAATAAGGAAAAACTTTAAAAATATAGGTTGATGTATGAATATTTGAAAATGGGAGAGTTTTAATCTATTGGGGAATTATTTGACATGGTAAATGACATTTCTAGATCTATTAGATGCTTCTATTTAATGATTTAGGATTCTATAGTTGTCGAAAGGAACTTAATAATTAATTCCACAAAGTGTGATTCTGAATTTTATTCATTGGAAGATAGATACCCTAAAATAATATCTCTATATGATTTTCACAGAACTCTCTTCATTTATGAAATGATAAGGGATAAGATTATAAAGAGAAAAAAAATCTGATAGAGAAATATCATTCAAATACACTTAGAAAGGAACATTGATAATGTCTCTTGATGGAGATTGTGTTGCTGACTTTGACTCTGAAAGGAGGGTATATAATAATCCTTTTATAATTTTATCTCTATTTTCTAAAAATGTGATAATATATATAGGTAAATACCAAGGGAAACTTCTCTTGAAGTGCTATTAATGTGTATTCATTGGGTACTTTGTGGATAATTTCCCTTAATGAAAATAATAATACGATAATGATGAAGAATAAATAAGGCCAAGGAGGGGATGGAAGAAACAGTGTGATAAAAATAAATATTTTTCCAAAGGTAAGGATAAGAAATTATTCAAATATAAAAGAAGAAGAATTTTTGTCTAAAGATGATTAAGTTGAAGATATTGAATTTGAATTTGAAAAATATTCTTCTAGAGAGAATAAATTTATTGTAGTACTGAATAATGAAAATTTTTGGAGTAGTAGTTTTAAAGAAGAAACTCAAGTTGAATCTCATCTAAAAGAAGTTTTTAAAGAATCTATGATAAAGATTAGAATTCTTGATAAGGAAAATAGTAATTTGATAAATTTAAATTCCTCATTAAACAATCAAGAATATTTTAATAATGATAAATTAAAGATGATAAAATAATTTAATGAATTAAATAATTTTCTTGTTAATGAAAAGAATTGTAAAAAACATTTGAAAGTTAAGCTAAAGACAAAAGAAAAAGAGATAGAACTAGTCAAAAAACATTCTAAAGCTGAATAGAGAGATTAATGTTTCAAAAAATCTATCTCATAAGTTGGTAAAAATTATAGTAAGTATGAACCTAAGAAATATAAATAAAAGTTAACTTTAAATGTTCAGAATAAAGATGTTATTAATTCTGAGAGAAAAAAAGTTGGGAATGTTATATATGTGTCCAAAGATATAAATGATAAAAATCAGAAGTTTTGAAAAATACCTTATTCAAGAATTTTTTTTGAGTTTAATAAGAACGTTTCATTTGAATATATAATGTTTTATAGTAGAAAAATTTCTGTTAATAAGATTGATGAGAAACATACTCACAACAATAGTTCATCTGAAAATTTTAGTGGAAAATACACTTTATATGGATAATGCTGGTATTGTGGTGGATTAAAACATATAGAAAATATGTGTTAGTGCAAAAAAATACCAATATTCCATAGGTTATGTAAGGAAAGGTTTGAGGGGGGTTAATCCACTTAAAAGAATGAGTCTAAGAAGAACGTTTAAGGAAGAATGTTGAGAATGAATGTGAGTATACAATTATGTAGTTTAGAACTGACAATAGTGGGGAATATAGAAATAATTAATTTAAAAATTATCTTGATAAGAATATAATTCAACATGATCTTAGTTCACCAAACACATCTAAAAAATGGGGTTTCTAAATGAACGAATAAAATTTTTGTGGAAATGGGGAAAACTATGTTACATGAATATGGTCTCTCTCATTACTTTTGGTAGAAATCCATAAGTAATAATGTGTATATTAAAAATAGATTTTTCTACAATCCATGTATTGATATGACTCAGTATGAAATGTATTGTGAAAAAAATCCATGTTTGAAACACTTAATTGTTTTTGGATTCCATGCGTTATAAATAATAATCGTGGAAACCTTCGAATATTTTAGCAAAGATGTGAAGATGGAATTTTTCATTGATATAATTTAGAAGAGAAGAGGATATATATTTTTTGACAAGGAGACAAGAAGAATTTTTTATTTTGATGTTGTGAAAGTAGTTCTAAATAATTAGGAAGAAAATAAGAATTATTCAGATATGGAAGTTGAGCAGGATAAGGAATGATTTGTTAAAAATTCCGATAATGATGTTGATAGTGGTTACCCTACTCAAGAAGAATAATTAGACTCATATATTTCAAGTTATGAAGATTAAAATCAAATAATTCATCCATTAATGGGGAAGAAAGTGGGGGCTCAAAACATTTTTAGTGATCCACAACATAAATTTCAAATAAGAATATTTTCAAATCTAGTTGCAAACATTTGTTTGTATTCAATAGTCAAGTCTATTAATGTGAATAGATATTTTGAGTATCTGGTATGGGTTCAAGACATGAATTAAGAATATGATCAAATATAAAAGGATGATACTTGTGAACTCATATTAAAGAAGGATGAAAAAGATATTGGTACAAAATGGGATTTCTAGAACCAGATGAATGAAGAAAAAGAAATGATAAGGAAAAAGGAAATATTATTGTGAAAATGATCATCAAAAATTGAAGGTGTTTTTTAGTTATAATTGTTTTCTAGTTACAATATTAGAAACAATGATAATATTTCTTTTTATTGTAGCATAATTAAGTTAAATTTTTTTGAATGGTTGTGATGTTTGTATTTTTTATGGGGATATTGATGAGGAAGTATACATTAAAAAACCACATGTATTTGTTGTTTAAAAATATGAATGTCATTTTTACAGGTTTAATTAATCCTTGTATGGACTAAAACAGGCTTTTAGGGCATGGTAATATGAATTTCATACATGACTTAGGATGATGAGTTTTAAAAAATGATGATTTGATATAAATAATTACATCAAAGAAAGTCAAAAGATTTCTATCGTCATAATTGTTTATGTTGATGAAATTATCCTTGTTGAAAGTGATGAATGATATTGTGAATGATTTTATAAAGAGATGAAAAGGTTTTTTTGTGATTTCCATGTTGGAAGAAATGAAATAGATTCTTGTGTTTCAAATTTTACAAATGATGAAAAACATTTTTTTCTCAAGAAAAGAATGCTATAAACTTTTAAAGATGTTTTGCCTAGAAAATTAGAAACCAGTTTACTCTCAAATTTTAGTGGGAATCAAGTTGTCTAAATATGGTGAAGGAAAATAAGTTGATCAGAATGTTTTTTCATAGTTGATTGGAAGTTTTTTATATTTTACTACCTCAGGGCGTGAAATTTTTTATGTTGTTACCTTACGTGAAATATATCTGAGTGCTCCTAAAGAATACAATTTAATTGGTGTAAAAAGAATTATTAGATATAAAAAAGGTACACAAATTTTTGGAATCTTATATGGTAGCTCAGAAATTATTAAATTGTTTGGGTATTTAGATACTGATTGGGTAGGAAATGTTGATGATATAAGATCCACATATGGTAGAGTTTTCATTCTAGGGAAAATTGTGATAGTTGTTATAAAAAGAAATATAATTCAGTAAAACTTATCATTGATGAAGTTGAGTATGTTTCTTCCACTCAAGATACTACAAAACTTTTGTGGATTAAAACTCAGTTGGAAGACATAATTTTTGAATTAAAGTTGCCCTTTTGTTGGGATGTAATAATAAAAGTGTAATCAATATTACAAGGAATATGGTACAAAATTCTTATTCAAAAAATAATGACATAAATTACCACTTCATAGAAGATATTTTCAAGAAAAATGAATGAATCTGGAGTATATTCCTATATTAAAAAAGTTTTTGACATTTTCATAAAACCATTACCCAAGGAACCTGATTATAAATTAAGGTTGAACATGAGTGTGAAACTTGTTTCTCATCAAGGTTAAGGTATGTGTTTATGTCACCTCTATTATAATACTATGTAATATTTTTGTCAAGGGGGATAATAATTTCATAAATCTGTTCTTATAGAAACATTCATAAAGGAGGAGTAGTGGGTGTTCTATGAATCTATAATGTTAGTGTGTGAAAAATTCTAACAGTTTGTTTCAGTGGTTATAGGAAACAAATTTTTTTTATTCCAGGAAAGTTGAAGAGGTAGAGAATAATGAGGAATAATACTAATAAAGAGGGATGAGGAAGAAATATGAGGACGTTTTAGTAAATCTTAGAAATAAGGTTTTGGAGAAATCTAAGGAAGAAATGATTCAATTCTTATTGACAACATGGATTTTATGGCAAATAATTCTTGTTTCCTTCAATGAGTTAGCTCACATGGGGTTATAATTGTTTATTAGTAATACATTGCTCAAGGTTACAAAATTTAGTGATTTATGAATCTAGGTTGAACACAAAATCCAAATGGGGTTATTGTTACCAATATTAAAAGGAATAGTATCATACTTAGGTATTGTCTTTTATTGTCATGGTTGTTTGTGAAGAAGAAAAACACATCACATTGTATAACTGGATGATCAGAATGAAAATAAAATTTAGGAAATAAAATTCAGAATTCGTAAAAATGACTTCTTTATAATTTCCATTTGATTTTTATAGATATATATTTCTATAATACATGGAAGTTATAATAAATTCTTTGGTAAGGCATACAATGCTAAATGTGATCATTCAATATTGAAATATCTTGACAAATGGCGTTAGTGATGAAAGTAATCAAGTGAATTTAGAATGATGTGAATTTTGGTAAGAATAAAATTTAATATTTAATCATGTATCGATTTGTGTTTTTTGAGAAATCCATATGACTGTGAGTTTGTATGGTTGGTATTACCAAACAAGATTTTTATGGTTTCATTGTTTCCCTGTGTTTTCCAAATTTTTGGGGTAAAAATATAGAAGAAGATTCTTGCATTATGAAATGTTGTTTTCTAGGAATGAAACATAAAAAAATTGTAAAGGAATGGGTTTTATGTAGGTCGGGATGATATTTTCATAGAATTAGTGCATAGTGAACAATAATAGTAATCTCTGAGATTACGAGAAGTGGAGTATCAAGAGAATGTGATGGTTTGACGATAATCTTTGTGATAATGAAAAATATCAAAGGAGCATAATGAATGGATGAGTTCCATGAAAATATTTTTATATGGTCCAAAAAAATGTGTTGGATGTGATGGAACATTGTGAATGGGTGAGCCTATAAATATGAGGTGACCTCCACTTCATTTTAGATTAAAATAATTAGATAAAATTGGGATTTTCTCTGATTTCATAGAGGTAGAGGAGCTCTATGAAGTTGGATTTCTATGTGATCTTGAGCATCATGAAAGGACGAATAATTTCTTGAATGATGCCAATTATTTTAAGCAATTGGTTCTTCTTAATGATGTGAAATTATGTGTCGACTCAGTGAGCATCCCAAAGAAAATTTTCTTCATAATAGTTGTGAAATTTGTGGGGTATCTTCACAAAGATTACTTTTGGATGTCAGATTTAAGTGAATATATCTTTCAAAGAGCATAAACTTAGGTCTATGAAAACATGAAAATTAGATTGGGGTATCAGATTGAGTATCATTATGAATTTCATGATGTTTTTACCAGCTTCAAGGTAGGAAAGTGATGAATTATTTTGAATGATCTAATTTTTGAAAGTTGATCAAGAATCACTGTAACATTATATTTAATCATTTTGTTCCGGAAGAATTACACACACTATTTTATTGTTTTCATAGTTCTACATGATTATAAGGGCATATATTACTCATTATAGTCCATATAAAATGATTTTTGTTCTAGTGTATAGTGTGTTATTGGATTATTTTAAAACCATACCAAGGACGTAGATACTCTTATTGAGTATTGAACTTTGTAAATTCTTGTATTCTTGTGGATGTGTATTTGAATTATGTTTAGTAGGGAAATAAATATCTTACAATAGTCCAACGTTGTTTTATAAGTCAGAAAACATTGAAGGAAATGATATCACATATTCACCCCTCGCCCTCTTAGTGATACATGAAACCTTACTAGGAAAATTCATATATATGATATTATAAACACGATATGGTTCTTTTAATAGTCAACACTTTGTTTAAAACAATTATACAATATTTTATATGATTTTCACTAGAAGGGAAACCCAAGGTAATGGATTCTTATCTCACTATTATTTCAGTGTGGTATACGCCATTAACACCATTTACTTATTTTTTGTGGTGTGCATACTATCCATTTTGATATAATATATCATGTATTATTTTATATTCTGGATATTTGAATGTTTCATTTTATGATAATTAGTTTTTTTTCTTACAATTCATATGTTACAACAGTCATAAACGACTTCATCTAAATTTATATTCGTTGAGGAAAGCCTTATTACTCTTCACCTATTTTCTTATATACGGTGTACATAATACAAATTTGACATATAATATCATTATTAATTCATTATTCCTGATATTTTTAGTTTTAATTTGAATTATTTAATCTATGGGTACTTAAACATAATATTACCTAATGGTAATGAAATTTCATAACTAAATTACATTTAATTAGGTTATATTACATCATTATTGTCATTAATATTCTATTATTATGATTATAATGAAATTTATTATCTATTTATTTTTTTCTACATTTAATATGTGGTTATATAGTTTATTCATAAAATATATTTTATTCTCAATTCAAAATTGTGATATCTTCAATGGTTTGATTCACAATATCATTTTATTGGTATTTTTTGCACCTGAATTTAAATTAGAGGATATTATTGAATAATTATTCAATAATCCCTTTTTTCACCTCATTTGGTTATTCATGAATTTTCTAAATTAATATTAATATTTTTACAATAATGGGGAATAAAAATGTTTTAGAATTTTTTTTAGAAAAAATAACTTCTTTTATTTCATTAGTTAGACAACCTATTTTAATATAAAAACCTTGTTTTCTAAAATGGTTTTCAGTAATTTTTTTAACTTTTCCAAAATAATTTATTAAAGACAGTTTTACCCTTTTGTATTTTAAAAATTATTTTTAAATTATTCTTATTGTCACATTTTTTAAAAGGAACTTTTATCTTGTTTTACCTTAAAATAGGAATATTCTTTTTACCTTGTACAACATATAATAAATTAAACACCATAGTTTCGTTGAATCTTTAATTGTATGTCTACAAGTTTAATTATTAATGAAAATGTTTTTAAACATCATTTTCAATGAAAAAGATTTTCATTTTTGAAAATCAAAAATATATTTTCATCAGTAATGATTTTAAAAAACATTTTTTATAGTATTTCTATTCATCAAAAACAACAACAATTTATTTTACTCTACATGGGATATGTTGTATTGATACAATACATATCCTTACATTATATGGTTAATAATTCATTTTAAAAAGGATAGTATTGAAATTCACTAATTTCATTCCTTTTTATAGTCCCCATGAAATATTCAATTTAAATGATCATAGAACTTTATGTTTCCCCTAAATAGCCATATAATTTATTGTGGATATGATTATTTCCTAAATTATATACCATTTTATATATGAATATTACTTTGAAAGTTATTGATATTGGTGGAAATATTGATAAATATGTATCTCTTATTCCATTTGGATATTTGATGCATAGATAATGCCATGGGAAAAATCAATTGGATAGCCCATGCTAATGGATTTTTCACCCAGTATGTTATAAACTATATTGAGAAAGATCTTGACTGTAAAGGCACTATGTACCTAGGAAAAATGGAATCCAATAATTAGGAATTTAATATATTTAGATTCAATTACTATTAAACATGACATTTTTTATTTGACATTATCTATGGATGCATTTAATTTTAAATTTACTGATTAAATGGTATAGTTTTTAGTTATTTACCTTTTCCTATTGATTATTCCATATCGAGTTATTTACACGGTATGTGTGTTCATTTATATACATTTACATATTTTTTGTGCACTTCCTTCTTATTTTATTGATTTCATGGCATGTTTATTTAGTTATTACCATTCTATATTAACTATTATCATTGACTCATTATTGCTTCCACTATGATTAACTCTTAGTGAGAATTTGATCTCACCCTTATTTGGTTTCATTCTAAAGAATAAAAAAAATTGTACTAAGAAATATATGAAATGATACAGTAGATGGAATAAATATATTATGCAATAAATAAAAAAATTATGTTCTAATTAGTGTATTTATTTGTAATACACGACTTGTTTATGTATCTGGTTTACCAAGACTACTAAACTATTTGTTCCTTTTGGATTTGATTCCTTATAATCAAGCCAATATAATGGTAGTAGGCAATGGCTCTAAGATTTAGGGGTTCAGTTGCTACAAAAATGGCCCATAATTGTATTATTATGTATTTCCACTTTTATTGTGTGGATTTAAAATTGTCACACATAATTATTTGATTGATGTAATCTCAACCCAATGATACACTCATTATAGGGGGTTTCTTAACTAAATTTTCATTCATTGGGTTAATAATATACGTTATTGGATATTTTATGACAAGAATTTATGTTTAATGTCCTATGATTGTTTTATATAGTATTTCAACTTTTACTGTGTGGATTTACATTTTCCACACATATTAATTCATTTATTTTTTTAAATGGATGTTTTTTGGTTAATATGATACACATGAATTTATTTAGAGATTCTTATCAATAAATTTTTTGGGTTTTACAAATTAATTTATGATATATCTTTTATGCGGTTTGTGGTTTCAATGTTACAAAATTGGTAATGTATTTTTTTCAAAATTTAACTTATTTGATACATTTGTTATGTTATACACTTATCTTATTTAATGAGGTGTATATACTTATCCTTTTAAATGATATATCATGAATATCCTTATTCTCATGATATTATATGTTTTATTTAATGTTATTCTTTCTTGTCTATTTTTGTTAAAATGTTTGAAGGTGGTATGGGACACATTAGAATGTTGAATGATTATTTTCCTCATGAAATTTTTTAATGTATTTTTAAGGGAATTTTCAATCATTAACATCATCAACCCTTGTTGTCACTTATCCTTCACTTTTTATATTTTTCACTGACATCGTCCACATTCATTCTATGGATGAGTTATGATTTTTTGAAAGATATTATTATAAAACCAATTTCTTTTCATCAAGTTAATCAAGTTTCATATAGACTATTATAAAGCCATTTTTGTTTCCATGGGTTAATCTTGTATCAGTGAGATTTTTATAGAACCTGTTTCTTTTACATGGGTTAATCTTGTTTCAAATATATTTATGTAGAACCTATTTATGTTCTATGGTTTAATCATGATTCAAAGAGATTGTTACTGAACCCATTTCCTGTTAATGGGTTAATCATGTTTTAAATATATTGGTACGAAACCATTTTCTTTAGCATGTGTTAATCATTTTATGAAGGGGATAGTAGTTATTCCTGTGATTTTATGATGGAATCAATTATTTTTGGTGTTATTAATTTATACTTTTACATTTGATAGTTGATAACATGATAAGACAATTATAAAAGGTTCCATGACAAAACACATGATAAAAAAATGGAATGTGGGTCTATAATAGCACTCCAATGCATTGGGTAACAAAGTAGACTATATGTTTATTCCATTTCTAAGAGTGACTATAAAAGTGAAATGAAAATTATGTCTCAAGTATGTAAATGTATTCTTTATTATTTATATGGGTTTATAATGATTTTAATGATCTATATTAATATCACGTGGATTTTGATTATTGATTCTATTGAATATCTCCTTTGTCATGTTTTCAAATTTTATGATCCAGGTATTTTTTTGTAGGAGTTATTTTATGCCTCTCATGAAATTTGATTATGTCATCATACATTTATGCATTCTCATTAACATTGATGACATTTCATTGTTAATTCCAATGTTTACCCTCACTTGCATCTGAGATCACCGTTATTGTATTTCTATTACCCATGTTTTAAATAATGATGTTGAATGAATTATGTCTATATGGTATTTCATATGGATGATGATGAAATCTTAATAGGAAAAATAAAATATGGGTTAAGTGGGAAAATGATCTTTTAAATTTAGGTTATTTTTTTATGCAGGGGTTTTTCCTAATTCTATAAATCTATAAACTGAAAATATCATCCTATATTTATTTGATCTATGTTTTCATGTGGATTTTGTATGTTTAATATGAAAAATTTGGGTTACAATTATCAACACCCAATCCGAGAATGTAATGTTACAGATTTTAATGAAGGATCCGAGAGTACGGGTTTTGGTATGTTATATACATGTACTAAAGGAAACTTTGTAGATAAATGCAATGCCCACAATTGTTGTACATATTTTATTGTACAGGACAAGAAAGTCATGTATGTTCAAAAATAACACACTAATAGCATTTCATAGGCACGCCAATAGCTATAACAGGAGGTTCATAGGAGGTCTGAGGCAAAGAACCACCTCCACCACTTTTGTGATGATCCTAAAACTTCCCTTTTTCCCTTGTGTTCCATCAAATCTATCACTGGTTCAATGAAAAAGTTTGAATATCCATATTTTCCTTCCTTATTTATCACTAAAACCATATACCATCCATATTCTTCGCATAAGTAAAATTATTCACCATAAATACCTATTATTTGTTATCTGGTTGCAAAAAAACCATGTACCTGCAAGACTTCAACTGGTTATTCTTTAAAACCTCTAGTTAAAAGTGAACTGCATCAAGAATTTGATTGGTGTATACTGACATGACATGCAATCTCTGATGTAAAGATAATAACTCTGGAGACTTTTCCATAAACAATATCTCTAGATAACCCTAAATGAATAATGGAGTCTTGAAACCCTTCCTCTCCAAACCCACATGTTTATCAGTCCATACCATGGAATCCCACTACCCCGTTATTGGACCCTCAAGTCGGAATGAAACATAATTTTCCTTTATATTATCAAGTGTGTACAATAATTTAAAGATCTGATAGATCTTTTCCAACTATTCCTCCTCCTCTTGAGGTTCATTCTTACCTTTAAAAGATAATGGATTCATTCACATGATCCCCCATTATTGATCCTCTTCTCTTACAAATCCATATAGTGTATCCCTAAAGGCTTTATGAATTTGTGAAAAAATGTGGCCAATAGATCGAACTGCTCCATTGACTGCCTCAATAAATTTATGATCCATTATAAGATTTTATTTAGCATCATAAGCTACACCCTCCTAAAAAATCATGGAACTTGTCTCTTAGTAATACTAATGCACACTGAAACAAAATAAATTATTAGAAAATAGAATAATCTCAGATCTAACTAGAAAACACATGAGAAAAACTTAGATCAACTACATAAACATGAAATATGTGACACACATCCCAACATCCCATGGAAACTTTAGTCTCATCACAGAATGTGATGACCATGAAATAACCTTAACATACCTCCCAAGAAACAAAAATCCTATCATAAGTCTAATAGATTTCCCATGATAAGAAATCTTGAAGAAATACCAACTATGATTTCAAATATTAATGAACCGACCCAAATACCCTCTTAAACTGGTACCTGACCCAATATGCCACATACACGAACAGCATTTTTTACCCCTAATGGTTATTGACTAGCACCCCGACATCGAGCAATAACCAAAGAGAACAATTTAACCCAACCTATAGAAACAACATGGAACATATATATATATATATATAATGATATAGAAGTGTAAGGTACATATATATACCATAACTAAAATAATATAGTGGAACCCAAAGCATAACAAGAGTATGGCAATATCCAATTACAAGACCATCAATGATGGACTAATAAAATAAGAAAACCAACTACTTCATATGATAGAATGGGGAAACCCAAACCATCTCACAGTCCATATACCAAGACTTAGCTAACTAAATCCTTGTGGCCTCACTACTATGCCATGACTTTTCCTTCATTGAAATACATACAATTCTCTATGCACCATTGAAGAAGTGTGGAGGGTGTGAGATAATAGGTTTAGTATGGTACCACCTAGGTGTTCAATAAAAAATATAAATACATAAAATTCAAGTATAATCATTTTGAATAAGACACAACATGATAATTAGTAATTTTATTTTTATCAAAATTCTGGAAAAACATTTACCTTTTCTAAAAATTTCAAAAAAAAGGACAGGTATATAAATTTCAAATCCAAATCATGAATTTTAAAAACCAAATCATTTCAATTACAAAACACAGATAAATAACACCAAGTAACCCATCATGTTAGGATATCAGACTAATAGTACCACAAAAAATTAATAGTGAACAACAATTCCTCAGAACACAAGACTAAGGAGGAGAGAAACACCCCATGAGTGAACATTTTAGAAATTTAAAACAACTACCTTGAACAACAGATATATAGATTAGAGAAAAACCTCATGATCAATTCCACTAATGTTAACATGGATAAAGGCCCTAATCTAAACCTTCATCGTATATACCCAAGGTTTCTAGTGTGGTAATTTTCATAAATCATTTTAATGCTTTAAAAATACCCATTTTTTATTTATCAAAAACCATGGAAGTACCAACTATTTTCACAAATCCATTCACACACACACACAAATAGTTATAATTTACTTATAAATATTTTTATAAAAATAAGAGAAATACAATTTATCAAATATAGGATAAAAATGAAACCACCTACCTTAAAACAAGGGGTCGCACATGAAAATTAAGGATCCACCAATAAGAAGAACGTGACAAAGAAAATGAAGTCCCTAGATCCAATATAAGCATATCATATGTATTCAATTCAATAAATAGATATTTATACAATAAAAGCAAGACATACCTCAGAAACCTACACCCGCTTCACCAAAACCCGTAAATAAAGTGACCCTCATAACATGATCTCACCATGGATCTAGAATAGAAATAGTAGAAATCATCCTTACAATTCACGAATTTAATAACACAACACAGTGACTCAACTGTGATCAAGAAAATTAGTAAGCAGAAAGGCCTACCCACACGGAGAGATGAGATCCAACTACCATGATAACCCCACACCGAACGGATCTATCTAGATCGAATAGAGACTCCTAAAATTTATAGAGAGGCCTTCAAGGTTGAGAGGGAAATGATTTGCGGAAGAATGGACTGAAACAACACTTTTAAGGTTACCTAAAATTCCATTACACTATAATTACATGGATTGTAACATATTTACATATCGTATAATCGATAAGAATCACACACACACAAAAACCCATTTAATTTATAATTAAAACCAATAATTTATCATTACGCATTTTTTAACCATTACATGAGGTTTAATACTTTCACGAAGCATAAAAATTTAACGACTTGTTTCTGGAAATCAAATGCACGTCATGTAACCCCATTACATGTCTGGTAATCACCCAACATATAACAGAAAATTCTAGAACCATCTAGGAAATCCTTTGAACATGGGGAGAAACATAATAAACCATTAACACAATTAAAACTAGATTCGATTATTTAAAACACACATCCATCCCTAAACATTAATTCATTTTCCCCAAAAGATTCCTTTCATCCTCGAGAGTCCCCAGATGCAACCAATTAAATAGAAAAGCAAAGAAATTTATGGGAATTGCCTAAAAGTGGGTAACATGATTCCATATTTAGTTATATATGTAATGTATAAATATTGTATTTTGGTGAAATTTTGGATTATTTTCTGACGAATGTAGTGTTTATTAATTTTTAATAATAACTTTTCTTGTTTGAACATTTTTTGATTTCATTGATTCCTAAATAAATGATTAATAACTTATTTTTTTAATTTATTATGTGATATGTTAGATTTTTTTTATGTCAGGAATGAAATATTCATCTTATATATTAACTAATAATATTAAGGGATGTGGTAGAAGTGATATATATTTTATATTCCCAACAAATTTGTGATATTTTCATTATGGAATTGAATAAAATCATGTATGTTTATTTTTCATATTATATGTCATGATTTGTAATATAATCAATCAAATTTATAAAAATAAATCATAAAAATTAAAATTCTATTCTTTTTTGATAATTTTTAATAATTTTATTGTATCTTATATTTTTCTAAATTTATAATGTTATCATGTAAATGGAACTTCATTCCATGTAAATTTTTTCACTTCTAACTAACTATTTCATTATTTAGGAAGATAATTATGTGTTATTCATGGTAAAATTTATATTTTCCTTATTTTATTTTCAAGATTAATGATTTATTATCAATCTATATGACATGGGTTTTCAACAAGTTTATTTTTAATAGTTTAAATTTATCATTAATTGACTTTTTTTCTCTTTCACTCTTGGTAATTGATGTTGAATAATCAGTTAAAAATATTTATGGGCCATAAGAAAACATTTACTATGAGATATTTATTTAATGGGATAAGAATATATTGAAAAAATATATTATAATTTATTTCATTTAAATAATATACATGACTATATGTATTATATGAAAAATATATCTTAAAGGAATTGAGTTACGCTGAAAAAATATCATCTTTTAAATATAAAAATTATAACCAAAATTTTATTTAGGTATGCATGAAAAGTATTTAATAAATTATGAAATATATTTAAAATTTTAACATTTTTAATATGAATAATCAGTCATTATTTTATTATTATTTGGTTGAAATGAAGAAAAAAACTATTCATGTTTAATGAGATAATTATCTTAAGAATTTTACCTATGAAAATTATTTTTATATTAATTGATTAAATTATTCAATAATGATAAATTATTTTAAAAAAATAGATATTTTATATTTATAATTAAATTTATTACAATTAATTTTGTTATGGTTATAATGAAATTAATAATAATATTGTCATTTTACTCTTAAAATTATATTTTCCTAAAAATGGTCTTCATTTCATTTTATTAGTGTATATTATAAATAATTTCCATCAATTATAAAATATTTATTTAATAAGATGTATTTTTTAAAATCATGATATCAAATGTATTATGGGATAAGTAATTTGGATTTTTCTGAGAGGACTAGTTTTTCGGTGACTAGTAAAAATATTTATTTCTGCAGAAGAATCATTTCATTTCAGTGAGTAATTTTATTTAAAATCCCAATTATAATTAAATTTTGTTTCAATGTAACAAAATATAAATTTGAATAAATAATAATTAATTAAATTCATCTGAATAAACATTATTCACTTTTATATAGGTTCATTTTTATGATTAAAAACAAAATTTAATAAAAACTATTTTGGTGCGTTTAGTGCAGTTATATTAAATTTAATTTCTAACAATAGTAAAAATTGAATATTAACAAATATATTCAATATTTGGAATAATATTTTTTAATTTATTATTGAATTCAATTTAAATTTTGGTCATCTTGAATAGTAACCATGGAAAATATATTTTACCTTGATAAAGGGTAAGTCGAGTTAATTAAGAGGAAAAATAAGTGATATGTCCACTATTGTTTATCATGATTTATATTGGATAGTGGGATTTTTAACCTTACCACCATATCTATGAAATTTTATTATTTTTTTGAAACATTACCATGACTAAGAAATTTTTAATATTAAAATGTTTATAATAATTACAGGTTTGCTACACCCCTCACTTAAAAAGGGGAACCTTGTAACACCATGAGATTTTATGAGATAGATCCTTTTAATTTACTTGAGGTCTTGTGTTATACGCTACACCAAGAATAGATTATTCTATAAGGAACACCATATTAGCATGCATTATACGCAACACTATTCTTATCTTATGATACACAAATTTTCATTTTCTTTTGATAGAATTAATTTCACACAAGACTGACTATAAGTGATAACTAAATTTTATAAGCTATTCATTGTAATGGAGGGTATGAATAATATAAAATTCATTCAAAAAACTTATTTTAATGAAAATTGGTGAGTCTATAAAATAATAACATCACTTTTCATGGATTTTATTAGTGAAACTTATATATAATATATTCAATTTAATGGTTTAAATTCATCTTATATGTATCAAATATTATATAATAACAAATTCAATTTTTGGGATAAAAGAAGTATTTTTCAAAAAAAATACATTTTTTCCACCTTTGGATGGTGAACCATTTTAAAATATAATATTTGAAAATTTTATAAGTTATATATAACATAATATTATTATTATTTGTAAGCAGGACATCAAAATTTACCTTCTTCGAAATTGTTTAATTTTTTTATGAAATTCATATTAAAATGAATAATGAAAATTTCTATATTTTAATTAAAAGCTATATTTTCATTTAATTTATCTATATAGTTAGATTATATTTTTAATTAGTTAAAAGGTTTAATTAGATTATTTTTTTATCATTTAATCAATTTTTTGTTCATTGTATGTAATTTCACATTTAAATTGTGCATAAACACATGTCAACCTTTGGATACATTTTACTTAATAAAACAATTATTTCTGGTTTTGACAATGAGAATTAATTTTAAATTGATTTATAACAAATATTTGATTATAATTTATAAAAATGGATTCCATAATTTGAATCATAAGGTCCAAATATTGTAAATTTTAATCTTTTAATTTTGGACATTATGATTATTAACTTCGGTAATTATTTTTATTTTCCTTGGTTAAATGGTAATTTAGGTAAATAAGGGTAAAATATAATATTATAAGAATATAAAACTACCCTAAAATGTTTCCTAATCCTATTGGATGATTAAAAATAGAAAAAAAAATTATTCCGAAATTTTGACATTTGAGAACTACTTTGGTGTGAAAATGACATATTATAATAATTAATTTAATCTAATGGGAAATATAACATAAACATGTATCTATTTACTAAAAAACTTTTTTTTAGTTTATATAAATGATCAATTAGAATATTAATATTAACAATAAATATAAAAATATTTCATAACCATTTTATTTTATTTATAATTTTTAGACATTAAATAAATAAATTTATTTTTGACACAATGATGATGTAGTGATTACTTTATTAATGAAATATTCAAATAAATGATATTATAAATAACAAAATAACTATAATTTGAACGTTTTTATGACATACATGAATTTTTTGGATAACATTTACAAGATAGAGATTATTTAATGTCTTTGGTTTGATGGAATTAAGTTTTTATTACTTTAACAAATATTCCTTACTAAATACTGTCAAAATTGGAATAAATGAGTTTAAAAAAATTATTAAATGATATAATATTCATAAAAATATTTTTTTTTTACAAAATATTTAAGTAATGATATAAATTTCATTAATGATCCACTTGAGTTTCTCTTTTCATTTTATAGTAAATATAGTAACCATATATTATAAAAATACAAGAAGACATGGTAAGGGTTAATGTTTTTAACTAAGGGTTTAAGACAAAAAGATAAGGGTAATTTTGTGACCTGAAATTGTTCAAATCCTATAGTTTTAGAGTATTTAGAACCATCTTAATCTTATCATAGAAATATTTAACTTTTTTACTATTATAGACAAAGAATTAATTTATAATAAATTAATATTTAAAGACTTTCCTAAATTGCCTATCACCTCTCTTATAAAAGGGAACCAATCCTTCTCTTTTAATAACACCTATAAATCCCTTTTTCTAGGAAATTAACTACCCATTTACTCTTCCGACTTCCCTCACTTAATCTTATATTACACATATAGGGTTTAAATTCATACTATGGATAACGTTTTTGCGAATCAAAAGGATATACTTGAAAATGAAGTAATTGTTTTATCACCTCTTTCAAAATTCTTTTTTCCTTATACTTCCTATTATTATGTTGTTTCCATACTAAAGTAATAAATACAAAATATTATGCATTATAATTTTTTATTATATTTATGTGAAAACCTTATACCTCCTTTTATCCATCCTATGAATAACAATATTACCATGTGTGCGTATGTACGACTTACTATCTTCACATCGTGGTGTAATTTGATATTCCACAATACATAATTTGGATGGGTATAATAATATGAGTATAATGGATGTAAATAATGAATATAACATGATAATTATTCTATATAATTAATATCATTTAACCATTAAGTGAATGATACCGTCGCTCATGTGTACGTATGGCCTACCGTCTCCACAGCACGATGAGATTCATTCTCCTCGTTAAACATTCAAGAATGATTGAAATGTATATATAATAAATAAGCATGAAATATATGACATAATAATTCTAATTTATATATATATAAATATGTCATTTACTTTCTTCTATTCAATTCAATAAGGAAACTGAAACAACATTCATTCATACGTATGGCCTACAATCTCTATAAACTGTTTATTCCATTTCATTTATATATCTATTATGTATATTTTTATAATGAATATTTATGATATATAAATCATTTTTTACATTTTTTATGTAATTAAACCCTGATGTAAGTAATAATATCAAGAAGAAAAAGTCAAAACACAAATGATAAATAAAATGATTATGACCAAAAACGTTTCGTTAACATGGAATTGATAAATAAACGGGTAACATAATGTCATAAGTGAAACATATATGATATAATAAATATTATTATGGTTCTCTTACAAGTTAATAATATGTTTAAACCCATTATACAGGAGGTTGACATACCCTTGATTAACGTAAATTACATATTAATGGATAATTTTGTAATCGCATAATTTTCAAATTTTGTTGATACATAAGTATTTACTAGGGTATATTTATCATCCACATCAGTGTTTCCTAAATATATAATATTATTTCTAGTATTCTAATATTATTTAAATTCAATTTTACCCATTTTTGAATTTTTATTAAATGTTATGGAACGAATCTTTTTTTTATTTTCCATACGAGGTACTTTTTAACTTTTCTAGCAATATTACGCGAAGAATGCATTTTTTAACATATACGGTGTGAAAATATATTTGCGTTTTCATAATGCATTATTTATATGATGCTTAATCTAGAAAATTTCAAGTTTATTTTCAAAAAAATATTTATTTTTAATTTTTGGTGGATTTTTGAGAAAAGAAAACCTTTTTTGAAGAATAATGGATATTATCCTCTAGAATTAAGCTAAAGTGTTTTATCACAATTATTTTCCATCTAATATGAAATAGGGTTATATTTATATCCCAATTATTACTTTTTTTATGGAATTATTTTTATGAAATCTATTTATTTTATATGGATTATTTTATGATAGAATTATGTTTAAGAAACCAATTTTATTTCTTTGGTTATGCTATGATGAATGATTTATGTTTTTGCGAAACATATAAAATGATTTCATAATAAGATGGGTGGGACCTAAATATACCTCCAATTCATTGGATGAATATATATATATCATTAGATAGACATGACTTGAATGAAATGTAAATTTGGTTCAGTAATATAGGGTTGGAAGATCAAGTAAATCTGGTTCAGTAATATATTGCGGGAATGGGAGCTAAACCCAGTTCTTTAATTGACGTTGTCCACTATGATGGTCTTGGAAGAAATTTCTTGGATACTATGTAAATCATATTATGTGCTTATTTTTGTTTACCAAAATTACATTTTTTAAGCCAATGTTATTTTATCATTGTTAAAGTTCCTTTATGATCTATGCATTATGAGCTACCATGATTTACTTCATGACTCAAGATTTTGATATTTAAACTTTTTGTTCATGTTTTTACATTAATATATTTATGGTTTTTTTATGTTATCAATGTTTACCCTTAATGAGAATTTTATCTCACCCTTTTTGATGTTTTCTTTTTCTGAGGATATAAGGAATGGTTTTAGGTAGGAAAACAAAAGGGGAAGATATTTATGGGAAATGTTAATGATATTTCACCAAGTTATAGGATTATATTCCATGATTCCAAAGACAATAAAATAATACAATATTTGGGAGTATATTTGTGTAATGTATTAAGTATTCTAAAAAGGAAATGTAATGTCCATTTACATCAATATTGGGTTGTTATAGTTGGTATTAGAGAAAAGGTTTAGTTAACCATTGGAAACTAGGATGAAAATAATTTAGTGAGATCCCTAGAGATATTTATAAGGTATGTTTAGGGATGTCCCTAGGGGTCAATATAACAATAGTTTATAGTCTAAGAATTATGGGAATGATCATGAATAACCTAGGATTAAACCGAAGATGTTATATATTTAATGTAATCCCCCTAGATTATGTTTTTTTCAAGTATGATTTTCACCTCTCACAATATTCTTTTTGGGTCTTAGAAAATTGGTAGAACCTGAAGGAACTATGTTAATGACCAATGCATAGGCAAATGCAATGATTTTCTTCAAATACAACCAATTTTTATGGGATATGGAATGAAAAATATTATTTCTATACTGACAAAAGATACGAATCATTCTTGACTTACAAATTATAATAGAAGGAAAAAACATTATGCTTATTCCATTATGAGGCAACACCCACCTTCTTTCAGTGGGTCTTACGATCCACTTGTTTTTGAAAAATGGACCAGTACCATTGAAAATATATTTTCCATTCTTCTTAGTTTGGAACAAGAAAAACTCATTTTGGTTGATTATTGTTTAGAAGGTGAAGCAGACCAGTGGGGGACTCTAATAAAAAAATACAAGGCCGCAAGATGAAATTGAATCCATGTAACAGGATGAGTTCAATAACTTATTTTTCAATACGTATATTCTTGTAATTATTTGAAAAAAGTTGGAAAATGTGTTCTGTGAGCATAATCAAAATGATGTTGGATCTGTTGGTGCAAATGAGGAAAATTTTACAAGACATGTAAGGTATGCTTCTAGCTTTATCATTCTACATGAAACTAAAGATGATCGATTCTTTAGTGTCATAAAACCAATTATTCAAAGGTCATTAGCTATAACATACTTTATTTTCTATGAAGAGATTTTATTTTTTGTTATCAGGGTAAGAATAAAGGTTGGTGTTACATATCAATATCATTGTTTTTAAAAGAAACAAAAGATAGTGTTTAAGGGAAAATATCAATGGGATGCTGAAAATAAGATAAATGATTCCTTATACTCAAAATATGGAAATAAGCATGGAGGAGATTTTCATAAAGGGACTGGAAAATTTTTTAAGTGTGGAAAATACAGTCATCAAGGATTTGTGTTTTGAATTAATCTAAAAAATGTTTCTAATGATGTGAATTGAGAAAATACTACAGAGAATGCACCACCCATAATTCAATGTTACAAGTGCAAGGAAATAGGGAATAATGCTCACCAATTCCCTAATGCAAGGGTTATGGATGATTATCGACATCAAATACCTCTTAATGACAAATACAAAGGCAAATCACAAGTGATAACTATTGTAAATACTGAGTATATCAACAAAGTGGTGGAATTATTAAGTGTTTATGTAATGGGATTCCAAAATAGTGTTGTAGATTATTTTTTGTAGTATTATAAAATATAGGAATATCAATGTATTGGACCATTGTGGTTTTCCATAAATATATGGTACCGGTAACCATGAAAATTGATTGAAATATTTTTAAAAATATCATGTTATGTTCATAATGAAGGGTTAAGGAGATGAAGTGATATTTGATCGCATTAATGACCTCATGATTGATATTAGGACAAAGTTATATCATGGTTTGAGTATATAGAATTTTTGTTATTTTGGTGTGTGTGGAAAGTGTTAATTTTGATAGAATGCATGTTTTAATTAATGTTTTATGGTAAATCATGTTATTATAATGTCTTAAGAGAATACATGATTAAGGTATTCACACGTTTGGAATGTGACAACCAAGAACTACCTATTCAGATATGAGAGGAAAATGTTAAGTCGATTTAGGTTACCTCTTTATTAAGATTTATATTTTTAGTTTTTGGAAGGATTTTAATGTTATCCATTTTTGGATATTATCTATTATATCTCGGTTGAAGATTGTTATATTAATATATTATCTCACTATAGGATGACTTATGCATATTTGATAACCTATTTAACACTTTTTGTTGATACAGATGGAATGACTTATCATTGTACCACATGATCTGCTAACACTTGATGAATGATAAAATCAACTAAATTTCATTAATGAAGATATGATGTGTAAATTTTTCAAGGCATGAACAATGGTGAGATTGTACCAAAATCAAGTATGTATTTATTCTCGTGAAAAATTATTCTTCTTTAGGTGATGAATCTTGAAAACCAAAAATGATATCTTAGTACCATATTATCTGATAAATCAGATGGCCCCTTAAATCATTGTAGCCATATGGATTTCTAGTTTTAAAATTTCAAAAAACCTTCTTCTCTATCACTATCCATCAGAACATGATGGTTAGAATTATTTTTTACATATCCATGTTTTCACTTCCCACATATGTTCTCCTATGTGGAAACCCATCAATGAGTTACATTGGGTATTAATTATTTTTCTAACATTCCTTTCTAAAATGATTTAATAGTATTCTTTTTTAGGATGTGGGTTTCTATGGATAAAACATTCAACTAGTAAACCTTTTATAACCCCAACAAATTTTGAGGGAGATATTATTTTTAAGGGGGTACAATGTAAAACTCCGAGATTTTATGTGATAGATTCTTTTAATTTCTTTGATGTCTTGTGTTGTATGCTACACCAAACTCAGTTTGCACTATACGCAATACTGTATTAGCTTGCATTATCGAAGCACTATTCTGGGTTTTTGATAAAAACAATTTATTTGACTTTTTATAGAATTAATTTCACACATGTATGAGTATACGTTATAACTAAATATTATAACCTTGTCATTATAATGGCAGGTATGAATAGTATAAACTTCTTTCTAAAAAAATATTTAAATGAAAATAATTGAGTTTATAAAATAATAAAATCACTCTTTTTGTATTTTATTATTAAAATATATATTTAATATATTTAATTTAATGTTTTAAATTCATATTATATTTTTATGATATTATATAGTAACAAATTATATTTATCAGATAAGAGAAGTTTTTTTCAAAAAAAAAATACAATTTTACACTCTTTTGATGTAGAACCCTTTTTAAATATTATAATTTAAAATTTAATAAGTTATATTTGACATAATAAAATTATTATTTGGAAGAGGAACATCAAAATTTACCTAAGTTGAAATTTTTATATTTTTCTAATGAAATTCATATTTTAATGAATAGTGAAAAATACTGCATTTTAATTCAAAACTGCCTTTTTGTCTAATTTATTTATATGGATATATTATATTTTTCATTGGTTTTAGAGTTTAATTGGATTATAGTTATATCCTTTAATCCAATATTTTTCATTTTATGTAATTTCACATTCAAATTGGACATAAACACATGTCAATCTTTTGATAGTTTTGAATTCTTAAAAACCCGCTTTCTGGTTTTGATAATGAGAATTAATTTTAAATTAATTTTTACAAATTATGTTTTTTTAATTTAAAAAATGATTCATATTTTCAATAATATGGTCCAAATATTTTAAATAGGTACCTTTTATTTTTAGACATTATGAATAGTAACATCTGTAATTGTTTTTATTTACCACGGTTAAAGGAAAAATCAGGTGAATAAGGGTAACAAATAATATTATAATATTATAAAACTACTATAACACATTTCATAATCCTATTTTATAATTCCAGAGCATCCAAAAAACTCCTTAGGAATTTTTTTTGAATTTGAGAACCACTTGGGTTTGAAAATCACATGTTATAAAAATTAATTAAAAGTAAAGGGAAATATAACCTAAAAATGTATTATTATACTAAAACAATTTTATTTTAATTTAAATAAATGATATATTAGACTATAAATATTAATTATAAATATAAAAATATTTCCCACACCATGGTATTTTATTTATAATTTTTAAACATTAAATAAATATATTTTTTTATGACACAATGATGATGTAGTAATTAGTTTATTAATGATATATTCAAATAAATGATATTATAAATATTAAAATAAATGTAATTTGAATGTTTTTATGTCATACAATAACTTTTGGATGACATTTACATGTTATAGATGTTTTAATTCTATTTTTTAATGGAATCAATATTTTATGCCTTTTCAAAAAATCAATTATAAAATAGTGTCAAAATAGACCTAAATGTGTTTATAAAACAAATACTATATTATTAAATGATATAATAGTTATAAAAATATAATATTCCGTAAAATTACTTATATAATGTGAAAAATTTTATTAATAATACAATTGACTTTATATTTTAATTTTATAGTAACTATAGTAACCATATATTATGAAAATACAAGATGACATGGTAAGAGTTCATGTTTTTAACTAAGGTTTAAAGCTAAATGATAAGGTTATTTTTGTGAACTAAACATGTATAAAACATATTGGTTTAGTTTATTGATACCCATACTCATATTATATTCTAAATATATGAATTTCGGACCATTAAAAACTAAAAATAAATTTATAATAAATTAATATTTAATGACTTTCTGAAAGTTCCCCTCACGTCTCCTATAAAAGAGAACTTCTCATTCTCTTTTAATCACGCCTATAAATCCATTTTTCTCCGAAAAAGCCTAAAAAATTCTTCTCCCAACTTCCCTCAACTTATTCTTGAGGCCAAAATTTGGCCATAAATCCATTTTAAGGAAACATTTTGTGAAAATTAAAATTAGAAACTTGAAAAAGAAGTAATTGTTTTATCACATGTTTCCAAATTATTTTCTTATTATACTTACTCTTCATATATTTTTTCCATGATAAAGTAATAAATTATTTATTTTATACATGATTATGTGTTATTATAATTATGTGACAACATTTTACCTCTTTTTATCCATCCTACTAATAACAATTCCACTATGTGTGCGTACGTACGTCTTTCCATCTCCATGTCATGGTGTAATTTATTATTAAACCATACATAATTTTTATGGGAATAATTATGAGTATAATGGATCTAAATAATGAATATTAAAAGATAATTATTTTTTATAATTAATACCATTCAACTATAAAATGAATGATATAATCGCTCATGCGTACGTACGGTCTACCGTCTCTACGACATGATGAGATTTGTTCTCCACATTAACCATTAAAGAGTGATTATAATGTATATTTAATAAATAAACATGGATTATATGATATAATAATTCTAGTAGGATTATGTATATATATATATATTTGATATAAATTCTTCCATTCAATTTAACAAGGAAACAGAAACAACATTCATCCGTACGTATGGCATACCATCTCCATGAATGATGTATTCCATATCATTTATATATCTATTATATATATTTATATACTAAATATTTATGATATAAAAATAATGTTTTAAATTATATAAGTAATTAAATCATGATCTAAGTAATAATATCAGGAATAGCAAGTCAAAAAATTTACGATAAATAAAATTATTATTACCCAAAATGTTGCTTTAACATGAAATTGATAAATAAATGGGTAATATAAAGTCATAATTGAATCATATATGATATAATAAATATTATTATGGTTCTGTTACAAGTTAATAGTATGTTTAATCCCATTATATAAGAGGTTAACATACCCTTGACTAACGGAAAGTACAAGGTAAGGGATAATTTGTAATCTCATAATTTTTTGTGATTGTTTATACGTAAGTATTTACTGGGGTGTATTTATTATCCACGTCCATGTTTCCTAAATATATAAAATTGTGTATATTATTATAATATTTCTTAAAGTAAATTTTAACCCTTGGTGAATTCTTATTAAATGGGATGGAATGAATCTTTCTTTCATTTTCTATACGAGGTATTTTTTGACTTTTCTGGTAAGAGTACGAGAAAAATGTCTTTTTTAACTTATACAATATGAATTGATTTTTAAGTATTCATAACGCCTTATTTACATGAAGCAAATTCAATTTGATTTCATGTTTATTTTCAAATAAATTATTTTCTTTTAAAATTCTGTTTCATTTTGAGTAAAGAAAACATTTTTTTAAGAAAAATGGATATTTTTCTCAAGAATTAACCTCAAGTGTTTTATCAAAATAGTTTTCCATATAAGATGGCATAGGGTTATATTTCTATCCCTATTGTTAATTTGATTTGATTTTTGTTATGATGGAATTATTTTTATGAAACCCATTTATTTTATATGTATTATGTTTTTATGAAATGATATTTAAGAAATCCATTTTATTTCTTGGGTTTTTCTTTGATAAATGATTTATATTTTTGTGGCACATGTATGAACAATTTCATTATGATATGGGTGGGACCCATATCACCCTCCAATTAATTGGTAAATATTTATATCTCATGAGATAGAGATAACTGGAATAGAATGTAAATCTTGTTCTGTAATAAAGGGTTGTAACAAAAAGTAAATCTTGTTTAGTAGTGCATGGAAGGAATAGAAGGTAATCCAAATACTATAATGGACTTTTTATATTATGATAGTCTTAAATGAAATTCCTTGGATACTATGAAAATAATATTATGTGCTTATTTTTTTCCACAATTCCCGGTTTTATGCCAATGAAAATTTATCATGGTTAATGTTCTATTATGATCTATGACTTACTAACTGCCACGATTTATTTCATGATTCATTCTTTTGATATTTAAGCATTATGGTAATGTTTTCACATTATTATGGTTATGATTTGTTTTATGTTATCAATGTTTACCCTTACTGAGAATTTGATCTCACTATTTTTATGTTTTTTTTTCACATGATATAAATAAATGTTCTAGGTAGGAAAACAAAAGGGGAAGATCTTTATGGTAGATGTTGATGAACTTTCACCAAGTTATAAGGTTATATTCTAGGTTTCCAATGAAACTAATATAATACGGTCTTTGGGTGTAAATTTGGGTAATGTATTAAGTATTCCCCAAAACAATTTTAATGTCCATGTATGCCATGCCTGGTTCATTAGAAACCTCCACTCCTCCCATCATCAAAACATTCGATCACACTAGATCATAAAATATCTAACCCAATTATCATTTCAATATTAATTCCTATTTATTATAAGTATAGTTAGTCTAACAATATCAATCATATAAGGCATAAGGTAGAATCCAAAGGGAGGTATCTAAGGTGGAGGTATAAGTCTGAATAAGACTATTTCAAGTTTATTTATTTCTATAGCTCCATAAAATCTATTTTATCCACTATAAGATAATGAAATATATATATAATATATACTTAAATGTTATTTTTTTGTAATAACACTTTTAAATCTCCCTTCCATCGTATGGTAAATAAAGACATCGCTAGTGTATATGTGTGGACTACGACTTCCATGAAGCGATTTCTATTGTTTTCAATCACCACCTCAAATGGATAGTTATAAATATATAATTATTGAATGTTTAAAATTTTCAAAAATTATTGTGATTTTATTAAGATATGATACTGCATATCTTCTTACCATTTATGTATGTTGGAAATCAATAACCTCACTCGTGCGTATATGTGGAATATCTTATCCATGAGGTGATTCCATTCATTTCTCTTATACTCCTTACATAGATTGTAATAAAGATTGAAATAATTGATGAATATGAAATTTATAAATTCTTCATTATTAATGAATTGTGATATATTGCCTCATTTCTTTCCTTTCAATGCATTAGACAAATCAAAATTTAATTCATGTGTATGTACAAACAACCATCTCCATTAAATGACATAGTTCATATTTTATAGCCTCTTTATATTTTTATAATTAAATGGGGATTTATTGAAAAAATTAAACGATAATAGTATTCTTAATATATTGTATGTAATTGAACCATAACCCATTTTAACATGGTCAAAGCCATATTTTTTATATACGATACCAAACTATTCTAAAACATCCAACATAGTTTTAACAATTCTAATATATAAATAAGACACGGTATTAAATGAAATAAAGGGAATATTAAACATTAATATTAAATGAAAATAATTATTAATAATGTGAAAATATATTAAAAATTAATTTTTATGGAATTATATAATGTACAACGGTATACGAGGATTATGGAAACGGTTTTTACATAATATGATGTTTTAATTTATTCATTTATATTTTTTATTATTCATATCCATGTTTTTTAAAATGTTTCAAATATAATCTTATTTATAGACTGGAAATTATGAATGGTAATTTTGTAATACATTTTAATTCCCTTTTAATGGTTTAAAAATGATCCTTTAAACATTTCATTTATGGGTAATTTTTACATTTTTTAACAAAGAGAAAAAAAATTATTTGTCACTATATAATTCATGTAAATTTTACCCACCATCATAGTTGTTATTCATTACTTATAATAAACTATAGGATGTTAAGTTGGTTTTCAAATAAAATAAAAGTATAAATATTATGGTCATTTTTTATATTAGTATTTCATAAGGAATTGTAAAAAATTTCTTATTTTTATATGATAACAATTATTTTTATTTTTTGTGGCCCTAGATTTTGTTCCAGAATTATGTTTTTGAATAATTTTAAATATATAATTTTTTTATTCATTATATGGGTTTTTTAAATATTTATGACGGCTGGGTGAGATCAAAATATATGTTATGATGTTTGAGTCTGATATATCTCTCCCATGAAATGGGTAATATGGCAGAGTTCACTAGTGATAGGTTATTCTAATGATATGAATTATTTAATAAAATAATTCCATATGATGTGTTCACATAAGGGTAAATTTAAGAATTATTTCTCAATTTAAAAATTTTATTTTCATAAAAAAATTATAACAATTATTTTTAATTTCAGGATGTATTTAAATGGAAAAAAAATAAATATTATATTTTAAAAAAAATAATTTGAAAATTAATGATTTTAAAGGAATGTTATTACTGAGTTTTCAAGGATTCCAAAAAACCATTATGATTATGATATTTCAATTATGATTATATGTGATATTTTATATGAAATGTATTTTTCCATTAATTTGATTCATGTTAAAGTAAAAACTTATTTAATTTAAAACATTTACCTAGAAAATGGAAAACATCCTTATAGATTGATCATGTTAAAAAATGGACTAATGAGTTTATATTATTTTATTTCTCTTTCTATTATTTATTTTTCTCCTCCCATATGATAAATTATTGTTCAAAAGTCTAAATATGGGTAAGATATTATATATAACTTAGGTACAAGTATTGGAAATTATCTATGAATGATTCATGTGTTTCCATAATGAAACATGTTTCTAAAATTAAAAATCTTGGTTCTATGTGGAAAAATATAAACTGAGTGTCATTACTCCAAATGTAATGTAGTGTTTTTTCCTAATTATCTAAAAAACAAACCTAAATTATCAATGGAATATAATGAAATTTAATTCATATACTAAATATTTTAATTATGGGTATATTAATGTACAAGAATTTATACATTCAATCAATCCCATTGTGAATTTCATGTTGGGTTTGACAGAGTTTCCATATTCCTGCACTACCAAACAAAAGGTCAAACTAACTCAGCCTAGCGAATGTAGGGAAACCCTACTATTTGGAAAATCCATGGTATATAAAAATCCAACATGATTAACTCACCATGTAATTTTTAGGCACAACTTAATTACTGATACTATAATCCCATCTTTAATATGGCCTCATTTCTACTAATCGTGACCTCTACTTGCACTATTCATAATACCTTTATAAAATTTTCTTGATAAATATAGAGAAATATCTGATACATTTGTTTAATTTTCTTTGTAAATAAATTAATTAAAATTTAATTGAGAATATAAATTTACAAGGAAACCCATGAAAACTAATATATGATTATTTTTAAAAAAAATTGAAGAATATTGTTGTAAAAATTATTAATGTAGAAACCATTAAAAAGGAAATTATTTTCAATATTTCAAAAAGTAAGTAATGTTAATATAAAATGAATCATACAAAATATTTTTTAAAATAATACTTTGAGTCCGTTTTTAAAAAATATAAATTTTAATATAAATTTTACTTAAACAATCATTTAGTCATTGATAATGACATCCATAACTCAATATATATAATATGGTCATTGAGGATAAAATTTCCAGATATAAAATATAATATAATGTCCAATCCACATCAAATCATCATTTTAGATTAATTTTAATAAAAAATGGAGTGAAATGGATTTGACACATCTATAAAACATAAATAATGGAGAATAAAATAGACGGATTTTTAGAGATATATGACATTAGATTTCTCATAATATAGTTTTATACAAAAAACGGTTTTAATGTGATATTATAAAATATAATATTACATATTTCGTTAAATTTGAATTATAATCCCATTAAATAAATAACATGATATGGATTTAAAAATATTATGAAAAAAATGATAATTATTCTATAAAAAATTGATGTAATATTATATAAATCACAAATAAATGATGGTTGTGAATATATAACATATCTCAATGTAATAAAATTGAGATTATAAACCCTTAACATTTCTCTAGAAATCCTTTAATTTGAATTAACTTCAGGTATAATAAAAAAAATCATCATAATAACTAATTTCAACACATCATTCAAATTTATGACTTTTTTACTCTTCAATTATAACCATTCATAACATAAATTTTATTTATTTATTACTTATTTTCCCCAAATGATGTCATTTATTTTGAATATTTTGTACATGTTTTTTAATGGTGACATTGATCGTCATTCATTAAAACCATGTTCATCATTCCAATATTAGTAATGGTAGTGGAATTATTTTTTTAAAAAGATCCATACACCCATATGTTAATTTTATATTATTATTTGTAGGTTTTCTGAAAATAGATTCTTAGATTACGACATTTTTGAAAATTTTACTATTACAAAAATATTCTTTTTAATTGATTTTAATTTTATATATCATAATTTGATAACCATATTCATTAAATAAATTTTATTTAATTACATATATTATGATTTCAAATTTTATAATTTTAATTCATTCTAGAATTAGTGATGATAGAACAAAATTTCATTTATAAAATGATTTCTGAACCCGAAAATTACCATGTTATACTAATGAAGGTTTAAGAATGTAGATTTATATAATTTTAATATAAAAATATTAGAAGCATATGGTGGTTAATATAGAAAATTTAAATTTGTGAATCAAAATATGGATTACTGGATATGGTAATTTAATTAATAGTTATATAACTATATATATTTATATTTATTTATTTATGAATTATCTCATTCCAAATTTTTGTTCCCTAAGAATGAAATATTTAGACCATCATATAGGTACTAGAGGTCTCTATTCATATAATAAGGGTTTATAAAAATAAAAAATAAAAGTTATTATTTATTTTTTCAATGAAAATAGTAGTTTGGGAGGGTTATATGAGACCTCCTTTTTTAGTTGAAAATGAGGGACATTAACATGGAAACAGAAGTTATATGAAATGTATAGATGGTATCATATCATTTCTCTTTGATTTAGGTAATGAAATATTTAATGAAAATTTATTTTCAATTCCATAATTTAGAAAGTAAAATCTAAAATTTAAAAATGTAATTTAAATTTAAAAAATCAATTCCCAGATAATTTACCTCATTTTACCAACATTAACATTATTTTATTATTTACAATGGTAATTATTTTTTATTGAAAATATAATAGGATCCCTATAATTTATTTTTGATATGGATAATCTAAATTTTAATTTAGTTTATTCTAATTCAATTTCTAAATATGAGAAATAAAATATCCAAAAAAATATGTGATATATAAGAAAATATATGTTAAATCAGAATATGTTTTTTGAAAATTTTGTTTTTTTATATTTTTTATTAAATTTTATTATTTAAATTAATGTTAATATAATATATTATGTATATATATGGACTACTATAAATCAAATGTTTAATATATATATATTATTTTTGTATGGAAAAATATACAATAGAAACCAATTCATTGAAAAAATTCCTTTACATTAACCATAGTACATAAAGTTTTCCTATGTGTCTTATTTATTTTTCTAAAAATAAAATATAACTTATTAATAAATTATTAAATTATTATTCAAAATATTTAATAGTTTTTTAAAAAAAAATTATATATTTATTACAATTTAATTTTAATATAGGAACATGTAATTCATATAATTAATTTTTTTAATAATAGTATATTTTAGAAAAAATCAATATAATATCATTCATTATATTATGATATCTATTAAATGTAAGTTAAATTTTGTTTCATATTTATAAAATTATTTTAATTTCATAAAATAATTATTTAGCATCGATCATTTTAATTTAAGAAAAAATATACAAAAATTAATTGAATAATAGGTTAGTAATAAATACTTTTAAATAATTTATAATCAATGAATGAATTATTATTTAATTTTTAATATTATAAAATATTTTATTTGATTTTTAACTATAAATAAGAGGAATTTATCATTTAAATAATAACACATGAAATGTAATTAAAACATTGTTTTTATATATAATATTTATTTACCCATGAGTAATCAATTAGTATTACTTATCATTCCAATAATATTTGATGGATTCTATAAATATATTTTACTAAAAATTACCTAAATATTATCAATAAATTTTATTGATATAATTATTATAGAGGAATGAATTTAACCCAATGAATATATTAAATAACAAAAATTTAAGATTTATTTTCAAAAATTAATTGGAAACATTAAATTCTATAACAAAAAAATATTTTTATATTAATTAATTTATATGTTATGATTATAATTATTATTGAAATTGACAAAATATTTATTTAGAAAAACTACACAATTTTACTTCCAAACTGTAAAATTATTTACTAGTATTACACCCAACCATTATCTAACCCTTTATAATTGGTATATAATGAATATATTAACCCCACATCCTCTTATAAAGTCATTCCATTATTATTCACAAAATCACTATTCTCATTATATTTTTATTTATTATGGTTTTTTAAAATTATTTTTGTATTTAGGTTGATTTTATCATTGTAGTATTATTTCTACCCTTAGTGATTCTCACAAATAAATATAATATAGATGATGTCCTAGTAATAATTTATTTTATTTGGTACTTATTTTCCTCTTTTAAATTGCACATCCATAAGAGATGTAATAATCCATTGTATTTAATAAACCATAATATATAATATATTATATGGTATATAGTACATGGTTTATTTTAATATTTATTAATTTTTTACATTATGACTAAATAAAGTGTTGTCATTCTGATAAATATATTATTTAATTTATTTTATACATTGGTTAATTTTATTTAAAATAATACAGTATTTAATGAAAGATAAAATTATTATATAAAGAAAAAAATGATTCCCTAAAATTAGCGATTTAACATTTATTTCACATTGTCATCCTAATGTAATGGTGTTGATTTTTATAACATCAAGGTGATCTCATTACATTATATGGATGTATTTTTAAATTTACAAATCATTTAAATATATTGGGATTATTCTGATAGATGGACAATTTTTTTCTATACATGGTCCAATTTCCCCTTAGTTTGAATGTTTTCTAGAATAGGGGTTGAGATACCCATTAGGTGATACAATATAGATATGGGCCACTTTCCCCATTTATCATGGTGTTGTTTTATAAGATTTTATATGCCCATGGATTGATACCATATCGATAGATAATGTCATTCAGATTAATTAAATATTTTCATTCAATGACCATGATATTGATGGATTGGTATCCTTATGTTCATTGGTCACATTTGTTTTTTTAAATGTTTAGCTTCAATTAGGAAACCTAAGTGATAAGACAATATAGGAAGAAAAAAACTTTCTATGAATGTAATATTGTTGTACAAGGTTCATGATCCTTATAAAATTGGACTCCCACATAAATGTGTTGTCTACATCTATATCCTTATATTTGATTTGATATATGGTCGATACATCTATAGACTGATACTGATATAGTTTTGTGTGCTCTTATGCCAATAAATACATATTTTAATACTTTTTGTTCAAGATTCCATATGATATGAGATCCTTATAGTAATGGGAATGTACATAACTAACTATCTTATTGTTTATTTTGACATGTTCATACACACACTATCATAAAAAGTAGGTATATCCATCCCTTGGGTGACTAGATGGAAAATCAAGTGCATGTTATCACTACTAGAAAAGGAACCTACACCTGTAGCTTTAAAATGTTCCTATAGCCCCCAAAATCGTGGGTATATACTATACCCATGGTTTTGAGAACCATGGCAAGTTAAGTCTTCATTATAGTTCTATACTGATGCTTTGTATAGAAAACGTGGGTATAGGTCACATAGATTTTTTTAAACACACAGTTTCAAAAATGTCGGTATATGAATTTCTATCAGAGAACCCTATACCCAACGTTATACAAATCATGGGTATAGGATAATGCCTACATTTGGAAGCAGTCCCACCACCTTCCTTCCCCAAATTTCTGAACCTATAAATCAAAATATCCAGACAATATACATTCAAAGAAGTACATATTTTCTACATTTAGAATCAAACCAAAAGGTTGTAATATTTTCTAAACCATTTGAAATACTAATATATATATATATACATCTATAAAAAATCAATTTATGTCACTATAGAGCTTCACAACTCTCTTTCCTACTATGGAAAAAAATTAATTAGATCAATATCTCCCCCATTTCTAACATCCTCATCCTCAACAACCTCATAAACATCATCATTATCATTATCAACAACATACATAGTAAAATCCTCACCAACAAAATCATATGGAGAAGTAACATCATCGACATCATCATCTTTACCACCTTCAACTCGATCACCACATGTACCATCATTGGAATCTCTGATTTCATCATTTAACGAATGCATTGATGCCATATACGAATCAATAGTAGTAGTAGTAGACTATGATGTAAGTGATTGAATGATAACTCACATATCTTTCCGGAATTATTCGGTGATCATATTACTTCTTTCATGATATTATTTACTTCTTTTTTAACACCTCTAAAGATATTTTTTCAGTTGTTTCTACAGAAGATCTTTTCAACTCGAGGTTTTGAGATCCATGAGAGGATCTCGATGGGGACTAATACATAGAGGGTACTATGTTTTTACTTGGTTGACATTGGACTCTGCCATGGTGCTCGTTGCCAAAAACCTAACTCAAATGATCATTTGACCTGGTTTTTTCAACTTCATTATCATCAAGGGCCTCCAAGGGTAGTCTATTGAAAATATAAAAAAGATATTTAAATAGTAACTTTGTATAAATATTTTAAATATAAATAAAAAATATGAAATATTTTCTGGTGTTTGTGCATTTACTATAATTCCATCTTTTTCATTACTACTTGAGAAAAATAATTTAGCTCAAAGTAGATAACCTTATATTCAAAATATATATTTCTATAGATGAAATTTATTAGTATACACATATTAACAATATAAGAATTTTATAATATTGAATAATAATAAAATGGAATAACTATTAAATGAATGAAAAATTCATAATTAATGTTATAAAGGGTGTATACATATATGGACAATTATCCATTTGGACTATAGGAATATTGTCTATTAGGACAAAATTACAATTTTCCATTAGAACAATTGGCATATATACAAAATGGCCATTATGACTATAGGCCAATTTTCCATTAGTCCCATTCTCCAATTGGACATTACTTATAATGTCCAATTGGCCTATAGACCAATATTGCATTATGCCTAATGGCCAATTTTACTAAATTACTAATGAATAATTGGCTTACACACCTAATATTCCAATTTACCTTTATAGCACCAATGTCCAATTGGCCAATTTAAAATTAGGTCGATAGGTCAATTGGCCTTAGGCATAGTTGGAAAACTATCCATTAGGCCTATAGCCCAATGGTCCATTAGGACTAATGGAATAATGTCCAATTAGACTATAGGACGAATGGAAAATTCTCCTAAAGGATTAATGGCCAATTGGCATACCATCCTAATCACCAATTGGACTACATGACTAGTAGGCCAATTTTCTATTGTAGTCTTAATGGACAATTGGACTATAGGCTTATAGGAAAACTTTTCATTAGACCTAATTAGACAATTAACCATTAGTCATATATGAAAATTTGATATTAGACATAATTTAACAATTTTCCATTAGAACTATAGGTCAATTGGCCATTATTTCATTATTCCTAACCGCTAGTTGGAATGTAGTCCTAGTGGCCAATTTCCTAATTGATTGGATATTATGCCATTATGCCTAATGTCCAGTTGGCCTATAGGCCTAATGTCAAAATTCCCTATAGAACTAATGGAAAATTTTCCTATAGTCCGAATGTCCAATTGGCCTATAATACTAATGGCCAATTGGACTATATGACTAATAGTCCAATTTTCTATTAGAACCCTAATGTCCAAATGGATATTAGGCCTATAAGAAAATTTTACATTAGGAATATAAGTTAATTCCCCATTACTCATATAGTCCAATTATCCATTTGGACAATAGTACAATTTTTCATTAGGCCTATAGGCCAATTGATCATTAGGCCTAGTGGCAAAATGTCCAATTTTCCTATATTCCTAATGGCCAATTGGCCTATATTCTTAATGGAAAATTGGCCTATAGGCCTTATGGACATTTGAAAAGGGTATTTTCATCCTTTTATTTATGGGGTTGATGACAATAAAACTTAAAATATAGAATGAAAAGCTAAATATGTAACATTATAAATAACATCATAATTTTAATTCAGATTAAATTACCTAGAAATTCTCATGCTCAGGCATTGTAGTGCCCCAATCTGTGTACATGTGTCGTTGAATCATTGTAACTTTTTCCCCAAACTGTTACTTTAAATATTCTAATACAAGTAATAAAAATTATAATTTATATACAAAACATTAATGATTTGGAATACCTTAAATCCACCAGTCTTCCAATGTGAAATCTTTTTTTGGTATTGAGTTTTTGGACTGTCAGGGAATGTGGGTACACCCTCTAAATCAGAACTAACTATTATCTTCAAAAAAACATATAACTCATGCTTGTACAATTTCCACAACTCCCCAAAATCCATTAACCATGTAGTCTTAGCTACGTATCCATTAGGAAATTTAAAACTACTCTACAAGAAACATGTTTTTTCATTTAAATACAACAATAATTTAGATATAAATTTATAAAATTTTATTAACAATATCTGCTCCCATGATTTTTCTCAAATGTCTTTACTGATATGTATCCATGAGACCAGTTCCACCAAAATGATATCATGGTATTTTTGTAAATTTTCCATTTATCTTATACATTCCCTTGAATTTTTACCTACCATATGATTTTATTCATTGTAATCAACCATTACCTGTGTTTGGATATTCCAGGTATCCTGTATACAAGTGTTCCCAAAACACCAAGTAGAAGATCCCACTATATAAGAAAATAGGGGGTGAAGAATAATTAAGTAATGGTAAAATAGGTAATAAAATAAATTTATACAATTAGACACAATTGTAATAAAAAACATTTTACACACTACTCAATATACTATGATTAATCTGTGGATTGTCCTAGATCAACACCCATTGAAGGAACTGTTTGTTCAAATTCATAATCTGGGTGTTCTTCATGTACTGGATTAGAAGATGAAGGAATAGACTCATTAGAAGTTGGATGGATGGTATGAATTGGAGACGGTATAGACATAGCTGAATAAATGTAGTAGGTCAGGGGATACATCATCATATATGGATATGGTAAAGGTGGGAACATCTGGGGAGGCAATGTAGACATGGTATGTGAATAATATGGTAGTTGAGATAATGGTGGAGGTATATGCGGGATCATCCTCGGAGTAATCGTAGATATGTTATAAAAATAAGAGGGTATCAATGATGATTATGGATGCATGGATAAGAATATTCATGGAGACTCTAGAGGATAATGGAATGGTTTGGTAGTTGGGGTGTCTACTAGTGGGTCAATGTGGGAATGGGTATGATAGGTCCTCCATCTAGGTCTAGTAGCATATACACGTGGATCAATTCTTGCATGTTGAGGAGTCAAATCTGGTGGAACTAGATTTCCATAAAAAATTAGATAAATAATATTAACATGAAATTTTATGTAATTCATAAAAAACATTAAAATTATTATACTCACTAAGGGAAGTGATGAAGGCAACACATGCTCTTGCACCTATTTATTGGGATAAAATAGTCACTTACTTAGATGTTTTAAAGTATTTTCCATAATCTATATAGTAATTAAATGTACATTTTATAGAAATAGTTTTTATAAATCATTTATACAACTTAGAAGTCATATAAGGCATAAAAAATGTCATAATATATTTTAGTAACAATAATTTAATACCAAGTGATACATTTTCTTAAATATTTTTTAAACCAAATTTTCTTAATTTGAAATAAATATAATTAAATAAAATGGCACTAGATAATAAAAATAAACATATCATTCCAAATTGAAACTAAATTTATGTAATTATGATAATACTAACCTAAAAAACTCATTACAAGGTAAACTAAATGAGTAGTGAACATATATGGTTGATTCTATATATTACCAACCACTATATCAGGTTCAAAATCAACTCTCATAATGGGACAATTTGATTAATCAAATGAAATATTTTCGTCAACACCAATGGTTGTGTAAATTGGGTTAATTTTATCACCAACATCATGAAAAATATGTCTTCATATTACTTAATTTATGACACCATAATCATATCTCACATGATCATTCACACAAATCACCTATTTTTTCATTGACTTGATAATGTATGGTTCATTGGTATGTTTGATTTAACTCATGTCAATAACTCTAAATCCATATTCATAAATAAATGTATTATAGAACATCATCGAATAAAAAAATTTACATTTCATCGTATTGACTCAACCCTAAGAGTAGTAATCCAATAAAAATATTTTATCAAAAAGTTTATAATAATAAACATATTTGTATCAAGGATGACTATATGATTCACTATCATAACAATACATTGTATAAATTAATATAAAACCATCATGATGTATTCTCATTTTCACCGCTCAATCAATTTTAACAAATTTCTAACCATTGATTGTTAATGATTTTCATTCACATATCAATGAATTAAGACCAAAATCCAACATATATAAATTCTTGATAAACAAAGTCAACAATTAAAATCATGATCTGAAATATTTATAAATAATTCAATTAAATGGATATATATATTTTAAGGTGATTAATGTAATGGTTATACCTTTGATTTCAACCAAGAAAGAAGCACTGGGATATGTAATTATTCTCTCTTTCTGAAAGGAAAATCTTGGGGAACTCTACATATAATTTGTTTATGTTTCCTTTATTAAATGATAATAAAAGTATAATGAATATGAATGTTTTCATAATATGATATAACATATAAATATACAAACTACTTACATGATATAGCCATCAAACAAACCACATTTAAAAAGGATTTTTGATGTTCCATATCACGGTCTTCAAGGCTCAATGTAGCCAATGTATATAACCCGCCGATTAATCCTATTTGGGGAAGTGATGGAAATGAAGGCTCAATTTCCCCATACTGGTCATTTTCATTTCATATTGGCCGATTATGTCTAGTGCTCACATCAAAAAAATAAATCGAACAAAATTCTATACATTCTTGATCTAAATAACCTATCACAATCAAATCATCAGGATAATTCTTGTTTTGGACATAAGATTTCCTTTTTCACCTATTTCTTTCAGTATGATACATCCACTAAAAATAAACTGGTCCACCAAGAAGTGTTTTAGTTATAATATGGGATGTTAAATGCATCATTCTAGTGAAAAATGATGGGGTAAATTTTTTTTCCAAGTCGCAAAAAAATAATGGTACCTCCTACTGTATTTTTATCATTAATACCTCGGTTTGCCTTATAGAAAATAGGACTCTAAAAAAATGGAACATGTGAATCAAATTCACCCTTACATTATTGGATTGAAAATTCATAATTTTTATTAGAATCAATTGATGAATAAGGATGTGATAATTATAAGTTTTTATGGATTTTAGTTTCAAATCCATTATACTGACTCATTTATATATATTGCTGGAATATCCATCAGGAACCTTGATATCTTTCAATACTGAAAGAAATTTATCTTTCTATGATGGTGTCATCACATAAGAATCACAATGAGATTTCAATTTTTTCTCATCGATACACAAAGGATGATGTTCTAGTCGAATACCCAATCCAACAAGTCCTGAAGAGATCAGAAGTTGTATTTGGTCTTCCACTTAATATTTAGAATATATTCAGAAAAAATTTCACATATATTTTTCTAAATTTTCATTACATATAAAAATGATGTAAAAAATTGGTAGATCAGTAATGAAAGTCAAAAAATATACTTCTATTTTTTTAATTGTATGTGGCTTCAATGTCAAAATTATTCATCTTTTTAGATTTCAACTGGCCATTACCTAATGGAATAATGAAATATTTCAATTAATTAAGCACATAACTACCTGGTATATGTTGAGGTGGATATTCTATGTCAATATTATTATCAAACCTCTGATGATTATTCTTGTATTGATGATCTGTAGGAATGAATCGTCAAAGCCAAATTAAACTGATACTAAAATGATATTTATGCCTTCTCGATCATGTATTTTTCATATATATATAAGACAAGATAGTTTTCCCTTTAATCTCGGACCAAACATAATTTTATAAGAAGGGAAATAATTCATTGTCCATAGAAGGGTAGAACTCATGTAAAACATATTTTTTGAATAATCTCCAAATGTCCACAAACCCATATCCCAAATCTACTTAAACTCAATTATTAAAGGCTACAAGTTGATGTCTATATAATTATTAGGATCAAAAGTCTCATATATCATTATAATCGAGAAATTGACAGGTTTTTTCAAACACATCCATGAAGAAAGATTATAATCATGAATAAAAACATTCCATATGTTTTGAGTAGTAAGCATATAACCAAAAAAATAAAAACCATCATAAGATAGACTCAACCTAACATTACATACCTTAGCTACAAAATCACGATGTTGTGCATAAAATTCCCACTATACTAATCCATATGAAGGATGAAACAAACCATCATTACCTTTAATTATCTCAGAATCATTCTATTATATATTGTTTTTGATTTATATATATATGGAAAGATTTTGAATAATGGTAATCAATGGAATGTGCCACATGACATTCTAGGGAACAGGAGATGGTGTTATTTATGCATTTTCTTTCAATCAAGATGTACCACATTCTTTACATTAAATACGATCATCTTTTTTCTCCCAAAATTAACTGCAGTCTTTCAGAATAGTATGAACCTAATTATTAGAAAATCCAAGATTCTTAATTAACTTTAATTCCCTAAAATTATTTGAGTGAATATCTGCACCATCATAAATAAATTCCTTAAAAAAAGGTAAGAATATAATCAATGGTGGTATTATAAATTAAATAAATTGTTTTTCCTTTATATAACCACATTAAAAATTCCAACTTGTTCATTTTTTGTATATTATTGAAATACTAGGGTTATATCATTATCCATTGAAATTTTCACTCTCTCAACACCATTATCTTCAGTATTTTCATCTTGTGTATTGAAATCATTATCTTCTTGATATGGAATACAATATATCTCATGATGATGCACAAATGGAAACAGATCAAATATAAAATTCTCTATACCACTTCTTTTTTTCATCCATGTTTTCTATAAGATTCTCCCATCTCCCCATGCTGATGCCAAACCAAAGAGTTTTTTTGAAATCTAGACTTTCTTATAAAGTAACTAACTCATTATTAGCCTAACCATAGTCCTCCAACACAATTATATCATAGAAATTGTATAAAACCTCCATATGAACAATTATTAAATGAACAATATAAAATAACCTCAAAATTATTTTGAAGCTCAGTTGATATCCAATCAGTATGATACATCCAGCTTCTATCCATTCTGTTACAAGGAAAAAAAATTATTTTCCAATAAAAAATTTAGACCATAATTAAAAAATTCATTATAACCAATTTTAATATTAAATTCATCAAATATTACTAATAACTAAAAAATAATGAATAATAGAAATAACATATTTAAATAGACTAAAAAGGAATATAATAAATAAGAAGGCACAAGATACAAAAATGGAAATAGAAATAAAAAACACATTAGTACAAAGTTTCAGAACTAAAATGGAATCTAAATGAGTCAAAAATTATGTCCAAAAATTAAAACATAAAATATATCCAACTAGTTGTACAAACAGAAGGTCTAATGACCATCCCCTCATGAAAATCAAGTCACCAATAGAATCACAATAATCATCCACTTCCAAGGAAAGATGACACTATATCCAACCAAAAATACAATATATGAAAATATCTTCACAAGGAATTATGACTACATTCCAACCAACATTAGTATCTTGGGTGTGATTGAAAGCTAATGGGATACCACCATGTATTCCATTCATTCATTTTATTATAGAAACAAATTTAAAGGCATGGTGTCGAAAATAGGTTTTCATTTTCACTATAGATGAATGGGAGAAAAAACATTAAGATATTAACTTCATTAATAAACCCCATGTTGAAAAAAGATTTCATTAAATTGGATCGATTTAAAAATGAAGAAACGTCACAGAGAAGAAATCATTAAATATAAATATTTCTAATTTAAATCCACACATAGTCTAAAGCATTTAAAAATAATGTAAATACTAATGTCTCTATCAAAACAAATTTTTTATTTTATATATTTGAAATCATATACACACACCAACCTCAAGGTAAAAAAATAAGTAAGGTTAAATAATCAAGAAGAAACATAATAAATAGAAGGATGGAATAATACTATAAAAGATTAATCCAAAAAAGGGTCAACTCACAATGAAAGTCCATCCAAGAAAAAGAAAATACAAATGAGAATATATAAATGAATTACCCATTACAAAAATACATATCATTGGGTGAAATAATGATGACTAACATGACGAAACAATACATTAAATCATGGGCCTAGTTTTCAGTACGGTATAATTTTACATCTATCTACTAAATCACAATATGTAGTCTACTTAGTGAAAAACCAAAAATCAAGATTGTATACACAAATAAGGGGGTTATATCCAACACACAACCTTTACTATCCTAGAAATTTCCCAATTCTACCCTTTCAGAACCCCCGGTCTCCTCATGGAATAAGAATTTAGGAAGACCATGTACAATAACATCCTCGCAATATAATGACAAGCATCTAAGGGTAATAATATTATCATTTCCTTCTCACCTCCTACGCTACCATAAATTCAACCCCCAACACACAGAAACAACATGAATCACGTAACCAATAATCCATCACATGGATATGAAAAACATCAACAATATAAATGGAGACTAAAAATGGAACCATTAATGATCAAATCATAACATAGTGCCAATTGTGCCTTTACTTTTATAAATAAACCATAAAAAATTGGAATGTTTTGTACAAAAAAACATGCCATACCAACAAAATTACAAAATGAAATTTATTTATAATAATTATAACCACAAAATTCATTAGATACCTCTGTTCATATTTTGAATCCAGAAATACCATCAAAACATGAAATTCCTTTGTTAATAGAAAATACTAACCCACTTTGGGAGCCTCATTTTTCATATAATACCAAAAACATGTATGTTTACTTATGAAAACAAACCATATAATTTTATCAAACATATTTAGTTTATAAAAAACCATTTCACATCAAGATACCATTTTAATTAAGAAAATCCACCCATTTCCACATGATGAATAATTAAAATAAATCAACGCCATAGAAAATTAACCCTATATATTGTCTACACCATGAATATTTAGGCCTAATATGAATTTAGAAAACTCTTTTAAGATTTTAAATATTGAGTAAAAGAAAATTAAATAGGAACACCAACATCAAACATCAAAACCATGTCTCCTTCAACAAAACACTTGAATGGTATTAAAAAACTATAGATAAAAAATACAAAGAGGGAAGAAAATGTTACCCCTCATAGATCACAATAAAATTTTCCATAGAAATAACACTTTAGATGGTTGGATATGCCAAAATTTCATAAATATGGCAGTGGGGTGAGCGAAATTGTCTAAGGAGAATAGTGTGGTGGAAAAAGTGTGTTGAGAACGGCAGTGGGGTAGCTGAAATTGATATAGGGGAGGGATGAGGTAAGTTGAAGTCACCGGAGGGGAGGGGAGATGTGCAGATGAATGATAGGAGGTAGGGTTTGAATTGGGAGGGGAGGTGGATCCCGATAAGGCTTCCAATATTTAAAATTCTATACCAATAATTTCATAAAACAATTGGTATTGACCAACATATAACAATGATTTTTTTTAAAACCATTGGTATAGGCCAGAAAAATCACTTCTATACCCAGGATTGTTCTAAACCATGGGTATAAGTCCATTAGGATAGGTCCCTTTTCCAGTGGTGTGTTATTGTTGGTAATTTTTTTTATATATTATCATTGTATATTCAGTATATTCACGAAAATATATATTTTGGATTTGTTTAGGGGAAACCATTTTTGGTAGTATACGAAGTTTTACTCTATCCGTTCTTAATATCCATAGTAATTGAAAAACATTATGTTTCATTATCCTCATATGGGAAAAGGAAATGTTATTTATTGTTAATATTTTATATTTGTTTAAAGCATGGTGACGTTATTGGGCTTTGACTTATGAATAATAGTTTAGTAATTTAATTTATTTTTTATATTTTTAGGATGTTTCAAATATAATATACTAATTATATATCACATTAATATTTATATAACTCTTTGAAATCAGTTTCGGACACTTTGTTATATTATAGGTTATCTTATTTACATAGGTTTGGGATATATATTTGATGTTTCACATTTATTCAACTTTATCACTATGATGAATAATTAATATATCTTTCAACATTATGAATGTTTACATATAATAGGTAAAATATAGTCTCCCCATGATATACATATACATTTTCCCATAGGTAGTGACATCTAAAATATGGGGACACATTTTTATGATCTTTGGAACCCAATTTGGTGATTGTAGAGGTGAACTGGATTTGGGACAATGAAAATTGGTATCAAAGACTTCATTACGTTTTTTATACTGTTTATTATATGGATGATAGTAGATAATATCTTGTAAGAAATATATATTATCCTAATTCCATGGAGTAAGGAAACTACATATTGGTAATGTTCATTTTTAAGGGATTATATTGCTTTTTTATGGTATTCAATTCTATAATATCATGATTTCCATGAAAATATTAATTTATTTATGATTTTATGTGTTTATTTTATTGGGGATGTAAGATGTATGAAATAAAGTATCATTCTTGTAATGTATGAATCAAATGAAATTTTTGTTATTTCTTGTCATTTAGAAACTCGATTATGATAAGTATTGAGTAATTGAATGTGATAGTAATCTTTTTTATAGTGTTTTCTTATATAACATTTGGGAGGAATACAACTTAACAAGGATTCTATTTTTACAATTCCATTATTATTTTGTATTTTTTTATTTAAATTTTATCCATATCTTGATTTTTACCCATTAGTGAGTGGGTAGAAAAATCTGGATAGATTACCTAAGTTAAGTGACAACCCAAGTTTATTGGGGTGAGTTTATAGAGCTGGTGTGTTTTTTGTAAACTACCTTATATTCATTTGTTTGTCTCGAGGATTAGGATAGAAATTATTATTTTTTCTTTATTTATTACTATCGGTAAATTTTGTTAAAATACTCTACATTTCTGTTATTAGATGTAATAATTGATCATATGCTCATAATATTAAGATATATTATCTATAAATACTTATGTACATTGGATTGACTATTGTCTATAAGAGAGTATTCTATTGTATATTCTTTCAATTAGACTGGGAGTAATAGTAATTTTCTATCTATATCATTTTTGAACTTGGAATTCATGATAAAACTACTAACATTATTTAATAGATAGTTTGGACTGTAGTTGTCAATATTTTTTCTAAATCTATTTTGAATATCCATGAAAATCATTAAAAATACCCTAAGAGGTGGGTATTGGATATAATTTTTATTTCACATTTTCCTGTGTTGTACTAGTGGAATGTCAAACAATATGATGATTAGCATGTGGATAGAATATATAAGGACATTCAATATCACTCATTATATAATTTATTTCTGGATAACTTTAGAGATGATAGGAATACATATATTATGAATTTAGTTTATAGATTAATTTTAGTGATGGACCATGCAACTCGTTTCATATATTTTCATCAATTGACACCCTAAATTGTGTGGTATTTGACTGATAGTGTTCACTATATTTAGGATGAGTTTTTTCATTTATATTGGTCACCTTAGATAATTTTACATCCAATATCATTCATCATATCCCACAAAAAAGTTTCTCATTGTTGAGTGGAACCTGTATCATGATAATAATTCAAGGATTTATGAATCTTATATTGGTATCTATAGTGGATCCTTGGGTAAAGAAATGAATTATAATGATTATATTCCTTGAAATATGGATAGGAAGGAAATATGTGGTCATGTTGTATCATCGTTCTATCATATAATAACACTTGATAAATGTTATCGATCATGTAATGTGGGCTATACCTGACTGTATTTCCAATGAGTGCTTATTTATTATTGATCTTTCTTACTAATTGGTACCTTTTAGTAATTTATTTAGATCATTTCTCATTTTGGTATTTGTCATTATAATTTGTGGGAAAAGGGAATGATAGATGGATCTACTATTTTACATTAGGGTGGTAATTATATATCAATCATCTAGTTATGGAGTGGAGGTGTTTTTTTCTTTCCAATGATAGTATATATTGATTTGTGGTTCTCCTAGAGGTAGTTTTGTATCTAGATTATAGGGTGGGTTGACATCATCACTAATCATCAACATTTCAAATTGAGTTTGGGAGTACACACTAAATAATTATACATGATGGATTAGTCGGGGATCTATTCTAAAAAAATATGACAATCCATTTACCAATGGATCCAAGATTTTGATTTCATATTTGTGGAAGCATTATACCCATGAATTTATAATGGGAATATTATTTCTTATAAACTCATACTTTTTTCGCTACATAATGGGTGAGTGGTTTTTAGTGTTTTATAACTAACGATTATCTTATATATCTTTCAAAATAGTTAGTTGAACTCTCATCAGGGAATGAGGTACATATATCTATAGTATTTACACATAAATATATAATATACCACTAGGAAGGGGAATATTTTTATTGATTCCTTTAATATATTAACTTAGGCACAAGTAGTCATTGGGGATATTAGATATTTTTTCTGATGGGATAATTCCTATAGAAGAATCTAAATATATTAGAGTGTTATGGTTATATGAATTTGAAATATTTGGAAATTACATCTTCACATCATGTTAGGGGAACCTTATTTAATTTACTAAAATAAATTTTCTCGTTATAAGTGACAATATTTATGGGTGGAATCTACCGCATTGAATTCCACAAGATGTGGTTGGTATCTCTACATATAAGTTTATATGTGGTGCCAAAAGTATGAATTTAGTGGTAGGGTATTCACATTCTTATAGATAGTTTTTCCTCTCAAGGTATACAAATAAGTATAATAACATATGTAGATAGTATTGGTGTCCTAGGATAAATATAGATATTACATTTTTTTAATTATTCCCCAAAAGTTACTAAGTTAATTTTTATTATTAATGATACATAAAGACTTTTTAGTTGTTAGCCATTATGTTTTGTAAATTTTATGATTTGATAATGGATTCATTGATGGGGTTTAAAAATAAATAATTACATTTTGATTTTATATGCATAGTTACAAGAATGTAACTAATAACACAGACATGCCATTAATTATGGAGTCCCAATTAATTGACAAGTTGGGAAAACTATATGTCCAAGGGATAATATAGTTTCATGAAATTCATATAAATATCATTATAGTTTAGGATTCAATACACATTAAATAATTCTATAACGATATTTATATTTTGTTGGGATGCATAGATGTATTAGATAATATAATTCTATCCTCAAACTAATATGAATTTAGATAATACTATCTTGATTTTAGAGGAAATGTGTGAACATTGAATCATGGACTTCAAATTTTTGAGGGAGACGGTTTTCATTAATATAAATTCAACATATAACTATAAATATTAAGAATGGGATGAAATGAAAAATTCAGAGGGATTTTTTCAAGGTTTTTTTATCACATAAATGTATGAGTGAGGTATATAAGTTATATATTATTTAAGTTATATTCATTTAAAATTTGTAACAAAATTTAAGGTAGATCTAGAAGATATTTTTGAATATGTTGAGTAAGAAATAGTCATATAATGATCGTGTAATAAATCATTTTAATTTTTTGATGGGGAAGAAAGTTAGATAGATTTTCCTTGATTGGGATGACTTTCTATTAAATGTGTGGGGAAATGATACTAATATGTATGGGGAATTAGTTTTTTTAGAGTGATCGTGCCTTGGGTAACTGAATATTTTATCATTGGTATTTCAATGTGATTCATGATGAATTTATTTTTATGTAATAATATAATATGCCTCCAAGATTCATCTCACTTGATAATTATTGGTGAAATTTTGCTGGAATATGATGTATCTCTTATAAAATGAATTTTCTATATTTTTTATCTGAGTGAGAAGATCATAAAAATATATTATGATATCTTTTTTAAATATATACTATATGGATGAGATATTTGTGAATGATTTTTAAGAGGGAGTGGCTGATATGTGAGTATTGTGGGTATATTTCTTAAATATGGATTCTATGTATACCATCTTGGGGACATGATTCTATATAGTGGAGAGGATGAAAAAACATTAATTAAAAGGTAAGAATTACTATAAAAATTTTATAAACCATTATTATTTTGAGTTTTTTGGTATATTTAAGAAGATACTAAATGTATATTTTTTTATTTTTAGAGCTTAGAACATTATCTGGAGTATTAAAATTGTGAATAACTAAACTGGGTACCCAATGATCTAGTACCAAGTACCCTTTACACTTGCAAGTATTGGGGTAACACCATGAGGGAAACCACATTGAGAAAAACACTTTTTTACTAGGTAGGGACAAGGTGACCAATGGTTGGGTTTTGTTTTCTTGGTTTCCCCCAAAAATTTAAAAAATAGAAATTAATTTATTAATTTGATAATTTTTATATATGTGTGTGTTAACTCTTATTTTCCCTATACCTATTTACTCAACCTATGAGTTATCCAAAAAAAATTCCATCTCTAAAATGTTTTTTTATTCATCAATATATTTAGGTAAAATCATTCCTTGATGATCAAATATGGTAAAGTTATCACTCCCCTCCCCTTTATTCATTTAACGACCAAATATTTCACTAAACATTCTCTTTAAATTTCAGTAAACAATTTTTGAAGATATAAAATACAAAAATAGACATCAGACATATGAAGCATATAGTTATGATCATATGTGTTAGGTAACTTCATTATGATTTTCCTTAGATTAAGTTCAATCCAACTATTATCAATTATTTTTTGGGAAAACCGTAAAAGTGAGATGTTCAACATCGACATTATTTCGACAAGGTCCATTGTTTCCAAACCACCATCCCAAGTAACAACTAGACCATACCTGATGCTTAAAATTTAGATTTTTAACAGAATGGGATATTACATCAACTTATAAATTTCATACATCCTTATCACATATTATTTGATGAATATTAAATATGTAAAATTACTATCCATAGTATAATTGTAGAGGTTTATTGTAATTGGAAACTTGGATACAGAATATACTAGTTCTTAAAAATTTCTATATCATTTCACACTAATTTAATGAAAACTATAAAATTTCTTTGAAAATTTATATATAAATCATTTATTCATATCCTATGGAAGTGAAATCATTATAAAGGGTGTGATAAGGTGCTCAGTAGGGGTAAAAATGAGAGATATCAGTGAATATTTAAATAGAAAATAAGAATAATCGGTATGATAATATGAGATTAACCTTTAGAAATCATACCCATAAATTATGATATCAAAATAAAAGAGACTAGGCATAAATCATGGTAGTTCATGAGACATGAATCATAAATGGATCAATGATCTTAAGGAACACTAACATTACACTAGTATAAGATCATGTCATAAATGGGTGGAATAGAGAGTGGAATAATCATATTCCCCTAAATATCATGTCAATCATACCATCTTTGACATTAATGTCCTTTTAGTTTGGGGATAACCACTAATGTACGTACATTAAGATTGGTATTAACTCATCTAAAACCTCTTTTGGAATTTAGATAAACTCTCATCAACCCTCTTTATTCTATTGATGAATAAAATATTATGTACCATTTGATATCATAGAGAAACAATCATTAACAAATGAATTATAGGGATATATAATCTCATTCACACCTTTCTCATGATCATAAATCCATTAATATGAATCATAAACTAAGGAAAAGGTAATATATTTTATTGATATTTTTTAATCATAATTATACATGATCCAAATAAATAATAATGATGGTATAACTGGATCATTTCTCTATTAAATCCCTCGTAAAATCAAAGGATTTTTTCATTGATGAAAAATACCTTTAAATGATTTATTGTACATTTCTTGAGGAAAATACACTCTTCACATTGAAATCAATTATATAAAACAATTAAATTTTACAAATATTATGAAAATCAGTGTGTTTAAAAATAGTCTTGGGAAAATATAAAGTAAGCTTTAAATATTTGATTTACCATGATGGCTGGAAATTCTATTCAATCTGTATATGTTAATTAAAATAATCCTTTTACATATTTTGGAAAATAAAAAAAAAATGTCCTTTGGAAAAAGAAAATAATATTTCTCTTAAATTTTTTTATAAAAATTAAATCAAGGGTAAAATTAATTTTTCACAATCATTTATGAATATTGATAAATTTTGATAAATTTTTTACAAAACATGGACATAGATGAAAAATTATTTTTGACCAAAGATGGAAATGTTTTATTTTTTCATAAATTTTATTCTTTTGGTATCATGAGTGCTTGAGAATCGGTAGATAAATGAAAAATATGTATTTCTTTTAAGGAATGGATAAAAATGAAAGGGATTTTTTTTAAATATTTTACTATTTCCTTCAATGTAAATTCAAGGTAAATAATCCTTATTGAAAGAGATTGAAAAATGAATTCAACAACGCTTTTTTAATGTCCAAATCATAATCCAAATGAAAGAATAACATAAAATGAATCATCAAATATTTTTATCATAATGTTATTTATTTTATACGATGTAAATTTTTCTTCATTTATACATCATAATGTAATATAGCTGCTCATAAAAACATATGTCCCAAAGAAGACAATTTAAGACGATAAACAATTTCCATAAGTTTCCCATTCTTCAAAAATTATTTATCCTTCTATAAAATAAATTAAAATTTATTTTAATTATAAAATACAGTCATTTAAATATTTAATATATGATATATTATCCACGTATTAAATTTTGTAACCATTATATTAATTATTCTTTATTAATACCATCATTTCTGGGTGTTAGCTAGTTCTTTTTTCATGGTAATTTCTATTTGGAAGATCTAGTCCTTTTACATTATTCCTAGTTCCATAATAGGCAAAATAATATATATGATATAAATATAACATATTATATATATATATATATATATTAATAATATTCCATGAACGATTGAGATTGAAATATATATTACATTGTTCACATAGACGGTATACTATACATTTTCATGAACATTGATTTCTATTTTCAATTGATGAAATGAAAGACAGGTGAATAATAATTAAAATTTCCATAAAATCTATTATATATAAATATAATATATATTAATTTTTAAATACATCTTCATTATAATATATGAAAGGTTATAATTAAAAAATATTCACATCACTTTTTGGAGGTGGTAATCCACACGTTCGCATGAGCAAGTTAGCATTCTCTAGCTGATGGGAAGGTTAGAAGGAAGGTATGATATTATAATTATGAAATCATAATAATTTCATAAATATAAATTTTAAATATTAAAAACATCCTAATTCACATCCATTAAAAGTAGTGATGAAAAAAAAATTCATCACTTCAAGGTGGTGGTAGTCCACACATACACATGAGTAATAACATCACTACGCATTTTATAGAATATAGGTTGTATAATGGTGGATTCAAGTCAATAAATAAATATTTTCATTTTATTATATTGAAATTATTATTTTATGGTTAATACCACATATTTATAAGTGGTTTAAAAATAAAAAAAATTTAATAGGTTTGGAAAGATGATTACATCTTCTTTAAAATACCTCCTTTACATTTATTTTTAAATTCCCCGGGAATAGACTTTTAATAAGACCAAAACCTCTAAATTTGGGATAGGGATTTTTAGAAGAGAAATTTCATCATGATAGTTGAGATATATTAATAGTAACAAATTCATGAATATATAATTGGTGTCTCCTTTTATATGGGAAGGAAAATATACACAGGGAATTACAAAAATGATGAAATTATAATAATAAAAGTTTCAATTAAAACGTTTCCAAGTAGAAAAAAATTGGTAAAAAGCGGATAAGGTCAAAATATAATCATATAATGATAATTAAACTTGATTTTGAGTCATTTAAGACATTTTAATTTGGTTTAACACCATTGTTAAAAAAATTTAATCATAACCACGATAATTATTTTTTTTAAATTAAAAGGTTATAATATTACTAATAATAAATGTATAATATGTGACATTTTATACCATTATACATCTTAATTATCCTCAGGTAATATATTTATGGTTTTAAAAAATTTTAAGAAATATTTATTTAACAAAAAACTAGTAATGTAATTGTTTGCCCAATTAATTTAATTTTACTTCCAATACTAAATTAATGAATAATAAATTGAATAAAAACCATTAATTTGTTTAAAAAAATCTCATATTTAACTATAAAAGACATTTAACTCAATAAATCACTAAAATTTTATTATTTTTTATATATTTAATTATTTTTTATTTTCCTATTAATTAAAAAAATACAATGTATGTGTTGTATATGAATTAAATATTAATATAAAATATCAAAAAATTATAAATAAATTACCAATGAAAATACATAAACCCCATTTAAATTAAACATTCTGGACATAAAATATCCTCTTTTATCCTTATAAAAAAATTGATAGTTACTAATGTTAAGAGAGTGTAATTTGGTCTTAATCCTCTTCTTCAAAAAATACAAAGGTCGTAATATAATAAAGATGTAACAAAGTGTCTGTATTCTTGTAAAATTGATGATAATTTTCAATATTCACTCATCCAATAGGATAATGTAATTCATTAGATGAATTCTAAGGCCTTGACCAAATGATTTATCCAATTTTTAACCATTATACCTTTATAGAGATAACAAAAAAAATATGAGTTTACTATTCATAATAACCAAATATTGAAGGGTCCTATTTATAGAATTTGAATATCTGGATTCCATGTTTTGAATAAATTTTCCATATATCTATTTCTATATGTTTTAGAAATTAATTTTAAAATAAGTTCAAAAAACATTTCAAAAATAAATTTTTAGTGAAATATATTTTTTAGCATTAAAAAGATTTATTATTACCACATGACATGATATAAAATTATATGAATATTAAAAAAATATTGACTATATAATAACTAAATTTAAATAAATAAATTAATCAATTGTTAATAATTTATTTTCTTAAATTTAGGACATATAGTGTACATAAAAATTGTTTTTTTTAAACATTTTTTTTAATTTAAAATGAAATTTATTTTGATTCGTAGTCAATTGATAGTAAATAAATTCATTTTATACATTCTTAGACCATTAATTTTTCATTATATAGTTAGTTCTATTCATACCCACCAATCCAAATTCTATGGGAAAACTATCAATTGAATAGTAAAATTTCAATTGTATATCACTGTTTTTTAGACTCGATGTATCATATAAAAAAATCTATTATATAAATAAAATTTATTTATAGAAAACGATAACTAAAAATATAAATATATTGCATTATATAACCCTTAAAAAACATTAACCTTAAAAATGTTTATACTCTGATAAACATAAATTAACATATCCTTATTTCATCACATCCTAAGGTTCATATTTAGCTTCATCAAATTTATGATTCCATTAGAGAAATTTTACTTGGAGAGTAGTTTTTTCATTAGAAATATTTCTATGTGATCCATGTAATGTCCTCGAACCTATAAGACCAGATTTGATTCTTGAAACATGGTGTGTAATCCTTTTCATAGGAACATTTATACAAAAATTATACATCTAATTCCATTACAGAAGATCGTTTTGGTTTAGGTTCAAAAAAAATAGATGCTAGTGATACACTTCTTCCAAAACATGACAAAAATAGAGTTCAAATTGTTTCCATCACTTAAGGGTAATCAAAGCTTGATAAATATATTGATCCCTATAATATAAATTGAAAACATAGGGTGAGCATAAAGATTTCTAGAAAGAGGTTTTAAAGAAAATTGATTAAATCCATTTTTAAAACAACACCCACAAAACATTTAATTAAGGGTAAAAAAACACTTCTTGCGGCAATTCATCATCATTTTTCAAGTATCAATTGATAATATTTTCATAAAAACCTCTTACATAAGAATAATATGTGTTTATTCATAATCTCTTGGTAAAACATAAGTCAGAGTTCAAATACATGTACAGGAATCCCTGAACGATGAATTATTCATAAATTGATCAAACAAACTCTAAAAGTGACATGCAAGGTTGTAAAATAGAATTGCATAAGTAAAATGTCATGATTCACCTAGAACATAATATTAAATTCACGAATTAATAGATTAATCAATAACTATAGATACCATTTCCTTGTATAATTTCCATTTTCATACTTAATCATGCCATATGCATTATTCACCATTATTGTGGAATATTTTTAACAAATAATCACTTGAATGGTCATATATTAATACATGATGAGGGAATTTATAATTCTAGACATTTTCAAGGCCTTGCACCAAGACCATACATAAAACATTACTTAGTACGAGTCAAGTCTAACCGCCAAGATCATTTCGCATAGTATCACAATTCGAGGCTAACTTCCAAGAGCCTCACAGGTAACATCTCATGAGACTCAACATTACCGAATGCACTAGAGCACTATATGGGTGCACCCATCTTTTCATTTAAGTCCAACACATTCCACATATATTTAGAATCGTCTTATATTCATAGTTTACCACACCACATTGAATCCTTACATTCTTAACCCATAATGTTTTTCATAAATAATTGTAACTCAAATGGATTATGTAATAAATATAAAAAGTACTAAATTTTTTATTTTTAGGTTATGGTTGTATCAGTGACATGCATGGACTTAAATGACATTCTTTTTCACATGTGGTAAAAATTGGTACACATAAAATAATGGGCTTTCACATAAAATAATAATTCTTGCATTAAACCCTTTTGAATATGAACCTTTTCATTCCATGGTTTACATGTTTTGACTTTCAGATACTTGTTTAATCTATGTAATGTTAATTATTATATCAAAATAGATGAAAGCATAAAATTAAATAATTAATTTCATTTCTCATTAAAAATTAGAATGAATTGTATGGATGTAAAATCATTATTTCATGTTGAGTATTCATGTATAAAAGAATAAATAATTAATCACATGTGCTTATGCATGTATGCATAGATTTTTATGCTTAATCATGAAAACAATTATACAGTTTACTAACATGGCTAGAATTATTTAAAACATGGAAATTAACAAATAAAATACATATGTATAAATATGTGGGTTTTGATAATTATATAAAACACTATATACCCAAAGCGTATACTTGGGGTTTAAACAACCCAAAACAAGGATTAATAAATCCTTATAATTGTTGTACCCTTTAAAAACATAATTGATCAATAAGAATTGGTTTTTTGAAAACCCAATTCGGATTTGTTACATAATAAAACTTATATATATACTTTTATACATAACTATATATACACAAGTTGTAAACAAGGGTTTTAAAAATTAAAACAAGATGAAATAAAAATATTTCCTGTATTACATGTTTTAAGAACATCACTTAAAAACAAATAATCATCCATTAAAATCATACAAACCCAAAAATGGGTTTTTTGTATATACGAATATAAGTATATATATTCATATATATATATATATAGTTTACACAAACACAAATTAAGATTAACCCTTACAAGGGCTATACTCTTAAAAACATTAGTTTAATATCGATAATCATTTTTAGAAAAACCCAAAAAAACATGTTCGGATTATAAGCCATAAAAAATTTCATACATATATATAAATCATGAAAACACAACAGTAGACAAAATGGGTTTAGATATTGAGGTGAAAGAAAAAAAAACTCCCTTTCATGAGTTATACACTTTCAAAAAAAAACAATGATAAACACGTTTAGAAAACATATTATAATTTGGAGAAGAAACTATATATATATATATATATATTTATAAATACACAAAGATATAAATAATACTATAAAAGTGAATCAATATAACCCCTTACCTAGATTTAGAGAGCAACGGGGTCTGGCAGGGGATGTTTGTAGGATGAGGAGAGTAATCGGGTAAGGTTACAAGTGAATTTTAGGGTTTATATAGGCTATATATATATTATTTATCTTTATTCATGTATAAAATATAAAAAAATACCACCAAAAAAAGGAATAACTGAAAAAAATCAAGTCCAACACCCTTCTTAGATGAGCCTAGAACAAATTATGATTTTAATATATATATATATGTATAAATATATAAAGCTTTCAAAAACTTAAAGAGGAGAAAGTAAAAAAGATACCAAAAGAGGATTATTGGTGGAAATCATTGGCAGCTCCCAAGAGGAGTGGATGATCATATGAGAGAAGAAAAAGAAGAAGAAGATGCAGATAAAACATTGGGAAAGCCATTAGTTTGTAGTGAGGAAGAAGAATAGACAAGGATAAGACGTAGAAGATATTAGAAAGCCCAGATCATCTAAATTTGATCAAACTACTGAAGTGAGTTTTTGAATTTTAAAACAGATGGATGGATGAGATCAAATCTCGGATTGATTGAAAAACTGTGGAATATCCGTGAGTATTAAAATGGATGAACAGTGGATATTACACAACATATATGATCGAATAGTTGTGGAAAGATACAGAATCTAAAATTGGATGAGGGGTCAATATCAACTGCATCCGCGATCAGATGGTCCCTTGAATATGGAACATTAATCCGCAGTGGTGGAGATTTGATGGCCGGACTGATTGAATGGTCTAGTTCTCGCACGATGAGATCGGATGGATGAGATTCAATTTCTGTTGAAAAATATCATCCCACATCGAAACTATGGGAATTCGAAGATAGCATTATAAGCCTTGAGATCCTAGCCATCTCTCAAAATTTCATCACCCCCTCCCTAGTACCTCCCCGTACCGGTTCTTTACGGGCACACATCTGTGCCCACCAATTTCGTCGTACCGCCTCGCATGGTGGTGCTTCCTTGATACTCCCTTGCATCCCTACGGAATGTGCATCCTTAAGGCTAGCCCGTGTGGTGGCTAAGGGGTCTAGTCTTAGCTGCCTACTTCAGAAGGAGTAGTGTGAGCTGCCTCTCTTATCTTAGTAGCTTGTTGGCCTTTAGGGGTAGCATTTTTTTTATAAATCCCTTCATTAAAACATTAAAATACAAAATAAACCACATAAAATTTTAAACGAAGTAAAGTAAATTTTTTTTCATATTTAATTTCATTAAACAGATAATATTTTTAATTTTATTAGTATAAATTATGTTTTCAACATTTTTTTAAACATTGAAATGTTAAAGTTCACAAATAAAAACATGAATTATTTTATGTCATCACATAAACAAAAGAGTAATTTCCAATTAATAAGAGTATAAAAACATGTTTCCAAATTCAAATACATAGTTTTTATATCAATACAATTAGTATACTTCTATTCAAATGTAGGTACTTCTCTTTTTATTTTCATACAAAATTCATTTTAAGCTTTAAAACATCATAATTTCAAGTTATAAAGATAATTTCAATTAAAAAATGTAAAAAGATACAACTTTGAAGCACATTAAATATAATCAAATAATTAAAATATTTAAAATGATTATATACATAAAATACTTAAAATATTCAAAATACCTATGATAAATAGAATAATCAAAATTCATAAAAACAACCTAACAGTTATAATATTATATAACTTTTGAAAAAACCAATGGTCACCTAAGGATCGAAATGGATACCAACAGTCAAAAGGGGCATTTAAAAAGATGTTTAGGGTATTCAAAACATTCAAATCGACTCAATAAATAAGATTTTTTATATACCCTTAATTATTAGTTTGTTTTCCATATCTCTGGGTATAATGTTCTTTAGTGTAATAGACCTGAAATAAGATCACTATTTTCTTGGATTATTTGTGATGTTCGGGGGTCTTCGTATGATCTCGATAGGTCTCCTAGTAGATATTCTAGGTTATTAAGGTTCTTTTGGACTTATTAAAATGTAAAGTTTTAATGTTTAATTGAATAAAATATTTGTTGTGTTTATTTTTAAAACATTGTTTTGGATAATACGAAAATTTAAAAAACTAAAACAATTAAAGATATTATTATTACACCTAAAATATGTTTGGGGTATCACAATACAAGAATTATTCCTATTTTTATTCATATAAAAAATCCAGCTCAATTTGTATGAACTATACTTTTAGTACATGGGATTATAGAGGTATGTAATATAATAGGTCTGATAGATGAAAAGAATTATGAAATTTAAGTAGTTTTAGTGCATGAACAAAATGATATGATACCTAATCTAATAAATAAATAAACTCTAAGGGTACAATATACCTTGGGATTAGCATTCTTTTCTATAAAATCACATAATATTCTACCACAGAAAAAACCATATATTTTCCTTCTCACCAATGTCAAATTCTATATTTCAATGATTATTTCAAACATAAAATTTATATCAACATTGATCTATCTTGATATATTATTAAATGGATCTAGCTTTCACCATAATTTCTTTAGATATATCTGTTCACAATATCATTCATTCTCTAACTTTAACACATCACATTGGAGTTATAAAAATCATTCCATAGAGAGATTCCTTCGGATCCATCTCAATAAATGAGTAAAAGATATTACTCTTTGAAAACTCAACTAGAGGAAGGTGTTAATATCAACCAACATTGAAATTAATATAATAACTCCTCAAATTATCTTTTACGGTTTTAATGGTTCTCTTATAATGATCATCTTTCAATGGATGATAATTTGTACTAAACTCAACTATATATCCAGGTCATTTAGAAGAAGTCTCTATAATATCAAGGTAAAAATAGAATCCACGTAAGATATAAAAGAATGTATTACTCCATGAAACATTACCACATCCTTAATGTATATTATGAAATTCTAATTAAGAGATAAATTTTCTATGATAGAATTGAAGTGTGCTGAATTCGTAAGAAAATTGAAAATAATGAAAATAATAATTTTTATTTTATCATTTTCGGGAGTTAGAAGAAAAAATAAATGGTCGTGTTTCCCAATTTCTAGTCTAGTGTGGGTAATTATTATAACATCCCCATAGAATTACATCTCTCAATATTATCTTTCTATCCTACTATGAATAGAGATTTAAAATTTGCAATATCCATGTTCATGTATTTCAATTAAATTTACTTTATCATATCTATATACATCATAATAATTCATGTATCAATATATAATGATGAACTGTGAACCACATCCAACATCTCCTCCTCCAAATATTGTATATATAGAAAACATATATGGTTAATGAACATTATCATTATATCCCAATAAATGATGAAATTAAGAATTATTATTATCTTATTTTCAATCTATACATCTTCATTATTTTCCACCTTAATATTCATTTTTTATAGATGGAAACACTCATTTTAGAAAGATATGATTTCCCCTGTCCTTATATATATAGATTAATCTTATGAATATCCAGAAATATTGTATCTTTTTTTGCCACTTTATTGATAATCCGTATTGATCTTTTATGCTCCGAGAATCTCCCATATTTTTTCTCTATTGGGGTGGAAATTTAATAAGGATTCATAATCTATAATTATCGCTAACAATATTATTTGGCGCATTTTCTGCTCATTTTGAGTGAATATTTATTTTAATCATTATTCATAAGTATATATATGACGTTGTTCAACATAACAATTTTATTAATGAAAATGTATCAATGCCAACATAGAATCGTGAGTTTGAAATTTTTTCTCCTGAACCATTAATTGGTGTGAGATATAAGATATCACCATGTCATTCTAAATGATTACTTATCTCAATACCTTTTTGATGCACTAATAAAGATCGCAAACCTTTCACTAATATAAGGTATTATAAGAACAAGTTCACTGATAAACATTCTATTCAATTATTTAAAATTTTATTCACATTCATTTTTCAAAATAAAAATTTATCCCATTCATGTTAACATGTTTAGTGGATTAGTTAGAGAAAAATAAATTCTCTAGAAAGGATTAATAATATATTTTCAAACCAATAATAATTTGGATCTTAGTAAAAGAGGTTGGTTTGCCCACATATGGAATAAAAAACATGTTGTATAGATTTAACAATATACCATTTCATGAGATTATATGACACAAAAATTTTATTTTCTATCCAAATTTCACAATTTTAAAATTTTCATACAACACTCTTTTAGGTTCTTCAATAAAATACACATGTGATAATCTTAATATTATTTTATCATTGAATAAATGAGAATGTTGTCTATATAAACTACTATAAACTCGTCAAGGTAATCTATAAAAGATATATTAATTATATCTGTGATATTAGCGGAGTAATTAATAAGAAAAAATGATATCGAAATAAATTAATTTTATCCATAACTCATATGGATGGTTGTATTGGGTATAACATCACTTTTGACTTTTTACTGATAGTATCTATACAGATGATGAAACATAGAAAAATATTACAGTCATCATAATTGAGGAAAAAACATTAAAATATCGTATAGAAGATATATACATAAATTTTATCTTCTTATATTACCTATAATAAATGTTGAGTCACATTGATTCATCTTTATTCATAAAAAACGTGCACCTTATTGTGACACAGAAGGTAATGTGAATCTTGTATCATTATTCACCTATATTTTATTCTTCAACTACTATAACTCAATTTGGTACATTTGATATAGAGGTATTGAAATTTATTTAACACCAGGAATGAGATCTATTAAAAACTAAACTTCTCAAATCATAGAAATAAAGGGAAATTGGTCTTGAAAAACATCAAATAAACCCATGTCTAATGAAATGGATATAATTATTTTCAAATACGGTACTATCATTTTTAGAATACCTACAACCACCTAAATTTTATTATTATAACTTCAATCCATTACAACAACCAAAATGGTTAATGAGTATCAAACATAATTTATTAGACTATCAATAATGAAAAATCATCCATAGGGTGTCTAAATCTAGACACATTCATTTAAATCTATGAAACCATAGGTTTTATGATAGATAATTCATAATAATTATCTATTAAAATCCATCTTGATGGTTTATAAATAAAATATTAATTAACCGAAGCATATCATTTGGGGGTGTAAAATGAGGTGCATAGTTATGGAAAATCACCATGCACAAGATTTATAGTAATGATATACGTGAAAAAAAATTCCTAGTTATTACCATTAGATTTATTTGTTCAAAAATCACATCAACATGTACCATCAATAGAGAAAATTTTTTCTAGTAAAACAATAATATTTTTATTACTATAAATCAGGATATTTTCTAACACGTTGGATTATCCAAAGTGTCATCAATAAAATTTTCTCATCCTAGTTTCAAATTGTATCTTTCCCTTGATCTGAAACCACCTATATAGACAAAAATGTTCAAACATTATTATCTTGACTTAGTGTATGAATATTAAATAAATAACAATACAAACGATGATAGAACTATATAGGTTTACTATCCTTGGAAACATTTATACATGAACTATTAGTTTATTAAATCTCTATATCATCTACCACATAGTTCTTAATTACTATCACCCAAATAAGACACATCATACATAAAAATTTTATTCATATATAATGGAAAATAAAACATAATAATGGGTTTGTTTAGAATCTCAATATGGGTAAACAAGGTTTATCTCAATGATAATTTTTAAATAAGTTCATAATAATAGGTTTCATAGAATGATCTTAACCACTAAAAACCATACCTTATAATTATTAATTTAGAAACATGACTCTTGGAAAAAGTCATGGTAGTTCATAAAAAATCATAATGGGATAAAATAAAAAGATACATAAAAATAACAATAGAATAAAATCAATTCATAAAAGATTTTCATAATGTTTGTAATGTTCATAATCCAGAAATTGTAATTTCAAGGATAACCACTAAGATATTCATAATAATACTGGCATAGGTTAGCCGGCCATGTACCATATTCAGGCTTACCATAACCTCCCATGTATTTTTTGAGATCAGATAAAATTAGTCTTGAATAAATTTATTAGAGTTTAGTATAATTTTAGTCTCACTCATCATATAATTATATATATACATTCATATATACATCAAAATGTCATAAAAATTGAAATCATAAATTATCTCATGGAAAATAAAATGGGTTTCTTTATTTTTTTCATCATCATAAGAAAAAACCATCATATTAATGAATATAGGTGACATCATTGGTTCATATAGACAATAAATATAGAGTGGCATAAAATTATGTAAACATTGATAAAAAATCCATTATAAGATTATTGGAACATGTATTGAGGAAATACCTTTTTTAGTTTCAAATAAAAAATAAAAAATTATATAATTTATAAAATATTATGGAAAAATTTTTATATAAAAAATACAATGTAAATATGAAACGAGATCATCAAATCATAAAGTGGTCATAAAATCTTGAAATTGTATTCATTCCATGTATGTTAAAACCACAATTTAATTCATAATTTGGTTAAAATTTCAAAAGTAAGTCATTTTGGAATGAAAACAGTCCTCCTTTTAAATATTTAAGTTAAAATACAAACATGGTTAATTGTGACTATAAAAGACCATTTTATAATAATAATAAAAAATATTTGAAACATTTTAAGAAATAATGGACATGAAAGAAAAATAATCATTGACCAAATAGATAAAAAAGTTATTTTCTATTAATGAATATATTTGTTCAATCACTTGATTACTTAAAGATAAGAAGATTAAATAAAAACAAATATTTGGAAGAAAAAAATTGAGTAGAATTAAATTAAAGGGATATTTCTTGAATGAATAATTTAATTTTGTTTAATGAAAATTCAATCATAAACATTCCCTATTAAAATGATATATCAAAAAAATACCTAAACACATTGGTTGCTTTTGAATCATAAGACCCAAAAAAGTTATAAAAAATGAAATATTAAATATAATTATCATTGATATATTCCAGATATAACATGTAACAAGTGATTTATATTCAACTCATAAAGTATTATTGGTGCATAACACAACATTTGTCCCAATGAAGACAATTTGAGTGGATGAACTCTTACCATGAGATTGAATTTATTTTTAAAGTGGATTAACTTCCTATATAATAAATTTTTGATTATTATAATTATATTAAAAGATTATTTTAAATAACTATAAAATCCTATAAAATCAACTTATTTTATTTTACACCCATTTAATAATAATTCTTTATTAAAATTTCTATTTCTAAGTATCAACTATTTCATTTTTTATGAAAATTATATCCAGTAGCTCATTTATTTCTATTTTTGTTATATCCTCTTCATATATAAATAATTATTTTGTGATATAAATATAATAAATATTAAATATATAAAAATTTAAAATTGTTCATAAAGTTTTGAGACAGAAAAATACATTTATTTGTTCTTAGAGACAGTTTCATGTGTGTATATAAGAAAAAAAATTAACATTTTGAAGGATTGAATAAAAGAAAGGTAAATTTTGATCCATAATTTTTAAATCATTATTGTAACAACCTGAGGTTTTTTGAGAATTATTATTTTTAATTTCATTGATGTCATTGTGTTTTATGAGACAAAAAAATTAGTTTGTTCTATACGCAACACCATATTATCTTGTATTATACACAATAATAATCTTGGATCGTGTTACACTCAATTTAAAGTTCGTTTGATAGAAGTTATTTTACACAACATTGACTGTATATATATATATATATTCAATGTATAAATGAAATATGGTTGGATTCTATTATACGCAACAACAAATGAATCTTGCACTACATGCAACCTTGACTTGGCATTCATTACACACAACCGCGACCTTCCGCTATAACATGTGTTATACGCAATACCATGTTTCACTAAACGAGATATTATTATCATATTATTATGAACTAGCTGTTATGAATAGTAATACCCACTTTTTGAAATTTTATAAATTTTATCTTTCAAAATGGACTTCATTTTTGGATTTAGAATATCAAAATTAGCCTAGGGAGAATTTTTGGTATTTTTCTAAAAACTTTCAATTTTTGATGAATAGTGAAAACACTAGGTTACTATTTAACAACCTACTTTTTATTTAAATAATTATTTATTTTATTTAAATTTATTTTAGGTCCAAATTGATACATAATACCTATATAAGTTCAATTTAATTCATTTGAGTCATTTTATAATAATTTTAGATATATTAAAATTTTATTGAACTTTTCGCCGCCTTTTACCCACCTCCTAAGAGAGTTTGAAAATTTACATAAAACATAATTTTACCGCTTCTCTGAGTGAAATTTTGAAAATCAGAGAGACAAGGTTAAGATCAAGGAGTAAAATTTTGTTCAATAAGATAAAAATAATTTTTGGTGAATAGTAACTTTGTACTTTTATTTACCACGGTTAAATGTAAATAGGGTAATTAAGGGTAAAAATGATATTATTATTACCCTATCACATGTCCTAATTATATTGGATAAGTTTAATTCGACCAAAAACAACCTTATTAATAAAATATGACCATTTTTGTCCACTTGTATTAGATTAGGACATTTAATATTATTTTATTTAAAGAAGAGTTAAAATAGTTAAAACCAATTTTTAATAAATAAAACATTTTCAATATAGGGAAATAAATAAAATAAATTCGACTATAAATATTAATTAGAAATATTAAAAGATTTATTGACTAATGGTATTTTATTTATAATTTTTAGACTTTAAATAATTTAAGTTATTTATGACACAATGGTGATGCAGTAATTACCTAAATAATGAAATATTAAAATAATTGATATTATAAATACCCAAATAAATGTAATTTGAAACGTTTTATGATTCCCACTAATTTTATAGGTTAATATGATATGTTATTATTTATTTAATTAACTTTTTTCTAACTAATAATGCTTTTATGATTTTCACAAAAATAAATTACCAAATAATGTAAAAATTGTCATAAAATAGTTTCTAAAACAACTATTACATTTTTAATTGTTATTATATTCCTAAAAATCTAAGGTTCAGAAAAATGACTTAGATAAGATTATATATATATTAATAATGAACCACTTGGGGTTCTTTGGGATGGTTATAGTAAGTTTATTAACCATATATTGTAAGAAAACAAGAAGACACGGTAAAAGTTTAATTATTTAACTTAGAGATAAATCTAAATGATAGTTTTAAAATAGAAACCTAAACTTTTCTAAAGCCTATTGGTTGAGATTATTTCGACCCATACACACTTTAGATTCTAAATAAATCAATTTTCAGCTATTATAAACCGAATATGACTTTATTATTAAATAATTTTTTTATTTTTTCCAAAGGTGCCCCTCTCCTCCCTTATAAAAAGAGAACCCCTTCCCTCTTCTATTAACATCTTTTTGAGACTTGAATCTCAACCAAACCCTGCCAATTTATCTTATAAACTTCCCTAGAAACATTTTGGAGGTTCTGGTCTTGTCAAAAGACCAACTCTACTTCCTTAAGAGGAAACTTAATGGAGGTGTGTCGAAGAAGAGGTAATCTCTTCTTCCGATTCTCTCAAGTTTCATTCTTCTTATACTTCTTCTTATTTAGTTTTCTCATTATAAAGTAATAGAATAAGTATTACTTATATACTGATATGTTTTTATAAATATTAAACAACCCTATTTTCCTTTCTATCCATCCTACGGAAAATGAAATCACCACGCGTGTGTACATACGGAATACCGTCACCACGTCGTGGTGTAATCTATTTTTGACCACCACCATACTTGGATGGTTATAATGGTGTTAATAAATAACTATACATGATTATTGAAAAATTATATTGATTCTGAAATATTATACATACACTTCAATACAATTCCTCAATCATGATAATGATATCATCACTCGTGCGTACGTACGGACTACCGTCTCCACAACGTGATGAGATTCATTCTCCATGTTAACCATTCATGAATTATTATAAAGTATATATAATGAATTATAATGAAATATATGACATAATAATTATACTTTATTTATGTATATATTTATATGTATGTCATCTACTTAATTCCATTAAATTCAATAAGGAAACGAAAACAGCGTTCATGCGTACGTATGGCCTACCGTCTCCATGAACGGTGTATTTCGTTCCATTTATTGATCTATCACATATATATGTATATTATGAATATATATTATATATAAATCATGTTTTACATTTGTTAATTAAGTAAATCCAGATATAAGTAATAAAATCAAGAATAACAAGTCAAAAAACGTACAATAAATGAAACGATTTTACCCAAATCGCTGCTTTTACATCGAATTTACAAAATAATAGGTAATATAAAGTCATAAGTAAACTATATATGATATCATAAAAATGAATATGATTCTATAATAAGTAAATGACATTATTTAAATCATTATAATGGAGTTTTCGATACATACGACGCATATCAAACATAAGGTAAGGGATAATTATTCCAATCTCACTCTTATTCGAGATTGTTTATTCGTAAGTATTTACTGGGGTTTTTGTTATCATACATGTCTCTGTTTTCAAAATATAATTCATGTATGTTTAATGGCCTTTTTACCCATTTTTTAATTTTACCACATGTTATGAAAGGAATCTTACTTTTTTTACCACACGAGGAAATTTTTGACTTTTCTGACAAAAGTATGAGTAGAATGTTATTTTTAACTTATATGGGTGAATGGATATTTACAGTATCATAACGCCTCATTTTCATGAATCTTCATCTACAAGATTAAATGATTGTTTTCAACAAAACCCTTTTCTTCTAATATTGTGTGGAATTTTTTCAAAAGAAAATGATTTTTAAGAAGAAAGGATATTTTCCTCAAGAATTCATTTCAAGTGTTTTATCAAATCTATTTTCCATCTAAAAATGCCATTATTTAATATGTTTATGTTTCAAGTATAATTTCTCTGTTATTTACATGGTTTTATTCTTATTATGATGAAATTATATTCATTTTTTAAATGGATTATGTTATGATGGCATGATGTTTAAGAATCACATTTTATTACATGGGTTATGCTATGATGTATGATTTATGTTTATGTTGTGACACGCGTAAGAATGATTTCATTATGAGATGGGTGGGACCTATATCTCCCACCAATGAATTGGGTAAATATTTATATCTCATGAGATATACATGGATGGAACGGTAAGTTAATCTGATTTTATGTTACAGGATTGAACCGAGGAATGAATTTGATTCAGAAAGGGACTTTGTCCACTAAGATGGTCATGGCAGTAATTCTTTGGCTACTATGAAAATCATAACATGTGTTTAATGTTTTCCACAATTACATGTTGTATCCCCATGCTATTTTATCATGATTGATGATCCATTTTGATATATTCCTTACGTACTTCCAAGATTTATGTCTTTCCATGAGATTTTGATGTTTAGATTTTATGATTATTTTTTTGCATTAAAATGTTTATGGATTGTTGTATGTTCTCTATTTTTACAGTTACTGAGCATTTGATCTCACCCTTTTTATGTTTTATTTTCCCCAGGATATAAATAATGGTTTTATGTAAGAAAACATAAAGGGTAAGATCTTTATGGGAGATGATAAAGATCTTTCACCACAATTAGAAGATTACATTCCGAGTTTCCAAAGACACTAAACTAATACGATCTTTTGGTGTCTATTTTTTTATGTATTAAATACTCCGAAAAATAATGTAATGTCCATGTACTTCAAGATTTGGGTCACTACAGTTGGTATCAGAGCGAAGGATTAGTTAAACTTTGGAAATTAGGATGCGAGAACTTTAGTGAGATCCCTAGAGATATTTCTAAGGTGTGTCTAGGGATGTCTCTAAGGTTAAGTATACGTATAGGTTATAGTCCTAGAATTATGGTAATGATATTAGAATTAAACCTAATGTGTAATACATTGAAGGTACTCCCCCCTTTATTATGCTATTTTCCTAGCATGATTTTTTCCACTCACAGTATTCTTTTTGGGTTTTAGAAAATGGCTGGAGATAGGAAGATTCACGATAATTGAGGATATGATAGACAATGGAATGATATTCTTAATGAGAAACCAAATGAAATTGGATCTGGAAGTACAAATGTCATTATTATGCCTAATCAGCAATCTTATAATATGATGAATAATCTCAACTTTGGTATGTATCCCTACTCAGCTAACAAGAGAAAGATAGAGTTTCATGATGATCATAGAGGAAAGAAAGTTCAATTCCCCTCATGTAAATCATGTGGGAAGAGGCATCATGGAGAATGTTTCAAAGGAACCGTAAGATGCTTTGGGTGTGGAAAAGAAGGACACAAAGCTAGTAATTGTAAAGGAAAAGGTTCAGTTAACACCATGGAAAAGGGTAATGGTATTGTTAAGACGGAAACAATGGTTAAATGTTTTAAATGTGGAATGTATGGGCATTATGCAAACCAATTCCCTAAGGGAAAATCTCATGAAGAGAATCGTCATGGTCGTATGGGTAGTATTTATGATGATGATGATGATGATGAGACTACAAATGATATATTAGATGAAAGAAATGACGAAGCTCAGTCAGTGGTTTAAGAAGGTAGTGGAATGATTGTATGTTTATAAAGATTTATGTTGTATAGGTAATTTAATGGTACTATGGAATAAAGACACATCTATGGATTTTTAAACTATTGTTTTTCCTAAAGTATTTGAAAGTATATGTTGAATGGTACCGGTAACCATGAAAGGTTAATTCATATATTTTTGGAAAGTAGATGATATGCCCATAATGAAGGGATTAGGAGATAATGAGATGTTTTATAGTATTGATGAGCTCATGGCTGATATAAGGACAATGTGATATCATGGTTTGAGTATATGAAAATTTTGGGATTTTGGTATGTGGAAATAGTTATCTTTTGACAGCATTCATGTTTTCACTTAGGTTTAATTGGTATTCATTTTCCAAGAGAATACATGATTAAGGTATTCACATGTTTGGAATGTTACCAAAAAGATATATCTTATATGGGGGATAAATGATTGTATTCACATGCTTGGTTGATGAAATTTCTAGTAATCGTTATCGTTATACTATAATATTGGATAGAAGAAATTTCGATAAACTTAAAGTTTGGAATGGATTAATTTTTACATTAGATAGAATTGTTTAAGGCTAGATCATTTTTCGATATTATTTATGGAATGTTATTATAATGTAGTTTTAGAAAAAGGACAACTTGGAGGACGGGGGACAACTCGTCGCGTCGGACAAGGCTGTGGGAATCGAACCCACAACTGAAGTATGACAGGCCTTTATCACATACCACTGGCCTTTAGGAAGCCCCTGGTTAGTAGAAACTAGTTTTATTTTATTAATAGGTATGATAGATAAAGTCTAAGCCCATTGTTGGAGTCATATACAATTAATCTCACCAAATATGGACTTATGTATATTTAATATCTTATGTTAACCGTTTTTTGATAAAAACAAATTGGATGACTTATCATTCTATCACATGATCTGCTAACACATCATGAATGAAAAATTCAGCTTCATTTCTTTAAATAAAGATAAAGTGGAAATTTTTCATGGAATGACCAACAATGATATTACACTAAAATCAAGTAAGTATTTCTTATTTTGTAAAACTTCATCAATGTTAGGTAAATGATCATGGAAACCAAAAATGTTGTTCTAGTAATCTCATATCTGATGAATCTAATGGTACCTTAGATTATCACAAATTTATGGCTTTGTGATTATTGGCTTTTTCATAGCCATGTTCTCTACCAATCTCCATTAGAACTTGACGGTTATATTTCTCATCCATATCCATATTTTCACTTATGTTCTCCTATGTGGAAACCTAGGGATATGTTAATTTTGGTAACCGTTACGTTTCATACATTTGTTTTTAAAATTAAGCTTTAGTATTCCTTTTTACGATGTGGGTTTCTATTAAAGGAAATTTCATGTAGTAAACGATTTATAACCTCGACGAATTTCGAGGGAGAAATTCATTTTAAGTGGGGTAGAATATAACAACATGAGATTTTAGGAGAATTATTATTTTTAATTTCATTTACGTCTTGTGTTGTATGCGACACCAAAATTATCTTGTTCTATACGAAATATTGTATTAGCTTGTAGTATACACAACACTAATCTTGGATCGTGTTACACACAATTTCATGTTTGTTTGATAGAAGTTATTTTACGCAACATTGAGTGTGCATATATATATATATATTCAATGTATAAATGAAATATGGTTGTATTCTATTATACTTAACAACAAATTAATCTTGCACTACATGTAACCCTGACTTGGATTTCATTACATGCAACTGTGACCTTCCATGATAGCGTGTGTTACACCAAATACCATGTTTCACTAAATGATATATTATTATAATATTATTATGAACTAGCTATTATGAATATTAATACCCACTTTTTGAAAGTTTATAAATTTTTTATTTCAAAATGGACTTCATTTTTGGATTCGGAATATCGAAATTAGCCTAGGGTGAATTTTTGGTATTTTTCTGAAAACTTTCAATTTTTGATGAATAGTGAAAACAGTGGATTAATATTTTAAAACCGACTTTTTATTTAAATAATTATTTATTTTATTTAAATTTATTTTTGGACAAAATTGATACATAATACCTATATAAGTTAAATGTATTTCATTTGAGTCATTTTATAATAATTTTAGATATATTAAATGTTTATTGAACTTTTTGTCGTCTTATACCCACCTCCTAGGAGAAAGCTCCCCTCGTACTTGAGAGTTCCGGGTTAAGTCAAACCAAACCTCATCACTGCCCCTCTGTCAAGAGGTCTCCTCAAAGTCAAGTTCATTCCATCACGGACCCATACAACCAAGGGTCCCGCTCTGGTAATCACAGAGGAAAGCCACAGACTAGCCTAGTAGAAAGGAAGGAGTCTGGAATGTCAACGGGTGACCCACTACCCAGCCCTGCTTAAGGGTATACCCTAACTAGATATCGGGTGACCCACTGCCCAGCCCTACTTGAGGGTAAACCCTAATACATCATCTGAAGACCCACTGCCTAGCCCCGCTGGAGGGTGGACTTGGAATAAGTCGACAGGCGACCCACTGCCCTGCCTTGCTAGAGGGTAGACCTGGAACTAGACGACGTGTGACCCACTGCCTAGTTCTACTAGAGGGTAGACCCTAAGAGGTCTTCGGGTGACCCACTACCCAGTCTCTGTTGGAGGGTAGACCCTAAGAAGTCGTCGGGAGATCCACTGCCCAGTCTCTGTTGGAGGGTAGACCCTAATAGTGTCGGGTGACCCACTGCCCAGTCTCTGCTGGAGGGTAAACCCTAGAAGTCAGTGAGCAACCCACAGCCCAGTATCTACTGGAGGGTAAACCTGAAGAAGTCAGTGAGCAAACCACTGGCTCGTATCTACTGGAGGGTAAACCTGAAAATTCGATGAGAAACCCACTGCCCAGCCCTGCTAAAGGGTAAGCCCGAAACTGCTCTAGCCATCTCCCCTAGATGGTACTGCTGGCAAGCCATTCTCGAAACAACCTCAACCCTGCTGGAAACAACCTCAGAAATGGACTTGGGGAAAACTCCACCCTTCTGGTCAACAAACAAGAATAGAGGATCCCTCTACGTCGCGAGAGGTCAAAAGTGCGTAAATCAGAACACATCACGCACATGGGGCCCACACGACGTGTGGCCCCAAGTCAAGCCCAACTAAATGCACAAACATTCTCAGGTACAAACAACCACATGTACCTCCAAGAGTTTCCGTATACTCCCAGACTATACCACGTTCCATCTCAAAGGCTATCATACATGCGACACGCAATGTCAACGCGAAGGCGTAACGTATCAAATCCAACCTGCCACTTTAACGGCTGAGGCACAGCCAACCACATCTCTTTAAACACCAACCTCAATCTCCCAGGAGTGCACGCGATCACTCGCCAAAGGCCCGCTACAAACACGGTAGAAGAACCGCCACCGGGGCACCTTTCATATTTCCACATTTAATAAGATCACATATGAGGCTCCGCTCGCCAAAAAAGATTACACCATTGTAATACCTGTGGAAAAAAAAGGGAGATAGACTACTTAATCGTCTGAAACGGTCAACCGGTAAAAAATGTACTATTTTCCGTAACCAACATGTGTGGGGCCTGCACCCCATATCCGATACTCATTGGGTGAACTGCGATATCATGATGCTCTCTGAAAAACATGCGGAAATGACAACTCGAACACACCAAACAGATGTATGGTGAAAAAGGTGCGAAAACACTACACATTGCTCAAGAGATGGCCCATGGGACCCATGCCTCAACTCCAACTTCGATGCCTGAAACCACCCCCGGTCGATTTTTCCTCGAGCGTTCTTCGCGTTCTTCGCGGGGAGACAAACAACGGATCGTTATGCATCCATTTCACAATGAAACGATCCCAAATTAATGGTTCAAAACTGCAATGACCTTGTGGAGGTGCGGCGATTATGGGGGACGATGAATTAGACCGGAATGGGAAAGGGAGTTCTCTGAGCATTCTTCGTGTGAGAAGATAAAAACACGTTTTCGGAGTTGATTGGAGTTCCGAAAACACCGGAAGCGGCTTTCTGGTGATAGGGTGACCAAAACTTGATGGTTTCGTAGTGATCGGGCGGCCGGATCAATGAACTAATCATCACCGGAGGTGGGACGATGGAGGCTCGTGTTTCTGTAAATTTCCAGAATACAGGGGGTGTACTTCCGAAGAACACGTCGTGTAGTACTGGCGGTGGCGGCTAGGGTTTTGGGGTCATAGAGGAATGGCATGGAATGTGACCCCAGTCACACAACATGTTGGACTTCCTCGAAGCTCGGCGTGTACTTTGGGTAGTACACGAACACGGGATGAGCTACACGGCTTCAGGCGACACAGCGTGTATAGCCCGATAGAAGCGGCTACGAGGAGATCAGTGTATTTCTCAGGGATACGGGGACATGGGATAGAGTAAACGACCATGTACTCCATCACACAGCTTGGTGAGGCCAGTAACGCGGGTCACCTCATGTGTATATTACACGGGTTGGAGTACACGGGTTGATGACCGTGTACGGGCACGTGGCCTGAGTACACGGAACCAACCCCAGTTACCCAGACAGGGCGTGTACACCGTACTACACACCGTATACTTAGTTTTTCCAGCACGACCATCCTCACGACATGGGCCATTGTACATGGGTAGTACCAGGGGTCAGACAACACGGCATGTAGCCTTTTTACACACCGTGTACTTTTTGGAAAACGACATGGTCCTTTCTTTCACCATACCTTGGACATCTTTCGTTTGGGTTAGTGCCCCTTCTTCTCATTCCCTGAAGGTGAGGTATCATTTCCTTTTTCAAGAGTATGATCCCTTCAGCAGAACTTTCTGTGATAGAGTCAGGCATCCATCCGAGAGGCCCGGATCAAGATCCTCTATCCATTCTAGTCCCTATGTAGAGTCAGGCATCGACGTGACCAACTCTACTGGGCATTGATCCTATACCTTGCTGGTGAATTCCGGATGAGTCTCAGTATCCGCCATGGCCCTGGCAGTGATCCTCATCTCTTTATCGAGATCATTCCCACTTAGGAGTGTGTCTCCAATAATGAGTGCATCTATCTATGGATCCTTTCCACTCAAGAGTGTGTCTCCCGTAATGAGTGTAGCTATCCCTCATGATAGTTCTCGATGAAGAGCACTTCTCGGATGGACGTCGTCAGAGCCATAAGACTTGTGGAGTGTGTTCTCCCAGAACGAGTGCATCACAGAATCTTCGAACAGAATCCCTAATGGGGGTATGTGGTTGTGTGACATGTCTCTAGACCACGGGTCTGGGTTTGAGAATATCTAGTTTGTTCTACATGTTCTATAGGCATATACTGTGCATAACTGACTGTACCATTACATTGTGTACTGCTTTGTGGTTTCCGGGGTCCTCTACTGAGTATTGTTAGACTCACCCCTGCAGGGGCTTTGCCCGCACGTCTGGTTTCTTGTGCAGATGAACAGAATTTTGAAAGAGTCCAGGGCAGACCTGGACAGGACTGAGCTTTCTGAGTTCTCTACAGGCCGAGGCGTTCCTACGGCTACGAGCGGCAGTCCCAGTACATTTTTTGTTTACTGGTTGGAATTTTCACTTTTCGGACTCTTGTTTGTTTTTGGTGGGATTATATTCTAGCCCAGTTTACTTTTTAGTAATCTACCTATCATTGTACTATGTTGGTCAGATTTAGTTGTATGCTGAATTGTGTTCCTTAGTGTTTTACATTTCAGCATTTTTGGGCTTGGGGATGGGAGCGTGTGTACAGGTACTTAGGAAACGCCTCCCATGTTAGTAATATGCCTACTCGGTGCTAGTCACCATCCTCTGGCCTATTAGAGGTGGTCTTGGGGAGTCACAGCGCGGGCCCCACTAGGACGGGTCGTGACATTACCCCTTTTAGAAAACACAAAGTTTTACAACTGTCACCCTTGTAAGTTTCATCTCTCTAACTGTTTTTAATGATTTTTGTTTCATGAGACTCATCTAATATCTCTTTTATATTTTTTGTACTACTCTAAGAATTAGTTTTCCCATGGATGACTAATGTATAGATTATTTCATGAAACACAGCTGCATGTCCACAAGAGAGGAGGATGTCTGTCAAACAAAAAAAAATGCAATGATAAATGTTTGGGAGATGAGATGATGAGGATGGATGTTTTATAAAGCGCTCACCTTTGAATAAATTCAGAGTATAACATCTAACATAGTGTATTTATTCTTTTCATAAATTAAATTACCCATTTTCTTCAATAAAAACTCAAATTATTTGAATCTATCAAATGTTGGGTTTCCATTTTAAAAATTATCTATAACATTCAATTTTATAATGAATATCTTATGTGTATTTATATATTGATTATAAAAAATTAATATTTTATGAACCCAATAAGATGGATATGAATAGAAAATGGATGCATGCTAATTGGTTAAAAGAAGAGTATGAATATGGAGTTAAAGTGTTCATCATGTTTTCAATAGAGCATGTATACCACCCTTCTTAAATCATGTATTTGTATCTATGTTGATGTTATTCGAGAAAAATTATTCCATATGAGTTGTAAGAACATTTTATTTTTCAATAAACATATCAGAGCTATAAATATTGGACTACACATGTGGAAAAACTGAACATGCACACCGATCGGGACGATACTGTATTTTATAGGTAATTTGTTAGGAATTACAGTGTAAATGATGATGAAGATCAAATGGAAGAAATGAAAATAAAATTTTAATATGACCATCATGATTGTAGAAAGTTGTTGGGAAGTTAAATATTTGTGCTAAGAAACTTATTTATACCGGTTGTACTAAATACAGAACATCGTTAGATGTATTAATGATCTATAATTTGAAATCAGGTAGTGGATGGTGTGACACCAGGTTTACAGAACTAATTAGCCTCCTAAATGATATGATACTAGAAGAAAATGAACTACCATATCAAACATATGATGCTAAATTAATTCTACATTAAATGGTAATGGTCTCTAAAAAATACATGTTTGTCCAAATGATTTCATATTGTTTCTCAAGGATCAAGAATAACTCATAAATTTCTTTATGTGTGTTGTAGATCGATACAATAAAAACTAATCAAATACATTGAGATATTTATGGTATTTTCCTACCATTTCACACTTTAGAAGACTATATGTATGTCAGTGAACTATGATACAATTGACGTGGCATGCAGATAAAAAAATTAAATATGGGAATGAATATTATCCATCAGATTCTCCTAGGTGGAAGAAAATTGATTTTGAGTATCCTGAACTTGGAAATAATCTGAAAAACATTCATCATGAATTATCTATAGATGGAATAAATCTGTATGGTGTATGGAGTATTACTCGTAGTATATGGCCAATGATGTTGGTAAATTATAACTTACCTCCTTGGTTATTCCTGAAACGCAAATAAATCATGTTTTCTCTAATTATATCTGAACCAAAAGTAACCTAGTAATGATATTGATGTCTATTTAGATCCATTAAAAGATGATCTGAAATTGGAGTGAGATATAGGTGTTACATTGTCTCATAGTAAAATAAGTGAGGAATTCATATTGAGTTTCATTTCTCATGGGATTATAAATGACATCCCAACTTTTGAAAATTTATCAGATTATAGAATTAATGGAATGTTGTGGTGTCCCATTTGTGAAAAAATATGAAACTTGGTTCATTTGAAGCATTTCTCAAAGACTGTGATTTTAATACATAAATTTTTTTACATTGATGAAATAAATACCAATTTTTGGTGACAACATTCGATGGAAATTTTGAATATGGTACAACAACATCTCTAATAATGGGTGATCAACTATTCAATAAAGTAAATGATATTGAAACTGTTTTTGGTTAATAATTTTTGAAAACCATTATAAAATAAAGATGTAATAAGAGATAAACTTTCTTTTAATTACCATATTCTAATTTTTTGTATGTTCAATATTTTATTGATGTTTCACATATAGAAAAAAAAATTATTTGATAGTGTTATTAGAACATTACTAAATGATTGAGAAAAAATGAATGATGGAATCAAGGCTAGGTTGGACATGAGTGACATGGTGTTAAGGGAAGAGTTGGAATCGATGAAGGGTAAAGGGAAGAGTTTTCTTCCTCTAACTACTTACACTCTATCTATACAATAATGATTGAAATATTTTCTTTTACTTAATTTTGTAAAATTTATAGAGGGGTATTAGTCAAATATCTATAATGTTGTATCAATGACTAATTTGACGTTTCATGGACTAAAATCACAAAGATGTCATGTTTTTATTTATGATTTTATTATTGTTTTTTTCCATTGCATTCTGACTCAAAATGAATGGAATGCATTAACCATACTCTTATTATTTTTCAAATCCATGTGATGTAAACTTATAGACCCGATGTAGTTTTTAATCTTCAATATGGAGTTTGTAATCAAATTATTTAAATTATTGATGTTCTTCCCACCATCATTATTTGATATAATGGTCCACATGATGGTTCACATGGTTTTACAGGTTAAACTACGTGGTCTCTTCCATTACATATGGATGTAACCCATTGAATGTTATATGAATACATTGAACAGATATGTCACGAATCGAAGTCATTCAGAAGGATGTGTTCAAACAATGATACATGGTTGAATAAGCTATTGAGTTTTTTTACTAATTAATTATCAGATGTTGATAGCATCGATCTATCAAAGTCTCATCACAGTGTACTCCTTTTGGGAAATGATATTTTTACAAGAATTTTTGTTATAATTTGCTTTAAAATGTGAGATAAATCACACCTTTATATTTTACATAATAGTGATGATATTTATCCATGCATTAAATCCCATAATGAAATTCCTAGAGATATGAATACATCAAGGGATAAATCATGGATATCAAATACACATAATCAATGATATATAGAATGTTTCTAAGATTAAATTTATAAGGAGTTATCTAAAAATTGGAATTAAATTGTCAATTGACTTTAATGGGTAGCTAGGGGACCGACTGAAAATATTATATATTATACTGGTTTGTTAATCAATTGTTATTTTTTTATATAAAAAATAACATGATGACTATTGATTGATGTTAAATAGTGGTGTTACGCTTATAGAGAAAGTAATGCACATATCTGGTTCCAAGTATAGAAATACAATTTATTAAAATATGTCATATTTTGATATTATCAAAGATGTATAAGAGTTGTATTAAAAAAAATTCAAGTTCCAATTTTCCATTGAAAATGGGCCAACAATATGAGTGAAATGAATGTTGAAGAAATGGGCTTCATGGAGGTGAATTTTATTACGGAAGGGGAAAGGATTATCTATTAATAATGAAATCACATGGAGTGCAAGTATTTTATATCTTAGTTCCACCAAATAATAATTAGTTGATTGTCCTGATGGAAACTAAAACAAATGTTGGGTCAGATGAAAATTCAATTTGGATGTCCTTTTTAGTGAGAGATCACAATCCATTCATGTCGGTCCCAATGTAAACAATGTCTTGTATGTTGGAGGAGACTACAATGAGGGGACATGGATTCTCTATAGAGGAACCAAATCCCTAAAACATTTTTCAAATGAAACTGAGATCAATGAGAAGGTAAAATTAATTTTTTTCTATAATATTTTTTCCATCATCATATTATTTTTTATCTATTAGATTAAAAAATTCTAAGTTAAATTTTTGACTAGTTATGAAAAAAAATTCTTCTTCACATGAGGATGTTACCAATCCCTCTAAAGAACAAACTATAATGAAGGAAACCCTTTAGGAAGATGTAATGTTAATGTTACAATATATTTTTAATATTTCACCAAAAAATTATATAATGAAATTATGATTAAATTTTCATTATTCCGTGAAGATTATGTTTATTTTAGAATATTTTTTCTATCTTTAATTCCTTTTTGAAACAAAAAATCTATAGATAAATTCCCCCCAAACCCATATCACCCCTACAGTGTTTCCTTTATCACTTCCCTTCACATTCCCTCCACTACATTGGCAGGAAGAGGAATGACATTACCTTTACTCAATTATAGATGTAATCTTGATGTTTTCACAGTGAATTCATTGTCCATATAACTAATTTATTGTTTCATATTTATGATTAATTTATTTATTTTCAGTACAACTTAAATAAAAATTATTTTTTATACATGTTTTATTATTTTGTTCAATTTGTGATTGTATATATATATATTATGCATATTTTTCTAAAAAACATGTACAGACTTCTTCTCCCTTAAAAACTTTTCACCCCTAAAATGATGGAATTTATCACCTTCCTTGATGTTCAATACACTACTAAATCACATAGGTAATATTGACCTTTGAATAGTAAAATCATTGTCCATATAATTAATTTATTGTTTCTTATTTATATTTAATTTATTAATTTTTAGTATTACTCATATACTAATTTTCATCTTATAAAGGGGGATTATTTGTTTTTGATCTGGGGTGGTTTGGTCAAAGCTTCTCATGCTCGGGGGAGATTATACTCTGTGCCTCCAATTAAGATAATGATAATTAGGAAATGTGTCAAGAATGCATACAACCATCATCAAAATGTGAATTCTTACTATTTATTTAATTAATAATTTCATCATTTTATCTACTATTTGTAAGTTAATTTCGTTATCATTTTTATCTAATAATTATTTATTTGTTTTAAAAAAAATCTTTTAGGTAGTCATATTTTTCATTCAAATATCTACAACAGGCCACAAAATAGATAAAACATTCCTCTCGTCCAATGTTACCATGCTTTCTAATGTATTTATCTGTCAAATTGAGAACACTATATATCGATTAAATGTCCATAGCTGAAAGAAATATCTCATTGTTGAAGTCTAGTTGGGTTGAGGAATCTCATGTTCCCATTGTTGTTACTTCTCGTGATATAATGGGAACATGATATTCCTCTATTCTTCTATATTTTAACAACAAGAAAGGTTTTTCACATAATAACATTGATTCAATATGTAGTGTTGGCATTTCGTCAATTAATGATAATATATATAGTGTAAAACATTGTAGTTAATATTGTTATGAGACATTGGGATGTGTAGGAATTAGTCTCGCTTCAATTTGACACACGATGTGACTGGTACAACTATAATTTCCTTTTATTTATAATTGAAATTAATTTTAGAAAGAAAGATAACATGCATACTCAAAATTAATAACAAATATTCAGATTATTTTGATAATTAAATACATTTATCCATAAGTCATTTTTTATGTGTGGGAATTAACATCACCTCAATCTGATACATTCTATGACCAGTATGACTCAAAGTGTCTCTTATCAAATTGAAAGAAAAAATTTCATTCAAAAAGTTTCACTCATTTAAAACTAAGAAAACATGTTATTTTTTTCTTAATAATTTTGGGCATTGATTCATAATTCATTTTTGATGTGAAGAAATCAGTCTCATATCAAACCATTGCACGATGTAATAATTATAAAGTGTGTGTTCCCAATTTAAAATGAAATTTGAATAAAAAAGAAAAATTACATACTCATAACTAATAAAACACATTTTTATTGTTTTGATAATTTAGTAAAATGATCCATATGTCATTTGGGACGTGTTAGAAATAGAATCACCTCAAACTTACACATAGTGTGACCGGTATTACTCTAGGTGCATCATTTTATTTAAAATTGATATCAATTTTACCAAAAAGAAAAATTGACTTACTCAAAACCAATAAAATCCATTTAGATTGCTTTTATACTTTAATAAAATGATCAATATGTTATTTTTATGTGTAAAAATCAGAAACACCTCAATTTTATGCACGATGATCCTAGTAAAACTCAAAGTGTCTATTATCACTTTAAAATAAATATTTTTTTTCAAAAAGTGTCACTCAATGAAAACTCCAAAAATATTCTTGTATTTCGTTGATAATTTTTTATATAGATTTATAAATAATTTTTATGTATTTTAGTAGGTCTCACATCAAACAAATACATTTTGATAATATTATGATTCAAATTGTTTGTTTCTAGTTTAAAATGACATTTTAGTAAAAAAGGCAAATGATGTAGTCAAAAGTGAGAAAATGAATTTGGACTAATTTTATAATTTAGTAAAATTATCCATACATAATTTTTGACATGTTGGAATCATCCAAACCTCAATTAGATTAATGGTGTGATTGGTATGACTCCAAGTGCGTCTTTTTTTTAAATTAACATCATTTTTAGTTCAAAGGACAACTGACCTACTCAAACCAATAAAGTTCATTCAGATTGTTTTTATAATTTTGTAAAATGATAAATAAGTCGTTTTTTGATGTGTATTAATCTGCCTCACCTAAATTGGATACACGATCTTCCTGGTAAGACTCAAAGTTTTTTTTATCATTTTAAAAATAATATTTTAGGTCAAAAAGAATCACTCACTAAAAACTAATAAAACACACTTTTATTTTCTTGATAATTTATTAAAATGATTCATAGATAATTTTCTATGTGTAGTAATTGATCTCATGTAAAATTGAAAAATGATGGGACTAGTGTGATTCAATGTGCATGTTTCTAGTTAAAAATGAAATTTTAGTAAAATAGACTAGTGACGAAATCAAAACAGATAATATTAATTTTAATTGTTTTGATAAATTATTAAAAATATTTATAAGTAATTTAAGATGTTTTTTAATCATCCTCACCTCATTCCAACATACGGTGTGATCAATATGGCTCTAAGTGTGTCTTTCTATTTAAAATTGAAATTAATTTTAGTAATAAGGACAACTAACCTACTCAAGCCCAAGAGAACATATTCATATTTTTTGATACATTAGGAAAATGATACACAAGTAATTTTAGATTTCTAGGAATTAGTCTCACATGAATTTGATACATGATGTTCCTAGTATACCTCAATGTGTCTGTTATCAGTTTAAAGTTGACATTTTAGTTCAAAAAGTGGCACTCAATAAAAACCAAGAATACGTGCTCAAATTACCTTTCAAATAAAGGAAAACGATTTATAAGTGATTTGTGATATGTAGAAATTGGTCTCAGATAATACTGATACACAATGTGATCGGTCTGAGTCAAGGTTCATGTTTCCAGTTGACAATGACATTTTCGTAAAAAAGGAAAATAATGTACATAAAACTAAGAAAATAAATTAGTATTGTTTTTGATACTTTAGTAAAATGATACATAAGACATTTGATACATGTTGTATTTATTTAAACCTCAATCTAACACATGTTGTGAATGGTATGACTCCATGTTTGTCTTTTTGTTTAAAAATAACATCAATTTTAGTAAAATTGAATATTGGCCTACTCAAAATTGAAAAAACATAGTCGTATTATTTTTATACTACAGGAAATTGATTCATAAGTCATTTTTGACATTTTGAAACCATCCAAACCTCAATCTTATACATTATGTTCCCGTTATGACTCAATGTGTCTGTTGTCAGTTTAAAGTCAACATTTTAGTTCAAAAAGTGTCACTCAGTGAAAGCGAAGAAAACAATCAAATATTTTCTTAATAATTTATAAAAATGATTTAGAAGTCATTTTTTTATGCATTGTTATAACATAAAACCGACATATGATGAGACAGGTATGATTCAATGTGTGTGTTTATAATTTAAAATGACATTTTAGTAAAAAAGACAAGTGACATACTCAAAACATATAAAATTCATTTATATTATTTTAATACATTATTAAAATGATCTATAAGTAATCTAAGATTTTTTGAGTCAGCATCACCAAAATCTGATACACAGTGTGGCCGATATGACTCTAAGTGCACCTTTTTATATAAAATTGACAACAATTTTAGTACAAAGGAAAAATGACCTACTCCAAACTAAGAACACACATTCTTATTTTTTTTATACATTAGAAAAACGTTCAATAATTCATTGTTGACATTTAAGAATTAGACTCACATCAATATGATGTATGATGTTCCTAGTATGACTCAATGTGTTAGTTATCAGTTTAAAATTGACATTTTAGTTCAAAAAATGTCACTCACTAAAAACTGAGGAAACACACTTGGATTGTATAGATAATTTAGGAAAATGATTAATAAGTAATTTTTTATGTTAATGAACTTATATCACATAAAAATAACACATGATGTGATCTGTATGGTTTAAAGTGTGTGTTTCCAGTTTAAAATGATATTTTTATAAAAACGAAAAGTTACATAATCAAAACCAAGAAAACACATTAGATTTGTATTGATATATCATGAAAATGATCCATATATCATTTGAAATGTTTTTGAATCAATCATATGTCAATAAAATTCTTGGAAATTAGGACTCCAGGAGCATCGTTTCTATATATAAGTGTCATTTTTGTTTAAAACATGCATCACATAGCAAAAAATGAGTAAATGAGCCTATATTTTTTATATTAGTTTGGTTAGTGGATGGGGAATAAAAAATGAAAACCTATATAAATGCACATGGGGATGCTCAAAATTGTGACCACACAAACATCACCACATGATGCATCCACTAGTTTGTGCATGTGGGGATTATTCTTATACTTTTTTAATTAATTATCACAGAGATAATTCTTGATTAAGAACATGAAATGTTGTGACATATAAGAATCAACCATAACTCAATATGACACACATTGTTCCTAGTATGACTCAAAGTTTAGTTTAAACTTAAAACTTTCTGTTAATTTAGTTTTTTATATTTTTACCCACAAAAGAATTGATTTCTTATACAGGTGTGTTATTTTGCTCGAGCATGGGTAGTTTGTTCGAAAAAAGAATGAGTCGAGGTTCAGATAAAAAAAATGAACATTAATTTTTTTTAATGTTTTTAGTGATTTTTACATATGTAATTGTATAAACCATTGTTTTAAATTTCTCAAATATAGTGTTTTTTATTGTATTTGTGTTCAAAATTTCATTTCATTTTTATTATGTATTGGTACGTGATTTTGTTGATATATGGTGGTGCTTTTGGTGATGTGGTATGATATTGTAGCATATTTTACTAGGGTTGTAGGGTGATGTTACAACACAATAAATTATTACACTTTTCATCTCTTTAAAAGCATGGATAGAAGTACCCTTTATAGACACTCCAATTAGTGTCGATAAAGGTCCCCTTTATCAGTGCTAAATAAAATCACTAATAAATACCATAATTTATAAGGAATAATAAAATATTAGGGATTATAATCTCTCTCCAATAGTCAATGATGATAAAGGCCATTTTTTAACTATTAAATGCATATTTTTTAGTTGTTCATCGAGGCCTCATAATAGGCGTCCATGAATCTATATCACTTACCACCTCCCTAGCTGGTGATACCTTCTATAGTTCCCAACTCTATGGAATTAGTTTTTAATTTTTAATTATTTACATTCATTAATGTTTAATTATTTACTAATATGAAATTGTATGTTCCTAATTATTAATTATGAAATGTTAATTATCTATTATATATTATTCAGAAATTGTTTGAAGTTTGAGTTGGTAGACTAACCCACACCATCAAAGGTTTTATTAAATACAATAGTACAAGAGTTAATGTTTTAGGTGTATATATCATACACAATTAGGGAGTTATTTATTTCCATTTAAAAACATGATAATTGATATTTTTGAAATTAGAATTCAATATAAGTCCAGTGATGATGTCTGATGTTGAGCATGTATTTGAACATATTCAAGAAAATATGAGTTGAACATTAGATTACTTGTGGAATTTTATATATTTGTGTAACAAAATAATTCAAGAATACCAAACCATATATGTAAATCCACTTTTCATCCATAATAATTAAATAAGACTATCTCTAGAAGAGTTCCTAAATCCATGAATTAAAATCCTATCTAAGGAGAAATTACACAAATAACTAATGTTTTCATTACTAATAGCTCTAAAGATTTGATTAATGGAGTATTCCATCAAATATGTGACTATAAAATCATTCCATTATTCATCACTTATAACATGGATTTATTGAATCACCAATGTTATGAATATCATGAAATCACATCCCGATCATTATTACCTGCCAACATTTCATTTGTATACCAATTATTAGTAGATTAAATCATCCAATGGAAAGAAACATAATATGACTAAGAGGAATCAAGAAAATCCAGAATAAAATTATGTATAAAAGATGCATTTAATGTGATGGAATAATTGACCAATTTAGATTAATCCACGGTTCTATCATTAATGATTTTTTAGAAATAAAAAATATATTTTTTTCAATGAAGATCTATAAAAAATATTATCATAAATGAATCAAAAATACCCACAGTGTAACCAATATTTGATATAGCATATATTGGATAATATATCACAATATTTTGAACAAAGAGTATCCTTAATGAAGTTGACTAGTGGTTTAGAAGAAATAATTATAGGGATCATATCAACCCCTGAGATCAAATTTTATGTTAAGCTTCCTTAAACTAGATTTTTAGTGATATATTGTCAATATAGAATAAATCATTATATAAATCTTCCCATCATGAACTATATACTATGATAAAGGTAACAAACAATCGACGGAAATAATTTATCAATGTAATAAACATTCCAAACTAAATCCATTTGAATAAACAATCATACAAAGATACTAAATGAGGTAACTATGTTCCAATGAATCATTTCCATAGATTAATGATAAATCTAGTAGTAGTTTCACAATCAAATTTAATTTCAATTTTGGAAATCATTTGTTCCCAGATTGAAAAATAATCATTAAAAACGATATATCTAGCAACAAATTTATTGAAGATACAATATCTGGTTCACAAATCAATTTATAGATCACAAAATTATGGACACATTAATCTCTGAGATCATTCATAACCATCCCTACATTTCATCCTTTCTCTAACATTATGAGGATTAAAATTTCTCTAAAACCATTTATGGAAATTGAGAATTATTTTTTAGACTTGATTTTTCCATCCTCAATAAAACCAATGGATGTCATTATGATAATCATTTAAAAATTTGAGTAGTATTTATGTTCTAATTGTTTTCTTGTGCGGTGGTAAAGGAATTCTTCATCACCATATTTTGAATTATTCCATTTCAAAGTTGAGCGGAAACAATTAACACCAATATGTTGAATTTTAAAAAGTTATTAGGAATCCAGAATAGATTACAAGAATTCATTTTACTCTATATATTCCTCAGAATATATATTAGAGGAAAAATATATCATGTTATCCCCATGATAATATAGAAATAACATCGTATCTTCGGGTATATCAGTAGGATAAAATAAAAGGAAATCTTTTTGTGTAGTCATCTAAAAAATATGATTATGTCTTCATTTTTTTAGAAAAATATGTTCATATTAAAAATTTATCATTAATTATTAACAAACATTCCTTTATAATTATTAATTATTATTAATCTATTCCAGAGATTTCTTTTAAAAGACCATCCCAAAAATAACATAAAATAGATTTTTTTGTAATTATATATACTACAAATTATTTAGTAATAGCTAATAATTTATATATTATAATTATTAAATTTATAGTGTTCTGATTTAAAATATTTATTATTATTAGTTATTAATTAGAATTGATGAATTCTAAATTATATATATTATTTATTTATTAACTATTTAAAAATTATCAATATTCATTGGTAATTAATAATGATGCATGATTACCAATTAATGATTGATTATTAATTTTTAATTGTAAGTTTTTAGTTGTTTTTTATTAATTTTAATTAAAATTATTTTAATTACAAGTCATTAAATACTAATTCTAAATTATTAATTATCTATAATTCATTATAAATTATAAAATATTAATTATTTATTATTAATATTTGATCATTATTATTTATATTTTATTTAATATTTTAACAAAATATTAAATATATATTATTATTTATTAATTATTGAATGTTAGAAATTAATTTTTTATTATTTATCATTAACTATTTATTTTTATTGAAATTTTAATTAATAATTATTATATCACAAATAGATTTTATATTAATTAATTAATAGATATTAACATATAAATATTTTATTTTTTATATTTTATTTTCATTGTATAATTATTAAAAACCTTTCCAAAAATAATAATACTTAATAACTAGTTTTTATAATTACCAAAAAATATTAAATATTTATTATGAATTATTAAATAATTATTATTTTTTGTAATTTATGTCCATCTTAGTGAGTATTAAAGAGTTAATTAATGCAGAATAGGGTCAAGTTGTGTTCAGTGGGGATTCTCAAGGGTAGAAGGATAGTTCTCCACTGAGTATGGAATAGTACATCCTTAAGGTGCCTGACCTCAATGAAAAAGGTGGCCACATGGAAGAACTCTCTTGTGAAACAATGTGTCGACTCTTATCCAAATGAATTATCAACACATGTAGTCATGGGGGTTATGATCCCAAAATGTTTAACCTATAGTTTGTCTTATGATCTAATCATGCTGGTACTTCAATTCCATTCCATATCATGGGCCTTCTGTCGTCATTTTAGGGGTGTCCTTCATGCCTTGCATCTTTGGTCATTGGACTACTTATAATATGGTGTGTGAAGGCCTATAAAGTGAATAAATAAAGTACTTATAATTTTTAATGTACATTAATTTAGTTTAGTGGTTAGTAGATCGAGTGTTAAGTGAAACTAGGTGAGATTAGTGCAATATTTAGTGACATACTTAAAAGTATTTGTGTATGTAGGATCGAAATAGTGTTGTAGATGCTCAATTTACAAGAGGGTGGGTGAATTGTATACTTTAAAAATTCCTTTGAACCTTTAAAGTTAGTTAAGAATAACTATGTTTTCCTTACGAAAAGAAAAAGGCTAAATTTAATAAAGTTAAACTTACCAAATTCACAACACCTCTAACACCAAACAAAACTTGAAAAGAGATTCCGAAAGTAGGTTCCGGAAATATGGTTCTGGAAATAGTACCTTAACAAAGGATTACAATATGAGATTCTACCTTAAAGCGTATAGAATCTAAATGACACAGAGTACAAATAAGGAAGTATAAGAAAGTTATAGTTTCCTTAGAATACAAAATGCAGCGTAAAATAAACAAGTAGTTAAACTACAAGTAACAAGATATAAGTCTTTTAACCCAAAGAGAAGGGTATACAACAACATGGGATAAAGGTCCCTTGATTTATACTTTCAAGAAATTCTGTCTTACCCACACCAGGGTAAGCCCTCGATACGAAGATCAGAGTCTCTGTCTTGCTATCCCCGCAAGCCCTCAACTTCAAGGTAGTTGGAAACCTCTGTCTTCCTCAGCAAGGAATCCCTCGAACTTCAAGGTAGTCGGCACCTCTGTCTTCCTATCCCCGGAAGCCCTCGAATGTAATCACTAACATTCAGAGTCGTACGAACCTTTGAGAGTTAATAGGAGCCTCTCTCTCTAGAAATTACTTCAACAACATGTATGCACAAAAACAAGTTGTTCATCTGTCAACTGTCTCAAACTCTTTCAAATGAGCTCTTATTTATAGGTAAGGTCGGCCTCCTTCCCAATGGTCATATTTTCCTTAAAGATCGGAGGGACCTGTACACGTGTCACTTAGACAATGGTTAGTTTATAACAAAATAGATGACATCATTTTATAACAAAACAAGTGTAACAGAATGTACGACATCTTTTTAAAAACTAACTCAAAAGTTCGGAATGTAAGCATCGGAGTGAAGGTTCGGAGTGTAAGGAAAATAATAAAGAGTATACAAATTATAGAAGTGTAAGTAGAATAAAAGTTTATAGTCTAACCAAAATATTTTTCAGATACTAAATTAATTCAGAGTGTATAAAACAAAGACGATTAGATTCTGTTTAATAGATGAATTCGGAATGAGAATTCGGAATGAGAATTTGTAATGAGAATTCTTTATCAGAATTCGTAATGAGATTTCTTCATTATAATTTGTAATGAGAATTCCTCATCAGAATTCGTAATGGGAATTACTCATCAGAATTCGTAGTGATAATTCCTCATTAGAATTCATAATGTGAATTCGTCATCAGAATTCGTAATGAGAATTAAACATTAGAATTCGTATTGAGAATTCGTTATCGAACTTCATAAGAATTCGTATACTGAATATGGATTAAAACTGTATTCGGAATTCGGAATGAAACTTTTTCACAGTTCTTATCCAGAATTCGGATCCTAAAACAGAATACTTCATATCAAATTTTCAAGTAATTCCGAGAAAACAGAAATGAATCTGAATCTTATACTTAAGAATAATCTTGATGAAAATATGATAAGGATAGTTTTTCTTATAAAAGCAATTTTCCTTATAAAAGCAATTATCCTTAAGAAAGCAATTTTCCTTATAAAAGCAATTTTCCTTAAGAATGAAATTTCCCTTAAGATAAGGTGTTTGTGATTTTCAAAACAAGAAGGAACGGAAAAGTCATGAGGAAAACCTATTTGACTCAACAGTGTAATGAAAGATAAATATTGAAACATATAAGTCAAATAACATATTTAACATATTAAATAACATAAATTCATTTATAGGTATCATTAGTACTAAGAGCATTAATAAATAATGAGTCTTTGTTGTAACATTGTTATATTCTTTGAAATATTTATTTTTTAAATAAATTTAATTACATTGTAAGGTTGCGATATAAACAAACTCATGTTTAAAAAAATTGAATTATAAATAATATTATTTAAATTTAAATCATACAACTTACTATTAAAATTGACAATAAAGATATAAATAACTAAAAAATTTAAATTATTTATAAGGTTTTTAGATAACTAAAATATATTCATAGATAAGTACTTAATTTTTAGTAATGTCTATATGCAGCCAAAATACAATATTCTTCAAAAAATATTTTAATTTTTTTTGTAAAAAAAATTATTCTGCTCTATATTTAGAAAATTTATTTGAATTAAATAACTAAATTTTTAAAATAAAAATTTAAAATTTATCATACCATGATTATTTGAGAAATTTTTAAATAGAATTTTCTTTTGATGAATAGTTGATTTTCATTAAGAAAATACATTTTCATGAAAATTGATTTATAAAGTTCCTTATTTTTATAAAATGGTTTAGAAGTAAAATTACTTTTGTTAAATTATTATTAATCCAATTTTGTTCATTGAAATTAATTATATTCTTATGTTTGATATGAACACCTTTTATACTTTTTAAAACATATCTTTGGATTATTGATTTTTCAACGCATTTATAGATTTAATATTAAAATAAATTCATAAAAATATGGGAATTGAATTTGATAAAATAGATTCCACATTTTTATTGAAAATATATAATATTATATAATTCTTTGAACTTAATTTTTTCTCATAATGAATAGTAAAAATAGTATAAATTTATTGTCGTAGTTATGGTACAAATGAGTGTTTGACCATTACATGAAATTTTGTTAATACTAATTTTCCAACTAATGGATTTTTTTTATAAATTGGGTATATTTATAATTAGTTGGTAAAAATTATCTAATAACAATAATTTTATTCTACATCTTAAATGAAAAATTAACAAAGTAAAAAAACTAGTTACTATGTTGATAACTAAACTTGTAAAAGTCAACATATAGGTTAAGAAAATAACATGTTTAAAACATGTGTATATTTTAGTGTTCTATGTGTAGTTAATCTAATTCCATCCCCAATATCTTCCTTAATTCCCTTACCAAATCAAATAGGACTTGGATTAAATATAAAACCCTCCTAATAAGGATTTTTGGGAAAAAATAAAGAGGTTTTCATAAGGAGAGGTATTGTTCTTAAGCAAGAATTTTTTGTTTTATATCTTAATCCACATAGATAAAATTTTATTAAAAAATTATTATAATATTAAAACATTATATAATTCATAAATACATGTTATTATTAAAATATCAAAACCTATACCTATCACAGCTTCCATTAATTGGCAAATGAATCTTTCGATCCTGTTTATAGCGAACCACTACCACACAAACTGATGTAATTTATCATCCATCACCACCTTTAATGGTTGTCTATAGTAATGTTATTAAACTATATATATGTAATTTATGAAATATGTATACTTATATAATGATAATATCACATGAAACTTCTTACATTCCAATCTGTTGAGAAATGATAAAGTCGTTACTGTGTACGTGGGAACTATCGTATAAATAAAGTAATGCAGTATAATTTTCATTTCATTTAGAAATAGATGTTAATATTAATTGAATTAATGAATTTATATAATATATATGATATTGAAATTATTTTAGAAAAGTGATTTTTAATTTACCATTCTTTCATTACATCCATTGAAAAATTCAAACAATGCTTAGTGTACATACAACCTAACATCTCCATGAATGGTGTAATTCATTTTTCTGTATCTAATTTTATTGTTGAATTTTAATATTTATATGATGAATTTATATGATATTTATATATCAATTATTATTATTGATATTATTTAAACATAATAAATATATAAGGTACAATACTACTGAAGCAAAACATACTTGAAAAATGATGTAGTCATTACCCAGAACCGTGATTTTAATAATGAATTTTTAATAAATGGGTGATATAATGTTATATGTAAATAATATATTATATTATATATGATAATTTTTATTAAAAATATGTATAATAAACTTATATTTTATTACATTAGGTTTTCATGTGTTTGAACATCATCAGGACATTATGAGACTACTTTTTATCTCAATTTTTTTCTATGGGACACATGAAATATTCACCACCTGTGTCTATTGTGTGGGGTATATACATCTAATTAATATATCTTATTATTATTCTCACAAAAATTGTGGCATATTCATATCCATATCATGTTCATTTTTTCTTGAGTCTTATGATTCAAATGTTACGAAAGTGGTATAGATTTTATGATACAATCACATTTTTTATTGAGATTGATTAGGAATATTATTGTGATGATGAAATATTATGATATATATCTGATGAAACTCAAGTGTTTTATACAATTATGTTTATTTCTATAAATCATATTTTTTCCCGTTTATATTTGTATATTCAATAACTAAAGAGTCTAAAATAATTTCTTAATGAAAATTGACATTATTTCTCTCTTCCATAAAAAATCATTTCTCTTCAATACCTATGTGTTAAAAAATTGTTTTAAAGGATGTTTTTAATACTGCAATACTATTTATTAATGTCTTTTTTTCCAAATGTTTTACTTTTTAAAAAAATCATTTAAAGTAAATCTTCTTAACATTTTACACATGAGGATCATTTTAATTTTTATAAAAAATGTGATAAAAATAATTATTTTATCATATGTGGAATGATTGGAAATTTTCACCATTATGACCACAAAATTACTTAAAGATTCATTTTCATGGTTTCTAAGATCTTTTTATAGAAAATTTTTCCTTTAATATAATTTTTTTTATATTTTAATTATCTTATTTCAAAATGGTAAGGATATATTACTCATTAATGTGTTAATGATATGTTTAATGTATTTATATTCAATAATGACATCAACATTTGTTATTGGTTAATATTTACAAGGTATATTAACTAATGATACCATATATATTCATTACTTGGATGGCATATGATTTTGATGAATATATTTTTATGAAACCCAATCCATTTACTTGGGTCGGGAAATAATTAATTGATAAAATGTTTATGTAACCCATTTCTATCCAATGGATTATTCCGAGATAAAATTATTATGATACCAGTTTCTTTTCCATGGGTAATGTAATGATAAAATTCTTATGGAACCCATTTATTTTTCTATCATGAACTAAGTCAGGAGTTCATCCAAGCTGACACCCAACCCAGTCCAAGACATGGCCCGAAGGGTGCTCTTGAGCCCCAAGAGGTGACAACTAGTGTCGAGCATCAAAGTAGTCACAATGAGAATGATTTTTTATGAAACCAACCAGGATCAAATAAAAAAACTGAGCACGCAACATAACAAACAATAAATGAATATCAATAAATAAAAAAATTATCCATATACAACAACTTCTTGACGAAAATAGATGTATGTAAAAAACTGAGACCAAACCACACTGACATGGTCTCCACATGACCTCATGGTCACCAAATACTACAAGACCAAGCTGATTTAAAGGTACAACTAAACTAGAAACTTGAACCTACAAAATATTTCAGGTATATTGATGTTGAGTGGAACAAGTATGGTGTTAGCTTAAACAGATCAGGATATAATAACCATCGAGTCCATGCATTTCCTTTCCCAAAATAGTCTACAAACACTGGCTTGAAATAAATATAGAAAATATGATTTTAAATCATTTATAAAAAGTAAACATAGTAATCCATAAACTTACTTTTTATAACTATAATATCCTGATTTTTACAATGGGAATAAAATCCCAATTTTTGATAAACTATAAATGTCTTCTATAAAAAAAATATTTATCTATGAAATTAACTTAAAATGTTTGAAAGACATTTCGTAAGGATAAAATCCTAGTTAACACTTTGAAATATTCAATGGAATATTCTTAAGGTCAGGCACTGAGTTAGTGTGAGATTTAGAGACCCACAAATCCTTGGTAAATACTGAATAAAAATATTAAATATATTGGATTATGCACCAACTTTTTATTCAAAGTAATTGAATTCCTCCAAACGGTGTGTCATATTGAATATCTATGACCACAAAAATGATTGGAATAAGGTTTTTACCCTAGGGAATATAATGTTTGTAAGCGTTAGACATTTGCGTCTCCCGCTCATGAAAATAACCCTTCTATATTAAACTAAATTTTAATCAATTTTTTTGAATATTTTATAATTTATATCTGTCAAAAGGTGTGTCGAATGAGAAATATGATACCATCGTTTGGTGTATAATGGGGTGTTTACCCTAGGTTGGGTAAATTTTTCATGCACAATAGGCATTTGGTTTTATTTAATTTTTAAGTTAAATAACTAATTTAATTAATTTAATTCTAAATACTGATTTAATAAAATTAAATGAGAAAATAATTTTTTTAGGTCTCTATCAAAATCCTCCAATGTATTTATTCCATGGTTGATAGACTATCAATCTCAAACTTTAAATTTTCATCATATATTGACTCATTTAATTAAGTAATGTAATCATTCGGTAAAACTAAGTGATTTGTAATGAATTTTGGGTGAAACCATTGTGTATTTTGGGGTTTCGCTGAAACACATGGTTGGACAGGCAGTAGGGTTCTTCAAATAGCCTATATTCCTATTCTTTTTTTAGGATCTCACCTTCTGATCAAATATACCTCCTTACACATGTTGGGGAAGGAGTTAAACAACACCTCTGGACATCTCATCTAGTTGTGGCACATGCACTTTGCTCTTCTTCCATGTAAGTCTACGCAAGTCTGAAGACGACCGTTTTTTTAATTTATTACCCCTTATTTTATAAATTCTATAAAAATATATTAAATAATTAATTATTATTATTAATTATTTATAATTATCCATGATAGTTTCTTACCCAAAATTTTATCAATGAAAATTTACAGATTATCATGATTAATTTTGTGTGTTCCTTGAAGATAGTAATTTAGATTTTTAAAATGATAATTTGTATGAAATTAATATTTTATAATTGTCAATGAAAATTTATAGAATTATAATGGGATAATTGATTTTGTAATTATTGGAAGATAATTACTTTTATTCATCAAAAGATTATTTTAATATTTATAAAATTCTAATTTGAAAATTATTCATTAGAGATAAAATATTATTTCATGTAACATTTTAAATGATAATTTGAAATTATTGTGGAGAGTTAAAATATTATCACATGAAATATTTTAATCAATAAATTTAAATTATCCCTGAGATGGAAATTATTATAGAATTTGATTTTTTTTTAAATTGATAATTTTAAAATTTACTATGAGATTGGATGTATCATCATATGTGGTATTTTATTTTATTTTTAATAAATTATCTAGTTTTGGTTTTAGAGACCCTTGACATACCTCGAGCATTGATACACCGACAACTTGAGCCTTTGATGTGTCACATTTGAAAATAATAAAACTGTAAAGAGGTTTTTATGACTTTTTAGGTAGGAGGTTCCTTCCCATTTTGAGGCATATATATATATATTGTTTTATCATTGTGTGATGTTTATGTTTGACTAACCCATGGTTATGATGAATTACATGTAAGTGTGTGAATATCCATGTGCATAATTATTTTGGTGTGATTATCATATCTTTGATCATAGTGTGGCTTATCATTTCTTATTATGACATGTTTTTTATATGTGTTAAATAATCTATGGAGTTGTTTTGATGGTACCAAGATACTCAGGTGGATCCTTGAGGTTGGGTATATGAGGTTACACAATATTATGTGGTCAACATGCCCTTAATGGCTGGCGTGGCTACCCCTATAGAGGGGAAAGCATAGTGGCTAGCTGGAAGATACTAAGATACATAGGTCAATCATTAAGGGTGGGAGTTATGTGGTCCAATGGCTGTTTACTCAACCTACTGCATTCCTAACATCCTTAAAGGTGGATGTGGCTACCCCTGTAGAGGGGAAAGCATAGTGTCTTGCTAGTATAAACTTGTCATGGATTCCTATGAACATGGGTCATGGGTGATTAAAAGGATAAACAGACAAAAGATATACCCGAAGGAACATATGATATTTCTATATTAACCACTGGAATGGTGGGGTGATCTATGTGACCACAATGTAGGTATGTGTGTTCTTGAAGTTCTAACGGGAAATGAGTTGAAGCAGGTGGGGAAGGGGCTTGTGGTGGCTTGTTCAATGCACAATGACTCATCACATGTATGTTTATTGAGAATTTACTTATTTTATGATATACATTGTTATATATTTTGTGAACTTATTGTAAGGATGTATTTGTGGGGTCCTATCGAGCCTTGTACTCACACCCTACTAGGGAATTTCGGTGTTCTTGTAGATTTCATGACTAGAGATTCTGGGAAAAGCAAGGGCCCTATGGAGAGCAGTTGAGCGATGGAGAATGGACATGGAGAAGACTGGTAAAGATAATAAATTACTTTGTATAAATTTATTTATTTACTTTTATCTTGTATTTCTCTTCCGATTTATACTATAGGCATGCTTACCACTCTGGGAGGTCTTATATATATAAATTTATTTATCTTATTCCTTAATTTACTCTGATTTTTTATTATTTGTTTAATTCATTATTATAAATCCCTTGACCTGATATAGAGTGTATAGTCTTCCCATGATTTCACTCGAGACCATCACTACTATTTGGAAACCTCTTATATATGGGAGGCACGCATGAGGTTATGTATCATTTCAGATCATATCTTATGGTATGGGAGAGGATGTTACATTTAAAAAAAAAACACACACATCTTTCCTTTTCAAAAATGGTTTTTCGTTCCACAACCCATTTTAAAATCTAGAACCCAAATACAAATCGAAACCAGATAACCAAAAAGTGGCTGTGTAGAAATTAAACAAAAAAACTAGGAACAACTAGTAAATCCAATATCCAATATGCAACAGAAATGAATAGAACATATAGATAATAATTTTTTTATCGAGAGAGTAACTCAAGAGGGTGTGAGTTGAGGTCACAATGAAATTTCTATAAATAAATAGACTAAATGATAAAAACCCCTAAATAAAATAAACTGGACAATTAATCAAAACAACAGATTGATATAAGATCTATCCTTTTATAAGATTTCTTAAAGAGTTCTTTAGTCTCAGTTAAAATACGATTTAGTAACACCCTCTCTTTTGAGACCAATTCTCTTAGATAGAAACATGTCTAAACACTAGTTAATATTAGTTATCAATTTTTTTTTTGTTTTTTAATGAAATTTTATCTTAAATATGATTGAAAATCAAAACAAACAACACATTAACACGGTTGAATAAACAAGAGGCCCAGTATAAATGTGAGACCTAATCCCCTACACTTGGAAATCACCTGTTTCCAAGAATATTATGAATATAATCAAATAATTCCCCAACCTAGAATAGGTATATAGTCAACAAAAATAATCTATTCAGGCTAAAAATTATCTTCTATATTAAAATGTGGGATGAAAGAAAATCACAAGTCACATAGGGAACTCTTCCACAAACATAGTGGGAAATAGACTGAGAAAGGATATAATGACATGTATTCTCCTAGAATATGTAAGAGAAAATGTGTGTTGGATAACATTAAAACAACACACTACTCAAAATTAAAAAAAATAATAATAAACATGAAAATAAAAACGTTAGTCTGATGTGTTCTGTCTATTTTTAATCCTCATATCAGAAATGGTTAAGAGTCTATTATTTGTTCTGGAAAATTTGAAGTAGAAAATAGGATCCAATAAATCTGTAGGGATTCTTCAGTTTATCTATATTTTTCCCTATCAATCTAATTAATGGGTTTAATATTTTTATGTCATTTATCTTCATATAATGTGACTTTGTAGGTTTTTGAGAATACAAAAAATCAATCTCATAATTTTATTGATCAACAATAATATCTATATATGTATATCATCATTATTTAAAGAGATATATTATTCACAAATATATATCAGTGCTTGTTGAAGAAGATCTACATTCCAAGGATTAGATTTTATTATTTCCTGAGGACTTGTCAAACCATATAGGAATATATATTTTTCATTGAACCATTCACACCTAATATCTCAGACAACAATGATAATAAGAGTGCTGGAAGTGACTCAACATATGGTAGTGAATCCACTGATAGTAACTCCTTGGGAGGTAGTAGTGACTCTCTTCTGATAGTAGATCATCTTGTCTATAACAGTGACTTGATTTTTGAGGTATCTTATCCAGGTGGTAATGGTGAATTCAGTCTGGTGTTAGCGGTGACTTGTAAACAATGGTGTCTTTTGATAACTCTTAGTATGAATATAATATAAGTAATATGTTCAAATAAAAGTCAATCATACAACATGTGAAACATTTGTAATAAATGAATCATGGTTTGTAATCATTAAAATAAGAGATTTCTAACACACTCAAATTAAGTGGGTTCCAACATTTTCCCTCATTTTGGTGATCACAAAACATGGCATTTAATAAATCATGTATTAAAAAGTAATCTACAATAAGTAGAAATATATGGTAGTTAGAAAACAATATGATGATGACATAAATTCCCAATTATCTCCCCCTTTGATATCATCAAAAGATAACAAAATATAAAAAATAACATAAAGGATTTCCATTAACTATGTACCAAAATGATAGGGAATAAAATAATAATATTATTATTGGAAGAAAGTGCAAGATCCTTATTAAGGAGATAACATCAAAACTGGTTCACCACTTAGAGGATGGTATATGATCATATTTCCCCTTCCCTTTTTGTTTTTCACAATCTATTTCATCATCCTAAGAAGAGATTGTAAAATTATAATTTGAGGAAAAGGATTCAACGGTTGGCAGAGCAGTAGAAGGAGGTAGTGGTTCTATGAAAAGAACTGGTATGAGTTGTTTGATAGCGTAAAATAGAGACAAACATAGCGGTTGAAATGGTGGAGGCATAAGACCGGTGGTCTATGAGACTAGATTAGGCCTATACATAAATGTGATTGTGGTTGTGGTTGAAAGAATTAAAGAAACAGGAATGGACTCCTGAGCAATAATAGTGGTTTAATAGACGTAAAGATATGGTTTCAGAAGATTTATGATGTCCATAATTACAGAACCTCCTCATTCCATCACATTAATGAAAATTTCATTTTCCTCCATAAAACTCTCAAGAGCTGGTGTAAGAACATTTAACTGAATCTCTTATTCCATAAAGTCTATTTTCATTGGTGAGATCATCAAGATATCAGAAAGAAACATGAAATTATATGACATATCATGCATAGTGTAGATCTTTGACAAATAATTTTGGATAGACTTTTTGATCACTACCTCATCTTTTCAGATATCACTAGAATAATATTTTAACAATTGATGGATATGTTCACCATGAATATGTGTATTCCTAATCTATTCTTCGTGATTACTAACATCACCCAAGGAATTTATTATTTGTTCTATGAATAAATGTTACCACATATCTCTATAAAACTGTACTAGAGTAGGAGAAGGGGCATATGATGTAAAGTCAGTAGAATTCAAACAATCCAACTTCTGAGAAGAAATCATAAAATATAAAAAAGAGGCTTTTAAACCCTCTACTGAAGATTTCAAACTAGCTACCTCATATGTCAGTTTTTTATTTTCAACCACTATTTATTGAATATTAAAATGAATTCATGGTTGAAGATGAGATATAGAAATCTCTAAAAAATATCTAATATTTTCATCATTAAGAATATTTGTATGACATTTTTGGGAGTTCAAAACCTGTGAAATGTATTATACCAAATTGTTTCTCTAGGATCCCATATAGAAATGAAAATCCCTCTATAAAGAATCTATACCAGATTTGGTTACAACATTATGAGGTAACATTGATGGGGTATTGGAAATATTTCCATTCTCATGTGATACTGCATCCTCACTTGGTCTTTCAATATCCATGGGAGTGAAAGGTTGTAACTCACTTGCTTCATTTATATGATTCACTATGAATCCTTATCTTTAGAATTCAAGTTCAACATCTGAATCACTATATGTCAGACCATGTCTTATAAAACTGTGATATTTCTCCCATTAGTCAAAGTCCTTAACTAAATATCATACATATGGAATAATTGGAGTGTATCTAGGATTTTGAGAGCATTGACCAACTTCAGTTCTTGAGGGAATAAGTAATGTTTGTTCAAGTTATAAAGTGGGTGTCCGTAGACTCTGATCCACTGGAACTGAATGATTAACTAGAATGGTAGTCAAATCCCAATTAGTTGTATCTCGAAAAACTTTTGGATGATTGCTTTCCAAAATCTCCAATGATTCTAACTGATCCTGTTCAACTAACTTCTCATCTAGATTTGGACTCTTCACCCATTCACTATCATCTTCCATATTCGTTGAAAGAAATATTGTAATACCATGTACTTGTGTATCCCTAGACTGACTTTCATAGATGATATTGGAAACAATTGGTTTAGAATGTTGAAAAGTATCTAACACTTGGATAGGATCAACACCATTCGTTTTATTCCCCTCAGGATTATAACCACCTTCTTTATGTTGTTCAACTCTATGAACAGAGCCACTATACTTATTTTCAACATCAATATTCTCATCATGATCTTCATAAAATTTATCCTTATCATTATTTATGGAATATTCATCTTATTTCTCAAGATCCATGATCTGATTATCTACACTTTTAAAAACATTATCATTTCCATCACAATTAATATCCTCAATTGAGGTCTCAGAGGTAGATGATTTATAATTAGATTATTCAGAAACTTCATTATCTTCTATATTATAATGCTCATATAAGAGTGTTTCCCTAAAAGGTAGATACCTTATAGAACTGAAATGCTTAATGAATACTCTTGGTGGAGATTTTATGATCTATGGATAACTTCCTTCTTCAATTGACTTAGATTCTTCTTCTTTTTCATCTCTTTCAATAATAACACTTATAATAGAATACTCAAGAATCTCATCAGGTTCAAGACCGAGATCCACTATATCCTTTGGTCTAGTTTGGTGATCTATAGGGTTAAAATCATAAAATATTATTTCATGATCCCTAACCCAAAATCCATTCCAGGGATTCCAATCCACTTTAACTCTTTTTTTGGTTGAAATTGACAAGAAAAGAACCACCCATTTTAACCTCAGCTTCTTCTCTAGTCTTGAAATATGCTTTTGCATCTAGGATGGAAGAGACCATTTTGGGATAAATGAGGGAGTTTGATCTGGATCTTTTCATGCACATCTCATTCATGTGGACCATCAAAAATCTAAAAATATTTACTCTTTTCCATTTCTTCCTCATATACATAAAGTAAACATCTTGATATCTCATTGTGTTGACGTATTTATTCCTTGTACATAAAACATGTTGTAAAAACTTAAAGGGTATCTTGGACTCACCATCAAGATCTATATCTATTGACCTCCTCTAGGTTTGATTTCCAGTTTGTTTTATGAGATCCTCCTCTTACTTACTATTTGGAATACTGCCTTGGAATTCTTTATAAACACCTTTGGGAGGAATCTATAAACATTTTCCCATTATATAGAAGACAAAAAAATCAATTCTCCATCTATACTACTATGTATTCTATATTATTTTTATCATGAATCGTCCCCCAGAGCCTATGTCGTGACTACCCCAAGCCCCCCTTCAATAGTCTAGGGGTTGGAGACTAGCACTAGAAAGATATTTCTTTAAAACTAGGAAGGCATTGCCTTTAATCCTACAAACACACAAACCAAGAACACGATAAGATGAAAAAAACATAGTAAAAATGAAGTAACGAAAGTGTGTACTAAACGTAAAGGGGGCCAGAATACAAGTCCAATTAAAATATACAACTACAACAAAAAATAGTTCCTAAGATCGTTCACTAAGGATCCTACCAGAAGGTTAGGTATAGATCATCTTCGCAGCTCTCCATGTCAACCAGTCACTTCAATGTACTACATGGTCCTGGCTCCACAAAGTCTCAGCCAAGCTGCTCATCGTATACACAAGACACGACAAGGTACAGGTGAAGCCCATACTGAGGTGAGTATAACAATACCTAGTAAGGACCCCAAGACCCCCAAAGGTCTCCCAGAATTACACAAAGTAAAAAACCACAAATCATGGCCACAAACAAAAATCATGAAATAAAGATAATATACACTAGGTATACAAATCAGAGATCAAGAAGAAAGATGATTAGTATTAATCTATTTCATTTTATTCCATCATGAACTTCCAAAACTAAACCATGAAGATGTTGCTCTATTTTTAATCCAAACATGGTTGTATGTTACTGATCTATGATGGGCTTCTCTAAGGCTAGTCCTCATCGGGTCGCGCACTACGGATCTACATGGGATCCCTAGGATGGTGATCCCCACATGGTCTCTATGGTTCTTATCCACACAGGGTCACTAGGATGATGATCCATACATGGTCTCTATGATGCAGATCCATATAGTTTTTCTATGATGTTGATCCACCCATGGTCTCTATGATTCTTATCCACATATGGTCACTCGTCAATTGATATCCATCCATAGGATTCCCTGAACTCGGTGTACTTGAGTTCTTTAGAATCTGCTACTCATGAAATTGGTCATTCCTAAACTTCCACAAAGCTCTTCAAATGAGTAACCCAAAGGACCTCCATGTTGTAAGGGTCCCAATGCAATAGACGACAGGTCAATCAGACACCCGGTCTTTAAGTTATAAGCGTTTTAGTACCGAGGGCCTAGTTGGATTCGGCTTTGATCCAACCCATCCATACTCCAACTTTCTCCAAAAGTTAGGAGCAGTATCTCAAAAGGATCATCTTGTTCCAAAAATTCCAGCACCATAGACGGTTCATCAAACATACGTTTATTTTTTGATATATGGCCTTTTAATAGAAACTAGGTCGGAAAGGTTTCGGGTCCGGTCTGACCGGGGTCCGACCCGACCCGACCTAAACTGGCTAGGATGGCCCGATTGAGATGGACTGTAGTAGGCTCAGCCCGCTGAGCTGCATGCTTGGCCTGGTTCTCCTTGGCTAGGCGTGACCCACAAGACAGCATGGGGGTCGGCTCCCCTCCCAAACGAACATTTGTTTGTTCGGTTTTCAACAGAGGCACCATGTGGCGCCGCACACAGTGTCAGCGGGACCCATGAGGTGCGGTTCCCCCTCTGCCAGGGCCTGAAGCCACGACCTCCCTCTAGAGTGTGTGACAATGTGCCTCCCACTACCAACGCGGCCGACCAAGGACCAGCCGCCATCTGCGCACCGGCAGGGCTTCCACGGGCCACCGGGTGAGCTCATGTGGTCCATTTTCCCTTCCTATTGCACCTACGGGCCTCCTGGGATACTTCCAACAATGTTTGGAACCGAGATTCATCTTTCCAACATATTTTCCAGTTTCCCACGAATAATGAAATTCAATGAATCAAAGGTAGAGGTTTTGGGCATTGTTTGGTTGGCACACACCCTCCGTGTTAGCAATATAACAAGGGTGATAGATCAAACATCATCGATAGAAGACTAAACCCCATTCAAAACTCCTGAAACAACCACCCAAAATTTCATACGAATCGTAGAATAACTTATTTTGGTTTATCCATGTTTGTCACATTTTTTAATGAAAATATATTGTTACAAGATCGCTTCAATTTAAACAAACACCCCTACCTCGGAATCATAGGAGATGTTGCGGTTGTGGGAGAAGAATCCACGTTTGATGAATCCACCATAATTCATCAATCCCGGATCATTTTCCACAATGATGTCGTCCAAGCCACCATTATTCATTGGATGGTTTGATCATTGCGGATTTTTCAGAGTTCTCTACCAATATCTTAACACCCTTTTCCTTTTCCCATGCTTTTAAAATCTGAAGGATGAGTTAAGAGAATAATCATCTTTTCAATTAAAGGTTCATTAATTGGTGTAATTAATGAACCACATTAATTAAACAAGGGGTGGTTACACAATCAATGTGTAACCATGAATTTAATGTCCCTTATTAAATGTCCGACCATCTCTGTGGTCCCCGCCTCCATCACTCAAGAGGTAGTAAAAAATAATATAACATTTTATTTTATTTTATTTTTCTTTCAAAAAGTTTGTGAAACTATCTTTTTATCTCAATCTACTATGGTTTAAGTTCAACATCCCATAAAAAAATCTCGGCATTATGAATTCAATGGCACCCTTAGATATCAATTCTGGGCACCGGTTCAAAAGTAAAAAATTCCCACTCGCACGTTTATTGAACGTACCTTTAAAAAATCCAAAATTCTGCTTTAGGAACACCGAGACTTGGAATCATGTGACGTCAAATTTCACAAACTTGTAATAATCCGAAATAATTTTAAAAAATATATATGGAATTTCAGGGTCTTTAAATTCTCCACACCTTAGGTATTTTCATCCCTGAACTCCACAACACAAACTAGGGAAACAAATGGAGGTACTTAGCACATATCTGAGACTCCCTCTCCCATGTGCTCTCTTGGATATTTCTTTGCTACCATCAAACTTAAACTAGAGGAATCGATCACCCATGAAGTACATGCTCTTGTCGATCCTCTATCTCTACCAGGAACTCCGCTAATGTCACCCCATCATCAATGTCAATCTCACCCCAGTCGATAACATGCGATGGATCATACACATACCTCCTCATTTATGACACATAGAAAATGTTATGCACATGGTGCATCTATGGGGGGATAGATAGATGGTACGCCACCTCGCCGACTCTATTGAGGATATAGAAAGGTATGATGAACCTCAGATATAGCTTGCCTCCCTGGCCAAATCTCTGCAATCCTCGTCGGGGTGAGACCTGTAAGAAGATGTGATCTCCCTCCTCGAACTTCAAGGGTCTTTGTCTCCTATCGACACAAAACATATTCCAGTTCTGTGTAGTATTCATCCTCTCCTGAATGATATGCACCTTCTCAATTGTATCTCATACCAACTCTGGGCCAATAAGTGTTGACTCCATTAAATCTATCGAACATATAGATGATCTGCAAGGTCGCCCATATAGGGCCCCAAACGGAGCCATGCCAATGGTGGAGTGTAACGGTCGTTGTATGAGAACTCCACCAGCATAATGTGGTCCTCCCAAATTTAGCCAAAATCAATGACACAAGAATGAATCCTGTCCTTGAGTGTTTGTATGGCCCGCTCCATCAGAACATCTGTCTGGGTATTGAAGGTGGTTCTCAAACGTTGTTGACTCTTGAATGCCTACTGTAATCCTTCCACAAGTGGGATGTTAAACGAGCATTGTGATCTGAGATGATTTTCGATGGAACCTCATGAAGTTGTATAATGTCTTGTATGTAATGACATCTCAAGACCTCTACTGATCCTTGATATCATATGGGTAGGATATTGGATAACTTGGTGAGTCGGTCAATGATCACCCATATAGAATCATGGCCCCTGAACATACGTGGTATCCCTATCACGTAGTCAATAAATATACCATACCAATTCCACTCAGGTACCTCATGTTGATGTGCTACGCCTGCTGGAATATGATGCACAGCCTTCACTTACTGACAATTGAGGCATCGTGATATGAACTCTACCACTGCTTTCTTCATCCATAACCACCAGTACTGACATCGGGGGTCCTGGTACATCTTAGCCACACCAATATGTACTTCCAAAGGGGATGTATGAAACTCTACAAACATCTCCTCTCATAGTGTCAATGGTACCATGGTGCGTCCTATGAAGAGGATGACATGATCCCCACTATCAAAAAATCCATCAAGATCTTGTCCTGAGGATATATGAGCATATCATACCTCACAGTATATGTCCCCAAGATGTTCCTCCCTAACTCACTGATGGAGTGGGGTAGTAACTGTCATAGAAAATAGGTAAGATGATCCATCAATATCCACAAAGTATAACTGAAACACGGCTAGTTGCTCTGTCGCCTCAATCAGCAACTGTAGGCTAGACCTCCTGCTGAGTTCGTCTGCCACCACGTTCCCCTTTCCATGAGTCTAGACTATCTCAAAGTCATAGTCCTAGAATAAATTTAGTCATTATCATTGTATCAGGTTCATGTACTTCTGTGAGAAGATATACCTGATACTCTTGTAATCAGAGTAGAGAGAAACACATTCGTCTATCTAGTATTGTCGCCTCATCTTCAAGGAGAAGACCACTACTGCTAACTCTATGTCATGGGTAGCATATTTCTTCTCATGCTATCATAGATGACGTGAGTTGTAGGCAATAACCACTCTCTCCTAAATCAGGAAACATCCTTGATCGGTCTATGATGTGTCACAATAGACTAAAAACCCAAAACCCTATTCTAGTAACCTCAGGATTGGGGCACTCGTTAGTCATTGCCTCAGGTCTTGAAAAATCTACTGGCATCTCTCCATCCACATGATGGGTTATCCCTTCCTAGTCAAGGCTGAAAAGGGTTTCATAACTCTGTTTAGTCAGGTATGAACCTCTATTAGTACCCTTCCAACCCCAGAAAGCACCTCACCTCAATCACACTCCTCGGTGGATCCCAAGAATGTTCTGATTATATATTCACCATATCTAATGTGACTCCAGCCTTCAAGATAATGTGTCCCAAAAAGTGGAACTATTCTATCTCTAACTTGAACTTTGGGAGATTGCCATAAATATGGTGCTCTCATAGTGTATATAGAACTATTTGTATGTGAGTGGAATCCTCCTCATCTGTCACTGAGTAAACCAAGATGTCATCAATTAAAAACTCCATGAAGCAATTGAGGTAAGGATGGAAGATCCAATTCATGAGTCCCATGAACATTGCAGGGGCATTGGTCATGCTGAAAGGCATTACCAAGAACTCATAGTGGCCATAAAAATATCTAAAATCCATATTATGTACATCTTCACCCAGTACCCTGAGCTAATGATATCCTAATCAAATGTCAATCTTCAAAAACTATCGACCTCCCTTCAGTTGGTCGAAAAGATCATCAATCCTCGGGGGTGGAAACTTGTTCTTTACAGTCACGAGGTTCAGGAGATAATAGTCAATTAAAATCCTCAGACTCCCATATGCCTTATTGGAAAAAAACTAGGGATCCCCATGGAGAAAAATTGGGCCATATGAAACCCTTCCTCTGCAAGTCCTCCAGTAGTACCTGCAACTCATGAATCTCCGTGGGAGCCATCCGATATTCCAGAGTAGATATCGGTGCCTTATAAAGGTACAAGATGATGTAAAAGTCTAACTCTCTACAAGGAAGTAGTCCCAGAACATAATCAGGAAGTAAATCAGTATACAGGTCCACCAATATAAGACAGCTTGAAATCCTAATTTCAACTACTCTGAGAGTACGGATATCCAACTAATGTGTGATCAGCTGAACCTTCCTCTAGGAAAGTACATCTAGACCTGAAAAGGTTCCATTCTCTCCAGTAATGGAAAACCTGGACCCATCCTCGTGAGCACACCGCACTTTGTGCCTAAAATAGTTAATATGAGCATGGACTATGGATACTAAGTCCATACCCAAGATGACATCATAAGGCCTTGACGCTGCAACTAGGAGATCCCTGCCAAAGCTCCCACCTCCTAGAGTAATCTCACACTACCGACAACAGTGTGTAATCATCAAATCCTCTCTTGTAGGAGTCTCCAATCATAAGGATTGAGCCAATGGCTCTACTGGAATATCTGAGCTCTGAACGAGAGCCCTAGAAATGGAATAGTGACTAAAACCTGTGTCTATAAGAACTACAGATATTTTGGAATAGAAACAGATTGCACCTATAATCATCTCTAAAGCACCATGGTTGTAGGCCTCAGCTGAATGAAGCAGATGTCGTCCTTGTTCGCCTGATCCCTGAGGTCGAGGTGGACAACCAGGATGTGGTGGTGGTAGAACTGCAAATCGCCACCCACCTCTTGATGCACGACCTGATATTATTCCATGTACACCGCCTTGTGAACATCCTCACTCAAATATCTTCCACAACCTTTGTAGTCCCTCGACCATCTTCTGATCGTCGGTATGGAGGATCAAGTAGTCGTTAGCTATTTGACCATGTCCGTCGCACATGAAGCACAATCTTCTCCTCTTCTGGCATACTCATCATCATGAGATCTGCACCTCCGACCCTGCATTCTGGGGTCATCCTCCAGAAGGTCTCGCCCACTTGGTCCTCTACGTCATCTACTTACTACCTACTATAGATGACTTAGATACATATCGTCTGGTGGTGAATCTCACCGTCGGTGCCTGCACATCTTAGAAACTCTCCACAAATAATGCTCGCTCAAGTGCTTTAGCCAGCATTAGGATATTGAGCGATATCATTGATGTCATGGTCTCCGACTGGATACCCTACACAATGGTCTGGATACGAAATAAAGGGTCTCGTACCATGTCAGGGGAGTATCGAGAGAGGTCAGTGAATCTCACCGAGAACTGGGCCACTGTCAGGCTGCCCTACAGTAAGTATAGGAGTTTCTAAATACACATAGAGCATAGTGTTCCTAGAACAAACTCTTCCTTGAATAGGCTCTTGATGTCCATATAGGTGAGGGTCACCTTGTCATGTAACTAGGGCATCAAACTCTACTATATCTGTGTTTTTCCTTGGAAAAGACTAGCATCTAGGATCACCATCTACATTGTTGTTGTCCTAACTAGGCTGAAAACTCTAGCCACATCCTCTAGCCAGTCCTCAACTACCTGTGGATCTGTCTCAAATTGAAATATCTGATTCCTCTACCGCAAGAACTCGTGTGACACTCTTAGTCGGTGTGCATCGTTCGTTAGTGGGGCTGTTGAAAACTGCTCCCCAATATGTAGTGGTGTTGTTGGTGCACCCCCAATGGTGATATCTCATTAAGAGGTCCCTGCACCGAAGCCTCGTTGCTCATTGGCAATCATTGTAAACTCTCTCTGAAATATTTGATGGTTGTCTACGTGGAGACATCAAAAAAAGAAATAGATGCATCATGGTCAATAAGTTATAACTGATGATCTTACTCAAAAGAGATAAAATGTAAAACATTTCCAAAACACACACAGTTAGTGTTTTCGTGCACCGAGTCGGAAATCATAATTCAGGGTCCTTGTGTATGGATACATTATCTACCGCACCAACAATGGACTCCCTGAACTGATAACCATACTCAAAAAAACATAACACTATTACTCCATTGGAATGATCAGAGTTCTAGTTCTTTGGCAGAACCTACTCCTTTGATACCACTTTGTCACGACCCATCCCCTGGGGCCCATTCCATGACTACTCCAAGCCCGCCTTCCATTGTCCCGGGGTTGGCGACTAACAGCGAAAATACATTTCCCTAAAACTGGGAAGGCATTTCCTTTAAGCATGCAAACAGAAAAACCAAGAACACGACAATATGCAAACCACATAGTAAAACTATAGTAATAAAAGTGTGTACTGATAGTAATGTGGACCAAAATACAACAAAAAATTTAATATAAAACTACAATCGAAATTAGCACCTAAGATCATCCACCAAGGATCCTACATGAAGGGTAGGTACAACTCATCTCTGCAGCTCTCTGCATCAACCAGTCACCTCCGTGTACTGCCTGGTCCTGGCTCCCCAAAGTCTCAGCCTAGATTCTCATTGTCTTCACAAGACATGACAAGGTGTGGGAGAATACCATGTAGGGGTGAGTATAACAATACCCAGTAGGGACCCTGAGACCCCTGAAGGACTCCTAGAATTCTACAAAAGAAAACCAAAAATCATGAAATGAAACACAAAGCAAGAAATAAAGTCTGCTTACACTATGCATACAACTCAAAGATCATGAATAAAGATGATTAGTCCTATGCTTTATCATTTTATTCCATCAGGATGTTCCATAACTGAACCATGAAGAATTTGATCTATTGTCGATCCACACAGGGTCGTTTGTCGCTGATCGAGGATGGGACACTCTATGGTTGGTCCTCATCTGGTCGTGCATTGCTGATCCACATAGGGTCGCTAGGATGTTTATCTACACATGGTCACTACGATGTAGATCCAAATAGGGTCTCTTGAATTTTGATCCACATTGGACTGCTACGATGCTGATCCACACAGGGTCTCTATGATATCGATCTACATAGGGTCTCTATGATGCGGATCCACACAAGGTCACTCTTCAATTAACAACCAGCCACATGATTCCCTGTACTCGGTACGCTTAAGTTCCATATAATTTTCTCTTCAAGAAATCGATCATTCCTCAACTTCCAATAATTTCCAAAAAGGAGTAACCCGAAGGACCGCCATGTCGTAAGGGTCCCAACACAATAGACGACGCGTCAATTGGACACCCGATCTGTGAGTTATAATCATTTTAGTACTGAGGGCCCGGTTGGATTCAGGGTTGATCCAACCCAGTTGTACTCTAACTTTCTCCAAAAACACAGGTCGAGTATCTCAAAAGGACCTTCATGTTCGATGGATTCCAATTCCATAGATAGTTTTTCAACTGGACGTCTGGTTTGTGAGATATAACCTTTTAAGAGAAATTGGGTTGAAAAGCATTCGGGTCTGGTCCGAACCGACCCACCCCGACAAGTCCCACCCCGACCTCCTCTGCCCCACCACAGCCCATCCCGAACCATCCGGCCCGACCTGAGCTAGTTGGGATTTGGAGGACTCATCACGCTGGGTCGTCGTCCATCCCTACCCGCCTTGGATGGGCGTGACCTACCCGGCAACACTGGGGGTCTTCTCCCCTACCAAACAGACATTCATCGGTTCAGTTTTCAAAGAAGACACCATGTAATGTCACCCCCACTATCAGCGGGACCCACGGGGCATGGGTCCCCATCCACTGTGACTCAAATACACATCCTCCCTACACGGTGCGTGATGGTGCACCGCCTGCTACCAAGACGGCCGACCAAGGGCTGGTCAGCACTACTGTTGTCCATAGCACTTTCATGTGACGCCTTCCCCGTAGCCGGCGAGAGCAGGCCACTACCGGTACCGTGCCAGTGGGGCTTCCGCAGGTCACCGGATGGGCTTCGGTGGTCCATTTTCCCTTCGTATTGCGCCTACGAGCCTCCTGGGATGCTGCAAACACTGCGTGGCTCCCAGATTCATCTTGCCACCACATTTTCTTATTTCCCATGAAGAACACAATTCAAAGAAACAATGGAGGAGGATTCTATCCTTGTTCAGTTGGAACGTTCCCTTCGCGTTATCAATATAACATGGGTGGAAATTCAAACAACATCGAGAGAATACTAAACCCCGTTCAAAACTCATGCAACAAATTCCCACAATTTCATATGAATCACGGATTAATTTATTTTGTTTAATCCATGTTCGTCACATTTTTTAAGGAATATATATTAAAAAGATATCACCTGAATTTAAACAAAAACCACTACCTCAGAATCATATGAGATTTCACGGTTGTGGGGGAAGAATCCACGTTCGTTGAAGCCGCTGACATTCATCGATCCCAGATTGTTTTCCGCAATGGTGTCATCCAAGCCTCTATTCATTGTTGAAATGGTTGACTTTTGGTGCTTCATCGGAGTTCTCCAACAATATCTCAACACCTTCTCTCTTTTCCAACAATTTTTAAATCCAAAGGATGTGTTTAGAGATTAATCATATTTTCAATTAAAGGTCCATTAATTGGTGTAATTAACGAACCACATTAATTAAACAAGGTGTAGTCATACAATACAAGTGTAACCGGGTATTTAATGTCCCTCATTAAAATTTTTACCATATCCATGGTCACTGCCACCATCACTCAAGAGGTTGTAGAAATATAAAATAACATATTAAGTTATTTTATTATTATTTCAGAAATTCCTTGAAACTAACAATTTTTCTCAACCTACTTTGGTCAATGTTAAGCCTCCCTTAAGTGAATCTCAGCACTGCGAATTCAACGGTGCTCTTAGATTTCAATTTAGAGCACCGGTTCAAAAGTTATAAATTAATTCTCGCACATTTACTGAATGTACCTTGAAACCAAATTCAAAATTTTGTTTCGGGTACACCGGGCCTTGTAATCACGTGCCGTCAAATTTCACAGACTCATAATAATCCCAAATAATTTGAAAAAAATATATAGGGAATTTCCAGGTCTTTTCACATTCATCCCAAAAATTAATTACACCTTCTGATAAAACTCATAAACTATCATCGTATAATACACTCTATGATTCAAGGTAAACTAGTTTATCCACATTTGTTTTTCAATTACTTTTAACACTAACATACTTGTATATGGAAGACACTATGCATAAATATCCTTTTATGCTTTGACTATAATATTCTTCAGATGCATGGTTTAGTGAAACATCTTGAAAAATACTTATGGATACTCATCTTCTTTCTCTAAAGGCCTTATCTCTTATAGATTTTATTTTGTAACTCTCTTCACACAGGTCATTCGAATCATTTAAAGGATTCATGAGGTGTAAGGAAGTGGGAAGATTGGTTTGTGGGGAAGACAAGGGATTAATATTTCAAGGGTTAGGTGAAGTGAATCGATATTGTTTAATCCTGATGTTTTTATCACTTATGGATTCTTGAAAAATATTTAAAAAATTAAGATAATAAAAATGTAATCGGTACATGAAAATCACAAGGGTAATAAAAATAATGGTAACATAAAAAGGAACGACGGCTTGTTCAATGGTGACTCATCAAGGAAGAATCATCAATATTCACTCATCAATAGTGACTCATCAACGGTGACTAATCAATGGTCACACATAAATGGTGACTCATCAATGGTGACTCATCAAAGGTGACTCGTCGATGATGACTCATCCATGGTGACTCATCAATAATGAATCATAACCAAATGTTTATCTTCCCTAATTTATTTTTGATATAATTTAATCATTTAAAATTCAAAAGATTCATGAATATATCAGCTAGATGATGTTTAGTTCTAATAAATTCTTAATTTATATCACCCTTTCAATAATTATCTCAAAAAAGTGATGTCTTACATCAATTTTTTTTGTTCTAGAGTGAGATACATGAAATTTGGAAATGTTTATTGCAGATGGTTTATCAAAATTAATAGGTACATGTCTAAATTGGTATCCAAATCCTTATAAATTATGTTTAATCCACAATATTTGTGCGCAATAAATTCCTACAGCTATGTATTTAGATTTAGTAGTGGATAGTGAACTTGAATTTTGCTTCTTACTACACCATCATAATACATATTTTCCAAAAATATGACATGATCTTTAATGAACCAACCCCAAATACCCAGAGTCGGTGAATTATTACATAACATTGGAATGATTAAAAATAATCAAGTCCCGAAAGACTGATCAATTTAGAAGTCTTGGAAAATAGATTACATACATGAACATTACATTACACACTAGAAAATAAAACACAAAATAAATGATAATTGATAATTCCATTAATCCTATATCTTAACCCTACTTATCAATCATATTACACTTCTTGTAATACTATTAAAATAAAACATAATTAAGGGGTGATCTCAAATGCTCTGTAAGGATAACAAAATAGCAGACACTTTCACAAATAAGTATAAACATTTAAGGCAATTTATAAAACTAAAACAAAATCCATTTAAACTTAAACTTCCGCATAATATAGAACCGATAAATCAAATAATTCCATTTACTTTTTCCCATGGATGTTCTAGTAGTCAAATAATCACATGTAATATCAATAGCTAATTTCATAATGATGGAATCCATAATGCCAGACTTCATAACCACATAGTCAAGGCCTTGTTCCAAGACTACAAATAAGATTTTGTCAAGGCCTTATGCCATGACACTAGTTTGTCTCATGTGACCTACTGATGCATCGATGAGCTATAATGGGCTCCTACCATCACTTACTGATTCCAATGCATTCCTCTTATGAAAAATTTTTAACATAACATAAATAGCCGAATTAAAACTAGCATACTAAATGTCAATATATTATCCATAAACCATTAATGGTATAAAAATAAAATATCCACAGTAAAAAATATCAAAATAACCTTCAATACAATATGGAAGATTTGTATCATAACAAATAAACTTCAAACAATTTTAAAATCCATCAAAGGATGTTGACATAGTTTAAAATGATTTGTAAAACTCTTTGAGAGAAATATCTCTATTTCATGAAAACATTTAAAAGTCACAAAATTTAGAAATGAATACATTTAAAGACATTTTTTAACTAAAGTGTCCCATGACACTTCGAAACTTTTGAAAGTAATCAACATTTTAAAAACATTTATGTTCTTATAAATAAATCCTTAATAACCATTTTTGTAACATTGACATTAATGAGAATTATTTTGAAAGAAAAAATATTTAAAACATTTAAAATTATGTTTTAGTAAAAAATTACCTTAAAAATAATCCATTTGAAAACTCTTTTATGAAACATGGACTGGGATAATAATTATTTCCCAATAGATACTTACCTAAAAACAACCTCGGATGATAAAGAGATTGTGAAATTAACCCTTACCGTGCACTTTCCTTTAGTCGAGGGTATGTTTAACCTCTTGTATAAATATCGTAGTAAGTTATTAAATTATACCAGAACTATATTAATATTTATGATATCATACATGATTCATTTATGAATTTATACTTCCCATTTAATAATAATTTCTATTTTAAATTAACATTTTGGGTAATAATCGTTTTCTTTGTCATACATGTTTTAACTTGTTACTCTTGATTGTATCACAAATACCATGATTTAAATACTTACAGAATATAAAACATGATTTCTATGTCATATATATTTATAATATAAATATGTATAATAGAAAGATATATGAAATGGAAAACACCGTTTATGGAGACGGTAGGTCGCACGTACGCATAAACATTGTTTCTGTTTTCATATTGTATTGAACGGAACTAAGTGAATAAGATTTATGTAAGTATATATATATATCCTTAGTTTAATTATTATTTATTTCGTTACATACTTATTAATGATATATATTTTATAATCATCATTTAATGGTGAAAGTGGAAATGAATCTCATCGCGTCATGGAGACCGTAATCCGTACGTACGCACAGGCGATAATATAATTATATTGATGGAGAAATATTATGTAAGTGGATGGTATATCATATATACATAATAATTAACATGTTATATTTATTATTTAAATCTGTTATACTCATTATTATACCCATCCAAATAATGAAGTGTTTTAATTACAAACTACACCACAACATGGAGACGGTAATCCGTACGTACACACGTATGGCGATTTTGTCATTTATAGGATGGATAGAATAATGAATATGGTTGTACAATTTTTATAATAACATCATAATATATAGAATATATTGGAGTTATTATTTTATAATGGAAACAAAAAATAATGTGGAAGTGGAAGAAGAAAAGAACATGAAATAGGTGATGAAATATTTACTTTTTCTACGGGTTCTTCCTTTTAATTTGATCAAAATGGAATCATAGGATGGCTTTCTGACCAAAGGAAGGACTCTGGGATTAAGGGAGGAAAGTTGGTAGGATGTTTGGACATGGTTTGGCCGATCAAAAATGCTTTGGATATGTGAAATTAAGATAAGGGTAAGTGCCCTTTTATAAGAGAGGAGAGGGCCACTTTAGGAAAATCATAAAATATTACATTATAATAAAATAATTTATTTTTTATAATGGATCCAAAATGATTTATTTAAAGTCTATAGTGGGTATTGGTCAAAAAACTCTCAACCAATAGGTTTTAGACAGGTTTAGGTCATCATATTAACCTTATCTTTTAGATTTAATTCTTAGTTAAATAGTTTGACATTTACCATGTCTCTTTTTATTTTTATATTATATGGTTAATAAACATACTATAACAAGCCAATAGAACTCCATGCAGTTCCTTATTAATATATATAATATTATATTAGTCCTTTGGCTGAACCTTAGATTTTTAGGAATATTATATCAATTAATAATATAATATTTGTTTTAAAAACTGAATTGCATCATTTTTTGACATTATTTACAATTTTATTTTTTTTAAAGCCATAAAAACATTATCACATTCAATAAATTTTTTAACCAACCCCAATATGTCATATTAACCTAGAAAATTAGTTTAATTTATATGAAGTCTCAATTTACATTTATTTGGATATTTATAATATCAATTATTTTAATATTTCATTAATAAGGTAATCACTGCATTATCATTGTGTCATAAATATATTAAATTATTTAATGTCTAAATATTATAAATAGAATACCATTATTTTGGAATTTTTTTATATATCTAATGAATATTTATAGTCGAATTTATCTTATTTATAACCCTATATTAAAATGGTTTAGTTATTAAAAATTGAATTTAACTCTTTTAACTCTTTAAATAAAATATTAATAAATGTCCCAATATTATCCAAGTGGACCAAAGGGGTCATATTTTATTCCTAAGGCTGTTTTTGGTATAATTATACTTATAAAATAGAATTAGGGCACATGTTAGGGTAATTATGATATCATTTTTACCATTAATTACCCTATTTACTTTTAACAGTGGTAAATAAAAGTCAAAAGTTACTATTCACCAAAACGTATTTCCATCTTATTGAACCAAATTTTACTTACTAATATTAACCGTGTCTCTCGGATTATTGAAATTCAACTCACAGAAGCGGTAAAATTATGTTTTTTGTAGATTTTCAAATGCTCTTAGGAGGTGGGTAAAAGAGGGTAAACATTTCAATAAATTTTTATACATCTAATTTTATTAAAAAATGACTACAATGAATTAAAAAGAAATTATATAGGAATTATATATATTTTTTGAATTAAAATAAATTTAAATAAAATAAATAATTATTTAAATAAAAATTCCTTTTTAAATAATAATGCAGTGTTTTTCACTATTCACAAAGAGAATGAATGTTTTCAGAAAAATACTATAATTTCATCCTAAGATAATTATGATAATACAAACTCAAAAATGAATTATATTATACTGAATTAAAAACATAGAAGTTACATTTATTAATATAAAATTAATTCCCGTTTTCAAAACCAAAAAAGTGGGTTTTTAAAATGTAAAAACTATCAAAAGATTGACAGGGGTTTATGTCAACATTTAATGAGAAATTAATTATAATGACATAAATTGTATTAAATTATTAAAATCTAATCTAATTATACTTCCAAACCATTCGAATGCATAATTTGACACTATAAATTATTTCGATTAAAAAAAGTTGTTTTCAATTAAAACATAGTATTTTTCACTATTTGTCACAATATGAAAGTTATCAGAAGAGTACCAAAAATTTATCCAAACTAAATTTTTATGTCTTAATTCTAAATTATAATTTAATTTTATTAAATTTAATATATAAAAGTTTCAAGTATTGTTTTTAAAAAGGGTTCTCCACAAAAGGTGGTAAAATATCATTTTTTGAAAAATACTTCTTTTTATCTGAAATAATGAATTTGTTCTTATTTTATGTCTAAGAAACACATAATATAGATGTTAAAATAATATAGTGTATATATGATTCAAAATTTTGTTAATACTCTTTATAACCGCTTTTTGAACGGCTAGTTTGGTAAGTTGTGGTGCGCTCAAACTCGGTGTTGCGTGCAGCACAAGCTATTAAATTACTTTAATGAGATAATGTACTATGATATCTCGGGGTGTTACATTCTCCCCTCCTTCAAAAAATTGTGTCCTCGCAATTTTAAATTGTTCATTGAAAATAAATGGTTAAAAATTGAAAAATACATTTGTGGAAAAACCACATCGGAAATTGGGGAAAAAATTAGTCTTAATATGAGGGAAATGGAATGGAAAAGTTACCACAAAATAATGATCTTGATTAAGAGAACATAGGTGGAAATTAGAGACACGTAATTGGAGGAAAAACATAAATATTTATATGGGGTGATTAAGGTCATTCATCACAAATAAGTGTAAAATTGATGGCCTCAAAGCCATCAATATAAGATGATGTAAAATATCATCAGTTCAACAAAACATAAGGTATTAGGATAACAAATTTTTGTTTTTAAGATCACATCACTAAATTTAAAAATTAATTTATACATAAAATAAGAGGAAAAAATATACTTGATAAATAGAGTTTCATCCTTCCACTAATTCCGACCACAAACTCACCTTTCATTCCAAAAGTCAATGGAATTCAAAAATATTATATTTATCCTAATTTTATAAGGTTCCAAAAATAATGAATTTATAATTTATTTTTCAGACGTTTTAAAAAACTACATTTTACATACCCGGACATCATGTAGGCCATTGGTTGGTGATTCACACTCGTTGCCCTTTAGTTGCGGGTTCAAGTCTCATGACCTTGCCAGACGTGATGGGTTGTCGCCCAACCTTCGGGTTGTCCTTTTTATGATAATCCAAAAATAATCTCAAGAAATCGTTTAACCTTAACAATAGTATCCAATGTCAATCTTAATTGATTCCAACATTTAGACTTATCCAAAATACTTCTATCCAAAATCACAGTCCAAAATCTATAAGGAAGGAAAACACAATGAAGATCATTTTTTCCACGTAATAACATGTGAATACCTTCATCATGTATTCTTTTAAAACATTATGACACCCTGAATTTACATAAAATCATATTGATTAAATTCATGCTCCCTTATTCCTTATATAATACTGGATATACTTCATCTATAAAAAAAATTTTGTAAACACCAACAATGATGGAATATTCCAATCATTAATAAGTTATAAGGATGTCAATAATATCCAATATAATTTATCCAAATCATCAAATATTATTAAAAAATAAGTACCACAGTATCAGAACTATATTATGGTTTATCTTTCTCTCAACCATATATTTTCCAAAAAAATTTAACCTGCTATTGAGTCACTTTTCTTGGTTCCACACAATCACAATTCCTTAATGAAATAGTACTGCAGTACAATCCTTATATACTCTATAATTAATATAACATGTGCATCATTTATAAAATACTAAATTGACACAATATTTTAATAACAACTTAATAACTCTATCTATTCCTCTTCATCATTGGTAGTATCATAACTTGATTATTATCCAATAGCATCACTTGGGGTATACTCTGACGATTTGGACATTGATTCTCATAGTTTCCCAACTATTTGAAGATGAAGAATTGTACATTTGAAACCATTTTCTTACCCTTGCAATCACGTACTTGGTGTCTTTTTTATCCACACTTATAACAAATTCTCATTCCCTGCAAGAATTTTACAAGGTGATTCTTTTGATAGTTATCATATATGGGAAAATCTTTCTTTCCCTTATTCCCTCGATCCATATTTCTCTCTACCGTCCTTTTCTTCTCTGGCTTCCCTTCAAATCCATAAGACTCGGAAAATTCGTTACATATCTTATCAACACATGATACTATTTCTTAATATGATGATAATATGTGGGAGATTATTTTCTTTCTAAATTTAGTCTTAATACCATGAAAGATATGATCATTCATGCTCTTTAGATCATGCGTATTGCTGGAGTTCTCATTCCATCTACTGGGTGCCATTTCTAAACAATGACATACACTATGTTAGTTTATGAATCGCAATTCATAAGTCCAAACTTGTAAAATACCTAACATAAATTGAAAAGTTCATGCCTATAATTAATAATCATAAAAAAATTCTTTGAGGTAGTATTTACTCATTAATTCTTCATAATGTTTTTTAATCAAAATACGAATTATCCTAAGCATATCCTTCGGTAGTGTCATAACAAAGAGTGCAGCAAGGTTCGTTGTCGTGCACCAAGATACCAAGAGTCAATCCCGAAACTCCTTGTTGGTGATTTCACTCCTAGGTACATATGTGCCACAACCACCTCTACCATCTCATATCCAAACAGGGTTCTATTTCATTGAAAATTAAAAAAATATCTACATTACCAAAATTCTAGGAAGTTCTTTTATACTAATCCTTAAAGTCTATCTTAGGGTAATGTTCTCTAATCCGAGTTTATCTAAAACTATTTCCAAGGTTGTTGTTAAACTTCTTCTGATACCAACTTTAACGCCCCACCCCAGCTACACAAAGTCGGTGAATTATTAAATAACATTGGAATGATTACAAGAAATCAAGCCCCAACAGAAAGATCAGTTTAATAGTCTTGGAAAATAGATTACATACATGAATGTTACATTACACAATAGAAAATAAAACACAACATAAATGATCTTTTGAGAATTCCATTAATCCCCCAGCTTAAACCTTCTTATCACTCAAGATAAACTTCTTCGAATCCTAGGAATATAATACATAAGAAAGAGATGAGCTCAAACGCTCAGTAAGGATAACAATATAGCAGAAACATTCAAAAATAAGCATAAACATTTCAGGCAATGTATAAAACTAAAACAAAAGCCTTTTAAAATTAAACATCAGCATAATATCGAAACAAATAAATCAAATAATTCCATTTACTTATTCACATGGAAATTCTACTAGTCGAATAATCACATGTAATATCAATAGCTAATTTCATAATGATGTAATGCATAATGACATACTTCATAAACACATAGTTAAGGCCTTGTGCGAAGACTAAAAATAATATTTTTTCAAGGAATTATTCCTTGACAGTAGCTTGTCTCTTGAGACCTACCGATGCATCGGGGAGCTATAGAGGGCTCTACCCATCACTAAATATGTCCAACACATTCCTCATATGAATGGGTTTAAACATAACATATACATTCGTATTAAAAATAGCATATTAAATGTCAATACATTATCCACAAACCATGAATGGTATAAAAATAACACATCCACAGTCAAACATATCACAAAACCTATAATACAATATTGATGATTATTATCCTAATAAATAAACTTCAAACCAGTTTAAAATCCACCAAATGATGTTGACATAGATGAAAATGATTTGTAAAACTCTTTGAGAGAAATATCTATTTTTCATGAAAACATTTAAAATCACAAAATTTAGAAAGGAAGACATTTAAAGACATTTTTTAATCAAATTGTACCATACCACATTGAATCTTCTAAAAGTAATTAACATTTTAAAAACATTCATGTCCATATAAATAAATCCTTAAAAACCATTTTGAAAACATGCACATTAATGAGACTGATTTAGAAGAATAAATATTTAAAACATTTAGAATGATGTTTTAGTAAAAAAGTCCATTAAAAATAATCCCTTTGAAAAATCTTTTATGAAACATGGACATGGATTATAAAAATGGCCCATTAGACATTTACTTAAAAACAACCTCAGATAATAAAGAGATTGTGAAATTTACTCATACCTTGAAGTTTCCTTTAGTCGAGGGTACATTTAACCTCTTGTATAAATACCATAGTCTGTTATTAATTTATAACAAAACCATATTAATATTTATGATATCATACTTGATTCATTTATGACTTTATACTACCCATTTAATAATAATTTCCATGTTAAATTAATATTTCAGGTAATAATATTTTTCATTATCATACGTGTTTTAACATGTTGATATTGATTGTATCACTTAGATCATGATTTAAATACTTCCAGAATATAAAACATGATTTATATATCATGTATATTTAGAATATAAATATGTATAATATACATATATATGAAATGAAAACACCATTTATGGAGATGGTAGACCGTATGTACGTCATTTGTATATCATATTTAAGTGAAATAAGTGAATAAGATATATGAAAGTACATAAATATATATATATATATATCCATTAGAATTATTATATAATATATTAAATTCTTATTAAAGATATATCTTTTATAATCATCGTAGAATGTTGAACGTGGAAATGAATCGCATCGCGTCGTGGAGACGGTAATCCGTACGTACGCACGAGGGACAATATCATTATATTGACGGTGATATCAAATGTAATTGGATGTTATATAATATATAAAGATTAATTCCCATGTTTTACTTGTTATTTAAATCAGCTATAATCTTTATTATACCCCTACAAATAATGAAGTGTTTGAATAACGAACTACACTACGACGTGGAGATGATAATCCGTACGTACGCACGTATGGTGACATTGTCATTTATAAGATGGATAGAATAATAAATATGGTTGTAACATTTTTATAATAACATCATAGAAAATAGAATATACTAGAGTTATTATTTTATAATGGAAACAATAAATAGAATGTGGAAGAATAATAGAACTTGAACGAGGTGATGAAATATTTACCTCTTCTAATGGTTCTTCCTTTTGATTTGATCAAAAGGGATTCATAGGTTGGATTTCTGACCAAAGTAATTACTCTAGGATAAAGGGAGGAATGTTTTGAGAATATTTGGGTAGATTTTGGCCGAGATAAATGTCTTTGGAAGTGTGAAATTATGATAAGGGGAAGTTACCTTTTATAAAAGAGGTGGGGGTCACTTTAGGAAAAGTTTGAAATATTGATTTATAATAAAATCATTTTCAGTTTCTAATGGATAGAAAATTAATTATTTAAAGTACCTGGTAGGGATGGGTCGAAAATATCTCAACCAATAGGTTTTAGACTGGTTTATATCATCATATTAACCTTATCGTTTATATTTAACTCTTAGTTAAATAGTTTGAAATTTACCAAGTCTCTTTGTATTTTCATATTATATGGTTAATAAACATACTATAACAGGCCAATATAACTCCATGTGGTTAATTATTAATATATATAACCTTATCTATGTCCTTTTTTTGAAAATTAGATTCTTAGGAATATTATATCAATTAATAATATAATATTTGTTTTAAAAACTCAATTTTGTTAATTTTTGATGTATTTAGTATTTGATTTTTTTAAAGATATAAAAACTTCATCGCATTGAATAAAATTTATTTAACCAACCCTAATATGTCATATTAACCTATAAAATTAGTGTAATTTATTATAATTCTCAATTTACATTTATTTGGATATTTATAATATCACTTATTTTAATCTTTCATTAATATGATAATTATTACATCATCATTGTGTTATAAATAAATTAACTTATTTAATGTCTAAAAATTATTAATAAAATAACATTATGTAGGAAATTTTGTTATAATATTAATTAATATTTATAGTCAAATTTATCATATGTATAACCCTATATTAAAAATGGTTTAGTTATTAAACATTGATTTTAACTCTTTTAACCATTCTTTAAATAAAATAATAATAAATGTCATAATCTTATCCAAGGGGACCAAAGGGGGCTATATTTTATTCATAGGGGTTTTTTTGGTCGAATTATACTTATACAATAGAATTATGACATGTTTTAGGGTAATTATGATATCATTTTTACGCTTAATTACCCTATTTACTTATAATCCTCGTAAACAAAAGTCCAAAGTTACTATTCAAAAAAATTATTTTCATACTATTGAACCAAATTTTACTTAGTGATAATAACTATGTCTCTAGGATTTTTGAAATTCAACTCACAGAATCGGTAAAATTATGTTTTATGCAGATTTGTAAATGCTCCTTGGAGGTGGGTTAAAGACGGAAAAAAGTCCAATAAAATTTTATACATCTAATATTATTAAACAATAACCCCAATGAATTAAATTGAACTTATATAGGTATTATGCATCAATTTTTTACTTTAAATAAATTTAAATAAAATAAAAAATTATTAAAATAAAAATGCAGTTTAAAATACTAACACAGTGTTTTTCACTATTCATAAAAAATTGAATGTTTTTAGAAAAAAAAATCACCCTAAGCTCATTATGATATTATGAATTCAAAAATGAAGTCTATTTTACCAAATTCAAAAAATATATGTATCATTTATTAATTTAAAATTAATTCCCGTTCATAAAGCCAAAATGGGTGTTTTTAAAATGTAAAAACTATCAAAAGATTACCATGTGTTTATGTAAAATTTAAATGTAAAATTACTTAAAAGGACCAAAATTTTATTAAATGATAAAAATATAATCTAATTATACTTCAAAACAATTTAAATTCTTAATTTAACACTATAAATTATTTCGATTTAAAAAGTTGTTCTCAATTAAAACATAGTATTTTTCAATATTTGTCTAAATAAGAAAGTTATCAGAAAACTGCCAAATATTTATCCAAACTAAATTTTTATCTCCTTCTTATAAAGAAGAAATAAATTTCATTAAATTTAATATATAAAATATTCAAATATTGGTTTTAAAAATGGTTCACCATTAAAAGGTGGTAAAATATCATTTTTTTATAAATACTTCTTTTATATGAAAAAATGAATTTGTTCATATATTATGTCTAAGAAACACATAATAGGGATTTTAAAATTATATAGAGTATATAAGATTAAAAATTTAGTTAATATTATTCATAACCGCCTTTTGAACAACTAGTTTTGTAAGATGTGGCCTGCTCGAACTCGGTGTTGTGTGTAAAACATGCCATTGAATTACATTAATGAGATAACATACTATGAAATCTTGGGGTGTTACATGTTCCTAATTTTATTTTTCTATCTAACTTAAAACCACCAAAATCAGCGTCTGAATAACTAACTAAATCAAGATAATATCCTCCTGGGTAGTATAATCCAAAATTTGTTGTTTACTTGAGGTATTTTAAAATTATTTTGATAGCTAAAAAAAGCTGACTCTATTGGATTTTAATGAATGATAGAACACGTACATAAAATAAACATAATATTAGGCTTACTAATAGTTTTTTAGAGAAGACATCCACTCATACCTTTGTAACTAGTTTGATCTTCTAATTTCTCAATATAATCGACGTCTTGTTTACAGGTGGTACTCATGGGAGTATCACTGATTTTAGTAATCTTCTAGACAAAATGTTTTAAAAGATATTTACTTAAGTTACTTTGATTTAAAATAATTCATTATTTATTTTAAAAAATTTTAAATCCAATAAAGAGTTTGATTTCACTCATTAAACTCATTTCAAATTCACATTACATTAATTTTGAAAAATCTGAACATAAGGAATCATTAGTAGATCCAAAAATAATATCATCCACATAAATTTTCACTATCAAAACATCTTTTTAATTTTTTTATAAAGTATATTTGGATCAGATATTCCTTTTGAAAAGATTTTTGAAATAAGGATAGAGGTAACCCTATCATACCATGCTCTCAAAGCATGTTTTAAACCATTCAAATACTTTTTTAATTTAAAAAAATGATTTGGAATATCATGGTTTTGAAATCATGGGGGTTGTTAAAAAAACATCCCCAGTAATAAATCCATTTAATTATTAAAATTTATCATCCATTAGATATAGTTTTAAGTCCAAATTGGATACATAGGAAAGAAGTATCACGATGGCTTCAAGTCCTTCTAAAGGTGAAAAAATGGCATTCATAATAAATACCTTCTTCTTGATTATAACCTTGTTCAACTAATCTATATTTGTTTCTTAATATTGTTCTATATTCAGAAGCCTTGTTTCTAAACACCCACTCAGTGACAATAGTTAACGTATCCTTAGGTTGTTCAAAAAGTTCAGAAAAATTATTTCATTTAAACTTATTAAGTTCTTCTTGAATAGCTATTGCCTAGAATTCATCATTGATGGCATCATTGATTTTATTAGGTAAAATATGTAATAAAAAGAAATAATTTTCAATTTGATTTCTCAGAGAATCTATGGTTTGTGTACCTAGGTCTAAGTTTTCTATTACTACATATAAAGGGTGGTTTTTATGAGTATTAATGTGTATCTAAGAAGAGGGGCCGGTAGGCTTTGGATTTTCTTCCTGTTTAGGTACTGGTGGATTATTGGTTGTAGTTTCTATTTTTTTAACATAACTCTCAGATTTCTTGGAATTGATATTCAAGAACGAAATATCAACCTCCGGGTCTTCTAAGATAGTCTTAGCATTATTGGGATCGGTTTCATAAAACTTGATAAGAATAGATTCTTCCATTATTCTGGTCTTCTTAATAAACACTCTATAGGATTTTCTAGAAGTTGAATCCCCAAGGAAAATTCATTCATCGTAGTTGTAAAACAATTTGTCTAAATTGTCTTTTGTATTAAGAATAAATAATTTTATACCAAAAACACTAAAGTAATTAACATTTGGTTTTCTTTTATTCAATAATTCATAAGGTGTTTTCTTTAAGAGAGGCCTAATCAAAACTCTGCTAATAATATTATAGGCTTTATTAATAGATTTATCACAAAATTAAATTGGTAGGTCATACTCATTTAACATGTTTTAGGATATCTCTTGAAGGGTCCTATTTCTTCTTTCTACCATACCGTTTTGTTGTGGTGTTTTGGGGGTAGAAAAGTTGTGATTATACCCATTTTGAATAACTCAATGTGTTAATTTTCAAATTCTTGACCATGATCAGTCATTAAGATCTTAATAATATGTCTACTAAGGTTTTATATAGATTTATAATAATTAATAAATTAATAATAATCTTCACTTAGATGATCTACAATGAACACCCAAGTGTATCTAGAGAATGTATCTACAAGGACATTGACATAGTGTTTTCCATTTATATGGGAAAATCTAGAAGGTCCAAAGTGGTCTATATGAATTAAATCTAGAGGTTGAGAGGTTAAAAATTATTCTTTTTTATTTGAAACAAATCTAATGAAGTTTCCTTTTTTGTAGGGATTACAAACTATATCAATTGTGAATTCAAGCCTTGGTAGGCCTATAACTAATACTTTCTTAGTTAGCTTTATTAGTGATTGAATAATTGAATGGATTAGTCTCCTATGTCATATCCAAGATTCTTTAGGAAAGGAACATAAGAAATAAATATAATTATAATATAAATAATTTAATTCAATAGCGTAAATATTATCCTTTCTCAATGCTGTAAAAATTATATCATTTTTATCATTAAAAACGTGATAGAAATTGTTTTCAAATTTCACATAAAATCTATCATCAAATAATTGGGATATGATAGGTAGATTGTATTTTAATACATTTACATATAAAACATTGGAAATTAATACTGAATTAGAATTACCAATTTGGACAAGGCCGATTATTTTAACTTTTTCATTTTTCTAAAAGTTACATGTCCACCATCAACTTTAATCAAATTCTTGAAGTTTGAATACTCACCAATCATGTGTCTAGAATATCCACCATCCATATACCATATTATTTTTTTACAGGGTTTCAAATAGGTTTCCTACAACATAATGGTTTTTCCAAAAATGATTGTGGTAGCTAAATTATCATAGGTCCACATATGTTAGTAAAAAGAGATTTTGTTATCCATATTTTTCTAACTGGTTTCCTATAAAATGTTTTTAGACTTATAGATATAAAAATTTTATTTGTTCTAGTTGATTAGGTGTTTGAAATATATGATCTTTTAGTACTTAAACTTGATGTAAATATTTTCTTTAAATTTTTCTTTGTCCTAGCTCGTAGCCTATGCCAATTTCATACTTCATAGAAACCTATTTTCCGAGTGTTTGAGTTAATATTTTATTACCATTGGTAAATTTTTCTATGTATTTATTTAGTTGTTCAATTGAAAATTTAATGTTATTTTTTTCCTTCAGCAGTTTATCATTTTTATCTTTTTAAATAGTAAGATTATTTTTAACATTTACTGTAAAAGAATAATTTTTTTTGAGGGACTTATATTTATCTTTCACTTCATGAAAAGCGTCTTCCAGAATGTTATATTAATCATATAGATATTTTATATTCATGTTTCCTCATTATCATTACTTTCTTCATTTTTATACATTTATGAACCCTCAATAGAAGATATGGGAAGATAATTTTGTACCATTTATGTTCTTGCTATAAATAACATGTTGGATTTGTTATTATTATCTTCTTGATTAGTGTTCGAGTCACATGAATTGTGTTAGGAGGCACTCCATGTTTCATTCATGTAACTTTTGTATCTTCTATCCTTATCCTCATACTTATTTTTATATTTTAATTTTGGGATGTCATATTTGATGTGGCCTTTCCTCTTACATTGGTAATATGTAACTTCATTTTGAGTCTCATACTCTTTCCAATACTTTTTCCACTTTACTTTGTTATCATAATCTCCTATGAGTTTTTAATTTTTGAAGAACTTAATTTTCCTTTAGAATCTCTTAAATCATATTTCCATGTGTTCCATTTCTTCATCACTATCATCTGAAGATCCATCTTTATTCGAATCCTTGAATTGTACTCTTTCTTTTTGTCAAGAGGTAGTAGATTTTAGGACTAATAATTTTATTTTCGGTTCATCATCATCAATATTTTTTGTTGAATTTATGTTCCTGTTCATACATCATCATATTTCTAATCAATTCCTTAATAGGCAGTTTATATAAATCATAAGACTCTCTAATTGAAAAAGATGTTCCTCTCCATATGTATGCTAAGAATTTAAGTAGTCTCATCACTTGATCTTGGTTTGTAACTTATTTTCCAAGTGAGTCCATAATATTCAATATATCATTAAACCTTGGATACATATTAGATATAGGTTCCTCAGATTTCATTTTAAATGTATCATACTAGATTGTGTATGTATTCAGTCTCATTTCCTTGACATTTGATTCTTCTTCAGGTGAGACAAATAAGGTATCCCATATTTCAAAATCTTATTTGAAAGTAGATATTATATTCAATTAATCATCTCCAAATAATAAAACAAAGCATTCATATCTTTACATTTTTGTATTGAAAGAAGTTTTTCTAACACAACACCAATCCTTTCTAGGAGTTTGTAGTTTTTCATATTGATCTTCTACTACAGTCTATATATCAAAACCTATACTTTAGAAATGCATTTTCATTTTGATTTTCCATTTTTGATAGTTTTTTCCATTAAAATAAAGTGATTTTTTGGTACAATATCCTTCTTTTCTATTATCTATAAAGAAAAAAAAAATTAGAAATGACATATATTTGATATCATTATTATAAAACTATAATCCCATTATGAAGAGGTAAATTTTAAATGCTCCTCTAATACAAAATGTTGGTTGGGGAGAGTAACTCAAGAGGGGGTGAATTGAGTTCCTAATAGAAATTTCTGTAAAAAAATAGACAGATAGATAAAAACCCCTGAATAAAATAAATTGTCCAATTAATCCAAACAAAAAATCTATATAAGATCTATCATTTTAAAATATTTCTTAATGAATTATTTGGTCTAAGAAAAAATACGGTTTAAAAATACCCTACCATTGAGATCAATTTACTTAGATAGAAGCATATATAAACAATAGTTAAGATTAATCATAAAAGAAATTTTTTTGTTTTTAAATGAAATGTTATCTTAAATATTATATAAAAAATCAAAAAACATAGTGACATAGTGGAAAAAACAAGATGTTCAGTCTTAATGTGGGACCTAATCCCAAATAATTTTCAATAACTTACTAGAAAGAAGTTTATATATATAATCAAACAAATCCACCACCTTGATTAGGTATACAGTCAACAACAACAATATTTTCATTAGAAAAATACTATTCTATAGTTATACATGGAATGAAAGAAAATAACAGGTCACAAAATGACCTCTTCCGCAAAAAAAAGTGGGAAACAGATTGAGGAATGATATAATAAAAATTATTCTCCTCAAATATGTTGGAGACAATTTGAGTTAGATAATAGTAAAGCAACACATTCTTAAATGTTAAAACAAATAGAACAAATAAGAAAATAAAAAACATAGTATTATGTGTTCTGTATGTTTCTAATCATCATATAAATAATGGTGATAAGTTTGTACTTAGTCCAGGATAATATGAAGTAGAAAAGTTGATCGAAGTAATCTGGAGGTATGCTTTAAGTGATATTTTTCTATCATGTCAATAATTCTCAGTAATGGTTTCAATATTTCTAAGTCGTATATCTTCATAGATTTGAAATTAGTAGGTTTGAGAGAATTTACAAACTCAATCGCCCAATTTTCTTGACCATTTTTAATCTTGGTATCTGTATATCATTTTCATTCTGAGAGAGAGATCCTTCACGAATATATAGCATCACTTGTTGAAGGATATCTACATTCTTCATATCATATTTTACTAAGTCTTTAGGATTTTATCAAACAATCTAGGGATAGAGTTTTTTGTTGAACAAATCACGCAAAAGATCTTGGAAAGAAATGATTACAAGAGTGTTCAGGGTGACTCATCATCTAGCAGTGACTCTATTGATAGTAACTCTTTTGGTGGTAGTTGTGACTCTCTTCTAACAGTAGATCATCCTGGTGGTAAAAATGACTTGAGTCTGGTAGTAGCACATCCTCGAGATAACGGTGACTTGAGTCTACGGTATTGGTGACTCGTAACCAATTGTTTCTTGCCATAACTCTTATCAGGATTATAATTGATGTAATATTTTCCAATAAAATGGTATCATTCAACATGTGAAACATTAGTAATAAATGAATCATGATTTTTGATCATTAAAATAAAAAATGTAAAAGACACTACATTTAAGGAGGTTCCAACATTAATCATTGGTGTCTCTTAAATATATCCAGAGGGAATCCCTAGACGTACTCAGTTCGGACTCATCTGATGGCCTAAAGTGCAGTTACATAGTCTATAACTAACTAACTGCTCTAAACTAGCCAATCTAGTGGAACGTCCCACTTGGTCTATCAGCAAATCTTGGGGGATATAACATGTATTATCGAGGTTGACAGGAAACCATCACTCAACCCTGTAGATGAATCCTAGGAATCCCATGAAAATAATACACAATACAACATGGTATAACATCCATAACACACAGTGATCTCGTGCACAAGGCACTATAAGGGAACACATACTAAGGTCTAGTGGTTTCTAACCCATTCCAATGCATGAGCCACTTGGGGGATCCCTTCGGAAAGATATTGTGGTCTCCATTGCATAACCCAAATCATCACAACCAAAAATGAAAAATCATTTCTTTCAAAAGTTTCAATTAGTCTTCCACCTCAATTGAGATTCAAAAACCACTTTCTTAATTATTTTTAAATACTAATCGGGCCCCACAATACCTATGGTTTCAATCCATCTTCAAAAACATGCTAACAATCCCATCGGTCTCATGCACCACATGAGTTCCAAAAAAAATCCCCAAAATGTCACATGGTACCAATCATAAATTTACATCACTTCCCTTCACTGCACATCAAATAAATTATTCAAATAAAAAACAAAGTGTCAAATGGGCCATTAATATTTCCAACCCAACACATTAAAAATTCATTTCAACATTGTTTCCAAAGATAAAATAACACACCACTTTAACAAGAATAATTCCAAATAGGCCTTCACATTTCAAATCCAAAGCTCTTCCCTAGCTAAGTAAAAAACTTGAAATAACATGAGAAGCACTAAATGGGCCTTTATATCTTTTTAGATGCCAAGCCACATCAAAAAATTCCAAATGGTCCTTTATAAAAATTACTCACTAGAACATACCTCAAAATTCCAATGATCCATGCTTTAGGAAACACATTAAAAACGACTTTAAAATTCATATGAAGTATCAGGGAACTATTTAAGAATAAAACAACCATTTTGGAAAATGAAATTGAGATGGGTGGAAGAGCCTTTAGAAATCCACGGTTCAAGGAAGAACCAACTTTAATCCATGTGTAAAATGGGCATCAATAAACCATTAAGAATAATAATTATTAAATACAACCATTCCCATGGGTAAATCCACTTTCCAAATTCACACACACCCCAAATCTGTCTTAAAACATGCTTCGCATCACCGTTACAACATACAAACACATTTGAGGTTCACACCAAGGAAGTTAATGTGACACAAAACCTGTGTATTTTGTAAAGACAACTTCCAACATGATCACACCGTTAAATCCCATTGAAAAAACATTTTTAAAGAAACATCACTTATTTTTAAACCAACACAATAAGACACACATAACAATAAAATCCTAAAAGTCACTAATTTCTCCATATAACACCCAAGTCACAACCCAACAACATTTCCAAAACATAACCAAGGGAAAAAACCATCCCCAAGAACTCAATTTCCCATGAAAAGATAAATTAAAATTTTATCAAATAACTTGTGTGAACATAAAAAATATATTTAAATAATCCCTTTGAAAACTATTTGGAACTATTTTTCATTCATCAAAATGCCAAATAAGTTCATAATAACACATCATAAGAAAGGGAATCACATTTATAAATTTTTTCAGAAATCAGAAGCATCAAATAGAATATTCTATAAATGAAAAGGATGGAATCACCTAACTCAACGATGCACAAACACAATGAAAATTTAGGATAAGGAAGAAGAAAGCCCAAGATATGATCCAAACACACTAAAATCAAAGAAATTGAACCACACATCAACCATAACCCTTAATATTTTTCCAACAGTGCTTCCATCGAATAAAAACCAAGTAACCAAGGGTAGGAAGAGAGAAGAGGATAGAGATCGACAAAACCTCAATAAAAATCAACTAAGATCTAAAAGAGAAGCACTAATACGGGTAAAGGAACCTAGGGAAGGGAGCCTGGGAGCCCCTTTGTGTGCCAAAAATGAGACAAGAGGGAGGAAAACCCGAATTATGGTTAAAATAGTAAATGGTAAAAGGATTCATTTTCAAATTTTAATGATCTGGGAAAGTCATATGGTTTTACCGCACAGTTTTCCCAAAGGTTCTCCAACACTGCGCCACTCACATTAAAAGAGGAACATACCACGCGGTTACCGCACATAGTTTTCTAAACTCTACACCAGCCCTGTGGTTTTCACTATCCAAAATACTTATTTTCTGTATGAATTCTTGGGTGAGGGTGCACAGTTCCCCCTAACCATGCATCAACCATGTTCCACCAACTGTCAAACCCAAAAACTCCACATTCCACCAAATACTAACCCGAAAACATCAAAAACTCAAATTTTAAATTGAAAACTCAACCCAAACATCAACCGAAATATACAAGGCCAAGAATAAAATAAAATAAAATAATGTCCATGTTTGGGGTGTGACAATTCTACCAACTAGAACCACTTTTTTCCTCCTAGAAATTCACGAGTTGAGTGGAAAACATTATCCCAAGTCTGTTGAATTTTAGAAAGTGATTAGGAATTCAATATAGTTTATAAGAATTCATTTTACTCTTTCTATTCCGTAGCCCATGAATTAGAGGAAAAATATCTCAAGTTATCCTCAAAAGCATCTAGAAAATACATTATATCTTCCTGTTTATCAGTAGGATAAACTACTAGGAAATCCTTTAGATCCACTTGGGCAGTTATCCCAAAAGTTTGATTATATATTCATTTTGTTAAAAAAAATATGTTTTGATTAAAACATTATCCTTAATTATTAAAAAAACATTTCTTTATAACTATTAATTGTCATTTATCAATTTTGGAGTTTTCTTTTAAAATACTGTCCAAAAATAACTTTAAATGGATTTTTTAATTTTTAATTATATATACTTTTAATTATTTATTAATAATATATAATTTATAGTTTTTAATTTTATAGTGTTTAAATTTAAATTATTTATTATTATTAGTTATTAATAATAAATAATGAATAATGAATTATATATATTATTTATCAATTAAATATTTAATAATTGATACTATTCATTAGTAATTAAAAATAATTCAAGATTATTGATTATTGATTTAGTATTAATTGTTAATTGTTAATTTTTGTAGCTATTTAATAATTTATATTTTTAATTTATATTTTTTTAATTATATGACAATAAATATTAATTTTATATTATTAATTATCTATTATTCATTATAATTTTTGAAATTTTAACTATGTATTATCAATATTTGATAATTATTATATATATGTTTTTTCAAATGTTAATTACTTATTAATCATTAATCATTAATTTTTAATTTTTGAATATTAAATATTAAATATTTATAATTTATAATTAATTATTTAATGATAAGGGAGTTTTTATTAATAATTACTATATCAAAAATAAAATTTATATTAGTTAATTAATTAATCTTAACTTTGAACTATTATATATTATATATATTAAATTCATTTTGATTTTATTAAAAACCATACCAAAATTAATAATAGTTAATAACTAGTATTTTTAATTACCAAAAAAATTATTAAATAATTATTATAAATTATTAAATAATTAATATTTGTTATAATTCGGGAGCATTTTAGTGGGTGTTAGGCAGGTCATTAATGCGGAATAGGGGCCATGTGTGTTTAGTGGGGATACTCAAGGGTAGGAGGATAGTCCTCAACTAAGTATGGAAGAGTACATCCCTGAGAGAGTCCTCACCTCAATAATCTATAGGATGACCCTCGTCCGAGGGAGGTGGACACACCTATATTAACATCTAGTCATTAAAGGAAACCTAGCAAGATCCAATGAAAAAGGTGGCCACATAGATGAACTATCTCTAGAAACAATGTGTTGGATGTTACTTAAAGGTATTCTCGACACATGGAGGCATGGGGGTTTCGATCCCAACATGTTTGACCTATAGTTGGTCCTATGAGCCAATTATGAAAGGCCTTCATTGCCATTCCAAATCATGGTCCATCTTTCATTCTAGATGGGTGTCCAATAGGCCATGTGTTATTGGTCTTTGGACTACATAAAATTTGGTGTGTGAACACTACGACAGATCCATGTAAGGGATGTTCTGGGTTTTATCAGCGCTAATCATAAAGTGCTGATAAAAGGGGTATTTTATCAGTGCTAGCAAAAATGTTCTGATAAATCTACCATTTAACAATGCTAAAAAGCACTTCTGAAAAAAAATTCCTTTTATCAACGCTTTTTTAATGCTAAAAAAGGTGGATTTATCAATGCTATTTTTAGCACTAATAAATTTTTTTAATAAAATATATTAATAATTTGTATAAAATTATTATATTTATATTAAAAAAAATGTTTATTTGAATATATTAAATAAAAAACACTGGTTTAAAAAGAACATATATTTTTAATAAAAAATATATCTATAAAATAAATTTCATTAAAAAATAAATATATTTATTATATTTATATATTTATAATTATATATTTATAATTATATATAAATAGTTTTTATATTTGTATATTTATGATTATGTACAAAATACTTTTTATATATGTATAATTATAATTATAAATATATATATATATATATATATTTAAATAAATATATGTTTTCAATGAATTTTATCAATTGATTCGTGAATATAATTATTGTTCATATGTTATGTATTCGTCATTGATGCTCATTTATACATTACACCATCATTACAATTCATGTTGTCTATATATATGATGACACGAATTTTATTACCTATAATTTACTCAGTGTATATGATTCATTCATGTTCCCATAAAGCTATTATGTTCTAATAAATACATAAAATCAAGAAAAATATATTTAAATAATATATATATATATAAATAATTATAAAATTATAATAAATATATTTATTATATTTATAATTATAATTATAAGTAAATATATAATTATTTATAGAAATAAATATTAATAAATATATTTGATTAAATACCTATGAAATTAAAATAAACATATTAATTATATATAGTCATAAATAAATATATATATACATATGAAATGAAAGAAATATATATATTTTATAATTTTATAATTATTTATATAAATACATATTTATATTAAATAATTATAAAATAATTATAAATATATTTATTATAAATATATTTGTTATATTAATAATTATTATTATAATTAAATAAATATTAATTTATAGCCACTGCATGGAAATCCTGCCTTACCCCCACCAGCTATAAAGATACCCATTCCCCTCAAAATATGACTTAGCCAAGTTAATCAATATTATAATAAATGTTTCTGTGAAATGTGAATCAAACAGACACTGATACCTTCACGACCCATCCTCAAGGCCCATGTCGGGACTACCCCAAACCTGCATTCCATAGGCCAGGGGTTGGAGACTAGCACCAAAGGCGTAAATACTAAAAGAAGGGAAGGCATTTCCTTTAAAAAGTAACATACACAACAAAGAACGCAAGTTAAGTAAGCACTAAGTAAAACTGGCTACAAGGTAAGTGATGAAAAGTAAATGGCCCATTATACAAACTCAACTGAAAGTATAGTACAATTGAAAGGAAAGTACAATAGCAATAAGTAAAACAACAACACCAAGTCGTCCTCCGGAAATCCCACCTGAAGGGTGGGTACAGATAGTCTCCTTAGCTCCTCGGGTCCGGTTGTCCGTTCCGTGAACGTCCCACCAAGTGGTCCACCTCTGGGTATCGTCCAGCTCCACAAGCCTCCACCTCGATCAGTGGTGATTGTCATCTGCATCCAACACAACGTAGTGTGGGCATAGCTTGTGCAGGGGTGAGTATATGATACTCAGTAGGGACCCTGAGACCCGTGACGATCTCTCAGAATCCATGAAGGATAAACCGCAAAAAAGAGATACAATCACGAAGTATCAATAGACTCTACTTAGGTATATGACCATACATATACCTAAGTCATTAGTTACAAAATGGATCCAACTCTCGAGCCCAAGCATAACCCAGTCCACGCAGGAAAATGCAACCCAGTCCACACAGGAATGCAAGTCAATCACATCGATGATAATGATTGAGAATTAAGACTCACCTCACATAGGTATACACTTCATAAAGCGATGGAGATAATCAGATGTAGCCATTGATTCATCTAAGATGTTGGACCCACATAGGATACATAATCAGCTAAGCTTTCGGACCCACAAAGAATACAAAACAAGCTACTCTGCTGGACCCACTCAGGATACAAGTACAAAAGTAATATTGCCGGACCCACATAAGATACAAGAACAATAGTCATCATCGTCGAATCCACAAAGTATCCCAGTATGGTCATCTTCATTTCCAAACCCATGGAGGATCCATGTATAGACATTGTCGCTGCCGAACCCACGGAGGATCCAAGTGCAGTCGTCATCGTCACAATCGCAACCCGCTCTAGGGTTCCCGCACACATCATGCAGGATTTCGGGAGGGTCTGCTCCTCAATAAAGAGAGAGAGAGTAAATAACTCAACTATCACTAAGTCTAGAGTTGATGTATCCAAAGGTTCTGTCTCTTAAAATGAAACCCAACGCGACAGACGGTGTGTCAATCAGACACCCGGTCTGAGAGTTATTGGCTTTTCCGTCCCAGGGAACCGGTTGGTTTTTAAGCTAAAAAAACCAAACTATTCTCCAGCTACGTCCAAAACTCAAATGGAGTAATCCAAAAGGACCGTCTCATCAATAGGAATTCAACACAGTTAACGGCATGTCAAACGGACATCCAGTCCTTTAGTTATAAGTGTTTCCACTCCAAGGGCCCGGTTGGTTTCGGGTTCGAACCAACTCAGCCATACCCAAACTTGCCGAAACCTCAAGTGTAATATACCTAAATGACCATCTCGATCCAATGATTCCTACGCAATTTATGGTGTGTATATTGGAGGTTCCTATCTCATGTTGTGGGAAAAAGACTGAAAACGGTCCGAAGTGGGGGGTCTGGGCCGGGTCCGACCCGGCCCAACCCACCTGGGTCGGCCCGAACCGGGTCGACCCAACCCGAGTCCGGGTCCGGCCGGGCGGGGCGCGGGCCGGCCTGGTCCGCGTGACCCACCCCATCCCGGTCGGGGGGATGCACTGGCTCGGCCAGCGAGCTGAGTAGGGAGAACACGGTCCCCCCTTTATGTTCCGTGGACGCGGCGCCCGACGTCGCGTCTCCCCTAGATTCTGCGCGACCGCGGTATCTAATCCCTCATCGCTGCGCCGGCGTCCCGCGCCGCCGGAGACTTCCACGGGCCACCATAGTCATTCTGGTGGTCTGTTTTTGCTCTCGTCTGTGCCTACGATCTCCTCAGGACCCATACATCACTGCGAAGGCCTCCAGTTGTCATTTCGGTCCCACTTCGTTGTCACCAATTATTCTGCACATCAAGAACAAAGTAGCGGTGGGTTCAGACTTGTTCGTTAGTTTTCACAAACCACTTTAACGGTTCTAAACATCACCAAACAATTTTCATGCCATGTCAAGGGTATAAAATCACATAATTAAATTTATACAAATTTTCCTACCTCAACATAGAAGACGGACTTCGGCGTTGCAGTAGACGACGTCACAGGGAATATAGTCTATAGGCGTCATTAGATTGCGCCGAGGAGGAAGTAGTGTCTCCTCTATTTTCACGGAGAAGTGAAAGGGTGGAGCGTCATCGATCTTCGAGGAACCAGAATTCTTCGTCATTCTTCATCAGAGAACGCCATTCTTCCAAAATATCCAAATCTCTCCTACACAACAAAAGTTTTTCACCAAATTAAATAATAGGTTCCTCCTATTATTTAATTACACACACAAAAAAACTCCCAGAATTAATTCACCACATTTAATAACGTGATAACAATTAATTTAAGAAGGGAGAGAGAAGGATCCCCATTATTAAACGTGTTGGAAATTAAATTGGGGTTTTCCCAATTAATGGGGAGGGGGGTTATTAATTATATTAGTGTAAATTAAATGGTGGGACTCTTGTGGGCCCCACCACTCTAACATCCACACTTGGGTAGTTCAGTGGTTGTGGGCCCCACCCTTAACTACCCAAGGGAGGGAAAAACCTCCTTATGAAATAAAAATTATTTTGACAATTATTATTTACTTCTTAAACAAACCCCCAAAATTATCTTATCCTCCTTTGCGAATGCAACTATAGTAAGTGTCCCCATAAACAAATATTGTCGTTGCGAGTTCATCGGTACCCTCAGATTTAAATTCCAATCACCAGTTCAGAAGTTAGAAAAACACGCTCGTTGGTTCATTGAACTTACCTGAGATAAACTTTGGAAATTTATTCTGAGCACACCGGGCCTTGGAATCAAGTGCAGTAAGAATACACAGACTCGTAAAATTCAAAATTATTTAAAAACAATTCCTTGAAATTTCCGGGTCATTACATTACTCCCACATCAGGGATTTGCGTCCTCGTAAAGCTACAACATAAACTAGGGGAACAAATGATGATACTGAGCATGAATCTGAGCCTCTCGCTCCCATTTTCACTCCTGGAGGTTCCCATGCTTCCAAAGAATGTGCACAAGAGGAATCGACCGCCAACATAGGACACGCTCCTGTCAATCCTCGATCTCCGCCGAGACCTCCACAAAATTCTTCCCATCATTGATGTCCAGCTCCCCATGATCGATGATATGTGTCGGGTTGTGCACATATCTCCTAAGCTGAAATACGTGGATGATGTCATCTACCCGGTGCATATGAGGTGGAAGGGACTGGTGGTAAGCCACCTCTCTAACTCTGTTGAGGACCTGAAAAGGCACGATGATGTGCGGAGATAACTTTCTGCCATAGCCAAATCTCTGTAATCCATGTTGAGGTGAGACCCATAAGAAAATGTGGTCGCCATCCTCGAACTCATTGGTCTCTGCCTCCTATCAGCATAGGACTTCTGTCTACTATGTGTAGTCCTCGTCTTCTCCTGGATGATCTACACCTTCTATGTCGTAGCCTAAACCATCCCTGGTCCTACGAGTGCTGACTCCCCAGGGTCAGTCCAGCACAGAGGTGATCTGCAAGGTAAGTTGTATAGTGTCTCGTATGGTGCCATCTTGATGGTGGAGTGGTAGCTGTTTTTATACGCAAACTCCACTAAGGGTAGATGATCCTCCCAGCTGCGACCAAAGTCAAGGGCACATGCACGGAGCATGTCCTCGAGTGTCTGAAAGGACCTCTTCGTATGGACATCCGTCTGAGGGTGAGAGGTAGTGCTCAGGCGTAGCTGCATCCCAAAAGCCTCTTGAAACCCCTTCCAAAGCCGGGAAGTAAAGTGAGCTTCTCTATTGGAGATGATAGACGATGTCACACCATGAATCCGTACAATCTCCTGAACGTAGATGCGTCCCAAGCCCTCTATTGAGCCCTGATCTCTGATCGGTAGGAAGTGGGCCAACTTCGTGAGTCGGTCCACGATCACCCAGATGGAGTCTTGTCCTCTAGAAGTACGTGGATGCCCCATCACGAAATCCAAGGATATCGCGTTACAATTCAACTATGGAACCTCTAAGGGATGTACCAAGCCTACAGGTACTTGGTGCTCTGCCTTCACTTGCTGACAAGTGAGACATCGAGAAACGAACTCTGCAATAGCCTTCTTCATACTCGGCCACCAGTGCTATCGTCTGAGGTCCTGATACATCTTTGCTACTCCTGGATGTACCTCTAGAGTTGAAGTGTGGAACTCCCTCAACACCTCCTCCTATAGTGAAACTGGTACCATGGTACGACCCCTAAAGAGGATGATGTTCTCCCCGACATTAGAAAATCCATCAGGTGCCAGCCCTTAGGATATCTGAGCATGTCGCGCCTTACAGTCAATGTCCCCACGCTGTTCCTCTCTGACCCGCTTAAGAAGTGGAGGAGTGACTGTGACGGACTGAAGATAGGTTGTCCCATCTCTATCCACGAAGGATATCTGAAAAGTGGCTAACTGCTCTGTCGCCTCTCTAAGTAGCTGAATGCCTGATCTCTTGATGAGAGCATCATCCACAACGTTCCCCTTCCAAATAGTATAGAAAATCTGAAGTCATAATCCTGGAGGAACACAAGCCATCGCCCCTGTCTCAGGTTCAGGACCTTTTGCGAGAAAATGTACCAGAGACTCTGGTGGTCAGAGTAGACTGTAAAGTGCTCTCCCATCAGATAGTTCCACCACATCTTTAGGGCAAATACCACTGCTAATAACTCCAGGTCATGGGTAGCATAGTTCTTCTCGTGCTGCCTCAACTACCTTGAACTGTAAGTGATCACTGCTTGCTTCTGCATCAGGACACACCCGAGTCTGGTCCCTCATGGGTTGCAGAGAACTATTTAACCAACGCCCTCAAGATGGGTGCACTGGTCAACCTATACCTCAGCTCCTAAAAGCTCTTCTAGATGTGGTGCTGTAACTCTGAAGAATTCTGGCATTAAGGTAATTTTTCCCATCTCCAGAGTGATCGAATGCACCTTCTTCTGCATGATTTCGTCCTGTGCTTCTTGGGGATTCCTTTTCACCGACCAAGGAAAACCCTCCCCAACGTTGTAGGTAAACCACAACCTTTTTTCCTAATACAATCAATTTGTGTATGAACCATGGTTGCCTAGTCCATACCCAAACTAACATCATAAGGCCTCGACACTTCCACCAAGATCTTTCAACTGAAACTCTCACCTCAGGGGTCAGATCACACCGCCGGTGTATGCGTGATTATCGAGTCTCCTCCCAATGGTATCTCAATACATGAGGGTCAAGTCAACGGCTTAACTGGAAACTCTAGGTCTGGGACAAGATTTGTGGAAGGAAGGGATGATTCGTTTCAATGACTATTGTTACGGAAGCTAGTAGAAGACACAGACCGTACTTAAAATCATTCCTAGAGCCCTTAGGTCACACTACTTGACCGCATGCAGCTACCCTTTTTTCCTTCCCTCCTGCGCCCTGAGCCTGGCGGGGACTACAAAGGAGGGTGGTTGCAACATGTCGAAATGTACACCACCACATGCTGCTTTCCCAGCTCTGCTTCCACATCTGCTGCTCTACAGATTCATCTGTCCTTAACACTTCCTCTTCGTGAAACATTTTACACGCCCAGGTCTCTGAGACTGGCACCAGTTTCCTGTTTTTTCACTGACAACCTTTACTGGCTGTATCCACTCATCCAAAGAATTCTCAACCACAAATGTTCTCTCTAGCACCCTAGCATAAGTAGGAATTCATAGAGGAAGAAGTGCTGGCTCGGATGTCCTTTACACACACCACGCTTAGAATTCCGAGCCCTAAAGCACTGATAGAATCATATTCACCGAGTACTAGGAATGATCGATACGCCTCGATGATTACTCATCTACTGAAATGTCGTCCTAATGAAGCTATATAAGCTCTTGAAAACTCTCATCCACCTACTCAAGCCAGTCCCCAACCGCCTGGGAGTCGGGCTCGCCTCGGAACCTGAGGGGTATCTAATGTTGAAACACGTGTAAGGCACCAAGCCAACATGTGTCATCTACTGGTACCGCCGGATGAAACTGCTCACCTATAGGTAGTGATATAGCTGGAACACTACTCGAAGGAACTATCTTAGGTATCAGTCCACGTACCAAAGCATCATCACTAAACGGACCAACCTCATGGTCACTCACTGGGAAAAACTAGTAGCTAAGATCTCCATCTACTCTACTAGTGTCTAAACTAGGTGTAGAACTCTAGAAATTGCCTCTAGGCAATCCACTGCAGCCTGGAAATCTTCCTCGCTTTGTAACCTTGGAGACCTCTACCGCTGGAACTCATGCAATGCACTCAGTCGGTGTGCACCATCCTCTAGTACAGTTGGTGGCATTTTTTGCCCAACGGGTGGTGGTGCTGCTGGTACACCACCCGAAGGTGTCAACATAGTAAAAAGGACCCCGCACTGGAGCCTCGTCGCTCGGTGGGCCTTCATCGTGTACTCTCTTGGGAACCCTAGATGGATGTCTTCGTAGCGACATCATGATAAGGAACAGGTGCGCCATGATTAAACAATATACCTTGTGATCTAACACAAAGAGAACACAAAGGAAACTCTTGGAACACACACGCAATCAGTGTTTTCATGCACTAAGTCAGAAGTCATAGATCAGGGTCCTGGTGTATGGATACGTCGGTCGCCGCACCAACACTAGACTCCCTAGACTGAGAACCACACTCAATACACTTAACACTATTGATTCTTAGAATGGAAAGACCAGAGTCTTGAGTTCTGTTGTTGAACCGACTCCTCTGATACCAATTTTTCACGACCCATCCTCGGGACCTGTGCCCTGACTACCCCAATCCCACCTTCCATAGGCCAGGGGCTGGCGACTAGCACCAAAGGTGTAAATCCCAAAATAAGGGAAGTCATTGCCTTTAAGAAGTAACATACACAACAGAGTACGCAAGTGAAGTAAGCACTAAGTAAAACTGGGTACAAAGTAAGTGTTGAAAAGAAAATGGGCCAGTATACAAACCCAACTAAAAGTACAGTACAACTGAGAGGAATGTACAAAATCAGTATGAAAAACAGCAACACTGAGTCGTCCTTCGGAAATCCCACCAGAAGGGTGGGTACATATAGTCTCCTTAGCTCCTTGAGGCCGGTCGTCCTCTCCGTGTACGTCCTGCCAAGTGGTCCACCTCTGGGTACCATCTAGCTCCACAAGCCTCCACCTTGATTAGTCATGTTCGTCGTATGGATCCAACACAACGTAGTGCGGTCATAACCCTTAGAGCGGTGAGTATACGATACTCAGTAGGGACCCCAAGACCCCCGAAGGTCTCTCAGAATCCAAGAAGGATAAACAACAATGGAAAGATACAATAACGAAGTATCAATCGACTCTACTTAGGTATATGACAATACATATACCTAAGTCATCAGTTACAAAACGGCTCCAACTCTGTAGCCTAAGCATAACCCCGTCCACACAAGAAAACACAACCGAGAACACACAGGAAAGCGAGTCAATCACATCGATGATAATGATTGAGAATCAAGACTCATCTCACACAGGTATACACATTGTAAGGTGATGGAGATGATCAAATGTAGCCACTGATTCATCTATGCTGTCGGACCCACATAGGATAAAAGACCAGCTAAGCTATCGGACCAACAAAGGATACAAGACCAACTACTCTGTCGAACCCACTCAGAATACAAGTAAAAAGGACATACTATCGGACCCAAAACGGATACAAGAATAGTAGTCATCGCCATTGAACCCATAGAGGATCCTATTACAGTCATCGTCGCTACCGAACCCATGGAGGATCTATGTATGGTCATCCTCGCTACCGAACCTGTGGAGGATCCAAGTGCAGTCGTCATCGTCGCAGTCGTAGCCAGCTCTAGGGTTCCCGCACACAGCATTCTCGATTCCGGGAGGGTCCGCTCCTCGAGCAAGAGAGAGAGAGAGTTGATGCATCAACTGTCACAAAGTCTAGGGTTGATGTATCCCAATGTTCCATCTCGTCAAAAGAAACCCAACGTGACAGATGGTGCGTCAATCAGACGCGTGGTTTGAGAGTTATTGGCTTTTCCGTCCCAGGGGCCCGGTTGGTTTTTAAGCTAAAACCAACCTGACCATACTCTAGCTATGTCTAAACCTCAAACGGAGTAAGAAAAATGGACCTTCTTATCAAGAGTAATTCAACGCAGTTGACGGCACATCAAACGGATGTCCGGTCCTTAAGTTATAAGTGTTTCCGCTCCAAAGGCCCGGTTGGTTTCTGGTTCAAACCAACCCAGCCATACCCAAGCTTGTTGAAAACTCGATTATAATATACTAAAATGATCGTGTCGATCTAAGGGTTCCGACGCAACTAATAGTGCATCGATCAGAGGGCAGTAGCTCAAGTTATGTGAAAAAAACTGAAAAAGGTCTGAAGTGGGGGGTCTGGGCCTGGTCCGACCCGAACCAACCCCCCCGGGTCGGCCCGAACTGGGTCAACCTGAACCGGGTTTGGGTCCGGACGGTAGGGCGCGGCCCGGCCCAGTTTGCGCGACCCGCCTCGGCCCGGCCAGGGGGATGTGCTGGCTCCTCCAGCGAGCCGAGCAGGGTGGGGACGCAGTCCCCCCTCTATGTTCCGCGGACGCGGCGCCCAACGTCGCGTCTCCCATAGATCTTGTGCATCCGTTGGATCCAATCCCTCATCGTTGCAGCTTCATACGTGGCGGGCTCCTACCGGTGGCGTGTCGGGGCGCCGCTGCCACCGGGTGGCCAGCCAGTGTCGGCCGCCACCTCCGGCCGCCGATGACTTCCACGGGCCACCAGAGTCATTCCGGTGGTCCTTTTTTGCTTCCGTCTGTGCCTACGGTCACCTCGGGACCCGTACATCACTGCAAAGGCCTCCAGTCGCTATTTCGGTCCAACTTCGTCATCTCCAATTATTCCACACATCAATAACAAAGAAGCAGTGGGTTAAAACTTGTTCGTTAGTCCTCACCCACCACGTTAGTGGTTCTAAACACCACCAAACAATTTGTATGCCATGACGAGGGTATATAATCACTTAATGAAATTTATAAAAATTCCACTACCTCAACAAAGAAGACGGACGTCGGCTTCGCAGTAGATGGCGTCGTGGGGAATAGGGTCTGTAGGCGTCGTCGGAGTGCACCGAGAAGGAAGAGGCGTCTCATCTCTTGTCGCGAAGAAGAGAAAGGGTTGCGTGTTGTCGATCATTGAGGAACCAGCGTTCTTCGTCGGAGACCGGCGTTCTTCCAAAATCTCCAAATATCTATCGCATAATGAAAGTTCATCCCCAAATTAAATAATAGGTTTCTCATATTATTTAATTACACACACAAAGAAACTCCCAGAATTAATTCACCACATTTAATAATGTGATGACAATTAATTTAAGAAGGGAGAGAGAAGGTTACCCATTATTAAACACATTGGCAATTAAATGAGGGTTTTTCCAATTAATGGGGGGGGGGGTTCTTAATGAGATTAGAGTAAATTTAATGGTGGGACTCATGTGGGCCCCACCTTTCTAACATCCACACTTTGGTAGTTAAGTGGTTGTGGGCCCCACCCTTAACTACCCATTTGAGGGAAAAACCTCCTTATGAAATAATAATTGTTCCGACAATTTTTATTTACTTCTTAAAAAAAACCCCCAAAATTATATTCCCCTCCTTTGCGAATGCAACTACGATAAGTTTTCCCTTAAGAAATTACCAACACTATGAGTTCATCAGTACCCTCGGATTTTAATTCCAAGCACTGGTTCAAAAGTTCGGAAAAACCTACTCGTTCGTTCACTGAACGTACCCAAGCTAAACTTCGGAAATTGTTTCCGGGCACACCGGGCCTCAGAATCAAGTGCCTTCAGAAGTCATAGACTCGTAAAATTCCAAAGTACTTAAAAAAATTCCTTGAATTTTCTGGGTCTTTACAGATACCTTTCCTTTACTGATATTCTATAGGGGTGATAATGAATGTGATTTATATCTAGAAACACCCACCCATCTCCTTGTAGCGAGGCTACGGTGTTCCATATGAAAAACTACATGATACACAACAGACCACTTCCAACATATCATCCATGAGTGTCGATCAACATAGACCATGATCCATGTGTTGAGCTACATATTCTAATTCATGAGTAATATATTCATATGGTTGAGAAATATATTGCAACATTCATCCCATGTCCATCACTTCTTATAAAAAACTTGTCAACAAGGAGGTATTCAATTTTAATTTATTTCTCAAACTAAACCATTAATAATTAATGAAAAGAGTTGAACCGATGAATTTAATTATATACAAACAAATAAAATGATATTAAATGAAAGAGCGACTCAAAACCATCGAAATGATCAATCAACTAGTCAAAAAGTTTTATAGAAAGACCCATTACCCCAGCCGGTCTATATCCATATTTATTATCAATGAAGTTTCATGTGGATTCAAAGTTCAAATATGATCGTAGTCACATTGTTGATTTTGAATAAAATATATATGAAGAGAAAGAAAAATACATCATTATTTTTGAGAGTGCAACTGAAATCATCGACAATGATTGGATGAGCGGCTTAGTCGTAAATATATAAATGAGGTATGTTTTCCTGATTTGATTTTCCAAAAGCTAAAATACATTGTTAATTATGACTATATTCAGTTCATATTTTTGGTAGGTGTATATATGAAAAACAAAGTGAAGGTATTTTCTTATGAAATAATATTTGGACTCTTTAGTCCCCACATCACCTCTACAAAACAAACGAAAATAGATACAAAAAAATAATGAAATAGTAGTAGGTCTGGTCAAATCGTTTTAATGAAAAATTTTAGATTATAGACTCTATTTAATACTAATGACATAGGGGTAAAAGTATACATTTTAATTATATAGAATATATTTTAATTTCATTCATTACATATTATTTTTTTAGGAAGTATTGGATTCTCATTGTTGTAAATTTTTATACTCTAAATATTTATTTCATAGATTCAACGAAAGGATATCAACAAAACTATCCACACATGATGGTGTTTTTAAATTTCTAATACAATACATCTAACATTTTATAAATAAGAATCATGTCATATAATTTATATTGTCTTTTAATGAGGATTTTGATATGATAGGGCAGTGCATCAATATCTTGAAAAACAAGGAATGAGGCCAAGGGCTAAGAAAAAAGACAATGAAAAGTTCTACAATTAGACAAGTATCATGGTATATATAATACGATTTCACTATCTAAACACATATCAAAAAAATTACTTATTATGCTCAATGTTTCTGTAGTTTCCAAAACAAACAAATAGAAAATATTGTGGTTATTCTGTTTGTAAATTTATGAGAGAGATCATATTCAATGAACATACTAGTATCCCTAATGAGGTATTTTTGAAGATAAATATTATTTCATTTTAAATATTTATAAATCCTTTGCTTACTTATATTTTTATAGTACTAATGTGACTATTGAAAAGACTCATATTCACAAGACGATATAGATGTGCCCATTAAATGAATAGGCAACATACCAAAGAAAAGAATGTATACAATGTGCATGAGGATGGTACTTCGATAGAAGTAGTGGATTGTTTCATATTTATGTTTAATTTACATCTTTTTAGTATTACTAGCATAAGAGTTGTTTTATTATATAGGTGGATTCCTTTGTTCGAGTCAGGGTGGTTTTTTCAAAACTGATCATGCTCGTGAGAGATTGGACTTCGAGGTTGTAACTCAAAATTCAATGACTAGTGCCCAAAATTAAAGGATAATGATGATGATTGATATCATAAAGATCTTATTTTTATAGGAAATGGTAAAACCCATGTGATCACAATTTATGATGAGGGGTATGATAATGACATAGTGAAAGGTACAAATACTATCTACTATATTACTACTAATGACTTATTTAACTATTGTAATAACCACTAATTTATATCTCAGGAATTTTAAAATGGTTTCATAATAACACCTCAATGATTGAATATTAGGTTATAAGTGAAAACCCTTAACGGTATGATGATCTCACATCATGTTTATGAATATTCTATGGTTGATGTTTGTAGGAATATGCTTCTGGAAAATATCATTATTCTCCATCAAATTAAATTTGACATTATCTTAGTCATGTATTGTATTTATCTAGATAAATCCAACATAGATTTATGATGATGGGATAAAACATTTGATATTCCAAAGAACCCTAAGATCGTATATTAGTATGATAAAATAAATATGAAAATCTAGTGGAAATCAGATCCATTATATTGGTCTTGTTTTGAATTTAAAATGGTTTTTGACTGAGAAGGTATATGAGAAACTCAACATCAAGGATTTCCTATTATGTGGGGGTTTTTTTGTTTATTTATAGAAGTGATCTCGTGTCTTTCTTTGAATCATAAATTTGAGTTATCAATAGAACACATACTTGGGGCCACACCTATCTCAATGAATCCCTGTAAAATGTCCCTAATTGAGTTATAGGAATTGATAGAGAAACTGTTTGAGAATATTTACCTCGATATTTGTTTAGCCTTATGTGTCACTTTAAGGTTCATTGATTCTTTTTTTTATGATGAATGATTGATAAATGAATCCATGCATTTATTATCGGGAACTGAACAAGATCACAATTAAGGGATAGTATACCATAACTTGAATTGATTAATTATTTGGTCAACTGCATGGAAATAAATACTTATCCCAAATTTATCATCATTATAGATTTCAACAATTATTCTCTAAGATGGAGGATATACCGAATAATTCATTATATAAATTTTATATAAACCATAAATATATAGTTATTATATTTTTTATTAAAAATTCACCCACTATAATCAAGGATAGAATTAATAGGGTCTTTAGATATTACCTTGATCAATTTTTGAAAGATTTTATATAAAGTATTCTTATATATTCTTAGATAATGAAAGATCATGAAGATAACTTGATAATTGAATTGAAGAGATTGAGGAATGATAATTTTAATGAAAAATTTACCATGTTTAATTTTTGGCTATAAAAGGAATCATTTTCAGATTTCATATTCTCAATAGAGGCTTTATCTATGGATCCATGAATGAATTATGTAAGTAAAAATTTGTAAAAACAAACCACTATTATTAATATCAAATAATTTATTTGTTTGGATGGATATTATAGAAGGTATGTTGAGAATTTATCATGTATATCTAATCCATACATCATGTTAACTCAAAAGGGGGTCATGTTAACTTGTTCAAAAGAATGTCGGAAAAAATTCAAGGAACTAGAGAGAAGTTTAATCCTCACACAAGTACTTATATTACCCTACAGTGTAGAATGGAAATTAATATATATTGATGTATATAATAAGTGTCTAGGATGTTTTTATATGTATAATTACATGTTTATAACTTGAAACTCACAACCATTGATGGTTCATGAGATAAATTACACAAATCATGATTTATTGTTAAATACTATAATTTTTGAATTAATTATATTGAGGAATTATCATTACAGATAAATATGTGATATATACTGATCATAATAGTTTAATGTATATTTTAAAATATAATGATCTAAAGATGTTCCATTAAAGATAGTTATATCTGATTAAAGATTATAACTATTCCACATATTACCACCCTAGAAAAGAGAATTGGGTGGTTGATGTTTCGATTTGAAATGATCAATCTAGAATATCAATGATGAGGATCACAAAAGAATAATTATTTATTTATTTACAGTGTATTGATCTATAAATCATGAAGGAAAGGTATAATTATTTTATTTTTAAAATGATTGTTCAAATATTAATCCATGTGAAGATTAATGGGGAGTGGAAAGAAGATATAGAGATGCACAAGAAGATCAAAATTTTCCTGAGTTAAACCTTGATTGGGATGGAATGATAAGATTTATGAACCATTCTTGTGTTCTATCCATACCAGATATGAAGAATGAGATGGTTGAGTATGCTCATAGTTATTCATTCTCTATTTATCCTATAAGTACAATTATTTCTAGATATATGAAAGAGTATTTATTTTAGGATGGAATTAATAGAGAAATTGTTGATTTTTATCTTGGTACAAGGTATGTAATAATGTTTATATTGAGATACAGATTTCTATTTAGATGTTACAAAATTTTCCTATAGTATAATTTAAATGGAAAAACATCACCATTTATTTTTCTATTAGTTTCCCCAAAATGTATAAAGGCCATATATCTATTTGGATTAATTTTTATCACTTTATATATTAATCACACTTAATTAACATCAATTAGGACTTATTCCTAGATAATATTTCCATGATATTTATTAAGTAAGTGTATAGTTTAAATGGTGTAACCAATTATATTTATATGATTGGTATCCTAAGTTTATCTTAGTATTCTAGAAAAGTCTTCAGTTGGCTCTAAATATATAATTCTGATTTTACACAATTTATCATCCCCAGATATATTATCTGCCTAAGATAACCATTTATTCTATAGAGTATATTATAAGATATTATTCTATTTATTTGAATGGTGTTTGGTAATATCATATTCATCTAGTTGAGTTTTCATAGAATAATATATTTCATGCAGGCATTTAGATGGATCCATATGAATCTCTCTATAGAAAGAATATTATCACTCTGACTAGTTGGAAGGATGTTCAATAAAAAAAATTGGTTCCTAATCTAGATCGAAAATAGAATAGAAACATATATCCATTTAGAAATACAAAAGGGTATAAAAAATAAAACAAAAATGTTATAATAATAATCATCGATGATTTTTGGAGTTAAAAGTTTGTAAAAAATAATTTTTATTAATTTTTCCATGGAATACAGAAATGAGATTCAATAATAATGGAAATACGAGTCATACGTATATTTTACATTTGGATATCCATGATTGAGTAGGGATGGTATATTTTAGATTGTTTCTTCCACCAAAACACTCTCAAGTTTATGATGTGTTCCATGTATATCTCTTATGGAGTACATATATGGTCCTTCACATGTATTAAACTCAGAGATCATACCATTATAGAAATAAAATTATTATGACTAATAACTAGTGGAAATTTTGGATTGTATTGAACATGTTATTTGAGTATAGACCACTCAATTGTTATAGGTTTTTTTGAGATACCACCAATTTGAGGAAGCTACATGTGAATATATAGATGTTTTGAGTAAGATGTATCCTTAGTTGTTTGTATTAGAGTAAGAAAATTTAAATGATAAAATTCATTTTAAGTGGGTATAATGAACCACAGTAATATGTTATGAATTATTTTCTTTTTAAAAATTTTAATATCTCTAATATTTTGTGATTCACAAAATCCCATGTTTAAATAAACCATGATATAAATAATGTTATTTTAGTATAACCATTATAAAAATTATATTAAAATAAGCTATATGAATAAGAATAAGTAAATTTTGAAATTTTTACATAAATGTTTTAGATAATTAAAATTTAATTATAAATAGGTACTTATATTATAGTAAATATTTATTGGTCATTAAAAACAGTTTTCCTATAAAAATATTTTTTTTAAATTTGTGAAAAATAAAAAATAAAAAATTTATTACATATTTATAAATTTTATAAGAAAAAATTACTATAATTTTTGAAATAAATATTTATAAATAATATTAGTTTTGATTTTTGATAATTTTATTAAAAGTGTAATCTTTAAGTGCATCGTGAAAATACATATTTTTAGGAAAAACGTCATTTTTATTTCAAGAATAAAAATTTTTAATTATTTTTTAATAATGGATTAAAAGTGACATGATTTAAATTATATTATTGTCAATCAAATTTATTTAATTGGAATAAATTTTATGTACATATTTTATATGCACACTTTTTATAGTTATGAAAACATCTCTTTAAAAACTGATTTGTTATTGCATTTATGTGATTAATTTGAAATTAATTTCTACTTATTCAATTAATTAAATTTAATTAAATGGAATAAATAATTTTTAAATAATAATTAATATTATTAAATAGGGTTAATATAATGTTTGGTTACAATGAATCATAATAATAGCACTAATGAATTACTACAGTTACGATGAAAGCAATGTTTGGTGCCTTACATGTGCTTGTGTTGAACATAATATTCGATAGACATGGTAAATTTATTTGAAAAAATTGATTTCATGATTATAATAATAAGTCTCAAATTATCTAATAAGGATCATATTATTATTAGATTTAATAGAAAAATTATGTTGGTAAAAAAATATTAACCATGGTGAAAACTAAAATGGTAAATATCAGTAAACATAGAAGTTTGGGGAATAAAATGATTAAAAAAGATCATTTAATAGTTTTTTTAGGTTTTTATTCACCATATAATCCATAAAATATGTTATTTATTAATTTTATAGGCATGTGGGTTGAGAGTGACTTCTAATAATTGAATAGTTTTAAGCATCATAAAAAATGCCACTCTTTTTACCCTATAAAATGTAATATCCTATCCAATTATATAAACAAATAAAATGCCTTATGGTTAATCAAATATGTACCCAAATCAATTCCTTACTTCCCTTTACATTTGATTATAGTTCCATCCTATGAAGGATTTTGTGGAAAACCTATAGATTTTGACTAAAGTACGTGTATTGTTCTCAATCGACCATTTTTTAATACTTATTAAACATATTAAAAAAATATTCAACCACTATTTAATAAAAAAATCAGTCTCTGCCATATAATTATATTTTTTTTATGTTAATATCATAACCTACACTCATACCCTCTTCTAGAAAATGGGAAATGAAAATGTCAATCTTTTATGTGCCAGACATTAACCTAAAAAACAAATGTAATTATTTTTTCATCACTACCTATAATGGATCGATATAATTGTTGATTTAAATTATAAATAAATATATATATATTATATTAATGAAATAATTATTCATTATATGTTATAATATCACATCTATATTCATTCCTTCTAATCTTTTGGATAACGATAACAATTCTCTTGCATATATGTGGACTACCACCTCCATAAAGCAATGTGATATTGTTTTTTTATTTAGAAATGGATGTTTATCATGATATATTTATTGAATATTTATTATTTATATGATATATAATTTTTATTGGAATGGCGAATTATTATTTATATTTGATTCATTCTATATGTAGAAAAATCTAATCAGCGTACATGCATATATACAATCAACCATCTCCATGAATGCTGTAATTTATTTTTTAAAATTTTATAAATGATTATAAATGATTGTAAATGATAATATAATTAGTTTATATTATATTTATTTCATGATTAAAATTCTATTGATGATGGAACCATAATAAATTTACAATGGAAAAACTACTCAACCTAATTATACATAAAAAATGAAGTAGTTACCTCACAGAACTGTGATTTTAATAAAGAATTGTCAATAAATCGAAGGGAAATGAATATTAGTTAATCATATATGGTATAATATATTATTAGATATGTAATAGATTTATAATAAACAAATATTTATTATAAAGTAGGTTCAAACATGTATTAAGAATGATAATACATGTGGTAAGTGTTTTTTGTCTCACTTTTATTTTCATGTAAAACATGACATAATTAGTTTTTGGTTCAATTATGTGGTGTATACACTACCCATTACTGTAATTTATTATTAATATACTTAAATTAGTGTTCATATTGTTCCTATATAAGATGTTGGTGGTCTTTATAGTTGATATCCTTGGGTACTCCACCGCTATGGATGAGAATATAGAGAATATGTGTGCCATTTTGGGAGTTCTTTTTCATTAGTAGCTATTTGTTAAGTGGTAAAATTGGGTCTTATAGGATCATGAAGTCATTTTATAGGGGTATTTTATATCCCACTAGGTAGTTTTTGTGGATCCATCAAATTCATAAGAAGTTTTGTCTCGGAATTCTCCCACAATAGTGGTAAATGTGGGGAGTTTCCATATCATTGTAGGTCATAACAAGAGCTTTGTTTCTTATTTATTTATAATCACAACACATTTTAAATCATTGAATCAGAAGGTATAGTAATTCATGTGGAATAAAAATTATTATGTAAAAATTTTTAATCTAAAGGAGAAGTTAGTCAGTACTCCAGTCCTTTGTTTTCTAGTATACAGATTTCAGTTTTAGGTTTTTTTTATGCTTCGCATATTTTATTGGGTTGTGTTCTAATACACTAGAGATCAGTTATTTCTTATGGATCCTGGTAGTTATGTCCCCATGAGATTAAATATTCCACCCATGATATTTAATTGGAGGTAGTGGTGTTTTCATTGATTTTTTGGCGACATTACATCATTGATGAGAGTTTTGTTGTTTTTACTAACCACAAGAGCTTAAGGTATGTCTTCTACAAGCCTGAATTGAAAATTCATCAGCATCAGTGGATTTAATTCATACAAGATTATAACTTCAATATTTCATATATTTCTGGAAATATAAATATTGTATCTAATGTGATGAGCATAAATTCATGTAATGTTACCATTAGTGGATATGGGGACTACTAGAGAGTAATGGAATAACTCTTAGGGTAGAATCATGATATGGGAGAGGATGAGGAATATGTTTACATTTAAAAATGAATGTACAGTCATATTTAGTGAAACAAGTGGAGGAGTTCCGATTGGGGGACTCAAAGGTGGAGCTCTCTAGGGACCAAGTTGTTTTTGGTTATTCCCCGGATGGTTGGTCGAAGGATAGACAACACTACGTGTTGTAAGAGTGAAGGTTTTATGTTCCTTTTGATATGCCTGATATGGTTCTCTATGAGTTCGATAGTTTTCCTTTTTTGGTATATCTTAGTGTTACAAAACAATTCCAATATTTGGGTGGTTAGTTTTGGTTTTCTGGGTTGAATCATGCATTTTCATAGATTGTTTCTTTAGGATTAGACTATAAAAAGGTTAAGGCTGGGATCGATGTTTGTGGTGGTTTACTCTAGCGTTTAGATGTTAAATAGTAGAAGTGGGAAAACCTTGTATAGAATTAATTATGGTTTTACCTCTAGATCAAGGAGACTATTATTATATATGGGTGATATTATATATATTTAATAATTCATCCCACTTTATAGAGATTAGAGAGTTGAGATCAGTTTCGGTTTCGTCGAGGAAGTATATTGAGGTAGTGGTTTTTCTCCAATAAGTCTTGGGGATGATCATCTCTAATAGGGATACCCATTTTACCTCTAGTATATGGAAATTTCACCAACATTCTTCTGTTTCTTAGATATTCATTTGATATTGTTTTCATCCATAGATGGATGGTCAGATAAAGAAGAACATGCAGACTCCTGATGATATATTTCACTCTTGTGTCGTCAACTTTTGAGTTTCATGCATAAGGCACCTTCCCTTGGTCATGTTTACATGAAACATTAGTTTCCAGTCAACCATTAATAGAGCACCATTTGAATATTTATATGGATGACCTTTCTATTCTACCTATACAATATTGGGGTAAGAGAGAAAGAAATTATAGGGCCATAACGGGTACCAAATATGATAGATATTTTTTCGGTAATTCATGAGGGGATTAAGGTAGTGAATTATCATCATAAATTCTATGTTGATCATAGGAGGACACCTCTAGAGTTCAATGTTGGAAATTGTGTGTCTTTTTATGTGAATCCTCATCTTCGATAGTGAAGGATTGATCCTGGGGATAATATTTCTCCACGATTTGTCGAGCCTTTCAACGTTTTTGATTGTGTTTAAATTGTGGTGTATTGGATAATAATTCACCCACATGTGAACAAGATAATTGTTGTTTTTCACATGTCACGGCCCCATCATTATCTTCAAGATTACTCTCATGTCATCTATTGGGGAGATATTGATGTTGATGATGACGTAACCTTTGAGGAGCATCCTATGGAGATCCAAGATCACTAAGATAATGTGTTTAATGGTAATTTCATTCCCTTGGTTCATGAATTATGGTGTAATGATGTCTTAGAGGAGAGTACCTTGTAATTTGAGTCATATATTTTCACTCAATACCCCAAGCTATTAGATTTTTAGAAATTATCTTGTAAATTTGTTCCATTATGGATGTAGACCCTTTTGTTATATGATATGGTTTCCTCTTATTTCTTATTTTTTCTTGACTCTCGGTTGAGAGGTACCTCTCTTATGAGAGCATTTTGGATGTGTTTATTAGGGTTTCATATTTTTTCACAATTTTCCTTTGTGTGATGTGGATAAGTTCCTAAAATTCCATGCTTTCTGAGAGGTATCTTACATAGTGGTTATTAAGATGACCCATTTTTATTTCCACTATGGGATTGGTTTTTGAATTCTAAGTATGATAATTGTTTGACATGTATCTAATGTAAGGTCCTCGATCCCTGTATTCTGTCCCTTTGTATGTTTTTAAGGCTCGTAGTGATCGGAGAAGGCATAAAGTATGTCTGGAGGGGTTATACTACTAAATGATAGAACTATTGAGATTACATGTTGAGTAATCCTTATATACACTGTATGTGATGTTTATGGCTTGTTAAGGATGGTTCACTGGGTACATCATATTTTGTAAATATTAGGGGTTAAATTTGTCGAGGCGACATGTTTTTTACTGAGATATGAAACCCAACCATTACATTTCTTGTAAGATTTACACATCATGTAAATACCCTATGGATCATAGCTTATATGTAGTAAAGGACCTAGAGTTTTCTCAAAACTCAATGGATTATATCATATTAATGCTTATCCTTCAACCGTTCCTTTATTTTTTTTGAAATTCATTCAATGGGGATTGATTATCGACTTACCATCTTTGATCTATGGTTATTCGAGTTGATCTGAGGTGATTTTTATCTATGTTTCTTAAATTTTATTCTTCATTTAGTCTCATTTTATCCCATTTTTTCATTCCTTGTGATGTTGCATAATCTCCCAAGATTTTAATGGTGTTTCTTATTTGTTTTTATGGATGCTAAGGTATGGTGTCCTTGGATGAATGCAATTTTTGTGGGAGAGGTGATCAGAGATCAACAAAGATGGTGTGTTCTTGTAAGAATAATATTGACTCCTTTTAAGTAGTGTATTTTCTTCATATCTATATATTATATGTAATCATAAATTGATTGTGTATTATCCCTTTGTATGGAATTGAAATTATACTAATATTTTTTAACTATATTAATGATGAAATGGGTTTTATCAATCGCATGTTTATGTATTGTAACATCATAGTTGTTTGGATATTGTTTTTCTAGACAGTTTGATATATATTCTTTGCATAGTTTGAATATTTTTGTGCATATATCATCATGTTGTAACTTGATAATGTTCATAAATCTAGGATTAACGGAAAATTAATATTATGAAGAAAAATTAAAGAATATGCGTATTTATAATCTAGTGGATGTTGTTATTTTATGATAATAAAATTAATGCAAGGGTTGAAGTTTAATTGAATTGTTTATACTCTGCGATGATGAAATTAGTTAATGAAAATGAATCATTTTAATTATTGATGATAATAATAAAAGGTAATTTTAATTGTGAATGGTATTTCACAAGGTCTTTTGAAAGCATAATTAATTTTAAGGGGTTCTTTTTTCCTTTGAGGGATTGTTGTAGATTGATTCCTTACATTTCACATAGTTGGATCCCATGAATAATGAATTGGTTAATTATAAATAGAATATGAACCATTTTTGTGATAAATATAATTTTTTGTGCCTCGTTTTTTCTATATCTTATGAAATACAAGTGACTTCTTTTGGATCAGTGAGAGCTAATATTCATGTGATGACTAGATTCCTTATTATTGGGCATTGATTTCCTTGTTGGTTATTCTTATTTGTTATTTATTCTTTTGTTATGTGATTAATAAATTATCCTTGTGATATATGTGTTAAGGTGGCCTAGATATGATGTGATCCTAGGATAGATGATCCTATGATGTATGATGAGATATGTGGGTTAGGGAGGCCTGGATGATGTTGTATTATTTGATGCCTATGATGGAACAATTATTTGGAATATGCATATAGGTGTCGAGGATGGCACTGAATATGATGGAATAAGTTGATGTTGGGCTTAGACATTGATTTGATGTGGGGATATGGGATGCTCTCTCTTGTTTTTTTGATGGTCAATGGTTGAGATTCTTATTTTATCTATATTCCTTTTTTATTTTATATGAGGCAGCTAGATATGTTTGGATTCATGGTTATCATGGTTGTAGAATATGATGGATTTATTAGAGTACATTTTTTATGGTTTTATTCTAATAGTGAATGAATTATTCTCAACAATCACGGTTGGTGTTGATGGAATGAATATTTTAAAATGAGGATAATCTTGATAAATCATAGACTTTATTTGAATTATTCCAAGAGGGCATGGACTTTACTAAGATGATTAATGAAATTTAATGTATCATAATGTTGAATAATTATAATATATAATTAATGGAATATAAATTAATTAATAGAAATAAATTCACAAAATAAAATAAGTTATTAATGTAGATCTTTAAAATTATTGGCTGCTTATAGGATATCAGGTCTTAACAATGGAATTCGGGTTTCTGAGTGGCATAAGCCATAAATGTGTCTATGAAAGAATTCTTCCCATAGTGTGTCTGTGACATATATTATATCATGTGTATTTTGTGATTTAAAATGCTTCCCTTCTCATTTTTATTAAGGAAACTAACACCCATTGGTATTTAAGATGGTGTTTTCCCCAACATCCCGATAGGAGGATGGATGGATTATTACCCCTCTGGTCCCACTCTCTTATCTTAGTAGTTACATGTGATGGTATGAACGATGGTTATTTTTCCAATATATGAGTATAAAGGGATACGATGGATTATAGTTTTTTCACACACATGTATTTCTAGAAATAGTATCCAAAGGATTCTGATATGTATGATGTGTCTAGGTTGTAAAGGCTTGAATTACAAAATCAGTTTATGGGATGTAATCGATTGTGGTATAATACATGATGTATGATACATGTCACACGATCTGTGGTGGATCCAAAAAACTATATGGTTATTATATATAGTAATGTGATATGGGATGATGTCATGTTGTGATACATGAGGTGAATGTTATGATACCTTTCCCAGGTGTCATCGGGATGGCTTACTTTCGAAGAGATATGGACCAGGATGTGTGATGTTGTGGAAGAGTATCATACCAATGGGGAAGTTGGAATGGGGTAAACATGATGTTTCAATATCATATTATATTATCTATTGTACATGATTCATGGTGAGAGTTATCCATGGTGAGGTAGGGAACTTAGTATATCTGTTTAGGTGACGAGTTAGTTTTGCTTTTTTCCACTACACATTAGCATGATTTATTTATCTTTTCCATAAGAGGCTTTGGGGAGGATCCTACTGAGTATACTACTATGCTTTCCTTACATATATATAAATTTTTTTATGTCAGCTGGAGGAGGATGGATATCTAGATGGATATTATAAGCACATGGTTTTATAAGAGCTATTTGGACTTCGTTTTCACTATTTTCTTTACATTTTTGGGTACTTATTATTTAATTATGGTTTTTTTAAAACTATATGAAATATCATTTATATACTTGGGATTTCTTTAAATTGATGTTTGGGCAGGTTTTTCTTGGTGTATACTTCTTTTATCTCTCTACCTCATGTTTCTCTTAGTCGGTAATTCCTCCCATATGAATGAAAATTATACCCTCAGTTCCATTCACCATCTAGGGGCCCATTGGAGGTACGAATCGAGCTTTCACCATCCATCCCCCATCATTATGATATCTTTTTAGGGAGGGTTCATGAAAATAAATCACACATTCTTTGAACTAATGAGAAAATAAATTCAAACAATCAACTATCCATAGTTCTTAAAAATCATCAAACTATGCAAACATCACATAATTAGAATCAACACAATATTGATGCATTCTTCAACTAGTAGTAGATTTGAAATAGGGATGTTTTTCACATCATATTGACACAAAAGTCCAATGAAATATATTTTTCATTTTATAGGGAATAAATAAATTATTCCAAGATCCTTGGGTACTAAAAACATTAAATGAAGAAGAATAAGATATGAGGATGAAGAAAAATCCTGATAATGGGTCACAAACCCAGAAATTTAATTTAGGTAATGACTAGTAATTATTATGGAAGGGAAATGAGAATGTATAAGAGGGGGTTTTACACCCTCCCATTCATGTTTTAGACAAAATAAAAATATAAAAAAGGGATATTGATTATTTATTTAAAATTTTCCCCAGTAATATTAATTCCAATGTATAATAATAATGAAACGAATTTCTAGAATTATCTACACAAACATAGCCCATTATAATAATATAAACTAATAATATAAAAAATAAAAAAACACTTATATTTTTATTTCAAATATCAAAAAATAATATATAAATACAAGAAATAAAAATACCATATAATTCAAAATTTCACATATATATTACAAATATAAGAAAATAATATTGTTTCATATATCCTATAATCTAAAACCACAATTATTATTCCAAAAAATCATTATACTATTTAGTAATTTGATCATGATGTGTCTTAGGAAACCAAAAAATGGAAAAAATATACTTCATGTGATAATGAAATTCTGGATTATCATAAATGTTTTAAAAAACTAGACAGTAACAAAGAAAAAATCAAAATCTAAAAATTTATACACTAAATGATTACCATTTTTGTTTTTAATAACAATTTATATAAAATGAATCAACTATAATGTATCATTTTTTTAATCATTATAAATATGATCTAAAAAACAAAAATATTATATTATATATACAAAATTAAATATTTTTGTTGTGAGTGTTTTTCTAAGCTATACTAAACAATTGATTCTTTGATGAATGTTTTATTTGGATGGAATCAAAATCATTACATTTTCATGGTTTTTATGAGATGTAACCAATTTATCTCATGTATTTATTTCATATTTTCTAGCTTCAAATGATATATTTAACAATCCTCTACATTAATCAAAATTCATCTTATACGTAAGGTTAGTGATTCTATTTTATGTAAATGTTTATAATATTACAAAACCAATATAATTATTTATTATGGTATTGTGTGAATCATAGATGACCCATACCTTTATTTATAGATCCTAGTATTTGAAATTAATGAATGTTCTTGCATAATGACACACTCTATATTGATAAAAACCAAATAGTGTTCACAATTCTGGTAAAACCCATACACCTAAAATCTAAAAATCATTAACACCCATAATTATATAAACTATAGCACAGATATGCAGAAACCATAGTATTGATTAAATGTAACTTTTTATTATTTAATACATTCAATATTACTCCAAATACAAATTCCAGAAAATTTACAAAAGGGGATTTTAAATACTTAAAGTACAGCATGTATTCATTAATAATATAAACAATTAATATTTATTAGTAATTAATTAAATATGAACAACTAAATAAATGAAATATTTATAAATTTAGAATTAATGTATACATATATGACCATTTGATATATATTTAAAATTCAAAAATATTAAATTTAAATTTTACTTTGGGGAAATTTCCATAATATATAAATAAAAAATTTATTTATAAGACACATATGATCATTTTATATTTTTACCGTTTACATGGAACACATATAAACTTTTTTATATTAAAAAATTAATTCCAAAAGAAATATATGAATGAAATATTCCTTGATATATGAATTTTTTTTTTCTGTATTGTAAATAGTTCTCATTATTTAAATAAATTATAACTAATATTTATTTAAACTATCACCCAATACATCAAAAACAAATGAGATCACATTACATAAATTTTTAAAAAAGTTCATTTTAAATTAAATATTAATATTATAATTTATAAATATTTTATAAAATAATATTAACTATTTTATAATTGTAATATTTCTTTACAAACCATGATGTTGTTGTTTTCGTATAAATTCATTTTCCAAATAAACCAATTTTTTCATCCAACTAATATATTTTAAAATATCCATTAAAAGTAACACCTCTATACCATGGTATGGATTTGAACAACAAGTCAATGGTTTTATTATATGGAAATAATATTCCTACAAAATCTATGGTTATTTTTGTTAAAATAATGATGTAATTGTTTTGTACATCTTATTCTAGAAATATTGTCCATGAAACATTTTTCAGAAAAAACACTATGATTTAATATATTCAACATAAAAAAATGAAACAATGTGATGAATTACAACTATAAATTTTATTTTTTTATAAATAATACTAAATGGTTTTCGAAAAAATCATTTTTAACTCTTCAACTATGTATCCATTAATAGAAAATAATGTCAAATTTACTCTAAAAACAATTATATTTTATGATCATACCCCTTTAATAAATTTCACCTATGTTACATGTATATAAATATATCAAGTCACACCATTTATAAAACCCTATATTCTACATTAAAATTTACATTAATAGTGAATCCTCTGATTTGAAATCCACACTTCATCAAAAGATTGTGCTTAAGAGTTCTATGAAGTCTGTTAAATAGTTAAACTAATATATCATACCAATTTTGGGTTTTAGTGGGGAAAAATTATCTAAACCCATTTTATATTTAACTATAAAACCCTCAAATTAAAATATATTGCAATTTATCTAAATTGGATAATTTTGAAATGAACCCTAGTGTTATCTATTTGAGTTTGATCCACAAAATATATAATATATTATCACAATAAAAATATCATAGAAATAATAAATAAAATAAAAATTCATTTGATACAATACTTGGTATATGAATCACATAACTCTTATATATAAATATCTATTCATCCTACACTGGATATAACCTTATCATTAATTGTTATAAGAGAATTGGATCTATAATATATAGTTTCATATAATAATTGTATCACTCACATTGTTAAGAATAACATACTTATTAAACCATTCCATAATACATGTTACATTTTATATATACCTCAAAGGAAACTTCTCTGATATATAAATGATTCATAAATGATAAAATATTTTATTTACATTTCATTAATGTTTCAAAATATTACAACACTTATTTATATTCATATCATATTTATAAATATTTTTTAAAAATTTAAATAAATATGTGTATCTGAAACAAATAATATGTCTTTAACATAATGATATAAATATTAATAATAATTTTTTTGAAATAAGATAAATATTTATGTAATAATATAGTCTATGAAATTACATTCACTAAATCATGACATAGAAACATTCACATTCCTATTGTAATATTCATACCAAAATAATTATTTTGTGAAATTTATTAAATCATGGTTTTATAAAACAATAAATTACTATAAAAATTAACTGATGTTTAGTGTATGTTTCACTCAATAGTGGGGTTCCCTTGGTAAAATTATTTATTGTTATTTAAAGTAGTTTATATTTTTGGATAATGTATCATGATTGAAGGTGGATGTAGAATATATGAACAAAAGTTCCAGAGTGTTTTTATTTCTTCACAACATGGAAAATAATGAAACTCATAATTGTATGTACTTTTTATTAAATTTTTATATGAAATATTGTTATGGATGTTAAATTGTATTATAAATTCCATATATGTGAGAGATATACACTAATAAATATTATTATTAAGAGTGTTTACCCACTAACTCTTCTATCTCATGTAATTTTTAATGACACAAATGTGATATTACCAAGTATTATAATTCTAGTAATTAAGCATGCTGACATAGAAAAAAGTATCCCTTCATTAATTAAATTGTTAAATTAGAGAAATATTTTAAAGATATAATAAATGTTTTAAAATTTAGTTTTTGGAAAAACATTTTTTATTTTTTATATAGTGGGGAAAAATAAAAGTAACATTTTTTATCTCCACAATTAAATGTATAATATAAAAAAAACACAAATAAATCATTTTAATGTTATGAATAATATATTTTATAATAGTTTATTGTGAATGAGGGGTGAAATATAAAATATTTTGTTTTAAATTATATAAAAGGTGTAAAATTTATTTATCATACCATAATAACATGATATATAATTATAAATACAAACACAAATTAATGGTTTTTATCAAAGAAAATAAAAAAATTAATCCGTTAAATGGTTTATAAATAATTTTCCAAAAAATAATTTTTGATTAACTTTATAACAAATAACGATGGTTAATTTTCTCTACCATGGTATGGTATTTATAGAAAATTGATGTTAAATCATGATTTGATTATATTTTTCAATTTATAATGATAATGTTTGATAACCCATGATGAATAACTTTTGATACTATTTATACTTAAATATTGAAGAATTAGACTATATAGAGATATAATATGAATATTCAATTGCGTGAAATGAAATATAAAACCTAGTGTTGTAATATTTATACACATATTCAGAAAAATATTTAGCTCAAATGATTTAATTTTTTTGACATAAATTATAGTATATCATAGAAATATTATTTTCTAAATTTCAAAATTTAAATTTTTCATGGATATAAATTTAAATAATTATTCTTGTTAAATTATAAATGAATTCCATTTTATTATTTTTTGTACTTATTATTATAATTCTAAAACTAAAATGTTGTTTTACATTTTAAAAAAACATTTATTATGAAGGGAAATAGTATTCCATTTATGATGGCTTAAGATTCAAATGTTTTTAGGTGTAGTGTTTATTTATCGGTTAAAGTATAAACAAGGAATGATGATTTTATATTATAATATCAGAAATTAAATTGAACTTAGAGATGAGAATAAAATGAATTTTTTATTTTAGTATTTATTATGTGATGGTGAAAAGTTATCATATTTAATTATGACATAATGTTATGTATTCCTTTAGACACAATTAATATTTAATGAAAACTAGTATTTTTAGTATTGTTTTATTATATGATAAAGATATTGGTAGGTAGTATTTTTGAGATGATTCATATGTTACGGTAGTGATTTATAATCTTTGAAGATAGGCTATGCATTTAAATAAATAGTAATGTTCGGGAATTAAACTGTATGAAGAACTATTATATATCATTGAAGGATAACCATGATTTTTATTAAATTCATGGTTATAGGTAATCCACATTTTATTCAAATATTATATAACTTTATAATATTATCATGAATTTTTTGGAGTACTTGGATGTAGGGAATAAACTATTAACAAAATGATTATTTTTATAATTGAAGGGATGAAATTTCAATAATTTTTTTATTAATACAGTGTTTTGAGTTTTTTTATACTAATTATTGTTAGAATTGAATTAATATTTGGTCAACATTATATCATGTTTGAGGTGATTTAACAATGATCTATCTGAATAATTTATTAAAATATTTTCCCCACTTATATATCAATTTTAAAATCTCTATCTTGAAAATATATTAATACTAGTTTAACCTTGAGATGGGAATTTAAAATATAGGGAATGGGTAATTATATTTCTTTTAAATGATGATCAAATATTAATCTAAAAAATTATTTGATACTCATCAATGATAATTATATGATATACTTTTCTATGATTGTTTGATATATTTATATAAAAGTTATTTTTCCCTAAAAACAAATCTTATGCGCTGATAAGTGTAATTTTACCATTAATTGTATGAATAATTGTTATTAGTGTTACAAGAAATCTAAATACAAGATATGTGATTTAAACTATTTACATATCATGCATTTTAGATATTTTATTGAAAAACCAATCATGAAATCAATAGATTTTATTTAAGGGATGTTATAATGCATTATGTTAAATGATTATAAATTATTCAATCATTTTATTCCATAAAATAATTTACATGTTTGATAAAAGAGGTTTAATGTGAGGAGTTTTTGAAAAATGATTTATAATTTACTCAACCCTTGGAGAATCAAAATATTTATACATAAATACGATCAAACATTGTGATATGTGTAATAATATATTACAATTATAATCATGTAAAAATTATATAAGAAGATTTATTTTTTATTATTTCATTTCTTTAATCCCATTATTATAGAATTATATGGAGTCGAGACAAATACATCCAAAAAATTTGGATATTTAGACATATATTATACATCATTTTCTATGATATTATTTTTTCTTATTCATGTATTTTATCATTAAATTTATTTTATAAGATAAACTAGCTGAATGTTAAATTTATTTTCTTCATTTATATTTTATTTTTATAATCCTCGGATAAGTGATGTTTTTGGAATGGATTTTTCATCATTCATTCCCTTTAACTCAAAATTTATTCCTTTAAACCTAACATTAAGATAAGTAATGAATCTATGATTGTTAGAAAATATTAATTTTTGTTAAAAAAAATATGAAGTTGTTATGAGCATGCAAGTCATAGAAGATGATATTAAGATAGTTATTTTATACATTATTCATTTTTTTATATCGAATATTCATTTTTATTATCATTGTGTCATGAAAAATGGTATGTGATATGACAATCCATGGATAGGGTTAAAGTGTGTATTTTACAAAGATAGTGACATACTACTTTAATGATATATAGATATTTCTTTCAATTGTACACCACAAATATTTTATTATTAGAATATTGTTAGAGGTGATATAATTATATATCCATCTCTAGTATGAAATATTGTTAGCGATTTCAATGTAATATAAGTAATCATATAAATCTGAGGAAATTATATAATGATATTATGTTTTATGATCTAAAATCTTTCATGACATGAAAACTATAAATTATTAGTTTATATGAACTGAATCGATATGGTTTTATTGTAACCAATGCTATAAAGTGTAATTTTGGTAAAAAAATTATTTTACTTTTATTCATTAATGAAATTATTTAAATATTATAGGTTTAATTTAAAAAATTTAATTTAATTTTATAGAGAATATTGAATTTATGAGGGTTTATAAAATAAATTTAAATGTTCAAACTATTGATAACTAATTTTTCTATATTTATAAAATATTTTTTAAATAAATTATTAATATATATTAGAAATATTTACTGACTTTTCTTATGTCTTATTTAATTTATGACTTTATTGAAATTTATAACATGTCAAATTTAATTAAATTTGTTAGTTGTCTATAAATTATTAAATAAAAAAACAAAACATTTAGATTTTTTTCTTTGAGGATCATAGATTTTATAATATTAATCCAAATTTAAATTACCTATTTTAAAATACAAAATATTTAATATCTATGTTACAAGATGAGATCAAATTCTCTTGTGTATTACATTAATATTTATTCGGAACCTAGATTATACAGTTTCTATTTATGAGAGGAATTCTATAAAATATAAATTATATAGAACTTCAATAATATAATTTTTTTATATTATTTGTATGAGATTTTAATAAATCTTTACAATATGAATTTTTCATGGGTTTATATATAATATATTTAATATATAAATAATTTCATTGCCAAAATAATTTAATGTGAAAATTGATGTGTTTATATTTGAGATTTAAATATGAAGGATATAAGTTCATATTTTATAGACATTATAAATTTGTTATAATAAATTATAAACTCTTTACATTAATGATATATGAAATATTCATTATATCTTATGCTTATGTTTATGAGTTTTATCTATTTATTTCATCCCCAGATTATTTTGGATATTATTTATGATTAATTTTATTATATTATAATTTTTTTTATGAAAAATTAAAATTATATAAATTATTATTTTATATATTATACAATTATTTTCAGAGGTTTTATGTTACAGTAGAACGTATGATTTTATTTATTTCAAATGATGTTTTTAGTTTTGGGGTTTAAATTTTTATTGAAAATTTTTTCGAGTAAAATAATTTGTTATGATAATTAGTAAATATTTATAGTTTAAATAATATAAGAAAATTAGATCTATATTGACTAAAAGTATTCAGATATTTCGATCATGGGTCAATATTCTCACAAGTAAAGTGGTTGAGTCCATTATTATAAATGTAGGGATTGGACACTTGTAACATCACACATGTTCCTGTGTAGGATTTATATTTCCTATTATATTAGTCCTTTACATTAATGTGTTTAATGTTCCATTTTCCTGAAATTTTTATTATTATATATTCATTTTTAGAGGAAAATTTTATTAAAGAAGCTTAACACATCATTGAATATATAAATAGTAATGAAATTACATGATAAAAACAAGATTATAAGTTCAATTGACATTATTTATAAAATTATGTAATTTAAAAAATGTATATATATATATATATAATGAATAAATGAGATGAAATATACAAGTGATGTGTGTTAAATTATATATTGATATGAATTAATACCCTTTTATGAACAATATCTTATAATCCATAAATTTTTATCACCTTCTAGGAACATGATTAATCAGTTTAACTTAATCATTCAATTTGAGTGGATCGTTAGCAAGTAGGGTGCCGAAGGATTATCATCTCAAAGGATTATAAAATAAATAATAAAACAATTCATAGTAACACTAATATATAGTTAAAATATAGTGAAATATATTATTTTTATCACGGGGATAGAAATTTCAAGGCTACACTAATAGTATTAGGTATAAATTCCTTTGAACGCTTAATCATAAAACTAGTGTGACAGAAAAAATCATTTAATTTCTATCACTGATATTGATAAATGGGACCCAATATTGTCTATTTAAAACATATTACATCATAATTAAATATATCATCACTATTAAAGAAAATAACATTTTAGGTTTAGAGTTTTCTAGAATTTAAAAAACTATTTCAATGTTGAAATTTCAAAAGAAAACATCAATCATTTTGAAAATATAAATCTTTTAAAATTATTCATGTTTTCTATTAATGAAAAATATTTAGGTCTCAAAACATTTCTTCTTCTATTTTCCTAAAAATGATAAAACCATTTGAAAACCATTTAAAAAAAGGGATGAGCACAAAAATATCTGTAAGGTAGAAAAAATTTATAAATCCTTCAATCCAATGAAAATAATGAAAACACCTAAATTTTGTTCCTTTACTACAATATTATTTGAGTATATCAAAAAAAACATATCCACATTAAAAAAATTTATATATCAGAAAATCCTTTAAAATCCATAAAATAAAATAGAAACCCATTTTTTTGGAATCATAGTGTATCATATTAATTACCCATTTTTACTCATGTCAGAAATAGCTGGATGTTAATTAAATCCATTAGATAAATCACCATAGTTAACTCCATCCTTAATAAATTTAAAACAATGAACATTACCCAATGAATTGGAGATTTATATCAGGATCACCTATTTGTATAAGATGTATCAGTCCAACCTATTTTTATATGTTGTATTGGGATGACCCATTTCTATATGTTATATTAGGTTCACCTCTTCATATATGATTTATCATGATCACCTATTCAAAATAGGTTGCATATAGTTCATTTTTTATCATATATACCACTCAAGTACCATATAATAAATAAAAAATATTAATCCTACCTATTTCCATCTTAAAACCCATTGAACACAATTTTGAATCCATATGAAATAAAATTTTGTATATCAAAAAACCTTTTCCTTTTAAAAATTCATTTTCAAAACTAAAATAACCAAAATAATTGGAAGAAGGTATTTTCATTGAATAATGTATTGATGTTAAAAATGACTAAATAAAAAACCAACCCTTACTAAGGTAATAAAATATGCTAATATATTATAAATTAAAATAGAACATTATTACATTCTATTAAAATGAAATTTATAACATTTTATATAATCTAAGTAAAAGATTCATTTTAAAAATATTTGTATGAAATTAAAAATAAATATAAAATTTTATTTGTTACTCAATTATGAACACATAAATACATCCATAAAACTATTTTGTGAATATTTAATTTGAATATAATTATTTTTAAATATATATTTATAACATTTAAAATGTGTTTTTATATTAATGTGTCCCTTACATCGAGTCTGATTTATCATATACATTCATTATCATTATCTTCTTCAAACAACCTCCTTTACTTCACACCATTACATAATAAATGTTGGTATTATTCCCAAACAATGTCCTCTTGAATATGGGGGGGGGCTATTAAGATTGTATTTAAGTAGGTATTGGTTAATCCAGAGAAATTAATTGATATGAGGAAGAGAGGAGAGGATGTGTATTTCTAAAATTAAGGGGACTGGAAATCTTAGATGTTGGAAAATTTACAAAACAATATCAATTAATGTTCACTAGAAATTCGATCCGAATTTATATATTTCAAACATAAGATAAATATGGCTATAAATCCTATCATCTAATAAAATTTTGATGAGATTAATTGATGTTTACACCCTAATTGATTTTTTTTAACCACCCACTTACCCATTTGATAATTATAGTGATATTAATTATTTTTATTCATTAGTGGAAAATAAATTCACTATAAATGAAAAATTGGCCCATAAATTTTAAATGGATGATATTATCAACTGTTTCCCATTCCATTAGACGATGACAAGTTTTTTAGATCATCAAATAATTTAATAAAATAATGTTTATTATAAAATATCATCAATGTAATTTTTGGTTATATTCATTTAATTAGACATTGAAAACTATATAAAAAATGTTATTTTATTATTTAGAATTGAAAAATCCAAAATATATGATATTGATCTATAAATATCTTGGGACACTAAAACTAACTCAAAAAATGCCTTTGTTATAGTTTTAAAAATTATTTACGTATTTTTTCTACTACTTTAATGGAAACTATATTGCTTTTAGTTAAGTACTTAAGAAATTATTTCATTAATAAAAATTAATGATAAATTTACATGAATATAAATATATATATATTTTTAATAACCATTTATAACTAAAGATAATTATTTTATCCTTCTAAAAAAATTATATAATAATAGAGAGTGACATTTTTTCAGATATATTTACAAAGAATATTATAAATTTTATAATAAAAGGAATGTGTCAAGAAATTTCAAAATATTTGAGAATTTTATAGAAATGGATGAAAAAAACTAAAATAATAAAATAAAGGAAAATTTTGGATATATTTTATTCTCTATATAATTTTTAGACAATATTAAAATCATTTTAAATGTAACCATGATAACATATATTTTTTCCATGATAATATAATTAAAATGGAAAATTTTAAAAGGAAATTCTACCCATATTGTGACATGAAAATTAAAAATTTTGAATCTATTTTATTAAAATATAAATATAATAGTTTAATAAATTTCATTTTAAAAAAGTATACAAAATATAAAAAAATATTTTTTAGGAGAATAATTTTGTTAGAGAAAATGTTTTTTCGTAATGAAAATCAAGTAATAAATTTTTTAAAATGGATTTTTTCTGAATAATAATCTAATGAAGGTTTTTCTACTTTTGTATCAAGCCAAAACAGAATTATATATTTCGGATTGGCCATTTATTTAAATGACCCAAACATAGTTTTTAATTGTAATAAAATACGGCTTATATTTATAAAAGCAAATCACTGGTTCCAAATTCCAAAATAATATTTTAAAATAAATTATTTAACTCATCATGAATATATTTGCCAAAAAATACTATTATAACAGGATAATATAATGTTTTATGGTAATTATAATGTTTTGTTGTTTATAATTAACTTTGTTAACACCATTTTACCCTTTACCCTTGTGATGAATCGTACTATGGCTACTATTGAAAATAACTAAAAAATAAAAGGGAGAAATTTAAAAAAAATTAAATTCAGGATTCCCATTCTAGGATAAAATTTTAATAATTAAATTAATTAATGGGATGAAATTAATTTTTTAATGAGTAAAACATAGTGAATTTTTTGTTCAAAAAATGGATTTTTATGATTAAAAATAAACAAACACCAAAATATGGTATAATTTTGAATAAATTGTAATTAATTTTCATATCTCTAATTGAATAAGGATTATATTAATTTTCAGTCAAATTCAAGGAATAATGGGACTTTTTCATAAAAATAAATCATATTAAAAATCAGTACTTTCACTGTTCATTTAAAAAATCAATCTTTTCAGAAACATTACAAAATTTTACCCTAATATAAATTTGATATGATGATTTAAAATTGTTAAAATGTTTATAAAATTTTATTTTTGAATGTTTAATATATTACCTATATTATCATCACATAAAAATAAATAAATATCATTTAAAAAGATATTTTGAAGCATCAAACGACGTTACTAAAAATTTATTTCTTATTTATTATGCATTAAATAATACAATGGGTTATATGATACATTTAGACATATTTTCCTTATTTTGGTTAGAAAAATTAATACCTAAAATAATAATGTTTGAGGTATTACAATCATATTTTAATAATAAATGTTATGTTTTATTTATGATAGGTGTTGCATGTTGTATACTCTATTGTATGTAGTATTATTTTTTAAATATCGAGGGGGGACATTGTACCCACCCCCATTAATAAATTTTGTTCCCCTAATTTAATAATAATGTCATTAATAAATGGAGAGAAATTTTATAATACCTATGTATAAAAACCATATTATAAAAATAGTACAGAAAAATCATCTTAAATAGATTGAAATGTAAATATAAAGGTCATCTAGAATAACACATAACTTTGTTTCCAAATATAAGAACATTATTGGAATGTTAAAATATTTAAATTGTGGGAAAAGTGTTAAAATAATAATTATGGAATATATGGAACATTGATCACAAGAATGTGAAAGACCATGATAAAGTAAATGACCAAAAAAACATGGTTGTAAGAAGGTAAGAAAATTCAAGAAATGAATAACACTCCATATAAAGGAATAACATATTAATCTCCAAAAATAAACAGCAATACCCATGTTTTATATTAATCATTCCATAATTAGTTGTTCGTAACATTAATAAAAATAATCATGAATAAGATTGAATCATATTGACTAGAATTATTGGATATCATATTATTCCATGTAAATTTATTTTTTATATCAATATAACTACAATCACTCTTAAATTATAATTTAGAAAATTTATATTCCCTAACCATATAAACTCTAAGATATTGTAATCATTTAAAAAATGGACACCATTAAATTCATATAAATATCATATGTGATACCAAAATATAATTTTTCATCTATTATTAACATAAATTCCCCTTTAGTCAAATAATAATTCCATTTACCTTAATGACGTATGGTTAAATAAATAAGATTAAAATGCTCTGAAATGTGATATGATTCTTCTAAAACTTCACATTAATCCTAAGTTTTATATATACCCATATCTAATTAAACATACCTAAATATATCATTAATCACTAAAAAATACCATCATTTAATCCTAGAATGTTTTATTTAAATATTTTACCATATTATAAACCTAAAATGTATAAAACCATGATGATATAATTAAATGTTAAGATAATCATAATTTAAAACATCATACTCTCCAATATTATCTATACCCTACTCCGATACCAACTATAATAGTCCCAAACTCGTAATCAAAGATTTGGTGATAAAAACATTGTCATTAAAATTATAGCTTTGATATTGATAAATGTGACCCATTATTTGGCATTAAACCATATAAAATAAAAATTAAATGTTAGATCACTTATATAACCATGTAGCTTTTCAGTTTTATGTTTTGTAAAGTTTAGAAAATCTCTTTCAATGTGGACATTTCTACACGTTATCCTTTTTCTCACCCTGTAAATATATTAAAATGAAAAATATATTATATTCATGAAAAATATTCATGAATTTCAACATGACTTATTAATTATTTTCTTAAACATAATTCATGCCTATTAAAAACATTTAAAAAACATATGATGGGAATAAAAATCCAAAAATGCGACATAAAATTATGAAAATCTATTAGTTCATTGAAAATATGAACAACCCATAAATTTTTACCTTTATTGGAATAATATTTGAGTGTATGAAATAAATAAAATCTACATGAATAAAAAAATTATCATTAAAAAAATTAAATAAAATGAAATCAAATTGATCCCATTTTCAGAAATATAGAGAATCATATTCAAAAAATATGTTCCCACCTGTCAAAAATAATTGAATCTTAGTTAAATCCATAAGATAAAACATCTTTGTAAACACTCTATGTATTTCATTAAAATATAATTAATATTATCAAATTTATTAGAGAGAAATATCAGGATCACCCATATGTATATGCTATATTGGTCTCAATTGTTCATATAAGATGTATCAATATCACTCATTCATATATACTATATCAATATCACCAGTTTTTATAAGCTCCATCATGATCACCCATTTGTATAAGTTGTATATATCTTACCCATTATCACATATAATTATATATTATCATATCGTAAATATAACATTCTAATATTTCACCTTTTATTATTAACACCCATAAAATACTCTTTGAAACCCATATTCAAAAAAATTTCAAAAATAAAATTTCCATTTCTATTTAAATACCAATTTCCAACATATAATACCAAAAAAAGTGATGAGGGGTATTGTTTCAAAGAAACCATGGAATAATTTAAATAAATAAAAAATATAATAACAGTTTTGGTAGCCGAACATCTATTTGTTCCATATATATTAAAAAAACATTCCCTTTTCCTCTTGTAAAAAATTTCAATCCATTCTATATAATGTACATAAACTATTCCCATTGATGTTTTTTAAAAAAATAAAAAGAGATCAAAAATTTATTTTAAATATATTTTTTTTCAATATAAATGAATCCATAATTTTTTTAATAATATGAAAATAGAAGTAAAGTATATATAAAAATAAATTTTTAAATCATTTAAAACGTGGTTATAAGTTATATTCTCCCTTACATCAACTCTAACGCATCACGTAAGATCCATATGATCCTCAAAATTATACACCATACATTTATTCACACATTAAACCCTATAAGATTTTTATTATGACCAAAATAATTCCTCTTGAATCTTGGTAGTGATGTTAGAATGCAATTTGGGTATGTATTCATCAATCTTGGTAGCTCAAATGATGTCAAGAAGAGAGGAAATGAGGTTCCTATTTAAAAGTTGTGGGAGGATAACTCATGTAATTATTTGATATTTTAAATTAATATAAATTATTTTTCATTGGTAAATGTCTCCCAATTAATATTATATAAGGATAAGATAGGGGTGTTTCTAAAAACTATATCCCATTAAACTTTATTCATGATTAGGTGATGTTTTCACCCCTATATAATTTGTTTGACGCCCCATTAACTCTATTTATAGTTACCATGATACCAATGTTTTCACTCCTTATGTGTCACAATAGTTACTATAAAGGGACAGATGGACAATAATTGGAGCATAGATTATATTCTAAACCATTATCCATTATCGTGGCCAATGTGATATTTTTGGGGAATTTTAAATCATTTATAATTTTTTTAATTATTAAAATAACTAATGTCATCGGTAGAACTATATATGTAATTTAACATTGAAAAAAATGACAAAATTGAATTTAAATATACAATTTTCATGTAAATACCCTTAGCCTAGTGGCATAGAGTCAAAGGTTACATTGTTACCTTGGTGCAAGATACAAGATACGACAACCCAAATGAATAAATAGTTTAGTAGTATTTGTAATCAAGATACATAAATTATTTCATTTTAACATCTAAATACACAATATACATCATAATTTTTTATGAGTGTATTTTTATTCTCATTGAAATATACTTTCATGACATTCATAGTACACTTCTAGGATTCCTGGGTAATGAAACAAATAAGGTTGAGCTTAAATTATAAGACTTAAGTAAAGTGGAAGATATCACGATTGATTAATGCATAATAAATATAGAATAATCAATATGAAAGTATGAATAACATATAAAAAATCCATATAATCAATGAACTGATAATGAAATGATTTTAGAGATAATATCAATATAGAAAACTCATTTATTATAATGAATACTTTTTGAATAAAGAAAATGATTAATATAGGATATCCGGATCTTAGTAATTAAGATAAATTTATTATCAAGACCTTATTCCATGAATATTTATCTAATTGGTCGGTATACACTAGAATATCTTTTAAATAATCTTATCAAACTAATTTATCTCATGATACAACTAATTCTTCAATGGGATACATATAGTTGGGACACAACCATTCATGAATGTCATATGCATTAAACAAATATTTAATGGTTGATTTAATTCATTTATAATATTCATTATCAAGAAATTTATATATTGATTATAGAATAAATAATTAAAATAATTTTCCAAGTCAATCATATAACTTTCACAGTAATGTAATTTATGTAAAAATGATAAATTATTTATGTAGTAAAAATATCCCTAACAAAAATATAGATATTTAGGGGATATATAATGTCTAATGATCACATTAAAGTTAGTATTTTAATGGAAATAAAATTATTTCAAATGTAAATCAAGAAAGAGTATGTCAATTCATTACTTGGTCAAACGCATCATATTCCATCTAGATAAATAAGAATGATGGTATCATTAAAACACATGTTTATCCTAGTATATAAAAATTAATTAGTGACATTAAATAATGAATAGAAATATCATAAAAATATATTTAAAAACTTTATTGAGGGAAATAGCCTTTTCACATTGAAATTAATTTAAAAAAAAGAAAATTTATTGAATATTATGTAAATAATTTTCTTTAAAATAGCCCTATAAACTTGTAATGGAATATTAAAATAATTGAGTGGTAATGATGTTGTAAGGTTTGGTTCATGATGAGTATGTTAAAAAAATTATCCCTTCCACATTTTTGTAATAAATGTTACAATGTACCTTATTCAAAAAACTAATTGAATATTTATTTTTATTTTTTCTATAAAAATACTACTATATGTTAAAATGAAATTAAATAATTGAATTGAAACATTCTTAAAAACATTTTTAGATTTCACAGATTTTGAAAAAAATAATTGACGGAAGATAGAAATGAATTCCGATTTTATAAATTACACATTCTCAGTAATTTTATGTTACAAATAGATGAAAATTGTACAATTACATGTCCAAAATTGACAAAAGAGGAGAATAAAAATATAGTTTTTTATTATTCAGTTTTCAAATAATTTTCTTTAATGTAAATTTATAGATAAATAATCCTAATTAAGATGTGATTGAAACATAAATCTCATTCTATAATGGTCATTTTTTAATCATAAACATCATGATAGGATAAAATAAAATTATAAATTAAATACCATTAATATTAAGAGACTATTGACAAAAAAAATTAAATTTTATGTAGATACACCTCATAAAATATGAAAGGTGTACAACAAGAAATATGTCTGAAAGAAGACAATTTGAGATGAGAAACCATTATAATGATCATAACATTGAGGTGATAATTAATCAACGAATCGACTATATGCATAAAATTTTTGTCCAAATAAAAAATTTTGAAATAAAATATAAGATAATAAAATATCATCACATGCATAATTGATGAATATTTCAAAAAACTAAGAAGTAATCTGTCCCAATGAATAAAATCGAGTTATGAAATATTTTACCGTATAAAAATTTTCATGTAAAATCCACATGGATGTAATAATTAAAACAAAAAAAATAAAAATATTTATGAAAAAATAATGATATTTCATGTAAAGGGGAAGTGTATAGAATTTATAAATGAAATTAGGGGTATAATATTATAATATGCCTCAATAAAAGGATATTGAGACCAAATCTCTTACCTTACGCATGATTTTGGTTGAATTTACTTTAAACTACCATATAATGGTTTTAGGAACATTATTAATTTATACCAGATAGTTATTAATGTTAATTATATTGTTTATTATCAACATAAATCATTTTATCACCCATTTGTTAATAACATTTCCTTATTACTTTTGTTTCTGGGGTTAACAGCCTTGTTTTCTCATTCTTATTTTAACGTGAATGGTACGGGTATTTGAAATATTACATTTTTACATCATCTATAGAATGATATTAATGTTAAAAATATAATTTCTATTAAATATTTACATTTTTCTAACCAGAATGTAAATTTTAACATGGATAATGGATCACATAACTTTTGGGATATGATATGTCGCATGTAAGAGCAATCGATGTTATCATTTCCATAATGGGTGAAAGAGTTTGGAAGTGGTGATATATTTATTTTCCATAATCTATATAATCTCATATATAACACATATATTCATTAATTTTATCTTTATTTCATTGATGTAATGATTAAGTGAAAATAAAATCACATCGTTTTGTGAGGTAGTAGTCCACCATACACACGAGCGATGCTCTCGTATTTTAAACTAAATAGAATGTAAGACAATATATGTGTTATTAAAATTCCACAATTATATTTATAAAATATGTTATATGTATATATATATTCATTAAATTCACTATTATATCCATCCATGATATGTGCTTATGGAAAATGAGTCGCATTGGTTCGTGAGGCAGTAGTTCGACATACACATTCTAAATAATCTTTATTCACATTTTATGGAAGAGGATAACAGTTATGATATTATCAAAATTACATATTTGTATAAAGTTCATAATATTCCTTTTATATTTTATTTTTATGAAATTTATGGATTTTTAAAATAATAATGAAAACATATGATCTTTGTTAAGATGATTACCATGTCATGGAGAGGGATCATTGGGGCCTCTTCATATTGACCCTATAGAAAGCCAATTTGGAGGACTAAAAGGTCCATAACAAATATAATGATTTTCCCGAGGTATTTTGTTTTGTTTTTTGGTTCAGATAAATGTATTATGATTTTTGAATATGTTAGGGAAGTAACTGTCCTTTTATAAATTGGGAGGACTATCACTTTTGTAAACTCCCAAAACTATTCAATAATGGGTATTCACTCTCACCCATTGTGCCTAAATTTTTTTGAATTATAGGATACAAGGTATTATAATGTTGATAAACACTAAAACACCAAAAAATGGTTTAAACATATCATTCCATAAACTCAAATATTTCTTACCTTAACATTTCAGTTTTCACTACGGTAACTAGTCCTTTTACCTAGGGAATTTTCATTTAAGACTATAAATAAATGAGAAAAAATTGACAATTTTCACCCGATAGTTATAAATATTAAATATATTTTTGCAAATACAAGTCCTATTTTTTTAGAAAATTAAATTTAACACCACCACATGTAATCTGAAAAAACATCACTTTAAACAAAACCTCAATGACATTTTTTACTCTTTCTGGGTAAATATAATCACTATAAAAAATTGGTCCATTAATGGAGTAAGAATTATATTTTTAATTAGTTAGAAATAACATGGAAGAATATATGAGTATTAAAAAAATTAAATAATTTAATAAAATAATATTTATTTTAAATTAATGAATGAAAAATATTTCTTATTATCAACAATTTTAATGAAAAGTGAAAAACCAACAAATCCAGATTACAAATGATTAAAACCATTAACCTAAAAACTAAATATAGGGACTTCCCCTCCCCAACCACTAAAATGAGATGATAAACCTTCACCATTGTTCAACCACTCAGAAAGATGTCCTGTGAAAAATTCCAGGGGCCTGAAACCAATGGTGTAACCATTCCCTCTCAAACAATCAATTCCACATGACCAGCACTGGTGAAGGTTTAATGATCTGATCCCCGTCAGGAGCATACCTATATAGAATTCTAGTAGAGTATCACCAAGAGACTCTACAAACATAATAAAAATTATAAATTAATGTTAATGTCCATTTTTACACATTTCATTTAATTTTAAAATTAATATACAATAAAAAAATGAAATTTTAATGTATTCAATTTACAAATGTATATAATGATATATTTACCTAAAAAATTATTCAAATGAAATATATTATTCAATTTATATTAATTTAAATATTTTGATATTTATTTATTTTATTTTTTATTAATTAATAAAATGTTGCATATGTATTGCATAAGCATTTAAGATAATTATATAACTATTAAAAATTACCAATAAAACACTATTTATAAAATAATTTCATTAATCTCATAATTAAAATAATTATTCATTTGAAACTTTATTTTTTTTCCTAGGAGAACATATAATTGATATTTAAATGCAAGAGAGTAACATTTTGTCTTTTTCATTATATAAATTATTATTCAGGTTACATTCAAGTAAAAGTGTCCAAAAAACAAATAAAATGTTTCATAAGATTACAAGGGTTGAAAGTGGATATAAAATTGAAAGTAAACATGATTTCGGTCATTTTCCTTTATATTTTTAGTTTAACCCCACAGTATATTCGTTTTAGCCTTAACTGTGGTAATAGATTTTTACATTTTATAAATATTAATTATGACAAAAAATTATGTTGACATTGTTATATAATATTAATTATTATGATTCTAAATATGAAATTAATTTTTCTAAATAAAATTCAAAAACATTGAAATTTTTAATTTTGAAATTACAACTGCAAGGACAATGAAAAATTGATTTTTTTCAAATAGAAAACATTCATAAATATAGAATGTTTTAATTAAAAATTTGAATATGAAATTGGTTCTACTAGCCTTTTTTTATTTTTTTTATAATATCATTGAAATAATGATTCTTTTATAACAATTTTAATGAAAACGTATCTTTGTAAATTCGTTAAATGAAAAAGCTGTTTTCAATAAAAACAATTATTTTCAAAATTTATCAAACAATTAATCATTTCAAAAAATTATCAAAAAACAAAATTAATATAATTTTTACTTGATTATTTCATTAATTAATTTAATTTTGTAAAATATTTTTTCTCGATGTGGAAAAATTATTTTTAATGTTTGATTAGAAAGCACGATGATACATCCTTTCAGAAAAATATAGTTTTTTAGAAAACAATATCTTTTTATTAAAATGATTCGTATATAATTTATATATAATATATAACCATTGAATTTATTTTATACATATGTAAACCATACAATTTTATTTATTTAGTTATTCCTTTTCATGGCCTCTAATTTAAAATCTATTTTATAATTACCATATTTAAATAATATATTTTTGTGTTATTAATGGCAGGTGTTGTTTGTTGTATATTTTATCTAACATAATAATCATGTTTTAAAATATTAGTATTCCATGCACTAAAATATATTTTTTAGATTAAATCTATATAATAGAAATATACTCTATAATCATTGGGTGTTACATTATCCCCTCCTTAAATAAATTGTGAGCTCACAATTTGAACTCTCAGTCTAAAGTATAGTGTTTGATAATTGAAAAATAATTTTTTGAAATCCCACATCATAAAAAGGATAATAAATTATAATATTAAAAATATTGAAAGGCTATTTCAAATTTCATATATAATAACACATAACTAGTTTTCCATGTAAGAGAACATTGGTTGGGAGTCGAAATATAGATTTAGCAAAAATGATTAAATAATTTTGGAGAATTATAGAGTCTATTGATCCAAAGGAAGAAATAGTCAAGAGAATGTAAATGAAAAAAAACCAAAAATCAACGAGGATTTAAATTGCCATCAATTTATCTGATATGAAGGTAACAAGATACCATTTTTGTTTCATGATCCTTTTTATAAGGTTGAGGAATTATTTTACTGTCTATTAGTATAATTTAATATACTTACTTAATATCATTTAATTTCCTAAGAATAATTTCATCCTTTAGTATTGAATCGATCAACCATCACATTATATTAAACATTAGGAAATTAATATCCAAGATTCATTTTTATGATTAAATCACTAAAAGTTTCATTTAATGGATCTTAAGATCGAAAAATGATAAAAAAAGTATTTCTATATGTTTATAAATATTTACCAAAACAAAAATGGTTAGCACAACATAATATAATACATTAATCTCAGAATTTAAATAGGGACACCACTGGTTCAACATTAATATTTTTCAGTAAAATAATTTATTTTAAAAAATACATATTAACCAGAACAACATGTATCTTAGAGGTAGTTGCAAAAACTTTTATCTTTCCTTGGTTGTGGGTTCATGTTCCACGACCAAACTGGAAGCAATGGGTTATCACCCCACATACAATCTATCATTTTTCAAAAAAAAAATATAATTCTTGCACCTTTAACAGAAATAAGATGAATCTCTAAAAATTAACATTAATCGTCAAATTATATTTTAAAATTAATTTTTTTTATAATTTTATTTGAAATGATAAAATAAAATTAATTAAATATATTTATCATAACATAAATAATCATATTAACCCTAAAATATTCCAATAACATAAAAATTAGGTCATAAAAAATTCATATTTTATAAAAAATGGTGTTTTTTACTCTTTTTCAAAAAATAAAATTGTTCGTAAAATTATCAAAAATACACAACAAGATAATATCAACATGATGAATTCAAAACTAAAATTACTTTCTTCAAATTAATATTCTATAATTTAAAAATTACTATTTTAAATAAATAACCATATAATAAATATTTTATTTTATGAATTATATAACTATTTAATTCAAGAATACTATTAAATATGATTATAAAAATACCTAGGTTGTTACATTATCCCCACTTTTTGAAATTTTATCCTTACATTTTTATTCACATATTAAACAAAAAGGGTCACTTTTTTATCATAGTTTTTTAGATTCCCATGTTTCTTCATTGACAATGTGGTTTCTCCACAAAACCATAACTACGTGAACTACTTTGTTATGAAATAATTTCTCTTTTTGAGTAAGAATCAGAATAGTTTTCTCTTTATAAGAAATATTCTCTTCTAGCTAAAATAATTATGGGTTTAAAACATGAGATGGATTTGGAACAAACTTTCTTAATATCGAAACATGAGAAACATTGTGTACCTAAGATAAACTCATAGGATCTTCAACTCAGTGGGTAAAAACTCACATTTTTTCTAAAATTTCATAGGGTCCAATGAACCATAGAGGAAACTATCCTTTCTTACCAAAACCCATACCACTTTTCCATAGATATAAATTCTGAAGTACATGATCTCCTACCTTGAAAGAAAGGTCTTTCTTCTTATTATCTTCATAATTTTTCTTCCTAATCTGAGTTATCCTCAAGTATTTCAAGATCAAACAAACTTTATATGTAACTTCCTCTACTAATAATGGTAGCATCAAATTACATTCCCCAACTTCATCCCAAAATGCTGCAGTTTAGCACTTCTTTCCCTATCATTCCTTAAAAGGACTCATCCATGTAATAGAATAAAAATTGGTATTATAAGAAAACTCCACTAAAGAAAAAAGATGGTCCCACCATCCCTAGTAATCCATTGAAAAAGCTCGAAGCATATCATCAAATTTTTGAATTTTTTGATTTGAATGTACATTATATTGAGGATATACGATTGTTCCGAAATTTAATTATGTTCTCAACAACTTTAGAAGAAATTTACAAATTTTATAAGTGAACTTGAGATCTCAGTTAGATACAGTGGAGAGAGGAACTCCATGTAACCTGAATATATCCATTAAATACAATCAAGAAAGTTTCTTTAGAGATTGTGTGCCTTATATTGAAAGGAAATTTGTAGATCTAGTTAGGCAATCAACAATAACCCAAACCAAATTGTTACCTTGAGAATCCATTAGTAGTCCCAACAAGAAATCCATGGATATATTTTCACATTCCCACTATATCATTAGAAATGGATGAATCATCCCCTTCGATAAATTTCAATCTACTTTGACCTATTCACATTTCAATCAGTTCATTGAAAATTAGCAATAACTCCTTTAATTACATCACACTAGTAATACTCATGATGGTCTCTATACATCTTAGTGCAACCAGGATTAATTGAAAACAAATAAATAAGAGCTTTACATAAAAAATCATTCTTCAACTATGAATAAAAATACCCACATAATCTCTACCAAATATAAAAACACAATATTTATCAATGTTAAATTCAACCGACTTGCCCTTTTAAAAAAATCTACATTTTTTTGTAACTCACGATGTTACTTCTGTGTTGTATTAATTTTATCTAATAGAGGCGACTGCACTATCAGATAAAAAATAGAGGAATTTCCATCACCAACCACAACCAAGTCAAAATTCATCTAATCATTCACCATGGGGTCTTGTTCTAAATGTAACATGGTAATGTATCATTACTTTTCTGACTCAATGTATCGACTACTTCATTTTTTTTCCAAGATAGTAATGAATCATGAAATCATAATCTCAGATTAATTCTTTCCATCTTATTTGTACCATGTTCATTTAATTCGATGTTAATATATATATATATATATATAATTTATGGTCAGTATATATTTAACATTTTACTCTATATAAATGACTCCTCCAAATTTTTAATGCAAAAAAACATAAACTAATTACAAATCACGTGTAGGGTAACTTAACTCATGAGGATTCAACTGACATGAAGTATACTAAATTTTCTTATCATTTTGTTTTAGGACACATGTAATTCCATTAAACAAAGAATCACTATAGATTAAAAACTCACCATTTTTTGGAAGGTAGGGAAAAACAATAGCATTCACCATATTCTTTTCAATTATTGAAAATAATCATCACATATTTTTTTCAAGAGGAACTTAACACCTTTTAAAATTAACTTAGTCACTATGCTAAATATCCATGAATAGTTTTCAACAAAACTTGGTTAATAGCCTACCAAACCAACAAAACTATTAATCCATGCGATATTTATGGGTCTTAGACATTCTTTAAAAAAACTTTGTTTTAGAGCGAACTAAAATTATTCCATATTAGGAACTATCTGACTATGGAAATTAATTTTTTACAACCAAAATTCACTCTTTATAATTTTTCAATATAGTTTCTTTTCTTTTAGAGTTTTCACAAAAACCTTGGTATGTCTTTAATACTCCTATTTAATTTTTGAATATTCCATAATTTCATCAATAAAAACAACCAAAAACATATCCATCAATTCATAGATTATTCTGTTCATAAGAACCATGAATTCAACAGGTGAAATAGTTCACCCAAATCACATAAATACATATTCATAATTGCCATATCTAGTTCAAAACACAATATTTTTAATGTCTTTTTCCATTACATTCAACGGATGGTACCCGACCTCAATTCAAACTTCGAAAAACATTGTGCCTCCTATAACTGATCAAAAAAATCATCGATATGTGACAAAGGATAATTGTTCTTAACAGTGATATTATTAAAGTCTCTATAATCAATTCAATGTCTCTTTGAACTATCTTTATTTTCAAAAAAAGAAGATAAGAAAACCCTATGGTGAAGTTCTAGATCAGATGAATCTTTTATTTAAAAATTCTTGTAACTAACCTTTCAATTCTATAAGTTATAATTACACCATTAGATTAGGGGGTCTTAAAATTGTCTTAGAATTTGGAAATAAGTCAATTTTAAATTTGACCTCTCGATTAGGAAGGACATTGGGAAAATCATCTAGAGAAACATAAATATACTCATTTGCTATTGGAACATCATTAATATAAACAGATCTATTTTTTTAACAATATGTGAAAGATAATTTTCATTCACATATTTTATTAGTTTCTCATCTTAATAACATGTTATTAATGATATGGGTTCATTCCTGTACACATACTGAAACTCTTTCAGAAAAGAAACTTCTTTATATCTATAATTAATCATAACATGGTAAATAAAAAAGAACGTATATACTCAGGATAACATCAAACTCTACTAATGGAAAAAACAACATGGTTTGTAGGTAAATTACTTCCACTGACAATGACTGGAATATTCTTATAATTTATTTTTTCCTTGATATTTCTTCTAGGTGTTTTTAGTATATATTCTTGATTAATTTCTTCAGGTGGAGTTTTAGAATTAGAAAAAAACATCTTAGAAATGAATGAATGTGTTTAACCTAAATCAAACAAAACATTGAAATATTATTATAAGAACAATAAATGTACCTAATACCACTTCATTTGGTAGCTCAATGTCTACTAAAGTAGTTCTATAGGATTTTCCATACCATTTTGTTTGGAATCTTGCTGATTTGCAGCCTAATTGACTAGCTTTGGAAACACATTAGAAAAATGATCCAAATACATACATTTAAATAATCTCAACATCAGCTTCTCTTCATTCTACTAATAATTTTCCTTACACTCATGATCCATGTGTCCAAACATTCCACATCAGTAAAACTTTCTAGAATTTACAAGACATTCTAAAGGATACTTTTTACCACACATTTCACAAGAAGGGAAATTGATTTTCTTATCTCCAAATTTCATTGAGGAATTATTCCCCAAATCATGCCAACCTCAATGCTTCTTATTATTGTCACCATGGGAAAACATGTGTCAGCAAACATCATTTCAACTTTTTAGCACAACAAACAACTTTCTCATATCTTTTAAATTATCATATAGAAGGAGATATACATAAAGATAGTTTTAATACTGAGTAAAACAGATTAGTTTTTATATGAAATCCCTAAATGAAATATGGAACTTACCTGGCCAATATTTTGAAGTTTTCCTTATATACAACTATGTAATATTCATCATTTTTCCAAAATTCCAAAAATTTATTTTCAATTCAGATTTGAAAAACATTTGTGAAATATTTCTCAAGAAAAAGATCTTTGAATGTTTCTCATTCAACGGAATCAAGATATTTTTTCTCTATATTATAATTAACCAAATACCACAATTTATTAACTTAAAATTTACAATGATAAATGGTAAGGGTTATCTTTTGATGTTACAAACATCCCAATAAATCAAATATCTTTTCCAGAGCATCGATCCATCAATCAACTGCCACTAGGTCAGATGATCCACTAAATGAAAATGATGTTGCCTTATGAAATACTCCAAAAAATACACGTTCCATAATGGTACATCATGTTAATCTCAATCATAAATACCACCACCATTTACCACCTTATTCACCTGATCCATTACCATCAAAAACATCTTGGATCCAATTCCCACCATTCTAGGTTGCAGATTCCGACAGATATCATCCTCTATGTGCCCTCCTTCTTCAAATTCCCAATTTATTCAATGGAAAACCATTCTGAATATATATATTTGATAAAGAAACATGGTCATATTAAAATTCTATATCATTTTGAATTTACCATAAAGTAAAAAACATTTATGGTATTCTATTAACATCATCCTAACCCGTAAGGATATCTAAACAATCCTATGATAAAAACTATAAGGACTCTACCTTAAAACATTACATATTCTAAAATTATGTTGAGAATTTTGCGTTATTTTACCTTCAGGATATTTTCATATTTATATATTTAGATAATTAGGACATAATACATACATAACAAACCACATTCATATAAAGAGGATACTACTGAAATATTATCCATTTTTTCAAAAATATAAAACTTTTAAAAATAAAACATGATTTCACTAAAAAAATAGTCAAAACATTCAACATGACTTCCTTATTTCTCTTATTATCATGACACACCTTCACCAAGATGATGGAAGTAAACAAACTATCACAACCATCCTTCCTCAAGTTGAAGGAGTGATAATGACCCCCCGAGTACTGCCTTCAATAGGCCCAAGAGTGGCGACTTCCACTAAGGGTATAGAATCACACGTAATATAGAATGCATTACCCTTTTTATTTAGTAGGGTCATGAGATACGATGGTAAAAATCCAAACAACTCTAAAATTAAAGCTAAAATTAAAGCTGAAACCCCTTCCAATATGCATGTTCAAAGGTAAACCCATGAAAAGTACAAGAAAACTCCAAAGAAAAAGTACCAAAAGAAAATAAAACAACAACAACATCTGTCCCAACGTAAGAGCTAATATGGCACGACATGGTCCTCAATGTCCTCCTAGAATCTTGAAAGAAGTTTTATATATGTAGTATAAGTATACAGGTATACTAAGTAGAGAAAAACCAAAATATCTCATGCATAAGTGGGGAGGAATTATAATGGCCCATGAAGAAGTAGAGGTAACCAAAACAACTAGCAAGGAAACTATTCACCTAGCCTCATCAAGTCACGCTCCCCAAATAACGCAAGTCAGATAAGTAATAGTAATAGAACATCTATATTTGGGTATCATGCACCAATTCACACTGGTTATTGAAGAAATCCTACGTGTCAGACCTCCCCCTCAGTTTTCCCTACAGTCCCACTGCCACTCTCAATAATAACCTTATGGGCCACCCTAAACACGAATCCTAATTGCAGACACCTGAGCCGCCACAACTATATGTAACCACATCTGCAGAAACATGGGTCAAAACAACTACCCCCATGCACAATGACACATGAGCCTCATCCCAAATACACTTTGGAAAAAAACCAACCTACCCACACTTAGGCAAACCACCACAACGTTCCCTACTAGAAGATTCAAGAGATATAATGGACATAAGGCCATCACAACCTACCTGAAGTGTCATGGGATACATAGGAGAGGGATCAGAAAGGGTTTAATAACTATCCATCCAATAAGATGTTGGAAAAAACACCCTCTCCCATAAAATTGGGGTTTTCATCACAAATTGATCAACTTGGGTGGGGTGTGAATAATAAACACAAAAATAATTTTATATGTATAGGTAAAAAAAAGAACTCATCCCAATCTAAGGGTTCCAAAAATATCCCATACACAAACACCCTAATTACTATTCATTCATGCACAAAAGTACAACAACCACAACTAGGTAACCACCCATTCTTGTTATCATGTTCAATTGATTCCATTCAAGCATTCCTTCACTACCGGGAAACTAACAAGCATAGACAAAGGCTAAAAACAACCAGTTTGAAGAAGAAAACAACTGAACATCAATTTAAGCATTCACACATGGTTCTCTTGTAAAGTGACAACAACAAAAGGGATCTATGAGATCCCTCAAAGTACTGGAAAGAAACCATACCCCAATATATGGGCACATATCCAAAATACAACAACTAAACAACCGGGTATGCCATCCCCATCCACATCACCCCACAAGCATTAACTAGAAAAACTATGATTAACAACAGAATAGAGAAAGTGAGAGTTTTCAGATTTAACCAAAACCATTCATTATGTTTCTTCCTTCCGTTGGGTTAGCTTGGGTGATCACCCAAGGGTTCATATTCACCATGCATCCATATAATCATCCAAGTTAATGTGATTAACTAGTTTCCATGTTACAATCCTTCAATCAAAAGATATTCTAGAAAAGAAGAGGTTCATTAGTGTGCCAGAAAGAACCACCAATATCCACTATTTTTAGTGGGAGTGAACCCATCCAATTCACAATATATAAGTGAAGATCAAAGAGTAAAATAACATCACCAATAAACACTCCCCTTCATTCTTTAATGTCGGTTTATTATCTTCATTATGATTTGGTTTCATCCATGCCCCGAGGAAACATTATCATATGCACCCTGCATGATACACAGTAAGAGAGATGAAGGAAAAAACCCTACCTAGATGATCAATGATTGATGTTTTATCATTTCTACAAGGACTGGAGATGCACAAATTGTATAAGAAGATATCCAAGGACTCTAAGGATAAGCAGTAAGGGCTCTGTATGGACACACAATTCATATCTAGAAGAGGGACTCCAAACGCACAAAGGAAAGGAAAAAGACACCAGAGAAGAAGAAGATCTCAGGTGATAAAAGATTATATCATGGAGTTATGTGATATTAAGTCTTGAAAAGATTTAATGGCAGATCATGGTTTCTTTACATGGTTGGGAAGTTACACATAATATAATTAATTATTATTAAATAATTATCCCCATAGAGGTGGAAATAACAACTCTGAGATAATAAATTTCTATTATTTAGAGAAAATGCATAATAAGGGAGAATTTTAAAAACACGAAAAAGTGCGACACCAAGGAAAAAGGGCCACACATTTTGATAACCCAAGGGTTTCCCAATTAATGTGTGTTTAAAACATCTTTTATGGGATTCAAATGGCATTGTAAAGGGTATTAAAACACTTTTATGTCAAAAGTTATGTTATAGGGGAAAATGGAAGGTTCTGGAAAAACAGGGAAGGCCTCATCGTTAGGCGAGTCACCGTCACCATGGCACTGTTGCCCCGACAACCTATCCCTAGCACTGTCACCCTGACACCATTGCCCTGACACCATCACCCTGACACTGTCACCCTGGCACCATCGCCCTAGCACCATCGCCCAAGCAGCATCACTCGGGCACCGATGCTGATTGGTGTTGTTGATGACCCATTGATGCCATTTATTCCCATCGGTTCCACTGATGATCATCGGTGCCACCGACACCCATAGGTGCCACCGATGCCCATTGGTGCCACCAACGCCCATCGGTGCCACTAAGACCCATCGGTGCTACTGACGCCCATCAGTGCCACTGACGCACATCGGTGCCACTGAGGCCCATCGCTGCCACTGTTTCCCATCGGTGCCACTAACACTCAAACATGAAATTTGGAAAACTCATTAATGAGTCACCGATGATCCCAAGGACACTCCAAACAACGAAAATTTGTAATTTAATGGACTAGGAGGGTCTGTTCCATTACACTTACCCATCCATATACACTGTGAAAAAAATAAGAACTTTTTACAACTTCAAAAAATCTCAATAAGGGGTATAAATAAAGGAAATCAATAGTCAAGTGAAAAAAAATCCATTAAAAATATTTCCTTTAAAACCCATAAGAATTCATAGGAAAATCATGCAGTCGCTTTGGGACATCATTACCATATCACTCTTGCATTCATACTTACAAATATAATAACCTTTCGATTCAAATTCCATCTCCGGAGTACCCAATGCATTTGATAGCTATATTGGGGATAACCCATCATATTTTAGGTTATCATAGGGATCAACCCATTATATATTGAGCTATAATGGGTATGAACCCATCGTGTCTTGATCTATAATTCGATAAAAACATAATAAACAATTTCCAAGCAACATATCCTTAATAAAACACTTGATAACTCATTTAACGCGATAAGAAAGACAATTTAGATATCATTATACCATTATCTCATAAAAATAACATTTAAAATATAAAAAATGAACACATATTATTGAAATCATATTATTCAAACATTACTATAAAAAATTATAAAGGAATCATTATAGTAATAAAGTTTCATGAAAATTGGAGAAACCTCTGACTTCATATATAAAAAACAATTTTTTAGAATTTCATAAAAGAGGCATTTAAAAGGATTTTGAAAGGAAAGTCTCTTACATAACACACAAATAAGATCTCTTTTTTCTAAACAGATAATATAAATTGAGAAATTAATAACAATGTAGATACATTCATAAAAACCATTTTCAAAACATGGATATAAAATATAAATATTTAGAAGAATAAATATTAAAATATTAAAAACAATATTTTAGTTAGAGTCACTTATCTCCAGATAGAATTCCTTAAAAAGTGTTTAAAAATCCTATATATAGGTTTTAATAGTGTTATTAATTTATTAAAAACTATACTCATGTTTATAATACTTTCAATGATCTTCTCATAAAAATTTCCACCCATTTGTTAAAAATATTTTTTTATTTCAATTATTTCAGGTGTATTATTTTCATGGTTTCAAGGGTCTGTTTATTATGAAATTCATAGTAAAAAATATGTAATACTCTATAAGAGAGTGAATATATATTTATTTAATTTTCAAAAATTAAATTTTAATCTAACCATTCTATGATTTTGGTAAAATTTAATAGAAATCACACCATCCACCAAGATGGTGAATTTACAAAAACATGGACAATGATTTGGTAATTTAATAATAAAAGGAAAAGATGAGAGATTTTATTATGTATATATGATCAAAAAAATAAAATTATATATAAGATAATATATTATTTATTAAATCTAGGATAAGAGTTGAGGATAAGGTAGAGGTGAAAAATAATATAAAAGAGAAGAAGGAATATTACCTCTTGAAAATTTCTCCTTTAAAACCTTCTTAAGGCTCTTAAAAGTGGCCTTTTTGTGAGACCATAAGCTATAGAATGTGTAAATGGATTAAGAGAAGAGAATTTGGTAGAATATAGTTGAGAAAGAAGGCTCACAGTGATGAATGTTTGTGAAGGTAGAGCCACCATTTATAATTGAGGTCAGGGGTAACTTTGGAATTACACAAAGTTTTTAAAATATAATAAATATATTATTGGGTTGACGACTTCAAAAATAACTAAAAAAGTAAAGGAGATTAAATTTTTGAAGTTATATTATCTTTTTTTCAATGTTTGATATTTTTTTGGTTTTTAAATAATTTAATAAAATATTTTATTCATGAAAAAAAATCAAAGTAAAAACTATTCATAATTGTGACTCTAGACGCATAAAACAAATTTTCAAATTATAATAAAAATTTATTATATCAAACACATATTATATTTTTCTATGGAATTAATGAATTAGCATAAAAATATAAAATTATATTTATTTAAATATTTTTAATATCATTAAATTTATTTATTCATTAATTAAATAAATATTGCATCATAATTTTTCAAGCCATTAAGGTATTTACTTATTCTGTAAAAATTAAAAATAAAATTTCAAGAAGAATATAAATTTTATAGAATTAAATACACTATTTATTATTTAAAAAAACATTTCCAAAACCAAACATTAAAATATTATTCTAATAAAAACTATAATGTGAAAAATTGACTTCCTTTTGAAATAAAATATTATAAAATCCTTAAAATGATTCTTCAGGGACCAAAATGTCCCCCACTCAAATCAAAAATACATAATGGTCTAAATTTATTAATATAAAAGTATTTATCCAAAATATGGTTCATTTAATTATTCATATATTTTTAATTACAAAAATTATTTATTTTTCTTATTATTTCAAAAGTACTTCATCAGAGTTGCACATGAATTAATGTTAATTATTTCATATATAACAATTTAAAATAAAACAATTTTATAATAATAAAATAATTTGGTTCAAAATAAATTTCTATATTCATTAATTATGTATATTCAACCATATACATATCAAGAAAACATCATTAATTTGTTATTTTCTCTTTTCTTGCTCAACTCAGGCATTGTATAGGAATTTAGAGAAGAATGTATGCTAACTCCAAAATTTGAAATTAACATCCAAAAACATCAAATATATAAAATAAAAAAAAAAATTCTTCCAATTAATTTTTATCACTCAATTTGTATTTATAATGAACAAAATTTGACATTGTCAATGATGTGCAGGCACTACGTTTGTAGAGACCCTAAGCTTAATGTACATGAACATTACATTACTTTTTCGGAATACTTAGTACATAACAAAAATACACACACAAGGATCGTAATAGTTTAGTGTCTTTGGAAACTCGGAACATAATATTCTAATCGCGGTGAAAGATCTCCAATATCTCCCTTAAAGATCTTCCCTTTTTTTACCTAAAACCTTTCTTTATATCTTGGGGAAAAGAAAACATAAAAGGGTGAGCTCAAATGCTCAGTAAGGGTAAACAAAAGAAATATAAATCTCATCGTATACACAAGCACATAACTTTTGGAAATCTTAACCTGAAAAAGAGATCATAATTTCATAACATGGGATAAATCATGGCAGTGAAATGTAATCACAGTAACAATAACTTAAAACATGAAACTTTGTGGCATACACACATAATCATAGAGAATCATTTCTTGTTAGTCAAGACTCATTGTCAGGACTATCTTAGTGGACAAAGTCCCTTTTTGAACCGAGTCACCCTCGTTTCAGTCCTGTTTCACTGAACTGGTATAACCTACCGTTCCAGCCATGTCTATCTCATGAGATATAAAATCTTTACCCAATGCATTGGAGGGAGATATAGGTCCCACCCATCTCATAATTATACCATTCTTATGTGTTCCACAAAATCATAAGTCATACATCATTGCATAACCCATGTAGTAAAAATGGGATTCTTAAACATTGTGACATCATAAAAAAATTCATATAAAGTAAAGGAATTTGTAAAAATATTTCCATCACAACATAATCAAATCCATTTAATAATAGGGATAAAAACATAACCCTATATTATCTTAGATGGAAAATAATTTTGATAAAACACTTGAACTCCATTCTTGAGGAAAATATCCTTTCTAATTCAAAAACATTTTCCTTTCTTAACATGTCATACAATTTTAAAATAAAAGAAGTTGATTAAAAAAAATTTGAAAACTTGTAAAGTAAACTTCTTGGAAATAGTGTTTTAAAAATCCATTCATGCCGTATAAGTTAAAAAACATTCTTCTCGTACTTTTGTCGGAAAAGTCAAAAAGTACCTCGTACGAAAAACGACAAAAGATTCCTTTAATATCCTTTACTAAAAACTCACCGAAGGGTAAATTTGGATTTAAAAAATTGTATATGGATGGAATTAATATTATATATTGAGTAAAAATGGATATGGATGATAAAATACACCCCAGTAAATACCAAAGTATAAACAATCTTGGATAAAAATGAGATTGTGATATTTCCCTTACCTTAAGTCTGATTTGCTTCATAAGTGTCCGAACCTCCTGTATAATGATTTAAATAATGTCACTAACTTATTACAGAATCATATTCATTGTTATGATATCATATATGGTTCACTTATGACTTTATATTACCCGTTCTTTTGTAAATTCCATGTTAAAGAAGCATTGTGGGTAAAATCTTTTCATTTATCGTAGGTGTTTGGACTTGTTGTTCTTGACATTATTATTACTTATATCATGATTTACTTACTTCCAGAATATAAAACATGATTTATATATCATATATATTCACTATATATATATATATATATAATAGATAGATAAATGAAATGAAACACACCGTTCATGGAGACGGTAGTCCGTACGTACGCATGAACGTTGTTTTCCTTTCCTTATTGTCATGAATGGAAGTAAGTAGATGAAATACATATATACATAAATCCATTTGCTTTATAATGTCATATATTTCATTATTATTTCTTATATATACTTTATAATCATTCTTAAATGGTTAACATGGAGAATGAATCTCATCACGTCCTGGAGACGGTAGTCCGTACGTACGCACGAGCGATGATATCGTTCTCATGATCGTGAACTTGTGTTGAAGTGTATGTATACTATTTCAGTATCAATATCACTTTATAATAATCATATATAGTTACTCATTACACCATTATACCCATCCAATTAAGGTGGTGGCAGAAAATAGATTACACCACGGCGTGGAGACGGTATTCCGTACGTACGCACGCGCGGTGATTTCCTTTTTCCGTAGGATGGATAGAAGGTTAATTAGAGTTGTTTCATATTTATAATAACATATCAGTATATAATAAATACTGATGTTATTACTTTATCATGAAACAACTAAAGAATAATAAGTTGAAGAAGAAAGAAATTGAAAAAGATCGGTAATGGATATTACCTCTTTTTGACGCGCCTTCACTTAACCTCCACTTAAAGAACTAAAGATGGTCTTTGAAGAATACCAGGACCTCTAGGATGTTACTAGGGAAGTGTAGAAGAGATTTTTGCAGGGGTTGGCCGAGCTTTAATGCTCAAATTGGTGTGAGGAGGAGAGGGAGGAGGTGCCCTTTTATAAGGGAGGAGAGGGGCACCTTAGGAAAATCTCAAAATATTATTTTATATTTAAGGTCAAATTCGGTTTATAATGGTTCCAAAGAGTCTTATTTCGAAGCTAAAGTGGGGATGGGTATACATCCTATCAACCAATAGGATTTAGACATATTTAGGTTATTATTTTAACCTTATCAATTAGATTTAACTCTAAGTTAAATAATTTCACTTTTACCGTGTCTTTTTGTTTTCTTACACTATATGGTTAATACACTTACTATAACATGACAAACGAACCCCAAATTGTTTATTATTAATATATATATCCTTATCTAACTCATTTGGTCGAACCTTAGATTTTTAAGAATAAAATAACAATTAATAATATAATATTTGATTTAAAAACTATTTTGTGTGAATTTTGACACAATTTGATATATGATTTTTGTGAAAGTCATAACAGATTTATATGTTAGAACCAAGTTAATTAAATCAATACTAATATATCATAGTAACCTAGAAATTAGTGTAATTCATAAAAAGTCTCAAATTACATTTATTTTGGTGTTTATAACATCAATTATGTCAATATTTCATTAATAAGATAATTACTGCATCATCATTGTGTCATAAATAAAGTAAATTATTTAATGTCTAAAAATTAAAAATAAAATACCATTATATAGGAAATCTTTTTAGCTTTCTAATGAATATTTATAGTCGAATTTATCTTATTTATAACCCCATATTAAAAATGATTTACTTATTAAACTTTGATTTTAACTATTTTAACTATTCATTAAATAAAATAATATTAAATGTCATAAACTAATCTAAGTGGACCAAAATGGTCATATTATATTCATAAGGTTGTTTTTGGTCGAATTACACTTATCCAATAGAATTAGGACATGTTTTAGGGTAATAGTAATATCATATTTACCCTTAGATACCCTATTTACTATTAACCGCGGTAAAAAAAGTAAAAAGTTACTATTCACCAAAAAATTATTTTTATCTCATTGAACCACATATTACTTACTTATATCAACCGTGTCTGTCGGATTTTCAAAATTCCATTCACAGAAGTGGTAAAATTAAGTTTTATGCAAAATTCAGTTTTTAACCTACTACTTAGTGGTTTCACTATTCATCAAAAATTGAAGCTTTTCAGAAAAATGCCAAAATTTCACCCTCAGCTATAATTGATATTCCGAATTCAAAAATGATTTCTATTTTACAAAATTCCCAACATATAAGTTGCATTAATTAATTTTATAATTAATTTCCGCTGTCACAACAAATAGCGTGTTTTTAAGAGATAATAACTATCAAAATATTGACACTTGTTTATAACTGGTTTAAATGTGAAATTACATACAATGACCAACATTGTATTAAATTGTAAAAATATATTCTAAATATACTTTAAAACCACTCAAATTAATAATTTATCACTATTAATTATTTCGGTTAAAAAAGTTGTTTTTAATTAAAATTTAGTAATTTTCACTATTCATCAGAATATGAAAGTTATCCGAAAAGTACCAAAATTTTACCTTAGGCTAAATTCGATACTCTGAATCCATAAATGAAGTCAATTTTGAAAAATAAAATTTAAAAAATTTCAAAAATTGGTTATTACTATTCATAACGGCTAGTTTAAATAATATCTTAATAGTATATCGTTGTTTAGCGAAACTTGGTGTTGCGTACAACACACGCTATTGTGGAAGGTCGCGATTGTGTGTAATTCAAGCCAGGTCATAGATGTGTGTTTTGAAAGCTCCTTTTGGTGTAGCGTATAACACAAGACATTAATGAAATTAAAAAGAATATTTTTCATAAAATCTAGGGGTGTTACATTCTACCCCCCTTAAAATGAATTTCGCCCTCGAAATTCATCGGGGTTATAAATGGTTTACAATTCGAAATTTTCTTTAATCGAAACCCAAATCGTAAAAAGGAATACCAAAACCAATCATTAAAAACAAAAGTATGAAACGTAACGGTTACCCAAATAAACTAATCACTGGGTTTCCACATAGGTGAAATTATGGATACGGAAGTGAAATCTAACCATCATGTTCTGATGGAGAGTGGTAGAGAACATGGCTATGGAAAAGCTAGCAATCACAAATCCATAAATTTGTGATGATATAAGGTACCATTTGATTAATCATATATAAGAGCACTAGGACAACATTTTTGGTTTTCAAGATAGTTTCCCTAAATTTGAAGAATTTAAATTAGAATAAATACTTACTTTATTTTGGTACAATCTCACTGTTTTTCGTGCCTTGAACAATTTACACTTCATATCTTAAATAAATGAAGTTGAATTTGTTATTCGTGAAGTGTTAGCAGATCATGTGATAGAATGACGGGTCATTCCATCTGTCTCAAACAAAAGGTTAGCAAAAGTTATTAAATATACATAAGTCATTATATAGTGGGATTTATCATATATGGTTCCTAAAATAGACTTATACTTCATATATCATACTGCTTAATATAATAAAACTAGTTTCTACTAAACAGGGACTTCCTGTAGGCCAGTGGTAGGCGATAAAGGTCGGTCGCACTTCGATTGTGGGTTCGATTCCCATAGCCTTGTCTGACGTGATGGGCTGTCGCCCGTCCTGCAGGTTGTCCTTTTTCTAAAGCTATATTACTATAATATCCCATCAATAATATCGAAAAATGTTTTATCCTAACTTATGTCCATCATAATACATTCTAATCTTTAGGCTTATCTAAAATACTTCGGTCCAAGATCATAGTATAAAGAAAATGATTACTTGAAATGTCGTCAACCAAGCATGTGAATACCATCATTTATCCCCCATATATCTTAAGATATGTCTTGTTGATCACATTCTAAACATTCAAAGGCCTTAATCATGTATTCTCTTGACTACCCATTGAACCTTATTGAAAACATGAATGCAGTTAAACGTTAACACTTTCCACATACCAAAATCCTCAAAATTCTATATACTCAAACCATGATATCACTTAGTCCTTATATCAATCATGAGCTCATGAATACTGTTAAACATTTAATTTTCTCCTTATCCCTTCATTATGCGCATATCATCTAAATTCCAAAAATATCTGAATAACCTTTCATGGATAGTGGTACCATTAATCATACACTTTCATAACTCAAGGAAAGACAACAGTGTAACAATCCTTAGATGTATCTTTATTCTATAGTACCATGAGATTTCTTATACAACATTACACATGATAAACATCTAATCATTCCACTACATTCTTAAACCATTGACTGAGCTTCAACAATTCTTTCATCTCACATATCATTTTTAGTCTCTTCATCATCATCAACATAAATACTTCCCATACGACCATACTGATTCTCTTCATGAGACTTTCCCTTAGGGAATTGGTTTGCATAATGCCCGTACATTCCACATTTAAAACATTTAACCATTGTTGATGTCGTCGCAATACCATTATCCTCATCCATGGTGTTAACTGAACCTTTTCCTTTGCACTTACTTGCTTTTTGTTCTTCTTTTCCACACCCAAAGAATCTTCCAATTCCTTTGAATCATTCTCCTTGATTCCTCTTCCCACATGATTTACATAGGGGAAATTGAACTTTCTTTCCTCTATGATCATCATGAAACTCCATCTTTCTCTTATTAGCCGAGTCCGGAAACTTACCAAATTTTACTTTATTGATCATATTATGAGATTTCTGAATCGGCATAATAATGATGTTTGGACTTCCAAATCCCATTTCATTATGAAGAATATCATTCCATTGTCCATCATATTCTCCATTATCGTGAATCATCTTGTTTCCAGCCATTTTCTAAAACCCAAAAAGAATAGTGTGAGAGGCAAAAATCATGCTAGGGGAAAACAACATAATAAAGGGGGAGTACCTTCAATATCTAACATCTTAGGTTTAATTCTATGATCGTTAGCGTAATTATAGTACTATAAACTATACGTATACTTAACCTTAGGGACATCCCTTGACATACCTTAGAAATATCTCTAGGGATCTCACTAACGTTTTCGCATCCTAGTTTCCAAAGGTTGACTAAACCTTTCCTCTGATACCAACTGTAGCAGTCTGGAATTACTTCCAGTGGACTATAATTGATACCTATCAGGGCACTCCATGGGCGGCTACACCCCCTGGGCGGGACACACCACCATCCCCAGTGGCAGCCATTTCCTCATGAAGCCCTTGGGCGGAGAGCCATGCTTCATCCAACGCTCACATGTGAGAGTTCCCAAGGATCAGATACAATCCTACCTCCTTTGCCTCTGATACCAACTTTAGAGACCCGTATCTTGACTTACATTGACATTACATTACATTTTCGGAATACTTAGTACATAACAAAAATACACACACAGGGATCGTAATAGTTTAGTGTCTTTGGAAACTCGGAACGTAATCTTCTAATCATGGTGAAAGATCTCCAATATCTCCCATAAAGATCTTCCCTTTTTTACCTAAAACCTTTCTTTATATCCTGGGGAAAAGAAAACATAAAAGGGTGAGCTCAAATGCTCAGTAAGGGTAAACAAAAGAAATATAAATCTCATCGTATACACAAGCACATAACTTTTGGAAATCTTAACCTGCAAAAGAGATCATAATTTCATAACATGGGATAAATCATGGCAGTGAAATGTAATCACAATAATAATAACTTAAAACATTAAACTTTGAGGCATACACACATAATCATAGAGAATCATTTCTTTTTAGTCAAGACTCATTGCCAAGATTATCTTAGTGGACAAAGTCCCTTTCTGAACCGAGTCACCCTCGTTTCAGTCCTGTTTCACTGAACTGGTATAACCTACCGTTTCAGCCATGTATATCTCATGAGATATAAAATCTTTACCCAATGCATTGGAGGGAGATATAGGTCCCACCCATCTCATAATTATACCATTATTATGTGTGCCACAAAATGATAAGTCATACATCATTGCAAAACCAATGTAGTAAAAATGGGATTCTTAAACATTGTGACATCATAAAAAAATTCATATAAAGTAAAGGAATTCATAAAAATATTTCCATCACAACATAATCAAATCCATTTAATAATAGGGATAAAAACATAACCCTATATTTTCTTAGATGGAAAATAATTTTGATAAAACACTTGAACTCCATTCATGAGGAAAATATCCTTTCTAATTCAAAAACATTTTTCTTTCTTAACATGTCATACAATTTTAAAATAAAAGAATTTGATTAAAAATAAATTTGAAAACTTGTAAAGTAAAATTCTTGGAAATAATGTTTTAAAAATCCATTCATGCCGTATAAGTTAAAAAAACATTCTTCTCGTACTTTTGTCGGAAAAGTCAAAAAGTACCTCGTACGAAAAAGGACCAAAGATTCCTTTAATATCCTTTACTAAAAACTCACCAAAGGGTAAATTTGGATTTAAACAATTGTAGATGGATGGAATTAATATTAAATATTGAGTAAAAATGGATGTGGATGATAAAATACACCCCAGTAAATACCAAAGTATAAACAATCTCGGATAAAAATGAGATTGTGATATTTCCCTTACCTTAAGTCCGATTTGCTTCGTAAGTGTCTGAACCTCCTGTATAATGATTTAAATAATGTCATTACCTTATTACATAATCATATTCATTGTTATGATATCATATATGGTTCACTTATGACTTTATATTACCCGTTCTTTTGTAAATTCCATGTTAAAGAAGCGTTGTGGGTAAAATCGTTTCATTTATCATAGGTGTTTGGACTTGTTTTTCTTGACATTATTATTACTTTTATCATGATTTAATTACTTCCAGAATATAAAACATTATTTATATATCATATATATTCACTATATATATATATAATAGATAGATAAATGAAATGAAACACACCGTTCATGGAGACGGTAGTCCGTACGTACGCATGAACACTGTTTTCCTTTCCTTATTGTCATGAATGGAAGTAAGTAGATAACATACATATATACATAAATCCAGTAGCTTTATAATGTCATATATTTCATTATTATTGCTTATATATACTTTATAATCATTCTTAAATGGTTAACATGGAGAATGAATCTCATCGCGTCGTGGAGACGGTAGTTCGTACGTACGCACGAGCGATGATATCGTTCTCATGATCGTGAACTTGTGTTGAAGTGTATGTATACTATTTCAGTATCAATATCACTTTATAATAATCATATATAGTAACTCATTACACCATTATAACCATCCAATTAAAGTGGTGGCAGAAAATAGATTACACCACGGCGTGGAGACGGTATTCCGTACGTACGCACGTGCGGTGATTTCCTTTTTCCGTAGGATGGATAGAAGGTTAATTAGAGTTGTTTCATATTTATAATAACATATCAGTATATAAAAAATACTGATGTTATTACTTTATCATGAAACAACTAAAGAAGAAGAAGTTGAAGAAGAAAGAAATTGAAAAAGATCGGTAATGGATATTACCTCTTTTTGACGCGCCTTCACTTAACCTCCACTTAAAGAACTAAGGATGGACTTTGAAGAAGACCAGGACCTCTAGGATGATACTAGGGAAGTGGAGAAGAGATTTTGGCAGGGGTTGGCCGAGATTGAATGCTCAAATTGGTGTGAGGAGGAGAGGGAGGAGGTGTCCTTTTATAAGGGAGGAGAGGGGCACCTTAGGAAAATCTCAAAATATTATTTTATATTTAAGGTCAAATTCGGTTTATAATGGTTCCAAAGAGTCTTATTTCGAAGCTAAAGTGGGGATGGGTCGAAATCCTATCAACCAATAGGATTTATACAAGTTTAGGTTGTTATTGTAACCATATCAATTAGATTTAACTCTAAGTTAAATAATTTAACTTTTACCGTGTCTTTTTGTTTTTTTACACTATATGGCTAATAAACTTACTATAACATGCCAAACGAACCCCGAATTGTTTATTATTAATATATATATCCTTATATAAGTCATTTGGCCGACCCTTAGATTTTTAGGAATAAAATAACAATTAATAATATAATATTAGATTTAAAAACTATTTTGTGTCAATTTTGACACTATTTGATATATGATTTTTGTGAAAGTCATAATAGAATTATATGTTCGAACCAAGTTGATTAAATCAATACTAATATATCATAGTCACCTAGAAAATTAGTGGAATTCATAAAAAGTCTCAAATTACATTTATTGTGGTGTTTATAACATCAATTATGTCAATATTTCATTAATAAGATAATTACGGCATCATCATTGTGTCATAAATAAATTAAATTATATAATGTCTAAAAATTACAAATAAACTACCATTATATAGGAAATCTTTTTATATTTATAATGAATATTTATAGTCGAATTTATCTTATGTATAACCCCATATTAAAAATGATTTACTTATTAAACTTTGATTTTAACTATTTTAAATATTCATTAAATAAAATAATATTAAATGTCATAATCTAATCCAAGTGGACCTAAATGGTCATATTATATTCATAAGGTTGTTTTTGGTCGAATTACACTTATCCAATAGAATTAGGACATCTGTTAGGGTAATAGTAATATCATATTTACCCTTAGTTACCCTATTTACTATTAACCGCGGTAAAAAAAGTAAAACGTTACTATTCACCAAAAAATATTTTTATCTCATTGAACCAAATTTTACTTACTGATATCAACCGTGTCTGTCAGATTTTCGAAATTCCATTCACAGAAGCGGTAAAATTAAGTTTTATGCAAAATTCAGTTTTTAACCTACCACTTAGTGGTTTCACTATTCATCAAAAATTGAAGCTTTTCAGAAAAATGACAAAATTTCACCCTAAGCTATAATTGATATTCCGAATTCAAAAATAATTTCTATTTTACAAAATTCCCAACATATAAGTTGCATTAATTAATTTTATAATTAATTTCCGTTGTCACAAAAAATAGCGTGTTTTTAAGAGATAATAACTATCAAAATATTGACACTTGTTTATAACTGGTTTAAATGTGAAATTACATCCAATGACAAACATTGTATTAAATTGTAAAAATATATTCTAAATATACTTTAAAACCACTCAAATTAATAATTTATCACTATTAATTATTTCGATTAAAAAAGTTGTTTTTAAGTAAAATTTAGTAATTTTCACTATTCATTAGAATATGAAAGTTATCCGAAAAGTAGCAAACTTTCACCTTAGGCTAAATTCGATACTCCGAATCCATAAATGAAGTCTATTTTGAAAAATAAAATTTACAAAATTTCAAAAATTGGTTATTACTATTCATAACGGCTAGTTTAAATAATATCTTAATAGCATATCGTTGTTTAGCGAAACTTGGTGTTGCGTACAACACACGCTATTATGGAAGGTCGCGATTGCGTGTAATTCAAGCCAGGTCAGAGATGTGTGTTGTGAAAGCTCCTTTTGGTGTAGCGTATAACACAAGACATTAATAAAATTAAAAAGAATATTTTTCATAAAATCTCGGGGTGTTACAACGTTGGCACTCATAATAATTTTTATACTTTTGCTGAAATAAATTATAACATAATTATTGTAAATTTTCTATGTACAAAATTACTCTTTTAATATAATAATTCAGTTATTAAATAAGTTTAATAAATTTAATATCATAATTACATCATCATGATGTCATAAAAACCGTATTTTATAAAAAAACTGTATTTTATACTATTCACCAAAAGTTAACTTTTTTATAAAATTCTCAGAAATCAATACTAAGATAATTTTAACATGCTTAATTCAAAAAATGAAATTATTTTTCTAAAATTAAAATTATATAACTAAAAAATTATTTTTTTATGTAAATAACCATATAATAAATTATTTATTTTAAGATTTATATATCTATTTAATTCAATAATACTAATAAATAAGATTCTATAAATACATGGGTTGTTATATTTAGTGTCTTAAGAAACTAGAAAGCATAATCAAATGGTTCATAACACATCTACATCATCTCATGCTTATTCCTTCATAACTACTACCCTTTTTGACATATAATACTTAATACATTTCTTAATATCCTAAGAAAAATAAACATAAGAAAATGGTGAGTTCAAATACTCTATAAAGGTAAACAAGGGAGATATTAAGTATATGATAATCATAAGATAATAGAACATAAAAAAACATTTCAAAATCATATCCTTCATATCAAAGATCATGAAATCATGTCATGGAACAAATCATTGAAGTTTATAAAGAATCAAAGAACATATTTCATGATAGCATTACATACGAAATGGAATTTCGGGAATATAAATAATCATTGAATTTTTTTTCATATTAGTCAAGGATCATTTCTAAAACCATCATAGTGGAAAAGGACCTTTATTGAACCACGTTTACTCCCCATTCCATCCCTATATTATTGAATTCAGTTTACTACACATTATAGTCCTACCAATTTTGAGAGATATAAATCTTTACCCAATGCCTTGGAGCGAAATAGAAGTCTCACCCATCACATAATGAAAAACATAAATATGTGTCCCCTAAGAACATAATTCATTCATAAAAACCCATAAAAGAAATTACTTTTATAAACATACTCTATAAAAAATTGGGGTTTTGTGGTGGTTTAAACCGTCGCTAAATAATGCACGATGCTTTCTTAAAGCATTATGCATTGGACGTCATGAATCATTTAATGACACTTGTTGTGCTGCGGTTTTTTTTTATTTCAAAGCGTTTTGTTTGGCGGTGGCTTTTCAATTTTTAATTTTTTTTTAATTTTTTAATTTATGTGAATAATTAAATTATTTTTATTAATTTATTAGTTATGTAATAATTTTTATTTATTTATTATTTATTACTCATTACTTATTACTTATTACTTATTACTTATTACTTTTTACTTACTACTTACTACTTACTACTTATTACTTATTACTTATTACTTATTACAAATTATTTATTATTTCATATTCATTTAGTTATTATTATTTATTTATTATTTATTGTTTATTTATTTACATATTATTTATTTGTTATTTTACTTATTGTTTATCAAACCATGCATGGAAGATGGAGAGAGAGAATCACTCTCATCAAGTTTCGGTCCATTCTCAGGATGGGTTATCTTAGAGGGGAGACAAATGAATCATTAGTCATTTTTAGATGTTTTCTCATTGCAGCAAGGTGAGTCCTCCAATCATTTTTATGGTGATCTTAGACATAAAGCCTTTGGATTTAAGGGTGGATCTTTTGGTGAAATGGGTTCTGATGATGATGTGGGAGGTGGTTCTTCTCCCTCTGATGGTGGCGACATGCTTGGTCAGGAAATGAGGGCTTTAGGATGATGGTGGGAAGCTGATTGCAGACTCCGATCTGGTCGGTGGTAGATGACGAGTGCATGAGAAGATAGGAGGGTGATGGGAGAGTTCTCTTTTCAGATCGTGTGTGTATCTCTTGGGGTAATTGTTGATCCATGTAGGTCAGGGAATGACTTCAGTTGAGAGGTGGGCTTTGCCTTAGCGTTGACATGTTTGGGTGATGGGGCATGGAGAAAGATTGTCTAGGATCCCAGTGGAGGGAGTTTCACTCTTCGGTGCGACTTCCCAAATGACGTGTAAGGGCATGGTGAGATTTATTTTTTTTTACATTTTTTCAAAAAAAAAATTTAAAAATACGACCATGTTTAAAAAAAAATTTACATCCCAAAGGCGGTACACCATATGCCACTTTGGTTCAGTTTCCGTCGGGCCAAAGGTGGTTCTCCAGAAACCGCCTTGCGCCATTGTGGAAACGAAAGGCGGCACACCGGTGTGCACCTTTCGATTTTTTTCTGCAAAAGGCGGCTTTGGAAGAGCCGCCTTTCGTGTTTTAAATAGCCGAAGGCGGCTTCCCAGATGCCGCCTTCTCCAAAAATATCCCTATAAAAGGGAGCCGCCCCACCCATCCTTCCTCACTCACAAATCCCTCTTCTCTCTAAAATTTTGAGAGCTCCTCTCTCTAAGTTGAGTTTTCCTTCGTGGTGCTTCTGGAGACGCAAGGAGTACATGATTTTTTTGTCAATATTCATTTAGAGGTATTTTTTTTATTTTAAAGTTGTTTATTTATTTAATTGTAATTAGTTAATTTTAAATATTTAAGTATGTAGTAGTAGTTATTTAAAGAAAAGAAATAAATAGTTATATTATTAGTGTTTTAATTAGTTAATATTTAATGTTAGATTAAGGTATATATAATTTAATATTATTAATGAATGATGATGAGGGATAAATTATTTACTGTTAGATTAATGTATGTATAATATAAGATTATTAATGAATGATAATTAGGGATAATAATAACTTATTAATATTTTAGAGATAATCATAGACTAATTAAATGATGATTAAGGAATAATTAAGTCATGATTAAAGAGGTAATTAACCATGGATGATTAATTATGGAATGTTTAAGGGGTGATTAAGTTATGATTAAGGGATGATTAAGGGGTCATTAAGGTAATTAAGGAATGATTAATTGATGATTAAGGGGTAATTAAGGAGTGATTAATTGGTGATTAACTAATGATTAAGGGGTAATTAAGGGATCATTAAGTGATGATTAAGGGGTAATTAAGGAGTGATTAAGGGGTGATTAAGGGGTAATTATGGAATATTTTAGGGGCGATTAAGTAACGATTAAGGGGTGATTAACTGACAATTATGGGGTGATTAAGTTGTCATTAACTAATGATTAAGGAATGATTAGGGGATGGTTAAGGGGTAATTAAGGAATGTTTAAGGGGTGATTAAGTGGTAATTAAGTAATTTTTAAGGGGTGATTAACTAACGATTAAGGGGGTGATTAGTGGGTATTAACTAATTAAGGGGTAATTAAGGAATAAAGGGGTAATTAAGGAATGATTAAGGGGTTAAGGGGATGATTAAGGTGTAATTAAGGAGTGATTAAGTGATGATTAAGGGGTAAGTAAGGAATTTTTAAGGGGTGATTAAGGGGTAATTAAGGAATGTTTGAGGGGTGATTAACTAACGATTAAGGGGGTGATTAAGGGGTAATTAAGGAGTGAGTAAGGGGTTAAGGGGATGATTAAGGGGTAATTAAGGAATGATTGAGTGATGATTAAGGGGTAATTAAGGAATGTTTAAGGGGTGATTAACGAATGATTAAGGGGTGATTAACTAACGATTAAGGGGTGATTAAGGGGTCATTAACTAATGATTAAAGAATGATTAGGGGATGGTTAAGGGGTAATTAAGGAATTTTTACGTGATGATTATGGGGTAATTAAGGAATGTTTAAGGGGTGATTAACTAATGATTAAGGAATGATTAGAGGATGATTAAGGGGTAATTAAGGAATGTTTAAGGGGTGATTAACTAATGATTAATGGGTGATTATGGGGTGATTAACTAACGATTTATGGGTGATTAAGGGGTGATTAACTAGGGATGATTATGGGATGATTAAGGGTTCATTAACTAACGATTAAAGGGTCATTAACTAATGAATAAGGGGTGATTAAGGGGTCATTGTGTAAAGATTAATGGATGATTAAGTGGTGAATGACCAACTCCTAACTGATTAACCAGCACTTAAGTAGTGATTAACCAGCAATTAAGTAGTGATTAACCAGCACTTAAGTAGTGACCGACACTTATGTAGTGATTAACCAGCACTGTAATGAATCTTATTTTTTAGAGATCATTGAACATATCTTTAGGAAAGTTAAAAATTGTTCTACAAAACATTATTGGCTTAATTTAGGAAGGTTTTATTATTATTTTTTTGTCCAAAGGTGGCACATGGTGTGCCGCCTTTGTTCTTTAATTATTGGAAAAGGCGGCACACTAGGTGCCACCTTTCTTCAGCACTGAAATGCCCGAAAGGCAGCACATGGTGGGCTGCCTTTGGGATGTAAAAAAATATTTTAAACCTGGCTGTATTTTTAAAAATAAAATTGTTTGAAAAAATGTAAAAAAAAACTTGGCATGGTGATCACGGTGGTTCGTGGTCGACGATAAGGGGAGCTCGGCAGCATAGTGGCTTGCAAGGATGTGAGATGGGACCTTGAATGGGAGGGGTGGGGAGGCAGGTTGGGTGTTAGAGGTACTTCAATGTGAGGAGACGAGCTGTGGTGGCCTTGAATGTAGGGTCAGATGATGCGAGTTGAGGGCAACAAGGTGTGACCAGTTTGCTAGGGAGACTTTTGAGTGGGAAAAGTTAGGGCGTGTTTGTTAAGGATGTGGGTTGATGTGTGACGTGACTTTAGGATGTGGGATATCATGGAGGTGCGATTGAGATGAGGTGATACAAGCTGGCAGCGGTAAAATTATTTTCTGGGTTGTGAGCGCGACTTTGACAACCCCTTGCTGTGCAACGATCGTTGTGGTCACCGACGTGGGATGCTACCGATGATTCACGGGATGTCCTCGAGATGTGGAGGATAGTTTAGGATGTGGGCTACCACTCATCGTCAGAATTATGGTGAGGATGCCAGATTGTTGGGGATGAGCGAACTAGGTAGCTCAATATTGATTTTGAGGATGTGCGAAGAAGCTGGTAGAAGATGGGTATTGGAGGTTATTGTGTGTTGTGTTGGCTGTGATGCATGTGATGTTGTGTGGAATGCTGGTTTCTATTTTTTTCTTGGGTTTTGGATCATGACTTTGTTTGGTGGAAATAATATTCCATGTGTATGTGGTTATCTTTGTGTGTGTGTGTTTCTATTTTCTTTAATAAATTTTTAGCACCGATCATGCTTGAGTCCTGAACATTCCTGGTATCCAACAATGCATGCAAATTTCATGAATGCCATCCATTCCATGCTTAAATATGTAAAATATATGTGTTGGGAGAGATTTGAACCCCTTACTACTTGGATGTAAGCTACAAACCTTACCACACTAGCAAGCTCTTCATCCGGTGCGTAAATAATATGTAATATACTTATACATATAAAAAAAATATAACGATATTAAATGATAACAAATAATGAAAATATAATAAATATGTAATAAATAATTAATAAATTAATAAATAATAGATAGTAGATAATAGATAAATAATAAATGGATAATAAATAATTATTGAGTAAATAAATAATAAATAAATATTATATAGATAAAAAATAAATAAATAATCATTAAATAATAATAAATAAATAAATACTAGTAACTATATAATAACAAATAGTAGTAAATGATAATAATTAATAAATGATCATAAATAAAAAATTATAATAAATAATACATGATAATAAATAATAAATTTGAAAATATAAATAACAAATAATAAATCGATAGATAATAGATGAATAATAATAAAAAATAGTAAATGAATAAATAATATTTAATAATAAATAACAAATAAATAGTAAATAAATAATAAATCACAAACATTAATTAATAATTAAAAAATAATTAATAATTAATAAACAAATAAATAATAAAATTATATTAAAAGAATAGTAAATAAGAGATTTTAAATAAATAATAAATATTAAACAAATAATAAATATTTAATAAATTATAAATTATAAATAAATATTAATTAAATAAACAATCAATAATTTATAAAAATAAATAACAATAATTGAATAATATATAATATATATGATAATAAATAAATATTAAATGAATAGTAAATAAATAAATAATAAATAAATAAACAAATAATAAATAATAAATATATATCATGTGAATAATAAATAATAAATAATAAATAAATATTAACTATTAAAAAATTATTAAATAGAAAAATCAATAATCAATAGTCAATAATCAATAATCAATAAATAATAATAATAAATGAATAATAAATAATATATGTGAAAAAAATAATAATTAAATAACAATTAAATATTAATTAAATTAAAAATACATATTAAACAAATATTAAATAATAAATATTAAATAATATTTTAAAAATTAATTAATAATAACAAATCAATATATTATAAATTAATAATAAAAAATAATAAATAATAAATAATAAATAATAAATAAAAATTGAATAAATAATAAATAATAAAATAATATATAAATATAAATATATGTAAACATATATAAATAAAAAAATTACATAAATATATGTGAAGACACATTTATGTTAGATAAATATATATAAACACACTCATATATTTAATTGTATATTAATATAAATATATATATAAAGACAAGTAAATATAAATATCTATTTAAATATCTACACATATTTGATATAGAAATATATAAACATAAATATGTATGAATATTTGTAAATATATAAAAATAAACACAAATACTTACATATATATGTATTTATATATATATATTAGAATATATACAAAGATATATTTTTTTTAGTAAACACATGTTTATATATAAACATTACTTGTATATGTATATATAGATAAATTAATAGATTTCTATAAATAAAATAAAATAATTATTTATTTATTTTAAATAAAATGAATAAAAAAATTTATTTTCATATGGGTTATATATTTAAAAATATATTTCTATATAAATATTTATTTATACAAGTTATTTATTTTAAGTAAATATTAAAACAAAATGAATATATTTAATTATAAATAAAACTACATTTTGAAAAAAAATAAAAAATCAAAACCATATTATTAATATGAATGTAATGCATAATAATAAATTTATACCATACTGAAAGCATACAATATAACCCTCTTAAACGAGGATGAAATTTCATCGAATGTTCAAAAATTGGGATACCGAGACTAAAAACATAGTATTGGAGTCCTTTGGAGACTCTGTAGACCATGAAAAAATTGTTTCCGGGGCTCTTACTGGTCATCATGGTGTAGTTCTCATCACAGGATTCGATTTGATATGTGGTAGAGCCGAAACAGACACCCGGATAAAAAGTTATTGTAATTTGAAGTTCATGTTCGATTTCAAACATTTCTTGAAACTATAATAACTTTTATTATTTTAATTATTACAAAATTTTAATCTTATGAAATTTTATTTCAGTTCATACGTATCTATTTGACTGGTTTTGGAGCAAAAACAGACTCTCAAATGAAAATTTATGGTCAATTGATGTTGAAGTCTAAGTTTCAACTTACTGAATAATTATTATAAGTGTTAAATTATTATTAACTAATAATAATAAATATTAATTAATTAAAATATTATAAATTAGTAAATTATAAATAATAATATATATTTATATATATATGATAATAAATCGTAAATCCAAAATTTTAATGAAATGTTTTTTTTAATTTTTATTTTGTAATTTGCCAGTGGTTTTTTAAAACGTCGTAAAAAAATTATTTCTATTTTTGAAAAAATATAAAAATATTAGAAAATATTTAGCGGTTATTTTAACAACCACTACTAAAAAATTTCCCTAAATATTTTTTGGGAAAATATTTAGCATCGGTTTTTAAAACCATGATGAAAGAACCGCCGTTAAATGCCTATTTTGGCATAGTGATAATTCCATCAAAACATAATACTTGGAAAATAAATGGGTTTCCTCAATATAATTCTATCAAAAACATAAAAATCATCAAAATAATGTTATTGTAAATGGAAAACAATTTTTAGGGATCACATGAAAATAATTCTTGATGAAAATATCATTTCTCCTTGATAACATTTTCTTTTTTTTAAACATCTTTCAATTTTAAAATAAAACATTTTTTTTGAATCTAACCTTAAAAGATTATGAAGTAAGGTTGAAGGCATTAATACATTATAGAATATGAAAAATCTATTCATACTGTATAATTTTTTAAAAAATATCTTTTACTTTCTCCAGAAAATTCATAAAGTACCTGATTAGGAAAACAAAAAAATGATTTATTTCAGACCATTTAGTAAAAATTAAAACATAAATAAAAGTGACTTTATCAATTGTATAATTATTAAAAAATACATTGGAATACATTTTTAATAAACATGGACATGGAAGATAAATATTCCCCAATAAATACTTATGTATAAATAATCCCAAATAATAATGAGATTGGGAATTTAACCCTTAAGTCAGGACTAATATCCTTCACACTTATTCAAAACTCTTGTATAATATTTTAAATAATGTTATCAATTTATTCCATAACCATATTCATATTTATTATATTATATATGACCCTCTCATAGCATCTGTTTTTTAATATTATTTCATTATTACCCTTCCTTCGAGTGTTAATTGCGTAGTTTTCCTATGCATATTTTAATGTATATGTATCGGTTCTTATTAATAGGATATAGTTATATTATTTAAATAATTATATTAAGGCAATATATATCATATTTATTCATTATAAAAATTTATATCAATAAGAATGATTGATGAACATGGAAAATGAATCGCATTGGGTCATGGATACGGTAGGTCGTACGTTCGCACTAGTGATGAATTGGTAAGAATGATGATGGTAAATTAATTTAATAATAAAAATAATTATATAATTATGGTATATATATATTATTCCCACCATTATACTCATCTAAATAAAGTGGTGATGAAAAAAATTACACCACAGTGTGGAGACGGTAGGCCGTACGTACACACGCAAGGTGATTTTGTTATTCATAAGATGAATAAAATGTAGAATATAGTTATTCCATAATCCGAATATCATAACAACATATATTTGATATTGGAGTTATTACTTTATAATAGAAAAAACAAAATAAGAGCATGTAGAGGAGGAAATAATCCTAAATGATTCATTAAAAAAGATTACCTCTTATTTGGAAAAATTCATTTAAATATCCTCTCACAGACACTAGAGTTGGTCTTTTGATATATAAAACACCTTTAGAAAATGGATAATTAATATTATAAGGGAAATTGGTCAGGGATTGATGGGATTTATGTCCAAATGTGATGTGAATAAGTGAGGGAGGAGGTTCCCTTTTATTATTGAGGTGGTGACCACTTTTGGAATTTTGAAAAATATTAATTTATAATAAATTCCATATAAATTATAAATACCTCAAAAGTTAAATGTATTAGTGTATAATATGATATATACTTTTAATATCATCAACCAATATATTTTATAAAAAATTATCTATTATTTTAAATGTTATCATTTTGATTAACCCTTAGTTAACCTATTTTAATTTTAACTAAGGTATCAACATTTTGAATATTAAAAGGATGTAATTTTTTTATTATCATATGTAAATTATTCCATAAATAAACAATTTATAACGTTTTATAGCATATTATAATTATTTTTTTATTTTTAAATATATGTTATTATTTTTATATAATTTATAAAGACAATATTTTGATAAAATATCATTAGTGTCGATTTTGAAAATATTCATTACATATATTTTTTAAAATATATAAATAACAACTCAAATTTTAAAAAATATATAATTATATCCCAAATGGGTTAGGATCATCTATATAATTATTTTATCCCATTATTTATCTCAAATTTTATTAATGTTTCTAATAAAATTTATTTGAAATTTGTATAAATAATATAATTACTACACTTACATTGTGTGATTGTTTAATATACTTATTTTTTCACTAAAAATTAAAAATAAAATACCATGATGAAAATAAAACTTCTATAATTCCTTATAATACTTCTAGTCGAATATATATTTTTGGTAACTCTATATTAATAATGATATATTATTTAAAACATGATATGTGACATCTTTGAGTTTTAATTAAATAAGACATCATAAATATCATAATATCATTTAAGTAGCCCAAAAATTCAAAAATAAATTTAAATAAGGAATATATATTTGTCATGTTTAGAATTTACATTTAAATTCCCTTATATCATACCTTTTTTCTCATGTGGACACAAAATGGATATTTAAGAAAAATAAAGTGACATTTTGTGTATTTTTTTGTTTGAATATTATATAAGTAATTATCATTTAATATTGTTTATTAAACAACATAATTTAGGTCCTTATGTGTTAAGGGTTTATTTATATTCAACCATTAAAATTTTAGCATTTGTTTTAGTCATTTTATGGTCTTTATAATTTTATCATTAACGTGAATTAACCAACTTACCCTTTACTATGGTAACAAAATTTCTAAGGTCACTATTCATATTGGCCAAAAATAAAAGGGAACTATTAACTAAATTTTGTAATTCTGAATTCAAATTGTTCATTCATTTTAATAAATAAATAAATAAATAAATTTAGAATTTAATTTAAAATTAAATAATTAAACTACCATGAAAAAAGCTTTTTTGGAAAAATTCCCTTTTAGAATAGAAAGTGTTTTTATAATAAATTCATGTACAGAATACTTTAGAAAACATAATTGGAATATTTTATATATAAATGAACTAATTAGAGTTTACAACTAATTAAAAATATAACTTGACCTTGTAAAAACATTAAATGATAATACAATTTTCAATAAAAACAATGTTTTAACTATTTCATAAATAAATTAATGTTTTACCAAAATTAGAAGAAAATAATTTTAAGATAATTTTGAAATGATGAATTTAGAAATGAAATAATTTTTTTTAAATCCAGTTTCTATTAATTCTAAAAATTAATATTCACTTATAAAAATAAAACAAGCTCATTTTTGAAGAAAATTTATTTTTTAAGAATAAAGGGATTTTACTAAAAATTATGTGATTATTTTCTACGAACATACCAATACATTAATATTGAGATAGAAAATTATTAGTATTTAATAAATTAGTTATTCGTATATATTCCCACCCATTTAATGTCTAGGATATAATTGTCATTTTATAATAATAGTGTCTCATGGTTTGTTTAATCTCATAGTTTCATGGAACAGAAGCTATTTGAGAATTAAAAATATTTAAAGAAAAGTCTTTCATAAAAATATCTGGGGGTTACATTATAACCCCTTAAAATGAATTTTCCTTTGAAATTCATCACTTGGATACAAATAGATAAGGATATCTCTACCTCATCACAACTTTAGGTCCCCACGTAGCTTCCTTAAATTGGTGGTTTCACTATAAAACTTTAACAAAGAAAGTGATCTTGTTTCATAGAAACTTCTCTCTATGATCAATAATCTATATTATTTGTTATTCATAATAAATATCTTTCTCTTTTGATACTACTTTTTATTTTAGCACATCTAATGGACTAGTTATTTAATTTCTCAGGTGAAATACATGGAACATATCATGAACTTGAGAGAGATTTTGTGGAAGCACCAATAGATTAGTGAACTTCCCAACAAGATGCAAAATTTCAAAATGATATATATACATTTCAATTATCTTTTACTTCTTTCCAAATCTCATTAATCTCTTCTAGGGAGATTTTCATATAAACATTTTTTCACCCACTTCAAACTCTAGGTACATTCGTCAATTATCAACATAACTTTTTGTCGCATCTAAGATGATCTTATGTGTTATTGAATAGATCTAACCTTATTTTCCATTTCCTCAACTATACTAAGCCCCAATATCATTATTTACCTAATGTCATTCCAGCATATTGGAGTTATGAACTTCTTACCATATAGGGTTTCATAATGATTCATTTTAATACTGGAGTGAAATCTAGTATTGTAATAAAATTATACCAAATGTATTGGTTTATCCCAACCAAAAATGAAATACATATAGAAATATCTAAACATGTCTTATAGAGTTTAAATTTTACTCTTATACTGAGTATATTTATGAGGATGATAAGAATTAATTAAACTTAACTCTATATCCAGAGACTATTAAGGAATTATCCAGAACCTTGAGGTAAACCTTGGATCCCAATACGATATATTAGAAAGTGTTGTACCATGTAATCCCACCAATTAAATAATATATATTATATCACGATGGTAAAGATAGAAGTATTATCTGATTGTTATGAAGTGTGTTGAATTCTTTAGGAAATCAACTATAACCCATATAACAGTATGGACTTTTTACGTGTTGGGATGTCCAACAAAAATGTCCATGGTGATATTTTCCCATTTCCATTCTTGTATGGCTAATAGTTTTAAAATCTCTTTAGACTTCTGTATCTCAACCTCATCTTACTAACAAACTAATCCCCAAGATACAAATACTTCAATATCTCTCTTCATGTCATCCCACAAGAAATAATATTTTAGGTCCCTAAACATTACTGTGATTCTTGGATGGATAAAGAATGATGAACTATGAGCATCATCAAACACTTATTTAATTATATTATAGGAGGAATACAATCATGGGTTTTAAACCTTATTATTCCATCATAATCAAGGTTTAACTCAGGAATATTAATCTCCTTCTTTTATAGCTCTATATTTTCCTTTTGCACCTCCTTAATCTTTAATTATGTATGTGGTTGAATATTCATTTGAAAAAGTTTTTATTTCCATAATTCCTTTAAAATTTCTTGATCTATCCATTTCGAATCCATAAACATTTTATATTTTGTGATCCTTATCATAGATAGGATAGAATGGTCTTTTCAACTCAAAGAATCTACCATCTTGTTTACTTTCCCTGGGCGGTAATGTATTTATCAGTAATAGTCTTTAATGAAGTCCAACTATCTCCTTTGGTGAAGATTAAACTTCATTGAGTGAAAATATACTTTAAACATTTATGATCAGTATATATGTCATAGATTTATCAATAATTATAATTTATCCATATCTTTAATAGAAAAATTATAGCATCTAAATCCAAAATCAAGAGTTCGGTAATTTTTCTCATGGATTTCCAATTTTATTGAGGCATAAGTGATCACCATATCATTTTCCATGAGAATACATCCTAGCCCCTTCTTGGATGCATTACTGTATATCACAGACCATTATCCACTATATGGTAGCGTGAGAACATGCACACTAACTAACCATCTTTTTAACTCCTTGAAATTATCTTCATATTCCTCTATCCATATGAAATTTACTCCTTTCTGATTGAAATTGGTCAGTGGATTAGATAATTTTATGAAAATTTTCACTAAACATAGATAATATCTAGCCAAACCAAGAAAAAATTGAATATAAGTTACCATTTTCAGTCTAGGACAACATCCAATAACATATGTTTTTTCTAGATCCACTGATGACCCCTCTCTTGAAATTATATGACCCAAAAATTAAACATCCAACATCCAAAATTGACACATGGTTAATTTTTCATAAAGATTCTCATTTCTTAGGGTCTTTTGTACAATTTTCATGTGTTCTTTAGGTTCTTCCTTGTCCTTTCAATATACAAGAATATGATCTATAAAGGCTTCCAAAAATTGATCTATATGGTCTCTAAAGACTATATTCATTAAATCCCTGAAGATAGAGAGATAATTTTCTATACAAAAGGGTGTCACTAAAAATTCATTGTGTCCATACCTTGTACAAAATGTGGTCTTGGGTATATCCTCCTTTTGTCCCATAATTGATGATATCCATTATTAAGATCAATATTATTAAATTATTGAACTCCCCGTGGTTTATCAATTAAGTAATCAATATAGTTGACATGATACTTATTCATAATAGTTATCTTGTTATGTTCTCAGTAAGCAATAAAGATTCTTATTGATCCATCATTATTCTAAAAAATAGAATAGGTGAACCCGAAGGTAATGCACTGGGGCTTATGAATCCCTTCATGATTTTCTTGATGTTTCTTCTTCAATTACTATAACTCAATTAGGGACATTATATTAGGAGTATTTTAAATATTCATAGCACACAATATGAGTTATATGGAAAAATCAACTTCAAAATTTGGTGGAAGATCTAGTAAGTATTCTAAAAAGATATCAACAAACTTATATAGAATATGTGTATCATAAATAGTGAGTTTATCCCAAACTGTATGAGATATATAACCTTTACTTATTAAAATATAGATCCACAATATGGAAGTAATTTCCAATAGAAGTTCATATTCATCCTAGTATCAATAGATGGTCATGGATTCATTCCAAATATGAAATGTGACTTCCCTTCTTCCTGAATTGAGATGATCTCCATAGATTTTGAGCCAATACAAGCCAAGAATCACAAAAAAATCAACTGGAGGAAGGATAATAAGATTTATAGAAATCACTTTCCCAGAAACTTCAATCGAAGAATAATTATAATCTTATGATGTGACTATTGTTCCATTTCATGTTTTCACTGCTAATTCAGCATATAATTGTTAATGTACTACAAGAATTCCCTTATTAATTTCTTTATAAATAAAAGCGTGGATGGATCTTGAATCAAATTGACCATTAACTACTTTAGAGTGGATGGTATATGTACCTTTCACCACTTCATTGTCACACTCTACATTTCTATTAATGATCGAATGTGACTTTCCATTGTCTTTGTCCTTGAGGGGTTGTTGATGTTGATCATCATCGATAACCCTCGGATTTTGTATTGTTTAGTATACTCCCCACTTTCCTTGAACTTTTCTCATTAAATTTAATGTGGAGTATTCCATGTATACTTCACATCACTAGATATCTTTTTCTCATCACTTCGGAAGACAATGAACTGATGAAATTATTTACCAGACATAAAACATTTACTAGTCACCTTAAGGTAGTTTCCTCCATGTTTCTTTCTACACTTTGAGAATAAAGGAATGATCCTATTATTTTCTCTATTATTTTTTGATTTTTTTGAATTCCATTTTTCTCTTCTTATCGAACCCATAATATTGATGGGTAACCTTAATATAAATATCAACCTTGATTTCACATTGAACATTTTCCTCATAGATACTGAAGTATCTTATGGATAATTCCATTCATATACTTGGTTTTAGGCCTCTGAATAATTAATAAACCTTACTTTAGGGTTGGATGATAATTAAAAAATCATACCTTGAATGTATTGTAAAATTTTCTTAATAGGTAACAAAATATTCATCATCCTTTTTTAAGCTCAATAGAATCATTCTCTATATTCATTCAAAGAATACATGGTAATTACTTATTAAAATTAAGTCCTTTAACTCATCTCATTCCATGGAATAAATATCATATCGTTGCCTTATATTATTGATGAGGTCCCACCATTATTTGGCTTCACCTTACAAATGATATACTCCCAAAATTACATTCACATGTTTTGGAAATTAGGGAATGAAAATTTTCTTTTTAGTGGTACTAAAACATTTTTCATCCACTAGTATATTAGAAGACCCACTGAAAAAAGGTTGTCTCTTCGTTATGAAGAATTCCAAAAAATATTGTTCCCTTATTTTATAATTTTGAAATCCTACATTATTCATAGCTTTAGATAGTTATACAGACATATAAAGAATTTTTTTCATTCCATCTACCATAGATTTTGGTTTCTCAGGACAAAAACCATTGAATTATCCATCATATTCAGCATTAACGTGCTTCTTTTGTGGTCCATCTACTGACTAAAACCAAAATTCATAGTGTGATCAACACTAATCATAGTGGGAAAACAAAATAATAAAGGTTAATTACATATAAAATATCAATTAAGGACACCTTATTATCTATCATAAGTTATTCCTGATCATTACTAAAACTATAAGATTGTATCCTATACTTAGACTTATACAAAGGGGTTTCACTATAGTTTTCTCATCCTAGTTTCCAATGGTTAACTAAACCTTTATATGATACCAACTATAAAAGATAATAATTTTTATACCTATATATTATATATAAAATAGAAAAATATTCATTATATAAAAAACCACTCTAGAATTGTTAAGGTTTAATACCTTTGGAAATTGGGAAATATAAATAATTTGTTCAAAAAAACATATACATCGTCTTCTTTTTATCCCATCATAACTAGTAAACTTTTGAAACATTTTACTCAAGACCTTTCATCATATACTAGGGAAAATAATCATAAAAATGTGTGATCTCAAATACATAGAAAGGGTCAACAAGGAAGATATCAATTATATCATAATAGTAAGTGAAAAGAACATGAACAAAACGTTTGAAAATAATATCATGCATATCAAAGATCATGATATTGTGTTAAGGAATAAATAATAAATGTTTAAAAAGAATCATAGAACATATTAAATGATATAATAACATTATAAATAGAAATTTTGGCATACACATATGCATAAAGAATAATATCATTATTATTTATGTCTCATTTCCAAGACCATCATAGTGGTCAAAGTCCATTACTGAACAAGTTCACTCTTCATTCCAGCCCTATATTAATGAACCGATTTTACTAACCATTCTAATATTATATATAAATCATGATATATAATTATTTTCCAAATTAATTGGAAGGAAATATAGTTCCCACCTGTCAAATAATAAAAACCAGATATATGTGTGACACAATAATATAAACCAGTCATAGAACCCATAAAATAAATGGGTTTCATAAACATCATTACATCATAACATAACTCATATAAAATAAATGTGTTTCATTAATATCATTCAATCATAAACATAAATATTCATTGAAATAATTTTAACTTAGTTGGAAAATAATTTTAAGCGATCACTTGAGAATAATTCATGAGAAAAATATACTTTTTTTCATGAAAACAGTTTCTTTTCATAAAACAGTACACAATATTAAAAGAAAAACTTTTCTTTGAACTAATATTGAATTATTAGGAATGAATATTCAAGGAATTAATTTTCCAGGAAAGAAAATAAATCATTTTAGACTGTATAAGTTAAATAACATTCTCCTTATACTTTTACTGGAAAAGTCTTAATGTAACTCTTTCAAAAAACTACAAAAGATTCCTTTCAGACCGTTTAGAAAAAATTAAAAGATGAGTAAAATTGAATTTAAATTTTTTTTAATAATATTAAAAATAATTTGGGAATTTTTTTATAAATATGGACATGGAATATTAATATTCCTCAGTAAATACATAAGAATAACAATCTCAAATAATAATGAGATTGTGAATTTAACCCTTCCCTTAGGCCAAAGTTCCTTCATACATATTCTAAACTCGTATATAATGGTATAAAAAATTTTATTAATTTATTCCATGACCATATTAATATTGAGGATATTATATATGATCTTATCATATAACCCATTTTTTAATAATATTTCATTATTACCCATCTTTTGGGTGTAAATTACTTCATTTTCTTAAGCATGCTTTATTATATAAGTATTAGTTCTTGTGCATATGATATATTTACATCATTTATATAATTATAATAATGTAATATATATTATATTTATTAATTAAATAAATTTATAAAATCATGCATGAATGGTGAACATAGAAAATGAATTGCATCGCATTGTGGAGATGGTAGACCATACTTACGCATGAGCAATGATATCATTCCTGTAATGGTGAAATGGATAGGAAGAAGATGGTATATTAATTTACATAATAAATATAATATTATAATTAATATATATATATATATATATTCATTATTATACCTATCCAAATAATGTGGTGATGAAAAAAATTACACTGTAGTGTGGAGATCGTAAACTGTATATATGTTCACACGATGCTTTTGTTTTTCATAGGATAGATAAAAGATGGAATATGGTTACTAAATATTAATTATAAATTAAATGAAATAATTTATACTATAGTTATTACTTTATATTGAAAAAAACATAAATAGGATGTATAAGAAGATATAATCTTAAAAGAGTCAGTAAAGAAGATTACATCTTCTTCAGAAATCTTCATTTCGATCTCCTCTTAGGGATGCGAGAGTTGGTTTTTGATAATACCGGAACCTATAGAATGTGACTAAGGAATTTTAAAAGTGAAATATTCTAGGTATGGTCTATATTTAAGGCTTAATGTGATGTGAATAAGTGAGAGTGGAGGTTTCCTTTTATAATTGAGATGAGGGAAACATTTTGAATTAAAAAAATTAATTTAAAATAAATTAAACATAAATTTAAATACCTATAAAATTAAAATAATATGGAATAATGTTTTACTATCATTAAATAATATATTTTAGGCTTTTCTTTTTAGTATTTTAAACATTATCATTTTGATTAAGCCTTTAGTATCCTATTTTAATTTTAACTAAGGTAACGACATCTTCAATATTAAAAGGTTGTAATTTATTTTTATATGATGTAAATTAGAACATAAATGAAACACTTATAATTTTTTATACAATATTATAATTATTTTGTATTTATAAAGATGTTTTATGATTTTTAAATAATTTAATAAAATATTATTTTGATGAAATAAAATTATTAACAATTTTTACACAAATCATTAATTGTATTTTTTAAAATCTCAGAATAATAATTTAAATTATAAAAATTACTTTATTATATCCCTAATGAGTCGTGGTAATATAAAAAATTAGTTTTCCCCATTAATTATCTCATATGTTATTTATTTTAATATATTTTTAAAACATTTATTTGATATTTTCATTAATAAAATAATAACTACATCAATGTTATGTAATTATATAATATACTTATTTTTCACTAAAAATTAAAAATAAAATACCATGATGAATATAAGTCTTCTATATATTCTAAAAAAAATTAATTGTAGAATATATATTTTGGGTAACCCTATATTCAAAATGTTATATTATTTAAAACCTGAATGTGACATATATGAAATTTTATTAAATAAGATACTATAAATATTATAATATCATATTTGTATCCCAAAAAGTCGAGAACAAAATTTTATAATTAATATATGTTTATTTATTTCAAGATTTACCTTTAAATTCGTTAATATCATACATTTTTATGCATGTCGACACATAAGAGATATTTATGAGAATAAAAGTAACATATTGTGTATTTCTTTTATTTAAATATTATATAATTCATTTTCATAGAAATATATCCAATAAAACCCTAATTTAGATCCTTATATGTTAAGGGCCAAATTATATTCATCCATTAAATTTTTTTCATCTGTTAGAGTCAATTAATAGTCTTTATTATTTGATTTTTAACCTAAATTACCCAATATACCCATTACTGTGGTAACAAAACTTACCAAAGATACTATCCATATTTCCAAAAATAAAAGTATAATATTATATAAATTTGGAACTTATTAATACAAATTTTTAATCCATTTTTCAAAATTAAAAACATTTTTTTATAATTTAATTTAAAATAAAATTTGTAAACTGCCATGAGAAACAGTTTTACCAGAAAAATTCTCTTTTAAAACATAAAATGTGTTTATAAGGAATTCATGTATAAAATAATTTTTCAAAAAATATAATTAGAATTTTTTTAAAAAAATTAACTAATTAGAATTTAATACTAGTCTAAAAATTAATTTTACCCTGTAAATACTTTAAAATAAAACACAATTTTCAATAAAAACAGTATTTTCACTATTTCTTAAAAAATGAATGTTTTCATAAAATTAAAATAAAATAAATTTAATATAATTTTTACATGATGAATTAAAAATGAGATTAATATATTAAAAAAATTATAGAATATTATCTCATTGAAAATAAAATAAACTCATTTTAGATGAATAGAGTGATTTTACTAATATTTGTGTGATTATTTTATATGAACATTATGATAAATTTATATTGAGTTGGAATTTTTTTATTTAATAAAATATTTATTCATATTTATTCCCACTAAGTTAACAACTATGTTATAATGGTCATTTAATACAAATAGTTTCTCACAAATTATTCAAACTCACGGTTGCATACAACACAAGCTATTCGAGAATTAAAATTATTTTAAAAGAAATATTTCATAAAAATATCCAGGTGTTACATCCACCTAACTCAATGATTTAGAAAACTGAACCACCATTGATAATGGGTGTTGGAAACCAAAATATCTATCTTTTGAAAAAAATTAAAGACTAGAGACTAAAAAGTACATATTGAAAAAATTTGTGATTAGTCATACATACTTGGAAAGGTTCCACAACCACAAATGAGATATAAACTGAGAGGAATGATTACCCATAGATATGAAGATCCTCAACCTATTGATAAATCACTGAATAAAGAGATACATAGTGATATGATTCTACATAAAATTCCTAGTGTAAGAGCTCTTGTAGAGAGGAGAAAGATGCAGTAGATAATGAATCCTTAAAAACCCATACAACACCGTAAATGATGTAACATAAAGAATTACGCAGATTATAATACATTTACACATCGTGAAACTATTCTATTTTATGTTACACTAGAAAATGTATCACCTTAGAATAAAAATATGATTTTTTTAAAAAAACAACATGAAACTCTTACACATTCATGTAACATTCTCATATTGCATAAACCAATTAATGAAATATATCCATTGGCCATTACACATCATGTAATCTCATTACACCTCATGTAATCCAATTACACATCATAGAACTTCCCATGAGAAATATAAATTATATGGAGAAGATGAAAATTCCAACAAATCTCTAACTTCACCATTATAAGTATCCACCCAATTCAAGGTAAAAAAACTCACCCAATGGAAAAAAGAGAACCAAAAGTAAAGATAAGAACATACCTGATAGAAATTTAATGGTGTGTTATAGTCGAATAAATGTTTAATCTGATGAGACTAATGATGTATTAAAGGGGTATCTATAATTTCCCCCATCCATCACTTCATTTCCAATGCATTCCTTATATACTTGATGATCGATTTAATTCCAGAACAATATTCATTATAATAAATTTTTTATATCAATTGATGAATATATATTAAAAATAATTTTCAGATTAAATCATATAACATTTAAGTTATTATATCATATGTATAAATTATATATAGATTAACTAATATGAATATCTATGAAAAAAAATTTTGGATTATTATTGAAAATGTAATGTCTTGTGATCAAAAGAAAGTGAATATTTCATGAGAATGTTAATGATTACAAAAATAATTGAATAATGAGGATTTCAATACATTCCCAGGTAAAACTGATCATAATCCATCATAATGAAGAATAAATATGGCATAATAATAAAATATCTCCAATTGACCAAATTTCAAATAATGGTTTATTGTAGTTGATTAATTGAAATACCCTACAAATATCTTTAATCACGTTCTTGAGGAAAATAAACTTTTCCCATTGAAAATAAATATAAAATCTTAAAAATTAAAAAAATATTAGCAAAGATATTTTATTAAAAAATCATATATTTAATATTTAATGTAATATTCAATGCATTGATTGGTCATGATGGAGAATTTAACTTTTCATGGAGAGTATATTAAAAATAGATATTCCATTCACATTTTTTAAGAAATGTAAAAGAGTGCATAATTCCTAAAATTACATGAATATTTCTTTTATTTTTTTAAAATATATTAATGGGTAAAAATGAGTTTAAAAAATCAATATAAATCATTTTAGAAAATAATTTTGGAAAACATTGACATGGAAGGAAAATCATTTTCAATCAACGAGGGTAATGCAGATGGATTTTATTAAAACATTTTCTCAATAATTATTAGTAACATCGATAGTAAAATGGTATATTTACATGAAAATATATTGAATAACCACTAGATAGGAAAATTAAATTGTTTTATTATATGATTTTTAATTAAATTTCTTTAATGGAAATTCATGTTTAAATAATTCCAATTAAAAATAAGATTTAAACATAACCACAATTTCCCATTAGTATCTTTTGAATCGTATATCCCATGAAAGTAATATCATAAAATGAAGAATTAAATACCATGAATATAAATATATTCCTATTAAAACATACCAAATTGACAGTAGATACATATGATAAAATAATATATGGATATAACAATACATATGTCCCATGAAGATAATTTTAGACGAGAAACACTTATAATGATCATGACATTAAAGTCAAAATTATTCAACGAATAGATTATTTGTATCAACTGTAAATACACATAAAACAAGTTAAAATTTTTCATAATTTAATACAAGATTGTTAGATACTTACTCTCTAAATTTAATAGATGATGAAGAAGTAATATAACCTAGTGAAGATAAACATTGTTATAAATTTAATTACCACTTGGTAATTTTCAATTGAAATCCCCTTCGGTGAAATAATTTAAATTAAAACATTAAATTAAATTATTTATAATTTATTCATAATATTAATTTTTCAAGTGGAAGTATATACACCATATCAATTTACTCATGTGTATAACATTAAAATATTCCTCAATGACAATATATTGAGACAAAATCCCTTACCTCACACCACATTTTGGTTGGACAACCATTCACCTGATGTGTAATATTTTTTAGTATATTATTAACTTATACCAAAACCATATTCATGTTTATAATATCATATATGATCCTAATACAACATATTCCAACCCATTCATTAATTATCATTCCTTATTACAATTTTTTCGAGTGTTAAGTGCCTTATTTTCCCAAGCATGTTTTAAGTTGATTTTTTCGGTTCATGAGAATATTATATAGTTCCATAATCTGCAGAATGATATTTATTTTATAAATATAATTTTTTATCATTAGATATAGTTTTTAAATCATTATTGAAATTTGAACATGCACAATAAATCATGTTGCTTCATGAAGATAATGGGTTGTATGTACACACGAGTTATGTTTTCATTTCATTAATGAATGATACGGAAATGTAGTGGGTGATTTAATAATGTTCCAGAATAAATATAATTTCACATATTAGAAATATATATTTTTTATTTTTTTCTGCTTCCATATAAAAAATAATTTAAAATTGAATCACAATGCATCACGTGGATGCAGTCATTCGTAAACAAGAGTGATGTTTTTGTATTTTAAACATAATTTAAGGTAAGATGTGATATATGATAATAAATTAAATATGAATACTTAAATAATTAATGTTATATATATACCTTTAATTCATAATTATATCCTCCCATGAAAGGTGTTGATAAAAAACAAATGACATCGATTTATGAGGTAGTAGTCCACCGTACACACGATCGACAATTGCATTTCCAATTTTTTCACATAGAAGATGGATATAAGTTATTATATTAACATAATAATTTCTATTTATATTAGAGATAATGATTTTATTATATTTTAATTTTAAATATATGTATGTATTTTTTCAAAATATGAAATAAAAAAGAGATTTGTTAAGACAATTACCTTCTCTTAGAAAACACATCATTAGATATCGTGTAAAGAAAAATAGGGTTAGTTTTTTTGGAGGAACAGAATCTCTAGAATGTTTAAAAGGATTTAATCGATGGATTTTGTAAGAGGATTTAGATCCAAAGTCCTTATTAATTGTAGATATTTTAGGTGATTATGTTCTCTTTTATAATTGTGGAGGGGTGAAATTTTTGTAAATCGTGAAACTATTTAATAACAGGAACCCTCTCTATAACATGTGAATAAAAAATTATATTTAAAGGATCTGGGGGATTATATATCAATAAAAAACTCCACCAACCAAAAAAACACATGTTTTAATTATGTTCTTCCTTGACATATGACTTTACATTACAATTTTAATTTCTACTACTACAACTAGTCTTTTTAAGTAGGTAATTTATAAATTATGATTAGGAGTTAATGTGAATAATTAGATAATTTTGACCCATTGGTTATAAATATGATCTAAAGTTTATGAAATAAAAATCATATGCCTTTTGATAATCAATTTTAATGCAAGTGCACATATCTTGTAAAAAAATTCTTTTTTAACATTGACCACAATAAAAACGTTTTTACTCTTTATGGGTTAATGTAGTCACTATAAAATAAGAATTTGTCCATGAATGGACCATTTTTTCTATTTTTGAAAATTTAAAAATAATTTGAAAAAATATAGTAATTTTATTAATTTTAAATCATTTAATAAAATATAAGTTATTATAAAGTAACATTTATTTCAATTTTGGCACTATTCAATTAATTTGACTTCAAAAAATCCAAAAAATAATAGAATTGAAATATATTTTTTTTGACCTAGTATAAAATGATATATATATATATATATCTCTAAAAAAGTCATGGAACATAATATTTTATTGAATTTATTTTATATTTAATATTTATGGAATCATTTATTTTAATTTTATATTATTAAATAACTATTATAGTGGTATTGCATAATCATTTTATATAATGATATAATTATTAAAAATTATAAATAAAATAATATATAGATTATAATTTCATTATTCTCAAATTGATAGTAAATATTCATTTACATATTTCTTTTTCCTATATTGGACAAAAAAATGAAACTTAAATTCAAGAGGGTGAAATTTTGTCTTTTTAATTACATAAGTTTTTCTTATATTTTATATTATGAAAAATTTCCCAAATACACATAAAAATATACTAAATTGATAAGGGTTTAAACATTGAAAATAAAATGTAATTGTAAAGGTTTTGGGTCATTTTTAAATCTATATATTATTTTCTAACCCCATAGTCTACTTATTTTAACATTAACATTGGTAATTAATTTTTATGGGATTTTCTATTCATTGTGACAAAAAATTAAGTTATCATATTATTTAATTTTAATTATGAGTGTTCTAAATATGGAAACAATTTTACCAAATTAAATTCACATATGTTTCAATGTTCAAATAAAATTAAAACCTGAAGACGCGATAAAAAAGTATTCCAAAGGGGTAATTCACATTATTATTGAATGTTTTAATATCAAAATTCATTATGAAATTATTTAAACTAACCTATTGGGTATTATATATAGTATTATGGAATTAAGTTTACTCTTATAACATTTTAAAAAAATTGAACATATTAATTATTAAAAGAAAAAATGTAGTTTTCAGTTAAAGCCAATATTTTCACTTTTCATTAAAAATTAATCATTTCATAAAATTCTCAAAAATTATCTTAAATATAATTTTAAAATTTTGATTTCAAAAAAGAATTTCATTTTTAAATTAAATCTAATAATTTTGGAAAAATATAATTTTAATGTTTATGTGAAAAAATGATGAAATCATCTTTTGGAAAAATATATGTTTCTAGAAAATAATTCTTTTTATTCCTAATGATTCTTTTTTTATTTAAATTAAATAGATATATATTGACTTTATTTTATACTGTGGTGAAAATTATATTTTTCTAATTTATGCAATCCAATTCATATTGACCAATTAAACAACTTGGTTCTAACAATCCTAATAAAATAATATATGTTGTGGGTCATTTAAGGTCGGCATTGCATGTTGTATATAATATTTTCCATAATGCTAGTTGTGCGTAAAATAATACAATAGAATATGTAAATATATTTTAAATAAATAAACTATAAAATATTGGGGTGTTATAGTTCACACAAACATAATTTGTTATATTGATATATAAAAATGTTGAGATAGTAAAAAGAACTCATTTAATATAACATTTTTATGTTTTTAAATAACTTTAAATGATTTTTATACTTTTTTTAGATGAACTATATCACTATGGAATATGAATTTAGTGTAATTATTCCATCACTAAATGTAACACCCCAAGCTTCTATGGTACGTTTCCCTTTGAATAATACAGAAGCTTATGTTGTACGCAACTTCGAGTTTAAACACACCACAACCAATCAAACTAGTCGTTATAAATAGTAATACCCACTTTTTAAAATTTTATAAATTTTAAATTTGAAAATGGAATTCATTTTTGGATTCAAATTTTTGAAATTATCTTAGGGTGAATTTTTGATATTTTTTTGAAAACTTTCTATTTTTGATGAATAGTGAAAAACACCGAGTTGTTGTTTAAAACCGACATTTTATTTAAATAATTATTTATTTATTTTAAATTTATTTTAGGTAAAAATAGATACATAATACCTATATAAGTTCAATGTAATTCATTTGAGTTATTTTATAATAAGTTTAGATATATAAAAAATTTATTCAACTTTTTACCGTCTTTTACCCACCTCCTAGGAGCTTTTGAAAATTTGCATGAAACATAATTTTACCACTTCTGTGAATAGAATTTCAAAAATCCGAGAGGCATTGTTTATATAAGTTTGTAAAATTTGGTTCAATATGATAAAAATAATTTTTGGTCAATAGTAACTTTTGACTTTAATTTACCACGGTTAAAAGTAAATAGGGTAATTAAGGGTAAAAATGATATTATTATTACCATAAAACATGTAATAATTCTATTGGATAAGTGTAATTAAACAAAAAACAACCTTAGGAATAATATATTATCCTTTAGGTCCACTTGGATTAGATTAGTACATTATTATTTTATTTAAATAAGAGTTAGAAGAGTTAAATTCAAAGTTTAATAACTAAACCATTATTAATATAGGGTAATACATAATAAAAATTTGACTATAAATATTCATTATAAATATAAAAATATTTCCTACATAAAGATATTTTATTTATAATTATTATACATTGAATAATTAAATTTTTTTATGACACAACGATGATGGAATAATTACTTTATTAATGAAATATTAAAATAATTTATATTATAAATATCCAAATAAATATAATTCGAGACTTTTTATGAATTGAACTAATTTTATAGGTAAATATGACATGTTAATAATGATAAAATTAATTTATTTCTAATTATTAAAGTTTTTAGGACTTTAAAAAAATCAATTACTAAATAGTTTCAAAATTGAAATAAAAGAGTTTTTAAAACAAATATTATATTATTAATTGATATAATATTCCTCAAAATATGAAGTTCAGCCAAATTACTTATATAAGGTTATATATATCAATAATAAAACACTTGGGTTTCTCTTGAAAGTTTTTTGTATGTTTATTAACCATATAATATAAAAATACATAGAGACCTGGTAAATGTCAAACTCTTTAACAAAGTGTTAAATCTAAAATATAAGGTTAATGTGGTGACACAAACCTGTCTAAAACATATTGGTTGTGAGTATTTCGACCCATCCCCACCTTATCCTCTAAATGAATCATTTTTGAGCCATTATAAACTAAAAATAATTTTATTATAAAATAATAGTTTATGTTTTTTCTAAGGTTCCCATCACCCCTATGATAAAAGGGAACTTCCCTTTCTCTCAAATTCACACCTCCAAATCCATTTGGATCGGCCAAAACCTGCCCACATATCCTCGCAACTTACCTTAATTCATATTAGAGGCCTTTATTTTTTCATAAAGCCAACTTAAGGATCCCTTTTTATCAAATCAAAAGGAAGATCTTGAAGAAGAGGTAAATATTTCATCACCTCTTTCAAGTTCCTTTCTTCTTCCACTTCCTCTTTACTTTTTGTTTCGATTACAAAATAATAACTCCTATATATTATGTATACTATTATGTTATTAAAATAAATGGTGCAACCATATTTATTATTATATCCATCATATGAATGACAATGTCACCATACGTGCATATGTATGGATTACCGTCTCCACGTCGTGGTGTAGTTTCTCATTCAACACTTCACTATTTTGGATGGGTATAATAATGATGTATAATTGATCTAAATAATAAATATAACATGTTAATAATTCTATATATATGATATACCATCCAATTAAAAATGATCTCACCATCAATATAATGATATTGTCGCTCGTGCGTACGTACAGATTACCGTCTCCACGAACGTGGTGAGATTCATTCCCCATCAAAACCACTGAAGACAAATATTCATTTGATGATTAAAAATAATGTTTAAATACTTGATATCATTCTGTATATGAATAATATACATCATATCAATAACAAACATGACTTATGTATCAAAACATATAAAGTAAATCGAATCAGTTAAAACCCAAAACGACGATAATACTAAAATATTATTAACAATGGAAAATTTAAAGATCATATATGATATCATATTTATGTATATGGTTATTTTATAATTTAAAAACAATGATTTAACTATTATATAGGTGGTTAACGTACCCTCTACCATGGAAAAGTACAAGGTACAGGTTAATTTCACAATCGCTTTATCATCCAAGGTTGTTTTTACGTAAGTATCTACTAGGACCTCTTTATCATCCATATCCATGTTTCTTGAAACGTATTTCAAAAAAAAATTTCTATTTAGTAAAAAATGGTTTAAATTCATTTATACCCTTATTTGACCTTATATGTTTTGGACGGAATCTTTACATCATTTTCCAAACAAGGTACATTACAACTTTTTTGACAAAATTAAGGTAAGAATGTTTTTTTAACTTATACAGCAGGTGAGGTTATTCTCCGCCGTTATAAAATTGTCAAAGCTTCCCATACAATATTATAAGAATGTTTTTAAAATAAATGTTTTCTTTTATAATTACATGACTTTTAATTGATTTTAAAATAGAAAGATATATTCATATTAAATAATTTTTCTTTCATCTATGTCAACATCCTTTGATGGATTTTAAACTAGTTTGAAGTTGATCTATTATGATACAAATATTCTATAATGTATTATGTTTTATAGTGGATGTGTTATTTTTATACCATTCATGGTTTATGTTTAGTGTATTGAAATTTTGTATGATATTTTTAATATGAACGTTTATGTTATATTTCAACCCTTTCATATGAAGAATGTATTGGACATGGTAAGTGATAGGTGGAGCCCACTATAACTCCTCGGTGAATCAGTGGGTCTCATGACACAATTACACGTGGAATTGGCTGAGTCCTTTCCCAATTTGATATATGGTTTTCGCCCAGGACTAAATCATTTTTAGAGATCTTGGCCAAGTCCTTGAAAAAATGTTTCAGGATGTACGGCATTATAAATTCCCTCATTATCAAAATAATATTGATGGTTCATGTGGAAATTTGACTAGTTGAACACCCATGATTATGTTTTATTGAGGCATTTTTTACTCATCTCATATTCCTGCCCTAAAACTGTTCATGTTTATTATTTGTAAAGGAATGTGTTTTCAATTATTCACCATCCAAAATATTTAGCTTATTTTCTACTGTATTTCTTAGCCTTACTGAGCGTTTGATCTCACCCCTTTCTTATGTTTCATTTTCCCAGGATATGATGGATTTAGTTATTAGTGACTTGCATGCATAATCTAAGAGTATTGGATATTTATAATGGAATAAATTAGTGTTGTATTTCAATTCAAGTTGTAAAGTTGAACTTATGTATGAATCTTGTTTCTAATAATACTAAATGGATCGGTCTTTCGGAACATGATATCCTTGTGATCATGACAATGTTATGTAATAATGCACTGACTCTGGATAACTGGGGTCAGGGTATTATAGTTGGTATTAGAGAAATTTTAGTATAAACCTTGGAAACTAGATTTAGATAAACTCTTATTAGAGAACATTATTATAAGATAGACTTTGAGGATTAGTGTAGAAGAACTTCCAAAAATTTTGGTAATAGAGAGATTTTGTGAGTTTTCCAAGAAATAAATCCATGTCTGGATACGAGTAGGTTGAGGCAGCTCTGGTATAGATGTACCTAGGGGTAAAACCTGAAAATACTGCTTTGAGATAGACTCGAATGGGAACTGGTGCACGAAAAGGGGCCTTGGTTTACTCTTGGTTACGACCCTCCTGGAGGATATGCTTAGGATAATTATCATTTTCTTTACAAACCATTATGAAGGGTTTATGAGTATATACTTACTAAAAGAAAATATATTTTTGATTATGTTTTATATCTATAAACTTTTTAATTTTTGTTAAGTGTTTTATAAGTAGGGAATTATGTATTTTGATTCATAAACTAATCTAGTTTATTCCACTATTTAGAAATGGCTCCTAGTGGAAGAAATAAAAATTGTATCAATGCACGTAATCCATGTAGGTATTTTCCATCGACTCAAGATAATTAAAATGGAGCTAGGGATGCAACTGGTGCTGATCAGCTTATCACCATACTGGGACAACTCACACAGGTTATGAATAATAACCTTATCCGTATGGAGCACCTTGATCCAGAACGTGGAGGATCAATGTTAGACCTCTTCATGAGGCAACAACCACCATCATTCAATGGGACTAAAAATCCATTTGTATCCAAGGAATGGATAAGTTCTTTAGATAAGATATTTCATGCTTTGGGGAGTAGAAAAAGGGAAAAAGTTGTCATGGCTGTTTATCACCTCACAGAAGATGCAGATAAATGGTGGACATTGATTCAAAACACAAAGGAAGATGAAGAAGTATCAAACATATAATGGAGGGAATTTAAAGATATTTTCATAGAAAAATACTTTCCTTGTGACCATCGAGCAGATATAGAGAGGCAATTTTTGAGTCTGAGGAAAAAATATGATGAGAATGTCGCAAAGTATGAATCTATATTTACAAGGTTAGAAAGGTATGCTGCAGATTATATATGTCACCCAAGAAGTCATATTGACTATTTCTTTGGTGGTCTAAATCCGTTTCTCCATCATGCATTAGTATCACAATCCTTCTCATCGTACGTAGATATTGTCTCATGTTCAATCAAGATAGTAAAGGAATTCTCTAAGTCTTATGACTTTAAAGAAAAGAAAGAGATGAAGAGATCTGCTGAACACTCAGGGAAAGGAAGTAAGTAAATATGGATGAAGGGAAGAGTTTAATTTACTCCCTATGATAATTGTGGAAGGAAGCACCCTGGTTCCTTTATAAAAGGAAAATAATTATGCTACAAATGTGGATAGAAAGTCCATCATTCTGTTTATTGTAAGGGAAATAAAGAATCTACCAATGTTCAATGCTACAATTGCAGGGAGATGGGACATTATGCAAATGAATGTCCTAAGCGTTAGGGAAACTTACCTCCGAAAAGTCCAAGGGGTCAATTCCAAGATTATGAGATCACTACTACTAAGATTGAATCTTCAAAAGATGTGGTGGAAGGTAATTTAATAGTTTTCTCAAGTTTAGCCAATGCTTTTTTTGATTAGGGATCATCGCATTGTTTCATATCATCCCAATTTTCTACAAACATTAGATATTTCTAATTTGATTTAACAAGGGAGTTGTTAGTCAAAACACCTAAGGAAAGTATCATGGACACAAATATTTTTGAATTAGTCCCCATTGGGGAATATAAATGTTCCTTATATGCTAATCTCATCGTCATACCCATGATTTAATTTGATATAATCCCTAGTATGGATTGGATTTCAGACCATGATGCAAAAATTTATTTTAAGAAGAAGGAGGTTACAATTCTCTATGATGATAAGGAGTATCTTATCTTTAGAGAAGAAATGTCACCACCTGATTCTTATCTAGATCCAACCCCAGTAGCTCAACTAAATTCAATTATTGGGGAGGAAGAGAATGAAATAACTGTGGGTGAGGAAAAGAATGTTCAAATAGATGATATACCTATTGTGTGAGAATATGTTGATGTTTTTATAGAATATTTACCTGGACATCCTCTAGAATTAGGAATTGAGTTTTATATTGATTTAATTCTTGGTTCAAGGCCCATATAGAATGGACCTTATCGAATGGCCAGTGTGGAATTAGTGGAACTAAACAAATCACTATAGGAATTTATTAATAAGAGATTTAATTTCCCTAGTTTTTCTCCATGGGGAACCCCTGTCCTTTTTGTTAAGAAGAAATATGGATCTATGAGGTTGTGAATTGACTACTGGAGGATCAATGCTATAACGATAAAGAAAAAGTATCCCCTACCTCATATTTATGATTTGTTTGACCAAATCATGGAGGTCAATATTTTTCAATGATTGACCTTCGATCTGTATATCATCAGTTGTGTACGAAGATGGAAGACATTCCAAAAACAGCATTTTGAACCAGGTACGGGAATTATGAGTTTCAGGTAATTCCTTTTGGGTTGACTAATGCACCCTCTATTTTCAGGGAACTAATAAATAGAGTTTTCATGGAATATTTTGGTGAATTTGTACTGGTATTTATTGATAATATACTAGTATACTACAAAAGCTATCAAGATCATGAAAATCACTTGCGCACCATTCTGAAAACCCTTAGAAGAAATAAATTATATGGGAAGTTTAGAATGTGTGAATTATGGCTTTAGGAGATTTCTTTTCTTGTCCATATTTTCTCTAAGGATGGAATCTCCGTTGATCATTCTATGAAAAGATCAATCCAAGAATTTCTATCACCGACGAGTATAACAGAGGTACGTATTCTTATTAGTTTAGCAGGTTATTATTGGCGTTTCATCCATAATTTGGCCCGATTGGCTAACCCATTAACCAAGCTCACACGTAAAAAAGTTAAAAAAATTTTTGACAAAAGAGTGTGAAGAAGGTTTTGAAGAATTGAAGAGAAGATTATTCAGTTCTCTTATCTTGACTCTACCATTGGGGAATGATGGGTTTGTATTTATAGTGATGCATCAAAGAAAGTACTTGGTTGTGTCCTTATACAGAATGATAGTGTTATTGGCTATGCATCATGACAACTAAAAATTCATGAGAAAAACTATCCTACTCATTATATTGAGTTAGGAGATGTAATATTTTCTTTGAAGATATGTTAAATTTATCTTTATGGTGAAAAATGTGATATATATACCGATCACATGATTTTGTAGTATATTTTCTCATAGAAGGAACTCAAAATGACTCCAAGGAGATGGCTTCAACTACTTAAGGATTTTGATTCCACTATACACTACCACCAGAAGAAGGTAAATAATTTGGAAGTTGCTTTGATAAGAAAGGATCATGGAGTTTTGAACAAGATGAGAGTTGAAAGGGATCCTATTTTCATGGATCTAGTGAAAATGGATATGGGAATTATCATGGAAGGTGAAACATCAATACTTTTTCAAATGGTTGCCAGAAAATCTTTACTAGAAAGGGTAAACTGTTCTTAGGCTGACGATGAGGAGTTTCAAAAGAAAATTATAGCTATGAACGATGGGATATTTATCGACTTCATATGTGAAAAAGGGATTTTGAAATTTGGGAAGATACTTTGTGTTACCGATATACATGTTCTGAAAAGGGAATTTTTAGATGATGCTCATAGCTCCAATTTCATTTTACACCCTGGTAGCACTAAGATGTATAGAGATTTGAAGGAAATTTTTTTGTGGGATAACATAAAGAGGGAGATTTGATGATTTTGTGTCAATATGTATGGTTTGTCAACAAGTGAAAGATGAAGGAAAAGAATGTGGATAAGTTATGCAACCTATTCACATGCCTGAGTATAAATGGGATAATATTTCGATGGACTTTGTCATGGGGCTAACAAAGACTCCTAGAAGGAATAATGCAATATAGGTCATTTTCTATCATCTTACCAAGTCATAACATTTTCTTGCTATAATAGAAGATTTACATCTTGAACGTTTAGCAAGACTGTATATTAATGATGTTGTAAGACTTCATGGAGTACCCCTATTGATTTTTTCTGATAGGGATCCTCATTTTACATCAAGATTCTTGAAAAGTATTCAGAAGGCCTAGGATATTAAACTTCGTTTGAGCACTGCCTACCACACTTAAATGAATGGACAAACAGAATGGACAATTAAATCCTTATAAGACATGTTGAGATCTTTATCACTTGACTTTTATGGTATGTGGGATCAATATTTACCTCTGGTAGAATTTTCCTATAACAATAGCATCCATTCAAGTATTCATATGCCACCATATAAAGAATTATATGGAAAGAGAAGTCACACACCAACCTGTTGGGAAGATTTTGGTGAAAGAAAACTCGTAGGCCCTGAACTTGTTAAGGAAATGATGGAAAAGATGAAGGTAATCCAAACCCACATCAAAGAAGCTCAAAGTAGGCAGAAGAGATATGATGATAACCGAAGGAAGGATTTGGAATTTTAGGTAGGAGATACTATTTTCCTAAAGGTGTCTCTATGGAAGGGAATTATAAGATTCAGTAAGAAGGGTAAATTGAGTCCTGGGTACACTGGACCTTTCAAAATTCTAGAAATAATTGGGGTTGTAGCTTACCTTTTGGAAATGCCGCCAAGCCTCTCTAAATTTCATGATGTGTTCTACATATCAAAATTGAGAAAATGCGTGTCTGACCCAACGCATGTACTCACCTATGAGGAATTAAAACTAAAACCTGATCTATCTTTTTTTAAAGAGCCTGTCAATATTCTTGATACAAGAGAACAAGTGTTGAGAAATTGGATGACTCGTCTGGTAAAAGTTCTATGGATAAATCATAAGATGGAAGAGGCAATATGGGAACCCGAGGTACTTATGATGAGGAACCACCCGAATCATTTTATGATGTAATATTTTAGAAATTTCAGGGACAAAATTATTTAAAGGAGGGTTGAATGTAACACCCCAAGCTTCAATGGTACGTTTTCCTTTGATTAATACAGTAGCTTCTCTTGTACGCAACATTGAGTTCAAACACACCAAAACCAATCAAACAGACTGTTATAAATAGAAATACCCACTTTTTGAAATTTTATAAATTTTATTATTTAAAATGAACTTCATTTTTTAATTTGGAATATCTAAATTTTCTTAGAGTGAAGTTTTTGTATTTTTTGGTAAACTTTCAATTTTTTATGAATAGAGAAAAACACTGAGTTATTGTTTAAAAACTAATTTTTATTTAAATAATTATTTGTTTTATTTAAATTTATTTTAGGTTAAAATAGCTACGTAATACCTATATATGTTCAATGTAATTCATTGGAGTTATTTTATAATAATTTTAGATATATAAAAATTTTATTGAACTTTTTACTGTCTTTTACCCACCTCCAAGGAGAATTTTCAAAATTTCATGAAACATAATTTTACCACTTCTATGAATTGAATTTAAAAAATCTAAGATACACAGTTGATATTAGAAATTAATATGTTGTTCAATAAGATAAAAATAATTTTGTTGAATAGTAACTTTTCCCATTTATTTACCACGGTTAAAAGTAAATAAGGTAATTAAGGGTAAAAATGATATTATTATTACCCTAAAACAAGTCCTAATTCAAATGTATAAGTTTAATTCAACCAAAAAAAACATTAGGAATAAAATATGATCATTTAGGTCCACTTGGATTAGATCAAGACATTTATTATTATTTTATTCGAAGAAGAGTTAAAAGAGTTAAATTCAATGTTTAATAACTAAACCATTTTTAATATAGGGTTATACATAATATAAAATAGACTATAAATATTCACATGAAAGATAAAATGATTTCCTAAATAATTATATTTTATTTATAATATTTAGACACTGAATAATTAGATTTATTTATGACACAACGATTATGCAGTAATTACTTTATTGATGAATCATTAAAATAATTGATATTATAAATATCCAAGTAAATATAATTCAAGACATTTGATGAATTCCACTAATATTATAAGTTAATTTGACATTTTAGGATTGATTAACTGAATTTAGTTCAAATTAATAAATTTTTTAGGACTTTAACTAGAATCAATTACTAAATAGTGTCAAAATTGACAAAAAAGAGTTTTTACAAGAAATATTATATTATTAATTTATATAGTATTCCTAAAAATATAAGGATTGGCCAAATGACATAGATAAGGTTATATATATCAATTATTAACCACTTGGGGTTCTCTTGGAAGTTTATTGTAATTTTATTAACCATATAATATAAAAATATAAAGAGTCATGGTAAATGTCAAACTATTTAACTAAGAGTTAAATCTAAAAGATAAGGTTAATATGGTGACCCAAACCTATCTAAAACATATTGGTTGAGAGGATTTAGACCCATCGCCACCTTAAATTCAATATAAATCATTTTGGATCTATTATTAACTGAATATGAATTTATTATAAATTAATATTTTATGTTTTTTCTAAGGTGCCCCTCACCCATCTTATAAAAGGGCACTTCCCTTTCTCTCAAATTCACACCTCAAAATCCATTTAGCTAGGCCAAACCCTGCCCAAATATCCTCCCAAATTACATAACTTCATCTTATAGGAATTATTTTGGTCATAAATCCAACTTATGGATCCCTTTTGATCAAATAAAAAGGAACAGCATGAAGAAGAGGTAAATATTTCATCAGCTCTTTCAAGTTCTTTTCTTCTTCCACTTCCACTTTCCTTGTTGTTTCCATTATAAAATAATAACTCCTGTATCTTCTATATACTGTTATGTTATTATAAAAATAGTGCAACCATATTCATTATTCTATTTATCATATGAATGAAAAAGTCACCATACGTGCGTACGTACGACTTACCGTCTCCACGTCATGGTGTAGTTTGTCATTCAACACTGCACTATTTCGATGGGTATAATGATGATGTATAATTGATATAAATAATAAATATAAAATTTTAATGCTTCTGTATATATGATATAACATCCAATTATATATGATCTGACCATCAATATAATGATATTATCTCTCGTGCGTACGTACGGATTACCATTTCCACGAACGTGATGAGATTCATTCCCCATCATAACTATTCAAGAATAATTTTCATTTTATGATTAAAAAAAATGTTTAAAGACATGATATCATTCTGGATATGAATAATATATATCCTATCCATAAAAAACATGGCTTATGTATCAAAAAATATAAAGGAAAACGAATCAGTTAACACACGAAACAACGATAATACTAAAATATTATTAACAAAGAAATATTAAAAGATCATATATGATATCATATTTATGTATATTCTTCTTTTATAATTTAGAAAAAATTATTTAACTATTATACATGAGGATAACATGCCCTCAATCAATAAAAAGTACAAGGTATTGGTTAATTTCACAATCTTATTATCATCTGAGGTTGTTTTTATGTATCTAATGGGACCTCTTTATCATCAAAATCCATGTTTCTTAAAATGTATTTGAAAACATTTTTCCTATTTAGTAGAAAATGGGTTAAAGTCATTTATACCCTTATTTGACCTTATATGTTTTGGAAGTAATCTTTCTTTTGTTTTCCAAACTAGGTACTTTATTACCTTTTTTACAATATTAAGGTAAGAATGTTTTTTTAACTTATACAGTGGGTGTGGTTATTCTTTTCCATTATAACATCGTCGAAGCTTCCCTTACAAGCTTATAATAATATTTTCAAAATAAATATTTTATATTATAATTACATGACTTTTAAATGATTTCTAAATAGAAAGATATATTCCTATTAAATAATTATCCTTTCATCTATGTCAACATCTTTTGATGGATTTTAAACTAGTTTGAAGTTGATCTATTATGATACAAATCTACCATATTGTTTTATGTTTGATTATGGATGTGTTATTTATATACCATTCATTGTTTATGGTTAATGTATTGACATTTAGTACGATAGTTTTAATACGAATTTTTATGTTATATTTCATCCCTTTCATATGAGGAATGTATTGGACTTAGTAAGTGACATGTGGATCCCTTTATAGCTCCTTAGTGCATCGATAGTTCTCATGAGACAACTAGACGTGGAATTGTCTAAGGCCTTTTCCAGTTAAATATATGGTTTTGGCTGAGGCCTAAATCATTTTTAGATATCTTGGCTGAGGCCTTCACAAAATGTTTCAGAATGTCTAGAATTATACATTCCCTCATTATGAAAATAAAATTAATGGTTCATGTGGTCATTCGACTAGTATAATACCCATGATTATGCTTTATTATTGCATTATTTACTCAGCTCATATTCCTGCCATAAAATTACTTATTTTTATTATTTGTAAAGGCATTTTTTTCAATTATTCACTATTCTTAATATTTATGTTATCTTCTAATGTATTGATTACCCTTACTTAGCATTTGAGCTCACCCCTTTCTTATGGTTCATTTTTCCAGGATATGAAAGAGTTAGTTATGAGTGACTTGAAGACATAATCTTGGAGGTTTGGATTTTTATAATGGAATAGATTAGTGTTGTATTTATTTTCAAGTTGTAAACTCAAACATATGTATGAATCTTGTTTCCAATAATACTAAACTGGTCGGTTTTTTGGGAAATCATTTCATTTTGATCATGTCAATGTTATGTAATAATGCACCGACTCTGGATAACTGGGGTCGGGTGTTACACTAAGATTTAAAAATGAATTACCATGAAAAAATAATTTATTTATATTTTAAATTACCATTAAAATTAAATATAGTTATTTTTTATCCTTTGCACAACATATTATATATATAAAAAGAATGATAGTGTCATTTATGAGTTTAAATTTACATAAAATAGGATAATTGATATAATCAAAAGAAGGTGGACAAAAGATTCCACATTTTCAATGATTTCATATTCATGGTTGAAACACACTTACATAACAAATTTAAGAATTGGTTTGGATAAAATACAATCCTTATCTATAAGTTATACAAATTTAAACTCATTTTAACATTATCCATGATAACATAAATTTTAACCCTAATAACATAATTAATTTAAGAAAAATAAAAGGCTTCAACAAACCAAATTTAAATAAGATGATTACAAATTTAGAATTTTTTTAAGAGGAATAAATTACTTCTAATATAATAACCAAAAAAACATGAAAAACATTTTTTAGTGAAATACCCAATTCTTGGGAAAAATCATATCACCATGAAATAAAGTAATAAATTTTTTTCCATGAATTTTTTTAGTTAAGTAAAATAATTTGGTATGTTATTAGATTTTTTTATTAATCCAAAACCAAATGGAATCTTCCAACACTGTTATTAAATGTAGATACCTAAAAATAGTTTATTATTTGAAATAAATTCCACACATTATTATAAAAGTCAGGAATTGGTTCCCAATTTCAAAATAATATTTTGAAATTTATTATTTAAATCAATAATTATACATTATATTGATCACTACACTTATAATTTGATAAATAAATGATTTAGTGTTATTTTAATCTTTTACCCTATAATTTTAACATTATTAACCCCATATTTCCCTCTATTGATATGATAAATCTCAATACAACTACTATTCAAAATGCCACAAATGTGACATATTAACCAAATTATAACCTCTTGATTCAAAATAAGGTATAAAATTTTTTCGATCAAATCACTATAATTAAAATAAATTTATTTTAATATTAATTCATAGACAACAAAGAAAATTTGTTTTTTTAGGAAAATGTGGTCAATGAAAAAAAATTATATTGTACTAAAATTATGTATAATTATTATTGAAAAGTAATTATTTTATAATATATAATTTCATAAGTGTAATTATACAATTATTACAAATTCAAATCATAATGGGTATTTTTAATTGACTCTAATGATAATGTTTTAAATAGTGTTATTTTCCAGTTTTCACGGAAAATATAAATATTTTAAAAAAATTATGAATTATAACCCTAATATAATATTTATATGTAGGTATAAATGCTATATTGTTTTTATAAAAAACCACTTATAATAGTGGCATATATTAATTGTATGATGAACATAATAAAATCTAGAAAAGTCATTTTTGAAGAAAATTTATTTTTTAGCATAACACGACTTTGATGAAAATTTTGTATTTATATATTATTCCTTAATCAATTAATTTGAATTATATAAATGATTTTGAAATGTTATTATTAATATGGTGTTTACTATTTATACATGAAAATTAAATGGATTTTTTATCATAAACACGTTTAAATAAGAATATTTCATCAATCTTTTAATCTCATTGATTCATGTTGTATATGATATAAAAAGGGTTATTTTTTCATATATTGAACCTATAGTAGGTTCCGAGTGAAATAAATATAAGTGTATACATAATATGATATATTAATTGTTTTTCTCAAGTAACATTCAAGAGTTTTAAATTATATTATTGAAATTTATGTTTATCTTAATAACTATGTAATAAGAGAATAATAATATATATATAAATTATTTTAAAATATGAATTTTTAAACACTAGTAAAAGTATAATAAAAAGTTTTTGTTATATTTTATGATCATATTTAATAGAATTCCTTGATTAATATATATTTAATATATTTTTCATTAAGAAAAATTCTTCTAATATAGATTAATATAGTGGAAACACAATTCAAAATATATCAGTGAGGCTAATTCAAGGAAAAATGAAACTAATTAGTATTAATTTTATAAACATGTGTTAGTCCTTTTCATTGAATATACCCTCTTAGGAGGGTTAATCTCAGAATTTGAAATACAAAAATAAACTTTGATAATGATCTTTTTATCTCTTTTATAGGGGAATTTATTTCCATCACTAATAAAAACTCATGTGTGAAGAAAGTACTATTGAAGGATAAATGGTAATTCAATAAGTTTCACCCAAAGAAGTTAATCTAAGGAACATTCTCGGTAATGTCCCTATGAACCTAAGATAGTAAGTTCACTAATTTAAATTGATACAAAATAGAGTGATTGTACTAAAACTCTTTATTTTGTATCTAAAAACACATTGTAAATCCCGTAGTTTTTATCCATAGATCTATTCCCACTAATCCATCTATATTGTTATACTTATATAAAAAATATTATTGAAAATCAAAGAATAATTGGCATAAAACTTTAGCACATATCTTATGTATTTGTAGAGTTGTGTAACACTATTAATTTTAACCTTCAATATTTTAGTATTAGTTTAATAATTCATGGAATTTCCCTTAATTATGTCGCACATATTTTCCTTACATCAAGCCCTACTTCCCAGATTGAGATTGATTTTCTCAAATCAACACACACCAAATTAATATTTCATATTATTATTGTTAATAGGGGTATATAAAATTAATAACAAACAATGATATTTTTATGGTAACATCCTCCTTTATCATGCCCAAATATTAAGATGTGAAACTTGTATTTTTAGTTTAATGATAAAATCCATCAAAACTCCTTAAAACTTTTACACCAATGTATAGTGTTGTTCCTCTCTAGGAAATAATCCCCATTTAAATAATGAAAACCATTCTTACATGTATGTTTTGACATCTACATGGAATACATAATTCTCACCACACCCATATTAAATTAAGGGATCGTATCACATGTTCTATAGCCTCTTTAAGTTTTTTTCCTTGCATTCATACACCATGGTGAAAAAAATTACTTTATAAGTATTCCATGTGATTGCAAGGGATTATAATAATACACCATGTTCATCTTTATTTATAGGTCACCTATGGTTTCACATTATCCATCAACCATGGATTCCACCAGGCCATGCCCAAAAATTTCATCTTATTTAGAATGTTTTAAGAATGCATTAACTAAAACAACTTCATCCTTGCACATAGAAACTAAATAAATCTGGATACTTATTCATGATATACATATATAAAACTATGAAGAGACTCAAATGTTTTTGATGATATATTATGGGAACTCTAATTTTTTTTCAAACATCATAATCCATATCATCGCTCAAAATTTTCTATGTATAGGTTTGGACATTTTTTGTTATCCCACATAGAAATGTTTTGTATTCTCTTAATGTTTTATCAAAAAACACTCTATCTGTATCTCAATATAATCTATTAAGGACCTCCCGATCTTGGTGGGTCTATTGTGACTCCCTTTGACATGGTTTCTCATTTTTAATTAGTGTTGATATTGATCTATGATTGATATGCTCACCAAAACATGTTCAAAAATACATTAGATTATATTTTTCTACATATACATATATATGATAGGATAAGATCTTCCACATACACACACAGAGATATATATATATATATATATTATTTTCCCTAAACTTCACCATGTATTTTAAAAAGACTATGAAACACTTCATTCTCAACAAATAGTACCCCATATCATGGTGAAAGCCATTATAGCATTCCGATATTCAACATATTTTTTATAAGATCACTCTTAATTATGTAAAATAAGAACCTTCAAGAAATTTTTTAAAACCATAAACTATTCAAAAAAAAATTCCACTTATGTACTTGTAATTTTTTAAATTTTATCCTTCAATATAATTATAAATAGACATAATAAAAAATATTCAAATGATTTTTGTTCAAAAATCTACCCCTATGAGATAATATATAATTCCAAACGAGATTGAACACCCTAGTTCCAAGAAAAATTCAAATCCTACTTAGATCAAACCTATTAATCTATATGAATATCTTATCTTATAGTTTTGATCCATGATTCAATAACAAGAAATTTTAATCCCCTGTGATTCAATCAAAAAATTATAAATAAGAGTTTTATGAGATGATAATAATAAAAATACCATATTATTCATCATGAACATCACCCATCACTTCCAAATACACTTCCCGGGATAAATTGTTCAATTACAATCACCATCTTTATCATTATGATATTTACCATTTTATACTAGGAGATAAAACTATAGAAAATCATTTCCCCAGAAAATATGTATAATCTATCTCCTTTATTAATGAACTCTAATAGAACTACATTTTATTCTTTGAAATGATATTATTTAATTCACGAATTTCATTGATACAATAGAACATAAATTTTAATTAATATAAATTTACATGAGGGAGTGTTGGGATCTTTCCAATATCATCTAGTTAGAGGGACTATATTGGATATCATGTCCAAAATTATTTTACATGAAATGAATCTTCGGTAATTTCTTGGTAATTATATCTTCCATAAGACCATGGATAGAAAATTACTCATATCTCACAACCTATTGATCAAAATTCTATATTATGAAGTGATATTTAATTTTAATTTATTTTATGGAGTGGAGAATGAAATTTTTTTGTGGAACTTATGTTATAACAAAAAATAAGAATATGAGATTCCACTTAAAAACCTAATGTCAGCATAATGATATCCCATCCATATTAATTGCATACATTCTCATTGGTGGATACATATTCTTAGGCCTCTATTCTTAAAAAAATCAATATTCCTTCATTATTAAATGAATTGAAAATTTATAACACATATAATATAGAAGTTAACTTTTGAAAATCCAAAAATCCTTATCAATCCTTATTCATATATCCAATTATTTTTATGTGAATTGATTTAATGAAATAAACCAATTATTTTTATTTTTTCATATAGAGCAGTATTGGTCTCACCATAGGTATATAAATCCTCTTAGGGAATAATTGCTAATAGGAAGATTTTCATATTGATAAAAAGTTTCTTGATTGAGTGGAATTCATGAACATTGAACTCCCAATGATATATTTATATAGCGTCACATCAACATCTTTTCCATATTTATATTTTTAGTGGTTCATCTATGTGGTTTTTAGGACATCCCTTAGATTCGAATCCTCATTGTGAAACCATTTGACTACTTTCATGTAGTTTTTCTAAAATAAATAAATGTACCATTCTCTATTTTAATGACTTGAAATCTGTGGAAAAAATAATAATCCAGAAATTATAAACACCTCAAATTTACACCTCATATGTTTTGAAATGTTCTTGAATGGGATGTAATCCTAGACTCAATAGTTATTATATTCGACATATAAAATCAAAAACATCTATATCTCTTTCTCCATCTTGATTTATAGGTAATTATTATCCCCTCCACTTAGAAACCCAAGATTATTGAAATTTTGGTCAAGCCAAAAATACCATTCCCTTATTAGTGGTTTAATTCCATATAAGGCCTTAATCAATAGGAAAAACATTCATTCATATTCAATAATTATAAAACCATCTACGTATTCCCTTTCATAAAGAATCCAATATTGAACAATTATTTCACTTCCCTTTGAAATATTCATAACCCATTTTGAAAATTTATATCCAAAAATAATATTATAATTTAACATTGACCCATTAGATAAAACATCTTATCAAGACTAATGCATTAAATATGGAAATAGTCTTTTCATAGAAGTCTTATACTATTTTTTATCACTTGGAATCCATAATTTATTATGTTTTATAAGACCCATTTTGTTTAAATAAAATTGTTATTATTCACTCTTATATGTCACTTAATGGGTTTTTAGCTTGACTTGAGATAAATTAGAGGATTTGTATTGATCTTTCATTCAACTAGTTACAACTAGGTATTTCTAGTCACTAACAATGAATCATTAATATACTTCTCTTATACTAGAAATTCATGTTGTGGATGTTGTTCTTTTATTAATACCATCATTGTAATGACCCAAGAAACCCTGTTTTGATTTTTTACAAGTTTTCATTTCAATGTCACCCGTTAAGTGAACCAAAAAATCAACTTATAAGGTAAAAATAATAATAAAATAGAATAATGAATCAAATGAATGAAAACTACTTTTATTTAAATAAGTAACATCTCGTCTATAACCTCCACTAACCAAACAAGAAGATAAATTAACCAAAAATACCAACTAAGAACCCGATTACAATAATGGGGAGACCGCTTAAAACCACCAAGATCCCAAGAATGCGGTAGGGGTTTCTGGCATCCATCAGAATGAAAATGAGGAGGACTGAAGCCACTGCAACCATGATGAGCACCAAGGAAATCACATGAACCATATCTTCCTTTGTCCTTCAGTCACCTGGGGTGAGAGACACCACGAGACCAGACCCTTTATAAGCATACTAATCCGACCGCTGAACCCAAACGACTATAAATATGACCGTTGGTTTCTCCTATCATCTAAATTTTGTTTTTGACCGTTGGAAATTAGATGGCTTACTCTGAAAGGTTCGGAAAATTAACTATGTAATTTTATTTAATGACATCAATTATAATTTAATTATTTTATTTCTTGTTTTCCCAAAAATGCGAGTTATGTTTTATGAAAATTAATATTATTATTCACTACACTTATTTTATTAATTTGAGCAATTAAAATTTTATGTTGTAATTATATTAAAGCTGATGGGTTTTTATTTTGCCTAAATATTTGCTAACCCTTGAGTTATATATATATATATACATTGCATCAAATTAAATGATTCTTTTTCTCTAAATTAAATTGCTAATGTTAATGCAAATGTTTATAACATGGATAAACAGTTTTAGAAACTACGTCAAACTATTATTTCTTTTACTTATGTGTTTCATGGTGATGATAATTATATCAACGCACTCTTATGTGTGATTGAATGTAGTTTAAATAATGTTAATCTTTAATTAATAAAATTAAGTTAATTAGCTAATAAAAAAATAAAACATATATATATATATATGAAATATTTGATTAAATAATGTTTTTAATCATTGACCTCCATAATGTAATAGTAAATAATTAATAATTATAGTTAATAATAATAATAACAATATAATAAGAATTATTGATGTTTTAAGAATAAAATATATATATACATATATTTATATGATAATATGTTTTGATTGAATCAATATAATTACTGACCAATGACTTTTATTAAAATAATAAAAGTTAGTTTAATAATTGAATAAAATAATAAAAACAATTTTACAATAAATTAATAATAATATTAATAAAAAGATTTTGTTTTTTTTAAACCCTTTGAACCGCGTTTTTAAACGCCACTTCAACCGGGGTTCTTCTGATATGTTCTTCCCAATCACGGCCGTCCGTTTTATTTAAGTTGCACTACATCTAAGCCATTCGATGGACTGCGGTGTAATCCTGGCTGTCTATTCCATTCCACTTCTCTCACACCGCAGCTTCTTCTTCTTCCTCATGCCGTCGAACCAGTAGGTGTAGGGCGGCTCGTTTTCTTCATCTAGGCTGGCTAGTATACCCTGCTTCTCCTCTTTTTTCAACGAGTCGGCACCGACTCACCTCGGATACCCGGGCCGATGACTCCCTGAAGAGCTGTTTCTTCTTCTCTGTTTTTTTAAACCCCAGTTGCACCAAAGGGCCGGAGACGTTTGCACTTAGCTTCCATGATCCTTCTGACCACCAGAACTTGTCGCTGAATCATTTCATCTCCTCCTCTCCGAGCTAAGGTAAGGGAGATGTTTTGTTGTAGTTTCTGTTTGAGTTTCATTTTTTATATATATACATGTGTTATGTATATATTTATACATCCTATGTTTATACAACCAGATTCATTTTCCTCATTGTCACATCTTCCTCTCCTCCTCTCCGGACAAGGTAAGGGAATGTTTTATTTCGTTTGGTCTTGTTGATCTTCGGTTTGTATAAAAATATACATACATGTTATATGTATATATTTCCGGTGGGTATGAATCTGGTGCAAAACGGGACCTTGTGGATCTCCCCCTCAGCCTGGAGAACCGAATAGGAGTAAGGGGAAATCATCTCCTTCGTTTCTTACCGTTTCTATAAGATTTTCATACTTATATAATCAGGTTGTATAAATGTGTATAAGAATACACAGGACCATATGAACCTATCAATACCCGTTTTACCTTTTCCGAGGATCGAACCTAAGTAGGGGAGGTCTTCTTGTGTTAATTTTTTACCCACTTCAGTGAATATACATGTATATATATATATGTATATATAATTCATGCGTATGTATGTACATATATATATTTATATCCGTACATATATATAAGATGATACACGCATATGTACACCCTTAATTCACATGTTTATAACCCTAATTTCTTTTTGCCTATGAAAAATGGAGTTGTCGAATAATTGCATGAACATATAAATCATGAAATTACTTGGAGCATAAAGATGTATATGTACATGTAATCATATAGATGTACATGTACGTCACTGTGCATAAGGGATGAATTTGGCTCTTTTGTTTTGTACAATATATTATGATGATTTATTTAGTCAAAATCATATTATTTCGAGAAAAATACCCAAAAACCATTTATATACATATTTATATGTATAATGAAGTTTAAGGGTTTTATGAATGTTAAGTTAATTTCTTTTTATATAAAATACCCCCACTCAGTTTGCCAAATATTAATTTTGTTTAATATATAACATGGGAAATGCTTTTGAGTATGGATTATTGTGGTAAACCCATGCATATGTACTGGAATATATATCATCATGTTGTCTTCAATTACAAGTTTTTTTATGGTGTTTACAAATTTTATAAAGATAAGGGGTCATGTTCCTTAAAGTGCTAATAAAATAGTTTTTACACAATTATGTACATGGATTTCCCAAGATGGACTTGATTTCGTCCATTGTATCCCTAACTGTATGTATATTTACACAGTTTTAATTAAACACCCACAATACCCATTTATCATCATATTGTAAGTTATGAACGACTATGTTTAACTGGGTATTATGATGTTATGGAATGTAAAGTGTTTGTGTTTATTTCCTTAAAACCCATGTTTCAACTGTTAAGAAATTTTCTTGGGTGTACAGATTTTAGCATGCATGTCTCAGTTTATTTATGATTGAATTGTCTTCAAGTTATGAATATGTAAGTAAAAAGGGGGTTGATTAAGAATTCATGAAATCCTGTGAATGAATGACCATGTCAAGATATGTGAGGGATGTATAGGACTTACATGTGATGGGTGCGCTCGGAATTATAGAGCGCAATAAGAATTATGTGACGAGTGCGCCCAGAATTATACATCCCTCCAATGAATTGGGTAAAGAAACACTCTCATGAGACGTTATGTTTGATGGTCTTGGCAGTTAGCCTTGGCTTGTGCTACCATGGAAACAGGATTGGCAGTGAGCCTTGACCCGTTAAGTATGTTATACGGTCTTGACTAAAGGTCTTGAAAAAGTCCAGTATTATACATTCCCTCTATATGTAATGATAAAGGTCAACCAGGGGTTAGTTCAACTAACATGACAACCCCTAGTTGAAAGCTCCCATGACTATGAAAATGTAATTTATGTGTCAAGAACTGTTTTTCAAGTGGTAAACTGTTAGATAAACTGTATATTCTCATGAACCATGTTATGAACGTTTTCCCGGCATAGCCACAGAAGTCTTTTTAGAATTTAAGTAACCTTGTTTGAATATTATGCATTGTTTATTTTTCTTATGTTGCGCTCTCTGATCATGTTTAATTTAAATCTTATTTCAAGTATGTACTTCTCTGTGAAAGTGGTTTTCTAAAATGTTGGATTTCATGTTTTTAAGAAAAGATAATGTTTCGTTTTTAGCAATGTGTTTTATTCTCTTCAAAAAGACTGCTATGAGAACGAGTTTTCTTAAAACGTTTTTAAAACCCCTTACTGGGCATATTTGCTCACCCTACGTTTTTGTTTAAAAATTTTCAGGCATGGTTGGTACTAATGAAGTTAATCAAAAGCAGCTGGTTTCCCAGAATCCTGAGCCTCGCGATCTTCTGTAGTAATGGGACGTGATATTTAATTTGTAATGATGTAATTAAATGTCAAGTATATCATGTCTCATTAAGCACCCTGGGTTTGGGGGTCACTACAGTTGGTATCAGAGGATGGGTTTAGGCACCTGTATGACGTGTAAAACTCACCTATGGTGCTTATTATTCACCGGGGATTGGGGATGGATTGCCTCCTAATGATGATGATCCAATTTCCCTCTTATGCACGTCGGGGAAAGTATCACGAGGGACTCTTCCGAGTGTTCACAACTGGAGAGGAATTTGGCATGATTCTTGATAACACTTTTCAAGAAGCTGCTGCTGCCGGAGACCTCCGAGCGGCTTACCTATGCTAGATTTTGCACTACGGCTTTTGGGGCCAGTTAATGGACTTTGGAGTGTTGGAAGATGAGTCCACCCGTTTGTCTCTTAGGAAAGAGGTGTATACTGTTGTTTCCCAACTCCATACCCCTCATGCTAAACTCAGTAGGCGTCATAAATGTTCCCATGAGTTTAGTTCTATCTGTTCATCTTGTGTGTGTTTTGAAGAGTTAGGAAGTTTCTCCACTCTTTTTGGTGTACATCTAGTAAACTCATGCTTTGTCATGTAAACTTTTGCATAAATGGAAGTTTCTTGTTTCCTTTCATGTCTCTACCTTATCAATGTTGTTAAGAGCTTCCTTCAAATGTTTGTTTTTGAGATGGCTGGTCAAACGAACTTCTCATCACTACCCGATGATTTGGTAGAAGTCATCTTGATCAGGGCATGCACAGTGGATTATCCATCCTTTCTCCACCTGCGAGGGTCCTGCCAGCGTTTCCTCGATCTAGAAAATGGTCCCGAGATTATTCGGTTATGTCAAGAGGATTATCGTGTCTTTCACCTCATCGCCACTGCTCAACTCCCCTGCTACAGGCGAAGGGGAAGATACTTTGAAGGTCTCTTCCAGTGTTTTACTCTGGCACAGAACTTCTCTGCCAGAGTGTACTTCCTCATAGCCGCCCAGGATGGCCAGCTTAGTGCATCCTACATGTTCCAGGTCTTGAACATCAGTCTCCTAAACTGCATTATTCCTCTCGACTACCTAGAGCGTGATGTGGCCCAAATAGTTATCAAGGAGTTTATCTACTCGGATGTTTCCGAGCTTTGCACACCACGAGCCTCCCTTTGGAAGCTCATGTGCAGTACGCACGAACAGGAGTTCAGGACGTACTGTTCGAAGTGCATCTGGACTAGGGAAATGGAAGAGCTATGTGCCAACCTTGGTATCCCGTTAACCGAGCCAGATCCACTATTTCGGTAGTGTTATACGTATGGGGTTTCAGTTTTTCTTTTTATGATAGAATTGCGAGGGCGCAATTCTTTGAAGGGGGAAGTAATGTAACGACCTGAGAAACCATGTTTTGATTTTTGACAAGATTTCTTTTCAATGTCACCCGTTAAGTGAACCAACAATCAACTTATAAGGTAAAAATAATAATAAAATAGAAAAATGCATCAAATGAATGAAAACTCCTTTTATTCAAATAAGTAACATCTTGGATACAACCTCCACTAACCGAACAAGAAGATAAATTAACCAAAAATCCCAACTAAGAACCCGATTACAATAATGGGGAGACCGATTAAAACCACCAAGATCCCAATAATGTGTTAGGGGTTTCTGGAATCCATCAGAATGAACATGTGGATGGCCGAAGCCAGTGCAACCGTGCTGAGCACCAAGGGAATCACACGAATCGTCTCTTCCTTTCTTCTACAGTCACCTACAGTGAGGGACACCCCAAGACCAGAACCTTTATAAGCATACTAATCCGACCGTTGAACCCAAATGGCTATAAATATGACCGTTGGTTTCTCTTATCCTCTATGTTTTGTTTTTGACTGTTGGAAATAAGATGGCTTACCCCGAAAGGTTCGGAAAATTAACTATGTAATTTTCTTTAATGACATAAATGATAATTTAATTAGTTTATTTCTTGTTCTCCCAAAAATGTGTGTTATTTTTTATGAAAATTAATATTATTATTCACTAAACTTATTTTCTTAATTAGAGAAATTAAAATTTTATGTTGTAATTATATTAAAGCCGATGGGTTTTTATTTTTTCTAAATATGTGCTAACCCTTGAGTTATATATATATATATATACATTGCATCAAATTATATTAAAGATTTTTCTCTCGTATTATCCACGGCATATACTTCTTTCACCCTATAAATATTTTTTATGACAAGTTATTTATAGGAAAACTAAATAGTCACCTTTTTAAAATGGTTGGCTGGATGCATAGTATACCAAATTCCATGTAGTTGAGTAATAAAACTATCATACATAATGGATTTTGTAATTTTTTGAGTGGAAGAGAGACTTCTTCTAACCAAAGTTTGATAAATCATTGGTAGTGTGTTGAAAATGATTCATCATGATGTAAATGAATAAAATCATTTGTGGGGTCATTATTTCACCACCTACCCCCATAAATAATAAAATTAACATTTTGAGATGGAATCATTTCACTGCCACCTGCAACAAATGAAAATAATCTCCAAGGGATCATATCCTTTCCACATCACCTAGTAAATTATTTCTATTCATTTATTGGGGATCTATTCAAAGAGAAGTCCACACATAACATTTTTTTCTATATAGAATGGACGTCCGACATTACAAGTTAATTATAGATTTCAACTCCACAAATGGATTAGAAGATTTTATTTAGTATTTTACAAAATTAATATGATATTTATCAGATAATTTATATATTTCACTTGGAAAAAAAATTTCCCATCAGAATGTGGTCTGATAATCAAGAAGTGGAATCAATTCTGAAGAAAAAAGTCATCCCAAATGATTTTTTGGCAGTGTACATGTTATTTTCCCTGATACCCATGGAGGGATTGTTGAAACATGAGTTTCCAACGAAATTTTAGTGTGGTTTCTGAAATAGGGGATACATCCAATATTAATGGTGGGGAGTATCTCACTCAGTGATTCCCCTTAGTGAAATGTCACTATTCATATTTTATTCAAAGGAAGGTTGGTATATTTATACAATCAATAGTTTTCAATTGAGCAAAACCAACACTAGGATTCCTTTCATGTAATGGTATATAAAAAATTATATGGAGGATGGGAAATTAATATGGTTTTTAGGCATCATAATATATATCATTTGGATGATAATTTATCCACACATAGATCATTGATTACGTTTCCATATGAAGATATAACATGTATATAAGGAAAACACAAAGAAATCCATTTTGAATAGTGTTAGGTCACATAGGATAGACTATTAAACCACTAGATTTGGTCATGGAATGGTGTGATCAATTAAATAAAAACAATCACAAAAAAACCACTAAGATCATGTTATCCATGTTCGGTGTGATAAAACCGAGAATATCAAAGTACTATTTGTATTGTGAGAAATTTCATTATTTATGGATGGTTTTAAAAAAAATTCAGGGTTTTTTATCTCACGATAAAGGTCGTATCCCAAAATCAATGCAATTTTGGGGTAGTGGCCAAATGTACTATAGCGTAGACCAGACATGAGGTTAAGGATGTAAATAAAGTCATAAATCATTAAATTGGGAATACTTGGATTTGAGAGGTTGAAATCAAAAAACACGTTATGGGTGACTAAAATCCTAATTTGGAAAAAAGTTTATTTTATGAAGTTGAAAGGGCATAAAAAGATAAAAGGGATTCCTCTTAAGGTTGAATATACCAATGGTTGACGGCCTTATACAAGGAGCACATTATTAAGATCCACATATGGGTATATTATATATAGTCATAAAGAGTTCTCTTATGGATTTAAATTTTTCTATCACTTCTAGCCATATAAATCTTATGTGATCTATGTTTCCCAAGATACAAAGGGTGATTCTAAAAGGAAAATTTTATTATTTATTTTGTAGATATTTAGGAAATTTTTTTGGTGTTATCGAGGGAGTGATTTCAAACATATCACTATCTTATATGAAGGATAAATATTTTGGGGTATTCATCACGGTTGGGCCAAGGTTAAAAGGGTCAAATATTCACTGCAGATCTCATTGGGATAAAAATGAATCCATACATAGTTTTTATACTACGGTGTGATTGGATATCATAACCAAGAGTGACGGTCTACTCAATATTTGATCACAGTGATGCATGGTTTTATGTCATACGATGAGGATGCGGACCATATAGTCTAACGACTTACAGTGAGGATGTTGATCAAAACTTTAATGTTATTTGGTATGGACATCTAGTATGCCTTTATGGTCATATATCCACCACCAATTTAACCCTGATGTGAATTAATGTATCTCAATCATGCATGGAAATATCCTTTTAAATTTCATATAGATATAATATTTGGGATTTATGTGTCACTACATATTTCCTTAGTATGATAAAAAATCAACATCTAGTTCTTATAAGTAAATTTCCATTCATATTATTGAACTATACTGAGGGAGGGGGAATTTTATATTAAAATAGAATGTAGTATTTGAGATCTAGGTGTCACTATGTATCCTATAGAATTATGAATCCAACCAAAAATAGTTCCATAAATTTTTCATACACCCTTATTGAGGAGGGATGGGTATTTTAAAATATTCTATCTTGGCCTGGACATTGAATCGAGGATTCACAACGTATCTAATTACAATGAGAATAAAACCATACATAGCTCTGAGAATTTTCCTTACATAGGTATGGTCCATATACAACAAGGGACATTTTATCATATATTTGTTGGACATAGATATTGAATATTAAAATCACTACAAATATCAATTGGATGAGAATAAATCCACATGTTGTTTTGAGAATGTTCCTTAAAAGAATTCGGTCTCTATACATGGAGGTTCATTTTATTATATTGTGTCAAAACCTAGAATATGAGATCTATAAGTCCATAAAAAAACATTATGATTAGAATCTAGTGACAAAATGTTCTAAGAAAGTTCTCAATGCATGTATGGTTTATTAGCGTGGAGGGAATTTTATAATACCATTGATGTACCTAGGATTTGAGATCTTGGTTTCACAACACATAAAATTTTGATGAAAATCTATCCGCACATAGTTCTTAGAAAATTAACATAATAGGTTTTATCCATATGCATGGAGAGAGTTTTTTTATAAATATAGGTTCACAAATGAAATGAGAAACCAAAATAGAATCTCCCATAGAGATCTAGCTAATATATAGTAGAGTTGATACATTTTATTTGTCTTTTGACTGGGCCTCGGTTTGAGGATCCATAAATCACTATGTATCTCATTACGATGGACTAAATACACACATACACTAGTACAAGTGTAATCTTTAACAGTTTTATAATAGGCCTTTATCAGCGCAATAAAAAGTGCAGAAAACTTGAGTGTGGTTAAAACGTGAAAGATTTTATCAATGCTAAAAAAAACTATTACTATCCCCCATTAACAGTGCTAAAAACCTATATTTAATGTATCCTTTAACAGCGCTTTTTAGCACTGTTGAAGGGCCCTTTTAACAATGATTTTTAGCACTATTACAGGGATCCTTTAACAGTGCTTTTTTAGTGCTGATAAAGGGGGCATTGTTAAAGGGGTAAAATTATATTTTTTTTAACCTTTATGAACCCGACCCATTTATAATTTCTTCCATTACAGCATAAATATCACTCCCCCACCATTACCAGTGCTTTACACCCAAATAAACCTTTAATAAGATCTTTTTAAATTTCCACTCTCAGGTGTGACCACCCTGATTAGGACCCTTTATCTCTCCTTTGAAGATGGAATGCCTTCACCACTACACCATGTTGTTTTGTTTTCGGTTTAATGAAATTCCTATATATATTAATATTTACGTATATACTTTTTATTCATTTATTTATATAATTATTTTTAAATACATTTAAAAAAATAAGTGTGTGCGTTATATATATATATTTATATTTATTTAAATATATTGTATATTATATTAATTTACAAATACTAGAATATAATATAAATATAAACATTAAACATATATTTTATAATGTAAAAAATGGTTAGATATTATTTTAAATAAATTTTTAGAACATGTCTTCAGTTACATATATTATAATATACATTTTTAGATAAATATGTTGATATATGTATTTATATGAGTGATTTATTATTAGTAAATATTAAAAAATATGTAACACCGCAACCCTAGAATCCAGGATCCGGTGAATTATTTTAATACATTGGCCTGATTACAAGGAATCAAGTCTCGAATAACCAATCAGTTTAGTAGTCTTGGAAACAAGATACATACATAAGTTCAACATTACAACTTGAAAAGAAAAACAACACTAATTTATTCCATTAGAAATATCTAGGCTTCCAAGATTATTCTTGCAAGTCACTCATAACTAACTTCTTAATATCCTAGGAAAATGAAACATTAGAAAGGGGTGAGCTCAAATGATCAATAATATTAATAAATATAGCGGAATATAACATAAACACTAGTCATGGTGAATAATTGAAAACAAGTGCCTTTACAAATAGTAAACATGATCACTTTATGGAAGGAATATGAGTTGAGTAAATAATGCCAAAATAAAACATATTTGTGGGTATTCTACTAGTCGAATAACCACATGAAATATTAGTTTCTAATCTAATAATGATGTAATGCATAATGTTGGACATCATAACAATATAGTCAAGGCCTCGTGAAAACACTAAAAATAATATTTTGTCACAGCCTTGTTCCAAGACACTAGTTTGTCTCATGAGACCTACCAATGCATCGAGAAGCTATAGCGGTCTCCACCCATCACTTACTAAGTATAATGCATTCCTCATATGAAATGGTTGAAACATAATCTAAACATTCATATTAAAACTATCATAAGAAATGTCAACATTTTAACCACCATACATGAATGGTATAAAAATAGAACATCCACAGTCAAACATAACTCATTCAGTACAATATGGAAGATTTTATTATAATAGATTAACATCAATCAAGACTAATGAAGGATATTGACATAGATGAAAATGATCATCAAAACTATTTGAGAGAAATATCCCCCTTTTTCTTGAAAACATTTAAAAGTCTCACTATTTATCAAGAAGCCATTTAAAATAGATTTTTGAATCAAAGTGTCCCATACCACATTGAAACATTTAAAAGGAATTATAATTTTAAAACATTAATTTCCATATAAATAAATCCTTAAAACCATTTTTAAAACATGGACATTAATGAGAATGATTTTGAAGACTAAATCATTAAAACAGTTAAAATTATATTTTAGTTAGAGTTCCTAACCAAAACAGAGACACTTGAATACAAATAATTGAGATAATAAATAATTTATAATATCATGATAATAAAGGGATTCATGATATTCTATGTCAAAGTACATTATATACATAACAACAAATAATTCTCAATAGAATATAAATTAAGATGAAATTCCTTATAAATACATTATCCTTAGGTTAAGAATAAATCAATGAAATAATTATGTGTGAAAAATATAAATACACTCAATATGATTGGATATTCATTGTAAATCAATCATATTACATTCACACATATTTTGTTAAAAGCAACACCAATGATTCGAATGTTTAACTCTATGAATGGAAATTGAGTTAAGATTACTCTTATCAAGTTCATATCAATGACATGAGAAATTATCAATGGAGTGATTATGTCTATCAAAATTATATCCATAGAAAGCGGAGTGGAAATTACTACGTAAATAATAAATAGTGATTCCACACATAATCTTGGAGTAAAATAATCAATGAATTATGTGTAAAGCCCAAAGAGTGGAAATTGAAATTAGAAATTCCCTTACCGATTTGGTGACTTAAGAAACACACACCCCATGAAAGAAGGATCATAAAATGACGATTTAAATACCCATAAATTAATGTATATTACATAAGGAATATAATCATGTCTAGTGCATACACCACACAAAAGGAAATTGTGGTAATATAGCATGAATCTCACGGAAATAAGAAGTGAGATGAAAACCATGTTGTAATCAATCGCGTCGTATGACCAAAAGTTAATAACCACCCAAGGAATCATAGAATACCATGAATAATAATATAATCATGATAATATATATCAATTGTCAGTACACAATACACCACATTCATTAAATAAGTGGCGAACAATGGAAATCTCACCGAATGAAAAGTGAGATAAGAAACCCCTTACCCTAAGTCTGACTTGTCTTGTATGATCCTTGTTCATCCTGAATAATAAAATTAAGTTAATTTATACTTTATTAAGAACATTTATAAATTTTATGATTCTTTTTATATCACTTGTTACCATGCTATAACAATTAGTTAATTATTTGAGTTCATATTGGATATTTTATCGATGTTTGGAACATGAGTCAAAATGAACTTGTTATAAATACAATTTTTCCACATGGTCAAAAGTCCATTATCTCCATAATGATATAAATGTTTTATATATCATATATATATATATAATATCCAGTATATTCATGTGTTTATAACAGTACTTATCATTAGAAGATATGAAATGAAATGCACCGTTCTTGGAGACGTTAAGTTGTATGTACGCATGAAAGCTACTTTATTTTCAATTTTTTATTTTAATGGAATTAAAAAATAATGATACATAGGTATATTATAATTCTAGTATAATATCATATATAATATCATTAAATACATACTTTATACATCCTACATAAGGCATTAACGAGTCATATCACTTTGAGGGGGCGGTAGTTAGCACTTCCTCAAATGAAATTATCGTGTTTCACCCATAATGGAAACCATAAAAGAGGTATATAAATGGAAAATAAAGATGAATAAATAAAACATAAACATAATATATATCATATATAAATACACTTTCATCTTACTCGCCACAATGAGAGGTTGTAGGATATAATCGAACAATCATCGGTTCGTGAGGCGTTAGTTTTCCATCCACAGAAACAATATGTTCTTTACCCATTAGATGGAGTTGTGTGTGATTGTAGTTAGAATCCTTCTCATAAAAACATCCTAGTATATTTAGGATACATGTTTTTTCATAAAATTAAATAATTAAAAGATTTTAGGGGTTGGATAAGTAAAATAAAAGAAAATAATATAAGAGGAATTGTTACCTTTAATTCGGGTAACTGCCATTGGTTTGAACCAAAACGACCACTTGAAGTGACTTCTGCCAAAATTAAGGCTCCTAGGATGAAGTAGGAGATCATGAGAGATTATTTGGGTAGTTTTTGGATGAGACAAGGGGATTTAGAGGTGTGAGGAATGGGTTAGAAGTGAGGGCTTTTATAAGGGGGAGGAGGGGCTCTTAGGAAAGTGTGAAAATATTATTTTATTATATAATTATATTTGGTATAAAAAGGTCCGGAAATTTTTAAAGACGAAGATAAGATGACTAATGGTAGAAATAAAATCATCCAATAATAATTGTACAGGTTTTGGATGTTATTTTAATATTTATAATCTTATTTATTTAAATCATTTATTAATGAGGTAAATACTGCGTCATTTTTGTGTCATAAATAATTTTATTTATGTGATGTCTAAAAATTATAAAAAAAATACCATGATGTAAGAAATCTTTTTATATTTATAATTAATATTTATAGTCTAAAATATAACTTATATAACCCCATATAAAAATTAATTTACTAAAAGATATTTGTTTGTCTCATTTTGGTCTTTACTTTAAATTAATTAATATAAAGTGTCATTATAACTCTCATGTGACTCTATAGAGTCCCAAGATCAACCCAAAGATTCCCATGGTCATAAATGACTCAACCAATAATGTTAGGACAAGTGTTTCGGCAATTTGGTTTTATTATAATATTCCTTTCACCTTGAATTACCTTATTTACCTTTAACTGCGGTAAATAAAAGTCAAAAGTTATTATTCACCAAAAATTATTTTCTTCTAATTGAACCAAATTTTACTTAATAATAACAACCACGTATGTCAGATTTTTGAAATCCAATTTATAGAAGTAGTAAAATGTAATTTAAATGAAAAATTTAGTTTTTTAACTACTACATAGTGGTTTCACTATTCATCAAAAGTTGATGTTTTTCAGAAAACTACAAAAAATTCAGCCTAATAAATATTTGATATTCCGAATTCAAAAATGATGTCTAATTTACCAAATTAAAAACATAGAATTTTTATTAATAAATTTAAAATTAATTCTTGTTATCAAAACAAATAACACGTTTTTAAGAAACAATAACTATCAAAAGATTGATACTTGTTTATGTCCAATTTCAATGTGATATAAATTCCAATGACCTCCATTGGATTAAATGGAAAAAACATTATATAATTACACTTTAAAACCAATTAAAAAGATAATTTAACTATATAAATAAATTATATTAAAAGTCACATTGGAATTAAAATATAGTATTTTTTATTATTCATAAAAAATGAATTTTATCAGAAAATTACCAAAAATTTACCAAAAGTAAATTTTGATGTCCCAATTATAAAGAGGAATTTTATTTTGCCAAATGGAACAAATAAAAGTGACCTAAATTAGATTCAAAGTGGGTTCTCCATTAAAAGGCAGTTAATCAACCATTTAAAGTAAATTATGTTTAAAATTAGATTCATTCACATTTTAAGCCTCTAACTTTTATTGGATAAATGTAAAAACATTTAACAAACATATATAATCATTTTGTAGTTAGTTCTATTCATTCCCTCCATTACAACATCTTGGTGTTAACTACCATTTAAAAAACTAGTATTATTTTATTAGTGTGCAATGTAATATTTCAAAGAAACCAATTTGTTGCTTATCAGGTACACCATCGAACATAGTGTCCCATTTAAAGTTGAATTTTGTTCACCAATATTAATAAATTTGAAAAATAACATATTGTTTATTTATCTAGGATGTTACATCTTTCCTCCATTTTGGGAATTGTGTCCTCACAATTTTAAAACTAGGCTTGGAAACTTCATTGAAAGTACCACATCAGAAAAAGAGTCAATACAACTATTACTTTAAAAGAAAGAAAGAGAAATACAAAGGTCACCTGAGATAACCCATACTAGGATTCCAAATAATAAATAATTGATATGGAAGATAAAATAAGTGTCAACTTCTGATGGAGAGGGATAGAAAACATGATTAGGATAATGTTAACAACAGGAAAACCACAAACTTGTGATGGTATAAATTGTCATTAGTTTACTAGTAGGAAAAGTAAACAGACAATACTTTTTTTTGTTTTATGTTCCATTTCATAAAGTTGAGGAATTTATTTATGAGATTTACTAAGAACATAATTATATATACTTACTTTTTAAGTTAAGATTCATTCTTTAATTAATTTCTACCAATAACATGTCTTTTTTCAAACGATGAGTATTCAAGTTGACTTGGTCACACCAAAGAGCTAGAATCAACTTATAAAGAATCACATGATCCAAAAAGGATAAAAAATATATTTACCTTGTCTTTAGAGATTAACCAAAACCGAGATGGTTAGTACAATATCATATGATCCCAAAAAAATAATCCTTTAGATAAATAAATACTAATCTTAATTTCTAAAATTAATCCAACAATACTCCAAAGTTAAATAAATAACAATAAAGAAAAAATTATCATTAAAATCCTTCAATATAATCCAAACTAATATAGAAACCCAAAACTGAGAAGAATTTGGTTATCTAGTATTACATAATAAATTTTTTATCCAAATTACATCAACTACTCTTAAAGTCACATACTTAAAAGTAATTTACCTATTCACATATTCCCTATGATAGGTTAATAATTTCCATAAATAACCCAAATCACTATAAATCCTTAATAAAAACATAGATAAAAATACACCATTACTCCTCAAATGAAATCCCATAGTATTATTTATCCTTAGGCATATAGTGTTCCCAACAAAGCGAACGTCTTCCAAAATAAAATTTATCACTTAATCACCAAATCATATTCCTATAATAAGGATATCCATTTGATAATACATAATGTCCCAAATCAAATTAATAAAATCATTTAACTAAAAAGAATTTTTCACACTAACCAGAGACTTCACGTAGCCCAGTGGTAGGCAATAAATTCCAATCGCACTCTAGTTGTGGGTTCTGTTTCCACATCTTTTTCCGACATGATGGGTTGTCACATGGTCTGCGTGTTGTCCTTTTTCAAAAAATATTTTTTTTAAAATTACCAAAAAGAGATAAATTCTTCAAAATAACCATAACAAAATTTATCCACAAATATTATCTCATACCTCATATTTTCATCCCAAAATTTAATAAATTGTAATTGCCTCAAACTCAGTGAATATTTAAAACCAAATGATTATTTATAACTATATCCACAAGAGAAAAGATAATTATTCCTCAAATATCATTTTCACATGGAAAACTACAGGGTTACAAATATAATAGAAAATTATTCCAAAGTAATCCCATCAACAAAGATCACTAATACTTTTAAACATTTTTTCATCCATTTATTTCCAGATATCTTCTTTGTTGACCAAGAGGATATACTATATAATAGGGAATTAACTCGAGTAATGGATAGGTCCCCTACATTTTCGGAAAAAGTCTGTAAATGGATTCTTGGGACCATTTTTATTTTCTTCCACGGTACTCTTCATTTTCCCACAGAAATTATTTACTTTATGTATTTCTTTCCCACACGCAAAGAATTTGTTTGTTCCATTGAGACACTTTACTGGGTATCTCCTTCCACATTTCTTGCATGATTTAAATTGAGGTTTATTTTCTCCATGGTCTCCATTGATGGATCTCTTCTCATTCATCTCCCTTCTCTTATTTGTTTAGTCCAAGAGATGGTTAATATATATGTTGTTGATCATATTTTTGGAAAAGTGATTTGACATGAACATGGTATCTTTTACACCTATCAATATTCCATTTTTCCTCATATTCACCACCATTCCCACCTTGTACATCATTCTAAAAGTTACTATGACTTCCTTGGAATCCAACCATTTACTAAAACCCAAAATAATTGTGTGAGTACCAATAGTCATAAAATAATTTAGAGAATATAATTACACCACATTTTCAATTTAAAACACCTTAGGATTAACTATGTCCATTTATTCTCATCTTATATTAAAATCCTCCAAATAGGTTTGTAAAGAAAATGTAAATAATCCTAAGTATATCCCTTGAGAGTTTCGTAACCAAGAGTGCATAAATTCATGTTGCGGTGTACCGAGATACCCCAGGTCAAGCCCGAAATTTCTTGTCAGAGTTTTCACTCCTAGGTACATTTGTGCCAGAGCCACCTCTACCTTCTCGTATCCAGACAGGGATGTATTTCATGGAAAATACACAAAATCTCTACATTACCAAAATTCTAGGAAGTTCTTCTATAATAATCCTCAATGTATATCTTAGGGTAATGTGCTCTAATCAATGTTTATCTACATCTTGTTTCCAAGGTTTGTACTAAACTTCCTCTGATACCAACTGTAATGCCCCGACCCCAGAATCTAGGAGCTGGTGCATTATTTTAATACATTGGCATGATTATAGGGAATCATGTCCTGAAGGACCAATCACTTTAGTAGTCTTGGAAACAATACACATACATAAGTTAAACATTATAACTTGAAAAGAAAAACAACACTAATTTATTCCATTACAAAATCCAGGCTACCAAGATTATTCTTTCAAGTCACTCACTACTAACTTCTTAATATTCTGGAAAAATGAAACATATGAAAGGGGTGATCTCAAATGCTCAGTAAGATTAAGAAATACAGTGGAATATAACACATAAATTAGGCATGGTGAATAATTGAAAACACATGCTTTTAAAAATAGTTAACATGAAAACTTTATTGCCAGAATATAGAATGAGTAAATAATGCCAAAATAAAACATAGTCATGGGTATTCAACTAGTCGAATAACCACATGAAATATCAATAGCTAATCTCAAAATGGTGAAATTCATAATGTCAGACATCATAATGAACTAGTACATCCACAGTAAAACATAACTCATTAAGTACAGTATTTAAGATTGTATTATAATATATTAACCTCAATCGTGAATAATGAAGGATATTGACATAGATGAAAATAATCATCAAATCTATTTGAGAGAAATATCCCCCTTTTCCTTGAAAACATTTAAAACTCTCGCTATTTGTCAAGAATCCATTTAAAATAGATTTTTTAATCAAAGTGTCCCATACAAATTTGAATCTTTTAAAATGAATTTTAATTTCAAAACATTAATTTTCATATAAATAAATCCTTAAAACCATTTTTAAGACATGGACATTAATGAGATATATTTATAAGAATAAATCATTAAAACATTTAAAATGATATTTTAGTTACAGTTCCTAACAAAAAGAAAGAAAAGTGAATACAAATAATTGAGATAATAAATAATTTATAATATCATGAGAATAAATGGATTCATGATATAATATTTAAATGTACATTATATACACCATATAAAAGTGAATTTGTGTATAACAACAAAGAAGTCTTAATGGAATGTAAATTGAAATGAAATTTCTTATAAAGAATGTATCCTTAGGTTAAGAATAAATCAATTACATATTTATGTGTGAAAAAATATAAATAAACTCAATATTATTGTATATTCAGTGTAAATAAATCAGAGTACATTCACACATATTTTGGTAAAAACAACACTAATTACTCAGATTTTTAACTCAATGAATGGAAATTGGGTTAAGATCACTCCTATAAAATTCATATCAATGACTTTAGAAATTATTAATGGAGTTATTATGTGTATCAAAATTATATCCACATAAAGTAGAATGGAAATTACTACATAAATAATAAATAGTTATTCCACACATAACCTTGGAGTAAAATAATCAATGAAGTATGTGTAAAGACCAAACAGTGGAAATCGAAATTAGAAATTCCCTTACCGATTTGGTGACTTACGAAACAAACACCCCATGAAATAAGGATCATACAATGAATATTTAAATATCTATAAATTAATTTATATTACATAAGGAATATAATAATGGGAAATACCTACACCACACAAAAGGAAATAGTGGCAATATAGCCTCAATCTCATGAAAATAAGAAGTGAGATGAAAACAATGTTGTAATCAATCAAGTAGTATGAACAAAAGTTAATAACCACGAAATTAATCATATAATACCATGAATATAAAGAGAATCATGATGATATACATTAAATGGCAGTACAAAATACACCACTTGCAATAAATAAGTGGTGAACAATGGAAATCTCATGGAATTAAAAGTGAGATAAGAAACCCCTTACCTTAAGTCTGACTTGTCTTGTATGTTCCTTGTTCTTCCTGAATAATAAAATTACATTAATTTCTACTTGATTAAGAACATTTCTCAAGTTTATTATTCCTTTTATATCACTTATTACCTTGATATAACAATTAGTTAATTATTTGAGTTTATATTGGATATTTTATCGATGTTCGGAACTTGAGTCAAAATGAACTTGTTATAATTACAATTTTTCCATGTGGTCAAAAGTGCATTATCACCATAATGATATACATGATTTAGATATAATATATATATTATATATCCAGTATATACATCTATTTATAATAGTAAATAACATTTGGAGATAAGAAATGAAATGCACCATTCATAGAGACGGTAAGTCATACGTACGCATGAACACTAATTTCCTTTATATTTTGTATTTTAATGGAATTAAAACATAATGATACATAGTTATATTAGTATTCCAGTATAATATAATTAACTCCATCCTTTATACGTCCAACATAAGGCATTAACGAGTCATATCTCTTTGAGGGGGTTGTAGTATGCACTTCCTTAAATGAAATTATCGCATTTTACCCATAATGGAAACCGTAAAGGAATTATATATATGGAAAATAAAGAAGCATAAAAAACATAAACATAATATATATCATATATAAATACAGTGTCATCTTAATTTCCACCATGAGAGGTGGTAGGATATAATTGAACAATTATCATTTTGTGAAGCGTTTGTTTTCCATCCATAGAAAAAATATGTTCTTTACCCATTAGATGAAGGTGTGTGTAAGTATATTTATAATAATTCTCATAAAAACATCCTAGTATATTAAGGATACTGGTTTTGTTATAAAATAAAGGAATGAAAATATTTTGGGAGTTGGATAATTCAAAGAAATGAAAAGAATTTAAGATAAACGGTTACCTTTAATTCGGGTAACTAACATGGTTTGAACCAAAAGGACCTTTTGAAGAGCCCTATGACTAAGGTAAGGATTATAGGATGAAGATGGAGATATTGAAAGCTTATTTGTGCAGGGTTTGGATGAGCCAAGGGGCTTGAGAGGTGTGAGAAATGGGTAAGAAGTGATGGATTTTTATAAGGTGGAGGAGGGGATCATTAAAGTGTGAAAATATTATTTTATGATATAATTATAATCGGTTTATAAACGACCAAAACTAATTAAAGTCAAAGATAATATGATTATGGTCAAAATAAAATCATACAATAATAATTTTATAGGTTTTTGATGTTATTTTAATATTTATAATCTTATTTTTCAAATTATTTATTAATGAGGTAAATACTGCGTCATTTTTGTGTCATAAATATTTTTGATTATTTGATGTCTAAAAATTATAAAACAAATACCATGATGTAGGAAATATGTTTATCTTTCTAATGAATATTTATAGTTGAAAATATAACTTATATAGCCCCATGTAAAAAATTAATTTACTAAAAGATATTTGCTTGTGTAATTTTGGTGTTTACTTTAAATTAATTAATCTATAGTGTCATTATCACTCCCAAGTCGCTCCATGGGGTCGCAAAATCGACTAAAAGATGCATGTGGTCTTAAATGACTCAACCAATAAGGATATGACTAGTGTTAAGGTAATTTTATATTATTTTTAAAAAAATACCTTGAATTACCCTATTTACCTTTAACCATGGTAAATAAAAGTCAAATTTACTATTCACCAAAAAATTATTTTCATATTATTGAACCACATTTTACTTAAAAATAAAAACAACGTATGTAAGATTTTTTAAATCTAATTCACAGAAGTAGTAAAATTTCATTTAAATTAAAAAGTTAGTTTTTTAACAACTACTTAGTGGTTTCACTATTCATCAAAAATTGATGTTTTCCAGAAAAATACCAAAAATCCATCCAAATCTATATTTGATATTCTGATTTCAAAAATGATGTCTATTTTACCAAATTCAAAACATATAAGTTTCATTAATTAATTTAAAATTAATTCCCGTTATCAAAACAAATAGTGTGTTTTTTAGAAACAATAACTATCAAAAGATTGATACATGCTTATGTCCAATTTCAATGTGAAATTATTTCCAATTACCACCATTGGATTAAATGGTAAAAACATAATATAATTACTCTTTAAAACCAATAAAAAAGATAACCTAACCATATAAATAAATTATATTAAAAGGCACTTTTGAATTAAAATATTGTATTTTTCACTATTCATAAAAAATGAATTTTATCAGAAAAATACTAAATAATTACCCAAAGTATATTTTTATGTCCCAATTATAAATAAAAATTTTATTTATTCAAATGGAATATATAATAATGATCAAAACTATATTTAAATAGGGTTCTCCATTAAAAGGTAGTAAATCAACCATTTAAAGTAAATTATGTTTAAAATTAGATTCATTCACATTTTAAGCCTCTAACTTTTAGTCAATAGATGTAAAAACATTTAACAAAAATATAAAATCATTTTTTAGTTAATTAAATTCATTCCCGCCATTACAACGGCTAGGTGTTAACTACCATTTAAAATAATAATATTACATTATTAGTGTGTAATGTAACATTTCAAAGAACCCCATTGTTGTGTATCGGGTACACCATCGAACATAGAATCCCCTTTAATGTATAATTTAGTTCACAAATTTTAATAAACTTAAAAAATATCATGTTCTTTATTTATCTAGGATGTTAAAAAATATGTAAAAATTTAATTATAAATAAAATTAGGGTATGAAAAATGACAATATTTCAAAACCCTAATATCAATATGAATGTAATCCTTAGGAATAAATTTAGTCTGCACCAAAAAATGCAACAGGTTCTCCTTAAATGAGGATGGAAATCCATCTAATATTGAAAAATCTAGGTATCGTGACTAAAAACATAGTTTTGGAGGCCTTTTTGGCCTTTTTAGCCTAAAAAACATAACATATGTTAACATGTTTCATTATAATTATAAATATCATTGAAAGATTTGATTTGATATGTGGTAGAGTAGATACAAATACCCAGATCAGAATTTTTGGTCGTTTTATGTTTGTGATACTTTTAAAAATTATTTTTGACCTTTTTTGATTTTTTTGATTTTTTAGTCATTAAATTTATTTTAAATGGTTATTACCTAATAATAATAAGAAAATTATAAAACAAAAAAAAATTAGTTATTTTATAAGCCATTTTCACTAAATATATTATATGTTAATTTTAAATGCCTATTTAACTTATCTAAAACATATTTTAAAAATAAATATATTATATTTATATGAATATATTTATATTTATATATTAATATATTGTTTTTAATGAAATATTTTTTTTAAAGTATACGCTTACCAGTGCTACCAAAAAAGCACTGATAGGGGGGGTCTTTATCAGTGCTTCTAAAAAAGACATGATAAAACCCCCTTTAATCTACATTTTTTTACAAGTGCTTATAAAAGACTCCATTTGTCCTCACATTTTTAAAAACAATAGTAAGTGGTGGGACATTATCAACACTTGTAAAAAATAACTGATAAAGTCCACCCACCACATAAAATTTATTTTTTAACACTATTAAAGACTCTATTTAACAGCGGTAAAAAAACTCTTCCAGAGCCCCTTTAACAATGCTTTTTTAGCATTGAAAAAATGGATCTTTTATAATGACATTATCTATAACTGTTAAATCCATTGCATTGGGTAAACCCAGCTTTTTATTAGTGGTAGTTCTGAAATATTGGTGTGTTAAGGGAAGAACATTGGTAATGGTGGTTCTCTCAGAATAGTTCCACAAAAATGAATCATTCAACACTATATGAAAGAAATGTCAATAATGAATTTTAATGTCAGATGGCAAGGAACTAGGTTTCTCAATGTAAATAGGAGTTATAATGTATTGATCTATATAGAAGCATTTGGAATATAATTTTCATATTTTATGTTCATGGTACGTGGACTGTAAGATGACCTGGCCATGTGGGGATGCCCTTCCCATGATTCATAATCCCATGTGAGCTATGTTTCGATTGAGAAATAAATAATGGATAGGGATTCTATTATCATGTTAGGGAGAATCAATTAAACCTGCTACAAGAACCAATTAACACTAGTAGGAATAGAGTGACTTATTTAACTAATAATAAGGTATCTGACCTAAATTATTTACATGGATAAAAACCATAGTGGATAAAATCATACCCATGCTTAGAATTTGTAGATATGCCTGAGATTAAAGGTCTTGGTGTCATTTTGTATCCTATGGTAATAGGAATTAGGTTTCACATAGTAATCAGTAAGGATTTCCAACACTAATGAAACTCATATAAAGGGAAGGGGACAAAATTTAAAATATTGTTTCACGTTCAAGAGGTTGAATCTTGGAATCACTACATTTCTCATTAAGATGAGAATCAATCCACACATAGTTTATAGAACTCCATGTAGTGTAAAATCATGTGGTAAGGAAATAAGATCCATGGAAGGTGTGACAAGAATTGATGTAGGGCTTATTCATTAAAAGTGGACCATATGTTTAAGAAATCCTCATCTAACAAGAGTTTTCTCAAATCATCACAAGATGATTACTAGTATTTTTTCTCTAGAATACTATGCTTGGTTCCTAGGGTAAGACTATATTATAACATAATTTTTAGAATCTATTTTCATATTGTATAACATATTGTGACTGTTAAGGTATGGTTTTTACCATTTAGTGTCATGTTACAAGGACTAATTCATGTAATTTTGCATCATGCAGGAAAGAAAAATGTTGGATTTTAGTATTGGTTTATACAACTAAGACTATATGTCATTAATAACATGAAATATTTTTTTTGATAAATCCTTCATTGGAGTGGGTCTAGTATTCTCATAATCCATAGTGATTAATGAATATGCTCCATTAGAATAAATATTGTGTATATAAAAACTTCCTTTCCATTTTGGTTCAATATTTGGAGGTATCTTCATGAGGTATCATCAGGGAATTGGGATAAATAACTACTCTACCCTAAATAAATGAGTTAAGGTGAACCTTATTTTAATGTATGTTCTATACAATTTTAGTGAAACTAAAAATGATACAGAGCACACAATTTTATATCATGCATTCATTCCAATTCATCCAAAAATTCTTAGGACCTCTCTTCTATATAAAATTGATCGTAGATGGATATATAGAGTAAAGAAACGATTAAATTTATGTATAAAACTTATTATAACTAGTATACCAATTAATACGAGGTCACACAAATTAAATTTTGGGTCGTGGTATGGTAGAACCAAAATTCATGTAGATTTTTTTCAGGCTGGGATATATTATCCTTGTCCACCATTTGCGAGAGTTTGTTGGAGAGGGTTTCTTGAAAATTTCAATCTTTCCAATTTCCAATACAAAATAGTGGGATGAATGGTTAGACTCTAGGTTATATTTCTAGTACATTCTATTCAAATAAGAATAACAATATTTGGTGTTTTTGTATTCAATTATTGAAGGAGGGACACCAACCATGGAATTTATGTTACTCTTCATGAAATTAGTAATTAATTTTTTACCAACTTCATTAATGGGTAATGATTGTGCCCATTTGGAGAAGAATTCAATAAAAATGGGTATATATTAAAACATCTATATTATAGATGGTTGGTAGGGTCCCACAACACACATTCTTCATTTGGTGATTAGTTGGGAGTATTTTGTAGTGTGAAACAACTATTTTGGTTGTTGGATTAAAATGGTATGCACCTGATATATATGAATCATTTTTTATCAATTGGGTGTAATAATGTATCATTTTATACTAGAAATGTAAAATTATACTAATTTTCAGAGAATTTTTGGTTCATAACTGGTGGGAACCACAAGGACCATAATAGAAATTCTTTCATGACAACAATAATCACCTCTCTATTGATGTACCTAATAATATCACCATATAATCCTCGATTATAGATGTTATATTAGTTATTCAGGCTATCACTGTGGGTAATATTTACTACTTATCATAAGATTTAATCTTTTTTTTTGATCTATATAATTAAAGAGTACCACATTGACGGTATTAGATGATAGGTTTCATCCTACCATTTGTAGTATTATCTAGTTGAAGGATGTAATTGATGTAATTGATCTATTATATGATACTCTGAACAAATGATGCTATCATTCTTCGATATGGGAAGATAACAATTATTTAATATCTATTTGGATTTTGAAAAATTTATAGATTCACATACAAATTAATATTATTTCACATTATGTGACATTGGGATGTGAGTATGTATTAGTTCTTAGAGGGATTTTCTTATCAACTCTATGATAATCTCAAGAAGATGAATCCATTCATCTTTAAGGATGGTGTGATGATCATTAGTCTATAATATTACATATTTGATTCAAATTTCAAATTAAGATATGTCACATTTATTTTCATCATGTGTTCTAATCCAACAATGAGGGAGAGGTATTCTGCCACGTTATTGGTTCATCCTCCTAAAAATAAGAAATAATAAGGAAAGGAACCTTTATAGAAGAAATAATAATGACTCTAAGGAAAATATTGTTGATCTTAGGTTCTCTCATCATCTTTTCCATTGGGATTTTAGAAATGAAAAATAAATTACTCTCTCATATTTTAATGGATTCTTGGAAAGGGAATATTTCTTCATCCAATAGTTCGATATTTGTAGGTATTTATTCCAAATAAGTTTTATTTGTGATGAAATTTTCCAAATAATGTCCCTTTATTTATTTCTTTGGTATGAACTAAATGTCAAATTAATGTAGGAAGACTTCCCACAATTCCAATAATCAAGTAAACATAGGTTAGCTAAGGATCTACTTGAGAGGGTCAACTCGAGAGAACAAATATTCCTCATGAAGCCACATGTACTGTTTCAATTTTGGAATCAAAATGATTAATGAAAAATAGTATTCGTGATATCTAAATATGGAGTCGTATTATTGATTGTTGTTTTTCTAAGATAATAGATACTATTTCAATTCTAGAGTCATTATTCTATTTGAGGAAATAACCCAGTGACTCCACTGCTATTATCACCTATAATATTAGGCGGCATCAACACTAGTAGACTTAGTGAATAATTCATGAGATTTTCTAATTATTCTTGATAGACATTAGTCCAATAGACATGGATATTTTTCTAATTATGGTAATAAATGGAATGAACATTACAGCAATATTATATGTAAAAATTTTAATCTATTAATGACTTCCTTGTAGTGCTCTAAACTCATTGAGTGTTGTATGAGGTAATCTACCATGGATTTAATTTTACTTCTTGGAATAGATTTCAATGCCTCAATTGAGTAATATGAAGTTGTGGAACATTCTAAATGTAAAACTAAAATAACCCATCAAGTGGCTCATTTTAATTTTGGGTTGTCAAATCATATTGAAATTTTCTTTGATGATATCAATATAGCTAGACCATTTATGATATTTTACAACTAGATAATTAATATATTACTTGATATAATTTCCTAGAAAAACCTCAATGATTTTGTTCATAGCTTGTTCGTATGTATGAAAAAACATTCAGACCATAGGGAAACACCTAGTATAAATATACACATTGAGGATCTCTAATGGAAGTGACATATTCATCTCAAAAGGTCACTCAAATTTGGTTAGAACGTAAGTATCCATCCATGAAACAATGATCTTGCTAACTAATAGTCGCATCAACCAGATGTTCTTTAATTGGAATCGAGAAATCATGTTTTTAACATTTTTTTTGTTTTGATCTATGAAACTGACACAAACTCAGATCTACCCATTTTTTCATCATGTATTAAACTATATTGAAGATACATTTTCGGTTATGGAAATCCAGAATGAAGGATTTTTATGAGCTTATCATCTTTGGCTTTAACTTTGGTATCATAGGGAAAATGTGTTCATATGGCTACTTATATGTATATATGATGTTTTACTATAATACTAAGGTAGTATGTAGACACTGCGGACCAAAGCCTATGATTTATTTTAAATTATAGGAGAATATTTCTCAATGATACTTAAAGAAGGATGCATATTCCTATTTCTATTTTATGGTAATAGTTGCATTGATTACTGTTTGGATTGGATCTGTTTCCATTTATAGATTTATTTGATGGAGTTTAAAAAACAATTATAGAGAATCCATCTTTGAAAGCTAGAGAAACATCATTGAGATCATTATCATCATCCTCATCATTTTCATCTTCTTCTATGTCGATATGTAACACCCTGATATTTTGGAAATTATTTATTTTTTGAAATAATTTAATATTTTAAATATTTTTCATTCCATGAAACACTAAATATAGCTTGTGTTATGTGAAAGCACCAAGTAATTTTTTCTTTTTATGGAAGACTATTTCGAGAATGTTCTACATGAAACAATTAGATTATCTTGTATTGCATACAACATTATGTTTTTCCTGTGTCATATACAATGTCGAGTTCCTTCAACAACTTGTGTGATAAGAAAGACCTAGTTTTTTCAAACTAAAAAATACTATTAATAATTTTATTAAAATATTATTATATTTACAACTAGCCATTTGAATAAATGTTTTGAATAAGATTAAATAAACTATGAAAATATTATTTATACATGTACATAAAATTAATCATTTTTTATTAATTTTTTTAAAATGAAATTAAGATCTGTTTGAAAATCAAGAAATTATTTTTCTAAGAAAACCACATTTCTATGTACAAACACAATTGTTTCTCAATAAATTTAACAAACAGCTTTTTATGAATTATTTTAACAAAATATGAATATTATATATTAAATAATCATTTTTACACTCATCCAATAGATTATAAACGTATAAGATATGAATAAAACCAAATTTATGAATTAAAAGATGTATTTTTCTAAAAGGTAAATCTACTACCTTTTAATGGAGAACCTATTTTAAATATATTTTTTGAACCTTTTATAATTTTTATTTGAAAAAATAAACTTCTTTTTAATTAAATATATAAAAAATTAATTTAGTTTAATTTTTGGTATTTTTCATAGATGATTCATATTTTGATAAATATTGAAAAAAACCCATAATTTTAAATGAAAACTACTTTTTCATCTATTTTATTTATATAGAGAAATTATATTTTAAATTTATTTTAAATAATATATATAACCCTTATCAATAAATTAATACAATTATGTTAATTTTATATAAATTCACATTGAAATTGGATATAAAAACATTTCAAACATTTTAAATTTTTTATTTTAAAAACCAGCTTTAGTGACATGTTTTCTTGACTAGTTATAAATTATTATTTTCAAATTCCATGTTCATAATTTGGTAAAATGGATTCCATATTTTGAATATAAATAATTTATAATTTCTATTAAGTAAAAAATATTTTTTGACCAAAAATATTATTATATTTAATTAAAATTAATTACAATAATTAAAGTAATCAAATGAGCATAATTAATGAACAGACATAAAATATAAGGTGTCAAAATGACACTAAAATTGTCTAAAAAATATTGGATAGAAATATTTATACAAATAAACCTCTAATTATTCATAATGATCCATTTTTAATCCTCAGGATAAAGTAAAACATGGGGAGCTCACAATTTGTTTCCAAAATTTCAAGTGTGTCCTTTTCCTCACTTATAAAAGTCCCACAACTCTCCCCATATATTCACATGTCTCAAGCCCATTGTCATGGAAAAAACTTATCCAAATCACCTAAAAAATTCCATAACATACTCTTAGAATCCTTAATTTAGCAATAATTCTATCCAATGAAGCCCTTTGATGATAACCAAAATGAGTTACCCAAAGAAGAGGTAAGACCCTTCAACAACAACATTTGTTTTATCTGTTTCTAAACCCACTAAAATATTGATATTCCATGAATAAATAATTACCAAATTATCCTAAATTGATTGATATATTTTTATTCAGATTTTATGAAATATCATCACACAAACATCTGTCATATGGGATACACAATCATCATTCGTGTGTACAGAAGACTACCGCCTTATGAACCGAAGTCATTAATTCTTCCATTACAAACACTCAAGATTCAAGATAATAACCAGAATAAAATTTCTATATGATATATATGATATTTATGATGTTTTTAGGATTATTTAGTTATTATATAACACATATTATCTTGATTTCCATTTTTTGGAATATGATAACTTTGTTTGGGGACGTGTGGACAACTACCTCCAAAAAGTGATGTGATTCATTAACACTTCGCATTGAATGTATTATGGATGAGTTTAGTAAAATTATATGATATGTATGAAACAATAATGATACTAAAATTATAATATGTACATATGTATACATATATATATATATCAATTAATTACATTCTTTCAATACGATACGAAAACAGAAACAACATTCATGCGTACGTATAACCTACCATATCGATGAATGATGTATTCCATTTCATATTTATATATTTTATAGATTATTATAAATAAATATATAATGAATATATATTATATTTATATCATCTTTTTCATCAGTGAAATAATTAAATCATGATATATGTAATGTGATCAAGATTAAAAGGACAAAATATATTAGAAAAAGCAGTTATTACCCAAAACATAACATTAAAATGGAATTGTAAATAAAAGTTTAATCTAGAGTCATAATAAAATAATATATGGTGTTTTATATAATATTATGGTAAATTAGTATTTTTATTGTAAACTTATGTTTATTATATAGTACTTTTGGACATGTATGATGAAATTCAACACATATGGTAAGTAAATTTCATCTCACTTTTTATATCCATGAGAAAAATTCCATATTCACCACTCATTTCTTTTGTATGGTGTATATAATACCCTATTAAATTTTATATCAAGAATTTAATTTATTTAATGATATTAATTGTTTTAATTTATTCCATTCTTTCATAGATCTCATGATTCATATGTTACTCAAGTAGTTAGGGGATTTCTAATCTTACTTCTATTTCTACGAGACTTATGCAATATTCACCACATGTTTCTTGTGTTTGGTGTATATATTTTCTAGGAATGTATTATATTATATTTATATTTATATTTATGGGTATTTAAATATCCATTTTATGATATCTCTTTAATGGGGTTTACGGTTCAAAAGTTACCAAATCGTTAAGGAAATTTTGTCTCTATTTTCCTTCTTTGAGGCACATGTTTTATTATAAACCTATATTCTTTTATAAGGTGTATATATTATCAATTTTAAATTTTATATATTTAATCTTATTATTTTAATTATATTATAATTTTTATTTTATAATATTATCTCATTGGGATTGAGATTTAATGTTACCAAAGTGGTAAGAGTTTATAGTTACAATCCCATTGTTTATCACGATTGTTTATGATTATGATTCCCTTGGTGAAATATTATGTTCCATATCTCAATAATTCTAATAATTTTATTATACTCTATTAATTAATGATATATTATTTTATTTGTATAATTATTTAACTCTTTGGTACTTATGATAATGAAGGAAATGTTTTTAAGAAAATATCACCATATTTCTATCTTTGGGAGAAAATATGTTTTATTCAAAAAATCATGTTTTCAAAAATGTTTTTATTTAAATATGATTTATGATAATTTTCATGGAAAAAATATTTTTAAATTTTTTTATGGTTTTGAAATCTATTTTCTGTGAAATGTTTTCCAAAAATGTTTTATATTTTAAAAAGACTTTTTCAGAGAAGAAAATATATTTTCCGCATGAAAGGAACTTTAAAAAGATATTTCAAAATTATTTTCAATCTATGATGACATTATTTTGTGTTAATATTTAATTTTTAGGGACATGGTATAGGATTTCCATTCATAATATTTCTTTAAATGGGTTATTTTTTATGGATTGATGTTTATGAAATAGGTTTCTTTTTGATGAGTTATATATTTACGAAACCTATTTCTCTTTATGGACTATATTCTTATGAAATCCACTTATTATCAAAGGTTATGCTTTGATGAAATGATTTTTAAATATTTATCTTTTCTATAGGTTATGATATGATGAAATGTTTACGATACCCATTTCATTTCATGGGTTATTATTTAGTTGTTTAGGATCCTATGGAATATGTATGTATGATTTAATTATGAGATGTGTGGGACCTATATATCCCTCCAACACATTAGATAAACATCTATATCTCAAAAGATAATGATTGGAAACAAGTCAAAAATCCTGATCCACTATGGGAATAAGTTGTAACTTGATCGATTATTAGGAAATTACAACAACTAGGGATGGTGATGTATCATGCCTATTAGGTTTAGTCCCCATTAAGTGCCATGATATGTTTTGGTAGTGAGACTTGTTTTATAGGGAATGATATTAGAATTTTATTTGTATGATATAATTACATGTCCTATTCCAATGATGTTATTGTATGTATTATGATCTTTATTCCCTTATGATTCATGTCATATTAACTTACAATATTTATTCCATGATCCATGATTATGTTCTTTGATATGAAGGGTATGATTTTTAAAATGTTATTTTCATGTTCTAATACCCTTATTCTTTTGTTATGATTACATATATAATTTATTTACCTTTACATAGAATCTAATATCACACTTTATTATGTTCCCTTCCCCATCTTATGAATAATGGTTTTTAGTAGGAGTAATAAATGGGAAGATCATTGTGAGAAACATTGAAAATATTTCACCAAGTTAGAAGTTTGTGTTCGAAGTTACCAAAGGCACTAATATATTACATTACTCAGGTATTTACTTTTTAATACGCTGAATAATATTATATTATGATTTAATATGAACTTATATTAAGCCTATGTTTCATTAGTTGGTATGGAATGAAAGGTTTATTCAACCTTTAGAGTCTTAGACGAGACAACTTTAGTCATATCCAAAGGGATATTTCTAGTTATATGTATAGAGATATCTCTAAGGATAAGCCTAATTCGTCATAGATTTTGAATAAGGTGTAATAATTTGGACACCCTATATGTTATTTTTCATGATTATTTTGTTTTCTTCTATGATAAGTAATTATGAAAAATGATTTTTGGGATTAGTCAATGGTAGGAACCAGAAGGAACTAGGTTAACATTGAATGTCACAAATTTTTTTAATGAGTATTAAAATGGGATGATGACTAAGTAAAATATATTTTGATCATTTCTAATCAATTTTCATGGAACATGATTAATAATTTGTACCTTAGTGAATTTTCAAACTCACCAAGCAAGAATAAGAAAAAAATTTGAGAGCATTCAAGTAATAGAGACCATAGGGGAAAGAAGATTCAGTAAGATATGTGTTGAGAATGTGGAAATAAATATCCTAATGAATGTCTCAATGGAATAAGAAGAAGTTTTGACTAAGGAAAATAAGGACACAAAGAAAGTAACTGCAAATTTAAAATTAAAATTTCAGTTAACATGATGGATTGAAATATTGGCTTCCCTAAGGTATTGTAAATAGTAAAATGTTTTCTGTATAGAAAGTGTGGACATTAAGAAAATAAATTCATTAATTTAAAATATCTGGACGTTAATTAAAAATGTTGTATGAGTAACTATTTTGATGATTATGATGAAGAGACCAAGAACAACATATGAAAGGTATGAGTTTCTCTACTAGTATTATTTGTAACAATGATTAAATTGAGTTTGATGAATGTTAAGACATGATTTTCATGTCATTTTTAGGAATTTGGTATTAATAAATTAGATGATGAATCCTTGTTAATATCTTATGGATTAAGTGGAATAATCAATGTTTTTATATATTTGGATTCAAGAATTATGTTATATGAATTATGAAATATATAAGTATTGTTCACTATATGTTAATCACAGAGGATTTACAATAATATATTGTATGGATTTTTTACTAGAAAAGTGATTTAATGGAAAGGTGAAATTCATAGGAAACACTATATTAAGGGAAATACAACCCTTAGTATATTCCATGAGGATGAGATAATGATGTCTGCTAAAGATATGTTTGACATGAATAAGTAAATTGGATGGTACTTAATACCTCAGAACTAAGAAAGGATTTGATGAAAATGTCGTTTATGTAATTTTTAGTAAACTTTACATCATTTTTTGATTTATGGAATTTATCTAATGATCTTTAGAATAATAAATCATGAATTTTTTTAATTATTATTTATGGTAATCTAAGTTATTATATTATTTCAAGAGAATATGAGATGAATTTATTTATATGTTTGGAATGTAATAAGAAATAAATAGTTTTTGATATATGGGGGATCAATGTTATGCTAATTTTGAGAAATACAGTGACCATCTATCTAAGGTTATGGATTTTCATCTTTTAAAAGGGTTAACAGAATAACTATTTTTGAAATGGTTTATTGTATAAATCAGATGAGACTTCAGATATTAAAACATTATCACTCTATATGAGTATTTATGCATAATGGATAACCTATGCTAACCATTATTTTGTGATGTAAACAAATGAGAGATAGAATTACCTCTCATTCTATTTATAGATCTCGTGATTTGATAGTTCTTTAGGAATGAAAAATTCCCTTTTATTCCTTGGAGTAAGAGATGAAGTGGGAATTAATCAAGGGACAAACAAAGGGTGAGATTATTCTAAATCAAGTAAGTATATATTCTCATGAAAATTTTAGTACTTTAGGAAAAAGATCTTGAAACAACATTGTTTCTCTTTATCATCGCTTTTTATGATATCAATGATGTTTTGGAAGGCATATTGGCATATGGAATTGTGATCATTAATAGTCTCATTACCATGTTATATATCACTCTCCATCTGAACTTGATAGTTAAATTTGTACTCCATGTCCATGTTTTCACTTAACACCTATGTTCTACCATGTGGAAACCTAGTTGATAGTCACCTTGGGTAACCTTAATGTTTCCACATTTCCCTTTTTATGGGAAGTTTCGTTATTCAATTTTATGTTCTGTGTTTATATGGAAGGAACATTAAAGTATTAAAACATTGATGAACAAGATGAATTTCTTGGGAGATTTCATTTTAAGGGGGTACAATGTAACTCATCAAGATTTATTAAAATTGTAATATATATATTAATTAATTTAATCTTTTCAATATTCCCCACGGAACACTTATTATAGCTTGGGTATATGAAACACTAAGTTATTATTTCTTTGAATGAAGTACCAAGTCGATATTGTGCTACATTAAATACAGAAATTTGTTTTTTGGTACACACAACACTATGTTTACCTTTTTTATATACAATGCAGAATTCCTTAAAAAACATGTGTGACACAGAAGTCATGTTTTTACCATACATCATACTATTAATATTGTTATAAAAATATAATTATTGTGATAATCTATCCATTGTAATGGATGTTGAGAATAATTTTAAATAAATTTTGAAAATTTAATTTACACATCAAGCCAAAATTAATCCTTTGGTTATCAATTAGTTAGAAATGAAAGTAATGCCTATTTGATCATAGGGAAATTCTATTCCTAAGAAAACTATTTTTATATGTACAAACACAATTTTATCTCATTAAATTTAACAACCATCTTTTGAATAATTTTTTCAATAAAATTTATATTTTATATATTATATAAATATTTTTAAAACTCATCTGATAGATTCGATAGGCATAAGAAACAAATAAATCCTTTTTTTAATAAGAAGACATATTTTTATAAAAGGTAATTTCACCACCTTTTAATGGAGAACCTATATTAAATATAATTTTTGAAACTTATATAATTTTTATTGGAAAATTTAAACTTTATTTTTGAAATTTTTTATCAAAATATACTTTGGGTTAATTGTTTGTAATTTTTCATAGAGGTTTCATATTTTGAGGAATAGATAAAAAACAACTGATTTTAATTGATTTATCATATAATTTATGTATATAGTAAAATAATGTTTTAAAATGGTTTTAAAGTATATTTTGATCAATTATATGTAAATTAATCCAATTTAGTTCATTTTAACCAATTTAAAATTTAAATTGGATATAAAAACATTTCAAACTTTTGAACCCTTTTGATTTAAAAACCTGATTTTACGACATATCAACATGATTAATTTTAAATTATTTTCTGTCAATTATGTGTTTATAATTAAGAAAAATTAATTATTTATTTAGAATTATAATAATTTATAATTTTTATAAAATAAAGAATATTTTTTTAATAAAAATATTAGTAAATGTATTAAAAATTAATTACTGTAATTATGGTAAAAAAGAGCTTAATTAATGACTAAACTTAAAATATAAGGTGTAAAAAGAACCTATAGTGGTCTAAAAATTATTTTCTGGAAATATTTATACCATCACACCACTAAGGATATTTAATGGTCTATTTTGAACCTATGGGGACAAGTAAAATGTGGGAATCACAAAATTATTTTCAAAAATACTAAGTGTGTCCTTTTCCCAACAAATAAAAGGTCCCCAACTGTTCCCCTATCCACTCACTTATGATTCCATTTAGAGTTGAACTAAACTATCAAAATATCATCCAAAATTCCCTCAATATATACTAGAAGACACCCTTTTTTCATATGTCCAACCAATTAATCCCTTTGGTAGAAACCAAAAGTATTTTCCCAAAGAATATGTAACACGCTTTAGAAAGCACTTTTGTTTTATCTCATTCCCCCACCCAGAAAATTTCATTTTTACATGATTTTATAATAAACTCAAAATCATAAATATACTAATATTTTTTATCCTATGGTTAATACCTACACTCAAACACACTTCCATAAAATGAGATACACAATCAATATTCGTGTGAATGGAGGACTACTGCCTCGCGGAACGATGTTGTTCGTTCTTACATTTCCAACTATCAAGGTGGAAATAATATTTTAAATATTTATTTCATATGATATATATGATATTTATTAATTATTTATTCTTATTGAATTATTATATAACACATACCTTCATGCCTTATTTTTTTGGAATATGATAACTTCATTTACAGAAGTATTGACCACCGCCTCCTCAAAGTGATGCAATTCATTTAAATATTGCATAGAATTAATTGAGGATGAGTTTATTAAAATTATATGATATTTATGAAATAATAACTCTATATTAATTATAATATATATATTTATGTATATATATATATTTCAATTAATTTGACATGAAAATGGAAACAACATTCATGCATACTTACGACCTACCATCTCCATGAACGACATATTCCATTTCATATTTTTATCTCATATATTTCTTTAAAATTAATTATATATTGAATATATATGATATTATTTCATTTTTATATCCTTTAAATAATTAAATCATGATTTAAGTAAGTGGATCAAGAATAAAAAGTCAAAACATATACAAAAAACAAAGAGGCTATTACTTAAAAAATAACATTAACAAGAAATTGTTAATAAATGTGTAATATAAAGTCATAATAAAATCATATATGGTATGATATATAATAATAATTTTTGTAGATTTATAATAAAATTATATTTATTATACTGGAGGTTTTAATGTGTATGAATAAAATTAATACATAAGGTAAGTGATTTTCATCTCACTTTTTATATCTGTGAGATACAGGTCATATTCACCACTCATTTGATTTGTGTGTTGTATAAACTATCCAATGAAATTTAATATAATTAATTTAATTTATTTAATGATATAAAAAGTATAATTTTTTACATTCTTTCATATATCTCATGATTTATATGTTACTCAAGTAGTAAGGGGACTTCCCATCTCACTTTTATTTCTGTGAAACTTATGCCATATTCACCACTCAATTATTTTTCGTGGTGTATATACTGACCATAAATGTATTATATTATTATAATACTAAAATTTATGGGTATTTACGTATCCATTGTTTATCTCTATTTCATGGAATATACAGCTCAAAATTTACCAAATCATTAAAAAAAATATTGTCACAATTTTCCTTCTTTAAGGAACATGTTTTTCTATACACCTATATTATTTTTATAGGTGTATATAATTTCCATTTGACATGTTATATTATTAAACTTGTTATTTTCCTGATATTATAAGCTTCATGTAATGTTATTACCTCATAGGTATTATTATATAAAGTTACCAAAGTTGTAATAGATTATTTCCACAATCTCATCTTTTATCAGGTTTTTTTATGATTATACTTCCATTAAAAAAATAGTATGATACATATCTCAAGAAATATCATTAATTTTTTAGTTCTATGGTTATTAATGATATCTTCTTGTATTTTTACCATTCATCCGTAGTTATCTAATAAAGATAGTTAAAGAATTGTTGTAGGAAAATATGACATTATTTCACTCTTCAGTCGAAAATCTATTTTATTAAAAAAACTATGTTTTTAAAAAAATATTAATTGATATTTTAGGATAATATTAAATGAAAAATGATTTAATTTTTTTATGTTTTTAAATGTTATTTTTAAAGAAAATTCTTTTCAAAAATTATTTATGTTTTTAAAAAGTATTTTTCAAGGAAAAAAGAATATTTTCCTCAATATATGTTTTCTAAAAATATATTTCAAAATTATATTCCATATATGATGGCATATATTGGGGTTAATCATGCCGTAAATGTTATATTATCCAGAGGTTCCAATAATATTCTTTCTCTGAATGGTTTAAGTTTTTATGGCATGATGTATATGAACCCCATTTCTCTTTCATGGGTTATATGCTTATGAAACCTACTTCTTTCCATGGGATATGATTTGATGAAATGATAATGAAACCTATCTCTCTTATACATGTTATGATAAGATGGAAGCTTTATGATACCCATTTCATTTCTTGGGTTATGATTTGATGTTTTATGATGTTGTGGCACATTAATGTATGTTTTCATTTTGAGATGGGTGGGACCTATATCTACCTCCAATGAACTAGGTAAAGATTTATATCTGAGGAGAAAATGATAAGAAAATATTTGATAGGATTGATCCACTATAGGAAGAAGAGAAAACCCAATCCACTATGGGATAAAGTTGAAACCCAATCCACTATAGGAAGAAGGTGTAACATGGTCCACTATATGGAATGGAATATGAACAAGGATGGTAGTGTGTCCCACCCAGTTGGTATAGTACCTATGAAGTTCCCTAATAAATTTACAAAATACTCCTTGACTTATAGAGAATGGTAGTACATGTTTATGTGTCTTACAAAATTCCATGTCTTATACCTATGTTATGATTTTATTGATCATTCACTTGATTCACTATTTATTATTTATATAGTAATTTCCACTACCGTTTTTGTGGATATACTTTTGATACACATAATCACTCCATTGATAATGTCTTATGTCCTTGATACGAACTTGATAAGAGTAATCTTAACTCAATTTACATTCATTGAGTTAAACATCTGAGTCATTGGTGTTGTTTTTACTAGAATATGTGTGAATGTACTCTGATTGATTTACATTGAATATCCAATCATATTGAGTGTATTTATATTTTTCACACATAAATATGTCATTGATTTATTCTTAACCTAAGGATACAATCTTTATAAAGAATTTCATCTCAATTATCATTCCATTGAAACTTCATTGTTATTATACACCAATTTACTTTTATATGGTGTATATAATGTACATTGACATAGTATATCATGAATCCCTTTATTATCATGATATTATAAAGTATTTATTATCTCATTTTTTTGTATTCAATTGTATCTCTTTTGGTTAGGAACTTTAACTAAAATATCATTTTAAAAGTTTTAATGATTTATTCTTCTAAATATTTCTCATTAATGTCCTTGTTTTAAAAATGGTTTTAAGGATTTATTTATTTTTACAATAATTTTTTAGAATTAATATTCATTTTAAAAGTTTCAACGTGGTATGGGACACTTTGATTCAAAAAATCTATTTTAAATGGCTTCTTGATAAATAGTGAGACTTTTAAATGTTTTCAAAAAAAGGGGTATATTTCTCTCAAATATTTTTGGTGATTATTTTCATCTATGTCAATATACTCTATTATTATTGATTGAGGTTAATATATTATTATAAAATCTTCCATATTTTACTGAATGAGTTATGTTTGACTGTGGATGTGTTATTTTTATATCATTCATGAATTATAGTTAAAATGTGTGCATTTCGTATGCTCATTTTAATACGACTGTTTAGATTATGTTTCAACCATTTCATATGAGGAATTCATTGGACCAAGTAAATGATGGGTGGAGCCCACTATAGCTCCTCGATGCATCGGTAGGTCTCATGAGACAAACTTGTGTCCAGGAATAAGGCCTTGAGAAAATCTTATTTTTAGTCTTGGCACGAGGCCTTGACTATGTAGTTATGATGTCGAGAATTTTTCATTCCATCATTATGAGATCAGCTATTGATTTTTCATGTGGTTATTCGACTAGTAGAATACCCATTACTATGTGTTGTTATGCCTTTATTTACTCATCTCATATTCTTGCCATAAAGTGTTCTTGTTTACTATTTGTAGAGGCATGTTTTTTAATTATTCACTATGCCTATTGTTTATGTTATATTCTGCAATATTTCATAATCTTATTGAGAATTTGAGCTCACCTCTTTCTTATGTTTTAATTTCCCAGGATATTAAGAAGTTAGTTATGAGTGAATTGCAGGAATAATCATGGAAGCCTGGATGTTTCTAATGGAATACATTATTGTTTTTTTCTTTTCAATTTTTAATGTAGAATTAATGTATGTATCTTGTTTTTAAGAATACTAAATTGATCGATCCTTTGGGACTTGATTCCTTGTAATAATGCAAATTTATTAAAATAATGCACCGGCTCCTAGATTTTTGGGTCAGGGCGTTACACCTGGTGTGGGTAATATAAATGTTATTGAAATTATAAATCATGGGACCTCAATCCAAGGTTAATGGATAAACATCTCTTTGGGTTAAAAGAGTTGTATTCATTTACTTGTTTTAATTTTTTCTACATTGTAAAAGAAAGTGAATAGTTTATATATTTATTTTTTTATTATCTATTATATGATTTTGATATTTGTACATATGATTGATGTGATTATTATCAAATCATTTATCCAATATGGTCATATACACTTTTTATAGAATCATTAATTGTTTCACTCTATTTATCATAACCATTGTGATTATGATCCATATCATGCTTCCTCTGATTAAATCATCTTGTTATTGTGAATATGATTAATTTCAAATAGAACTTTTGTAATACTTATCGTAACGAACTGATTACGATACATTGTCCATCAGAATAAAGGCCCTATCTGATTATTTTTTAGATACGAAAGAGGTTTGTGAATTTGATTAGTTTAATTCTATTAGACTAAGTTTCCATTAAGAATAAAAATGAACTTTTTTAAACTTATAATTCACACCCTCCCCCCATTTTATTTTTTCATCTTCATATGCATTATGATCCAACATAAATGCATTTCCTTGTATCATTTATAGGTTATAAGGGGTGAATAATACTATTAGAAGAAGAATATATTCCCATTATGTTACTAAAGCAGGGATATGTCCTAAACATCTTCTTGAATTATTTCTAAGATATAAAAAATAATCATATATGATGGGAGGTATATATGTCTTCCCCTATTTTCTTTCAAGATGTGTCGATATGTTCCTCTAGTTCCTACCAAGCATGACTAGTATGCTTTATATACATGATCAGGTATATATACATGATCATAAGTTCATTTTATGTCTGGTTTGAGGGAATCTCTATATAGAATAAATATATAGGCATATTTTTAGTTTTTTTATCACCTCCATTGATGGGATTTTCTAGGCACTCATGTCTGAATGACCTGACCCAAATTTCATGGGGTGAAATCCTCATATTACTGAGGATATAGGTTTTAGATCCATTGGGGGTGGAAATTACTAGAAGGATTATTTTTTTGTAAATCTTATGTTTTTAAGATGAGGACCCTAAAGGCCTCATAATACACCTCCCTATATAAAGTTATGGACATGTTGTTTCTTTTCACGGAAAGGCTCCCAAAATGATTTGATATAGCAATAAGTGATATCTTCATTTTTTACCCCATCCATCACTAAGTAGATGGTTTGAGGGACATCATATCCTGTATTGATTCTCATATAGCCTACATGGTTAGGATTTTACCATTGCTTTGGGTTTTCAAATAAAATGAATTAGAAATCTGATGTTGAAGATGTTGGGTTGGTTATGAGATCATCCCTCTAGATGGGGACCAGTCTTATAAAACAATTGAATCATATGTTTGGTTTAGATTATAAGATTCTATATAAATTAAATATAATTCTATTAATAGTTAATGGATATGTACATTTATAAATCAAAATTAATAAAACCATTAATGAAGCATCATAATAAATTTTCATATGAAATTTATTTTCTTAAAGGATCCATGCTTGGACACTTCTATTTTGTGATATCATGAATGTTCCTAACACGTGGGAAAAACATCTATTTTTTATTAATAAAATTATTCATGTTGAGTTCACAATTTTTTTATAGAAATTTTGTTTTCCTTATATTTGATGGGGGTTGAGTATTGTTTTATAATCATTCACATCATGTTTAATATTTTTATTTCACATCCATTTTCCGATGGTTTCCAATGGGTTTAATTCATGGAACTAAAAATTTAAATGGATCTCATATCCATGATGAAATTTAGACCCTCTTTCCAATAGAAGGAAGTCATTGGAAAGCTCCATAGAGGACACGTAAGAACTAACATTGTTCAAGACGATGTGAGGTCAGGCTCATGGCACCATTTTTTGGGGAAATTATTGCCTACTTTGGGAATCTCTTATAAATTTGAGGAATATTCGTGAATAACATTTTAAATTAAAAATATATAATTGGTCATCTCTAGGTGTTAAAAATAAATTATTTACATGAACTTATGGGAAATCAAATATATTTATCCAAGTATCTCTATCAATACAACCATTTTTCTGAATATGAGGTTATCCATCGATGGAACCATATGTATGTATCATAGGTCATCATCTTGGTTTTGTTTATTGTTCTATAATGTTAGGATTAAGAAAATAAATTATGGTCTATGTAATTTATCATCAACCAAAGAGATAATAATTGTTTTTATATTGGAATTTGTCCTGTGATAGGGGATTCTAACATATCATTGTGAGTGGAATCAAAACCCACATTGTTCAGTTCCACTTAACGGGACATAAGATACCTTTAATGGTTATGTTATAGGGGAAAAACCATTCATTTTAACTTTATGTAGTATGTATGTTTAATGGAAAGGTACCTATTCTAGGATAGTGTTGGACTTATAATAAAGAAAGCCGAATTTAATTTGTTTGGTGGGGGATATGGCCTTATGATGGTGGCCCTCAGCGGTAATGTAAACCGATTATGATGGTATGAAAGGGGACTTGAATATACATAGAATACTATGAGGGGGAATGATCTTAATGGGAATATATCCCAATAAATAAGGTTACAAAATGGTATTATAATTAATAATTCCCTTCAGAATAGATTTGACCCTGCTGGGAATATGGACTATAAAAAATTAGGGTGGAATGGGGTGTTGGGTTTGAACTTCATAGATGCTTCCCATGTATCACAATTGGATGGAAATGAAATCCCACATATTCAGATAGGTTTTTGATTGCACCTAATAGGAGTCAATGTGGTTTCATCATTGGGAATATAACCCCTTGAGGTTTTTATCTCATAAGAAATTTTCCCTTAAAGGTGATGGTAACATGGTTTTGGGGATTACAACTAGTATGGGTCTAATAATTATGGTGATGGAATGGGCCCAAAAGGAACCTAGACCTTTGCGATAGATTTGACCATATGGGGGATATGTCCCAGATAATATTAGGATTTTTTAAGTATTGGTTTTGAACCAAGAAAGGATTTATAAGTATCCCTTTTGGATCGGAATCAAATCCCAAAATGTTCAGAAACGATGGGGATTATACCTATGGGGGAGGCCCATGTGGTTGTTTCAATAGTAGTGTAGTCCTTTTATGTTTTAATCTCGCATATATTTTGGTTCCTTAAGGGGTTGATAACATGATTTTATAGACTAATCCTAATAGGAGGCCCTGTAATAATGGTAATGGAAAGGGAATGAAAGGAATGTGGCACTCTGGTTTGGATTTGACCCTACTTAGAATATTTCTTAGAGAATATTAGGGTTAATGTAAGTGTTGGGCTTGAACCTCATAGAGGCTCCAAATATTTGCCTTTTTTCTGGGAATCGAATCCCATGATGTTCATATGGCTAGGGATTACACCTAGTAAGAGGATATAATTGTTTATTTATTAGGAATATGGAACCTTTATGGTTTTCTATAATAGAGAATATTTCCCATTACGGGGATGGAAACATGGTTACAGGTCTTACACCTAGTAATAAGATAATATTGTTAATATTTGATCATGATAATTACATGATTTCTAAATAACTCTAATCCCACATGTGTTTTTCTCAAAGTGAGAAACTAGGGGAAGTTAACGATTTTGAATTTACCCTAAACCCCTTCATCCAATTATTGATGATTAATAGGGTTTGAATGGTGGAGGAATTTACCACATGAAATAATAGGGGATTACACTAATATGAAATCCCTTAAAAATACCATCATATTCCCCCCCCCCCCTTAGATCGATGGTATAAATGAAGAGGTAGGGGTTATGGGTATAGATTTTTCATCTTATCCCTACAAGACATATTTCACCATCAATAAGGTTAGGATCCTCATTACCATGAGAATGAAGTATTTTGAACATTCTGAAGATTCCACCTACCATATAAGTGAATGTGGGGTATGGATTACAACAAGAATGGAATACTTGATGGGGGAAATACCAGTGTCCACTACATAGGCTTAATGAATTAGGAGTCCATAATGACTCTCTTAATGATTGAATTAACTTGTCCAAAATAAGATACATGATTTCATTTGGATAGTTCAGGAAGGAGAAATATGGGTAAGAACACTACATGGGATGTGGGGAGTGAGGCCACAAATGGAAAATAACCCAAGTATACCCCATTATATGTATTCTTCTTATCTATTTTGGTTGGGGGTCATGAAGGGTTCCAAAAAGGGGACTACATCAAGGTGTGGTTATTTTGTGTGTGTATATTGGAAACCTTTTTTGGTGGATAAATAAGTCATGTCATGATGGATCCCTTGTATTAATTTCCTTCGCAAAATGTGATAGGTAAATTACATGCAGTATTATTCTCTACTCGTATTTGTGGTCCGTACATCATTATTCTTATATCCATTTTCAAAGACTATGTGTTTATTATAATGATAAAAATTATTCCTTTCGAAATGGAAGGTTACCCTCCAATTGTACCCAACCCCATGTGGTTGAGTAATAGAACTGTCATCCATTATGGATTTTTTTTATTTGCGGGGATGTCTGGAAAATACATAACACCACATTATAAGAAATCACTTGTGACTTAGTGAAAATTAATCCTTGAACCATAAATTAATAAAACCATTTACAGGGGCATTATTTAACATCATACCACCACAAATGAAATTAGTTATTATATGAAGTAGTGACCAAACATAACATGTGAGAAATGGAGAATGAATATGCCAATTTATTATTCTTATTAATTTACCGATTTTAAATCCATGAATGGTTTAGAAAACTTTATTACAGATATTATTTCCTTTAAAATAGACTTCATATATTATATTAGTATTTTATTATGCCCAAATATATTTATAATGGATTTCTAACTCAGCAAAACCCACATGAGTGGTATTATGTAGATACATGCACTTAAATTAGGTTATGTTTGGTGAAACAATATCACGGGTATCATCTTAAGGATATGTTATCCCTAACATATACTAATTTCATTTGAATCATATTGATTTAATTTTAGGTCCTTTACATCAATGAGTACGTCTGTGTTGATTTTTTAAAAAAAATAAATTTTTCCCAAATGATATTGTGACACCCTTGGTTTGAGGTATATGACTATTAATTGATTTTTCCCAAGTGATGTGTATGGTTAGTTTTTGTTTCGGTTGTTTTGGAGATACTTTTTGGTGGGAAATAAATAAATTTATCACTATGAATAAAAACACCTTGGAGATGACTACTGTGTTGGATGAATATCCCTTATGTTGATTATATTTGTTCTAAATAAGGGATTTAATATATGTTACTACATATAAAGATTATATTGTGATAAAATAAAGTGAAGAGGTTCATGAAAGATTTTATATACATATTTCATGATGTTCTTGATATGAATTAAAATTTAATTACATTTTATAAAGGTGTTTAATGAGTGAACATTGTTTACTGTTGGATTATTTATGAATGTTGCAAAAAATATATTATTTTTACATGAATTTTGTTTTGAGAAAGACATGAAATATTTTAATATAAAAATATATTAAATGAATTATTAAATATAAAATTGATGATTTTAGTAAATACTTCAATGTGGAATTTTAGATAAGTTATTTTAATAATGTTTTGTAAAAATAATCCAACCTAGAATGAGTCATTCCAACAAAACTCTATTATTTTATCTATCAGGGTCAAATATGCTAGATATGGAAAAATTATGATGGTGTAAGTTTTTTAGGAGAAAATTAAATGTATATAAACAAAATATTTTGGAAATATAATTTATGGGTGCATGAATAGTATGCACGTAGCATGCATAGAGGGAGAAGTAGCATGTGATGCGAGGAGGAAACACGTATATATGAGTGTATAGTGAATCATGGATCCCAACATGGGTACATGTATGGGGCGATGTTTAAATTATGTGTAATATTATTTGTTGTAATAATAATAAAATAATCAATGTTGGATTCATGCATGATTGAAATTTTTCACCCATTATTTAATGTCATAAAAATAACTAGCACTCCATGATCACTTTTTTTAATACTATGTGATCTAAAACATATTGATCATATTACACCTCTCATTAAAACTTATTTTATAAAATTTATACACAAAATATATTTATCCACATTATATAGGTATTCTTATGGAATACTGAATCTTTTATGAGTTATGGATGACAACTAATCATCCACATGTACAGAGCAGTATCCATGAGTTTATGTAAAGAAAATATATTCAATATGAATATAGTATTCTCTAGGAGAATGTTTTATTAAATTTTCATTGATAAACTATGAGGAATTGTAATCATATATTTCTATCATCAAAGAACATCTAGAGGGAGACCACATAATGAGTTTAAAAGAATTTTTGAAAATTAATTCCACCACATCAAGAGACTTTAAGCTACCATGTGATGTACTTCTCAGCGTTTTATGAGTAATGAAACCAAATATCATAATGTTGACCCTAAAATATCTATTACTTCTACGATAAGATCTATAATGGATATTCAATGAACCTCAATGCTTTAAATTTTTGATTGTACATATTTGGATCAGCTTGGATTGACAAACCTCTTCAATTAATGAGTGTTTACATGGGAAATATAAACATTACATCCGCATAAGATTTACATTAATGTGAGCTGATTTTGTGTTTCATGGAAGAATAGGCAAATGATATTTCTTATAATTCAATGGTATACATTATTCTATATTATATATCAATTGAGATCCATATAATCTCAAGAACAACGATTTTTCAAAAGAAAAACCATTACCACTTATATTGTAGTTAATAGAGTTCAAAGAAATGGCATGTGGAATTTTGGTATCACCTATGAATGGATGTCAAGAAACAATAATATTCAAAATTCTATTTGATGATAAAAATTTAAAAAATCAACATATAAGTTGATTCCATGACTCATGTATTCCATTATATGAAAATGTTAAATCCAATTGATAAAGATTACCCTATTAAATGGCAATTAAAAAAATGAATATAAGATATTGTAGTACATTTTTATACCTCATTATTAATGATGAAATATATTTTTTCTAGAGATTAAATAAACATTTCTCAAATTCAAATATCCATTAAGAATATATCACTTCAATGTGATATATATTGAGATCAATATGGACAGTAATTGCTAACATCCTAAAGGAGAAAGAATAATTCTCAATGTTCATGCATGAAAAATATTTTCAATATGAATTTAATTCATGTCACGTGTGAGTTTTATGAAGAACAAATAAGTTTAGATTCTATGACATGTTCATTTTGATATCATCTAGATATAGAGAAATAAATTTGGATATAAATGATAATTTATTTTTATATTTTTTTATGAGGGAATTGAGGTAATGGTTATTAATATGTTCCCACAATTATGAATAGAATCACCAGTTGATTTAGATAATATAGTTTCTTATGATTAAATGATATTGAATTTCTAAAAATCTAGTAGAATTATCCTTCCATATAAAATGTGAAATATTGTTCATTGATTAAGGAATAAAATATCAAAATTATTATTATTTGAATATATATTTATATACAGGTGATGTTGATGAGTTGCGCGAGAAAATTTTTATGTTGTCAACCTAATAAAAAATTAAAAAAAAATGGAGAATAAATATTTGTGTATCTAATGATAGATCAACACATTTATAAATTAATATATATAGCTGAATATAGAATATGATTATATTAAGAAATTCTAATGAATAAATAATTTTTTTGGAGTCATTCTAATTCATTATCATACTTATTGAGAGAAAAGATAAGAAATAACTAATAAGAGTGCACATGAAAACATATAGAAAACGACGTTTCAATTCCTACATATGAAAAATAAATATTTCAAAACCTATTCACGGTGGATTTCTTTGTAACCTTGAATAACTTATATGGGACATAATAATTATATAACTAGGAGGTTGGAAGTGGTATATTTTCATGAGATACCTTCAACTATCTAGAATCAAGCATAAAGAAACCATCAGGTGATAAATACTTTGATCACTTGAAAAAAAATACATTTTATTTTATTTTTTACATTTTATTTTAGGATACTATCAATAATGATTCTTGTGAAATATCTTATACTATATTATTATTTATTAATATTTGAACATTCAGGTTTCCATTTATAGAAATTAGTAATTCCAACCTGAAATAGAACCCTGTAAATTTTTATGTATTGTTTCATTACATGAATCATTATCTTGGAAATGCTAAGATACTTAAGTTTTTGGTGCTCAATGAATTAAATAGAAAATTAGGGTGAAAAAAATGAAACTCATAAAAGAATGAAACAAAGATTTACCCATACTCCTCTCATTGATATAACTAATTCATGCTCCTCACAAGTAATGACCCTTCACATTTTGGGCTTGTGGGGGTGGCTATCTAGCCATGAGTTACAAATAATCCATGTTATTGGGATTCTAGTTTTGTGGGAATCGTTGGAAGGATGATATCATTGTGGGAAAAGTGAATTCTATGACACTAGTGTTGGAGGACATGATAGTTTAGTTGAGGGGGTCATGTAATCGTGTATGTAGTTCAGAAATATCATAGGGAATCAACCATGTTATGGTCTATGCTATGGTCAAATAAAGATTTATTTACGGGACCCAGTACACCATGTTACAGGTCGTGATACTAGTAGTCATACGTTTTAAAATTATAAAAATTGGTATAATTTTTTGGGGATGATACATTCCATAAAGTGGGTACTATGTGTGATATTTAATGAGAACATTAATAAAATTTCTAAAAAAATTATTTTTAGGAAAAAATATAATTATTTTCCTCTATTTTGGGGCCCATAAACTAGTGTTTTCCATAGGATGGATGGGATACTCTATTACATTAAAAACTATTTATGATCGATTCTACTATACAATCTTGTTGGATGTAGGTATCTTCAATCCAAATATAAATTATATGATCATTAATTATTATTTTCTATAATATAATACTATCTATCCATTACAAATAAATATTTTATAAAAATTAATTTATAATTAATGGTTTTTATTCCATTGTTATTAAATAAAGGTTTTTTGTTCTCATTAATGATGTGTGTGTGTGTTTCCTTCATAGTTTAAACATGTTTTTTCGTATTGAATTTTGGGGCATGTGGATTTTTGACAACAATTTAGTGACTTGGGTCTGATGAACCGTTATTTAAATATATGTTAGCCTATCCAGTGAGAACAATATAAAACTAGTTAAATTGTGTTTATGGTATTTCATATATGGTGTATGTAGTCATATATTTTTTGTGTGAGTAATATATATTATCTTCCTTAATATATCACATGTATAGTTAAAATAATTATTTATTCTATTATATATATATATAATTAGACACAACATTTTGTACTCCTAGTGGAATTTCCAACATATTCTCTTTAGTGAATATGAAAATATTTTTTATTAGGATAAATGTAAGATATAATTCTCATAAATTTTTATTGGGTCACAATGAAAGGGTATTGATGGATTATATATCATGGATGTAGGATTTTCTTTACCATATTAAGCATGGGGTTCTTCAATGTTTTAATATTGAATTGTCATGGGTGTGTTTTTTATGATGGGAACATTATGTTATATTGTTTCATGCTTCGACTCTAAAATATTTTGGTTATTTTGTATGAATATTGGTTGTGTTTCCTCATTAATCATTTTACATTGTGCATGTTGTTTTTATAAACAATATAATGAATGGTATGTTAGGGTAAATCATCAATTAATGATATCACATACACTTGTAATTTATTTTTATCTTTTTCTGATAATGGGATGTACCTACATTATATATAATTTTACTCCTTCCAAATACAATGGACTAGGTTCATGATATTATTAATGGCATTTTTTATAGATCATTTTTATGGGATAGTAAATATAAAGATAATATTTTTGGAAGTTTAATATATAGTATAGAAATCCATAGCTATCATCTTCATACTAAAATTCATGTTAGAATGGGGTTCCATGTATAAATATTTTTATTAATCGTTTATTATTCTTTAAAAAGATTATAATTCTCCTTTTAGTCACTGATATTTTTGTCTCATGCATTAGTATGAGACATGAAACTACAATTTCATCATTCATATGAAGCATTATGGATGAAAGTTTGAAAAATTATCATTAATACATAGTGGTTTTAATTATTTATATGGTGATACCCTTGACAAGATTGTAGATGAATACTCATTTTTAATTTTGACAATAACTATAAGTAAAATCCACAAGTTATGAAATTCATTAACCATAAAGAGTGTTCTAATAAAATTGTAGTTTTTTTGAGCTAATGTAAATATTAAGGTTGTGAGAATCATTGTGGATTCATTCTAGGATTCCAAAATATGGATCTAAATATATGAATTATAATATATCAATTGGTCAATAGAATTTCCAAAGCAATGTGAACCCATCTTCTTGGTTTAAAAGGATTCATGATAGGTTGATTCAAGCCTTATAATGATCAACTAATTATTCATTTTATTGGGAATATATACAATAATAATGTGAATCTTGATTTGAATATTCTTCAGAATTTGGAAAATAAATGGTGGGTTATATAATTCTTTTTTATATATAACTATTAAATATATGGGAGGGATTTCAAGAGTTTTTTGTAAACAATTTTACTCACATAATAACAACTTGTAATGTAAAATATATTTCATTGATATGAATCAAGGGGGGATTTTAGTCATGGAATATTGATCTCACTTATTCTACAAATCCTAAATTTCACTAGAAATATAAACTTGTGAGTCTCACAATGAACACATGTTCAATTTGTGGTTATGAATATACATTCATTATAGAGTAGTGATGTGCTTTGATTAAAATTATAAAAAAAATTATAGAAATAGTTAAATTGGTTGAAATTTTTAGGAATATTAAAATAAGGAAATACATTTGAAATACGATCATATTTGAAAACTCTACCATTGTAAATAAAGGATAGAGGGAGAGAAAATCCTAGGGAATCAAATAACTACATAACTAATCTATAATTCTATAATTTATTCTATATAGTAAAAATATAGAGAGGTGTAAAAATGATTAAATTTTTATCAATTCAAAAATGAATGTACAAAAACACCCAAAGAGTTTCAAAATTTCATGAATATGATTCAAATTAATTATTTTTTATATAATACCTTATTTATGACTTATACGAATATATATAGCATGTCACATGCTTCAAATTATCAACTTGGATGATCTCATCAGAGTGTCCTCCATCCTCAAAATTTAAATAGTTTTAGGAATTCCATGATAACCATAATATCCCTATATATAAACATTCATCATGGTGGAAACAATACATGAGGATGTTTCAATGGGAAGAATTATAGTTCTAATCTGTCTATGATTCATGAAGAACTAGGTCCTATAACGCTACAACCCAATTCTATATTTATTTTATATTTTTTACAAAAAATCATCAATATCCTTTTTTCATATCATGTAGTGATTTTAATGGAATATATTTTAGAAATGATGCTTCATTTATTAAGCATTAATACATCCCTTTGAGAATTAGAGTGTAAAGTATCTTTGGGTGAATTATTTTACATTTTCATGATAAAAACATAATTTGAGAGTGACTTCACTATTATGGAATAAACTATTTTTATCTAATCTTAGTAATGGTGGGTTGGTAGAATTCGAGGCTAATATTGACAGGTACTCTCGAAGTTCCTTCTTCGCATCTCTAGATGGGACAATAAAACTTTGAAAATCGTAATAGGACATGAAATATATATGGAGGAAACATATAATGAATGTAGTCATAAATATATCATATCAAAAGGAAATAATTTCCATAAGAGGAATATATTTTATCAAGAATATAGATCTTTAAATTATTGTTTATTAATACAAAGACATATTTCAGAAAAATTTCACTATATTACCACCCAAAAGATATGTTGAATTCCTTATTGACCTAAAATAATTTTTTTAAGACCTATTATATTCCATGATTTTGGATTAGACTAAAAGAATAATGTGAATTATGGTGCATAGATAATAATTTGATAGTCGGGGCTTTATTTCACTAGGTACATTTCTGTGGTCTGGACTACTTTTATTTGTAAAGAATGTATATGGTACATTATGACAATACATAAAATTTCATAAAATAAATTTTTTCAAGATAATATATATATATATATTACTTCTATGAATTAAATTTATGATTTGTTTGATCAATTATCAGGATTGAAACGGTTCTCCAAGAATGATATAAGATTGGGGTAAAACCAACTCTAGGATCAAATGGAGGAAATTTTGAAAAAAAATCAAATTTGATACATATATTATGAAGACTTATTCATGACTATTTGGATTATAAACTCACTAGTATTATTTTGGGAATTGATGTACTATATCATTCATATGTAACTAAACTGATTTGTAGTCACGCTTATTGATGACATTTTTGTGTACTCTTGAACTAAAAATTAACATGAACGGATCAGTAAAATTAACTTGATCTCTTTATGATAACATTTTTATTGTTATAAATTCTCATTATCTTCATTATTAATATAATATGTTAAATTAAATTGATATTATTATCTAAAAATGAAATATTGACAGACCATGATAAAATGTGGGCTATGTGTTCTCTACATTCACCTAGGTTTTTTGAAGATATAGTGATTTATAGGGTTAGGAGGCTACTTTAACCACTATTTCCGTGTTCTATTACATTTAACTTAACTATTTATTAGATTAAACTTAATGATTATTCTATTTCATTAGATTAATGACTATTAGGAATCACTATTGGAGATTAATTATCATCTTACATTAGAACATGATTTATTTTTTCTATAATAGGGTCAAGGGTATGTGGTGTATTAGGGTATATCTAGAATGTTATTGGGATGTATCATCATACAAGTAGAGCATGTTGTAGCCCTATGTTCCTATAAACCATGGAAGATATAAAATAAGTATCTAATGGGATAATATCACACATTCACCCATAGTGTATATAAGTGATACATGTCTTAGTTTTATTTCTTGTCACACTTATCTTTGACACACTGATTCTTTTCATGAAATATCAATAGCCTAACCAATGATTACTTACTATCATGTCAGATTATAATAGTGGGGGACCTTTTATGGATGTGTTATTAATGATAATTATATGTTTTTTATTTATGCTTGAATTATAGTTCCATTTTATTCCCTTGAATGGGTATATTTTTCATATCATCATTCTATGTGGTTTGTTCATATATTTATTCAAAAGAGTTATCGCATAATGAATCATCATTTTTATTTTACGATAATAAGATAAAACTAATTGAGTTTATGGGATGATGAATAAATTATCATTTCAAATAAAAAACATAAATGTCTTACCGTGATATTTCCAATACTAACCATATCCATTTGTAAATGAGAGAAAATTTATATATATTTTATCTTAAGGTTACTATTAATGATTCAAAATATTATTTCTATTTTAGTGATTTTATACTGAATTAACATATTGGAAAAGTTCATTCCTATCAATTAAACAAATTTGGGTGATGCATTGGAAAATACATATTTCCACGAGTTGGTAAGGCCACATAGGGTATCAGTTTTGATTCTATCTAAATAATCCATGTGATTACCACATAGTATTATAGATATTTACAAACATATCATTGAACATAGATTACCATGATAATAGATTACCACCATCAAACCAGTGGGAATTTTAACTATACTATTTAGACACTTCAAAAAATGATAAGAGCATGTCTAATTGTATTTTTTGATTAATGGTCGGATAATTTTTCACTAGTATAGTTTTCGTAAAATAATAGTTTATAATAATTGATATATATATATATGTTTCCATCAATGTATGACTAACTATGTTTATTTACACTTTTTTTAGTGAATTTTGGGAAATATAACATATTTTATGTATTATTTTCAATGAGATGATAGATTAGATCCATATGATTTGAAATGATATTTTAATGGCCAATAAAAATTAGAAATATATTACATATCATAATTTTCTTATACTATCATTTTTTGTGGGTGTCCATGTTTTCTTTACAATACCTTTATGGTTGGGGAATAATTATCTAGGTTAGATAGGAAATCATTTTTATCAATATATGGGACATTTTGAAATTCTTGACTGCATTGGTAAAGAGGATTTTTGTATGAATTTACCACTAAGATTAAATTGAGTCAATAAATTTTTCCAAATATCTAAAATATATAATTACCACATATATCCAACTAATGTGATCGGATAGGACCATTTTATAGTTTCTATAAATTCTACATTCTTTCAACACAAGATCCATATTTTTTTTTATACATAAAAGATATTATATTATAGATTGATTTTGTCGATGTATTTATTTTTTTAGTATGACCATGCATAAGGGGAGTCATTGGTTCACCGAATGTCTATGAAACTAAAATGGATTGATTTATTTCAAAATGACACCACCCTCCATCTTTATAATGAAAAAATATCATCAGTGGGGATAATGATACACATAATGATTAATTTATTTCATTACTCTGATATTTTTTAGTGATGAGTGTTATTGGTTTTGGTTATGGATATTTGGGTGAGATGACCAGTTATTAAATAAATGTTTTCTTATCTAGGGATTACACACTATAACTCCAACTATGGTGTAGGGTAATACTCTCCCAATTTAATTATTGTGTTATTGGTGAGTTGTTCATGGGAGAATATATTACTATACCATAGGGTTTTCTATTTTTTGTGTTTGGTGATTTGGAGGTTCAACCAATAAAAAATGGGAAATCCAACACACATATGATAATGAGTATTTTGGCTATGATTTATTGTGGGTGTCCTAATTCACAGTGTTTATAAATAGAATATGTAAATCAATTTTTAATTTTTCTATGATATTATTTTCTATGAAAAAACTCAGGGATAACTAATATTTCATGAACAATGCCACGGTGCATAGTGTATTAGTATTTTAAATGGTTGAAGAAATCATCAAAATTTGGTGAATATACTATCCATGAATGGGGAATAATGTGTGATATTTTAGAGACTCTTTAATATATTTTTGTTATTATTATTAATGTAAAATAATATCATTTATCACTCCTCTATTTAGTGTATGAACTGATGGATTATATAGGTGATTTGGGTGACTATATTCTTCTCGAAGATATTTTTTAAATTCAATTGGATGAACGTGTATGATTTAATTTTCCTTTATCACACTCAACATCTATTAAAACATACAGTCCTATGGTTTAATGTCACACTTTTTGTGTGTACAAAAACTGGAAAAATTATTTTTTGAAAATTTATTAGTCTTATATGGTTTTTAGGAAACTTTTTTGGTCTGAATTCATAAAAGCAATATTGATATCCATAATTGTTTAAAAATAGCTACTAGTGTTAGAAAAATAGGCACATTGATGTACACCACCATGTGAAGAATTGTTTTTGCTGAATTTTACCCTTATCATGACATAGTGAATTCTAGGATTACCACATAGGACAAGTTACACTGATTTCATGCTGTGGAATCTATGGATCAAAAATTGATATCTTTTATGGGTAATTATCAGTTCTTGGATTCTATTATACGTTTAATTTATAATGTATTTCATTATTTATCCTTTTATATATAAATATTTATATTTAGATAACCTGTTCTTATTCTAGTTGAATATGAGGGATGTCTCCAAGGATTACCAATAGGGTTGTTTACATACCCCTTCATTGGTACCATAGTGCATAATAAGATGTTTTTTTCATGATATAGTTAATAGAAAGGTACTATAAATCACTACTGGAGTTACTAGAAATGGTATTGATGGATATGAGAGGATAGAGTTTAGATTTGGATAGTATATGGAATATGGGATTGTTCTATGTTTTGTAATAATGATTCATTGGGTTTATTCCTATCCTAGGAAACATTTTTTATTATTGTATAACATTGTGAATTTTACCAATTAAAGTGTATTATCAATTTTGGTTCTGTTTTATCATGAATAATTTTATGTTTTTTTAATATTTTGTATAATGAGTTTTATGTGATGGAAAATTATCATGCAAAGATAGCATATACCCTTGGGATTTATTTTTATCTTTTGGTGACATAGGGATTCTCCTATGGTTAGTGGCAGTATTCACCTATCCATGTTAATGGATCAAGGTCCGGTTGTTACAAATATGATTATTGGTTGATACGATTTATTAATTACATAATGTAGTCTATAAAATAGTTTAAAAGTTACTATATTTATAAAAATATTAAAAATTAACTATGATATTGAATAAATATTATATTTTGATTATTCATTTTATTTTATTTTATTATTTATAAATTAGTTCTTATATAATTAGATATGATATATAATTTTTTTTATAAATCACCTAATGGAATATAAGATATAATTTTATTGGTAAAAAATGTATCTCTTAGATTTAGATATTTTTTTATAAAAATATTTATGCATATGGGTGAATAAATGAAAGATGGAATTTCAAAGATAAATAATGAAGTTAAACTTATAGAAATAATTATTTTTGATGCACTAGTTCAATATAATATGGAATTAACCATTTTTTTCATATGTAGATTAGAATAATGTTTTATATATATTAGTAAAATAATATAGTAATGTAATATTTTTAAATATAAGGACCTAGATCCTAAAATATCATTTTTTGTTCATTTTGGGAGTTAGAGGAACCTGAAGGGAGTTTCATGGTGTTTTAAGAGTGTCTGGAAGAAAGGGTGGTGCCACTACCATGAATTTAATGACTATGGTGTGGAGGAATGCACTATGAAATAGTGTCGCTGGTTGTAGTGTAGCATATTTGTCTATGGTGTAGATAGGATCATGAGAGGTACTACTCTTTTCGGTCTATATACACCATGGTAGGTAGGTTTTGGCATATTAATTTCTATTTATGTGAGAAAAAGAATGATATAACATAGTCCAGTCGGGAGGCAGCGTCATATATTTAGTGGCCCCACTGTAACTCCTAGAGGAGCCCCAGTAAATTCATTTGTGGTTGCATCATGGTTTGTAGGCTATGATGCAGTCCCTACCCCATCTAAAGAGGATATACATCATGTAATTATCTAAATATACCTAATTTATAATTTATAGGTAGACGTTTCATTGTATCCTCATAGTATTCCATCTACGAGGAGTTCTGTGGCATATTTTATGGGGGGTTTTCATGGTCCCATAATTATTTTCTTCATATAAATACCATGAGTCCATTGAAACTAGATATTATACCACTTATTCCAATTGATCCCTAGGATCCCTAAAGATTTATTCAAAGTCTATAAATCTCTTCTCAACAGTGATTAGTCAATGATTACCATGATAGATCTAGTGTGAGCCAAGGCATAATCAACCTCATTTTTCTACAATTTTCCTTCTACTCGATCTCATACCCTCTAATTATTATTTCAATAAATTGGATTCTTGTCTCCCTCATTATAATAATTTTTTCATTTCTTTGGCAGTTCATGGATTTATATCATTGGGAGATCTTAGTTTCCATGAAGAAGGGGTGTTTAGAGTTATGAATTGGTGTTCTATTCCATTTCAAGAACATCATATGTTTTAGGTAGGGGATTCATTAAGTCTACTTTATTTACATTATAATATAGTTTTATAATGCTTTAGAATCATTTGATGGTTTTGGAATAAAACAAATAAATATTTAACTTTTTTGTAGAATGGAATTGGTTTATGTTAGAGATATATTATTGTTCCATTTAACTATGATAATTGTTTGCCTCTCAATTTCTTTAGATAGTTGAAATATATTATATACATTTTATTGAATATTTTTATTAATTTTATAGCTTTTATAATTGATGATATTGGAAAATACTATAAAGGAATAATTAATTGAATTTATAAAAAATAAAGATGTATGTTTAATAAATCTGGTTTATCTCTTAATTTGATTGTAATAGATTTGTTTCTAATTTCATGTTTAACGTGAGTAATTATTCCATTTAATGGAATTGATTCTAGACATTATTATTGAATTATTGTAAATATTAATGAGATTAGAAATCCATGATAATAAATTACTGTTAATTAAATCTTTTTAATGATGGAAACTTATTGGAATCATGCATAATTTATTTAATACAATGTTATACTTGATTCCTTAAGATTTATATAGATTGAACCCCTGATAATTGAATTTTTTAATTCAAGAGTGAATAAAAACATATTTTTTGTATAATAATAAATAAATGGGTTTGTGAGTTCTCATTGATTATAAAGGTGGGGTCCCTATTGATAGGGTATGTGAGTGATTGTTTTCATGTAAAGGATAAATAACTTATTTTTAGTACCTATATCTACCCATTGACTATGCATGTTGTTTTCTTCCATGTGTTTTATCTATAAATAGGACATGAAAAGTGATTTAAGTCATGGATAACAAATTAGAAATGGGTGTGGAGGTCTGAGGTTGTTGTAGTGGTTGTTTCATGTGAGAGTAATATGGATAGTGGTATACATGTTGGAATTTGGGATGCCAACAATTATGATGGAATGAGATGAATATGTTCTTACCCTTGGTTTTTTATGGGGTGGGTTCTTGTGGTTAATTATTCTATTTAATGGATGGATTTTTGGGTTTTCTATTTAGCTACATTCCATTCCCCACTAAAAAGGATTCTATGCATGGTTCGTTATACATATCTTTCTTGTTATCCTATGATATTCTATTATAGAACCTAGATGTATTCAATTGTAAATAATTAAGAAAATGTTTTAAAGCATGGGGTTGGTGTTGTTATAATACAAATGATATGGTACTTATAAGAAATTGTGGATTCTATTTGGATTATGATTGGAGGGTCTGGAATTCACATTGATGGTTTATAAAATGTAATTTGGAAAATTTTTAATTAATGTATAATGATTTAATTTATGTAATTATATTGTTTAAAAGAAACGAAGTAATTGAAGGTTTGATTTTCTAAATAGTTGTGTGATTATATGATATATATTCCCTAGAAGTGGTAGTCGGGTTTCTATGTGATGATAACTAGAGTTGAGCCTAAGACTAGGTTATGACCATAGTGTTTTTGTGAGCTATATTATATCATGTATTTGTTGTGATTTCATATGTTACCCAACCCATGTCAGTTATAGTGACTGACTCCCAATGGAATCTGGGAGGTTGTTTTCCTCAATATCCTAGTGGCAAAGATGGAGGGTTGACTACTCCCCTATAGCCTGACTCTTTTCTCTTTGTTGTATTTTTTATTGGTTTTCATGATTGTTAGATTTTACAATATATGATTATAGTTGGTTGAAAATTCTTATGGTAATTTCAAAAACATGTATATCTATATATAGTATCCGAATAATTATTATAGATTTTACGTATATGTGATGTCACAGCTTGGGGTATCTTAATGTTGGATGGGTTGTGATGTAATAAGGTATACTACCTAATGATTAATATGCATAATACAAGTTGGGGTGGCTCCCAAAAACTACTCAGTTACTATAAATAGATATGTTAATTTAATTATTAGATTATGTGATGCGTGAGATATATGATGTGATACATAGACCTGGTGTCTTCAAGGTGACTTTTATTGGAGAGAGATGTATGATGGTATATGTCATTGGGGTAGAGTGGGAACTAGTGGGCAGTTTTAGGTGGGTACCCATTTTTCATTATTATTATTTTATAAGATCTATTGTATATGATAAATTACGACATATAGAGATGGTGTGGCTGCAAACATAGTGTACCTATTTAGGAGGTGAGATAGTTTCACTTATTGTTCACTAATATTTAGTATTCTTTCATTATCATTATCATTAGCATCTCGAGTAAGAAACATAATGAGTATTTTTTTATGACCAACCATTGTATATAAAATTTTATTTTTATGTCATCAATTTTTGGTTGGAGATCAGGATATATATTATGATCATGTGCTTTTGTAGGAGTTTTCTAGACTTCATGGTGGATTCCAAGGTTCTCTTTTTGGTACTTGTAATTTCTATTCTAGTTTTTTACTGTTGTATGAAATTATATGTATAATATCTTTATTATTTTATCTTTATTAGTAGGATTAATTTGTGTATTTATCTTATCCATTTCATTCACATGTTTCTCCTTGAGGGTAATATCTCCCATTTGTATACATGATAAACCCTCTATGATAGTGGTTAACACATGGACTACTAGAGGTGTGAATTTAGTAGTCACCATTTCCCTCCTCTCACTTTTAAACAAGGATCGGTACTCTTCTAGGAAAGGGGGTCGTGATGGAGTGCTATCAATAGTTAAGGTTGAGAAATTAGATGAATTTGTGAGTTACGCATTGGTGAGATTGTAAGGGTTGGTGTGGAAATTGTGTTTTCTATGTTAAGTAACTAATGTAAACATGGGTGACTAACTAAAAAATGGGTGTTTAGGGATCCCAATGATTTGATGAATGGATATTTCATTTTAATGATCCTATATATAAAAGTGGTGATGGTTGTGGGGTTAAGACCTAGGAAAGGATCATGCTCCATTATTCATTGAACCTGTGTTCAAAATAGACAGATATTGAAATTAGGTTGAACATATAGAAATAAAATAAATTATTATATAGTTAATGATAAATATACCATATTAAATTTTTAGGAGTCTCTAGTAATTTTTTCTTCTTGTGATCTTGGATTGAGGATGATGTACTCATAAGTTACCCACCAAGGATGTTATATAGGATGTGATGGTATATTTTCATAGTGTAGAGGTCAATTAAAAAGACAATTATAGGAGGAAAATAAGAGAGTTTCAGTACCAGATTCTACAGTATTATGGAATTTATGATTTACAATTAGTGATATAAGACTATTTGATGGAGGTAGAGATGGATTTCAGTTAAATCTATTCTCAAAATGAGAAATGGGTTTCATTTGTTGTGAAGATGTTAAATGAGATGGTGAGGTAGTAGTGAATCTTCTTACATGAGGATCACGAGGAGTCTAAATTCTCTTGAGAAATATTTGGTTTCCAATTTTGAGTGGAGATTTATTGTTTGAACATAAAGGAATCTAGTTACCAAAATCTGATTACCCTTTGAAAGAGTATCTTTAGTGAGTATGATTTTTGGATCATTTTAGTACCCTTCTTCAATAATAATTATACTTTCTTCCAGATGAGGATTCCATGGATATATTTTCTATGGGGGCCTTACAACCTATGATATAGAACCAAGTTACCCTACTCATGTCGTTAAAATATATAGAGGTGATGGAGAGATCTGAGGGTGCAGAGAGGATGTTTCCATAACTAAATCATCATGATATAGGATTCATTGAGACTTTTAGTATAGTATAATTGTGGTCTTAGGTACCTAGTTTTCTAGATTTAAGTGGTTTCAGTTAGCATGGGGTCGGTCCCTCATCATGTCATTTATACAGGTGGGGAATCACATAGTTGGGCGAAGGGATTATATTTATTTTGTGTGGAGGATGAGGTCACTAGTGGAAAGAGTTCTAAACATTTTTGAGTAGTCAACGTGAACCAAATATTATGTTTTAGGTTCCTCCATTAGGGTAGTTTCAATCAAGGTAGTAGTAGTAGGGTGTTCCAGTTTGGGATTAGCAAAGAGTATGTGGGGTGGCGGAGGACAGCCCTAAGATGATCCTCATCCTTAAAGAGATGTGTTTAACTTTGTACGTGGTTATCATATGGTTCAAAAAAGTCATGGGGATGGTTTTGAGAAGCTTTATGATCTATATTTTTCATTGGTATGTGAGAAAGACTTCTTTCATAATACCCTTTAATTTTTATTCCCATTGGGTACGTAGTTTTTTATTCATGACCTACGAAATATTTAATATAACCTACACTCATCCATGATTTTGGACATGAGGTGGAGAGGAATTTTTTTCCCAATATGTTAATAGAACCAATTATTATTTGATATTATATTTATGAATTATATAGAGACCCTGAGTTAGTTCCGAGGAAACATCACTCTTTGGGAAAATTATGAAGTTTTTAGATACATCATTTAAAAATTATAATTATCATGGGTTGGATGTATTCGATGCAATATATTATATATTTTTCTAGATAAAAGTTATGTTCAATGATACAGATGTATATCTCGTAGTTTTGTGGGTTTTTGATAACCATAGATGGGTAAGATTCTTGTTTCATCATTTTCATCCTGGATTATTGGTAAGATTCTAAGGTCATCAGAGTTTCTGTTGATGGTGTTCCCTAAGGTAGTATAAGAGTACACTATTTTATTCCTAAGGAGGAATTGGAATTACACCCTATATGGGAGATTAATTTTGGGAAAAAGTTATAGCAATGTGTTTTTAGTTTATCAATGTAAATATATATAATAACTCATTTTGTGTTTGGGTGCTATGAATAAAACTTAATGATCTATTTTATTGTGTTTTATTTTTTAAAAATGATTTTATACATAGGGTACATCGGTTTTAATCAAGATGAAATATGATGGTAGTTTTTGAATCATTATAGATTATAGTCACTTGAACATGGTGCTATTAAATAACCATTATTCTACTAAATTAATTTAGTATTTATTTGATCATTTAAATAGGTCATTTTGTTTATCTAAAATCATTATATAGTGAGAAAATCATGATGTGTGAGTGAAAGGTGAGTAATTTTTGATAAATTCATACTGATGTCATCATAGGAATTAAAAGTTTATTGTGATGTTGTTGTTTTATAAAAAAAGTCTAAACATTTTCATGGGTTTAATAAATAATTTATTTATATAGTTCTTCTATATGGACATGATTTTTTCAGTGATAAAATTCTTATGTACTCTTCATATGAGGAGGAGCATGTCGAGCATCTATGATAAATTTTTTGATTTCTTCATCTTTAGAAGCTACTTGTGATGTTCTCTGAGTGTGATTTCTCGTCATGTAAAGTAGTTTTAATGGGGAATGTCATTTCCCATTTGGTATAATCTACAGCTCATTTAAATATTGAGGAAGTCATTTTTTGGGAGTCCCCTAAGATTGTTGTGGAGGTGCAGAGTTTTCGTGGTATTGCAACCTATTATAGGAGTTCAGTAGTCCCATGATCTCATTTTATGAATCCTTAGACTATGTTGACTAGAAAGGATTATAAATTTTTTATTAAAAAGTTTCTAGATTCCTTTTGAGTAACTGAAATACAAGTTGGATAGTGCCACAACTATTCATCTCTAATAAGAGGGTATTTTGTTTCAAGTTTTATTTGATTATTTTTATTCTATATTAAACTATTTATTGATATTGTCAATAGTATTTTCTTTTTATAGGTCTTAGAAGATCTATCCTCTTGAGTGTAACTATTCAATCAATGATCATGAGTTGGAAAAAGTTGTGTTTCACCTGTATATTTAGTTATATTACACCATTTTAGATCATTTTATTTTTTTTATCATAATAAACAAAGGTTTGTCTTCATGAAACATGACATGAACCTAAGATATAGACAATGAATGAAATTTATATATAATTATGAATTTTATATTTCATAAAAAGTATGAAAGGATAATGTTATAGATGATTCCATGATAAATAATCCACAATGTGATGTTGTGTGTGAATATATATATTCCTTGAGAGTGATAGAAGAGCTCTTAGTGATGTATCATGATATTGAAGGTATTGACAATAGTGGTTTTGTTTTTGACATGATAGAGGATTTACCCTTGGTGCAACATATCATAGAGTCCCTATTAGGTGTTTATGATATGGAGGTTTTTGGAGGATGAATTTTTATTTTTGATCCCCCAGATATATAGTTTTTGTCTCTATATGTGGACTAATATAAGGTGAAATGTGATAATCGTGTTCACCGTGTTCACCGTGGTTTTCTCCATCCATTATATATTCCTAGGTTGATGTGGGAGGATACTTTTATGGACATTGTTACCAATTTACATCATCATTAGTGTGTATTTGATTCTATTTGGTTGATAATTGGTCATTAAATGAAACCATTCAACATTATAGTGATCATTGATTTGAGCTCAGTGGATATATTTTCAAGGAATTATCTAGAGGAGGAGGAATAACTCCACGAAATATTAGGGGAAATCATCTCTGATCATAATATTCATTTTAAATCTCGGGTTTGGAGAGGTATCCATCAAGATATTTTTTTGATAGTTATTATTTAACACTAATTTTCATCCATCTATGAGATCTTCAAAATATTATACAATCCAGACTCATGAAGTCATGTTGCATCCAAATTTCTTAATTTTTTATGGTTTTTGGATGAGTAACCTTCCTTCTATCATGTTTTTTTAAAAATAATATTTTTCACTTTCCCATTTGTATTTCACAATTTTATTTTATATATGATTGATATTTATGTTATTCCTTATACTTAACTGGGGTTGAATATGTGTTAATTCTATATCTTGGTCTAGTGCGGATAAAAATAGATATAGTTCAGGTAATTCATGATAGGATAAAAGTAGCATAGAATCATTAGTTTTTATGTGTCTATCAAATGATGAGACCTATGTAGTTTTATGTTAGAGGTCATGTTTTTCATGATGGTGACTCCATATTATGGTATGTTAAGGATTTTTTGTGTGATTAAGATATCTCATAGGTATGTTGAATCATTCATAGAGTTCTATGATGCACATGCAATAGTGAATCATATAACACATTCTGTAAATAAGATCTAGATACATGATTTATTTAATTTTTCATATCTCTTAAATAACATTCATGATGAATCTCACTATATTGATTGGGGGAGATCAACATTTGTGATGGTGTTATCTTGAAGGATAAGACTGTAGTGGTCTAGGAATATACATTGATGGTGTTGAATTAGTGTGGTATTCCCTTAGATCATATATTATTTTAGTATCATAGAATTGAGGATAGTATATGGGAACATGAGTCACAAATATGTGATAAATACCCTAATGTTTTTATGTTTATTTCTTCTCTTGTATCACTACTTGTGGATATTAATCCTTTTCGGTTTATGTGATGATTTTCAATTTTTTCTTTATAAGGGTGTTTCTCTCAATTGAGAGGTATCTCCCCCAAGAATTTGATTAGGAGAAGGTTTTTATTTTTTAATGTCTTTTTATTTTTCCAATTGAGTGAGATGGTTGATAACCTAGGGTGGAAGGATCCTTAAGAGTTATCTCACATTGTGGTGGTTTGGATGCCCCCTTCTTCATCTTTCACCCAGGGTGTGGTTTTTAATTTATGAGGAAGATAATTTTTTAGTGGTATCTAATATAAGGACCTATATACAAGAATTCAGAACCTTTTGGAATTTTTTGTGTGGTAGGAACCCAAAGGGATATCCAGGATGTTTGGAGAGTGTTTGTGGGAAAATATTTATGCCACTACCAAAAATGGAATGGTTGTGGCAGTGGGAGATGTGTTGCGCTTTAGTGCTAGTGGATTAACTATAGTGAATCAGGCTATAACATAAGAGGGAATGGAAAGGTAATGACCCTTTTTGGTTTTCCTTTTCTATGGTGGGTATTATAAAAAATATATGGAAATGTTTTTGTGGTGTATAGAAGGTTTCTCTATAGGCAAGTTGGGTGGCAATGGTGTAGAGTTGGTGGTTGTGTAGTAATGCTTCGAAAATCCCCTATTGATTTAGAGTTGGATGTGGTATTTTATGTGGGATAATCCATAGTCCCTCCCCAATATAAATTATATCAGTTCAATGGATCCTGTATAAAAATTATATTATGGTGCTATGATGTCGTCTCCTCCCACTACGCCATAATAATGGTGTTCTATGTCATGGTGCATGAGGCTACACCATGGTCCCCTAAACTTTTGAGTATATATAAATAAAATGAGTCACCTAAAAAATTATTTTTTCCCACTTATTCCCCTAAATTATTAGTCATGTTATAGTATTATTAAATGTATTTGATTCCCCTTTCAATAGAGATCAATCCTCAGATTCCCGTGATCGACCAGTTTTGATAGAAGGTATAATCTACCACATTTTATAGTGGTTTCTATCCATGAAACCATGTTTACTCCCAATCATCATTCCATGATTTGGTGTTTTAAATGCCTTTTTATAATAGGGTTTTCTATGTCATTTATCTATATTGTATTGTTACAAAAATACAAGGGGTCATAGTTTCCTTGTAGGAGTGGTGATGAGAGATCCACATTGACATTCTGTTATATTTCAAGAATGGAAGATGTTTGAGTTACTAGATAAATTTATTGTACATTTTTTACATTCTATATTAAATGTTTTATTAATTATAATATTTATATTTCAATGTAATTAATTTAATTGATATTATAGTAGATTAGTGAATATAAATGTTTTACTATAGAAATCAAACGATGCTTAATTTGACTATGATACAAGTTTACCTCTTGATTTTTTAGATTATATGCTATCTATTACATTTTTTAAAAAGATTTTTTATTATTTTTATTGTATGTTTAATTTAGGAAATTGGTAGTTAATTTAATTCTAAAATTAATTGGTTAGTTAAAAAATTAAAGAGGTGTGTTTAATAAATCTAGTCTATCTTGTAATTTTATAGTAATAAAATTGATGCTAATTTCATGTAAAAATGGTGTTTTCTTTACATTTAATGGAATTTAATTATAATGTGAAGTTGGAATACTTTTTATTGTTAATTAGATTAAAAAACCATGTTAATGAATTATTATTCATTAAATATTTATTAGAGAAGGAAAATGATTCTGAATATATTTAATTTATTTAATAGCTTATTATATATGACTCCTTAGGTTACCCATAGTTGAATCCTATGATAATTGAATCAGATAGTTCATGATAGAAAAAAAAATTGATTATATTATAATGTTGAATACTTGGGCTGAATAATGAATATAGTTTATAACGGTTGGGTGCCTATTATTGGGTGTTTTGAGATTCCATTTATATGTAATATTATAAAGGCCATGTATTTAGGCCTAGATTTCCATTTTGACTTTTTTTATTCTACCTTATGTGTTATCTTTATATGGGCCTCATGATGAAATGTGAGTTTAGGATGGATGGAGACATATTGTTGGCTAAGAATGAGTTTTTGGTGGTAGTCAGCACCTCGAGTGTAAAGATGCTTGGTGATATTCATATGGGTGTCAGATTAGGTTCCATAAATGATGTAACAAGTTGAATATTGGAATACCCATAGATAATTATAATATGGTTACTTCCTATTTATGATTTTATTTGATGTAATGATAATCGAGTTTCATTTTTATCTACATTACATTCCGCATAGCTTGAGGCATCTCAATGTGGTTGGTTATGAATATCATTTATGGTAGCATATGATTTTTTCCTAGTGTCAATAAAAATAAGGAATGGTAAATAGTTAATTAAATTTTTTAACCAATGGGTTTGGTATAGTTGGAATGATAATTATATGTTACTCCTATGAAGCCAGAGACTCGGTTTGGATTATACCAAGAGGGCATGGACTTCACATTGATGTTTTATGAAATTTTATTTGGACAGATTTAATAAATGGATACTTAATTTTTTAACATAAATTGATTTTCAAAAAGTAATGAAGTAAATTAATATATGTTTTCTTAGTTTTTTGTGTCTGTATAGGGTTTCTAGTTCCTAGTAGTGGAAATCGGGTGCCTGAGTAACAATAGTTGTAGTTCAGACTAGGACTTGGTTATTCGAATAGTGTGGTTGTGAGATACAGTATATTGTGTATGTTTTGGTACTTAAAATTCTACCAACCATATAATTCATGGACACTCACACCCATTCTACTCATGGAGGGTGTTTTATACAACGTCCCACTGGTAAGGATGGATGCATGACTACCTTTCTTTTCCCCACTCTATTCTCTTAGTAGTAATGTGTGATGTTATTAATTACAGATATATTTTTCAATATATGTGTATAGATGGATATAGAGGCTTATGGTTATTTCACATATAGTTATAACTGGATATAGTTTCTGAATTATTATTATATGAATGTCATGTATAGGTTTTTGATGGATTGGGGTACCTTACTTGGTGTATGGAATGTGATTTATTGTGTTAGAATACCCTATATATGATACATATCATATGTGTTATGATGGTCCTATGAAACTAATTGTTATTATATATGTATATTTTTATGAAATGATAGTATTTTGTGATATATGAGATACATGTTGAGAAACATTGAAATTCAGACTTCATGTTTTCTTGTTTTGGAGATAGATGGATCGGGATGTATGATGTTGTAAAGAGTGGAAAAGCAGTTTAGAAGTGGTAGTACGATATCCTTTTTGTTTCATTATCATTAAATATGATCCCTTTTGTTTGATACATGTTGAGATATATCCATATTAATGCTACTAAATTAGTATATAATTATAGGTGATGAGTTAGTTTCACTTTTTGTTCAATGGTATTTAATATAATTTCTTTATATTTTTCATGAGAAGGTCCATGGATGATCCTATATATTATACTACTATTCACACACAAAATATTTATATTTTTTTGATCATCATGAGTAGGTTAGTTATTGGGATATATATTACTATCTTGAGGTTTTTAGTAGTTTTTTGAGCTTCATGGTTACCACTAAGACTACCATTTAACAAGTTGTAGTTTCCTTTAATGTTGTTTTATTCTTGTATTACATTACTTGTATGCACATCAGATTATTTTATCATTATATGAATGAATTTACTTATGTATCTATAATATCTCTTTATTTAGCATATTTTCCTTAGAGTTTAATGCCTCCCATTTTTATGTATGATATAACATTTGTGATATTTTTAATTTTGAATCATACTGGACGTCGAACTCAGGCGGTCACCATCTATCTCATCTCATTATTGGACTAAGTGGGGTACACTTTGGGGGGATAGGGTTTATGAAAATATATTTCCTACTACCAATGACAAAAATTATTTTTTATTTTTATGTTATTCTTAAAATATTGAAACTGGTATCCATCCTAAATTGAAATATATAACATATCCCAATAGTATATATTATAATCTAATATAATTTAGGAAAATATCAATTTTTAAACATGATGACTTGGAATCCTAATATCTTCATTAAACTTTCTCTCTAAATGCATGTTACCTCACTAAATAGTATATTTAAATGGTACATATCTTTAAAAAAATACACAGTTTTGTTGGAAATAACATAATAAAAATAGAGGAGATGTGACATAAGAAATAACAAAAACTGAAAAGACTAATAAATTAATAAAAACACAAGTTTATTTTATGTATATAACTATTATTTTATGGTTGTAATGAATACTATTTATATGGTTCATTAAAATATCTTTTCAACAAATATTTAAGAATATAAAATTATATCATGTTATACAAATAAAGATCTATATTATTTTTAATTCATGTGTCTTTTACATATTACATGAGAGTGGAGGGATAAATAAAACCATATATATAAATATCTATGTTATTCATTTTTAGGAACATTTTTTTATTTGAATTTGTAGTGATTATATATTAAAATTAATATAACATGGGTCCATTATAAAGATAAAGTATTTACTAATAAAACACATGTCGAACATGTCTTATGGAATGAATCACAAAAATATCCCATATGAAATTTTATATATAATATCAGTTGGATGACTGTCGAAAATATTACATAGTAAATCCAATTTTCTGAGGTTAACAGGGTTCACTTAATGTGAACCTTAATACATTGATTCAATTATTATGGTATACCTTGTTTTTTCATAATGCTAATCATTAGTGGCATATATTCAAAAAAGAAGATAATTTTCCATTTACATCATTGATATGGAATTTGGGTCCTCAATAAGAATGATTAAGGATATTCATGGAAACATTTAGATTAATTCAATGTTATGTACTCATCAGCTCATATGAATTGATGTTGTTGTACTCGTTTTAATTTACAAAATTTGATGTATTATTTAGTCATGGTCATTAATTACAGATATAATTTACAATTTATTCATTATCATATATGGTATTGATATGTACAATGTCTCAAAACTGTACTCTATTTATTGGGTGAATGGATTTTATATTTATGAATGATATATTAAAAACCATGTATATAGTATTGTATGGAAATACAATTAATTAATAAATATCATTTCATATGTCAATGTAGAACGATATCCAATGATTCTGTTTTAGAGGCTCATCATGGATTATGGTTATGAATTAGTATTTTAGAATGATTTTAAATGCAATAAAATAATTTCTCTACTAATAAAATTATTCTTAATTATGATTTTTTTATTATGATTTTGAACCAAAAAATTATCTTTATTTGATAGTATATAAAAAGAGACTTTGTGGATATTAAAGATTTTTAGGTATGGTTTTATATTTTTCTATATATTATATGATATAAGGGGAGGTGTTCATAATTATTATGGGAATTTATTAAAATTATGATGATTAATGTTATTAGGAAACTAAGAATTAAGATTATTTTTTATGATAGGGTATTTATTCATATTTACAATATACATTGATTTGATAAGTAATATGTAATATAATGATATGTGATATGAAATTTTAGGAAACATAAATATAAACTATTCCATATAATGTATCAAATTAGTTGTCTAATAATCATTTCATGATGTTTAGGGGATGTTATAATATATCATAATGAATGTTTAAACATTTTAAATTCTAGGTTTTTTTATATAATTCAGATAGTATCCATTAAAATTTCTATTTTGTCAAGAGAGATTATTAAATTATTCAACCTTTACTCAACCATTTTTCATACAAGGGGTCTTAAAAAATAACATCAATAAAATATAAATGTGCATAAAAACTGTGTGATTCCATTTTTATTAGAACATTAAAAGTAAAAGAAATCACCTTCATCTCATTCTATTAACTCCATGATAATATGATGATATAATGTTTACTAGAACACTTAAAATGAATTTAATGATTCAGATATCAAATAAATAACATTTTTATAAGTGATTATTAAATTTTACATATATGTATTTAAAAAATATATTTTAGAAGATGGACCAAAAATTACAAACATATCTTTAAAAAATTTATTTATTATTTTAAACCTAAATATTTTATCTTTTGGGCTGTGATTTTTTATTATACCAAATAGAATTGATTTTTTTCCAATCTACAATTCAAAAATTATATTTTTTTAACCATTATTTAACTAAATTATGAATAGATATTTAGTGTGGAAATTTTTAATTGATGTTAATTAAAATTGACATGGAAAACATTTTTTCAAAAAAAAATCATTGAATTATTTTTCATAAAATAGTGGGATGTAATTCATTAAATCTAAATTTCAGTATACCAATGATTGGTTTCAATATTTTACTCCCAGTCATAATATTCCATCATTATATGTTTTTTCAAAACACACATTTCTCTTTAAATTTATTATAATTTAATATAACAAGTTCAATGAATTATTAAATTATGGATATAAATTTGAAAATATTTTTTACAAAAATTGTTTTGGGATAAAAATTTAAATATACCTATGATAATTGGGAAAAAATTGGAAACTATAACATAATGGTAATTATATATTAGGGAAGTTCTAGGGTATCAAATATGTGTATGACACATAAAAAAATCCAAAGAAGAATGAATATAAGCATGTATATGATGAATATATATTAGATATTACATTGGGATCATCAGTGGATAAATACATGTTGTTATTTAGTCGTGATGATTTTATATTGATATTACATAAGGATTCTAATTCCAAGAATATGGTCGATGGTGTTACTAGTGGTTTGAGATGTTATAAGTAAAACATGCATGGTTACTAATGAATGGAAAAACATCGAAGAGTTCAAATGAAAAATATGTAATCTTTATGATTAATGGATATAGAAATGCATATTAATATTATTTTTTTAAATGATTTAATATTTTTGAATAAATTAATTGATAAAACATTTATAGGGGAGTAATTTTTTGAATCATAAAGGATGATGTTTCATGAACCCCTACAAAACACCCTATATTTTCATTTAAAAAATTTATGTCATGATATATAATAGGTTAATGAATCATTGTTCATTAGAGATTTATTATATGTTTTAAAAATTATTAAATATGATTTATCATTTGGACACACGCCTAATAGAGTATTTGTTATACTATCCAAGGAGGATATGTATCAATATTATTATTATTTTATTTATCTTTTGGATACATGTTTTATTATTTACAATGAAATATGAATTGAGTATATATGTTTACAAAATTTAATATTCAATATTTAGTAAATAATCGATTTATATTGTTTACTAATTTTCCATTTAAAGTAATATTTTTATTCCATGGTTTTATTTTATCTCTCATAACTACATTACATACTATTGTGGTTAGGAAACACATTTCAATTCATAAGGGTGCATTGAATTTGGTGTTAGAATTTTGGTATATAGGTAAGGGCATCACAAAATGGCATTATAGAATCGAAAAAATTGATTCATTTTTTAAAATTGGGTTTGGAGATTTTCAAAGACCATTAATCATGAAAATTTAAATAATGTTAACAATTAATGTATTTATTCCTCAACTACAAGGAAATATATCTACGTTAATGAATTTATTCCAATATTTGATGAATAAATTTTATTCATTTCTTGTAGAATAATAAAATTATAAGGAGATACCTTTCTACTTCTTTAAAATAATAAATTTTAGGTCATTTAAGAATTCATTGTCATTAATCTTGGTTAGATTAATCTACTACTAAATATTATTTATCAAGATTAAGTTTGTATTATTTGTTTTCAAATAATCTATTTGGCATTTATGTCATTTGATTTCATGTTAAGGAATCAAAATCATATAGAATTAAAAATACGATTCACTGCAGATATTGGATTGTTTAATTTAGGATTCCATATTGATAAAAAAATATATTTTATATCTCATCTTCACACTCTCATGGATATATAATATAATTATAATGCCCTCCATTATATTTAGTTAAACAAAAGTTATTTTCATTTTTTAATATTTTTATTTTCTATTGTCATGACCCCCTCCCACTAAAGATACATGACTGATGGGATAGAGATAATGGCCCCCAATTCCAACCTCCAGTAGGCCTCGAGTTGGCTACTTGCATTGAAGATATCCAAATCTCATGAAATTGGTGGAATTTCCCTCTATAATAACAGAATATCAAGATATAATAAGAATCATCCACAAGAAAATCTATGAAATATAATAATAATAATCCAAAACCATCCCACATGCATTTATAAAAGAAACTAATACATATAAAAGACTCAAAAAGTAAATCCCCAAATGCAAAGAAAATGTCGTGGCAATGCATGTTCACCAAATACAACTAGACATCTATAATAATATAATAAGAATAATATCAATAAACGGTACCTCGAACCTATTTACCAATGTATTTATACCCTCACACCCCAATGTTGTATGTCTTGTAGCTCACATAGCTCTCTAATAACATATACAACCACCCCACAATACAGTTATATCTTGTATCTTGCAAAGACATCAGGGAAACCCCTCAACCCATAGCATTGTCACGCTATATCTTTCCTACAAACACCTAGACCATCACATCGCAACTATAACAAGAGTAGTAGGGAATTATGACCATGAAGGGAATCAACCTCACTCCCTCCTCCTACCATGAACGATCCCCACCATAAAACTCCCCTTCTCATGAACATATCACATACCTCTCAAAAACACCTGAGCCATAACCCTACAACTCTATCACACTACATATCATAAAAATACACATAGCCCATTACCCAGTGTAATAACAGACCATCATACATCACCTCCTATGCACATATACTCATTTGGGAGAGAGTAAGAGGAATAGTGGGTAGCCATCCATCCATCATCAACACCAAGATGTTGGTAAAAAACCTCCAGTGTGAACATATGAGTGTTGGTACATAGTGTTCGATGTAGATGGAATGCATATGTAAATCACAAGGAATATATAATATTATACATATATCCAAAAATAATCCCAACAAATGGATTCTCAATAAAAAATAACCCAGTCACAACATCCCCACTTTCACTGCAACCATAAAATGAATAGTAACACACCTACCATAATCCACATTTCACATTTCTATCAAATCTAATTATCTAGTCTGTTATTTTATTATTAAAAAACTACCCTATATCCAACCATTTATTTTATCATTACTCATTTTCATCCCATTTACCAAAACAAACACCATTAAATTCCATCATTATTAACCAATTATTCTATCCTAACCTGGGCATCTAGCATAACTCAACCACTCATCTCAAGAAAATCGTCATGCCCATAATACCATCACCTAACCAACCTAAAAAAGGTCCAAAAAATAATAAACTCACCACATAAATATCATGGACAAACAAACCATTACCTCCCCACCCTAAAAGAATGACCAAAAAACCTTTATGTCGTAACCCCAAAAGCATGGCCAGTCAAGCTAACACCTCTCTTCCCCAAAATCATGGCCATTAAAAATGCAAAATTTCCACCCCAATACAATAACCAAACAAAAAATCACATCACCACCCCAATTAAAAATCCAAAAAAACAATCCAATCACCCCACACCATTACATAACCACACATTTCATCCCCACAAACATTTCCACAAAACACAATAGGTCAAAGAAAATTTTATAGATTTAATAAGTTGACGTTTATAACATTTCAATTTTTTGAAAGCATTATCCCAAAATCTATAAATATTATGTTAATAATTTTATTGAACATATGGGTGATATCACAACAACTGATATGGTTTCCACATCAAAACTATAGCATAATAAATGGATCCCAAAAACCATAATTTTCAGTAGGGCATTCAACCCTCAATCACAATATCATAATAATATCATTGTTGTAAATTTATGTGAATCATTCCACATTACCACTCAATTTATAGTTACCTATTTATTTATATTCATTATACCATCACAAACCATCCCCATATATAAACAATAGAACACCCTTGAAACATGATACAAAAAAGTGATTAATGAGGGATTCCATACCTCATAATTGATTTCTATTCTCACTATCCACAATAGGGTGAACAATAGATGACAAAAAACCACAACCACATGTAAAACCCATAGATCCCCTTATACCACATCAATGTTTATCATAAATTTATCCTATCTCATAGTCCAATCCAAAAAAAAACACCACTGTGGATCTCTAAAGTTGAATGGAAGGGAATATATGGAAAAGGGTAAAGAACTCACAATGGATTTCCAATAGGAATAAACTAGAATAAAATGATCAAGGAAGTGGAATGAGTACCAGAATATCCCTCAAAATTTCCTAGGGTTAACAAAAAATGAAAGATAAGTATGAAACATATAAATGAATAAAATATTTTAACCAATAGGATTTAAAACCTAGAATCATGAAACATTCACATCATAAAACCCATTCACATTTAAAAATCCAAGTATTTAATAAAAATTTAATCTTCTACTCAAATTTAAATGTCCTCGTTATTTATTTAATTACACATAATTATTTACATTCTTCATGTGAATCAATTTCATGGTACCCCCCCCCCCCCCCTCAACCACATACAAGAGGGAAATTCAACCGTATATACAATACATGGAACACTAGTTCATGTATTTTAATATATTCATGATTTAAATATCAATTAAAAAACACTACTACACCTCTAACCACCCCGAAACCTCCTAAAGTTTCCTCCACAACACATCCAAACCCAAAAAACAAAAAAAATGGTAGTGGGATGATAAGGCACATTCTGTTACATCAGATACCTCCCAAGCAATTCATTCCCTTGAGAATATAAAACCAAGACTAGATAGAAATGTTTCTGAAAAATCACTACACAAGATAACTATCAAGGATATCATCACACATTAAATGATACCACCAGCCAAATATGCCTAACAAAATAGACACAAAACATCTCTGAAAACCTCAAACCACATCCTTTCATCCAACCACACTGCCACAGAACCATATCAACCTTTACAAAAATACAACCAATAAACACTAAAAGAACAAAAAATACTTCACCACAAACACACAAATTATGTAATTCCATCCTCCATGTCAATATATTATCTGATCTATGTGGAACTAACTATATCATATAGTTTTATTCTCAATTTAGTATAATGTATCTCAATTAAAATTCATGTCCTCCAATTTCTATATGTCATAAATTTATCATGTATCACACATCACACCAGAATCATCAAAATTATGGAAGATAACACATCTCATATAACATCAAGTTTCAAACATAAAATCAACAATAAAGTGAAACCAAGAAAGAAAAAAATATAAAAAAATCTAGGTACATGGAATGCATATGTATCTCTCATTCCCAAGTACTATCCTCCCTACCACCAACCCCCCCCCCCCCACAACACATGATCCAAAGGAATGGTACATCCTCACATCCCCTTCTCCTGAAGATCATGTATCTCTACTGTTTTCTCCAAGAATTTCGTGTCATCATCAATATCCAAATCTCTCTATTAAATAAAATTTGATACATCATGAAGATATTAATAATACTGTGTCACGTGGAAGATTTATTGGATCATATATAGAAATAGTGGAAACCAAAAATGATACTCTACCTCTCCAACTCATCCCAACACCTCAAATGTCTCAAAAAACATATGAGAATGCTTACTCCTACTTCCAAACCTCTACTACCCATGTCAAGGGAATCATTAAATAACATTTGGTCCCAAACATTTACCCCTAATGATGTATTTCTATTATTGGAATATGTATTTCATCCTTTCTAGTTCCACTTACACCCTCTCTCTAACAAACTAAACCTTTTTTGTTGTGATCTTCCACGCATCAGGACCAAGAACTACTTCCTCCCCGACCTTCATCCAACACATCGTAGAATGACCTGGTCACCAGTCCAAAGCCTTAAAAGGGTATATACTGATGAATATGGGATAACTATTATTATAGGAAAACACAACCAATGGAAACATTCATAATAATGATCTGTCTAAGTATATGATTTATTCCTGCAACATATCATTAATCATCTAGAGAGTCTACTCTGTGTTCCCATCTTTTTTATGGTGGAATGCTGTTTTAAGGTGTAAATTATTACCAAAATCACGTAATAATACCATCTAGACTCTCATGGTAAAATTTGAATCCCGATACAATACAGTGGACCTCAGTACTCTATGAAACCGAACTACCTCACCAACATAATTATTATCCAAATAATCCACTGAACCTGACCCCCTAATCATTATGAAGTTGGTCGATTTCATCAATTGATGAATCATCACCAATATAGAATCACAACATCCCAGATCTCATAGAAGCACCATGCATAAACCAATTGAGATATCATCCCATTTCAACTCAAGAACATCCAAATTCCAGAAAAAAAACACAACTAATGTGATGTGTGGCTTTAACCTGCTAGAAAACAAAACAATTTTGCACAAACTCTGACCCTACCTATTTTTATCTAGGCCAACAAAACTCTATACTCAAGCCACGATACGGAATGGATATTTATGGGTGTAATACACAATTATATATATTAATCTCACAAATAAATCCATTTCAAACCACTAACAATAAAGAAAACCTCCCATGAAACAACATCTAGTTATGTCCATCCACCCATAATACCTCTGGAGTACCACCACGGATAAAATTATCATTAATCACTTATAACTATAGGTCTCACCATAAAGAATCCCCCACCAGATGCATCAGAGAAGACATTACATTTATCTATAAGAAACAACCTATACCATCACCTACCCTTTCGTCTAACTACAAGGATTCCACTCCTCTATTCATTTATAAACATCCCCACCTGAACAACATCTTTCAATGAGTCCCTACTCATATAGTTTGAAAAAACGCTCCCTTTTCAATAGGTGTATGATATCTCACAATTGTAATCCTAAAGAAATAGCATCCATCCCTATTTTAAAAAAATTAGATCATTCTATGAAAATATATAACTCAATATCTTATTATATATGTAGACCACAGTGTTCTCCACAATGAGGAAATATGACCCAAAAATTAGTGCAAAGTCAGCCGTTCCTAGCTCTATATCATGGGTGGAATAGTTACACTCATATGGGAGAAGCATCTTAAAACTATATGACATCATTGATCTCTAACTAACCAACACACATCCCAACCCTATATGGTACGAATTCAAAAAAACCTCAAACACCACACCCTCCTTAGGAAACTGAATCACTAGAGTATAAATGAAATTTCCTTGCATGTAACTGAATGCATACTCAAACTAATCAGTACCCACAAAATCCATGTGCATCCTAGACAATGATTTCAATGGGACTAAAACCTAAGATAAATTAGGCACAAACCTATGATAATAGCCTATGATTCCTAGTAAACTCTGAACCACTACAAAATTATTTGGTGCTGCCCAAGAAACAACTTCTTAAACCTTCATCGTGTCCACTACCACACCCTGATAAGACATCACATGCCAATGAAAACACACTTATTTACTACATAAATAATATTAAATCAACTTTCTATAATGATTGTGGTGTTAAAGGACCTATAAAACACCTATTAGATAATTGGAATACACCACCAATGACTTCGAGTAGATCCCGATATCATAGATTAATATGGGGATGAACTGGTCCATGAACTCACAGAACATGGAGTTCATAATCCCTATGAAACATAGTTAGAGTGTTCATAAAACCTAATAGAATGAATACAAACTAGATGCTCCCATGAATAAATCATGATTAATTATTTAGGATATATCCCTCCATTAGACTTAACTGGTGATAACCATACCAAAAATAGATCTTTGAAAACAAACTCACCCCACATTGTTGGTAAAAAATATCATTAATCCATAGAGGATGGTAATGATTCTTGAGTGTCATCTGATTAAATCGTTGGATGTATATACACATTCTTAGACTACTATTAACTTTCTTGGATAAAAATATAGGAGCAACCCATAGTGACATACTGGGTTGGATGATACCCCTCTACATCAGATCATCAACTTAAATACTCGACTCCCACAACACTATATGTGTCATTTTATAGGGATCCATCCAAATTGGAGATACACTTGACTGTAACTCTATCACAAAATCAATGTTGATTCAAGGATATGGATTCATAACCTCCTCATGGAATACTTCTTGAAACTCTTATGAAACCCTAGGAATGCTACTAATTTGAGCTTCTAATGTAAAACACACCATCAATTAAATAAGGTTCACCATACACAGACTACCCACCTAACAACCCCAGTCACAAAAGAAATGTAAAACCTGACCATCAACATCTAATTAAATGAATTTCATTTGGAATAATTCAATAATTTCATATATGTATTATAACAAATCAATTCTTAGGATGAAATTTTATGGATGAAAATGTTGAAAAAAATGGTCCCCATGGGACTAATGTTTCCCCATCATTAGTCTGTGCCACAGATACACATCAATCATGTGGTCATGGTATTTGACTACCAGAGTCATTCCTATTGTCATGGGAAGCCTCTCTATGTATAGTTCTACAACCAAAACTATATTAGGTGAAACAAAGGAGTGTGAATCTCTTAAATTAAACAAGGCACAAAAAAAATTGATGAAGAAAAACTGGGTGCACCGTGCATGATCTCTATCACATCTAGTGTTGTTTCTTCCACTGCAAGCAATTAACCCTGCCAAGCTCCTCTACATATCCAATGATCAAAAACTGAACACACAAAAACTAGGGTTTATGTCTTGAGGAAAATTTTGAGTTCATTCTCCACCTACTCTATCTTCCATCATTGAAGCATAATATTGTTTCTCGTACTGCTGAAATGGTATCACTAGAAACTACTAAAGAGGCTACTGTTGAACCTATCTACATACACAAAAGATATATATAAGACAAAATGGGAACATATTCTGGTTATTTCTATGAACCCCATAGAAAAAACCCAATAGATTTCTATAACAAGGAAATCATAGAAACATTTTTCTCTATATGTATTTAAGGGAAGATAAATAGGTTGACTCCCTGCTAGTTGAAACCTAAAAGGACCTAGATATTAAGACATTATACTGACAAATATACTCCTTAGGGAACCCTAATAGGTCCCCTATCATGGTAAACCTCCAAAAGAGTTCATTTTCTCAATCACTATATCATTATTTTTATCAACTATATATATTTTCAATATAAAATAAGTAATCACATACTTGATAGGAGGACAGATTTCCTCCTCAAGATGTCTTGCATGATACTCCTTGTGATGATAGTTTTCTAAGAAATATTGCATAGGGTCCTTAAAAATGATTCCTAACTCCCTTAATAACATATTCTCTTACAAAGGAGAAATAATATCCACCCTCTTCACTACCTTCATATTCGATGAAAGGAACAATTCATAGAAATTGTTCTAAAAGTCAACCCCCAAAATCATATGCCTCCTTACACTCACCAAGATATTATATCTACCAGTAATCCACAACTCCCTACATATTTCTAATATCTAAAGGGATCAAAAATCCAACCATATCGATAATCAAATTTAAGGATATCTTGATCTTTTATAGTCATCTCTCTGTATCAATATCTAGAACACTGCCTACATACTTCCCCAAGGTCTTCCACTGAAAAGAGCACAATTTCCTCGTATAATCCACATATTCCTCTACCAAATAAAACTCACAATGATCAATTGGATAAACTTGTTGAACCTCAACTTTCTGTTCCACATAAAGATTATTTCTAGGATCTATAACTGTAAGATGAAACAAGGATTTTCAAAGCCCATAAAGTATATAATTTAATTTGTATTAATTTTAATTTACTTTATTAATTTTATCCTTACCAATACAACACAACTAAAACAAGAAACCCAATTATCTTGATAAAAGTAACTATGCTAGGTATCTGCCCTACAAATAAGACCACCTCACTTGATCATTGAATAACCTCAGAGTTTATGCACTGGATCATGGGTGTCCATAAATCCAATTTCATTGGCAGTTTTCCTAGTCTATTCTAGGCTCCAAGTTCAACTAAAACTCATTCCATACCAACACATGCAATCATCTATATTCCTAACTTGAACACCATCTTATCTTCCATCCATCACCTCTGATATCATTATGTCATGAACTCCTCCAGCCCAAGATGCCCCAATGACGGAAGTGATATAATGACTCCTAAGTCCCATCAGTTTTAAGTCCTAAGTTTTAAACTATAACCAAGAAAATAAAAATATCATCAATTGTTAGGCATTACCCTCTATTATAATATAAGATCATGATACTTGATGAATCATCAACATGTAACATCATAACATTATATAAAAAAATAGAAAACATCCCACATGCATGTATAAATGAAACTAGTAAAGTTAAACATATATCAATAATTAAATACCCAAAGGAAAGGATAAAGAAGTGACACAACATCTATACAAGTTGTTCTGAGCTAGTATTTTCATGAATGATCCATCAAATCATCTGGTAAAATAGAAAATTAGTTTATATACATAAGTTGAAAATAAAAGTATACATAGTAGGAAAACATAAGTCTCTCTTGTTTATGTTAATGAAGCATACTAATGAACCTGTGAGAAAAAAAATTAGATCCAACACCACCTAAATAGGTTAACTATCTATCCCAACCTTAAAAAGGCATGATCGCCAAATAACATAAGCTATGTATAATAAAATAATAAGATTCATATCAATAAATGGTACCCCATACCACTTTCCCACTAATTTTACTCTCTTACAGGCCAACTTCAAAGTTCTCGGTCCTCCCATATCTTTAAAATAACATTTACCACCTCCCCATAACATGGGAATATCTCAGATCGGGACTGTGCTTTCAACCTGAACACGTCTAGGAATACCTTGGTGCAGATTTGGGTTTGGTTGTACGGGATATGCTGGTTTTTTTTGGAACCCAAAGATCCAGAGAGATATTGCCTCCTACCTTGGTATGCTTCTTAAAATTGATCAAAGAACCCTCAACGCTGAAATATGTCTATTTTTAGGGTATCGCAAACCCTGACACCCTTTCTATCTTTAAATGAAATCTTTTGACTCATAAACCAATTTTTTTTCTCTGGCTGGGCCCAAAGTTAACTTCTCTTTAAAATATCAATGTCTATGTGCTTATGGTTATAATTTCATTGGTTCTTGTAAGAATATGGTGAATGCTGACTCTCTTTGGGTTTTTATCATATCACTTTACAAAATGTCAAAGTCTATAAGTATTAAATTCAAATGTTAAAGATTGATTTTACCCTAGATGGTTTGCATGTTGTTTGCTCTATGATCTATGGTAAAGATAGATATCAAGATCGTAGGTCTCTTTGGACTAAACTTTTATACCTAGCTATCAACATTCAAGATCCCTGGTTTGTTGTCAGAGACTTTAATTCCATTCTCTCTCCCAGTGAAAAATTAGTCCCTCTCACTCTCTCATTTCCTCAAGGGAATTTAGGGATGCTCAAGATGATTCCTCTCTCATTGAAATTAGCTTGTTTGGTGCCAAGTCACTACTAGAAAAGGGGGCATTGAAGCCCCCCAGACTCGGGCGACCGCCATTGGCGATCGCTATAGCTAACCAATAGCGACCGCCAATGGCGGTCGCTAACCTACATAAAAAAACGGGGGGCTTCTGCGCCCCCCCCCCCCCCGTGCCCCCTCGACCTCGATCCCTCGCCGCCCTAACCCCCTCCCTCCCTCGCCGCCCTCCCTCGCCGCCCTCCCCTCCCCCGCCTCCCGGCCTCCCCCGCCGCCCGGCCTCCCCCACCGCCCGGCCTCCCCCGCTGCCCGGCCTCCCCCGCCACCTGCCCTCCGGCCTCCGGCCGCCGCCCTCCATCCTCCGGCCTCCGGCCTCTCGGCCCTCCCCCCCTCCCACCCCGGACGGCACCCGCACCCCGGACAGCCCCCCCCCCCCCCCCCGCGCACTCCGGACCGCCCCCCGCACCCCGGACGCCTCCCCGCACCCCGGACAGCCCCCCCTGCACTCGTACACCCCCCTCAAAACCCGGACAGCCCCCCCCCCCCCCCCCCCGCACTCGGACACCCCCCCTCCGAACCCGGACAGCCCCCCCCCCCCCCCCCACACACCCCGGACAGGCCCCCCGCACCCCGGACACCCCACCCCGCACCCCCGATAGCCCCCCTGCACCCCAGACACCCCCCCCCCCCCCCCCCCCGCGCACCCCGGACACCCCCGCACCCCGAACACCCCTGACCGCACCCCTGACAGGACCCCGACACTCCGGACACCCCTCCCCGCACCTCGGATAGCCCCCCCCCCCCCCCCCCCCCGACCCCGGACACCCCCCCCCCCCTCGCTGCCCGTCCCCCGTCCCCTCACCGCCTCCTCTCCTCCAGTTCCCTGCCGCCGTCGCCGCTCGTCCCCTCCCTTGCTGCACCGCCTTTGGCTCCGGCTCCCCTTCGCTGCCTCCTCTCCCTCGCAGCACCGCCTTCGGCTGCCCTCCCTTTCTGGTTTTTAGCTCAATCAGGTAACATGAGCTTTCAGTTACATTATTATTTTATCAATGGTTCATAAACAAATGGTTAATATTTATTTTGAATATAGTTGATTTGAAAAATGTAAATGTAATAAGTATTGTGTAAATGTTTGTTATACAGATATTATTATGGATAAGAGTTGGATTGATCTTCCAAATCGAACGTCTAGAGAATATTTCAATGGCATTATGCAGTTTATTGACTTCACGAGAGGATTTGAAAGTGACTATATTAGTTGTCCATGTAGAAAATGTGATAACAGATATCAATTCACACGAGATACTTTGAGGGAGCACCTTTTCTTTAATGGATTTCTGAAAAATTATAAGAGTTGGACTCGTCATGGAGAAGAATATGTTTGTTGTCAAAATACAGATGCAGCTCAGATGGATGTTGATGCAAGGATGACTGATCCAATGCATGAAATGCTTACTGAAATGGTACGTGGGTTTGATCCTGAAGGCATTGACATCCAGAATCTTGAGACCGGTGAGATAAATCTTCGCTCTGGTGCAGATCGTGATTCGATGAGGTTTTATGAAGTACTTGATGATGCGAAAACAGAATTATATCCTGGATGTACTTCTTACAATAAACTATCGTTTATCATGGAGTTGTTGCATTTGAAGACTTTGAATAATTGGTCAGACACATCATTCGACATGCTTTTGGTTTTATTGAAAAAAGTTCTTCCTGTCGACGCTAAGATTCCTGATTCGTATTATTATGCTCGTAAGTTGACAGAGAACTTAGGTTTTACATATGAGACTATATATGCATGTGCAAACAAAAGTATGTTGTTTATAAATGAAACTGCTCATTTGGATATTTGTACGGTTTGTGGCGCTTCCAGGTGGAAAGAGAACAGGGGAAATAAGACTCATCAAAGTCAGATTGCGATACAGGGGAAACCGATTGCCGTAAAGAAAATGTGTTACTTTCCCCTTAAACCGAAGTTGAAAAGATTTTTTATGTCATCTAAAGTTTCTAATTTAATGAGATGGCATGCAGAAAGAGTTCATGAAAGTGACATGTTAACCCACCTAGCAGACTCTCATGCATGGAAGGATTTTGATAAGAGACATCCCGACTTTGCTAAAGATGTTCGTAATGTCCGATTGGGATTGGCAGCAGATGGTTTCAATCCATTCAAGTCTATGGTTGGTGCAACTCATAGCACATGGCCTGTGGTGTTGGTTCCATATAATCTTCCTCTGTGGCTTTGTATGAAGAAACAATTTATATTACTTTCCACTCTTATTGATGGACCTAAAAGTCCGGGGGATAAGATTGATGTTTACCTTCAGCCATTGATTGATGAGTTGAATGAATTTTGGGGCGATGGTGTGATGACTTATGACTGCGAAACGAATGAAATTTTCAAACTGAATACTGCTTTATTGTGGACAATCAATGACTTCCCAGCTTATGCAAATTTATCAGGCTGGAGTACGAAAGGGGAATTTGCTTGCCCTTGTTGCAATAAAAGTAAAAAATCTGTATGGCTTAAACATTCCAAAAAATGGGCATACATGGGTCACATGCGTTTTCTCCCTCCTCAGCAGAGGTTTAGAAAGGACAGAGTGGCATTTGACGGTTCTAGATAGTTCAGCCCAGCACCAAAGATCATGACAGGAGTCGAAATGTTATCGCAGATTGAGGAAGAAAACATCCGCACGGTATATGAAATTCAGGATTTGGTGGCTCCTCCAGTACGTAATATTTGTGCTGCAGGTAGGCAGCGCAGTCACAATTGGAAAAAGAAAAGTATTTTTTATAGTCTTCCGTATTAAAAAACTAACATGTTGAGGCATAATTTGGATCTCATGCACATTGAAAAAAATGTTTGTGATAACATATTGTGGACCATTTTAGGTGTCAGTGGAAAGTCAAAGGACCATGTTAATGCACGCCGTGATTTGGAAGAAATGGGTTTAAGGAAACAGTTTCATTTACAGTTAGCTGAGGGAAACAAGGCATATATGCCTTCTGCACAGTATTCGATGACTACAGAGGAGAAAGAGACATTTCTTTCCATTTTGAAGATGGTCAAGGTGCCTGATGGTTACTCTTCTAATATTTCAAAGTGTGTGAATCTGACGAGCAAGACATTGCAAGGGTTGAAAAGTCATGACAATCACATATTACTTCAGCAGTTGATTCCAATCCCAATTTGTGATTGTTTATCCCCCAATGTTGTTCAGCCCTTGATTGAGATGAGTAATTTTTTTAGACAGCTTTGTTTAAGAAATCAACGAATGAGTGATTTAAAAAGTTTGCAGGACCGAATTGTACTTACACTTTGTCACTTTGAGAAACTTTTCCCCCCCTCATTTTTCGATGTTATGGTCCACTTGACAGTGCACCTAACTGATGAAGTAATGGATGATGGTCCAGTGCAATTTAGGTGGATGTATCCTATTGAACGGTATTTGAGTACATTGAAAAGATTTGCACGCAACAGAGCTCGTCCAGAGGCATCAATAGCCAATGGTTATTTGATGGATGAGTGTACTACCTTTTGTGCAGAATATCTTACGGATGTTGAAACAAAATTAGATAAGCCCTCTCGGATTCATGATGGTCCAGTTGGAGAAGGAACCACATTTGATATGGACAACATCAAGTGGATACAAGCACATCGATATATCTTGTTCAATACTCCATCAGTTCCACCATTAATGCAGTAAGTATCTTATCAATGTGCTTGTATAAATTTTACATGTTTTTTTTGAATAAGTTGATCTTTTAAACATCGCGTAATCATTTGCAAGAAACACATTAATGAGATAAAAGAAGAGATGCATCGTGCGACTGAGTTGTAAATTCAACAATCTCATTATGCGGCATTTCATGATTGGTTCAAGGATTATGTATGTATAAATTGATTTTCATTATGAGTGAAGTATTAAACTAATTATTTCTGCATATATAAGTATTGATTTTTATAAATTATGTAGGTTCGTAAGCTGAGGGAGTTAGGGGACCGCACGCTACCTGAAGTATTTATCCAACTGGATGAGGGTCTATCTATAACGGCTCGTCGTTATAAAGCTATTGATGCTAATGGTTTTCGATTTCACATTAAAGATGTTGACGACAAACGAGCAACACAAAACAGTGGCATCGGTAGTCCCTTTGTCGATTCTGGTTATTACTATGGTCAATTGATAGACATCATTGAAGTTGTATACACACACGGTTTGAAGTACATATTGTTAAATTGTAATTGGGTTGATCCAGTGCGTGGATGTAAAGTCGATCAATATCAATTTTCATTGGTGAATTTTAACTATATTTTATACAGAAATAATGAACGAGTTGAGAATGAACCTTTCATTTTGACATCACAAGCGGAACAAGTATTCTTCGTTACTTTGCCTTCGGATCCAAGTTGGCAAGTTGTTGTCAAAATGTCTCGGCGAGGAGTGTTTTTATTTGAAGAAGATGAACCCGAGACTGTTCCTTTTGTTTACCAACAACTTTATCAACATACCGTAGTTCAACGTGAAGAAGATATTTATTGGGTCAGAGCGGCTGTTGAAGGAGAAACGGTCGATTTGCATGCTTAATGAAAGGTATAATTGTTTTCACGCTATTCAGTAGAATGTCCTAGGATATCATAAATTATCTAATCATTTTATAAATCCTTATAAGTTTTAATCATCACTTTTGTAATTTAATTCAGTCATAAATATTTAGGTTGATTAACTTTCTGATTTTTTAAAATTCATTCACAACTAATTATTCAATCCATTTTTTGTTTGATTAACAGTTGTACAAGTTTTATTTATTAAGAACAATCCAATTTATCTTTTAAACACTTTGGACTCATTACTGATATTTTCTATGACTGCAGACATGTCAGGGGAAGAGGCAGAAGATCCACATCATCCATCTGAGGCATCTACGTCTCAGGGTCGAGGTATGTTTGAATGTCATTGTCTATATTTTTTATGTAATTGACATATATATATATATATATAACATTTTTCAATTTATATATAAAATTGTTTTCAACAGGATCAGACTCGGTTGCTTCTTCCTCTCGCAGGAGAGGCCCTGGTCATGGCATATTATCATGGAATTCTGACACGACGATAGATGTTTCATTTGATGAGGTATTTCATCCCGTGGGACCGAATGCCCCGACATTTATTCGTCAGCTGGGTCATATCATACGTGACCCACATCGATTTCCATTGACCACGCGTGATTGGGCTTCTATCCCTCAGGACACATTAGATCGTCTATGGAGGGAGGTTCAGGTAAGAAAATAATTTTACTTTATTTTCTATTTATAAAGACTACTAATATGTTTGATTATTTTCTTTATAGCAAAATTTTAAAGTATTCCCTGAAGAGTTTCGGCCCGTGTGTATGAGAAAATGCCGTAAGATGTGGAAAGATTATAAAGGCAAAGTGAAGAGGGACCACTGGGTACCAAATGTGGGTGCCCTTGACATTTTGGAAAAAGTCCCAAGAGGTGTCCTCCCGGCTCAGTGGCGTGACTTGGTTGCATATTGCTCTACTGAGGGTGTTGCGGTTTGTATATTAATTATTTTGTTGTATATATATTTTCAAGAATATGTGATTTGTTTGAAATTTTAATGAATTGAATGTAGGAGGTGTCAACACGCCATTCGGAGAATCGAGCGTTGCAGGGACCAGCTCATAGGCTCGGGACTTGTCACGTGTCTCAGATCCGACATGAGGTATATATTATTCATTTTTTAATTTATTAATTAATATGGTTTTGTGTTTATATTCTTTTAATATACAGTTGCGAGGGCAAGGTGCAGCAACTGATAAAATGTCGGTGTGGATAAGGACTCGTGATCGCAATGATCCAGAGGTTGCAGCATTGATAGTAAGTGTCTGTACTTACCAATAATTACATAAATATATATATTAACATATATATATTTATATATATTTAAATATTTCACAGGCTCAATTTGAAGCTGAGTTAGAACATCTGCCAGAGGACCAGCGATAGCTTCCCATGCGACGGGATGAGATCTTTCATCGCATTATTGGTCGAGACGGGCATGACAATAGTTTGACCTATAGAGCATGGATTCCTCATTCTGTAGTGTCACGCGCTGCGGTTGTCGGTCCTGCTGTTGCTCATATGACACAGCAGATGTCAGATTTTGAGGCACGGCTGCGCGCTTCCGAGGAGACAAATGCGCAATTGACAGCTGAGGTTAGAGCACTGCGGGAATATGTGCGTCGAGCTGATGGTACAGGGGATCATACGACGCAGGTATATACTGTATTTATTTATTTAATTTAAATTATTTTTTTTATTAATATATTTATAATGTTTATTTGTTGTAGGCACCTGGCCCACCAGAAGGAGGTAGCAGTGATGACAACGCGTGACGCACCATATATTCACGAGATATTTTTTTTGTTTTTACTGGTAGGGTTGACATTGATGTACTGTATTTATTCATTTAAGTAATGCATTATTACCATCCAAGGTGGTCTTTTAAATATTTTATACACATATTGAGTTTTTGATCAGATAATCTTGAATGATTCTACATTTGAAAAAGTCGAACTAATTCCAACAGATCAATAAATCTGATATTATAGATTATGTATTATCCAATATATTTTTTATAAATTTATGTATGGTATCGATAAAAGAAATATGTATTAATTAGATGTTATCACTTTTATTTTTCACTTTTGTAATCAATGGGATGACCTTTGCACCCCCGGAGAGCCCCCCGCACCCCCGTACAGCCCCCCGCACCCCCGTACAACCCCCCCGCACCCCCGTACAACCCATCGCACCCCCGTACTGCCCCCCGCACCCCCGTACTGCCCCCCTCCACCCCCGTACTGCCCCCCGCACCCCCGTACTGCCCCCCGCCACCCCCGTACAGCCCCCCGCACCCCCGTACATGTCACACCTGTTTTTATTTTACTTTATTTATTTTATTTATCATGGCGTCGGGTGTTTTTTCATGTGTGCGGGCGAGTCTCGGTTGTAAATTTTAATGTTTGGGTGAGTTTATGGTTTGGGATAATGCGCGAACACCATACAATTGTGTTGCGTAGCCCGTTTGCAGTCCACTTGGGTATCGTACGGTGCGCGCGTACCCCGCGGTCATTTAGTTTTAACGTTAATAAATTCGCTCGTTGAGTGGATTAATATATATATATATATATATATATATATATGATTATATATGTGTATGTATATGGGTATATATGTTCATATATTATTATTATTATTTTTAACGTAATATGCATATATGTATGTATATATGTGTATATATACACGTATGCCGATGCATATATATTTATTAACATTATATGTTTATGCGTAAATGTGTTTATGCATATGAGTATATATATATGCATATATGGTTATAATATGTCATGTATATTCATATATGTATGTTTATAAATTTGTTCATGTGGGTTTATATATATATATGTATATATGTTTGTAATTATAATAATAATAATTATTATTAATATTAATATTATCAATATGTTTATTTATTTATATATATATATATAATTATATAGGTTTATATATACGTTCACATGTTTTATATATGTTTAGTTATATGTAAATATGTGAATGTATATTTATAATAACTATTACCATTATAATTAATTAACAAATTTATTATTAGTATTATTATTAAGTTAAATTGTTTTATTTTGTTTTGTCTTAATTTTATTTTCCCTTTTATTTTATTCTCATTTTTTTTCCTTCTTTTTCTTCTTTTCCTTTTCTTTTCTTTCTTTTTTTTTCTTCCCTCTCCTCTAACCCTACGCGCTCCCCCTCCCTGTCGCGCGCAGGCCGCTTCTCCCCTCCCCGGCTGTGCGCGATTCTCCCCGTCGCCGGCCTGCCACCACCACCCTTCCCAGCCGCCGACCGCCGCGCCTCCTCCCAGCCGGCGTCCCAGTCTCCCCCGCTCCTGCCGCGAGCGCCCCAGTCGACACCCAGCCACCGCGCCTCCTCTCGGCCAGCGTCCTGGCCTCCCCCGCTCCTGCCGCGCACGCCCCAGCTGAGCCACACCTTCCCCCTCGCCGGTGCCACTCTTTACCGGCGTCCTCCTTCCGACGACAACCCCCCCTCCTCCCCGGAAGTCTTCCTTCTTTGGTAGGGTTCTATTTTACCCAAACCCTAGTTGGGGTTTATTTTATTTTTGGATTTGATCTTAAAATTGATGGTCAGGTATGGTTGTTTTAGGTGCGATTTAATCTTCCTTGGGTGAGATTGAGGTGCAAATGGTGTTTTGCGCCAATTTCCAGAATTTTATCATCAATTGAGGTAGTAACCCATGGCGTATATTCTTTAAATTTAGATTCCTTTGATTGCGTGTTGTTTGCACTGTTCTTGTTTGTTAATTAGACATTTGATATCGTTGGAATGAATTTTGTCTTATGAAATGAGGTTTGTTTTGATGGAAATCGGTTATATACTGTTTAACAATTTTATTAAATTGTGCAATTTGTGATTTTAATTGTGCAAATGGTGTTTTGGTGTGCGTTTGATTGTTGAAGTTGTCTCTGGGCGTGTTCTTGATACGAAAGTCTCCCCTTGTTACTTATAATTGTTTTATAAAATGTTTTAATGATTTTTTGACTTATAAATGAGGTGCAGATTGTGTTTTGGGGGTACCTTGGTGTGCGAATTGTCTCAAAATGACGCGTGGGTGTGAAAAGTGGTTTTCTATATGTTATTCTTTGGAATCGTTTTATAAACTTTGAGGCGGTTTAGTAAATAATGCAGATGCGGAAAATTATGTTTTGAAAACACGTCAGGATGGTTTTTCATTGTTTATTCATTAGAGTTATTTTAATTCAGTGTTTATGTGTTTTTAAATGCTTTACTTTTGTTGTAGTGTGCTGGCGAGGTAATCCTGTGATATCGGAACTGTCGACATGCGTTTCTTGTTCGCTAGTGCAAGGCGTGTCGCGTCGTTGTGATTGAGTAGCGAGTTGAGGTAGGTCCCCACTGCACATGCCTTTGAATTTAGAATTTACTTACTTCTTGTCATTTATTTAATTTTCATCAAATTGGAAGTAGTATTAAAATATTATTATTTTTAGAGTAGTTATATTGCTAGAATTGGAACTACTTCTTTCTCTACATCGTACCGAAATCTTTTTCATGATTAGTTGTTGCGCAATAGTGAAAATTCCCCTTTGGCCCTTATGTTTGTGCTTCAGAATTAAAATGGTGATTTGGTTTACCTAAATGAGATTTTAAATGTGTTTTATGGTTTTAAACGTGACGACGTCTGATCCTTCTTTTGGAATTGATTTGGTATTGAATAAGTACATGAGGCCCGTTTGGTACTTTTAATGAAATTAATGTTTTGAAAAAGTCTCTTTGGAGTGATCTTTTGTGTTCTTTGATTAGGTGAGCTGAGTGTGTGATGCTTGTGCATCGTGACTAGTTTTACATTATGGATGCACTCCTCTTTTATTATATGTGTTGACATGGGAACCTGGCATATTGAGTGAATTTTCTGAGAATGATTGCTGCACTAGTTTAGATCATGCACTGGCTAGTGGCCCCATAGCAGGGGAATACTGAGTTATTGCTGCTATGGGGATTGGGCCCCTCGGTTAGGCCATGCAGGGCTATATCGGGTGTTAGGGCGTTATGACGTCATCGAGTTAGGGCATGCCTTCAGGATGAGTCACATGTATAGTACGTTCTGGTTTGTTCACGATCTCCTAGGTTCGACCCATGTCTCTTTTAGTGTTTATTTGTATATGGAAGACGATTGAGAGGTCGAGTTTGGGTGCCGACCCTTGTGTGCCACTTTTTTCCCATTTCCCTTAGTGTGTGTTGTGTGTGATTTTATTTTTGACTAACAACTAAAGTTTGGTTTTCTAATTGTTCGCAAAATGTTTTAAAATGCAATTCACCTGTTTCTTTCAACATTTAACTTGATCTAAATTAAAAAGGGCAATGGATTGTTACTTGTTTTCAGGATGGAAAGCGTGTGTGTGTGAAAACCCATATTTTCTATAATGTAGTGCAAACTTGAAGTTGGTAGATTCTACTTTTAATGGTAGTGATTTGGGAATAGATTTATCGGGCTAGCCTACTGAGTTTTAATACTCACGCCTATAGTGTTTTCTTGTTTTTAGTTTCTGTTGCAGGTTTGACTCGAGCTTGCTCTCCGTGGACGAGAGTTGGATGTATTTTGACGATCGACTCTCAGGGTCGCGAGGAGTTTGGTTCGAGGACGGGTTAGTAATGTTTTTGGCTATTTTATTTTATTGTCGTTTCTTTATTTCTGCTTCTTAGTAAATTTTATTGGGAAAAATCGTTCCCACGTGTACTCTGTGATGCCCTGGTGCTTGTCGCCAGCCCGGGAGGATCGGGAACGCCTCTTGGGCCATGCCGTGGACCGACTCTGGTGACCGGTTCGGGGTCGACCCGGGTTGGTTCGTGACAAAATGGTATCAGAGGAAGGTTGTCTCCTGAGCAGACCTTGTTTTTCAAAGCGCCCATTGCTATTTGGAGTTGTCATGGTAAAGGGAGTAAAGTTGCTCGGACTCGAGGAGGGGGAACGGGAAGGACGTCATGATCCCTTGATCGTTCTAAACCTCGAGTTACCATGAGATGTCCGGGTTGTTAGTGTATTTTGGGTCTTTTGGATTGTTTTATGTTGGGGAAATGAAAAGGGAGTTAGGGAAGTAGCTTCGTGAGCTGACAGGGCCTGGAAAGCCTTGTGGAGCCGGAGACTTCACCCTACAATGCTCTCAGTGACGATGGTATGGCTGATGTATGGTTGCCAACCATATGGTCGAGTCACCCATCATTACTAGTTTCCCCCTTTAGTGAATGGGTTTTTCCTTCATTTTGAAACTCATTGAGTAATGTTGAATTTCAAATGGTATTGGTTATGTTTTGATCAAGCTCCTCGTTTCTTTGTTCCGTATTGTTCGCCCCCACGAAGGCTCGATGGATGCTCAATGTGCAGCTTCAGGTGGTGTATCCTCAGTTAATCCTCCAGTTGGTCAGCCCATCGATTATGTTTTGGAGTTCCGGAAGTTGAACCCTCCTCTCTTTTATGGACAAGCAGGGCCTCTTGAGGCAGAGGAGTGGTTGCAGAAGATTGAGAGGAAGTTCAGTTCCATTGGTCTACCTGAGTCATTAAAGGTGAAGTTGGCTACCTTCATGCTTGAAGGTCCAACCTGGAAATGGTGGAAGTCCATGTCTCGGAACAAGCCTGGGGAAGATTTGACATGGGAGTTTTTCAAGTCATCGTTCATCCAACAACACTTCTCTGATTTGACAAAGTTGAGGAAGAGGATGGAGTTGTGTTGTCTCCAGTAGGGCGTTGAATCGGTACTGGAGTTCTATCGACATTTTTTAGACCTATTTCCGTATGATCAGTGGTTTTTTGCGAATGATACCGGGAAGGCTCGACAATTTGAGTCTGGACTCCGACCTGAGCTGCGTTCGAGAGTGGAAGAGCTCAACCTAACCACCTTCTTGGATGTTGTCGAGCAAGACTTTCTTGCTGAAGCTGAGCTAGTGGGAGGACTTGAGGTGGCGAATCCTCCAGCTTTGGGAAGCATTTCAGATGATGCTAGTAAGAAGGGTAAGAAGCGACCTGACGCTGGTGGTGCTGGTAGAGGAATCAAGAGGCCTTCAGACCTTCAGTCATCTTCTTCACAGCGCAATGTTGTGATCTGTCACCAGTGTGGTAGGTAGGGTCACAAAAGGCCGACATGTCCAAGTGCTCCAAGACCCTGCCACACCTGTGGACGTATGGGTCACTTGAAGCGATTTTGCCGAGGTGTCTCCAAGAAGCGCGCTAAAGCCAGACCTGGATCGTCGAAGGTCACTTCAGCCCATCAGCAGGAGTAGGGAGATGTTGGTGGATGAGCTTGATGTTTTCTTCTTGTAATGTTCCTTAGATGTAGTAGTCGTTACCTGTACTGTTTTGTGGTGTTCTTTTCATTCAGTCGAAAGAATGGTTGTGGCTGAACTCTTTTAAGCCATTGATCTTATGGATGTGTGATTGTTAAAAAAAAAATCTGGTTTTGGTGTCATGCTTCTGGGGTTTCATAAACCTGACTGCGAAGCCGGAAGATGCTTCATTCATCAGATCTCCAGCCACAGGTCTCAGAGTGAAGCTAGCACGTAGTCGGGGGAACTCCAACGAAAGGTGAAGACTTGCGGCAGGGTGTTGTTCTCAGTAAGTGCGCGCAGTCAGAATCATTTTTCCTCATTATGCCTATTTTATGTGTAATAACTACCTTGTCATGTCGTTGCTCTCATTTATTAAGAGCTGCTCGCTTTATGCTTTCCGAGTGTGGGTGGTGTGTTGGACAGGCCCCCCCCCCCACCCGTGGGCAGTGATTTCTGGTGATAATGCCGGGAGGTCCTTCTATTCTTCTCTTCTCGAAAGCTTTATGGTGGGGAGTCCAATCGACCTCCCCATGTTGAAAATTCTGGTGATCATGATTTTTTGTCTCAGGTGATGGCGTTCTGGTCCTATTCCAGGAACTGACTTAATTCTTATTGTGTGGATACCCATCACGGGTCTCGCTAAATTCAATTTAGCTTGTTTCTTATGGTGGGGAGTCCGTTCGGACTTCCCGTGTCAATGTCCCAGTTTTGTTCTAGGTTTTGGTTGGGTTGTGGTTGGTCTTATTTGGAACCACAAAACTGTTTTTTCTTATTTTGGTAAGGAGTTGGGGCTTGAGAGTTCCAGTGTCATATTGGAGTAAGGTTTTAAGAGATACACGTTGGGTGTGGTTTTGACCTGTTTGTTAGTTTCAAAAGAGTCGCCGTGTTTTTATTGGCATTGTTCCGGATGTTGTGTTGTAAGGTTGAATTGAGGATGAAGAAATTGTTTGAGTCCGATTGAATGGTGTTAAGGTGTGTGTATGTTGGGCCTCAAATTACTATTGTCAAAGTTCTTTGTCCTTTGAAGCGAACAACTGGAGGTGGTCACACTTTTGGGGGTGGGTGACACTTAGCGGGTAATTCGTTCATATTATATGAGTTCTTTTGGTTTATCGCTCCCCTTTTTGGGAGTGTTTCAGAATCTCCTTGTTGTCGTTCTTTAGATTTTTCTTTAAATTGTGAAGTAATGTCGGTTTTTTTTATTTGGGGTTTTGAACTTGTTATGGCTTTCCGGGGGCGGAAAGCTTTATGGTGGGGAGAATTGTCACACCTGTTTTTATTTTACATTATTTATTTTATTTATCATGGCGTCGGGTGTTTTTGCATGTGTGCGGGCGAGTCCCGGTTGTAAATTTTAATGTTTGGATGAGTTTATGGTTTGGGATAATGCGCGAACACCATACGGTTGTGTTGCGCAGCCCGTTTGCAGTCCACTTGGGTACCGTACGGTGCGCGCGTACCCCGCGGTCTTTTAGTTTTAACGTTAATAAATTCGCTCGTTGAGTGGATTAATATATATATATATATAAATATATATATGATTATATATGTGTATGTATATGGGTATATATGTTCATATATTATTATTATTATTTTTAACGTAATATGCATATATGTATGTATATATGTGTATATATACACGTATGCTGATGCATATATATTTATTAACATTATATGTTTATGCGTAAATGTGTTTATGCATATGAGTATATATATATGCATATATGGTTATAATATGTCATGTATATTCATATATGTATGTTTATAAATTTGTTCATGTGGGTTTATATATATATTTGTATATATGTTTGTAATTATAATAATAATTATTATTCTTAATATTAATATTATAAATATGTTTATGTATTTATATATATATATATAATTATATAGGTTTATATATACGTTCACATGTTTTATATATGTTTAGTTATATGTAAATATGTGTATGTATATTTATAATAACTATTGCCATTATAATTAATTAACAAATTTATTATTAGTATTATTATTAAGTTAAATTGTTTTATTTTGTTTTGTCTTAATTTTATTTTCCCTTTTATTTTATTCTCATTTTTTTATTCTTTTTCTTCTTTTCCTTTTCTTTTCTTTCTTTCTTTTTTTTTTCTTCCCTCTCATCTAACCCTACGCGCTCCCCCTCCCTGTCGCGCGCAGGCCGCTTCTCCCCTCCCCGGCTGTGCGCGATTCTCCCTGTCGCCGGCCTACCACCGCCACCCTTCCCAGCCGCCGACCACCGCGCCTCCTCCCAGACGGCGTCCCGGTCTCCCCCGCTCCTGCCGCGAGCGCCCCAGTCGACACCCAGCCGCCGCGCATCCTCTCGGCCAGCGTCCCGGCCTCCTCCGCTCCTGCCGCGCGCGCCCCAGCCGAGCCACACCTTCCCCCTCGCCGGCGCCACTCTTTACCGGCGTCTTCCTTCCGACGACAACCCCCCCTCCTCCCCGGAAGTCTTCCTTCTTTGGTAGGGTTCTATTTTACCCAAACCCTAGTTGGGGTTTATTTTATTTTTGGATTTGATCTTAAAATTGATGGTTCGGTATGGTTGTTTTAGGTGCGATTTAATCTTCCTTGGGTGAGATTGAGGTGCAAATGGTGTTTTGCGCCAATTTCCAGAATTTTATCGTCAATTGAGGTAGTAACCCATGGCGTATATTCTTTAAATTTAGATTCCTTTGATTGCGTGTTGTTTTCACCGTTCTTGTTTGTTAATTAGACATTTGATATCGTTGGAATGAATTTTGTCTTATGAAATGAGGTTTGTTTTGATGGAAATCGGTTATATACTGTTTAACAATTTTATTAAATTGTGCAATTTGTGATTTTAATTGTGAAAATGGTGTTTTGGTGTGCGTTTGATTGTTGAAGTTGTCTCTGGGAGTGTTCTTGATACGAAAGTCTCCCCTTGTTACTTATAATTGTTTTATAAAATGTTTTAATGATTTGTTGACTTATAAATGAGGTGCAGATTGTGTTTTGGGGGTACCTTGGTGTGCGAATTGTCTCAAAATGACGCGTGGGTGTGAAAAGTGGTTTTATATATGTTATTCTTTGGAATCGTTTTATAAACTTTGAGGCGGTTTAGTAAATAATGCAGATGCGGCAAATTATGTTTTGAAAACACGTCGGGATGGTTTTTCATTGTTTATTCATTAGAGTTATTTTAATTCAGTGTTTATGTGTTTTTAAATTCTTTACTTTTGTTGTAGTGCGCTGGCGAGGTAATCCTGTGATATCGGAACTGTCGACATGCGTTTCTTGTTCGCTAGTGCGAGGCGTGTCGCGTCGTTGTGATTGAGTAGCGAGTTGAGGTAGGTCCCCACTGCACATGCCTTTGAATTTAGAATTTACTTACTTCTTGTCATTTATTTAATTTTCATCAAATTGGAAGTAGTATTAAAATATTATTATTTTTAGAGTAGTTATATTGCTAGAATTGGAACTGCTTCTTTCTCTGCATCCTACCGAAAGCTTTTTCATGATTAGTTGTTGCGCAATAGTGAAAATGCCCCTTTGTCCCTTATGTTTGCGCTTCAGAATTAAAATGGTGATTTGGTTTACCTAAATGAGATTTTAAATGTGTTTTCTGGTTTTAAACGTGACGACGTCTGATCCTTCTTTTGGAATTGATTTGGTATTGAATAAGTACATGAGGCCCGTTTGGTACTTTTAATGAAATTAATGTTTTGAAAAAGTCTATTTGGAGTGATCTTTTGTGTTCGTTGATTAGGTGAGCTGAGTGTGTGATGATTGTGCATCGTGACTAGTTTTACATTATGGATGCACTCCTCTTTTATTATATGTGTTGACATGGGAACCTGGCATATTGAGTGAATTTTCTGAGAACGATTGCTGCACTAGTTTAGATCATGCACTGGCTAGTGGCCCCATAGCAGGGGAATACTGAGTTATTGCTGCTATGGGGATTGGGACCCTCGGTTAGGCCATACAGGGCTATGCCGGGCATTAGGGCGTTATGACGTCATCGAGTTAGGGCATGCCTTTAGGATGAGTCACATGTATAGTACGTTCTGGTTTGTTCACGATCTCCTAGGTTCGACCCATGTCTCTTTTAGTGTTTATTTGTATATGGCAGACGATTGAGAGGTCGAGTTTGGGTGCCGACCCTTGTGTGCCACTTTTTTCCCATTGCCCTTAGTGTGTGTTGTGTGTGATTTTATTTTTGACTAACAACTAAAGTTTGGTTTTCTAATTGTTCGCAAAATGTTTTAAAATGCAATTCACATGTTTCTTTCAACATTAAACTTGATCTAAATTAAAAAGGGCAATGGATTGTTACTTGTTTTCAGGATGGAAAGTGTGTGTGTGTGAAAACCCATATTTTCTATAATGTAGTGCAAACTTGAAGTTGGTAGATTCTACTTTTAATGGTAGTGCTTTGGGAATAGATTTATCGGGCTAGCCTACTGAGTTTTAATACTCATGCCTATAGTGTTTTCTTGTTTTTAGTTTCTGTTGCAGGTTTGACTCGAGCTTGCTCGCCGTGGACGAGAGTTGGTTGTAGTTTGACGATCGACTCTCGGGGTCGCGAGGAGTTTGGTTCGAGGACGGGTTAGTAATGTTTTTGGCTATTTTATTTTATTGTCGTTTCTTTATTTCTGCTTCTTAGTAAATTTTATTGGGCGAAATCATTCCCACGTGTACTCTGTGATGCCCTGGTGCTTGTCGCCAGCCCGGGAGGATCGGGAACGCCTCTCGGGCCATGCCGCAGACCGACTCTGGTGACCGGTTTGGGGTCGACCCGGGTTGGTTCGTGACAGTACAGCCCCCCCCCCCCCCCCCCCGCACCCCCGTACGGCCCCCCGCACCCCCGTACATCCCCCCCCCCATCCCCCCGCACCCCCGTACTGTCCCCCCCGCACCCCCGTACACCCCCCGCACCCCCGTACTGCCCCCCACCACCCCCGTACAGCCCCCCCCCCACCCCCGTACAGCCCCCACCACCCCCGTACAGCCCCCCGCACCCCCGTACTGCCCCCCGACACCACCGTACAGCCCCCCCCCCCCCCCCCCGCACCCCCGTACAGCCCCCCGCACCCCCGTACAGCCCCCCACACCCCCGTACAGCCCCCCCGCGCGGCACGTCCGATTGTGTCCTTTTCAGCAGCGCGGCGCGCGCTGAAATGGCTCGTTGGGGGGTCAAAACCACCCGAACGACCTCCGAATGCCACGAAACCGTACGACAGAATACGGGGCATGAATTGTGAAATGGTCGGCCAGACGGCACCTCATTCGTAGGTGCCATTTGACCGCGGCGGCCGGAAACGCGTTTCCGGCGCCATAAAACACCAAAACGGCGTGCGGCGGTCCCATTCGGAGAAAACGTGCTCCGAAAGACCTGAAACCGCACGGGAACGATAGAAATATTATTCCTGAGATGCAGGAGTAGGCAGTACGTCCAGCGGACGTGCGGTGCACGCCGCACATCCGATTGTGTCCTTTTCAGCAGCGCGGCGCGCGCTGAAATGGCGCGTTGGGGTGTCAAAACCACCCGAACGACCTTCGAATGCCACGAAACCGTACGAAAATATCTGAGACGTGAATTGTGAAATGGTCGGCCAGACGGCACCTCATTCGGAGGTGCCGTTTGACCGCGGAGGCCGGAAACGCGTTTCCGGTGCCATAAAACACCAAAACGGTGTGCGGCGGTCCCATTCGGAGCAAACGTGATCCGAAAGACCTGAAACCGCACGAGAACAATAGAAATATTATTCTTGAGATGCAGGAGGAGGCATCATGTCCAGAGGACGTGCGGTGCGCGCGGAACGTCCGATTGTGTCCTTTTCGGCAGCGCGGCGCGCGCTGAAATGGCGCGTTGGGGGGTCAAAACCACCCGAACGACCTCCGAATGCCACAAAACCGTACGACAACATCTGGGGCATGAATTGTGAAATGTTCGGCTAGACGGAACCTCCTTCGGAGGTGACGTGTGACCGCGGCGTCCGGAAACGCGTTTCCGGTGCCATAAAACACCAAAACGGCGTGCGGCGGTCCCATTCGGAGCAAACGTGCTCCGAAAGACCTGACACCGCACGTGAATGATAGAAATATTATTCCTGAGATGCAGGAGGAGGCATCACGTCCATCGGACATGCGGTGCGTGTGGCACGTCCGATTGTGTCCTTTTCAGCAGCGTGGCGCGCACTGAAATGGCGCGTTGGGGGGTTAAAACCACCCGAACGACCTCCGAATGCCACGAAACCGTACAACAATATCCAGGTCGTGAATTGTGAAATGTTCGGCCAGACGGGCACCTCATTCGGAGGTTCCGTATGACCGCGGTGGCCAGAAACGCGTTTTCGGTGCCATTAAACACCAAAACGGCGTGCGGCGGTCACATTCGAAGCAAACGTGCTCCGAAAGACCTGAAACCGCACGGGAACGATAAAAATATTATTCCTGAGATGCAGGAGGAGGCAGCACGTCCATCGGACGTGCGGTGCACGCGGCACGTCCGATTGTGTCCTTTTCAGTAGCGCGGCGCGCGCTGAAATGGCGCGTTGGGGGTCAAAACCACCCGAACGACCTCCGAATGCCACGAAACCGTACGACAACATCCGGGGCGTGAATTTTGAAATGGTCGGCCAGACGGAACCTCATTCGGAGGTGCCGTTTGACCGCGGCGGCCGGAAACGCGTTTCCAGCGCCACAAAACACCAAAACGGCGTGCGGCGGTCCCATTCGAGGCAAACGTGCTCCGAAAGACCTGAAACCGCACAGGAACGATAGAAATATTATTCTTGAGATGCAGGAGGAGGAAGCACGTCCATCGGACGTGCGGTGCGCGCGGCGCGTCCGATTGTGTCCTTTTCAGCATGGCGGCGGGCGCTGAAATGGCGCATTGGGGGCTCAAAACCACCCGAACGACCTCTGAATGCCACGAAACCGTATGAAAAATATCCGGGGCGTGAATTGTGAAATGGTCGGCCAGACGGCACCTCATTCGGAGGTGCCGTGTGACCGCGGCGGCCGGAAACTCGTTTCCGGTGCCATAAAACACCAAAACGGCGTGCGGCGGTCCAATTCAGAGAAAACGTGCTCCGAACGACCTGAAACCGCACGGGAACAATAGAAATACTATTCCTGAGATGCAGGAGGAGGCCGCACGTCCATCGGACGTGCGGTGCGCATGGCACGTCCGATTGTGTCCTTTTCAGCAGCGCGGCGCGTGCTGAAATGGCGCGTTGGGGGGTCAAAACCACCCGAACGACCTCCGAATGCCACGAAACCGTACGACATAATCCGAGGTGTGTATTTTGAAATGGTCGGCTAGACGGCACCTCATTCGGAGGTGCCGTGTGACCGCGGCGTCCGGAAACGCGTTTTCAGCGCCATAAAACACCAAAACGGCGTGCGGCGGTCCCATTCGGATCAAGCGTGCTCCGAAAGACTTGAAACCGCACGGGAAAGATAGAAATATTATTCCTGAGATGCAGTAGGAGGCAGAACGTCCAGCGGACGTGCGGTACGCGCGGCACATCCGATTGTGTACTTTTCAGCAGCGCGGCGCGCGCTGAAATGGTGCGTTGGGGGGTCAAAACCACCCGAATGACCTCCGAATGCCACGAAACCGTACGACAATATCTGGGGCGTGAATTGTGAGATGGTCGGCCAGACAGCACCTCATTCGGAGGTGCCGTATGTCCGCGGCGGCCGGAAACGCGTTTCCGGCGCCATTAAACACCAAAACGGCGTGCGGCGGTCCCATTCGGAGAAAACGTGCTTCGAAAGACCTGAAACCGCACGGGAACGATAGAAATATTATTCCTGAGATGCAGGAGGAGCCAACACGTCCATCGGACGTGCGGTGTACACGGCACGTTTGATTTTTTCCTTTTCAGCAGCGCGGCGCGCGCTGAAATGGCGCGTTGGGGGGTCAAAACCACCCGAACGACCTCCGAATGCCACGAAACTGTACGACAACATCCAGGGTGTGAATTGTGAAATGGTCGGCCAGACGTTTAAAGACATGTAAAATTCAAGGGAAATTTTTTCTTAATTTTCTTTGGAATTTTACAAGAACGCGGTTTCTGACGGCACCTGATTCCGAGGCCCGGAGTGCCCGGAATTAATTTCCGAAGTTTGGCTCGGGTACGTTCAGAGAACGAACGAGCGGGAATTTCTAACTTTTGAACCGGTGCCCGGAATCAAATTCTGAGGGCACCGATGAACTCGCAGCGTCGTTATTCTCTTAAGGGGACCTTTTCCGAGGTTATGTTTTATGCGAGACGAAAGTTAGTTTTGGGAGAAATTATAAGAAGTTAAATAAAATAATGTGGAAACACTTTTTTTTTATTTTGTTGGTTAACTTATCTCAAAGGAAGTTAGGGGTGGGACCCACACCCACTTAGCCTCCCTTGAGAGGATTATGTGTGGTGGGGCCCACACTAACCCTATCTTTTCATCTTCTCTCAAAACTCCCTTTAACCCCTCTTTAAATTACATGACAACTTGTTATTTATTTTGGAGTTATTTTATTTGAATTTCAAACCTTTGAAATTCAATTTGTTAAGTGCTTGAATAAAATAAGACTCTAACTTATTTTATTTGGTTAGATTTCTCTAGCCTTCTTGAGAGGATTTTGGGTTCTCCTTCTTCTTCTTCAACCTTGACGAAGAACGCGAAAAACCTTCGAGCTCCGACGAAGAACGCCACTCCTCTCTTCTTTGTAGCCGGTTGTCTCCGAAGATCAACGACGTCTTCCGTGTCAACGAAATGGAACGCCGCTTCCTCCTCGGACTTCCTTCGTCGGCTTACGAAGATTTGCCAACGACGTACCTCTTCGGACGTACCTCTTCGTCAACGGATTTGACGAACGATTACCGCGACGCCCGACCTCCGCGACGTTGTCTTCCGCGGGTCGTTGACGATCATCGATCTTGAACCAAGGTAGGGGTTGTTGTTGGTTATTTTTCTTTCTCGTTCTTGGTTCTAGCATGATAGTCTTGTGGATAATTATTTAAGAGTTATCATCTAACGAGAGGGGGGTCGGACCGCACAAACACGGCCGAATTCCCCCTCCTTTGTTCGTGATGATTATTATTTTCTTGTGGATGACGAGATGGCGTGGTGCCGTCGCACCACGCGGGATTTTCGCACGGTTGTATTGCGCGGCGCCGTCGCGCCGCGCCATGGAAGGATCATCATGAACGCGACGCCGTCGCGCCGCGTCGAAGAAAACCGAAGGCGCCGCGGCCGGAGCGGGGCCGCGGCGGAGGGGTGCGGTGCCATCGCACCGCGCCGGACGACGAACACCGCGGTCGGTTCCGGGCCGCGGCGGGACAAGAGGACCGGCGGCTTGCCGGGCCGCCGGCGTCGGAAGCCGAAAAGGGGACCGGTTTGCCGGTCCCGTTGAAGAAAAACCGGCCGGCCAGGTGGGCCGGCCGGAAGAGAGGTGCCGGGGGAATTAATTCCCCCGGCTGGCCACAAGAAGCCCCCCCCCCCCCCACGTGAGGGGGGGACTGGTTACACAAAGGGGGAGCAGCGCCCCCCCCCCCCCGTTTTCTCAAAAGCAGGCCCCCACATGGGGGGCCGGTTTCTTCAAAAGGCGCGGCTTAAGCTGCGCCGCCAGCCAACAAAAGCGGGGGCCTTGCCCCCCGCGCGCTGCACCCGTGCGGCGCCAGGCCGCACCGCCGCCGGCCGAACCGCGCCGCGCCGCCGCGCCGGACCGCGCCGCCACGGCGGGCCGCCGCCGGCCGGGCCGGGTCGGACCCGGTTCGGGACGACCCAGGGGGGTCGGGCCGGGTCGGCCCGGACCCGGACCCCCCGTTTTCGAGACGATTTCGGTATTTTGGCCATAACTTGAGCCACGGACCTCCCATTGGCGAACCGTCAGCAGCAATGCGATCATTGGATAGAGACGGTCGATTAGGTATATCGCACTCAAAGTTTCAGAATACTTTGAGTTTGTCCGGGTTGGTTCGTTCATGAAACCAACCGGGCCTTCGGAGCGGAAACGCTCATATCTTGAGCTACGGACATCCGATTGACGTGCCGTCAGCTTTGTTTTGTTCCTCTTAGTGAGACGGTTCTTTTGGCATACTCCGCCCGAGGTTTGGACGCAGGTGGAGTACGGTTGGGTTGGTTTTGCCTTAAAAACCAACCGGGCCCCTGGGATGAAAAAGCCAATAACTCTCAGACCGGGCGTCCGATCGACGCGCCGTCTGTTGCGTTGAGTTCCTGTTGACGATACGGAACTTTTGGATACATCAACTCTGGACTTAGTGAAAGTTGATGTATCAGCCTCTCGGCTCGTGGAGCGGACCCTCCCGAACGAGCTTGCTGTGTGCGGGAACCCTAGTGCTGGCTGCGACTGTTACTGTGACTACTACTACTACTGCTACTGCTACTGCTACTGTGACTGCGACGACGATAGTACAGAGATCCTGTGTGGATTCGACGACGACTACAGCACTCAGCGATCCTACGTGGATCAGTGCTACAGGTCCTGTGTGGGCCCGATCCTGTGTGGGTCCGATCCTGTGTGGGTCTGATCCTGTGTGGGTCCTTGCGCTCAGCGGTCCTGTGTGAACCAGCGCCTACAGGTCCTGTGTGGGCCCGATCCTGTGTGGGTCTTTTGCGGGGGTTAGTTACCTATCGATCTTTCATGGTTCCGACGACTTAGATGGATCAGAGATCATCTTTATCGTCCTTTGAAGAAGTATACCTGTGTGAGCTGAATCTTGTTGCTTTCCTGTGTGGATTGAGTTGTGCTATCCTGTGTGGATTTCGTTTTTCTTTCCTGTGTGGAATACGTATACTTTCCTATGTGGACTGAGTTGTACTTGGGCTTGGAGGTTGGAGCGTATTGGAATTGATGACTTAGGAAGATGTATGGGAATATACCTAAGCAGTGTCGGTTGTTACTTCGTGTTTGTATCTTCCTTTTGAGGTTTATCATTTGTGGATTTTTGGGAGACCTTCGGGGGTCTCGGGGTCCCTACTGAGTAGCTTATACTCACCCCTGCACGGGATATGCCCGCACTACGTTGTGTTGGTTGCAGACGACGGACAACGTTGATCTTGGCTGAGGCTTGCAGAGCAGGACGGTACCTGGAGGTGGACCACTGGGTGGGACGTACTCGGAGCGGACGGTGGGACCCGTGGAGCAGTGGAGCTATCTGTATCCACCCTTCAGGTGGAATCTCCAGTGGACAGCTCGGTGTAGAGGCTTTTACTTTCAGTTGCTGTTTTCCCCTTTCGAGTTGTACTTTACTTTCAGTTGGGTTTGTATACTGGCCCATTTACTTTTCCTCACTTTCAGTTGTACTCTGTTTTTACTTAGTGTTTACTTTCTGCTTTCTTACTCTGTGGTGTTTGTTTACTTTACAAAGGCAATGCCTTCCCTTTTTACTGGGATTTACGCCTTGGTGCTAGTCGCCAGCCCCTGGCCTATGGAAGGCGGGCTTGGGGTAGTCACGGCACGGACCCCGAGGGCGGGTCGTGACAAATTGGTATCAAAGGAGTTCGGTTCTACCACGAACTCTGATCTTTTCTATGTGACGCAATAATGTTTAGTGTATTGAGTGTGGTTCTCAGTCCAGGGAGTCCAGTGTTGGTGTGGCGGCCGACGTATCCGTACACCAGGACCCTGACTTCTGATTTCCGACTTAATGCACGAAAACATTGATTGCGTGTGTGTTTCAAAGTTTTCTTTGTGATTACTTTATATCAACTCACCAGGTATACTGTTCTGACCATGGCGCACCTGTTTCCTTTTCAGGATGGCCCCACGACGGCAGCCAGCTAGGGTTCCGAGAGTCGAGTGTGACGACAGCCCACCGAGCGACGAGGCCTCGGTGCAGGGCCCTCTGTCAGCAGTGGCACCGGCGGTAGCTCTACCCACCGAGCCACCGATACTTCCAGCACCAGCCGCTGACGATGCTCGTCGCCTCAGCGCACTGCATGAGTTTCAGCGCCAGCGACCGCCTAGGTTTCGTGGAGAGACGGACCCCCAGGCAGCTGAGGACTGGCTGGAGGCAGTCGTACGAGTTTTTAGGCTAGTGAGGACACCTGCAGACCTCATGGTGATCCTCGCTGCGAGCCTCCTGCACGCATCAGCGGGCCGATGGTGGAGCTTGATGCTCCAGGTGCACGATGAGGCATCTCTTCTTTGTACGGACTTTGAGAGCCTCTTCCGCTTGGAGTTTGTCCCAGCCACCCTTCGTGCGGTGCGTATCCAGGAGCTACTTCAGCTACGGCAGGGCAGCATGACGGTCGCTCAGTACTCGGCGAGGTTTACTGATCTCTCGCGCTACTCGACCGACATGGTACGGGACCCATTCTTCCGGGCCCGGACCTTCGAGCAGGGTTTGAGACACGAGATCAGGGCATCACTGATCTCCCTCAGCATACCGAATCAGACAGGAGTACTGGAGCGGGCCCTTTTGATCGAGAGCTTCCTTGCTGAGTCTACACCAGCGTCGCGACCCACCGCAGGGCGGCACGTGGCAGAGTCATCTGCAGCAGTTAGTCGACGGATGACTCTGGGGTCCAGGCAGACCAGACCTTCAGGCAGACGACCTCAGGACACTGGCTCAGCAGTGCGGGGCACACAGCGCGGAGCCAGTCTTTCGAGAGGCAGACAGTGCTACTCGTGCGGCGGGCAGTGCCACATGGCTTGTGACTGCCCGACCCGCCATGCAGAGGAGCAGAAGACGGTTGAGGAACCACCTAGGCAGAGGCAGAGGTTCGACCGTGGTGGTCCGCAGGGAGGAGGCGGACGAGGCAGAGGAGCTGGCCGAGCAGCAGGTGGTGGGCGATGCTTTGAGGCTCTACCACCACCACCACGAGGAGGTCCACCCCGACCTCAGGGGAGAGCACAACTTCAGGCAGCTGAAGCTTACGATCATGGAGCTCCGGAAGCGGGTGGACTAGTTCGGGACTAGCTCCATGCATAGAGGCCTTTTCCCATAATGCCTCTAGCTTCGTAGATTGTGTTGCCTTGTTTCCTTGTACTTTATGTTGAAGTAATAAAAGATACTTGCCTTGGTGACTTTTGTTTTCTTGTCTTTTGTTTGTTTTTACTAAGAGGTGCCGGTTAAAAACTGTTGACTTGACCCTCACTTGCGAGATTCTTACTGGAGGAAACCCAGTGACCACACACTGATGCCGACAGTGTGACTCAACCCTTGGAGGCGAGAGTAACGGTTGGATCTCTTGGTAGCAGCGTCGAGGCCTTACGACGTCATCCATTCCATGATTTAACTAATCATGACGGGATTGACTGTATTAGTCAAGAAACGTGGTTCATCCAGGGGATGAGACCGGATTTCACTTTTCGGCAAAGGAGAAATCTTTGCAGCTTTTTCGTACGTTAAGGAGGAAGGGGAAACCCTTCTTGTGGTCAGACAGATGTCAGCAGAGCTTCCAGGAGCTGAGACAGAGGTTGACTAGCGCACCTATCTTGGGGTTGCCTGAGGAGGGAGTAGGGTACGTAGTCTACTACGATACATCAGGGACCGGGCTCGGATGTGTTCTGATGCAGGAGAGGGCAGTGATCGCCTATGGATCACGTCAGTTGAGGCTGCATGAGCAGAACTACGCTACCCATGACCTGGAGTTAGCAGCAGTGGTCTTCGCTCTGAAGACATGGTGACACTATCTGATGGGCGAGCGCTTTACAGTCTTTTCTGATCATCATAGTCTCATGTATATATTCTCGTAGAAGGACCTGAACCTGAGACAGTGGCGATGGCTCGAGTTCCTCCAGGACTATGACTTTGAGATAGTCTATACTCCTGGGAAGGGGAACGTAGTAGCCGATGCCCTCAGCAGGAGGCGTTCGGGACACAGCTACGTCTGAGCTCAGCCTTTCACCCTCAGACGGATGGTCAGATGGAGAGGACCATTCAGACTCTCGAGGACATGCTCCGTGCATGTGTCCTCGACTTTGGTCGCAACTGGGAGGACCACCTACCCTTGGTAGGAGTTTGCGTACAACAACATCTACCACTCCACCATCGGGATGGCACCGTACGAGGCGTTGTATGGCCGACCTTGTAGATCTCCTTTGTGCTGGACAGACCCTGAGGAGTCAGCACTTGTGGGACCGGAGATGGTCCAGGCCACGACAGAGAAGGTCCAGGTCATCCAGGAGTGGATGAGGACAGCTCAGAGCCGGTAGAAGTCATATGCTGACAGGAGGCGGAGGCCACTAGAGTTCGAGGATGGCGACCACGTCTTCTCGCGGGTCTCACCTCGACGTGGTTTGAGGAGATTTGGCCGAGTCGGCAAGTTATCTCCACGCTTCATCGGACCCTTCCAGATCCTCAGCAGGATTGGCGAGGTGGCTTATCACTTGGCTCTACCACCTCAGTTGCACCGGGTGCACGACGTCTTCCACGTATCTCAGCTGAGGAGATACGTGCACGACCCGAGTCACATCATTGACCATGGGGAGCTTGACGTTGACGATGGGGTGACTTTTTCGGAGGTCCCGGTGGAGATAGAGGATCGACAGGAGCGGGTCCTACATGGGCGATCGATTCCTCTTGTGCGCATCAGATGGCAGCACGGGAACCTCCAGGAGAGCACATGGGAGCGGGAGGCTCAGATGCATGCTCAGTACCCTCATTTGTTCTCCTAGTTTTTGTTGTATCTTTACGGGGACGTAAAGCCCTGAGGTGGGAGTAATGTAAAGACCTGTAAAATTCAAGGGAAATTTTTTCTTAATTTTCTTTGTAATTTTACAAGAACGCGGTTTCTGACGGCACCTGATTCCGAGGCCCGGAGTGCCCAGAATTAATTTCTGAAGTTTGGCTTGGGTACGTTTAGTGAACTAATGAGCGGGAATTTCTAACTTTTGAACCGGTTCCCGGAATCAAATTCCGAGGGCACCGATGAACTCACATCGCCGTTATTCTCTTATGGGGACCCTTTCCGAGGTTGCGTTTTATGCGAGACGAAAGTTAGTTTTGGGAGAAATTATAAGAAGTTAAATAAAAAAATGTGGAAACACTTTTTTTTATTTTGTTGGTTAACTTCTCTCAAAGGAAGTTAGGGGTGGGACCCACACCCACTTAGCCTCCCTTGAGAGAATTAAGTGTGGTGGGGCCCACACGAACCCTAACTTTTCATCTTCTCTCAAAACTCCCTTTAACCCCTCTTTAAATGACATGACAACTTGTTATTTATTTTGGAGTTATTTTATTTGAATTTCAATCCTTTGAAATTCAATTTGTTAAGTGTGTGAATAAAATAAGACTCTAACTTATTTTATTTGGTTAGATTTCTCTAGCCTTCTTGAGAGGATTTTGGGTTCTCCTTCTTCTTCTTCAACCTTGACGAAGAACGCGAAGAACCTTCGAGCTCCGACGAAGAACGCCACTCCTCTCTTCTTTGTAGCCGGTTGTCTCCGAAGATCAACGACGTCTTCCGTGTCAACGAAAGGGAACGCCGCTTCTTCCTCGGACTTCTTTCGTCGGCTTACGAAGATTCGCCAACGACGTACCTCTTCGGACGTACCTCTTCGTCAACGGATTTGACGAACGATTACCGCGACGCCCGACCTCCGAGACGTTGTCTTCCGCGGGTCGTTGACGATCATCGATCTTGAACCAAGGTAGGGGTTGTTGTTGGTTATTTTTCTTTCTCGTTCTTGGTTCTAGCATGATAGTCTTGTGGATAATTATTTAAGAGTTATCATCTAACGAGAGGGGGGTTGGACCGCACAAACACAGCCGAATTCCCCCTCCTTTGTTCGTGATGATTATTATTTTCTTGTGGATGACGAGATGGCGTAGTGTCGTCGCACCACGTGGGATTTTCGCACGGTTGTATTGCGCGGCGCCATCGCGCCGCGCCATGGAAGGATCATCATGAACATGACGTCGTCGCGCCGCGTCGAAGAAAACCGAAGGCGCCGCGGCCGGAGCGGGGCCGCGGCGGAGGGGTGTGGTGTCGTCGCACCACGCCGGACGACGAACACCGCGGCCGGTTCCGGGCCGCGGCGGGACAAGAGGACCGGAGGCTCGCCGGGCCGCCGGCGTCGGAAGCCGGAAAGGGGACCGGTTTGCCGGTCCCGTTGAAGAAAAACCGGCTGGCCAGGTGGGCCAGCCGGAAGAGAGGTGCCGGGGGAATTAATTCCCCCGTCTGGCCACAAGAAGGCCCCCCCCCCCACGTGAGGGGGGGACCGGTTACACAAAGGGGGGGCAGCGCCCCCCCGTTTTCTCAAAAGCAGTCCCCCACATGGGGGGCCGGTTTCTTCAAAAGGCGCGGCTTAAGCCGCGCCGCCAGCCAACAAAAGCGGGGGCCATGCCCCCCGCGCGCTGCACCCGTGCGGCGCCAGGCCGCACCGCCGCCGATCGGGCCGCGCCGCGCCGCCGCGCCGGACCGCGCCGCCACCGGCCGGGCCGTGTCGGGGCGACCCGGTTCGGGCCGACCTAGGGGGGGTCGGGCCGGGTCGGCCCGGACCCGGACCCCCCATTTTCGAGACGATTTTGGTCTTTTGGCCATAACATGAGCCACGGACCTCCGATTGACGAACCGTCAACGGCAATACGATCCTTGGATCGAGACGGTCGATTCGGTATATCGCACTCAAAGTTTCGGAATACTTTGAGTTCGTCCGGGTTGGTTCGTTCACGAAACCAACCGGGCCTTCGGAGCGGAAACGCTCATATCTTGAGCTACGGACATCCGATTGACGTGCCGTCAGCTTTGTTGTGTTCCTCTTAGTGAGACGGTTCTTTTGGCATACTCTGCCCGAGGTTTAGATGTAGATGGAGTACGGTTGGGTTGGTTTTGCCTTAAAAACCATCCGGGCCCCTGGGACGAAAAAGCCAATAACTCTCAGACCGGGCGTCCGATCGACGCGCCGTCTGTTGCGTTGAGTTCCTGTTGACGATATGGAACTTTTGGATACATCAACTCTGGACTTAGTGACAGTTGATGTATCAGCCTCTCGGCTCGTGGAGCGGACCCTCCCGAATGAGCTTACTGTGTGCGGGAACCCTAGTGCTGGCTGCGACTGTTACCGTGACTACTACTACTACTGCTACTGCTACTGTGACTGCGATGACGACAGTACAGAGATCCTGTGTGGATTCGACGACGACTACAGCACTCAGCGATCCTACGTGGATCAGTGCTACAGGTCCTGTGTGGGCCCGATCCTGTGTGGGTCCGATCCTGTGTGGGTCTGATCCTGTGTGGGTCCTTGCGCTCAGCGGTCCTGTGTGAACCAGCGCCTACAGGTCCTGTGTGGGCCCGATCCTGTGTGGGTCTTTTGCGGGGGTTAGTTACCTATCGATCCTTCGTGGGTCCGACGACTTAGATGGATCGGAGAACATCTTTATCGTCCTTTGAAGAAGTATACCTGTGTGAGCTGAATCTTGTTGCTTTCCTGTGTGGATTGAGTTGTGCTATCCTGTGTGGATTTCGTTTTGCTTTCCTGTGTGGAATACGTATACATTCCTGTGTGGATTGAGTTGTACTTGGGCTCAGAGGTTGGAGCGTATTGGAATTGATGACTTAAGAATATGTATGGGCATATACCTAAGCAGTGTCGGTTGTTACTTCGTGTTTGTATCTTCCTTTTGAGGTTTATCATTTGTGGATTTTTGGGAGACCTTCGGGGGTCTCAGGGTCCCTACTGAGTAGCTTATACTCACCCCTGCACGGGCTATGCCCGCACTACGTTGTGTTGGTTGCAGACGACGGACAGCGTTGATCTTGGCTGAGGCTTGCAGAGCAGGACGGTACCTGGAGGTGGACCACTGGGTGGGACGTACTCGGAGCGGACGGTGGGACCCGTGGAGCAGTGGAGCTATCCGTATCCACCCTTCAGGTGGAATCTCCAGGGGACAGCTCGGTGTAGAGGATTTTACTTTCAGTTGTTGTTTTCCCCTTTCGAGTTGTACTTTACTTTCAGTTGGGTTTGTATACTGGCCCATTTACTTTTCCGCACTTTCAGTTGTACTCTGTTTTTACTTAGTGTTTACTTTCTGCTTGCTTACTCTGTGGTGTTTGTTTACTTTACAAAGGCAATGCCTTCCCTTTTTACTTGGATTTACGCCTTGGTGCTAGTCGCCAGCCCCTGGCCTATGGAAGGCGGGCTTGGGGTAGTCACGGCACGGACCCCGAGGGCGGGTCGTGATAAGACGGCACCTCATTCGGAGTTGCCGTTTGACCGCGGCGGCCGGAAACGCGTTTCCGGCGCCATAAAACACGAAAACGGCGTGCGGTGGTCCCATTCGGAGAAAACGTGCTCCGAAAGACCTGAAACCGCACGGGAACGATAGAAATATTATTCCTGAGATGCAGGAGGAGGCAGCACGTCCAGCGGACGTGGGGTGCGCGCGGCACGTTTGATTGTGTCCTTTTCAGCAGCGCGGCGCGCGCTGAAATGGCGCGTTGCGGGGTCAAAACCACCCGAACGACCTCCGAATTCCACGAAACCGTACCACAATATCCGGGGCGTGAATTGTGAAATGGTCGGCCAGACAACACCTCATTCGGAGGTGCCGTGTGACCGCAGCGGCAGGAAACGCGTTTCCGGCGCCATAAAACACCAAAACGGCGTGTGGCGGTCCAATTCGGAGAAAACGTGCTCCGAACGACCTGAAACCGCACGAGAACGATAGAAATATTATTCCTGAGATGCAGGAGGAGGCCGCACGTCCATTGGACTTGCGGTGCGCGCGGCACGTCCGATTGTGTCCCTTTCAGTAGCGCGACGCGCGCTGAAATGGCGCGTTGGGGGGTCAAAACCACCCGAACGACCTCCGAATGCCACAAACCCGTACGACAACATCTGGGGAGTGAATTGTGAAATGGTCGGCCAGACGGCACCTCATTCGGAGGTGCCGTGTGACCGCGGCGGCCGGAAACGCGTTTCGGGCGCCATTAAACACCAAAATGGCGTGCAGCGGTCCCATTCGCAGCAAACGTGCTCCAAAAAACCTGAAACCGCATGGGAACGATAGAAATATTATTCCTGAGATGCAGGAGGAGGCAGCACGTCCAGCGGACGTGCGGTGCGCGTGGCACGTCCGATTGTGTCCTTTTCAGCAGCGCGGCGCGCGCTGAAATGGCGCGTTGGGGGGTCAAAACCACCCGAACCACCTCCGAATGCCACGAAACCGTACGAAAACATCCGGGGCGTGAATTGTGAAATTTTCGGCCAGACGGCACCTCATTCGGAGGTGCCGTGTGACCGCGGCGGCCGGAAACGCGTTTCCGGCGCCATTAAACACCAAAACGGCGTGTGGCGGTCCAATTCGGAGAAAACGTGCTCCGAAAGACCTGAAACCGCATGGGAACGATAGAAATATTATTCCTGATATGCAGGAGGAGGCGGCACGTCCATCGGACGTGCGGTGCGCGCGGCACGTCCGATTGTGTCCTTTTCAGCAGCGCGACGCGCGCTGAAATGACGCGTTGGGGGGTCAAAACCACCCGAACGACCTCCGAATGCCACGAAACCTTACGACAATATCTGGGGAAAGAATTGTGAAATGGTCGGCCAGACGGCACCTCATTTGGAGGTGCCGTTTGACAGCGGCGGCCGGAAACGCGTTTCCGGCGCCATAAAACACCAAAACGGTGTGCGGCGGTCCCATTCAGAGAAAACGTGCTCCGAAAGACCTGAAACTGCACGGGAACGATAGAAATATTATTCCTGAGATGCAGGAGGAGGCAGCATGTCCAGCAGACGTGTGGTGCGCGCGGCACGTCCGATTGTGTCTTTTTGAGCAGCGCGGTGCGCGCTGAAATGGCGCGTTGGGGGGTCAAAACCACCCGAACGACCTCCGAATGTCACGAAACCGTACGACAACATCCGGGGCGTGAATTGTGAAATGGTCGGCCAGACGGCACCTCATTCGGAGGTGCCGTGTGACCGCGGCGGCCAGAAACGCGTTTCCGGCGCCATAAAACACCGAAACGGCGTGCGGCGGTCCGATTCGGAGCAAACGTGCTCCAAAAGACCTGAAACCGCACGGGAAAGATAGAAATATTATTCTTGAGATACAGGAGGAGGCATCACGTCCAGTGGACGTGCGGTGCGCGCGGTACGTCCGATTGTGTCCTTTTCAGCAGCGCGGCGTGCGCTGAAATGGCGCGTTGGGGGGTCAAAACCACATGAACGACATCCGAATGCCACGAAACCGTACGACAATATCCGGGCGTGAATTGTGAAATGGTCGGCCAGACGGAACCTCATTCGGAGGTGCCGTGTGACCGCGGCGGCTAGAAACGCATTTCCGGTGCCATTAAACACCAAAATGGTGTGCGGCGGTCCCATTCGGAGAAAACGTGCTCCGAAAGACCTGAAACCGCACGGGAACGATAGAAATATTATTCCTGAGATGCAGGAGGAGGCAGGACGTCCATCGGACGTGCGGTGCGAGCGGCACGTCCGATTGTGTCCTTTTAAGCAGCGCGACGCGCGCTGAAATGGCACGTTGAGGGGTCAAAACCACCCGAACGACCTCCGAATGCCACGAAACCGTACGACAACATCCGGGGCATTAATTGTGAAATGTTCGGCCATACAGCACCTCATTCGGAGGTGCCGTTTGACCGCGGCGGCCGGAAACGCGTTTCTGGCGCCATAAAACACCAAAATGGCGTGCGGCGGTCCCATTTGGAGCAAACGTGCTCCGAAAGACCTGAAACCGCACGGGAACGATAGAAATATTATTCCTGAGATGCAGGAAGAGGCAGCACATCCAGCGGACGTGCGGTCCGCGCGGCACGTCCGATTGTGTCCTTATCAGCAGCGCGGCGCGCGCGGAAATGGCGCGTTGGGGGGTCAAAACCACCCGAACGACCTCCGAATGCCACGAAACCATACGAAAATATCCGAGGAGTGAATTGTGAAATGGTCGGCCAGACGACACCTCATTCGGAGGTTCCGTGTGACCGCGGCGGCCGGAAACGCGTTTCTGGCGCCATAAAACACCAAAACGGTGTGCGGCGGTCCAATTCGGAGAAAATGTGCTCCGAACAACCTGAAACCGCACGGGAACGATAGAAATATTATTCCTGAGATGCAGGAGGAGGCCTCACGTCCATCAGACGTGCAGTGCGCGCGGCACGTCCGATTGTGTCCTTTTCAGCAGCGCGGCGCGCGCTGAAATGACGCGTTGGGGGGTCAAAACCACCCGAACGACATCCGAATGCCACGAAACCGTACGACAACATCCGGGGCGTGAATTGTGAAATGTTCGGCCAGACGGCACCTCATTCGGAGGTGCCGTGTGACCGAGGCGGCCGGAAACGCGTTTCGGGTGCCATTAAACACCAAAACGGAGTGCGGCGGTCCCATTTGGAGAAAACATGATTCGAAAGACCTGAAACCGCACGGGAACGATATAAATATTATTCTTGAGATGCAGGAGGAGGAAGCACATCCAGCGGACGTGCGGTGCGCACGACACGTCCGATTGTGTCCTTTTAAGCAGCGCGGCGCGCGCTGAAATGGCGCGTTGGGGGGTCAAAACCACCCGAACGACCTCCGAATGCCACGAAACCATACGACAACATCTGGGGCGTGAATTGTGAAGTGGTCGGCCAGACGGAACCTCATTCGGAGGTGTCGTTTGACCGCGGCGTCCGGAAACGCGTTTCCGGCGCCCTAAAACACCCAAACGGCGTGCGGCGGTCCTATTCAGAGAAAACGTGCTCCGAACGACCTGAAACCGCACAGGAACGATAAAAATATTATTTCTGAGATGCAGGAGGAGGCCGCACGTCTATCGGACATGCGGTGCGCGCGGCACGTCCGATTGTGTCCTTTTCAGCAGCGCGGCGCACGCTGAAATGGCGCGTTGGGGGTCAAAACCACCCGAACGACCTCCGAATGCCACGAAACCGTACGACAATATCCGGGGCGTGAATTGTGAAATGGTCGGCCAGACGACACCTCATTCGGAGTTGCCGTTTGACCGCGGTGGCCGGAAACACGTTTCCGGCGCCAAAAAACACCAAAACGGCGTGCGGCGGTCCCATTCGGAGAAAACGTGCTCCGAAAGACCTAAACCCGCACGGGAACGATAGAAATATTATTCCTGAGATGCATAAGGGGGAATCACGTCCAGCGGACGTGCGGTGCGCGTGGCACGTCCGATTGTGTCCTTTTCAGCAGCGCGGCGCGCGCTGAAATGGCGCGTTGGGGGGTCAAAACCACCCGAACGACCTCCGAATGCCAGGAAACCGTATGAAAACATCCGGGGCGTGAATTTTGAAATGGTTGGCCAGACGGAACCCCATTCGGAGGTGCCATTTGACCGCGGCGGCCGGAAACGCGTTTCCGGCGCCCTAAAACACCAAAACGGCGTGCGGCGGTCCAATTCGGAGCAAACGTGCTCCGAACGACCTGAAACCGCACGGGAATGATAGAAATATTATTGCTGAGATGTAGGAGGAGGACGCACGTCCATCGGACGTGCGGTGCGCGCGGCACGTCCGATTGTGTCCTTTTCAGCAGCGCGGCGCGCGCTGAAATGGCGCGTTGGGGGGTAAAAACCACCCGAACGACCCTCGAATGCCACGAAACCATACGACAACATCCGGGGAGTGAATTGTGAAATGGTCGGCCAGACGGAACCTCATTCGGAGGTGTCGTTTGACCAGGGTGGCCGGAAACGCGTTTCCGGAGCAATAAAACACCAAAACGGCGTGCGGCGGTCCCATTCGGAGCAAACTTGCTCCGAAAGACCTGAAATGAGATTATTTCTTGAATCGAAGTTTATAAATTATTATAGAAAAATTATTTGATATTATATATATTATATATATATTAAAACATTTAAAATATTATATATATATATATATATTAAAAATATTGTATTTAATAGTATATATATGAATATATATATATATATATATATATATTTATATATTTATATATTCAATTCAATAAAAAAAAATTAATTTTTTTTTTAGACTAGCGACCGCCATAGGCGGTCGCTGAAAGCCTCTAGCGACGAGGCAACAGCGACCGCTAAAGGCCAGATTTTCAGTAGTGAGTACACTTTGTATAGGAGACATTATAATAGGTTCATCGCTAGCAAATTAGATAGGGCCTTTACCAACCTTCTAGCTCTGGACAAATGGGATACCATATCTAGTATCACCTTGACCAAACTAAATTCTTACCATCATCCTATACTTGTCTGCATTTTCTCCAAGAGGCCTAAATCCATTACCCCTTTCAAATTCAATAATGCTTCGTCTGTCGAACCAGAGTGTTCCAAGATTTTTAGTGATTGTTGGAATATGATGAACCCTCATTTTGGCACCTTTTCTTGTATTAATAAGCTTAATCATCTTAAACAGTGTCTAAAAGGTTCGTGTAAGGAAAAATCTAACTAAATGGACAAGGATATCATCACTCTTGAAAATGAGCTTATCCAAATTCAAACTACCTCCACCAACTCAAATCATTCTATTGATCCTAAAAATGAAATCAGTATCTCGAGAAAGTTAACTCTCTTCTGTTGCTTAAAGATAACTTGCACAAGAAAGTATTTAAAGCTAAGTGGCTCGTAGATGGTGATAGGAACACTAAGTTTTACAACGTCCTACAAAGAATTAGAAAATTCAATAGGCCTCTGTCCATTCACAAGGACAATGACTCCATATTGGACTCTGAGGCCGCCATTTCCAATCATGTGGTTTGTTGTTTTGAAAATCTTTTCAATGGACAACACATTTATAAGGAACTTCTTCCTGAGGTCGTCCTGATCTTAGTGAATGAAGAGGACAATAGTAATCTCCTGATCAAACCACTTGATCATGAAATCAAAACCACGGTCTTTATCCTCAACAAGGATAGTGCCTCTGGACCTAATGGTTTTATCAATGGACTCTGTCAACAATTCTTGGAGATCATTCATGTTGATGTTTGTAATCTTCTTAGGTCCTTTTTTTTGCATCGGGTTCTCCCTCATGGTCTCAATGCTCAATTCCTCACTTCAATCCACAAAGTGGACAATGCCTCTAAAACCACCCTTTCCGGCTTATTTCCCTCATCAAATCCCTCTACAAAATCATCACTAAATTTATTTCCAATTGGATCTCTTCTTTTTGTAATAAAATTATATCTTGGAATTAGTTTGGTTTCATCAAGGGTAGGTCTATCCAAGAATGCATTTTCCTTGTCTTTGAATACACCAACTCTTTAAATTGAAAGGCCAGAGGAGGAAACATTGACATCAAAAATGACATTAGTAAGGGTATTGATACTATATATTGGGGTTTCATATTTAAAGTTATCCAAGATTTTGGTTTTAATAATTCCTTAATTAGTAGAATCAGCACCTTATTTTCTTCATCCAATATCTCCGTTCTTATTAATGGTGCTCCTAAAGTATATTTTAAATGTAAAAAGTGTGTCAGGTAGGGTGATGCTCTATCGACCATTATTTTTTCGATTGTGGATGATTATCTTAGAAGATTACTTTCTCGACTTGTGGATCAAAACTAGCTCAAACCTATTCAGGCGGCCAGAAATCTTAATGTTCCCACTCATATTTTATTTGCCGATGACATAATTATTTTCCTACAAGGTGGTAAAATAAATGGTCGAACTCTTAAAAATGGCTTAGCTTATTATGTAGACATCTCTAGTCAATCTATAAGTTGGAACAAATCATTATTTGTTTTTGCGAAAAGCTTCTCTCCTAATAGAAAATATATCATCACAAACAATCTAGGCATCAAAGAAGGCTCTTTCCCTTTCATCTACATGGGGGTTCCCATTTTCTGGGGAAGGCCTAAACCCTTGTATTTCAACTCGATTATGGATGAGGTTATCCATCAACTTGCTTCCTACAAAGGAAAATCCCTCTCCATGGCTGGCACAGTTTGTCTTGTTAAATCTACCATTATATTAAAATGGTTTATTCCATGATGATCTATAGATAGCCTACCAGTCTTCTGAAAAAATAAATGGGTATATTAGAAAAGTTTTCTAGTCTTGTAGCATTCTTGTTAGGAAGCTTGTCACCATTTTCTGGTCCAACTGTTGTATACCTCTGGATAAGGGTGGCATGGGCTTAAAAAATATCAATCCCTTTAATGATGCCCTTCAATATAAGTTTATATGGAATTTAATCCATAGTTCCCAAGACTCCCTTTACTTCATCAAGAATAGGTTCCTCATAAAGCTTAAGAAAGGAAATTTGAATTATGTGAACTCTTTGATCTAGCCTTCCATCAGGCTTTCCTTAATTAGTATCATGAATAATTCTAGATGGATGGTTAGCGTAGACTCTTCCATGATCTTTTGGTTGGATAACTCGACTAGAACTCCCCTGCTCTCTATGTTATCTCCTAATTCTACCCCCTACTAGCACCAATTTTTCTATTAACGATGTGATGCAATATAATGTTTTCAATCTTCCAGATAACATCTTGAATGTGGTTGACAATTATCCTTTTACTCACACTGATGATTTCCTTATTTGGGAGCCTACCCATAATGGTGTGCTGGACTCTAAAAGTTTTTATAATCATAATTTCGGATCGACTGACTCTGGTTTTAATCGGTTTGAATCTTTTGACAAGACATGGATTAAACCATTGAGGCTCAACTTGATTTTTCTTATTTCCCACAACCGCATTCCTACTGATGTTTGTCTTCAATGTTTTGGTATTCATCTTTGTTCTAAATGTCCTTTTTTCCATCAACACATAGAAGATACCAATCACATTTTCTTGTCTTGTGCCACGACTTCAGCTCTATGGAATTATATTATTAAAGTGTTTGATTACAAATGGTTGCATTTTGACTCTATTATTTCTCAAATCAAAAGCAATGTGGCGCATGAATTCTCTCTGAAAATCAATAATCTATTCACAATTGTTGTTGCATATCTCCTCCACCTTATCTGGTATTCTAGAAATGAATTTATTCACAATAATTCCCCATTTAATCTTAATGAAGGTATGATAGGAATTATTATTGTTGTTAAGGAGGCGACTTTGATGCAAAATTCTCCTTGTCACAACACTATTGGAGACCTGATGATCCTTCTATATCTTGGAATCAAGGGTACTTACAGGCAGACGAGGCCCACCTTTGAATTTTTCTCGAAAGCTCCTCTTCCTGGTTGGATCAAATTTAATGTGGATGGTGCTTCTAAAGGCAACCCATGTCCTTCTAAATACAGTGTTATCTTCAGAGATTTTCATGGTCGAACTCTTGGTTGTTTCTTCACTAGTTGCGGTTTGTCCACCTCGTTAGAGGCAGAAATGTTCGTTGTGACCCATGCGTTTGAGTTTTTCAGAAAAAAGGGATGGAAAAATTTTTGGATCGGAACTGACTCTACCACCATTATCCAAGATATTTGGAATTGTACAATGCACCTTGCTTGGCTGCTCACCACCCGATGGATGAGCTGTCTCGATTCGCTCCATGAGATCAATTTCATATCCATGCATGCCCTTCGTGAAGTGAAAATGGTTGCGGATGGTATTTCTAATAAGGGTATCAACTAGGGCCTCCCTTGGCTAGAGGAATTACCAGTTTAGTTACTCCCCCTCTATGAAAATGATTGTAATAAGATTCCCTCTTTCAGACTTTTGTAGTTGTTTCTCTGATTAGTAATAAATTGTGTCTTGGTATTTGGCCAAGACACCACCTTCTAAAAAAACTCATATACACCTGGTCAACCACATCACAACCATAAAAAAAGTATTAGCATATTATGGGAATGAAGGAAATAAACATCATTTCCCCATCCTTCCATCCATAACCCCACACTTAACCACCTCATAGAATATATATATATATCATATCTCTCTAAAAAATGTCTGGGCTAACACTGCACTGCACAGTCACAACACATCTCACCTGAAGACACCCAATACACCACCTATTTCATTAAAATACCCATGACCATTATAAAATGTGCATATTTACTCTCCTTGAATAGAGTGTGGGAAGAGGAGGTGGCCATCCGTCCATAATTATCATTGAGATGTTAGAAAGAAACTCCCATGTTAATGTATAGGTTTTTACATATTGTTCTTGACACATGTGGGGTGCATATAGAAATAAATATGAATTTATAAGTATATACATATCTCCATACACAAGACCAACATATTCTTTTCCAAAAAAATCACTATCCAACTCACAATATTCCCACTTTCACGACCACCAAAAAATTTATAACATGAAACAAGCCACAAGAAAAATCTCATATTTTCATCCTAGCTCATTATCCGGCCCATTGTTTCATTATTAAGAATCAAACACATATCCCATCATTTATTTTTTATTTTTTTTATTTTCATCCCATTTACGAAAACAAACTCAGTCCATTTACAAATTATTAATTAATTATTCCATCACTACACAGACATCTATCACAATGAAACCACACATCACAAGAAGGTTATCTACCCCATCATACCATCACCTTACCATCCAAAAATCACAATAAAACCATCAAATTTCCACCCCAAAAGCGCATCCAAACAAATCATCACCTCACTACCCCAAAATCATGACCAAACAAACCATAAACTTGTTTCCCCAAATGCATGGCCAAAAAAACCATAAACTCACCTCCCAAAAAGAACGACAAAAAAACCATCACCTCACCACCCTAATATCATGGATTAACATACCATAAAATCACCCCACACGACCTTACAACCACACATCACCAAAACCTAATCACGACTACACATAAGAACTCATCATAGACCATTTTAAATATTTAAAAACTTGTAGTTTATCACATTACACATTATTTTTGGTTTATTTTCACAAAATACATAAATCTAGGGAAAACTTTTTTAATATATAAATATAGATTGTTAGCTAATTTCAGTTTTAGGTTGAGGTCACAATAACATGAAACGTGGATTCCATATCACAAAAACTATAAAGCATAAAATGGTACCCAAAATCCATGATTTTTAGTAGGGTATTCAGGCTAGTAGGGTATTCATCACATAAAATCCTAATATCACAACAATATAAAAGATATAAAAATATGAGAATAATTCCAATTTACCATTTAAATTTAATTAAATTGTTTATTTACCAATACAAACCATACACCATAAATAAGAAAGATAAAAACCCTACCAAATGGTTCACGAAAGATAGAAAAGATGAATTATATACCTAAAAAGGAAATTTTTATCTCGTTACATACTACAAGGAGATGAAGAAACACACACATACAACAACCATAGGAAAAACCCACTAATCAACCTACACTAGATCAAGGGTTATCAAAAATGTATCCCAAATCACAACCCAAAAAAACTCAACCGCCATAGTGGATATCTAAATAAGAATGTAGTAGAAACCCTAGGGAAGGGAGGAGAACTAACCATGGATCACTAATGGGAATCAACCAGAATTTATGGATCAATGAAAGAAAAATGAGGGATGGAAAATCCTTAAAAAATTTATTGGGTTCCCAACCAATGAGAGATAATGAATCGACATCCAAATGAATAAAATCATCAAAAAAACATTTACAACCTATAATATTAAAAATTTCACATCATGTAACCCTTTAAAAACATTAAATCCATTGGTTTCCCATAAAATCAAATTTCATGTGTCCTTATAAATTATTTAATTTCACATCATGAATTACTTTCAAGAACATGAATCTATTTCACATATTCCCCTTCATGAACATATAAACTATGAATCCAATAAGATATACATGTCATGAAACACAAGTTCAAGTAGTTAAAATATATCATGATATGAATATTCCTCAACAACACTACTACACCTCAAACTATCCAAGGACCTCCTCTTACTTCTTGAAAAACACCAGCAACCCCCAAAATTGTCATTGTAACAAGTCGAGAAAAAATGATCCATTAAAATTTATATTTAATTGTCCCATTTTATTTTTAAAATATGTTTGGATGGAGCCTATATATCTAGTGAGAATTTTTTTATAATATATTTTGAGTTGAATAATCTAATCTATTGTTTCTTGTAGATCATTTTATTTTTTTATTCCATGTAGGTGTCTGTAAACAAATTTTAATTGATGTATAATGATTTTATTTATCATTATAAAAATGGTTACATAATATGTATATATATATTTATATTAAAAATTATATAATTACATTATAATTACATTGAATTTTATTCAATGAATAATATTTTAATAAAATTGAATAAAAATGTTTCAAATAATATATTTGGGAATTATTTTCAATAAAAAATTTAAAACATCAATTTAGAGGATAATACCAAAGGAAAGTGAATATTTTAACCAAGTAATTGAATTCTAAAGTTAATTTTAGGATAATATGTAATTATATTTTTGAGGACATGATGTTCTTTTTGTATTTCTAAAACTGTTAATTATGAGATTTTATATAGTAGTTTTTTAAATACGTGTTATTTATCATTGTATAAATTCCACTACATGGATAAGGATATTAATAAATGTGAAATTTTCTATTGATTATAAATTATTTTTTTTATTTCATCCATGTGATTTGAAAATGAAGGTCCAAATATAATCAATAATCTATGTTGATTAATTCATGACACTAAATCTTAAAATATAAATTTTTTTACCTACAAGCAAGAGGGGTCGATGTGTTAGTTGTGGGAGATAAAACCAATGGTAGAGATACGTAAATTTTATACATGGATTGTATTTTGGAAATTGTTTTCTTATAGGGTATTATGGTATTATTTAATGAACATATATAGCATGTATTACATGATATATAATAGTGGAATTTGATGATCCCATAAATCAAATATATTTTAAGATACATAATATTATACTTATGATGATAAATATTGATTAATTTATTCCCTAAAGAATATATATATTTTTGATATAAAATATAGTATCATAGGTTTGACTTAATAATATCCTAGACATTTTTCAGGATATAGATCCATTTTTGTATATTTTAGGTTCATTATGTTCTATATTTGGTAAAAAGTGCATTCAATACTCCTGTGTAAATATGATAAAAACCTCATTATTTTTAATGTATAAACCTATTCTTGAAAGTTAATTTATACGCATGGTATAATCCAGATTATGCCACATGGACTTTTTACTGAAATTTAAAAGAAATATACATTTTCACATGACATCCATTTTTGACAAAAAAATATTCTATTTTTATCATTTTGATGTACATCATGATGATTTTATATTTATTTTTATAATATATCATCTAAAAAATATATTTTTGTCAATTTATGATTTTTTACAATGAGATTGATAGAAACACTTTTATGGAATATTTTTACGACATCTTTTTTTTTGAAGTATATCATATAAATAATTTAAAATTCTATATTTAGAATTACAAATTTTAATTTTTACCGAAATTTATCATTTTTACGAGGACACAGATTTTTATAATATGATTATATTTTTAGAATCAATAACACATAAGGAGGTATTATTTTCACCTAAAATATTTTATTGACTACCCTATAATATATATGATTAAACATAATATTATTTTCATGAAATGTTATTTACTATTATAAATAGTTTTAAAAAATTTATAGGTATGTTAATCAATGAAACTCTGGTTAGATATATGATATGGGAAACAATAATTGTAAAAATATAAGTTAGACATCCAAATTTTATGTCAAATTTGACTTTACATCGTGATTTATTATAGGATTATAGTTAACATGAAATATGGTTCACTGACATATATAAATATAATTTGATGAATATATTTGATTCTGTAATATGATAATTGAATAGAGACTAATACTATATTGAAGGTTCATTGACCCACATTATTTATTATAGAAGAATGTCCTACAATGACATATATTCTGAATGGTTATATAGATAATAACATATAAATCCATATATCATGTTGAAAACAACTCATGACATCCATGAAATTAGTTTTTGATATTTTAGTGACATATAATGATTTAACATAATTGGTTTATTTCATTTGTGTCTTATATATTCATAATAATGTACATATGTATGTTTCTATGGTTAGTTCATGTTGTTGAGATTTAAAAGTATTAACGTTATATAGACTGTATTTGGTGATGATGACACTAAACATAGTATGATGTGAACTTTAAATAAGTAAAATGATGTAAATTTTTCATGTTTTAGTCTCAATTATTCTGGAATAGTGTATATTTCCCTATTACATGTATTAGTTTTAGAAATCAGTACATGATATAGATACTCAATTTTTATAGAGAAGTTTCTTATGAAAAAATAACACTACTCCATATACCAGAATAAATTTTCTTGAAAAACCAAATTTTAAGTATCCTGATTATGATATGATATATACTTTATCATTTGATAAACTAAGTATGTGGTAAAAAAAATCCATTGTGATGCTTCATCATAAGGATACTAGTTAATTATCAACTCTAAAACCTATCTATTCAATATAAATTAATGAGTTTACGTGGCACAAGTGAAGAAGTTAATTTTCAATCAACATTTTCTAGAATAAGTGAGGGTATCAGGTAATAAATTTTGAATTTGGTTCACCCTCCGCAAATCAATTAAAAATTAAACATGGACATCATTCATAAATCTGAAATGAAATATCTATAAGATATAAAATTATCAAAAATTGAAAAAATACTTTAAAACAAACTATACAAATATGGAATAAAAACAAAAACAATTATAAATCCCAATATAAACATGTAAATCTGATACAACACATATGAATTATATTGGAGGTTTCATTGATTCTAGATATGTTATAGGGTTTAGAACACACTAGAGTTATGTCAATAATAGTTTATTTTTTATATAAAAATATGAATTTACATATGTGCATCATATGGTACGATTTTGTCATATTGTTCATGATATAAAAAAAAATTTGAATAAAAAAATTTGGGAAATTAAAACTATTGTTATTTTCTATACACTTTAGAGAGGAATGTGTCATTTATACTTGTAACTCTCACATTAATGGTTGTATTTTTTGAAATATTTATTATAGTGAACCAATCTTGACGTACCTAGATATTACATCACTTTTACAGAATACTTCATACATTACACAAACACACGCCCAAAGACCATATTAGTTTAGAGCCTTTGGAAACTTGAAATCATAAAAAACTGGTTCATAACAAATATACTTATTGTCCTTCCTATTTCTTCATAACTAGACCTCTTTTTGTCATATCATACTTATTACCATTCTTCATATCCTAGGGAAAAAACCTAAGAATGGGTGAGATCATATGCTCTATAAGGGTACAAATGGAATATATGTAAGCATAAAAAGAACATAAGGGTATAAAAATATGATCATAACATTTGAAAATCATACCATTCATATGAGAAGATCACAAGCATGAGTAATGGTATCAATATTGTCAGTTCAAAAGACAAGAATAAAAAACAAATAAAGAACATAATATATGAAATCATATCATTAACATAAGAATAAAATTGTGAAATACACATAAACTTGTAACTTTATGAACATGTATGATTTGTAGTAGGGTCACTCATTATATTAAGTACATGTATTCATGCCCTTTGATAAACATATAGACATGAAAACTAGGTCCACATATAAAATTATGGACATGAAAACCAGGTCCATGCATAAAATTTCAAGCATGAAATAAGGTTCACACACAACATATGTACCTCATGAGTATCCATATTTACCAAATGAATTGAAGAGAGGTATAGGTACCACCCATAACATAATTAAAACCATACATATGTTTTCCATAATAACATAAATCATTCATAACCCATGAAAAGAACTGGGTTTCATAAAATACTTCATTATAACACAACTTTTGGAAAAGAATTTTTAATCATAAGTACCAATCCATCATAAACGTAAACCATTAAAAGAAAGAATAATAATTGTATCATTAGTTCATATCCCTCATAAGAAATATTTAATATCAAATAATATGGCCTTATATGGAGTATAATTTTTATATAACTCTTCGAAATAATTCTCTTGGAAAATATGCCTTTTTATTTGAAAAATACTTTTAAGAACATAAAACATTTTTGAAAACCATTTTCAATGAAAATACATTTTAAAAAATATTTATGAAGATTTAAAAAAACATTAAAACATAAATAATTTCGTTAAAATCAATTTCCTTGAAAATGAGATTTAGATATGTTTTAAAAACATTTATTGAGGAAAATAATCTTCGAGCATTTCAAAGTGTTCATACCACTTTGAAGCATTTGAATCACAATCCCTATGAAATAATAAAATTAAAAAATCCTAAAACTTCATTAAATGAAGGATATTACTGATATAATATGTCAAATTTCAGTATATACACCTTATAAAAGAACATAAGAGCATAATAGAACATGTGTCTCAAAGAAGAAAAATTAAGACAAAACAACTTTAATCATTTGGCGCCTTTTGAACCATAAAACCCCATTAAATAAAAACTATCAAATGGATGTATAAATAAATCTAAATTAAAGTATAAAAATTATATAATACATTCATGGTAATTATGTACATCACACAAAATAAATGAGCAATGAATAAGGCATATATCTCACAAATATAAAAAAAGTGAGATAAAATTCCCTTATATTATGTCAGATTCCCTCTATAAGTGTATGAAACTCTTATATAATGGTTATAAATAAATAATTAACATCAAAAAGATTCATAATAATATTTATGATATCATATATTCTATAATATATGACTTTATATTATACTTTTTTTAACAATTCCAAGTTAAAATAATGTTTCGGGTAATAACTACTTTGTTTATCATATGTAGTTTTACTTATTATTATTGATTCTATTACGTAGAAATGATTTAATTACTTCCATAATTTAAAACATGGTTTATATATCATATATATTAAGTATACATATATAATATAGATATATTAAATGGAATACACTGTGCATGGAGATGGTTAATCGTACGTACGCATTAATGTTGTTCATGTTTTTCTATTTTATTGAATGGAAGAATGTTAATTAAATATATTAATATATAATATTAAATTATAATTATTATGTTATATATTTATTCTTTATTCTTTAGATACATTTTTATAATCATTCATGAAATTCTTAACAATGAATAAGAATGTCATCACGTCGTGGAGACGGTAGGCCGTACGTACACACGAGTGATGATATCATTATCTTAATTTTAAAATGGTAAATTATTAGATGTTATATTAATTAAAGATAATAAATATCATGTAATATTTATATAATTATTTCCATTATATCCATTATTATACACATCTAAATAATTTAGTGATGAAAACATATTACACCACATCATGGAGATGGTTATCCATACGTATGCACAAGTGATACTTTGGTTTTTAGTAGGAAGAATAAAACATATAATGTTGTTTTTAAATAATAATAAAAAAATCTAATAATATATATGATATTGTAGTTGTAACTTTAGAATGGAATCAATATATAAATAATAAGTAGAAGAAGAAATCTATTTGAAAGAGTTTGTAAAGAGATTACCTTTTCTCCAACGATCCCCCTCTAGATATCCTTTTAGGGACACTATAGTTGGTATTTTGAGAATCCCATAACATCTAGAATATTACTAGGAAATTTTATAAGGTAAATGGTCAAGGTATATATTTGATTTAAGTCTCAAAGTGAGGTTAATAAGTGACGTATGAGGTTCCCTTATATAATTGAGTATAGGGGAACTCTTGGAACCACTCAAAATATTAAATGAATTTAAATTTATTTTCAATTTAAAATAGCTCAAAAGGGATATATTAAAAATATTTGGTGATTATTGGTATAAATAAAATCATTAAATAAAAATTAGACTTGTTTTAATTATTTTTTATTCTTTATCCCTTTGTTTTAACCCGTATTTTACCATTTTAATTCTTACTATGATATCATGTAATTTACACTTCTTGGGTAGATATAATTACTATAAATTGAAAAAAATACCAATTAATGTCTAATTGAAGAAATTTTATGACTTATCCAAATTTTTTGGTCGAATATTGTATTTTTAGGAATTTTATATCATTTGATAAAATATTATTTACATTAAAATGACAATATTTTCAATTTTTGACACTATTCAATACTTGACTTTTAGAAACATCATAAAAACGTGATATATTATAATAAAATAGTTTAATAGTTCTCTATAATTTCCATATTATCTAAAAAATATGTGTATGAAATTAATCATCTCAATTGAAATTTATTGTAGTATTTTTATAATCTTTTATTTGATTATTCCATGAATTAAAAAATTACTTTATAATAATTGTGTCATCACTTAAGGTAATTATTTGGTCACTACAAATTATTAATAAATTTAAATGATGTAGATAAACCTTTTATATTTAAAATTTATATTTATATCCAAAAATATCACCTGTAAAACCTCATATTAAAACTATTTTAGTTTTTAAAAACAAAACCGTAACAAAATTGGATTTTCTTTAAATATAATATTGTAAATGAATTAAATTCATACAAGTGGAACTAAGTGGTCCAAAAATAGATCCAAATATATTTTTGTTCAATACAAAAAACTCATCCAATTAAATTAAGACAAGATCAATGGTAATTTTATAATGCTTATAAAATTATTTTTACCCTTAATTAACTAATTTTCCCTTAATCGTGGTAAAAAATACTAAAGCTACTATTCAAACAATATAATTTGTTCATAGTAGAAAAAATATCATACTAATTACCTAATAGTATTTACAAATTTCAAAATTCAATTGACATAAGTAGAAAATTTAAGTTTAATGTTAGTCATGCATATATAGGAAGAAGGTGGTAAAAACAACATTCAAAACTTCAATAAGTTTTTATATCCAATTTTACTATAAAAATGATTCCAAGGACCTAAATTGGTATAATATATGTATAATTGATCTATTTTGACTTTTAAATCAATTTAAAATATAATAATTATTTAAACATAAAACACAATATCTAACTAAAATGCAGTATTTTTCACTTTTCATCAAAAACTGAAACTTCTCAGAAATATAATAAAAATTCACCCTAAGGTAATTTTTAAATTCATAATTTAAAATTGATGTTAATTTTTAAAAGATAAATTTCTAAGTGTTTCTAGAATTAATTTTATTATTATTCACAAAAGGTCATAAAAAAGTTGTTCCAGTATGAAAATAGTATTTCTAAACATATAAACACTTTATAAGAAATTATAAATTTAAATATAAATAGGTTTTATTTATGTGAATAAATTATAAATAACATTTAAAAATTAGTTATTAATATTCATACTACTATGTTTAATGGAAATATTATATGTATCTTGTTTAATAAATTATAATAATTAGGTGTTGTTTGGCAGAAACTCAGTATTGCGTGTAACTCAAGCCAAGTCGGTGTTGCGAGTAGTGCAAGCTTGCCTTGGTTTTGTGAGAAATGAAATTAAAAAAAAATTCATAAAACACATGATATATTCATTTCTTCATGAAATGAAACATATCAACAAGAATAACTTAATCCTAAAAAAATATATTCACAACATCACTGGGTGTTACATTCTATCCCCTCAAATGGATTTCTCCTGTAAATTTTGTATGGGTTTTCAATGGTTTAATATTTGAAATTTTATTTTATAGAAACCCACATCATGAAAATGAATTATAAAACATCCTTTTAAAAAGTATATGTTGAAAAATAATATTTATTGAAAGTAAATCATAACTAGGTCTCTATGTATTAAAACATATATGAAGATATGGTCATCGAGAGAAAATGTAAATAATCATTGATATTGATAAAGATATCTGATCAAAAAAAGGTGGATGATCTATATAAATTTAACAATCACAAAATCATAATATAAAGATGTGTGAAAGAGATCATTGATGTCATAAAAATGATGATAATGTGACGAACTTTTACACTGTGATCCCTTTTACTAATGTAGAAGAATTTTAATGAGAAGACATACTTACTTGATTTCATCAAAATATCACCCTTTTGTTATGCCTTGATTAATTTACACATTAAGACTCAATATAATAAATGAAGTCGAATTTATCACCCCTTAATTGTTAACAGATCATGAGATCCATAAATATAATGATAGTTCATTCCATCTATCATTTTCACAACTAAAATGTTAGAACAAGTTATAAAATATTCATAATTCCACTTATGGTGACATAATACTTTAATCTCACAAAATTAATCCAAAGTATAAAATAAAATTTCTATAAATGGATAACCTTAAAATCCTTCTAAAATATGAAAATACAATGTTTTAGAAAGACGTTCACAAGATCTACTTAACATTTTTCTCCCATATAATATAAGGTTGTTATTAGTTGTCACATTAGAAACATGTGAATACCTTAATCATTAATTCTCTTGAAACATGGTAATAATATAAATTACTGTAAAGACCCGGAAATTCCATGGAATTATGTTTTATATTCATTGGATTTTTACGAGTCTGTAAAAATTTACGGCGCTTGATTCCAAGGCCCGGTGTTCCCAAAATCAATTTCTGATATTTTTTTCGGGTATGGTCAGTAAACGTACGAGCGGGATTTTAAAACTTTTAAACTGGTTCTAGGAATTGATTTAATTTATTCACATAATTAATTTAAAACCCATTTTAATTATTTTTAATTATTTGGCCAACAAATTAAATAATGGGTTAACATAACACATTTTTTGTGGTTGGCAATACTTTTTGTGGAGCTTGAGAAAAGTGTTGGAAGAACATGGAGAACCCTTTGAGAAATATCTCTCAACAAAGAACACGAAGAACTCTTCTTCATCATCCACCGAAGAACGACGAACTATTTCTTCGATCTTTGACCGATCCAAAAGAGATGGAGCCGACCACGAAGAATGTTGACGACGCTTCTTCCTAGATCTTATACCCTGGATGCATCCCAACGTCAACGAATCAGCATCCATCATTCCTCTCCTTACACCGTCAATGATCGACAATCAAGGTAGGTTTTGATCTATGTATGAGTTTTACCCTCTGTTCATCATTGTTCAAATTATGGATTGTGAACTTGCGATTGATATCATCATAATGATAGGGGCTCGGACCGCACAAACATAGCCTGACCCTCCCCCTTTGTTCTATCCCGCTTATTGACGACGGCGACAACGCAACTGCGCAACCAGAAGAGAGGACCGCTATGGAGAAACGACAGTCGGCGACGGGCCGACCGCGAAGGAAACTGGAAGCGTAAAGGCCACTGGAGGGGCGTGGTGTCGTCGTGTCGTGTGGACAATCGAGTCGTGGCCACTGGGGGCCGCAGTGGAGCAAGGTGGCCAGCGGGGGCTGCAGCGGGCCGCAGCAGAGATATTCAGCCTGTCGCGCACCGTTGCGCCGCGTGGACTAAGGGATCCATGGACAGGGCAGGCCGTGGTGGAGGAGCAAGTGCGCGGCGCCGGCGCGCCACGCTGGGGGTGCAGAAACAGCTGGCCGCTCGGCCATCCAGACAAGGTGAGACCCCTCGGGTCCCTAGGGTTACTGAACATGCACCAAGCGCCAATCCTGTTCAGAAGGATGGAGGCACGGCACCCCCCCCCCCACGCTTAGCCAGTCAGGACATGCAGGCTACAATCCAGCTGGGCCACGCGGGCCGCCGGGCTGGGCCGCCTTCGGGCCGGGCTGCTCCCTCGGGACAAGCCGCCCACTTGGGCAGAGCTGCCCCCTTAAGTCAGGCCGGAACCTCAGGCCAGGTCGGACCCGCGAAACGGGTCGGACCCCGGTCCAGACCCAGGTCGGGTCGGGTCGGCCCAACTGGGTTGGGCCATACCCGAACCCGTTTGACCCGATTACACCTTTCTGCCCATATCTTGGGCTACGGGTGTCCGATCGACGAACCGTCTGCGGAGACGAAAATCTCAGAGTGAGAAATTTAACTTTTCATGCCCCACATGAGGTTGGAATACAGTTGGGGTAAATACAGTTGGGGTACGGTTGGGTTGGATTGAACCTAAAATCTAACCAGGCCCCGGGACTGAAATGCCAATTACTCACAGACCGGACGTCTGATTGACGCGTCGTCTATTGCGTTGAGATCCCAATGACGAGGAGAAAATTTGATATACTTTTTCAAGGGACTATGTGAATGTTAGAGTATCAACCTATAGCTCATGGAGAAGATCCTCCCGGAGATGAGCGAGCAGTGTACGGAGATCTAGTAGTAGGCTGAGACCCGACGACTGCTGACCTTTCGACTCGGAGTGTTTCGACTAGCCTAGTGGGAAGTGCCTCTATGTGACACGGCTGACCCATAGTGGGGAACACCTCTGTGTGATGCAGCATACCCACAGTACTCGACTGGAGGAGTACCTTAGTAGGCTACGAGGGGGAGCGCCTCTGTGGGACGCGGCAGACCCACAGTGGGGCGCGCCTCTCTGTGACGCAGCAGACCCACGGTACTCGACAGGAAGAGTAACACATCAGTCCAGGAATGTTGGTAGATCCTTTGTGTGATGCAGCATGCCCATTGTACTCGATAGATGAGGAGTACACCATCAACCGAGATTCTAATAGTTTGACTGTGGATGTTACTTTCTACTACCCCAAGAATAAAATCCTGGTTTGAGCTGAGTCAATGAATTTTGTGTTTCCTTAATATTGAGATGGGTTACTAGATTACTTAGGTATATGTATGGGAATATACCTAAGTAATGGTTATTCGTTGATTTCATACATCGTGTTTTATCCTTGTTAGATTTTATGAGACCTTGAGGGTCTCGGGGTCCCTACTGAGTATCGTTATACTCACCCCTGTATGGGATATGTCTTCACCTCATTGTGTTGGTTGCAGATGATGGATATTACTGACTGAGGCATATAGTAGTAGTACTGGACGGTACCCGGAGGTGGACCACTCGGATTGACGATTCTCGGAGTGGAAGGACGAACGTGGAGTGCTGAGGAAGCCATATGTGCCTACCCTTCATATAGGAACCCTAGAGGACAAACTAGTAGATGCTTTACTTGGTTTTAGTTGTACTTTCTTTCAGTTGTACCTGTACTTTACTATTAGGCTTGTATTTCCGGCCATTTTACTTTCCAGCACTTCTTCTGTATACAATATTGCTTTGTGTTTTGCTTCCAGTTGTGTACACTGATTGTGTGTGTTTACTTTTTATAAAATAAATGACTTCCCAACTTAGGGATTTACGCCTTTGGTGCTAGTCGCCATCCCTTGGCCTATGGAAGGCAGACTTGGGGTAGTCACGGCACAGGCCCCGAGGATGGGTCGTGAAAAATTAGTATCAGAGGAGTCGGTTCTACTACAGAACATAGGACTCTGATCATTTGTTTCTGTGAAGCAATAGTTTTAAGGGTACCAAGGCTGGTTTCCAGTTCAGGGAGGCTAGTGTTGGTGTGGGCAGCCGACGTATCCATACACCAGGACCCTAACTACTGATTTCCAAATTAGGGCACGAAAACATGGATTGTGTCCGTGTCTTGAAAATATTCTTAAGTCATCTCAACAAGGTCAGCTCAGCAGGTATAATATTTTGACTGTCTTGCAACTGTTTCTTTCAGGATGTCTCCCCGCAGAGCCTCGAGAGTCGTATGCTCTGACAGCTCACCGAGTGATAAGGCCTCGGTGCAGGTCCCTGTACCATCAGAGGCACCAGCGATACCACTTCTTGTTTGGCCACTGATGCCACCAGACCCAACAGCAGATGATGCACACCACTTGAGCGCATTGCATGAGTTCTAACTCCAGAGCCCACCCAGGTTCCGGGTAAAGACGGACCCACAGGCATCTGAGGATTGGCTGGAGGCTATGGTGAGAGTCTTCAGGCTGGTAGGGACACCAGTAGACCTCATGGTGATCCTTTTTGCGAGTCTCCTTCAAGTAGCATCAGTCATATGGTGGAGTCTAATGATCCAGAATCATGATAAGGTGACACGTCATTGGACAGACATCGAGAGCCTATTCCAGGTAAAGTTTGTACCAGCCACCCTTCGAGCGGTGTGGATACATGCACTACTTCATTTGTAGTAGGGAACCATGACAATAGCATAGTACTCAGTGAGGTTCCCCGAACTCTCGCGCTACTCCACAGATATGGTATGAGACAGATTATTCAGGGCTCAGACCTTCGAGCAGGAACTCAGGTGAGAGATCAGGGCATCGATGATCTCCCTCAGCATCCCGACGCAGGCGGGGGTGTTAGAGAGATCCCTCCTATTATAGATTTTTCTTACTAAGAAGTCACTAGCAGCGAGACCCACTACTAGTCTACATGCAACAGAGTCTTCTACAACTAGTAGTAGGAAGATGACACAGAGGTCCAAGAGGACCAGACCCAGGGGTGGACGACTATAGGACTCGGGATCTATTGTGTGGGGCACCTAAGGCAGTGACTTACCTGCCAGGAGCAGGCAGTGTTACTCATGTGGCGGGCAGGGTCAAATGACTTGTGACTCTCCGAACCACTATTCAGATGATCAATAGACAGTTGAGGGACCTCTTAGGTAGAGGCATAGGTTCAATCAAGAAGGTCCGTAGGGAGCAGGCGGACGTGGCAGAGGGTCTGGTCGATCAGCTGGGGGTGGACGATGTTTTGAGCTATTTCCACCACCGACATCAGGAGGTCCACCCCGACTATAGGGAGCAGGTGGACAAGGGAGAGATCATCTTCATGCAGCTGAGGCATATGACCATGGTGCTCCAGAGATGATTCAAGGTACTATCTTTGTCTTCTCTACCGTAGCTGCAGTTCTTATAGACACAGGTGAATGTCACTCTTTCATTTCCACTACCCTCGTTCGGAGCTCGGAGATTCTGACGGAGTCGTTGGCTCAATCCTTATGGTTAGAGGCTCCCACGGGAGAAGACTCGACGATTACACACTAGTGCCGACAGTGAGAGATTACTATAGGAGGTGAGAGCTTCGGCTAGGATATTCTCATAGTAGTGTCGAGGCCTTACGACGTCATCTTGGGTATGGACTGGTTATCTACAGTCCATACTCAGATTGACTGTATTAGGCGCAAAGTGCGGTGTGTACGCATGGATGGGACTAGGTTCACCTTCACCGGCGAGAAGGGAGCCTTTGCAGCGTAGGATGTACTTAATCGGAGGAGGGTGCAGCCGATCACTCACCAGTTGGCTTGACTTACCCTCAAAGTAGTTTATGTGGAGAGTTTGATTTACCCTATAGTGGTGGACCAGTATGCAGAAGTTTTCCCTGAGGATGTTCCATGACTACCTCCTAGAAGATAGGTGGACTTCTAAATTATCAAGTACCCCGGGACAATACCGATATCTACACCATCATATCGGATGGCTCCCGCTGAGTTTCGTGAGCTTCGGGTACAGTTGGAGGACTTGTAGGGGAAGGGATTCGTCCGGCCTAGTGTTTCTCTCTAGGCAGCCCCGATTATATTATCCAAAAAGGCAGACGGGAGCTTGAGGCTTTGTGTTGACTACCTTCTCCTGAACCAGGTGACCGTAAAGACCAAGTACCCACTCCCGTGGATTGATGACCTCTTTGATCAGCTGAAAGGATCGCGGTGGTTCTGAAAGATAGACCTCAGATCAGGTTATCAGCAGCTCAGAGTTCGAGATGAAGATGTGTAGAAGATGTCCTTAAGATGTTGGTACAACCACTATGAGTTCTTGGTTATGCCCTTTGCCATAACCAATTCTCCAACAATGTTCATGTGTCTTGTGAATAGGATCTTCCATCCATACCTCGATCGCTTTGTCGTAGTCTTCATCAACGACATTATTATCTACTTGACTACTGAGGTGGATCATGCCTACAATTTTCAGGTAGTACTGGATACACTCCGAGAGTACCAGCTTTATAGTAAGATCTCAAAGTGCCAGTTTTGGATTCGAGAGGTTCACTTCTTAGGACATGTAATCTCGGAGGCTGGAGTTGTAGTGGATCCAGCGAAGATTGAGGTGTCACATGCTTGGGAGCCAGCTAGGAGTGTGATGGAAGTATAGAGTTTCTTCGGCTTGGATGGATACTACTGGAGAATCATTCTAGACTTCTATAGAGTTACAAAACCACTATCAGCCTTGATGAAGAAGGGTAAACCCTTCATGTGGCCGGAGATATGCTAGAAGAACTTTTAGGAGCCGAGGCAGAGGTTGACTAGTGCCCCCATATTGAGGCTTCCAGAGGAGGGTGTAGGTTGTGTAGTTTACTGTGATACATCACGGATTGGAATTGGGTGCGTCCTGATGTAGGAGAGAGCAGTGATCGCATATGGTTCTCGGTAGTTGAGATAGCATGAGCAGAACTACGCTACCCATGATCTTGAGTTAGCAGTAGTGGTCTTCACCATGAATATGTGGTGGCACTATCTGATGGGCTAATGGTTTACCATGTACTCTGATCACAAGGGTCTCAGGTATATCTTCTCTCAGAATGACATAAACCTTAGGTAGTGTCATTGGCTTGAGTTCCTCCAGTACTATGCCTTTGAGATATTCTATTCTCCTGATAAGGGGAATGTTGTTGTGGATGCACTCAGCAGGGAGACTGGTTTACAGCTTCTAGGAGAGGTGATAGAGTAGCTGGCTGCCTTGAAGATATCCTTTGTGGATAGGGATGGAGTAGCCCACATACAGTCTCTTACAGTCACACCTCCACTTATTCAGCGAATTAGGGAGGCACATCATGGGGATGCTGACTGCGAGACATGACGTGCTCAGATATCCAAAGGGCAGGCACCTGATGGATTTTCTGAAGGTGGGTATCACGTCATTCTCTTCAGAGGACGTACCTTTGTACTAGTTTCACTTCATAAGGAAGAGTTGAGGGAGTTCCACACTTCCCCTCCAGCGGTACATCCAGCAGTGGTGAAGATGTACCAGAACCTTCAATGATAGCACTGGTGGCTAGGTATGAAGAATGAAGTAGCAGAATTTGTCTCACAGTGCCTCACTTGACAGCAAGTGAAGGCAGATCACCAGGTACCAGCAGGCTTGGTTCATCCCTTATAGGCCCCATAGTGGAATTGGGATGGAATATCCATGGACTTCATGATGGGTCTTCAACGTACATCCAGGAGTCACGACTCGATATGGGTGATCATTGACCGACTCACCAAGTCGACCCACTTCTTACCGATCAGAGATCAGGGCTCAGTAGAGAGCTTGGGATTCCTCTATGTGTAGGAGATTGTGGGTTTACATGGAGTACCTTCTTATATTGCCTCCGACCATGATGCACGGTTTACTTCCTAGCTATGGAAGGGGTTGTAGGAGGCTTTCAGGATGCTGCTTCACTTGAGCACCGCCTTCCATCCTAACATGGATTTTCAGACTGAGTGGACCATTCAGACCCACGAAGACATGCTCTGAGCATGTGTCCTCGACTTCGGTCACAGCTGGGAGGATCACTTTCCTTTGGTGGATATTCATACAACAACATCTATCACTCCACCACCGGTATGGCACCCTTTGAGTCCTTGTATGGTCAACCTTGTAGATCACCAATATACTGGACAGACCCAACAGAGTTCGTACTAGTGGGACCAGAGATGGTAAGAGCTACCATGGAGAAGTTTCAAATCATCTAGGAGTGGATGAAGACTGCACAGAGAAGGCAGAAGTCGTATGCTGATAGGAGACGGAGGCCTCTGATGTTCGAGGATGGTGACCACGTCTTTTTATGGGTCTCACCTCGATGAGGTCGATGGAGATTTGGTCGAGGTGTCAAGTTATCTCCATAATTCATAAAATCATTCTAGGTCCTCAGCAGAGTAGGATAGGTGGCTTACTTCTTTGATCTTTCACCTCAGTTACCTCAGATGCATGACATCTTCCACGTTACTCAGTTGAGGAGATACATGCACGACCCTTCCCACATCATCGACCATGGAGAGCTGGACATCGATGACGGGGCGACTTTCATGGAGGTTCCAGTTGAGATTGAGGATTGACAGGAGTGGGTTCTATGCAGATGGTCAATACCTCTGGTGCATGTTCGCTGGGATCACGGGAACCTCTAAGAGAGCACATGGGAGTGGGAATCTCAGATGCATGCTCAGTACCCCCATTTGTATCCATAGTTCAAGTTGTAGCTTAATGGGACATAAATCCCTAAGGTGGGGAGAATGTAAAGACACAGAAAATCCGTGGTTTTTTTTTTAAAAAAATGTTTGGTATTTTTACAAGTCCACAAATATTTACAGCGCTTGATTCTGAGGCATGGTGTACCCGGAATCAATTTCCGAAGTTTTATTCGGGTACGTTCAGTAAACGTACGAGTGGGATTTTATATTTTTTGAACCATTGTTCGAAATTAAAATATGAGGGCATATTTGAACTTGCAGCGCCGATATTCTCTTAAGAAGACTTTCACCTCGATGACAGTTGGTCGGAAATGGATGTTAGTTTTTCTTTTTTTAAATAAATTAAAAAAATAAGGTGATAACTTATTTTTATTTTGTGGTGGTTAAAACATCCAAGAGGAGGTTAGAGGTGGGGTTCACCACACCATAACCTCCCATGACAGGTTATGGTGGTGGGGCCCACCCACACATAACCTCCCTTGGTAGGATATCATGGTGGGGCCCACATAGACTTTAAACCCCCTTTAACCCCCCATTTATGTGGGATGAAACTCTCAACCTCCCCCACTAATTAATTTTTCCAACCCTCTCAATTAATTAATAGAAATTATTCACTTAATTAATTTAAAAACCATTTTAAATATTCTAAATTCTTTGGCCAACAAATTAAATAATGGGTTAACATAACCCATTATTTTTTGTTGGAAATAGTTTCGGTGGAGCTTGAGAGAGGGGTTGTATGAACTTGGAGAACCCCTGGAGAAATATCTCTCAATGAAGAACGTGAAGAACGCCTCTTCATCATCCACTGAAGAACGATGAACTCTTTCTTCGATCTTCGACTGGGCCAAAAGAGAAGGAGCTGGCCGCGAAAAATTCCAAAGACGCTTCTTACCCTGTCTCCTACCCTAGACACTTCCCGATGTCAATGAATCGACATCCGCCATTCCTCTTCTTCCACTATAAATGATCAAAAATAAATGTAGGGGTCGATCTATGTATGAGTTTTACCCTTCCGTTCATCGTAGTTCAATTTATGGATTGTGAAATTCCGTTTGATATCACCATAATAAGGAGGGCTCAGACCACACGAACACGGCCCGAACCTCCCCCTTTGTTCTATCCCTCTTTTTGACGATGACGACGGCACAGCTACACTGCCAGAAGAGACGACCGCAATGGAGCAACGGTGGCTGGTGACGGGCTGACCGCGAAAGAAACCAGTGGTGTAAAGGTTGCCATGTCGTAGGAGGGGTGCAGTGTCGCTGCGCCGCGCGGAGAACCGGGCCACGACCAACGCGGGCCATGGAAGATCAAGGCAGCCTGCCAGGCCTCCGGAGCAACGCAACGCCGTCGCGCCACATGGGTGGATGGGGTTGCAGCCAGGCGGGCCACATCCGTCGGACGGAGCAGCATAGCGTCGTCGCGCCGCGCAGAGTAAGGGATCCGCGGCCAGGGTGGGCCCCGACGGAGTATCAGGGGTGCGGCGCCGTCATACCGTGCCGGTGGTGTAGAACCATCTGGCCACTCGGCTAGATGAACAAGGCGGGACACCTCGGGTCCCGTGTGTTACTGAACCGGAAGCTAGCGACGGTTCTGTTCAGAAGGCAGGGGCACGACACACCCCCCACACGTGGCGAACCGGGCCACACAGGCTGCCAGCCTGCCGGGCCAAGCAGGCCTCTGTGCCAGGACTCCACTGCTGGGTCGGGCCGCCCCCTCAGGCTGAGTCAGACCCTTGGGCCGGATCAGTCCTACGGACCAGGTTGGGTAGGTCTGACTGGGTTGGACCGGACCTGAACCCGTTTGACCTGATCACACCTTTCTTCCCATATCTTGGGCTTCGGGTGTCCGATCAACAAACCGTCTATGAAGACGGAAAGCTCTGAGAGAGGCGGTTATCTTGGAATACCCCACACGAGGTTTGGATATAGTTGGGGTACAATCGGGTTGGATTGAACCTAAAATCCAACTGGGCCCCTAGGATGGAAATGCCAGTTACTCAGAGACCGAGTGTCTGATTGACACGCCTTCTATTGCATTGAGATCCCAATGAAGAGGTGGACCTTTGAGATACTTTTTCATTAGACTACATGATAGTTGGAGTATCGAACTATAGCTCATGGAGTAGATCCTTCCTGAGACGAACGAGCGGTGTACAAAGATCTAGTAGTTGGTTGAGACCTGATGACTGCTGACCTTTCGACTCGGAGTGTTTCGACTAGCCTAGTGGGAAGCACCTCTATATGATGCGGCAGACCCACAGTGGGGAGTGCCTCTATGTGACGCAACAAACCCACGATACTCGATAGGAGGAGTACCTCAACAGGCTATAAGGGGGATCACCTTTGTGTGACGCGGAAGACCCACAGTGGGGAGCGCCTCTATGTGACGCAGGAGACCCACGGTACTCGATAGGAGGAGTACCACAGTAGTCTAGGAAGGTGGGAAGCGCCTATGTGTGATGTGGTAGACCCACTGTACTTGATAGAGGAGGAGTACACCATCAGCTGAGATTTCGACAGGTTGACTGTGGATATTACTTGTTACTACCCCAAGAATAAAATCCTATTTTGAGCTAAGTCAATGACTTTTGTGTTTCCTCATGATTGAGATGGGTTACAAGATAAGTTAGGTATATGTATGATCATATACCTAAGTAATGGTTATCTGTTGAATTCATACTTTGTGGACTATCCTTGATGGATTTTTGAGACCTTGAGGATCTCGGGGTCTCTACTGAGTATCATTATACTCACCCATGAATGGGCTATGCCCACACCTCATTATGTTGTTTGCAGATGAAGGACATCACTGACTGAGGTAGAGAGTAACAGGACTGGATGGTACCCGGAGGTGGACCAGTCGGAGTGATGGTGCATGGAGCGGACAGACGGACGTGGAGTGCTGAGGAGGCCATCTATACCAACCCTTCATGTAGGAACCCCGGAGGATGACCTAGTAGGTACATTACTTGATTTCAGTTGTACTTGATTTCTGTTGTACCTATACTTTACTGTTGGGATTGTATTTCCGACCCTTTTACTTTACAACACTTAAACTATATACAGTATTACTTAGTGTTTTGCTTCCATTTGTGTACTCTGATTGTGTGTGTTTACTTTTTATAAATGCAATGCATTCCCAGCTTTGGTATTTACGCCTTTTCTGCTAGTCTCAGCCCCTGGACTGTGGATGGAGGGCTTTGGGTAGTCACGGAACGGGCCCCAAGGATGGGTCGTGACAATTACCATAAATCGTTCTTGAAATCATACATGTTTCCTTCTTCCAAAGTTAATTGGATATAGTTCTTAAGTCCAAAAATATTCAAACAATATCCATGATAGCGTAACTTACTTGTTGAAATATCCTTAATTAGTTCCAAGGTAACCAATATCATCTAATTAATCATATCCAACATATGTATATACAAACATCATTATTATATCATAAGGAATTTATTAAGGTTTATCATTACCTTAATCACTTTTCTAAGTCTTCATCACTATTCAACATATCATTTTTAATCCTTAATGACAACATATTCTAAAAATACTTATATGTTTCATGATTTTAATTGCATAATCCTTGAATTACCAAAACATATACATGTAAATCAACCAAATTTATTCTTAAATAATTACTCAAGAATCATTACCTTATTATTTCATGGAATACTAAATATGAATCATGTATTAAGGTTATTTAAACTCAATCTAATCATTCTTCTTATTTTTAATATAAAAAAATGATTTTATTATCTCATACCTTTGACATGTAATTCGTGATCACTTAATCTTCAAAAGTATAACCAATTATTATACCACATTTCTGATTATCTTCATGAAATCTCCACTTAGAATATCAAATTTCATCATTCCCAAACTTTTTACATTTGAAACATTCGATGTTAACCTTGTTCCTTATAGTTTCAACTATTGACTAAAACAAGAAACCATAGTGTAAGAAACATTTATCATAATAGAAACCACATAATCATGAAAAATCACTTATATAATGTCTCAATCATGACACATACTTATTTAATCTATGAAAACATAGTTTTATTATATGTAATTAATATTAAAATTATATTTAAATAATTTATAATGGTTTATGATGAGTTTTTGAATTCCCAAAAAATATCCAATGGGAGTATCAACCCAGGTGTGCAGTAATGCCAACTCTTATGTACCAGGTTATGATCGATTTAGGCCCAAGGAACCTTATCAATGTTTTTATCACTAGGTATATTTGTTCTAGAGTCACATCCAATTGTAGTATCTAGAAAAGGATTCAAGACTATAAACCACTTACTCTATACTTTACCAATATTTCGATTCATTTTCCTAAAACTTAACTCATACTTAGAATTATCCATAGAGACATCCCTAGATATATCCATAGAAATATCTCTAAGGATCTCACCAATGTTTTCTCATCCTTGTTTCAAATGGATGACTAATCCTTCGCTCTGATACCAACTATAGTGATCCAAGATTAAAGTACATAGAAATTACATCACTTTTTGTGGAATACTCAATACATTACACAAACATAGACCCAAAGACCATATTAGTTAAGAGAATTTGGAAACATAGAAAGATAAATAACTAGTTCATAACACATATACATCTTATCTTGCATATTTCATCATAACTAGATCCTATTTTGAGATATCAGAATTATTACTTTTCTTTGTATCATGAAGAAAAGAAACATAAGAAAAGGTGAGATCATATGCTCAGTAAGGGTGATCATGGAAGATATGTAAGAATAACAATAACATAAGTGTATGTAAACATGAGAATAACATTTTAATATAATGCCCTACATATCAAAAGATCATATGCACGAGTCATGGAATAAATATTGGCATTTCATAAGACATTAATCATAAATAAATAAAGAACATAATCCATGAAATCATAACATTAACATAATAATGAAAGTGTGAGATAGAAAAAAATATTTAAATTTTTTAACGCCTAAAATAGTAGTAGGTTCACTCATTAAATTAAGGAAATGAAATCAGGCCCTTTCAAAAATATATGGACTTGAAAACCAAGCCTATGCATAAACTTATGGATATAAAATCAGGCCCTTTCTTAAATATATGAACCTGAAAACCAAGCCTATGCATAAAATAATGGACATGAAACTAGTTCCCCACATAGAATTGGAAACATGAAATCAGTTTAACTCATAACATATATACCTCATGAGTTATCCATACTTACCCAATGCTCTAGGGGATATGTTGGATCAACCCATAATATAATGACAATATTACATATGTGTTCCAAAAAAACATAAAACAATCATAACCCATGAAAATAAATGGGTTTCATAAAACAATTCATCATCTCACAACTTATTGAAAAGAAACAAAATTCATAATTAATAATCCATCATAAACATAAACAATTAAAATAAAGTATAAGAATGGTATCATTGTTTCATAACCACAGTAAAACATATGCAACATCAAATAACATGGCCATCTAGGGAAAATAATTTTGATAGAACTCTTGAAGACAGTTCTTGAGAAAAATATCCCTATTTATTCGAAAAATGATTTTCAAAACATGAAACGTTTTTTAAAAACATTAAATTTTTAAATATCATTAATATGTTATAATATAATATTTCACAAACAATTTAAATCATAAAAAATTTATTTAAGATATTTTTACTAGAAAGTTATATTAATAGATCTTTAAAAACATATATTGTGGAAAATAATCATCAGCCATTTCAGTGTGTCTCATACCACTTTGAAGCATTTGAATCATAATCCGTTTGAAATAATAACATTAAAATAATCATAAAATATCATTACATGAATTATATTATTGATATAACATTTAAAATTGATGTATATACACCTCGTAAAATAACATAGGTGCATAACAAAACCTGTGTCTCAAAGAATGAAAATTGAGACAAAACCACATTAATCATTTGGTAACTTCGGAACTATAAAACCCCATGAAATAGAGACCAAAAAAATGGGAATTTAATTACTAATTTGTTAAATTATAAAATTAACTAAATACAATAATGGGTAGTACTTACACCACAAAAAATAAATTAGTGATATATAAGGCATCTATCTCATAGAAATAAAAAGTGAGATGAAATTCCATTTCCTTAGGTATGATTCCCTCTATACTTATCCAAAACTAATGAATAGTTCTTTTAAAAATATAATTAACTTATAAAAAATCATAATAATATTTATGATATCATATATGTTTCATTTATGAATTTATATTACCCATTTATGAACAATTCTATGTTAAAACAACATTTCGTGTAATAACTGCTTTGTTTATCGTATGTGTTTTGACTTGTTATCCTTGATCCTATTACATATCGTGATTTAAAACATGATTTATATATCATATATATTTATTATGTATATAAATATAATATATATATATATCAAATGGAATACATCGTTCATGGAGATGGTAAGTTGTATGTATGTATGAACGTTGTTTCTATTTTCTTATCATAATGAATGGAATAATGTAAATGAAATATATGTATATATATCATTTAATTATAATTATTTGGTCATATATTTCATATTTATTAATTATATACATTTATTATAATAATTCTTGAAATGGTTAACGTGGAAGATGAATCTCATCGCGTCGTGGAGATGGTAGGCAGTATGTACGCATGAGTGGCGATATCATTCTCTTAATGGTAAAAGGGTGAGTAATTAGATTGTATATTAATTAAACAGAATTAATATCATTTAATATTTTTTATTTATATCCACTATATCTATAATTATTCTCATTCAAATAAATTAGTGATAAAAAAACATATTACACCATGGCATGGAGATGGTAAGTCGTACGTACGCACGCATGATACATTCATATTGTGTAGGAGGAATAAATGATGGAATACGGCTGTTACACGATCATAATAACATATAATAATATATATGAAACTCGATTTATTAATATATATTGAAAGATCTGGTAAGTAGGTTACCACTTATTTGAAAATCACCCTCTAGATCTCCTATTAGGGACACTAGAGTTAGTGTTTTGAGAAGACCAGAACCTCTAGAATGTTACAAAGTAAGTTTAAAATGGAAATAGATATGGTATTTATGATATTTAAGGCTCAATTTGAGGATAATAAGTCAGGGAGGAGGTACCCTTTTATAGTTGAGGAGAGGGGAATCATAGAAACTCTCAAAAAAATTGATTAATATAAATGTATTTTTGATTTAAAATAACTGAAAAGTGAGTTATGTAGAAGATATTATTATTATGTTTCCCAATACAATAATAAAATAAAAATTATACATGTTTTAATTAATTTTTAGTCCTTTAATTTTTAACCTTTATTTTACCCTTTTAATTCTTACCATGATATCATGTAATTTTCACTTTGTGGGTTAATATAATTACTATAAAATGAAAAAATACCAATTAATGATTCATTTATAAAAATTTAAGACTAATACCAATTATTTTATTGAATTTTTTATTTTTTATGAATTTAATATCATTTAATAAAATGTAATTTATTTTAAAAAATAAATAATGTCAATTTTTGACTCTATTCATTACAAGACATTAAAAAAATCATAAAAATTTTATAAATTAGAATAAACTCAATTAATACATCTAAAACATGAAAAATTTATCTAAATTGTTTGTGACATTAATCATATAAATTTAAATTTATTTTATAATTTTTATTATCATTTATTTGATTATTCCATTAATTAAATAGTTATCGCATAATCATTGTGTCACCATTTAAGGTAATTATATTATAACTAAAAATTATAAAAAAATTACCATGATTTATGTAAACATTTTATATTTCAAATTATTATTTTTAGTCTAATATATAACCTATATAACCCCATATTAAAGGTATTTTACTTATTAAAATTGAAAATGTAATAAAATTATCTTTTCTTTAAATATAATAATGTAAATGTATTAAAGTATTCCTTGTGGATAAAATTGGTCAATTTTTTATTAAAATGGTGGTTTGGGTAGAAAAAAACTCATCCAATTAAATTAGAACAATTTATAGGGTAATTTTATAATTCCTATAATATTATTGTTACCCATAATTACTTGATTTACCCTTGACCAAGGGGAAAATTTTACCAAAGTTGCTATTAAAAATAATTAAGTTGACCCTATTAGTCAAAAATTTTACTAATTACAAAATTTTATGTCATTTTTTCATAATTAAATCCATATAAGTGGAAAAATTATGATTATCACTAATCGTCCAGTTGTAGCGAGAAAGTGGTAAAAAGAACGTTCAAAAGGTCAATAAGTTTTTATATCTAATTTTACTATATTAATGATTCAAAAAACTAAATTGGATTAATAAGTGTATAAATGATCTAATTTTAGTTTAAAATAAATTTATAGTATAATAATTATTTAAACAAAAAACACAATAATTAACTACAATGTAGTATTTTTCACTATTCATTCAAAAAATGAAACTTCCCTTAAAAATACTCAAACATCACCCTATGTTAATTATGAAATTCCGAATTCAAAATTATATTTAATTTACCAAATTAAATTCCCAAAAGTATCTAAAATTAATTTTATTATTATTCATAGAATGACATCAAATGTAGTTCCATTATGAAAATAGTATTTCTAAACATATAATGACTTTACCAAAAATTTTACATTTCATTTTAAATATGTTTTATTTATGTGAATAAATTTTAAATAAAATTTAAAAATAAGTTATTACTATTTATATTACTTAATATAACAACTATTTTACAACTATCTTGTTTAGTTAATTATAATAATAAATTATTGTTTCACAAAAACTCAATGTTGCGTGTAACGCAAGCCAAGTCGGTGTTGTGTATATTGCAGGATTACTGTGTAGTTTTTTTTAAATTAAAGACAAAAATAGTTATTTAATATAACACAATATATAATCATTGGTTTATGAAATTAAAAATATCAAAAAGAATATCTTAATTAAAAAAACATAAAATCTTGGGGTGATCCATTTATCTCCTCTCAACTTGGTTTTCACTAACCAGTACAATGAAATTAAAATTTTATCTCAGGGTTTAGCAAAAAATGGAGTCCATTGTAATTATCTTATCAACTTTTATGTGTCTAAATAGGGATCTGTTGATAACTCTATTACAAATTTTTGTAATATCCCCATCAACAAAATCATGTAATTGGATTTTATATTTAATTCTAGTTATAAGATTCCTCAATCCTTGACTCAATGATCTTGATATATACCACATAAATAACTATGATTCATATAGCATTTATAAATTTAAATGATATATTTAAATTATTAATAATGTAAATAATTCATTCAAAAGTTTTATAAAAGTGTTAGTGAAAAAGATTTCTAAAAACAATATATTAAAAAAATATCATCTTACTACCAATATAGTACTCCTATTAAATGTGATACAAGTTCATCTAATATATGAGATTAAATTTATAACAAAATATATGATAATATATCCCACCACTGAGAGATAACAAAAAATTTCTTTTACCTATGTTAACAAAAAAATCCATATACACATGAGTGTGTACCCATTATAGGTCCATTAAATATCTTTACTATGAATATACTTTTTCTATAATTTTCCTTTTAATGGTAAAACATGACATACTAGTATAAAAATAAAGAACAAAATATTTATGTTTTATATATTATGTTGTTAAAAATAAATATTTTTTCATAAAAAATTATATAATTCTATAAGTTCTACTTATAAAATAAATTAATATTAAAATATAGAAAATCATGTACAGACACACATTTTCTATCAGAAATAATAACATCATGGAATAAAATAAATTATTCTATAGGCTATCTAAGGACCCGAATAATTATTGTAAAATTTTACAAAAATTTATGTAAATCAATGAGTCAAGTTTCTTGATCGAATCATAATTAATTTCTTATAGAGTTGATTTATAAATGAGGAATACCATTGGTTACCGGAAAAGTATAACCACATGTATTGGTCAAATAAAAATCATTTCTAGTAAATTACTCTTATAAGAATCATCCAATAAAGTCCAATAATTTCAATGATCACTATGTAAGGTATTAGTAATGAATTTCAAAAACACTTTTATTCCAAGAACATACCACCACTAATAGAAACATTGCAATTTCATATACAACTATCCATTCCTTTCAACATAAATTATATAAATAATCATATAATCATTCATGTAATAAAAACACAGACTATATTAAAATAAATATTCTATTTATAATAACTAATTAGTTTAATATACATTTAAAATAATTAAGAATCATAAAGTTTATTTTTAAAAATTTCCATAATAAATCATTAATCTTTTCTCAGATTCTAATATCCTAAAACAAATACATTCATACATTTGTTAAAAAATTATATTTACCAAATAAAAACTATAATTTTCAGATAACTGAGGAATGAATATTTTTTAACGCTTTTTTTAGATTAATAATAAGTTAAAACCTCAAACAAAACTATAGTGAATAATTATGAAATGAAATTTTAAAATATAAAATAGATGAATAAATTCAAAGAAAAAATAGTTATTTTATGCTATATGAATGTTTTTTTTTGAAAACCTATTAAACTTATGTGATTCCTCTATATTTGAGTAGATAAGTAAATAATAGGGAATAACTAACCATGAAATCAAAAAACATATAATGAATCAGTGTTGGTAAAAGTTATAGAACACCAATGTTTTCCTAAATATGATAAGAAGCAACAAATAACCAAACAAGTCTCATGGGTAATTAGAGGTGACAATAACCATTAGAAGCCAGTAAACAGCACAGTTCCCTTCTTTTTACCAAATTCTAAAAATATCGAATGGAATATTTAGGGTAAGATCATAAATCCTAGTTTTATTTTTATCAATGAATCTATAGAGAAACTAACACAAATAATATATTGGTTCTAGAATTAAAAGAAATCTAGTTTATAAAGTAGTTTCAATAGTAAATCATTTTTAAATCATCAAATTTTCTTAAATTTTTTTCATATGCATAAAAAATATGAATGATTTGTGTTCATTAAGATAACTTGAAATAATAGGGAAAAATCCATAGATACACCATAATATAGACTTGGGAGTTGTTAGTAATGAAATTCACCATCAAATATAAAACCTAGATCAAGTTAGAATCTATACAATGGGAATATATACTCTGACACAAGAAGGAACACTATGAATTAAGATAGGAATATTCTTAATCTTACCAATATAAACTCCTTCTATAGTCTATTGATTTCATTAACATATCCTCTAGTAGTGTCACATAGACTAAGGTTTTATATGTCTATTTCTGGACACACCAAAGGTTACCAATATGATATATTAAAAAACATAATAAAAACCATTATAATTATTAAAGGATCCCATAATAATGATTTATAAATCATTTTCACAATGAATAAATACCTTTACTATTATTGGAAAACCATTATTTATACCAAATCCTCCTTTGATACGTTTCACGAAACACATTATGACCAGAATTTTTTTAGGAAAATACTTTTCATAAAATGAATCTCATGATACATTCCACTATGAAATCAAATTAGGAAATTTCATTATTAAAAACAAATCAGTTCACAAGAAAATAAAGAAACTCACCAGTTTTAACCTTTATATAGAGGCACATACATCATAATAGATAAAATATAGCCATATTTATAATCAAAGGTTCTAAATGATAAGATTAGGTCCACATAATCTTATATCAATCAAAAACATCATAAAATATATAAAACCTCATCTAAATCCACTAACCGTAGACAAATAAGTTTCCAACATGACATGGGGATAAGAGACCAAGTTAGAATATAATAGGAGATAAAACTGGATATAAAATGAAAAATACTTAGATAGATTCATCATAAACAAAGGATACCCACACAGGAATAATGGGGTAAATCCATTAGATAATGTAGTGAATTTTAGTTTGAAACTTATAAAGATTAGGATAAGATTACATATAAAAAATATATGGTTAAAATAGGTATATTCAATCTTCTAAAAGGTTTCAATCGGGGAACACAATTAATCATCACAGTTTAGCACTCCATATAAAAACAACATTTGACCTCCATCCCATTGAAAAAAAGGAACACAGTTACCTTAAAAGAGCCACATGGTTTGGTAAAACCATGTTCAATCTATGAGACACTTTCTAAAAACCACCAGATACCCACACGTTTTACTTGGAAAACCACATAGTTTTACTAACATTGATAAAATAGTAATGTATGTCACTGAATCAATACTATAACATAATTGATAATTATAATATATTTTTTAATAATCATGCACCTAAACTATGTTCCCAGTCTTTCATGTCAAAAATAAAATCCTTTAATCACCAACTCTAAAAAACATTTAGATATACCCAATGAATAAACAATCTCAAACTTAAGAATACCTTTTACCCAAAGGGTAACACAATTCTCCCTACCATAAAATCCTTCTTTCCCAAGATAGTTCTCGTTATTTTGAAATCTTAAAAATAGATGTTCATTTTCACCTAAAAAAATACCAACTCTGACATATTGTGTCTATCCTATGACAACCTTCCTCTTTATTACACATTACATCATGATTTATTATATAAGATTAGACATAATAAAACCCATAAGTTCTATAAGTCTAGTTTCATGGGAATTACGTAAATTACATAACAACTTACAATAATAAATATATAGTATTTATATAAAACTTATTTAACATGATAGTATTATTCTTTCATACTTAAAACCGTGTGGGACAACCTAGGGACACACATAAGAAATGGGTGAGCTATAAAACCCAGTAAGGGAATAAATGTTCCATAAATTGATGGAATTAATACATTTTATACAATAAAATTATAAATGGGGCTTAAAAGGAGTGATAATAGTAAACATGAACATTGAGGCATGATATAGCATGATAATCATAAAGGCAGCATGGGAAATGTGTAAGGAACATAAAACATTGTATTAGAAACATAGGTAAAGGCTAAATTATAAGATATTGTGATGGAAAAAGTCACTTTATAGATTAGGTTCACTATCTAATCCCTTTCATGATATCTCATGATACAAAAATATTTCCCAATGCAGGGTCTTGCTATATAACTATGGGTGCACCCGTTACTTTAATTTCATTATCATGTTTAAGTGTGACACATTGATCATAAAACATGGAATCATTTATCATCATTGTTTATTCCCAGATCATAGAGTGTGTAATAAATAATTTTATGTCCCTAATAAAATAATTACAAGTTCATGTAGTTTAACACCCATGATATGAAATGGGTGTGTGTATTAACTACATAGTTGTTTGGCATAAAATATCACCGTGAAATTTTAGCAGCCTAAAGGGGGCATATAAATGTAAATGTAAGGAATTAATGAGAGTGAAAGGAGTATCACACAATTTAAACATAAAATGGATAGTATGTGTGATATAGGAGAGAATATCCCATCATTGTTAATTAGTGATACAAGACATAATATAATGAAGAAATGTGAATAAAGAGGAGAAGGAGAGGATCACTTACCTTGATAGGGTGGTTCAAAATTCATGGGAGGATCATATTGAGAGATTGGGGAACCTTGGGAGGACTATAGTTTGTGGAGGGCAGAGAAAGTATGTGATCTATGGTTTTTGAGTGAAGATAAATAGATATTGGGTGGTTTTATATAGGAAATAAGGGGGAATTATTTGTTGTTCACCAACATAGGTTTTGGACACTATATAATAAAATAACCAAAACCAAAAAAATGTCCCATTGTTTTTTCCCATGGTTTCTAAATAATTTGATTAGGTTTCTTTATTTTATAAGTACATTGGATAAACTTATTTAAATAATAACCTTGTTTATGTGGAATTTAGTCATGCCCTTAAGGAAATGGTTTTAAAACCATACAATATATTTTGGATTTTGGAGGATTCAGCAAGGATTGATAAAATTAAAAAATTGACATATTATTAAATTATTTTAAATGGGAAACATGTATTTGGACATGAATACCATTTATTGTATTTATTACATAATTTTTTGGGTCATTATGATGTCATAATAAAAATTGTATATTTATACCATTTTTTTAACTAAAAATTATATTATCTCAAAAAACTATAAAAAATTCACTATTAGATATTTTTTATGTTATGATTCCAAAAATATTTATTTTATCCAAATAATTTTTTAAATATTTTAAATTTAACTTATAAAATAATAACTAATATTTATTAAAAATGATGGGTTTTGTGACAATAATAGTTTTTGAACACTTATAAAAATTTCAATTGAATTAATAAAAATTATTTGATCATTTAAAATTAATAAAAATTATTTAATATTAATATTTTATTAAAATATTTTTTATTTCAAAAGCTAATTAATTCATCAAAATTTATTCCTTAATTGAATTTTAATATTACACGAAAATATAATTTCTTTTTGTGGTATCAAAATCAAGAATAATTTATAATGTAATAATAATAAAATGAATATATATTCATTATTATATAATATATAAATATTTATATTATTATGGTCTTGATATATATCCCTTTAATACACCAAAAACCGCCCTATGGGTAAGGTGCATGATTTTGATATTTTCATGGGGTGGTTCAACGTACATGGTTTGGGTCGTGATCTTGAGGAGCTTGAACTTCTCAAGTAAATGGTTTTGTTACTACTTAAGTTATTAGGTCTATGATTATGATTTTTCAGGGGAAAATACTAGTGAATCTATCTCCCCTGGAAGCTCTGATAAATGGCATTAATAGGGTATGATTCTATTGGTTGAGGGCATCACATCCTTTGTCTATTTGCATTGGATTTGTTAAAATCTAATATCTATACTACTCATATGATCACTATTTAAAGGATATATATAAATGGTATATATTATTAATGGTCAACTAAATATGATAAGATATAATAAAACCAATGAAGGGAATATTTTTTATATAAACATAACTCATAATAAGACATTTAATTCCACCAAAAAGTGCATTTTAATTGTAATAGTTTAGGTCATTATAATCTTCCCCCCTTCATAATTTTTTACATAAAAATTTTCATTTCACCCACTAAAATATATGATGGTAATTTTGGTTCATCACTTACTATGGTTTACATTTCACTTCATCAAAATTTTAGTTTCTCCACATCACTTTTACCAAATGCATTGTTTTATTCCATATAAATTTGCCTCTATATTATAATATCATCACTAGATGCTCCTAATATGAGAGATCGTCCTCCAAAGGTACCACCTATTGTTTGAGTAAATATGAGGGGTGTCATAATTAATTCCTCAATATGGACACATAGAATAAAAAACGTAATAGATATTGGTTTGGTGTGAGTGCTAGTTGATTAGACACCTCTCTAAAGCGATTAAGGATCTCCAAGGGACCAGTGTATCCTGGACTAAGATTTCCTTTCTTCCCAAATCTCATGAATTTATTACATTAATATTTTAGGAGGAATGACTTGTATCCAACCTCAAACTCTAGCTATCATTGAATATGTTCATTATTTATATTTTTATAACTCTAAGTACCATTGATGTGCTTCTAAATGTGCTTGAAATTTTCCAACATTTCCTCAACCATTTTAGGACATAGATGTAGAGACCCGAATCCTGACGTACATGGAAATTACATTACTTTTGCGGAATACTTAGTACATAACAAAAACACACACACAAGGATCGTAATAGTTTAGTGTCTTTGGAAACTCGGACTATAATCTTCTAATCGTGGTGAAAGATCTTCAACATCTCCCATAAAGATCTTTTTATTTACCTAAAACCTTTCTTTATATCCTGGGGAAAATAAAACATAAAAGGGTGAGCTCAAATGCTCAGTAAGGGTAAACAAAAGAAATATCAATCACATCATATACATAAGAACATAGCTTTTGGAAATCTTAACCTGCAAAAGAGCTCATAATATCATAACATGGGATAAATCATAGAAGTGAAAATGAGATCCCCATAATCATAACATAAAACTTGAAACTTTTTGGCATGCACACATAATCATGGAAAATCATTTCTTGTTAGTCATGACTCATTGCCAAGACTATCTTAGTGGACAAAGTCCCTTTCTGAACCAAGTTCACTCCTCGTTTCAGTCCTGTATCACTGAACCGAAATAACCTTCCGTTCCAGCCATGTCTATCTCATGAGATATAAAATCATTACCCAATGCATTGGAGGGAGATATAGGTCCCACCCATCTTATAATGAATCCTTTCTTATGTGTGCCACATAATCATAACACATACATCATCGCATAACACATGTAACAAAAATGGCATTCTTGAAACATCATGACATCATAAATCAATTCATATAAGATAAAGGAATTCATAAACATAATTCCATCACAACATAGTCAAATCAATGTAAAAATATGGATAGAAACAGAACCCTTTATTATCTTAGATGGAAAATAATTTTGATAAAACACTTGAATTGAATTCTTGAGGAAAATATCCTTTCTTCTTCAAAATCAATTTATTTTCACAAAACATCATGCAATTTTAAAAGAAAGAGATTTTATTGAAAATAGTCATTAAATATTTTAGAGGAAGCTTCATTAAAATAAGGCTTTATAAAATAGTAGAAATCTGTTCGTGCCGTATAAGTTAAAAAAAACATTCTTCGTACTTTTGTCGGAAAAGTCAAAAAGTACCTCGTACAAAAGATTCCTTTCATACGTATTACTAAAAATTCACCGAAGGGTAAAAATGGATTTAAAAAATTTTAGGTGGATGGAAATAATATTACATATTGAGTAAACATGGATGTGGATGATAAAATACACCCCAGTAAATACTTACGAATAAACAATCTCGGATAAAAATGAGATTGTGATATTTCCCTTACCTTAGGTCCGACTTGCTTTGTAAGTGTCCGAACCTCCTGTATAATGATTTAAATCATGTTATTGACTTATTACAGAATCATATTCATTGTTATGATATCATATATGGTTCACTTATGACATTATATTACCCTTTCTTTTGTAAATTCCATGTTAAAGAAGCGTTTTGGGTAAAATCGTTTCATTTATCGTAGGTGTTTTGACTTGTTGTTCTTGACATCATTATTACTTATATCATGATTTACTTACTTCCAGAATATAAAATTTGATTTATATATAATATATATTCCGTATATATATATATATATAATAGATAGATAAATAAAATGAAAAACACCGTTCATGGAGACGGTAGTCCGTACGTACTCATGAACGCTGTTTTCCTTTCCTTATTGTCTTGAAATGGAAGTAAGTACATATATATATATATAAATAAATCCAGTAGCTTTATAATGTCATATATTTCATTATTATTTCTTATATATACATTATAATCATTCTTAAATGGTTAACATGGAGAATGAATCTCATCGCGTCGTGGAGACGGTAGTCCGTACGTACGCACGAGCGATGATATCATTTCTATAAATATTGAATTGAATTGGAGTGGATTATACAATATATCAGAATCAATATGATGTTGTAATAACTATTTATAGTTATTCTTTACACCATTATACCCATCCATGTAAGGTGGTGGTGGAAAATAGATTACACCACGGCGTGGAGACGGTATTCCGTACGTACGCACGCGCGGTGATTTCTTTTTCCGTAGGATGGATAGATGGTGAAATAGGGTTATTTAATATTTATAATAACATATCAGTATATGAGTGATACTGATGTTATTACTTCATAATGAAACAACCTAAGAAGAAGAAGTGGAAGAAGAAATAAAGATGAAAGAATTGGTAACGGTAATTACCTCTTCTTTGAAGCGCCTTTTGGAGACCTCCTCTTAGGGAACTAAAATTGGTCTTTGAGTAAGACCAGAACCTCTAGGATGTTGCTAGGGAAGTGGAGAAGATATTTTGGCAGGGGTTGGCCGAGCTTTAGTGCTCAAATTGGTGTGAGGAGGAGGGGGAGGAGGTGTCTTTTTATAAGGGAGGAGAGGGGCACCTTAGGAATATCTCAAAATATTATTTTATATTAAAGTCAAAATCGGTTTATAATGGTTAAAAAGGGTCTTATTTCGAAGCTAAAGTGGGTATGGGTCGAAATCCTATCAACCAATAGGATTTAGACAAGTTTAGGGTATTATTTTAACCTTATCAATTAGATTTAACTCTAAGTTAAATAATTTAACTTTTACCATGTCTTTTTGTTTTCTTTCACTATATGGTTAATAAACTTACTATAACATTCCAAACGAACCCAAAATTGTTTATTATTAATATATATATCCTTATCTAAGTCATTTGGCCTAACCTTATATTTTTAGGAATAAAATAACAATTAATAATATAATATTTGATTTAAAAACTATTTTGTGTCAATTTTGACACTATTTGATATATGATTTTTGTGAAAGTCATAACAGAAGTATATGCTCGAACCAAGTTGATTAAATCAACATTAATATATCATAGTAACCTATAAAATTAGTGGAATACATAAAAAGTCTTAAATTACATTTATTTTGGTATTTATATTATCAATTTTGTCAATATTTCATTAATAAGATAATTACTGCATCATCTTTGTGTCATAAATAAATTATATTATTTTATGTCTAAAAATTACAAATAAAATACCATCATGTAGGAAATCTTTTTAGCTTTCTAATGAATATTTATAGTCGAATTTATCTTATGTATAACCCCATATTAAAAATGATTTACTTATTAAACTTTGATTTTAACTATTTTAACCCTTCTTTAAATAAATTAATAATAAATGTCCTAATCTAATCCAAGTGGGCCTAAATGGTCATATTTTATTCCTAAGTTTGTTTTTGGTCGAATTACTCTTGTCCAATAGAATTAGGACATGTGTTAGGGTAATATTAATATCATATTTACCCTTAGTTACCCTATTTACTATTAACCGTGGTAAAAAAAGTAAAAAGTTACTATTCACCAAAAAATTATTTTCATCTCATTGAACCACATTTTAGTCCTTGATATTAACCGTGTCTCTCGGATTTTCGAAATTCCATTCACAGAAGCGGTAAAATTAAGTTTTATTCAAAATTCAGTTTTTAACCTACCACTTAGTAGTTTCACTATTCATCAAAAATTGATGTTTTTCAGAACAATGCCAAAATTTCATCCCAAGCTATATTTCATATTCCGAATTCAAAAATGAAGTCTGTTTTACCAAATTCATAACATAAAAGTTTCATTAATTAATTTTATAATTAAATCCCGCTGTTAAAACAAATATCGTGTTTTTAAGAAACAATATCTATCAAAAGATTGACACTTGTTTATGTCTAGTTTAAATGTGAAATTACATCCAATGACCAACATTGTATTAAATTGTAAAAATATATTCTAAATATACTTTAAAACCACTCAAATTAATGATTTATCACTATTAATTATTTCGATTAAAAAAGTTGTTTTTAATTATAATTTAGTAATTTTCACTATTCATCAGAATATGAAAGTTATCCGAAAAGTACCAAAATTTCACCTTAGGCTAAATTCGATACTCCGAATCCAAAAATGAAGTTCATTTTGAAAAATAAGATTTACAGAGTTTTAAAAAGTGGTTATTACTATTCATAACGGCTAGTTTTAATAATATTTTAATAGCATATCATTGTTTCGTGAAACTCAGGATTACGTACCACACACGCTATCGAGGAAGGTTGCGATTGCGTGTAATGCAAGGCAAGTCAAGGATGCGTGTTGTGCAAGCTCCTTTTGGTGTAGCGTATAACACAAGACATTAGTAAAATAAAAAGAATGTTTTTCATAAAATCTCGGGCTGTTACAATAGAAGTCTGTATTCCCTAACTTCACCCCATCATGTCGGTGTACTAAAACAATTCCCATAAAGGTCTTCATATGGGGCCATTTGGATGCTTGAGTGGAAAATTTTATTATACATGTACTTGATTAGGGTATAATGCTGATGACATCCTTCTTTTATGTCAATTGCGAATGATCTTAACATTTCCAAGAGTTTCTATATAGTTCTCTTTAGTTGTCCATAATTTTGAGGGTGATAAGACATACTGAATTTAAACTCATTATTTAGAGCATGTTGGTTACTCTACTTAAACATATAGGTAAATCTTGGATCTCATGCAGATAAAATTTATAGGGGAATTCCATTTAGCATCACCAGTTCTCTAATATATATCCTTGCAGTTTGATTGAGTGAGAATCCCTCTAAAACATCAATTAAGTGTGTAGCCTTTGTAAGATGATCTACCACAAGCCATATAACACTATTTACTCTTGATGTATTTGGAAGGATAGTGAAAAAATATATGGTGAGGTTTTCCCATTTCCATGTAGGTATGGGTAATTGTTGCATGATGCCCTTGGGGTTTTTCTATACCTACTTCACTATCTATCACATAAGACATCTTGATATCTATTCTATGATATCCTTCTTCATATTGTCTCACCAATTGTGATTTTTAAGATCTTGATACATAATTGTGATTCCTTTATGGATTTAGAATGTTGAGATATGTGCATTATCGAACAAATCCTTTAACTCAAGATTTGATGGTACAAATAGTCATGACACAAATCATACAACTTATTCACTATTAACATGGAAGTTTATGGATTTCCATTTTCTTATAGAACCCACTTTCTTCTAAATTTCTACATTATCTCTTTGATCATTTTTTTTCTTCTATAAATGGTATGGTTGATAAATATTTTTTGAAAGGATTGATGATGTTCCTTCCTTTATGATGACCATGTTCATCCTTTTCATTTTTAATAATATCAGATCCTTCTCAATTATCATAATTGATAAAATTATATAATCCTTATCACTTATATCATCTTATAATTTATTTTCTTTTATAGTATGGTATTGTATTGAGTATATATAGTCCTTTATCCCCTGTAACCACCGTTATTGGAACATATTCATATCTTTCTATGTGAATATATACATTAGAGTCTTATGATCTGTGTATATTTCACACTGCTTATCAAAGATATATTTTCATTAGATTTTCAATGTAGAGATCACTAAAACCGATGGTATGTATATAATCGAGTAGTTCATATCATGAAATTTCAATTTACTTGAGGAATAGGATATCAAATTGAAAATTTTCATTAACACATAGTCTAATGTTTTCTTCTAACCATTGATGAATACCATGAAATGTTCTGTATTCAAGGATAGTGTGGGTATAACTGTTGTGATAATATTATTCTTTAAATACATTTAGTTCTCCTCATATGGATCATTCCATAAAAATATGACTCACTATCGAGTTATATTGTTTAGAGGGTTTGATAGCCATGATAAACTTCTCTCAAATTTAAAATAATATCCAGATAACCCAAGGAAACTATGTATTTATATCATAGATGATGGAATTAACCATCATTCAATTTCTTCTATCTTTAAAGGGTCTATATATAGATATAATTTCTTATGATAATATTCCCCAGGAATAAGACTCCATTAAACAATAACTCACATTATATATACTTTTTGTAATGCTTATACGTTCACAAGGTCTTTAAAAAAGCGATCATATGCTCATCATAACCCTCCTTGATTTTGGAGTATATTAGAATATCATCTATAAACACTACCACAATTTTTTGAGGTAATCTTTAAAGACTATTCATCATGTCCATTAATATTTCTATATCATTAGTGAGTCTGAATGGTATTACTATGAACTCATAATTTCCATACATTTTTCAAAAATAAGTATTGGTGATATCCTTCTTATTTACAATGATTTTATAATACTCGAACTACATATCCACCTGTATGAAGTATTTTGGTCTACATATATGATCAACCAAGTCATCAATCTTGGGAAAATGATACTTTTTATATATTGTGATATTGTTTAGCTCGTGATAATTGATGAAATTGTACATTGACCCATCCTTCTTATTGAATAAGAGGACTCACACACCCCAAGGTAAAGCACTTGGGAGTATGAAACCTTTATCTAAATTATCATTTAGTTGTTTATTCATCTCCTTAGGTTCCAAAATTTCCATTCTATATGGAGTCTTGGATAATGAAAAATCCCTAGGTATAAAATCTATTGAAAATTAAACCTATCATTTAGGTATAAGATAAGAAAATTCTTTAGGAAACACTTTAGTGTATTCCCTCACAATGGTAATGTCTTGAAGGATATTCATTTTCCTAGAATCAATCATTAGAGCAAGATATACTTATCATTTAATAATAATATCTATTATTGATATGTTAGTTATAATGAAGATTCATCCCCTTCCTTATGCTTGTAAAGAACCAGGGGAAGATTTGTGATATAGGGATTTATTTCCTTCTCTTGGTAATTTAAATTTGATCTATATAGGGAAAGATAATCCATACCCACAATTAAATCAAATTACACTATAGGAAGTATCATAAGGTTTTTTAGAATTTTTATCCCAACAATTTTGATAGGGGAGAAGTTATATATATAATATTCAATAATTTCCCCATTTGTTTTCACCAATAGCTCTATTTCCATAAATTTTTGTGGAGTTATAATACTTCTACTAAACTAGCATGATATGAAGAAATATATAGAACCAGAATAAAAATGTACAATAACTATTATTGAATTAATAACTAGTTTACCTGACAACAATTCATTAGTAGGATCTATCTCAGTGGTTGTGATGGAAAAATCTCTCCCTTGATATCTTGGTGGTTGTTGGTTGTCTTCAAAAAGCCTTTCCTTAGCACATTGGTTTACAAAGTACCATGGTTCCTTAAAGATGAAACAATGAAACATGTGATGAGGGTTTACTGGATAATTCCTTTCCTCCATCACATTACTTGGATTCCCCCACCAAAAATATCTAGCTATGTGTCCTTCCTTCGGCCATCAAAATCATTTCCTCATCCTCCTTATGCAATTTCTAGGTTTCTTCTTTCCTCACTTTTGACTAGTGAAATATGGTAATTTACTTATCACTATTTGATTCATCTATATGGATTCTAGAATTAATCTCCACTTCCATCTTCTTATCCACATGATACCCTAAACAAGTTTCAATCTAAATTTCAACTATAGGGGAACATCAGACATTTACTCACAACAATCAAAGTTTCATATTTCTCTGGATTTTCTAATACAAGGATTTACCCCCCCCCCCAAATAAAAGGACAACCTTTCATTTAGGGGTAAGGAAAAATCTTGAGGTGTATTGTCAATCTCTTATGTTGTTTTCTTCATATGAACTAATAGATTCGTCATCTTTTTTCTTGAGGGAAAGGAAATACCTTTTCCATTTAAGTGTGTAGAGATCAGGGAAAATATTTTCTAGAATACATTTTATGGAATTCCACCAACACCATCACATAAATTTCTTCCTTAGGATTCATATTCCTGATCTATATCCACCACAGATCATATTCTCCTTTTATAAGATAAATAGCTAGTATAACCTTCTCCTTATCGAAATATTGAAGAATGTAGAGGATCTCCTCCATGGATTTGATCCATTTTTTTGGATTAAGGTATCTGATGATCCATTTAATGTCGGGGGACATTATCGCTTAAAGATCTCAACTGAAGCTTGTTCTTTCTTAGGGTGATTTGGGTTTTCCTATTGATCTAGTTTCTATTAAAAACCTGAGACCATTTTGAGATTATTTTAAATTTTTTTGATGTTCCTACTCTCATCGGGTTTGGCTTCTTGTTTGGGTAGTCATCAAATTTCCCTTCACATTGGCTTTTTACCAGATTATTATTATTTTCATCCACTTGCTAAAATAAATTGATAATTAGTGATGTTTATTTTTAAACAATTAAACATAAAAATGGGAATCCAATTAAATTAACGAGCTATCATATAAATGAAATTTATTCCTTCACATATGAATTTCTAGTCTTCAATATATTTTATCCATGATTTATATACTAACATAAACTCTTATGGGAATTTTTATTCCCTTAATAATTTCTTATAATGAGATTTTATATATACCAAAGCATATCACCAGAGAGTGTTCAAAAAGATGTGCAACAAGGAATATTTTCATGCATATGTTCTTAGTCAAGACTCATTCAATGTGATGTTTTCAGTTTTTACCCCCATGTACATCTATTCCAGAGCCATATACACAAGTATTATTTACATATAGATATATTTTATTAATAAACCATATACAAAATACTTTATCAAAATTTAGGGATTTTTTACACTTAGTTTTATCCCTAAGGATTTCTCTATCATTTTCTAATCATAAACCAAAAAATGACAAAAAAAATTCTTTGATACCAACTATAACAACCCTACTCTTTATTACACATTATCTAATTACTTATTAAAAAATAGTACATGTAATAAATCATAGAAAATTTATAAGTCTGGGTTATTTGGAAATTTTGTAAATTACCTAACAACATAAAATATGTAATATATCATCTTTAATAAAAACATCCCTAACATGCTCATGTTATTCCTTTATACTTAAAACTACATGGGATAACTTAGGGACATACATAAGAAATTGGTGAAATATGAATCATGGTAAGGGAATAAACATGTATTAACATGAATAAAGTAATACATTTTATAAAATAGGCATATTAATAGAGCATAATAGGAGTGATAATCATAAACATGAACAAAGTGTCATGATATAGCTTGATAATCATAATGGAAACATGGTAAATTTGGAAACAACATAAAACACCACATTATAAACATAGTTCAACGAAATATTCCAAGGAATCGTGATGGAAAATGTTCTATGATGGATTAGGTTAACTCTATAATACCTTTTATGATATCTCTTGAGACTAAAAAACTACTCAATTTATTGGAGAACTATATAATTCTGAGTGCACCCATCACTTTCATTTTATTCTCAAGCTTAATTGTGCCACATTGATGATAAAACATGGATTCATTTATCATCACATTTTATTCCAAGATAAAATATTCTGTAATAAATACATTTAATTACCAAATTAAACAATTATAATTTCATTAAGGTGAAACTCCTTGATAAGAAATGGGTATGGGTATTCACTACACAATTGTTTGGCATGAATAATCATAGTGAAATTTTGGCAGCATAACACGAGTGTATTCATTTTCATGGAAGGGATTAATGAGAGTGAAATTGGTATATCATCCTTTAAACATAAATGGATAGTCAGGGGGACATGGTAAAACATATCCCATCATAAGGAATTGTATATACAAGAAATAATATAATGAAAAACATGAATAAAGAGGTTAAGGATAAGATCCCATACCTTGAGAGAGTAATTCCAAATGCTTTGGTGGAGATTATTAAGATATTATGGAACATTGTGAGGAATATATAAAGGGGATGGAAGATTAAGGACATTATAAAAGTTATTTAGTGAATTTAAATTGGATCTTAGTTGTCTTTATATAGGAAATGAGTGGGGGATTATTTATTATATGAAATACATAGGATCTGGACTCTATAATATAAATTTAACAAATAAACAAATTACCATGGGCTTCTCACTATTTCATTAAAATTGGAGTGGTTTTCATTATTATTTTTGGATTATGTGAGAACATATTAAATTAATACCCTTACTGATGTATAAGTGAGTCTTGTTCTTAAAGAAAAGTATTTATAACCTAAAAATATATTATAGGTTTAGGAGGATTAATTTAGGAATTATAAAATAAATAAAATAAACTTAATATTACATTATTTTAAATTAAAAACATGTATTTGTTCATGAATACCCTTAATAGTATTTATAACAACTTTTTTGGGTCCTTATGATTCCATAATACACACCGTATATTTATACAACATTTAATTTTAACAAAAAAATTTGGTTATCTTAAGAAATTTTGAAAAATTAGCCATTGGATAATTTCAAATTTATAATTATAAAATTATTTATTACATCCAAATAATTTTATAATTATTTTAATTTTCACTTTTAAAATATTGAATAATATTTAATAAAGATGTTGGATTTTTTGAAAATAACATTTTTTGATCCCCTATTAAAATTACATCGAACATAATAAAAAATATATGATCATTTATAATTGAAAAACATTATTTAATAATAATATTTTATTAATTTTTTTTCTATTTCTATAATCTATTAATTCATCAAAATAAATTCCTTAATTGTATTTGAATATTACCCAAAAAATACAATTTGGTTTTAATTCTATCAAAATAAAAAATCATTTATAAAGTAAAAATAATTAAATGAAAATATATTCACTATTATGCACAATATGCATATTCATATTATTAGGGTCTTGATACATATCCATTTATTACACTATATAATTTCCTAAGGATAAGGTGTGTGATAGTGATATTTTCACATGGTGGTTTGATATACTTGATTTTCTTCAGGATCTCGATGAGCTTAAACATATCCTAAAAATGGTTTCGCCCATTTTAAAGATATTGGATATTAGATTGTTCTCGGTTAAGGGAATATACCAGTGATTCAATCTCCATTGAAATATATAATAAATGGGATTCTTATGTTCTCATCCTATTGGTTGAATCCATTACTTACTTTTTTGTGTCAATTGGATTTTTTAAAATAATGTATTTATACTAAAAATATGATCTCTGTTCAAAGACTATATTATCAAAGGTAAAGATTCATAACATTATTTTAAATCTGATATGATATAATAAAACCAAATAAGTGAATTTGTTTTCTATAACCAAAACATATAATAATTCATTTAATTCAACCACAAAGGGAATTTTATTCATAATAGTTTGGGTTGTTACATATCATGTATACACTACCACAGTATAAGGACCAAGGAATTATCTAACCACATAATACATTATATTGGTTATCCATTATATAAATTGTTAGTTCAACCATAAAGGTGTTTGGATCTGGATTAACATATTACCCTTATATCACATGTGAAGGGTTTGGTTGGTATTATATCTTTTGGGAAAAATGAGACAAGTGATCGATCGATATCAATCATGAAGTTATGTTAAACCAATAATCCACCTCTACATGTTATTTAATAGAATCATTGATTCCTAGATTTGGATGTTCTCACCTACGTATTTATTTCCTGTAGGTGCGAACGAGTGAAGAGAGGAGAACTTAAAAAACAAAAAAGAGGAGAAACGTCCTCTTTTCTGTCACTATTATAGTAGAGTACACTCTCCTCTATTTTCGAATCAGAAGACAACCTTATTTAGTATTGGCAATCGAGGATTTTGAGAGTCTAATTCCCATGGTTCTCAGTAATATCATTCCAATGGATGGGCTTTCTACCTTATTTTTGTTTAACACTTACCCACTTCAAATAAATACGAATAAATTCCTCTTTATATGCTAGAATACAGTATGGACCACTTTTACATCTTTTTGACCCTTTAGAACCCATATATATAAGTAGCAGATACTTATATATAAGAATTTAGAACCTTACATCCATATAGTTGTTTCGACTGGTAGAACCGGAGGACAAACCCTTGAGGGCCGAAGGGGGGGTGAGAACATGAAATGTAGTGCACTCTGCTAGGCCCCTATCACTAAAGGGCCAATAAACCATGGGGGAAATATACACTACTTACCTTATAAATCTTATATTAAGTGAGCTAAAACATTGAAAATGACCAAATAACCAACCTTAAACTCTAGAGGGAAATGAAGATAGTAAAGAATGTGTTTTGGATGATCCATGGTAGTGACTAACCTCTTACAAATTATATTAACTTTATCAGTCATCTCATGCAAGGCTTGGTCTAAAGAAGGTCTGATCTCATAGCTATGCCCATTACAAGGGAGATATACATATTTTCCCATATAATTATTCATAGGGAACCATTTTACTCAATCCCTAAAAATTAATATTATTTAAAAAAATCAACTAGAAGAAGATATATTTCCCACAAACAATAAAAATAAATAATACATTCCCAAATAATATCCTTAAGGATTTGAATAGTGCATTTTGTCTTCTCATCTATCACTAGATGATATAACCATAATTATTTAAGAAAGGAACCTATTGTCTCCTTTAAAACATTACAAAAAATGGATGAAATACATGGCCCCCAATCAGAAATAACAATAGAGGAAACACCATAATGTCATTCAATTCATCAAAAATACAAGTCCATGAAATAGTCTAAATTCAATGTGTCCTCTATTCGGTTGAAATGAGATTATTTTTATGTAAATCATTGATCACCCAAATTTCATTCTTCCCTCCAATATTTTTTGTAAAAAAATAATGAAGCCGAAATAAATCACTTCCCACATCCACACAAGAAGAGGTAAAGGTTATAGCGTAGTATCAGATATTTTGTGCTCCACATTTCACCAACAGGTAAGGAATTTTGGGATGAATCCTACAATTTAAAAATTCATCCTTGTACAATAGTACTGATATCTTAGGTCATGATAAACCTATATATTCAAATATTTGTTTGGATATCAAGACCATTACCCACTATCAATCAATTTCAATATCTAAGATATAAAAAAACCAACCACCATCGAAGCTATAATGTGTCCTATGGAGATCAAGATCAATCACCTAATTTATAATGACCATTTTATATTTTTCTAAATATTTATAAAAAAAATATTATTACCAATTAATTATTATTCATTTCCTAAATTGATGTGTTAGATGTTATGGAATCTATGAACTCGTTCCCCCCATCCTCTTCCATACCTAATATCATCTCATTGAAAAAACTCATCAGCGAATTATACTAAAATATATAATTTAATAATTGACTCATTAGTTTCCTTCTCAAGGCATCTATGAGTACATTTACCTTCCCAATATGTTAATTAATATCAAAATTGGAAGTCTTAAAGTAATAAATCTGTATTCTCTCTTTTATGATCATTTCCCTTTGAGTAAAAATATTCTTCGGTATATTATAATCAAATTATATCCTCATACACTCCTCAAAAATATAGTTACAACATTATTTTTATTATGCATAACATATGCCAATTCATTTTCATTGGTAGTGTATTTATTCTCAGGAGGGAAAGAGTTTGGGATCTTTAGGCCACAATATACATTCCCGACATCAAGACACACCACAATCTCACACATGGGCCATCAAATAAAACATCTTAACCCCAAAATAGTTCTTGAAGAATTATTACTAGATTTAATTTCATCCTCATATTCACTTCCTTTAAATAACTATTTTTTATCATTCCAATAAATAAAAACACCCTTTTAAGTATTATGTTTTTCTATATAGATACAATCATGGAGAAGTCCTAAAAAATGAAACCAATAATAACAAAAAAAGACTAAGAATTATTAAATATTAAACCCATTTATGGAATTATCCCATGAAATTATCAATTAATTTATTTTAGGATCCACCAATATTCCCTTCTCAAATATATCATAACCTTGAAATTTCACTACTTTTTTTAAAAACTAAAATTATAATGGTTAATATACAGGTGATGTTCTTTAATATTCTATGGATAATACCCATTTTATCAGTGTGATCTTACCCAAAAATCATGTAAAAAAATAACTTCATCAAAAGTAGAATAAAATTCCAAGTACTTAATAATGATATAGTTCATAAATTTTATAAATACCATTGAATAAATAGTGATGCCAAATGGAATAACCATAAACTCCAAATTCCTAGACCTACTTTTAAATTCCAACTTATGTGTATCATTTTATTATAATCTCAGCTGATGGTTCCCTAACTTTAAAAAACATTTTAAAACCATGGAGCCCCTTTGAATTGATCAACGAGACATAAATTATTGGTAAGTGATTCTTTTTATTAACAATATCCTGATTAATATTTTCATTTCCAATAAAAATTATAAGGCTATTTTATTCTATATTTGAAAAGAGATAAGTTAAAGATCAAGGTGACATGATTGGAATAATAATTCAATTGGCTTCAAGATCTAAAATAAGAACACTAAGATCCTTTAACTTACCATTTTCTATGTGATATGATGGCATATAATTTTTTATCGTAATAGGAATAAAGATAACAGGGAACTCATCCTCTCTTTAAAGTAGTAACAAATAAAATTTATGAGGAAAGATATCAGGGTATGTGATCACCACTATGGGAAGTGGGATACTCAATAAAGAATTTATGAAATAATTTAACATCTCTGGAAACTAGCATGAGACCATCTAAGCATATGGAACACTAGCGCCCACACAATATGATCTAGAATCCCACTCACTTTTAATGTTAGGATTTAACTAATTAAGAGACAAAAACTAAATTTTTGGATCATAATAGTCTATATAGGATGTAAAATATATCATCATATCCATGTTAATAAAAAATTAAATATATAAAAAAAAGAACAAATAATTCTCACACTATTTCAAAGTCGTCTATTTTCACCTAATAAGAGGGAATTTTGAACCCCAACTAAAAAATCTACTCAAATGGTATGGTATTGCACTACAATAATGGCATGATATCAATATGTAATACAAAAACAATTAACTTAGATTATATAATATTTTAAGCTATACCTTTTTTCAAAATAAATCAAAACCATAGATGGGGAAATACAAATTGTACCACTAACAATTGTTAGATCGACATAAGATTCCACTATCACATACCCCTCTATATAAATATATCAAGACTCACATCATCCCTAAGATTTATTAACTACCAAAATATACTCCTTTACTTTAAAATGAGATTTTCCACCCATTTATTCATGAAAATGAAATTGAGAGGCTTTAGTGAGTGTAGATCTAATTCTGCTACCTAGAGAGAGGTAGTTTTTCAAAAAAAAACTCCTAACATGAACAGACATTCAATAATTATGACATGTACTAGGACCATCTATATAGTAAGGATTTATATGATGAGGCATTATACAATGCTAGTGAACAACTGACTACCATCCCAACTTTTCCCATAAAACTAGTCATTATATAAACTAGTCACCCTTATATTACATTTTCAAGCTAGAAACACACTATTCCAACCTACTGCATCAACATAATCTCTACCTAATATTCTATTTCCATCCAATGTATAAATCATCCATAAACTATTTATCAACTACCTCCACAATGATTATGTGGTATAAGAGAATAAATATTGATAGTGATGATCCAACATAGTGTTTGTAATATATTTACTATCAATGTTATATTAATTAATGAATCAAAAGATTATAATGTGAATTTATTATTTAATAATAACTTTTATGTTCATTGGTGAACTCAATAAAGTTTTTTAAAAATTTATTTTTGTTAAGGATTTAAGTTCTATCCATAGAAGTTAAAAGGTCACCTGGTCCTATTTTAGATGAAGTAAATTTTTGTTTGATGATTAATGAAAAGAACTTCATGTTTAAAAGTATTCATAATGGGTGGTACATTATTATAATATTTTAGTAAGTTGGAAGAAAAATAACATATTTATTTTCATGATGGAACATTTTTAAGAATTCCATGAGGATAAGACCATGAGAATATATATTTTTAGAATAATTGTTTCTAGACCACAAATATAATTTATTTTTTTATATGGAGAAGTGAAGGATTATCTTAGGATTTTAGATGAATAATTCAAATATGTATTAATTCTATGAAAAAATTAATCATAAAGAATAAAGTATATTTGATGAAGGTGTATATTTTGTATTTTAAATTTTATATAATTCAATTACTATGTATATTAGTGTTTGGTTTTTATAAAACATTTCCTATCCATATCCAACACAGCTACTCCAACTCAACCCCACACATGTGGGAGAAGTATAAATAATGTGGGAGATCCATATAGGAAATAAATTAATGGAGGAAGGAGGTAGTTGGTGAAAAACACCAGCAAAGGTGCACATGGAATATAAGAGGAAGCTTGAGGGACCACAAAAGTGTGTGGGGAGGCCCACTAATGTGTGTGCGTGCAAGGATGTTTTGAGTGCCAACCAAAGTGTGAACTTGATAGGTTGATGAATTTAGATTTCTTATAAATAATTTTATAACACAATTAATTTCTGATACGGGGTGGTGACACATGGTTACATGTCTATCTATTAAAAATTTATTATTATAATGCATTTGATCGATTAAATAAATCTTTGACATATGATGGATCCTGCACATCAAATATTTGAAGGGTTATCCATACATGGGATACCCATAAGAGAATAGACCCTAATGATGGTACCCATACGCTATAGAGAGGGATTATATTATGCATTTGCTAATGATTATTTAACATTACATTCAATATTCATCAATCTAATGATCAAACCTATTCATAATATCTTACCTTGTGATGATGGATCCTCATCTGGGAGTTAATTTGAATAATTATCTTCTTTATATGATGATATGTTGTTTTATAAGGCCATTTACACATCTCTAAGAATGCATGGCTTATAGATTCAAATTATTTGATACATATGATTTTATACTATGTTCATGTGAGACTACTCCATAAGAGAATTATTTCAATTTATGAATAAAACATGATTCTTGGCATCATCAAAAGTCAAGAAGGTAAACCATGTAATGTTTAAAATAAAAAATAACAAGGAAATTTAAATATTGATCCATTATGTAGTATTTTATACAGATATATTTATGAGGAACCTGAATGTGAAGTTTTTATTGTACAAGAAATAACAAACCTCATCTATAAATACTGAAGAAACATGATCTTAGATATGTATACTGATTTTATTGTGATATTTAATTTATTTAAAGAAAAAATATGTATTTTCAAGACCCACTTGGTTTCAAGAAGAAAAATTATTATGAGTTATAATTTTTATGATGAAGGTCTATATATGAGAACATAAAAAAATTATTATTTACCCATATCATTTACTTTTCAAAGAACACATAACGGTTATGTGATGAGGAAAATACATCCTTAGTTTATTTACACTATAAATTAGATATATTATTATTTTGAGGTTATGAATGTACCGTAAGGTTTGTATGTATCCATTGATACAACATGAAATATCTTATATGAATATAATAGCTTCTAGATATTATGAAACCATCATGTTTTTTCATTGATGTCAAAATCATGCAATATACATTCATAAAAAGTAACACTGACACCATGTAAACAATTCATATACATTCATGCATAAATTAAGTGCATGAATAAACATTGAGATTCATTATTTCATGAAGTATGTGTTTTTAATAGTTTATATATGAAATATGATGACGTAAAAAGATACCACACAATGATACTAACATTTCTCATTCATAAAAAATAAGTTTCACTCAATTGATAGTGATAATATATTTAATGATTGATTTTTTGTTTAAAAATTTGAACACAGAGTAATAATTCAATATAAGAAATTCATTATCGATGATCAAAATAAAATGAAGAAGAATATAAAATTATTTCATTTCTAAGAAAACCCTTTGATCGATGTGATGTAGATGAATCCAAACATATTACTCCATATATATTATTTTGATTATGTTCGATAGAGTATAGGGAATAAGACTTGTATTAAATTGCAGATCATATATGAAGGGATGTGTTGATTACAATTAATTTTACACATCATTAATAATGATTTTATTTTACATATAATATGCATGAAGAATAGTTTTAAATGTATATGGCTGATTTTGATTTCATTGATAATAAAAATTAAGATGTCTGTGATTGGAATAATAATAATCAGACACTGAGGACACATTCTTATTTAATGAAGGAGAGCCTTGTTCACAATCCCTTGTGTCCATGGATTATTACTATTTAATTTCAATTCATTTTAATTTTAGGTGATGAAAATAAGATATAAATTTAATTAATAATTAATAGAGGCAATGAAAGGGATAAATGTTTAAAGTGATAAATAGTAATACCACACCAATTCACCTCTCATCTTAATGTGGTCATCCCAAAGTGATACTAAAACACATAATATCAGAAGTTAGACCCATCACAAACCTATGATCCTTATTGTAATCATAAGTAATAATCATGGGTTCTATGAGAGCCAACTTGGTGAAACAAGTTTCATACAACATAACTCATTCATCCCCTTGGTTTGAGGTATAAATTCTCTTATCATTGCAAATACAGTGTTTCATGGTAGAATAGTTAGCTGATCACCTTCTTAAAATAATTACATTTAATATCCACATGTAAAATATATTTCATGATGCAATCCCCTAGCTTATTTCCTGGTCCAACAAGAGTATATATTTTGAATCCCCCTTGTTAGAGTCCTCTGACGTTTTTAGATAATGAAACATCCATTATATCATCTTGATCCACTATTCACGTCCATGAGTTATTTTATAACCATATAAGAAGAGCGGATTTTTAAGGTAAACAATTTTCCATGATACACCACTCATCCTTTATTTCTGATGTCTCAGAGGCCTAGAGTTTGTCATGTGTGGATAACGTGTTCCAACTAGAAGAACCCACATATGGATTTTCATACGAAACATGTCTCATATATTCCTCTCTTGGATTTAGAAGATATTTCACAAGAGTAATTCTCTAATAAAATCATAATACAATCCCTGATGAGAATATAATTAATTCCATAATCAAAATACCAACTTCTATAATTACCATCAATTCCATTAAATGACATGAATATAAAAGAAATAATATATTTTATAAATGTAATACCAAAAATTAAAAATGAATAAGTTCATTTAAATAAACTACAAATGAAGTTAATTTATATAACCTCAATAACTAAGAGTAATTTTTGGAAATAATACCCGATCACCCATGGTATCTTGTGTTTATATGTGAAAGTGAGTTAGAAAGACTCCCTTTTGTGCATGTTGCTCAAATTCTAATGGTCCTAACTTATTTTTAAAAAAGACACTAAAAGAAACACAAGTATTGTCAAAACACATCCATATAGGTAACTTATCTTACACCAATTTAAAATTACCCATCCATGGTCAACCTGAAACATAATCCATGTTTTCCTTCCATAAGATAATGATCAACAAAAAACCAAAAAATTATCATGAATAGAAAAATATAAATAAACCCAAAATGTACAATGGAATATAATAGTATATGTCAATGAGATATAAAATAACCTACCAAAAGGCCATACCTAAATGTAAAATAAGATAATAACAAAAAAAATTCTCCTTGTAACCATTTATCACCACCAACTTGTCTCACTAAGAAAGTGATGATGGCCAATTGGGTTCATGTGAGACAAGGGGATAGAAAATTAAGTGAGTATCTAATAAGAGAACATTAAAATAGATAAAAACTAAACACACCTTGAATATATTATAATGATTAAAGGATAAACACCAAGGAAGCAAGATATGAGTCCTCTACATTATTTGTTTTTGTTTAGTTTAATCATAATGAAGATTAAGTTGTGATTATAAATATCAAAATAAAATGAAATGTTGTAATTTCTATATTTTTATTGGTTCGAATAGTTGTGTATGGTTAATCTAAATTGTTTAACTATCCATGTTTCAAATTTTCATGGATTCCACCCCTAGAGAAATGAGACACATATTTACCTTGAATGATACATATGGTTTGGGAAAATCATGATGAATCCATGTGACACCTTTGGATAACCACCAATCTTTTAAATGGTTTTCCCAGTGAGCTATACGGTTTGAGTATCCATAGTAAAATCATGAAACATTCCATTGCATCTTAATTTTTCCATAACACATGATTACCACATGGTTCAAAATAAAAATGTGCATAAACCTTGTACCCATCATGTATTCTCCAAATATCAATGTTTTCAACTTGAAACCCCAATAATATCTAGAATAACCCAAAGAATAAACCAACATCAAACTAAAGCATACCTCTATCCTTGGGGGAATAAAAAACTCTGATTTTATATGAAATACCTATTATTTAAATCACTAAACCACATTTTATTAAGGGGAAAATAAAAATTGAAAAAAGAAAACTGTGGAACAATATATATGATCGAACCATTTTAATCACAAGATATAACACAAGGAATTAAATTGATATGTAATGAATAAGTTTTCATCCCCTATAGATTTCCTTCTTAGTAGGTTAAAAATTACTTAAAAATGGAATAATTTGGAGAAATGGGCCACCAGTATTTAAATAATTTTGAAAATTTACATTGATGAAATTCTTTATTGGATGGTATTATAGTTATTTAGGTTATATTTTATTCTAAACTAGAATCATTCCATAACTGTTAATAGAATTATTTTACAACACCATTGAATATATATTGTTTATGTGCATTTGGAATAAGGTATGAAAATATGAATATTTTTCCCTAATGCTGATTGTATAATTTTAAATTGTAAATCAATTTTTAAATCAATATGTATGAATTTTTAAAAAAAAATAATAACATTATTTTAAAAGAACTAAATCAATAAATATATTTGAAATTAATTTCAATCACTTTAATAGTTTAATTCAATATAATCACTAAGAATGTGACATTGAGTATGTTGAAATCTCCCTCAAAATTAAAGCTTACACCCCAAAAAAATTCCAACAAAGAACCTAACATGAAAAAAATACATACTAATTTTTTATCTATCTTCAGTAAAATAATTTCTATTAGAAAATATTGTTCTAAAAAATTAATATTTTAATACATAATATAAAAGAAACAATTTATAAACCAATATTTTATTTAAAAATATAAGGAATGATATTTTTAAATATCTAATAATTAATATCTCTTTAAAAATGATATATTTTATTTTAAATATAAAAAGTTCATTCAAAAAATGTATATTAGGAATTCCAATTTTAGAGCTATTAATTTATAATTTCTAATTAAATAAAATACATAAGTGGATATTTTAAATACCCAATTCATAAATACACTTTATGAGTATTCACTCTGATAAAATCTACACTTTATGTTTCATAACATAAGAAAAATAAAATAAAAATAAATAAATGTTGGTATCATTAATTTCATTTAATAAAAATATATATTCAAATACTTATAACTATTTACACATTTAAACATATCAATAATTTTTTTATAGTGTTTTAATGTACCAAAAGTATAAAATTATATTTTAAAAACGTATAATGAAATTTATTATTGATATTTCCACTAAAATGAAATTCATATATAATAAATTGGAATATAAATCCAATCATACGAGAATAATATAATCAATAAATATTCATGCATTAAATAGATTAATTTATTATCAAGTCATTATGGATTATATTGATTCATTGATAAAATAAAATGTATAAAAAATTAATAACAATAAGAAACAATTCCAATTAATAAATAAATATATTACCTTCTAATGGAATATTATATAACATCAAAATTTATCCCATTGTCATACCAATATAATGAATATGATTTTATTAAACAAAAAAAAGATTAATCAATTAGAATGATCATTGAAACACTATAATAACCTAGTTTTATTGTTCAACCACTTTCAAAAACATATAATTTCATTTATACTGAATTGAGTTTAATAGTAATAATTATATTTGTAATAAATTCACTGTACTCATTTAAAATAAATACATAATTAGGAAATTAATTGTAATTTTTTTTCCAAATGTTCATATCAATATATATTATTATATCAACTTAACAAACTCAATTTTAAATAATTTAAAATAAATATATTTTAGATGAGATTCTAAAATTAAAACACTATTAATATAAATGAATCCCCAAGAAATTAAAAACAACATAAACCATTGAACGTGTTTTGAATGTAAATTTTCATACATTACATAATTTCATAACATAAAAATTAATTATATTACTAATTTATATGGTTATTTTGTAAACTATTTGACCTTATTTTAATTTAATGTATAATATATATATATATATATATTAAAAAAATTATCTATATAACATAGATCTTTAAAACTGCACTACTAAATTAAAATATAAAAATAAAATTTATAAATTATTGTCTGAAAAAAATCATGTGTTAATAAATATGATTACATGTCCAATAAAAGAATGAAAGATACATTAAGATAATTAAAAATAAATTTTTCAGAACACTTTTTACAATTTATAGATATTATAATATAAAAAATTTAATCATTTTTAAATTATTTTGAATAATACTAAATTTATTTCAAAAAATGTGTAATACAAATATTCTTACATGAAAATATATTATAGAACATAAGTGTATTTTTAACCAACCTATAACACATTTTCAATTTCATTTTATAATCTTACTAATCCAATGTCTAAACCGAACCCTTAATAAAATGAAATTTCATGTTTAATAGATTATAATAACATTGTAACAACCCCAAAATCTTACTTGAGAAATAAAAAAAACATTTTTAATATTCTATAGTTTTAGCAATGATGTTATGGAAGGTAAATTTAACTAATACTTATATATTTTCATAATAGATGAATGTTATAGATGATTTAATATTTTAATATTCATTTTTCCAATCAAAATTATTTTATAGTAGTTATATCCATAAAACTAATATATATTATACCAATAAAATAAAATAATAAAATATGAATATCACATTAATCCATAAAGTTGACTGGAGGAATCAATCCAATTTGGTAGTCACTAATTTAACAATTTAATTGATATTACACAAATAATTTGTGCCTTTCAAATTAGATGATAACCAAATAATTTTATATAACCCTATTAAGACTCAATAATATTTTAATATAAATTATAATTTTAATTAAAAATATAAAAACATAAATTATCACAATCATGGACTCCACCAAAATAAATCAATTCAGTCCACATTTATCTATATATTTTTTAAAATAAAAACATAGTAAAAAATCATAATTTTTTCATTATTTTGACTAGACCACAATAAACAATTCTGTTGATGTATTAAAAATATTAAAATTATAAATTTATAAATAAAAAACATTCTAATTATGGGTTGATTACATCAAAATATTTATCATAAAATATGAAAGTATAACCTTATAAAACATTGAAATTTAATTATTTCTATAAAATAAATGAATGTTCCCAAATTTATAAACATCAACATTTATAATTAATTAAAAAATATATTTTTAATTTATATTATTCAATAATTTCATTCATATTACAAATTATTTCATAAATGGAAGCATTTATCAAAATTTGAATAAAAAATGTATACAAAGAAGAAAAATAAAAAATAATTTATTTTATTTGAAATTGACATTTTGAAAAAATTAAATATATCCAACTATATTTTGTATTAAATATTATTATTTAATCCAAATTAATACAATTAAAGTCCTTATACACTATAGAACTAATATCCTAATTTTTTCCTTCATTTTATTACTACATTGATGTTTTATCCTTTGGGTGAGTTTTGAGATGAGTTCCCTATTTAAATTTTTTATTTTTGGAGTTTTTCGGTGAGTTTTTGGGATTTTTACAATTTATATACACATTTTAGGGGTTAATTATTGGTTATATCAAGGATGCATGTGTTTTTAGTTTATTTTCTTCTTGCACAATTTGTATAGCATAGTTTGTACATAGGTTGGGCCTAACAATGTGTGGCATTGGATAAATCATGTAGCCTCATTTTGTTGTGAAAGACAAGGTGCACAAAATGTGCATAGTAAATAAAAACTGTTTATATAATTTGATTGATTCTTCAATTTTTGACAGAGATATGAAACAGGGTTGGATCACAGTTTCCCAAACCATGCATCCTGCATGTGTGGGTGTCCTCATTTTCCAGTTTGGTGTGCACAGTCGATGCATGGTTTGAAAAAATGTTCATCCAAACCAGAAAACTTTCCCAAGTCATTAAAAAATAAAATTTCGTATTCTATCTATCCCCTATTTTAACATAAAATCTGGTTCCTCCTCCTTTGGTCAACATCGTCACAATAGGGGGCTCCCTAAAACCATCCTCCCTTTCTCCACTTCTTCCATTGAATCTCCCTAAATGTCTTTAGGAATATTTCCTTTGTTTTTATCCAATTTTACCTTCTTATTATCCTTATCTCCTGGTTCATAATTCAACTTTGCCTTGATTAAACCTTGGAAAACCCTAAGGGTTTGGGTGATGTGTGGCTTGTGTTTCATTAATGTTAGGGTGTGTGGATTGTTCCATGGACCATGTTCTTCCTTCTCATAGTGTATTGTTGGATGTAGATTTAATTGTGGTAGGTGTTTAAATATATTTCTTTTCTGATACATGACATATGATGATTAAGAACTTATATCAAATTTTCAAATGTGTGATTTATGGTTTTGAAGTGTCATGTGAAATATTTTCATGTTTTCATGGGGGAAAATTGGTGGATAGGGATTTCAAAGGATTTAAATATTTATACCTATATATAGGTATGTATGTAAGTTTATTGATAAAATTTTAAATGATATTTTAAAATGAAAATGGGAAGCTTGGGATGTTTTTAGCCTTGGTTATGTTTTGGTAATTTGGCCTTCTTTTTGTATTTTTCTTTGGGTGTGGTTTTAAGGCATCATTTTGATTTATTATTGATGTGGGGGTTATTGTGGTTGATGGTAATGCTAGTGCCGATTCTTTGAATTTGTTTCTAGATGATACTCTTATGGTATTAAATTATTGTTCCATTTTATTTTGGCACATCCATATGTTCACATGTTGCACATATGGATGAGATAGCCTATGATAATGGATATTTAAGTGGAAATGTGCCTCTTGAACTGTGTTTTAAAAACACTTCTTTCCCCTTTATTTTGTTATTTCTCTCCCCCTTTCATAGATGGTTCTTTCATATTTCTCTAAAAAGGCTTCATGGTTTCAAAATGAATTTAATGTGGTTTCAAATTTTTTGTTCACAATCATGGCTGATTTGGAAAATTGGAATGTTTCTTGGTATCTAAATGACATAAAGTACCATTTGGAACCTTTTTGTATGATATATCCTTTACCTTTGTTTCATAATATGGTTTATAAATGGTTCTAGAAACATTAATTTTATTTCTTGGTTGGTACTTGTGGTGTTTTGAAATGTGGTTTTTAAAGTCACATGTTAGGTATACCCAGTTGGAACTTTTGGATGGCTTGATTGGTGATAAGAACCTTTATGGTGTTCCTTTCAGGGAGAGGGACATTTCATAGGTGGTGTCAGTGTTTTGGCTAAGAAATCAAGGTTGTAACGAGTTTTGTTTGATCCATGTGTGTGAGGAACTACCCATTAACCATGTTCTATTATTATGGGATTCAAGGGAATCATCTAAAGGTCCATGTGATGGTTTCTGATAGACTCTCATTAGATGGTTTGGTACCCCTAGATTTTCTAAGAGACAAAGTGGGACATGCCACATTATTAGATAATTTATAGTATCCAAAATTTTATTTACTTTAGTGCTACACCATAATCTATTTGGTGAGTTTGAACTGATTATGACCAAGGATTAAATCTATATTCATTTAGAAAATAACCATGATTCTCACTACTGTAAAATAGGTCTATACCCACGGTTTTTCCAAAAACCGTGGGTATAGGGATTGTATGGGAACCTATACCAACGGTTTTCCAGAACCGTGGGTATAGGCAACCTATACCCACGGTTGTGTCAAAAACCGTGGGTATAGTTTTATTTTAAGACCTATACCCATGGTTTTTGAGAAAACCATGGGTATAGCATATTTTCTGAGGACCTATACCAACGAATCTTCAAAACCGTCAGTATTGGTGTTTTTTTTTTGAAGACATATACCCACGGTTCTCCAGACCTGTGGGTATAGATTTCCCGCGTTATGACGGGGAAAGAAAATTAGGCGGGAGATGAGAAAAATTTGGCGGGGAGACATTTTTTCACGATTTAGATTAATATATTTACAGAAATACAATTACATATGCACCAAAGTTTCATAGCTTGATTGGAAATCCTTTATCTGTGGTTGTTGTAGGTCACATGTTCAATTTCCGTGGTCATCATTTTTCGAAACACAGACTATATTAATATACATATGTTGATGTATGTATATATATCGAATAAAAATGATAGCTTGACTAGTTTATTGGGGAGGCGCTTCCTTGAGGATCTTCGTGAGACGGGGGTTCGAATCACTCTGCCCGCATTTTTTGATTTATATAACATGTGTGGATTATATTAATATATATCCGTAGATGTATATACTTATATCAATTAAAATTTCTAGCATAGGTGGTCCGTTGGCAGGGAGCTTCCATGGGGCGCAGTGCTGGGTGCGGGTTCGAAACCCACTGCCCCCAGTTTTTTGAATTTAAATTCTCCATGGTTTGAAACCGTGGGGATTGTTGTGTGCCATGCTAGAACAGCATGGTGAGCCTTTTACTCCCATATACCCACGGTTCTCTAAAACCGTGGGTATAGGCTGAGACCCCTAACCGACACCACTCTAGCCCACAGTTTTGGGGGCTATACCCACAGTTTTGAACCGTTGTTATAGGTAGTTGATCCAGTAGTGTCTCTATCTATATGTTCCTACTTATTTTTATTGTGCTTACTTATTTGTTTTACTAGTACCTACCTATTCATACTTTTACTATTTTTTAGTGTTTTTCTTGGTTGTTCTTTTTCCATTCATTATCAGCGTATCCCTTTTTATTTACTGATTTTGAGTCTTCTTTAGGTTTTGGTTGTGAAACTTAAATGTTTTAAAGTGGAAATTTGTTTTAAAATGGAAGGTTGTGTGTGTTGTTTCTAAAGGTAGCTTTTTTTAGAAATATGTTTTTGGATTTTGAATTGATAAAAACCATATTTACTATATGTAGTTTAAAATAGTGTTCATGGAATATTTTTATAATGGAAATGTATGCAATATTTGGTTCTTACCTACTAAGAAAATTATACCCACACCCTACTTATGCCACTTGGTATCAGTTTTCATGATCTATTTTGTAGGTTTAGGTGTCCAGTTAAGTAGTACATTTGATGCATGTTGTTTTTTGATGGTGGTGACCAATATTTCACCTCATTGTCATGTTGTAACACCCCAATCTTCCACGGTACACTTCTCTTTGAATAATACAATAGCGTGTGTTGTACGCAACTCTGAGTTCTAACACACACCACAACCAATCAAACTCGCCGTTATGAATAGTAATACCAACTTTTTAAAATTTTATGAATTTTATCTTTAAAAATGGACTTCATTTATGGATTCGGAGTATCGAAATTATCTTAGGGTGAATTTTTGGTATTTTTCTGAAAACATTCAGTTTTTTATGAATAGTGAAAATTACTAAATTTTAATTAAAAACAACTTGTTTAATTGAAATAATTAATAGTGATAAATGTTGCATTTGAATGGTTTGGAAGTATAATTAGATTATATTTTTATCATTTAATACAATGTATTTCATTATAAAAATTTCACATTTAAATTTGACACAAACAAGTGTCAATCATTTGATAGTTATTATTTCATAAAAACACGCTTTTTATTTTAACAACGGAAATTAATTTTAAATTAATTTCTTCCACTTGTGTGTTTTGAATTTAGAAAAATGGATTCCATATTTGGAATCAGGATGTCCAAATTGTGTAAACATGTAACTCTTATTTTTAGACATTTTTAATAATTATTTCGGTAAATATTTGTTTACCATGGTTAAAGGGTAAATCCGGTAAATAAGGGTAAATAAATAATATTATAATAATATTAAATTACTCTAAAACGTGTCTTAGCCATATTGGTTGATACATGTCCGACCATGGGCATCTTTGGGTCGATTTTGGGACCCCATGGAGGCACTTGTAAGTGATAATGACACTTTAGATTAATTAAGTTAACGTAAATACAAAAATGACTTAAGCATATATCTTTTAGCAAAACAATTTTTATATAAGGTTATATATGTTATATTTTCAACAATAAATATTCATTTGAAATCTAAAAATATTTCCTACATAATGGTATTTTATTTATAATTTTTAGAAAATGAATAATTAAATTTATTTATGACACACTAATGATGCAGTATTTTCCTTGTTAATGAAAGAATAAAATAAATGGTATTATAAATGTTAAAATAAATATAATTTCAATGTTTTTATTACATCCAAAAAATTTATTGGATAATATGACATGTTATAATTACTTAAATGATTTTATTTTTAATTAATAATGTTGTTAAAACTTTAACAAAAATCAATTATTAAATAGTGTCAAAATTGACATAAAGGAGTTTCTAAAACAAATATTATATTATAAATTGATATTCTATTCCTAAAATTCTATGTTTTTGCCAAAGGACTTACATAATGATATTTTTATCGTTAATGGACCACTTGGGGGGTCTCTTGGAAGTATATTGAAATTTTATTAACTATATAATATAAAAATACAAAGAGACATGGTAAATGTCAAACTATTTAACTAAGAGTTAAATAAAAAAGATAATGTTAATATAGTGACCCAAACCTGCTTTAAACCTATTGGTTTAGTTGTTTTCGACCCATCCCCATCTTATAATTTAAATATTCCACTTTGGATCCATTATAAACTGAATATGAATTTATTATATAATAATATTTCTAGATTTTCGTAAGGTGCCCCTCACCCCTCCTATAAAAGGGAACTCCCCATTATCTCTAATTCAAACCATCAGAGCCTTTTGGTTTGTCCAAACCCTACCCAAATATTCTCTAAACTTCCCTCTATTCATCCTAGAGGAATTTTTTGATGATAAATCCAACCTAAGGATCCCTTTTGATCAAATCAAAAGGAAGAACCCGAATAAGAGGTAATGTTTTCACCACCCTCGTTCAAATTCCTTTCTTCTTCCACTTATTATTTCTTAGTTATTTACAATATAAAATAATAACTCCAGTATCATCTATATAATGTGATGTTATTATAAATATGGTACAACTATATTCAATATTCTATCCATCCTTTGAATTACATGTCACCATACATGCGTACGTACGACTTACTGTCCCCACGTCATGGGGTAATTTTTATTCAAAACATTATTATTCGGATGGGTATGATAATGATGTGTAATTGAATTAAATAATAAATATAACAATATAATGATTTTCTATATATGACATACCATCCAATTATATAAGATTTTAATATCAAAATAATGATATTGTCACTCGTTCGTACGTACGGACTACTGTGTCCACGAACACAGTAAGATTCATTCCCCTTCGTATCCATTAAAGACTAATTCTCATTTGATGATTAAAAGCAATGTTTATGGACTTGATATACTTCTGGATATTAATAAGATACAACCTATCCATAAAAACATGGCTTAGGTAAAAAATCATATAAATGAAAATGAATTAGTTAACACACAAAACAACGATAATATTAAGATATTATTAACAAAGAAATGGTAAAAGATCATATATGATATCATATTAATGTATATGATTCTTGTATAATTTAATTACAATTATTTCACCATTATACAGGATCTAAACCAACCCTCAACCAAGGAAAAGTATAAGGTAAGGGTTTATTTTACAATCTCTACATTATATGAGGTTGTTTATATGTAATTATCTACTGGGACCTCTTTATCATCCACATCCATGTTTCTTAAAAAATGTATTTCAAATCATTCTTACTATTTTAAAGACTATGGGTTAAAGTCATTTATACCCTTGTTTGACTTTTTATAAGATGTTTATATAGGAATCTTTCATTTGTTTTCCAAACAAGGTCCCTTTTAACCTTTTCGACAGAATTAAGGTAAGAATGTCTTTTTTTAACTTATACGGTGGGTGTGGATATTTTCCGCCGTTATAAAATCGTCAAATCTTCCCTTAAAATCTTATAATAATATTTTTAAATTAAATGTTTTAATTATGTGTCTTTTAAATGATTTCAAAAAAAGATATATATCTCTCAAATAGTTTTGATTTCATCTATGTCAACATCATTTGATGGATTTCAAGCTTATCTGAAGTTGATTTTATATGATACAAAACATCCATATAGTATTGAAGGTTTTGTGATATGTTTGACTATGGATGTGTTATTTTTATACCATTCATTGTTTATGGGGAAATTATTGACATTGTGAATGCTAGTTCTAATATGAATATTTATGTTATGTTTAAACCTGTTCATATGTGGAATGCATTGGACTTAGTAAGTGATGGGTGCAGCCCGGTATACCTCCTCGATACATCGGTAGGTCTTACTAAACAAACTAGTGTCTTGGCATAAGGCCTTGACAAAAACTTATTTGTAGTCTTGGCACAAGGCCTTGACTATGTGGTTATGACAGTCTGGCATTATGCATTCCATCATTATGAAAGTGGTTATTCATATTGCATGTGATTATTTGATTAGTATAATATCCATGTGAATAAGTAAATAACATTATTTAATTTTATTTCTGCCATATTATTCTTAAGTTCATGTTTAAAATGCTTTTGTTTTAGTTATACATTGCCTTAATTTTTTATGCTTATTTATAAAAGTTTCTGCTATATTGTTATCCTTACTGGGCATATGAGCTCACCCCTTTCTATGTTTTACTTTTCCAAGGAGGTGAAGAAGTATTTTATGAATGAACTGCAAGGATAGTATGAGGGGATATGAGTGTGGTCTATGGAGACAAGATGTTGTTGTAGTTTTTCCATTTATGATGTAATGTAAGACTTATGAATGTATCTAGTGTTTCCAAGTCTACTAAACTAATCAGTCTTTCAAGACTTGATCTTTTGTGATCATGCGAATATTATATAATAATACACCGACTCTGGGTAATTGGGGTTGGGGCCTTACTGTTGGTATTAGAGAAATTTTAGTACAAATATTGGAAGTTAGATTTAAATAAACTCTGAATAGAGCACATAGACCTAAGATAGAATTTTAGGATTAGTATAGAAGAACATCCTAGAATTTTGGTATTGTAGAGATTTTGTGAGTTTTCCAAGCAATATATCTCTGTCTGGATACGAGCAGGTAGAGACGGCTCTGGCACAGATGTACCTAGGGGTAAAAGTTGAAAACACCGCTCTGAGCTAGACTCGAACGGGAACTGGTGCACGACAACGGGACTTGCTGCACACTTGGTTACAACACTCCTGAGGTATATGCTTTGGATAATTCTCATTTTCATTACAAACTATTATGAAGGGTTTATGAATATATAATTCCTCAAAGAAAACATTTCTATGATTATGGATTATATCCATAAACTGTTCAATTTATGTTAAGTGTTTTACAAGTTTGGATTTAGTTATTGAGATTCATAAACTAATCTAGTGTATGCCATTGTATAGAAATGGCACCCAGTAGAAGTAATGTGAACTCCAATAATACATATGATCCAAAGAGTAAAAAGGATCATATCTTTCACGGTATTAAGCCCACATTTAGAAGGTAAATAATCTCCCATGTATTCTCAACATGTGAAGAAATAGTATCACGTGTTAATAAGATACGTAAATAATTCTTTGAGTCCTAGGGCTTTGAAGGGAACCAAGAGAAGAGAGGGATGGAAGATAGAAAGATGAATAAATGGAAGAGGGAAAAGAAGAATTTTCCCATGTTTGATAACTGTGGTAAGAAACACCCTGGAACATGCCTGAAGAGAATGAGAGTTTGTTATAAGTGTGGGAAAAAAGGACACCAAGTACGTGACTGCAAGGGTAAGAAAAAGGTTTCAAATGTACAATGCATCATCTGCAAGGAGTTGGGACACTACGTGATCCAATCATCAAAGTATGCCCCCAAATGATTCTATTAGATTATAATCAAGTTATGATATTACCACAGATGAGGAGGAATAATTATAGTTCTTATGTTGTTATTAAAGAATTATGTCATTTGAGTGTTGTTTCAATGATGTTTTGGTTATAATAATTATGAACTATATAAGGATTGTTCGGTAGTACTATTTCATTAAGGACATGATATTGTGTGTAACCAAGAAAAGTGACTCAATAGTAAGTTAAATTTGTTTGGACAAAAGATTGTGAAGATTTTTTCGAAAAACTGAAGAGAAGATTAGTCAATGCTCTTATATTGACTCTACCATCGAGGAAAGATGGGTTTCTTATTTATAGTGATGCTTCAAAGAAAGGTCTTGGTTGTGTCTTTATGTATAGTTATAGGGTTATTGCCTATGCATCACGACAACTAAAAATTCATGAGAAAAACTACACTACTCATGATCTTGAGTTAGCTACTGTAATCGTTGCTTTGATGATATGGAGACCTTATCTCTATGGTTAAAAATGTGAGATATATACCGATCACAGGAGTTTGAATTATATTTTCTCACAGAAAGAACTCAACATGAGGCAAAGGCGATGGTTTGAACTACTTGTGGATTATTATTTCATGATACACTACCACCCGTGGAAGGAAAATAAGGCGGTAGATCCTTTGAATAGAAATAATCATGGAGTTTTGAACAATATGAGAGTTGAAAGGGATCTTATTTTCATGGAACTAGTAAATATAGATATAGGAATAACCATTGAAGGTGAAACATCTATGCTTTTTCCAATGGTTGCCAAACCATATTTACAATAAAGGATAAAAAGTTATCAGGCTGATGATGAGGAGTTTCAAAAGAAGATTAAAGTTATGACTGATGAGAGATTGAGTGACTTCGTGTATGAAGATGGAATTTTGAAAGTTGGGAAGAGACTTTGTGTTCTCGATATACCTGATCTAAAATGGGAATTGTTGGATGATTCTCATAGTTCCAATTTTTCTATACACCCTTGTAGCACTAATATGTATAGAGATTTTAAGGAACATTTTTTTGGGACAACATGAAGAGGGAGATTGCTAATTTTGTGTCAAGATGTATGGTTTTTCAACAAGTGAAAGCTGGAAGGAAATATCCTGGAGGAGTCATGAAACCTCTTCTAATACCAGAGTCTAAATGGGATAATATTACGATGGACTTTGTCATGGAACTACCAAATACTCCTAGAAAGAACGATGCAATATGGGTCATTGTTGATCATCTTACCAAGTAAGCACATTTTTTTTCTATAAGAGTGGATTTACCACTTGAATGTCTAACAAGACTGTATATTAATGAAGTTTTAAGACTTCATGGAGTACCCCTATCAATTTATTCTAATTGTGATCCACGTTTTACATCAGGATTCTGGAAATGTCCTGAGAAATCCTTGGATACTGATCTTTGTTTGAGCACTGGTTACCACCCCCAAACCGATGGACAATCATAACAGACTATTCAAACCTTAGAAGACATGTTGAGACCTTTCTCACTTGACATTCAGGGAATGTGGGATCAATATTTACCTCTGGTGGAATTTTTCTATAATAATAGCTTCCATTCAAGTATTCAGATGGCACCATATGAAGCGTTATATAGAAATATATTTCACACACCAACCTGTTGGTATGACATTTATAGAGACCCAAAGCTTGACGTACATGGACATTACATTAATTTTGTGGAATACTTAGTACATAACAAAAACAGACACACAAGGACCGTAATAGTTTAGTATCTTTGGAAACTTGGAACGTAATCTTCTAATCGTGGTGAAAGATCTTCAACATCTCCCATAAATATCTTCCCCTTTTTTTCCTTACCTAAAACCATTCTTTATATCATGGGGAAAAGAAAACATAAAAAGGGTGAGCTCAAATGCTCAGTAAGGGTAAGCAGAGAGAACATAAACAATCCATAAACATATGAAAGCAAAAAACTTGAACATGAAATTTAAACATCAAAATATTGAGCAAAGACCTAAATCGTGGAAGTACGTAAGGCATATATCATAAAGGAACATCAATAATTATAAAATAGCATATGAATAAAACATGTAATTTTGGAAACCATTCAGAACATGTTATGATTTCCATAGTAGCCAGTGCATTGCTACAAAGACCTTCTTAGTGGAAAAAGTCCCTTTCTGAATCGAGTTCACTCCTCGTTTCAGTCCTGTAACACTGAACCGGATTAACTTACAGTTCCAGCCATGTATATCTCATGAGATATAAATATTTACCCAATGCATTGAAGGGAGATATAGGCCCCACCCAACTCATAATGAAATCATTCTTACTTGTGCCACAAAATAAACATACATCATTCATAATAACCCAAATAATAAAATGGGTTTCATAAACATCATCCCATAATCACATAATCCATATAAAAAATGGATATCAATTCATAATAAGAAAATTGAAACCATGTAAATTATAGAGACATTATACTTGAAACATACACATATGAAATAATGTCATCTTAGATGAGAAATGGTTTTGATAAAACACTTGAAATGAATTCTTGAGTAAAATATCCTTTCTTCTACAAAATCATTTTCTTTTCACAAAATTTCATGAAATTTTAAAAGAAAAGGATTTTGTTGAAAATATTCACGAAATATTTTGGAGGAAGATTCATAAAAATAAGGCTTTATAAAACCATAAAAATCCTTTCATGCTGTATAAGTTAAAAATAACATTCTTCTCGTACTTTTGTCGGAAAAGTCAAAAAGTACCTCGTAACGTAAACAAAAGAAAGATTCTGTACATACCATGTAGTAAAATAAAAAATGGGTAAAAATGACATTAAACATAAATAAAATTTATTTTAGAAAACATGGACATGGATGATAACAATAACCCCAGTAAATACTTACGAATAAACAATCTCGGATAAGAATGAGATTGAAATAGTTATCCCTTACCATAGGTCTGATATGCTTCGTATGTATCCGAAACTCCTGTATATTGATTTAAATAATTTCATTGACTTATTACAGAATCATACTCATTGTTATGATATCATATATGGTTCACTTATGGCTTTATATTACCTATTCTTTTGTAAGTTCCACTTTAAAGCGGACTTTTGGGTAAAATCGTTTTATTTATCATACATGTTTGGACTTGTTGTTCCTGATATTATTAATTATATCCTGATTTACATAATTAAAGAATGTAAAACATGATTTATATGTAATATATATTCAGCATATACATATATATATGATTGATCGATAAATGAAATGAAATACACCGTTCATGGAGATGGTAGGTCGTACATATGCATGAACGTTGTTTTCATTTCCTTATTGAATTGAATGGAATTAAGTAGATGAAATACTTATATATAAACATAAATCCAGTATCATTATTATGTCATATATTTCATGATTACTTATTATATATACTTTATAATCATTCATGAATGGTTAACATGGAGAATGAATCTCATCGCGTCGTGGAGACGGTAGTCCGTACGTACGCACGAGCGATGATATCATTCTCATGATCGTGGAATTGTATTGAAGTGTATGTATACTATTTCAGAATCAAAATAACTTTACAATAATAATATATATTTATTATTTACACCATTATACCCATCCAAGTAAGGTGGTGGTTGAAAATAGATTACACCACGGCGTGGAGACAGTATTCCGTACGTACGCACGCGCGATGATTTCATTTTCGGTAGGATGGATAGATGGTGAAATTGGGTTGTTTCATAATTATAATAACATATCAGTATATTATTGATACTGATGTTATTACTTCATAATGAAACAACTAAATAAGAATAATTAGAAGAAGAAATAAAGTTGAAAGAATCGGTAACGGACATTACCTCTTCTTTAAAACGCCTCTTCTTAACCTCCTCTTAGGGTACTAAAGATGGTATTTGAAGAAGAACAGGACCTCTAGGATGTTTCTAGGGAAGTGGAGAAGTGAAATTGGCAGGTATTGGCTGATCTTGAAGGCTCAATGTTGTGTGAGGAAGAGAGGGAGGAGGTGCCCTTTTATAAGGGAGGAGAGGGGCACCTTTGGAATCCTCAAAAATATTAGTTTAATATAAAATCAAACCCCACATAAAAACCTCCTAAAATGACTCAATTCGAATATTAGATGAGATATGGTTGTAATATCACCAACGAATAAAATTTAGACATGTTTTGATCTTATTTTAAACCTTATCATTTTGATTTATCCTTATTTAATCTATTTAAGTTTATTCGTGGTAATAAAATTCTAAATTTTTAATGGTTTTAAATAATCACTTATGTGTTGTTAATTTTACATAATTATATACATAATGAAATTATAGATTATATAAATTTCAATTTATTATTTTTAAATATTTTTGTGATTCTTAAAAAATTTAATAATATGTTATTTTTATAAAATAACAATAGTGTAAACTTTTACACTATTCGTTTATTTGAATTTAAATAAAATCTACATAGAGTATATATTCGAACTAAAATATTTCATAGATTACTAACATGTAAAATTTGTCTAGAAAATTCGTGTAGCACATTAAATAGTTCATATAATATTTATTTTAATATTTTTAAAACCATTTATTTGGTAATCTCTTAATAAAATAATTAGTACAACAATTTTGTATAATTATTTAATATACTTATTTGTTGCATAAAAATTAAAAATAAAATCCATTTATGAAGATAAATATAAAATATTTTATAATAATAATTTTACTCGAACTTATCATATTAAAATAACAACTTGTAAATTGTTATCTTTATTAAATTATGAAGGTGACAACTTTGGAATCATTTAAAATAAAATATTATAAGTGTCATGATCGCCTTAATAAGGATCCAAATGGTCAACAATTCGGCCCGTGGATGATTAGGGTTTATATATACACTAATAATACGTTTTTTGCAGATTTGTGGGCCTTTTAATATGTATTACTATTTCAATAAAAACTATATTATTGATTTTTCACTAAATTAATAATTTTTGCATCATTAATGTATAAGATAATAAGGTAATTAAATAATTCTTAAAAATTAATAATAAATTACCATGATAAAGAAAAACATTTTGTATTTCAAATGATTATTTATAACCAAATTTATATTCTGTATAAACATATATTAAAAATATTTTAATTATTAATGTTGAGTGAGACATATTTCACTTTCCTTTAAATAAAATAAAACTAAAGGTCTTAATCACCTCCAAGTGGGTTCTAATGGATTCAATTTCGACCCAAATATGACTTAGGACAATATATAATCATCTAATTGTATTAAGAAAAGTGTTAGGATAATTTTATAATATTGTATTTACCCTTAATTACCCAATTTACCTTTTACTATGGTAAATAAAATTTACCGTTGGTACTATTCATAAAGCCCAAAAATAAAAAGTAGTCTATTAGTATTATTTGGACCCACTGATTCCAAATATGGAATCCATTTTTACAAATTCCATACATAGAAGTTTCAGAAATTAAATAAAAATTAATCCCGTTGTCGAAAGAAAATGGGTTTTTTTTAAAACATTGCAAAAGATTGAATTTATTTAACATATGAATTCAATGTAAAATAAATTCTGATGACATACATTATATTAAATGGTAAAAATATATTCTATTTATACTTTCAAACTATTCAATATTATAATTTAACGACATAAATTATTATGATGAAAAAAGTTCTTTTTAATTAAAATATAGCGTGTTTTTACTATTCATTAAAATATGAAAGTTATCATAATAATATGAAAATTTTCTCCAAGGAAAAATTTTATATCCTTATTCCAAATAATAATTTTATTTTGTAAAATTAAACTTATAAACCGGCCAAAAACTAGATTTAAACTGGGTGCGCCATCAAAAGGCGACAAAACTGCATTTTTTGAAAAATACTTATTTTACCCGAAAAAATTATTTTGTTCTTATATAATGTTCTATAAAATGTGTAAGATTAATAATAAGGTTATAAAATTCAAATTTTAGTTAATAATATTCATAACGGCTAGTTTATAATAATATATCCTTGTTTAGTAAAACCTGGTATTGCGTACAACACACACTATCGAGGAAGGTCGCCATTACATGTAATTCAAGCCAAGTCAGCGTTGCGTGTATTACAAGACTCCTTTTTTGTTGCATATAACCAAATACATTGAATATATATATATATATATATACTCAATGTTATGTAGAATAACTACTATCAAACAAACATGAAATTTTGTGTAACATGATCCAAGATTAGTGTTGCGTATACTGCAAGCTAATACGGTGTTACGTATAGCGCAAGATAATCTTGGTGTACCGTACAACAAAAGATATGAAAGAAATTAAAAATAATTTATCTTATAAAATCTCACGTTGTTACATTTTACCCCCTTTAAAATGAATTTCTCCCTCAAAATTCATCGGGGTTATAAATCGTTTACTATTCATAGAAACCTACATCGTAAAAAAGGAATGCTAAAACATAATTTTAAAAACTAAAGTATGAAACATAACCATTACCCAAAGTAACTCATCGTTGGGTTTCCATATAGGAGAACATAGGTGAAAATATAGATATGGAAGAGAAATCTAAACATCAAGTTCTGATGGAGTGTGGTAGAGAACATGTATATGAAAAAGCCAATAATCACAAAGCCATAAATTTGTGATGATCTAAGGTACCATCTGATTCATCGGATATAAAGACACTAGGACAAAAAAATTTTGTATTCAAGATCATTTCCCTAATGTTGAAGAAATTGGAATTAGAAGAAATGCGCTCTTGATTTTGGTACAATCTCACCATTGGTCGTTCCTTGGACAATTTCCACTTCATCTCTTAAAGAAATGAAGTTGAATTTTTCATTCACGAATTGTTAGAAGATCATTTGATAGAATGACAGGTCATTCCATCTATCTCAAACAAAAAGTTTGAAAAATTTATCAAATATACATAAGTCCATCTATATTGAGATTAATCGTATATGATTCCAAAAATGGACTTATACTTCATCTATCTTACCGCTTAATAAAATAAAACTAGTTTCTAATAACCAGGGACTTTCTGTAGGCTATTGGTAGGTGATAAAGTTCATTCTCACTTCGGTTGTGGGTTCGATTCCCACAACATTGTTCGATGCGATGGGTTGTCGCACGTCCTGTAGGTTGTCCTTTTTTTTTTTCTAAAAATACATTATTATAACTTTCCGTCAATAATATAGAAAAAGTTCAAGCCCTAAACAATACTAACTTTTGTCCAACATAATCCATTCCAATCTTTAGGCTTATCCAAAATACTATTGTCCAATCTCATATTATAGTGAAAATGATTACCAGAGAGTTCATATAACAAACATGTTAATACCATCGTTGATCCCCAAATATCATAAGATATGTCTTGTTGGCCACATTCCAAACATTCGGAGGCCTTAATCATGTATTCTCTTGAAAAATGAATACCCATTGAACCTTATTGAAAACCTGAGTGTTGTCAAAAGTTAACTCTTTCCACATACCAAAATCCCAAAATTCTGTATACTCAAACCATGATATCACTTAGTCCTTATAAAAATCATGATCTCATGAATACTATAAAAAATCTCATTATCTCCTTATCCCTTCATTATGCACATATCATCTATTTTCCAAAAATATTTCGATCACTTTTTCATGGTTACCAGTACCATATAATTATTGAAAACCAATACATAGATATTCCAAAATTCCACAATACCATAAATGAGATTCCATGATACTATTTTTAAATCCCATTACATAAACACTTAATCATTACACAGCATCATTTTCATACTCAAAATCACAAATAGTGATCGCATGAGACTTCCCTTTATCCTTTTCCTTAAGAGGTTGCTCACTTTGGTCATCATTAACACGTGGATTAGGGCATTGATTAGCATAATTCCCCATTTCATTGCACTTGAACCATTGAAGTGTCGGTGGAGAGTTCTATATAGTCTTTTCTCTATTCACATCATTAGCAACCTTTTTCCCATTACTTCGACAATGAACTGCTCGATGACCTTCTTTTCCACACTTAAAACATTTTCTAGTACCGTTTAGGAAATCTCTACTATGATTTTTTCCACAATTTCAGCATAAAAAAACATTCATCTTCTTTTCACCATTGTTCTAAGATTTTTCCTTGAACTTCATCTTTCGTTTCTTGTCAAAACCATGAGATGGATATGTAACACTAACTTCTAGTTCTACCTTGATAGCACAATGTAAAATTTCTTCATAGCTATTGAAGTCTCTTATAGCTAATGCCCTTCGAAGACTTGGTTTTAAGCCACTGAATAATTGATCAACTTTACTTTCAAGTTGGATGATAAAACCAGATGCATACCTTGAAAGTCTTGTAAAATTCACTTCGTATATACCAACATATTCATCATCCTTCTACTTAATCTCAAGGAACTCCTTTTCCATCATTGTTCAAAGAATATGAGGGAAGTACTTACTAAAAAACAAGTTCTTTAACTCATTCCATTCCATGGATTCAATTTCATCTTGGGGCCTTGTATTCTTAATTAGAGTCCACCACTGGTCTGCTTCACATTCTAAACGGTAAACAGCTATAATGACTTTATCATGTTCCGAACAACAAAGTATGGAAAATTTCTTTTCAATGGTACTGATCCATTGTTCATAAACAAGTGGATGAGAAGACCCATTGAAAGAAGGTTGACGTTGCCTCATGAAGGACTCAATAGAATATTGTTCCCTCTTCTGCTCATTTGGAAGCCCAGAATGATTCATAGCTTGTGTAAGTATAGCAATAAGATTTTTCACTCCATCTCCCATAATGTTGTTTTTTTCAGGAGGAAAATCATTTCATTTTCCATTACATTGATCAACAAGGTTCCTTCAGGTTCCAGCCATCATCTAAAACCCAAAAAGAATATTATTAGAGGCAAAAATCATGCTAGGAAAACAACATAATAAAGGGGGAGTACCTTCAATATCTAACATCTTAGTTTTAATTCTATGTTCGTTAGTACAATTCTAGTACTATAACCTATATGTATACTTAACCGTAGGGACATCCCTAGACATACCTTAGAAATATCTCTAGGGATCTCACTAAAGTTTACGCATCATAGTTTCCAAAGGTTAACTAGGCCTTTCCTCTGATACCAACTGTAGATACCCAAAGCTTGACGTACATGGACATTACATTACTTTTGCGAAATACATAGTACAAAACAAAAACAGACACACAAGGACCGTAATAGTTTAGTTTCTTTGGAAACTTGGAACGTAATCTTCTAATCGTGGTGAAAGATCTTCAACATCTCCCATAAAGATCTTCCCCCTTTTTTTCCTTACCTAAAACCTTTCTTTATATCCTAGGGTAAAGAAAACATAAAAAGGGTGAGCTCAAATGCTCAGTAAGGGTAAGCATAGAGAACATAAAACAATCCATAAACATTTGTAAGCAAAAACATGAACATGAAATTTAAACTTCAAAATCTTGAGAAAAGACATAAATCGTGGAATTACATTAGGCATATATCATAAAGGAACATCAGTCATGATACAATATCATTGGAATAAAACATCTAATTGTGGCAACCATTCAGCACATGTTATGATTTCCATAGTAGCAAAGGCATTGCTGCCAAGACCATCATAATGGACAAAGTCCCTTTCTGAATCGAGTTCACTCCTCGTTTCAGTCCTGTAACACTGAACCGGATTAACGTACGATTCCAGACATGTCTATCTCATGAGATATAAATCTTTACCCAATTACTTTGAGGGAGATATAGGTCCCACCCATATAATAATGAAATCATTCTTACTTGTGCCACAAAATAAACATACATCATTCATAATAACCCAACGAATAAAATGGGTTTCATAAACATCATCCCATAATCACATAATCCATATAAAATAAATGGATATCAATTCATAATAAGAAAAGTGAAACCATGTAAATCATATAGAAATTATACTTGAAACATACACATATGAAATAATGTCATCTTAGATGAAAAATGGTTTTGATAAAACACTTGAAATGAATTCTTGAGGAAAATATCCTTTCTTCTTCAAAATCATTTTCTTTTTACAAAATTTCATGCAATTTTAAAAGAAAAAGATTTTGTCGAAAATAGTCATGAAATATTTTGGAGGAAGATTCATGAAAATAAGGCTTTATAAAACCGTAAAAAATCCTTTCATGCCGTATAAGTTAAAAAAACATTCTTCTCGTACTTTTGTCGGAAATGTCAAAAAGTACATTGTAACATAAACAAAAGAAAGATTCCTTACATACCATGTAGTAAAAGACAAAATGGGTAAAAAATAAATTAAACATACATAAAAACATTTTTAGAAAACATGGACATGAATGATAACAATAACCCCAGTAAATACTTACGAATAAACATTCTCGGATAAGAATGATATTGGAATAGTTATCCATTACCTTAGGTCTGATATGCTTCGTACGTGTCCAAACCTCCTGTATAATTATTTAAATAATGTCATTGACTTATTACAAAATCATATTCATTGTTATGATATCATATATGGTTCACTTATGACTTTATATTACCCGTTCTTTTGTATGTTCCCTGTTAAAGCAGCGTTTTGGGTAAAATCGTTTTATTTATCATATATGTTTGGACTTTTTTTTCTTGATATTATTACTTATATCTTGATTTAATTAATTCCACAATGTAAAATATGATTTACATGTAATATATATTCAGCATATACATATATATATGATAGATTGATAAATGAAATGAAATACATCGTTCATGAAGACAGTAGGTCGTACGTATGCATGAACGTTGTTTTCGTTTCCTTATTGAATTTAATGGAATTAAGTAGATGACATACATATATATACACATAAATCCAGTATCATTATTATTTAATATATTTCATGATTACTTATTATGTATACTTTATAATCATTCATGAATGGTTAACATGGGGAATGAATCTCATCGCGTCGTGGAGACGGTAGTCCGTACGTATTCACGAGCGATGATATTATTCCCATAATCATGGAATTGTATTGAAGTGTATGTATACTTTTTCAGAATCAATATCACTTTATAATAATCATATATAGTTATTATTTACACCATTATACCCATCCATGTACGGTGGTGGTGGAAAATAGATTACACCACGGCGTGGAGACGGTATTCCGTACATACGCACGTGCGGTGATTTCATTTTCGATAGGATGGATAAATGGTGGAATAGGGTTGTTTAATACTTATAATAACATATCAGTATATCAGTGATACTGATTTTATTACTTCATAATGAAACAACCAAAGAAGAATAAGTAGAAGAATAAATAAAGTTGAAAGAATCGGTAACGGACATTACCTCTTCTTTGAAACGCCTCTTCTTAACCTCCTCTTAGGGCACTAAATATGGTCTTTGAAGAAGACCAGGACCTCTAGAATGTTTCTAGGGAAGTTTAGAAGAAAAATTGGCAGGGTTTGGCCGATCTTGAAGTCTCAAAGTGGTGTGAGGAAGAGAGGGAGGAGGTTCCCTTTTATAAGGGAGGAGAGGGGCACCTTTGCAATCCTAAAAAATATTAGTTTAATATAAATTCAAACCCCACATAAAAACCGAAACAAATGACTCAATTATAATATTAGATGTTATAGGGTTGTAATCTCCTCAAACTATAAAATTTAGACATGTTTTGATCTTATTTTAAACCTTATCATTTTGATTTATCCTTATTTAATCAATTTAAGTTTATTTGTGGAAATAAAATTATAAATTTTAAATGGTTATAAATAATCACTAATATGTTGTTACTTTTCTATAATTGGATACTTTATGACATTTTAGACTATATAAATTTCAATTTATAATTTTTAAATATTTTTGTGATTTTAAACAATTTAATAATATGTTATTTTTATAAAATAACAATAGTGTCAATTTTAACACTATTTAATTATTTGAATTTAAATAAAATCAACACAGATGATATATTCAAAGTAAAATATTTAATAGATTCCTAACATGTAAAATCTGTCTAGAAAATTCGTGTAGCATATTAAATAGTTCATATAATATTTATTTTAATATTTTTAAAACCATTTATTTAGTATATCTCTTAATAAAATTATTAGTACAACAATTTTGTATACTTATTTAATATACTTATTTGTTGCATAAAAATTAAAAATAAAATCCTTTAATGAAGATAAATATCAAATATTTTATAATAAAAATTTTACTAGAATTTATCATCTTAAAATAACAACCAATAAATTTTAATCTTTATTAAATTATGAAGGTGAGAACATTGGAATCATTTAAAATAAAATATTATAAGTTTCATACTCTCCTTAATAAGGACCAAATGGTAAAAAATTCGGCTAGTGGATTATTAGGGTTTATATATACACTACTAATAAGTTTTATGCAGATTTTTGGTCCTTTTGATATGTATTACTATTTCAATAAAAACTATATTATTGATTTTTCACTAAATAAATAATTTCTGCATCATTAATGTATAAGATAATAAGGTAATTAAATAACTCGTAAAAATTACAAATAAATTACCATGATAAAGAAAACCATTTTAAATTTCAAATGAGTATTTATAACCAAATTTATATTCTTTATAAACTTATATTAAAAATACTTTAATTATTAAAGTTGAGTGAGACATATTTCACTTTCCTTTAAATAAACTAAACTAAAGGTCTTAATCACCTCTAAGTGGGTTCTAATGGATTCCATTTCGACCCAAATATGACTTGGGACGAAATATAATCATCCAACTGTATAAAGACAAGTGTTAGGATAATTTTAAAATATTATATTTACCCTTAATTACCCAATTTATCTTTTACTAGGGTAAATAAAATTTACCGTTGGTACTATTCATAAAACCCAAAAATAAAAAGTAGTCTATTAGTATAATTTGGACCCCATAATTCCAAATATGGAATCCATTTTTCCAAATTCAATACACATAAGTTGATTAAATTAAATTAAAATTAATCATGTTGTCGAAAGAAAATGGGTTTTTGTTTAAAACATTGCAAAAGATTGAATTTATTTAACCTACGAATTCAATGTAAAATCAATGATAATGACATAAATTATATTAAATTGTAAAAATATGTTATATTTATACTTTAAAACCAATCAATATTATAATTTAACCACATAAATTATTACGATGAAACAAGTTGTTTTTAATTAAAATATATCGTGTTTTTACTATTCATTAAAATATGAAAGTTATCAGAATAATATGAAAATTTTATCCAAGGTAAAAGTTTATATCCTTATTCCAAAGAATAATTTTATTTTGTATAATTGAACTTATAAACATGTCAAAAACTAGATTTAAATTGAGTGCGCCATCAAAAGGCGGCAAAACTGAATTTTTTGAAAAATACTTATTTTACCCGAAAAATTTATTTTGTTCTTATACCATGTTCTAGAAAATGTGTAAGATGAATAATAATGTTATAAAATTCAAAATTTAGTTAATACTATTCATAACGGCTAGTTCATAATAATATTATAATAATATATCGTTATTTAGTAAAACTCGGTATTGCGTAAAACACACACTATCGAGGAAGGTCGTGATTGCGTGTAATGCAAGACAAGTCAGGGTTGCGTGTAGTGAAAGACTCCTTTTTTGTTGCGTATAAAAAAATACATTGAATATATATATATATATACTCAATGTTGTGTAAAATAACTACTATCAAACAAACATGAAATTGTGTGTAACACGATCCAAGATTAGTGTTGTGTATACTGCAAGCTAATACGATGTTGCGTATAGCGCAAGATAATCTAGGTTTAGCATACAACAGAAGATATAAAAGAAATTAAAAAGAATATATCTTATAAAATCTCAGGTTGTTACAACGTTGGTGAAAGAAAACTCGTAGGCCCAGAACTGGTGGAGGAAATGATGGAAAAGGTTAAGATAATCCAAACCCACATCAAAGCAGCTCAAAGTAGGCAGAAGATCTATGCTGATAACTGAAGGAAGGATTTGGAATTTCAGGTAGGTGATCATGATTTATTGAAGGTATCTTCATTGAAGGGTGTTATACGTTTCGTTAAGAAAGGTAAATTGAGTCCCAGGTACATTGGACCTTTCGAAAGTCTTGAACGAATTGGGGTTATAGCTTACAGTTTGGGAATGCCTCCAAGTCTCTACAAAGATCACGATGTGTTCCACGTATCCCTGTTGAGAAAATACATGCCTGGCCCAATGCATGTACTCACATACGAGGAAGTAGAACTGGAACCCAATCTATCTTATTGCGAATAGCCCGTCAGGATTCTTGATACCAGAGAACAGGTGTTGAGAAACTGAACGACTCGTTTGGTAAAAGTTCTATGGAGAAACCATAAGATGTAAGAGGCAACGTGGGAACCTGAGGAACGTATGATAAAGAACCACCCGAGTCCTTTAATGTAGTAATATTCTAGAAATTTTTTGGACAAAATTATTTGAAGTATGGGAGAATGTAACACCCCATTCTTCCACGGTATGCTTATCTTTGAATAATACAGTAGCGTGTGTTGTACGCAACTTCGAGTTCTAACACACACCATAACCAATCAAACTAGCCGTTATGAATAGTAATACCAACTTTTTAAAATTTTATGAATATTATCTTTTAAAATGGACTTCATTTTTTGATTTGGAGGATCAAAATTAGCTTAGGGTGAATTTTTGGTATTTTTCTGAAAACATTCATTTTTTGATGAATAGTGAAAATTACTAAATTTTAATTAAAAACAACTTTTCAAATCCACAAAATTAATAGTGATAAATTTTTCATTTGAATTGTTTGAAGTATGATTAGATTATATTTTTATCATTTAATACAATTTATGTTATTATAAGTAATTTCACATTTAAATTTGACATAAACAAGTGTCAATCTTTTGATAGTTATTATTTCATAAAAACACGCTTTTTGTTTTGACAACGGGAATTACTGTAAAATTAATTTCTGCCACTTCTGTGTTTTGAATTTAGAAAAATGGATTCCATATTTGTAATCAGGAGGTCCAAATTGTGTTAATAGGTAAATTTTATTTTTAGACATTTTGAATAATTACTTCGGTAAATATTTTTTTACCATGGTTAAATGGTAAATCGGGTAAATAAGGGTAACAAAATAATATTATAATAATATTAAATTACCCTAAAACGTGTCCTATCCCTATTTATTGATACATGTCCGACCATGGGCATTTTTTTGTCGATTTTGGGACTTCATGGAGCCACTTGTAAGTGATAATGACACTTTATATTAATTAAGTTAAAGTAAATACAAAAAATACATAAGCATATATCTTTTAGAAGAACAATTTTTACCTAAGTTTATATATGTTATATTTTCAACTATAAATATTCAATAGAAATATAAAAAATTTCCTACATAATGGGATTTTATTTATAATTTTTAGACATTGAATAATTAAATTTATTTATGACACAATAATGATGCAGTATTTTCCTTATTAATGAAAGAATCAAATAATTGGTATTATAAATGTAAAAATAAATATAATTTCAAATTTTTGATTACATATAAAAAATTTATTGTTTAAGGTGACATGTTATCATTACTTAAATGAAATTTTTTCGAATTAATAATGTTTTTAAGACTTTAACAAAAATAAATTATTAAATAGTGTCAAAATTGACATAAAGAAGTTTTTAAAACAAATATTATATTATAAATTGATATTCTATTCCTAAAAATCTATGTTTCGGCCAAAGGACTCACATAATTATATTTGTATCATTAATGGAGAACTTTGGGGTCTCTTGGATGTATATAATAAGTTTATTAACTATATAATATAAAAATACAAAGAGACATCGTAAATGTCAAACTATTTAACTAAGAGTTAAATAAAAACGATAAAGTTAATATAGTAACCCAAACCTGTCTAAAACCTATTGGTTGAGTGGTTTTCGACCCATCCCCACATTAGAATTTAAAAATTTATCATTGGAGCCATTATAAACTGAATATAAATTTATTATAAAATAATATTTCTTGCTTTTTCTAAGGTTCCCCTCACCCCTCTTATAAAAGGGAACTCCCCCTTCTCTCTAATTAACACCTTCAAGCCTTTTGGCTCGGCCATAACCTGCCCAAATATTCTCTCAAATTCTTTCACTTCTACCTGTAGGCCTTATTTTGATCATAAAGCCATCCTAAGGAGCCCTTTTAATCAAATCAAAAAGAAGAACCCAAAAACGAGGTAATGCTTTCACCACCCTCTTTCAAGTTTCTTTCGTCTTCCACTTCTTCTTTCTTTGATATTTACATTATAAAATAATAACTAAAGTATCTTTTATATACATTGATGTTATAATAAATATGGTACAACCATATTCAGTATTATATCCATCCTTTTAATGACATGTCACCATACGTGCGTACGTACGGCTTACCGTCTCCACGTCGTGGTGTAATTGTTATTCAAAACATTATTATTTGGATGGGCATGATAATGATGTGTAATGTAAGTAAATAATAAATATAACATTATAATTATTATTTATATATGATATACCATCCAATTATATACTATTTTAATATCAAAAGAATGATATTGTCGCTCTTGTGTACGTACGGTCTACCGTCTCCACGAATGCGATGAGATTCATTCCCCATCGTATCCATTGAAGACTAATTCTCATTTGATGATTAAAAGTAATTTTTATGGACTTGAAATCATTCTGGATATGAATAATATACAACCTATCTATAACAAACACGGCTTATGTAACAAAGAATATAAAGGAAAACGAATCAATTAACACCTGAAACAACGATGATACTAAGATATTACTAACAATGAAATGTTAAAAAGATCATATATGATATCATATTAATGTATATGATTCTTGTATAATTTAATAACAATTATTTCACCATTATATAGGAGTTAAACCAACCCCCAACCAATAAAAAGTACAAGGTAAGGGTTTATTTCACAATCTCCACATTATCCGAGGTTGTTTATATGTAATTATCTACTGGGTCCTCTTTATCATCCACATCCATGTTTCTTAAAAAATGTATTTCAAATAATTCTTACTATTTTACAGACTATGGGTTAAAGTCATTTATAACCTTTTTTGACTTTTTATAAGATTTTTATAAAGCAATCATTCTGTCGTTTTCCAAAAAGGGTCCTTTTTAACCTTTTCAATAGAATTAATGTAAGAATTTCTTTTTTTAACTTATATGGCGGGTGCGGCTATTTTCTACCATTATAAAATCATCGAAGCTTCCCTTACAAGGATATAAGAATATTTTAAAAGTAAATTTTTTAATTGTGTGGCTTTTAAATTATTTCAAAAGAAGAAATATTTCTCTCAAATAGTTTTGATTTCATCTATGTCAAAATACTTTGATGGATTTTAAGCTTATTTGAAGTTGATTTTTTATGATACAAAACATCCATATAGTATTGAAGGTTTTGTCATATGTTTGACTGTGGATGTGTTATTTTTATACCATTCATGGTATATGGAGAAATTATTGACATTGCGTATGCTAGTTTTAATATGAATGTTTATGTTATGTTTAAACCTATTCATATGAGGAATGCATTGGACTTATTAAGTGATGGGTGGAGCCCGCTATAGCTCCTCGATGAATCGGTTGGTCTCATGAGTCAAATTAGTGTCTTGGCACAAGGCCATTACCAAAACATATTTGTAGTCTTGGCACAAGGCCTTGACTATGTGGTTATGATAGTCTGGCATTATGCATTCCATCATTATGAAAGTGGTTGTTGATATTGCATGTGATTATTAGATTTGTATAATATCCATGTGAATAAGTAAATGGAATTATTTCATTTTATTTCTTCCATATTATTCTGAATATCATGTTTAAAAGCCTTTTGTTTTAGTTATACATTGACTTAAATGTTTATGTTTATTTATGAAAGTTTATGCTATATTGTTATCCTTATTGGGCATCTGAGCTCACCCATTTCTATGTTTTATTCTTCCCAGGATGTGAAGAAGTATTTTATGAATGAAATGCAGGTATAGTATGAGGGGATATGAGTGTGGTCTATGGAGACAAGATGTTGTTTTAGTTTTTCACTTTTTTATGTAATGTAATGCCTATAAATGTATCCAGTGTTTCCAAGGCTACTAAACTAATCGGTCTTTCAAGACTTGATATTTTTTTCATGCCAATATTATGTAATAATTCACCAACTTTGGGTAACTGGGGTCGGGGCGTTACAGTTGGTATCAGAGGAAGTTTAGTACAAACCTTGGAAGCTAGATTTAGATAAACTTTTAATAGAGCACGTTGACCTAAGATGGAGTTTTAGGATTAGTATAGAAGAACTTCCTAGAATTTTGGTATTGTAGAGATTTTGTGAGTTTTCCAAGAAATACATTCCAATCTGGATACGATCAGGTAGAGGCGGCTCTGGCACATATGTACCTAGGGGAAAAACCTGAAAACACTGCTTTGAGCTAGACGCGAATGGGAACTAGTGCATGAAAACATGCCTTGCTGCACTCTTGGTTATGATACTCCTGAGGGATATGCTTAAGATAATTCTCATTTTCTTTACAAACCATTATGAAGGGTTTCTGAGTATATACTTCCTATAAAGAGAACATTTTTATGATTATATATTATATCCATAAATTGTTTAATTTTTGTTAAGTGTATTACAAGTTTGGATTTATGTATTGAGATTCCTAAACAAATCTAGTGTATGTCATTGTATAGTAATGGCACCAAGTAGAAGAAATGTGAACTCTAGCAATACGTATGATCCAAAGAGTAAGAAGGGTCATATCTTTCACGGTATTAATCCAACATTTAGAAGGGAAATATTCTCCCATGTATTATCAACATATGAAGAAATAGTATCACGTGTTAATAAAATAAGTAAATAATTCTCTGAGTCCTATGGATTTGAAGGGAAGCAAGAGAAGAAAATGATGGAAGAGAGAAATATGAATAAAGGTAATAGGGAAAAGAAGAATTTTACCATGTGTGATAACTGTGGGAAGAAATACCCTGGAACATGCCTAAAGATAATTGGAGTTTGTTATAGGTTTGGAGAAAATGACACCAAGTACGTGACTACAAGGGTAAGAAAAAGGTTTCAAATGTACAATGATTCATCTGCAAGTAGTTGGAACACTACGTGATCCAATAATCATATTATGCCCCAAATGATTCTATTAGATTATAATAAAGTTATGATACTACCACAGATGAGGAGGATTGATTAGAGTTCTTATGTTGTTATTAAAGAATTATGTCATTTGAGTGTTGTATCAATGATGTACTGGTTATAATAATTATTAAGTATATAAGGATTTTACTAAAGTATTATTTCATTAAATACTTGAGATTGTGTGGAACCAAGAAAAGTGACTCAATAGTAAGTTAAATTTGTTTGGACAAAATATTGTGAAGAATTTTTTGAATAACTGAAGAGAAGATTAGTCAATGCTTCTATATTGACTCTACCATCGGGGAATGATGGGTTTGTTATTTATAGCGATTCTTCAAAAAAAGGACTTGGTTGTGTCCTTAAACAGAATGATAGGGTTATTGGCTATGCATCACGACATCTAAAAATTCATGAGAAAAACTATCCTACTCATGATCTTGAGTTAGCTAAAATAATATTTGCTTTGGAGATACGGAGACATTATCTCTATGGTGAAAAATGTGAGATATATACCAATCACAAGAGTTTGAAGTATATTTTCTCATAGAAAGAACTCAACCTGAGGCAAAGGAGATGGCATGAACTACTCAATGATTATTATTTCATGATACACTACCACTTGGTGAAGGAAAATAAGGTGGAAGATCCTTTGATCAGAAAGAATCATGGAGTTTTGAACAAGATGAGAGTTGAAAGGGATCCTATTTTCATGGACCTAGTAAAGATGGATATGGGAATAACCATGGAAGGTGAAACATCAATGATTTTTCAAATGGATTCCAAACTATCTTTTATTGAAAAGATAAAAAGTTCCCAGACTGATGATGAGGAGTTTCAAAAGAAGATTAAAGCTGTGACTGATGGGATATTGAGTGACTTCATATATGAAGATGGAATTTTGAAATTTGGGAGAAGACTTTGTGTTCCTGATATACCTGATATAAAAAGGGAATTGTTGGATGATTCTCGTAGTTCCAATTTCTCTATAAACCTAGGTAGCACTAATATTTATAGAGATTTTAAGGAACATTTATGGTGGGACAACATGAAGAGGGATATTGCTGATTTTGTGTCAAGATGTATGGTTTGTCAACAAGTGAAAGCTGGAAGGGAATACCTTGGAGGAGTCATGCAACCTCTTCCTATACCGGAGTGGAAATGAGATAATATTACGATGCACTTTGTCATGGGACTACCAAAGACTCCTAGAAGGAATAATGCAATATGGGTCATTGTTGATCGTCATACCAAGTTAGCACATTTTCTTGAAATAAGAGAAGATTTACCACTTGAACGTCTAGAAAGACTGTATATTAATGAAATTGTAAGACTTCATGTAGTACCCCTATCAATTGTTTTTTATCGTGATCCATGTTTTACATCAAGATTCTGGAAAAGTCTTCATAAATCCCTGGATACTGAGATTCGTTTAAGCACTGCTTACCCCCCCCCCCCCCCAACCGAAGGACAATCAGAACAGACTATTCAAACCTTAGAAGATAGGTTGATATCTTTCTCACATGACTTTTAGGGTATGTGGGATCAATATTTACCTATGGTGGAATTTCCCTATAATAATAGCTTCCATTTACGTATTCGGATGGAAACATATGAAGCGTTATACGGAAATAGATTTCACACACCAACCTGTTGGGATGACGTTGGTGAAAGAAAACTCGTAGGCCCAGAACTAGTGGAGGAAATGATGGAGAAGGTGAAGGTAATCCAAACCCCCATCAAAGTAGCTCAAAGTATGTAGAAGAGTTATGCTGATAACTGAAGGAAGGATTTGGAATTTCAGGTAAGAGATCATGATTTCTAGAAGGTATCTCAATTGAAGGGCATTATATGTTTCAGTAAGAAAGGTAAATTGAGTCCCAGGTATATCGGACCTTTTGAATGTCTAGAACGAATTGGGGATGTAGCTTACCATTTGGCAATGTTGTCAAGTCTCTCCAATGTTCACGATGTGTTCCACGTATCACTGTTGAGAAAATACATGCCTAACCCAACGCATGTACTCACCTATGAGGAAGTAAAACTGGAACCCGATCTATCTTATTACGAAGATCCTATTAGGATTCTTGATACCGGAGAACAAGTGTTGAGAAACCGAACAACTCGTTTGGTAAATGTTCTATGGAGAAATCATTAGATGGAAGAGGCAACATGGGAACCCAAGAAACTTATGATGAAGAACCACCTGAGTATTTTTATGTGGTAATATTATAGAAATTTCGAGGATGAAATTATTTTAAGGAGGGGATAATCTAACACCCTAAGCTTCCACAATACACTTCTTTTTGAATAATACAGTGGCATGTGTTGTATGCAACTTCGAGTTCTAACACAAACCACAACCAATCAAACTAGCCGTTATAAATAGTAATACCCAATTTTAAAAAATTTATGAATCTTATCATTCATAATGGACTTAATTTTTTTATTTGGAGTATCGAAATTATCTTAGGGTAAATTTTTGGTATTTTTCTAAAAACATTCAGTTTTTTATGAATAGTGAAAATTACTAAATTTTAATTAAATAAAAAATTTTAATTGAAATAATTAATAGTGATAAATTATGCATTTGAATGGTTTGAAGTATAATTGAATTATATTTTTACCATTTAATAAAATATATGTCATTATAGATAATTTCAAATTTAAATTTGACATAAACAAGTGTCAATCTTTTGATAGTTATTATTTAATAAAAACACGCTTTTTGTTTTGACAATGGGAATTAATTTTAAATTAATTTATACCATTTATGTGTTTTGAATTTAGAAAAATGGATTCCATATTTGGAATCAAGAGTTCCAAATTGAGTAAATAGGCAAATTTTATTTTTAGACATTTTGAATAATTACTTTGGTAAATATTTTGTTTACCATGGTTAAAGGGTAAATATGGTAAATAAGGGTAAAAAATTAATATTATAATAATATTAAATTACCATAAAACGTTTCCTAACCATATTTTTTGATACATTTCCGACCATGGGCATCTTTGGGTCGATTTTTGGACCCCATGGAGCCACTTTTAAGTGATAATTACACTTTATATTAATTAAGTTAAAATAAATACAAAAAATGACATAAGCATATATCTTTTAGAGGAACAATTTTTACATAGAGTTATATATGTTATAATTTCAACTATAAATATTCATCATAAATTTAAAAATATTTTCAATATAATGGGATTTTATTTATAATTTTTAGACATTGAATAATTAAATTTATTTGTGACACAATGATGATGTTGTATTTTCCTCATCAATGAAAGAATCAAATAATTGGTATTATAAATGTTAAAATAAATATAATTTGAAATTTTTGATGACATCCACAAATTTCATTGGTCAATATGACATGTTAGGATTACATAAATGATTTTTTTTTCGAATTAATAATGTTTTTAACACTTTAACAAAAATCAATTGTTAAATAGTGTCAAAATTGACATACAGGTGTTTTTAAAACAAATATTATATTGTAAATTGATATTCTATTATTAAAAATCTATGTTTTGGAAAAATAACTCACATAATGATATGTGTATCATTAATGGACCTCTTGGGGGTCTCTTGGATGTATATATTATGTTTATTAACTATATAATATAAAAATACAAATAGATATAGTAAATGTCAAAATATTTAACTAAGAGTTAAATCAAAATGATAAAGATAATATAGTGACCCAAACCTGTCTAAAACCTATTGGTTGAGTGGTTTTAGACCCATCCCTACCTTAGAATTTAAAAATTCTAATTTTGAGTCATTATAAACTGAATATGAATTTATTATAAAATAATATTTCTAGATTTTTCTAAGGTTCCCCTCACCTCTCTTATAAAAGGGCACTCCCCCTTCTCTCTAATTCACACCTTCACAGCCTTTTGGCTCGACCATACCCTACCCAAATATTCTCTCAACTTCAATAAATTCAACCTAGAGGCCTTATTTTGATCATAAATCCATCCTAAAGATCCCTTTTGATCAAATCAAAAGGCAGAACCCAAAAAGATATAATGTTTTCACCACCCTCTTTCAAGTTCCTTTCATCTTCCACTTATTCTTTCTTTGTTATTTCCATTCTAAAATAATAACTTCAATATCTTCTATATACTATGATATTATTATAAATATGGTACAACCATATTAATTATTCTATCCATCCTTTGAATGACATTTCACCATACATGTGTACGTACGGCTTACCGTCTCCACATCATGGTGTAATTGTTATTCAAACCATTATTATTTGGATGGGTATGATAATTGTCATGACCCGCCTTCACCAAAAGGAGGTAAGGGATAACATATGGCCATAACCTTCCTTTGTTATGTTTTATGATAGATAATGACTCCCGAGAACCACCTTCAATAGGTCCCGGAGTGGCGACTAGCACTATGGGTATAGAATCACAAACAAGATGGAAGGCATTCCCATTTTTATTTTTATTATTTCATTTTATAAGATTATGAGATAAGATAACAACCCCAAAAACACCAAAGATGAAATTAAAAGTAAAGTAGAAAGTAAACCATTCCCATATTCATGTTCAAAAGTAAGAGATACAAGCCACAAGAACTCCAAAGGTAAAGTACCAAGAAAAAGAAAAATGACAACAGCAACTGCCCTAAGGTCCGAGTGAGTACGGTACTGCACGATCCCTGAACTCCTCCTAGAAACCTGAAAGCAGTTCTATATACATAGGGTGGGCATATAAGTATACTCAGTAGGGAAAACCAAAGACTCTTGTGCACAAGTGGGGAGGCATTTTAATTCCCTATGAGAAAAGACAACCAAAGAACCAAGCATGGAAAACTGTCCACCCGAACCTCACCAAGGAACACTCCCCAAATAACGCAAGTCAAGTAATGTATAGTAATGGAAGATCGACATTTGCTTACCCCGTGCCACTTTAGTACTAGTTATTGAATACATCCTATGCATCGTACCAATCCTGTCATTCTCACCGCGGTCGAACTACTACGCCCGCCCGCACACACCTAGGCCAGAACAACACATCCCACCCGCAAACACCGGGGCCACAACCACACATCCCACCCGAAAACACCTGGGCCACAACCATCATGCGTAACCACGCCCGCAGACACCTAGGCCAGAACAACTTCTACCACACCCGCAGACACCTGGGCGAGAACAACTACTACTACGCCAGAAGACACCTGGGCCAGAACAACTATTGCCATGCCCGAAGACACCTGGGCCTCATCTCGAAGATTTTTGGGAACAACCTGCCTGCACACACATGATCCAACCACCGCAACTACCCTGCCCGAAGAATCATGGGCTTTAATGGACCTCAGGTCGTCACAGCTTGCCCGAAGAGTCTTGGGCTATTCAGTAAAGGGAGAAGAAAAGGAGCTAATAACCAGCCACTCAGAGGAGTGTTGGGAAAAACACCCTCCCCCATGAAATGGGGGTATTGGTCACTAAGTTCTCTACTTGGGTGGGGTGCGAATAAGAAACATAAGAAATACAATATATGTATAGGTAACAGACATTCATCCCAACCTAGGGCTGCAAAACCTATGCACAAACACCCGTGTTACTATTCATTCATAAGGAAAAGCACAACACTCGTGGCCAAGTCACAACTCATCCCCAAAACCAATTCCCCATTTAAACAATTCTTGTTTTCATGTTCAAGTGATCCCATATAGTTGAATTCTACACTACTGGGAAACTAACAGGCATAACCACAAGCCGGAAAAAGAGAAACAGCCACACACCAATTTAAGCATTCACACCCAGTTCTCTTGTGAAGTCACAACAATAGAGGGATAAGTGAGATACCTCAATGTACTAGAACCAACCCAAGACTCAAGATCTAGCCCACACCATTTAAAATTCACAACCAAAAACTGTGCCACAGCAGAGGATTCTATCCCCATTCACATCCTTCCATAGGCACCTAGCAGAACAACACACCTACTACCAAAACAGAGTGGGAAACATCCAAGTTCAAGAACATCATTCATTAGGATTTCTTTCTGTCTTTTAACCGGGGTGGTCACACAGGGATTCTTGTTTTACTAAACATCCATTTAAAGAAACTGAGTTTAGGTGACTAAAAAATTTCCATGTTATAGTTATTTAGTCATCAACAAGACAAGGGTTTATTAGGATGCAAACAAAGACCACCAACGACCATGATTTCTAGTGAGCACAAGACCATACGGTTCACAACACATATCAACAAAATGGAGTACAGCTGAACATCGATCACACCACCTTCATTCTTTAAAGTTCGTTCATTATCTTCATTATGTTTGGTTTCATCAATCTCCACAGAAACAATAGCGTACCCACCACACATGATACACAGTAAGGAGAGACTAAGGAAAAATCCCTCCCTGGTTGATCAAGGATCGATGTTTTCCATGCACCAAGAACATTAGGGACTCCAAGGGTGGGCGGAAAGGTTCCGGCATAGGCGCACCTCTTGTCTCGGGAAGGGAGAATCCAAACTCACTGGGAAGAAAATGAGGCCGGCCAAATGGAAGAAGAATAAGAAGAAGAAATTCCAGTGTGATATATAGATAAGATCGCGTTGTTACAGGATATGAGGATTTTAACAGATTTATAGTCAAATCCTGGTTCCCCACGCAGTTGCGTGGATACACACAACAGGATTAATTAATATTTAATGATTCCCATCAGAAAAAGGGATGGTAATAGATGTGATTTTAATGGATTTTATATAAACGGAGGGGCATGATATGCAGACACACAGGCAGGGTCCGTTGACGGTAGCCCCACCCTTAGGAATTTAATCATTGATTAAGGGATTAAAAATGGCCTTGAACCACTTCCAAAAGGTTAAAAAGGCCTAAAAGTGGTGTTACGGATGAAACTGTAGAAGAAAAACACGACAAGGTCAGGTGGCACTGATCGTGCCACACACCGATCGGTCATACCGATCGGTCTCACAGATCGGTCGCACGCCGATCGGTCTCACAGATCGGTCGCACGCCGATCGGTCTCACACTGATCGGTCACACGCCGATCGGTCGCACGCCGATCGGTCGCACGCCGATCGGACGCACGCCGATCGGTTGCACGCCGATCAGTCGCACGTCGATCGGTCGCACGCGGATCGGTTGAACACTGATTGGTTGCAAACTGATCGGTCCCACATCGATCGGTCCCACACCGATCGGTCACACGCCGATCGGTCGCACGCTGATCGGTCGCACGTCGATTGGTTCCACACCGATCGGTCGCACTCCGATTAGTCTCACGCCAATCGGTCGCACACCAATCGGTCGCACCCATCGAGATTCCACCCTTAGGATCCAAATTTTTGTAAAGGGGTGGACCATGGGTGTCTGGTCCATCACATTAGATACCTCTCAAACTATTATCGCCCTAAAGAATCAAAACCAAACAATAAGAAGAAAGGGGGTCCGAAAAACAGCCTCGAAAGATAGCTCTTAGGAGTGAACCTCATCGACATCTAGAAAAAACTCTCCCTCAAGTAACCAGGCAACATTAGAGGGCCAGGCTATACAGAAATATGGGTTAGGTAGTTTCTTCCTCCATGTTAAGATACTATCCACTTTGGGTGGCACTAACTCACCCGCACGGGTTTAATCGCATCCACCTTAATGCATCTTGATTAGGGATCGGGTCCTCCCCTCCCCGCAGTCAGGAATTTTCACATGCATCATGAGAATAAGCAAAACTATACATCCCATAGTTAACAAGGTAAATATTTCCATCACAAACATGTATAAACAAAATGGGACAAAACTCAAAATAGCTCTGGGTACTGGGCACACATCTGCATCTCCCATTCCCAGGTACTTTCCTTGAGACCACCATGCCTCCACAACACACGAACCAAAGGGATGGTCTGTCCACGAAGCACCATCTCCCCACATTCCTCGATCCTCACTAGCCTTTCCAAAAAAGTCAGGTCATCCCCGATGTCCAATTTTTCCCAGTTGAGGACGTGTGAATCATGGTGTAGATACCGTCGTAGTTGTGACACATGTAAGACGTCATGTATCCTTAGTAGCGGTGGTGGTAACTCTAGATGATAATCCACTTCTCTGACCCGCCCCAACACTTCGAAGGTTCCGATGAATCTGGGAGAAATCTTACTACCCCTACCGAACCTCCGTTGTCCACGTCGAGGGGAGACCTTCAAGAACACGTGGTCCGTGACCCCGAACTCCAAGGGTCTCATCATATTATCGGCTTATGACTTTTTCCGGTCCTGATCCGCCTTTATCCTCCCCCATATAAGCTGAAACTTCTCTATCGTGCTCTGCACCACTTCTGGGCCAAGAACACTTGTTTCCCCAGCCTTAGTCTAGCACACGGGTGAGCGACAAGGCCTTCCGTATAGATCTTTGAACGGAGCCATGCCAATGGTAGAGTGATAGCTATTATTTTAGGAAAACTATACGAGAGACAAGTGTCGCACCCATGATCCCCCAAAATCCAGTATACATTCCCGCAGTATATCCTCCAAGGTCTGGATGGTGCGCTCTGTCTATCCATCTGTCTGGTGATAGAAAGTAGGGCTAAGATGTAGTTGGGTGTCAAAAGCATGCTGCAATCCTCTCCAGGCCCATGAGGTAAACTGTGCATCCCTATCTGAGACAATGGATCTCGTAACTCCATGAAACCAAACCACCTCATCCACATACCACTGTACTAAGGCATCCACTGTTCCTGATTCCTTGATCACCAGAAAGTGAGTCGATTTCATCAACCGGTCCACCACTACCCAGATAGTGTCACAGCCTCCTTGAACCCTAGGTAGCCCTGTGACGAAATCCATCGAGATATCATCCCACTTCCATTCGGTGAAATTCAAAGTCCTCAACAAGACACCTAGAACACGGTGTTCAGCCTTCACCTTGTGACACACTCGGCACCTGGCCACGAACTCTACCACCTCCCACTTTACCCCGGCCCACCATAATTGACCCCTCAAGGCCCGGTACATCTTGGAAACTCCTAGGTGCACTGCTATGGTTGGGTTTTGAAAATCACCAAGGACCCTTCCATGCATCGCCTCTAGGATAAAAAAACTTTCTTCAGAAAAGAATTTGGTTCTGACCATCCTCCGTCCACCCTTTTGGGGCATCACCTTTGCTAACCCGGTCACGCATCACTTCACTTTCCGAGTCTCCCCACTAAGACTCATCCACATACCATTGTAGAGAAAACTGCACTATCATTTGATACAAGAAACCTCTACCACCATCCATACTTACATCTAGGTGCAGGGCAGCCAACTCCTCCATCACCTTCAAAGCATCTGCTGACTCTCGAACTGCATCCTTCTGCGAATTCCTGCTCAAGGCATCAGCCACCACATTCCCCTTTCCTGAGGTGTAGGAAATCTTTAAGTCATAGTCCTAAAAAAACTCCACCCACCTACAATGTCACGAGTTCAGGTCTTGCTGGGAGAAGATATACTTCAAGCTTTTGTGATCGGTGAAGACCATGAAGTGCCCCCTGATGAGGTAATGGCGCCACAACTTTAGTGGAAAAATGACTACCGCAAGATCCAGGTCATGGGTGACATAGTTACGCTCATGGGGATGTAACTGCCTAGACCCATTGGAGATCACCCCTTGCCACTACATCAACACACATCTGAGGCCTTTCCCTGAGCATCACAGAACACCTCATACGCCCCCCCCCCCGCCTACTTTTGGTAACCTCAGAACTGGGGCACTTAACAATTTCTCCTTCAGATAACTGCAGGACGCCTTGCACTGCCCATTCCACACGAAAGTCGGGTCCTTCTTGGTCAAGACTGTCAAAGGTGCCGCAACTCAAGAGAATTTGGGCACGAACCTTCGATAGTAACCTGCCAAACCTAGGAAACTACAAAATTCTGTCACGCCCTTGGGTGCTTCCCAAGAAACAACCAACCTGACCTTCGATGGGTCCACCGGTATCCCCTACTCGGACACCACGTGCCCAAGGAAGTGTACTTCTCACGTCCAGAACATGCACTTGGACAACTTCCAATAGTGTTGGTGCTGTCGGAGGACTTATAAAAACATTCTCAGGTGCTCAGCGTGATCCTCCTTTGATCTTGAGTGGATCAAGATGTTTTCAATAAACACAACTAAGAACCAGTCCATATACTCCCGAAAGATGGATTTCATGATCCCCATGAATACAGATCGAGCGTTCGTAATGCCGAATAGCATGACCACAAACTCAAAGTTCCCATATCTGCATCTGAAGGCAGTCTTCGAGATGTCTCCCTCCTTCACCCTCACCTGGTTATATCCAGATCACCGATCGATCTTAGAGAACCAACCTACTCCCTCCAGCTAGTCGAAGAGATCGTATATCCTCAGGAGGGGGTAATGGTTCTTGACCGTTACCTGGTTCAGTCCCTGGTAGTCTATGCATAGCCTAAGACCTGCATCCACCTTCTTCACAAAAAAAACAGGAGCACCCCATGGTGACACACTTAGACAAACAAAACCCTTCTTCATTAGATCGTCAATCTAGATCCGCAACTTCCGCAACTCAGAAGGTGCCATCCGGTAGGGAGCCATCGAAATCGGATGAGCACCAGGTTGCAATTCTATCCCAAACTCAATGTCACATCGAGGGGGTAGAGTCATCACCTCATTAGGGAAGATGTCCATAAACTCACTAATGAACCCTAGAACTTCCACCATCTCTGCATCCACCGACTCCACTGATATCTCAGCTAACAAGGAGAGGAGGGGTTCCCCTTGCTTGCTGCTTCCCTGGAAACTCCGCTCACCGGTGAAAGTCTCTCGTCGGCCACCCAAGTCTGAAAACACAACCCTCCCTCAGAAGCATTCAATGACGGTACAAATAGAGAACAACCAGTCAATTCCTAAGATGATATCGTATGGTTATATCTGCAATAGTAGAAGATCCCTAACTGACTGATGTGGTCGTATCATCAGTCTGCATCCTCGAAAAACATACAAAAATTTGGTCTGACCTCCGATTGGTGTGCTCAGCACCAGGGGCACTGGATGTATCTCAGATTCTAAACCCAGAGCATGGACCAGACTGGGGGTAATAAAGGAGTGTGAAGCTCTTGTATCGAACAAGGCATATGTAAGGGTACTAAACAAGATGATCATACCTCGAATGACCTTTGGCCCTGCTGGAACTGCTGCCTCCGCAGTGTGCAACTTCTCACGCCTAGCTCTTCTACCTCTCGGTTGTCGGCCACATCCCCAACCACGCCCGGGTCAAGTTCCCTGAGGAGAGCCCTGAGGTCAGCCTCCTCCTGCAACGTCTGCCCTCGGCGGAGCGAGAGCCCGTTGCCCCTATAACTACTGCTGAAAGGGCCTAGCTGGGAACTGCTGCTGCTGAGGAGGGTGTCAGACCTTCCCACCCCCACCGTACTGTACTATATACAGGCCCTGATTCCAAAGGTTCCCATGGATTCCACAGATGAAGCATTTCATCCCTGTTCCTGAAAGAAAAGGGTGAGGTCCAGAAGGTTGGAACTGAAACTGCTGAGGTCTACTCCCTGCTGGTCGAAACCTAAAGGGTCCTGATGCTGGAGGCCTGCTGCTGAAGGCCTTCCCCCTCGACAAGCCCAACTGGATCAGCTCTCGTGACACACCTCCCAGCATGTGCATCCTCTCCATCTCTTTATCCTTATTATGCACCTCTAAGTATGTCGGTAGGGTGAAGGGAGTAACAGCGTACTGAAGAGAATGTCGGAGTGCCTCCTCTAAACGTCTCGTCCGATACTCCTCATACGGAAAGAGGTTTGGAGCGAAGTGAAGGAGATCCTTGAATTTGATCCCAAACTCTCTCACTGACATACTCCCCTACTGGAGGGAGAGTAGCTCCTTCCTCTTCTCATCCTTCATCGTGGAAGAGAGGAATTCCGCCTGGAACTCCTTCTCGAAGTCTGCCCACGTTACCTTGGTCTCCCTCTTCTCCCCAAGATAAAGCGTCCACCACTGAAGCACTGCTCCATGCATATGGATTACATCCAGAGAAACTCTGTACTCCATCGGAGCCCGGATCAAGCTGAATGCTATCATCAACTCCTCTAGACATCTCTCCATCTCTATGTCTGAGATGCTTCCCTCTTACTTCCCGTGGGTTTGTTGCTGAAAGGCTCAAAGCATCTTCTTCCACTAATCATCCTCCCCCACTTGGCAGGTCCTTTTCCGATCGTCCAAGTCAACCTCCTGGGACTCGATCACCCACACTACTCATGGTCGCCTCCCAGGTGCCATAGTTGCAAGGTAAACAAGGAATGCCTAAGCTCAAGTAGTGTAGAATATTTTTCTTAAATTTTATTAGACTTATTTATCTATTTTGAATCCATGTGACACCCATGAAACATATGAACAGAAGTCATTATGATGCATGTACCTTTCCTAGTGTCTCTACCTTGCAATCATTGTAGCCTCTCTTGGTCGTTCGGTAGGTCCAGAGTCCTTGCATCAGATCAGAGGGGGCCCTAAAATCCCGTGTCCTAGCCAGTCTTTCCTGTCCTAATTCACGCACCAAGGTCACCCAACACTGTTTCCCTACCACCCCATGAAATCCTCATTGTCCCTAAATCCAGACTCCATCCTATCTCTTAACCTCCCTCTGATACCATTCTGCCACGACCTGCCTTCACCAAAAGGAGGGAAGAGACAACAGATTTCCAGACCCTTCCTTATTTAAATTGAAGGAGAGATAATGACCCCCAAGACCCACATTCAATAGGTCCCAGATTGGTGACTAGAACCATGGGGTATAGAATCACAAACAATATAGCAGGAATTCCCCTTTTTATTTTTATTATTTTCTTTATAGGATCGGGAGATAAGATAACCACCCACACAACACCCAAGCTGAAAGTAAAAGTAAAGCCGAAAGTAAACCATTCCCATATGAATGTTCAAAAGTAAAATATACAAGCCACAATAACTCAAAAGTTAAAGTACCATGAAAAAGGAAAATGACAACAGCAACTACCCCAAGCTCTGAGCTAGTACGATCCCACACGATCCCTGAAGTCCTCCTGGAAACCTGAAAGCAGTTTTATATACGTAGGGTGAGCATATAAGTATACTTAGTAGGGAAAACCAAAGACACTCATTCACAATTGGGGAGGCATTCTAATTCCATGTGAGAAAAGACAACCAAAGCACCTAGCAAGGAAAATTTTCCACCCGAACCTCACCAAGGCACACTCCCCAAATAACGCAAGTCAAGTAATGTATAGTAACAGCACATCGACATTTGGTGTACCTCGCGCCACATTCCCACTGGTTATTGAAGACATCCTATACATCGTATCAATACCTCCATTCTCACTGCAGTCCCACTGCTACGCCCGCCCGCACACACCTGGTCCTGAACAACACATCCCACCCACAAACACCTGGGCCACAACCGCACATCCCACCCGCAAACATCTGGTCCATAACCATCATGCGTAACCACACCCGCAGACACCTGGGCCAGAACAACTGCTACCAATCCCATAGACACCTGGTCCAGAACAACTGCTACCATACCCGAAGACACCTTGTCAAGAACAACTACTACCACGCCCGAAAACACCTGGGCCTCATCCGAAAGATTCTTGGGAACAACCTGCATGCACACACCCAGGCCAACCATCGAAACTACCCTGCCCGAAGAATATTGGGCTATAATGGACCTCAGGCCGTCACAGCATGCCTGAAGAGTCTTGGGATATTCGGGAAAGGGAGCATAAGAGGAGCTAATAACCAACCACTCAGTGGAGTATTGGGAAAAACACCCTCCCCCATGAAATGGGGGTGTTCGGCAATAAGTGCACAACCTGGGTGGGGAGCGAATAAGAAACATAAGAAATAAAATATATGTATAGTTAACAGACACTCATCCCAACCTAGGGCTCCAAAACCTAAGCACAAACACCCTCGTTACTATTCATTCATAAGGAAAATCACAGCACTCGCGACCAAGTCACAACTCATCCGCAAAATCAATTCCCCATTTAAACCATTCTTGTTTTCATGTTCAAGTGATCCCATTTGGGTGAATTCTTCACAATTGGGAAACTAACAGGCATAACCACAAGCCAGAAAAAGAGAAATAGCCAAACAACAATTTAAGCATTCACACCCGGTTCTCTTGTGAAGTCACAGCAACAGAAGGGTAAATGAGATCCCACAAAGTACTAGAACCAAACCAAGCCTCGAGATCTAGCCACACACCATTTAAAATTCACAACCAACAACTATGCCACAGTAGAGGATCCCATCCCCTTTCACATCCTCCCATAGGCACCTAGCAGAACAACACTCCTACTATCAAAACAGAGTGGGAAACATCCTGGTTCAAGCACATAATTCATTAGGTTCTTCTTTATGTTTTTTAACCGGGGTGGTCACATAGTGATTCTAGTTTTACTGAACATCTATTTAAACCAACTGAGTTTAGGTGATTAACCAATTTCCATGTTACATATATTTAGTCATCACCAAGACAAGGGTTCATTAGGATGCAAAGAAAGACCACCAACGACCATGATTTTTAGTGAGCACAAGCCCATACAGTTCACAACACATATCAACATAAAGAATTACAACAGAACATTGATCATATCCCCTTCATTCTTTAAAGTCCGTTCATTATCTTCATTAAGTTTGGTTTCATAAATATCCACAAAAACAATAGCGTACCCACCCTGCATGATACATAGTAAGGAGAGACAAAGGGAAAATCCCTACTTGGTTTATCAAGGATCGATGTTTTCTACGCTCCAAGAACGTTGGGGACTCCATGAGTGGGTAAAAAGGTTCCTGCATAGGCGCACCTCTTGACTCAGGAAGGGAGACTTCAAACGCACTGGGAAGAAAAAAAGGCTGGCCAAAAGGAAGAATAATAATAATATTAAATTCTTGTGCGATTTATAGATAAGATCCCATTGTTACGGGATATGGGGATTTTAATGGCTTTAAAGTCGTATCGTGGTTCCCCACGCGGTTGGGTGGTTACACACGATGGGATAATTGTTATTTAATGTTTTTATCATAAAAAGTGGTGTTAATAGCTGTGATTTTATAGGATTTTATATAAACGGAGGGTCATGATACGCGTACACACAGGCTGGGTCCGTTGAGGGTTTCCCCACCCTTAGGAATTTAATCATTGATTACGGGATTAAAAACAGCCTTTAACCACTTCAAAAAGCTTAAAAAGGCCTAAAAGTGGTGTTACGAGAGAAACTATAGATGAAAAACCTAACAAGGCCGGGTGGCACTAATCGTGCCACACACCGATCAGTCAGACCAATCGGTCGCACCGATCGGTCGAATGTCGATCGGTCGCATAGCGATCAGTTGCACATCGATTGGTAGCACACCGATCGGTCACACAGTGATCGGTCGCACTTCGATCGATCGCACGCCGATTGGTCGCACACCGATCAGTCTCACCCACCGAGACGCCACCCTTAGGATCTAGATTTTGGCAAAGGGGTGGACCATTAGTGTATGTGCCATCACAATAATGATGTGTAATTGAAGTAAATAATAAATATAACATTATAATTATTTTGTATATATGATATACCATCCAATTATATATTATTTTAATATCAAAAGAATAATATTGTCGCTCGTGCGTACGTACGGACTTCCACCTCCACGAACACGATGAGATTCATTCCTCATCGTATCCATTAAAGACTAATTCTCATTTGATGATTAAAATTAATTTTTATGGACTTGATATCATTCTGGATACGAATAAGATACAACCTATCTATAACAAACTTGACAGATGTAAAAAATCATATAAAGGAAAACAAATCAGTTAACACCCGAAACAACGATAAAACTAAGATATTATTAATAAAGAAATGTTAAAAGATCATATATGATATCATATTAATGTATATGATTCTGGTATAATTTAATAACAATTATTTCACCTTTATAAGGAGGTAAACCAACCATCAACCAAGGAAAAGTACAAGGTAAGGGTTTATTTCACAATCTCTACATTATCTGAGGTTGTTTATATGTAATTATCTACTGGGACCTCTTTATCATCCACATCCATTTTTTAAAAAAATGTATTTCAAATCATTCTTAATATTTTACAGAATACGGTTTAAAGTCATTTATATAATTTTTTAACTTTTTATAAGATTTTATAAAGGAATCTTTTTGTCGTTTTCCAAACAAGGTCCTTTTTAACATTTTCGACAGAATTAAGGTAAGAATGTCTTTTTTAACTTATACGGTGGGTGCGGATATTTTACGCCGTTATAAAATCATTGATGCTTCCTTTAAAAGGTTATAAGAATATATTCAAAGAAAATGTTTTAATTATGTGGCTTTTAAATGATTTCAAAAAGATAGATATTTCTCTCAAATAGTTTTGATTTCATCTATGTCAACATCCTTTGATAGATTTTAAGCTTATTTGAAGTTGATTTTTTATGATACAAAACATCCATATAGTATTGAAGGTTTTGTGATATGTTGTACTATGGATGTTATATTTTTAAACCATTCAAGGTTTATGTATAAAGTATTGACATTTCGTATGCTAGTTTTAATACAAATGTTTATGTTATGTTCAAACCTGTTCATATAAGGAATGAATTGGACATAGTAAGTGATGGGTGGAGCCCTCTATAGCTCCTCGATGCATCGGTAGGACTCATGAGACAAACCAGTGTCTTGGCACAAGGCCTTGAGAAAAACATATTTTTAGTCTTGGCACAAGGCCTTGACTATGTGGTTATGATAGTCTCGCATTACACATTCCATCATTCTAAAAGTGGTTATTGATATTGCATGTGATTATTAGATTAGTAGAATATCCATGTGAATAAGTAAATGGAATTATTTCATTTTATTTATGCCATATTATTATGAAGTTCAAGTTTAAAAGGCTTTTATTTTGGTTATACATTGCTTTAAATGTTTATGCTTATTTATGAAAGTTTCCACTATATTGTTATCCTTACTGGGCATCTAAGCTCACCCATTTCTATGTTTTATTTTTCCCAGGATGTGAAGAAGTATTTTATGAATGACCTCCATGGATATTATTAGGGGATATGATTGTGGTCTATGGAGACAAGATGTTGTTGTATTTTTTCACTTTATGATGTAATGTATGACTTATGAATGTATCTAGTGTTTCTATGCTTACTAGACTAATCGGTCTTTCAGGAATTGATATTTTGTGATCATGAAAATATTATGTAATAATGCACCAACTCTGGGTAACTGGGGTCAGGGTGTTACAGATTTCATTTTGGTTGGTTTAATTTTGGTTTTGTTTTTAGTTTCTCTTTTTTAGCTATTTTGTATATGGATATTGTTTTATATTATTGTTGTTTAGTTAATGGTTTATTTTTGTATTCTCTTTTTTTATTTGATCTTGGTTTTTTAATGTGAAACCATTCCCACCTAGTTTATCTTTGATTCTCAGTGCTATTCTCCAGCTCGGGAGGATCGATAATGCCTCTCAAGAATTGTCCCAGAATATGTCAGATGTTAGGTCGGATGACAGCCAAGTCTGGTTTATTAAAAAATGAGATCATAGAATCCCTTTTTATTTATGTCGTTGGGTATATTTGATACTAGGACTATTGGTACTTGAGATTCAGGTATTGGAAGAGCATAGTGAACTCTTTCATGTTCCTATCCGCAAGTTACTAGCGGTAGTCTGGGATTTGAGATTTTTTTATTTTTGGTTTGTGAGGATAAGGAATGAAATTGGATGTGATCTCATGTTCATTATGGTTTTACATAGAGCAGTACCCATGTGGAACCTGAGTTCATGAATAAAGGTATTTCTAGTGGATGGTGCTTTCATGGGGAATGGCCCACTAACCTTGTTTAGGGTTATGTGTGGTCACTAGTTTCATATTCTTGGAGGTCAGTGTCGTTTTTCTGTGTGAGTTGTGATTTGTTTTTTTTTCATTGTCCTGAGTGGATTTTGGAATGGAAAATGGTTTTTAGAGAATTTATTTCCAAAATAAAAATTATTTCAGGTTTGGCTATTTTTTAGAAGTGGGCTCTATTATTAAAATGGTATTTGAAAGCAAGTTTGGAATTTTATAAAGTGGCCTTGGGTCTAGGTAGTTTTGGAATTTGATATGAAAATATAGGTTTTTTAAAGAGAATTTTGGGTTTTTTTGGTGGTGTTTGGTTTCTGAGTTAGTGTTTTGGATTAGGGTTTCCATTTTTGGTTGTGTTTGCTTTTATGTTTTTATTGGGTTTTCTGTTTTTTTACGTATGTTTCCTAGAAAAGTCTTAGAGGATTCTAGTGTGTCTCTTCAAGTGGTTGGACCTACTCAAACTCTAAGTAATTTGGAAGAGTCATGTTGTTTTCAGTTTTTCCCATCATCCCTGGTTATTGAGTTTTTATAGAGCTTTTGGAGTGTCTTGAGGTTGTCAAAGTTATTTTTAGGTTATCAGTAACTCCAAAATCTGTGAGTCTGTAAGCTATTTTGGTTTTGTTTGAAGTTATGATTATAGATTGGTGGAAGGTGATTATCCAATAGTCAGTACAATTTGGTATGAAATAAGAGGTGTTTAAGACAACTTTTATCCTATTGTTTATACCTAAAGAGGTGAAATAGAGAAAATTGTAAGATCTATTGTACATTTAGAAAGGTCAGAAGATGGTGAAGACCTATGTATATTGGTTCAAGGGGTTGGTTCCCTTTTCTTTAGAAGAAGCATTACAGAATAAGTCAAGAGATTCTCTCTTTTTATAGTGTCTTCTTCCAGAGATCATGGTGTGAGACCATCTTTGTGGGAAGTTATTTTTTATTTTCTAAACAAAGATGTGTTTCAAGCCAAGTTGGTTCCTGGGGTATGGTCATTTGATAGTTTAGTTTCTCTTGGAACTTGTGAAGTCTCCCCGTCTAGAGAGAGGTTCATGCTAAAATAAATTGTTTATGAGGAGTCTCAATTATTGGTTCTAACTTCTTGTTCACCAGACTAATCATTTTTGTGCTTCTTGTGAAGTCGGTCTGGGAATTCCAAGATGTCATGTTGTAATCCTCTGAAGATGTGTCATTGATGTGACTGTTTGGGTCACTCAGAAATATTCTGTATGTGGGGTTACCAGAAAAGAAGGATTCAGTCAGAGGATGTCATCTACTAAATATGGGGAATAATATTATTCAATTTAGTAGGTATATAACCATAGTCTCCTAATTTAATCTCTTCAGACAATTATAAATTTCTAAGTGTGTGGGTATCTTTAGCCTAGTATTTATCTCCTCAATCAGAATAGAGATAGATTAATTCACTTTGTGATTGTTTTCCCAGCTATTATAAGTTTTTATTTATTGTAAAATAATCTTAGTGGTTTCATTTCCTTATACTCATATGGTGTTGTTTTATGGATGTGTATCTTTGGATGGTTATCCTTTTGTGAATTAGTTATTTTTTCTGTTGTGTTTTTTAGGAGATGTTGTGGTTGAGGAAATGATGAATTGTGTTTTGGTTTGCTATTTGCTTTGAATTTTCTCTGGTGGGTTCACCTTATTCCTAGGTTTTAGGTATGGTTTTTAGTTTTAGGTGGTGATTTGTTTTTCTATGTTCGGATTTCCTAGTACCAGTGGTTGTTTTTTTAGTTTATGTGGACTAGTTTTTGTATAGTTTATGTTGGGAACTCTCAGTTTGCCACATGGTGAGTTTCAATGTTAGCCAATACAGTTAAGTAATTTTGGTGGTAAGAACCCTCAATTGTGGTTATACTTATTCTATTTTACTATATATCTTGTTGGGAGTGTAATATAGAGTGAAATATCACACCAAGTTTGTGGTTCCATTTGGCTTCATTTAGTTATGATCTCTAGTTTGATTCCTCATTTAGATGATTGACCTTTTAGGGGTAGAATGTGTTTTTTAGTGGATAATTCCCACACACCAACCATGTTTTTTACTTTATTTTATAATTATAATTATTTTGGATCATTTGGTTAAGGTTTGGGTCAATTTCCATTCTTGAATTTTTTTACTTTTGTAGTTTCTGGGTGTGTTTTTTCCATGTGCATAGTTTGTATGCCTGGTTTGGGGGATAACCATGCATTCTATCATGAATTAGGGATTTTTTAGTTCATTTTATTCTTCTATAGTTTTCATAAAATGGTATATATATGGTTTATTCCAAATTGTGTGTGGCCTAGAAGAAACTCAGTGTTATCCTTTTTATGTCAAGGATAAGGCATAAGGCTTGTGGACAATTAGGATATAATGTGTGGTAATCAAGTGAGGTCTTCTACAATTTTTGATAGATCTATGGTGTATTTTTGGAGCAAGGATTCCTAAATATTGCATCCATCCTGTGTAGGTTCCCTCTTTTTCTAGTAGGTGGGCATAGTTGGCACACAATTTGAAAACCTATGTGGTCAAGCTGTACGACCTGCCTAGGTCATTAAAAAGTAGAATTGTTTATTTTACCCCTCCTCCCTTTTAACCTAAAGTTGGGTTCCTCCTCCCTTAGTCGACCTAGGAGCATCTGGGTCTCCTAAATACCCTCCCCCATTTCTATCCTTCCTCTATTTAATGTCTCTCAAGGTATTTAAGTATGCTTCCTTTGGTGATTATTTGATTTTTTTCCTCTTCTTATTCTTCTCTCTTGGTTCTTGGTTCTTCTTTGGCTTGGTTGTCCTTTGGACAAACCATAAGGGTTAATGTTGATGTGTAGATTTTTTTCTTCTATTTTAGGGTGTATAGATTGTTCCTTAGACTATATTCTTCCTTTTCTGAGAGTTTCATTGCATGTTCACATTGTTAAGGTCAGTGTTTCCATCCTTTTCCTTTCAAATACATGTCATTTGATTCTTGGGAACATATATTTAATTTATATGTGTGTGATTTATGTTTTTTATGTTAAATATGAATTTTTGTGGTCTTTTTATGTTTCAAAATTGGTGGAAAATTATATTTATAATAATTTCAATATTTATGACTAAATATATATGCAAGTAACGTGTTTGATAAAATGTCAAAAGACCATTTAAAATAAAATTTGGATCCTTGGGTTGTGTTTATCCTTGGTTATGTTTTGTTAATTTGGTCTTATTTGTGAATTTTTCTTTGGGTGAGGTTTTAATGGATCTTTGTGATCTAGTATTCATATGTGGGTTATTAGGTTTGATGGTAATTATAGTGGTGATTATTTGAATTGGTTTTCAGATGTGACTCTTATGGTTATAAATTTTATTTTCCATTGTATGTGCCCACATATATATGTGTACAAGTTTAACATATGGATGGACTCATATATGATGATGGATCCTTTAGTAAAAATGTGCCTCTTAAATCTATTTTTAAAAACACTTATGTACCATTTATTTTCATCCTTCCCTCCACATTTACATAGATTGTTCATCCAAGATTATTTAAAAAGGTCACCTTTATTTGAAAATAAAATGAATGTGGTTTCAAATATTGTGTTCAAAATCGTTGATTATTTGGTACTTTTGAATATGGTTGGTAACTAAATGGAATAAATTCATTTTTGGAACTATTTTTGTATGATTTATGTTTTTACTTGGTTTTGGAAAAAAAATATTAAATGTAAATGTTAAGGCCCAGTTGCGACTTGTGATGTTTTGATAACTGTTTTTTTAGGTGACGGTACGTATAGGCATCGTTTCAACTTTTGGATGGTTTGATTGGTGATGGGAACCTCTATGGTAGTCCCTATGAGGAGAGGGGAATCACATATGTGGTGTCAGTGTTTGGGATAAGAAATCATGGTGGTGGTGGGTTTCAGTTGAGCCACACATGTGAGGACCTCCCCATTCACCATGTACTATTATCATAGGATTAATGGGAATCATCGAGAGGGTTGAGTGATGGTTTCTTATCAACCTATATTATATGGTTTGGTACCCCATATATTTGATGAGGGTCTTGGTGGGATGTACCACTAGATTGGATAGTTTAGAGTGTGAAATTGATTATTGACTATGTAGGTGCACTATATGCCAATAGGTGAGTCCAAGCCGAGTATGCCTAGGGATTTCTTCTGTAGATTTTTATTAAATTCCCATGATTATATATCTAAATTCTTATAGTTTCGTATATTATTATTAGTTACTTATTTTACTAGTATATTCTTAGTCATATACGTACTTTTTTTACTATTTTCCTTCTTGTTCGGTTTCTATTTTGTTTCAGCATATCCCTTTTTATTATCTAGTTTAGAGTCTTTGGTAGGTTTTAGTTCTGAAAATGGAATTTTTTAAAGGATACATATGTTTTAAAAAGGAAGGTTTGGTTTGTTTCTTCTAATGTTAGGTTTTACTAGAAAGATGTGTTTTGATTGTGGAGTGATAAAAAACCTATTTACTATAAGTATTTTAAACTCATGTTCATGGAGTGTTTTAAGGAAGGGAATGTATAGAATCTATGTTGATTTAATACTAATCTATTTATTCTCACACCCTACTTGTGCTACTCAACATTGGTAGACCCAAGATATTTTTCAAGTTTGGGTATCTGGTTCAGTAATGTGTTTAGAACAAGTTGGTTTGTGGATTATGGTGACCAAGAGGTCACATGGATGTCATGTGAGTTTGGATTATTTGGTTTTAGTATTGATTTTAGATTATGTTTCATTTATTTTCAATTTTATCTAGATAGAGTTTTATATTATTTATTATTAGTTACTGGTTTACTATTTCATTCTCTTTTTTAATTGATTCTAGCTGTTTATTGGGTAAAATCATTCCCATATGGTTCTTCACTAATTCCATGTATTAGTCCCCAGCTCTGGAGGATCAGGAATGCCTTTATAGCCTTGTATTATACTGTTTTAGGTGTTAGGTCGGATGGAATCCTAACCTGGTTTGTGACATATATTATATAAATTCATTGTCTCATCGATAATAATATTTTATAATAATAAAAATTGATATAATCCAGAGAAGAAGAATGTTGAATTATTTATATAGTGGTATTAAAATTAGATTATCAAAATTTAAAATTATAATCAATATAATAACATCCTAAAAGTATAAAATCCATCAAATTTAAATTATCTTCGATATAAAATTTATTATAAGGGAAAATAGATTTCTAACAGGATTTTTTTTAAATTATCAAAACTGTATAGTTTAGGGAAACAATATTAGAAATGTAATATTTAAAATTAATTAACTTGACTAAAAAAGAGAACAAACCAATATTATATTATATTTTAATATATAATATCCAATTACATGAATTTTTATATCAATATCTTCTTTAAAATGATCAAATTAATACTCATAATTTTCATATACCATTTTAAGGTAACCATAAAACAATACAATCATCCCACTACCTAATAAAAAAAGTTGTACATAAAATGTAAATAAATAGAACATAAATATAAAATAAAAAATATATAAATTTAATTCACATATATTGATTAAATTTATCAAAAAATAATGTCAAATATATATTTTAAATACCACTTGGATTCATATAAAATCATCTGGAATAATCTAAAAATTACAATTTGTAACTTATTAGTGCATGATTTTAACCAATTTCTCATGAACATATGTTTGAATATACTTTCCCTGCCAAAATTTACCAAATGAGTTTTGTAATACACATTCAATATAATTATCCTATGAAACATGGTTGTGAATAATTAATCATTTTTTCATTTTCACTCTAAAAATAAAAAAAAAATCTCAATGGAATTTATATTTATGTTATGGATCATTAATAAATGTATTTAGAGGAAATGTTTTCATAATATGCCCATGTGATAGAACTATTATACAATTAAAAATCCATTAATATTTTACTACAAGATTTTTAGCATAAATATCTAGTAAAAACCCTAAAGATCCATACGCCTAGTGTATTTGGGAGGCTAGGTTAATTTAACATCACTATTAATAAAACTATAATAGCTTAATCATAAAATCCATAATGTTCTCCTAGATCCTGTTGAGAGGCTAAAACTACATAGAGTGAAACCCTGACCTAAATCACTAGGATTGGGCTAGATTTTTACCTACCCTTATATGTTCCTCCCTATATAGAAGATACTACTAACTAGAAATGAGGCATGAAACGACTCAATTGGGAGACTATGAACACTATAATATGTAATAATCAGAGTAAATAATAGGTAAAATAATTATGTGACTAAATAGTAGAACAAAAATTGAAACAAAATATCATATATTAAAAAAATCAACACGTTCTATAAAAATAGGATATATAATATCCATTGAAACATTTCATGATGTCCCCACTTGTGGTTTATCTATACAAAATAATAATGGATAAAATAAATAAAAAAATAAGAACCACTATAAAGGATCCTTGATTTAATTCTATCACCAAGTCATCCAACCATGTCCTCTGGAAAAACTACATTATGTAAGGCCACTTCTCTTATTTAGAGACAACCATATAATCCTAAACATATGTGTAGTGGAAATATATATTTTTATGTGATAATAGGAATGTATAAACAAAAGTTATAAAATCACATACCTGGTTACTACGTACTTCTTAGGCTAAGACAAACCCTGGTCCAACCTGCTTCAACTTCATATCTGAGGACAAGTTATGTCTTATATTCTTGAAACCGAGACATTACACACGGAAATACTTGTTTTGAAATATTTTATGAGGTAATCATGGCTCATGGTATGCCATTTGGTTTTTATACCCACCAAACTAGCTCTGGTTATTCCATAAGTCTATCATTCCCCATTACTAGTCTCAGGTAGGGTCATAAGTCTGTCATTCTCCATTGATGATCACAGGAAAGGTTTTAAGTCCATAAATCCCCATAATCTTCCATTATATACCCCTCTATAATTATCATTTATCTTCTCACACGTATACCTCCCTAATGGGATTCACTAATCCATGAAGGATTCAATGATTTCTTTGATACAAGACAACAAAAGTCTACATAACATCACAAATATTCATATATAGTCCAATATAAGGAATGTCTTGATATATAAACATGCATAGGCATGTCATGCTAAGATCAGTCCAACATGACTCACACTCACTCTTAATAATTTCATATAATGGGAGGTATCACTTGCAACGCACTCAAGTAATAATTTCTAGTTAAGATAAGTCTCAATAGATACACCCACAAACATATATATGTCATATCAAAGTAGTCCCACAATCCACACACACATGCACAAGCATGTCATATCATTAAAGTTTATATAATTTAACAAATATGGTTTGGAATATATTACATTAATTGTATCAAATCCCAACATCATGGTTTAGAACTCGTATCATTCTCTCAAAACAAAGATTCCATTAACCATCAAAAAGTCACTATATGATATTCAAATAATGACGATATAAGGAAAAAAATCCAAGGGTTATGATTATTATATAATTAAATAATGTTATAGAATATTAAAATAGATCCAATTGAATATGATAACAATAAATAATATCCCAAACTTTTACCTTCCTTTTACTCAATTATCTAAAATGAATCATAATAGATCATGCCATAAGTCCTTGATTAGTCCATTAAAGTTCAATTCATTTGTATTCGCCAAGGAGAATTGATAGTACCTAACAATAACTAGATTAACAAAGAATACATTATGAATTTATTTAAAATACATTAAATCAATGTATCTAAATAAAGTATAATTTATCTCTCAAGGGAAGGAATTACCCAAAAATGTCCATCGGTATCCATAGGTTCAAGATCCCAAGGTCTTGTATCAAGAATCTGGGGCTTCCGGGAGTAAATGTACCAAAATAATTCATATTAAATAATACCACAAACATTTTTTTTCTTGTTTTTCTAAGTATTTCACTTATTGTGTGAGAATCACATTATTATCATAACCACAACACTGTTTGGATTCATGGTTTGGTAAACCATATACCAACCATGATTTTAGATATATTATGAGTTTTATGATTACCTTGTAAATTTAAAGTGTTTATCTATAAACATGCATCAACCATGCACCACACAATGATCTTCTCCAATAGATAAAACCATTAATAGGGGGATCATTTAACACCTTGATATATAAAAACAAAAGAAAACTATGTTCAATATCATACCAGACAAGCAACGACAAGTCTAAAGGAACAATGAAATATTAATTTTTAAATATAACCATCATAACCTAAATGATAAATTAGAAGTTATAAATTATATTAACATTTTTATATAATATAGATAAATTTCCATAAAAATATAAATGAATTGATATATTATTTGTAAATAATCACTCAATTATTTGTAAAGTCATTAATCTCTCCATAAATTCTTTCTCTTCAAATGTGGTTTTATTTATTTTTTAGAGAAAATATTATATTATTATTTTTTAATTTATGAAATTTAATTTTATAAAATTATAACTTTCTTTAAATAGTCATATAAAAATTATCTAATGCTAAATTATTTATATTTTTGTGAAATGTTTATTTTTTCAATGAATACTAAAAAATACTAATTTTAATTGACAATGGTATTTTAATTTAATGTATTTAGAATGAATATTTATATTTTTAATTTTATTTAATATGTTATTATTTCATTTTAAAAAAAATTCAATTTATATTCTTTAGAATAAATTGTGTACTTGAATTTGGAATAAAACATTTTATTTAGAAACTTATATTTAAAAAAAATCATTGCATTTTGTTTTTTAATCATTAATTAATTTATTCCCCTTCTAGAAACTGAATTATAAAACATTAATTCAATATTTATAAATATTTTTCTTCCAAATTTGGTAAATAATACCCTTATATTTTGTGTAATTATTAATAGTAACCATAATAAACAATTATTACCTATGTAAGGCTTATTTGGGAAATTAAAGATAAAATTTTTATGATAAAGGAAAAACACCCTAACACAATAAATTATCCTATTTTATGAGTGTATTTAAACCATTTCCAATATTTTTTAGATATATGGAAACTTTATTAAATATTTCTTTTATTTTTACCTTTATATTATTTTATGAAACGAAAAGTCAAAAATATCAATCTCATTGTTTTATTATCTCTTAATTTTTGAAATCAATATAATTTGTAGATATGTTTGGTTATAAATTTCTGTTTGATAGATAAATAATTTTTCTAAAGGTAATTTATTTAAAATTAGTATTAATAAAATTATTTCTTTAAATTTGTATACAACGATGACAAAATATTTATTCAATCAATAGAAAAATAAAATAAATTTTATAAAATTTTAAAAAATAAATATATTTTGAATGAATTAATTTCTTCCAAAATACATTTAGTTGATAAAATGTTCCTGATATATGTGATAGTAATATATTTTAATTAACTTTATTTTCTTTTGTTTCTAAAGAAAAATTAATTTAATAGTTTAAAAATTAACATTAATTTTATTTTATAATAAAAATAATTTTATAAAATTATGTAAAATATATAAAAATATATCACAGTATAAATGATTATTTTATGGTTAAAAACATCATCCATGTTCTATTTATGGGCCAATTTCCCTTTCATAATAACAATAATAATAACACCAAAAGTGTAAAAACAATGTTATCTCTATAATTTTTAAAATGGTTAACTAAGGGTTAAAACAAAAATATAAGAATAATAAAATGGTATTTAAAAGACCAAATTTTACTGGATGAGATTATGTTGGAATATAATGATCATGTATTTGAAATATATCATTTTTGATCCATTTTTATATTATAAATAATTTATATTAATATAATACAATAATAATTTCTAGAAGTGCCCCTCCCCTCATAAAATTGTATATCTTATCCTCTTTTCCTCACACATAAAATTACTTTTAATTAAATTAATCACTTATAAAATACATTATTATATTACCTCCCCGTATTCTAAAATTTCTTTTTTGGATGAATACCAAACCTATAAATTTTAATGTGTAAATAAAAAAAGTTTTCCATTGAAGATGTATTGTCTTTAACCAAATGTTTTTGTTTTATTTCATCTTCCACTTCTTTCAAATACACTTATAAATGAAAATATAATAATATAATTATATTTAATATACATATATTTTATTATTCTAACATTATAACCTACATCCATCACATATCTCATCAAATGGGAAACAGAACCACCTTTCAGGTGTATGGGGGACTACCACCTCGCAAACTAATCTAATTCATTTTCTATCATCACCTCTCACAAATTTTTATGATGATATATTAAATATATGTATATGATATTCGTAGCATATTTATCATTATTAAAATTTTATATACCATAAAAATTATTACTTTTCTATTCATTAAAAAGAGATAATGTCGTTCATGCATACATATGGATTACCACCATCACGATGCTGGGTGATTTTCTTTTCATTCACACATCACATGAATGGAATATTTATAAGTGTATTTAAATTAATAATTTGATATTTGTGATATAATTATCATTATTTAATGATAAAATTATGCTTAACACCTTTCAATCTTGATCATTGAAAAATGGGAATGATACTCATGTGTACATATGACTTACCATCTACATGAATGTAGCACTGTTCATTTTTCATAACCATCAATAACAGTATTTTTATAAAAGTAAAATTTATTTATAAAATTGATAATTATGTTTGTATTATTATTTATCATATGATGTAATAATTTCCACTATGTCTGTAGAAAATATTTAAATTTATTTTTGTACATATTAGTTGAATATCTTCCAAACATTCATCATGATCTTAATTGATTTTGAAATTTTATATAAAATGGAAATAAATGAAATAAATGTGAATAAAAAACCTGAAAATTTTCTCAATAAATTAAATAGTTAATATATGTTTATTATTTGGGAATAAAATAATTGTACATGATGATTCAAAGTTGAGGTAAGGGACACTTTACATTGAAAGAATTATTTTTAATGGATTAACTATTTATTTTATAAATAATTCACTTCCAGTTTCATGATATTAAAATTATTTTAATAATATATTTATAAGGATATAAATGAGTTATAAAGTATATTTCATTTCATTTTTCACTTTATTTATAGGGGTTTTAAAGGAAAAATCTTATTTATTTTATATGCAATGTTTGGAATTTTATTACAAAACTAAAAAATTATATTTTATCATATAAAGAATCAACAGTTTATCCCAATTTTGTAACCATTATTTGAATTTTTTATTCCATTATATGATTAGATATATTCTTAAATAAAGAATAATATTTTTATTTATCCTGTATATTAGTAAAATGGGTTTTAAATTGAATTATTATTTTTATATCTATAAAACTTTTTCTTATGGGTATATATGATCAATACAAACCAGCTATTCCTTGGGGTTATGGTCAATCACTGTAAAAACAATTCAAATTTAACTTTTAATTAATTTAATGAATATATATTTTGTATCTATGTCACTCACATACATACCTAGCTTTTTCTCCCTTCCCTGAATGGTGTAATACATACCATATGATCATTTATCAATATGATACTTTATAAAATATCCTTGGATTATGATATGGGGATAGATTATGAAACACATTTCTTTCCATGTGTATTTGTTTTATTATACCTTCATATTGATTTCATTCAGTGGAACACATAATCATTAACATCATATGATTGGTTTTCCAAGATAACGCAATAATATATTTGGAAATTTTTTGTCTCATGTAGAGTTTTGTATGGGATTAGGGAGTAAACATGTTCCTTGATTATACTCTGTAGACCATGAGATATTGTATTGGAAGTTTGAATTAATTAATTTTTTTCAATGGTTTGTTTTTCTTTAACATTTCATATCATTCCATAGTAATATAATATTATGTTAATTATGTTATTCTCCTATGTTATTTTTCAAGACCTAATATTTAAATCATATTATGTGCTACATTAAAAGGGGGAAATATATAACTTTCTTTAGAATTTATTCATATGTTTTTCATAATAGAAAAGGATCCTTTATGAGTAATATTTTCCCTTTAGGATTTATTATGATATTTTTTTAAATAAATATTTTGGATTAAAAATTGGTTTCATAGGTAATAAAATTTTCATTTTGGCTCAATTTATAATTTTGTAAATATATATATATATAAAAACACATATATATATATTCATAAACTAACATGATTCTATTTTTCATTTTATGTCCATTACCTAATCATTTTTATGCTCATTCTACATTTTTAAATGATTTTAATATGGTTTTAATAATTTATAGGTAAATAGATGAGTTGAATATAAAAATTTTGAATATATTTTTAAAAAAGATAAAATTTTATATCATAATGTTTTTTTTCCAAAAATGATTACTTAGTAGAAGTGTCAGTTTTTTATTTAAAATTTATTTAATTATGTATGGTATCCAAATTCTATAAAACTATAAACAATAAATATCCAAAATTTTAAGACAGTTAATTATTGACTTAAAACCCAATATTATTTAGTTAATATGGATATTTCATTTCAGTTGGTATAAAATGAAAAGTTTAGATAAATCTGGATATTATGATTTTTAATGAATGTTTTTCCTAAGTGTTATGGATACCATCATGGGTTTATATTTCTATTTTTGAACAAAATTATAAAGGCATAAATACCCATATTGAGGTTATATGTGATGGTATTTTAATGTGATCAATGAAATTTTGGGATAAATTTTATTGGATTGAGGTTTTTTAATAATGAAGTTTAAATAAATGGATTATTTTAGAAGAATGATATAAAATTTCTAGGTTAGAAGATGAATGGTATTATAAAAACTTTTAGGTTATAAAAATATTTAACATTGTAGTAGTTTTTTTATTTCTAAGAATTTTCATTTTATTTCTAGGAAATTATAATACTTATATTAATATAGTTTTATTAAAAGGATAACATGTCACATATAGAATGTTCATGGGGATTGAAACATTAATCAAAGTTAGAAAAGGGTGAAACACCTACCATTGTACATCATGACGTACAAGTTAGAATGATTGTATTTGTATACACAAATTATTTTTTAGATAATGATGAATTTTTTTTAATGTATATTTTATTATATATATATATATAACCATGGGGATGAAATGTGATTGGTTATTAAGTAATTAATGATATTTCTTAATAATTTCACTATTTTGGGAACCATATATGATTAAGGTAAAGTGAATATTACAAGATTTTATTTAAGGAATAATATTCAAATTTCATTTTTCAAGAATATATGAATTTAATGTGGCTTTATGGTAATTGAATGTACTTATGTAAATGGTTAGAATATTTTGGGGATTATTTTATTTGGGAATTATCTTTTTTTGTATATGACTTTATGAGTGACTGATATTTGATAGATATAAATGATAAATCAATATTTATAGATTATGTACTCATATCCTTGTAATTTATTAGTGTTTAGTTTGGTCATTTTATTAAATAATCAATGTTGTTCTTTGGGTATTATTCTTGAGGATTTGGAGAATAATCTTGTATTTATTCATATGATTGTTTATTTACTTAGTGATTTATCTAACCTAGTGTTAACTATTTTTTTAATTTCTAAATAAAATATTTATATCTTGTTATCATTTTTAGGATTTTGTAGAAGTTGATTTTATTCTATCAAGAATAAAAAAAATCATCATAATTACTCATGCTTTGGAGAAAAATGTTAAATCATGGTAGAAATTTATTAAAGGATGAAATTTTACTTTTCAAGAAATTATATTTCCTTATGTTTTCAATATATATAGTAAATTAGTTCTTAAACTCTCGGAAAATAATACAAAAAAATATCATATTAACAGCATTCTTGGTGAATTTATGGTCTTTTTTACATGTCATTGACTTACTTATATTAAATTTCTCTTGATCATTCACATTATCATGATTAATGATCTCTATCAATCAAAATTATTATTTATTAATTATAACATCATTCTATTCCCATACTTTAGCATCCCATTAATGTTATCATATTTTGGAAACCTAGTTCTTTGATACTCTGGATGACCATCATATTTCCCTTTTCCTTTTTTCAAGAGAATGTTTTATTATCCCTTTTTATGATGTGAGATTTCAACAAAGGTATTTTCAGATGTCAAATTATTGGTTACCGATATCATGTTCAAATTGAGAAAATGAAATTTATTAATCTGGTGGAGAATATAACACCATGAGATTTTAAAAAAAACTGTGTTCCGTAGCATATTCAAAATGGAATACCGAGCCTTAAAAAACAAAAAATATAATTTTTTCAAATATAATCATTATTACCAAGATGATAAATTAGATGGTATGAATAATAATATCTTAATTATGATAAATATATATATATATAATGGTCCAACTAAATATAAATTTATTGATAAATACTTAGAAAATAATCACTACAGGAAAAATGGCTTTTTGCGACGGGTTATTTGCGACGGGATTTATTCCCGTCGCAAATAGTCCCGTTAGAAACTTATTTGCGACGGGGGCATTTTCCCGTCGCAAATAACTAGTTATTTGCGACGGGAAAATCTCACCCGTCGCAAAAGGATTGGCGCGCATAGCGCGCCAAACCGCGGGAAAGGTATTTGCGACGGGTGGTTACCACCCGTTGCAAATAGCCGGCGGCGGTAAAAACTATTTGCGACAGGAATATACCCCCGTCGCAAATAGTGTGTCGGCGGGTTTTTATTTGCGACGGGACCCGTCGCAAATAACTATTTAACTGTTGACCGTGATAAATGCGGGTTAAAGTATTTGCGACGGGTCCCGTCGCAAATAGTGTGTCGGCAGGTTGTTATTTGCGACGGGACCCATCGCAAATAACTATTTAACCGTTGACCGTGATAAATGCGGGTTAAAGTATTTGCGACGGGTCCCGTCGCAAATAATATTATTTGCGACGGGTATACCCGTCGCAAATAGTCCTGTCGCAAATAAGCTAACCTATAAATACCCCCATCCATTTTTTTTTCATTCATTCTCAACTTCTCTCAAAACTGTTTACAGTTTATTAAGTTTAATTTTTTTTTTGCAGAGTTGATATTGAAGTCTTCAACAATTATCGGAGATAAACTTCAAATCCATTTTAAAGGTACTTATGTTATTTTTAATTTAATAATTATTTTAATTTTTTTATTAGTTTTAATTATTTTTAATTAGTTTTAATTAGTTTTAATTTAATTATGTTTATATTGTTTTTTTATTTAATAAATTTAAGTTATTAGTATTCATAGTTAATGGTAATTAGGTGTAATTAATAATAATTAGAAATAATTAATAATGATTAGGAATAATTAATAATAATTAGTAATAATTAGGAATAATTATAGTTATATATATATATAGTTATATATATTTATAGTTATATTTATTCGTATATTAATATAGATTTATATTAATATAAATATATTTGGTTATATGAATATATATATATATATATATATATATATATTTATTCATATATTAATATATATATTTATTCGTATATTAATATATATTTATTCTATTTATATATATATATATGTAGTTATAAGTTTTTATTCGTATATTTATTTGTATATTAATTAATATATATTTATAAGCTTGGTTTTAAATAAATTTATAAAATATGTGTTTTTATGTGTATTTATAAATAAATAAATAAATAAATACATATATACAATACAGACACACACACATACACATACACACACACACATATATATATATATATATGTATAGTTATGAATGAATACATAGAAATGAGGGGGTGAAAATCCTCTGATAATGTTAAAACGACTATAACTTCTAATCCATAAGTCCGTTTCAACTTCACAACCAGTCAAATTGAAGAACATGAAACGATCTTCGATATGATATGAAGTACAATCCAAACGGACATCCGGATCGGAAGTTATAGCCGTTTGAATGTTAAAAGGACCATAACTTCTAATCCAGGAGTCCGTTTCAGCTCCACAATCAGTCAAATCGAAGAACATTAAAATATCTTCGACATGATATATGGTAGAGGTTTATCGGACATCGGGATAAGAAGTTATAGCTGTTTGAACGGTGAAAAACCGGGGTGCCCCGACTAAAAACTCAGTTTTGGAGGCCTTCGGGGCCTTTTTGGGCCTCGAAAAAACATTGGACGGGTTCCACCCGTCCATAGGGCTGTAGAGCTCTTCGCAAGCTTCGATTTGATATGCTGTAGAGCTCAAACAGAGTCCCGGATCAAAAGTTATGGCCATTTGAAGTTTGGGTTTCATTTTTTTCTTATTTTCCATCTTTCATTAATTTTTTTATTTTTTTTATATTCAAAGAGTTATTAAATGATTATTAATTGATAAAAATTAGGTAATTATTAATTAAAAATATTTTTTAATTTATTTTATAACCCTCTTTTACTAAACATCTTATAAATTAATGTTATATTTCCATAGATCCTTTCTAAAACGTATTTATAAAATAAATATTATATTTATATCAATATAAATACGTTTATTAATTTATATATTAATAAATATTTTTTTAATTTTTTTAATTTTTTTAATTTTTTTTTTATTTTTTTTATTATTATTTGCGACGGGCCCGTCGCAAATAGTTGATTCGAGGCAACTATTTGCGACGGGAAAAGGCCCGTCGCAAAAACTTATTTGCGACGGGCCCGTCGCAAAAGTTTTTTTAAAAAAAACCACAAAACTATTTGCGACGGGCCCTTTTCCCGTCGCAAATAAGTGTTTTTGCGACGGGCCCGTCGCAAAATTTTTTTGTTGCGACGGCGTTTTCCGCAACGGGCGATTTGCGACGGAGCCCCGTCGCAAAAGGCTATTTGCGACGGGATCCCGTCGCAAATGACCCGTCGCAAATGCCTATATTTCCTGTAGTAAATTACTCATTTTTAATAAAGTCATTTGTTTCTTAAAAATACGCTTTTTTCAAAAATGGGTTTGTTCCTTTTTATGAAAAAATATTATAATTTACTTTTAAAACTTTTTAAAATTTAATTTTATAAAAAGGATATCAATTTTTAAATCAAAATATAAAAATTAGCTTATGGTGATATTTTGGGATTTTTTTTAGATGTTTAACTTTTCAATTTATAATGAAAAAATAATAATTTTTATTTAATAATGTATTTTCATTTAAAGTATATAAAAATATAAATTATATTTTTTATTAAATATAATCCAATTTTAGTCATTATATAGATTTTATACATCAATTCAGAATAATAAATTTATTCTTAAAATGCATTTCTCAAGAAAAATATTTTTCAATGAATTTTGAAATATAATCATAAATTAACTTCTAACACTTATATAAATTTAATAATTAAAATATGACTTCATTTTTGGAAAAAGGGGGTCCCAATTTAGTAAATAGGTCCCTTTTATTGATGTCTATTATTAATTTTATCCATAGTAAATAGTTGTCCCTATGGTAAGGGTAAATAGGGTAATTAATGGTTAAAATAATATGATAGGAACTAAAAAATAACCCTAACACTTTCCATTATCCTATTGGATGATTTTTTTTCTTTTCCACCCTTTTATTGATTATATTTAAACTTCGAGCCATATTTCTTTGATTTTTATGTAAATATTAGTTAAAGTAATAAAAAGTAAACAATGTCATTCTATTTGTTTTATTATTTATGATTTTTTGACATTGGGATAAATTGAAGATATTTTCTATCCAAAATGGCCATTTAAGATATGAATAATTTTTTTATCATGTTAATTTGTTTATAATTTTAATTAATTAAAATTAATTTAATGTTTACGCATCACCATCGCAATATTTCTCTAATGAGTTAAAAAATAAAATAAGTGATTCTAAACAAATTAAATGTAATATAATATGAATGAAATAATGTTTTACATAAGTTATATTGACAAAAAATAATATATCAATGAGTTTTCAAATAAATATATTTTAATTCTTTATCTCTCATGATTTTTTAAAGTAAAATAAAATAAATAGTTCAAAAATTAACATTAATGATATTTGGTTATAAATAATTTTTTATTAAATAAATTGAAGTTAAAAATAATTTAATATTATGAAAACTTATTATGATATGTTTTATAAAATAAAATATGGTACATTTATTTTACAATATTCATTTTAATGTAACCTTTATTATATCTAAATATTAAAAAAAATAACTATAATTAAAAAAAGTTTAACTAGGGATAAAAAAAGAAGACAAGGGAATGAAAATAGTCTAAACTACTAAAAATATAACTATAAGGGGTTATTTATATCCTTCTTCACCCTATATTTAAAATATATGATTTTGGGTTTATTTTTTCTATAGAAATAATTTATATTAATTTAATAATTTAATAAATTTCAAAAGTTCCCCACCCCTCTCTTATAAAAGGGTACCTCCTCTCCCCATTTCATTAAGATTAAATATTATTTTATATTATAAAATAAAAATATAAATACTATCTAAAAATATCTCTCCAAATTTAAGAAGAATTTTTTGGGCATAATACCATCCTTATAGGGTTTAATGTGTAATGTATAGGAAGTTGTCAGATTGAGAGTTACAATCAATAACCAAATGTTTTAGTTTTATTTCCCCATATATCTTCATAAAAACTTATTCATCCAATTTTATATAATAAAAATATTTTATTAAATATAATGATAGGTTTTTAAATTAATTTTATAACCTAAATCCATATCATATTCCTTCAAAAGGGAAATGAAATAATTTTTTATGTGATTGGAGGATTACCATCTTAGAAACAGATGAAATTCATTTTTCATCATCACAAATCATAGTAAATTAATTTGAGTTATTTACCATATATATATATATATGATATTCATGAAATATTTATAACTTTTTAATAAAAATATAATATATATTTTCTTTCCATTTAATTCATATAAAATTGATAATGTCGTTCATGTGTACCTGTGAATTACCTTCTCCATGAATTAATGTCATTTTTTTAATAAATGAATCAAATGGATGGTATATAAAAATGTATTTAAAGAAAAAATTTGATATATTTCAAAAAATTATTTTTATTTAATGTAATAATAATATATTCATTATTTTTATTGTTGTCATTTAAAAATGCCAACATTTATGGTACATACGGCCTACTGTCTCCATGATTGTAATGTAGTTCATTTTTCATAACCATCTTGAGTGGTTGGTTTTGAAAATATAATTTATTAATTAAATTAATAATTATTTCCAAATTATAATTTTTTATATGATTTAATATTGAATCCTTTGGCTATATCTAAAAAAGCGATGTCATTTTGGACATATGTGCTGAATATGATCAAAACAATAGATGTGAGAATAATTGAATATGAAAATTTATATAACATTGTAATAAATTTAATTAAAGGATTAATAATACTGAAACAAATTTGAATTAATTAAATATTTAACATAACAATTATTTACGATGAAAAGGAATGGAAATGATAATTAAGACTCGAGGTAGGGCAGACATTGCATTAAAATTTTCATTTTATATGTTTCAAAGATTTATTTTGTAAATCTATGTCTTCTTTTTCAATATTCTTAAAATTATTTTATTGATGTATTTATAAGATAATAAATTAATTATAAATTACATATTATGAATCTTTTTTAATTTCATCCAATGGTTTTTATATGGAATCTCTTTTCATACTTTTTACTGAACTTTTTGGTTTTATTTACATAAAAAAATATTCCCTTTTAAAATATATGACATCAATTTTCCCCACCCCTTTAAATGTTATTCCATTAATATATTCCTCTATAAAGATCCATTTTTTATTTAATAAAAAACCCCTTCCTTGGGATATATGTATTTTAAAAAAAATTATCAAAATATAATGGATATTTTGATATTTGGAAATGTTATTCTTATAGGTGTAAGAAATATTCCTAAACCATCGTTTTAATTTAGGTTATAATCATCATCTGTCTAACACTCATTCAATCTCACATTAATTTTATTTATGTATTATAAATTCTATATATATTTCTCTCACATATGCATTTATATTATTATCCATTCCTTTTATTGGGTAATACTTTCCTTATGTTCATTTCTTAAATGCCTTATTTGTGTAACCTCCATTGATTATTATATGAAGCGAGATTATGAAACCAATATATATCTAGAGGTAATTATTATGATTAAAAAATATTAATGATGTCCTTTTGTATAATACAAATCATTAACATGTTATTATTGGTTCACCTATATGGTGCTCTAATGTAGTGGGTAATATTAATTTCTCATGAGACAATATGGATGAGATTTGGAGAAAACCTAATACATGATGGGACATCATCCACTAAGTGGTGTTGTATTCGTAGTTAGCCTTAAATTATTCTTGTGTCATTTTTTGTGTGGTTTCTACATTTAATATGTTTCTAGAATTTTTTGATACCATATTCTTTATGTTATACTCAATGCACTTCATCTTGACTTTATATATAAGGTAATGTATATGATAATTTATAAGGTAACATGTATATCATTTTTTACAATGTTTTTCATATGTTTTTCTTGATTTTATAGGAATATTCGTGATTTTAGTTGTTCTTAGAGATTTTTTATGAAATATATTTTTAAAAAGAATTGGGTTGAAAAAATGGTTTCTTCAGTACTAAAAATCTTTTTTAGTAAAAAGTTTAATTTTGAAAAATTAAAATATTTTATAAGTATTCATGAGATAATGCATTTATTTCATTATTTTTATTTCCATTAATATTATTTTCTATGATAATACAATATTTTAAAATGGTTTTCAAAGGGTTTTAAATATGAGTAGGGAAAAATATGTGTTTAAGATGAAAATTTCAATGATATTCCATTAAAAATGGTTTTACCATCAATGTTTTCTCTTGTGGGAAAAATAAGATACTACATAGATGTGATTCCATTTTGATTTAATATTTATTAATTTTTGGTGATGACATAATTTTTTAAAAATATGATGTTTAAGTATCCAAAAATATAAGAAAATTATTTCCTAATATAAAACTGAAGATTATGTAATGTTTCATGATGGGACATTCAAGACCCACATGGCTTACCTTAAGTATTCTCAAATTGTACTTCCACTTAAAGGATACATAAACCACCCATAGCCACCCAAAATCTAGCTTATAAAACATATAAACAATAAATAAATCATAAAGGCTTTAATTAATTCTAAAAATAATGAATAATGAACTAGTAAATTCTAAATATATTACTATATCCTCCTCTATGTAATTCTCACCCAAGAAATTTTTCCCTAGAGGTCCTTATTAAACAACTTGGGCCACAATACCCACACATATGAATCCCTCTATGAATATTATTCTTAATTATAACTATATATGATTTAAATTCATATGAGAGGTACCAAATCTCCTTGCAATACTATTTCAATATGATCAATAATATACAAAAGTCATTCCTTGAATAAAGCATCCACCTCCAAATAATCAACTTCATTATCAATCACAAGTGAAGTATTTTTATCATACATTTTAATCAAATGAGAATTATTAACATCGTGTATACATCAATTTCATATACAAAGATCTAATTATTAAGCCACTATCCCAATCCATTCAACTATATCAAACGGTTCCACAAACCAATGTGTGAATTTACGCTTCTTCTTTAATTATTAGTTCCCCAATTGAGGAAATTCCCTTAAGAAACATATTATCCCATAGTAAAAATCCAAGGTAAAAATAATTTACATGTAGATGAATGATTCTTACTATATTTAGTATCAAATTATATCCATATTAACTAAAATTTCTAAGTAGTTTACTGAACTATACTAGGTCTAATAATTATAAACTCTCCAACATTTCAACTAACAACCCATACAAGTAGTCCCTCTCATGATGAAGAGACATTTAAAAATAACTCCTTAAATTCCTATGTCTAGATTTTAAAAATACACCTCATTAGGATCAGTCAAATGACTCATCTAATGAATAAAGTATTAAACCATACTAACTCACATCATATATCTCTCATTATGACATATGCCTCACACCATAGGTCAGAGTCACATGTTCATTCTTGATGACCTCTGAATTATACTCTCAAATTATTGTATATCACCAATAGATATTACTTTGATGCTAACATTCATGAAAAAAATCCAGCAACCTATACGCATGGGTTAGGTTCTACTATACACCATTCTTGATGTACACTAAAAAATTAAATCTCTACCAATATAAAAGAATGAATATATTTATCTTTTAGGAATACACTAAAAATAAAAAATAATTACCAATAAATCTTGAATAATATCACATCACTAAAACCAATGAAACAACTTGAGGACCAAATCCAATGACCTATAAATTGATCCTTTACTATAACTCACCACAACTTCACATGGTCTAGTATGTGACCAACAAAATAGTTAGAATATTTCACACTATAAATAAATATTTATAATATTTATAGACCATCACACTAAACTCAAAATATATTTGTTCTTCAAGAATTAAAATTTAATCCCCACACTATCTGACCATTGAGAGGTCATTTATCATTTTTTAGAGTAATTTTTCATCTTGTACCCCTATAATACAATGACATAGTGCCACTTATTTACTCCCTTGAAGAGGTCATGCCTCACTCATTAGTTAGACCCCTATTCCTAGTTCTTATCAATAAAGAATCCCCAAATTATATAATAATGATATTTCTGAGGGTTGTTTAACAGATTAACCACCTATCAACTACTATAATAATTAATCGCATGAGAAACCACTACTATAATCTCAACAATGATATTGTTCCAGAAGTATCATCCCACCCATTTGTTTATGAAGAAATATCAAACAATATCCTCTTATCCAATATATCTATTACATAACCTGATATGTAACTCCATAATTTTATCCATAGATTTTTACCATTCATGAGTAAACCTTCCACTATGGAAACTACACCCACATATTTATAAAACCCATCAAATTGGGAATAAAATTTCATTATGGTTCACAAAAACAATAACTTGAAAGCTTGAAACCTAATTATAGGGAAGTTAATTATTATTCTCGTGATAAAAATGGATCAATATAACATACATAATGCATTAAGTACTCCATACATCAAGGAAATATAAAATTTCAGAATAGTTATCCAATGAAACACTAAACTTACCAAGGGTTTACAACACTAAACCCTAGTTCACTAAAAAATAAATCAACATTTATTATCATTCTTCATGACTATCTTCGACAAGTAATTATAGTTAACACACATCATTAAACAAGAACACATAGCCCCATAAAGGCCACATTTATTCAATATTTATGATCCATCACAATCACTCCCCTTTTATTGAGTAATCTAGATCAACAATATAATTCTTATATAGAATCATTATTTTCCCAAAAATCTATACGAAATAGAATAAATTTCTATAGAACCAAAATTTAAACCATTAAATTACTGTTTTTTAGGTCCACTAGGCTTAAATACCCTAAAGGGGGGGTGAATCAGGGTATGATATATTAAAACAACTACCCCTTTTGATATTGTTTTGTTTTTAGGAAAAACTATCTTCTCTCTCCTTCCTATTATAGAGTATAAACATACCTCAATACATGAAAAGGACACAACAATTTTACTTCGTTCACCCTCATTGGGCTATGTTCAAGGAGAATACATTGTCAAAGTGTCGATGTACAAAATCCACTATAATCGCAGTGTTGTATACAAGTTCGAAGTGGACTCACTATCCCTCCTAGTTTAAAACCAATCAAAATTTGAAATCTCACTACTCTCTCAACTTAAGGGTGATCACTGCTTCTTTAGAAGATTCACTCATAGTTTAAAGACTAGTAGGTCCTTTCGTTATATCAAATGAATTCATCCTCCAAAGTATGTAGATTATTTGTTGAATTCAAATATTAATCCATTTATGAATACCCCTTTTACACTGAACACTTGGAAATAATGCCTGAAATATTTTTTCATATCTTGCTACTTTTCAAATCTCCCTATTTTGAAAAGATCAAACAATCTGTTTTAATTTTCCTGTCCCTTCGGAAAGAACACACCTTCCTAGAGCATACTACTTTGTAGAGTACACTACTTTGCAGAGAAAATTGCATCACAAAGAAAACTACTTTATATAGTGAATTTATTTTTCAAAGCTCGTACAAGCCTTTGTGAAGCAAACCTCTTTTGAGAAGCTATATTAGCCACTGTGATTATCCTTCCTTTCACGAAGCACACTATCTCATGAAATAATTTTACAGTTCAATAGCTATATGTTTTTCATGAAAACTATTTACTCCTATCTTGGTGGTAGGGTCCTATTTATAGTTGTTTCCCACTGACTCAAGAACCATCCATGCCACGTTAGGTCCATGTAAGCCCAAGCCATAGATCTCCAAAATTTATGCTGAAATTATCTCTATTTCATGAAGCACCATAGAAATTTTTGGACCACAGAGCTCATTGTAATCATATATCATTTTGTCAATTCCTTTGCACCGCTGTTGCAATGCACCCTTGTAATTCTCTTCACCTCTATTGTTCGTGATGCTCATTGTAATGGTAGAGCTCACCATAGACATTTTGTATGTATTTGTGAAGTCAAAATTGTATCTATTATTTTTGTACTTCCTTTATATTGTCTTTGTTTTTCATGCTTCTTTGTCAACATGGGTTGTCAATAATATCTCTGGAACTGGATAATTCACTATGAAATCCTTCATTTTCAATAATCACAACCAACCCAAAAATATTTCATTTTTACCTTGAGATATTTTTTCCAAACACTTTTTATATACAAACTATGAAGAGTTATATATATATATATATTCCCAAAAGTGTTTCCCCTTTTACAGTTGGTGAATACATAAGCAATCAGATATACTATAAACTACACATAATTATCATGGTAAAACCACTCCGTGATATTGGTCGCCAACATCAACCAGCTCACACAAATTAAATCATCTAAATACACTTCCAAAAATACATGATTCCTTGATCATTGTAACTCAAATACTCAATGGTTTTTCAACATGATATTATATAAATCATTTTCATATCACACATTCAGAATATTATGTCTCTCACTATTTTTTAAACTCTATGGAACTAACAACAATGTTATCACATAAAAAGGCCAACATTGGTTTTCATGGAGAATCCAAAAGCTAAAAAATCTATTATAACCTATAAAATCATACTTATGAATCTATAGAGAAGGTCCCTTTTGAACCAAAATATTTGGTTCACATAATAAACCCATATAAGTAGTGGAATACTACTAATTTATAGTCTTATTCATTCAAAACATATGTATAAACTGCTTCAATGTCCATGACACTTTATCTAGGTCACACTTTGTTGAAAAGACATTAATTGAAGAATCCATATATTTAGTTATATAATGTTCAAGAATTTCCACATAATTTATCTATTCCCCATGACACACACCAATTACCTCATATCCTATTAACATCATACTCTCAAGTCACACAAGGCATAGAGAACAAACAACTCACACACCTCACATGGCCTATGAAGCCTAATTCTACCAATGAAATTTAAAAAACCAACTTCCAATGAGTGAAACCATATGCCATACACTAATAACATCTAGACTCTCACACCTAGTTATAAATATCAATTTTATTGGGAAACATCACACATAAACACATCTCACCAATGGGTCCTTACCTAAAACGAGACACCATTAGATTGACCACTAAAGGGTTTCACATATCCCTCATGGTTCACACAGCCACTAAATTCATGTAACCCTTCCATACTCACTTGGTAGATAACCACATACCCATTACTTAAAAATATAACATGGGAAAAAGTACTTTGAATGGTACATCACAATCCAAGGCTCCAAAAAAACTACCCATCCTATTTCAATCACATCCCTAAAGGAAGCTATTAACTATGAAATAAATCTATATCATAACCTATAAATCCAAAAATAAAAATATAAATCTTGATATCCAACTATTATTTCCCTAAAAAATAATTATCATGATGTATTCTATATGGACACACGTATTTGTTATAATAAACATTCGTTTTAAAAGTATCTAATGAGAACCAAAATATCTTGAATCCATACACTGAATAATTTAAATTTTAAAAAAATGTTATTTGAAACCATATTTTTACAAAAAAAGTTGAAAATCACATAAAAACCCATTGAAAAAAATCCAATTTTAAATCCCACATTTCAAATAAACATTGTGAAATCTGTTGTTTTTTATCTTTTGTAAAAAATTCAGAAAACTAAAAACTCCATAGAGTTCACCATCCCATAAGGTTGAAATAACTTTTTAAAATACCAATTACATTCAATAATCCCATTGAAATACTATATAAAATAATTATAATAAAAATTATATCTTGGTAGAATATATTTTTTCAAATCCTTTTAGAAACAATAATCCCATTAAAAATTTAGAAAACAAATTCCAAGTGAATTTCTTTTATATTAAAATTTCTGAAATATTAAATATAAATGTATTTATAAATTAAGCACACAAGGAATAATATTTCGACCTTTATAAGGAAAATATATATAAAATAAATGCCTACACATTATTCATAATAAAGAAATATAATATTTTATGACTTGTTTGTTCTATGAAATATATGTAATTATTACATTGAATATAAAGCCATAGGCTAAACCATTATTCATGAACTAAAATAAAATTTCTAATAAAAATAAGAGAAAAAACCCATAAAACATAACTCTAAAATAATGTGCATCACTTTATGTGAAATTAGTAAATATTTCAATTAAAAATCAAAAACAACATTCCCACTACTAGTAATATAGGCTTTCACTCATTCATGGATTGGATAGTCCTCAGAAACTTTTACTTGCTATTTATTTAAAATAACCTATCTAATATTAAATAATCAAAAATAGTCATTAAAAATAGAAATAAATACCCCTAATATCAATTTATAACACCCTGACCCGAATCACTCTATTCAAGATGTTTGTTGCATTACCTTTTGAGGGCCTCCCTATACACATGAGGAAACCAACATTTGTGGATGGACTTTTTTGTAACAATGGGGAGAGTTTTTTATGGGTAAAAAAATACCATTAACATTACAGATTAGTATAAGAAATAACCAAAGTAAATAGTATAACTATAAAGGAACCTAAAGATCATAGAGGAATAACATCAGCCCATTCTCTAATATTATGAAATAAAATATCAGGTGAAGTGTGTAAAGAGGTCAACACATATGTTAGATATATAATAATAATAAATGATAATAAAAAACACGTATCATTTACATGGATCTTGTAGTTTTTTCAATCATTATCCTAAAAAACCTAATACCCCGGTATAACATGCCAGTGAAGGGTCACTGCAAAAATCTTATATCCAGATCAAATATTTATACATGAAAATTGAGATTCCCATGTAATATTCAATTATGAATTTCAGTTGGAAACCTATAATATGTACATAACATATTGGTAGACATTATAAATAAGTGTATGTGATTAAATTAATTTAAATTCAAGAGTAAAAAAATATGTCAGGTCATCATGCACTACCCAAGAAATAATGAATCCTAAACTGATATTATTCAAGACTATGCTGTAGGAGAGAATATATCTAGATTATATGAATCTCATAACATAATAGAAAGAAAACATAATTATTATAATAAGTGATGATCCCATCAAACCTTGATTAAATCCATAAGGCTCCCATACCCCATCAACTAACTTAGATCAGGACACAGGGTATTAATATCCCATTTCGTATCATAATTGAAGCCTTAAGTCCATAGTTCCCTACCATTTTCCATTCAAAAACCCACCATAACCATATTTTTATATCAAACATGCTCCCCCTCTTAGGGATTAACCAAGAAATTAATGGTCCAAATTTTAATTTTATTAAATATATCACATGTTTACAGACTATAAAAATTAATACATACAAATGATATAGCATGTAATGTCTTGATCTATACACATAGAGAAGCATGTCATGTTAAAACAGGTCTAATTTATACACATATATTTATAGTCATGTCATATCAAGAGATGTATTTTTGAACACATGAACACAGAAACATGTCATGTCAAGAGATGCCTCAAAGGTCGCACACCCACATACCCTGTCATGTAAAATCAAGAGTGGACACTTATGGTACACACACATGTATAATATTTTCATACCAATAAATTTTTTTATAATTATGGTAACATGTTATAAAACATTCTACTATAATCTTGTTAAATCACAAAATAGGTTTAGCAAACCAAATCAACCTTACTAACCAATGATCTCTTAAACCATACCCAGATAATTACATAAGAATCTAGGAGTTTAGATCTCTAATATGAAAATTTTAGTGGATATTAGTTTCTAATTACTCAATGGTATCCAATTTTATTAACATATCTTGCTGAATATGAAATGGATCATAACAAACACAATATTCCACCTTTCTCTACCTCAATATTCATGAAGGAATCGCATTTCATAATGTATGAAATCATATTTTCAACCATCATAGTCCATATATATGGTTATATGAAATGATATGAGAGAGGATAATAAATGAGCAAATGTATAATGGGAAAAATTTCACATAACTTGAAATTCATGGGACCTATGTTTCTAAATCTAATGGAATTACTCTCCTGAGGGACTAACTTTATGAAGAACAACCTCTAGATTCCAAATGATTTCATGACTAAGTTATAGAAGTAATAAATAATTATTTGAGGAATTATTGGGTCAGTATAATCATTTATTGATTAATTATTAGTATACTCAGGTTTTTTATTGGGTTTACCAAATCATGCAGCAACCGTGTGAATCTCACTTGCCCATTAGGACATAAACATAGTTTAGTCTCCTTATTTACTAAACCATATGAAAACATGTATTTTAATTCTTTTTGGGTTGAATATATACCTAGAAAATGTCTCAAGGTAGATTTTATCCATGTATAAACCACAAACCACTGACTTCTCCTCCCTAAAAGATTATTAAGATTCCTTTGGGAACCCACATGGTTTCTCCTAATGGTATTCAAACTGTGATCATCTAAAGTTGATTCTAAAACCATCCAAAACCATAAATAATCATTCCAAGACATCACAATAATAAATTAAAATTAATAACTAATTTATAAAAATCCTAAATATAAATAATAAATCACATAGAATGTACGAGGTAGAAGAATAAAAAGACAAGATGTGTGAGCTATAAATATCAGTATGGGAATAAAATTTATAAAAATTAATAACATATGAGTCAAATAGAATAAAATGATATCAAAAAAGTAAAGGATTATGAATAATAATATATATGGATGAAACAAATAATATTTAATCATACGATCATGGTATCATATGAATGTGGAAAAACACAATTAAATGATTTCAAAATAATAATTCAATACTCACAACTAATAAATCATAACATGTTTAAAAGATCCCCAAAATATATTAGGTTTATTTATTAATACAACTAATATATATCATTTAGAATTGTATCTATGATATAGTAGGGAATAAAATATAATGAGTATGTATAAGAAATACCAATGCAATATAATGAGTTACATGGTCATTCCTCATAGCAAAATCAAATCATATTACATAATGATTCCAAATTGAAAATGGAATAAGATATTATGGAAATTAATATTTTAATCGATAAAAATAATTCTAAAATAATAATATCATTGGAAATATTCTTGATAAACTGTAGATAATTGGGTATAAAATTTCAATTTAAAATGATGTTTTAGGGAATCGATATATGATTTTTAAAGAAGGAAAAAATATAGACATTAAATCAAATGAGAGGTAAAAATGATTAATACTAAATTAGTCTTTATTTTTTGAAATCATTAACTTTTAAAAGGAATTGAATTATTATGTAAATGTATTAAGGGATTGAAATTTTCCCCTTAAAGAGGAATGATTTTGATGAAGGTATTGAGAGATGACTGCAAATCATGTATAAAACTGACAATGAAAGGTATGATGTCATATGTTAATATGTAATAGACATATATAAAAAAATTAGAGGCATTACATAATTATAAATAGATAATGAATATAATATATAATTAAAAATGAATAACTAAAATAAATTAGGATGGTTTGAAGAGTTCCATCTCTCATGTTTAGATTCATTCTTCACATTAACATAACATCCAGAATAATAAAATTATATTTACTAAACTAATTATTTACAGAATAATCAAATAAATATTATTTATTATTAAAAATTTATGTTTTTAAAGGTCATTAGTTGATATTAAAAGTTTATTTTCATTTTGTCAAGGTTTTTCATGTTAATTGGCCATGGTCATATTAGTAATAGGTAATTATAAATGTTCATGTGGTTTGGTTTCATAAAAACTGATATGTTATGATATGTATATATGGATTTTACTTATGTTATGATGGTTCTTATATTATCCAAAATTATTCATAAATAATAGTGATTTTCATTTTTTATATTTTACTATTTTATTGTTAGTTTATTTATCCTGATTTTTCAACAATGAAATATTTACATTATTATTTTTAAATTTCATATTAATTAACCATCCAATCATAAGTTTCAAAATAAAACATTCATATTAATCTATATTATAATCATAAGAGTTATATTTAAAATAAAAATGAATGTGATGGTGCGAAATGAAATTCATCATTTATGTTGGTGGTGAGTTAAACATAATATGGACAACATTTTCAACTCAGAATTCATTAATGGGAGGGTTGAAAATGTATGATACAAAATAATAATAATAATAACATATTTGTATATTTATTATATCAACTTTATTATTACATGGTTGATGGAATACATATGTTTGAGTAATATGATGAATAGAATCTATAGCGTCTCATAAGAGATCTTTACCACTTTTTTAGGATTCTACTCTTGGAAACCACTTAAGGTTCTTTTGGATGGTCTTTTGAAAATACCTAAATTGTTTGGATGTGAAGAGGATATTTTGGGAGTTGTATATACAGATTTTGGGATAGATAGAAGTATTATAATGTGTGATGAAAAGGAGTGATGGGTTGGTATTTATAATGGGATGAGAGGGGGGATTAAAATAATATACATTTGTTTTTAACTGTTATGAAAGACTATTAATAGTGATTAATAATATTAATAAATTTAGTAATTAGATCATGTGATGAAGATTTAACGGTTTTTTACATCACCCCTTATGTAATTAATAATGTATTCAACATATTATATAAAATACGGTATTTAATTTTATATTACTATTCTATAAAAATTATTATCTTCATAAAAATAATAAAACACCAATATTCTAATTTTAACATACTAATTTAGAAACATACACCGACTAAACAAAATTAATTTTCTATATATGTAAAATTTATTATTAAAGTAAATTCCTCATTTATTAAATAATTTTTTAAATAATAAAATTTCTAATAGTTATAAAAATTACTTATGGTTTAATAAAATTATATTATCATATATATTGAAATATATACTATTTTAGGAAACCATTGTATTAAATTGAAATTTTATTTATACCATTTAAATTTATCATAATTGTTTTAATAAATATAGATAATATATATTTTTTCAAGAATTTTATTAAGATTTAATTGAATTAAAATTTTATTCTATCATATTTACCACTTTAATATAATTACTTTATAATAAAAACAATTATATTATTTTTAAAATATTATTTTACTCTTCATATGTTATATTTATTATCCAAATGGTTATATTTCAATTCCAATAGTCATATAAATATGACATTGCAATTGTTAGGTAATGGCTAGGTGATAGTCAAATTCCAATAGTCAAATTTATTTTTACCCTTATATATACAAAAAAACTATCATACATCATCATTCACTATATAAAACAAAAAAGTTATATACTTCCCTTAATAAGGTATATCATATTTCTGATTCTTATCTTTTATTTAATAGTTTATATGGCAGGATTGATCTTGATGGGAGACTTCAGGCCTATTTAGATTATAATAATATATGGATATTATTTTTCATTTATATCCATATAATTTTCCTATAGGTTGTATTAAAAATAATTTCATTATGTGTAATGATCCAATGAAATTTAAATATCTTTCTATGTACATCAATTATAAATCATATTAAAATATTAATTATTAACCATGAATTATTTTTCTAATTGAATGAACTTTATGCCTTTCATAATCATCCACTATTAAGAAATTTCTCCATAAAAAATTCAGTTCATAAGTTATAGTAAAAAATATTATGGAATTTTTTTATTAATTCTTTATTTAAGATCCCATATCACCTCTTTATATTAATGATCCTTATAGATTATTATGAATAGTTTAATATTTTTATTTCATAGAATATTATTTTTATCTTCCATAATCTTCACCTTATACACCTAATAAGGGATATCATTCTATAAATGTAATATCTATAGATTTATTATATTTTAGGGATATAGTATGTGCTTCATTAATTTGGATACTTGTTACACTTCATGTACTTGGGACATTTTTTTGTGGGAGTTCAAGTTCATTTGACCAAAATATGATTCAATATAGAATCTAAAAGGGACTAATATACCACATCCTTGTCGTTCCCTTATTCTAAAACCATGGGACTCTCTTCTAGGGATAAATATAATATATGAATTTTTTAATTAACTCAATATCTAGTTCTCATCGATGGTTTTTATTATAAATCATTATTCAACATTGTGACTCTTTGAAGTGATGGTGAACAGATTGGTCTTTCTCAGTTATTTAGTCCACTAGTTCCAGTCCCAATATGTTTCCTTCTAAAAATTCATCCCAACATGTTGTATTTTTTCATTTCCTTCCATAGATGGATTCATAAGGATCTACTTTATTACTCACTTGAAGTCTATTATTGTTTGTTAACTAAACTAATGTAAAATTTAACACTCCAAGATTTCATAGTGTGTTATTTCTTCAAAATAATTCAATAACTTGCACTACACGAAACACTGAGTTCAAGTGCACCATGACTCACTAAACAAGACTTTCAAAAGAGATTATGAATATTATTAACTAAATTTTAAACTTTATATAATCCTTAGAATTTTATAATCCATATTATGAGTTTCTTAGACATAATGTAAGAACAAATTCATTTTCAGAATTGCACTTTTACAAAATTTTAATAGTGAACCCATTTTAAATCCAATATTTTAAACTTTTATATATTCAATTTGACTATATAAATATACTTTTTATAATTGGTACATCAAAAATTTACAATGAAACATCCCAAGCTTCTACGGTATGCTTCTCTTTGAATAATGTGATAGTGTGTGTTGTACGCAACATCGAGTTCTAACACACCACAACCAATCAAACTAGCCGTTATGAATAGTAATACCTAATTTTTGAAATTATGTATATTTTATATTTCAAAATGTGCTTCATTTTTGGATTTATAATATTGAAATTATCCTAAGTTGAATTTTTGGTATTTTTATGAGAACTTCCAATTTTTATGAATAGTGAAAAATACTTAAAAACAACTTTTTTAATCAAAATAATTTATAGTGATAAATTATATTATTTAGTGGTTATAAAGTATAATTAGAATATATTTTTACCATTTTATCCAATGTTGTTCATTAGAATTAATTTCACTTTGAAATTGGACATAAACAATTGTCAATCTTTTGATATATATTGTTTATTAAAAACACGTTATTCGTTGTAATAGTGGTAATTAATTGTAAAATTAATTAATGCAAATTATATGTTTGGAATTTTTTAAAATAGACATAATTTTTGAATTCAGAATATCAATTATAGCTTAGGGTGAAATTTTGGCATTGTTCTGAAAAACGTCAGTTTTTGATGAATAGTGAAACCAATAAGTGGTAGTTAAAAAACTGAATTTTTTCATAAAAATTAATTTTACCGCTTCTGTGAATGGAATTTAAAAAATCCGAGAGTCATGGTTAATATCAATTAGTAAAATGTGGTTCAATGAGATGAAAATAATTTTTGGTGAATAGTAACCTTTTTCTTTTATTTACCACGGTTAAAAGTAAATAGGGTAATTAAGGGTAAAAATGATATTAATATTACACTAACACATGTCTTAATTATATTGGACAAGTGTATCGCGACCCAAAACAACCTTATGAATAAAATATTATCATTTAAGTTCACTTGGATTAGATTAGGACATTTATTATTATTTAATTCAAAGAAGAGTTTAAAGAGTTAAAATCAATGTTTATTTACTAAACTATTTTTAATATAGGGTTATACATAATATAAATTAGATTGTAAATATTAATTAGAAATATAAAAAGATTTCCTACATAATGATATTTTATTTATAATTTTTAGATATTAAATAATTTAATTTATTTATGACACAATGATGATGCATTAATTACCATAATAGTGAAAAATTAAATTAATTGATATTATAAATACCCAAATAAATATAATTTGAGACTTTTAATGAATTACACTAATTTTATAGGTTAATATGAAATGTTATAATTGACTTAATTAACTTTTTTCTAAGTAATAATTCTGTTATGAGTTTTACAAAAATAAGTTATTGAATAGTGTCAAAATTGACATAAAAGAGTTTTTAAAACAAATATTATATTATTAATTGATATTAAATTCATAAAAATCTAAATTTCGGCCAAGGGACTTATATAATGATAGGTGTATCATTAAGGGAACACTTTGGGGTCTCTTGGATGTATATAGTAATTTTATTAACCATATAATATAAAAATACAAAGAGACATTGTAAAAGTGAAACTAATTAACTAAGAGTTAATACTTAAATATAAGGTTAATATAATGACCCAAACCTGTCTAAATTATATTGGTTGAGTGGTTGTCAACCTATACCCACCTTAAACTATAAATAATATACTTTGGGGCCATTATAAACTGAATATGAATTTATTATAAAATAATATTTCTAGCTTTCCCAAAGGTGCCCCCCACCCCTCTTATAAATGGGCACTCTCCCTTCTCATTAACTCACACCTTCAAAGCCTTTTGGTTCGGCCAAACTCTGCCCAAATAATCTCTCAACTTCCCTCACATCATCCTAGAGTCCCTAATTTAGTCATAAATCCAACCTAAGGAGCCCTTTTGATCAAATCAAAAGGAAGAACTCGAAGAAGATGTAATGATTTCACCACCCTTTTTCAAATTCCTTTCTTCTTCCACTTCTTATTTCTTTATTATTACCATTATAAAATACTAAATCAAGTATATTATATATAATTTTCTATTATTATAAACATATTAAAACCATATTTTAGTATTCTATCCATCCTTTGAATAACATGTCACCATACGTGCGTACGTACGGCTTACCGTCTCCACGTCGTGGTGTAATTGTTATTCAATAAATTATTATTTGTATGGGTATAATAATGATGTGTAATTCATATAAATAATAAATAAAACATTATAATGATTATGTATATATGATATACCATCTAATTATATTTTATTTTAATATCAAAAGAATGATATTGTCGCTCGTGTGCACGTACGGACTACCGTCTCCACGAACGCGATGAGATTCATTCTCCATCGTATCCATTCAAGTATAATTATCATTTTATGATTTAAAAATAATGTCTAAATACTTTATATCATTCTGGATATGAATAAGATACAACCTATCCATGACAAACATGGCTTCGTAGAAAAACATATAAAAGAAAACGAGTAAGTTAACACCCGAAACAACGATAATACTAAAATATTAAAAGATCATATATGATATCATATTAATATATATGATTCTTGTATAATTTAAAAACAATTATTTCACCATTATACAGGAGGTTAACCTACCCCCAACCAATAAAAAGTACAAGTTAAGGGTTTATTTCACAATCTCTTCATTATCCAAGGTTGTTTATACGTAATTATCTACTGGGATCTCTTTATTATCCACATCCATGTTCTTTAAAAATGTATTTAAAAACGTTTTTACTATTTACTAGACAATGGGTTAAAGTAATTTATACCCTTATGTGTTTTTAAAGGATTCTTTTCCTCCTTTTCCAAACAAGGTACTTTTTAACTTTTTTGACAAATTTAAGGTAAGATTGTCTTTTTAAACTTATACGGCGGGTCTGGTTATTTCCCGCCGTTATAAAATCGCTGAAGCTTCCCTTACAAGATCATAAGAATATTTTCAATGTAAATGTTTTATTTTATATTTATGTGACTTTTAAATGATTTCAAAATGAATATTTTAAGAATTTGTTAAAGGTACTCTTTATCAAGATCATAATTTTAAATGTTTTAAAGATTTATCTTTCTAAATATTTTTAATTAATGTCCATGTTTTCAAAATGATTTTAAGGATTTATTTATATGGACATGAATGTTTTGAAATGATATTTCTTTTCAAAAGTTTCAAAGTGTTGTGGGACACTTTGATTCAAAAATCTCTTTTAAATTACTTCCTTTATAAATGTGTGAATTTTTAATGATTTCGAGAAAAGATATATTTCTCTCAAATTGTTTTGATTTCATTTATGTCAACATCCTTTGATGGATTTTAAGCTTATTTGACGTTGATTTATTATGATACAAAACTTTTGTATTGTATTGAATGTTTTATGTTTTACTGTGGATGTGTTATTTTTTACCATTCATGGTTTATGGAGAAAGTATTAACATTTCGTATTCTAGTTTTAATACGAATGTTTATGTTATGTTTAAACCTTTTCATATGGGAATGAATTGGACTTAGTAAGTGACGGGTGGAGCCCTCTATAGCTCCTCGATGCATCGGTAGGTCTCATGAGACAAACTAGTGTCTTGGCACAAGGCCTTGGAAAAATATTATTTGTAGTCTTGGCAAGAGTCCTTGGCTATGTGGTTATGATAATCTACCATTATGCATTCCATCATTATGAAAGTGGTTATTGATATTGCATGTGATTATTCGATTAGTAGAATATCCATGTGAATAAGTAAATGGAATTATTTCATTTTATTTTTTCCATACTATGTTGAAGATCAAGTTTAAAAGGCTTTTGTTTTAGTTATACATTGCCTTAAATGTTTATTCTTATTTATGAAAGTTTCTGCTATATTGTTATCCTTACTGGGCATTTGAGCTCACCCCTTTTCTATGTTTTATTTTTCCCAGGATGTGAAAAAGTAAATTATGAATGACCTGCAGGGATATTATGAGGGGATAATAGTTTGAACTATGAAGACAATATGTTTTTGTAGTAGTTTTTCACTTTATGATGTAATGTAAAACGTTATTAATATATCTAGTGTTTCCAAGTCTACTAAACCAATTGGTCTTTCGAGATTTGATCTTTCTTGTGATCATGAAAATGTTATCTAATAATGCACTGACTCTGGGTAACTGGGGTCGGGCCATTACAGTTGGTATCAGAGGAAGTTTAGTAAAAACCTTGGAAGCTATATTTAGATAAACTCTGATTAGATCACATAACCCTAAGAGAGAATTTGAGGATTAGTATAGAAGAACATACAAGAATTTTGGTATTGTAGAGATTTTGTGAGTTTTCCGAGCAATACATCCCTGTCTGGATATGAGCAGGCAGAGGCGGCTCTGGCACATATGTACCTAGGGGTAAAACTCGAAAACACCGCTTTGAGCTAGACTCGAACGGGAACTGGTGCACGACAACGGGCCTTACTACACTCTTGGTTACGACATTCCCAGGGGGTATGCTTAGGATAATTCTCATTTTCTTTAAAAACCATTATGAAGGTCTTATGAGTATATACTTCCTCAAAGGAGACATTTTTATGATTATGGATTATATCCATAAACTATTTAATTTATGTTATGTGTTTTACAAGTTTGGGATTAGGTATTATTATTCATAAACTAATCTATTGTATGCCATTGTTTAGAAATGGCGCCCAGTAGAAGTAATGAGAACTCCAGCAATGCACATGAACCAATGAGAGAGAAGGATCATGTCTTTCATAGTCTTAAGCAAGAATTTATAAGAGAAATAGTCTCCCATGTATTATTATCATATGAAAGAATAATATCATGTGTTGATAAGATAAGTAAATATTTTACTGAGTGCTATGGATTTAAAGGGAATCAAGAGAAGAAAAGGATGGAAGAGGGAAAGATGGATAAAGGGAAGAGGGAAAAGAATAATTTTCCCATATGTGATAACTGTGGAGAGAAACACCCTGGAACTTTCCTGAAAGGAATGGGAGTTTGTTATAATTGTGGAGGAAAAGGGCACAAAGTACGTGACTGCAAGGGTAAGAAAATGGTTTCAAATGTACAATGCTTCATTTGAAGGAGTTTGGACACTACGCGAACCTATGTCCCAGTTATCAGACTATGCCGCAAATGATGCTATTGGATAATAATCAAGTTATGATACTACTATAGATGAAGAGGAATGATTAGAGTTATTATGTTGATTACGTGATTTGAGTGTTGTATCAACAATGTACTTGTTATAATAATTATGGAGTATATATGGATTGTACTACAGTACTATTTCATTAAGGACTTGAGATTGTGTAGAACAAACAAAAGTGACTCAATAGTAGGTTAAATTTTTGGAAAATATATGGTTGAGAGAAAGATAAACCATAATATGGTTCTGATACCGAGGTAGTGATTTTAGAATAATATATGATTGATTTGGATAAATTATATTGGATATTCTTGACTACCTTGAAACTGATTAATTATTTGTATATTCTATCATTGTTTGGGTTTACAACATTTTTAGATTGAAGGAGTATATCTATTATTATTTAAAGAATAAGGGATCATGAATGTAATCAATAAGGTTTTATGGTAATTCAGGATGTTGTAGTGTTTTAAAAGAATACATGATGAAGGTATTCACATGTTATTACGTGGCAAAAAGGATCTCCATTGTGTTTACCTTCCTTATAAATTTTGGACTGAATTATTTTGGATATTTCTAGTTTGGATTATTTTGGATTGCCATAAAAGGACAACCCGGAGGTCGGGCGGCAACCCGTCACATCCAGCAGGGCCGTGAGACTTGAACCCACAACCGAAGGGAGACAAGGGTGTATCACCTACCACTGACCCACGTGATTTCCTGGATTGAATAATGTCATTTTTTAATAGTTCTCCTAGATGAATTATAAATTCATTTTTTTAACCCTATACGAATAGGATAAATAGAATATTATTTTTAAGTTCTATTATCTTTTAGAGTGAAAGATGAGTTTGTGGTAGAACTTAGTTAAAGGATGAGACTATACTTTTCAAGTATATATTTTTCTTCTTCTCTTATTCAATGAAGAAATTAATTCTTATACCGTAGTGAAGGGATCTAAAAACAAAAAATGTGATATCCTAATACCATATGTTTTGCTGAACCGATGGTATTTAAAATCATCATAGATTGATGAATCTAAGGCCCTAAATTTTACACTTGTTTGTGATTGATGACCTCAATCACTACCTATAAATATTTACATTTTTCCTCCAATTATATGTCTCTAATTTCCACCAATGTTCTCTGTATAGAGATCATAATTTGGTGGTGACCCTTTCATTTCGATTTTCATCTTATTAAGACTAAATTTTATTAACACAATTTCTGATGTGGGTTTTCCCACAAAGATATTTTCTATATTCAACCTTTTATTTTTGAAGAACAATTTCAAATTACGAAGACACAATTTATTGAAGTAGGGGAGAATGTAACACCCCAAGATTTCATAGTGTGTTATTTATTCAAAATAATTCAATAACTTGCACTACACGCAACACCGAGTTCAAGTGCATTATGACTCACTAAACAAGTCATTCAAAAGATATTATGAATAGTATTAACTAAATTTTAAACTTTATATAATCCTTATAATTTTAGAATCCATATTATGAGTTTCTTAGACATAATGTAAGAACAAATTCATTTTCAGTATTGCACTTTTACAAACTTTTAATAGTGAACCCTTTTTAAATCCAATATTTTAAACTTTTATATATTCAATTTGACTAAATAAATTTACTTTTTAGAATAGTTACATCAAAAATTTAAAATGAAACATCCCAAGCTTCTATGGTACGCTTCTCTTTGAATAATGTGATAGTGTGTGTTGTACGCAACATCGAGTTCTAACACACCACAACCAATCAAACATGCCGTTATGAATAGTAATACCTAATTTTTGAAATTATATATATTTTATATTTCAAAATGAACTTCATTTTTGGATTTATAATATCAAAATTATCCTAAGTTGAATTTTTGGTATTTTTCTGAGAACTTACAATTTTTATGAATAGTGAAAAATTCATAAAAACAATTTTTTTAATCAAAATAATTTATAGTGATAAATTATATTATTTAGTGGTTTTAATGTATAATTAGAATATATTTTTACCATTTTATCCAATGGTGTTCATTAGAATTAATTTCACTTTGAAATTGGACATAAACAATTGTCAATCTTTTGATATATATTGTTTCTTAAAAACACGCTATTTGTTGTAACAGTGGGAATTAATTATAAAATTAATTAATGCAAATTATATGTTTGTAATTTTGTAAAATAGACATAATTTTTGAATTCGGAATATCAATTATAGCTTAGGGTGAAATTTTGGCATTGTTCTGAAAAACATCAATTTTTGATGAATAGTGAAACCACTAAGAGGTAGTTAAAAAACTGAATTTTTTCATAAAACATAATTTTACCGCTTCTGTGAATGAAATTTAAAAAATATAAGAGACACTGTTAATATCAAGTAGTAAAATGTGGTTCAATGAGATGAAAATAATTTTTGGTGAATAGTAACTTTTTACTTTTATTTGCCACGGTTAAAAGTAAATAAGGCAATTAAGGGTAAAAATGATATTAATATTACCCTAACACATGTCCTAATTATATTGTAAAAGTTTATCTCGACCCAAAAAAACCTTTGGAATAAAATATTATCATTTAGGTCCACTTGTATTAGATTAGGACTTTTATTATTATTTAATTCAAAGAAGAGTTAAAAGAGTTAAAATCAAAGTTTAATTACTAAAACATTTTTAATATTGGGTTATACATAAGATAATTTAGATTGTAAATATTAATTAAAAATCTAAAACGATTTAATACATAATTATATTTTATTTATAATTTTTAGATATTAAATAATTTAATTTATTTATGACACAATGATGATGCAGTAATTACCATAATAGTGAAAAATTAAAATAATTGATATTATAAATACCCAAATAAATATAATTTGAGACTTTTTATGAATTAAAATAATTTTATAGGTTAATATGACATGTTAGGATTGACTTAATTAACTTTTTTCGATGTAATCATTCTTTTATGAATTTTACAAAAATCAATTATTGAATAGTGTCAAAATTCGCATAAAAGAGTTTTTAAAACAAATATTATATTATTAATTGATATTAAATTCTTAAAAATCTATGGTTCTGCCAAGAGACTTATATCATGATAGGTGTATCATTAATGGACCACTGGGAGGTCTCTTGGATGTATATAGTAAGTTTATTAACCATAAAATATAAAAATAGAAAGAGACATTGTAAAAGTGAAACTAATTAACTAAGAGTTAATACTTAAAGATAAGGTTAATATAATGACCCAAACCTGTTAAAATTATATTGGTTGAGTAGTTTTAGACCCATCCCTACCTTAAACTTTAAATAATCCACTTCAGAGACATTATAAACTGAATATGAATTTATTATAAAATAATATTTCTAGCCTTTCCAAAGGTGCCCCTCACCCCCCCTTATAAAAGGGCACTCTCCATTCTCATTAACTCACACCTTAAAAGCCTTTTGGTTCGGCCAACCTCTGCCCAAATACTCTCTCAACTTCCCTCACTTCATCCTAGAGGCCTTACTTTAGTCATAAAGCCAACCTAAGGAGCCCTCTTGATCAAATCAAAAGGAAGAACTCGAAGAAGAGGTAAGGATTTCACCACCCTTTTTCAAGTTCCTTTCTTCTTCCACTTCTTCTTTCTTTATTATTACCATTATAAAATAATAACTCCAGTATATTATATATACTTTGATGTTATTATAAAAATTTTACAACCATATTTCAGTATTCTATCCATCCTTTGAATAACATATCACCATACGTGCGTACGTACGGCTTACCATCTCCACGTCGTGGTGTAATTGTTATTCAATAAATTATTATTTGTATGGGTATAATAATGATGTTTAATTCATGTAAATAATAAATATAACATGATAATGATTCTGTATATATGATATACCATCCAATTATATATTATTTTAATATCAAAATAATGATATTGTCGCTCGTGCACACGTACGGACTACCGTCTCCACGAACGCGATGAGATTCATTCTCCATCGTATCCATTCAAGTATAATTATCATTTTATGATTTAAAAATAATTTTTAAGGACTTGATATCATTATGGATAAGAATAAGATACAACCTATCCATGACAAACATGGGTTACGTAAAAAAACATGTAAAAGAAAATGAGTAAGGTAACACCCGAAACAATGATAATACTAAGATATTAAAATATCATATATGATATCATATTAATATATATGATTCTTGTATAATTTAATAATTATTATTTCACCATTATACAAGAGTTTAACCTTCCCCCAACCAAGGAAAAGTACAAGTGAAGGTTTTATTTCACAATCTCTTCATTATCCGAGGTTGTTTATACGTAATTATCTACTGGGATATCTTTATCATCCACATCCATGTTCCTTAAAAATGTATTTAAAAACATTTTTACTATTTCCTAGACAATGGGTTAAATTCATTTATACCCTTATGTGTTTTTAAAGGAATCTTTTCCTCATTTTCCAAACAAGGTACTTTTTAACGTTTTCAACAAATTTAAGGTAAGAATTTCTTTTTAAACTTATACGGCAGGTGTGGTTATCTCGCGCCGTTATAAAATCCCTGAAGCTTACCTTACAATATTATAAGAATATTTTCAAAGTAAATGTTTTATTTTATATTTATGTGACTTTTAAATGATTTCAAAATGAATATTTTAAGAATTTGTGACAGGTACTCTTTATCAAGATCATAATTTTAAATGTTTTAAAGATTTATCTTTCTAAATCTTTTTAATTAATGTCCTTGTTTTCAAAATGATTTTAAGGATTTATTTATATGGACATGAATGTTTTGAAATGATATTTCTTTTCAAAAGTTTCAAAGTTTTGTGGGACACTTTGATTCAAAAATCTCTTTTAAATTACTTCCTTTATAAATGTGTGACTTTTCAATGATTTCGATAAAAGAGATATTTCTCTCAGATTGTTTTGATTTCATCTATGTAAACATCCTTTGATGGATTTTAAGCTTATTTGAAGTTGATTTATTATGATACAAAACTTTTGTATTGTATTGAAGGTTTTATGTTTTACTATGGATGTGTTATTTTTATACCATTCATGGTTTATGGAAAAAGTATTGACATTTCGTATGCTAGTTTTAATACGAATGTTTATGTTATGTTTAAACCTTTTCATATGGGAATGAATTGGACTTAGTAAGTGTCGGGTGGAGCCCTCTATAGCTCCTCAATGCATCGGAAGGTCTCATGAGACAAACTAGTGTCTTGGCACAAGGACTTGGCAAAATCTTATTTGTAGTCTTGGCACGAGGCCTTGGCTATGTGGTTATGATAGTCTGGAATTATGCATTCCATCATTATGAAAGTGGTTATTGATATTGCATGTGATTATTCGATTAGTAGAATATCTATGTGAATAAGTAAATGGCATTATTTCATTTTATTTTTTTCATACTATGTTGAAGTTAAAGTTTAAAAGGATTTTGTTTTAGTTATACATTTCCTTAAATGTTTATTCTTATTTATGAAAGTTTCCGCTATTTTGTTATCCTTATTGGGAATTTGAGCTCACCCCTTTTCTATGTTTTATTTTTCCCAGGATGTGAAGAAGTAAATTATGAATGAACTATAGGGATATTATGAGGGGATAATAGTGTGGACTATGGAGACAATATATTCTTGTAGTAGTTTTTCACTTTATGATTTGATGTAAAACTTTATGAATATATCTAGTGTTTCCAAGGCTACTAAACCAATCAGTCTTTTAAGATTTGATCTTTCTTGTGATCATGCCAATGTTATGTAATAATGCACCAACTCTGGGTAACTGGGGTCGGGGCGTTACATAAAATATTGATTTCATATTCATTCAAAGTCCATTGATCAAGCTCTAAACATATTCTTTAGTTTCCAGACAATCAATTCATAATGACCATCAGTTATGGTTTCTAGGAAAAAATTAATTTTCACCAATGTGTTCATTGAATATTTGTGGAATTTCAAAAATGTTTTGGTGAATATCATAGCATTATATGATACAATTAATAGAGTAGTTCATTAAAAACTCACTATATTACTATTTTATATCCTTTCAAATTGATTGACTGAGAAGTGCACCAATAGGGAAGTGAAATGATATTTTTTTGAATGTAAGTATATAAAAACACATATATAATTATTATCTTTTGAATTATTATAAAGGCTAATGACTAAAAACAATGCGACTCTTTTTAATTTCTAGTAATTTAAGGGTAATGATTTAATTATACCCTTGGTATTTTTCTCTTCTAGAATTACTTTATAAAATATTTGTAATTTTTTTAAATATGTTGTGATATCCTTTTTTATAATTTCCAAAAAAATATTTCTCTTTGATATCTTAATAAATATTCACTCTCTATGGGTTGATGGAGAATGTAAATAAATGTGTACCATTAAATAGATCATTTACTATCATAGACATTGATTATATACATAGTCATGATCAGAATCATAAGACCCCATTTTATCAATATGAATTATGAGAATTTCCCTATTCATATAGATTTTACCTTCTTATATCTTTCTACATCATGCATTTTCAAAACATTTATCTTCTCCATAATATATGGTTGAGAAAACTTTTATGTTCATAAGGATATATTCCATTTACTTATAGATTCCATATTCATTTTTTACATGCCTAACAAGATTTCATACTTCTCATTTATCATCATTGATATGGTTTTGGGATCATTTCTAAGTTGGGAATAAACCACTTTATTTGACATCCCATGATGGTAATGGACTAACAGGTCATATTCAATGATCACAGTTAACCATATTCACCAAAATATATTATACTTATTTTATCTGAGTATATATTTAGTCTCTTACGATCTATAAATATTTCAAATTTCTCATTATATATATATTTTTACTAAATCATCTATGTAAAAATTACTTCTACAACCTCCAAACCATGATTTGGTAGGTACATTATAAAATTTCAACATCATTGTAGTAAAATATATCACATTATCATTTTTCATTATTACATATATGAATCCCTTATTTAATTAATCTCTGTAAACCATGAATTTTACTTTACTTGAGAGTAGTGTGAGTAATGGTGTTTTTAAAAAGCCTCTGTTTTAGTTCATTGAATATTTATTCCGATTCATGGGACTAAAAAAAATTCCCTCCAATTCAAATTATCTTGGTCATTGGTTCTTCTAAACATGATAATTTTTCATCAAATTAATATTAGTATACAAACCTTCATTAGAAACTATAAATCACTATGTTTTATATTTGTATATGATATTTATTAATAATATATTTAATTAAAGGGTCAATATATATATATATATATATTTATTTACATGATTACATTCCAAAAAAATGAGACTTACTTCCTCCAAAGCTCACATTTACATTACATTAAACATAACTTATCCTTTCACAATGTCTCTATCATATTACTCCAATTATTCATGTGATCCTACATACATTTAGATAATATAATAAAATAATATATATATATATATAATACCAAAAATGTTATAGAAATAATATATTCACTAAATCTATGAATTTTTTTTAGAATTTGTGAGTCTAAAAGAATTCACTATGAACACATAATGTCCAAATCTTATTCAAATGACTGTCTAGGGAATATCATACTTCTTCCCCTTCGATATAAAGAATCATGATATGAGTTATTCCGTACTATATTAGTTTCCATGTAGATATAAATGGACATGTATTCAATATATGAGAGTTAATACACATTCTTTTTCATGATTTCGTTGAGTTAAAAATAAGTAATTCGGATTCATTTTGACGCATCCTTCTTCTTGATGGAGAGGATTAGCCCACCCCTTAGTAAAGATCTATAGTAAAAAATTGTTTTCTATATTATCTTTTATCTTATTCATCAATTATTTTAATTTTATAGATTTTATTCATTTGGGATTCATGTAATTGATCATAGATCCATGTATAAGTTTAATTGAGAACACATCCTCTTAGTTAGGAGGAAGACCAGGAATCTCTTAAGGGAATACATTAGTATAGTCCCACATAATTGTAATGTATGCATGCATGACGGTCTCTATTATCTCAATTATTTAAGTATAATATTATTTCCCCTAATATAATAATTTATAATGTTGAGAATAATATCTTTAAAGTGATTTATCCACCTCCTTGCATTTCTATTAAATATGAGAATAGATTTAAGATGTGTATAATGATTAACCTCTCTCAGTTTTTTATGTTGGGAATATATAAGGATATCCAACCCATTCATATGATGACATAAATATCCAAAAAAGGAATTATAATAATATTTCATTTGAGTTATAATGACCAAAAACTACTGGGTATGTGTTATATATATGGGATTCAATAATTTCCCTGTTTTATATTGTCATTGGAAAATAAACCCTAATGTTTTTAGGGGATTTTTTATATTTATACTAAACATGAATGATATGAAATAATTTTTTGATCATGAATATATTAGTACATTCTCCATTATAGAATGAATTACAACCATGTGTGTAAGCACTTCATTTTCCGGGTCAACCTTATTTGCAGTGAAATCATAAGGTCATCATTATTCTCTTAGACTTGGTGGTTATTTTCATTAATTATATCTTTAAAAAGATGCATATATTATTTTATTTCATATTTTATATGATTATTGTTATAGAAATACTGGACTATAAAGTGAGGGTATAATGTAAAATACATTTTTTCATTTCTATTAATGGGATTTATCATCTCCTAGTATCATTGATTATCCTAATTCATCCCTTTTTTACATGTGAATAATCTCCCCCCTTAACTTGACATTGATTTTTGGATACTTATTCTGATAGTTTTGATATATTTTCCATTGGGTTTGTTTTCCTCCAATGGAATTAACATTTGATTCCGCAAGTTAACATCCATTTTTTTAAATTTTTATCTAAATATCCTCAGGTGAACTAAGAATTAACAATCTATATCTACACCACAAGGTAATAAAATACAATCTATTCTGAGAATTCAAAATCTCATGTAACCATATATTTTAATAGAATAATATTTAAACAACTAAATAATTTTTCTACCTTACTTATGGTGTCATTAATAATTCTAGAGGAAAACCCTCAAAGTATTATGAAGTTTATTTTGTATGACCTAATAGTATCCTCATTATTTTATATAATCCAAGGAACTCATTATTTATTTTACATCAGAGTGTTTAGGGAAAATATTTTTTTGAATCATTCCCATTTCTTGTAAGTGATTTCCCCAATAGGATTTGTTTTATTGATTATATTATGACCCTAATTGGAATATCCCATTAGAAAATTGAAATCAAGTACAAATTTTTCTTGTTTAGCGTAATAAAGGATAATTCATATCATCTCATAAATTTTTATCCATTTATTTAAGATGAGGGTATGAAAATATCCATTAATAATAAGAGTATTTTTTGTATAGGATGATGTTAAACATAATTCAAGTAGTTACTAATAAATAGTGTCTACTAATTAAATTATTGTATGATGGTCTAGTATTATTATCTCCTATGGAAATTTATTTCATTAGGTTATTCAATACATTTCCCATAACTTTTACAATTAGCATGATCCCTCATATTTACCACCATTAACTAAAATGAAGGAAAATTAGGGATGAGAATAATTAAATTAATATGAATACAAAAATGAAACAATAAAAACTAAATTAATAACTTAAAAAGTATATGAATATAATTTCTTATTTGTTTCTATATTTCAATCAACATTATCTATGATATTTATCATATTAGTATTTTTATCCTAACAAACAATCCACATCCTCCATAATGGTTCTTAAAGATCATGTTAAATTACCAAATATAATCTAAAGGCATGTCAAAATTGGTGTGTAGAGAGGAATAATTTTATTTTGGTATGCATGGGTAGAGATAATTACCAACCAACCCTTCATGGGTTATTAAACCTTGTTACATTTTTTCTAAATCCATATCCACATGTAGTATCAAAACATTTACTTTATTTCATGAACACTACTCACTTTATAAATTAGTAAAATTTTATGATGTTTTCATTAATTAAACATATCACTAGGGATTTTACTAATTTATATTTGTCAAAATTCTTAAAACTAACTCAACATTTATATAATAAAAACTATAATTATTTATTCCACTAAAACATAATTTTATATGATTTTTAACATAAATATACAATACATGCAACCTAATGAAACATAAGCTTAATATATTTAGGATACTCGGTTCATAAAATAGAAATACAAACATAAAATAAATGTATTTATTTGAAAATTAATAAATTTATCATTGATAAATTTGTGTTTTTTACTCTTAATATGATAACTAAGATAATATATAAACAAATGGTGTGATTTATAATTCTTAGTAATGGAAGAACAATGACTAATAATCATAACACATGAGTGAATTGAAAAACATTAAATCATAAAAGACAAGACACATAATTAATCATAGAAAATTATTATATGAAGAATAAAAAATCATAAGATCATTACATATTTGGAATGTGGAAACAATATATTAGATGACAACATATGTATAAGTTAGGTATCTCTGTCAAGATTTCATAACATAGTTGAAAATTTCCATTTTTTTTTAGGTTTTCCCCCAAATACCATTTATATCATCTCAATAGATATACATATCACCATAATAATTGAATAACTATTTTTGTACAACCATGATAACATAAAAATGAATATTTTTCTCACATAGGGGAATGAAATATAAGTTATAAGACAAAAATTAAACATTGAATATATTTTTTCACAAACTTATACCTCAATGAATAATTAAAAGATTTTTTAAAAATGTTTCCAAAAAAGATAGAATTATATATTTTCAATGAGAATATTTTAATCGATAATCAAAGGTATCAAATATGGAATTAATTTGAAAAGGTTTCTTGAAAGGGTAGAAAATTCGGTATACTAACATAACATTAAAAAGTATTTATGTAATCGGTAGATAGCTTCAAAAGGAGGGATGAATATGGATTTATTTTTTAATTCATAGGTAATGCACAATGGTTTTTCAAAATGTTTTAATTATTTTTTGAAATAATGAATGGATAAATGATATTTAAACAATGATATATAAATTTATTAAGGGATGTAATATTTACCCTAAAACGGGTTTCATTTTCTAGAAGGTATTGGAAAATAAATGCATTGAATGTATTAAGAAAACAATGAATTAGAGAATTGGGATATTAAACATGTAGAAGAAATATATAAATAATTTATAAAAATTACTTAATTTTATATATATAAATTATATTAGGTATTGATAAAAGGAATAACCCCAAAAAATAGAGTTTTATAGAGATTTCCCTTACCTTAGAGCTAGATTTGTTCTACACATTAAAATGACATCTAGAATAATAAAATTATGTTTAATAAAAACATGATTGAGTGTATTTATTAACTATAGTAACTCTATTTTTATAATTTTTTTTCATGTAGTTATTTTATTAAGACATAGAGTCTATATTCACTATCCAACGGACTTTCTTTCCATCTGTTGATGGTTATATAAGAATTTATTAATTACAAGAGATCATGTGACTTTTTTTCAAAAACAAAAAAAATTAGATGACATAGATTAAATAAATATCTAGATTTTAATAAGTTTCGTTGAATCAAAAGAAAATCTTAAATATTCATGGTTTTTAGATTATATATTTTATTATTATCTATTTGGTTTATTTTTGAGGGTTTTCCAACCATGGTTAATTTACATGGTTCTATTTTAGATTATGGGTATTTAGAAACATTAAAATAAAAAGAAAAATAATATTTAATTAATAATTATATTTTTAACAATAATAATTTAATCTTGAAAATACATGAATGTTGTGGGGTAAATTTAATGTCATTTTTCAAAGGGTTAGTGAATCAATCATAATATAAAAATCATTCTATAATTGAATGAGGAAAAAATATAAAATGGATATTCCACTGTAAAAATAAAATATCATTATATTTTAGATACTCATGTTACCTTATATGGTGAATTGAATTCATATGTTGGAGTTATGACAAGAAAAGAATACAAATAGGATTGAGTGATAATTTTACCTATCTTTTTTTGTTTTCTTTTATTGGATACATCTTAAGGCTCATTGGGATTTTATTGTAGAAAAACCAGAACTCAATAGATGTGGGAAAGTGTTTTTCAAATGTAAATGGTTATATTTTGAGCTTGATCTGATTCTATAATGGTGTGACATGTGGGGGTGGAGAGGGTGTATTTATAAAGAGAGGATATGATCCTTTTTTAAAATAATATTCATTAGTTTATAGTTTTTTATAAATCCTATCAATTATGATGAATCTACCGGAAAATAATAATTGTTGTCTGTGTGGAAATGATAATTGTTTCTTGTATCCCTATATGTTAAATTATTCATGAATTTTTCTTATAATAAAAAATATTATTTTCTCTTATATTTATATATAAAAAAACATTTTCCAAAAAAATAATAAAAACTCACACTATGCTGATTTACACAAAGTGGACCCAAAATATACATCAATTTAATTAATATTATTGTTTAAATATGTGAACTTTAATATTAAAATAAAATATTTGTATATATATATATCAAAAAATAGTTTGTAAGAGATTATCAAATATATAAATGTTTGAAAATTTACTAATGGTTTTATTAAATTATATATTCATATTGATAACTATGTATATTATTTCATTAAACCACCTCTTAAAAGTGATATTTTATTTCTTCATTTTGAATTTAGAATATAAATATCTTTTATTATAGATAAATCATATGTATATTTTTTAATTTTAATTATGATTCCATTTTTTCAAACATTAGTTATATAATATTTAACACTTTTATTTAATTATATTATGATAAAATCATTATATAATTTATTAATTTTTATTTTACTACTCCTATAGTCAGTTTTGTATTAATAATGATCAAATTACTATTCTAATAGTCATATAACTATGACATTGTGATAGTATTGTAAACATATTATTGAGGGAACTTAAACATTGCATACAAAAATATAACATCATTTTAGAGGAAAATTAAAAACATATCAATACAATATATTCTATGTAATTATATTGGTTTACTGTATTTGGAGACTAATTATATTAACATCATATTTCATGAGTGATATTAAATATATTATTCAATTATATTATCATGTAGTACACTTATTAATCATAACCTACATAAAACCATTCCTTATATCCATGGGAAAGGAAACACTAGAAAGGGTGAGCTCAGATGATCAAAATATATAAGCATGGGATATGTCATTCAATAATGATATTTACTCAAAATATGATAATAATGGTGTGGTAATATAAGAATAACATTTAAAAATAGGAGTAAACAATTTATATATAATTACCATGGAGTAAGAATTTTATAGTTCATATGAAATTTATCATTGAATAGTCAATGATCAAGGGCCATTTCATAAAATCATAATCATAATAACTTGAAATAGAAATTTTCATAACACATATTGAATATTCATAATCATAGAAATCCTTTTTCAATGATTTATACCAAGTCATTCATCACATTTTTTGTCGTGTTCTCACCACTCTTGTACCCACATTAGTCTTCGGATAACCTCTCATGTACCAATATTTGGGCTTGAGATAACCTATCGTATACCCTCAATAAGACATTGGATGACCTCCCCTGTATTTATTCAGCTCATAAACATTAAAAATTACCAAATTAATTGAAGGTATTTAACAAAACCACCTTCCTTGTAATCATAATCCATTCATATATATTAAATATGATCGAGAAAATGGTTATCATTTCATAAATGCTTAAAATGTGTTAAATAAAATGTGTTTCATCATGATTTAATCATCACATTAATTAACTTTAACTGAAAAAAATAATTATGGTAACATTTTATCATATACCTAATAATTTATAATAATAAAAAAAGAATGTTGTTATTGATGAAATTGTTATTAAAATATTAGTTGAATATTTCTTGAGGAATATACCATTTCAATTTTTAAATCAACTAATTAAAATTTAAAAAATGTACATTATTAAAAAACAAAGTTTTGAAAAATTAAAATGGAAAATCGAAATGGATGCTAAAAATCAGAGTAATCATGATGTAGGGAAAATTTGTTCATGTGGTTTATGAAAAACATGATTTTTTTCCCACCATTGGTAAAATATACCTCGATTAGAAAATAGAAAGAAATTATATTTAATAAATTTCATTAAATATAAAATATGGGGGAAATGAAATTAATAAATCATTATAGCATATTAACAACAACCATAACAATTTTCTAAAAAAATGTGGAAATGGAATGAAATTATTCCAAATTAAAGAGACAAAAACTGGATTTCCCTTAAAAAAATTTCTTATGTATGAGTACAGTGATAGATGAAAATTGAAGAAAAACATGTTATATATTGAAATAACCAAAAAATAAAGGAATAAAATAAATTATTTATATATAGATAATATAATTTTATTACTATAAATTAGATGATAAATGATACTATAAAAAATTGAGAATAAAAAATAAAACCCCTATAATTATGGTAACTTTTGAATTAAAACCATTATAAATAAAATAACATAAAATGAAACAGGAAATGACATGTTTATAAAGATATTTATAATGTAACATTTCAAAGGGGTAGTATATAAATAATTCAAAAGAAAAAATGGTTAATATATAATATTTCATAAAAAATAAATGTTAGATGAGAAACCTCTACATTGGGACTGAGTTTCCATGTATTTACTTTTAACCTCTTCATTTTTAAGAGGCCATATTTGGATTAAAACTTAATTCATACTAGGATAGAATTAGGTAATGATAAAGTGATCAAAAATAAAGCTATGTAATCTATGAGGTTTATCATTTAGTTTTATGCTAGGATAAAAGGATCAATATGATTAACTAATATAGTTAATAGGTACCTTTTTATAAGTTAGGGATGAGACACACATGCAATTACATAACTGATTCAATGATATAACATCACATTCATGTGATTGTGGAAAAAATTGTATGGGGAAATGAATAAAATTTTATATACGGTTGAAATATCTTAAACTAATATGCATTACTGATGTTTTATAGGAAAATATTCTCTTTTCTCTTAGTTTACCCACACCATTGGGTAAACACATTTTATCAATAATGGGAGAAATAATATTTTTTTCAATTATTAATATTTATTATGAAGAAAAATGATAGTTTCCATATTATTAAATTTGAAAATACTAGTTCTTAAATTGAAATACATTTGACATAATTAAATTTCATTCAATTATATAAATTAAATTTCAAATAAACATGCAGAACATAATGAAAACAGTTTTTTAATAAAAATAATTTTTTTATCATAAAACTACATATACATTGATTACTTGACTTGTAAAAACTATTTGAGGAATGGAAAATAATATGATTAGATATAAAGTAAATACATTTCACTATCATAATTAATCGATAGTGATTTTACTAATATATTATGATAAAAATAAATTATTTTCATAAAAAAAGTATTTTTAGAAGTCACACATCTTTTCCGTCAAATATTTTTATCACCATTCCTAACCATTTGATAACTTTTTATAATTATTCAGGACACAAAACCAATAAATTTCATTAAGAACATTTTTAAATTCTGGATAATATATTTTTTATATAAAAATTCATATCTTTTAGAATAATATGTTTTTCAAAAAAATACTTATTTAAATCATTAAATGTATTTTATAAATAATATAATGATTATAGAATATCTAATAATCAATATAGTTTTATTATGGAATATATATATATATATCCTAATGTGGTTTATCATATTAATACAACCCAATTAAAATTATAGTTCCATGATATAATATATATCAGGGACCATAGGTTCAATGTAATGAATGTGGTTTAATACATGAAAATTATTTAAAAAGTATACATATAAAATCTCATTTTGTTTCATTCCACCAACCTTAAAATTAATCTCTTCATTGAAATTTTTTCAATCTTATAAAAATAGATCATGAAACTTTTATCTTATTACATAATTGGGTTTCCACATAACATCCTCCATTTTATAGTTTTACTATAATTTTTTTACTAGGTGAGTGGTCTTGTTTCATAATAAACTCTATATTATCAAAAATCTTCACTAATTTTTCCACATAAGAAATATCAAACTCTAGAAGTAAGACCTATGATTTTATTACATTTTAATGATCAAGATTGTGCTTACAAAAATTTGATATATGTAATACGTCATAAATTTGAGAGATGATCGATAGAAGCACTAAGTGATAACATAATCATCCATACGAGATAGTGAATCTCAAATTGGGTGATAATTATTAAATATCATTCCCTTATTTATAATGATCATATTATTATTCATTATAAAATTTAATAAGAATAACATCTCACTATATTTTAACTATATATCCCACTACTGATTTCCTGTATATCATTTCTATATACACCAAGATACATTGATGTACTGCTAATTAAATATAAACATCTCTAAAATTTCCTCAAAAAGTTCACGTATGTATATCATTCATTCTCCAGCATCATCCAAAAATGATGAAGTTTTATACTTTCTTTAAAAGAGGGATTCACAAGGATACATATGAATTATCATGTGAAAGATACTAATATATCAAAAATTCAACAATAGAAAGGTGTGGGTCCAAACCACCTTATAAATATATTGAATAAGATTTTATCATATCATCTATTATTTTAATGGTTATATCAGGAAGACTATTTATCTAAAGATGATAGTCTGTAATTAAAAACAACTCCCTATATATATATTTATTAATACTTGATCAAAAAAAAGTGGAAACCATCCAATCACAATCAGATACAATAAAATATAATACTTCATGAAACCTTACCCCTTAGATAATTTCTATCTAGAAACCTAAAAAATGGAAAAATATTTGTTGATATTAATAATATTTTTAAACATCATAAGTCTATCTACTATAAACCAAATAGATTTATTCCATTTATGTGTCATGGGGATTATTATTATTAAGTTAATGTAGATGTTTTTATGTATTCATATATTTTTGGGAAATGTTTTTTATATACACTAAGACATCAACCACTCTTCTATAACTCATTGGAATACTAACCTCTAAGATACATACTCAAAAATATCCCGCATTATGTTATTGAACACATAATTCTCTCTAGGTATCTATAAGTCATTGTAATCCCTGGAAACGTAGAAGAAGATGGGATTTGAGAATTATCCAATAGATTGTCATCAATTATTGTATAATAGGTACACATACTATGTTCCTAAACATTATCATTCCATCATAATCATAATCAGAAAGATGAAAAATTATATCATTATTTTTTATCTATACATCTTCTTTTTATGAATCATTAATCATCACAGGGGTAAATGGTTGAACACAGGTATAATAAAGTCAATATTTCACACCTTAGGTTAATATTTCAAGATATATCCTTTTAAAAATCCATTAATATTTTCTTATTTGGGATCTTCAATATCAATAATCAATCATGACTATTTAAGCTAAAAAATAAACAACGTTTTTCATCTTTCTAATGTGTTATTTTATTGAGAAGTCGTGATCATAAATAAATTCAAACTATCTCCTTTGGTGAATATTAAACTCACTCTTTGTGAATATATAGCTCTTACTTTTATAATATATATATATATAAATATAACCCACCATTCACTGTATTGATATTCCCTCTATACAATCTATGAAAAACATTATATAACTAACTCCAAATAATTTTTTGTGTAATTTTTATCATGAAGATTCAATTGATGATAGCCATAAGAAATGACTATATCATTTATCATAAGATCATATCCCATCCCATTCTTTGATTCGTCACTATAAATTGAAAACCCTACTTTAATATAGGGTATTTTGATTATAGATTCCCCAACTAACCTTCTATTCAACTCCATGAAATCTTATTCACATTCCTATGTCCAAATGAACATTTCTCCTTATATTTTATCTTTTTTATTAGACTTTGAAACCATTATAAAATCATAAAAAATATTTGATAATATGAATCCAATCTATGAAAATTATAGAACTTAAGTTCTATGTTTCTTCATTACTAACATTAAATAACTTCCAGCATTGAATAATATATTGATATTCCCTTAATATTGATTATGTTCCCCAATAAACAATCTTTTTTTATAAAAAAATCACTCTTAGAAAATTTTCTATATATTGTATACTAGTTTAGGGTCTTCATAATGTTTTTTAATCAATATTAATAATCTCACTTTCTCATTGTGTGTATAATAATATTATCTATAAATCCTACCACAAATTCATAGATGTTATCTACAAATACTCTTTTAATTAATCCATAAATATTATTGAGGAATTGTTATGTCCAAATGTAATCACTATAAATTCATAAAGTAAATACCTTGTATAGAATGATTTTATAGTTACTTCTTCACCTGTGACCCACAATTGATAGTATCTATAATAAAGTTCAATCAGTGATATGCATTGATATCCTCACAATTGATCAAATAAATCATCAATATATGGATGAGGAAACTTATTATTTATCATGGAGTAATTATATTTCTAATAATCAATGATGAATCACATTGATCCATCATTTCTCTTAAAAAATAGAATAGGTTGATCCCATGGTGATTAAAAAATCCAAATTAATACCTTATAAATTTTCTCTTGTAGTTGATTCTTTAGTTATATTAACTCATTTTTTCCATTTTATCTATTATCTTCGAAATAGGTTTAGTACAATTTTTAAGTTATATTAAAGAAAAAACATTACAATTCATTAAAAGAATATGAAACTATTATGGATTTACGGTAACAAACTCTCATGCAATAAACAAATAAATTATCTTGCGTTTCTCCCTAACCATCTATGATAAATAACAATTTGGAATAGTAATCAAGGAATATAATATTGATGTAATTTTAATTGAATGTTATTATTTATCATCACACATAATGATGAACAGAGGTTGACATAGAATATCAATTGTGATTTACATAATCAAGAAATTTATATGGGATCTATATATATATATAGATCAAATAAATTCTAAAAATCATATCAAATTCCACTAAAGTAAGATAAATAATATATTAATAGAATATTACTAAAAAATATTTAATGAAATAGCTAACTCAATAGTATAGGATAATTTTTCCCTATCCATCATGACCATATTTAGTGATTGGTATTGAATAAAACTTTTTAATTGACATAGAATTATCCCTTAGATTAGAGCATTTAATTTACTAATTCCCATGATCCCCACACATAATACATTGATATATCAATATTACATTATGGTGTACATTAATTACCTCCATAAAAAACATTATATTTACTCATAAATTACATTCTATATGATTTTATTTTATATACATAAAAAATACACTCATTCTATTGATACGTTTACCTTGGTGCACCATCCCAATTTATAAACATGTAGGAAGAAAGATTATATATTCTCTTTAGTTTTCATCAATTTATCTCCCTCCACACACCATTTTCTATAAAAAAAAATGTGAAACTCACCCATGTTGAGTTTACCAATAATATGTTGAGACAAATCATTAAAAAAATCACAAGGTTTCACTTCAATAACCTACTTCATTTTGTTTCCCATAATGGAAATCATTCAATTTTCAATAACATTTTGTGTTAAAATAATAATATTAAGATCAAATTTTTGAATAAAATAAAAAAATATAGTGTGAAAAATAATAATCATAGTGAGATATCGTGTAATCATGTAAAATAAATTAGAATATGTATAAATCATTTAAAATTATTTTCATTCTATGACGTCGTCGGTTTATCCTTCATCATTATATGCAATTATCTACTCAAATGAACTATTATTAATCCAATATATAATTTTTATTTAACAATTAATAAATCCTAAGATCACCTAAAGAGTATTTTAGTCTTAGCCCCCCTCATCATGTGCCGATGATGATAAAACAAATACCAAATCATCACCATTTAGTGTTTTTCCCATAATTTTATATGTCCCATTTATGTATCCATATACAAAAAACAAGATAGGGATATATTTTTTAGTAAAACCAAACTAGTAATTTACTATAATATAGAATGTTTTAATATTCTTAATCTTATCGCAAGGTTTTTATAATCCAAATCTCCAAAAAACTAAACCTTTATCTGATACAAATAAATGTGACATGAATAATTAATAGAATTATATTTCATTAGTATGGATGAATATTCAAAACATCTGTAATGTCCCAAAAAAATTTATACTTTTTTAAAAATTTTATGGACTTATTTTGAGACAAGATGCTCTAATGGCACATGATTCCGAGGCTCGATGAGCATGGAATGGAATTTTGAAAAAAAAATTATGTTCTTTTATGTAAATGTGCAAAGGGGTTTTTCCATCTTCTTAGATACAACTTAGATCAAAAATATGAGGGAACTATTGACTTCATAATGCTGGTATTTTCCTAGAAATTACATAAATTTGACTAGAAAGGGTTGGACATAAAATTTAATTTTCAGACTTTTCATAGAAAAATAAAATAACATAAAAGATAAATTTTTTTTCGAAACAATTTACAAAGAGGACAGTGGTATTGCGGTGTGACAATGAGGCATATTAAAGGAATATCATTAATTGATCGTAAATATGTATCATAACGACACATTAAATGGATCATAACAGATACACTAATTCATAAATGAAATAACGTAATGACGTGATGGCGCAGCGTAACATAAACATTGAAACCTGTTTTCTTTTTAATAGGTTAACACATTGAAGAAAAGATAATTAAATGGTGGAAATTCTATGAAAACATTATCCTAAGAAATTTCTCCAATGACAAACATCGAACACCGACGAACCTCTAACAACATCGATGAAGAATGAGACCAGTGAGTGATGAATGCAGACAGATTATATTAGAACCTAAATCCCCACTGATAGAGTGCTCTAGTTATGAACATTAATTATGGTAAGGGTTTGATTTATTTTATGTTTTTCCCCATTCTTCATTCTAAAATTATGAGTGTGGGTTAACCCACAAACATGTTGACCTACAGATCGCTCATCAATGCGGGAGGGTGCCTTTTTCTCAGGGAACTTTTGTATTGGGATTTAATAATTTTGTTTTATAGAACATCATCCTTAAAACTCCCACTATTTTTAAATTCTATGGCGGAGGGAACGGGGTGAAACAAACAAGGACTGAGCCCCTATGCTTGTGTGTTCTTCATGAAAGAGTTTTTGAAATAGAGGCAAAGGGGATTTGAGGCCTTCATAGGGAAGGCGGAACACCACAAAGGATGAAGGCATAGACATGGTGAAGAATGAATCACCAGTGCGGACCTGGTGGTCTGAGTAAGGACACTCCAGCGTGCCAGTGGTAGCCACAAGCTGGTGGAGGCATGCCATGATGGCACGCAGGTAAAGGCAGCCATAGTCAGCTCGGGCCGCGACGCAGCGGGAGGAGCTGGCGGCTTGTGGAACGATGTATCCCCTCAGCCACATCGGTGGAGTGGCCCGCAGTTTCAGATCACATTTCATGGGGCACATGGTCCCCTGATCATGTGTAGAAGCCCGACCGCATGGTAACACCCCTGACGCATTATGCGTCCGGGCTGGAGGAGGCAACCCCATAGCGACCCGCAAGGCAGGAGGGTGGGTGTCGCTGCCTGCCACGTCTCAGCCAGACAGGGCATGTCGTAGGCCGTCCAAGAAGGGGTGGGCCGCACCAGTAGTTCAGAACCACATTATTGAGTCAGGCCCGCCCCAGAAGGTTAAAACTGTGCCATCGGGTCGGACCTGCGCCTAGCGAGCCGGCAGTCTGGACCCTTAGCCAAACTGGGTCGGGTCCAGTGAGGCCCAATGAGCCTGGCCCATTGGCCAGGCCATACCAAACTGACCCAAACCCAAACCAGGTCAGTTATCATCAGTTGGATCAAACTAGAGCATGTGGGGCCCCCATGCCGGATAGGTCGGGTCTGTCTGACCGGTTTGGACCTGGCCAAGAGGCAACCAGCCCATGTTTACTAAAATGCAAATAATATGAAATCCAGGCATCCAATTAATGATCCATATGTCGTGTTGTAACCCTCTCAACAATTCAGCTATTCTATTATACTCTAAATATGATTTAATATAAGTTAAAATATGATGAATGGCTTGGGTAGAAGTTCTTCTAAGATCAAGTGTACTATGTGGAGAAACCCTACGGTTGGCTGAGACCTAAATATTGCTGAAAAGTAACCCTCTCTAGATCAGCTATGATAGCCCAGTGGTAAGTGTCTCTTTATGACCCCGTAGGCCCACAGTGGAGAGAGACTCTGTTTGACTCGAGAGACCCATAGTACACGATGATGAGGAGTACCTCAGTATGGCCAAGGTGGGAAGAGGCTCTGTGTGACCTGAAATGCCCATGGTGGGGAGTGACTCTATGTGACTTGGTATACACATGGTAATCATTAGGGATGAGTACAAAAATAGTCCACATTTAGTGGGAAGCTTCTTCTCCGTGACCTGGAAGGACCAATGTACTCATTGATAAGGAGTCCTCCAGCAGCCGAGCTGTTCGATGATATGACTGATGATTCTACTTTCCTACTCTAGATTATACCAGGTGTGAGTAAACTTGCTTTATGATCAATATTTTTTCTTTGTTTTGCCTATTGATTTTTGGTCTTTATTTTTTGATTCGTTATCCCTGCTATGTATTTTGTTACACACCCCAGCACGGGTTTTTCCTGCACGTGTTGTGTTTGGGGTAGAAAATTGAAGCCTTGATGGAGGACCTGGTGGCCTAGGACCGGTAGTGCTCAGTGAGACCAGAAAGGCAGGACACACTTCTAAAACTTCCAATAGCTAATCCACATTTTACCATTAGGTGGGATTTTCATTATATGGCTATCTCGAGTTTCTTTTTTCCTTTCATGTTTTCCAGCTAGTCTTTCTTTGGGTTTTTATTCTGGCCCATTTGATTTTTAGTTGTACTTATACTCATTATATATTTATAGTGGTCTTCTTGTTCTTCTTTCCAATTTTGGGGTGTGGTTGTTTTTGTGTGTATACAGGTACATAATAAAATGCATCCCACATGCAGGATGACACCTTCAACACTAGTCTCCAACCCCTGGGCTTTGGGACACGAGATTGGTGGAGTCACAGAACGGGCCCTAGGGGACGGGTCGTGACAAAGTGGTATCCAAGGGAGGTTGGTTCTACCTCAAAAAGATATTGTCTATTATTTTGTTTTTGGGGTAACAGTTTTTAATTTTTCGATTTTCAAATTCATATTTTGGGAGTCTAGTGTTTGTGCGGAGGTCGACGTATCCATGCACCAGGACCCTAAATTCTACTTTTCGGCTCTATACGTGAAAACATTGGTTGCATAAGTGTATCCTTAAGATCTTATTGAATAAGAGTTAACTCACTAGGTATGATCTTATAAATATGGTAAATTTTAATCTATTTCTAGATACCTCCATGCATACAACCACCTAGGCTTCTGATATGTGATCATGTGGAAAGTCTTCCTAGCGATGAGGCATTGGTTTAAGGACTAGTTCTAGAGATGGTCCCACCAGATGGTGCACTGGTGTTTCCACCACCCATTGATCAGTAGTTACTACCAGCATTACTGATAGAGGATTTATGAATACTCAGTGTCTTGTATGAGTTTTAGAGATAGATACCTACCAGGTTTAGGGGAGAGATAAATCCTTAGGTCATTGAGGACTGGCTGGACGTAGTGACCCAGTTCTTCTTCCTAGTGAGGACATCGCTTGACTAGATGGAAATCTTAGTTGTGAGCCTTTTGTAGGGCTCTGTAGGGAGATGGTGGAGCATGAACTTGCAAACTCATGATGAGGTGACCCTCACATATACAAACATAGAGTGAATTTTTTGAGAATTTGTTTCTCATGAATTTGTGCTCTCTGTGAATTTAGAAGCTATTTCACCTACATCGGGGCCGCATGATGGTGGATGAGTACTTTGTGAGGTTTTATGAGATTTCTCACTACTATTAATATATGGTGTGAGACCCTTTCTTCAGGGTTTGAGCCTTTGAGTAGGGACTTTGATGGGAGATCAAGGCATTTATGGGGTCTCTCAGCATCCCTACTCAGGATGGGGTACTAGAGTGATCCCTTCTTGTATAGAGATTTCTAGTCAAGCAGGAGATGACAGCTGGATCCACCAGTAGACCTCAGGTGACAGAGTATTTTTTGGTGAGATGTAGATAGTAGACACGAGGGCCCAAATGGGTCAGGTCTTTCTGGGGGCGACCCCAGGACTTTGGGTCAGCAGTGCGGGGATCCGAGACAAGAGGGAGTTATTAGGGAGTTAGGATTTGCTACATGTGTTGCGGGGAAGGACACATTTCTCGTGACTTCCTGACCCGCTGTAGAAATGATCAGTGGACGGTCGAGGGACCTTCGATGTAGAGGTTTGAGCGAGGAGGTCCACAAAAAAATGGACGTGGAAGGAGAGAAGGCCAAGCAGTAGGTGATGGGAGACGATTCGAGGGATTACTCCCACCACCCCTAGGTGGTCCACCCCGACCTTAGGAAGGAGGTGGATAGAGGCGATCTCAGCATCAAGAAGTTGAGGCTTATGACCACAATGCTCTAGAGATGATTATAGGTATGATATGTGTCTTATCCACCTTATATACTGTTCTTATAGACACAGTTTTTAGTCACTCATTCCTTTCCACAACTCTCGTTTGGAGCTCGGAGATTACAGTGGAGTTTTTGGATCAATCATTATAATTAGAGACTCCTACGTGAGGGGATTTGGTGATTACACATTGGTTTCTGTAGTGTGTGCTTACTCTTGGAGGAGAGATCTTTTGTGGGGTCTCCTAGTATTGGCATTGAGTCCTTGTGATTTCATCTTGGGTATGATCTGGTTATCCACGGTCCATGCTCAGATTGACTGTTTTAGGTGTATAGTATGGTGTGTCCATGAGGATGGGACCATTATTTCCATCCCCAATGAGAAGAAAACTTTTTTAGCATAGGATTGACTTTCTCAGAGGAGGGTGCATCCAATCACTCACTAGATTTCTCTCCTCGCCCTCACTGTGGTGGAAAAGAGGAGTCCAAATGTTCTTGTAGTGTTAGATGATTATGAATATGTCTCTCCTGAGGATGTTTCGGGAATAAATCCTCATTGGGAGGTAGACTTTTGTATCAACTTGTACCCTGGGATGGAACCAATATCCACACTAGCATACACTACTTGAAATGGGGTCTTTCCCAGTGATTCTGAACCATTGGGAAAGGCTGCAGAACCGTTGGTATATGTTATACCAACAGTTTTGCAAACCGTTGGGAAGTAAGACATTGGGAAAACCTATCCCAACGGTTTCCAAAGAACCATTGTTATATATTAGTAAAATTAACCTATGCCAACGGTTTTCCCAAACCATTGGCATAATTTTTCCCAACGGTTTACACAAAACCGTTGGTAAAACTAAGGAAATCAACTCTTTCCGAATGGTTTCTAAACCGTTGGGAATGGTTTTTTTCAACGGTTCTCATTGAAACATTGGCCAAAAATCCCTATAAACCTTTCCCAACGGTTTTTAAACCATTGGTAAATGGTTATTACAAGCCTATGCCAATGGTTTGAAACCTTTGGAATAGGCTATGCTGTGCAAATTGAAGAGAAGCCTGCAATTTGCACAGCAGCCTCTAATGATGTCCATTCTGCTCCTTTCTAATTACTATACCTACAATTACAAACTAAGACATACATATAGAGAAAAAATTCATAAAAATTTAACATATAATGCATTCTTGAACTATACACATCCAAAATTAAATCATAATTCATAACATAATTATATACATACATAATTGATTTAGAATTCAATTTAAAATTTAGATGACAATTATATGGGGAATCTGGAATTCATTTCATAATTGAATACATACATAACTTAATTATCAATTATCAATAAAATACATAAAAAACTGAATGAGTATCAATATAATCTGAATACGTTTGTTTGGTTTTTCGTATACCAGTAGTTTTTACTAAAAATGATGTCTATTTTAAACAAAATACATACACTTGGAGTGATAACGGCCACACCTTTCCTCTAATTGTGGTGGGGTTGACTTGTACACATTACATATGAGCCATGAATCGTTTTCTTAAAGTATCAACATATTCGGAAAGCGTTTGGTCAGTTTTTTGTATGCCAGTTATTGTTTTCACATAAAATGTAGTACATTTCAAAAAAAAATGAGACACTTTGAGTGATGCCGGCCACACCATGACTTATATTAAGTCGAGGTTAACTCGTACACATTACATATGACTCATTGATCGTTTTTATAAAGTTTCAACAAATTTAGAATGCATTTGGTCAGTTTTCCATATTCCAGTATTTGTTTTCAATTAAAATTTTGTCCATTTCAAATAAACATGAGACAATTTGAGTGGTTCAAACCACAAAGGGCCTTATATTGAGGCGGGTTGACTCTTACACATCATATATAACTCATGGATCTTTTTCCTAAAGTTTCAATGGAATAAGAATGTGTTTGATCGGTTTTCCGTATGTCAATTGTTGTTTTCATTTAAAATGATGTCCTTTTGAAACAAAATAGAGACACTATGAGTAGTTCCGGCCACACCACGCCTCAAATTGAGGTGGGGTTGACTCGTACACATCACATACGACCAATGTATTGTTTTCCTAATGTTTCAACAGAATAAAAATGCGTTTGGAAAGTTTTCTGTATGCCAGTTGTACTTTTCACTTAAAATGTTATCCATTTCAAATAAAATTGAGAAACTTCGAGTTTTTATGGCCACACTGCACCTCATATTTAGGTAGGGTGGACTCATAAACATCACATATGACCCATGGATCGTTTTTCTAAAGTCTCAATGGAATCTGAATGCATTTGGTTAGTTTTCCATATATCTGTTGTTGTTTTCACTTAAAATGATGTCCATTTTAAACAAAAGAGAGATACATTGAGTGGTGTCGGCCACACTGCACCTCAGATTGAGGTGGGGTTGACTTTTACACGTCACATATGACCCATGTATCATTTTACTCAAGCATAAACACATTCATAATGCGTTTGGTTGGTTTTCCATATGTCAGTTGTTGTTTTCACTTAAAAAGTTGTTCATTTTAAACAAATGAGACACTTTGTGTGGTTCCGATCACACCATGCCTCAGATTAAAGCAGGGTTGACTCATAGACGTCACATATGACCCATTGATCGTTTTTCTAAATTTTCAACACATTCCAAATGCGTTTGATCAGTTTTCCGTATGCCTGTAGTTGTTTTCAATTAAAATGTTGTGCATTTCAAATAAATGTGAGACATTTTGAGTGGTTCCGGCCAAACCAGGCCTCAGATTGAGGAAGGGTTGACTCATACACATCACATATGACCCATGTATCATTTTCCTAAAGATTAAATGGAATCCAGATGAATTTTGTCAGTATTTTGTATGTCATTTATTGTTTTCACTTAAAATGAAGTCTATTTTAAACGAAAGAGAGACAATTTGAGTGGTTCCAGCCGCACCATGCCTCGGATTGAGGAAGGGTTGACTCGTACACGTCACAAATGACCCATGGATCATTGTAATAAAGGTTCAACAGAATCCAAATGCATTTGGTTGGTTTTTCGTATGACAGTTGTTGTTTTCACTTAAAATGAAGTCCATTTTAAACTAAAGAGACGCACTTTGAGTGGTTATGGCCTCTTCACGCCTTAGATTGAGGCTTGGTTGACTCTTTCACGTCATATATGACCCAGGGATCTTTTTTCTAAAATATCAACACAATCAGAATCCGTTTGGTCAGTTTTCCATATTTACTTAAAATGTTGTCCATTTTAAAAAAAGAGAGAGAGACTTAGAGTGATCCCGACCACACTGCGACTCGGATTCGGGAACGGTTACATTTACATGTCACATATGACCTATGGATTGTTTTCCTAATGTTTCAACAGAATCCGAATGCATTTGGTAGGTTTATTGAATGTCAGTTTTTGTTTTCAATTAAAATGAAGTCCATTTAAAACTATAGAGAGACACTTCGAGTGGTGACAGCCACTCCATGCCTCATATTGAGGCTGGGATGACACGTAAAAGTCACATATGACCCATGGATCGTTTTCCTAAACTTTCAAATGAATCCTATTGTGTTTAGTTGGTTTTCTGTATTTCAGTTGTTTTTTCACTTAAAATGTTTTCTATTTCAAATAAACCTGAGACACTTTGAGTGGTTCCAGCCACACCTGGCCTCAGATTGAGGCGGCATTGACTCATACACATCACATATGACTCATGGATCATTGTACTAAAGTATCAACACAATCAATATGTGGTTGGTCTGTTTTCTGTATGCTAGTTGATATTTTCACTTAAAATGTTGTCCATTTCAAATAAACCCGAGACACTTTGAGTGGTTCCGGCCACACAGGGCCTCGGATTGAGGTAGGGTTGACTCATACACTTCACATATGACCCATGGATCGTTTTGATAAATTATCAAGACAATCCGAATGCGTTTAGTCAGGTTTCTGTATGCTAGTTATAATTTTCACTTAAAATGTTGTCCATTTCAAATAAACCTGAGACACTTTGAGTGGTGTTGGCCACACCGGGCCTCGGATTGAGGCGGGGTTGACTCGTACACGTCACAAATGACCCAAGGATCATTATCCTAAAGTATGAACACAATATTAATGCATTTGGTTGGTTTTCCATATGTCAGTTTTACTTTTCACTTAAAATGTTATCCATTTCAAACAAAAGCGAGACAATTCGAATGGTGTCGGCCAAACTGCTTCTCGGATTGAGCCGAGGTTGACTCGTACATGTCACATATGATTCATGGATCGTTGTGATAAAGTATCAATAGAATCCTAAAGCATTTGTTCGGTTTTCCATATGCCAGTTGTTCTTTTCGATTAAAATCCCATCCATTTTAAACAAAAGAGACATGGTTAGAGTAATACTGACCACACCGTGCCTCGGATTTAGACGGGGATGACTCATACACGTCAAAAATGACCCATGGATCATTTTCCTAAAGTATCAACACAATCTTGGGATCCATCACCTAGAAACCAAAGCATACATCCTGGAATTTCAAGTCTAAATTCCCTGAGCATGACGAGTCCATCCATGAGTCCTTAACATGTAACCCATGTCTTATCCTAACAATTGACAAGTAAACCAAATCAAAAAAGGCATAATTCACATAACATGGATAATGTAAAACAAGGTTTTGTATTCAAATTAAAGCATATCATCACATGAATTTGATGAGCATGAGCTAATAAGCTTACCAAGACATTTATATAATTCAAGACACACAAAAATGGAATAATCCTAAATAACACTACATGAACTGAGAAATCAAAAAAGGCATGTGAAATCAATGAGGAGGGTGGGGGCTGTCTGGGGGTCCAGGGAGGAGTGTGGGGGGGATGTACGTGGGGATGTCTGGGGTCCAGGGAGGAGGGTGGGGTCCTATCCGGGGGGCTGTCCGGGGGGTGTCCGGGGGGTGTCTAAGGACCAAGGAGGAGGGTGGGGGCCCTGTGCAGGGGGCTATCCGGGGGGTGTTCGGGGGGCTGTCCGGGGTCCAAGGATGAGGGTAGGGGGGGTTGTCCAAGGGGCTGTTCGGGGGTTGTCTGGGGTCCAGGGAGGAGGGTGGAGGGCTTTCTGGGGGGGCTATCCGGGGGGCTGTCTGGGGGCTGTCCAGGGGGTGTTTGGGGGGTTGTCTGGGGACCAAGGATAAGGGTGGGGTCTGTTCACGGGGCTGTCTAGGGGGCTGTCTGAGGGGTGTCTGGGGGCATCCAGATATGAAGGAGGAGGGTGGGGGATGTGCGGGGTGTTGTACGGGTGGTGTTCGGGGGGCTGTCTGGCTTCCAAGGAGGAGGGTGGGGGCCTGTTCGGGGGGCTATCTGGGGGGATTTCCAAGGGCTATCCGGGGGGCTGTCCGGGGGGCCGTCCGGGGTCCATGGAGGATGGTGGGGGGTTGTCCAGGGTCCATGAAGGAGGGGCTATCGAGGGAGTTCTAAAACACACAAAACTATAAAAACATTCTCAAGATACTCCGTAACCACTAAAAGACATCAATATCCATGAAAACAGACAATATATAAAAATAACTCAACTCCAATACTATACACTAGGTCTAGATAAAACCAACAACTAGAATAGATTAAACATGAAATCTTAGTAATATTAGTCAAAAATGTAATGGATCAACTTGTCGCACATCACCATCACCATCATCACCATCATCATCACCCTCTTCCTAATCCCCATCATCGTCCTCGCCCTCCTCAATGCCCTCCTCCTCACCCTCACCCTCTACCTCACCCTCCTCCTCCGCCTTGCCCTCCCCTCCCTCCTCTTCTGCATCAAACTCCTTGCCATCATCATCGTCAGACTAGTCATCATCTGGACCACCATTTGAACTGACACTTGGTGCACCATATATAGAACGTATTGATGACATATATTCATCAAAATCTAGGCTGGCCTCTGTGGAAGTGTTGGACGTAGAACCTCAATAAATTTCATAAATGCACTGTTTTCCCTGGCAGACTGTTCTGCCATCTCTATGGCCCTTTTGTTAGCCTGTTATGCATGTGCCCTAACTTGCTGCAGCTCGGTGGCACTACAAATTCTACCTGAGAAGGGCCAATACTTCTTCGGGGCTATCCTAGGTCGGCAGTGTACTCTTCCAGAATGCTCCTCTCCCAACACCTGATGTAAGTGATCAGTTGGCCCAAAATTGTCGGGTTTTTGGGCATCGAGGGCCTCTAAAGCAGCCTGTTACAAATATAAATATATTATTAAGTTACAAAATAGATATTAAAATATAAAATAAATAGATTAAAACTTACAATCTGCTACTGAGTCGGTTCGTTAACGGCACTTCTATCCTTTTTTCGTCTACTCGAGCAAAAAGTTTTTCTTGAGGCACATGTCCTTCAATATTCAGTTGATTCATCTATAATGACATTGAAAGTTAAAGTTATATAAAAACATTAGAAAACAATTAAATAATTGAGGAAACAAAATAAACTATAAGTCATAATTAAAACTTATAAACAATTTCTATACCAGCTTCCTCTCATGATCTAGAATTGTAGTACGTCCCAGTGTATGGAGTTATTTTTTTGCATCATTGTTTTTTTTTTTATTTTTTCCAGATGATTCCTAAATGAAATTCAATAATTAAATGGTTAATATTAATGAAAAACATGAAAATTATTATTTAAATACCTCAATTGTAATTTATACCTTAAACTGAGTAGTCATCCAATGGGTAATCATCTGTCGATACTGCTCTATAAGAAAATCATTTGTGACTGGTACCCGCCTCTAACTCAGTGCCATCTCTAGAATGCCAGCCAATATAAAACTCATTCTTGTAGGCTCTCAAATTCTCACCTAAATCGTTCAGACATGTCGATCGTGCACCACCACCATCAGGAAAATTAAATCGAAGCTGACACCAAAATATTAATTCATATAAATACAAAAATAATTCATGGCATTAAATACAATAGATTTTTTTACCCATATCTCTGCCCAAGCTCTATCCTTGACCTCATGTGGAAACTTTTTCCATGATAGCATGTTGATGGGAATAATGTCAGAGTATTTGGCAAGCATCACCAAAAAAACTCTGACATTGCTGCCCTGTTTTCTCAACCATTTGGTTGTCTTCGTTGTAATCCACCATTACCTGTGTGCGGCGGTTCCACACCACACGCATTCTTGTACGCCCCCGTCCCTTCCTCCTGTCAGTAGATGTATCTATCATGAAATAAAAAAAATATTTTATCAAAACATGTTATAATGAAAATAAATTTTGGTATAAAAATTTGTTAGGGTTCTATAAATATATATGCTCAAGTTTGATCGTTGAGTGCCGCTGGATCCACAAAAACTAATGGAACACCTTGTGGTGGAACAGGAGTCGAAGACGATGGAATATAGAAGCTCGAAGATACATAAGTAGAAGGCAAAGAATATGGGACAGTTTTATGACCAGATTCTAGATGGGGAGTGGGAATCATCATGGGATATGAAAAAGATGGGCTAGAAGATGCAAAAGGTGGGGAAAACATGGGAGGCCTAAATATCCTGTGTGTCCCTAACGACACACCCGGATCAGAATGTGGGAAGGATGACATGTGAGTGGGAGGGGCAGGGTCTAGTCGGGTACGCGAATCTGCTCGTCCACCTCTGGTACGAACCCTCCTCGTACCATCGGCCTGAGTACTACGACCATTACTAGGCTCCTCTTTAAATAACTATCAACGTATAGGTGGATCCTACAAAAAATTTTACAAAAAAAATAATCAAATGACATTATATATTCTTTAAATATATATATTTGAAATAAAGTACTCTCTATAGGAACTAATGGTGGAAAGCCTATCTCCCCCATTCAACGATTGTTCTCCGTCATTTTTTTCTTTCGTCTCTCTTCAATTGGCAGTATTTCCATCTTTTGAAAATAAATATATAATTAATTAAAAAAATTAACCTATTGTGTAACCCAAAAAACTAAATATATGAGGAAATAGGGGGATTCATTGGTAATTTAGCTATCAATTGTTTTAGAAGATCTTGAATGGATTTAATAAATCATACAAGTTGTAATATTCACAAAGTTAGAAATATTGTTTGACTAGGTTTGAATACAGTTCAATTCCAAATTAGAAAATGAAATTCAAATAAAACTACAACTAATAAACATTGAAAATTCACATAACTGTCAAGTCAACTAAAACATATTTGTGATCAATACTAATTCAATTTGAATATTACCAACCTTAACAACCCAACTCGAGGTAAACCAAAAGAATTGAGAACGTGGATGAATGATTCTATATATTTTCAACCACAAATTCAGGTTCACAATCAACTCTGACAATTGAGCTATTTGAGTTGTAAAAATAAATAAATGGATTGGTTCCAATGGCACTAGGGACAGTGTAAATTCCATCATCACCATCATCAAAAATATGTCATGTAATTACTTCAACTATGACACCAAATTCAGGTCGAAGTTGGTCTTTGACATAAAAAACATGTTTATCCATTGATGCCAACACATATGGTTCTTCTGTAGCAAGAGTGTGAGTCATATTAATTACTCGAAATCCACAATCATCAATAAATGTGCCATGTCTCTTCATTGAATCAAACCAATATCATTTCATCATTGTGACTCGTCCATGAGAGTAATAAACCAATATTATTATTTTCTCACGACTCCATAATAACCCATATTTTCAAAGCGCGGTCTACTATATGATTCACTGGCATACAAATATTTTTTGGCAGTAATCATAATACCATCATGTTGTGTTCTCATGTTCTTTTCTCATTCAGTGACAATAAATTTATACCCATTGATAACAATTGATTTACAGTCACGAACCACAGTATTAGGACCAAAAGCCAAAGCTCTTATTTCCTCAGAGACAAAGTCAGTAGAAAACCTCAATACCTGCAATATAAATGACTATAAATTTTTTTTTAAATATTGATATAATTATTTTAAACAGTAATATTTTTACCATCATTTTTAACCAAGCAGAAAAACTCTTTTCTATGCAAAGTCTCTCTCCTTATCAAAGATAAAGGATGGTGATTTCTATTTATCATTGTTTTATGTTCCCTGTAGATAAAAAATATGAATAGTTTAATAGATATATAAATGTAAGATATACATATTCAATTTAGTTACCTGATATAGTCATCGAACAAATCACAGTTGAAAAAAAACTATGCGATGGGCCATCTCTCACTCTACATGGATTAATATCTTCAATGTATATGATCCCGGAATTCCTCCTGTTTGAGGAAGTAATGGAAAACTGGGTTCAATTTTCTCATACTGTTCTTCTTCATTTCTCATTGTCTGTTCATTCTTGTAGTAAGATCAGACAAATACATTGAGCAGAAATCCATACATTTTTTAGCCAAGTAACCGTTCATGATAGAACCTTCAGGATGATTCCTATTTCAGACATAATACTTTAATTTGTACATATTTATTTCAGTTAGATACATCCAAAGAAAAGAAACAGGCCCTTCGAAAAGTATTTTAGTGGGAATGTGGACAGTCAGATGCAGCATGCATGTGAAAAATGATGGAGGAAATATTTTTTCCAACTCACAAAAAATTAATGGGGCATCTGTCAACATTTTTTGCAAGAAAGACTTTCACAACTTCTTAGCACAAAGATCTCAAAACAATGGAACAACCGAATCACAGTCACCCTTACATTATTGGAAAAAAGTTGACGGATTTCTATTAGAAGAAACTCATTCAGTAGAATGTAAAAATCATGAGTCTTCAAAGATTTTAGCTTCAACTCTCTTCTATTGACCCGTTTAGATATTTTGCTTGAATAACCATCAGGAACTGTAATAATCTCTAATACTTCCAGAATTGTTTTTTTCGTAGGTTTCATCACATAAGAAGCACATGGAAGTTGCCATTTATTTTCACTGATATGCAAAGGATGCAATTCTGGTCTGATGCCCCAATCCACCAAGTCACGCCGAGATCGTAAATCATCTTTTGTCTTCCCCTTGAAATTTAGAGGAATCGAAAGAAATATTTCACATATATTCTTTTCAATATGCATTACGTCTAAGAAATGACGTAACAAATTGTTGACCAATAAGGAAAATAAAAAAAGATACACCTCTTCCTCCAATTGTAATAGGTTTTAGTGGAAACATTCTTTCTCTTTTCAGATTTCATTTGACCCTTCCTGAATGAAAAACTGAAATCTTTCAATTCATTAAGCACATCAGTTCCAAACATACACTGAGGTGGATCATCGGTCTCTATGGTATTATAAAATCTTCGACGATTCATTCTATATGGATGATCCTTTGGCAAGAATCGTCGATGTCCCATAAACTGAAACTACAGTGATGTTTCAGTCTTCTTGGATCGGTATTCTTCATAAAAACTAGACATGATAGTTTTCCCTTCGTGCTCCATCCAAATACATTGCATAAGCCCTAAAATCATTGATCATCCACATAAGTACAACATACATCTGAAATATGTCTTTAGACATGCATCTTATGTGTGCACACCCACATCCCAAAGAAGTTTCAACTCTTTTATTAAAGGATGTATGTATACATCAATATCAATGCCAGGATCAGAAGGACCAGATATGAGTATACTCATGAAAGTGAATGGTTTTTTCTACACAACCATGGGTGAAGATTGTAAATGTGTATAAAAACTGGCCATGTGTTGTGCAAAGTAAGAATATACCCAAATAGATTAAAACCATCGCATGAAAGACCCATCCTCACATTACACACGTTAGCTACAAAATCAAGATGTCGAGCATCATGTCTCTTCCATGAAAATCCATCTGCAGGATGATCCAACTCATCATTAGTCTTTTTTCTCCCGTGTATCATGCCATCTCATTTTTATTGATATTTCATCAGACATAAAAAGATTCTGGAGTCTGGGGATTAATGGAAAGTGCCACATTACTTTCTTTGGAACACGGGATGGTGTTCCATCAGATTTTGACTTCCAGCGGCATGTGCCACGTTTTATACAATCATTTCATTCAGTGGTTTCCTCCCAGAATAAACTGCAATATTTCGGGCAAGCATGAATTTTGTTTCTTGAAAATGAATGTTCATCAACTAACTTCCATGCCATATAGTGGTTTGGAGGAATATCTGAATCCTCTGGAAATAAATCCTTCAAGAGGGTAAGACTGTAATTAATTGTTGTATTAGAAATCCCATACATAGTTTTCCCATGAAACAATCAGATTAAAAATTCCAGCTTTTTTATTTTTTTGCATTGTAGATATACTGAAGTCGTGGCAGCATCATTCAATTTTTTCACCCTATCAATATCTTCATTTTCAGTAGATGCATCATCTGTCCTCATATCGAAGTCTTCTTGAGTCGAAATCCTTTCTTTTTCACGATGACGAATAAACATAAACCAATCATCTAACAAATTCTCTATTCTAGTCCTTTCATTTCTATCATCACCAATTTGAGATTTCATTTTCTCCCAATTGTGATAACACACAAATTAGTTTGCATGAAAACCATATTTGGTTATGTGGTAGCTAACTTCTTCATGGCTCAAACAAGGTCTACCAACACAATTGGAACAAGGGCAGTGTATTCGACCACTATATGAAGCATTGTGAAATGAAAAATTTATAAAGCTCTCCAAACTGTTTTGAAAATCGCTTGAGATCTGATTGGTTTCATACATCCAACTTATGTACATTCTGTAAAAAGAATTTATATAAGCCATTTTTTCATAAACAATTCAATAGGATTGAACTTTAATAGAAAATACATTTAAGTAAACGATAAAGGAAGAAGTTTCTAGTCGATGTAGTGAACTATTTAAATAATGTAAATAACAAGTACTCTTAAATTAAATTAAAATTTATTTATATTTATTATCATTAAGTCTATAAGAGGCACATGCCTCAGGTCCTATTATGTGTTATAGGCATCCCAAATCATTCAATAATGTTCAATAACTCATTATTGGCACCTCTATGGCCATACCATTCATTACCAAATTACTTCCCCAAGTCAAGTGCACCCCATGGGTGAATAAATTTTAGGCTTCAACACTAATAGGTTGTTCATGGCTTGTAAAAATATTTAATTTCATAAATTATATACAAAAACATTTATTTTTAAATTTGAGATTAATAGTAAAGTATGTCAATGATAACAACATTACTGAATTAAACTTGTGACTTATCTAACATTTTTATGGATGTCTACACATGCCAGCATGGCTAGTGAAAAGCACCCACCCTCATAGAAGTGAGTATTGTCCAAGAAGGACACATAATATACAACTTACAATGAGAACCATATTTAATTGACCCTAAAGTTATATTAGTACGATCATCTTAGGGTAAATGGAATATATGATCCTGGTTAACTGATAAATTCAAAAGCTCATATTCCATATGTTGGACACTATCTAAGGTAAGAAATCATGTGAGGATGGGTATACATCAGTCAATTTCTTACATGCATTTTTGAATGAAGGCTTGAATTAATGACTCCAGTTCACTAATTAAATGAGGGGAGAGGTTGCATAGGCTGTGTAAACAGAATGATTAAATAAGGGTAAGTATTGCAAACACTGTGCATGGTGGGGGAGCCTCAGCCGATTTAAAATCTAAAATAAATTCCCATCATAGGTATCAATAAGAAACATCGGTATCAAATAAAAATCCAAATAAAAAAGAACTAAAAACATCAAACACTTTTTATGTTATCCCTCCAAAAAATGATCACGATTGTCCCTATACATTTTCATACTTCCATCATTTATAGAGATTTTATAGTTATGAGATTCATCCACCTGCACACCCTCCCCACCCCACTTCGACAGCCCTACCCCCACCCCACATGGACTACCAAGCCCCCCCCCCCCACCTCACTTAGATAGCCCTACCCTCACCCCACTTGGAAAACCCATCCCCCTACCCCACCTGGACACCCCTACCCCCCACACCCCACTTGGAAAACCCAGCCCCTCCCCCCACCCTACCTGGATAGCCCTATCATCACCCCACTTGGACAACCCAACCCCCCACCCTACCTAGACAGCCCCTCCCCCACCCCACCAGCACACCCTCCCCACCCCACTTGCATAACCCTACTTGGACACCCTCCCCCACTCAACCTGAATAGCCCTACCCCCACCCCACTTGGACAACCCCCCCCCCCCCCACCCCACTTAGACATCCCTACCCCCACTCCACTTGGACATCCCTACCCCCAACCCCACCCCCCACCCCACTTGGAAAACCCAGCCCCCCCCCCAACCCCACCTGGACACCCCTACCCCCCACACCCCACATGGAAAATCCATCCCCCCTCCCCCAACCCCACCTGGACAGACCTACCGTCACCCCACTTGGAAAACCCATCCCCCCACCCTACCTAGACATCCCATCCCCCACCCCACCTGCACACCCTCCCCACCCCACTTCGACATCACTGCATGGACACCCTCCCCCACCCCACCTGGACAACCCTACTCCCACCCCACTTGGACAACCCAGCCCCCCCAACCCACTTGGACAGCCCTACCTCCACCCCACTTAGACAACCCAGCCCCCCCCCCCACCCACCCCACTTGGACAGCCCTACCCCCACCCCAGTTGGAAACCCCAGCCCCCCCCCCCCCACCCCACCTGGACACCCCTACCCCTCACACCTCACTTGGAAACCCCCCCCCCCCCACCTGGACAGCTTTACCATCACCCCACTTGGATAACCCATCCCCCCTACCTAGACAACCCCTCCCCCACCCCACCTACACACCCTCCCCACCCCACATGGACAGCCCTACCTGTACACCCTCCCCCGCCCCACCTACACACCCTCCCCCACCCCAAATTAAAACAATAAAAAAACAAACAAATAGACCTACCCCCACCCCATTTGGATAACCCATCCACCCCCCCCCCCACCCTACCTAGACAACCCCTCCCCCAACCCACTTGGATAGCCCAGCATCGACATCCTCCCCCACCCCATCTGTACACCCTCCCCCACCTCAAATTAAAACATAAATTAATCCAAATCAAAACATAAAACAAAAATTCATATATTCATAAATCCAAATCAAAATATAAAACAAAAAATCATTGAATCATAACAACAAAACAAAGATAGCACTTACCGATTTGCAGTGTATAATAATAAAAGTGTTGATTGAATAGGATAGAAGGAGTTTCGGAAAGTGGGTAATGAGATACATTTGTGAAAGACAGTGAGCTAGGGTTGCAGTCGCGCACGGACAGGGAATTGGGGGTTCTGGTTATTTTGAGTAAAACATTCCCAACGGTTTTAAAAAACCATTGGGAAAAATATTATCTACCAACAGTTTTGTATAACTGTTGGTAAAGGATTTAAAACTTGGAAATTTCCCAACAATTTCAAAGAAATCATTGGGGAAAAGTGATGTAATTGGATATTTCCAAACGGTTTAAGGAAACTGTTGGGAAAAAGTGTTCTAATGGTGGATTTCCCAACGGTTTCCTTAAACCATTGGGAAAAATAAACTATACCAATGGTTTTCTCAAACCATTGGTATGAAAGTGTTGGTATATCCCACCATTCTAGTAGTGATATCGTATGGCTCCCATGGAGCTAATTGAGTTGAGGTTACAACTGGAGGACTTATAGGAGAAGGGGTTTGTAATGCCCAACATTTCACCCTGGGAATCCCCATTGTTGTTTCTAAGAATTCATATGGAAGTTTGAGATTGTTCATGGACTTTAAGAACCTAAATTAGTTGATTGTGAAGAATAAGTATCCACTACTGAGGATTTATGACCTCTTTGATCAGATAAAGGGAGCAAGATGGTTCTTGAGGATAGACCTCAGGTCTGGATATCATCTGCTTCATGTATGGGATGAGGATATACTGAAGATGGATATTAGATACCGGTGTGGACACTATTTATTTTTAGTGATGTATTTTGGAATGACCAAGTCCCTAGATGTGTTTATGGGACTGATTAACAGGATCTTCCAGCCTTACCTTGATCGTTTGATGGTGGTATTCATTGATGAAATATTGGTGTACTTAGAGTTGGAGGAGGAGCACACTACACACCTATGGTTAGTCTTGCATACACTCTGAGATCACTAAATTTATAGTAATCTATTGAAGTTCCAGTTATGGATATGGGAGGTCAACATTCTGGGACATGTCATCTTGAAGGATGGATTTGTAGTGGATCCAGCGGAGCTATATGTAGTGCTTTCTTGGGAGCTATTGAAGAGCATGACTGAGGTGTTGAGTTTTATGGGGTTGGTTGGATACTACTGGAGGTTTGTTCTAGACTTTTCCATGGTAGTATCACCCTTTTAGGCTTTGAAACGGATGGGACGTCCCTTCGTGTGGATGGAGAAGTTCCATCAGAGTTTCCAAAAGCTGAGGCAGAGATTGAAGAGTGCCCCCATTTTGAGACTACCAATTGGGGGATTTGGGTGTATAGTTTTTTGGGATGCATCAGGGACCAGATCGGGTTGTGCCCTGATGCATGTGGGAGTAGTGATCCCCTACAACACATTGTAGTTGAGGTAGAATGAGCAGAACTATGCAACCCATGACCTGGAGTTAGCTGTAGTGGTCTTTTCCATGAAGATGTTGTAGCACTACTTGATTGGTGAGTGGTTTACAATCTACTTCGACCACAAGAGTCTCAGTTATATCTCCTCCCAGAATGACCTGAACCTAAGAAAATGGTGATGGATAGAGTTATTCTAAGAAAATGATTCTGATATAGTCTATACTTTTGGTAAGGGTAACATGGTGGCAGATGCGCTCAGTAGGAGGTCTGGTTTACAGAGTTTGAGTGAGGTGACAGAGCATCTAGTTGTGATGCATATATCCTTCATGGATAATGATGGAGAATCTTACCTTTAGTCGATGACTATCACTCCCACACTCTTATAGTGAGTTAGGGAGTCATAACTTGTGGATGCTGACTGAAATGCCCAATGTGCTCAGTTGTCCTTAGGAGAGGCTCCTGATGGATTTTCAGTAGGTAGGGATCACGTCATACTTTTCCAAGGGCACACCATATTACCAGTAAATTTTTAGGGGGAGGTGTCGAGGGAGTTGGATACACCCCCTTTGGAGGTACATATAGAAGTGGAAAAGATGTACCAGGACATCTAATGTCAGTAATGGTGGCCTGGGATGAAGAAACCAGTGGTAGAGTTCATTTCACTATTCCTCACATTCCAGTAAGTGAAGGTCGAGCATCAGGTTCCAGAAGGCTTGGCCCATCCAATTGTGGTACCGGAGTGGAAATGGTATGATATCTCGATGGAATTTGTTAAATTATTACCACAAACATCCAAGGACCATGATTATATTTGGGTGATCATTTACTGACTCACCAAGTCAGCCTACTTCCAAACCATCCATCTGTACGTATCAGTAGAGGGATTGGGACGCCTCTACACCGAGGAGACAGTGTGGCTTCATGGGATTCCTTCAACAATCCTCTCAGAAATTGATGCATGTTTTAAATCTCGGTTGTGGAAGGGATTATAGGAGGCATTCAAGACTCAACTGTACTTGAGAACATCTTTTCATCCTTAGATGTATTGTAATATGGGGAAGACCATACAGACCTTGGAAGAGATGATTCGTGCATGTGTTCTAGATTTTGGTCAAAGATGGGAGGACCACCTTCCTCTGGTAGAGTTTTCATACAACAAAAGCTAGTACTCCACTATTGGCATGAAACTATTCAATGGTTTATATGGGTGGCCTTCCATATCACCTCTATACTACACAGACATAGGGGAGTCAACACTCATGGGTCCAAAGTTAGTACCAGCTACCACTAAAAAGGTTCATATCATCCAAGAGAGGATGAGGATTTCACAGACCAGATAGAAATCTTATGTCGATCGGAGAGAGAGACCCCTGGAGTTTGAGGAGGGAGACTATGTGTTTCTTCAGGTAACAATCCGATGGGGATTTCAGATATTTTTCCATGGTGGAATTTTATATCTGAGGTTAATCAGAACTTTTTAGATTTTGATCAGAGTTGGTGAGGTGGCATACCGCCTAGATCTTCACCCAGAGATGCACTGTGTTCATGATGGTTTCCACGTGTCACAACTGAGGAGGTATGTACATAATCCATCGCATGTCATTGACTGGGGAGATCTAGACATTGATATTGGGGTGACGTTAGCGGAGTTCCCAGTGGAGATTGAGAACTGATAGGAGCAGGTCCTTCATGGATGGTCGATTCCTATAGTGCACATTCAGTGGCAGCACGAGAATATATAGAAGAGAACATGGGAGTGGGGGGGCTCAGATTTGTGCTCAGTACCCCCATTTTTTTATTATCCCTTGTTTTGGATTTTGGGGACGTAAATCCCTAAGGTTGGGAGAATGTAATGTCCTAGAATATCTATATATATTTTTTTAAATTGTATGGAATTATTTCAAGACAATATGCATTGACAAAACGCGATTCTGAGGCCTGGTGATACCAGATAGTAATTTTAAACATTTATTTACGTTCATTTAATTAAATGTGTGAGTGGGTTTTAATAACTTTTTAACTAGTGCTCGGATCGAAAATCAGAGGGCAGCGTTGAACTTAGAAAACTGAGATTTTCCCAGAAAGGACCTAACTTTGGCCTGAAAGGTTTAGATGAAAATGTTAATTTTTGGACTTTTTTGGAAAAAAAAATTACTTAAATGATATTTTAATTTGTTTTTTTAATTAGTTGGGTAGGTTAATAGTGTCACTATGGGGCGATTGTGAGGCACGTTAAAAGAATATCATTAATGGATCGTAAAGGTGTAGTATAATGATCCTTTAAATGGAGCGCAATAGATAATCTATTTCATAAATGAAATAGCTTAATGATGCAAAAATGCATTATAACAGAAACTTTGCATCATCTTTTCTTTTTAATAGGTTAATGTGTTGGAGAAATGAGAATTAAACTGTGGAAATTATCTTATGAACCTACTCCAATAAATCTACCGAATGAAGAAAGTAAAACGCTGATGATCCTCTAATGCCATTGATGAAGAATGACACCTGTGAGTGACGAATACTGACAACTTTGATCAGAACATAAATCCCAGTGGACAGAATGCTCAAATGAAAAATTTTAATCAGGGTAGTAGTTTGATTTATTTTGAGTTTTTCCCAATTCTTCATTCGATAATGATGAAAGTGGGTCAGCCCACGAATAGGTTGACTCATGGATCGCTCGTCAATGCGGGATTGTTCCTTTTACACAAGGGACTTTTTTATCTAGATTTAATTATTATTTTTTATAGAACATAATCCCCAAACCTCCCCCTATTTGAAATTATAACATAGAGGTAATGAACTGATATGAACAGGGCCCAAGCCCTCCACTTGTGCGATCTTGGTGATCATGATTTTTAAATGGAGGAAAAGTGGATTTGAGGCTTTCGTAGGGAAGGTGACACTCCACAGAGGTCGTATGCATAGAAGAAATGAAGAACATACCACGGGTGCGGACTTGGTGGTCCGCAGAAGTACCTAATGGCATGCTGGGGATAGTGGTCGCGGGAGGGTGGTGACCCACCATGACAGTGTGCTGGTGAAGACAGTCACAGCAGGTTCGGGTAGCGGCGTAGTGGTAGGAGATGCTATCTGGTCCAGTCGCTGCCGGAAGGATGTGGCCCCTCAACTGCATAGGTGGAGCGGCCCGTAGCCATGGGTTGTGGTTCTCTAGGCATGCAGCCCCCTGACAGTGTGCAGAAGGCTGGTTGGCCACGTGGCGGCACCCCTGACATGTCGTGCATCCGAGCTGGAGGTGGCGGCCCCATGGTGACTTGGAGGGCAAGAGGGGGACGCGGCCACCTTCCACATCCCAGTCAGAAAAGGCCTGCCCTAGGGGGGCGGGTTGGGGGTGGCCTACCCCAGTGGGCCAAGCCGGGCAACCCGGTAGGCTGGAACCTCAGCCAAACTAGGTCATGTGCAACGAGGCTGAATGGGCCTGGCCCACTGACCATGCTGGACTAACCCAGACCCGAACTAGGTCAGGTCATGTCAATTGTATCAAATCGGTTCATGTGGGTCCCACATGATGGGTTGGTCGGGTCAATCTGACTGGGTCGGATCAGGCCCAAACATAACCCACCCCTATTTACTAAAATTCCAATAACCTGAAAGTTGGACGTCCGATTGATGAGCCTTTTGTGGAGTTGGAACCCTCTTGACGAGGCGAATAATTTGGTATACTCTAAGGAGGATTTCATGTAATTTTAAATGTGGGAATGGATTGGGGAGGTGTTCTCCTAAGATCAAGTGTGCTACGTGTATAAACCTTGTAGTTGGCTTAGACCTAGAGACTAATAACAATAACCCCTCTGTGAATTAGTTATGATGGCCTAGTGGGAAGCATCTATGTGTGACACAAAATTCTAACGGTGGGGAGAAACTCTGTGTAACTCAGCAGACCCATGGTACATGATAGGGAGCAGTGCCTCATTATATCCAAGGTGGGAAGCGGCTCTATGTAACCCAACAAGCCCATAGTGGGGAGAGACTCTGTGTGACTCGGGATGCCCATGGTACTCATCAGGGATAAGCACCACAATATTCCATGGTTAGTGGAAAGTAGCTTATGTGTGACCTGGTAGGCCCACTGTACTCATTTAGGTGTAGTTCTCGAGTAGCTTAGGTGTTCAATGATATGACTGATGATTCTACATTCCTACTCTAGATTATACCTGGTGTGATTTTTCTTGCCTCATGATCTAGGTTCTTTCTTTTTTTTGGATTTATTTCTGGTCTTTCCTTTTTATTTCAAGATCCCTACTAAGTATTCTTCTACTCACCCCTACATGGGTTTTCCCACATGTGTTGTGTCTCGTGTAGAAAATTGATGCCTTAATGGAGGACCTGGTGGCCTATGAACCAGTGGTGCCAAGTAAGACTAGGCATACAGGACGCCCTTCTATAGCTTCCAACAGCTACTCCATACTTACCTATTAGGTGGGGTTTTCAGAGGATGGATATCTAGAGTTTCTTTTGTACTTTCATACTTTCTAGTCAATCATTTGTTGGGGTTTTCTTCTAACCTACCTGAATTTATGTTGTACTTATACTAAGGGGTTATTTATAGTTTCCTTCTTATTTTTATTTCCAATTTTGCTATGTGTTTGTGTGTGTGTATGGGAACAGGAACTCAAGAAAATGCCTCCCACTTGCAGGTTCATGCCATCGGTGCTAGTTGCCAAACCTTGGATTTTAGGAGGTGGGATTGGGGGAGTCATGGAATGGGCCCCTGAGGACAGGTTGTGACAACATCTCATCGCAAAATATTCCCTAAAAACATAATGGATTACTATATTTGGAGAGTATAGACATAGAAAAAATATTTCATTAATGATCTTAAACATTTTCAGTAATGTTAATCTCATGAAGTAAACTTCTAAATCATGACCTATGTAAAAAAAATCTTCCTAACATTGGGAATAGAAACATAATGAATGGTTATATTATAATCTTACTGAGGGTAAACATGGGATATGTCAATCAATTATTATTTTGAACATTACATGTGAATAAGGGTATGAGAATATGGCCTTATCATTTCAAAATGATAACCAATAATTCATATATCATAGTCAAGGTTGAATTCTTTAGCAGTTTATAATACATGAATCATAGAATAATATAAGACCATTCCCCATGAGTTCATATCATAAGTATTACAACATGAATTATTGATTTGAATAATAGGTGTGGAATAACCAAAATAATAGAAATAATTTCTTAGGGATATATAAAGACAATGATAATATGTTTCACTAGGTTAACCAACCATGTACCCTATTTCAACATGGGTTAACCTCCAATATATCCCATTTTGTAAATAAAATATCCTTCCATATTACCTTATTTTGGATTGGTATAAAATCCTCTATACCATTTTGGATTAAAATATTAATCATTACCTAATAAATTAGAGTGATGTAACAAAACCACACATTACATAATAATAATTTGACAATATAAATGCCATAAGATCATGAAAATAGTAATTTTATTTTCTTAATATAAACCATATAAATGTAAATGGGTTTCATCAAGAATCCATCATCATATTCAATTCTAATCAAGTAAATGAATTAAGGTGGTGACATAAGATCACATCCCTAATATATCAAAAGAAAAACCCAGAGGATATTTTTATAGAAAAAAATATAAAATATGATGGGACAATTTCTTGATGTAAAAATTTCATTATATAATAACATAAATGATACTAAAAAAATTCATAAAAATAAAAAAAATCATTGAAAATGGCCATGGAAACTTGTAATGTAACTATAATAAAAATAATTTTTCATAATGGGGGTAAAATAAGTTTATGTGGTATACATCAAAATAATAATTCTATTCAAGCCTCTATTAAAAGTTTCCTAATTCATAAAATGAAATAAGAGTTATTTTAAACCATTTTATTGAAACTAAAATATGGTAAAAATTACATTAATCGGTCAATAGTGTATAGTGAACAAATTCATGAAAATATTTTGACAAAAATATATAAATGAAATAAAATGAGACTTGAATGAAGAGAGAAACAAAGTCAGTATTTTATAAAAACATTCATTCAATATTATGAATATGTAAAAAGAGGAAAAAAGAAAGGAAACAAGTCATGTCTATAAATAACAATAAAATAATAGGATACGTGATATTTATGATAGATAGATCATATATCTTTATCATTTTAAAATTAAGAATAACCCATCTTGGTAAAAAGTTTTATTGGTTCATATAACCCTTAAAATTGTGGTGTCTTTTGAATCATAACCACCATGAATTAAATATCATAAAATGAAACATTAATTGTCAGAAATATAAAAAAAATAATTATAAAAAAAATTAGAAGGAGTAATATATACACCACACAAAATATATAAGTAATGAATATTGAATATTTATCAATTAAATATAAGTGAGTAGATAAACACTTATGCTTGGTCCAACTTTAATCATAATTTCTTTTGACCGACTCAGTTTTTAGAGTACTCATTTAGATTACACATATATCATTAATAGGATAGACTTAGGCTATAACCTTTAGATCAAAACAAATGGAATTAAGATAAGATAGTTTATGGGAAGGGAATGGAGATGCTTGATTGTATAAATTAGGTAAATAAGGTAGGGGAAGAGGTTCCCTTTTATAAGATATGGGAGGGACACATAAGGTGATACATAAAATATATCAATAATAAAAGGTTACATGAATGGGACAGTGTTATAGAATGGGTAAGGATTAAATGATAATATATGAAAAGGATTAAACACATGTATTCAATAATAACTAAACTTGGTAATGTGAAACTTTTATCCATATCTCTTATTTTACCCTTGGTAAAAATATTTTACCTTAATCGTTTTAACAAAAAAATAAATTTTTACTATGAATTATTTTAAAAAATTTAAGATTCCTCATTACCAAATTTGGTAAAGCTAATAACAAATTCTAAGTCCATTTCATTAAATTCAATTTATTTAAGTGGATAAAATTTATTTTCAAATAATCATGGGAAACACAATGAAAACCATTTAGAAAAACACTTTCAAGAATGAAAGTGAGTATACTTTCATTCATTGCCTTATAAAAAAATATCATATGTATGTTAAAATATATGATTGATTATATAATATAAATATTTTAGTAACATCGTTAATATGAAATTATTTATTTAATTTATTATGTTATATAAAAAATAAAAAATAAATGTTTTATTGAAAATAATTTTTTCCCACACATTGACTTTATCTTCATTAATATTAATTAAATAGATATTTTATGGTTAATCATTCATAAAATTATAATAAATATCTTCCGTAATAATTTTAAATAGTTTTTAATATATTTTATTATACAATAAGTCATAATAGATAAAAAAAGATCATTTCATATTAATAATTGGAATTCTAATCAAGAAATGATTTTATTGAAAATTTAATAATTATTTAATTAAAATTACGAAATGAATTTGAATTAATAGAAAATTTATATATATATATCATAAATTTCTTAATCATGATAATAACATCCCCTAAAACCACTAGGATATAATGGACATAATATATATCATTGTTAATTTATAAAAGAGGTTTAAAATAAAGAATAATATAAAATACATTAAATATATTTCCATGTAATATATGCAAAATCATGGGATCATGTATTATAAACCTCTTAAAAATAATTTCTCCATCAAAATTTTATCACACTGATGCAAATTTTTTAGTATACTTCTACATCATGTCATCTTTTGTTTCCAACATATTATCTTAAAATTTATGGTTTCTCAGAAAAAACTTAACTATGTTAGTGGTATTATTTTATATAACATTATCCTTACCACCAAAAATATAAATAGGTTATTCCTAAAAATAAATATTATTTTACATCTATAAAACCTCCTAGTTTTGTAAATTTGAATAATCAAGTATGTACTTACTCAAAAATGACACATGGAACACATCTTGGACCTGAGATATAGTCAGTGTAAGTGCCATGAAATTTTTTACCTTACCTACTCGATCACCATTATTTAAAGAGGCAATATCCCTAGGGATATACTTTCTCTTCATTTAGAATATCATGAACATAGTCAATGGATAAATTCATAGTAATATCTTCTTCTCGTTATTGAATTCTATATCTCACTGATGATTGTGTGCATAATATTTATATCATCTATAATATTTCATAATGTGTTACTGAGAGGATATATCCATCCCTACCATATCCTTAGATATTTTTGTCCTAATAACATTAGTTCCTTTACTTCATCACATTATTTTGGAGTTATAAACCTCATTCTATAGATATATTCATATGGAGATATCATAATTCTGGAGTGAAATATATTGTTATAATAAAATTTTACATGAGTAAGGTTTTGATCCCAAGAAAAGATGGAATATAGAGAATAACATACTTTCATATTCTCAAAGTTTTGAATTATTTACTCATAAAAAAATAATTAGACAGATAAGAATGACTAAAGCACTTCTTTTTATCCCAAACAAACTGATGAATTCTATATAACATTAAGGTCAACCATAATTATAGATGTGATATAATATAATATGTTACTCCAAAAAAATTACATCATCTTTAATACATTTCCAAGAAATATAATCAAGTAGGTAGTATTAATTGATAGAAAAAAATGTGAAAACATTTTATATCGATTGAATTCAAACCAAATATCCCTATTCCCATTAAATTTCATTAGGTGTCCAATGATGAAATCTGGGGTGATGTTGTCCCCGTTTAAATATAGGTATGTGTATTACTGAAAAAATGCCATTTTACTTGTACTACCTGAACTTATGTTTTCAGAATACTATGAATCATGATACATACTCTATAATATCTATCTTTATTTTATCCCACCAAAAAGTACTCTATAAAGTCCCTATATATCTTATTACATCCTGAATGAATATGGAATGATTATATTAGAGAATCATCCAATATATCCTTTTTAAATTCTACTATTCCATGGACAAAAATCTATTATCAAACCATATCATTCCATCCTGACCATAGTTGAACTCATAAGAAATTCTCATCATCTTTTTCAACTCAACATCATCCTTATACACCTAATTAATTTTCACGTAGATAGATGGTTAGAAACTCATTTGATACTGATATGATTTATCCCATTATATAAATATTTCACAGTATATCATCTTAAAACAAATAAATAGTGAATCATTGGTGATCCTAAACATTGATAAGTTAGCATTATATCTTTTACTCAAAGAATTAGCCGCATTTTCCTCATTTCTAGTGTGGTAATGTATTGAGTAGTTATAATCTATTTTCAATTCCCACCAAATCCATTTGTGAAATTTTGAAAAAGTATATGTAAATAAATACTTCAATATTTATGATATTAATATATATCACACAATTTAACATATAGATAATACATTCATATCATAAATGAAAATATTACCACAACAACCAAAAAATCATTAGTCGGGTTATTATTCTCATTAACCTTAAATTGAAGAGGGGTAAAATATCACGATAACATTATACGCAAGAAAAGATCCTATTCCCTTTGCTGATGCATCACTAAAAACATAACATAATTTTACATATTTTTATAGTATTAGTATGGGTGAACTCACCAACCTTCTCTTTAACTATTTGAATTTTTTTTCGAATATCTCAATCTAATGGAACATAACTCTATTATGTGTTAACAAAGTCAGTTCATATAACACTACTGAAAAATTCCTCAGAAACCATTGATAATATCTAGGTAATTTTAAAAAACTAAAAAATCACAATCATAGTGGTTAGTCATGGAAAATAATTAATGTGTTACATCTTATAAGGATTTACAGATATACATTCCATATATAATATATGACCAAAAAATGACATTTTATATAGTCAAAATTTAGACATGGTCAATTTTTCATATATGTACTATTTTTGAATGGCCTTAAATATAATTATCAAGCAATCTTCAGGATCATACTTTATTTTAGAGTATATTATAATTCCATCTATATAGTTTAAGATAAATTGATCTATGTAATATAAAATTATTATTTTAATTTAATAGAAGTTTATATTTGGGGAATTAGTAATTTCAAATGGATTAATTATAAATTCTGAGTTTCCATAACTCGCATATAAGCCTTTTATAGGTATGTATTAAATTTTGACCCATAATTTATATTTTCCAATCATTTAGTGTTCTTGAACTCCTCAAAATTGACCAAACAATTAAATAATATATTTAACTTGAAACTTATAAAATATTTTGATATTGTTATATTCATGATAATAATTGACGTGTTCTATTGATCAATATTTCTTCATAAAAAATAAAATGTGTTTATCTTACAATCATGTACATTGTGGAATAAATCCCTTATAATGATTCTTCTATAGTTTCTTCCTTACTTTCTATAACTCAATTAGGGACATACTATATAGTGTTTCTAAATTAGGTGTTGTAACTGGTAGAAGTTCTTTTTAAATCTAAAGTTCCTAATTTAATGAAGGAAAAAGAATCTCTTATATAATGAAATAAAAAAAATTACATATAATAGGCATATCATCAATGCTAATTTTCTCCCCAATAATCAATGATGAAAACCCCTTATAGTATGAATTGATACCTATATAACAGATGTAATTTCTATTGGATGTTCATTTTCATACCGATAAATATTGATGATTGTACATTTATTTGGAATATCAAATGGGATTTCTATATTCTATCATCTTATAAAGGGACTATATATTAATATAAAAACAATTATTAAAATGAAAAAAAATATTAAAGGAAGAATATTTGTATTTTCATAGTTCATATACATACAAATATTAACATGACATACCTAACTCTAGAGTGCAATATATGTGTTTTGTATCCATCATGTTCCACTTTAGTGATTGAAATAACAATGGTCTTTATATGTTCTATGAGTTAACCCTTGGATTAGATCGCTGACTTGATTAAGTCAAAATTTACCCACACCTAATACATCAAACTATAAATGGAACATTATGATGTACTCTATTCCCCTTCATAGAACCCTTCATATGTCCTTAAAAATATTTTAATGGTTTGTAATATTCAATATCCTTCATGATCCATACTTGGGTGTTCAATGGTTTGGGAAAGGTTTTATATTTTCTAAAAGATAATTTTAAAAAATTGTAATGTAATTTAAAAATGATTACAAAAATTATGAGAGAAATATCCATAAATTAAAAGTTTATTTGGAATTTAATGTGGATGTCTTCAAATTTATTATAATGTTTGAGATATGTGTTTAGGATTTAGGATGTGATAAGATATCTTTTCTTAATTTTTTATATATTTTTTTAAATGGAGATTTAGAATTTTAAAATTTATTATTACCCTTATGTAAGACAATGAATCTATGAAAGGGTAAAAAATCATTTCCATAAGTTATATAAGTGAAATCCACTTCTTCCCATTTCTATGTAATGGTAACCATATCCTTTCATCTTATAAGAAAAAGGCATGCTAATTCCCCCATGAGTTGTATAAGGGTAAACTTGATGTTTTGAGGATATGTTAGTGTAGGGTTCTGGTTTTAAATAATGGATAAAGAAATGTCTTATCTCATTACTATTGTGTAAAGGTAACAGTCAGCCTTTTATAGGTATGTCAAGTTTTCTATTGGATATTTAAGGGTCATCCAATAATTATATTCACTAGGTAAAGGTATGTTTCCTTATCCTATAGACATTCTATGGTGATCCAATACATTTTTAAGTGTAACCCATGATCATAATGTTCACATATGGGTACCTTGTCCATTTTAATTCCCATTTAAGGGTAGTAATTCACCCAATTATGGGTAATACCATACTATTGTAAGGGTCTATCAGAACTTCTTAAATATAAATAACCTTACATGAGCCCCTATATAAATATTTATAAGGGTAAAACATGTTACCATTACTTATACCCTATATCCTCTATATTCATGATATAATTTCATAAAACTTGTGTTTTCCCTCCTAGAACCTTATGTAATAATTTTCAGCATAAATAATGTGAATAATAAAAAAAACCTTTTTTATTTAATATACTTCAATTCCATCATTTATATTACATAAATTTAAATGATTTCAATCAATCTTTCATAGAAATATAATATATATGAAATTTAATATCAAAATTTTTCCATATGATATTGTGTTTATGTATTCAAAATTATAAGATTTTACCCTATTAATCATTCTTGATTATGATGTATATATGATCTAATTGTATCCTATAGAGTGTATCAAAACTATATTTAGTTGATTAGAGATTCTCCCACATATACAATGTTTTTGTTATCAGGATGAGGAAATACCCCTCCCTCTATCCTCTATATTTTGCCTGTAGTATGATTCTAGTACCATAAATAGGTAGGGTATCCATGTTCCATCCATATTTTCTATTTATATAAGATATTAAAATGACTTTAATTCATTTTTGATGGATTATAAGAGTTTTTGTAATGAATATAATTAATTTTATATAACAAAATTGATGGGGATGGGGAGATATTTCATGTTCCTTGATTATTTCCTGATTTTTCTCCCATTATAACATGTTTTAGATGTTATTTATTATTAATAATGTTTAAAACTATGTATATATTTTTTTTATCTGATATATACATGTGTAAATTTCCCCACATGAATTTGAGTGAAAATTTTAAAAAAAAATTGGAATGTATGTGTGTAAATAAGGAATTATAGTGATACACGTTGCTTTTTGAACTTATTGATGTAATATTATATGTAAATAAGTAATTATTTTCATATTTTGATGTAATGGTTTTGAAACTAATGTAGTATTTTTTATTTCTAGATCACTAAATTGATATGGAAATGGTTTGGGTGAGAAATAAATAATGTTAAAAGTGACAATTATAACTGATTTCAATATATAAAGTAATTAAGGAATGTTAAAATGGTTGTTATTTGGAATGGACAATTTTGAAAAATGAAATTTATGGGTGGTAATTAGATTAAATAAATTTAAATCTGTAAAATGAGTTATATTAGGTTGAGTTGATGGGTAAATTGGTGTTAGTGAAAACACAATACATATATAAATAGTGGAATATAAAGTTTGATGTGTGATTGTGTGAGTTATATGTTTTTATTGTGTTGATACGTGGTAGTTATAGTAAAGAAATGGTTTTAATGTGAAGTGGTTTAAATTTGGTTCTTGATGGAATAGGGAGGATGAGTTATTGTGTGTTGTGATTATGTTATTCTAGTTTATCAGAATTTGTGGAATAATTCATTGACGATGAAACAGAAAAGGAATGTGCTGGAATGGGTAAATGAACTCTTTAATTATAATGTGAAGTGTATTAATAGTTTTAATAATTTTATGGAAAGATAAAATTGGTTGGTAGATAAAAAATTTAAAATTTTATTAAATTGAAAATAAATGTACAATGTGCCTTATGGAATATGACTTTCTTATGTGGTTTGATTCATTTAGAAGTTGAAAAAATGTGGGGGATGTTTTGAGGCCTTGGGAAATGTTGCATGTTTAGGTGATGATTTTTAATTTTATTTTGAACCCATATCTTGGGATCAAGTGAAACTAATATTTATCTAATATTTTCATTATGATTTCCATACTCACAACACCCACATCGAGCACTTTGTACCAACATCAGTTTTTTTTTGGGTGTTTTCCCAAACATCATGATACTGATAAAAATGTATGGATACCCATATTCCACATTCCCACTTACAAGAAGTTATTCATATGGTATATGATGGCAATAAGTCAAAATATAATTATTGGTTATGTTTATGAGATTATGTTGTGGTTGTTTGTAGTAAGAGGAGGCCTGAGTTTGATCCAAGTCATGGTCAAGATGCCCTACTATTCTAGTTATCATAGTGGTTAACCTATGATTTTGTTGTCCATGTGTCTCCGGAAATGTTATAATGTTATGACCTAGGTTTCTTCTAGAAATATGTGATGTGATGGAACAGGTTTCATCGAAAGAGGATTAATCAAATGGACTTCATTTCTTTGTGGGATATTCATTGTAGTTTACCAGGTATCTTCGTGTAGGATTCTATATAATATATTAGAGTGCCAAGATTTATGATGTTGGGGTGTGAGAAAGGATAACCAATTTCTAAAGGTGTTTGGTGATTCCTTTTATTGATATAGTTCATTTTATATTACTATACATGAATATGTTATTTGGTAAATGAGTTGTGGTGAGGCTATGCACTAATTGACCTGATAAGAGCTTGTTGATTTTATTGTTTGGTTAATGGGGAATTTTTATTATTTTCACACATTTTTATGAGTTTCCATGGTTATGATCCTATTATGTATACATGTTATGGTCACCTTATATAAATATATATATAACTATTTTTTATATTTCTTAGAGAACATTACAGACTATGTAAGACATTACTATCTTGTGAATTAATGTTTTTGTTGAGTTTATTCCATAGGATTTTCATTTATTTTTTATATTATTACTTTCATAATATTGTTATAAAATTATACAACTGATTAGATATTGTTGATTTTTACATTTTGTAATTTAAATATTTTATTGGTTGTTGATATATGATCTTCTGGTCCTACTTTTTGTTATACTGAGGGAAATACCTCCCATACGTGTGACCTTATCTATATTGGTTCTAGTCTCCAACATTGGTCCTACTTCAGTCAAGAAATGGGGTTCATTATATCCCATTTTCCTTCATTGACCAAGGAGGGTTTACGTTGGACTAAGGAGGTCATGAAAACATGGTCTATTATCCATGATAAAAGATAAGATGATATTCGAAGTTATGGAATATGATAATTAAATGTAATTCTATGGTACCAGTTCTAATCAACCGTAGTGAATGAAATAGGCCCTATAGACCAGCTAGGACACTATATTTGATGGCTTCCATTATCTGATGAATGTACTATGAGACTTCCAATTGACCAAGTGATGTTGTTCTACTTGTAGGGTAGAGACCAAGAATATGCACAAGCATCATTATTAAATTTTATAGTGATTTAATAGGATGGTTTGGGGAATTTAAGAAATTCAAAATATTAAATTTAAAAAGATTTATATATATAACTATAACTGTGATCATTATTTTGCTACTAATGAGCTATTATTAGTTCATAATCTATTCAAATAACTTGAATAGAATGAGTGAAATGGTGATTAATAGGTCTGAACTATTTTTTTGAATCATTTTTGACACCTAAATATTTTTTTCCCATTCCATTTAAAACATTATTCTCCCGGAAATAAATTTTGTTTTGTTATATAAAACATATAAAAAGATATCTCATTTTCATAATGATTGGAATTTTTAAAGAATCGTGATTTTTTTGTTTTTTCTTGAATATCAATATAATTTTGAAAACCCTTATGATGCATGTTATGATGAGTAGATTTCCTACTAATATAATGAAATAGTTGTGTTAAAACTAATTCTTATGTGTATTTTGGTTTATATGAAATTTTATTTTCCATATATTATATCCCATTAATAATGTTTCTGAAACATGTGTTAAAGAATTAATTAAAACCTGTATTTGGACATTTAGATTTTTAATTTTATAAAAAAGGACAACCATGATATTATATAATTCATATGTACATTTAGAATCATTAAAAAAATAACTTTCTACTTTTTAATGTGATTTTATTTCTAAATAATCATCTAATGTAATCATATGTTTATATAAAAATTCTCGTGGTATTTTTTTTCTAAATTTAGGAAAATAGTAATCATGATTTTTTATAACCATTATCAAGTTGAATATTTTCCAAATAAAAAATATATCTCATTTCTCAAGAATAGAAAAAAAATATGATGTATTATTTTTTTATCCTAATAATTTAAATTTCATGCCATATATTTCCTTTATTCTTGAGATTTATATAATTCATGTGTTTGAAATTTACATTAAGGAAACACTTTTTTTTAATTCATGAAATATGATATTAATTCACCTATGTAACCTATTGAATTGTGATACTATTTAAATGATTTATCATATTATTGTAAAATGTTTCAAAAACATTAGTGATGAAATTAATTTTCCACCATATTGAGTCATGGGTAGATTATTTTGTAAATCATTTCTAATGTTGGAAAAAAAATTGTGGTAACAATAGAATTGATACTATATAAATAATGATCATTTAGAATTATTAGTATATTGTAATTAGAATATGAAAGAATGTAATGCACTAATATTATTTAATTTAAATATGATAGTAAAATCATGTAAATAGTATTATAGTTTATAAACATGTTTTTTAAATAAAGATAATGTATAAATTATGTTTAGTTAGGTAATGATAATCTTGTAACATAGTAAGAAAACATTCATATTTTTAATTATTTGATCTGAGAGCTTGTTTTATATGGATATTTTTTAAATCGTGTTATATATGTAATATGGTGTTTTAATAGAGAAGAAGAACCTAGAATGTATAATTTTTCAAATAAATTTTGGTGTGTTTTTCCTTGGAAACTTGATAAACTTAGTATATATAGTTTAATAATTCTTATCCAAGTTCATGAAGATAATGTATGTGCAGGTTTTTATCTTTAAATTATACATATGTTAGATCTATTTTAATGAAAGGCATGATACCTCTATAGAAATGACATTGGGATGTTGAGTTAACTTTGGGGTTTTGTTACTTATTTTTTTCATTTAAGTTTTCATATTAATTTTCTAAAACTTGTTCCTAAATTGTAAAATTATGTTCTAAAGGTTTTTAAAAAGATATTACATAATGAAATTTTAGCCATAAACCTTTTATATTTCATAACACGAAAAACTATGGGATTTATCATATGATGGTTTTCCTATTGATAAAATGAAATCTTACTATAAAATTGTTTTTGTGTTGATGGAATAATTCTCCTCTAATCAAATTTCCATTAATTAAAGACATTAATAAAAGAAAATGGGTTTTAAGAAAACCTTGAAAATGATGGATATGGGATTTCTTTCCACACATAAATTATTATGTGGTGATAGGAGTGTGTGACTATTATTATTTTGGTTGGTATTTTGAGATTGATTTTATTATTATGATATGTGTTATGACCTCATGAATTTGAGAAAATCAAAAAATCTACAATATGATGAATTATATTAAGACACATTTTAAAAACACACGGGTAAGACAATGCTTCCTAAAGAAGAAAATATCATAGTTTAGTTGATGTATTCATTTAATTTGTAAGATTATGATAGTTAAGTATATTTTATTACAAGTCCTTTTTTTGAGAAATTTTATATGATAATCCTAGAATTAATTCCAAGAACCTGTGGAAATTGATTAATGTAAAATTAAATCACAAATAAATTTTCAATGAGTGGGATCCTAATAAACAATTAATTTTTAGGAAAATTATAAAACTGTATTGAAATATAAGGTAGATTACTCTGACCTTATTTTTTTCTGATTCCTATCATATATAATATTTGATTCTCAAAATTTTGATCCACGTGGGTTGATATTGACTTTTTAATGTACAAGTTAATGTTATAATAGTTGAAAATACTAATTTTATGAATGAAAGTAACCAGTCAGAATATATATATATATATAAATATATTTATATATATTTAATCACATTAAATATAAACGGGCATATATCATAGTAGTAATGTTTCATGTTTTATGTAATTATTTATTTTTACATGAAACTTGATTGAGTTTTAAATGATAATGCTTGGTTGATAAATAATGCCCCCTGATGCATGGTGGATTAAATTAAATAATATATTAGTCAATATAGTTGTTTAAATAGTAATTAAATATTATTGAAAAAGATAAAAGTACTTTTATTATTTCATATTTGGATTTTACCTTCATTCCATAGAATACAACTTTTTGGGACTCACTTAGAAATAATAGATTTTGTGTCAAAAAAAATTCTCAAATAATCTTGATTTTTTTTATAAAAAATTAATTTATTTGAAAATATGTTTAGAAAAAAGTGCTGAATAAATTTTCACAATAAGGCAGTCAATAAATACCTTTTTATAAGATATATTAAAATGGTTTTTTAATTAATAAATTTTATAAACTAACTTATTATCTTAAATATAGATGTCTTGTTGAAAAGTTTTATCATCATTCTTTTGAAAATAACATGGTTCAGTATAGAATGTTGAAATGGGTTTATATAATATAGAGAATATTTTTTATATCATTTTTAGGTTTTGAAATTTTTTATCAGCATTACATATTTAACAAGTTATGGATGGATATATAATATTATGAATAAATTATTTTCTGTCAATTTTATTCAAAAAAATAATTAAATGTTATGTATGATATAGTATGAATATTATCTATTAGTATGACAAATGATAATGAAAAATGTATAGATTTTAATTTTATAGAATTCCTAAGAAAATATTTTGAATTTTAAAATATAATATTATTTCCTCATATATGAAGTTATATGATTTTAGTTTAAATCAATGTGATGTGGTTTTCTTGGAAGGTGTCTCCTTCTATGGTGTTGATTTTTGTAATTTTGTTATAGCCATATATTGGTTGTTAGGTTGGTTAGGAATATTTATGTGGCCTTATTATTTCTTTATATTTTTCTCCCATATATGATTTTCCCCTGAATAGTTTTTTGTTCCAAAACTAGAGGGGTCATTGGGAGGTATCTCACAAGGTGGTAAAGTAATCCCTCTTTCCTTTTCTCTCCTTTAAATTTTTATGTTGTTTCGTAAGGATTTTGTTTTGAGTGATATGTATTTTAAATGCCTAGAATATTATCTATAATTCCTTTTTCAATATTAGGGGGATTTTTTGAAATAGAATAGTTTCATAAATTCTAGATGTTTCATTTTAATTAGTTTATATTTTATAAACTCATTTTGAAATGTTTTGGAAAAAAATTGGAGTAATTTCATCATTAACAATTTTTATTTGGAATTTAATTTATAATATTCCAATTTGATTCTAATGTTTTAGAAATAAATTGGTATTATGGAAGGATAATAAATACATTAATTATAAATTTATAATTTTCTGATCAAAATTTATAATTTTTAATATTATTCTTAACCTTACGTAAGAGTATTCTTCTACGTATGGTTAACCAATAATTTATATATATTTTGTAAGGATAATTTCATTTTCCATTTCTATGTAAAGGTAACCATAATAATTAATTATTTTTGTAATGGTATTTTATATTCTTTTTGAGTTTCATGCTGGTATCCTAGTTTTAAATTGGCTATGTAAGGGTAAGGAAGTGGTTTTAAATTGCCTTTAAATATCGGTTATCCTTTTGAACTATTGAATAACGTTAATCTTCCACCTATGTATGGGTAAGATAAGTGTTCCATTGAATTCATAAGTTTTATCCAATGACACTATGCATTTTGTAATGGTATAGTGAGTATTTCTATACATGCATAAGGTTAACACAAACCTTGAATTATACTAATAATATGATCCTAAAGCTTTGTTATGGGTACCCAAGACTTTATAACGATTTGGTAAGGGTGGTCCTGATCATTTTTAAGTGTATTTTCCTACTTGTGATGAGGATAATCTGAACATTCTATATTTACTCAAGGGTATGGTTGAATTATAAAAGCATACATAATGGTAACTCGATTTTACTCTTATGTGTCATCATATATAGAGTTTCATAACAGTAAATAAATATACCCTTATACAGATACCCAATCATGCACATGTGTAGCATCAATTTCATAAACACCCAATTTTTCTTCTTGGAGCCTTATGTGTTGAATTTTTTGTGTAAATTAATGGGAATAAAAAGTAAAATGTTGTATTTTATCTTGGTTAAAATATTTATATTTGATCTTTGAATTTTATAAAAAAAATGTAAAATGTAGTAATCATATATATAATCATTTAAATAAAAAATTTAATGTGAATTAAATTTATTTGTGGGTCTATGTTTATGTATTCTGAAATACAATATCTCCACCATCAATTATTTCTTACTCCTCAAGTATGAATGATCTCAAATCCTTCTCTAGATTATTTCAAATATATCTATATTTTATCCAAGATTCTCCCCTAAACAACATGTTTTTATAAATATAAAAAGAATTATTTCTCTATATCTCTCCTCAGTCATTTGTGTATGGTATGATTCTAGTTCCAACTGTAGGTAGGGTATCATATTTATCACTTTATTGTATGTGTATATGTGATATTACCATGTTTTAGATTATTTTTGGTTGGATAAAAATAAAATTATTGATGAATAAAATGCATTGATCATAACAGAATTGATAGTGAAGTGGATACGTCATATGTGATTTACTTATATAAATATTTTCTCATACCAAGTCATCTGTAGATTTTTTTATATATAATATGATTGATACTATTAATTTGTTTTTTTAGTATATATTATTGACTAAATCACATCACATAGTAATAATAAAAAACCCATATAAATGGTATTTAAACTTAATGTGTGTAAATAAGAAGTTATTGTCATTCCCAATGCTTTTGGAGTTGTTTGATATAATGGATTTTGTAAATAATTAATTATTCTATGAGTTTTTTGTAATGTTTATGATGATATGGAAGTAATTAGTGATGAAGTATCATGGTAAATATATGGAGTTGGGGCTAAAAATAATGAATGGAAAATTAGATAATGCATATTTATATGAATATGAATTGTTTAATAATGAACGTGAAAATGGTGGGTATTTTATATGGATAACTGAGATATATTAAATTGATGTGTTGTAGTTGGATTAAATTAATTTAATGACAAAAAAATTAGATGTATGAATGGGGTTTTATAGTTATATAGTAGTTAGTGAGAACTCAATAATTATGGGTATGATTAAACATTTAATTGAATGTTGGTTTGTTTAACTAATATAATGGCCTTGAATATGGTAATATATAGTTGTTTACAATTTATTTTATTAGAATAAAATACAATTAATCCATCTATAAAGACCGTATAGTTTAGTGTTATTGGAAAACTTGATACATACAATAGTTTTACATTACATTTAAAAAATTAAAACAAAACATAGTATTTTATTTCAGAACATTATAGTCCTCTTTATCATATCTATGCATATCAATCATAAAACAGTAACTGGTTTCATGGGGAAAGGGAAAGAATAAAAGGTTAATATCTGATTCTTAATAAGGTAATGTTTATAGGGGAAGCTAAATATATCTTGAATAATATAGAAAGAATAAATGATATTAAAATAATGTCTTGAAAATAATAAAATGAGAAAGAATAATATTTATTGATGTCGTAAAAAAATAATCACATGAACATCAAAAATTGATTTCATAATGATATAATTGATAATTTAAGATATCTAAAACATATAATCAAGATATCATTCGAAGAAATATAAAACATACCACCAGTACCATGTGTAAATACATCCTATATAAATGGGTAAGGCCTTATCCAAATACCCATTGTATTTTTTTCTCATGAGACCTATGGATGCATCAAGGCGAATTAGAGGGGCCAACCCATAAATCAGAAAGTCAAATGAATTCCACATATTAAATGGTTGAATCATTACAAATGTAAAAAATTCTATAAAAACTATCATATTAAATTGTATTTCATTCCACAATAAATAAAAATTAACATAAACCATTTGGAGTAATATAGATTATATTATCAGAATAGTATATCCCTCATCAAACTGATCATAAATCATCATGAGAAATAATAATTAGGGTATAATTAAAAATATCCCCAGTGTAGAATATGAAAAATTAGGGTTGTTATCATTGATGAATAGAAATACTATAATGAATCACATTAAAATCATAATTGAGAAAAATAAAATTTTGACTTTTAAAATAACATTTAAAAAACAAAAAATATCTATAATATTTGGAAAAACATTTATTTGTCAAAAACATTCATATAAACATGTAAATTAATCTTCAGCAAAATATTTGGTAATAATAAAAGAAATTTTTTTTGTTGTATAGTTTTTAAAAACATTTCTTTCAAAATTTCATGGAAAAGTCAACAAGTGCCTAATTTAGAAAATAAAAATATGATTCATTTTAAAAATCTATATATAAGAATTATAACATGGATAAATATTTCTTTCATAAATAAATATAAATTTTTTAAAATAAATTTCCATTTATTTTAAGGAAAATGTGGATATGGAAGAAAAATATTCTCGACTAAGTAGAAAAAACAATGTTTGTTTTCCATAAAAACATGAATGTGGTATCATGAGTAATAAAAAACTGTTAATTGATGGTAAATAATCTAATTTACTAGAATAAATATAGTATATAACATTATATATGATTTATGATTGTATGATAAAAGAAATTTCTCATTTGAGACTTAAATATAACAAATCCTGAATAATGATGAGATTGTGAAATAAACCCTTACCATAGGTTTAGAATCCATAGTATATTTCAAAAAATAACGTATTATAAATATATTTTTATTATAAATATATTATAATACCATATATTATCACATATGATTTAATTTTAATATTTTTTTCACATGTTTATTAACAGTTCTGTATTAAAATAACTATTTTGGGTAATAAATTCTTTGTTTTTTAGTTGTGTTTTTTATTAGTTGTTTTTTATTTGATTAATAATCCTAGTTCCACAAAATATATATTTTTAATAATTATATAAATATCATATATATTAATTATATATGTATTTAAAGTAATCCAAAAATGTTAGTGATTAAAAAATAAATTACATTGTTCATGTACACGGTAGGTCATACGTACTCATAAACACTACATTCACCTTTTAAAGTATGGATAAAAAAATGATGAATAATAAAAAATAATTACATAATTATTTTTATATTTTATATATCATATATAGTCATTAAAAACATCCTTATTACCATCCATGTAAAGTGGTGATGAAAATTGAATTACAGAGCTATGTGGATATGGTAAGTAGTATGTTCGTACAAGTTTTGTTTTCATTTTTTGTAGGGTGGAAAATAGAGGAAATTTTTTTATCCCAAAATATTAATAAGCACTCGGTATATTAATTATACAATATTTTTTTTATTATATTATGGGTATAACACATTAAGAGTAAGTAGAAGAAGTAATTAACTTGAACGAATCAGAAAGGATGGCCACCTATTATTTATGGGATATCATTCCAATCCTTTCTTATGGAACCTAGGGTTAATAATTTTGAAATACTAGAAACACTATATTGTTTCAAAGAAATTTTATATAGTATTTTTATAGAGGTCAGGTTTTTTATAAGTCTTACTGTGGTGTTATTAAATGAAATATGGGGTGTCCTTTTATGAGGGTGGGAAAAGACACACTACAAAATACTAAAAGAATAAAATATTATTAATTATCTATCAAGAAAAATTAATTCAAATGGACATATATTAAAAACTAAACTATTATATGGTTGAAATTATAGCATGAAATATAAATTTCATAATTTTTTCTGGTTTTTTGAACTATATTTTTTGGTTTTACCACATAGCCTACCTATTTTATCCATAAACGTGATAACATATTTTTCACACATAAGATCATATAATTTTACTCATAAGATGAATGTTCTCTAATAAATGGTCAACTTATGACATTATTGGCCATATATTATCTACATTGTCCAATATAATTATTTTTATGATTTTAATATAATTTCATAATATATTATTTTGACAAAATATCATTAATTTTGATTTAGAAAAATTCATTAAATTTGAATTGAATAACATAATGAAAAGTATTTTATTTGTATATAATATTTTGAAACAATAAAAATTTGTAAAATTACTCAAAAAACTCTTATAACACTTTATTTGTCTCAAATTACATAACATTTATTATATTTGAAATCATTTAAATTATTTTTGATAAATAAATTACATATTATTTCAACATTGTTTAAGAATTTAACGTTATTATTTAATAAAAAAATTATAAATTTATCACCATCATTAAAATAAGATTCTTATTTTAAAATTATACATCTATATTAATTCATCACGTTTTTCCTATGTGAGTATAGAAGATACATTTAAAACTAAGAGTGTGACAGTTTTTTACATTCCTTGATTTAAATATATATTTGTTATTTTCATTGACAAGAGTCCATTAAAAAAATAAAATTCTAGAAAAGTTGATAAGGGTTGAATTAAATTCACCGAGGAATACTAATTATGAAAATTTATGCCATTATCAATTAGTTTTAACCAAAATTAACCTGATTTTCCCTTCATTAATGTGATAAATTTTACCAAGGTTACTATTCATGTTGACCCAAAATAAAAGGGACATATTTACCAAATATGAATATCCTAATTACAAATATGGAATCCACATTATAAAATTCAATTTCTATAATTGGTAGAAATTAACTTCACTAAATAGACTCAAAAAGCACGAACAAAAACCAGTTTTTTCATATAAACGAATTATATATATATTTGGTGTAATTATTAATTAAATCATGAAATTAAATTCAATGAACTATATTTTATTATTAATAATATAATAGAAATAATTTTATTATGAAATAATTTTTACAAAATTTAAAATTTTAAATTATTGAAAAGAACTACATTTTCTAATATAAATATGTGTTCTCACTATACAATAGAAAATAAATATTTTCCTTAAAAAATTGAATATTTCACTCTAAACTCTTTATGATAAGTTGATTTAAATAGCTATATTATATTTATAAAATAAAATTTATATATGTTCAGTAAATTATTTATAATAGTTTTTTTTTAAAAGATAAAAATATCATTTTTAAAAAAAAATATTTATGATGCAAAAAATTAAACTTTACTGGAAATCGAGTACTTATTTTCTAAGAATTAATCCATGATTTTTTATTTGGTAGGTAATTTATTTATATATTATAATTCATTTATTAATATTCACATCCACCAACTTAATGGATAGGTTATAATGATTGTATCTGAATAATAATATTTCATGATTCATTTATTTTTGGTGGTACGTGTCGTATACTCTATCGAAAATTAATTAATTTTTTCTAAAATATTGGGGTGTTAAATTATCCCTCTTATAGTAAATTATATCTAGGAAATTTGAGCATGTGTTCATTATTAAATTGTTTGATATTTTTTAAATTATTTGGTTGAAAACCCACATTGAAACAGGGTTTAAAAAACATAATCCTGAACAGGGGGTGGAGAATAATTAAGGTCATATTGATTACACATATCTATGGTTCCTAGATAGAATAAAATTATTTGTAAGTGAATATAAGAACCTAGATAAAAATAATAATTTCAATATAATTATGGATAGTGATAAGTAACATTTATGACAAGAATATGAATGATCTAAAAGAATTTTACAATAACAAAACCATAAATCGATGAGGTGTGAAAAAGATAATCAATTTATCATAATTTAATGTAATATGGAAACATTTTTGGTTCATGGTATTTTTACTAGATTTGAGAAATTCCTCTACCATCTAGAGTATAGAAATTATAAAATATACATAAAACAGTGCAATTAAATTCATTTTATCTTCTTTGATCAATTTCCACTTCATCACTTACTCTATTAAATTAATATTCAAGATGATTTTTTTCTTGATGCACTGTCATAACATTTAATAAATCAGAATATCCATAAAATAATGAAAATTCATTCTATATTCTATAGATATTTTCCAAAACAATTACTCTTAGAACAAGTTATCCAATATTACATTAATGTCCAAAAAATTTAAAATAACACCCTAAGATGATCATAATCCATCACATAAATTCTAAACCATAAGAACCTTGCAAAAAAAATTTTGACCAATTTCAAAATCATATTGACATTAATCAATATAGTAGATTTTAATTTTCACATATCAAATATGTGAAAAACATCATCAAATATTCATTGTAACATAGTAGTTATCATAAATACTTAATGTAAACAAACATGCTTCAAGAAAATATCTCCCTCCAATTTCCATAGATAAATCCCCATATTATCATGTATATTTTAGAAATCTAAAAAATAAGTAAACTCCATCATTAATTACATTTTCATAAATTCACTAACCATTATCAAGGTCACCAAAATTATCCTATTTACATCTTCATTTTTATTCCTATCTTTATCCCAACTAAATATTATTAACTCTGAATTGTGAATGTATTAATATCTATCTCTCCCTTATTCATGAATTATATAAAAATATCACCATAACACTAAATCACATTTCTTGGATATCAGTACCATTAAAAATTTTAATTTCAAATCTCTTATATAATACTACTTTAGTTGAATCCTTATAATTTTAAAGTTAATTATTACAATATAATCATTGATATGACACTTTAACCTCAAAATTCAGGAATCCCTATACACAAGAACTTTAATAATTCTATAATGGTAGTATTAATAAAAGAATATTTACCATGATCCATTATCATATTCTGATATATATTAAACTGATTCTTGGTGAATTCATTTTCATAGTTCTCCAAATCTAGACACATGACACTCTAAATGTTAGAGGTTTCATTCTTACCTTGGCATAGAAATTCCTAATTTACATTCTCACAACACATGATGCTAACTCTCATTTTGTTCAAGAATGTAATATGTTTTTTCCTTCCATAATTATCTCATATGGTAAATCCTTCTTTCTATTCTTCCACTTATTCTTTTTTTCTCTTATATCCTCTTCTTCTCTTACTTATCTTCATATCCATAATACTTGTAAAATTAATTCTTTGTATTGATATATCCTTATATTATATCCTTATATGATGGGAATGTTTGAGAGATTATATACCTTTAAAGGATTGTATTTATCCCAACAAATAAATGGTTAATATTACTCATTGGATTAAATTCATCATTTGCACCATGACTTGACAACATTGTAATGTAGGCTTTATTCTTAACTACATTACCCCCTTTCTTTTTCTAGGACTTAAGAACTGTCTCTCTACATAGGCCTGATGTTTGTGAGGGAATTATGTTTCCAAAAAAAGTTACTTAAATCTTTCCATTATATTATTTTTATATCCTCCACATCCTTTTATTTTGATTCAATTACTTCCACTGATCTTCATCCCCTAAGTAATGATAAAAACCCATGAAAAAATTCTCTCTATAATTACTTCCTAATTTGAGAATTTTCTTCTCCACCAAAATTATCCATTTCTTAGATACAAATGGATTTTTAGCCCTATTGAATGATGGAGGTTTCAAAATAATAAATGATTCATAAATTGTTACACCACATTATGGATATATTTTATTCTCCATATGTTGAAGGATATTATCCATAACCTGAGTTAGGTTCCCCAATATATTTACAAAAAAATCTACTCCAGCTGCAGCCCTATATCCATCTTCATTTCCTTTCCATAGATGAAAATCATTACATAAGTTACATGAATGGATATAGTTTTTATTCCTTCTTCAAGGTTCCATTTCTAAACAATATATTATACTATATTAACTCATAACATTAACAATCATAATGTATAATTTCTAAACTAGTAAAAAACATAAAATAAATTGAATGAACTATGTATAGATAATCTCATAATCAGAAACATGGTTTCATTGGAAATATTCTCAATGTATTTCATAGGGTTATGTTACCTATGATATGTATTAATATATATAGTTAACAAAGTTTATACTAAACTTTCTTTCTTAACTACTATAAATCTTTCAACAATGGTAATCTAGAGCCACTGGTAACCATATTACATTGGAATATGATATTAGTGATCACATATAGGAGGACCTAATAGTTTATTAGTCTTGGAAAACAAGATACATACTTGATTTTCAAATTAAATTTTAAATCCAAAGATAAAATATTGTATATTTTTTATAACACTCTAGTAGCCTATAGTATATATCTTCTTATAAATCATAATAGAATTGCTGTAGTTGTAGGAAAAGGAATCATAATAAATAGTTGATATCATATTTATTCTAATGTTATGAATACAAAAAAATAAAAATAAGTCATGAATAATATAGAAATAAAGAAATTATAATCAAATAATATCATTAAAATAATCAAATGATCTAGAATATTATCCAAGGATATCATAAAAAGTCAAATAATGACATTGAAATTAAGAACATATTTCAAAATGATGGAATGAATGATGAGGGAAACATAAAACGTAACCAAAAGGATTAATTCCAATACATATAAACCATTCAATCAAGGAATTTTTCTAAGAAATTCCTCAAAATGGTTATGTCCTCAACTGAATACACAAGCTAGTTTGTCTCATGAGACCTATCAACACATAAAGGAGCTATAGTGGGCCCTTCGATCACATATTATGTATAATTAATTCATCATATGAAAGGGGTTAAACATAATAAATTTATTCCTTGGTATAGAAAAAAAAATATTATATGTTTATACTTTCCCCAATCAGTAAAAATAAATATAAACCATCCAATGTAATATGGTGAATTGTACACAAATAGTACAACCATTTTCAAACTGATCATAAACCACATGAAAAATAATAAGGATTTTATCATTACAACATATCCCTAGTAGATCATAATTAAATTATACATTTTTATATGATGAATAAAAATTACATAAAAATTACATTTAAAAACATTATTGGGGAATATGCACTTTTCACAATGAATATCACATTTTTGAAAAAATTATACAGTTTTACGAAAAACATATTCTTTGAAGATTTTCATAAAATCTTATAATGGGAGAATCGATGAAATGGTAGGTCATAACTATCAGAAATTATATTCATTCTATATAAGTTAAAAAATACTCCTTTCACACTTTCATTAAAAATTCCAAAAGAACATTGCAACAAAATTAAAAGAATTTTAAATTTAAACCATTTTTTAACGATATAAACATGGTAAAATATTTATTTGATAAATTATTAGAGAATAATGATAATATTATTTATGAAATTTTAAGTAAAATATGGATATTGAATAAAAATATTTTTAAATAATTACAAAAACAAAGTTTTCTTTCCTTAAAAATATGATTTTGTTATGTTTAGAAATTAATTATAGGAAAATTTAAGGAAAACATCTAATTACAAAAAATAATTATAAGAGAATAAATTATATTAGGTTTAATGTTTATTCTACAGTTTTCTTGTAAAACACCAGTTAATAATTTCCCATTAAAAATGTAGAACATTGGTGACAAAAAATTTGTCTCACAAGGAGGTTGTGGACAATGGTATCAAACTATCACTTTATCATTTTTTTAAATTTTAAATCTAAAATTAGGGTTTTTAATTAAGTTAAAATAGTTAAATTACATAAAATCATAATTTAATAATAAATTTAATAATATAATTGTAAATTAGAAGCATGTTGGACTAAAAAACAAATTAAAGAATGGAGTAGTGGAAAAACATTGATACTTGGATTCTCCCCTTATCATGGTCAAAATATTTCTTCAAATTAAATTATACAATATATACCTAAATACCTCAAGGAATATACCTATATTTACCAAAAAAACCATATCGATACCTCAAATATTGGTTTTTATCTTCTTAATAATGTGATTTGATCTTTACAAAGACATATGAGTAATATAAACTAGATGAACATGTTGTGCTCAATGGGGGACGTCTCCCAAAGAAGTTTAAATAACAAGAAAAATATTTTATATTCATAATTTGATAAAAATTAAAAAATAAAATAGAATAAAATGAAAACCATAAATTAAGATATCACCTTTATTCCAAAAAAACAATTTCTAGGATAAATCAAAAGAAAAGAGTTTATAATAAAGGACACAAACTCAAAAGGGTTGAATCCTGAGATCTTTATTGCCCACCTCCACATGAATCTTAGAATTTTATAGATTGATCACTTCATGTAATACTACTATAATACATCACATCTTATACAATAGAGAAATATTCCTCAATATAACCCTACCTTTTCTCCCTCTAGACAACCCCTAAGGAATGATGAGGAGATGGAAATTTAAAGATAATGGGGAATGGAATTCTACTATTCAGTTTCTTTTTGTCTCAAGTTTTCCTTATTTAATCCAAAATCCTTGTCTAATATCCCTATAGTCTATACTATAGAGTTTTTCATAATTAAATCCTATATCAAACCTAAAAATTTAAGATTATTTAAAAACATTTTAAAAAATATATGATTTAATTATTGATAAAAAAATCTTTCTTCCTAAAGAGGCCTTTCATAATCCTCTAGTTTGATTATCCCAAAGAATGAACAAATGATAAAATTTATCACTGAAACTCTTTATTCCCATGTTCATTTAAGTAATCTTTCATATCTAATTATACTAAATGCATTATGAAACCAATATCCATGGTTATTCCCCATTTAATAATGTGGGGTCAGTCCTATCATCCATGAAACATTTCCACAATGAGTGATTTATTTATGCATATTGAAGGTTGAATAAACAATTTTACTAGTTTAAAAAAAATTATCCAATTAACAAAGGAATTCTAAAAAATAATCACTTGATTTTTATCAATATGGAAAAAATATATGACTGAAATAAATAAGTGATTTAAACCCGTTGAAATTCTAGAATTGGTTAGTTTTAAATTTCAAGATCCAAACATACCTAAAATCCAAAAACAATGATATTAATATCCAAATATAAAATTTTTATAGTCTAAATCATTGAAATAGACTTCAAAATAGTGTAAATATTATCTGTATCAATCCCCCCAGACTTAGCACTTCGAATCTTGTAAAAATGAGCATCATAATCAAATTAAGGAATATTCAAAACATATACCAATAAGGTTCACCAATTTTTCACCATGAAACAAATTATTTCATAACTCATCAAAAAAAATATTTCACGTTCTCTATTTAGATCATTCAATCCATTTCCACTTATTTTCTCATCCCATGCACACAACTCACTTACCTCACATTAATTTTCTCTTAACACATAAATATGGATTTTCAACAAGGATTTTCTCATCCAAACTCAACAAAGAATCACCATAGGATTGATAAATTTCAATATCTCCACCCAATGTAAGTCTGGATAATGTGATTATAATGAATTATTTTTAATGATTTTATGTCAATTAAGTTTGGTGGGTTTTACATGTGATAAGTTTTAAGATCGAATAAGGAGGGTTTTGATCTTTTTGAAGAACAAATGCATGATTAAAATGTTAAATCGTGTATGGTCTTCTAATTACTATCTTAGATGAAAAATAAGATCAAATAATATTTTAAAATATATTTTACATACCTATCCATCAATATTTTATTAGAAAAAATGACATTTTTCTTCACCCCTTTTTTCTTGAAAGCTCTGAATATGCACAACTTTCTTCCATTGATAGCTAAAAAAGGGAAAAACTATTTCTTCCATGAATTCATCAGAATGTCACATAATTTTTCATAAAAACATCTTTTTTTGAAGTAAATGAATCTCTTCAAAGTTTTAATCTCCACCCAAAGTAACACTAAATTTGGTAGCCTGCCACAAGTCATCACCCCCCCCCCCACACACACACACATAAGTTTAAATAGATCCTGGATTTTTTACTTCTAGAGTAGGTTGGAATGAGATAATTGGATTTTAATGTGGCTAAACTAATAGTATGTACATGGATACTAAGGGCTTGCAATGATCAATTGTGCAAGGAATTCAAAAATAAAAAGGATTATCATGAAAAAGGGGCTTTAAAATCCTAATAATTGCCTCAATAATTTAAATCCAAAGTAAATCAACCCTTAGGTTTTTAGATAAATTAATCATGCTATGGTTAAATCATTCATGTATTGGTTCACTCATTAAATGAGATGAAAGTAATGAAAAAGTCAGAATGGGTCCAAAATCCTCAAGGGAATGGAATTTAAAATATAAATATAGTGAGATATGGTATGAGATTAAAAAATTTAAGGCATTTACATTAAATTTCCCAAATCTTAAACTTGAAAAAAAATTATTTTAAACATTAATTTGTAACACGCCAAGCCACCATGGTACGTTTCCCTTGGAATAATGCAATAGCTTGCATTATACGCAGCTTCGAGATTCTAACACACTACGACAAATCAAACTAGTCATTATGAATTGTAATAACCACTTTTTGAAATTTTATAAATTTTATGTTTCAAATTGGACTTCATTTTTGAATTCATAATATCTAAATTAGCTTAGGGTGAATTTTTGGTATTTTTCTGAAAACTTTCAATTTTTGATAAATAGTGAAAAAACACTACGTTATTAGTTAAAACTGAATTTTTATTTAAATAATTAGTTTTTGTATTTTAATTTATTTTAGGTCAAAATAGATACATAATACCTATATATTTTCAACGTAATTCATTGAATTGATTTTATAATAAGTTTAGATCTATAAAATTTTATCGAACTTTTTACCATCTTTTACCCACCTCTTAGGAGAATTTGAAAATTTGCATAAACCATAATTTTAACGCTTCTATGAGTTGAATTTAAAATATCCAAGAGACATGGTTAATATTAGTAAGTAAAATTTGGTTCAATAAGATGAAAATAACTTTTTTTGAATAGTGACTTTTGTTTTTTATTTACTGCGGTTAAAAGTAAATAGGGAAATTAAGGGTATAAATGATATCATAATTACCCTAAAACATGTCCTAATTCTATTGGATCTGTTTAATTATACTAAAAAACCTAAGGAATAAAATATGATCCTATTAGGTCCACATGTATTAGATTAGAAAATTTATTATTATTTTATTTAAAGAAGAGTTAAAAGAGTTAAATTCAATGTTTAATAACTAAACCATTTTTACTATAGGGTTGCACATAATATAAACTAGACTATAAATATTCATTAGAAATATGAAATTATTTCCTACATAATTTTATTTTATTTATAATTTTTAGACATTAAATAATTTAAATTACTTATAACACAATGATGATGTAGTAATTACCTTATTAATGAAATATTAAATAATTGATATTATAAATATCTAAATAAATTTAAATTGAGACTTTTGATAAATTACACTAATTTTATAGGTTAATATGACATGTTAGGGTTGGTTAAATAAATTTTATACTAAGTGATAAAGTTTTTATGGCTTTTAAAAAAATAAAATACTAAATAGTGTCAAAATTGACAAAATTGAGTTTTTGAAACAAATATTTTATTATTAATTGATAAAAAATTTATAAAAATCTAAGGTTCTGAAAAAAGGACTTAGATAAGGTTATATATATTAATTATAAACAAAATGGGGTTCTCGTGTCATGCTATAGTAATTTTATTAACCATATAATATAAAAATACAAAGAGACATGGTAAATGACAAACTATTTAACTAAGAGTTAAATCTAAAAGATAAGGTTAATATGATGACCTAAACCTGTCTAAAACCCTTTTGTTGAGAGGTTTTCGACACCTTCCCACCTTATACTTTAAAAAATTAATTTTAGAGCCATTAGAAACCGAAATTATTTTATTATAAAATAATATTTCTAGATTTTCCTAAAGTGCCTCTCACCTCTCTTATAAAAGGGCACTTCCCCTTCTCTTAATTTCACACCTCCAAAGCCTTTTGGATCGGACATCCCCTGACCAAATATCCTCCCAACTTTCTTCCCTTCATCCTAGAGGCCTTCCATTGGTCAGAAAGCCAACATAAGGATCCGTTTTGATCAAATCAAAAGGAAGAATCCGAAGAATAAATAAATACTTCATCACCTCTTTCAAGTTATTTTCTTCTTCCACTTCCTCTTTCATTGTTGTTTCCAATATAAAATAATAAATATGGTACATTATATATAATATGATGTTATTATAAAAATGGTACAACCATATTCTTTATTCTATCTATCCTACAAATGACAAAGTCACCATACGTGCATACGTACGGATTACCGTCTCCACGTCGTGGTGTACTTTGTTATTCAAACACTTCATTATTTGGATGCGTATACTAATGAGAATAACTGATGTAAATAATAAATATTACATGTTAATGATTATTTATATATTATATAACATCCAATTACATACGATTTCTCTATTAATATAATGATTTTATCGCTCGTGCGTACTTACGGATTACGATCTCCATAAATGCGATGAGAGTCATTCCTCATCGTAATCATTCAAAAATAATTTTCATTTTATGAATAAAAATAATGTTTTTCAATATAATATAATTATTTATATGAATCACATACATCCTATCCATAAAAAAAATGGATTACATAACCAAGAATATAAAGGAAAACGAATCATTTAACACCTTAATCGTTCATACTACTAAAATTTTATTAACAAATCAATATTATAAGATCATATATGATATCATATTTATGTATATAGTTTTTTTATAATTTAATAAAAATGTTTTAACTACTATACAGGAGTTTAACATACCATCGACTAAGGAAAATCACAATATAAGGGTTAATTTCACAATCTCTTTATTATTTGAGGTTTTTTTTACGTAAGTATCTACTGGGACCTCTTTATCATCCACATATGTGTTTTCTTAAAAATGTATTTCAAAATATTTTTACTATTTATTATACTATTGGTTAAATTCATATATACCCTTATTTGACCTTATATGTTTTTAAAGGAATCTTTCCGTCATTTTCCAAACAAGGTACTTTATGACCTTTTTGACAAAATTAAGGTAAGAATGTCTTTTCTTAACTTATACGTCGGGTGTGGCTATTTTCCACCATTATATCATCGTCGAAGATTCCCATACAATCTAATAATAATATTTTCAAAAAAAATTATAATTTTATTAATTTTAAAGGATTTCAAAATAGAAAGAGATATTTTTCTAAAAATATTTTGATTTCATCTATGTCAAAATATTTTGATGGATTTTAAGCCTGTTTGAAGTTGATTTACTATGATACAAAACTTCCATATTGTATTGAAGTTTATGTGATATGTTTGATTATGGATGTGTTATTTTTACACCATTCATGGTTTATGGATAAAGTATTGACATTTCCTATGCTAGTTTTAATACAAATGTTTGTGTTATTTATAAACCTTTTCAAATGAGAAATGCATTGGACTAAGTAAGTGGTGGGTGGAGCCAGCTATAGCTCCTCGATGCTTTAGTAGGTCTCATGAGACAAACTAGTGTCTGGGAATAAGTCCATGAAAAAATCTTATTTTTTTACTTGGAACAAGGCCTTGACTATGTGGTTATGAAGTCCGGAATTATGCATTCCATCATTATGAAAGTGGCAATTAACATTCCATATGATTATTTGACTAGTAAAATATCTATTTGTATTAGTAAATAGAATTATTTTATTTTATATTTTCCATATTATTTTGAAGTTTAAGTTTAGAAAGATTTTGTTTTAGTCTTATACATTTCCTTAAATGTTTATGCTAATTTATGAAAGTTTCCGCTATATTATTATCCTTATTGAGTATCTGAGTTCACCCCTTTCTATGTTTTTTTTTCACAAGATGTGAAGATGTATTTTATGTTTGAACTACATGGATAGGATAAGGATATAAGTGTGTTCAAAAGGAGAAAAATGTTGTTGATGATTTTTTTTCATGATGTAATGTAAAACTTATGAATGTATCTAGTACTTCCTAGGCTACTAAGTTGACCAGTCTTTCAAGAAATGATTCCTTGTATCATGCCAATGTTTTAAAAAAAATCACCAACTCTGGGTAACTGGTTTCGGGGCATTACTTTTGGTATTAGAGAAAGTTTAGTATAATCCTTGGAAGCTAGATTTTGAAAAATGCTGATTAGAGAACATTGCCCTAAGATAGACTTTGAGGATTAGTATAGAAGAACTTCCTAGAATTTTGGTACTGTAGAGATTTTGTGAGTTTTCAAAGAAATACATCCCTTTCTAGATACTAGTAGGTAGAGGTGGATCTATCATAGATTTACCTAGGGGTAAAACCTGAAAACACTGATTTAAGCTAAACTCGAATGGGAACTGGTGCATGAAAATGGACCTTGCTGCACTCTTGGTTACGACACTCCCAGGGGATATGCTTAGGATAATTATCATTTTCTTGACAAACCATTATGAAGGATTTATAAGTTTATACATCCTCAAATAAAACATTTCTATTATTATAGACTATATCCAAAAACTTTTCAATATATGTTAAGTTTATTACAAGTTTAGAATTATGTATTGTGGTTCATAAACTAATCTACAATATGTCATTGTTTTATTAATGGAGACTGGTATAAGGAATGGAAACTGTATCAATGCACATAATCCATGTTGGGATTTCCCTACTTTTCAAGATAATTATAGTGGAGCTGGTGATGCAACTAGTGTTGATCAGATTATCACCATACTAGGATAACTCACTCATTTTATGAATAATAACCTTACCCGTTCGGAGCACCCGGATCCACAATGTGGAGGATAAATGTTAGATATCTTCATTAGGAAACCACTACCAACATATAATGGGAATATATATCCATTTTTAGCTAATAAGTTGATAATTTCATTAGAGAAAATGTTTCATGCTCTGGGAGTACCGAAAGGGAAAAAAGTTTTCATGGCAGTTTATCACCTCACGGGAGATGCATATCATTGGTGGTCATTGATTCAAAACACAAAATAAAATGATGAAATATAAAATATGGAATGGAGGGTGTTTAAAGAGATTTTATTTGAAAAATACATTCCTTGTGACTATCAAGCGGATTTGGAAAGGCAATTTCTGAGTCTGAGGAAAAAAGAGGATGAGAATGTCGCAAAGTATGAGGCTAACATTACAAGGTTAACAAGGCATGCAATAGATTATATATGTAACCCAAGGAGTAGTGTTGATAAATTATTTGATGGGTTAAAATCATTTTTCTTTCGATCATTAGTCTCACAATCCTTCTCATTGTATGAAGACATTTTCATATGTGCTATCAAGATAGAAAAAGATATCTCTAAATCTTATGACAATAAAGTAAAGCAAGAGAAGAATAGAATGTTGGATCAAGAGATAGATAAAGAGAAAAAGGGAAATAATTATTTTCCATTATGTGATAATTTTGGTAAGAAACACCCCGGTACTTTCCTAAAAGGAATGGGAGTCTGTTACAAGTGTAGGGAAAAAGGCCACCAACCTTGTGATTACAATGGAAAAAATGTTGTTGTCAATATTGAATGAAACAATTGTATAGAAATGGGGAATTATGAAAATTAATTTCCTAATTTCCAAGTAAAATTACCTCATAAAAGGTCAATGGAGAAAGGCCAATCTTTTTTTGTTACTACAGTTGATGTGGAATAATTAATGTATTTATGTTTTTAGACTCAATAATTATATTCTGGTTATAAGAATAATGTGATATATGTAAGTATTATACTTCATTACTTGTGGTTTTCATTGAGGTTTTAATATAATTAAAGTAATAATATTTCTAGTATGTGACAATAAGAGAAACTTTACTTTGATTGGGGAATCTGATGATACAATTGATTTTGGAATTTAGAAAACTTTTAGAGAGAGTCTGGACAGAGGTATTTTGGATAACTATAATGGTTGGAATGGATTAAGTTTAAATTTGGATATTATTGTTTAAGGTTAAAACATTTCCTAAGATTATTTTTTTAATATTATAATACTATATTTTTAGGAAAAGGATAACCAGCAGATCGGGCGATAACCCATCACGTCAGACAAAGCTGTAGGAATCGAACCCACAACCAAAGTGAGACGAGGCTTTATTACCTACCACTAGCCTACAAGAAGAACTTGATTATTAAAAGATATTTTTCTTCATTTAAAAGGTATATTTTAATATCTAGAACCTTATACAATTAGAATAAATAGAATATTTTTGAGTTCTATTATCTATTGGAGAGAAAGATGAGTTTGAGGAAAAAATTATTTGAAGGATGAAACTCTACTTGTCAAGTATATATATATATATATATTATTCTATGAAGAAATTAATTCTTAAACTTTAAGGAAGATATATTAAAACCAAAAATGTGATATCCTAATACCTTATGTTTTGTTAAACTGGTGAAATTTTAAAACATCATAGATTGATGGCTTTAAGTACCTCAATTTTACACTTTTTTGTGATTGATGACCACAATCACTCCCTATAAATATTTATGTTTTTACTCTAATTATGTGTCTCTAATTTCCACCAATTTTCTTCTAATTGAGATCATAATTTTGTGGTGACGTTTTCATTTCCCTTTCCCTCTTATTTAGACTGAATTTTATTAACCCAATTTCCAATGTGAGTTTTCCATGAAGGTATTTTTCTTTTTTAAACTTTTATTTTCAAAAAAAAAAATTCAAATTGCAGGGATGCAATTTATTGAAGGAGGGAAGAATGTAACACAGGAAACTTCCAAGGTACGTTTCCCTTTAAATAATGCAATAGCTTGCACTGTACGCAACATCGAGATTCTAATACACCGCGACAATAAAACTAGCCATTATGAATAGTAATACCCACTTTTTTAAATTTTATAGATTTTATTTTTCAAAATGGAATTCATTTTTGAATTCGGAATATCAAAATTATCTTAGGGTGAATTTTTTGTTTTTTTCCGAAAACTTTCAATTTTTTATAAATAGTGAAAAAACACTGCATTATTGGTTAAAATCAATTTTTTATTTAAATAATTAGTTATTTTATTTTAATTTATTTTAGGTCTAAATAGATACATAATACCTATATATGTTCATTGTAATTAATTGGAGTAATTTTATAATAAGTTTAGATATATAAAATTTTATCAAACTTTTTAACGTCTTTTAGCCACCTCCTAAGAGCATTTGCAAATTTTCATAAAATATAATTTTATTGCTTCTATGAGTTGAATTTCAAAAATCTGAGTGACATGGTTAATATCAGTAAGTAAAATGTGATTCAATAAGAAGAAAATATTTTTTGGTGAATAGTACCTTTTGACTTTTATTTACCACTGTTAAAAGTAAATATGGCAATTAAGGGTAAAAATGATATCATAATTACCTTAACACAAGTCCTAGTTATATTGGATAACATTAATTCAACAAAAAACAACCTTAGAAATAAAATATGATCCTCTTTGGTCCACTTGGATTAGATTTGGAAATTTATTATTATTTTATTTGAAGAAGAGTTAAAAGAGTTAAATTCAATGTTTAATAACTAAACCATTTTTAATATTGGGTTACACACAATATAAATTCAAATATAAATATTCATTATAAATATAAAAATATTTCCTACATAATGGTTTTTTATTTATAATTTTTAGACTTTAATTAACTTAATTTATTTATAACACAATTATGACGCAACTATTACATTATTAATAAAATATTAAAATAATTGATATTATAAATATCTAAATAAATGTAAATTGATACTTTTGATGAATTAAACTAATTTTATAAGTTAATATGACATGTTAGGGTTGGTTAAATTAATTTTATTTTAATTGATAAAGTTTTTATGGCTCGAAAAAAAATCAAATACTAAATAGTGTCAAAATTGACAAAATTGAGTTTTTAAAACATATATTATATTATTAATGGATAAAATATTCCTAAAAATATAATGTTCTATAAAAAAATATAAGGTTATATATATTAATAATTAACCACATGGGGTTCTCTTGGAATGTTATAGTAAGTTTATTAACCATATAATATAAAAATACAAAGAGACATGGTAAATGAGAAACTATTTGACTAAGTGTTAAATCTAAAAGATAAGTTTAATATGATGTCTTAAGCCTATCTAAAACCTATTGATTGAAAATATTTCTACCCATACCTACCATATACTTTAAATAATTCATTTTTATCCATTAGATACAGAAAATTATTTTATTATAAAATAATATTTCAAGATTTTCCAAAAGTGACTCTCACCTCTTTATAAAAGGGCACTTCCCCTTCTCTTAATTTCAAACCTAAAAATCCTTTTGGCTCGGCCCAACCATGAAAAAATATCCTCCCAACTTTCCTCCCTTCATCCTAGAGTCATTAATTTGTTCATAAAGCCAACCTAAGTATCCCTTTTGATCAAATCAAAAGGAAGAACCTGAAGAAGAGGTAAATATTTCATCACCTCTTTCAAGTTATTTTCTTCTTCCACTTACTCTTTCATTGTGGTTTCCATTCTAAAATAATAAATCCAGTATATTTTATATAATTATATGTTATTATAAAAATGGTACAACCAGTTTCATTATTCTATCCATCCTATAAATTACAAAGTCACCATACGTGCATACGTATGGATTACTTTCTCCACGTTGTGGTGTAGTTTGTTATTCAAACACTTCATTATTTGGATGGGTATAATAATGAGAATAACTAATGTAAATAATAAATATAAAATGTTATTTATTCTTTATATATGATATACCATCCAATTACATACAATTTCTCCATCAATATAATTATATTTTCGCTCTTGCGTACGTACAGATTATTGTCTTCACAAACGCGATGAGATTCATTCTTCATAGTAATCATTCAAAAATAATTTTTATTTTTTTATTAAAAATAATGTTTATGAAAATAATATAACTCTGCATATGAATCAAATACATCCTATCAATAACAAAAATGGCTTCTGTAACCTATCATATAAAGGAAAACGAATCAGTTAACACACGAAACGATGATACTACTAAATTTTATTAACAAATAAATATTTTAAAATCATATATCATATCGTATTTATGTATATAGTTCTTGTATAAATTAATAACAATTTTTTAACTATTATACAGGAGGTTAACATACCATTGACTAAGGGAAAGTACAAGGTAAGGGTTAATTTCACAATCTCATTATTATTCGATGTTGTTTTTACGTAAGTATCTACTGGGACCTCTTTATCATCCACATACGTGTTTTCTTAAAAATATATTTCAAAACATTTTTAATATTTACTATACTATGAGTTAAATTCATTTATACCCTTATTTTACAATATATGTATTTAAAGGAATATTTATGCCATTTTCCAAACACGGTACTTTATGACCTTTTCGACATAATTAAGGTAAGAATGTCTTTTTTTAACTTATACAGCAGGTGTGGCTATTTCCCGGCGTTATATCATCGTCGAAGCTTCCCATAAAATCTTATAAGAATATTTTCAAAATAAATGTTTTCTTTTATAATTATATGACTTTTAAATTATTTCAAAATATAAAGAGATATTTCTCTAAAAATGTTTTTATTTCATCTATGTCAACATCCTTTGATGGATTTTTAGATTGTTTGAAGTTGATTTATTATGATAAAAAACATATATATTGTATTGAATGTTATGTTATATGTTTTAATGTGGATGTATTATTTTTACACCATTAATGGTTTATAATTAAATTATTGGCATTTCATATGCGAGTTTTAAAACAAATATTTATGTTATGTTTAAACATTTTCATATGAGGAATGCATTGGACATAGTAAGTGATGGGTGGAGCCCGCTATAGCTCCTTGATGTGTCGGTAGGTCTCATGAGAAAAACTAGAGTCTTGGCACAAGGCCTTGACAAAATCTTATTTGTAGTCTTTGAACAAGGCCTTGACTATGTGGTTATGAAGTCTGGCATTATATATTCCATCATTATGAAAGTGTCTATTGATATTCCATGTGATTATTTGACTACTAGAATATCTATGTGAATTATTATATGGAATTATTTTATTTTATCTTTTCCATATTATTCTGATATTTAATTTTAAAATTCTTTTGTTTTAGTCTTGTACATTGCATTGAATTTTTATGCTTATTTATAAAAAAAATCTTTATTGTTATCGTTACTGAGCATCTAAACTCACCCATTTCTATGTTTTATTTTTCCAAGGATATGAATAAATATTTCATGGTTGACTTAAAGAGATAGGCTAATGATATAAGTGTGTTCAAAAGGGTTCGAAATTTTGTCAATGTTTTTATTTCGTGATGTAATGTAAAACTAATCAATGTATCTAGTACTTCTAAGGCTAATAAATTGATTGGTCTTTTAGGACATTATTCCTTGTATCATTCCAATGTATTAAAATAATGCACCGAATCTGGGTAACTTGGGTCGTGTGTTACATCATTTATGTTTAGTTTTGAGGGATCAATTAGTTTATTCATTGACATGAGCTTAAAAATGATAATGATAGACATTTGTTATCTTTAGTTTTTGTTAAAAAAATTTGAAATAAACAAACAATATTTAAAAAAATGAAAGTAAAGGAAAGACACCAAAAATTGAAAGAAAAATTGAAAACAAATTAAAGGAAACCATAAAAAATACTAATCTATACAGTATGTTCATTTCCCATGATTATTTTTCACAATCTCTACATTGGGAAACATATTTATATGATAAAATTAAATTATATAAATTAAAGACTAAACAAAAATAAGTGAGAAAGAAAGAAACAACCTGGATTTTATTGAGTAGTAGCAGCCTATAGTTAGCCACTTTAAAGATGTGACATGGAATCCTAAATAAAAAACAAAGAATTTAAATTTAATTTAAATTAATAAATTAGAGAAAAAAACAATGATCTGGGAAAAAGAGACTTGGTTTGAACCTCCAAGTGTGTACTGGGATTTCACATCCCATAGTCATGCAGTTCCATCATATCATGCCCAATTCAATGGTGGGTGAAGTTTCATTATCATGAACCTCGTAAAATAAATATATCCAATATTCTTCATCTCCCACATCATGTAGATACCCAATAACTAATTTATTCTAGTTTCCCTCTATGTTTGGATGTTTAAATGATGTAGTGGAACATGGAATAAAATATAAGGGTGAATTCTCAATAATTCATCCTCACAAACAACCTGTAATGTTTACTGAATTTTAATCTCATGATTTGGTTCATCATCCAGTTAATATTTAAAAATTATTTCATCTTTGTAAATAAGCTCGATACCACCATCCTCATATAAACCAGTGTACTGAAATGATCACACCATTCTTTCTTATTTTTTATCTTTAACTTCATCTTCATCTAAAAAATAATTTCATGCACAAGAAAAGGGTACAAAATCTATATAGGGAGAAACATTAAGAAATTTATTATAAAATTAATCAGGGAAAATTTGATAAATATTTGAGAAATCACACAATGGATTCTCAACTTCCAACTATATTTGGGAGAAGAATATTTTTTATTGAAAGTGTGTAGCAGTTATTATTCCTTTAAATGCTCTTAAAAAGTGAATTACTCATATTTATCTTCTACTTTATTCAAACTTTTATACAAAGGTACTGAATTTACAATTTCTAAAATAATGGATTAAAATTAAATTTAATTTTCTACAGATTCATCCTAATTATTTTCAAAAGTGTTTTTACGTCTAAAAAATACCTCAGTTGGTGAATCGGTGATGATTTCTTCATTAAAATTTGAAAAAGGGAGATTCCAAATTAGTTTTAAACTCATCCAAAAAAGACTCATCAACATAAAAAGTGGTTGGGATAAGATTTTATATTCCTTGAGCATCATTTTGAGATTTCAATTCTTTTAATTATTTTATAGAAATGGAAATAATTCACATTTTTTAACTTAATTCTTGAATATTTTATTGAATCTCCAAAATACATTGTTTCATTTCACAATTATTTTGTTGGAATTAAAATTTAAAAAATGCATAATGATTATTCTCTTCATATTTTTGGTAATTAGGCCAAGCATAAAAATTGTCAATGTGAAAATCCATTTTTTTTCTTTAGAATCTAAATTAGTGGTTAAAATCATATGAATTAAAATAAAACTAAAAAAACATAGGAAACCTCCCCATAAATTAAACCAAATTGACAATCAGTTTTTTTTTGTGAAATTGTATTCAATAATTTCACCTTAAAAATGTAACACAGTTGTGATCACAGTGTTGTCTCATGAGGAGGTTGTAGACTAAGGTATCAAGCTGACACTTTATTAATTTTTTCTTAAATTATAAAACTAAAATTGGGGATTTAAATTGAGTTAAAAAAATTTAAATTATATAAAATAATAATTTAATTATTAATTAATGTTAGTGATTGGAAATATCAAGCAAGTTTGACTTAAAAAACTAAAGAAGTTAGTAGTGGAAAAAACATCAATTCACAAACACTCCCTTTATCATTGTAAAAATATTTATTCCAATTAAATTATCAAATGTATAACTCAAGACCTCAAGTTATACACTTATATTGAGAAAAAAACATATCGAGACATCAAATATGGTTTTTTATCTTCTTACAAATGTGATCTGATTTCCCAAAGAACTATGAGTAATCGAAACTTCTTGAACTTTTTGTACTCAATGGGAAGACATTTCCCAAAGAATATTAAACAACAAGAAAAATATTTTACATTCATAAATTTATTAAACTATTGAAAAAAATAGAGGAAACTAAAAACCAAAAATAAAGATACCTTCTTCATTCAAGAAAACAATCTCCAGGATAAATCCAATGAAAATAGTTTAAAATGAACAACACAAAATCAATGGGGATAAATCCCAAAATCTCCGCTACCCACCACCACTTGCATCTTACCACTTCATGGCATGATAATTTCATAGAATACTACTCTTATACAACATATATTTTCTAGAAAAACAATATTCCTCAATCCAACCTTATATTTACACTCTCATGCCAACCCCCCTTGGAATTATGAGGACATAGAAATATAAATGGAAATGGGGGATTGAAAACTACTATCTAGTTTTTTCTATCTAAATTTATCCCTATCTTCTCCACTTTCCAGATTGAATCTTTATCTATATTATTCGATATAATTGTTATGAATTAAATCCTCTATCTACCCTCAAAATATAAAATTATTTGTACATGTGGTGAAAAATATAAGATTTACATACTGAAGAATGAATACAAATTTGATGAAAATTTATTCAATAAAGAAAAAAAACTGCATTCTTTCAAAAATATAATTTCAAGATAAATTCAAAAAAATATATTACAAAAGAAGATCACAACTTGAAAGAGTGTGAATATTGGTTTTCTCCATCCAAAACCACTTGGTTCTTAGGCTATCATCACTTCAGTAACCCACTTGGAATTACGAGGATATGGAAATATAAAGATAACAGGGGGCTAGAAATCGGTTATCCAAGTTATATCCATCCGAAGTTTTACTAATTTTATTTACCTTCCTGGAAAAATATACCTCAAGCTAATCTAGAGATTTTTTTCATAATTAAATCCCCTCTCCAATATCAAAATTTTAGATTATTTGGACATGTGTTTCAATATATGCGATTAAATTACTAGAGATAATCTTTCATCCTGAAGTGACCATTAATATTCCCATAGTTTGAATCTCTCAAAGACTGACTCAAAGAAAACCTTTATCCTTGAAAATCATAATTTACATACACCATTGATTCATATTTCATCTCCAATTATAATAAAACCATTTTGACACTTGTATCATGTGTTTTGTCCCATTAAATGATGTGGTTCCATCCTGTAGTCCTGAATGGTTTTCCACAATAAGTGATTTATTTTAGTCTCTAGCAGGTCGAATCAACACTTGGACCATCTAAAAAAGATTTATATCAAGAACATAGTATTTCTAAAAAAAATCACCTGATTTGGATCATTATGGAAAAATATATTCCATTCAAATAAAAGTTATTTAAAATATTTAAAATTTTAGAATTGTGCATTTTTCAATTTCAAGATCAAAAAACCCTAAAATTTAAAAATAATGTTATTCACCTCAAATTGATAAATTTTTGGGGTTTAAATTATTGAAATTTACATGAAAAAAATTCGTAAATATTATCTCTTTGAAATATCATAAGATCATATAATTTCTCCTACTGAGTCTTAAACATAAATAATCAAGAATAATGGTGAGATTATCCAATAAAAACATACCATAGGTTTGACCTCCATCATATATGTATTAAACTCCAAACTAATAAATATATAATTATTATAAATCTAACAAAAAACCATATCATATAATATATTATTTGGTTAATCTTTTTCCACCCATTTACAAACAAATATTTGATAAAATCACTACTTCAGATAATAACCACTTCATTTTTCATCTATGTTTTTTTAAGTATCCTTTGTCATTGTACAATGATCCTAGTTCCACCATTAATATAATTTTAATAATGATATAAATATCATATATATTTATTATATATTTATTGAGTGTAATTCATAAAATATATAGAAAACAATTAATTACATTGTTTATGGAGAGTGTAGAATATATGTATATATGAATGTTGTTTTAACTTTTCTACATATAGAATGAAATAAATTTTAATAATAATTAATAATTACGAAATTTTTATTACAAAATATAAATCATATATATTCATTAAATATGTCCTTGTTACTATACAAGTATAATGGTGATGAAAATCGAATTGTACCGCTACGTGGAGATGGCAAGCCAGACGTATGAATTGGTGATGTTTTCGATTTTTGTTGGATGAAAAAGAGATGGAAATTTGTTCTCCTATAATCATAAAATTATCTAATTATGTTAATTATACTTTATTTATTAATAAATTATGGTTTCAAGACTATGATAAGAAATAATCTCGAAAGAGTCGGTAATGATGATTATCTCTTCTTCAGGAGACCTCCTACAGATCCTTTCTTATGAAATATAACGTCGATATTTTGGGAATACCATATCCACTAAAATGTGTATAAGGAATTTTATAAGGTATTTGTAAAGTAATAGTCAATAAAGAAGGCTTAATGTAGTGTGATGAAGTGAAGGAAGTGGTGTCCTTTAATAACAGAGGCGAGGGACATACTTGGCATTATGAAAAGAATAAAATATAATTAAGTCATATTAAATAAAAATTCATCAAAAAGGATAGATATTTGACCTAATGGTACTATATTGTTCAAATATTTTCATTAAAAATGGTTATTATATTATGTGGTATTTTAAACCTTATCTTTTGGTTTGACCCCTTAGTTAACCTATTTAAACCTTAAACACTATAACGTTTTTTTCAATATTAAGATGTTATAATTATAAATATATGGTTTAAATTGTAACATAAATGTAATATTTATGAAATTTTATACAACAAAATATCCACCATGTCCAATTTAATTATTGTTTGAAATAATATAATAAATATTATTTCGATAAAAAATCATTAATTTTAATTTTGACATTATTTATTTACTTTGACTAAAAATACCTGTAGACATGGCTTGAATTAAAATATAATAATTTAAATAAATATTCAATATCCATCTAAAAAATTCATGTAATACGATAAATCACTCAAATATTATAACTTTTAATATTTTTCAAAATCATTTAATTTTTTTTAATTGAATAAATATTATTTCATCATTGTGTATGAATTTAAGGTTATTATTTAGTACATAAAATTATAAATCAGTTACCCTAATGAAAATAATATTATAATTCCGATAATATATATTTATATTCATTAAAAACTTTTTTTCCCTTATGTGTATTGATATGATACATTTAAAACTAAGAGAGTGGCATTTTGTAACTTTCATTGATTTAAATATTATATTTTTTATTCTCATGCATAAATTTTCCATTGATCAAATAAAAATAGATATTAAGGAAATAAAATTAAAATAACCTTCATCAAATAATAATAATGATTAAAAATTAGTACCTTATAACTTATTATTAACCCAAATTAACTCAATTAAACCTTTAAAGAGATAATAAATTTTATCAAGGTTACTATTCATACTTACAATAAATAAAGGGGATAAATTACAAAATTTTGACTTCATAATCTTAAAAATTCAATTAATTTTTTCAAATTTATTTTCTATAAGTGTAAATAATTAATTTAAAAAATGCACAAAATGTGACAGATAATAGTTTTTCAGAAAAATAAATTTTTATGTATAAAAATGTTTTTATAATAAATTCAATCATTAAATTGATTTCAATAAACATAATATGATTATTAATATTATAAATTATATAATTTTATGTATAAATAAACTTAAAAATAAATGCAACTTCATAAATTATAGAACAAAAAATTCATTGTTCAATAAAAATCAGTACTTTTCACCGTTCACTGAAAAATCAAACTTTTCAGAAAAATATGAAATATTCACAGTTAGATAAATTTTATATACTAATGTTATAATTGATATTATTTTTATAATGTAAAATTTATATATGTTCCATAATTTAGTAATAATACTTTCTTAAAAAATGCAGTAAAATCATTTTTCAAGAAAATTTATTTCTAAAGGATAAAAAACCATTACATAAAATTGATTCCCAATTTCCTAAACATTATTCAATGAATTTTTATTAATTTGGTTCTTTATATATTTTTTAAAAAATTATTTATACTATTATTACCTACCAATTCAATGGAATGGTTATAAAATTCATATCGAAATAATAATATTGTGTGGTTTGTTTATATTCATTGTTGTGTGTCTTGTATTCTATCAAACCACATTTTTATAATTTAAACTATATAGATTTAAAAACTTATATATAGAGAATTTTTTGATATTTTTATATTTTTATAATTAAGTTAATGTTATTTGAAATGGGGGTAATATGGGGCTTGTTGGAATGAGGAGGATTGGTTGTAGTGTATCGGGGTTGTGTTGTAATAGTTTCTCATATATAATGTAAAAAACTATTGATGATAAAACTAAAATGGATGGGGTTGGAATATGGAAATGACTTATTCATTTTACATTTTATGTTTTTTATTTTGGTTTTTGGTTAACATGAATTTAATTGGATGGATAAAGGAAATCAGTTGGTAATGGAGAAAACTTGATTATTTATTAGCTTGAAAGGAATGGGAGATGTGGAATTTGTCTTTTGAATTTTTTATTTTTTTGTTTATTTTTGATGTTGAAGGTAATTTGATATATTTTTAATACTTTGTATAATTTTTTTTATTTCTGATGATAATTTTGGTTCTATAAACCCAAAGTATGGTCTTGTGGGAAGCTACATATTATATTTTCTTTGAGATTGAACCCTACGTTAATCAATCAATTTGTACTGACACCAGAAAATTTTGTGGTTGTTCTCCCAAACATACAGATAGTGAGGATAGATTACTGACTACACACACTTCCCTACTATATCTTCTAAGTGACTTTGATATGTAATGGATTTGATGTCATAATGTTAAAATTAAACGTGTTAGGATTTTTGATGAGAGGGTGATGTTTTTTATTATGGAGGTCATTATTATAAGGAGGGAATGATGTTGATGTACTTAATATTTATGATACCATAGTAATCTGGTTATATAATTGGTTGATATTTCATGTGGTGGCCCAAATTTATTTGGATGAGATGTGATGTGATAGTACATTTTTCTTTGGGAAAGATATTATGTGATGGACTAGGTTTCTTTGGGATATATGTGATGTGATGGCCTATGTGTTTTTGGAAATATGTGATGTGGTTTCCAATGTGTATTCATATAGGATTTTATATATGATATGGGAGAACCAATACATATATATTGGGGTGTGAGAGCATAAAACTAGTGGGAAATGGTGCAATGTATCATTTTATCTATATTCTTTATATTGTGTCACTAAATGTGTATGAGTTATTTAATGAGAAAGAACTATTATGTATGAGATATAGTTGACCTAATTGGTTATTATTGATTATTATGTTTTATTATTAGGTAATTAGTACTCTCTTATAACATGTTCATGAGAGGAATTCTGTATGATCCTACTGAGTATACATGTTATTTTCACCATACGTATATATAACTATTTTCATGTATGTAGGAGTACTTTAGGGACTACGCTAGACATTACTATATTGGTTGTCAGATTTTTTTTCTCAGCTGATTCCACAATATTGAATTTTATTTTTTATATATATAATTTTTATAAAACCCTGAGAATTTAAAAGAAACACATTGTGTTTCATATCTTAAATGATATGTAACACTAAGCTTAAACAAACCAAGATATATATTACCATTATAAATCAGCTATTAACATAGAAGGTATAAATAGGAATAATTAATTTATGAAATATATATAAATAAATTTCATAATCAATATAAATTTATTTATAAATTCTTATTACATAATCTCTCAATTTTTGAAATATATTATTATTCATCAAAAATATAGTTTCAACAAAAATGTTTTTATTGATTTTTTGGTGATAATTACTGTAATTAATTTCTATAACCATAATAAAATGTGTAGGATAAAATTATCTTCAATTTTTTAATCATAATATAAAATTTAACAATGGGATAAATATTTGTATTTTTTGTATATTTTGATTTTTTAGCTAATAGTGAAAAATACCTATTTATTTATAACTTTAATTTATTTTCTGTAAATTAAGTAAATTTAAAATCCAATTACGATTTTATTTTTATTTCAAGTAATATATTTTTTTTAACATTTAATATAATTAATTATATTTTAATCATCTATATATTGTATTTTAGTTTATGATTATTTTTGGGCTTTCAAATGCATTTTGCTGAAAACTATTTCTTAAGTGTATAGTGTTTATCTAATTTATTTTATTAAAATAACCCCCAATGAGGAATGAATAAAATTTAATATATACATTATATATCTAAAAAATTTAATTTAAATTCATATAATGATCTATATTATTCTTATATTTTATATAATATCATATTTTGCTTCAATATCGTCTTTTAAAAATCATTTTTCGACATGTTTACTGGTGATTTTTTAAATTAAATTCATCTAATATTGTAAATTTAATTTTGAAACACTAATTAATTTTTTTAAATCATAATAATTTAAATTATTTTATAAGGTGAAATTAATTTATGGATGTAATAAATATGTAAAATAAAAAATATCTTTTACTTTTTTTATGGTTAGAATGTGTTTACTATGGGTTAAACCATATAGATAATATTTAAAATTAATTAAAAACTAAATAAAATATATGTTATATACATATTTCAACCATATAAATTTAATTTTATATAAAGTTTTATTTTGATGGCCTTTTCATTTTTTAACCTGGGTGTAACATTTTATTTTCAAAAATTCCAAGTGTGTCCACTCCCCCACTTATAAAAGGCTGCCCACACTCCTCTCTTATTCATAATTTAAATTCAACTTTTATCAATCATAAACTAAAAAATATACCCTCCTTACATCCCTCTCCACGTCATTGGTTTCTTTTATTAAACATAATGACAATCTAGGAAGGCATTATTTATAATCCTAAAGAGATTTTCCAAAGTAATGGTATCCTTGTTAACAAAGCATTGTTGTCATGTTTTTTCTTCCATATACTTAAAATATAATTCAACCATGTCGAAATAGTAAAAATAGTAATTTACATATAAAAATATATTAGTATGATATAATGTAATAACCTATATCCATATCTTATTCCATAAAATATGAAATGAAACCATCCTTTGTATGTTTGATGGACTTCTGCATCACAAAACGAGGTAATTAATTCTCCATCACCACCTATCACGAATGGTAATAATTATTTAATTAATATTTTTATATGATATTAATGAAATATTTATTATTATTAAAAGATATTGTATCATTTAATTTTTACCTTTCTATTCACTAAAAATGATAATTTTTTTCATGCGTATGTGTGGACTACAACCTCCACTAAGTGATATAATTATTTTTTCATCACCACATAACATGGATGATAATATATTAATATTTAAAGAATTAATTTAGTTACTCATTCTTATACATGACATACCATCACTATGAAAAATTGATCATTGACAAACGGAATCGTTATTCATGCGTATGCATGACCTACAGTCAACATGACTATAACGTAGTTCATTTTTTCTTAAACACCTTCATTATTTGTTTTAGAAATATAATTTATGCATAGATATTATAAATTTATCATAATTATTATTATGGAGATGATATAATAATAACCAATTTTTTCATAGTCCTCATATTGATGTCATTTTTGACATATAAGTTGAATAACGTCAAAACATCTGAAGTGAACTTTAATGATTAACTAATTTTGGATACATGGTGAAATATAAAATAAAAGTAAAAATAAACATAAAAATGGTTCTTAATAAAGTTTATAAATAATATAAGTTTATTATTCACTAATATAAATAACATATGAGACTATTTGTACACAATGTTGGGGACACTTTAACTTAAAACAATTTTTTAAATGTTTTAATGATATATTTTCAAAATAATTTTCTTTTATGTACATTATTTTATAAATGTTTCATGAAAATTATTATTTATTCATAAATGGATGATAAATTTCATTTAAAAAAATTATTTTATTTTGTTAAAATGGAATCATTTAAAGGTTTTATGCATGGATATTTCCCTCAAAATATTCTTTTAAAGTTTCCCATTCAATTATTTATCTTCAATTTTCATATTTGTAAAAAAATCATGAATACATTTTTATAGACATAAAAGTCTTATAAGGTAAATTTTTATGTCTCTATTTAAAATCAATAATTTTTTTAAAAAATGGAATCTTTTTACCAAATTTTTTACTTTTATTACAAAAGACAATCAGAATGTTCTATTGTAACGTATATGGTGACAAATAATTTTCCCACCATCATAACCCTTGATTTATGTTTTTCTTCCTTAACATGGTTTCTTGATTTATTCAAAGATAAAAACTTATAACACCATATTTCCTAGTTTTTAGTTCTTTTTAATGAAACACCCCGTGATTTTATAATATAAAACTATTTTCAATAGCATATCCAACACACAACATCGAGATTAAACTGCTTGTGGAATATATAAGCATTAAAACCTTGATATTAAATTGGTGGGTATAAATTGTATTAACTAAGCTATGAAATATATATATATATATATATATATAAATTTCCTACTATATATAAATATTTATAAATTTTTTGTAAATAATAAATAACTTTTTTTGAATACATTCTATTCACCAGAAATATGCTTTCTTCAAAAAATATTTTTATTACAATTTGTGAAAAAATATTATAATTAATTTTTAGAACTTATTTTAAATTTTATTTATAAAATTAAATTAATTTTTTTAATTGAAACATAAAAATTATTTTAGGTTTAAATTATTCTATTTTAAAAAAATATTTATTTCAATTGAATAATTAAAAATATCATTTTTTCTAAAAATGTCATTTAATTTAAATAATTATGTTATTTAATAGTACCATAATGTTTTGAATATGATTAAATATAAAAATTGAATTATTTTTTTATATTTAATCCAATTAATTTTTTTAATCAAATTCATATTTCATTTTAGTATAAGTTTATCTCTAGGTTAAAAAATATTATTTTTTTAAAACTGTTTTACAATGAATAATGTTATACTTTTTTCGTTAAATAAAAAACCCTAATAAAGAATAATTTTAATGAAATAAATAGATTAATTATCATTAATTATTAATTTATATTCATTAAATTATTATTATTAGTCTATGAGTTAATATAAAATCATCTTTAGCTTTAAAAATACACTTCTTTAAAACCCGTTTTTTCACCGTGTCTTCAGGTTTTGATTTAAATTTCATTTTTCAACTTATGAGAATTTAATTTTTTTAAATTTATAAAATATATGGAATCATAATAGTTTTACTGTTTAATAATTTCATGTTAATTTTTTACCATTATGAATAATAAAAATAGTAAAAAATAATTACCAAGGATAAGGTAAAAGTAGATTTTATAGGGGTTAAACTAAAATGATAAGAGTTAAGATATAATACAAACATTTAAAAAACCTATTTTATTGGAATATTTCAATATTATAACTTCTATTAATTTATAATAATCCATTTTTTACCATTTTGGCATTATAAAAATGTGGGTGCACCTTTTTTTCATCAATTATAAGTGTGTCACTCACCTCACTTATAAAAGGTCACCCCACCTCTTCTCCTCATCACTCCTCAAACTACCCATTTTCATCCAATATCAACCCTAATCACTTTCCTAAAACAATCCAATAACCCTATAATACTTATTTTTTTTAGGAATCCAACCTAATAAGCCTTTTGTGCAATCAAGAAGAAGTCACTTGAAGAAGAGGTAATGTTCTTCATTGAGTGTTTTTTTATTTCTTATCCACCACATAAAATATTATTAAAAATTATTTATATAATATAATAAGTATAATACATATATTTATATTTTATTATGTTAATTTCTTAACCTAAAACCATCTAATATATCATAAAATGGGTTACAAAATCATCATTCGTGTATACGATGGATTACCACCTCCTGAACTGATGTCATTTGTTTTTCTATTACTATCTCTCTCGATTGGGTATGAGGATAGATATAACATATATATGTGTGTGTGTGTGTGATTTTTGTAACATAATAATACATATTAATTCATTATATCACATTTTTTTTAATTTCTATTTTTTATGGGGTATGACAGCATTTCTCATGTGTACAGGGGGATACCACCTCATGGAATGGTGTGATTCGTTTTTCATTAATGATTTGTGTGAAAGGTAACAAGGGTAAATATAATGAATACATGTAATATACAAGAAATTATTATGATATTCATGACACATTTATAATTCTAAAATTGTAATATGTCATTTTCTTTCTAACATTTTCACTCACGGAAAAACAACAACATCATTCGTGTACATGTGGACTACTGATTTCATGAAGAGATGTGTCTCTCTTTTCATCACCAAAAAGCATGGATGATATATATATGTAGATTTATAATATAATATGGTATATATGATATTTGTATCATTTTTTGTTGATAAAATACTACTTACCTCATTTCCATAATGATTTTTGACAAATGGAAACTTCACTCTTGCTTACATACATCATACCATCTCCATGATTGTAACATAAATAATTTATCAAAACCATGTTCCATGATTAGTCATAAAAATATAATTTATTTATAAATATGATAATAATTTTATGATTATTATTATAATTATTTTTAAATAATTACATCTCTTACCATAATCAACACACCAAAGTCATTTTGAAATAATGTACAAAACATCCTCAAAACACCTCATGTGGACTTAACGGATTAAATATTTAATATTTAATTAAAAAATAAAATAAAATATTTAATTATAATTTATTAAATCTGTATAATTTTTATATAAAATTCAATAATTTATTTAATATTATTATATAGGAGTTAATGTACAAAAAAAAGAAATTCAAGACTCAGGGTAAAGGTTTTTTTTCTCACATTTACTTTTATGAGACCAATGTCATTTTAACCAATTATTTTTATTATATGGTGTATATACTATCCATTTTAAAATAAATATCTTGAATCAGTCACACATTCTGTTATTTTTAGTTTTAATTTGAATTAATTTAGCCATGTTTATTGACATAAAAGATACCAAGTTGTAAAAAAATTCATAACACAATTTATTTTCATTAGGTTATATTAATAAATCATTTTATTTAATATGATATGATAATATATGTAATGAATTTTTATTTTATAATGTTTTATTTGCAATTTTTTATTTTGATTTATATTTTATATATATAATATATATTCATTTATTAATTCTTAAATTCTATGTTATGATTTTTTGAAGGTTATTCATCACAAATTATCATTCTTTGAGTCATAATTTTATGATATGCACCTATATTAATTTTTTAGGTGTATATACTACCATTTGACATGTTATATCATTAAAATCATTATGATCATGATATTAAATGTATAATTTGATGTTATTGTTTCATGTATCTTGTGATTGATGTGTTACAAAATTTGGAAAGTCTTTATGTTATAATCTCGTCCCTTTCGAGATTGTTTATTTCCAAGTTTTCTTTAGAGGAAATCATATGGTATTTTTTTAATCTAATATCATTCTTATACACTATTTTTGAATGTGTTTAGCATGTTTTATTTCTATTTTCTTCATTAATTTTTGAATAAATTTCAATAAAGTCATTTCTTTGTGCCACTAATCTTGTTTTTTAGATTGGGTATCATTTTCTTCCATATTAATGTATTCAAAAATGTTATCAAAATTTTTCTTTATAGAAAAAATAAATTTTTCACTTATTCTAATTTACATGAATATTTTCTTTCATATAAATGAAATTTAAAAGAAATTTATTAACATTTTCCAAATGGGTAACTTTTGAATCCCTTTTTTAAAATGATTTGGAAAATATGTTTTTTTAAATCATCTTTATTTATCTCTTCGGTCGAAATCCCTTTTACATATAAACCCATTTTTTATAAAAAAATAAACTTTTATTTGAAATTTAAAAAATGGTTTTCTTAAAGACATTCTTACCCCTATTTGACTTTTTGCACATTTTTTTGAAAGATATATTCTTGTCATTTTACAAAAAAATGAATGTTTAAGTTTTACTAAAAATGTGAAAGAAATCATTTTCCTAAAATGAATTACATGAATATAATTTCCCACTATAATAACTATTATTTTATTTTTAGAATTATTTATATTTTTTAAGGTTATATTCAAGGAAATGTTTTTTCTAATGATGTTGTGTTTTTAAAAAAATCAAAGTGGAAGGGAAATTTTCTTTAGGAAATATTTAATTTTTTTTAAAATATTTGTTTATATATTTACCAAGTTTTTTAGAAGGAAATAGTTTTTTTAATATTTTTATGAATTTTTATTTTTCTAAGGTTATTTTTATAATGAAAATATTATATTCATAAAAATTATATTAATGATATTTTAATTGTATTCTCATTCGTCAATGTTAACAACCCTTCTTATTACTAATGCTTCAATATAGATATTTTTAATGACACCATATTCATTATTCCTCAATATGGATTATGATTGTTTCAAAGAAATTATTGAGGAACTCATTTCTTATCGACCAGTTAACCATGGTTTAAAGAGATTTTTATGGAACCTATTAATTTTACATAACTTAATAATGTTCTAAATAGATTGTTATCGAACCTATTTCATTTACATGTGTTGATCATGTTTTAATGATATTTCTATATTACATAATTTTTCATAGGTTAATTGTAATGTCTCGGACCACTATGGTCTATTCCTTTGCGAAAGTCAGGTGTGTGAGGTGTTTCAGGAGCTCTAGGTGACTTATCCCCAACACTTTTCCAAATTTCCATTTTCTGAACAGTTCCATTGGTGAAAAGTTCCAACGGTAGACCGTTATGAACAGTGAATTGGTAACCTTCTTTGAACAGTGTCATCAGTAACCTTATGTGAATAGTGCAATAGTGACCTTATGTGAACAATGAAATCGATGACCTTATGTGAGCAGAGTCATCAGTGACCTTCTGCGAACAGTGTAACCGGTAACCTCATGTGAACAGTGTAACAGTGACTTTATATGAACAGTGACATCAGTGACCTTATGTGAACAGTGTCATCGGTGACCTTCTGTGAACAGTGTCATCGGTATCCTTATGTGAACAGTGCAATGGTGACCTTATATGAACAGTGACATCAGTGACCCTATGTGAACAGTGTAATCGGTGACCTTCTATGAATAGTGCATCGGTATCCTTCTGTGAACAGTGTCATCAGTGACCTTATATGAATAGTGTCATCGGTGACCTTATATGAACAGTGCAATGGTGACCTTATGTGAATAGTGACATCACTGACCTTATGTGAACAGTGTCATCGGTGACCTTCTGTGAACAGTGCAATGGTGACCTTATGTGAACAGTGACATCGGTGACCTTATCTAAACATTATCATTGGTGACCTTATGTGAACAGTTCTATTGGTAACCTTATGTGAACAGTGTAATGGTGAGGTTCCAATGGTGACCTCTTTCCTTTTCCAAATTTTGAGTTCATGAATAGTAATTCTATAATGGTGAGGTTCCAACAGTGACCTTTTTCCTTTTTAAAATTTTGAGTTCATGAACTGTGTTTCCAGAACGGTGAGGTTCAAATGGTAACCTTTTTCCTTTTCCAAATTTTTATTTCATGAACAATGTTTCCAGAACAGTGAGGTTCCAACGGTGACCTCTTTCCTTTTCCAAATTTTGAGTTCATGAACAGTGTTTCCAGAATGTTGAGGTTCCAATAGTGAGGTTCATGAATAGTGTTTCCAGAACAGTGAGGTTCCAATGGTGACATTCGTGAATATTGTTTTTCCTTTTCCAAATTTTGAGTTCATGAACAATGTTTCTAGCTTCCTATAGTTTCACCCCTTTAAAGTTTCCTTTGAGTTAAAATGCATTTAAAACCTTTTTTTAATTACTCTAAGGTTGATTCAAAAGTCATAACTCCTATATTAATTTCTCCTAAGGCTTGCCATGTTTTTACTTCGTCAAACCGCGTGGTTCAATGTGATCCTATTTTAATGGAAAACCTAGTGTATCTTGACCACTAATCCATTAAATATTTTAAAGGGATGAGATATCTTACTCCCTAGTTCTTCCTCCTTGATCTCGGGTGTGATATGCTTGAACATCCCATTCCTTCCTATAGGATTTGTGCAATCAAACTTTCCTCCTAGGATTTCTTCCTCTTTGTTTTGATGCAACCAAGCAATATCGATCAGTCTCCGATATAAGGTAAGATTTATCTTCGTTATTTCTAGTTCATTTCCTTCTTTCTCATTTCCCTTTTTATTAAATTTGTACCCCATGTTCCTAATGGTCTTTTCTTAGGTGTTGGCTGATGTGGTGGTGTCTCTACATCCTCGGGTGGATAGAGTTATCCCAGGGGAGGATATCATAACCCGTTGTGTGGCTCATTCTCGTATAAAGAATGTCAAGAACTATTTGAGGTAGGGGATTCATTGTTTATCTTTTCATTTATGTGTAACTGTAGAGTTATCATGTTTTATCCCACTAGATCACAATGGAATTAGCATAATAAATATTTGAACCAGATAAATAAATTGATATTGATCATATATTATTGCCTCTTGTTTTTTTAGATAGTGTGATATCAAAGATTCCTTGTTTATATTTTCATTCTTGATGAAAATTGGTAAAGAACGTAAAGTCAGAATTAATTGATAATTTCTTGGCTAAAGATAAAGAGGAATATAAATGAATCTGGTTCCTCTTTTTGTATTTTGATGTTAATAAAATTGGTGCAGTAAGCATGTTTAATTATTTGTGATAGCTTACTGTTTAGGTTTCCCAAAGTTGGAACCTATGAATAAAAAATATTTTAATCCAAGATGGATTAATGAACTGGTTGTTTGATACAAGATAACACTTGTAGGGTTCTGAGTTACCCTCTTGCTTGTTTGAGGTAAAGATATCAATTGATAAGATGTTTGTTTTTCCTACTGCTTGTGTTGTGATGTGAACCTATATGGCTGTTGTGATATGTGGGGGAAAGGATTCCTATTGGCTATAGCAGCAATTGATTCCTAGAGTAGAGAGATACATCGTTTTATACATGTGGGTGTCGGGGAGGACACTCTGGATGATGGAACGGGTTGGATGTGAATGTTTGGATACTGGCTGATTCTTATTGGTTGTTTATCTACTTTACTTTCCCCACTGTTCAAGGTATCTAGTCTTGATTACCCTTCTCCTAAAAGGGGAAAAGAAACGTGGGATATGCCATGTGCTTTCTGTGTTTATCTTCTCAAAGGGAGGATGGGTCTAAGATCTTGTTATATGTGGAAAAGACTTGACGGGTAGTTCATCAACTCACCGTGTTAATCCCCCTTGGGTTTAGTAGCAAAGAATGATTTTCTAGAATTCATAGAAAAATGGTAAAGTAATAATTTTTTTAATAAATGATTGAATAAATGATGTTAACTCATGGGGTTGGAGCTTGTTGGACGAAATATTGATGTTACAATTTTAAAGAGATAGTGGACTTTGGGAGTGATGCTAATGAAATACAATGCGGAATTATTAAAGGTTAATTAACCTTTAAAGAATTAATTAACGTGAAGTGGAACTGATAAAAAGGGAATGAATTAAGGCAATAAATCTATTTAAATGGTTGTGTGCTTATAGGATACCTAGTCTTAGAAGTGGAATCCGGGAGACCAAAAGACGTTAGTTGTAGTTGAGTCTAAGACTAGGTTATTCCAATAGTGTGGTTGTGAGATATAGTATATTTTTTACTTTTTTTGTTTTTATACACTACTCCACCATTTCAGTTAGAGAAATTGAGCCCCTGGGGATTCTGAACCCGAGGGGTTGTTTTCCCAAACATTCTGGTGGGAGGATGGATGGCTGACTACCCCCTTTGGCCTCACTCTCTTCTCTTGGAAGCTACTTGTGTTAGTGGGCATAGTGGTTAGTTTTCCCCATATATGTGTGTAGAGGGATGTAATGGCTTGTGGTTATTCAAATACATATATTCTGGATATAGTATCCTATGGACTACTATAGGTGTAACATGTATAGGTTGTGATGTCTTGAGGATCCTTACTCAGTGTATGGGATGTAATGGCTTGAGGTATAATACCCGACATATGATACACGTTATAAGAGCAGTGGTGGCTCCCAGAAACTACCCAGTTACATTCATTCATGGACGTGGTGGTTTTTTTGCACGAGGTGCATATTATGGTGCTTCACCCAGGTGTCTGTGGGAAAGCTTTTTTGGAGATAGATGCTTAGGATGAGCGACGTTGGGGAAAAGCGGCAAACCAATGGGGAAGTAGTAGCGGGGTAACCTTGATAATCTTTATTATATTATATAATCTTGTATGTATTGATTGGTGAGTATCCCTGGTGAGTTTGGAAACTTAGTGTACCGTTTTAGGTAACGAGTTAGTTTCACTTGTTGTTAAACGTGATTTAGCATACATTCTTTACTTTTTCACGAGGGGCTTCAGGGAGGATCCTATTGAGTATTCTGTTATACTCACCCTATGTATATATAATCTGTTTTCTAGGTCACTTGAAGTAGGTTGGAGATCAAGCTAGTTTGTACTATCTGGGGGTTGCAGGAGCTGTTCGGGCTTGTGGTTGCTGCTGTTTTTACTTTCTTTTGGGTATTTGTAGTTTTTACCCTTTCAGTTGTAGTAGGTTTCATGACATTATATATCTGTACTTGGGAATTCATTTATATTTCAGTATGAGTTGGAGTTGTTTGGTGTTTATCTTATTACTCTCTTTTGTGTGTGTTCTCTTAGAGGGTAATGTCTCCCATCTGTGTGTTTATTATACCCTCGGTGCTAGTCGCCAACCCGGGGCCTACTGGAGGTGGGACTTGAGGGTCATTATCTCACTTCTCACATTTTCGACCCAGGAGGGGTACACATTGTGGGGAGGGGGTTGTGACAGAGTGGTTTCAGATGCCTAGTTGAGGGATAGGATGGAGTTTGGAGTTAGGAACAAGTGACATTGCATGGGTTGGTAGGGAAACAGTGTCAATCAAGTTTAGAAAGTGATGTTAACACTGGAGACTAGCTGAGACATAGGTGTTTAGGGTCCCCTTTGATCTGATGTACAGACCTTTACATTTATAATGGCTACTAAACAAGGTGATACTAGTGTAGGGTAGAGACCTGGGAAAGGATCATGATTCATTCTTATTTTTTCCTATGTTTGAATGGGGAGGCCTTGGTTTAGATTAACCTAAAATGAATAAATGAAAACAAATAATTAATTAATTTCAGGAATTCCATATTCCAGGTTTAGGAGATCAAACTATTTGTTTTTTCACAGGTATGGATCTAGGTCGACGTTCTCATCAGGATCATATAGAATTCGTCCAACATGATTTTCCAACAGATCACCTCAAAGAAGAGGTTGACGAGAATACCACTTGGATGAGGACACTCCATGAGTTTCAGCACTAGAGTCTACAGAGGTACGAGGGCTCCGTTTCAGATGCAGTCACATAAGACTGTATGGAGGAGGTCGAGATGGGCTTCAATTTGATCCGTGCTCAAAAAGACCACTGGGTGTTCTTGGTTGTGACGATTTTGCATGGAGCAGCGAGGCACTGGTGGTTCTTCTGCCTCGGGGATCATGAGAAGTCAGCGATCTCATGGGAGGAGTTCTGAGAAAATTTTAGAGTTGTGTTTCTTTCTTTGACTGCGAAGGCGTCTAGTATCTAGTAGCTTCATACCCTTCGAAAGGCGAGCTCTAATGTTAGAGAGTTTGGAATCCATTTCATGAACCTTTTACATTATTATTCAGACCTGTTTCTAGATGAGGAGGCTAGGGTGAGACATTTTGAGAAGTCTTTGCACCCAGAAATCCAGCGCCAGGTCACCCTATTTATGTTGAGGACATATCTTGAGGTGTTGGTGAGGGAAGAGGTCATTGATAGGACATTGTCTAGAACCAGATCATCATGAGAGGTGAGTCTTCCTGATTCCTCGCGAAGTAGAGAGGTGGTTCGGGGTTCCCAGTTTTTAGGGAGTTTTCATTCAATTGGGGGTAGGTCCCATTCCCCCGCATCTCTTTTCTCTAGAGGTAGTAGCTCTCAGACCTATGATAAGGGATTAGGCACCTGTTTTTCTTGTGGTGTTCAGGGTCATCAGCAGCGAGAGTGCCCGACCTTTCAAAGCATTCATCGTGCACCAGGTGTTCCACTATAGGTTCCTCCATTGAGGCAGTTCCAACAGAGGTAGTAGCAGTAGGTTTCCCTAGCTTTAGATCAGTAGAGGGTAGATGGGGTAGGAAGAGGACATCCCTGTGACGTTCCCCATCCTCAGAGATCATAGTGCGGCTATGGTGGTGTTCTCCATCATGTTCATTGAGGTTGTGGAGGAGGTCATGGATAGCTTCATGCTTTACCATTGCTAGCTCCAGGTGAGCCAGGCATCGTTTGAGGTACCATTTTCTTGTTTTCTGCCTTGGTGTATGCCTTGTTTGATTCAAGAGCGACACAATCCTTCATATCACCTACCATTTTCCAAGCTTTGGGATATGAGGTAGAGAGGCCTCCAGTGCCCTTGGCATTGACTACACCAGTTGGAGGTCGATCTGACCTGTTTGATGTATATAGAGACTGTGAGATAGTGTTGAGGCAGCACCACTCATGGGGAGATTTACTATGATTACGAATACAACCATATTATTTCATTCTCAGCATGGATTGGTTGTTTTTAGTGCAGACTATCATGGATTGATTTAGGAAGAAGGTTGTTTTCTTCGATGTGGATAGTGAGCCGGTGGTGTTTGTGGGCGAGCAAGATCCTCAGATGGGTCAAAGGTGTGTTCCATCCTTATCATCCATGATGTCTGAGATGATGTTGAGTTCATCATAGGTTCTGCAGTTGGCGTTTCCTAGGGTCGTAGAAGAGTACACGGATGTCTTTCCAGAAGTGGTTGAATCATTACCCCCTCGATGAGAGATCGAGTTTGGGATCGAGATATAACCACAAGAATCTCCTATCTATATGTATCCATATAGGATGGCCCCTTTTGAGTTACGAGAGCTACATATACAGCTTGATGGTCTATTACATTACGGTTTGGTTTGGCCAAGTGTTTCAATATGGGGTGCACTAGTTTTCTTCGTGAAGAAGGCTGATAGAAGTCTGCGGTTGTGTGTCGATTTTTGTCGCTTGAACAAAGTGAAAATAAAGAATCGCTATCCTATTCCATGGATTGATGATTTATTTGATCAACTAAAGGGTGAATGTTGGATCTCAAAGATCGACTTGCGGTCAAAATATCCTTATATTCGTGTGAAGGATGAGGATATCATGAAGACTGCTTTCCGTTGTCGTCATGGGCATTATGAGTTCATTGTAATGTCGATCGACATGAAAAATGCTCCAGATGTGTTCATGGGATTGATGAACGCTGTGTTTTTTGAGTTTTTGGACAAGTTCATTATAGTTTTCATCAATTACATCCTTGTGTACTCCACTTCTGAAGAAGAACATGCCGAGCATCTACACACCATTTTGGGAGTTCTTCATCAACATCAGCTATTTGGGAAGTTGTTAAAGTGTGGGTTTTGGGATCGAGAAGTCTATTTCTTGTGGCATGTGGTCTCCTAGTAGGGAGTATCTATGGATCCAGCGAATATTGAAGTGGTTTTTTCTTGGGCAGCCCCCAAGATTGTGTCTGAGGTATGAATTTTCCTTGGTCTTGCAGGCTAATACAGGAAGTTCGTAGCTGATTTATCTCGAGTTCCGACTCTTCTAACAACTTTTACCAGGAAGGATCATGCGTTCATATGGACTAATTAGTGTCAGGAAGCTTTCAAGTATCTAAAGGATAAGTTATTAAGTGCTTTAGTTCTTTGTCTTCCAGCAGAGGGAGTTCAGTTTGATGTTTTCTACGATGCTTCACATGTGGGCTTAGTTTGTGTCCTGATGCAGCAGAGATCAGTTGTTTCTTATGGGTCTCGGCAGTTGCATCCTCATGAACGTAACTACACAACCCATGATTTTGAGTTGGAAACTATGGTGTTTTCTCTGAATTTGTGGATACATTACCTCATTTTTGAGCGATTTGTGGTTTTCACCGATCATAAGAGTGGGAGGTATGTATTCTCCTAGCATGACTTGATCTTAAGACAGCATCGGAGGATGGAGTTCTTACAGGAATAAGACTTAGAAATATCATATACACATTTAAAGGGGAATTGTTTCTGACGCTTTCATTGGGGCATGCACGTCCGTCTACTTGGGGCGTGACATGCGCAGATTTTGTTGCCCCTCATTTCCGTATTCCAAAGGCAGGCAGCATCTGTTCCTTGTATAGGGATGTCTGCTCCTTGATCGAAACAGGATGATGGGATGTTGGTTCTTCCTTCCTTGGATTCCTCCTTGGAACTCGTCACCAAGTCCAGGTCTCCCTCATATGTTTAATACGTTGTTTGTGAAACTCATCCCAGTTCCATGTTTCCATGGACGCCGGTTAATTACACTACTTCTATGAGGACATTCCAAAGGGTCTGATCAGGGCAGCAACCTTCGGATGGGGGAGTAGTCACGTCAAGGCATCATTAACGCGTCTGAGCACTGGGGAATTGGCGTGTCTGTCTGTTGTCCCTTATTATAGGGCTTCTCAGTGGAGCAGAATCCCAAGGCATCCCACAACTTGCGTGGGGAATCATATTCCATAGGCATGTATCTGAGGTTTTCCTCAGCTTCCCATGTTTAACACAGGGTATGCCGCAAGTTTAACGTCCAATGGAGACAGATTGTACTGATAAAAACACTGATGAGGGTGAATCAGATTGAGGAACCCCCTTAAGGGAACACTGATATTGGAGCCAGCCTGTGGGCGGCTTACCGAATGCTGTGGAAGAGAATGGGGTGGCATTATCTCATCGGGATGTGGCATCTTGGACAAAAATTAGGATGGGTGATGGAAAGCTACACGGAATGGAGGGGGAATGAAATGGAGTTTTTGTGGAGATGACGGTGGTGTTGGGATTGAGTCTCAAAGAGACTTCCTGTGTATCGTCATGGCAGGGAATCAAAGTCCGCGTAGTTCAGTTGGTGAGAACCAATGTGAAGGGGTTCTGAGAAACCAATGGGTGGTGGGCTTGAACCTTAGGGAGGCTTCCTACGTACAATGACTTGACATGGATCAAAGTACTTGTAGTTCAGGTTGGATGTGTGGGGCTTACACTCTTGGTTTCCCAAGGTGGTGGGTGAACTGACGTGAATGAGGTCGGAATGACCGGGTGACAGGGCTTGAACCTCAGGGAGGCTTCCTATGTACCATGCCTTGACATGGATCGAAGACTACGTAGTTTAGATGGGACGCTGGTGAACCGACATGAAGGAGGACCTTGGTCCAATGGATGATGGGCTTGATTCGCGTGAGGATTCTTGTGTACCATGCCTTGACATGGTTCAAGGTCCACGTAGTTCAGTATGAGGGGCTATTGAACTAACATGATGGGGTGTCAGACCAACTAGATGGCAGGGTCACAACGGCTTACCACTAGATTGGGATACATTTTAACATCATGCAGGATGGGGTTGTGTCGGAGAACCGAAGTTAATAAGGACCTTGGTCAAGGTGGATAGTGGGATTGAGCCTCTGGAAGCCTTCCTACGTACCAAGCCTTGACCTAGATCAAAGTCCACATAGTTCTGGAGCGATGTTATTATCGTCGAACCGATGTGAAGAAGGACCTTGGTCTGATGGGTGACGGGGCTTGAACATCAGGGAGGCTTCCTACGTACCATGCCTTGACATAGATCAAAATCCTCGTAGTTTTGGTCTGTAGTTTAACATCATGTTGGACAAGGTGTTTGGGGCTTACACTCTAAGGCGGACCATGGTAGAATTTGGTGAACCGACGTGAAGGAGGTTGGGATGACCAACGAGCGGTGGGCTTGAACCTCGTGAGGCTTCCTACGTACCATGCCTTGACACAGATCAAAGTCCCCATAGTTTAGGATAGTCACAACGTCTTACCGCTAGACTGGATTGTAGTTTAACGCCATGCGGGTCGAGTGTGGAACCTGACGTGAAGAAACGACAGGCGGTGGGCTTGAACCTCATGAAGGCTTCCTACATACCATGCCTTGACATAGATCAAATACCCCATAGTTCATATGGACGTACAGTTTAATTTCATTCGGGATATCATATAGTTTAACGTCATGTAGGATGGGGGCATACAGTTTAACGTCATGATAGATGAGGGAATACAGTTTAACATCATGATGGACGAGGGCATTGTCAAGGTCAATTCTTACTCTAATCCCACATGAGTTGTGCTCAGTGTGAGAAAAAAGATGCAACAGAGACCTGACGATCACGTCGCGAAGGGTGCGTCCGTGAGAATTGAAGAGGGGCTTACGCGTTGAGCGGCACATTGTGTCGGTACTTACTCTAGGTTTGAGGCCCGAATGCGACAAAGCGCAGAGGGAGAGGGGATTTGGGACCAAATAAAGGAGGTGCCTTGTTCCCTATCACGCCGTCCACTGGCCCTAGCGGTGGGGAAGTACGGAGGTGCATGGGTGCTACATTCCGTAAGGACTAGGGGCTTACACCAAGGAGGTTTCCCTTCCCCACGGACAAACGCCACTCCGATAAGGAGGATATCATCCACTTTGAGGGGTGATACCATCTTTATGGAGACCAGTGGGCATAAAGAATGTCCGAGCTGGGGGGAACCTGCGTGCGAGGAACAGGGCTGGATCACAGTTTAACGTCATGTGTTGAGGACGAGGTTCTTGGCAGTTTAACGTCCTGCAACTTGGACAAGGTGGGTTTACTCCACACACCTAGGACTTACATGACCGGTACCCTCTGCAACTTGGGGAAGGGAAGGCATTGGAAATTCTGTGTAGATGGGGGGTCGCAGAGCAAACCATCGAGGGGTCCACGTTAGCGTGGCTATGTGAAGAAGCAATAGACGATAGCATGCCTATGAGAAGAAGCATTAGGAGAAGCAACTCCATGGGTGGTATCGTCCAGGGAACTTTGAAATCACATCGTGCAAACCTGGAGGGTCTCACGGGAGAAGGAATTTCCAAGCAGAGGAGTCCGCAGGCAGGGGCCTTGCGGAGCTCAGTTGCTTTGTGTAGTAGAGGATACTTTCGAAGGGGTGTGCTTCGTGAAGTGGGGTACCTTAGCCTTAGCATGGGGAAGAGGTGAAAGTGGGAGGTTCTTTTCGAAGTTAAAGGGTGTTCACGGAGCACTACCTTGCGAAGCATAGGTGCCTCGCGAAGCAAGGTGCCGTGAAGCAGTGTGCTTCACGAAGTACATTGACCCTACCTTGGCATGTGGATCACGTGTACAGGGTGGGTGTTTTGTGAAGCATAAATACTCCATGACTGCTCGGGTCCCCTTGGGGATCCCCCTCCTTTGCGAATTCTCTTAGGCTTCGTGAAGGGCATCCCTCTCAGAAGAGGGGCTCAAAACGAGACAAGGCGAAGGCCTCTCACAAAGAAAAAATACCTCGCGGAGATCATGATTCCCAGAGCGAAGAGTGCTTTGTGATTTGGGATCTGAGAAGCCGAAAGGTTGGATTGTCCATCCGGATAGCTCAGGGGGAGCTTGGTATTTATATGAAAGAGGCTACGCGAAGCAGAGATCACGCGGCATGAAGGGGGCTTCGGTTGCTTCGTGGTGGGTCGTGAAAGTCAACCGGGTTCTCGGAGAGGTATTTCCTCATCTGCTTCGCGGCGGGTTCACGAATGTCTGGGGTGTTCGTGAAGAGGTACCGCCTCTTATGCTTCGTGGTGGGTTCAAGAATGTCAAGGGAATTCGTAGAGAGTTACTGCCTCAAGTGCTTCGCGGTGGCCGCGTTGCTTGGGGGGGCTCTGCGTCGGGGCTTCGCGAGGCAGAGCGTGGGGACTCTTTTTCTTCTCTCCTTTCTTTGAATATTTTGGCGCCAGAAAATTCCCCACCTTAGACTTAGAGTCGCAGAGGGATCAAGGGTCGATGTATGAGGTAAATCGCCAAAATTATCGGTAGTTCATGGTGCTGACTTGTGAAGAGGGTGCGCAAGGCGGATGAGGGCCACACGGTCTGGACGCGCCGCGTAGCTCTGCACGGGCTAGACGCACCACGAAGCTTCGAGGGCCACCGCAATGCTTCCAGAATCTCCAGACCTTCCAACCATATATGTAGGGCCATGCCTCGGGGTCCCGTCAGCATCAACTCAGAAGAAACACTAGGAGTTCGACCTCTGTAATTCTTCTCCACTGAATTCATTACTTTTCATATGTAGATCATGCCAACTGACGCACATTCCCTTCCTTGTCGTGTACAGTTCTACGACTGGCATGGGCTGTTGCGGCAAGGATGGTCGGGATGTCTGGTGGCATTCCTCCTAGGTTAATGTCGGTGATCGTGGAGATAGTTACCCTACCTACCTGAGCTGTAGCACTCCCTATCATTGGCGGGACCACTTGCAGGGTTGTTCCCGAGGTTATTGAGGTGGAGTCTGATGATAAGGATTGAACGGTCGACCCAAGACTCCCCCCCCCCCGCGTTTGATCCAACGCCAGATGTCGCGCCTAATCCCACACTAGATGCAGATCCCGTTGAAGACTTCTTATAGAAGTACCCCACGTATGAGCTTGCTAATCACGCGGACTGGGATTGAGATAGCCTCTGATGAAGAGGGTAGTAAAATAGTTTGTCACCGACCGTGGAAGCTGATCACGCACTTCATCAACGGCACCCCCCAAGCGTTATGGCTGGACGAAATGGATAGACTTCGCTCATAGTTGCACGAACTCTGTGTTGGGGGAGTGGATTCCCAGCACCCTCATCTTCTCATCTGAGATCTTAAGGCATAAACAATCCAGGAATATGACTGTGGACTTAGCGTGGGCTAGTAGCGGAGGAGGGAGACGAACATCAAGAAGCTCTAGGAGGTTGAAAATGAAGTCTAACACCTACAGATCTGGGCGGATGAGCACTCATCCTATCTCAATGCACAATCTGAGCTGATCTTGTGATTGAAGGCCCAGCTAGTGAGGCGGAAGAGCATATGAGGCAGGCTTTCGAAGAGATGGTTGTTATTCAGGCTGGCGTAGAGCGGGCCCGAGCTAAGGCTTATGAATTGGGCCCCATCGCTGCTGAGGAGGAGTGGGAGATGAGTCGGTGGCAGCAATTCCTGGATGCCACAAGTAGAAGGGTGGCGGAGCTGCAATGCTCTTTTGATGGGGTCAATCCATCCATGGGGGGAGTTGACCCCCAGGTACTGTAATGATTATAGACCCTTAATCGTACATTCTTGCTTTGATTATTTTGAATTCCATAGCATGCACGAGTTCCATTGTTTTCACTATTTTGTTGCATCTTGACGATATTTGTGGAATCTCCAGTGACAATTCCCTAAGATCACGTGGTTCGGGCCCGATGTTAGAAACAAGAGATAGTCGCCTCATCACCCCATCCAAACATAGTAGTGTAAACCATGTTTCGGGCATCCGGGGTTTGGATAACCAGTCCAGATTTCTGAGAAATGAGAGAGACCTGACTGGAGAATAAAGTTCTCAGAACAGCCAAATCACCGTTTTTTCAGCATGCTCTTGTGAGCGAATGTTGCAACACCAAGGGCGCTAAAATCGGTCTGAACATATGGGAAAGGGAAGTGTGAATCATGATACCCAAGATTTGGAACATTATGGAGTGGCGTGACAATGGAGGATAGCTGTTGATTGTGGCGTAAACGCAGCATCCATATTTTATTAGCATGAAATGGGGACAAAAAAATGAGTGTTGACCGCTGTCTATGTTTGCAACACAGGGCCTAACTTAAATATATTAGATCAGTCCTTTGGGAAGTTGGCCCAGGACAGCAGGAAGACCATAGGTCGAGCATCCATACTGTTAGGGGGTCCTTCCAAACATGACTAGTCTTCTGGAACATTGGCCCAGGATAGCAGGCGGACCATAGGTCAGGGATCCATACTGTTAGGGGGTCCCTCTAGAAGTTAAAGAGAATGAGGATCCGAATAAAGGGGCACACAAAGCGTGGGATGTGGTGTGATGGTTTGTTCGATCAGAATCCAATACTCCTGAAATTATGCCACCGTGGTGGGAGTACGCTAGATGGGTGCATCGGTTTGATCATGGATCATTCCTTCTTTTAGACAGGGTCTCTCTGGAGAGGTGGTCTTTTGCTTCCCAATGTCATCTTGGGGCATCTTGAACTTGTTCAGGGAAGAGTTATAGTTATACGGTCCCCTACGAGGAGTTCGTCCAGGGGGTCGGAAAGGCGAAGAACAGGATTTATGATTCCAGTGGGTTGGACCCTAGGTAAAATACCAGGGTGTCCCTACGTATCCCATGAGGATGGGAATCAAGCCACAAGTAGTTCTGGAAGCACAGTTTAACATCATGTAGGATGATGAGAATCCTGGTTGCGCTGGTATATATCCCACCAAAACTACTAAGCCCACATGAGTCGTGCTCGATGTGGGAAACAATAAGTAATGGGGAACTTTCCTGACACAAGAAGGGGCATGTTAGGGTGACGGGACACTCGGTGAATACAGGCCCAATGATGCTAACACGTCCATGTGGAACACCTAGACGCAAGAAGAGATAAAGTCAAGTATGTCGGAATTCCACTTGAACATGAGGAAGTGGAAATGTGTGAATCATGACGGTTGAAATTTGGATAACAGTGATGGCGTCGTGAGAATGGAGGATAACTGTTGACCATGGAGGAAATGCAGCATCCATATCACGTTAGCCTAGAATGGGGATAGACAAATGAGGGTCGATCGTTGACCATGTTCGAAACACAGGACCATGTTGCAAATGTTGTTAGTGATACATAGGGACGTTGACCCGAAACGATAGGAGGGCCCTTAGGCCCAACATCCATGGAGAGCCCTTAAGCCTAGCATCCATGTTGTATGATGGTCCTTTTGGATGTGGAAGAGGATGAGGATCTGAATGGCGAGCTCATGAGGCTTGGTCATGGAATGAGAGTAATGTCTCCTCGAAATCCCACACATCGGGCTCTTTATCAGAACACATCTGAATATGTTAATGAGACGTATTTGATAGAGGGATTCGAGTCCCTTCCCATAGGGAGATCTTAGTTTAGGGTCATAGAATTCGGACCATGGTTGAGAGAAAACCTAGGAGGCATGTGGTGGGGAAACTCGAATACCCGACGGGAATGGGAACTGGGGATTCCGATCACCACGTGCTTCTAGGAGAGTGTTTTTAGGTCGAGGGACCAAAACCGAGAGTTGAGTTGGGCCTAAAGCAAAGTGAAAAGGCGTTCCTACATACCCCATGAGGATGGGGATCAAGATACACATAGTTCTTGAAAGGGTATTAGTTTAAGGTCTTACAATGCGGACCATGAATGGGTAAAGAGAGCAGGAGACACACGGTAAGGTGGTTACAAAACCTGGCGTGAATGAGGACATAAGCCCTACATACCATGTGTTCTATGGGGAAGTGCTTGAGTCGAGGGACTGAACACGAGAGTTAGGCTAGGCCCACGGGGTAGTGCCTGGGTGCTCCTATGTATCTCATGAGGATGAGAATCAATCCACACGTATTTCTTGAATATGAAAGGGGAGCGTGGGTCTAGCCCTCGCACCAAGAGGAGCGGTATTTGATAAATCTTGTTTGTCCTTTAAGGTGAGTGGTTTTTTTTGTGAAGCGACGGGCCTAGGATAGCGAGCCCTGGCATCTCCACAAGAATCAAGCCATATTAGGCATTGAAAAATGGCATGGCACTTGACCAATACCCAACGTGATGTCCTCTATGATGAGGTCATCACAATGCAGTGCTATTTTTCGTCATGTGGTTAGGATGATAATGTCACAGTTTAGGGTCATGTGAGAGGACCAAGCATGCATTTTAACATCAGGCAGCACAGAAGTAGCAGATATGATGCTAGGCAGGGAATGGGTACGGTTCCATGAAACATAACCGACGTGAATAGGGACATGATCCCACATCACACCGTACACACATCCGAGAGGGAGACCTCAGGCCGAGGGGCCTATATAGAGGTAAGAGCTAAAGGGGGGAGAGACTAGCTCCCAATGAGCTGGACCGTAAGACGAGATGTCTGGGTGGTCCTACATATCCCATAAGGATGGTAATCAATCCACACGTAGTTCTAGATGAAGATCATAGTTTATGGTCTTAGAGATCGGATTGTGGGAGCCTCGAAGGACACCGTATTGCAGCTTTATCCCCCTAACATGCAAAGGTGCACTGAGGGATGGCGCCAAAAGTGTCGAGATTCCACCTGGACACGATGAGGTGGAAAATAAAGTGAATCATGCGACCAACATTCAAGGCCTGAAGGGGCTGGCATGAAGACATAGGATTACTGCTAACCGTGGTGGAAAAGTAGTATTTATATCACATTATCCTAAAATGGGAACAAACAAATGAGCACCGACCGCTGACCATATTCGCAACGTGGTATTTGTATCAATTTGTTTTCCAAAACCCTCGGGGGCGTTAGCCCGTAACGGTAGGAGAGCCCTTAGGCGTGGTATCCAGGCCATTATTGGGGGTCCCTCTGGGTTTGAAAGGTGATTAAAGCCCGAATGAAGGGAAACATGAAGCTTGACAAGTGGAAGGAACTTGACCATGTTGAATCTGAAATTCTTGGTCCTAGACCAGAGTACTCTTAACACATGGGCAAACCACTGTAAGGGGTCGAGGGACTCAACTTGAGGGCGGCCAAGAGATGGAGGGTTCCTGAGAAAAGGGGGTAATAGCGCCAAGAACCATGTACCACACCTATATATCCCCGTCGTGGAGAGGGACAGGCCAAGGGACCTAGGTGACAGGGGAGATGGGGAGATCTCTAATAAGTGGGGCTGTACCCAAAGTCTAGACATTCAGGTGGTCCTACATATCCCATAAAGATGGGAATCAAGCCAAACATAGATCTGAGGAGGTCTTAGTTTACGGTCTTAGATCTCGGACCATGGGTGGATGGAAACTTTCCAAGTAAGCTCAAACCTCAACCCAATCCCTAAGCCAACGTGAGTTAAACTCAGGGTGGGAAATAGGGGAGGAGGGTCCTTATTGCAATACTCAGAATGTCCATCAAAGGAAAGTCAGTGCAGAGCCCCGAAGGAAACCTTTAACGCGTCTGTGTTCCCCTAACGCGTAGATGCTCACTGAGGAATAGTATCAAGAGTTTCGAAACTCTACTTGGACATGATGGGGATGGAGAAGGATGTGACTTGTGTAACTGACATTTTGGGATTAATGGGGTTGGTGTGGCGATAGAGGATGGATATTAACTGTGGAGGAAAAATAGTCTCCATATCACGTTAACCTGAAGTGGGAACAAAAAATGAGCATCGACCACTGACCATATTCACAATGCGGTATTTGTATCAATTTCTTGTCCAAAACCCTCAGAGGTGTTGTCCCGTAACAGTAGGAGAGCCCTTAGGCATGTTATCTAGGCCGTTCTTGGGGGTCCCTTCGGGTGTGAGAGATGATGAAAGCCCAGATGAAGGGGAACACAAAGCCTGAAAAAAGGGTGAGAACATGTCCGAGAAGAACCCGCATTCCAGATAATAAACCAGAGTACCCTTAGGCACAATGGTGAACTATTGAAAAAGGTCGATGAAGTGGCTCATGAGGGAGATCTACATGGTGTGGTTATTACAAGCCTGGCGTGAATGAGGACTTAATCCCATAACGCACTATATACTCCCCTCTCCGGGGAAGGGTAGGCCAAGGGGCCAAGGTGGAATGGATATTTCCGAAAGATGGGGCTAGACCCAAAGCCTATACATTCGGTTGGTCCTACGTATCCCATAAGGATGGCAATCAAGCCACACATAGTTCTCAAGATGCAGTTTAACATCATGCGGGACGAGGGGGGGGGAGTAGGATACCCTCAAACAAGGGAGTTGTGTGGTACGATGAATAAACCAACATGAATGAAAACATAATCCCACTCCATGCCATATACTCCTATCAAAGAGGACCTAGGCCGGGGCCCAAAAAGGCCAAGGGGCCTGATATTTAAGCTTTGGTCAGAAAGTCATGACCTACTTGCAGTTTAACATCTTGATGTGAGGACGAGGGTCGGGGAATAGGATTCCTGGGACAGGGGAGGTGTATGGAATGGTGAGTAACCTGACTTGAATGTGGACATAATCCCACACCACACTATACACTCTGGGTATGATCTTGGTCTAAGGGGCCTGAGAAGGCCTAAGGTCCTAAGGTTGGGCCTCAGTCAGGAAGGCCTGACCAGCTTGCAGTTTAACGTATTGCAGTAAGGATGAGGGCTGGATAAGGTGTCTCTTCTGAGGATTTGTATGGTATGGTGAGTAACCAAATGTGAATGAGGACATAATCCCACACCACACCACACAATCCTATCATAGAGAACATGGTCCAGTGGCCCGACAGTTGGCCTTACCCAGAAAGAGTTCGTCACATCGGGACAGGGTATAACGAATCACTACACTCAATGTTTGGGACATATTGGGGTGGACCCAAAGATCCAGGGTGGCTATTGACCATGTTCTAAAAACATCATCTCTATGGTGACCTGATATGGGAGCAACAAATGAGCATCGACCGCTGACCACATTCGAAACACGGGACTTGTACAGTCTTTTTGTCGACATCCTCGAGGGAGTTGGCATGTAGTGGTAAGAGAGACCTTAGGCCTATCATCCATACCATTCAGGGGCCTTCTGGATGGGTAAAGTGATGGAATCCCAGTCATGGAGTGGGTGAATCATAGTTGTACCCATCTACGAAAGAGGTGAACATCTCCAGGGAGGGGGACATACAGCCGGACCGAGGCTAGATCGACGTGCATTGGGTAAAAGTATGCACCCTGCCATAGGTCTCGAACTTAGGGGAAGATTATAGCTTTTAGGCTGGGCCAACAGACAAAATGTCGAGGCGTTCCTACGTATCGCATGTGGATGGGAATCAAGACATATGTAGTTATTGAAGGCCATGAAGTTTAACATCTTGCGGGGAGGACGAGGGAGGATAGAATAATGGGAGTGGTCACATGGTGTGACCATTATAATCCTCATATGAGTGGGGCTACGAAAGCCTACCCCATATCATGCAAGGACCAACTGAGGAGACTATACCCAGGGGGACAGTCAAAGAGAAGAGTTTGGGGATGGACTCAAAACGAAGCGTCTGAGCGTTCCTATATATCCCATGAGGATGGGAATCAAGCCATACATAGTTCTATAAGCACAGTTTAATGTCATGTGGGACGATGAAACGCATCTCATTAGAGGAAGTGTATTGTGAGGTGAGTAACTCGATGTGAATGAAGACATAATCCCACACCACACCATACAATCCCACAAGAGAGCCTGAGTTTGGGAAGGCCATGGGGCCTGAGGCTGAGCCTCGGTCAGGAAGGCCTGACTAGCTTACAGTTTAACGTCTTGTAGTAAGGATGAGGGACAGGGGCCTGAGAAGGCCATGGGGCCTGAGTCTGGGCCTCATTCATGAAGTCCTGACCAGCTTTCAGTTTATCGTTATGCAGTGTGGATGAGGTCCGGGGGCACGAGGATGCCAAGGGGCCTGAGTCTGGGCCTTAGTCAGGAAGGCCTGACAAGCTTGCAGTTTAACATATTGCAGTAAGGATGAGGGACGGGGGCCCGAGGAGGCCAAGGGGCCTGAGGCTGGGCCTCAGTCAGGAAGGCCTGACCAACTTTCATTTTATCGTCATGCAGTGAGGAAGAGGGTCGGGGGCCCGAGGAGGCCAAGGGGCCTGAAGCTGGGCCTCGGTCAGGAATGCCTGACCAGCTTGCAGTTTAACGTCTTGTAGTAAGGACGAGGGACGGGGCCCGAGGAGGCCAAGAGGCCTGAGGCTGTTCCTCGTTCAGAAAGTTCTGACCAGCTTGCAGTTTAACGTCTTGCTGTAAGGACGAGGGAGATCTTAGTTTAAGGTCATAGAGCTCGGACCATTTTGCAATTTATTGTCATGCGGGATGATAATGAGCAGTTTAACGTCATGACAGATGATGATGTAGTTTAACAACATGCAGGATGACATTGCAGTTTAATGTCATATAGGACTGGACAGTTTAAGGTCATGTAGGACCATCGTGCAGTTTAAGGTCATGCAGGACCATCGTGCAGTTTAGGGTCATGCGGGACCGTCCAGTTTAAGGTAATGTGGGACCATACAATTTAAGGTCGTGTGGGACCATAAAGTTTAAGATCAAGCGGGTCCATACAGTTTAAGGTCATGAGGGAATGTGGTACTGTTTAGGGTCATGCAGGACCCTGAAGCTCAGGCAAAGTATTGCTTGAGGAACTTGGCGTTGGTTGGAGAAGTTATGCGCTAACCATCCATGTTTACTAAGGAGTATGCTCCATTGGAGTAAACCTTATGAATGATGTAAGGTCCTTTCCATTTGGGCTCGAGCTTGGGAAGTTTCCTACCAGGGATCATTGGCCCTTAGAGGGACAACACCAGGTCACCTCGAAGAAAATAGTGAAGGAGAACCTTCTTGTTGAAGGTGTCGGTTGTCTTATTCTGATGTCTTTTCAGATTGTGCAGGGCACAGAGCCTGTTCTCATCCAATGCTTCCAATTCAGCTAGACGGATTTCGGCCACCTTATCTAGCACCTGCTTGTCAAAGACTGTAGTACGTAACTATGTCAGCTGGATATCGATGGGCAGGACGGCCTCAGCCCCATACACCAGGGAATATGGAGTCACCTGGGTGGAATTGCGAGTTGTCATCTGATACGCCCAGAGAGCGTTGGGGAGCTTGTCCGGCCAAATTTTCTTTTTCTGACCAACCATTTTCTACCAAATGTTAGAGAGGGTTTTGTTGAATGCCTCGATCTGCCCGTTTTCTTGCGCATGATAGCAAGAGGTATGGTTTGAACGGATATTGTACTTGGTGTACAATTTCTTCAGCTCGGCTGCTCGGAAGTTGGTGTCATTATCGGTGAGTAAAACGTGAGGGACTCCAAACTAGTGGATGATATTGGAGCTCACGAAGTCAAAAATAGAAGGGGCCTTGACCACTTTGATTAGAACTACCTCTGCCCACTTGGAGAATAAATCTGTGGCGGTCAGGATGAACCTACACTGGCGAGCTATCGCCGGTGGATATGGTCCCACGACATCGAGTCCCCACACCGCAATTATCCAAGAGTACTTGGAGGAGTGAAGAGGCTCTGGCGCCCAACGTAGGAAGTTAGCATGAAAATGGAACTCATAGAATCTCTTTGAAAACGCAATACAATCATGGATCATAGAGGGCCAGAAGTACCCTAGTCTCTGGATCTGATGGGACAACTTTGGCCAGGCCTGGTGGGCACCGCAGGAACTAGCATGAACCTCTTGCATGACATGGGAAATCTCGACTACTTGAATTCAACAGAGGAGAACATCATCGAAGCCCCTCTCATAGAGGATCCACTCAAGGCTGGGACCACTTTGGAGGGTAAACAGTAGTGTGTGGCGTCAGATTCTCTCACGCTCGGCACGATCATCCGGGAGGCAACCATTTTGAAGATACTCAACAAACGTTTCCCTCCAGTTGGGAGTGGTCTCAACCACTGCATCAGAAGAACATGGGGCTCCTAACGTGGAGTCCTCGGTAGTAAGATGGATTACCTGCAAGTCGTCGTCATCTTTTGAGATGACGGGGGCAATGACTCTCCGGTGTGCCACATGTATAATCAGATCATCCTGCTTGGGTTCTGCAAGTGACGCAGTTAGGCCAGCCAAAGCGTCTTCTCGACCATTCTGTGAACGAGGGACATGGGTAACCTCTGGTCGAGAAGGGAACTAGGACATTAGATAGAGGGTGCACTCCAACAATGGCATGAGCTCTGGATTTCTGACAACATAGTCTCCATTGGCCTGCTTGATGACTAGTTTGAAATCCCCTTTCACGTGAAAATGAGGCACATCGATCTCAAGGGACAACTCAGGGCCGGTGATGAGATCCTGATACTCTGCTTCGTTGTTGGTGCAGCCTTCTGACAACAGGAATGAGTATGGTAGAACGACTTGTGTTGGGGCGATGAAGACGATACCCAGACCCACTATGTTGAGCTTAGGATTGGTGAGCCTCCTACTAGTGGGGCTCCAGGAGGCACCGTCGAAGTGCATTTTCCAACATGAGACGGCATGGTCGACTGAGAGGATTTCCTTTTCAGTAAAATCCAGGTCCAAGGATTGATCTGCGGAGGTTGGATGGGAAGCAAGGAAGTATGTCAATTCATGTCCCTTGATATCCTTCTAAGACACGAACCTAATGTCGAACTGTTGGAGGATCATCGCCCACCGCGCTAGTCGACCAGTCACCATGGGACAGTTAAGAATGTACTTCAGTGGGTCTACCTGAGAGATTAACTATACCTCCTGGTGCTGCAGGTAATGCCACAATTTCTACATGGAAAACATGAGTGCAAGGCAGCTATTTTCGATGGGGGAGTATCTGGTCTCCATAACGAGGAGCATGCAGCTGAGGTATTAGAGTTTGTTCTCTGTCCCCTCATTGTTCTTCTGGGTGAGCAGGGCACCGAGAGACCATTCCAGAGTAGTCACATAAAGGACCAACGGTTTTCTGGCAATGAGTGGCATCAAGACCAGAGTCTGGAGCAGATACTGCTTGATTTCCTCGAAGGTGGCCTGACACTCTTCATCCCATTCATAGGCGTAGCCTTTCTTCATGATCTGGGAAAAGGATTTACACTTGCCAGCCAGATTTGCGATGGATCGGCGTATGTAGGTTATGTGGCCTTGGAGACCTTGAAGCTCCCGAATATTGCTCAGGGGATGCATTTGGCTGATGGCCTTGATCTTATCTGGGTCGATCTCGATGCCTTAGTATCCGACAACAAATCCAAGAAACTTCTCGGAGGTGACCCCGAAGGCACACTTCAACGGGTTCATCTTCAGGTTGCGGGAGTGGAGGAAACTGAACACTTTCTCAAGGTCCTTGAGATGGCCCCGGTGCTGATGAGATTTGACCACCAGATCATCTATATAGCTCTCCACCAACTTTCCCAAAATCATCTTGAATATGCGATGCATGGCCCGCTGATAGGTGGCACCCGCATTCTTCGGGCCGAAGGGCATAACCAGATAACATAAAGTACCTTGGGTGACCTGAAGCCAGTGGACTCCTCGTCCTTGGGGGCCATCTGGATCTGGTTGTACCCAGAATACCCATCCATGAAGGAGAGGGCTTGGAACCCGATCGTGGCATCAATCAACAACTATGTCACTGGAAGGGGAAAATCATCCTTCGAACAGTGGTGATTGAGATCACAGAAGTCGATACAGACTCTGATTTTTCCATTTTTCTTCCTGACTAGCACAAAGTTGGATAGCCACCTAGGGTACTGGACTTCTTTGATGATGTTGGCTTTGATGAGCTTGTCAACTTTGGCCTCAGCCATGGCACTGTGGGAAGGGTGCATCTTTTTGGGAGGCTTCTTGAACCTGCGATGGTTTGTCGGGAGGCCAAGGCGGTGGACGGCTACCTAGAGATCTAGTCCTAGAATCTTGATGTAACTCCAGGTGAACACATCTCAGTGCTTCTTAAGGAAGTCTACGTACCGTTGCTGCTCCTCGAGGGACATGGCAGCACTGATCAATGTGGGTCTCGGGTCTGCCTCGCTACCAAGGTTCACCTGTACCAGTTCATCGACTATGGTAGAGACGCCTTCTTCAAAGGTGGGGGAGCATCCTCTAGATCCTCTTTCTCCACCTGTGGAGTGATCTTCCACGAGGGGATTCATTTCCGAGCCACAAGACTCTGATGGGAGGTCGGTGCCGGCCTGAGCGACAATGTTCATCACATCAGGAGACTCATGTGTCATTGAGACCATAGCGATGAAGAAGGTTGATCTTATCTCATCCGGTCTTTGGCCCAAGGGGCTTCATTTGATGACATCAAATCAGTAGTGGTGCGTTGGATTTAGACGGTTGATTCCAGCCCGACAGAAGAGACACGTATGACATACCACCATTCCCATTAGCCTGACGTCCTGATACCATATAGGGGTGGGAGATTCTGGGATCACTTAAGCCTGGTTGGTGTAGGAGTACGAGGTGATTTTCCACCGTCGCTTGGACCTGGGAATATGCCTTCCTCTCGTACTCGAAACGACAAAGAATTTCTCCATTTTGGGGGTCGTGGACTCCAACCCATGGATTGAAAAAATGTAGGTGTCATCTAGACCTGCCCAAGGATCACTTGTGACCGTGGAGGGTTCATCCTCACTTTCCAGAATTTGCTTATCCTTGCTCTTCTAATAGTCAGTGTCCAGATAGTAGGCTTCACAAGAGGAAAAAGGAGAGGTATCTCCTTGGAGAATGACTACTCGACCATTGAGGGAGTATTTGACGCATTGGTGACATGACGAAGGGACCGCTGCATGGAGATGGAGACATGGCCTGCCCATCAATGCGTTGTACGCGGTGTCCTGGGGGAAGACCATGAATTTGGTACTGGAAACGAGGCCACCAAACTGGGTCTTCAAACGGATCTTACAAACCGGGGTCTACTCGGTCCTGCTGTATCCTTGGATTCTGAGGTTGGAGAGAGTTAGATCATCCTCAGACAAACCCAGCTTCCGCAATTTTCGAGTCGGGATTAAGTTAATCCTATAGACCATGTCAAAAAGACAGTGGAGGACTTCCACACCATTGAACTGGCCAGTGATATATAGTGGACGAATGTTCCCCTGTATGGGAGGGTCTTCATCTTCACCAACGAATGAGATAACCGCTTGGCATTCGGCATTATCAATTGCCTCGGTGTGAAAGGCTCCTGCGGCTGCTACCTCTGTCTCAAACTGGAGGGGGCTCTTTAGGGATTCGGCAAGATCCTCACGCATTTCATATGACAGGAAAATGGCCTCAAGGATAGAAATCCACACTGGAATTCTGACAAGCTGATTGAGAACATCATACATCTGGTCCAGACGTGAGCCTCTGCTTACAGGAGGCCGCTCTACAATTGGAGACACTGTGGGCCCTACTGGCTGGGCTAGTGGCTGGCTAGTGCTAGGTACATCCCGTTTCTCACTAGTCGAGGCCTGAAGAGTAGCTTCCAAATGAGGATCGGAAAACTGAGATCGGCCTGTGGTAGGGAAAGACTGGTCGCAGTACGGACGAGGCAGCTCTGCCTGATCTAGTAGCACAAACGGCAGTGGAGGTAGATCTGATGGCACCAGATGAGGAGGTTGCACATGCTGAGCTCTACACTGATCCTACTGTCTGGTTTAAGTATCATGCATGGCTTGGATGGAGGTTCTAGCTGATGCACACCGACGACCCATATAGTCATGGCTCCACTGACATTGATGTCGATCAGGGACATTGGGGAGGTTCAGCTGGCGTTCCACCCCGTCGGGAGTCATATAAGGATTTACCAACTCCATGGTATTAACCGATGTGTGCCTCTGACTATCGCTTGACTAATCATTCACCATTGGGCGGATTCTGGGAGGGATCCCCATATCAGGGGGCATGAAATCACCGAGAGTGTGGGATGATGATGGCAATGGTGGAGCACGTTGCTTCTTCTTGCGCCACCGCTGCTTGCCCTTCTGGGAAGAGGTCGGCTGAGATGACGACGCAGAGGTACTGGTCGCATCTTCTAGAGGCTCCGGCTGATTCAGGAATTCCTTAATAATACCATGGGAGAGGGTGAAAATTTTACGAGCCATCCAATCGTCGTACTTCTGAGACCCGCGGATAGGAACCTGCTGCCACTCGCCTTCGTCGTTGCTACCACTTTCTGACCTGACAAAGACACCCGCCGCTTGTGTCGGGGCTGGGCCCAACCTCACTATGTTATTATCAACCTAGTCTCGGCGCCAGTATTTAAACACATAGCACTTATTGAGGGTGTTCCCCAAGATCCGATGATACGGTCAGTAGTTGGGTCGATCGGTGAGATTTGCCTCTGTCAGCCTTCTACACTCGGGTAAGCTCACAATCCCCTACTCTAGGGTACTACGGAAGTAACCAGGGACCTGATTATCATTGAACAAGTAACTATGGTGCCTTATTTCTAGATAGGGGCTCTGGTAGCCTAGCCCCGACGAGGGGCCGGAGGGGCCTGCCGAGGAGGCGGAGCCTGATTGTCCTGCCTAGGTGGTGGTGGCGCATTGTGCGGGGGAACCTGCCAATCCTGAGGCGGTCGCTATTGGGCAAGAGGCTGTTTATGAGGTGGTGGGCCTCTATGAGGTTGTAGAGATGGTGCTACTGGTAGAAATTCTAGATGCCTGGGGGCTTCTATTTGGGCCACCACAGTGGGCTCGACTCTGGCAGCCCTCCTGGCTGGGATCACAGGGGGCAGCAGAGGCACCTGACTAGCCTGTTGCAGAGCTTCCTCAAGGCACTGGGCCTTATCCGAGAAGTCCCAGAACCCTCCGGGGTAGTTATGGGTGATTAGGGAAGGAAACAATTCTATTTTTACATTCCCTACGCACATCGTTTGTAATTTCTCCTGAGTCAGTGACATGTCGAGTGAGTATGTAAGCCCCTTCCACTGGGCAATGAAGTCCGCGACTCGCTCCTCAGGCCTTTTTTGCACTGGAATAGGTCTGCGATGCTGGTATTTCGCATGGTGTAACTGAACTGGTATCAGAATTTTTGACGGAGATCCTCCTAGCCAGTCACCGATCCAATAGGGATCTAGCTGTACCAGACAAATACAAGGACCTCTAATGTCTGCACAAAGCATTGGAGCTTGGCAGCTTCCTACTGCGCTGGGGTCCCCAACATGGGGCCACACCGGGAGGAAAAGTGGTCTAGGTGCTACAACGGGTCCCCTGTCCCGTTAAAGGGTGAGAAAGTGGGATTTCCAATACCCGGAGGTGCAGGCATATCATCCACCCATGCGGGATATGGCTTTCCATCTGGTGGAACTGCCACCTAACACATTTCCAACACCTCGAGGCGGGAGATGAGTGTCGCTATAGGATCATCCGAGTGGGGGTCACTGTCTTGAAGGGGATCCCTAACCACGAGTGCGTTGTCGGGCTCTTCGACATGATAGACATTTTCAATGGCTCATGGAGTGACAGGAAGAATGGCCCGCGGGGCAGCTGGGGGAACCCGGGCTGGATTCCTCGGATTTCCTCACCGTTCGGGAGGGTTTGGTGAGATGTATCGCGCCCGCTTGACATGATTTTCGACTTCTACCCTGTCCATGAGAGTAGCATGATTAGGGTTACCCGGAGGCATCTCGTCGGGGGGGAGTTGTTTCTGCCCCTGATGCCCTGGCCTAGGATCACCATAGTCGGGTCGCCGCTCTATAGCACCCTTGTTTGGGAGTTCGTCGACTAGCCTCTTATGATCAGGAATTTGCTGGTGCAACATAGCCTTCTCGGGGTCTTCATCCGTCCTCTACACTGAGGCAGACGGGTCGGAGTGCTTGACAGCTCCGCCGTTCTCTTTACCATTACCGGCATTCCAACTGAGTACCAGTGACTCGGTGGTTGCAGGGAGACCTAAGAGGTTCCTCTGCTGATGAGTAATCCTCCCTGATGGGTCCAACAATGGTGGTACACCTTCAGGGGGTAAGTCCCCATCGAGAAACTCTAGCTCTTCCTCATTGTCCACTATGTCAGCCATGTGGACTGCAACCCTTCTGGGGGGCATGTCCTCAATGTCGCATAACAAGTCGGGCTGCCGCCGAATAGGACTGAAGAGGAGGACGACATACTGTCCCCAGCCACGGACTTGCATGTGGGGGGTATCTTCCCTGATGATTTTGCGGAGTACCTTGAAACTCTAAATTCATTTTTATTGGAGGGTGTTCTAGTGACCTGGTGACTCAGGGCGCTGGGCCATAGCCAGAGCGGCCAAATCGACCAGATGTTATTGCTCGCTGATTTCCTCAAAGTGCACTTGGCTCCTGGGGTACACCACCCGATGATAACGAAGAATGAAGTGCATCGCCCATAGGGTTTGGCAGAAGCACTCAGCTTCTTCTGGGGTGAGGGATTCTGGCACACAAAAATTTGATGTTGCCACCGGCCAGAACTTCTCCAGGAATTGATCCACTGCGAGAATGTTCCAGAAGCTCTTGGGCTCGGATTCAGGGTCTAGCCCCATATTGACCCACTTGTCAACCGGAGGTGGATGAGGAACTGGTAGCGGTATAGAGGCGGACTATTGGGATAGTAAACTGGGCGACGGATAATATGGAGAACGAGCCGACTAACCGCCGAATTCTGGGTCATCCTCCGAAGAGTGCAGTGATCTGGCCATAATGTCACAATACGATGGGCTGATAGCCACAGGTTCTGGTGTAGGGATCACCGTTATTTGTAATGGATCACGCTGTTTCTCAACCGTCATTGGTCCCCAAAATAGCTCTATGTGATCTCTAGTTGAGGTAGAGGGTGCTTCTGGTGACAACGGTGGTGACTGCATAGTCAGAACCTGTGGGACTCCTGAAAATTCCTCCTCCTGGATGTACCTGCGAAGAGAGGTGGGAATCTGGTGGACTTCACATTCTGGAAGGATGAGGCTAACATGCCTTATTCCTGCCCCAGTCCTTGACATAGAGGAATTAGGGGAGGGTTCCACTGTCGAGTCGTATTTTTCTTCAGAATATGAGAAGCGGGCCGGTTTGATCTCTATCCTGGCCTTCCCAGGATTCTATTTGTGGCAGCGATGACCCACCCTCCTGCCCCTAGATGGCTCCTCGGGACAAGGCTAATTCCCGACATGTAGTATTGGGGTCACGCTGGTGCCAGTGCAGAGAGGACTTCCACTTGAGACAACCGAGGTGCGAGGGGAACTAGGGAAAATTCTGAAGGGAACATGGGGAGGACCTCCATGAACAGTACCTGAGTGAGCGAAACCTCTATTGAAACTAGCGGGAGCATGGGGAGGACCTCCATGATTGTTGTGGTGGAGGGAGGCTGACCTTCACCCCATTGGTTGCCAGGGTGAGGAGGACATTCTCTAGTTGTGGAGAGAACATAGGGAGTATCCCCATGTTGAAGAGGGGAATGATGGGAAATTCCTTCACATCGATGGTCGGTGACAGGAGGAGTAATTCCATACCCGGTGTGGTGGGCACGAGAGAGGCTTCTGCACCGAGTGTCACTGCCGCAGGGAATGCCTTCATTTGGGTTGGGGGTAGCACGAGGCAAACCTTCATGAAGAGCTTTCGAGTGTGTAAGGCCCATGATCTGTTGAGTAGTAGTGCGGGGAGGACCTCTGTACGAGGTCACATCACCGCGGGTTGGTTCGCAGCGATCCCCACTCATGCCTACGACCCAGAGAGTCGACCCAGCCTGCCCGTGGGGCGGTTGGGGACCCGATCCCTGTTGGGCGTAGGAGTTCTCCTACTCAGCATGTGCAGGGACTTTGTGATATGTGTCGGCAGTGGCTTGGGACATAGTATCCATCAACGTTAATTCCCCTTGATGGGCATCCTCAGCTCAGGCCCAATGCTGGTGTCGGGTCAGGCGAGCTGGTGCGGGTGGTGCAGGGGCATAGCCTACCTGCTCCTCTTGTGAGGTCGGACGGCGGCGCTGATGTGGCTGGGTGGGGCCCTTGCTTGGAGCCCTTGAATCGGGATTCTGACTGGGCTGAGCTGGACGCCACCCACCTCATCAGCGTATGGCAGGGAATCATCAAGGAATTCCGGGGACAGGCTCCCGAAATGACTCAATGTTGGAGTGGAGAGAAGGGGCTCCTTGTGCGACCCTTGAGGGTGGCGTTGACGGCGGGGCCTGGACACCTCCAGGTCCAAGAGGGCCATATCCCAGGTTGGTATTATTCCCTCCTCCTGGTAACGGTGTACAAGGTCGTTAATCACCCTTCGTTGGATGACTTCCGATGGGGATATGTGGTGTGGGCACCCCACGTTCATGGATGTAGACGTCGTTGTGGCAGCAGTGGAGCCACACGGAGTGGTTGTACTGGTGTTGCCCCTTCCCCTGCGTAGGCGGGTGGGTGGTGATCGTGTCCCTATAGTAGTAACCTAATTCCTAAGAAGTAGGGAGATTAACTCATCAGCCCTGCGAGGAAAAGAAATCGACAACCAGTGCCCCAGTGCCATTCCGTCATTTGTGGTCGGTAAGAGGAATTCACACAGACAATGTTGCAGAAGGGAATTCCCCACGTTCTACTGCCCCGACTTCTGGTGAGTTTCATGCCAGGCCCGTTATTTTCTTGGTAGGACCCGGCACCGGATATCTGGATCAGGTGACACTTCAATATACTTATGTATCGAATGCTACTATTCTCTATATTGAGGAGAAGAACTTCTCGTCGGGTTCACCATTTTTGTTTCCGACACTTTCGTCGGGGCACGCGTGTTCGTCTGCTTGGGGTGCGACAGGTGCGGCTTTTGTTGCCCTGCATTCCCACTTTCCAAATGCGGGCGGCATCCATTCCTTGTTCAGGGAAATCTTCTCCTTGATCGAAACAGGATGATGGGATGTCAGTTCTTCCTTCTGTGGATTCCTCCTCATAACTCATCACCTAGTCCGGGTCTCCCTCATAGATTTAAAACATTGTTCGTGAAACTCATCATGGTTCCATGTTCCCATGGACGCCGGTTAATTACACTACTTCTGTCAGGACATTCCAAAGGGTCCACTCAGGGCAGCAACCTTCGATTGGGGGATTAGTCACGTCGAGGCATCATTAACTCATCTGAGTGCTGTGGAATTGGAATGTCTGTATTTTGTCCCTTATTATAGGGCTTCTCGAGGGCGCGGAAGCCCAAGGCATCCCACAACGTGCGTGGGGAATCATATGTCGTAGGCGTGTATCTGAGGTTTTCCTTAGATTCCCATGTTTAAAACAGGGTATGCCGCAAGTTTAACGTCCAATGGAGATGGATCAGACTGATTAGAACAATGATGAGGGTGAATCAGATTGAGGAACCCCCTTGGGTGAACACCGATATCGGAGCCAGCCCATGGGTGGCTTCCCGAATGCTGTGGAGGGGAATGGGGTGGCATTATCTCATCAGGATGTGGAGGACAGGATAAAAATCTGGATGGGTGATGGAAAGCTACATGAAATAGAGGGGGAATGAAATGGATTCATCGTGGAGATAATGGTGGTGATGGGCTTGAGTCTCGAAGAGACTTCCTACGTATCCCCGTGGCATGGAATCAAAGTCCACGTAGTTCTATTGGTGAGAACCGATGTGAAGGGGGACTGAGCGATCAATGGGTGGTGGTCTTGAACCTCAGGGAGGCTTCCTATGTACCATGCCTTGACATGGATCAAAGTTCGTGTAGTTTAGGATGGATGTGTGGGGCTTACACTCTAGGCTGCCCAAGGTGGTGGGTGAACCGAGGTGAATGAGGTCAGAACAACCGGGTGATAGGTCTTAAACCTTATGGAGGCTTCCTACATACCATGGCTTGACATGGATCAAATAACACGTAGTTCAGATGGGACACCGGTGAACTGACGTGAAGGAGGACCTTGGTCCGATAGATGATGGGCTTGAACCTCGTGAGGCTTCCTACATACCATGCCTTGATATGGATCAAAGTCCACATAGTTCGGGATGAGGGGATATTGAGCTAACACAAACGGGTGATGGAACAACTGGATGGCAGAGTCACAACGGCTTACCACTGGATTGGGATATAGTTTAACATCATGTGGGAAGGGGGAATGTCGGAGAACCGATGTGAATAAGTACCTTGGCCCAGGTGGATGGTGGGCTTGAGACTCAGGAAGGCTTCCTACGTACCATGCCTTGACAGAGATCAAAGTCCACATAGTTCCAGAGGGATGTGGGAATCGGTGAACTGACGTGAAGAAGGACCTTGGTCCGTTGGGTGACGGGGCTTGAACCTCAGGGAGGCTCCCTAAATACCATGCCTTGACATAGATCAAAGTACTCATAGTTCGGGTGTGTAGTTTTACGTCATGCTGGACGGGGTGTTTGGGGCTTACGCTCTGAGGTGACCCATGGTGGAATTTGGTGAACCGACGTGAAGGAGGTCAAGACGACCAACGAGCGGTGGGCTTGAACCTCATGAGGCTTCCTACAAACCATGCCTTAACACAGATCAAAGTCCCCATAGTTCAGGATAGTCACAACAGCTTACCGCTGCACTGTAATGCGGTTTAACTTCATGCGGGACAAGGGTAGAACCTGACGTGAAGAAACGACGGGTGGTGAGCTTGAACCTCATGAATAATTCCTATGTACCATGACTTGACATGGATCAAAGACCCCTTAGTTTATATGGATATAAAGTTTAATTTCATACGGGACAACATAAAATTTAACGTCATGCTGGATGGGCGAATACAGTTTAACATCATGCTGGACAGGGGCATACAGTTTAACGTCATGCTGGACGAGGGCATTGTCATGGTCAATGCTTACTCTAAGCCCACGCGAGTCGTGCTCGATGTGAGAAACAAGAGGCAGCAAAGACCTGACGATCACGTCGCGAAGGGTGCGTCTGTGAGAAGTGAAGAGGGGCTTACGCGTTGAGAGGCCCATGGTGTCAGGACTTACTCTAGGATGGATGCCTGAATGCGACAAAGCACATAGGGAGAGGGGATTTGGGACCGAATAAAGGAGGTGGCTCGTTCCCTATCACGCCCTACGTTGGCCTTAGCGGTGGGGAAGTACGGAGGTGTATGGGTGCTAACTTCCGTAAGTAGGACTAGGGGATTACACCAAGGCGGTTTCCCTTCCCCGCGGACAAATGCCACTTCGATAAGGAGGATATCATCCCCTGTGAGGGGTGATCCCATCTCTGTGGAGACCAGTGGGAGTAAATAATGTTCGAGCTGGGGGGTGTAGAGACCCGAAGCTTATCGTACATGGACATTACATTACTTTTGCGGAATACTTAGTACATAACAAAAACACACACACAAGGATCGTAATAGTTTAGTGTCTTTGGAAACTCGGAACGTAATCTTCTAATCGTGGTGAAAGATCTTCAATATATCCCATAAAGATCATCCCTTTTTTTTTACCTATAAACCTTTCTTTATATCCTGGGGAAAAGAAAACATAAAAGGGTGAGCTCAAATGCTCAGTAAGGGTAAACAAAAGAAATATCAATCACATCATATACAAAAGAACATAGCTTTTTTGGAAATCTTAACCTGCAAAAGAGCTCATAATATCATAACATGGGATAAATCATAGAAGTGAAAATGAGATCCCCATAATCATAACATAAAACTTGAAACTTTGTGGCATGCACACATAATCATGGAAAATCATTTCTTGTTAGTCATGACTCATTGCCAAGACTATCTTAGTGGACAAAGTCCCTTTCTGAACCGAGTTCACTCCTCGTTTCAGTCCTGTATCACTGAACCGAAATAACCTTCCGTTCCAGCCATGTCTATCTCATGAGATATAAAATCATTACCCAATGCATTGGAGGGAGATATAGGTCCCACCCATCTTATAATGAATCCTTTCTTATGTGTGGCACATAATCATAACACATACATCATCGCATAACACATGTAACAAAAATGGCATTCTTGAAACATCATGACATCATAAATCAATTAATATAAGATAAAGGAATTCATAAACATAATTCCATCACAACATAGTCAAATCAATGTAAAAATATGGATAGAAACAGAACCCTTTATTATCTTAGATGGAAAATAATTTTGATAAAACACTTGAATTGAATTCTTGAGGAAAATATCCTTTCTTCTTCAAAATCAATTTCTTTTCACAAAACATCATGCAATTTTAAAAGAAAGAGATTTTATTGAAAATAGTCATGAAATCTTTTAGAGGAAGCTTCATTAAAATAAGGCTTTATAAAACAGTAGAAATCCGTTCGTGCCGTATAAGTTAAAAAAAACATTCTTCGTACTTTTGTCGGAAAAGTCAAAAAGTACCTCGTACGAAAAACGACAAAAGATTCCTTTCATACGTATTACTAAAAACTCACCGAAGGGTAAAAATGGACTTAAACAATTTTAGGTGGATGTAAATAATATTACATATTGAGTAAACATGGATGTGGATGATAAAATACACCCCAGTAAATACTTACGAATAAACAATCTCGGATAAAAATGAGATTGTGATATTTCCCTTACCTTAGGTCCGACTTGCTTTGTAAGTGTCCGAACCTCCTGTATAATGATTTAAATCATGTTATTGACTTATTACAGAATCATATTCATTGTTATGATATCATATATGGTTCAATTATGACATTATATTACCCGTTCTTTTGTAAATTCCATGTTAAAGAAGCGTTTTGGGTAAAATCGTTTCATTTATCGTAGGTGTTTTGACTTGTTGTTCTTGACATCATTATTACTTATATCATGATTTACTTACTTCCAGAATATAAAATATGATTTATATATCATATATATTCAGTATATATATATATATAATAGGTAGATAAATGAAAAACACCGTTCATGGAGACGGTAGTCCGTACGTACGCATGAACGCTGTTTTCCTTTCCTTATTGTCTTGAAATGGAAGTAAGTAGATGACATACATATGTATATATATAAATAAATCCAGTAGCTTTATAATGTCATATATTTCATTATTATTTCTTATATATACATTATAATCATTCTTAAATGGTTAACATGGAGAATGAATCTCATCGCGTCGTGGAGACGGTATTCCGTACGTACGCACGAGCGATGATATCATTTCTATAAATATTGAATTGAATTGGAGTGGATTATACAATATATCAGAATCAATATGATGTTGTAATAACTATGTATAGTTATTCTTTACACCATTATACCCATCCATGTAAGGTGGTGGTGGAAAATAGATTACACCACGGCGTGGAGACGGTATTCCGTACGTACGCACGCGCGGTGATTTCTTTTTCCGTAGGATGGATAGATGGTGAAATAGGGTTGTTTCATACTTATAATAACATATCAGTATATGAGTGATACTGATGTTATTACTTCATAATGAAACAACCTAAGAAGAAGAAGTGGAAGAAGAAATAAAGATGAAAGAATTGGTAACGGTAATTACCTCTTCTTTGAAGTGCCTCTTTGAGACCTCCTCTTAGGGCACTAAAATTGGACATTGAGGAAGACCAGAACCTCTAGGATGTTTCTAGGGAAGTGGAGAAGAGATCTTGGCAGGGGTTGGCCGAGCTTGAGTGCTCAAATTGGTGTGAGGAGGAGGGGGAGGAGGTGTCCTTTTATAAGGGAGGAGAGGGGCACCTTAGGAATACCTCAAAATATTATTTTATATTAAAGTCAAAATCGGTTTATAATGGTTCCAAAGGGTCTTATTTCGAATCTAAAGTGGGGATGGGTCGAAATCCTATCAACCAATAGGATTTAGACAAGTTTAGGGTATTATTTTAACCTTATCAATTATATTTAACTCTAAGTTAAGTAATTTAACTTTTACCGTGTCTTTTTGTTTTCTTTCACTATATGGTTAATAAACTTACTATAACATGCCAAACGAACCCCAAATTGTATATTATTAATACATATATCCTTATCTAAGTCATTTGGCCGAACCTTAGATTTTTAGGAATAAAATATCAATTAATAATATAATATTTGATTTAAAAACTATTTTGTGTCAATTTTGACACTATTTGATATATGATTTTTGTGAAAGTCATAACAGAATTATATGTTCGAACCAAGTTGATTAAATCAACACTAATATATCATAGTAACCTAGAAAATTAGTTGAATTCATAAAAATTTTCAAATTATATTTATTTTGGTGTTTATAACATCAATTATGTCAATATTTCATTAATAAGATAATTACTGCATCATCGTTGTGTCATAAATAAATTAAATTATTTGATGTCTAAAAATTACAAATAAAATACAATCATGTAGGAAATCTTTTTATCTTTCTAATGAATATTTACAATCGAATTTATCTTATGTATAACCCCATATTAAAAATTATTTACTTATTAAACGTTGATTTTAGCTATTTTAACCCTTCTTTAAATAAATTAATAATAAATGTCCTAATCTAATCCACGTGGGCCTAAATGGTCATATTTTATTCCTAAGTTTGTTTTTGGTCGAATTACACTTGTCCAATAGAATTAGGACATGTGTTAGGGTAATAGTGATATCATATTTACCATTAGTTACCCTATTTACTATTAACCGCGGTAAAAAAAAGTAAAAAGTTACTATTCACCAAAAAATTATTTTCATCTCATTGAACCACATTTTAGTCCTTGATATTAACTGTGCCTCTCGGATTTTCGAAATTCCATTCACAGAAGCGGTAAAATTAAGTTTTATGCAAAATTCAGTTTTTAACCTACCACTTAGTAGTTTCACTATTCATCAAAAATTGATGTTTTTCAGAACAATGCCAAAATTTCATCCCAAGCTATATTTCATATTCCGAATTCAAAAATGAAGTCTATTTTACCAAATTCATAACATAAAAGTTGCATTAATTAATTTTATAATTAAATCCCGCTGTTAAAACAAATAGCGTGTTTTTAAGAAACAATATCTATCAAAAGATTGACACTTGTTTATGTCTAGTTTAAATGTGAAATTACATCCAATGACCAACATTGTATTAAATTGTAAAAATATATTCTAAATATACTTTAAAACTACTCAAATTAATAATTTATCACTATTAATTATTTCGATTAAAAAAGTTGTTTTTTAATTATAATTTAGTAATTTTCACTATTCATCAGAATATGAAAGTTATCCGAAATGTACCAAAATTTCACCATAGGCTAAATTCGATACTCCGAATCCAAAAATGAAGTTCATTTTGAAATATAAGATTTACAGAATTTTAAAAAGTGGTTATTACTATTCATAACGGCTAGTTTTAATAATATTTTAATAGCATATCATTGTTTCATGAAACTCAGGATTACGTACCACACACGCTATCGAAGAAGGTTGCGATTGCGTGTAATGCAAGGCAAGTCAAGGATGCGTGTTGTGCAAGCTCCTTTTGGTGTAGCGTATAACACAAGACATTAGTAAAATAAAAAAGAATATTTTTCATAAAATCTTGGGCTGTTACATTCTACCCCCCTTAAAATGAATTTCGCCCTCGAAATTCGTCGGGGTTATAAATGGTTTACTATTTGAAAGTTTCTTTAATAGAAACCCACATCGTAAAAGGGAATACCAAAACTTTGGCTTTAAAAACTAAAGTATGAAATGTAACGATTACCCAAATAAACTAATCACTGGGTTTCCACATAGGTGAAAATATGGATATGGAAGAGAAATCTAACCATCATGTTCTGATGGAGAGTGGTAGAGAACATGGCTATGGAAAAGCCAGTAATCACAAATCCATAGATTTGTGATGATATAAGGTACCATCTGATTCATCAGGTATAAGATCACTAGGACAACATTTTTTTGGTTTTCAAGATCATTTCCCTAAAGTTGAAAATTTGCTTAGAATAAATACTTACTTTATTTTGGTACAATCTCACTTTTGTTCGTGCCTTGAACAATTTCTACTTCATCTCTTAAATAAATGAAGTTGAATTTGTTATTCGTGAAGTGTTAGCAGATCATGTGATAGAATGATGAGTCATTCCATCTGTCTCAAACAAAAGGTTAGCAAAAGTTATTAAATATACATAAGTCATTCTATAGTGAGATTAATCATATATGGTTCCTAAAATGGACTTATACTTCATATATCATACTGCTTAATATAATAAAACTAGTTTCTACTAAACAGGGACTTCCTGTAGGCCAGTGGCAGGCGATAAAGGCCAGTCGCACTTCAGTTGTGGGTTCGATTCCTACAGCCTTGTCCGAAGCGATGGGCTGTCGCCCGTCCTGCAGGTTGTCCTTTTTCTAAAACTACGTTACTATAACATCTCATCAATAATATCGAAAATCTTCTATCCTTAAACAATACTAACTTATGTCCAACATAATCCAGTCTAATCTTTAGGCTTATACATAATACTGCCGTCCACTCTCATAATATAGTGACATCGATTACCAGAGATTTAATACTGTCGTTGATCCCCACATATCATAAGATATGTCTTGTTGGTCACATTCCAAACATTCAAAGTCCTTAATCGTGTATTCTCTTTAATACCTTAGTGAAAACATGAGTGCAGTTAAAAGTTAACACTTTCCACATACCAAAATCCTCAAAATTCTATATACTCAAACCATGATATCACTTAGTCCTTATATCAATCATGAGCTCATGAATACTATTAAACATTTCATTTTCTCGTCTTCATTATGCGCATATCATCTTATTTCCAAAAAATATCTCAACCACTTTGAATACCACATCAATAAATATTGCAATACTCAATGATACAACATTATCCCATTACATAAACACTTAATCATTCCACCACATCGTTGTCATATTCAACATTTCCAATAGTGATCGCATGTGATTTCCCTTTGTCCTTTGCCTTCAGTGGTTGCTCATGTTGATCATCACTAACCCTTGGATTAGGGCAATTATTAGCATAATGCCCCATTTCCTTGCACTTGAAGCATTGAAGTGTTGGCGGTGCGTTCTCTGCAGTGTTTGCTTTATTCACATCATTAGAAACCCTTTTTCCATTACTTCGACACTCAGCTGCTCGATGACCTTCTTTTCCACACTTAAAACATTTTCTAGTCCCTTTAAGACAATCTCCACCATGCTTCTTCCCACACTTTGTGCATAAGGAAACATTCATCTTCTTTTCATCATTATTCTGAGATTTCTCCTTGAACTCCATCTTTCGTTTCTTGTCAAAACCATGAGATGGATATGTAACACCAACTTCCATTTCTACCTTGATAGCACAACGCAAAATTTCTTCATAGCTACTGAAGTCTCTTATAGCTAATGCCCTTCGAAGACTTGGTTTTAAGCCACTGAAAAATCGATCAACTTTACTTTCAGGTTGAATGATAATTCCAGAAGCATACCTTGCAAGTCTTGTAAAATTTGCTTCATAGGTACCAACAGATTCATCGTCCCTTTGCTTCAGTTCAAGAAACTCTTTCTCCATCTTTGTTCGAAGAATACGAGGGAAGTACTTACTGAAAAACAGGTTCTTGAACTCGTCCCATTCCATGGACTCAATTTCATCTCTTGGCCTCGTATTCTTGATAAGATTCCACCATTGATCAGCTTCACCTTCCAAACGATATACTGCTAAGATGACTTTATCATGTTCAGAACATTGAAGAACTGAAAATATCTTTTCAGTAGTACTAATCCATTGTTCAGCAACTAATGGATCAGTAGACCCACTGAAAGAAGGTGGACGTTGCCTCATGAAGGACTCAATAGAATATTGTTCCCTTCTCTGCTCATTTGGAAGTCCAGAATGATTCATAGCTTGTGTAAGTATAGCAATAAGATTTTGCACTCCATCTCCCATAACATTTGTTTGTTCAGGAGGGCAATCATTGCATTGTCCATTGCATTGATCAACACGGTTCCTTCGGGTTCCAGCCATCGTCTAAAACCCAAAAAGAATAGTGTGAGAGGCAAAAATCATGCTAGGGAAAACAACATAATAAAGGGGGAGTACCTTCAATATCCAACATCTTAGGTTTAATTCTATGATCATTAGCGTAATTCTATTACTATAACCTATACGTATACTTATCCCTAGGGACATCCCTAGACATACCTTAGAAATATCTCTAGGGATCTCACTAACGTTTTCGCATCCTAGTTTCCAAAGGTTGACTAAACCTTTCCTCTGATACCAACTGTAGAGACCCGAAGCTTATCGTACATGGACATTACATTACTTTTGCGGAATACTTAGTACATAACAAAAACACACACACAAGGATCGTAATAGTTTAGTGTCTTTGGAAATTCGGAACGTAATCTTCTAATCGTGGTGAAAGATCTTCAATATCTCCCATAAAGATCTTCCATTTTTTTTACCTATAAACCTTTCTTTATATCCTGGGGAAAAGAAAACATAAAAGGGTGAGCTCAAATGCTCAGTAAGGGTAAACAAAAGAAATATCAATCACATCATATACAAAAGAACATAGCTTTTTTGGAAATCTTAACCTGCAAAAGAGCTCATAATATCATAACATGGGATAAATCATAGAAGTGAAAATGAGATCCCCATAATCATAACATAAAACTTGAAACTTTGTGGCATGAACACATAATCATGGAAAATCATTTCTTGTTAGTCATGACTCATTGCCAAGACTATCTTAGTGGAAAAGTCCCTTTCTGAACCGAGTTCACTCCTCGTTTCAGTCCTGTATCACTGAACCGAAATAACCTTCCGTTCCAGCCATGTCTATCTCATGAGATATAAAATCATTACCCAATGCATTGGAGGGAGATATAGGTCCCACCCATCTTATAATGAATCCTTTCTTATGTGTGCCACATAATCATAACACATACATCATCGCATAACACATGTAACAAAAATGGCATTCTTGAAACATCATGACATCATAAATCAATTAATATAAGATAAAGGAATTCATAAACATAATTCCATCACAACATAGTCAAATCAATGTAAAAATATGGATAGAAACAGAACCCTTTATTATCTTAGATGGAAAATAATTTTGATAAAACACTTGAATTGAATTCTTGAGAAAAATATCCTTTCTTCTTCAAAATCAATTTCTTTTCACAAAACATCATGCAATTTTAAAAGAAAGAGATTTTATTAAAAATAGTCATGAAATCTTTTGGAGTAAGCTTCATTAAAATAAGGCTTTATAAAACATTAGAAATCCGTTCGTGCCGTATAAGTTAAAAAAAAACATTCTTCGTACTTTTGTCGGAAAAGTCAAAAAGTACCTCGTTCGAAAAACGACAAAAGATTCCTTTAATATTCTTTACTAAAAACTCACCGAAGGGTAAAAATGGACTTAAACTATTGTAAGTGGATGGAAATAATATTACATATTGAAGGAACATAAATGTGGATGATAAAATACACCCCAGTAAATACTTACGAATAAACAATCTCGGATAAAAATGAGATTGTGATATTTCCCTTACCTTAGGTCCGACTTGCTTTGTAAGTGTCCGAACCTCCTGTATAATGATTTAAATCATGTTATTGACTTATTACAGAATCATATTCATTGTTATGATATCATATATGGTTCACTTATGACATTATATTACCCGTTCTTTTGTAAATTCCATGTTAAAGAAGCGTTTTGGGTAAAATCGTTTCATTTATCGTAGGTGTTTTGACTTGTTGTTCTTGACATCATTATTACTTATATCATGATTTACTTACTTCCAGAATATAAAATATGATTTATATATCATATATATTCAGTATATATATATATAATTGGTAGATAAATGAAAAACACCGTTCATGGAGACGGTAGTCCGTACGTACGCATGAACGTTGTTTTCCTTTCCTTATTGTCTTGAAATGGAAGTAAGTAGATGACATACATATGTATATATATAAATAAATCCAGTAGCTTTATAATGTCATATATTTCATTATTATTTCTTATATATACATTATAATCATTCTTAAATGGTTAACATGGAGAATGAATCTCATCGCGTCGTGGAGACGGTATTCCGTACGTACGCACGAGCGATGATATCATTTCTATAAATATTGAATTGAATTGGAGTGGATTATACAATATATCAGAATCAATATGATGTTGTAATAACTATGTATAGTTATTCTTTACACCATTATACCCATCCATGTAAGGTGGTGGTGGAAAATAGATTACACCACGGCGTGGAGACGGTATTCCGTACGTACGCACGCGCGGTGATTTCTTTTTCCGTAGGATGGATAGATGGTGAAATAGGGTTGTTTCATACTTATAATAACATATCAGTATATGAGTGATACTGATGTTATTACTTCATAATGAAACAACCTAAGAAGAAGAAGTGGAAGAAGAAATAAAGATGAAAGAATTGGTAACGGTAATTACCTCTTCTTTGAAGTGCCTGTTTGAGACCTCCTCTTAGGGCACTAAAATTGGACTTTGAGGAAGACCAGAACCTCTAGGATGTTTCTAGGGAAGTGGAGAAGAGATCTTGGCAGGGGTTGGCCGAGATTGAGTGCTCAAATTGGTGTGAGGAGGAGGGGGAGGAGGTGTCCTTTTATAAGGGAGGAGAGGGGCACCTTAGGAATACCTCAAAATATTATTTTATATTAAAGTCAAAATCGGTTTATAATGGTTCCAAAGGGTCTTATTTCGAAGCTAAAGTGGGTATGGGTCGAAATCATATCAACCAATAGGATTTATACAAGTTTAGGGTATTATTTTAACCTTATCAATTATATTTAACTCTAAGTTAAGTAATTTAACTTTTACCGTGTCTTTTTGTTTTCTTTCACTATATGGTTAATAAACTTACTATAACATGCCAAACGAACCCCAAATTGTATATTATTAATACATATATCCTAATCTAAGTCATTTGGCCGAACCTTAGATTTTTAGGAATAAATTATCAATTAATAATATAATATTTGATTTAAAAACTATTTTGTGTCAATTTCGACACTATTTGATATATGATTTTTGTGAAAGTCATAACAGAATTATATGTTCGAACCAAGTTGATTAAATCAACACTAATATATCATAGTAACCTAGAAAATTAGTGGAATTCATAAAAAGTTTCAAATTATATTTAGTTTGGTGTTTATAACATCAATTATGTCAATATTTCATTAATAAGATAATTACTGCATCATCGTTGTGTCATAAATAAATTAAATTATTTGATGTCTAAAAATTACAAATAAAATACCATCATGTAGGAAATATTTTTATCTTTCTAATGAATATTTACAATCGAATTTATCTTATGTATAACCCCATATTAAAAATGATTTACTTATTAAACTTTGATTTTAGCTATTTTAACCCTTCTTTAAATAAATTAATAATAAATGTCCTAATCTAATCCAAGTGGGCCTAAATGGTCATATTTTATTCCTAAGTTTGTTTTTGGTCGAATTAAACTTGTCCAATAGAATTAGGACATGTGTTAGGGTAATAGTGATATCATATTTACCCTTAGTTACCCTATTTACTATTAACCGCGGTAAAAAAAAGTAAAAAGTTACTATTCACCAAAAAATTATTTTCATCTCATTGAACCATATTTTAGTCCTTGATATTAACCGTGTCTCTCGGATTTTCGAAATTCCATTCACAGAAGCGGTAAAATTAAGTTTTATGCAAAATTCAGTTTTTAACCTACCACTTAGTAGTTTCACTATTCATCAAAAATTGATGTTTTTCAGAACAATGCCAAAATTTCATCCCAAGCTATATTTCATATTCCGAATTCAAAAATGAAGTCTATTTTACCAAATTCATAACATAAAAGTTGCATTAATTAATTTTATAATTAAATCCCGCTGTTAAAACAAATAGCGTGTTTTTAAGAAACAATATCTATCAAAAGATTGACACTTGTTTATGTCTAGTTTAAATGTGAAATTACATCCAATGACCAACATTGTATTAAATTGTAAAAATATATTCTAAATATACTTTAAAACTACTCAAATTAATAATTTATCACTATTAATTATTTCGATTAAAAAAGTTGTTTTTTAATTATAATTTAGTAATTTTCACTATTCATCAGAATATGAAAGTTATCCGAAATGTACCAAAATTTCACCATAGGCTAAATTCGATACTCCGAATCCAAAAATGAAGTTCATTTTGAAATATAAGATTTACAGAATTTTAAAAAGTGGTTATTACTATTCATAACGGCTAGTTTTAATAATATTTTAATAGCATATCATTGTTTCGTGAAACTCAGGATTACGTACCACACACGCTATCGAAGAAGGTTGCGATTGCGTGTAATGCAAGGCAAGTCAAGGATGCGTGTTGTGCAAGCTCCTTTTGGTGTAGCATATAACACAAGACATTAGTAAAATAAAAAAGAATATTTTTCATAAAATCTTGGGCTGTTACAGGGGGACCCATCGTGCAAGGCACGGGGCCGGATCAGAGTTTAACGTCATGTGTTGAGGACGAGGTGCTTGGCAGTTTAACATCATGTAGCTCGGACGAGGTGGGTTTACTCCGCACCCCTAGGAATTACATGACCAGTACCCTCTGCCCCTTGGGGAAGGTAAGGCATCGGCAATTCCGTGTAGAAGGGGGGTCACATAGTGAACCATCGAGGGGTCCATGTTAGCGTGGCTATGTGAAGAAGCAATAGTCGTTAGCACACCTGTACAAAAAAAGCATTTGGAAAAGCAACACCACGGGTGGTATCATCCAGGGGACTTTGAAATCACATCTTGCAAACATGGTGGGTTGCACGGGAGAAGGAATTTCCAAGCATAGGGGTCCACAGGCAGGGGCCTTGCGGAGCTCAGTTACTTTGCGTAGTAGAGGGAACTTGCGAAGGGGTGTGCTTTGCAACGTGTGGTTCCTTAACCTTAGAATGGGACAGAGGTGCAAGTGGGAGGTGCTTCGCGAAGTGGAAGGTTGTTTCAGAGCACTGCCTCGTGAAGCATAGGTGCCTCGCGAAGCAAGGTGCCATGAAGTAGTGTGCATCGTGAAGTACAGTGACCCTGCCTTGTCATGTGCATCACGTGTACAGGGTGGGTGTTTTGCAAAGCATAAATTCTTCACGACTTCCCTGGTCCCCTTGGAGATCCCCCTCCTTCGCAAATTCCCTTAGGCTTCACGAAGGGCATCCCTCATGGAAGAGGGGCTCAAAACGAGACAAGGCGTAGGCCTCTCGCGATGAAAAAAATACCTCGTGGAGCTCATGATTCCCAGAGCGAAGAGTGACTCGTGATTTGGGAGTTTAGAATTTGAAAGGTCGGATTTTCCATCCGGAGAGCTCAGGGGGAGCTCGGTATTTATAGGCAAGAGGCACTGTGAAGCAGAGCTCACGCAGCGCGAAGGGGGCTTCGGTTTCTTCGCAGCGGGTTGCGAACATCAACCAGGTTCGTGGAGAGGCACCACATCATCTACTTCGTGGTGGGTTCGTGAACATTAGGGGCATTAGATGAGAGTTACCTCCTCCTATGCTTCGTGGTGGGTTCAAGAACGTCAGGGGCGTTCGTGGAGAGAGACCACCTCAAGTGATTCGTGGTGTCCGTGTCGGTTGGGGGGGGGGGGCTTCGCGTCGGGGCTTCATGTGGAAGAGAATGGGGCCTCTTTTTCTTCTCTCCTTTCTTCGAATATTTTGGCACCAACAGGAATGTTGTAGCTGATGTGCTGATTCCGAAGTCGCCTAGTGATGTAGTGCATGAATCTAGTGACTCATGGAGAGTAATGGAAGAACTTTCAGCATTACATCTTGAAATGGGAGAGGTTCGGGGTAGAGGTTTCCTTTTTCAGATGATGGTACAGTCATCTCTAGTGCATAAGGTGGAAGAGTCCTAGTTGGGGGATCTAGAGGTGGAGGTCTGGAGAGACCGAGTTTTTTTTGTAAAGTCCCTGGATGGTTGGTCTGAGGATAAACAACACCGATTTTTGTATCATGGAAGGATATTTGTTCCCTTGACGATGCATGAGATGGTTTTTAGAGAGTTCCATAGTTCTCCTTTTACGGTGCATCCTGGCATGACAAATATGTACTAAGCCTTGAGGAGACCGTTTTGGGGTCCTGGGCAGAATCATGCAGTTGAGGAGTTTGTGACTTGATGTTTGGTCTTCCAAAAGTTGAATGTCGAACATCATGTTCCTGGTGGTATGCTCTATCTGTTAGATGTTCCTTAGTGGAAGTGGGAGTACATCTCAAAGGACTTTGTTACTGGTTTACCTCAAGCTCAGGGAGGACATGATGCTCTTTGGGTGGTAGTGGATCGTTTAACAAAATTGGCCCACTGCATAGCAATCAAGGAGTCAATATCATAGGATTTTTTGTTGAGGGAGTATCTGGAGGAGGTGGTGAGACTTCATGGAGTCCCAAGGATGATCATTTCTGATCGAGATCCTCATTTTACCTCTAGGGTGTGGAGAGGTCTCCATCAAGCGTTTGGTTCTCATTTATTCCTTAGCACTGCTTTTCAGCCTCAAAAGAACGGTCAGATAGAGCGAACCATCCAGACTCTTGAATACATGTTATGCTCTTATGTCCAGGATTTTGGAGGTTAAAGGATGAGACACTAAACTTGGTGGAAATTTCTTACGACAATGGTTTTCACTCCACCATTGGTATGGTGCCATTTGAAGCCTTGTATGGATGACCTTTCCATTCTCCGTTGTGCTGGACTGGGGTCGAAGAGTCAGAAATTCTCATACCAGAACTAGTGTAGTATATGACAGAGATGGTTCAGGTGATTCATGAGAGGATGAAGATAGCACAAGATCGTCAGAAATCATATGTCGATCAAAGGAGGAGACCCCTGGAGTTTGATGTTGGGGATCATGTGTTTCTAAAGGTGACTCCCCATCATGGGAAGCGAAGGTTTGGTCATGGGAGTAAGCTTTCTCCCCTGTTTATTATCCCTTTAGAGGTGTTATCTTGTGTTATAGTTGTGGCGTATCGAGTAGCACTTCCCTAGAAGTTGAGTCAGATACATGAGGTTTTCCATGTATCACAACTCCATTGTTTTCTTCATGATGACTCTCACGTCCATGATTGGGGATATATCAATGCTGATGATGATGCGACCTTTGAGGAGGGACCTATAGAAATCCAAGACCGCAAAGAGAAGGTGTTGGGAGGGAATTATATTCCCTTGGATCATGTCTTTTGGAAACACGGTAGCATGTAAGAGAGTACCTAGGAACGTGAGTCGCAGATACGTGCTCAGTACCTAGATTTTTTTTATGTTTAACACTTCTCTTGTATCGATGTAGCATTTGTTGTTATAGACCTTTCATGTTAATAAAATGGATTTCTTTTGTTGCTTCTTTTGGTTTGCTTTCTTTTCAGAGGTATCTTGATGGGTGGTTGTTCGAACCCCGTTTCATTTTCCCTTTAGGTGGGTTTTGAATTCCCGAGGGTGAGAATGTTTTGAGAGGTATCTGATATAATGGCATGAACCTCTCTGGTCCATTCCATTTCAAAAGTCAGGAGTATGAGGTGTTTTGAAAGGTGAACATGACTTATCCCCAACACTTTTCCAAATTTTCATTTCTATGAACAGTTCCATCGGTGAATAGTTCCAATAGTAGACCATTGTGAATAGTGAATCTGTATCCTTTTGTGAAAAATGTTATCAGTAACCTTATGTGAACAGTTCAATGGTGACCTCATGAGAACAGTGATATCGGTGACCTTATGTGAACAGTGCAATAATGACCCTATGTGAACAGTGACATTGGTGACCTTATGTGAATAGTGTCATCGGTGACCTTATGTGAAAAGTGTCATCGGTAACCTTGTGTGAATAGTGAAACAGTGACCATATGTGAACAGTGACATCGGTGACCTTATGTGAACAATGTCATCGTTGACCCTCTATGAACAGTGCAACGACGACCTTATGTGAATAGTGACATCGGGGACCTTATGTGATCTTTGTCATCGGTGACCTTCTGTGAACAGTGTCGTCGGTAACGTTCTGTGAACAGTGCAACGGTGAGGTTCCAACAGTGACCTTTTTCTTTTGCAAAATTTTGAGTTCATGAATAGTGTTTTCAGAATGGTGAGGTTCCAATGGTGACCTTTTTCTTTTGCCAAATTTTGAGTTCATGAAGAGTGTTTCCAGAACGGTGAGGTTCCAACAGTGACCTTTTTCCTTTGCCAAATTTTGAGTTCATGAATAGTGTTTCCTGAACGGTGAGGTTCCAATGGTAACCTTTTTCCTTTTCCAAATTTTGAGTTCATGAACAGTGTTTCTAGAATGGTGAGGTTCCAACGGTAACCTTTTTCTTTTTACAAATATTGATTTCATGAATAGTGTTTCCAGAATGGTAAGGTTCCAATGGTGAGGTTCATGGACAGTGTTTTTATAATGGTGAGGTTCATGAACAGTATTTTTCCTTTTCCAAATTTTGAGTTTGTGAACAGTGTTTTTATCTTCCTAGAGTTTCTCCCTTTTAACATTTCCTTTGACGTAAAATTCATTTAAAGACTTCTTTTAAGGACTGTAAGGCTGATTCAAAGGTCGTAACTCCTATATTAATTTCTCCTAAGGCTCGACATGTTTTTACTTGGTCAAACCGCATGGTTTAATGTGATCCACTTTTAATGGAAAACCCAACGTATCTTAAACCACTACTTCATTAAATCTTCTAAAGGGATGAGATATTTTCTTCCCTAGTTCTTCCTCCTTCTTCTCAGGTGTGAGACACTCGAAATATCATTCCTTCCCATAGGATTTGTGCAATCAATCATTCCTCCTAGGATTTGTTCTGCTCTATTTTGATGCAACCAAGCAATATTGATCAGTCTTTGATATAAATTATGATCTATCTTCATTATTTACATTTCATCTCCTTCTTTCTCCATGCCCTCTTAATTGAATTTTTACCCCATGTTCCTTATGGGCTTTTCTTGGGTGTTGGCCGATGTGGCAGTGTCTCTGCATCCTCAGGTGGATACAGTTGTCACAGGGGAGGAGATCGTAACCTATTGTGTGGATCATTCTTCTATAAAGAACGTCAAGAACTATTTGAGGTAGGGGATCTATTTCTTCTCTTTTATTTTATGTGAAACTGTAGAGTTAGCATGTTTTATCCCACTAGATCACAGTGGAATTGGAATAATAAATATTTGAACCAGATAAATAAATTTATATCAACTGTATGTTATTGCCTCTTGTTTTTCTAGATATTGTGATATCAAAGCTTTCTTGTTTATCTTTTCATTCATGATGGAAATTGGTAAAGAAATTAAAGATAGAATTAATTGATAATTGTTTGGCTAAAGATAAAGAGGCATGTAAATGAATTTGGTTCCTCTTGTTATAAATTGATCTTAATAAAATTAGTGCAGTAAGCACGTTTAATTATTTGTGATAGCTTACTATTTAGGTTTCCCAAATTTGGAGCCAAAAAATAATAAATCGGTTAGTCCAAGATGGATTAAAGAACCGGTTGTTTGATAAAAGATAATACTTGTAGGGTTTTGAGTTACCCTCTTGCTTGTCTGAGGGTTAAGAGCCCAATTAATAAGATATTTGTTTTTACTGATGTGTGTGTTGTAATGTGAGCCTAGATAGCTATTGTGATATATAAGGGTAGGGAGGCCTATTAGTTGTCGCTGGATTTGACACCTAGAGTGGCGAGATGCATCTCTTTATGCATGTGGGTGTCGGGGAGGACACCCTGGATGATGGAATGGGTTGGATGTGAATGTTTGGATGTTGGCCGATTCTTATTGGTTGTTAATATTCTTTACTTTACCCACTACTCAACGCAGCTGGTCTTGCTTACCCTTCTCCCAAAAGTGGAAAATATGCATGGTGTATTCCACGTGCTTTCTGTGTTTAACTTCTCAAAGGGAGGATGGGTCTACGCTCTTGCTATAGGCAGCAAAGACTCGACGGGTAGTTCATCTACTCACTATGTTGATCCCCTTTTTGTTTAGTAGCTTTGAATTTTTTCCTATAATTCTTGGGAATATGGAAAAGTATAATGTTGTAAATAAATTATTGAATAAATGATGTTAACCCATGGGGTTGGAGCTTGCTGGAATGAAATGTTGAGGTTATAATTTTAAAGGGACAGTGGACTTTTGGTGTGATGCTAATGAAATTTAATGAGGAATTGTTAATGGTTAATTAATGTTTAAAGAATTAATTAAAATAAAGTGTAAATGATAATAAGGTAATGAATTAAGGAAACAAAGCTATTTAAATGGTTGTGTGATTATAGGATACCTAGTCTTAGAAGTGGAAGCTGGGAGTCTGAGAGATGTTAATTGTAGTTGAGTCTAAGACTAGGTTATGCCCATAGTGTGGTTGTGAGATATAGTATATTCTGTACTTTTTTTTCTATACACTACTCCACCTTGTCAGTTAGGGAACTGGAACACCAGGGATTATGATCCCTAGGTGTGTTTTCCCCAATATTCTTGTGGGAGGATGGATGGCTGACTACCCTCTTTGGTCGCGCTCTCTTCTCAGGGTAGTTACTTGTGCTGGTAAGCACAATGGTTATTTTTCCCTATATATGTGTGTAGAGGGCTATAATGGCTTGTGGTTATTCACACACATATATTCTGGATAAAGTATCTTATGGACTACTATATGTTTAACCCATATAGGATGTGATGGATTGAGGATCCTTACTCGGTGTATGAGTTGTAATGGCTTGAGGTATAATACCCGACGTATAATACATGTTATAAGAGTTGTGGTGGATCCTAGAAAATGCCTGGATACTTTCTTTCATGGATGTGGTGGTTTTTTTTCACATGGTACACATTGTAGTGCTTTGCCCAGGTGTCTGTGGGCAAGCCTTATTGGAGAGAGATTCTTAGGACGTGCGACGTTGGGGCATAGTGTAAAACCAGTGGGGAAGTAGTAGTCGGTTACCCTTGATAATATTTATTATATTATATACTCTTGTAAGCGTTACTTGGTGAGAGTATCCATGGTGAGGCAGGGAACTTAGTATACCAGTTTAGGGGACAAGTTAGTTTCACTTGTTGTTCACTGTGCTTTATCATGATTTCTTTACTTTTTCATGAGAGGCTTCAAGGAGGATCCTATTGAGTATACTATTATACTCTCCCAATGTATATATAAACTATTTTTCAGGTCAATTGGAGTAGGTTGGAGATCAATAAAGTTTCTACTAAATTGGGGTTGCAGGAGCTGTTCAGGCTTGTGGTTGCTACTGTTTTTACTTTCATTTGGTTATTCATAGTTGTTCCCCATTCAGTTTTATTACATTGCATTAAATTACATATTTGTACTTGGGATTTATTATATATTTCAATCTGAGTTGGAGTTGGTTGGTGTCAATCTTATCTCTCTCTTTCGCATGTGTTCTCTTAGAGGGTACTGCCTCCCATATGTGTGTTTACTATACCCTCAGTGCTAGTCGCCAACCCCGGGCCTACGGGAGGAGGGACTTAGGGGACATTATATCCCTTATCACATTTCCGGCCTAGGAGGGGTACACTTTTTGCGGAGGGGGTCGTGACATTAATCGTGTTTCAAAGAGATTTTCATGGAACCCATTTCTTTTCCAAGCGTAAATATTGTTACAAAAGTAAATAATAATTATTTTATTATTATTATTATGAATTGTAAGATCGGTACAATTTATTTATGGTTCATAGACATTATATATGATGAGTGTGACCAGATAGCACTAGTTGATCCTGTTATATATTATACGATGGGTGAGTCCAGATATAGCTCTAATGAATTGAGTAATGATTATATTATTTAGAGAATTATATTTGAATTATTATGTCTATTTATTCCAATTTTTAGTGTTATTTAAGGGTTATATAATGATGTTGTTCTAACATACTATCACTTTTTATCTATGCATAACATGGGTTTATAATGTTTTCTTGGATAAATTTTTATATCACATGGATCATTATTATTGATTTATATGACTCTTTCCATTGGTAATTACTTATTCTAGGTTTCATTATTGATGATTTGGGTATTTATGGGTAAGAATTATTTTATGATTTTCTCATGAACTCTAATTATATCTCAATATCCTTATGCACTTATTATTCTTATTGATGGCATTAAATTGTTAATGATTATATTTACCCTTACTAATTGTTTTATTTCACCTTGATAATGATTTCGTTATGTCTTGTTATCAAGAATGATTTGATTGAATTATTTCTACATGGTTTTGATATGGATGATGTTATTGACTTAATGTGAAATATGAAAAGTAGGATTATGTGGTAGAAATTTTCATTTAATGACAAGGGTATTGTTTATGTAAGAGTTTTTATAATTAACTAAAAGTATAAACCTAAAATTTCTATGGGAATATAAGTGAATCCAATTTTTTCTTCTAATATTGTATGATTTTGATGAAAAAAATGGATAACCTTCATCAGTTTCAAATCTTGAAATTTAAAGTTAATTATTTCAACACCAAATTCTGGAGTGTAGATTTAGGGTTGTTATAGTTATTGTAAGATGAAATCTTTAAATATAATTGGGGATTAGGATGTTTCCTTGTGAGGTTATGTTAAGATTTATGGATACCATCATAGGTATATATTATTAAGTTTAATTATATGTAAAATGTAATACATACCCCTTTGAGGTTATATGCGATGAGATCTTAAAGTGATTAATGACACTTTAGAAGACATTTTTTGGGGCTTATGTATATGTAATGATTCAATTTTATGTGAACTATTACTAAACATTTTCCAAAAAAAAGATTGAAGTGATTGGTAACACTTAGTGTTTTAATGAGCTTCATGATTTAGGTAATTTTGGGAACATGTGTTTTATCATATATATAAATTTAGTATTGAAAAAATATGTTTTGATTACGTGAATAATGTTATTTAAAAAGGAGATCACCATATTTTTTAACTTGTAAGATGAAAGGTATTAGATAACCTTTTAGGTTAAAAAACACTTTAACTTTTATTTTATTGAGGTTATTTGGGAGATAATATTATAGAAGGATTTATTTTAAACATTGGGAATTACTTTTTAATTCTGAATATTAATGGATCATATGAAGAATTATTAACGTTGGTAATTATCTTTCTATGTTCTGACATTTTTTATTTTGCTTAATTTCTAAATAAATAAGTAATATACTTTTATCCTTCTATGGTTATGTGGTCTTTAAAAGTTTACATTAGTGATTTAGGAATTAACAATTCATCTTGATTACTCGTTATTTTGAGAAAAATATTATATTGTGGTGGAAATTTATTAATGGTATGAATTCCAAATTATCAAGTAAATATACATACTTATTTTTATATTCAATATGGAATAGAAATTCCTAAACTCTTGGAAAAATATCTTAAAACAATATTTTGTTCTATTACCATCATTTATGATGTTAATAATGTCCATTATTACACATCTTTTATTTATTGTTTTCTAGTTGATGACATTATATTGACTATTAGCTTACTTGTGATCAATGATCTATATCACTTCGTATCAATATCAGGGAATTATTATTTTATTCCATAACCAAATATTCACATAAAACATATGTTACCATATTTGGTAACCTAGTACGTGTTACTCTAGATGGCCTACGTAGGTCATTTTCTCTATTTTCAACATGATATTTTATTAACCATTTTTATTATGTGGGTTTCAAAAAAACCATGTATTTTCAAATGTCTATCCTTTTTTTAACAAGATAAAGATAAATTTTTTCTGATAAAATTTATTATGGGGTGGGGATTTAATGCTTGAATATTTTGGAAAATAATAGTATGACTAATAGTGTATACAACACCAAACACAGAGATTAAACGAACTGTGAAATACAAAACCCTTATAACCTAGCCGTTAAATTGGAGGGTATGAATAGTAATAAATACATTATAATATATATATATATATATATGACTCAATATAATTTATTGATAATGTTTTAGTAAATAATATATTAATTTCTTAAAATGAAATTTTCTTCATTAAAAAAAGTTTTCATAAAAAATGATTTTTGTTGATTTTTGTGAAAAATTAATATAATTAAATTTTTTAATATTTAGAAACTTTATTTGATAAAATAAACTTCATTTTTCAAAGAGTAATATAAAAAATTACATTGTATTATATTTTTCCATTTTTTCAAAAAATATTTATTTTTCTGTGAACTAAGAAAAATACTTATTTTTCTAAAAAAATTGTTTATTTTAATCAAATTAATAAATTTGAAACCACTATTTTTTTTAATTTAATTTAAATTAACATATTTATTATATATTTTTATTTAATCCACTTAATTTCTATTAAATAAACTTCATATTTTAATTTATTAAAAGTTTGACTTTTGTTTTGAAAATGGATTTTTTTGAAAAATGTTTTAATCTATGTTTCACATTTTTAATTAATTAAAACAACCCCTAATTGAGTAATATTAAAATTAAATTTATAGATTATAAACAAATAAATATTAATTTATATTAATTTAACTATAATTTTTATTCATATATTTAAATTAAAATCATATTTTTCTTAAAAAATACAATTATTCAAAACTCGTTCTTTCATCGTGCCAGTGGGTTTTTCATTAAATTTAGATTTTCCACTTCTATGAATTTAGTTTTGTAAAATTAATTCAATATTTGGAATCTGAATAATTTATATTCTATTTTATTGTCTACTTTATTTCTTTTCATAATTAATAGTGAAAAAATAATAATTACCATGGTTAATGTAAAACGAGATTTAACAGGTTGTTAAACTAACATGATAAGTGTAGACATAACATAAAACTTGTAAAAAATATATTTTATGTATTATTTTGGAATTATAATTTATAAGTATCAATAATAATTCATTTTTTCCCATTTGGAATTTGAAAAATGTGGGTACACCTTTTTGTTCAAACATTATAAATGTTCCACCCACCTCACTTGTAAAAGGTCACTCCATATCCTCTCTAATTCACACCTCAAAAATCACACTGTTTCATATAAAAACGTGAATAAGATACTTATTTAAATCCCTCCAATTTCCCTAGAATCCCTCTTTTTTCATCAATCCATCTCAATAATCCTTTTGGTGAAAACTAAAAAATGTTTCCCGAAGAAGAGGTAATGTTCATCAATGAGTGTTTTGATTTTATTTTTTCCACCACCCCATAAAATTATAATTAATACATTAATATATAATAACCTTAGTATCATAAAAATACCAATATTTTATTATTTTATTTTCATGACAAAAAACTTTCTCATATTATATGAAATGGGTTATGAAATCATCATTCGTTTGTATGACGGACTACACATCATGAACCTATGTCATTCATTTTTTCCATTAACACCTCTCACAATTAGGTATGATTATGTATATATAGTATATATATTATATTTATAACATTTTATCCCTCTATATTCATTATATCAAATATAAAGTTTTTACTTTTCATTATATAGGGTATATGATACCGCATCTCATGTGTATGACATACTATCGCCTCACAAAATGGTTTGATTTGTTTTTCACTAATGATTTACATGGTAGGTAAAAAGAGTAAAAATTACAGATATATGTAGTAAAAAATTAAATAATTATTATATTCATTAAATATTTATTATTCTTGAAATATAATATATCATTTTATTTCTTAACTTTTCACTCACGGAAGAATGATAATGTCATTCCAGTACATGTGGTCTACTGCCTTCAAGAAGTAATGTGACTCTCTTTTCATCACCAAACCACATGAATGATAGATATAAGTATATTTAATGAAACAATATGGTATATATAATATTATGGTCATTATTTAAAGATACAATATTATTTATTAATTTTCCATTATGATCGTTGAAAAATAGATACGTCACTCTTGTGTACGTATGACATACAATCTCTATGATTGTAACGTACTTAATTTCTTTAAAAACCTATCTTAACTGATAAAAAAAGTATAATTGATGGAAAAATTTGATAATTATTTCATAATAATTGTTTTGGATATGTTGAAATAGTTACCTCTTTGACTAGGTTCAACTCACCAAATCAATTTTGAAATAATGAACCAAACATCCACAAAACGCCGAATGTGGACTTATTAGATAATTTATTTAATTATTTAATTAAGAAGAAAAAAATTAAATTATTTAAGTATAATTTATTAAACCTTTATATTTTTATTGTAAAATAAAATAACGTATGTATTATTATTATACATAAGTTAATGGACATAAAAGTAATATCTAGAATCAAGGTAAGGGTTTTCTCATCTTGGGTTTACTTCATTGAGATATATGACATATTCACTACTTGTTTTTAATTTTTGGTGCATATACAATCCATTTTAAATGTAATTTCATGAATATTCAAAACATATTGGTATTTTTTCAATTTTAATTAATTTATTCAAGTGTATTTACTTGAATGTTATTAAGTTATAAATAATTTCATAACTCAATTTCATTTCATTGGGTCATATTACTTATTCATTATATTTTATCTTATATTATTATCTATTTATTGAAATTTTATTATCTTGTGTTGTATTTACACTTGAATTATGTGTATTTATTTTTATACTCATAATTTATTCATTGATTAATTATCATGCCCAATTAAATGATTTTTGTAAGGGTTATTCATCTCAATTTATCTTTCTTTGAGACATATGTTTATTATATACAACTATATTAATTTGTGAGGTGTATAGACTAACATTTTACATTTTATACAATTAAAATTATTGATTTCATGATAATTAAACTATACTTTTATGTCATTCCTTCATGGGGATTATGATCGAGGAGTTATGAATGTGGAAAAGGCTTTATGTTACAGTATCCTTTTTTGGATATTGTTTATGTCTAATTTTCCTTTAGAGAAAATAATATGATCTTATTGAACCAGATATCTTTCTTATTAACTAGTTATGAATGTGTTATACATTTTTTCCCATTTTAACACTTTTATTGAAGAAATATTAATAAATTCATTTATATGTGATACTGATCTAATATTTTCTTTGAGATTTAGTATCTTTCTCATCCATATCAATGTATTCTAAAATGTTTCAGAAATGTTATTTTCTAAAAATAAATTTTTTCCTAATTCTCTTTTACACTATATTTTACCTTATTTTAAAAGGGTTTAAAAGTAAATTTATTGTTATTTTACAAATATATCACTCTTGACTCCTTTTTTTAATTTATATTGAAAATAATTTTTTTTTAAAATATCATCTTTATTTTTCTGTTACGTTGAGAATTCTTTATCTTAATAACCATGTTTTCTAACAAAATAATTTTTTAATAACATTCTTAAAATGTTTTTTTAAATAAATTTGAACCATTTTTTACTTTTTATAGATTATTTTTAAAAGAATATTCATGTCATTTTCCAAACAATCCCCATTTGGATTTTACTAAAAATTAGAAATAAATATTATTTTTAATTTTTATAGAAATAATATAATTTCTATTCATTATTACCATTATTTTCTTGGATTATTATATTATATGTTTTCAAGGTTATTTTCATTGAAAATTATTTTCAAAGTGTTTTATGTTTTAAAAGATGTTTTTTTTAAATGAAATGATATTTTTCATAGGAAATATTTTTAATGATTTTTAATGTGACCTTTTTTGTTTCCATGGTTTCGTTCAAAAAAAAATTATTTTAATAATTTATTTATTTATTAGTTTTTAATGATAATATTAAAAATTAAATGGTTATTTTCATTAAAATTTATTTAATGATGTTTTAATGGTATTTTCATTCATAAAAGTCAACAACCATTGTTGTTACTTATGATCCAATGGGAATATTTTATAATGATGTCATCCATATCCTTCCTCCAGATTGATTATAACTGTGTCAATGAAATTTTTATAGAACCCATTTAATTTCCATAGGTTAACCATGTTTCAGAGAGATTATTATGGAACACGTTTATTTTCTATGGGTAAATCATGTTTTGAAGATATTTTTATAGAACCAATTTCCTTTACAAGGGTTAATCTTGTTTTAATGATATTGTCATGGAACCCATTTATTTTCCCATTGGTTAATCATGTTACAAAGATATTTTCATGGGTACCATTTATCTTTCATGGGTTAATCATGTAATGAAAGTAAATAATAATTTCTGTTACAATTTTTAGAATGAAGACTAAGCTATATGTACTTTATTTATTGTTCTTGGAAATTATATACAATGGGTGTGCCCAAATAGTTTCAAGTTAGACCGTAATAGCTTATATGATGGGTGATACTATATATTTCTCCAATTCATTGGGTAATTAATATGTTCTCTAGATAATTATAAAGGAAGTCAGTCATATGGTTATTCCAATTATAAGGGATCATTATTGGTTATATGATGATGATGTTCCAAGATAAAAACAATATTTATTTATGCATTCCATGGGATTATAATGTATCATTTGATAAGGATTTATATCACATGGATCCGTATTATTGATTATTATGAATAATTCTTTTTTTAAATACTAATTCTCTATTTTATGGTTTTTTATTTACGTATTTATGGTTATGAATTATTTTATGATTCGCTCATGCACTTTTATTTCATCATCATACCCTTGGGAACATATTATTCTCATTGATGAAATTCAATTTTTAATTGTTGTAAATACCCTTACTAGTCATTTGAGATCACCCTTCTTATGTTTCCTTTTTTCTAGGTTATCAATATTGGGGTTGAATGAATTATTCCTAGAAGGGTTTCTTATGGGTGATGGAGAAGAATTAATGTTAAATAATATAATCTAGGTAAAGTGGGAGAAATTATCATTTAAAAACATGGTTATTGATTATGTAATAGTTTATACTAATTATATAAATATTTAAACAAAAATGTCCATGAGAATTTAATTGAATCAAATTTTTTCTTATGATGTTGTAAGATATAGATGGAAAAAATTGGGAAACCTTCATTAGTATAAAATAAATAAATGTAATATTAGGTATTTAAGTACAGGATCTGAAAGTGTGGGTTTGGGTCTGTTATAGTAAAACAATGAAAAAGGTATTTTGATACCTAAATGTGTTTTTTAGATGTGTTTAAAAAATATTTTCAAGTTTTTTATGATGAAAACATGCAATAATAAATTATTTTAATCCTAGTATGGTCAACAGATATTGTTTAAATAATGGTTTGAACCCCATTATACCTCATGTTTAAACCCAATATATCTTATATGAGGGTTTAGGACCAATTATAGCTCATGAAAAATAGGTAATCCCGATATAGATTATATGACAAGTGATCCCCATTATATCTCTCCAATGGATTGAGCAATGATTATATTCTCTAGATATTTGTATTTAAAGTTGGATTTATGGATATTCTAATAGGAAAGGGTTCCATGAAGATGATTTCCCAAGGAACTTACAAGACTTCTCTATGATTACTAGTGATTTTTCACTAAAATCATTTGATTTCAAAAAAAATAAAATCAATCTTTTCAATGGAAATATAAATCCCTCTCAATGTAAAAATATATGTTTCTAAGAAATTAGTTTTCATAGGTTTTCTTGTTTGTCAATAGATTGATGTTTTTCTCATTTTTTGGTGCCATGCTTTGATTTTTGTTCCCATCCCACTTTATTAATATGTTTTTTATAGGTTTTAATTATGGGTAAACTAAAATAAGACATCATGATGAAATTATTTAATATTTTTCAATAAAATATAAAACAATTATTCTAAAAGTATTATATTGTGGGAAAAGTGGTGTAACATCCCAGATTCAGGTGCTGCCCAGTGATGCCTCATACTCAGTTAGTCACATGGCCTAAATCGCATTTCCTTAAATGAAAAAGGCTAATAACTAGTAGTGAGGGACTTGGGTGTGATAATGTTTAAACTATGTCCTCATTGGCAGAGTAACATAGCGGAGGAAAATAGTAAACAGTAGTGGAAGTAGTAATACTATACAACAGAATTAAACAATGGAATACTGATATTAAATAAACAAATAGAGAACATATATAAATGATTCATGTCAAATAAATCTAGTAAATTATCCAAACATGCCACAATGCAAGAAAATATAGTACTAAACCAAAGTAAAAAAATAAAACAAGTAAACTTATGCAGCATTGTAAGCCTCAGCTTGGTCCCATGTTCTCCAACTCCATTAGCAATCAAGTACCTAATGTAGAAGGGTGCCTTACCTTATCTATACCTACAACCATATAATCTGTTTGGTTTAAAATTCATGACCCAAACACATGGTGAGACAAATCCCAGTAGGCAACCACTAAAATATATCTGCCTAATAACCAGTGAATATATATATTGTAGGAAAATATGAAAAATTAATCAATAAACATGAAAGTACTAAAAATTAAACAATCTTATGGAATTTCAATTACATTCATTTTAATTTATAAGTTATTCAAACCATTGAATAATATAACCTCAGGATCTAGCCTAAGCTCGGTATCCCCTTGTATAACAATAACAATTATATGTCTCACAATATTGTCAAACAATCAAGTAAAACTGAGTCCAAGCTTGGGATTTGGATTGACAGGCTCATCACAATCAATCAAAAATTCATGAGAAACACCATGGGAGAGCCCTCACAGTCTAATCCCCTCTGGTTTCACATATCATCAATTCAATAAAATAATAATCACCCTCTAGAAAAGCTCTGACAGTCTAACCCCTCTGGTCCCACATAGAAACAACTAATTAGAAAAACCTCCATGGTAGCTCTCAATGTCAATACCCCTTGGTCTTTGTAGTGATAATAATTATAATGACCCACTAGAATCTCTCGTAGTCAATTCCCTATGGTCCAAAATATGTTTATTAATTACCCTCTGGGTATCCCTCATAGTCTAACCCCTCTGGTCAATGAACCCATGGTAGTTCTCATAGTCAATGCCTCTATTCAACGATAACAACAATTATATATAAATGACCCTACATTGGGAATCTCTCATAGTCAATTCCCTCTGGTCAACATTCACAATGAGAAACACATGCATCTCATATAAATAGAAACATCATCCTAATTGCACTAGGCTAGGAAAACAAAGTAGCCTAACAATAAATTCTAGACCCAATGACCAATATCAAACAAACATGAGAAACCACATCCATAATAAATGTATTAAACCTTATGTAACACCAAACAACCCTATCTCATCAAACACAACATAATAGGTCTTAAAAAGTTTATCTTCCAAAATACACAATACCCTAAACAAGGTTATTCATCACTTTTAGCATATATAATCCAAATAAAATTAAACTAAGGCAAAAACCACCTACCTTAATGTAGTACAGTGAACACTCTCGAATGTAATCCCTTGAATCGGCCTAAAATATCCTAGATCTACAAAATGTTAAAAAAAGCTCAACCTTGAATAACTCATGAGAGAGGAGAAATTATGAAGAGATGATCGAGGGAAAGAGAGAACTCGCGGGTGAGAATCCAACGCCCCTGGTGGCGTCTCAATTGGAGCTTGGATAGAGGAACAGTATAGGTTCAAAGTTTTTGATTGTCTTATCACTCTTCTATATGAAACACAGGAAGAAGATTTGTGTTCTGGAGATAAGACGTGATCCCGGTCTGATTAATCAAATAAAAAGAAACTTATATAGTGTGTTCAATTAATGTGCACATCGTGTACATTCCTTAACCATCCCTCGTATTAGGTGGTCCACATGGCCATTTACTCGGCTGTTACATAGCTATTACATGGCTAAATGCAGAAACTGGGTACATGGAGTGTACTCAAGAGTACACAGCGTGTACTTAGAAAATTTCCAAATTCATCCTTTTTCCTCAAAAACACCCAAAATCAAGATCCATACATGAAATGAAGATCTGGTTTCTTAAAAAGTTCCCCCTTAAAGAAATTCGTCCTTGAATTTCCCTTCTAAGGGTAGTGAAGAAGAAATTTCCAACAACTCTTGCCACTATGATCATACATCGGCCTCTCTCTCCCATGTATCGTTCTGTACTCGCTCGTGCTTCTATAGCACCCTTACTAGAGGAATAGACCAGCCACGGAAAACCTTTATGTTGTGATCCTCAATCCTTATATAGTTCTCCTAAAAGGATGCATCAACCTCTAAATTAACCTCCATGAGTTGAAAAATGTGAGACGGGTTTGAAAAGTAACGATGTAGCTAAGAAACATTAAAGATATTGTGCATAGCCTGGTACCTCTAAGGTAACAGAAACCAATAGGAAACCGGCCCAACTCTTTCCAAAACCTCAAATTTCCCAACATATCTTGGTGAAATCCTTCCTTTTCTTCTAATCCTCTTGTGTCCCAACCTTGGTGTGACACGTAAGAATACCTGATCTCTGACCTCAAACTCCATAGATTGTATCCATCGATCAGCAAAAGATTTCTGTCGAGACTGTGCAGTATCCATACTCTTCCAAATCAATTCCACCTGATCGGTGGTCTCCTAGAAAATACAAGGTCACAATATAGCTACCTCTCATTACTACATCCAACATAGGGGTGATCGGCATGGCCTACCATACAAAGCCTCATAAGGTTCCATCTAAATCGTCACTTGAAAACTTTTATTGTAGGAAAAATCCACTAAGGGTATATGTATTTCCTAAGAACCCCTGAAATCTAGAACTCATTATCATTGCATGTCCTACAAAACCTAAAACGTGCACTCAGACTGGCCATCTATCTTGGGATGGTAAGATTTACTTAGAAGTAATTGTGTACCCAAATCCCTCTATTGTCCCTAGAAAACCTGAGAAGTAAGACGGGCATCCATATCTGAAATGATAGAGTGTGGAACCCCATGAAAGCATAAAATCTCTTGGATGTACAACCTTCCAAGTTTATAAACACTGAAGGTCACCTAGATTGGAAATAAATGTGTAACTTTTGTGAGTCTGTAAACAACAACCCACACTACATCATTCCCTCAAGGTGACCTTGGTAAACCCGTCCTGAAATCCATTGTGATATCATTCCATTTCCACTCATGAATGGGTAACTACTATAAATGACTTTATGTTTGCTGATTCTCTACCTTCACCAACTGATATTTGGAACAACTCATAAAAAAACCAACAATATCCCTCTTCATACCCGGCCACCAATACTGACAGTTTTTATAAGGCCCCAGCCTTAAACCTTACTTAATCTTGAGTTATTACAAGATTACACATTGAGGATCTTTTAAGGTTTAGAGTTTTAGAGAATTAGATCATAAAACTTGCATTACATTCCACATATAAACAAAGTGGTTAAATAAAGATAGTATTCTTCATTCCCATAAATGGAAACACATTTAAAATAAAACATGGATTATTTCTTGACACATCCTTGACTCTATCATCTTATCATGTACCTTTCCCTTGACCTGTGAAAAACATTTCAAAAACTTGGGATGAGCATAAAAACTCAGTATGGGTTATATAAAAAAAACATGGAAAGGAAACATGAGTTCATATATACATAAGAATGAAATCATACTTTACCCATAAAACATAGGCACTTTAACATACCTCATAAAATCATGAATAAATCATAGAAATCATAAGACATAAAGGTAACTTGAGGCATTCATAACATTCTTACGTAGGGAGTAACCCTCTTGGTTACGTTTGGAATACCCATCACAGTATATTCCCTAAAATATCTTCGGAGAAACCTTAACGTTTCACTCCTTCGCGTTACCCAATTCATTGGAGAGCTATAACGGGCTCACCTGCCCTTAGTTTATCACGGAACCACCCGTCTTCATAATAATGCCCAAGAACCATAACATAATCATATCACATAAAACATGCATAAAGGAAACATAACATTTCCACATTTCAATCACGAGATATCAATACAACACATTGATATAATAAAAACATTATGAAAACCATTTTCAATACCAAAGTAAAACATGGTATTTATTTTTCTTTTAAAAAAAGAAGGTATGGCTTGTAGAGGAAGCCGAAACTCAAATAACGGTTATGACGGCGGAGAAGTCGTTGTCGCCGCATACGTACGACAAAAACATTCCCTTTTGTCATTTAGTAAACGCTTCGTATAAAAAAGATTCCTTTTGAATAAACGTAAAAGTCAAAGGGGTTTATACACCGTATAAAAGAAAGTTGTGTATAAAATAAAATATGCCTCAACGAAAGGAGATTGAGACGAAGTCCCATACCTCATATCCTACTTGACCCGACCGTTCTTTAATCTCCTGAATAATAAACTTGAGTTAATCTCTACTTTCTTATGAATCTTTTTCAAGTTCATTATTCCTTTTATACCATGTTTTGAACATCATGTAATCAGTTAAGTTAATAATGTTCATTTTGTCGGTATTTGGTTCTTAAGTCAAAAATAGACTTCTTACACTTACATGTTGTTAATTTGGTCAAAGGTTCATTATATCCAGAATGGTATTCATGATGTAGATATCATATATGTCATATATATCCAGTACATACATGCATTTATAATATTACATAATCATTTAGAGGTAAGAAATTAAATGCACCGTTCATGGAGACGGTAAGCCATACGTACGCATGAACGCTACTTCCATTTCTATTTCATATTTTCTGGAATGGAATAATAATTATATAAGAGTATATTATAATTCCAGTATAATAACATATATAATATCATTAACTTTATCCTTTACACATCCCACATATGGTATTAACGAATCAAATCACTTTCAGGGGGCGGTAGTCCGCACTTCCTAAAATGAAGATATCGTGTTTACCCATAATGGAAACCATAAAGGTATGCCAAAAATGAAAAAAACAGAAGCTTAAGGAAAACATAAACATATTATATATCATATATAAAAATAGTGACATCATAATGGCCACCTTTGAAGGTGTTAAATGAGTATTGAACAATCATCGTTTCGGGAGGCATAATTTCGCCATCCACGGAAACCGTATGTTCTTTAACCATTTTATGTAGTTGTGTGAGAGTGTAGCTCAAATAAATCTTATAACAACATCCTAGTATATTTATGATACTGTTTTCGTTACAAAATAAGTAACTAAAAAAAGTTTAGGGGGTTGGAGAAGCAAAATAAAACAAATGAACATGAGAGAATGAATTACCTTTAAAAGTGTAACTCCTTTTGAGTTGAGCCTAAAGGCTTCCTTTGAAAGGATTATGCCCAAAGGGAATCCTCTAGGATGAGGATAGGGATGTGGAGAGAGCAAATGGGCAGGGTTTGGCCAAGCCAAAGGCTTGAGTAGTGTGTGAAATGAGGTAGAGGTGGGGGCCTTTTATAAGAGGAGAGGAGGGTCACTTTTGGAAAGTAAAGAAATATTACATTATTTGAAAATGTGTTTCGGTTTTAAAAGGTCCCACATTGATAGAATTCGTGGATAAGGTGATAAGGGTTCGAAATCCACTCATCCAATTGGTTTTGGCCATGTGTTGTTCATAAATTTTACATTGACTTTCTATTTTATTTAAATCGTCAAATAATGATGCCATCGCTGCATCATTATTATGTCATAAATAATTAAATTTATTTAATGTCTAAAAATTATAAAAAAAATACTATGATATAGGAAATCTTTTTAGCTTTCCAATGAAGATTTATAATCAAAATTTTTACTTGTATAACCCCACTTAAAAATTGTTTTCGTAAAACATATTATGTTTGTGTCATTTTCACTTTAACATTAAATAAAAAGTAATTTATGTCATTTCCCAACAAAAGTGGATCCATGGGGTCCCCAAGTTGACCCATGGCATGTCATGGTCTGCCATGACACAACCAATGAGTTTCGGACATGTGTCTAGGTCATTTCATTTTATTAAAGTATTATTTATACCTTAAACTACCCTAATTACCACTAATCGTGATTAAGAACTTAATAAGTTACTATTCACCAAAAAATTATTATAATCTCATTGAACCACATTTTACTTATTAATGACAACAATGTATGTCGGATTTTCAAAATTCAATACACATTAGTGGTAAACTTTCATTTAACTGAAAAATCAGTTTACTTGATTATCACTTAGTGGTTTCACTATTCATCAAAAATTGAAGTTTTTCAGAAAATTACCAAAAATTCACCCTAAGCTATATTTGATATTCCGAATTAAAAAATGAAGTCTATTTTACAAAATTCAAATCATATAAGTCACATTAATTAATTTAATAATTAATTCCCGCTGCCAGAGCAAATAGCGTGTTTTTACAAAACAATAAGTATCAAAAGATTGACACCAGTTTAAGTCTAATTTCAAAGTGAAATTGATTCCAATGACCACCATTGGATAAAATAGTAAAAATATATTCTAATTTCACTTCAAAACCAATTCAAAACATAATCTAATCATATAAATAAATTATATTAAAAAGCTGTTTTGATGTAAAATGCAGTATTTTTCACTATTCATTAAAAAATGAACATTGTCAGAAAAATACCAAAAATTCACACAAGGTAAATTTTGATGTCCCAATCATAAAGGATAAGTTTATTTTGACAAACATAGTTTATAAAATTGTCAAAATATAGATTCAAAAATGGTTTGCCATCAAAAGGCAGTAAAACAATCTTTTAAGAATATTAGTGTATTCCATGCATAAGATTGTATTTATTTTCATTTTAAGCCTCTATAACACTATCTTAATCATTAATAGACATAGATAAAAATATCTATTATTCATTATTTACTTGGGATGTTACATCCTTCCCCCTTTAGAAAATTGCGTCCCCACAATTTATTTACTTATCGAATAAATGGGGGTACTTATCCCTCATTGCATTTTCAGATTCCCATGTTGCCTCTTCAATCATGTGGGTTTTCCACAAAACCTTTACCTGATGAATCACCTTATTCCGTAACACTTTCTCCCTGTGGTCAAGAATCTGGACCGGTTGTTCCTCATAAGATAGGTTCTCTTCTAGCTGAACTACCTCTGGACTCAAAACATGAGATGGATCTGGCATATACTTTCTCAACATTGAAACGTGAAAAACATTGTGTACCTGAGATAAACTCGGACGTAAAGCCACTCGGTATGCAACTGATCCAACTCTCTCCATAATTTCGTATGGTCCAACAAACCTTGGACTCAACTTTCCTTTCTTACCAAATCTCATCACGCTTTTCCAAGGAGAAACCTTGAGAAAAACATGATCACCTACCTCGAAAGATAGATCCTTCCTCCAGTTATCTGCATAACTCTTCTGCCTGCTCTGAGCTGTTCTCATGTGTTTCTAAATCAGCTGAACTTTTTCTACCATCTCTTCTACCAATTCTGGTCCCATCAACTTCCTTTCACCCACTTTATCCCAGAAAGCTGGAGTTCGACACCGCTTCCCATATAATGCCTGAAATGGTGCCATCTATATAATGGAATGAAAACTGTTATTATATGAAAACTCAACCAAAGAAAGATGTTGGTCCCAACTTCCCTGATAATCCATATAACAAGCTCGTAGCATATCCTCCAATGTCTGAATTGTTCGTTCTGACTGCCCATCTGATTGAGGATGAAAAGCTGTACTAAAATTTAATTCAGTACCCAACGACTTCTGAAGGCCTTTCCAAAAGTTAGAAGTAAACCTGGGATCACGATCTGATACAATGGAGAGAGGAACTCCATGTAACCTGACTATCTCTTTAAGATACAGACGAGAAAGTTGATCAAGAGAGAAAGTATCTCGTATAGCAAGGAAATGAGCAGATTTGGTCAAGCGATCAACAATAACCCAGATTGCATTATTACCTCGAGATGTCTTCGGTAATCCAACAACAAAGTCCATGGATATATTATCCCATTTCCACTCTGGCACTGGTAAAGGCTGAAGCATCCCTTTCGGTAGCTGCCGCTCTGCTTTAACCTGCTGACAAGTCAAACACTTCATAGTAAAATCAGCAATATCTCTTTTCATTCCATCCCACCAGTAATACTCCCGCAGATCTCTATACATCTTAGTACTGCCCGGATGAACTGAAAACGGAGAACTATGAGCTTCACATAACAACCCTCTTTTCAACTGTGAATCACAAGGCACACACAATCTCTTCCGAAATCTCAAAACACAATCACTATCAATGTTGAATTCAGGCAACTTACCTTTCTGAACCAGCTATACCTTTTTCTGCAACTCACTATCTTGCTTCTGTGCTTGCTTGATTCTATCTGATAGAGAAGATCTCACTGATACCTGAAACAAAACAGAAGGACTTCCTGCACCAACAACTTCTATGCCAAATTTCATCAAATCGTTAACTAAAGGATCACGTTCCAAACGCAACATTGTTAATGAAGCATTACTTTTTCGACTCAAATAATCAGCCACTTTATTTGCTTTTCCCGCATGGTAATGAATTGTACAATCATAATCCTTGATTAATTCCAGCCATCTCCTTTGTCTCATATTTAACTCTTTCTGAGTGAATATATACTTTAAACTTTTGTGATCGGTATATATTTCACACTTTACTCCATACAAATGATGCCTCTAAATTTTTAAAGCAAAAACAACAGCAGCTAGTTCCAAATCATGTGTAGGGTAATTTACCTCATGAGTTTTCAACTGTCGTGAAGCATAAGAAATTACCTGATCATTCTGCATTAGGACGCAACCAAGTCCTTTCAATGAAGCATCACTGTATATAACAAACTCACCATTCCTGGAAGGTAGTGCCAAAACTGGAGCATTCACCAATCTTCTTTTCAATTCCTGAAAACAATCATCACATTCTTTTGTCCAGATAAACTTAACACCCTTACGAGTTAGCTTAGTCATTGGACTAGATAACCGTGAAAAATTTCTAACAAACCTTCGGTAATAGCCCGCCAAACCAAGGAAGCTACGAATCTCGGTTACATTTGTGGGTCTTGGCCATTCTTCCACAACTTTTGTTTTTGCAGGATCAACAGTTATTCCATCTTTAGAAACAATGTGACCAAGGAAAGAAATTTGTTGTAACCAAAACTCACACTTGCTGAATTTCCCATACAGTTTCTTTTCTTTTAAGGTTTGCAAGATAACCCTTAAATGTTTTTCATGCTCCTCTTTACTTTTAGAAAACACCAAAATATCATCAATGAAAACCACCACAAACTTATCCAAGAACTCATGGAAAATTCTATTCATTAAGTCCATTAATACAGCAGGTGCATTGGTTAGCCCAAAAGGCATTAATACAAATTCATAATGGCCATATCTCGTACGGAACGCGGTCTTCGGAATATCTGCCTCCCTTAACCTTCAGCTGATGGTACCCCGATCTCAAGTCAATCTTTGAAAAAAACTGAGCTCTCTGGAGCTGATCAAACAAATCATAGATATGAGGCAAAGGATATTTGTTCTTAACAGTGATATTATTCAAGGCTCTATAATCAATGCAAAGTATCATAGAACCATCTTTCTTTTTAACAAATAAAATAGGAGCACCCCATGGTGATGTGCTAGGTCTAATGAAACCTTTCTCTAATAAATCTTGCAATTTCTCCTTCAACTCTAAAAGTTCAATTTGTGCCATTCGATAAGGGGGTTTTGAAATTGGCTTAGTATCAGGAACTAAGTCAACAGTAAACTCAACTTCCCGATCTGGTATTATTCCAGGCAACTCATCAGGAAAAACATCTGGATACTCATTTACCACTGGCACATCATTAATCTGAACAGTTCCTTTATTTTCAACGATGTGTGCAAGGTAACATTCATTTCCATCTTTTACAAGTTTCTCGGCCTCTTGATATGTTATCAAAAGTAATGGTTCATTCTTGTAAACAAACTGAAAGTCTTTCTGAAAAGAAACTTCTTTAGCTCTACAGTCAATCTTATCATGGTAAATAGAGAGCCAATCCATACCCAGGATAACATCAAACTCTACTAGAGGTAGAACAATAAGGTTTGAAAGTAGGTTCTTTCCACAGATAAGGATAGGAAGATTCTTATAAATTCTTTTTGCCTCGACACTTCCCCCAGGTGTTTTTACCAAAAGTTCAGGAGTCATTTCTTGAGATGGTATTCCCATTTTACTAGAAAAGGTTTCAGAGATGAAAGAATGTGTAGACCCCGAATCAAACAACACACTGGCATAATCTGAAAAAACAAACAAAGTACCTAATATAACTTCATTTGATGGCCCGGCATCTGCTGAAGTAGTTGCAAAGGATTTCACCACCCCTTTCTGCTTGTAGTCTAACTGCTTCCCATCACTCAAGCTCCTTGTCGGACACTCTTTTGCATAGTGACCCATCTCATTGCACTTATAACACTTCACTAACTGTAAATCAAATTTGTTCTTACCTTCAGCTTGATCCTTTTCAGTGCAATCACGAGCCTTATGTCCCATCTTACCACATCGGTAGCACTTTCCAGAATTCAGAAGACATTCCCCAGCATGCCTTTTTCCACATTTATCACAAACTGGAAACTTAGTTCTCTTACCATCAGACTTTTTTGAAGAATTCTTACCTTTCTCCTGCCACCTCGGTCTCTTCTTCTGCTGGTTGTTATAGAAAACTTGGTCATCGACAAACTCCATTTCCACCTTCTCAGCACATCGAACAAGCTTTTCATAACATTTAAACTCACGAGAAGCTAATGCCCTTCGATATTTTGGCTTTAATCCTGAGTAAAAACGATTTATTTTACTATCAAGGTCCCGGATAAAATTTGGAGCATACCTTGCCAATCGAGTGAACCTTTCTTCATAGGCAGCCACTGAGTCTTCCTCTTACCTCAATTCCAAGAATTGCTTTTCCATCCTAAGTCGAACAGCCTTAGGAAAATACCTCTCAAGAAACATACCTTTGAATTTATCCCAGTCAAGAGAATCAATCTCATCGGCGTCCCTGATATTTTTAACCATAGACCACCACTGATCTGCTTCACCCTCCAAACGGTAAACAGCAAGACTAACCTTTTGATTGTCTGAACACCCCATGACATCAAAAATCTTCTCCAGTGCTTTAATCCACCCTTCAGCTAGCACAGGGTCAGATGATCCTCTGAATGACGGTGGATGTTGCCTCATGAAATGTTCCACCACTGACATGTTCCTCTGCGGTTGATCTGGCTGATCTCGTGCATGGATACCACCGCCATTTATCGCTTGAGTCAACTGCTCCATTACTGCAACAAACTGTTCAGTTCCAATTCCGACCATTTCTGGATGCTGATTCGAAAGGTTATTTCCTTCTGTATGCCTTCCTAGCACTGCTTCCCTGTTTCCTCTGCGGAAAACCATTCTGAACAAACATGTCTTAGATGAAGCAACATGGTAATCTTTAAATGCTATATAATTTCGAAAATTTTTTTTTTGGATAATCATTTAATAGAATTCTAACTCCTAAAGTTATCTAAACCGACCTTTGATTCCAACTATAAGGCCCCAGCCTTAAACCTTACTTAATCTTGAGTTATTACAAGATTACACATTGAGGATCTTTTCAGGTTTAGAGTTTTAGAGAATTAGATCATAAAACTTGCATTACATTCCACATATAAACAAAGTGGTTAAATAAAGATAGTATTCTTCATTCCCATCAATGGAAACACATTTAAAATAAAACATGGATTATTTCTTGACACATCCTTGACTCTATCATCTTATCATGTACCATTCCCTTGACCTATGAAAAACATTTCAAAAACTTGGGATGAGCATAAAAACTCAGTATGGGTTATATAAAAAAAACATGGAAAGGAAACATGAGTTCATATATACATAAGAATGAAATCATACTTTACCCATAAAACATAGGCACTTTAACATACCTCATAAAATCATGAATAAATCATAGAAATCATAAGACATAAAGATAACTTGAGGCATTCATAACATTCTTACGTAGGGAGTAACCCTCTTGGTTACGTTTGGAATACCCATCACAGTATATTCCCTAAAATCTCTTCGGAGAAACCTTAACGTTTCATTCCTTCGCGTTACCCAATGCATTGGAGAGCTATAACAGGCTCACCCGCCCTTAGTTTATCACGGAACCACCCGTCTTCATAATAATGCCCAAGAACCATAACATAATCATATTACATAAAACATGCATAAAGGAAACATAACATTTCCACATTTCAATCACGAGATATCAATACAACACATTGATATAATAAAAACATTATGAAAACCATTTTCAATACCAAAGTAAAACATGGTATTTATTTTTCTTTTAAAAAAAGAAGGTATGGCTTGTAGAGGAAGCCGAAACTCAAATAACGGTTACGACGGCGGAGAAGTCGTTGTCGCCGCATACGTACGACAAAAACATTCCCTTTTTTCGTTTAGTAAACGCTTCGTATAAAAAATATTCCTTTTGAATAAACGTAAAATTCAAAGGGGTTTATACACCGTATAAAAGAAAGTTGTGTATAAAATAAAATATGCCTCAACGAAAGGAGATTGAGACGAAGTCCCATACCTCGTATCCGACTAGACCCGACCGTTCTTTAATCTCCTGAATAATAAACTTGAATTAATCTTTACTTGCTTATGAATCTTTTTCAAGTTCATTATTCCTTTTATACCATGTTTTGAACATCATGTAATCAGTTAAGTTAATAATGTTCATTTTGTCGGTATTTGGTTCTTAAGTCAAAAATAGACTTCTTACACTTACATGTTGTTAATTTGGTCAAAGGTTCATTATATCCAGAATGGTATTCATGATGTAGATATCATATATGTCATATATATCCAGTACATACATGCATTTATAATATTACATAATCATTTAGAGGTAAGAAATGAAATGCACCGTTCATGGAGACGGTAAGCCGTACGTACGCATGAACGCTACTTCCATTTCTATTTCATATTTTCTGGAATGGAATCATAATGATATAAGATTATATTATAATTCCAGTATAATAACATATATAATATCATTAACTTTATCCTTTACACATCCCACATATGGTATTAACGAATCAAATCACTTTCAGGGGGCGGTAGTCCGCACTTCCTAAAATGAAGATATCGTGTTTACCCATAATGGAAACCATAAAGGTATGCCAAAAATGAAAAAAACAGAAGCTTAAGGAAAACATAAACATATTATATATCATATATAAAAATAGTTACATCATAATGGCCACCTTTGAAGGTGTTAAATGAGTATTGAACAATCATCGTTTCGGGAGGCAGAATTTCGCCATCCACGGAAACCGTATGTTCTTTAACCATTTGATGTAGTTGTGTGAGAGTGTAGCTCAAATAAATCTTATAACCACATCCTAGTATATTTATGATACTGTTGTTGTTACAAAATAAGTAACTAAAAAGAGTATAGGGGGTTGGAGAAGCAAAATAAAACAAATGAACATGAGAGAATGAATTACCTTTAAAAGTGTAACTCCTTTTGAGTTGAGCCTAAAGGCTTCCTTTGAAAGGATTCTGCCCAAAGGGAATCCTCTAGGATGAGGAGAGGGATGTGGAGAGAGTAAATGGTCAGGGGTTGGCCAAGCCAAAGGCTTGAGTAGTGTGTGAAATGAGGTAGAGGTGGGGGCCTTTTATAAGAGGAGATGAGGGGCACTTTTGGAATGTAAAGAAATATTACATTATTTGAAAATGTTTTTCGGTTTTAAAAGGTCTCACATTGATAGAATTCGTGGATAAGGTGATAAGGGTTCGAAATACACTCATCCAATTGGTTTTGGCCATGTGTAGTTCATAGATTTTACATTGTCTTTCTATTTTATTTAAATCATCAAATAATGATGCCATCGCTGCATCATTATTATGTCATAAATAATTAAATTTATTTAATGTCTAAAAATTATAAAAAAACTACTATGATATAGGAAATCTTTTTATCTTTCCAATTACTATTTATAATCAAAATTTATACTTGTATAACCCCACTTAAAAATTGTTTTCGTAAAACATATTATGTTTGTGTCATTTTCACTTTAACATTAAATAAAAAGTAATTTTATGTCATTTCCCAACAAAAGTAGATCCATGGGGTCCCCAAGTTGACCCATGGCATGTCATGGTCTTCCATGACACAACCAATGAGGTTGGGACATGTGTCTAGGTCATTTCATTTTATTAAAGTATTATTTATACCTTAAACTACCCTAATTACCACTAATCGTGATTAAGAACTTAATAAGTTACTATTCACCAAAAAATTATTATAATCTCATTGAACCACATTTTACTTCTTAATGACAACCATGTATGTCGGATTTTCAAAATTCAATACACATTAGTGGTAAACTTTCATTTAACTGAAAAATCAGTTTGCTTGATTATCACTTAGTGGTTTCACTATTCATCAAAAATTGAAGTTTTTCAGAAAATTACCAAAAATTCACCCTAAGCTATGTTTGATATTCCGAATTAAAAAATGAAGTCTATTTTACAAAATTAAAATCATATAAGTCACATTAATTAATTTAATAATTAATTCCCGCTGCCAGAGCAAATAGCATGTTTTTACAAAACAATAAGTATCAAAAGATTGACACCAGTTTAAGTCTAATTTCAAAGTGAAATTGATTCCAATGACCACCATTGGATAAAATAGTAAAAATATATTCTAATTTCACTTCAAAACCAATTCAAAACATAATCTAATCATATAAATAAATTAGATTAAAAACCAGTTTTGATGTAAAATGCAGTATTTTTCACTATTCATTAAAAAATGAACATTATCAGAAAAATACCAAAAATTCACACAAGGTAAATTTTGATGTCCCAATCATAAAGGATAAGTTTATTTTGACAAACATAGTTTATAAAATTGTCAAAATATAGATTCAAAAATGGTTTGCCATCAAAAGGCAGTAAAACAATCTTTTAAGAATATTAGTGTATTCCATGCATAAGATTGTATTTATTTTCATTTTAAGCCTCTATAACACTATCTTAATCATTAATAGACATAGATAAAAATATCTATTATTCATTACTTACTTGGGATGTTACAGTTTTGACCTCGATACATCTTATTGATTCTAGGATGAACATCCCAAACTAAGGAATGAAAATCTCATAAAATCTCCTCGCATATGTCTTCAGACACCCATATGTGGCCCTGAAAAAGAAAGAGATCATCCTTGTCTACAGTCCATCCAGGAGTAGTTCCTCACTTGACACACTCTTTTGTAGGACTAGGCCTTATAAATATGATAGATTCCTCATCCACACTCACTCTAGAAGAGTAGAGGTGAAAGCTACATAAGAAATAAAATTCTTCCCCTATGCATCGTGTACACCCAAATGCATCTCAAAGAATAGTGCCATAATCATCTGCTAACTGCTGGCCTCTTGAACTACATGTATTTGAGTCCTCTGGCTCAACACATCTGCCACTTCTTTGCCCTTCCCAGGTGTATAGGTGAGTTCAATGTCAAAATAATGAAGGTAGTCAACCCACCTTCACTATCTTAAATTTAGATCATGCTGAGAGAAGATATACTCGAGGCTCTTATGTTTAGTGAAAACCAAAAAATTCTCTTCCAAAATATAATGTCTCCAAGATCACGAAGCATGAACAACTACATCCAACTCGACATTTTACATTGGCCCAGACTCATATACAACTCCTTCCCCTTATATAATCACTACTCCCATCCTAATACCTGATACTTGATGCATCGCAATATAAAGTGCAACTCTTGCTCAGCTCTGGAAAAACCATTATTGACACTAATGTCAATCTCCCTTTCATGTCCTAAAAGGCTTAATCATAGGAATATGTCCACAATTACTTTGCAACCTTCTATGTCAGGCCCATCAGGGGAACTGAAAAGCAAGAAAAGTCATGTATAAAGTGTATGTAGTAACCATTCGACCCTAGAAAACTCTATAACTCAACGACGTTCTTCATCTTATCCTAGTAAACTACTGCTCTCACTTTCTCTAGGGCTAATGATACTTCTGTCTCTATGATAACATGACCCAAGAAGTGAATATGGTCCATCGAAAAGTGTAATTTTGAGAGATTTGAATATAATTGATGCTCTCTTAGTGTACTCAATATGATCATAAGATGGGTGTCATGTTCGTGTCAAGTGTGAGAGTACACCAAGATACCATCCACAAAAACTGCCACAAAATAATCCAATTAAGGATGGAACACTCATTTCATTAGAGCCATGAAAACTGCTGGCACATTTGTGAGACCGAACGACATTACCACATACTCATATAGACCATACCTTCTCTAAAAGGATTTAATGGGTATATATAATGGTCTAATGTGCAACTGATGATAACCAGATCTCAAGTCAATATTCGAGAAAACAAGACCTCTTCAAATATGATCAAAGAGATCATCAATAATCAGCAAGGGATATCGGTTCATGATCGTCAATTGGTTTAGATTATGATAATCCACACAAAGTATAATGGTACTGTCCTCCTCGAATATGATCAAAGAGATCATCAATAATCAGCAAGGGATATCGGTTCATGATCTTTAATTGGTTTATATTATGATAATCCACACAAAGTCTGATGGTACTGTCCTCCTTCTTCGTAAACAAGACAGGCGACCCCCAAGGAGAAGTACTAGGTAGGATGAAACCCTTTCCCTACAACTCCTCTAACTGCTACTTGAGCTCATTTAAATCTGGTGTAGTCATCCTATAAGGAGTAATGGACACTGGTGCTGCTCCTGGAAAAAGCTCAAAATAGAAATCTACCTCTCATTCCAGATTTAAACCTAAAAATTCGTCCGGAAATAAATCTTTAAAACAATCCAACACTGGACGAAAGTCCATATGTGAAGTCCCCTGGTCATCCAGATATTAACTAGAAATCTGGGCTATAATTCCTCTCAAACCATGATGCTTGGGTCCATCTCTGCCCTCCTGAACATCCCATTTGCCTCTGTGTAGAAAATACCCACCCTCTGGTTACATGAAACTCACCCTGCAATGATAGTAGTCAAAAAAGGCCTAAAGGTTACTAACCAGTCCATTACGAGAATGACATAAAGGCATTTCATCTCTAAGACATAAAGTTCCCATAATAAGTGACACCCAAAAACCTCAATAGGGAACTCCTTTCACTGATGTACACTAGTTGTTCTAATCCCCAAGGGAGTGTCTAGCATCATAATATCCTCATAAGTAAGGATACAGAACCCAAGGCTCTCCAAAACTGTAATAGATGTGAATGTATGGGAAACCCCTATATCAGAAAGAGAATAAGCTAAATCTAAGGCGCCTAGAACCGTACCTCTAACTGTAGAGGGTCTGGGATCCTACTCCAGCTGGGTCTTGTCCACTAGAAAAGTATGACCTTTTCCATCACCCTGCGACCCTGCCTAACTACCCTGAGTGGATCCACCTTATTGTCACTGAAATCCTACTGACTGGATACCATGGCCACAACCCCTTCCTCGGCTTGAATGGCCTGATAAACTCTTGTTACCTGACTTAGGAGAAACTCGTGTTCCTTCTCCTGAACATGGAGTCATAACTAATCCCCTCTCACTAACTGCTGGTGAGAAGAACCGGGAAAAACGCTGAAGATGACCCATCTTTCCATAAGCTCGGAACTCAACTGGGTCTCCCGGGCACTAAGGTCTCATGTGCCCACTCTTCCCACACTGGTATCATACCACCTTTCCACCTGAATAAAATTCACTGGATGCCTCTCTATGGTGCTTCTTATTATCTATCTAAGGATTACCAACCATGGATGTTGAACCACCCAGGATCGCAGCTCCCACTTCCCTCAAATTACCCTCAGAAATCGGCACCTAGTTCACTATATCCATCATTGAAGTCAACTTGAAAACATTCACCTATGATAAAATGTCATACCTGATACCATCCTTAAACCTCCTAGCCAAATATAACTCATCACCTCCCAGAATAGGTGTGAAGTGCTAATGTTTTATAAAATGGGATGAGTAGTCCATCACTGAAAGAGTGCCCTACTTCAGATGCATGAACTCTTGGTCTCGATCATCCCTAAATATCTCGAGGGAGAAGTAATCATAGAAGATCCTACGAATCTCTTCCCAAACCATATCTCAATGACATATCTCTTGTGACATAACATACCACCATATCTTAGAAAAATCACGTATGATGTACATCGCAACCTTCACCCTCCTCTCCATAGGCATCTCCAGATGATCAAAGATAAATATAATGACCTCTAACCATGACTCTATAACCTATAGTCCTCCAAACCCTAAAAATGTGGGAGGATGCGGCTGTTGGAACACCCTAATCAACTATTCTATAGACTGGGCAGGATGCGGTTCTCCTTGAAAGGTCTATATCATCTTCAAAAATCTTTCACAGAACTCTGCATCAGCACCTTTTTCTATTATAATAGATAGTTCCAAGATAGTGTCAATGGGAGGATCTGTTGGTAGTCACTAATCTATCCTTTCAGGTGTCTGGTCATCACCTAACACTAGGTGTACAACCAGAGTACGTCTTGATGGCATGAATCTGCAAGGTCAAGTGGACACCTCAGTTCAATATTATCAAGTACAACAACATGGAAGTGAAAGAAAAGAACGATAGAAGAAATCAACCAAGTTTTATAAAAATGGGCTACACAACGTCTATAAACTATATATGATATGTTCCCTTATGCTGTTAACATGGCGTGTACCTCTTCCAAACATGGTCATGTAACACTCATACACACGGTGTGTTCCTCATAAGACACGGTGTGTACATGGATTTTCTCTCCTGACTAAGTACTTCTACATGGATCGAACCACACGGTTTTCTCCTAGGTAAAACTACAAGGTGTGTTTTCTATATACATAGAATTTAATACTTAAGTTCAAACCACCCATGTCATTGATCACATAGTTGGAGACACGATCAACTCTACATGGCATTCAGGAATGGGACATGATGTGTACACCCTCAATTTCATCCATATGTGTCATTAGTCACATAGCCAGACACAGGGTCCTTACAACACAGTGTGTAAAATCAAGACACGATGTGTTTTACCAAACATTCATCAGACTGTGGCTCTGCTCAGATAGTTAGTCACATGGTTATAGACTGCACAACGTATATATGTAGTATACGGCATGTTTTTAAGAAAATTTGTTTCTTCTACAACAGAAGAGCAGATGGTGTGTGTTCATAACACCACGCATCGTGTTGTCTGGGTTTCTATAAAGTGGGCCTCTAAAAATACATCAGAACCCATAAAAACATTGAATTTTTTCCAAGGAAAGACAAATTCCGACTTGTGAGATCCCATACTCCCAATAATCAATGTTTTTCATCCTTATTAACATCACAACTTGTAAAAAATCAATTAAATTTCAAACATGATCCACCAAAATCTAATCCAAGAGGGCCCATAACAACTCAGGGACAAATGTTTTTCATCCATATAAATAAAACTTTGAATATTCCAATACCCTATCAAAATAGTTGGTATTCTATCACATCATCTATCATAATAGCATGAATATCTAGCACAACATCTATCACAACAGCATGCTATCAGTGATACACCCCAAAAGGAAAAACAAGAATGCATGTCATGTGATCTATAGAAAGTGACTATATGATGCATGAGATAGAATAACCTCATCTCATTGGGTTGCAATAGAAATAGTACCACAATGATATCAATAATAACAGCAAAAAACAAGTGTGTCACCCAATAGTGAAATCAAATCAACTGTAATAATTACAAAACCAGAAAAATTTCAATATTCGAGGTAACATCGCTCTTCCCTGTACATGGGTTAACTACTCCTAGGAAAAGATTATTACCAACTACCTATTCCTTCATATCCCTGTCTATAGAATCCAAATAGTAATACAATCATAAAAGAAACCCTCTGATACATCTTTGTAATGTCCCTGATCTGGGTGTCACCCAAAGGTTCCTCATACCCAGTTGGTCACATGGACTCAAGTGCATTTCTGCGAAGGCAAGAGGCTGTCGACTTGAAGGGAGGGCCTTGGGTGTGCTAGTGGGGAAACTATTCCCTCATTCTTAGAGTAACACAATGGAATAAAATAGGAAATAGTAACGGAACCAATAATACTATCCAATAAGAGTAAATAGTGGAATACTGATTGTAAATAAAAAACTGGAGCACATATATATATGATCCATGTCACATACATCTAGGAATGAATCCAAACAAGTTAAAAAATTTAAAAATAAAATACTAAACAAAATTACAAAAGAAAACAAGTAAACTTCTACAGCATCACTGGCCTCATCTTTGTCCCATGCTCCCTAGCTTCATCAGCAATCATGTACCTGATGTAGAATGGCGCTTGCCCTTATCTATACCTATAACCATATAATCTGTTTGGATAGAAAATCATGACCCAAAAAGGGTGTTATACAAATCCCAGAAGACAAACACCAAAATATTTGTGCCTAAATGTCAGTGAATATATATATAGAAGGGAAATATTCAAAATGAATCCATAAACTATGAAGTAATCATAAGTAAACAATCTTATAGTTTTTCAATTACATTCATTTACATTTATAGATTATTCAAACCATTAAATTATATAACCTTGGGATGAATCCTATTCTATGTATCCCCCTGTATAATAATAACAAACAAACATCTCAAAAATACCATCTAAAAATCAAGTAAAACCGAATCCAAGCTTGTGATTGGGCTTGGCAGGCTTGTCACAATCAATCAAACATTCACAAGAAACCCTCCAGGAGAGTCCTCATAGTTTAATCCCCTCTTGTTTCACAAATCATCAATTCAATAAAATAATAATGACCCTCTAGGAAATTTCTCATAGTCTAACCCCTATGGTGCCACATAGCGACAACCAATTAAAAACAACCACCTGGGTAGCTCTCACGGTCAATACCCCTTGGTCTGGATAGCGATAATAATTATAATGAAATTTTGTAATCTCTCATAGTCAATTCCCTATGGTCCAACATACGTTCAATAACAACCCTCTGGGAAGACCTCACGGTCTAACCCCTCTAGTCAAAGGCCCCATGGCAGTTCTCATAGTCAATTCCCCTGGTCAACAATAACAACAATTATACATAAATGACCCTGCACTGGGAATATCTCATTGTCGATTCCCTTTGGTCCACATTCACAATACGAAACACATGAATCTCATATAAATATAAACTCTATCCTAATAGCACTAGGACTAGAAAACAAAGCAGCCTAACAAGAAATTCTAGACCCAACGTCCAATATCAAACAAACAAGGGAAAACAGATCCATAATCATGGTATTAAACCTTATTCCTAACCAAACAACCCCTTATCATCAAACACACCATAACCGGTCTTAAACAGGTTTAGCTTACAACATACGCAATACTCTAAACAATGGTATTTGATACTTTTATTAAATATAATCCAAATAAAATCAAAGTACGGGACAAACCACTTACCTCGATGTGGTACAGTGAACACTCTCGAACATCGGCCCTTGAATCAGCCTAGAACGTCATAGATCTAAAAAATGTAAAAAAAATTCAACCTAGAAAAACTCACGAGAGAGGAAAAATTAGGAAGGGTGGCTCTAGGGAAAGAGAGATCTTTCTGATGGTAATCTTTCACACCTAGTGGTGTCTCGATCGGAGTTCAGACAGAAGAATGGTAGTGGTTCGAAGTTTTCAGCCATCTAATCACTCTCCTTTATGAAACACAGAAAGAATAGATTTGTTCTGGAGATGAGACACAACCCCATTCTGATTAATCAAATAAAAAGAAAAGTACACATCATGTTCATTTAATTTGCACGTCGTGTACATGCATCAACCAGCCCCCGCTTTAGGCTGTCCACATAACCATGTACTCAGTCGTACACGGATAGTACACGGATACATGCGGAAACTGGGTACATGGTGTGTACTTATAAAACTTCCATATTCTTCCTTTTTTCCTCAAAAACACCTGAAATCAAGATCCATACCTGAAATGATGATCCTAGATCTTACAAGTGGATACAAAGTAGAAGTGTTGAACATTTAATTTATGGTTTTGTTATGTAAGTGCTATGACATAATTATTTATAATAATAAATCTAAAATATATTTTGGATATAAATGTAAATTAAAGTCTAAAGACACTATAATGTGTAATGTTTTTGTTCAGGTACTTATTGTTTGTTTTAGAGTGAAATTTAGACAACATAGAGGTTGGGATGATTCATACGATGATCGGTTATATTTTTTATATAACATTATGGGAGAATAAGTCATTATGTAGAATAATATCCAAATTATTGGTAAAAATGAATATTTTGTAGTTCTCTTATCTATTACATCCAATTATAGATATTGGATAGTAGATGCGATAGTGTCACAAAAGCACCTATGTTTAATGACTCTGAAAGTGGAAAATTATATATTAACTCATTATTCACCCAGTTCATAGTAAGTGGTCCAAATAATGTACACTTGTATAAAAACTCTCAAGGGATATGGTTAAGTTAATTGAAATGTTTTCTTTGAACCATTATGAAATATTTGGATATAATAATTGAATATTGATCATGTATAATCATGGTTAAACCTAAGGTGTTAAAAAATGAATAGAAGGATTTCATAGAGTATGTAATTTAAAATTTTATTAGATGATCAATCCTTTAACATTATTTTACCATATTTTTGGTGTTTCAACCCATTTATTTGAGAATCCAATGGTTGGATCTCTTTGGGGGTTGTCTGTGATGTTTTTTTACTTTTATTGAAGGTTTATGGTCATGTTCATGATTTTCACATGGTTTAACAAACCATGAAGCCACACTGTGTATAATTTTCTGTATCTTGGGTAGGGTTGAATAGTTTTGTGCGTGTTTAGACAAACCATGCATATAAACCAAGATACCTAGATAGAAGGGATCGTATAGTTGGAATACAGATAAACTAATTGTGAATTATAACCATGAAACTCTTCCAGTGGATCGATTTGGGGAACACGGTTAGGTTCAAAATTACTATTAACCATATAAACTAGCCTAAGAAAATGTTTGGATGGTAATTAAAGCCCCAAAATTGTAAATAAAATCCCTACCCCCTCCCAATTATCCCTAAACTCCTCCCACTCAAACCAAATCTGAACATTTGGATTTTGGGATCCATCTAGAGGTGTTTCGATTCTCCCAACTTCTCCCCTATGTGTATTGAAGTTCCATTTAAAGTGGTAATACTCTTATAGAGACTTCATTTCTACATGGTTTTTATATTTCTTCTTATTTTGATTCCATCTTTTTATAGGATTTTTCATCCTTATTATTCATGGGATCTTGTATGATTGATCTGTAATTTTGGATCTAGGGACTTTTATATGTTATCTCGAGATAATTCGTCCAAGATTTTATGATCACCAAGGAAGGGAATTCATCTTGTATCCATTTCATTTAGATTATTTATTTTCAAACTAGGTGTTTCAATTTATTTTCTTTGTATTTTAATTCATTAATGCTTTAATATTTATAGATATATTCCTTCTTCTATTACATGTTCTATAACTTTTTATATTTAATTCCCTTGCAAAATCTCCATTTATCCTATTTTAAATAATATTAACCTAACATGGGTTATTTAACATGGGTTTATAATTTTTTTAATGTTATGTTTATTTTAATTCTCCTTCGAATATTTTTTCAATGTTACCTTGTGAAATATTATATATTAGGCCCATTTTTTAGTCCTAAAGTGAAATGCCTTAATTTTTATGAAATGAGTTAAACTGTTTAAGGTTTTATAAATAGTTTTAAACACATGAATTTTTGAAATGAACAAGGACCCTTATTGAGGTATTTTACCTCTGTTTTAAAATTGGTGCTCATGTGTTATTTTAAATGAGTGATTTATTCACACGAAAAGTGTGCATTAACCCATGTTTTGAAATTTATTCAAACCTTTTAAAATTTTCATACTTACATCGAATTATTTAGGGTTTATTTGAAATAAATAATTATTTTAAATAAAAGTTTGGAATTATTATGATGATTTTGAAAAAGAAGTGGTAATGATTTCCCATTTAATGTTTAATTGTATAAAAAAAATTAATTGAAATTGATGAATCTTTAAAGATTTTTTATCACTTTATGATAAATCTCTCGTCTAATAAAAACATAATGTTGCATTATTGATTATTGTGTTTCCTATTTATGGGTTTTGAAAAATTTGTTATTTAATTCAATGGATCTTGTGGGTGAGAGTTAGATGTGATTTTAGGGAAGGAGCCCATGATTGATACAGATATGGATCTATGTAAGATCTGCATAACATGTTTTTCTCATTCACATATTTTGAAAGATCAAGGTAACCTTGATAGTTAGATTGGATGATCTTGATGTATTATTCATTAGTGGACTAACACACCCATCAAGTGGATTTGTAGAGAACATAAAATGTTCATGTTATGAATGTGTGGTTTGGAAAGTGAGTGTGCATGGAACTAGTTTTCTTAAGACCTGTGATACTATATGTAATCCTAAAAATTAGTTATAATGATTTCTGATTGTATATTCTATGATGGACTCACTATTATACCAAGGTAGTACCCATGATATCCATATACTTGATACTAGATACATAACAATATTTATTGTCACTGCTTAGCACCAGAGTTTCCTTGATTTATTGATTACAAATATTGATTGATATTTATTTTGATATGCGGTACCATGACTCTATTATATTGAATTTTCTACAACATTTATATCAAATTAATATTCTCATATTATCTTGATTATATGAATTTATATTTTGAAATATTTTTCAAGAAAATGTTTAGTTTTTTTATTATTAAATGGTATGTTTTACATATTTGGTTTGATAAATTGTTTTGAAATGATTAAAAATCTATTTTGAATCTAAAATTCATACAATAATTATTAGACTTACCCATTTAAATATTTGAATTACCTTATGAAGTAACGACATAAAATATTTGGTGAAATCCTACTAGGATATATAGATCATGCCATTCTTGTAACATTTAGTGTTTGCGGCTCTCTTATCTATATAGTAGGTGTTAATTATCGTTTCTCCATTTGTGGGTTAATTTTAGGTTGAGTAAGGGAGGATGACATGGGATATAGTGGGTGATCATGGTCCACCAGGATATGGGTTTTTAGTTTCATGTTTCGCTTTCAGTTTTTATAGAGTATCTTTATACTCTGAGATGTATGTATTGATTTATGTATATGATATTATTCCTATAATATACATTGATTATTGTAATATTTTATAAGTGAAATAATTAAAAAAATTATTTCTTGATTCCTAGTTGTATGTTTATGTCCTATGGATATTGGGAATTCTCTTTTGGTTAGGGTTGAATTGTGTAAGATATAAGTTTGGATGATATTCTGAGTTGCCACATTACAAATGGTATCAAAGTGTGGTTTTTACTTTAAGTAAAGAACTTTTCCTTTAGATAGCATATGTTATTTGGTGTGAATCATGGTAGAAATAATATTAATAATGTGCCAAGAATCAAGAAGTAGTTCATTATTGGGTGTTCTATCCCCAACACTTCACAATGAGACCTGAGTTACCAAGGATATGGGGACTTTTGTCTTTGTTTTAAATTATTGATTTTATGAAGATGATTTGAATTTAGATTATAGATGAGATTATATTTGATTTTTGGAATCTCTTATATAGTTCTTGATTAAATGGAAAGGTGACCAAAGTACCACTATACCTTCATGGTTTGGTAAACTATGGTGAATTAGTGTAACTAATATGTAATTAAATCTTGTAACTATTGTGTAATTAGTGTGTGGTTTACCATCCCACGCAACCAATCCATTCACAGTTATATTCTAACTTGAAATTTGAATCATATTCCATTATTTTCAGGATTAATTAACTTAAGTGGGGTTATTAGGAATAGTAATGGATGTGGTTGTTTCATGATCTTATGTGGTTTTTTTTGTTTAATCCCTTTTTAATGATTTTAAATCCCTTTTTAAAACCAAATTGCTGCTTAAAAAGTTTTTATTGGTATCTTTGATAAATTTTTTCATTTACCAAAAGGTGTGTTCATATGAAATGTTTGGTTTAGAAAAAACAGATTTTTTAAGTCTATTGTGTGATGTTATAAAGAATTTTTTTAGAAGAAGTTTTCATTTTTAATGGATTTTAAATAAAAATGGATTTGATAATTGGAAATGGGATTAATGATTTTGAAACCATGTAAAAAATTCCATGAGATAGTAAAGGATTTTTTAAAAATACTAATGGATGTAAATCAATATTCCTCATATAAAATGTAATTATTAAGTATTTAAAAATGGTGGAATCCTGCATGTTTTGAAATCAATGATTCTGAAATAAAGCGGTTTATAACTTGTTTGAATTAATTTGGATTTATTGTATTATGTTTTGTGTTTTTTATTATGCCTAACATTATGAGATTATGTTTCATGATGATAGGAAATATACCCAATGATTTTTCCATAAATGATAGAATATTCATTCATCAATCATGTTCTCAGAATTTCCCATCCCATTTTCGAGAATTGGCATCCCTTATTGATGACTCTACCTAGACTCTATATCAAGTGTTGGATACAAATTCCTTCCAAACCTTGAAACCCATACTTGACTTGTGGTATTGTTATACACATAATTATAAAGTTTAACAAATTTTATCTTGATTTATTAAAGTGTATTGAAGAAGTTTATGGGATTTTTTATTCTCTTAAGACTCTGGATTCTATGAGGGTCAAGTCTATCAACACATTATTTTAGGGGCTTTTCTTGGAGTGGTGTAAAGTTTGGATTCCCTATTCTCTATATGAAATAATTTCCTAGTAATTATTTAAGTTAATATTTCACAAATGGAAGTATCCTACAGAAGTAAAGAATGAAAAGATTTTCAATTTCTTTGGTTTTGGTCAAGATGAGTTATTGATTACGGAGTATTTCCTGAAATTCTCACATTTGGTATGTTTCATATCGGGGCTTGTCGGTGATTACACTATTAAGGATATTTTTTAGGAAATATATTCACTCATACCTATTAACCACCATTCCAATGGCTATCTTGTTATATTATTCATAGATTCCCAATAAGGCTTGTTTAGCTGAACCGAAGTAATAAAAACAACAATAATGGAAGAATTCTTCTTTTATGGTTGATAAATATGAATATACTACTCTTTATTACACATTAACTTTTGATTTATGAAATATTATTACATATATTACAACCTAAAATAATGATAAGTCCAGTTTCTTTAGGAATTGGGTACATTACATAACAACTTAAAATAGAAAATATATAATCTTTATTGAAAACCTATTTTACATGATTGTACTTAAAACTACATGGGATAACCTGGGGACATATATAATAAAGGGGTTACCTATAATGCCTAGTAAGGAAATAAAAATAGAATAACATGAAGTGAGTAATACATGTTACACAATAGGCATATAAATGAGTCATAAAAGTGGTGATAATCATAAACATCAACAATAAGACATGATATAGCATGATAACGTAAATACAACATGGTAAATTGGAAAAAACTTAAAAATTGCCTCATAATCATAGGGAAGGGGTAAATGAAAAGAAATCATGATGTAAAAATTCATGTGATGTTTTATGTTCACTCCCAAATCCCTTGAGTGATGTATCATAACACTAAACATTAACTAATGCATTAGAGCACTATATAATTCTTATTGTAGCTGTCACTTTAATTTCATTCTCATGCTTAAGTGTGCCACATAGATCATACAACATGGAATAATTTTTCATCACATTTTATTCCACGATCAAGGATTTTGGAATACATGAATGTAAGTACCTGATAAAATAAGTATAAGTTCATAAATTGCAACACCCATGATAGGATTTAGGTGTGGGTATTCACCACACATTTTTTTGGCATGAAATCTTGTAGTGAAAATTTGGTAGTATAACATGGGAACATAAATGTTCATCTTGGGAGGGATTAATGAGAGTGAAAGAGGTCTTTGGTAATTTATAATTCATAATGTATGTATGATAAATGTGTTAAAACACACAAAGAAATAGGAATTGAAAATAAAGTGGCATAAAATGAAGAAGATTCTTGAATAAAGGGAAGAAAGAGAGGATCCCTTACCTTTAGAGTGTGAATCCAAATTCCTGGGATGATATTATTGAGAGATTGGGGGAACCTATAGAGGGATATAGATAATGGGTAAGAGTAATGATGTACTCTATATATTTTCAGTATAGAGAAGTGGGATCTCTAGTGGGTTGATATAGGAATGAATGGTGAATTTGTTATCATTTCTCAAAACATAGGCTTTAGACTCTATATAATAAAATAACTAAAAACACAAACTTTTCCATGGTTTCTACCAAAGGAGGGTGGTTTTAATTATTTTATTAGGTTAAGGGTTGAACTTATTAAAATATTACCCTTAGTGTTGTGAAGGTGAGTCATACTCTTAAAGAAATTATTTTAAAAGATTAAAATATATTATAGGTTTTTTAGGATTCATAAGGGACTTATTAAATTAATAAAATAAACTAAATATTAAATTATTTTAAATTTAAAACATGTATTTGGTCTCGGATATCCATTATGGTATTTATTGCTTATTTTTTAGGTCATTATTATGTCATAATACACACCATATATTTATACCGTATTTAATTTTTACCTGCAAATTTGATTGTCTCTGAAAATTATAAAAAATTAACCACAGTATAATTTTGACTTGTTGATTCCAAAAATAATATAAATTTAATCAAAATAGTTTTCTAAATATATTTATTTTTATTTTAAAAATAAGAATCAATATTTATTATGAAATGATATGTTTTTTACGATAAATTTTTTTGAAACCTTATAAAAAATAAATTTGACTTAATAAAATTTATATGACCATTTATAAAAATTATTTAATAATAATATTTCAATAAAATATTATTTATTTTAAAAATCCATTAATTCATGAAAATAAATTTCAAAATTGAATTTGAATGTTACTTGAAAATAAAAATTAAAATAATTCATAAACTAATGATAAGAAGTAAATATAAATATTATTCAATTAAAAATGAAATATACATTTTCATATTATCGTAATATTGATACATATCCCTCTAATACACTAGAAAACTCCTTAAGGGTAAGGTGTGCAATGGTGAGATTTACATGGGTTGGTTCGACGTACATGTTTTGGGATGTGATCTCAATGAGATTAAAATTATTTTATAAAAGGATTCTCTCATGCTTAAGTTATTGGATCTCAAATTGGGATTAGTCAAGGGAAAATCACAGTGATATGATCTCCCTCAAAACTCTGATAAATTGGATTTTTATGGAATGATTCTACTCATTGAGACCCTCACTTCCTTTGTCTCTGTCAATTGGATATGTTAAAACCTTATATTTATACTAATCATATGATCACTATTCAAAAGTTGTATTATTAATGGTAAATATGCATAACATTATTTTAAATATGATTGGATATAATAAAAAATAAGTTCATGTGTCTTCTATGTCCATAAAAAATAATAAGTCCTTAAATTAAATAATAAGGGGAATTTTATTTATAATAGTTTAGGTCTTTACAATCTTCCCCCTGTCAGAAATTTTTCCCTCTCAATTTTCATTTTACACACTAAAATAGAAGAGTTTAACTCTGTTTCATCACATCCTCTTGTTACCATGTCACTTATTCAAACATGGATTTTCTCCCTTGCACTTTGACCAGGTGAATTATCTTATTTCATAGAGATTTGTCTCTAAGATCAAAGATATTCACTGGTTTATCCTCATATTTGATAACATTATCCAATGGTACCACCTCTATATTGAGTACATGTGAGGGGTCTGGTTTGTAATTCCTTAAGAGGGATACATGGAATTCATTATGTACTTAAGATAGGTTAGGTGGGATTGTTATTTGATAGGTCAATATTCCAATGTGATCAAGGATTTCAAAGGGACTAATATATCTTGGAAAAAGATTTCCCTTCTTCCAAAATCTCATGAACTTATTACATATAGATATTCCAAGGAATACCATGTCTCCAACATCAAACTCTAGGTCTCAGCAATAATTTTTAGCATAGATCTTCTATTGACTCTGACCATCCTTGATGTGCTACTGAATGGTATTAACCTTTTCTACCATATCCTAAAACATTTCTGGTCCTAAAATTTTTTGTTCCCTAACTTCATCCCAACATATAGGTGTTCTACACATCTTCACATAAAGGGATTAATAGGGATCCATTTGGATACATTATTTGAAACTGTTATTATATGAGAACTCAACCAGAAAAATATATTTATCTCATCCTCCTTTGAATTCAATTGAGCGTGCTCTCAAAATGTGATTGAGTGTTTGGATAGTATATTCATATTTTTCCTCAGTTTAAGGGTGATAATACATAATGAATTTCAAATTAGTATTTATATCATTTTGGATACACTTCTAGAACATGGAGGTAAATATTATATCTCAATCTAATACAATCAATAGTGGTATTCTATGCATCCTCAACACTTATCTAATGTATGTTCTTGAAATATAATAGAGTGAGAAGTCCTATCAAATTTCAATGAAGTGTTTAGTATTTGTAATATGATCCACCATAACCCAGATATAATTATTTCTTCTTGATGTATTTAGAAGACCAGTAAAATGTCCAAGGTGATTTTTTAGCATTCCCATATAGGAACGGATAACGGTTGCATCATCCCATTGGATTGTTTTCATTTATTATTTTAATTGATGACATAAAAGACATAATAATGTATATTCAATGATGTTCTTCTTCATATTTTACTACCAATAAGTCTCTCATAGATCTCGATACATATTTGTGCTTCCTAGATGGATAGAGATGGTGGATTTAAGTGCATCATCCAACAACTCTTTTTTTAACTCATGATTCGATGGTACACATGGTTCTGACCCAAATCTTACAACACATTATTAATTAACATTAAACTATGAGGATTTATATTTTCTTTTAGTTTCAAATTTATTATGAATTCCAAAACCATCAATTTGATCATCCTTTATCCTCTCAAGAAGAGGTGGTTGAGAAATCATTTGTGAAAGTATTGATGATGTTCCTTTGTTTATGAATCCCATGACTATACTTTTCATATATAATAATATTGGATCCTTTTCAGTTTTCATCAATAATAAAATTGATCAATTCTTTATAATTAGAGTTTCTTCCACTTTATTAACTTTTAAAGTATGATAGTGGATTGATCAGTTGTATTCCATGATCTTCTCTAACCATCTTTGTTGGTGCATATTCATCTATTTCTGTGTAAATATATACCTGAGGATCTTTTGATTAGTATATATTTCAAACTTTCTCCAAAATAGATAATTCCACCATATTTTCAATCTTAATATCACTATAGCCAAATCTGGATCATGCATTGGGTATTATTATTCGTGGACTTTCAACTTCCTTAAAAAATAGCATGTCATTTTTCATTATGGATTAACAATCATCTCAATCCCTTCATTAAATCATCACTAAATACCATGAAAAGATCTCCACTTGTGGGTTGTGTGAGTATATGTGTAGTGATAAGCCTCTTTTTCAACACCTTGAATTTATCTTTACATTCATCATTGCATTAAAAATTAAATCCTTTCTTATTTAAGTTATTTATACGGTTTGAATATTAAAATAAATTTCTCACAAATCAACAATAGTACCAAGATAATTTAATGAATCTATGGATATCTATCACATATTCTGGCCTTATCCATCATTAAATTTCATTTATATTTTAAGAGTCCATAGATATCACATTTCTTGTGATAATATTTTCCAATGATGATTCAACAAAAACTCACATTTGATGTACTTTGCATAAAGCTTCTCCTTTTGTAAGGTATTTGGTACAATGCTCAAATTGTCTTCATGATCATCCTTGATTTTGGAGTATATTAGAATATCACATTCAAAAAATTCCACAAATTTATCGAGGTAATATCTATATACTCTATTCATCATGTATATAAATATTTCTAGATCATTAGTGAGTTTGAATGGAATTATTATGAACTCATTATGCTTTAACCTTTTACGAAAAACTATCTTGGGGATAACCTCCTTCTTCAACAACAATGGGTTATATCCTGACCACAAATCCACCTTGCAGAATTATTGTTCTCCATGTAGATGATAAAATAGGCCATCAATATATGGTAGAAGAAACTTTTTCTTTATCTTGATCTTTTTTAGATCATGATAATCAATTAAAAGGTGCATATACACATCTTTACTCTTGATGAAGAGGATTGGTGTAGTCTAAGGTGAACCACTTGGGTGTATGACCCTTTTATCCAGATTCTATTATAGTTTTGTCTTCATATCTTCAAGTTCCAAAATATCCATTCTATATGTATTCTTGAATAATAGTAATTCCCCAGGTATAATCTCGATGGAAAATCCAACCTCTCGTCTAGGAGGAAGACCATAAAATTATTCAGGAAACACTTTAGTATATTCCCACACAATGGGAATGTCTTAAAGGATTATTATTTCCTTAGAATAGATAATATGAGAAATATATTCTTGATCACAGGTAATTAATATCCTTTCTTGAGATGTTGGTGAAAAATAATATTCATCCATCTCTTTGTATTTATATAGAATCAGAGGCAGATTCATGATATGAAGAGTGATTTATTTATCACATCAATTTTTATCAGCTCTATATAGGTAAATCCAATACATAACTAGAATTGTATAAAATTCCTCCAAAGGGAGTATCACAAGGTTTTCTAGGAATTTTATCTCACAAATTTTGATAGGGGAGGAGTTATATAATTGGGGAGAAATAATTGACCCATTTTCTATTTTCACTTATAGCTCTACTTCCATGATTTGTTGTTTTGTTTGAATTTTTCTACTAAAATTTCATTATATAAAGGAATGAGTAGAAATAGAATCAAAAATTGTGATTTATATTCTTGATTAATAACTAGTGTACCTTTCATTGATTCATTTTCAAGATCCACCTTAGTGGTTGTGATGGAAAAAGTTCTCCCTTTATACCTTGGAGGTTATTGGTTGTCTCTAAAAACCCTTGTCTCAGTGAATTGGATTTCAAAGTGATCTAGTTCCTTACATTTTAAGTAATGAAAAATCCATTGAGGTTCTAAATGAGCATTCCTTTCCTCCATCACTTAAGTGGGTTTCTACTATTGGTAATCTCAAGCTAGGTGTCTTTCATTCCCACTCTTAAATCATTTCCTTTTTCCCATTAGGAAATTTTAGGGGTGCTTCTTTATGCACTTATTATAAGTGGGATGTTGAAATTTTTTATCACCATTATATTTCTCTTCAGACCTCAAGAGTTAAACTTGACTTTCCAAATCTAATCCTCAGGATACCCTTGAGATTATTTGATCTCCATTTCAATTTTAAGGCCACATCATTCAATTTACTTGAATCTATCAAAGTCTTAGCTCTCCAGTTCTTTTAGTAGACTAGGTTTTATCCCACCAAAGAAGCAGTCATCCATGAATTTATTGTAATGATAATGAATGAGACATATCATGTTGGTCTTTTTCAGTTTTCCTCATACGCCCTGATAGATTCTTCATCTTTTTTTTGAGATCAAGGATATATCTTTCCATTTTAATTCATAGGGTCAAGGAAAATATTTATCAAAAAACATTTTTTGGAATTCCTCCAACCCCATCACATCAATCAATTCCTTGGGATTCTTATTATTGATCAATGTCCACCACTGATCAGCTTCTCCCTCCATATGATAAACAGCCAGTAGAAAATTTTCATGATCAACACATTTATTGATGGACAAGATATTATCAATGGATTCGATTCATTATTCCATGATTAAGGTATTGGATGATCTATTTAAAGTCAAAGTCATTTATCTCATAAAGGTCTTAACTGTAGCTTGTTCTTTCTTAGGTGGATTTAGGTGCTCCTCCTGAACATGGATTCTATTTAAAACCTGAATCAATTAAGAGATTATCATCATAATGTTTTATATTCTCCCTCCCATCAGGTAGGGTGTATCGTTGGGAAAGTCAACACATTTCCATTCACATTGGTTGTTTTACCTGATTCATCCTATTTCAAACCATTGTATAGAATAAAGGAATAATTAGGGATGATTTTTTTTAATATATTAAACACGTAAATGGTAATCCAATTACATTAAAGAGATAACATATAAATTACATGTATTTTATTAACTTATGAATTTCTAGGATTCAATCTATGTTGTCCATGATCTATTTTCTAACATATCCTCTTATGGGAATTTTTTTCCCTTAAAAATGGTTCGTAGTAATCTTATGAACTTACAAATATAAATCCCCAGTAAGTGTAGAACCAGGTTTATAGAAAGGATCATTGTCTTGAACCAGTTCCTGGTTGATTCTAGCTCAATGTGGTGTTTTCAGGTTTTACCCCTATTTACATTTTTTCCAAAGCCACATCCACTTGTAGTATCCAAAAATGGATATATTTTCTTGATAAAACACTTACTCTATACTTACCAAAATTTAGGTATGTTTTCTTATACATTGTCTTATCCCTAAATATTTCACTAGATTTTTTTAATCCAAAACCCAAAAATAACTAAACTTTTTCTTTAACACCAACTATTACAACCCTAATCTTTGTTAAATATTAACTCATAATTTATTACTTAAGATTACAAGTATTAAAACTTGGGAGATCGATAATTATAGTTTATTTAGGAATTAGGTACATTACATTACAACTTAAAAAAGATATAAATAATTTTATACAAAACTTCCTTACCATATTTTTACTTAAAATTACATGGGATAACATGAGGACACATAGAAGAAAGGGGTGAGATACAAAGCTCGGTAAGGGAATAATCATGGAAAATCATCAAGAGAGTAATAAATTTTAGACAATAGGAATATAAATGGGTAATAAATTGGTTTAAAATTATAAACATGAACAATAACACATGATATTGTATGATAACATAAAGGAAACAAGGGTATTGTGGAAACAACTTAAACACTGCATCATAAAAATAGGTCAAGGATAAATGAAAGACATCATGATTGAGAAAGACTCATGATGGATTAGGTTCACTACCTAATCCCCTGCATGATTTAAAATGAGACTAAAACATTATCAAATGCATTGGAGTGCTATATAATTCTAGGTGCACCCATCATTTTCATTTTATTCTAATACTTAAGTGTTCCACATAGATCATACACAATGTAATCACCTTTCATCACATTTTATTCCTCGATCAAGGATTATGGAGTAAATTAATGTATTTCCCAAATCCAATATGTTTATATTCATAATGTTGAATTCCATTGATAATAATTGGGAATGGGTATTCACTACACATGTTTTTGGAATGGATCCCCATAGTGATGAATCGATAGCATAACGGGGGAACATAAATGTTCATGGGTGAGATTATTGAGAGTGAAATGTGTCTCCAATAATTTATAAATCATAAGGTTAGTAATGTACATGTGTAAAAACACACCCCAACATTAGTAATTAAAAATAAAAGGGCATAAAATGAAGAAGATTCTTGAATAAAGGGAAAAGGAGAGGATCCCTTACCTTGAGAGTGTGTCTCTAAATGATTGGGAGGAGCTTCTTGAGAGATTAAGGGATCCTTAGTACGACTCTATATTGGGGAGGTCAGAGTAAGGATGTGCTCTAAAGATATTTACTGAAGATAAGTGGCATCTTGGGTGGGTTTATATAGGAATGAGTGAGGAATTATTTATCATTTCTCAAACAACAGTTTTGGACTCCATTTAATAAAATAACCAAAAACACAAACCTTACCATGATTATTTCCAATTATTTATATCAAAGAGGATTTTTTTTAATTATTTTATATTTAAAATTGAAAAACTTATTAAAATATTACCCTTTTTGATGTGGAGGTGATTCATACTCTTAAAAATAATTTTAAAAGCTTAAAATATATTATGGGCTCTGTAGGATCCATAAATTCTGTATAAAATTATTAAAATAAACTCAAGATAACATTATTTTTAATTTAAAACATATATTTGGTAGTGGATACCCATTATAGTATTTATTAAATCATTTTGGGTCATTATGATGTCATAATACACACGGTACATTTAAACCTTATTTAATTTTTATCGGAAAATTCGAATGTCTAATAAAATTAATAAAAAAAGTAACCATAAGATAATTTCAATGTGCTAATCCAAAAATAATATTAATTGAATCAAAAATAATTTTATTAATATATGAATTTTCAATTTTAAAAATAATAATCTACATTTATTAAGAAATGATAGGTTATTGACAATAATAGTTATCGAACCCATATAAAAATGACATTTGACTTAATAAAAGTTATATAACCATTAATAAACATTATTTAATAGTAATATTTCAATAAAATATTTTTTATTTAAAAAATATATTAATTCATGAAAATAAATTCCTTAATTGAATTTGAATATTACTTGAAAATTAAGATCCAAATGATTTATAAAGTAATGATAAGAAGTAAATATAAAAATCATTCTATTAAAAATAAAATATACATTTTCATATTATTGTGGTCTTGATACATATCCCTTTAATACACCAAAAAAAACATTCTAATGGTAAGGTGTGTGATTGTGATATTTTCATGGGTTGGTTCAGCGTACATGGGTTGAGTCGTGATCTCAATGAAATTTAACTTCTCTCACAAATAATTTCACTCCTGGTGATGTTGTTGGGTCTAAGATTGGGCTAGGTCAAGGGTAAATCCCAATTATGTTATCTCCCCATGAGTATCTAACAAATGGGATTCATAGAGTATGATCCTTTTGGTAGAGGTCATCACTTCCTTTGTTTTTGTCAATTGGATTTTTTAAAACACAATATTTATAATAATCATATGATTACTATTCAAAGAATATATTATCAATGGTAAAAATTATTAACGATATTTTAAATATGATTATATATAATAAAACCAAATAAGTGCATGTGTTTTATCTATCCATAATATATAATTGTACATTTAATTAAATCATAAGGGGGATTTTATTTATAATAGTGTAGGTCATTACAAGAATGGACAAATTTCTCAATAAAATAAGAGTCTAGTCATTTTTTTACTTTGTAGAGAACCTATTCATTCTAAGATATTTTGTTTCAAATATATGAGTGTTTTTAAATAGGGTTTCTATTTGGTTCACCTAAATAATTTTTGGATGTTGGTCCACTGTAAAGGGAATTTTTAGCTAGGTTCATCAACTTCTGACTATGGGGGTAGTAGATACTTCATGATAATAAGCCTCTAGTTATAGTTCCCTGGTATTTCTCTATTTTTGAGACATTTTATGATCTTGTTTTTTTGATATTGCAGTTTTGTGTGATTTTTTTTACTTTGGACGAGTTTCCCTTTTTAACTATCGACCATCTACCTTACAAGATGAGTGAGGGATTTCTTCTTTTGTTATCATTCCCTATCATTCGGATTAAAATCTTTCAAGGGATATAAATCCCTATAGTGAGCAGTTTTTTATAACCCATTACCTATTTTAAGGTGTTTTGATGCATTTATTTGAGTTTCCAATGATTATATCTCTTCATGTGTTGTTTCTGGTGTTTTATCATATTTTTTTGTAGGTTTCTCAGCCTTTTTATGGTTTCCACACAGTTTGGAAACCCATACAGCCTAACCAAGAAACATTTCATGTATCCTTATTAGGGGCACTTAGTTTTTACATATTTATGCAAACCTTGAAACCAAACCATGTAACCTACACAGAATGGGTCACACGGTTAGCACACGGTTAGAATAACAGTGCAGCCTAAGCATTCAGATATTCTAATGGATATGTTTGGGGCACATAGTTAGGCATACGGTTAGTACTATCTATGAAACCTAACCTAAGAAATATTGAATATGGTAATTAAATCCCCAAAAATTGTAATAAAAATCTTGAAAATTTCATACGTAACCCTAAAATCCTCCCACTCAAATAAAATTTGATCCTTTGTCTTTAAAGATCCATCTAGGGGCATATTGTCTATACCAACCACATTTAAAGGAAGATAAATATTTTTCTAGAAGTGGTGATCCTCTTCTCTTGAGTTTTGTTCCCTTTATTATTTTATCAATCTTCATCTTTTGATCATTTATCTAGAGGAAATGTCATCCTTGTGATTAATTAGATCATTAATTATTGATGTCTAATTGTGGTATAGGGTCTTATATTATTTTGGGATTCTTCTAATGAGATTCTGTGATCATAATCAGAGGTGACACATCTCAGGTCCATTATGGTTGGATTATAGATTCTCTACATAGTTTTTTCTATGTTTTCCCTTATATTGTAAATCATTTTTAATGAATGTTTATAGATATGTGCATCCTTCTATAACATGTTCTATAACTGTTGATATAAAATTCCATTGTGAAATCCTCTTTGATCTTCCTTTAAAAAAATTAGACAAGCAATGACTTCATTCTCAGGGTTTTATTAAAGGTGAATGGTATGTTGATTTTAATTCTCTTTCAAAGAGTTTTTCAAGGTTACCCTGTGGAATGTGAAGACATAGGCCAAGTTTTGATTTATAATGTGAAATTCATTGATTTTAATGAAATTAGTTAAGCTATTTGATGTTTTATAAATTTTTTCAAATGCTTGAATTTGTGATATTACCAAGAACCGTCTTTGAATGGTTTTACATTTTTAAAATGTGCGTTCATGGGTTATTTGAAATGAGTGATTTATTCATAAGGAATGTGAGGGGTAAACCCATGTTTTAAAATGTATTCATACCTTTTAAAAATATTACACTTACTTTTAATGCTTCATTGTTTATATTAAATAAATGATTTTTTAAAAGGATCACTTGTTATTATTATGAATATTTTTGAAAGGAAGCATCTATGATTTCCCATATGAATGTTGAATTATATAAAAGGATTTGAATTGAAATAGATTATTTTTTATGGCTTGGTTGGCACATTATGATAATTATAAATTTTAATAAACCCTTCATTTAACTTTCTTGATTATTTTACATCCCATTTATTATTTTTAAAAAATGGATTATTTATATCAATGGATCTTGGGGGGTGATAGTGAGATCTCATTTTAGGACATGAGGCCATAATAGTTATTGATAACAATCAATTTATAATCCTCATAACTTTTTTGTATCCCTCACCTATTTTGATTATTTATGGTAACCTATATATTTACATGGGATAATCTATATATATTCTTAATTACCAGACTCACACCCCATCTAGTGGATTCGTATTGAATATGAAACGTTAAGTAAAAGGACATACAACCAGAAAAGTGGGTGTTCAAGGAACTGGTTTTATTGAGGCCCATGAGAATATATATAATCCCTTTTAACAATAATTATGAGTTTTACTATATATTATATGGAATAATCACTATCATAACTAGGTCGTATAAATGACATCTATATAGTTGATACTCAATATATAACCTCATTTATTGTCACTGCTTGGTACCAATGCTTCCTTGCTTGATTGATTACTTCTCATGATTGATCTTTTAATCGGTATGTGGTAACTTGACTCTACTATATTGACTTATGTATTGATTTTATATCAAGTGAATATTATCATCTACTATTGATTATCTGACTTTATCTTGTGAATTATTTTTCGATTCTTTTTCAAGATTTTTTTTTTTGTTTTTAATTTTTTAAATGGAATTTTTTAAATATTTTGTTTGATAAATGATTTTGAAATTTTTATACTATATTTTTAAACTAAACTTAAAACTATCATTATTATACTCCTACTTTAGAGTAGTTGGATTACCATATGAAGTAACTACATAGAATATTTGTTGACATCCAATTGGGATTTATAGTTGACACTATACTTGTACTGTTTGGTGTTTGCAACTCTATTGTTTATGTAAAAGGTTCTTGTGCTCTCATCTACCTTTGTAGGTTAATGATAGGTTCAAAAACGGTGGATAACTTGGGACATTTTTTGTAGTCATGGACCACCTAGAGATGGGTATTGGTTTCTATGTTCCATATTTAGTTTTTATAGAGCCTCTTTATAATCTGAGATGTATATATTGATTTATTTATTTTCTATTACTTCCATATTGTAATTTTATTATTTTCATTTTTTATGTGTGAAATCATTAAAAATAGTCATTTATTCATGCACATGTTCTTTTGACCATCCCATTGAGGTTGGAAATGCTCTTCGGGTTAGTGTTGAATCGACTAAGATATTATTTTGGATTGTATTCTGAGTTGGTTCATTACAAAATTGTTTTCCTTAATTAATTTATTGGTTATTTAATCAAAAATATAACTCATTATGGTAGAATATCATTTATGATAATCATTGTTGAAAAAAAATTATCCTTCTTCTACCCAGGGATCCATTGGTAAAGATAATTGAAAAATCCAACTAAATTCACATAGAAATTTTTTATAACATTCATCTTGAATGTAAAAAACTTAATAAAATATCACAATACTCTTTTGTTCATTGAAATCATAATGATCTATTGGATACATTATAATAACATTGTAAAAATAAATTTTATCACATTACACAGTTTGAGAGAAATCATATGGGACTATATCAAATTTTTAACATGGATGATCTAGAAAAAGAGATGACTTTCCTCTATTCATATACAATATATATAGAGATATTTGAGTCACATATATCTTTATTTTTTTATAATTTTTATTATTATCATAGGTTCCATACTTTATTCAAAAAATTCATGTAAAAACATACCATCACGTATGATGGAACACATGTTCAGGAGGATATTCACAACATTATGTTTGAAACCCAATGTTGTTTATATATTTTTATCTCTATCGGTATCCATTTAAAACAAGTTGAAAAAACAATTCAAGTATAAAATAAGATAAGTATCACGAAAATATATTGTGTTATTATGATAACATTGGGACTCTATCAAGTATAACATGAGACCTAACATATTGAAATTAGGATTGGAATGAATGTTGATCAATATTACAAAGGTAAGAATCATTTTAAAAGTTTTCTTAAATTTTAATTTGAATCATGATTGAATTAATTAAATTTTAAAATTTTAGAAAGGAATTATTATAATAATGGTTAATGTTTTGATAAGAATATTAAATGAAGGATTTTGTTATTTTCATTAATATTAAAAATTTTATGAGGATCTATAAATGATTAAAGAGAATATATGTTTTTTGATTTTTTTATGAAAATTTGGAAACATGTGTCAGATTTATTTTATACCATTTAATATTAAATTAGAGAAATTTTGATATTTTAAGAACATAGGTTCATAGGATAAAAAACATTTGGGTTAAAATTTTCTTGATGTTAAGGCGGTTATAATCAATAAAGATTATTTGATTTTTGAGGAAAAATGTGCGTGGTTGAAAAATGAAGAGGTCAAAAAGTGATTTTATGATTAATGATATTTTGAGTATTTTAATCTTTTTTAAGGTAAGTTTATAAGAATTATAAAAATATCATTTTAGGAAAAGTACAACAAATATGATGGGTGGAAACCCATCACATCTGATATGGTCATGGGGCATGAGCTCACAACTAAAGGGGGGTAATGGTGAAATACCTACCACTAGACTATGTGATGTTATGGTTAGTAAGAGATTTATTTATTTTAAATGATGTTATAGATAAAAATTAATGTAATTGTGAGAGCATATTTTTATCATAGAGACAACCGTGGGATTAAAAAAATTATTTTCAGATTAAGTGATTAATAATTTTATAGAAGATGATCATTATTTTTATAAAATTATGTTATTAATGTAAGAAAAATATTATGGGATTTTATTTGATAATTAAAGGTTGAATTTATTTTGTAAGTATATATTATTAAAAAAATGTATTTCTGGGGATTCAGTTTATTTATTGAAATTTTTATCTTATCTTGGAGATTATATGATTAGTTCATATACATTTTAGGTATGAGACATTAAGAGTGATTTATGTTATTTGGAGAAAAAATTTAAATTCATCATAGAGGAATATGTGAACAAATTATTTTAATCTTTTGGTTTCAATTAAATTCAGAAATATTTGGAATAATTTTAAGGATTCTTATTTATGGAATGATTTATCTTAAACATTAGTTATTACTAATGGTTTTTTGATATGAATAATATAATGGTTTGTAAATTTTTCTATTTATATTACCTTAAAAAAATATTGGTTTTGGATACTTTTAAAGATAATAGGAACAAATTTATATCCATTTGTCAAATATTTTATTTGTTATAAATTGATTTTAGTGATCTCAGATAGAAGAATTCATCTTCAATACACATCTTTTTTATAAAAATATGATATTGTGGTGGAGTTGATTAAAGGAATAAATTATATTTATAAAGTAAGTGTATTTATATATATTCTTAATGAAAATGGTAATTGATTATTTAATTCTAGGAAAATTATATTTAAAGAAAAAATATCATATTACCATATTTTCTAATGAAACAGTGGTCTTTGTCACAAATCATTGGTTTATGTTTTTATGGATGTTTAATTTTACAAGATCATTCAATTTATTTTGATCGATGATATGTATAACTCTTCATAATTGAATTGGGATTATGGTTTTCCTCCATTTCAATATCATCAATTTCCAAAAATGTTCTCCAAATTGGAATCCTATTTATGTGTTATTTCATAAAACCTTTGTATTTTCTTTTCCCTCTAATCGAGAAGAAGATTTATTAACAATTTTTATGATATGGGATTAAAATAAAGTTATTTTATTATTTAAAATATTTCATAAAAGAACTAAAGTTCATATTGAGATTTAATAACTTACAAAATAGTGTGTTAATGTGACCCCCCGATATTATTTAAAAAGAACATTATATTCAATATCATATATGAAACGCCACACTATGCTTAAATAATCAAAAAACATATATTAACATTATAACATAGTCAATAAGTTTTCTAGTAATAATATGAATAACTACATTATTAAATATATTTAAATTTCATTGTCAATATATATGTACTGATATATTCTTAGTAAATAATCCCTCAAATTTTTGTAATGTCATTTTATTAATTAAAAATATATTTTATTATACTTTTTTTATTTTTGTGAGATTTTTTTTTAAATTTTAGAAAATTTATATGATAAAATATTAATATTTTTTATATCAAAATTTCAAAATTAACATAGGGTGAATTTTTGGTATTTTTCAATGAATATTGATTTTTCATTGAATAGTGGAAAATACAAATTATTGTAAAAAAATAATTTATTTTCAATAAATTAAGTAATTTAAATATTTAATTATAATTAATCCCTAATTTCATAAAACATAATTTTTATTCAGTTATATCTAATCCAATTAATTACATTTTAAACATCTTTATACTGGATTTTAGTATAAGATTATTTTTCGACTTAATAAAGGATTGTTCTAAAACCTATTTTAAACTGCATAATGTTTATACATTTTAATTAATTAAAAAAATACACTAATTAATAATTATTTAAATTATTTTTATACATAATATATCTATAAATATTATTTTAAATTTATAAAATGATTAATATTAGTTATATTGTTAATATAATACCATCTTATTATTTGAAAATGCATTTCTTGAAAAATTGTTCTTCAAAAAGTTTTTTGGGGTCATTTTGAAATTAAATTTATTTGAATTTAATTTCATAAAATAGATTAAATATTTGGACTCATAATAATTTATATTATAATATACATAATTTGTTTTATAATAAATAGGGAAAATACTAAAAAACTCTTTACCACAGTTAAGGTTAAAATAGAATTAGTAGGGGTTAAATAAATATATAAGAGTTACAATGACCTAATAATTTGTATAGAATCTATTTGATGATCATATTTTAAAATTATATCATAAATGTTTTGACAATGATCCATTATTAATCATTTTTCATGTTTAAAATGTTGGTATAACATTTTATTTTCAAAAATTCCAAGTGTGTCATATCCCCCGCTTATAAATGGACACACCCAATCCTCTAAACTTCATAGATTTGAATAATTTTTTTCAATAAAATATGGTGAATAAATCTCATACTAATATTTCTCCACATTTACTATAGGTCTTGGTTATATTTTATTTCTAATCTAGGAAGGATTAGGTATATTCTTGTAGTTTGATGAATATGTATTGTTTTGAATATATCATTTTTTATGTTTCTTCTTCCATATATTTCTGATATTCTTCAATCATGATGTTATAATAACAATATTATATAACATATACTGATAATTTATTAATTTAATTTAATTATCAACATTTATCTCTACATCCATCAAATGGGAAATTAATCCATCATTTATGTGAATGGTGACATACCGCCTCACCAACTAATGTAATTCATTTTCCATCAATCCCCCTCGTGAATTACTATAGTGATGGAATTAATTTTTATATATTATATTAATTAAGAATTTTAAATTATTAAAATATAATATATAATTTAATTTTTACATTTCTATTCAATAAAAAATGATAACATCATTCGACATATTGTGGTCTACCGCCTCTATGAAGATATGTGTTTCTTTTTCATCACGGAATCAGATTAATGATATATATAAGTACATTTAATGAAATAACATGGTATTTATTATATTATGATAAATATATAAGGATAAAATAATTCTTACCTTCTATCTATAATGAACATTAAAAAATGTAAATAATAATCATTTGAAAGTAAGACCTATCATCGCCATGATTGTAATGTAGTTCATTATTCATAAACATAATACATTATTTGTTTTAAAATTATAATGTATTTAAAAATAATATAAATATTTCATTATTATTATTTTATAGGTGATGGAATGATTAACTTTTATACCACAGTGAACCTCCTAGTGTTATTTCTTACATATGATCCAAATACCATCAAAACATCTCAATTGAATTTTAATGATTTTATAATTCTATATAGCTTGGTAAGAGATGAAATAATAGGAATAATAAACATAAAAATGATTCTAATGTTAGAAAATAATTGTCATAAGTTTATTATTCAATATGATAAATAACATGAGAGATGAATTTGACTCAAGGGAATGGATACTAACATAAATCCTCTTTTTTAATTATTTTAATGATTTTTTTTATAAACCTTTATCATCCATGTACTGCATCATATAAATTATTCAAAAAAATTATTATTTATAATTCAAAGGATTATAGTGGTCATTTAAGACCATATTTCACTTTCAGTACAATGTTTTTAGAAATGGAATCTTTTTAAGATATTATATAAGGTAATTTATTTTAAAAATATTCTTTGAATGTATCAATTTAATATAATTATCTTCCATGACAATTATTTTATGAATTAATTTTTATTTACATAAATTAACAATAAAGTAAGTTTTTATGTATCCATTTATGATCCTTAATTTTTATTAAAAAGGAATCCTTTTATGGAATGACTAACTTTATTTACAAAAGACAAACAGAATGTTCTATTTTATCATATATACAGAGAATGATTTTTTTTATGTTGAAATAATTTTTTTGAGGTTTTTTTTCATTATAATATTTCATGGTTTTCTAAAATAATTAAAAATTATCTCTAATTCTTTTGGGTAGTTTTTTAAAATGTTTTTTAAAAGAAAAGGGTATTTTGATATTGGAAAACTGTTTTTCAAACATGTTTAAAAGATTTTTAAGGGTTTTATGATGAAAAGTTGCAATCATAAAATGTTTTATTAAAGATATTACCCTAGACATTATTTAAATGACTAGTTGATCCCCATTATACCTTATAAGAGAGACACATATAGATTATATTAATGGCTGATCCCCATTTTATCTCATGAAAAGTAGGTGAGCCTGATATATATTATATTATGTTTGAGCCCCATTTTTTCTCTCATATGGATTAGTTAATGATTATTTTCTCTTTTTAATTATATTATATTTCATATATATGGTTATTACGACATGAAATGGTTCCCTAAATCTGAATTACTATGGTACCTACGTGAATTTTTTATTATTTCTAATGAGTTTTAATGGAAATAATGTGATTTCAAAAGGCATCATAATAATAATTTTAAATAAAACATGATTACTTTTCTAGTAAAACATTTGTGTTTTTATGAATATATTTTAATGGTATTTCATTATTTTCACTTAACTAATGATTTTATTATTTGTATTTCCCTTAGTAATATTTTTGGGATCATCCCACATTTTTAAAATGTTTTTCATAATGTTTAAGGATGGGTAATGGAAATGAGGATATCAAGATGAAATTCATAGTGATTATTCAGGAAAATAAAACATAATTCATTTCAAAATTCATATATTATGGGGAAAAGGATACTGATTATAAGTTTTCACCTTTTAATTTGTGGGTTTGTTATGTAAGAGTTATGAAAAAATTATTTAAAACTATAAGAATAATATAACATTGTGAAAAGAAAATGAATTCATGTCTAAAGGTAATAGAATATGTAATATTTATGTCCATGTCCTTATACATTCATTGAGTTTGTATAAAATTACATGCATGATGAGATATTATAGATTTTATTTTTTATTATATTATAGTGTCTTTTTTGTGGTTGATATCATATATATTGTTCTTACTTTTCTTTTATTGATGTTAATTCATACATATATACAAAATTACTTGAACCATATATTCTAGTATCTAACCTGGGAACTACTAGATGTAGGCATGGGAGTCATTATCACCAAATCTCATATGTCATCCGGAGAGGGGAACCATTCATGGGAGGTAAGGATAATTAAATTATTTATACTATTCTCTACCACAAATAAAAAAACCTATTATACCTTTGAGACATTTATTTGTATAATACATCCCAAATTATTTACATGAAATAAGGTGAATATTATTTCATCTACAGTCTTCATCAATTGAATTATTGTGAAAGTATATTTTTATAAATTTATGTTTTTTAATGAGACTCACTGAAGTTATTGTTGATAATTGTATATTGAGATATAATGTTAGGAATAATAAAAATTATTTACATTCCATCCTCTAATTCATTTCATTTATCATCAGGGAAATCATTTCATTTTCAATCACATTTAGAGTTGACAATATTCTTAATGCATCTAATAATTTTATAAAATTAAATCATAACATGAGAAAAAGTGAGAATATTTAAAAATAAAATAACCAAATTTTTTTTTCAATGTATATCTAAATATAGACACCTTATTTTAAATCTACGAAACCTTATATTTATCTAAGGTTATCCTTGGTCATCCAAGGTCATTATCTATGACACCTTACATTTAACCAACTTCTGGATGGGAAATATAACTGATTCTAGGAGGCATCTAATTAGAGTGTATAACTAATCACTAATTAAGAATATAATTAGGTGGTACAAAAAGATAATTATTATTGTATTGAGGCTTATAAACAATAATTATTTATGTTAGTGGACAATATGTGGTGGGGTTAAAACCAAAATTAAAAAGAGTAGTTCTCATTGACCAAACCTTGTAAAGAACATGTGCTAATATGTCTATTTATATGTACTGTATGTGAGGTGAGGTTGTGAGATATAAATTAATGTATTAGGAACAATAACAAGTTTCATTGGATATGTTTTAAGAAGATTTCATAAAATCATATGAACACATATTCAAACAATTTATTGTATCACATTAAATAGTTCATATAATATTTATTTTAAAATTTTTAAAACAATTTATTTGATATTTTAATTAATAAAATAATTTCAACATCACTATTGTGTCATAATTAATGATAATTATTTAATCCCTAAAAATTCTAAATAAATTCCTATGATGTAGATAATTGTATTAGATTTCTGGATACTATTCATGTTCAAAGTTTCATTAATTTTATCACCAAATTAAAATTATTATACTTATAAGATTTAAGATAGTGACATGTGGTCGCATTCTTTGGTTTTAATAATAATTAAATTATTTTCATGGAAAAAAGTTCATTAAATGAATATAATCCGACCCTTAGGTGATATGGGTCGACTTTTATTCATCCAATAGGATTTTGGCAGGTGTTAGGGTAATTTTATAATCTTATATTTACCCTTAATTACCTGATTTACCTTTAACTATGGTAAATAAAATTTACCGTAGTTACTACTCATAATGCCCAAAAATAAAAACTAGTCTATTAACATAATTTGGACCCTCTGATTCTAAATATGGAATCCATTTTTCAAAATTCAAAACATATAAGTTGCAGTAATTAATTTAAAATAAATCCCGTTGTTAAGAAAATGGGTTTTAGAAGTTAAAACATTGCCAAAGATTGAAATTTTTTTACCTATGAATTCAATGTGAAAGTAATGCTAATGACATAAATTATATTAAATTGTAAAAATATATTCTATTTATACTTTAAAACCATTCAATATTATAATTTATACATATAAATTATCTCAGTTAAAAAAAGTTGTTTTTAATTAAAAATTAGCGTATTTTTACTATTCATCAAAACATGAAAGTTATCAGAAAAATATAAAAAATTTATCCAAAGTAAATTTTTATACCCTGATTCAAAAGAAGAATTTTATTTTGTCAAATTTAACTTATAAACATGTCAAAAACTAGATTTAATGTGGGTGCGCCATCAAAAGGCGGCAAAACTGTATTTTTTTAAAAATATTTCTTTTATCCAAAAAAAGCTGATTTTGCTTTGATACCTCATTCTAGAAAATGTATAAGTTGAATTAAAATGTTATAAAATTCAAAATTCAGTTATTACTATTCATAATGGCTAGTTTTAATAATATTTTAATAGCATATCATTGTTCAGTGAAACTCGGTATTGCGTACGACGCAAGCTATCGAGGAAGGCCGCGGTCGCATGTAAAGCAAGCCAAGGTAGTGTTGTGTGTAGTGAAAGATTCCTTTGATGATTTATATAACATAAAATCAAAGTATTTCTCATAAAAGTCTCGGGTGTTACATTCTACCCCCTTTAAAATTAATTTCACCCTCAAAATTCATCACTTTGTAACAAACAGATGAGGATACCTCTCCCTCATTATATCCTCAAGCTCCCATGTAGCTTCTTCTAATTGGTGGTTCCTCTATAAAACTTTAACCAAGCGAGTGATCTTGTTTCGTAGGAATTTTTCACTACGATCCAGAATCTCTATCGGATGTTCTTCATAAGAAAGATCTTGCTCCAGTGGTACAACTTCTGAGCTGAGTACATGTGAAGGGTCAGGTATGTACTTCCTTAGGAGAGATACATGGAACACATCATGTACTTGAGAGAGATTCGGTGGAAGCGCCAATCGGTAAGCTACCTTCACAACACGATCTAGTATTTCGAAAGGATCGATATATCTAGGGCTCAACTTCCCCTTCTTTCCAAATCTCATGACCCTCTTCTAGGGAGATATTCATAAGAACACTTTATCACCCACTTCAAACTCTAGGTATTTTCTTCGGTTGTCGGCATAACTTTTCTGTCGACTGTAAGGTACTCTTATGTGTTGTTGAATAGATCTGACCTTTTCTTCCATTTCATCAACGAGATCAGGTCCTAATAACTTTCTTTCCCCAACTTCATCCCAACAAGTTGGAGTCCTACATATCTTTCCATAGAGATCTTCATAAGGAGCCATCTGAATACTGGAGTGAAAGCTATTATTACAAGAAAATTCCACCAATGGTAGGTGTTGATCCCAACCACCTTTGAAATCTATAGATCAAGCTCTCAACATATCTTCTATAGTTTGAATTTTTTTCCCAGACTGACCGTCTGTCTGAGGATGATAAGCAGTGCTGAAACTCAACTCTGTATCCAGAGTATACTAAAGACTTCTTTATAACTTTGAGGTAAACCTTGGATCCCGATCATATATAATAAAAAGTGGTACTCCATGAAATCTTACCACTACTTTTACATATATCCTGGAAAGCTGATCCAGAGAGAAATCCTCTCTAATAGCAATAGAAGTGTGAAAACTTTGTAAGATGATCAACTATGACCCAGATAGCATTATTGCCTTTGGATTTTTTAGGAAGTCCTGTGAAAAATTCCATAGTGATGTTTTACCATTTCCATTCGGGTATGGGTAATGGTTGTAACATCCCCTTAGACTTCTATCTCTCAGCTTTAACTTGCTGACAAACCAAGCATCGAGAGACATATTCAGCAACATCTCTTTTCATGCCATCCCACCAGAAGTAATCTTTTAGGTCCCTATACATCTTCGTGCTTCCAGGATGAATAGAGAATGAATAACTATGAGCCTTATCCAGAAGCTCCTTCTTTAATTCGGGGATGGGAGGAACACAAACCCGATTCCTGAACTTTATTTTCCCATCACAATCAAGGTTGAATTCAAAAATATTTATCACCTTCTTTTGTAACTCTACATCTTCTTTCTGTGCCTCTTTAATCTTAACATGTATATATGGTTGAACATTCATTTGAGAAAGATGCAATTTTCTCCCTTCCATTATAATTCCAAGATCCATCCTTTGTAAATCCATAAATATTGGATCTTTTGTGATCCTCATCATGGATAAACTGGCATGGTCTTGTCGACTTAATGCATCTTCCACCTTGTTTTCTTTCCCAGGGTGGTAATGAATTGAGCAGTCATAATCCTTAATCAGCTCCAACCATCTTCTTTGATGCATATTCAGCTCCTTTTGTGTGAAAATATACTTTAAACTTTTTATGATCAGTATAAATATCACACCTTTCACCATAAAGGTAATGCCTCCAAATCTTTAATGCAAAGATTACTGCAGATAACTCTAAATCATGCGTTGGGTAATTTTGCTCATGGATTTTCAACTGTCGTGAGGCATAAGCTATCACCATATCATTTTTCATGAGAACAAATCCCAGTCCCTTCTTGGATGCATCACTATATATCACAAACCTTTCTCTACTACAAGGAAGTGTGAGTACAGGTGCACTGGATAACCTTCTTTTCAACTCCTTGAAATTCTCTTCACATTCGTCCGTCCACACGAACTTAACTTCTTTTCGAGTCTACCTGGTGAGTGGATTAGATAATCGTGAAAAATATTTCACAAAACGTCGATAATGTCCAGCCAAACCAAGAAAACATCAGATCTCAGATACTGTTGTTGGTCTCGACCATCTTTCGATAACCTCTGTTTTTGCTGGATCCACAGATATCCCCTCTTTTGAGATTATGTTACCCAAAAATGCAACTTTTTAAAGCCAAAATTCACACTTGGTAAATTTGGCATAAATCTTCTCCTTTCTCAGGGTCTTCAATATAATTCTCAAGCAATCTTCATGTTCTTCCTTGCTCTTTGAATAGACAAGAATATCGTCTATAAAGACTACCACAAATTGATCAAGGTAGTCTCTAAAGACTCTATTCATCATATCCATGAAGATTGCAGGGGAATTAGTAAGACCAAATGGCATCACTATAAATTCATAGTGTCCATACCTTATACGGAAATCCGTCTTTGGTATATCCTCCATTTTGACCCTTAATCGATGATACCCTGAACGAAGATCAATCTTGGAAAAGTATTGAGCTCCGCGTAGTTGGTCAAATATGTCATCAATGCGTGGGAGAGGATATTTGTTCTTGATAGTGATCTTGTTAAGTTCTCAATAATCAATGCAGAGTCTCATTGATCCATATTTCTTCTTAACAAACAGAACAGCTGCTCCCCAAGGTGACGCACTAGGGCGTATGAATCCCTTATCAAGATTCTCTTAGAGTTTCTTCTTCAATTCCTGCAACTCAATTGGGGTCATTCTATAAGGTGTCTTTGAAATAGGAAAAGCACCCGGTACGAGTTCTATTCAAAACTCAACTTCACGATTTGGAGGAAGACTCGGAAATTCCTCCGGAAAGACATCATCAAACTCCCGTAAAATGGGAATATTATTAATCGCGAGTTTCTCACCAACCATTTGAGATAAATAACCTTCATTCAGTGGAATCAAGACCCATAAGATAAAAGAAATTTCCACTGGAAGGTTATGTTCATCCTTGCATCGATAGACGATCATAGATTGATCTGGAATATGAAATGTGACTTCCCTTCATTGGTAATTGATATGAGCTCTATATAGAGAAATCCAATCCATGCCAAGAATCACATCAAATTTTACTATAGGAAGGATCACAAGATTTGCAGGAAGCACTTTCTCACAAACTTCATTTGGGGAAGAATTATAAACTTTTGATGCGACTGTTGTGCCATTAGGTGTTTTCATAACTAACTCAACATCTAATTGTTGAGGTAATACGGTGATACCCTTAGAAAAATCTGCAGAAATAAAAGAGTGGGTGGATCCAGAATCAAATAAAACATTTTCTACGTTAGATTGGATGGTAAGTGTACCTTTCACTACATTGTTATCGTACTCCACATCACTGATAGAAATTTCATGTGACTTTCCTTTGTCTTTAGCCTTAATATTTTTTTGATTTCGATCATCATCAACAACCCTTGGATTAGGGCATTTATTGGCATAATTCCCCATCTCCTTTCACTTGAAACATTGAAGTGTAGTAGGTTCATTCTGTGTGTCCCTTCCTTTGTTTGCATCATTAGATATCTTCTTCCCATCATTGTGGCATTCAAATGCCCGATGACCTTCCATTCCACATTTGAAACATTTACTTGTCCCTTTAAGACAACTCCCTCCATGTTTCTTTCCACACTTTGAGCATAAGGGAAAGCTCATCTTCTTTTCAGTGTTCTCTTTATATTTTCCTTTGAATTCCATTTTCCTCTCCTTATCAAACCCATATGACTGATGGGTTACTCCAATCTCCATCTCAACTTTGAGAGCACATCGAATGATTTCCTCGTAGCTATTGAAGTCCCTTATGGCTAAAGCCCTTCGAAGACTTAGATTTAAGCCACTAAAGAATCGATCGATCTTACTCTCAGGTTGGATAATAATACCAGAATTGTACCTTGCAAGTCTTGTAAAATTTTCTTCATAGGTACCAACAGATTCATCATCCTTTTGCTTCAGTTCAAGAAACTCTTTCTCCATCTTTGTTCGGAGAATATGAGGTAAGTACTTATTGAAAAATAAGTTCTTGAACTCGTCCCATTCCATGGACTCAATTTCATCTCTTTGCCACATATTCTTGATAAGATTCCACCATTGATCAGCATCACCTTCCAAACGATACACTGCTAAGATGACTTTATCTTGTTCCGAACATTGAAGAACTGAAAATATCTTTTCAGTAGTACTAATCTATTGTTCAGCAACTAATGGATCAGTAGACCCGCTAAAAGAAGGTGGACGCTGCCTCATGAAGGATTCAATAGAATGTTGCTCCTTCCTTTTTTCGTTTGGAAGTCCTGCATTATTCATAGCTTCAGAAAGTTGTGTGGGCATGGCTACAAGATTTTTCATTCCAGATCACATAACGTTTGGTTGCTCAGAGGGAATATCGTTGCATTTCCCGTCGCATTCTGCATTAACACGGTTCCTTCAGTTTCCAGCCATTGACTAAAACCAAGAAGAATAGTGTGAGCAACACTAATTATAATAGGAAAACCACATAATCCAGAATAAAATTTCACACTTAAGGTCTTATACTAGGTTATTTATGGTCATTTTTAAAACACTAAGATTGTGTTCTATGCTTAGACTTTTCCTTAGGGTTCTTACTAAGGCTTTCACATCCTAGTTTCCAAAGGTTGACTATACCTTTCCTCTGATACCAACTCTAACGACCCATACTTTACATACATTGTTATTACTTCAAAATTTAAGCACAATTATTACAATATATAACAAAACCATGAAAGGACCGTATAGGTATAGTGTCTTTAGAAACTGGGAAACATAAACAACTGGTTCATAAAGCATCTACACTGTCTCCCATTTATTTCATCATATCTATAGTCCCTTTTGGCATATCTTACTTAATAAGCTTCTTCCTGACCTGGGGAAAGAAAACATACAAAATGGTGAGCTCAAATGATCAGTAAGGGTAAACAAAAGAAATATCAATCACATCATATTCATAAGAACATAACATTTTGGAAATCTTAACCTACAAAAGAGAGCATAATTTCATAACATGGGATAAATCATAGTAGTGAAATGAAATCCCAATAATCAAAACATAAAACATGAAACTTTGTGGCTTACACACATAATCATAGAGAATCATTTCTTATTAGTCAATACTCATTTCCAAGACTATCTTAGTGGAAAAAGTCCATTTCTGAATCGAGTTCACTCCTCGTTTCAGTCCTGTTTCACTGAACCGGTATAACCTGTCGTTCCAGCCATGTCTATCTCATGAGATATAAAATCTTTACTCAATGCATTGGAGGGATATATATGTCCCACCCATCTCATAATGATACCATTCTTATGTGTGCCACAAAATCATAAACCATACATCATAGCATAACCCATGTAATAAAAATGGGAATCTTAAACATCATGACATCATAAAACAATTCATATAAGATAAAAGAATTCATAAAAATAATTCCATCACAACATAATCAAATCAATTTAATAATAGGGATAGAAACATAACCCTTAATTATCTTAGATGGAAAATAATCTTGATAAAATACTTGAACTCCATTCTTGAGGAAAATATCCTTTCTACTTCAAAAACACTTTTCCTTTCTTAACATGTCATACAATTCTAAACTAAAAGAAGTTGATTAAAAATAAACTTGAAAACTTGTAAGGGAAGCTTCTTGGAAATAATTTTTTTAAAATCCATTCATGTCGTATAAGTTAAAAGAAAACATTCTTCTCGTACTTTTGTCGGAAAAGTCAAAAAGTGCCTTGTACGAAAAACGACAAAAGATTCCTTTCACATATTTTACTAAAAACTCACCAAAGGGTAAAATTGGATATAAACTATTGTAGAATGATGTAAATATTACATATTGAGGAAACATGGATGTGGATGATAAAATACACCCCAGTAAATACCAAAGTATAAACAATCTCGGATAAAAATGAGATTGTGATATTTTCCCTTACCTTAGGTCCGATTTTCTTCGTAAGTGTCCGAACATCATATATAATGATTTAAATATTGTTATTGACTTATTCCATAATCATAATTATTGTTATGATATTATATATGGTCATATTCTTAGCTTCTTATTAGTAATATTTCATTACTACTTGTTATTCGGGTGTTTATTACTTTTTGTTCTTATGCGTGTTTGTCGAATAAATTCCTATTCTTCTCTTTAGGTTATAGATACCTCATTTCCAGAATGGTATTAGTGTAATATATATCATATTAATTCATTAAATTAATTTATATAATCATTATGCAATGAATATCATGTAGAACGAATCACATCACATCGTGGAGACGATATTCCGTACGTACGCACGAGCGATGATATCATTCTCATGATCGTTGAATTGTATTGGAGTGTATGTATACTATTTCATGATCAATAACACTTTAAAATAATCATATATATTCATTACTTTCACCCTTATACCCATCCAAGTAAGGTGGTGGTGGAAAATAGATTACACCACGGCGTGGAGACGGTATTCCGTATGTACGCATGCGCGGTGATTTCATTTTCCGTAGGATGGATAAGAGGTGAAATAGGGTTGTTTCATATTTATAATAACATATTAGTATATTATTGATACTTATGTTATTACCTCATAATGAAACAACTAAAGAAGAGGGAGTAGAAGAAGAATGGAACTTGAAGAAAACGGTAGAAGGTATTACCTCTTTCTCAAAGTGCCTCCTTTAAACTTTCTCTTAAGCCACTAGAGTTGGTCTTTTGATAAGAAAATTACCTCTAGTAGGTTTATAAGGAAGTGGGGAAGTGAAATGGGCAGGGTTTTTCCGAGCTTGAAGGCTCAAATTGGTGTGAGGAAAATAGGGAGGAGGTTCCCTTTTATAAGGGAGGAGAGGGGCACCTTTGGAAATATAAGAAATATTCGTTTATATTAAATCTCAAACCCACTTAAGAACTTCCAAAATGAATCATATCCAAATATTATATGAGATAGGGTTGTAATCTCTTCAACCAATAAAATTTAGACATGTTAGGAATTTATTTTAAATATTATCAACTTGATTTATCCTTATTTATCACTTTAATTTTATTTGTGGTAATAATATTCAAAATTTTAAATTATTATAAATAATTACATATGTGTTGTTAATTTTCCATAATTTGAAACATTATGAAATTTTAGACCATATAAATTTTAATTTATAATTTTTAAATATTTTTGTGATTTTTAAACAATTTTATAATATGTTATTTTTATAAAATAACAATATTTTCAATTTTAAAACTATTCATTTATTTGAATTTAAATAAAGTATATACAGACGATATGTTAGAACTAAAAGCTTTAATAGATTCATAAAATGTCATATGTATCTAGAAAATTAGTGTAGCACATTAAATAGTTCATATAATATTTATTTTAATATTTTTAATACAATTTATTTGATATTTTAATTAATAAAATAATTTCAACATCACTATTGTGTTATAATTAATGATAATTATTTAATCCCTAAAAATTCTAAATAAATTCATATGATGTAGATAATTTTATTATATTTCTGGATACTATTCATGTTCGAAGTTTCATTAAGTTTATCACCAAATTAAAATTATTATACTTATAAGCTTTAAGAAAGTGACATGTTGTCACATTCTTTGGTTTTAATAATAATTAAATTATTTTCATGGAAAAAAGTCCATTAAATGAATCTAATCTGACCCTTAGGTGATATGGGTCGACTTTTAGTCATCCAATAGAATTTTTGCAGGTGTTAGGGTAATTTTATAATCTTATATTTACCTTTAATTACCCGATTTACCTTTAACTATGGTAAATAAAATTTACCGTAGTTACTATTCATAATGCCCAAAAATAAAAAGTAGTCTATAAACATAATTTGGACCCTCTGATTCAGAATATTGAATCCATTTTTAAAAATTCAAAACATATAATTTGCAGTAATTAATTTAAAATAAATCCCGTTGTTAAGAAAACGGGTTTTAGAAGTTAAAACATTGCCAAAGATTGAAAAGTTTTTACCTATCAATTCAATGTGAAATTAATGATAATGACATACATTATATTAAATGGTAAAAATATATTCTATTTATACTTTAAAACCATTCAATATTATAATTTATCCATATAAATTATCTCAATGAAAAAAAGTTGTTTTTAATTAAAAATTAGCGTATTTTTACTATTCATCAAAATATGAAAGTTATCAGAAAAATATCAAAAATTTATCCAAAGTAAATTTTTATACCCTGATTCAAAAGAAGAATTTTATTTTGTCAAATTTAACTTATAAACATATCAAAAACTAGATTTAATGTGGGTGATCCATCAAAAGAAGGCAAAACTGTATTTTTTGAAAAATATTTATTTTATCAAAAAAAAACTGATTTTGCTTTTATACCTCATTCTAGAAAATGTATAAGTTGAATTAAAATGTTATAAAATTAAAAATTCAGTTATTACTATTCCTAACGTCTAGTTTTAATAATATTTTAATAGCATATCATTGTTTAGTGAAACTCGGTATTGCGTACGACGCAAGCTATCGAGGAAGGTCGCGGTTCCGTGTAAAGCAAGTCAAGCTAGTGTTGTGTGTAGTGAAAGATTCCTTTGATGATTTATATAACATAAAATCAAAATATTTCTCATAAAAGTCTCGGGTGTTACAATAAAACATCAATATAATTCCATATTTTATTAAAGATTCTTTAACATGTTCAAAATACCAAAAAAAATCTTATAAACCTCACAAAATAGTTTTGAAATATAGCGGAACATTTAAACAAACACTTAGTGTGCACTTTTATGACAAAACAACACTACTATTCACAAAACAAGGCATAAAAAACCATTTTGAACACCATGAAAACTATCCAAAGGCTGAGAAAAAAAATAAACATATATATATCAGGTTTTAACAATAATAAAATGATGAAACTTATATAATAAAGGAAAGTGTTGGGGATATCCTACCTCAAATCCTTGGCATAATGGAAACGCACACACGAAATCACCATCCGAGGGTTTAAAAACCCTAAACCTATGATGACCAGACCCAAATGAATAAAAACCCCATAAAAATAATTTAAAAATAGAACCCTAAGTCAATAAGGACTATTGGAGATTATAAAACCAGGAAACAATGAAAGGAGGAAGAAGATGGAGGATAAAGGAGAAAGAATCTCACGTTTTCAACTAGAAAACTCTCCATATTCCCCTAGATATTCACACTTATATAAAAGGGAATGGCTTGAAATTTTTTTAGAGACTCCTAAGTTATGTAAGAAACAGGGAAATAATATTGGTGTCCAAAATAGTACGAATTTAATGATTTATGAAAGATACAATTTCCCTTGTTAATTCTGGACGATTTGAGAGACATTGAGAATTGTTCCCCCCTCTGAGACTATTATGAGCTCAAAAGAGGTAAAATAGATAATGGGTGTGAGTATAGGGATAGTTTCTTCAGTTGGGAGGTGGAATTACCGAAATATATTAAATATTGAATTAGATATAAAAAAACAAATTATTTTTTTAAAACTGGAAATGGGCCCATGGGTTGGCCCAATGCCTAAATAAGTAACCCAAATTTTCCATGATTATGAATTCTTAAGGGGTAAAAAAGGATATGTTAGTTTGAATATATAGATTTATGCCATTTGGGAAGTTTAATGGGTGAAAAATATTGAAAAACAAAAGATTTATAAAAGAAAACAATTTGGTTTTTAAAACTAGAAATGGGATCACGGTGGGCCCAAATCATGAAGTAACCACCCTTTCTCCAAAAAACACCTAAACAAGAAATGGGGAACCCAAATTTGGGTGATTATACATATATGAAACTTAAAAAATCAAAATTAATCTCACACAAGACCCAAGAAAAGTATCATGATTTCAAATGAACCGAATCAAAACAAAGACATGAAAAACCGAGTGTGACAATTCTCCCCACCATTAAAGATTTCCGCCCCCGGAAAGCTATAACACTTTCTAGCTAAAAGATAAACACATAAGGATTATTTATAGTCATGATCCAACCTATAAATCTAGTGAAATATAATTTTCCATCAACATAACATAATATTATTTCCCAAACAAAACACCAACTCACAACCACTTCGTGAAAATCAACGGAACGGTCAAGCCACCACCTCCACAACCAAGCCAAGAACCTGATGGTTGGGCCTTCTCCCAATGAAACAAACAATCACCCAAACTACATAGAACTCAAGAAAACCAAGGAATGTAGGATAGTACAGAGTGGACTCCCCAAAATTAATAAAAAACTAGCACTAGACAAGTTCATTGGATGAAAAAATCAATGAGACCTGTGGTGGGTCTCCCCACGATTAGAACCCAACTAGAAATGAAAAAAAAAGAACTCAACATTACTTCACTTTAACAAGTCCAAAAAAACTCTCCAAAAACAAACCACAAACCCATGTTAATATGGTTACGACATGAACATATAAACCACCCACTCCCGAATAGAGGGGACAAGAACTTGGCCAACACTCTTAGCATGGATCCAGAACCACACCACTCGAGGAGGGGATGGAAGGGGACCTAATAATTTGGCCACTATAACCACAAATGAAACCAAGTAACAACCCAAAACTATCCACCTATAAATAGGTAACACCAAGAACACACCCTAATTAAAGAGGTGGTCCACAAAGGTACATTTATCGGAAACCCGCACCCATGAAGGCATTACCATAGACACTGTGTGAGGGGTAAGTCCACCACACTAGTTGTGACCAATGGAAATTCACAGTAATGAGGAACCACAATATAGACATAGAAACTACCTTACCACAATGGTGGAGGTAGGATCCTGGTCAAGCACCCCACACCTCTGTATATTTCCTGACTATGTGAAAACCTTTACTCTGAGGCCTATGGCTGGAGCCCTAAATCATGAAGCATCTACTGCCCCACAGTCAAGTGCTAAGTATCACACCACTCAAAAAAACTCACCTTCTCAACAAAAAACATTCATATAAATAGTAACTCATAGATACATATCAAAATTATATCTCACTCAGAACGACGAGCAGAATGGGCAATGAATAGGGAAAAAAGCATCAACATCAACGAACACAACTACTATGTCCACAAGAATTATCACGAACTAGAAGCACTTTAAATTGATCCCAAACAGCTCTCTATGTAACTAAAAGTATGAGGAATAATTTTAGGAGGTGTATCTAGCTTGTGAAACATGATAAAGAATCCTTAGGTTTCTCAATTTGTAATCTTTCAAACATAGAACTATTTGTGGCCACATAACAAGGTCCAACGCATCTTTAGAAACCCACTAAACATTACTCCAAACCTGATCCACCAAAAAGATCCCATAACAAGATGCAACAAGAGTATGAATTATAGATCATAAGAGAGAATACTTAATATAAAACACTAATAATTCATAGGATAAACCATCCACATAACCGTTGGTTTAAAACAAACACCACAATTTTTCAGCTAAAAACACTTTTGAAAAAAAATAACTTGGTGGATTTTCACATTCACCAATGGTGTTTCATTAAGTCTCACTGACATGAACATTTACGTGACACCCTAGGCACTAAACAACCATTCCATATATTCTATCTTTCCAGATATCAATAAAACATTGCATGTGAGAACCCATGAAAACACAAAAGGCTAAAACAAAACAACATCGTTCCAAAAATCATGTATCATCTAAAGGAACACCAACAACGAAGTCAAAAATGCTTTTTCTATTCCAAAAAACAAACCACATTTTATCAAGAACCATTTGATTAAAAAAACAATCCATTTCATTTAATAGAACATACAAAAACAACCATTCTATTCTAAATAGACCTTTTCCATTTTTTAAAAAAATCAACATGGTCTCTCTTCAGAATCTGACAAGCACAAAAAGAAAAAACCCCTTTCCAAAAAAACATCAGCCACACAAAACTGAATTTCCAAAACCTATTCATTAGATTCAAACACTTTTCAACATCCCAAAACACCCAATTTAAAACAATGTATTAGAATTACTTTAAAATGATTCAAACATTCAAAACATTTTATTTCAACAAACCAAAAGTTTAGATTAGGAAAAATCCAATCTCGTTAAATCATTTACACTTCCTCCGCAAAATTTGTTTAAAAAAACACAACCTTTCCAAAACCATTCTTATATTTAATTTTTGAAAACCCCTTTTCTACTTTTCCAAATCCAATTTTTCCTTTGAAACCCATTTCCATATTTCTCACACAAGGATTTTCAAAACAAAAATTCAGAATTCATGAAAGGTTCAAGAAACCCACAAAAGGGAACTAGTGTCGGTGGGTGACTTGACCATATGGTTGGTGGCCATATGTCAAACACAACACCAACACAGAGAAACTAATTAGGACTATGCCCCGGATCCACATGGTTTACCATGCCCTGCGAGCTCACAGATGCCATTAGTCAGACTCCCCTTGTCATATCCCTACACCAAACAATCATCAAGAACAAAGGACAATAATAAAACTAGACTACCCATGGAAACTTGAGGATCAGAATGAGCAAGAGTTCGTGACGCTCTTCCCACACTTACCCCTCAAGTCCCAACAATCCTACTCCATCTACCTTGACATCCCGAAATAACAAGGGCAATCTAAAAAGAATAGTCTGCTATGAGCCAACCTCCTTTGATACCATTTTTTCATGAACCAGTCTAAGTCGACCCTGAACTGGTAACCCAGGCCAGCACGTGACAAATCCTGAGAACCGTTCCCGATCCTCTCGGGATGGTGACAATAACCAATGGAATCAATAGAGTACACAAGGGAAAGATTTTTCCAATATATAAACCAACAACTCAATAGACCAAACCTGATAACCAACTTACTCCATGTGACACCACTGGTCACTCTCCAACACAATGATCACACATCCCCCAAGGCGATCGAACTCAAGCAGAAACCTGCACAAGGGATAAAAATAGAAGAATATTATAGGCGTGAGTATTAAAACTCAGTAGGTTAGCCCGATATTCTATTCCTAATGAACTTCCATTAAAATAAATGAAACATCAATTTCATGTTTTAAATAAATGATATAAAATTATTTTTTTTCAAATGAGGTTCCATGCTATAATAATTATCAGACAAATATTTTCAAGTTTTATAAAGAAAAATGCAAGTGACAATTTTCAAAGAGGTGAAACTTCAAAATGAAAATTGTTTTAATGAGAGATGCTTTAAATAATATACACTTCTAAATAAATAACACACACTACTGAATTTACCAAACAAACACACCATATTCTGAAGGTGGGTACAAAATAGCCAATGAGCACAACTCACAGGAACACCCTTAGTCACTAGTTAGTTGTGAGCCCCAGGTACCTCGTATCTCGATGAAAGTAACCCTAATAAATATCCGTTCTTGTGAACACAAGACTCTAGTAGGGAGAATACCCATAACCTAGTAGTCCCCCAACATCATCATCATCATAGATTAGTTAGTATTGTCATATTCAAACTTTTTATGCGAAACATGGGCCAAACCCCAAGGAATCACTAGCATACTAGTACACGTCTGCCCACCCAGATACCCGAGATTCCCTTTTGTGCTCAATCAAGTTATGCATATTATCAAATTCACTTTCCACATCAAAATTCAATTCCCAAACCATAAACACACAAAAATCCCACAAACTTTCTTCAGATTTCTTTCACGAATCAATAAACCACTACAAATTTTCGTAAAACAATTTCAAGGAGTATCACGAGGCCTTGCACATAAAATCCATTAAAAGATGCTCTTTTAAGGAACAAAACCCATAAATAAAATAAAAAACCATATTTTAAATCCGCAAAAACAATTAATAAATCATTTTCATGGACCATAAAATTTCCCAAAAAGATAGAACATGAAATACACATGGAAAACATTTTTACAAAACAAATAAAAATGCCAAACGGGCCATTAAGCCTTTCTAAAAACAAACATTTGACCAAGGAATGAATTAATTTTTATTAAGGATGTGTATATACACCATTTACAGCTACAACAGAAATTCTTAAATCCCTTAAAACACTCAGTTTACATATTCAAAACACAACCATTTTCATAAGGATGTGAAACAGGCCATTTTCCGACAACTCGGACCAAAACATGTTGTAAACCAAAACCCATCGGTTTGTAAAAACAAATCCAAATTGTAAATCCATATAAGGACCAAAAAATACCATATATGATTCTTCCAATTAATTTATATATCAAAACAAATAATTTTTGAATCACAAATCCTTCATAAAATCCAACTGGGCAATTTACCGAACACATGGCATGCCCTTTTTAAACAAAACAATTTATTTTAAGAACTTGAAAAGGAATAAAACACCAATTGAATGTCATATATTAATAAACATACTTTAACATGTTCCAAATACCATAAAAATATTATAAACCTAAGAAAATTGTTTTGAAAGATAGCTGAACATTTAAACAAACACTTGGTGTGCACTTTTATGAAAAAACAACACTACCTTTCACAAAACAAGGCATAAACAACCATTTTGAAAACCAAGAAAACTATCCAAAAGCTGAGAAAAAAAATAAACACACATATATATATATATATATCTATCAGGTATTAACAATATGAAAATTATGAACTTTAAATAATAAAGGAAGGTGTTAGGGATATCCTACCACAAATCCTTGGCGTAATGGAAACATACACACAAAATCACCATCTGAGGTTTTAAAAACCCTAAACCTATGATGACTAGACCCAAATGAATAAAAAACCCATAAAAAATAATTTAATGACATAACCCTAAGTCGAACAGGACTAGTGGAGATTATAAAACCAGGAAACAATGAATGGAGGAAGAAGATGGAGGATAAAGGAGAGAGAATCTCACATTTTCAACTAGAAAACTCTTCGTATTCCACTAGATTGGCACACGTATATAAAATGGAATGGCATGAAATTTTTTTGAGAGAATAATAAGGTCTAGAAGAACTAGGGAAAGAATATTTGTGGTCAAAATAGTACGAATTGATTGATTTATGAAAGATACAATTTACCTTGTCAACTCTGGACGATTTGAGAGACATTGAGAATTGCTCCCCACTCCGCGACTATTATGAGATCAAAAGAGGGAAAATAGATATTGGGGGTGAGTATAGAGACATTTAATTCTTTTAGGAGGTGGAATAATCGAAAACTGTTAAATATTGAATTAGATATAAAATAAACAAATTATTTTTTTTAAACTAGAAATGGGCCCATTGGCTGGCCCAATGCCTAAATAAGTAACCCCAATTCACCATGATTATGAATTTTTAAGGGGTCAAAAAGGATATGGTAGTTTGAATACATAGGTTGAGGCCATGTAGGAAGTGTAATGGGTCAAAAATATATAAAAACAAAGGAGTTATAGAAGAAAAAAATTTGGTTTTTAAAACTGGAAAAGGGCTCACGGTTGGCCCAAATCATGAAGTACCCACCCTTTCTCCAAAAAACACCTAAACAAGCAATGGGGAACCCAAATTTGGGTGATTAGACATAGATGAAACTTAAAAACTCAAAATTAATCTCACATACGACCCAAGAAAAGTATCTTTATTTCAAATGAACCGTATCAAAACAAAGACATGAAAAACCGGGTGTGACAATTCTCCCCACCCTTAAAGCTTTCCACCCCCAGAAAGCTATAACACTTTCCAGATGAAAGATAATACCCTAAGGATTATTTATAAACATGATCCAACATATAAAAATTGTGAAATATCTTTTTCCATCAACATAACTTAATATTATTTCCCAAACAAAACACCTACTCACAACCACTTCGTGAAAATCAATGGAATGGTCAAGACACCACCTCCACAACTAAGCCAAGAACCCAATGGTTGGGCCTCCTCCCAATGAAACAAACAATCACCCAAAATAAAGAGCACTCAAGAAAACCACAGAATCTAGGGGAGTACAAGATGGACTCCCCAAATTAATAAACAACTAGCACTAGATAAGTTCATTGGAGGAAAAATCAATGAGACCTGTGGTGGGTCTCCCCATGATCAGAACCCAACTAGCAATGAAAAAAAAACTCAACATTACCTCACTTTCACAAGTCCAAAAAAACTCTCCCACAAAAGACCACCAACCCATGTTCATGGGGTTACAACATGAACATATAAACCACCCACTCTCGAACATAGGGGATAAGAACTTGGCCAACACTTTCTGCATGGATCCAAAACCCCACCACTCGAGGAGGGGAGGTAAGGGGACCCAATAATTTGGCCACTGGAACCACAAATGAAACCAAGGAACAACCCAAAAATATCCACCTATGAATAGGTAACACCAAGACCACACATGATTTAAAGAGGCGGTCCATAAAGGAACATTGATTGGAAACCCGAATCCATGAAGGCATTACCGTAGACACTATGTGAGGGGTAAGTCCACCACACTTGTAGTGACAAATAGAAATTCACAGTAATGAGGAACCATAATATAGACATAGAAACTACCTTACCACAATGGTGGAGGTAGGAGCCTGGTCAACCGCCCCACACCTCTGTAGATTTCCTGACTACGTGAAAAGCTTCACTCTGAGGCCTATGGCTGGAGCCCTAAATCATGTAGCATCTACTGCCCCACAGTCATGTGCTAAGTAGCACACCACTCAAAAAAACTCACCTTCTCACCAAAAAACTTTCATCTAAATAGTAACTCACACTACAGGAAAACAGAATATTTGCGACGGGCGATTTGCGACGGGATCCTGTCGCAAAAGGTCTTTTGCGACGGGACACCGTCGCAAATCGCTTGTTTCCAAAAACGGCGTCGCAAATATGTGTTTTTGCGGCGGTCCCATCGCAAATAGGTGTTTTTGCGACGGTCTCGTCACAAAAAGAGTATTTACGATGGTATTTTTCCCCCGTCGCAAATGGGTTTTCGTTTATATATAATAAAGGTATTTGCGACGGGCCGTCGTAGATATATTAGTTGCGACAAATTTCTGACCCATTGTAAATGGGAGATTTAAAAAATATTTGTGATGAAGTTATTTGCGACGGACCATCGTAGAAATGTTTTTACGATGGATATTCTTCCCGTTGAAAATGTTACAGTAAAAAAAATTTACGACGGGAAATCCCGTCGCAAATACTAAAAAAAATAAAAAAAATATAATAATTAATACAAATCGTATAATATTATATAAAAATAATAATAATATTAATAATATAAAAAATATATTATTATAATATAAATAAAAAAATATATAAAATACAATTATGAAATATTAATATAAAATAATAATAATATGAATATAAATAATATAATATAATATAATAATACTAATATTAATAATATAAAAAATTAATATAATATTATTATTATTAAATTATGTATATAAAAATAATATTAATATTAATAATATAAAGAAATTATATTATTATAATATTAATAATAAAAAATTGTTTCTAATTATTTTAATTGTTGCCTAATTATTTTAATTGTTTCCTAATTATTTAAATTGTTTCCTAATTATTGTTTCCTAATTATTTTATTTTTAATTATTTCCTAATTATTTTATTTTTAATTGTTTCCTAATTATTTTATTTTTAATTGTTTTCTAATTATTTTAATTGTTTTCTAATTATTTAATTTATTTCCTAATTATTTTAATTGCTTCCTAATTATTTTAATTGTTTTCAAATTATTTTAATTGTTTCCTAATTATTTAAATTGTTTCCTAATTATTGTTTCATAATTATTTTATTTTTAATTGTTTCCTAATTATTTTATTTTTAATTGTTTCCTAATTATTTTATTTTTAATTGTTTCCTAATTATTTTAATTGTTTCCTAATTATTTTAATTGTTTCCTAATATAATAATAATAATATTAATAATATAGAAAATTAATATAATATTATTATTATTAAATTATATATATAATAATAATAATAATAATATAAAGAAATTATATTATTATAATATTAATAATAATAAAATTTTTCTTAATTATTTTAATTGTTTCTTAATTATTTTAATTATTTCCTAATTATTTTAATTGTTTCTTGATTATTTTAATTATTTCCTAATTACTTTAATTGTTTTCTAATTATTTTAATTGTTTCCTAATTATTGTTTCCTAATTATTTTATTTTTAATTGTTTCCTAATTATTTTATTTTTAATTATTTCCTAATTATTTTATTTTTTATTGTTTCCAAATTATATTATTTCTAATTGTTTCCTAATTATTTCTAATCAATTAAATCTAATTATTTCCTAATTATTTGATGATTATTTTAATTAAATCTAATTATTTCTTAATTATTTAATAATTATATAATTATTCATAATTAAATATAACTATTTATAGTTATTTCTAATTAAATATATCTATTTCTAATTATTAACAAAACATCCTCCGGGAGTGTCGAACCAAGAGTGCAGCAAGGCATGTTGTTGTGTATCAGGTTACCCCGAGTCAAGCTCGAAACACCTTGTCAGAGTTTTTACTCCTAGGTACATCTGTGCTAGAGCCGCCTCTACTTTTTCGTATCCAGACAAGGACTATTTGGTACAACAACTTAATCTAATTATACTATATAGCTAAATAAACATTCTATTAAAAAAATTAAAATTAACAATTAAAAAAATTAACAATTAAAAATAATTTAACAATTAAAAAACTATAAATACCTTTGATATTTTGAAGCAGTTTGTGCCTCCTAACTCCTTCTATGCTCTTCTCGTAAGTTAAAAAAATTCTACATAGAACAAAAATTTAAATAGAGAAAGGAAAAAAGAAGAAGAGAGATCTAAATGATTTGAAAAAAAATGGATGGGGGTATATATAAGTTAGAATATTTGCGACGGTATTATTTGCGAAGGGAGCCCGTCGTAAATACCTTCGCCCACATTAATTACGGGCGGCGGTTAAGAGGGTTTTTGTGATGGGCCCATTGCAAATAGTTGCCTGCCGACATACCATTAGCGACGGGCGGATATCCCCGTCGCAAATTGCTATTTACCGCCGCCGGTATTGGCGACGGGCCCCGTCGCAAATACCTGTAGGCCGACATACCATTAGCGACGGACGGATATCCCCGTCATAAAAGCCTATTTACCGTCGTCGGTATTGGCGATGGGACCCGTCGCAAATAACACCTGCTGAATTGTGTTTTGTGACGGGTAATTATCCCGTCGCAAATAGTATTTACCACCTCCGGGTACTTGTGATGGGAAGAAGGCCCCCGTCGCAAATAGGCTTCCCACGTTTTGGTGTGCAAACCACGCCATAACTATTGCGAAATGTCCTGTATTCCCGTCGCAACTAACTGGCCATTTGCGACGAGCATATATTCCCTTCGCAAATACACTTTTCGTCGGATTTATTACGATGGTATTTATTCCAGTCGCAAATAACCCGTCGCAATAATCGATTTTTCTTGTAGTGTCATAGATACATATCAAAATTATATCTCACTCAGAACGAGGAGCAGAATGGACAATGAATATGGAAAAAAGCATCAACATCAACGAACACAACTACTATGTCCACAAGAATTATCGCGAACTAGAAGAACTTTAAATCTATCTCAAACATCTCTCTATTTAAACTAACAGGATGATAAATCATTTTAGGAGGTGGATCTAGCTTGTGAAACCAGAGAAGGAATCCTTAGGTTTATCAATTCGAAATCTTGCAAACATAGAACTATTTGTGGCCACATCACAAGATCCAACAGATCTTTAAAAACGCACTGAACATTACTCCAATCCCGAGCCACCAATAGGATCCCATATCAAGATGCAACAAGAGTATGAATTATAGATCATAGGGGAGCATACTGAATATAAAACACTACTAATTCATAGGATAAACCATCCACATAACCGTTGGTTCCAAACAAACACCACAATTTTTCAGCTAAAAACCCTTTTGAAAAAAACTAACTTGGTGGATTTTCATATTCACCAATGGTTTTTCATCAAGTCTCACTCACATGAACATTTACGTGCCCCCCAGGCACTCAACAACCATGCCATATTTTCCATCCTTCCAAATATCAATAAAACCTTGCATGTGAGAACCCATGAAAACACCAAAGGCTAAAACAAAACAACATCATTCCAAAAATCATGTACCGTAAAAAGGAACACCAACCACCAAGTCAAAAATGATTTTCATGTTCCAAAAAACAAACCAAACTTCATCAAGAACCATTTGATTAAAAAAAATCCATTTAATTTAATATAACTTACAAAAACAACCATTCTATTCCAAATAGCCCTTTCCCATTTTTAAAAAAATCAGCAAGGTATCTTTTCATAATCTGACAAGCACAAAAGTCAAAACCCCTTTCTATAAAAACACAAGCCACACAAAACCAAATTTCCAAAACCTATTCATTAGATTCAAACAATTTTCAACAGCCCAAAACACCCCATTTAAAACTAAGTTTCAGAATTACTTTAAAATGATTCACAATTTCAAAACATTTTATTTCAACAAACAACAAGTTTAGATAAGGGAAAATCCAATCCCGTTAAATCATTTCCACTACCTCCCCAAAATTTGTTTAAAAAAACACAACCTTACCAAAACCATTCTTATATTTAATTTTTGAGAACCCCTTTTCTACTTTACCAAATTCAATCCTTCATTTAAAACCCATTTCCATAATTCTCACAGAAGGATTTTCAAAACAAAAATTCAGAATTCATGAAAGGTCCAAGAAACCCACAAAATGGAACTAGTGTCGGTGGGTGACTTGACCATATGGTTGGAGGCCATATGTCAAACAAAACACCATTATAGAGAGACTTATTAGGACCATGCCCCAGATACACATTGCTTACCAGGCCCTGCGAGCTCACAGATTCCATTAGACAGACTCCCCTTGTCATATCCCAACACCAATCAATCAGCAAAAACAAAGGACACTAATAAAACCAGACTTCCCATGAAAACTTGAGTATCAGAACGAGCAAGAGTCCACGACGCTCTTCCCGCACTTTCCCCTCAAGTCCCAAAAATCCTACTCCATATACCCTGAAATCTCCAAATAACATGGGCACTCAAAAAAGAATGTTCTGCTATGAGCCGACCTCCTTTGATACCATTTTGTCATGAACCAGCCGGAGTCGACCCTAAACCGGTCACCCAGGCTAGCCCACGACAAGTCCTGAGAGGCGTTTCAGATCCTCCCTAGATGGATAAAATCACCAAGGGCATCAATAGAGTACACAAGGGAATTATTTTACCCATATATAAACAATCAAAAAAACAGCGGAAATAAATGGACATCCCAAAATGCATTTATATGAAAATATAACTAAACATTATTTGTACAAGAAACTAAAAGTAGAACTAAACCAACAACTCCACTTACCAAACTCGATAACCAACTAACTCCATGTTACACCTCTGTTCACTCTCCCACACAATTATCACACATCTCCCAAGGCGATCTAACTCAAGCTGAAACATGCGCAAGGGCTAAAAATAGAACAAGACTATAGGAGTGAGTATTAAAACTCAGTAGGTTAGCCTGATATTCTATTCACAATTCACCTTTAAAATAAAAGAAACATAAATTTCATGTTTTAAATACACGATATAAAATTATGTTTTTCAAATGAGGTTCCATGTTATAATAATTATTATACAAAAACTTTCAAGTTTTATAAACAAAAATGCAAGTAACAATTTTTCAACAAGGTGCAACTTCAAAATGAAATTTTTTTTAATGTGGGATGCTTTAAAGATTGTACACTTTTAAATAAATAACACACACTACTGATTTTACCAAGAAAACACACTGTATGCCGACGGTGAGTACAAAATATCTAATGATCACAACTCACGGAAACACCCCTAGGCACTAGTTAGTTGTGATCCCCAGGTACCTCGTATATCGATTAAAGTAACCATAATAAATATTTGTTCACGTGAACACGAGCCTCTAGTAGGGATCATACCCATAACCTAGTAGTCCCCTAACATCATCATCATCATTGTTTAGTTATTTTTGTCATCTTCAAACTTGCTACGTGAAACAGGGGCCAAACCCCACGGAATCACTAGCATACTAGTACACATCCGCCCACCTAGATACTCGGGATTCCCTTTGGTGCTCAATCAAGTTACAAATATTATCAAATAAACTTTCCACATAAAAATTTCATTCCCAAACCATAAACACAAAAACATCCCACAAAATTTCTTCACATTTCTTTCACGAATCAATAAACCACTAAAATTTTTTGTAAAACAATTTAAAGGAGTATCACAAGGCCTTGCACATAAAATCCATTCAAAAGGTTCTATTTTAAGGAAAAAACCCATCAATAACATAACAAACCATATTTGGAATCCCCAAAAACAATTAATAAATCACTTTCATGGACCATAAAATTTCCCAAAAAGATAGAACATGAAATACAAATGGAAACCATTTTTACAAAACAAAACAAATGCCAACAGGCCTTTAATCATTTCTCAAAACTAACATTTCACCTAGGTATGCATTAAATTTTATTAAGGATGTGTATACATACCATTTAAATCAGAAACAAAAATTCATAAATCCCTAAAAATACTCATCTTACATATTCAAAACACAACCATTTTCATAAGGATGTGAAACAGACCATTTTCCGACAACTCGGGCCAAAACATGTTGTAAACCAAAACCCATTTGTTTGTAAAACAAAATACAAGTTGGAAAGCCATATAAGGACACAAAAATAAAATTTATAATTATTCCAATTCATTTATAAATCCAAAAAAATAATTTTTAAATCACACATCACACATAAAATCCAACCGGGCAATTTACCGAACACATGGCATGCCCTTTTTAAACAAAACAATTTATTTTTTGAACTTGAAAAGGAATAAAACACCAATTTAATGACATATTTTATTAAATATACTCTAACATGTTAAAAATACCATAAAAAATCTTATAAACATCACAAAACATTTTTCAAAGCTAGTGAAACATTTAAACAAACACTTGGTGTGCACTTTTATGACAAAACAACACTACCTTTCAAAAAACAAGGCATAAACAACCATTTTTCACACCAAGAAAACTATCCAAAGGCTTAAAAACAATACTAAACACACACACACACACACATATATATATATATATATATCAGGTTTTAACAATAATAAAATGATTAAACTTAAATAATAATGGAAAGTGCAAGGGATATCCTACCTCAAATCCTTGGCGTAACGGAAACGCACACATGAAATCACCATCCGAGTGTTTATAAACCCTAAACCTATAACGAACAGACCCAAATAAATAAAAACCCTATAAAAATAATGTAATAATATAACCATAAGTCTAAAATTACTAGGGAAGATTATAAAAGAAAGAAATAATGAATGGAGGAAGAAGATGGAGGATAAAGGAGGAGGAATCTCACCTTTTCAACTAGAAAACTCTTCGTATTCACCTAGATCTGCAGCCTTAGATAAAATTGAATGGATTAAAAATTCTTGGAGAGACTCCAAATGTCTGTAATAACTAGGGAAATAATATTTCTGGACAAAAGAGTTCTAATTTATAGATTTATGAATGATACAATGTACCTTGTCAATTCTGGACGATTTGAGATACATAGGGAATGTTTCCCCACTCCTTGACTATTCTGAGATTCAAATAGGAAAAATAGATAATGGGGGTTAGGATAGGTATATTGTATTTGTTTGGGAGGTGGAATCACTGAAACATAGTAAATAATGAATTATATTTAAAATAAACAAATTATTTTTTAAAAACTGGAAATGTGTCCATGGGCAGGCCCAATGCCTAAATAAGTAACCCCAATTCACCATGATTATGATTTCTTAAGGGGTCAAAAATGATATGTTAGTTTTAATATATCATGTTAGGACATTTGGGAAGTGGAATGGGTGAAAAATATTGAAAAAATAGAGTTATAAAAGAAACAAATTTAGTTTTTGAAACTGCAACTGGGCTTACGGTTGGCCCAAATCATGAAGTAACCACCCTTTCTCCAAAAACACCTAAACAAGTAATGGGGAACCCAAATTAGGGTGATTATACATAGTTGAAACTTAAAAAATCAACATTAATCTCACACAAGACCCAATAAAAGTATCGGGATTTCAAATGAACCGGATCAAAACAAAGACATGAAAAACCGGATGTGACAATTCTCCCCACCATTAAAGCTTTCCTCCCCCAGAAAGCTAATACACATTCCAGCTGAAAGATAAACACCTAAGGATTTCTTATCAACATGATCCAACCTATCAATCTAGTTAAATATCATATTCCATCAACATAACTTAATCCTCTTTCCCAAACAAAACACCAACTCACAACCACATTTTGAAAATCAACGGAACGGTCAAGCCACCACCTCCACAACCAAGCCAAGAACCCGATTGTTGGGTCTTCTCCAAATGAAATAAACAATCACCCAAACTAATGAGAACTCAATAAAACCATGTAATATAGGGGAACACATTATGTACCCCCAAAAAATTAATAAACAACTAGCACTAGACATGTTCATAGGAGGAAAAAACAACGGGACCTGTGGTGGGTCTCCCCACTATTAGAACCCAACTAGCAACGAAAAAAAGAACTCAACATTACCTCACTTTCACAAGTCCAAAAAAAACTACCCCACAACAACCGAACAACCCAGGTTAAGAGGTTTAAAACATGAACATATAAACCACCCACTTCTGTACAGAGGGGATGAGAACTTGGCCAACACTTTCAGCACGGATCTGGACCCCCACCACTTAGGGAGTGGAGGGAAGGGGACCCAATAATTTGGCCACTGGAACCACAAAAGAAACCAAGGAACTACCCAAAACTCTCCACCTATGAATAAGTAACACCAAGACCACACCCGATTTATATTGGTGGTCTACAAAGCGACATTTATTGGAAACCTGCATCCTTGAAGGCATTACCATTGACAATGTGTGAGGGGTAAGTCCACCACACTTGTTGTGACAAATGGAAATTCACAGAAATGAGGAACCACAATATAGACATAGAAAATACCTTACCACAATGGTGGAGGTAGGAGCCTAATAAAGTGCCAAACACTTCTGTAGATTTCTTGATTGTGTGAAAAGCTTCACTCTGAGGCCTATGGCTGGAGCCCTAAATCATGAAGCACCTACTGCCCCACAGTCAGGTGCTAAGAATCACACCACTCAAAAAAACTCACCTGCTCAGCAAAACACTTTCATATAAATAGGAACTCATAGATACATATCAAAACTCTATCTCACTCAGAATGAGGAGCAGAATGGACAGTGAATATGGCAAAAAGAATCAACATCAACGAACACAACTACTATGTCCACAAGAATTATCACGAAATAGAAGCACTTTAAATCAATCCCAAAAAGCTCTCTATTTAAACTTAAGGGGTGAGGAATTATTTTAGTAGGTGGATATAACTTTTGAAACATGATAAAGAATCCTTAGGTTTATCAATTGGAAATATTGAAAACATAGAACTATTTCTGGCCACATCACTACATCCAACGCTTCTTTAGAAACCCACTGAACATTACTCCAAACCCGAGCCACCAACAGGATCCCATATCAAGATGAAACAAGAGTATGAATTATAGATCATAAGGGAGCATACTGAATAGAAAACACTACTAAGACATAGTATAAACAACCCACATAATTGTTGGTTCAAAACAAGCACCACAATTTTTCAACTAAAAACACTTTTGAAAAAAAACTAACTTGGTGGATTTTAACATTCACCAATGGTGTTTCATCAAGTCTCACTCACATGAACATTTACGTGCCACCCCAGGCACTCAACAACCATCCCATATAATCCATCCTTCCTAATATCAATAAAATCATGCATGTGATAACCCATGAAAACACCAAAGGCTAAAACAAAACAACATCATTCCAAAAATCATGTACCATCAAAAGGAACACCAACCACCAAGTCAAAAATGATTTTCATATTCCACAAAACAAACCACACTTCATCAATAACAATTTTATTAAAAAAATACATTTAATTTAATATAACTTACAAAAATAACCATTCTATTCCAAATAGCCCTTTTCCATTTTAAAAAAAAATCTGTAAGGTCTCTTTTCATAATCTTACAAGCACAAAAGCCAAAACCTCTTTCCAAAAAATCACCTACCCCACAAAACCGAATTTCAAAAACCTATTCATCAGATTCAAACACATTTAAACATACCAAAAAAGCCCATTTAAAAAAATGTTTCATAATTACTTTAAAATGATTCACACTTTCAAAACATTTTTTTTTCAACAAAACACAAGTTTAGATTAGGGAAAATCCAATCCTGTTAAATCATTTCCACTTCCACCCTGAAATTTGTTTTAAAAAAACACAACCTTACCAAAACCATTCTTATATTTAATTTTTGAAAACCCCTTTTCTACTTTTCCAAATACAATCCTTCCTTTAAAACCCATTTCTATAATTCTCACACAAGGATTTTGAAAACAAAAAATCAGAATTCATGAAAGGTCTAAGAAACCCACAAAAGGGAACTAGTGTCGGTGGGTGACTTCACCATGTGGTCGGCGACCATATGTCAAACGCAACACCAACACAGAGAGACTTATTAGGACCATTCCCCATCTCCACATGGCTTACTAGGCCCTGAGATCTCACATATTCCATTAATCAGACTCCCCTTATCATATCCCAACACCAAACAATCAGCAAGAACAAAGGACACTAATAAAACCAGACTTCCCATGGAAACCCGAGGATCAGAACAAGCAAGAGTTCGCAATTCTCTTCCCGTACTTACCCCTCAAGTCCCAACAATCCTACTCCATCTACCTTGACAACCCCAAATAAAAAGGGCGCTCTAAAAATAATGGTCTGCTAAGATCCGACCTCCTTAGATACCATTTTGTCACAAACCAGCCCGAGTTGAACCCGAACCGGTCACCCAGGTCAGCCCGTGACAAGTCCCGATTGGCATTCCCGATCCTCCCGGGATGACGACAAGAACCGAAGGAATAAATAGAGTACATAATGAAATGATGTTTCCCATATATAAACAATCATGCAAACAGCGGAAATAAATGGACAACCCAAAATGCATTTATATAAAAATTGATCTAAACATTATTTGTACAAGAAACTAAAAGTAGAACTAAACCAACAACTCAACTGACCAAACCTGATAACCAACTAACTACATTTGACATCAATGGCCACTCTCCAACACAATGATCACATGTCGCCCAAGGTGATCTAACTCATGATAAAACCTACACAGGGGCTAAAAATTGAAGAAGACTATAGGCGTGAGTATTAAAACTCAGTAGGTTTGACCGGTATTGTATTCCTAATTTACTTCCTTTAAAATAAAAGAAAACACAATTTCATGTCTAAAACACAAGATATAATATTATGTTTTTCAAATGAGGTTCTATGCTGTAATAATTATCAGACAAATACTTTTATGTTTTATAAATAAAAATGCAAGTAATAATTTTTCAAAGAGGTGAAACTTCAAAATGAAAATTGTTTTAATGATGCCTTCTTTAAAGATTGTACTCTTTAAAATAAATAACACACACAAATGAATTTACCAACCAAACACACCGTATGACAACAGTGACTACAAAATAGCTAATGAGCACAACTCACAGGAACACCCCTAGGCACTATGTGTTGTGAGCCCCAGGTACCTCGTATCTCGATTAAAGTAACAATAATAAATATTTTTTCTCGTTCACATGAGCCTCTATTAGGGAGAATACACATAACCTAGTATTCCCCCAACATCATCATCATCATTGTTTAGTTATTGTTGTCATTATCAAACTTTCTACGTGAAACAGAGGCCAAACCCACGGAATCACGAGCATACTAGTACACGTCCGCCCACCTAGATACCCTGGATTCACTTTGGTGCTCAATCAAGTTACAGATATTATCAAATAAACTTTAAAAATCAAAATTAAATTCCCAAACCATAAACACACAAACAGCCCACAAACTTTCTTCACATTTGTTTCACGAATCAATAAACCTCTAAAAATTTTCGTAAAACAATTTCAAGGAATATCATGAGGCCTTGGACATAAAATCCATTCAAAGATGATCTTTTAAGGGAAAAACCCATCAATAACAAAACAAATCATATTTGGAAGCCCCAAAAACAATTAATAAATTATTTTCATGGACCATAAAATTTCCCAAAAAGATAGAACATGAAATACATTTGGAAACCATTTTTACAAAACAGAAAAAATGCCAAACGGGCCTTTAAGCCTTTCTCAAAACTAAAATTTGACCAAGGTATGCGTTAAATTTTATTAATGAGGTGTATACACACCATTTACAGAAAGTAACCCAAATTCATAAATCCCTTAAAACATTTCAGGTTACATATTGAAAACACAACCATTTTCATAAGGATGTGGAACAGGCCATTTTTCTAACAACTCGGGCCAAAACATGTTGTAAACAAAAACCCATTGTTTGTAAAAAAATCCAAATTGGAAATCCATATAAGGACCCAAAAATACCACTTATAATTATTCCAATTCATTTATATATCCAAACAAATAATTATTAAATCACACATCACACATAAAACCCAACCGGGCAATTTACCAAACACATAGCATGCCATTTTTAAACAAAAAAATTTATTTTAAGAACATGAAAATGAATAAAACACCAATTTAATTCCATATTTTATTAAAGATACTTTAACATGTTCAAAATTCCATAAATATCTTATAAACCTCATAAACAGTTTTGAAAGATAGCGGAACAGTTAAACAATCACTTGGTGTGCACTTTTATGACAAAACAACACTACCTTTCACAAAACCAGGCATAAACAACCATTTTGAACACCAAGAAAACTATCAAAAGGCTGAAAAACAATAATTAACATATATATATCAGGTTTTAACAATAATAAAATGATTAAACTTAAATAATAAATGAAAGTGCATGGGGTATCCTACCTCAAATCATTGGCGTAATGGAAACGCACACACGAAATCACCATCTGAGGGTTTACAAACCCTAAACCTATAAATAACAGGCCCAAAGGAATAAAACCCCATAAAAATCATGGAATAACATAACCCTAAGTATAAAATTACTATGGGGGATTATAAAACCATGAAATAATGAAAGGAGGAAGAAGATGGAGGATAAAGGAGAAAGAATCTCACCTTTTCAACTAGAAAATTCTTATTATTACACTATATATACACCCTTAGATAACATTAAATGGATTTAAAAAATATTGAGATACTCCTAAGTTCATGAAAAAACAGGTAAATAATATTGGTGGCCAATATGAATTGATTGATTTATGAATGATTCAATTTACCTTGTCAATTCTAGATGATTTGAGAGACATTGAGAATGTTTCCCCACTTCGTGCCTATTCTGAGCTCTAAAAAGGTAAACTAGATAATGGGAATGCGTATAAGGATATTGGCTTCGGTTGGGAGGTGGAATCACAGAAAACTATTAAATATGTAATTAGATATAAAATAAACAAATTATTTTTTTAAAACTGGAAATTGGCCCTTGGGCAGGCCCAATGCATAACAAAGTAATGCCAATTCACCATGATTATGAATTCTTAAGGAGTAAAAAAGGATATATAAGTTTTCATATATCCATTTAGGCCATGTGGGAAGTGGAATGGGTGAAAAATATTGAAAAACAAAGGAGTTATAAAATAAAAAAATTGGTTTTTAAAACTAGAAATGGGCTCACGGTTGGCCCAAATCATGAAGTAACCACCCTTTCTCCAAAAACACCTAAACAAGCAATGGGGAACCCAAATTAGGGTGATTAGACATATATTAAACTTAAAAAATAAATATTAATCTTACACAAGACCCAATAAATGTATCAGGATTTCAAATCAACCGGATCCAAACAAAGACATGAAAAACCGGGTGTGACAATTCTCCACACCATTAAAGCTTTCCGCCCCCGAAAATCCATAACACTATCTAGCTGAAAGATAAACAACTAAATATTCTTTATCAACATGATCCAACCTAAAAATATAGTGAAATATCATATTCCATAAATATAACTTAATCCTCTTTTCCAAACAAAACACCAACTCCCAACCACTTCGTGAAAATTAACGGAACGGTCAAGCCCCCACCTCCACAACCAAGCCAAGAACCCGATTTTTGGGACTTCACCAAGTGAAACAAACAATCACCCAAACTAAAGAGCACTCAAGAAATCCAAAGAATATAGGGTATTATAGAATGGACTACCCAACATTAATTGTAGAGACCCGAATCTTGACTTACATGGACTTTACATTACTTTTGCGGAATACTTAGTACATAACAAAAACACACACACAAGGACCGTAATAGTTTAGTGTCTTTGGAAACTCAGAATATAATCTTCTAATCATGGTGAAAGATCTTCAACATCTCCCATAAAGATCTTACTTTTTTTATACCTAAAACCTTTCTTTATATCCTGGGGAAAAGAAAACATAAAAGGGTGAGCTCAAATGCTCAGTAAGGGTAAACAAAAGAAATATCAATCACATCATATACAAAAGAACATAGCTTTTGGAAATCTTAACCTGCAAAAGAGCTCATAATATCATAACATGGGATAAATCATAGAAGTGAAATGTAATCCCAATAATCATAACATAAAACATGAAACTTTGTGGCATACACACATAATCATAGAGAATCATTTCTTGTTAGTCAAGACTCATTGCCAAGACTATCTTAGTGGACAAAGTCCCTTTCTGAATCGAGTCACCCTCGTTCCAGTCCTATTTCACTGAACCTGTATAACCTACCGTTCCAGCCATGTCTATCTCATGAGATATAAAATATTTACCCAATGCATTGGAGGGATATATAGGTCCCACCCATCTTATAATGAATCCTTTCTTATGTGTGCCATATAATCATAAATCATACATCATCGCATAACACATGTAACAAAAATGGGATTCTTGAAACATCATGACATCATAAAACAAATCATATAAGGTAAATGAATTCATAAAAAAATAATTCCCTCACAACATAATCAAATCAATGTAATAATAGGGATAAAACAGAACCCTTTATTATCTTAGATGGAAAATAATTTTAATAAAACACTTGAACTCCATTCTTGAGGAAAATATCCTTTCTTCTTCAAAAACACTTTTCTTTTCTTAACATGTCATACAATTATAAACTAAAAGAAGTTGATTAAAAATAAACTTGAAATCTTGAAAAGGAAGCTTCTTGGAAATAATGTTTTAAAAATCCATTCATGCCGTATAAGTTAAAAAAACATTCTTCTCATACTTTTGTCGAAAAAGTCAAAAAGTACATCGTACGAAAAACGACAAAAGATTCCTTTCATATATTTTACTAAAAACTCACCAAAGGTTAAAATAGGTTTTATACAATTGTAGTTGGATGGAAATAATATTACATATTGAGGGAATATGTATCTGGATGATAAAATACACCCCAGTAAATACCAAAGTATAAGCAATCTCGGATAAAAATGAGATTGTGATATTTCCCTTACCTTAGGTCCGACTTGCTTTGTACGTGTCCGAACCTCCTGTATAATGATTTAAAACATGTTATTGACTTATTACAGAATCATATTCATTGTTATTATATCATATATGGTCCACTTATGACTTTATATTACCCGTTCTTTTGTAAATTCATGTTAAAGTAGCGTTTTGGGTAAAATCGTCTCATTTATCGTAGGTGTTTGGACTTGTTGTTCTTGACATTATTATTACTTATATCATGATTTACTTACTTCCAGAATATAAAGTATTATTTATATATCATATATATTCAGTATATATAAATATATATATATAATAGATAGATGAATGAAAGGAAACACACCGTTCATGGAGACGGTAGTCCGTACGTACGCATGAACGCTGCTTTCCTTTCCTTATTGTCTTGAATGGAAGTAAGTAGATGACATATATATATATATACATAAATACAGTAGATTTACCATGTCATATATTCCATTATTATTCATTATATATACTTTATAATCATTCTGGAATGGTTAACATGGATAATGAATCTCGTCGCATCGTGGAGATGGTAGTTCGTACGTACGCACGAGCGATGATATCGTTCCCATGGTCGTGGAATTGCGTTGAAGTGTATGTATACTATTTCAGTATCAATATCACTTTATAATAATCATATATAGTTACTCATTACACCATTATACCTATCCAATTAAGGTGGTGGCGGAAAATAGATTACACCACGGCGTGGAGACGGTATTCCGTACGTACGCACGCGCGGTGATTTCATTTTTCCGTATGATGGATAGAAGGTGAATTAGGGTTGTTTCATATTTATAATAACATATCAGTATGTAAGTAATACTGATGTTATTACTTTATCATGAAACAACTAAAGAAGAAGAAGTTGAAGAAGAAAGAAATTGAAAAGATCGGTAATGGATATTACCTCTTCTTTGAAATGTCTCTTTGAATCCTCCACTTAGGGAACTAAGATTGGTATTTTAAGAAGACCAGGACCTCTAGGATTATTCTAGGGAAGTGGATAAGGGATTTTGGCAGGGGTTTCCCGAGCTTGAGTGCTCAAATTGGTGTGAGGAGGAGGGGGAGGAGGTTCCCTTTTATAATGGAGGAGAGGGGCACCTTAGGAATATCTCAAAATATTATTTTATATTAAAGTCAAAATCGGTTTATAATGGTTCCAAAGGGTCTTATTTCGAATCTAAAGTGGGGATGGGTCGAAATCCTATCAACCAATATGATTTAGACAAGTTTAGGTTATTATTTTAACCTTATCAATTAGATTTAACTCTAAGTTAAATAATTTAACTTTTACCGTGTCTTTTTGTTTTCTTACACTATATGGTTAATACACTTACTATAACATGCCAAAAGAATCCCAAATTGTTTATTATTAATATATATATCCTTATCTAAGTCATTTGGCCGAGCCTTAGATTTTTAGGAATAAAATAACAATTAATAATATAATATTTGATTTAAAAACTATTTTGTGTCAATTTTGAAACTATTTGATATATGATTTTTGTGAAAGTCATAACAGAATTATATGTTCTAACCAAGTTGATTAAATAAACAATAATATATCATAGTAACCTATAAAATTAGTTGGATTCATAAAAAGGCTCAAATTACATTTAATTTGGTGTTTATAACATCAATTATGTCAATATTTCATTAATAAGATAATTACTGCATCATCATTGTGTCATAAATAAATTAAATTATTTAATGTCTAAAAATTATAAATAAATTACCATTATGTGGGAAATCTTTTTATCTTTCTAATTAATATTTACAATCGAATTTATCTTATGTATAACCCTATATTAAAAATGTTTTAGTAAATAAACTTTGATTTTAACTCTTTTAACTCTTCTTTGAATTAAATAATAATAAATGTCCTAATCTAATCCAAGGGGGCCTAAATGATAATATTTTACACTTAAGGTTGTTTTTGGTCGAGATAAACTTGTCCAATAGGATTATTACATGTGTTAGGGTAATATTAATATCATTGTTACCCTTAATTACCCTATTTACTTTTAACCGTGGTAAAAAAAAGTAAAAAGTTACTATTCACCAAAAAATATTTTCATCTCATTGAACCACATTTTACTTACTGACATCAATCGTGTCTCTCGGATTTTTGAAATTCCATTCACAGAAGCGGTAAAATTAAGATTTATGAAAAAAATTAATTTTTTTAACTACCACTTAGTAGTTTCACTATTCATCAAAAATTGAAGTTTTTCAGAAAAATGCCAAAATTTCACCCTAAGCTATAATTGATATTCCGAATTCAAAAATGATTTCTATTTTACAAAATTCCCAACATATTTGTTGCATTAATTAATTTTATAATTAATTTCCGCTGTCCCAACAAATAGCGTGTTTTTAAGAGATAATAACTATCAAAATATTAACACTTGTTTATGTCTGGTGTAAATGTGAAATTACATCCAATGACCAACATTGTATTGAATTGTAAAAAAATATTCTAAATATACTTTAAAACCACTCAAATTAATAATTTATCACTATTAATTATTTCGATTAAAAAAGTTGTTCTTAATTAAAATTTAGTAATTTTCACTATTCATCAGAATATGAAAGTTATCCAAAAAGTACCAAAATTTCACCTTAGGCTAAATTCGATACTAAGAATCCAAAAATGAAGTCAATTTTGAGAGCTAAAATTTCTAAAATTTTAAAACGTGGTTATTACTATACATAACGGCTAGTTATAATAATATTTTAATAGCATATCGTTGTTTAGTGAAACTCGGTATTGCGTACTACACACGCTATCGAGGAAGGTCGCGATTGCGTGCAAGGAAAGTCAAGGATGTGTGTTGTGCAAGCTCCTTTTGGTGTAGCGTACAACACAAGGCATTAATAAAATTAAAAAGAATATTTTTCATAAAATCTCGGGCTGTTACATTTTACCCCCCTTAAAATGAATTTCTCCCTCGAAATTCGTTGGGGTTATAAGTGGTTTACTATTCAAAAGTTTCTTTAATAGAAATCCACATCGTAAAAAGGAATACCAAAACTTGGCTTTAAAATCTAAAGTATGAAATGTGACGATTACCCAAATAAACTAATCACTGGGTTTCCACATAGGTGAAAATATGAATATGGAAGAGAAATATAACCATCATGTTCTGATGGAGAGTGGTAGAGAACATGTCTATGGAAAATCCAGTAATCACAAATCCATAAATTTGTGACGATCTAAGGTACCATCTGATTCATCAGGTATAAGATCACTAGGAAAACATTTTTGGTTTTCAAGATCATTTCCCTAAAGTTGAAAATTTGAATTAGAATAAATACTTACTTTATTTTGGTACAATCTCACTGTTGTTCGTGCCTTGAACAATTTCCACTTCATCTCTTAAATAAATGATGTTGAATTTGTTATTCGTGAAGTGTTAGCAGATCATGTGATAGAATGATGGGTCATTCTATCTGTCTCAAACAAAATGTTAGCAAAAGTTATTAAATATACATAAGTCATTGTATAGTGAGATTAATCATATATGGTTCCTAAAATGGACTTATACATCATATATCATACTGCTTAATATAATAAAACTAGTTTCTACTAAACAGGGACTTCCTATAGGCCAGTGGTAGGCGATAAAGGCCAGTCGCACTTCGGTTGTGGGTTCGATTTCCATAGCCTTGTCCGACGCGATGGGCTGTCACCCGTCCTGCAGGTTGTCCTTTTTCTAAAACTATATTACTATAATATCCCATCAATAATATCGAAAAAACTTCTATCCTTAAACAATACTAACTTATGTCCAACACAATCCATTCCAATCTTTAGGCTTATCCATAATACTGCAGTTCACTCTCATGACATAGTGAAAACGATTACCAGAGATTTAATACTATCGTTGATCCCCATATATCATAAGATATGTCTTGTTGGTCACATTCCAAACATTCAAAGGCCTTAATCATGTATTCTCTTGAATACCCATTGAACCTTAGTGAAAACATGAATTCAGTTAAAAGTTAACTCTTTCTACATACCAAAATCCAAAAATTCTATATACTCAAACCATGATATAACCTTCTCCTTATATCAGTCATGAGCTCATGAATACAATCAAACACCTCGTTATCTTATTATTCCCTCATTATGCATATATCATCTACTTTCAAAAAAAATATCTGAATAACATTTCATGGTTACTATTACCATTAATCATACACTTTAAAAACTCAGGAAAAACAATAGTGTAACAATCCTTAGATGTCTCTTTATTCCATAGTACCATGAGATTACTTATACAACATTACACTTGATAAACATGTAATCATTCCACTAGCTTCTTAAACCATTGACCGAGATTCAAAAATTCTCACATATCATTTGTAGTCTCTTCATCATCATCAACATAAATACTTCCCATACGACCATACTGATTCTCTTCATGAGACTTTCCCTTAGGTAATTGGTTTGCATAATTCCCGTACATTCCACATTTAAAACATTTAACCATTTTTGATGTCGTGGCAATACCATTATCCTCATCCATGGTGTTAACTGAACCTTTTCCTTTGCACTTACTTGCTTTGTGTCCTTCTTTTCCACACCCAAAGCATCTTCCAGTTCCTTTGAAACATTCTCCTTGATGCCTCTTCCCACATGATTTACATAGGGGAAATTGAACTTTCTTTCCTCTATGATCATCATGAAACTCCATCTTTCTCTTATTAGCCGAGTCAGGAAACTTACCAAATTTTACTTTATTGATCATATTATGAGATTGCTGATTCAGAATAATAATGATGTTTGGACTTCCAAATACCATTTCATTATGAAGAATATCATTCCATTGTCCACCATATCCTCCATTATCGCGAGTCATCTTGTTTCAATCCATTTTCTAAAACCCAAAAAGAATAGTGTGAGAGGCAAAAATCATGCTAGGGGAAAACAACATAATAAAGGGGGAGTACCTTCAATATCTAACATCTTAGGTTAAATTCTAAGATCGTTACCATAGTTCTAGGACTATATCATATACGTATACTTATCCTTAGAGACATCCCTAGACATACCTTAGAAATATCTCTAGGGGTCTCACTAACGTTCTCACATCCTAGTTTCCAAAGGTTGACTAAACCTTTCCTCTAATACCAAATGTAGAGACCCGAAGCTTGACTTACATGGACTTTACATTACTTTTGCGTAATACTTAGTATATAACAAAAACACACACACAAGGACCGTAATAGTTTAGTGTCTTTGGAAACTCGGAATATAATCTTCTAATCGTGGTGAAAGATCTTCAACATCTCCCATAAAGATCTTCCTTTTTTTATACCTAAAACCTTTCTTTATATCCTGGGGAAAAGAAAACATAAAAGGGTGATCTCAAATGCTCAATAAGGGTAAACAAAAGAAATATCAATCACATCATATACATAAGAATATAGCTTTTGGAAATCTTAACCTGCAAAAGAGCTCATAATATCATAACATGGGATAAATCATAGAAGTGAAATGTAATCCCAATAATCATAACTAAAAACATGAAACTTTGTGGAATACACACATAATCATAGAGAATCATTTCTTTTTAGTCAAAACTCATTGCCAAGACTATCTTAGTGGACAAAGTCCCTTTCTGAATCGAGTCACCCTCATTCCAGTCCTGTTTCACTGAACCGGTATAACCTACCGTTCCAGCCATGTCTATCTCATGAGATATAAAATCTTTACCCAATGCATTGGAGGGAGATATAGGTCCCACCCATCTTATAATGAATCCTTTCTTATGTGTGCCACATAATCATAAATCATACATCATCGCATAACACATGTAACAAAAATGGGATTCTTGAAACATCATGACATCATAAAACAAATCATATAAGGTAGATGATTTCATAAAAAAATAATTCCCTCACAACATAATCAAATAAATGTAATAATAGGGATAAAACATAACCCTTTATTATCTTAGATGGAAAATAATTTTGATAAAACACTTGAACTCCATTCTTGAGGAAAATATCCTTTCTTCTTCAAAAACACTTTTCTTTTCTTAACATGTCATACAATTATGAACTAAAAGAAGTTGATTAAAAATAAACTTGAAAACTTGAAAAGTAAGCTTCTTGGAAATAATGTTTTAAAAATCCATTCATGCCGTATAAGTTAAAAAAAACATTCTTCTCATACTTTTGTCGAAAAAGTCAAAAAGTACCTCGTACGAAAAACGACAAAAGATTCCTTTCATATCTTTTACTAAAAACTCACCAAAGGGTAAAATAGGTTTTACAAAATTGTAGGTAGATGGAAATAATATTACATATTTAGGGAACATGGATGTGGATGATAAAATACACCCCAGTAAATACCAAAGTATAAGCAATCTCGGATAAAAATGAGATTGTGATATTTCCCTTACCTTAGGTCCAACTTGCTGTGTACGTGTCTGAACCTCCTGTATAATGATTTAAATCATGTTATTGACTTATTCCAGAATCATATTCATTGTTATTATATCATATATGGTCCACTTATGACTTTATATTACCCGTTCTTTTGTAAATTCATGTTAAAGTAGCGTTTTGGGTAAAATCGTCTCATTTATCGTAGGTGTTTGGACTTGTTGTTCTTGACATTATTATTACTTATATCATGATTTACTTACTTACAGAATATAAAGTATGATTTATATATCATATATATTCAGTATATATATATATATATAATAGATAGATAAATGAAAGTAAACACACCGTTCATGGAGACGGTAGTCCGTACGTACGCATGAACGCTGCTTTCCTTTCCTTATTGTCTTGAATGGAAGTAAGTAGATGACATATATATATATATATATACATAAATCCAGTAGATTTACCATGTCATATATTCCATTATTATTCATTATATATACTTTATAATCATTCTGGAATGGTTAACATGGATAATGAATCTCATCGCGTCGTGGAGATGGTAGTCCGTACGTACGCATGAGCGATGATATCATTCCCATGGTCGTGGAATTGTGTTGAAGTGTATGTATACTATTTCAGTATCAATATCACTTTATAATAATCATATATATATACTCATTACACCATTATACCCATCCAATTAAGGTGGTGGCGGAAAATAGATTACACCACGGCGTGGAGACGGTATTCCGTACGTACGCACGCGCGGTGATTTCATTTTTCCGTAGGATGGATAGAAGGTGAATTATGGTTGTTTCATATTTATAATAACATATGAGTATGTAAGTAATACTGATTTTATTACTTTATCATGAAACAACTAAATAAGAAGATGTTGAAGAAGAAATAAATTGAAAAGATCGGTAATGGATATTACCTCTTCTTTGGAACGCCTCTTTGAATCCTCCACTTAGGGAACTAAGATTGGTATTTGAAGAGAACCAGGACCTCTAGGATTATTCTAGGGAAGTGGAGAAGGGATGTTTGCTGGGGTTGGCCTATATTGAGTGCTCAAATTGGTGTGAGGAGGAGGGGTAGGAGGTTCCCTTTTATAAGGGAGGAGAGGGGCACCTTAGGAATATCTCAAAATAATATTTTATATTAAAGTAAAAATCGGTTTATAATGGTTCCAAAGGGTCTTATTTCGAAGCTAAAGTGGGTATGGGTCGAAATCCTATCAACCAATAGGATTTAGACAAGTTTAGGTTATTATTTTAACCTTATCAATTAGATTTAACTCTAAGTTAAATAATTTAACTATTACCGTGTCTTTTTGTTTTCTTACACTATATGGTTAATAGACTTACTATAACATGCCAAACGAATCCCAAATTGTTTATTATTAATATATATATCCTTATCTAAGTCATTTGGCCGAACCTTATATTTTTAGGAATAAAATAACAATTAATAATATAATATTTGATTTAAAAACTATTTTGTGTCAATTTTGAAACTATTTGATATATGATTTTTGTGAAAGTCATAACAGAATTATATGTTCTAACCAAGTTGATTAAATCAACACTAATATATCATAGTGACCTAGAAAATTAGTGGGATTCATAAAAAGGCTCAAATTACATTTATTTTGGTGTTTATAATATCAATTATGTCAATATTTCATTAATAAGATAATTACTGCATCATCATTGTGTCATAAATAAATTATATTATTTAATGTCTAAAAATTATAAATAAAATACCATTATGTAGGAAATCGTTTTATCTTTCTAATTAATTTTTACAATCTAATTTATATTATGTATAACCCTATATTAAAAATGTTTTAGTAAATAAACTTTGATTTTAACTCTTTTATCTCTTCTTTGAATTAAATAATAATAAATGTCCTAATCTAATCCAAGTGGGCCTAAATGATAATATTTTACACTTCAGGTTGTTTTTGGTCGATATACACTTGTCCTATAAGATTAGGACATGTGTTAGGGTAATATTAATATCATTGTTACCCTTAATTACCCTATTTACTTTTAACCGTGGTAAAAAAAAGTAAAAAGTTACTATTCACCAAAAAATATTTTCATCTCATTGAACCACATTTTACTTACTGACATCAACCGTGTATCTCGGATTTTTGAAATTCCATTCACAGAAGCGGTAAAATTAAGATTTATGAAAAAAATTAATTTTTTTAACTACCACTTAGTAGTTTCACTATTCATCAAAAATTGAAGTTTTTCAGAAAAATGCCAAAATTTCACCCTCAGCTATAATTGATATTCCGAATTAAAAAATGATTTCTATTTTACAAAATTCCCAACATATAAGTTGCATTAATTAATTTTATAATTAATTTCCGCTGTCACAACAAATAGCGTGTTTTTAAGAGATAATAACTATCAAAATATTAACACTTGTTTATGTCTGGTGTAAATGTGAAATTACATCCAATGACCAACATTGTATTGAATTGTAAAAATATATTCTAAATATACTTTAAAACCACTCAAATTAATAATTTATCACTATTAATTATTTTGATTAAAAAAGTTGTTTTTAATTAAAATTTAGTAATTTTCACTATTCATCAGAATATGAAAGTTATCCAAAAAGTACCAAAATTTCACCTTAGGCTAAATTCGATACTATGAATCCAAAAATGAAGTCCATTTTGAGAGCTAAAATTTCTAAAATTTTAAAACGTGGTTATTACTATTCATAACGGCTAGTTATAATAATATTTTAATAGCATATCGTTGTTTAGTGAAACTCGGTATTGCGTACTACACACGCTATCGAGGAAGGTCGCGATTGTGTGCAAGGAAAGTCAAGGATGTGTGTTGTGCAAGCTCCTTTTGGTGTAACGTACAACAAAAGGCATTAATAAAATTAAAAATAATATTTTTCATAAAATCTCGGGTTGTTACATTAATAAACTACTAGCACTAGACAAGTTCATAGGGGAAAAAATCAACGAGTCTTGTGGTGGGTCTCCCCACCATTAGAACCCAACTTGCAATGAAAAAAAGAACTCAACATTACCTCACTTTAAGAAGTCCAAAAAAACTCTCCCACAACAACCCACCAACCCAAGTTAAGAGGGTTACAACATGAACATATAAATCACCAACTCCCAAACACAGGGGATGAGAACTTGGCCAACACTTTCAGCACTAATTAGGACCCCCACCACTTGGGGAGGGGAAGGAAGGGGACACAATAATTCGGCCACTGGAACAACAAAAGAAACCAAGGAACAACCCAAAACTCTCCACCTATGAATAGGTAACACCAAGACCATGCCCAATTTACAGAGGCGATCTACAAAGGGACTTTGAGCGGAAACCCGCATCCATGAAGGCATTAACATAGACATTGTGTGAGGGGTAAGTCCACCACACTTGTTGTGACAAATGGAAATTCACAGTAATGAGGAACCACAATGTAGACATAGAAACTACCTTACCACAACGGTGGAGGCAGGATCCTATTCAAACACCCCACACCTCTGTAGATTTCCTAACTGCGTGAAAATCTTCACTCTGAGGCCTATGACTGGAGCCCTAAATCCTAAAGCATCTGATACCCCATAGTTAGGTGCTAAGTATCACACCACTCAAAAAAACTTACCTGCTCAACAAAACACTTTCATCTAAATAAGAACTCATATATACATATCAAAATTCTATCTCACTCGGAACGATGAGCAGAATGGACAACGAATACTGTGAAAAGCATCAACATCAACAAACACAACTACTATGTCCACAAGAATTATCATGAACTCGGAGCACTTTAAATCGATCCCAAATAGCTCTCAATTTAAAATAGCAGGGTGAGGAATTATTTTAGGAGGTGCATCTAGATTTTGAAACATGAGAAAGAATCCTTATGTTTGTCAATTGGAAATCTTGCAAACATAGAATTATCTATGGCCACATCACAACATCCAACGCATCTTTAGAAACCCACTAAACATTACTCCAAACTCGAGCCACCAACAGGATCCCATATCAAGATGCAACAATAGTATGAATTCTAGATCCTAAGGGAGCATACTGAATAGAAAACACTACTAATACATAGGATAAACCATCCACATAACCATTGGTTCAAAACAAACACCACAATTTTTCATCTAAAAACACATTTGAAAAAAAATAACTTGGTGGATTTTCACATTCACCAATGGTGTTTCATCATGTATCACTCACATGAACATTTACGTGCCACCCCAGGAACTCAAAAACCATGCCATATAGGCCATCCTTACAGATATCAATAAAACCATGCATGTGAGAACCCATGAAAACACCAAAGGCTTAAACAAAACAACATCATTCCAAAAATCATGTACCGTCAAAAGGAACACCAACCACCAAGTCAAAAACGCTTTTAATATTCCAAAAAACAAACCACACTTCATCAAGAAGAATTTTATAAAAAAAACAATCCATTACATTTAATATAACTTACAAAAACAACCATTCTATTCCAAATAGCCCTTCCCCATTTTTTAAAAAAATATCAAGGTCCCTTTTCATAATCTGACAAGCACAAAAGCCAAAAAATTCAATCCCTCCTTTAAATCATTTCCACTTCCTCCCAAAAATTTTGTTTAAGAAACACAACCTTACCAAAACCATTATTATATTAAATTTTTGAAAACCCCTTATATAATTTTCCAAATAAAATCCCTCCTTTAAAACCCATTTCCATAATTCTCACACAAGGATTTTCAAAACAAAAATTCAGAATTCATGAAAGGTATAGGAATACCACAAAAGGGAACTTGTGTTGGTGGGTAACTTGACCATATGGTTGTCAGCCACATGAAAAACACAACACCAACCTGGAGAGACTTATTAGGACCATTCCCCAGCTCCACATGGTTTACCAGGCCCTGAGAGCTCACAGATTCCATTAGTCAGACTCCTCTTGTCATATCCCAACACCAAACAATCAGCAATAATAAAGGACACTAATAAAACAAGACTTCCCATGGAAACCTGAGGATCAGAGCGAGCAAGAGTTTGTGACGCTCTTCTGACACTTACACCTCAAGTCCCAACAATCCTACTCCATCTACCTTGACATCCCCAAATAACAAGGGCGCTCTAAAAATAATGGTCTGCTAAGAGCTGACCTCCTTTGATACCATTTTGTCACGAACCAGCCCGAGTCTACCCTGAACCGATCACCCAGGCCAGCCCACGACAAAGTCCCAAGAGGCATTCCTGATCCTCCTGGGATGTTGACAAGCACTAAGGGAATAAATATATTACACAAGGTAATGATTTCTCCCATATATAAACAATCAAACAAACATCAGAAATAAATGGACAACCCAAAATGAATTTATATAAAAATTGAACTAAACATTATTTGTACAAGAATATAAAAATAGAACTTAAACCAACAACTCAACTGAACAAACTCAATAACCAACTAACTCCATGTGACACTGATGGTTACTCTCCCACACAATGATCAAACGTTTCCCAAGGAGATCGAACTCAAGTTGAAACCTGCACAAGGGCTAAAAATAGAAGAAGACTATAAGTGTGAGTATTAAAACTCAGTAGGTTAGCCCGATATTCTATTCCCAATGACCTTCCTTTAAAATAAAAGAAACATCAATTTCATGTTTTAAATAGAAGATATAAAGTATTTGTTTTCAAATGAGGTTCCATGCTATATTAATTATCAGACAAAGACTTTCATGTTTTATAAACAAAAATGGAAGTAACAATTTTTCAAAGAGGTGAAACTTCAAAATGGAAATTGTTTTAATGATGGATTCTTTAAATAATGTACACTTTTAAATAAATAACACACACTACTGAATTTACCAACCAAACACACCATATGCCGAGAGTGAGTACAAAATAGCCAATTAGCACAACTCACAGGAACACCCCAATGCACTAGTTAGTTGTGAACCTCAGGTACCTCATATCCCAATGAAAGTAACCATAATAAATATCCATTCTTGTGCACACGAGCCTCTAGTAGAGAGAATACCCATAACCTAGTAGTCCCCCAAAATCAACATCATCATAGTTTAGTTAGTGTTTTCATCGTCAAACTTTCTACGTGAACAAGGAGACAAACCCCACAGAATCACTAGCATACAAGTACACGTCTACCCACCTAGATACTCGGGATTTATTTGGTGCTCAATCAAGTTACCCATATTATAAAATACACTTTACACATAAAAATTCCATTCCCAAACTATAAACACACAAATATCCCACAAACTTTCATCACATTTCTTTCACGAATCAATAAACCGCTATAAATTTTCGTAAAACAATTTCAAGGAGTATCACGAGGCCTTGCACATAAAATCCATTCAAAGATGCACTTTTAAAGAAGAAAACCCATCAATAACATAAAGAACCATATTTGGAATCCCCAAAAATAATTAATAAATCATTTTCATGGACTATAAAATTTCCCAAAAAGATAGAACATGAAATACACCTGGAAACAATTTTTACAAAATAAAACAAATGCCAAACGGGCCGTTAAGCCTTTCTCAAAACTAAAATTTAACCAAGATATGCATTAAATTTTATTAAGGAGGTGTATACACATGATATAAAGAAGCAACCCAAATTCATAAATCCCTTAAAACACTCAGGTTACATGTTGAAAACACAACCATTTTCATAAGGACGTGAAACGGACCATTTTCCGACAACACGGGCCAAAACATGTTGTAAACCAAAACCCATTTGTTTGTAAAATAAAATACAAATTAGAAATCCATATAAGGACCCAAAAATAACATTTATAATTATTAAAATTAATTTATAAATCCAAACAAATAATTTTTAAATCACACATCCCACATAAAATCCAATCGGGCAATTTACCGAACACATGGCATGTCCTTTTTAAACAAAAAAATTTATTCTATGAACTTGAAAAGGAATAAAACAAAAATTGAATGCCATATTTTATTCAAGATACTGTAACATGTTCCAAATACCATAAAACATATTGTAAACCCCATAAAACAGTTTTCAAAGATAGCGGAACATTTAAACAAACACTTGGCGTGCACTTTTATGACAAAACAACACCATCTTTCACAAAACAAGGCATAAACAACCATTTTGCACACCAAGAAAACTATACAAAGGTTTAAAAACAATAATAAACATATATATATCAGGTTTTAATAATAATAAAATGATTAAACTTAAATAATAAAGGAAAGTGCAAGGGATATCCTACATCAAATCCTTGGCGTAATGGAAACACACACACGAAATCACCATCTGAGGGTTTACAAACCCTACACCTATGATGACCAGAACCAAATGAATAAAAACCCAATAAAAAATCATGTAATAACAGAACCCTAAGTATAATAGTACTAGGGGAGATTATAAATTCAAGAAATAATGAAAGGAGGAAGAAGATGGAGGATAAAGGAGAAGGAATCTCACCTTTTCAACTAGAAAACTCTTTGTATTCCACTATATCTGCACCCTTACATAAAATTAAATGGCTCTAAAATTCTTGGAGAGACTTCTATGGTATGTAAGAACTTGGGAAATAATTTTTGTGGCCAAAATAGTAATAATTTATTGATTTATGAATGATACAATTTACCTTGTCAATTCTGGACGATTTGAGAGACATTGATAATTTTTCCCCACTCTGTGACTATTCTGATCTCCAAAGAGTGAAAATAGATAATGGGGGTTCGTATAGGTATATGGTATTCGTTTGGGAGGTTAAATCACTGAAAAATATTAAATATTGAATTATATATAAAATAAACAAATTATGTTTTTAAAAATGGAAATGGGCCCATGGGCAGGCCCAATTCCTAAATAAGTAACCCCAATTAACCTTGATTATAAATTCATAAGGAGTAAAAAAGGATATGGTAGTTTTAATATATCAGTTTAGGCCATTTGGGAAGTGGAATGGATGAAAAATATTGAAAAACAAAGGATTTATAAAAGAAAAAAATTTGGTTTTTAAAACTGGAAATGGGCTCACGGTTGGCCCAAATCATGAAGTAACCACCCTTTCTCCAAAAACACCTAAAAAAGTAATGGGGAACCCAAATTAGGGTGATTATACATATATGAAACTTAAAAAATCAAAATTAATATCACAAAATACCCAAGAAAATTATTTATATTTCAAATGAACTAGATCAAAACAAATACATGAAAAACCGGGTGTGACAATTCTCCCCACCATTAAAGATTTCCTCCCCCGGAAATCCATAACACTTTCCAGCTGAAAGATAAACACCTAAGGATTTATTATCAACATGATACAACCTATAAATCTAGTGAAATATCATCTTCCATCAATATAACTTAATCCTATTTCCCAAACAAAACACCAACTCATGACCACTTTGTGAAAATCAACGGAACGGTTAAGCCACCACCTTCAAAACCAAGCCAAGAACCTGATTGTTGGGCCTTCTCCCAATGAAACAAACAATAACCCAAACTAAAGAGCACTTAATAAAACCAAGGAATCTAGGCGAGTATAGAATGGACTCCCCAAAATAAATAAACAACTAGCACTATACAAGTTCATAGGAGGAAAAAACAATGAGACCTGCGGTGGGTCTCCCCACCATTAGAACCCAACTAGCAACGAAAAAAAGAACTGAATATTACCTCACCTTCAAAAGTCCAAAAAAAACTCTACCAAAACAACCCACCAAAACAAGTTAAGAGGGTTACAAAATGAACATATAATCCAACCACTTCTGAACAGAGGGGACAATAACTTGGACAACACTATCTGCACGCATCCGGACCCCCACCACTCGGGGAGGGGAGGGAAGGGGACCCAATAATTTGGCCACTGGAACAACAAAAGAAACCAAGGAACTACCCAAAACTCTCCACCTATGAATAGGTGACACCAAGACCACACCCTATTTACATATTCGGTCTACAAAGGGACATTGATTAGAAACCCGCATCCATGAAGGCATTACCATAGATACTGTGTGAGGGGTAAATCCACCACACTTGTTGTGAAAAATGGAAATTCACAGTAACGAGGAACCACAATATAGACATAGAAACTATCTTAACATAATGGTGGAGGGAGGATCTTGTTCAAGTGCCACAAACCTCTATAGATTTCCTGACTGCATGAAAAGCTTCACTCTGAGGCCTATGGCTGGAGCCCTAAATCATGAAGCATCTGTTGCCCCACAGTCAGGTGCTAAGTATCACACCACTCAAAAAAAAACTCACCTTCTCAACAAAAAAATTTAATCTAAATAGGAAATCATAAATACATATCAAAATTCTATCTCACTCAGAATGAGGAGCATAATGGACAATGAATACAATGAAAAGCATCAACATCAACGAACACAACTACTATGTCCACAAGAATTATCACGAACTGGAAGCACTTTAAATCGATCCCAAACATCTCTCTATTTAAGCTAATAGTATGAGGAATTATTTTAGGAGGTGGATATAGCTTGTGAAACATGAGAAATAATCATTAGGATTATCAATTGGAAATCATGAAAACATAGAATTATCTGTGGCCACATCACAACATCCAATGCATCTTTAGAAACCCACTGAATATTACTCCAAACCCGAGCCACCAAGAGGATACCATATCAAGATGCAACAAGAGTATGAATTCTAGATCATAAGGGCGCATACTGAATAGAAAACACTACTAATACATAGGATAAACCATCCACATAACTGTTGGTTCAAAACAAACATCACAATTTTTCAGCTAAAAACACTTTTGAAAAATAACAAACTTGGTGGATTTTCACATTCACCAATGCTGTTTCATCAAGTCTCACTCACATGAACATTTACGTGCCACCCCAGGCACTCAAAAACCATTCCATATAGTCCATCCTTCCAGATATCAATAAAACCATGCCTGTGAGAACCCATGAAAACACCAAAGGCTAAAACAAAACAACATCATTCCAAAAATCATGTACCATCAAAAGGAACACCAACCACCAAGTCCAAAACACTTTTCATATTCCAAAAATCATACCAAACTTCATCAAGAACCATTTGATTAAAAAAAATAAATTTCATTTAATAGAACTTACAAAAACAACCATTCTATTCCAAATATCCCTTTCCTATTTTTAAAAAAATTCATCAAGGTCTCTTTTCATAATCTGACAAGCACAAAAGCCAAAACCCCTTTCCAGAAAAACACCATCCATACAAAACTGAATTTCCAAAAACTATTTATCATATTCAAACACATTTCAACATCCCAAAACACCCCATTTAAAACATAGTTTCATAATTACTTTAAATTTATTCACAATTTCAAAACATTTTATTTCAAAAAACCACAAGTTTAGATTTGGGAAAATCCAATCCAGTTAAATCATTTCCACTTACTCCCCAAAATTTGTTTAAAAAAACACAAGATTACCAAAACCATTCTTATATTTAATTTTTGAAAACCCCTTTTCTAATTTTCCAAATCAAATCCTTCCTTTAAAACCCATTTCTATAATTCTCACACAATTATTTTCAAAACAAAAATTAAAATTCATGAAAGGTCCAAGAAACCCACTAAAGGGAACTAGTGTCGGTGGGTGACTTGACCATATGGTTGGCGGTCATATGTCAAACACAAAACCAACACAGAGAGACTTATTAGGACCATGCCTCAGCTCCATATGGCTTAACAGGCCCTACGAGCTCACAAATGCCATTAGGCAGACTCCCCTTGTCATATCCCAACACCAAAAAATCAGCAAGAACAAAGGACACTAATAAAACCAGACTTCCCATGGAAACTCAAGGATCAGAACTAGCAAGAGTTCACGACGCTCTTCCCGCACTTACCCATAAAGTCCTAAGAATCCTACTCCATCTAACATGAAATCACCAAATAAAAAGGGCTCTCTAAAAGAATGGTCTGCTAAGAGCTGACCTCCTTTGATACCATTTTGTCATGAACCAACCCGAGTCAACCCTGAACTGGTCACCCAGGCTAGCCTGCGACAATTCCCGAGAGGCATTCCCGATCCTTACGGGATGGAGAAAAGCACCAAGGGATTCAATAGAGTATAAAAGGGAATTATTTATCCCACATATAAACCAACTATAATATCCCGCCTTTTTATTACATAACTTTTCATTACATTTTACAAACAGAGGATCTTTAAAGTCTAGTGTATTGGAAATCAGGAACATAATACATGAAAACAAAAAAACAATTCTTATAAACCCTCTTGTAAGGCTTTATCATAGGTTCATTCTATGTAAAATCACTGCATCTCATATCCTGGAGGCATACATCAAAGGAAAAGGGTGAGTAGATGGCCTAGTAAGGGGTAAACAAGGGAATCAGCTTACTTGTGATATCAATAAGAACTTGAATAAAAACATAAAGACATGAGAAATGGAAGTATAGGAATATCATAATGAATAGAAATTGGAACATAACTAGAATATGTGGCTACAAAATTTCATTTAGACATTCATGAAAATATCATCAAGTTCCATCCTCAAGGTCTCATAAAAATTACCAAGGTTATTCATCAAGGTATCGTAATGTTTGTCATCTCTAGAGATTAATTCTTTACCCAATGCATTGGAGCGCTATCAGGGAACACCCTTAATATTTATTTACATTCATATGAGTCACATATATCATATTAAAACATTTCATAAATAACCAATGGAGAATAAATGTAATGGGTTTCATTTCAAGATCGTGACGTTTTAAGAGTTCTTAAAAATATAAGATCATTATGTCATTTAGAACCCATGGAAAGGGAGTGAGGGTTATATTTATGCCAATTCCAGAATAAAATACATAATATTTATATATTTATGAACACCCAAAGAAATGAAATAGGTCTGGGTACTCACATAAAAAACAAGAGAATTTTTGGAGAGAAAGAGATAGAAATTTTGAGGCGAAAATTCTGCAGCATAACGGCTATATAACATGGTTTTAGAAAATATTGAAAAGAGAGGGTACAAGAGTAACCCACTCATAAATAACTTATAATATATTATAAATATATAATAACATGGAGATAAGAAAATTGTATGGAAATTTTAATGAGATACCACATGAAAAGGAAACATGAAAGAAAAGAGAAGAAGCAATTCTTTTTACGAAAAATTCGGCAGCCTAACGTCGTCACATAAAAATTCAGAAAACAAATTGATGAGAGCAGAAATGGTCAATAAAAAATTATACATGAAAAGGAAAGTAATTAGAACATATAATAACATACCCTAAACAAAAAGAGATGGAAACTATAAGGCACGACATAAAGGAAGTCATGGCTTAAAAGAAGAGGGTGAAAGAATCCCTTACCGATTTGGTAACTTACAAAACATACGCCACATGAAAGAAGGATCATAAAATGAAGATGTAAATACTCATAAATTAAATTATATTACAAAAAGAGTACAATCATGGGTAGTAAATACACCACACAGAAGGAAATAGTAGCAAATATAGCATGAATCTCACGGGAATAAAAAGTGAGATGAAACCCTTTACTGCGTTGTAATCAACTGAGTCGTATGAAAAAAAGTTAATATCCACAAAATGAATAATAGAATACCATGAATATAATAATAATAATGGTAATATATATCAAATGGAAGTACAAAATACAACACATGCAATGAATAAGTGGCGAACAATGGAAATCTCACGGAACTAAAAGTGAGATAAGAAAAGCCCTTACCTTGAAGAGTAACTTCGAAAGCTTGAAGTTCGGGACCTTGGGAGGCTTGAATACACCTTGGGATGACTCCTTGAGAGGTAAAAAGACATGAAATTCGTTGGGGAGGATTTGGAAATGAAATTAATTAGGTAATGTCTTGGTATTTATAGGAGAGGTGAGGGAACAAAGCATTAATTGTCAAGGGACACCTCATCGGTGGTATTGGAAAAACCATGGGTTGGCCCATGGTATTCACCCATGGTATTCACCACTTGGGACACCTCATACATTATATTAATATTCATAAGATGACCAGAATTATTTCATAATTATTACATCCTTAATGATTTCATTAAACACCCGAAACTCAAAACTATATTTTCACTATTCACTAAAAAATTCAAGTTTCTCAGAAAAATGCCAAAAATTATCCTTAACCAAATATCGATGCTCTGATTTAAAAAACGAACTCCATATTATGAAAATAATTTTCTAAATATTTTTAATTTATGTTTTAAATAAAAATACTATTCACTGAAAATTCAACTGTTTCAGAAAAATCCAAAAAATTCACCTTAACCAAATATCGATGCTCTGATTTAAAAAATGAACTCCATTTTATGAAAATAACTTTCTAAATATTTTTAATTTAATTTTTAAATAAAATCACTATTCACTGAAAATTCAACTGTTTCAGAAAAATCCCAAAAATTTACATTAATCAAATTTCGACGCTCTGATTTCAAAAATGAACTCCATTTTATGAAAATAACATTCTAAATATTTTTAATTTAATTTTTAAATAAAACACATTCTTCACCCGAAAAAAATAATACTTAACCAATAATTTATGAAACAGTTATTTACCTATTTTTTTGAATCACATTACTTAATCAAGGTGCCTAAATTATTTTAATACATTCTTAAGTGAGTTTACTTAATACATTTGGTCACATTACTAGTCATAAGCATAAAATCACTATTCATAATTTACTACTCACCAAAAAATAAGTTGATCTTATTAGACTCTAAATTTCATACTGAATACAACTATAGAAGACCATTTTTTGAAAATCATTACACATTTTTAATTATTTAAGGTTTACATAAATATTTTAAAATATCCTTTTTCCAAAATTCAAGGATAATATACATCCTATATTTATCCGCACACTTGAGATTCACAAACATCACCATAATAAGAAATGAAAATTTTATTTATCTCAAAAGATTACACAAGGCAGTTACGGTCACTTTACATAACACCTTATAACACCAGCATAGGACCTAAATGTAAGGTGTGCTAAGGTGATAGAATCCTGGGGGTGGCTCGACCAACATTAAGTTAAATGGTAAAAATTCCACCAAGGTGATGTTCCTGAAAGTGATGAATCAATTAGGCTTAAAGGCCACTCGACCATACATAAATGTATGTGAAATGGATTCTAGGGAAATCAAGGTTTGTGGCCTTATTGAAGAAAGAAGGGCCAAGGGACTCTGCTACCATTGCGATGGTAAGTGGAATCCAGGATATAAATGTACAGACAAGAAACTCCTTATTATAAAGTTCAAATATGAAATCTATAACCCATTTACACTTTAAAACAAATTAAAAAGATAATCTATCCATATAAATATATTATATTAAAAAGCAGTTTTGAATTAAAATATAGCATTTTTTCACTATTCATAAAAAATGTACATTATCAGAAAATTATAAATATTTCATCCAATGTAAATTTTGATGTCCCATTTCTGAAGATGAAAATTATTTGTCAAATATAATATGTAAAAGTGTTGAAAACTAGATTTAAAAATGGTTTTCCATCAAAAGGCGATAAATCGCCCTTTTAAAGTAAATTATGCTTAAAATTAGATTCATTTACATTTTAAGCCTCTTACATTTATTGGATGAATGTAAAAACATTTAACAAACATATATTATCATGTTAAATTTAGTTCTCTTAATTCCCACCAATACAACAGCTAGGTGTTATTTAAGAACCCAGATCTTCTTTTCAGGTATGTTTTTTTCTTTTTCTGGTCATTTTGAGAAAAAGAGGAAAATATGGAAATTTTCAAAGTAAACTCCATGAACTTTATAAGTACACGTTGTGTACTTCGTTGTCGCGTGAGGCCATGTGATGGACGTGTCCTGGCCACACACACGATGTGTAGGGGCGATGTGAAGGCCGCATAAAGTGGAGTATGGAAAATCCTAGTACACGTCGTGTACTCCAGAAGTACACGTCTTGCACTTTTTTTCATCAAATGGACCAGGGTCGCGTCTAATCGACAGAATCATCTTCTTCTCCGAGTTCTTCAACCAAGAGTATCTCATACGGCCACGAACATCCTCTGAGCCCCTGATCCTCTGTCTGTTTGCCGAATCGACCTCTGTCGATTGCGTTGGAACCGCAGCGGTGAGCTCTTCCTTCTTCTTGAGTTTCAATCCATAATTTTTCCTCTTTATCAAGTTATTTTGGGTTGATCATTTTGTGCGTTTTTGTAGATCTACGATGTTCTAAGGATAATCAAGCCTTGTTTTTCAATTATTTTGAACTCCTAGCATCAAGGTAGGTGGTTTGTTCCCTTCCGTTCAAAGTCTTTGACTTTTATGTACAATTTCCACCAATACCTGTGAACGGGGTATTGCGTGTTTACCGTTTTTCCCCTGTTGTTTTCCTGCCTTTATTGTATGCTTGTGTAGAGGTAATTTGATCTTTTATGAGGATAATTGTTGGGTTTGGATGTTTTTCCATGCCTTGTGTTGTTTACGACTTTTGGGTCTTGTTTATCCTTTGGTCGTTGTACCTATTTTCCAAGCCTTGTAACCATAGGATGAAATGATTTTATTAACATTCTTGTTTTGTTGTAGACTGCTTAGCCAAGTATCTCTATAAGTGTACTATGGTTAGCCAAGTAGCTCTATAGGTGTGCTTTGGTCTTATAGCATTATTATGCACTGATCGGCACGAGACCATGAGAACCTGGTGCTATAGACTATAAGGCATAGACCGAGTGAGCTTTCCTAGAGAGTCTTAGATATTATAGACTATAAGGGATAGACCGAGTGATCTTCCTAGAGAGTCTTGGATATTATAGACTACTGGAGGGTAGACTGAGCGAGCTTCCTTAGAGAGTATTTACTTGTTTTATTTTCCTTAAACCATTCCAGGCTAGAGGAGGAATTGACCGAGTGAGCTTCCTCAGAGAGTCTGTGATAGACCTGAGACTATAGGAGGTTTGACCGAGTGAGCTTCCTCAGAGAGTCTCTAGACCTTGGGGATATAAGAGGGTTAGACCACGTGATCTTCCTCAGAGAGTCCCTGACTACCCTAGACTATAAGGGGAATTGACCGAGCGAGCTTCCCTAGAGAGTCTTATAATTTTTGTATGACCAAACCAGAGGGGTTATGCTGAGTGCACTACCCAGAGGGTTGTTGGTACTTCTTGGATAAGACCAGAGGGGTTGGATGTGAGTACTTCCCAGAAGAGTTTCTGTTGTGGTTATCTGTTTGCTTCACTACTGCTTGTTGATCTGTGGAATGATCACTATTGTATATCATCCTGTTTGTTGATTACTATTTACTGGTTGTTGTTTACTGCTTACTATACTATTACCTGCCATATACTCACTGACTATTAGGCACAGATCTTCTTGTGGTTTCCTATGGGGATTTAGTCTCACACCCTATTTGGTCCATGCTTTTGGGCCCAAACAGACTATGTTGTTGCAGGTATAGACAAGGGAAAGCACCCTTTGGCTTCTGGTACTTGATTGATATGGAGTAGGAGAGCTTGAGACCAAGCATGGGCTTACGATGCTGAGGATATTTTTATCTTTTCTTTTGTACATGTTTTAGTATTGTTGTATTTCCAGCATTGTGACATGTTTGGATGCTTTCTTAGATACATGTTTAATGTATAATCTCATATATACATATGTGATCCAATTGTTTATTGTTTTAGTCTTCCCATGTTCATTGTTGTTGGATATATACTGCTTCCATTGTGTATTCTTCCAATGAGGGCATAGGTTCCCCACTACCACACCCAAGGCCCTCACTTCTAGTCGGCAGCCTCTGGCATTTGGGTAAATGTGCATCAGGCCATGTGACCAACCAGGTACGGGTGCCTCGGGGTGGCTTCCAGAACCGGGATGTTACAAAGTGGTATCGGAGGAATTATTTTCTCTTGATTTACAGTTTTGAGCCTTTATCCAGGGATAGAACGGATTCGGTACTTGGTAGTAAGTTCTGCCTGGGAGTAGCTAACCCGTGTATAGGGAAAAGCCAATCTTCCTCGTTTATTGCAGTTTTCTGGTTTTGAGATTTTATGGTTGATATGATTTCACGTAGAGTGATTCACATGCCTTGTGTTGTTATTGTTGTTGCTATTGCGGTTCTATTTCTGTCTCAACCTGATGAGATGAGAGTATTCCATCTCATGCATCATATATGAACTTGTTAGAAATCACATACCATGCATTCTTTCCATTCCATCTATGGTGCATTAGCGATTGCATGTTTTTGTAATAGAAGTTGTGTAGATTATGAATGTTGTTGTGATAGACTATTTGATAGAATCCATGCAGTTTGATAGAGAAATTGTTTTTATTGTACCTTGCTTAAATGAACTCCAAATTTGGGTTCTTGAGGTGTTATGGGCCCTCATGAATCGGAACTTGGTGGATATTTGACTTGTTTCTCATGTATATGACTTGTATAAGATTCCGCGCTTTGATTCGCGGGGAGTATGGGCCCTCACGGATAGGAATTTGGCACCACCATGCTTGTTTTTTGTAACACCCCAAGCTTCTACGGTACGCTTCTCTTTGAATAATGTGATAGTGTGTGTTGTACGCAACACCGAGTTCTAACACACCATAACCAATCAAACTAGCCGTTATGAATAGTAATACCTACTTTTTGAAATTATATATTTTAAAATGGAATTCATTTTTGGATTCGGAATATCAAATTTAGCCTAAAGTGAAATTTTGGTACTTTTCGGATATCTTTAATATTTTGATGAATAGTGAAAATTACTAAATTTTAATTAAAAACAACTTTTTTAATCAAAATAATTAATAGTGATAAATTATGAATTTGAGTGGTTTTAAAGTATATTTAGAATATATTTCTATCATTTAATATAATTTTGGTCATTGGACATAATTTTACAATTAAACCGAACATAAACAAGTGTCAATCTTTTGATAGTTATTATCTCTTAAAAACACGCTTTTTATTTTGACAGCGGGAATTAATTTTAAATTAATTTCTGAAACTTCTGTGTTTTGAATTTAGAAAAATGGATTCCATATTTGGAATCAGGATTTCAAAATTGTGTAAATAGGTAACTTTTATTTTTAGACATTTTAAATAATTACTGTGGTAAATATTTTATTTACCATGGTTAAGGGTAAATCTGGTAAATAAGAGTTAAAAAATAATATTATAATAATACTAAATTACCATAAAACGTGTCCTAGCCTTATTGGTTGATACATGTTCGACCATAGGCATCTTTGGGTCGATTTGGGGACCCCATGGTGCCACTTTTAGGTGATAGGGACACTTTTTTTTAATTAAGTTAAAATGAATACAAAAATGACACAAGCATATATCTTTTAGAAAAACAATTATTACATAAGGTTATATATGTTGGATTTTGGATTATAAATATTAATTAGAAAGATAAAATGATTTTCTACATAATGATATTTTATTTATAATTTTTAGACATTAAATAATTTAATTTATTTATGCCACAATGATGATGAATTAATTACTATAATAGTAAAAAATTAAAATAATTGATATTATAAATACCCAAATAAATATAATATGAAACTTTTAATGAATTAAACTAATTTTATAGGATAATATGATATATTTGGATTGATTTAATTTACTTTTTTCGAAGTAATCAATCTGTTATGAGTTTCAAAAAAATCAACTATTGAATAGTGTCAAAATTGACATAAAAGAGTTCTTAAAACAAATATTATATTATTAATTGATATTAAATTCCTAAAAATCTAAGGTTCGGCCAAGAGACTTATATCATGATAGTTTCATCATTAATGTACCACTTGGGGGTCTCTTGGATGTATATAGTAAATTAATTAACCATATTATATAAAAATACAAAGAGACATTGTAAAAGTGAAACTAATTAACTTAGAGTTAATACTTAAAGATAAGGTTAATATAAGTACCCAAACCTATCTAAATTCTATTTTCTGAGTTTTTGGCGACCCATCCCCACTTTACCCTTTGAATAATAAACTTTGGAGCCATTGGAAACCGAATATGAATTTATTATAAACTAATATCTCTAGCTTTTCCAAAGGTGCCCCTCACCCCTCTTATAAAAGGGCACACCTCCTTATCATTTCTTCACACCTTCAAAGCCTTTTGGTTCGGCCAAACTCTGCAAAAATACTCTCCCAACTTCCCTCACTACAAACTAGGGGCCTTAGTTTGATCAGAAAGCTAACCTAAGGATCCCTTTTGATCAAATCAAAAGGAAGAACCCGAAGAAGAGGTAATGATTTCACCACCCTTTTCCAAGTTCCTTTCTTCTTCCACTTATTCTTCCTTTGTTGTTACCATTATAAAATAATAACTACAGTATCATATACATACTATGATGTTATTATAAATATGGTACAACTATATTCAGTATTCTATCCACCCTTTGAATAACATGTCACCATACGTGCGTACGTACGGTTTACCGTCTCCACGTCGTGGTGTAATTGTTATTCAATATAATATTATTTGAATGGGTATAATAATGATGTGTAACTCATGTAAATAATAAATATAACATGTTAATGATTCTGTATATATTATATACAATCCATTTATATATTATTTTAATATCAAAAGAATGATATTGTCGGTCGTGCGTACGTATGGACTACCGTCTCCACGAACGCGATGAGATTCATTCTCCATCGTATCCATTCAAGTATAATTATCATTTGATGATTTAAAAAAATGATGTTTAAGGACTTTATATCATTCTGGATATGAATAATATACAACCTATCCCTTACAAACATGTCTTACGTAACAAAACATATAAAAGAAAACAAGTAAGTTAACACCCGAAACAACGATAATACTAAGATATTATTATCAAATAAATATTAAAAGATCATATATGATATCATATTAATGTATATGATTCTTGTATAATTTAATAACAATTATTTCACCATTATACAGGAGGTTAGCCTAACTCAACCAAGGAAAAGTACAAGGTAAGGGTTATTTCACAATCTCTTCATTATCCGAGGTTGTTTATATGTAATAATCTACTGGGATATTTTTACCATCAACATCCATGTTTTCTTAAAAATGTATTTCAAAACATTTTTATTATTTAAAATAATATGGTTTAATGTCATTTATACCCTTGTTTGACTTTTTATAAGAGGAATCTTTTCGTCGTTTTCAAAACAAGGTCCTTTTTAACCTTTTCGACAGAATTAAGGTAAGAATGTTTTTTTTAACTTATACGGCGGATGCGGTTATTTTCCACCGTTATAAAATATTCAAATCTTTCCTTACAAGCTTATAAGAATATTTTCAAAGAAAATGATTTATTTTATATGGCTCTTAAATGATTTCAAAAATAGAAAGAGATATTTCTCTAAAAAGTGTTTTTATTTCATCTATGTCAACATCCTTTGATGGATTTTACGCTTATTTGAAGTTGATTTATTATGATACAAAACTTCTATATTGTATTGAAGGTTTTGTGATATGTTTGACTGTGGATGTGCTATTTTTATACCATTCATAGTTTATGGTGAAATTATTGACATTTCGTATGCTAGTTTTAATTCGAATGTTTATGTTACGTTTAAACCTTTTCATATGGGAATGTATTGGGATTAATATGTGACGGGTGGAGCCCGCTATAGCTCCTCGATGCATCGGTAGGTCTCATGAGACAAACTAGTGTCTTGGTACAAGGCCTTGACAAAATCTTATTTGTAGTCTTGGCACGAGGCCTTGGCTATGTGGTTATGATAGTCTGGCATTATGTATTCCAACATTATGAAAGTGGTGATTGATATTGCATGTGATTATTCGATTAGTAGAATATCCATGTGAACAAGTAAATGCCATTATTTCATTTTACTTTTTCCATACTATGTTGAAGTTCAAGTTTAAAAGGCTTTTATTTTAGTAATTCATTGCCTTAAATGTTTATGCTTATTTTGAATGTTCCGCTATATTGTTATCCTTACTGGGCATTTGAGCTCACCCCTTTTCTATGTTTTATTTTTCCCAGGATATGAAGAAGTAAGTTATGAATGACCTGCATGGATATTATGAGGGGATAATAGTGTGGACTGTGGAGACATTATGTTGTTGTAGTAGTTTTTCATTTTATGATGTAATGTAAAACTTATGAATATATCTAGTGTTTCAAAGGCTACTAAACCAATCGGTATTTCGAGATTTTATCTTTCTTGTGATCATGCCAATGTTATGTAATAATGCACCGACTCTGGGTAACTAGGGTCGGGGCGTTATAGTTGGTATCAAAGTAAGTTTAGTACAAACCCTGGAAGCTAGATTTAGATAAACTCTGATTAGAGCACGTAGACCTAAGATGAACTTTGAGGATTAGTATAGAAGAACTTCCTAGAATTTTGGTATTGTAGAGATTTTGTGAGTTTTCCGAGCAATACATCCCTGTCTGGATACGAGCAGGTAGAGGCGGCTCTGGCACAGATGTACCTAGGGGTAAAACCCGAAAACACCGCTTTGAGCTAGATTCGAATGGGAACTGGTGCACGACAATGGGCCTTGCTGCACTCTTGGTTACGACATTCCTGGGGGATATGCTTAGGATAACTCTCATTTTCGTTACAAATCATTATGAATGGTTTATGAGTATATACTTTCTCAAAGAAAACATTTTTATGATTATGGATTATATCCATAAATAGTTCAATTTATGTTAAGTGTTTTATAAGTATGGTATTATGTATTTTCATACATAAACTGATCTAGTTTATGCCATTGTTTAGAAATAGCGCCTAGTGGAAGAAATGGAAACCGTATCAATGCACGCACTCCATGTAGGGATTTCCCTCCTTATCAAGATAATTATAGTGGGGCTAGTGATGCAACTGGTGCCGATCAGCTAATCACCATACTGGGACAACTTACTCAGGTTATGAATAATAACCTTACCCGTATGGAGCACCCTGATCCACAGCGTGGAGGATCAATGTTAGATCCATTCATGAGGCAAAAACCACCAACGTTCAATGGGAGTAAAAATCCCTTAGTAGCTGAGAAATGGATAAATTCCCTAGAGAAAATATTTCAGGCTTTGGGGAGCAGTGAAAGGGAAAAAGTTATCATGGTAGTTTACCGCCTCACTGGAGATGCTGATCAATGGTGGTCATTGATTCAAAACATGAAGGAAGATGATGAAGTATCAAATATGGAATGGAGGGAGTTCAAAGATCTGTTTTTAGAAAAATACTTTCCTCGCGACCATCGAGCAGATATGGAAAGGCAATTTATGAGTCTGAGACAGAAGGAGGATGAGAATGTCACAAAGTATGAGGCTAACTTTACAAGGTTAGCAAGGTATGCTGGAGATTATATACGTAACCCAAGAAGTAAGATTGATCATTTCTTTGATGGTTTAAAACCATTTCTTCGTCGAGTATTAGTCTCACAATACTTTTCTTCGTACGAAGACATTGTCTCATGTGCTATCAAGACCGAAAGGAATTCTCTAAGTCTTATGACTTTAAAGCAAAGCAAGAGAAGAAGAGGCCTGCTGATCAATCTGGGAATGGAAATAAGGGGAAGAAGGGAAAGGTTGAATATCCATCCTGTGGTAAATGTGGGAAGAAACACTCTGGTACTTGCTTGAAGGGAATGGGCATCTGTTACAAATGTGGTGAAAAAGTCCACCAAGCTCGTGATTGCAAAGGGAAGAAGGAAGCTACCAACGTTCAGTGCTACAATTGCAGGGAGATGGGGCATTATGAAAATGCATGTCCTAAGCGTCAGGAGAACTTACCTCAGAAAAGGCCAAGGGATCAAGGCCAGGCTTATTCTATCACTACTGCTGAGGTAGAAGCTCCGAAAGACATGGTGTCAGGTAATTTAATGGTTTCCTCAAGTTTAGAAAATGTATTATTTGACTCTGGATCATCGCATTGTTTCATATCTTCCCAGTTTGCTAAGAAAATTAGATATTTCCAATTTGATTTAATAAGGGAGTTGTTAGTTAAAACTCCTAAGGTAAGTATCATTGAAACAAAGTTTTGTGAATCAGTCCCCATTAGAGCACATAAATGTTCTTTATCTGCTGATCTCATCGCCATACCTATGATTGAGTTTGATATAATCCTCGGTATGGACTGGCTTTCGGACTATGATGCGAAGATTTATTGTAAGAAGAAAGAGGTTACGATTCTTGATGATAATGATAAGGAACACCTTATGTTTAGAGCAGAATCGTCACCACCTAATTCTTATTTAGATCCACCCCCAGTAGCTCAACTTAATTCAATTATTGGGGAGGAAGAGAATGAAATAACTGTCGGTGAGGAAAGGAATGTTCAAATAGAGGATGTACCTGTTGTGAAAGAATTTGTAGATGTATTTCCGGAAGATTTACCTGGACATCCTCTAGAACGAGAAGTTGAGTTTTCCATTGATTTAATTCCTAGATGAAGGCCTATACCGAAGACCCCTTATAGAATGGCCACTGTAGAGTTAGTCGAACTAAAGAAACAACTAGAGGAATTGAGTAATAAGGGATTTATTCGCCCTAGTGTTTCTCCATGGGGAGCCCCTGTTCTTTTTGTTAAAAAGAAAGATGGATCTATGAGGTTATGTATCGACTACAGGGAGATCAATTCTATAACAATAAAGAAAAAGTATCCCCTACCACGCATTGATGATTTATTTGACCAACTGCATGGAGATCAATACTTTTCATAGATTGACCTTCGATTTGGATACCATCAGTTGTGTGTGAAGAAGTAAGACATTCCGAAAACAGCATTTCGAACCAGATACGGGCATTACGAGTTTACTGTAATGCCGTTTGGATTGACTAATGCACCCTCTGTATTCATGGATCTGATGAATAGATTTTTCAAGGAGTATCTTGATGAATTTGTGGTGGTATTTATTGATGATATCTTGGTATACTCCAAAACCTACGAAGATCATGAAAATCACTTGCGCATTATCTTGAATACTCTGAGGAGGCATGAATTATATGGGAAGTTTAGCAAATGTGAATTTTGGCTTCATGAGATTTCTTTTCTTGGCCATATTGTCTCTAAAGATGGAATCTCTGTTGATCCTTCTAAGACCAAGGAAATCCAAGAATGGCCAGCACCTACGATTATAACTGAGGTACGTAGTTTTATTGGTTTGGCAGGTTATTATCGACATTTCGTCTAGAATTTTGCCCGATTGGCTAACCCATTAAAGAAGCTCACACGTAATGGGGTTAAATTTGTTTGGACAAAAGAGTGTGAAGAATGTTTCGAAGAACTAAAGAGAAGATTAGTCAATGCTCCTATATTGACTCTACCATCGGGGAATGATGGGTTCGTTATTTATAGTGATGCATTAAAGAAAGGACTTGGTTGTGTCCTTATGCAGAATGATAGAGTTATTGCCTATGCATCACGACAGTTGAAAATTCATGAACAAAACTATCCTACTCATGATCTCGAGTTAGCAGCTGTGATCTTTGCTTTGAAGATATGGAGGCACTACCTATATGGTGAAAAATGTGAGATTTATACTGATCACAAGAGTTTGAAGTATATTTTCTCACAAAAATAACTCAACATGAGGCAAAGTAGATGGCTTGAATTACTCAAGGATTATGATTTCATGATACACTACCACCCGGGGAAAGCAAACAAGGTGGCATATGCTTTGAGTAGAAAAGACCATGGAGTTTTGAACAATATGAGAATTGAAAGGGATCCAAATTTCATGGATCTAGTGAAGATGGACATGGGAATAACCAGGGAAGGAGAAACATCAATTCTTTTTCAAATGATTGCCAAACCATCTTTACTAGAAAGGATTAAGAGTTCTCAGACTGATGATGAAGAATTTCAAAAGAAGATTATAGCTGTGAATGATGGGAGATTGAGAGACTTTGTGTATGAAGATGGAATTTTGAAATTCGGGAAGAGACTTTGTGTTCCCGATATACCTGATCTAAAAAGGGAATTATTGGATGATGCTCATAGTTCCAATTTCTCTATACACCCTGGGAGCACCAAAATGTATAGAGATTTGAAGGAAAATTTTTGGTGGGACAACATTAAGAGGGAGATTGATGATTTTGTGTCAAGATGTATGGTTTGTCAACAAGTGAAAACTGGAAGGCAATAGCCTAGAGGAGTCATGCAACCTCTTCCCCTACCGGAGTGGAAATGGGACAATATTACGATGGACGTTGTCATGGGGCTACCAAAGACTCCTAGAAGGAACGATGCAATATGGGTTATTGTTGATCCTCTTACCAAGTCAGCACATTTTCTTGCTATAAGAGAAGATCTACCCCTGGAATGTCTAGCAAGACTATATATTAATGAAGTTGTGAGACTTCATGGAGTACCCCTATCAATTGTTTCTGATCGTGATCCTCGTTTTACTTCAAGATTTTGGAAAAGTCTTCAGAAATCCCTGGATACTGAACTTCATTTGAGTACTGCTTACCACCCTCAGACAGACGGAAAATCAGAACGGACTTTTCAGACCTTAGAAGACATGTTGAGATCTTGCTCACTTGACTTTCAGGGTATGTGGGATCAATATTTACCTCTGGTAGAATTTTCCTATAACAATAGCTTCCATTCGAGTATTCAGATGGCACCATATGAAGCATTATACGGAAAGAGATTCCGTACACCAACCTGTTGGGATGACGTTGGTGAAAGAAAACTTGTAGGCCCAGAACTGGTGGAGGAAACGGTGGAAAAGGTGAAAGTAATCCAAAATCACATCAAAGCAGCTCAAAGTAGGCAGAAGAGCTATGCCGATAATCGAAGGAAGGATTTGGAATTTCAAGTCGGTGATCATGTTTTCCTGAAGGTATATCTATGGAAGGGAGTCATACATTTTTGTAAGAAAGGTAAATTGAGTCCCAGGTACATCGGACATTTCGAAATTCTAGAACAAATTGGGGTTGTGGCTTACCGATTGGCAATGCCGCCAAGTCTCTCCAAAGTTCACGATGTGTTCCACGTATCTCTGTTGAGGAAATACATGCCTGACCCAATGCATGTACTCACCTATGAGGAATTAGAACATGAAACCGATCTTTCCTATTGTGAAGATCCCGTCAGGATTCTTGATACGAGAGAACAAGTACTGAGAAACTGGACGACGCGTCTGGTAAAAGTTTTGTGGAGAAACCATAAGATGGAAGAGGCAACGTGGGAACCCGAGGAACTTATGATGAAGAACCACCCGAGTCTTTTCATGAGGTAGTATTCTATAAATTTTGAGGACGAAATTATTTGAAGGAGGGGAGAATGTAACACCCCAAGCTTCTATGGTACGCTTCTCTTTGAATAATGTGATAGCGTGTGTCGTACGCAACACCGAGTTCTAACACACCATAACCAATCAAACTAGCTATTATGAATAGTAATACCTACTTTTTGAAATTATATATTTTAAAATGGACTTCATTTTTGGATTCGGAATATCGAATTTAGCCTAAGGTGAAATTTTGGTACTTTTCGGATAACTTTAATATTTTGATGAATAGTGAAAATTACTAAATTTTAATTAAAAACAACTTTTTTAATCAAAATAATTAACAGTGATAAATTATGAATTTGAGTGGTTTTAAATTATATTTAGAATATATTTTTACCATTTAATATAATGTTGGTCATTGGACATAATTTTAAAATTAAACCGAACATAAACAAGTGTCAATCTTTTGATAGTTATTATCTCTTAAAAACACGCTTTTTGTTTTGACAGCGGGAATTAATTTTAAATTAATTTCTGCCACTTCTGTGTTTTGAATTTAGAAAAATGGATTCAATATTTGGAATCAGGATGTCCAAATTTTTTAAATAGGTAAATTTTATTTTTAGACATTTTGAATAATTATTGTGGTAAATATTTTATTTACCATGGTTAAGGGTAAATCTGGTAAATAAGGGTTAAAAAATAATATTATAATAATACTAAATTACCCTAAAACGTGTCCTAGCCTTATTGTTTGATACATGTTCGACCATAGACATCTTTGGGTCGATTTTGGGACCCCATGGTGCCACTTGTAGGTGATAGGGACACTTGTTTTTAATTAAGTTAAAATGAATACAAAAATGACACAAGCATATATCTTTTAGAAAAACAATTATTACATAGGGTTATATATGTTGGATTTTAGATTATAAATACTAATTAGAAAGATAAAAATATTTCCTACATAATGATATTTTATTTATAATTTTTAGACATTAAATAATTTAATTTATTTATGACACAATGATGATGAATTAATTACTATTATAGTGAAAAATTAAAATAATTGATATTATAAATACCCAAATAAATATAATATGAAACTTTTAATGAATTAAACTAATTTTATAGGATAATATGATATATTAGTATTGATTTAATTGACTTTTTTCTAAGTAATCAATCTGTTATGAGTTTCACAAAAATCAACTATTGAATAGTGTCAAAATTGACATAAAAGAGTTCTTAAAACAAATATTATATTATTAATTGATATTAAATTAATAAAAATATAAGGTTCGTCCAAGAGACTTATATAATGATATTTTAATCATTAATGGACCACTTTGGGGTCACTTGGATGTATATAGTAAGTTTATTAACCATATTACATAAAAAAACAAAGAGACATTGTAAAAGTGAAACTAATTAACTTAGAGTTAATACTTAAAGATAAGGTTAATATAAGTACCCAAACCTGTCTAAATTCTATTGGTTAAGTTTTTTTCTACCCATAACCACCTTAACCTGTGAATAATAAACTTTTGAGCCATTGGAAACCGAATATGAATTTATTATAAACTAATATCTCTAGCTTTTCCAAAGGTGCCCCTCACCCCTCTTATAAAAGGGCACACCTCCTTCTCATTTCTTCACACCTTCAAAGCCTTTTGGTTCGGCCACAATCTTCTCAAATACTCTCCCAACTTCCCTCACTACAACCTAGGGGCCTTATTTTGATCATAAAGCCAACCTAATGATCCCTTTTGATCAAATCAAAAGGAAGAACCCGAAGAAGAGGTAATGATTTCACCACCCTTTTCCAAGTTCCTTTTTTCTTCCACTTCTTCTTCCTTTGTTGTTACCATTATAAAATAATAACTCCAGTATCATATATATACTGTGATGTTATTATAAATATGGTACAACTATATTCAGTATTCTATCCACCCTTTGAATAACATGTCACCATACGTGCGTACGTACGGCTTACCGTCTCCACGTCGTGGTGTAATTGTTATTCAATATAATATTATTTGGATGGGTATAATAATGATGTGTAACTCATGTAAATAATAAATATAACATGTTAATGATTCTGTATATATGATATACAATCCATTTATATATTATTTTAATATCAAAAGAATGATATTGTCGCTCGTGCGTACGTACGGACTACCGTCTCCACGAACGCGATGAGATTCATTCTCCATCGTATCCATTCAAGTATAATTATCATTTGATGATTTAAAAAATGATGTTTATGGACTTGATATCATTCTGGATATGAATAATATACAACCTATCCTTTACAAACATGTCTTATGTAACAAAACATATAAAAGAAAACAAGTAAGTTAACACCCGAAACAACGATAATACTAAGATATTATTATCAAATCAATATTAAAAGATCATATATGATATCATATTAATGTATACGAATCTTGTATAATTTAATAAAAATTATTTCACCATTATACAGGAGGTTAGCCTAACCCAACCAAGGAAAAGTACAAGGTAAGGGTTATTTCACAATCTCTTCATTATCCGAGGTTGTTTATATGTAATAATCTACTGGGATCATTTTACCATCCACATCCATGTTTTCTTAAAAATGTATTTCAAAACATTTTTATTATTTAAAAGAATACGGGTTAAAGTCATTTATACCCTTGTTTGACTTTTTATAAGAGGAATCTTTCCGTCGTTTTCAAAACAAGGTCCTTTTTAACCTTTTCGACAGAATTAAGGTAAGAATGTTTTTTTAACTTATACGGAGGATGCGGTTATTTTCCGCCGTTATAAAATCTTCAAAGCTTTCCTTACAATATTATAAGAATATTTTCAAAGAAAATGTTTTATTTTAAATGGATCTTAAATTATTTCAAAAATAGAAAGAGATATTTCTCTAAAAAGTGTTTTGATTTCATCTATGTCAACATCCTTTGATGGATTTTACGCTTATTTGAAGTTGATTTATTATAATACAAAACTTCTATATTGTATTGAAGGTTTTGTGATATGTTTGACTGTGGATGTGCTATTTTTATACCATTCATAGTTTATGGTGAAATTATTGACATTTCGTATGCTAGTTTTAATTCGAATGTTTATGTTATGTTTAAACCTTTTCATATGGGAATGCATTGGACTTAATATGTGACGGGTGGAGCCCGCTATAGCTCCTCGATGCATCGGTAGGTCTCATGAGACAAACTAGTGTCTTGGCACAAGGCCTTTACAAAATCTTATTTGTAGTCTTAGCATGAGGCCTTGGCTATGTGGTTATGATAGTCTGGCATTATGCATTCCAACATTATCAAAGTGGTTACTGATATTGCATGTGATTATTCGATTAGTAGAATATCCATGTGAACAAGTAAATGGCATTATTTCATTTTACTTTTGCCATACTATGTTGAAGTTCAAGTTTAAAAGGCTTTTGTTTTAGTAATGCATTGCCTTAAATGTTTATGCTTATTTTGAATGTTCTGCTATATTGTTATCCTTACTGGCCATTTGAGCTCACCCCTTTTCTATGTTTTATTTTTCCCAGGATGTGAAGAAGTAAGTTATGAATGACCTGCAGGGATATTATGAGGGTATAATAGTGTGGACTGTGGAGACATTATGTTGTTGTAGTAGTTTTTCATTTTATGATGTAATGTAAAACTTATGAATATATCTAGTGTTTCCAAGGCTACTAAACCAATCGGTCTTTCAAGATTTGATCTTTCTTGTGATCATGCCAATGTTATGTAATAATGCACTGACTTTGGGTAACTAGGGTCGGGGCGTTACATTTTTTAGTGTTTTTTGGGCTTCAGTGCAGTTTCTGAGCTACTGCCCAGAAAAACCCAGAATACACAGCGTGTACTTCACCCTATAGTTTAAAACCGTGTCACTGACTGTGTGAGAAGAAGCATGGGGTTGTGAAAAGTCTTAAAAAAACATTTCGTGTATGGTAGGTACATGCCATGTAGTAGTGAGCTGTGTACTTGACTGTGTCACTAACGACACGGGTCGGGGAAGCTCGTGTAGTACACACCATGTTTGGTACGAACACGCCATGTAGCCTTGTTCTAGGTACCCGGTCGTGTCACGAAAAACATGGGTCGGTGTTATCTTCTCCTATACATGTCGTGTTTGTTCGGAACATGCCGTGTTAGGGTCAGTCGTGTATCCGGCCGTGTAACTAACAACAGGGGTCACTGAAACCTTGTCTAGTACACGATGTGTCCTTAGCAAACACGTCGTGTAGTCTAGGGTTAAGAGGGGCGTGTGGGTTAGCCGTGTAAAGAGACTCGAGAATGGGAATGGAGTTCATGTACACATCATGTGTGGGGATTACACGCCGTGTAGTCTGGGGTGTTACAGGACCATAGGTGGCAGAAGTACACGCCCATGTGAATGGATTAAGTGAACATGCCGTGTATTTTGTGTACACTCCATGTAGTCGTGTTTTGTTAAACTTGAATATTTACTTCTCCTATTCTCGTTTTGTACTCTTGTGTTCTCTATCCTTGATAATCCTGATCTAAGGTGTGCTTTTAATCTTTTAGAGCTATGCCACTGAGACATCCTCCGGTTGTACATCAGCTACCAGACAGTGATCAGACACCGGATAAGGCCGATCAGGGACCTCCTGCAGATCCTCCTGTTGTTCCAGCCTTAGCACCATCAGTTATACCCATTTCAGGTGCCGATGCATAGTTCAAGGAGGACTTTCTGAGGATGATGTAGACCTTTCAGGGAGCGTCGCCTCCTACCCCGTCGATGGCTGAGTTGACGTGGGTTTTCCAGCAGCAGCATCCTCCTACTTTCTTAGGGGATGGAGGATCCCAGGCTACAGAGTCGTGGTTAGAGGCCAAGCTGATGATCTTCGAGCATCTAGAGATACCTCCAGAGAAAAGGGTAAAGTTGTCTACCTATATGCTCTGGGACACCACCAAGAGGTGGTGGGAGGTGATCTCACAGTGAGGGTGCTAGAAAAGTCTGACTTGGGATGAGTTTCGTCCCACCTTCTATGATTAAATTTACCCGGAGACCTTGAGGGACGACCGAGCCTGGGAGTTTATGAGTCTCGAGCAGGGTACTCTTTCTGTTATGGAGTAGTTGTCTCGTTTTACTGAGCTGCAGTGCTTCACGCCGATTCCAAAAGGTGATGAGTTGTTCCTTGCTATGAATTTTGAGAACCGTCTCAGGCAGGAGATCCGTTCCCAGGTGAATATCTTCATGTTGACTTCGACATCCTCTATCATCAACCAGGCGCTGATCACAGAGTGCAATCTGAAGGATTCTGGAGTAGGGAGCCAGGGCGGTTTGACACCCAGAGTTAGTGTTCCTCCTACTGATAGCAGGAAGCGCCATAGGGAGTATTCTTGAGGATATCAGAGTAGCTGGAATGTATCTCTGGGTAGCCAGGTTGTATGCTACCAATGCGGGAGGAGTGGGCATACTAGGCCTCAGTGCCATAGAGACCCGATGGAGTGCCGATATTGCGGTAAAATGGGTCATCTTCCGCATTTTTGTTAGATCTTATCACCTACAGCTGGTGGTAGGGGTTCTTTTATGACCCCGCATACAGGATATGTATCACCAGTTTCTCACCAGTCTGGGAACTAGAATTCTTCTGGCCGTTCGGGCCGAGGTGGTGGTTGCGTCCGTGGTGGTCAGTCACCAGGTTACCCGCGTCATCTGGCTGGATCAGCTCAGAGTGGTCAGCCAGGGGCACAAGGCCTTGGTACATGCCAGACTATTGTCGTGGAGTAGACCTATTAGGAACATGATCTCGTCCCTTCCACAGTTCTAGGTACGATCTTATTAGCCTCAGTTTTATCTTCATCTCTTTTCGATACTGGTGCTTCGCATAGATTTTTCTCTGTTGCTGTTGTGGAGAGCCTTGGGCTCTGTATCTTTTTGTTCGCCGACATGTTAACTCTTGATACACTGTTGGGAACGAGTACATCTAGCGTACGTCAGTGCATAGAGTGCCCTCTTGAGGTTGCAGGGTGTCACTTCTTATGGGACCTCTATGTCCTAGAGATGACAGGCTATGATGTCATTCTTGGTATGGACTGGTTAGTTCCCCTCCAGGCAGTTGTCGATTTCTATCGTCATAGGTTGAGTTTCGTATCACCAGAGGGTAGATATTTTCTTTATAGAGGAGAGTGGGATGTACAGGAGAGTAAAGCTGGGCCAGAGCATCATGGGATAGGGGGAGTTACAGCCCAGATTTCCTATCTTTATATGGATGACCAGGCGACTTTGCAGTTAGAATTTTCTCTAGTGGTGGATCGTTTCAGGGATGTCTTTCCAGAGGACTTTTCTGGTTTTCCTCTAGAGTTTGAGGTAGACTACTCGATTCAGATCATTCCAAGAGTGTAACCGGTGTCCATTAATCTTTATAGGACGGCTACACCTAAGTTTCAGGAGCTCAAGAAGCAGTTTAAGGAGTTGCAGGCAAAGGGTTTCATCCGACCCAGTACTTATTCTTGGGGTTCACCTGTCCTATTTGCAAAGAAGGTAGATGGAACCCTTAGAATTTGAGTGGATTATCAAAAGTTGAACCAGTTGACGGTTAAGAACCAATATCACTTTCTGAGGATCGATGACCTCTTTGATCAATTTCAAGGAGCCCGAGTGTTCTCGAAAATTTACTTGAGATCCAGTTATCATCAGTTGCGTGTTAGACCATCAGACATACCTCTTGCAGCCTTCAGGAGCAGGTATGGTCTATACGAGTATATGGTCATGCCATTCAGTCTCATGAATGCAACGGAAGTTTTTATGGAACTGATGAACCGAGTGATCCATTCATACTTGGATTCCTTCATGGTGGTTTTCGTGGATGACATCATGGTGTACTCTAACACTTGAGACAACCATGCTACCCATATTGAGATCATTCTAAGTACACTGAGAGAGAATTAGTTATATTCTAAGATCTCAAAATGCACTTTTGGATGGATAAGATTCACTTCTTGGGTCATGTTATCTCAGAGACGGGAGTGTTAGTTGACCTAGAGAAAGTGAGGGCTGTAGTTTTCTAGGAGCAGCTGAAGAACTTATTTGAGGTGCGAAGTTTTCTAGGGCTGGATGGATACTAAAGGCATTTCATACCGAACTTTTCATGCCTAGAAGCACCACTGACAGGTCTGACCAAGAAAGGGGAAAAGTTCTTATGGTCAGATTCCTGTGAGTCAGCCTTTCAGGAGCTGAAAGGGAGGTTAACGTCAGCGCCGATACTAGTCTTGCCAGAGCCGGGCAAGAGCTATACTATTTACTGCGATGCTTCAGGTATCGTGCTGGGAGTTGTGCTTATGCCGGGAGATGGGGTCATTGCTTATAGGTCTCGTCAGTTGAGGCCACACGAGAGGAACTACCCGACGCACGATTTGGAGTTGGCAGCTGTTGTTTATGACTTACGCTATTGGAGACACTCTCTTATGGGAGAGCACTTTATGGTGTTTACCGACCACAAGAGTCTCAAGTATATCTTCACTCAGTGTAATCTGAATCTGAGACAGTGTAGGTGGGTCGAGTATCTTCATTCTTTCAACTTTGATCTGGCCTATACGCTGGGAAAGGGCAACGCAGTGGCTGATGTGTTGAGTAGGAGAACTCAGATTTAGGTAGTTCAAAAGGCCATCAGTGAGTGGAATCTTATGGATCTATTCTCTGAGATGCATTTGGAGGTGCATGAAAGAAAGGGTCAGACTTTTCTATCTTCTATGGTTGTTTCCTCTTCTCTTCTTGATCGGGTACGGAAAAGGAATCTATCAGACTCTGAGGGCCTAGTCCTGCAGGAGAGTGTGTTAGGAGAGGACCCTCTTCCGGGATGGAAAGTGGGCGAGGATGAGATATTTTGTTTCTAGGGACGCGTATGGGTTCCATTAGACATACGCGAGTAGATGATACGGGATTTTCATTCCTCAGTTTTGGCGGATCATCCTAGCGTCACCAAGATGTATCGTGATCTACACCACCAGTACTGGTGGCAAGGTATAAAGAGAGATGTATTTGGGTTCTTCATGAGGTGTTCCACTTGTTAGCAGGTGAAAGAGGAGCATCAGTGACTTGCGGGGCTTTTGCAGCTATTACCCATTCCTAAGTGGAAGTGGAATGATGTTGTGATGGACTTCATGACCGGGTTACTGAGGTCACCTCAAGGGAGTGATGTTGTTTGGGTAGCCGTCGACAGGCTTACGAAGGTTGCTCACTTGTTGCCGATCAAGGAGACCTTCAGTGTTGATGAGCTGGGGTGGTTGTACATCCGAGAGATTGTATGTCTAAATAGAGTTCTACACTCCATTGTTTCAGACAGGAATGCATGTTTTACTTCTCGGTTCTGGAAGGGGCTTCAGAAGGCTTTGGGTACACAGGTACTTTTGAGTACACCATACCACCCCCAGACATATGGTCAGTCTGAGCATGTGATCTAGGTGCTTGAGGATATGCTCCGAGCTTTCATTCTAGACTTTGGAGGTTCTTGGGAGAAGCATATTCCTCTTGTGTAGTTTTCCTATAACAACAGTTTTCAGGAGACTATTAAGATGGCACCTTACGAGGCTTTGTATGGTAGGCCATGCCGATCAACTTTGTGCTGGATGGAGGCTGGAGAGGGAGATTTGCTGGGACCCCATCTTGTTCAGGAGACCCCAAAGCAAATAGAGTTGATTAAGAAGAGGATGGTTATAGCACAGTCTCAACAGAAGTCTTATGTTGATAAAAGGTGACGACCGCTAGAGTTCGAGGTCGGGGATCAGGTTTTTCGGCGTGTCACACTGAGGTTAGGACGTAAGAGGATTCAGAGACAGGGTACGCTTTCACCATGGTACGTCGGTCCATTTGAGGTGTTGGAGAGAGTTGGGCCGGTTGCCTATCAGTTGCAATTACCTCAGAGGTATTGGGATATGCACTCCGTCTTGCACGTATCTTAGCTCTGACGTTACTTTTCAGACTGATCTCATGTCTTTCAACCTGAGGAGGTCGATCTCGAAAAGGATGCATCATTTGAGGAGCATCCTATTCGGATTGTTGATCGCAGTATGAAGGTTCTCTGTGGCCGATATGTTCCTCTGGTATGGGTGTTATGGTAGCATGGGCGAGTACAGGATGAGACCTGGGAGGGGGAGGTCGATGTACGATCGCAGTGGCCAGAGCTGTTCGGGGTTTCTTCTTTTATGCCTCACTAGGGAAATTCGGGGATGAATTTATTTAAGGGGGGAAGTTTGTATAAACCCGGATCTTCTTTTTAGGTATGTTTTTTCTTTTCTGGTCTTTTTGAGAAAAAGAGAAAAATCTATAAATTTTTAAATTACACATCATGTACTTTATAAGTACACGCCGTGTACTTCGTTGTCGCGTGAGGTCGTGTTCTGGCAGTGTCCGGGCCACACACACAGTGTGTAGGGGCGATTTGGAGGCCTCTTAAAGTGTAGTACAGAAAATCCTAGTACACGCTGTGTACTACAGAAGTACACGCGTGTACTTTCTTTTTTTTTCATTAAACGGACCGGGGTCATGTCTAATCGACAGAATCATATTCTTTTCTAGGTTCTTCGACTGAGATCATCCCATATGGCCATGAAAATCCTCTGAGCCCCTGATCCTTCGTCTGTTTTCTGAATCGACCATTTTTTATTGCATTGTAACTACAACGGTGAGCTCTTCCCTCTTCTTGAGTTTCATTCCATGATTTTCCCTCTTTCTCAAGTTATCATCGGTTGGGAGTTTGTGTGCTTCCGTAGATCTACGACGTTCTAAGAATAATCAAGCCTCGTGGTTCAATTATTTTGATCTCTTAGCATCAAGGTAGGTGTTTTGTGCCTTTCCATTCAAATTCTTTGAGTTTTATGTACAATTTCCACCAATACCTGCGAACGGGGTATTGCGTGTTTACCGTTTTTCCCCTGTTGTTTTCCTACCTTTCTTGTATTCTTGTGTAGAGGTAATTTGATCTTGTATGAGGATAAGTTTAGGGTTTGTATGTTTTTCCATGACTTGTTTTTTCTACGACCTTTGGGTCTTTATTTATCCTTTGTTCGTTGTACCTGTTTTCCAAGCATTTGGACCATAGGATGGCATGATTTTCTTGACATGCTTTTTATGTTGTAGAATGGTTACCCAAGTAGCTCTATAGGTGTACTTTGGTTAGCCAAGTAGCTTTATAGGTGTGCTTTGGCCTTATGGCATTATTATGCACTGACTGGCACGAGACCATGAGAACCTGGTGTTATAGACTATAAGAAATATACCGAGTGAGATTTCCCAGAGAGTCTTGGTTATTATAGACTATGAGGGATAGATCGAGTGAGCATCCCAGAGATTCTTGGATATTATAAACTACATGAGGGTTGACCGAGCGAGCTTCCTCAGAGATTCTTTACTTCCTTAAACCATTCCAGGCTAGACGAGGGATTGACCGAGCGAGCTTCCTCAGAGAGTCTATGATAGACCTGAGACTATAGGAGGTTTGACTGAGTGAGCTTCCTCATAGAGTCTCTATACCTTAGGGATATAAGAGGGGTAGACCGTGTGATCTTCCTCAGAGAGTCCCTCACTACCCTAGACTATAAGGGGAATGGACCGAGTGAGCTTCACCAGAGAGTATTATAATTTTCGTATGAACAAACCATTGGGGTTAGGCTGAGTGCACTGCCCAGAGGGTTTTTGGTAATTCTTGGATAGGACCAGATAGGTTGGCTGCGAGTACTTCCTAGAGGGGTTCTTGTTGTGGTTAGTTGTTTGCTTCACTGCTTCTTATTGATATGTGGATTGATCACTGTTGTATATCATCCTGTTTACTGCTTACTATTTACTAGTTGCTTTTTACTGCTTATTGTACTATTACATGCCATATACTCACTGACAGTTAGGCACAGATCTTCGGGTGGTTGCCTACTGGGATTTAGTCTCACACCCTGTTTGGGCCATGATTTTGGGCCCAAACAGACTATGTTGTTGCAGGTATATACAAGGGAAAGCGCCCTTCGACTTCTAGTACTTGATTGATTTGGAGCAGGAGAGCATGGGACCAAGCTTGGGCTTGCGATGCTGAGGAGCTTTTTATCTTTTCTTTTGTACTTGTTTTGGTATTGTTGTATTTCGATCATTGTGACCTATTTGGATACTTTCTTATATACATGTGTCAAGCATCGTCTCATATATACATATGTGCTCCAGTCGTTTATTGTTTTAGTCTTCTGATGTGCCTTATTATTGGATATTTACTAATTTCTCTATTGTATTCTTTGTTGACTTCCACTATGTATTCTTCCAATGAGGGCATAGTTTCCCCACTACCACACCCAAGGCCCTCGCTGCTAGTCGGCAGCCTCTGGCGTTTGGGGAAATGCGCTTGAGGCCATGTGACCAACTGGGTACGAGGCACCTCTGGGTGGCTTCTAGAACCGGTATGTTACATGTTAACTACCATTTAAAATAATAATATTATATTCTTAGTGTGCATTGTAAGATTTCAAAAAAACCCATTGTTGCGTGTCAGGTACTCCATTGAATATAGAATCCCCATTAATTCAAAAATATATGAAAATGTCATATTCTTTATTTTCTTGGGATGTTACACCAAAAACTCAACTGACCAAACCCGATAACCAACTAACTCCATCTGACACCGCTGGTCACTCTCCAACATAATGATCACATGTCGCCCAAGGCGATCGAACTCAAGCTGAAACCTGCACAAGGGCTAAAAATAAAAGAAGACTATAGGTGTGAGTATTAAAACATAGTAGGTTATCCCGATATTCTATTCCCAATGCACTTCCTTTATAATAAAATAAACATCAATTTCATGTTTTAAATACAAGATATAAAATTATTTATTTCAAATGAGGTTCCATGCTATAATAATTATCAGACAAAGACTTTTATGTTTTATAAACAAAAATGAAAGTAACAGTTTTTCAAAGAGGATCAACTTCAAAATGTATTTTTTTTAATGAGGGATGATTTAAATATTGTACACTTTTAAATAAATAACACACACTACTGAATTTACCAACCAAACACACTGTATGCTGATGGTGAGTACAAAATATCCAATGTGCACAACTCACAGGAACACCCCTAGGCACTAGGTAGTTGTGAGCCCCAGGTACCTCGTATCTCGATGAAAGTAACCATAATAAATATCCATTCTCATGCACACGAGCCTCTAGTAGATAGCATACCCATAACCTAGTAGTCCCCCAACATCATCATCATCATAGTTTAGTTATTGTTGTCATCGTCAAACTTGCTACGTGAAACAGGGGCCAAACCCCACAGAATCACTAGCATACTAGTACACGTCTTCCCACCTAGATACCTAGGATTCCCTTTGGTGCTCAATCAAGTTACACATATTATCAAATACACTTTCCACATCAAAATTCCATTCCGAAACCATAAACATACAAAAATCCCACAAATATTTCTTCACATATCATTAAAGAATCAATAAACCACTAAAATTTTTTGTAAAACAATTTCAAGGAGTATCACGAGGCCTTACACATTAAATCCATTCAAATATGATCTTTTAAGGAAAAAACCCATAAATAATATAACAAATAATATTTTGAATCCCCAAAAACAATTAATAAATCATTTTTATGGACCATAAAATTTCCCAAAAATATAGAACATGAAATACACATGGAAACCATTTTTACAAAACAAAACAAATGCCAAACTGGCCTTTAAGCCTTTCTCAAAACTATCATTTGACCAAGGTATGCATCAAATTTTATTAAGGAGGTATATACATACCATTTACAATAGAAACCCAAATTCATAAATCCCTTAAAACAATGAGGTTACATATTCAAAACACAACCATTTTCATAAGGATGTGAAACAGACCATTTTCTGACAACTCAGGCCAAAATATGTTGTAAACCAAAACCCATTTGTTTGTAAAAACAAATAAAAATTGGAAATCCATTTAAGGACCCAAAAATACAATTTATAATTCTTATAATTCATTTATAAATCTAAACAAATAATTTTTAAATCACACATAAAATCCAACATAACAATTTACCGAACACATGGCATGACCTTTTTAAACAAAACAATTTATTTTAAGGACTTGAAAAGGAATAAAACCCCAATTTAATGACATATTTTATTCAAGATATTTTAACATTTTCAAAATACAATAAAACATCTTATAAACCTCACAAAAAAGTTTTGAAAGATAGCGGAACATTCAAACAAACACTTGGTGTGCACTTTTATGAAAAAACAACACTACCTTTCGCAAAACAAGGCATGAAAAACCATTTTTCACACCAATAAAAATATAAAAAGGCTGAAAAACAATAATAAACATATATATAACAGGTTTTAAAAATAATAAAATTATTAAACATAAATAATAAAGGAATGTGCAAGGGCTATCCTGCCTCAAATCCTTGGCACAATGGAAACGCACACAAGAAATCACCATCCGAGGGTTTACAAACCCTAAACCTATGATGAACAGAACCAAACGAATAAAAACCCCATAGAAAATCATGTAATAACATAACCCTAAGTATAATATGACTAGTTTTGATTATAGAACCAATAAATAATAAAAGGAGGAAGAAGATGGACAATAAAGGAGAAGGAATCTCACCTTTTCAACTAGAAAACTATTCATCTTCCACTAGATCTGCACTATTAGATAAATGTTAATGGATTGGAACTTCTTGTAGATACTACTAAGGTCTAGAAGTACCAGGGAAAGAATACTAGTGGCCAAAATAGTACGAATTGATTGATTTATGAATGATAAAATTTACCTTGTCAATTCTAGATGATTTGAGAGACATTGAGAGTGTTCCCCCACTTAGAGACTATTCTGAGCTCCAAAAATGGAAAATAGATAATGGGGGTGAGGATAGGAATATTAGATTAGGTTGTGAGGTGTAACCACCAAAAAATATTAAATATTGAATTGGATATAAAATAAACCAATTATTTTTTTTAACTGAAAATGGGCCCATGGGTTGGCCCAATGCCTAAATAAGTAACCCAGATTCACCATGATTATGAATTATTAAGGGTTCCAAAAGAATATGGTAGTTTTATTATTTCATTTGAGGCCATGTGGGGATTGGAATGGGGAAAATATATTGAAAAACAAAGGTGTTATAGAAGAAAAAAATTTGGTTTTTAAAATAGGAAATGGGCTCACGGTTGGACCAAATCATGAAGTAACCACCCTTTCTCCAAAAACACACAAACAAGAAATGGGGAACCCAAATTAGGGTGATTAGACCTAGATTAAACTTAAAGACTCAAAATTAATCTCACACAATACCCAAGAAAAGTATTGGGATTTTAAATGAACCAGATCAAAACAAAGACATGAAAAATCATATGTGACAATTCTCCTCACCATTAAAGCTTTCCTCCCCCGGAAAGCCATAACACTTTCCAGCTGAAAGATAAACACCTAATGATTCCTTATCAACATTATCCAACATATCAATATAGTTAAATATCATCTTCCATCAACATAACTTAATCCTCTTTCCCAAAAAAAGCACCAACTCACAACCACTTTGTGAAAATCAACGGAACGGTCAATCCACCACCTCCACAACCAAGCCAAGAACCCGGTTGTTGGGACTTCTCCCAATGAAACAAACAATCACCCAAACTAAATATCACTCAAGAAAACCACGGAATATAGGGGAGTACAAAATTGACTCCCCAACATTGACAAAAAACTTTCCTAGACAAGTTCATAGGAGGAAAAAACAATGAGACCTATGGTGGGTCTCCCCACCATTAGAACCCAACTAGCAACAAAAAAAATAAACATTACCTTACTTTCCAAAAAAACTCTCCTAAAACAACCCAACAAACCAATTTAATAGAGTTAAAATATGAAAATATAAACCACCCACTCCCGAACAGAGGGGACGAGAACTTGGCCAACACTTTCAGCAAGGATCCGGACCCCCGCCACTCGGGGAGGGGAGGGAAGTGGACCCAATAATTTGGCCACTGGAACCACAAAATAAACCAAGGAACTACCAAAAACTCTCCAACAATTATTAGGTAACACCATGAACACACCCTATTTACATAGGCGGTCCACAAAGGGACATTGATCGGAAACCTGCATCCATGAAGGCATTACCATAGACATTGTGTGAGGGGTAAGTCCACCACACTTGTTGTGAAAAATGGAAATTTTAAGTAATGGGGAACCAAAATATAGAAATATAAACTACCTTACCACAATGTAGGAGGGAAGATCCTGGTCAAGCACCCCACACCTCTATAGATTTCCTGACTGTGTGAAAAGATTCTCTTTGAGGCCTATGGCTAGAGCCCTAAATCATGAAGCATCTGCTGCCCCACAGTTAGGTGCTAAGTATCACACCACTCAAAAAAAACTCACCTACTCGAAAAAAAACTTTCATCTAAATAGGGACTCATAGATACATATCAAAATTCTATCTCACTCAAAACTAGGAGCAGTATGGACAATGAATACGGTGAAAAGCATCAACATCAACGAACACAACTACTATGTCCACAAGAATTATCACGAACTGGAAGCACTTTAAATTGATCCCAAACATCTCTCTATTTAAACTAACGGGATGAGGAATTATTTTAGGAGATGGATATAGCCTATTAAACATGATAAATAATCCTTAGGTTTATCAATTATAAATCTTTCAAACATATAACTATATATGGCCACATCACAACATCCAACGCATCTTTAGAAACCCACTAAACATTACTGCAAACCCGAGCCACCAACAGGATCCCATATCAAAATGCAACAAGAGTATGAATTCTAGATCATAAGGGAGAATACTAAATAGGAAACACTACTAAGAAATAAGATATACCATCCACATAACCGTTGGTTCAAAACAAACACCACAATTTTTCAGTTAAAAACTCTTTTGAAAAAACAATATGGTGGATTTTCACATTCACCAATGGCGTTTCATCAAGTCTCACTAACATGAACATTTACGTGCCACCCCAGACACTCAAAAACCATGCTATATAGGCCATCCATCCAAATATCAATAAAACCATGCATTTGAGAACCCATGAAAACACCAAATTCTAAAAAAACAACATCATTCTAAAAATCATGTACCGTCAAAAGGAACACCAACCACCCATTCAAAAACGCTTTTCATATTCCAAAAAAAACACACTTCATCAAGAACCATTTCATTAAAAAAAAGTCCATTTAATTTAATAGAACATACAAAAACAACCATTCTATTCCAAATATCCCTTTCCCATTTTTTTAAAAAAAATTAGTAAGGTCTCATTTCATAAACTGACAAACACAAAAGCCAAAACCCCTTTCTAGGAAAACACTAGCTGCACAAAATTGAATTTCCAAAACCTATTCATCAGATTCAAACACTTTTCAACATCCCAAAAAAACCCATTTAAAATAAAGTTTTAGAATTACTTTAAAATGATTCACACTTTCAAAACATTTTATTTCAACAAACCACAACTTTAGATTAGGGAAAATCATATCCCGTTAAATCATTTCCACTTCCTCCCCAAAATTTGTTTAAAAAAACAAAACCTTACCAAAACCATTATTATATTAAATTTTTGAAAACTCCATTTCTACTTTTCCAAATCCAATCCTTCCTTTAAAACCCATTTCCATATTTCTCACATAGGGATTTTCAAAACAAAAAATCATAATTCATAAAAGGTCCAAGAATCCCACAAAAGAGAACTAGTGTCTGTAGGTGACTTGACCATATGGTTGGTGTCCATATGTCAGACACAACAACAACATAGGGAGACTTATTAGGACCATTCACCAGCTCCACTTGGCTTACCAGGCTCTACATGCTCACAGATTCCATTAGTCAGACTCCCCTTTTCTTATCCCAACACCAAACAATTAGTAAGAACAAAGGACACTAATAAAACCAGACTTCCCATGGAAACCTGAGGATCAGAACGAGCAAGAGTTCGTGACGCTCTTCCCGAACTTACCCCTCAAGTCCCAACAATCCTACTCCATATACCTTGGCATCCCCAAATAACAAGGGTGCTCTAAAAATAATGTTCTTCTAAGATCTGACCTCCTTTGATACCATTTTGTCACGAACCAGCCCGAGTTGACCCTAAACCGGTCACCTAGGCCAGCCCGTGACAAGTCCCGAGAGGTGTTCCCAATCCTCCCGGGATGGATAAAAGCACCAAGGGAATTAATAGAGTACACAAGGGAACGATTTTTTCCATATATAAACAATCAAACAAATAGCGGAAATAAACGTACAGCCCAAAATGCATTTATATAAAAATTGAACTAAACATTATTTGTACAAGAAACTAAAAGTAGAACTAAACCAACAAATCAACTGACTGAACCCGATAACCAACTAACTCCATGTGACACCGCTGGTCACTCTCCAACACAATGATCACACATCTCCCAAGGTGATCAAACTCAAGCTGAAACCTGCACCAGGACTAAAAATAGAAGAAGACTATAAGCGTGAGTATTAAAACTCGTTAGGTTGGCCCAATATTCTATTCTCAATGAAATTCCTTTAAAATAAAAGAAACATCAATTTCATGTTTTAAATACAAGATATAAAATTATGTTTTTCAAATGAGGTTCCATGCTATAGTAATTATCACATAAAGACTTTCATGTTTTATAAACTAAAATGCAAGTAACAATTTTTCAAAGAGGTGCAACTTCAAAATGAAATTTTTTTTAATGAGGGCTTCTTTAAAGATTGTACACTTTTAAATAAATAACACACACTACTAAATTTACCAACCAAACACACCTTATGCCGATGGTGAGTACAAAATAGCCAATGAGCACAAATCACAAGAACACCCCTAGGCACTAGTTAGTTGTGAGTCCTATGTACCTCGTATCTCAATGAAAGTAACCATAATAAATATCTGTTCTCGTGCACACGAGCCTCTAGTAGGGAGCATACCCATACAACACCAATTGAATGCCATATTTTATTCAAGATACATTAACATGGTCCAAATACCATAAAACATATTATAAACCTCACAAAACAGTTTTGAAAGATAGCAGAACATTTAAACAAACACTTGGTGTGCACTTTTATGACAAAACAACACTACCTTTCACAAAACAAGGAATAAAAAACCATTTTGCACACCAAGAAAAATATAAAAAGGATGAAAATATATATATATATCAGGTTTTAACAATAATAAAATGATGAAACTTAAATAATAATGTAAAGTGCAAGAGATATCCTACCTCAAATCCTTGGCGTAATGGAAACGCATACACGAAATAACCAACTGAGGGTTTACAAACACTAAACCTATAAAGACCAGACCCAAATGAATAAAAACCCCATAAAATCATTTATTAACAGAACCCTAAGTCTAACAGTACTAGTGGAGATTATAAAACCAAGAAATAAAGAAAAGAGGAAGAAGATAGAGGATGAAGGAGAAGGAATGTTTCCTTTTCAACTAGAAAACTCTTTGTATTCCACTATATATGCACCCTTAGATAAAATTTAATGGCTTGAAACTTCTTGGAGATACTCCTATGATCTGGAAGAACCATGGAAAGAAGATTAGTTTCCAAAAGAGTACGAATTGATTGATTTATGAATGATACAATTTACCATGTCAATTCTGGACGATTTGAGAGACATTGACAATGTTTCCACACTACGTGACTATTTTGAGCTCCAAAGAGGGAAAATAGATAATGGGGGTGGGGATAGGGATATTGTATTAGGTTTGGAGGTAAAATCACCGAAAAATATTAAATATTTAATTATATATAAAATAAAAAAATTTATTTTTTTAAAACTGGAAATGGGCCCATGGGCTGGCCCAATGCCTAAATAAGTAACCCCAATTCACCATGATTATGAATTCTTAAGGGGTAAAAAAGAATATGGTAGTTTTAATATATCGGTTTAGGCCATTTTGGAAGTGTAATTGGTGAAAAATATTTAAAAACAAAGGATTTATAAAGGAAACAATTTTGGTTTTTAAAACTGGAAATGGGCTCATGGTTGGCCCAAATCATGAAGTAACCACCCTTTCTCCAAAAAAAACATAAACAAGCAATGTGGAACCCAAATTAGGGTGATTAGACATAGATGAAAATTGGAAACCCAACATTAATCTCACACAAGACCCAAGAAAAGTTTCAGGATTTCAAATGAACCAGATCAAAACAAAGACATGAAAAAACTGGTGTGACAATACACACTTGTTTTCTACATCAATTATTCCCATAAATACATAGAGTTTTCCAATAAATGTTTCCTCATTTATATAATCATTCAGAACTATTCTTCCTTTATTTAATGTTCATATGATTTTGATGTAAAATAATATGACAAAATAGGATCCCTATGATTTTTTTTATTTTATTGTGATTAAAGCGGAGAAGTAAAATTCAGACACATATAGGGGATAAAGAATTTATAACACATAATGAATTTTAAGATGTGTGGAGATGTTGGAAAAAACTAAAAATTGGTGGATTTTTTTTTCAAAGAGATTTAGTTGCATTTGTTATTAATATGTACACATGTTACTTTATAAGAAGATACATAGAGATGATTGAGATAATGGGTTTTTAGTATTTTATAGATATATTATTATGTCATATTATGATTTAATATAACTCAATTTTTATTATATCATTATTAATCAATGTATTCATGTTTTACGATATGTTTTTGAAAAATAAGACTGTTGATAAAAATAAATCTGTACTAGACTATGGATAATGGAATGATCATACAAGATATAGTTCTCTTATATAATGTTGCAACATTATATATTTTGAGTTATAAAATAATGGAGTTGTGTTTATAAAAACTATTATCACTGATGTTATGATGGTATGATCAGACACATAATGATTAGACAGATAGGATTATTATTTTAATAGACATAACATAACAGACTGAGATAATCAAATAATGATGTTTAGATAGAGGAAATTATATGGATTTTATGGATATAAAAACATTTATTACCATGTGTAGAATGTTTTGACAAGGTTCTATATGGAGAAATAATTTTTTTCTAGATGAACATTTATGAATTCGTCAAATATAACACATAGGATGGAGAAAAGTATGAATATTACCATATTTAGAAATGTGATGTCTATCAAAATATGCAAGGATGTATTTACCAGATATATTAATATTTATCCCATCAATATAAGTCTTCATATATTTATAATATGGATAAATGTGGGTTCATAGTATAGACATGATCCGAGATGGATGTTTTTACACCATACATCACTTTGAGGAAAATTATACAATATTTATAAAATGAAACATTATGGGGATGTTAATATACAAGTTTAATAATTATAAATATAGTAGATACTTGATGATGATAAAAAGATATCATTAAAATAGATATTTGTTAATGTTATTATAATTACTATTATCGCTAAATTTTCACAGGTTTTGAAGGCATTGAATGGAAATTAAAGTTAAGTTGGAAATAAGAAATCGGTGCCTAGCCTTCTTCCCTGATTTGTGGAGGAATAATTCATACAAAAAGAGGATGGTTCATTCCGATAAATTGATTATTGATTAAACTTAAGAGGAATTATTATAAATTTAGTGAGATTTAATATCCCAAAATATACTCATTCTAATAATGAGAGTATCATATATATTTTCAAATGATAGTGGCATGCCAAATATAGAGTATGAGAGAAATTTACATCATATAGTGGAGATAGGACAAAAGAGAACCTAAAATTGCTTCTGAAAGGTATAATGTAAATAGGTAAAATGGATATAGGGACACCGAAAATAGGAATACCATACACAATATACCGAAAAGTGCATTACTAGAAGGAAAAATACTAGTTTGGTTTGATTATATCCAATTATTTCAAGACTAAGAGGTTATATTGATACCAAAAAACTATTATAATAACTTTTGAGGATTCTAATTATTTTTTATACATTCTAAATAGGTCCTACATGCTTATAGGGTAAGTCCATTTGAATATAAATAACATTATACCCATTATCTATACTAAATTATGAATTTTTGGTTGCGGGTTATAAATTATAAAAGGATTGTGAATGGTGTAAATGACCAATCACTAATGATTATTTAAACTATTGTTTATAACTAGTTAATAATGTTTTTTATTTGTGGGTATAACCAATTAAATTTTATGGTAGTATAAAATACATGATGGGGGTATAATCAAAACTATAATGTGTAGGTCATATAGGTAAAACCATTTAAAAATTATGTGTTGATATCTACCATTAAATGCACATCATATGAGGAAAGTATGTGAGATATATTTTAATGGATCAAGAACTCTAAAAAAATAATGGGATGAGTTTTGAGATGAGTTCTTTAATGAATGTGATTTCTGATTCACCCCTATCGCTCTTAGTGATCTTAAAATGATTTTGGTATTACACTATCAATGAAGAGTTTAGCAATGTGAATGAAATTTTATAATAATATAAGACTTTTAAAAGTGAATTACAGACCATTTTTATAAACCAATTATTATATTATAAAATAAAATATATTATATTATAACTTTAAAAATGTAAAAAATCCATTAAAAAGAAATTATAAAAAAATACATGAATGTATAATTTAAAACAAATGTTTTTAAAAATATTGAGCAAATGGTTGAAATAATCCCAAACTAGTTTATGATGAGAAAAAATATTTCATTGAAAATTCATGAATAACATCCAAGGCACCGAGGGTTTTTTATAATAACACCAATGATATAAAAAACCTCTTAAAATCCAACTCAAATAATTTTATCTTTTAAGAAATCATATTATCTGGCCATTAGAGGAAATTATCACATAATATAAATCAAAACCCCAATGTTTCATTGAATTATTAATATTTATAATAATCAACCTTATTAAATTATTTTTGAGATCGAAAATAATAATAGTGTGAGGAAAAATAATAATTACACCTAATACATAACCAACTTATTTTGTAATGAAATCACTAATAATCCAAGAAAATGCAAAAAATATTTTAGATTCACTCATGATGTTTCATCTATGTGAGTGAAAAAATATATAGAAGAAAAAAGTGTTAAATTTCTAGAAATTAATAGCTAGATTTAAAAAATATTAAAAAATTATTTTATGGATGGATCATATATTGTGTCTTACATAATGTGACTTCAACCAAAAATTAATTCTATAGCATTACATGTCAAATATTTGAGTCCCCAGGGATGTTCATTTTAACTTGTTATACTAAAAAAATTTCTATAAATTCCAAATACTTCACATGAGTACTTATATATTTATTCTATTATTTAAAGGATTATTTTATATCTGTAAAAGGTGTTTTAAAATCTCTAAAACCCATTATTATTGAAAATTTAACAAATTAAATACCATTAATATTTATTTTATGTTTTTAATATAATACTACCTCTATTTTAATATGTAACATATGGGATAGTCAAAAAAAATCTTAATGGTCTAATGAGATTATTATATATGAGATATGAATCATGGTAAATATCATTGTGTTTTTTCTGTTATATTTTCATGATGTGAAGTATCATCCATGGATATTTCCATAATAAGAATCATTGGTTCATAATTAGGTTAGTATATTCTATAAAACTACTTATATTATTTTAAAGATCTATTTATAGATATAATACCATATACAATATCTATATTTAAAGGATGTGTTTTTTCTATTACTAATCCGAGAGTTAATTTGGATTATATTATGTAATTTTATATAGGATTTGATTTTGAGGTACCACTTTAAATATCCACAGTTCACATTTTCCTTTATATTCTAATGTTCTGAGGCATTAACTATATACATATGTATTATTATGTAGTTAATTTTATTTGGTGAATTATGAGTAGATTTAGATAATGAGTCATGTCAAGATTTATGATAGTGATGTTATGATAATGATATAATAATGTGATTTTTTCTTTTTTTTAATGATCATTCACATTAACCATGGTTATATATGCATTCATCTCATTCTCAATATAACTATATTAACTTATATTTCTTACCATTCTATGGGTAATTTCATACCTCACTCATGTTATCAAGAATACCAAAATGTTCAATTTCTAGATGTAATTTGATTTTGGTGGTTGGTAAGGTGCTTTGGTGGTGTTGAAACTTAGTCTTCATCAAGGTGACTACATTTGTATTACTCATGTCATGTTTTTATTTTTGATGTATGTTATAAGGTATAGGATGTGTATACATGGGAATTCGTGTTTTCTTCTATCTAATAAAATTTCACTGTGAAATTTTTCATTAATTATTGGTGAAACTTTTATACATGATGATTATTAATTAATGAATAATTTGGTTTATAATTAATGGAAAGTGACAGGTTATCACAATATATAATGAATCTAATTATGCATTTCATTCTCGAATTACTATTTTTATCACCTGGAATAGTTAGGGTGGGCAATGTAACATCTCGAGATTTTATGAAATATATGATTTTAAATTAACTTAAATTATTGGATAGATTTTTTTACATGAAATGAAGAGTTTAGATATCATTGTACTCAACACCAATTTTATCTTTCATTCCATGTAATGTTAAGTTTCTTTGATAACTTTTGTTACACACAAGGGTGAGTCTCATCAGAAAAAAAATATTCTATAATAGTTATCACATAGTTATTGGAATGGTGGGAATGAAAATAATTAACTATATTATAAATATATGGTTTACACATATTTATATAATTAACCCTTTGGTGACCATTTAATTATAAATGATTATAAAAAGCAATTCAATATAAATGATGGGTATTTTGAAAAACTATTATTATGAACAGAATGGTGTGTTATATTAATAAATTAAATTAATCACTATTATTGACATATATTAATGGAATTTATATGTTATATATTTAATGAAATGTTTTTAAATTCATAAAATATGTTTTATATGATTAATATATGAATAAATTAAATTTTAAGTATAAAAAGATGTAAATTTTTAAAACGAAGTTTTATCGCCTTATAATTGAAGAATTGTTTTAGAAATAAATTTTTAAAAAAATTATAATTTTTATTTTAAAAAATAAAAAAATATTTAATTTTTAATATTAAAATTTATTTTTGTGTTAATTTAGGGTATTTTCCTAAGAACTTTGATATTTTGATGAATGGTAATAACACCAAATTTTAATTAAAAACTATTTTTTCTATAGATAATTTATAGTGTAAAATTATATTTCTAATTTATTTTAAAGTATATATAGATAGATTTTAAATCATTTAAACCAATTTATATATTTTTAATCAATTCCACATTGAAATTTAATATAAAAACATTTTAAACTTTAGAACTTTTCTCTTCAAAAACAGCTTTGTTGTTCTGTCAATAGGATTAATTTTAAATTAATTTCTTTCACTATATAGTTATAATTTTTAAAAATGTATTCCATATTTGTAATAATAATTATTTATAATTTATAATAATTTAAACTTATTTTTTTACCAGAAATTATTAGTGAAAGTAATAAAAATTAGTTAGAGCGATTAATGTAAAAATGAGTTTACTTAGTGGTTAAACTTTAATGTTAAGTTGCCATATGACCTAGAAACACGTCCAAAAACCATTTTAGTGACATGATTCGACCATATACCATATTTTATATAATATTTATCACTATTTTAGTCACATTTTGTAAGTTATACCTCCCAATAGTGTTTACCGTTTTATTTTAACAAGAATGTGAGTCACCCTCCACTATAAAAAGGCACTCACCCTCCCCAATTATTCACACCTATTAAGACATTTGGTTCATCAAAAAATTGAAAAACTAATATCCAAAAATCCCTAATCTCATTCTATAATCCCCACTTTGGGCATAAATCAAACCAATAAAGTCATTTGGTGCAAACCAAAAAGTTTTACCCGAAAAGAAGGTAACATTATTCAATGAGAACTTTTGTTTTATTTATTTTTACACCACTTAAATTATTCTTATCACATGATTATATCATAAAATAAATATCATAAATATACTAAGATTTATTTATTATATGGTTTCGACCAACACCTACACACACATTCATAAAATTGGCAGTGAAATCATTGTTTGTGTGTACAGCGGACTACTGCCTCATGAAACAATGACTTTCATTTTTTATTTACCACTTATTATGGTTGGAAATTATGATATAAATACTATTTTTATGTGATTAATATGATATTTATAATTTCTTAATACTTATTTAATTATTATATAACACATACCTTCATGATTTCTATTTTTTTGGAATACGATAACATCATTTCTTGACATGTGGACTATCATCTCCTCAAAGAGATGTGATACGTTCACCCTTTACATCAAATGTATTAAGGATGGGATGAAAAAAATTATATAAATGAAATATGTATGATATTAATTAAATAATTATCTATCCATACATATAACATATAATTTTCTTATTTCTATTTCACACAAAGAAAAAGTGATAACGTTATCAATAGACGTGTAGACTGTCGCCTCCTCGAAGCGATGTGATTCTTCCTTTTTCATCACCACATAAAAATAATGATATATATAAATAAATTTAATTAAATAATTTGTTATTTATGATATAATTTTCATTATTGAAAGATAAATTTTACTTACCATATTTCAATAATGATCATTTAAAAATGAGTATGTTACTCATGTGTACATACGGCCCACCATCTTCATGATCGTAACATTGGTTCATTTTTATTAATAATCATTCCAATATGATTTTAAAATTATAATTAATGTATAATATTATAATTATGTTATGGTTGTTATTTTTTTATATATTTAAATAATGACCTTATTTACCATAGTTAACCAATCAAAGTCAGTTTTGACACATAAGCTAAATATGGTAAAAACATCCTACTTAAACATTATTGATTAAGTAATTTTATATTAATTATTTATAAATAAAATAATAATAAAAAATATTTAAAATTTTATTACGAAAGTAAATAATTAACATATGTTTATTATTCATTAATTTATAGGAAAATCATGACAAATCAGAAACAATGTATGGGATTTCGTAACTCAATTTCCATTATTTTTGTTAAACTTCTATTTCACTTTCGATAATATGCCAAGAATATGTTTCAAATTAAATCTGATCATATTACTATGTATTTAAAATTGTATTTTTTGGATATAAATTTTTCACATATAATTATTTCATTGATTTATTATCACTCCAATAATACGATCTTTTTAAGAGATTTTCATCTCACTTTTTACATCTATGAGATAATTGTCATATTCACCACTTACTTATTTTTTTTGGTGTATATACTTCTCTTAGGATATATTATGTCATAAATTAATTTATAGTAATTTTATTTAAATGTTTCATTTTATGATTATTAATTTTTGTGTTTCCAATTTAGATGTTACCATAGTTGTAAGGGGATTTCTAGTCTAACTTTCATTTCTGTGAAAATTATTCCATATTCACCAATTATTTTTTTGTGGTGTATATAATGACCATTAATGTATTTTATTATTATCCTTAAATTTTTTGTGTTTAACATAACCATTTTAGAATTTATATTTTGTGGGTTTTAAGGTTTCAAAGTTACCAAAGCGGTATTGGAATTTTGTTACAATTTACCATCTTTGAGACATTTTTTATATTATACACCTAAATTCATTAATGAGGTGTATATAATTCTCCTTTTAAATGATATATCATTAATATTTATATTATCATGATATTATATGTTTTATTTAATGTTATTATTTCATGGGGCTTATTGTAACACCTCTATACTTTACAATATTTTCTATTAAGAATGAATTTAATTTTGTAAATAAAATTATTTAAACACAACACCAAGTTAATATTATAATAAAAAGAACCTTATGAGTATAATTTTTTACATGCAACACTATTATTAGCTTTATCTTCATGTTACCCTAAATTTATCTTATGTTACACGCAAGACCGAGTTTCACCGAATACTATTAATATTATTATTTCAAATAAAAATTTCCCCTAGCCATTAAATTAACAGTTGTGAATAGGATTAACTAAGTTTTAAAAATATATTTTTACACAAATATAAAATTAATTAATTGGTTATAAATTAATTATAAATGAAAATAAAAATCAATTGAATGTAAAGGAAATGTTCTTATAAAAAAACTATTTTTATGAACCCAAAGGTGTTTTTTCTTAATAAATTAAACTAATTTATATTAGGGAATAATATTAGATATATATATATATATTCAATAAATTATTTTTTAAATTCAACCAGTAGGTTTGATAGGGATAGGATAAGAAGAAATCCAATTTTATCCATTAAATTCTATATTTTTCAAAAGGTTGTTTTGTCACCTTTTAATGGCGCACCTATTTTAAAACTAGATTTTAGTAATTTTATGACTTTAGTTTTCATAATAAACTTAATTTTTGAAATTTTAATGTTGAAATTATCTTAGGGTTAATTTTTGGTATTTTTCTATGAAGTTTCATTTTTTGATGAATAGTAAAAAATACTAAATTTTAATTTAAAACTAACTTCTCATTTAAATAATTTATTGTGTTAAATTATATTTAGAATTTGTTTTAAAAAATTATTAGATAAATTTTAAATATATTAATACAATTTTTTTCATTTTAATAATATTTATAATGAATTTAGGTATAAAAACTTGGTGAACTTTTGAATGTTTTAAATTTAAAACGTTGCTTTATCATCCCATCAACAGAACTAATTTTAAAATAATTTCTATTACTTATGTGATTAGAATTTATAAATATGTATTAAATATTTTTATTAATAATAATTTATAATTTCTAAAAATTTAAACTTATTTTTTTACCAAAAATATTAATGGAAGAAGTTAAAATTAATTACAGTTATTAATGTGCAAAAAAGTTTACTTAGTGGTTAATATTTTATCATAAGGTTCACAATTTCATAGAAATACGTATAAAATATATTTTCTTGACATTTTTCTACCATATACCACCATTTTAACAAATTGGTTTCATTATTAGGTCTACTTTTCAGGGAAAACATTTAGGTGGAATTCCATCTTTCAAAAATTTATAAGAATTACACTCCCCCACTATAAAAAGAAACTCACCCCTCCCACTTATTCACACCTATAAATAAATTTTTATCATCCAAATCCTGAAAAATACCTTTAAAACATCTATACCCTCATTCTATAATCCTAAATATGGCCATAAATAAAACCAAGGATTTCCATTTGTGGAAACCAAAAAGGAGTTACACGAAAAAGAGGTAATGTTCTTCAATAAGAATTTTTTTTCTTATTTATCCACCCATTAAATTATTCATATATCTTGATCATACAATAAAATAATTATCTTGAATCTAATTATATGTTTTTATTTCAACATTAATACCTACACTCACATACATTTCAATCAAACATGATATGCAATCATCATTTGGGTGTATGGCAGACTACCGCCACACGAATTGATGTCATTAATTCTTCCATTACCATATTTCAAGGTTATAAATAATGAATTATTTTTAATTTATATATTATATATAAAAAAATTAATTTATTTATGATTTTTTAATTTTTTATATATGCATACCTTAATGATTTCCATTTTTTGGGAATTCGGTAACATCGATCATGGACTTGCAGACTATACATACTCAAAGCGATGTGATTCATTCACACTTTAAATGGAATGTATTAAGTATGGTTTTAATAAATATATTATATTTATAAAATTAATATGATAATTTAATGATAATATAAATATATAAATATATCCATTACTTTTAAAATATGAAAATAAAATGGAAGCAATGTTTATGCATACTTACGACATACCATCTCCATGATCGGTGCATTCAATTTCATATCTCCAAATTTTATGGATTAATATAAATGAATATATACTGAAAATATATTCTATTTACATCATGTTTTACATTCCTGAGATGATGAAATAATTATTTAATTAATATGAAAAAAAATTACAAGTCAAAAAATACTAAAAAAATAAGACAATTAACACCCAAAATGATGAAAATAATAAATGATTATTAATGAATGGGTTATAATATGATATAAAAGTAAAATATATGATATCATATATATTAATATGATTATATTTTATGTCAATAACATTCTTAAAACCATTATACAAAAATTTAAAGAGCATTCAACTAGAAGGAAGTGTAAGGTAATTGATTTTCTTCTCACTTTTTACATTTATGAGATAAATGTAATATTCACCAAATACTTATTTTTTGTAGTGTATATATTTATAATTTTTTAAATAATTTCATGATTCACTCATAATTAATTTTATTTTATGTTTCAATTTGAATTATCTTATCCAAGTGGTTTGACAAGAAAATTACCATGTGTTAAAATTTATCATTGCAATCCCACTTTCTTTTGTGATTGTTAACTTTCTCTTGAAAAATTCACTTACTTATGACCATTATCCATTGGAAATTAAATTTATTTTAAATATAAATAATATTATTTTATAGGTATAATTTTTTCTAAAACATTATACCATTATTATATACAGTGTGTACTTTAAATGTTATTTGATTAACTGGGGAAATATTGATAAATCTATATTCTTTACTAAACATGAATATTTGATAAGGAACATTGTTTCTGAATTAAATAAATTATAAGATATATAAGTAATTATTTGGACTAGTAAAATATGGATTGGGGAATGTTTAATTTAATCCTCTCTATGCATTAGTAATCTCATGAGATGAATCAGTTAGCCAAATTAGATGGGTTTCTACTCGGTATGTTAAACTGTCTTGTGGATGGTCTTGATGTTAAATGTATTCTATAACTAGGAAACATGGATGTTAATAATTTATAATTTATTGTATTTTGAATTTAGATATTATTATTATTATTCATGATATTTTTCATTTGACATTATATATGGATGCATTTCATTCTCAATTTGTTGATTAAATGGCAAGTGTCTCGGTTATTTACCATGCCACGTTGATTATTCCTTATCCAGATATTTATATGGCATGTGTGATCATTTATTTACATTACTATAATTATTATGATCATTGATTCATTATTTATTTAATTGTACTTACCCTTACTAATAATTTGAGCTCACCCTTATTTTTGTTTCCATTCCTTAGGTTATGAAGTAGAATGATTTAAATGAGTTTTGTGGATGTTTTTCATTTAATTTTATTAAGTATCATGTTTTATTTTATATTTTATAATGTAATATGGGTATCATGTATGTAATTTGGTTTTTCAAAACCACTAAACTAATCAGTCCTTACGGATTTAATTCCTTGTAATTATGCCAATTTAATAAAGTATGGAACAGGCTTCTAGCTTCTGGGGTCGGTATGTTACAGTTGGTATTAGATAAATATTAGTAGAAGCCTATGAAACTAGATTTAGAAAAACATATATTATATAACATAACACTAAGGTAGACTTTGAGGATATTTATAGAATGGAATCCCAAAGAAACCATGTTTATGATTATGAGATTATATAAGAATAATTTCTTCAATTTATGAAAATTATTTCACTAGTTTTTGGATTAAACATTATGTTACATAATTTTATGACCTAATCTAGTGAATGAAATTTTTTAGAAATGGAACCTAGAAGGAATAAGTGTATCAATACTCATGGACAATGTAGATTATTCCCAATTGAGGAAGCCAATATAACTGGTATTTTAATTGATAAATTTATGGATAGATTATGGTAGCTTAATAAATTTATGACACATAACCTTTCCCGAATGGAGTAACATGTTCCACAATGAGATTCTCCTATAATGGATTTCTTTATGTGATAGAATCCCCCATACTTTAGTTGGATTGATAGTTTTATTATAGTCAATCAATTGATTGAGTCATTGGAGAATATATTTTCAGAATTGGGATGTGGTGAAATGGAAAAGGATACACTTGCAGTGTATTGTCACAAAGATGATATCGATCAATGAAAGTTTTTTTATCCTAAATACTAATAAGGAAGTAGATATTGAACTCATGGAATGGAAATATTTTAAGAATATCTTATTCTATTAATATTTTCCCCATGAGAATAAAATTAATATTAAGACAAAGTTACTTATATTAAAGAAAAATAAATAATAAAGTGTTTTTTATTATAAAGGAACCTTTACAAGGTTATCTAGGTATGATACCGATTATATACACAACAAAGAGTATAGGATTGACCACTTATTTGAAGGTTTTAAGCCAAGTGTCAAAATGGAACTATTATCCCAAATTTTTTTATCATATGATGAAATAGTTTTACCTTCCATAAAATTAGAGAAAGAAATTTCTTGGATCAATATATTAAATGTGAATTGAGAGAAGAATAGGTCATCTGAACACCAATAGAAAGAGAATGAATCAAATAACAAGATGAAGAAATTTTCATCGTCTGAGAACTGTGGAAGGAATCACCCTAGGAAATGCATAAAAGGAATGGTATTTTGCTACAAGTGTGGATAAAACTTACACTATGATTGTGATTTCATGGGTAAGAAAAACAATTCAATGTATAATGCTTATACTACAAGGATATAAGATACTACACAAATCAATGTCTCAAGTGTTAAAAGTATATACCCCAATAGAGGCTAATGAATCATGCTCAAGATTATTCTACTACTACAAAAAATAACAATTATTATTATGCCTATTTTTTTATTCAAATAATATGTCATTTGAGTATTTTATCAGTGATGTACTGGTTATGAGAATTATGAAATATATAATGATTGTACTGTAGTACTTTTCAATAAGGATTTTAAAGCCTATGTTGAATGGTACCAAGAAAAGTGATTATTTGGCAAGTAAAACTTTTTTTTGGAAAACACATGGTTGAGGGAAAGATAACCTTTATCATGTTCTTGGTTTTGAGACAACGATGTTTGTATAAAGATACGATTGATATAAAGTAGATTGGATATTACTAAATACCATAGAACTGATTAATGATTTGTTGAAAACTTTTTGATTCCATCATTGATGGAGTTTATAGCATTTGGAATTTTAATAATATATACAATAATATGAGTTTTACTTAAGTAATAATGAATCATGCATGTTTTCAATAAGGTTTTATGGTAATTCAAGTTATTACTATATTTTAAGAGAATAAATGATAAATGTGTTCAGATGTTCATAATGTTTTAATTAAATAGATACTTCATATTTATTAAATAATAATGATAAGTTCATTTTGAAAATTTAGTGTATTTCTTTCTAAATTTATGGATCATAATACTTTGTATGGGCCATAAGTTTAAAAATTTTTGAAATGGTTTAAGTTGATATTTAGATGAGGTTTTAGTGGTTAATGTATTACTTCAACATATAATGCAACCTATGCTATGAAATTAAGCATAAATAGTTCAAGGAACAACCAAAGGGTAATATTGTGATTATGAAATAGAAACATGTATTTACTTATATGACAACCCTGCTTTTTATTACACAATTAAACATAATTTGTTACATAAACTTCACTTGATACAACATAGAAGATCGAGAGGTATAGTGTATTTGGGGCTTAGGATCATTACATAACAACTTAAAACATGAAATACAACATATTTATTGAAAACTTCCATTACATGACCACTACATTCCCTCCTACTTAGCATTGCATTGGATAACCTGAGGACATGCATAAGAAAAGGGTGATCTATAAAGCCCAGTAAGGGAATAATCATGGAATAACATAATGAATACAATACATGTTAGAGAAAAGTCATATGAATAGAGCACAAGAGAAGCATAAACATAAAGGCATGATAAATCATGATAATCATAACATGGAAATGTGGCAACAACACTTAACATGGAATTAGCAGGAGCCAAGGCTCATTGCACATGGAGCATGATTAAACCATCATGGCACATGAAGCATGAGTAAACCCTTGTTTCACTTGAATTATCATGAGTAAACACCTATTGTACATGACGTATCATGATACTATACTTTATCCAATACATTGGAGAGCTATCCAGGCTCACCCTTCTTAAACATTTCATTTCAGGCATAAGTGTGCCACATGGATCATAAAACATTTAAACATTCAACATAATATTTTATTCCACGATAAAAGAATGTGGAATACATACATGAAAATATTTAAACAATAAGTAAATGTGCATAAAGATAAATACCCTTGATAGAGAAATGGGCATGGTATTCACTACACAATGACTTTGGCTTGGAAAAGCGTGGTGCAATTTCGACAGCATAACGACATGACATAAGAACTCATAAAAATGTTTGATGAGAGATAAAGGGGTGTCTCATCATATTTACATGAAATGGACAGTAAGGGGTTAATATAGATACATTTCCCAACAAATGTAATGTAATTTATATTCGTGATACAAAATAATTGCTTGAATGTAAATGAGGAGAGAGAAATTCCTTTCAGAATTTCAGCATAGTAATGGGTGTACATGGGAGGAAATTAATGAGAGAGAAATGGGCCTCCCATAATTCAAACAAAAATAGGGCAGTATGGGGGAGGTTCGAAACAATACCCCAACATTTATAATTGAAATTAAAAGGGAATAACAATTTAAAGAATATTGTACCAAAATGAGAAAGGAAGAAAAAAACCTTACTTGGAAGTGTGCTTCCAAAGGCTTGAGAGAGGCTTCTTGGGTTCTTGGGGCACCTTGGTAGGATTATTGAGAGAGGAGGGCAGATTTTGGATGAACTAAAAAGTCTTTTAGTGAGGAGGAAGTGGGATCTTGGGTGGGTTTATATAGGAAAGGGAGGGAATTCATTATTATTTAGGTTTGGGACACCTCACATTAAACTAATCCAAACCACAAACCAGCCCATGGTTTTTGCCCATGTTTTTTGGAAAAGGGAAGTGGAAAAGAATATTTTATAAGTCCAAAGTCCAAACTTCTTAAAATAATGGGGTTTCTTATGTGGAGGTGAGTCACACTCCCAAGGAAAACAATTTAAAAGGACAAAATATTTAATAAATCTTAAAGGGTCCACTAAAACTTTGTAAAATAAATCAAAAAAACGAAAAATCACATTATTTTAATGGTAAGACATATATTATCCAAACATAAAGTTTATAGTATTTTATTACATCACTATTGGGTCATTATGATGTCATAAAACACATTATATATTTAAATGGTATTTAATTTTTACCCAAAAAGTTGATTGTCTCTGAAAATTATGAAAAATTCACCATTGGATAATTTCTACATCATGATTCCATAAATAATATTCTTTTTATCTAAATAATTTTCTAAGTATGTTACTTTTCACTTTTAAAATAAAAACTGACATTTATCGAAAATTCATGGGTTTTGACAAAAATGGCTTTCAAACCTTAATAAAAATTACAATTGCATTCATAAAATTATACTATCATTTATATTTACTAAAAATTAATTTAATAATAATAATAATGTTTTATTAAAATATTATTTAATTCAAAAATCCATTAATTCATCAAAATAGATTACTTAGTTGAACATTAACTAAAAATACTTTTTATTCTTTAAAAACTATTTACAAGGTAACAATAATAAAATGAAAGTATATTCATTAATATATACAAAATATTGTACATAACCATAGTGCTAGGGTATTGTTACATAACCCCTTATAACACCTGCATAAGTTCGAAGAGTAAGGTGTGCGATGGTGACAAACTCTTGGGGTCTCCTGGATAACATTGCTCGGGTGGTAATCTCTATTAACTTCCACTTCCCTTGTAGGTGGTCCCACTGAAGAGTAACAAATTCAATCTCGGATTGGGCTTGGTCAGGAGATAATCCCAAAGGCGCAACCTCATTTCGGAGCTCTGAAAAATTGTCTTTGTATAGTACAAGTCTACTCGATGAGGCCATCACTTCCTTTGTCTGAGTAAATTGGATTTGTTAAAACCCTATATTTATACTAATCATGTGATCACTGTTCAAAAGATATATTAGCAATGGTCACAATTCATAATAGTATTTTAAAATACATAAACATAAAACCATTGAAGTTTCATATTTTATATAAAAATTTTACATAATGAGACATTTAATTAGATCAAGAGGGATTTCCATTAATGAAATTTTGGGTCGTTACAATCTTCCCCCCCATAAGAAATTTCGCCCTCAAAATTTCCTTTTTCCACACTAAAACAGATGTGGGTAACTCTGTTTCATTACTTCCTCTGATTTCCCACGTCGCTTCTTCAAACATGTGGTTTCTCCATAACACCTTGATGATGTGCATTGTCTTATTTCGTAGAACTTTTTCTCTATGATCTAAGATCTTCACTAGTTACTCCTCATAAGAGAGATCATCCTCTAAATGTACCACATCTGAAGAGAGTACATGTGAAAGGTATGTTTTGTACTTATTTAAGAGGGATACATGAAAGGCATCATGTACTTTGACCATGGTAGGTGAAAGTGCTAGTATATAGTCTACAACCCCGACACGATCAAGAATATCAAATGGGTCGATGTACCTTGGACTTAACTTTAATTTCTTTCCAAACCTCATGACCTTCTTCCACGGAGATATGCATATAAATACCATGTCTCTAACATTAAACTCAAGGTATCGTTGATGGTTATCTTCATAGCTCTTCTATCGACTCTAGGCTACCTTGATATGCTGCTGAATGGTTTTCACCTTCTCCACCATTTCTTCGACCATTTCTAGTCCCAGAAGCTTACACTCACCAACCTTATCCCAACATGTCGGTGTTCTGCACCTTTTCCCATAAAGGGCTTCATATGGTGTCATTTAGATGCTTGAGTGAAAACTGTTATTATAAGATAACTCAAATAGAGGAAGATTTTGATCTCATCCTCCTTTAAAGCCCATTGACCACACTCTCAACATGTGATCAAGTGTTTGAATATTCCACTCGGATTGGCCATCATTTTGAGGATGATTGGACGTACTGAAGTTCAGTTTAGTATTCAAAGCATGTTAAAGACTCTTCCAAAACATAGAGGTGAATCTTGGATCTTGATCAGATACAATATATAGTGGTACTCCATGAAGCCTTACCACTTCAATGATATATATCTGTGCCGGTTGATCCCATGAGAAATCCTCCAAAATAGAAATGAAGTGTGTAGCCTTTGTAAAATGATCCACATCAACCCAGATTACATTGTTGCCTTTGGATGTCTTTGGAAGTACAGTGATAATCTCCATAGTGATGTTCTCCCATTTTTATTCTGGTATGTTCAATGGTTGCATCATCCCCTTAGGCTTCTACCTCTTTTCCTTCACTTGCTAACACACCAGGCACTTTGATGTATATTTAGCGATCTCCTTCTTCATATTATTCCAACAATAATGCTATTCGAGATCTCAATACATCTTTTTGTTTCCTGGGTGAAAATAGAAATTTGAACTATGTGCATCATCCAAAAGTTCCTTCTTTATCTTTGGACTTGATAGAACACATAGTCTTTTCCCAAATCTCACAATTCATTCTTCATTAACATTAATCTCCAAGGATTTCCCTTTTCTGATAGCTTCCAATTTTTCGTGAATTCCCACATCATCCTTTTGAGCATCCTTTAAACTTTCTAAAAGTGACAGTTGACCAATAATTTTTGAAAGGATTTATGATGCTCCCTTCTTTATGATTCTCATTGTCCATATTCATCAAATCTAAGAAGATTGGATCCTTTTCAATTCTCATCAATGATAGAATCGTTGGGTCCTTTCTATATAGGGCATCTGCCACATTGTTCTCTTTCCTAGGGTGGTAATGGATTGAGCAGTCATAGTCTTTAATCAGCTCTAACCATATTTTGTGGCGCATGTTCAACTCTTTTTGTGTGAATATATACTTGAGGCTTTTGTGGTCCTTATATATTTCACACTTCTCCCCAAAGAGATAATGCTGCCAAATTTTTAAAGTTCAGATCACCGCAGCCAAATTCAGATCATGTGTTTGATAATTTGGCTCATGAACATTCAATTGCCTTGAATCATAGGCAATGAATTTGTCATTTTGCATTAACATGCATCCCAGGCCATTCTTCGAAGCATCACTAAATACCAAAAACATTTCTCCAATTGTGGTTAAAGTGAGCACGGGAAAGTGATAAGACTCCTTTTCAACTCCTTGAATCTTTCTTCACATTCATCACTTTAACAAAACTTTACTCCCTTCCGAGTTATCTTGGTAAGAGGGTTGGACAATCGTGAGAAATTTCTCACAAATCATCGATAATATCCAGCTAACCCCAAAAAGATATGGATATTCGTTACTGATGTTGGCATCGGCCATCCCTCGATTGTATCTTTTTTGGAGGGATCCACAGATATCCCATTGATTGTGTTGATATGGCCAAAGAAAGAGACCAATTTCAACCAGAACTCACACATGTTGTACTTTTCATAGAGCTTGTCCTTCTGTAAGGTCTCTAGTACAGTTATTAGATTCTCTTCATGATCCTCCTTGGATTTGGAGTATATCAGAATATCATCTATAAAGACTACCACAAATTTGTCGAGGTAATCTCTAAAGACTCTATTAATCAAGTCCATGAAGATTGTTAGAGAATTATTAAGTTTTAAAGGAATTACTATGAATTCATAGTGCCCATATCTTGTACAAAAAGTAGTCTTGGGGATATCTTCCTTCTTCACCCGTACTTGATAATATCCAGACCGCAAATCCACCTTGGAGAAGTATTGTGCTCCACACAGCTGATCGAACAAGTCATCCGTTCATGGGAGAGGATAATTTTTCCTTATCATGGTTTTTTTAAGCTCACGATAATTGATGCAAAGGCGCATTGACCCATCCTTATTCTTGATAAAGAGGACCGGTGCACCCCATGGTGAAGCACTAGGGTGTATAAAACCTTTATCCAGAATATCCTGTAGTTGTTTCTTCAGCTCCTCAATCTCCACAACAACCATTCTATATGGAGTATTGGATATTGGCAATGCTCCAGGTATAAGATCAATTGATAATTCAACATATCTTCTAGGAGGAAGACCAAAACATTCCTCAAGAAACACTTCAGTGAATTCCCTCACAGTAGGCATGTATTCTAGGATGGTTTCCTCCTTAGAATAAATCATCTGAGCCAGATACGTGTTCTCATAGGGTAGTAATATTCATGCTTGAGATGATGGTGCTAAAGAAGAATCATCTTCCTCTTTGCACTTGTAAAGAATATGGTGTTGGTTCTCCACATGAAGGGTGATTTCCCTCTCATGGAAATTTATGTTGTATCTATATAAGGAAAGTCAATCCATGCCAAGAATTGCATAAAATGTCACTATAGGGAGTATGAAGAGTTTTGCTGGGAAGTTCAATCCACATATTATAAAAGGGGAGGAGTTATATTCATGGGATTCAATGATTTCCCCAGTTTCCATACTCACTAACATCTTAAATTTCATGATTTTTGGTGGTGCTGGGATTATTCTACTAAACTTTCAAGATATAAAAGAATGTGTAGAACCTGAATCAAAAATTAAGTTCACTATTCTTGAATGAATAACTAGTGTACCTGTCACAACTTCATTTCTGGGGTTTACTTCTGCAGTAGTGATGGAAAAATCTCACCCTTGCTTCCTTGGTGGTTGTTGGTTGCCTCCAAAACCCTTGTCTTAGGGCACTGATTTTCAAGATGCCACATTTCTTTGAAGTTGTAGCAATGAACCATGTGTTGAGTTTCAAACAGAGCATTCCTCTACTCTGTCACAACCGCGGGTCTTTCTAGTCAATAGTTAATAGCTAGGCGACCTTCTCTTCCACACCAAAAGCATTTCCTCGTCCCCTTCAAGCAATTTCTTGGTTGCTTATTTCCACACCTTTGGCAAGTGGGGTGTTGGATCTTCTTAGTACCATTGGATTTATCCATCAGATTACCAACATTGAAGCACACCTTATGCTTCTTATCCCCATGATACCCCTTAGATTCTCCGATCTCAATTTCAACCATGAGGGCACATCTAACAATTTACTCATTGTTGTCGAAGTCATAGTTCTCCAGTGCTTTCCGTATGCTACATTTCAGCCCACCAAAGAAGCGTTCAACCTTGCAATCATGGGTAACAACAAAGTCGGAGGCGTATCGTGCAAGCTTTGTAAATTTTTCCTTGTAATCTCTGATAGATTCGTCATATCTTTTCTTGAGGTCAAGTAAGTCCCTTTCCATCTTAATCCAGAGGGTGGGCAGAAAATATTTGTTGAAAAAAATCTTCTGAAAATCCTTCCATTCCAATGCCTTGATATCCTCCTCAGGCATCGTATTTTTTATCAACGTCCACCATTGATAAGCGTCACCCTCCAAACAATTTTTAGCTAGGATAACTTTCTCTTGTTCAGAACAGTCAAGGATGGAGAATATCTTTTCAATGGAGTTGATACATTGTTCAGCGATTGATGGATTGGATGATCCATTAAAATTAAGAGGCCTTTGTCTCATGAAGCTCTTGATAGCGACTTTTTCTTTCTTAAGGGGGTTGAACGTTCCTCTTGACCCATGTTTCTATTCAAATATTGAGTTAGCTGAGAGAGAAGCATGACAAAGTTCTTGATTCCCACTCCCATTGGATTGGGCATCTCCTTAGTACAGTCATCACATTGATATTCACATCGGTTGTTAGCCTGAGTCCTCCTATTACCGGCCATTGGCTGGAATAAAAAAAGAAATTTAGGGGTAACACATAAAGGGTAATACAAGGACAAAACAGATGACTTATAAATAACTTTTATTTCTTTAATAGGTGAATATATTGGATTCAGTCTATGCTATTCATGATCTACTTTCTAACATATATTCTTAGGGAATTTTTTTGGTCCCTTAATAATGGTTCATACTAATATTGTTAATTTACCAAAGATTATCCCACCGGAGTGCCATAACCAAGACTGCAGCAAGGCCTATTTTCATGCACCAGTTCTCATTCGAGTCTAGCTCAAAGTGGTGTTTTCGGGTTTTACCCCTATGATACATATGTGCCAGAGCCGCCTCTACCTGATCATATCCAGACAGGGATGTATTTTCCTGATAAACCACTTACTCAATAATCACCAATACATAGTGATGTTTTTATTATACTTATCCTTGTCTCTAAGTCTTCACTAGGGTTTTCTAATCATAATCCCAAAAATAACTAAACATATCCTTTGATACCAACTATGATAACCCTGCTTTTTATTACACAATTAAACATAATTTATTAAATAAACTTCACTTGATACAACAAAGAATATCAATAGTTCTAGTGTCTTTATAGCTTATGATCATTACATAACAACTTAAAACATTAAATAAAACATATTTATTGAAAACTTCCTTTAAAAGATCACTACATTCCCTTGTACTTAGCATTGCATGGGATAACCTGAGGACATGCATAAGAAAAGGGTGAGCTATAAATCCTATTAAGGGAATAATTATGGAATAACATGAGGAATACAATATATGTTAGAAAATAGGCATATCAATAGATCACAAGAGAATAATAAACATAAAGGCATGATGAATCATGATAATCATAACATGGAAATGTGACAACAACACTTAACATGAAATTAGCATGATCCAAGGCTCATTGCACATGGAGTGTGAGTAAACACTAATTTCACATGAAGCATGAGTAAACCTTCATAGAAATTGAATTATCATGAGTAAAAACCCATTGCACATGACGTATCATGATACTATACTTTACCCAATGCATTGGATCGCTATCAGGGTGCACCCTTCTTAATCATTTCATTTAATGCATAAGTGTGACACATGGATCATAAAACATTGAATCATTCAACATAATATTTTATTCCATGATAAAAAAATGTCGAATAAATAAATTAAAATCTTTAAACAATAAGTAAATGTGCATAAAGGTGAATACCCTTAATAGAGAAATGGGCATGGTATTCACTACACAATGACTTTGTCTTCGAAAAGCATGGTGCAATTTCAGCAGCATAACAGCGTGACAAAAGAACTCATAAAAATGGTTGATGGGAGAGAAATGGGTGTATAATCATATTTAAATTACATGGACAGTAAGGGGGTCATATAGGTACATCTCCTGACAAATGTAATGGAATTTGGATTCATTATACAAAAGAATTGATTGAATGTAAATGAGGAGAGAGAAATTCCTATCAGAATTTCGGCATAGTAACGGGAGTTCCTGGGAGGCATTTAATGAGAGATAAAGGGGCCTCCCATCATTAAAACATAAAGAGGGAAGTATTGGGGATGTTAGAAACCATACCCCAACATTTATTATTGAAATTTAAAGGGCATAACAATTTAAAGAATATTTGACAAATATGAGAAAGGAAGAAAAAACCCTTACTTGGATGTGTGCTTCCAAAGTCTTAAGAGAGGATTCTTGGGATCTTGGGGAACCTTGGAAGTATTATATAGAGAGTAGGGAAGAGGTTGGACGAACTTAAAAGGCTTTGATTGAGGAGGAAGTGGGAGCTTGGGTGGGTTTATATAGGAAAGGTGAGGGAATTCTTTATTATTTAGGTTTGGAACACCTCACATTAAACTAATCCAAACCACAAACCAACCCATGGTTTTTGGAAAAGGAAAGTTGAAAACAATATTTTATAATTACAAATTCATAACTTCTTAAAATAATGGGGTTGCTTATGTGGAGGTTAGTCGCACTCCTAAGGAAAACAATTTAAAAAGACAAAATGTTTATGAAGTCTAGAAGGGTCCACTAAAACTTTGTAAAATAAATCAAACAAACCCAAAATCACATTATTTTAATGGTAAAACATATATTGGAAGAACTGAAAGTTTATAGTGTTTTATTACATCACTTTTAGGTCATTATGATGTCATAAAACACATTATATATTTAAACGGTATTTAATTTTTACCCAAAAATTTGACTGTCTTGGAAAATTATGAAAAATTCACCGTTGGATAATTAAGACATCCTGATTCCAGAAATAATATTCATTTTATCTAAATAATTTTTTAAATATGTTTATTTTTATTTTAAAATAAAAACCAACATTTATCAAAAATTCATGGGTTTTGACAAAAATGGCTTTCAAACCATAATGAATATTACAATTGAATTTTAAAATTATACGATCATTTATATTTAATAAAAATTAATTTAATAATATTATTATTATTTTATTAAAATATTATTTAATCCAAAAATCCATTTATTCATGAAAATAGATTTCTTAGTTGAACATTAACTAAAAATACTATTTGTTCTTTAAAAACTATTTACAAGGTAACAATAATAAATTGAAAGTATATTCATTATTGTATACAAAAATAATGTACATAACCACAGTCCCAGGGTCTTGTTACATAACCCCTTATAACACCCACATAACACCTAAGTGTAAGGTGTGCGATGGTGACAGACTCTTGGGGTGGCTCAGATAACATTTCTCGGGTAGTAATCTCTATTAACTTCCACTTCTCTCGTAGGCAGTCCCGCTCAAGCTTAACATATTCAAGCTTGGCTTGGGCTTCGTCAAGATAGAATCCCAAAGACACAACCTCCTTTCCGAGCTCTGAAAAATGGGCTTTGTACGGGGAAAGTCTACTGGATGAGGTCATCGCTTACTTTCTCTGAGTAAATTGGATTTGTTAAAACCTTAAATTTATACTAATCATGTGATCACTATTCAACAGCTATATTAGCAATGGTCACAATTCATAACGGTATTTTAAAATCCAGGAACATAAAACCATTGAAGTTCACATTTTATATAAACATTTTACATAATGAGACATTTAATTAGATCAAGAGGTATTTCTATTAATGAAATTTTGGGTCGTTACAACTTATTTTTGTAGAGAGAGAGAGAATTATTCAACTCTTGGAAAATGGTCTTGAAAAAAAATGTTGTCCTATTATCATTATTTTTTATGATATCAATGACCTTTTTTATAACTGTGGTTTAAGTATTTGTGCTCATCAACTTTTAACTGAACATATTTCCTATCTCTCTCCCTTGGTATTTTAGTGTTAGTTTTCTCTTTCATGTCCTTGTTTTAATTTTCCGCATATGTTCTCATACTAAGAAACCTAGTGATGTGATTTTTCTAGATACAATTTTTACTCTCATTTATCTCTTATTAAAAGGATATTTTATTAATCTTATAATAATTTGTTTTTTCCAACAATAGTATTTTCAAATTTCAATAATTCAATTATCAAGATCAATTTTTAATTGAGAGCACGCAATTTATTTAAGGTGGGGATAATGTAACACCCCAACACTTTACAATATTATCTATTTAGATTAAATTTAATTTTGTTTCAAGTTTACATTTTATTAAATAACAATTTAACCTTATGTTACACACAAAATTTAATATTAACGTGTTTTACATGAAACATTCATCTTAGTTTTCTCTATGCAAAACCCTAAATTTTTCTTGCATTGCATGTAAGACTGAGTTATACAGAATACTATTAATATTATTATTTAAAATAATAATTACCTATTAGTTTCTAAATTAGTAGTTATGAATAGGATTAAATAACTTATTTAAATATATGTTTTACACAAATATGAAATTAATTCCTTGTTTATTAATTAGTTAGAAATGAAAATAAAAACCAATTAAATGTAAAGGAAATGTTTTTATAAAAAACTATTTTTTATGCACCCCAAAGAATTTTTTCTTAATAAATTAAAAAAATAATTAGTTAATGATATTATTTAAATATATATTATATAATAAATCAATTATTTATCAGACTCGTCTAATAGGTTTTATTGGCATAGGATAAGAACAAATCCAATTTTATGCCTTAAAAGATATATTTTTCGAAAGACTATTTTGCCTCCTTTTAATGGGAATCCTATTATAAAACTAAAATTTTGAAGATTTATAATTTTTATTTTTAAAAATTAACTAAATTTTTGAAATTTAAATGTAAAAATTATGTTAGGGTGGATTTTTAGTATTTTTCTATAAAGTCTTATTTTTTGATGAATAGTGAAGAATACTAAATTTTAAATAAAAAATGATTTTTTATCTAAATAGTTTATGGTGCTAAATTATATTTTTAATTGTTTTTAAGAATTATTAGATAAATTTTAAATATAATAATACAATTTAGTTCATTGTAATCATTTTTACATTGAATGTATATATAAAAACATACAAAAAATTTCAACATTTTCACTTTTAAAACCCGCTTTTTCATCCCGTCTTTACGGCTCATTTTAAATAAATTTTTATTACTTATTAGATTTTAATTTTTTAAAATAGAATCAATATTTAAAAAAACTAATTTCTTATAATTTCAACTTAGTTTTTTACCAAAATTATTTTGGAAGGAAATTAAAATTAATTACAGCGATTAAGGTGAAAATGTGTTTACTTAATAGATAAACGTTAATATTAAGGGCCAAAAATACCTATACACATATACAAAACATTTTTTATGGATATATTTTGACTATTTAATACTATTTATATAATATTTTTCATTATTTTAGAAACTTTTCATGGAAAAATGTGGGTGGAATTCCCTCTTTCAAAAATTTACAAGAATGTCCCTCCTCCACTATAAAAAGGAACTCAACCCTTCCAATTATTCACACCAATAAAGAAATATTTTTAACATAAAACCTTCCCAAATAAATTTCCAACATCCCTTTGTTACTTCCTAGAAGCCTTACTTTGGGAAAAATTAAATCCACGGATGTCCATTGGTGCAAACCAATAGGAGTTACACAAAAAATAGGTAACATTCTTCAACAAGAAATTTTTTATTATTTCTTTCTCCAACATTTCAATTATTATTATTATATAATTATTATATAATAGCCTCTGTATATTAAATATAATTATTTCTTTATTTCTTTTTTAATACCTCTACACACACAATTCCATCAAATGGGATATGCAATCTTTGTTCCTGTGTACGGAAAACTACCTCCTTACCAACCGATTTCATTCGTTCTTCCATTACCGAATTTCATGGATGGGAATAATGATGGATTTATAGTTTATATATGATATATATAATATTTATAATTTGTTTATTCTTCTAAAAAAATTTATATAACACATACCTTTATTTTCTCCGTTTTGTGGGAATACAATAACATCGTTTTTGGACGTGCGGACTACCACCTCCTCAAATCGATGTGATTCATTCACACTACACATGTAATTTATTAAGGATGGTTTTAATAAAAATAATTTATATATATAATGATAATATGATAATTTAATGATAATATGAATACATAAATATATCATTTAAGTTTTTAATATGACATGAAAATGGAAGCAATGTTCATGCATACGTACGACCCACCATCCCCTTAAATGGTTCACTGCATATCCTATCTCAAAAATTTTTAGATTACTATAAATAAATATATACTGAATATATATAATATTAAAATAATTTTTTCTATTTTTTATATTATTAAATAATTATTTCATTAATAGGAACACAAATACTAAGTCAAAACATACTCGAAAAAAGGTAATTAACACCCGAAATGATGAAAATGATGAAATATCATTAATGAACAGGTTATAATATGTTACAAATGGACAAAATATGATATAATATATAACAATATGGTTATATTTAAATTTTATTACATTTTTAAAACCATTATATAGAAGGTTAAATAGGTTTGAACCAAAATTAAGTGTAAGGTGTTAGATTTTCATCTCACTTTTTATATCCGTGATATAAATGTCATATTCACCACTTACTTTTTTTTGTGGTGTATACACTAACCCTTTTAAATTTAATATCATTATTCACTAATAATTCATGTTATTTTATGTTTAACTTTGAATTATCACATTTATTGGGTTTGATATGAAAATTATCAGGTGGTAAAAGTTATCTTTGTAATCTCACTCTCTTTTGTGATTGTTAACTTTATCATTAAACAATCACTTAATTATAACCATTTTACATTGTATATTAAATTTATTTTAAATATACACACTATAATATTATGTTTATAATTATTTCCTAAATTTTATATCATTTCTGCAGACAATGTCTATTTTAAATTTTATTTGATTAATTGAGAAAATATTCATAAATCAGTATCCTTTACTCAATAAAGATATTTGATAAGGAAAATTTTTATGAATTAAATTTATTATTTGATATATAATGAATTATTTTTAATGGTATGATATGGGTTGTGGACTGTTTCATGTAATATCCTCGATGCATTGGTAGTCTCATGGGACAAATCAGTTGGCCAAATTAGAGAGGTTTCTACCTCGTATATTAAATCGTCTTGTGAAAGGTCTTGACAGTAAAAGTTTCATGTACCTAGGAAACATGGAATCTAATAATTAATAATTTAATTTATTTAGAATTTATGTATTAATATTATTATCCATGATTTTTTTTTGAAATTATATACGGAAGCATTTTATTCTCAATTTATTGATTAAATGGCACATGTTTGAGTTATTTACATTGCCACATTGATTATGCCTTATCCAAATATTTATATAGAATGTGTGATAATTTATTTACCTTTACATGATGATTAATCTCATTTATTCATTATTTATTCCATTGTACTTACCCTTACTGAGCATTTAATCTCACCTTTATTTTTGTTTCCTTTCCCCAGGTTATGAAGAGGGATCCTTTAAATGAGTTTCAAGGATGATATTCAATTTATTTTATTATTTATCATGTTTTAGTTTTTATTTCCCAATGTAATATGGGTATAGTGTATATAATCTAGTTTTCCAAAACCTCTAAACTAATCAATCCTTTAGAATTTGATTCCTTGTAATCAAGCCAATGTAATAAAGCAAGGCATCAAATTTGGGATTATGGGGTTGGGGTGTTACACTTATGATTAAAATGAATCAAGTTGGTATGGGACACTATAGAATGTTAAAATATTATTTTACTCATTAATTTTTTTATGGAACTTTTAAAGTAATTTCCATTCATTAGCATTAAAAACCTTTTTTTACTTATCCTACACTGTGGATATTTTGTATGGACATCATACTCATTCTTTATTTGGATGGAATATGATTTTTTAAAGTGATTGTTATAAAATCATTTCTTTTCCATGGATTGATTATTTCCTAAAGATATTGTTATGAAATCCATTTATTTTTCATGGCTTAATCATGTTTCAAATATATTTTTATGGACCCCATTTTTTTCCATGGGTTATTCATGTTTCAAAGATATCATTATGCAACACATTTCCTTTTCATGGGATAATCATGTTTCAAGAAGATTTTTATAGAAACAGCTTATTTTTAATGGGTTAATAATGTTATAAAATTGGTTATTGGAAACTCTAATGAGTTTATACAAGATTTTATATGTGATAGTTTTTCAATGGTACTTGAAATTTTATAGGTGGTTATGTGATAAACCAATGACGAGTTGTTATGTGATAGAACAAGGACAGGTGGGTCCATGATAGCCTTCCAATGCATTGGGTATAGAAGTTGATTTAATTGTTATTCGATTGGTAATATTTTCATGTATGTAAGCATAATGTATAGTTATTCCATTAATAATAATGAAAAGTATAATGATTTTTCATGATACCTTTATCTATTTTTATGCTTTCTAAGGGTTTATAATGTTTCTAATGATCAAGATTGATATCACATGGGTCATTTTTATTGATTATGATGGATCTATCCTTTTAAATTATTTATTATTCGATGTTTCATGTACTAATGTGTATGAGTTATTTTATGATTCACTCGTTCACTTTTATTATCTAATTATACCATTATTCACTCCTATACTCATTGGTGACATTGAATTGTTAATGATTATGTTTACCCTTATCGAGTATCTGATCTCACCCTTCTTATGTTTCCTTTTTTCCATGGTTATAAATAAATATATTGAACAAATTTATGTCTGTAATGGATTTCAAAAGTATTATATTGATGACCAAATGTCAAATAAGACAATTTTGGTATAATTAGAGATGGTGTTCAACTTTATGAATCAGTTTCTTATGATTCCATGTTGATATGAGTATCTTACATAAGAGTGTGTCCTAATTCATTAAAACTATAATCCTAAAAGGTCTAATATAATGTAAGAGATCCAATTTTTCCTTTAGATGTTGTATGGTTTGGATGAAAAATTTGGGTCACAATTATCATCATCAAAGTCGGGAATGTGAAGTGATGGATTTCAATATAGAATCTAGGTCTGTGGGTCTTGGGATATTATAATTGGTATCATAGGTCAATTTAGATAACTTTAGAGATTATGGTGTTTTCATATGAGGTTCTATCAAGAGTGATTAAAGAACTTTTGGGTTGATTTTTAAAAAAAATGTTTTTTATTTTCTAAAAAATAACCTTTTTTAAAAATAATGTTTTTCTTCAGGATGAGACCCAATATAAAAGAATTAATATTATATGAAATTTGGATGTTCTGTATCCAAACATGAAGAGGGAGAAAATATTTTATCATCAAGAAATTTGTTTTCTAGACACATGTTTTTCAGAAAGAGCAGTACTAGATACGGAAGGTGTAAGGAAGATGGAAGCTAGAAGTTCTATAAAGATGTTAATTGGACACACCATCAATATCAGGTCCATAAACATGATGTCGAAGATATGTTAAAAACATGATCTATTAGAAATTCATAATCTTCTAGGTGAAGAATTTATAATATTGCAGATGAAGATGTTTTAAGATATTGATGTCTAGAGTTAGAATGTTTTCATACTTTATAAATTTAATTCATATGATGATTTTAATGTATTAAAGTTCTAATAAATCATTAAAACTATTATGGTAAAATATTTCTAATAAATGGAGGAAACGTAAATATTGTATCAATTAAAGGAATTAATACAATATTTTCATTAGATCCAATAGAACTAAACAAATAGATTTTTATAAGTATGAAAGAGTTATGGTTGAATAGGATTGAAGAATTTAAAATTTTTAGAATGGTGTTTCCATCTTAATTATAATTCCATCGTAATGATAATTACATAATTATGAGGATTCTATCAATATGATAATTCCATCATTATTAAGATTCCATATGACTAAATCTGAGGAGTAAATTCAACCATACTCACTCTGATGAGGAAGATAGTTAGATCCTAATGATCTGCATAAGATATCCAGATCGTAATGGGTAAATTAATATAGTAAGATTGTAATTACTAGAGAAATATAGCTAGATCATAATGAATAGAGAAAGATATCCATATTTTAATGAGAATAGAAAGAAACTCAGATTGTGCTGAGCTGAGGATGTTTTTTTGTAATGAATATTAGAATATTACATCAAACTGAATAAATTATAGTATATTCGAGAAGAATAATTTGGGAGAAATATTGAGAATTTTTGAAGCTATCAAAGTTGGAGTTTAAAGGTGAGTGTTTTTCAATGATTTTAAATTTGAGTAATCAGGAAAATATTTTCAGTTTCCCGACATTTCCATTCATAGATTCATATAAATAGAATCATTTAACATTCGTATATTGAAACCCTTTCTACATGTGAAAAATAAAGATCTCTAAATAATTTTAATTAGATTTATTTCTAGACAGAGGTCTCATTTGAAGATCAGAAAGCTAAAAGTTTTCTTACTATAATGGGGAATTTTGGACTGAGTTTGAATAGTTTATAAGAAGCACAATTTTTTTTATCTTGAAATAATAGGAAGTTTCATTTGGTTAAAATTTAGAAAGATAGAATTTTATTGATTTGGTCGGAATGAGTCATTCATATTGGGTTAATCGGACTCATAGGCTATCAACATCAGAGTCATCAGACCTAGGAACTTTTTTGGAGAAATTTTAACAAAGTATTTATTCTTTTTTTATTAATTTTTTATAATAAAACTTTGAAAAGTGATGGTATTCATTATAATCATTTCTATTAGAAGATATAAGTTGTATAAATGAAGTTCTCAGAGGTTGTATTCTCCTTTTCAAATTAATAAATTTCCATAGACCAATAGGAGTGGCAATGGAAGGGATTTAGTTTCTCACACTATGGTCAAACCTTGTAAATATCCCAGGATTTACTTTTTTCCTAATTTTTTATGCTTGATTATTTAGTAAAATATGATAAGTATATGAGCTTTAATGGGTTATAGGTGTTAAGTTTTTAATGTTTTGAAACTTATAAAAATTGAAAAACTGATTCACCCCACCCCCCCTTTCAGTTATTATTCGATCCTTTGTAACTTAAATTGGTATAAGAGACAGGTTCCATTATTTAATTCTTATAATGGATAATATCAATTCTATAAAAAGTATATAAATTCCAACATTTTATGGAAAATAATTATCAATGGAAAATAGAATGATTCTTTATCTTCTATCTCTTGACCTATAAGTTGTTGATGCAGCTACAATTGGGTTTCCACCTATTGAGAAGGATTCCCCTATGAATTTTACTAATAAGAGAAATATTGAAGTTTACAGAAAATCTAGAAACACTATCCTTATATAATTATAAAAAAATTTATATGAAGGTTATTGGTCTCAAAACTTCAAAAAGTATGTGGTATAAGATAGAAATTATTTTCTAAGGGAATACTAATGTGAAGGAATAAAAGCTAAAAGTATGGTGTAATAAGTATGAATACATAAGAATGAGAGATGAATAGACTATTGATGAATACTTCACAAGAGTAAATGAAATTTTTTGCAATATCATAGGATTTATAGATGTCATGGAAGATTCTACAATTTTGAATAAACTTATGAGAAACTTTTTGGATAGCTTTGATTCTAAAATTTCCTCTTTATAAGATAAGGATTATTTACCTCTTGATGAACTTCATAACTTTATTATTGATTATAAAATTAGGAAAGATACAATTTTTACAAATAATATGAAATAGATTTTAAATCCATAAGAAAAATGAAAATACAAGATGTTGAAGATGTTGATCCTTGTGACTTCGAAGATAAAGAAGATGATTAGTTGAATGAAAAAATCATGTCTCTTATATATAATAACTATTTAATATAAAGAGAAAATTATGGAGGTAAACTTCCTCTCAAATGTTTTGAGTGTGTTGTAATCACACACTTTGATATGAATTTTCCCAAGAATAAAGTTGGAGAATATTGAGATTATTATAATGAAAAACCTTGAAGAAATAAGTGGAACAAAAGTTCTAAAGTATAAAATCCATCCAATAAACATAATAATAACTTTACTGAATATAAAAGGAGTATTCTAATTATTAACGATAAATTTAACTCAACTAACAATAATTTTTAGGAAGTTGAAATTTCTGAAAAATTCAAAAACTTCATTGAAAATTTTGAGAAAACAAATATTCCTTATATAGTAAAGAATGTGGTGTAGAATTATATAGAGAGTATCATCTCAGAATAAAACTTCTTTCATGTCTTTAAAAAAATCTCTCAAGAAATAAATTACAATAATACAAAGATTGGAAAAGTTACTAATTGGGATAAATATGTTTTCAAGAAAGAATAAGAATACATCCACGAGATCTTAAGTTACAAGATAAAAATTGATGAATAGGGGAAATGGATTAATATCTCAGTAATAACTCATCATCTAATGAATAAGAAGTTAAAAATTTTCAATCAATAATTATTTAGTCCAAAATTACCTCAAAGAAGATGAATGGAAACTTTAATAAAACTTCAGATGTAAAATATAAGACTTTCAAAGTTTTTTAGGGAGATCAAATCAAGAATCATGTGAAATAATCACTCACCAAAAATAATGTTTCATCTGGATTTTTTAACACTTCAAGTTCTAGAAAAATTGGTTGGGAATTATTTGTTGAAAAAAGGGTGTGAGAAACCTCTTTCATCAATAAAAGATGAAAACTTAATTAGGAGGAAAGATGGTCCGCGCCTAGATATTTTAAGAGTAGTAAGAGGTTACCAGCCTCAACAAAGTTTCTATAGAGAAAGTTCCAAATTCAATGTAGAATCAAGATTTGATGGTTTTTTTGGTGCTATGGAATATACATGAAAAAGGCTTATAATTTTTGTCACAACTTATCTCTATTTAAAATAAAGTTTGAGAAGAGTGGAAGAAATAATTAAAGTATAATGAGTAACATTCTTAACTTACATAAAGTTAAAAAAAATGTATTCTCAAGATGTCAATAAATTTCTAGTGAAGAATAAATTTCACTATATGAAATTATTTTGTAGAAGATTTGATAAAATGGTTCATATTTCTGAATAATGGATGACTACTCTTCTAGGACAAATTTTGTTTTGCAATAAAATAAAAGGAAATGGGAAAAAATAAATTTAAAGAAAGAGCCTTAATTGTTCAGACTACCATGAAAGAAAATAAAAAAGAACAAACCATAGATACTTGATTGTGGTTGTTCTTAAAACATGAAAAGTTATTTTAAAATCTTGAAACATGTTAAAAATCATGATGGAGTTGTTGTTACTTTTGGGAATGATTGTTCCTTAAAAATTAAATGAATCAGAATAAATAAGATTGAAGTAGAAAATTTGAAATATAAGGATATTTTTGATATGCTAAAACATAAATTACTTAGTGTAAGTCAACTTTGAAATGATAAAAAATAAGTGGTTTTCATAAAATGTTTTTGTATCATCATAAGTGTGAAATATAGAAAAGTAATTACCAAAATATAAATAACTACTGATAATATTTTTCAAATTGTATAATTTAATAACTCTTTTAACTTGAGTACCGAAGATAAAAACATATTATGGCCCCAAAGATATGGAATCCTTGGGTACGAAAACATGAAAAAACATTCTAAAGTTTATATTGTCTAAAATTTTCAATAATTTAATATAAGAGTGAGAGATGGTTTTTTTACTTGTAAGAAAGGGATAATGTCTAATAAAAGTCATAATAAAGTTGAGATTTAGTCTACTAGACCTCTTGAACTTATGTATTATAATTTATATATTATAATTATACATCATTCAATAAAAGTAGATTTATACTTTATCACTTTTATTGATGATTTCATTCGAATGAAAAACATCATATTTATGAAACAAAAGTTAGCGGTTGTGGAAATATTCAGGTTTTTCAGAAAAGAACTTGAGAAAGAAATAGGGTTCCACATAAGGAAGTTCATAATAGATAATGGTACTGAATTCACAATAAATAATATTAAATTTTATTTATGAAATCATGTTATAAAATGTCAATATAGTGCTTAAAACAAAATTTATTAGCAGAAATAAAGAATAGAAGTTTGGTGGATCTGGGAAGAAGTATTTTATCAAAATAAAAACATTAAAATTTCTACTAGAGAGAAGCTATTAGTATTGTTGTACATATTTAGAATATTTTTTTTTTGATGCTGGAATCTAATAATACTTCATATGAAAAGTCGAATTAAAAATCCTTCACTAAGGTACATAAAAGTTTGTGGAATTCCATGATTACTAAAAATCAAAAATCCGGATCTGGAAATGTTTGATGAGAAAGATAATGAAGGGACTTTTATGGGTTATTCACACGATGTAATAAGTTATAAATATTGGGAAAAATGTTTAAAATACTTGGTTAACTCATACAATGTGAATTTTATTGAAAATACAACTTTATCAACAAAATTTATTGGGAATTTTGAGGAAGAAAAACAAAAATATTCCAATGAAAATGAAAGTGAGCAAAAAAATACACATAAAAATTATGATAAATAATGTAATGATGAAAGTGAAGATAGGAGAGGAACGTTGTAATTTCCTTCTTTACACAAACATATTAAGATAAAAAAATATTCTTTTCAATCATTATCCTCCATTTTAGACCAAAAGGAAGTTGAGATTAGAAAATCAAACCTCACGCATTTCAAGATTTGAACTAGAATCATTTTTAGAAGCTATTATACACAAATAATGGGTGAATTATATGAATTAATAGTCGGATCAAATAGATAAAAAAGAAACATGGGAACTTGTTTTGTGATTTAAAAAATAAATATTATCATAAAAAAGTGGGTTTATATAAACAAGTTGAATAAACATGGATAAGTTTCAATAAAAAATCCAGAATTGTTTGTAAAGGCTATTCACTGGTGGATAGTGTGGATTTTGATAAATTATTTTCCCCCTTACAAGTTTAGAAAACTATCAGAGTGTTTTTAGTAGTGGATACCCACTATAATTACAAATTATATTATATTGAATTAAAGTCAACATTTTTAGTGAATAAATTGAAGAATAATTTTACATTGAATAACCTTGTGGGTTTCTTCTTGAATATAATGAAAAAAATTCTGTAAACTAAATAATTCTTTGAATGGGTTGAAACAATCTCCATATACTTAGTATTTAAAACTTGAAATTTGTTTGATAATATTGAATTGTTATAAAGGAAAAGTATATAGAAACTTATATGTGAAATATTTTAAATCAATATCTTTAATTTTAATTTTTTATATAGATAGTATAATTTTTATTGGGGATAGAGAATATGTTTTTGAAATATTTTTTGAATAAAATAAAACAAACTTTGATATATCACTGTTGGGAGAAATAACTTTCTTCTTTGTATTATAAGTTCAACAAAAAGAAAAATAAATTTTCATATCTACTGAAAAATATGTTGAGAAATTTTAAAAAAATATTGATATGTAATAATACAAATAATTTTATACTCATATTTCAGTGGGGATGAAGTTGAGTAAAGATTAGTTCAATAAAAGTGTGAATCATAATGACTTTTGGAAGATAATACGAAGTCTAATTTACCTTATAGCCTCAAAGACTGATATTTTTTATGATATAAATTTGTGTGCTAGGTATCAAAGTAATATGAAATAATCAAATATGTTTATAGTAAAGATAATTCTGAGATATTTCAATGGAACAGCTTCACATTCATTTTTATAAAAATTTTATTTTGAAATGAAGTTTCATTTTTATATTGATTTTGATTGGGCAGGAGATTGTAATAATATAAAATCAACCTCATGAGGAACATTTTTATTGGGAGAATGTTGTGTATATTGGAATAGTAAGAAAAAAAAGTTCAGTAACTTTGATTATAGTGGAATCATAATATGTTATACCTACCTATACTTTTACTTAGATGTTGTGGATGAATGTTCAGTTGGAAGATTTCAAAGTAAAATTTTCTAAACCATTGAGGATACTTTATTATAATCAAAGATGAATTGATCTTTCTATAAATACTATACAATTTCTAGGATAAACACAAATTTATATAAATTTTCACTTTATAAAAGAGAAGTTTCTGCTGGAGATGATTTTATGGAGTATATCTCAATTAAGTATCAAATTGGTTGATATCGTCACCAAAGTAATGGTAAAAGAAAAGTTTGTTTAATTGAGGTTTCAAATTCATGTTTAGCCTCCTCTAATGACTTTTTAATCCTCATAAGTAAGTATCCCCACCATACATTGGATTATTTTAACAAAGTGGGAGAAATGATCAATGATTATCATAAAATGGGGGAGAGAAAAAAAGTGAGAGGAGAAAATAAAGGTGAGGGGGTTTATCTTTTCATTGTTGTAAGATTTTATTATCCCTGAAAGATTGAATTCATTAATAAGAATTACTTTATCATGTAGTGTGTTGTTAGGAAACTCACTTTTGATAAAGGATTTGTTTTGATAAAAGTTTAAAACCTTGGGTTATGTAAAAAATTTGAGTTTTGAAAATTTTCTCAAAGTTGAAAAAGTTGTTAACAATTATTGTCAACAAATATAAAGGGGATATTAAAGAACCTTTAGGATGATTTTTTAGAATATTTTTATTTATTGATAACTAAACCTTTTTTAAAATAATTTTTTTATTCTTCATGATCATACCCAGTTCATCATAATGAGTTTTTTATGAAAGACGAATTTTTCAAACCCAAATAAATAAAGGGAGAAAAAAATTCTTTAAGAAAGTTTTTTTTATTACACAAGTTTCCAGACATATATTTTTCAGAAAGATTAGTACTATAAGCATAGGGTATAAGGAAGATGTAATATAGAGGTTTTGTAATGTTGTTGATCAGATGAACCATCATTCTTAGATCCATCATCATGATGTTGAAGATCCATCAAACACAGGTTTTTTTAAAAAGTATGAAGCTATAGAGTGATAAATTCACAATGATGTAAAAGAGGACATTTTAAGAAATTAGATTAATGAGTTAGAATGTTTTCATCATTTTTAACCTTAATTCAGATGATGATTTTACGATCTTAAATTTCTCATAAATCGTGAAAATTCTCATAATAAAATATATTAATGAAATAGAGGAAATGTAGAGATTATATCAGTTCCAGGAACTAAGAAAAAAATTCATTGGATTTACCAGTACCGTACATAGATGTTTTTAAAAGTCTAAAAGATTTATGGTTGATGAGGTTTGAATAATTTCAAAGTTACAGAGTGGAGTTTCCATCGTAATGATAATTACATCATAATGATAATTTCATCATAATGAGAATTACAATGTTATGATGATTCCATCATTATGAGAATTCATCCTTATGAGGATTTCATCATACTAACTCTAAGGATGAAATTCAACCAAAATGACTCTAATGAGGAAGATAATCAGATCGAAATGAGTATTGGAAGATAGAAAAATTATAATGAGCAAAGGAAGATAGTCAGATCATAATGGGAGGAGAAATATATCTAGATCTTAATGAGTGGAAGAAGATTTACATATCAGAATGGGAAGAGGAATAAAGTTAGATCATGTTGAGATAAGAAAGTTTAATAGTAATTAAGCTGGTAAAGTTACATCAGAATGAAAAAAATTAATATCTTTTTAAAGGATGATTTTATACAAATATTGAGAAGGATTGAAGCATTCAAAGATGAAGTGTAAATGTGACTATTTTTTGGATATTTGAAATTTGAGTAAGCGGGAAAATATTTTCAGTTTATTTCATTTTCCATTCTAATATGCCTATAAATAGAAGAACTTCACATTCATACTTTAAAACCCTTTTTATGTGTTCAAAAAAGATGGAGTTTTAAAGAATTTGAGTTATAGTTATTTCAAGGCATAGATCTCATAAGATTATCTTATAGTTGAAATTTTTATTATCAGACTAAGGAAGATTGTACTCAGGAAGTTCATACTGAGTTTTGAGTAGTTTATAAGAAGCAAAATCTTTTTTTAAAAACATAACATAAAGATTATTCAGGTGAAAATTGAGAAATTAATCATCATATTTATTTAATTGGACTGATTTAATCTAATTGGATTCATTAGAGTCATAGGCCATCAGACTCAGGGTCATCAAACCCATGAAATTTTGTTAATCAGTTTGAACAATGTATTTATTTTTTTGTTTTGGATCAATTTTTTATAGGAAAATTTTATAAACTTATGAGAGTCTATATAATAATTATTATCATGAGATAAAATGTGTCTAATGGGATTTTTCACAATTTTTATTCACTTCATCAAATTAGTGAATTTTTATAGACTTGTGAGAGTTTATATGTAAAAGATGTAGGTTATCACATTGAGGCTAAAACTTATAAATTTTGTGTGATTTACTTGGTTTCATACTTTTTCATGTAAGAGTATTTACTAAAAGTTTATAAGTATATGAACTTTAACATGTTTAAGAGGTTATGTTTTAAAATTATTGAAACTTATAAAAAGTGAAAAATCGATCCAACCCTCTCCCATTCTTAGTTTTTATTCAATATGTTGGAACTTTAGATATAGATACCATCATAGAACTATACGTTTAAGGTTTATCATAATCTCGAAGTCTTAAGACACCCCATTTTATGTTTTTAATTAGTAATTTTTTTTGATTTGTCAACTACATTTTAGAAGACAATTTATTGGGATGAAGTATTTTTAGAACATTGTTTTCATGTAAATTTTTCCATTACTTTTTTACAAAAAACATTTTAAGGTATTTTTAACCTTTATGGTATATATGATCTTGGATATTGAGTTAATTATGAAAACACAAGTATTATAATATAGATAACCACATGACTGAAAAATGATTTGTTGACTATGTGACTAATGTTACTTCAAAAAAAGATCAACGCCTTTTGGGAATGAAATATTGAAGGAATGCGATAACCCTTGAGTTTAAAACACTCTTTAATTTTAATTTTATTGAGTTTGTTCAAGATATATTGTTACAAAATGATTTAGCTTTATATTTTGTATTAATATGTAATTTGTAAGATTATTTTTTTAATTTTTATTCTTTTTTGGGATTATCTAACCATGTTCTAACCATTTTGGGTATGTTTAATGTTTAAAGACAAGTAGAATGGGTTGTTAACCCTTTAATGAAATGTGGTCTTTAAAATTTTTATTTAGTGCTTCATGAGTGGAAAAACTATTCTTGAATACTCATCATTGGGATAAGAGATGAGATTGTGGTGGAAATTTACTTAAGGAAGAATATCTACTCATCAAGTATATTTCTTTATTCTCTTATTATAAATTTTGATGTAATCCTTCAACTCTAGGAAAATGATGTTGAAATAAAACGTTATCTTATTACAATGTTTTATGAGGATATCAATGACCTTTTCCACACCTATTTGTTTTTTTATATTTCATCAGTTACTCTATCTTTGCCATTTTCTATATCACTCTCTATTATTCCATGAGAATTAGTAATTCATACCAAATCAATCTTTTAATTTCCCAAAAAAAAATTATTCTTATGTGGAATCCTATTTATGTGTAACTTTAAGTGACCTTAATGATTATCACATTCCCTTTTTTATAAGATGTTTTATTAAACCTTTGTATGATTTGGGTTTCAATAAAGGAATTCTTGAAATGTTAATCATTTGATAACTAAGATGAATTTCTAGGGAGAAATTCATTTTAAGGAGGGTAGGAAGTGACATCCTGAGATTTTAAGAAATATATTATTTTATAATAATTTAAATTATTTAATAGATTATATTACATTAACGGAAAATTTTATGTTTTATTGTACACAACACCAATTTTCCTTGTGTTCCTCGTAACATTGAGTTTCTTTGATAACTTGTGTCACACATAAGGTCGACTCTTACCAGACAATAATATACTATAATACTTATCATCTATCCATTGGAATGGTGGGAGTTAATATTATTAAATAGATTATGAATATATTTCTTACACATGTTTATATAATGAATCATTTGGTGACCATTTAATTATAAATTAAAATAAAACCCATTTGAATATAAAGGAATACTTTTTATTAAAAATATATTTTTATAACCAGAATGGAGTTTTATCTTAATAAATTAAGTTAATAACTATTAATTAAAGATATTAATGAAATTTATATGTTATATATTTAATAATTTTTTTTAAATTTATATAATATGTTTGATAGGTTTATGATATAAATAAATCCAATTTTAAGGATAAAATATATATTTTTTTAAAAGGAAGTTTTACAGTCTTTTAAAGGAAGAATTTTTTTAAAACAAAATTTTGATACTTTTATCATTTTTATTTGAAAAATAAGGTTCAATTTTGAAATCAGGATATAAAAATTACTATGGGTTAATTTTAGGTATTTTTCTAAGAACTTTAATATTTTTATGAATAGTAAATGACAATGAATTTTAATTTAAAACGGTTTTTCATCTGAATAATTAATTTTGTTAAATTATGTTTTTAATTACTTTTAAAGAAATTTATATCCATTTATATCATTTAATCCAATTTAGTTCATTTTAATTAATTTAACATTGAAATTGGATATAAAAACACTTCAGTCTTTTGAACTGTTCTCTTTAAAAAATCATTGTGTTGCCCCATCTACGGGATTAATTTTAAATTAAATTTCATCACTTATGTGATTTGAATTTGGAAAAATAGATTAAATATTTTTAATAAGAATAATTTCTAATTTCTAATAATTTCAAATTATCTTTTGAACAAAAATATTATTTAACGTAATTAAAATTAATTATAGCGATTATGGTAAAAATGAGTTTACTTAGTGGTTAAAGGTTAATCTTAAGTATCCAAATGAAATAGAAACATGTAAAAACACATTATATAGACATTATTCCACAATATAAACTATTTTTTATAATTTTTATCATTATTGGAAGCACATTATGTAATTTATACCTCCCAATATTGTTTACCTTTTTATATTTAAAAGAATGTCACTCCCCCTCCACTATAAAAAGTCACTCACCCTCCCCACTTATTCAAACCATTAAAGACTTTTGGATCATCTAAAAACAGCCCATATAATCTACTAATATCCCTCCTATAATCCTAGAAGCCTAAATATTTTCATTAATCCAATCAATGAAATCCTTTTGTGTCGGCCAAAAGGAGTTACCCAATAAAGAGGTAACATTCTTTAATGATCACTTTTTTTGTTTCTTTCTTCACCCCTTCAATTATTCTTATTACATGATTATATAATAACCATATTATATTAAATATTCTAATATTTAGTTATTATAAGTTTTTTCCTTCAACTATAAACACTTACATCAAATGGGTAAGGAAGTCACAGTTCGTGTGTACATCGCACTGTCGTCTCACGAAATGATGTCATTCATTTTTTCTTTACCACCTCTTGCAATTGTGAGTTATGATGAAAATACTATTTTTATATAATATATATGATATTTATAATTTCTTAATACTTATATAATTATTATATCACACATACCTTCATACTTTCTATTCTTTGGGAATATGATAACATCGTCTGTGGACGTGTGGACTACTGCCTCCTCAAAGCGATGTGATATGTTCACCATTTAAATATAATGTATTAAGGATGGTTTAAAAAAATAATATGATATAAATTAAATATATATATTATATTAATGACATAATTATATATCTTTACATATAAAATATCATTTTATTCTCTCCACTTCACACATTAAAAAGTGATATCGTCGTTCATGGATGTGTGGACTACCGCCTCCTCTAAGTCATGTGATTCTTCATTTTTCATCACCACATCACAAGAATGATATATATAATTATATATGATTAAATAAGAAAATTATTATATACTTTTAATTTAGTAATTATAAAATTTACTTACCCTCTTTCAATAATGATTATTGAAAATGAGAATGTTACTGATGTTTACGTACAGCCGACCATCTTTATGATCGTAATATTGGTTCTTTTTTCATAACCATAAATATTGTATGATTTTAAAAGTTTAATTTATGTAAAAATATGATAATTAATTCATGTATATTATTAATTATATGTTTAAATAATGACCTCATTGTCCATAGTCGACTAATCAAATTTAGTTTTGACCCATAAGTCAAATATGGTCAAAACATCTAAAAACAAAAAATATTGATTATGTAATTTTATATAACTTCTATATGAGTAAAATAAAAGTAATAATGAAATTATAAAATGTTTCTAAGAAAGTAAATAATTAACATAAGGTTATTCTTTAGGATGATAGAGGACAATCATGACAAATCAGGCTCAAGTTAAGGGATTTCTTAAATGATCTTCATTCATTGGGTTAAATGTCTATTTCATTGATTATGTTATGACAAGAATATGTGTGAAATGAAAAATGATTTTATTATTATGTATTTAAACTTTAATATTTTTATTTAAAATTTTCACGCATAATTATTTAATTGATTTATTCTCACTACAATGATACTATCATTGTATAGGATTTTCATCTCACTTTTTACAATTATGAGATAAATGTCATATTACCCACTTAACTATTTTTTGTGGTGTATATAATAAAATTTTTATATATTATATCATTAATTACTTTATAATCATGTTATATAATTTTTTATTTTTATTATTATTACTTTTGTGGTTTCTAATTCAGATGTTACCACAATTGTAAGGGGATTTCTTGTCTCACTTTTATTTTTGTGAGACTTATACCATATTCACCAATTATTTTTATTGTGTGGTGTATATAACACCCATGAATGTATTTGATGATTATTATACTTATATTTTTTTATTTTACATATCCATTTTAGGATCTCTATTTTTTAGGGTTTACAATTTCAAAACTACCAAAGCATTAATGGACTTTTGTCACAATTTACCTTCTTTGAGATGTTTGTTATGTTATACACTTATATTCTAAAATAATGTGTATATAATTATACATTGACATGATATATCATTATTATCATTATTATCATGATATAATATATTTAATTTTATTTTATTACTTCATGGGGATTACGGTTCATATTTTTCAAGTTGCTATGGGAAGTTTTGGAATGTTTAAATATTATTTTCCTCATGAATTTTTTTAATGTCCATTTAAAGGTAATTTTAATTTATTAACATTATCAACCCTTGTTTTTAATTATCCTATACTAGGGATATTTTTTTATTGTACCATCCTCATTATTTTTTTTAATGGATTATGATTTTTTCAATGATATTTTTAGGAAACCCATTTTATTTCCATGGAATGATTATGACCTAAAGAGATTTTCATGAAACCCGTTTATTTTCCATGGGTTAATAATGTATCAAAGATATTTTTATGGAACCCATTTCATTTCCAAGGGCTATACATGTTTCAGAGATATTTTTATGTAACCCACTTCCTTTACATGGGTTAATCATTTTTCAAATATATTTTTACAGAACCCATTTTTTTCCATGGGTTAATTAAGATATGAAAGGGGTTATTGGTTGACCTAATGATTTTTTAAAAGATTTTATATGTGGTGATTTTAAAATGGTACTTGAAAAAATTATGGGTGGTTACATGATAAACCAATAACAGGTGGTTCTGTTATAGACTAAGGATCGATGGATCTGTGATTTCCCTCTAATGCATTGGGTATGGCGGTCAACAATATGGTTATTCCATTTTTAAAAGTGACATGTATAGATTTCGACTGCATGGTTATTCTATTTCCAAAAATGAAAATTATAATGATTTTCCAATATTCCTTTATGTGTTTTTATACTTTATATGGGTTTATAATGTTTTTAATTATTGAGATTAATATGAATGGCTCATTTTCACTAATTTTTATTACTCTTTCAATTTCCATGTTTTCTTATTTAATGGTACTATTATTGAGGGGTGTGACTTATTTTATGATTACCTCATTAAATTTTATTATGTAATCATACCATTATGCACTCTTATTATCATTATTGAAATTTAATTTTTAATTCTTATGTTTACCTTTATTGAGCATCTAAGATCACCCTTCTTAAGTTTCAGTTTCCCCAAGTTATAAATAAGTATATTGAATGATTTATTTATATAAATGATTTAATAATGATTATGTTGATGACCTAAAGTGAAATAAGAAAATACATGTATAATGGAGTATGATCTTCAACATTATGAACCAATTGTTTATGAGACTAATTTTATATGAGTATTTTACATAAGAGTGTGTCCTAATTATATAAAACTCTAAACCAAAAAGAACCTATATAATGTAACAGGTCCAACTTTTCCTTTTGATGTTCTATGGTTTGGATTAAAAATTTGGGTAACAATTATCAGCATCAATTCCCGAAATGTAAAGTTATGTATTTCAGCACCAGAACCATGTGTGCGGGTTCTGAGCTATTACGGGAATTATAAGATAACCTCCATAAATTATTTGTTTACCCAATCCATACCATAATTAGGTTGTGACATAATATATTTATATTATAGAATTATGATATAATTTTAATATTGAAACATTGTTCAATTATATTTAAAAATAAATAAATAAAAAAATTAGTTGTATTATACATTATACTCTTTGGATTAGGAACTTAATAATTTTGTACGGTGGATAAAACATAAAGGAATTTAATAATCTATTAACTAAATTGAGCTTATATAGAAATGATTATTTAGTTCAATTAATTAATAGAATTTATCATATATATTCAAGACTTGTTTTTGTGTGTGTTTTGACCTCAAAATTATATTTTTATGTTAAACAATTAGTAATATATTGTAAACCCTCATTAAATAACATTTTTGTAAAATTGTATTATCTTTACATTTTTTATTCATGATCTATAGAATTTTAACTTCATTGATACAAGAATATTGATGACACATGACAAATAGTTTAATTTTATATTTTATTCCACTATTATACATTATATTTTTTCCCTTTTTTATTAATGAATTCTTATAGGATTCATATTATATTCATATTTCATAATTTATTCCATCTATGAGTACAATAATTTAGAAAATTTTATATGATCATTATTATTTTTTAAAAAAATACCCTTCTAGAATTTTGGGATTGTTTTTTTATGAAGGAAATTAAAAGAGCCTTGAAAGTGTCTTACAATGCTATGTCGTATATGTAATAAGAAGGTTGTAGAAGTTTTTGAAGAGGTGTTGATATGATTAGTTCTATGACAGTTTGGTATAATAATTTTGAAATTTCCCCATTTATTAGGGTAACTAAAACCCCATACATAAATGTAACCTAGATAATACATATTGATTATCATATTGATACATAATTGTCTCCTTGAAAATACATAAAACTAGTTTCTTGAATTTATTATTTTCTTGATATCTAATAGTAATTGACATGATATGTAATTTTCTTAAAAAGATTCCTGATGATACAAATAGGTAAATACAATGATGCATAAGGTTCACCTAGACCATAAATATTATTCAAAATAAGGGTTAAATGTATACATTAGGTCCAATCATTAGTTTATAGTGATATATAAGCATAGTCTATAGAATAAAATGAAAAGGTGTTGAACTACACCACAATAAAAAATAAAAAATATAGAGTATACATAATAGTAGAATGTTTTGGGAAGTGGATATGTTACAATAACATAAATTTCTATTAATATTCGAAAAATATAATTGATACTTAAACCAGTAGTATATTATGATATACATTATAAATCATAATATAGGATTAATAATGTAACTAGTTATGAATGATATCACACTACAATTCATGGAATCCTTCCATGATATTAATTAACATGATTTATATGAAATGGTTTTTGAATACGATCTGAATATAATGAGTGAATAAATTTTTTGGAGAATTCATGTAAGTGGGATTATATATTAAAATATTGTATAAATTAGAATGAAAATATGAGAATTGAATGGTTGAAATTTTATTGGTTATGAAAAACATTTTTGGATGAGTTTTTCTACCAAATTGTGGATGAATTAAATAATGATTATAGAGGAATGATGTATATTCACTTAAAAAAGAGAGATATTTATTTAGAAAAATGGGGATAATCAATAATCAATATAGATAGAAGCGAGGAATTTATTTCCACTACTAGATTGTTATAATAGTATAAAGGTGTTCTAGGAGGCCATACCTTTTTAGTTTTTTAGATTTTATCAATTTGATATAGTTGGAGATGAACAAAACAAAACCACTGATGTAAAATTATTAGTGAATCAAATATTTGAATACAATTGTTTTATAAATAGTTATCCTTCTATATGGTTTAGAGTAGTGAGTTCTCTATATTGTGTCAAATGTAAACCAACTGAGATAATATGACATATTTAAAAAATTTAAACTAAGTATGTTTTTGTTTACAATACTATATTAACATAAAAATAATGTATTTTCCTTGGATTAACCCAGTTATGGTGAAACATTTAAAAATTAATTTCCCTCTATTTTTTCATTATCACTTCATAACTCTTATGTGGAAGATAATTGATCCCATGAATAGTGGAAGATGATTGTAAGTCAGGCTTGTTACATTAGATAGATATGCCATAATTCACCAATATATCATGGTATTTACTTTTTTGGGTGGGAAATATGTGGTATTGGATTTGATGGTTCTTAGTGGAGTGTTTTCTATCTAATGAAATTGAATAAATCATTAACAACAAGGGAGTTCCAATCATTTATAATAAAAAATTAAAATTATTCAGGATTTAGATATAACACTATTTACCATCTTTATGGATATATTTCCACATGATTAACATATATGGGATCTCAATGAATAGTGATTTGATTTATTATCAATGCAATAAATGATATATATTTATATCGTCATAAGAGGAGTTTATGAATTATGGGGTTCTTTATCTAATACAATCTACATGATGCTAATGTAACAACCCAGAATTACATCAATGAAATTTACATTCTTATAATTATGTTATATAGTTTAAATCACACAAAATCACTAAGAGAACAAAATAAAAATTTTATAAATTAATAGTGAATTAAATAATAAGTATTTATTGAAATTAAGAAAGGTAAGCCAATAAAATAGTAACATGACCTTTGAAATTGTAATATGACCATTAAGAATAATAACCCAACTAATATAATAGTTACCTCTCCTATGAAAATATAAATAAAGTTTAGGAATATTATAAATTAAAATATGATGCATATTATAAATTAAAATATGGTATATTTATATCATGGAATAAGCAAATATATGTTTTAAAAGTGGTAAATAAAGTATTAATATTTTTTTGGAACATAAATGATTATTTAAAATTTAATAATTAAGGTAATGGTTTAAACGAAAATTTATTTTCATAAAATATATTAATAATTAGTATTTTTCTATATTATGATTATAAGATAATTTTATGAGACCTTAATTAATTTTTCAATGTGTTATAAAATCACTTATAATTTTAAATTTGTTATTTTTCAAATAAATGATGATTTTATTTAAAAATTAAATTTCTCATATTTAGGAAATTATTTTCATAAAATGGAGACCATTTTTGAATTCTACACATTGAAAATTTTTAAGTTGAATTTTTAGGATTTTTCTAAAATAGTTAAATTTTTTGGTGAAAAGTGAAATACAGTAATTTACGGTACAAGATAAATACATGAATTATTGATTTGTGGATGATGTATGGATGACTTAAGAATAATTGGTTCAAAATCATGTGCTCTAGATAATGTAATGGGTAATAATTAATCACACTACTGATAGTCCTGAGCCAAAATAATAAAATAATGAATATAATAAAAAAAACACCCCTCTCATCCACTATAAATAACACCCCACACCACCTCTTATCCTCATAACTTATAAGACTTTATTCTTCTAAAAATTATATTAAATCATATCCTAATAATCTACCCCAATTTCCAAGATCCTTTGGTCTCAAAAAAATTCTAAACATTTTTTCCTAAGGAGGTTCTCAAAGAGAAAAGGTTCAAGAGGTTAAATCCAATTTTGTTTTCTTTTAATTTATTTTCAATTTATTTTTTAATTTACTATCCTATTCTCCCCTTATAGAATTGGAATTGTAACCAAGTTATATTTTATATAATTTTATTTTATTTTTTTAATAGAATAACCCATCATCAATTCTCTTCCCCTCTCCTTTTATTCTAAAAATGAAAACATTGTATGTGATGTGTCGATTTACCTCCATCATGGATGATGAATTTTCATTTTACATTACCTCCTTCAAGAATTGTTATAAAACAATTTTTATAGTTAAAAAATATTATAACATATTTATTGCATCTTATTTAATGTTTTGGAACAAATATATATATAATATATTAATTACAAAAACAAAACAATTTGTGATCATAAAAAACACCAAATTAATCTAAATAATTATCAATAACATTTTATATATTGAATCATCATAACATATATAAATATATATATAAGACCATTTAATATTATTTAAGTTCATTAATATAATTTGATTTCAATTCTGGAAAACTGTTCTCATTTTACATGATTTTCCATACATCTATACCAGTAAACCGGTCATTAAAATCAAAGAAATGGACACTCTCGAATGACGAATTTGAATCTTATAACTCATAAAAAAGTCCATAAATGAACTTAATAAAATTATAATAAATAAAATAAATATATAAAATATTATTAATTTATTTATTTATTGATCTAATTTGATTATCCAAGATATTAAGTTCAAGTGTAGAACACTTTTTGACATATTTTAAGGGATTCACTTAGAACCTTCACTATTCCTTCGGGTTACACTTACTCTATCTTTACCCAAATATAATTATTAATTATTATTATTTACTATTTATATGTCCCATATTTATGTTCCAATAATATTTTCCTAGCCCAAGTCTTCTTTATTTTATGGGTAAATACATGTTTTATAAGGTTGCATTCTCAATTCCTTCGGATATGCAAGCCCGGTTTAAGGGAACTTCCCAATTTCTTACCCATTTTAAAGTGCACTCCATAATATTTTTTAAACCAAAATTATTTTTCTAAAATAACTCATTTTATCATTAAAAATTTTCTTGTTTCATTTATCATTTATTATAGACAATTATTCTGTTTTTGTTTGAAAGAATCCATAAAAGTTTCCCTTAAACCGCACTAAGGAAGCTCATTTCTAAAGTTTCTTAAACGCTCTTTTTACATGATTTAAATTTAGTTGGAAATAATTTATCATGATATGTGCCTATTTTACATTATTAATTTTCATGTATAATTTAAATCCATTCTTTCATGGACACCTTTAAGATAATCCAATTTTTTATTTCTTTTGATATGATTATAATGCTCATTTCTTTCCATGGGTGACACTTCTATTTATTTCTCATATATGTTTCTTCATGTGGCACAAATATGAATTAAAATGTTATTATAGGTACAAATAGATATAACTCTAATGAATTGGGTAATTATTAGTCTCATGAGATCATGTTGGGACATGGAGTGAACCTAATTCTTTTATGGGACTTGGTCCACCATGTGCAATGGTGTTAGAATTTATCCTTGACTCATGCTCCTCCATGTGAAATGGTTTTAGTAGTTATAATTTTTTCATGATTATTTCATGTTTTTTTGTTTCCATATTCCTATGATTCTATTATTACATGATCCTATGTTATATATGTTATATTTTCTTATGTTTATATATATTCTATGCCTTTTTATGTCATCGTGTTATGCCTTCTAGCTCATGTGCTATGATTTATTCATATGTTTATTCCCTTGTTGGTATTTTTGTTCATCCCTTTGTTCATGTTTTACCTAGTTTATCCTATGTATATTTAAGGGTTAAAAGTAAGTTTGGATCTCATTATTAATATTAAATAGAATACGTTTTTATTTTTGTTTCAATCTTTCTAATCATGTACCTAATCTTCCAAATTAACTAGAATTTACGATCCTTATTTTATATTTAGTGGATATTTATGATTAAAACCATGTAATAATATGTGTTGAAGTCTAGGTTTGTTATAGTTGGTATCATAGGATTGTCTGGTTATTTTTGTAGATAATGACTTTAAAAATTTAGTAAGAACCCTAGGGATAATTCTATCACCATGAATAGCCTAGATTAAAACATATGAAATCACATGTTAGGATATACTTTTCATTTACAATTCTCTCCTTCTATGTACAAAGTTTATTTTTTATATTATGATTATATAAGTATTCAAACCCCCACCTATCTTCACCTTAGTATGTAAAAACAAATTCAGAGGAGAAATTTCATAATGTGGGATGAATGTAATGACTTAGAATTCTATCAATGTAATTTACCTTATTATAATTATATCATAAATTATAAATCACATAAAATCACTTAAAAAACACAATACAAACATTATAAATTATGAGTGAATCCAATAAGAAGTATTTATAGAAATTAAGGAATCTAGACCAATGGAATAGTAACATGGCCTTTGGAATTGTAATGTGACCATTAAGAAAAGTAACATTCCAATAGAATAATAACCTCACCTATGAAAGTATAAATAATATTTAAGAATCTTATAAATGAAATATGATATATTTATATCATGTAATAAGTAATTAATTGTTTTAAAATTATAAATTATGTATTGATATTTTTGTGAAACATTTTTTTTTACAATGTTTGATTAATATAATTGTTTAAGAGAAAAAAATTCATAAAACTGATTCATAAATTAGTATTTTGTTTTATTTTTATTGTAATATAATTTTATGAGACCTTAATTATTTTTTCAAAGCATTATAAAATTGGTTAAAATTTTAAAAATTTTATTTTTTGAATAAATGAATATTTAAATTAAGAATTAAATTTATCATATTTAGGAGATTATTTCCATAAAATGGAGTCTATTTTTAAATTCAAAAATTTTAAAAATTATTTGGGTGAATTTTTGGGATAGTTGAATTTTTTTTGAATAGTCAAATATGATAACATACATCATAAGCTAAATACATGACTTTTTTAGCCATGGATGATGTATAGATGATGTAAGCACCATTGGTTAAAACTAAAATTCACTATTTATGGTAATTAGTCTTAATAATCCACACTATTTGTATTTTCAATCAAAGATAATAAAATAATGATTATAATAAAAAAACACCCCTCTCCTCCACTATAAATACCACCCTCACCATCTCTTCTCCTCACACCTTATAACGATTTACTATTGTCCAAGTTCTCTTCAATTCTCTCCCGAACCACTTTCCCCATGTACAAGAGCCTTTGATCTCAACAAAATACCAAACACTTTTACCTTAGGAGGTTCTCAAGTATAATAAGTTCATGAGGTAAAATCCTCTTTCGTTTTCTTTTAATTTCTTTTCAATTTATTTTATTTTATTTTCCTATCATCACCTACCCTTGTCCAAGTGACATGAAAAATCTAGTATATATTATATTCTATAATTTTATGGTGTTAATGGAACAAATCATCATCAATTTTCTTCCCTTTTCCTTTTATTCTAAAAATGAAAACATCATCTGTGATGTGAAGATTTACAGCCATCATGGATAATGAATTTTAAATTTCAATTACCACCTTCAAGGACGGTCATAAAAATATTTGTATGGTTCTAAAAGATTATAATATATGTCTTAAGGCTAATTTAATGTTCTAAAACCAATATATATACATTATATTAATTAATAAAACGAAACTAGTTTGTCATGATAAAAAAACGCCAAAATAATATAAACAGTTATCATTAACATTTTATCTAATGAATCATCCTCAATTATAGAAAAAATTTATATATAATACCATTTAATATTATATAATTTAATTAATATCATATAGTTTCAAGTCTGGACAACTATTCTTATTTTAGATGATGTTCCAAGCCTTTTTATGTCTTCATGTTATTCCTTCTAACCCATGTTCTATGATTTATTCATTTGTTTATTCCCTTATTGTGATTCTTAGATTATCCCTTTGTTCATGTTTTCCCCAGGTTATTTTGTGTAGATTTAAGGGATCAAAAAAAGTTAGGATCTCATTATTAATATTAAAAAAAATAGGTTTTTATTTTCATTTCATGCTTTCTAATCATGTTTTCAATATTACAAAGATAATAGAATTTATGATACTTAGTATTTATTTGGTGTCTAGTTATGCTTAAAATAATGTAATACTATATGTAAAAGGCTAGGGTCACTATATATAAAGTCATTTAAATCCAAAAATACCACATTTAAAAAAAATCCATATATATGAAGGTGATTATAATAAACATGATGATAAATTAAGAGATTAATATAACAAGTATGATGATTCATGTAAACACAAAAAATGAGTAAGTTGATGCATTATTGAATCAGGTGAACATCATTATGGAGTTTAAACATAGATATCAAGAAATAATTTATGATATAAATTTCTTAATAGGTTCTTAGGAAGATGATATCATGGATTCAATGCAATGGTCAGTGTTATTGATGAAAACGTATCAATTATAGTGATTTTGGTAGTCATTATAGTACATTTACATTAAACCTAGTGAGAAATATTGATAAAGAGCCTATATCAAAAGATAATTATCATAAAATGTAATTTATGGAAATAAGGAAACTTACATTGGAAGATAATACCGATTATTTTTTTGTTTTGGTGGGGATTTAATTCCTTTATAAAATATTAATTAGGGGAAAGTAAATTTCTAATGAATGGTCTGAATTTATTTTTTCAGTGTGAAAATTTTCAGAATATCACTGCAAAATATCCAAAGAGATTTAGTGATAATGATAATGAATAATAACAAATTAATAATGAGTCAAAGGTTTTAAAATTAAATTGAAGTTTCATTATAAAAACTATTTAGAATGAAGAACATACTGATGGATAAATATGTAAACATTGATGAAATAGAAGTGGATGAAATTTTGGAGTTCATTGAACATTATAAGGATGTTTATGTGGCTATAATATACTGAAAAAAGATTCATATTATGGTGATGATGAATGTGTGGATGGAAAATATGAGTATACCTTAAGGATATTTTAGTATCTTTTACTAAATAAATTTATCTTTTGAGGTATAATATGATGAAACAAAAGGGAGTGGTTTATGATTCAAAACATTATATGTAATAGTAAGAAAAAAATCAACATTTTAGGCTGAAATTGAAATATTGAAATCTAGTAAACACAAAGAGGGATATCTATATCAAGGTCAAAATAAAATAGAAAATAAATATTCTTATTGGTTTTAATATTTTGGTGAAATTTTTTGTAAAAATAATTGATATGATCAAAGGTATGGATAAGAAAATGAGATGAATGGGTAATTATTATGAAATATATATATATATATAAATTTTATAATGAAATTGAGATATTGGGGAGATATTCTACTAACGAATCTATGGATGTATATTATGGCTGAAAATAATTGTATAAAAATTTCCCACAAATTTAATATTTTAAAAATATTTCATAATCTATAATAGAGATCCATTTAAATAAAAAAATAGTGGATGTTGATATGAAAACACACATACCCACATCTTATAAGATTATTGACCTGAATGAATAGTAAAAGGAATAAAAATCTATAAGTGAATATGTAAATCCATTTAATGATACACTATTAATATGGTGTTATTTATGTTCAATGATGAGGCATACATAGTATCTGTGTTTTTTAGAAAAAATACATTTTAATTCTCAATAGAAGTAAAAATAGATGAGTATAAATTCATATACTCTATATATTTCTATTTTCTATTTTTCAGTGGGAAGGTTATGGAAACAAAATTGTGAATTTATTATTTTGGGTATAATTATATTTTCCAATGGAGAAAGGAAATTTGAGATATTATAAGACGGAATCATCATCAATTGGGAACAAAACTCCTAATTAATTTATAGTCTTGCAGGATGAGTATGATTTGATGGAATGAGAGGTGAAAAAATATATTCCTCCACCAAATTAAGAGAGTAAATGAACATAGATCAAGAAATGGAAATATGAGAAGGGGAATTTCATGAAAATTGGATTGAATATACTTAATTTGAATTCAATTATTATCCTTGTTATATAATTCACTTCACATATGATGAGAAAACAATATATTGTCATCGGGATTATGTATGATAGAAAAAGTGTTAGTCGCTTTGGTAATGATGACGGATTGAGAATCATTATCTTTGGAAATACAAAAATCAGGTAAAATTACATATATATCATTGCTTTCATGGTTATGAAATTACTTTTTTATAATTTTCTTTGTTTATGTACATGTTGATTCTTTAGGAATGTGATAAACAATTACTATAACCATTTTATCATCAAACTAAGAGATGATTGTAACACATGAGCATATATTATAGTAAGTTTATAATATATTATAATAAAACTATAATACAATTAAAATTTTAAAATTTAATTCAAAAAATTTATAATCTTATAGTATTAATATCAATCTTGATCTTACTTTTTCAAAATAAGCCTAGAATAAATTGTTAAAATTTTCCCTTTGAAATAATCTTTTATGATAAATACAAAATGTAGTATTTAATTATGCACACTTTTATATATAAAAATGTGTAATAATATTTTTTATTAAAAATTTCATAACTATTATTTTTTATAAATAAATTTATTATCATTTAGATGAAAAACGTGTATTTTTTTGAAAAAGTTTCTTTTTTTCAGAAAATAGTTTTTGTTAAAAAAGACATAATTTCTATACATTTTAATTATTTAAAATAATATGTAATTATTAATTATTTAAATGAAATATATATATTATATATCAAAAAATATTAATTTAAATATATCTAATGATTATTACTAGTCATATTTTTAATAAGTTATAATCTTATTCTTAAAGAAAACATTTCCTGAAAACCCATTTTTCAACACGAATTACAGGTTTTTTAAGACTAGTTTATTAAAATTTTGTGAATTTAATTTAATAAAAAAAACACCATATTATTTATAAATATAAATTATGTTTTTAAAAATTTTCATTTTAATTTTTCATCATAATGATTTGAAAAAATATCACAAATTAATTAACACAGTAAGGATAAATGAGGTTTTCTCATTATATGTGATTGTTTTAAAATTAATATTCCACTAAAAAATAATATGCATTTGATTAAAACTATTTAATATTTATAATCTATAGGTAATCAATATCTTATATGTTTCATTTTATTGTTGTCTTAGAATATTAATTATATAGGTTAAAAAATTAGATAGTGTGGTGAATACTAAAATAGTAAAAGTAGCCAAACATAGAGAATAAGAGAATAATATGTTTAAAATATGTTTATTTTTATGTCTTTGAGGATTATTAAAACCTTAATTCCCATAAAATACATTATTTATAAATTTTGGAATAACTTTGGGTAATAGTGACTTCCCATTATTGAATTGTTTTGCGTGTTTATCGAAATGCCACTCCTCAATTATAAAAGGGCATGGAATCCTAATTAGCCAATAAATGAGGCTAATATTCACTGTTAATATATATAATATTCATGTTCTTTATTATTCATAAACACCATTTTAGTGAATTTTACACTTTGAACATCATTTCACATTATGATTGCAATACCTTCTTAAAATGCACTATTATGTGGTACATTTTTTAACATCATTTAAAGTACCCAATGATTAATATGATTTTAAAGAATTTAATTATACATATTTCAATTTGATATTTTTTGAAATTTATATAAACTTCAATATGAAAATGTTTCATTCAGGGATCAATAGAGAATTCATGGAAGAAGATGGTGATATTTTGTGATGAAAGGAAGCAATTCTAGAGAAGGCAGATTGGACACCATCCCACTGATGAGAATGTGGGACCCACATTACAAACCCAATAAATCCCAAAAAAAATTTGAGTCTAGAAGACATATATAGGAACAAATAATTATTCATGATCCAGTGCTAATTCGGTCTCCATTGGTGTCATTTAGGCGGCCTAAGATAGAGACAAAATTCTCGGCCAGATTCTGTGGCCCAGAAAAATAGTTCACTAATCTAATCATATCTCTGAATCCACAACTCCAAATGGGCCCAAATTTACAGGAGGTTAGAATAAATCCAGGGATCTATTTTCTTCGTCTATGGCCCACTCTGATTCAACCATCTAGAAGGTCTTCCAAGTGCATCTGTTCAGTGGATGAAAGTTGGATGCCACCTCGGGTCAAGGGGGGAAAATCAACTCTCCCTCAACTTTCCACCCACCTATGGCCTACCAAAATTAATTAAGGAAACATGTACTATTGAAAGCTCGACCCAAGGCTTCAAAAATGCCTATTTAAGGTAGTGGTGGTGGAGGATTTGATCATATTTGAGCTTTGTTTTCATCTTAATGTTATACTGCCAATTTCTCTTTGTAACGTGCTTCCTTCACATGTAAGTTGTTTTAATTCATCCTAGTTTCTTAAGAAAGTTCTTCTTCTACTCTTATTTTATTTTTCTATATATCACGTTGATACTTTTGGTTTATGTTGTGAATTTAGTCACACTATACTTTGTGATATTTATCACACAACGGTGGAGTGATCGATTTTTGTTGTTGTTATTTTCTTACTTCTTCAATTCCACCCTTGTAAGTCTACTTCCCGCTTCCGTTGAAGACATGTCATCAATGGAGGGATAACTCTTTAATGGGTTGATCCAAGGGAGTAGAAAGGGGCTGGATTGGATGTTATTTCTCACTCCATTAATGGTTAATCACTTCTTTTAAATGAGATTTTTATTTGATGATTTTAAAACATCTTCATCCTTATTGAATTTAAGGTCACACATTTCTTGTGCTAATATGAACCTTTACCTTGGAGTGCTCATTTCGTTGATCCTTCAAGTGTATGGGTGATTAGTATTAGGTTGTTTAGTAATTAAACTAGTAATTGATGATTATGTTTTATCTTATTAAATGAACCCATCTCAATTACAAGAAATTGAAATCATTAAAAAAGGAATTCATCCAATCCACCCCGAGCAATAACCTAGGATCAACTCAATACCTTAATTTGAATTAACTTAAAAATATTAGTGATAACATAAACCCATCTAAAATCAACCCATGTTGGCCACTTCATATACAAAAACAATCCATATAATGTATGTGTATGTAGGTACTTCTTAGGTCTCTGAGGATTCGATAACCCAAGCTAAACTACAAGGACCATTCTACCTTCATATCTCGGGTAAATTTGAGCGAGAATCAAATTTTGGAACCATTTATGGGGACCTAAGTAAGTTATCTTAGACACTATCATCCTTTTGTTTCATCCCTCTTTTCTATTCTCACCCCCTCACTCCTATGGAAATCAATTTTGAACAAGCCCAAACATGGGGATCCTCTCCCTACATTGATCACCCCATACCAAGTGTGATGTAAAATGACCATCCTAGTTTCTACTGGTGGGATAACCAAAAACCAATTGAGACACAATGTTTTAAATCCTATTCTCCACAAAACATTCCAAAATATAATGAGTTTTAATCCTCACAAAGCCAATTTAAACATCTTCATATGGAATTCCAACAACATAGTTATCCTCCTAGAATAGACCATTTGTCTCAACACCTTATCCTTACTAATCCACATCCATTACTTGAAACATTGTGTCAAAAAATGGAGATAATGTATTTTTAGGTTTCATCATTGAGGTTATAACTACAAAGAATTAAAAATTGAGAGGAACTCATCCCTACACAAACCGTCCCTTCCATAACCTTATGTGAAGTGTCTAGTTTCCCACAAACCTCTCATGAATTTAATGAAGAGAAAACCTTTGGATTTGGGGAAGATGAAGAGGATCAAAGAATTGTTTATGGGTTTTTAAATCAAGAGGAAACTGATTTTTTGTATTCACTGGATGGAAATTTGACATCATGGATTGAGTCTCATGAATATAACTCCATTGATGATTTTTCAAAAACACAAATCACTGAACCATTAAGATAAATCACAAAAGTTGATTCCATATCCATTCTTGAAATTGATCTTTATAATTTGGTGGTTGAATCATCAATTCAAAAGGAACCAATTTTGTTGAGAAATTTGGAAAATGAAACCGAGTTGGATTCAAAATATCAACTTGTGTCTAAATGTACTATCCAACCTGAGCTCAAAATTATTGTCCTTCCCTCCCCTCTAAAGAATCATTTCATAAGGTATAATCATGACCTTTCAATTCTAATTCATTCTTCTCTTGAAACTAAAAAAGTTGTAATGATCATTGATGTCTTAGGAAAGACTATAGAGGAAACTGGATCAACCATTTCTGATATTCCTTTGATTTTACCACTCATTTTAGAATATAGGTGTGTGAATGAAACAAATTCTAAACATAGAATCAATCTCAACCAAGTAGAACTGGTGAAACATTTGGTCCTTAAAATGTTGAAAGTTGGTATTGGGTAAGTTGTGGGGTTCAAGTCAAGCTAACGACGTTAAACAAAGCGCTACATGGGAGGCAACCCATGGTTTTCAAGTTTCCAGTCATTTTTTTGTTTTAATCAACTTTATGTTTTAAATGTGATTAATTAATAATTTTTATAATTAAAAAAATAGACCGTTGACCTATTATTCTATTATGAGTATCGATGCGTATGAAAGGGGAGCACCATATTCATCTGTATCACGTGGTGTGTTCCTTGAGTAATGCCTTACCTAGAAATTTAAAAAGAAGACAATGTATCATCAGTTTGTTTTATTTTAATGTTTTTGTAGGTTAAAATAAAAATACAAAAAAATAATAATATAATAATAATTATAACAAAAAGGTACATGTCGTGGGTTGTAGGTCAAACCCCATCACAACCGACGAAGCCACAGGGATCGAACCCGGGACCGAAGGGAGAAAGGGGCACGCGCTTACCACTAACCTATGACTTTTCGTGCTTCCTTATTCTATAATTTTTATATATATACTTATATTTTACTTTCTTTATTATATAAATATATATATATATATATTGTTTTGTTTTTTTGTTTTGTTTTGTTTTGTTTTGTTTTGTTTGTTTTGTTTTTCCTTTTTCTACTAGGGAACTCTACAAGTGACATGGATATCAAAGGATTAAAAGGGAGCAGCAAGAATTTCAACTTAAACCACAAGGTGACTTCATTCCATGATCCTAATTTTCAATTTCCTTTTTGAATTCCATTATCTACCTCAACTCATAAATTTTCATTTCATCAAACACTGGGGATAATGTTGTTTTAAGTTGGTGGGGAGATGACATAAAAAAAATTCTTTTGTGAAAAAAAAACTGATTTGAAAAAAAATTGTAAATGGAAGGAAAATTACTTTAACTTTGAACATGGAAATACACATTTCACACTTTGAAACTGAATATCAAATAATTTAACATGCCCTGATTCTAATTTTAATTCTTGTATAATTTCATGAGCATAGATTTTGGAAAGTGTGGTTGTCCAATGTGATATTTCATCTTTTATTTTTTCATCCAAATAAAAAAAAGATCACAATGCACGTCCTTTGGATAGTGGGGTATTAGTTTGAGTTCAGGGGGTCCCCCAAATAAATAGAATAATTTTGGTGATCATTTTAGTTTTAATATGTGTATTCAATAAAAAAATAAAACAAACAATAAATTTGCGCGTAGAGCAATGAAATGACCTAATGCGTGGCTTTCGGAACATGGGGATCGTGACTCCATAGTTGTCTAGCCCAAAGTTAGTAATTTTATCTCTATTTTTGGTAATTTGATTTTTTTTACTGAGTTAACTCGAGATTATGCCCAAGTATGTGGGCTTCACTTGGTTCCCTAAGGTCTTTGAGCCTGGGAGTCATCGACATAGTCTCATTAGAGGGGTTGAATCTTTTGAGTGCAACTTCAATTACCATAGAAAAATTGAAAAAAAAACAAAAAATAATAATACAATAAAAAAATGAATACTCATCTTAATATTGAAATGTTATTCCACCTAGCGCTTCCATAATTTCCCCTTGAATAAAGATGAACCCCCATATCTATTGTGATACACAACACATCCTTATACTTAATTTATATTGGATGAAATATGGAAATTAATTTGAACAAAGGAATGAGCTGGGGATTGGGATCTTCTTATGAAACTATCATGTATTAAAATATTTTTATGGGTTTCATGATTTTTTGGTATATGGGTTTTTGGTGATCATTGTGTATTAAAATGTTTTTAGAAAATGGAATTTGAATTTCATATTGTTGAGATATATTTTGTTCGGGACTAGAAAAACTCAAGTTGGGGGTGTGATTAGCCACTAAATGAGGCTAATATTCATTGTTAATATATATAATATTCATGTTCTTTATTATTCATAAACACCATTTTAGTTCATTTTACACTTTGAACATCATTTCACATTATGATTGTAATACCTTCTTAAAATGCACTATTATGTGGTACATTTTTTAACATCATTTAAAGTACCAAATGATTCATCTGATTTTATGGAATTTAATTATCCATATTTCAATTCTATATTTTGGGAAATTTATCTAAACTTCAATATGAACATGTTTTATTCAGGGATCAATCGAGAATTCATAGAAGAAGATGGGGATATTTTGTGATGAAAGGAAGCAATTCTAGAGAAGGCAGATTGGACACCATCCCACTGATGAGAATGTGGGACCCACGTTACAAATCCAATGAATCCAAAATTTGGTTTTAGTCTAGAAGAAATATATATTAAAAAATCATTCTTCATGAGACAGTGCTAATTCGGCCTCCATTGTGGTCATTTAGGCAGCCCAAGGTAGAGATAAAATTCGGGGCCAGATTATGCGGCCCAGAAAAACAGTTCCCTAATCTAATCATATATCCAAAACCAAAACTCCAAATAGGCCAAAATTTACAGGATTTTAGAAGAAATCCAGGGATAAATTTTCTTCTTCTATTTCCCACTCTGATTCGACCATCTATAAGGTCTTCCAAGTGCGTCTGTTTGGTGGATGAAAGTTGGATGCCACCTCGGGTCAAGGGGGAAAATCAACTCTCCCTCAACTTTACACCAACCTATGGCCTACCAAAATTAATTGAGGAGACTTGGACTATTTATGGATCTTCCCAAGGATTCAAAAATTCCTATTTAAGGCAGTGGTGGTGGAGGAGTTGATCATATTTGAGCTTTTTTTCATCTTAATGTTATGCTGCCAATTTCTCTTTCTAATGTTCTTCCTTCACATGTAAGTTGTTTTAATTCATTCTAGTTTCTTAATAAAAGTTCTTATTCTACTATTATTATGTTGTTCTAGATATCACGTTGGTACTTTTGGTTCACAGTGTGAATTTATTCACACCATAATTTGTGATATTTATCACACAACGGTGGAGTGATCAGTTTGTGTTGTTGTTTTTTTTTACTTCTCCAATTCCACCCTCATAAGTCTAATTCCCCCTTCCATTGAAGACATGTCATCAATGGAGGGATAACTATTTAATGGATTTATCCAAGGGAGTAGCAAGTGTCTGTATTGGATGTTATTTTTCACGCCATTAATGGCAAATCACTTCTTTTAAATGAGATTTTTATTTGATGATTTTAAAACATCTTCATCCTTATTGAATTTAAGGTCACACATTTCAAGTTCTAATACGAACCTTTACCTTGGAGTTCTCAATGCTTATATCCTTCAAGTGTATAGGTGATTAGTATTAGGGTTTGTAGGCATTAAACTATTAAGTGATGATTATGTTTGATATTCTTAAATGAACCCATCTCAATTATAATAAATTGAAATCATTAAAAAAGGAATTCATCCAATCCACCCCGAGCGATAACCTACGATCAACTCATTACCTTAATTTGAATTAACTTAAAACAATTAGTGATACCTTAAGCCCATATAAAATCAACCCAAGTTGGCCACTTCATAGCCAAAAAAAATCCGTAGAATGTACGTGTCTGTAGGTACTTCTTAGGTCTCTGAGGATTCGATAACCCAAGATAAACTACAAGGACCGTTCTACCTTTATCTCTCGGGTAAATTTGAGCGAGAATCAAATCCCCTCACTTATTCACACCAATCAATCCCTTTTTATTGACAAAACCCTAAAAAATTTCTAAGAAACATAATTAGACACATTATTGAGGTTATCTTCTACCCTAAATTCCAACTCTAGGGTCATAAATATGATATCTAAAAGTGGTTTTTCAAAAATAAGGTAATCATTTTAATGATGATATTTATTTTTAATTATTATATTTCCACCATAAAATCTGAATTAAAAGTTATAATACAATAAAAATAGTATATCTCATAAAATGAGACATTATTATGTTTACGGAATAATATTTATCTATCTTCTAATCCATCAAATGGGAAACAAATCCTTCAGTCGTGTGAATGGTGGACTATCACCTCGCAAACTAATGTAATTTTTTTCCATCATAGACTCACATGGATAGTAATAATGATGTAAATAATTAATATATATGATACTTATTTCAGGATATTAATTCTATAAATTAATATATAATCTAATTCTTTACCCTTTCTCCTATTAATGCAATAATATCATCGCTCATGCATACGTATGGCCCACCGTTTCCACAAAGTGGTGTAATTAATTTTACATGTACAACATTAAATAATAGTTCTAAAAATTTATCTAATGATTAAATATGATATTTATAAAAAATATGTAATTCTAAAAGTTATGTAACTATAACCTAGACACATAAACCGAAATATTCATAACAATTCATGCGTGAGAAAATAAGTCAATAAACATGTAAAATAGTAATAATAATAATAATAATAAATAATGGCTTATGAATTGGTGGTAATATGTTATAATAGAATCATATAAGATATTATAAATATTAATATTTTTATGGTATAATTTAATAACATTGTTTGAATCATTACACGGGAGGCTAAATTAAGTTAAACTAAATGGAAGCATGGTATAAGGAATCTTGTCTTAATTTACCATCTATTGGGACATATTTTCTATTATTCACAAGTTAATTATTATATAATGTATATGATAACCCTATGATTTATTCAACATGAATATATATTCATTAATTATTTTTAATTTTTTAATTTATTTTTATTCTTTCATGTATTTTCAATTTAATTATTACCAAAGAGGTAAGAATTTATTTTACAATCTCACAATATTCTAGAATTTATTTTACTCTTGTGAAAGGAATATTATCATTCATCCATCATAGGATCCAATGATTTTCATTAAATATGGATATTTTATGGTTTTACATATTTATAACATATTTTACTCTTTTTAGTTCATACATCAAGCCATGATATGTTTAGAAGAAAATTGGATTTTATTTACCTTTAAATTAGGTATATTTTTTCATATCATTCTTAATTGTTTTAAAAAAGTACTTATTACTCAAAAAAATATTAAGAAAATTTTAATTTTATCATTTAATTTTTTTAATTTTATATGAATCATTATATATTTTTTTAAGGTTACCTTTTAAAAAAATCTAAAGTAATTCTTTTAATGTATATGGTGATAACAGAATTTCCCTCCATGATAATCATTTAATGAATTAAAGATTCGTATACATGATTTCTGTGGTTTTAAAAAGAAAAAACATTATTTAATTATTATTTTAATATTTCACTTCAATTCCTTTTAATATTATAATTTACATGATTTTATTGAAAACCCTATATTCTTGATGAACTGATGGTCACCTCATATCACTTGATTGATTTTGTGATTGTAAAATTTCTCTTGATAAAATCACTTTATTGGGATCATTTTTCATTTTAAATTAAATTTATATAAAATATTGATATTATTTGTATTATGGATATGATTATTTCCTAAACCATATACTATTTGAACATATAGTTTTTACTTTGAATGTTATTTTTTAGCTACGGAGTATATTGATAAATTTATATCATTTACTGAATATTGATATTTTATGTTAAGGAATATTGATTTATGAATTAAATTAATCACTGGAAATTTGAGAAAAGCATTGGATATGCAGTTAGAGGGGAGAACCAAAATTATACAGCTTCATGATGAATCAGTAAGTCTCATGATACAAATCAGTTGGTAAAATTAAATGGGCGTTTAACCATAGTTTTATCTCGTATTATGAAAGGCATTGAAGGTATAGATCTCATTATGTATAAGACCATGAAGTCAACTATTAAGCATTTCCCCCAGTGGGAATTAATTTGTTATCATCCATGATATTATTTCATTGATATTAACCACTAATGCATTATGTGATCAATTTGTTGACTAAATGGCATACATTTTCATAAATTTCCCTTTCAACATTGATTATTCGATAACTAATCATGATATATATATTATTAATTAAACTGAATTTTTTTTAGTTATTTACCATTCCATATTCATTTTTTCTTATTGATCCATTATATCTTCCACTGTATCCTACCCTTAATTATCATTTTACCTCACCTTTATTTTGTTTAAATTCCCTAGGATATGATGAAAATTACATTAAATGGGTTCAAGGATGATGAATGTTTTATATTACAAGGATTTATATGTTATCCCCAATGTAATATTGGTATAATGTATTTATTTAGAAACACAAGACTACAAAACCGATCAACCCATTGGGATTTAATTCATTATATACAAGCCATTCTAATAATGTAGACATCGATACTATGTTACTAGAGACAGGGTTGCTACAGTTGTTATCAAAGAAATTTTTGTAAAAACCTTTTGAATTATATTATAGAAAACATATATTAATGAACATTACCCTATTATAGACTTTAATGATATGTCATATTTTGGAATAATATCCTAAATTTTTTTGTTAGGTGTAGATTTTGTGGTTTTTCCATGAAATAAATCCTTGTTTGAAAATTACACATATAAGTGGTTCTAGAATAGTTGTACCTAGGTTTAATAACTCTGGAGAGGGTTCATTGGGATTTGACTATATTTCAACCTGGTTCATGATAGTGTCCCTTACTATTCACCAGGTATGTCGCTCTAATTTGATACACTTATAATTGTTAAAATTTTATTAACAAATCAATGTAAATGAATTTAAAATAATGATATCCCCAAAGAAACCAATTTTATCATGCCAGGATTAGAAACACATAAATTATCAATTTATGTTATGTGTTACACCAGACTCATAATTACCTATTATGATTTAAAATTCCAAATTTCATGATCTAATAAAGTATATTAAATTTTTTATAAACTAAAACTAGAAGAAAGAATGGTATCAGTACATATGGTAAACATAGAAATTACCTTACTGAATAAGAAAATACATAAGGTATTAGATATAATCATATAATGGAAATATTAGGGTAGTATACACAGGTTTTAATGAATAACCTTTCTCAAAAGGAATAACTTTTAGTTCCAAAATGTGATTCTCCTATGTTGGATCACTTCATGTGATAGAATCCGGGATAATTTATTTGGTATGCATGTCCAATAGTTTTTAATCAATTGATTATGTCCCATGAAAATATATTTATATAACTGAGATGTTATTAAAAAAATTATATACTCCTAGTATATTTTCTCTAGGTTGATATGAATAAATTGTGGTTATTGTTCCAAAATACTAGGATGGAATAAGAAATATAACACATAAAATGGAGTGATTTTAAAAAAACATTATGAAAAAAATGTTTCCATTATGAGGAATGAACTATAACAAAGATAAAGATCCTTAGATTAAATAAAAATGAAGAATAATATGTTTCAATGTATGATATTACCTTTAAAATATTATCCTGGTATGTTACATATATCTTACGTAATACAAAATGTTAGATTTACCATTTCTTTGAAGTTATTAAGATAAGTATTTTAATGGCTCTAGTATCTCAAAAAATTTAGGCATATATTGAAATATTTTTATATTCCATAAAATTGAGAATGAATTCTATTTATACAATATATTCAAGGGTATAATATTGGAAAATTAGGATATACCAATGGTTTCAAACCATTGGTATAGGTCGGAGAACCATTGGTATGGTAAATACCAGGTTTTCTCCAAACTATTGGATAAAGTTATGTAGGTATTGGCCTAAACCAATGGTTTATAGTAAACTATTGATATAGTACTTCTAGAAATTCATATTACTAATGATTATCATAAAACTATTGGTATAAGTAATTACCAACAGTTTGAAAAAATATTGTTAAAGTCATATGCCAATGGTTTATAATCTTTTGTAATAGAATTTCATAACTAAAATGTATACCAATGGTTGAATGAAACCATTTATATAAGACAATAACCACGGTTTGAAAACTGTTGGTATAAACCTACAATAGCTTCCTAGGTGGAAAAACCACCACCTTTCCCAAACAACTAGTATAAATCAAAAAATAGGTAGCATCACCCTCACCTTGTTAAATTACAAAATTTTGTCACCATACAGTTGTAGAAAACAACAATATCTAATATACAAATAGTGATAACACAAGAAACTAATTAATTCATTAAAATAGTGATAAAACACATTTAAAACATAATATATATTCATTCACAACTAATCATCAAACATAAAATGTCATAAATATCAGTAAAAATATAAAGGATTTATCTCTCTCTCACCACTTTCATCATTAATATCATTATCATAATCCTCAATGTCATCGTCACCATCATCCTCACTATCATCTTCACCATCATCCCCACCATCATCGCCATTATCTCTATCTCCATCATCATCTCCATCTCCATCACCATGAATTTCATCATTCTGACCACCTCTAGGACCATCACTTGGGGAACCATATAATGTATAAATCGTTGAAATATTTGTACCATAATACATTGAAGTATTTGGTAGAATTGATGTAAATAATACTTCCACAAATTTCATAAATACTTGGTTGTCCATTTGAATCTGTTAATGCTTCTGTATGATCAATTTCTAGCCTATTCATCATCATAATGATCCTATGATTTCTATACATGATTTTTTTCAACTTAGTGATACCAAAATTAGAACCAATAGTGGGAAAAAATATATTGGGTACAATATTCTTCCTTCATTGATAGTATATTATACCATGGTTATCATCTCCTAACACCTAAAGTTAATGATCATTTTTTCAAAAGTTGTCAGCTTCCTACTTATCAAGGGCCTCCAAATCACAGTATTAAAAATATAAATGTACTAATTAGTTACAAAATAGATATTAAAATTTTAAATCAATAATTTAAAACATACAATATATTATTGTGTCTGTTCATTTACCAATCTTTCATTTTTATTCTTTCTTCTTGAGAAAAATCATTTTTCTCGAGGCACACATCCTTTAATATTCAAAACATCCCTCTAAAATGAAATTTATTATAAAAAATATAATTCAAAATAGGTTATTAATAATGAATTTAAGAACTAAAATCAAATCTATATACTCAATGATACAATATAATTTTTTATAATGATTTATTGCTTTCTTCTAGTATAATATAAGTTGGTCAACATTAGTAATTTTATATAATAAATTTTGAGAGTAGATAATATGATTAAATTATGATTTGATAAATTAAAAAAAAGTGGGATTTAAGGATTCTTGTTTTTATATATTATTTTCATGAATATAAGGGTAATGTAATTATAGAATAATGGAAATGGAATATGTTAATTGAAAAAATAAACTATTCATGATTAAAAACATGTCTAATATGGTAAAATGGAAACATTAAATTTATACTATATGTATTCTTATTTGGTTTTTTCTGTATTTAAATGATTTAATTTTTAATTTTTCAAAATAGGTAAAAGAAAGATAAATTTTTCATGGGTGAATAATTGATGAAAGGGTATAGTCAATATGGATTTTATGTGTGTATTTTGAGTTGGATGAAAGTGAATTCCATTTTTTTAGTTTAAAAATAGTATGTTAATGATTAGTTTTACAATTTTGGTGATTAATAAATTTTTGAGCAATTTTTAAATTGTAATTAGAATAAATAAAATAAAATTTATTGATAGATAAGTTTCTATTAATTGTGTATAAAAATGGCATAATGGGAACTAGGGTTTATGTTAACTGTTTTATTTACATGATCAAATATGTAATTGTTGTTTTATTCAAGTTAATAAAAGGTATTGGTGTTTGTTTTTATCAAAAAAATACATTAATTAATAGGATTTATTGTTCATTTATTTAATTAATGTTAATATTTAGTTAGAAATAAAGTATGTAAAATTAATATTTTATGATCAAGGAAGATCAACAATATGTTTGTTGTGTTTAAATGGTGTTTATATTATTTTCCATAAGGTTTAGGTAAATGGAAATGAGGTTTAGTTTATTTTATGTTTTAATTATATATTTTCTTCTAGTTTATAGTGGATTCTTGATTTTTGGTAATTATAATTGAAATTGGGATTTTAATCCATACGAGTAATGGTAAAATACCTTTAGGTAAGTGGTTGAAAAATTATATGAGCTTATAATTCACTAATCTAGTGTAATATTATAAATATGATAATTTAAGTTTGTTGTTTTATAATTGTTTGATATTATATTAGCTAATAATTCAATGAGGAATGTGCTAACATTATTTGTTATAAATTAATAATTAGAACACATGTAAAATTATATTATGTTCATCCTATAATATTGTAGGAAATTAAGTATACTATGGAATAAAATGAGTTCTATGATTTAATAGAAAACTTAATTGAAATAAAATGTTTTATGTTGTTTTATTTTTTTGAATTTATGATTTTAAAATTTTATCATCTGGTATTTAAAATTATTCTATTTGATTTAAATTGGTATATTTATGGAATAGTGTTTAAAGGTGATAAAGGTTTCAATTTTTGAATTAATAACACTAAATCATAATGATGAGATGGAATTTTCTTATTAGTTTTGTTTTAGGGGTGAGTAATCATTAATTGTCTATAATGATTTTTTTAAATTATCATGCAGCATGTTGACATGTAAAAGTTATTTTACATGATGTTATCTCTTGTATGGGTTGATTAACATGTGTGAACTATTGGAATTTAATTAAAACTTGAGATTTAGATTTGTATAGTTGACTAAAAAATATATGAGTTTTAAGGGAGATAATTAGTTATTAAATTGAAATAAGAAGTTATTTAAATTAAGGGTATAATATAGAAATTATTGAAAAGGTCAATCCTATAAATTAATGAATTTCATCCTTTAATCTTCTAAAAATTCCATAATTTGACCTTTGAGTTACATTGATGTTTTATTAACACTTTTGTGATTTTTTATATATAATTTAAATGGGTATAGATGATAAAGTCTGATATGTTTTTTTATATTAGGATATTATTATTATGAAATCTAACAATCAATGTCTAAACTATATTCTTTAATAAAATTATATCCAATTATGTTTTTATGATATAACCTAAAGGTTTTGATTATCTAAATAGCTATGTAATTTCATTTATGTTTTGACATTTCCTTTTTGGATTGATGAAATCATCACAAAGTTGGTATATACATTTTGATGATGCATTAAAAGGGATTAGTTTCATAATAAATGTGTTAAATATTATATGTGTGTGAGAGAGAGAGAGAGTAATAATAAGTGAAATTATAAATAAAAATTGTATGAATATGAAACACTACTCATAAAAATGATACCCCTGTTATATTTTTATAAAGGATTAGTTCAGATAATGCTTCTCAATTAGATACATGGGTGAAACTTCAAGATACCAAGTATATGGATTTATAGAGATTGATTTAATTATTTCATAGTCTGGTATAGAAGATATCTATTTTTTGATTTCAAATAGGTTTACCATATAAAACAATATTATAGGGTTTTTACTAGTATTACACAGTGTATGATTTCAAAAAATAAATATACATTAACTAAGATAGAAAAGAGACATATGAATGAGATTACGTATCCTTTGATAATATGATCAATTAGGTATACCATGTTTCATGCTAATATAGAAGTTTTATATATTTTTTATAATAATTTGATACTAATAAGATTTTGTTAAATTTATAATGATCACTATACCAAATATCATTATATACTTAACAATAATTAAATATTAATATGTAGTCATTATAGGTGAGTAGGAAATAATTGGAAATTGTTACAATGATACAAAAATCTATTTTAATAAGGATTATTTATGAACTCAATCTAGACTTTTTTTCATCAACAGTGGAGATGTTAACTATTATTTCTTTATGTATCCTATGTTGACTGATTATATAATAGAAACTGATCACTCCATTAAATCAAATACTATTAAGGGGTCTATTTATATAATTTTATGTGCTATGTAATTATTAGAGTGATACATATTCAATATAGAGATATTTATTGTACTAAATTTTTTAGATATTAATTTATTTTAGAGGAAAATTAATTAATGAATTATGATTATAGTAAGGATTTCCTTTATTCATTTAAAGATATACATAAAAAATAGTGAGTTATAATAACTAAATAATTATGAATCTTATTACTTACAAAATTGAATATGTGGTACTATAATACTATTGGATTGAAATAAGATCCTTCTAATGTTACTTTAATATGTAAATGGTGGTGGATCTATTTATTAGTAATGAACATATTGGTTACTTTTAACTGAACATCATAAATCATCTATGTTAATGATTAATAGATAAAATGGGTGTGGTATTTTTGTTCATCATGTTTATTTTCTATTCTTATAAAGAATTGTCTTTCTAATAGGTTTTAGGTTTCTAAAACATTTAGACATGTTTGATATCAAGGACATATATCATAACCATTCCCCACCAACCACTTTCCAATTACCTTATAAGAGGAACCCCACTCCCTTTTACTATATTATCCTAGCTAGAACATATAAATTTCACACATGATTCCTACCTACCACTATACTTGTTAGAAATATACCTAATTTCCCTCATGGGATATTAATAAAAGGATTTCATAATGATATATTTAATGGGTTTCCCATAACATTATCTTGAAAATTATTTTAATTCACTAATTAAATTCATGGTTTTTAGTATATAAATCACACTCCTTGTATATGGTCAACCAATACATACCCTTTTGGAATTATTAATAGGTTTTATATGATTCCATAATAAAATATTCTATGGTTAACCCCATTTTATACTTCCTTATAAAAATTATATCTTTAATGTATCTTGATCTATCTAATTATCAATATCGTTTTTATTAAAAAATTATAATGAACCTATATAATTAAAAAATATATAAATTTTATTTTCATAATTTATTTAAATATAAAATTTATAAAAGAGTGTTGTTTCTATTACCTCTCATGTTCTTCATCATAGTTAGTCATAAAGTGAGGGGATATTTCATAATATCCTTGTTTTTTATTTCATTTTGACACTTACAAAACAAACCAATAATAAAAATTAAATTATTAATGTTAATAATTGTAAATTTCATTCAAAAACACCAAATTTTATTAATACATTAAAATTGGTACTCTTAAAATGAGAAATAATTTCCTAATAATGTGATACTAGAAACTAATTCATGATAGGAATTGATTATAAATTTATACTAACTCTTATAACCTAGCCACAATACATCTAATGGTTATATTCTTTCCATAGTACATTTAATTTAAGAAGAGAGGAAGTCCTCATAGCCTCACTGTGAGAAAAATTATAATGAAGCTGGCATAAAAAATTAATTTATACGAATAAAATTAGAATATAAATTAAGTCAAAGTGATTTTATTTCCCATATTTTCACCCATGAATTTTACTTTACTTCATTTTGGATGTTTCACTAGGATAGTGTCCTGATGGGAATTATGTTAAATTATTTTGAAAGTGTCACTAAAAAACTCATACATTATCTCCCTATTTTTCTAATCATTTCATAATTCTCGTTATATACAACCATTAGCTATGTGTGGTGGTTTCACACCTCACACATGCATGTACGCCCACTCAGCCTAGTTTAAGATCCAACAATGGAAGAAAAAGAATATTATATAAATACATCTTATATGGAAAATAAATTATGGTAAAAATTTACTATAGTTCTATAAATATACCTGATATAAGATAATGTGTGGTTACTATTGGATCCTTAGGATCTAAAATATCGTCATCCTGTTAGTAGTTGTGGGATTCATTTTCTTCTTTTGAGGCACATAATATTTCAGAGTATAAGTTGAAGGAGCATGAACTAGAAGCTCAAGGAGAAGGAAGTAGAACGAAAATATGATGGGATAGATATACATGGAAATATTTAATACAAATAGAATATATAAGCTATCATTAGATAAGTAAAAGAAAGACTGGGAGGTTTAGATGTAAATGGTGGTGAAAGTATTGGTGGTCTAAATATATTGGGTTCCTCTAATGACATTATGGGATAAAAAAGTGTGCTAGATGGTATAACTGATGATGGGAAGGGGTGTGGTTAGGTATAATGAATGGTACAAGTAGCTCTAACACCACCCCTAGCATCATCTAGCTAAGCACCATTGCCACTAGGTTTGTCATAAAATAATTGTATCCTGGTTGGTGGATCCGGATTAAATATTAAAAAACATATTAATCACATGAAATTATATATTATTGATATATATATATATATGAAATAAAATACTTATAATAGGCACCAGAGGAGGAACCCTCATCACTCTCATATGGTGATTATTTTTTGATATCCTCTTCCTTTGTATCTCTTCAATATATTTCATTTCCTACATTTGAAAAAAAAATATGCATTTAATTAGAAATTCATAACAAATGTTTAAGAAAAACAAGAAATAATATAAGACTTTAATTAATTTTAAAATTATAATTATTAGAAAAATAAAGGATATATAGTGATATAAATTATGATGTTATGTTGGATAAATTGCTAATTATTGGTTTCTCGTATTAAAGTATGTTAAAGTGATTCCTCGTGAGATTTATAAATCATCCCCTGTAGAAAATTTCAAGTGGAAGTGGTATTAAATATAATGTATGGTAACACAAAAAATTTGTGTAAGTGTGTGTGACGCTGAGTGAAATTTTGAAAGAGTTGATAGAATAAATAATAATTATAAAATAGTGGAAAACTAATTTAATAGTGTGTGTAATACAAGATGTGGCAAGAAATGATAAAGTGTGAAAAATGAGTGAAAGAGATAAAATAGTGATCATATGAATCATTTAATGGAAACAAGATTGAAATTAATAAAATAATTCTAAGAGTCCCACATATAATTTTTGTTGCTTGAAATGTTTTCCAAATATATGTTTTTATTATAGGATAACTAATCATTTTCAAAAGTAATAACTTTGTATTATATGTAAGTATTATATTAAATAATATGATTTTGATATTTTATTTTGTAAATTATTTATACTTATCTTAATGTAGGAATTTTTGTTTAATACCGGTTATCCTAAATAACCTTTAATCAAGGAATCATGGGAGGCTTTCATAAGAGGTTCATTTCTATAGTTCCTATAAAATACATGATAAAGAGTGATTATAAAATATTTTATAAGGGTATTTGGTCAAGTAATAATAAAATACATCGTAATTATTTTAGCTTTACATATTTGGGAGTTTGTTTTCATATTCAATTGGTCATACATTCAGATAAAAGTTTTCTATAGTAAAGAAGATTCATGTTATCCAGGATGTAACACATAGAGTTGGGTGTGTGCTATTTTTTGAGAAATGAAACAAATAGTTTAAATTATTTAAAATACAATATTTAAAATAATAATTTCATAATACTTTAATAATTACATACATACATCATATAAATCAAACAAAATTATAGGTTTATATGAGATATATGGAGAGGTATATATTAACTGAATTAAAAAATACATCATTTATAATCACGTCTATTTTGAAATTCAGTAAAAATATAATTAAAACTAACCTTTATTCTAGAATCTGAAAAAAAAATTCTATATTACACTTTCATACCTAGAAAAGGAATATAAATTATGGTTGATAGAATATATGAAGTATTTGGAACTTACCAATTTGATATTCAAAATAATTAAATATAAAGAGTTAGGGATGGGATATTTTTGTTGATGGTGAATAAAGTCAAATTTCATAGGTTCTGGATAAGTATGGGAGTGAAATGCGTAGAGGGGAGGCCGCATGCCTGGTAAATGCTTTTGGGTATAACAAAAATTTTAAAAACCTATTGGTATATCCAATATATACCAATAGTTTGTTAATTATGTTGGAATATACATTACATAAAGAAGATATATAAATGGTTACCTAAAATCATTTGTATATGCTTAACAAATCAATCTATAAAAATGGATTTACCAAACCATGCATATATACCCATTAGTATAGGTATTGTTTTTAGTATTGGTAATTAGATTAAGAAGTGGTAAACTAAATACTAAGTAAAAGGTAATGATTCAAATAATAATATGAGATGAAGAAAATTATATCATGTAAAATTTTTCAAAATAAACATTCTAGAAAATTTATGAAGGGAATGTGATTTTATTACATGTTCAAACAAGAGGGTCATTTATATCATCAATGTGAGGGAAATGAAGAGACAATTGATATCTAATGCTTCAGCTACCATATAATGAGTCATTATTCAAACCAATTTCCCAAGTGTCAAGAGAATCTATAATAACTGAGTCTAATGGTTGAAGATAAAGCTTATGTGATCACTATAATAAAGGTGAAAGTACTCAATAATATAGAAGACAGTAATTCAATCATAGCCTATAATTTACCCAATGCATCGTTTTATTCATGATCTTTAGGCACTTTTATATCTTCTATATGTTCCATGAAAATTAGATATTTCCCTTGAATATTAAGAAGATAAATATTTTTTAAAATTCATCATGGAAGTCTCACTATAATAACTATGTGTTGGGAAGTCCACATTATGACACATAAACATGATCCATTTATGGAAATTTTTATAATTCCTTTGTTTGACATCTAAATAATCCTTTCTCTGGAATCGAATTGAAAAAATTTAAAAACAGTTATTATAAGGATCAGTAAATTATGATTCTTTATGAGAATGTGGAATTCCTTATCATTGGATTAGAGACATCATCATATAATTATTGTCTAAAAGGAATATATGTTAAATAATTTATTAAGAAAACATGTTGAGGTCTTGAGGATAAAATATAAAATTATTATCTAAATTTTTTCTTTGTCCAAATATAAAATCATAACAAGAATGATACATAAAGGTTAGTATAAAATTAATTATCATATGATATGGTCACTAGAATGATATGTAAGGGTTATTTGGCATATACAAAAGAGTCATACCATAGTGTGTATGGATACATATTGGTCCCTCTGTAGTATATAGTAATCTGTAAGGGTTATGAAAATAGGAAAACGTCAAATTTTTAAACTTTAGTTGAATACATAAGGGTAAATTTGGAACATACATACCAGTAACCAAGAAAGGGATGAACATATATAGGGGAAACTCAATTTAAAAATATCAATAATAAAATATATTTTGTAACTCATCCATCTATAGCTTATGATATACTTAATGAATCCTAAAAAACAATTGATAATGTGGTCAGTTCTAAATGTTATCACACCACAATGCATTAAATCGCATCATGTTCTTTAAAGGAGATGAATATACGATGTTGACATTATATTGAGGATCAAATTATTGACATGAACCAGTTTGTGATGGGGGAAGCCACATTTTAGATATTTCAATTTGGTATGTTTACATATGAAAATATTTAATTTATTATGAGGGAAATAATTTATGTGAAGGGGTGACATTGGTTTGGTTTTGAAGAAGGTTATTGAAATTATTTTCACACTTAGTGAGGATGATTTAACCATTAATATCATTTTTAAAAATAAATCAATAGGTTATTGATCAATAAATAGATAATAGGATAATTATAGACTAATTCTAGAATATCCACTAATAATATAGAGATCCCTAAGTCAATATAAGTAGATATGTAGTTTATTATATGGATAAAGGTTGTGTTTATTGAGAAACCACTATTTGGGTAAACACATTCTAGGTTAATAGGGATGAATATTATTTTTCTTAGAGGCACAGTGGGACTTCTATTTGATTGTGAGAAATAGGTTCTATATTTTGGGAAGGTTATAAACTAGTTGGGATAATTTTTCATCTCTGAATATAATAAAATAATATTGGTATTAAAGAATATGGTAGATCATTAAATAATATATTTATACTCCAAAGAATACCTATGTTCGTGGATACTAATTAAAATTTATTTTTTCATTCTTTTTATTCTTTATCATTCCATATATTTTGTGGGGGAGGGTATTCTTCCTAATATCAATGGATCATAATGGTTTTTGAGGGTCATTTAAAGATGTTTACATACATTATTCCACCCAAAATCATGGTATTTACCATTAGATAGGAAAAATATATATTATTTTTTTCATGGTGATCTATAGGCCCTTGGATAAATGTATGGTTTTAAGTGTGTCAAATATTTTTTGTGGGTAATTTTTTAGGATGATAAAAATTGTTAGGGGCCTATGTATAAGAGACATAAAACTAAAACCTTTTTTTTATTGATATCTATATATTAAAAGAATATGGATTATGATTATTCTATATGGAATAAATATATTTGTAAGATGATACTCTTATATCACCATCATCTTAATGTTAGCTAGTGGTTACATAGAAGGTGATTTTTTCATGAGAGTTTCCATGATGGGAAAAATAATATCACAGAGATATATTCATAAATATATTATTATTATTGTTTGTTTTCATGAATGTGGGAGGAAGTGAATGTATATCATGACATTGAGTGGATATGTTTGGAGAATATTGTTTCATTTATCATGAGGGTATTATATAATAGAGAATAATATATTTAATAATACATTTTCATATTTATAATAAGTGAATTATTTCTTGTAAGGTATAATATAAATTTTCTACATATGTGTGATGTGGTTATATACACTCATCAATACTTATTAAATTATTTTGAGAGATGTTAAATTCATTTCACACGTAAAATCATTTTTTGATATACATTAATGATTGATTTTTTTTAGATAAAAAATGTTTGGAAAAAAAGAAATAATGATTTTTCTTTCAAATATTATTACCATTTTGATTTATAAATTGATAAGAAATCTGATGTGGGATATGGGGACTGATTACTATGATTTATTCATGAATAGTTGTTTGCATATTGGTGGATTTCACTAAAAATGATTAGATTTGATATGATGACATGTTTTTGATATTTTTCATCATTTATACCCCATGATTTAGAAATAGCTGTTTTGAAGTTTTCCGGAATTTGATTTATTTTCTCAAGGTTTGATGAATATAAATATATTTTTATTATTATATGATGACATCATATATAATTTGGAATCCAAGTCCTAACCCAATAACCATTTAATTATTAATGAATGAAATAGTTACCGAATTTCATAGTATGGAAATTCTAATTCATATGATTTTATTAATAGATAATATGGAGGTGATAAACATGTATTTGTTTTTAGTGATACAATAGTCATGATATAATATGATTGGTATTTCACCTTGATATATAAAAAAAGGTAAATTAAAATAATCAAATTGATGTCGATGAAGAAAGATTTTGAAGTTCCTTGAAAAATATAAATTTTAGAAAATGTGACAGTAATGTTGACTAATAGTTAATTTTTAGGAGTAGTAAATCATAATCCATATTAGTTAGTAATATTACATATGTTATTTCAGATATGTTATAAATTTTTTATATGGATATACAGGTTGGTGTTATGTCTTCACTTATGTGATATGGATTATGAATGAGATGGGATTATAATATAAGTGGAGATCATTAACCCTCCCAATAAGTTGTAATATATCCATCAAATATTTTATTTAAAATTTATTTATGGAATTTAATTTCATGGTGAGGGTATACATGTGATATAGTTCATGAGAAAAGATCTTATTTTTTCTTACTAATGGGGATGAAAATTTTTACCCCTCATATAACTGAATAAGAGTTCATTCTATATAATAAAATTAATGATATGTAATTTCAATTTTTTTCATTAGTTATATTAAGGTCAGATGGCTATGCATGGATATTTTTTATGATAAAATTATTGGTAATATAAGTGTTACACTATTGTTTTCACAATTTTCTATATGTCTATATTTATTTTTTAGAGTACTTTTTTCTAAAGTATTTATATATAAAATCTTTTTATTTTGATAGGAATGAGATAATAATTTTTTAATTATAATAATAATTCATTCGAATTTCATAATTGAGTATAATGATTAATATGTGGCATTAAATTTGTTGATTAGTCTACATGTTCTAGAATTTTCAAATTGTAGTTCCTTGGGATGTGAAATGTATAAATGTGGATAGTTAATACAATTTTTTATTATGAATAAAAACTGGTTTTTTTATTATATTATGATCTACTATTATTTCATAAAAAATATTTTAGAAGAGGTAGTTAGAATAAAATGAATCCATATATGGATTTTATAGTGAATTTTTTTAGTAAAATTTAGGCTAACCATTGAAACCCTTTTTGTATGGAGAGTTTATGAAAAATTATTAATAATGTGGGGTTTTATGATATTGGTTTTACCAACTATATGTATCATCTTTATAGGTGGATTTATACAATAAATCCTTCAATTATTATAAATCCAAAGATATGTATATAGATTGATACACATTTTAGAATGAACTAAGACCAAAATAGAAAAAATATTAAAATATGAATAATGGGTGTATGATTGGTGGTAACCTACATACCTGAGTGATGTACTATTTTTTATATTTTCATTATATAGTATTATTATATGTATGATTATGATTTTCATAAACATCTATTTTTTAATTTCATAACTGATTTCTTATGATTATTAAATTTTCATGTGTTGTGATTTTTGGGTATGAAATGATTTAAATGTTGGGATTATGGTGAGTATGTAGCTCTCATAATGTATGACATACCATGTGATTATAATTTAGATCTCATTTTAGTTATGTTGGAATCATTTTTTATTTTAAATATTAATCATTCATTTAAATTGTAACATCCTAGACTTGTATCCACTAAACAGGTTCCCTAATCTAGTTTAACACAAGACCACAAGCGCGACTCCTCATATTCCAGAGGCTAACAACTAGTAGTGAGGGTATAAGGTGAATCTGTAAGGATACTAGACCCCCATATTGTAGTGAACAACTAGAAGTAAATAACCAAAAATCATATAAATCAGAGTAATGCATAAGAATAAAAAAATTGAAAATAAATATGCTGCAATAAAATGAAAATGAAGTAAAGTCCCAAAAAATCATGTAATAAATACAATTATGATCACCTAATCGGCCAATCACACATACAAAATAAATAACTGAAAAGTAAATACAACATCCCATAATACTAACCCTAGGATGTAACACATACCCAATCTTCAGTTTCCTGTAAAGCTTCTCCAGCTTGACCAGTCAACTCCACACAAGCATCCCACTCAACCATGAAATTGGGGTCATCAGCCTGATCCATCGTGCTTCCGTTCTCAATTATGAAATCAGATGGAAGGTATTTACGCACACTAAGGTGCCCGTAAAAATGGTGATAAATAAATATCAGTAGGCCACCCCAAATGGTGAACCTATAAACTACTTACATAAGTGCATGATCATGAAATATGATCATCCCGGTCGATATACAAAAAAATATAAATAAAACAATAGTTGATCCTTAGGTGTGGGACCTTGATCGACTGTACTTACTTTGGACAATGTTGGAGTGTCTCTAAGAACATCTCATTGATTGTGAATCCCAACTAACCTGTGGGCTATATACCCATGGAATCCATAATGAAACCTAAAAAAACTGGGGACCCATCCTATATTAGTCTTACCATTTAGGGTACTAATCTACATCATCCCCTACTATATCCTCATGAACCAAACATCATATCACACTTAGAACCTCAACTCATCTATCACAATTAACATAAAAAATTACTACCAAACCCATATCATCATTCTGACATCTATCTCATTTACCATAATTGAAAATCCTTAAGAATCGGTCTGAACCTATAACACATATCAAATTAATCATTCCTGGAGCATCAGTTAGGAATCTAAACCATGTATGTGGAGGTTCATTCCATCATCCATCCTAACTGGTATACCATCAACTTCCAAAGCATCAGTCTAGAATATAAAGAAGTATACTACCTATGTCTAGTGCCTCAGTCTGACACCTAATCTTTAGTATACTTTCCATTCCCGGATCCTCAGTCTAGCAACCATATATATATATATATATATATATATATATATATATAACATCAGTGGGGCTAAGAACATCAGTCTAACCCAAACCCAATGAGAAGGAGCATAATTCCAACCTTCTATTCTACATGGCATACCATCATTTCCTAGAGCATCAGTCTTGTGCACTATCCATGAATTATACTATTGGTGTCTAGAGCCTTAGTATGACACTATCTCAGTAGTATACTTATTGTTCCCATAACCTCATTCTAGAATTATACAACATAAATGTGACATAACATTCACTATACTCAACAATATACATAGTGTTACCAGAACCTCGGTCCAGCAATCAAACCATAAACAAAATATTGATACTGATACGGAGCATTAATTCCAACAATCTCATCTACGGATATCTAGAACCATACTTATGGATTATCTTCCCAAGTATCTCTTCCATCATAACCCTTTCCAAATAAATAGTTTTTAAAATGTGGAAACCCAACCATAAGAAAACTACCATGTGGTCATAATTTAAGTCTCAAACTCAACAACAACATATACTAAGGGCTAGATAAACATCCATCTCAGATATCAACATCTCATCGCCATTGGATCATACATTATCCAGGGTCCCACAGAAACACCCATATCGAAAATAATAGAGTATACTCACTCACTCAGGGTCGTATTATCAATTAAGAATTCACTTGTTCCTCTGGTTCCACACATAAATAGAGGAATCCCTCTCTAGATCCTAAGAACTAGAACTAACGAATAGGTATTCCATCCCAAACTCTGGTAACAACCAAACTCTCAATACAAACCCCATCACAGGAAACATCCTCAAGAGGCCCTCAATTTCCTCCAACTGATCATTGATCTATAATACACCAACAAGGCAATCCAAAAGAATCTCATTCCATATGGTCATTGCCAACATATAACCATGGAATCCAACGATCACTTGATCAAAAACCATCCCACCAGGGAATCCTCAAGAGTCCCTCAAACTCAAATAAACACCACAATGACACCCATCCATACACATCATCCTACAATATCAACCAATCCCAAAGGATCTAACCACCCTGATCCTCAAACATAGGGTTTAATCTTCAACTTCTCTAACCTATAGAAATATGTCCCGATACACAGGGAAAACCCAGTAACTCACAAAAGATAATACTTGATCCCACTATCCAGAATCTATCTAAGGATCCTAAAAAACTCACCAATACTAACTCGAGATAGACTAAACACCAAACTCAAAACCATCACCCGGGTATCCCAACTCACATCCCAAGACACTGGAGGAATTTGATTCCAAACCTCAAATAAATCATCCTTATGAACTTAATTTGTCCAAACCACCATCCAGATGACATCTATATGTTGAAATAATCCCACCATTTTTATCTATTAGGAAAAATTCTCAGAATATGATACTCAGAAGCCTAATTCTGACATCCATGGCACAAAACACCAAAAACCACCAAGCTTGAAAAAGTAAATGGAATGTACTTTCGAGTACACAGCATGTACTATCAACTCTCTACCTTGAAATTTACTTTTTCATGTCTAGAGAATCATTGGTTCTTCCTATGTAGTACTACATGGTGTGTACCCAAAGTACATGGAGTGTACTTTCCAAAAATCATCTTTCCATGCACTTTTTCACATGGAAAATCACATGGACAGGTAATACTACACGAAGTGTACTTAAATTATAGGGTGTTTACTTCTAAAAATACCTTCCTTGAATGGGAAGAACATATAGTATTTTTTCTTAGAACCACACACCATGTAGTCGAGGTTTTTTAATGGCAAACCCCTGAAAACCTCTTGAAACCTCTATTTTCCACAAATAAGAATTGATCAACACAAATGGTGTCCTTAGAAGTCCTAATAAATAATTAAAACTTAAAAAAACTAATATATGGGAATTAGGGAATAAAAATAAAAAATTCTCCTACCTCATGGTGTAAACTCCAAAGCATCGGTTCTAAATCTTCTCTCAGAAGCAATTATACCTCGATCTAGTCCCAATCTATGCCAAGGATGAAGTACAGTGATATATCATCATCCTACCCTTTAGATCTGGATGTCTCATGTGAGGTAGGTTCCCACCCCCATCCTTCCATGGTTTGGAACCCCAAAAAAGGGGGGGAAACTCTTTTGATTAACTTAATTAATTAGTTAATAATTTAATTAATTAATTTCCCATTTTATTACCCATCTCGATTCTTTAAACCTAAGGCAAGTTAATACCCCACCTTAGAAAAAACCCCTCATTCTAGAATCAACCACAGAGTCAAAATGTCAATCTTATGCTCCGTTTATAAGATACAGGCACCCAAAACTGTCCAACAAATTTAATATTTAAGTAATAAAATATTAAACATTTTTCTAACTCACGAACTTCTCAGAATCCCACCAAACTTCTATCCTAGGGTAAAAACCTATTTTGGGACCGATGGATTGGTCAGAAAAACTTATCTAAGACCATATTACATGGGAAATTTCCATTTTACACCTCATCATCACTTGAGATCAAAATTTTAAATTTCTTCTCAAATTTCAAAATCCAGAAAACTTTGGTCTCTATAACCTCCCACACCATAAACCTTCTCATACTGAATAATCCCTAATGGTATTCCAACTACACATCCCAACCCACCTCAGTTGTTAACTAAAGATCAACTCATTACATTCTACTTGAAGATTCTAACCTAGTTTCTTTTTATAACTCTGAAGAGAGGGCGTACAACCCATCAATGAAAAATCCACCACTTTCCACCATTAACAAACCACTAGGGACATGCCTAACCACACCCTTCCATCTCAATACATCACAACATCATTTAAAACTAATCATAAAACTCAAGTTTCTTCCCACCATAGGAATATCCTTACTATCGTCTCCCAACCAAACATCTTTTCAATATCCCATGCCCCAATCACATCAAAACCTTAGAACTTGACATGGCCATCTCACTCCCACTAGAGAAAAAAAATAAAATATCTATTATCACCTATTCTCTATATTCAAGAATATCATCCATGGTATTCATCAATATATAATCCTCTACAAGGACCTCACCCACATAAATCTGATGGTGTTCTCTCTACCATATATCTTAACGTCTATCGCTCTATGAGCACAACCTCCCAGGAGCCCCTTAGCATCCCAAGGAACAATCTATATGGAATGGTATAAAGATAGTATTATCTTTTCATACTCAGTACGATGTCATTATATTAGGAATTATTATCTCTAAACTATGAGTATAATAAGATTTCCTAGATAAATACCACCACAACCTCATCTATTTCAGAACATCAAAGTTATATACAATGGCCTCAGGTCACCATTCCCATAAGACCCTCACCATAACCGTAAATATTCTCATCCCACTCATAGATTCCTTCACAACTCAGGCAGTTAGGGTGTATACTCTCATAACATACGGTCTACAATCCAAATGATACAACGCATCACATGTAATACCCCATAATTTTTTAAAATATATATTTTATGATTAATTTAATCTTTTTGATATTTTTCATTTCACGCAACACTGAAAATAGTTTATTTATATATATTAAAGCACTATGTTTGGATTGCGTAATACACAACACCATGTTATTGTGAACTATATGGAACATAAATTTTAAAATTCTCTACATGAAACATCGAGGTTAGAATACATTACCCACAAGATTGACTTTCTTCGATGGATTGTGTAACACGGAAGATTGAGTATTACCAAACTATAATACATTATTAAAAAAATTATTAATTAATAAGATATAACCTAGATTCTAAGTTGAAATTTATGAATATTATTAAATAACTTATGAAAATACATTTTTGAATAATTTAGTTACAAATCAATTAGAAATGAATATAATTACTAATTGAATATAAAGGGAATGTTTTTATAGAAAACTATTTTTATGATCACAATGATATTTCATCCTAATAAATTAAATTAATTAAAATTAGTGAGTGAAATAAATTTAACATATATTTTAAATATTCAATAAAATATTTTTTATATCCATCCAATAGATTTGATAAACATTATATAGGAACAAACCCAATTTTACAGATGAAAACCTATTTTTTATGAGAGCATTTTTACCACCTTTTAATGGATACCTTATTTTAAACCCAATTTTTGGAACTTTAATGATGATTATATGTCAAAATAAACTTTATCTTTGAAATAATAACATAAAAATTTTGTTAGGGTGAATTTTTTGTATTCTTTTGTGAAGTTTCATATTTTGATGAATAATTAAAATATTAAATTTTAATTCAAAACTGTTTTTTCATCTAATTTATTTATATAGTTAAATTATATTTTTAATTAGTATTAATGTTAAATTAAATTAAATTTGTATCAATTAATACAATTTATGTCATTAGAATCAATTTCATTTTGAGATTGGAAATAAAAAAATGGCAAACTTTTGAAAATTTAAACATTAAAAACCTGCATTGTCATCTCATCTACGGGATTAAATTTAAATTAATTTCGACCAATTGTATGATTTTAACTTTAAAAAATGGATTAAATATTTTGAATTATAATAATTTATAATTTCTAATAAGGTAAAATTAGTTTTTGACCAAAATATTAGTAAAAGTAATTAAAATTAATTACAATGATTAAGGTAAAATTATGTTGAACAAGAGAATAAACCTTAAACTTACAGGCTCAAATGATCTATACACTTCTCCAATAACCATATTATATCCTTTATTAAGAAATTAACTTTCTATTCTTGAGTTTTTTTAATGATTTTTTATGTAAAAATGTGGGTACACCTAACTTGTTTTTAAAAATACCAAGTGAGACATTTCCCTCCACTATAAAAGGCCACCACCACTCCCCCTTCCTCACACCACTCAAACCACTTAGGTTTGTAAAATATCTGAACAATACACATTCCAACATCTCACCCTTTCTCCTTGAATCCTCCATTTTTCATAAAGCAATCCAAGGAATCCATTTGGTGAAAACCAAAAAGAGTTACCCAAAGAAGAGGTATCATCCTCCCTCAAACTCATTTATCTTATTTTAATTTTCCTTCCCCTCCAATACCCCTATTACATTATTATACAAAAACACCATTATCCTAAATATAATTTGATGTTTTTTTGCTAATTTTTAAACCTCAAATTACACACACGTCCATTTAATGGGTAATGAACATACTATTTATGTGTACGACAACCCACCACCTCACAAAACAATGATTGTTGGTTTTTCCTTTGCCACCTTTCACGGTTGTGAATTATGATGGAAATTCTATTTATATATGATATTCATGATAATTATTATTTTTTTAATCTTCTTTAATTCTTTTACAAAATATATCTTTATACTCTCTATTTTTTAAAATATGATAATTTCATTTTAGGAAGTGTGGATTATCGCCCCCTAAAAGCGATGTGATTCTTTCACAGACTACATGGAATGTATTAAGGATAAATTTAGTGAAATTATATGATATATATGACATAATAATTATACTTTAATTATATTACATACATATATAAATATATTTCATTTAATTTCTTTATTTCAATGTGACAATAAAATGAAAACAGTGTTCATGCATATGTACGGACTACCATCTCCATGAACGGTGTATTACATTTCATACTTATATATAATATAGATTATTATAAAACTCATATAATGAATATAAATTATATTTATATCATGTTTCACATTATTTAAATCATTATATAAGTATAATGACCAAAGATATAACATATTAATACACATGCGAAGCACAAAGCAGATATTACTCGAAGTGAAACCTTAACAAAGAATTGTTAAAAATCAGGTAATATAAAGTCATTATAAAAATATATATGATATTATATGTAATAATATGGTTCTTTTAAAGATTTATAATAAAACTATATTTTCTATACAAGAATTGTTTACAAGTATTATGAGATTCAATAAATAAGGTAAGGGAATTTCATCTCGTTTTTTATTTCTGCGAGATACGTGCTTTATTGGCCACCCATTCCCTTTGTGTGGTATGTATACTACCCATTTATGTATTATATGATTATTATAAAGAAATTTATGGGTATTTACATATATATTTTATGAACTTTCTTTCATGAGGTCTATGTTTAGAAATTTACTCAATTGATAAAGTAATTTTTTATTAATTTTCCTTCTTTCAGACACATGCCATGTTATGAAAATATATTTTTTAATGATGTTTGTATACTTACTTTGAAATTTTATATCATCAATATCCATATTTTCATGATATTTTAAGCTTCATTAAATTTCATTTTCTTAAATGGGTAGTATGGTTCAAAGTTACCAAGTGGTAAGAGTTTATTGAGACAATATCATCGCTTTTTGAGATTGTTTATGATTATTCTTCCTTTGATGAAATATTATGATCCATATCTCAAAAAACATAAAACATTTCTAATCCTATTCTTACTCATTATATATTCAAGTATTGGTACCATTTTTATACACTTTGGTACATAAGATAGTTAAGAAAGTGTTTTTAAGAAAGTCTGTCTTTACCCTCTCTTTGGTCAAAAATCTGTGTTCCTTTAAGCCATGTTTTATAAAAATAAAAGTTTCAAAAAATATTATAATGTTCTCATATCATCCTTAATATAAATTTATTCCCATTTTTTACTTTTCTTAACAAAAGGGGATTTTTTTAATATGGAATCTTCTCTTCGTTTTCCATTCAAGGCACTTTTCTAAACTTTTTATGGTGTAAAAGGAATGTTCAAAATGTAAGGATTTACCCATAGTTGTTATTTTCATTACCTTTAATCTTACTATACAAGATTACAAATGTATTTTTTTAAAGAAAATTTTTTACTAATATTCTAGAAATTCATTATTTTAAAGTGGTTTTCAATGAAAAAGTTTTTTAAAAATGTCTTAGGTGTAAAAAAGTCTTTTAAATTTTTTAAATGATTATTTTATATGTTTTAAATGTATTTTCAAGGAAAGTGGTTTTCAAAATTGTTTAAATATTATTTTATAAGTTTTCAAGGAAAATTTTTTTCAAAATATTTTCAAGATTCCTTTATATGTTTTTAAGGAAAATGGTTTTCAAAATGTTCCCAAGATTCTTTTATAAATTTTCAAGGAAAATGGTTTACAATATGTTTTCAAGATTATTTTATTAGTTCTTGTGTAAAATGGTTTTAAAAATTTCTTGAAGACACCATTATGAGTTTTCAAGGATATATTTAAAGAAAATGGTTTTCAAAAATTTCAATGTTTTAAAAATAAATTTTCAAAGGAAAAAGGGTATTTTCCCCAAGAATTTTATTTAAATGATATTTAAAAATTATTTAACATATAAGATGACATATGTTGGTTTTACTCATTCCTTTTTGGGGAAATGTTTCAATGTCTCCATTCATATTATTTCTATAAATGGTTTATTTTTTGATGGAATGATGTTTATGAAAACCCATTTCTCTTTCACGGGATATATGTTTATGAAACTCATTCCTCTTTCATGGGTTATATGATTATGAAACCCATTTCAATTGAATGGGTTATACCATGATAAATTCTTATGAAACCCAATTCCTTTCATGGGTTATTCTAGGATGAAATGATAGTTAAACCTATATATTTTCTAGAGGTTATGATTTTATTAAATGTTTATAATACCTATTTAATTTCATGGGTTGTGATATGATGATTATAAAACCCATCTATTTTTATTGACCATAATATAATACAAGTATTATTATCTTGTGGAACATGTATGTAGGATTTTATCATATGATGGGTAGTACCTATATCTCTCTCCAATGAATTGGGTAATGATAAATGTTTTATGAGCTCAGTAGGTTACACAGGAGGGAATCCCAATATTGAAATTAGAGGGTACATGGGAGTACATACCAAACCCAAAAAAAAAAGGCATATTAAGCCCAATACAAGAGGGTACATAGGTGGAAATCTCAATCATTAAATAAGAGGGTACATAGGAGGGAATCCCAATCCCAAAATAACAGGGCATCTTAAGCCCAACATAAGAGGGAACACGGGTGGACATCCCATGATAGAAACAAGAGTGTACATGGGAGGGAATCCCAAGCCCGAAGCAAGTACATGGGTTATTAGCCCAAGCCTAACATGTTGTGAAGGTATGTATAGGCATCCCTGATATATGATTTTTTTATGTTTATATGTATGCTATAAATCTCATGTATTATTCATATGATATGATTATGTTCTTGTTTCCTTTATGATTCATATCTTATGAACTACCAATTATTATGGAATGATTCATTTTTATGGTCTTTTATATATAGGGTGTGATATTCTAATGTCATTATCACATTCACATACCCTTATTCTCATGGTTATGCATACATATCTCCATTTTTTACCCTTATTGAGCATATAAGATAACCCCTTTATGTTTACTTCCTTATGAGATGAAGATATGTATTAGGTATAGTATTTCTAAGAAGGGTTCTGGTCATGAAGAACCTAGTGGGAGATAATGTATCTCAATAATGTATCATCATTTATGTTTCTATGTTTCCAAAGGAACTAAACTAATATAGTCTTTGGGTGTCTGTTTGTGTATTGTGTTAAGTATTCTACAAAAGTGATATAATGTATATGTATGTTAAGTTTGGGTCATTGTATATGGTATCAGTGTGAAGGTTTAGTCAACCATTGGAAACTAGTATGATAAAACATTAGTGATATCACTAGATAGATTTCTAAGGATATGTTTATAGATGTCTCTAAGGATAAGTATAAGGATTACTAAATGTTTAGGAAAATGTCATGGAATTTTGGTAAAGGATATAGTGAGTGGTTTCTTAGAAATGCATCCTTGTCTGTATACTACAAGTGTATGCAGATTTGGTACAGATGTACCTAGGGAGAACTAGAACACCCCCAAATTTAGTGAAATATTTTTTTTAAATCAATTAATCTTTTTGATGTTTTTCATTTCACGTGACACTAGAAATAGATATTTTTGTGTGTGTGTATTAAAATACTGAGTCAAATATTCCTTTCACACAACAATGAATTGCCTTATTCTACACTCAATACCTACTTTTCATGCGCTACCGCAACACTGACTTGGCATACCTTACACGTCACACTGTTGTTTCTATGAAATATCATTTTATTGTTATAATTATTTAATCAAGATAATTATAACCTAGAAATTAAACATAGTAAAATGAATAGTGATAACTACTTTTCAAATAATTTTTATAATTTTTTATAATAATAAAACATATTTGTAATGAAAGATATAATTTTTGGTAATTTCATATAATTTTTAAAAATACTATTTTCTCAAATGAACTACTTCTAATGACTTTATGTGAAGAATAATAAGATTAATTTTCAAAAAAATTATAAATTTAATTTGATAAAATAAACTTAATCTTTGAATTCTTAATAACTGAATTATTCTAGGGTGATTTTTTGGGATTTTTATGAGAAACATCAATTTTTTATAAATAGTGAAAAATACTGTTTTTTAGTTGAAAAATGCCGTTTATTTAATTAATTATTCATGATAAATGATATTAAAAAAAATAAGGTAAAATTAGATAAATATTAAAAATATTAATACAATTTAGGTCATTATAATCAATTTCACTTTAAAATTGAATATTAAAACTTACTAAACTTTTTGAACTTATTTCTACTTTTAAAACATGTTATCTCGTCCCGTTTGTGGGATTAACATTAATCATAATTGTGAAAATTATTTTAATTGAATTTATAAAATAATATATACACCATTTTATTCAGTATATTATTTAGATTTTAATAATACCAAGTTAATTTTTGACCAAAATAATTAGTAAAAGTGATTAAAATTAATCATAGTGATTAAGGCTAAATTAAGCTTAATTAGGAACTAAAGCATAAAATTAAGGGACCAAATGACCTATCCACTTGTCCAAACCCATTTTATGTCCATTTTTAGTCCATAAACATTCCATTATTTATTTATTTTAGTTTTTTATGGATTTTTTTATGTGATAACATGTGTACACATAACATGTTTCTAAAAATTCTAAATGAGTCATTTTCCTTCCCTATAAAAGGCCACCACCAATACTACTTCCTCACACATTTAAAACCTAATAATTTCATAAAATTCCTATAAAATACAATCCTAACATCCCTATAATACTCCTTGAATCCTCTTTTTGGAAGAAGTCAATCCAAGGTAGCCTTTTAGTACAAACCAAAAGGATTTACCTGATTAAGAGGTAACGCCTTATCTCAAGATTATTTATTTTACATTCTTTATCCTCCCCAAAAACATTATTTTTTTATGATTTAATAAAAAAAATTATCCTTATTATACTAGGATTTTTTATTATAATGGTTCAAATTATACTTATACACACCTCCATCTAATGGGTAATAATTATAATGTTTCTGTGTACGGTGAATTATTGCCTCACGAAACGATGATTGTTCATTTTTTCATTTCCACCTATCATAGTGGCCATTATGATGAAAAATATGTTTATATATGATATATATTATCTTTATATTATCTTTATACATAAGTAATTTTTATTTGTAACATTCCTTTATGCATTCTATCTTATGTAAATATGATAATTTCGTTTGAGGAAGTGTGGACTATCGCACCCTCAAAGAGATATGATTCGTTCATACACTACATGGATTGTATTAAGGATAGTTTTAGTAAATTTATATGATATACATGATATTATAAATATAATTTAATAATTATATATATATATTACTTTCTTTCTCTCAACGCACCAATTAAATGAAAATAGTGTTCATGCGTACGTAGGGCCTATCGTCTCCATGAAGGGTGTATTCCATTTCATACTTATAGATTCTATAGATTATTATAATATAAATATAATTTATATAAATTATATTTATATCAGTTTTAAATTATTTAATCATGATATAAGTATAATGATCAACAATATAACAAATTCAGACACATCTGAAAAACAAAAGAATATTACCCAAAGTGATACCTTGATAAAGGATGGTTAACAATCAGGTAATATAAGGTCATAATAAAACCCCATATGGTATTAGATATAAAAATATGGGTATTTAAAAGATTTATAATAAATTTAAATTTATTATATAGGTGGTTTGAATGAGTACAATGAGAGTCAAGAAACAAAGTAAGTGGATTTCATCTCACTCTTTATTTCCATGAGATACATGCTGTGCTCGCCACTCATTCATTTTGTGTGGTGAAAGTAATGCCCATGATTTAATTATATGTATCTTATAATTAAATTTATATGTATTAAAATATCAATTTTATGACCTTTATTTCTTGGGGTTTATGTTTCAAAAGTTACCGAATCGGTAAAACAGTTTTGTCTCAATTTGACTTCTTTGAGACTCATGTTTTGTTATGTAACTAAATTATTTTTTGAAGTTTATATAATTCCATTTTACATGTTATATCATGAATATAATACTTTTTCTGATATTTTTAGAATAAAATAATTTTATTTTCTTACATAGAGAGTATTATCCCAAGTTACCAAGTTATAAGAGTTTATTGAAACAATCTCATCGCTTTTCGAGATTATTTATGTTTATACTTCCTTTGATGAAGTATTATGACCCATATCTCAATAAAACTCATGAATTTTCTTAGCATATGTATATTAATGTTTTATTAATATATTGGTACCATTTATTGTACTCTTCGTTTAATACAATAGTTAGGAAGGTGTTTTTAAGAAATCTTGACTTTACCCTCTCTTCGGTCGTAAATCTATGTTCCTTCAAAACCGTGTTTTCTAATAAGTGTTTCCAAGAATATTGTACCATTATCCTTAATAGTTAAAAAAATTACCTTTTTGTCTATTACTAATCTTTAGAAAGTAATCTCCTTATCTATTTCAAAATGAGTTATATTTCTAACATTTTTACAATGCAAAAATGAATGTTCCTTTCACCTCGTACAACATATATGGATTTACCAGACATCATTCCCATGAAGCTTAATCTACAAGATTAAATAATATTATTTTTTAAAATAAAATTTTCTCCTAATATTATAGATATTCGTTATTTTTTTAAATGATTTCAAAATAATAATGTTTTTTAAAAAAAATTATGTTTTAAAAAGTATTTTAAATTTTTTCAAGTTTTATTTATAAATTTTTGAGGAAATTATTTTTCCAAAAAAAATCAGTCTTATTTTATAATTTTTCATGGAAAAATTATTTTCAAACTATTTTAAACCTTATTTTATAATTTTGTTAAGGAAAAATTATTTTCAAAATTTTTTCAATACTTATTTATAAGTTTTCAAATTATTTTCAAAGAAATTGTTTTCAAAACGTTTTTAATAAATCTTTATAAGTTTTAAAATTGTTTTCGAAGAAAAAGATTTTTTAAATATTTTTATTCTTATTTATAAGTTTTCAAGGGAAAAAATTTCAAATTATTTCAGGTTTTAAATGTATTTTCTAAGAAAATGTTTTTCAAATGGTTTTATGTATTAAAAATCCTTCTTCAAAGAATAAAGAATATTTTCCTCAAGAAACATTTTCAAAATATATTTCAAAATTATTTTCCATCTAAGATGACATTGGTTGATATTACTCATGCTATTTTTAGGAAATTATATAATGGTTTCATTCATATTATTTTTATGAATGGATTACACTTAATGTCATGGTCTTCCTAAAAACTATTTCTCTATCACGAGTTATATGCTTTTGAAACCCACTTCTATTCACGAGTTATATTTGTAATGAAATGATTATGAAAACTCTATTTTTCTATAGGTTATGATATGATTACATGTTTATAATAACCATTTCATTTCATGGGTTGTGATATGATTATGTATGATCTTCATGAACATGTCTGTATGATTTCGTTATGAGATGGGTGGGACCTGTATCTCCATTCGATGCATTGGGTAAAGATTTATATCTCATGAGATATACTAACATGGTATTGGGAGTGAACCATGACTACTAAGATGGCCATGGGAGTGAACCTTGACAGTCAAGATGGTATCAGGAGTGAACTCATGCAACTAATATGGCCATGGGAGTGAACCATGACTACCAATATGATATGAGGAGTGAAATCATGCTACTAAGATAGTCATGGGAGTAAACCATGACAACGAAGATGGTATGAGGAGTTAACTCATTCAACTATGGTGTCCATGGGAGTGAACCATGACTACCAAGATTGTATGGGGAGTGAACCCATGCTGCCAATATATCCTTGGAAGAAATATCTTGACTACTATATGTTAACCTGATTACATGTTTACAATGTTATGAATGGACCTGGTTGAATTTCCATAAGTTTATGTGAGGTCTTGATCTCATTTCCTTAACCTAATGAGTGAACCTATTTTTACTTATACATATTCACAATATTATATGCTTATGTGCCAGCCACAATTCCATGTTTTATTCCTATGTTAGGCTTTCATGTCTTATGTTCAATATTTCCTTATGATTCATGTCTTATAAAATGTCAATATTTATTATGATCTCTGATATGCAAGTTATTATCTTCAAAAAAATTTCTCAAGTTCCATACCCTTTTGTTCATTTTATGCTTATGCATTTCCTTTATTTACCCTTACTGAGTATTTGTGCTCACCCATTTCATATATTTCCAACCTCCATGTTACGAAGAATGTTTTTAGGTAGAAGTATTAAAGGTGTAGATCCTTATTATATATTTTGAAGATATTTCACCAAGATAGAATATTTTGTTTCCAAGTTTCCAAAGGCACTAAACTATTAGTGTCCTCGAGCATGTATTTTTTCAATGTACTAAATATTCATCTAAAATGATGTAATATCCATGTATGTTATACCCAGGTCACGATAGTTGATTTCAATGGAAGGGTTTAGTAAAAATTTTAAAACTAGGATGAGAAAAATTTAGTGAAATTCCTATGTATATTTCTAAGGATATGTCTATGTATGTCTCTAAGTATAAGTATAAGGATTAGTTAAAGTTTAGAAAAAATGTCCTAGAATTTTGGTAAATGATAGGGTGAGTGGTTTACTAGAAATACATCCCTATATAGATAATACAGGTGGATATGGATCTGGAATAGATGTACCTAGGGTTAACAAATTAGAAAAGATGTTCTGGCCCTGAATCGGGGTAATCTAATACACAACAATAGGCCTTGCTACACACCTGGTTTGACACTCTCGGGGGATATGCTTTGAAAATTCACAAACTCTTCATAAACCATCATTAAGTATTTAGATATAATTTGGATATTAATAACCTAGGATAAAACTATGTCTTCATAGATTAAATATGTATGATCCATGATTTAGACATCATATAGGTAATTTTCATGATTATGTGGCTTTATTATATGATATTTGTTTCTTACCTCGTACTTTCTGGTTTTCTTCAATGGATATAAATACAAGGAACATGGTTAAAATTTAATGTTTCATATGTGGAAATCATGGTAATTATGTGAATCTATTTCCTAAGGGTAAATCTCATAAAGAGAATTAGTAAGTTGGTATAAGTGTTGGTTATACATCTAAAGATAATGAGACTCTAAATTATAAGTTATATTTATGTGATGTTATTACTATATTTTTTACATTAAACATAAGAAGCATGATTAGATTGAGGTTGAGGAACGTTAATACATGATTCATATTTCATATTCTATGAAAGAGGTATTAAAGAATAAGTTAATGAATATTGAGTAATGGTTTAATAATAATGTTTGATTAATTGAGTATTTATGTTTTCGAATTCAATGATTTTGTTATATGAATCATGAAATGTATAAATGTTCACAATATAAGTTTTCATTAATGATTGAAAAGAAAATTTGTAATGGTAATGAAGAGATAGAATAGTTATATCATGGAAATGTGATATTTTGATTAATGGAAGGAAACCCTTAATTAATGCCTGAAATTGAGATAATGATATTTGGATAGTGATATTTTGGATATGAATATGTATATTTTATGGTATGGATTACCCTGGAACTGATTATTGACTAAGTTTTCTATGTCATCAAGGAATAATTTTACAAATTCTTGGATTTAAATAATATATCTAATAATCATTGTAATAAATAATCATTCATGTTTTCCAAAAGGATTTATGGTAATTTACCAAGATGGTATTCACATGTTTGGAATGTGACAACCAAGAGATAATTTGTGATATATTGGGGAATCAATGTAAATATGATTTCATGAATATCTTTCTAAATTTTTGGATTTTCATCTTTCAAAAGTGTTATAATGTTAAATATCAATTAAAAGATTAAGTTAAACTTCATAGGAAGTATTTATGCAATGATTTTGTATTGAAACCCTTGGTTAATAGTATATTTAGTGATTATATTTATTTCAATGATGTCCATCTTATTTATTTTTTGAAGTTATATTAGTGTCGCTTTAGAAAATGAAATCATGTATTTTGGGTGGAAATTAATCAAGTCTGGAAAGTTTTTGGGTCTTGAACCCATGACTTATGGATGATAAGGGTTTTACACCTACCAAGGGCCTATGCGAAGTCATGGCTAATGTAAAATTATTTTTAGTGGATAATTCTTTATGATGAAACAATAGTGTTAATTATTATGTTTAGATATTAATGTATTAACTATGTTGATTTTTAAGAATAGTTATATATAAATAGTTATTCTTTTCATTCTTTTATGGGTTGTAACATCTTCTAAAAATGTATTTTAGTACTTCAGACATCAAAGTTAATTTTTGGATGTCTATTACAAGAAGTAATTGATGAATTAGAAATTCATAAAAGTACAACTAAAGAGTGAAATTTTTGTTATATAAATATATCAGTAAAATGTATTTCCTTATATTCATGGTTAATAAAAAAATTAATCAACATTAAGATAATGATCAAAAGAAAAAAAATTATCCTAATACCTTAATTTTTGTTGAACAGATGACTTTATAAATCATCATAGATTTGTGACTTTGAGGACCTCGACTCTTATTTAATCATTAACATGTTTATTATTGATTAACTTAATCAATCCCTATAAATATTTATGTTTTTCTCCATGTAAAATATTCACTCCCAACCTATGTTCACCTATGTGTAAACCTAGTTATAAGTTACTCTAGGTAACTATTATGGTTCCAAATTTCCATTTTTAAGGGAATTTTTAGTATTAATTTTTATGATGTGGGTTTCTCTAAAAAAACTTTCAAGTATTAAACCATTAATAACCCACATGAATTTTGAGGGTGAAAATCATTTTAAGGTGTGAAGAATGTAACACCCCTATTTTTTGTGAAATATTTTTTTAAATTAATTTATCTTTTTGATATTTTTCATTTTTACATGACACTAGAAATAGTTATTCATATATATATATATATATATATATATATATATATATATTTAAAACTCTATGTTGGTGTACTGTTAAAAGAATATTTGACTTAGTGTTTTAATACACACACACACACACATATATATATATATATATATTAAAACACTAAGACAAATATTCTTTTCACACTACACCAACTTGGCTTGCATTACACGCATTACCAACTTTTCTTTCACTAAACTCAATACTGACTTTCCTTGCGCTATCGCAACACCGACATTGCATACTTTACATGCCACACCGATGTTTCTATGAAACATCATTTTATAGTTATAATTATTTAATCGAGATAATTATAAACTAGTCATTAAAAGTAATAAAATGAATAGTGATAAATAATTTTCAAATAATTTTTATAATGTTTTTATATAAATAAAACATATTTTAAATGAAAGATATAAATTTTGGTAATGTCCTTATATGTTTAAAAATATTATTTTTTAAAATGAATTACTTTTAATGTCCTCATATAAAGAATAATAAAATTAATTTTAGACACATTTAAAAATTTAATTTGATAAAATAAACATAATTTTCAATTTATAATGTCTAAATTATCCTAGGGTAACCTTTTTGGGATTTTTCTGAGAGACATAAATTTTTTATGAATAGTTAAAATATTACTTTTTAGTTAAAAATGCCTTTTTGTTTAATTAATTATTAATGTTAAATTATATTATAAATTTTTCATAAGGTCGAATTAGATCAATATTAATTCTATTAATACAATTTAGTTTTTTGTAATCAATTTTACTTTAAAATTTAATATTAAAACTTAATAAACTTTTGAACTTCTTTATACTTTAAAAACTTGTTATCTCAACCCGTCTGTGGGAGTAGAATAAATCCTAATTTTTCTGCTACTGTGAATTGAATTTCTAAAATCGGACATAAACCATTGTATTTAGTATAATATTTAGATTATAATATGACTAAGTTAATTTTTTACGAAAATTATTAGTAAAAGTGATTAAAATTAATCATAATGATTAAGGCCAAATTATGCTTAATTAGGGACTAATCCTTAAAATTAATGTCCCAAATGACCTATACACTTTTCCAAAACCCATTTTTTCATATTTAGGCCATAAAAATTTAATTATTGAGTTTTTTTGGTTTGTTATGACTTTTTTTGGATGCTAATATGTGTACACATAACTTGTTTCTAAAAATTCCAAGTGAGTCCTCTTCATTCCCTATAAAATCCCATCATAACTCCCACTTCCCCACACCTTTAAAACCTCTTACATTCATCCAATACCTAACCATTACACTTCCCAACATCCTTATATTCCTTATTTAATCCCCCTTTGGTAATAATTCTATCCAAGGAAGCCTTTTGGTACAAACCAAATGGTTTTACTCGATTAAGAGGGAACACCTTCTCTTAAGATTCTTTCTTTTACCTTATTTCTCAGTTCACTCAAATTTATTTTTTTCCATGATTTTATAACAACATCGGTATCATAAATGTAGTATAATTTTTTTATATTAATTTTTTTAATTACACTTTCACACACCACTATCTAATTGGTAACGAACATAATGTTTCTGTGTATGGAAAACTACTACCTCATGAAATGATGATTGTCAATTATTACATTACCACCTATCATGGTGGAAATTATGATGTAAAATATATTTATATATTATATATATTATATTTAAAATTTCTTTATAATTTTGTAATTTTTATTTGGAACATACCTTTATTCTTTTCATCTTATGTAAATACGATAATTTTGTTTGAGGAAGTCTGGACTACCGCCCCCTCAAAGAGAAATGATTCGTTCGTACACTACATGGATTGTATTAAGAATAGTTTTAGTAAATATATATGATATCATAAAGATACATTAATGATGATATATATATATATATATTAATTTCTTTCTCTCAATGCGACAATTAAATGGAAATATCATTCATGCATACGTAAGGAATATTGTCTCCATGAACGGTGTATTTCATTTCATACTTATATATTCTATAGATAATTATAATAAAAATATGATATATATACATGATTTTTATATCATTATTTAAATTATGGAATCATTATATAAGTATAAGGATCAACAATATAACAAATTAAAACACATATAAAAAATAAAGCAAATATTACCCAAAGTGAAACCTTAACAAAGGATAGTTAACAAGCAGGTAATATAAGGTCAAAATAAAACCATATATGGTATTAAATATAATAATATGGTTATATAAAATATTTATAATAAATTTATATTTATTATAAATGTGTTTTGAATGAGTATGAAGAGAGTCAAGACACAAGGTAAGGGGATTTCATCTCACTCTTTATTTTGGTGAGATACATGCTATGCTCGCCACTCTTTCCTTTTCTGTGGTGTATATACTGAACATGATGGTATTATATGTATATTATAAAAAAAATTGGGTATTAAAATATCCATTTTATAACCATTCTTTAATGAGGTTTAAGTTTTAAAAGTTACCAAATAGATAAAATAGTTTTGTCTCAATTTTCCTTCTTTATGACTCATGTTTTGTTATGCACCTAAATTATTTTTCGAGGCATATGTACTTCCATATTACATGATATATCTTGAATATAATAATTTTAATTATATTTTAAGATTAAAATAATTTAATTTTCTTACATATATAGTATTATCCCAAGTTACCAAGTTATAAGAGTTTATGGAAAAACTCTCATCACTTTTCGAGATTGTTTATGTTGGTGCTTCCTTTGAGGAAATATTATGACCCATCTCTCAGGGAAACTCTTGAATTTTATTATCCACTATAAAATAATGATTTATTCATTTATTTTTACTATTTATACCACTATTTGTTTCATAATATATTTAATAAATTGTTTTTAAGAAATTATGACTTTACCCTCTCTTCGGTCGGAAATCTATGTTCCTTAAAAACCATGTTTTCTAAAAGGGTTTACAAGAGTATTATAACATTATAATTTAATATTTAAAATGTATTTTTACCCTTTTGTCTTTTAATGATTTTTATAAAGGAATATCCTTGTTTCTTTCCAAATGAGGCATCTTTCTAACCCTTTTACCATACAAAAAATATTGTTCTTTTCACCTCGTACAACATGTATAGATTTACCTGTAATCATTCCCTTGAAGATTCCATTAAAATATTAAAAAGTTATTATTTTTTAAGGAAAATGTTCTCCTAATATTCTAAATAATAATTATTTTTTAAAAAATATTTTCAAAGAAAATGGTTTTCAAAAAAATATGTTTTCAAAAGTATTTTAAACTTTTTCAAGTTTTCCTTATAAGATTTCACGAAAAATAAGTTTCAAAATATTTTCATTATTAATTTATAATTTTTAAAGGAAAAATTCTTTTCAAAAAATTTTTCAAGCCTTATTTATTAGTTTTCAAATTATTTTTAATGAAATAGTTTTTAAAACGTTTTCAATAATTCTTACGTTTTCAATGTGATTTTGAAGAAAAAGTTTTTTAAAATGGTTTGATGATTTTTTTATAAGTTTTCAAGGAAAAAGGTTTTCAAATGGTTTTAGGTTTTAAATTTATTTTCTAATAAAATGATTTTCAAATGGGTTTATGTATTAAAAATCCATTTTTAAAGAATAAAGTTTATTTTCCTCAAGAAATGTTTTTGAAATATATTTCAAAACTATTTTCTATCTAAGATGACATTAGTGGATGTTACTCATTCCCTTTTTAGGAAATGATCTAAAGGTTTCATTAATATTCTTTCTATGAATGGGTTACACTTAATGTGATGGTCTTCATGAAACTCATTTCTCTATAATATGTTATATGCTTTTTAAACCCACTTCTATTCATGGGTTATGTTTATAATGAAATGATTATGAAATATATATTCTTTAATAGGTTATGATATGATTACATGTTTATAATATCCATTTAATTTCATGGTTTGTGATGTGATTATTTATGATCTTGTTGAACGTGTATGTATTATTTCATTATGAGATGGTTTTGACCTATATCTCCCTCCAATTAATTGGGTAACAATTTATATCTCATGAGATAGACTGAGATGGTCATGGGAGCGAACCTTTACTATTAAGATAGCCATGGGAGTGAACCATGACTATCAAGATGGTATGACGAGTGAACTAATGCTATTATGTTTACCATGGGAGTGAACCATGACTACCAATATGGTATTAGGAGTGAACTCATACTACTAAGATGGACATGGGAGTGAACCATGACTAGAAAGATGGTATGAGAAGTGAACTCATTCTACTAATATGGATATGGGAGTGAACCATGACTACCGAGATGGTATGGGGAGTGAATCCATACTACTGACACGGCCTTGGTAGTGATGTCTTGAATTCTATGTGTGAACCTAATTACATGTTCGCATTATTATGTATGGACCTGATTTCATGTCCATAAGTTTATATGAGGGCCTGATCTCATGTCCATAACATAATGAGTGAACTTGTTTCTACTTATACATGTTCAAAATATTATATTCCTATATGTCTACCACAATTCCATGTTTTATTCCTATGTTATGCTTTCATGTATTATATTCAATATTTTCTTAGGATTCGTGTCTTATGAATTTCCAATATTTATTATGATCTTTGATATGTAGGGTATGATCTTCGAATGTTATTCTCAACTTCCATACCCTTTTGTTCATGTTATTCTTACGCATTTCTTTTATTTACCCTTACTAAGAATCTGATCCCACCCATTTCTTATGCTTTATTTCTCCAGGTTACTAATAAATGTTTTAGGTAGAAGTATTAAAGGTTTAGATCTTTATTGGAGATATGTTGAAGATCTTTCACTAGGATAGAATCTTTTTTTCAGTTTCCAAAGACACTAAACTATTATGGTCCTAGGTAATATACTTTTGTAATGTACTAAATATTCATCTAAAATGATGTAATATCCATATATGTTATGTTTTGGTTGTTATATTAATAAATCTGACATGTTGTGTCGGGCCTAACTTAGAATAACCCAGTACACGACAATGGACATTGTTGCACACCTAGTTTGACACTCATCAGGAATATACTTTAGAAATTCACAAACTCTTTGTGAACATCATAAATGATCTGAATAGAATGTGACTATTAATTACCTAGGATAAACCTAAGGTGTATTTGATTAAAAAGTAGGTGTTATGTCTTAGAAATCCTGTAAGTAATTTTTCATGATATGTTTCCTTACCTTATGCATTCTAGTTTATGTCAATTTAGATAACTAGAAGGAACATGTTTAACATTGAAAGTTATAGATGTGGAAAATATGAGAATTATGAAAATATATTTCCTAAGTGGAAATCCCATAAAGTGAATCAAGAAGTTGGTATGAGTATTGGTTATACTTATGAATATAAAGATACTACAAATGACACAAGAAAGCTATGTGATTCTCTTCCAATATTTTTAAAATTAAACATAAGAATAATTATTTAATTGAGGTTTAGGAACCTTAATAATTTATTCATATTTCATATTATAGGAAATAGTTATTGATGAATAATTTTATGAAGCATGAGTAATGTTTTAATAATAAATTTGGATGATTTAATTGTATATGTTTTGGAATTCAAAGATTATGTTATACGAATCATGAAATATGTAAGTATTTTCATTATAATTTTTTCATCAAGGAGTGAAAATGATATGTTTAATGGTGATGAAGACTTATAAAATTGATATTTTTATCAAGGTAAGGTAACCCTTAATGTGATCAAGATGATGATAAAATTTTGTTTATCTTGGATAATGAGATAATTAATTTGGATAAAGTAAATTGGATAGGATTGATTACTCTGGATCTGATTTTATATTTGTTGAAAAAGTGGTCTATGTCATCATGGATGAAGTTTAAAACTTCTTGGATTTAAATAATATATCCATTAACCTTTGGAATAAAGAAGAAAACGTGTTTTCTAAAATTATTTATCATAATTTAGGTTATTACCATGTTTCAATATAATATATGATGAGGGTATTAACATGTTTGGAATGTGGAAGCCAAGAGATAATTTTTGATATATTGGGGATCAATGTTATGCTAAGTTGGTGTAAATATTTTTAAATTTTTAGATTTTAATCATTAATAAGGGTTATATGGTTAACCATTTATGGAATTTTTAAGTTAAATTTTTGATGAAGTTTTTGAGATTAAATTATTATCTCACCACATGAGGATTTATAAATATTAGATAACCTACTCTAAATTTTTTTTATTTATGGTAACTAAAGATATATGGGATGACTTATCATGGATCTCATGATCTATTAGTGCTTCAGGAATGAAAAATCTAACTACCTTTTTGGAGAAATAGGTGAAGTGTAAATTGGTCAATATATGACCAAAGGGTGAGATTTTACTTATTAAAGGGAAATAAATTCAGTAAGTTTGACTTATCATGAATATTATTCAACCGTAGGGAAAGTATCATGAAACTAAAAAGGTTATCTTAGTACATTCATTTCTGATAAATCAAATGGTCCCTTAGATACTCCCTTATTTATAGATTTTTTATTGTTAAATTTTTTATAAACAAGTTCTCTTTCACTCTCCTCTTGAGCTTGATAATTATATTTCTCTTCCATGTCTATTTATTCACTTGCCTCCTATGTTATACTATGTGGAAACCCAACTATATGTTACTCTGGTCAACTGTTATGGTTCCAACTTTCTTTTTTAAAGTAATTTTTAGTGTTTATTTTTATGATGTTGCATTCTATTAAAGGAACTTAAAAGTATGAAACCTTTGGTAACTCATACAAATTTCAAGGGTGAAATTCAATTTAAGGGGGTATAATGTTACACCCTGAGATTTTGGGAAATATTTTTTTTGAATTAATTTAAACTTTTTGATAATTTTAATTTCACACAACACTGAAAATAGTTTTTTTATATTAAATAACTATGTTTGGATTGTGTTATATGCAACACAAAATTATCATTCACAATAAAATACATAAAGTTTATCATTCTCTACATTTAATACCAAGGTTATAATATGTTACATGCAATATTGACTTTCTTTGATGGCTTATGTAACACACATGACCGAGTGTTACCAAACTATAATATATTATTAAAAATGTTATTCTTTAACAAGTTATAACTTAGTTGTTAAATTGAAGTTAATAAATATGATTAAATAACTTATGAAAATATATGTTTGAATTCATTAGTTACAAATGAATTAGAAATGAATATAAGAACCAATTTAATATAAAGGGAATGTTTTTATAGAAAACTATTTTTATGCTCACAAATCTATTTTATACTAATAAAATAAATTAATTACAATTAGTGAGTGATGTTAATATATTATATATATATATAAATATTCAATCAAATATTTTTTATATTTCTCCAATAGATTTTATAATTATAATATAGGAACAAACCTAATTTCACATATAAAAACCTATATTCTTATTAAGACACTTTTACTTCCTTTTAATGAAGAACCTATATTAAACCTAATTTTTGACACTTATATAAATATTATATGTAAAAATAAATTAATATATGAAATACGAACATAAAAATTTGGTTAGGTTTATTTTTTATTATTTTTTAATGAGGTTTCTTATTTTGATGAATAGTGAAAATGCTGAATTTTAATTTAAAACTTATTTTTCATATAATTTAATTATATAGTTAAATTATATTTTTAATTGGCCTTAAATTTTAATTAGATTATATTTTTATCAATTAATCCAATTTAATTCATTTAAATAAATTTCACTATGAAATAAGAAATAAAAACATAGCAAACGTTTGAATGTTTTTACTTTAAAAAACCTGCATTATCATCCTATATGCGGGATTAAATTTAAATTAATTTATAAAAAATAGATGATTTATATTTTTCAAAATGGATTTAATATTTTTAATTATAACAATTTATAATTTCTAATAATATCAACATATTTTTTGACCAAAAATATTAGTGAATGTAATTAAAATTAATGATAGTGCTAAAAGTAAAATTAAGCTTAACAAGGAAATAAACCTTAAACTTAAGGGCCCAAATGAACTAACCACTTTTCCAAAACAAATTTTATGTCCATGATTCTTCCATTAAACTTCCTTTATTGAGTTTTGTTTTTTTTATTACTTTATTAGGTAAAAACATGGGTACACCTAACTTGTTTTACAAAATACCAAGTGAGTCATTTCCCTCCCCTATAAAAGGCCACCACCACTCCCCCAACCTCACACCTCTCAAACCACTTAGTTAAGTAAAATATATTCCCAATAAAATTTCTAAAATACTTCCCTTACTTCTTTAATCCTTCCTTTTGGTATAAATAAATCCATATAATCCCTTTGATGAAAACCAAAAGGAGTTACCAAAAGAAGAGGTAACATCCTCCCACAAGCTCCTTTATCTTATTTTCATTCTCCACCCCCACCATTATCATTATTCCATGATTACAAAAAAAACACCAGTATCCTCAATATACTTATATGTAACACCCCAAGCTTCCACAGTATGTTTCCCTTTGAATATTATAATAGCTTACATTGTACACAACTTCGAGATTCTAACACACCGCGACCAATCAAACTAGTCATTATGAATAGTAATACCCACTTTTTGAAATTTTATAAATTTTATTTTTCAAAATGGATTCATTTTTGAAGTTGGAATATCAAAATTAGCTTAGGGTGAATTTTTGGTATTTTTCTGAAATCTTTCAATTTTTAATGAATAGTGAAAAACACTGCGTTATTGGTTAAAATCGACTTTTTATTTAAATAATTATTTATTTTATTTAAATTAATTTTAGGCAAAAATATATACATAATACCTATATAAGTTAAATTTAATTCATTGGAGTCAATTTCTAATAAGTTTAGATATATAAAAATTTTATTGAACTTTTTACCATCTTTTACCCACCTCCTAGGAGCATTTGCAAATTTCCATAAAACTTAATTTTACCACTTCTGTGAGTTTAATTTCAAAAATAAAAGAGACACGGTTAATTTTAGTAAGTAAAACGTGATTCAATAAGATAAAATAATTTTTGGAAAATAGTAACTTTTGACTTTTATTTACCACAGTTAAAAGTAAATAGGGTAATTAAGGGTAAAAATGATATCATAATTACCCAAACATGTGTCCTAATTATATTTGATAAATATAATTCGACCAAAAAAACCTTAGGAATAAAATATTACCCCCTTTGGTCCACTTGGATTAGATTAGGACATTTATTATTATTTTATTTTAAGAAGAGTTAAAAGAGTTAAATTCAAAGTTTTAAAACTAAACTATTTTTAATATAGGGTTACACACAATATAAATTAGACTATAAATATTAATTAGAAATATAAAAATATTTCCTACATAATTTTATTTTATTTATAATTTTTATACATTAAATAATTTAATTTATTTATGACACAATGATGATGCAGTAATTACCTTATTAATGAGATATTAAAATAATTGATATTATAAATATCCAAATAAATGTAAATAGAGACTTATGATGAATTCCACTAATTTTATAGTTTAATATGACATTTTAGGATTGGTTAAATAAATTTTATTTTAAGTGATAAAGTTTTAATGGCTTTCAAAATAATCAAATACTAAATAGTTTCAGAATTGAAAAAAAATTGAGTTTTTAAAACAAATATTATATTATTAATTGATATAATATTCATTAAAATATAATGTTCGGTAAAAATACTTAGATAAGGATATATATATTAATAATTAACCACTTGGGGTTCTCTATTCAGATTATAGTAAGTTTATTAACCATACAATATAAAAATACAAAGAGACGTGGTAAATGTCAAACTATTTAACTAGGAGTTAAATCTAAAATATAATGTTAATATGGTGACCTAAACCTATCTAAAACCCATTGGTTGAGATTTTTTCGACCCATCCCCACCTTATAATCTAAATAAATTATTTTTGATTCATTAGAAACCGAAAAATAGTTTATTATAAAATAATATTTCAAGCTTTTCCTAAAGTGACCATCACCTCTCTTATAAAAGGGCACTTCCCATTCTCTTAAAATCACACCTCCGAAGCCATTTTTATTGGCCCAAATATACCCAAATATTCTCCCAACTTTCCTCCCTTAATCCTAGATTCCTTCATTTGGTCATAAATCCAACCTAAGGAGCCCTTTTGATCAAATCAAAATGAATAACCCGAAGAAGAGGTAAATATTTCATCACCTCTTTCAAGTTATTTTCATCTTCCACTTCTTCTTTATTTGTTTTTTACATACCAAAATAATAAATTCAGTACCTTATACATACTTTGATGTTATTATAAATATGTTACAACCAAATTAGTTATTATATCCATCCTATAAATGACAAAGTCAGCATACGTGCGTACGTACGGCTTACCGTCTCCACATCGTGGTGTAGTTTGTTATTCAAACACTACATTATTTAGATGGGTATAATAATTAGTATAAATAATTTAAATAATAAATATAACATGTTAATGATTATTTATATATGATACACCATCTAATTACATACAATTTCACCATCAATATAATGATATTGTCGCTCGTGCGTATGTATGGATTATCGTCTCCACGAACACGATGACATTCATTTCCCCATCATAACTATTAAAGAATAATTTTCATTTTATGACTAAAAATAATGTTTATGAACATAATATAATTATTTATATGAATCAAATACATCTTATCCATAACAAACATGGCTTTCTTAACCAATCATATAATGGAAAATGAATTAGTTAACACCCGAAATGATGATACTTCTGAAATATTATTAACAAATAAATATTAGAGGATCATATATGATATCATATTTAGGTATATAGTTCTTGTATAATTTAATAAAAATTATTTAAATATTATACATGAGTTTAACATACCATCGACCAAGGAAAAGTACAAGGTAAGGGTTAATTCCTCAATCTCATTATTATTTGAGATTTTTTATGGGTAAGTTTTTACTGGGAAATATATATTATCCATGTCCATGTTTCATAAAAGAGTTTTCAAAGGGATTATTTTTTAAGGGAATCGTTTATTAAAACATCATTTTAAATGTTTTAAATATTTATTCTTCTAAATCATTCCCATTAATGTCCATGTTTTCAAAATGGTTTTTTAAGGATTTATTTATATGGACATGAATGTTTTTAAAATGTTAATTCCATTAAAAAGTTTCAAAGTGGTATGGGACACTTTTGATTCATAAATTTATTTAAATATCTTCCTTTCTAAATTGTGTGACTTTTGAATGTTTTCATGAGAATTTATATTTCCCTCAAAGAGTTTTATAAATAATTTTCATCTATTTCAACATCCTTTGATGGATTTTAAACTTGTTTGAGGTTGATTTATTATGATAAAAATCTTCCATATTGTATTGAAGTTTTTGTGATATGTTTGACTATGGATGTATTATTTTTATATCATTCATAGTTTATGGTTAAAGTATTGACATTTTGTATGATAGTTCTAATATGAATGTTTATGTAATGTTTCAACCTTTTCATCTGAGGAATGTATTAGACATAGTAAGTGACGGGTGGAGCCTGCTATAGCTCCTCGATGCATCAGTAGGTCTCATGAGACAATTAGATGTGGAATTGGTCAAGGACTTTCCCAATTTGATATATGGTTTTGGACGAGGACTTAATCATTTTTAGACGTCTTGGCCGAGGCCTTGACAAAATGTTTCAGAATGTCTGGAATTATATATTCCCTCATTATGAAAATAATATTGATGGTTCATGTGGTTATTCGACGTGTAGAATACCCATGCCTATGTTTTATTATGGAATTATTTACTCAACTCATATTTCTGTCATAAATTGTTCATGTTTATTATTTGTAAAGGAATTTTTTTTCAATTATTCACCATGCCTATTGTTTATGTTATCTTCCTCTGTATTTCTTACCCTTTCTAAGTGTTTGAGCTTACCCCTTTCTTGTGTTTCATTTTCCCATGATATGAAGAAGTTAGTCATGGGTGACTTATAGGCATAATCTAGGAGGATTGGATGTTTTTATTGGAATAAATTAGTGTTGTATTTCTTTTCAAGTTATAATGTTGAACTTATGTATGTATATTGTTTCCAATAATACTAAACTAATTGGTCTTTCGGGACATTATTACTTATATCATTCCAATGTTATGTAATAAAGCACCGACTCTAGGTAACTAGGGTCAGGGAATTATATTTGGTATCAGAGGAAGTTTAGTACAAACTTTGGAAACTAGATTTAGAAAAACTTTGATTAGATCACATTACCCTAAGATATACTTTGAGGATTAGAATAGATAAACTTCCTAGAATTTTGGTACTATAGATATTTTGTGAATTTTCCAATCAATACATCCCTATCTAGATACGAGCAGGTAGAGGCAACTCTGGCACAGATGTACCTAGGGGTAAAAACTGAAAACACCGCTTTGAGCTAAACTCGAACGGGAACTGGTGCCTGACAACGGGCCTTGTTTCACTCTCGGTTATGACACTCCTGGGGGATATGCTTAGGATAATTATCATTTTCTTTACAAAAAATTATGAAGGATTTATGAGTATATACCTCCTCAAAGAAAACATTTTTATGATTATGGATTATATCCATAAACTATCCAATTTATGTTAAGTGTTTTACAAGTTCGTAATTATGTATTGTGATTCATAAACTAATCTACATTATGCCATTGTTTAGAAATGGAACCTAGTGTAAGGAATGGAAAATGTATCAACACACGTCATCCATGTATAGACCGCCCTTCTACTCAATATAATTATAATGGAGATGGTGATGTAACTGGTGCTGATCATCTTGTCACCATACTGGGACAACTCACTCAAGTTATGAATAATAACCTTACCCATATGGAGCACCCTGATCTACAACATAGAGGATCAATGTTAGAACACTTCTTGAGGAAATAACCATCAATATTCAATGTGAGTACAAATCCATTAGTAGTTGAGAAATGGATAATTTCCTTAGAGAAAATATTTCATGATTTGGGGAGTAGTGAAAGGGAAAAAGTTTTCATGAAAGTTTATCGCCTTATGGGAGATGTAGATATATGGTGGTAATTGATTAAAAAAACAAATGAATATAAATAATTATCAAACATGTAATGGAAGGAGTTTAAATATATTTTCTTAGAAAAATACTTTCCTCGTGACCATCGAGTGGATATGGAAAGATAATTTCTAAGTCTGAGGAAAAAGGAGGATGAGAATGTCGCAAAGTATGAGGCTAAATTTACAAGGTTATCAAGGCATGATATATATTATATATGTAACCCGAGAAGTAAGATTTATCATTTCTTTGATGGGTTAAAACCATTTCTCTGTCGATCATTAGTCTCGCAATCCTTCTCATCATATGAAGATATTGTCTCATGTTCTATCAAGACAGAAAAAGAATTCTCTAAGTCTTATGACTTTAAAGAAAAGAAATATAAGAAGAGATATGCTTAACACTCTGGGAAAGTAAATAAGGAAATAGGGAATAAGGGAAGATTTTAATTTCCACCCTGTGATTATTGTGGATGGAATCACCCTAGTGCTTGTCTAAAAGGAAAAGGAGTATGCTTCAAATGTGGACAGAAATATCATCTTACTAGTGATTTTAAGGGGAATAAAGAAGCTACCAATGTTCAATGATAAAATTTTAGGGAGATGGGAAATTATTCAAATGATTTTTCTAAGAATCAGGGAAACTTACCTTAAAAAAGGCCAAGAGATCAAGGATAAGCTTATGTGATCACTACTACTGAGGTTGAATCTCTGAAAGACGTGGTGGTAGGTAATTTAATGGTTTCCTAAAGTTTAGCCAATGCTTTATTTGATTCTGGATCATCACATTGTTTAATATATTCTCATTTTTCTAAGAAAATTAGATATTTCCAATTTGATTTAAAAAGGGAGTTGTCAGCCAAAACTCCTAAGGGAAGTATCATGGTAATAAAGTTTTGTGAATCAGTCCCCATTAAGGCATATAAACGATATTTATCTGCTGATCTAATCATCATACCCATGATTTAATTTGATATAATCCTCAATATGTATTGGATTTTGGACCATTATGTGAAAATTTATTATTAGAATAAAGAGGTTACAATTCTCAATGATGATAAGGAGTACCTTATCTTTAGGGCAGAAACATCACTATTTGATTCTTATCTCGATCCACCACCATTAGCTCTACTAAATTCAATTATTGGGGAGGAAGATAATGAAATAACTATGGGTTAGGAAAGGAATGTTCAAATAGAGTATGTACCAATTGTGCAAGATTATATTGATGTGTTTCCACAGTATTTACCTGGACATCCTCTAGAATGAAAAATTGAGTTTTCCATTGACTTAATTTCTGGTTCAAGGCCCATATCAAAGACCCCTTATAGAATAGCCAATGTGGAATTAGTGGAACTAAAGAAACAACTAGATAAATTGCGTAATAATGGATTTATATGCCCTAGTGTTTCTCCATGGGGATCCCCTATTCTTTTTGTTAAGAAGAAAGATGGATCTATGAGGTTGTGCATTGACTACAAGGAGATCAATGCTATAATAATAAATAAAAAGTATCCCCTACCTCGCATTGATGATTTATTCGACCAAATTCATGGAGCTCAATATTTTTCAAATATTGACCTATGATTTGGATATCATCAGTTTTGTTCGAAGAAGGAATACATTCTGAAAACAGCATTTCAAATGAGGTAGGGGCATTACAAGTTTACAGTAAAACCTTTGGGATTGACTAATACACCCTCTATCTTTATGGATCTAATGAATAATGTTTTCAATAAATATATTGATGAATTTTTAGTGTTATTTATTGATGATATCTTGGTATACTCTAAAAGAAACGAAGATCATGAAAATCACTTGCGCATTATTCTAAAGACTCTTATAAGAAATAAATTATATGGGAAGTGTAGAAAGTGTGAATTCTGGCTTCAAGAGATTTCTTTTCTTAGAAATACTGTCTCTAAGGATGGAATATCTATTGATACTTTAAAAACCAAGGAAATCTAAGAATGGCCAACACCGACGAGTATAAATGAGGTACGTCATTTTATTGGTTTAGCAGGTTCTTATCGATGTTTTGTCTATAATTTTTCTGGGTTGGAAAACCCATTAACCAATCTCACGCATAAAGGGGTTAAATTATTTTCAAAAAAAGATTTTGAATAATGTTTTGAATAAATTAAGAGAAGATTAGTCAATGATCCTATCTTGACCCTACCATCAGGGAACAATGGGTTTGTTATTTATAGTGATGCTTCAAATAAAGGACTTGGTTGTGTCCTAATGTAGAGTGATAGAGTTATTTCCTATTCATCATGACATCTAAAAATTCATGAGAAAAAACTATCCCACTCATGATCTTGAGTTATCAGCTATAATATTCGCTCTGAAGATATGGAGACACTATCTCCATGGTAAAAAATGTAAGATTTATACTGATCACAAGAGTTTGAAGTATATTTTCTAACAAAAAGAACTAACCATGAGGAAAATGATATGGCTTTAACTACTCAAGGATTATTATTACACAATACACTACCACCGGGGGAAGGCAAATAAGGTGGCATATGCTTTGAGCAGAAATGATCATGTATTTTTGAACAAGATGAGAGTTTAAAAGGATAATATTTTTATGGATCTAGTAAAGATGAATATGGGAATAACCATGGAAGGTGAAACATCAATACTTCTTCAAATGGTTTCCAAACCATCTTTACTATAAAGGATAAAAAGTTATCAGACTAATGATGAGGATTTTCAAAAGAAGATTAAATCTATAAATGATGGGAGATTGAGTGACTTCATATATGAAGATAGAATTTTAAAATTTGGGAAGAGACTTTGTGTTCACAATATACCTGATCTAAAAATGGAATTATTGGATGATTCTCATAGCTCCAATTTCTCTATAAACCCAGGGAGAACCAAGATGTATATATATTTGAAGGAAAAGTTTTGGTTGGAAAACATGTATAGGGAGATTGTTGATTTTTTGTCAATATGTATGGTTTGTCAACAAGTGAAAGATGGAAGGAAACAGCCTAGAGGAGTCATACAAACTCTTCCCATACCTGAGTGTAAATGGGATTATATTATGATGGACTTTTTCATGGGGCTACCAAAGACTCCTAGAAGGAATGATGAAATATGGTTCATTGTTGGTCTTCTTACCAATTTAGCACATTTTCTTTCTATAAGAGAAGATTTTCCACTTGAATGTTTAGAAAGACTGTATATTAATGAATTTGTAAGACTTCATGGAGTACCCCTATCGATTTTTTCTTATCGTGATCCCCATTTTACATCACGATTCTAGAAAAGTCTTTAGAAATTCCTGGATACTGAACTTCATTTGAGCACTGCCTACCACCCTCAAACTGATGGAAAATCAAAACGGACTATTCAAACCTTAGAAGACATGTTGAGATCTTTATCACCTGACTTTCAAGGTATGTGGGATCAATATTTACCTATGGTAGAATTTTCCTATAACAATAGCTTCCATTCAAGTATTCAGATGGCACCATATGAAGCGTTATATGGAAAGAGATGTCACACACCAACATGTTGGGATGATGTTGGTGAAAGAAAAATCGTAGGCCCAGAACATGTTGAGAAATGATAGAAAAGGTTAAGGTTATCCAAACCCACATCAAAGTAGCCCAAAGTAGGCAAAAGATATATGCTGATAATCGTAGGAAGGATTTGGAATTTCAAGTAAGAGATTATGTTTTCTTAAAGTTATCTCTTTTGATTGGTGTTATAAGATTTAGTAAGAGGGGTAAATTGAGTCCTAGGTACATTGGACCATTCGAAATTCTAGAATGAATTGGGGTTGTAGCTTACCATTTGGAAATGCTGCCAAGTCTCTCCCAAGTTCACAATGTGTTCCACGTATCACAGTTGAGAAAATATATGTCTGGCCCAACGCATGTACTCACATATGAGGAAATTGAACTGAAACCTGATCTGTCTTATTGTGAAGAGACTTTCAAGATTCTTAATACTAGAGAACAAGTGTTGAGAAACCGGATGTCTCGTCTAGTAAAAGTTCTATGGAGAAACCATAATATGGAAGAGGCAATGTGGGAACCAGAGGAACTTATGATGAAGAACCACCCAAATCTTTTTGTGCGGTAGTATTCAAGAAATTTCGAGGATGAAATTATTTGAAGGAAAGAATAATGTAACACCTCAAGCTTCCATAGTACGTTTCCCTTTGAATAATGCAATAGCTTGCATTGTACGTAACCTCGAGATTCTAAGACACCACGACCAATCAAACTAGCTGTTATGAATAGTAATACTGGCTTTTTGAAATTTTATAAATTTTATTTTTAAAAATGGACTTCATTTTTTAATTCATAATATTGAAATTAGCTTAGGGTGAATTTTTGGTATTTTTCTAAAAACTTTCAATTTTTGATGAATAGTGAAAAACACTGCAATATTGGTTAAAACCGACTTTTTATTTAAATAATTATTTATTTTAATTTAATTTATTTTAGGTAAAAATAGATACATAATACCTATATAAGTTCAATGTAATTAATTGGAGTCATTTTATAATAAGTTTATATATATATATATATATATATATTATTGAACTCTTTACCGTCTTTTACCCACCTCCTAGGAGCATTTTCAAATTTGCATAAAACTTAATTTTACCACTTCTGTGAGTTGAATTTCAAAAATTCTAGAGACACGATTAATATCAGTAAGTAAAATTTTATTCAATAAGATGAAAATGATTTTTTTTGAATAGTAACTTTTGAATTTTATTTACCATGGTTAAAAGTAAATAGGGTAATTAAGGGTAAAAATGATATCATAATTACCCTAACATGTGTCTTAATTCTATTGGATAAGAAGGAAAGGGGAGTGCACGAGGGTTACCAAGAGGTGCGCATTTATAGAAAATGGGGAAACATATCTGATAGTGATAAAGAAAATGATGGTTGCATCCGGGCTTCCTACAGTGATGTTGTCCAAGGTGGGAGGAAGGTGTCTGAGAATGAACAGTCTAGCCCAACATGAAGAAGGTTGAAGAAAGATTATTCTTCTCTGCCAAATCCAATGCCTACAAGGTCTTCTGTTGGGAAAGAGGGATGGGCTATACAGTCCTCTAAGGAGTTTCTGTCTTTGGAAAAATTGAATCTTCGAAGGAAGTATGCCAAGATTCTGAAGCACTATGAAAGCTCGGAGTGGGAATCTACCACTGTAGATGATGTTATATCTCATGGATGCGGTGATTGACATGATTTTTATGATTTGTATATGTCCTTTCCTTTTTGTTGTACTTTCATGATGTTTTTCTTTTATTTTAATAAATGGTCAGAGGACTTTCCTCTGGGTATAATTCGACCAAAAACAACCCTAAGAATAAAATATGACCCCATTTGGTCCACTTGTATTAGATTAGGACATTTATTATTATTTTATTTAAATAAGAGTTAAAAGAGTTAAATTAAAAGTTTAATAACAAAACCATTTTTAATATAGTGTTACACACAATACAAATTCAACTATAAATATTCATTAGAAAGATAAAAATATTTCATACATAATGGTATTTTATTTATAATTTTTAGACATTAAATAATTTAATTTATTTATGACACAATGATGATGGAGTAATTACCTTATTAATGAAATATTAAAATAATTGAAAATTATAAATATCCAAATAAATGTAAATTTAGACTTCTAATGAATTACACTAATTTTCTAGGTTACATGTTAGTGTTGTTTAAATAAATTTTATTCAAAGTGATAAAGTTTTAATGACTTTCAAAAAAATCAAATACTAAATAGTATCAGAATTGACATAATTGAGTTTTTAAAACAAATACTATATTATTAATTGATATAATATTCATAAAAATCTAAGGTTCAGAAAAAAGACTTAGATAAGGTTATATATATTAATAATGAACCACTTTGGGTTCTCTTGGTAGTTTATAGTAAGTTTATTAACCATATAATATAAAAATACAAAGAGACATGATAAATGTCAAACTATTTAACTTAGAGTTAAATCTAAAAGATAATGTTAATATGGTGAACTAAACCTATCTAAAACCTATTGGTTGAGATGTTTTAGACCCATTACCACCTTATCCTATAAATTAATCATTTTAGATCCATTAGAAACCGAAAATTATTTTATTATAAAATAATATTTCCAGCTTTTCCTAAAGTGACCCCCACCTCTCTTATAAAAGGGCACTTCCCCTTCTCTCAAAATCACACATCCAAATCCATTTGGCTCGGAAAACCTCTGACCAAATATCCTCACAACTTCCCTCCCTTCATCCTAGAGGCCTTCCTTTGGTCATAAAGGAAACCTATGGAGCCCTTTGGATCAAATTAAATGGAAGAACCCGAAGAAGAGGTAAATATTTCATCACCTCTTTCAAGTTATTTTCTTCTTCTACTTCATCTTTATTTGTTGTTTCCATACCAAAATAATAAATAAAGTACCTTATACATACTTTTATGTAATTATAAATATGTTACAACCATATTTTTTATTCTATCTATCCTATAAATGATAAATTCACCATACGTGCGTACGTACGGCTTACCGTCTCCACGTCGTGGTGTAGTTTGTTATTCAAACACTTAATTATTTGGATGGGTATAATAATGAGTATAACTAATTTAAATAATAAATATAACATGTTAATGATTATTTATATATGATATACCATCCAATTACATATTATTTCTTCATCAATATAATTATATTGTCACTCCTGCGTACGTACGTATTATCGTCTCCACGAACGCGATGAGATTCATTTCCCCATCGTAACCATTCAAGAATAATTTTTAGTTGATGACTAAAAATAATGTTTATGAACATAATATAATTCTGTATATTAATCATATACATCATATCCATAACAAAAATGGCTTACGTAACCAAGTATATAAAGGAAAACGAATCATTTAACACCTGAAATGATGATACTACTGAAATATTATTAACAAAGAAATATTAGAGGATCATATATGAAATCATATATATGTATATAGTTATTTTATAATTTAATAAAAATTATTTAACTATTATAGAAGAGTTTAATGTACCCTCGACCCAGGAAAAGTACAAGGTAAGGGTTAATTCAACAATCTCATTATTATTCGAGATTGTTTATGGGTATGTTTTTACTGGGACATATTTATTATCCTTATCTATGTTTCATAAAAGAGTTTTCAAAGTGATTTATTTTGAAGTGAATATTTTATTAAAACATCATTTAAAAAGTTTTAAATATTTATTCATCTAAATCATTCTCATTAATATTCATATTTTCAAAATGGTTTTTTAAGGATTTATTTATATGGACATGAATGTTTTTAAAATGTTAATTTCATTAAAAAGTTTCAAAGTGGTATGGGACACTTTGATTCAAAAATCTCTTTAAATGTATTCCTTTCTAAATTGTGTGACTTTTAAATGTTTTCATGAAAAATGGATATTTCTCTCAAAGATTTTTACAAATCATTTTGATCTATTTTAACATCCTTTGATGGATTTTAAACTATTTTGAAGTTGATTTATTATGATATATATATTCCATATTGTATTGAAGGTTTTATGATATGTTTGAATATGGATATATTATTTTTATACCATTCATAGTTTATGGTTAAAGTATTGACATTTCATATGCTAGTTCTAATATGAATTTTTATGTTATGTTTCAATATTTTTATATGAGGAATGTTTTGGACATAGTAAGTGATGGTTGGAGCCTTTTATAGCTCCTCGATGCATCAGTAGGTCTCATTGAACAATTAGCCTTGGAATTGGATAAGGACTTTCCCAATTTGGTATATAGTTTTGGCCTAGGACTAAATCATTTTTAGACGTCTTGGCCGAGGCTTTGACAAAATGTTTTAGAATGTATGGCATTATACATTCCCTCATTATGAAAATAATATTGATGGATCATGTGGTTATTCGACTAGTATAATACCCATGACTATTTTTTATTATGGAATTATTTACTCAGATCATATTTCTAACATAAAGTGTTCAAGTTTATTATTTGTAAAGGCATGTGTTTTCAATTATTCATCATGCCTATTGTTTATGTTATCTTATGTTGTATTTCTTGCCCTTATTGAGAATTTGAGCTCACCCCATTCTTATGTTTAATTTTTCCAAGATATGAATAAGTTATTTATGAGTGAATTACAGAAATAATCTAAGAGGATTGTATGTTTCTAATGGAATAAATTATTGTTGTATTTATTTTCAAGTTGTAATGTTGAACTTGTGTATGTATTTGTTTCCAATAACACTAAACTAATCTGTCTTTTGGGACTTGATTCCTTATATCATGCCATTGTTTTGTAACAAAGCACAGAATCTAGATAATTTGGGTTAGGTCATTACATTATATGTGTTTATGATAAGTTTTATACCTAAAATTACACACATATCCATCTAATGGGTAACGAACATATTGTTTATGTGTACAACGAACTACTGCCACACAAAACGACAATTTTTCATTGTTTTACCAACGTTTATGGTTGGTAATTATGATGGAAAAGATGTTTATATATGATATATATAATAATTATTATATCTTTAATCTTTTATAATTTTTTTACAACACATATCTTTATACTCTATATTTTGTGTAAATACGATAATTTAATTTGAGGAAGTGTGGATCACCACCCCCTTAAAGCAATGTGGTTCGTTAACATACTACATGAAATGTGTTAAGGATGTGTTTTGTCAAATTATATGATATATATGAAATAATAATTCTAATATAATTATATTATATACATATATACATATATGTAATTTACTTTCTTTATTTCAATGCGATATTAAAACAGAAATAGCATTCATGTGTATGCACAGCCTACCGTCTCCATTAATGGTGGATTCCATTTCATACTTCTATATTAAATAAAATTGTATAATAAAAATATAATTAATATAAATTATGTTTATATGATGGTTTAAATTCTAGAAATCATGATATAAGTATAATAACGAAAGATATAACAAATTAAGACACATGAAAAGAACAAATTGGATATTACCTAAAGTAAAACCTTAACATAGTTTTGTTAACAAGAGGGTAATATAATGTCATAATAAAAACATATATGGTATTAGATATAATAATATGGTTCTTTTATTTATTTATAATATACTTATATTTAGTATATTATAATTCTGTATGAGTACGATGAGACTCGAGACACTAGGTAAGGGAATTTCATCTAACTTTTTATTTCCATGAGATACATGCTTTATTCACAACCCATTACTTTTGAGTGGTGTGTATAATTACCATGGATTTATTATATGTTTCTTATACTAAAATTTATTGGTATTTACATATCCATTCTATGATATTTCTTTAATGGGTTCTATGTTTCCAAAGTTATGAAATTGGTAAAGTAATCTTGTCTCAATTTTCCTTCTATGAGACACATGCCATGTTATGCACCTATATTTTTCATGAAGTGTATATACTGACTTTGAAATTTTATATAATTAATATACTTATTTTCATTATATTTTAATATTAATTTAGTTTCATTTTCTTAAATGGGTATTATGGTCCAATGTTACTAAGTGGAAAGATTTTATTGAAATAATCTCATCACTTTTTGAGATTGTTTATAATTATGCTTCCTTTGATAAAATATTATGATCCATATCTCAATAACACTCAATATTTTTCTTCTCTTATGGTTATTCATGATATATTCTTGTATTTTTACCATTTTTCCACTCTTTGGTACATAATATAGTTAACAAAGTTTTTTTAAGAAAGCTCGAATTTACCTACTCTTCGGTCAGAATTCTTTATTCCTTCAAACCATGTTTTCTAAAAATAAAAGTTTCCAAAACTATTCTAATATTCTCCTATTATCATTATAATAAGTTTATACCCATGATTTACCTTTTAAAAAATATATTCAAAAGGTAATATTCTAGTCGTTTTCTGGTCAAGACACTTTTCTAAACTTTTTATAGTGCAAAAGGAATGTTTAGCATGTACGGATTTACCCAGTGTCATGATCGCCATTCCCTTGAATCTTACTATACAAGATTACGATGTTATTTTTTGAAATAAAATGATATCCTATTATTTTATAAATTATTTGTTTAAAATTTTCCTTCGATGAAAAATTTTTTCAAAAATATTTTATCTGTAAAATGTATTTAAAATGATTTCAATGCTTCTTTTATAAGTTTTCAAAGTATTTTTAAGGAGAATGGTTTTAAGAAAAATTAAAGATTATTTTATAAGTTTTCAAGGGAAATTGTTTAAAAAATGTTTTCAATATTCTTTTATAAGTTTTCAAGATTTTTCCAATCTTCTTTTATTAGTTCTCAATGAAAAGGGGTTATTAAAATTTCATTAAGACTCCATTATAAGTTTTCAAGGTTATATTTTAAGAAAATGGTTTTAAAAAGGTTTTATGTTTTAAAAATAAATTTTCAAAGAAGAAAGGATATTTTCCTCAAGAAATGTTTTTAAAATATCTTTCAAAATTATTTCCCATCTAAGATGGAATCTATTATTGTTACTCATGACTTTCTGGGGAAATGATTAAATTTTTCCATTAATATAATTCATCTAAATGGTTTATGTTTTGAGTTAATGATGTTTATGAAAAATCATTTTTATTTCATGGGTTATATGTTTATGAAACTCTTTCCACTTCCACGGGTTATATGATTATGAAACCTATTTCACTTTAATGGTTTATACCATAATAAATGCTTATGAAACCTGATTCCTTTCACAGGTTATTCTCAGATGAAATTATTTTGAAACATATATATTTTCTATAGTTTATGATATGATTAAATTTTTATGATACCCATTTCATTTGATGGGTTATGATATGATGTTTATTAAACCCATCTCTCTTTTTGGGTCATGGTATGACGTAAGTTTTATTATCTTGTTGCACATCTATGTAGAGTTTTATCATGTGACAGGTGGGACCTATATATTTATCCAATACATTGGGTAATGATAAATGTTTTATAAGATCAAGAGGGTATAAGATAGGTAATACCAAGCCCAAAACAATAGGGTTTATGGGAGGGAATCCCAAGCATAAAACAAGAGGGAATCTTAATCCCGAAACTAGATGGTACACGGGTGGACATCCCAAGACCAAAGAGTGTACACGGGAGGGCTTCCAAAGATCAAAACAAGAGGGAATATTAAGAAGAAGAAAAGAGGGTACACATGTGGACGTACCAAGCCCAAAATAAGAGGGTGAATGGGAGGTAATATCAAGCCCAAAGTAGGTACATAGGTTATTAGCCCAAGCCTAACATGTTTTAAAGGTATTGGTAGGTATCCTTAACATATGATTTTCTATGTTTATGTGTATGCCAAAAATATCATGTATTATTCATGTGATATTATTATGCTCTTGTTTACCTTATGATTCATGTATTATGAACTACCAATTTTTATGTCATGATTGATTTTTATGATCATTCATATGCAGGGTATGATCTTCTAATGTCATGATCGAATTCTCATACCCATATGCTCATGTTTATAGATATGTATCTCTACTGTTTACCCTTAACTACCATCTGAGATTTCCCATTTTTATGTTTCCTTCCTAGAGATATGAAGATATGTATTATTTATGGTGTTTCTAATAAGGGTTATAGTCAAGAAGAACCTAGTGGGATATAATATGCCTCGCTCATGTATCATCGTTTATGTTTCCATGTTTTCAAAGAAACTAAACTAATACGGTATTTGGGATTCTGTTTGTGTATTGTATTAAGTATTCCAAAAAAGTGATGTAATTTCTATTTATGTTAAGACTAGGTCATTATATCACCAGTTCCCGCATATCAAAGATTCCACAATCACATAACCCTTACATAGCCTTGTCTAACCCAACCACAAAACCTTCTTCAACTCTAGTGAGTCACATCTCAAGAAAACTTAGCTGAGAAGCCTAAACCGCATAACCTAATCACTTCTCATGCTCCTGATCCAACTCAATATACAAGAATATACTTACCCACAAAACACTTTCCTAGGCTAGGAACCCAATTGAACATGACCCTATTGAAACCAACCACAAGTTATAACACTTCCAAATAAGTGAACCGTCTCAAAAAACAAAAGGCATCCAGTGATTCTAAGCCTCAAACATGGTCTCTCCCTTCATGCACCATTTATAAAAGGTCCAAAGAATCTATTTTTTCTTCATGTACCAAAAAACACACATAAATCTGTTGAGCCCTCTCACAGGACACCCTTAATAGTCAAACAACTTTGACTCCCTACTCTAGAGTCATGTAAATAAGGCCACTAGGATCTCCCACTTATCCCTACCAATCAAGTCTCATGTCAAATCACTAGGTATAACCACCTAGGTCTATTCTAACTCATAGAAGGAAACAACTCATGGGGCATAAACATTAACCCATATCACCATACGACATCAACAAGACAAAACACTCTTTTATAGGGTCTTGCACCATAAAGGAAATGTATACCAACCAACTAACCACAACTAGAGAACTAATCTTCTCCAAGCATCTATACATCAGATCGATTCCTAGAGGACCCAGACATACAACCAAACTTAAAAAAATAAACATAAGGGGAACAAAGATCTTATACTTTCACTATAAAGAACCATTAGGGTCACTGTACCAACCATACACAAGAGCCACACCTACATCCTCATCGATGAGCACCTCATAGTGGATCCACCAAACCTTCCATCAGAAAGAAATCCATAAAATCACAAACTATAAGGCCTACAATATGTGGATCCTACATTCCTATCATGGTGAATGAGACGCCTCTTGCCTCTGTAGGATAATATTCAAAACCAACTCATAGGCCTCTGGCCAATGGGCCAAGATCATGAATTCCATCATAAATCATCAAATCCAAAGAACATGTGTGTCTCTCAAAGAAAAAATCATATACAGCTGTAACATCACAAATCCATAACTAAAATACCAGTACCTAGTAACTTGTACTTCCTACCAAAATAGGTGTTTAGAAAGTACTAGTCTGGTATCCATCACATGTTATGACATATTCCTATATATCCTTTGAACCAACACCAAATGGTGAAATAATGGGAAATTAACTCCTCTAATACCACTTTGTAACGTCCTATCCTAGTATCCACTAAACTAGTCCCCCAATCCAATCCTCCACATGACCTCATGTGGGCCTCCTCATATGTCAGAGGCTTCCTACTATAAGTGGTGGTCTAAGGTGGGTCTTTGAGAATACTATACCCCCATATTAGATTTCACAATTGGAATTAAATAACCAAACATCATACACATTAAAGTAATGTATAAGAATTAGTAAATTGAAACTAAACATGCGGTAATAAAATGAAAATACAATCAAGGCTCGAAAATCTATGTCATACATACAACTATGATCACCCACTTGGATCATCACGCATATAAAATAAATAACTAAAAAGTAAATACAATAATACCTAATGCAAACCCTAGTATATAACACAAACTCGGTCTCCAATACCCTATCAAGCTACTCCAACTTGGACAGTTGACTCCACATGAGTGTCCCTCTCAACCATGAAATCTAGGCCCATGGCCTAACCCATCATGCATCCATGATCAATCGTAAAAGCTGATAAAAGGTATGCACACATAAATAGGTCCATATAATAGGGGTGAGAAATAAATCCCAGTAGGCCATCCCCAATGGTGAACCTATAAATATCTTCTATAAGTTCATGTTTGTGAAATATGCTCAGCCCATTTGATATACAACAAAAAAATACAAATAAAACAATAGTCGATCCTTGGTTCTGAGACCTTTATTGACTATACCTACATCGGCCAATGTTGGAGTATCTCTGAGAATATCTCATTGATCATACATCCCAACTAACCTATGGGCTCCATACCCATGGCATCCACAACCAAACTTGACAAAACCAGGGACTCATCCATGATATTCCTATCATTAGGGGTACTAATCCAGGACATCCCCTACCATATCCTCATGAACCAAATATAATATTACACTTGGAACCTCAAAACATTTGTCCCAGTTACCAAAAAATCACTAATAATCCAATACCATCAGTCTGGAATCTCTCTCATTTACCATAATTGAAAATCTTTGAGCATCTGTCTGAACCAATACTATATTTCAAATTAATCATTGCTATAGAATAAGTCTAGCATTAAAACCATGGATGTCGATTGTTATTCCACAATCCACACTATATAGTATACCATTAACATCCATATAACCATTCTTTAACATAAACAACAAATTATACTTATTATGTCTAGAGCCTCTGTCTGACACCTAATCCATATTATACTTTCAATGCCTGGAATCTCAATCTAGCAACCATATATATATTTATAACATTTTTGGGCCCAGAGCATCAATATGTACCAAACCCAAGGAGAATTAGAATAATTTCAACCTCATATTCCACATGGCATACCATAATTTCCTAGAGCCTCAGTTTGGAACACTATCCATGAAGTATACTATCAACATCTAGAGCCTCATTTTGACACTATATCAGTAGTATTGTAACACCTTGACCCCTCTAGACCAGATCTAGTGCAATACTTATTACATTGGAATGCTCAAAATGAATGAAATCCCAAAGTAATGATCAGTTTAGTAGTATTGAAGAAACTAGATACATATATGTAACTCAAATTACATTGGGAATGGTAACAAAATACAATACATAACAAAAACTAAAAACTACATCCACAAAAACTCAATAAGTGATATCCTCTTCATAAGCTTCTGAAGTTAAAAAATGAAATGGGTAAGCTCAAATTCTTAGTAAGGGTTACAAATAGAGTAATCATGAATCAATATTAATTGAATCATAAACAACATGGCGTAGTCAATATGGCATGGTGAATAAATGAAAACGCATGCCATTAATAAACTGAGAATGAACCTGCATCCGTAGATATTTTCATAGTGAAAACCTCATGTATAGTAATAACTAATAATGAATAGATAGAATTATTATTATTTTGACGTCATGTATCTATCACATGATACCATAATACCGTTAAAATGGTTTAGTTTCGTGGGTAGAAACCCGTTTGATTTTTAGAAACAAACTGGAAGGGTTTGTCACCAACTGATTGACTCATGAGATCTATCGATCCATAGAGGGGAAATAGAAGGCCCCACTAGTCACTTAATTTCCAAATAATTCTTTATAAATTGATTTAATACAAGATTAATATTCCTTTTCAATATCTATATATAGTAGATGATACAGATTCATCAGTATTTCCACAGTTAAAACAACATTCCAAATAAACACCGTATATAAAATGGTATACCGTTTAGAAAATAAACATATCCATGATATGATAATATGTATATTTAGTATCAGTATAATTCAAATGAAAATTGATCTCAAATGGGTAGTTGGTACACCACATAAGGTTTATTAGGTGCACAATACAAAGTCCCTTACCACAATGTAATCAATCAAATCATATGACCAAAACTTAATAACCATCAAATGAATCATTTAATACCATGAATAAAAAAATAATAATGATATTATATGAAAAATAGAAGTACACATACACCACATACAATAAATAAGTGGTGAACAATGAAAATATAATGGGAATGAAAGTGAGATGAGAAAACCCCTTACAAACATTTCGGCATGGTAACGGGTGTTCTTATGAGGGATTAATGAGAGTTAAATGGGTATCCCATTATTTATATATCATAAGGTAATTGTGGGGGAGGTGTGAAAACATAACCAATCATTAGGAATTAAAAATAAATGGGTACAACAAAAGGTAATTCTTGAAAAAAAGTGAGAGGGGATCCCTTATCTTATGCTCGAAGGTGTTCTTGATTATTCTTAACAACCTGGATAATAAAAGTTAGCTTCATTAATTAATAATTAAATAACCTCATACAAATTTAATTAATATGTTATAACCTTATTAGTTTCATTAATTTACATTTTATGGGTTTAAGAGGTTCAATTTTATTGTTTTGGAAGCATTTTCTTCCTTGGTTTTCATGATCTGTTTACTTGTATTCATGAATGGAAGTTCATTTAAAATGTGGTAAAACATCCAGAATTTTTAATATATATTATTGAAATTAAATATATATAAATTATCTTATAATGATTTTGGTTATATACGATGAGGATGAATCTTTCGATAAGTTAATGATAAATGCTTGGATTTAGCATGGCGGTTTTGTGCACAATGAACTTGTTTTGTATTATTATTCCATATTATGTGTGTGTAAAGATTCCAGAACATTAAATAAGATAAAATACATATATTATGTTCTTTTTCAACCATTAAAAAGGTTCTATGACCATTCATGAAGATATTAATGCAAATTTAAAACCCGTATTCCTTGAGTGTGATAAATTAATACATCTTGGAGAGTGTTTGAATTTATATTATAAAAGGAGGAGAAAAAAGATATATTATGAAGAAATATTCAATTAGCATAATGAAAATACAGTAGATTAAAGGTACTGTAATTATCATAGCATTTGGATGAGGCGAGGTGAGAAGAGAGAACAAAATAATGGAACATGTAAAACAAATTGAAAGAAAAAAGAAGAGAGGTTCGCCTCTTGAGTACTCCTCCTTGAGAAACTCTTTAAGACCTTTGAATTTGACCTTTAGGTGATATAACTAGGCTCTATACATGGGGATAGGTCTTGGGAAGATTATTTGGCAGAATTTAGGCAAGGTTTGAAGCTTTAGTGGTGTGGGGGGGGGAATGGGGTGAGGGGTGGTTTATATAGTGGAGGGGATGAGGGATTTTACATTATTTTAATCATTATTTTAATATTTTTTTCCCAATAATATGAATAATATTGATTCATGTGATCCCAAATAGTAATAATGGCATGTGAGTTTAAACCAAGTGGGCTTACATCATCCTTGAATCACCTATGATGTAGTAAATCAAGTATTTAGCATTTATCATAATTTATTGTATTTTAGTATTCATCAAAATTTCATGTATTTTAGAAAAATAATAAAAATTCAACCAAACTAATTTTTGATGTGTACAATCCAAAAATAAACTCCATTTTTCAAAAATAATTTTACAAATATGATAAATTTAATTTTTAATTAAAATCATTATTTAATCGAAAAATATAAACACCTAAAATATTCATCTTCATTTTTATGGTGCCTAAATTTATTTATACATTCATGGGTATGGATACCATTCATAATAGCCATGTTACCATTCATAAGTGTAAGTTTTTGTTCATAAGGGTAGGTTACTATTCATAAGGGTAGGTTACTATTCACCAAAAAATAAGTTAATTCTATCAGACTCTAAATATCATGATGATCACAACTATGAATGTCCATTTTTCAAAATTCAAAACAAAAAAGTAGAAAAATTTAGTTTAATGGCTAGGTTATGACTATCTCTTAAATAACCAAGTGTTGTTTCAAAGAAACTCAGTTCTTTATGAAATATAGTCTACCTAATGAATATAATGTATTTAAGGGAAACGTACCATAAATTTTTTTGGGTGTTACATTATTCCCTCCTTCAAAATTTTCATCCTCAAAATTTTTCATTTATAAATCCCTTAAAAAATATGTGAGTGGTTCTTATTCATAACATCCTCAGGTTCCCATGTTGCTTCCTCGATGTTATGGATTCTCCAAATATCCTTTATTAGATGAGTTGTCTGATTTCTCAATACATGATCCCTTGTGTCAAGAATTCCGATAGGCTCTTCACATTGTGACAAGTTAGGTTCCAGGTCTATTTCTTCATAGGTGAGTACATACGTTGGGTCCGGCATGTATTTCTTTAACAATGACATGTGAAACACATCATGAACTTTGGAGAGACTTGTCATAATTTCTAAATGGTAAGCTACAGCTCCGATTCTTTGCATAATTTCAAATGGTCTAATGTACCTAGGGCTCAGTTTCCCTTTCTTACCAAACCATAAGACACCCTTCCATGAAGATACTTTTAGAAAGACATAATCTCCCACTTGTAATTCCAAATCCTTTCTTTGGTTGTCATCATAACTCTTCGGCCTACTTTGGGCATCTTTAATATGGGCTTGAATTGTCTTTAACTTGGTCATGGTATCTTTAATAAGTTTTGGGCCTAAAAGTTTCCTCTCACCAACTTCATTTTAACAAGTTGGAGTTCGACATCTCTTTCTATATAATGCTTCATATAGAACCATTTGAATTCTATAATGGAAACTATTTTTGTAGGAAAATTCCACCAAAGGCGAGTATTGATCTCACATACCTTGAAAGTCAAGAGAGAATGATCTCCACATTTCTTCAAAAGTTTGATTAGTCCTTTCAGACTGTTTGTCTGTTTGGGGGTGATAAGCAGTACTCATATAAAGCTCAATATCCAAAGCTTTCTAGAGACTTTTCCATAATCTTTATGTATACTGGGAATCTCGATCGGAAACAATCGATAGAGGTGCACCATAAAGTCTTACAACTTCATTAATATAAAGTCTTTCCAGGCACGCAAGTGGTAAATCCTCTCTTATAGCAATGAAATGTGCTGATTTTGTGAGACAATCAACAATTACCCATATTTCATCATTCCTTCTAGGTGTTATCAGTAGTTCAGGGGCAAAATCCATAATAATATCCTCCCACTTCCACATAGGAATAGGTAGAGGTTGCATCACCCCTCTAGGATGTTGTCTCTCTATCTTCACTTGTTGAAAAACTAGACACCTTGACATGTAGTCAGAAAATTCTCACTTTATATTATCCCACCAAAAATATTCCTTTAGATATCTATACATATTTTTTCTACCCAGGTCTATAGAGAAATTTGATCTATGAGCATCGTCTAATAGTTCCATTTTTAGCTCAGGTATTGATGGAACACATAACCTCTTTCCAAATTTCATAACTCCTTCTTCATAGGCAAAGTCTGCTAATCTCTCATCCTTAACAGCATTAATTCCCTTGTACAAATTATCATCATCAGATTAAGATCTTTTTATCTTCTCTAGTAAAGATGGTTTAGCAATCATTTCAAAGAGGAAACATGTTTCCCCTTCCTTAAAAATTCCCATATCTATCTTTAGTATATCCATGAATATAGGATCTTTCTTAATCCTCATTTGGGTCAGGAGTCCATGATCTTTCCTGCTTAATGAAAATTTCACCTTATTTTCCTTTCTAGGGTGGTATTGTATTGAAAAATCATAATCTTTGAGTAAATCAAGCCATCTACATTGCCTCATGTTGAGTTATTTTGATGAGAAAATATATTTCAAACTCTTGTGATCCATGTATATCTCACATTTTTAACTTTAAAGATAATGCTTCCGTATTTTCATAGAAACAATTATGGTTGCTAACTCAAGATCATGAGTTGGATAATTTTGATCATGAGTCTTCAACTGCCTTGATGCATAAGCAATAACTTTATCATTTTACATAAGGATTCAACCCAACCCATTCTTGGATGCATCACTATATATCAAAAATATATTATTTATAGATGTAAGAGTTAGAATTGGAGAATTATCCAATATTATCTTTAATTATTCAAATCATTTTGTAAATTCTTTCATCCATACAAACTTAACCCCTTTACATGTGATCTTGGTTAGTGGGTTAGCTAGTCAAATGAAATTCTGAATGAAACGCCGATATTAACCTTTTAAGACAATAAAATTGTGTACCTTAGTTATGTTTTTTGTCATGGGACATTCTTGGATTGCCTTTGTCTTCACAGGATCAACTAATATTCCATCCTTAGAGGAAATATGTCCAAGAAAGGAAACTAATTGAATCCAGAATTCACTTTCTAAACTTCCCATATAATTCATTTCTTATAAGAGTTTTCAAAGTAATCCTCAAGTGATTCTCATTATCTTCATATATTTTGGAGTATACCAGGATATCATCAATAAATACAACAAAAAATTTATCAAGATATTCCTTGAAAACTCTATTCATTAAATCCATGAAAAAAAGGGTGAATTAGTTAGTACAAAAGTAATCACTGTAAACTCGTAATGCTCATACATGGTTCGAAGCGTTGTCTTTAGAATATCTTCCTTCCTCACACACGGCTGATGATATCCAGATCAAAGGTAAATCTTCAAAAAGTATTGTGCTCACTGAAGTTTATCAAATAAATCATCAATTCATGGCAGTGGATACTTATTATTTATTATAATTGCATTGATTTCCATGTAATCAACTCATATCATCATGGATCTATCTTTCTTATTAATAAAGAGGAAAGGGTTTCCCCATATAAAAACACTAGGTTGAATAAATCCTTTCTCACTCAATTACTCTAGTTGTTTCTTTAGATCCACTAATTCCATAGTGGCCATTCTATAGGGATTCTTTGATATAGGTCTTGCACCAAGAATTAAATCTTTAGAGAACTCAACTTCCCACTCTAGAGGATGTCTAGGTAAATCCTCTAGAAATACATCAATATACTATTTCACTATATGTACATCTTTAATTTGAATATTTCTTTCCTCACCCTCTAGATAAGAATTAGATGGAGATGTTTCTACACTAAAGATAAGGGATTCTACACCATTTTCAAAAAATGTAACTTCCTTCTTCTTGCAATAGATTTTCACATCATAATTTGAAATCCAATTCATACCAAGAATTATATCAAATTAAATCATTGGTATGGAGATGAGGTTAGCAAATAAATCACTTTTATGTGTCATGAGGGGGGCTGATCGACACACCTTTGTTGCAATGATACATCCCCTATGAGTTTTCACTGAAAACTCCTTTATTAAATCAAATTGTACATGTCTAATTTTCATAGAAAATTTGGAAGATATAAATGAATGCAATTATTCAAAATCTAATAATGGATTTTCCAAGTTTGAGGAAATAATTAATGTACCTTTCACCACATCATTAGGAACTTCAACATCCATGGTTGTAATCACATAAGTTTTCTCTTGCTCTTGTGGCCTTTTTTGAGGAAAGTTTTCTTGGTGCTTAGGATACCCACTTTAATAGTGTCCCATATCTCTACAATTATAGCGTTGAACATCGTCGATTTGTTTCTTACCCTTGCATTCATTAGATCGATGACCCTTTCATCGACACTTAGATAAGACTCCCAGGCCTTTCAAGAATTTCTCGCAATGATTCTATCCAAAGTTCTCACATAATGGGAATTGCTTCATTCCCTTTTTATTATTTGGTGCTTCACCTTTTCCTTGGTAATCAGAGTACTGCTTCTTATCTTGGTTTCCATTAAACAAATTTGATCTATAAAATTCCTTCTCTATTTTGATGGAACTTAATATAATTTCATCATATGATGAAAATTTTTGAGAAGAAAATGCCCTTCAAATAAATTGCTTAAGACCTTAAAATAAATTATCAATACTGTCTTCCGAGTCATATACATAATCTATAGCATAAATGGATAGTCTTGTGAAGGTAGCCTCATACTCCGCAACACTGTCTTCTTCCCTTTGCTTTATGCTAAGGAATTTCATCTTCATTTCGGTTTGTTGATCATGAGGGAAATATTTGTTGAAGAATATACCCTTAAATTTCCTCCATTCCATATCTTCTATTTCATCTTCCTCTATGGTATTCTAGATCAAGGACCACTATTGATTGGTGATGCCCTTGAGATAATATATTTCCAGCACTACCTTTTCACTTTCATTGCATCTTAATTCCATGAATATCTTTTCAAGGGACTTGATCCACTGCTCAGCTACCACTAGATTAGTAGTTTCACTAAATTATGGGGGATTCTTCCTCATAAAATGATCCAAAATATGTGTAGCATGGTTATTTTTCACCACCTGAGTAAGTTGTCCCAATATGTTCATGATTTGATCCACTCCGACATTGATTGTGTTGACTTGATCAGTGGGGAAATCCCTACATTTTCCAAAAGTATTGATTCCCCTTATTCCATTAGGCACCATTTCTAAATAATGGCATACACTAGATTAGGTTATAAGTCTTAAATAGAAAATAACTTAACATAGATTGAAATTCAATGCATAGATAATATCATAAATAAGGTTTCTTTGAGGAAAAATTTACATTAAAATCCTTCATAATGGCTTGTAAAGAAAATGTAAATTATCCTAAGCATATCCCCTGGGAGTTTCAATACCAAGCGTACAGCAAGGACCATTGTCGTGTACCAGGATACCCTGAGTCAAGCCTAAAACTCTTTGTCAGAGTTTTCACTTCTAGGAACATCTATTCCAGAGCTACCTCTACCTATTTGTATCCAGGAAGGGATGTATTTTCTAGAAAGATCAACATAATCTATTCCTTACCAAAATTCCAAGACATTCTTGTATGTTTTTCCTCAAATACTACCTTATGGATTTGTTCTCTAATCTATATTTTCTAATCTAGTTTCCAAGTTTGCTACTAAACTTTCTTGGATACCAACTATAACACCTAGACCCCTCTAGACTGGAGCCGATGCATTACATATTACATTTCCATGCTTAAAAGGAATTAAATTCCAAAGTAAAAATCATTTTAGTATTATTTAAGAAACTAGATACATAGATTTAACTAAAATTACATTGGGAAAGTTAACAAAATACAATACATAACAAAAAATAAAAACGGCATCCACAGAAACTCAATAAGTGATATCCTATTCATAACCTTCTAAAGGTAATAAAATGAAAGAGGTGATCTCAAATTCTCAGTAAGGGTTATGAATATCAGAATCATGAATCAAAATTAATTGAATCATAAACAACTTATCATAGTCAATATTGTATGGTGAATAAATGAAAAACGCGTGTCATTAATAAACTGAGAATGAACCTGCATCCATAAATTTTGTCATAGTGAAAACCTCATGGATATTAATAACTGATAATGAATAAATAGAATTATTATTATTTGGACGTCATGTATTGGGAACATGATACCATAATACTGTTAAAATAGTTTAGTTCTGTGGGTAAAAACTCGTCTGATTTTTGGAAATAAACTCGAAGGGTTTGTCGCCAACTGATTGTCTCATTAGACCTATCAATGCCTCATGGGGATATAGTGGGTCACTCCCGTCACTGCATGTCTAAATTACTCTTCATATATTGATTTAATGCAAGATTAATGTCACGACCCATCCTCGAGTCCCGTGTCATGACTACCCCAAGCCCGCCTTCCATAGGTCAGGGGATGGTGACTACCACCAAAGGCGTAAATCCTGATAAAAAGGGAAGGTATTTCCTTTATATAAGAAAACAAACACCACAGAGTACGCAAGCTGAAGTAAAAACTAAGTAAACTGAGTACAAAATTAATTGTTGTAAAGTAAATGGTCCAGTATACAAACCCAACTGAAAGTACAGTAAAACTGAGAAAAGTAAGTACAACAGCTGGAAAGTAAAGCAGCAACCACCAAGTCATCCTCCGGAAACCCCACCTGAAGGGTGGGTACATATGGTCCCCTATGCTCCTTGAATCCGTTCATCCGCACCATGTACGTCCCGCCTGATAGTCCACCTCCGGGTACCGTCCCGCTCCACAAGTCTTAACCACGATCCGTGTTTTCCGTCGTCAGCATCCAACACAACGTAGTGCGGGCATAGCCCATGCAGGGGTGAGTATACGATACTCAGTAGGGACCCCGAGACCCCCGAAGGCCTCCCAGAATCCACAAAGTATAATCTACAAAGGAAAGATACAAATATGAAGTATTAACCAACACTACTTAGGTATATTCCCATATATATACCTAAGTCAACAATTCCAGTTCGGCTCCAAATTCTGAGCCCAAGTTCAACCTAGTCCACACAGGAAAGTACAACTCAATCCACACAGGAAAGCACAACCCAATCCACACAGGAAAGCAAGTCAATCATATCGAAGATAATTATTGAAAGTCAATACTCATCTCACACAGGTATACTACTCACAAAGAGAGGTGGAGATGATTGATGTAGCCTCTGAATCATCTCCTCTGTCGAACCCACGTAGGATCCAAGTACAGATGTCATCGCTGCCGAACCCACATAGGATCCCAGTACAGTAACCATCGCTGCTGAACCCACATAGGATCCAAGTACATTCATCCTCACTACCGAACCCATGTAGGATCCAAGTACAGTTGTCCTCACTGCCGAACCCACGTAGGATCCAAGTACAGTCACCATCGTCGTCGCAGTCGCAGCTAGCTCTAGGGTTCCCGCACACAGCACACTCGATTCAGGGAGGATCCACTCCACGATCCAAGGGGGTCGATACATCAATTGTCACTAATTACAGAGTTTATGTATCACAAAGTTCCTTCTTGTTAATAGGAACTCAACGCGATAGATGGTGCGTCAATCGGACGTCCGGTCTGTGAGTTATTGGTTTTTTCGTCCCAGGGGCCCGGTTGGTTTTTAAGTTAAAACCAACCCGACCGTACTCTAGCTGTGTCCAAACCACAAGCGGAGTAAACCAAAAGAACTGTCTCACTAAGAGGAATTCAACGTAACTGATGGAACTTCATTCAGACGTCCAGTCGTTATGTTATAAGTGTTTCTACTACAAGGGCCCGGTTGGTTTCAGGTTCGAACCAACCCGGCCATACCCAAACTTTACTGAAAGCTTGAGTGTAATATACCAAAACGACCATCTCGATCCAAGGATCCCAACTCAACTGAGGGTGCATCGATCGGAGGTTCGTAACCCAAAATATGGGCGTTTGAACGAATCTGTCCGAAAATAGGGGGTTTGGGCCCGGTCCGACCCGGCCCAATACCCCCTGGGTCGGCTGAACCGGGTCGACCTGACCCGGGTCCGGGTCAGGCCCATTTGGGAGCGGCCCGGCCCGGTGGGTCGCGGCCCGGCCCGCGACTAGGCACGGCCTGCGGCTTGGCTCCGAAGCGGGCCGCGGCTCGGCTCGAGGCCGAGCGAGGCGCAAAGGGGGGTGTCTCCCCCTTGATCCCGAAACGGCAGCCCCTAGTGGGGTCCGTCCTACGCACTGGTCGGGGGTTTCAACCCCAGGTTTTTCTGGAAAACGGCCAGCCATTATGGCCGGCCGGTTGAGCTGCCGCGGGACCCTTCGTGGTCCGCCTCCCGGAGCGCCGGCGGCCGGCTGAGCCCGGCCGCCCCTGTTGAAGACCGCCACAGCCTTAGGCCGCGGCTCCCATCTGACAGACGCGGCGCGATGGCGTCGTGCCCCTCTGCCACGGCCTGCCCTGGCCACGGCCCTTTTGAAGTTTTGGCACGGCGCGACGGCACCGCGCCCCTCCTCCGCGGCCCGCTCCTGGTCGTGGCCTCCTTCAGTTTCACCGGCGCGGCGCAACGGCGTCACGCACCACCGCTGCGGCCCGCTCTATTCGTGGTTCCCTTCCTTCCCGCGCGGTGCAACAGCACCACGCCATCTTCGCCGTAAATTTCAAAGAGGATCAACAAATAAAGGGGGAGGAGGATCGGCCGCGTTTTTTCGGTCCGATCTCTTCCCGTTATGTCTATAACAAGCGGCCAATTTAATTAACGAAGAACGTTAAATTAATCATGAACGTAAATAACCCCTACCTCGATTTAACAATTTCGTTTGCCGACGACGCGGAATACGGTGTCGTGGGGTGAGGTTTCGAAGATGTCGTTGGTGTACATCCATGGAAGGAATGACGTCTCACACTAGCAGTGGATAGATGAAGGAACAGCACGTCCTCTCTCCTTGTGGTGAAGGCATTCTTCATCGAATGGTGTTGTTCCTCACGGGAAGATGAAATTATTCAAAGGGACTTAATCTCTCTCCTCCAATCCTTAACACAACGAGCCAACACCAAATAAAATAATTCTCCTCTTATTTTATTAAAGCATGGAATGCATTTCAAATTCCAAAATTCAAAAACAAAATCACTTAATTAATTAAACTTGATTTATCTAATTAATTGGGAGTTATGTTGGCAAGTTTAATGAGGGAGAGAGAGAGAGAGGAATTACTCACATAAAGGGGGAGTTAGGGAAATTGAAGGGTTGGGATCGTGTGGTCCCCACCTCACCTTTAATCCTCTCATGGGTAGTTAGTATCTAGTGGATCCCACTCCAACTCCCACACCTAGGATCTAACCACTTAGAAAAAGAAATAAAATTGTAACACAATTTTATTTTACTTCTTATTTAATCCACATTTTTTTATCAAATCCTCTCGAGCAAACGCATATTCGGTAAAGGTCCTCTTAATAAATTATTGGCGTTGCGGTTCTATCGGTGCCCTCGGATTTCAATTCCGAGCACCGGTTCAAAAGATAGAAAAACCCGCTCGTTTGTTCACTGAACGTACCCAAGCTAAACTTCGGAAATTGATTCTGGGCACACCGGGCCTGAGAATCAGGTGTCGTCAGAAACTGCGTATTCATAAAATCTCAAAAAATTTAAGAAAAAACAATTCTATGAAATTTACAGGTATTTACATTACTCCCACCTCAGGGATTTATGTCCCCGTAAAGATACATCATAAACTAGGGGAAAAAATGGGGGTACTGTGCACGCATCTGAGTCTCTCGCTCCCATGTGCTCTCTTAGAGGTTCCCATGCTACCACTTGATGTGCACTAGAGGAATCAACCGTCCATGTAGGACCCTCTCCTATAGATCCTCGATCTCCACCAGGACCTCCGCAAATTTCGCCCCATCATTGATGTCCAGCTCCCTGTGATCAATGATATGTGTCGGGTCATGCACATATCTTCTCAGTTGAGATACGTGGAAGATGTCGTGCACCCAGTGCAACTAAGGTGGAAGAGCCAGGTGATAAGCGACCTCGCCTATCCTGCTGAGACCCTAGAATGCTCCGATGAAGCACGGAGATAACTTTCCTCCCCGTCCAAATCTCTGTAATCCACATTGAGGTGATACCCATAAGAAAATGTGGTCGCTATCCTAAAACTCTAGTGGTCTCTACCTCCTATCAGCATAGGACTTCTGTCAGCTCTGTTCAGTCCACATCCACTCTTAGATGATCTGCACCCTCTCTGTCGTGGCCTGGACTATCTCTGGTCCTACAAGTGCTGACTCCCCAGGGTCTGTCCAGCACAGAGGTGATCTGCAAGGTTGGTTGTACAATGCCTCATATGGTGCCATCCCGATGGTGTAGTGGTATATGTTGTTGTACGCAAACTCCACCAAGGGTAGGTGATCCTCCCAACTATGAAAAGAGTTGAGGACACATGCACGGAGCATGTCCTCGAGAGTCTGAATGGTCATCTCCGTCTAGCCATCCGTATGATGGTGAAAGGCGGTGCTCCGGCATAGCTGCGTCACAAATGCCTCCTTCAATCCCTTCCAAAGCTGGGAAGTAAAGCGAGCATCTTGATCGGAGACGATAGACGATGGTACACCATGAAGTCGTATAATCTCTTGAATGTAGAGGCATCCCAATCTCTCTACTGAGCCCTGCTCTCTGATAGGTAGGAAGTGGGCCGACTTGCTGAGTCGGTCTACGATTACCCAGATAGAGTCGTGTCCTCTGGAAGTATGTGGAAGCCCTATCACAAAATCCATATATATCTCGTCTCACTTCCACTACGGGACCTCCAAGGGTTGTACCAAGCCTTCTGGTACCTAGTGCTCCGTCTTCACCTGCTGGAAGTTGAGGCATCGCGAAAAGAACTCTGCCACAGCCTTCTTCATACCTGGCCACCAGTGATGTCGTCTGAGATCCTTGTACATCTTCGCTACTCCTGGATGTACTACCAATGGGGAAGTGTGAAACTCCCTCATAAACTCCTCTTACAATGCAACTGGTACCATGGTATGTCCTCTAAAAAGGAAGGCATGCTCTCCTCCTACAGAGAATCCATCAGGTGTCTATCCTGAGGATATCTGTGCACATCGCGTCTCATAGTCAATGTCTCCACGTTGTGCCTCCTTGACCCACTGAAGTAGTGGAGGGGTGACTGTGAGTGACTGAATAAAGTCTTCCCCATCTCTATCCACGAAGGATATCTGAAAATCCGCTAACTGCTCAGTCACCTCTCCAAGTAGCTGGATGCCCGACCTCCTACTAAGAGCATCAGCTACTACATTCCCTTTCCTAGGAGTATAGACTATCTCAAAGTCATAGTCCTGGAGGAACTCAAGCCATCACTATTGTCTCAGGTTCAGGTTCTTTTGCGAGAAGATGTACCTGCGACTCTGGTGGTCAGAGTAAACTGTAAAGCACTCGCCCATCAGATAGTGTCGCCACATCTTCAAGGCGAAGACCACTGCTTCTAACTCCAGGTCATGGGTATCGTAGTTCTTCCCATGCTGCCTCAACTATCGTGAACCATAGGCGATCACTTCCCACTCCAACATCAGGACACACCTGAGTCTGGTCCCTAATGCATCGTAGTAAACTATATACCCTACTCCCTCCTCCGGTAGCCTCAAGATGGGTGCACTGGTCAATCTCTGCCTCATCTCCTGGAAGCTCTGCTGACATCTATCTGAACACATGAAGGGCTTCCCCTTCTTCGTCAAATATGAAAGTGGTGTTGCAACTCTATAGAAGTCTAGCACAAATCTCTGATAGTACCCAGCCAGACCTAGGAAACTCCGCACCTCCATCACGCTACTAGGTGGCTCCCAAGATAGCACTGCCTCGATCTTCGCAGGATCCAGCGCAACTCCCACCTCAGAGATGATGTGCCCCAAGAAGTGGACCTCTCGAATCCAGAACTGACACTTCGAGAGCTTACCATAAAGATGGTGCTCTCGGAGTGTGTCCAGTACAACCCGCAAGTGGTATGCGTGCTCCTCCTTAGTATTCGAGTAAATCAAAATGTCGTCGATGAAGACTACAACAAATCGATCGAGGTAAGGCTGGAAGATCCTATTCATGAGACTCATGAACACTGTTGGAGCATTGGTTACGCCGAAAGGCATAACCAAGAACTCATAGTGGCCATATCGACACCTGAAGGTCGTCTTCTGCACATCCATGTCTCGAACTATGAGATGATGATAGCCTAACCTGAGGTCTATCTTCGAGAACCATCGTGCTCTCTTGAGCTGATCAAAGAGGTCGTCAATCCTCGGAAGTGGATACTTGTTCTTCACGGTCACCTGGTTCAGGAGACGGTAATCTACACATAGTCGCAAGCTCCCATACGGCTTCTTGGGGAACAAAATCAGGGAAGCCTAGGGTGAAACACTAGGCCAGATGAATATATTGCCCTGCAAGTCCTCCAGTTGTACCCGTAGCTCCCGAAGCTCAGCGAGAGCCATCCGATATGATGGAGTAGATATCGGGGTTGTCCTGGGGTACATTTCAATATAGAATTCTACCTCTCTGCGAGGAGGTAGTCCTGGAACGTCTTCAGGAAAAACATCCCCATACAGATCCACCACAACAGAAAAACTCAGACTCTACACATCAACTACTCCTAGGATGAGACTAGTCAACTGATGAGTGATCAGCTATCTTCTCCTCTGCATGAGTCCATCCTGTGCTGCAAAGGCTCCCTTCTCACAGGTGATGGTGAACCTGCTCCCATTAGTGCGGACACACCGCACCTTGCACCTAATATAGTCGATCTGAGCATGGACCGTAGATAACCAATCCATGCCCAAGATTACGTCGTAAGCCCTCGACGCCACTACAAGAAGATCCCAGTCGAAGCTCTCGCCTCCTAGAGTGAGCTCACACTACTGGAACCAATGCGTAATCGTCGAGTCTGCTCCCGTAGGAGTCTCTAGCCATAAGGATCGAGCCAACAGCTCCATTGGAATCTCCGAGCTCCGAACAAAGGCAGCGGTAATGAAATAATGACTCGATCATGTGTCTATAAGAATTGCAGCAAGGGTGGAGTAGACACAGATAGTCCCTCGAATCATCTCAGGTGCACTGTGGTCGTAAGCCTCCACTGCCTGAAGCTGAGCCTGCCTCTGCCCGCCAGCTCCCTGTGGTCGGGGTGGACCTCCTAGTGGTGGTGGTGGTAGATCCCCGAAGCATCGCCCACCACCTGCTGCTCAGCCAGCTCCTCTGCCTCATTTTCCTGCTCCCTGCGGACCTCCACGGTTGAACCTCTGCCTCTGCCTGGGTGGTCCTTCAACCATATGTTGCTCCTCTGCATGGCAGGTTGGGCAGTCACGAACCATGTGGCCCTTCCCACCACATATATAGCATTGTCTGCCTCTCGAATGATTGGCTATGTTGCGTGTGCCTCACACCTCCGAACCAGAATCCTAAGGTCTCCCACCTGATGGTCTGGTCCACTTGGACCCCTGTGACATCTTTCGACTGCCAGTTGCAGAAGACTCCGCTACGTGATTCCCTGCGGTAGGTCTCGCTGCTGGTGTAGGCTCAGCAAGAAAGCTCTCTACAAGAAGGGCTCAATCCAGTACTCCTGCCTTCATCAGAATGCTGAGGGAGATCATCGATGCCCTGATCTCATGCCTTAGTCCCTTCTCGAAGGTCCAGGCCTGGAATAATGGGTCTCGTACCATGTCCGTGGAGTACTGCGAGAGATCAGTAAATCTCGCTGAGTACTGGGCTACTGACATGTTGTCCTGCCGCAGTTGTAGTAGCTCTTAAATGTGCACCGCACGGAGGGTGGCTGGAATGAACTCCGAGCGGAAGAGGCTCTCGAAATACGTCCAAAGAAGTGTTGTCTTGCCGTGCACCTAGAGCATCAGGCTTCACCATCTACCTGTTGCCGCATGCAAGAGACTCGCCACAAGGATCACCATGAGGTCAGCTAGTGTCCCTACTAATCTGAAAACTCAAACAACAGCCTCCAGCCAATCCTCAGCTGCCTGAGGGTCCGTCTCTTCGCGGAACCTGGGCGGCCTCTAAAGCTGAAACTCGTGCAGTGCACTCAGGCGACCTGCACTCTCAGCTGCCGGGGCTGGTGGAATCGGTGGATCGGCAGGTAGAGGTACCATCAGTGCCTCCATTGTAATGGATCCCTGCACTGAGCCCTCATCGCTCGGTGGACTACCATCTCGTACAAAGCTCTGAACCCTAGCTGGCTGCCATCGTGGGGCCATCCTGAAAAAAAATATGTGTACCACGGTTAATACAGTATACCTGGTGAGCTGACACAAAGTAATCACAAAGTAAACTTTTGAAACACACATGCAATCAATGTTTTCATGTACTGAGTCGGAAATCAGAAGTCATGGTCCTGGTGTATGGATACGTCGACCGCCGCACCAACACTGGACTCCCGAGACTGATAACCAAACTCAATACCCTTAACACTATTGCTTCACATAGAAGAAACTATCAGAGTCCTGAGTTATGCGGTAGAACTGACTCCTCTAATACCAATTTTTCACGACTCGTCCTCGGGGCCCGTGCCATGACTACCCCAAGCCCACCTTCCATAGTCTAGGGGTCGGCGACTATCACCAAAGGCATAAATCCCGATAAAAAGGGATGGCATTTACTTTATATAAGAAAAAACACCACAGAGTACGCAAGCTGAAGTAAACACTAAGTAAACTAAGTAAAAAAGTAAGTGTTGTAAAGTAAATGGGCCAGTATACAAACCCAACTAAAAGTACAGTACAACTGAGAAAAGTCAATACAACAGCTGGAAAGTAAAGCAGCAACCACCAAGTCGACCTCCGAAAACCCCACCTGAAGGGTGGGTACAGATGGTCCCCTCTGCTCCTCGAATCCATTCGTCTGCACCATGTACATCCCGCCTGATAGTCCACCTCTGGGTATCGTCCTGCTCCAAAAGTCTCAACCATGATCAGTGATGTCCGTCGTCTGCATCCAACACAACGTAGTGCAGGCATAGCCCGTGCAAGGGTGAGTATACGATACTCAGTAGGGACCCTGAGACCCCTGAAGGCCTCCCAGAATCCACAAAGGATAAACCAAAAAGAAAAGATACAAATACGAAGTATCAACAAACACTACTGAGGTATATGCCCATACATATACCTAAGTCAACCATTCCAGTTCGGCTCCAACTTTCGAGCCCAAGTTCAACCCAGTCCACACAGAAAAGTACAAACCAATCCACACAGGAAAGAACAACCCAATCCACACAGGAAAGCAAGTCAATTATATCGAAGATAATGATTGAAAGTCAATACTCATCTCAAAAAGGTATACTACTCACGAAGAGAGGTGGAGATGATTGATGTAGCCTCTGAATCATCTCCTCTACCGAACCCACATAGGATCCAAGTACAGATGTCATCGCTGTCGGACCCACGTAGGATCCCAGTATAGTAACCATCGCTGTCGAACCCACGTAGGATCCAAGTACAGTCGTCATCGCTGCCGAACCAATGGAGGATCCAAGTACAGTCATCCTCACTGCCGAACCCACGTAGGATCCAAGTACAGTCGCCATCGTCGTCGCAGTCGCAGCCAGCTCTAGGGTTCCCGCACACAGCACGCTCGATTCCGGGAGGGTCAGCTCCACGAGCCAAGGGGGTCGACACATAAAATATTAAGAATTCCATAGATAATGAATCACAAAGTTCTATCTTGTTAATAGAAACTCAACGTGACAGACAGCGTGTTAATCGGACGCCCGATCTGTGAGTTGTTGACTTTTTCGTCCCAGGGGCCCAGTTGGTTTTTAAGTTAAAACCAACCCAACCGTACTCCAGCTACATCCAAACCTAAATAGGAGTAAACCAAAAGAACCATCTCACTAAGAGTAATTCAACTTAACTGACGGCACGTCATTCGGACGTCCTGTCGTTAAGTTATAAACATTTCCGCTGAAGGGCCCGGTTGGTTTCGGGTTCGAACCAACCCGGCCATATCCAACCTTTACCAAAATCTTGAGCGTAATATACCGAAACGACTGTCTCGATCCAAGGATCCCAACCCAACTGACGGTATGTCGATTGGAGGTATACATCCCAAGATATGGGCGTCTGAACGAATCTTTCTAAAAATAGGGGGTTTGGGCCCGGTCCGACCCGACCCAATACCCCCTGGGTAGGCCGAATAGGGTCAACCCGACCTGGTTCCGAGTCCGGCCCATTTGGGAGTAGCCCGACCTGGCTGGCTCGGTCCGGATCAGCTAGGCGCGGCCCGGCCCGCAGCTGGGCGCGGCCTGCAGCCAGGCTCGGAAGCCGGTCGCGGCTCGGCTCACGGCCGAGCAGGGCACAAAGGGGGGCACCGCCCCCTTGATTCCAAAATGACGGCCCCAGGTGGGATCCGCCCTACGCGCTGGCCGGGGGTTTCAAACCCTGATTTTTTTGGAAAATGGTCGGCCATTATGGCTGGCTGGTTGAGCTGCGGCGGGACCCTTCGGGGTCCCGCCTCCCAGAGCGCCGGTGTCCGTCCATGCCCGACCTCCCCTACTGAAGACCGTCGCGCCCTTAGGCCGCGGCTCCCATCCGACCGGTGTGGTGCAATGGAGCCGCGCCCCTCTACCATGGCCTGCCCCGTCCGCGGCTCCCTTAAGGTTATGGCGTGGCGCGATGTTGCCGCACCCCTCTTCTGTGGCCCGCTCCTGGCTGCGGCCTCCTTCGGTTTCAATAGCGCGGCGCGACAGTGCCGCGCACCACCTTCGTGGCCCGCTCTGGCCGCGGTTCCCTTTATTCCCACATGATGTAACGGCACCGCGTCGCCTTCACCGCAAAGTTCAATGAGGATCAACAAATAAAAGGGTAGGAGGATTATAGAAACCCATACTTTACATACATGGTTAATACTTCAAAATCGAATCATACTTATTACAACATATAACAAATCCATGAAAGGACTATATAGGTATAGTGTCTTTAGAAACTGGGAAAAATAAACAACTGGTTTATAAATCATCTACATTGTCTCCCATTTATTTCATCATATCTATGGTCCCTTTTTGGCATATCTTAATTAATAACCTTATTCCTAACCTGGGGAAAGAAAACATACCAAAGGGTGAGCTCAAATGCTCAGTAAGGGTAAACAAAAGAAATATCAATCACATCAAATTCATAAGAACATAACATTTTGGAAATCTTACCCTGCAAAAGAGATCATAATTTCATAACATGGGATAAATCATGGTAGTGAAATGTAATCCAAATAATCATAACTTAAAACATGAAACTTTGTGGAATACACACATAATCATATAGAATCATTTCTTATTAGTCAAGACTCATTTCCAAGACTATCTTAGTGGACAAAGTCCATTTCTGAACTGAATTCACTCCTCGTTTCAGTCATGTTTCACTGAACCAGTATAACCTTCCATTCTATCCATGTCTATCTCATGAGATATAAAATCTTTTCCCAATTAATTTGAGGTAGATATAGGTCCCACCCATCTCATAATGATACCATTCTTATGTGTGCCACAAAATCATAAATCATACATCATTGCATAACACATATAATAAAAATGGGATTCTTAAACATCATGACATCATAAAACAATTCATATAAGATAAAGGAATTCATAAAAATAATTCCATCACAAAATAATCAAATCAATGTAATAATAGGGATAGAAACATAACCCTATATTATCTTAGATGGAAAATAATTTTGATAAAACACTTGAACTCCATTCTTGAGGAAAATATCCTTTCTACTTCAAAAAACAATTTCCTTTCTTAACATGTCATACAATTTTAAACTAAAAGAAGTTGATTAAAAATAAACTTGAAAACTTTTAAAGGAATCTTCTTGGAATTAATGTTTTAAAAATCCATTCATGTCGTATAAGTTAAAAAAACATTCTTCTCATACTTATGTCGGAAAAGTCAAAAAGTACCTCGTACGAAAAACGAAAAAAGATTCCTTTCATATCTTTTACTAAAAACTCACTGAAGGGTAAAATTGGATTTAAAAAATTTAATAAGGATATAAATGTTACATATTGAGGAAATATGGATGTGGATGATAAATATTCCCCAGTAAATTTTGAACTATAAACAATCTCGGATAAAAATGAGATTTGCGAGACTTCCCCTTACCTTAGGTCTGATTTGCTTCGTAAGTGTCAGAACCTCCTGTATAATGATTTAAATAATGTTATTGACTTATTACAGAATCATACTTAATGTTATGATATCATATATGGTCATATTATGAACTTCTTATTAGTAATATTTCATTACTACTTGTTATTCGGGTGTTTATTACTTTTTGTTCTTATGCGTGTTTTGTCAAATAAATTCTTATTCCTCTTTATAGGATATAGATACATCATTTAAATAATTTTATTAGTGTAATATATATCATATTAATTCATTAAATTCATTTATATAATCATTATTCAATGAATATCATATAGAATGAGTCGCATCACATCATGGAGACGGTAGGTCGTACGTACGCATGAGCGATGATATCATTCCCATGATCGTGGAATTGTATTGGAGTGTATGTATACTATTTCAGAATCAATACCACTTTAAAATAATCATATATAGTTATTTATTTTCACCATTATACCCATCCAAGTAAGGTGGTGGTGGAAAACAGATTACACCACGGCGTGGAGACGGTATTCCGAACGTACGCACGCGCGATGATTTTGTTTTCTGTAGGATGGATAAGAGGTGAAATAGGGTTGTTTAATATTTATAATAACATATCAGTATATGAGGGATAAATATGTCATTACCTCATAATTAAACAACTAAAGAATAGGGAGTAGAAGAAGAATGGAACTTGAAGAAAACGGTACAAGTTATTACCTCTTTCTCGAAGTGTCTCCTTTAAACTTTCTCTTAAGGCACTAGAGTTGGTCTTTTGAGAAGAACAGTACCTCTAGTAGGTTTCTAAGGAAGTGGGGAGGTGAAATGGTCAGGGTTTGTACAAGCTTGAAGGCTCAAATTGGTGTGAGGAAGAGAGGGAGTAGGTGCCTTTTATAAGGGAGGAGAGGGGTACCTTTGGAAAGTGTGGAAATATTATTTTATTATAAACTTATCTTCGGTTTCAAAAGGTTCCAAAAATAATTAAAGATGAAGATAAGATGACTAATGGTCGAAATAAAACCATACAATAATAATTGGACATGTTTTGGAAAATATTTTAATCATTATAATCTTATTTACTTAAATCATTTATTAATGAGGTAAATAATTCATCATTATTATGTCATAAATAATTTAATTTATTTGGTGTCTAAAAATTATAAAAAAAATATAATTATGTAGTAAATCTTTTTATCTTTCCAATTAATATTTATAGACTAAAATATAATTTATATAACCCCTTATAAAAATTAATTACAAAAATATTTTTGTTAATGTCAATTAAATTAATTAATCAAAATTGTCATTGTCACTACCAAGTGGCTCAATGGGGTCCCAAAATCGACCTAAGGATGCCCATGGTCGGACACTACTCATACAATAAGGTTAGGACAAGTGTCAATGTAATTTTGAATTATTATAATATTCTTTTAACCTTGAATTACCCTATCTACCTTTAACCGTAGTAAATAAAAATTACCGTAGTTACTGTTCATAATATCAAAAAAAATAAAACCTATTAACATAATTTGGACCCACTGATCCAAATATGGAATCCATTTTTCAAAATTCAAAACACAGAAGTTGCAGTAATTAATTTAAAATTAATCTCGTTGTTAAGCAAACGGGTTTTAAAAGCTAAAACATTGCCAAAGATTGAAATGTTTTTACCTATGAATTCAATATAAAATTAATGCCAATGACATACATTATATTAAATGGTAAAAATATATTATATTTATACTTTAAAAACATTCAATATTATAATTTAACCATTTAAATTATTGCGATGAAAAAAGTTGTTTTTAATTAAAATATAGCGTGTTTTTACTATTCATTAAAATATGAAAGTTGTCAGAATAATATGAAAAATTTATCCAAAGTAAATTTTTATATCCTAATTCTAAAGAAGAATTTTATTTTGTCAAATTGAACTTATAAACTTGTCAAAAACTAGATTTAATGTGGGTGCGCCATCAAAAGGCGGTAAAACTGCATTTTTTGAAAAATACTTCTTTTATCCAAAAAACTGATTTTGTTTTCATACCTCATTCTAGAAAATGTATAAGATGAATTAAAATATTATAAAATTCAAAATTTAGTTAATACTATTCATAAAGGCTAGTTTATGATATTATAATATATCGTTGTTTAGTGAAACTCGGTATTGCGTACTACACACGCTATCGAGGAAGGTCGTGATTGCGTGTAACGCAAGCCAAGCTAGTGTTGTGTGTAGTGGAAGATTCCTTTCTGTATAACATATTACATAAAAAAAATACTTCTCATAAAATATCAGGGTGTTACATTCTACCCCCCTTAAAATAAATTTCTCCCTCGAATTTCGTCACTTCGTAACAAACAGATGAAGATACCTCTCCCTCATCATATCCTCAAGTTCCCATGTAGCTTCTTCTAATTGGTGGTTCCTCCATAAAACTTTCACCAAGCGAGTGTTCTTGTTCCATAGGACTTTTTCGCTACGATCCAGAATCTCTATCGGCTATTCTTCATAAGAAAGATCTTGTTCCAGCGGTACAACTTCTGAGCTGAGTACATGTGAAGGATTAGGTATGTACTTTCTCAGGAGAGATACAGGAACACATCGTGAACTTGAGAGAGATTCGGTGGAAGTGCCAATCGGTAAGCTACCTTCCCAACACGATCCAGAATTTCAAAATGACCGATATATCTAGGGATCAACTTTCCCTTCTTTCCAAATCTCATTACTCTCTTCCAAGGAGATATTCGTAAGAACACTTTATCACCCACTTCAAACTCTAGGTCTTTTCTTCGGTTGTCGGCATAACTTTTTTGTCGACTCTGAGCTGTTCTTATGTGTTGTTGAATAGATCTGACATTTTCTGTCATTTCATTAACAAGATCAGGTCCTAATAGCTTTCTTTCCCCAACTTCATCCCAGCAAGTTGGAGTCATGCATTTCTTTCCATAGAGAGCTTCATAAGGAGCCATCTGAATACTGGAGTGAAAGCTATTATTATAAGAAAATTCCACCAAAGGTAGGTGTTGATCCCAACCACCTTTGAAATCTATAGAACATGCTCTCAACATATCTTCTAGAGTTTGAATTGTCCTCTCAGACTGACCGTCTATCTGAGGATGATAAGCAGTGCTGAAACTCAACTATGTATCCAGAGTATGCTAAAGACTTCGCCAAAACTTTGAGGTAAACCTCGGATCCCGATCAGGTATAATAGAAAGTGGTACTCCATGCAATCTTACCACTTCCTTTACATATATCCTAGAAAGCTGATCTAGAGAGAAATCCTCTCTAATAGAAATGAATTATGAAGACTTTGTAAGACGATCAACTGTGACCTAGATAACATTATTTCCTTTGGATGTTTTAGGAAGTCCAGTGACAAAGTCCATAGTGATGTTTTCTCATTTCCATTCAGGTATGGGTAATGGTTGTAACATCCCCTTAGACTTCTATCTCTCAGCTTCAACTTTCTGACAAACCAAGCATTGAGAGACATATTCAACAACATCTCTTTTCATGCCATCCCACCAGAAGTACTCTTCCAGGTCCCTATACATCTTCGTGCATCCAGGATGAATAGAGAATGAAGAACTATGAGCCTTATCCAGCAGCTCCTTCTTTAATTCTGGGATAGGAGGAACACAAACCCAATTCCTGAACTTTATTATCCCATCACAATCAAGGTTGAATTCAGGAACATTTCTCACCTTCTTTTGTAACTCGACATCTTCTTTCTGCGCCTCTTTAATCTTCACATGTATAGATGGTTGAACATTCATTTGAGAAAGATACAATTTTTTCCCTTTCATTATAATTCCAAGATCCATCCTTTGTAAATCCATAAATATTGGATCTTTTGTGATCCTCATCATGGATAAGCTAGCATGGTCTTGTCGACTTAATGCATCTGCCACCTTGTTTGCTTTCCCAGGGGGGTAATGAATTGAGCAGTCGTAATCCTTAATCAGCTCCAACCATCTTCTTTGGCACATATTCAGCTCCTTTTGTGTGAAAATATACTTTAAACTTTTATGATCAGTATAAATGTAACACTTTTCTCCATAAAGATAATGCCTCCAAATCTTTAATGCAAAGATTACCGCAGCTAACTCCAAATCATGAGTTGGGTAATTTTTCTCATGGATTGTCAACTGTCGTGAGTCATAAGCTATCACCACATCGTTTTGCATAAGAACACACCCCAGCCCCTTCTTGGATGAATCACTGTAGATCACAAACCTTTCTCCACTATAAGGAAGTGTGAGCATAGGTGCACTGGATAACCTTCTTTTCAACTCCTTGACATTCCCTTCACATTCCTCTGTCCACACGAACTTAGCTCCTTTTCGAGTCAACCTGGTGAGTGGATTGGATAATCGTGAAAAATCTTTCACAAAATGTCGATAATATCCATCCAAACCAAGAAAAATTCGGATCTCAGTTACTGTTGTTGGTCTTGACCATCTTTCTATAACCTCTATTTTTGTTGGATCCACATATATCCCATCTTTTGAGATTATGTGACACAAAAATGCAACTTTTTGAATCCAAAATTCACACTTGGTAAATTTGGCATAAAGCTTCTCCTTTCTCAGGGTCTTTAATACAATTCTCAATTGATCTTCATGTTATTCCTTGCACTTTGAATAGATAAGAATATCATCTATAAAGACTACCACAAACTGATCAATATAGTCTCTAAAGACTCTATTCATCAGATCCATGAAGATAGAAGGGGCATTAGTAAGACCAAATGGCATCACTATAAATTCATAGTGTCCATACCTTGTACGGAAATCTGTCTTTGGTATATCCTTCCTTTTAACCCTTGATTGATGATACCCTAAATGAAGATCAATCTTGGAAAAGTATTGATCTCCACGTAGTTGTTCAAATAGGTCATCAATGCGTGGGAGAGGATATTTTTTCTTGATAGTTATCTTGTTAAGTTCTCGATAATCAATGCAGAGTCTCATTGATCCATCTTTCTTCTTAACAAACAGAAAAGGTGCTCCCCAAGGTGACGCACTAGGGTGTTTGAATCCTTTATCAATATTCTCTTGGATTTGCTTCTTCAATTCCTGCAACTCAATTGGGTCCATTCTATAAGGTGTCTTTAAAATAGGCAAAGCACCCGGTACGAGTTCTATTGAAAACTCAACTTCACGATTTGGTAGAAGACCTGGAAATTCCTCCAGAAAGACATCATCAAATTCTCATACAATGGGAATATTATTAATCATGAGTTTCTCTCTAACCATTTGAGATAAATAACCTTCATTTAGTGGAATCAAGACCCATAAAATAGAATAAATTTCCACTAGAAGGTTATGTTCATCCTTGCATTGATAGACGATCATAGATTGATCTGGAATATGAAATGTGACTTCCCTTCTTTGGAAATTGATATGAGCTCCATATAAAGAAAGCCAATCCATGCCAAGAATAACATCAAATTCCAATATATGAAGGATCACAAGATTTACAGGAATCACTTTCCCACAAACTTCAATCGGAGAAGAATTGTAAACTTTTGATGCGACTGTTGTGCCATTAGGAGTTGTCACAGCCAACTCAACATCTAATTGTTGAGGTAATACGACGATACCCTTAGAAAATTCTTCAGAAATAAAAGATTGGGTGTATCCAGAATCAAATAAAACATTTGATACTTTAGAGTGGATGGTAAGTGTACCTCTCACCACTTCGTTGTCGTACTCCACATCGCCGATAGTAATTGCATGTGACTTTCCTTTGTCTTTGGCATTAAGAGTTTATTATCATCGATTATCATCATCAACCCTTGGATTTGGGTATTGATTGGAATAATGCCCCATCTCCTTGCACTTGAAACATTAAAGTGTAGTAGGTTCATTCTGTGTATCCCTTCCTTTGTTTGCATCATTAGACATCTTCTTCCCATTATTTCGACATTCAATTGCCTGATGACATTCTTTTCCACACTTATAAAATTTGCTTGTCCCCTTAAGACAATTTCCTCCATGTTTCTTTCCACACTTTGAGCATAAGGGAAAACTCATCATCTTTTCAGTGTGGTCTTTAGATTTTCCTTTGAATTCCATTTTTCTCTTCTTATCAAACCCGTGTGACTGATGGGTTACACCAATCTCCATCTCAACCTTGAGATCACATCGAACAATTTCCTCGTAGCTATTAAAGTCTCTTATGGATAATTTCCTTCGAAGACTTGGTTTTAAGCCACTAAAGAATCGATCGATCTTACTCTCAGGTTGGATAATAATTCTGGAAGCGTACCTTTCAAGTCTTGTAAAATTTGCTTCGTAGGTACCAACAGATTCATCATCCTTTTTCTTCAGCTCAAGAAACTCCTTCTCCATCTTTGTTCGAAGAATATGAGGGAAATACTTATTGAAAAATAAGTTCTTGAACTCGTCCCATTCCATGGACTCAATTTAATCCCTTTGCCTCGTATTCTTAATAAGATTCCACCATTGATTAGCATCACCGTCCAAACGATACACTGCTAAAATGACTTTATCATGTTCAGAACATTGAAGAACTGAAAATATCTTTTCAGTGGTACTGATCCATTGTTCAGCCACTAATGGATTAGAAGACCCGCTGAATGAAGGTGGACGCTGCCTCATGAAGGATTCAACAAAATTTTGCTCCTTCCTTTGCTCATTTGGAAGTCCTGCATGATTCATAGCTTGAGAAATTTGTGTGAGCATGGATACAAGATTTTTCATTCCAGCTCCCATAACATTTGGTTGCTCAAGGGGACAATCATTGCATTGCCCGTCGCATTCCGCATTAACAAGGTTCCTTCGGGTTCCAGCCATTGACTAAAACCAAGAAAAATAGTGTGAGAAACAATGATTATAATAGGAAAACCACATAATCAAGAATAAAATTTCACACTTAAGGTCTTATCGTAGGTTGTTCATGGCCATTTCTAAAACACTAAGATTGTGTTCTATGCTTAGACATATCCTTAGGATTCTTACTAAGGCTTTCACATCCTAGTTTCCAAAGGTTGACTATACCTTTCCTCTTATACCAACAATAACAACCCATACTTTACATACATGGTTAATACTTCAAAATTGAAGCATACTTATTACAGCATATAACAAAACCATGAAAGGACCATATAGGTATAGTGTCTTTAGAAACTGTGAAACATAAACAACTTGTTTATAAAGAATCTACATTATCCCCCATTTATTTCATCATATCTATAGTCCCTTTTTGGCATATATTACTTAATAACCTTCTTCCTGACCTGGGGAAAGAAAACATACCAAAGGGTGAGCTCAAATGCTTGGTAAGGGTAAACAAAACAAATATCAATCATATCAAATTCATAAGAACATAACATTTTGGAAATCTTACCCTGCAAAAGAGATCATAATATAATAACATGGGATAAATCATGATAGTGAAATGTAATCCCAATAATCATAACTTAAAACATGAAACTTTGTGGCATACACACATAATCATAGAGAATCATTTCTTATTATTCAAGACTCATTTCCAAGACTATCTTAGTGGACAAAGTCCATTTCTGAACCGAGTTCACTACTCATTTCAGTCCTGTTTCACTGAGCCGGTTTAACCTCCCGTTCCAGCCATGTCTATCTCATGAGATATAAAATCTTTACCCAATGCATTGGAGGGAGATATAGGTCCCACCCATCTCATAATTATACCATTCTTATGTGTTCCACAAAATCATAAATCACACATCATTGCATAACCCATGTAATAAAAATCTGATTCTTAAACATCATGACATCATAAAACAATACATATAAGATAAAGGAATTCATAAAAATAATTCCATCACAAAATAATCAAATCAATGTAATAATAGGGATAGAAACATAACCCTATATTATCTTAGATGGAAAATAATTTTGATAAAACACTTGAACTCCATTCTTGAGGAAAATATCCTTTCGACTTCAAAAACATTTTTCCTTTCTTAAAATGTCATACAATTTTAAACTAAAAGAAGTTGATTAAAAATAAACTTGAAAACTTGAAAAGGAAGCTTCTTGGAAATAATGTTTTAAAAATCCATCCATGTCGTATAAGTTAAAAAAACATTCTTCTCGTACTTATGTCGGAAAAGTCAAAAAGTACCTCGTACAAAAAACGACAAAAGATTCCTTTCATATCCTTTACTAAAAACTCACCGAAGGGTAAAATTGGATTTAAACAATTAAAGAAGGATATAAATATTACATATTGAGAAAATATGGATGTGGATGATAAATATTCCCCAGCAAATTTTTGAAGTATAAACAATCTTGGATAAAAATGAGATTTGCAAGATTTCCCCTTACCTTAGGTCGGATTTGCTTCGTAAGTGTCCAAAACTCCTGTATAATGATTTAAATAATGTTATTGACATATTCCAGAATCATACTTATTGTTATGATATCATATATGGTCATATTCTTATCTTCTTATTAGTAATATTTCATTACTACTTGTTATTCGGGTGTTTATTACTTTTTGTTCTTATGCGTGTTTTGTCGAATAAATTCTTATTCCTATTTATAGGATTTAGATAAATCATTTACATAATGGTATTAGTGTAATATATATCATATTAATTCATTCAATTCATTTATATACTCATTATTCAATGAAGATCGTATAGAACAAGTCGCGTCACATCGTGGAGACGGTAGGTCGTACGTACGCACGAGCGATGATATGGTTCCCATGATCGTGGCATTGTATTGGAGTGTATGTATACTATTTCAGAATCAATAACACTTTACAATAATCATATATAGCTATTTATTTTCACCATTATACCCATCCAAGTAAGTTGGTGGTGGAAAACAGATTACACCATGGCGTGGAGACGGTATTCCGTACGTACGCACGCGCGATGATTTCGTTTTCCGTAGGATGGATAAGAGGTGAAATAGGGTTGTTTCATATTTATAATAACATATCAGTATATTAGGGATACTGATGTTATTACCTCATAATGAAAAAACTAAAGAAGAGGGAGTAGAAGAAGAATGGAACTTGAAGAAAACGGTAGAAGGTATTACCTATTTCTCGAAGTGCCTCCTTTAAACTTTCTCTTAAGGCACTAGAGTTGGTCTTTTGAGAAGACCAGTACCTCTAGTAGGTTTCTAAGGAATTGGGGAGGTGAAATGTGAAGGGTTTGGCCTAGATTGAAGGCTAAAATTGGTGTGAGGAAGAGATGGAGGAGGTGCATTTTATAAGGTATGAGAGGGGCACCTTTGGAAGGTGTGGAAATATTATTTTATTATAAACATATCTTCGGTTTCAAAAGGTCCAAAAATCATTAAATATGAAGATAATATGACTAATGGTCGAAATATGATCATCAAATCAGAATTGGACATGTTTTGGAAAATATTTTAATCATTATAATCTTATTTATTTAAATCATTTATTAATGAGGTAAATACTTCATCATTATTGTTTCATAAATAATTTTATTTATTTGGTGTCTAAAAATTATAAAAAAAATATTATTATGTAGGAAATCTTTTTAGATTTCCAATGAATATTTATATTCTAAAATATAATTTATATAACCCCTTATAAAAATTAATTACTAAAAAAAATTTGTTAATGTCAATTAAATTAATTAATCCAAATTGTCATTGTCACTACCAAGTGGCTCAATGGGGTCCCAAAATCGACCCAAGGATGCCCATGGTCGGCCACTACTCATCCAATAAGGTTAGGATAAGTTTAAATGTAATTTTGAATTATTATAATATTATTTTAACCTTGAATTAACCTATCTACCTTTAACCGTAGTAAATAAAAATTACCATAGTTACTATTAATAATATCAAAAAAAATAAAAGTAACATATTAACATAATTTGGACCCACTGATTCCAAATATGGAATCCATTTTTCAAAATTCAAAACACATAAGTTGCAGTAATTAATTTAAAATTAATCCCCTTGTTAAGCAAACGGGTTTTAAAAGTTAAAACATTGCCAAAGATTGAAATGTTGTTACCTATGAATTCAATGTAAAATTAATGCCAATGACATACATTATATTAAATGGTAAAATTATATTCTATTTATACTTTAAAAACATTCAATATTATAATTTAACTATATAAAGTATTGTGATGAAAAAAGTTGTTTTTAATTAAAATATAGCGTGTTTTTAGTATTCATTAAAATATGAAATTTGTCAGAATAATATGAAAAATTTATCCAAAGTAAATTTTTATATCCTTATTCTAAAGAAGAATTTTATTTTGTCAAATTGAACTTATAAAATTGTCAAAAACAATATTTAATGTGGGTGAGCCATCAAAAGGCGGTAAAACTTCATTTTTTTAAAAATACTTCTTTTATCCAAAAAAACAGATTTTTTTTCATACCTCATTCTAGAAAATGTATAAGATGAATTAAAATATTATAAAATTCAATATTCAGTTAATACTATTCATAACGGCTAGTTTATAATATTATAATATATCGTTGTTTAGTGAAACTCGGTATTGCGTACTACACATGCTATCGAGGAAGGTCGTGATTGTGTGTAACACAAGCCAGGCTAGTGTTGTGTGTAGTGGAAGTTTCCTTTCCGTGTGACAGATTACATAAAAAAAATACTTCTCATAAAATATCAGGGTGTTACAAGGATCGTTCGTGTTTGTGTGGTCCGATCTCCTCCCGTTATGTTGATAACAAGCGGCCAATTTAATTAACGAAGAACGTTAAATTAATCATGAAAGTAAATAACCCCTACCTCGATTTAACGATGTCGTTTTCTGGCGACGCGAAAGACGGCGTCGCGGGGTGAGTTTTCAAAGATGGTGTTGGTGTGTGTCCAAGGAAGGAACGGAATTTCACACTAGCTGCGGAGAGATGAAGGAACGACACGTCTTCTCTCCTTGTGGTGACAGCGTTCTTCGTCGAAGGGTGTCGTTCCTCACGGGAAGATGAAGTTCTTCAAAGGGACTTAAGCTCTCTCCTCCAATCCTCAACACAACGAGCCAACACCAAATAAAATAAGACTCGTCTTATTTTATTAAAGTGTGTCATGCATTTCAAATTCCAAAATTCAAAAACAAAATCACTTAATTAATTAAACTTGAGTTGTCTAATTAATTGGGTGTTATGTTGGCAAGTTTAATGATGGAGAGAGAGAGGAGTTACTCGCATAAAGGGGGAGTTATGGAAAGTGAAGGCTTGGGCTCGTGTGGGCCCCACCTCACCTTTAATCCTCTCATGGTTAGTTATTATCTAGTGGATCCCACTCCAACTCCCACACCTAGGATCTAACCACTTAGAAAAAGAAATAAAGTTGTAACATAATTTTATTTTACTTTTTATTTAATCCACATTTTTTTATCAACTCCTCCCGAACAGACGCATCTTCAGTAAAGGTCCTCTTAAGAAATTACCATTGTTGTGGTTCCATCGGTGCCCTATGATTTCAATTCCGAGCACCGGTTCAAAAAATCAAAAAACCCGCTTGTTCGTTCACTGAACGTACTTGAGCTAAACTTCAGAAATTTATTCCGGGCACACCGGGCCTCGGAATTAGGTGCCGCCAGAAACTGCGTACTCGTAAAATCCCAAAGAATTTAAGAAAAAAAATTTCCTTGAAATTTAAGGGTCTTTACAATTAATATGACTTTTCAATATCCATATATAGTAGATGATACAGATTCATCAATATTTCTAAAATTGAAACAACATTCCAAATAAATACCATATATAAAATGGTATAAGGTTTAGAAAATAAACATACCCATGATATGAGAATATGGTTATTAAATAGAAATATTATTCAAAAGAAAATTTATCTCAAATGGTTAGTAGGTACACCAAATAAGGTTTATTTGGTGCACAATACATGGTAAGTCACAACAAAGTGGAACTTGAGACAAAGTCCCTTACCACAATGTAATCAGTTGAATCATATGACCAAAACATAATAACCAGCAAATTAATCATTGAATACCATGAATAAAATAATAATAATGATATTATATAACAAATTTCAGTACACATAAACCAATCATAATAAATAAGTGGTGAACAATGAAAATCTCTTAGAAATAAAAGTGAGATGAGAAAACCCCTTACAAACATTTTGGCATGGTAACAGGCATTCTTAAGAGGGCTTAATGAGAGTTAAATGGGTATAAAATTATTTATATATTATAAGGTTAGTATGGGGGTGATAAAATATACCCCATCATTAAAAATTAAAAATAAAAGGGCACAACATAGGGGAATTCTTGAACAAAAGTGAGAGAGGGGATCTCTTACCTTATGCTCGAAGGTGTTCTTGATAGTTCTTAACAACCGGAATAATCAAATTTAGATTCATTAATTAATAATTAAATAACATCATCAACATTTAATTAATATTTTATAACCTTATTAGGTTCATTAATGTACTTTTTGATGGGTTTAAGAGGATCAATTTTATTGTTTTGGAAGCATTTTCTTCCTTGGTTTTCATGATCTATTTACTTGTATTCATGAATGGAAGTTCATTTGAAATGTGGTAAAACATCCATAATTGTTAATATATATTATTAGTTACATTAAAGAGATATAAATTATCTTATAATTATTTTTTTTATATACCATGATGATGACTCATTTGATAAGTTAATGATAAAGGCTTGGATTTATCTTGGCGGTTTTGTGAACAATGAACTTGTTTTGTATTATTATTCCATATTATGAGTGTGTAAATATTCCAGAACATTAAATCAGATAAAATAAATATATTATGATCTGGTTAAACCATTAAAAAGGTTTAATGACCATTATTGAAGATGGTAATGCAAATTGAAAACCCGTCTTCCTTGAGTGTGATAAATTAACACATCTCAGATGGTGTTTGCATTTATAGTATAAAAGGAGGGGGGAAAGAGAGAATGAAATAAAATATTCTATTAGCATAATGAAAATACAGTAAATTTAAGGTACAAGAATTATCATGGAATTTGGATGATGTGAGGTGAGAATAGAGAACAAAAGAATGGAACTTTTAAAAGAAATTGAAAGAAAAAGGAAGAGAGGTTCACCTCTTGAGTACAACTCTTTGAGAAACTCCTTAAGACCTTTAATTTTAGCCTTTTGGTGAGACCAGTAGGACTTGGACGTAGGTAGAGTTCTTGGGAAGATTATTTGGAAGAATTTAGGAAAATCTTGAAGCATGAGTGGTGTGGGAGGAAGAGGGGGTGAGGGGTGGTTTATATAGTGGAGGGGAGGTGGGATTTTACATTATTTTAATCATTATTTTAATATTTTTTCCCAATACTATGAACAATCTTGATTCATGTGATCCCAAATAGTAATAATGGAATTTGATTTCAAACCAAGTGGGATTACATCATCCTTTCATCACCTATGATGTAGTAAATCAATTATTTAGCATTTATTGTAATTTATTGTATTTTACTATTCATCAAAAATTCAGGTATTTCAGAAAAATTCCAAAAATTCACCCTAACCAATTTTCAATGTGTAGAATCCAAAAATGAACTCTATTTTTCAAAAATAATTTTCTAAATATGATAAATTTAATTTTTAATTAAAATAATTATTTAATCACAAAATATAAACACCTAAAATATTTATCTTCATTTCTAAGGTGCCTAAATTTATTTATACATTCATGGGTATGGATACCATTTATAAGATTCATATTACTATTAATAAGTGTAAGTTAATATTCATAAGGGCAGGTTACTATTCATAAGGGTAGGTTACTATTCATTAAAAATTAAGTTAATTCTATTTGACTCTAAATATCTTCCTGATCGCAACTGTGAATGTCCATTTTCAAAATTCAAAACAAAAAAAGTTTAAAATTTAATTTTAATGGCTAGGTTATGACTATATCTTAAATAACCAAGTGTGTTTTCAAAGAAACTCTTTGGTTTATGAAATATAGTCTATCTAATGAATAGAACGTATTTAAGGGAAACATACCATAAAATTTTTGGGGGTGTTACAAGTATACTTCCTATGCCTGAAACCACAGTATTTCACCATAACACATACATTTGACGTCAGGTTCACTATACTCAATAATACAACATAGTGTGCTCAAAACCTCATTCCAGCACTCAAAAAATAAAAAAATATCACTACTGATATGGAGCATCAAGTCCAACAGTCTCAACTACGAATATCCAGGACCATAATTATGGATCATCAATCCAAGTCTCTCTTCCATCACATCCCTTACCAAATAACTGGTATCCAAAACATGGAAACCCAACTATAAAAAAACCACCCCATAGGCATAATATAAGTCCAAATCTTAAAAAATACATATAACAAGGGTTGTCTAAACTTCCATATCATCCATCAACATCTCAACCACATCAGATCATACATAAAACTGGGTCCCATGGGAGCACCGATAACCAAAATATTAAAGCACACATACCTGATCAGGGTCATCCTATTAATTGGGAATGCACTGGGACCTCTAGTTCCACACATAAACAAAGGAATTACTCCTTGTATCCTCGAAACTTGAACTCAAGAGGAGGAATTCCCTACCAATATCTGGTAACAACCAAACTCTTAGGCCAAAACGCATTATAAGAACCATCTTTAAGAATCCATAAATGGCCTCCAACCAATCCTTGATCAACAACACTCCAACAAGGCAATCCAAAAGCAACTTTTTCCATGTTGGCATTCCTAAAAACTAACCATAGCGTCCAACGATCACTTGATCAGAAACCATCCCACTAGGGAATCCTCTAGAGACCCTTAGACACAAATAAACACCACAAGGACATCCACCCATACCCATCATCCTATGATATTAACCAAACCCAAATTCTCTAACCACCCTGATCCTAAAACGTAGGGTCTAAACCTTAACAACACTAACCTCGAGAAATAAGTCTCAATATGAAGTGAAAACCAAGATCTAACAAAAGATACTAATCAATCCCTCCTTCAAAAATCCATCCAAGGAGCCTCAAACAACTCACTATGGCAGACTCATTATATATAAAACACTGAGCATATAACCATCACTTGGGTCTCCCATCTCCCAACCCAACCCACTGGAGGATTCTGAATCCAAACATCAAGGAAATCCTTCTTCTGAGCTATATTTTTCTAAAACACCATTCATATAGCCTCTGTATATTTAAAGGATCCCACCATCATTATCAACATGGAAAAATTCTCATAATAGACTACTTGCAATTCTAATTATGACTTCCAGGGCACAAAACACTCAAAACCTCTAAGCTGGAAAAACTGCATTGTGTGTACTTTCAATTACACAATGTTTACTATCAAATCTACACCTATAAATGTAGTTTTACATGGCTAGAGAAACAAGGGATCTTCTTGTGTACTACAATATGTCATGTACCCAAAGTACATGGCGTTTACTTTCCAAACATCATCTTATCATGTACTTTTTTACATGGCTAGACACATGGCCATACAATACTACATGGTTTGTACTTTGTAAAATCATGGATTTAATCAAGGTATGGACTGTTTAGTTTTTTTAGTCCAAATCCTTAAACTAACCCAGGGCGCGTGCCCACACAACTTGTTGCGGGTCCCAAACAACAATTCAATTATTTAAATAGTTCCATGGGATTTATGTAAAATAATATATCGCACCATAGTGCAATGTTTAGGTAATAATAATTAAAAATAATTAAAAGAAATAAAAATAAATTTAAAGAAATCAAAAGGGATAAAAAATGAATGAAAATAAATAATAAAATAAAAATCAGACATTAGAAGAGTAAAAAAATTAAAAATGGGTTTATCCATTTTTATTTTTATTTTTCTTATTTTCTATTCTCTTCCCTTTTATTTTATTTTTATTCAATTCTATTATTTTCTTTTATATTTATTTTCTTTTTCTTATCCATTCTTTATTTCTTTCCATTCTCTTTTTTTCTTTCCTCCCCTCCTCCCTCTCCCTCTTTGTGTGTCGCACCCCCTGACTAGGTGGTGTGCACCCCCTTACTCCACTTCAAAAGCCTACTGAACCTCCTTATATTCTCTATTTTTAACACCATGGGAAGCACAGTGAATCTCTCAGTATGGGTAATATTCCACACCAAGAATTATTGGATTTCATCCACTCTCCATCGTGCAATTTGTTGCAGCTAGTTTTTATCCGAAATAGTGTTTTTTTCTAAAATCACTTGATTTCTTCATTTTTATGTCAAATAAAAGGTTGTTTCATGACATGGGAGATACTAAGACTATGATATAGAGATTATATTATCTTTCTCTTCATTGCATTTCATTGTTCAATTCGCATTGTTGTTCCACTCATTCGTGCCTACCAGTGAAACCCAATTAAATAATATTAATTTATTTAAACTTATTAGCCTTGATCCTTGCGGATTTTACTTAATATTATCCCTTACTAGGTTGCATCATTCTATTGTAAACCCCTTTTGGTGTGCTGGAATAATCATCTTGTTTTTACCCTTATCATTGGTTCTTTAAATTATCATCTACATATATTTTTTGTGATACTTTGGGTTGAAGTTTAAATTGAATAAAATTATTTACAGTGAATTTTTTGCCTAAATAATTCTCTTATAAGGTTTTTTGTGCCTAGATTTTATTTAAATTTTTTTTCCTCTACTTATGCTGATAAATTTTATGTTCTGTTTAACCTGATTTATGATGTTGGAATTGATATGTTACCTAAATGTATGCAATTATGAATGCTTGCTCTAGGATATATGTATATGTGCCACTCTTATTGTTTGTAGGTAATTGGTCCAGTGATAGAATGTGGGTTCCATATTAAAAACCCACAATTGGACTCACCGTGATCGATAGGTTATAGCATGATTCCCCAAGTAAGTAATTTTTTAGGCTCACCAGGCATGGGCTCCCCCGAGATTTTCACATACTATTGAATTACATCGGTTCCCTTAGGGGAAACTGAGGATGAACCTATTGGCAAGATGGCTACGCCAAGTCTTGGTTGAGACTCAGTCCCTTATATGTGATACATGGTATGAACTCATTGTTAATATACCACAATAAATACATAGGATTTCGAAATAGATCACTTAAGATGGTCTTGGTGGCATTGGATAACGGATTGGATGTATCGTAGTGATACCTTTGGGGTGGGCTCAGACTCAACCTCTATACTTTTAAATTTTAATATAAATTATTTAGATGATTTTATTGACGCAACATAGATTTTTCTTTAGGATTTTTTGGCCTCTCTTGTGCCTTTATTATTCAAGGTTTTGACATCTAGATTAGACCCCAATCCAAATCTCAAGTTTGGGGTGTGCACTTTTTCTATGGTTTGTTATGTTATGTAGGACTTGATATATCTATTTTTATTTACTAGGTATCTTATTCAAACTTTCATCTTAGGAAGACGTAGGTGGTATGAAATGGGTTACTCCTTGGGAACTCAGACTAGGTTACAGTTATTTTATTAATTAAACTTCTTTCATTTATTATACTTTTTCACACTGCTATTTGTTTACAGTATGAAATGGAAAGGTCTAGATACTGTGGGTGTCAGCCTACTGAGATTATATCTCACACCTTGCTTAGGGGTCATTGGTACCTGAGTATAATTTATGTTTTCAGGTTTGGAAATATGGAATCATTCTTCTTTTGATTCTTGATTGCTTTGCTATTTTGGATGGAGATTTGGGGTAGAGGATCAAACCTTGTTCAAGATACCATGTGGAAGTTTTTTTTGGTCTTTTGATTCTTTGATATAATGAAGTCTATGGTTGTCCCTTTAACCCTGCACTTTTATTTATTTACATTTTTTATCATACATTGACATAATCATGGTATCAATTATGACATTTCAGCTTCTTCATTTATTATATATTCTTGTATTGGGTCATTTTTATACTTTCATTGTTGTATGTTTTCTTTTCTATATTGCTTCTGCTACTTTCTTGAATATTATTACCTTCTATTATGAAATACCTTTTCTATTGAGGGAATATTCTTGCCTCATACTTAATCAAGGCCATTGCTGCTATTTAGTGGTCTCTGGAGTTTGGTGAGATGCACTTTAGGTCATGTGGCCCACCATCTCGGGGCCTGTTTTCAGAGGCACTTGGGGCGGGACGCTACAAAGATGTATCAGAGGAATTTTTTTCCTTTTGTCTTACTATTTGGGTTAGATAGGTGATTAGGATATAGGGATTTAGAATTTACCCTGTTCTTAGATGTAGCTAACCCATGTATAGGGGAAACCCAAATTTCTTGGGTTGGGATCTCAGTTATTGATTATACCATTTATTGTTGATACAACTTCACTTTTGGGTGATGAACTTGTTTTATGTTGTTACTAGTATTGGTATTATTGTGATAATGATTTTGACTATTCCAGCCTGATGACATGAGGGCATTGCATTACATGCATCATATTAGGCACCATAAGTATTAAAATGACATGTATATTTCCATGTCATGTCTACTTTACACATGAATCTTCATGTTTTCATGTGGGTGATTTTGTGTTTAGTTGTAATATCTTATAGTAATTTCTAGTTATAAATATAAAGTGTGTACCATCTATCAAGATGAAATGGTCACCTTAAGAGAAAATTTTAGGCATGGACTTGACTTTACTTGGGAGGCCTTGCACCTTCCCTTTTCTTACTTATCCTTGGCTTGTTTACCTCATATGCCATGGAATCTCATCTAAGGTGTGTGTTTTCCAATTATAGAGAAATGGGAGAATGAAGTCATCATGTTGTCTTCCATGAGAGTAGCGATGAGAACATTCCAGATTTGGTGTGTACGGAACCACTAGTAGTGTTTCCTATAGAACCACCTGTAGAACCACCTATAGAACCTCGTATAGTGCCTCCTACGACACCTCCTCCTAATCATGTAGTGGGATTTGATGCTCAGTTTAGGGATAGTCTTCTCATGTTCACACAGTCACTTCAGAGTGTTCCTATGCCTGCCCCGACTATGGAAGAGCTTTCGTGGGATTTTCTATGGCAGCAACCTCCCAAATTCTCAGGGGATGGTGGTCCCAATTCTACAGAGTCATGGATTGAATCTATAAAATCCATTTTCGACCATCTTAAAATTATACTATAGTGGAGGGACAAACTTGCTATCTTTATGCCTCATGACTCCACTACGCATTGGTGGCATGTCATTTTTTAGGCAGAGCAACCAATAGATAGGGTTTCAGAAAACTTCTAAACATCCTTCTATGATAACTTATTTCCACATACTCTAAGATAATATAGTTCCATATAGTTCTCACATATTCACTAGGTCTCTATGATAGTCTGGGGGTATTAGACTCATTTCACTGAGCTCCAATGTTTTTATCCATCTTTGACCAGTGACACACAGACGACTATGAGGTGCTTTGAAGACAAATTTGGATATGCTATCCACTCACATGTCAACATCTTTAATTTGAAAACCATTATAGAGATTTTGAATCAAACCCTAATTACAGAACTAAATCTCAGGGAAGCTGATCCAGTGAGACAGGGCGGTTCGGTTCTGAATCAAGTTAATGGTTCTTCAAAAAGTAAGAAGCACTGCTTTGAGGGTGTATGTAGGGGATATTCTAGCCAAATGACACATAATAATACTAATATCATATGTCATCAGTGTGAAGGAATAACCATAAGAAGTCTCAGTACCCGAGAAACCTATTGGAGTGTCGCACTTGCATCTATATGGGTCAGCTTCGGTGTTTCAGCCATTCTTCTCCTTCAGAAACTAGTGGAAGAGGTTTTGTGCTAGCACCTCCATCAAGTATGGGATCTATAGCTTCAATTCAGGCTGGGAGTTTGTTTCCCACCGGCTAATTAGGTTGAGGTATTTGAGGTCACGGTCGAGTCAATCAAGTTCCAAAACATCAGCGTCAATAGAGTGGACATGCTCAGGCTAGTCAGGTAGCATCTTAGGGCTGAGGATCATTCCATATGTATGTAGTGTAGTTAGAACTAGTGGAGCATATCCCAAGGCCATCTATGGTTATAGGTACTACCCTATAGCCTCTACTTTAGTTTCTGTTCTTTTTTATATCGGTGTTGCACACTCTTTCTTATCTTCTGCAATTGTTGAATGTTTGGGTCTTTCCATCAATTACTTCTGCTGTGTTATGTCTTTTGACACTCCTTTAAGGGTTAGAATAGAGGGAATATGCCAGTACCAAGAGTTCCCCCTTGAAATAGGTGGGTACCATTTCTTCTGTAATTTCTAGGTCCTCGAGATGACCGGATTTGATTTCATTTTTTGGTATGGAATGGCTCGTTCTTTATCATTACCAAGTGGGTTGTTATCGCTTTTGAGTTTCCTTGATAACACATGAGGGAAGAACTTATATACATAAGGGAGAATAGGATATCCAAGAAGATCAAGTTGTGCCTAAGTGTTCTGGGCTAGGGAGAGTGACAACTCGGCTAGCAATCCTCTTTATGAGTGATCAGAAACTAGATTCAATGGAGTTCCCTCCTGTTGTGGATCATTTTAGGGAGTTTTTCCCTGACGATTTCTCTGGATTACTTTCTGTGAGGGAATTTGAGTTCACTATCAAGCTAATTCCAAGTATGGAACCAGTGTCCATTCCTCCTTATAGGATGGCGCCAACAGAGCTACATGATATCAAGATGTATCTTGAGGATCTTGAGGATAATGGTTTCATTAGTCCTAGTACATCGTCATGGGGTTCACCAGTCCTTTTCACCAATAAGGTGGATGGTACCCTCATATTTTTCATGGATTTCCATTGACTCAACAAGCTTATGGTAAAGAATCGATATTAGTTTCCTTGTGTAGATGACCTCTTCGACTAGCTTTTAGGGGAAATTATTTTCTCTAAGATTGATCTAAGGTCAGGCTATCATTAGGTGAATGTACGACCATCAGATATACCACGTACAAATTTCTGGATAAGATAAAACTTGTATGAGTTTGGGGTTATGTTATTCAGTTTGATGAATGTGCCATCAGTTTTCATGGATTGAATGAATTAGTTTTTACATTCATACCTTGATTCCTTTGTGGTAGTATTCATAGACGACATCTTGTTGTATTCGTGCTCCAGACACGACCATGAAACCCATCTTGAGATCATGTTGAGTACATTGAGAGATCACCATCTATACGCAAAGCTTAGAAAATTCCACTTTTGGATCAAAATGGTTCAATACTTAGGTCATATAATATATAAGGTAGGCATATCAGTTGACCCAAAAAAAAATCGATCACAGTAGTTTCATGGGAGTATCCCAAGAATGTGTTTGACATATGTAGTTTCTTAGGGCTTGGTAGCTATTATAGATGATTCATTCGGGAAATATCCTTCTTAGAAACACCCCTTATGTCCTTAACTAAGAAGGGTGTGTAGTTCAACTGGTCTGAAGCTTGTGAAAAATATTTTCAGGAGTTAAAAAGGAAGACTCATGACATATCTGATCCTGATTATTCTAGAGCTAGGTAGAATTTATAATATTTACTATGATGTTTTAGGAATCAGATTGGGTGCAGTCCTGATGCAAGTTTATTGAGCCGTGGCTTATGGATCCAGCTAGTTATGCACTCATGATAGGAACTATCGTATACACAATCTTGAATTAGCAGTTGTGGTTTATTGTCTATGTTTTGGAGACACTACTTGTTAGGATAAAGGTTTTTTGTTTACACAGATCATAAAATCTTGAAATATATCCCCACATAGCGTGACTTGAATTTGAGGCAGCATATGTGGGTTGAATACCTATATTCGTTTGAATTTGATATTGTTTATACCCCTAGTAAGGGTAATGTCGTGGCAGAAACTTTGATCCGCAATATGTAGACATAAGTCGTCCAGGCAGCCATCAATGAGTGGAATATAATGGATTTGTTTACTGAGATGTATCTGAAGGTTAAGTATTAGCACAGACAACCATTTCTAGTAGATCTTATTGTGACATCCTCTCTTCTAGAGCAATTCTTCTTGTGATAGTTATCTGATCCATAGGGGGTCATTTTGAGGGAAATTGTCACAAGAGGGAACCCACCTCCTAGTTATGTTATTGATGGCAGTGAAACTCTTCTCTATCGTGGATCTTTATGGGTGCCTTCTGATATTCGGGAAGATATTATGAGGGAATATCATGCCTATGTTTCATAAGTTCATCCTGGATTCACCATGATTTACAGAGATATGGATCGTCAGTACTGGTGACTAGGTATGAAAAAGAAAATAGCATGTTTCATTACTCGGGGCTCCACCTATCAGTAGGTGAAGGCAGAGCACTAGTAACCTACTGCACTCCTACAACCTATATCTATTCTTGAGTGTAAATGGAATGACATCACCATTTATTTAGTTATAGTCTTGACAAGATCTGCTTGAGGCAAATATTCATTATGGGTGATGGTAGATAGGTTGACCAAAGTCACACACTTCCTACCTATCTAGGATACTTTCTCTATTGATGAGTTAGTGAGGCTTTATATTTTGTAGATAGTTTGACTTCATGGAATTCCCCATTCTATCATTTTGTTCCAATATTTCTATTTCACCTCACGATTCTGGTAAGGGTTTCAAAAGGAATTGGGTTCATAGATGCTTTTGAGTACTACATATCACCCCCAGACTGATGGGCAGTCTAATCGGACTATTCGGGTGTTAGAGGATATGTTTCAGGCCAATATTATTGATTTTGGTAGCTCTTGGGAGAAACATATTCCTCTAGATGATTTTTCCTATAACAAAATCTTCCAGGCCACAGTTCAAATGGTTCCATATGAGTCCCTCTATGGAATACCATGTCATTCACTTATACGATGGCTCAAAGAAGGTTGGGTCCTCAGCTCGTTTAGGAGACTTCTGAGAAAGTATAACTAATTCAGAAGTACATTGCTACATCTCAGTCTATACATAAGTCTTATACTAATCATCATCGCAGACCTCTGGAGTTTGAGGTGGTATATTGAGTCTTTCAACATGTTTCACCAAGGTTGGGTCCTAGAAAAATCAGGAGGTAGGGAAAGTATTCACCAAGATATGTAGGGTCATTCAAGATATTGGAGAGAGTGGGGTTGGTAGCCTATTGGTTTCTATTACCTCATAGGTATCATACCATGCACAGTGACTTCCATGTATCTGAGCTTCTACATTATCATCCAGACCCATCTCATTCATTTGATCCTGACTTCATCGAGTATTGGCGGATGCATCCTTTGTGGAGAGTTCGCTCCGTATCACTGACCGTAGCATGAAGGTTCTCCAAGGAATGTCAGATCCTCTGGTCTGGGTGTTAAGGGAACACATACATGTTCAAGATCAAGCCTGGGAGTGGGAGACTAATGTATATGTGCAGTGTCCATAACTTTTCTCAGATGATGTTACACTACCCTCAGAAGGGACACATGGGGACAAGTTGTCTTAAGGTGGGGAGATTGTAACGTCCTAGATTTAATCAAGGTATGAACCATTTAGTTTTTTTTAGTTCAAATCTGTAAACCGACCCAAGGCGTGCGCCCGCCTATCATGTTGCGGGTTTGAGAAACTATTAAATTATTTAAATAGTTACATGGGACTTATATAAAATAATACATCACACCTTATCACAATGTTTGAGTAATAATAATTAAAAATGATTATAAGGAATAAAAATAAATTTAAATAAATATAAATAGATGAAAGAGGAAGAAAAATAAATAATAAAAGAAAATACAAACATGAGAAGAGTAAAAAAATTAAAAATGGGTTTATCCATTTTTATTTTTTTCTTATTTCCCCTTATCTTCCCTTTTATTTTATTTTTATTTTATTTTATTCTTTTCCTTTGTATTTCATTCCTTTTTTATTTTTTTCTCATTTATTTATTTTTTTCCTCTCTCTTTTTTTCTTTCCTCCTCTCCTCCATCTCCCTCAGTATGCATCACGCCCCCTGGCTAAGTGGTGTGCACCCCATTCATCTTCTTTGAAAGCATGCTTCACCTCCATCTCTTCTCCATTTTCAATACCATTAGAAGAGAAGTGAAGCTATTGGTAAGGATAATCATCCACAATAAGAATCGTTGGATTTAATTCACTCTCCATTGTGAAATCTTCCATAGATGTTTTTTACCCGAAATTGGGGTTTTTCTAAAATCGCCTAATTTCTTTCATTTTAGATCAAATCAAATGTTATTGCAGGACATGATAGATACTACGACTATAAAGTAGGGTTTAAATGATATTTATTGTCATTTTATTATGTTATTCAATTTTCACTATTGTTCCACTCATCGATGCCTACTGGTGAATCTCAATTAAAGCTTATTAATTTAATTAAATTTATTAGCCTTGATCCTTGTGACATTTTCTTAATGTGAACCCTTCCTAGGTTGTCACTGTTTCGTTGGACACCCCTTCGGGTAAGCCAACATAATCATCATTTTTTTGCTGCTATCATTGGTTCTTTAAATTTTAATCTACATGTGTTTCAGTAATACTTTGGGTTGAAGTTTAAATTGAATAAAATTATTTAGGGTGAATTATTTTCCTAAATAGTTTAGTTATAAGGTTTGTTGTGACTTGATTTTATTTAAATGTTTTTTACTCTGCTTATGCTAATATATTCCATGTTCCATTTCACCTAAGTTATGATATTGGGATTGATTGGTTACCTAAATGGATATAATTAATAATGATTACTCTGGGATATATGTATATGTAACTCCCTTATTATTTGTAGATAATCTAGTGAGTGAGATAACATGGGTTTCATATTAAGAACCCATAATTGGACTCACTGTGCTTGATAGGTTATAGCACAATGTTCTAGGGAAGAAATTTTTTAGGCTCTCCGGGCATGGTATCCCTTGGTATTTTCACAAACTATTGACTGACATTGGTTTCCTAAGGGGAAACTGAGGATGGACAAGTTGGAAAGATGGCTACGCCAAGCCTCGATTGAGACTCGGTCCCTTATGTGTGATACTTGGTATGAACTCATGGTTACCATACCATAAGAAATAACCAAGATTCCGAAATGGATCACCTTGGATGGGCTTGGTGGTATTGGATAATTGATTAGATGTACCATAAAAATACCTTCGGGATGTTCTCAGACTCAACCTATAAACTTTTCAATTTTAATATAAATGTTTCATAAGATTTTATTGATGCAGAATAGATTTTTACTTATACTTTGTGTGCCCTATCTTATGCCTTTAGTGTTCCTGGATTTGACGTCTAAATTAGACCCCAATCCAAGGAACAATCTTGGTGTGTGCACTTTTTGTGGTTTATTATGTTACTTAGGCCTTTCTATATCTATTTCGATTTACCAAGTATCTTATTCAGACTTACGTCTTAGGCTGAAGAAGGTTTTATGGGACGGGTTTCCACTTAGGAACCCAAAACAGGTTCTACTTATTTTATTAATTAAACAATTTTCATTTATTATACTTTCACTCACTACTATTTTCTTACAACATGAAATGGAAAGGTCTAGACACTGTGGGTGTCAGCCTACTGAGATTATATCTCACACCCAGCTTGAGCACTTTGGTACTTAAGTAGAATTTATGTTCATAGTTTTGGATATAGGGAAGTGTGAGACTTCTAATTATTGATTGTTTTACTATTTTGGATGGAGTTTTGGGGGAAGAGGACTGAGCCTTGCTCGAGATACTGTGTGGCAGTTTTTTTGTCTTTTGAGTTTTGTTATCATGTAGTCTATGTTTGTACCTTGTACCCCTCTGATTTTATTTACTTACATTTGGAATCATAAATTAACATCATCATGGTATCAGTTATGAAATTTCAACTTCCACATTTATTATATATTCTTCTATTGGGTCATTTATCTGCTTTTGTTACTATCTATTTTCTTTTCTATATTTATTTTGCTACTTGTTTGAATATTTTTACCTTTAACTATGAAATTAAGTTTCCTATGAGGTAATAGTCTCCCCTCAAACTTACCCAAGGTCATTGATGCTAGTTGATAGCCTCTATCATTTGGGGAGATGCACTTGAGATCTTGTGACCCACCATCTCGAGGCCCGTATTCAAAGGTACTCGGGGTGGGATGCTACATACTTAAATTAAATAGAGTGTACTTATAAAAATTCAATCTTCCTCTAATGGAAAGAACACATAGTGTGTTTTCTTAGAACTACACGTTGTGTAATCAAGGTTTTCAAATGGGAAACCCCTAAAAACCTCCCAAAATCCCCATTTTCCCCAAAATAAGAATAGATCATCCCCCATTGGGTCCTTAACAATCATAGTAAAGCTTTAACACTTGAAAAAAACTAATATATCTGGATTAGGAAAAACACAAAAAATGGACAATCACGTGGCATACAAGTTAATGCTTCGGATCAAAATTTGCTCCTAGAAGCTGCTGCACCTCAATCTAGTCATGATCTATGCCAAGGATGATGTCTGGAGGCATCTCCTCCTCCTCTTATTCTAATATGACCATCTTACATGAGGGAGGCACCCTCCCACCTCCAATCGAGCATAGGAACCCCAAAAATTGGTGGGATACTCTTTTAATTAATTTATTGATTGATTAATTGATATATTTATTAATTTCTCATTTAATTATATGTCCCAAGTCCCAAAACCCAAGGTGATTTCATACTGCACCTAAGAAAAACCTCACATTACGGACTCAACTGCAGAGTCATGATATCAATCTGACACATTATTCAGAAGATACAACCACCCATAAATTCCCAACTAATTTTATATTTAATTAATTAAATATTAAATATTCTTTCAAACCTCAAACTAATCAGAATATAACCAAACTCATGTCCTAGGGTAAAAACCCTACCCCGGAAAAAACAAAGTTGTCAAAAAAACTTATACAAGACCATATGCCATAGGAAATGACCATTTTAGTCCTCATGAGCACCCAAGAACAAAAATTTAAATTTATGATCAAATTTAAAAATCCATAAAACTCAAGTCTCTATACAAATAATTTGGATGGAAGAGGTAAATTAGTTACTAGTTTTTCTCATTCATTATTTTTCAAACCTCTATCCAACCTTTTCTAATCAATTAGATTAAATTTCCATAACAATTATCCTGGAATAATACGAAAAAAAACAAATAAAAAATAATTTAATGATCATTTACAAGGATCACTAATCAAACATGAATAGATAAATTCTTGACAATACTGATAATAACTAATGAAAAAGGTACACAAGGATAATATAGTGAATAAAAGAGAAAAAATTTGATCTTCCATTCATAGTTAATTAATTATCCAAATATTATCATGTCATTCCACAAATAAAAGTAATCAAAAAATAGTAAATAATAATTTATTTTAATCTTAAATCACTTGTTCTTATATCTAAAACTTCTTAAATTTAAATTATTCCTCATATAAAAAGACATAAAATATGATATATAATATTATAAACATCAAAAAGTAAGAACTTAGTCAAAATCATTATGAACAAAAAAATTATTCATCAAAATTATTCAATGTAGAATAAAAACTCCAATATGAATTTATAATCAAGTATATGTTTATAAAATAATATTTTTTGTCTACAAATATTATTCACAATTCCCTTTACCCACTGTTGGTTTGACTCATATCTCTCTGAATCATAGATATTCTATGGGTTATTTTTTATAAAAAAAATCATCTAAAATATAATAAATGTTGAATTATATATATGTATTATAATAAAAATTATTTAATATCTAAAATTATGGGGTTACACTAGTCTATTTATTATAATTAATTCTAGAATCTCTGAATGTTTTTAACACTTAAAAATATTTATAACATAGTAAAATTCATTAGTAAAGGATTTTCAATTATCATTTATTATGATGTGTAAATCATGACCTTATGAGCTGAATACATATAATATCCAAAAAATATTTTTAGTAAATCAACATCATTAATTTGTAAAATAATTAATAATGAAAAATATTACATTAATTACAATTTTCTTCTTTCAAAACACAAACAAATCACCATACTGAAACAAAAATGACAATATCATATAAAAAATTACATTATGGTGTGATCCTAATATAATTTTTACCTACTCAAATGTGATCATATCAGACTAACAAATCATATAAAAAACTCATATGGTTCAACCTCTCACATCACCCATGTTGGCCCACCAAGAGATAAATGTCAATAAATAACCAAATGAGTCTCAGGAATAACAAACATGACATAATTCAGTAGAATAAAATTTGTAAGAAGAGTACACATTCTTGAGACAAAAAAATCAATCCAAAATGGATAAACCTAAAAATTATATAGGAAAATAAAAATCCATGTCTCCATGTGACTTCCCATAACCACCAATTCATATCACTACTAATGCGATGATAAAATAAAAAATTCTACAAAATACATGGAACCTTTCCCTTTACATGTGTCCCTAGAAACCACATCTAAAAAATCCCAAACTAAAATGTAGTTTGTGATAAAAAAAAGTCCAATAGGTTTTCACCAGAGAATCTATACAAGGTATTACATTATGTAACCATTAGTTATGGATTTAAAACAGAACCACTTTATATATTAAATTTAAAAAGAGAATTTTAAAAAAAAATTGTTTCCATTAAAATATTTTATACTCTCATATTTGAGGAATATGAAAACTAGATGTATGAAAGAATGAAATAGTATAAAATACAATCCATTAATACACAATGACATGAACATATGAAAACCCAAACATAAAGAACACCATCATGTAGAAAACCAAGAAAAGGTGTCCCCAAGCCCATGGGATTATATACTATGACATATAGAAGAACACTAAGCCAAGAATAATGTGAACCGTATTGATACCAAGCCCCGGTATAGTCTATCAACATCAATAAAATAATACATAGTTATGTTACATATATTAAGGCTTCATATGTCCATTTTCTGACATTCCTAGGGTTCCCAATGTGATATATGTGTCAAAAAGCATTCAAAAACCATTCTAATAATATAAAAAACATTTTAATGGTGAAGCATCACCAATCCCATGCTCGAAAATACATTTTAACTCAAACATAAATTTGACGCATTACATTGAACACATAATCTGCATAAATATGTTTTTAATAAAAACCCATTTAAAAAAATGAATCTCATGAAATAATCACATAATTATATCAAATCAAACAATTTCATAAAATAAACCAAATAAATTCACACACAAAATCAACTAATTAATGATTTATAACCTTTATATAGAGACTCATTCCTCTTGAATAGAGTAAAACTAGTCATCGTCGATAACATAGATTAGAAACAGTTAGATCGGGTCTTCACATGCCTAGATCCACCAGAAAAAAATGAAAACCTTTATCAAAATTGTTAAATCCACCAACCATTGCACAATCCAATTTCAATAAGATAAGGGGGTGAGGTATCAAATGTGGATCTAAGAAGATGAGATAAAATGATACTAAAAAAGGTACATAACATGAATAGATTCTCCAAGAATTAATGGAAATAAAAAATAAAGGAAGGTTATAAGTATCTAGAGAACCAGGGGAAGTTAGTTTGACCAAAATGGTCATTAAGAGGTAATTAGATATAAAAATGGTCAAGGTAAAAGAGGTACACTCAATATTTTTAAAGGATCATATCAGGGTGCATGGTTAGAAATCACGATCTAGAAAACTTATTCTGACCATGCATGGCCTCTATCTATTTATAATTAGAGGAACACACTGAAGTGGGTTGGGCTACACAATTTCATAAAACCTTGCTCATGTGGTGTGACGCATCTAGAAAAACATATTGATAACTCTATATTTACCATGGTGATCAACATCGTTTGACTAAACATTCACCAAATATAAAAAATGCCACTATAGTCTCACATGGAAATTCAACCTGGTTACCTCATGGTTAGAAAAATAGTGTTCCTAAACCTAGTGCATGACCTAATTTCACAAAAAATATATGTTTTCAACCTTTAACTCCCAAAAAACTCTAAAATTACCCAAAGGATAAACCGATATAAATTTAATGAATATCTATAACCTATAGGGACTCTCAATTTTACCCACCATAAAATATCTCTATCCCTTAAAATTGGTTAAGAATATAGACTCAAAAAAGAGAATGACAACCTTTCCTCATCAATGAATCTTTATCCCAAGTACCATGTAAATCCCATCTTCACTTTTATAATAAATATATTGATAATTTTTTTACTACACAATACCTTATATTGGTGATCCATAATCTAAATAGGTTATTCATCAACAAAGGTGTCATACACATGATCAATATCATCCCATTCAAGCACATGGGTAGGCTAAAGTTGATACCACTTCAGATGGGAAACATCAAACACATCATGAATCAACATCAGAGATGGTTCAATCCCATCTGATAGAAAACTATTCCATCTCATTATACGATCTCATAAGGGCTAAAAATACTTGATGAAAACATACACTATATAATTAATCAATGATGTGCCTAGAGAGGTGAATAATTAAGAAATACCATATCACAAACCTCAAAATCTAGTGGGAAACGACAATGGTAGACATAAAACTTCAGATGATTATAATCCATTGATAACCTTTTACGGTTTATCCAAAATTTCTATGTCATCTCCTGAACATGGAATGGTCCAACCAAGTACCATTATCTGAAATCTACCTAGTACAATAAAGAAGTATATAGACACCCATAAGATGATTTAAAGGGATCCATCTTAATAGATTATTTATAACTATTATTATAGGTAAATTTGATAAGAGATCAATTCTTTTCCCACCAATAAGAAAAATTACACATGAACACTTAAAGCATACACTAAAGGATCATAATAACTCAATTTGTCTTCAAATATACCTATGGATGATGCGAAATTCTTAATTTCAACCTGGAACCCATCACCTCTCACTAACATTTCAAAAACCTCAATGAAAACCATGGGTACATATCAAAAACAATTTCATATGGAACATAAATAAGCCTTACAACCTCTCAGATTTATAAGTGTCTAAGTTGATTGACCTTCACCATCTCCTAGATGGGGAGGAAATGAGATTATTTTATAAGTCATTAAGTGATCAAAAAAATCATATCCTTTTCCTTAGGATACTATGGTAAACCAATAATGAATCCCTTAGAAATCTAATATCCCTTTCATATCAGATGGGTAAAATATTGAAACTAACTAGAACCTCTCTAGTGTTCTACCAAAATTATCTATAAATTATGGTCTCATGAGAATAAGTTAAAATTGAATGCCTTATCATTGACAACCAATACCGGTCTATTAGATCGTGATTAGTCCTAGGGTGCATGGACGAACTGGAATGGTGTCCACTGTCAAAAAATGCCTTCATCAAAGATATAGGATTGACAAAACTACCTCATAAATAGAAAGTGTTAGTGGTAGACTGGTAACCTCTACCATCACAGGGTATGGTCTAAATTTAGAATTTAAAGGTCCCTTCTGAACCAACTAACTAGGTAGTTATTGGTAGTCGGGGTAGATTCCATGAGGAGAATAGAAAATAAATGGAGAATAAAAAATTAGAAGAGTTTTGGTCGATTATACAGACACAATGAGTGAAGGTAAAAATTTACTAAGTGAAATGGTTTTTTAAAATTACAATTAAAACAAAATAACTGACAGAACAATCAGAAAACAATCATGTTGGGGATTGAAATTCAATTAGGTTTTTTTAGGATCATAATTCCTTAGTATCAAAATTATAAATGGCATTTATTTAACATGGGGATTCAATTAAAATAATGTTTTGTTGGTATGAAAATAGTTAATCAGCTGTTTTAGAGATTAATCACTTGGTTCAATTATTAACTACTTTAAACATGTTAAATTTTCTTTCCCCTAAAACACTAGCAACGAGCATACCCATTGGTCATGGGTTCACCTATTGCAACTCCTTTAGATTTTTCTATTGGTATCATTCTTGATCTGATACGACACCAACTATGATTCAATAATGTAATTAATTAAAGTAATTGTAAAATAGATATCATAATAAAAATAACCATTTAAAATTCAAATCACAATTCAACCATAAATTATTACAACACAACACGGGGAATACTGGCCTCTTATCACCATGGTTATGGTGTATGGATTGAGCAGAGACTCAATCCCTACCATGGATGTGAGAGGATGGAAGGGAAGGGGATAATTACACTAAACATAATTGAAGATAGTAAATAAAAACTCTAAATGTAGTCGGTGTAAATTTGAGTGGCAGAGTGGAAACACCTCCCCCTGGATATCCCACACTTGAATTCGGAGAGCTTCCCCTCTATTTATAGAATTTCAAACTACATGGTGTGTACCATAAATTACATGGTGTGTAGTAAAGTAAACTTTACATGGATAGGATTCTCAACTAGTAGGTCTCTAACCATGTCACCTAATTTCTTTCAACGCATTGGTGGTTGGTTGTTGGGGGTACACGGTGTGTAGCGCCGCCCCACATGGCATGTAGAGTATTTTTCAGCCAGAAACCAATTATAGAAGGGAGTACACATTGTGTGACTGGGTAGTTCATGGCATGTGGCATCTAATCAACTACATGGGCGTGTACTTGTTCTGTCCAATCTATGTCTAGGAAAAGGTACATGCCATGTTCCATAAAGTACACGTAATGTATATTCCAATATTTGTTTTGATCTCTCTTGATTTTTTACTTTGGATAGGAAACACCTAAAAAGTACCATGAACACTAAAATAAATCATTTTATCCACAAAACAATGTGTATCCAGTGAAAACATGTTTTTATATTCAAAAATATGTTTGAAAAGGTATACACATATCATGTACATCAAACTCCTCCATACTTAGTCATTTGATTTCCCTCAAGAAAAATCTCAAAATATAATTAATCAAATTAAAACTTTAAATAAAGAAGCATTCAACTAATTATTCTTATAAATACTATAGGAATAATAGATGATTTTAACAGGAAAAAACATATTTAAATTTAAAATATATTCTAATCATGCCTCCTATATAATTCAATTTAATATTTTCATCCTCTTGTATCCACACTATTAAACTTTTCATAAATAAACATGCTGCTTAATGATTACCTCACTATAAAATACCACAATAATCACTCAAGATAATTTAATCATAGTTATGATCAATCACAATTATATTCACTCTATATATAGGCTTGAAATTATTATCATTATTCACTTTATAAATGAAATCAAAAAACTCATGAGGTCTTTCAATAAGGTCAAAATGATTTTTAGGCTTCAGGTTGGTAGGTAATGATGTGAAAAATAATCTCAAAGGCTTGAAAAAGAAGGATTAATTATTAAATAATAAAGTATAAAATTCAAAAAATAAATCTTACTGAAAATTCATCCCCAACAAGATCTCTCAAAAATTTCACCATCACCATGATAGTCTCTTTCCAACATGGGTCCATAAACCATCAATAAAGTGTAATGAATTAATTTGGTCCCCCTTTTGAATTTTTATTTTATTTTTTTCAAATAAATGGAAGGGACCATTAAGAATACAATTAATAGTGGTTTTGGAACCCTTATACCCAAATGAAAAATTGGTACTCACCCCCACACTTAATTTCATGGTTGCTCACCAAAATGTACCATGAATAGCCAAAAATTCCTTTTATAAGCTCAAATGAATAATCATGCAAAATTATAAATAAATTAGGGTGGTAAGGATAAATAGGCTTGTAATGTGGCTTCCTATCAAGGAAGTCCATGGTTTCTAAGGGTTTAATGAAGGTTAGATGTAGGGAAATTCTCAAGGTCAAAGGGTCTGAAAATAATAATCAAATTCCTCAATCATTTTAATGTGATTCAAAATCATCATGTTTTGGAAATAAAAACTCGTAAGTTACAGTAGTCATGCATATCCCAATAATCTCTTAAGAAAGAGGGTATGAGAAAGAATCTATCAAAAGGATTAGAATACCTCTCATGAAAGAGTATAATAATGGGCCAATTAGTTCACGACATGAATAAAAATGAGTAGTCTAATAAATGAAAATGTCCAAGAATTTAAATCTGGAATCAAAAAATATCATTAATCATTTTAAAATACTTAAAAAATTAAAATAATCATGTAACTTTTAAAATTCCCTTTTATGAATTTATTATTTATAATTATAATTAATCAAAAAGATTCCACATTTTAAAATATTTAAACTATTAATGATGTATCCTATATTAGTTTCAAGGAAATGAATAGTGTTGTAAGAGACTCTCCCCCACACTTAATATTGCACATGGTCCCCCAAGTGCAACACTAATGTAGAGAAATGGATGCAGTGAGATACTAGTGGGCTAGGATGAGGGGATCAGTGAAATAAGTAAGGTCAAAATAATAATAATAATAATAAATATGGGAAGAGTAATCCCCTCATGGTGAGTGTAAAAAATATGGAATATAGTCAAAAGGAGAGGCATATTTCACTCTAGAGTACCTGTGACTATCGATGAAATAGAAAAATAATTCTCCATGCACATACAACATCATAACACAATAATAACACAAAAGAGATAGATATATATATAGAAAAGTGTGAAAAAATCAGTCATTCTGTGCCTCAGAGGAGTAATCATGTGTAATAAGGGGATCTAGAAGAGTAGGATTAGTTACAGTGGAAGCTAGAGGTGTTGGTTCCTCACTTTGAGTGGGAAGATCAATAGGGTTGGAGCCCTCAAAAGCTGAAGATAATGCAGACATGGTAGACAGTGGGTTAGTAGTTGCTATAGAAGGTGTCGTAGTGTCTGATAGACTGGTGGATGTTGACAAAGATGCAAGTGCCAGTAGGAGAGGAGGAAATATTTCCAAGGTTGGTGGCTGGGAGACTAGAAGAGTCTCAATTACGGAAAGTGCCATCGGCCTCTATAGTCGGATTTGATAGGGTATCTCTCCATCAGTTGTGGGCACGTGACGTTTTCCAAATTTTTGATTTCTATCTTCCATATCTAAAAAGGAAATAAGGGAGATCAAAAAAAGAAAAGGAAACAAAAAATAAGGATGAAAAGTGAGAAATCGTAAAAACAAAAGTATATGGTGTGTGGATCCAGGATTCACGACGTGTAGTATGATCTGATGTATATCCCTTGTACCCTGGATAAACATGTTGAGTGGGTCTATTTTTAGGAAATGGTCAGTACACGACATGTAGTAAGGTGTACACATCGTGTGTGAGAACATGGGGTGCTAGCTGTGTGGTCTCAGTACACATGTTTATCCTAAAGGTCAGGTTGGGGCATAGTACAATGCATGTACTAAACATACTTTCCATGTATTTTTAAATGTGAGAAATATAGCATGTGTGGTCGTGTACCAATAGTGCATGGTGTGTGTTCTTCATTTAATCTGTGTATTTCATGTTTAAAGCTGAATGGTCAGTTGAATAAAAAACCCTAAACGGTTGTAAAACTATGAAATAGAGGGTGAGAAATGTCGTACCTGGATCAAGGATGTAAATAATGATGAAATTCGGGCTTCAAACAAACCGAAATGGAGGATTGGAGGAGGAGGGTGTGATGGTGTACGGATGAAGTTGAGGCAAGGGAGAAAATAGGTAGAAGGTGTGAGTGACATGTGGTCAGGTCAGGTAGGGTTCCCGACCTTCATAGGTGAACCACAGGATGTGTGGAGGGTCCTAAACATGGTGTAACATGTTTTTTTAATAATATTAATATTAGATGTTCAATTGTTATAATAAACTATACAATCATTATTATTTATAATTTAAAATAAATGTATAAAAATATATATTATTTACAAAAAAAAATAAACCTATACACATAATGTATTGAAGAAATACACATCATGATTTCTAAAATTTGGAAAATAAAACTACAACCATCGGATCAGTTCTTGGGGTGCGATTTGAACTGGTGATAGAGCCAATTAAAATGAACTCCCGCTACCACTGGATTTAAGGTTGTAGTGCATCACATTTTTATTACGTTTTAATATTTAATGTTTCGGTGAAGCACTAAATAGGGAAAAGAACAATGCACTATGTGTTGTTTTAATTTTTGAAATATTGGGATAAAATGGATAGATTAGCTAAGTTAGAACCTGGGTATTTTGATCATAAGACAACGACTCTGCCAATCATCCCACTTTACCCATATGTGATTTCTTATTTTAGAAACCGTTTTAATTTATTATGAAAACATGACTCACATAACATGTTTTGAAATGCATGAGGTGAGGTTTTATTAATGGGAAAAAATGATGGGACTGAATCAGTTTTTAGGACTTGAACCCAAGTCTTTTGGATCCATGGGGTATAGATCTACCAACCAATTCAGCCACACCATGGGTTTTCTTTTATTTTTAAATACATTTATTGTTTTTTGAAAATACCTCACACATCGTTTAATTGAAACACAAGTTGAAAAAGAATGAACCCTATACCAGAGGTAGATGTGGAGCAATTACAACTGGAGACAGCTTGGATACCCTCTAGTAACCTTGTCACAATCACACGAATTATCCCTGATTATTAAATTAATTAATATGTACTTATACTAAAAGTTATATTAAAATATATATTAAAAATATAATTACACTCTGTTTATAAGGATACGGAAGGCGTGTAGTCTTATTTTTCTCTTATTAAAATAGTTTCCCAAAAGAAAGAAGAGAAATATGACATGTGTAAAATAAGTACACGTCATGGGATTATTAAAAATAAAAAATAAGAGAGGAGAGAGTGGTAAAGTTGCCTCCCAGAAAGAGCCTTTATTTAAGGTCTTATTCTTGAAAATAGTTAGGGTTACTTACCCATAATATGAAGGTTTATGTGGATTTTTCAGTGAAAACCACCACATGTATCTAGTTCCCTTAACTTGTTTCCATGATTCTTGTCCTTTAGGTGGTCTAAGAGGTGGGTTATAGAATCCCTTCTCCATGGCCAGTAGTTACCTAAAGTGTAATTCGTTCTTGGTTTGATCAGTTATGTCCTCCGCCTCTTGAAGTTCCTACTTGAAATGTTGAATACCTAAAAGTGATCATAAGGGATTTCTGAATAAGGTATGTAATCAACTAAGGGTTCTGAAATAAATTTTTGATCGAATTCTGTATGAACATGACATGATTTTTTCCCATATTCAAAATTTTAGTTTTTGACATTAATTTCTAAATTTTTTAATGAATGACAGGTAGGGCCTACACCATAACATGTCTCCTCAGTTGAGACAAAATTAAAACACTCATCCGTACACTCAATCAGAGTATCCATATTGGAAATTATCTTAGAGAGTTATTCTACCATATTTCCTAGTCATCCCAACCTTTCAGTTTAGTCCAACTGACGTGTGGTAAATGCCTCCATCATTGATAAAAACCTTTCGGTATTACCTGAAGATGGTTCTGAAGGAGAATAAGAGAAGTTTAGGATAAATAATTTACATGGTTATTCCTCGTATTAAAACCCATTATCCATGTATGGATAGTATTCTTCCAGGTATGAGTACCAAAACACTAGGCCATACTGATAAAAATATTCTCTATGTGGATTTTACCAATCCCCAGTTGAATAATAATCCATGGGATGCAGGGTTGGGGTTCCCAATAAAAATAATCAAGAAAATAAGAAAAAAATTGGGAAATTCTAAATTAATTTTGACTCGGAATTGAGTTATTGATTTATTTCCATCCTTGGAAACGGTGCCAAAATTTGGTACTCACTCCCATTATAAGGTGTGGTCTAAATTTATAATTTAAAGTTCCCTTTTAAACCAACTAAATTGGTAGTTAGTGGCAGTCGGGGTTGATCTAATGGGGATAATAGACAAGCAATTGAGAAATGAAAATCATAAGAGTATTAGTTTATTATCCATACACAAGGATTGAAGGGAACAATTTACTAAGTGAAATGGTTTGTGAAAATTAAAATTAAAACAAAGAAAATGATATAATAATCAAAAACAATCTTGTTGGGGTTTTCAATTCAATTAGGGTTTGTTGGGATCATCAATCCTTAGTATCAAAATTATAAATGACATTTATTTACCATGGGGATTCAATTAAACAAATGTTTCTTAGTCTGAAAATAGTTAACTACATGTTTTATAGATTAATCACTTTATCCAATGATTAAATACTTTAAACATGTTAAAGTTTCTTTCCCCTAAAAATGTGGCAATAATCTTACCCAATGGTCATGGGTTAACCTATTGAAACTCCTTTTTCTTTCTCCATTATTATCATTCTTGATCTGATACGACACCAATGATGATTTTGGAATTTAATTCATTAAAGTAATTGTAAAATAGAAATAATAATAAAAATAACACTTCAGAATTCAAATCACAATGCACCCAGAATTTATTATAACCCAACACAGTAAAAAACTAGCCTCTTATGACCATGTTCATAGTGTGTGTATTGATCTGAGACACAATACCCAACATGGATATGATAGGAATATGGGGAAATAGAGAATTACACTAAACAGAATTGAAGATAGGAAAGAAAAACTCAAAATGGACTCGGGAGAAATTCGAGTGGCAGCACCTCCCCTAGATGTCCCATGCATGAATTTGGAGGGCTACCACTCTATTTATATAATTTCAAACTACATGGAGTGTACCATAAATTACACGGAGTGTATTCAAGTCAAATTTACTTGGATTGAATTCTCCACTGGTAGGTGGCCAAGCATGCCACCCAATGACTTTCAACGCATCGGGGGTCAGTTAGTGGGGGTACACAGCATGTAGCACCTCCCCACATGGCATGTAGAGTATATTTCATCCACAAACTAATTGTGGAATGGAGGACACAGTGTGTGACTGGGTAGTAAATGGTGTGTGGCATCTGGTTAGCTACATGGGTGTGTACTTGGTCTATCCGATCTGTGTCTAGGAAAAGGTGCACAGTGTGTTCCATAAAGTACACAATATGTATATTCTAATCATTGGTATTATCTTTCCTAAATTGTGACTTTTTCTAGGAAACAACTTCAAATTTCCATGAACACCGAAATAAATCATTTTATCCACACACAAAATGTGTATCTGGTGAAACCATGTTTTTATACTCAAAAATATGTATGAAAAGGTATACACAAAATGGGAACATCAGAGACTATATTCAATCACCCGAGGTCTCCCCACCATTTAGGATTTTACTAATGTATAGTAAATCAATGACTACTACCTATCCATTCTATACTTGATCATAAAATGATGAATCAACCTTCCAAAAGTTAATAACAACTACCTACCAACTTTATCCACTCACAAACTCGTCTGAATGAACAATATCATCAGAGACCACTCCTCAACTAATTATTTCATTGATTGAGTTAGAAATTTCATTCTTAATGCATCAATAAGTACATTTCCTTTCCATAGAGTATAAGAAATATTTAAATCTTAAATCCTGATATTCTCATCCAAATATCACTATTTCAAATTTAGATGCCTCTAAATAAAAATAAACATCGGGATTAAATGATCAAGATATACCATAAATTGATCCCCAATGAGATAATAGTGCAACATTTTTAGGTATCTCAGAATAGATGTCAATTCTAGGTCATGGGTAGGGAATTACTTCTTATAAGGTAAATTTTTTTGATCGGCATAGGACACCACCTACATTCCTTAAATCCATACACATCCAAATATAGTGCATGAATCATCCCATAAAACATCATAACCAAAACTCTGTTCCTGATGAATAAGAATTAGATCTAAATTTAACTTTTTTTTTAGTTCCACAAAATTCCTCTATAAATATTCATTCCTATAAAATATAACACCCTTATAGGTAAAATCATTCAAATTAGATTTAATCATATCGAATTATTGAGAAAACTACTTGTAATAATCAATTAATCCCATGATACACCAAACATCAAACACATTTATGTGATTCTCCCATGACATTACCATGTGAATCATTTCATGATCCACTAAAATACCCCCCACATATATAATATGGGAAGAAAATTTAACTACATGTATCTAAAATTCACATTTATAAAGATTACCAAACAAGGTATATTCTTTCCTGATTCTATAGATAACATCAAAATGATCCATGTGTTCCTCTTCTAACTAGTTTAAATCAAAAATATATCCCTAAAAATGAAAGCAAAAGAAACCATGAACTAATGTTTCATTAGTTTCATCATATCTATTAATAGAATATGAAATTTAGTGAGATCGAATGGAATAACAAGGAAAATGAAATTCCCAAACTTTCTCTGTAACACCTCAATAATTGGTGAATTTTTTTGAATTAATGTAATATTTTTTATATTTTCATTTCACACAACACTGAATATATATTTTGTTATATAGAATCACTAAGTTTGGATTGAATTATGTGCATAAAAAAGTTAATATTTCTCTACACAAAACACATAGCATAGATTTTGATACACACAACACTATTTTTGGCTTCTGTTATACACAATTTTGAGTCCCTTCGATATCTTTTATTACACTTAAGTTCAGGTTTTACTAAACTAAAAAATACTAACAATATTGTTATTAAAATATTATTATAGTTTATACCTAGATATTGGAATTTATGTTATGAATAAGATTAACTAAATTGTAAATATATAATTTAAAAATGTATAAAAAATGATTTCTTTGGTTATCAATTAGTTAGAAATGAAAATAAGAACTATTTAAAAATAAAGAAATTATTTTTCTAAGAAAACTATTTTTGTATGTAAAAACACAATTTTATCACAATAAATTAAACAAAACACTTTTGATTAATGTTTTTAATAAAATTTATATATAATAAATTAAATAAAATTAGTTTACACTTATACAATAGATTTTATAATTATAAGATAATAATAAATCCAATTTTATGATTAAAAATATGTATTTTTCTAAAAGGTAATATTATCACCTTTTAATGGCACACATATTTTAAATCTAATTTTTTACACTTTAATAATTGATTTTTCACAAAATTAACTTCATTTTTTAAATCATAATATCAAAATTTACTTTGGGTGAATTTTTGATATTTTTCTAAGAAGTTTTATTTTTTGATAAATAGTGAAAAAAACTAAATTTTAATTAAAAACTTCATTTTAATATAATTTATTTATATAGTTAAATTATATTTTGAATTAGTTTTCAATTTTATTTAGATCAATTATATATTTACTAATCTAATTTAGGTCATTGGAATCAATTTCAAATTTAAATATAAAAACATTTCCATCTTTTGAACATTTTCACTTTAAAAAACCGTTTTTTCAGCCCATCTGTGAAATTATTTTTAAATTAATTTATATAACTTCTATAATTTAAATTTTAAAAAATGGAATCCATATTTTTAATAATAATATTTTATAATTTCTAAAAAGGTAAACTTGGTTTTTGACAAAAAATATTAGTGAAAGAAATTAAAATTAATTATTGCGATTAAGGTAAAAAACGAGTATACTTAGTGGTTAAAATTTAATCTTAAGGGGAAAAATGACCTAAGAAACTTGTAAAAATTAATTTCATAGACATATTTCAAAAAAATAATCACTTATATTGAAATTGGACAACTATTAGAGTCACATGATGTAAGATATAGGGTTTTCATATAAGGTATGGATCCTTTTTCAAAATTATTGTTTACGGGCTAATGTGAATACCCTTTGAGGTTATGGGGGTATAAAAGATGTATGGGGTCTATTCAGTGCCTGGAACCTAGAATTTTTTAAAAAATAGATAGGTGGAATAGTTATTAGAAACTATGTGGGGAAGTTCTCATAGTTACTATTAACCGTGTGAGGCTGGATATTGGGGTCCTATAGGCTGCAAAATTTGAGTAAACCATGCGGATGGAGGTGCACGACTGTGCAAGGAACCTATAATTTTTAGCATATACAAATTTCATGATTTTTGAATGGTTAGTCAAACTATGTGTTGTGACCATGCGAGGATCCCCTTCTTACAACAATGGGTGAATGGTTGGCGCACAGTTTGATGAATCATGCTGTCAAACCATGCGACCCAATAAATTTTTGGGAAATGGCCTTTTTTCCCATAAAATGTTTTATAACCTGAAAACTATTTAATCCTTCCATCTTTTGGATGTAAATATCATTGGTAGAACTATTTTGAAGTTAAATCATATATTTTTCCACTATTCCTCCATCCAATCTCAGAATCAAGCATTGTTGATCTCATTGGATCTGTTTCGGTGAGTACTCAATTCCTTTTGTGTAATTCTTAGTTATTCTTGGTATCAGTTGTGTTATTTAGGCTCAAGATAATATTCCCTATTTTTATTTTCTTAGTCTATTATTTATTTTTATTTTGATCTGAGTCAAATCAGAAGTTGATACTGTATGAAAACTCTACTACAGATCTATTATAGGTGGTCTATACTTTCCTATTTGGTTTAGTGATTTATTAAGATAATTTTCATTATTCCACCCACTGTAATTTCTGGCATGGACCTAAAATTGAATTTAACATTTTAATTAACTGAAATTAAAACTATTAGGGATTTTCTTTAGTTCTTATGGATGAGTTATAGGGTGTTGACCCAACCAAGGACACCCATGGGGTGTGTCTTGTGAATTTCCTATGTCTATGACTTTATTGAACCACTAAAGGGGTGATATAGTTCTTTAGTGGTTATAGAAATACTATTAAGAAATGAATTGAACTGAATTTCTTTGTTAAGAGATATGTTCCCTCCTTTACATGTTGATTATTTTTATTAAATGATTTACATGGAACTTGAATTGCTTAAATGTCTTATGTATCAATTATGTAAGTGAGTGGGAAATGGTAATTGATTTTAATGTTAAATGATTACATAGGATTACATGGGTGTGCTACACCATGGGTCATGATAGAAATAGATAATGCCTTGGTCTTATAGGATCCTTTGATTCTGATTTTGTGGGATGCCTTAGTCCTTGATACCCCTTGGATTTGGTTTGTTTGGGCTCATAGTATACACAGTTAGTATACATGCTCCTTGGACCCCAATTGAAGCCTAATTGAGTTTCCATCGAGATGCTTTTGGGACTCAATGAGGATTACTTGGTCTACAATACATTGGATTTGGCCCCAAGGGGTCTGACATTATTGATCATATGTGTGGACATGGTAAATGTGACATGCATGATTATACAACTTGGACATGGTATATGTGACCCTTATAGTTATATGGAAAGGTCAGGGTTATTCCATGCATAGGTTATACAACAAGACCATGATTGACATTATATGTCATGGTTATTCCATGTTTTGCAGGGAGCCTCATTGGGATATACATTATCACTTGTAGTGGTTTATAATACATGGTAACTTTACTTTTATTTAATTCTTACATGTGATATGTGTTTCACTCTGATTTATCTTGTTATATTGCATAGTAAGGATTTTTTATAGACCTTTGGGTGGTTACCTATTGGGATTGTATCTCATACCTTGTTCAGGCCTCTATTGGTTTCCTAAACAGACTATTTGGATGCAGTTAAGGACTGGGGAAATCTCATGTAGTTCGATGCTTGACTTTGTACCATGCTTAGGATTAGGGGAGTACGAGAATGATCTGAGGCTTGTGATGTTAATTAGTATATATTATTTTGGTCTTTTTGGTATTGTTTTACATGTATTGTACTGATTCCATGTACACCTATTTTGGTGCTTTGTAGAGAAATTTCATTTATCATCATCATTATATATATAATATTCCCTTTATATTTGTTATCTATTTATGTTTTTTATCTATTTTCTAACTATTATACTACTTACGATATTGATAGTTATTTCTATTTTGTTTTTTTATACTCTGGTAATCAGGGCATAGTCTCCCCAAGGACACACCCTAGGCCCTCGCTACTATTTGAAATCCTCTGGCGTTTAGGGAGATTCACTTGAGTCCATGTATCCAACTAGGCTTGGGGCACTATTGAGTAGAATTTGGGTTTGGGACATTACAAAGTGGTATCATAGGATTTCTTTTTATGGTTTATTATTTGGTAACAATATATAGGGATTGTAAGGAATAGTAATTTGGTAATGAGTTGTTCTTAGGTGTAGCTGGCCCACATATAGGAAAATGTTAAATTCCCTTGAATGGAAATTGCTATTTTATGTATTTTGACTATTACAGTTGATTTGATTCCACCTTTTGGTGATACACTTGAATTGCGATGTTACTATTAATATGATTGTGGGTTCTATTTTGTTACAACCCAGTGAAATGAGGGTATTCCATCTCATGCATCATTTAATAAAAATTTTATAAATCACATGTCATTCCATATAGGATGAATTGTCTGTTTTCATGATGTTGTGATTGGTGTCATGGTAGATATACTTTCTATTATGATAAACTTCTGTGTAGGGAATTGATAAACATGGTTGGTACTCAGAGTTTCTATTATAACCTAAGCAGTGTTTTCCTGATTAGGCTATAGAATACACCTTGATAAGTCAATTATGGAATGTTGAGTCATGGACCATGAGTTTCATGTACTGGAATGTATTATAGTGTTGATTGGGTGGATTCCATAATTCGGTTCATACGAAGTATGGGCCCTTATGGATCAGAAATTTGGTAAACCATCTAGTTCAACCATTAAAATTGAATGTGAAATGAATATTAAAATCAAATGGAAAATTTAATTTCTAAATAGAGAACTTGACTTGGACCCGACTTTTGAGTGGAAAAGATGCATTGTGTCTAGTGGCTTTTGTGACTGTTTCCTTTTTCGGTCCTGGATTTAGAAGCAAACTATGTGGTATGACTTGTTTATAGGATGTTTTTGACCTGTCAAATTATTTTGAGCTACAAAATTTGATATCATTTTTTTAGGCATGTGTTTGGCATTCTAGATGCATGCCACCATGATGACCTCCAATCGTATGATAGGAGGGTGGTGATGACCACACTCTAGAGGTGGTGGTCCATGGGCTACAAGTGGATACCACTTTAGTTCTATCTATAATATCATATATTTTCCCAAACATAGGTGCTAAGGAATAGTTCTGTGAGGGGTTTTCTTGATTCATGCAAAATTTTTAGGGAGAATTTCATCATGCCTTGTCAATGGATGAGCTGATGTGTGTGTTCCGATAGTTTTATACTCCCATGTTTTTAGGGGATAGAGTTCCACATGATACTGATCTGTGTCTTGAGACAATGCTATCAATTTTTGAGCATCTAGAGACACCTCCTAAGAGGAGAGTTAATCTCAAGACTTATATGCTTTGTGGAGAAGAAAAGTGTTGTTGGGATGTTTTAAACCCGGGTGACAGGCTGCGAGATATGGTTTGGGATGATTTCTAATCCAGAATCTATAAATAATTTTACCCCTAGACTTTAAGGGAAGAGTGGGATAGTGACTTCATGTGTCTAGATAAGGGTTCCATGACAGTTATGGAGTACTCGACATTCTTTACAGAGTTAAAATTTTTGTCTTGATGTACCTTGATAATGAGTTATCGATGGATATATTCTTATAGGAAGGTCTCTAACATGATTTTCAATCTCAAGTAAACTTTTTCATATTGACCTTGATTACTAAAATAGTAAATCAGGTGTTAATTATAGAGTGTAACCTAAGGGAATCAGGGGGAACATAGCATAGTAGTGTAGTCTCTTGACCCAGTGGTTCAAATTATAATGGAAGGAAGTGTTATTTTTAGGATTCTTATTAGATGAGTACCAGCCATGGCACTAGTGATGGAAGTTCAATTTTCTATCATCAGTGTGGAAGATGGGGATACGTGAGGAACCAGTGCAATTGTAACCCAGTCGAGTTTTGATCTTGCTGAAGGATGGGTCACATTAAGTGTTTCTATAGGACCTTCCCACTAAAAATTAGTGGTAGGGGTAGATATGATGCCAAGTTTAGGAGAAGGTTTAATAGCTCCACATTAGGTAGGGAGATGGAGTAGTACCGATTGTTCAAGCCATGGTAGTGGTGGTTGTAGCCAAGGATTCTAGACACCAGTTACACTAAGAGAACACAGTGGGCCTACTTTGGGTAGTGAGGTTGGATAATAGAGTTTTGGATCATGCTATATATATTCTGTATAGCCTCCCCCTAAGGAGAAGGTTGTTGGACCATCTACGGTGGGAGCCTCTACTTTTGTATCTTCCCTTTTTGACATAGGTTCATCACATAGTTTTATATTTTTACTTGTTTTAGAGAGACTTGGTCTTGTGTTTCAGTTATCTGAGGGTGTTATGACACTTGACACTCGATTTAGGATCAAAATAGAGGATTTACGTCAGGGAAGTGAGTTCCCCCATGTGGTTTGTGGGTGCCCCTTCATCTGGAATCGTTTTTCCTTAAGATGACTGGGTTTGATGAAATACTCGAGATGGATTGGCTAGTATCTTATCCAGCCTAAATTGACTTTTATATCTAGAGGCTGGATTTCACAAAACCAGAGTGAAAATTTTATATTCACAAGGGTGAATGGGATATCCAGGTAAGTCGAGATGGACTAGAACATCGTAGGTTGGGTGGGGTGATAAACCAGATTACTAGTTTGTATTTGGATGATTAGGCAGCATGTCAGATGGAAATTCCTCCAGTGGTTGATCAATTCAAGAATATATTTCCAGATGAGTTTTATGGTTTACCTCTTGAGAGAGAGGTGTATTTTTCCATCAAGCTAGTTTAAGGAGCTGCACTAGTATCCATTACTCCTTATAGGATGGATACTATTGAGTTTTAGGAGCTCAATGGGTAGCAGAGGATTTAGAGGAAAGGGGGTTTATTTGAACTAGTACTTATCTGTGGGGTTAATTGGTTATTTTTGAAAAAAAATTGAATATTACCCTTAATCCATGTGTGTATTACTAAAAATTTAATAAGAAGATGATTAAGAACTGGTATCCCTTACCACAGATAGATGGCATGTTTGATTAGCTTTCAGAAGATCAGGTATTTTCGAATATCGATTTGAGATCTGAATATCATCAAGTGCATGTTAGAACTACATATATACCTCATATATCCTTTCGTAGAAGTTAGGGTTTATATGAGTATCTGGTTATGTCGTCTGGTCTCACAAACATGACAACAATTTTCATGCTGTTGATGAACCGTGTTTTATATCCTTATCTGGATTCGTTTGTGGTGGTTTTTATGAACTATATATTGGTGTATTCTCACGATCAACACAACTATACCAAACATCTTGATATCATTTTGGATACACTAAGATAGAATTAGTTATATTCTAAGATAACAAATTTCCACTTCTGGATGGATAAGAATCACTTCTTGGGTCATATTATCTTATAGATAGGAGTATCAGCTAACCCAAAGAATGTGAGAGTTGTAGTTTCTTAGGAGCATCCCAATAACTTCTTTGACATATGGTGTTTATTGGGGCTGGATGGATATTACAGGCATTTCATACAGTACTTCTCAGGCTTAGTAGTTCCATTAATGGGCTTGAATAAGAAGGGTGTGAAGATTATATGGATAGTTACCTATGATATAGCCTTACAGGAGCTAAAAGGGAGATTGACTTTAGAACTGGTCCTAATACTTATAGAACATAGAAAAAGCTACACTGTGTATTATGTTGCATTAGTTATTGGGATAGGAGTAGTTCTGGTGTAGGGATATAGATTTGTGGCATATGGGTCTCAGCAGTTGAGGCCACACGAGAAGAATTACCCAATGAGAGATCTCGAGTTAGCTATATTTATTCATGATTTGTGTTGATGGAGACATTATTTACTAGGAGATAATTTTTTTTTATTGATACCACAAAATCCTCAAGTAAATATTTATACAGTGTGATCTTAATATGAGGCATCAAATGTTGTTTGAGTACCTGTAGTTTTTTGACATTGAGATTTCCTATACACCTGGTAAAGGTAATGTAGTTGTTGATGTATTGAGCAAGAGGACTCAAATGCAGATAGTTCATGAGGCCAATAGAGAGTTTAATCTTATGGATTTGTTCTCTAATATGCACTTTGATATATAGTAAATTCAGGGATAGACTTTTTACCCTTAGTTGTGACCTATAACCTACTGGATAGAGTGAGGATGAGGAATCTATTGGATTATAAGGGCCTAGTCCTATTGGATAGTATGGTAAGTGAGGAACCACCTCCTGGTTGGATGGTAGGTGAGGATGAGATCCTATATATCCATGGAGGTGTATGGATTCTGGTGGACATATGCAAGGATCTGATATAGGGGTTCCATGCCTCAGTTTCACTAAGATGTTTCATTACTTAGGCCATCATTACTGGTGGTTGGGTATGATACATGAGCTAGCTTGTTTTATTTCTAGGTGTTCCACCTATCAGCAGGTAAATGTAGAACATTAGTGACTAGCCTGAATTTTATAGCAGTTACCTATTCACGAGTGGAAATGGGATCACATTGTGATGGATTTCATGATTGGTTTTCTAAGGTCACCTCAAGGTAGCGATTTTGTGTGGGTTTTTGTTGAGAGTCTCACAAAGGTTTCTAATTTCCTTTTGATCAAGGATACCTTCAGCGTTGATGGTATTAGAAGGTTATATATTCATGAGATAGTATGAATCCATGGGGTCTTGCACACTATTATTTTATCTAGGGAAACCTAGTTTACATCTTGGTTTCGACAGATTTTGTAGAGGGAACTGGGTACACAGGTGCTTCTGAGCACAACATACCACCCTTTAACTTATGGCCAGTTAAAGTGTATGATACAGGTTCTTGGGGACATATTGTAGCATGCATTCCAGATTTTAGGGGGTCTTGGGAGAGGCATATACCCATTTTTTATTTCTCCTACAATAATAATTATCAAGTGACTATATATATGTCACATTATGAGGATTTTTATGGTAGGCAATGTCAATCACCCATATGCTGGTTAGAGGATAGTGAGGCTACTTTATTGGGACTATGTCTTATGAATAGGTCCAATTGATCAAGAAGTGGATGGCTACTGCACAGTCTCGATAGAAATCTTATGCTGATCACCACATATGACCTATATAGTTCAAGGTTATGGATTGGGTCTTTTTACATGTTTCACTGAAGTTGGGAAAAAAGATGGATCAAGAGATAGGATAAGCTTTCACCATGATATTTTGGGTTGTTTTTGTTTCTAGAGAGATTCAAGCCAGTAGCCTATCAGTTTTAGTTACCTTAGAGCTACCAATCCATGTATGCTTTATTCCACGTATCTCAGCTACGCTGTTATCATTTGGACATATCTCATGTTTTTTATCCTGATGAGGTTGAATTATAGGTAGATGTATCTTTTGAGGAGCATTTAATTTTTATCATTTATAGGAGCATGAATTTTCTCTAAGTCCTGTCAGTTTCCTTAGTATGGGTGTTATGGCAGCACAGCTATTTATAGGATGCGACTACAGAGCGGGAGTCCAATGTACAAGATTAGTCATTAGAATTGTTCTTAGATGAATCTTAACCACCCTTGAGAAGGAAATTCAGGGATTAATTACTTTAAGGGGGTAGATTATAATATCTTGGGTTTTTTTACAAGGTAAATATCCTTTTTTGGTTTAAATTCTTATTTATGACCTAAATTAAATACCCTTTGAGGTTATAGTGGTATTGGGGGTGTCTAGGGATTTTTCAGATCCTAGAACCCAACTTTTTAGGAAAAATAGGTAGTCTTCACTGTTAGTATAAACTGTGAGAGGAAGGTTACCCGGTTACTACTAACCATGTGAGGATGGAAAGTGGGGCCCTAAAATCCACACAATTTAAGTAAATTGTGTTTATGGAGGTGCATTCCCATGCGGGGAACCTATAATTTTTTGTAGATCTAAATTACATGGTTTTTGAACACTTAGTCAAACTATGTGTTGTGACCGTGTGAGGTACCCCTCCTTAAAATAGTGGGCACATGATTAGAGCATGGTTTAACCAACTGTGCAGCCAAACTATGTGAACCAATGAATTTTTAAGAAATGATATTTTTTCCCTTAAAATGTTTTATAACCTAAAAACTATTTCCTCCTTCCATCTATTGGATAAAACTCTCATTGGGAGAACCCTTTTCATTTCAAATCATAGATTTTACTATCATTCCTCCATCCAATCTTGGAATCAATCATTGCCATTCTCATTGGATCTTCATCGGTGAGTACTCAATTCCTTTTGTGTAATGACCCAAACTTTCATTAATGGAAATCCCTCTTGATCTAATTAAATGTCTCTTTATGTAAAATGTTTATATAAAATGTCAACTTATTTGGTTTTATGTTTTTGGATTTTAAAATACTGTTAAGAATTTTGACCATTGCAAATATATCCATTGAATAGTGATCACATGATTAGTATAAATATAGGGCTTTAACAAATCCAATTTACTCAGACAAAGAAAGTGATGGCCTCATCCAGTAGATGTGCCCCATACGAAGCCCATTTTTTCAGAGCTCAGAAAGGAGGTTGTATCTTTGGTCTTTTCTCACGACCAAGCCCAATCTGAGCTTGAATATGTTAATCTTGAGCGGGGCCGCCTATGAGAGAAGTGTAAGTTGATAGAGATTACCACCCAAGCAATGTTATCCGAGCCACCCAAGAGTCTGTCAACATCGCACACCTTACTCTTCGGTCTTATGTGGGTGTTATATGGGTTTATGTAACAAGACCCTAGTACTATGGTTATGTACATTATTTTTTATATAATAATGAATATACTTTCATTTTATTATTATTACCTTGTAAATAGTTTTTAAATCACAAATAGTATTTTTATTTAATGTTCAACTAAGAAATCTATTTTGATAAATTAATGAATTTTTGAATTAAATAATATTTTAATAAAATATTATTATTATTATTAAATTAATTTTTATTAAATATAAATTTTCATATAATTTTATGAAATGCAATTGTAATTTTTATTAAGGTTTGAATTCCATTTTTGTCAAAACCCATGAATTTTCGATAAATGTTGGTTTCTATTTTAAAAGTTAAAATTAAAATATTTAGAAGATTATTTAGATAAAATTAATATTATTTCTAGAATCAGGATGTCGAAATTATCTAATGGTGAATTTTTCATAATTTTCTAAGACAGTCAAATATTTGGGTAAAAATTAAATATTGTTTAAATATATAATGTGATTTATGACATCATAATTACCCAATAGTGATGTAATAAAATACTATAAAATTTATGTTCTCCCAATGTATGTTTTATTATTAAAATAATGTGATTTTAGGTTTGTTTGATTTATTTTACAAAACTTTAGTGGACCCTCTAAGAGTTATTAAACATTTTGTCTTTTTAAATTGTTTTCCTTGGGAGTGTGACTCACTTCCACATAAGCAACCCCATTATTTTAAGAAGTTCGGACTTTTCCCTTATAAAATATTGTTTTACACTTTCCTTTTCCAAAAACAATGGTAAAAACCCATGGGCTGGTTTGTGGTTTGGATTAGTTTAATGTGAGGTGTCCCAAACCTAAATAATAAAGAATTCCCTCATAATTCCTATATAAACCCACCCAAGATCCCACTTCCTCCTCAATAAAAGCCTTTGGAGTTCATCTAACCTCTTCCCTCCTCTTGCTATAATTCTCCCAAGGTTCCCCAAGCTCCCAAGAAGCCTCTCTCAAGCCTTTGGAAGCAAACTTCCAAGTAAGGGTTTTTCTTCCTTTCTCATTTTTTTCCAATATTCCTTAAATTATTATGCCCTTTTAAATTAAATTATAAATGTTGGGGTATGGTTTCACACCTCCCCACATACTTCCCTATTTATGTTTTAATGATGGGATACCCCTTTCTCTCGCATTAAATGCCTCCCATGTACACCCATTACTATACCGAAATTCCGTAAGAGATTTCTCTCTCCTCTTTTACATCCAAACAATTCTTTTGTATTATGCATCTAAATTCCATTAAGTTTGTTGGAAAATGTCTCTATATGAACCCCTTACTGTCAATTTCATGTACATATAACAAGACATCCTTTTCTCTCTCATCAACCATTTTCATGAATCCTTATGTCACGCTGTTATGCTGCCGAAATTGCACCGCATTTTTTCAAGCCAAGATCATTGTGTAGTGAATACCATACCCATGTATCTATCAAGGGTATTCATCTTTATGAACATATACATATTTAATGTTACTTTCATGTATTTATTCCACATTACTTAATCATTAAATAATTTATGATGTTGATTGATTCCATGTTATATGATCCATGTGGCACACTTATGCATGAAATGAAATGTTTAAAAAGGGTGTGCCTTGATAACGCTCCAATACATTGGGTAAAGTATAGTATCATGATACTTCATGTACAATGGGTGTTTACTCATGCTAATTCAAGTGAAATGATGGTTTACTCTTTCTTCATGTTCAATGAGGGTTTACTCATGATCCATGTGCAATGAGCCTTGGCTCATGCTAATTCCATGTTAAGTGTTGTTGCCACATTTCCATGTTATGATTATCATGCTTTATCATGCCTTTATATTGATGCTTATCTTGTGCTCTATTGATATTTCTATTGTCTAAAATGTATTTTATTCCTCATTTTATTCCATGAGTATTCCCTTATTGGGCTTTATAGCTCACCCTTCTCTTATGTATATCCTTAGGTTATCCCATGCAATGCTAAGTACGAGAGAATGTAGTGGTCATGTAAAGGAAGTTTTCAATAAAGATGTTGTATTTCATGTTTTAAGTTGTTATGTAATGATACTAATCCCCAAATACACTATACCACTTGATCTTCTATGTTATATCAAGTGAAGTTTATGTAATAAATTATGTTTAATTGTGTAATAAAAAGTAGGGTTTTCATAGTTGGTATCAGAGGATAGGTTTAGTTATTTTTGGGATTAGGATTAGAAAACCATAGTAAATCCTTAGAGATAAGAATAAGTATAATAAAAACATCCCTTAGTATTGGTGAGTATTGATTAAGTGGTTTATCAATAAAATACATCATTGTCAGGATACGAACTGGTAGAGGCAGCACTGGCACAGATGTATCCTAGGGATAAAACTTGAAAACACCGCTTTGAGCTAGACTCAAATGGGAATAGGTGCATGAAAATGGACCTTGATTCACTCTTGGTTACGACACTCTCAGGGGATATGATTTCTTAAATTCACAAGATTAGTATGAACCATTATTAAGGGACAAAAAAATCCCTAAGAATATATGTTAGAAAGTAGATCATGAATAGCATAGACTAAAGCCAATAGATTCATATGTTAAGGAAATAAAAGTTATTTATAAGTCATCAGTTTTGTCCTTGTATTACCCTTTATGTGTTACCCCTAACTTTCCTTTTATCCCATCCAATGGCTGGTAATAGGAGGACTCGGGCTAACAACTAATGTGAAGATCAATGTGATAACTATACTAATGAGATTCCCAATCCAATGGGAGTGGGAATCGCGAACTTTTTCATGCTTCTCTCTCAGCTAACTCAAGATTTGAATAGAAAAATGGGTCAAGAGGAATGTTCAACCCCCCTAATAAAGAAAAAATCACTATCGAGTGCTTCATGATACAAAGGCCTCCTACTTTTAATGGATCATCTGATCCCTCAATTTCTAAACAATGGATCAAATCCATTGAAAAGATCTTATCCATTCTTCAATGTTCTAAACAAGAAAAGGTTCTCCTAGCTGCTTATTGTATAGAGGGTTAATCTGATCAATGGTGGACGTTGATCAAAAATATGAAGCCTGAGGAGGAGATTGAGGCGTTGGAATGGAAGGATTTCCGGAAGATGTTTTTCGATAAATATTTTTCACACACCCTCTGACTTAAGATAGAAAGGGACTTCCTTTCCCTCAAGAAAAAAGACGACGAATTTATCGGAGCGTATGAGGCAAACTTCACAAGGATTGCACAATATACATTCGGCTTTGTCATTACCCATGAATGCAAGGTTGAACACTTCTTTGGTGGGCTGAAACCTAGCCTATGGAAAGCATTGGTGATCCATGACTTCGACAGCTATGAGTAAATTTTCTGATGTGCCCTCAAGGTCGAAATGGAGATAGGAGATTCTCAGGGGTATCATAGGGATAAGAAGCATAATTTGGACTTCAATATTGGCAGTTTGATGGATAAATCCAACGGTGCTAAGAAGATCCAGTACCCAAATTGCCAAAGGTGCGGAAAGAAACACCCTAGAAACTGCCTGAAGGGGGTGAGGAAATGCTTTAAGTGTGGAAGAGAAGGGAACTTGGCTATTAACTGTCGACAAGAAAGACCCGCGGCTACGATAGAGGAGAGGAAAGATCTGTTTGAACCTCAATGTGTGGTTCATTGATACAACTACAAAGAACCAGGGCATCTTGAAAATCAGTTCCCTAATCCAAGGGTTTTTAGAGGCAACCAACAACCTCCAAGGCAGCAAGAGAGATCTTTTCCATCACTACTACCAAAGTGAACCCCGAAAATGAAGTGGTGAAAGGAAAGCTAGTTATTAATTCAATAATAACGAATGTACTTTTTGATTCGGGTTCTATGAATTATTTTATATCTCAAAAGTTTAGTAAAAAAATCCCAGTACCACCATAAATCATGGAAGTGAAGATGTCGATGAGTATGGAAAATGGGGAAATCATTGAATCCCATGAATAAAACTCCTCCCCAATCATAATTTGTGGATTAAACTTCCCAGAGAACATCGGCATACTCCCTCTGGTGGAATTTGATGAAATTCTTGGCCTGGATTGGATTTCCTTATATAGAGCCAACATAAATTGTCGTGAGAGGGAAATCACTCTCCATGTGGAGAATCAACCTCCGATTCTTTATAAGTGAAAGGAGGAATATGAACCTTCTTTAGCTCCATCATCTAAAGCATGGATATTACTTCCCTATGATCACGCGTATCTGGATCGGATGATTGAGTCTAAGGAGGCAACCATCCTAGAAGACATGCCTATTGTGAGGGAATTTGCTGAAGTATTTTCTGAGGAATTGCCTGGTCTTACTCCTAGAAGAGATGTTGAATTCTCAATTGATCTTATACCTAGGGAGTTTTCAATATCCAAGAATTCGTATTTAATGGATGTTGTGGATCTTAAGGAGTTGAAGAAAAAACTACAGGAGAATCTGGATAAAGGGTTTATACACCCAAGTGTTTCACCATGGGGTGCACCAGTCCTCTTCGTCAAGAAGAAGGATGGGTCAATGCACATTTTCATCGATTATCGTGAGCTTAACAAAATCACAATAAAGAACAATTATCCTCTACCACGAATTGCAGACTTGTTCAATCAGCTTCATGGAGCACAATACATCTCCAAGGTGGATTTGTGGTTAGGATATTATTAGGAAAGGGTGAAGTAGGAAGATATCCCCAAGACTGCTTTTCGTACAAGATACGGTCACTATGAATTCATATTAATGCCTTTCGGACTCACTAATGCTCCATCAATCTTTATGGACTTGATGAATAGAGTCTTTATAGATTACCTTGAAAAATTATTGGTAGTCTTTATAGATGATATTCTGATATACTCTAAAACCAAGGAGGATCATGAGGAGCATCTAAGAACTATACTAAAGACCTTGTGGAAGGAGAAGCTCTATGTAATGTACAAAAAGTGTGAGTTCTAGTTGAAGGAGGTCTCATTCTTGGGCCATATCATCACAAGCAATAAGATATCTATGGATCTCTCCAAAACAGATGCAATTGATAGATGGTCGAGGCCAACATCGATAACAGATATCTGTAGGTTCTTGGGGTTAGCTACATATTATCGACGATTTGTGAGAAATTTCTCACGATTGTCCAACCCTCTTACCAAGATAACTCAGAAGGGAGTAAAGTTTTCTTGGAGTAATGAATGTGAAGGAAGCTTCAAGGAGTTGAAAATGAGCCTTATCACTGTGCTCGTGCTCAATTTACCCACAAGTGGAGAAATTTTTGTGGTCTTCAGTGATACTTCGAAGAAGGGCCTAGGATGTGTGTTGATGAAAAATGAAAAAGTCATTGCCTATGCTTCAAGGGAATTGAAATTTACTGAACAGAACTATCCAACACATGACCTCGAGTTGGTTGTAGTGATATTCTCTTTGAAAATTCGGCGGCATTATCTCTTTGGGGAGAAGTGTGAAATATATACAGACCACAAAATCCTCAAGTATATATTCACACAGAAAGAGTTGAACATGCGCCAACGAATATGGTTATAGATGATCAAAGACTATGAATTCTCAATCCATTACCACCCAGGTAAAGTGAACAAGGTGGTGGATACCCTAAGTAGAAAGGACCCCGCAATTCTATCCTTGATGAGAATTGAAAAGGATCCAATCTTCTTAGATTTGATGAAGATGGACATGGGAATCGTAAATAAGGGAACATCATCAATCCTTTCACAAATGATTTCTTAACCATCACTTTTTTAAAGGTTAAAGGATGCTCAAAAGGATGATGTGGGAATTCAGGAAAAAGTGGAATCTATCGGAAAAGGGAAATCCTTATAGTTTAATGTTAATGAATAAGGAATTGTGAGATTTGGGAAAAGACTATGTGTTCTATAAAGTCTGGAGCTGAAGAAGGAACTTTTGGATGATGCAGATAGTTTAAATTTATCTATTCACCCAGGAAACACAAAGATGTATCGAGATCTTTGAGAGCATTATTAGTGGGATAATATGAAGAAGGAGATCTCTGAATATACATCAAAGTGACTGGTGTGTCAACAAGTGAAGGCAGAGAGGCAGAATTATAAAGGGATGATGCAACCATTGCCCATATCGTAATGGGAATGGAAGAACATCATCATAGACTTTGTCACCGGACTTCCGAAGACATCCAAAGGAAACAATGAAATCTGGGTTGTTATGGATCATCTTACAAAGGCTGCACACTTCATTTCTATTCAGGATGATTTCTCATTAGATCAACTGGCACAGATATATATCAGGGAAGTGGTAAGTCTTCATGGCGTACCACTATCTATTGTGTCCGATTGAGATCCAAGATTCACCTCTATGTTTTGGAAGAGTCTTCAACATTATCTGAATACTGAAATGAACTTCAGTATGTCCTATCATCCTCAAACTAATGGCCAATCCAATCGGACTATCCAAACACTTGAGGACATGTTGAGAGCGTGCTCAATGGACTTTAAAGGAGGATGGTATCAACATCTTCCTCTGGTTCAGTTCTCTTATAATAACAGTTTCCACTCGAGCATCCAAATGGCACCATATGAAGCCCTTTATGGGAAAAGGTGCATAACATTGGTGTGTTGGGATGAGGTCGGTGAGCGTAAGCTGCTTGGACCAGAAATGGTCGAATAAATGGTGGAGAAGGTGAAAACCATTCAGTAGCATATCAAGGCATCCTAGAGTCGACAGAAGAGTTATAAAAATAACGGTCTATGAGACCTTGAATTTAAATTTGGATACATGTTATTTCTATGCATATCTCTGTGGAAAAAGGTCATGAGGTTTGGAAAGAAAGGGAAGTTAAGTCCAAGGTACATCGGACCCTTAGAGATTTTTGATCGTGTCGGGGTTGTGGCCTATCGACTGGCACTTCCACCTACCATGGTCAAAGTACATGATGTCTTTCATGTATATCTCTTAAGGAAGTACATATCGGACCCTTCACATATACTCTCTTCAGAGGTGGTATAGTTAGAGGATGATCTTTCTTATGAGGAGCAACTAGTAAAGATATTAGATCGTATAGAAAAAGTTATACGAAATAAGACAATTCCCCTCGTCAAGGTGTTGTGTTGAAACCAGAAGTTTGAAGAAGCGACGTGGGAATCAGAGGAAATGATGAAGCAGAGTTACCCACATCTATTTTAGTGTGGGAAAAGGAAATTTCAAGGGAGAAATTTCTTAAGGGGGGAAGATTGTAACTACCCAAACTTTCATTAATGGAAATCCCTCTTGATCTAATTAAATGTCTCTTTATGTAAAATGTTTATATAAAATGTCAACTTATTTGGTTTTATGTTTTTGGATTTTAAAATAATGTTAAGAATTGTTACCACTACTAATATAACCATTGAACAGTGATCACATGATTAGTATAAATATAGGGCTTTAACAAATCCAATTTACTCAGACAAAGGAAGCGATGGCCTCATCCAGTAGACGTGCCCCATACGAAACCCATTTTTCGGAGATGAGAAAGGAGGCTGCATATTTGGGATTCACTCTTGACCAATCCCAAGTCGATATTGAATATGTTAAGCTTGATGGGGACCGCCTACGAGAGAAGTGGAAGTTGATAGAGATTACCACCTGAGCAATGTTATCTGAACCACCCCAAGAGTCTGTCACCATCGCACACCTTACTCTTCATTCTTATGCGGGTGTTATAAGGGATTATTTAACAAGACCCTATTACTATGGTTATGTACATTATTTTTGTATATAATAATGAATATACTTTCATTTTATTATTGTTACCTTGTAAATAGTTTTTAAAGAACAAATAGTATTTTTTAGTTAATGCTCAACTAAGAAATATATTTTGATGAATTAATGGATTTTTGAATTAAATAATATTTTAATAAAATATTATTATTATTATTAAAATAATTTTTATTAAATATAAATGATCAAATAATTTTATGAAATGCAATTGTAATATTTATTAAGGTTTGAAATCCATTTTTGTCAAAACCCAAGAATTTTTGATAAATGTCGGTTTTTATTTTAAAAGTAAAACATTAACATATTTAGAAAATTATTTAAATAAAATGAATATTATTTCTGGAATCAGGATGTTAAAATTATCCAATGATGAATTTTTCAAGCTTTTCTAAGACAGACAAATTTTTAGGTAAAAAATAAATATTGTTTAAATATATAATGTGATTTATGACATCATAATGACCCAATAGTGACGTAATAAAATACTATAAACTTTATTTTCGGACCATTTATGTTTTATCATTAAAATAATTTGATTTTGGGATTGTTTTATTTATTTTACAAAACTTAAGTGGACCCTCCAAGAGTTATTAAACATTTTGTCTTTTTAAATTGTTTTCCTTGGGAGTGTGACTCACCTCCACATAAGAAACCCCATTATTTTAAGAAGTTAGGACTTTGGCCTTATAAAATATTATTTTTCAATTCCCTTTTCCAAAATCAATGGGCAAAAACCATGGTCTGGTTTGTGGTTTGGATTAGTTTAATGTGAGGTGTCTCAAACCTAAATATTAAAGAATTCCCTCATCATTTCTATATAAACCCAGCCAAGATCCCACTTCCTCCTCACTAAAAGACTTTGGATTTTTTACAACCTCTACCCTAATCTCTCTAGAATCCTCCCAAGGTGCCCCAAGCTCCCAAGAATCCTCTCTCAAGCCTCTCTCAAGCCTTTGGAAGCACACTTCCAAGTAAGGGTTTTTCGTCCTTTCTCATTTTTGTCCAATATTCTTTAAATTGTTATTCCCTTTTAAATTCAATTATAAATGTTGGGGTATGGTTTCCCACATCCCCCATACTGCCCTATTTATGTTTTAATGATGTTATTCCCATTTCTCTCTCATTAAATTCCTCTTATGTACACACGTTACTATGCCGAAATTCTGTAAGGGATTTCTCTCTCCTCTTTTACATCCAAGCAATTCTTTTGTATTATGCATCTAAATTTCATTAAGTTTGTTGGGAAATGTATCTATATTAACCCCTTACTATAAATTTCATGTACATATGATGAGACACCTTTTTATATCTCATCAACCATTTCATGAATCCTTATGTCACGTCGTTATGTTGCTGAAATTGCACCGCATTTTTTCAAGCCAAGATCATTGTGTAGTGAATAACATACCCATGTCTCTATCAAATTTATTCAACTTATGCAAGTATATATATTTAATTGTACTTTCATGTATTTATTCCAAATTAATTAATCATGTAATAACTTATGATATTGATTGATTCCATGTTATATGATCCATGTGTCACACTTATGTATGAAATGAAATGTTTAAGAAGGGTGCGCCCTGATAGCTCTCCAATGCATTGGGTAATGTGTAGTATCATGATACGTCATGTGAAATGGGTGTTTACTCATGATAATTAAATTGAAACAAGGTTTTATTCATGCTTCATGTGCAATGAGGTTTTACTCGTGCTCCATGTTCAATGAGTCTTGGCTCGTGCTAATTCTTTGTTAAGTGTTGTTGCCACATTTCCATGTTATGGTTATCATGATTTATCACGACTTTATGTTTATGCTTATCTTGAGATATATTGATATGCCTATTTTCTAACATGTATTGTACTAATCATGTTATTTCATGATTATTCCCTTACTGGGCTTTATAGCTCACCCTTCTCTTATGTGTTTCCTCAGGTTATCCCATGCAATGCTAACTGCGAGAAAATGTAGTGGTCATGTAAAGGAAGTTTTTCATAAAGATGTTTTATTTCATGTTTTAAGTTGTTATGTAATGATCCTAATCCCCAAGGACACTAGACCTCTCAATATTCTATGTTGTATCAAGTGAAGTTTATGTAATAAATTATGTTTAATTGTGTAATAAAAAGTAGGGTTGTCATATTTTGTTCCATTCATCGTTCCACTCGGTATTAATTGTTCTATTTAGGTGCAAGCTAATTTGACCTATTTATAGGTTCTTTTTTTATTCTTATTTTTCATGGAAAAATATTTTAAAGAAATTTTTTATTTTTTAATGTATCTAAATTGGTTTTCAAATATTAATTTATAAGTTTTCAAGGTTATTTTCAAAGAAAAAGTTTTTCAAAATGTTTTAAGTTTTAAAATGAATTTTTCAATGTGGTGATGATATTTTAATCAAGTAATATTTTAAATGATTTTTAAATATTAATTTATACACCTTAAATGTGGTTTTCAAAGAAAATTATTTTGAAAATGTTATATTATTTTCATAGAAGGGTTATTTTTCTTAAGAATTGTTCCAAGTGATCTTTCAAAATCCTTCTCCGTCTAAGATGACATCCTTTGATATAGTTATGATTTTATAGGGATATGACCCAAGTATAGAATTAATATTATTTAACTAAATGGTTTATGTTTTAATGGTATAATATTTATGGAACCCATTTTTTCATGAGTAAAACATGTTTCAAATAGATTGTTATGAAACCCGTTTCTTTTCCACATGCTAATCACATTTCAAAGAGATTGACATGAAACCCATTTATTTTACAAGGTTTAATCAAGTTATTAAATAATAATTGTTTTAATGTGTTTTTATAATTATATGAAAGATATTTTTCTTTATTCATATTTTTTCATGGACATGGCTTATACGATGTGGTGACCTAGATAGCATCGGGTAAGCCCATTATAGCTTATATGATGGGGTGGCATGGATAATTTCATATAATCCCGTTATATATTATAGGATGGGTGGCCTAGATAGTGTTGGTTAATCCCATTATATCTTATATGATGGGGTTTCTTAGATAAATCTTGGTAATCGAGTTACAGATTATATGATGGGGCATCCCAAATTGCACAAGGTGAGCCCGTTATAGCCCTCCAATGCATTGGGAAATGATATATACCTCATGAGATAATGATGGTAACAATTAAAATGTATTGATAAACTATGGGAATAAGGTCTAACCTAATACACTATGAAGAAAGGTCTTTCACTGGGGATGGTGGTGTGTCCCACCCAGGAGGTATATTCATCTATGCATGAACCTAATTACATGTTCATAATGTTATTACTGAACCTTATTAAATGTTCATAATGTTTTTCATGGGCTTGGTTGCATGTCAATATATTTATGAGAGGGTTTTATTTCATTTCCTTAACAGAATGAGTGAACATGTTTCTATTTATACACATTCACAATGTTATAAGATGATTTTTATGCCACAAGTCTATGTCATATGCCAATAATATTCTCTCATGACACATGATGTTTGATTTAATTATGATTTGTGTCTTATTAACTGAAAATATTTATTCTATGACTCTTTATTATGATCCTTTATATGTAGGGTATGATCTTATAGTGTTACAAACATGTTTGGATACCCTTATGTTCATGTTATTCTTACATATCTCCCTTATTTACCCTTACTGAGCATCTGAGATCACCCCATTCTTATGTTTCCTCTCTCTAGGTTATAAAGAAAGTTTTTAAGATGGAGTATAAAAGGATAATACCATTAAGGGATATGTTTGTGATCTTTCAAAAGGATAGAATATTATGCTTCTAAGTTTCCAAAAACACTAAACTATTACAGTCTTTGGGCATGTACTTTTGTAATTTTCTGAATATTCATCTAAAATGATATAATATCCACGTATATTAATCCTAGTTCTCTATAGTGGGTATCAAAGGAATGTTTTAGTCAATATTTGGAAACTCATATGAGAAAACATTAGTGAGATCCCAATGGATATTTAAATGGATATTTCTAGGGGTGTCTCTAAGGATAATCCTAAGGTGTCATAGATTTAAAAAGAATGTGTCGTGATTTAGGCATCCTATAAGTAATTTTTCATGATTATGTGGATTTCTTGTATGATAATTGTTGCCCAAAATATACTTTATGGTATTAATTAATATAATTAACTAGAAGTAACTGGGTTAACATTCAAATTTTTATGATCTGGAATGTATGATAATTTTTCAAATCAATGTCCTAAGTGGAAATCTCATGAATATAATTGGGAATTTGGCACAAGTATTGGCTATATAGATAAATAAAAAGATACTATGAATGACATGTCAAGGTATTGTATGTTCTAGTAGAATTTTTTACATTAAACATTATAAGAATGATTAAATTTATGTTGAGTAACATTAAAAAATGATTCATATTTCATATTCAAATAAAGGGGTATTAAGGAATAAGATGGTGAAGCATTAAGTAATGGTTTAAGAATAAAGTTGCATGATTGAGGTGTATATATGAATGGAATTAAAAAATTATGAAGTATATTTTTTCCATTTAGGATTTAAAAGGATATGTTGAATGATTCAAATGATATAGAAAAGTGATTTAATGGAAAGGTGGTATTTTGATTAAGGAAAGGTATCCCTTAATGTGTTCCTGATGTCAATAAAATTTTGTTTATCTTGGATAAAAAGATTATTTATATTGGATAAAGTAAATTGGATAGTATTGACTAAAATGATTGATTTTTTAAAAAAGTGATATATGTTATCATGGATAAATTTTACATGTTTTTTGGATTTAAGGAATATATCTAATAATCTTTAGAATATGGAAGCCTGCATGTTTTCCAAAAGGATTTATGGTAATTTGGGTTATTACCAAGTTCCAAGAGAATATATTATGGTGGTATTCACAAGTTTGGAATGTGAAAACTATGAGATAATATATGATATGTGGGAGATCAATTTTTAACTAATTTGGAGAAATTTAGTGACCTTCTTTCTAATTTTTTTTATTTTCAACTTTCAGAAGGGTTACAGGTTAACTAATTTTGGAAATTTTAAGTTAAACATCAGATGATGTTTTGGATATTAAAGTATTGTCTCACCATATGAAGATTTATTCATATTAGTTAACCAGTGCTAACCATTTTGATGTGATGATAACTACAGATATATGGAATGACTTATAATTCTATGTTTTGATCTCATGATCTATTATTAATTCATGAATAACAAATTCACCTTCATTTCTGGAAGTAAGAGATGAAGTGTAAATCAAGCAAGGCACAACCAAAGAGTTTGATTGTTAATATGAAAATTAATGAAATCAAGTAAGAATATTTCCTTAGGTTTGTAGATAGGAAAACAAGTCCTCTTATCTGGGAAAAAGATATTGAAAATTATTTATCTTAATACATTTGTTTTTTTAACTTAGTGTCTTATAAATCATCACAGTTTTATGGTTTTAAATCCCTTAACATTCCATTGATCTTTCACTTTCTTATGATAAATGACCTCAATCACAATCTATGATTATTTATGGCTTTCTTCCATGTAAATGTTTTCAATTACCACATATGTTCTACTATTTGGTAAAATAGTTATGACTTACTTTAGGTAACCATTATGTTTCCAAATTCCATTTTTAAAGGAAGTTTTATTATTCATTTTTATGATGTGGGTTTCTATGAATGGAACTTTCATATATTAAACCTTAGATGACCAAGACAAATTTAAAGGGGAAATCAGTTTAAAGGGGGTATAATGTGGCACCCCAAGATTTGGTGAATTATTTTTTCAAATTAATTTAATCATTTTGATATTATTTTTCATTTCGTGAAACACTGAATATAGATTTTTCTATATTAAATCACTATGTTTGTCTTGTGTTACACCATGTTAAGATTATGCTACAAGAAATAATTATATTAGCTTGAGATATAATTAAAACTATCTTTTTCTTTTGTTACACACAATATCGAATCCATTCGATAGCTTGTGTTACACACAAAGTTGATTAATACTAAACTACAAAATACTATCAATATTGTTATTAAAATATTATTATAGTTACCACCTAGACATTGGAATAGAAGTTAAAAAAAATCTTAACTAAATTGTGAAGATATTATTTATACATGTGTAGAAAATTAATCCTTTGGTTATCAATTATTTATAAATGAAATTAAGAACTATTTGAAAATAAAGAAATTCTCTTCCTGAGAAAACTATTTTTGTACGTAAAAACACAATTTTATCTCAATAAATTAAAAAAATCACCGTTGATGAATGGTTTTAATAAAATTTATATAATATATATTAAATAAAATTATTTTACAATAATTCAACAGATTTTATAGTCATAAGATAAGAATATATCCAATTTTATGAATAAAAATATGCATTTTTCTAAAAGGTATTTTTACCAAATTTTAATGGAGAGCCTATTTTAAAACTAAATTTTGACACATTTATAATTTTATTTGAAAAAATAAACTTAATTTTTGATATATTAATATAACTAATTACCTTTGATTAATTTTTAGTATTTTTCTGAGAAGTTTCATTTTTCCATGAATAATAAAAATCACTAAATTTTAATTGAAAACTGCATGTTCATCTAATTTATTTATATAGTTAAATTATATTTATAATTGAATTTAAATTATATCTTTATAAATTATAAATCTATTGATAAAATATATTTTATTGGAATAATTTTCTAATTTAAATTGAATATAAAATCATTTCAATATTTTGAACATTTTCACTTCAAAAAACTGCTTTGTCGTCTCATATGTAGGATTAATTTTAAATTAATTTATAATAATTATGTGATTGAAATTTGTAAAAATGGATTAAATATTTGTAATAATAATAATTTATAATTTATATAATGGTTATATTAGTTTTTACCAAAAAAATAGTGAAATAAATTAAAATTAATTACAGTGATTAAGGTAAGAACGAGTTTACATAGTGGTTAAACTTTAAGCTTAAGGGGTTAAATGACCTTGAAAATTATAAAAAAGAAATTTTATGGAAATATTTTTACCATATAATCCATTTTATAAAGAAAATTATAATTACTTGAGGCACATTATGTAAGGAATCCTCTCAATAGTGTTTACCTTTTTGTATTTACAAGAATGCCCCTCCTCCTCCACTATAAAAGGGAACTCACACCCCCTCACTTATTCACACCTATCAAGCCATTTGGATCATCAAAAACCTGAAAAATAAGATAAAAAATTACTTCATATCATAATAGAGGCCTCACTTTGTGTATAAATCAAACCATGTTAGTCCTTTGGTGGAAACCAAAAGGAATTACCTGAAGTAGAGGTAACGTTCATCAATAAGAACTTTTGTTTCATTTCTTTCTCAAAACCATTAAACTGTTTTTATTCCATTATTATATAATATAATATGTATAATAAATATAATTATATGTAATTATGTTAATATTACAACCGAAAATTTTACACATTTTCATAAAATGGGATACGCAATCATCGTTTGTGTGTACAGCAGACTACCGCCTCATGAACTGATAACATTAATTCTTCTATTACCACCTTTAAAGGTTGGTAATAATTATTTAAATACTAATTTTATATTATATATATTATAATTATGGTTTATTTATTCTTTTTTAATTATTATATAACACAGACCTTCATGCTTTCTATTTTGTGGGAATATAATAACTTCATTTGTGGATGTGCAGACTACAGCCTCCTCAAAGTGATGAGATTTGTTCACACTTTACATAGAATGTATTAAGGATTTTTTTAGTAAAATTATATGATATAAATCATATAATAACTATAAATTAATGATAAAATATATATATATACATATATTTCATTTACTTTATTTCTTTCAATACAATAAGAAAATAGTAACAACGTTCATGCGTACGTATAACCCACTGCCTCCATGAATGATGTATTTCATTTTATATTTCTATATTTTATATATTATTATAAATAATTATATAATGAATATATATGATATTTATATCATGTTTTTAATTATTTAAATAAGTAAATAATGATTTATTTAAGAGGATCAAAAAATAAGTCAAAACATATTCAGAAAATAAAGTGGATATTACCCAAAACCTAACATTAACATTGAATTGTTAATAAATAGGTAATATAAATTCATAATAAAATTATATATGGGATTATATATGAGAATATGGTTTGAACTAAAATTTATAATAAACTTATATTTATTATACATGATGTTTTAATATGTATAAATAAATTCCAGACTTATGGTGAGGGTTTTTTTTGTCTCACGTTTATTTCTTTGAGATATATACTATATTCACCACTTATTCTTATTGTGTAGTGTAGATACTACCCTATTACATGTTATATAATTAATTTTATTTATTTAATGATATTAAAATTTCAAATTTATTTTATTCTTTCATGGGGATCACCATTAGAAAATTACTCAATTAGTAAGGGGATTTATATTCTCACTTTTATTTCTTTGAGACTTGTGCCTTATTCACCACTAATTTATTTTGTGTGGTGTATATAATGAACATGAATATATTATTATTATTATTATTATTAAATTTATGTTTATTTACTTATCCATTTTATGATCTCCTTTTCATGTGGTTTATGTTTTAAAAGTTACCCAATCATTGATGTAATTTTTTCTCAATTTTCCTTCTTTGAGACACATGTCATGTTACGCACCTATATTATTATACAAGGTATATATACTGCCATTTAACATGTTATTTAATGAATATATTTATTTTAATGATATTTTATTCTTCATTTAATCTTATTATTTCATGGGGATTATAATTATATGTTACCAAAGTGGTAATAGTTTATTTTTATAATCTCATCATTTATTAGGATTGTTTACGATTATTCTTCCATTGATGAAATCTAATGATCCATATCTCAAGAACTATCCTGAATTTTATTTTCATATTTTTATTCATTATATATTCATATAATGGTACCATTTTTTCACTCTTTGAAACTTAATATGATTAATAAAATATTTTTAAGAAAATATGACTTTATTTCTCTCTTCGGTCGGAAATCTATTTTATTCACAAACCTTGTTTTCTAAAAATGTTTTATTTTTTTTGGTAATATATTAAGCTAATTTTCATGTAAACGAATTCTAAATAAATTTTTAATGTTTTAATGTGTTTAAAATGGTTTTAAAATAATCCTTTATATTTTTTCATGGTTATGTTCAGGGAAAGGGGTTTTTAGAATGTTTTATGCTTTAAAAAACATTGTTCAAAGTGGAAAGAATATTTTCCTCAAGAAATGTTTTAAATTATTTTTAAATCATAAATCATAAGTCTTAAATGTGTTTTTCAAAGATAAATATTTTTAAAGTGATATATTATTTTCAATGAAAGGTTATTTTCCTTAAGAATAGTTCCAAGTGATCATTCAAAATCCTTATCTATCTAAGATGACATCCTTTGATATAGTAATGATTTACTAGGGATATAATCCAAGGATATCATTCATATTATTTCTCATAATTTTTTATGTTTTTATGGAATGGAACTCGTTTCTTTTCCATGAGTAAATTGTGTTTCAAGTATACTATAATGAAACCAATTTCTTTTTCACCAAATAATCACATTTCAAATAGATTAACATGAAACCAATTTATTTTCCATTGGTTTGTCAAATTATAAAAGATTAATTATTCTAATGTGTTTTATAATGATATGAAATCGCTTTTTACTTTATTCATGTTATGGTTCATGGATATGGATTATACGATGGGGTGTCCCAGATAGCATTGGGTAAGACCATTACAGATTATATGATAGGGTGGCCTAGATAGAACCTAATAAGCATGTTATGGCTTATGTTATGGGTGGCCTAGATAGCATTGGGTAAGCCTATTATAGCTTATATGATGGGGCAGCCCAGATAGCATCGAGTAATCCTGTTATAGATTACACTTTGGGTCGGCTCAAATAGCACCAGGTGACTCCATTATATCTCTTCAATGCATTGGGTAAAGATCAATATCTCATTAGATAATGATGGGAACAAGTTTATGGGCTTGATCTACTATGGGAGGAATGTGTAACCTGGTCCACTATAGAGAAAGGGATACCACTGGGAATGGTGGTGTGTCCTGCACCGAAGGTATATCAGTCTATTCATGAACCTCATTAAATGTTCACAATGTTATTAGTAAACCTTATTACATGTTCATAATGTTATGTATAGACCTGATTTCATATCCATAAGTTTATACAGTTTCATAATTTATGGAACTTAACATAATGAGTGGACATATTTCTATTTATATATGTTAATAATGTTATAATATGAGGTGTATTCCAAAAGTACACATCTTATTCCAATGATGACTCGTGTAATTTGATTTCCTTATGATTTGTGTCTTATGCACTTCTAATATTTATCCCATGAATCTTTATTATGGTATTACATTTGTATGTTATGATCTTATAATGTTGTGAACATGTTCTCATACCCTTATTATCATGTTATTCTTACATATCTCACTTTTTTCCCTTACTGAGCATCTGATATTAACCCTTTATTATGTTTCCTCTACCCAAGTTATGAAGAAGGGTTTTATGTAGGAGTAAAAAATGGGAAGATCTTTAAGGTATGTGTTGAAGATCTTTCAAAAATATATAAGATTATGCTTCCATGTTTTTAAAGATTGTAAACTATTATTTTTCTCGAGAATATATGTTTATAATGTGCTAAATATTTATCTAAAATAATGTAATATCCAAGTATGTTAATCATGGGTCATTGTATTCTTCTAAGCATTATAATATGTATATCCTATTCTTAGTCTCTCGAATGATTATACCCAGATTGAAAGTCAATTTTAGAAATCCAATGAACTCATTTTAGTTTATCAATAATATCATAAATATTTGGAAAGGGATACATGTTTCTAAAAGTTAATTGATTAAGCATTCGTTAATCAATAAAATTACAATGATTTACATCTACATTTTAGAAAATAGAATTGGAAAATCCAAAGGTGAAAAAATATGATGAATAAATCCAATGGATTCAAGATCCAGAAGATTAATATTATGTTCCTTTAGAGCAGTTGGTTCTATGTGATATGATGACAAAGAAATGGGAATATTGCAATGGAGTAGGTCCAAATTGAACTCGGCCTTTCTTTATGATGTTAACAATGAAAAATAATGAGGAATATACTTGGGGTATACACTCACCAATGTAGGATGCGGGTTTATCAAAAAATAATCTACAACATAAAGGAATATTTCCCATAATTTGAATGAGATCATTTAAGCATTAGGAAAAGTATGCACTTATTTCCTTGATTAAGAATCCAACTCACCCTAAAAGTAATGATAGACACCATTGAGAGATATAAATTAAAATTAATAATAATAAAATTTAATAAAGGCCTTAACTCAGATAATCCGATGCATTCTAATAATAAGTTCAAAGATATAATGATCAAGAACTATTTAATCCCACACCACATCCAAATCATATATTTACCCCAGATAAGCGGGGCATTTGAAACCTTATTCTATCCTCCTTCCCAAAGTAATGGAAAGGGGAAAATGAATAGAATAAGTTCCAAAAATAATAAGAATATTTCAATTATATTTTTCAATATAAATGAATGATTTACACCTATATCAAACAATGAAATAGAAATAGAGGAGGAAATAACCATTGTACCTCTAATAATAGTTTGACCTACTTTACATTTCTCTAAGGGATACTCTACTGCATAAAGTCACACTACCTTCACCCCTCATTTGGATTTAATCACTCCAAAATATCCCACCTTTATTGAGAATGAGATCCATCGCCCTTTAATACGTTAGAATAAAACATAGAATCTTTGGTGATTGTACATCATGCTCTACTACCTTGGGGAATCTTTCCCAAAATCGCATAAAGTGACCAAACTTCCCTCAATGATGATAGGTCCAAAGAGTTTCCATATATTTATGATTGATTTGACTATTCCTTATACACTAATAGAAAACAACCTACATCTACCCCAATGTAGCCACAAAGATGTGTCTGGATGTAATCTTTTTACCCTTAAAATTCCTTTTCAAGTATACATATTGACTTTGGATATATCTTGATGTAAAAAAGTTCCACCTAAGACTGTATTCCCACCTTTTTTTACCTTAGTAATTGAATATTTATTGAAATAAAATATGAATTTTAGGATGCATAAGACATTCTAATTTACCAAATATTGGAACTCTGATAAATCTCGATCCCCTGTACTTTAGTCTGGTCATTAAAAATGAGATTAGGTGCTTGGTGAACCAACTCAGTGAAACTTATGGAATAATATATAACTAAATTCTCCCATATCACTAAGGTCATAAATTCATAGGAATTTTCCATATGAAATGTTTTAGGATTTAATTTCTAGTTGATGATGTTATCAAAGGAATCCTAAGCATAGTCCTTGTTTGACATAGCATTCATAGTGGATTCAAAGGATTTATTTCTTGGACCTTAATACATGTAAGTGGAAAAAGGAACAGTGTGTCCCATTGAGTTTTCAAAAAAATGGAATATTCATTTGACCTTAAAAATCCAATTTTGGATTCCCGAGGTCCTTTTTCACAAAAACAATTGTTGGATTTTATATGGTAAATTATAATCAATTTTCTGTTATTAATCCCTAGTTTATAAAACCTTTTTGTCTTATTCTCTAAATTATGAGGATAAAATATTTCACCAAATAAGGGTCTATAGAAACATTTTCATACAAAAATTTTCTCAAAGAATCCCCTCTAAGACTCATAAGGGATCTTCTAGCTAGAATTTTCTAATAAACAAAAAATACTATAACCAAATAGCTTAATAACTCTTCCTGAATAAAAACACCCACCTCATGAATCCAAAAAATAGTCCTTTATAAAAAATTATTTAAATCAGTCATGGATTCAATAAACCAAATATAAAACATTAAAATTGTATATGTTCATTTAAATAATACCCAAAAATAATTTAAAAAAACACAATGTATCATGATTGGAAAAAATCATTGTCCAACCATGGTAACTTGAGTCCAGACATAGAAATAAGCTATCCAGACACCCTTCTACACTTAATACCCAAATTCTAAATGTCCTTTCTCATATCAACTAAATAATATAAACCAAAACTAGGTACTATCATTAAATTTAATTATAGGTAATTTCACTAATACAATTTTCTAATGAAGCATCCCGAGTCATCATGACACATCTCCCAAGTTGGATGACCATTAGACGAATATCAAGAAATAATAAAATGAGTCTCCGGAATATCCTAAAGGAGATAAAATAAGAGTTTATAATGTTTAATAAGAGTAGTAATCCGTGAAATATAAAAAATCATTCCAATATGGTTAATTTAAAAAATATAATCCCATAGTTGAGTCTCTATGCGACCACTCATCACCACCAATACATATCTCTATGAAGTCGATGACAACATAAATATGCCAGTGAACTACATTCCATTTTCTTTATATGGTTATTGAAATATACTAATAAAAATTACTATATGATAAATTAGGATGTGATAAAAAAATCCAATTATGATGTCAAAAATAATCTATACATTTTATAACACCATGAAATAGTTATTTATAGATTAAAAATAAAATAAATTCATGAATGAATTTTGAAAAGATAAAATATTTTAAAAAACATTTGTATTCTTTTAAAACATTTCATATTCAAATAAATGATTAATATTACAACTATATTTATTATATAATGAATGAATAATAAAAACATTCCATGGATATTCCATGAGGTAAAAAAGTGATAAACCAAACATGAAGAGTATCATCATGCAAAAAACCATGTATAAGTGGGTTCTATAATTTAGGGATATGTACTTGTAAATGTAGAGGAATAATACTAAAATAATAAAATGAATCTTATGGATATAAAGTCCTACCTAAATTTATCAATATCAAAAAAATAACCCATAGTGGTGTTATGCACATTAAGGCCACATTTTTCATTTTACCAGTGCACCCATGGTTTCAAATGCTCAATATTTTTCAAAAATAATTGAATACCATGTTTAAAATTTATAAAATATTTTTATATTGAATAATCAACTATATATTTTTTGAAAACTCGTTTTTGAGTTAAAATATCATTTCTGGTATTTTAACGAACAAATATTGTGAATACATCTTTTTTGAATGAAAACCATTTTAAAACATGAATCTCTTGAAACAATCCCACATTGATATAAATTAAACCAATTTCATAAATAAAACTAATGGAATTAATAATAAAATAAATTTATTCATGAGTTAAAGTATATATATACAGTCAAATACCTCAGTAATAGAGGATAAAAATTTTCCGTACAGATTTTTTTTTTAAATGAGAAGATCTAGTCCTCATAAGAATAGATCTATTAAAACATTTTAAATCTTCTATCAAACCCATTAGATCCAAAACCCACAACCATAATAGGTTTCAATAAGAAAATGGGAGAAAAAAATCAAGTATGGATCTATGAATTTGTGATAGAGATGGATTAAAAATAGAATATACATTTAATAGATCTATGATGAATGAGGGGAAATTTCTGAAGAAGTAAGGGAAGAATAATCCCAATCACTGGAGGATGTTTAGTTTAATCCTAATGGGGATTATGAGGTGATTTAATATAAAAAACCAATGGTATTGAGGTAAATTCTAACTTTCTATGGTTTTGAATCTGGGCATACTATTAGGTTACATGGTTTAAAAAATTGTTGTGGAAACCATGTGTGGCCTTAGCCCTTTGAAAATCAGAGGAGTATGACTATCTACATATACCATCATGGTTTTGGAAAATTGTGCTCAAGAAGTGTGACACCTATAAAAAAACACACAAAAATATGTATATTTTCATTGGAAGGATGTATGGTTTAACTAATAGTGCTCAAACTATACAAAATTCCACTAAGAACTCATAATTCTATAATTCATGGTTACTACATGGTTGGTACTAAATTTATGTCTAAACAGATGTCCTGGCTTGTTTTCTCTAAAACTTCATGTTAAAATCCTCTAACTCTTAGAAATCACTATAATGATCCAAAGGAAAAAATCAATATCATTCTAAATCATACATATGTAATAGAGGGTTTCACAAATCATGAAAAAAATTAATAATATTGTAGAATGAAATTTTGTTCAATAATTTCAATATAAATTGTCCGATATATTAAAGGGTGATTTAAAATACCATGGTATGATTTCTTTTATAGATCTTAAACATCAAAAAATCCATAATCCTTTAAATTAAATTACTCCAAAAAATTTATAATTGCTTTATAAAATTTTTGTTAAGAAATAATGATAATTTAGGTTACTCTTTTACACAAATAATTTTTTTCCCTTCCAATTATAGCTTTATTAAAAATGATGACTCGGGGACATTAGTATTCCCCATAATAGTGTTTTTTGGAATTCAATGAATAAAAAATAGCATATAATTCAATATTAATGTAAAAATAAACACTATTTAATAGAATTATAGTGATATAATATAGTTCTAATTGATAGGAAAATAATTATAAAAATACTTTTTATTCCAAAAATATAACACATACACCTTTAAAAAAGTACTCTAAGAACTATAACCAATAATAAAATTCTAATATATAAGTTTTAATTAGTCAATTATTTGACCGCATGAGTGAAATCATCATAAAATATTGGAATAAATACAACACATTTTTAATGTTATCTGTAATGAATATTTCACATCACTTACTATAGTCTCTTTTGTTCCAACTAAATCATAGAGAGAAATATAAAAAATTATTTGAATAAATTAATACACCTATTTATTCTCAAATAGAAGGTTTTATTTCAAATGATTATCTTTCATAGATAATTTAATTATGTTTCTTGAGAACTACCGATATATTTATATTTTATATATTTATTTATCATATGTTAAACAAATATGTCAAAATAATTTTCATTTCACAAACACAATCATGATGAAAACATAACATTAGACACACACACCCATAAGTTATTTCTTAACTAATAGAATCCACATTAAAATAATACCCCTATGAAGAAAAATAAATATTAAATTGTATTCATTCTATTATATTCCTTATTGAAAATAATAATCAAATGGTTAATATAGAAGGGGTGAAACACGTGCCTCAAAATTTTGAAAAAATGATGTTATACTCCTACCATCACTAAATATTTTTTGAAAAAACAATATTTAATTTTTTTAAAACACTTATACTAATTTAAAAAATATATGAATAAAATATAACATCAATTTTCATTAAATCATATTCTACCTTATAAAATCATACTTATTTTCAATATGATTTGATCAAATGTATTTAAGATAACTCATTGATTAGTTAAAAACATTATTAATCTTTATTACTGTAAATAAGGGAAGTAATACTCCCACCATGGGGTATTATATTTATGTCTGTATAGACATAAATATTTCATCACTTGAGTAAAATCAATATATTTTATATCTATTGTACATAAGGTTATAAAATTAAAAATCTTGTTATGTTAGGAAACACACATTTATTATATGAATAATTATCCCCCTCTTGTGAACTATTCTTTAATAATAATTACATACAAATCATAATCAATTAATACAAAAAATATAATTCCTTATATCATAATAATACACAATCCAAAATAATTATTTTCATTAACATATCATAGGATTCTCTAAACCTTAATGAGTTGATATTAATTTTTAGTAATATGATATTGATTATGCATTGAGACCACATTGATGATGTATAGTTTTACATCAGTCTTATGGAGAAATATTTTAATAATAATAATAATTCATATCTAATTTACCCCATTACCTTTAGCATTATTTTAATTGATTATTCATAATACCATTTATGTAGAATAATCATTAGAGACTTAAAATATCAATTTCTTCAATATTTCTCCTAACTATTTCTCAGGGAGAAGAATGGTAAGATATATTAAATTTATAATTTTTATACCTATGATATATCACATTTAATTTTAAATTTATATATAAATATTAATTTTATATGAGAAAAAACAACTTCCAAACATTTAAAAAAATTAAAATAAATATAATATTATCAAAAAAGTAATGATGATGAGTGGTTTCAATTAATAATAAAACAATAAAATATTTATAATCCACTCTACATGTTATATATTCCAATGAAATTAAAAAAATAAAAAATAAATTAAAAATATATCAAATATTTCATCAATCCATAAATAATCATATTTATCTTATAATTTTTTTTGATATCATAAAAAATATAAATAAATCAATTTGATCATAGTAAACCTCTTCGTAGAGATATTTATTTTGAAATGTTGAAATATCACCCATTAAAAAATCCTATATATATTTGTAGTGTAATTAGTAAATAAATTTTTATTTTTTTACATATTACAATAATAAAAGTAATAAAAACTAGTTTGGTCACATCCCTTTCCACATTTCTTATTTCATTATGATTATTATAAAAAACATAATTTATTATACTTTTCTATCAACACCCCCATTTTATTTATTTTAATCCAATCCAAATCATAATTCATTATATATATATATATATATTTAGAATTCCTAAATATTTCATTCATACACTTTTGTTCAATATGAAAAATTAAATAAGAAATCATGTTTCCTCAGAGGTTTTATCTTTTGAACTATGTCATTTTAATCATCCATGATTTCATGAACCTAAAAATGATTAACTACTCTAGTATAAAATGAATCACATAACTAATCTTCAATAAAATCATATAATATATCTTTTATACAATACTCTTTATTAGATATTTCATAATTTCCTAAAGCTTCATCTTCCCATTTAACAAAATTATCAATTCTTTCTTTAAAATCACATTGTGTCTTCCTTTACCCACCCTCATCAATGAGTGTAGAGATTCCTTGACATAAAGAGTATAAATAATCAATTTTATTTACTTATTAAATTTTGGTCACCTATTTCATTTGATAAATATCCCTAGAATAATATATCAACTCCATACTGCTCAAATTTAGTCAATTAATTATGATGATATAAGTAATTTTTAAATAAATTATTTAAATCAAACTATATATCTTTTTATAATACCAAGAAAATAAAAATATTCCTATAATTAAATGAAATAGATAATAATGTCTAAAATTAATTACTAATCAAACTTCAAGCAAGAAAATATAATTAAACATTATATATTTATCAAACTTGTTTTAATCCATATCTCCTATGAATCAATCCATATTTTTAGAAACAACTTATTTTTTTGGGAATAAGATTCAGTTTTTAAATATAAAATTCCATGAATTTCAACATAGAGGTAAATATTTTTTTCTAATAAACCTAACCCCATTATTCTGTATGATTTTATTCATGGATTTACCATATCATTTTATAAATATTTTTCTAAAACACATATCTTTTTCAAAGAATATGAATGATGTGATATAAAAATAATACTTGTTATCCATGTGTAATCATTTATACATGTGATAAAATAATTTTCAATTGTAGTTTTTTTAAATGTATTTGTCCTTATATATGAGAGTGATTAAGTTATATATATTGAGTTTAATAATGTCCATTATTTTCTATAATGTTTTAACTAACATCCTATTATGATATATTGAAATAATATATACATTTTTTCTCAATATTAGAGATCCACATATTCATTTTTCATGGGTAAACAAAATTGTGATTATTTAGACAATGTATCAATATATTCCTTCTCATAAATAACTATCTTCATTCAAGGATAAGTAGTGTGAGTTTTTTTAATATCTCAAAATAAATGAGTAACCTAGCATTCCTTTTACCTTATATAAATATGAATCTCATCCCATAATTTGAACTAAAATTCATCCTTCATAAAAATCACTTCATTTATTTTATGAAAGTGTTGATGGAAACTAATTATGTTTCTCTTATATAAATTATTAAATATTTTATTTTATTTTATCATTTTATCAAAAACCGTAATTTTATAAATACATTTATATTTGGAAATATATATTATTTTCTAATATAATATAACACTATTATCACTTCTCAAAACCCTTTATAAAACAACCTTATTGTATCAAGTGAGTTGAAGAGCCTTTTACTAATATATAAGGTTATTTTTTCTATGATTCCTTTCATGTGACTTCAACAACACATTCCATATCATATAATTTATTCAGATTTGACTAATATTCTTATGAACCATTATTCACATTTAGCTATGAAATAATAATTATAAGATAGTAATTTACAAAATGAAAAATTTAGATACACCTTCTACAAACATCATTTTTTAAATTATATTGATTCTATAGTTCTATTTATTAATTTTTTTTATCTATATCTAAACTTGTTTTCTCAATGTGGGTATTTTACCCCTAAATTTTATAAAACTTTTTCATTTATATTCAATGAGTTAAATTCAATTAAATTAAACATTCCTTTCTATGAAACTAAAATCTCCACTACACATATAATATCCATATAATGAAAATTTTTCTTCAATAACATATTTTATTTATTATATGAAATACATTTTGTTTTCAAATAATTTTTTATTCATATTAACTCAATTCATGTGATGAGAGGTATTAGAGGTTCTATGTTTATTAAAAATTATTTTATATAGTTTTCTCAAAACAATCACTTAAATATTGATCGAATATTTTGAATTTAAAATGAAATTTATAGAAGAAAATCTTTCTATGCATTTCCTTTTTATGTGACACACTACATTATTTTTAACATTTATTGATCTTCATCTTTATAATATATAAATAAATTTCTTTCTGAATCTAAATAATGGTGTAATATATCGATATAGTCTTTTAAGGAGAAAAAAATCAGAGTGCCCATAATTTATGAAATGTGATGAGTAATTGTTTTATAGATATTGAGGAATAATGTCTTCTTAATTACATATTACATAAAAATGAATAAAAATCATCTCCTAATCCAAAACCTGGAGTAGATATGTTGTCGAAAACTTTGTTTCCCTCACTATATATTTTTTAGACCACTATGTAAATCCCATATCAATACTCCATGAAATACTCCTAGATTGTAGAAACCTATTAGGAGGGACATGAAGTGTTATATTTAATAGAATTTATAGAGGATTTAGAGTCCAAATCAAAACAAACCATAGTCCAATTATTGAATCTAATAATTTTAATAAAAATAACCAGACCTTTTTCCCCTCCAAATGAAACATTATTTTGACCATATTTATAAAAACATGACATGCCACCACTAAATGGGTTTCTACAGATGAGTCTGTAACTATCTTGACCTGGGAAACACTTTGCACCACCATAGTATTTTATTTTGACCAAACCTACGCATGAGGATATTTGATAATTAATATGATCACTAAAGTTATAGGATGTATAATAAATAATCTCATTTCTATTTAAAAAATCACTAATTTATTTAATTGATTTTTCCAAATTTAACATGTACTCAATGATAATTTTTATATAAACAACTTATCCTTAAAAAGAATAAAATTTTAAAAATTAAATATGTGTATTGTTTTCTATATTATAAATTTATATAATGAATTATTTTAATAAAATTCAAAACATTAATTTTCATATATACATCTATAAAAAACATTAAACAGAAAATCATATGTAATAAAGATGGCTCAAATACTATCAAAAGAGGTCTTAGATTATGGAATCACACCATCATTCATAAAGAGTGGTAGGGTAAATCAATGAATGATTTTTAATAACAGTACTTTTATAAAATAGTTATCATCATTTTATAATTTATTATATTTTTTACACCATTTATATATCTTTGTAAAATGATATTAAAAATATCAATAAAAATCCTTTCATGGTCATTTATAAGGTTTAATAATTAGATAAGAATTATTATATCCTTGTTGTATCTTGGAAAAACCCATAGAAATATGATTACCTGGGGAAATATGTAGAATAAAAATGAATAGATCGTGGTAATTTTATCATTACAAATTGTATCACTCAATATTTTTACCCATATTTTTAATTATTATAAAGACATTAATTTTAGAAAACATTTTTTATTTCCTTAATTTTCTCACTATAACAATTTTCTTGCAATGGGTGATAACAACTAAAATCATCAACAATGATATATCAACTTATTAACATAAAATTCACCTTATAGAAACCATCCAAAAAAATATAATCAAAATTTTTCCTTTTTTAATATAGAATCAGTAAGAATAGTATAAAGTTGTCATATATTAAGAGATAATGAAATAATATTCCATAAAAATAATCATTTTCTCTCATCAATTTACCCTCAAATTAATCAATTCACATATCTCTTAATACCAATCATCATATAAGGAAAATCTAACACTTATGTTCTTATACATATAATATTTTTTTAATAAAATATTATAATATTTCATGAATCAAGTTGTATTATCTAAAATTATAGTTTCATGTACATGATATTGTAAATTGTTATTACCAACTAACCTAGAAACCAACATTACATCAAACTCATTACACCTTGGGAAAATTATTTTCATTCAAATATCCACTTTTAGAATATTATTATATGTAATTAATAAGCTAACATGTTCCCCATATATAATATCTAAACACCCCTTTTCATCATACTATTTAATTGTAAAATAATATCAAGTCATTAAGTCTAAGACAAAATATATTGCAACTAATGGCATATAAACTATGGATTTAAAAATATGTGGTCAATGTATGAATTATTTCATATGAATAGAGACATAAAATTATGATGAGATATATATGTAATTAAACTAGATTAAGCATCAACATTCTATACCAAAAAATCAATGAATAATACGAAATTTTGTGTTGTGATATTTAATATAAAAATTTCAATAGAACAACTAGAAAACTATTATAGATAAATTCAAGTATCCATGTTTTTATTTTATATTTAGATATAATCATACTCAAAAATAAATATTATGCACATAAAATTAGTTTCATACCTTTACATGACATCACTAACATTTTCATCAAATAGTTTAAACAAATTTGGTGTTTATTTATGTTTCTAGGAGTCAAAATATAACTAGAAACCATGTATTCATGTCAAATAAATATAAACTAATTATTATAATTATTATTCCATATTCATCAAAAAAGATGATGCATGTATTTACATAATTTAATTATATTAATTTATGGTAATATTTTTTAAAATTATCACCTTTATAGTTTGTTTTAATGACAGGTGATTTTTCAATGGAAATGATAAAAAAAATTTCAAAAAACAAAATATTTAATAAAGGCATACCAATATCAAAATAACATATCTGATTTGAAATTTACTGTCAATTACCATATCTCTCTAATATCTCACTCTAAAGTATTTTGATGAATCTATTCTAATGAGTTTAAATCATTAGTGATATCAAAATGGTATTGACACATTATCTATGGATCCCTAATTCTAACATCGATCAACATTGTTCTTCATGAATTTCATATTCCATGTCAGATATTTTTTTTTATTCAATATAGTTAAAACATTTTTATAGAATAATTCACTACACCTAATGAATATAAAAACCATATTTATGTTGTATTTAACTCAAATACACTATATTAAGGATTTATTGATCTATGGATTAACATAAATAATAGAATAAAATTAATGAAAATTCAACACATTTAAAAAAATAAATGGATTTAACATATGATTCACAATGAATAAACCCATATTTATGACCCTTAATGAATTATGAATCTAACTATAAATTTTTTGTTTATTTCAATTATTCTATTTTATTTAATGACTATAAACTATGGTGACACATTGATCGACACTTGTTTATAGTGGTCTCTTATGCTAGAGGTAAAATATGAAGGAGAAAACATATTCCTTCATTTTTTTATTATGAAAATATATAGTATTTATCTTAATATTATATTATATAATATAAAAAGTATTTTACCATGATTATATTATAAATATATTATTATTCCATGAATAGGTGGACATTGGGAGATTGGAAATCCAACTACCAATCACTAATTATGTATAGAAATAAATTTGATGACTCTGAATCATGTGGTATGGTGATGTATAAGGGAAACATCCAATGTGGTGCTATATATATAGTAAACTATAGGGTTTATGTTTGAATGAATGAAAATGCAAGTAAACCATTTTTAAAAATTAAAATCACAGTGTATTGGGAAAGCATGCCCAGTATCTATTATATATATATTAGGTAAATAAATAAATAAAAATTATAAAAAATAATTATTCATGATAAATCTATGAATAATGATCATAACCTCCAATTTTTTAATTAATAATCCAAATATGTTGTGAAATTTGGTTCCACGGTATAGACTATAGGTTTTACACATGATCCATTTCGATATAAATTTTAAAGAATATTAATCTTCAACCAGATATTCTTTTTGGATGCTAAAAAGTCCATTTTGGTGAATTATTAATACAGATAATGATAATGAGTTTTAAAATTTCATCAATCATTATTTAAGGGTTGATTTGATATTATAAATGTTTTGATAGTGAGAATGATGAAAAAAATATTTGGGATACATGAATGGATACAAATTTCTTTACATTATCATATAAAAATAACTAATTTTTTGAGATATTTAGAACTCAAAAGATAATGAATTTTTATAAGTTTTTTTATAAGAAACAATATATGTCAACATGGTCAGACAAATACTATAATGACGGAACACATTAAGATCCTGTTCAGACCCCATATTTTGGAAAATATTATGATTACCATTATAAATGGATAGTTTAATTTACTATATTGTTGTATAACTATTATTCATAGAATTAAACATTGATTAAATTGTAATTGGTTCATTTAAATGAAAACCTTTAATGAGTGTTGTTATATTTGAATGATTTTATATAATAATATGGGTTAGAACACCCAAATTTATGTAAATAATGATGTAATAGAATTCATATTATCATAGTTATTACTTATAGTATGGTAGTGTATATAGAGTGTGCCTACTTGATAAATGGGAAAATTATTTAATGTTGACTTCTCAACTTTTCCATTTTAACTGACTATTTAACGATACTAATTAAAGGATTTTTTTACTAATATTATTTATTATTAAGGATTCATCTAGAGGGATTTATTATTTAATTCTTATATGTGTGGTTATTTAGGAATCTGACTTACCAGTGGATCATAGTGATAATACTAGTGTAATTTTTTAACAATTACTAGCAGTCATCAGTTATCTAATATAACCTATGGGGGATATATTTTTTGGGTGGATAAAAATGTGTGTGATTTTATAGTTATCACATAAATATTAGTTGGTAATATTGTAATGTGTAATTTACTGACTATAGTGGTGATTATATATATAATAGCATGACATAATATTTTATTGTGATTATGACACAAAAATGTCTTATTTATGATGTAGTAATTATCACATGACTTGGATTATTGTATTAATTATGTATCACTGTGAAATAATTAATTTATATATAGTATTATTTAGTTTACTATAGATTATAATAAGACAACTCATTTTCCAATATTTAATGGAATTTGATCATATGAGAAAATTTTCCCTTAATGCTTCATACAAGGATATCATATATTCATTCCTAGAAAACACTCTAGGTTTGAGGATTTCTAGTAATAAAACAAGTACTATTGTAGTAATCATATTATTATTTTTTATAGTGATTATATGCAATTAAAAAATATTGGGTGTCTAATCTTATATGTAAATTTATTTATCTTTAAATTTGATTTTATAGAATAACCACTATATGAATGATGTAATAGTAAATCTAAGGTGATCATGTTTATGGAATACCATCATAGATACAGTTGGATGATGTCAAAAAAAAGTTAAGGGATATCCTACATTAATTCTTCACTAAAAATGTAGAATTTTTAAAACCACTTAATCCTCATTGATTTACCTCGGATTGGGATGATTCATAATCTTAGATCATTGGTTTATAGTTATTGGACTAACAGGATATAGCTCAATAGGTAACTTAAAATGTTGTGTTTTATAGCATGCATTATATATTTATATTTATTTATTTTATGGGTTTGATTTTTTTTATGTATTGGTATATTTAAATTTAAATTTAAATTATGAATAAATATGTATTTATTTATGGTATTGGGATGATGGTTTTAAACTCATATTTCTTATTGATTATGAAAATAAACAATTGTTCTATGTGGGGACTAGATCATTATTTAGGATCACCATATTTATTGTTTTTTCACACACCTATATGTCCATATACATATTTCAATATTGTATTCATGAAGATCAGTATATGTTTTTGACATGTGTTTTGGTAGTCAATTTTGTTGAACTGGACTATATAACTATGTATCAATATCAAGTCAAACAACCATAAGATGTAAAGAAAATTCTCAAATTCACTCAATAATAGACTCTAGTACAAATTATTACCATATTATAATTAGTGAATAAACTAACCTCATTTATAAAAAAAACTATATAATAATATATTTTTCTTTTTTTAATGAAATACCATTATAAGAAATGAACCTTTATAAAGTCTAGATATGAAAAATATTTTAGAAAAATAAATTATTATGAGTAAGAAATAAATACCAAATATAAAAGGATTACACTTATGTAACTAGGATAGAAGATTAATCTAGTGATGCCTAATCATACACCAATAGATCCAACTATAAACTTTGAACATTGGATCTATATTTGAAAACCAAGGTATCCTATTTTTTCCATCATCTTGTAAGATAAGGTTTATATGAATAATTAAATGTGTTAGTGTGGATACCCAATACATAGTAATATTTCCCTGAATCACACCCATGAATTCATATACCAAAAAAAATAAACCATTCCACCAATTATATTTTGGTAATTAATAAACATTTTCTGTTTTAATGATTTATATAGCCATCCATAAAATCATATTAACTTCTTATAATTTTTACCTAACAATATATATTGGGAAATATAAAATCCATCTATATATTTTTTATATAATTCGTAGATAAATAATTTTACTAATGGTTTAAATTATAAAAATAAATAAATAATTTGAGAATGCATAAAAAACGTCTATTATGATTTAAGTGCTTCTTTATTGAGTTATCACCCACCTAAATGAATCTATATGGGTATTTCCACCTTCAACATTATAGAGACCCTGGTTTTAACATTTATGATTATGAAATATTTCAAGATATATTTTTAGAGCCAAGCACTGAGACAACGTGTGATTCCAAGGCCTGATGTTCCTAGAATTACTTTTATAAAAATATTAAATATATTTTATATTATGTTTCAATGTTTTCAAAAATAAAATTGGATAAATCTAAAATGGGATTTGGGATTAGAAATTATAGATTATGGTTGAATCCAAATTACAAGGTTTACCCTAGGTATGACCTAAAATGGATCGGCATGGGGATTTTGAATAAAATAGTCATTGGAATTACATTCAGTTGGTTAAATAATTAATTAATTTATTGAATTTATTAATTGACCTAAGTGAAATTTGTATAAAAATACATCATTATGATGATTCTCTAGGTTTATCTGCATTAACCCTAGGAGAATTGAAAGGTTTTCCTTCCACCTCTCATTAGAGAATCGAGATCATATGATGAAAAGTCTTCAGATCTAAGAATATCAAAACACATTGAATACATCGACCCCTCTCATTCATTGTAAATTACATTCTTCATTGATTAGAATTACAAAAATAGGTAGGACTCATGACTTTAAGTATTCTTCCCCTATTGATTAAAGTTGTTGATAATAATTGATTTTATTTATTGATCTATGTCAATTTATAGCCTTTTCATGCACCTATGTATTGAATTTAAAGGATTATATGGTTTTCTCACCCTGGGAATCCATTTTTATGTTTGTTGGCCAATAATGCTTGGCCAATCGCTATAGCACCATTTTGATTCTATTTTCTCCCAATATTTCATCTCATTATTCCCTGATTTTCCCATGGGGTTTCAGTTGGACATTACCAGGTGAGACTATAGCCTAATGGACCCCATAATTCATGGTAGAAACATGTATGAGTAATCATGTGTAGATCTAGGATCCAAATTGGAGATGGAGGTGAAGGGAGATGCGCTCAATGCAGCGACGTATGTACAGATTTGTATGGGTAGATTTGGGATTCTATTTATGGCCACTGGATGGAAAAAAATTAATATCATAGGCCTTTACAACAATTTTGGGAGGCATAGTGATGATATCTAAATCGTCTGAGGATGGATATAGAACACACAACATAGATCAAATTTTATGTGAAAACCCTGACTACACGTTGTGTGGCCTGAAGAACACATGTCATGTAGTCTGGTTTCTACGGTAGTTATGGTTTCTCTTGGAGTTAAATACAACACATAGTGGAGGGTCCACATGCCATATAACACTAACTGACCTGATCATCATGTACATAGGGTACATGCCTGGGAGTCCATGTGCCCTTGCACACTGTGTTTGGAGGGAGGCAGGTTTTGTACTTCAAAGAGTACACAGGACTGATCAAGAGTCACACGTTGTGTGATGTCCTGGACCTTACATGTCATGTACTATATTATATGGGAATTTGTACTTTACACTAACATGGATAGGGAACACAGGAAGGACCCGAGGTGGCTAAGGCACTACATGTATCCCACCTACACATTTTATAGTTCTTCAAGGTTAGTGAGTTTTGTACCAATAGGGACACATCCAGGTAGTGAGGTGGGACTATATTCCATGTGTGTCCCTATACACACCATGTACCCCTTCATTACTTTTGAGGAAACTTGAACCTCTCATATCATAATCATTTGGACTCAGAGTTTGTCCCATGAGAATTCTATCCTAAGTGCAATTCCACATAGAACATGTTGGTGGAATTCGTAGTGTATTTTGATATATGATGTGAGATTTTCTAGGAGTGATTATTATTTAGGCATCTCTCAATGATGGAAATGATCAGATGAGATCATTAGAGTGGTACCCCCTAAAGGATTAGGGCACAGTTCCACTATCTATCTACTGAGTGGTTCCCCCTAAGGCATTATGGTGCAGGTCCTCTATCAACTAAGTAGTTCCCTCGATGGAATTTGGGAATGGGTCCTCTATCTACTGAGTAGTTCCCCTATCAGATAGGGTGTGGTTCCTTATTACACTGAGTGTTACCCCACTATATAATTAGGGTGTGATTCCTCTACCTACTAAGTAGTACCACCCTATCATATAGGGTGTGGGTCTTTCTTACACCGAGTGGTACCCCTTGTGGAATTAGGGTTAAATATCTCTATCTACACAGTGGTAACCCCCCCCCCCCATGTAATTAGGGTGTAGGTTCCATATCCACTTAGTGGAACCCCCCTATGGAATTAGTGTGTATGTCCTCTATTTATCGAGTTGTACCCCCTATCGAATACTATGTAGGTCCTCCATACACTTAGTGGCTCCCCTGACACAATAGGGCATGGGTTCTCTACTTGGAGATTATGTCCCCTCAGTTATCTATCATAGTGTCGAGGCATGGGATCTCCAAACTATTATATCTTTGGACTGAAATGTTGAATGTTGGGAATTGTTAATTGAGTATTTGGAAATGATGGAACTTTTTACCTGGGATGGGTCGTAAGATGAAGATATCATTTCACTCTCTTTTGGGCACATTTGGTTTGAGAATATTTATATTTGTGTGCAATTAATTGGGTTTTGTTACTATATTTCATGGGTTGAGATGTCTACCTTTTATTACTATTTTTTCTCTTACTACTCCCCCTTTAGTTTTCGGGTCATCCAAATGGGTATGTATATACTCACCACTATATTGGATTTTCTTGCACATTTTGTGTCTTATATAGATGATGAAGTGGTCAGAAATGATTATAGAGGATCATAGGGATACCTAGTGTGTTTTAATACATACGGTGGTCGGATCTTGGATATTCATATATGGGATCTCTTAGCATTTTATTTTCTAGTTTTGTTAGGTTGGTACATATTTTCGGTTTGGTGGGTATTTGAACCCTCTACTTTTCAGTTTACATTGTCGTACTCTTGTATGCCCTATATGTTTTTGTGTGAATGGTTTATTCTCTAGTTGTTCCATATTTTTATTATTATTCCTTTGCACTTCTAGTTTTGAAACATGCCTATCACATGGTGTGGTAAAATCAAATTTCTAAGTTTTCCTAGTGTGGTACAGTGGCTGATTAGGGTTGTCTCACTTGAGGATTCTTACAATCGGTTCTATCACTAATTTTAGTTCACTTATTAAAATTATTTTCGTTTTATTATTTCTTTATAAAAATTTTAGTTTTGGGGGTTTTTTAAAAAATGAAATTAAAATAATGAAATAAAGAATTCAAATCTAAATGTAGATGCCACCAAAATGCAGATTAGAAATAAAGGTCTTAGTATAGGGTTCGATCACACAGATTCATTAATTATTTATTTTTTGTTTAAATTAAATTTTATAATTCATTTAGTGAAACCTCATTAATGAATTAATTTCTATTTATTTATGAGTGTGTTATTTTAGCATACGTCTGGCACACAAAACCACACCTCCTCCAACAGTCAAATAGGATAACACCTCAACTGAGAATGTTATTCTTAAAAGACACGGCTCCACCATATGTCATTTTAATCCCTTAAGAAAACCCTAACTCTTCTATATGAATGGTTTTCTTGAGATAAGGAAGGTAAAAATAATGAATCAAAGGTAAGGAATGTATTTGGAAATAGTGTCGTGGTGGATGACCACTGCACCCATGTAATACACATACATCCACCACAAATAGAATAAAAACATTTTTAATTGAATCACAATAACAAAGAACATTGTAAAACCTCCACTAGGGCCAAGCCTTAGGTTATTCAGTTTTAATTGCAATGTGAATGTAGATCACTATGGAAATATGTAAGAGAGAAGGATAATTATAGTTGGAATAGAAACAAGGATGGAAGAAGGAAATGGAAACACTTTAATATAAAAAAGATGAATGCATTACATGTGAAAATAAAACTAAAAATAAAAAAATAGAAGAAAATATAAATCATAAATGGTCATTGGCCTTATCTACTTGGTACTCTAGATGGAATTGGGGGATTGGAATTATTTGAGAGGTAAGAGATCCCCTCCTTTTATAGGCATAATTTTTTCTTTGAAAGTTTTCATGTTTTATCCCCAATTAATGATACGATAATGCATTTAATCCTTAATAAAATTTGTTGCCAAACATTTTTTGTGCCCACTCACAAAATTTCATCTTAATTGGACACCATATAGAGGAGTTATAATTTTTTTATTGACTGTTACTTTCTATGGATGAAGATTCTAGGCATCTTCCTTAAAAATATTTCATTCAAAGGACATATTTTTGAGCACATAACTGCATAAAATTTATTGTAAAAATAAAACTATGAGTCCTCGTTCCATTCCAAGTAGAATCACCTCAATTTAAGGTTTGTAGACAGAGTTTTGATTTTGTTATAGTGGTGGGGTCCACACTGTCCGCCCAGAAAATTTCCCAAATTCAATGAATTTTTTAGGCCTCTATATTCACAAATAATCCCCTAGACTAGAAGAAAATGTTGAAGAAAATAAATCAAGGATTTCAACAACAAAAATAATCACTCAATTTGGAATTATATATTTAAAAAATGACCAAAATAACCTTGTGGTAAAAACCTATCAAAAATATAGAATTAAGCACTTTTCAAAATTTTTCTCAAAACACAAAATAAATACAAAATTGATCCATATAAGCACAAATTGATAAATTGGTAGGGTTAAAACAATTTAAATACATATAAAAAATATAGAAAATATTATCTCTGTCAATTCCCCCACACTTAAACCATGCTTTCCCTCAAGCATAAAATCTCAACATGGAATTTAGAGGACTACAATGTTACCAATATTAAAATTCCAAAGTAATAAAATTTAACAATTTTCTAGGTCAAATCAAATTTTAAAAAATCCACATGAATTACCAATTTAATTTATCATTTTTCAAAGAAATAATTAATTAATGTATTTTACTTTTCCCCTTAGAAAAATGATGGAACGTATCCTTTCATTCATTCAAGCGCCTCAATTCATTATTATTAAACATTCCAACTCATGATTTACCTCACCTTTGAATCTTTCCTCTCATCACTCATGATAAAATTAAATTGGAGTTATACTCATATCATAATATCATGTTCTGTATCCATAGGATTGTAAATTAACTACTTTCAGTACTTTGTAAAGAAAAAAGGCACATTGAATCATGAGGACTTTTCAATAAAGGTTCAAATGACTCTAAGGGTTAAGGTTGGTAGGATTTGATACTTTAAAAATTAAGGTTCAAGGAGTAGGGTAATCTCTTATTTAAAATGCATGATATAAAAAGTAAAAGTGTAATGAAATTTTCCCTTTCAAAGTAGCAACACTCACTTCCCCCAAACTCAAAGTAATATTGTGATCAAATTAATAATAATGAATGATTTAGGCACCCTCTTGAATATATTTTTTTATTTTTTTTATTTTTTTATTTTTTATTTTTTTGTCAAAAGTTATGATTATAAAAAACCTCACATTCATAACCTATCCACATACCATCATAAGATAATTGATCTAGAAAATGGTGATTTTTGGTTTTCCCAAATCAAACCCCATTTTTCTAAAAAATAATTCTTTTGTTCATTTTTTTAATTCAATAGGGGAAAACAATGAATAATAATGAATACATCAACAACCTTTATTTATTATCACCATAATCACCTCCACACTAATTCCTTATAATATAAATCATCACTTCCACCATGATTCCCTTCACACTCACACTTTAACTTTAAAATATCATGAAAACACCAATAGTAGGGTAGTAATGGATAAAAATGGCTTGAAACATGGATCATCCCTATAAAGTTCATTCATGGTCTCTATGGGATAAAGAAGGATTGATGTAAAGGTTTTATTTAAGGATAAAATCTTTTCAAAATATACCTCAATCATTTAAAATGTTTTTTTGGAATATTCATAGCTTTGACAAGTTCAAATTAAAGTTCTGGTTGGTTACATATCCCAAGATCACTCAAGAAATATGCTCATGATAAAATAGGAAGTACTTGGTCTATAAATCATCTCGGGAATGAGACATATTATTTGGGATAATCACTTGAGGCATGATTAATAATAATAAATCAATTCACATGAATTTCATAAATTCAAAGCATGAAAAATGGTAAGGAAATTTAATTTACATGAATCAACTAATTACCTTAAATAATGAGTCCTCATTTCAATATATATGCTTCACTTTAAACATTGAATTCTATATTTTAATTTTCTAATTTCATTAAAATTTAAATATAAAACATGGAATCACTGGATTCCTAAGAAAATCGTGTCTCCAAGATTAGTCAAGTAAATCATAACTCAAGTGTGGGCATGCAATTTTATCTTTAAAGCTCAAAATATGATTTAGATAAAAACTTAAGGAGTTTAAATGTTTAAATAATAAAAATGAACTCCCTTTCCCATAAATATTAGTCCTTCTCTTCCACTATTTGAGGCTTCCTTTTCCTATTTATGAACCTACAAAAGATAATTACTCAATTATAAACAAGGATCATGTCATTAAAGCTCAAAAAAGATAAGGAGGATTGGGCTGCATGCTAGACTACTTGTTAAGAAATTAAATTGAAATATAAATTCATAGAAAACATATAATGATAAATCTTGGTATGATCCCCCAAGTGGGACCTGAATTTTTACTTCCTCCATAGGGTATCACTAGATTTTATCCATAATCTATCGGTTGTTGGGGATTATTTGACTTGAACCACCACATGTGGTTTTTACCATCGTCCACTTATTTGCTCCTATTGAGGAGAATTACATGTATAGAGTACACTAGATCCACCTCCTTAGCAATGTTGTACAGCTTGCATGTCTGGGGTAGGATGAAGTATAAAACCTCCTCCTCTTTTGTTGCTACTTATAAAATATTCTATTTATCTTCTTGTACTCCCTCTAGTAAATATTAAATGTCTTCTGGGTGATCTAGGTGTTCCTCCATAGGTGTATTCTCATTTTCATAATCCTCCTCTGGGGTTTTATACAAGTTGGATGAATCTAAAAATTCAAAATTATTAGGAGTGATACTCAAATTAGTTTCAAAAAAATCCAAGAAGTTTGAGTTCAATAATGTATCATCTCTTTGAGGTGGTTCTCCTTGAATATCTTCTTTGATGAAAAGTGCATCTTGGAGTTGATAATTGACAGTTGGAGGTAGGTAGTTGGGCTCCTCCACCTCAATTTCAGACTCAACTTCTTGGATGTATTCATTGAAATTAGGAAAGACCAATGGCACTTCGTTCTTATCCTTGAATCATTGCAAGTTAGTTTGGGTTTCATCGATCATGGTCATCAAAAATTGTGGTGAGATCCATGTCTCTTGTACTTTTTTTCAATTATTTAACCATTATCATAATAGAATCACTTCTTTCTTATAGTTCCTTCTCAATATAATCAATTTATTGTTTTTTCTCATGGGAGTAATCATTCCCTAAATTAAAAAAAATGATCGTTTGAAAACATCATGGGAAAAGAATTTTTTTAATATTTTTTTATAAAGAAAACAAAGAAAAATATTTAAAAAAATGTTACTCTTCAAAATGTGATCAAAAAAACTTCTTACCTCCCTAGAAATGGTGCTAGTTTTGATGAATTCCTATCATAGAGCATGGAAAAATCAAATTTATAAGTTTTATTAGTGAAGTATAGTGGCTGACCAGGGTCGTATCACTTGAGGAGTGTTGCAATCTGTTCAATAACTAATTTTTGTACACCTATTTTAATTTTTTTTATTTCTTTATCAAAATTTCAGTTTTGGGGGTTTTTGAAAACATGAAATTAAAATAATGAAATGAATAATTCAAATCTAAATACCTATGTAAACAAAATGTATATTATAAAGAAAGGTCTTGGTCTAGGGTTTGATAAAATGGGTTCATTCATTATTTATTTATTGTTTAAATTCAAATTGATAATTCATTTAGTGAAACTTAATTAATGAATTAATTTCCATTGATTTATGAGTGTGTGATTTTAGAATATGTCGGATACACTAAACCACACCTCCTCTAATATTCAAATAGGATAACACCTCAACCGATAATATTATTTCTAAAAGACATGGCTTCACTTTGTGTTTTTTTCATCCCTTTAGAAAACCCCAAATCCATCGTATGGGGTTTTCCTGAGATAAGGGAGGTAAAAATAATGAATCAAATGTAATGAATGGATTTGGAAATAGTGTCGTGGTGTATGATCACTGCACCCATGAAATACTCTCTCATCCACCAAAAATAGAATAAAAACATTTTGAATTGAAGTGCAATAACAAAGAACACTGTGAAAGCTCCCCAAGGGCCATGCCTCGGGTTAGTAACTTTCCATTGTAATGTGAATAGAGATCGTGATGGAAAGATAGAAGAGAGAGGGATAATTATAGTTGGAAGGGAAAGAAGGATGGAATAAGGAAAGGGAAACACTTTAATATAAAAAAGATGAATGTATTACATGAGAAAAAAACTAAAAAAAATAAAAGAAAAAGAAATACTAAATCTCCACTAACCTCCTCTCCTTGGTACCCTGAATGGAATGGGGTGGATTGGAATGTTTTGAGAGGTGGGATCTCCCCTCCTTTTATAAGAATAGTTTTTCTTCCAAATTTTGCACACTCTATCCCCAATTAATGACATAATCACGCCATGAATACTTCATAAAAGTTTCTCCAAATCTTGTTTCGATTCCACCCTCAAAATTTTAGCTTAATTGTCCACCGGATGGAGGAATTATGATTTTTTTTAATATTACTTTCTCTGGATAAAGTTTCTAGGTAGATTCCTTCAAAATATTTTGTTAAAAGGCCATATTTCTGAGATCATAACTCCATAAAATTTATAGGAAAAATTATACTATGATTCCTAGATCCATTACAAGTAGAATAACCTCAATTGAAGGTGTGTTGACTGAGTTGTGATTCAGTTACTGTGTTGGAGTCCACACTATCCTCCCCAAATATTTCTCAACTTAAATGAATTTTTCAGGCCTCTAGATGCTTGAATAATCCCCTGGCATAGAAGAAAATTTTGAATGAAATAAATCAAGGATTTCAAAAAATAATAATCACTCAATTTGGAATTATATATTTAAATAAATGACCAAAATACCATTGTCATAAAAATCTGTCAAAAATCTAGAATTAACCACTTTTCCCAATTTTTCTAAAAAACATCATAAATCCAAAATTGATCCATATAAGCACAAATTAATAAATTTTTAGGGTTAAAACAATTGAAATGAAAATAAAAAATACAGAAATATTATCTTTATCAGATACCTAGTGTGTTTGACTGCATACGGTGGTCAGAGCTTGGAGATTCAGAGATGGGATCCCTCAACATTTTATTTTCTAATTTTGTTAGGTTGGTACGTATTTCTATTTGGGTGTGTATTTGGACCCTTTACTTTTTCTTTTACGTTTTCATACTCTTGTACACCCTAGAGGTTTTTTCATGAATGGTTTATTCTCTAGTTGTTCCATATTTTTATTATTATTCCTATGTTCTTATATATTGAGATGGTTGGGTGTGTGTGTGTACAGGTACATTAGGATATTTCTTATCATATTTTTTATTCCTAATGATTCTTGTCACCACCCCCTGGCCTTGGAGCTGGGATTAGGGTATTTGCAGATCGAGACCTATTGGGTCAGGTTGTGAGAGATTGGTATCATAGGAGTTCATTACTTATGATGGTGTTTGGAGTATTCCCTTTATGAGGATTGGGTTGTGATTTTGGGAAATAATTTCAAAGTGTTTAGAGTGTATCTTTTAATCTAAGGAATCCAGTGTTGGTGTGGTAGTCGATGTATCAATTCACTATTACCTTGAATACCTACTTATCTACTAGGAATACTGAGACACTTGTTACAGGTATAAATGGTAAATGCATCATATAGGATTTCATTAGATCCCCATTATATATATATATATATATATATATATTCTCATATAACCATGGTATATCTTGATTAAATTTTAAGTATGCCTCTATGATGAAAGACAGACAGGTTACCAGTTCTAGATCTTGATGATGATCCAATAATTGATGAGGCCTTAGTTCAGGGGCCATCATGTGAGACTCTTCCTCTAGGTGGACATGTAGTAGCACCACCATATATTGAGTAGTAGATCATACCTACATACTATGATGAGGATGCACACCGGATTATCAAACTTCATGAGTTCAAGCACCAGAGGTCGCTGAGGTTATGTAGCGAGCCATATCCCTAGGTATTGAAGGATAGGATAGATTCAATGGTCCATTTATTCAGGATTATCAAATTGCCGAATGATATAGTTGTTTCACTAGAATCTAGAATTTTCCATGGAGAAATTGGGTGTTGGGGGATTATTATTATATAGATTCATAAGGATTCAACAATATCATGGCCCGAATTTCAATAGATATTTCATGAGGAGTACTTCCCATATTTATTGCACTCATTTTGGATTTAGGACATTCTTGAGCTTCATTAAGGTGGGATAATAGTTTTAGAGTATGTTGTGAGGATCACAAACCTTATGTGATACTCACTTGATATGATCATGGATGGATACTTCTAAGCAAAAAAGTTTTAGAAAGGGATCTGAAACAATATTTGTGCCAGTATGAAACCCTTATGAATTCTCATCTATGTTGGGGTATTGGAGTAAAAACTAGTTACAGAGAGTTTCATATTAGAGGGACTCCAGACATCTAGATATGGTAGTGGGAATTATAGGGATAATCCATCCACAGGATCTAGAAGACGTTAGGAAATAGGATCCTGACATGGGAGACCTCCATATGAGTAAACTTGGGCATGTGATCATGTGGCATAGGGACCATGAAGAGGACCAAGAAATCATGAAGAGGTGATGTGTTATTTATGTGATGTATGAGGTCACATGGTGCATGTATGACCGACTCAACATATTGTGTAGAACAAGAAGATAGTTGATGGACTACCATGTTAGAGGTAGCATTGTGATCAGAGATTTCCCAAGAGAGGGAAGGTAGGCCCCAAGGGAGGCGGAAGTGGAAGAGGAGAAGGTGGAGCACCATGAGGATGAGGTTTTGGTGGTCTATGATGTTATGAGATTCTTCCACCACCACCACCAACTGGCCCATGTCAGTCTTAGGGATATGGAAGTCAGGGCCATGAAAATATACAATATATGGATTCTTATGACTCAATGATACATGAGATGATTATAGGTATGATCTATGTTTATTATACTCTTACTTTGGTACTAGTATACATAGTTTTAAGTAATTCCTTCATCTCTTTACTCCTATTGCAATATCTATAGATCCCATTTTATTCTTTATCCCAAAAACTTTTACTTCAAGTTCCTATGAGGAATGCTTCATTTATATCTTTAATTAGTCATAAGAGTGATCTAGCCCTTAGTGGAGATATTTTCTCCTAGGACCTTTTGTTCATTGCGATGAAACCCAATGATGTCATCTTGGGTATGGATTGGTTTTCTGTGGTCCAAAACCATATTTACTGTCACCACATATGAGTCAGATGAAATATCACTAATGGTATGAGATTCTCCTTCAGGGTAAATGGAGATATCATGGAAGGATGAGTGGGTTTTTGTGATCAGGAGAATAAAGCCCATCACCCATAAGTTGGAAAGTGTAGGCCTTGGTGCATAAGTCTCTTCTGGATTCTGTATTCCTATAGTCAAGGAGAATTTTATAGACATATTTCTCAAGGATGTCCAAGAAAACCTCTAAGGTGGGAGATGGAGTTTTGCATTGACTTGCATCCTGGGACTGCTCTAATATCTTATACGGAATATTAGATGGATCCTACTATGATTTGGGAGCAATTGTTACAGTTGGAAGACCTTCAAGATAAATTTTTTATCATGCCTAGTGTGTCCCCATATGTAGATCCACTATTTTTTATTAAAAAAATGAATGGGATCTTACAGCTCTGCGTAGATTATCATTGCCTGAACTAGGACACATTAATAAACAAGAACAACTTGCAGAGGATTGACGAAGTAAGAACCTGAGTTTTCGTATGAGGTACAGACTACATATTTTTTTAGTTTGAATTATTAAACATGGCGTTAAATGGTTTCCCAACTTGATCACAGTTTTTTTGGAGGTGTCTAAGGCTTGTTCGGTGGTTTTAGGTTTAAAAATGGATGTGCGCACAGTTAGTGAAAACTGTGTAGGGAAGGCCACGCAGTTTGAAAAAATAGTGTGAGGCTAGATAGTGGGGGCCTATAGGCCACATAGTGTGATTAAACTATGTGGGAGGAGTCACAAAATCATGTGACAACTCTACGTTTTTCATTAGATTTGTTAGAGGCTATGTTCATAGTTTGTGAACGTTTTATAAACCGTGTGGGTAAATAATGTGAGTGCCCCTTTATCCTATAGTAAACCATGCAACATGGCACACAGTTTGAAAAATTGTGCGCCTAAACCATGAAACCTTGATATTTGGGGTAAAATTACTATTTTCCCTTAAATCCTTTTAAATAAAACATAAGTTTCTTTTTTCCTTCATTAGAAAATAGGAGGCTATTTTATATCCCTTTAAAGAACAATCCTAATAATTATGTTATGTTCTTCGTCTGATATTTGATTCGAACACAATTCTTCTCCTTGGATCTACAATAGTAAGGCATTGATTCCTTTTTATCCTTTATTGATTCTTTTAGATATCGATTGCACTATTTTATTTTAGGTTCATATGCCTAAATTTTTTATTCTTCAACCATTATTTATATTTCTACTAAACCAGGATGAATAATGACTTGATACTAGATGATCACTCCACTACCAAGTTGAGGTAGGTGTTTTATACTTTTCTTTTATCTTTTGGTGATTTTTAGAGCTATTATCCATTACACTTCTGTCTAGACTTTCTATAACGGCCCCAGTTTTGAATGGGTTACTTGAAATAGATGTAATAAAACCTATTATGGATTCTCATAGGATCTGTTGTGATGCGTTGGTACCTATTTCTTAGACCAATGTCACCCATGGGGTTCACCTTATGGAAATACCCTGATTATGTCATTTTAAACAAACCAAGGGGTGTTTTTGGGATTACCTTTCTATAAGAAGCTAAGTAAGAATGGAATGAGTTGAGTGGCTTGGTTTGGAGATGGTTTGCCTCCCTTTCCCTAATATATTTTATATATTGAACATTAATTGGTTAATTTTTGAATTGATCAAATGTGATAATTGGAATAAATGGATTAAATTGAATTGGTGGGTATACCCACGGGATATGATTAATTGTGAATGGATGATCAATGGGTGGGTATACCCATGTGATGTGTTAAATGGATAATGGTGATGCATGGGTTGCTATATCTATGTGACTTGATTAAATGGGATGGATTTTATGAGTGGGTATACTCATATGTAATATAATTGTTGAATGTTATGAATGATTGTATGATGATTTAAATATATATCTTGGATGGTGCTCTATGGATCTGGAATTCAGTAGTGGACTCCTTGTATAGAGTATACTTCTAGGCTCTTGATTCTGTGGGATGCCTCAAGCCTTGCAACCCCTTGGATCCGGCTTTCTTGGACTCGTATAGGACATATTGGTACACATGCTCCTAGGACTCCAAATAGTGATTATACCAAGTTTCCATCGAGATTCTCCTAGGACTCGGTGATGATTCCTTGGTCTTTGACACCTTGGATCAGGCCTTTCATGGTCTAAAATTCACTATATAGAATAGTCATGGGATATGTGACATGGATGGATGTACGGTGAAGCCATGAGTTTGATATGTTTTCTTTATATGGAAAGGTCGTGTGAGTTGGATATAGATGGATGTAAGATGATGCCATTTTACATGTTTACACTTCTTATAGCTACCTTATTAGGAGATATCACTTGTTGCAGGGAGCCTTGAGAGGATGTTTGGATTTAATTGTTGCAGTAGACACATGCCATGGGATTTTACACTTAAATTATTTCTTACTCGCACTTGTTTTGTATACTTCTTTGTACTGCTTAAAACTGTATAGACTTCTAGGAGGTTACCTACTGGGATGTTTATCTCACACCCTATTTAAGCCTCCTTGGGGAACCAAATAGATTATATGGTTGTAGGTTATAACAGGGGAAATTCCCCTATCACAAGTTGTTGATTATTTATTTGGAGTAGGGGAGAACAGGACCAAGTTGAGGCTTGCGATGCTACGGTCACTTTTTGGTCCTTTTATAATTATGGATACTTGTATTGTATTGTATTTCCACATACCTATTCTTGCTATTTTCTAGAAACATGTATCATTTCCATCATTGATTATGTGAAATTTTTGGATTTTATATATTTTTTCTATCATGTCTTACTTTCCAGTTGTCTTCTTATATATCTCCTTCCTCTATAGAATGTATTTGACTTCCACTATGATTTACACTGGTAATAAGGTCATATTCTCCCCAATGACTCACATACGCCCTTACTTCTAGTCAGCAGCCTCTATCATTTGGGGAGATGAACTTGAGGGCATGTAACCAACTGAGCTCAGGGCACTTTTGAGTGGCATCTGGGTCTGGGAAGTTACAAAGTGGTATCAAATGAGGTTCTTTTCTAATTTGACTTACTATTTGGAAATAATAGATAGGGATATTAAGAAAATGGAATTCGGTAATAATTTATGCCTAGGATTAGCTACCCTATGTATAGGTAAAATCCAAATTACCTTTAATGACATGGGTATTTTTAGGATTTTGATTATTATAGTCGATTTGATTTCATTGTTGGGTGATTCACATGATTTATGTTGTTACTATTGGTATGATTGGGTTATATTTTCATTAAAACCTAATGAGATAAGGGTATTCCATCTCATGCATCATATAAGAACTTTCTAGAAATCACATTCCATGAATTATTCCATTCCATTTGGGATGAATTACTTGATGCATGATGTTGTGATAGGTGTTGTGATAGTTGTACCTACTGTTGTGATAGACCTTGTGTAGTGGATAGAGAGGTGATGTGATATTTCAATTCATGAGGTGAATAGGACCTTATGGATTAGAAAATAACACACCTTTTATATTCAATAGATAAAATTAATTTGATATGTATAGATTTTATGGGAATTAAATTTTGGTTCATGAGGTGTTATGGGCCCTCGTGGATCATAACTTGGTGGACCATCTATTAAATCATTTGAAAAAAGGACTATTGAATGAGAATGAACTGAAATAGAAAATACAGACTTGACCTAGATTGTCACGACCCATCCTCGGGGCTCGTGTTGTGACTACCCCAATCCCACCTTCCATAGGCCAGGGGATGGCGACTAGCACCAAAGGCGAAAATCCCGATAAAAGGGAAGGCATTGCCTTTATATAAGTAAACAAACACAATAGAGTACGCAAGCTGAAGTAACACTATGTAAACTAAGTAAAAAAGTAAGTGCTGGAAAGTAAATGGTCCAGTATAAAAACCCAACTGAAAGTACAGTACAACTGAGAAAAGTGAAGTACAACAGATGAAAAGTAAAGTAGCATCCAACGAGATGTCCTCCGGAAACCCCACCTGAAGGATGGGTACAGATGGTCTCCTCAGCTCCTCGAATCCGTCTGTCTTCTCCGTACACGTCCCGCCTGATATTCCACCTCTGGATACCATCCTGCTCCACAAGCCTCAACCACGATCAGTGCTTTCCATCATCTGCATCCAACACAACGTAGTGTGGGAATAGCCCGCGCAGGGGTGAGTATACGATACTCAGTAGGGACCCCGAGACCCCAAAGGCCTCCCAGAATCCACAATGTACAAACCATAAAGGAAAGATACAAACACGAAGTAGCAACCAACCCTACTTAGGTATATGCCCATACATATACCTAAGTCATCATTTACAGTTTGACTCCAACTCAAGAGCCCAAGTTCAACCCAGTCCACAGAGGAAAGCACAACCCAGTCCACATAGGAAATAAAGTCAATAATATTGATGATAATGATTGGAATTCAATGTTCAAATCACACAGGTATACTACTCACGAATAGGGGTGGAGATGATTAGATGTAGCCTTTGAATCATCTCCTCTGTCGAACCCACGTAGGATCCAAGTACATAAGTCGTCGCTGCCGAACCCACATGGGATCCAAGTACATTAACCATCATTGTCGAACCCACATAGGATCCAAGTACAATCATCATCACTGTTGAACCCACGTAGGATCCAAGTACAATCTTCCTCGCTATCGAACCCATGTAGGATCCCAGTATAGTCGTCATCGTCATCGCAGTCGCAGCCAGCTCTAGGGTTCCCGCACACAGCACGCTCAATTCCGAGAGGGTCCGCTCCCCAAGCCAAGAGGTTCGATACATCAACTATCACGAAGTCCAAATTTGATGTATCATAAATTCCATCTCGTCAATAGGAACTCAACGTGACAGGTGTCGCGTCAATCGGACGCCCGGTCTGAGAAATATTGGCTTTTCCGTCTTAGGGGCCCGGTTGGTTTTTAAGATAAAACCAACCTGACCGTACTCCATCTGTGTCCAAATCTCAAGTGGAGTAAGCCAAAATAACAGTCTCACTAAGAGGAATTCAACTCAATTGATGGCATGTCATTCGGACGTCCGGTGCTTAAGCTATGAGTGTTTCTGCTCCGAGGGCCCGGTTGGTTTCGAGTTCGAACCAACCAGGCCATACCCAAACTTCGCCAAAATCTTGATTGTAATATACCGAAACGACTGTCTCAATTCAAGTATCCCTACGCAACTTACAGTGCATCGATCGGAGGTTCGTATCCCAAGATATGGGTGTTTGAACGAACCTGGTCCGAAAATAGGGGGTATGGGCCCGGTCCGACCCGGCCCAATACCCACTAGGTTGGCCAGAACCGGGTCGACCCGTCCCAGGTCCGAGTCCATCCTGGGTAGGCGTGGCCCGGCCTGGCCCGCGTGGCCTGCGGCTGGCCCGGCCCATGTGGCCTGCGGCTGGCACGACCCACGTGGCCTGCGGCCCGACTCGGAAGCCGGCTGCGGCTCGGTTGCTGGCCGAGTGGGACGCCCCTGTTTCCAGAAATGGCAGACCTTGTGGGGTCCACCCTAGCGGCATTTCGGGGGGAGGGGTGGGGGGGTTACACCCCCCCCCCCCCCGGTTTTCCTTGTAACGGTCGGCCTTTATGTCCGGTCGGTTGAGCCGTCGCGGGACCCTTCAGGGTCCCACCTCCTGGAGACGTCGGCGGCCGGTTGTCCGGCCGCCCCTGCATGGTCTATCGCGGCTTTTCTCACTGGCATGGCGCGACGGCACCGCGCCCCACCACCGCATCCCTCTCCTAGTTGCGGCCTCCTTCGGCCTCACCGGCGCGGCGTGACGGTGCCGCGCACCACCGTCGTGGCCCACTCATGGTCGCGGCCTCCTTCGGCCTCACCGGCGCGGCGCGACGGCGCCGCGCACCACCACTATGGCCCGCTCTGGCCGCGGTCCTCTTCATCCCCACATGGTGCAACGGCACCGCACCGCCTTCGCCTCAACCATAAACGAAGAAAAACAAGAAGAAGGGGAGTAGAATTGACCATGTTTGTGCGGTCCGATCTCCTCCTGTTATGACGATAACATTCGGCCAATTCTTGAACAACGAAGGACGATGATTAAACTTGAACAAAATAATTAACCCCTACCTCAAAAATCGATGTCGTTCGTTGGGCGTCGTGGAAGACGGCGTCGCGGGGTGAGGTTTTGAAGACGGTGTTAGCGTGCATCCAAGGAGGAAATGGATTCTCCACACTAGTTGTGGAGAGAAGAATGAAAGGCACATCATCTCTCTTTGTGGTGACGGCGTTCTTCGTCGAAGAGGAGACATTCTTCGTGGGAGGATGAAGTTCTTCCCAAATCCTCCTCACACAACAATTCTAACCAAAAACAAAATAAGCTCCTCATTATTTTATTTTACTTTCCCATGCATTTCAAAAACTTAAAATTCAAACACTTAGTTAAATTAATTGAAGAGGTTTAGTCAATTAATTTAGCTTATGTTGGCATGAATTAAAGTGGGAGAGGAGGAGTTACTTAATTAAGTTCAAGGGTTTGCCAACATTAAACACAAGGAGTTTAATGGGGGTTTTAGGGAATGTGAAGGGTTGGGGCTCGTGCGGACCCCACCTCACATTTATCCTCACATGGGTAGTTATGATGCTAGTGGGTCCCACCATAACTCCCCCATGTAGGATAAACCCACCTTAGTTAGAAATAAAATTGTAGCACAATTTTATTCACTTTTTATTTAAACTAATTTTTTTAACAACTCCTCTCAAGAAAACGCATCTTTGGTAAAGGTCCTCCTAAGAAATTACCGGCGCTGCGGTTTCATCGGTGCCCTCGGATTTTAACTCCGATTACTGGTTCAAAAGATAGAAAAACATGCTCGTTCGTTCACTGAACGTACCCGAGCTAAACTTTGGAAATTGATTCCGGGCACACCGGGCCTCAGAATTAGGTGCCGTTAGAAACTGCGTACTCGTAAAATCCCAAAGAATTTAAGAAAAAAATTTCCTTGAAATTTAAGGGTCTTTAGATTACTCCCACCTCAGAGCTTTACGTCCCCGTAAATTTGCATCATAAACTAGGGAAACAGATGAAGGTACTGTGCACGCATCTGAGCCTCTCACTCCCATGTGTTCTCCTGGAGGTTCCCGTGCTTCCACCTGATGCACACTAGAGGAATCGACCATCCACATAGGAACCGCTCCTGTCGATCCTCGATCTCCACCGGGACCTCTGCAAGTGTCGCTCCGTCATCGATGTCCAGCTCTCCGTGGTCGATGATATGCATCGGGTCGTGCACGTATCTCCTCAGTTGAGATACGTGGAAGACGTCGGGCACCCGGTGCAACTGAGGTAGAAGTTCCAGGCGATAAGCCACCTTTCCTATCTTGCTGAGAACCTGGAATGGTCCGATGAAGCGCGGATATAACTTTCTACCCCGGCCAAATCTCCGAAATCCATGTTGAGGTGAGACCTGTAAGAAAACGTGGTCGCCATCCTCGAACTCCAGTGGTCTCCGCCTCCTATCAGCATAGGACTTCTATCGGCTATGTGCAGTCTTCATCCACTCCTGGATGATATAAACTTTTTCCGTTGTGGCCTGGACCATCTCTGGTTCTACAAGTGCTGACTCCCCAGGGTCAGTCCATCACAGAGGTGATCTGCAAGGTCGGACATACAATGCCTCGTATGGTGCCATCCCGATGGTTGAGTGGTAGTTTTTTTTGTACACATACTCCACCAAAGGTAGGTGATCCTCCCAACTGCGACCAAATTCGAGGAAACATCCACGGAGCATGTCCTCAAGAATCTGAATGGTCCTCTCTGTCTGGCCATCCGTCTGAGGATGAAAGTCGGTGCTCAGGCGTAGTTGCATCCCAAATGCCTCCTGCAACCCTTTCCAAATCCGGGAAGTAAAGAGAGCATCTCAATCGGAGACGATAGACGATGTCACACCATGAAGTCGTGTGATCTCCTGAATGTAGAGGCGTCCCAAGCTCTCCACTGAGCCCTACTCTCTGATAGGTAGAAAGTGGGATGACTTGGTGAGTCAGTTGACGATCACCCAGATGGAGTCGTGTCCTATGGATGTTCGTGGAACCCCTGTCACAAAATCCATAGATATCCCATCCCACTTCCACTCTGGGACCTCTAAGGGTTGTACCAAGCCTGCTGGTACCTGGTGCTCCGCCTTCACCAGCTGGCAGGTGAGGCATCGTGAAACGAACTCTGCCACAGCCTTCTTCATGCCCAGCCACCAGTGTTGTCGTCTGAGATCCTGGTATATCTTCGCTACACCTGGATGTACTGCCAATGGTGAAGAGTGAAACTCCCTCAGCACCTTCTCCTGTAATGAAACTGGTACCATGGTACATCCCCTGAAGTGGATGACATTCTCCCCGCCTTTAGAAAATCCATCGGGTGCCAGCCTTGAGGATATCTGAGCACATTGCGCCTCACAGTCAACATCCCCACGTTGTGCCTCCCTGACCTACTGAAGTAGTGGAGGAGTGACTGTGAGAGACTGTAGAAATTTTTCCCCATCTCTATCCATGAAGGATATCTTCAAATCATCTAACTGCTTTGTCACCTCTCCAAGTAGCTAAATGCTCGTCCTCCTACCAAGAGCATCAGCTACTACGTTCCCCTTCCCAGGAGTATAGACTATCTCAAATTCATAGTCCTGGAGGAACTTGAGCCATCTCCACTATCTCAGGTTCAGGTACTTCTACTAGAAGATATACCTAAGACTCTGGTGGTCATATTAGACTGTAAAGCGCTCACCCATCAGATAGTGTCGCCACATCTTCAAGGCGAAGACCACTACTGCTAACTCTAGGTCATGGGTAGCATAGTTCTACTCATTATTCCTCAACTATCATGAACCATAGGCGATCACTACCCACTCCTGCATCAGGAAACACCTGAGTCTGGTCCCTGATGCATCGCAGTAAACTACATACCCTACACCCTCCTCCGATATCCTCAAGATGGGTGCACTGTTCAATTTTTTTCTCAGTGCATGGAAGCTCTGCTGACATCTATATGACCACACAAAGGGTTTCCCATTCTTCATCAAAATTGAAAGTGGTGCTAAAACTCTAGAGAAGTCTGGCACAAATCTTCGATAATACCTAGCTAGACCTAGGAAACTTCGCACCTCAGTCACGCTCCTGGGTGGATCCCAAGCTAGTACTGCCTCGATCTTCGCAAGATCCACCGCAACTCCCACCTCAAAGATGACATGCACCAAGAAGTGGACCTCTTGAATCTAGAAATGTAACTTAGAGAGATTACCATAAATTTGGTTCTCTCGGAGTGTATCCAGTACAACCCGCAAGTGGTAGGCGTGATCCTCCTCAGTAGTCGAGTAAATCAAAATGTCGCCGATAAAGACTACGACAAACCGGTCGAGGTAAGGCTGGAAGATACTGTTCATGAGACTCATGAACACTGCTGGAGCGTTGGTTACGCTGAAATTCATAACCAAGAACTCATAGTGGCCATACCAACACCGAAAGATCTTCTTCTGTGCATCCTCATCTCGAACTCTGAGCTGATGATAGCCTGGCCTAAGGTCTATCTTCGAGAACCATCGTGCTCCCTTGAGCTAATCGAAGAGGTCGTCAATCCTCGGAAGTGGATACTTGTTCTTCACGGTCACCCGGTTCAGGCGACGGTAGTCGACACATAGTCTCAAGATCCCATACGCCTTCTTGGCGAATAAAATTGGAGAATCCCAGGGTGAAACACTGGGTCGGATTAATCCCTTGCCCTACAAGTCCTCCAGCTGTACCCGCAGCTCACGAAGATCAGCGGGAGCCATCCGATATGCTGGTGTAGATATCGGGGATGTCCCAGGCTACAGATCAATATAGAATTATACCTCTCGGTGAGGAGGTAGTCCAGGTACGTCGTCAGGAAAAACATCCACATACTAATCCACCACAATAGGAAAACCCGGCCTCCACACGTCAACTGCTCCGAGGATGAGACTAGACAACTGATGGGTGATCAGCTGCCCTCTCCTCTGTGTGAGTCTATCCTGCGCTGAAAGGCTCCCTTCTCACAGGTAAAGGTGAACCTACTCTCATCTGTGCAGACACACCGCACCTTGCGCCTAATACAGTTGATCTGATCATGGACTGTAGATAACCAATCCATGCCCAAGATGACTTCGTAAGGCCTCGATGCCGCTACAAGAAGATCCCAGCTGAAGATCTCGCCTCCTAGAGTAAGCTCACACTATCGGCACCAGTGTGTAATCATAGAGTCTCCTCCCGTAGGAGTCTCTATCCATAAGGATTGAGCCAACGGCTCTGTCAGAATCTCTGATCTCCGAACAAGGGAAACGTCAATAAAATAATGACTCAATCCTATGTCTATAAGAACTACAGCAAGGGTGGAGTAGACCTAGATAGTACCTCGAATCATCTCATGTGCATTGTGGTCGTAAGCCTCCACTTTCTGAAGCTAAGCCTGCCTTTATCCGCCAGCACCCTGTGGTAGGGGTGGACCTCCTGGTGGTGGTGGTGGTAGAGTCTCGAAGCGTCGTTCACCACCTGCTGCTCGGCCAACTCCTCTACCTCATCTGCCTCCTCCCTACGGACCGCCATGGTCGAACCTCTACCTCTGCTTGGGTGGTCCCTCAACTTTCTGCTACTCATTTGTATGGCGGGTCGGGTAGTCATGAGCCATGTGGCCCTACCCGCCGCATGCATAGCACTGTATGCCTCTCGTATGATTGGCTCTGCTGCGTGTGCCCCGCACATCCGAACCAGTATCCTGAGGTCGCCCACCTGATGGTATGGTCTGCTTGGACCTCTGCGACATCTGTCTACTGCCGGCTGCAGAAGACACCACTACGTGTCACCCTGCGGTAGGCCTCGCTGTTGGTGTGGGCTCAGCAAGAAATCTCTCTACAAGAAGGGATCGCTCCAGTACTCCCGCTTGCGTCGAAATGCTGAGGGAGATCATCGAAGCCCTGATCTCATGCCTCAGTCCCTGCTCGAAAGTCTGGGTCTAGAAGAATGGGTCTCGTACCATGTTCGTGGAGTAGCACGAGAGATCAGTAAATCTCGCCGAGTACTGGGCTACTGACATGCTGCCCTGCCGCAGCTGTAGTAACTCCAGGATGTGCACCGCACGGAGGGTGGCTGGAACGAACTCCGAGCGGAAGAGGCTCTCAAAGTCCTTCCAAAGTAGAGATTCCTCATCTTGGACCTGTATCATTAGAATCCACCATCTACCTACTGCTGCGTGCAGGAGACTCGCCGCAAGGATCACAATGAGGTCATCTTGTGTCCCTACTAATCTGAAGACTCAAACGATATCCTCCAGCCAATCCTCGGCTGCCTGAGGGTCCGTCTCTCCACGGAACCTGTGTGGCCTTTGACGTTGAAACTCGTGAAGTGCACTCAGGCGACATGCACTCTCAGCTGCTGGGGCCGGTGGCATCGGTGGCTCGGCGGGTAGAGGTACTGTCGGTGCCTCCGCTGTAATGGGGCCCTGCACCGAGGCCTCGTCGCTCGGTGGGATGCCATCTCGCACAAAGATCAGAACCCTAGATAGTTGTCATTGTGGGGACATCCTGAAAAGTAACAGGTGCACCGTGGTTAGTACAATATACCTAGTGAGATGACACAAAGTAATCACAAAGAAAACTTTTAAAACACACATGCAATTAGTGTTTTCATGCACTGAGTCGGAAATCAGAAGTCAAGGTCCTGGTGTATGGATACGTCTGCCACTACACCAACACTGGACTCCCTGAACTGATAACCACACTCAATACCCTTAACACTATTTCTTCACATAGAAGAAACTATCAGAATCCTCAGTTCTGAGGTAGAACTGACTCCTCTGATACCAATTTGTCACGACCCGTCCTCGGGGCCCATGCCGTGACTACCCCAAGCCCGCCTTCCATAGGCTAGGGGCTGGAAACTAGCACTAAAGGCAAAAATCCTGATAAAAGGGAAGGAATTGCCTTTATATAAGTAAAAAAACACAACAGAGTATGCAAATTTAAGTAACACTATGTAAACTGAGTACAAAAGTAAGTGATGGAAAGTAAATGGGCCAGTATACAAACCCAACTGAAAGTACAGTACAACTGAGAAAAGTGAAGTACAACTGCTGAAAAGTAAGGCAGCATCCAACGAGATGTCCTCCGGAAACCCCACCTGAAGGGTGGGTACAGATGGTTTCCTCAGCTCCTCAAATCTATCCGTCCGCTCCGTATACGTCCCGCCTGATAGTCCACCTCCGGATACCATCCCGCTCCACAAGCCTCAACCACGATCAGCATTGTCCATCGTCTGCATCCAACACAACGTAGTGCAGGCATAGCCCGTGCAGGGGTGAGTATACGATACTCAGTAGGGACCCCGAGACCCCGAAGGCCTCCCAGAATCCACAAAGGACAAACCAAAAAAGAAAGATACAAACACTAAGAGGCAACCAGCCCTACTTAGGTATATGCCCATACATATACCTAAGTCATCATTTCCAATTAGACTCTAATTCAAGAGCCCAAGTTCAACCCAGTCCACACAGGAAAGCACAACCCAGTCCACACAGGAAAGCAAGCCAATCATATCGATGATAATGATTGGAAGTCAAGGTTCATCTCACACAAGTATACTACTCACGAAGAGGGGTGGAGATGATTAGATGTAGCCTCTGAATCATCTCCTCTGCCGAAACCACGTAGGATCCAAGTACAGAAGTCGTCGCTGTCGAACCCACGTAGGATCCAAGTACAGTAACCATCACTGCCGAACCCACGTAGGATCCAAGTACAGTCATCATTGATGCCAAACCCACAGAGAATCCAAGTACAGTCATCCTCACTACTGAACCCACGTAGGATCCTAGTACAGTCGTCATCGTCGTCGCAGTCGCAGCCAGCTCTAGGGTTCTCGCACACAGCACGCTCGATTCCGGGAGGGTCCGCTCCCCGAGCCAAGAGGTTCGATACATCAACTGTCACGAAGTTCAGATTTGATGTATCGTAAAGTTCTGTCTCGTCAATAGAAACTCAACGCGACAGGCGGCGCGTCAATCGGACGCCCGGTCTGAGAGATTTTGGCTTTTCCGTCCCAGGGTCCCGGTTTGTTTTTAAGCTAAAACCAACCCAAACGTACTCCAGCTGCATCCAAATCTCAATTGGAGTAAGCCAAAAGAACCGTCTCACTAAGAGGAATTCAACGTAATTGACGGAACGTCATTCGGACGTCCGGTCCTTAAGCTATGAGCGTTTCTGCTCCGAGGGCCCAGTTGGTTTTGAGTTTGAACCAACCCAGACGTACCTAAACTTTACCTAAAGCTTGATTTTAATATACCGAAATGACCATCTCGATCCAAGGATCCATGCTCAACTAACGGTGCGCCGATCGGAGGTTCATAGCCCAAGATATGGGCATTTGAACTAACCTGGTCCTAAAATAGGGGGTCTGGGACCGGTCCGACCCGGCCCAATACCCCTTGGGTCGGCCCGAACCGGGTCGACCCGTCCTGGGTCCGAGTCCGGCCCGGTTGGGCGCGGACCGGCCCGGCTGGGTGTGGCCCGGCCTGGCTGGGCGCGGCCGGCCTGGCCCGCGTGGCCTGTGGCTGCCCGGCCCGTGTGGCCTGCGGATGGCCCGACCCGCATGGCCTGTGGCTGGTCCGGCCCGCTTGGCCTGCAGCCCGGCTCAGAAGCCGGTCGCGGCTCGGCTGTTGGCCGAGCAGGACTCCAAGGGGGTGCGGCCCCCTGTTTTCAGAAATGTCAAACCCTGTGGGGTCTGCCCTAGTAGCATGTCGGGGGGGGGGGGGGGGGTTACACCCCCCCCCCCCCAATTTTCCCGGTAACGGCCGGCCTTTATGGCCGGCCGGTTGAGCCGTCGCGGGACCCTTCAGGGTCCCCCCTCCTGGAGATGCCGACGGCCGGTTTTCTGACCGCCTCTGCCTGGTCCACCGCAGCCTAAGGCAGCGGCTTGTCTCACCGGCGCGGCACGACGGCATCGTGCCCCACCGTCGCGGCCCGCTCCTGGTCGTGGCCTCCTTCGGCCTCACCAGTGTGGCGCGATGGTGCCACGCACAACCGTCGCAGCCCGCTCCTGGCCGCGGCCACCTTCGGCCTCACCACCGCAGCGTGACGGCGCCGCGCACCACCGTCGCGGCCCACTCTGGTCGCGGTCCTCTTCGTCCCCGCGCGGTGCAACAACACCGCACCGCCTTCACCTCAACCATCAATGAAGAACAACAAGAAGAAGGGGAGGAGAATCAGCCGTGTTTGTGCAGTCTGATCTTCTCCTATTATGACGATAAAATTCGGCCAATTCTTGAACAACGAAGGATGATGATTAAACTTGAACAAAAGAATTAACCCCTACATCGACAATCGATGTCGTTCGCCGGGAGTCGCGGAAGACGGCGACGCAGGGTGAGGTTTTGAAGACGGAGTTGGCATGCGTCCAAGGAGGAAACAGAGTCTCCACACTAGTTGCATAGAGAATAAGGAAAGGATCATCGTCTCTCTTTACGGTGATGGCGTTCTTCATCGAAGAGGATACGTTCTTCGCAGGAGGATGAAGTTCTTCCCAAATCCTCCTCACACAACAATTCTAACCAAAAATAAAATAAGGTCCTCCTTATTTTATTTTACTTTTCCAGGCATTTTGAAAACTTTAAATTCAAAAACTTAGTTAAATTAATTGAAGAGGTTTAATCAATTAATTTAGCATGTGTTGGCATGAATTAAAGTGGGAGAGGAGGAGTTACTTAATTAAGTTCAAGGGTTTTTCAACATTAAACACAAGGAGTTTAATGGGGGTTTTAGGGAATGTGAAGGTTTGGGGATCGTGTGGGCCCCACCTCACATTTATCCTTACATGGGTAGTTAGGATGCTAGTGGGCCCCACCCTAACTCCCCCATGTAGGATAAAACTACCTTAGTTAGAAATAAAATTGTACAACAATTTTATTCACTTTTTATTTAAACCAATTTTTTTAACAACTCCTCCCAAGCAAAAGCATCTTCGGTAAAGGTCATCCTAAGAAATTATCGGCACTACAGTTTCATCGGTGCCCTCAGATTTCAATTCTGAGTACCAGTTCAAAATATAGAAAAACCCTCTTGTTCGTTCACTGAACGTACCTGAGCTAAACTTCGGAAATTGATTCCGGGCACACCGGGTCTCGGAATCAGGTGCCGTTAGAAACTGGGTACTCGTAAAATCCCAAAGAATTTAAGAAAAAAATTTCCTTGAAATTTATGGGTCTTTACATAGACCTAGATTTTAAGTTGGAAAGAGGCAGTGTTTCTAGTTGTGTTACGGTTTTTCCTTATACAGTCCTTGATTTAAGAGTAGGTTGTGGGTTATGACTTAGTTTTAGGAGGGTTTTAACCTATTCTATGCTTTTGAGATGTGATGTTGATATTGTTATTTTATAAGGTGTGCATTTGGAATTGTAGATACATTTCACCATGACGACCTCTAGTGGTATTCCATGAGGGAGGCGACGACCACACACTGGAGGTGGTAGGCTATGGGCTACCAGTTGATCCTCCTTTAGTGTCAGCTACGACACCAGAGGCTATTCGGAACATAGGTATTGAGGCACAATTCTATGATGGGTTCTTTTTCTATATGCAGACCTTTCAGGGAGCACCGCAGCCTTCCATGATTATGGCTAAGCTGACACATGTGTTCCAGTAGTAGCATCCTCTCATGTTTTTGGGGTATAGAGGTCCACATGATACTAAGCTATATCTTGAGACCATGCTAGCTATCTTTTAGAATCTATAGATTCCTATTGAGAGGAGGGTCAAGCTCACCACTTACATGCTATATGGAGCAGTGAAATGCTGGTGGGATGTTCTAAACTAGGCTGATGGGATGCGAAACATGGGTTGGACTGATTTCTAGACCCACTTCTATAACTAATTTTACACTGAGACTTTGTGAGCTAAGAGGGATATTGAGTTCATGTGTTTGGAGAAGGGCTAAATGACAGTTATGGAGTACTCATCACACTTTACAGAGTTGCAGCACACTTTACAGAGTTGCGGAGTTTTCCGCCAATGTACCTTGTTGATGAGTTGTCTAGAGAGAGATGCTTTGAGGAAGGTCTCAGGAATGATATCAAATCTCAGGTCATTGTGTTCAAATTGAACTTTATCCCTGATATTTTGAATCAGTTACTGATTATATAGCAAAACTTGAGGGAATTTGCGGGGCACATAGAAAGGAAGTGTCTCTTTTTGACCCAATGATTCTATTTATTCAAGTAGGATGTGTTGTTTTGAGGCTTCCTATGAGGTGATAACCAGTTATAATATGATTGTTGGAAGCTTGGTGTTTTTTCACCAGTGTAGAAAGTGAGTCCACATGAAGAATCAGCACAACCATGATCCAGTCGAGTGTCATTCTTGTGGTATAATGGGCCATGTGCAATGGTTTTGCAGGACCATCCCTCCAGCTGCGAGTGGTAGGGGTCAGCTTCAACACTAGGTTCAGAAGAATGTTCCTCAAATCCGTGTCAAGAAGGGATTTGGAGCAGTATTTTTTTGTCAGGCCGAGGTAGTGGTGGTCATAGTAGAGGTATCCAGACACTAGTTACACTGAGACATCAGAGTGGGCCTACTCTGAGTAGTGAGGTTGTATCATAGGGTTGTAGTGCAGGCTAGTTCTGTTCTGTATAGTCTAACCCAAAGGATTAGGGTTTCAGACCATCTATGGTGAGAGGTATGCTCCTAGTAGACTCTACTATTTCATATTCTCTTTTTGATATGGTTGAATCACGTAGTTTTATATCTGCACCATTGGTGAAAATCCTTGGGGTTTCTATTTTTGTCTTCTAAGAATGTTATGATTCTAGAAAATCCATTGGGGAATAGAACAGATGATGTTCACTGGTGCAGGGAGTGCCCCCTTGAGGTTGGTGGTTGTCACTTCATCTGGGATCTTTATGTACTCAAGATGATAGGGTACGATGTCATTCTCAGGATGGAATGGTTAGTAGATTATCGAGCTTACATTGACTGCTACTATCGTAGGGTGACCTTCACATCACCAGGGGGTGCAGTGTTCACTCAAAAGGGTGAATGGGATGTCCAGGTGAGCCAAGATGGACCATAGCATCATGGGATGGGTGGAATGATAGCCCAGATTGCTAGTTTGTTTTTATATTCTTAGAGATTGATTCAGGTGGACTTTCCTCTAGTGGTTGAGCGCTTCTGGGATGTCTTTCCTAATGAATTTCTGGTTTACCTTTTGAGAAATAGGTTTAGTTCTCTATTGAGATAGTGCCAGGAGCTACACCGATATCCATTACTCCTTATAGGATGGATACGATGGAGTTACAGAAACTCAAGAGTCAGCTAGAGGATTTTGAGGTGAAGGGGTTTATTCAACCCAACACTTCTCTATGGGGTTTTCTGGTCCTTTTTGAGAAAAGTGAATACAAAACTCTTAGTCTATGCATATATTATTAGAAACTGAACCATATAATAGTTAAAAAATGATATCCCTTTCCACGGATAGATGATTTGTTTGATCAGATTCAAGGATCCCTATTGTTCTCAAAGATTGATTTGAGGTCATGATATCACTAGGTACATGTTCGACCTGCATGCATACCATGTACAAACCTTTCTTAATAGGTATGGTCTATATGAGTATCTGGTTATGTTGTTAGGTCTCATGAATGTGCCAACGGTTTTCATGTCATTGATGAATCGAGTGTTCTATCCTTACTTGGATTATTTTGTGGTGGTTTTGTGGAGGATATATTGTTTTATTCTCACAATTGACATGACTATTCCAACAATCTTGATATCATTTCAAATACACTTAGAGAGAATCAGTTAAATGATAAGCTCACAAAGTTCCAATTTTGGATATATCAGATTTACTTCCTGGGTCACATCATCTCAGAGATAGAAGTGTTAGTAGACCCAAAGAAGGTGAGAGTTTTAGTTTCCTAGGAACAGAACAAGAACAATTTTGACAAACGGAGTTTCTTAGGGCTAGCTAGTTACTACAGGAATTTCATATAGTACTTCTCATGTGTATTAGTGCCATTGATGGGATTCACTAAGAAGGGTGTGAAGTTTGTATGGTTAGATTCTTGTGATACAGCCTTTCAAAAGATGAAAGGAAGATTGATGTCAGCACCAGTCTGGATACTACCAGAGAAGGGTAGGATCTACACTGTATATTGTGATGCATCAGGTATCAGGCTGAGGGTAGTGATGATTCAAGGGGATAGAGTTGTGGAGTATGGGTCTCGGTAGCTGAGGCCACATGAGAGAAATTACCTAATGCATGATCTTGAGTTATCTGTTGTCAGTCACACATTGTGTTGTTGGAGATATTATTTACTGGGAGAGTGTTTTGTGGTGTGGATGGACCATAAAATGCCACAAGTATATTTTTAGTCAGTGTGATTTGAATCTAAGGTAGTGAAGGTGGGTGGAGTACCTACAGCCTTTTGAATTTGAGCTTAACAACAAGATCAGTAAAGGCAATACAGTGGTTGATGAACTGAGTAGGAAAACTCGGTTACATGTGGTGTAGTAGGCCAGTAGTGAGTGGAATTTTATGGCAGTTGTTCTCTAAGATGCATCTGGAGGTGCACGATAGATAGGGACATACATATCGATCATTTTTAGTTGTGACCTATACCCTACTGGACAGAGTTATGATGAGGTATCAATTGGATTTTGAGGGCCTAGTCCTATGGGAGAGTGTGGAAAGTGAGGACCCACCCCCAGGTTAGACTGTGGGTGAGGATGAGATCATGTGTATCCATGGATGTGTTTGGGTTCTAGTGGATATACTTGAGGAGTTGATGTAGGAGTTTTATTCTTCATCCTAGCCAGAGCATCTCAGAGTCACCAAGATATACCATGACTTGCATCATCAGTACCACTGGAAAAGTATGAAAATATAGGTAGATGGTTTTGTTACAAAGTGTTCCACCTATCAGTAGGTGAAGGTAGAAAATCAATGACCATCCAGGATTTTACAACAATTACCTATTTTTTTATGGAAATAGGATGATTTCATGATGGATTTTTTGACTGGTTTACCAAGGTCACCTCAAGGTAATGATTCTATGTAGGTTTTTGTTTGATAGTCTCGTGAAGGTTTCTCATTTATTTTAGATCAAGGAGACCTTCATTGTTGATGAGATTGGGAGGTTGTACATCTGTGAGATAGTACTACTCCATGGTGTCCCATGCAATATAATTTTAAATAGGGATTCCCTCTTTATATCTCATTTCTGGTAGATTTTTTAGAGTAAACTGGGTACACAAGTGCTTCTAAGCACAACATACCACCCTCAGACTGATGGTCAGACAGATCATATCATACATGTGTTAGAGGAAATTCTTTGAGCATGCATCTTGAATTTTGGGGGATCTTAGGAGAGGAACATTCCATTGGTTGAGTTCACATATAATAACAGTTATCATGGGACTATACAGATAGAACCTTATAAGGATTTGTTTGATAGGCCATGTCGATCACCCTTTGTATCAGTTGGAGGAAGGTGACACAGCTTTACTGGGACCGCATCTCATGATATAGACTTATGAGCAGGTCTAATTGATTCAGAAGAGGATGGCTACAACACAGATTCATCATAAATCTTATACTGATCGGCATAGATGACCTCTAGAGTTTGAGGTCAGGGATCATGTTTTCTTGTGTGTTTCACCGTGGTTGGGATATAGGTGAATCAGGAAACATAGTAAGCTTTCATCTCGATGTGTCAGTCTATTTGAGATTCTAGAGAGAGTAAAGTCAATAGCCTATCGGTTTTAGTTCTCTCAGAGGTACAGATCCATGCACAATTTCTTCCATATATCTCAGATGAGTCGTAATAAATCAGACATGTCTCAAGATTTTCATCCTAAGGAGGTTGAGTTATAGGTCGATGTATCCTTTAAGGAGAATCTGATTCATGTTGTGGATAGGAGCACGAAGGTTCACTGAGGCTGGTCAGTTCCTCTAGTATGGGTGTTGTGGAAGCATGACCGCTTATAGGAAGAGACATGGGTGTGGGAGGCCAATGTATGTGCTCAGTGTCCAGAGTTGTTCTTAGAAAAATCTTGACCACCCTTTAGAGAGGAATTCAGGGACAAATTGCTATAAGGGGGAAGATTGTAAGAACCCAGGTTTGTTTATGAGGTACTAATTCCTTATTTTTTTAGTTTGAATGCTTAAATATGTCCTTATGTGGGTTACCAAATTGATCATGGGTGTTTGGGGCTTATTTGGAGCTCAAACCCAGGTTTTGGGCTAAAAATGGCCAGGCTCACTATTAGTGAAAATCGTGTATGGTAGGCTACATGGTTTGAAAAAATCATGAGAGGCTGGATAGTGGGGGCCTACAGGACGTATGGTTTGATGAAACCATGTGGGAGGAGTCTCACAACAATGCGATAGGTCTACAGTTATCAGTAGATTTGAAAAGGGCTTTGTACACTCTTTGTGCATGGTTTATAAATTGTGCGGGTAAACCGTGTGAGCACCTCTTTCTCCAACAGTAGATTGTGTGACATGGTGCACGGTTTGAAAACCTATGCACCTAAACCATACAACCCAAATATTTTGGTTAAAATTACCTTTTTTCCCAAAAATACTTTTAAATCAAACCTAATTTTCTTTTTTTCCTTCATTGGACAGTAGGAATCCATTTTTTATCCCTTTGAAGAACTATCCTAAGAATTGATCTACATTCTCCATCGAATCTCCAATTCGAATGTGTTTCATCTCTTAAGATCTTCAAATATGAGATTTTGATTCATTTTTATCCTTTCTTGATTTATCTATATTTCAATTACGCTATTTTATTTAAGGCCTATATGACCTAATTTCTCATTCTTCATCCATTCTTTAGATTTTTCATAAACTGGGATGAATTAGGACTTGATGCTGCACAATCAATCCACTATTGAGCCAAGGTAGGTCATCTATACTTTTATTTTGGATTTTATAGATTTTTAGAGCTATCATTCATTATGTCTCCCGTCAAACTTTCTAGCACTGCCCCAATTTTGAATGGGTTACTTACAATAGATTTAATCATACCTATTAGGGATTCCCAAAGGATCTTTTGTGATGTGTCAGTACCCATTTCTTGGACCAAGGTCACCCATGTGGTGAACCTTATGGAAATACCCTAATTATTCCATGTTAAAGAGCCCAAGGGGTGTGTTTGGGCTTGCCTTGCTATAGGAATCCAATTAATAATGGAATGATTTGAGTGGGTTGGTTAGGAGATGGTTTTCCTACCTTGATCTGATATATTTTATATGTTAAACTTGAATTGGTTAATTGTTGAATTGATCAAATATGATAATTGGAATAAATGTATTAAATTGAATGGTTGGGTATACCCATGGGATATGATTAATTGTGAATGGATGATCAATGGGTGTTTATACCCATGTGATGTGTTAAATGGATAATGGTGATGCATGGGTGGGTATATCCATGTGACTTGACTAAATAGAATGGATTATATGAGTGGGTAAAATCATATGGAATTGAACTATTGAATGGTATGAGTGATTGTATGATGATTTAAATAAATTTTATGGATAGTTATCCTTAGATCTGGAACGCGGCAGTGGACAGCTTGGATAGAGTATGCTCCTAGGGTCTTGATCCCATGGGATGCCTCAGGCCTTGCTACCCCTTGAATCTATCTTCCTTGGACTTGTGTGAGACATGTTGGTACACATTCTCATAAGACTCCAACCAGTGCCTATACCGAGTTTCCATCGAGATGCTTCTAGGACTCAACGAGGATTCCTTGGTCTTCGACACCTTGGATCCAACCCTTCATGGTCTACACTTCACTATACATCATGGATCTGGGATATGTGGCATGGATGTATGTATAGATAGTTTGTGAGTTTAATATGTTTTCTTTATATAGAAAGGTCTTGTGGGTTGGATATGGACGGATGTACGGTGAGGCTATGTTACGTGTTTTCACTTCTTATAGATGCCTTGTTAGGATCTATCACTTATTGTAGGGATCCTTGAGAGGATGTTTGGTTTTAATTGTTGTAGTAGACATATTCCATGGGATTTTACAATTATGTTACTACTTACTCGCACTTTTCTAGTATACTGATTTGTGATGTTTAGAACTATATATAATTATGGGTGGTAACCTACTAGGATTTTTATCTCATGCCTTGTTTGGGCCTCATTGGGGACCCAAATATATTATATGGTTGCAGGTGAAAATAGGGTAAATCACCCAAACAGGGGTTATTGATTATTTATTTGGAGTAAGGGAGCATGGGACAAAGTTGTGGCTTGCGATGCTACAGGTAATTTTTTGTCTTTTTTCATTTTGGATACTTTTATTGTATTTCCAAGTACCTATTCTGGATGTTTTCTAGAAACATGTATCATCTGCGTCATTGAGTATGTAATATTTCTGGATTTTCTATATATTTATTCATGCCATGTATTACTTTCCAGTTTTTTACTTATCAATATTCTTCCACTATTGAATGTATTTGAATTATACTATTATTTACTCTAGTAATGAGGAAATATTCTCCCCAATGACTCACTTAGGCCCCCACTTCTAGTCAGCAGTCTCTGACATTTAGGGAGATATTCTTAAGGCCATGTACACAACCGATCTCGAGGCACTATTGAGTAGAATCTGGATCTGGGACATTATAGAAGAAATAATAATATACTCTATGTCAATGGAGTATCTTGAAGATCACTTGAATATGGTCCTATATTTAATTTGAGAGAACCATAATAATAATAATCATTTGAAGTGTCACTACACCAAAATCTGACATTACTGGAAATTTTTTAGCAATGGTTTATGAAACTACTAATATTTTTTTAAATTACTTAGCGGCGGTTTATTAAAAACTACCACTAAATCTTTTAATGTTTTAACAAACTCGAAACTTCTCCACCAACCCCTCTAACGCTTCACCCCCGACCCCCTAACCCCCTGAAGACCTACCTAACCCCCCGAAGCCTCATTGATGATCCCGATCCTCTCCACAAATAATGTCCCTTGCTATCCCTCACCACCCCTCACCACTGGTCCGACCCTCTTCACCCCTCTCCATCATTCCAACCCCCCCCCCCCCTGATGCTTTACCCCCGACCCCCCCCCCCCCCTGACTTCCCGAAGCCCTACCTGACCCCCCGATGCCTCACCACCAATCCTGAACCTCGCCTCCCCTCACCGCTGATCCCGAACCCCACCTCAATTCCGATCAAAGGTCGAATGGTAAGTGAAAGGAATTTTTTTTCTATCTCTTTACTGTATAAAATTTTGATTTACTATGGGTGTTTAGGAATTACATCTTGATTTGAGTTTTTTTCTTGGGTTTTTTGATATGGTTTGATGATATTTAAAACTATTATGAGTAATTGTGTATCCTTTTATATGTTATCCATATTTAATTATGTATTTATTGAATTATATGTTTCATGTTTATAGATAGTACCTCCTAGGAGTTTGATTAGGGATGTTATTCAATGATGGAGTATATCTCTTAGTTTGTTGAGTTAGTTTTCATTACCCCAAATCCCATCATGAATGATTATGGGAATTAATGTCTTACTTTAGTTGAAGAATTATAATTTTAATACCCACCTCTTTATTTGGTTTATTATAAATAGAATATTTTAATTAAATTACATTTTAATGAAAAAAAATTATCAATTGAAACTGGATTAATTTTATCATTAAAATTTAATTGTTTTATTTTTAATCATGGTTTTTTATGATAATTTTATTTAATTTAATTTTTATTTAAATTTTCACCATTTATTAATATTATTTTTATTATTCTTTATAATTATTTTTGTTTGAAACATATGAAAATTTAATTTTATAAATATTATTTCTACCTTTACATAATCCTTACAAAGTTCATGTTACCCTTATGTAAATTTGGTGTACCCTTATAAAAATTCTATTCTAACTTTACATATTTAGTTTAATGTTCTGTTTACCCTTATGTAACTATTTTTCTTACCCTTCTATGGTATTTATAGTTTTTTTGATACCTTTATATATGTACCTTTATACCCTTATGCATGCTTTGTATTCTTGGTTTTACCCTTACTTAATCTCTAATTACATTTACTTAAGTGTTGATTACCTTTACACAAGTGATTCTTACCATTACACAAGTGTTTCTTACCTTTACGCAAGTTTTTCTTACCTTTACGCAAGTTCTAAGCTACCCTTAAGAAAAATGAAAAAAATGTAAGTTAACATTGTGTAGTGAACTAGATACCTTTAAATAGTGTATGTAATATATTTTTTTCCTTTATTAATGCTTTAGAAAATTATTATTAACCTTTTGTAACTGTTGAGTGCCTTTATATAGATTTTCTAGTTACCTTTACATGACCAGTTTAAGTAAAAGCTTACCATTACACAACTTTACTAGTTACCCTTATGAAATGATTATAATTTGTTCTTACCCTTACATATAATTATAATTTACCTATATACAGCATGTGTAAAATGAATCTTATCTTTATGCGAGATGTATATGTTAAAGGTTACCTTTACATAGATTATAAAAATTATGAGGTACCCTTATACATCTTATGAAAAAATTATTTTACCCTTATGTGGGATATATAGGTATAAAATTTCCCTATTATATTTAAGTAGTAGTGTCTCTCATATGTTTGAATGGTAGAAAGCCTCTATCAATGGACAATGATACCAGGAATTAAATTCATTGAGTATTTTTGAATTTGAGTATGATACATTAAATAGTAATATGTTTCAATTTTAATTTCTAACTATTGGGTTTTAAATGTATGATGAAGAATTAGGAAACACCCATGTGTATAAGATTCAATATATTTCTAAAGAATGTTATCCATTTGTGTTTTGTCTTTAAATAGAAGCTAAGGAAAAAAGTGGATAAATAATAAGAAAGAAATTTAGAACTTCATGGATTCATTATATTGATTTGTTTAGTAATTTCTAGTTACCCTATATTTACTTGTTCTATATCAATTAAAGAAGGGTTGAAGTTTACTACTCTACACCAGTTTCTTCATCGACATATTCTAATAGCCCAAACAGTTTTATTATTTTTCATAAGTGTCTATAATTATTATTTCACAGATAGTTATAAGTACATTTAAAAGGTAGTGTATTGTTATTCTTACCTAATAAAAAGGTAATAACAAAGGTTTTTTCATCTTATAGAATAGACTAGGTTCTGTTTACACTTTTAAAAGATTGATTGATAGGTTAGGGCTTCACCTTATAAAATCTTGGGTTTTTTCTTGAACCTGCAAAAGGAAAAGGTTGGTTATGTCTTGAAATATACTAGGTTGATCCTAATCCTATAAAATATATCTTACCTCTTTATTTTAAATCAATGTTAAAAATGTTTTCAAAATGTTCTTTTTTGTTTTCAACTATGTTTACATTTTATATTCAAAATTATTTAACCTCAAGTAATTTATGTTACATGATTAATCCCTTCATAAATATAATTATTTATAATTTTGGTGATAGAACTCACAGAGTTGTGAAAATTGATTCTTGATCCCTTCTTGTGTGTTTATATAGGAAAACATTATTTAACATATTCATATTTTTTTAACTAGTATATATTAATATCTTTTCCTATTTAGTAATAGTTATGTGTTTCAATATTTTTTAATAATGTGTAGGCACAATGTGATATATATGGATAAAATCTATATCACATTACTGAGGAACACACCTCAGTATGCTAAGGGTTTGGAGGAGTTTTTAGATTTTGAAATTTCTAATCAATCCGTTGATGGGAGAATAAGATGTCCATGTGCTAAATGTAAATTTAGAAAATCGTTATAGAGAGGTGAAGTTTATGAACTCTTGATATTGAAGTAATTCCCTGCTCAATATTTGTGTTGGATTTGGAATGGAGAATTAAATGTTATAGAAAGTTTGATTACTGATGTAAATCTATAGAATGAGACCCCAACTTCATAGATAATGGAAAATGAAATGAAAAACCATATAAATGTTGCATTAAACATTTCAAGACACCAACATCAACATCATAACATATAAGAACAACTAGTTGAGGGTGATACAAATAGAAACGTGATAAGTGATGTTTTTGAGACTGTAAAACAACTAGATTAAGATTGTAACATACCATTGGATCCTCCTCTTGATTCGGTGGAGACTAATGTAAGAGAAAACTTCACTGAGCAGACAGATGCATTAGTTGATGATAGAAATCAAGAGTTGTGTAGTGGATGTTTGAAATATTCAAAACTTTATTTTATACTGAAGTTGTACCATATAAAATGCCTATGTGGAATTAAAAATAAGGTGATGTACATGATATTTGAATTCTTTCATGATTCATTTCTTGAAGAAAAGATCCTTGAGTCTTTTTATGATATGAAAAAAAAATTTAACAAGCTTGGTCTGAATTATACAAAAATTCGCGCATTTCCCAATGATTGTATGCTTTATTGAGGAGAGGATTCATGCAGAGAGGATTTCAAAAAAATATTCTTCTATATGGTATTCTACGGGTGATTTTGGAAGTCTTAATCAATATAGTACCATGAAGAAGAAGAAAATGAATACACTTGAAAAGTTTTTATGTTAATTTCCTTTAAAGACTTGATTGCAAAGATTATTCATGTCATTAAAAACCACCGAACACATGAAGTGGCATTCTGTAGATAATAACAATAATGGGTAATTTGGCATACAATAGATTCAAAATCATGGAAGAAATTTGATTCATTACATCTATATTTCTCATATGATCCTTGGAATGTTTGATTGGGATTGGCTGCTGATGTATTCAACCCATTTGGGACTATGAGTATTGTTTATAGAATTTGGATGGTTGTTTTGATCCCTTCCAATATGCCTCTATGGATGTGTATGCATCAAATTTATTTTATCATTTCAATTATTATTCCTAGAAAACAAATGCATGGAAATGATATTGATGTATACTTGCAGCCTTTAATTGAAAAATTATAAGAGTTATGGAGCAACGGTTTTGATACATATGATGAATCTTCTAGAACAATGTTCAAAATTCAAGCTACTCTAATGTGGGCCATTAGTGACTTCACTGGACTTGGAAATTTAGTTGGTTGAAACACTTACATGGGTTTGGCTTTTCCTATTTGTAACTTTGATTCTAATCTCAGATGGCTACCTCACAGTAGAAAATTGTGCTTCTTGTGTCATCGAAGATTTCTCAATGCATCTCATAGATTTCAGCTAAACAAGTCAAAATTCAATGGTTTTATTAATCGTAGACCACCTCCAAAGTTGGTAATAGGTTCTAAAATATTGGTAGAACTTGGAAGTGTTGAAACGGAGTTGGGTAAGGTGCATAATTTTAATGATTGTGGGAAACGAGTTCAAAGTGCATCATCAATTGAAATCAAACACAACAATGGAAGAAAAAAATTATATTCTTAAAACTTCCATATTGAGAATTTAATTTGTTGCAGAATAATCTTTATGTGATGCATATTGAGAAGAATGATTGTGAAAATTTGATATTCACATTTCTTAATGATCATGGAAAGTCAAAGGATTATCTTAATACTCGGAACAACTTACAAGCAATTATCATAAAGCATGATCTATGTCCAGATGAGAATGGAATGTATGCTCCGGAAATTTTTTCAATGAAAAATAGGGATAAAGATGAATTAATTTATATTTTAAAACATGTGAAGGTATTTGATGGGTATTCAAGTAACATATCAAGGTTTGTTAACTTAAATCATCATAGGTTACATGGATTGAAAATTTATGATTCACATATTTTGTTATAGTAGTTACTTCCATTGGCATTGTGTATATTATTACCTAAAAGGTTACTACTGTTGTACTCCAATTATACACATTTTTTAGATAATTGTGTGATAAAACTCTATATCCATGTCATCTTGAAGACCTTTAGGATAGATTTGTATTGACACTTTGTGCAATGGATATGATCTTTCCTCTATCGTTTTTACTATCATGATGCATTTAACTGTTCATTTGGTTGAGGAAGCTAAATTAGGAGGCCATGTACATTATTGATGGATGTATCTAATTGATAGGTACTTTATTTATATGTTTTTATTTTTATTAAACAATTATTAGAACTTTATTAAATACATAATTATGTTTTTTAATTTTGTTTCATAGATATCTTGGGTATTTGAAATCATACGTGAGAAATAAAGCACAACCTGAAGGATCTATTTCTAAAGGCTATTTGGAAGAGGAGTTTCTTTACTTTTGTTCTAGATACTTGAATAATATTTAGACAATATTCAATTGAGTTGTACGTGTTGACTACACATCGACTCAATCTTAAATACATGGGACATCAAAAACAATTACTATTATTGGCCGATCAGTTGGGAGGAGCACAAATGTTACACTAACATAAATGGAATTATTATAGGAACATAGATACATACTGATGAATAGTGAAATTGAAGATCCATTTACTGATGAGTTGAGGATACAAACAAAGAGATGAATGAGAGGAATAACACTAAATGAGAATGATATAAAAAATCTGTTAATAAAGATCTTGTAGAATGGTTTGCACGATGTGTAAGTTTATAAATATTGTAATCAATATGGATATTGGGTTGATACATATATTTAGTAAATTTAATAATGTATATTAATTTTTCCATATCATTAATAATGGTACTCAATCATAGTTGTCAAAAGATTTGATGTTTCTTTCTTGAGTTCCTCTAAAGAAAGTTATAATGTTTGACGCTTACAATGTGAATGGATTTAGATTTCGTACAGTTGATTAGGAAGAGGGTTTAAAACATAGAATAGTGGAATATTTACATTTTATGAAGTGTAATACTATGAAATGTTGACTGATATTATTAAATTATACTAACAAGTACATTTTTCAGTTGTCTTATTCAAATAGAATTGGGTGGATATTATCAGGGGTGTTAAAAGATATTCCTTGCAATTTATTTCTGTGAACTTCTCTCGCTTGATGGATGTTGGTGACTATGAACTACATGATTCGTATATCTTATCATCACAAGAGAAAATTGTATATTATGTGAAATATATCATGTATTAATGGTGGAGTTTAGTTTCTCACATAAAACAAAGAGACTTGTATGATATGGGTGATGAAGTGGATGATTTTACCTCTGACATTGAATCTCATCAATAGAAAGAAGCAAAATTATTTATCCATCATGATATTGAAAATATTAGTCTTGCAAGAGTGGATGAAGTATATGATATAATTATAGAGCATGAAACTGATATTATTAAAGGGGAAAATGATTGTATGTGCAGTTATACATTCATTTATCAACCACTTATGTCATTTATGCAGACATTAATTATCATTTTTATGTATATTTTGTTTGTTAGTATTGTACATTTTTTATCATTTATATTTTTTCTACATTAATTATTCAAAATATATGTTCTGAACTTAATTTTATTTTATTAAATGACAGGAATGCCAAGTATGAAGCATTATACTCATTCCAGTCGACTCTCAGTCAACTTTCCATCAACCACAGTGACAAATGATGATCCATCTATCTCCCCCCCCCACTACAGTATCTAAGACACCATCCACTTTCCCCCTTGCACCATCTCTCATACCCTCCATCAGCATCCCATCAGCATCTCAATCAATGCCTTTCTATTTACCAACCTCAATAGTGAGGGAGCAAGGAACCACTTCTAGTTATTCATGGGGATATTGGAGGGTGACTTTTATAGGTACAAATTTTAATATGAATAAATTTATTACACTTTTTTAGATTACTAACTATGTTTTCATGAAATATAGAAACAATGTTACTACAGAGAAAAATATGAAAAGTTCATATGTATGGAATATGACCAAAAAAAACATAGTTGTCCCATTTGATTCCTTTGGGGTCCCTACGGATGACACTACAGGTTTACATGGCCAGATTATAGGCCAGCCGGCAGCGGATCCCATTTCCCTTCCCATTACATATGATGATTGGAGGCATATGACTTAATCTTGGAAAAATGAAGTTTTTGATTCACAAGTAAAGGTAATTTTAATACATTATGGTGTAATTGAATGTCATTTTATTAAATGATAATATTTTCAAAATCAATCTCTATGTACAAATTTTTTCCCACTTTACCGTTAATAATATCCTAGCATGAAAGTGGATATTGAAAATTTTGGGCAAGAAATGGAAATATTATAAATGGAGATTATGGAATGAATTCAATTGTACTTAATTGAGTTCCCAAAAAATGTATGATAAGGTACCCAATGGGGTACCTAGAGATCAATGTAAAGTTTTCATTGATAGGTATCATGATGAGAAGTACATGGTATTTAAATATATATTATTATATTAATCTCATTTTACATTTATACATGCATATGAAAAAAAGATGACATTGAATACATTAATATTAAATTACATTTTATTTCTTTCAAGATCTTTCAAGTAATAATGCATCGATTTGGGCTAAGAAAATCATCCCTCACGCTATGGGGTTAAAGAGTTTTTCTAGAATTGGATCGACTTTGGTAATATTTTCATTAGTTTAAATATTTATTAGACAATGTTATTTATATAATATATTAAATTGTTGATTTATATTTTCTTAATGCAGTTAAAGAGTTTAGGCCACCAAGCATCTCAAACAGAAGTGTGGTTGAATGTTTATAAAAAATATGATGGGAGTTTTTTTAATGATCCTTCTAAAGAAGTTTGGGTATGAATTCATTTTTAATTATAATAAATTATTGTCTATTGTCATCATGTTAATATATATTGCTTCTAATATTACTGATATTTGATTTATAGGTAAAAATTAAAGAACTATGGGATGTCAATCCCACACAGTCCTACTCAGTCTCCTAGGATGACCCAGTTGGTAAATTCCTTGAGAAGGAGCATCATGTTCGAGTGTGTGGGATAGGTTTGGGACCATTAACATTTAAGGTATTTGGAAAGAAAATGGATATTTCAAGTGCATCTAATCCTGGTTGTAGTAACTCCTTACCCCAAGATTCTCAGAGAAATATTGATTCTATGATAAACACAATTGAGGAATAGGGGGTTGAGGTATCTATTTTGAAGAAAGTATTGCATGATTTATATGAGAATACGGCCAGATCTACACCTGGGGATTTTTTAGAGATGACTGGTGGTGAGAAAGTAAATCTCACAACTTCAAAATCATTTATTTCACAAACTTTTATTTGTTTTAAGTTTAAATATAAAAATACAATGTATTAGTACATGCAATGTGGGTATTTTTTATCTTTTTCTTATATTTTAGATGGGATCGGGACAGCAGGTTCCCAATGTATGTGTTGCATATCCATGTGTCTATATGTTTTATTTTAACTAGATATGGAGATTGAAATTTCTTTATTATCATATATCATGTTTAGTTTCTTGCCTTTATTTTACATATTGGTTTATCAAACTATTATATTATACTATTTCCCAATTGTTTTTCATGGTGCCTTACTAAGTATGTTAATACTCACACCTTCATGGGATTTTAATGCATGATTTTTTTTCTTAAAAAAACAATTGGTAGATAGAGTCCTTAGTGGACTAAGTATCAATAGAACATAGAAGTAAGTAGACACATTGACCATGTTTGGTGGTCAGACTTAGAGATGTTGAGTTGGGAACTCCTCTTCTTTTCAATTTCAATTATTTCTAGATTGGGACTTACTTTACTTCTTCTTAGTTAGGCATGTATTTTACCCTTTTCATTTCCTAGATATTTATCTATCTCATTTTGATGTATTTCCTAGAGGTTACTACATGAATTTTTTACACTGAGAGGTTTTGTTTTATTATACCTATACACTATTTCATGGTGTTGAGTGTGTGTGTGTGTGTGTGTGTTTTCACATACAATAGGATAAATCCTCTCACTTCAGTGATATTCTTACTCTGTGCTTATCTCTATCCCTTCAACTATTGGGGGTGAACATGTGGTGTCACTCTCAACTTACTAGTGTCCCAAGTAGGGTCCCTATAGGTCAAGTCATGATAAAAAACCCCATGGTTTTCTCCAAGACTGTAATCTCTATCTAACCCCAGCCATTATAGGAAGTTCTATACCCTTTTCCAAATCTCACATCACAACCCACTCCTACTGACCAAGGATCATTCTATGTTATCTCTCACCAAACAAAGGTCCTATATCACTTATCCATACAATGATATCTCAAGCCTATAACATATAAAATAACCCCTATCTATCAGACCCTATGTTTGATTAGAATCCTCTTATTTTCAACTTCTTGGTTAGAGCTAAATCTTAATGTGTTGGTTGATCTCCCTTTTGGGAGATTTTTTGTGCTCTATTTGTGCATGGACCCTATTTTTTGAGCTATGTCTTATTGGTCTTGGATAGGATGTGGGGATATAATCAGGTAACTTAGACTATTTGAATTCTTGTCAGACTAGGTACATAGAGGCATCTATATTGCTTTTAATGATCTCATCAATGGGTGGAATAATTGTTGGAAGTCCTAGGATTTCATAAATTATTTACCCATTGTATAAATCCAAGTCAGTTTTAATCTTCGCTTGTGGAAGTTTAGATCATTTTTGGATATTTAGGGTGATTTCCCTTTTGGATAAGAATTTATTATTGGTTTTGAATCATTAATTACCCTTTGATGAAAATGGTATTTATTAAGGATGGTTTCATATTGAGAATTATGTCTTTATTATTAAATTAGTTTATCTTATTTGTGATTTTGGTGGATTTAGTTTTAACATGTGAAACCTCATTTTAATGAAAGTATGTTGATTCTTTATAGGTAGTTTTAAATGTATTAAATTTATGTTTTCCTTAGAAATGTGTTGTGTAATAGTTTAAAGCATTAACATACTTTAAATGAGAAATGTATTGATAAATGTATTTATTCTTTCAATGTATTGAGAAATTTATTTATTTTTTCAATTTATTGAGAAATGTATTATTGATTCTTTAAATGTGTTGATTCTTTCAATGTATTTATGTATTATTGATTATTTTAATGTGTTGTGTCTTGTTTGATTCTTTCAATGTATTGAGAAATGTATTATTTCTTTCAATGTGTTTTTTTCCTTGGTCAATGTGTTGATTCTTTATGTTTTGGTGAGAATCAACATATGTTGATTCTTTAGTTATAATGGCTTGTTTGAAATAATAATATTTTAATAATGTATTTTTTTCATTTAAACCCAGAACTTTGTGCATTTTATGCTATTGAAAAGATCAAATTTATTTACAAATAAATATATCATAAATACTAGGGGTATTAAATTATGGTCTAAGATCTTTGTTACATTTCATATCCATTTCTTAACCCAATTTTCTTTATTTAAAATTTTATGGTGTTACATTATACCCTAGTTAAATAAATTGAATCCTCACAATTTAATCTAGATCTTATAAATAAAGGGGTTGACATTTGAAAATAAAATTTTTAGAAAACCAAATCATAAAAAGGGTTAATAATACCTTCACTTGATAAGATATAAAGGTAAGTATAAAGGTCATCAAGAATATAACATTACTTGGTTTCCATATAGAAGATCATTGGTTGTAATTGAAGATATGGACATGGAATAAAAGAATATATAATTATATTGAGTGACCAAGATCATTGATCAAAATAAATTAAATCATCAATTTAATGTTAATGACATCAAAACCATAAATTTTTTATGATTTATAAGATAGTTTGATTCATCAAATATCGATGTAATAGGATAACATTACTGCATCAAGATCCTTTTTCCTAAAGTTGAGAAATTATTTTAATGTCTAAAAATATAAGGAAATATACTTACTTAATGTCATCCTATTTCATAATCACAATTTCATCCTTAAATTATACATTAATAAATTTTGACTTTATCTCTTACTACAAAAAATTAATATTAAAAAATGAATATTTTATGTCTCAAGCACTAAAATTAACTTTTAACAGATCAAAAAATCCATAAATGAGTGACAAGTCCTTATATATGTCTCTAATTATTTTCGAAAACATTTATGGTTAGAAAAAATTATCCAATATAATATATTAATATATAAAACTCAAAAGTAACATCATTTCTTCAACATTAATATGTATTCATCAAAAAAATTAAAAGTAATGAGATATTAACCAGGGCATTACGTAGGTTAGCGGTAGGTGCATCACTGTTGCTGCACTTCGGTTTTGGTTTCAAGACCTTTGGACTTATTGGATTTGATGGGTTGTTACCCAACATGAGGGTTTTCTTTTTTATATAACAATATTAATATAATTACAATAACATTACCATATTTTAATAACCAATAACTACCTCAACATCAATGCTAGGATAAACCCTAATGGTTACCAATTCCATTAAACTTATGACCACAATAATTAATGGAATTATTAATCAAATAACATTTTCACTAAAACATATACTATACTAATTGGTTTTATTTCCAATGTCTCCAAAAATGACCTTAATATTAGTGAAAACCCATCACATAAATCCAAAAAATGGTTTTTTGAGACTTTGAAATTTTGATCAATCTTAAACTCATAAACCCAATATGGTATCCATAACTCTCTAGTTAATGAAAAAATATATTCTTCTAAAATTCAACACAATATTTATAAGATTCATGATTCTTATAACCACAATACCAATGTTAAAAATACATCAACAATTTAATTATTGAATCTCAATACGTAAATATATCAAAAAAATTATTTTAACATAGATATTTCATTAGTCTATGTGTAAACCTTTATAAGAGGTAATTGGCTAGGATAATGCCCAGGTTTCCCATATTTAAGTAAATGAGCTATAAATGTATCCTTAGGATGAAATTTATTTCTTCCCATTATTCTATTCATTTTTGTTCAGGAATTCATTTCTTTATTCCGTTCTTTTGCATAAATAAAAAATTTTCATGTTCCATTAGTAAAATTTCATGTGTGTCTCTTTCAATATTTCAGACATGAAGGAAATAAATCCCTATTTCATCCATGGTATCCACTACTCGAGGTCTTAGTGAAATCAATCCTTCAATTCTTTAATGATTCTGGGAGTTGGTTAAGGTGTAGGTTGTGAATAAAATTTAAGACAACTGATTAGAAATAATAATGATATATTTTTCACCAGTCATCATCCAATTTTTTTTCTCATAGACACAAAATTATTCTTCATATTCAATTTTAACAAGATTATTTTAGGTCGCATCCATTGATTATATCAAAAAATCATAGTGTGAGAAAAAATCATAATGGGAAATTATATAATAATTTATTGGATGTATAAATTATGACTACTTATTTTAAAACTAACACACCCTAGGATTAATCATGTTCATTTATTTTCATCATGTATTTAAATCATTAATAATTGTTTCTAATTAAAATTTTAATATTAAAATCATATCCCCCGAGTGTGTCAAAACTGGTGCATAGTAAGGCCTATTTTCATATACAGGATAATTCTTGAATCAAGCACAAAAAACCTTTATTGGATTTATTTCCCCTAAGTACATCTATTTCTAAACTATCTCAACTTGTATTATCTATATAGGGATGTACTGGTAAGAAATAAACACAATCACTACCTTACCAAAACATCAATATGTTCTTATATACTTATCCTTAATTTTTATCAGAGGGTTATGTTCCCTAATATATGTTTTCCTTAATCTAATTCAAATTGATTCTTCTAAACTTCCTCTAATTCCAATTGTAACAACCCGGAACCCAATAGCCCAGATCTGGTGGTCACTTTACTGAATTAACATTAAATAAAATGAATAATATATAAAAATACTAAATGGTTTAATAGTCTTAGTAAACTAGATACATAAATGATTCACATATTAAATTTTAAAACTCAATTATAACATAATATTTTTTGAGAATATCATTATTCCATTTATAATATCCTTGTAAATAATTATTTGTTCCCTATCTATGTCACAAACCAACCCAGGATTCCATCCAACTTAACACCCGACACGGTTCGAGACATGGCCCGAAGGGCATTCCCAATCCCCATGGGCTGGAAACTAGTGTCTAGCATCAAAGTAATCATAATGGGAATGATTTTTTCCAAACCAATCGAGAACAAAAAAACTAACTAAGAACACAACAAAACCAACAATAACTAAATATAAATAACTACAAAACTAATCTAGGTGCAAGAAACACTAAGAAAAATATAAATAAATACAAAACTAAGACCGAACCATGATAACACAATATCCACATGTCCTCTTAGTCACCATTAACCATAATACAAACCTAATCCAAAGGTACAACCAAACCAGAAACCTAAACCTGTAAAATAGCTTGGGTCTACCAACGCCAAGTGGCACAAGTAAGGTGTGATATTAAACATATCAATATGTAATCACTATAGAATCTATCAATTTCCTTTCTTGAAACATTCCACAAACACTATTTGAAATAAATTTATAAAATAGGATTTTAAATCATTTCCATCAAGTAAACATATATTTCCACAAATTTACTTTTTAAAAAACACATGCAGCTTTTCTTTTCAAAAACATATCTGCTTTTTTCAACCCATTTCAAATCCAAAACCCATGTAAAAATGCATAACACATAAAAAATGGTCTAAGCATAAATAGAAGGAAACAAATCTAACTGGTATAAACTAACAAGGCTAAATTCCAAACAAGTAGGAGAATTGAAAAGAATAAACTAATAGTAATCATAGTAAATTCCTAAACATCTCTAGAGAAAATCCATATATATACTCAATTCGGAATCACCTACCATTTTATGATGCATTTCAATAGTCAATAACCAACTATCCACTCTAAACTATCCAATCTATGGGTAGGTCTCACTTGGCCTCATCAAATCCAGGGGTTACAACCCATCTAATTGGGGTTGAAAAGAAACCATTACTCGAACCTATAGATGATGACCAAGAATCCATTGATAATGATAATAATGCTCGATGCAACATGGTATAGCAACCATAACCCAAAACATCCTCATGTATGATCCACTAGAGGGTAATGCATACCAATGTCTAGTGGTCTCCAAATCTAACATTATTCCCATCCACGAGCTGCTTGATGGGATCCCATCACAAGGTCTAGTGGTTTCCAAACATAATCCAACACCATGAACACACATGAAAAGCCCTTTCATTCACAAACACGTTCATTCAACAGTTAGATCTCACATGGAAACTGTTATTTTTTATAATCAAACCCACTTTGCAAATAATTTTAAAAATACTAATCTTCCCTTCACACTACCCACATTTTCAATCCATTTTCCAAAACATTCCAACATGCCCACCGGGCTCGTACATCACATGAGTTCCAAAACCAATTTATAAAACATTACAAGGTTCTAATCAGGCCTTCACATCATGTCACATCAAAACAAACTTTTCAATGAGAACACAAAGTTCCAACCAGTCCTTTAACATTTCCCATCCACATACATTCAAAAATCCATTTCCACACCACTTTCTAAAGTTAATATAAAACACCACTTTCATATTCACAATGCCAAATGGTCCCTTATATCATTTTAGTTATCAAGTGTGTTTAAATTTCCAAATAGTCCTTTGTGCCAATCATTCATTAAAACATATCTTAAAAGTACCCAATGGTCCAAGTATTCAAAAACACATTTGAAACTACATTAAAAGTAACATGAAGCACCAAGTCACCATTTATAAATCAAACAACCATTTCTTAAAAATAAAGAGGGATTTTTGGAAGAGCATTTAGAAAACCATGGTTTAAGGGATAACCCATTTTTATCCAAGTTTCAAATGGGCTTCAAGCAACCATTGAGAAAACATATTATCAAATCCAACCATTCCCATGGGAAAATCCTTTTTCCAAATTTAAACACACACCAAATCTATTTTAAAACATGATTCTCATCACCTTTAAAATTTAAAAACACATTTGAGGTGAACACCAAGGAAGTTCATGTTCCACAAATACCATTTATTTTGGAAAACCACCTTTCAACATGTTTGAACCTTCAAATACCTTTGAAAATATGTTTCACACTTTTTACACAAGGTATAAAACAAATTTATAAAGAAAAATGAAGATGTATACTTGAATCACAATCACTTTATTTTATATTACCATATTCAAACACATGTGTACTCCAAATAAATTTGAAAACACCTTTTTAAAGAAACATAACTTGCTTTTAAACTGACATAGAATGCCACACATAGGTTTCACACCATAAAATTCACCAATTTCCACATATAACACCCAAATCAAAACACAATAACATTTAAAAAAGAATAATTAAGGGAAAAACTACCTCAAATCACCCAATTTCACTTTACAACATCAATTGACATTTTATCAAACACCTTGAGTGCACATAAACGCAAACATAGTTAAAGAAGCCCTTTGAAAACCATTTCACACTAATTTTTCTTCATGTAAATACAAAAACAAATTATGATAACACATCAAAAGAAAAGTAAAAACATTTATAAATCATTTAGGATAGCTAAAAAGTCAAATGGAATGTTCTGGAAAAGAAATTAATGGAAAAACCTACCACAACGATGTGAGAACACAATGAAACTTTTTGAGAAGGAAGAATTTTCCCTAAGAGATAAGTGCACACCCTAACATAAAAGAAATAAAACCACACATCAGCACTAACCCTTAGGGTTCATCCAAGAGGGAAACACCGCTAAGAGAAACCAAGAAACCAAGATATAAGGAAGAGGAGGAGTGAAAATCGACCAAAAACTCAAATGATCTTACCTAGGAACCTTCAAGAAGCTTCAATGGTAGAAGGAGGGAAAGGGAGGAGAAGCATGGAGGGCCCCATATTGCACCTAGGTCGAATGGGGGAGGAAATCCCAAATTGGGATTAAAAAAGCAGAGGGAAACAGGAGTAATTTACAACTTTTAATAATCTAGGAAACTTGAATAGTTTGGATGCACGTTTTCCAAATCATGTGTCAACCATGCACCCCTCACCGTCCAAGAAGGACATGTCGCATAGTTATGCCACACTATTTTCCAAAATGTGTGTCAATCGTGTGGTTGTCACTATCCAAAATCAATATTTTTCATATGGTTTCCAAGGGGAGGGTAGACTATTTCCTCTAATCATGTTCCAACTGTGAGCCACCTGCTATTAAGCCAAAAAAATCTCTATTTTTTCACCAAAGACTCAAAAATCAAACCGAGAGCTCAACACAAACCTCATCCAAATGCTCCAAGGACAAGAAAAGGATAAAATAAAAGAAAATCCAAGTTCATGGTGTGATAATTCTCCCCACCACAAACACTTTCTGCCCCCAGAAATTTACCCAACCAGATAATAAACAAAACTCAATCCTAAAACCCAATAAAGCCGAGAAAAACCATGAACCTCGGGGTGACCTTTTTATTCACATGACACACCTGACCATTTATAGAGGAAACCAAATAATGAAGACTAATAAGAGAACATTAGAGGGTTATCCCCACCAAAATAACCTTACTAGAACCATGGAACAACTTTGGATCAGCCCAACACGGGAACTCCCAGAATTAAATAACCTGATTTTCTCCACATAAGATAAACAGTGCTACCACCAGAACTAGAAATTACCCACATAAACCAAACCCCCAACATAAGGGGGGACCCAAAAAAGGAACTCGAACCATGAAACAAGTCCAAACACAAGATACAATCATCTATTACCACAAGCACATATATCTCTAAACAAGAACAATAGAACAACTAAAACTAATTCATGAAGGGATAACCATTTAAAGATCCAAATACAAGGAATAAAAATGGTTCTAAAAGAAAATATGACCATTGAGTCTCTTATGAATATCTCACAACAAGTGAGAAACTACAACAAGAAACTGAAACCATCTCCACTCCATTACTGGATACAAGGATTGGGACAAGGTTTCTTGCACCCCTAGAGATTTCCTGACTATGAGAAAGCTTCACTATGAGGCCTATGTCTAGAGCTCTAGTTTATAAAGAATCAATTGCCTCATAGTTAGGATTTGAAATCCTCAAATCAATACTTCTTCTTCTTTGGGAAATTATTCTTAAAAAACTTCTCTAGATAACCCAAATAGACATAATGATGATAGTTCTTTAGAGTATTGTGACATGATGACTTTGAATACCCAAACCAACCGCACCAAAAACATATAAGTGAACGGTCCAACGAATAAGAACTCAGAACCAATTAAAGAGTATTTTCAGAAATAGTTCCCTCTGGTACACACCTCTCCCTAGATGGGGAACCTTCATGAGTGGCAAGATTTACCAGGTTTCCAACTATCTGCACACTGTAAACCAACTTGGATAAGAACACTTCATCCACTAACTTCTTAAAACATAGATCCTTTTAGGAGATGGTTCACTCCTTGATCTCTGGATAAATACCCCAAATAAAAATTGGATCATTCAATGGATCTTGTGACGTTACCTTTGGGGAAAAGAAAATTAGCTCCTCAAAGTGGTCAACATAGGCCTTCACTATTCGCTATCCTTATTGAATACTCATGAGCAATTCTGCTTTCTTTGACTTCATCTCCTCATGTACAAACCATCAGAGGAATGTGGTATTGAACACCTACCATGTCATCCCAACTTTCATTGATGACATATTAATCACATTCCACTGATCTAAATCTGGACCCTCAAACAAACCCAAAACAACATGTAATCTCAAGCTTTGGGAGTTCCCAAAAATATGAAGATATGATCAACTTCCTCAATATATTCCACTAACTCTAATGGACTTTGATCACCATGAAATTCAGGAAACAACCAAGAAGAACCAGAAACTGGACAAGACCCACTAAAAACTTTAGGGACCTTTCTAAGCATCACATTCTGAACAACACAAGGAACAAAAAATAAAAATTAACATCAACCCAAAACACAATCAAAAAATAATCTCAAGACAAAACAAAATGCTCAAAATCTAATCCCTACAAGAACAACTAAAAACCCTCGTTTCAAAAATCCCATTTTGTCCCAATTTCCAAAACCGACTTCTTTCAAGGCCACAATCCAAATACTGAAATCTATTTCACAAAAAATAAGAACCCTCTTTTTAAATAAAAACCATTTTCTGAATCCATTTTTCCTTTCAAAATTTGTTTTGTAAAAATCGAGCCAAACCTTTGGTTTAAAATACCCACCCATGGTATCCTATGAATCGTCACATATATATCCATTTCACCTCAACTTACATCAATCTTACACACATTCCAACATGAAATATCCATGTACACCCACATATATGTAAATATACATAAGGAATCTCAAGGGTCACACATGCCACTTCATCATAAAACACAAGCATATACCAAATTATCAATTCACTTTTCCTCCAAAATCTCCCAAACTTTTCAAAATTCAAATCAATTTATCTTTTAAAAACCCATTTAATTTTTCAATCTGAAACCACTTGAAAGAAATCATTTCTATTTCAAAAACCGTTTCCATTTTAAAATCACATTCACACCAATGGAAACCAAAAAAAACATACTTCACACCAAACTATCAGAATGAGGAACTAGTGTCCATGTATAACCCAGTGACATGGTTAGTGGGTCATACCAAAAGTAATAATTAACTACTAAGACAACCTTAAACCGTATAATCAGACTCCACATGGGTCACTACTCCATGTGAGATCACAACATAACACCGTCTAGCCTCCATTGTCATTCCTCGTCCATACAAACAAAAAAAAACAATGACTCGAATTCAGAACACCCTTGGAAACTCAATGATTAGAACAATAAAGGGTCTATGAAGTCCTTCTCATACCTACCTCCTGAGTCCTGATATTCCTAATCTTCGATCTACCTAACACACCAAATAACAAGGGCCTTCTCTGATACCATTTTGTCACAAACCAACCTGATATTTCATCCAACCCAACACTAAACCTGGTATGAGACATGGCCCAAAGGGCATTCCTGATCCCCATAGGCTAGAAACTAGTGTCAGGCATTAAAGTAATCATAATGGGAAAAAAAATTTCCCAAGAAAACTAAGATAAAATAAATGGATTAAGAAAGTAGAAAACCCAACAATAATTGAATATAAATAACTAAAAAACTAATCTAGATACAAAAACTTCTAATCAAAATATAACTAGATAAAAAACTAAGATAAAACCATGTTGGAACGATCTACACATGACCTCTTGGTCACCACCAACCACAATACCAACCTTCTCCAAATGTAAAACCAAACCACAAACTGGAACCTGCAAAATAACTTGGGTCTACCGATGCTGAGTGGCATAATTAGGGTGTGAGCTTAAAAATTTTAGTCGGTAATCACCATAGAATCCATGAATTTATTTTCCAGAAATAATCAAAAAACATTAGTTTGAAATAAATTTATAAAATAGGATTTAAATAATTTCCACCAAATAAACATATCCTTTCAAAATTTTCCTTTTTAAAACAATACACATAGATTTTCTTTTCAAAAATAGATACACTTTTCCACAACCCATTTCAAGTCCAAAACCCAAGTACAAATGCATAATAGGTAAACAAAAAAGGATAATAAGAACATGAAGTAAATAAAACTAACTCGCATAAACTAGCAGGTCTAAAGTCCAAAAAAATAATAGAAATAAATAGAAAAAACATATAGTAATCATGGGAAGTTCTTAAACATATCTAGAGAAAATCCCTAGACATAATTGGTTTGGACTCACCTACCAATGTATGGTGCATCTCTATAGTAAATAACCAATTGTATACTCTAAAATAGTTAATCTAGTGGCACATCCCACCTAGCCTCATCAAATATAGGGGGTACAATCCATCTAATCAAGGTCAAAAAGAAACCATCACTCGACCCTATATATGATGCCTGGGAATCCCATGATAATAATAATAATACTCCGTGAAACACGGTATAGTAACCATAACCCACCACATCTTCATGCATGATCCACTAGAGGAGAACTCATCCCAAGGTCTAGTGGTCTCCAAATCATAACATCATTCTCAGGCATGAGCCACTAGAGGGGATCCCATCCCAAGGTTTAGTGGTTTCCAAACATAAGCCAACACCATGAACATGCATGAAAATCCCTTTCCTTCACAAACACATTCATTCAATAATTAAATCTCACATGGAAACCTCAATTTCCCACAATCAAAACCACTTTTCAAATCATTATAAAAATACTATTCAGGTATTTGTGTTACCCACATTTTCAATCCATTTTCCAAAATATGCTAAAATTCCATCCAGGATCGTACATCACATGAGTTCCAAAACAGATTTCTAAAACATTACAAGGTTCCAGTTGGTCCTTCACATCATGCCATATCAAAACCAACTTTTCAATGAGAACACAAAGTGCCAACTGGGCCTTTAACATTTCCCATACACATACACTCACAAATCTATTTTCACACCATTTTGGAAAGTCAATATAAAACACCATTTTCATGTACACAATTATAAATAGGGCCTTATATCAATTTAGTTACCAAGTGTGTCTAAAGTTCCAAACAGGCCTTTATGCCAATAATTTATCAAGACATATATTAAAACTACCCAATGGTCCAAGCATTTGAAAACACATTTGAAACCACATTTAAAGTCACATGAAGAACTAACACACAATTTATAAATCAAACTACCATTTTGAAAAAATAAAGAGATATGGGAGGAAGAGAATTTAGAAAACCATTGTTTAAGGGTGAACCTATTTTTATCCAATCACCAAATGAGCCTTATTTAACCATTGAGAAAACACATTATAAAATCCAATCATTCCCATGGGCCAATCCCCTTTCCAAATTTATACACACACCAAATCCATTTTAAAACATGCTTTACATCACATTTACAATATAAAAACACATTTTAGGTTCACACTAAGGAATTCCATGTTCCATAAAGTCCATTTATTTTAGAAACCAACTTTTAACACATTCACACCTTCAAATCCCTTTGAAAACACGTTTTTTAATTTTCACACAAGTCATAAAACACATTTATAAAGCACAATAAAGATTCATACTTAAATCAAAATAAATTTCATTTAGAAGACCATCTTCCAACACATGTGTACACCAAATCACTTTGAAAACACCTTTTTAATGAAACGTAAATTTCTTTCAAATTGACACAACAATCCACACATAAGATTCACACCATAAAAGTCACTAGTTTTCACAAATAACACCCAACTCACAACCCAATAACATTTTCAAATCATAATCAAGGGAAAAAACCACCCCAAATTACCCAATTTCACATTAAAATATCAATCAACATTTTATCAAACACCTTGTGTGCATATAAAAACAGACATAGTTAAAGAATCCCTTTAAAAACCATTTCAAACCAATTTCCCCTCATGTAAATACTAAAAAAATTATGATAACTCATCACAAGCAAGGTAAACACATTTATAGATCATTTAGGAAAGATCAAACATAAAATAGAATGTGTCGGAAAGAAAATGGATGGAAACACCTACCTCAACGATGTAAAAATGAAATGAAACTTTGGGAGAAGGAATAATACGCCCTCAAGAGACAATATTCACACCATAGAATAAAATAAATCGAACCACACATCAACCCTAACTCTTAGGGTTCATCCAATAGAGAACCCCATTAATAGAAACAAATAACCCAAGAGATAAGGAATTGGAGAAGATAAAATAGGCCAAAAACTCAAAGGATATTACCTAGAAACCTTTAAGAATCTTCAATGGAGAAAGGAGAGCAAGAGAGAATAATATTAGAGGGCCCCATTGTGTTCCTAGGTTGAATGGGAGATGAAAATCATAAATTGGAGTTAAAATAGTAGAGGGAAAAAAGATTAATTTCTAACTTTAAATTATTTAGGTAACTCGCATGGTTTTCCCACACGGTGTTCCAAATCATGTGCCAATTGTGCACCCCTCACTATCAAAAAGTGACATGCTGCATGGTTTTACAAACCATCTTCCAACCACATGGTTTCCTGGGATAGGGCACATGGTTTCCTCTAATTGTGTGCTAACCATGCACCACCTACTGTCAAGCCCAAAAATCTCTATTTTTTCACCAAAGACTCAAAAATTCAAACTGTGAGCTCAACTCAAAACTCAACCAAACGATCCAAGGCCAAAAAGAGGATAAAATAAAATAAATTCCAAGGTTGGGGTGTGAAAACCTTGATTCCTATGAAGAGATACAAAATAAGGGTGATCTCAAATTCTCATTAAGAGTTGTGAAAATAGGATGCTATCATGAATCAATAAGCATAATGAACATAGAATGGTAAATAATTATGCACACATTCCATTTAAATAATTTTACTATGATTATTAAATAAGTCATAATAAGTATGGAAAAGAAAAATACTAAAAATATATTCTATTTAATCAATAAATTTATAATTACAAATAGAAAAGTCATAATCAATATGGAAATGTAAACATCTTTAATCACATTCAATTTAATCAATAAAATTATAATAGAAAGAATCTGGAGATAATATAATTGTAAAAATATCAAGGATAATAATAACATAATTATTAATGAATGAAATTCTAAATTATTGAATTTCATGATCTCAGGCATCATGATACCTCTACTATTAATGCCTTTTATAAGATTGTTTAAAAATCGTGGGTGGGTATACAATAGAAACCAATTTAACTAAATATAGCCAAATAATTCATCTAATGAGACTACCTATGCATTGAGGGGATATATTTAACCAGGTCCCACCTATATCTTCATGTCAAAATCATTCTCCTAATATTGAATAATAAATTTAATTCATGAATAATTTTCCTTATCTTCAAATATTTGTATTCAGTAATGAATATGGATTTATCAATATTTCCCCATATAATCAAATAAAATTCAATGTCTAAAATCATATATAAAAATGGTATACATTTTAATAAATAAATATATCCATCATTAATAATATAGATATTTATGGGAAATTTTATGTCCAATTTTTACAAGAAACTAAATATATCAAGAGAAGGTTAATTACAACAAAAATGAATGAAGAAATTGAATTTCAATACATTAATTTTTCAAAATTATCATAAACCATTACTAGAATGAATAATGATGGTATTAATACAACATATCCCCAATGGATTATAAGTGATGTAATGGGATTTTTTCATTTATGAATATAAATACCATAAAATTTCATTCAAAACATTCTTGAGTAAAATATCATTTTTTTACTTTGAATATAATTTTAAAACTAAAAGTTCACAAAATATTTTGAAAATTTATTTCCCCATAAATAACCATTGAAACATATAAAGGAATATTTGATATATTTTATGTTAATTATGGAGGTAAATTGTATACATTTCGTACACATTAAATAAAGTATTCCATTTTCATTTTCAGTAAAATCCAAATGGGAATTGTTTTGAAAATGACACGAAGATTCCCATAAATACATTTTTTAAAAATTCAATAATGAGTAAAAATTTATTTAATAAAATAGTTTGAGAATTTTAAAAACATTTTAGAAAAAAAATTATAAAACATGGTTTTGGAATAAAAAGGATTTTCGACCAAAAAGGTAAATAATGTCAGAATTTTTTGAACACATTTTCTAAAACATTTTAAGTAAAAAGGAGTGGAAAATTGTTCTATTAATTTAAAAAATCATAAATAACTAGACGTGAGTAAAATTAAAGGTTTTTATTATCTAATTATACAATAATTTCCTTTAATATAATTTGAAGTGTAAATTAATCTCAATTAAAATGAGATTGTAAAATAAACCCATACAAAGATCATAACAATTAAGTGAGAAATAAACAATGAGTTTATTATGTGTATAAAAGGTAAATCCACATAATAAAATTTTAAATACAACATAATATAGTCAAAATTCATTACACATATACTCTTATAATATCAAAGACAAAGAATAAGTAATATAACCTAATGAAATGAATTTGAGTTATGAAATTCTTTACCACTTAGTAACTTTTAAGTCAAATCCACTTGGATAAAATAATTCAAATTGAAACATAAAATATAATTTATTAGTTAATAATCATGATATAACATATAAAATGGTAATTTTATACAATATATAAATGGAATTAGGTGTATATCATTATAATATGCCTCAATGAAGGGAAATTGAGATGAAGGCCCTTACCTTACCCTTTGTTTTGGTTGAACATGATTTAACCTCCAATATAATGGTTTTAAGAATATAATTAATTTATAGTAGAACTATATTAATATTTAAAATATCATAGATGATCCTCTTATAACATTTTTCTAGCTGTTTGTTAATAATATTTCATGATATTCAGTGTTTGGAGTGTTAACTGCCTTGTTTTCTAATGCATGTTTTATTATGAAGGTTCTAATTATTATGCATAGTATATAGATACATCATCTCCAGAAGCATAATAATGTTATTAATAGCACATATACTCATTTGAAAATGTTCATATGAGTGTACAACAAAAGGGGGGTGAATTTAGTTTCCAATAAAATTTCTTTTAAAAATAATTTGAAAACTAAATCCTCAAATCTAATAAAATCACCCTATTAGTCAAAATTGTTAAAATATATAATTTTATTTTTCAAATATATTATAAAAAGTGGGATCAAGGATATGTTAAAATAAATTTTAAATTACTTAAAATTTTGAAACTAATATATTTAACCAAAAAAATTATATATAAAAATTTAGATTAAATATCAGGGTAAATTTTTTATCAATGGCTTTAGAAAATTTAAAAAGGTTTGATTTATGGGAAAAAATAGGTAAATAGTAGTAAACATGTTATAAAAAATATAACACATTATAATTTTAACAAATTTATTGCTCTCAAGTCCAGATTTAATCCACTCCACATAGAAATAAACTTCTTCCAAATAGATTAATATAAAATAAATTTATTTACAGCTGGGATTGGGTTTTACAAACAACTACGCACAAGGAGATCTAGGAACAAAGTCTCTTCCATAGTTATTTGTGGGATGAAAAATATATCAGGTCATGTATGACCTAATCCATATTTATTCAGGGAAATTCAAATGAAATATTTGAGAGATTACCATTTTATATCTAGTTTAATATAGGATACTATATTTTTATAGATAAACAACATAATAACAAACACAGCTTGAAAGTTAAGCATAATCGAAAAGTGAAAGTGATTAATAATGAGAAAATGTGATACAGCTCAATTCAAATGGATTTTCTTATATGAATCCCTTAAATTTTTCTTTTTAAAAGGCTTGGAGAATATTCTCTACATGTTTAGGAAAAATAAATCATCTTAGAGTATCCTATATTGCATAGGTGCACATGTGAAGGATCATCTGTTATTCTTTTTGAGATCATGTATTCACCTTCCTCTACTTCACAAGATCATAATTTTCTTATTAAAATGATCTTCTTCCAAAAGTATCCATTTAATAATAATCAACTAAACATTAAATTCATTTACACTTAAACTAATGCTTTAAAAAACTAGCCATGGGAGATTTAAAATGCTCTATGAGAATGACATAGATGGTTGGTTTCATAGCTGATTTCATATCCACGTATTTTATTTATACATAAGAGATCTCATTGATGTATTATATTTACACATAGGCAATTTTGTGACATAGATGAATACTCATTTAGTACTTTTTCACATAACTGATTTACATAAGGCATGGAATATTCAGTTCTTTTGATCTTGTGGTGTGCATTTATCTTCATGTGGTGATCTATTTCTCCATGTGTTCACAATAGTAATTGATATTTTTAATATATTACATAATGAAAAAACTATACATACTTTGGTATTGTAACATGATTTCTTAATGTGGTAGAAAGTTTCTTTCATAATAACTAAAATTATTCAAATGGTCATGTACACGTTAGGTATAACTCTGTCTCATGATAGGTTGATTTCACATAAAGTAATGCGGTTCTAAATATATGGTAATCTGAATCTTCAATGCACGGTCAGTTCATGATTTAGAGAAAATTTTCACATCTTAATCATGTTGTGTGGTATGTTTATGTGGAAATTTTTAGTATAATGTGTGATATGGTGACATGGACACTTGACTGTCAAATGGTATAGTGGCATAGTATGCTCCAAACTTATCCATATTGCATGTTTTGTCTATAAAAACACTTACTCACATAAAAAATAAAAATTATTATTAATAATATAAACATTATTTGAGATCATTACAATAATTTGGTTATGGTATATGCCATAAACCTCCCCATTTTTTATGTTCAAAAATTATGACATTTAAATTGAAATGAATTTAAATATAAAAAGGTATATTTATAGAGGACTGAAATAGCTATTTAGAAAATCCTGAAATCATGCAAAGTTTTCCAATGATATCAATTTAAATAAATTTACCAAAAATTATTAATTTAATACACCTTTTTTATTATCAAAAAGTTAAATAAGGAAAATTTAAAAGTAGTAATAATAAAAACAAATTAGATTAAGAAATAGGATTACATTATTAAACAAAAAAATATTACAAAAAAATGTGAAGAAGATTAAAAAAATCTCTATCAGAAATCCTATTTTGAATTCAAATGGGGAAATATATGATATCTATGGGAAAGAGAGGGTCCATTAATTTTTATTTATAGGTATAATTAGAGTTAGTCTAAGAAACATATTAAGAGGCAGTCTCAATAATGATCACACATCTAGAAATGGGTCTATGTTTCTAAAATTCTTGAGCAGGAGTCAGTCTAAAATGACTTGTGGTATAAGAGGAAGTAGGTAGGTATAATGTTATGGTTTAAGGGGAAAAGTATCTATATTATATGTATATATATAGGGTTCTATCAACCAAGTAAAATCATTGACTACTCAAGAACTGTGTTCCAAAGCCTGAAAGAAATCATCATTATTATACATGATATCTTCAAAAACATAAACCATATCTATAATATTTTCAACATGGGATTTAAAATCCTAATTCATAGGGGGAATATTTCTGGAAAAAAAATCTCTAAACATTCCTTTTATATATTACTTTTTTAAAATCATACTCAAGTAATAACCATTTCATTTTTTATAGTTTCTCTATCTTGACTGGATTGTTTGGTATCTTCTAAAACAACTTCTAATGTATTGAATTATATGACATAAATAAGGTCTTATTGAAGACACCTAAATTTATTTTTCATGGTTATCCTCAGTAGTCAAAAATACTTATAATTTTCATTGAATTTAGAAAATGAAAATTCCACCATGTCTAGGTATACTGCCTCCATAATCATCATCATCAGAATCAGGATAGTCAAACCCCAAAACAAGAGATCCATGGTACTTCTCCCCAGTAGAAGTTACACTAAGAATATGACATCTTGAAGTTCTCCCAATAATAGGAGATCCATATGATCAATCCTCAACTTTATCATAATTAATATATTAATCCCATTATAGATCATCCTCATAATTTATTCTAGATTTTTCATCAAGGACTACATCTTCTATCTCTTCTACTTCTTCCTCTTCTTCTAAAACTGTTGCCTCATCTACTTATTTAGAAGGAGAAATGGAATCATCTGAATACTCTAAATCTTTATCAGGTTTGATACCTAAATCCACCAGATCTCTAGGTTTAGTAGTGTAACGCCCCGACCCCAGCTACCCAGAGTCGGTGCATTACTTCGTAACATTGTCATGATCACAAAAGATCAAGTCTCGAAAGACCGATTAGTTTAGTAGCCTTGGAAACACTAGATACATTCATAAGTCTTACATTACATCATAAAGTGAAAAACTAATAACAAAGTCTTCATAGTCCACACTCATATCCTCTTCCGACTATCCCTGCAGGTCATTCATAAAATACTTCTTCACATCCTGGAAAATATTAAAACATTAAAAGGGGTGAGCTCAGATGCTCAGTAAGGATAACAATAATGTGGAAGATTTCATAAATAAACATAAAAATTTAAGGCAATGTATAATTAAAACAAAAGCCTTTTAAACTTGAATATAAACATAATATGGAAAAAGTAAAATGAGATAATGTCATTCACTTCTCCACATGGATATTCTACTGGTCGAATAATCACATGCAATATCAATAACCACTTTCATAATGATGGAATGCATAATGCCAGACTATCATAACCACGTAGTCAAGGCCTCGTGCCAAGACCACAAATAATATTTTGTCAAGGCCTCGTGCCAAGACACTAGTTTGTCTCATGAGACCTGCCGATGCATCGAGGAGCTATAGCGGGCTCCACCCGTCACTTACTAAGTCCAATGCATTCCTCATATGAATAGGTTTAAACATATCATAAACCATAACATAATCGTATCACATAAAACATGCATAAAGGAAACATAACATTTCCACATTTCAATCACAAGATATAGATACAACACATTGATATAATAAAAACGCTTTCAAAACCATTTTCAATACCAAAATAAAAGAAAGTTAAAACTTTGTATTTATTTTTCATTAAAAAAATGATGGCTTGTAGAGGAAGCCGAAACTCAAATAATGGTCACGGCGGCGGAGAAGTCGTTGTCGCCGCATAAGTACGGAAAGAAAAACATTCCCTTTTTGTCGTTTAGTAAAAACGCTTCGTATAAAAAAGATTCCTTTTGAATAAACGTAAAAGTCAAAGGGGTTTATACACCGTATAAAAGAAAGTTGTGTATAAAACCAAATATGCCTCAATGAAAGGATATTGAGACGAAGTCCTTAAAAAGATCATTTTTAAAATAGAATAGATCTATTATGTGTATTCACTATAGGTACACATAAAGAAAGTAAAAATACAAAATAGGACATAATAACATCATGACATAATTTGAAAGTAGGAGATTAACCCAAAGAATGGAAGTTGGGTTAAGAAGTTCCCTTACCTTGTGTCCGACTTGACTCAACCGTTCTTTAACCTCCTGAATAATAAACTAGAGTTAATATCTACCTTATTAAGAACCATTTTAAATTTCATTATCCTTTTTATATCACTTATTACAATGTTATGAACATTATGTAATTATTTAAGTTAATAACGGTCGTTTTGTCGATCTTTGGTACTTGAGTCAACAATAAACTTCTTATAATTACAAGTTGTTTATGTGGTATAATATCCATTATATCCCGAATTATATTCATGATTTAGATGTCATATATATCTTATATATCTAGTATATACATTCATTTGTAATATTACATAACATTTAGAGGTAAGAAATGAAATGCACCGTTCATAGAGACGGTAAGCCGTACGTACGCATGAATGCTACTTTCATTTCAATTTCATATTTAATGGAACAAAATCATAATGATATAAATGTATAATATAATTACAGTATAATATAGTGTATAATACCATTTACTCCATCCTTTATACATCCCACATATGGCATTAACGATTCAAATCACTTTGAGGGGGCGGTAGTCCGCACTTCTTAAAATGAAATTATCGCGTTTTACCCATAATGGAAATCATAAAGTATGCCATAAATGACAAATACAGAAGCATAAGTAAAACATAAACATATTATATATCATATATAAAAATATTTACATCTTAATGGCCACCTTTGAAGGTGTTTTATGAGTGTTGAACAATCATCGTTTCGTGAGGCAGAAATTCGCCATCCACAGAAACTGTATGTTCTTTAACCATTGGATGTAGGTGTGTGTAAGTGTAGCTCGAATCCTTCTTATAACAACATCATAGTATATTTAGGATACTGGTGTTGTTACAAAAGAAATGAATAAAAATATTTTAGGGGGTTGGAGAAGAAAAATAAAACAAAACAACATTAGAGAAGACATTACCTCAAAATCGGGTAACTCTTTTTGATTTGAGCCAAAGGCTTCCTTGGGAAGAGTTATGACCAAAGTGAGGCTTCTAGGAGTAAGAGATGGATGTTGGGAGAGTATTTGGGCAGAGGTTGGCCGAGCCAAATGGCTTGATGGTGTGAATAATGTGGGATAGGTGGGGGCCTTTTATAAGTGGGGAGGAGGGGCACTTTTGGAAAGATTGAAATGTTACATTATTTCACAATGCTTTTCGGATTATAAAGGTCCCACACTTATATAATTCGAGGCTAAGGTGATAAGGTTTCGAAATATCCTCATCCAATAGGCTTTTGACAAGTGTAAGCCTTGGATTTTGCATTATCTTCTCATTTTATTTAAATCGTTAAATAATGAGGTCATCGCTGCATCATAATGATGTCATATATAATTTAATTTATTTAATGTCTAAAAATTATAAAAAAACTACTATGATGTAGGAAATCTTTTTAGCTTTCTAATGAATATTTATAATCAAAATTTGGACTTGTGTAAACCCACTAAAAAACTGTTTTAGTAAGACAACTCATGTTTGTGTCAATTTACTTTTAACATTAAATAAATATATATTAATGTCATTTTCCAACTAAAGTGGCTCCATGGGGTCCCCAAGTTGACCCATAGGTTTTCTTGGTCGGCCATGACTCATCCAATAGGAGTAGGACAAGTTTCATGCTCATCTTATATTATTAAAACATTATTTGTACCTTAAACTACACTAATTACCTCTAATCGCGATTAAGAACTTAAAAGTTACTATTCACCAAAAATTTATTTTAATCTCATTGAACCACATTTTACTTATTATTGACAACCATGTATGTCAGATTTTTGAAAATCAAATCACAGAAGTGGTAATATTTCATTTAAACGAAAAATCAGTTATTTAACTACCATTTAGTGGTTTCACTATTCATCAAAAATTGAAGTTTTTCAGAACAAGGCCAAAATTTCACCCTAAGCTATAATTGATATTCCGAATTCAAAAATGATGTCTATTTTACAAAATTCAAAAAATATAAGTTGCATTAATTAATTTTATAATTAATTCCCGCTGTTACGACAAATAGCGTGTTTTTAAGAAACAATTTATATCAAAAGATTGGCAATTGTTTATGTCCAATTTCAATGTTAAATTAATTCCAATGACCACCATTGGATAAAATGGTAAAAATATATTCTAATTATACCTTAAAACCACTAAATATTATAATTTATCACAATAAATTATTTTGATTAAAAAAGTTGTTTTAAAGTATTTTTCACTATTCATAAAAATTAGAAGTTCTCAGAAAAATACCAAAAATTCAACATAGGCTAATTTCGATATTCCGAATCCAAAAATGAAGTCCATTTTGAAATATAAGATTTCTATAATTTTAAAAAGTGGTTATTACTATTCATAACGGCTACTTTGATTAGTCGCGGTGTTTTAGAACTCGAAGTTGCGTACAATGCAAGCTATTGCATTATTGAATGAGAAGCGTATCGTGGAAGCTCGGGGTGTTACATTCTCCCCTCCTTCAATAAATTGCGTCCTCGCAATTTGAAATTTTTCTTTGAAAATAAAAGGTTGAAAAGAGAAAATACCTTTGAGGAAAACCCACATCGGAAATAAGGTTAATAATTATATAACACTAAAAGAAAGCAGGATAAGTACAAAGGTCACCCGATATAGCCCATTCTAGGATTATATGAAAATATGGATATGGAGGAGAAACAAACCATCAAGGTCTGATGGAGAGTTATAGAAAACAGGATTAGGAGAATGTTTAACCACAAGAAAATCACAAACTTGTGATTGGTTAAACGGTCATTGAATCCCCAGTTGGAAAAGTTAACCGACAACATTTTTGTTTTAAGTTACCTTTTATAATGTTGAGGAATTTATTTAGGAGATTTACTAAGAACGTAAGGGAATATACATACTTGTTATGTATACTTTCATTCGTTAATAAATTTTTACCACAAACCCAACTTTTACTCCAAATGGTAACGGAACTCAAAAATATTCTATTTATCCTAATTGTATAAGGTTCAAAATGTTAACACATACCATTTAGATTAGTGAAACTATTTTGTAATAACCAGGGACTTCCTGTAGGCTAGTGGTAGGAAATAAAGGCTTGTCGCACTATGGTTGTGGGTTCGATTCCTACAGCTTTGTCCGACGCGACGGGTTATTCCCCACCCTGCAGGTTGTCCTTTTCCTAAAACTATAGTATCATAATATTCCAAAAATAATCTTCATAAATTTTTTAACCTTAAACAATACTATCCATGGTTCAACTTAATCCATTCCAACCTTAATAGTTATCCAAAATACTTCTGTCCAACTCACAGTCCAAATTTTATAAGGAAGGTAAACATAATGAAGATCCTTTTTTCCATGTAACAACATGTGAACACCTTCATCATGTATTCTTTTTAAACATACTGAATTACCATGATCCCTTATTCCTTATAGAATACTAGATATACTCCTTCTATCCAAAAATGTATACAAATCATCAATCAGTTTCAAGGAAGTTAAGAATATCCAATATAATTTATCCAAATCAATCACGTCTTATTCCAAAATCACTATCTCAGTATCAGAACCATATTATGGTTTATCTTTCTCTCAACCATATATTTTCCAAAAATTTAACCTACTGTGGAGTCACTTTTCTTGGTTCCACACAATCTCAAGTCCTTGATGAAATAGTACTGCAGTACAATCCTTATATACACCATAATTATTATAACCAGTACATCATTGATACAACTCTGAAATTACAAAATTCTTTAATAACAACATAAGAACTCTAATCATTACTCCTCATCTGTGGTAGTATCATAACTTGATTATTATCCAATAACATCATTTGGGGCATACTCTGATGATTTGGACATTGGTTTGCGTAGTGTCCCCAATCCTTGCAGAAGAAGCATTGTACATTTGAAACCATTTTCTTACCCTTGCAGTCACGCACTTTGTGTCCTTTTTCTCTACACTTATAACAAACTCTCATTCCCTTTAGGCAAGTTCCATGATGTTTCTTCCCACAATTACCACATATTGGAAAATTCTTCTTTCCCCTCATCCCTTTATCCATCATTCTCTCTTCCATCCCTTTCATCTCTTGCTTCGCTTCAAAGCCATAGGACTCAGAGAATTATCTACTTATCTTATTAACACATGATATTATTTATTCATATGTTGAGAACACATGGGAGACTATTTCCCTTCGTAATGTTGGCTTAATACCGTGAAAGATATGATCCTTCTTACTCTTTGAATCATACGTATTGCTGGAGTTCACATTCCTTCTACTGGGCGCTATTTCTATACAACGGCATAAACTAGGTTAGTTTATGAATCAAAATACATAATTCCATACTTGTAAAACACTTAACACTAATTGAACTATTTATGGATATAATCCATAATCATAAAAAAAAAAGTTTTCTTTGAGGAAGTATATACTCATAACCCTTCATAGTGGTTTGTAAAGAAAATAAGAATTATCCTAAGCATATCCCCCGGGAGTGTCGTAACCAAGAGTGCAGCAAGGCCCGTTGTCGTGCACCAGTTCCCATTCGAGTCTAGCTCAAAGCGGTGTTTTCGGGTTTTACCCCTAGGTACATTTGTGCCAGAGCCGCCTCTACCTGCTCGTATCCAGACAGGGATGTATTGCTCGGAAAACTCATAACATCTCTATAATACCAAAATTCTAGGAAGTTCTTCTATAATAATCCTCAAAGTCTATCTTTGGGCTATGTGCTCTAATCAGAGTTTATCTAAATCTAGCTTCCAAGGTTAGTACTAAACTTCCTCTGATACCAACTGTAACGCCCCGACCCCAGCTACCCAGAGTCGGTGCATTACTTTGTAACATTGGCATGATCACAAAAGATCAAGTCTCGAAAGACCGATTATTTTAGTAGCCTTGGAAACACTAGATACATTCATAAGTCTTACATTACATCATAAAGTGAAAAACTAATAACAAAGTCTTCATAGTCCACACTCATATCCTCTTCTGACTATCCCTGCAGGTCATTCATAAAATACTTCTTCACATCCTGGAAAATATTAAAACATTGAAAGGGGTGAGCTCAGATGCTCAGTAAGGATAACAATAATGCGGAAGCTTTCATAAATAAACATAAAAATTTAAGGCAATGTATAACTAAAACAAAATCCTTTTAAACTTGAACATAAACATAATATGGCAAAAGTAAAATGAGATAATTCCATTCACTTCTTCACATGGATATTCTACTGGTCGAATAATCACATGCAATATCAATAACCACTTTCATAATGATGGAATGCATAATGCCAGACTATCATAACCACGTAGTCAAGGCCTCGTGCCAAGACCACAAATAAGATTTTTTCAAGGCCTCGTGCCAAGACACTAGTTTTTCTCATGAGACCTGCCGATGCATCGAGGAGCTATAGCGGGCTCCACCCGTCACTTATTAAGTCCAATGCATTCCTCATATGAATAGGTTTAAACATATCATAAACCATAACATAATCGTATCACATAAAACATGCATAAAGGAAACATAACATTTCCACATTTCAATCACAAGATATAGATACAACACATTGATATAATAAAAATGCTTTCAAAACCATTTTCAATACCAAAATAAAAGAAAGTTAAAACTTTGTATTTATTTTTCATTAAAAAAAATGATGGCTTGTAGAGGAAGCCGAAACTCAAATAATGGTCACGGCGGTGGAGAATTCGTTGTCGCCGCATAAGTACGGAAATAAAAACATTCCCTTTTTGTCGTTTAGTAAAAACGCTTCGTATAAAAAATATTCCTTTTGAATAAACGTAAAAGTCAAAGGGGTTTATACACCGTATAAAAGAAAGTTGTGTATAAAACCAAATATGCCTCAATGAAAGGAGATTGAGACAAAGTCCTTAAAAAGATCATTTTTAAAATATAATAGATCTATTATGTGTATTCACTATAGGTACACATAAAGAAAGTAAAAATACAAAATAGGACATAATAACATCATGACATAATTTGAAAGTAGGAGATTAACCCAAAGAATGGAAGTTGGGTTAAGAAGTTCCCTTACCTTGTGTCCGACTTGACTCAACCGTTCTTTAACCTCCTGAATAATAAACTAGAGTTAATATCTACCTTATTAAGAACCATTTTAAATTTCATTATCCTTTTTATATCACTTATTACAATGTTATGAACATTATGTAATTATTTAAGTTAATAACGGTCGTTTTGTCGATCTTTGGTACTTGAGTCAACAATAAACTTCTTATAATTACAAGTTGTTTATGTGGTATAATATCCATTATATCCCGAATTATATTCATGATTTAGATGTCATATATATCTTATATATCCAGTATATACATTCATTTGTAATATTACATAACATTTAGAGGTAAGAAATGAAATGCACCGTTCATGGAGACGGTAAGCCGTACGTACGCATGAACGCTACTTTCATTTCAATTTCATATTTAATGGAACAAAATCATAATGATATAAATGTATAATATAATTCCAGTATAATATAGTGTATAATACCATTTACTCCATCCTTTATACATCCCACATATGGCATTAACGATTCAAATCACTTTGAGGGGGCGGTAGTCCGCACTTCCTAAAATGAAATTATCGCGTTTTACCCATAATGGAAATCATAAAGTATGCCATAAATGAGAAATACAGAAGCATAATTAAAACATAAACATATTATATATCATATATAAAAATATTGACATCTTAATGGCCACCTTTGAAGGTGTTTTATGAGTGTTGAACAATCATCGTTTCGTGAGGCAGAAATTCGCCATCCATAGAAACCGTATGTTCTTTAACCATTAGATGTAGGTGTGTGTAAGTGTAGCTCGAATCCTTCTTATAACAACATCCTAGTATATTGAGGATACTGGTGTTGTTACAAAAGAAATGAATAAAAATAGTTTAGGGGGTTGGAGAAGAAAAATAAAACAAAACAACATTAGAGAAGACATTACCTCAAAATCGGGTAACTCTTTTTGATTTGAGACAAAGGCTTCCTTGGGAAGAGTTCTGCCCAAAGTGAGGCTTCTAGGAGTAAGAGAGGGATGTTGGGAGAGTATTTGGGCAGAGGTTGGCCGAGCCAAATGGCTTGATGGTGTGAATAATGTGGGATAGGTGGGGGCCTTTTATAAGTGGAGAGGAGGGGCACTTTTGGAAAGATTGAAATGTTACATTATTTCACAATGCTTTTCGGATTATAAAGGTCCCACACTTATATAATTAGAGGCTAAGGTGATAAGGTTTCGAAATCTCCTCATCCAATAGGCTTTGGACAAGTTTAAGCCTTGGATTTTGCATTATCTTCTCATTTTATTTAAATCGTTAAATAATGAGGTCATCGCTGCATCATAATGATGTCATATATAATTTAATTTATTTAATGTCTAAAAATTATAAACAAAATACTATGATGTATGAATTCTTTTTATCTTTCTAATGAATATTTATAATCAAAATTTGAACTTGTGTAACCCCACTAAAAAACTGTTTTAGTAAGACAACTCATGTTTGTGTTAATTTACTTTTAACATTAAATAAATATATATTAATGTCATTTTCCAACTAAAGTGGCTTCATGGGGTCCCCAAGTTGACCCATAGGTTGTCTTGGTCGGCCATGACTCATCCAATAGGAGTAGTACAAGTGTCATGCTCATCTTATATTATTAAAACATTATTTGTACCTTAAACTACACTAATTACCTCTAATCGCGATTAAGAACTTAAAAGTTACTATTCACCAAAAATTTATTTTAATCTCATTGAACCACATTTTACTTCTTATTGACAACCATGTATGTCGGATTTTTGAAAATCAAATCACAGAAGTGGTAATATTTCATTTAAACGAAAAATCAGTTATTTAACTACCACTTAGTGGTTTCACTATTCATCAAAAATTGAAGTTTTTCAGAACAAGGCGAAAATTTCACCCTAAGCTATAATTGATATTCCGAATTCAAAAATGATGTCTATTTTACAAAATTCCAAACATATAAGTTGCATTAATTAATTTTATAATTAATTCCCGCTGTTACGACAAATAGCGTGTTTTTAAGAAACAATTTATATCAAAAGATTGACAATTGTTTATGTCCAATTTCAATGTTAAATGAATTCCAATGACCACCATTGGATAAAATGGTAAAAATATATTCTAATTATACCTTAAAACCACTAAATAGTATAATTTATCACAATAAATTATTTTTATTTAAAAAGTTGTTTTAAAGTATTTTTCACTATTCATAAAAATTAGAAGTTCTCAGAAAAATACCAAAAATTCAACATAGGCTAATTTCGATATTCCGAATCCAAAAATGAAGTCCATTTTGAAATATAAGATTTCTATAATTTTAAAAAGTGGTTATTACTATTCATAACGGCTACTTTGATTAGTCGCGGTGTTTTAGAACTCGAAGTTGCGTACAATGAAAGCTATTGCATTATTGAATGAGAAGCGTATCGTGGAAGCTTGGGGTGTTACAAGTAGGATACATTACTAGAATAAACTATTCATAAAGTTTCTCTGGGTCATCCACCCATTCATGATCCCATGGATTCTAGTTAACACTCATTTTCTTATTGATATTTTGAGTAAGGAAAAATCAATAATATGATTTTATTATTTCCTCCCCTTAGGGAACTAATCATTTATACTCTAATAAAGCTGAAATGATCTTAAAAAAGGTTTATAACTGAACCTTTAATCTATATTTCACATCTCAACCATGTGTCTCATGAAATATATTCAAATGTTGATTTGAATTTAATTTTTCGTTAAAAAATAATAATATCTCCTCATTCATCAGGATGTTAAAATCCCCTTTTCATGGACATATTAAGTGTTTAATGAACTTAACAGTAGCCTACATTATCCACTAAGATCAACAACAATAGGTATCTTAGGGGATCCATTACCAGTTAGTTCATTCAAGGCATTCTAAAACTCTAAATGAACATTATTATTTGGTTACAAGATATGGTAATCCGTATATTTTTCTTTATGTGGAAAACCCAAAATCTTTACTCAATGTTTTGAGTAGAATTATAGAAATTCACTAGTCACCATAGTTCTGATGACATCTCTTCTCTCACCAGGGAAAAACTCTAGAAGCGCATAAAAATCCTTCACACATTTTGAATAAAATGGAATACCATTTTATCTAAACTATGTAGCCCATCCCTGATTTTGAATTTCATTCCAAGCCAAGGATTTTATCAATTTTAACCATTGTGAATCAACTTATTTTTCATCTAAAACTGGATAATTGATTAATTGAGGATTTTTCAACTCTATAGATTCACTAGAACTTTATTTTGATTTAATTTATTTTATTACAAGATTTTTCTCATTATCAAGAACAACATTGAAATTTAATTTCACTTTCTACATTTTAGTGTTTATATTATTTCTCTGAAGGTTTGGATATGGGTGTTAAAATAGTGAGGCTCAAGTTAGAGAGAGTGAGAGGTTCAAGACAGGATAAATAAATATACTCAAAATATCTTAAAAGGGTAGAGGAGATCTAAGGGAAAATATGGGTGTCAATTTTGAATTTTGATTTGAATTCTAATTTAAATTATTTTGGGATTAAACATAAAATAAAATAAATAAAACCCTGCTAAAAAATTTTTATGTAAAATTAAATGGAAATAGACATGGTAGGTCTACTAATAATGGGCCTTTAATATCATTATCATGGTAAGAATTCTAACTATGATGTCTCAAATCAGGTGCCTCTTAGAGGTGCCTCTAACCAGTGAGTCACATGGTCTCAAACATTCCTCCTCATACACCAGAGGCTTCCGGGTAGTAGTGAAGGGCCAGGGTGTGTCCATGGAGAGACTACACACTCTTTTTAGAGTAGTATAGTGGTGAAAATATATATAAATAGTGGAATCATGTGATAAAATATATCATAGTGAAAACATACACTATAACAACATGAAAAGTAACTCACTATAGCAAAATCATGATAAAAACATCCATGCAAAAAATAATAATAAAAGTCATTAAATTGAATCATATACAATATATGATGATTTCATGTCTCTAAAAAACATGGAAAACATGTATACATGGTAGCAGGAATTCCAAATAGTATATGATGTACAAAAGGAAAGAAAAGTACAAAATCTATCCAAGAATCCTGAGCTTCATCCTAATCATCTCTACCAAGATCCCATATTATGTCAATAAACTAGTCAGGCGTCCATAAGAAGAATTTTCCCCCTATCTACTCTTGTAAGAATGTAGTATTCCCAGATACCATCGACAGCCTAAATAGGGTGTGAGATAAACTTTATAGGCCTCCACCAATAGAATCTATAAATATCTAGTCAGTTCATATAATATGACAGTGTGTATGTAATATGATAAGTGGTATTAAAGCTATAAATGGGTTGGCTCTAGTTCCTGAAGGAAAATTAGGCTAACACTACCTACTTAGGCCCATGCTGGAATATCTCTAAACTGGTATCGAGGGAATAAATTCTTAGTATCATAAGATAAGGGGTCACCATGCCCAGTATCATAGTATTAAGGGATGTTATGATCAGTATCATAGCAGTAAGGGATGTGATGCTCAATATCATAATAGTAGGGGACACTATGCCCAGTATCATAGTTGTAAGGGATGTTATGCCTATTATCATAGTAGTAAGAGACACCATGCCTAGTATCACAGTAATAGGGATTCCATGACAAATGTCATAATAATAGGGAACTCCATGCATAGTATTACAGAGTAGGAAACACCATGCCCAATATCACAGAATAGGGTATCCATGCCCAGTATCACATTTATAGGGTTTCCATGCCTATATCACATATATAGGGCCATCATTCTCATATCACATATATAGAATGGACGTCATTCCTGTGTTTCATTATAGGGATTCCATGACCTTATAAATGTATATTACATGTATAAGGGTCATCATGGGAATTTACCATAATTAATAAGGGTTGTTATGCCCATTTGCCATAATTAACAAGGGTCATATTTCCCATACATCAATTGTGATAAATAATCATTAGATTTTATGTGATCCAATTCATAATTCATACCTCATTATTATTTAATAATAACTAGGTTGTAACCATTGTTTCATTTAAATAGGTGACATGGTTATACAAATAACATTCAATTCAATTAAATATAATTCTCGCACTATAGAGTCAAGGAAAACCCATTTAGAAGATGGTTTGTCTATTTAATAATTTAACATTATCAAGGTAAAATCATGGGTACAGCTAGAAAGGGTTTCTATGGATGATGGGACCTAACCCAACCTAAATAATGGATCACTATAATAATTCTATCAAGAAAATTGTATCAAACATGATTTATCTGTAATTTAGAGAAATGTTGGGAGAATCCAACATATAGTGAAATGAAACACATTATAAAACATCATGTATTGAGGGATAAATATTAGACCACCTACCTTATTCCCATAGAGGAGTACTAGTATAGTATCAACTATTGGTTTGGTCCATATTGGAAGAAAATGATAAAATGGATCAACACCCTAAAAATAGGGCATATGAACCTACACCTCGATAAATACATAGATTGAAAGTTAAACATAATATGGTGTAATATGAATGAATAACATACTAGCACATATCCAATGACATGAAAGGAGATCAAATATAAATCTAGATGAAGAATTTACCATCAAACCTATCTTGGAGGCCTTGAGGAGATGAAATGGGAAGAAGAAGAAATTCTCTATCTTTTGAAGGATAAAGAAGGAGGTGGTTGTAAGTTATAATACTTTAGGGTAAAAAGTTAAGTTACCCATCATTTAATGGGGTGCATGGTTTGGCCACATGTTTGGAGAAATCAGGCATATGGAACTTCCTCAAAAGTAAACCCACATTATTATGATGCACGGTTTAAGAAATCATGCACCCTTTGTGTTGTATGGATCTAAAAAAAGTCATGGACCAACTACATGGGAAAGTAGCCCTGGGTGCACAGTTAGGGAAAACATGATCCCTACTTTTCCCTCTAGAAATCCCTACAAGGTTCGGAGAAATAGTGTGGACTGGCTTGCATGGTATCTCCTAACCATGCAACTAGTGATTTTTTCCACCAATCAGGATTCTGAGATCCAAAAAATCCATGGAAACCCCTGTAACCTTCATGAACTCATTAAGAATCCATATTATTTCAAAAATAAAAAGTTATATTGTAAATTAAAGTATTTTTACCTTGAATAAAAACTAGGTTCTTACAGTCATCCCCCCTTAATGGAACTTGTCCATGAGTTTACCTTCTAAGGTAGGACAAACACTATCTGAGAACAACTTCATCCATTGAGAATGTACATTGGCCTCCCACTCCTAAGTCTCATCCTATACCTAGCCATTCCTCTATAGAACTTGTACTAAAAGTACATACCAGCCTTGGAAAAACTTCTTACTCTGGTCAAATATGTATAAAGGATACTCCTAAAAGGAGTCATCAACATCAATCTCAACATCCTTATTATCAAGAGTATGAGATGAGTCAGTGTGATAATGGTGAAGCTATAAAACATGGATGACGTCATGCATGGAATGGTACCTAGGAGATAATAGCAACAGATAGGCTACCAAACTAACTCTATCCAAAGTCTCAAATGAAATGAAATATTGAGATGACAACTTCCCTTGCACCCATATCTATGAATTACCAATTATGGGTGATACTCATAAGAAAACAAGATCCCTAAACTAGAACTCCAGAGGTTGTCGGTGGTGATTGACATAAGATTTATTTCTAGACTAAGAAGTATACATATGATTCTTGATTAGTTGAACCTACTATAAAGTCTCCTAAACAAGATGAGGACCAAGTAGCTCTTCTTATCTTACATGTAACCAGCATAGGGGTGAATGTCATGGCCTACCATATAGGGTCTCATAAGGATCCATCTATATCATCATCTGATATCTATTATTATAGGGGTAATCAATGAGAGGTAAATGCCTCTCCCATGAACTTCCAAAATCAAGGACATGTTCTTGGATCATTTCCCCTAAAATGTGTACAGTTCTTTTTGATTTTCCATCATTCTGAGGGTGAAAAGTTGTGCTCAAAATCACTTGTGTACCCACAGCCTTTTGTAACCCCTTCTAGAGCCTCAATGATAAATGATCATCCCTATCAGAAATGACAGTATGAGGGAACCCTTGTAGTATTATGATGTCATAGACATACAGTCTTCACATATCATCTACTAAGATAGTATCCCAAATGGGAAATAAGTGGCACACTTTCATCAGTCAATCCATGACTACCCAAACTACATCTCGCTACCTCAAGGTGACCTTGGTAAGTTAATGAAAAAATCCATCGCAACATCCTCCCATTTTCATTTTAAGACTTGTAACAGCTATATAAATCCTTCAATTCACTCTTTATCTAACTTCACCAACTAATAGGTGGACCAACTAGTGATAAAACCCACTATTTAATGCTTAATCCCTAGCCACCAATACTATCAGTGCATATCATGATACATCTTGGAGATACCTAGGTGAACTTCCCACTAGTAATCATGTGACTCAAAAATTATCTCCTCCCTCATATATGTGGGAACCTAGAAATGACCATGTATATTTAGGATTCCATCATCATTAATAGACCAATTAAAAGGTGTATCCTCTCTAGAAATACACTCTCATAGGACCAGTCCCTCAGGATTTGAATAATTCCTCATATTAACTCTCTCCAAAAGTGAAGAGGTAATTGATAGAGATTCTATTATATATTGTCCATGAAAATACTACACATATATATTCATATCAAAAAACATTTCCATAATATTTCATTCTATACTAACCTCCTAAACCATCTGCATCTGAGTCCTCCGTTTCAGAGCACCGACAACAGCATTGCCTTTTTGAGGTGTATAGGCTAGCTCAAAGTCAAAGGAATGTATATATTCTACGCATCATTACTACCTGAGATTAAATTACCTCTATATTAAAATATATCAGAGTATTTTTTGGTCCGTAAACACCACAAAACTCTCTCCTAATAGGTATTTCCTCTAACCACTCATGGCGTGTACAACAGCTACCAACTTGAGATCATGAGTCGGGTAATTTCGCTCATGAGGCCCTAGCTATCGTGACTCATACGCAATGAATCAATCCTCCATAAAAAAGTATTCTAGATCAATACTTGATTCATCACAATAGACTTTATATCTTCTTCTTAAATCTAGAATAATAAGGTTCAACACTAAATTTAATCTCTATTTCATCTCCTAAAAGGCTATCATGCATGATTCAAACCATATAAAATTTACACTCTTCTTAGTCAAGAACGTAAGAGGTGATTCTAATCATGATTAGACTTTCATAAAATGTATGTAGTAACAAACTATCCCCAATAAACTATGTATATAAAATATGTTCTTAGGATACTCTCAGGTAACCATAGCTCTCACTTTCACTGGGTCAACTAAAAATCTTGCCTATGAGATAATATAACCCAAGAAGTGAACCTTTTCAATACAAAAATGGAATTTCCTAAGCTTAAAAAACTAAAATTTATCTCTCAGTTTATTCAAAATTATCTCAATATTAGTGGAATGGTCTATTAAATTATGAGAATACATTAACATGTCATCTATGAATACCACCATAAAGAAATTGAGATAGGGGTTGAAAACCCTATTCATCAAATCCATGAAGACATAAGGTGAATTAATAAGACAAAAAGTCATAATGATATACTCATACATGATGTACCAACTACAGAAAGTCATATTTGGAATATCTAAAATCCTAACTCGAACCTAATGATAGCATGATATCAGAAAGATCTTCAAGAATACCATCGCTCATTTGAGATAAAAAAAAATATTTTCTATGTGAAGTAAGGGATACCATTTTTTTCTTATAATCTAATTCAAGTTTAGGTAATCCATGAAAATACTAACAGTTCTATCTAACTTCTTGGAGAAAAGAACTGGTGAATTCCATACAGAATTACTAGTCCATATAAAACCTTTGGCCTCTAAGTATTCTAGATATATATTGAGATCTTTCAACCCAGTAGTATCCATCCTATAAGGAAGAATAGATACTAGTGAATATCTAGAAACTATCTTGATAGTAAACTATAACTCTCTCTTAGACGGTAGTCCTAATTAGTTTTTAGGAAAAACATCCATGAATCAATTGACTACAGGAGGAGACTTAGTCTAATGTGATCTCTGGTTCTCCATAAAAATTTTATCAACCTGGAAGTTCACTCCACCAAGCCTAATATAGTATGGTCCATCTCTACCAGCCTAAACATCCCACTTTCCCTTGTGAATATAAGTGACTCCCTATGGTGATGTAAATGACACACTCCAGTGATAATAATCCACAAAGGCATGATAGGGAACCAACCCATCCATTCTGAAAATTGCATTGAAGTCCATCATCTTGATAAATAAGAGGTCCCATAAGAAACAATGATTGTCTACCTCAATGGGATAGTTCTTATGATGGAATATACTCTCCAAATTTATATGGAAATGTTTATCTAGTGTCATAAAACCATAGAAGAACTCAACATGAAGTATGATTCTATAAAAAATAGGAATATATATGAAGGAATGTGATGTACATGTATAAAATAAGGTAGAATAAATAGTAGTGGATACTAGAATAGAAACTAAAACTATAAATGTCCTGGAATAATGCTCCTCTAGTATAGGATGAACTGAATAAATTAGGCTTGATCCACATCCCTATGTTGCACCCTGACTACAAGGAGTGATTTTTCTCTACAATAATTATATATATACAGCCTGGATACCATAGCCATGGACTCCTCCTATTCATTTATGGCCAGTAGTACTCTAGAAACATACTTGTTGAGGTTCAACATATCCTTCTCCTAAAGGTGGAGCTAGCACAAATCTTCTACCACTTGAAATAGATGGGAAGATCTTATAGAAATGGTGAAGATGCCTCAATCTTCCACAGCCTTAACACTCAATGGGGTATATGGTTTGCTAGGGATTTTTATTCCCATGATTATCACACTAGTGAAATACAAAGAAACTATCTATGGGTTTCAACTAGCTACCACTTCTCATGCATGTAGTCTCAAAGAGTCTCTTCCGACCACTAGTCAAACCACTACCTTGTTTGGGTTCTAAAACGCACTAGATCACACCATATTATTCCATTGTATTCTACTTGGAGATAAGATCCTAGTTCGCTATATTATATATGGTATTTAGCTGAAAATAATTTACCAAATAATGAATAGAATTCCTTAGTCCATCCTCATATTTTCTCTCTTTCATTGAATCATCAACTGTATAGATGGGCACAAAGTTTTGAAGCTTTGTAAAACGATAGTAATAGTAAATGACTATTATTGAACCCTACTAAATTTTTATGGACTCCCTATAATGATCATACCTTAAGGTCTTAGGGAAGAAATAGTCAAAGAATCTGGACTAGAAATCCCTACAAACCACTTCCTGATACTAACCTTCCAGATTTAGAATATCCCACCAATGTTTGTTGGTTCCTCTAAGCATATAAGTAAATAGTTTCAATCTCCTCTCATGAGGTGTATCCCGATGCTTGAATATAGTTATAACCATCTCTAGCCATAAATCTATAGTTTTTCATCTTCAGTCCCCTAAAAACAAGGGCATATCTTGCTGCTAGAACTCTCGAGTCAACTCTCTTATGGAAAGGGCAGATAGTATATCTCCTTGTATAGTCTTCATAAGCCCATGAAAATATCCTTGAAACTATGCATCATAATCTACTTATAGAATAAGAAGAGTTATCATAGTTGGAACTACGGGAGGTGTCACTAGTGGCTTAGGTCTCACCACCTTTGGATCATGGTCATCACCACCTTCCTAGAAATCAACATGAGGGCGTCGTAGTGGCATAGTTGTACAAATAAAAAATATATGCCTTATATAGGATTTAATAGAAAATAAATCATAGATACACAAATAGTATAATTACAAGATTTCATATTTAATATTCTCAACCATATGCTATCTTAAAGAGTTATATATATGTGATATAAATAATTTATAGAACATAAGAGATCCTACCTACTTCCCACTACCAAGGATGGGATTGGGTCATGCTTTGTGTTTTACTGTTTCAATTTCATTTAAATTTCATATTTATATTTCATTTATCTTAAATGGATAAACCAAATGGGTCACCACTTCCAATCCATAAGGTCACATACACCTTATGGTTTTAAATTTGGCATCCACTTAATCCATACCATAACATGTTCCAGTCCATGCAACCAATGGTCCATGACTCAACATTCCATAGTTGAATGCATAGGGTGTTTACTATAGCCTAATCTGGAAAACACTATTTAGGTTATGGAATTAAATATTTATACCAACTATTATTATCAATACCTTGCATAAAAAAAATATTCAATTAACATTGGTATCACATAAGTCACATATAACAATGTCATAAAATCAAGAAATGCATCTTATATGGAATGGCATAATTAATGACATTTGAATTATAACTAGTTCCTAAAATTATGCATGTTATAGAATTCCCTCATCTCATTTGGTCATGATAATATAAAATCCTCAATCACATCAATAATAACATCACAATTCAAGTGATTCACCCAAATTTGAAATCAAATCAACTATAATAAGCATAATAATGAAAATAGAAATTTTTATCTATGGAAATTTGGTTTTTCTCTGAAACATGGGTTAGCTACTCCTAGGTACAGCTTATTACCAAATACCAATTTCCTTCATAATATCTTGAATATTGTCTCAAAATATTAAATCCATAAAGGGAACTACATTGATACTCCTTTGTGATGTCCCAGCCTAGGTTCCACTTGGAGGTTCCTCGAAACGGTGGGCCGCATGGCCTCAAGCATGCCTCCCCATATGACAGAGGCTAAAAAATAAAAATGGGGGAACATTATGTGTTTGTGGGGAGACTATAACCTCTAGTTAGAGTATCACATTGGTGAAAAAGATAGATAAATAACAGAAACATAAGTTAAAAGATATCGCAGTAGAAACAGACACAATAATAATAGGACCAGTAACCCACTGTATTGGAAGAAAGAAATAACCATCTAAGAAACATATAATAATCAAAACCATTTTACTAAATCATATACAATAGATGATGATTTCATGTCTCTAAAAAACATGGAAAACATGTATACATGGAAACAGGAAGTCAAAATAGTACATGATATACAAAAGGAAAAAAAGGGGAAAACTATCCAAGAATCCTAAGTTATAGCCTAGTAATATACTATCAAGATCCCATATTAATTTAAGAAATAATTCACGCATCTATAAGATAAATATTATGCTTATCTACACTTGAAATCATATATTCTACCTAGGTACAACTGATTTCCTAAATTGGGTGTGACATAAACTCAGTAGTCTACCGCCAATAGTGTCTATAAATATTCAGTCATTGCATATAATATGGTAGTGTGCAGGAAATATAATAAATAGTAATAAAACTATAAATGAGTTAGATTTGGTTCTTAAAGGAAAACCAAGCTAACATTAACTACTTCTTTCCATTTTGAAATATCTCTGAACAAGTATAGAGGGATACAGTGCCTGATATCACAAGAGAAGGGGTCACCATGACCAATATCATAGTAGTATTGGATGCATTACCCGGTATCATAGTAATAAGTGATTCCATGCCCAGTATTATAGTAATAAGGGATGTCAAGCCAAATATCACAGTAATAAAGGATACCATGACCAGTATCATAGTAGTAAGGGACGTCATTCCTAGTATCACAGTAATAGGGACACTATTCCCAATGTCACAAGAATAGGGGACACCACACCCAATATCACAAAGTAGGGTATTCCATGCCTAATATCACAAAATAGGGTCTATATGCTTGGTACCACATTTATAGGGTCTCCATGCCCATATCACATATAGAGGTTCATCATTCCCATATCACATATATAGAAGTGACTCCATGCATGTGTCATGGTATAGGGATTCCATCCCCATAAAAATTTATATAACATGAGTATGGGTCATCATGCACATTTACCATTACTAACAAGGGTCACCATGCCAATTTACCATAATTAACAAGGTTCGTCTTTACCATACATCAACAGTGATAAATAATCAATCTATTTAACATGATCCAATGCATAATTCATAACTCACTATAATTTAATAATAACTAGGTTGTAACCATGGTTTCATTTAAATAGGGCATGTAGTCATTCCACCCACATTCAATTCAATTCATTATAATTCTCACACTTTAGAGTCACACCAAAACCATTTAGAAGATGGTTTTCCATTTAATCATTTAACATTATCATGGTATAATAATGAGAACACATAGAAAAGGTAGTTATGGATGATGCGACCTAACCCAACTTGAATAAGGGGTCAGTCAAATAATTATATCAAGGATATTGAATTGAACATGCATTAAGTGTAATTTAGAGAAATGCTTGGAGAATTCAGAGTGTGTTAAAATGGAACATATTATAAAACATCAATGCTTTAGGGATAAATAAAATAACACCTACCTTAATCTTATAGAGGATTAATCATCTAGTATTGGCTATTGGTTTGATCTTGATATAGAGAAAATGGAAAAATAGATCAATAACATGAAAATAGTGTATATAAGCATGCACCTTGATAATTTCATCGAGAGAATGATAAATAGATAACAGTTCAAGATGAATAAATAACATACTGGTGTGGATCCAATGAGATGAATGGAAATATAATCTGAGTTTGGATAATGTAGTTATCATTGAACCTAGCTTAGATTCCTTGAGGAGATCATATGGGAGGAAGAAGGCCTCCTCTGTCTGTTGGGATAGAAATAAAGAGATTGTTATAGGTTATAATAATTTAGGGGGGAAAGGTAAATTACCCATCATTTATGGGGCTGCATGGCTTGGCTGAGTGGTTGGAAAAACCATCTACCAATCATGTGCATGACACTGCCTCATTGGGAAACCCGTATTGTTAGGTCACACGATTAAAGAAATTGTTCACCAGCCATGTTGTATGGATATGATAAAAGTTTCGTACCAACAATATAGGCATTTATCCTTGTGTGTATGGTTAGGGAAAAATATGTTCCCGAATATCCCCTCTAGAAATCCCTGAATGATTATGAGAAACCATGCATACTGGCTCTCGTAGTTTCTTCTAACTCTATGCCTAGTTATTTTTACCATTGACTAGGATTTTGAGCTCCAAAAAATCCTCAAAAAACCCCATAACCTTAGTGAACTCATTAGGAATCCATATTAGGTCCAAAACAAAGAGTTATACTATAATATAAAGTATCTATACCTTGAATAAAAACTGGATTCTTACACTAACCATGACCACATGGTAAGTATGCTAATCGCGTAAATTAAATGTTTCATGGTAATAATAATTTATATGTGAGTTAATATGAACAGTAGGTATGGTAACTATATGAGTAAGTGTTAATTGATGGTATAATGACTATATGACTAAAATCTCACTATTACTTCTAGAAAGGTTCAGTAAATAGAATTCAAATAGAATATAAATAACTTCAATGGATTAAATTTATATAAAAAATAAGAATAATTAATCATACCCAATTCATGTGTCATATAAATGATTCTCACTATACTCAAGGGTTTTATAAATATATCAGCAAACTAATTTTCAGTACCAATGAACTCTAGAGTTATATCACCCTTGTTAAAATGTTCTCTCAAAAATTTGTGACTTATATCAATGTTATTTATTATAAAATGTCATATAGGATTATTAAAACTATTTATCACACTTGTATTATCATAATTTATAGGGACATATTGAAATTGATATCCATATTCTAGTAATGTATGTCTCATATAAAGAATATGTTCACAAAAAATTCATATTTATATGCACTCAGTTTCAGTAGTGGATATTTCTACATAGTTCTATTTATTATTACACAATGAAACTAGATACATTCCCAAAAAGTTACATGTTCTTGGTGTTCTTTTTTGGTATATCTTAAAACCACCAAAATTCTCATTTGAATAACTCACTAAGTAAAATTATTGTCTTTTGGGGTAAAAAAACATATGTTGTATTTTTAAGGTCATTGAATAATATTATAATAGATAGTAAATGTGAATATTTTTGGTTTTATTGAAAATGAGATCGCATACACACAATAAACATTATATCAAGCTAGCTAGCAGTTATGTAATTGATTTGATAAACTTGTTACCTAATTTCATCAAGATTAAACTTGTAGTTAGTACTAATGGGAGTCTCACTACCTTCAGTAATGTCCATAAAAATGATTTAAAACGTATTTTTTGTACATGTATTGATTTAAAATAATTCCATATTAACATCGATAAATTTGAAAACCAAGAATGTATTTATGTTCACATATCAAACTCATTTCAAATTCACATTACATAATTTTTGAAAAATTGGAAAACAAATAATTTCTTGATGAAAAAAAAATAATATCATCATTATATATTTATAAAACTAAAAAAATGAAATTCTTTTAATAAATAAAATTGGGTCAATTATTATGTTGGAAAAATATTTTCAAATTTGAAAAGAGATGAGAATATCATACCAAAAACTTAGATCTTATTTTAAACCAAATAATGATTTTTTTACTTTAAAACTTGAATCAGAATGTGATGGTTTTGATATTCGTAGAGTTGTTCAAAAAACATCATCAATAATATAACATTTTAAAAATTCACTCTTGTCACTAATTTGAAATAGTTTGATATTCAAATGTGCTTCAAAGGAAACAACCATTATAATGACTTCATGTCAAGATAATGGAGAAAATTTTTCCTCATTGTCAATACCTTTTTCTTGAATATATCCTTATACAAGAAATATAGATTTATTTCTAACTATTATACCAGACTCATCAACCTTGTTTAAAAATACCCATTTAGTTCCAATAGTTAGTTAGTATATTTTTATTTCAATTAATTCCCAAATCCTATTTATTTTAGACTGATTTAACTCTTCTTAAATAACCATTACCCAGAATTCATCATTCAATGAATCATTAATGCTCTTAGGTTCAAGTTGTGAGAAGAAAGATTGTTGGTCAACCTAATTTCTTAAAGAATCTATAGTTTGATTTCATTTTTCTAGGTCACCTACAACAACATATGAGGGATGATATCTATGATACCTTACATCTCTAGTAATAGAAGTGTTTTCACTCATTATCATCTATAGGTTTGGGTTCAAGGTTTTCATCAAAATTGGGTGATCTCTTTACCAGATATTTGGTATAATTTTCAACAGGTATCAAATTTATGTAAATACTAGAGTGTTCATCCATAATGCTTTGAATGTTTTTTGAAATATTACTGCTTAAATAACCCGATATCTTCGGTGGCTTGTGTTGCATTAAATATCGAGTTAAAACAAATTACGATATGCTAAAATATTATTATTTTAACATGTCCTTTATAACCTTGTCATTGATTTAGAGGATATTAATAGTAATAAAAATATTATGAAATATGTTAATTCTTAGGAAATAAACACTTGATTTTTAATAACATCACTTTATTCTTCAAAAATATGTTTTCTTCAAAAAAATTGTTTCTTTTAATGAGAAAATAAATATAATTAATTTTGACACTTTTAGAAATTTTATTTTTAAAAATAAACTTTATGTTTGAACTCATCAGGAAAAAATTATCTTAAGATGATTTTTTTGGAATTTTCTAAAAAGTTTGAAATTTTTAATAAATATTGAAGATTATTGATTTTCATTGAAAACAGAATATTTTATTAAAAAAATTTCAAAGTAAAATTCAATTAGTTAAAAATTATAAATATTTTTTTATTATAAATAATCTTATTTTTTTCATTAAAATGAATTTTTTACATAAATATAGTATAAATAAATTTTATACTAAAAGGGGGATTTTTCAAAAAAAATCATTGCATTTTTTGTGTTTAATATTAAATTAAATTATGAAACTTATGTATTTTGAATATTTAAAAATTGATTCCATAATTAAAATCATTAGTTCCTAATTTATTAAATATACCCCTTTTTATTTTCGGTGAATATGAATACTAAGCATGGTAAAATGTATCATCTTAGTAAAGGGTAAATCAGATTAATATAGAATAAAAATGTGATAAGGCCATATGTTTTCATATAAATTATTATTGTATGAATTAAACTTTACCCTTGATATTTAAGGTTCTAAATTATGTAATTTATTGGACACTTTTCCATGAAAATGACTTAGACATTATTAAAATTAAAAAAAAAGTGACAAAATGTCACACACTTACTTTTAATAAGTATAATATATTTAGTATATTTTTAACCAAAATATATACTCGACTATACATATTATTTTTAAGTATAAAATATTAGGGTTTATAATTTCAATTTATGTAAAAAAATTATGAATTAAATAATTACCCTAAATTCTTACACAATGCGTATGCACTAATTATTCAATTAATATAAAAATATAATAAATGATAATAAAAATATTAAAAGTAATATAATTTTATACATTTAAGTTGATCCAAGATTTATATATATGACCAGTAAATTTTTATGGTATAATAAAATAGTTTGTTCTAAATTTATTTGTTTTCCTTGTGTTTTTAAATGTCAATGTAGTGAATAGTATCAAAATTGAAAAAAAATGATATTTTATGTCATTAATATATTATTAAATTATTTAACAACAAAAAAATAAAATATAAAAATTGATTAATAAATATTCTAAAATTTCATAAATGGGCCATTTATGGTCTGATTTACACCATATAAATAAAAATTATAACCTTTTAATATTGAAATTATTTTACCACAGTTAAAATTAAAATAGGTTAATTAATTTTTAATCAAAATTATATCATTTAAAATTAAACAAAAACATGTCTAAATTTTATTTTTTGATTATATTATAACCTTATAATATCTAATATTATAATCCATGACCATTTGGTGGTATTTTAATTTAAAATGAATTTATTATAATTTAATCTTTTGAGATATTTCAAAAACACTTCTCTCCTCCCTTATAAATACCACCCCTCACAAGACCTTCTCATCACACCTTCAAATCCATCTATATTTAAAAATATCTACAAAAAACTATCCTTAACACTTTCCACAATTCCATGTTCTTATATTCTCACCACAATTTCTATTCCTAGTTCCTAAAAGGATCCTTCAAGGGAGTGATATTCAAGAGGTAAGTTTCTTTAACCGCCTCTCTTAATTTCTTTTCTTCTTCTACTATCTCCAATACCCATACATACATAAAATAATAATAACTAAATTATCATGAATATAATGTAATTTTATATTTCTAATGGAAAATTTTCTATCTACCCCTATTTTCTCATATCCTCTTATTCATAAAAAGGAAACCATTGTCAAAATTTTGGCTATTAACCATCTCTATGGATAATGAGTTTTCAATTTTTCATTAATGCCTTCAAGGATGCTCATAAAAATATTATTATGGTTGAATAAGATTTTGGTAATAATATTATAACTTATTCCGTGTTATGGAACTATTATATATATATAATATTAAAAAAACTAGTTCATTATGGATAGAAAAACTGCCAAAATAAACTAAACATTTTTCATTAATTTTTTATCAAATTAATCATACTAATATTATAAAATAAAATGATATATGGGACTATTTAAACATATTTATGTGTATAAATTCCATTTAATTTAAATTCATTAATAGTATTCCCATTCAACAAGAACTTCTATAATTATACACAAGTGAACTGACCATGAAACCATGAAACAAACACTTCTAAAATGACAAAATTGAACATTATAACTCATTTAAATGTCCATAAATTAACTTAATAGAGTTAAAATAAATAAAATACATGTATTATAGGTTCTAAATTAATCAATTAATGAATCTATCTGGATTATCTAGGACATTAAGTGCATGTTTAGAACTCATTCAGGCAAAAGGTAAGGGGTCTCTCTGAACCTCCATATTTCTATTGGGTTATGATTTCTCTATATTTGCATAAAATTATCCCTTAATTAATCACCTATGTTCTATGTATATGTAAAAAACATATTTATGTATCTTAATTTTACTTTCTATTATGTGTAATTACATTTTTTTATAAGTTTCCCTTCTTAATTCCTCTCGATAAGAAAACCCGGTTGAAGGGAACTTCTCTTTTTCTTACCCATTTTCAAGTACACTCTATAAACTATTTTAAGCATATAATATTTTTCTAAAATAAATCAATTCATAATGAAAACTAATTTAGATAATTGAAGGTTTTATGCAAACAATTATTCCTTTTTCCTCTTTAAATACTCTTTATCCTTTTCCTTAAAACTGTGCTTAAGTGGCACATTTATAAAGTTACCTAACCACAATTTTTAATGTTTTCACTTCATTTAGACTTAATTAATCATGATATATTATTATATTTACTTTATTAATGTCTAAGAATGATTTAAAACCCTTATATCATGTATTAAATTATTATACAGTCATTGTTTATGCCTTATAACATGATTACGATACCCATTTCATTCGATGGGTAACCCTGATATTTATTCCCTATGTTTGGTTTTTTATGTGAAACACATATTCATAAACATGTTATGATGATTTCACCGAGATTGAACTTCAATTAATTGGGTAATTTTTTAGTCCTGTGAGATTTTATGTATGATATTACGGAGTAAACCTAATCCATTATGGGACTTTGTCCACCATGTGATATAGTCTTGGCAGTTAGCCTTGACTCATGTTTATGTCATGTTATATGTCACTTACAATTTCCTATATAATGATGATCATATGATTCCATGTTATATATATTATCCTTCAATATGTCTATTCATGAGCCACGATTTGTATGTTATCATGTTATTTCATCTAACTCATATTCTATGTGTCAATCCCATGTTTATTCCCTTACTAGGTTTTTTAATCTTGTCCCTTTTGTCTATGTATTTCCCCAAGCTATATTATGTAGTTTTAGAGGCTCAAATGGAGTCAAGATAACATTATGAAGATTAATAAAAATTTGCGTTTTATTATGTACTTATTCTTCAAATTACACTAGACTTTTCATTCCTTGGTTTGTATTTTATGTATAATTATGCTTAAAATCATGAAATAAATTGTGCAAAAGTCTTGGGTCATTATAACATCCTCATGATTTTCTAAAGAGTTATTAATCTTATTTGGATATATTTCATCAAAATTGAAATGTATAGATTATTCCATAAGCTTAGTCATTTTATTAAACAACATAAATGATTTTATATATGTAGAATATCCAAGGTAAATTCCTTCATCAATGTTGGATGAAATTTTTTATAAATTTCATTTTAATTGTTTATTATGACTTTAAAAATGAAAACTATAAATTAATTATACTTTAATTTTCTAGTATATAATAATTAATAATGGATCTTCCTTAAGAGATGTCTAATTAAGACACTATTAATTATATAGAAATCTATTTTTACATATTCATCCCAAAAATAAACATGTAAATCGAGCCTATTTAATATGGTCAAGATAATTTGTTGAAGGTTTCTATTTTTTATTTCTACTATATTATTCTACTATGGGGTCCTAGGAGCCAAAAAGTTGCGAGTATACCCATATTGTATGAATAATGATTCAAAGTCCTAATTTTCAAACTCATGTCCATGATCGCTTCTTAAGATCATAATTATATGAACACTGATATTTTCTAAAGATTTAGAATACATGAGAAAACGGGAATGAGATTCACTTTTATGAGAAAGTAAAAAAAACCCATGTATATCTTGAATAATCATCAATTATAATATAAGCATAATGTTTTCCTACTAAACTTGAAACTAAGATGTTCCAAAGAAGTCATTTTGAACCAACTCTAAAGGATGAAATATTTACACTTCATTCGTTGATTTGAATGATATTTTGTGATTTTTTCCCTTTTGAAAAGGATTACAGAATTTTTCTAATGGTAATTCTTGTTCGGGTAGATCATTGACTAAACCTTTCCTAGTTTTATTTCTATGTGAGTGAATATTTCAATGGCCTATTATGATATGCCAAATCCATGATTATTTGTGAAAGTTACTTAAACAATAAATATTTTGAGAATATAAGGAATTTAAATCTATAACATAAACATTTTTTTAAACAAGTTCGAGATCAATCTTCCCTTATTGATTAAAAAAACAAGATAACCACTTGTAAAAATGATAATTGAGGTAACCTATACAATCACAGAAGAAAAACTACCTTAAATTAAAATGACTCAACGTTCAAAAAATGGTACTGAGTGATCAATGGGATGAAAACACAAAGATTCTTAATATAAAAATTCTCACCCCCCCCCCCTCCATACACACACATGAAATACATTGAGATAGTGAGATCAAATGGTGATGATGTGTTTCCCCATTCCATGTAGTTATATTGTTACGATCCAATATAATGGGGTAGTGAACCCCTCCCACTGACATTGACATGTGGAGGGAGGACCATATGATCAGTTCCAACACACTTATCCCTCATTTGATCCACCCACTCGACAATTCATGTGAGGAAATCACTGCCCTGTTAACCAATTACAACACCAAAATAATCCAAAAACACTATGAAAAATTAAAATAGAGTGCTCATACATCCAAATAGGAAAAATAGATTAATGATGGGTGTCAACACACTCATCCCTCTTTTGAGGCCTCCAACCCAATAGTACCTTCAAAATGATACAACCCCATCAAATGCAATAATATATAGTCCATAGAACCTAATAAAATTTTAAACTAAATTAAACAATCATCCCTAATGATTATGAGGATTTCATATTGAACCATGCCTAAAACCACCAGCACAATATGATTTCCACTACCTCATCATCAGACAGAAGACCTCTAATTAGAAACCATTGAAAGATAATTACCACTTGAACATCATCACCACTGACTGCCAAAACATGAGCTATTATAAATACAAGCACCCATATGAACCTCAATAGTCACAAAATTAGATCTCACCACATCAATCCGAACTAGGACTGATTCCAAACCCTGGTAACCACTCGTTCTCATACTTTCATTGTTCACACAACAACTTCTTCTCCAAGATTCCTTCTAAGGAAATAAGTGACATACATCAATGAAATCACCACCGATTGTCGATGAACACCATGTAGCCACAAATTTTTACCAAATATAGAGAATGATGATCCAAACATGAACTAAAAATGACCAATGATGGATTACACAACCATTTTCACTGCATTATCTAGTAATTAAGTTGTAGGATGTCACGACCCATCCCCCGGGGCCCGTGTCGTGACTACCCCAAGCCTGCCTTCCATAGGCCAGGGGCTGGCGACTAGCACCAAAGGCATAATTCCCTAAAACTAGGAAGGAATTGCCTTTATAACCTGTAAACACACACACACACACAAGCAAGCACACAGCTATAAGAAACACCAAGTAAACTGTATAACAAAAGAGTGCTGAAAGTAAAAGGGGGTATAATACAAGACCAACTAGAAAGTACAAGTAAAACAGTGATACAATACAACTGAAATATAAGGAAAGACAGCTAATGGATCATTCTCTAGGGTTCCTACCTGAAGGGTAGGTAAAGATCTCCTCCTCAACACTCCACGTCTGACCGTCTCCTCCGTGTACCGACTCACCGTATGGTCCACCTCTAGGTACCTTCCAGTCCTAGTACTCTCAGCCTCAGTCAGTGATGTCCATCATTTTCATCCAACAAAACAAGGTGCGGGCATATCCCGTGTAAGGGTGAGTATAACAATACTCATTAGGTACCCTGAGACCCTCAAGGTCTCAAAAAATTCACCAAGTATAAACCACAAAGAATAAAATCAACAAATAACCCTACTTAGGTATATGCCCATATATATACCTAAGTTATCAAGTGATCCATCTCAATCATGAGAAAAACACAAAAAAACTGACTCATCTCAAACCAGGATTTTATTCTAGGGGGTAGTATCAAGTAACATCCCTAGTCACATTGTCAAAACCTCGACTGTTGGAGAACTCCTCCTCTATCGAGTACAGTGGGCCTACCGAGACACCAAGCACGCTTCCCACTAACCTTGGACTACTGAGGTACTCCTCTTGTCAAGTATTGTGGATATGCCGCATCACCAAGCGCGCTCCCCACCGTGGGTCTGCCGCATCACCAAGCGTGCTCCCCCTCGTAGCCTACTGAGGTACTCCTCCTCTCAAGTATCGTGGGTCTGCCCCGACACCAAGGTGCTCCCCACTGTGGTTCTGCCATGACACCAAGGCACTCACCACTAGGCTAGTCAAGTCACTCTGGGTTGAAACGGTCAGCAGTCGTCAAGTCTCAGCCAGCTACTAGGTCTCCTCACTATGCTCGCTCGTGTCTGATAGGATCCCCTCCATGAGCTACTAGTAGATACTCTAACTATCATGAAGTCCCACAAAGAAGTGTCTCAAAGGTCTTCCACATCATAGGGGTCTTGACGCAACAGACGGTGCATCAAACGAACACTCGGTCTGTGATTTATTATCCTTTTAGTCCTGGGGGCCTGGTTGGATTCGTACTCGATCCAACCTGACTGTTTCCCATCTCAATCCAAAACTCTAGTGGATTATAATCAAAGGGGCCATATCACTCCAAGATTTCCAGCACCACTGACGGTTCGTCAAACGGACATCCGGTGCCAAAGGTATGGCCAAAAGAGCGTAAAGGGTTATAGTGGGTCCGGGTCCGGTCCGACCCAGTCAGACCGACCTGGCCCGACTTGGCATGGGTCAACCAAGTTCAGGTCGACCCAGCCCAACTTGCTGGTTCAGGCCCAGCCCGTGATGCGATCCAGTCCGATGGGAGGTCCGGCAGGCCGCAAGGACCGCGAGGGGCCACGGGGCGGCTCGGCCGCGGGGGTACGGCAACGGCATGGGGCCGGTTCGACCGGGGTGCTGCAAGGGGCGCGGGACGGTTCGGCCAGGTCATCGTGGGGGTGTGGGCCGGTTTGGATGAGGTTCTGCAGGGGTGCGGGCCAGTTCGGTCGGCATCCCGCGAGGGGCGCGGGCTGTTTCGGTCGAGGTGCCGCGAGGGCGTAGGCCGGTTCTACTGGGAAGGCAGAGCGCCGCGGGGACGGCGTAGGTCATGGTGGCTGCGGGTGGCGGCGTTGTTGTCTTCATCGCCTTCGTCGTCTTTGTCACCTTCCTCCATTTCGAAGAGTACACCAAAGAAGAACGGCGGAGGGGTCGAGCCATGTTGGTTTGGCCCATACCCTCCGTGTTTAGGGTGGTATCATTTGGATCAACGAGAAAGAAGAACGATGAACTTCAAATTTTACAACCTCCACAACGATTCTTTCCCAAACCACAAAAGAAAACAAGGAAAGAATTATCACACAAATAAACCCCTTACCTCGGGTTAATACGTCGACGGAGTCACAAGGAAGAAGACGAATCATTGGGAAAATACGGACGTCAATTCATTATAGTTGAAGACTTTTTATATCGGAGGAAGTATCGAGGAAGAAGGTTGAAGTCGGGGTCGGCATTCTTCATTGGAGTTCTTCGTTGGAAGAACGCGTTCTTCATTCGGAGAAGTAGTTCTTTGTTGGAGAGATTTTCTCCCAAGGCTTCACCAAAATGAAAAGTGTGTCAATATAATAGATTATGAAATCTATTATTTTGTTGGCAGAATTCAAAAAGTTTCATTAATTATGGTGGGTGGAATAATTAAAGCATGAGGGTTGGCACAATTAAAGGTATGTGCATTGGCACAATTAATGTGGAGGAAGTCAAGAGGCTCCGCCACATTAATGAGGGGGGTTGAGAGTTTCTCTCAATTAAAGGGGGGTTTAGTCCCGGGTGGTCCCCACCACCATAACCTCTAATGGGAGGTTATGGTTCGGGTGGTCCCCACCACCATAACCACTCATGAGAGATTAAGGTCTGGTGGACCCCACACCTCAACTTCTACGTGGAGGTTTAGTTTCAGTGTACCCCACCACCCAACACCCACATGGGTGTTGCAAATAAAAATAAAATATTCATACACTTTTATTTTTATTTTATTCTTACACGAAAAACCCAAAAACTAACTTTCACCCTGGACCAACTATCGTTGAGGTGAAAGTCTTCTTAAGAAAATATTGGCGTTGCGAGTTCATTGGTGCCCTCGGATTTGAAATCTGAGCACCGGTTCAAAATTTAGAAAAACCCACTCGCACGTTTACTGAATGTACCCGAAATAAAGTTCAGAAATTCATTCCGAGCACTCTGGGCCTCAGAATCACGTGCCGTTAATTTTCACAGACTCATAAAATTCCTATATATTTTTAAAAAATAAAAATAAAAATTTACATGGAAATTCTAGTTCTTTAAATTCTCCCCACCTCAAGCTTTACGTCCCCGTAATCCACAACTCAAACTAAGGGAACAAGTGGGGGTACTAAGCATGCATCTAAGCCTCCCACTCCCATGTTCTCTTCTGGAGGTTCTCGTGCTACCATCGAACACGTACCAAAGGTATCGACCATCCACGAAGGACCCGCTCTTGTCGTTCTGTAATCTCTACTGGAACCTCCATAAAAGTTGCCCCATCGTCGACGTCCATCTCACCATGGTCGATGATGTGAGAAGGGTTGTGCACGTATCTCCTCAGCTGGGATACGTGGAAGACGTCGTGCACCCGGTGCAACTGAGGTGGATGAGCTAAGCGGTATGCCACCTCGCCAACTCTACTGAGGACCTGAAAAGGTCTAATGAACCTCAGAGATAAATTGCCACCTCGGCCAAATCTCTGAAAACCTCATCGAGGTGAGACCCATAGAAAGATGTGATCGCCATCCTCAAACTCTAGAGGTATCCATCTCCTATCAGCATATGAATTATGCCTGTTTTGTGCAATCTTCATCCACTCTTGGATGACCCGCACATTCTCTGTGGTAGCTCATACCATCTCTGGTCCCACTAGTGCTGAATCCCCTCGGTCAGTCCAGCACAAGGGTGATCTGCAATGTTGCATGTATAACACCTCAAAAGGTGTCATCCCAATGGTGGAGTGATAGTTTTTGTTGTACGCAAACTCCACCAAAGGAAATTGATCCTCCCATCTACGACCGAAGTCGAGGACAAAAGCACGCGGCATGTCCTCGAGGGTCTGAATGGTCTGCTCAGTCTAACCATCCGTCTGAGGATGGAAGGCAGTGCTCAAATGAAGCTGCGTCCCGAAAGCCTCCGACAACCCCTTCCATAACTAGGAAGTAAAATGTGTATCATGATCTGATTCAACCATCATGGGTACTCCATGTAGTCGCACAATCTCCTGCACATAGAGGCGTCCCAAGCTCTCTACTGAACCCTGCTCTCTGATCGGTAGGAAGTGGGCCGACTTGGTGAGTCGGTCGACGATCACCCAAATTGAGTCATGTCCCCTGGATTTACGTGGAAGACCTGTCACAAAGTCCGTGGATATCCCATCCAACTTCCACTCTGGGACCTCTAAAGGATGAACCAATCCTGTTGGTACCTGATGCTCCACCTTCACTTGCTAACAAGTGAGGCATCGAGAGACAAACTCTGCAACTTCTTTCTTTATTCCTGACCACCAGTGCTGTCGTCAGAGGTCCTGATAGATCTTCTCCACTCCGGAATGTACCTCTAGAGGGGATGTATGGAACTCCCTCAAAACTTCCTCCTAAAGTGACACTGGTACCACGGTACATCCTCTGAAGAGGATGACGTGCTCCCCACCTTCAGAAAATCCATTGGGTACCTGTCCTGTGGATATCTTAGCACGTCGTGTCTCGCAATCAGTGTCCCCATGCTACGCCTCCCTGACTCATTGAAGAAGTGGGAGAGTGACTATAAGAGACTGTATAAAAGCTGCTTTGTCTCTATCCAAAAAGGATATCTGCAAAGCGGCCAACTTCTCCATCGCCTCACCTAGCAGCTGTACGCCATATCTTCTACGGAGTGAATCTGCAACAACGTTCCCCTTCCCATGAGTATAGACTATCTCGAAGTCATAGTCCTGGAGGATCTCAAGCCAACGTCGCTATCTCGGGTTCAGGTCCTTCTGGTAGAAGATATACCTGAGACTCTTGTGATCAGAGTACATAGTAAAACACTCTCCCATCAGATAGTGTCGCCACATCTTCAAGGCGAAGACCACTACTGATAACTCCAAGTCATGGGTAGCGTAGTTCTTCTCATGTCATCTTAGCTGTTGAGGACCATATGCGATCACTGCTCGCTCCTGCATCAGGACACATTCGAGTCCGGTCCCTGATGCATCACAGTAGACTACGTACCCTACACCTTTCTCTGGAAGCCTCAATATGGGGGCACTATTCATCCTCTACCTCAGCTTCTGAAAGCTCTGCTAGCATCTCTACAACCACACAAACGGTTTCCCCTTCTTCATCAAGGCTGATAGTGGTGTTGCAACTCTGGAGAAATCTGGCACAAATCTCCAGTATTATCCAGCCAAACCCGTTAAACTCCATACTTCTGTCACACTCCTGGGTGGCTCCCAAGAAAGTACCGCCTCAATCTTTGCTGGATCCACTGCAACTCTAGCCTCCGAGATGACATGTCCCAGAAAGTGAACCTCTTAGATCTAGAACTAGAACTTTGAGAGCTTACCATAAAGTTGGTGCTCTCGGAGTGTGTCCAGTACTAGCCACAAATGGTAGGCATTCTCCTCATCGGTAGTCGAGTAGATCAGAATTTCATCAATAAAGACTATGACAAAGCGATCAAGTTATGGCTGAAAGATCATGTTCATGAGTCCCATGAACACTGTTGGAGCATTGTTTATGCCAAAATGCATAACCAAAAACTCTTATTGGTCGTACCGACATCTGAAATCCGTATTTTTCACATCCTCGTCTTGAACTCTGAGCTAGTGATAGCCTGATCTGACGTCTATCTTCGAGAAACACTATGCTCCCTTCAGCTGATCAAAGAGGTCGTCAATCCTCGGGAGTGGGTACTTGTTCTTCATGGTCACTTGGTTCAGGCACCGATAGTCAACACAAAGTCTCAAGCTCTCATCCGCCTTCTTGGCAAACAGAATCGGGGCTGCCCAAGGAGAAACACTGGACCGAATGAATCCCTTCCCCTACAAGTTCTCCAGCTGTACCCGCAGCTCACGAAGCTCCGCGGTAGCCATCTAATATGATGGTGTAGATATCGGTGTCGTCCCAGGGTACAATTCAATGTAAAATTACACCTCTCTACGAGGTGGTAGACCTGGGACATCATTAGAGAAAACATTTGTGTATCATTCCACCACTACAGGATAACTCAGACTCTCCACATTAACAGCTCTAAGGGTAAGGCTAGCCAACTAATGAGTGATCGGCGACACTCTCCTCCGATCAAGTCCATCATGTGCTGCAAAGGCTCTCTTCTCACCGGTGAAGGTAAAACCGGTCTCATCCATGTGGACACACCGCACTTTGCACCTAATACAGTCAATCTGAGCATGGACTATAGATAACCATTCCATACCCCAGATGATTTCATAAGGCATTGACACTACTACTAGGAGATCTCAGCTGAAGCTCTCACCTCTTAGAGTAAGCTCATACTGCTAGAACCAGTGCGTAATCATATAATCCACTCTCGTAGGAGTCTCTAGCCATAAGGATCTAGCCAATGGATCTTTTGGAATCTCCGAGCTCCAAACGAGGGCAGTGGCAATAAAATAATGACTGAAACCTGTGTCTATAAGTACTGCAGATAAGGTTGAGTAGACACAGATCATACCTCGTATCATCTCCGGAGTGTCATGATCGTAGGGATCAGCTGCCTGGAGCTGAGCTCTCCCATGTCCACCGGCTCCCTACAGTCGGGGTGGACCTCCTAGTGGTGGTGGTGGTAACATCTCGAATTTTCTCCCACCACCAGCTGCATGACCAGCTCCTCTGCCACATCCTCCTGCTCCATGTGGACCACCTCGATTGGACCTATGTCTCTACCTAGGTGGTCCCTCAACCGTCTGTTGATCATCCATATGACGGGTCAAACAATTATGATCCATGTGACCCTACCTGGCACATGCGTAACATTGCCCGCTCCTGGTATGTCTGTCTCCGCTTTGGGTGCCCCACACAACCGATCCTGAGTCATGCAGTCTTCCACCTATAGGTCTGGTCCTCTTGGACCTCTGTGACATCTGTCTACTACCAGCTGCAGAAGACTCTACTACGTGATGACGGGTAGTGGGTCTCGCTGTTGGTGTCTTCTCAGCAAGTAAACTCTCCACCAAGAGGGCTCTCTCTAACACCCCCGCCTGCGTCGGGATGCTAAGTGAGATCACTGAAGCCCTGATCTACCGACTGAGCCCCTACTCAAAGGTCTGGTCCTTAAATAATGGGTTCAACACCATATCTTTGGAGTAGCGTGAGAGGTCAGTGAACCTCGTTGAGTACTGAGCTATAGTCATGCTTCCCTAATGCAGATGAAGTAGCTCCTATATGTGCACTGCGCGAAGAGTTGGTGGGACAAACTCTGCCAGAAACATGCTCTCGAAGTCTGCCCAGAGAAGCGTCACCTCATCGTGGACTTGGAGCATCAAGATCCACCATCTACCTATTGTTTCCAGTAGAAGGATGGCGGCAAAGATCACCATGAGATCGGTTGGTTTCCCTACAAGTCGGAATACTCTCACCATAGCCTCCAACCAATCCTCAGCCACCTCTGGGTTCGTATGTAGAGACCCGAAGCCTGGCGTACATTGACCTTACATTACATTTGCAGAATACTTAGTACATAACAAAAACACACACACAAGGATCGTAATAGTTTAGTGTCTTTGGAAACTCGGAACGTAATCTTCTAATCGTGGTGAAAGATCTTCAATATCTCCCATAAATATCTTCCCTTTTTTTTACCTAAAACCTTTCTTTATATCCTGGGGAAAAGAAAACATAAAAGGGTGAGCTCAAATGCTCAGTAAGGTTATAAAAAAGAAAAATCAATCACATCATATTCATAAGAACATAACTTTTGGAAATCTTAACCTGCAAAAGAGAGCATAATTTCATAACATGGGATAAATCATGGCAGTGAAATGTAATCACAATAATCATAACATAAAACATGGAACTTTGTGGCATTCACACATAATCATAGAGAATCATTTCTTGTTAGTCAAGACTCATTTCCAAGACTATCTTAGTGGAAAAAGTCCCTTTCTGAATCGAGTAACCCTCGTTTCAGTCCTGTTTCACTGAACCGGTATAACCTACCATTCCATCCATGTCTATCTCATGAGATATAAAATCTTTACCCAATGCATTGGAGGGAGATATAGGTCCCACCCATCTCATAATGATACCATTCTTATGTGTGCCACAAAATCATAAATCATACATCATTGCATAACCCATGTAATAAAAATGGGATTCTTAAACAACATGACATCATAAAACCATTCATATAAGATAAAGGAATTCATAAACATAATTCCATCACAACATAGTCAAATCAATGTAAAAATATGGATAGAAACAGAACCCTTTATTATCTTAGATGGAAAATAATTTTGATAAAACACTTGAATTGAATTCTTGAGTAAAATATCCTTTCTTCTTCAAAATCAATTTCTTTTCACAAAACATCATGCAATTTTAAAAGAAAGAGATTTTATTGAAAATAGTCATGAAATATTTTGGAGGAAGGTTCATGAAAATAATGCTTTATAAAACCGTAAAAATCCGTTCGTGCCGTATAAGTTAAAAAAAACATTCTTCTCGTACTTTTGTCAGAAAAGTCAAAAAGTACCTCGTACGAAAATGACAAAAGATTCCTTTCATATCTTTTACAAAAAACTCACCGAAGGGTAAAATTGGATATAAACTATTGTATAAGGATGGAAATAATATTACATATTGATGGAACATGGATGTGGATGATAAAATACACCCCAGTAATTACCAAAGTAAAAACAATCTCGGATAAAAGTGAGATTGTGATATTTCCCTTACCTTAGGTCTGATTTGCTTTGTTCGTGTCCGAAGCTCCTCTTCTTTGGAACGCCTCTTTGAATCCCCCACTTAAGGAACTAAGATTGGTCTTTGGAGAAGACCAGGACCTCTAGGATTATTCTAGGGAAGTGGAGAGGAGAAAATGGCAGGGGTTGGCCGAGCTTGAGTGCTCAAATTGGTGTGAGGAGGAGGGGGAGGAGGTGCCCTTTTATAAGGGAGGAGAGGGGCACCTTAGGAATATCTCAAAATATTATTTTATATTAAAGTCAAAATCGGTTTATAATGGCTCCAAAGGGTCTTATTTCGAAGATAAGGTGGGGAAGGGTCGAAATCCTATCAACCAATAGGATTTAGAAAAGTTTAGGGTATTATTTTAACCTTATCAATTAGATTTAACTCTAAGTTAAATAATTTAACTTTTACCATGTCTTTTTGTTTTCTTTCACTATATGGTTAATACACTTACTATAACATGCCAAACGAACCCCAAATTGTTTATTATTAATATATATATCCTTATCTAAGTCATTTGTCCGAACCTTAGATTTTTAGGAATAAAATAACAATTAATAATATAATATTTGATTTAAAAACTATTTTGTGTCAATTTTGACACTATTTGATATATAATTTTTGTGAAAGTCATAACAGAATTATATGTTCGAACCAAGTTGATTAAATCAACATTAATATATCATAGTAACCTATAAAATTAGTGTAATTCATAAAAAGTCTTAAATTACATTTATTTTGGTGTTTATAACATCAATTATGTCAATATTTCATTAATAAGATAATTACTGCATCATCATTGTGTCATAAATAAATTACATTATTTAATGTCTAAAAATTACAAATAAAATACCATCATGTAGGAAATCTTTTTAGCTTTCTAATGAATATTTATAGTCGAATTTATCTTATGTATAACCCCATATTAAAAATGATTTACTTATTAAACTTTGATTTTAACTATTTTAACCCTTCTTTAAATAAATTAATAATAAATGTCCTAATCTAATCCAAGTGGGCCTAAATGGTCATATTTTATTCCTAAGTTTGTTTTTGGTCTAATTACACTTGTCCAATAGAATTAGGACATGTGTTAGGGTAATATTGATATCATATTTACCCTTAGTTACCCTATTTACTATTAACCGCGGTAAAAAAAGTAAAAAGTTACTATTCACCAAAAAATTATTTTTATCTAATTGAACCACATTTTACTTACTGATATCAACCGTGTCTGTCGGATTTTCGAAATTCCATTCACAGAAGCGGTAAAATTAAGTTTTATGAAAAATTCAGTTTTTAACCTACCACTTAGTGGTTTCACTATTCATCAAAAATTGAAAGTTTTCAGAAAAATACCAAAAATTAGGCCTAAGCTATATTTGATATTATGAACTCAAAAATGATGTCTATTTTACCAAATTCAAAACATATCAGTTTCATTAACTAATTTAAAAATTAATTCTCATCGTCAAAACAAATAGCGTGTTTTTAAGAGATAATAACTATCAAAAGATTGACACTAGTTTATAACTGGTTTAAATGTGAAATTATATCCAATGACCAACATTGTATTAAATTGTAAAAATATATTCTAAATATACTTTAAAACCACTCAAATTAATAATTTATCACTATTAATTATTTTGATTAAAAAAGTTGTTTTTAATTATAATTTAGTAATTTTCACTATTCATCAGAATATGAAAGTTATCTGAAAAGTACCAAAATTTCACCCTAAGCTAATTTTGATATTACGAATACAAAAATGAATTCCATTTTTAAAAATAAAATTTACAAAATTTCAAAAATTGGTTATTACTATTCATAACGGCTAGTTTTAATAATATCTTAATAGCATATCGTTGTTTAGCGAAACTCGGTGTTGCGTACAACACACGCTATCGTGGAAGGTCGCGATTGCGTATAATTCAAGCCAGGTCAGAGATGTGTATTGTTAAAGCTCCTTTTGGTGTAGCGTATAACACAAGACATTAATAAAATTAAAAAGAATATTTTTCATAAAATCTCGGGCTGTTACATTCTACCCCCCTTAAAATGAATTTCGCCCTCGAAATTCATCGGGGTTATAAATGGTTTACTATTCGAAAGTTTCTTTAATAGAATCCCACATCGTAAAAAGGAATACCAAAAATTGGCTTTAAAAACTAAAGTATGAAATGTAACGATTACCCAAATAAACTAATCACTGGGTTTCCACATAGGTGAAAATATGGATATGGAAGAGAAATCTAACCATCATGTTCTGATGGAGAGTGGTAGAGAACATGGCTATGGAAAATCCAGTAATCACAAATCCATAAATTTGTGACGATCTAAGGTACCATCTGATTCATCAGGTATAAGATCACTAGGACAACATTTTTGGTTTTCAAGATCATTTCCCTAAAGTTGAAAATTTGAATTAGAATAAATACATTCTTTATTTTGGTACAATCTCACTGTTGTTCATGCCTTGAACAATTTCCACTTCATCTCTTAAATAAATGAAGTTGAATTTGTTATTCGTGAAGTGTTAGCAGATCATGTGATAGAATGACGGGTCATTCCATCTGTCTCAAACAAAAGGTTAGCAAAAATTATATACATAAGTCGATCTATAGTGAGATTAATCACATATGGTTCCTAAAATGGACTTATACTTCATATATCATACTGCTTAATATAATAAAACTAGTTTCTACTAAACAGGGACTTCCTGTAGGCCAGTGGTAGGCGATAAAGGCCAGTCGCACTTCGGTTGTGGGTTCGATTCCCACATCCTTGTCCGACGCGATGGGCTGTCGCCCGTCCTACAGGTTGTCCTTTTTCTAAAACTATATTACTATAACATCCCATCAATAGTATCGAGAAAACTTCGATCCTTAAACAATACTCACTTATGTCCAACATAATCCATTTCAATCTTTAGGCTTATCCATAATACTTCAGTCCACTCTCATAACATAGTGAAAATGATTACCAGAGATTTAATACCATCGTTGATCCCCATATATCATAAGATATGTTTTGTTGGTCACATTCCAAACATTCAAAGTCCTTAATCATGTATTCTCTTGAATACCCATTGAACCTTATTGAAAACATGAATGCAGTTAAACGTTAACACTTTCCAAATACCAAAATCCTCAAAAGTCTATATACTCAAACCATGATATCACTTAGTCCTTATATCAATCATGATCTCATGAATACTGGCAAACATTTAATTTTCTCTTTATCCCTTCATTATGCGCATATCATCTTCATTCCAAAAATATCTGAATAACCTTTCATGGATACTGGTAGCATTAATCACACACTTTCAAAACTCAAGGAAAGACAACAATGTAACAATCCTTAGATGTCTCTTTATTTCATAGTACCATGAGATTCTTTATACAACATTACACTTGATAAACATGTAATCATTCCACTACCTTATTAAACCATTGACCGAGCTTCAACAATTCTTTCATCTCACATATCATTTGTAGTCTCTTCATCATCATCAACATAAATACTACCCATACGACCATACTGATTCTCTTCATGAGACTTTCCCTTAGGGCATTGGTTTGCATAATGCCCGTACATTCCACATTTAAAACATTTAACCATTGTTGATGTCGTAGCAATACCATTATCCTCATCCCTGGTGTTAACTGAACCTTTTCCTTTGCACTTACTGGCTTTGTGTCCTTCTTTTCCACACCCAAAGCATATTCTAGTTCCTTTGAAACATTCTCCTTGATGCCTCTTCCCACATGATTTACATAGGGGAAATTGAACTTTCTTTCCTCTATGATCATCATGAAACTCCATCTTTCTCTTATTAGCCGAGTCAGGAAACTTACCAAATTTTACTTTATTGATCATATTATGAGATTGCTGATTCGGCATAATAATGATGTTTGGACTTCCAAATCCCATTTCATTTGGTTGCTCATGAATAATATCATTCCATTGTCCATCATATCCTCCATTATCATGAATCATCTTGTTTCCAGCCATTTTCTATAACCCAAAAAGAATAGTGTGAGAGGAAAAATAATGCTAGGGAAAACAACATAGTAAAGGGGGAGTACCCTTAATATCTAACATATTAGGTTAAATTATAATATAGTTATCTTAGTTCTAGGATTATATCCTATACGTATACTTATCCTTAGGGACATCCCTAGACATACCTTAGAAATATCTCCAGGGATCTCACTAACGTTTTCGCATCCTAGTATCCAAAGGTTGACTAAACCTTTCCTCTGATACCAACTGTAGAGACCTGAAGCCTGGCGTACATTGACCTTACATTACATTTGCGGAATACTTAGTACATAACAAAAACACACACACAAGGATCGTAATAGTTTAGTGTCTTTGGAAACTCGGAACGTAATCTTCTAATCGTGGTGAAAGATCTTCAATATCTCCCATAAAGATCTTCCCTTTTTTTTTACCTAAAACCTTTCTTTATATCCTGGGGAAAAGAAAACATAAAAGGGTGATCTCAAATGCTCAGTAAGGTTATACAAAAGAAAAATCAATCACATCATATTCATAAGAACATAACTTTTGGAAATCTTAACCTGCAAAAGAGAGCATAATTTCATAACATGGGATAAATCATGGCAGTGAAATGTAATCACAATAATCATAACATAAAACATGGAACTTTGTGGCATTCACACATAATCATAGAGAATCATTTCTTGTTAGTCAAGACTCATTGCTAAGACTATCTTAGTGGACAAAGTCCCTTTCTGAATCGAGTAACCCTCGTTTCAGTCCTGTTTCACTGAACCGGTATAACCTACCATTCCAGCCATGTCTATCTCATGAGATATAAAATCTTTACCCAATGCATTGGAGGGAGATATAGGTCCCACCCATCTCATAATGATACCATTCTTATGTGTGCCACAAAATCATAAATCATACATCATTGCATAACCCATGTAATAAAAATGGGATTCTTAAACAACATGACATCATAAAACCATTCATATAAGATAAAGGAATTCATAAACATAATTCCATCACAACATAGTCAAATCAATGTAAAAATATGGATAGAAACAGAACCCTTTATTATCTTAGATGGAAAATAATTTTGATAAAACACTTGAATTGAATTCTTGAGGAAAATATCCTTTCTTCTTCAAAATCAATTTCTTTTCACAAAACATCATGCAATTTTAAAAAAAGAGATTTTATTGAAAATAGTCATGAAATATTTTGGAGGAAGGTTCATTAAAATAATGCTTTATAAAACCGTAAAAATCCGTTCGTGCCGTATAAGTTAAAAAAAAACATTCTTCTCGTACTTTTGTCGGAAAAGTCAAAAAGTACCTCGTACGAAAATGACAAAAGATTCCTTTCATATCTTTTACAAAAAACTCACCGAAGGGTAAAATTGGATATAAACTATTGTATAAGGATGGAAATAATATTACATATTGATGGAACATGGATGTGGATGATAAAATACACCCCAGTAATTACCAAAGTAAAAACAATCTCGGATAAAAGTGAGATTGTGATATTTCCCTTACCTTAGGTCTGATTTGCTTTGTTCGTGTCCGAAGCTCCTCTTCTTTGGAACGCCTCTTTGAATCCCCCACTTAAGGAACTAAGATTGGTCTTTGGAGAAGACCAGGACCTCTAGGATTATTCTAGGGAAGTGGAGAGGAGAAAATGGCAGGGTTTGGCCGAGCTTGAGTGCTCAAATTGGTGTGAGGAGGAGGGGGAGGAGGTGCCCTTTTATAAGGGAGGAGAGGGGCACCTTAGGAATATCTCAAAATATTATTTTATATTAAAGTCAAAATCGGTTTATAATGGCTCCAAAGGGTCTTATTTCGAAGATAAGGTGGGGAAGGGTCGAAATCCTATCAACCAATAGGATTTAGACAAGTTTAGGGTATTATTTTAACCTTATCAATTAGATTTAACTCTAAGTTAAATAATTTAACTTTTACCATGTCTTTTTGTTTTCTTTCACTATATGGTTAATACACTTACTATAACATGCCAAACGAACCACAAATTGTTTATTATTAATATATATATCCTTATCTAAGTCATTTGGCCGAACCTTAGATTTTTAGGAATAAAATAACAATTAATAATATAATATTTGATTTAAAAACTATTTTGTGTCAATTTTGACACTATTTGATATATAATTTTTGTGAAAGTCATAACAGAATTATATGTTCGAACCAAGTTGATTAAATCAACATTAATATATCATAGTAACCTATAAAATTAGTGGAATTCATAAAAAGTCTTAAATTACATTTATTTTGGTGTTTATAACATCAATTATGTCAATATTTCATTAATAAGATAATTACTGCATCATCATTGTGTCATAAATAAATTAAATTATTTAATGTCTAAAAATTACAAATAAAATACCATCATGTAGGAAATATTTTTAGCTTTCTAATGAATATTTATAGTCGAATTTATCTTATGTATAACCCCATATTAAAAATGATTTACTTATTAAACTTTGATTTTAACTATTTTAACCCTTCTTTAAATAAATTAATAATAAATGTCCTAATCTAATCCAAGTGGGCCTAAATGGTCATATTTTATTCCTAAGTTTGTTTTTGGTCGAATTACACTTGTCCAATAGAATTAGGACATGTGTTAGGGTAATATTGATATCATATTTACCCTTAGTTACCCTATTTACTATTAACCGCGGTAAAAAAAGTAAAAAGTTACTATTCACCAAAAAATTATTTTTATCTCATTGAACCACATTTTACTTACTGATATCAACCGTGTCTTTCGGATTTTCGAAATTCCATTCACAGAAGCGGTAAAATTAAGTTTTATGAAAAATTCAGTTTTTAACCTACCACTTAGTGGTTTCACTATTCATCAAAAATTGAAAGTTTTCAGAAAAATACCAAAAATTAGGCCTAAGCTATATTTGATATTATGAACTCAAAAATGATGTCTATTTTACCAAATTCAAAACATATCAGTTTCATTAACTAATTTAAAAATTAATTCTCGTCGTCAAAACAAATAGCGTGTTTTTAAGAGATAATAACTATCAAAAGATTGACACTAGTTTATAACTGGTTTAAATGTGAAATTATATCCAATGACCAACATTGTATTAAATTGTAAAAATATATTCTAAATATACTTTAAAACCACTCAAATTAATAATTTATCACTATTAATTATTTTGATTAAAAAAGTTGTTTTTAATTATAATTTAGTAATTTTCACTATTCATCAGAATATGAAAGTTATCCGAAAAGTACCAAAATTTCACCCTAAGCTAATTTTGATATTACGAATCCAAAAATGAATTCCATTTTTAAAAATAAAATTTACAAAATTTCAAAAAGTGGTTATTACTATTCATAACGGCTAGTTTTAATAATATCTTAATAGCATATCGTTGTTTAGCGAAACTCGGTGTTGCGTACAACACACGCTATCGTGGAAGGTCGCGATTGCGTATAATTCAAGCCAGGTCAGAGATGTGTATTGTGAAAGCTCCTTTTGGTGTAGCGTATAACACAAGACATTAATAAAATTAAAAAGAATATTTTTCATAAAATCTCGGGCTGTTACATCGTATCTCCCCTGAACCTGGGTGGCCTCTGGCACTGGAACCCGTGCAACATGATCAAACGGCATGCACCGTCTGCTATTGGGGCTGGTGTCATCGGTGGACCAACGGGGAAAGTTACTGTTGGTGCCTCTACTGATTCCTCTACTAGAAGAGGGCCATGCACCGAGGCCTCTTCACTTGGTGGGAAATCAATGCGAACAACTCTCGGAACTCTAGTTGTTTGTCTGCGTAGAGGCATCCTGAAAATAAACAGGTGCGCTACGGTTAAAAGTTATACCTGGTGAGCAGACCTAGTGAGATGACTTAAAGAAAACTTTTAAAAACACACATGCAATCAGTGTTTTCGTGCACTAAGTTGGAAATTAGAAGTCAGGGTCCAAGTGTATGGATACATCGGCTGCCGCACCAACACTAGACTCCCTGAACTAAAAACCACATTCACTATACTTAACACTATTGCTACATAGAAAATATCAGAGTCCTAAGTTCTGTGGTATATTCCCGTACAGATACCTAAGTTATCAAGTGATCCAACTCAATCATGAGGAAAACACAAAAAAACTGAATCAGCTCAAACCAGGATTTTATTCTAGGGTGTAGTATCAAGTAACATCCCCAATCACATTGTTGAAACCTTGACTACTAGAGAACTCCTCCTCTATCAAGTATTGTGGGCTTTCCGCGACACCAAGAGAGCTTCCCACTAACCTTGGACTGCTGATGTACTCCTCCTATCAAGTACTGTGGATCTGTCATGTCACCAAGCGCGCTCCCCACCATGGGTCTGCCGCATCACTAAGTGCGCTCCCCCTCACAGCCTGCTGAGGTACTCCTCCTGTCGAGTATTGTGGGTCTTGCGCGACACCAAGACACTCCCCACTTTGGGTCTACTGTGACACCAAGGCGCTCCCCACTGGGTTAGTCAAGTCACTCTGAGTTGAAACAGTCAACAGTCGTCAGGTCTCAGCCAGCTACTAGGTCTCTGCACTACGCTCGCTTGTCTCCAGGAGGATCTGCTTCACTAGCTACTGTTCGATACTACAACTGTCATGAAGTCCCATGAAGAAGTATCTCAAAGTTCCTCCACGTCATAGGGGTCTCAACGCAATAGACGGCGCGTCAAATGGACGTCTGGTCTGTGAGTTATTATTCTTTTAGTCTTGGGGGCCCGGTTGGATTTTTGCTCGATCTAACCTGATTATTTCCCATCTCAATCCAAAACTCTAGTGGAGTATACTCAAAGTGACTGTCTCACTCCAAGATTTCCAGCGCCTCTAACGGTTCGTCAAACGGATGTATAGTGCCAAATTTATGGCCAAAAGAGCGTAAAGGGTCATAGTGGGCCCGGGTCCAGTCTGACCCGGTCGGACCGACCCCGCCCGTGATGTGGCTCGGTTTGTTGGGAGGTCCGGCAGTCCGCGAGGGTCCGTGGAGCCCGCGAGGGCCTCGGGGCGCCTCGGCCGCGGGGGCGCCGCGAGGGCGCGGGGACGGTTCGGCCGGGGTGTCGCGAGGGCGTCGGCTGATTCGGCCGGGATGCCGCAAGGGGTGTGGGCCAGTTCGGACAGGGCGCCGTGAGGGGCGTGGGCCTGTACGGACAGGGCGCTGCGAGGGGCGCGGGCTGGTTCGGTCTGGGCACCGGGGGGGCATGGGCCGGTTCGGTCGGGGCGCCGCGAAGGCGCAGGCCGGTTGGGCCGGGGTGCCGTGTGGGTCCCGAGCCGTTTTGGCCAGGGTGCCACGAGGGGCGCGGGCCGGTTCGGCTGGAGAGCCACGAGGGGCGCGGGCCGGTTTGTTCGAGGCACCACAAGGGTGCGGGCCGGTTCGGCCGGGAAGGCGGAGCGCTGCGGGGGTGGTGCGGGTCGCGGTGGCCGCGGGTGGCGGCGTCGTTGCCTTTTTCGCCTTCGCCATCTTTCTCACCTTCCTCCATTTCAAAGAGTACACCAAAGAAGAATGGCGGAAGGGTTGGGGCATGTTGGTTTTGCCCACAGCCTCCGCATTTAGGGTGGTAGCATTTGGCTCAAAAAGAAACAAGAACAATGAACTTCAAATTTTACAACCTCCGCAACGATTCTTTCCCAAACCGAAAAAGAAATCAAGGAAAGTATTATCACGCAAATAAACCCCCTACCTCGGGTTGATATGTCTATGGAGTCATGGGAAAGAAGACGAATCGTTGGGAAAAGACGGACGTCAGTTCATCGTAGTCGAAGACATCCTACGTCGGATAAAGTCTTGAGTAAGAATGTCGAAGTCGGGGTCAGCATTCTTTGTTGGTGTTCTTCATTGGAAGAACGTGTTCTTCGTTCTGAGAAGTAGTTCTTCATTGGAGAGCTATTCTCCCAAGGCTCCACCAAAATGAAAAGTGTTCCAAAATAATAGATTATGAAATCTATTATTTTGTTGGCAGAATTCAAAAACTTTCATTAATTATGGTGGGTGGCCTAATTAAAGCATGAGGGTTGGCATAATTAAAGGTATGTGCATTGGCACAATTAATGTGGAGGAAGTCAAGAGGCTCCTCCACATTAATGATGGGGGTTGATAGTTTCTCTCAATTAAAGGGTGGTTTAGTCTCGGGTGGTCCCCACCACCATAACCTCTCATGGGAGGTTATGGTTCGGGTGGTCCACACCACCATAACCTCTCATGAGAGGTTAAGGTCTCGTGGTCCCCACACCTCAACTTCTACGTGGAGGTTTAGTTCTGGTGGACCCCACCTCCCAACACCCACATGGGTGTTGCAAATAAAAATAAAAATTCCATACACTTTTATTTTTATTTTATTCTTACACAAAAAACCCAAAAACTAACCTTCACCCTTGACCAACTATCATCGAGGTGAAAGTCTTCTTAAGCGAATATCGGCGTTGCGAGTTCAATGGTTCCCTCAGATTTTAATTCTGATCACCAGTTCAAAATTTATAAAAACCCGCTCGCACATTTACTGAACTTACCCGAAATAAAGTTCAAAAATTCATTTTGGGCACTCCGATCCTCGGAATCACGCGTCGTCAATTTTCGCGAACTCGTAAAATTCCCATATATTTTATAAAAAAATACATGGAAATTTCAGGTCTTTACATAGGACAACATAAATAGAATGAGTATATGGGAAATCGATGATGAAAAGTAGAAAGTGACAAGAAGAAATGGGAAAATATCAACATCATCCAATGAACAAGAGAAAAAATAGCCTCCAAATCTCAAATAAAAATCATCCAGAGTGAAGGGATGGAGAAAAATCTACCGAAAGTGAATTACAGAAAATCCCTATATAAGGGGACAATGAAGCCGAGATATCTAGGAGAGTGTTGTGCAATCGAACAATATAAACATTGTCATTTCAAAAAAATAGTAACAACTAAAGAATATTTGGAATAAAAAACATTAAATATATATTTTTTAATATAACATGAAAACAATCATCATACAATTGTGAAATTCTAAAAATATTATATTTCAATACTTCTATAAATAAAACATTAGAAATTACAATATTACTAGTGTTATGATTTGGATGAGTACAATTATTTTACCAAAATTTAAATTCCCACCATCTATGCTAATCATGTTTTTGAATCTTGAGAAGTCTCTAGTCATATTTCTGGAAAATCCACTTTCAAGGTACTATAGTTTCTTACTGGAACTCTTCGTGCATTTTTCCTATAAAATAAATGTAAACCAAATTTATTTTGGTACCCATATTATCTTGGATCCAAATATGTTAATAATAAGTTCATTGTGAATTTTTAGTAGTTTTATTAGTTTCATATAATCATATTTTATATCCTCGTTAATAAAAACATTATTAGGTTCAACAAAATAAAAACTAATATCAAAAATAGAAGAACTGGAACTTGGATCAAATTTATTTTTATTTATTTTTCTCTATCCAAGTTAATATCCTATAATAGTGGTATATTAATGAGTTGTATTTTTACCAAGAATATGGGTAAGATTTTTTTCATCCATTAGTAAGACTCTGTAGATATTTCATTAATTGTTTATTATATAATTTTGGTCCACTATTTTCCTTAATAAATTGAGAATTATAGTCTTAATCTACTGTATGATCTATTTTAAAATGAGCATAAAAGGCATGATTCTTATTTAAAAATTTATATTTATCATTTAATTCATTGAATGTATCTTCCATCAATTTCACATTATTCAAAAAATTCATCACTATAAGTATTCTCATCATTATTTTCATTCTATAAATGATTTTGAATTATGATCAAGAGATTTAATAAAAATATTTAATACCTCTAAAGTATTTTTCATAAAAAACAAATTAGATTTATCAATATTTTCATGATTCTAATTCACAAGAACTATAATCATAATCCCTCTATGTGACTTTCATTTCCATTCTATTATTATTTATCTTATCATCATATTTCTTTAAATACTTGAGCTTAGGATAGTCTTATTTCATGTGTCCATTCCTTTTACATTCATAGAATATTATTTCATTGGAAGATTAATCCTTCTTGAAATATTTTCTCTTATTTCCTTTTAAAAACCTACCTTTTTAATTAAATTTGATGAATAGCTTATTCTTTTTTAGAAAAATTTCAAATTTCCAGACAGATTTTTCATTTCCTCGTTATTGTTAGCAAGTGATTATTCATCACTTGAACTTTCAGATTTTATCTACTCATTTTTTTAGATTCAAAAGTCATAAAGGATTTTGTCTTCCTTTATGGTTAATCCAATTCATATTTTTTTATTTTTAATTATTTTTTGTACATAATAATTATTCCAATTATCTCCTTTACTAGTAATTTGCTAATGTCACATTACTCTCTAATGGAAATTGATGTTCCTCTCCATCTTTATTGAAGGCGTCTGAGAAGTCAGATTATTTGTTAATTATAAGTAATTTTTTATCCCATTTAATTCATTATGTTAACAATATCATTAAAACTAGGATAAATATAAGAGATAGATTCATCAGGATTTATCTTAAAAGTATCATATTTGTTAGTGTATGTGTTTAAATGCATTTATTTAACATTAGAAGTTACTTTGTGAGATATAGAATGGGTGTCCATTATTTCAAAAAGAAATATAACATGAAGATGTTATATTAAATTCATCTTCTCTTAACACACAATATAGATCATTCATAGATATAAAATAAAAATTATATACTACTTTAGAAGAATCACTAAAAATAACTCTATCAATTTTAGGTTTTTCATATTTATCTTCAGTTACTGTCCAGATATAAAACCCTATACTTTCTAAGTGAATTTTCATTTTTATTTTCCATTGAGAGTAATTAATTCCATTAAAATAAGGAGGCTGATTAGTGGTAGTTCCTTCCTATCTATTATTATCCTTAATGAATTAAATTTAGATAAAATAGAAATGTACAATCATTTAATACAATTAGATCAAATTAAAAAAAATTGAAATCCTCTTATACCAAATTTCAATCATTGTAGAAAAATCAATAGGGGAGTGAATTAAGTTTCAAAAAAAATTATTTTTAAACTTAATTTAAAAAATAAATACCTAGATTTAATAAAATCCCTCAGTTGATCAAAATTTTTGAAATATATAAGTTTACTTTTCAAATAAATTATCAAAATAAAGAAAAATTCTTATTTAAAATAACATCAAAATTACTTCAACTTTTGAAACTAATTTACTTAACTAAACATAATATATAATACACCAATTAATATTAACTATCAGTGTAATGTTTTTTTCAATAATTTTAGAAAATTGATGCAGGTTTGACTTAAAGAAAACAAAACTGGTAAAGGTAAGTAAATAAGTTAAAAAAAAATATACCATAATGGAATTTTAACAAGGGGTTCAGTCTCAATAATGACATAATCCCCTACACTTGTAAGTCACCTACTTTTATTTCATTTATTATAAAATAATATGATCCACATCATGGATTGGGTTTCATAAACAACATTCAACAAGGTTGTCCAGGCATAGAGCCTCTTCCACAGTTATTCATGGGAAGATAAAGATATCGGGTTATCCAGGACCTATTCTATAGTTATTTTTATGAATAAAATTGTATTACACTACTGGAATTTAGGCTTTTCCCAACGGTAGTATACCAACGGTTTACTTAAACCGTTGGTATAGGGAGCCTTTGCCAACAGTTTAACAAAATCGTTGGCAAAGGGAATTTCGGTGGACCCTTTCCCAATGGTTCACTGGAACCATTGGGAAAGGGGTGCTATACTCACACCTTTCCCAACGGTTCAGTGGAACCGTTGGGAAAACTCACACCTTTCCCAACGGTTCATTGGAACCGTTGGGAAAGGGGTTCTAAACTCACACATTTCCCAACGGTTCACTGGAACCGTTGGGAAATGTGTGCCTTTGCCAACGGTTTTTATAAACCGTTGGCAAAGGTTTCCCCCAAATTCCAGATCGGGATCTCCTCTCCCCATTCGGACAGATCCCTAATTTATTCGCTCCGCTGCTCTCCCGAACCCCATCCGACTCCACTTCTCTCGCGAATCCAAACACCAGCACCCCCCATCCCAACAGGTACACCCCCGTACAAATAGGTAAAATTTGATCTCAACCATATTGTTGTAGTTGTTTTAATGAATAGATTTTTTCCAGGTGTTGGTGGTTTAATTTATTATTGAAATTAATATCTAAATAGGATATTGTTTGTGTTTGTGAAGACTTATTTAATGTTTTTGTATTCTATGTTTGGAAAGAGAGTGTTCAAAACATGTAAATCAGATTTGGGGGAGGCTATCTTGAACGTTTACATGTTTTGGATAATGGATTGTGGGAATTATGGATTGTGTTCAAACCAATTTGATATGTTTTGGATAATGGATTTTGGGGGTAGGGGGTGTCCACGGGGTGGGTGGGTTGTCCACGGGGGTGGGTGGGGGTGTTCACGGGGGTGGGAAAGGCTGTCCACGGGGGTGGGCGGGGCTGTCGAGGGGGTGGGCGGGGCTGTCGAGGGGGTGTGGGTTGTCCTGGGGGTCTGGGTGGGGTGTCCTGGTGGGGGAGGGGTGTGTGGAGTGTCCAGAGGGGGTGGTATGTCTAGGTGGTGGTGGTGGGGTTGCAGGGGAGGGGGTGTGGGCTATTTGGGAGGGTGGGCGGGGCTATCCAGGGGGGGTACGGGGTGTCCAGGGGGGTACGGGGGTGGGCGGGTTGTCCACAAGGGTGGATGGGTTGTCCATGGGGGTGGTCGGGCTGTCAAGGAGGGGTGGGCGGGCTGTCCAGGGGGGGTGGGTGGGCTGGCCACAGGGGGTAGGGGTGTCCAGGGGGGTGGGCGGGCTATCCAAGGGGGTGGGGGGTTGTCCATAGGGAGATTGGGTGTCGAGGGGGGTGGTTGGGCTGTCCACGGGGGTGGTTGGGCTGTCTAGGGGGTAGGGGGCGTCCACGGGGGTGGGTGGGTTGTCCACGGGGGTGGGCGGGGCTGTCCACGGGGGTGGGAAAGGCTGTCCACGGGGGTGGGAGGGGCTGTACAGGGGGTGTGGGCTGTCCTGGGGGTCTGGGTGGGGTGTCCTGGTGGGGTAGGGGTGTGTGGGGTGTCCAGGGGGGTTGGTATGTCTAGGTGGTGGTGGTGGGGTTGCAGGGGAGGGGGTGTGGGCTATTTGGGAGGGTGGACGGGGCTATCCCGTTGGGGTACGGGGTGTCCAGGGGGGTACGGGGGTGGGCGGGCTGTCCACAAGGGTGGACGGGCTGTCCACGGGGGTGGCCGGGCTGTCAAGGAGGGGTGGGCGGGCTGTCCAGGGGGGGTGGGTGGGCTGGCCACAGGGGGTGGCCGTGCTCTCGCGAACCCCCCGTCCGAACATCATCGACCCCCGTGGACAACCCACCTTTTATCCCAAATTCCATAGATTTATACATTATTTTATTATATTATGTCTCAAATTATCTAAAATATGTGTTTGATGTTCTTCATGTGACCTATCATAATTCCTTCTCATAATCTATAGTGATCATGGGAAGATCCCATGCATGATTCATGATCACTCAAATTATTCTGCAGATCATACATAATGGAAGCCTTACAGGATGTGAGATGATTATATCTATGAAATCTACTCAGGTACCTGGTGAGGAAGTGCATATTAATTCAAAAAGGTAAATTGCATATGAGGATACCCTACTAATATGGTTATGGGATGAGGCATGCTCTGATGTGATAACAAATTAAGTTCTTGTTGGTTTTACATTTTTTCAATAACACATTAGTATGTTTTTTTCACATGTGTAGTTGATACCATGATTGTTTTCTTCCTTTATCGTTTACTTAAATGTATTTTCTATTGAAGTTCAATCCTATTGAATTGTTTATGACAAAATAACTTATATGAATTCTTTTTACAGAATGGACAGAAGTTGGATGTATGAAACCGATCGTATCTCAAGCGATTTTCAAAACAATTTGGAGAGCTTTATAGATTTTGCATTTCACAATGCTTCAGATAGTGGTCGCATACACTGCCCATGTTCCAATTGTGTTGGTAGACCTTGGTTGAGTCGTGAAGAAGTCAGCTACCACATAACCAAAAATGGTTTTCAAGCAAACTACTTTGTGTGGTATCACAATGGAGAGAAAATGAAATCTCAAATTGGTGATGATCGAAATGAAAGGACTGGAATGGAGAATTTGTTAGATGATCGGTTTTTGTTTATTCGTCATCATGAAAAAGAAAGGATTTCGACTCAAGAAGACGTCGATATGAGGACAACTGATGCATATAGTGAAAATGATTATATTGATAGGGTGAAAAAATTGAATGATGCTGCCACGACTCTAGTATATCGACAATGCGATAAAATGAAAAAGCTAGAATTTTTAATCCGATTGTTTCATGGAAAAACTATGTATGGGATTTCTAATACAGCAATCGATTACATTCATACCCTCTTGAAGGATTTACTTCCAGATAATGCAGATATTCCCTCAAACCACTATATGGCATGGAAGTTAGTTGAAGAACTTGGATTTTCCAGAAACAAAATTCATGCTTGCCCGAAAGATTGCAGTTTATTCTGGGAAGAAACCGCTGAACGAAATGAATGTATAAAATGTGGCACATCCCGCTGTAAGTCAAAATATGATGGAACACCATCCCGCGTTCCACAGAAAGTAATGTGGCACTTTCCATTGATCCCCAGACTCCAGAATCTTTTTATGTCTGATGACATATCAATAAAAATGAGATGGCATGATACCGAGAGAAAGAAGACTAATGATGAGTTGGTTCATCCTGCAGATGGATTTGCATGGCAGAGATTTGATGCTCGACATCCTGATTTTGCAGCTGACGTGCATAATGTGAGGCTGGGTCTTTCATGCGACGGTTTTAATCCGTTTGGGCAGATGCTTACTTCGCACAGCACATGGCCAGTTTTTATACACATTTATAATCTTCCCCCATGGTTGTGTATGAAAAAATCTTTCACTTTCATGAGTATACTCATATCTGGTCCTTCTGATCCCGGCATTGATATTGATGTATACATGCAACCTTTAATAAAAGAGTTGAAACTTCTTTGGGATGTGGGTGTGCGCACATAGGATGCATGTTTGAAAGACATATTTCAGATGCGTGTTGTGCTTATGTGGACGATCAATGATTTTCCGGATTATGCAATGATGTCTGGATGGAGCACAAAGGGAAAACTGTCATGTCTAGTTTGTATGAAGAATACACGATTCAGAAGACTGAAACATCGTTGTAGTTTCAGTTTTATGGGACATCGACGATTTTTGCCAAAGGATCATCCATATAGAATGAATCGTCGAAGATTTGATAATACTATAGAGACCGATGATCCACCTCAGCGTATGTCTGGAACTGATGTGCTTAATTAATTGAAAGGTTTCAGTTTTTCGTTCGGGAAGGGTCAAATGAAATCTGGAAAGAGAAAGAATGTTTCCACAGAAACCTGTTACAATTGGAGGAAGAGGAGTATCTTTTTTGATTTTCCTTATTGGTCAACCAATTTGCTACGTCATTGCTTAGACGTAATGCATATTGAAAAGAATATATGTGAAATGTTGCTTTCAGTTCTTCTAAATGTCAAGGGGAAGACAAAAGATGATTTACGATCTCGACGTGACTTTGTGGATTGGGGCATCAGACCAGAATTGCATCCTGTGTGTATCAGTGAAAATAAATGGCAACTTCCATGTGCTTCTTATGTGATGACACCTACTGAAAAAAAACAATTTTTGGAATTATTAGAGACTATTAGAGTTCCTGATGGCTATTCAATCAACATATCTAAACGGGTCAACAGAAGAGAGTTGAAGCTAAAATCTTTGAAGACTCATGATTATCACGTTCTACTTCATGAGTTGCTTCCAATAGCAATCTGTCATCTTTTGTCCAATAATGTAAGGGTGGGTGTTATTTGGTTGTGCCATTTTTTTAGAGATCTTTGTGCTAATAAGTTGTCCAAGTCTTTCTTGCAAAAAATGTTGACAGATGCCCCATTAATTTTGTGTGAGTTGGAGAAAATATTTCCCCCATAATTTTTCACATGCATGCTGCATCTGACTGTCCATATTCCAACTGAAATACTTCTCGGAGGACCTGTTTCTTTTCGTTGGATGTATCCAACTGAAAGAAATATGTTCACATTAAAGTCTTATGTTCGAAACAAGAATCATCCCGAAGGTTCTATCGTGAACGGTTACTTAGCTCAAGAATGTATGGATTTCTGTTCAATGTATTTGTCTGATCTTACTACAAGAATGAACAGACCAATGAGAAATGAAGAAGAACAATATGAGAAAATTGAACCCAGTTTTCCATCACTTCCTCAAACAGGAGGAATTCCTGGATCATATACATTGAATACATTAAGCCATGAAGAGCGGGAGATGGCACATCGCACAGTTTTGTTCAACTGTGATTTGTTCGATGACTATATCAGGTAACAAAATTGAATATGTATATCTTACATATATATCTGTTAAACTATTCATATTTTTTATCTACAGGGAACATAAAAAAATGATAAATAGGAAGCATCGTTCTTTATCTTTGAGAAGGAGAGAGACTTTTCATAGCAAAGAGTTTTCTGCTTGGTTAAAATTGAAGGTAAAAATATTACTGTTTAAATTAATTATTTCAATATTTACTTAAGTTTAACTGTCATTTATATTGCAGGTATTGAGTTTGTCTGTTGACTCTGTCTCTGAGGAAATAAGAGCTTTGGCTTTTGGTCCTAATACCGTGGTTCGTGACTGTAAATCAATTGTTATCAATGGGTACAGATTTATTGTCACTGAACGAGCCAAAAACATGAGAACACAACATGATGGTATTATGGTTACTACCACAACAGATTGTTATGCCAGTGCATCAGATAGTAGACCGCGACTTGAAAATGTGGGTTATTATGGAGTCATTGAGAAAATAATAATATTGGATTATTACTCTCATGGACGAGTCACAATGATGAAATGTCATTGGTTTGATTCGATGATGAGACATGGCACATTTATTGATGATTGTGGATTTTGAGTAATTAATATGACCCGCACTCTTGCTACCGAAGAACCATATGTGTTGGCATCAATGGCTAAACAAGTTTTTTATGTCAAAGATCAACTTCAACCTGAATTTGGTGTCATAGTTGAAGTAATTCCAAGACATATTTTCGATGATGCTGATGATGGAATTGACATTGTCCCTATTGCCATTGGAACCAATCCATTTATTTCTTTTGATGACTCCAATAGCTCAATTGTTAGAGTTGATTGTGAACCTGAAGTTGTGGTTGGAAATATATAGAATCATTCATCCATGTTCTCAATTCTTTTGGTTTACCTCGAGTTGGGTTGTTAAGGTTGGTAATATTCATATTTATTTAGTATTGATCACAAATATGTTTTAGCTGACCGTTATGTGAATTTTCAATGTTTATTGGTTGCTGTTTTATTTGAATTGCATTTTCTAATTTGGAATTGAACTGTATTCAAACCAAATCAAACAATATTTCTAACTTGGTGAACATTACAACTTGTATGTTTTATTAAATTCATTCAATCTCTTCTAAAACAATTGATAGCTAAATTACCAATGAATCCCCTCATTCCCTCATATATTTAGTTTTTTGGTTTACACATTAATTTTCTTTTTCTAATTAATTATATATTTGTTTTCAAATGCAGGAAATGCAGCCAATTGAAGAGAGACGAAGAAAAAAAATGGCAGAGAACAATCGTCGGATGGAGGAGATGGGCATTCCACCATTAGTGCCTACAGTGAGTACTTTATTTCAAATATATATATATATATATATATACAGAATATATAATGTCATGTGATTAATTTTTTTTTAAACTTTTTTGTAGGATCCACCATTACATCGACAGTTATTCGACGAGGAGCCTAGTACTGGTCCTAGTACTCAGGCCGGTGGTGCGAGTAGGGTTTGTACCAAAGGTGGACGTAGAGCTGCGCGTGCCCGACTAGACCCTGCCCCTCCCACTGACATTTCAGCCTTCCCACATTCTGATCCCGGTGTGTCGTTAGGGACACACGGGGTATTTAGGCCTCCTATGTTTTCGCTACCTTCTGCATCTTCTGCCCCATCATTTTCACATCCCATGATGATTCCCACTCCCCAGTCAGCATCAGGTCATACAGTTGTTCCATATTCTTTTCCTTGTACTTCTGTCTCTCCGAGCTTTTATATTCCATCGTCTTCGACTCCTGTTCCACCAGAGGGTGTTCCATCAGGTTCTGTGGATCCGGCGCCACTCATTGATTAGACTAGCGCAGGTATATTTATAAAACCCTAACAAATTTTTATAGTAATATTTATTTTCATTATAACATGTTTTGATAAAATATTTGTTTTTCTTTCATGACAGATACATCTACTGACAGGAGGTGGGGGCGGGGCCGTACACGCATGTGTTCGGTGTGGAACTGTCGCACACAGGTTATGGTGGAATATAATGAAGACAATCAGATGGTTGAGAAAACAGGGCAGCAATGTCGGATTTTTCTGGCGACGCTTGCCAAATACTCTGACATCATTCCCGTCAGCCCGCTGTCGTGGAGACATTTTCCACATGAGGTCAAAGATAGATCTAGGGCAGAGATATGGGTAAAAAAATCTGTTGTATTTAATGCCATGAATTATTTTTGTATTTATATGAATTAATATTTTGATTTCAGCTTCGATTTAATTTTCCTGATGGTGAGGGTGCATGACTGGAACGTCTAAAGGATTTAGGCGAGCATTGGAGAGCCTACAAGCATGATCTGTATATTGGCTGGCGTGCTAGAGTTGGCACTGAGTTAGAGGGGGTACCAGTCGTGGATGATTGTCCTATAGAGCAGTATCGTTAGATGATTACTCATTGGACGAGTACCCAGTTTAAGGTATAAATTACATTTGAGGTATTTAAATAATAACTTTCTAGTTTTGAATTAATATTATCCTTTGCATTATCGAATTTTATTTAGGAATCATCTGGAAAAAATAAAAAAACATTGATGCAAAAAAATACCTCCATACACTAGGACGCACGACGATGTCGGATCATGAGAGGCAGCAGGTATGACAATTGTTTATAAGTTTTCTTTACGACTTACATTTTCTTTTGTTTCCTCAATTATTTAATCATTTGCTAAAGTTTTTATATAACTTTTGTTTTCAATGTCATTGTAGAGGCAAGTACAAAATATTGAAAGACGTGTGCCTCGAGAAAAACTGTTTTGCTCGAGTAGACGAAAAAAGGATGGAAGTGCTGTCAACGAAGCGACTCAGTAGCAGATTGTAAGTTTTAATCTATTGATTTTATATTTTAATATCTATTTCATAACTTAATAATATATTTATATTTGTAACAGGATGCTTTAGAGGCCCTCGATGCCCAAGAAGCAGACAATTTTGGGCCATCTGATCACTTACATCAGGTGTTGGGAGAGGATCATTCTGGCAGAGTACGCTGCCGACCTAGGATAGCCCCGACGAGGTATTGGCCTACCTCAGGTATGAGTTGTAGTGCCACCGAGATGCAGAAAGTTAGGGCACAGGCAGAACAGGCTGAGAAAAGGGCCACAGAGACGGCAGAACAGTCTGCTAGGGCAAACAGTGCATTTATGAAATTTATTGAAGTTCTACGTCCAACACTTCCAGCAGAGGCCAGCCCAGCGATTGATGAATACATGTCGTCGATACATTCTATATATGGTGCACCAGGTGGTAGTTCCAGTGGTGGTCAGGCCGATGTCCAGCTTGAAGATGATGATGGCGAGGAGTCTGATGCGGAAGAGGAGGGAGATGAGGAGGGCGAGGAGGAGGGCGAAGGCGAGGAGGAAGGCGCTGTGGAGGGTGAGGACGATGAGGAGGAGGATGACGAGGGTGATGATGATGATGATGATGATGGTGATGGTGATGCTGATGTGGGACATATTTATCCGTTCCAGTGGTGGTCCCGCCTAAATCCGAGATGCGGTGTGGTCGGGACCACTCTAAGTGACTTTCTTTTGTTTAAAATGGACAGTATTTGAAGTACATACAGAAAACCGACCAAACGCATTCGGATTCTATTGAAACTTTAGGAGAACGATCCATGAGTCATATGTGACGTGTACGAGTCAATTCCACCTCAATACAAGGCGCAGTGTGTCCGACACCACTCAAAGTGTCTCTATTTTGTTTAAAATGGACTTCATTTTTAGTGAAAACAAAAAATGACATACGGAAAACCAACCAAACGCATTCAGTTTCTTTTGAAACTTTAGGAGAACGATCCATGGGTCATATGTGACGTGTACGAGTCAACGCCACCTCAATACGAGGCGCGGTGTGGATGACACCACTCAAAGTGTCTCTATTTTGTTTAAAATGGACAGTATTTTGGCCGTTTATGACACCAGAACTGCGTTGTCGGTCACCGCGGGCACATGGCACGTCCGATTGGCATTCCGTCTGCGCGTACACGTCACGAATAATAATTAGAATGTTTCACGGTGGTTTCAGGTCAATCCGAGGTCATCCGCTATGAATTTGACCGTTGGACGCCCGTTTTGGCCGCTTATGACACCAGAACTGTGTTGTCGGTCACCGCGGGCACACGAAACGTCCGATTGACGTTCCGTATGCTCGACCACTTCATAAATCACTCACCAGTATTTGTCGTCTGATTTCAGGCCATTCCGAAATCGTTCGTCCCATTTGGACCACCCTCACGCGCGTTTACGAAGCGCACGCATCACTTAAAACAAGAATATTGAGCCGTACCGCGCAAACCGCACGTCCGATTGATGTGCCGTCTACGCGTACATGTCACGAATAATAATTAGAATGTTGCACGGTGGTTTCAGGTCAATCCGAGGTCGTCCGCTATGAATTTGACCGTTGGACGCCCGTTTTGGCCGTTTATGACACCAGAACTGCGTTGTCGGTCATCGCGGGCACACAGCACGTCTGATTGATGTGCCGTCTACTCGACCACTTCAGAAATCACTCACCCGTATTTTTCATCTGATTTCAGGCCATTCCGACTTTGTTCGGCCTGTTTGGACCCCCCTCACGCGCGTTTACGAAGCACGCGCATCACTTAAAACACGAATATTGAGCCGTACCGCGCAAACCGCACGTCCGATTGGCGTGCCATCTGCACGTACACGTCACGAATAATAATTAGAATGTTACATGGTGGTTTCAGGTCAATCTGAGGTCGTCCGCTATGAATTTGACCGTTTGACGCCCGTTTTGGCCGTTTATGACACCAGAATTGCGTTGTCGGTCACCGCGGGCACACGGCACGTCCGATTGACGTGTCGTCTGCTTGACCACTTCATAAATCACTCACCTGTATTTTTCGTCTGATTTCAGGCCATTGCGAAATCGTTCGGCCCTTTTGGACCACCCTCACGCGCGTTTACGAAGCGCGCGCATCACTTAAAACACGAATATTGAGCCGTATCGCGCAAACCGCACGTCCGATTGACGTGTCGTCTACGCGTACACGTCACGAATAATAATTAGAATGTTTCACGGTGGTTTTAGGTCAATCCAAGGTCGTCCGCTATGAATTTGACCGTTTGACGCCCGTTTTGGCCGTTTATGACACCAGAACTGCGTTGTCGGTCACCGCGGGCACACGGCACGTCTGATTGACGTGATGTCTGCTCGACCACTTCAGAAATCACTCACCCGTATTTTTCTTCTGATTTCAGGCCATTCCGACTTTGTTCGGCCCGTTTGGACCCCCCTCACGCGCGTTTACGAAGCGTGCGCATCACTTAAAACACGAATATTGAGCCGTACCGCGCAAACCGCACATCCAATTGGCGTTCTGTCTACGCTTACACGTCACGAATAATAATTAGAATGTTGCACGGTGGTTTCAGGTCAATCTGAGGTCGTACGCTATGAATTTGACCGTTTGACGCCCGTTTTGGCCGTTTATGACACCAGAACTACGTTGTCGATCACCGCGGGCACACGGCACGTCCGATTGACGTTCCGTCTGCTCGACCACTTCATAAATCACTCACCCGTATTTGTCGTCTGATTTCAGGTCATTCCGAAATCGTTCGGCCCATTTGGACCACCCTCATGCGCGTTTACGAAGCGCGCGCATCACTTAAAACACGAATATTGAGTCGTACCGCACAAACCGCACATCTGATTGATGTGTCGTCTGCGCGTACACATCAAGAATAATAATTATAATGTTTCACGGTGGTTTCAGGTCAATCCAAGGTCGTCCGCTATGAATTTGACCGTTTGACGCCCGTTTTGGCCGTTTATGACACCAGAACTGCGTTGTCGGTCACCGCGGGCACACGGCACGTCCGATTGACGTGCCGTCTGCTCGACCACTTAATAAATCACTCACCCGTATTTGTCGTCTGATTTCAGGCCATTCCAAAATCGTTCGGCCCGTTTGGACCACCCTCACGCGCGTTTACGAAGTGCGCGCATCACTTAAAACACAAATATTGAGCTGTACCGCGCAAACCGCACGTCCGATTGACGTGCCGTCTGCGCGTACACGTCACGAATAATAATTACAATGTGTCACGGTGGTTTCAGGTCAATCTGAGGTCGTCCGCTATGAATTTGACCGTTGGACGCCCGTTTTGGCCGTTTATGACACCAGAACTGCGTTGTCCGTCACCGCGGGCACACGGCACGTCCGATTGACGTGCCGTCTGCTCGACCACTTCATAAATCACTCACCCGTATTTGTCGTCTGATTTCAGGACATTCTGAAATCTTTCGGCCTGTTTGGACCACCCTCATGCGCGTTTACGAAGCGCGCGCATCACTTAAAATACGAATATTGAGCCGTACCACGCAAACCACACGTCTGATTGACGTGCCGTCTGCGCGTACACGTCAAGAATAATAATTAGAATGTTTCACAATGGTTTCAGGTCAATACGAGGTCGTCCGCTATGAATTTGACCATTGGACGCCCGTTTTGGCCGTTTATGACACCAGAACTGCGTTGTCGGTCACCGCGGGCACACGGCACGTCCGATTGACATGCCGTCTACTCAACCACTTCATAAATCACTCACCCGTATTTTTCGTCTGATTTCAGGCCATTCCGAAATTGTTCGGCCTGTTTGGACCACCCTCACGCGCGTTTACGAAGCACGCGCATCACTTAAAACACGAATATTGAGCTGTACCGCGCAAACCGCACGTCCGATTGACGTTCCGTCTGCGCGTACATGTCACGAATAATAATTATAATGTTGCACGGTGGTTTCAGGTCAATCTGAGGTCGTCCGCTATGAATTTGACCGTTGGACGCCCGTTTTGGCCGTTTATGACACCAGAACTGCGTTGTCGGTCACCGTGGGCACACGTCACGTCCGATTGACGTGTCTTCTGCTCGACCACTTCAGAAATCACTCACCCGTATTTGTCGTCTGATTTCAGGCCATTCCGATTTCGTTCGGCCCATTTGGACCCCCCTCACGCGCGTTTACGAAGCGCGTGCATCACTTAAAATACGAATATTGAGCCGTACCGCGCAAACCGCACGTCCGATTGACGTGAAGTCTGCGTGTACACGTCACAAATAATAATTAGAATGTTTCACGGTGGTTTCAACTCAATCCGAGGTCGTCTGCTATGAATTTGACCGTTGGACGCCCGTTTTGGCCGTTTATGACACCAGAACTGCGTTGTCGGTCACCGAGGGCACACGGCACGTCCGATTGACGTTCCGTCTGCTCTACCACTTCATAAATCACTCACCCGTATTTTTCGTCTGATTTCAGGCCATTCCGACTTCGTTCGGCCCGTTTGGACCACCCTCACGCGCGTTTACGAAGCGCGTGCATCACTTAAAATACGAATATTGAGCCGTACCGCGCAAACCGCACGTCTGATTGACGTGCCGTCTATGCGTACACGTCACGAATAATAATTAGAATGTTTCACAGTGGTTTCAGGTCAATCCGAGGTCGTCTTCTATGAATTTGACCGTTGGACGCCCGTTTTGGCCGTTTATGACACCAGAACTGCGTTGTCGGTCACCGCAGGCACACGGCACATCCGATTGACGTTTTTTCTACTCGACCACTTCATAAATCACTCACCCGTACCTGTCGTCCGATTTCAAGCCATTCCGAAATCGTTCGGCCCGTTTGGACCACCCTCACGCGCGTTTACGAAGCGCGCGCATCACTTAAAACACGAATATTGAGTCGTACCGCGCAAACCGCACGTCCGATTGACGTGACGTCTGTGCGTACATGTCACTAATAATAATTAGAATGTTTCACGGTGGTTTCAGCTCAATCCGGGGTCGTCCGCTATGAATTTGACCGTTGGACGCCCGTTTTGGCCGTTTATGACACCAGAACTACGTTGTCGGTCATCGCGGGCACACGGCACGTCCGATTGACGTGCCGTCTGATCGACCACTTCAGAAATCACTCACCGTATTTGTCGTCTGATTTCAGGCTATTCCGACTTCGTTCGGCCCGTTTGGACCCCCCTCACGCGCGTTTACGAAGCGCGTGCATTACTTAAAATACGAATATTGAACCGTACTGCGCAAACCGCACGTCCGATTGACGTGCCGTCTACGCGTACACATCACGAATAATAATTAGAATGTTTCACGGTGGTTTCAGCTCAATCTGAGGTCATCCTCTATGAATTTGACCGTTGGACGCCCGTTTTGGCCGTTTATGACACCAGAACTGCGTTGTCGGTCACCGCGGGCACACGGCACGTCCGATTGACGTGCCGTCTGCTTGACCACTTCATAAATAACTCACCCGTATTTGTCGTCTGATTTCAGGCCATTCCGACTTCGTTCGGCCCGTTTGGACCCCCCTCACGCGCGTTTACGAAGCGCGCGCATCACTTAAAATACGAATATTGAGTCGTACCGCGCAAACCGCATGTCTGATTGACGTTCCGTCTACGCGTACACGTCATGAATAATAATTAGAATGTTGCACGGTGGTTTCAGCTCAATCTGAGGTCGTCCGCTATGAATTTGACCGTTGGACGCCCGTTTTGGCCGTTTATGACACCAGAACTGCGTTGTCGGTCACCGCGGGCACACGGCACGTCCGATTGACGTGCCGTCTGCTCAACCACTTCATAAATCACTCATCCGTATTTTTCGTTTGATTTCAGGCCATTCCGAAATCGTTTGGCCCGTTTGGACCACCCTCACACGCGTTTACGAAGCGCGCACATCACTTAAAACACGAATATTGAGTCGTACCGCGCAAACCACACGTCCGATTGACGTGCCGTCTGCGCGTACACATCACGAATAATAATTAGAATGTTTCACGGTGGTTTCAGGTCAATCTGAGGTCGTTCGCTATGAATTTGACCGTTTGACGCCCGTTTTGGCCGTTTATGACACCAGAACTGTGTTGTCGGTCATCGTGGGCACACGGCACGTCTGATTGACGTGAAGTCTGCTCAACCACTTCATAAATCACTCACCCGTATTTTTCGTCTGATTTCAGGCCATTCTGAAATCGTTCGGCCCGTTTGGACCACCCTCACGCGCGTTTACGAAGCGCGCGCATCACTTAAAATACGAATATTGAGCCGTACCGCGCAAACCGCACGTCCGATTGACCTTTCGTCTGCGCGTACATGTCACGAATAATAATTAGAATGTTTCACAGTGGTTTCAGGTCAATCCGAGGTCGTCCGCTATGAATTTGACCGTTGGACGCCCGTTTTGGCCGTTTATGACACCAGAACTGCGTTGTCGGTCACCGCGGGCACACGGCACGTCCGATTGACGTGCCGTCTGCTCGAACACTTCATAAATCACTCACCCGTATTTTTCGTCTGATTTCAGGCCATTCCGAAATCGTTCGGCCCATTTGGACCACCCTCACGCGCGTTTACGAAGCGCGCACATCACATAAAACACGAATATTGAGCTTTACCGCGCAAACCGCACGTCTGATTGACGTGCCGTCTGCGCGTACATGTCACGAATAATAATTATAATGTTTCACGGTGGTTTCAGGTCAATCCAAGGTCGCCCTCTATGAATTTGACCGTTGGACGCCCGTTTTGGCTGTTTATGACACCAGAACTGCGTTGTCGGTCACCGCGGGCACACGGCACGTCCGATTGACGTTCTGTCTGCTCGACCACTTCAGAAATCACTCACCCGTATTTGTCGTCTGATTTCAGGCTATTCCGACTTCGTTCGACCCGTTTGGACCCCCCTCACGCGCGTTTACGAAGCGCGCGCATCACTTAAAAGACGAATATTGAGCCGTACCGCGCAAACCGCATGTCCGATTGACGTGCCGTCTGCGCGTACACATAACGAATAATAATTAGAATGTTTCACGGTGGTTTCAGCTCAATCTGAGGTCGTCCACTATGAATTTGACCGTTGGACGCCCGTTTTGGCCGTTTATGACACCAGAACTGTGTTGTCGGTCACCGCGGGCACACGACACGTCCGATTGACGTGCCGTCTGCTCGACCACTTCATAAATCACTCACCCGTATTTGTCGTCTGATTTCAAGCCATTCCGATTTCGTTCGGCCCGTTTGCACCCCCCTCACGAGCGTTTACGAAGCGCGCGCATCACTTAAAATACGAATATTGAGCCGTACCGCGCAAACCGCACGTCCGATTGACGTGCCGTCTGCGCGTACACGTCAAGAATAATAATTAGAATGTTTCATGGTGGTTTCAGCTCAATATGAGGTCGTCCTCTATGAATTTGACCGTTGGACGCCCGTTTTGGCCGTTTATGACACCAGAACTGCGTTGTCGGTCACCGCGGGTACACGACACATCCGATTGACGTGCCGTCTGCTCGACCACTTCATAAATCACTCTCCCGTATTTTTCGTCTGATTTCAGGCCATTCCGACTTCGTTCGGCCTGTTTGGACCCCCCTCACGCGCGTTTACGAAGCGCGCGCATCACTTAAAACACGAATATTGAGTCGTACCGCGCAAACCGCACGTCCGATTGACGTGCCGTCTGCGCGTACATGTCACGAATAATAATTAGAATGTTTCATGGTGGTTTCAGCTCAATCTGGAGACGTGGTGTGGCCGGCACCACTCAAAGTGTCCGTCTTTTGTTTCAAAAGGACGTCATTTTAAGTGAAAAACATCAACTGACATACGGAAAACCGACCAAACGCATTCGGAATCTGTTGATAATTTATCCCAACAATCCATGGGTCATATGTGATGTGTAAGAGTCAACCCCGTCTAAATCCGAGATGCGGTGTGGCCGGTACCACTCTGACTGTGTCTCTTTTGTTTAAAATGGACAAGATTATAAGTGAAATAAACAACTGACATATGAAAAACTGACCAAACGCATTCGGAATCTGTTGAAAATTTAGGACAATGATTCATGGGTCATATGTTACGTGTACGAGTCAACCACGCCTCAATCCGAGTCGCGGTTTGTCTGAGAACACTCTAAGTGTATCTCTTTTCTTTAAAATGGACTACATTTTAAATTCCTACGGAAAACCAACCAAACGCATTCTGATTGTGTTTATATTTTAGAACAACAATCCATGGGTCATTTGTGATGTGTACGAGTTAACCCCGCCTCAATACGAGGCGCGGTGTGGCCGACACCATTCAAAGTGTCTCTCTTTTATTTAAAAAACACTTCATTTTAAGTGAAAACAACAACTGACATACGAAAAACCGACCAAACGATTTCGGAATATGTTGATACTTTAGGACAACGATCAATGAGTCATTTGTGACGTGTACAAGTTAACCTCGCCTCAATCCAAGGCACGGTGTGACCGGTATCATTCCAGATGTATGTATTTTGTTTAAAATGGATATCATTTCTATTAAAAATATATGGTATATGAAAAACCAATCAAATTATGAATTGAATTCCGGATTCCACATATGATTGTCATCTAAATTTTAAAATGAACTCTAAATGAATTATGTATGTTTATAATTATGTTATGAATTTTACTTTAATTATGGATGTGTATATTTTCAGGATGCATTATATGTGTTAGGTTGGTTGGTTTGCATTATTTGTATGTGTTGGTTTGTTCTCTATATGTATGCATTATATGTGTTACAGGTACAATAATTGGATTGAAAAATGAATTGAAAACGAGGGCATAATTGTATTGAAAATTAAATTGAAACTGAGGGTGAATGCCCAAAAACCAGACCTGCTGTGCAAATTGCAGGCTGTTGTGCAATTTGCACAGCAAAGCCTATGCCAACGGTTTGAAAACCGTTGGCATAGGCTCTATAGCTGTTTTTACCAACGGTTCAAGGAACCATTGGTAAAAGCACCCTATCCCAACGGTTTGAAACCGTTGGGATATCCTGTTGTATGGTTGTTTTTACCAACGGTTCTATGAACCGTTGGGAAAGAAAATTTTCTGATGATTTCCCAACGGGCCAAACCGTTGGGAAAGGCCTTTCCCAACAGTTTGGCAGAACCGTTGGGATAGGTTGATTTTTTCTAACCTATCCCAACGGTTCTCTGTAAACCGTTGGGAAAAGCCTTTCCCAACGGCTTACTTCCCTACGGTTTGCAGAACCGTTGGTATAACATATACCAACGGTTCTGCAGCCTTTCCCAACGGTTCTAAACCGTTGGGAAATGCTGGATTTCTAGTAGTGTTATTTGAGAGAGTATCAAGTACTCTCCACTTTAATACTGGATAACATCATTCTATAGATAAATAGAGTAATAAAAAACACGACTCAAAAGTTAAGGATAAAAATAGAAGTGATTAAGAATAATAAAATGTGATGTATCTTAATCTGAATATATTTTTTTCTATATCCTTTTATTTTTTATTTGGAAAAATGTTATAGAAGGTTCACAACATGTTAAAGGAAAAAATATTTTTTTTAGAGTCTTCTTTATTGCAAGGGATCACATGTAAAGGATCCTCTATTTTTATTTATGAGAGAATGTATGCACAATCCTCTACTTCACATGATCATATTTCTCTTCTAAAAATGATCTTTATCTAAAATTATACATTGAAAAATAATTAATACAAAATTAAATGCACTGAATCTTTAATTAATGCATTGAAAATCTAGTTGTTGGAGATTTAAAATTCCCTATGAGAATAATGTAGTCGGTTTTCATATAGTTGATTGTAGATTCAAATAGTTTATTTCTATATAATTGATCTCATAAATATAGGTTATTTCCACATATTCATTCCGTGAAATATATGAATGATCACATAGGTTTTTTTCATGTAGATGATTTACTAAAGGTATGGGATAGTCAGTTCATTTGAATTTGTTGTAGGCATTTCACTTTTTTCTGTAAGTTTTTCTTTGTGTGGTCACCATAGTAATAGACATAATTAGCATATTAATTAATGAAAAAATATACATACCATGATATGGTATGTTTATTTATTAATACAGTGGGTATTTTATTTCATAATCACTAAAATGATTCATATAGTCAGGTAAACAATAGGTACAACTCTGGCTCATTATAGGTTGATTGCACATGCGGTAAAGTGATTCTCAAAATACGGTAATCTAAATCATAAATTAGTGGTTATTTAATTAATTATAAAAAATTAAACATATAAATCATATTAATTAGATTTTTCATTTGATAAGGTGATGTATAAAATTTATTAAGTTGACTCGGTCACTTGACCATCACACGGTAAGGTGGCACGGTGAGCTCCACACTTAGCCATTTTTTGAATGATTTGGATAGAAAAAGCATAGAAAGAGTAAACATAAAATTTATTAATAATAATATAAATATGAATTGTGATCATTTAAATAATTAGGCATTGGTCTATTCCAATAGATACATTTTCAGAATCATTCGTGAAGGCAGCACATGGAAAATGAACCCCATTGTTTTATTGAGACAGTGTGTTGTACGTACATGCGAGAACTGCTATCATTCCATTAATGAGTTAAAGGGTAAGATATTTGATGGTATATTAATTTTTAAGACTCTATATCATTTCATATATATCACATTTCTTCATTTAATTTGTCCTTATTACATTCCATGTAAATTATTAGTAAAAATTGAATCACATCACTTTCCAAGGCGATATCCCACCCTAAACACAGGTGAAGGTATCATAGTTCAAATGGTATAGAACATAATAACATATTTGTAATATTATAATTCCATAAGTATTATAATTTCATAAATATTAGATATAAACATTAAATCAATCATTGTATAAAAACATGATATGTGTTGATGGAGAACAAGTTACATCGTTTCGTGAGGTGGTAGTTTTTTGTACACATGATCGACAATTTTATTTCCCATTTGATTGAGTAGGAGATTGATAAATATTATTCCATAAAATAATAATGTCTCAATATATGGTATATATAGGTGTTATTATATTTTATTCTTTAATATATAATTAAAGGTGGAAAATGAAGAAAGAAAACATAAGTTCTTTATTAATACAATTACCATTTCTTAAAAAATCACCTTTGGATCCCATCTTAAGGACTATAGGGTAAGTCTTTTGGGAAGACCATAATATATAAAATGTTGATAATGATGTTTGGTGGATAATTTTTTTGGTTTTGGGAATCCAAATGGCTTGATAGGTGTGATAATGTGAAGGGAGGGAGTGGCATTTTATAAGTGGGGGAGAGGACAGACATGGAATTTTTTAAAAGTATAAAGTTTTACCATGTTTTTCACATTCAAAAAGATTCAAAAACTAGCCATTTTTGTTGGGACCAAGTTGAATATAGAGGTAAGTTTGAAGAGTTATATTTACAGAGTGTTGACTTTTATTGTCAAAGAGGATAAATCAATTCACTTTGTAAAATCCTTGACAAACCAGACGATGCTTTACTGATTTTATTTCATGAAAATCATAAGTTTGGAGAAATTGTGATTCAAGACTTATTAAGGAAAGGAGGATAAAATGTTATTCCAATCATATTTATTTTTGATTGGAATGATTAATATTGCTGGAATACAGGGAAGTTGCAATACTTTTCTTTGTAAATATGATGATGCTAAATGTGATCGGTCAAAGACTAAATATCATGAGAGATAAGTTACATGATGAAAGCAGTTGATTATTGAATAATCTATATGAAAGTGTATAAACATGGGTGTTCTTTCCGAAGAAAATACTTAAGGTGGCATTATTTCCCAGTGTTTTCCAAATTTTTGGGCCTCAAAATTGGGAGTTTGATGTTGGTAAAGAAAGGTTTTCTTCAAAGGATTGAAACATATGAATAACGGTGAAGAAAATTAGAAAATTAATTGAACCATGTACCATGGAACATGTTCCATGTACCATGTCTGGAAATGGTTCGCAGACCGCGTACGAGGCAGCTGGAATGGTACACAGAGTAGCTCGTGGATTTGAAAAGGGTTCACGGTGAAGGCGTATAGTAGAGGCTTACAGTACACGGAAGGCTAAAAGTTTGAAGCAGAAGGAGTTATAGTATGTGAGATGGTTTATCATTGGTGGAAGAGATGCAGTATGCATACTGAGAAGGAAAAATGGTATGTAGAATGCTTGTGGTTCACGACAGGAGAATTTGTATGCGGTGAAGGCTGTACCACATTGAAAATTGTGGTAAAATGGATTGGTATATTTTTCAGATTTATTTGCCTATATAATGGCCCCTAATCCCATCATTAAGTCAGAGTGAATTTTATAAGAAGATATCATCACTACGGAAGAATTTTGGAGAAGTACAAAGGGTTTGCAGAAGAGGATTCTGTATAGGAAGGAGTTCGCGGGAAGAAATTCTGCTAATAGAATTTTTTCACAGAAGAGATATTCCATGTAGGATGAAGTGGTACATGGAAGATATAAAGGTTTGTGGATTAATGGGAAGCAGTCTATAGAATAAGGTATTCCATAGAATTTGAAGCGATACGTGAAGGCAGTACGTGGAATCAGAAGCAGTACGCAGAGTAGAGGCAGTTCATAAGAGAAGAGCTATCTGCATAGAATTATCACTACACAGTACATGGAGGATAGAGTAAATACGTGGAGGAGGCAGGATAGTTCATAGAAGAGGCTGGTCAATTCACGGAGGACTTAAAAAAGTTTCTACCAGCTTCTAGGTAGAAAATAGAATAATTAATTTGAATGATATAATTTGTGAATGCTGATCAAGAAGCACCAAAACATTGAATTACCCTATTTGTGCTAAGATGGAGCAAATGGTCTTATGGATTGTTTTCCAAGTGCTATATGAGAGTAAGGTCGTATCCTAATCATTTTATTCTATTTCAAAGGATTTTTTTTAGTGGATTGTGTGGTACTTGATTGTTTTCGTATCATACTAAGGATGTAGCTACTCTTGTTGAGTAGTGAACCTTGTAAATCTTATGTTCTTATGGATGTGTGTTTTCATTATGTTCAACAGTGAAATAACTCTAATAGGAGTATAATATTGTTTTAAAAATAAGGAAACATAAAAGAAAATGAAATCACTAATTCACCCCTCCCTCTCTCAGTGATACTTGGATCCTGACTGGGCAACTATAATTGGTATCATATCGATAGGTTCCCTTCGTTTGTTCTTTGCTAAAGTTTTTAAGAGATGTTTTGATGGAGAATCTGAATTGTGTGAATAGTAAGGAGATTTCGATATTTTATGGGAAGAATTATCATATCTGGAAAGATATATTAATGCCTTATCTTATTTCTCTTGGGTATGAAGTTATTGAGGCTACAACAGATGGATTTTCTACTATTGATGACAAGGTTTATCTTACACCTATTGATAAGAAGAATATTGAGAATAATGGAAGATATAAAAATGAATAAATCTTATCTCTTTTTGAGAGTTATTTTTTAAGAGTGAAAAGTGTCTTTAAAGCTAAAGGAATCTGGGATAAGCTGAAGAACATCTATGAAGGAAATATAAAAGTGAAGAAGGAAAACCTTCAATTTTGGGGGCTGAAGTATGAAGACTTAAAAATGGGTGAGCTTGAATCTGTTGGGGACTTCTTTACCAGGTTAAATAACATTGTCAGTACAATCAAATGTCTTGGTGAAAAGTTGGAGGATTCTACAGTTGTTGAAAAGATCTTGAGAATTCTGCCCAATAAGTTTGATGTTAATGTTTCATAATTGGAAGACAGAGACTCTAAAACATTATCTCTGGATGATTTGAATAGCACTCTCATTACCAATGAAATGAGAAGGGAGAAGACTATGAAGAGAAAAACAAAATCTGACAGAGAAATGTCTTTTCGGGCTATAAAGAAAGAGAAGTCAAAGAAAATTCTTATTGAATATAAAGTTGGTGAATCCGATTCTAAAGATGAGGTATGTCAAATTTTTGATGAAATTTTATCATTTTTTCTAATAATTTGAAAATAGGTAGAGGGAAATACATAGGGAAATTCCCCTTGAAATGATTTGAATGCGGAGTCATTGGGAATTTTTCATATAACTATCCTCAAAGAAAGAAAGAAGAAGATAGTGATGTAGATGAAAGAAGACGAAGAAGGTCGAAGAATAAATAGGGTGATAAATATAAATATTCTAGAATATGGAAGGATAAAAAGTTCTTCAAATCGAAAAGAATAAGATTTTTAACTAAATATGATGAAGAAGAGGATAGCGAAGCTGAATCTGAAAAATCTTTTGTTGAGAAATCTATAGAGAATACCTTTATTTCAATAGTGAATAATGAAGATTACAGAAATAGTAGTTTTTAAGAAGAAGAAACTCAACTTGAATATCATCTCAAAGAAGAGTTGAAATGATGTTTGAGAAAGATCAGAATTCTTGAGAAGGAAAACTATAAGTTGATAAATTAATATTCTTCATTATACAATCAAGAAATTTTTCCTAATGATAATGTCAAGTTGGAAAAGGATATTGATGGTCTGATGAATTCTATTGTGAGTGAAAGGAATCATAATGAACATCTAGAAGTAAAGTTGAAGGCAAAAGAAGAAGAGTCATAACTTTTCCAACTAAAACTTTCTGAAGCTAAATAAAGGAATATAAGTTTTAAAAACTCTACCTCTGAGGCTGGTGAAAGTTATAGTAAGAATGAACCAAATAAGTGTCAGAAAAATTTACCTTCAAAGGTTGATAAGAAAGATGGAATTGGTTTTGATAAGAACAATACTGGAAAGGCTATATATGTATCCAAAGTTAGCAATGCCAAAAATCAGAAGTACCAAAAAAATATGAGTTCATAAATATTTCTACTACTTTTGGTTCTGATAATTCTAAACATAAATCTAAGTTAAAGAAAAAATTTATGATTGAAAATGAGAAGACTGATGGTCTGTAGAGTTATGTTAAGAAGAGTGTTGAGAAGCATGTTCACAACTCCGATCATTATGGAAGTTTCAAAGAAAAATATTCATTCTATGTCTATTACTGGTATTGTGGTGGATTTAGACACATGTAAAATATGTGTTAGTTCAACCAGAAACATTACTATTATTCCACATGTTATGGAATACAAGGTTTTAGGGGGAGTCAATCCCCTTACAAGAATAAGTACGAGATGGAATTTTAGAATAAATCTAAGATGGTTGGTGTGAAAGTTGAAAATAGGTTCCAACCATTGGAAACTATTTGTGAAAGATGTTAACATCATAGACATCTTGCTAAGGGATGTATTGTTTTTTCCATCACAACAAAAGGTTCTTAAAAAATATTAGAATTTGGAGGTGAAGAATGAAAAGGGAGAATATAGAGAACTTGTTTTTGAAACCTATTTGAAAGCTACAAAAGGAGAACATCCATGGATTATTGATAGTGGGTGTTCTTATCATGTGAAAGGAGACTTAAAGTTTATGAAGAATGTGAAAGACTTCAAATAAGAAACAGGATCATTTGGAAATGATGAATCTCTGAGGATCAAAGTTATTAGATCAGCCATCATCGAGAAATAAAAAATGAAATCCAGGAAAACATTATATGTTGATGGGATGAAACACAATCTACTGAGTGTCTCACAACTCTATAATGAGGGGAAAAAAGTTATCTTCAAAAAATATGGGTTTTTTTGTGAAAAGTTAAAATGATGTAAAGGTAATTACAAGAGGTCAATGTACAAAGGGGAACTTATTCGAAGTTGGTGAAGTACAGAACTCTTTTTACATGGGTATGGTAGATGAAAATCAGTTATGGCATAAAATTCTGAGAGATAAGTGTCAGAAAAACATGTGCAAGTTATCAATGTGAGACAGTGTCTAAGATATGCTTGATTTATCAAGAATAATATATTGGTGTTACACTATTTTTGAGAAATGGATTATTACAAACTCTGTGCATAAGAAAGTTGGCATTCTCTCAAAACTACCCTTGGAACTTATACATTTTGATATCTATAGACAAATGAAAAAGAAATCAACAAATGGAGATAAGTACTTCATTACTTTCATTGATGACTTTACTCACATTACTTGTGTTATGTACATGAGACATAAGTCATATGATTGAAAAATGTTTAAGAGTTTTAGGAGGAAAGTAGAGAAGGAATGTGAGTATTCAGTAAAGAAGTTGAGAACTGATAATGATGGAGAGTATAAGAATAAAGAGTTTCAAATTTATCTTCATAAGCATGGAATTCATCATGAGTTTAGTTCACCATACACACCTCAACAAAATGGGGTTGTTTGAAGAAATAATATAATTCTAGTGGAAATGGGGAGAATTATGTTACTTTAACATAGTATTTCCCATTATTATTGGAGGAAATCCATGAGCACTTCTGTGTATATTCAGAACCAATTTTTCTACAGGCCAAATTCTTATTTGACTCCATACGAAATGTTCTATGAAAAAACTCCAAGTCTGAAACACTTAATAGTTTTTGTGAGTTCGTTCATTATAAAGAAGAAAGGTGGAAACCTTGGTAATTTTGAGCAAAGAGGATATGATGTAATTTTTCTTGGATATGCTTCAGAAGGAAGAGGATATAGATGTTTCAAAAAATAAATAGGGATAATTATTTATTCTGTTGATGTGAAAGTTGTTGAAAATATTGAGAAAGGAAAGAAACCTTATGATAATGTGGAAGATAAGCAAGATAAGGAAAGTTTTTTTAACAATTCTGAAAATACTGCAGCCAGTGGTAATCCTACTAAAGAAGAATAATCAGACTCATGAATTTCAAGTGATGAGTAAGAAGTTCCAATAGCTCATCCTAGGATGAAGAAGCATGTGGAATCTCAAAACATTATTGGTGATCAACATCATAAGGTTCGAATAAGAAGAACGTCAAAAGTTGTGACACGCACTTCTTTGTACTCAAAAGTTGAGTTAGACGATGTGAATGAAGATTTTGAACATCCATAATGGGTTCAATCTATGGATGAAGGTCTTTAATAGATATAAAAGTATGGTACTTGGGAAATTTTACCCAATCCAGAAAACAATGACGTTATAAGTACAAAGTGGGTTTTCCAAAACAAACTGAATGAAGAAGGTAATGTGATAAGAAAAAAAGTAATATTGGTTTGAAAAGGGTATTCACAAATTGAAGGAATTGATTTTGATGAAACCTTTTCTCTGTTGGCAAGGTTAGAAACAATCATAATCTTTCTTTCTATTGTTGCACAATGAGGTTAAAAAATCTTTCAAATAGATGTAAAATCCACATTCTTCAATGGTGATCTTGATGAGGAAGTTTACATTGATCAACCTTGGGGATTTTTTATTGGGGAGGATGAAAGTTATGTGTTCAAGTTGAAGAAGTATTTTTAGGGGATAAAATAGGCTTTGAGGGCTTGGTATTCTAAATTGGATGCTTTCTTGAGAAAGATTAATTTCAATAAAGGTAGAGTTCACAACAATCTTTATATCAAGGAATGTTAGGAGTTTTTTCTCATCGTAATTGTTTATATTGATGAGATTATCTTTGATGTAAATGATGAAAGATTGTGTGAAATATTTTATGAGGAGATGAAGAAGTCATTTGATATTTCCATGATGGGAGAAATGAAATACTTTCTTGGATTAAAAATTTTACATAAAAGGAACCACATTTTTCTTTCTCAAGAAAAGTATGTTAAGGAACTTCTGAAGAAATTTGTCATGGAAAATTTGAAACCAGTTTCCACATCAATTTCATTGGGAACCAAGTTTTATAAATATGGAGAAGTCAAGGAAGTCGATCAGAAAGAGTTTCAAAAGCTGATTGGAAGTATGTTATATTTGACTGCCTCAAGACCCGATATCGTCTATATGGTTACCTTATGTGAAATATTTAAGAGGGATCATAAATAATCACACTTGATTGCTGGAAAAATAATTCTTAGATATATCAAAGGCACCAAAAATTTTGGAATCAGGTATGATGGCTCAGAATATATTGATCTGTTTGGGTATTCAGATGCTGATTAGGTGGGAAATGTTGATGATAGAAGATCCACATCTGGTGGAGTTTTCTTTTAAGGGAAAATTTGCATTAGTTGTAATATAAAGAAATAAAACTCAATAACTCTTAGAATAGATGAATCTTATTACATTTTTTTTACTCAAGTTACATCCCAAATCATGTGGATGAAGATTCGGTTGGAAGATATACTTGTTGAAGTAAATTTACCCTTGCTCTTGGGATGCAAAAATCAATGTGCAATCAATCTTATAAGAAATCCATTACAACATTATCATTAAAATCATATTGAAATCAAGTACCACTTAATCAAATATCATGTGTATAAGAATGGGTTGAATCTAGAGTATTTTCCTATATCAGAACAAGTTGCTAACATTTTAACGAAACCTTTACCAAAGGAACCATTTTCTAAATTGAGGTTGAACATGGGAGTCCAACATCGTTCTCATCAATGTTGAGGTATGTGTTTTTACCCTATCTCATCTTACCTTTGGATATTGTTTTCAAGGTGGGAATTATTTCATAAATCTATCATAATGGGCATGCATAAATGGGGAGTTGTGGTTAATCTATGAATCCAGCATGTAAATGTGTGAACTGTTATAACTTTTTGTTGGAGTGGCGTAGGAAACAAAAAAATTTTATTCCAGGAAAGTTGAAGAAGTGAATAATGTTGAGGTAGAAGTTTAGAATATGTTCTGAAGAATGATGAGGAGAAATGATGATGAAATTTTGTAGTCACTACTTTTGAACAGCATGGGTTTTCCTTTCAATAATTCTTGTTTCCTACAATGATTTAGCCCACGTAGGCTTAGAATTGTTGATAAGTAATCCATTTATTGTGGTTAAAAAGTTTAGTGATTTATGAATCTTGGTTGAAAACAAAATCCAAAGGGGGGGACTATTGGGACCAAGTTGGATGGAGAAGAAAGTTTGAAGAGTTAGATTTTGCAGAGTGTTGTCTTTTGTTGTCAAAGAGGATAAATAAATTCACTTTGTAAAAGCCTTGGTAAACCAGATGATGATTTGATTATTTTTATTTCCCAAATATCATAAGTTTGGAGAACTTGTGATGCAAGTATTATAAATTAAAGTTGTATAAAAGGTGATGCCAATCATATTCAATTTTTATTGGAAAGATTGATGTTGCTGGAAGATATTACTTTTCTTTGTAAATCTGAAGATGATAAAGTTGATCAGTCAAAGACTAAATATCATGAGAGATAAGGTTCATAATGAAAGTAGCTGATTGTTAAAGAATCCAGATGACAATGAAGAAATATGGGTGTTCTTGTCAAAGCAGATACTTAAGGTGGCATTGTTTCCCAATGTTTTCCAAATTTTTGGGCCACAAAATTGGGAGTTTGATGTTGGTAAAGAAAGGATTTCCTCAAAAAAGTGAAAGTTATAAATAATGGTTAATAAAATTAGAAAAGTAAGTTAACTACATACCATGGTACATGGTACGCGTACCATGTCCAGTAACGGTTCGCATACCATATACGAGAAAATGAGAATGGTATGCGGAGCGGTTCATGGATCCAAAAAAGGTTTACGGAGAAGGCGTATAGAGGAGGCTTACAGTACACGGAAGGCTCAAAGTTCGTGGTATAAGTAGTTGAGGTATGCGGGATGGTTTGTCATTGGAGGAAGGGATGCAGTACATGGACCAGGAAAGAATAATGGTATGCAAAAGGCTTGCGGTTCACAACAGGAGAAGCGGTATGCGGTGAAGGTTGTACCACACTGAAAATTGTGGTAAAATGGATTAGCAAATTTTTTAGAGTTATTTTCCTATATAATGAACCCTAATCCCATCATTAAGTTAGATCATATTTTATAAGAATATATCATCACTACAGAGGAATTTTGGAGAAGTATGAAGAGTTGGCGAAAGAGAATTCCACGTAGGAATGAGTTCACGAGAAGAAATTTTATGAATAGAATTGGTTCGTGTAAGAGAGATTCCATGTAATAAAAGTGGTCAATAGAAGATAAGATGATTTATGGATTAAGGGGAAGAAGTCCATGGAAGAAGGTATTCCACAAAAGTGGAAGTGATACGTGAAGGTGGTACGCAGAATTGGGAGTAATACGCAGAGAATAGGAAGTTTGCGGGAGAAGAGTTGTCCATGTAGCATTCCCACAACATAGTACGTGGATAATAGAGGCAGTACACAGAGGAGGCTGGTCAGTTTGAGGAGGACTGAAAGAAGTTTCTACCAGCTTCTGGGTAGAAAAGAAAATAATTTATTTGAAAGATAAAATTTGTGAATGACGATCAAAAATCACCAAAACATTGAATTACCCTATTTGTGCTAAGAGGGATCACACTCTCTTGAGGATTTTTTTCCAAGTTCTATATAAGTTTAAGGGAATATCCTACTCATTATATTCTACATCATAGGATTTTTTTTAGTGGGTTGTGTGGTACTGGATTGTTTTTATACCATAATAAGGACGTAACTACTCCTTTTGAGTATTGAACCTTGTAAATATTGTGTTCTTTTGGATGTGTGTTTTGATTTTGTTCAGTAAGGAAATAACTCTTTAACAGGAGTTGAAGGTTGTTTCAAAAATAAGGAAACATAAAAGAAAAAGATATCACTGATTCGCCCCTCCCTCTCTCAATGATACTAGGATCCTGACTGAGAAACTATAATTATAGAACCTTATAGGTTATATGGTCTATATATGGACATTATATAGGTATTAATAAAGTTTTATGTCATTTTAACCCTTATATTCTTATATTAAAACCCATGTAAACCTGTTTTTACCGTAACCATGGTATTTAATTTTTAAAACTTTTATAATTTACAATGGTCAAAAATGAAGATGAACTTATCATATAATATAAATTATTCTGATTACAAATAGATAATCCACTTTTATAAATTCAACTCAAATATGTGGAATAATTCAATATAAAATTAAACTCATAGACGTGATGAAAAAACAGCCTTCCAAAGTATTAACATTCAAAAGTTTAAAAATAATTATGTCAATATTCAATATTAAATTAATTCAAATTACATAAATTAGTTAAATTGTAATATTTTTTAACTAATTTAAATTTAAAACTAATTTAAAATATAATTTAACCTTGTAAATAATTTAAAATAAAAGGTATTTTTCATTAAAAATTAGTATTTTTTCACTATTTATCAAAAAATGAATCATTTCATAAATTTTTTACAAATTCATCAAAGGATAATTTTTAAATGTGTATTTTAGAAAAAACATTATTTTTTCATTTACATTTTCTAAAATTGGTAAAAATTATTTTTAAATAATTACCTCAAAGCACAAGTAAACAACTTTTTAATAAATATAGTTTTTCAAAAAACATTTCATTTTCTTTCAAGTGATTATTATTTTATTTAAAATTAATATGTGACCAATGAATTTGTTTATAAATGTGTAAACCATATAATTTTCATAATTTATTAATTAATATTCATACCAGCCAAATTAATAGCTAGGTTGTAATATTTACATTTTAAATAATAATATTTCAATAGAGTATTGTGTTTTTATTGAACCCGATGTTGCGTACAACACAAGATATAAAAGATATTGAATTTATTTACAATGAAATATATCTTAAAGCCTTAGGTTGTTACATTATTTTCTATTATTAGTGTCATATTTTAAATATGATATCAAAGACAACATTATTCTTTTAAAATCTTGGTGTGTTACATCAGAGAATATTCTTAATAATAATATCAATGTCTAGTGTTTCTTCTTATTATCAAAATGAATTCTTATCTATTTAAAATAATACTATATATATTAATAAAAACATTTTATAACCTAAAATCATATATATAAGAATATATATTACTATAAATTACTTCTTATCTTACATATTTATTCCATTATTTGCAATACCATGTAAATATTTAAATTCAAATCTCTAGAATGTCGAATATGGTGTTTGATCGTACGCCGATTCACTGTGTCATTTTCACCCTTACACCATTGTATTAAACTGAATTTGTATTGTAAATTCCAAATATAAAAAAAATTCACTTCATGTTTGATTCAATTATTTTGTTTTTATCACTGTTAAAAAGTTCAATGTTACTTGTTTTGAAAATTTCATTGAATGTGGAGGTGATTTGGAGGACCCATGATGAAGTCCAAGAAAAATGGGCAAAACTACGAAAGATCTAAGAACACAAGTGGATTAATCCGAACACTGATATTAGAACGTGCATCCAAATGGTCTGAAATTTTTTTGGGATAGTCCAATATTTAATAGGCTACATTTCATCTCAAGGAACCCAATACTGATTCGGCTTTTAAGTGGCCTATCCGAACTTATCTGTCCAAGACACCGAATATGCACAAAGTCAAAAGTGGCGTTCTATAATATGTCAATATCTCAAGATTTGATTGTCCAAATGGTGACAAACTTTCAGTGGAGATATTAAGGAGGTGGGGATACAACTTTTTAGTTTTGTAAAAAGTGAGATAAGACTTTATGGCCATCAAAAACCATGAACCAAGTGGTTTCTCAAAATCATGATGCTCAAAACCACCTTCCACTTTTCCTATAAAATGGAAGCTTGGGATTCCCATTTGTAATTTAGAACCAGAAGTAAAACTCTACCATTTTTAAGTCCTATAGGAGTCTCTTCCTCATCCTTGAAGTTATGGAGGCCCCTTTCCTCATAGGGGTATCAAGAATTAAGAAGGAGTTCCACCCGAGCTTACTCCTCCTGATGTCAAGCTAAAGGATGGGAGTTTGTTGTGAGGTAGCTACGCACATGTCAAGGGAGTTATAATTCTTATTTGAGTTACTATTTTGGAGTAATTTTGGTGTGAAAACATTTCTTTCTATGTATCTTACATAATTCTATATTTTAATTCTTTTTTGGATGCATGTAATTGAGATACTCTTAATTTCTAACTGATCGGTGTGAGGTTTTGAGTGCGTGACTTGTGTTGTTCCGATTGGGTAGCACAAGAATCCTTTTCATACCCACCTTCTTGAGATTTCAATATTATTTGGAAGCTCTTATTCTATGCATAAGTTCTGGACCTTGAAAATATTATTGTTACATCAAGGTTTGGTTCTTTAATCATTGAAATAAAAGCTTAGGAATTAATCGAGACTCCAATTAATTTCAACCAAGGAATTACTCCAAAACTAAATGAATATCTATGAACAATTAACTTGAAATGTGTGTAGTGAAATCACAATGAACCCTTTTATCTCATATTTTTTAAAATCCATTTGGTTTATCAACTTTTAAACTTTAAATAAAAGTCATTTCATCCTAAAACTATTTTCAAAACCACCCCCTATTTTAGCACTTTTTTTAAAAATGCACACTCTAAACCCATCAAATCTCCTTGAGAGATGACATAGGGGTCTTACCTAGACTATAAATCAACCTTAAAATCATAATCAATTTGATTTGTCATGAAAACGCGTTTATTTTTTACAATTACATCAATCTGAAACTACAACCATTACTAAATTGTAACTTCATATAGATATGAAAATTTATTGTGGAATCTATACCCTCCTCCACAACATCAATATTTTCTTTTGTCAATAATAATTTCATACATTTATAATTGTGTGTTAATATATTAAATCATGTAGTTAAAAATCATGATTGATTCATTTAAAATATGATATCACTCCAATTTATTCTAATTTTTCTACTCCAATAACATTCATAGTTTCTTCTATTAAAATTTTTCAATAAAATCACTTTATTAGATTATACAGGCATATATGAATGATATTTAAGGTAGTATAATTTTATATGTATTTCTCATAATATTTTCATCTTTATTAATATCCTTTTACAAGATAAGATTAATTTTGATATATATTTTCATTAAAAATATAACACCTAGCATCATATAAATTAATATATTTCAAACACTACATTTTTTCCTCTTGTAAAACCATAGACAACTTCAAAATAATAATTTAAATCCCATGTAGAATGGACCACTATGTAATAAAATAGACTCTAGATAACCAGCTCTAAAAGTTATGTTACAAAACTGGAATAGAATACAAGAGTAACTAAAAGAAAATATAGTTTATTATTATTTGATGACTAGGTAAATAAATATGTTATATTTGAAAAAAATATATATATATGGCATGAACACATTGAGAAAACATTATTATCACTTCCATAATATAATTGAAAATTACTCATTGTTCCCTCTATATTTCTTGGAAAAAGTAAAACAAAAAATCATGAGCTCAAATTCTTAGTAATGGGTTGGATACAGTGGAATCCATCATAACATAAACATGGCATAAGTGAAATGGTATAAATAAATAATAATATGAAGCTATAATCAACTAAAACTAAGGGAATTATATATCAATGATAATAAATAAAAACATGGATAATAATAAAAAATGATCTCATAATGATATAATGCATAATATAGAATAAAGAAACATAATGTCAATGGATTAAAATAAAACACTATACTGGTATGGTAAGATGTATACCCCAAAACACAAGTTGTTTCATCTCTTGAGAACTATCGATGCATTGTGGTGCTATATTATTTCTGACCCTGCCTGTCACTTGATTTAGTATAATGCATTCACTATAACTATTAACAAGATATTCCATGCAATCCCTTAATGAACCTATTAAAAAATAGTAACATTTATATTTGTTTAATGAAAATTTTTAAATAAAAAAATCATCCCCATTAAATTGAATAACATGATTGTCTTGGATAACAGCCCTTATTCTATTTAGATGTTGTGGTGTATTCATCAAAGTAAAAGGAAGTTCCCTAATCAATGAAATATATTTTCAAGGGTACTTTAAATGTGTTGGGTTATCCATGAAAGATAGAAATTTTGTTTAATAGTTTGTTTTGGTAAGTGAATAAGGAAATCTTAGGAATAATCCTTCATCGTGGTTCATTAGGAGCGTGTGAATATTCAAAATCATATTCTCCATGAGTCTCTATCAAGGTATGCAATCTTAAGCCTACTCATCATACATCAGGGTGATGATTGATTTAATTATAGACTCACCCATTAGTATTGATTACCCTTATGTGAATTCGTTTAACAACTACATAAACGTGATAATACCCATACATAGATGCATTATCTTGAAAATACATAATGCTTTACTTTTCCAAAACCTATGATGGTTTTTAATCCATGGAAAATATTGTGTTTTATAATAGTTTTGGTAACCCTTGAATAAAATGAATATGATTGTGGGATAACAATATATAATTTTAAATCCCTTAAATTTTATTAGTAATATGGCAAAAAACCCTGGAAATATATGCATCACACAAAATAAAATAAGTGGTGAATATAAAATAAGTCCCAAGGAATGAATAATGAGATAGAAAAATCCAATTTATAGAGTTGGAATAAATTTAATCAAATCCACTTGAAACATAGGTATTATAATTGATCTTTAAATACCATTAACAAATTTATTTCATGATATAATATCTCAAATAAGTAGTATATACACTAGGTTTAGGAAATTAGGTGTAAAAAACCAATCATGTTCTAAAGGTGGGAATTTGGGATGGAAGACTATGACCTCTTATCCTAACATCATGGAAATATATATTAAACTCTAATATCACAAAAATATCTATCATAATCAAATAATTAATAACCTTACTCATATCCATATTAATTTATATTCTTCATAAATACTCATTATCAATATTAATTATACCTATTTTCTACATTGGGTGTTTATAATTTTGTCCATTTGTTCTAGTTTCATAATAAAAATGTTTAAATTAATTATTAATCAACATTTATTTATTACTAGGTTAATAATGTTGCATTTATGTATTTTTTTATAATTATTTATTATGTCTCAAATTCATTTCATGACTATTTTATTTAAATATAACCATAGAAAAACTGTAATGATATTTTTTATAATTATTAATATGATATATATTAATTACAAAGGTTTTTAAAAAATAAGTTATTTGTTTGAAAATATTATATAATTTGAATAAAATATTTTCCTCTTAACATGATTATTTCAAACGATTAAAATAAAAGTGATCATTTATTGATAATATCATTAATCAGTTTCATAATATTTCATAAAATAACATTAATTATATTATAAAAATGATATTTCATCATTAAATCCATTATTATAACCAATAATTGTGGATGTTGATAACAAAATAATTTTGTAGCTTATGGTTTCTTTATTTTTCATGTAGGCCTGAACAACGATTTATTTTTTTAATAGACCAGATATATCAATATAAAATCACATTAACCTCAATGTGGTATCATTAATGTATATAAAAGTTACTATTATCCTTATAATATGGAGTCTAGAAAAAAATTTAATGATTAAAATTAATATTAAAATCTATGTAGTTGATAATAGTCATGTTAGGGACTTTAATTTTACTAAAAAATTTCTTTTCAAATAAAGGCCTTAGGTTTAGTGATGGTGACCAAAATGATTTTATGATTAGATAGGGTTCTAAGAGGGTAAAAAATTAAGATTGTAAGGGTGATATTTGATGGATAGGTGAGTCATTATGTGGTGGAATTGATACCCTTTTATATGTGAAGGTAAGCATAGTTTTGAGAGGAACCCTTACATTATTAAAAAATTAATGTTACTATTCAAGAATTAATGGATAATAAATTGAGAAAACATGAGATAATAGTGTGTTTGGGTTGAATCACAACTCATTCAATCTATTTTTGGGATAACATGGAGTGTTTTATGATTTTTTATTTTTATTTTTTATTTTTACATAATTTACTTTGACCTTAGTAATTAATTTTTAACCGTAATAATAAATATTAATGGAACCAATTAAGATTTAACCTTTATAATAAATTGATACATCTGATTTAATATTTTAAAATCTTTTTATCAAATATAATTTCTAAATTTTTATAATGATCATTTTTTAATAAACACACTTTATTAGGTAAAAAATTTATAAAAATAATATTTTATGATTTAAATTAATATAAAAGATAAAATTATATTAGAGGATGATTTTAATTAAATATATTAATTAAATATATAAAATAAATTTTATGTGGATTTCAAAGCAATCCAAATCCAAATATCACTTTTAAAACACTTGATTCAATGAAAAGCTCAAATGTATTTTTTATTAATGTAATATTTTAATTAGTTCTAAAAATGTATGATATTAAATTTATTAGATCATATAATATTTTAAAATGAACAATTTCTTTATATAAATGGATATATTTTTACCTAATTCATATTAATTATATCATAGTGATTTCATAACAATCAATATCTTAACAGTAATGGCATTTTCATTATTCACCTAAAAAATAATCTTTTCAAAAAAAACCAACATTTCCTCATAAGATTATATATTTAGGATGAATTAAAAAAATAAGTTTTTTTTTTTAAATTGAGATATAAAATTCATAAATTATTCTTTTAAAGATACTCGTGAATATAGGATCATTAGAGTATTCTATTCTAGGATATGTTTTTTACCTAGTATAATAGGGTCTCGAGTTTTACATACTCCCCCATTAAATAATTTAATCCTCAAAATTTGGGTATATATAATTTATTGAAAAAAATGATCATCTTCATTCCCATTTGATTAATTTTTCTCCCAGGTTTCCCTTCTAGTTTTTGATTTCTTCATAAGATTGTCACTAATCTAGTTGGTTGATTCTGAAACACAAGATCTCTAGTGTTATAAATATAGATGGGCTCTTTATTATAAGACAAGTTATATCCCAGTTATATTCCCTTATATGTGAGAACATATATTAGATATATCATGTATTTAATAAATAATAAAATATTGAATACATTTTTTACTTTATAATGTTTTATTTATGTAATAAAATATGATTTTATATGTATTTCCATTGAAAGCTTGAAGTATTTGATAGCTTTCTTTATATACGACCTCTAGTCTAAATAAACCATGTTAGAGAAAACCTATATAGCATGTCTATTGGAATATAGGGTATGAATACAATTATCCAAATTATGAAATATATATTTATGTTTTCCTTAATTCTAATTTTTTAATTCATGCATATGAAATAATTATATAAGTTTTAATTAAATCATTTAATGATTAAAAGAAGTATTTTTGAATAATTTTTTTTTCTACTTGTTATGTATTATTATCTAATCAAAGTATTAAAAAATTATTTCAATGATATATATTATAAATTTAAATGAAAAATTTATAATAATCTATAAATTATTTATACAAATGAAAGGAATGATAATAAAATCAATTAAAGGTAAAAATATTATTTTTAATAAAACTATTTGTATGTAGGAAATGTGTTTTTATCATAATGAATTAAATAAATAATTATTGGTTAATTTTTTTAATGAAACTTATAGATTATATATTAAATAAAAAATTACATTTATTTGATTTTTTTATTAGGCATGTAATGAATGTAAATTCAACTTTATGCTCAAAATACATTCTTCTCAAAATAGGTTTTCGTTACGTTTCTGATGCTTAATTTAAAATTAATTTTTAACAATTTTATAAATTTAATTTCATTAAATTGTTTCCATATTTTGAATAAGAATATAAAAATATTTTAATGATTCCACTCTAATTTTTTTCATAATTAATATCAAAAATAGTAATTATTTTTTACCACAATTAAAGCAAACATAGGTTTTTCATGGGAGGGTAGGGGTTAAACTAAGAGATAAGGGTTTGATTTCCCCATAAAATTTTATTATCCATATTTTATTGACTTATTTCAACCCTATATTATCTTAACATTGATTTTTTTCAATTTTTTCCACTTTTACACGAATGTAACATTATATTATTTAAATCTTATAAGTAATTAAATGTATGTAATTTCCACCACTTATAAATGGGAACCTACTCTCCACCCATATTCATGAAATTTAATCCTTATATCTCATTTAATCCCAACCCTAATACCTTTCATGATTTCATCCCTTATATCAAGATCCAATTTTCTTCTCCTAATATGATATTTCAAGGCTTAATGTGTAAGACAAAGAAGGTATTTCAAAGAATATATATAAATATTAATCAAGGTCTATAAATTTTATTTCTTCTTGAACCTTATATAAACTTGATTTATCAATCATAACATGATGAATATAGTGTATAAAATAAAATGAGTTGTTTTTAATATGATTTAATAGCCTTTTTCAACCTTTTTTTAATCAAATGGGAATTGAATGTATTGCTTGTGTATACTTGTGGGGTACTATCTCTGCATAGTGATATGATTCATTTTCCATAACCACCTCACATGTATATTTAAGATTATAGATTTAATTATTATAAATTATATTTATGATAAAATCTATATATTGCAACAATGATATATTATTTATCATTATTTTATAATTTTTATTAGAAAATGGAAATCGTGTTCATGTGTATGTACCTCTACCATCTATATGAGCGATGTAAATCATTTATATACCTATACCTTTTATGGATGGTTCTATATTTTTACATAATTATTATGTATTAAATATATATCATGAAACAAATGTGTAGATTATGGTACCATGATCAATTTATAATGACCATAACTTCTTGACCAAAACTTTCATAAAAATGATACTGTTTACAACCCAGAACAATAATTTTAATAAATAATTACTAATAAATGTTTATAGAAATGTTATAAGTATATTATATATGGTATTATTAGTATTAATGTGGTTTTTAATATATTTATAATAAAATTAAATTTATTATACAATAGGTTAGAGATCTTATGAAATAAGGTGGACTTATGGTTAGGGTTTTATGTTGTAATCTTAGTTTAATTGAGATTATTTATGATTAAATTTCCAAATATAAAATTATATGATTAATATCTCATAGAACATGTTTAAATTAGTCTCATCTATTTATTTCTTGATATTTCATATTTTATTTCATTGTCCTCTCTATATGTACTCATATGTATGAAATGTTGTTTTTATGGAAAATGAACCATGTTTCTATGTTCTGTCTAGAATATTTTTCTTCCATGTCCATATTTTCATCAATTTTTTTCAATAATGTTTCTTTTAATTTCCAATGAATATTTAATGTCCATTTTTTCTTTTTTTGAAATTCTATAACATAGTCTAAAGGGAATCCTCTTGTTGTTTTCTGAATGAGGTACTTTTTAACAATAGTGTGAATATGATATTTATTTTAATCTATTATACGAAAGTTTATTACTACCACCATAACCACTAAATGTTTTGAATATTCAATTATAGTTTTCCTTGCTTATTTTTAAATAAAATATTTTCCTTTATATTTTAAAATTTATTTTATTTTGAATTAGTTATTTCAAAATGATAAATCTAATTTCTTTAAGAAATTTTTAAGTGATATTTTAATGTCATTATTCAACTATGATAACATCCATTGATGTTACTTTTTATTAATCAAGGATATGATAGTATGATATTACTCTTATTATTTCTTTGTATGGATTATGGTTATTATGATGAAATATTGATGAACCCAATTAACTTTACCAAGTGTTATGTTATGAATGAATGATAAATGTTTTTATGATCTTATAAAATACATATGAATAGATTATGATTGTGTGACAGATGGGTATGTTAGAGACATACAAATCATTGTGTAATAATTAATGTTATTTTAGATCTAAGACTACATGGGTGGTTTTACCATGCCCAAAAAAGTGTACTCAGGATGCTATCCTAAGCCCAAAAAGAGGGTTACATGATAGGTGATCCCAAGCCCAAAGCAGGTACATGGGAGGTTATCATAGGATTAAAATTGAATAACTATATTAGTGGGTATCCCTAATATAGTATTTGTTTGATTATTATATTTCAACACTTTATTAAAAAAATTATGACATTATATTATGAATTTTTTTTCTATAATTTATAATGTTATTTGATTTCTTTATTATTAATTTATTATGAACTATCAAGATTAATTACATGACACATAATTATAATCTAATAATGGATGGTTATGGTATTGAAATATAAAGATCATGTTCGCATGCCCTTATGATCATGTTATACTTACATGATCATTAATATCACATTTTTTCTCTTGATGATCACTTGATCTCACCATCAATTATTTTTATTTTCCTTCTTACTATGAAAAAAAATTATGTATGGTATGTTAAATAATATTTCTAGTTTTAAATAACTTAGTGAGAGATGATGTATATCTTTTATGTACCTATTTTTTATATATCCATGGTTCTAAATAAATTAAACCATTATGGTTCTAGTGTGGATCATAAATATATATAAGTTATATCCATATAATAAGATGTAATATTTATGTATGAAATGTTTTGGTCTCCCTAGTTTGTATATGAGCATGGTTTCTTTATTTTTGGAAACTATAATGGGAAAAAAATTAGTGAGATTACATAGTATAAGCCTAATTGTTGGATTAATTCCTCAGTTATAGTAATTAATTTAGTATGGTTCTTTTATAAAATATGAACATACTAGATGGTGGATGTAGTTTTGGAATATATGAACCTATGGTTAACAACTCTACAATGAGTAGAATGTGTATTAACTCTATTGTAACTAGTGTTCGATGATTGTTACTAATACTGTACACCATAGATATAATTTCCTAGGGTATTTCCATGGGTTAATTCATATATTCTTTATAAATTATTAAGAATTATTTGAATATATGATACCTAAGGATGAACTAGATTAAACCAATGGTGCCATATATTGAATAGAAGGGGTCCTGATTTATACCCCCAATAACTAATTTTTCATGAATATATAGTTTCTAACTAGGATTATTTTTTCTCTGACTATTATTTTTTGTTTTAGTCAATTTATGAAACCCAAAGTAACTATATTAACATTAAATATGATGGAAAACATAATTTTTTTCCTACTGAGATATTTAATGATATGGGAGGAAGACTTTAAAATCTTATTTCTATGATTATGAAACTTTATCATGACATAAATCATATTGATATTCCTAATAAGTAAATAGGGGAACAAAAAATTTTTGATTCCTTTATAAGGAAACATTCACCTTCTTTTAGTTTTTTCATTGTTCCAATAATAAATAAGAAATAGACTAGTAACAATAAGAAGATATTTTCTTTTATCTTGTAATTTTATCAGGAAAACATTATTTTAGTTGTTTATCATTTTGAAGGTTAAGTATATCAATGGTGTAATATTATATATAAAAGGATGAAATGGTAATACATTGAATATTTAGAGTATTATGATTTTAGAAATTTATTTTTTTAACAAGTACATTCTATGTATATTTAATATGAAAATGGATAATGAATTCCTTGACTTAATGTAGAAGGATGATTAATAAATTAATACACATGAGTAAAATTATATAAGACTTGTTTGTTTATATTTAAATATTATCATTGAAAAAAACATAATATTGGTCAATACTTTATTGGATTAAAACTAATACTCTAAATGGAGTTATCCATTTTAGAATTCGGTATCATTGATGAATTCATTTGGTGTGTTATAATATTATAAATGGATTTTGGATTCACCTATAAATATCATGTTCTTGATTATAAAATAGATATGGAATTTAATATAAATTATAATATCAAAAACAATTGTGGAAATAATATGTGTCTTAATTTATGATAGAAGTTTGGAATGAAACATGAAAGAAATTGTCTTGAGTGGGCTAATGTATTTGTTGAGTTTAGAAGAAAAAAATGTTATTGGGTAATCGAATGCTGAAGTGATTGGAATATGTCAGCTAATATAAAGAATTCCCTATATAATATACAACCCAAACTCTAGTTATTAAAATAAAAGGAGTATAGGGATTATATTAAACCAATTCTTAAATCTAATGGTTAGTGATGATGACCTACATCAATAACCACTAATGTCTAGAGACAAAGAAAAATTGTAGGTGGTCACAATTTCTAATATGGGTTATAATAATGAAGAATTTAAATGCATTCTTATCATTCATTATAGACTGATAAAGTCTTATTTGATTCTATATCTACCCACACTTTTATATTCCATGATTTTTCTAATGCTTTCACTAGGAAACCTCTATGATTAAATGTTGAAGTAACAGTGAAAAACATTAATTTTATGATGATAACTTGTCATGTCAGTTACTCTTCTTCAATTGATGTTTGTGGGGATATGCTTCTTATAATAATCATTATTCTCCATCAATTTTAATTTGATACTATTTTGGGCATGTATTGGATTTATTTTTTATGAAACCCATATCCATTATCGAGGAAGGGAAGTCACGTAGGAAATTATGAACCAACATATGATTTCCTATCTATTCAAGGATAGATATAAATGATAAATTGAAATTAAATCAATTTTAAAGTTGATGATCCCATTTAAAGAGTTTTATATATCTCATATGGGTGGATAGAAACTCAATATTAAGTATATTCATACTGTATGGGAGTTTCAGGATGTCTATCCGAAAGATTTTCCTAGTATACCTTTGAATGATGATGTTGAGTTTTAAATAGAACCTATACTGGGTGTTATGACTAATTTAAGGACTCTATATATAATATCACCAATTTCATTACATTAATTAAATAATAAAATCTAGTATAATATTTATAAGAGATTCATTCATCTAAGTGTGTTACCATGGGGTGCACATGATCTTTTTTTATGAATAAATATGTATTGATGTGACTCTTCATTGAGTTTTGGGAACTTAACAATGTCCTAATAAAGAATTAGTATTCTCTTCCCTATATTGATGAATTTTTGGATAAATTACAATAATAACAATATTATTCGTTGATTAATCATTAATTTGAATAGTACCAATTGAGGGAAAAATTTATAAATACACAATATATCCTTCCATGTGATGTGTGGATTAAATGAATTTATAGTAATTCTAATTGGTCTTACTAATGACCCCAATATATGTATGGGTTTGATGAATGGGTTATTTAGATATTATCATGATCAGTTTTTGGTAGTATTTTTATACAATATTATTATATATTATATGAGAGATAATGAGAATGAATATTACATGAAAATGTATTGACTACCATATGGAAGAATAATCTATATAAGAAATTTCCTATATGTGAATTTTTGATATAAAAAGATTCATTTTTGGGTCATATAATCCAATGAAAGGTTATATTGGTGGAACCATCAATTATAGAAGTTATTGAATAATATCCTAGATCTACCACAACTAATTATAATGGCTCTAACCTCTTTGGTCCATTCCTTTACTGAAATATGGTGTTTGAGGTGTTCTAAGAGGTTAAGGTGAATTATTGTCACGAACCAGATCTGGTCGCCACCAAAACCAGCACCAAACCCGGATTGCGACATGACCCGAAGGGCGTTCTCAATCCCCACGGGCTGGCACAAGTGCTCAGGTATTGTAAAATGAGAATTGGGAATGATTTACCCGAGTTTATAATCTTAAAACAATAAAATAATCCAATAAAACGAATCTGAATTTTTCAAACCAAACAATCTTTTACAAAAAATCAGAACTGAATTACATATTTTAAAACAACTCAACAAGACTATAACAAATGTACAAAACCAAAAGTAAATATCCTAAGAACCCTCATGGTAAGTGGCACCACCCTCAAGCCATCTCCACAAGACTTCACCACCAAGGACCTGCTAGAAACCCGAACCACTTGAACTAAAAACTTTACCCAACCTGCGACAAAAAAAATAACCAAGTCTACTTACACCCAAGGTTGTAAGTAGGGTGTGATCCAATTCCCAGTAGGATACCACCACTAATATATTCCATGTGATAAACACTCAATTATGATAATCATGCAAGTTTTCAAAAACATGTAATTTATAGTTATAGTTTCTAAAAGATGCAACTTAAAAAAAATCAGTTTTCAAGTGGGATAATTTAAAGAATCAACACTTTTAAAATAAATTCCAAAGATACTTAATTTTCCAGCCAAATATACCATATTCCAACGGTAATTATAAAGGATTTAATGAGCACAAGCAATAGGAAAATAACCCCTAGTCACTAGCTCGTTGTGGGTCCCAGGTACCTCGTATTTCGGTGAGAGTAACCATCACAAATATCAGTTCTCATGCATGAGCCACTAGTAGGGAACATACACATAACCTATTGGTACCAAATCATCATTATCATATTTTAGTTAGTGTTTTAAGAGTAAATATTGCAAAGTGAAACTGAGGACAAACCCCACGGATTCACTAGAATACTAGTACACATCCACCCACCTAGATACCCGGGTTTTCCCTTTGTGCTCAAACAATTTCAACAAGTCAAGAAATATAATTTGCACATTAAAATATCATTTCCACATCACATATTCACCAAAAATAACACATGTACATCACACAAGTCACAAAATCCACTTTTTCATTCAAATGCATTTTGAAATCATACACACACCAAAATAGCCCACAACACATTTTGCACATCTTTCACAATTCAACAAATTCGTTAACAAATTTATAAAATCTTTCCCAAGATTATAAAAATCATATAACATCCCACTCACATGTTACATAATACCCTTTTCATAAACGAAGTCCATTTTTCACATCACACTCACACAAAACAGCCCAAAAACTTGTTTCTCACTCACATCACAATTTCATAAATCACCTCGACAAATTACAAAACATTACCAAAATGTTTTAAAAAATAACTGACCACTTTATGTTTCAAAAACTCATTTTAATAACATAATATCACCAAAACAGTACATATGCACCCTTTTCCCACTTTGTTAAACTAACTAAAACATTTACAATTTTCAGAAAAAGAACCCAAGTGGTGTAAATATGTCTTGCACACAAAACCAATTTCAAAACAACCATTTAAAACCAAAACCATACCAATTACTATCCAAAATAGAATTGGAAGCCCTAGAGATTTTTATAAAACCACCTTAAAGTGTTATAAAATCACCTTGAATAATACCACAAAATATACAAATAAAAACACACATTTTCATAAAAATATCTCAAGAAGTATAACAATGTTTTACACATCAAAACTATTAAAAACCCCTATTTTTAGGCACACATGACACTAATAAATTACCAAACCATAATTTAAAGTCCAAAAAATATTTATTAAACCAATTCCATAAGTTATAAAATACACCAAAATAATACCCCATGAGTTACACATGAAAACACCCAATTTCAAGTTAAAATTCAACTATAAAAGTAAACACATAACCAAATCAATCATAAATGGTTTTCGCACCACACCCAACATATGATGAATATAAAAAATGAGTAAATATATCAATCTAACTCATCAATAATTGTTTACACATGGAACCACCTACCTTTTATGTCGAAACCCTCAAAACATGGTGTGAAACATAAATCGCACCACCGCCGCACCTCAAGGAAGTGAAATCCAACCTAAAACCACAAGATTTCACCCAAAATACAAGAAATAAAACCCTAGTTTAGAACCCTAACTTCTGGACATTAAGAATCTCAATGATAAGGGATGAAACCCTAATCACCTTGAATGTAACCCTAAGCAAATTGAAAGAATAATGAAGAAGACCAAATTACTTGTGGGATCTTGTAGAAATCTCCCCAAATACACCAGTATATGAAATTTAAAATATCCACAATTCAGGTGTGGTTTGAACAAGGATTATTAGGTCATTTAGGAACTATAATGGAGGAAAAATAGTAAGAATTGAGAGAGTTATGATGGAAATAACTTACCTCCTCAAATCTGGCCGATTTTAGAAACCCTAATATGTTCTATACTCAATCTCGATGGATATGAGCTCCAAAATGTGTGGGATGATACTGGGAGCGTGTCTGGGTTCAATGGGATTAAGTGAGGGTTTTAATCATTGAAAAATACTTAAAATTGAATAAGTTATTAATTAAACAATTTTATGTTTAAAACTGGAATTGAGCTTCCGAGTAGGCCCAATCTCTTAAAAAAACCCATATACACCTTGGTTATGAATATCTAAAGGCTCCAAATTTCAATGGTGTTGTTAATATGTCAGGGGAGGCCATTTATTAATTGGAATTGGAGACAAATATTAAAAAATTAAAAAGTTATAAAAGAAAAAAAAATTATTTTTAAATCTGGAATTGGGCTCGTGGTTTGGCCCAATTCATAAAAACTCACTCATTCCTCCATAAAAGCTTCAGAAACCCCAAAAACAAAGAATGAATGGAAATTAAATGAAAATTACCTTTAAAATGTATCATTTATGTAAAAATTATCCCCACCATGAAATCTTTCTGTCCCCAGAAATCCACAACAAGTCAAGATACAAAAACCAAACTCAACCGATAAACCAAGATGTACTTCTTTGCCAAGCTTCGCCCCCAAGGGCCAAAACACCTCCAGTGATAAATTAAGGAAGGATTAATCTCACAACCCAAAATTACACCACTTTCCTAAAAAAATCAAGTATATTTATATTTTAACCCAAAATAAAACTTCTTAAACACTATCCAAACATGATTCCAGCAATTTACCCAAACGAACAACAACAACGAACAAGGTTACACTTACCTTGCTTTAACCAGACCATTGGGAATTCTCCACTCCCAACGTTTACCCAAGGAAGGTGTAGGTAGTTAGATATCTCCAAAAAAAGAATACATATTATCAATCCAAGACCAAGGACCAATCTGAGTTACTAGTATGGGGAGACACAAATGGGCTCCCCACCATAAGAGACAACTCAAAATTTCCCAAGAAAGAATCGGGACACTAATAGGGGGAGGCCAGAACGGACTCCCGGTACAATGGGGGTAGACTCCCATTAGACATTTCCAAAATAACACACATGAGACTCATAGTGGGTATCCCCACCATAAGATCATACCATCTTAACATCCAGTATGGGAAGGCATAGAAAGACCCCAAAATTTAAAAATTTGGGTTGGTCGCACAGTTAGTCTGCATGGTTTGGGAAACCGTGCACTAACCATGGGGATCATTCTTTCCACATGTCTTCCTAGCACATGACCACTACTAATTGTGAACAAACTATGTTCTCAACCATGAAGACACCAGAGGTCTGAACTATTCCCATCTTTCATACTAAGGATACGACTTTGTACAAGGTTTTAAATGACCCTGGGATTTCTCCTAACTACGTGCCAGCTTCTCTCTGGGACCTATGGCTGGAGCTCAAAGGATTGAATCATTTTCGGCCTCATAGTTAGGCCTTGGGAAACCCCTAAACAGAAATTCTTCTTCCAATGATACAAAAAACCACACCATGAACCTGGATGGGTTTTACCAAGACCACACACAATCCAAAATTCACTTTACCCAAACCCGACATTTCACTAAAGAAAGTGATTCAAAGATGCACGCACATCATCCCTTGTTTCCTCATATGAGAAACAGAAAGAAGAAAGGATATATAGAAACACCTTCTTCCAAACAAAGGATGTCAAGATCTCCTAAAAGGAGACACACTTATAACCAAATGAAGACTCACAAAAGATTGTACAACTTCACCTTTACAATCAAATGAGCATGATACATCACAAAGTTTCACTAAACATGGCCAATGCAACTGATAGAAACAATCCATGGAGGGGGACCTTATACAACATCCCCAAACATTACAGAATTCCAAAAAGTGGCCATAATAGCCTGTCATGACCATATTTCCAACATTAGTGGTTGAACATGAACTACTGCTTCGAAGAGACTACAAAGGACCCAGAGGCTCTCTTAGGAACTATCCAGGCACTCATCCACACTAACAACCCCAGACCACTTCCACATTCGACGAATCAAGTAGCTTAAGAAACTAAGGCCTCTTTCAACCTTCCATGAGCACTCTTCTGCAATAATAGGATTAGAAAAACCAAGAAAGGCAATGGTGTAGACTCAATCTATAGAGCTTGAAAAAAAAGGTTCCTTATATTAATCAACCGGAGGATTTTCCAATGGCGAAACAATTTGGGTTGCACTTTAGTCGTGAACTAACCCTTAATGGGGGCGTACCTTATCTAACGGGAGAACCCAAGGACCCAACCAAGATGGTCCATTGGTCAAAAACAATCCACAAACCAGATCCAAACACATTAAGGGAACCACCATAATAGTTTCCTGAAACATATCTCAGAAGAGACTACTAACCTGTCCTTCTACCCAGCTTACCGACCAAACACAAACCCAAAACACAGTTCGAACAGGAAGGGTTCATGGAATCAAAACATCCCACAACATCAACATTTTCTAAAAACACATAATATACACCATCCCAAAAAAACATCAATACATCATGTTTTTCTTTCAAAACATTTCTTTGAAAACAAATGGTTCAGCGGTAAGCATATCCACCAATGGTACCCCGTGGGCCTCACATATGCATGTTTTTGTGCCACACCGGGCACCCTCCTCATATCCGTCCCGGAACTCATCCAGTCATGCCATCAATCATCCATCATCCCATATAACCCCATGCATGTGGTTTCTAATGGAAATACCAAAGGTTAAAACAAAAATTATTTCCACTTTTCAAAACCAAAACGGTCAACCAACACATCCTTTTTTCTAAAAACTGCTAACCAGGAGATCAAAATCCCAATACACATCTTACTAAAATTTTCAGAAAGACACAACCATTTAGATAAAAACTCACTTTCATGTTATTCATATCAGTTTCATAACATATCATTCCATTAAAACGCCCTTTGATAGTTTAGAAAACTGTACTGGAAACACTTTTTCAAAACCAACATCACTATAGTTTATGCTTTCAAAATGGGTGTAAACACACCATTTTCTATTTCAAAACAATTCTGAAAATTCAGTTCCTCCATTTCATAAATCAAACCATTCCATATTTATTTAAAAATCATTTCACAAAAACTTTACACTTCTTAAAACCAAGTCACTTTAAAACCAAAGTTCTAAGATTTCAAAACTAAAGAACACAAGACAATGTGAGAGGAAACTAGTTTCAGTGGGTGACTTGGACATATGGTTGGCGGCCATATTCCAATCACTTCACCATCACAAAGAGTGTTCTAGGATATATCCTCAGCTCCACATGGCTTTCCAGGCCATGTGAGCTCACTGATACCATTAACCCAACTCTCTTTTCATTTCCCCTAATCATCATCAAACGAAGAAAACCAAAGGAATTAGATAAGTCCTGAATTCCATTGGTGACTTGAATATCTTCATGAGGTGTGGGGATCAATCACACTAACCATAACCAAAATACCATGTCCTAAAAATCCTAACTCCAGATTATCCCGACTATTCCCCAAATAACGTGACCCAAAGATTTAACCTGAACCTCCTTTGATACCATTTTGTCACGAACCAGATCTAGTCACCACCAAAACCGGCACCAAACCCAGCCTGCGACATGGCCCGAAGGGCGTTCCCAATCCCCACAGGCTGGAACAAGTGCCTGGGTATCATAAAATGAGAATTGGGAATGATTTACCTGAGTTTATAATCTTAAAACAATAAAAGAATCCAATAAAACAAATCTGAATTTTTCAAACCAAACAATCTTTCACAAAAATTCAGCAATGAATTACATATTTTAAAACAACTCAACAAGACTATAAAAAAATTACAAAACCAAAAGGAAATATCCCAATAACCCTCATGGTAAGGGGCACCGCCCTCAATCCATCTCCATAAGACTTTACCACTAAGGACCTGCTAGAAATCCGAACCACTTGAACTAAAAATTGTACCCAACCTGCGAAAAAAAAAATAACCAAGTATACTTACACCCAAGGGTGTAAGTAGGGTGTGAGAAAATGCCCAGTAGAATACCACCACTAATATATTCCATGTGATAAATATTCAATGACTAAAATCATGCAAGTTTTCAAAAATATGTAATTTCTAGTTATAGTTTCTAAAAGATGCAACTTAAAAAAAATTAGTTTTCAAGTGGGCTAATTTAAAGAATAAAAACTTTTAAAATAAATTCCAAAGATAATTAATTGTCCAGACAAATATACCGTATTCTAATGGTAATTATAAAGGGTTTAATGAGCACAAGAAATAGGAAAATAACCCCTAGTCACTAGCTCATTGTGGGTCCCAGGTACCTCGTATCTCGATGAGAGTAACCATCACAAATATCAGTTCTCGTGCACGATCCACTAGTAGGGAACATAACCATAACCTATTGGTCCCCAGTCATCATCATCATAGTTTAGTTAGTGTTTTAAGTGTCAATCTTGCAAAGTGAAACTGAGGCCAAACCCCATGGATTCACTAGAATACTAGTACACGTCCACCCACCTAGATACTCGGGTTTTCCTTTTGTGCTCAAACAAGTTCATCAAGTCAAGAAATATAATTTGCGCATGAAAATATCATTTCCACATCACATATTCACCAAAAATAACACATGTACATCACAAAAGTCACAAAATCCAATTTTTCATTCAAATGCATTTTGAAATCATACACACACCAAAATAGACCACAACACATTTTGCACATCTTTCACAATTCAACAAATTCGTTAACAATTTTATAAAATCTTTCCCAAAATGCTAAACATCATATAACATCCCAGTCACATGTTACATAATACCCTTTTCATAAACAAAGTCCATTTTTCACATCACACTCACACAAAACAGCACGAAAACAGGTTTCGCACCCACATCACAATTTCATAAATCACCTCGACAAATTACAAAACATTAACAAAATGTTTGACAACATAACTGATCACTTTATGTTTCAAAAACTCATTTTAATAACATACTATCACCAAAACAGTACATATTCACCCTTTTCCCACTTTGTTAAACCAACTAAAACATTTACAATTTTCATAAAAAGAACCCAAGTGGTGTAAATATGTCTTGCACACAAAACCCATTTCAAAACAACCATTTAAAACCAAAACCATACCAATTCCTATCCAAAATAGAATTGTAATCCCTAGATACGTTTATAAAACCTCCTTAAAGTTTTATAAAATCACCTTGAATAATACCACAAAATATACAAATAAAAACACAAATTTTCATAAAAATCTCTCAAGAAGTATAACAATGTTTTACACATAAAACCTATTCAAAACCCCTCTTTTTAGGCACACATGACACTAATAAATTACCAAAACATAATTTAAAGGCCAAAAATGATTTATTAAACCAGTTCTATAAGTTATAAAATACACCAAAATAATACCCCATGAGTTACACATGAAAACACCCAATTTCAAGTTAAAATTCAACTATAAAAGTAAACACATAACCAAATAAATAATAAATGGTTTTAACACCACAACCAACATATGAGGAATATTAAAAATGAGTAAATACATAAAGCTAACTCATCAATAATTGTTTACACATGGAACCACCTACCTTTTATGTCGAAACCGTCAAAACATGGTGCGAAACATAAACCGCACCACCACCGCACCTCAAGGAAGTGAAATCCAAACTAAAACCACAATATTTCACCCAAAAGACAAGAAATAAAACCTTAGGTTAGAACCATAACTTCTGGACATTATTAATATCAAAGATAAGGGATGAAACCCTAATCACATTGAATGTAACCCTAAGAAATTTGAAAGAATAATGAAGAAGACCAACTTACTTGTGGGATCTTGTAGAAATATCCCCAAATACACCAGTATATGAAATTGAAAATATCCAAAATTTAAGGGTGGTTCGAACAAGGATGATTAGTTCATTTAGGAACTGGAATGGAGGAAAAAGAGTAAGAATTGAGAGAGTTATGATGGAAATAACTTACCTACTCAAATCTGGCCAATTTTAGAAAATCTAATATGTTTTGTACTCAATATCGATGAATATGACCTCCAAAATGGGTGGGAGGATACAGGGCGCGCGGCTGGGTTCCATGGGATTGGGTGAGGTTTGGAATCATCGAGAAATCCTTAAAATTAAATAAGTTATTAATTAAAAAAATTTTATTTTTAAAACTGGAATTGGGATTCTGGGCAGGCCCAATCCCTTAAAAAAACCCATATACACCTTGGTTATGAATATCTAAAGGCTCCAAATTTCAATTGTGGTGTTAATATGTTAGGGGAGGACATTTATGAATTGGAACGGGAGAAAAATATTAAAAAATGAAAAATTTATAAAAGAAACAATTTTTTTTTAAATCTGGAATTGGGCTCACTGTTTGGCCCAATTCATAAAAACTCACTCATTCCTTCATAAAAGCTTCAGAAACCCCAATAACAAAGAATGAATGGAAATTAAATGAAAATTACATTTAAAATATGTCTTTTATGTGACAATTATTCCCTACACTTTTCCAAATTTCTAGTTCTATGAAAAATGTTTCAAGTTTTGTAAATAGTGATGTTGGTGAGACAGATGTAAATAGTGCTGTTAGTGAGTCATTTTCATCTGTCAGTGTCGGTGATTCATATTCATCTATTAGGGAGTCATCTTCTTCTTTTGATGAGTCATCTTCAACTATTAGTGAGTCATCTTTTTGTGAGTCATCTGTTGGTGAGTCATCTTCATCTATTAGTGAGTCATCTTCAACTATTGGCGAGTCATCTGTCGATGAGTCATCTATCGGTGAGTCATCTTCAACTGTCGGTGAGTCATCTGTCGGTGAGTCATCTGTTGGTGAGTAATCTTCAACTATCGATAATTCATCTATAGGTGAGTCATCTTAAACTGAAAATGATTCATCTATTAGATAATCATTTGTTGGTGATTCATCTGTCGGTAGGTACTATAGTGTTTCTAGATCAACTGGTGAAGAGTGTTTCCAGCATCCTACAATTTTCCCCATTTGATGTTTTCTTTAACGTTAAATGCATTCAAAGACTTTTTTAAGGTATTTAAGGTTGATTAAAATCCCATAACTCATATTTTAATATTACTAAGTGTTTGGGTTCCATTACTTGGTCAAATCATGTGGTCTATTGAGATCTGGATTTAATGGAAATTCAATCGTTTCATATTCTGTGAGTCTCAGATCTGATTTTTCTGAGTCAGGGACCTTACCTTCGTTCATTTATTATCCTTACTCTTAGTAAAAGGCACCCATAACTTTTATTTCCTGAGTAGATGTGTGATTTTTCTATAGCCTTGAACTATGTTTTCCCTGCCTATGTGCCCCTGTTTTGGTGCAAGCAGGAAGTTTTGATCTGTCTTCGATAGAAGGTATGTTTTATCTCTATTTTCGTGGGTTCTTTGATCTGTTTCCTCTTATTCCCTTATACATTTTATGACATGTGATCTCCATGTTTTTAATAGACCTTTATTGGGTGTTTGTTGATGTTTTTTTGTCACATCATCCTTGGTGGATGTAGTCGTTGCGGGGGAGGTGATCCTAATCCATTGTGTTGGCTCATTCTCATGCAAAGAATGTCGGAAACCTTTTAAGGTAGGGGATTCATGGATTCTATATTCTTTTACATGTAATCGTAGAATAATCATGTTTTATCCACTGTATCATAATGAAATTGACATAATAAATACTTCGAATAGATTAAAGAATTGGTATCAATTTCTTAGCAATGTTATTGCCTATTGATTTTCTAGATCATGTGATATCTATGTGTTTCTTGTTTATCATGTGGTTATTAATGGAAATTGGTAAAGAAAATAAATCCAGGATAAATTTTAGATTAATTGGATAAAGATAAAGAGTCATGTAAATTAATCCAATTATTGTTGTAATTTAATAATAATCAAATGGATGCAGTTATGCATGTTTAAATGAATCTATTAATTCAATATGGAATAAAAAACCGGTTGTGAGATAAAGATAATTCCTTGAAGGGTTATAAGTTACCCTTCTACTTTTAAAGGCCAAACACCTTATTATTTGGAGCTGTGAGTGCTCGTTGTGTGTGAAGATAGAATGCCTTGTTTAGGGCTAAGATCCCAATTGTTATGTTGTTTATTTTCTGCTTCTTGTGTTATGGTGTGAGCTTGAGATGGGTAAGCCAGGAGGGATGTTGTGTTATGTGGGTTCAAGGAGGCCCAGTGGTTATGGTGGAAGTATTTGACACCTAGAAAAATGAGATTCATCATTTTATGCATGTGGGTGTCGAGTAGGACACTGGAGATGATGAAACGGGTTGTATGTGAATGTTGGTTGATCTTGAATCTATTGTTTATTATCTTCTTTAATTTTCCCACTACTTGAGGTAGGAGGATTTTCTTACTCTCCCCCTAAAAGAGGCGAATACACATGAGGTATTCCACATGATTTCTGAGTTTAGATTCTCGAGGATGGATGGGTCTATGCTCTTAATATAGGTGGAAAAGACTTGACAGGTAGTTCACCTACGTACCGTGTTGAGCCCCTTGTGTTTGGTAGATTAAAATGTTTTTCTAGAATTCCTAGAAATATGAAAAGTAATAATGCTATTAATAAATTATTGAATAAATTATTTTAACCCATGGGGTTGGAGCTTGCTAGGATTCAGTATTAAGGTTATAATTTAAAGGAATTATGGACTTGTTTTGGTTATTCCTGGAGGGCATGGAATTTGTTGTGATTCTAATGGAATGTAGTTTAGAAAATTATAATGGTTAATTAATGGATAAATAATTAATTAACGTAAAGTGAAACTGATAAAAAGTGATAATGTAATCTAATGTAGCTCTTTAAATGGTTGTGTGCTTATAGGATACCTAGTCTTAGCAGTGGTATCTGAGAGTCTGAGAGACATTAGATATAGTTGAGTCTAAGACTAGTTTATGCTCATAGTGTGGTTGTGAGCTATATTATATCATGTACATTTTGTGTTTCTATATGCTACCACACCCTATCAATTATGGAGACTGACACCCCGAGGATTCTGAGCCTTGGGGAATGTTTTTCCCAACATTCTGGTGGTAGGATAGATGGCTGACTACCCCCTTTAGCCCCACTCTCTTCTCTTGGTAGTTACTTGTGCTGGTGGGAATAGTGGTTAGTTTTCCCCATATATGTGTGTATAGGGATATAATGTATTGTGGTTATTCACACACATATATTATGGATATATTTTCTTATGGACTAATATATGTGTAATGTGTATAGGTTGTGATGGCTTGAGGATCCTTACTCAGTGTATGTGCTATAATGGCTTGAGGTATAATACCTGACGTATGATACACGTTATGAGAGCTATGGTGGATCCTAGAAACTACCTAGTTACTTTGGTTATGTGGACATAGTGGTTGTGTTGCATGAGGTGCATGTTGTGGTGCTACACCCAGGTATCTGCAGGCAAGCCTTTTTGGAGAGAGATGCTTAGGACGTGCAATGTTGGGGGAAATAAGAAAACCGGTGGGGAAGTTTTAGTGGGGTACCCTTGATATTATTTATTATTTTATATAATATTGTATGTGATACTTGGTGAGAGTATCCATGGTGAGGCTGGGAACATATTATACATGTTTAGGTGATGATTTATTCTCACTTGTTGGTCACTATGATTTAGCATGCTTTATTTAATTTTTCATGAGAGGATCTTGGTAGGATCCTACTAAGTATAATTTTATACCCATATTATGTATATATAAACTATTTTTTAGGTCACTTGGAGAAGGTTGGAGATCAGGCTGGTTAGTACTATATTGGAGTTGCATGAGTTGTTTGGGATTTGTGGTCGCCATCGTTTTACTTTCTTTTGGTACTTGAAGTTTTCCCTTTCTGTTGTAATAGTTCTTGCATGACATTACATATGTGTACATGGGTTTTCGTTTATATTGTAGTACGAGTTTTAGTTTGTTGGTGTCTATCTTATATCTCTCTTTTGAATGTGTTCTCTTAGAGGTTAATGTCTCCCATCTGTGTGTTTATTATACCCTCAGTGCTAGTCATCAACCCGAGGCCTCCTGGAGCTGGGACTTAGGGGATAATTATCTCTCTTCTCACATTGTCATCCCAAGAGAAGTACATTTTGTGGGTAGGGGTCATGATAGAGTGGTATTATATGTTTTTTTGAGGTATATTATGGAGTTTGGAGTTAGTCATAGGTGAGGTTGCATGGGTTGGTAGGGAAACGATTTCATTCATGTTTAGCAAGTATTGTAAACACTGGAGACCAGTTGAGACACAGGTATTTAGGCCCCCCTATGATCTGATGCATAGATCTTTAAGTTTATATTGGCTACTAAATGAGGTGATATTTGTTTCAAGTTAGATACCTAGGATAGGATCATGCATCATTATTCTTTTCTCTTGTGTTTGAATGGGTAGACCTTGAGATATTTTAAAATATAATGAATAAAAGAAAACAATAAATTAATTAATGTTGAGTCTTCCATATTATAGGTTTAGAAGATCTAACTAATTTTTATCTTTCAGGTATGGATCTAGGTCGATGTCCTCATTAGGTTCGTGCAGAATATGTTCAGAAGGTTGTGTCAGCCAATTGCTACATAGTATAGATTGACAACAATGACGCATGGAGGAGGAAACTCCTAGAGTTTCAGCGCCATAGTCTGCAAAAGTATGAAGGATCCATTTCAGATGCAGTCACAGAAGGCTGGTTGGAGTAGGTTGATATATATTTTAGTTATATCCATTTTTGAAAGGAGAATTTGGTGTTGTTGGTTATGATGACTCTGTGTGGGGAAGAAAGGTAGTGGTGGTTCTTGTTCCTTGGGGATTGCAAGGAGTAGGTAGTCTCATGGGAGGAGTTTTGAGACCAGTTTAGAGTCGATTTTCTTTCTTCAGCCATGAATTCAACCATTCTCCAGTAGTTTCTTTCCCTTCGATAGGGTAGCTTTAGTGTACGAGAGTTTGGAATCCATTTAATGAACCTTTTGAGATATGCTTCAGAACTGTTGTCAGACAAAGAGGCTAGGTCGAGGCATTTTGAGGAGGCTTTTCATCTAGGGATCCAGTACCAGGTCACCCCATTTATGGTAAATACATATCCGGAGGTGTTGGTGAGGTCATAGGTCATTAAGAGGATGTTATCCAGAACCATATCATCACGAAAGGGGAGTTGTCAGGATTATTAATGAAGCAGAGATGTGGTCTGAGGTTCCTGGTTTTCAGGGAAAAATATTTTTTGTTCAATTGGGGTAGGTCCTAGCCCTCAATGTCTCATTTATACAAGGTTGGAAGATCTCATAACTATGCCAAGTGATTAGGTGATTTTTTTTCTTATGGAGGACAAGTTCATTAGCAGCGAGAGTGCCCTACCTTTCAGATCAGTTATCATGCATCAGGTGTTCCACTTCAGGTTCCTCCATTGAGGTAGTTCCAGCCTAGAAAATAGCATCCATTTGCACTAGATTTGGATTAGCAGAGATTATATGGGGAAGTTAGAGGACATCCCTAGGATTTTACCTATCCTTAGAGAGTAGAGAACATCCATGGTCGTGGTTTTCATTAGGGTCAGAGAGGCTGTGGAGCAGGTCATGGTCAGCTTCATGTTTTAGCATTGCCAACACCAGGCGAGCCAACCATCATTCGAGGTACCCTTTTCTTGTTTTCTACTTGGGTTTATGACTTATTTGATTCAATAGTAACACACTCCTTTATATCACCTACACATTTCCATGCTTTGGGACTTAAGGTAGAGAGGCTTACAGTGCCCTTAGCATTGACTACACCAGTTGGAAGTCGAGATAACTTTTTTGAAGTATGTAGAGACTGTGATCTAGTGTTGGGGTAGCACTGTGCTTGGGTAGATTTCTTATTTTTATGCATACAACCATATGATTTCATCCTTTTCATGGATTGGTTATATTCATTGCAGGCTATTGTGGATTGCTTCTGGAGACAGGTGGTATTCTTTGATACTGATGGAGAGTCGGTAGTGTTTGATGGTGAGCAGGACCCTCTAATTAGTCAGAGGTGAGTTCCTTCCTTATCATCCTTGATGGATGATCTGATGTTGATTTCATCAAAGTTTCAGTGGTCAACATTTTTCAAGGTCATGGAAGAGTACTCTGATGTATTTCCAGAAGAGGATGACATGTTACTCCCTCAATGAGAGATCGAGTTTGGGATTGATCTACAACCAGTATAATCTCCTATATCAATGTATCTGTATAGTATGGATCCTTATGAGTTGCGGGATCTATATAAATAGCTTTATGTTTTGTTACAGTTCAGTTTTTTTCGACTGGGTGTGTCATCGTGGGGTGCACCGGTTTTGTTCGTAAAGAATGATGATGGCAGTTTTCAGTTGTGTATCGATTATCATCACTTGAACAAAGTGACAGTGAAGAATCACTATCCTCTTCCACATATTGATGATTTATTCTATCAACTAAAGGGTGAAATTTGGTTCTCAAATATCGACTTGCGGTTAGGATATCATCAGATGCATGTGAAGTATGAGGATATCCTGAAGACTTCTTTCGGTTGACGTCATGGGCATTACTAGTTTGTTGTGATGTTGTTAGGTGTGATTAATGCTCTAATTGTTTTCATGGGGTTGATGAACACTATGTTCCTTGAGTTTCTGGATAAGTTCATTGTGGTCTTCATCGAAAACATCCTTGTGTACTCCACATTTGAGGAGGAGTATGCAGAGCATCTGCATGCCATTTTGGGAGTTCTTCATCAATAGCAGTTGTTTGGGAAGTTGTCTAAGTGTGAGTTTTGGGATTGATAATTCCATCTCATGGTGCATGTTGTATCCCATTAGGTAGTATCTATAGATCCATTGAATATAAAAGCAGTTGTGTATTGGGAAACCCCCAAGACAGTGGAAGAGGTACAAAGTTTCATTGGTCTTGTAGGATATTACAGGAGGTTCATAGCTGATTTGTCTTAAGTATCAACTCCTCTAAAAGTGTTTACCAGAAAGGATCAAATTTTCATATGGATTGATCAGTGTCAAGCATATTTGGAGTATCTAAAGGAGAAGTTGGTCAGTGCTCTAGTTCTTTTTCTTCCAGTAGAAGGAGTTCAGTTTGATGTTTTCTGTGATGCTTCACATCTGGGATTAGGATGTGTTTTTGATGCAGAAGAGATCAGTAATTTCTTATGGGTCTTGGAAGTTATATCCCCATGAGATTAATTATGCCACCCATAATCTTTAGTTTGAAGCAGTAGTGTTTTCCCTAAATTTTTGGATACATTACCTCATCAGAGATCTCTTTGTGGTCTTCACAAATCATAAAAGACTGAGATATGTTTTCTCCCAGTGTGAATTGAACTTGCGACAGCATCGATGGATGGAGTTATTATAGTATTATGACTTGGAAATATCGTATACACCTGGTAAGGGGAATGTTGTAGCTGATGCAATGAGAAGGAAGTCGCGTAGTTATGTAGTGTGTGAATCAGGTGATTCCTAGAGATTAATGGAAGAACTTTCATCATTACATCTCGATATGGGAGAAGTTGGGGGTAGAGGATGTATTTTTTAGATGACGGTTCAGTCATTCCTAGTGAATTAGGTGGAGGAATACAAGTTGGGGGGTCTAGAGGTGGAGATCTGGAGAGACCAAGTTGTTTTTTAGTGAGGCCCATGATGGTTGTTCTGAGGATGAACAACAATGAGTGTTGTTTCAGATAAGTATTTTCATTCCTTTTGCGATGTGGGATATGGTTCTTAAAGAGTTCCATAGTTCTCCCTTATCGGTACATCCTAGCATGAAAAAAATGTACTGAGATTTGAGGAGTCAATTTTGGTGGCCTGGGTTAAATCATGTAGTTACAGAGTTTGTGTCTTGATGTTTGGTCTTACAAAAGGTGAAGGCCGAGAACCGTGTTCCTGGTGGTTTTCTCCAACCATTAGATGTTCATCAATGGAAGTGGGAGGACATTTCAATGGACTTTTTTATCGGTTTACCTAGAGCTCAAAGAGGCTATGAAGTTATATGGGTGGTAGTGGATTGTTTGAAAAAATCATCCCACTTCATACCAATCAAGGAGTCGATCTCAATGGAGATTTTGTTTAGGAAGTGTCTGGAGGAGGTGGGGAGACATCATAGAGTTTTTAGGGTGATAATTTCTGATTGAGATCCTTGTTTTACCTCCAAGTCTTGTAGAGGTCTCCAACAAGATTTCAGTTCTCAACTATGCCTTAGCACTAATTTTCATTTGTAGATGGATAGTTAGACAGAGCGGACCATCCGGAATCTTGAAGACATGTTTCACTCTTATGTCCTAGATTTTGGAGGTTTGTGGATGAGGCACCTTACCTTGGTAAAGTTTTCTCACAAAAATATTTTCCACTCCACCATTGGTATGGTACCATTTGAATCCTTTTGTGGATGACCTTTTCATTATCTATTGTGATAGACTAGGGTCATAGAGTCAGCAATTCTCAGGTCAGAACTAGTATAGAATACGACAAAGATGGTTCAGGTGATTCATGAGAGGATGAAGGCATCATAGGATCATCATAAATACTATTCCAATCATAGGAGTAGACCTATAAAGTTTGACATTGGGGATCATGTGTTTCTGAAGGTGACTCCTCTTCGTGGGAAGTGAAGGTTTGGTCATAGGAGTAAGATTTCCCCTGGTTTGTTGGGCCTTTTGAGGTGTTGCATCATGTTAGAGTCATGTTGTATCATGTAACACTTCCCCCAAAGATGATCTGAATACATGATGTTTTTCACATATTACAGTTACATCATTATCTTTATGAAGACTCTCACGTCATCGATTGGGGTGAGATCAATGTTGAAGATGATGCGACTTTCGAGGAGTGTCATATGAAGATCCAGGACCATAAGTAGAAGGTGTTGTGTGGGTGTGGTATACCCTTGGTTCATGTCTTGTGGTGACATAGTGGTGGGTAGAAGAGTACCTGGGAACGTGAGTCATAGATATTCACTCAGTACCCCTATTTCTTTGATGTTTAGATCTTTTCTTGTAATGATGTTTATTTTGTGGTTGTAGAACTTTCCTATTTATGAGGTGGATTTATATCGTTGATTTTTGTGTATTTCTCTCTTTTGAGAGGTATATCCTTTGGTAATGTAGCTAGGAGCTGGTTATAGTTTTTTTGTAGTTTCATATTGCTCCTTTAAGGAAGTGGTTGAGCTCCTTTAGTGGTGAGAGCCTTGAGAGATATCTATAAGGGTGGTTGTTCGGACCCTTTTTTTGTTTCCTCTCTGGGTTGGTTTTGATTCTCAAGGATGATAATGTTTTGATAGGTATCTGATACAATGGCCTAGACCTATCTGGTTCATTCCTTTGTTGAAATCTGGTGTTTGAGGTGTTTTGAGAGGTTAAGGTTACTTATTCCCAACACTTTTCTAAATTTCTAGTTCTGTGAACAATGTTTCTAGTTATTTGAACAGTGTTGTCAGTGAGATAGATGTGAACAATGATGTTAGTGAGTCATATTCATCTGTTGGTGTTGGTGAGTTATCTTTATCAGTTGGTGAGTCATCTTCATATGTTGGTGTCAGTGAGTCATCTTTATCTATCGGTGAGTGATCTTTATCTATCAGTGTCAGTGAGTCATCTTCAACTGTCGGTGAGTTATCTATCAGTGAGTCATCGTCAACTATCAGTGATTCATTTATTGGTGAGTCATCTTTCAGTGAGTCGTCTTTAATTATTGGTGATTCATCTGTCAATGAGTCATCTTTCAGTGATTCATCTTAAATAATCAGTGAGTCATCTTCAACTATCAGTGAGTCATTTGTCGATGAGTCATCTATCGGTGAGTCATCTGTCGATCAGTCATCTTTAACTGTCATTGAGTCATCTGTCAGTGAGTCATCTATCAGTGAGTCATCTTCAATTGTCAATGAGTCATCCATCGATGATTTATCTTCAACTATCAGTGAGTCATCTATCGGTGAGTCATCCATCGGTGAGTCTGTAAAGACCTGTAAAATTCAAGGGAAATTTTTTCTTAATTTTCTTTGGGATTTTACAAGAACGCAGTTTCAGACGACACCTGATTCTGAGGCCCGGAGTGCCCGGAATTTCTATCTGAAGTTTAGCTCGGGTACGTTTAGTGAACGAACGAGCGGGAATTTTTAACTTTTTAACTGATGCCCGGAATCGAATTCCGAGGGCACCGATGGAACCGTAGCGCCGGTAATTTCTTAAGAACACCTGTTCCGGGGTTGCGTTTTCACGAGAGTTGATGATAAAAATTGTGGAAGTTTATTTTATAATTATTCTACAATTTTTATTATTTTTACTCTAAGTGTTTAGTTCTTGATGGAAGTTGGGTAACCACCCAACCTCCCTTGGGAGGTTATGAGGGTGGTGGGGCCCACACGAACCCCACCCCTTCATATCCTCTAAACCCCCCTCAACTCCCACTTTAATGTTGATAACTTATGTTTATTAAACTTATGGTTTTAATGTGGTGAGTTAAATGTAAGTTTTTGAAATTCAAACTCTTGAATTCCAAAAGCTTTGTTGTGTTAATAAAATAAGTTTAGAACTTATTTTATTTGGGTTGGTGTTTAGTTGTTTGAGAGATTTTGGAGAGAAAAAGCTAAGGAAGCCTTAACTTCTTCTTTTCCCTTTGAAGAAGAATGCGAAGAACAAACGATCTCCGACGTGGAGCGCTGAGCCTCGGAGACCGTCTTCCGCGACGCCGACCCGCGACGTGACGTCTCCTTCCACGACGTTCTTCTTCTGCGTCGTCTCTTCCGCGACGTTTCCTATTCGGACGCACCTCGACGACAACGTAATCGACGTTCGTTTTCCGCAATGCCCAACCTCCGCGATGCTCGTCTTCCGCGGCTCGTTGACGTGCACCGTTCTTGAAACCAAGGTAGGGGTTTTATTTATTTATTTTGTTCGTGAATACCAACTTGACGATCTTCGTGGATTAAAACCAATAGTTATCGAATAACGTGAGGGGGTCCGGACCGCACAAACACAGCCGACCCTCCTCCTTATTTTCATGTTGGTTCCTTTGTGGTTTGGTACGGGAAGGCGTAGTGCCGTCGCACCACGCGAAATCATGTGAAAGGAAATGCGCGGCATCGTCGCGCCATGCCGTGGAAAGAAGATCAATGACGCGATGTCGTCGCGCCACGCCACGAATTAATACAAGGACGTGATGCCATCGCGCCGCGTTGGAGACACCCAAAAATACCGCGGCCAGTACCAGGGCTGCGGCGGAGGGGCGCGGCGCCATCGCGCCGCGCCGGACGACAAGGACCACGGCGGAGCAAGGTGACCGGTGGCCAGACCGGGCCGCCGGCTTCGGAGCTAGAAGGGGACCGGCTATCGCCGGTCCCGTTGAGCAGGAACCGGCCGGCCAGGTCGGGCCTGCCGGACAGGGAGGAGCCGGGGGTATTAATTCCCCCGGCCGGACTTCAAACGGCCCCCATAAATGGGGGGCCGCAGTTACACAGTGGGGCAGGCGCCTTCGGCCGAGCTGGCAGCGCGCTGGGCTCGTTGTGCCCAGTCGGGCCGGCCGCCTGGCCGGGCCGGTCCGGCCCGCGCCGGGACGGGCCGACCGGGGGGTCTCGGGCCGGGTCGGTCCGGGCCCGAAACCCCTGTTTTCGGACCGTTTGGGTTCAATTGCCCATAACTCGGGCTACGGACCTCCGATTGATGCGCCGTTAGCGGCGACATGATCCTTGGAACGAGATGGTCCTTTCGGTATATTGCACTCAAGGTTTCGGAATACTTTGAGTTCGGCCGGGTTGGTTCGTACACGAAACCAACTGTGCCCTCGGAGCGGAAACGCTCATATCTTGAGCTACGGACGTCCGATTGACGTGTCGTCGACTTTGTTGGTTTCCTTTTAGTGAGACAGATCTTTTGGCATACTCCGCCCAAGGTTTGGATGCAGGTGGAGTATGGTCGGGTTTGTTTTGCCTTAAAAACCAACCGGGCCCCTGGGACGAAAAATCCAATAACTCTCAGACCGGGCGTCCGATTGACGCGCCGTCTGCGACGTTGAGTTCCTGTTGACAATACGGAACTTTTGGATACATCAACTCTGAACTATGTGTCAGTTGATGTATCAGCCACTCGGCTCGTGGAGCAGACCCTCCTGAACGAGCTTGATGTGTGCGGGAACCCTAGTGTTGGCTGCGACTACTACTGTGACGACGACGACTATACAGAGTTCCTCAGTGGATTCGATGGCGACGACTACAGCACTTAGCGATCCTATGTGGATCAGTGCTACCGATCCTGTGTGGGTCTGATCCTGTGTGGGTCAGCGCTCGGCGGTTCTGTGTGAGCCAGCGCCTACAGATCCTCTGTGGGTCCGATCCTGTGTGGGTATTTGCGGGGGTTAGTTTCCTACTGATCCTGTGTGGGTCATTGCGGGGGTTAGTACCTATCGATCCTTTGTGGGTCCGACGACTTAGATGGATCAGTGATCATCTCTATCGTCTTTCGAAGAAGTATACTTGTGTGAGCTGAATCCTGTTTGCTTTCCTGTGTGGATTGTGTTGTGATATCCTGTGTGGATTACGTTTTTCTTTCCTGTGTGGAATACATATACTTTCCTGTGTGGACTGGGTTGTACTTGGGCTCAGAAGTTGGAGAGTATTGAAATTAATGACTTAGGTATATGTATGGGCATATACCTAAGCAGTGTCGGTTGTTACTTCGTGATTGTATCTTTCCTTTGTGGATTTTGGGAGACCTTCGGGGGTCTCGGGGTCCCTACTGAGTAGCTTATACTCACCCCTGCACGGGCTATGCCCGCACTACGTTGTGTTGGTTGTAGATGACGGACAGCATTGATCGTGGTTGAGGCTTGTAGAGAAGGACGGTACCTGGAGGTGGACCACTGGGTGAGACGTACTCGGAGCGGACGGCGGGACCCGAGGAGCAGTGGAGCTATCTGTACCCACCCTTCAGGTGGGATTTCCAATGGACAGCTCGGCGTAGCTGCTTTTACTTTTTAGTTGTTGTTTTCCCTTTCGAATTGTACTTTACTTTCAGTTTGGGTTTGTATACTGGCCCACTTACTTTCCGCACTTACAGTTGTACTCTATTTTTACTTAGTGTTTACTTTTTCCTCTTGCTTACTCGGTGGTGCTTGTTTACTATACAAAGGGTCCCTTTTTACCGGGATTTACGCCTTGGTGCTAGTCGCCAGCCCCTGGCCTATGGAAGGCGGGCTTGGGGTAGTCACGGCACGGTCCCCAAGGACGGGTCGTGACAAATTGGTATCAGAGGAATTCGGTCTACCGCAGAACTTGGGACTCTGATCTTTTTCTATGTGAAGTAATAGTGTTTAGCGTATCGAGTGTGGTTATCAGTCCAGGGAGTCCAGTGTTGGTGTGGCGGCCGATGTATCCGTACACCAGGACCCTGACCTCTGATTTCCGACTTAATGCACGAAAACATTGATTGCATGTGTGTTTCAAGTTTTATTTGTGATTACTTTGTATCAGTTCACCAAGTATACTGTTCTGACCATGGCACACCTGTTTCCTTTTCAGGATGGTCCCACGACAGTAGCCAGCTACAGTTCCGAGAGTCGAGCGTGACGACAGCCCACCGAGTGATGAGGCCTCGGTGCAGGGCCCTTTGTCAGTAGTGGCACCGGCGGTAGCTTTACCCGCCGAGCCACCGATGCTTCCAGCACCAGCCGCTGACGATGCACGTCACCTCAATGCACTGCATGAGTTCCAGCGCCAGCGACCAACCAGGTTCCGCGGGGAGACGGACCCCCAGGCAGCCGAGGACTGGCTGGAGGCAGTGGTACGAGTTTTTCGGTTAGTGAGGACACCAGCAGACTTCATGGTGATCCTCGCAGCGAGCTTACTGCACGCAGCAGCGGGCTGATGGTGGAGCTTGATGCTCCAGGTGCACGATGAGGCATCTCTACTCTGGACAGACTTTGAGATCCTCTTCCGCTCAGAGTTTTTCCCAGCCACCCTCTGTGCGGTGCGCATCCAGGAGCTTCTTCAACTGCGGTAGGGCAGCATGACGGTCGCACAGTACTCGGCGAGATTTACCGATCTCTCGTGCTACTCTACAGACATGGTACGGGACCCATTCTTCCGGGACCGGACCTTTGAGCAGGGATTGAGACACGAGATCAGGGCATCGCTGATCTCCCTCAGCATTCCTACTCAGACAGGAGTACTGGAGCGGGCCCTTTTGATCGAGAGCTTTCTTGCTGAGTCTACACCAGCACCGAGACCCACTGCAGGGCATCACGTAGCAGAGTCTTCTGCAGCAGGCAGTCGACGGATGACACATGGGTCCAGGCAGACCAGACCCTCAGGCAAACGACCTCAGGACACTGGCTCAATAGTGCGGGGTACACAGCGCGGAGCCAGTCTTTCGAGAGGCAGGCACTGCTACTCATGCGGCGGGCAGGGCCACATGGCTCGTGATTGCCCGACCCGTCGTGCCGAGGAGCAGCAGACGGTTGAGGGACCACCGAGGCAGAGGCAGAGGGTCGACCGTGGTGGTCCTCCGGGAGTAGGCGGACGAGGCAGAGGAGCTGGCCGAGCAGCAGGTGGTGGGCGACGCTTTGAGACCCTACCACCACCACCACCAGGAGGTCCACCCCGACCACAGGGAGTTGGTGAGCAGAGACAGGCACAGCTCCAGGCAGCAGAGGCCTACGACCATGGTGTGCCCAAGATGATTCGAGGTACTATCTGTGTCTATTCCACCCTTGCTACAGTACTTATAGACATAGGAGCGAGTCACTCTTTCATAGCCGCTGCCCTTGTTCGGAGCTCGGAGATTCCGACAGAGCCATTGGCTCGATCCTTACGGCTAGAGACTCCTACGAGAGCAGACTCGACGATTACGCACTGGTGCCGGAAGTGTGAGCTTACTCTAGGAGGTGAGAGCTTTGGTTGGAATCTTCTTGTAGCGGCGTCGAGGCCTTACGATGTTATCTTGGGCATGGATTGGTTGTCTATAGTCCATGCACAGATTGACTGTTTTATGCACAAGGTGCGGTGTGTACGCACCGACGGGAGTAGGTTCACCTTTACCGGTGAGAAGGGAGCTTTTGCAGCACAGGATGGACACCCACAGAGGAGATGACAGCCCATCACTCATCAGTTGGATAGCCTCATCCTAGGAGCAGTTGACGTGCGGAGTCCTGGTTTTCCTGCAGTGGTAGATCAGTTTACGGACGTTTTCCCGATGACGTTCTAGGGCTACCTCCTCGCAGAGAGGTATACTTTTATATTGACCTGTACCTCGGGACAACCCCGATATCGACTCCAGCATATCGGATGGCCCCCGCCGAGCTTCTAGAGCTGCGGGTACAGTTGGAGGACTTACAGGGCAAGGGATTCACCCGACCCAGTGTTTCACCCTGGGCTTCCCCGATATTGTTCGCCAAGAAGGCAGACGGGAGCTTGCGACTTTGTGTCGACTATTGTCGCCTGAACCAGGTGACAGTGAGGAACAAGTATCCGCTACCGAGGATTGATGACCTCTTTGATCAGCTCAAGGGAGCACGGTGGTTCTCGAAGATAGACCTCAGGTCAGGCTATCACCAGCTCAGATTTCGAGACAAGGATGTGCAGAAGACGCCCTTCAGGTGTCTGTATGGACACTATGAGTTCTTGGTTATGCCCTTCGGCGTAACCAATGCTTTAGCAGTGTTCATGGCCCTCATTAACAGGATCTTCCAGCCATACCTCGATCGATTTGTCATGGTCTTCATCGACGACATCTTGATATACTCGACGACTGAGGAGGAGCATGCCTACCACTTGCGTGTTGTACTAGACACACTTCGAGAGCACCAGCTTTATGGAAAGATCTCTAAGTGTCAGTTCTGGATACGTGAGGTCCACTTCTTGGGGCACGTCATTTCTGAGGCGGGAGTTGCAGTGGATCTCGTGAAGATCGAGGCAGTTCTAGCTTGGGAGCCACCTAGGAGCGTGACGGAGGTGCGGAGTTTCTTGGGACTAGATGGATACTATTGGAGATTTGTGCCAGACTTATCCAGAGTTTCGGCACCACTCTCAACTCTTACGAAGAATGGGAAACCCTTTGTGTGGTCAGACAGATGTCAGCAGAGCTTCCAGGAGCTGAGACAGAGATTGACCAGCGCACCTATCTTGAGGTTGCCTAAGGAGGGAGTAGGGTACGTAGTCTACTGCGACGCATCAGGGACCAGACTCGGATGTTTCCTGATGCAGGAGTGGTCCATGATCGCCTATGGATCACGTTAGTTGAGGCCGCATGAGCAGAACTACGCTACCCATGACCTGGAGTTAGCAGCAGTGGTCTTCGCTCTGAAGACATGGCGACACTATCTGATGGGCGAGCGCTTTACAGTATTTTCTGACCATCAGAGTCTCAGATACATATTCTCTCATAAGTATCGGAATATGAGACAGTGGTGATGGCTCGAGTTCCTCCAGGACTATGACTTTGAGATAGTCTATACTCCTGGTAAGGGGAACGTGGTAGCCGATGCCCTCAGCAGGAGGACGGGCATTCAGCTACTTGAGGAGGCGACAGAGCAGCTAGCCTCTTTGAAGATATCCTTCATGAATAGAGATGGAGCAGCCTTCCTTCAGTCTCTCACAGTCACTCCTCCACTACTACAGCAGGTCAGAGAGGCACAACGTGGGGACGCTGACTATGAGACGTGGCGTGCACAGATATCCTCAGGATAGGCACCTGATGGTTTCTCCTTTGGAGCAGAGCATGACATCCTTTTCAGAGGACGTAACTTAGTACCATTTGCTTTATGGGAGGAGGTGCTGAGAGAGTTTCACACTTCTCCTTTGGCGGTACATCCTGGAGTGGAGAAGATGTACCAGGATCTCAGACGACAGCACTGGTGGCTGGACATGAAGAAGGTTGTGGCAGAGTTCGTCTCTCGATGCCTCACCTGCCAACAGGTGAAGGCTGAGCACCAGGTACCAGCAGGCTTGGTACAGCCCTTGGAGGTTCCGGAGTGGAAGTGGGACGGAATATCTATGGACTTCATGACTGGACTTCCACGCACTTCCAGAGGTCATGACTCTATTTGGGTGATTGTCGACCGACTCACCAAGTCGACTCACTTTTTACCCATCAGAGAGCAGGGCTCAGTAGAGAGATTGGGACGTCTTTACGTTCAGGAGATTGTACGGCTTCACGGTGTGCCATCTTCTATCGTCTCCGATCGAGATGCTCGTTTTACTTCCCAGCTATGGAAGGGATTACAGGAGGCGTTCGGGACGCAGCTACGTCTGAGCACAGCCTTTCACCCTCAGGCGGATGGTCAGAGGGAGAGGACCATTCAGACTCTCAAGGACATGCTCCGCGCATGTGTCCTCGACTTTGGTCGCAGCTGGGAGGACCACCTACCCTTGGTGGAGTTCGCTTACAACAACAGCTACCACTCCACTATAGGGATGTCACCATACAAGGAGTTGTACGGCCGACCTTGTAGATCTCCTTTGTGTTGGACAGACCCTGGGGAGTCAGCACTTGTGGGGCCGAAGATGGTCCAGGCCACGACAGAGAAGGTCCAGGTCATCCAGGAGTGGATGAGGACAGCTCAGAGCCGGCAGAAGTCTTATGCTGACAGGAGGCGGAGGCCACTAGAGTTCGAGGATGGAGACCACGTCTTCTTGCGTGTCTCACCTCGATGAGGATTACGGAGATTTGGCCGAGGTGGCAAGTTGTATCCATGCTTCATCGGACCATTCCAGGTCCTCAGCAGGATTGGCGAGGTGGCTTATCGCCTGGCTCTACCACCTCAGTTGCACCGGGTGTACGACGTCTTCCACGTATCTTAGCTGAGGAGATACGTGCACGACCCGACGCACATCATTGACCATGGGAAGCTTGACGTTGATGATGGGGAGACTTTTGCAGAGGTCCCAGTGGAGATCGAGGATCGACAGGAGCGGGTCCTATGTGGACGTTCGATTCCTCTAGTGCGCATCAGATGGTAGCACGGAAACCTCCAGGAGAGCACTTGGGAGCGGGAGGCTCAGATGCGTGCTCAGTACCCACATTTGTTTCCCTAGTTTTAGATGTATCTTTACGGGGACGTAAAGCCCTGAGGTGGGAGTAATGTAAAGACCCTTAAAATTCAAGGGAAATTTTTTCTTAATTTTCTTTGGGATTTTACAAGAACACGGTTTCAGACGGCACTTGATTCCGAGACCCGGAGTGCCCAGAATTTCTATCCGAAGTTTAGCTCAGGTACGTTCAGTGAACGAACGAGCGGGAATTTCTAACTTTTGAACCGGTGCCCAGAATCAAATTCCAATGGCACCGATGGAACCGCAGCTCCAGTAATTGCTTAGGAACACCTGTTCCGGAGTTGCATTTTCATGAGAGTTGATGATAAAAATTGTGAAAGTTTATTTTATAATTATTCTACAATTTTTATTATTTTTACTCTAAGTGTTTAGTTCTTGATGGAAGTTGGGTAACCACCCAACCTCCCTTGGGAGGTTATGAGGTTGGTGGGGGCCACACGAACCCCACCCCTCCATATCCTCTAAACCCCCCTCAACTCCCACTTTAATGTTGATAACTTAAGTTTATTAAACTTATGGTTTTAATGTGGTGAGTTAAATGTAAGTTTTTGAAATTCAGACTCTTGAATTTCAAAAGCTTTGTTGTGTTAATAAAATAAGTTTAGAACTTATTTTATTTGGGTTGGTGTTTAGTTGTTTGAGAGCTTTTGGAGAGAAAAAGATAAGGAAGCCTTAAGTTCTTCTTTTCCCTTTGACGAAGAACGCGAAGAAAAAACGATCTCCGATGTGGAGCACCGAGCCTCGGAGACCATCTTCCGCGACGCCGACTCGCGACGCGACATCTCCTTCCAAGACGTTCTTCTTCCGCGTCGTCTCTTCCGCGACGTTTCCTCTTCGGACGCACCTCGATGACAACGGAATCGACGTTCGTTTTCCGCAACGCCCGACCTCCGCGACGCTCGTCTTCCACGGCTCGTTGACGCGCACCGTTCTTGAAACCGAGGTAGGGGTTTTATTTATTTATTTTGTTCGTGAATACCAACTTGACGATCTTCGTGGATTAAAACCAATAGTTATCGAATAATGCGAGGGGGGCTGGACCGCACAAACATGGCCGACCCTCCTCCTTATTTTCATGTTGGTTCCTTTGTGGTTTGGTACGGGAAGGCGTGGTGCCGTCGCACCACACAGAATCATGCGAAAGGAAATGTGCGGCGCCGTCACGCCGCGCCGTGGAAAGAAGATCAAGGACGCGACGCCGTCGCGCCGCGCCGCGAATTAATACAAGGACGCGACGCCATCGCGCCACGTCGGAGACACCCGAAAATACCGTGGCCGGTACCGGGGCTGCAGCGGAGGGTCGCGGCGCCATCGCTCCGCACCGAACGACAAGGGCCGCGGCCGGTTCCGGGCCGCGGCGGAGCAAGGTGACCGGCGGCCAGACCGGGCCGTCGGCATCAGAGCTGGAAGGGGACCGGCCATCACCGGTCCCGTTGAGTAGGAACCGGCCGGCAAGGTCGGGCCGGCCGGACAGGGAGGATCTGGGGGAATTAATTCCCCTGGCCGGACTTCAAACGGCCCCCATAAATGGGAGATCGCGGTTACACAGGGGGGCAGCCCCCCCCCCTTGCCAACGGCTCGGCCTTCGGCCGAGCTGGCAGTGCGCTGGGCGCGCTGTGCCCAGCCGGGTCGGCCGCCTGGCCGGTCCACCAGGCCGGGCCGCGGCCAGGACAGGCCGGGCCGCGCCGCGCTGGGCCGGGCCGACCGGGGGGTCTTGGGTCGGGTCGGTCTGGGCCCGAAACCCCCATTTTCGGACCGTTTGGGTTCAATTGCCCATAACTCGGGCTACAGACCTCCGATTGATGCGCCGTCAATGGAGAAACAATCCTTGGAACGAGACGGTCATTTCGGTATATCGCACTCAAGGTTTCAGAATTTTTTGAGTTCGGCCGGGTTGGTTCGTACACGAAACCAACCGTGCCCTTGGAGCGGAAACGCTCATATCTTGAGCTACGGACGTCCGATTGACGTGTCGTCGACTTTGTTGGTTTCATCTTAGTGAGAAGGATCTTTTGGAATACTCCACACGAGGTTTGGACGCAGGTGGAGTATGGTCCGGTTGGTTTTGCCTTAAAAACCAACCGGGCCCCTGGGACGAAAAAGCCAATAACTCTCAGACCGGGCGTCCGATTGACGCGCCGTCTACGACGTTGAGTTCCTGTTGACGATACAGAACTTTTGGATACATCAACTCTGGACTATGTCTCAGTTGATGTATCAGCCTCTCGGCTCGTGGAGTGGACCCTCCCGAACGAGCTTGCTGTGTGCGGGAACCCTAGTGATGGATGCGACTGCTACTGTGACGACGACGACTGTACAGAGATCCTCAGTGGATTCGACGGCGACGACTACAGCACTCAGTGATCCTATGTGGATCAGTGCTACCGATCCTATGTGGGTCCGATCCTGTGTGGGTCAGCGCTCAGCGGTTCTGTGTGAGCCAGCGCCTACAGATCCTGTGTGGGTCTGATCCTGTGTGGGTCTTTGCGGGGGTTAGTTTCCTACCGATCCTGTGTGGGTCATTGCGGGGGTTAGTACCTATCGATCCTTTGTGGGTCCGATGACTTAGATGGATCAGTGATCATCTCTATCATCTTTAGAAGAAGTATACCTGTGTGAGCTGAATCCTGTTTGCTTTCCTGTGTGGATTGTGTTGTGCTACCCTGTGTGGATTACGTTTTGCTTTCCTGTGTGGAATACGTATACTTTCCTGTGTGGACTGGGTTGTACTTGGTCTCAGAAGTTGGAGCGTATTGAAATTAATGACTTAGGTATATGTATGGGCATATACCTAAGCAGTGTCGGTTGTTACTTTGTGATTATATCTTTCCTTTGTGGATTTTGGGAGACCTTCAGGGGTCTCGGGGTCCCTACTGAGTAGCTTATACTCACCCCTGCACGGGCTATGCCCGCACTACGTTGTGTTGGTTACAGACGATGGACAACATTGATCGTGGTTGAGGCTTGCAGATCAGGACGGTACCTAGAGGTGGACCACTGGGCGGGACGTACTCGGAGCGGACGGCGGGACCCGAGGAGCAGTGGAGCTATCTGTACCCACCCTTCAGGTGGTATTTCCAGTGGACAGCTCGGCGTAGCTGCTTTTACTTTTCAGTTTCTGTTTTACCTTTCGATTTGTACTTTACTTTCAGTTTGGGTTTGTATACTGGCCCACTTACTTTCCGCAATTACAGTTGTACTCTGTTTTTACTTAGTGTTTACTTTTTCCGCTTGCTTACTCTGTGGTGCTTGTTTACTATACAAAGGCAATGTCTTCCCTTTTTACCGGGATTTATGCCTTGGTGCTAGTTGCTAGCCCCTGGCCTATGGAAGGCGGGCTTGGGGTAGTCATGACACAGGCCCCGAGGACGGGTCGTGACAGAGTCAACTATTGGTGATTCATTTGTTGGTGAGTCATATATCAGTGAGTCATCTTCAACGGTCAATGAGTCATCTATCAATGATTAATCTTCAATTATCGACGATTCATCTGTTGGTGAGTCATATGTCAGTAATTCATCTTTCATTGGGTCATCTGTCAGTGATTCATCTATCGGAAGGTGCTACAGTGTTTCCATATCAACTAGTAAATAGTGTTTATAATATCCTACAGTTTTCCTCGTTTGACATTTTCTTTGATGTTAAATGCATTCAAAGCCTTATTTTAAGGCCAATCTAAATCCCATAACTTCTATTTTAATATTACTAAGTGTTCAGGTGCCTTTACTTGGTCAAAACGTGTGGTTTATTGAGATCCTACTTTGATGGAAATTCAACTCTTTCACATTCTATGAGTCTTTCATCTGATCCTTCTAAGTTAGGGACCTTCCTTTATTTGTTCATTCTCCTTCCTCTTGGTATGAGGTGCCCAAAAAATTTATTTCCTAAGGAGATGTGTGACTATACTATAGAATTAAATAATGTTTTCCCTACCTATGTGCCCCTATTTTGGTGCAAGTAAGAAGTGTCAATCCATCTTCGATAAAAGGTATGTTCTATCTCTATTTTTGTGGGTTCTTCGATCTGTTTCCTCTCATTCTTCTTTCCATGTTACGAAATGTGATCTTCATATTTCTAATGGACCTTTCTTGGGTGTTGTTTGATATGGTTGTGACATGACATCCTTGGGTGGATGCAGTCGTTGTGGGGGAGGTGATCATAATATGTTGTGTTGGGTCATTCTCATGTAAAGAGCATTAGAAACCTTTTGAGGTAGGGTATTATTGGATTCTCTATTATTTTACATGCAGTCCTAGAGTTAGCATGTTTTATCCACTAGATCACAATGAAATTGACATAATAAATACTTGGATTGAATTAATGAATTGGTATCAAATTCTTATCGATGTTATTGCCTCTTGATTTTCTAGATCATGTGATATCTATGCTTTTCTTGTTTGGCATTTGGTTCTTGATGGAAATTAGTAAAGAACATAAAATTGGGATTAATTATAGATTAATTGGATAAAGATGAAGAGACAGGTAAATTAATCTAGTTATTGTTGTAATTTAATGATAATCAATTGGATGTAGTTATGCATGTTTAAATGAATCAGTTAATTCAATATGGAATAATGAATTGGTTGTGTGATAAAGATAATTCCTTGAAGGTTTCTAAGTTACCCTTATACTTTTAAAGTATAAGAACATTATGCTTTGGAGCTATGAGTTCTTGTTGTGTGTGAAGGAAGAATGCCTTGTTTTGGGCCAAGAGCCAAGTAGCTATGTTGTTTGTTTCCTACTGCTTATGTTATGGTGTGAGCCTGGGATGGATGATCTTGGAGGGTTGTTGTGGTATATGTGGGCAGGGTGGCCCAGTGGTTTTTGTGGAAACAGTTGATGCCTAGAGTGGAGAGATGTATCATTTTAGGCATGTGGGTGTTGGGGAGGACATCAGAGATGGTGAAACGGGTTGGATGTGAATATTGGTTGTCGTTGAATCTATTGTTTGTTATCTGATTTACTTTCCCTACTGCTTGAGGTAGCTGGTTTTGCTTAATATCCTTCCAAAATATGTGAATATGTGTTGGGTATTCCATGTGATTTCTGTGTTTATCTTATCTTACTATAGGTGGAAAAGACTCGGCGGGCAGTTCGCCTACTCACTGTGTTAATCCCATTATGTTTGGTAACTTAGAATGTTTTTCTAGAATACCTGGGAATATGGGAAAGTAATAATGTTTTTAATAAATGATTGAATAAATTATGTTAACCCATGGGGTTGGATATTTCTATGATTCAATGTTGAGGTTATAATTTAAAGGAATTGTGGACTTGGTTTGGTTATGCTTGGAGGGCATGGAACTTTGTTATGATGCTAATGGAATGTAATTTGGAAAATTTTAATGGTTTATTAATGGTTAAATAATTAATTAACATAAAGTAAAACTAATAAAAATAGATAATGTAACCTAATATAGCTCTTTAAATGGTTGTGTGCTTATAGCATACCTAGTCTTAGTAGTGGTAGCTGGGAGTCTGAAAGACCTGCAGTTGAGTCTAAGACTAGGTATGCCCATATTGTGGTTGTGAGATATATTATATCCTGTGATTTTTGTGTTTCTACACACTACACCACCCCATCGATTAGGGCGACTAACACCATGGGGATTCTGAGCCTTGGGGGTGTTTTCCCTAACATTCTGGTGGGAGGATGGATGGCTGACTACCCCCTTTGGCATCACTCTCTTCTCTCGGTAGTTACTTGTGTTGGTAGGCATGGTGATTAGTTTTCCCCATATATGTGTGTAGAGGGCTATAATGTCTTGTGGTTATTCACACACATATATTCTAGATATAGTTTCCTATGGACTACTATAGGTGTAATGTGCATAGGCTGTGATGTCTTGAGAATCCTTACTCGATGTATGGGATATAATGTTTTGAGGTATAATGCTCAATGTATGAGACATATTATGCGATTTGTGGTGTATCCCAGAAAATACTTGGTTACTTTGGTTATGTGGATGTAGTGGTTTTGCTACATGAGGTGCATGTAGTTATGTTATGTCCAGGTGTCTGCGGGCAAGCCTTTTTGGATAGAGATGCTTAGGACGTGCGATGTTGTTCAAAGCAGCAAACTAGTGGAGAAGTGGTAGAGGAGAACCCTTGATATTCTTTATTATATTATATAATCTTGTATGAGATACTTGGTGAGAGTATCCATGGTGAGGCCGGTAACATAGTATACCTATTTAGGTGATGATTTAGTTTCACTTTTTGTTTACTGTGCTTTAGCATGCTTTATTTACTTTTTCACAAGAGGATTTAGGGAGGATCCTACTGAGAATATTGTTATACTCACCCTACGTATATATAAACTGTTTTTCAGGTCACTTGGATCGGGTTGGAGATCAGGCTGGTTACTACTAGATTGGGGTTGTAGTAGTTGTTTGGGCTTCGTGGTCACTTCCGTTTTACTTTCTTTTGGTACTTGCAGTTTTCCCTTTCAGTTGTAGTAGTTCTTGCATGACATTACATATGTGTACTTAGGTTTTCTATTATATTGCAGTCTGAGTTGGATTTGGTTAGTTTCTATCTTATCTCTCTCTTTCGCATGTGTTCTCTTAGAGGGTAATGCCTCCCATTTATGTGTTTATTATACCCTTAGTGCTAGTCGCCAACCTAGGGCCTTTTGGAGGTGGGACTCGGGTATAATATTAAAGAAGTGAAGAAGTAATATGTAGATCTAAAAAATAAGGCAAGAAATGTTCCACAATTCAACCTTTATTATGATGGAATGGTAATGTTTGGGAACAAAGTATGTGTCACATCAATAATTGAAGTCTACAAAATTATTTGGAATATAATCAATCACTTTAAGAAGTATGTATACATAATTAAAAGTATATAATCATTATCTCTTGATCATCTATCTAGGATATATATTAAAAATGTGGGAAGGTTTCATGGGGTCCCATATTCTGTTGCATCTTATAAAGATCTAAGGTTTACCTTATTGTTCTAGAAAATTCATTAGCATACTCTGGATACTATGTTCTGTTTATGAACTAATTATCATCGACATATTTTTGGTCTGTATGATAGGATAATTAAAACCATAAAGGATTCTTTTAGATCATATTCATTGTATTTCAAAGGTTTTTGGGATTAACATAATCCAATATTCAAGTTATTTGATAACAATAGCCTTCACCTAAGAATTCATATGGCTTTATATGAATCCATATATTAAAATAAGTATATAACTCCAACATATTGAAATGATTTTTAAGAAATATTGTTATTTGGACCTGATCATGCTAAGGAAATTTTAGAGGAGGATAGATCCATTCAGTATCACATCAAGGAAGCTCAGAGTTTACTGAAGTCTTATGCTAACAATGGTCTTAGAAATAAGGAAATCAATGATATTGAGAAGGTATTCCTATGAATTTGTCAATGTAATAATGTTATTAATTAGCTAAGAATGGAATTATGATCCCTAGATAAATAAAAAATTATACTTTATTAAGTGTGGACTATATCATATCTCTTATATCTTCCATTGATCCTCCCCCATGTCCATGATAGGTTCAATGTATGTATTTTGGGGAAATAAATACTTGATTCATTATATATAATGAACTTATAGGTCTTAAAATTATATCATGATCTTTATTATGAATTATATCTTGTAAAAATATTCAATTTTAGATATGATGTTCTATGTAACAATTGTACTCAAACTATTAATTCTCATTGGAGAAATCCATAATTATGGGATGTTACGTGGGGCCCTAAGGATGTGAAGAAGCATATTTATTTATTTATTTATTTATTTATTTATATCATAGTAATGGAATTTTAAGGGATAAATTCATTACTTAGGGTCTATAATGTAACATCTAAATATTTTAGATGTATTCCAATTTAAATAAATTTTATTTATTCGATATATTTCTTTATAATAACCAATAAGTCTAATCAAACCATGATATTATAATCCTTTATAACATGGACATTGTATTAGAGTGTATGAATGATATTAAAAATATAATGGCATATATATATATATATATATATAATTCCCTAAATTCAAATGTATTGATTGCATCCTAAGCAATAATCATGATATTTTTAAGGATATCAATCAATGATTAAATGGCCTACTTTTCGATGAAAGGTATTATTCTACATGCTATGTATTTTTATATAATCAATACAATATGATCACTATTGAAGAATAATTTCAATGAAATATATTGAAAAATTTTGTGAATAAATAAATAATCATCCACATATTAGTTATTCAAATGGAATGAATGATGATAAAATATTTTAAAGCTAATAAGACTTATTTATCATAAATTTATTTTTATGTGAAAAAATTACTTTTATCATAACAAAATAATTAAATCATTGTTTATTATTTTTCATAATGAAATTTATAGATTACATATTCAATCATATATGTTAATATTAATTTTATTTTTTACTAGTCATGGAATGAATGTAAATATAGTTTTATAATTAAAAATGGATTTTTATATAAATAGGTTTTCATTGAATATTGCACGCTTATATAAAAATTAATTTATGCCACTTATAGAAATTGGATTTAATAGAATATATTACATATATTTAATATATATTTAAATGTTTTTTAATTAGGAAACATTAATTTTTTTCATATATAATACTAAAAATATATTTTTTTACATGATTAATGTTAAAATGGGTTTACTATGAGGGGTTAAACCATGAGATAAGGGTAAGATTTCCCCATAAACATTTATAATTATTATTTTATTGCTTTTATTGGAACCCTTGCTTTAATGATCACAAAATCATTCTTATTATGATATTAATGAGTTTTATGTTTTATGATGGCATTTTACAATATAAGGTAGATTGGTGAAATTTTTCTAAGTATGGAAAAGAGTCACCACCAAACACGACTCACTATTGAGGATGAGTCACCACCAAGACTCACTCACCATTGGGGAAAACTCATCATTGGCTATGTCTCACCTCTAGAATACAAATCACCATCAATTTGAAAATATGGATAAGTATGGGAAACACCCACCCTCGTCTATGAGTCAGCATCAACATAGAAATTTAGAGAAGTTTGAGAAAGACTCACCCTTGAGGTTGAATCACTGGCAGATGATGAATCGTCATTGAACCATAAATTTGAAAAGGTGTTGAAAACACCTACTATCAGAGACAAGCCACCATAAAAATGAAAAATTAGATAAGTGTCGAGATTATCTACTGTTAGACCTGAGTCACCATTGAAGATGACTTTCCACCATACTGAAAATACTAAAAAATCAAAGTATTGAATGAACCTACCACTGTTATGACCTACCGCTAGCCTCAATCACCGCCATCCTTAGTCACCACCAGTGTTAGTCACTGCTAGCTCAAGTCACCACTAGAGGCTGTATCACCATTCAAAAGACTCATCGCCGCGATTCTGTTTATTTTGAATTAAATATATATAATGACTACATTATCGAATTTAATGCTGAAACTTATTTTAATGATTGTTCTTAATTGATTTATAGAGATGCATTAAAGTTCATACCAGACGTGTGTTATGAGGAGAAGAGGATCCAGAAGATTCTATTTGATACTACTACTGTTAAAATATGAAGCTGACTCCCTCATGAATTTTAGTGAATAAGTGATAGAGATATACACGCGTGTACAAAGAGATATATACACACACGTGAAAAGTGATCTGTGAACACATTGAAGAACTTAAAGAGTGACACTTGCTAAGAGAGCACATCCTGTATCTTGTCTTCACACGGCTATAAAAGAGTGGAGCATATAGAACAAAAGAGTTTATGACACTCTATTCTATAAAGACTTCTAGAAACTTGACTTGAGATACCACTCAAGCTACATTCAAAGATTCACAAGTTGTGGAGATTATCATACTGATAAACATACCTTATTTAATTTTGTTTTCCTGCGTGTTGTAGAAGAGGTCCATGTTTGACCTATGGTAGTTTATTCCCACGAGTATTGTGGAATAGGTCATGCATGTCCTCGATAGCTTTTTTGTTGCACACATGATCTAAGTTGTGAATTATAGATTATTTTATATAATCTACTTGGTAGCAGGTGATTTCCAAGTGGGGGGATTATATCTTGGCTTGATACTGAACCTCTTGTTTTTATTCTTCTGTTTGTTTTGTTTTTTTAATTTATAAGATTTAAAACTAAATTTGTTTTAAACTATAAAAAAATCACTGCTTTGATAGTTAGTCTTAATTAGTGTTTATATAAGATTTTTATTTAGAAAATTGATTTCAAAAGTTCAATTAATTTTGATAATTGTTTTAACTGAGACCTAATAAATCTTTGAGAAATATTTCAAAAGGTTAAAACTTATATTGATCTACTTTTTGGATAATTATGCTATTTTTTATTATTTGGGGGATTTTATTTAAACCTGTATTTAGAAGAATTTTTTTGGGTACTCAATTCACCACCCTCTTGAGATAATCACTTCGAACAACAGTTTTATTTGGACCCTATATTATCATTTCTTCAAATTATTTGGTATTTGGATCCACTTTCATAAGAAAGTTTCATTATATTATTTAAATATATTACGTAATTACATGTGTGTCCTCTCCCTAACCTATAAAAATAAACCTCATATCCACCCTTATTAAATAAATTAAATCCTTATATCACATCCAAGGCATACCACAATACTTTTGTAACACCCCAAGCTTCCACGGTGCGTTTCCCTTTGAATAATACAATAGCTTGTTTTGTACGCAACTTCGAGTTCAAATACACCACAACCAATCAAAATAGCTGTTATGAATAGTAATACCCACTTTTTAAAATTTTATAAATTTTATATTTCAAAATGGACTTCATTTTTGGATTCGGAATATCAAAATTAGCTTTGGATGATTTTTTGGTATTTTTCTGAAAACTTTCAATTTTTGATGAATAGTGAAAAAACACTCCCTTATTGGTTAAAACTGACTTTTTATTTAGATAATTAGTTATTTTATTTTAATTTATTTTAGGTCAAAATAGATAAATAATACCTATATATTTTCAATGTAATTCATTGGATTCATTTTATAATAAGTTTAGATATATAAAATTTTATCAAACTTTTACCGTCTTTTATCCGCCTCCTAGGAGCATTTGAAAATTTGTATAAAACTTAATTTTACTGATTCTGTGAGTTTAATTTCAAAAATATGAGAGATATGGTTAATATCAGTAAGTAAAATTTGGTTCAATAAGATGAAAATAATTTTTGGTGAATAGCAACTTTTGACTTTTATTTACCACGATTAAAAGTAAATAGGGTAATTAAGGGTAAAAATGATATCATAATTACCCTAACACATATCCTAATTCTATTGGATAAGTATAATTAGACCAAAAACAACCTTAGGAATAAAATATGATCCTCTTTGATCCAATTGGATTATATTAGGAAATTTATTATTATTTTATTTAAAGAAGAGTTAAAAGAGTTAAATTCAATGTTTAATAACTAAACCATTTTTAATATAAAGTTAAACACAATATAAATTAAACTATAAATATTAATTAGAAAGATAAAAATATTTCATACATAATGGTATTTTATTTATAATTTTTAGAAATTAAATAATTTAATTTATTTATGACACAATGATGATGCAATATTTACCTTATTAATGAAATATTAAAATAATTGATATTATAAATATCCAAATAAATGTAAATTGAGACTTCTGATGAATTAAACTAATTTTATAGGTTAATATGACATGTTAGGGTTGGTTAAATAAAATTTATTCCAAGTGATAAAGTTTTTATGGCTTTCAAAAAAATAAAATACTAAATAGTGTCAAAATTGACATAATTGAGTTTTTAAAACAAATATTATATTATTAATTGATATAATATTATTAAAAATATAATGTTCGTCCAAAGGACTTATATAAGGTTATATATATTAATAATTAACCACATGGGGTTCGTTTGTCATGTTATAGTAAGTTTATTAACCATATAATATAAAAATACAAAGAGACATGGTAAATGACAAACTATTTAACAAAGAGTTAAATCTAAAAGATAAGGTTAATATGATGATGTAAACCTGTCTAAAACCTATTGTTTGAGAGTTTTTAGATCCATCCCCACCTTATACTTTAAATAATTCATTTTAGAGCCATTATAAACTGAAAATTATTTTATTATAAAATAATATTTCAAGCTTTTCCTAAAGTGACCCTCACCTCTCTTATAAAAGGGCACTTTCCTTTCTCTTAATTTTACACATCCAAAGCCTTTTGTCTCGGCCAAAAACTGCCTAAATATCCTCCCAAATTTCCACCCTTCATCCTAGAGGCCTTTATTTGTTCATAAAGATAATCTAAGGATCCCTTTTGATCAAATCAAAAGGAATAACCCGAAGAAGAGGTAAATATTTCATCACCTATTTCAAGTTCTTTTCTTCTTCCACTTCCTCTTTACTTGTTGTTTACATTATAAAATAATAAATCCAATATCTTATATATACTGTGATGTTATTATAAAAATTTTACAACCATATTCTTTATTCTACCCATCCTATAAATGACAAAGTCACCATACGTGCGTACGTACGGATTACCGTCTCCACATCGTGGTGTAATTTGTTATTCAAACACTTCATTATTTGGATGGATATAATAATGAGTATAACTAGTGTAAATAATAAATATAACATGTTAATTTTTCTGTATATATGATATAACAACCAATTACATGCGGTTTCTCCATCAATATAATGATATTGTCGCTCATGTGTACGTACGGATTACCGTCTCCACAATGCGATGAGATTCATTCCCCATCATAATCATTCAAGAATAATTTTCATTTTATGATTAAAAATAATGTTTATGAACATAATATAATTATGTATATGAATAAAATACATCCTATCCATAACAAAAATGTCTTATGTAACAAACCATATAATGGAAAAAAAATCAGTTAACACCCGAAATGATGATACTGCTGAAATATTATTAACAAAGCAATATTAGAGGATCATATATGATATCATATTTATGTATATAGTTCTTGTATAATTTAATAAAAATGATTTAACTATTATACAGGAGGTTAATGTACCCTAGACCAAGTAAAAGTACAATTTAAGGATTAATTTCACAATCTCTTTATTATCTGAGGTTTTTTTTATGTAAGTATCTACTGGGACCACTTTATCATCCACATCCGTGTTTTCTTAAAAATGTATTTCAAAAAAATTACTATTTACTATACTATGGGATAAAGTTATTTATACCCTTATTTGACCATATATGTTTTGAAAGGAATCTTTCTGTCATTTTCCAAACAAGTTACTTTATGACCTTTTCGAAAAAATTAAGGTAAGAATGTCTTTTTTTAACTTATACGATGGGTGTGGCTATTTTCCACCATTATATCATCATTGAAGATTCCTATACAAGATTATAATAATATTTTCAAAATAAATGTTTTATTTTATAATTATATGACTTTTAAATGATTTCAAAATAGAAAGAGATATTTCTCTAAAAAAATTTGATTTCATCTATGTCAACATCCTTTTATGGATTTTAAGATTATTGGAAGTTGATTTATTATGATACAAAACTTACATATTGTATTGAAGTTTATGTGATATGTTTGGCTGTAGATGTGTTATTTTTACACCATCCATTATTTATGGATAAATTATTGACATTTTGTATGATAGTTTTAATATGAATGTTTATGTTATGTTTAAACCTTTTCATATGAGGAATGCATTGGACTTAGTAAGTGATGGGTGGAGCCCGCTATAGCTCCTCGATGCATTGGTAGGTCTCATGAGACAAACTAGTGTCTTGGCACAAGGCCTTTACAAAATCTTATTTGTAGTCTTGGCACAAGGCCTTGACTATGTGGTTATGAAGTCTGGCATTATGCATTCCATCATTATGAAAGTGGCTATTAATATTCCATGTGATTATTAGACTAGTAGAATATCCATTTGATTTAGTAAATGGAATTATTTGATTTTATCTTTTCCATATTATGCTAAAGTTTAAGTTTAAAAGGCTTTTGTTTTAGTATTATACATTTTCTTAAATGTTTATGCTTATTTATGAAAGTTTCCACTATATTGTTATCCTTACTGAGCATATGATCTCACCCCTTTCAATGTTTTATTTTTCCCAGGATGTGAAGAATTATTTTATAGTTTCCCTGCAGGTATAGGCTAAGGATATACGTGTGTTCAAAAGGGGACAAAATGTTGTCGATGTTTTTATTTCATGATGTAATGTAAAACTTATGAATGTATCTATTACTTCCAAGGCTACTAAATTGATCGGTCTTTCGAGACATGACTCCTTGTATCATGACAATGTTATGTAATAATGCACCGAATCTAGGTAACTGGGGTCAGGGCATTAAAGTTGGTATCAGAGGAAGTTTAGTACAAACCTTGGAAGCTAGATTTAGAAAAACTATGATTAGAGACCATTACCCTAAGATAGACTTTGAGGATTAGTATAGAATAACTTCCTAGAATTTTGGTTCTGTAGAGATTTTGTGATTTTTACAAGAAATAAATCCATGTCTGGATACGATTAGGTAGAGGTGGATTTGGCATAGATGTACCTAGGGGTAAAACCCGAAAACTTCACTTTGAGCTAGACTCTAATGGGAACTGGTGCACGACAACGGGCATTGCTGCACTCTTGGTTATGACACTCCCAGGGGATATGCATAGGATAATTCACATTTTCTTTACAAACCATTATGAAGGATTTATGAGTATATAATTATTTAAAGAAAACATTTTTATGATTATGTATTATATCCATAAACTGTTTAATTTATGTTAAGTTTTTTACAAGTTCGGAATTATGTATTGCGGTTCATAAACTAATCTACTATATGCCATTGTTTAGAAATGGTTCCTAGTGGAAGGAATAGAAACTGTATCAATGCAAGTAATACATGTAGGTATTTCCCTCCTACTCAAGATAATTATAGTGGAGCTGGTGATGTAACTGGTGTTGATCAGCTTATCACCATACTGGGACAACTCACTCAGGTTATGAATAATAACCTTACCTGTATGGAGCACCCTGATCCACAATGTGGAGGATCAATGTTAGACCGATTCATGAGCCAACAACCACCAACATTAAATGGTACTACAAATCCATTTGTAGCTGATAAATGGATAAGTTCCTTAGAGAAATATTTTACTCTTTGGGGAGTAGCAAAAGGGGAAAAGTTGTCATGGTAGTGTATTACCTCACGGGAGATGCGGATCAATGGTGGTCATTGATTCAAAACAAAAATAAATATGATGAAGTATCAAATATGTAATGGAGGGAGTTTAAAGAGATTTTCTTAGAAAAATATTTTACTCATGACCATCGAGTGGATATGGAAAGGCAATTTTTGAGTCTAAGACAAAATTAGGATGAGAATGTCACAAAATATGAGGCTAACTTTACAAGGTTATCAAGGCATGCAACAGATTATATACATAACCCAAGGAATAAGATTGATAGATTCTTTGATGGGTTAAAACCATTTCTTCGGTGAGCATTAGTCTCACAATACTTCTTATCATACGAAGATATTGTCTCATGTGATATCAAGATAGAAAAATAATTCTCTAAGTCTTACGATTTTAAAGAAAAATAGGAGAAGAAGAGATCTTCTGAACACTCTGAAAATGGAAATAAGGGGAATAAGACAAAAGTTTAATATCCATCCTATGGTAAATGTGGGAAGAAACACTTCGGTACTTTCCTGAAGGGAATGGGAGTCTGTTACAAGTGTGGTGAAAAAGGACACCAAGCTCGTGATTTCAAGGGGAAGAAAGAGGCTGTCAATGTTGAATGGTACAATTGTAGAGAAAAGGGGAATTATTAAAATGAATTTCCTAAGCGCCAAGGGAACTTACCTTAGAAAAGGCCAAGGTATCAATTCCAAGCTTATGTGATCACTACTACTAAGGTTGAAGCTCCGAAAGATGTGGTGGAAGGTAATTTAATGGTTTCCTCAAGTTTATCCAATGCTTTATTTGACTCTGGATCATCACATTATTTCATATCTTCCCAATTTGCTAAGAAAATTAGATATTTTCAATTTGACTTAACAAGGGAGTTGTCAATCAAAACACCTAAGGGAAGTATCATCGCAACAAAGTTTTGTGAATCAGTTCCCATTAGAGCATATAAATGTTCTTTATCTGTTGATCTCATTGTCATACCCATGATTGAATTTGATATAATCCTCGGAATGGATTGTATTTCGGACCCTGATGTGAAAATTTATTATAAGAAGAAGGAGGTTACAATTTTCAATGATGATAAGGAGTACCTTATCTTTAGAGCAGAAATGTCACCACCTGATTCTTATCTAGATCCACCCCCATTAGCTCAACTAAATTCAATTATTGTGAAATAATATAATGAAATAACTATGGGTGAGGAAAATAATGTTCGAATAGAGAACGTACCTATTGTGTAAGAATATGTTGATGTGTTTCGAGAGGATTTACATGGACATCCTCTAGAATGAGAAATTGAGTTTTCCATTGACTTAATTCCTGGTTCAAGGCCCATATCAAATACCCCTTATAGAATGGCCATTGTGGAATTAGTGGAACTAAATAAACAACTAGAGGAATTGAGTAATAAGGGATTTATTTTCCCTAGTGTTTCTCCATGGGGAGCCCCTGTCCTTTTTGTTAAAAAGAAAGACAGATCTATGAGGTTGTGCATTGACTACAGGGAGATCAATGCTATAACAATAAAGAACAAGTATCCCCCACCTCATATTGATGATTTATTTGACCAACTTCATGAAGTTTAATATTTTTCAAAGATTGGCCTTTGATCTGGATATCATCAGTTGTGTGTGAAGAAGGAATACATTCCTAAAACAGTATTTCGAACCAGGTACGAGCATTACGAGTTTATAGTAATGCCTTTTGGATTGACTAATGCACCCTCTGTCTTCATGGATCTAATGAATAGAGTTTTCAAGGAATGTATTGATGAATTTTTAGTGGTATTTATTGATGATATTTTGATATACTCAAAAATCTATGAAGATCATGAAAATCACTTGCGCATTATCCTAAGGACTCTTCTAAGAAATGAATTATATGGGAAATTTATCAAGTGTGAATTCTGGATTTAGTATATTTATTTTTTTGGCCATATTGTCTCTAAGTATAGAATCTATGTTGATCCTTCAAAGACCAAGGCAATCCAAGAATGGCCAGCACCAACAAGTATAACTAAGGTACACAGTTTTATTGGTTTATCTGGTTATTATCGGCGTTTTGTCCAGAATTTTTCCCGATTGGCAAACCCATTAACTAAGCTCACATGAAAATGGGTTAAATTTGTTTGGAAAAAAGGGTGTGAAGAATGTGTTAAAGAACTGAAGAGAAGATTAGTCAGCAATCCTATCTTGACTCTACCATCAGGGAACTATGGGTTTGTTATTTATAGTGATGCTTCAAATAAAGGACTTGGTTATGTCCTTATGCAGAATGATAGAGTTATTGCCTATGAATCATGACAGTTAAAAATTCATGAGAAAAACTATCCTACTCATGATCTTGAGTTAGCATCTGTAATCTTTGATTTGAAGATATGGATACACTATATCTATAGTGAAAATGTGAGATTTATACTGATCACAAGATTTTGAAGTATATCTTCTCACAAAAATAACTCAACATGAGGCAAAGACGATGACTTGAACTACTCAAGGATTATTATTGCACTATACACTACCACCCAAGGAATACAAATAAGGTGGAAGATTCTTTGAGTAGAAAGGATCATGGATTTATGAACAAGATGGGATTTGAAAGGGAACTTATTTTCATGGATCTAGTAAAGATGGATATGGTAATAACCATAGAAGGTGAAACATCAATACTTTTTCAAATAGTTTCCAAACCATCTTTACTAGAAAGGATAAAGAGTTCTTAGACTGGTGATGAGGAGTTTCAAAAGAATATTAAAGCTTTGAATGATGGGAGATTTAGTGACTTCATATATGAATATGGAATTTTGAAATTTGGGAAGAGACTTTGTGTTCCTAACATACCTGTTCTAAAAAGGTAATTGTTGGATAATGTTCATAGCTCTAATTTCTCTATAAAACCTAGGAGCACCAATATGTATAGATATTTGAAGGAACATTTTTGGTGGGACAACATGAAGATGTAGATTTCTGATTTTGTATCAAGATGTATGGTTTTTCAAAAAATAAAAGATGGAAGGCAATAGCCTAGAGGATTCATGCAACCTATTCCCATACCTAAGTGTAAATGGGATAATATTACGATGGACATTGTCATGGGGCTACCAAAGACTCCTAGAAGGAATGATGCAATATGGGTCATTGTTGATCCTCTTACCAATTCAGCACATTTTCCTTCTATAAGAGAAGATTTACCACTTGAATGTATGGAAATACTATATATTAATGAATTTTTAAGACTTCATGGAGTACCCCTATCGATTGTTTCTGATCATGATCCCCATTTTACATTAAGATTCTGGAAAAGTCTTCAAAAGGACCTGGATACTGAACTTTTTTTGAGAACTGCCTACCACCCTCAAACTTATGGACAATCAGAATGGACTATTCAAACCTTATAAGACATGTTGAGATCTTGATCATTTGACTTTCAAGGTATGTGGGATCAATATTTACCTCTGGTAGAATTTTCCTATAATATTAGCTTCCATTCAAGTATTCAGATGGCACTATATGAAGCGTTATATGGAAAGAGATGTCGCACACCAAATATTTGGGATGATGTTTGTGAAATAAAACTCGTAGGAACAGAACTTGTTGAGGAAATGATGGAAAAGGTAAAGGTTATCCAAACCCACATCAAAGCAGCTCAAATTAGGCGGAAGAGCTATGCCGATAACCGAAGGAAGGATTTGGAATTTCATGTAGGAGATCATGTTTTCTTGAAGGTATCTCCATGGAAGGGTGTTATACGTTTCGGTAAGAAGGGTAAATTGAGTCTCAGGTACATTAGACCTTTCGAAATTTTAGAACAAATTGGAGTTGTAGCTTATCATTTGTAAATTCCTCCAAGTCTCTCCAAAGTTCATGATGTATTCCATGTATCACTGTTGAGAAAATGAATGCCTAACCCAAAGCATGTACTCACCTATGAGGAAATTGAACTGGAACCTGATATATCTTATTGTAAAGATCCTGTCAAAATTCTTGATACCAGAGAACAAATACTGAGAAACCGAATGACTCGTCTGGTAAAAGTTATATAGAGAAACCATAAGATGGAAGAGGCAACATGGGAACCCGAGAAACTTATGATGAAGAACCACCCAAATCTTTTTATGCAGTAATATTCTAGAAAATTTGAGGATGAAATTATTTTAAGTATGGGAGAATGTAACACCCCAAGCTTCCATGGTACGTTTCCATTTGAATAATACAATAGCTTGTGTTGTACGTAACTTCGAGTTCAAACACACCACAACCAATCAAACTAGACGTTATGAATAGTAATACTCACTTTTTGAAATTTTATAAATTTTATCTTTCAAAATGGAATTCATTTTTTGATTCAGAATATTGAAATTAGCTTAGGGTGAATTTTTGGTATTTTTCTGAAAACTTTCAATTTTTGATGAATAGTGAAAACGCACTGCGTTATTGGTTAAAATTGACTTTTTATTTAAATAATTAGTTATTTTATTTTAATTTATTTTAGGTAAAAATAGATACATAATACATATATATGTTCAATGTAATTCATTAGAGTTATTTTATAATAATTTTAGATATATAAAATTTTATCGAACTTTTACAGTCTTTTACCCACCTCCTAGGAGCATTTGCAAATTTGTATAAAACTTAATTTTACCACTTATGTGAGTTCAATTTCAAAAATTAGAGAGAATAGTTTAATATCAGTAAGTAAAATTTGGTTTAATAAGATGAAAATAATTTTTGGTGAATTGTAATTTTAACTTTTATTTACCACGGTTAAAAGTAAATAGGGTAATTAAGGGTAAAAATGATATCATAATTACCCTAACACATGTCCTAATTCTATTGGATAAGTATAATTAGACCAAAAACAAACTTATTAATAAAATATGATCCTATTTTTTCCACTTTTATGAGATTAGGAAATTTATTATTATTTTATTTAAAGAAGATTTAAAAGAGTTAAATTCAATGTTTAATAATTAAACCATTTTTAATATAGGGTTAAACACAATATAAATTCGAATATAAATATTCATTATAAATATAAAAATATTTCCTACATAATTTTATTTTATTTATAATTTTTAGACATTAAATAATTTAATTTATTTATGACACAATGATGATGCAGTAGTTACCTTATTAATGAAATATTAAAATAATTGATATTATAAATATCCAAATAAATGTAAATTGAGACTTATGATGAATTAAACTAATTTTCTAGGTTAATATGACATGTTAGGGTTGGTTAAATAAATTTTATTTTAAGTGATAAAGTTTTTATGGCTTTCAAAAAAATCAAATACTAAATAGTGTCCAAATTGACATAATTGAGTTTTTAAAACAAATATTATATTATTAATTGATATAATATTTCTAAAAATCTAAGGTTCATCCAAAAGATTTATATAAGGTTATATATATTAATAATGAACCACATGGGGTTCTATTGGCATGTTATAGTAATTTTATTAACCATATAATATAAAAATACAAAGAGACATGGTAAATGACAAACTATTTAACTAAGAGTTAAATCGAAAAGATAAGGTTAATATGATGACCTAAACCTGTCTAAAACCTATTGGTTGAGAGGTTTTAGACCCATACCCACCTTATACTTTAAATAATTCATTTTTTAGCCATTATAAACCGAAAATTATTTTATTATAAAATAATATTTCAAGTTTTTCCTAAAGTGACCCTCACCTCTCTTATAAAAGGGCACTTGCCTTTTTCTTAATTTCACACCTCCAAAGCATTTTTTCTCGGCCAAACCCTGCCCAAATATCCTCCCAACTTTCATCCTTTCATCCTATATTCCTTACTTTGGTAATAAATCCAACCTAAGGATCCCTTTTGATCAAATAAAAAGGAAGAACCCGAAGAAGAGGTAAATATTCCTTCACCTCTTTCAAGTTCTTTTCTTCTTCCACTTACTATTTCCTTGTTGTCTCCATTATAAAATAATAAATCCAGTATATTATATATACTGTGATGTTATTATAAAAATTGTGCAATAATATTATTTATTCTATCTATCCTATAAATGACAAAGTCACCATACGTGTGTACGTACGGATTACCGTCTCCACGTCATGGTGTAATTTGTTATTCAAATGCTTCATTATTTGGATGGGTTTAATAATGATTATAAATTATGTAAATAATAAATATAACATTTTTATGATTACTTATATATGATATACCATCCAATTAAATACAATTTATCCATAAATATAATGATATCATGGCTCGTACGTATGTACAGATTACCGTCTCCACGACGCGATGAGATTCATTCCCCATCATAATCATTCAAGAATAATTTTCATTTTATGATTAAAAATAATGTTTATGAACATAATATCATTCTGTATATGAATCAAATACATCCTATTCATAACAAACATGGCTTATGTAACCAACCATATAATGGAAAACAAATCAGTTAACACCTGAAATGATGATACTACTGAAATATTATTAACAAAGCAATATTAGAGGATAATATATGATATCATATTTATGTATATAGTTCTTGTATAATTTAATAAAAATTATTTAACTATTATACAGGATGTTAATGTACCCTTGACCAAGGAAAAGTACAAGGTAAGGGTTAATTTCACAATCTCTTTATTATCCGAGGCTGTTTTTACGTAAGTATCTACTAGGACCTCTTTATCATCCACATCCATGTTTTCTTAAAAATGTATTTCAAAAAAAATTTACTATTTACTATACTATGGGTTAAAGTCATTTATACCCTTATTTGACCATATATTTTTTTAAAGGAATCTTTTTGTCGTTTTCCAAACAAGTTACTTTATGTCCTTTTCGACAAAATTAAGGTAAGAATGTCTTTTTTTAACTTATACAGTGGGTGTGGCTATTTTCCACCGTTATATTATCGTCGAAGCTTACCATAAAATATTATAATAATATTTTTAAAATAAATGGTTTCTTTTATAATTATATGACTTTTAAATGATTTCAAAATAGAAAGAGATATTTCTCTAAAAATGTTTTGATTTCATCTATGTCAACAACCTTTGATGGATTTTAAGCTTATTTGAAGTTGATTTATTATAATACAAAACTTACATATTGTATTGATGATTATGTTATATGTTTGACTGTATATGTGTTTTTTTCTACACCATTCATGGTTTATAGATAAAGTATTTACATTTTGTATGCTAGTTTTAATACGAATGTTTATGTTATGTTTAAACCTTTTCATAGGAGGAATGCATTGGACTTAGTAAGTGATGAGTGGAGTCCACTATAACTCCTTGATGTATCGGTAGGTATCATGAGACAAACTAGTGTCTTGGCACAAGGCCTTGACAAAATATTATTTTTTGTCTTGGCACAAGGCCTTGACTATGTGGTTATGAATTCCGTTATTCTGCATTCCATCATTATGAAAGTGGCTATTGATATTCCATGTGATTATTCGACTAGTAGAATATCCATGTGATTTAGTAAATGGAATTATTTGATTTTATATTTTCCATATTATTCTGAAGTTTGAGTTTAAAATTCTTTTGTTTTAGTCTTATACATTGCCTTAAATGTTTATGCTTATTTATGAAAGTTTCCACTATATTTTTATCATTACTGAGCATCTGAGCTCACCCATTTCTATGTTTTATTTTTACCAGGATGTAAAGAAGTATTTTATGATTGACCTGAAGGGATAGGATAAGGATATAAGTGTGTTCAAAAGGGGAAAAAAATTTGTCGATTTTTTTATTTCATGATGTAATGTAAAACTTATGAATGTATCTAGTACTTCCAAGGCTACTAAATTGATCGGTCTTTCGGGACATGATTCCTTGTATCATGCCAAGGTTATGTAATAATGCACCAAATCTGGGTAACTGGGGTCGGGGTGTTACAACCTTTCTAGATTAATTACCTAAATCATAAATCCCCAGGTAATCACCAGTGAATATTATTTCAAGTCTTAAGGAGTATACCAATAGAGGTCTCTTAATGAATATGTATAAATATTAACCGAGCATAATTAATTTTATTTCTTTATACAAAATCTCTGATATTTTTTTATTAATCATAAAATTATGAATCCAGTATCATAAATATAATGAGATGTTATTATAATGATGTAACATCCTTTTTTCACCTCATTTCCATCAAATGTAAAATTAATGTATTATTGGTTCATACGTGTGGGCTACCGCCAATACATGGTGATAGGAATAATTTTCTATAACCACCTCATATGGATGTCTATAGATGAATTTAATGAATATATATATTATTTATTATTTATTTATAAATCCATAATGATAAAATATTATTTATATTTGTTTCCTTGATTGTGTTAGAAATTGAACACAATGTCCATGAATATGTACAGAATATTATCTCTATGAAGAGAGTAAATCATTTTTCTATCTCTAAATTTTGTAGATAGATATAAATAGTTATATAATATCTATATATGGTATTTATATCATGATTAACATTCAAGATATTATAGATCCACAATCGATGTAAAAGGACTAGAACCAGTGAAAAAACCATCATGAAAAAAGAAAGATTTTACACTTGGGAACAAAAAATTTAATAAATATTAATTAATTAATTGGTGATGAAAAGTTCTATGTGGAATATATATGGTATCATATGTAATATAATTGTTATGTAATAGAATTTTAATAAATTTAAATTTATTATGAATTTTTTTAGAGATCTTACTATGAATGACTGACTCGATGTATGGTTTTTATGTTTTAATCTACATTTTACCAAGATTATTGATAAATAAATTTAGAATGAAAATATTATATAATATATCTATATAAAATCATATTTATTTTATTCTACACTTTTTATTTCTTTTTATTTCAATTTTTCATATCATTTTCCTCGCCTTAAGTACTCGATAGTATGAAATAATGTTTTTATGGAAAACTAAGCTTGTTTTTCCCTTATGTCAGGATTCATTTTATTATATATACATATTTTCATTGAAATTATTTCAAGAATCATTTTATAAATCTCTCATTATTGGTTAAATTCACTTTTATCCAAGTTTTAATTTCTAAATAATGTTTAAATTGAATATTTTCTCATTTTATAAATAAGGTACATTTTACCAAAGGTGTGAATGAAATCAATTTTTTAACATATACCACATGAAAAACATTTCTCACCATCATGAACAATTAATTGTTTAAAGATTACATTATTAGGTTCCTTTTTTATTTATGAAAAAAAATCCTTAATATTTTGGTGATTTAATTATTTTAAATAAATTGTTTCCATGTGATAATGGTATTTTAATTATAAAATATTACAATGATATTTTAATGAAAATTTTCATATATGATAACATAATTTTAGGTTGCTTATTATAAAATTTATATATAATTATATGATACCATAATTAGTATTTTTTTCATGGTTTATGGTTATGATGATGAAATATTGATGAAACACACTTCCTTCTCCATAATTTATGTTATGATGGAATAAAAAATTATTTCATGATCACGTGTCATAAAAATGAATGTATTATATTCATCTAATGAATTGGGTAAAGATTAATTATTTAGGTGATCAATGGATACAAGGGATTTTATCTAATTCCCAAAAATATGGTAATAGAGAGGTTATCCTAAGCCCAAAAAGAGGGTTCACGGACGGTTATACCTTTCACAAAGCAAGTACATGAGTGGATAGACAGAGCCTAAAAAGTAAAAATGTATTGTTAGGAAGCCTTGATATATGGTTTATATGAATATGATTATTCCATAAATTATTCCACTCATTTATTTCATGATTATTTGCTAATGTTATGCTCTCACAGCTCGTGTTCTTTGATTCCTTTAAGATTCTTGTCTTATGAAATTCCAATATTTATGCCAAGACTAATGATTATGTTATATGAATTGTTGGATATGTTTTGAAAATGTTAAGATCGTGTTTTCATATAATTTTCCTCATGTTATACTTAAATAATAATTTATTTATCTTTTGTTATCCATACTGAGCATCTGATCTCATCATTTATTATGTTTCATTTTCCCCAAGATTGGAATTTATGTTTTATGTATGATAAATATATGAAGGGTTTTAGTTTTGATAAACTAATTGGGATATTATGTAGATACATTATATATCATTTTTTTAGGTATCCAATATTCTAAATACACTAAACCTTTATAGTTCTAGAATAAATCGTAATGAAATGTATTGAATATTCATATAATAATATGTAATATTTATTTATGTAAATTTTGGATCACCTTAGATGGAATAGATATTTTATATGATATAGCTATGACAGATTCCCATATTTAAAAAGGATCAATGTTACAAGGTATTAACTTATTTTTTATACCAAGTAATACAACCCCTTCCATGGTGACACCTTCATGGATACATTATCCCCAAATTGAAATTTCTTTCCATTCCTTTTTTTAACATATCTATTTTTTATAATATAGTATTCTTTAATATTATCTTGAATAGTATGTACTTTAAAATTCATCATCTCTACATACTCATGGTCAAATAGTTTTCTTTCCCCAACAACATCACAATATGATGGAGTATAAAACATTCCAACAAAATGCTTTGTATAGTTCCATTTGGGTTCTCGAATAGAAGTTATTATTGTATGAAAATTATACAAAAGGTATCTACTGGTCCCACAAAACATTGAATTAAAGATAACATGATATAATTATATCTAATAATTTATGGGCAGTCCTTTCAAACATCTAATCAGTCTAGGGATGATAGGCTTTGATTAAATTTATCTTAGTGTTAAGATCCATTTGAAAACTCTTCCAAAATTTAGATTTTAATATAGGGTTGCAATAATATATAATTAATAGATATTCCCCATGACTCCTTACAATTTAATTGATATAGATCAAGGAAAATAACTCTGGGTTTAGATATTATCTTATTGCTAATAAATGAGAAGATATAGTAATATGATTAATGATTACCTATATATCATCTTTATTCCTTTGATTCTTATGAAAATATTCATCATAATATTAACTCCCATCCATATTAATGAAGGAATATATTTCATGACACCCTAAGGATGTTGCCTTTCATAATTTACCTATTAGAATACTAAGCATCTAGATACATATTCCACAAGTTCCTTCTTTATACCATACCACCATAAATTTTATATTAAATCCCTATAAATCATTATGATACCATGTTTTATAGAGAAATTTGAGCATTTTGATTCATCTAGCAATTCCCTCTTTAACTCTAGTATGGGTGGAACATAAAAAATCTTACCATTCAATAATAATTCATATCTATAGAATAACTCTATCAATTTTCCATCATTTACTACATTAATCATCCTTTGTAGGTCTTTTTAATTCTATTGGGACATATTTATCTTTTCAAATAATAATGTTATAGAAATTTCTTAGAAAATTAATATTGGCTACAGTTGTATAAAAATAAGCATATTCATCATTTCTATATCCCTATATATAGGATACTTATTAATCCTTGTAGTGGTATAAACAAAATGGTATCCCATACATTATACACCAACAACCTTGTTTTTATTCTTGGGGTGGTAGTGTATTGAGCAATTGTAGTCCATGAATAGTTCCAAAAATATTCTTTTCCTCATGTTGTGATACTTATGAGAGAAAATATACATAAAACTCTTATAGGTCATATATATATATATATATATATCATATGATTATCTAAATAGTTAGTGTCTACATATTTTCAAAGGAAATATTGTAGATTCTAAATCAAGGATATGAGATTGATGATTTTATTCATGGATTTTCAATTTCATTGATTCATGGGAAATCATATTATCATTATGCATAAGGAAATAACCAAGATCTTTCTTAGAATCATCATTATATATTATAAATTTTTCCATACCTTATGGTAATTTTAATACTTTTTAATTAATTAGTATCCACGATAATATATTAAAACATTCCTAATAATAAATTGACCATGTTAATTGAACCTCATTATGTGTTAAATTAGAGATAGATTTGGATAATCATAAAAAATCATGAACAAACCATGTATAGTAACCTATTTAACCTATGAAATATTATATCATAATTTTTTTAATTGGTGTAGGCTATTCATTTACTACCATTATTTTTTATTATTCCAAATATATCCCATACTTTGAGATAATATGGCCAATATAATAAAGTCTATTGAGAAAAAATTCACACTTATTTTATTTATCATATTATTTCTTCTTTAGGAGGGTCTCTAAAATTATTTCAATATGAGTACCATGAGATACATATCTCATAGATTATATAATAAAATTTTCAATGAATATACCCACTATTTTATCAATATGATCCATATAGCTTTCATCAACATTAACCAATGATAACTAGATCGAATATCAATCATCGAAAAGTATTTGTCTCCTTGAAGTTGGTCAAACATGACACCAATTATTGATTATGGAAGAATAATATTTGATTTTATTTGAATTGATATCCCTATAATTAATGGAATTTCATATTGACTTATTCTTGAATAAAACAATGGATCCCCATGTTGAAACACTAAGGCTTATTGACACATTATCACACAACTATTACTCTAATTTATTTTTCTCCACTAACTCCACTGGTGAAATTATATAAGGATTTTTAGATATGGGACTTAAATGAAAAATTACTTCAATTAGGAACTCAACTTAAAACCTTTTTTGATGTCCAGAAAAGTTTTCTTGAAAAACATCTAGGGATTTTTTTACCAAATTTATATAATCTACTATTAAAATATCTTCCTTATACATATATCATGCTTGATAAACCTATATTTCAAAATTTTCATTATGTATACCTATTGGGGGAGGATATAGACATGATTTTGAAGAAAATTCATTCCCTCTAAAGACAAGTGATTCTACATCATCTTTACGAATAATAATCTCCTTCTCTTAGAAATAAATTATTTAATTTCAATTTAAAATCCAATTGATACAAAGGATCGTATCAAAATTAAATATATGTATAATAAAAAAATATGATAATAGAGTACTCTTAGGATTTCTAATTAGAACATCCAAACACATATATGTTATAATAAGATTCCCACATAGTGATTTAATTGATAACTCTATTACTAGGGTGTTAGGGAAATATCTAATGCTTTTTTGGAAAAAAAATCTAAGATAAAAATTTGAATAAATATACTAAATAATATAAAACATTTTCTCTCATTGAAGATACAATCAATTTACTATCCTTCACGTTATTAGGAACATTAAATTCAGATATAATAATCATATAAGCCTAGCTTTTCTCCCTTGGAATTTTATGAGGTAAATTTCATATATGTTTGGTCCATTAGTTCTCATAGTGTACCTTCTTCATATATTTAAACCATGTAACATCAATAGATTATGCCTCACCATTTCATTCAAAATCATTATTCCCTTTTCTTTTGTTCTTTTAAAAAAAAATATTCCCTTCTTACAAGCCCTGTGATATTTCTTACCATATTTATCAATTGTGTAAAATTTCATCCTTCAATTATTCTCCTTGGTTGTATTTGTATTCCCATGATTCTCAATCAGCCTCTTCTTCTACTGATTTCACTTGAATGCATATATTCTAGAGGAATCCTTTTATAACTTAAGGTCACTTTAGACTATATCCTCTTATGATGTAATATTATGAGAAACCAATTCCCTATAAAGGATTGGTTTTATCCCTTTAAATAAAATATCAATCTTTATTTTTTGATATACATACATAGTCCTTATCCTGTCCAACCAACCTTGTAATTTTAACCTCGTACTCAACAACATATTCCTCCTACTATTATCTATGATTGAGTAAATTCTTATCCGTTTAAAATATTTTCTCATGAGAAATGTATTTTTTTTTTGAATAACTTAATAAATATTCCAAATTCCATGAAAAATATATCATCTTTTTAATTAGTATTTTTATTAGTGAACATTATTGGTCTGTATCTCCCTTTAGATCAAAAACCTCCATGAAGTAAATTTCTTTTTTGATATATCTGAATGAGATAAAGAATATATATAGGTACTTGATCCATTTTTTATCTAATAGTATGATAGTAGTTTCCATGAAAGCTAGATGTTATCATTACAAGGATCAGACCAACATGGGTACACCACATTATAGATTAGAATATTGCTCTATGAGGGTGATATTATTTATCATAACCTAGTCCAACATCCCTAATAATGTCATGATATAATTATCCTCAACTATAATTTTATAGAATTTCTCAAGGGGAAAATACCAATATTGACTATGGTTTTTGATAAAGTTCATGTTACTCCTATTAGTTTCTATCATTCAATAATTTTATACACATAATTAACAAATGATATTTAATTCTTAAATAAAATATCTATTATGTTTTATTGAGTGTTCCCTAGAAATCATGAATGTTATTCATATTAAATATTCTATCTAACTAGTGTCAAAAAAATCTAGTCCCCAATGTTCTTACTAAATATTTTATGATACCAATTATAACATTCTGGACTCTAAAAACCCAGATCCGGTAGTTATATTATAGTATTGATATAGAATATAAGAGTTACCACATGTTCTAATAACATATTAATCTTTTAAAAGTAAATAAATACATACATTTTAATTAAAAACATAATATGTATCATGAAAACATTATGAGAAAATTATTAGACCATCCATTATATCCTTAAAAATTACTCATAGTTCTCTATTTTTTCTAGGGAAAGGAAAATTAGTATGGGTGAGCTCAAATTCATAGTAAGCAGTAGTATAAAATGTAAACTAACATAACATAAATATAGAATAAGTGATACAGATGGAATAAATTAACAACATGAAGCAATAATAAACTAAAATTGATGGCATTTTATATCCATGAAAAAAAATTCATGGATAATAATATTTACTGATCTCATCCTGATGTAATGTATAATTTAGGACATTGAAACGTGTGTTCTGGGACTTATTCCATGACACTATAATTATATAGGAATAGGTATATATAAAATCTTAAGATGTTTTATCTCATGATACCTATCAATGCATCAAGGGGATATATAATTCCATTCCGCACTAATCACCTGAATAAGTCCAATGTATTCACAATAAGATTCAACAAGAACACTCATACCATTCCTTATGGAACCTCTATCTAAATAAAATAATGTCTATATATAAAATGAGTAATAAAGAAAAAAACATTCCCATTCATTGTAATATTGAGTAGGTCTATGGGAACATCCCTTAATCAATGCAGAATATGTGTGGTATTCAAAAAATTAATAGGAATTACCCTTATCAAAATAATATAGTGTTGAGGGTATATTAAATTAGTTATATTATACACGGAATGTAGTAATTGGTTTTGATAGTTTTCATTGGTTAGATAACAATGAAATGGAATGAAAAATATTTCTTCATGGTTATTCCCAACCATATACCCATGGAGTGTCTAGGCAGGTGTGTAGTATTAGGCCCACTAATCATGTATGAGTGTGATGATTGAGTCAATGACCAAAAAATAACTTTTTTGGGTGATTACACCAAGTGAAATCTATTCCACTTCTTCAACCACTTGCATGTATCCACTCAGAGATTTATTTTCTAGGAAGGAACCTACACATTTAATTTACCTAAACATTTGATGGTTTCCCACCTAATAAATGATTGATTTTTGTAATGGTTTATGTAAGTGTTGAATAAAAAGAGTATGATAGTAGAATAAAAATATATAAATTTATATCCCTTAAATTTTATGAGAAATATGGTAAAATTTCGTCAATGGAAATGTATGAACCCCTTAAAAGAAAATAGTTTGTGAATATAACATGAGTTCTGAAGACTAAAAATTTAGACTGAATACCCTTATCTATGCCCTGGGTACCTATAAATTCAAAAACACTTTATACATAGGGATTAATATTAAACATTAAATACAATTAACAACCTAATTTCATGATATAAAATCTTGAATAGGTAGTATATACACCATGTAAATATGGTTCATAATAGAAAACACATCCCAAAGAGAGAAATTTGAGACAAAAACCCATACTGATTTTCCTAAAATTAATGAATGGTATTTTAGTTATTGTATAAAAATAATAGATATCTTAATCAATTAATTTATAACCTTAGTTAAATAAATTTTCATTTATATTTTTCATAAATATTGTTTTGATATATGAATTTTATCTATTTTCAAATTCATGTGTTTATAGTTTTGATATATTTTACTAGTTTTATAAAAGTGGGGAATTTATTCATTATTATTCCTTAGTTCCTCATTAATAGGTCATTAATGTTAATTTTAGTGATTTTTTATAATTAATAATGATGTTTATTATTTCTTTTATGAGTTTTTAGTTGTTATTATTGAATATTAAATCGATAATAAATATGTTTCAATTATTCCTAACTATCGAAGGGTGTTTTATTAATTGATGAATCAAATACTGATATAACATCTCTAGAAAAATAAAAAAAATATTAACACATTTATATTATATTGTACCATAAATTATATTCCTATAGTCATTCATTATATAAATTCATATTATGGTTGAATTAGGTGGTTAAACCTACCCAAACATGAACATACATTGATTTAATTAATGAATACGAAGTGGTTTTGGGTAAATATCATAATACCAGAATCATAATGATGTTATTTTTTGTTTATTAGTGTGATTTATTATAATTATAATGCTAATATAAGAACATGTATTGGATATGAATATATTTCATTATATGAATAAAATAAATTTCTCTCAAGGTAATTATTTTAAATGTTTAAATTAACGATGATCATTTATTGATAATATCATTAATTTGTTCTCCAATTTTTCATACCAAAAAATTAATTATATCATAAATGTCATGTATACTCATTAAATACATTCTAGTAAATATCAAGAGTGGGTGGTGATGAAAAAGTAATTTCATTTCTTATGGTCACAATAGTCCACACATAAGCACAAACAACAATTTCAATTTTGTAATGGATGGGATAGATGGATAAAAAATAATAATATCAATATTATAGTAACATTATATAATATGTATTATACCAATATAATTATATTATTCTAGTTATAATAAATTTTTATTATTGATAATTAACAAGAAAAATTTATCAGTTGATAATACTCGTATTAGGGACATGAATTTTCTAAGGAATTCTCTTCAAAAATGAAGGCCTTAATCTATCTAATGGTGAATAAAAGAATTTAATCCTAGAATAAGGCTATAAGAGGATAAATATTTAAGGGGTTAATTAATGTATTCAAAGGATAGGTGATTCTTGAACATGTGGAAGTGTTACCATTTTATATGTTTTGGGAATGATAGTTTTGGGAGTAACCCTAAAATTTTCAATATTGCAAAGTTACTATTGAAGTTTCAATTATTGATAAATAGAACTAAGGAGTTGGAATAGTGGGTGTGGGTTTAAAAACACCACAAAAACTACTTTATGAGACATTTTTTAATGTTTTAGGTATTTTTCTTAACCTTTTATCTTTTACCCTAACATGATTTTACATTGGTAATAAATTTTTATCCATTGTAATAAATTATACTTAAAAAAATAAAATTGACTATTTAACTATATTTTGTTCCTATTATTTAATATATTAAAATTATTTTATCAAATAAAATTTCTAATTTAATTAAATTATTTTTATTATGATTTCTTTCCCAAAAAAGAAATCCTTTACTGAAAAAAAGAAAAATTACAAGATTCTAAAATAATATTTTTTATAATAATCTCTTTTGAAGAATGAAAATATCACATCATGTATGTCACTAATATAGGTAAAATTTGGAGTGGTTACCCATTTATTTTCAACCCCATCATATAAATAATATTATTCATGATATTCATGTGTGGTGATATAATTCATTGTTGAAAGAGAGTCCCTGTAATTGATCCATCTGGCAGTCAGCTTCCATGAATGGTGGATAGTGTTGTTTTTAATAGCTTGAAAAATAGAGGTGGAATCACATTTAAGCCACATATTTCACCAACCATGTTGTTTTTCCATTTCTAACACATTGATAATTCCTTGAATTTTAGTATCAAGAGATGTATTCACTCCATGTGGACTATAGAGGCATCCCATAGTGTTTCCATCGTGGTTTCTAAAGATCACCCCATATCTAGAAGGACCTAGATTTATTATTGGTGCTCCATAATTATTACATTGATTCAATACAGAAATGGAGGAATCCACGTAACATAAATGGTTCCAGAAGGAGGATTATAATTTACTATAATACCAAAATTATAACATAATGTGATATCATAAATAGAAATGTTACAATATATATTTTGAAGAGTATTCATTCTTTTTAATGAATCTATAATTTGAACAATAGTCGATTGAATACATAAATCAGTACTCTCGTAAACTGATTTTTTATGGATGGTCTATATCAAATGGATAACTTCAATGTTGGATGAAAGAAAGATATTCAGAAGCTTCTGAGAAAGAGGCATCTTTATAAAAAATGATATATTATTCTAGATGGTGTATATCCATAATGTAGCATCCATGACATATCATACAAATAGTTTATCGATATAATCACTATACTAATTAGATAGGAAACATCTAAAATGTATATTAATTCCAAAATATTGAAGATATTCATCATTGGGTGGCTCGAAATACATCAATATCCATAAAAGGTAGAATCTAGATGTAAGGATCCAGTTTCTACTCAAACCTCTAGAAAAACTATTCAGATTCATCTTAACAGCCACTCAGTAGAATAGAATGCTATGAAATGTTAATTTAAAAATAAATAGAGTTAATCTCATAAGAACTATTTTCATGAAATAATATTCTTAAGAATTAAATTTTTATATAAGATAAAAGTATCATATATACTGATTTTAATTACATAAATTGATTTATTATAAAAAAAATTGGTAAGAGGGTTTCAGGGATATCCAAGACCAAATAATTCCTTGAAAGTACTTGATTCAAAGAAAATACTAAAAACATTTTTCATTAAATTGACATTTAAATTACTTCTAAAAATAGGGGATATAGGATTTCTATGTTCAAAGAATGTTTTAAAATGAATAATGTTATTCATTAAATACATATTTTATCAATTAAAAAGGTTTTGTGAGATTTAATTAATTCTTATATCATAGTGAGGTAATAAGATTCATTCTTTTAAGATTTTTTTGTACAATTCACTTAAAAATAAATCTTTTAAAAGAAACCAAAAAATGTCACTTTAGATAATATCATTATGATGAATTCAAAAATGGTGTTTATTTTGTTCAAATATAATTTTAAAATAAATAATAATAATATTTTAAATATAATAATTAATAAAATATTTATAGAGTGTGATAGTCTTGGATATGTTGATTACCTAATACAATAGAGTATCAGGTATTACACATGACCTAGTCTCATCCATTTTGGTATTCTTAAAATGGATCAATATTTCACGATGCATTCACTTGAATAGAATCAAGATATATTGTTACTCGTTATGAAATTGTCCATTACACCACTTACATAAATTTCCATGTATTCAGTCATAGTTATGGTCAGTTGAACTACCTTGAAACCCATGGTCACTCTTCTTACCATTCCAAATTCATGGCCAATGAAACCCATCTTCATTATATGAAAATTGCATTGAAACCAATACTTCAAGATATGTCTTCCAACCATTATGAACTAATCATGGTGAAGAAATACATGGAAGCTTCTTCTTTTAAAAAATGTATTTTTAGTCATAATTCAAAATCAATAATCTATATTCACTTTCAACATCAAAATATTGACATTTTTTAGAATAAATATAGCTCCCCCCCAAGTAGTCTCAACATAATCTCTTTTTTTATTTTATATAAATACCTTCCAAATTAAATGTTAGTATGTTATCTTCTATTTATTCTACGTCTCATCATTTATTATTAATAATTAATTTCACTTTCTCTTCCCTTGTTGTAAATAAATACTATGTATTTTGGGGTGTGGAATCAATTCATACTAATAAAATGTTTCATCGTCAATTACACTCTAAGTGCACATGGCTCATGGTCGGTGTAAAAATTTAAGGGATTAACTACAAAAAAAGGTGATTGGAAGAGATTTTTCATTTAGAAGGGGTTAAAATCCCTTATAAACACCTTAGTAGTGGTTACCCATAACTACCAATAAGGTGGTTGCCTACTGTGATTAGAGGCAATTCTGGAGAAGCACTAGTAAAATGACCTTGTAATTAGGGGAAGTTAGATTAGAAGGGGTTTTAATTCCTTCTAATTTTACCTAAAAAGCACCGTAGACAATGAATTTAGGGGCGGTTTTAACCACCCCTAATTTTATTTTCAGTTTATTGGTGGTTGGAACCGCCCCTAAATGAGTCCATATAGTCAAATTTAGGGACGGTTATATTAAAACCACCCCTAAAATTTTTTATTTTAAAAAAAAAATCCCATCTCGGGGTGGCACCCCGAGACACCCCACCCAGATGCCCCCACGTGACCTCGAGACACCCCACCCAGATGCCACAAAGCGACCCTGAGACACCCCACCCAGATGTCTCAAAGAGACCCCGGGACACCCCACACAAACGCCCCAAAGTGATACACACCCCTGGAAACCACCCATGCCTCCCACGACATACCCCTGGACACCACCCATGTCCCCATGACACACCCACGCCCCCATGACACACCCCCGGACACCACCCATGCCCCCAAGACACACCCCTAGACACCCCTAGACATCACCCACACCCCCACGACAAAACCCTGGACACCCCTTGTGCCCATGTGGCCCAACAACCACGACACTACTGAACACAAAACCCACATACCGACAAAGGCCCAAGCGTAGGCCCACACCTAGTGTCATGACCCGCCTTCTTCAAGATTAGGAAAGGGATAGAAAAAGTGCCACGCCATTCCTTTCTCAAGATGAATGAGGGATAATGACCCTCGAGTCCCTCCTTCAATAGGCCCTGGAGCGGCACCTAGCACCAAGGGTATAAAATCTCACATAAAATAGAAGGAATTTCCCTTTTTATTGAACAAGATCGGGAGATAACATGATAAATACCAATCAACTCTAAATACTAAAGGTAAAAGTAAATCCAAAATCCATTCCCACATGAATTTTCAAAAGTAAAGCTAATACAAGGTACAAAAAAACTCCAAAGTAATGTACCAAAGGAAAAGAGACTAAGCAGAAACAAAAAATAATCCCAACACTCAAGATAGTAAAGTCCAACATGATCCTATAAGTCCTCCTAAAAACCTAAAAACAGTGTCACAAATGTAGGTTGAGTATACAAGTATACCCAGTATAAAAACTAAAGCCACTCGTGCGCAAGTGGGGGAACATACTAGTGTCCCTGTGAGAAAATAGTAGAACCTCAAAGAACTTACCAAGGAATACTTACTAGCCCAGCCTCACCAAGGCACACTCACCAAATAACACAAGTCGAGTAAGGTAGTTTTATAAGCACATCGATATTTGGGTACCCCGCACCACATTCCCACTGGTTAACTTCTCCTTATTAACCGCTAACATCTTGACGCTACCACTATTCCCATACATAGTCCCACTGCCACAACCTTCCCACACACACCCAGGATCCATACCACACACAATCCTGCCCACAAACACCTGAGCCATAACAACCATGCCTCTCACCCGAAGACACATGGGCCTCATCTCAAAGACACTTAGGAAAACAAACCTGGCCCGCAAACACCTAGGCCTCTCATCCAAAACAAACCCTTTACCAAAGTATCTTGGGCTATGGTAATCCTCAATCCATTACAGCCTTCCCAGATACTCTCAAATAGTAAGAACCTAGAAGAGGGTATGGGGAACAAAGTCAGTAACAAACCATCCGTCCTCCCACCGGGATGTTGGGAAAGACACCATCCCTCGTGAAATGGGGGTGTTTGGCACATGGTTCTCAACAAGGGTTGGGTGCATATATAAATCACAAGGAACTAAAATTTATACATGTAGGTAATCAAATAATCATCCCAACCAACGAGTCCCCACAACATATGACCAACTCATACAGAACCACAGTTTTTGATACCCCTATATGCATAACCACACAACAGTCACTTCCAAATCATAACTCAACCACTTTTTTCATTTAACCAATTGTCATTTATTAACTTAGGGATTCACTTTAATTTATTCCAGCACTTACAGGTAACTACCAACCACAACCATATAAAAAAAACTAGATTTTTAGTCCCAATGCATGCCCCCATTCAACCACTGCCAACTATCATTCTTCAAAGTTATACCACACAATCCTTCTCTCACAACCCAGCTCTGCATCCCCACTACCCAAAAATTCCTAGATGAAGTCCCACCACATACAAGTTCATAACCACACCACAGTCCCACTACCCAACACCGTTCAGTGGCCACGACACAAACAAAGGTAATTCAGCTACCTACAAGCCCATCCATTCCATAATCAATCAGTCTCTCAAACTGGGACACCAACACACCCCCTATATTGACCCACACACAAAGTTTATAATAACTACTATTAGCCCACATCCCTTGATTATCCACTAAATGAGGCTAATATTCATTGTTAATATATATAATATTTATGTTATTTATTATTCATAAACACCATTTTAGTGAATTTTACACTTTGAACATCATTCCACATTGTGATTGTAATACCTTCTTAAAATGCACTATTATGTGGTACATTTTTTAACATAATTTGAAGTACCCAATGATTCATATTATTTTAAGGAATATAATAATACATATTTTAATTTGATATTTTTGGAAATTTATCTTCACTTAAATTTAAACATTTTTCATTCAGGGATCAATGGATGATTCATAAAGGATGATGGAGATATTTGGAAATGAAAAGAAACAATTCTGGAGAAGGCAGATTGGACACCAGCCCACTGATGAGAATGTAGAGCCCACAATACAGGCCAAATGAAGCCCAAAATTATTGGGATGATATAAGAAACATATATTAACAAATCATTCTTCAGGATCCAATGTTAATTTGGCCTCCATGATTGTTATTTAGGCGGCCCAAATAGTATATCAAAATCTGGGCCAGAATCTACGGCCCAGAAAAACATCCCACCAATTAAACCATATCTCGAAAAACATAACTTCTTTTGGGATGATATTTTACAATATGTTAGGGGACATCTGTAGATTAATTTACATCTTCTATGTCCCACCCAAATTCTGCTATCTAGAAGGTGTTTCATGCACCTTTGTTTGGTGGATGCAAGCTAGATGCCTTTTTGGGTAAAGGGTGGAAAGTCTTATTTCCACAAACTTTCCACCACCCTAGACCTACCATACTCAAGTGGGATGACTTGTACTGTTGGAGGCTCTACCCAAGGGCTCAAAAATGCCTATTTAAGGTAGTGGTGTTGGAGGATTTAAGGATCTTGTGTGTTTGGTTTAATTGTAATGTTATTCTGCCACTTTGTGATGGTAATCGCATTTCAATTTCCATGTAAGTTTCCTTTTTGTAATTATTTGTTCTTAATCAACATCTTTCTATTCTATTCTTACCATTTATTTCATTAAAACTTTATAATCACAAATCATAGTGATATCTCTTTTTTGTGCTGAATTAGTTCACACATAGGTGTGAATTTCATTCGCACACACAGAGGAGTGCTCGTTATTTCCACGGTTTTAATTTCTTCAATCTAATACTTGTAAGCCATATTCCGCCCACCATTGAGAGTATAACATCAATGGAGGGCTAACCATTTAATGGGTTGATCTTAGGACGATGAAAATTCTAGATTTAATGTTATTTTATGAATGAATTGTTGTTAATTGGTTAACTAATTTAAGACTTCTATTATTCAGTTATTTCCACTCTACATCTTCACTATGTTTGAGGAAGCTAAATCCAATTACTAAAATGACCATATACTTTGGAGACATCATTAATTTGGTTCTCTAAGTGTGTAGGGGATTAATAATTGAGTTTAGTTGCATCAAACCAGAAAATGATGAAGGTAGTGTTATTTTGAAGAATGGATTCATCAAGAATTAATTAAACCAAAATTGTCTAAAGAAGTAAAATTCATTCAATCCACACCTAGCATAATCTTAAGATCAACCCATTTTCATTTAATTTAATTCACTTAAATATGTTAGATATCCTTTAAAACCATCTTAAATAAACCCAAGTTGTCCACTTCATAGCTAAAAACAGTCCATAGAATGTACGTGTCTATAGGTTTCTTCTTAGGTATCTGAGGATTCGATAACCCAAGCTAGACTACAAGGACCGTACTACCTTCATATCTTGGGTAAATTTGATCGTGAATCAAATTTTTACGCCATTTTTGGGGACCTAAGTAAGTTATCTTAGACACTATCTTCCTTTTTTTCATCCTACTTCTCTTTTCTCACCCCTCACTCCTATGGAAGTCAATTTTGAACAAGTCCAAACATGGGAAACCTATCCCTACTTTGATCACTCAACCCCATGTATGATGTACAATGACCATACTAATTCCTACTTGTGGGATCATCAACAACCTACTGAACCACAATTTGTTTATTCATATGATCCATAATACATTCAAACCTATTATGAGTTCCAATACCAACAAGGCCAATCGGAATATCCTCCTGTGGAATTCCAACAACTTAATTATCCTCTTAGAATAGACCATTTGTCCCAACACCTTGAACATCTTGATCCACATCCATTAATTGAGAAATTATGTCAACAAATGGATATACTTACTTCTGAAGTTTCATCCTTGAGAGTAGAACTACAAAGCATTGAAACAGTTATGGAACCCATTCCCAGTCAGGTTGTCCATTCCTCGTCATTCATAGAGGAATCTTGTTACACAAAAACATCTTATGAAAATTCTAATGAAATTTCCTTTGAACCTATGATACTTTAAGAGGATCAAGGAATTGTTGATGGGTCTTTAAATCAGGAGGAAATTGACTTTTTGTATTCAAAAGAAAAGAATTTGATATCATGGATTGAGTCTCCTAAGTATAACTCCATTGATAAATTTTCAAAAACACAAACCATTGAACCATTGAGAGAAATCACAAACATTGAGTCCATACCCATTCCTAAAATTGATCTTTCCAATTTTGTGGTTGAATATTCTATTCAAAAGGAACCAATTCTGTTGAGCAATTTTTAGAATGAAATTGAGTTTGATTCAAAGTCCCAACCTATGTCTGAAAGTGTTAGCCTACCCGAACTTGAACGAAAGGACTTTCCATCCACCCTTAAGTTTCTATTCATTGGGGATAGACAAAAACTTCCAATTTTCATAATTTCTTATCTTGAAACCAATAAATAGGTAATGATTCTTAATGTCTTTGTAAAGACTAAAAAGGAAATTGAATCCACAAATTATGATATTCCTTGGATTTACCCGCTCATTTTAGAACATTGGTTTTTACATGACACAAATTATAAACAAATAATCAATATAAATAATGTAGAAGTGGATAAATATGGGGTCCTTAAAATGTTGAAAATTGGTATTGGGTAAGTTAGGGGGTTAATGTTGAGCTAGCGACGTTAAACAAAGTGTTGTATGGGAGGCAACCCATGGTTTTCAAGTTTCCAATCATTTTGTTGTTTTAATAAACTTTATATTTTAAATAAGATTAATGAATAATTTTGATATTTAAAAAATATATATTTTTGAAATGTTCTTCTATTATGAGTATGGATGGGTACGAAAAGGGAGCTCCATATTCATCAGTGTCACGTGGTGTGATCCTTGAGTAATACCTTACCCAGAAATTTAAAAAGAATACAATGTATCATCAGTTTATTTTATTTTATTTTTATGTGTTTTTAGGTTAAAATTAAAAAATATATAATAATAATAATAAAAAGGGACACGTCTTGGTCGTGGTTCAAACTCTGTCACAACCGGCGAAGCCGCGGGGATTCGACCTCGGGGCTGAAGGGAGACAGGGGCGCGCACTTACCACTAACCTACGGCTTTTTGTGCTTCCTTATTCTATAATTTTTATATATATACTTATATTTTACTTTCTTTATTATATATATATTGTTTTTTTTCTACTAGGGAACTCTGCAAGTGACATGGATATCAAAGGATTAAAAGGGAGCAACAAGAATTTCAACTTCAACCATCAGGTGACTTCATTCCATGATCCTCATTTTCAATTTCCTTTTTGAACTTTCATTCTCTACCTATACCCCCTTCTAAATTTTCTTTTCTTTAAACACTGGGGACAGTGTTATTTTAAGTTAGTGGGAGATAAAATAAAAAATGCTTTTGTGTCAAAAAAAATGATTTGAAAAAAAAAATGTGTGTAAATGGAAGGAAAAATTACTTTAACTTTGAACATGGTAATACACATTGAACACTTTGAAACTGAATATCAAATAATTTATCATGCTTTGATTCTGATTTTAATCCTTGTATAATTTCATGAGCATAGATTTTGGAAAGTGTGGCTGTCCAATGTGATATTTCATCGTTTATATTTTTATCCAAATAAAAAAAAATCACAATGCACGTCCTTTGGATAGTGGGGTATTAGTTTGAGTTCCTGGGGTCCCCTAAATAAATAGCATAGGTTTAGTGATAATTTTAGTTTTAATATGAGTATTAAATAAAAAAATTGTGTGTAGAGCAATGAAATGACCTAATGTGTGGCTTTCGGCACTTGGGGATCGTGACTCCGTAGTTGTCTGGCCTAAAGTTAGTAATTTAATCTCTATTTTTTGGTAATTTGAATTTGTTTTTGACTGAGTTAACTCGATATGATTACCGAGTATGTGGGCTTCACTTGGTTCCCTAAGGTCTTTGAGCCTGGGAGTCATCGGCAAAGTCTCGCTACAGGGGTTGACTCTTTTGAGTGCAACTTCAATTACCATGGCAAAATTGCAAAAACAAAAACAAAAACAAAAAAACAAAAAAAAACAAAAAAAAATTGAATACTCATCTTAATATTGAAATGTGATTCCACCTAGCACTTCCATAATTTTCCCCTTGAATAAAGATGAACCCCCATGTCTATTGTGATGCACAACACATCCTCATACTTAATTGATATTGGATGAAATATGGAAATGAATTTGAACAAAGGAATGGGCTTGGGATTGGGATCTGCTTATGAAACAATCTTGTATTAAAATATTTTGATGGGTTTCATGATTTTTTGGTATAAGGGTTTTTGGTGATCATTGTGTTTTAAAATGTTTTTGGAAAAGGGAATTCGAATTTCATATTGTTGAGATATATTTTGCTCGGGACTAGCAAAACTCAAGTTGGGGGGTGTGATTAGACACTAAATGAGGCTAATATTAATTATTAATATATATAATATTCATGTTATTTATTATTAATAAACACCATTTTAGTTCATTTTACACTTTGAACATCATTTCACATTATGATTGTAGTACCTTCTTAAAATGCACTATTATGTGGTACATTTTTTAACATCATTTGAAGTACCCAATGATTCATATGATTTTAAGGAATATAATAATACATATTTTAATTTGATATTTTTGGAAATTTATATTCACTTCAATTTAAACATTTTTCATTCAGGTATAAATGGATGATTCATAAAGGATGATGGAGATATTTGGCGATGAAAAGAAACAATTCTGGAGAAGGCAGATTGGACACCAGCCCACTGATGAGAATGTGGAGACCACAATACAGGCCCAATGAAGCCCAAAATTATTGGGATGCTAGAAGAAAAATATAGTAACAAGTAATTCTTCATGATCCAATGCTAATTTGGCCTCCATGATTCTTATTTAGGCGGCCCAAATAGTATATCAAAATCTGGGCCAGAATCTGTGGCCCAAACAAAACATCCCACCAATTAAACCATATCTCGAAAACCATAGCTTCTTTTGGGCTGATATTTTACAGGATGTTAGGGGACATCTGTAGACTAATTTACATCTTCTATGTCCCACCAAAATTCTGCCATCTAGAAGGTGTTTCATGCACCTTTTTTTGGTGGATGTAAGCTAGATGCCTTTTCGGGTCAAGGGTGGAAAGTCTTCTTTCCACAAACTTTCTACCACCCTAGACCTACCATACTCAAGTGGGATGACTTGTACTGTTGGGGGATCGACCCGAGGGCTCAAAAATTCCTATTTAAGGCAGTGGTGTTGGGGTATTTAAGGATCTTGTGTGTTTGGTTTAATTGTAATGTTATGCTGCCACTTTGTGATGGTAATCGCATTTCAATTTCCATGTAAGTTTCCTTTTTGTACTACTTTGTTATTAATAAACATATTTCTATTATATTCTTCCCATTTCTTTCATTAAAACTTTATAATCACAAATCACAGTGATATCACTTTTTTGTTCTGAATTAGTTCACACATAGGTGCGAATTTCATTCACACACACGGAGCAGTGCTCGTTATTTCCGCGGTTTTAATTTCTTCAATCTAATACTTGTAAGCCATATTCCGCCCACCATTGAGAGTATACCATAAATGGAGGGATAACAATTTAATGTATTGATCTTAGGAAGATGCAAAGTCTTGATTGAATGTTATTTTATGAACGAATTTTTGTTAATTGGTTAACTAATTTAAGACTTCTATTCTTCAGTTATTTCCACTCTTCATCTTCACTGTGTTTGAGGAAGCTAAATCCAATTACTAAAATGACCATATACCTTGGAGACATCATGAATTTGGTTATCTAAGTGTGTAAGGGATTAATAATTGAGTTTAGTTTCATCAAACCAGAAAATGATGATGGTAGTGTTATTTTGAAGAATGGATTCATCAAGAATTAATTAAACCAAAATTGTCTAAAGAAGTAAAATTCATTCAATCCACCCCTAGCATAATCTTAAGATCAAACCATTTTAATTTAATTTAATTCACTTAAATCTATTAGATATCCTTTAAAACCATCTTAAATCAACCCAATTTGGCCACTTCATAGCCAAAAACAGTCCATAGAATGTACGTGTCTATAGGTTTCTTCTTAGGTCTCTGAGGATTCGATAACCCAAGCTAGACTACAAGGACCGTCCTACCTTCATCTCTTGGGTAAATTTGAGCGTGAATCAGCCCTATTGTACACACATATCACACCCTTATCATGGAACCAACTCCTATTTCCACCCATGTACGCACAACCATGCTCCCAACAGCAGCACCACACAACTCACACAAAGTCACAAAATTCAACAGAACACAACACTCATCCACACCTATCAATAGGATGTGTATATATATATATTCAGATTTGGTAAACACTATTATTTGATCCACTTGATAAATAGGGGTGATCATACAAGGGTTTTCATCCTGGGGCATCCATTTCAATTAACCAAGTGTACGTGTTTAAGAAGTTTTCATGTTATGGTCAATTATCAAATGTCAAAACAAAATGAACATGACACCCCACCAGTGTGAAATCAAAGACCACCAACGGACATGTTTTTTATAAGGCATACATCCACAATAAATCCATAAAGAAACAAATTTAAAAAAAAAACAGGTGATCAAACATCAATCCACTCTCAGCCCATTATTTCATTACCCCATCATCTTTTGATCATATTCGCTTCTCATTTATTTATTTATTAAGAAATTGTTCACATATTATTCATAAGTAACCATTAGTACACCCACCCCCCATGATAAAAAATTAAAGAGAGATAGAAGGAATCTCTATCGGATGATCAAAGGATCAAAGTTTCTCCTGAATCTAAGAACAAGGGCCGCGTGAGCAGCAAGGAAGAACTCTAAGGAAACTGAGCAGGAGAGCTATAGAATAGGCGTACAAATCATCTAGGGAGGAAGGGTCTAGGATAACCAAGTGGAAACATAAAACACACAAGTAAAGGAAGATCCTGGATTTGAAGAATCATATCCTATTTTAAAGGAAGAATTGTTTTAAAAGAAATTAATGTGGGGTCGGGTTCAAGATCATGCAGTTTGGGTATCTCAAATCACCCGGGAAATTAGGATAATTAAAGATATAATTAATAACCTTTGAAACACCCTTAAAATGAATGAAGAAGACTTTAAAATCATTTTATGTCAAATAAAATTTAAGAGGTGTGAAACTAGAAAACTGGGGAAAAACTGTGAAAAATGCAAATGAGTCACCAACATAGAGCCATCGAAGGGTGAGATATCGACACTAAGACACCAATTCTGATCCACTGATGCAACGGCATACCGATGCCTTGAAATAGAGATGCATCGACCTAATGACACCCTGACCTTCTGACACCTTGACCTACTGATGCTCTGACCTAATGACATTGATGCTCATGACTCACCGATTCTGATGCTCCTGAATCACCAATGCATTGACATGCTGATGCACCAATATGATTATTCACTAACATGCCAACACACTAACATAATGAAGCACTGACATGCTGACACACTGGGTCGCTAATGGAAAAACCGGAAAAACTATAAAACTCTTGAAATGGGCCATCGTTGCCTCCCAGAACACCTAAACCACTAGATTTTTATGAAGGACTGGTCTGGAGAAATCTGGGTTATTACATTAGATACCTCGTAGACTATTCTCATCCTTGAGAATTCAAAACCAACCCAGAAGAAAGGGGGTCCAAACAACCACCCCTTAAGATACCTCTCAAGGATGAACCACCCTGTATTGTTCAAAATCTAGAGTTAAAACCCTATCATCGAAGAATACATCCTTGTCATCTATATCCTAAAAAAATATAGAAACACTAAGGCCCCAATGCCCCAAACAACCTCACAAACACAGAAGGTCACGATGTTCAGTCACATGGATTACGGAGCTCCTTCCTCCATGTCAAGATACTATATGATTTGGGTGGCACCGTCTTTCCCACATGAGTTTAATCGCATTCGCATTAATGCATCTTGATTATGGATTAGGTTCTCTCCTCTACATAGTCAGTACTTTTCACACAAAATTAGAGAATAGGGAAATAACTTATCATATAGAAAGTGAGGTCAAACATTTCATCATAAGAAAGGTACAAAGAAAAACACAAGTGCAAACTCAAAATAGCTATGGGTATTGGGCATGCATCTATGCTTCTCACTCCCAAGTAATCTACTCGAGGCCACCTTACCTTCATAACACACGAACCAATGGAATGGTTCGTCCATGAAACACATACTCCTCACGATCCTTGATTCATACTGGTCACTCCACGAATGTTGTGTCATCCTAAAAATCTAACTCTCCCTAGTCTAGGATGTGGGAATCATTGTGTAGATATTGATGGATCTGATAGACATAAAAGATGTCTTGTATTCTCTCCAACTATAGTGGAAACTCCAGCTGATATGTCACCTTTCCAACTCATCCAAACACCTCGAAAGGTCCAATGAACCTGGGATAAAGCTTGCTTCCTCTTCCAGACCTCCCCTATCCACACCAAGGGGAGACCTTTAAGAACACATGGTCCCCAACCATGAACTCCAAAGGCCTCCTCCTATGATTGTAATATGACTTTTGTCAGTCCTGAGCTGCCTTCATCCTCTCACGCACAAGCTGAACCTTCTCTATTGTGCTTTTCATTACCTCTGGTCCAAGAAGGGTTGTTTCCCCTACCTCTATCTAGTATATGGGTGAACGACACAGTATTCCATACAAGGCTTCGAACGGTGTCATGATAATGGTAGAGTGATAGTTATTATTGTAGAAAACTCTACCAGGGAAAGTGTCATACCCACAATCCTTCGAAGTCCAGAACACATGCTCGTAGCATACCCTCTAACATCTAGATGGTCCTCTCTATTTTCCCATCCATATGAGGGTGGAAAGTAGTGCTAATTCATAACTGGGTTTCCAAGGAATGATACAATCCCCTCCAGAATAACGAAGTAAAACATGTATCCTGATTCGAGACAATGGATCTTGGAACTCCATGCAGTCGTACCACCTCATCCACATACCTCCGCACTAAGGCACCAAATACGCTCGAATCCTTGATCGCTAAGAAGTGATACAACTTCATCAAACAGTCCACCACTACCCAAAGAGCATCATATCCTCCCTAATACCTAGGTAATAATGTGACAAAATCCATTGAGATGTCGTCCCACTTCCACTCGAGAACATATAAGGGCTGAAACATATCGTCGAGAACACGATGTTTGGCCTTCACCTGCTGACACACTAGGCACCTTTCCACAAACTTCACCACTGTCCGCCTTTCCTAAGCCACCAAAACTATTCCCTCAAGCCTTGGTACATCTTAGAGACTTCTGGATACACCTCCATGGGTGAGATATAGAACTCACGGAGAACTCCCGTGCGCATTTCCACTGGGACAAACAGCTTCCCATAGAACAACATCTCATTCGGGCTATCCTCCAACCATCCTTTTGGAGCATCACCCTAGACAATGTGGTCACGCATCACTTCAGTGTCTGAGTCTACCCACTGAGACTCCTCTACCTATCGCACCAATGAAGACTGTACTGTTATCTAAAATAGATAGCCTCTTCCACTATCTTCCCCAGCATCCAGGCACAAAGCGTCCAACTCCTCCATTGCCTTCCAAGCATTTGTGGATTCCCTAACTACTTCCTTCTGCAAATTCTTTCTCAAGGAATTAGCCACCATGTTACCCTTCCCTAGGGTGTAAGAGATTTCAAAGTCATAATCTTGGAGGAACTCCATCCACTTTTACTAATGCAAGTTTTGGTCTCATTGGGAATAGATATACCTCAATCTCTTGTGATCCGTGAAGACCACAAAGCGCTCTATGATGAGGTAATGTCACCAAAAATTTAGTGCGAACATGACCTATGCAAGATCTAGATCATGGGTGGAATAATTATGTTCATGAGGACATAATTTCCCATACCCATAAGATATTAATCCTCACTTCTGCATCAGCACACATCCCAAGACTAGGCCGGAAGCATCACAGAACACCTCAAACATTACCCCTTCCTCTGGAAACCTAAGCAATGGGGCACTAACTAGATTCCTCTTCAGATAGTTGAAAGCTACCCGACATGGATTACTCCACACAAAGGCCTGGTCTTTTCTGGTCAAATTTTTCAATAGAACTGAAACTCAAGAGAAGTCAGGTACAGGCCTATGATAATAGCCTGCTAGACCCAGGAAACTACAAACCTCCACCACATTCTTGGGTGATACCAAAGAAGAAACTTCTTTGACCTTCGATGGGTCCACTACTATCCCTTGTTGAGACACCACGTGTCCAAGGAAGTGCACTTCTCATGTCCAGAACTCGCACTTGGAAAACTTTCCGTAGAGATGGTGGTGTCATAGGACCTCCAAGATAGTAATCAAATGCATTGCATTCTCCTCTTCTGATCTTGAGTGGACCAGGATTTTGTTGATGAACATGATGACGAACCAATCTAGGAACTCACAGAAAACAGATTTCATGATCCCCATGAACATGGCTGGTGAATTCATGACATCGAAGGGCATGACCACGAACTCAAAGTGCCCATACCTGCACCTGAAATAAATATTTGTGATATCACCCTCCTTTGCTCTCAACTGGTGATATCCAGACCATAGGTTGATCTTAGAGAACCAACCTTCCCTAGTTAACTAGTCAAAAATATCATCGATCCTCAGAAGGGGGTAATGGTTCTTGACCGTCATCTGATTCAGTCTTCGGTAGTCTATGAATAGTCTTATACCACAATCCACCTTCTTCGCAAACAAGATTGTAGTACCCCACGGTGACACACTTGTCCAGATAAAACCCTTCTTCATCGGGTCATCAACCTAAATCTACAACTCCCACAGCTCAGAAGGATCCATATGATAGGGATCCATCAAAATCAGATGGGCGCTAGGTTGCAAGTTTATCCCAAACTCAACTTCACGTCAGGGGATACAGTTACAACCTCTTCGGGGAATATATCTAGGAACTCACTAACAACCCCCGAAACTTCCACCATCCATGTATTTGTTGATTCTACTGACATCTTGGATAACACGTAAATATGAGGCTCCACACGCCATCTTCCCTCCTAAAAACTCTACTCGCCAATGAAAGCGATGCGCTTTCCACCCATATCTAAGAACACGACCCTTATATGGAAGTAGTCAATAACATAGTGTACAGAAAACAACCAGTCGATGCCTAGGATGACATCATATGGCTGCATCTATAGTAGAAGAATATACCCACTAAACTGATGTGGCCCCAACATCAGTCTACATCCTCGAAAAACATCAAACAGACTAGTCTGGCCTCCAACTGGCATACTAAACACCAGGGGGATGGGAAGTATCTCTATGTCTAGTCCCATAGAATAGGCTAGAATGGGTGAAAAAAAGGATTGTGAGGCTCCTAAATCAAACAAGTCACACACAAGAGTACTAAACAGACTGATCATACCTCGAACAACCTCTGGCCCTGTTGGAACTACTGCCTATGCGGCATGAAACTTCCCACACCCAGATCCTCTACCTCTTTGTTGTCGACCACCTCCCCGACCATGACCTAGTCAAGGTCCCTAAGGAGCGCCCTGAGGTCGGCCTCCTCCAGCACCATCTACCCTCAGTGGAGTGGGAGCTCACTGCTCCAACTACTAGAAGGGCCTGACCGGCAACTACTACTACTAAGGTGGGCGCTGAACCTTCCCACCCCCACTGTACAATGCTCGAACTGGGCACTGGTTACAAATATTTCCACGACCTCCATAGACAAAGAACCTTAGTTCTCATTCCATGGGGAAAGGGAGAGGACCAGGATATTGGAACTGGAACTGCTAATTCCTACTTCCTGCTGGCCAAAACCTGTAAGGCCCTGATGCTAGAGACCTACTATTGATGGATTTCCCCTTTGATGAACTCAGCTGGATCCCCTCTCTTGGAACACCTCCTAGTGAGTGAATCATTTCCACTACTTAGGATTTCTTATGAACCTCTAAGTAAGTCAGTACAGTAAAGGGGGTAACAACATACTGAAGGGAAGGTTAGAGTGCCTCCTCTAAACATCTCGCTCAGGACTCATCATCCAAAAAGAGATCTGGTGAGAAGCATGGGAGATATTTGAACTTGATCCTTAGTTTCCTTACTGACATACTCCCCTACTAGAGGGAGAGTATCTCCTGCCTCTTCTCTGCCTTCTTCATGGAAGAAAGGAATTCTTCCTGAAACTCCTTTTCAAATTCAGCTCATGAAACCTCAGTTTCCTTCCTATCTCTAAGGTAAATATTCCACCACTAGTGTGATTCTCCTCATATCTAGATCACTGATAGAGAAACCCAGTACTCTATAGGATCCTGGATCAAGCTGAAATAAATCACCAGCTCATTGAGCCAACTCTCTATCTCTATATCTGAGATGATGACCTCATACTTCCCCAGAATCTACTGCTGGAAGGCACGAAGCGTCTTCTACCACTGGTCATCTTCTTCCTTTCGATCGGCCCTCCTATGATCAATCGGTTCAACCTGTTGGGCCTCAACTACTCGTACCACACATGGGTGACGTCTGAGTGCCATATCTGAAAAGGTAAACAAGGAACTCCTATGCTCGAGTAGTGTGGAAATTTTCTTTTAATTTTTTTTTAACTCTTCATTTATTTTAAATTCCCAAAACACACAAGAACACAAGTTATTATGATGCATGTACCTTTCCTAGGGTCCCTACCCTAAAATCAGTGTAGCCTCACTTGGTCATTCAGTAGGTCCAAATTCCTTGCATTGGATCATGGGGGGGCTAAAATCGCATGTCCTAACCGGTCTTCCATGGCCTATATCATGCACCAAGATTACCTAACACCATTTCCCTACCATCCCATGCAATTATCATTGTTCCTAACACTAAACTTCATCTTATCCCTCAACTCCCAAAACCATGCCTCTCATGCCATTTTTCATGATCCGCCTTCTTCAAGATGAGGGAAGGGATAGCAAAAGTGTTACTCCCTTATTTCCTCAAGATGAAGGAGGGATAATGACCCCTGAGTCCCACCTTAAATAGGCCTCTAAGTGGAAACTAGCACCAAGGGTATAGAATCTCACAAAACATGGAAGGCATTACCCTTTTTATTGAATAAAATTAGCAGATAAGATGGTAAATCCCAAGAAACTCCAAATACTAAAGGTGAAAGTAAAGCCAAAATACATTACCACATGCATGTTAAAAAGTAAATCTGATACAAGGTACAACAAAACTCAAAAGTAAAGTACCAAAGGAAAAGATACTGAGCAGAAAAAACAACTAATACCAACACCCGAGCTGGTAAAGTCCATCACGGTCCTCAAAGTCCTCCCAGAAACCTAAAAATAGTGTCACAGACGTAGGGTGAGTATACAAGTATACCCGTAGTAAAACTAAATCCACTCATGCACAAGTGGGGGAAAGTACTAAAGTATCTGTGAGAAAATATTAGAACCTCAAAACACCTACCAAGGAATACTAACCAGCCTAGCCTCACCAAGGCACACTCACCAAATAATACAAGTCAAGTAAGGTGTTATATAAGTAAATTGATATTTGGGTACCCCGCACCACTTTCCCACTGGTTAACTTCTAATTCCTAACAGCTAACGTCTTGATGATACCACTCTTCCCAGATAAATTCCCACCACCACAACCTAACCGTACACACCTGGGACCTAAACCACACATAATCCCACCCACAGACACCTGGACCACAATAACCATGCCTCTCGCCCGAAGACACCTGGGCCTCATCCCGAAGACACTTGGGAAACCAAACTTGGCCTACAAACACCTAGGCCTCTCATCAACAACAAACCCTTTCCTGAAGGATCTTGGGCTATGTTAAGCCTCAAAACATTACATCCAACCTGGATATGCTCGAGCGGTAAAAACCCGAAAGAGGGTACAAGGAAGAAAGTCAGTAACCACACATCCATCCTCCCATCGGGATATTGGGAAAGACACCCTCCCCCATGAAATGGGGTTGTTCGTCAAATGGTGATCAACAAGGGTTGGGTGTATATAGAAATCACAAGGAACAACAATTTATACATATAGGTAATAAAAAACTTATCCTAACCTACAAGTCCCCGCAATAGATGACCAACCCATACAGAACCACAGTTGTTGCTACCCCTATATTCAAAATCACACAACAGCCACTGCCAAAGCATAACTCAACCAATTTTTTCATTTAACCACTTGTAACTTATTAACTTAGGGATTAACTTTAATTTATTTCAGCACATTCGGGAAACTAACAACCACAACTATATCAAAACAACAAAAAAAACTAGATTTTCAGTCCCACTACTTGCCCCTATTCAACCAATGCCAGCTATTATTCTTCAAGGTTATACTACACAATCCTTCTCTCACAACCCAACTCCACAGCCTCACTGCCCAACAATTACCAAATGTAGTCCCACTGAATAAAAGTTCATAACCACACTATAGTCCCATTGTCCAGCACTATTCGATGACCACGACACAACCAAAGTCAGTTCAGCTTCCTATAAGTCCATCCATTCCACAATCAATAAGTCTCTCAAACTGGGACACCAACACACCCCCTGTATTTCCCCACACACAAATCCCACAACAACTATTATTTTCCCACATCCCCATTATACACACATACCACACCCTTCTCACGAAACCAACTCCTATGTCCACCCCTGTACCCACAACTATGCTCCCAACAGCACCACCACACAACTCACACAAAGTCACAAAACTCGACAAAACATATCACTCAGTCACACCTATCAATAGGATGTGTATATATATATATAACCAGATTTGGTAAACACCATTCTTTAATCCACTTGATAAATAGGGGTGATCATACAAGTGTTTTCATCCTGGGGCATCTGTTTCAATTAACCAAGTGTACATGTTTAAGCAGTTTTCATGTTATGCCCCATTATCAAACGTCAAAACAAAATGAATAGGACACCACTAGTGTGCAAGAAAAGACCACCAATGGACATGATTTTTAGAAGGCATGCATCCATAATCAATCCATAAAGAAACAAAGAAAACAAAAATAAAATAGACGATCAAACATCAATCCACTCTCAGCCCGTTATTTCATTACCCCATCATCTTTTGATCATATTCCCTTATCATTTATTTCTTGATTAAGAAAGTGTTCACCTGTTCTTCATAAGGAACCATTATTACACCCAACCCCATGATTCATAATTAAAGAGAGATAAAATGAATCCCTACCAAATGATCAAAGGATCAAAGTTCCTCCAAGCACCAAGAACATGGATTGTGCGAGCAGTATGGAAGAACTCCAAGGAAACTAAGTAGGAGAGCTCTAAAACAGGAGCACAACTCATCTATGGAGGAATGATCTAGGCTCACCAAGGGGAAATGGAAAATGCACAAGGAAGGGAATATCCCGACTTTGAAGATTCAGATCCTATTTTAAAGGAAGAACGGTTTTAAAAGACATTAACGTGGGATCATGATCAAGATCACACGGTTTGGGTATCTCAAATCGCCTGGTATGTTAGGATAATTAAATATATAATTAATACCCTTTGAAACGGCCTTAAAAATGCCTGAAGAAGGATTTGAATTTGGTTTATGTCAAATAAAACGTAAGAGGGGCAAAACTGGAAAACTGGGGAAAACTACGAAAACTGCAAATGAGTCGCCGATGGGTGAGTCGCCGATGGGTGAGTCACCGATGGGTGATTCGTCGACGCAGAGCCACCGACAGGTGATCTACTGATGCAACCTACCCATGATGAGCCATCGACGCTGATCTGCCGATGCAATGACCTACTGACACCTCGACCTACCGACGCCTCGACCTACTAATGCCCTGACCTACCAATGCCCTGACCTACCGATGCTTTGACCTATCGACACTGATTCTCCTAACTCACCGATGTCGACGCTCCTAACTCATAGACGCACTGACATGTCGATGCACTGACATGCCGACGCACTGACATGACGACGCACTGACATGCCGATGCACTGACATGCCGACGCACTGACATGCCGACGCACTGACATGCCGACGCACTGACATGCCGATGCACTGGGTCACCAATGGAAAAACTAGCAAACTCTTGAAACGAGCCACTATTACCTCCCAAAACACCTAAAACACTAGATTTTCACAATGGAATGGTCTGGGGAAATTCAGGTTATTACATTAAGCGCTCGCACAACTCAACATACAAATGGAGTAAAAATGCTCCGCCGTTGGGAATCGAACCACAAACCTGCAGGTAGGAGTAGCGCAGACAAACCACTCGAGCCGATCGGGATATGTTTTATATGTACAACATCTTTTATTTATTTAGATACGTGAATTTTTTATTATATATATATTAGTGTATAGAAATATAAATAATATAATATATTTGTGTATATATAATATATTTTTATATAATATATAATATATTTGTGTATAATATTTATGTATAATATATAATTATCTATAATATATATATATATATTATCTATGTATATAAAAAATATATAAATAATTATATTTACAGATATAAATATATATTTATACATATATTTATAAATACATTTATATTTGTGTGTGTGTGTTTATGTATTTATGTATTTATGTATTTATGTATTTATGTATTTATATAATATTTATAGATATAATATAATTATAATACATATATATTTATTTATATAATTATTTTTATATACTTATATATGTGTGTGTTTGTGTGTAACAATAATATTATTAATTATTATTATTATTATTACGAATATTTTTTAAATTATAAAAATTATATATTGGTTTTATAAATATTATACAATTATATATTTTATGATTTATATTATACATATATTATATTAAATAAATTTATATTATATATTTATGTATGTAATTATATACGTTTATTTTATATCATGTATACACACATATAGAAACACAAAATTAAATAAATTCATATAATTAGAAATATAGATAATATAATTAATTGATATATATATATTTAAAAAATTAATTTATAATTAATAAAGTATACTCCAATATATATAAAATAATTGTATAATATATTTAAATTTATATATAATGAAATATTTATAATATAATATTTATAATATAATATATATAATATAAATATATAATTTATATTTATATTTATATTTATATTTATATTTAATTTTGTCTATATTATATATATTTGTATACATAATATAATATAAATGTATTTATACATAAATATATAATAAAAATGTATTTAATATAATATATTTATAATATAAATTATAAAATATAAATGTATATTATTTATAAAACCATATGTGAATTTCATATATTTGAATAAATATATTTATAATTACATTTATATTAGGTATACCAATATTTATATATGTATACATTTTTAATTATATGTATAAGTATTTACTTAAAGTATTTATATAATGTTTTTATATATCTATGTTTATAATGAATTTAAAAACCTTTATATAATGTGTTCATGTAATGTATATATATATATATATACAGATATGCACACACACAAGTATATACTATAAAATTTGAATTAATATGAGATTTATTTTAAAAAATAATTAAATATTTAAAGGGGGTTAAAAACCCCTCTGATCAAATGGATTAGTGGTGGTTCATGAACTCCCACCAACTTTTTGCTCTGTTTGAGCCGCATCCTCTGAGTGTGTCCAACATCATGGATTTTTTGCTATAAATTACAACAGTTCACCTCTGGAAATAGGTCCGAATTCTTTTTCTGGTTTCATGTGCTGAAGTCATCCATATAATATGGATGATCAGGAACAAATCCAGACACACTAACACTGTTCTCAACCACAAAGCAGTGCTAATAGAGGTGTTGATCGCAACTCAATAGGCCAATATTCTACACGATTCTAATTGTCACAACTCAATTAAATACTTCACAATTCTGAGAAAACTACAACTTCCTGGAAATTTTCCTAAACCACTGGGCACAATGGAGGTCTTCTGGTTACCACCTTTTACCAGATGGATCAAATGTAACTCGGATGGCACATCAAGAGGAAATCTAGGGCCAGACGGCTATGGTATTACCTTAAGAGACCACAATGGGTATTTCCTAGTAGGATTCCATGGCTCTTGTGTCCAATCCACTTCTCTTGAGGCAGAGATGATGGATTTTGTTAAGGCGGTGGAATTTTCTCACCAAAAAAAATTGGAATACAATATGGTTTGAAAGTGACTCATCCACACTTGTCCAAGCGGTTAGAATGGGTCAGATTCATCTTGCATGGAAACTCACTACTAAATGGATAAATTGTCTAGAAACTCTCGACTCAATGCATTATATTATAGCACATGTCTATCGTGAATCCAACCAACTTGTTTGTGGCCTTTCAAATATGGGAGCCTTTGGAGATACTTGAACTTATCATTTCATCACACCCTGTGAAATGATTCATATTCGTCAAAGAGATAAGTGTAAAATTCTTTTATTTAGACTCTTGTAACCCTGTTAATTTTTCATTATATGAAGCCATGCTACTTGATTTTCTCAAAAAAATGTTGATCCTTTATTAAATTTTCTTAGAATGCCAATGCAGAAGATAATCATAGATAGAAAATTAATCAAGGGATATTGTCCGGTATTAATAGTTCATAAAAAATATCATGTTATCCCCTTAATAAAATTATTAACCATTAATTATAATCACTTTATGTACAAATAGAACACATATAGGTTAATGTAATAATGTGTATATTCCTTTATTTTCTATTTGAATAGAAAGTTTGAGATGTTTTCCCCAACCATGTTTTGTCATTAATTATTCTTCTAAAATTGTTCTTCAACCCTGATTCTATTTTAGGAAATATGGTACTTATTACGCATTTTTTCATTATGTGGGATTAATTTCCTTTTTATTTACCATCAAAATAATACAAACCATCATGTTCAATATCATTTATTTTTATGGTTATATATCATGATGTCAATATCATTAAAAAAATAATACAGTGTGTTCTTCCATATTGAATATCTCATAATTCACTTCATTATCCCATGATTTTTCTTTTTTGACATTCACTAATGATATTTATCTTATTCATGTGAAGCATCTCCTCCTCCATTGGATATATATTTTTCTTGTGCCTCTTTTAAACTTCATGCTCCATCCAAATTAACTTTCCCAATAACTAACATATCTTTGGATATATTTGAATATTTTTTAAATCCTACACATGTTAAATTTATAGTTCTAGTCATTAAATAATATACTCATGATTTATCATTCTACTTTATAATTAGGGACATGCATTGGATCTTAAATATAAATATCTTTTTATTTAAATATGACTCATTCTTCTTATGATTCTTCAAGGTAGATTTATGATTTGAAAATTTCTTTAGGTTTATTCCCCAAGATAATTATTCAATCATCACATAATATATTCTATAATTAAATTTATTTTATACATGTTGAGATAAGGTTTGACACATTTATCATCATCACCATTGCAATCATCTTATATTTCTTCAATCATTCCAAATATTTTTGAGGTATATTGATTTTACTTGATTTGTGGATACTGCATACTATCTACTATTTAACCCTTAAACATGGGATTCCATTATGATTTTTATTTTAATGGATTTCACCAATAATATATTAAATGGTTCATAAACCTATTGCACACCAATAATAGACCATAAACCATGATATTTTTATCAAACTTGTTTGTTGTCCTGATTTTATGGAATTCTATTTTTAGGATTTTCCCATCACGTATTGTTCTATAATTGGGGAATAATATCCCATCTTATTATATCTACCATAAACATAGTGGAATTTATTTTATCATTTATCTTCATTTATATTTGTATAGGTTATTATTTTAAACCTTTATTATTCATATAAATAGATTTAGAAATTTATAAAAAACAGGAAAGGATGGTACCACGTTCTTTTATCTTATTTGAGAATAATCAATTGACAATATAAAAATAATTGTTCCACATAATTTATATGTTATGAAATTAGACTCCTGCATAGATTAAACTTAAAAAAATACTTTCTCCTTCAAATATAAAGTCAAAACATATGTCATTTAAAAAATTTCCAACTTTATTTTCAATTAATGACACATAATATTTAGTACATTAATTTTATTTTCAATTAATTTCACAATATAATCAAAATAATTCCTTATACTTTCATATTCATAATCAATAACTTTCAAATTTTCCTTTGAAAATGTGTCAAAATCCATAAAAATCATGGATTAAATATCCAATTTTGCATCATTAACATCACTAATGTTTAAAAATAAATCTTTTAATTTGTGAAATTACCTTCAAGAGTATCCTTGAAATATTAATTCTCTTTATATTCTTTGAGGAATTTACAGTAAAAAATGTATCATTTCCATTTATGATAAAAAAAATTATGCTTCAGTGACACTTAATTGTCTAGAGAGCTTATCACAAGTGTTTAACATGAGCTTCATAAATTTCTCCATTTATTCATACTCATCCTTAAGAAAATTTATTTTAACATGCATGATTTTAATGATCGAAAAAATTATAGAAACAAATTCCTTGGGTAATACTTGAATCGTATCATTCGATTTACCAAATGATATAGTTGTTGACATATGATCACTCATGCATAACTCTTATTAGTGTTGATTGATTTCAGAAGTACATTCACAGATCTCATGATTATTAGATATTATTTATCCTATTTACATAGAATATTAATATTTTACAATAAATTGGTAGAATACATAAAAACATGTTCTTATACATTGAGGAAAAATTATTATTCTTAATTATTTTGTATTGGAGAAGATGAAATCTAATCTCCTTTATATAAAAGGATCATAACTCTCTTATTTTATATTTCATAATTATTTTCACCATTTTATTTAGTATAAATTGAATTCTAATAAAAAACATATAACTTTTCTCTAAAACTATTCATCATTATAATTTAATAAATAGAACATCAAATAATCAATGAGAATAACTTCCAATCTAGAAATTTAATCATAAGTGAACCAATATCTAATACCCATTGAATGGAATGGTTGGGATATTACCACACTAAGAGGGGGTGAATCAATATTGGTGAATTTTAAACCAATTTCATCATTAATATTTTACCTCTTAATCTTTTACCTTTTTCACTAGTTAAATTGAATGTGTTTATTTGTTCTCTCTTCTCATGTTAATTCTTGTTCACAATACAAAAAAAATAGACACACAAAATTTACGCATAAAATTTCAAAGTTAATCTCTATATCATATGGATAATACTTAGTGAAATCTAATAAAACCCATGGTCACACAAATCAATAGAAAAATCCTATGTGCCTTCTAATTATTTCTCCCAATTGTATAGATTATTTATCTTACACACATGTGTGGTGAATCCAACTCTAAGGTAAATCCCATAACATTGTAATTAAATATATATTTAAGAAAAATATATTATAAAACAAATTTATAATATTGTCTTATTATTGATGTGATTAATCATTAATCCCCTTCTTCATTTTCATAGTATCAATTTACATCATGTGTTTATATGCATAACATTTCATACAATATCTTCTTATTTTCAATATTATATAACTAATATGCTACTATTTATTATTTCACATCCTTTTTATTTTACTTCTATAGAAATAAGAGTATACAAATTACTTCTTCATGTGATAAACTTCATGATAAACTCGGTTGATTATTCTTCATACATATTTCTCTATTATTAACTTAGACTATTCTAGGACTAACTATAATTGATCGTCTCTTTTAACCAACTGATTTAACATAAAAAAAGCATTAGATCAATATAATTTTTTGATATTTTTTCTTTTTGGAACAAAGAATTTTTCTCTAAAAAAATAATTATTACGAATATGAACAAAAATATTCAAAAATATGAAATAATATATATAATATACAATAATTTTTGTAACATCTTATAATTAATATTTATATATGTGTTTACAAAATGACATAAATACTTTGAAATCAAATATCTATATTTATTTGTTCTTGTCTTTATAATATTTTCTATAATAAACCAATTTCATAAAAAATAAATAATTACATGCAGACATGAAAAATTATCATAGACTCTTCATCCTCCTTTGATCCTATATCATTTCCATCTGTTCATAATAATATCATGCATGTATTATTTTATATTAATATATTCATGCATGAATTTAAGAATCGTGACTTCATCATTGGTAGTATAAAATCTCCCTAATTCATTCTCCTTCTTCAACTACAGTAACTACCAAAAAATCATACCTTTAAATATTCATATAACGTCATGATATCATATCCTTCATGCATGGATGAATGATATTCATGTTAATATACTTTGTTAGATATATATCACCATCCTTCATTATTTCATAACAACTTGCAAAAAGATGAGAATTGTTAGCATGATTGTTGTCATTATGAACCAAACACCTACCATTGTTTGGATTAATGTATCATAACAAATTCATGTTTCTTAACATGTAAAACTATAGAAAGCTTTGAAGGCTTGACAAACCAACTACTAATATCGGACCCTGGTGTTTCCTTAGTATTTTTTCTATTCATTGAAAACATAAAACATAATCCATGTGGTCATATGATTTTATGAAATACATGTTGTCACTAATAATGTAGTTGGTCATTATACTATGTTAATATTATGCATTGTGGATAGTTATACTTAAGTTTAGTCAACCTATAATGAGACCCAAATTGACTCTTCCTACCATGTTAAATCCATAATCGATGTAACACATATTTTTCCTATGTGTCCTATATCAAATCAAATCATTCAAAAAAAATTCCCTAATATCATACACTAATAAAGGTGACACTATATGTGAAAAAAAAATCATGTTATCAATATGCTTGGTTATCATCATTCATAATAAATAATTCAATATCACCTTATTCATCAAAATATTGGTATCCCTTGATATCAAATAAAAATCATCACAAATTAATCTACCTAGGAGCCAAATTAGGTTGATCAAGGTGGATTTGGAAAAAAATTCTCTAATATATTGATCCTAGGTAGCTAGGGAGAATTCTTTTAAAGTATGGATCTTTAGGGAAGAAAAGGAGAATCATCACCCATGTATAAATCCATAGAGGTTGTGTTTTTAACCATTTTCCAAAAGATTCACTAGGGAGTTATCTTTTATAATTATATTGTATCAAAACCATATGAAGTAATTACAAAAAAATCCCATTATTTCTTTATAGTTTGACCTGGAGAATAAAATGAAAGATAAATATGAGTTCTTTGGTGACTAGAGGCCTAAATTTGTCCATAATCATTAGAAACTCTATATATAGATATTTCAAATGTGATAGAATTGGAATTTTTATAGTCAAAAGTATGGAGAGAATGGATTTAATTTGGGTAACCCCCATACCTACATCGCCTACTCTGGTATAGAGATTGGATTTTGTAGTTTAGGTCTTGGGGTATAATCAGCAGAAATATGGAACACAAATTATAGGAATTGGGGAGAGAGTGTGTGGAGGCTAACATCATTATCTAGGCATGCATTAGGAATTATGTGGATTGCGTACAAGTATTTTTTGAATTGTGATTCCTCAATAAGAGGATGTCCTTGGCATCAAGAAGGCTGGGGCGCTATCCAAATATATTTCACCAATAAACATCATCAATTAAATAATGTCACTATATAATGAAATTATGGGTGAAAAAAATATGTTCTCTATAAAATAGGAACTTCATTGAATGAGGAGGATCAAAATTTTATAGTAACATGACCCTACAACAAATGTTTACCTTGATAATGGAAGATAGTCTTGTGTGGTATTTCTGTACATATGAAACCAGGGGACCAAGGGTTATTATGTAGTAATATTTCTATGTAATGTAGTGATCCCTAGTTTATAGAAATATAATATGAATATTAATCTACAAATAGGGTACATGTTCATCAATGTGTATCATAGAACATTGTGAATCCAATATATGAAAGATCATTTTGTTCATCCAAGCCATGTGCATTGATCCTATGAGTCTTATAACCACTCTTCCTTTTAATTTTTTTTACATTCCATGATAACCATGGAATAATATAGTCTAGAAACATTCATTTGGGTTCACCTAGCGAGGCATTGATGATATTATCATGACTCCGTGGATACCTGACTTGGGTGAAACCGCCAAGGTGAGGATGAGTAAGGAAATTGGACTTGGGCAAAGTAACATGGGAAAAAATTGCATTATTAAATTTTCACCAAGATTGTTGTTTACTAACCTCATCTTCAAACATGGGATATTCAATATTCTATTTGTTATTGATCAAACTTTCATTTTTAATTCATTTCATTATAGGAATATATCACTTTCTTCAAACATTTTTCCAAACTCCAATTTATTTGTTCACATCGACCAGCTAATGGATAACATTTATGTTTGGAATGATATAAAATGTAGAATATATATCTCATCACATGCATAGTTCATCCTTGTAAATCAATATAGATATCTAGTTTCAAACTTCATCATGTGAACTAGTCATGGCCTCTTGATTTATTCTTACATCCCAAATCATATAGATTCTTTTATATTCTTAAATCATAGAGTATACAATACTTAGTAGATTAATCATTTAATGGAGTTGGTCATATATCAATTAATGTGATACCAATAGTTATTATATAATACAATATTTTAGGGATACTTAAGAAAACTATTCCTAAAAATGGAACCCAAAACACACTATAATTATTCCATATTTTATAAATAAACTATATATCACCTTCAAAGATTGAATGACAATTGTGGAATTTCCCTTAAATGTTATTTCTCACCTAGATGGATGGGGTCATTTAGGTGAAGGTTTCAGGCACAGCGGAAGCATGGTTGGTCTGGCACCCAACTTTTATTTTTACCATGATCAATGATTATTCTGGGATCAATACGATGATGAACTCCAATCTCTATAAAAATAGAATCAAAGATTTAGAAAAAGAAGGAAGATGCCCGAAACCTTTAGAGAGGATATTGCACATCAGGTTTATAATTAATTTAATTAATTTCATAAAGAAAATAATACCCGGATCTTCAGTATTTTCTTTTTTTATGATGTTGATCATCAGGAATGACCCTTCTAGATTATCTTGTTGTGCTTATAAGGATCCAAACTATAATCCCTCTAGCGGTGATCCACATGTGCTCTAATGGCCTCTGATCAACATCGTTTATTCTCCGAGTGATAGCGCGGTGAAGTGAGTGTCTTCTGTCGGTCGTTCTTGATCACTTGTTATTCGGCCTTGAAGAATGTCTCTCAATATTGAGAGGGGCAGGAAGAGGATTCGAGAGAGAAATTGTTTAGCTTAACAATTTTCAATTCACTAGGTGTGTAGTTCGGTACTTAGCACAATAGACTTATGTGTCTATTTATTGACATGAAGCTTCAGTTAAAATATTTAATTGCATAATAGAAATTAAATACATTCATAACCTTAGAAAAACCCATGATATTAATAATAATACCACGTCATTATTTATTGTGCTCCAACTTGCACAAAACAGAATTATAAATAAGTTCTGCATCACAAAATAGTAGCAACATTATTTTAATTTGTTCCAACTAGTTAAATAATTATTTATCATCTTGCAAATAATTATTTCACTACCGGACCGGCCTTGGTCCTCTTGAACTCCACTCCCATTTATTGAACACATGAATAAATAAATAAATAATTTATTCTCTTAAATAAATATTTTATTTACAAACTAGTAAATAAATATTTATCAAATGTTTAATAAAATAAATAAATATATTTTACCCAAAATTCAGTGAATAAATATTTATTTAATTTATGCAGTCATTTTAACTTTAATAAAATTATTCCATTATCTTGAGAATAATATTTATTAATTAAATTAAAATAGATTTTAACTGAGACCACTAGAAACACTTACTGTGTGACCCTATAGGATTATTTCTCATTGGCATTAGGCAGGCTTGCCTAAAGTCCAATAGTACTATCTAGCAATGGGTCAAGGCACTCAAGAGAAAGAACATAAATTTGCAACAATGACATCCACATACGAATGATCACTGTGTAATATAATCCATTTTTCACATTATCTCATCAAGAAGGTTTCATGATAGTGCCATCGAATTTTATGCTTGATATGTCGTTCTTTGACTACCTGAAATAAACTTGTCATTACACCATAGCCATGGAATTTTGCACAGCGGTTCTATTTCAATCAAAGGGCTGAGATATCAACTTCCATTAATGGAAGGGGAAATCCTTCCTTGACTTATCCATTAATAACATGCCACTTGTGATGCACCCAACGTACCTTACTTCCTGTCAACTGTATGCATGACAGTTTTCATTAGTAAATCAAATTGCACGAGTCGTGACACATATTAATGATAATCTTAAAGTATAAGGATCATTACACACACTCATAGATAGAAATATTCGATGAAACCAAAACATGCGCAATTCCTACTGGCAGGTCTGTTCTCAAAATCTTCTGTCTTGGAGATTACCAATTGAGAACTTCATGAGAGGAAGTCTCGTCTACTTACGAGTACTCACACCTGATGGTTTGTATGCTATGTGTCCCATCATAGTATGTCATCCAACTGTAGAACTATATTTAATAATATTTTTATATCATTTCAAGGTTCTCATCATAGCAGGGAACTTCCATGACTTTATCAATGCAACAAATACTCTAGGACATTATTACATCATAGTCATGCAGAACAATGAAAAATATATAATAAGATGTCTAATATTTAAATACATTAAATATACTTGTAATAAAATTACAACCAGTTGGTTCTAGGCAACCAAATTTTACAAACTCCCACTTGTACTAGATCCAACTACCTATAAATTTTAGTCTGCTAGACCTCACATGGTGATCATGTTTCTACTGAGTCAAGGCTTTAGTCAAGGGGTCCACCATGTTGTATTCCATGGAAATACTACTCACTGTAACTTCACCTCTATGAGAAAAATCCCTCAATGGATGATACTTTTGAATTATGTATTTCATCCGCTGATGTGACCTTGTCTCTTTTGCAAGATCCACTGCTGCAGTATTATCACAATACAGTGTGATGAGATCTTTACTACTAGGTATCACATCCAGATCCTGGATAAAGCTTCGCATCCAAACTTCTTCTTTAGATGCCTCAGAAGCTATGATATACTCCGACTTTGTTGTAGAATCTGCGACCACACTCTGCTTTGAGCTCTTTCATCTTATTTCACCTCCATTAAAAGTGAAGATGTATCCTTTTTGTAACTTCATGTCATCTTGATCAGTCTGGAAACTAGCATCTTCATATCCTCTGATGACTAGATCCTAATCTCCTCCATAAACTAGGAACATATCCTTAGTATGCCTCAAATACTTTAGTATAGTCTTGACTTCCATCCAATGACAGTCACCTGGGTCATCTTGATATCTTCCTACTACACTCAATGTGTAGGTGACATCCAGCCTAGTACAAATCATGGAATACATGACTGACCCAATCACTGATGTGTATGGAGTTCATGTCATGATATTTCTTTCCTCATGTTTTTGAGGACACATTTTCTTGGAAATATGAATGTCATGTGATGTTGGAAAAAATCCCCCCTTGGATTGTTCCATACTTAATCTCTTCAGTATCTTATCAATGTATGTACTTAGACTTAGGCCCAACAATCTCCTAGATCTATCATGATGGATCTTGATCCCAAGAATATATGTTGTCTCACCCAAGTCCTTCATGGAGAATCATTGATTCAACCATTCCTTAACAGACTGTAAGACTGGTATCTCATTTCCAATAAGTAATATGTCATCAACATATACTATTAGGAAAATGACTACACTCACACTAAATCTTTTGTATACATAAGGCTCACATTCATTCTTAATAAAACCAAATTCTTTTATGGATCCATCAAAATTAATGTTCCATGGACTGGATGCTTTCTTTAATCCATAAATGGATTTTTGCAACTTACATACCTTATTGGCATCCTTTGGAGTCACAACCCCTTTAGGTTGTGTCATGTATACATCTCCCTGAAGGTTCCCATTAAGGAGAGTTGTTTTGAAATCTATTTTCCAAATCTCATAGTCATGGTAATCCACAATGGAAAGTATAATTTTGATGGATTTTAGCATTGCAATTGGTGAAAATGTTTCATCATAGTTAATTCCTTGATGTTGTTTAAACCCCTTTTCAACCAATCATGCCTTATATGTATTGACTTGTCCTTCCATGTCCAGTTTCTTCTTGAATACCCATTTGAAACCAACAATATTTACATTAACTATAGGATCTACCAAAATCTAGACTTGGTTTTGGTACATGGAATCCATTTTAGAATTCATAGATTCTTTCCACTTGGCAACGTCTTTGCCACATACTAATTTCTTGTAGGTTAGAGGATCATTATTATCAACTAATAATGAGTCACCATCCTCGGTAACTATAAAACTGTATTGTTATAGTTCTCTAACCTCTCTTGTACTCCTACGCAATACTTGTGTCTCTAGAACAAATTCTTCTTCCACGGGGCTTTGTGGAATTTGTTCCTGTACCAACTCTTGTGTACCTTGAGCCTCAACTTCATCGAAGTCTATCTCACTCCCAATATCTCTTTTGAAGATGTGATCCCTCTCAAGGAATATGGCATGTATTGACACTACAACCTTTTTTTCTGAGGGGTTGTATAGGTAATATCCCCTTGTTTCCTTAGGGTATCCTATAAAGGTGCACTTTATGTCTTGGGGTGTGAGTTTGTTACCTGAAGATGCCTTAACAAATGCTTCGCTACCCCACACATGTAAATTCGATAACATGGATCTTCTTCCACTCCAAAAATCGTATGGAATACCATTTATTGATTTAGTTGGTACTTGGTTTAGTATGTGTGTTGTTGTTTGTAACGCATATCCCCAAAAGGATAATGGAATACTCGCATGACTCATCATTGATCTCACCATGTCCAACAGGGTGTGGTTCCTCCTTTGAATCACACCATTCCACTATGTCGTATATAGAGGAGTGAGTTGGGATAGGATCCCAAACTCCTATAAGTAATCAATTAAGTCTTGATTAAGATATTCTCCACCTTGGTATGAGCAGAGTTTCTTAATCTTCTTTCCTAGATGGTTCTTAACTTCATTCTTGTATTCTTTGAACTTATCAAAAGAATCCAACTTATACCTCATTAAGTAGATATATCCATATCTACTAAAATAATTAGTAAAAGTTGTGAAGTATGAGTACCCTCCCCTTGCTTCAACTAGAAACAGTCCACACACATCAGTATGAACCAATTCAAGAATTTATTTAGACCTTTCACCTTTCCCATTAAATGGGGATTTGCTCATTTTGCTTTGTAAACATGCATGTCATATGCTGAGTGGTTTTAGTTCAAAAGAATATAAATATCCATCTTGATGTAACTTTTTCAAGCGTTTCTCATTTACATGACCTATCTGGTGATGCCAAAGTTGGGTGTGGTATGAGTCATGTAAAGTATATTTGTTATCGATTGTCATTACTTGGTTTGTGTAATCCAACAAGTAAAGACCGTTGTATAAATGTGCCCTACCAAAACAAATAGTATATTTGTAAAATAAGAAACACTCATTTCCAAACTTGAAAACAAATCCATCTGTGTCTAATCTGGATACATAAATAATGTTTTTAGTAACAGACGACACATAATAAAAACTCTTTAACACTAATATCATCTTAGTTGGCAATGTGAGGTGGTAGTCCCCGATAGCTACAACAGAAAGTCTGGCTCCGTTGGCTACTCGTAGATCTACCTTCCCTCGGTCAATGTTCCTGAATCTACTTGGTTCCTGTATTTGGATACGTATGTGAGCACTGAAAGCTGTATCTAATACCCAATTTGTAGAAATAGATAGATTTCATTCGATAACAAATGCACCTGAAGCTTTCCCTTTCTTCTTAGGCTGGGTGAAGTTCTTATTCCAGTGGCCCTTCATGCCACATCAAAAAAAAAAAACCTCTTGTTCCTTTGCCTCTCCTTTGATCTTCCTTTTCTTGGAAGGCTGTGAAGAATATTTGGGCTTAAAGATATTCGTTTTCTCTTTCCTCTTATTCACCATAAGGATGGAAGGATTTTCTCACTTCATATCTTTTTCCACTTGGTGAATGAGGATAATAAGATCAGATAGAGACTTCTCAATGTTTTTTATATTAAAATTGATAACAAAGTTAGATAATCTCTGAGGGATTAATGAAAGAATGATATCAGTGTCTAGTTCTTCAGGGATTTTAAACCCTATAACCTCCAGGCACTCAATGTAGCCAATGAGATTGACTACATGAGGCCCAGTTGGGGAATCTTCTCCAATATTACTCTAAAAGAGTGTCTTAGATATCTCAAACCTTTCCTATATTTCTCTCTCCTAGTAAAGACCATGGAGGTTCTCGAGCATGTTATAAGCATCCATGTTTTCATGAGACTTAATGAGATCACTAGACATTGATGATATCATCAAACATTGAATGTCGACCACGTCGTTCATATGTTTCTCATAGACCAGGAAATCCTCATCACTCGCCTCATTGGAAGACAAATCAGGTAATGCTGACTCTAGCACGTAAGACTTTCGTTCATGGAGTAGGATAACCTGAAGGCATCTAAACCATTCCTATAAGTTATTTCTTGTGAGGATGTTGTATTTATCTAGAATTGATCACAGGGATAGTGTGGTTGACGAGATTTTCATTTTTATTCTATAATTAAAAGAGTAGATCATTAGTACTTTATTGATTATATTTTATGATAAATAATAAATTTTATTAAGTCTCCCACTATTTTATCAAGTCCCAATGGCCCTCACCATTAAACTCAGAATGTCCAGTTGAAATTACATTCTAGTGTCAAGGATCCATATTCCTCTTCACATAACCCCAACAAGGATTGGTCAAGCTATTAGAAGGTATTTAGGTAGTAAGGTCTTTGATAACTATGGGATTGCAGCTCCTTGATCTATTGATTGGACTCCCCAATCCTAAAATCATGACTTTTGGATTTCCTAAACTCTTTCCACCAATATTACACCAAGTCTAGAAATGGATACTCTTCTTGATGTAATATGGTTAAGTCAACCTAAAACATTTTATAAGGGATTCCTGTATAAAATTAAGTGTCCCAACAAGGGTTGCTCAAACACATAGTTTTATTGAGTTTTTTCCTTAATCAAGTAACGGAAGGCTTGGTCTGAATTAATATTTTATTTGAGGGATTTTTATCTCTTATGCGTGAATTTATTATTATCATTATCACATGCTTGTTAATATTAAGTAGAAATTACTTAAGTGATTAACCATGTCTTGATAATATTTATGCATAAGTTTGGTTTATTTTAGTTCCATCTTGCATGCTTGTTTAATTTATTAATTATGTGATCGTGACAACACATCCATAATGATAAACCATGAAACTCACAGAAATAAAGTAAAGTAAAGGGCATGATCGTGATATTTTCTAATGGTTAGTTTATCTAGCAGTTGATAAACTAACCCCAACCTAGGGGAGAAACATCTTGAACCTTTTGGGTTCATGTTTATAGTTTTCCACTTGTCCACCTCTGTATCTGTTGGGATTGGTTTCGTCTCAGCTCCAGCTTGAACCACCTCCACTAGCTTGGTAGTTCCATCCATTACATATACCTTTTTTTAACTCACATGCAGGTGTGGGGTAAAAGGGGGTTTTACATAAAATAAACATTGGGCATGTAGGCCCTACATATTAAGGAGGAGAAGGCTCGCAGGCCAACAAATTTAATTTAAATAAATAAATTAAAAGAAACCATCTATATACAAAGGTCTTGGTCTAGCTTATGATCATCCATACATGCAACAATATTTACGCATAAATAAAACTAGCATTCAATTTTTTAACCATTCTTGTTTAAGATAAATCACGCTCAAATCAATTAATTATCATCTTTAATTAATCAATCATTTTATCTTAAACCTTTTTCTAAATTTCCTTGAGATTCTCATCCATCATAGTTTTAAACAAATAAATTCATTTAAAATTATCTTTGTAAGTAACTTGTACCTTGGAGGCAACCATGTGAATTCATATTGATAACTACCCAGTGAGTAGAAATGAACATTATGCAGATGTTAAATTAAACACATGCATATAAAACATCTATCATGTTTTGTGCCTCAGCTTTACGCCCTCATGATGGTACACGTCTCAAGGGTCTATATAATATAATAATAAATTTTAATAAATCTGTGTAATTTGGATGAGTACATGGCTTGTAGTTCCAACTATACATTGTGTACTATTTTTCACCATCTATCTGAAGTACACGCCTGGGGTGTATGAGTGTACTTTGGAAATCTTTAGAGTACACGGTGTGTCCAATGGGTCACACGCTATGTAGTTACTCATTACACGATCTCCAACTGAGCAAGTTGTGTATGGGGTACAAGGTCCAACCCTAACCTAAAAGGAACTACTCGTCATGTCCAGTGGTCCATACGATGTGTAATCTAGAAACCGCATGCCACCTGTTCCTGGTCAACACACGGAGTCATTAAGACTTAGAAAAACTTCAATGACATGGCTTGGTTTGGTGGACTAGACCCAGTGCATTGAACCTTGGATATACAACGTGTACTGTTGAATACACGCCGTGTGTTATGGTGTTGTACGACCAAGAACCTTTGGCACCTCCGAATGAGATCCTTTGTTTTATTTTAATCAAAATTAAAATAATAGATTGTTTATATAAGGTGAACGAGAAATGAAAGAGGAGGAACAGATCTCAAGATTCATATTTTCATAATGATTAACTTCAATTGAAACAAATAAATTATTAAATGTGTAAATCATCAAAGAAATATTTAAATAATTATAAACTATGATTTAACCTCCCTCTGATACCACTTGAAGGTTCTAGGCACAGTAGAAGCGTGGTTGGTATGGCACCCAACTTTGATTTTTACCATGATCAATTATTATTTTGAGATCAATATGACGATGAACGCCAGTCTCCATCGAATAAAATCAAAGATTTAGATAAATAAGGAAGAGGCCTGAAACCTTTAGAGAGGATCTTGCACATCATGTTTATAATTAATTTAATTAATTTCATAAATAAAATAATACTTGGATCTTTGGTGTTTTCTTCATTGATGATGTTGATCGTCTGGAATGAACCTTTCAGATTATCTTGTTGCGCTTGCAAGGATCCAAACTAGAATCCCTCTAGCGGTGATCCACACGTGCTCCAATGGCCTCCGATCGATACCACTTGTTCTTCAGGTGCTAGTGCGGCAAAGTGAGTGTCTTGTGTTGGTCGTTCTTGATCGCTTGTTCTTCGGCCTTGAAGAATGTCTCTTGTTCTTGAGAGAGCGGGAAGAGGATTCAAGAGAGAAATTGTTTAGCTCAACAATTCTCAATTCACTGGGTGTGCGGTTCAGTACTTGGTACAAAAGACGTATGTATCTATTTATTGACATGGGGATTCAGTTACAATATTTAATTGCGTAATAGTAATTAAATACATTTATAACCTTAGAAAAAACTCATGCTATTAATAAGAATATTGTGTCATTATTTATGGTGTGCCAACTTGCGCAAAACGGAATTATAAATAAAATTCCATGTCACAAAATAATAGCAGTGTTGTTTTAATTTGTTCCAACTAGTTAAATAATTATTTATCATCTTGCAAATAATTATTTCACTACCAGACCAAACTTGGTCCTCTCGAACTCCACTTCCATTTATTGAACACCCGAATAAATAAATAAATATTTTATTCTATTAAATAAATATTTTATTTACAAACTAGTAAATAAATATTTATCAAATGTTCAATAAAATAAATAAATATATTTTACCCAAAATCAAGTGAATAAATATTTATTTAATTTATGCAATCATTTTAACTTGAATAAAATTATTTCATTTTCTTGAGAATAATATTTATTAATTAAATTCAAATAGAATTTAACTGAGACCACCAGAAACACTTAGTGCGTGACCCTCTAGGATTATTTCTCGTTGGCATTAGGCGAGCTTGCCTAAAGTCCAAGAGTATTGTCTAGAAACGGGTCAAGGCACCCAAGAGAAAGAACATAAAGTTGCAACAACGACATCCACATACGAATGCTTACTGTGTAATATAATCTCTTTGTCACAATATCTCATCAATCAAGTTTCATGATAGTGTCATAAAATTTTATGCTTGATACGTCGTTCTTTGACTACCTAAAATAAAATCATCATTGCATTAGGGTCCAATGAACATGTGATGAAATTGAAGATAATCATAAATTTGTTTTTATTTTCAATTCTCTCTATATTTTAATAAAATATGTGTCCAAGTTCTTCAATCTCATCATATAATTGATGAGTCACTACAGTCCATTCATGAATATATTTCAATTGACACATGCATGTATATGTATTATATGGTGGGATGCCTATAATATATCTAGATATACAATTCATGGAGTAATGAATAACATGTTTCTTCCTCTCAAATATGTTTGGGGAAATACTACAAGAACTCCACCACTAGATTATATTCTCTTAGAAAAGAATGATAACTGAATGAGGAAGGATCATGTCCCATGGAAAGAAAACATTTTTTTAAAAGTGGATAAAGGAATTTGTAGTCTTCAGTGTAAATGATATATCCTAAAAGCACCCAATGGTTTGTCCCTCTATGCAATATAGGGGAGTCCTATGAATCTATTGGACTTAACTGGAGGGAGGACCATATGAGACATGGGGCTATGATGTGAATCCATATATCACCCCCACCCCCCTCAAATTCAACTTGTCAAGAATTTATCCATGTGTCTCAGCTGAGACATGCTCTCAGTTTGTGATTAACACACAATCATATAGCAGTTGGACTGGAAGATGGGTGGTATGTTTATAAGGTGGTACTGGTGTTATGGAATATTCATCAGTTTCTAATGGATATATATATATATAAGAATATATATATTCCACATCTCAATACCATTATAAGTATTGCATGACTATATACAATATCATTTCATGATTTATGAGATCTACTATGATGTTAAAATATTGAGAAATGTATTCAGTCTAATCATTTAGGTATTCTCTAGTATTAGTCAGTTGTCATTGGTTGGTGACAAGGACCCTATAATTAAAAAAAGTGACATATACCAATATAATTTTTTGGACAGATAATATATCGATCAGTAAATATGATAAATTTCAAGAGATATTATGTTTTGTTGGTATTTATTTTAGGTAGAAACTATAAGTCCCTAGCCTTAAACCTTACTTAATCTTGAGTTATTACAAGATTACACATTGAGGATCTTTTTAGGTTTAGAGTTTTAGGGAATTAGATCATAAAATTTGCATTACATTCCACATTTAAACAAAGTGGTTACATAAAGATAGTATTCATTTTTTCCCATCAATGGAACATATTTAAAATAAAACATGGATTCTTTCTTGACACTTCCTTGACACTATCATCATATCATGTACCTTTCCCTTAACCTGTGAAAAACATTTCAAAAAAGACTTGGGATGAGCATAAAAATCTCAGTATGGGTTATATAAAAAAATATGGAAAGGAAACATGAGTTCATATATACATAAGAATGAAATCATACTTTACCCATAAAACATAATCACTTTAACATACCTCATCAAATCATGAATAAATCATAGAAATCATAAGACATAAAGTCAACTTGAGGCATTCATAACATTCTTACGTAGGGAGTAACCCTCTTGGTTACGTTTGGAATACCTATCACAGTATATTCCCTAAATCTCTTCGGAGAAACCTTAACATTTCACTCCTTCGTGTTACCCAATGCATTGGAGAGCTATATCGGGCTCACCTGCCCTTAGTTTATCACGGAACCACCCGTCTTCATAATAATTCCCAAGAACCATAACATAATCGTATCACATAAAACATGCATAAAGGAAACATAACATTTCCACATTTCAATCACAAGATATCAATACAACACATTGATATAATAAAAAACATTATGAAAACCATTTTCAATACCAAAATAAAAGAAAAGTAAAACATGGTATTTATTTTTCTTTAAAAAAAAGGTATGGCTTGTAGAGGAAGCCGAAACTCAAATAATAGTCACGGCGGTGGAGAAGTCGTTGTCGCCGCATACGTACGACAAAAATATTCCCTTTTGTCATTTAGTAAAATCTTCGTATAAAAAATATTCCTTTTGGATAAACATAAAAGTCAAAGGGGTTTATACACCGTATAAAAGAAGGTTGAGTATAAAACAAAATATGCCTCAATGAAAGGAGATTGAGACGAAGTCCCATACCTCGGGTCCGACTTGACTCGATCATTCTTTAATGTCCTGAATAATAAACTTGAGTTAATTTCTACTTGATTAAGAACCTTTTTTAAGTTCATTATTACTTTTATATCACTTATTTCCATGTCATAAACACTATGTAATTATTTAAGTTAATAACGGTCCTTTTAACGATCATTGGTACTTGAGTAAAAAATAAGCCCTTTATAATTACAAGTTGTTAATGTATCCATTATATCCAGAATGGTATTCATGATTTAGATATCATATATGTCATATATATCCAGTACATGCATGCATTTATAATATTACATAATCATTTAGAGGTAAGAAATGAAATGCACCGTTCATGGAGACGGTGAGTCGTACGTACGCATGAACGATACTTTCATTTCTATTTCATATTTTATAGAATGGAATCATAATGATATAAAGATATATTATAATTCCAGTATAATATCATATATAATATCATAGTTCCATCCTTTATACGTCCCACATATGGTATTTAACGAATCAAATCACTTTGAGGGGGCGGTAGTCCGCACTTCCTTAAATGAAGATATCGCGTTTACCCATAATGGAAACCATAAAGGTATGCCCAAAATAAAAAATATAGAAGATTAAGGAAAACATAAAAATATTATATATCATATATAAATATAGTGACATATTAATGGCCAACTTTTAAGGTGTTAAAAGAATGTTGAACAATCATCGTTTCAGGAGGCATAAATTCACCATCCACGGAAACAGTATGTCCTTTAACCATTAGATATAGGTGTGTGTAAGTGTAGCTCGAATCCTTCTTATAAAAATATCCTAGTATATTGAAGATACTGGATTTGTTACAAAAGAAATGAATAAAAAGAGTTTAGGGGGTTGGAGAAGCAAAATAAAACAAAAGGACTCAAGTGAAGACATTACCTTAAAATCGGGTAACTCCCTTTGGTTTGAGCTCAAAGGCTTCCTTGGGAAGACTTCTGCCCAAAGTGAGGCTTCAAGGAGTAAGATAGGGATGTGGAGAGACAAAATGGGCAGGGTTTAGCCGAGCCAAAGGCTTTGGAAGTGTGGGTAAGGAGGTAGAGGTGGGGGCCTTTTATAAGAGGAGAGGAGGGGCACTCTTGGAAAGTAAAGAAATGTTACTTTATTTTCAAATGGGTTTCGGATTTTAAAGGTCCCACATTGATATAATTCAAGGCTAAGGTAATAAGGGTTCAAAATATACCCACTAAATAGGTTTTTTACATGTTTAGGTCTTATATTTTACATTATATTTCCATTTTATTTAAATCATCAAATAATGAGGTCATCGCTGCATCATTATAATGTCATAAATAATTTAATTTATTTAATGTCTAAAAATTATAAAAAAAATACTATGATGTAGAAAATATTTTTATCTTTCCAATTACTATTTATAGTCCAAAAGATCATTTATGTAGACAAAATTAAAAATATTTTACTTAGGTGATACATTCTTTGTTACATTTAACATTCTTTAAAAAATAAAAAGATAAAAAGTCACTTTCTCACAAAAGTGATTTCATGGGGCCCCCAAGTTTGGCACAAGGCATCCCATGGTCGGCCATGAGACAACCAGTAGCCTTAGGACACATTTTGGTGTCATTTTTTATAATTATGATATTATTTTATTATTATGATATTATTTTATTATCCTTAACTACCCGATTACTCATTAATCAAGATAATTAAAGATAATTACCGTCGTTACTATTCATAATGTCCAAAAACAAAAGAGTCTTAATTACATAATTTGGACCTTCTGATTCCAAATATTTAATCCATTTTACCAAATTACAAACACATAAATTGAAATAATTGATTTAAAAATAATTCTCGTTGTCAAAACAAATAGCGGGTTTTTTTTGAAACAATATCTATGAAAAGTTTGGCATTAGTTTATGATCAATCTCAAAGTAAAATTAATCCTAATGACCACCATTGGATTAAATGGTAAAAATATATTCATATTACACTTTAAGACCAATTAAAAATATAATCTAACCATATAATTAAATTAAATGAAAAGCAGTTTTGATGTAAAATGCAGTATTTTTCACTATTCATTAAAAAATGAACATTGTTAGAAAAATACCAAAAATTTATCCAATGTAAATTTCAATGTCCCAATCATAATGAATTTGTTTATTTTGGCAAATATAGATTATAAAATTGTCAAAAGTTTGATTTAAAAAGGTTTTTCCATCAAAAGGCAGTAAAACAATCTTTTAAGAATATTAGTGTATTCCATGCTTAAGATTGGATTTATTTTAATTTTAAGCCTCTAAAACACTATCTAATTCATTAATAGACATAGATAAAAATATCTATTATTCATTACTTACTTGGGATGTTACATCCTTCCCCCCTTTAGAAAATTGCGTCCCCGCAATTTATTTACTTATCGAATAAATGAGGGTACTTATCCCTCATTGCATTTTTAGATTCCCATGTTGCCTCTTCCATCATGTGGTTTTTTCACAAAACCTTTACCTGATTAATCACCTTATTTCGTAACACTTGCTCCCTGTGGTCAAGAATCTGGACCGGTTGTTCCTCATAAGATAGGTTCTCTTCCAACTGAACTACCTTTGGACTCAAAACATGAGATGGATCTGGCATGTACTTTCTCAGCATCAAAACATGAAAAACATTGTGTACCTGAGATAAACTCGGAGGTAAAGCCACTCGATAAGAAACTGATCCAACTCTCTCTAGAATTTCATATGGTCCAATGAACCTTGGACTTAGCTTTCCTTTCTTACCAAATCGCATCACACTTTTCCATGGTGATACTTTGAGAAAAACATGATCACCTACCTCAAAAGTTAGATCCTTCCTCCTTTTGTCTGCATAACTCTTCTGCCTACTCTGAGCTGTTCTCATGTGTTTCTGAATCAGATGAACTTTTTCTGCCATCTCTTCTACCAATTCTGGTCCCATCAACTTCCTTTCACCCACTTCATCCCAGAAAGCTGGAGTTCGACACTGCTTCCCATATAACGCCTCAAATGGTTTCATCTGTATACTGGAATGAAAACTGTTATTATATGAAAATTCAACCAAAGAAAGATGTTGGTCCCAACTTCCCTGATAATCCATCGAAAAAGCTCGTAGCATATCTTCCAAGGTCTGAATTTTTCATTCTGATTGCCCATCTGATTGAGTATGAAAAGTTGTACTAAAATTTAATTCAGTACCCAATGACTTCTGAAGGCCTTTCCAAAAGTTAGAAGTGGACCTGGGATCACGATCAGATACAATGGAGAGAGGAACTCCATGTAACCTGACTATCTCTTTAAGATACAAACGGGAAAGTTGATCTAGGGAAAAAGTATCTCGTATAGCAAGGAAATGAGCAGATTTAGTCAAGCGATCAACAATAACCCAGATTTCATTATTACCTCGAGATGTCTTCGGTAATCCCACAACAAAGTCCATGGATATATTCTCTCATTTCCACTCTGGCACTGGTAAAGGCTGAAGCATCCCTTTCGGTAACTGCCGCTCTGTTTTAACCTGCTGAAAAGTCAAACACTTCATAGTAAAATCAGCAATATCTCTTTTCATTCCATCCCACCAGTAATACTCCCGAAGATCTATATACATCTTAGTACTGCCAGGATGAACTAAAAACGGAGAACTATGAGCTTCACATAACAACTCTCTCTTCAACTGTGAATCACAAGGCACACACAATCTCTTCCAAAATCTCAAAACGCAATCACTATCAATGTTGAATTCATGCAACTTACCTTTCTGAACCAGCTCTACCTTTTTCTGCAACTCACTGTCTTGCTTCTGTGCTTGCTTGATTCTGTCTGATAGAGATGATCTCACTGATACCTGAAACAAAACAGAAGAACTTCCTGCACCAACAACTTCTATGCCAAAGTTCATCAAATCCTTAACCAAAGGATCACGTTCCAAATGCAACATTTCTAATGAAGCATTACTTTTTCGACTCAAAGCATCAGCCACTTTATTTGCTTTTCCCGGATGGTAATGAATTGTACAATCATAATCCTTGATTAATTCCATCAATCTACTCTGTCTCATGTTTAACTCTTTATGAGTAAATATATACTTTAAGCTTTTGTGATCAGTATATATTTCACACTTTACTCCATACAAATGATGCCTCCAAATTTTTAAAGCGAAAACAACAGCAGCTAATTCCAAATCATGTGTAGGGTAATTTACCTCATGAGTTTTCAACTGTCGTGAAGCATAAGCAATTACCTGATCATTCTGCATTAGGACGCAACAAAGTCCTTTTAATGAAGCATCATTGTATATAAAAAGCTCACCATTCCTGGAAGGTAGTGCCAAAACTAGAGCATTCACCAATCTTCTTTTCAATTCCTGAAAACAATCATCACATTCTTTTGTCCAGATAAACTTAACACCCTTCCGAGTTAGCTTAGTCATTGGACTAGATAACCGTGAAAATTTTCTAACAAACCTTCGGTAATAGCCTACCAAACCAAGGAAACTATGAATCTCTGTTACATTTGTGGGTCTTGGCTATTCTTCAACAACCTTTGTTTTTGCAGGATCAACGGTTATCCCATCTTTAGAAACAATGTGACCAAGGAAAGAAATTTTTTGCAACCAAAACTCGCACTTGCTGAATTTTCCATACAGTTTCTTTTCTTTTAAGGTTTGAAAGATAACCCTTAAATGTCTTTCATGATTCTATTTACTTTTATAAAACACCAAAATATCATCAATGAAAACCACCATAAACTTATCCAAGAACTCATGGAAAATTATATTCATTAAGTCCATAAATACAGCAGGTGTATTGGTTAGCCCAAAAGGCATTACTACAAATTCATAATGGCCATATCTTGTACGAAACACAGTCTTCGGAACATCTGCTTCCTTTACCTTCAGCTGATGGTACCCCAATCTCAGGTCAATCTTTGAAAAATACTAAGCTCCCTGGAGCTGATCAAACAAATCATCGATATGAGGCAAAGGATATTTGTTCTTAACAGTGATGTTATTTAAGGCTCTATAATCAATGCAAAGTCTCATAGAACCATCTTTATTTTTAACAAATAAAACAGGAGCACCCCATGGTGACGTGTTAGGTCGAATGAAACCTTTCTCTAATAAATCTTGAAATTGCTCCTTCAACTCTAAAAGTTCAATTTGAGCCATTCGATAAGGGAGTTTTGAAATTGTCTTAGCATCAGGAACTAAGTCAACAGTAAAATCAACTTCCCGATCTGGTATTATTCCAGCCAACTCATCAGGAAAAACATCAGGATACTCATTTACCAATGGCACATCATTAATCTGAACAGTTCCTTTATTTTCAACGATGTGTGCAAGGTAACATTCATTTCCATCTTTTACAAGTTTCTTGGCCTCTTGATAAGTTATCAACAGTAAGGGTTCATTCTTGTACACAAACTGAAAGTCTTTTTGAAAAGAAAATTCTTTAGCTCTACAGTCAATCTTAGCATGGTAAATAGAGAGCCAATCCATACCCAGGATAACATCAAACTCTACTAGAGGTAGAACAATAAGGTTTGCAAGTAGGTTCTTTCCACAGATAAGGATAGGAAGATTATTATAAATTCTTTTTGCCTCAACATTTCCCCTAGGTGTTTTTACCAAAAGTTCAGGAGTCATTTCTTGAGATGGTATTCCCATTTTACTAGAAACGTTTTCAGAGATGAAAGAATGTGTAGACCCCGAATCAAACAACACACTGGCATAATCTGAAAAAACAAACAAAGTATCTGATACAACTTCATTTGATGGCCTGACATCTGCTGAATTAGTTGCAAAGGATTTCACCACCCCTTTCTGCTTGTAGTCTAACTGCTTCCCATCACTCAAGCTCTTTGTCGGACACTCGTTTGCATAGTGACCCATCTCATTGCACTTAAAACATTTCACTAACTGTAAATCAAATTTGGTCTTACCTTCACCTTGATCTTTTTCAGTGCAATCACGAGCCTTATGTCCCATCTTACCACATCGGTAGCACTTTCCAGAATTCAGAAGACATTCCCCAGCATGCCTTTTTCCACATTTATCACAAACTGGAAACTTAGATTTCTTACCATCAAACTTTTTTGAAGAATTCTTACCTTTCTCCTGCCACCTCGGTATCTTCTTCTGTTGGTTGTTATAGAACACTTGATCATTGGAAAACTCCATTTCCACCTTCTCAGCACATCGAACAAGCTTTTCATAACTTTTAAACTCACGAGAAGCTAATGCCCTTCGATATTTTGGCTTTAATCCTGAGTAAAAACGATTGATTTTACTATCAAGGTCTCGGATAAAATTTAGAGCATACCTTGACAATCGAGTGAACCTTTCTTCATAGGCAGCCACTGATTCTTCCTCTTGCCTCAATTATAAGAATTTCTTTTCCATCCTAAGTTGAACAGCCTTAGGAAAATACTTCTCAAGAAATATACCTTTGAATTCATCCCAGTCAAGAGCATCAATCTCATCGGCGTCCCTGATATTTTTAACCATATACCACCACTGATCTGCCTCACCCTCCAAATGGTAAATAGTAAGACTAACCTTTTGATTGTCTGAACACCCCATGACATCGAAAATCTTCTCCAGTACTTTAATCCACCTTTCAGCTAACACAGGGTCAGATGATCCTCTCAATGATGGGGGATGTTGCCTCATGAAATGTTCCACCACTGACATGTTCCTCTGCGGTTGATCTGGCTGATCTCGTGCATGGATACCACCACCATTTATCGCTTGAGTCAACTGCGCCATTAATGCAACAAACTGTTCAGTTCCAATTCTGACCATCTCAGGATGCTGATTCGGAAGGTTATTTCCTTCTGCATGCCTTCCTAGCACTGCTTTCCTGTTTCCTCTGCGGAAAACCATTCTGAACAAACATGTCTTAGACGAAGCAACATGGTAATCTTCAAATGCTATATCACTTCAATTTGACCATAAAAAAAATATTTTTGGATAATAATTTAATAGAATTATAACTCCTAAAGTTATCTAAACCGACCTCTGATACCAACTATAAGGCCCCAACCTTAAACCTTACTTAATCTTGAGTTATTACAAGATTACACATTGAGGATCTTTTCCGGTTTAGAGTTTTAGGTAATTAGATCATAAAACTTTCATTACATTCCACATTTAAACAAAGTGGTTACATAAATATAGTATTCATTTTTCCCATCAATGGAACATATTTAAAATAAAACGTGGATTCTTTCTTAACACTTCCTTGACACTATCATCATATCATGTACCTTTCCATTGACCTATGAAAAACATTTCAAAATAGACTTGGGATGAGCATAAAAAGCTCAGTATGGGTTATATAAAAAAAATATGGAAAGGAAACATGAGTTCATATATACATAATAATGAAATCATACTTTACCCATAAAACATAAGAACTTTAACATACCTCATCAAATCATGAATAAATCATAGAAATCATAAGACATAAAGGTAACTTGAGGCATTCATAACATTCTTACGTAGGGAGTAACCCTCTTGGTTACGTTTGGAATACCCATCACAGTATATTCCCTAAATCTCTTCGGAGAAACCTTAACGTTCCACTCCTTCGCGTTACCCAATGCATTGGAGAGCTATATCGGGCTCACCCGCCCTTAGTTTATCACGGAACCACCCGTCTTCATAATAATTCCCAAGAACCATAACATAATCGTATCACATAAAACATGCATAAAGGAAACATAACATTTCCACATTTCAATCACAAGATATCAATAAAACACATTGATATAATAAAAAAACATTATGAAAACCATTTTCAATACCAAAATAAAAGAAAATTAAAACATGGTATTTATTTTTCTTTTAAAAAAAAGGTATGGCTTGTAGAGGAAGTCGAAACTCAAATAATAGTCACGGCGGCGGAGAAGTCGTTGTCGCCGCATACGTACGACAAAAACATTCCCTTTTGTCATTTAGTAAACGCTTCGTATAAAAAAGATTCCTTTTGGATAAACGTAAAAGTAAAATGGGTTTATACACCGTATAAAAGAAGGTTGAGTATAAAACAAAATATACCTCAATGAAAGGAGATTGAGACGAAGTCCCATACCTCGGGTCTGACTTGACTCGATCGTTCTTTAATGTCCTGAATAATAAACTTGAGTTAATTTATACTTGCTTAAGAACCTTTTTTAAGTTCATTATTCCTTTTATATCACTTATTTCCATGTCATGAACACTATGTAATTATTTAAGTTAATAACGGTCGTTTTAACAATCATTGGTACTTGAGTCAAAAATAATCCATTTATAATTACAAGTTGTTCATGTGTCCATTATATCCAGAATGGTATTCATGATTTAGATATCATATATGTCATATATATCCAGTACATGCATGCATTTATAATATTACATAATCATTTAGAGGTAAGAAATGAAATGCACCGTTCATGGAGACGGTAAGCCGTACGTACGCATGAACGCTACTTTCATTTTTATTTCGTATTTTATAGAATGGAATCATAATGATATAAAGGTATATTATAATTCCAGTATAATATCATATATAATATCATAGTTCCATCCTTTATACGTCCCACATATGGTATTTAACGAATCAAATCACTTTGAGGGGGCGGTAGTCCGCACTTCCTTAAATGAAGATATCGCGTTTACCCATAATGGAAACCATAAAGGTATGCCCAAAATTAAAAATACAGAAGCTTAAAGAAAACATAAACATATTATATATCATATATAAATATAGTTACATCTTAATTGCCACCTTTTAAGGTGTTAAAAGAATGTTGAACAATCATCGTTTCGGGAGGCATAAATTCACCATCCACAGAAACAGTATGTCCTTTAACCATTAGATGTAGGTGTGTGTAAGTGTAGCTCAAATACTTCTTATAAAAACATCATAGTATATTTAAGATAATGTAGTTGTTACAAAAGAAATGAATAAAAATATTTTAGGGGGTTGGATAAGCAAAATAAAACAAAAGGACTCAAGTGAAGACATTACCTTAAAATCGGGTAACTCCCTTTGGTTTGAGCTCAAAGGCTTCCTTGGGAAGACTTCTGCCCAAAGTGAGGCTTCAAGGAGTAAGAGAGGGATGTGGAGAGACAAAATGGACAGGTTTTGGCCGAGCCAAAGGCTTTGGAAGTGTGGGTAAGTAGGTAGAGGTGGGGGCCTTTTATAAGAGGAGAGGAGGGGCACTCTTGGAAAGTAAAAAAATGTTACTTTATTTTAAAATGGGTTTCGGATTTTAAAGGTCCCACATTGATATAATTCGAGTATAAGGTGATAAGGGTTCGAAATATACCCACCCAATAGGTTTTGGACATGTTTAGGTCTTATATTTTACATTATATTTCCATTTTATTGAAATCGTCAAATAATGAGGTCATCGCTGCATCATTATGATGTCATAAATAATTTAATTTATTTAATGTCTAAAAATAATAAAAAAAATACTATGATGTAGAAAATATTTTTATCTTTCCAATTACTATTTATAGTCCAAAAGATAATTTATGTAGACAAAATTAAAAATATTTTACTTAGGTGATACATTCTTTGTTACATTTAACATTCTTTAAAAAATAAAAAGATAAAAAGTCACTTTCTCACAAAAGTGATTTCATGGGGCCCCCAAGTTTGGAAAAAGGCATACCATGGTTGGCCATGAGACAACCAGTAGCCTTAGGACACGATTTGGTGTCATTTTTTATTATTATGATATTATTTTATTATCCTTAACTACCCGATTACTCATTAATCAAGATAATTAAAGATAATTACTGTCGTTACTATTCATAATGTCCAAAAAAAAGAGTCTTAATTACATAATTTGGACCTTCTGATTCCAAATATGTAATCCATTTTACCAAATTCCAAATACATAAATTGCAATAATTGATTTAAAAATAATTCTCGTTGTCAAAATAAATAGCGGGTTTTTTTGAAACAATATCTATGAAAAGTTTGGCATTAGTTTATGACCAATTTCAAAGTGAAATTAATCATAATTACCACCATTGGATTAAATGGTAAAAATATATTCATATTACACTTTAAGACCAATTAAAAATATAATCTAACCATATAATTAAATTAAATGAAAAAGCAGTTTTGATGTAAAATGCAGTATTTTTCACTATTCATTAAAAAATGAACATTGTCAGAAAAATACCAAAAATTTATCCAATGTAAATTTAAATGTCCCAATAATAATGAATATGTTTATTTTGACAAATATAGATTATAAAATTATCAAAAGTTTGATTTAAAATGGGTTTGCCATCAAAAGGCAGTAAAACAATCTTTTAAGAATATTAGTGTATTTCATGCTTAAGATTGGATTTATTTTCATTTTAAGCATCTAAAACACTATCTAATTCATTAATAGACATAGATAAAAATATATATTATTCATTAATTACTTAGGATGTTACAGAAACACTTGCTTTTACAAATATTTGTGTCTATTTATAGTAATCATTTAACACTAACAAATGTTTTACCAAAAATTATATCTATTTCTTTATCTTATCAATAAAAAAATATTTTACCAACAAATGAATCTATTACATTTATTTTTTATTACTCATTGACTTTTAAATAACATAAAAATATGTTTCAATAATTCATTCACTAACATCAAATATTATACCAAAAAATAATATATATATATATATATATATATATATATATATATATATTCAATAAATGTTATAAACTATAATTTCTTTAATGAAATCATATAATCATATGTTTTTGATGAAAAATAATATTTTTGTTATAAATAATATATATATCTGACATAAAATTTATGATAAATGATTATAATTTTTGTAGACTTGAATTAGATTGAATGTACTCTAGTAAAAACAATAAAAAGAAAGTCACTTATATAATTTCATTATATGTATATAATATTATTTTTTACTCAATATATATATATATATATTTAAATTTATTTATTACATATAAATTATAAATAAATTGATTATGCATCATGATATATATTCTAAATTATACGAACAATATGACAACCCCATCATTAAATTAAAAGTCTCGTGTCGCAGTTATCACATCGTCATTACCACACCTTCCATTGTCACCCCTTGACCTGGTTAATTTTATTTTTATTTTAAATAATTAACTATATTTAATTCTATCCTCAAATTCTAGATAGAGAAATGTTAATTATTAAATTTTATTATTTTTTCATAGGCTTAGAGTTATAGCGTGTTAAGAAGAAACTATATGTCAACTCTATGAGTACATCTTTACTTCACAGAGCTAAAACTCATGATCAACACATGGTTTTCCAAACTGTTCACCCTTCCCTATCTGTGTTCCCAAGCCTTCCAGTATGGGTTCATGGTTGGCATAAGATTTGAAAAATTGTATGGCCAATACGTGTGTGAGGCCCTGATAAAAAAATATTACTGTTATTATTATTAGTATTATTATTTTTATTTCAATTTAGTTTTTTCCCTTTTATTTTTCCCATATCCCTTTCTCACCAACATCACCCCAACCCCTCCCCTTCTTGTTCATATCGCCTTCCCTAGGGGGGGTGTCACGACCTGTCCCTCGGGGCTCGTGTCGTGACTACCCCAAGCCCGCCTTTCATAGGTCAAGGGTTGGCGACTAGCACCAGAAAGGTGTATCCCTAAAATGGGGAGTCATTGACTTTAAACATGTATAAAAACACGGTAAAATAACACAACAATATGCAACCACTAAGTAAAACTGTAGTAGTAAAAGGGTGTACTGAAAGTAAAGGGTCCAAAATACAATTCCAACTGAAAATATACAACTAAAACTAAAAACAAAAAACAACTCTTGAGATCGTCCACCATGGATCCTACCTTAAGGGTAGGTATAGCTCATCTCCACATCTCTCTACGTCAATCGTCATCGCTGTCAGGTCCCAGCTCCCCGAGTCTCAGTCAAGGATTCTTGTCGTATGCACAAGACACAACAAGGTGCGAGCGAAGCCCGTGCAGGGGTGAGTATAAAAATACCCAGAAGGGACCCTGAGAACCTTGAAGGTCTCTCAGAATTCCACAAAGGAAAACCAAAAGGCATGATCTAAATCACAAATCACAAAGAAAAGACTCAACTCAAACTAAGTATACAACTCAAAGTTCAAGAATAAAGATGATTAGTCTTATTCCATATCATTTTATTCCATTAGGAAGTCTCCACAACTAAACCACGAAGGAGTTGTTCCAATGTCGATCCACACAGGGTCATATGTCCCTGATCCATGACGGGCCGCTCTAAGGATAGTCCTTGTCGGTTCGCACACTGTTGATCCACACAGGGTCTCTAGAATGTTGATCCACACAGGGTCTCTATAATGCTAATCCACACACGGTCCCTATAATGTTGATCCACACAGGGTCACTATAATGGTGATCCACACAGGGTCATTATAATGCTGATCAAAATAGGGTTCATATAATTCTTATCCACACAGGGTTGCTATAATGTTGATCCACACAGGGTGGCTCTATAATTGACAGCCAGCCACAGGATTCCCCGCACCCGGTGCGCTTGAGTTCCGTAGTATATGCTCCTCTGGATAACGGTTGTGCCTCAACTACTATGAATATCCATGAAGGAGTAAACCAAAGGACCATAATGTCGTAAGGGTTCTAACGTAATAGATGACGCATCAACTAGATGCTCGGTCTGTGAGTTATTGGCATTTTAGTGCTGAGGGCCCGGTTGGATTCAGGTATGATCCAACCTGACTATACTCTAACTTTCTCCAAAGCTTAGGTGGGGTATCTCAAAAGTACTGTCTTGCTCCAAGGATCTCAGCGTCATAGACGGTTCATCAAACGGACGTCTGGTTCATAATATACGTCTCTTTAAGCGAAAATGGGCCTGAATGGGTCCGGGTCCGGTCTGACCCGGTCGGACTGCCCCGGCCTGACCTGGTCTGGGCCGACCCGACCTAGTTCGGGTCGACCCGATCTGGTCAGGGCCGTCTCAACCTGGTTCGGGTCACCCCGACCCGGTCCGGGTCCGACCCAGCCCGATCCAAACTGGCTTGGGCCGGCCTGCCCCAGCTGGGCTGGGTCACGACGGCTCGGCCCACCAGCTGGCGTGACCCACATGGGGTTCATACGGTCTGCCTTCTGAATGTATCAAAAAGTCATTCAACTCTTTAAATGGTGGCGCAGCCTCATCACCCACAGGACCTGCAGGGAGCGGGTCCCCTCCTTTCGTCGCAGCTTCGTAGTCGTGGCCTGTTCACCGCAGCGCGCGACAACGCGCCGCCTCATGCCTCCGCGGCCAGCCTAGAGCCAACCGATTGTCCGTCCACTGCGGCTGGCGAGCATCAATCACCACATTTTCCTGTCGGCTCTAGTCTTTGGCACCTCCGCATCAGTGTCACGCCGGCGGGACTTCCATGGGCCACCGGGTGGGCTTCGGTGGTCCTTTCTTCCTTCTGAATGCGCCTACAGGCCTCCTGCGATGTCGTCATCATTGTGTGCCTCCCGATTTCTGCTTTCTGTCAAGTTGGAAATTTTTCCCCCAAAGAAAAAAATATTAACGAAGTCGTGGAGGTTCTATCCTTGTTTGTTTGTCTTGTGCCCTCCACATTAACATTATAACAAGCGGGAAATTATTCAATTCATCAAAGAAAATCTTTAATAAATAAACCCCCTACCTCGGATTTTGTTGGAGATATCGCGATGGTGGAAGGAGAATATGCGCTTGACGAAGCCGTCAGCATTCGTCGTTCCCGGTTTGATTCCTCCGACATTGTCATCCAAGCTTCTGTTCCTCGGTGGAAGTCGTCACAACACTTCGTCATAGGTTCCTCACCTTCGTGGAAAAATCTCACGCCCGAGCTTCTATTAAAATAGACGGAGGATCCAAACGTGTTGCATGACATTAATGAGGTTCATTTATGAACCGCATTTTATGTTACAACGTCGAGGTTACAAAACAGAATATTCAATCCATTAAATGGCTTGACAAGTCATGGGTCCCGCCACCGCTTCTCAACAGTTACAGAAAAGAAATAAAATAACTTTGTTAAGTTATTTTATTATTATTTTTATAACGTACAAAATTTATCTTTTTCTCCTGACCTACTGCGGTCGAAGTGAATATTCCCTTAAGCAAATCTTGGTGTTGCGGATTCAATAGTGCTTTCAGTTTTCAATTTTGAGCACCAGTTCAAAAGTTAGAAAAAGCTGCCTGTACGTTTACTGAACGTACCTTAAAAAAAGGTTCAAAATTCCATTTCGGGCACACCAGGACTCAGAATCACGTACCGTTAATTTTCACAGACTCATAACAATCCCAAATAATTAAAAAATACATGAAATTTTCAAGTCTTTACATTCTCCCCACCTTAGTTCTTTTCATCCCTAAAATCTATAACAAAACTAGGAAAACAAATGGGGGTACTGAGCACGTATTTGAGCCTCCTTCTCCCATGTGCTCTCCTGGAAATTTTCATGTTGCCAATAAACTCACACCAGAGGAATAGATCACCCACGAAGGACCCACTCCTGTCGATCCTCTATCTCCACCGGGAACTCCGCAAACGTCACCCCATCATCGATGTCCATCTCACCCTAGTCGATAATGTGTGATGGATCATGCGTGTATCTTCTCAGCTATGACACGTGGAATACATTATGCACTCGGTGCATATATGGGGGGAGAGATAGATGGTATTTCACCTTGCATACTCTACTGAGGATCTGGAAAGATCCAATGAACCTCGGAGATAGCTTGTCACCCCGGCCAAACCTCTGTAATCCCCATCGGGGTGAGACCCATAGGAAGACATGGTCTCCCTCCTCAAACTCCAAGGGTATCCATATCCTATCGGCATAAGACTTCTGTCATCTCTTTGCAGTCTTCATCTGCTCTTGGATGATCTGCACCTTCTCTGTGGTTTCCTATACCAACTCTGGACCCATAAGTGTTGACTCTCCTGGGTCTGTCTAGTAAAGAGTTGATTTGCATGGTCATCCATACAAGGCCTCAAATAGAGTCATGTCGATGTTGGAGTGATAATTGTTGTTGTATGCGAACTGCACCAGGGGTAGGTGGTCCTCCCAACTGTGGCCAAAATCGAGGACACAAGCACGAAGCATGTCCTTGAGTGTCTATATGGTCTGCTCCGTCTGAACATCTGTCTGAGGATGGAAGGTGGTGCTCAAGCGTAGCTGAGTCCCGAATGCCTCCTGCAATCCCTTCCACATACAGGATGTAAAATGTGCATCATGATCTGAGATGATCATTGATGGTACCCCGTGAATTCGCACAATCTCTTGCACGTAGAGACATCCCAAGCTCTCTATTGATCCCTGCTTTCGGATGGGTAGGAAGTGGTCCGACTTGGTGAGTCGGTCAATGATCACCCATATGGAATTGTGTCCCCTAAACGTACGTGGTATCCCTATCACAAAGTCCATGTATATACCATCTCACTTCCACTCTGGTACCTCAAGTGGATGAGCTAAGCCTGTTAGTACCTGATGCTCATAGTAATGTGAAACGGGTGGGTCGGGGGGGGGGGGGGGGGGGGGGGGCAGGCCAAGCCCGTGCGGGTTTGACCCCACGTGGGTTTGTCCGAAAAAGCCCACATATAATGAAAACAAAAAAATCCAAGTCTACCCCACCCCGTATAATCCCACGGGTTGCCCACGGGCTGCCCGCATTTAAAAAAATACTATTTATAATCATTTTAATATTGTATTTTTTTCTCATTCTTAATTTTAGTGGTTGGGAGAAGTATGAATTTACAATAGCTAGAGTTTTAAGAGATATGATGGAACATTTTTCTATGGGTTAATGGTGTCATGTGCCGACGTCGATGTGGTGGTGAACTGTTGCAATGCAAAGTAGGTGAGTGATCAATGAGGGGCGAAAAATGATGATGTTGATTATGTGGCGATGAGAATGACTAGACCTATGAATTAACGATGAACCTTCAAGCAATGACTAATTTTAGAGGAGGCTATTAGGGTCTCATGAGGTCCTGTTATGTTTTCATAATAACCAAATAAAATTAAGCAATAACAAAATTAAATCGGTCCAAAAAAATATTATAATTATAATAACTATTTTAGAATTGAAACCAAGTGCAGGAGAGATAGAGTTCCATTTTTCGAGAGGTGCAATGACACGCCGTGTGAATATGGTTAATAATTACTATATAAATATTATAACATCATATTAAAACAATAAATATTGACTTATTTAAAATTCACATGTAAATGAATGGTGAATTTGTATGACCATTACGGTGAGAAATCATATGCCATGGTTTAATCATGTTTTAAAAAAACTAAAATGCCAAAGAAGCATATATTGTACAAAGAAAATTAAATTATGCCCGCGGGTCAGCCCGCACCTGCACGGGCTCAACCTGCTTTGGCCTGCACCCGCGTGGGCTCAACCCAGATTGGCTTGCACTCTTTGTGGTCAAAATTTTTAGGCCCGCCCTGCCCCTTATCCGCCCCATACCCTCAAATCCTATAACACCCCAAAATGATAAAGGGTTAAATGACTAAATGATATGACTCATGTCAACAAGATGCACCTTCCTTTACGGGAACCTACCTGATTAGAACTCCACAGTTAAGCGTGTTTGGCCTGGAGTAGTGATCAGGATGGGTGACCTTCTGGGAAGTTTCCCAGTGTGTGTGTGAGTGAGGACAAAGCACACTTGAAAGGACAAGTGTTGGCCTATGGGGACTGTCATTAGTCAGATGACCCTTTAAGGCATGTGGGTGGACCCTTGGGTGGGGACCACGTGTTTGCGGGGAAACTGGTGGTACCTGATGGGCCAGGACCCGACAGCCATGTTAAGGTGGGGTGGTTGTGCTGTCACCGAGACTCGGTTGTCACATTTGGTATCAGAGGTGGTACCCAGCCTTAAGTGTGGTGCACTTCCTGGGTTGAGATGTAGGGCCCACAATGAGGACATTTTGCTCTAAAGGGGGGTGATTGTAACACCCCCAAATGATAAAGGGTTAAATGACTAAATGATATGACTCATGTCAACAAGATGCACCTTTCTTAAGTTTGGTTCACTGCCTGGGTTGATATGTAGGGCCCACAACGAGGATGTTGTGCTCTAAAGGGGGGTGATTGTAACACCCCCAAATTATAAAGGGTTAAATGACTAAATGATATGACTCATGTCAACAAGGTGTACCTTCCTTTTCGAGAGCCTACCTGATTAGAACTCCACAGTTAAGCGTGCTTGGCCTGGAGTAGTGATTGGGATGGATGATCTTCTGGGAAGTTTCCCAGGGTGTGTGTGATTGAGGACAAAGCACACTTGAAATGAAAAGTGTTGGCTTGTGGGGACTGTCATTAGTTAGAGGACCCGTTCAGGAATGTGGGTGGACCCTTGGGTGGGGACCACGTGTCTACGGGGCAACTGGTGGTACCTGATGGGCCAGAACCCGACAACCATGTTAAGGCGGGGTGGTTGTACTGTCACCAAAACCTGATTGTCACATTTGGTATCAGAGGTGGTACCACAACGAGGACGTTGTGCTCTAAAGGAGGGTGATTGTAACACCCCCAAATGATAAAGGGTTAAATGACTAAATGACATGACCCGTTCAGGCATGTGGGTGGACCCTTGGGTGGGGACCATGTATCTGCGGGGCAACTGTTGGTACCTGATGGGCCAGGACCCGACGTCCATGTTAAGGCGGGGTGATTATAACACCCGCAAATGATAAAGGGTTAAATGACTAAATGATATGACTCATGTCAACAAGGTGCACCTTCCTTTTCAGGATCCTACCTAATTAGAACTCCATAGTTAAGCGTGCTTGGACTGGAGTAGTGATTGGGATGGGTGATCTTCTAGGAAGTTTCCCAGGGTGTGTGTGAGTGAGGAAAAAGCACACTTGAAAGGAAAAGTGTTGGACTGTGGAGACTGTCATTAGTCATATGACCCGTTCAGGCATGTGGGTGGACCCTTGGGTGGGGACCACGTGTCTGCGGGGCAACTAGTGGTACCTGATGGGCCATGACCTGACGGCCATGTTAAGGCGGGGTGGTTATGCTGTCACAAAGACCTGGTTGTCACATTTGGTATCAGAGGTGGTACCACAATAAGGACGTTGTGCTCTAAAGGGGGGTGATTGTAACACCCCCAAATGATAAATGGTTAAATAACTAAATGACATGACCCATTCAGGCATGTGTGTGGACCCTTGGGTGGGGACCACGTGTCTGCGGGGCAAATAGTGGTACCTGATGGGCCATGACCCGACGGCCATGTTAAGGAGGGGTGGTTGTGCTGTCACAAAGACCCGGTTGTCACATTTGGTATCAGAGGTGGTACCACAACGAGGATGTTGTGCTCTAAAGGGGGGTGATTGTAACACCCCCAAATGATAAATGGTTAAATAACTAAATGACATGACCCGTTCTGGCATGTGGTTGGACCCTTGGGTGGGGACCACGTGTCTACGGGGAAACTGGTGGTACCTGATAGGCCAAGACCCGACGACCATGTTAAGGCAGGGTGGTTGTGCTGTCACCAAGACCCAGTTGTCACATTTGGTATCAAAGGTGGTACCACAACGAGGATGTTGTGCTCTAAAGGGGGGTGATTGTAACACCCCTAAATGATAAAGGGTTAAATGACTAAATGATATGAATCATTTCAACAAGGTACACCTTCCTTTTCAGGAGCCTACCTGATTAGAACTCCACAATTAAGTGTGCTTGGCCTAGAGTAGTGATTGGGATGGGTGATCTTCTGGGAAGTTTCATAGGGTGTGTGTGAGTGAGGACAAAGCACACTTGAGATGTAGGGCCCACAACGAGGACGTTGTGCTCTAAAAGGGGGTGATTGTAACACCCCCAAATGATAAAGGGTTAAATGACTAAATGATATGACTCATGTCAACAAGGTGCACCTTCCTTTTCAGGATCCCACCTGATTAGAACTTCACAGTTAAGCGTACTTGGCCTGGAGTAGTGATTGGGATGGGTAATCTTCTGGGAAGTTTCCCAGGGTGTGTGTGAGTGAGGACAAAGCACACTTGAAAGGACAAGTGTTGGTCTGTGGGGACTGTCATTAGTCAGATGACCCGTTCAGGCATGTGGGTGGACCCTTGGGTGGGGACCACGTGTCTACAAGGCAACTGGTGGTACCTGATGGGCCAAGACCAGACGACCATGTTAAGGCGGGGTGGTTGTGCTGTCACCAAGACCCGGTTGTCACATTTGGTATCAGATGTGGTACCCAGCCTTAAGTGTGGTGCACTACCTGGGTTGAGATGTAGGGCCCACAACGAGGACGTTGTGCTCTAAAGGGGGGTGATTGTAACACCCCCAAATGATAAAGGGTTAAATTACTAAATGATATGACTCATGTCAACAAGTTGCACCTTTCTTTTCGGGAACCTACCTGATTAGAACTCCACAGTTAAGCGTTCTTGGCTTGGAGTAGTGATTGGGATGGGTGAGCTTCTGGGAAGTTTCCCAGGGTGTGTGTGAGTGAGGACAAAGCACACTTGAAAGGACAAGTGTTGGCCTGTGGGGACTGTCATTAGTCAGATGACCCGTTCAGGCATGTGGGTGGACCCTTGGGTGGGGACCATGTGTCTGCGGGGAAACTGGTGGTACCTGATGGGCCAGGACTCGACGACCATGTTAAAGCGGTGTGGTTGTGTTGTCACTAAGACCCGGTTGTCACATTTGGTATCAGAGGTGGTACCCAACCTTAAGTGTGGTGCACTACCTAGGTTGAGATGTAGGTTCCACAACGAGGACGTTGTGCTCTAAAGGGGGGTGATTGTAACACCCACAAATGATAAAGGGTTAAATGACTAAATGATATGACTCATGTCAACAAGGTGCACCTTCCTTTTCAAGAGCCTACCTGACTAGAACTCCACAGTTAAGCATGCATGGCCTGGAGTAGTGATTGGGATGGGTGATCTTCTGGAAATTTTCATAGAGTGTGTGTGAGTGAGGACAAAGCACACTTGAAAGGACAAGTGTTGGCTTATGGGGACTGTCATTAGTTAGATGACCCGTTCAGGCATGTGGGTGGACCCTTGGGTGGGGACCACGTGTCTTCGGGGAAACTGGTGGTACCTGACGAGCCAGGACCCGATGACCATGTTAAGGCGGGGTGGTTGTGCTGTCACCGGGACCCGGTTGTCACATTGAAATAGTCACGAAGCTAGATCATCTTATTCTATCAAGAGGCACTACTTTTGACCATACAGAGTTTGAACTAATTCTTTTACCTGTGTGATTATTGTTTCCCATGTTCTTCTCTTCTAAATAAAGAACGTGGATCAACTCACTAACTAGTTTAATTGTAGATGTTTTCTTCTTGCGGGATTAAGTATAATTATTGTAGGATGATTTAGGGGTTTTACATATTGAATTTATTCTATTGGATCTTCATGTCCTAAATTCACGACGATGATGACCAAACGAACATGGCCATCATCCCGTACACCAACCTTGCTTCTCTTCCTTTAATTTCTTCGCACGTTCTTCGTGCATTCCTCAACCCCCTAATTTCTATTAGTGTTGGAAATATGGAGTTTTGCTGAGCGCGACATATGGACACGAAGCCCTTGACACAAGGATTGTGAATATGTGATCGTATAATTTTTCGGGCTTGGAACAAAGTTGCAGTGGCTCGTGGAAGAAGGCGACGGCCGGCACCCAGCCGGCCGTGAGGAAGGAAGGGTGGCACGTGTCCACGTCGTCGGTTGAAGAGGAGGTCGTGGCCCATCGGTTGTGGTGGGGCAGGATGGTGGCTGGCAACCGATCAGCCACATGGTGGAGTGGCGGTGCGCGTCTGCACCGCCGGTGGAGCTGGAGGTCGTGACCGCATGGTCGTGGCGGAGGCGGACAGCGGCCAACACTCGACCGGCCGCAGGTGGACAGCGGCGCCGTCGCGCCGCTGGAAAGAAGACCGGTCGGCCGAGGCGCACTGTACGAGACCGCCGAGCGGTCCCGTGTGCCATCCAAGCTGCACCGCGGCCCACACCACGAGGCCGCACCACGAGGCCTCACTGCGGGGCCGCACCGTGAGGCCGCACTGCGAGCCACCCAGTGGGCTGCGCTAATGGGTCGCGCCCATCGTGGGTCGGTCCGGGCCGCCCCCTACGTGGTCCGGGCCGGACCACGGCCTAGAGGGCCAGGCCTGCCGAGGCTCAGGCCATCCGGGTCAAACCCCGGACTAGGTCAAGTCGACCTGAACCGGGTCAGGCCGGCCCAGGACAGGTCGTCCTGACCGGGTTGGACCGGACCCGGGCCCATCTGGGCCCAGTATTACCTTTTTGTCCATAACTTGAAAACCAGACATCTGTTTGACAAACTGTCTGTGACCCCGAGATCCTTAGATCGAGATGGTCCTTTTGGTATACTTCACATGACTTTTGGATAAGGTCAGTGTATTGCCGGGTTGGATCGGACCCCGAATCCAACCGGGCCCTCGGAGCAGAAAACGCTAATAACTTACAGACCAGGCGTCCGATTGATGCGTCGTCTATTATGTTGGTTCACTTTTGACATTACGGACCTTAAGGATACTTTTTCATAGAACTTTGGGGTGGTTGAGGTATGACCTATGGCTTAGGGAGCGGTTATCTCAAGTGCGATACGTACGAAACCCTACGACTGGTTGAAACTTGATGAATGCTGATCATTTCGACTCGGAGTGACTCGACTAGCCTAGTGGGGAGCACCTTTGTGTGACGTGGCAGACCCACGGTGGGGAGCGCCTTTTTGTGACGCGGCAAACCCATGGTACTCGACAGGAGGAGTACCTCAACAGGCCATAAGGGGGAGCGCCTCTGTGTGATGCGGAAGACCCACGGTGGGGAGCGCCTCTGTGTGACACGACAGACCCACGATACTCGACAGGAGGAGTACCTCAGCAGTCCAAGGTTAGTGGGAAGCACCTCTATGTGACATGGCAGGCCCACTGTACTCGATAGAGGAGAAGTTCTCCAGCAGCCGAGGTGTTCAGAATGTTACTTGTTACTACCCCTAGAATAAATCCTGGTGTGAGCTATCTTTACTTTGTGCTTGTGATTGAGGTCATGTCGTGTGGTACTTTTACCTTCGTTGTACTATCTTCATGGTGATACATATGCGGTACTTTTATCTTCGTGGTACTATCTTCGTGGTGATACCTGTGTTCTACTTTTACCTTCATGGTGTTACCTTCGTGGTGTTACCTTTGGGGTATTCTTCCCTCATGTATGAGATGTGTTTATCTTGATAACTTAGGTGAATGTATGGGCATATACCTAAGTAGAGTTGATGTATTGCTTTGTGGTTTTCCTTTGTGGAACTTTAGGATACCTACGGGGTCTTGGGGTCCTTACTGAGTATTTTTATACTCACCCCTGCACGAGCTCCGACCGCACCTTATTGTGTCTGGTGCAGACGACGTACGGCGTTGATCAAGGCTGAAGAAGCTAGGAATGGATGGTGCGCGGAGGTGGACCATTCGACGAAACATGACGCAGAGGAGACAGATGGACGTGGAGTGCTGAGGAGGCGATTTGTACCTACCCTTCAGGTAGGATTCGTGGTGGACGATCCAGGAGTTGTTTTCAGTTTTACTTGTACTTTTTAATTTTCTTGTACTTTATAGTTGGGCTTGTATTATAGCCCCTTTTTACTTTATGTAAACACCTTGTTTACTATATATAGTTTTACTTTGTGCTTGTATCCTGCTTTGTGCTTAGTTGTGTGAGTTTATAGGTTATAAAGGCAATGCCTTCCCGTTTTTAGGGAATACACCTTTTGGTGCTAGTCGTCAGCCCCTGACCTATGGAAGGCGGGCTTGGGGTAGTCAAGAAATGGGCCCTAAGGGACAGGTCGTGACAAAGTACATGGGTCACGGGCCCATTTTTCATCATTAGATGCTCAACCTTCACTTTCTGACAAGTGAGGCATCAGGATACAAACTCTATCACTACTTTCTTCACCCCAGACCACCAGTACTGACATCGGAGGTCCTGGTACATCTTTTTTACTCCATGATATACTGCCAAAGAGGATGTGTGAAACTCTCTCAACACCTCCTATCGTAGCATCACGGGTATCATGGTGTGCCCTCTAAAGAGGATGATGTGCTCTCTAATTTCATAAAATCCATCAGGAGCTTGTCCTGAGGATATCTGAGCACGTCAGGCCTCGTAGTCCCCATCCCCAAGTTGTGCCTCCCGAACTCGCTGAAGAAGTGGGGGAGTAACAGTCATAGACTGGAGGTAAGATGCTCCATCTCTATCCACAAAGGATATCTATAACACGGCTAGCTGCTCTGTCGCCTCACTCAGCAACTGTAGATCAGACCTCCTGCTGAGTGCATCCGCTACTACGTTCTTCTTCCCAGTAGTATAGACTATCTCTAAGTCATAGTCCTAGAAGAACTTCAACCATCACCGCTATCTCTGGTTCAGGTCCTTTTGTGAGAATATATACCTGATACACTTGTTATCAGAGTAAATAGTAAACCATTCACCCATAAAGTAGTGTCGACACATTTTCAGCACAAAGACCACTACTGCTAACTCTAGGTCATAGGTAGCGTAGTTATGCTTGTGTTATCTTAACCACCATGAGTCGTAGGCAATCACTGCTCGCTCATACATCAGGACACAACCTAGTTCAGTTCTTGATGTATCGTAGTAGACTACATACCCAACATCCTCTTCTAGTAGCCTCAAGATGGGGGCACTTTTCAGCCTCTTCCTTAGCTCCTGAAAACTCTACTGGCATCTCTTTGTCCACATGAAGGGCTACCCCCTTATTTTTAAAGCTGAAAAGGGTGTCATAACCTTGGAAAAGTTGGGTACGAATCTCCGGTAGTACCCATCTAATCCGAGGAAACTCCACACCTCGGTTACACTCCTGGGTGTCTCCCAAGCAAGCACTGCCTCTATCTTCACCTGATCTACTGCAAATCTAGCCTCTGAGATAACGTGCCCCAGGAAGTGGAATTCTCGTATCCAAAACTGGCACTTCGAGAGCTTTTCATAAATTTGGTGCTCTCAGAGTGTATCCAGAACTATCTACAGGTGCGTGGCGTAATCCTCCTCTGACGCCAAGTATATCAAGATGTCATCAATAAAGACTACCACAAATCAATCATGGTAAGGCTGAAAGATCATGTTCATGAGTCCCATAAACATTGTCGGAGTGTTGGTCATGCTGAAAGGCATCACCAAGAACTCATAATGTCAATAACGACATCTAAAGGTTGTGTTCTATATGTCCTCATCCCATACCCCGAGCTAGTGATAGTCTGATCTGAGGTCTATCTTCGAAAACTATCGAGCTCCCTTCAGCTGGTTGAAGAGGTCATCAATCCTCGAGAGTGGATACTTGTTCTTCACATTCACCTGGTTCAGGTACCGATAGTCCACAAAAAGCCTCAGACTTCCATCTACCTTCTTGGAAAACAAAATTGGGGATTCCCATAGATAAACATCGGGTCTTATGAATCCCTTCCTCTACAAGTCCTTCAGTTGTACCCGAAACTCAAGAAGCTCCGCAGGAGCCATCCGATATGTTGGTGTAGATATCGGTGTCGTCCTAGGGTACAGGTCGATGTAGAAATCTACCTCTTTGTGAGGAGGTAGTCCTGGTACATCATCAAGAAAGACATCGGCATACTAGTCCAGCATTACAGGATAACTCAGACTCCTCATGCCAACTGATCTGAGGGTAAGGCTATCCAAATGATGAGTGGTCAGTTTCACCCTCCTCTGAGTAAGTAAATCCTATGCTTCAAAGGTTCATTTCTCACCGGTGAAGGAAAACCGAATCCCATCATCACAGACACACCGCACTTTGTGCCTAAAACAGTCGATCTGAGCATGGACTATGGATAGCTAGTCCATCCCAGGATGACGTCGTAAAGCCTTGACACTACTACTAGGAGATCTCAGCTGAAGCTCTCGCCTCCTAGAGTGATCTCACACTGCCTGCACCAATGTGTAATCATTGAATCTTCTCCTATAGGAGTCTTTAATCATAAGTATCGAGCCAACGACTCCATCAGAATCTTCGAGCTCTGAACGAGTGTCGTGGTAATGAAAGAGTGACTGACACCTGTGTCTACAAGTACTACAGCTATAGTGGAATAGACATAGATCATACCTCTAATCATATCTGGAGCACTGTGGTCGTGGGCCTCTGCCACCTGTAGCTGATCTCACTCTTGTCCACCTGCTCCATGTGGTCGAAGTGAACCACCTGTGGGTGGCGGTGGTAGAGCCTCAAAACGTCGTCCACCACCTGTTGCACGACCTACTCCTCTACCGCATCTGCCGCCCTGCGAACCCCCTCGCTTGAACCTCGGTCGTTGTCTTGGTGGTCCCTCGACCGTCTGCTGATCGTCAGTACGGTTGGTTGGGCAGTCGCAAGCCATGTGGCCCTACCCGCCGCACGTGAAGCACATTCTGCTTCCCAACCAACCCCCTCTACCTCGCAAGCTCCGCACCTCCGACTCTACATCCTGGGGTCATCCACCGGAGGGTCTGGCTCACTTGAGCCTCTGCTTCATCTGCCTACTGCCTGCTACAGACTCGGCTACCTGTCGTCCAGTGGTGGCTCTCACCATTAGTGCCTGCTCGGCTAAGAATCTCTCCACCAATAATGCTCGCTCGAGCACTCTGGCATGTGTTAGAATATTCAACGATGTCATCGATGCTATGATCTCTCGCCAGAGACCATTCTCAAAGGTCTCGGCCCTAAAGAGTGGGTCTTGTACCATGTCGGTGGAGTAGCGCGAGAGGTCAGTGAATCTCACCGAGTACTGGGTTACTATCAGGTTGCCCTGATGTAAGTGCAGCAGCTCCTGGATACGCACTGAGCGTAAAGTCGCTGGTATGAACTCCACCCTAAAGAGGGTCTCAAAGTCCAACCAGGAGAGTGTCGCCTCCTCATGCGACTAGAGCATCAGGATTCACCATCTTACTGTCATGCCCTGTAAAGGGATAGTATCTAGGATCACCATCTACTCCGCTGGTGTCCCAACTAGGCAGAAAACTCTAGCCACAACCTCCAGTCAGTCCTCAGCTGCCTAGAGATCTGTCTCGCCTAGAAACCATAGAGGCTTTTGTCTCTGAAACTCGTGCAACGTGCTTAGTTGGTGTGCACTGTCCGCCAGAGGGGTTGGAGGCAACATCTACCCAACGGGTAGTGGTGCTGCCGGTGCACCACCTGAAGGTGCTATCACTGTAAGAGGGCCCTGCACCGAAGTCTCATCACTCGATGGGCCTTCATCATGAAATCTCTCAGGAATCCTAGATGGTTGTCTACATGGAGGAATCTTGAAAAGAAACAGGTGTTCCACGATCAATAAGTTATACCTGGTGAGCTGACTCAAAAGAGATCAAGTAAAACATTTCCAAAACACACGCAATCAGTGTTTTCGTGCACCGAGTTGGAAATCAGAATTTAGGGTCTTGGTGTATGGATACGTCGGCCGCCGCACCAACACTGGACTCCCCGAACTGAAAACCACACCCAAAACACTTAACACTATTTCTCCATTGGAAAGATCAGACTCCTAGTTCTTCGGTAGAACCAACTCCTCTGATACCACTTTGTCGTGACCTGTCCCTCGGGGCTCATGTCGTGACTACCCTAAGCCCGCCTTCCATAGGCCATGGGTTGGTGACTAGAACCGGAAAGGCATATCCCTAAAACGGAAAGGTGTTGCCTTTAAACCTGTACAAACACACAATACAAGAACACAACAAGATGCAACAATGAAGTAAAATTGTAGTAGTAAAAGGGTGTACTGAAAGTAATAGAGTCAGAATACAAGCCCAACTGAAAAGATACAACTAAAACTGAAAACAAAAAATAGCTCATGAGATTGTCCACCATGGATCCTACCTGAAGGGTAGGTACAGCTCGACTCCACAGCTCTCTACATCAATTGTCACCGTCGTCAGGTCCCAGCTCCCCGAGTCTCATTCAAGGTTTCCTGTTGTCTGCATATGACACAGCAAGTTGCGGGCAAAGCCTATGTAGGGGTGAGTATAACAATACCCAGTAGGGCCCCCGAGACCCCCGAAGGTATCTCAGAATTCCACAAAGGAAAACCAAAAAGCATGATCTCAATCACAAAGCACAAAGCAAAGGCTCAGTTAAAACCAGGTATATAACTCAGAGTTCAGGAATAAAGACGATTAGTCTTATTCTATATCATTTTATTCTGCTAGAAAGTCTCTACAACTAAACCACATAGGATTTGTTCCAATGTCGATCCACACAGGGTCGTATGTCGCTGATCCATGACGGGTCGCTCTAAGGCTGGTCCTCTTCGGGTCACGCACTGTCGATTCACACAGGGTCGCTAGAATATTGATCCACACAGGGTCACTATAATGTTGATCCACACAGGGTCGTTCTATAATTGACAGTCAACCACAGGATTCCCCACACCTAGTGCGCTTAAGTTTCATAATATCTACTCCTCTGGATAACATTCTTGCCTCAATTGCTAGTAAGATCTATAAAGGAGTAACCCAAAGCACCGTCATGTCGTAAGGGTTCCAACGCAATAGACGGCGCGTCAACCGGACGCCCAGTCTATGAGTTATTGGCATTTTAGTGTCGAGAGCCTAGTTGGATTAGGGTACGATCCAACCCGGTCGTACTCCAAATTTCTCCAAAATTTAGATGGGGTATCTCAAAAGGACCGTCTCGCTCCAAGGATCTCATATCCGTAGACGATTCATCAAACAGACGTATGGTTCCCAAGATACGGCTCTTTAAGCGAAACTGGGCCTGAATGGGTCCGGGTCCGGTCTGACCCAGTCGGACCGGCCAGCCCGACCTGGTTCGGATCGACCCGCCCCGCCCCGGCTGGGCTGGGTCGTGGCATATCAGCCCGCCGGCTGGCGCGACCCGCGCGGGGGTCGTGCAATCTGCCTCCCCGAATGGCTCTTTAAATGGCAGTGCCAAGTGGTGTCGCCTCGTCACCCGCGAGACCCGCAGGGAACGAGTCCCCTCCTTTGTCATGACTTCGCAGTCGTGGCCTGTTCACCGCAGCGCGCGACGGCATGCCACCTCCCGCCTCTGCGGCCGGCCGAGAGCCGACCGCCTGTCTGTCCGCCGCAGCGTTGAGCGGCGCCGCCTTCGCCTGCCGGCGCCGGTCGCTGGCACCGCCGCGTCGGTGCCGCAACGATGGGACTTTTGCAGACCACCGGGTGGGAACCGGTGGTCCGTTCTTCCTTCTGGACACGCCTACGGGCCTCTTGGGATGTCGTCGTCATTGCGTGCCTCCCGGTTTCCACTTTATGTCGAGTTGAAAATTTGTCCCCCAAAGAACGAAACATGAATGAAGTGGCGGAGGGTCTGGCCTTTTTCGTTTGGTTTGCGCCCTCCGCGTTAACATTATAGCAAATGAGAGATTATTCAATTCATCAAAGAAAATATTTAATAAATGAACCTCCTACCTCGGATTTCATTGGAGATGTCGCGGTGGTGGAAGGATAATTCGCGCTTGACGAAGCTGCCAACGTTCATCGTTCCCGATTTGATTCCTACGACGTTGTCGTTCAAGCTTCTGTTTCTCAGTGGAAGTCACCGCAACACTTCATCGGATGTTCCTCACCTTCGTGCCAAACACTCACGCCCGAGCTTCTATTAAAATAAACAGATGATCCAAACATGTTGTATGATATTAATATGGTTCATTTATGAACCACATTTTATGTTACAACGTCGAGGTTACAAAATAGAAGAGTCAAGCCATTAAATAGCTTGACAAGTCATGGGTCCCACCACCGCCGCTCAACAATTATAGAAAAGAAATAATTTTTTTTGTTAAGTTATTGTATTATTTTTTTTGTAAAGTCCAAAATTTATCTTTTTCTCCCGACTTACTACGATCGAAGTGAAGCTTCCCTTAAGTGAATCCTGGTGCTGCAGATTCAATGGTGCTCTCAGTTTTCAATTTCGATCACCAGTCCAAAAGTTAGAAAATGTCATCCGTACGTCTATTGAACGTACCTTAAAAAAGGGTTCAAAATTCCATTCCAGGCACATTGGGCCTCAGAATCACGTGCCGTCAATTTTCGCAGACTCGTAACAATCCCAAATAATTTAAAAAAATACATGAAATTTCCGGGTCTTTACAAGGAGGAACCCCAATCTTACGCCACCTTCCTTCTCCAGCCATGGAATCTAGCGATCACTCATTCCAATTTCTCATGAAGTCTCCTCCATTAGCATCTCATCTCTTCTATTATGTTCTTCTTCTCTTTTCATTGTGTTTTCCTTCTCTTCCTTGCAGTACATGTGACCCATCTAAACCCTAACCCAATTTTGGGTGTTTAAGTTACTGATTCTTGATGGTTAGGGTTCAAGAACTCGGATTGAGGGATTTTTTAGAAATTCTTGTTGAAGGTGATGAATTCCTCATTGCTTTCATCTAGGGTGTCACACCCTGACCTCGGACTTCTATTTATTTTATTTTATTTTTACTGTTTACTCGGTCCCACATCTTTTGGACGAGGTTTAGTTGGGTCCCTGTTTGAACTTTTCCGAAGTTTGATATTTTTTGTGGGTCTTGGGCTGGTGCGCGGTCACCGCACCGCTAGCGGCGACCATGTGTTCGGTCCTGGAGATTGCGCGATTGACTGATTATTATTATTATTCAAAATGAAATGAAACAAAGCTTTCATTTTAAATACCATTTAGTTTACATTAGTACTCTTTTTGTTATTAATATTATTAATATTGTCATTTTTTTTACTAATATTATTATTATTATTATTGAGAAAGAATTTTATTTTAATTCTATTGTTGTTGTTATTATTATCATTATGTGTAGGTTATTATTATTATAATTACTATTATTATTATTTCTATTATTGTTATTATTATTTTTATAATTATTATTTGTTTTATTATTATAATTATTGTGATTAAAAAAAACTTAAACCCTAGACTACCTGGCACCCCCCTTTCCCCCCTTGCTGGCCGCGGGTCGCACCCCCCCTTCCTCGTCACTCTCTCCCTTCGCCGCGCCGCTCCCCTCTCCTCCCAGCCTCCGCCTTTCTGCTCCCCTTTCCCCCTCTCTCGTCCGTCGCGCGACAACCCCCTCCCCCAGCTCTTCCCTTCCCTCCCGTCATCGACCCGCGCTCACATAGCGCCCCTCGCCCTCCGCCTTTTCCCAGCGCCGCTACGGCCCTCGCTCCGCGCTCCTGCGGGTCTGCTTTGCCCGCCGCCCTCACCTTCCTCTCCGACTCGCCCTCCACCTCCCCGTCCGGCTCACTCTCCTGCTCTGCCACCCCATTTCTCTTGTCCAGTCGGCACAAGGCCACCCGCCCCCCCTGCCTATCCAGTCGACGCAAGAACCCCCTGCCCCCTCTTTTTTTCCTTCTCGGCGCGATTCTGGCGAACCCGACCTTCTTTTCGGCGCATTTCCAGCGAACCCGACCCCCCCTGCTCCCCATCCCTTTGCGCGGCAGCCTCCTTGTTTGCACGCAACCAGCCCGATTGCCTTTTCTTCAACGCGTAGCTCCCCTTCGGGTGTGCAAAGGGACCGCGAAGCTTGGTTCATCCTTCCGCTGAAACATTGTTGTGTTCGCACAGGTTGTGGTACATGTTTCTTTTCCCTTGCTTCTTTTTTTTATTCATTTAATTCATGGGTTTTCTTAATTAAATCTTATATTATGTTTCGCACTATTATTATAATCTTAGTTGTATTATGGTAATGACTTATTGTTGGTTTAACTTGCTAAAAATAGGTTTTGGCATGTCCTTCCATTCATGTACATGTTTTTGTCTATGCGATTGAATCTGGATAAGTGAATTTGTTGTGGAAATGGTTTTGTTAAATGTTTTCGGTGGGGGTTTATCTTTAGAGGCTTCTTATTAATGTTTTTAAACTTGTTCTTGGGTGGCTTTGTGAAGTTTGGATGGTTTAGTGAGGTTTTCCCCTTTTGAAATGTTTTTGTAAATTTATTTGAAGTATGTCTTGGGTTTTCAAAAGTGGTTTGTCCCTGAAAATTTGGTGATTAAGGACCTTTGGGATTTGTAAAAGTGTTGTTTTCAAATGGTGGCTTGGTTTATTAAAAACGGTTGTGTATAGTGTTTATGGTTTCTTAATAATTCAGTTAGGGGTGCGTTGGTCCTTGCCGCCTTATTTTTTGGTATCTTTTGTTGTTATAGTGAATGTGTGGTCAACGACCAAGGACGCGCACGCATACACCTAAGGTATGTATATAATATATATATATATATATATATATATATATATATATATATATATCCTCCAAGTACGTATTCCCTCATGGCGCGGGGAATACGTGCATTGGATTAGGGATATATGTATATATATATATAGGTATGTGCGTGCGAGCGCGGGCCGATTTCGAGTGGTCGCTGCCCTTTCTGTCAAGTTCCAAAGTGTCCGACATGAACCGGTTCTTCCTTGAGGTAGGCGAATCTGCATTTCCCCTTTTTAAAATAAGTCTATTTAATGCTTTTATGTTTTTAATAAACTCTTTTACTAGATTAGTATCTTTGAAAAATAATTGGCCAACCTTCTATAGTGTTTTCTAGTTTTCTTTTGGGCTTGTTAAAAGTAGTTTGTTGCATTATCTTCTAGTTGTGTAATTAGTCTGATTTGTTAATATAGTTTTTTTACAAACTGTTTGATTTGTTTATGGAATGACTAGTGAACTGTTTGTGTTGCTCTAAGTGTTTTGGAAAAACATGGTTTTAATGGGTTCTTTAAGGTTTAACCATTGGGTTCGAAACATGTTTTGGTGCTTAGCGTTGTTTCAAAAAATGGTTCGTAAATGTTTATTGTTTTGGCATGTTTTGGTAAATGCGTGTTTTGGGAAATGCATGTTAAAGGGTATTGGCACGTTTTGGTCCGTCTGACCATGTTTGTAAGAAATGATGTTTATTAATGTCTTGAAAACATTCCTAAATGTTTTGGTAAATGGTTGATGAGGTAAACCTAAAGGCCTATTTGGCATTTTAGATTGGCTGTTTACAAAAGTTTTAATGTGTGTGAATTGTATGAGGCCCGTTTGGCATCTTTGAAACTGTGTGTTTGGGAAAACCCCTCTTTGGTTAGGCCCTTTGCCTCGTCTGTCGATCATGTGACAGGAGGGTCCTCAGCATGGGCCTCCTTTTGATAAATTTTATGTTAAGGCATGGGACTAACCTTGAGGTGGTCGGGGTGGTGCCGGTTTTTGTCGCGTGCTGGATTATATATATATGGCTTGTTATTTGAATGTGTGGCACACCTCTTTGTGAACATAGCACGGAAACTTAGCATAGCAAGGGGGTTTAATGAGAACGATTGATGCACTAGTTTAGATTACGCACTGGCTAGTTGCCCCATAGCAGGGGAATACTGAGTTATTGCTGCTATGGGGATTGGGCCCCTCGGTTAGGCCATGTAGGGCTATGCCGAGCGTTAGGGTGTTATGACGTCATCGAGTTAGGGCATGCCTTCGGGATGAGTCACATGTATAGTACGTTATGGTCTTCCTCTGAGTTCCTAGATTTTCCGTGATCCTTTGATACGAGCACTATTAGTACCATTGCCCTTACTGTGTGTGGAATCATACCCTTGAACTTGGTTTTGGTGTTTTCTTGGAAAAGTTTTGTGTGTAAAGTTGGTTTTAAAATGAACTTCAAAGTAGCTGTTTTGGAAAAGTTTGTGTGAGCCCCTCTTTTGTTTTCTTTTCCTTGTTTTTGAATTATAAGGGCAATGGAATTGTGATTGTTAGTTTTCGAAATGCAGTATGAATATGAAAACCTTATTTTTATAATTGTAGTTCAAACTAGTATTTTTGGGTTGTTTTGGAACTGGAAAATGCATGGATTCTGTGGTTCACTTTTGACATTCCTACTGAGCATTTTAATGCTCACGCCTATCTTACATTTGTAGACGCAGGTTCAGCTGTTTGGTTCAGGTTCTTGTTTCGTCTGCCCCGTGCGAGGCAGACTGTTAATTGTTGGAGGTGACCAAGAGGTCACATGGAGGTATGTGCAGTCTTATTTTCTTGTCGCTGCTAGTTTTATTTCTCTTTGTTTATTCTTTATTGTTTTATTTGTCTTCCTTTTATGGGTCAAATCGTTCCCACCTGTTTAGTTATGATGCCCGACACTAGTTGTCAGCCCGTGGGGATCGGGAACGCCCCTCGGGCCATGCCGCAGGCCGACTCAGGCGACCGGTTCAGGGTCGACTCGGGTTGGTTCGTGACATAGGGTTTTTCAAATTCTTTTTCTATGTCTAAATTTTATTTAGGGATTTTGTGAATTTTTCTTTCACTTTATTTTCTAGAGTTTCTTTGACCAGTAGAGGTTGAATAATTCCAATGTTTTCTTATGCATGAAATTCCAGATAGGCTACTCTATGTCAAAACCTTTTAATTGAAAATTACGATTTCTTTATTTTTTCAATGTGAGTTTTTAAATTAAAAAGGAAGAATATTGTATTAAAGTGTTGGGAAGAACAGAATTGGCATGCTTCATGTTTTCTGTAATTTTTAATTTATTTTCACTATGCATTTTCTTATTAAATCATTCTTTCAAGTTTGTCTTGAATTTTTTAGCATCCAAGCTGTGAGGTTGAGTTTCCAGATGGTTTTAATTATTTAAATTGAAATTGTCAGGAATGTCCTGATCTTCCAACCAGTTTCCAATCAAGGCCAAACGACATGTTTGATTTCTAAAATTCTTCAAAGTGGTTTTTAATTATCTCTTACTTATAAACACGACTTATACACATTCACAAATATGGATATATATATGGGCATCTTCTTTGTACATACTCACACAAGGCTGTGTGAATATGTACATTGGTAAAAATTGTATTTTTATATATATCGAGTTGAATTTGTTTTTAATTGGAAAAGGGTGTCTCTGAATATGAAATGCTTTGGATTGTAAATGATTTTTCAAATGATCAATGGTTCCTTAAACAAAATGGGGTCCGATTTTAAATTTGAGATGTTTATTTGAAAAAAAACACCTATTAAGGAATGAACATTGTTTATGGAACCTAGATTCATGTTGGGTGTGTGAGATGTGTGCCTTCAAGGGGGATTGTATAGCATCCCACCATTTTATAACATAAACTTTCATTACATTACACAAAACTGAGGATCGTTAAGGTTTAGTGTCTTGGAAACAAGGATCATAAAACATAAAAAAAAACATAAAAACATTCTTCTTAAACACTTGAAAGGCTTCTCCTTTAGTTCATCCTATGTTCATTATGCATCTCATAACCTGGGGACATACATCAAAAGAAAGGGTGAGCAGAAGGCCCAGTAAGGGAAATAAGAGGAACATTTTACATGTGAACTTGAGATACTTCAATAAGGACATGAAAAGAACTTTAAGGCATAAGAAAGAAATCATGAGGCATTTCATAATAAAAATAACATTTTTCATAACTTGAAGATGTGGCTACATCATTTAACATAGACAATCATGAACATATCACCAAGGTCCATCCCCAAGGTGTCATTTGAAAATTACCAAGGTTATTCACCAAGGTATCGTGAAAATTGTAATCTCTAGTGGTTACATCATTACCCAATGCATTGGAGCGCTATCAGGGCGCACCCTTAAATTTGCCTTTATTATCATGTGAGCCACATATATCATCATCAAAAATTTCATAAATAACCCACATAGCATAAAATAAATGGGTTTCATTTCATAATCATAACGTTTTAAAAACTGCTTTAAAGACATGATCTTTACGTCACTTTAAACCCACGGAAAGGGAAAGCGGGTCTCATGTATGTAAATCCCAGAATTTAAAATGGAACATTTTGATATATATGTGAATACCCTTGTAGAAATAAGAGCTTTGAGTATTCACTTTATAACATAAAATAATTTTTGAGAAAAGAGAGAGGCATTTTGAGGGGAAAATTCTGCAGCATAACGGCTAAGTTTCGGGGTTTTAGAAAACGTTGAAATGAGAGGGGACATGGGTCACCCACTCATAAATGATCCATAAACCAGTATGGTGAAAGAATAAGAAGGACATATGGACATGGTAACGAAATTTTAGGGACATACCATTTGAAATGAAAAACATGGAAGGAAAAAGATTAGATTTCTCTTATGAAAATTCGGCAGCCTTACGGCGTCACTTAACTTCAAAAGAAAATGATTTGACAAGATCAAAAAGGGTCCCTCATCATATGATCATAATAGATCAGTATGATTGATATAGAGATCATACCCCAACATAATAAAAAGGAACTTGAAAGACTTGACATGAAAATTGAACTTGAAAAATGAGAAGGGTGAAAGAATCCCTTAAAAATTCGGCAGCCTAACGGCGTCACTTAAACTTTCATAAAACGAAATGATGAGAGTAAGAGGGGATCTCTCATCATATAAACATGAAAGGGCAGTAAGAGGAATATAAAAGAACATCCTCTCACATAAAAACATGGAGCATAATAGGAATGACATAAAAGAGATTTCATGAAAAGAAAGAGAGGGGTCGGATCCCTTACCTTAAAATGTGACTCTTGAAACTCAGAGGATTGGACCTTGAGGGCTTGGGGGCACCTTGGGAGGACTCCTTGGAAGGTAAGAAGACCAGAACTTCGTTGGGGGGGAGTTGGGAGTGAAAACTAAGGGAGGAAAGGGTGGGTATTTATAGGGAAAGTGAGGGGACAAAGCATTAATGGTCAAGGGACACCTCACTAGTGGTTTTGGCAAAACCATGGGCTTGCCCATGGTATTTGCCCATGGTATTGGCCACTTGGGACACCTCACACCTTATCTTACTATTCATAATTCGACCATATTGAATATATACTTAATACATCATTTAATGATGTCATTAAACACCCGTAACTTAAAAACTATACTTTCACTATTCACCAAAAATTCAACTTTCTCAGAATAATCCCAAAATTTCACCTTAACCAAATATCAATGCTATGATTTCAAAAATGAACTCCATTTTACAAAAATAATTTTCTAAATATTTTTAATTTTATTTTTAAATAAATACACTATTCATCGAAAATTCGTTTTTTTAGAAAAATCCCCAAAAATTACCATAACATAATATCGATGCTCTGAGTTCAAAAATAAAGTCATTTTTATAAAAATAATTTTCTAATTATTTTTAATTAAATTTTTAATTAAAAAACACTATTCATTTGAAAAAACTAATACTTGAATAATAATTTATGAAACTGTTATTTACCCATTTTATTGAATCACATTACTTAATCAAGGTGCCTAGATTATTTTAAAACTTTCTTTAAGTGAGATTACTAATCCATTTGGTCACATTACTAATCCTAAGCGTAAAATCACTATTCATAATTTACTATTCATCAAAAATTAAGTTGATCTTATTAGACTCCAAATTCCTTAATGAACACTTTTGTAGAAGACCATTTTTTGAAAATCATTACACATCATTAGTTATTTAGGGTTTACATAAATATTTCAAAATATCCCTTTTTCAAAATTCATCAATAAAATACATTCTAAAATTATCTAGACATTTGAAATTTCACAAACATCACTAAAGGAAGAAATCTCAATTTATTCATCCGAAAGGATTACACAAGGAAACTTGGGTCTCATCACATAGCCCCTTATAACACTGGCATAAGACCTAAGTGTAAGATGTGCTATGGTGATAGAATATGAGGGAGTCTCAGATAACATTGCCCTAGTAGCAATCTCCACTAACTTGAACTTCTCCTGCAAGCGTTTTCGTTCAAGCTTGACACGCTGGAGCTCGGATTGGGCTTGGTCCAAAGCGAAGCCCACAGATGCTACCTCCTTCCCAAGCTCTGATAAGTAGGCTTCGTAAGGGTTGAGTCTACTGGATGAAGCCATCGACTCCTCTTTCTGCATTAACCATTAACATCTTATTAAATAAATAAGAGTAAGTTAATATACTACTCAAAAAGATTGGGTCGTTACAGATTGAAAATTTCTTACATTTTTTGAAAGGTATTTCAGGCGTGGGAAAATGATTTTTTTTGTGTGAAGTTTATTATATGCATTTATATATTATTGACAAAAAAATATATTCTGCCATTAATAAAAATTCTTACATTAAACCAAAATAATTTTATCATCAACGAATCAAGAGAAACCAAATTTATTATATATTAATAATTTATTATCTATAAATATCAATAGTGTTTATATTTTCCACTGATGTTCATTTAATAAAAATTTAAATTCTTTCTATAAAAAATTATCAAAATCGCTGTGATGATATATATGTTTAAATATTTGTTGGGTATTCTCTCTTTACATGATATTTCTATATTTACATTTAAATATAACAAACATAAACAAATCTAGTAAAGACAAATACAAAAAATTAATTATTTCAATTTAATAACAATCAATCAATTAATATTACCTTATAAATAATTGATATTTACCTATGGAAAAAAATTTTATACATTAAAAAATAAGTATTAATTATTATAAAATCTCACACCATTCACACATATAATCATTATATTTTTAATTTTAAAATATTAAATCATATTTGGTATTTTTTTTATTTTATGTTTTTAAAAATATATATAATTTTTACGGTATACAACGTGCAACTCGAAACCCACATGTCCCTGGACGCTAATCAACTCTCCCCTGATCAATCCACTCTGATTCGCCACACCTTCTTCAATCTCCCACACCCGTGAAATCTCCTCATGTTCCCAAATCACCATCGTTAGAATTTGACAACATTCCTTCTTGACTCGGTAGGTATTGAGCTTGACCTAAGGCCAATCCCACAAGACCTTGGGCTAGGGCAACAAGAACTTCTCTGTCCCTCTATCATCACATCACCCTAGCAGCATCAGATCGTCTTCTGTGATGTCGCCACCCTTCCTCACCCCCCACTATAACGTCTCCCCACCTCTACTCCTCCTTCCACCCCCAAAGATCCATCCTGGATGATAGAATTTCATTTATGTAGTCTCCCCCCTCAAGCTGGTTTCATTCATAGATGTCCGCATAACGACACAACCTATACAACATCACGAGGTTCCTGTTGTGGGGTGAGGAGAAACTAGAGGAAGAATGCGACTAGTGATAGATTTGGTGTACATTCTGTCCTTCGTCTTCACTACAGGTATCATTATGGCAGAGAATCAGTATTCGGTTTGGGAAAACATCGAGTAACGCTGCAACAATGAGGTAATTCTTATTTTGTTCATTTACATTAATTGTCAATACCCTGTAAATTTATTTTCTTCTTTTCCAATTCATAGGTAGTTTGAGATTGTTTTATGTGAAAGGGAAACATTTTTAGGATTAGTCATGGGAAATTATATTTCTTTGGGCCGACACTTCTCAGTAGCCTGTGTTTTTTCTAGAATTTTCTATACGACTCAGCAGCCAATGCTCCTTGATGACTGACCATCATCACAGTGTAGAAATCAGGTTGATGATCTTCTTCCCTTCCCTAATACAACACATAGACCGCAAAATATTTCCTCAACCATAATTTTACATTCCACTTACTGAATTATTTATCCTGTAATAATAATTTTAATCCATTGTTGGCGGGTTCATCAACCCAAATTGTTCTGTAAAATTTCATGGGATCAATTTCAAAAATATTAGTTGATAGAAATAATTTTAAGATGATGTGAAAGAAGAATAAGAAATACAATTGTTAAACGGATATTAATTTTGAAACAGTACACCCATGGAATGATCAAATAGGGGAGTAATTACATAATATTAAGCACATAGGAAAACATTTAACTAAGTACATGTCAAATATGGCATGATATGTTTGGACTCTGATATGGGTATTCAACTATATTTTGATTACCATCCTCAATAGTTTATATTTATAATGTCTACTCATAATTTAGAATAATAATGACCAAATTTTAATTTATATCATTGAATTATTTGTTAACATGTAACTTAATAAGAAACTATATGTAAGAATCTTGATTATCAATGTCATGAAATAATTTGTATTATACTCTACATTGTGAAATATAGAATTCCTATTTGTGTAATATAATTCTGTATCTGTAATCTCAGTGTGTAATCTATCTATAATCTATAATCAATGAATTGAAACACACACAGAGATTACATATTTCATAATATGGATTCTATGTTTTATACTATGTAATGAAATCTAGAATCTATACTCATAATATATTTGTGATAAAAAATCATTCAAAATTTTGCATCCTATATTAGATTTGTTTAAAAATCATTATTTTAATCTATGTTCTGTGTGCGAAATCTATAATATGTGTAAAATCTAAAACATGAATAATATGAAATCATAATGAGTTATCTCTGCAGTCATTGTAACATATTATTTTCATTTATATAATATGTGTGTAATATATCAATATGTCTATCATTAATTAGATTTCATTAACAAATTATCATTGTAATATTTGTAATAGATTACCAATGTAATCTCTATATCATATTTTCTATCTAATCTCTGTAATATACTATTTGTGTATCATTCATGAAAATTCATTATTTGTTCATGTAAACTTGGACGTTGACCAGTTGGAATCAAGAGTTACTATATGTCTTTTAGAGATGTTTTTTTTTCTATTTCTTTTTGTTTTGAAGATATATTAATATTACCAATCATTGACTTCAATTTTATAAATCATTCTATTTTACATCTCTTATATGTAGTGTGTGGGGGGGTGGAGGTGGTTGATTGTGGAAATTTTAGGTTCCATCTGGCATTCATGTTGTCATAACCCATCTCAGACCATGATCTTTGGGGTATCATCCTAAAGTCCCTTTATTGTTATGGATGGGTTTTCATGTAAAATGAATTTACTGGGCTTGGACCTAGCCTTGGGATGGCTTATATCGATGGTTTTCTAGCTGAGACCTAATTTAAATATAATTTTTTTTAAAAAAATATCTTATAGAATTTTATAAAGGTAATAGGAAATTAATACCACTTTAAAAAATTCATAAATTAAAAAAAAATCATAAATTAAAAAATTAAATGAATGCCACTGATTTTTTTAAAGCTTCCTGTAAATGATATGTTCTTTATGGTCATTTTAGTAATTTTCTTCAAATTCTCCCTCTATTTTCTGTTTGTTTCTATTTTTAAATTTTTTTCATAAATCCTAAAATCACCTGCATAAATTATAAACCATAAACCCATAAATTATAAAAACATATAAATCTAAATCCTTAAATTGAAAATCTATATACCAAAATAAAAAAAATCACGATCCATTAATCCTAAATCTCAAAAATCATAGAAAACCAATATACTATATTCATAAAAAAGCATTATTTAATTACATCATGAGCTCAAGGTCTGAACATCGAATTGTTGGATCGGTGTAGTCCGATTCGGTTGGGCCGAATGCTTGTGGCCCGTACTGCGTACCGGCCCACAATTTTTGCAGGTTGAGCTCTGTGGTGAGCTCGTTGGGGGTTGCGGGGGGTAACCGTCCCTGCTCTGGGGGTCAAAGGTCGCCGGTCCAAATTTTGGGGGACTATAGCAACTATGACCACTGTAGTAGAGCTGACCGATTGACACCGACAAGACACTGTAGCAGTGTGGACTTCTGAGTCAACAGTACTGTAGCTCTTTGGACTTCCAACAGACAACCACTGCAGTACTTTCGACTTGAGTGGCCGCCTTTCACTGTAGTAGCGCGGACTTCCAGCTGCCTTTTACTGTAGCACAACGGACTTTCCGACGGTTGGTGGAATAGTGCTTCGTTCTCTACATTAGCTCATTTTCGGGCTAGGGTTTTTGTTTATGCATGAGAACTCTGAAAAACTCCCTGTAAACTGTGCTTCCGAATTATAGTGAATTTCTGCCTCTCCGTGGACGTAGGGATTATTTCTGAACCATGTAAATCCTTGTGTTCTCGTTCTGTTTTTTTCTCCCTTTTACTCTTTCGAATTGTTTATTTTCTGTCGTTGCGACTCCCGACGTTTTTCCGCAACACGAACCTTATGTTTTAATGTCAGAAATATTGTTATTATTCTTTTTATTCATTTTTTTACAATATTGTTTTTTCATTTTTTAATATCCAGAAAGCTTATGTGTTTTAAATTCAATCACAATGTTAAAATCTTTTGTTTTTTGAGAAATGGAAACTTGTATCACAATTGACCAACTATTTTTTTTTAACAATTCTATCTAGATTCACATTGTTTACCTTAATATAATTGACACAACCACTTGAAATTGTATTGATATATGTGGATTATTTTATTTATGTTATAACAACTCTATAGGTTATTTCAATTATGATACACTTGACCCCGAAACTTTTCTATCCATTTTCACAGTGTTTACCTGAAACCATACAATGTGATTTTTCACTAGTGGGTTATGATAGAGCCTGAGACCACCCTGCTGATTGGATAGTTTATTCCAGGCGTGGGAAAACATTAGCAGCCGAAGGGGACTCGGCGTACCCACGTGATGAGGAGGGAGTTCAGTTAGAAGGGGAGGTACCTAAGGGTAAAAGGGAAAATGTAACATGGGAAAGCGGTTAGAGCAGGAGGGGACCGAAGTGGTTATACAAGGGACGTGGGGCACGCTTTGGGGGATCATTTTTCTCTTTCTGTTTAATACGACCAGGGGGCTTGGGCGGGATGATCCGGGCAAGGGGATTCTCGAGTGTACTTTATCCTTCCTCTGTTTTTCATGCCTTTTTCACTGTAATTCTAGTTCTTCCCGTGGGAATTAATAGAACAGTTCCAGCTCTCCTCCTTTTGTGTGTGAAGTCTCTATCAGGTTATTTCTTTTAGGTAATATCATGTTATCTCTTTTCACCTTTTTACTATCATTCCATATTTGGGATGACTTTATAGATGTAATCAGAGTTCTGCATCACCATCAACAAATCCAACCATTGGGAAATAATAACACGTGGATATAGATTGTGTTGTGGAACAAAATGTATCATAATATATATATTCCTACTACTTTCATGTACATTAATAACATTACATAACGATTCATTTTCCAAAACTCATTTAAAGAAGATTACCCATTAACTGGACACCGTGGGATGTTCTTTATGACCAGTTAACTGCCTTACTTGGAGGGGTATCCGAGTCAATAAACATCTCTCCGATTATAAATCCATGATTTCTACAGTTTAGTCTGTTTTTTGGCTGAATGTGAAGATAGAAATGTATATTCATTCAAATAACTCTGGAGGAAATAAATTCCAGAAATAGAGACGATCAAGCCAAACACCTACATGCCACTTAGAATTTCACTATCATATTTGGAGCTTCAATGAAGTTTTCTTGTGGGAATTTATGAGAATATGATTAAAGGTAAAAATTCCCCTTAATATATTATAAAATAATGTTATGTTATTAAATTTCCATTCCTATATTAGCTGAGTACTTGTTATTTGCTATATTCATTTGAAATTTTTATTCATTCACGTTACTCTTAAGTAATGAAATAAAAAAAAGGCGCCCAAGCCTAGCCACTGCATGCTTCTTGAAATATCACCGTCATATTTTGACCTTTCATTAATTTTTTAGTTGAATTTTTTTTGAAATTTATTAATGGTAGAAATTCCCCTAAATAATTATTAAACAATGTTATGTTAATGAATTTCCATTCCCATATTAGTTGGGTACTTATTAATCAATATATTCATTGGTAATTTATATTCAATTAATGTACTCTTGGGTATAGAAATTCCAAAAACAATGTCACTGAAGCCCATCCCCTGCATGCCTCTTGGATTTTAACGGGAAAGATTGTGACATCAATGATGTGTTCTGGTGGGAATTTGTGTGAAAATGTTTAAAGGTAAAAATTACCTAAAAATAATTATTAAAAATGTTATGTTACTGATTTTTCATTCCCATAAATTTGGTATATATTATTTTTGGGAAAACACTAAAACTATGTACATTTTACTTTTTATTAGTAGTTTATACGAAGTGCTTCCAAAACGAGCTGAATTTTGATGTTCATTTCATGTAGCGGCCTCATATATTTAGGTTGTTCTTTGGTTCATGCTGATGTAATGGTCATGATGGGGTTCAAGAGTTTTACAATAGGTGGCTCCTTGGAATTTGGTATGAATTTTTTTGTGGGATGGTTTTTCATGATTCATGTTAATTGAGGTGTTTATAGGCCATGCATGGGATTTTGCAGTTGTTCACCATGTGAAGAATAGAATTGCCTGGCATGAGTAGAACAATTGAAGGGGATCTGGATGACATAATCATTCTATGTTTCTAGATGTTGTTCCTTAAATCTATAAGGGATTATTCATTCATTTTTCTCTTGCATTTCCTAATTTAATATTTATTTGTGTAACTCATTGATTTTTTATTCTCATTTCATCAGTCTATTTTGGAATTCCACAGAAAATACTTATCATAATTTCTTATTTTAATTTTTTCATATGTTGTTTTTCATATTGTTTACAATGAGATGATTGTACATAATATCAAAGAAAACATTGTCTTTTTATAATATTAAACTTTTCCAATAATTGAAATCTTTTTTTATAAATTATTTGAAAAAATAATGGGAAAAATTGTCTTGTTGAATTCTGAGTCTTTTTTTATTGAAAAGATTTTATGATGATTAAATCATTTGGATGAAGGATTTTCAAAAGCTTATCAAATGTATACTAGCAATTTCGATTGACAATGGAGTTGATCCTGTATATGTTTCTTCATCATAGGCGGGGAAAATTTTATGTTGTATCTTTGAAAATTCTACTATGGGATTGTTCTTCTATTTTAGCAGCAATACAAGTAGCAAGGGAAGGCAATTTTGTCACCTACATGAGCGTCCCTTGCAGAATTCTAGAGAGCAGTTCTATCATTTGTACTCATCCGTTTATAATAAAAAGTGTCTTCTAAATTTTACCATTTTATTCCTTTTCATGTAATGGAATGAAATAGGATTTCATATTTGATGTTTAGTGGTCCAATAGGTATTCATAAAAATGACAAGGAAGGTGATTTGAATGACTCATCTAGTGGTGTCTATAAACTGAACTGGCCCATTTCAAAGGTACTCTATAACATATTTTTTCAGACAATTCCTTTATTCCTAGGATCTTTTCTATTGTACGTGAACTCATATTTTGGCTCCCTATTTTTTACCTGACATGTTGGTGTAGCTATAGGGCAACACTTCAAGACATGAATATTGGATCACGGGGTAAGGTAGTGTTATAACTTCATTTATATACTTATTTAACTCAAGGTCAAAGTAGGGTCTTTGAAATTGTATCATATTATACCATTTCATTTCATGGAACCATTGTGGATGTTTGATTTATATTTAGTCCTATGACATGTATTAAAAAAATTGATAAGGTCGTGTCTTGAATGAGTGGTGACTAAACTGACCCAATGACCTCCATTCATGTGCACTTTAGATTGAGATGTGTCTATACCTATGAGAATTTTTCTCATCATACAAACACCAGTACAATCATGACCTTTAGCGGCCGCCAAAAGCCGTCGCTAAAGGTCTATAGCGGCCGCCTAGCGTCCGCCAAACGGTGGCCGCTTTTGGCCCGTCGCTGTTGCTATTAGCGACCGCCATTTGGCGGATGCTGAAGGCAAACTGGAATGGGCTACAACGGCCGCCAAACGGCGGCCGCTGCAGGTGGCCGCTGTAGGCTGTCTCTATAGCGACCGCCAAATGGCGGCCGCTATAGGTTTTTAATTTTTTTTTTTTAAAAATATCAACAATACAATAAAATATACCCACATAAATCTCATCAGTCATCTTCCAAGCTCCACATCCATCATCAAATATAACTGCATAACAAAATTTAATAACAAAATTAGTACCGAATAAAACCTATAAACAAATAATTGAAACAAATTAACATATTTCAATTCAAACTTACTGTAACAGATCGAAAGTATTTGATTTTCAAAATATATTCATAATTTTGATCACTGTTTTAAAAATTTAAAATCGTTAATTCTATGATTCTAATTAGATTGTTGCCCTGTGATTTCAGGTCAATCCGATGTCGTTCGCTATGCATTTGGCCGTTTATGACACCAGAAAAGCGTTCCCGGTCACCGCGGGCACACGACACCTCCGATTGACGTGCCGTCTGCCCGACCACTTCACAATTCACTCACTCGTTGTTGTCGTCTGATTTCAGGCTATTCCGACGTCGTTCGACCGGTTTGGACCCCCCACGCGCGTTTATGAAGCGCGCTCAACACTTTAAAAACGTATATTGAGCCGTACCGCGCAAACCACACGTCCGATTGACGTGCCGTCTTCTCGTACACGTCACGAATAATAATTAGATTGTTGTCCTGTGATTTCAGGTCAATCCGATGTCGTCCGCTATGAATTTGACCGTTAAACGCCCGTTTTTGCCGTTTATGACACCAGAAGTGCGTTCTTGGTTACCGTGGGCACACGACACCTCCGATTGATGTGCCGTCTGCTCGATCACTTCATAATTCACTCACCCGTTGTTGTCATCTGATTTCAGGCCATTCCGATGTCGTTCGACCGGTTTGGACCCCCCACGCGCGTTTATGAAGCGCACCAAACACTTAAAAAACGCATATTGAGCCGTACCGCGCAAACCACACAATTCACTCACCCGTTGTTGTCGTCTGATTTTAGGCCATTCCGACTTCGTTCGGCTGGTTTGGACCCTCCACGCGCGTTTATGAAGCGCGTCCAACACTTACAAAACACATATTGAGCCGTACCGTACAAACCGCACGTCCGATTGACGTGCCGTCTCCTCGTACACGTCACGAATAATAATTAGATTGTTGCCCTGTGATTTCAGGTCAATCCGATGTCGTCCGCTATGAATTTGATCGTTAAACGTCCGTTTTGGCCGTTTATGACACCAGAAGTGCGTTCTCGGTCACCGCGCGCACACAACACCTCCGATTGACGTGCTGTCTGTTTGACCACTTCACAATTCACTCACTCGTTGTTGTCGTCTGATTTCAGGCCATTCCGACGTCGTTCGGCCGGTTTGGACCCCCACGCGTGTTTATGAAGCGCGCCTAACACTTAAAAAACGCATATTGAGCCGTACCGCGCAAACCGCACGTCCGATTGCCGTGCCGTCTCCTCGTACACGTCACGAATAATAATTAGATTGTTGCCCTGTGATTTCAGGTCAATCCGATGTCGTCCGCTATGAATTTAACCGTTAAACGCCCGTTTTGGCCGTTTATGACACCAGAAGTGCGTTCTCGGTCACCGTGGACACACGACACCTCCGATCGACGTGCCGTCTGCCCGACCATTTCACAATTCACTCACCTGTTGTTGTTGTCTGATTTCAGGCCATTCCGACGTCGTTCGGCCGGTTGGGACCCCCACGCGCGTTTATGAAGCGCGCCCAACACTTAAAAAACGCATATTGAGTCGTACCGCACAAACCGCACGTCCGATTGACGTGCCGTCTTCTCGTACACGTCACGAATAATAATTTGATTGTTGCCCTGTGATTTCAGGTCAATCCGATGTCGTCCGCTATGAATTTGACCGTTAGACGTCCGTTTTGACTGTTAAACGCCCGTTTTGGCCGTTTATGACACCAGAAGTGCGTTCTCTGTCACCGCGGGCACACGACACCTCCGATTGACGTGCCGTCTGCCCGACCACTTTACAATTCACTCACTCGTTTCGTCGTCTGATTTCAGGCCATTCCGACGTCGTTCGACCAGTTTGGACCCCCCACGCGCGTTTATGAAGCGCGCCCAACACTTAAAAAACGCATATTGAGCTGTACCGCGCAAACCGCACGTCCGATTGATGTGCCGTCTCCACGTACACGTCACGAATAATAATTAGATTGTTGCCCTGTGATTTCAGGTCAATCCGATGTCGTCTGCTATGAATTTGACCGTTAAACGTCCGTTTTGGCTGTTTATGACACCAGAACTGCGTTCTCGGTCACCGCGGGCACATGACACCTTCGATCGACGTGCTGTCTGCCCGACCACTTCACAATTCACTCACCCGTTGTCATTTGATTTCAGGCCATTCCGACGTCATTCGGCCGGTTTGGACCCCCAAGCGCGCCCAACACTTAAAAAAAGCATATTGAGCCGTACCGTGCAAATCGCATGTCCGATTGGCGTGTCGTCTCCTCTTACACGTCACGAATAATAATTAGATTGTTGCCCTGTGATTTCAGGTCAATCCGATGTCGTTCGCTATGAATTTGACCGTTAAATGCCCGTTTTGGCCGTTTATGACACCAGAAGTGCGTTCTCAGTCACCGCGGGCACACGACACCTCCGATTGACGTGGCGTCTGCCTGACCACTTCACAATTCACTCACCCGTTGTTGTCGTCTGATTTCAGACCATTCCGATGTCGTTCGGCCGGTTTGTGTTGGAAATGCCTGACCGTTCAACACGAAAACACAAGCGAGAATGGACAGAAGATTGAAGGAAAATATTTGAACACAAATGATGTTTTGTGCACCACCAAATTGAGATGCTTTTTTGGAGAGGTTTTCATTTCTTTATATAGGCAAAAAAAACCAAGACGTATTTACAACGTAATTAAAACCACGCGACAACCTTAATGGGGTCAAACCGCGTTGACCCATCAATAAGGGGGAGGGAAAAAAACGGTGAAATAAATTCCATAAAGAAATTAGTCAACAATCACCCCCTAATTTCTGTCTCATTCACTGGATCTCAACGACGCCAATCTTCGCGCGCAACTCTAGAAACCTGACACGCCCAAGTGACTTCGTGAGAATGTCTGCAAGCTGCTCCTCGGTGCGAGTGTGCTCGAGAATGATTTTTCCTCCATCAACGCACTCCCGAATGAAATGAAATCGGGTGTCAATGTGCTTGCTTCGGTCATGGAAGACAGAGTTCTTGCTTAAGGCAATGGTGGACTTGTTGTCCACTTTGAGCACCGGCGCACTGAGGTCTGAGTATAGAAATTCCCCTAACAGTCGAGCCAACCAGATGCCCTGGCACGTTGCGGTTGTCGCGGCAATGTTATGGGCTTGTCTCCAAGGGAGAAGAACACCCCGGTAGTGCTCTTGCGGTCGTCAACGTCGCCGGCCATGTCGCTATTGCTAAAGCCCAACAGGATCTACCGATCGTTTTCCTTCCTTGTGTAGCGGACACCGTAGTTGCGTGTTTCGGCGATGTAGCGCAATAGGTGTTTGACTGCGACCATGTGATCTTCATGTGGCTCTTCCATGAACCGGCTTACGTAACCTACCGCATAGGCAATGTCTGGCTGTGTATGCACTAGGTACCTGAGGCTGCCGATGGTGCTCCGGTACTGAGTGACATCAACCAACGGGCAAATGCTAGACTTGCTTAGCTTTAGGCGGGCCTCCATCGGCACTTGACAGGGGTTGCAATCTCCCATACCGCTCTTCTCCAACAATTTGGTCGCATATGCATATTGATGTAGGGAAATTCCGTTGGGCCCTTGGTTCACTTCGATGCCAAGGTAACAGGAGAGCAATCCCAAGTCACTCATTCGAAAGAGCTTCTTCATCTCCTCCTTGAACATGTTGATGTTGGTGACATCAGTGCCGGTGATGATCAAGTCATCTACATACACCCCGATGATCAGATGAGAAGTGTTATTTCCACGAGCATACACAAGCATGCTCAGAGTCGCTCTTGTGATACCCAAGCGTCAGAAGGCTGGCGTCAAGCTTGGCGTTCCACGCTCTTGGTGCTTGGTGGAGGCCATAGAGTGCTTTTCGGAGTCGGAGCACCTTGTGCTCGTGGTCTTTGATGATGAAGCCAGGTGGTTGCTCGACGTAAACCTCCTCTTGGAGGTCGCCATTTAGGAATGCCGATTTGACATCCATGTGATGGACCTCCCACCCTTCTTGCGCTGCCACTGCGATGAGGAGCCGCATTGATTCCATGCGTGCGACAGGGGCAAAGGCCTCCTCATAGTTGATCCCCTGCTGTCGGACGTATCCTTTTGCAACAAGCCTCGCCTTGTTCTTTGCTACCGCACCGTGCTCATCGCGCTTCACCTTGAAGACCCACTTGAGCCCAATTGGACGATGGCCAATGGGGAGATCGACGAGCTCCCATGTGTCATTGTCCTCGATCGACCTCATCTCTTCAAGCATTGCCTTGCGCCAACACTGGTGTTGTTCTGCTTCACCAAAGGAGGTTGGCTCATTAGCCGTAGTGAAATGTAGCTCACCAGGGTCGAGCTCACGTAATGCAAACCCAGGTGGTGTTGTGGCCCCGATGATATTGTCAATAGTGCAGAACCGAAGTGGGGCGTCGTCGTGCTCGACGTCAAGTGCTTCCGCCATGTTGGATGGTGGTGAGACGAACTCCACTGCGGCTGATGGCATGGGCATCACCTTGACCACGTCTGGTGTTGTAGCGTCTGCAGAGTGTGCGTTAGTGGGTGTGAGTGATGATACCTGTTCTCCGACAGTGTCGTCGGCCTCCGTCGTCCCTGGCATACATTCCATTGCGTGTTCGACGATGAATGACTCCTCACTGCTCAACACACCTTGTTCATCATGAGCACTCCAATTCCACTGTTCTGCCTCGTCGAAGATGACATCACGCGTTACTTGCACGCGCTTGCTGACGGGGTCATACACGCGGTATGCCTTGGACCCGGACTCATACTCGACGAAGATCATCGGCGTACTCCGGTCATCCAACTTCTTCAGGCGAGGTTTCACATTCTTGACATGCGCAATACAGCCAAAAGTGCGGAAAAAATGCACCGCCGGTCGTTTTCCATGCCAGGCCTCGTATGGCGTCAACCCGTCAAGGCTATGTGTCGGCGCCCGGTTGAGGATGAAGATAGCAGTGGAGACAGCCTCACCCCAGAACATCCCGGGAAGGCCTTTTGCCTTCAATATGCTTCGAGCCATGGCAACCACTGTTTGGTTGCGTCGTTCAACGACCCCATTCTGTTGTGGTGAATAGGGGGCTGTGAGTTGCCGTTGTATGTCATGTTTGGCACAGTATTCACCAAATTCCACTGAAGTGAACTCGCCACCGCGGTCCGTCCGAAGAACCTTCAGCTTGCGCCCTGTCTCCACCTCCACTGTGGCTTGAAAGCATTTGATTGTCGTTAGAGTCTGGTCCTTGCTTCCGAGTTGATTGAGCCACATGTAGCGGCTCATGTCATCTACGAGCAGTAGAAAGTAGCGGCTCCCGCTTGGCGTCGTCGGCATGATCGGCCCGCAGAGGTCACCGTGGACAAGGTCGAGGGCTTGCTCCGAGACACTCGTTGCTGTTTCCCAATGAGGCAGCTGTCGCAGACTTGATCGACCTGATCAATTTGTGGGAGCCCTCGCACCATATCGCATTGAGCGAGCTTACGCAGAGCTTGAAAATTCAGGTGGCCGTACCTCGCATGCCAATGCCACGCCTTCTCGGAGCCCCTTGCAGAAAGGCATATTGGCTGTGCAATGTCGAGTTTGAGCTTGTACATCCGTCCGGGGAAGCGCTTCACCTTGGCCAGCAGACGCCGCTGCTGGTCACGGATCCTCCGGAGTGCCGTCTTCGATCAGTATCTGGCAACCGTTCTCATCAAGTTGTCCGATGCTAATGATGTTTGTGGTGAGCCTCGTGATGAAGTACACCCTCGTGAGCATGCGGTGCTCACCGGTTTTGCAAGTGAGCAAGATGGTCCCGCACCCCTCGATGTTGACGATAGATTCATCTCCAAACTTCACGGTGCCATGGATCCCATAGTCAAACTCGGAGTAGACGGCGCGGGACCCAGTCATGTGGTTTGTGGCACCGGTGTCGAGGTACCAAAAGTTGTCATCACACGCCTCCTCCTGATCCAGTTGTGCGAAGACGTTTGTCTCGATCAGCCGTAGAGGGCTGCATTGTGGTTGTAAAGTATTGGTGGTGGCGGATTGCGGTGGTGGGGAATCGGGCACTGCGGTGCATGACCTTGCCATAAGGAGTGCGGGCTCATCGTCATCACCTTGGGTTAGAAGGGCCTCAGGCCTTTTCGGTCTGCTGCGACAATCTTTGGCCCAATGACCCATTTTGCCGCAATTGTGGCATTTGTCCCTTGAGACTTCACGACCACCATTGTATCCCGAGCCATCCCTTCCGTTTTCACTGTTACCACTGCTAGTCTTTTGTCGTGGTCCTCGGTGACGCCGGTTGCCGAACATGGAGTTGTTGAAAGATTCCTCCCTCGTTTGCCGCTCCTTCATCCGTGCAACCCACTCCTCCTCGGTAAGCAGTAGCTTCCCTCCAGTGTTTGCGGTGGGTGCCGGCTCAAAATGGTCCTCCGCCGCTTTAAGTCTCCCTGTTACCTCCTCCACAGAGTGTCGAAATATCGAGAAGCGTTTCAATTGAAAGGGCAATTTGGGAGAACCTGGAGGGGACGGCGCACAAATACTTCTCAACGACCTTGTCTTGAGGCTCCGGATCGCCGAGGATCGTGAGTTGGTTGACCATCCCGGTGAGCCGCATTGCGAAGTCGTCCATCGATTCGCCGTTGTGAAAAACAATGCCTTCGTACTCCTTGCGGAGCTTTTGAGCATTGGCCTTGCGAACGCGATCAATACCGATGCGCATGGTCTTCACGGTGTCCCACGCTTCCTTGGCAGTTGCCTTGACGACGAGTATGAAGATCATCTCCGGCGGGATAGCGTGGAGGATGGCCTCCAGCGCCATCCGATCTTCCTGGAGTTCCGCACCGCCAGTGTCGACGACATCCCAAAGACCGCGTGCTTGAAGCATGACCTTCATCATCAAGGACCAGTCGCTGTAGTTTGTCTTCGTGTGGATCAGATACGTCGCCGATCCCCTGATCTCCTTCACCACTCGATGTACCACTAGAGGGCTGCTACCGCTGTCAACGGGGGGTCTGGGACGTGCCGATGATGTCTGAGAGAGTCGGGGCGATGAGGGCTCGGAGTTCGACATTGTGGATTAAGACAACCTCCCTCTGATACCAAATATTGGAAATGCATAACCGTTCAACACGAAAACACAAACGAGAATCGAAAGAAGATTGAAGGAAAATGTTTGAACACAAATGATGTTTTGTGCACCACCAAATTGGGATGCTTTTCTGGAGAGGTTTTCATTTCTTTATATAGGCAAAAAAAACCAAGACGTATTTACAACGTAATTAAAACCACGCGACAACCTTAATGGGGTCAAACCGTGTTGACCCATCAATAAGGGGGAGGGAAAAAAACGGTGAAATAAATTCCATAAAGAAATTAGTTAACAGTTTGGACCCCCCACGCGCGTTTATGAAGCGCGCCCAACACTTAAAAAACGCATATTGAGCCGTACCGCGTAAACCGCACGTTCGATTGACGTGTTGTCTCTTTGTACACGTCACGAATAATAATTAGATTGCTGCCCTGTGATTTCAGGTCAATCCGATGTCGTCCGCTATGAATTTGACCGTTAAACGTACGTTTTGGCCGTTTATGACATCAGAAGTGCGTTCTCAGTCACCGCGGGCACACGACACCTCCGATTGACGTGCCGTCTGCCTGACCACTTCACAATTCACTCACCCGTTGTCGTCGTCTGATTTCAAGCCATTTCGACGTCGTTTGGCCGGTTTGGACCCCCCACGCGCGTTTATGAAACGCGCCCAACACTTAAAAAACACATATTGAGCCGTACCGCGCAAACCGCACGTCCCATTGACGTGCCGTCTTCTCGTACACGTCACGAATAATAATTAGATTGTTGTCCTGTGATTTCAGGTCAATCCGATATCGTCCGCTATGAATTTGACCGTTAAACGCCCGTTTTGGCCGTTTATGACATCAGAAGTGCGTTCTCGGTCACCGCGGGCACACGACACCTCCAATTGACGTGCTCTCTGCCCAACCACTTCACAATTCACTCACCTGTTATTGTCGTCTGATTTCAGGCCATTCCGACGTCGTTCGACCGGTTTGGACCCCCCTCACGCGCGTTTATGAAGCGCGCCCAACACTTAAAAAACGCATGTTGAGCCGCACCGCGCAAACTGCACGTCCGATTGACGTGCCTTCTCCTCGTACATGTCACGAATAATAATTAGATTGTTGCCATGTGATTTCTGGTCAATCCGATGTCGTTCACTATGAATTTGACCGTTAAACGCCTGTTTTGGCCGTTAATGACACCAGAACTGCGTTCTCGGTCACCGCGGGCACACGACACCTCCGATTGACGTGCCGTCTGTCCGACCACTTCACAATTCACTCATCTGTTGTTGTCGTCTGATTTCAGGCCATTCCGACGTCGTTTGACCGGTTTGGACCCCCCACGCACGTTTATGAAGCGCGCCCAACACTTAAAAAACGCATATTGAGCCGTACCGCGCAAACCACACGTCCGATTGACGTTCCGTCTTCTCGTACACGTCACGAATAATAATTACATTGTTGCCCTGTGATTTTAGGTCAATCCGATGTCGTCCGCTATGAATTTGACCGTTAAACACCCGTTTTGGCCGTTTATGACACCAGAACTGCGTTCTCAGTCACCGCGGGCAGACAACACCTTCGATGGACGTGTCGTCTACCCGACCACTTCACAATTCACTCACCCGTTGTTGTCGTCTGATTTCAGACCATTCCGACGTCGTTCGGTCGGTTTGGACCCTCCTACGCGCGTTTATGAAGCGCGCCCAACACTTAAAAAACGCATGTTGAGCCGTACCGCGCAAACCGCACGTCCGATTGACGTGCCGTCTCCTCGTACACGTCACGAATAATAATTAGATTGTTGCCCTGTGATTTCAGGTCAATCCGATGTCGTCCGCTCTGAATTTGACCGTTGAACGCCTGTTTTGACCGTTTATGACACCAGAACTGCGTTCTTGGTCACCGCGGGCACACGACACCTCCGATTGACGTGCCGTCTGCCCGACTACTTCACAATTCACTCACCCGTTGTTGTCGTCTGATTTTAGGCCATTCCGACTTCGTTCGGCCGGTTTGGACCCCCCACGCGCGTTTATGAAGCGCGTCCAACACTTAAAAAACACATATTGAGCCGTACCGCGCAAACCGCACGTCCGATTGACGTGCCGTCTCCTACGTCACGAATAATAATTAGATTGTTGCCCTGTGATTTCAGGTCAATCCGATGTCGTCCGCTATGAATTTGATCGTTAAACGCCCGTTTTGGCCGTTTATGACACCAGAACTGCGTTTTCGGCCACCGCGGGCACACGACACCTTCGATTGACATGACGTCTGCCCGACCACTTCACAATTCACTCACCCTAGAAATCTACAGATATCGAAAGAGTTCTTGGGCTTCTCACAAGAAACAACTGCCTGAAGTTTTCTCTCCATCCACTGACACACCTTCCTCTGAGATTATTTGACCCAATAACTATACCTAATCAATACAAAAGTGACATATATACAGCTTGGCGTATAGTCGATGCTCTATAAGTGTAATCTGGATGATGTCAAGATATTGGGTATGATCATCATCAGTCTTGGAGTGCACAAAGATGTCATCCACAAATACTAAAACAAACTAATCTAGGTAAAAATGGAAGATTCTATTCATCAAGGATATAAAAACTTCTAGAGAATTCATCAACACAAATGAAATTACCTCATGCATGGGGTTCATCCTCATCTGGATCACCAATATCACTGCGATGTCCACTGACTGTATTCAGAGCCTACAATATATATCATTATTATGTATCTTAAACATATCAATAAAAGTCAATCTAAGTATGGTTTGTTTTATTGTTTACCTGTGGCGCCACTTGTTGCGTCGTCATTTCATCGATACGTGATGACATATGTGACCTCTCCTCATACTCTGCACATAATTGTTAAAACTGCGCATCCATATTGTGCTGCATATCCTGCACGGAAGCATCTATCTCAGTCTGTGTGCGCATCCCTGAATCTCTGCATGCACCCATCGCATCTGCTCTAACAACTGCACGTCGTGGGACACCACCACCATAAGTCAAAGAATAACCATGACCGTCACGCCCCACGACACGGTGAAATATTTCATCTCTACGCACAGTACTACGACGTTGCTCCTCTAGCAACTCTGCTAACTGAGCGTCAAACAGAGCCTGTAGCATATAATGAATCAATGAACAAATATTAATAATTTATATAAAATAAAAATACATTTATTAGTAAATAATTTGCTCACTATAACACCGACAACATCGGGATCACCCGCCCTACGAGTCCTCACCCATATGGACATCCGATCGATCGGCTCGCCGCGTTGGTGTAACTATAATAAAGGAGTTCACCATGTTATACTACAATATTTTTAAAATATGAATGAATAATGAATTCTAAACTTACATCATGTCTGAGCTGTGACACATGTCGAGTGCCAAGTCTGGAAGGCGTTCCCTACATCGCCCGATTATGTGAATGACGAGCAGACTCGGTCTACATTCAACGTATTTACTTAATAGACATTTGAAAAATTAGTCATTTATAGATTAAAAGTAATAAATCTTACCATTGCCGCCTCACTCGACCAAAACGCAACCAAATCCTGCCACTGCGCAAGAAGAATGCCCGGAGGGACTCACTGTAGAATGTCTGGCACACCCGTAAATGGTGTCCAGTGATCTCTCTTCACCTTTGACTTGCAATCCTTCCATAATTTTCGGCATTTGGACATATATACAGCCCGAAACTCATCTGGACAGGATGTTAAATTATCTTGTTAAAAAAATTGTCAGTAGACGGGACAATAATAATAACAATATCATGAAAAATTAAACATTGAATTTACCTGAACCTCCCTCCATAATCTGTCCATCGTATCCTGGGAGAAAAACTCCATTCACGAGTCGTTAAAGGGAATCTGTGTGAGTCTCGTATCATATGCCTAAACTGACGACTCAATACAGTAACACCTTCTCCGACTGGATGAAATGTGTCATCAAATAACACATCCAATCGGGCTCCAGAGTTCCCGGATCGAACCCCTCTACCAGGACCCCTGCGTCTGCTGGAAGACGCACTAGATCCTGATAAACGTAAATTCATAATTCAATTACAATATAAATTAATGATTAGAAACAGTTAGGGAAATATACACAGAAAATTACAATCAATTAATTTAGAAAAATGAAAACATACATACCGACAACATCAGGTGAACCACTATGACCACCCTGTGACATACCTACATTAAAAGAAATTATAGTTAAATTAAGCAATTTTTATACATATATAACTCATAAATATTTTTACAAACAATAACTGAGGATATAATTACAATTTTCACTAATCATGCAAGTCTATCGTATCTCCTTCAACTGTCTCTCTGGCCCATTGTATATTTTCATCTCGTACAACTACTATTGTTTGGTCAAGTGTTTGATCAGGAAATGTGACAACTTCAGGTTCCTCTTGGTCAATCAGAAAACCCCTCTTCTAGACATTTTCACCACAACTTTCCAATTAGAATCAATGCCGACAAAGTAAACTTGTTCTGCCTGCGATGTCAGTATGAAGGGCTCATTGCTTACTCGGTCATCTTTATATAGCACATTGTTAAAGTTTACTAATGTAAATTGGAAGTTATCAACTTTCGTTCCACGAACCGGATCGACCCAATCACACCTTAACAATACGTGTTTTAAGCCACGACTATAAATAACCTCAATAATATCTCTCAGCAATCCATAATAATAACCCGCACCAACAAAAGAACAACCAACACCACTATTTTGTGTGGCTCGGTTCATGTCAACATCGTTAATACGAAATCGGAATCCGTTAGCATCCAAAGACTTGTAGCGACGAGCTGTAATAAATGGACCATCAGCTAGTTGGTTGAGTTCTTCGCTCACATGATGGGTTAAATCACGTAACTTTTGAATCTGCAAATTTCACATATATAGTTTAATGGATAAAAGATTGTGAAAATACAACTAATTTGCACTATAAAAATATTAAATCAATTATACATACACGAGTCTTGAACCATTCATGAAATGTGTTGAAATGATGTTTTTGGATTTGATAGTCAGTTGCACGGGGCCTTTCACGTTTCAACTCAGCGATATGCATCCTAAATCACAACACAATATAAGGTAAGCAATAAAATAAATATAAAAACAAAATACACATCAACTATGAAACTTACTGTATCAATGACATAACTGATGAAGTGTTGAACAACACATATCGATGAGCTTGAATCCACTCATCGTTCCACATATCAAACGTTATTCCTTCTCCAATTGGACCCTCGTCATTCTGGGAGGGTTTATCTATCTTTGTTTCAACCTCATCAATATATGAAGCACAAAAATTAGTACACTTATCCATTAAATATCTCTTGGCAATTGAGGCTTCTGGACGAGCTTTGTTGCGCACATACCGTTTCAATGTATTTAAGTATCGCTCTATTGGATACATCCACCTAAATTGCACGGGACCGCCATCAATGACTTCACCAGTTAAATGCACGGTCAAGTGAACCATGACATAAAAAAAAATACGGCGGAAATAGTTTTTCTAGGTGACATAGTGCAAGTACAATCTTATCCTACAACAACTTTTTCAAATCACTCATGCGATGATTCCTAGAACAGAGCTGTCTGAAAAAATTAGAAACTCCAATCAACGGCTCAACAACCTGGGCAGGTAAGCAATCACGAATTGCTATAGGAATTAATTGTTGAAGCAGAATATGATTATCGTGACTTTTCAACCCCTGTAATGTCATGCTTGTCATATTCAAACGCTTGGAAATATTAGAGCAATAACCATCTGACACCTTAACGGTCTTCAAAATTGATAGAAATGTTTGTTTCTCTTTTTTACTCATTGTGTACTGTGCAACAGGCATGTATGCCTGATTACCTTCACCCAGCTGTAAATGTAAAGGTTTTCTCAATCCCATTTTTTGCAAATTACGTCGAGCATTAGCACTGTCCTTTGATTTCCCCTTGACGCCTAAAATGGTGCACAATATATTATCACATACATTTTTTTCAATGTGCATCACATCCAAATTATGTCTTAAAATATTATATTTTCAATAAGGCAATTAAAAAAAAAATACCCCGTTTCTTCCAATTATGACTGCGCTGTCTATTTGCAGCAGGAATAGAAGTCAATGCAGGAACCAATAAATTTTGAAAATCATACATTGTACGGATGTTTTCTTGATCAAGTTGTGCACAAATTTCAACCCCAGACAGTATTTGTGGTGATGGGTCATACTCTCTATTCCCATCAAACGATACACGGTCTTTTCTGAACTTGTGCAATGGAGGAAGAAAGCGTTTGTGACCAAGATATACCCACTTTCTACGGTGCTTAAGCCATATAGATTTCTTACTCTTATTACAACAAGGGCAAACAAATTCTCCTATATTACTCCAACCTGATAAGTTAGCATACGCTGAGAAATCATTAATTGTCCATAACAAAGCGGCCCGAAGTCTAAACATTTCATTAGCTGCCGAGTCAAAAGTCATTACACCATCGGCTCAAAATTCTTGCAGCTCATCAATCAAATGTTGCATATAAACATCGATTTTATCGCCAGGTCCTCTCGGTCCATCAATTAGAATTGACAGTAACAAAAAAGGTTGCGTCATACATACCCATGGGAGAATGTTGTATGGAACCAACACCACTGGTCACGTACTATGTGTCGCACCAACCATGAACCTAAATGGGTTAAAACCATCTGTTGCCAAACCCAGTCGAATATTACGATCATCTCAGGAAAAGTCTGGGTGTCTTTGATCAAACTCTTTCCATGCCAAAGAATCTGCCGGGTGAGTTAGTTTATCAACCTCTTTCTTTCTCTCTGAATGCCAAGTCATCAATTTAGCAATTTTAGTGGACAAGAACAATCTCTTCAGTCTCAGTTTCAGTGGGAAATAACGCATCTGTTTAGCGGCAACTTGTTTCCCTTGATTCAAGACTCTCCTAGGAAGAATCTGACTACCTTGATTAATCTCATTGGTCTTCTACTTGGATGTATAGAAAACAGTGCAAATATTTAATTGCGCATTCTCTTTTCCGAACAACATACAATTATTGCGACACACATCAATTGTATCATATGTAAAACCAAGATCATCAGTCAACTTGCGAGCTTGATAGAATGACTCCGAAATCTTCGCTCCAGCAGGGAGTACCTTCTTCAACAATACCAACAACATGTCGAATGAGGTGTCTGGCCACTGGTTCAAAGCCTTCAGGTGTAACAATTCAACGATGAACGACAGTTTACTAAATTTAGTGCATCCAGGATATAATTCAGTACGCGCATCGTCAAGAATTTCAATGAATTTCAATGCTTCTCCATCTGCAGAAGAACGGGGATTACTCAATCTAACGTCGTCATTTACGACATTACTGTCTTCAGGTTGAAACCGACACATCATATCATTGAGCATTATGTTCATCGAATCAACTGTTCTCGAATCAACATTCATATGAATACTTTCTGAGCGATGACATGAAACAAAATCTTCTCCATGACGTGTCCATGTCTTATAGTTTTTCAAAAACCCATTAAAAAACAAATGTTCTCTAACGCTATCTCGTTTGAAGAGATATCTATTTGCACATTTTGTGCATGGACAACTAATCATATCGCTTGGAAATCTGTTGGTGAAATCCATAAATCGCTTAATCCCCTCATAATATTCAGTCGAAAACCTATCTTGCATATCAATCCAGCTCTTATCCATATCTGTATTTAATAGAAATCAAAAGTGAATTATCTTATTTAAATTCTAAAAAAACACATATCATTAAAATTTAAAAACCAATGACTTCAAAGCTAATTTGAAGGATAAAAAACATTACCTGCAGAGGACTTGACCGCGGGTAACGGGGTGTGACTCGATTGCGGATCCATGACGGTGCAATGACTTGACGACAGGGGTTCGACGGCTGGACTCGAAAGGGGCGGAATCGTTGGACGAAGCGTGGGAGTGTTCTACACGGTGGGGCACGACGGACCAGGAGGGTCCAACGGAGGCAGGACGTGAGGACTTGTCGGAGGGATGCAGCGGGGCCAGAAGTGGACGACGGCGGCGGGACTGTCCGAAGGTGCAACGCGGAGGCAGGGGGTGGGGGTTGCCGGGTCGCGGGGGGTGTCGGGGTTGCGGGGGGCGCAACGCGGAGGCAAGGCGGTGGGGGTTGCCGGGGTTGCGGGTGGCGCAGCGCGGAGGCAAGGGGGTGGGGGTCGCCGGGGGTCGGGGAGGGGTCGCCGTGGGTCGGGGTCGCGGGGTCGGGGTCATCGGGGGTCGGGGTGGCGGGGTCGGGGTTGCGGGGTCGGGGAGGGGTGGGGGTGGGGGTTGCCGGGTCGCGGGGGGGTGTCGGGGTCGCGGGGGGCGCAGCGCGGAGGCAAGGCGGTGGGGGTTGCCGGGGTTGCGGGTGGCGCAACGCGGAGGCAAGGGGGTGGGGGTCGCCGGGGGTCGGGGTCGCCGGGGGTCGGGGAGGGGTCGCCGTGGGTCGGGGTCGCGGGGTCGGGGTCACAGGGGGTCGGGGTCGCGGGGTCGGGGAGGGGAAAATGGGGTCGCGGGGTCGGGGAGGGGAAAATTAGGGCGCTGGGTGTATTAAAATGCAGCGGCCGCCATTTGGCGGCCGCTATAAGTTCACCGCCTCAAAAGCTAAAAATTCTAGTAGTGAAACCATTACAACACATTGGTTTTTTTTGGCAGAGCATAGAACTATTTTTTTCATTCACATTATTCATTTTCATGTTGTACTAGTGTTTATTATGACGGGGTTTGGTTGTTTCTACTATGTTTTATTTTTTTTGTCAATGATAAAGATTAATGAGAATATTGTGACAATAGTAGTTGGGGCTGTTAAATAAGATAGTCATGTTAACCCTGGATCACTGACCAAGTTATCGAACATCTCGATGTTTCATTAAAACAAATTTTCTAATTATTAAATAATAATTACAATATAATTATATTAAAATTAATTATAATTATTATATAATTATATTATTTCATACAATTTAATGGATATGGTAATGAAAAATAATATATTCTTTATATAAAAAAAATATTATAACTAGATATCATTGTTGGTATTACTTCAAGAACAACATATATATTATTCGTTAGTAATATTATAATTGCAACAAAATTATTTGATCTTTTGTAATAAAAATTAGCAACAAAGTTTTTACAAAAAAATTAGTGATAGTGGAATATCTTTTGGTAAAATGTTTTATCAATAATAAATTTACCTTTACCAATTGATACATATTGGAAGAAGTTAAATATTTTTTAGTGTATGCTCCTAAAACTACACTAGAGTTTATTTTCACTCCATTAGACGATCCATTTCCAAGACACTAATAAATGAAAAACAGGGTAGTAATGAATAATTTTCATATAATATATCCATAATGACCACTTTCTACAATATCAAATTGATTTTGAAATTGTTTTTGAATCCTAATTTCTAGGTAAATTTATATGTTAGTTTTTCTTCATACAATATCACGTAGTTGCACCACTCACAAATGATACCAATCAAGATGGAATCAAATGTTCACATGTCGAATATGTGTGATGATAGCACATGATACCAATCAAGATGGAATCAAATTTCTTTCCTTAAATTCATTTATTGACCTGACACTTGTGTATACCCGCCCATGGATGTCATCAAATACTCATGGGATATATGAAAACTGTATAATGGTCATTGAATCGTTAGACATGGATAAAGGGATGCAGACTACCGGGAATAATTGTACGAAGTGTATGGCCTATGAATTTAATTACAATCTGGGTCGACCTTGCCAGTATGTTTCTTAGTAATTCATGATGGAAAAACCATCACATCATGAGTTAGAGTTGATATTTTCAAGATGGTGATAACAGAGTACTGTCCATGATGAGAATTATATTATATGAAATTATATAAAACAAAGGGGTATCTAGATTCTTCAAAACCCAAGAGAGGAGACTACCGATAACGCCTTGAACTACCTATATATTAAGGCGGACCATTTTTGGAGGAATTGGCTATTTTATTGTTGTATCCTGGGTTTATGGATTATCCTTTAATGTGGGATATGCATCCCATTACATAGTAACTTGAAGACACCCGAGGATTTTTAATTTCAAATAAACCATATTAAAGTTAGAAATTATCTCATGGAGTTAGAGATGAAAGTAAAAATTTATAGATGAATGGATTCCCATCATGAATCTGATGTGAGGCATGCTAGACGGTGTCCCCAATGAAGGGGCAGCAAATCTGCTGATCGATGAGGAGTGGGAATATAATCTCAACAATGATGATATATAGTGATAATATATTTAATAATATTATCTTATTTTTTCACACTATTCCTAAAATTGAACATAATTCTTCTTGTAATAGATATAGATGACATTGCCAATGGTAAGGTTTTCTGAGCATAGTGAGGGTGGAAACCTAGTCATATGTTTTGTGGGTTTAGCCATTCTCGTGGGAGTGAAAACATAACAGGGCCATAGATTAATGTCCAAGGATGAGGGGTGATTCCTACTCCACACCTTTCGAATTTTGGGACTACTAGAACTAGATATGGTACTAGGAATTGCACTGTCTAATAAAACATCATCGAATAAATTATATATATATATATTAGGCGCTTGGAAATGTAGATAGAGGTTGGTCTTGAAAGAAGACCCATATCTTATTATTTTAATTCCAATATCTCACTCATTTGGTTAAATAATATTAGGTTTCTAAAAGGGATCCTTATGAGCTAGGAACTAATGTTATTTAAAGGAACGTTCAAGATATGATCCTAGCTACTCTTATAGAAAATGTATTTTCAATGGTGGATGGGATGTTACTAGTAATTAAACCAACCAAACCATATTTCATGTGATGGAGTGGATAGCTCATGTACAAACATTGATTTTGATTATGATATCCTGTATCACATTGCTTTCTTTCTTAGGAATTGTCTCATAAATATTACTGATGACTCAACGATAGTGGAATAATTTTTACAGCGATCATTATATTATTTTTTCTGGTTGAATTCAAAGACATGTGAATAATTAGATGGACACAAGTTTTTCCTTATGATTTCCATTATTTCTATTTGAATTTCATGATGACATGGATTCAAAGACTTTACAACCTTGTCTGGAGGCAATATCACTCGGTTAATTCATGGATGGGATATTAGAACTATTACACCTATTTAGGGGGAGCACTTAGCTTCATAATATTTTGTGAGAATATGCTAATTCAATATTCCAACGATGGATCATGATAGCCCCATGGAGGGTACACATCAACAAGATATCCTTTCCATATAGATGAATAACATGATAATGATGGGAGGGGTGTAGATCCATTGGCTGACCTTGCCATGACATGAGATTAGGATTCTCTCTAGGTTCTGGATGATGGGGAAATTGAAATGAACGAAACAGCCCCCATAACAATGAATGAAGAAGAAACAACTATAGTGGATTCCTATGTTGCACTACCAGAGGGGTTGAAAACAATTTTTGAAATGGACTCCCTGGTGATAGTTGGTGATCATCTATAGTTCATTCCATTAAATTTAACAGTCACTGGAAGATTCATATACCCTTAATGTCACTTTTCAAAATGAAAGATTCCATATCAATTCTTCAACTACAAGAGTGCACGATGATTGGAGATATTCCAGCGGCAATGTGTTTATGGGGTGAAGAATGATTAGTCCCTTTTTGTGAGCAGGTTATGAAATATGCTACATTCATCAGGAGTTGCTCTTAATTAGACCCAAATTATTTTGACATCTAACACACATTATAATGAAATGTGTTGATTTTCATTTCGATGCTGACATATAAATCCACAATGTAGGGTCTACGAAGGAATCAACAAAGGATTTAAGATATCTTCATAACTCCAGGATACCAAGGAATCAACTACCAAACCATTTAAGATTCTGCGATGAAAATTATCTTGGAACAAGGGATAGAAAAGATGTGATGGTTGATCACATATAGGGTAGAATCAGTTTCACATTTAATGACCCATTGAACTATAACACTACAATAAAAATCTTGTTATGTGGAGGTAGTATAAATGCCACAAATTTTTTGTAATGAAGTGATTACTCTATTATGTTGTCTCCATCATGAATGAACAATATTCGAAGGATTGAAGATTATAAAAATCAACATTAAAATACAGTGGAAATGTAGAATTTGCAAACTGAATGGAGAGGTTTCACCCTTCCGAGGAAGCTATAAAGTTGTAGGGCTGGCCAAATTAATTTAAAAGATCAACTATGGCTCTTAATTATGGATTCCCCTCTGATTTGATGAATAGAAATTCTATTTAATTTTTTTATCGAATTCCTCTGTTTTGTGTTTCTATATCTATCTTTACATTATAATCTACGAAATTCAAAATTACATATATGAATATAACTTAACATATCAAAATATTTCCTAGAAATGGATTAAGTAAATCATTATTTCAAAACAATTCATTCGATGATGAAATGTCTGAATAAATTCATTTTCATAATGAAATGCTCCCTTAGATAGAGTTAGGTGATCAAGATATACATCCAGATTACCATTTCTGCATGCTGGGGGTTGTCAATGATAAAAAAGACTAAAATGTTTGAATTTCTCCTAGACATGTACAAATATAAGTGGTTCAAATACATAAAGCAATCACCATCACTATAAGACAAGTTCAGGTTAGATGTAACAATGTGAATAAATTAACATAAAGAAATTCATGTTTTGTGTAAGGGTCCAGACCTATCAATCCCAACACGTTGCATGATTCCATGTGTCAGGGAGCTTGGAAGAGGCTTAGTGGAGGGGAGCTTGGAAGAGGCTTAGTGGAGGTCTGCTGGTGATTGGCTTCTAAAAGCTAGAAGCATGGATAATTTTTTTTTTCGTAACAAGGGTTTTACAATGTAAGTGTATTTTACGGCGTAAGTACGGCTTACAACCTTAAGGGTTTTATGGATTGAGTTTTGTGTCACTTGTAAATTTCAACATAAACCTGAAATTTATTACATGAATTAAATACAGGCATTGTGGTTGGAGTCGACACATTTTCGATAGATTATAATGTTCGATGTGTTTATGACATAAATGAGGGGTTTATGCTGTAAATATTCCATGTGCTTTGTGCTTTTTAACCTGCAACACCCTAGGTTTTCTCAAACCCTACATATTCTCTTCAAAAGCTCCAGGCATCCAGTGGAATTTCTTCAATTATTTTGGATTCCCTTTGAAGGGGATCAATTCCAGACTTCCATCATTGATCTGCAACAATCCAAGGTATGTTCTAAATCTTCTATTATGGTTATTTGCCATGCTTCCTCCAGCATTTTCATTACATGTGATGGTGGTTTCCTCTACATGTTCTAATGAAGTTTTGTTGTTGTTGGAATGGTTGGGGAGAGACATTTTTGGAGGGATGCAGTCTTCTTGTGGGAGAGATGATTAGGATCTATGATGCCGGTCTGTTCTCATGTGAAGAAAGTCAACACTTTATGTGTGATTTGTTTCTTCTATTTTATTTACATGCAATCGTAAACTGACTATGGTTTGGACCTTTGTATGGAAATGGAATTTACCTAATAAAGACTAAGCCAGATTAATAACAAATTTGGATAGTGATGACCTATCGATGTTTGATACCATGATTTAGCATCCCGACCCGAATAGCCACCCAAACAGTGCTTTCGGGCCGGTGGACCACTGACCTTAGGTGCACCTCTCTAAACGGCAAATGTTGCTGACTAACAGCAAGAGTGTAAACATGTATAGAAGGGAGACTATACCCTCAGGCAATGATAATAATATTGGTACGAGAATATAAATGTAACATGCAACAAAAAGATAAGATTTAGCAGACTCGAACCAGACCTGTCAATGGCGGAAGTACATTCAATATCAAGCAATAGTGGAATCAATTAAACAGAAGCAACATAAAGTAAACAAATTAGTATGCCGTCAAAACACTTGTAGCAACAAAACAAAACAAACATGCATCTCATATCAAGTTGTACATGTTAATATAAAAAAAGGGTGCCCATGGCTAACCACTGTAGCTACATACAATATACAAAACAACATGGTGAAATTGAAAGAAAGCTAAATGAAAGTGAAACTCCAACTAGGCACGACCTCAAGGCCCCGTGTCGAACTCCATGCAATCAACTACTAAGGTCCAACTCCTGAGTTCGATCCTTTACCTGAACATAAATTCATAAAGTCTACACGCGTCTTGAAAGATCCGTGCAGGGTGTGCGATGAATCTCAGTAGGATACCACCCATTGGTGTGTTCCTAGCATATGTGTTTAAACAGACGTGATATAACAATTAAACAAAGCAGCTCAATGTAATAAATAAACAAGGTTTCCCTGGTGCTCAACAACCATAAGGAAACGATCACCTGCCTCAACCAACGTTGGAATCCTAGAAGAGAAGAAGGTACTTAGCCCATGGCCCAAGGTACCTCTGATGTCACAACCCAGGTGAACCCTTAGGTTCCACTTCAAACAAGTAACCCGACACCTCGTGCCTCTTGACACCTCGTGTTCTAATAAGTACCGACGTCTCGAAGGCACACCCAAACAAACAGTAACCTGGCCCCATAGACCCCTGCTCGAAAGCACATGTCAGTCCAAGGCCCGACAATCGGTGGAACAATGATATATGTCCTTAAATAAAAGTCCAGGCCCACGACCTCAATCTCGGTAGGCCTCATCCCCCAACTGTTAGTCTCAACGCTGACATCCGAAGGCTTCTCACCTTTCACGTGACTTTCTATGACAAGCACCCCCAAACCATAATTACCTAAGCTGTAACTATCGGGTGCTTCTACCCACACGAGTGATCTAAACCACCTCATCACGAAGTCAATATGTGTGCACACAACTCAATTCATCGCTTTAGCCATCACGGGTGAGTGAAAATCACAAAATAAATATCCTAAGCCACATCAGCCGACACCTCGTGCCCCTGCGACCTTGTCGCTCACATCCGATAGTCTTGCCATCCCAATATCACGGGTCGAGACCAACCTGACAGCCTCGTCGCCTCAAATGACGTCCACGACACCCAATTCTGTGGTCAATACCACTCAAACAATATATATGTTCGGGCCAAGCCCAACTTGATGGACTTACCGCCTCAATCCGACGTCTACGATGCCCAATCCTGATGACCGTGCCATCCCAATAAAATCCCGGGCCACGCCCGTCATGATACCTTGGGTCCCATCTCATGCAATTCAAGCAATTGCATATATACAATTTAAGCAAAACACTTTAAATAAACAATTCAATTTAGACGATTGAATTGCACAACTTAAACAATCATAACAATTTAATATAGAATTGAATAACAAACTCAAATCAAGTTAAAACTATTCATTTTTAACGAATTTGGCACCCTGGCCAAATCATCCCAAGGAGTGTTGACCTTTAACTCGATCTCACTCGAGCGAAAAAGGTAAGGGCATGTCCAATGACATCCCATTGGGTCTCACAGTCATTTTAATATGAAGCAACAGGGGTCTCGCTCAATTTCCCAAATGCGTGCTAAAATCCGCACCCCCCAAAAAGTCCACGAAAACACAAATCAAGGTATGCACCACCTACCTTAGACCCGTAGACGTAGACACGTCCGATATTAGGCTCCAATTCGAAGCAGATTGGCGTAGATATGACTTTCCATCTTATGCCCTGAAAATGGGGCAAAAAGCTCAAACAGACTGCACTTCGCAAGGCGAAAATAAAACATAGAAGAGGCTAGGGTAAGGTTAGCCTTATCGATGCGCTTCCAACACCACCAACCGATTGAAGAGCGGATCAAGGACGAAGGAGTGGGATCAAAAGAGGAGGGAGGATGAAATGGAGGAGCTCCCCTCCTGCTGTGCGTGACCAAGAAGAAAGAAGAGAGAAAATAAGGAAATAAGAGAAAAATTAAGAAGGGGAAAAAAATGTAATTTTGCCTCATTTACTGAGCCGTACGGTTTACCCGCACGGTTTGCCAAATTGTGTGGTAACCGTGCGTGCTACAATGTCGAGGTACTTCCCAAGTGGCAATACCTGTGCAGTCTACCGCACGATTTTCACTCACAGTGCGCAAATCGTGGAGTAGCTCTCTCCAACTTCTACAGACGAGCTCGCACGGCCATGCGCCCCACTAGCATGGTTTACCAAAATCGCGCGACATTTCAAAACTAGGCCGCACAATTGCCTGGAAGGTGCCACACAGTTTACCCTAAACCGTGCGCCCTTTGCCTACAACCCAAAATATGCCATTTGGTCTCCGATGCTCCCAAAACCAAACCAAAACACCGGAGACACTCTCCAAGCCTCTAGACTAACCCAAGACCATCATATAAAGCTGATGAAACTCTCAGAATCGAGTTTCGATCATTGGAACACAAAATAGCATAACCACTAATTGAAAAGTTCAAAACGAGAGTGGATTTTTACCCATTCTAAAAACCCGGGACGTTACAATCTCCCCACCTTAACATAGATCATCTCTGAGCTATCAAACGAAACCTGAAGATGATACCGAGCATACCCATCCCGGTAAAAGCTTACCTGGACTACCTCGATCTCAAGGGTTCAGGCCGAATTCCTCAAGCCCCCCCTTAGGAATTGCCTAACCTGGTTCATCCCGGCCAAAAACTCAAATTACACAAAGGTCCATTGACCCATTCCCGGACCTTAGGTCCTCCCGTGACGCATCGTAACTCCTGCACCTCACCAGGTGCTTTTGTTTCGTACCAGACACCCAAAACACATCTCGCACCGCATCGGTGCCCGCCTCGAGCCCATGGAACCCATAGCCCAACGAGGTCTTACATCCCATGGATGCTCAAAACAATCTCGGTGCCTCACATCTTAATCAAACACTGCATCCTCGATGCCCCGATGCCTAAGATACCTCAAGTAACTCGCATCCCTCGGATGCCCCAATGTCCAAGCACCTCAAACACTACCACAAAACTGGGTTTCCACAGCACCACCTTTTATCAGCGCTAAAAAAAGCGCTGATAAAGGGCACTTTTAATAGCGCTAAAAAAAGCGCTGTTAAAAGTGCCCTTTATCAGCGCTTTTTTTAGCGCTGTTAAAAGGGACCCCTTTATCAATGTTTTTTAGTAACGCTGATAAAGGGAGGGCTTTGTCAGCGTTTTTTACTAGCGCTGATAAAGTTTATATTTCAAAAAAAAAAAAATCATGAAAAATAATATATTGTTATATAAGTATATTTATATTGATATAAATATAATATATATATTTTAAATATGTTTTAGATAAGTATAAATAGATTATTACATTTAATATATAAGAAATTTAGTGAAAATGGATTTAAAATATTTTAAAAAATATTATTAATTAATATTTTCCTAATTATCATCGATTAATAATCATTTAATAACAATTTGAAGACACAAATAATAATAAAAAATTAATAAAAGATCTAAAATAAGTTGAAAATGTAACTCAAATTTCAAACGACCGTAACTTTTGATCCGGGTGTCTGTTTGAGCTTTACAGCATATCAAATCGAAGCTTGCGACGAGCTCTACGTGCTAGTGACTGAAGGGAACCTTCTGTTGTTGGATTGGTGTTGCCCAATCCGGTTGGGCCGAATGCTTGTGGCCCACAACTGTAGCGGTGCAGATTTCGGGGTCAACTTCACTGTAGCGCTTTTGACTTCCAGCCGACAGACACTATAGCGCTTTTGACAAAGTTGGCCGCCGATCACTGTTGCAACCCGGACTTCTTTTTCAGAACAGTGGACCATCTTCTTCATATGTAGCCCATTTCAGGCTAGGGTTTATTATTGAAAAAAACCCTCTGTAATTTGTGCTCCCGAATAGTGAAATATTCTGCCTCTCCCGTGGACGTAGGGATTATTCCCGAACCACGTAAATCGCCGTGTCCTTTGCTTTCTTTCGTTTTTTTCTCATTTCTGTCGTTGTGTCTCCCGGCGATTCCGCAACATCTGTCACATTTTCCGAGGCCCAAAAAGGCCCAGAAGGCCTCCAAAACTGAGTTTTTAGTCGGAATACCCCGATTTTTTAACATTCAAACAGGTATAACTTATGATCTGGATGTCCGCTAGGCCTATACCACATATCATATCGAAGATTGTTTCATTTTCTCCGATTTGACTGGTTGTGGAGTTGAAACAGACTTCTGGATTAGAAGTTATGCTCGTTTTAACATTCTATGACTTTTCAAATACACACATATATGTATTTACTCATAAATATATATATATATGTGTGTGTACGCGCGCGCACGTGTTGTATATATGTATGTATGTATGTATGTATTATTTATTTATAAACACATAAAAAACATATTTTATAAATGTATTTAAAACTAATCTTATAAATATATATTAATATACAAATAAATATACGGATAAAAAACTATAATTAAAACTATATATATAAATAAATATAAATATAAATTAATATAGGAATAAATATATATATACTAATATATGAATAAATATATATGTATTAATATAACTAAATATATTTATATTAATACAAATCTATATTAATATACGAATAAATATCACTATATATATATAAATAAATAAAAATATATATTAATATACGAATATATATATATATATATTAATATATGAATAAATATATATATATTAATATAACTAAATATATTTATATTAATATGAATCTATATTAATATACGAATAAATATAACTATATATATAAATAGATAGATATATCATTAAATAGAGAAAAAAACTAAATAGCTTAGTGGTAAAGGTGCAGGCACGCAAGGGGGGAGGTCTCGGGTTCGAGTTCGGGTGGAAGCAGAGAGGGGCGCGCGAGCATGTGGGAGATGCGTGGGCAAGGGCAGCGCGTGAGAGAGTGGAAGGGGGTCCGCCTAGCGCTGATGGGGGGGGGGGGTCAAGCGCTGTTAAAAGCTCCCCCTCACATTATATATTCTTTTTAATTTTTTTTTAATTTTTTTTGACTTTTATCAACACTTAAAAAAAGCGCTGATAAAAGGGGCTTTTATCAGCACTTTTCTGAGCCCTGATAAAATGGACCCCCCTTTTATCTTCACCTCGATTAACATTGTTTTTTAGCACTGTTAATGCCCTTTTCTAGCGCTGATAAATGCCATATTTGTTGTAGTGAAAATTCACATCCAACGATGCTCTTGATGCCAAACACCTCATACTCGCATCCAACGATGCTCCTGATGTCAAGCACCTCATACTCACATTCAAGGATGCTCTTGATGCCAAACACCTCATATATATACAATCACACACTCGAGCTGGTGGCAACCTACTGACCAGTGTCTGGTTAGTCCATGTACACCTTGTGCACTTCGTGCACTCAAAACAGACATGAGGCCATGCCAAAAGAAAACAAAAATGGAACCAGGCTACGCCCACGACATACCTTTGACTGTCGTCGGCTCACCAGCCTGCTTAGCCCTTGGCAGCTCCATGGCGTGCACCTGACCTGAAGCTCGACTGCCTGACGCCTGACCTGACTGCGATGCTGCTCCAGACATCGGCCACTGACCCCACTAACAGGTCCCACTGTTCACACACTCGAGATGATGCCAACCTACTAACCAGCGTTTGGTCAGTCCATATACAGCTTGTGTACCCCGTGCACTGAAAACAGACATGCCTCAACATGTCATGACAAAAGAAAACAAAAATGGAACCAGGCTACGCCCACAACGTACCTCTGACTATCGTCGACTCACCATCCTACTCAGCCCTTGGCAGCTCCACGATGTGCACATGACCTAAAGCTCGACTGCTCGACGCCTGACTTGACTGCGGTGCTGCTCTAGCCACCGGCCACAGACCCCACTGACAGGTCCCACTGTCTCTGCCACAACCTCAGCGTGCAGCAGAATCTCGGCTACTGCCACCTGATACCGATCTTGAACCGACCCCAGACGCCCGAGTCTGCCTCAGTCCCTGATTACCGGCTGTCTGAGAAGGCTTCCTGCAGAACCTCTCGAGATGAACGACCTGTCCACATGCACGAAACTCCTTTGGAGGTCGATCACACTGAGCCCAGACATGTCCTGACTGCCCACACTGGAAGCAAATCATAGAAGATCCAATGCGAGGTGTTCTAATTGAGTCCTTGACCTGACCGCCCTGCTGAAACTCATCCCGACCTCGTTTCCTGCCATCTGAACCATCACCACTGATATCACCTGAAGCCGCTGCCTGGCTCGAGAAAGACCCATCCGTTAGGTTGCCCTCGACTATGAGTGCTTGATTCACTGCCTTTGAGAATGAGGTTAGCCTAAAGATGTTTACCTGCACTCGAATGACGTGCCGTAAATCACCTTTGAAGCGCCTCACCCTCGAGGTTTCATCGCTTACCATACCAGGTGCGAAGTGAGACAATTCAATGAATGTTGCTGCATAGTCCATGACAAATATGTCACCCTGCCGAAGACCCAAGAACTCCAAAGCTCTCTCCATCCTTAGCATCTTTGGGAAAAAGTGCTTGAAGAACCTGACATCAAAATCCTTCTAGGTCAGTCCCTCGTGTCTGCTAACCTAAACATGCACATCCCGCCAGCGCTTTGCTAGCTCTTTGAGCATGTACGTCGCTAGCTTGACCCTCTGCCCTAGAGGCGTTTCGAGATGCTAGAAAATCATCTGCCTACTCTCGATTCAATTCTCAGCTTCTTGTGGACCACTCTCACCCTGAAAATGCGGCAGTTGCTGCAGTTGAAACTCTCGAGTCAGATAAGCCAGAGATGGCTTTGTTCCCTGAGCACTGCTGTCGAAGCCCTGGATCACACGAACCAGGCTCGCTCGGAGCTGCTCATTGAGCCACGACCCAAACCCTGTAAGATCTGACAACTTCCCTGCCTGCGCTGGGACCTGAACCTGAACCTGTACCTGCAGCTCATGCTCAACCCGAACCTCAGGAGTCTGAATCTACTCATGCTCTAGCAGCACCCTGTCCTCGCCTGTCTGATGCTCCATTCGAGCTGTCCAGGAGGAACCCGCTGAATACTATAAATGGTCAGACAACCCATATATATATATAACAAATATATATAACGCAGATAGGGAAAGTAGTAAAATACAACACATCCTCACTACCGTTACTCTCTTTCATTGCAACCAAACAATGCTTTAAAACCATTTCACAAGTTCCCTTTGGCAATACTATTCCATTCCACATATCCACGATACCAACAATGCATGCTTTGTTATGACAGTTCCATACTCATAAGCGGTCTCTCATTGATCTACCATGTTGTCACAAGGTAATTATTTCCCATGTTCCATTACCCTTTGGCACCGAGCACAAGGTCATATTCAACCAAGTCTCGTAAATGCAATATGAACACACACACCAAGTATGCTCAAAACCATGCCAATACCAATATGCCAAAATCATTTCAATAAAACAATCTTTTTATTGAAAATCCTTTTTCCAACAATCCATTTCAAAATTCCAGCAAATCCATATTTTAAAACTAACATTTTAAAATCAAGAAACCAAATCACTTTGCACAACAAATCTCCACAATTCCACAATTTCACAAAAAACCATAATCGTCACTAAATAAGATTTATAACATGATTTGCACCAAGATTTCACAACTAATTTCAAACAATTAAATCAATATGAAACTAAGCCAATCAATTTAGTTAGAGGAGTTGAGAGTGAATCCACAAACCTCGAGAGTTTTGGCGAAAATGATAAATGGCACGAAAAACATCACAAAACCGGGTTGAAACTCCATAAACCCACCTTAGTTCTCTTACCCTAGCAAGAACCAAACCAAATTTAGACTTATTTGGCATCCACAACCTTAGATCTACACACAGCAGGCGTAGATCTAAGAAAATTAGAAAAGGGATGAAGTAGATCTAAGGAAATACATGAAGAACGATCAAGAACGATCGCATACCGTAAGAAATTGGCTTCTAATCACCAAATGAAGCCTTCAAATCACCTCGGGATCAATGGAAGAACCTTCCTTGACCATTGGAGAAGCAAAATCCCCAGTTAGGGCTACAAAGGAGGAGGAATGCGGCATTAAACATTAAGGCCGACCTAGATCCACCTTTTAAGGTGGTGGTTTTGACATGCACACAGTTTAGTCGCACAGTTAGGCAAACCGTGCACCAACTGTGTGTTAGCCGCTGCCTTAAAGATGACCCTTGCACGGTTGGCTCACATGATTACAAAACTGTGTGCCAACCGTGTCAAATTTCACTGTCCACAAAAGAACAACACGACACGATCTCTCTTAGGACTTCGCATGGTTTGTACAAACCGTATGCAACCCATGCACCTTCCATTTTCCCCTGTTTCACTGTGCACGGTTTTTTGGAGGTGTTGCACGATTTTCCCAAACCATCAACCAACCGTGAACCTATAGAAAGGCCTAAAAAACACTTAACAAGTTCTATAAACTCTCCCTACTTTCACCCTTATACTTTATAAACATCAAAAGTATAATAAAAGGGCTACATACCAGAAATCGGGGGTGCTACATTCTCCCCACCATTGGTCTTTCCATCATCGGAAAGTAGAAAACCATCGTTGCCCTGAAAAAGTTTCGGCCATTGCTCTTTTATTTCTTTCTCGCGTTCCCAAGTCTCTTCCTGAATCTGACCATGTTGCCACAAAACCCGCACTAGGCCGATGCTTTTTCCACGCAAGACTTTTTGTTGCCTATCCACAATCCACACTAGGATATGTACCAACGAAACATACGACTCTAGGTCAACACAATCCCATCTGATCACATGGTCAGGATCAGGTTGATACTTTTTCAACTGAGATACATGGAACACATTATGCACCATATTGAACCGTGGTGGCAATGCTAAACGATATGCCACCTCACCAACCTGTTCCAGTACCTGAAAAGGGCCAATGTATCAAGGAGACAACTTTCCCTACTTCCCGAAATGATGACGTCCAAGCCTTGGAGAAATCCTTGAGAATACATGATCACTCACCACGAACGACAACGACCATCGATGATGATCTGTATACGATTTCTGATGACTCTGAGCCGTTTCTATTCTCTTTCTGATCAATTGAATCTTCTCCGTTGTTTCTTAGACAAGGCTTGACCAACTAGTGAAGTTTCACCTATCTCCACCCAACATAGTGGAGAACGACAAGGACGTCCATACAATGCTTCAAAAGGAGCTATATGTATTGAGGCCTGATAGGTGTTATTATATGAGAACTCCACCAATGACACATGCTCTTCCCATGAGCCACCAATATTCATTACACAAGCCCGCAACATGTCTTCCAATGTTTGTATCATCCTTTCGGATTACCCATCTGTATGAGGATGATACATCATACTCATAGTTAATTGAGTCCCAAGGGATTTCTGTAAGGGTTTCTAGAAACGAGATGTGAACCTCAGATCCCTGTCTGATACAATCGAAACTGGTATGCCATGTCTCTTTACCACTTCTCAGATATAGATTTTGGATAGGTCCTCCACCGCATGAGTTTCACAAATAGGGATGAAATGAGCCGACTTGGTGAGTCAATCCACTATTACCCATATGACATAGTGTTTCCGAACCATTCTTGGGAGACCTGTGACAAAATCCATAGCTATCTGCTCACATTTCCATACTGGGATGAGTAAAGACTGCAACATACCTGCTGGTCGCTGATGTTTTGCCTTAACTTGCTGACAAGTTAAGCCCTTTGAAACAAACTCAGTCGCCTTCTGTTTCATACCGTTCCCCCAAAACTGTGCCTTCAACGCCTTATACATCTTTTGTATTCCAGGATGAACAACCCATCTTGAATAGTGATAAACACTTAGAAGTTTCTCCTAACAAGCCATAGGTACAACCATCCGATTCCTGAAGCACAACACTAAACTTCCATCCAGCCTCCAGCCCTCAATGGTCTCCCCACCATTGAGTTTTGAATTCACTGCCATGCATTCTGCATCAGATGTCTATGCTTCTTTAACCATCTTTTCTAAATCAGGAACTACCACAACTGAGAAGAAAATCGTAACATTGCCTCGGTCTTCACATTCCACATGCATATCGGCTAGGACCGACATCAACTGCTACTCATCTGAAGTTTCTTTCACCAACTGAGCATACAACTTTCTACTTAATGCATCTACCACTGTATTGCCTTTACTCGGTGTATACATCAACTCAAATTTGAACATTTGGAGATACTCTATCCATCTTAATTGCCTCATATTCAAATCTCGTTGTGAGAAAATATATTTCAAGCTCTTATGATCCATGAACATAGTGAATTTCTCACCAAAGAGATAGTGACACCAAGTCTTCAAGGCATGGACAACTACAACTAACTCTAAATTGTGTGTTGGGTAATTCTTTTCATGCACCCTTAATTGCCTTGAGCCATAAGCAACAACATGGTCTCCTTGCATGAGAACACATCCCAACGTCGATCCCGAAGCATCATAGTACACCACGTACCCTTGTCCTGATTCTGGTAAAATCAAGATAGGTGCTGATGTAAGATAAATTTTCAACTCTTGGAAAGATTTCTGGCATTCTTCAGTCCATTAAAATGGAATGTTTTTCTTTATCAAAGCTGTCATAGACGAAGATATCTGTGAGAAGTCACGCACAAAGCGTCGGTAATAACTATAACAAAAGAATCCACATATCTCTGAAATATCCGATTCATCAATTCCATAAAGACTGCTGGTGCATTTGTAAGACCGAAAGGCATTACCACATATTCATAATGGCCATATCTGCTTCTGAATGCAGTTTTCAGAATATCCTCCTTTTGAACTTACAATTGGTGATATCCTGATCGCAAGTCATTTTTGGAGAACCACTGAGCTCCCCTCAATTGATCAAACAGATCATCAATGCGTGGAAGTGGATATCTATTATTTATCGTAACTTGGTTTTGCTTACGATAATCGACACAAAGCTGAAGAGTTCCATATGCTTTCTTTACGAATAAGATTGGTGCTGCCCATGGAGATGTGTTTGGCCAAATGAAACCCTTTCTTTCCAGCTCTTCCAACTTCACTTTCAGCTCCCTTAATTCCGTTGGTGTCATCCAATAAGACGAAAGGGAAATCAGATTGATCCCCAGAAGGAGATCAATCGTAAAATCCACTTCCCTTATAGGTGGTAACCCTGAGAAGTTCTTGGGAAAAACATATGGGAATTGATCCACAACTATTGGAAAACTGTGATCCTCGATCTCTTCCATTGCTACTAAAGTCAACGCCGCCAATTGGTAAGAGATTTTTCCCACTGTTGGTGCCCACAAGCCCGTTGTACCTGTATTTACAACCCAATCTCCTTTAGAGAGATGCTCGACACCATCCTCTGTTATGAAGCTGACTGTCCTTCTATAACAGTCTATGTGAGTCTTGTACATTGTCAACCAATCCATACCCATGATTACATCATAGACATCCATCTCCAACACCGAGAAGTCCCATTTTAGCTCAGCTCCAACATTTATTGAAGATGCTCTACACAGAAAGGCTCGACATTCTCTTTCCCCAAGAGGAGTTTGAAGTTTTATCACAGGAGTCATCATCTTAAGTTTTAAACTTAGTAAATCAACAACATGAGAAACAATGACGGAATGAGATGCATCAGTATCAAACAACACTTGCATGATGGTAGAGTTCAAAAGAATCATACCTCGCACCGTAGATGGTCCAGCCTGATCATCCACAATCACCTGCTCAGCTCCATATAATTGTTTTGTCGCTGCACTCTGCTCCTTGTGGCCTTACTGAGGCTGCCCTTGTTGAGTAGTCATGGTATTTCTAGAATCACCATTGCTAGATCCGCATTGCTGACAAGACTGATTCTGCTATCCTCGCCCTGTCAAAGCATACGATGCTTGCAACAATTGAGAAGTGTCTCGAGCACCCGACTCGAAGCACTACGATAATAGCACCTAAGATGTCCCATCTTGTTGCAATCATGACATGCTCTTGGTGGTGTTGTACACTCTCGCTTCATGTGGTCGAATGAACCACATTGGAAACATTCCGCTTTTGTCATGGGTTTCAGAGGAAGATTCATCGATCCAACTGTCTGATTCTGATTTCTACTCTCCCCTTGGAAGTAGGTGTCTCTCTTCCACTTACTTCTAGCATTAGAGTTCCCACCATTTCCCATGGGTATCAACATACTTCCTCCTCCCAATGATCCTGAGATATCCCATTCAGCGACCGTTGCTCTATTGACCATCTCTGTATAGTCGGTAATACAGAGCACAACAATCTTCGTGCGAATCTCCCGCCTTAGCCCTGATTTAAAGATGCGTGCCTTCAAGGACACACTCGCGACAACTTCAGGTGCAAAGTAGACTAAATTCATGAATTTAACCGTATATTAAGTGACATAGATATTTTCTCGCTTCAGGCTGAAGAAATCCATCATTTTTTGAATCTTGAACGTATGAGGATAGAATTGTTTATTGAACAATTCCTCAAAATCCTCTTTGCACTGCTAGTTCCCACCATTGGTGTGCAAGATCCTCGAGCATATATGTGACCGGCTTGAACTTCAACTCTGCTTGTGTGCAGATGATATCGAAGATACGATCCATCCTGTTCAGCCATTTCTTTGTCTTTTTTGGTTCAGAATCACCCCAAAAGATGGGTGAATTCTGTTTCTGGAAATGGACGGAATGGTCCACTTGTCTTGGCTCATCCCTTTGGTTCCCTGTGTCCACAACTTGAAATACTTGGACGATACTCTGAACTAGTTGTTGGTTCACCTGTGGTTCAGGTGCAACCACATTCTCTACAGCTTCTTTCAGTTGGTTTCTTCTATGCATACCAGGTGCCATTTTCTAAACAAACCAAAACCTCATAAGTCTCACTCTCTAGTAATTGGAGGCTTAACTTTTCAAATTCTATCACATTAATTATCACAACATTTCTTTCCAAAATCAACCATATTCATGTTCAACCATTTTTGAAAACTTTCAACTTGCTTTTTGAAAATGAAACCATTTTCAAAATACCATAACCATGCTCTTTTCAAAATATTTCATTTGAAAAAAAAGTTTCATAATTTTCAAAAATCAGCACTTTTGCACAAAATATAAATCATTACTCAAAATGATGTATGCACTTCTATTGGGAAGTCATTCCTCTAATGCATGATATGCTCATCTCATTGGCTAAACCCATGACAATGAGATTGAAAATCCTATAAGTGTCTCCAAAACACTCATGTATCCAACTCTGTGGTAACTTGAAGTTCAACATAAAAAGGTTAGCTACATCTTTTTATGATCTACATTTCAAGTTCCGACAATCCTACTCCTCTCAAAGATATAACCCCAGGAATAGACAAGAATAAATTCAACTCCAAGACTGACATTTTCATTTGTCTCAAACTAACTTTGGACCAAACAAAACTGATATCATTTGTAACATCCCGCCCCTTATCATTGGCTTGAGAGGGCGATGAGACGTTACTTGGTCTTAAGCGACATCTCCAAGATGCCAAAGGCTGACAATAAATGCCGAAGGGTTTCAAAACATGTGGGGGACGATTTACCCTTTAAGAATAAAACAACTAACCATCCAAACCAAAACAAATAAACCACTATATGATGCATGATAATTATGAAAGGCAACTCAACATTTCATATATCAAAATCATACTCAAATCAAGTGCCACAACGGAAGACTACAACATCAAATTAAACAACATAAGATGACCAATAAAACTCCAAGATGACCCCAAGACTCCATGCTCCACAATCTCCATGCTCCAACATCACCAAACAACCCAAGTATCACAAAGTAGTGCTAAAAACGTGTGATACTTTACCTTTTCCCATGTCTCGGTAGATGGCATCTGCAAAAGCACCCAAGTGCCAAAGTAGGGGTGAGTACTAAAACTCAGTAGGGTTTTCCCAACAAATTCCTTACACCACTAGGGTAGAAGAGTTAACACCATTTATATAAAACAGTTTATATAAAACAATTTCTAAAACAATTTATAACCAAATATAAACAACTTCTAAAACAGTTCATAACCAAATATAAACAAGTGCTACATCAACCAAATTTCCTGCAAAATCCATTTTCAAGAAAACAACCAAACAATGCTTTAAAACCATTTCACAAGTTCCCTTTGACAATACCATTCCATTCCACATATCCACAATACCAACAATGCATGCTTCGTTATGACAGTTCCATACTCATGAGCAATCTCTCGTCGATCTACCATGTCGTCATAAGGTAATTATTTCCCATGTTCCATTACACCTTTTGCACCGAGCACACAATCATATTTCAACCAAGACTCGTAAATGAAATATGAACACACACACAAACCAAGTATGCCCAAAACCATGTCAATACCAATATGCCAAAACTATTTCAATAAAATAATCTTTTTATTGAAAACCCTTTTTCCAATAATCCATTTCAAAATTCCAGAAAATCCATATTTTAAAACTAACATTTTAAAATCAAGAAACCAAATCACTTTGCACAATAAATCTCCACAATTCCATAATTTCACCAAAAACCATAAATCGTCACTAAAGAAGATTTATAACATGTTTTTCACCAAGATTTCACAACCAATTTCAGACAATTAAATCAATATGAAACTAAGCCAATCAATTCTAGCAAGAGGATTCGAGAGTGAAGCCACCCACCTCAAGAGTTTTGACGAAAACGATAAATGACATGAAAAACATCACAAAACCGAGTTGAAACTCCACAAACCCGCATTTGATCTCTTCTCCTAGCAAGAACCAAACCAAATCTAGACTTATTTGGCATTCACAACCTTAGATCTACCCATAACGGGTGTAGATCTAAGAAAACTAGAGAAGGGATGAAGTAGATTTAAGGAAACACATGAAGAACGATGAAGAAAAATCACATACCATAAGAAATCGGCTTCTAATCACCAAGTGAAGATTTTAGATCAACTCTGAATCGATGACAGAACCTTCCTTGACCCCTTGAGAATCAAAATCCCGAGTTAGGGATGTAAAGGAAGAGGAATGAGGCATTAAACATTAAGGTCGACCTAGATCCACTTTTGAAGGAGGTGGTTTTGACCTGTGCACGGTTTAGTCGCACAATTAGGCAAATCGTGCGCAAATCGTGCGTTAGCCACTGCCTTAAAGATAAACCTTGCACAGTTGTCTCACACTGTTACAAAACCATGCGCCAACCGTGTCAAAGATCACTGCCCACAAAAGTAAAACATGACATGGTCTCTCCTAGGACTTCGCACGGTTTGTAGAAATTGTGTGCAGCCCGTGCGCCTTCCATTTTTCCCCTGTTTCACTGTGCACGGTTTCCTGGAGGTGTTGCACGATTTTTCCAAACTATGCACCAACCATACACCTGTAGAAAATCCCCAAAAAACACTCAACAAGTTATCTAAACTCTCCCAAATTTCACCCTTATACTTTATAAACATCAAAATTATAATGAAAGGGTTACATATCAAAAACCGGAGGTGCTACAAAATTGATGCTAAATGAAATTTTATTTGAATGTAATAGTCTATGTGTTGTAGGGATTGATAAAAAATGTGATGTATAATAATGCTTGTTGAGAATAATAATAAAAAGGCACGTTAAATATGAATAGTTCTTCCCTCAGTTTTTTAAAACCTGATTTATGCTATAGAACATGCTTAAACATTTTTTATACCATGTTATAGATGATGCCTTAGGGTTTTCATAGTTGGAAACTATGAATAATGAATCTAGTTAATTCAGAATAAAATAAAAATCAAATTTTTGATAAGACAATTCTTGAGTTCGTGAGTGATGTTTTCTTAAGATGGTTGAATGCCTTATGTTGGGGGTCTTGAGAGCCCATTTTCAAGTAAAGGATGAATGCTATATTTTAGGGCATGTTTTTCCCTGTGGATTAAACTTTTTTTCTTTCTCACTTCTGATGTACTCTAGATGTGAGCCTTTCTATGTGATATGTGCATGGTATGGTTGAGCATAGGATGACTGATGAGATGTGGGAAGGGAGTCCCGGATGATGTGGTAGCTGTTGAATCCTGTGGTGGCGAGATACATCGAGATATGCATATGGGTGTTAGAGATATCACCAGAGGTGATGGAACATGTTAAATTTGGGCTTAAATGTTGATGTGATAATGTTGGATGACTTCTTTATAATGAATATGTTTAATGATCGATGATTGTGTTGCTTCTTTGTCTTTATTCCTTTCCCCACTTCTCTGGGAGATGGATGTGCTTGGTTTCATTTCTTGTGGTGGTAACATAAGATGGATTTCATAGAGTACATATAAATATGGAATGGTTAATTATGTATAACAAATGTTTAACCCATGGGGTTGGTTGTTCATAGAATGCAAAAGAGATGATCTTGATAAACTATAGACTCAGTTTGATTATTCTTAGAGGTAATAGACTTCATTCTGATGATTAATGTAATGTAATTTGGGTTAATGTTGATGGTAAATTTATGGATAATAAATTATTTAACAAATGGTTTATAGTAAAAATGAATGATGCAATTTAATGTAGCTCCTTAAAATATTTGTGTGCTAATAGGATATCTAGTCCATAATAGTGGAATTCGAGTGTCCGATTGATGATAGATGTAGTTGAGCTTATGACTAGGTTATTCCCATAGTGTGGTTATGAGATATATTATATATTGTCTATTCAGCGATTTCATATTTTACCCTATCCACGTCTCTATGGGAAACTGATACCCAGTGGACTCTAGGAGGGTGTTTTTCCCAACATCCAATGAGATGCTGGATGGTTGACTACCCCTACTGACCCCACTCTCTTTTCTTGGTAGTATTATGTGATGGTATGCACAGTGGTTAGTTTTTCCACATGTGTTTGTAGATGGATGTGATGGATTTTTGTTATTTCATACACTTGAATCTCTAGATATATTATCTAAAGTATTATTATAGTTATGATGTTTGTGGGATGTGATGTATCGAGGTATGTCACTCAGTGTATTTGTCATGATGGATTGAGGTATAATACCCGATGTATGATACACGTGGTATGAGCTGTAGTGGATCTTGGAAACTTCTTAGTTAATATATGATGATTTGATATGTGATGATGTGATGCATGAGGTGCATATTGTGATAATTAACCCATATTTATTTTGGAAGACTTACTTTTGGAGAGATATGGCCCAAGATGTATGGCGTTGGGGTAAAGAAGAAAACTATTAGGGAAGCGGTAGCTAGGTACACTTTTTATTTCATTAAGATATCCCATGATTCCTTGTATGCAATACTTGGCGAGAGATAACCATGGTGTGGCTGGGTACATATTATACATGTTTAGGTGATGATTTAGTTTCACTTGTTATTCACTGGGCTTTAGTATACTTTATTTATTTTTTGAATGATAGACTTTATGGAGGTTCCTATTGAGTATACTTTTATACTCACCCCACATATATAAACTATTTTTCAGGTCAAAAGGAGCAGGTTGGAGATCAGTTTGGATATTAGCAACTCATGGTTTTGCAGTTGATGTTTGGGCTTCATGGTCACCATTAGGTTGACCTTTTTCATATTTGTAGTTTTCTTTTTGGTTGATTTGGTACTTTATGACATTACACATATGAATATGGGATTTATTTTATATATTAGAGAATGTTTTGATTATTTTATCCATCTCATCTCCCTATTTTTTCATGTTCTTTTATAGGGTAATGCATCCGACATGTATGTTTTTATACCCTCGGTGCTTGTCACCAACTCGAGGCCCACTCAAGGAGGGACTCTGGTGGTCACCATCCTCTATCTCTCATTGATGGACCATAAAGGGTACTATATGGGGGGAGGGGGGTATTGATAGAGTGACATCAATGGTTCAAGATGAGGGATAGAATGGAGTATGGAGTATGGAGTATGGAGTTAGGAACAAGTGAAGACTAGATGAGATGGTAGGGAAATGATGTCATATATGTTTATCAAGTGATGTAAACATGGGAGACTGGTTGGAACATGAGTATTTAGGACCTCCTTTTATCTGATGCATGAACCTTTATGTTTACCGAACCTGCTAAATGAAGTGTTTCTAGTTGTGTGGTAGAGTCTTAGGAATAGATCGTGCATCATTCATCGCTGTGCCTGTGATTGAAATGGGTATACCATGGGATATGTTAAAACCATAAATAAAATAATGAATCAAATAATTAATTAATGATAAAATTTCCATCTTCTAAGTTTAAGAGTGTAACCGTTTGGTCTTGTTATAGGTATGGATCTAGGTTAATGTCCTCATCTGGTTTACACCAAATATGTTCAATAAGATATATCCGATGATCACTATAGAGTAGAGGGATATGATGATGACACTTTACAGAGGACACTCAAAGAGTTTTAGTGCTGGTGTATTCTAAAGGAGTAAAATATTTTGATTCAGTCATAGAAGACTAGTTAGAGGAGGTTGAGATTGCCTTTAGTTCAATTCGTCCTGGGAAGGAGAACTTGGTTTCGTTTTCTGTGATTATGCTTTGTGGGGAAGCGAGGAATTGATGCATCTTATTCCTCATGGATCATGAGGAGTCAGTAGTTTTATGGGACATGTTCTGAGACCACTTATGAGTAGATTTTCTTTCTTTGACTGTGAAGAGAACACGTCACCAGGAGTCGCATACCCTTCGGTGGGAGAGTTCCATTGTGTGGGAGTTAGGGATCCATTTTAGGGCCCTTTTGCGATATGCTTCAAAAGTGTTTCTAGATGAGGAAACCAGTTTAAAGAATTTTGAGGAGGCTTTGTATCCAAAGATATAGTGCCATGTCACCCCATTTATGTTGTCTACTTATCTCAAGGTGCTATCAAGAAGAGATGTTATTAAGAGGATGTAGGTCCGAACTGGATAATCATGAGACATGAGTCATCAAGATTCTTCATGATGAACAAAATTGGTCTGGGTTTCCCAGTTTTCTAGATATAAGTTCCTTCGGTCAGTAGGGGTATGTGTCAGCCATGATCATATCATTTCCTCAGGGGTGGAAAATCTCAGACCTATACTAAGGGATAAAATAGTTTTTTTGTTATGGAGGTTGAGGTCATCGACAGTGAGAGTGCCTGACCATTCTGAACTATTAGTGCACACTAGATGTTCTGCTTCTGGTTACTCTATTGGGGTAGTTTCAACCAAGAAAAAAGTAGCCATGAATTCTAGTTTGGGATCAGCAGAGAGGAGATGGGGAAGGAATATGACAACCTTGAGATGTTCCTTGTTCTCAAAGAGTAGAGCACGACCATGGAGGTGGTCATTATCAAGGTTCGAGAGGCCACAATGCTGTTCACACTCAGCTTCATGCTCTAGTGTAGCCCACAATAGCGTCGTTATAGGTACTCATATATTTTTTACAAGGTATCATGCTTTGTTTGATTTTGGAGCTACACACTTCATTACATCACCTTCCCCCATCCTTGTTTTTGGACTTGAGAAATAAATTTTTTTCATGACCTTGGTGTTGACTACACTAGTTAGAGGTCAAGATGACTTATATGAAGTGAGTAGAGATTTTGTTCTAATGATGTACAAAAAATAATATTTTGGAGAAATCCTATAATTACAAATACAACCATATGAAATTATCCTAAGAATGTATTTATTGTATTCAGTGAAGACTATTGTGGATTTCTTCAGGAGACATGTTGTATTCGTTGATTCCAATAGAGAGCCAATGGTGTTTGTTGGAAAGCAAGACCCTTGGATGGGTCAGAGGCATGTTCCTTCCTTGTCTTCCTTGATGGTCGATCTTATGTTGAGATTGTCCTAGGTTCAATAGTTAGTGCTTCACAAGGTTGTGGAAGAGTAACCCTATTTCTTTCCTAAATAGGTTGTAGTGCTACCCCCTTAATGGGAGATTGTGTTTTGGATCGATCTATAATTGGATGTTTATCCTATATTGATGTCTCTATATAGGATGATACCATTAGAGTTATGAGTGATCTGAATGTAACTCGATGATCTATTGTATTATGGTTTTGTTTGGTTGAGTGTGTCACCTTTTGGTGCACAAGTATTGTTCATGAATAATTCAAATGGTTGTTTTCTTATTTATATTGATTATCATTTCTTGAATCACGTGACATTAAAGAAACACTATCCTATTCCATAGATTGATGACTTATTCGATCATATAAATGGAGAATGTTGACTCTCAAAGATTGATATGTGGTCGGGATATCATCAGATGTGTGTAATGTATAAGGATATTCCAAAGGATACATTATGATGTCGTTATTGGAATTAAAATTTTATTATGATGTCATTTGGTGTAATTAATTATCTCAAAGTATTCATGGGTTTAATGAACACATTTTTTATAGTTACTGGATGTGTTTCTGGTGATTTTCATCGACGACATAATTATGTACTCTATATCTGAGGAGGATCATGTAGAGCATCCACGTACTATTTTAGGACTCCATGGTCATCATAAGCCGTATGGGAAGTTAACAAAGTGTGAGTTATGGGCTCGTGGAGTTTTTTTCATGGGGGATGTCATGTCCAAGTAGGGAGTAACCGTGGAACCTTTGAAGATGAAGGCAATGGTTTCTTGGGCATCCTCTAAGATAATGGTATAGGTGTAATGTTTCCATTATCATGTTGGATATTATAGGAGGTTTATATATGATTTATCCTAGTTTGATACTCCTCTAATAGCTTTGTCCAAGAAGGATCTGGTATTCTCACGGACTGACCAGTGTCAGGCAGCTTTGGAGTACCTAAAGGAGAAGTTGGTCAGTACTCCAGTTCTTTCATTGACATTACAGGGAGTTTAGTTAGAGTTTTTTTTGAGATTCATCACATCTTCATTAGTTCAATGTTCTAATATAGATGAGATCAGTTCTTTTTTATGAGTCTCAACTGTTATGTTCCACCCATGATGTAACACCTCAAGATTTTATGTATCTTTGAATTTAATCTCTGTGATAGATTACGTTTCACTCAACACTAAATTTAAATGAACAATAATATATTATTAAAATATTATTATTTAATATAATAAAATATAACCTAGCCATTAAATTGGAGATTATGAATAGTATTAACTAACTTATGAAAATATATGTCGAATTCATTGGTTAAAAATTAATTATAAATGAATATAAGAAACAATTGAATATAATGAGAATGTTTTTATAAAAACTATTTTTATGCTTACAAAGGAATTTTATCCTAAAAAATTAAATTAATAACTATTAGTGAATGATATTAATGAAATATATATTTTATATATTCAATCAAATATTTTTGGCATTCATCTAATATATTTGATAGACATAAGATAGGAACAAACCCAATATTACATATAAAAACCTATATTTTTATAAAGACAATTTTACTGCCTTTTGATGAAGAACCTATTTTAAATCAAATTTTTGACACTTTTATATATTATATTTGATAAAATAAACTTCTTATTCGAAGTAGGAGTATCAAAATTTACTTTGTTTGATTTTTTGGTATTTTTCTAATAGGTTTCATGTTTTGATGAATAGTAAAAAATAATGTATTTTAATTGAAAACTACTTTTTCATCAAATTTATTTATAGTATTAAATTATATTTTTGGATGGTTTTAAAGTATAATTAGATCATGTTTTTATCAGATAATCCAATTTAGGTCATTGGAATCAATTTTACATTGAAATTGGATATAAAAACGTTGTGAACTTTTGAACGTTTTTACTTTAAAAACCATTTTCTCACCCCATCAATAGGATTAATTTTAAATTAATTAATGCAACTTATTTTTTTTGAATTTTTAAAAATGGATTCCATATTTGGATTCAGTGAGTCCAAATTATGTAAATAGTTTTCTTTTATTTTTGGGCATATGAATAATAAATTTAGTAATATTTTAATTACCATGGTCAAAGGTAAATCAAGTAATTAATGGTAAAAATAAATTATAAAATTAGCCTAAAACTTGTCCTAATTTTATTGTATGAGTGATTTTCGACAAAAATCTTCATTGGGACGATTTTATGGCCTCTTGGAGCCACTTGAATGAATTTAAGGCTTTTATAGTATTTTATTCTAAGTCCAATATGTCTTACTCATGTTTCTAATAAGTATTACATTTTTTCTGTATGATTATTAAGAAGATATCTTCAAATATAAATATTAATTGTAAAGATAAAATGTTTATCAACATAATAGTAATTTATTTATAATTTTTAGGAAATAAATAATTAAATTAAATAGTGACACAATGATGATGCAATAATTTCTTAATTAATGGGAGAATCAAATAAATGATATTAAAAATATTAAAATAAATATAATTTGATATAATTGACATAATCCAAGAATTTTATATATTACTTTGACATGTTATGGTTTAGTTAATTGAGTTTTTTTTGAAGATATCAAGTTATAAAATTTTTAAAAAATCATACATTGAATAGTGTCAAAATTGACATTATTGATATTTTAAAATACATAATATTTTATTAAATTATATAAAATTCATAAAAATATAAAATTAAACCAATTTATTTGGATAAGTCTTAAAATTTATTCAATGGTCCATTTATGGTTCGTTTGGGATTTTATAGTAACTATATTAACCCTTAATGAGTAAAAAGAAAAGTTGTCACGGTAAGAGTTAAAGATTTTAACTAAGGGTTAAAGGAAAAAATAAGGGTAATAATGTGACTTAAACTTTTCTAACAATTAATGTTTGAGAGGATTTATAACCATACTAATATTATATTAGAAATAAATCAATTTGGATCCATTTGAAATATAAATAGAAATTGAATTAATTTAATAGTTTTGGAGTTTCCAAAAGTACCCCTCACTTTCATTATAAAAGGAAACCTCCTCCCTCACTTCATCCCACCACTTTGAGACTTCTATATCGACCAACCCCTACCCAAATAAGATCCAAAATTCCCTATATTCATCTTAGAAGACTATCTTTAGGTAGAAATCCATTCAAGGAATCCTTTTGATATAAACCAAAAGGAGTTACCTGAAATTGAGGTAACGTTCTTCAACGACCGCTTTAGTTTTATTTATTTCCTCACTCATTAATTTCTTATTATTTAATGTTTATATAATAACCTCAGTATCCTCAATATAATGAGATGTTGTTATATTAAGGTTTCAATCTACACTCACACACAATTCCATCTAATGGGTAACAAACATACTATTTTTGTGTACGGAGAACTACCGCCTCACGAAATGATGATTGCTCATTTTTCCTTTACCACTTTTCATGGTAGGTCATTGTGAAGAACACACTATTTTTATATGATATATGTATGATATTATTGTCTTTATACTTCTTTAATTATTTTATAACACATACCTTTATACTTTCCATTTTTTGTAAATACGATAACATCGTCTGTGGAAGTATGAACTATCACCTCCTCAAAGCAACGTGATTCATTCACACTATACATGGAACATATAAAGGATGGTTTTAATAAATATATATGATATATATGACATAAATATTATAATGTAGTTATAATATACATATATATCATTTACTTTTCATTCTTTTAATATGACAAAGAAATAAAAGCAGTGTTCATGCGTATGTACGACCTACTGTCTCCGTGAACGATGCATTTCATTTCTTATCTCCAAAATTTTATGAATTATTATAAATAAATATATACTGAATATAAATAATATTTAAAAATTGTTTACATTCTGTATATGATGAAACCATGATCTAATTAATAGGAACAACAAATAACAAGTCAAAAGGTACTCGAGAAACTAGGCAATTAACACTCGAAATAGTGGAAATAATGCAAGAATGTTAATAAATGGGTAATAAGATATTATAAAATGATAATATATGATATCATAAATATTAATATGGTTATTTAATATGTTATTAACAATATTAAAACCATTATACATGAGGTTAAAGTGTGATCACCCAAAACGAAATTCAGGGTAAGAGATCTTTGTCTCACTTTTATTTCTGTGGGACACATGCCTTATACACTACTTATTTATTTTGTGTGGTGTATATACCACCCAGGAATATATTTTATGAGTATTATTATAAATATTATGGTATTTTAATATCTATATAATCATATTTCTTTCATGTTAATATGATTATACTTATTTTAAATTGATATGTATTTATTTTACAATCTCACAGTTATTTGGGATTATTTGTGTTTAAGTCTCCACAGGGGAATATTTCACTTCCATGTTAGTGTTTTCTAAAAAACTTTTCAAAAATATTTTTACTATTCTACATTGATAGTTTAAAGTCATTTTACCCCCTTTTGAATTTTTACAAAATGCTTTAAAAAAGAAGCTTCCCGTCGTTTTCCAAAATAAGGCACTTTATGAATTTTATTAAAAAAGTAAAAGGAATGTTTTTTTAACTTATACGACATGAAAAGAATTTCCTACCATCATGAAGTCCTAATTTTTTGAAGATTCCTTTACAATTTTATAAGGTTATTTTCAAATAAAATGTTTTATTTTATAAATGTGCGACCTTTTAAATAAACGATTTCAAAGTGGTAAGAGATTTGTCTCGATTTACATTCCATTGAGACTTAATTGTTGTTATACACTAATTCACTTTTATATGGTGTATATACTTCACTTTGAAATATTATATCATGAATCTCCTTATTCTCATGATATTTTAATATTAATTTAATGTTATTATTTCACCGAGTTTATGATTTAAATGTTTCAAATTGGTATGTGACACTTTGGAATGTTTAAAGATTAATTTCCTCAAAAACATTTTAATGATATTTCAATGGTATTTCCATTCATCAACATTAAGAAACCTTGTTGTTACTTATCCTCCACTGGGGAATTATTGATAAATCTATATACTTTATTCAATATGGATATTTGATAAGGCATATTGTTTATTATTTGAATCGATTATTCGATATGAGGAATGATTTGGACAGGTACGACACGGGTGGGGCCCGATTATAAATAGCCCCTCAATGCATTGATAGTCTCATGAGATAAAATAGTTGGCCAAAATAGATGTGTTTTTACCCGATATGCTAAACCGTCTTGTGAAAGTTCTCGATGGTAAAAGTTTCATGTACCTAGGAAACATGGAATCCAATAATTAAACATTTCTTTCATTTAGACTCAATTATTATTCATCAATGAGATTTTGCATCGACATATCTATAGATGCATTCTATTATCAGTTAGTTGATTTATAAGACACGTGTTTTAGTTTTTTACCCTACCATATTTTTTTTCTTATCTAGTTATTTGAATGACATGTTTTATCAGTTATTTATCTTTCCATGTTGATTTGTTTACATTGATTTATTACCGATTCCACTTTACCGACCCTTACCAAGCATTTGAGCTCACTATTATTACACTTACTTTCCATATGTTATAAAGAGTAATCCTTTGAATGAGTTTAAAGGATGCTATTTATTTCATTATATTATGTATCATGTTTTATTTTCTCTTCCCAATGTAATATGGGTATTATGTATGTAATCTGGATTTCCAAAACTGTTAAATTGTATGGTTCTTTGGGATTTGTTTCCTTGTAAACATGACAATGTAATAAAATAATGCACCGACTCTAGGCTTCCGGGGTCAGGGAGTTACTGTTAGTATTAAGGGAAGTGCATTAGAAACCTTGGAAACTAGATTTAGAAAACATAGATTATGAAACATAACTCCAAGATAGACATCGAGAATAAGTATAGAAGAATATCCTATAATTTTGGTATGGTAGAGATTATGTGGGTGTTCCTAGCAATACATCCATGTCTGTATACTATAAGTGGATGTGGTTCTGGCATAGATGTACCTAGGGGCAACAACTCTGACACTGTGTGTTAGGCTTGACTCAACATACACTACTAAAAAATCGGCCTATAGCGACCGCCAATGGTGGTCGCTATAGGCCTCTAGAGACCGCCTAGCGACCGACAATGGCGGTCGCTGAAGCTGGGCAAAATTCCGGCCTATAGCGACCACCACTGGTGGTCGCTATTTGTCTGAAGCGACTGCCAATGGCGGTAGCTGTTGAGGTTAGCAGGCAACCTATAGCGACCGCCTGCGGCGGCCGCTAAACTGGAAATATTATTTTCTAAAAAATTTCATGGTACAGAATAAAAAACAACAACATATAAATCATAAAAAATGGAAAACAAATATAAACACCATAAACATCAAGATTATCATAAACAATAAATGATAGACGTGCTTCAACGATCCACAACCATCTGCTTTAGAAACCTACAATAAGATACAAAGAAAAAAAACTAAACAAAACAAACATAAATTTGACATATTTATTCTGTTATTATATACACATAATAAAATGAAATATGACATCTCATGGGTGCTATAATAATTTAAAACCCCCAATTTAAGAAATGTTATCATTTTAGGATTTTTTTTCTTGTTTTAGAGTCTTTGCTTTAGTTTCTGAAAGTGTTTTGTTGTCTAAAAAAGAATGTTTTTCACGTGCAACGAGTGTTCTATGGATGTTCCGTCTCCTCCTACATGTCACGAATAATATTCCTATTGTTTTCGTGTGATTTCAGGTCATTCGGAGCACGTTTTCTCTGAATTCGACTGTGACATGCCATTTTGGTCTTTTATGACTCCTGAAACGTGTTTCTAGTCACCATGGTCAAACAAAACCTCTAATTGATGTTCTGTCTGCCCGATAATTTCAAAATTCACACCACGGTTGTTGCTGTATGATTTCATGGCATTCTGAGGTCGTTCGGGTGGTTTTGACCACCCAACGCGCCCTTTTAGAGCGCGCCAAACTGCTGAAAACGACACATTCAGTCGTACCGTGCGCACCGAACGTATGATGGACGTTACTTCTCCTCCTACATGTCAAAAATAATATTAATATTGTTTTCGTGTGGTTTCAGGTCATTCGGAGCATGTTTTCTCTGAATTCGACCTTGACACGCCGTTTTGGTCTTTTATGACTCCAGAAATGCGTTTCCGGTCACCGCGGTAAAATGACACCTCCGATTGACATGTCTTCTACCTGAACATTTCAAAATTCATACCACAGTTGTTTTCGTATGATTTAATGGCATTCTGAGGTCGTTTGGGTGGTTTTGATCACCCAACGCACCCTTTTAGAGCGTGCCAAACTGATGAAAACGACACATTCGGTCGTACCATGCGCACCGCACGTCTGATGGATGTTACATCTTCTCTTACATGTCATGAATAATATTCCTATTGTTTTACTGTGGTTTCAAGTCATTCGGAGCACGTTTTCTCTGAATTCGATCGTCACACGCTGTTTTGGTCTTTTATGACTTCGGAAACGCGTTTCCAGTCACCGCGGTCAAAAGACAACTTCGATTAACGTGCCGTCTACCCTACCATTTCAAAATTCACACCACGGTTGTTTTCGTATGATTTTATGGCATTCCGAGGTCATTCGGGTGGTTTTGACCACCCAACGCGCCCTTTTAGAGCCCGCCGAACTGCTGAAAACGACACATTCGGTCGTACCACGTGCATCACACGTTCGATGGATGTGCCGTATCCTCCTACATGTCACGAATAATATTCATATTGTTTTCGTGTGGTTTCAGGTCATTCGGAGCATGTTTTCTTTGAATTTGACTGTCACATGCCGTTTTGGTCTTTTATGACTCCGGAAACACGTTTCCGGTCACCGCGGTCAAAAGACAGCTCCGATTGATGTTCTGTTTGCCCGAACATTTCAAAATTCACACCACGATTGTTGTCGTATGATTTCATGACATTCTGAGGTCGTTCAGGTGGTTTTGAACACCCAACGCGCCCTTCTAGAGCGCACTGAACTGCTGAAAACGACACATTCAGTCATACCACATGCCCCGCATGTCCGATGGATGTGCCATCTCCTCCTACATGTCACGAATAATATTTCTATTGTTTTCGTATGGTTTTAGGTCATTCAGAGCACGTTTTCTCTAAATTCGACCGTGACATGCCGTTTTGGTCTTTTATGACTCCGAAAACGCGTTTCCAGTCACCGTGGTCAAACGACACCTCCGATTGATGTTCAGTCTACCCTAAAATTTTAAAATTCACACCACGGTTTTTTTCGTATGATTTCATGGCATTCCGAGGTTGTTCGGGTGGTTTTGACCACCCAACGCGCCCTTTTAGAGCGCGCCGAACTACTGAAAACAACACATTTGGTCGTACCGTGCGCACCGCACATTCTATGGATGTGCCGTCTCCTCCTACATGTCACGAATAATATTACTATTGTTTTCGTGTGGTTTCAGGTCATTCGGAGCACGTTTTCTCTGAATTCGACCGTCACACGCCGTTTTGATCTTTTATGACTCCAGAAACACGTTTCCAGTCACCACGGTCAAACGACACCTCTAATTGATGTGCGGTCTGCCCGAAGATTTCACAATTCACCCCACAGTTGTTTTCGTATGATTTCATGGCATTTAGAGGTCGTTCTGGTGGTTTTGACCACCCAACATGCCCTTTTAGAGCGCGCCAAACTGCTGAAAACGACATATTCGGTCGTACTGCATGCACCGCACGTCCGATGGATGTGCCGTATCCTCCTAAATGTCATGAATAATATTAATATTGTTTTCATGTGGTTTCAGGTCATTCAGAGCACGTTTTCTCTGAATTCGACCGTGACACGCCGTTTTGGTCTTTTATGACTCCGGAAACACCTTTTCGATCACCGCGGTCAAACGAAACCTCCGATTGACATGCTGTCTACCCGACCATTTCAAAATTTACACCATGGTTGTTTTCGTATGATTTCATGACATTCTGAGGTCGTTCGGGTGGTTTTGACCACCCAATGTGCCCTTTTAGAGCGCACCGAACTGCTGAAAACGATACATTCGGTCGTACCGCGCGCACCGCACATCTGATGGACGTTCTGTCTTCTACTACATGTCACAAATAATATTCATATTGTTTTCGTGTGGTTTTAGGTTATTCGGGGCACGTTTGCTCTGAATTCGACCGTGACATGCCGTTTTGGTCTTTTATGACTTTGGAAACACGTTTCCGGTCACTGCAGTCAAACGACACCTCCGATTGGCATGCCGTCTACCCGACCATTTCAAAATTCACACCACGGTTGTTTTCGTATGATTTCATGGTATTCTGAGGTCATTTGGGTGGTTTTGACCACCCAACGCGCCGTTTTAGAGCGCACCGAACTGCTGAAAACGACACATTCGGTTGTACCGCGCGCACCACACGTCTGATGGATGTTCCGTATTCTCCTACATATCAAGAATAATATTCCTATTGTTTTTGCATGGTTTTAGGTCATTCAGAGCACGTTTTCTCTGAATTTGACCATCACACGCCGTTTTGGTCTTTTATGACTCCGGAAACTCATTTCCGGTCACCATGGTCAAACGGCACCTCTGATTGATGTGCTGTCTGCCCAAACATTTTAAAATTCACACCACAGTTGTTGTCGTATGATTTCATGGAATTCCGAGGTCGTTCGGGTGGTTTTGAACACCCAACGCGCCCTTTTAGAGCATGCCGAACTGCTGAAAACGACACATTCGGTCGTACCGCACGCACCACATGTCTGATGGATGTGCCGTGTCCTAATACATGTCACAAATAATATTCCTATTGTTTTTGTGTGGTTTCTAGACATTCAGAGCACGTTTTCTCTGAATTCGATCTTGACACGCCGTTTTGGTCTTTTATGAATCTGGAAACACATTTCCAGTCACCGCGGTCAAAGGATACCTCCGATTGATGTGCCTTCTACCCAACCATTTCAAAATTTACACCACGGTTGTTGTCGTATGATTTCACGGCATTCCGAGGTTGTTCGGGTGGTTTTGACCACCCAACCCTCCCTTTTAGAGCGCGCCGAACTGCTGAAAACAACACATTCGGTCATACCGTGCGCACCACACATCCGATGGACGTTCCGTCTCCTTATACATGTCACAAATAATATTACTATTTTTTTCGTGTGGTTTCAGGTCATTCGGAGCACGTTTGCTCTGAATTCAACCATGACACGCCATTTTGGTCTTTTATGACTCCGAAAATGCATTTCTGGTCACTGTGGTTAAATGACACCTCCGATTAACGTGTCGTCTGTCCGACCATTTCAAAATTCACACCACGGTTGTTTTTTTATGATTTCATGGAATTCCGAGGTCATTCGGGTGGTTTTGACCACCCAACCCGCCCTTTTAGAGCGCACCGAACTGCTGAAAATGACACATTCGGTCATACCACGCGCACCGCATGTCCAATGGACGTTCCATCTCCTTCTACATGTCACGAATAATATTCATATTGTTTTTGTGTGGTTTCAGGTCATTCGGAGCACGTTTTCTCTGAATTCGACCGTCACACGCCGTTTTGGTCTTTTATGACTCCGGAAACACATTTTTGCTCACCGCGGTCAAACGACACCTCTGATTGATGTGCCGTCTACTCGAACATTTTAAAATTCACACCATGGTTGTTTTCGTATGATTTCATGGCATTCCGAGGTCGTTCGGGTGGTTTTGACCACCCAACGTGCCCTTTTAGAGCGCACCGAATTGCTGAAAACGACACATTCAGTCATACCGCACGCACCACACGTCCGATGGACGTGCCGTCTCCTCCTACATGTCAAAAATAATATTCCTATTGTTTTCGTGTGGTTTTAGGTCATTCAGAGCACATTTTCTCTGAATTCGACCGTCACATTCCATTTTGGTCTTTTATGACCCCAGAAACGCGTTTCCGGTCACCGCGGTTAAACGAAAACCATTAGCATCTATAGATTTATAAAGACGAGCTATTATAGATGGACCCTCAGCCAGTTGGATAAATTCTTCAGTTAGCGTGGGGTCCCCTAATTGTATCAGCTTATGAACCTACATAATTCATAAAATTCAATACTGATATATACAGAAAGAAATTAGTATAATACTTCACTCATAATGAAAATCAATTTATACGTACATAATCCTTCAACCAATCCTGAAATGACGCATAATGAGATTTTTGAACTTGAAACTTAGTCGCATGGTACATCTCTTCTTTTATCTCATTAATGTGTTCCCTGCAAATGATAACACGATGTTTAAATGATCAACTTATGCAAACAAAACATGAAAAAGTTAAACAATAAAAGTGATAAGATACTTGCTGCATTAATGGTGAAACTAATGGAGTATTGAACAAGATATATCGATGTGATTGTATCCACTCGATGTTTTCCATATCAAATGTGGTTCCTTCTCCAACTGGACCATCATGAATCTGAGAGGGCTTATCTAATTTTGTTTCAACATCCGTAAGATATTCTGTACAAAAATTAGTACACTCATCCATCAAATAACCATTGGCTATTGATGCCTCTAGATGAGCTCTTTTGCGTAAAAATCATTTCAATGTACTCAAATACCGCTCAATAGGATACATCCACCTGAATTGCACTGGACCAACAACCATTACTTCATCAGTTAGGTGCACTGTCAAGTGGACCATAACATCGAAAAATGAGGGGGAAAATAGTTTCTCAAAGTGAAAAAGCGTAAGTACAATTCGGTCCTGAAAACTTTTTAAATCACTCATTCGTTGATTTATTAAACAAAGCTGTCTAAAAAAATTTCTCATCTCAATCAACGGCTGAAAAACATTCAGGTATAAACAATCACAAAATTGTGATTGGAATCAACTGTTGAAGTAGTATGTGATTGTCATGACTTTTCAAGACTTTCAATGTCTTGCTCATCAGATTCACACACTTTGAAATATTAGAAGAGTAACCATCAGACACCTTGAGCATCTTCAAAATGGAAAGAAATGTCTCTTTCTCCTTTGTAGTCATCGTATACTGTGCAGAAGGCATATATTCCTTGTTTCCCTCAGCTAACTGTAAATGCAACTGTTTCCTTAAACCCATTTCTTCCAAATCATGGTGTGCATTAACATGGTCCTTTGATTTTCCACTGACACCTAAAATGGTCCACAATATGTTATCACAAACATTTTTTTCAATGTGCATGACATCCAAATTATGCCTCAACATGTTAGTTTTCCAATACAGAAGACTATAAAAAATACTTTTCTTTTTCCAATTGTGACTGCACTGCCTACCCACATCATGAATATTACGTACTGGAGGAGCCACCAAATCCTGAATTTCATATACCGTGCAGATTTTTTATTCCTCAATATGTGATAACATTTCAACTCCTGTCATGATCTTTGGTGCTGGGATGAACTCTCTAGAACCATCAAATTACACTCTGTCCTTTCTGAACCTGTGCTGAGGGGGTAGAAAACGTCTGTGACCCATGTATACCCATTTTTTGGAATGTTTAAGCCATACAGATTTTTTACTTTTATTGAAACAAGGGAAAGAAAATTCCCCTTTCATACTCCAGCCTAATAAATTTTCATAAGCTGGGAAGTCATTGATTGTCCACAATAAAACAGCATGCAGTTTGAACATTTCATTCGTTTCGCAGTCATAAGTCATCACACCATCGCCCCAAAATTCATTCAACTCATCAATCAATGGCTGAAGTTAAACATCAATCTTATCCTTCGGACTTTTAGGTCTATCAATAAGAGTGAAAATTAATATAAATTTTTGCTTCATACAAATCCATGAAGGAAGATTATACGGAACCAACACCACGTGCCATGTGCTATGAGTTGCACCAACCATAGACTTGAATGGATTGAAACCATCTGCTACCAATCCCAATTGGACATTACGAACATCTTTAGAAAAGTCGGGATGTATCTTATAAAAATCCTTCCATGCATGAGAGTCTGCCGAGTGGGTTAACATATCACTTTCATGAACTCTTTCTGCATGCCATCTCATTAAATTGGAAACTTTAGATGACATAAAAAATCTTTTCAACCTCGGTTTAAAGGGAAAGTAACGCATTTTCTTTACGGAAATCGGTTTCCCCTGTATCGCAATATGACTTTGATGAGTCTGATTTCCCCTGTTCTCTTTCCACCTGGAAGCACCACGAACCGTACAAATATCCAAATGGACAGTTTCCTTTCTAAACAACATACAATTGTTTGCACATGCATCTATGGTCTCACATGTAAAACCTAAGTTCTCTGTCAACTTACGAGCATGGTAATACGACTCGGGAATCTTAGTGTCGACAGGAAGAACCTTTTTCAATAACACCAAAAGCATGTCGACTGATGTGTCTGACCAATGATTCAAAGTCTTTAAATGCAACAACTCCACGATAAACGACAGTTTATTGTAAGAAGTACATCCAGGATATAATTCTGTTTTTGCATCATCAAGTGCTTCATAAAACCTCCTCGAATCACGATCTGCACCGGAGCGAAGATTTATCTCACCGATCTCAAGATTCTGGATGTCAATGCCTTCAGGATCCAACACACATACCATTTCAGTAAGCATTTCATGCATTGGATCATTCATCCTTGCATCAACATCCATCTGAACTGCATCCATATTTTGACAACGAACATATTCTTCTCCATGACGAGTCCAAATCCTATAATTTTTCAGAAATCCATTAAAGAATAGGTGCTCCCTCACAGTATCTCGTGTGAATTGATATCTATTAGCACATTTTCTACATGGACAACTAATATAGTCACTTTCAAATCCTTTGGTGAAGTCAATAAACTACATAATGGCATTGAAATATTCTCTATACGTTCAATTTGGAAGATCAATCCAACTCTTATCCATAATAATATCTGTATAACAAACATTTACACAATACTTATTACATTTGCATTTTTCAAATCAACTATATTTAAAATAAATACTAATCAATTGTTTGTGAACCATTGATAAAATAATAATGTAAGTGAAAGCCCATGTCATACCTGATTGTGCTACAAACCTGGAAGGGAGGAGAGCCGAAGGCGGTGCTGTGAGGGAGAGGAGAGGCAGCGAAGGGGAGCCAGAGCTAGAGGCAGTGCAGCGAGGGAGGGGATGGGTGGTGGCGGTGACGGGGAGCCGGAGGAGAGGAGGCGGTGAGGTGGCGACGGTGCAACGAGGGTGGGACAACGAGGGAGGGGACCAAGGACAGTGGGGAGCCAGAGTGGACGGGCGACATCAGCGAGGGGACGAGTAACGACCGTGCAGGGAGGGAGGGGACCAGGCGGCGACGATGCGACAAGGGAGGGGACAGTGAGGGAGGGGACAGGCGGCGGTGGTGCGGCGAGGGAGGGGGACAAAGAGGGAGGGGATGGGGGATGGCAGGGAGCTGGAGCAGAGGGCGGTGAGGGGATGGGGGGACGGGCATCGGGGGGGGGGGGTGTCCGAGGTGGGGGGGCTATCCGGGGTGCGGGGAGGGATGTCTGGGGTGCGGGGGGGGGGGGGGGGTTGTTTGGGGTGGGGGGGGGGGTTGTCCGGGGTACGGGGGGACTATCCGGGGTGGTGGGGTGGTGGCTGTCCGGGGTGGGGGGGCCAAGGGGGCGGAGGGCCGAGGGCGGAGGGCAGAGGGGTCGGAGACCAGAGGGGGCGGAGGCTGGAGGCCATAGGGTAGAGGCCAGAGGGTGTAGGGACACCAGAGGGGACAGAGTGTAGGGCAGAGGATAGGTAGAGGGCGGAGGGTGGCCAGAGGGTAGGCGGAGCCGGAGGGCAAAGGCCGGTGGGCGGGCTGAGGGAAGAGGCCGACGAGGGTGGAGAGCGGTGAGCGGTGGAGGGCGGCGAGGGAACGTAGCGATGTGGGAGGGCGCGTGGGGGAGGGCAGAGGGCGGCGATGGGGGAGGGCGCACGACGAGGTTGAGGGCGAGGGAGGAGGGCTCACGAGGGGCGGGGGGGGGGGGGGGGGGCGCCGAAGCCCCCTTTTTTTTTGGCAAAGCTCAGCGACCGCTAGAGGCGGTCACCCGTGTCAGGGGGCTTCAAAGCCCAATATTGTAGTAGTGATAACCTGGTACACGATAATGTGCCTTACTATGCACCTGGTTTGAAACTCCCAGGGGATATGCTTAGGATAATTCACATTTTCTTTAAAAACCATTAGAAATGATTTATAAGTAAAGAAGTCCCCAAAGAAACCATGTTTATGATTATGAGACTAGATACACATAAATTTTTTAATTTATGTTAAGTATTATTCTATATTTTGGATTATACATTATGATATGATCTATCCTAGTGTATGTCATCATTTAGAAATGACACCTAGTGGAAAGGATAGAAACCTCACCAATTCACGTGATCTGAAGAATAAGGATGTAACATATTTTATAAGTTTAAGCCAATCTTTAAAAGAGAAATAGTCTCCCAAATATTTTCATCATATGAGGAAATAATATCATATGCTAACAAGATAGAGAAATAATTTTCTAAGTATTATGAATTCGAAAGGAAGCACGAGAAGAAGAGAACGACATAGAAAAAGATGGATAAAGGGAAGAAGGGAAAGAATATTTTCCCACTTGTGATAATTGTGGAAGGAGACACCATTGCATATTCTTAATAGGAAAAGGAGTTTGCTTCAAATGTAGAGAAAAAGGACACCATTTTCATGATTTCAAAATAAGTAAAGAGTTTCCCAATCTTTAATGCTTCAATTGTAAGGATATGAGGAACTATGCAAGAGAATGCCCCAAATGTCAAAGGAATATAACTCAAAAGAAGATAATGAATCATGGCCAAGATTATAATCTTACCAACTACAAAGAAAAATTATGTTTGGATTAAATAATTATTTAATCAAGTATTTTATCAATGATGTACTGGTTATATGAATTATGGAAATAAATAAGGATTGTATTGCGGTTCTTTTCTTTAAGAATTTGGTAGCATGGAAATTTTTATTAAGGTTTTTAAGATGATCAAATATTTGGTATGTGATAGTAATAGCTACATTACATTTTTTTGGAGAATTTTATTTTAAGATTTATTTTGTAAATTTAGATATGTTTTTGGACTGTTAATTTGGATAGAAGTATTTTGGATGAGTCTCAAGGTTGGAATGGATTAAGTTGAATATCAGATATTATTGTTTGAGTTTAAAAAATTTATTTAATTTTGAATATATTAAGATCATTTCTATAATGTTATAATAATATAGTTTTATAAAAATGACAACCTACAGGTCAGGTGACAACCCGTCTCTTTTGGAAAGGCTGCGAGACTTGAACCCGAAACCGAAGGGCAACAAGGGTGCATCACCCACCACTAACCTACGTGATGTATTGGTTAGTATAACATAATTTTATTTATTTAAATGGTATTAAATATAATGTATAAGTTCATTTTTGAAACCCTATATGATCAAGATAAATAGAATATTTTTTAATTTTATTATCTTTTGGAGAGAAAGATGTATTTATGGTAAAAATTGATTAAAGGATGAAACTCTACTTGTCAAGTAAGTATGTTTCCTTATGTTATCAATCTATGAAGTAAATTAATTGTTCAAATCTAAGGAAAGGATATTTAAATAAAAAATTCTATCATAATACCTTATTTTCCTATGAATCTAATGATCTCTTAGATCATCATAGAATAACTTTGTGATTGTTAGCTTTCTCCTGACCATATCACTCTATCAGAACATGATCATTTGATTTATCTTCCATTTCCATGTTTTCACATTATTATAATGTTCTCTTATTTTAAATACTAATTTTTTGGTAACCTTATCATTTCTCTTTCCCTTTTATTAAGAGGAAGTTTTATTAACCCTATTTCCGATATGGGTTTGCCACAAAGGAATTTTAAAGTATCAACCTTTGATTTCTGAAGTGTAATTTCAAATTGCGAGGAAAAAATTTATTAAAGGAGGGGAGATTGTAAAACCTCAATATTTTATGTCTCTTTTTAAATTTAATCTCTTCTATATCTTACGTTGCACTCAACACCAATTTTAAACGAACAACGATATATTATTAAAATATTATTATTTAATATAATAATATATAACCTAGCTGTTAAATTGGAAGTTATGAATAATATTTACTAACTTATGAAAATATATGTTGAATTTATTTGTAATAAATTAATTATAAATGAATATAATAACCAATTGAATATAATGAGAATGTTTTTATAAAAACTATTTTTATTCTTAAAAAGGAATTTTATCCTAATAAATTAAATTAATTACTATTGGTGAATGATATTAATGAAATATATATTATATATATTCAATCAAATATTTTTCACATTCATTGAATATATTTGATAGGCATAAGATAGGAACAAACCCAATATTACACATAAAAACCTATATTTTTATAAAGGCAGTTTTACGGCCTTTTAATGGAGAACCTATTTTAAATCCAATTTTTGAAAATTTTATATATTATATTTGAAAAAATAAAATTATTCATAGAAATAGGAGTATAAATATTTACTTTGGTTGAATTTTTTGTATTTTTCAGATAAGTTTTATGTTTTGATGAATAGTAAAAAATAATGTATTTTAATTGAAAACTATATTTTCATCAAATTTATTTATAGTTTTAAATTATATTTTTGAATGGTTTTAAAGTAAAATTATATCATTTTTTATCAGTTAATACAATTTAGGTCATTGTAATCAATTTCAAATTGAAATTGGATATAAAAATGTTGTGAACTTTTGAATGTTTTTACTTTAAAAACCCATTTTCTCACCCCGTCAACGAGATTAATTTTAAATTAATTATTGCATATTATGTATTTTGAAATTTTAAAGATGGATTAAATATTTTTAATCAGTGAGTATAAATTATGTAAATATTTTTCTTTTATTTTTGGGCATATGAATAGTAAATTTAGTAATGTTTTATTTACCACGGTGAAGTGTAAATCGGGCAATTAAGGGTAAAAATAAAATTATAAAATTATCCTAACACTCATCCTAATTTTATTTGATGAGTGAGCTTAGACCAAAATAAACCTTGGTCCGATTTTATAGCCTCTTGGAGCCATTTGTATGACTTTAAGGCTTTTATAGTATTTTATTTAAAGGAAAGTCCAATATGTCTTACTCATGTTTCTAATAAGTATTAAATTTTTTATGTATGGTTATTAAGAAGATATATTTGACTATAAATATTTATTGGAAATATAAAATTTTTATCTATATCATGGTAATTTATTTATAATTTTTAGTAAGTAAATAATTAAATTAAATGGGGACACAATAATGATGCAATAATTGCTTAATTAATGGGAGAATCTAATAAATGATATTAAAAATATTAAAATAAATACAATTTGATATAATTGATGCTATACGAGAATTTTATGGATTTATTTTAAATTTTATGGTCGATTTAATTGAGTTTTTTCAAAGATATCAAGTTTTTATGATATTTTTAAAAAGTCATGTATTGAATAGTGTCAAAATTGACATTATTGATATTTTAAAATACATAATGTTTTATTTAATTATATAAAATTCATAAAAATATAAAATTAGGACAAATAATTTGGATAAGTTTTAAAATTTCAATAATGGTCCGTTTATGGTTCGTTTTATATTTTATAGTAACCATATTAACCCTTAATGAGTAAAAATCCAAGTTGTCATGGTAAGAGTTAAAGGGTTTAACTAAGGGTTAAAGCCAAAAGATAAAAATAATAATGCGACTTAAACTTATCTAAAAATTAATGTTTGAGATGATTTTGACCCATCCTCATATTATCTTATAAATAAATCACTTTGGATCAATTTGGAATAGAAAATTAATTTATATTAATTTAATAGTTTTAAGGTTTCCAAAAGCACCCCTCACTTTCATTATAAAACATTCTTTCTCATTTCCTCACACCATTTTGAGCCTTAAATATCTACTAAAAACTACCCAAATAATCTTCAAACTTCTCTATATTCATCCTAGAAGTATCCTTTTGTGAATAAATCCATCCAAGGAAACCTTTTTATATAATCCAAAAGGAGTTACCTGAAAATGAGGTAATGTTATTCAATGATCGATTTAGTTTTATTTCTTTCCCCACCCATTCATTTATTTTTATTTAATGTTTATATAATAATATAAATAATATAAATATACCGAGATGTTGTTATATTAAAGGTTTATCCTAAACTTACACACAATTTTATCTAATGGGTAATGAACATACTGTTTCTGTGTACGTCAAACTACCACATCATGAAACGATGATTGTTATTTTTTCCTTTACCATATTTCATGATTAGGAATTATGATGGACACACTATTTTTATATGATATATGTATTCTATTTATGTCTTTATGATTATTTAATTATTTTATAATACATACCTTTATACTTTCCATTTTGTGTAAATACGATAACATCATTTGTGGAAGTATGGACTATCACCTCCTCAAAGCAGCATGATTCATTCACACTACACATGAAATGTATAAAAGAAAATTTTAATAAAAATATATGATATATATGTTATATATGAAATAGATATTATACTTGATTTATAATATACATATATATCATTTAGTTTTCATTCTTTTAATACAATAAAGAAATGAAAGTAGCATTCATGCATATGTACGACCCACTGTCTCCATAAACAGTGTATTTTATTTATTATCTCCAAATTTTATGGATTATTCTAAATATATATATACTAAATATATATAATATTTAAATCATGGTTAATATTTTGGATATAATTAAACCATGATCTAATTAATAAGAACAATAAATAACAATTCAAAACTTACTCGAGAAACTAGACATTTTACACCCAAAATATGCATGGGAGAAGGAAAAAAATGTTACCTTGGACATTAGGATTTTTTTTATCTTCTTTGTTGTGAGGTGGGTGATCTAGAACTTACCCATAATTTTCTATTTCAATTATCTTAGCATGTTTACAATGTGAAATCATACCATAATGAAATGAAAATGACCTAAATATTAGTATTCATTCTCTCTTTGATTAGTTACGCATGTATAGATCTCCCATTTGGTCCCGTAAGGTCCATTGACATTAATAAGAAAACATTCAACCACCCGATAGGTGTACCAGCCTTTGAATTTTCTTGTGACTTAGTGAAATTTGTCATATATCTCTGATAAAATGTGGAAATTGGATGATTTTTGGTTAAATAATATGAATTACCATAAAATTATAATTTTAGTCACTGCTTGATAAAAATTACACAGATAGAAATTTGTTAATTTTCATGCTAGAGGCATTGGGGGTTTCAATGATAAATGTAACATGATTTTATGTAATTATTATTATAATTGGGATCAAATCCATATAAACTATAAATGGATAGACGATTAGAAATGGGATGTAATGAACCTAATGAAATTTGATTACATGTGTTGTGTTTGGTGTTATTTATGTTGAAATTCTTATAAGTCTTGGCTCAGTTATCTTGTAATGCTTATAGGGATTGGCCCGACTATATTGTAATGCTTATAGGGATTGGCCCAGGTATGCTAAAATTTTTACTTATAGGACCTATCCCGGTTACACTATAATTCATTAAGGTCTCATCCCAGTTATCCTATGATGATTTATGGGATTTAACCTAAGAGGGTTATGGTAATAGTTGGAATGAATCCATGACTTTCTCAGAGATATCTGGCTTGGTGAAGAAGCAAGTTGGGTCTGACCCAGGTTGTCAACCCAAAATTTGAGGATTAGTGGATTCATTTAATGTGAATTATTAATTTATTAAATTAATACCATGTTTATCACATTATTATATTCTCTATATATCTTATACTGAATTTTTTATATGCTGTAGTGTAGACCTAAATAGTTGTACTCACACCCTGGATGGGCAGCCAATTAATACCCAAACAGATTTCATGGATGCATGTTAGGACAAGGGAAAGGGACCATATTTTTGATTGTTAAATGGTTGGATCATGGAGTAATGACATGCTATTTAGGACCAATATCTTTGAGTCTTTATTTGAGTCTTTATATTCTTCATTTTGGTTGACATTCAACACATCATTTGGTTACATTTCAACTTATCATTATCAAATTATATTATTACTTAGTTATTGGATTTGTTCTATATTTGGCATTGGATTCATGTTGTTGGTTATTTTATTTTAGATATTTTCACAACTATGTTATTATTTTATGTTTTATTATTACTCTATTATATAGGGTATAGTCTCCCCACTATATTCCTTACATCCTCGAATCTAGTTTGCATACTTTGGAAAAGGGGACACGTGCTTGAGGTCACATAGCCAACCCAAATCTATCAATTAAGGGAGCACTGGGTTAGGGATGTTACTAAGTTGTATCAAAGGATGTTTCATTTATTTTTTCCTTTCTATTTTGGAAAGTTATAAAGGAGATTAGGATGTTTCAAGAATTGGTAATGAGCTTGTGCATGGGAGTAGATAACCCATGTACAAGTGAAAATTCAATTTCCCAAGGATGGTATTATTGATAATATTTTTCAATTGTTATATTTTTTTCATTATTTTACATTCATTTATTCAATTATCATGTGATATTATTATTAATAATATTTTACTTGTTGATAATATGAAATAAGATGAGTTCTCATGCCACATGTTATGCACATAGGGATATATGGTGACAAGACATAATCATGATAGGGAAATTTTTACATACATGTCATACAAATTCCCATATAAACTATGAAATGAAATCCCTTATTATATTTGATAAATGAAATGAAAGAAAATTTTTATGTTATTATAATTCATATGTTAAGCCAAGTGTAGAGGAACCTTAATTCAGTGGTTCTCAGTTGATATCACCTTCTGAGGTTAGTCTTCTTATGGTATTGTGTATTATGAAGTGTTTTGGTTTCTGTAAAGATAAAACTTCATGCAATCATTGAGTCTAGTGTAATGAGTTTTTTAATAAGCACAATTCCAACACACCTAAGATAGAACTTCCAATAGCTCCAAAGAATTATATGGAAGTTAAACTTCACAATAGATTCATATGGGTATGTGATCCATGGAGAGGGATATTGTTCATACCACACCAATTATATATTAGATGAAAAGAGAGTTCCATCTAAAAAATCCACCTATGTTTATTGGGGAGGGAGACCACTATAAAGATAAGTATTAGATTGAGTCATTCAGTATGATCTGTAAGCACCTCATGAAAATAACTGATAGTATTGTGATTCTTTCTTATTATATTATTCAAGGACTAGATAAGAGTTAACGGGACATTCTAGAGAAAGATATGCATAAGGATCTATTATCATGTATGTATTTTTATTTCATGTTTCTTATTAAATTATATACCGAGACATTACTGGATGATAAGGATTGTGAATTAATGCTCCTAACACAAGAGGGAATGTCTAGGATATACTATGTTGAATGCTTCATATACCTGCTACACTTTTCTCCATCCATAGTAATAGATGATGTCTCCAGGGTGTTACATTTCTAGAATGGGCATGGATATAATATCAGATCATAGGTTAATTTTTTCCACATGAGTAGTTTGATGGAAATGATGAATTAATCTCTCATCATGGTAGGGGACCTTAAAGAGGCCCTTAGTGGGGGCTAGGTAGTTCCTACTAGGTAGTATGGGAGCTCTTATTCTATAAGTAGGAATAATTTCTATGATAGTTACCTATAAGGTAGTAGATAAAAGAGCATTCATAGTAACGGATAATCATCTCAAGACTGTGGTCCTTTCTAATAATTTCAGTATTGATGGGATAACTATAAGTTATTGAAGTGTCTTCACCCTACAATGTAGTTTTGTTCTTGTTATGGGATCAATCAACCTTAATAATTTTACTAGACCCCATAGTAGTCAAACATTGGTAGGGGAATAGGGAAGGTTCCTATTTCAAGAAGGGACTCAGCTACCCCTTAGAAGGTTGGTAGCTAGAGTTACATTAGATGTTTAGACTCAGGTAGGGGATGTGTTATGCCAGTTCAGGAGTGACTATTTTATTTAGAAGGAACAACACAAGGGTGTTAGATTAATGCCGAGGGTAGAGGGTAAATTCATTTGCATGGTATGTAGTCTACTCCATCTAGCTTGGATGACATAAAATCTTCCTTAAGATATATAATTAGTGTATAATCTACCCTTTATTTCATTTTTTTGATCTAGAAACATCACATTCCTCTTTATCTTCAAATTTTTCCAATGGTTTGGGTTTTATTATGGAGTGGTTGGATGTAATTATGACCATTGACATGTTTTTGGGAGTATGGTTAGAGGATATAAAATGTTTCAAGGAATGTTCTGTAGAAATAGGTGGTTATCATTTTCTTTGGAAGCTATTTTGCTGAAAATGATAGGCTTCTATTTGAATCAACATATTGATTAGATTGTTCTGTATCAGAATCATATCAACTGTTATCTAATGAGAGTTACCTTTCTATCTATAGAAGGGAGAATATATAGTCACCTTGGTGAGTAAAAATTTCATGATGGTCATGTAGGACCAATTTAATACAGATTGGATTGTTTCAAGGCTATGATAGTTATTATTGTTATAGATGATGGTTAAATATAAAAAGATTATTTTCCTCTAATTATGAACTATTTTTAGGATGTATTTATTAATGTGTTCTCCATCTTATGATCTAATCAGAAGAATGATTTCACAAATGAATTGCTTTTAGGAATTATATAAAATACCTTACATAATGTAACCAATGGAGCTTCATGACTTGAATGTCCAATTATATTATTAGAGAGAAACGAGATTCATAAAAACTACGAATTCTCTATGGGGGTTATAACATTTTTTTTCTCCAAGAAGGATGATGAGACTTTGCATTTATATGTGAATTATCAGATATTAACCCAAATGAAGGTCAAGAACCAATATACAATTACATGCAACAATGATCTCTTAAATCAACTAAGAGATTCCATGATATTCTCCAAGATCAACATGAGGTAAGGGTACTATTAGTTTAGGTTAAGACCATGCCTTGAATTTCATTTAGGAGTAGTTATGGATTGTATGAGTTTATAGATATAGAATTTGGTCTGAAAAACACACCAGTGATACTTATGGAACTGACTAACCATATCTTTTATCCTTTTATAGATCATTTTTTGGTTGTTTCAATTGATGACATCATAGTGTCCTTTGAGTCAGCAAATGATCATGCCCAACATAATGAAATTTTACTTAGTACACTGATAGAGCATCAAATTTATGATAATATATATAAATATAACTTCTGTATAGATAGAGTACACTTGTTGGGTAATGTTATCTCAGAGGATATAGTGGAAATAGACCCAATGAAAGTTATATCCATGGTATATTTGTAGAAACTAATGGATTTATTTGTGATTTGAAGTTTTCTTGGTCTAGTAGGATATTATTACCATTTCATCCTAGAAATCTCTCAGTTGGTAGCTATAATGTCCATGTTGACCAAGAAGGGGATGAAGTTTGTTAGGTAAGATGATTGTGAGAGATATTTTTAGGAGTTAAATATTTTTCTAACCTCAGCACCGATACTCACTTTTCCCATTCTAGGAATAGAGTATACCATGTACCATGACATATATAGAATCAAAATCATAATAGTTCATATGTAATAATATTGAGGGGATTATTAAATATCCACATAGATAAGACCGTATGAGAGAAATTACCCTACTAATGATATGCAGTTAGTTGTGGTGGTATATGATATATGTTTTTGGAGGTACTGTTTGATGGTTGAGAGGTTTTTATTGAACCCAGAACACAAGAGCCCCATGTATATCTTTTTCCTATAATAATTGATCCTTCAGCAGAGGAGGTGGGCCATGTATCTGCAGTTTTTTGAATTCAAGTCATCTTAAACAGCAATAAAGGGAAACATCATTGGAGATGATTTTATATGAAATATACAAACCAAGGCAGTGTGGGAGTCTTGAGATGAGTGGAGGATGATGGTTCTCTTTGCATCCATGAATATAAATGTTCAAGAGTCCCATCAACAATTTTATCTAACATCAACATCGATTATACACATGTTTCTTGACTAAATAATAAATGCAAAATTATCTAGTCCAAAGGTCATAGCTCTAAGGGACAACATATATGCTGGGATCCCCCATCTGGATGCTCTCTTGTAAGCAACAATGTTCTTCTGTTCTAATTCCATATATGGGGTCCTATGGGTTTGTGTGAGGAGATGATGTGAGAGATTCATGCATCTAGATGGGTGTTAAATCTAGGTTTGTTAAGGAAGTATCATTATATCTAAAGAAAATACTAGTGGTTAGGGATAATGAATGAGATAGTGGGATTCATGGAAAGATGTTTCACATGTCATCATGTGAAGGATGAGCATCAGATTCTTATTAGGTTGTTGAAATATCTACCCATTTGAGATTGGATGTGGGATGATTTCACTATGTTTATTGTTATGGGATTACCCAGGTCTCCCCATAAGAATAATTTTTTATTGGTGATCATGGACCATCTAATGAAGTTTTCATAGATTTTTCCTATCATAGAGACCTTCAACGTTAATTATTTGTGTAGTCTCTATATATGGGAGAAAATTTGATTTCAGGGTGTATCGAGGAGTATAATTTAAGATTGAGAACCCCATTTCTCATCCTATTTTTTGAAATTTATACTAAGGATCTAGGATCACAGGTTATTCTGAGTACAACCTATCATGCTCATACTGATGGCCAATTTGACAAGACAACACAGATTCTGTAGGATATGTTGTGGGGTTATGTCTTGGAATTTGGTTGTTCTTGAGAGAAATATATATAACTTATGGAGTTTTCTTATAATAAAATCTTCTAGGAATCAATCCAAATGTATTTTTCCATTTAATTTTGGGGAAGGTTGGGTCATTCACCTCTTTACTAGTTAGAGGCAGTTGAGTTAGTTATCATTGGACCTAGTCTTATGCAAGAGGCATCTAAGTAGGTTCAGTTGATCAGAAAGTCATTTATGACTACGAGAGATAGAAAATATCATATGATGATCATCAGATATATCCTCTATAGTTTTAGGTTAGTCATATTTTTTTCCTTTATGTGTATTCTATGTTTTGGAAACACCATATCTAGAAATAGGGGAATCTTGTTCCCATATTTTTTGAGCCATATGAGATTATCGAATGGGTTGGTAAAGTGGAATACCATTTAACACTTCCAAATTTCTAAATCCCCATGCCAGATTTTTTTCACATGTCACAACATCATAAATTTCATTCCAAACCTTATAATATGATAGATGTTGATGACATCATGCTGGATGTCGATGAATCCTTGGAGGAGCATACGATTTTTATTCTAGAATGAGTGATACAGATATATGAGGGAATACCATACCTATAGTGAGAGTGCAGTGGCATCATGGGTGTGTGCAAGAAGAGACATGGGAGAGAGAGTTTGATAAATGGAAAAAGTTACCGGAATTGTTTGAATTTTCCCCACAATGAATCTTGGATTAGCTCGAGGATGAGCTGTTATATGGTGGTGGAGGTTAAAAGATCCTGTATTTTTTAGGTGTGTCCCTATTAAAAGTTTTTTTTAAACCATTTTGAACCAGTAGTTTCTCTTATTTTTTTGAACCTTGGTTGCAATGGGAGGAATAAAGTGGTGAGTTATGTAGTTTTTTTTGTAGAGTATTTTTCACCATGAATCTAAGTATTGTGTTGTGGGACAAATGGACACAACATGGAGATCCCATTTGTGGCGTACGGTTATGGGAGGAGGAAAGTACGAGTAACCACTAATTTTGGAATAGATGTGGTGTGTAATCTAGCTATGAAGGAAACTGGTTGGGTACTGCGACATGGAGATTGTGGTTATGAAATAAGGTTATTAAGGATGGATTTGGTCAGTTATTCCAAATCAAATACTCATATAGTTGAAGGTAGGTAGCAGTGAAGCTCCTATCTTGGCAAAGACATATCTGCAGAATGGTGATATTGGATATGGCGTGGTATATCCTAGGTTAAAGAGGATTTTTTTGTGAACCTTGACATGTATATCAAAAACCATTTGAGTAAGGGAGGGTGTTTCATGGTCCCTTGGTCGGTGCCATAGCATACACTATGTCAGGTAATTCTACAGTATGGTCCCATGGGATATGAACAACTTGTCTATAGAAATTCCGAAGACCATTTGGACACTTTTTCATACAATAATTTTCTCTTGATCCCTAGGTTCCTTAGATATCTTATCATAGTCTTTTGTACCTCCTTTCTATTTTATTTGACCCCACCATCTAGGAATCAATCTATAGTGACTTGAGAAATACAAACTTTGTGTTCCAATCCTAAAGTTTGAAGTCAATCCTTCTAGTTCATCATATTCTTATTTTTCATTAGTTTTCTTATGGTTATTCATAATATATAGAATAACTTATAATCATTTAAGGGAAGGGTGTAGGAACCAAATGCTACCTCAGACGTTGGGAGTTTGTGCACATCTTCTTCATTGTAAGGTGGGTGTTCTAAAACATACCCCTAATTATATATAACAATTATATTAGTATGTGAAATATGAGAAATCATGCCATAATTACATATACATAACCTAAATATATGGATTATTTATACTTTTTATGGGTATTAAATGCATAGACCTCCCATTTGATGTCATTAGTTTAATTGTAATTGAGATTGAGACTTTTGGATACTCGATAGGCATGCCAACCTTTAACCATTCTCGATACATAGTTAAAAGATAAATCCCTAAGATGATGTGGAAAATGGATGATTGTTTGTATAATATGATGAATTGGCATAAAAATGTGAATTATAGTGATTTATTGATATAGAATCAAATAGAAAAAAATGGTTAATTGGAATGATAAAGTCCTTATGGTTTAAATGATAAATGGAACATGATTTGATATAATCATGATGATAATTGGTATCTTGACCTTTTGAATTTGAAATGGATAGATAATTGGTAATTATTTGAATTAACCTTAATGGCTTGTGATGACTTGTGTTGTTCTTGATATTTGTTATACTGTAATGCTTAAAGATCTTGGATCGATAATGTTGTAATTATTTTAGGTGTTGGCTAAATTACGACTCTATGATTTTAGATATTGGAACTGTTATGATGAAATAATTATATATGGCGCTTGGTCTTGTTATACTGTAATTCTTATAGGGATATTCCCAGTTATCATGTAATGATTTATTGGATATTCCCTCAAAGGTTTACGGTAATAGATGTAATGTTTTTTCAACATGCTTAAAGATATTCATATTGGTTCTGAAAAAGGTTAGGGATAACCACAGGTATCAACCTAGAGCTTGACGGTCAGTGTATTAATTACATGTTTATTAATAATGGATTAAATAAATATAGTTATTATCAAATTAATTCATGAACTATATATATCAGATAGTATTTGTTTATATATGGTCATGTTGACCTAAAAAGTTTTACTCACACCCTGGATGAGACTCTGATTGGTACCAAGAAAATTTATTGGATGTTGGTTTGGGTAAGGGAAAGAGACCCTGTTATTGATTTTCTATTTCTTGATGGTTTGAACATGGTTATGGGGCCAACATGGGGTTTGTTTTAGTGTTCAGGGAGTATTTATTTGAGTCTACCTAGTATTATATTTTTTTCAACAATAATAATTTCATTTAGTTGCATTTTATCCTATCATTACACGATTATATTATTACTGAGTTATTGGTATGGAATCCGACCTTTTTATTAATTTTTTTATTACATGGAACAAATCACATAATATTTTAAAGTTTATATTCATGGAAATTAGAAACATAATACATTAAAATGTAAAACATTATTCTAACCCACTTAAAAGGATTCTTAAAGGGTTCACACTATGTTACTTTTAATAAATCTCTATCCTAGGGACATACATCAAAGGAATGAGGTGAGAATGAGTCCCAATAAGGGAATAAGTAGGGGATACTTTTAGCTTGTGATCATGACACATATCAGTAAGAAAACGAGGCATAAAAATATAGCATGAATCAAGACGAAATGATTCATATCATAATAAAAATAACATGAATCATTAAATGGAAATGTGGATACAACATAAAAATGATACATTCATAAGCATATCAATATGGTTTATCACCAATGTGTCATAAATGAAAATTACCAAGGTTATTTATCAAGGAATCATAAAACATTTTATCTATATAGATTAAATTCTATACCCAATGCATTAGACTGATATCATGGAACACTATTTATATGTCTTAATTCATGTAAGAAACATTGATCATAATAAATCATTTCTTCAATATGTTGAGGAGAATAATGTATGAGATTCATATAAAATCATTGAGTATGTATGTTCTTAAATAAATGAAAATAACATAATTTTTATCCCACATAAATGGAATATGGGTTTTGTAAATGTAAATCCATGAATCAATAAATTATATTTCATCTCAGTGAATATATATGGAAAATTAGAGGTTTGGTTATTCATGATATGATAATTTCTCATGAAAATTAGAGAAATTCAAAAGATGAGTTTGGCATTATGACAGGCATAAAACGTGGTTTATAGAAAGTGATTTTTTTGGGAGATATGGTATCCCATTGATAAAGGTATATATTTTTTAATAGTGGGATAATAGAAATGGGATGAAAAAAGTAGTTTATATTAAGACCCAACCTTAAACATTATATAATCTTGTTAATTTAATTAGAATTAAATTTATTAAATTCCAAAATATCTTTTCAGTTTATAGTTTTATATAATTAGGTCATAATTCATATATAACAACCCAAACTAATATAAAGTGGATTCTACTAAAATAGTATCAATTTTTTCAATAATATAAGAGTCTTTAAAAATAAAACATGATTTCTTTCCATGAAAAATCTTCACAGCATTCAACTTGGATTCTTATTTTATCTTACCCAAACTTAGAACCTATGAAAATCATTTTAAAACATGGGATAAGTAAAAAAATCTCAAAAAGGTACATAAAGATAAATAAATAAACCATTAGTCCATTAATACTTATAAACACATGAAATATATAATTATCACCCTTAAAAGTAGCATATACTTATTTTATGAAAACATGAGGTTTCTATAAAAAAATCATAAAAAAACCATTAATATAACTTGGGGTATAATTTTATTACCATAGTTAATATTTTAACCCTCATGGCTACCATATGATTTGTAACCCTCACATTTACCTTATAATGTTACCCTCGTGGCTACCTTATGATGTAACTATTGCAGTTACACTTGGAATAACCATTATGGTCTAATTAAATCATACCCAATGAATTGGAGGGATATCATGGAACCACTATTATTTGGTTTATAACATATCCACCCATCATCATAAAAAATTCCCAAGAACCAGAACATAATCATAAAACATGAATACTTGCATAATAAAAACAATTCATTGAGGGAAAGAACTTATTTTAAAAGAATACTACACACATGAAAAGGAAAAAAAATTCTTTGAAATAAACATGAAATCTTGTAAATAACACTTAAAAACAATAAGACATCATGAAAGTGGGAAAATGATCTCATGATGTATAAGTTAAAAAAAATATTTTTGAATTTCTTAAAAAGAGACATTTAAGAGGATTTTAAAAGGAAAGTACCTTACCTTAGATTTGAATTCTTTAAAACGTGTTAAATATTCATTTATAATGGTTTAAACAGTGTTATTAATCTATTTAAAAACCATATTAATATTTATAATACCTTATATGATATTTTTATAACATATTTACACCCATTTATTAATAATATTTCATTATTTTCATTGTTTCAAGTGAGTTTGTTTTATGGTTTCATGGTCAGTTCAATATGTATTTTATTATAAAATGGAAATAATACTCTATAAGAGAGAACAAATATATATTTAGGTCATTTTAAACAATTTTAATTGAGTTTAAACTTTCCAGGAATGCAATAAAGAGAAATGAAAACTTATCGTTTATGAAGGCGGTGAATTAGCATACCATGGATGGCGATATCGATTTTAAGAATAAAAGGAAAAAAATAAGAGTTTTGATGATGGATATACCATTAACACAATAAAATTATAGTATATATATGATACTTGTAATGACCCGGACCTCTCCGGTCCATTTCTTTGTAAAAAAATTTGATGTGGTCAAACATGACACGTGTTGTAATAATAATTTTTTTATAATAATAATTGATAATGGTGGCGTGAAAATATTTGGTGTTAATTAGATAAAATGGTTTTAATTTAATCATTGTAAAATATAAGAAATAAAATCGAATATATTTAATAAAATGATGGGAGGCACATGGAATAAGTTATAAAGGAATAAATTACAATAAATGAGGCTCATGTAATAAATTATAAAGGAATGAAATACATGGGGTGCATGGGTGTGACCTTGTACAGGAGGCGTTGTGCGGTTCTCCACAATTAAAGTTGGAATTGTGTTAATAACATTAAAAGGGTATTATTATATAATAATTTGTTATAATAATAATAACATGAAGAGGCACGTGAATGGGGTTCCCAACCATGCGTGAATATAATGTTATGGGATATATGGAGTAATTATATGAAAATAATGGGCGTCAATAATAATAATTATTAATGTTAATGATGGGGACCCGTTGATGAAATTGAAAGAGGATTTATTACTATTGAATTAAATAATAATGATAAAGGTGACAGAAATATGTGTGTGATTGGTAAATTAAATTAAATGGGTTTAATTTTTGGTTAGTAAATTAAATTATTTGAATTTAATTAAATGGAATGGTTTTAACTTAATAACCATGGTAAACTAATTTAATGGGATTAAATTAGTACATTAATTATGGGTGTTATTATTATTAATTTTATTAATTAATAAAGTTGAAGTGAGAATGGAGTTTGGGGCGTTCCACATGGAGTAAAAGAAATGGGAGGCGCCACTTTTGGTGGTGGGAGAGAATCATGAAAGAAAAAAAAATAGATTGGAGAGAGAAACAAAAAATAATAATAAGAGAAATAAAATTAAAAGACAAATAAATGAAAAAGGAGGAATTGGTGCTTAATTATAGCGCCCATGAAGACTCCAAAACGTGATTACTTTTGGAGTTATGAAAAATAAATAAATAATTGATTAATAATAATAATAAAATATTGTTATTATTAATTTTGTTGATAAAACACTTTTTTGTCCGTAACTTCTTCGTGCGACCTCGGTTTCACGAACCGTCAGTGGCAGTGCGACCTTGACTACGAGACGAAAATTATGAGTCCAATATTGGATGTCTTTTTCGGGTTTTCGGATTGGGTACCCTAAACGCTCATGAATTAATAGATTTAATATTGTTATTATTACGGGATCTTGTATCCAACGTATCTCCCTCATACGGTATCGGATTGACGATCCGTCAGCGACAGCGTAACCCTGAAATTATGACGGTCATTTTAAGACCATTAATGAGCTACTTTTATGACTCATGCCTCGGGTCAACGAAACACCACATATTGATAGAATTATCATTATTATTAAAACGCGTGACGTGTTGTGTGTTAACCAATCAAAACATGTAACGTATGTACGGTCACATCGTGTATTCATTAATGCACGCTGAATACGGATTTACCTATTCATTGCCTATATAAGAACGAGGTCATGTTTTATCTTCCATATCGATCGCTTCTTTGTCGCACGACGACGCTCTTGGACAATCGAGAAGTATTCCTCCTCTAACTTCTTTGTCCGAGCTCCGAATTATGATCCGTCAGCGGCCACAAGATCGTAGCGACGAGACGAAGCTTCTAAGCCCGGACTTGTCACCTTTCCTTCCGGCCTTCCTTCTCCAGCTTCCATACCAGGAGGCATTTGTCGGGTTTGGTGAAGGCGGAGGACACCGAAGGACGTCGTCGGAAGCGACGTGATCGGGACCTTTTGAGGTAGGGGTTTACCTTCGTCTCTCTTTTTGGTGCAACATGCGGGGTGGGATATTTTTCTTTTGTTCCATGGGATGCAGTTGAACTTTAAATAAAGATAATAACCGGATAAAGAAGGGTTTAGGGTTTTGTGCTGTTTCTATTGCCTTCCAGTTTCTTTATCTTCTGATTGAGATTTTGGATTGAAAGGCCTTTGCCTACTGAAAATCAAGGCCGTTGGTGGCCTTTGCGTGCGCAATTGATATCTGAATTGTTTGTTGTTGGTTTTGTTAAAACATGGAAAATGGATAAGCACGTAAAGACTGGCTGATTAAATGAGAATGAAAACCTTGTGTGATCACCCCGATTGAACAAAGTTGGAATAATGAACATGTTGGTGGTTTGGTTGTTTTGTGGAAAATGCCTTTATTTATGAAAAGTGTTTTGATTATGAAAAGTGTTTTGAAGTAAAAGGTGTTTTCAAATGCGGAAATGTTTTGTGTGTGGAAAGGGTTTTATGTATGGAACTTTGAAATAAATGAATGATGGAATGTTGTATGGTTGTGATAATCTCTTGTAAATTAAATGGCATGTGGTTACTTGCGTTTTACCTAACCTTGGTTGTGGATGGCAGGGATATGTTTGTGAAATGTTTTGTCTGGATGTTAGTTTCCCAGTAATAATAATTTGTTAAACCATTACATGAAACATGAAAACCTAAATGGGGTTGGGGGATGATTGTTTGGTTGTTGATGCATGCTTCATGGTAGCAGTGCCAAGGCACATGCTCAGTTTCTCTTTTTAAGAAGCCATAGGTTGGGCTGTGTGTTTGGTATATGTATATATATAATTGTATCTTTGTGTTTTGTCGCACCACACCCATGTCAAGCACCTAGTGCCGAACAATCCCATTTTATGGGAGAGGGTGTTCCCCCTTAGTTACTAGATCCTTCCTTCTCCTTCTTCCATAGGCTATGATGGCTTGGGGTGACCTTACACCCAAGACTCTTCGGGTAGGTCTCGGAGGCTGTGATGGCTTAAGGCGACCTTTATCCCAAGACTCTTCGGGCAGGCTTACCGTTCCCAAGAACCTTCGGGATGAGGCCCAGGTGTCTGTGGGCGGGTTAGTGGTTGTGGCCCAGGTGTGTGCGGGCGAGATGCGTGGTTGTGAGGCCCAGGTGTGTGCGGGCGGGATGCGTGTTTTTTCCCAGGTGTGTGCGGGCGGGAAGAGTGTGGTAGCATCAGGACGTTTTCCATTAGGAATATCAGCATCTAATTAAGTGGGAAATGGTGCGGGGTACCCAATACTTTTGTTCTATATATATACTAAACTTGTTTGTGTTACTTGGTGAGTGTGACCAGTGAGGCTGGGTGGATAGTTTTTCCTTGTTAGTTTCTGGTTCTTCTATTTTCTCACGGGACCTTAGGGTGTCTCCCCACTTGTGCACGAGAGCTTTAGGTTCTCTACTGAGTATACTTGTATGCTCACCCTACGTTGTTTCAGGTTTTCAGGAGGACTACCAGGGCCGTGCGGGACCCTACTAGTCAGGCAGTGGGAGTTGTGCAGTTGCTGTTTTCTTGTTTTCCTTTTGGTACTGTACTCACTTGTACTTTTGAGTTTCCTTGTACTTGTACCTTGTTATAAAAATTGTTTAAACATGCATGTGGGCTTGTTTTGGGTTTATTTATGTACACTTGTTCTTTTCCCTTTTTGGTGGTTGACTCGTCCTATTTCCCGATCCAAAATAATAAAAAGAGTAATGCCTCCCATATTTGTGAAAACTCATACCCTTGGTGCTAGTCGCCAACCCGGGGCCTACTGGAGGCGGGACTCGGGGGTCATTATCTTCCTTTCACCATTGCCAACTCAAGAGGGGCATCTTTGGTGGGAGGGGGTCGTGACAGAATGGTATCAGAGGTGATGGTTGAGAGATAGGATGGAGTCTGGAGTTAGGCACAGTGAATATTGCATGGGATGGTAGGGCAACAGTGTTCGTTAATCTTGGTGCGTGACATAGTCCAGGGAAGACCGGCTAGGACACGAGATTTTAGGGCCCCCCGTGATCCGATGCAAGGACTCTGAGCCTACCGAACGACCAAGTGAGGCTATATTGATTGCAGGGTAGAGACCCTAGGGAAGGTACATGCATCATCATGTTTGTGTTTTACTTGATTTGGGTGTTCTGGGAAAGAAATTGAAATAAAATGATAATTAAAACTTTGAGTTTTTCATTACTACTTGGGCTTAGGCGTTCCCTGTTTACCGAACAACTATGGCACCTGGACTTCAACAGAACGGCAGAGGAGTGGGACACAGACAGTTTCATGCAATAGAAGTGGCAACCCTAGCAAGGCCAGAGATCAAGAGAGATGTTTCCGGTTTTACTTAAATGCTCTCATTTATGTTTTGTTTAAATTCAAGATCATCACACTCCTTTGTTGAAACTCATTCTCGCCCATTCTTTGGGCCTGAAACTTTTTTTTCATGAATTTATAATGCTAAGTTGTTTCCCTCTTTCCTTTAAATGTGTGTGAAGAGTCATAACATGTGGGGGGAGGAGGACCTAATCCCTAATCAATACGCATTAATGTGGATGCGATTAAACCCGTGCAGGAGAGTCAGTGCTGCCTAAAGCGGATAATATCTTGACATGGGAGAAGGAATTCCTCAAGCCATGTGTTTGGGAAATTTATTGATGTTTTGTATGGTGTTGGGGGGCAGTGTAAGTTGGAAAATCCTAATATATGGAAGTGGGAAGGCTCAGTCCTTAATCGAGAGGCATTAATGCGGATGCGATTAAACCCGTGCAGGCGAGTCAGTGCCGCCTAAAGCGGATAATATCTTGACATAGGAGAGGGAATTCCTAACTCACATAATTAGGGTTGTCGGTTGTTTCTTGTTATGACAAGAGGCCTGAGAGGTATCTTGAGGGGTGGTTGTTCGGACCTTTCCCCCTTTTATGGGTTGGTTTTAATTCTCGGGGACGAGAATGTTTTGAGAGGTATCTGGTGTAATGGCCCGGACCTCTTCAGTCCATTTCTTTGTAAAAAAATTTGATGTGGTCAAACACGACACGTGTTGTAATAATAATTTTTTTATAATAATAATTGATAATGGTGGCGTGAAAATATTTGGTGTTAATTAGATAAAATGGTTTTAATTTAATCATTGTAAAATATAAGAAATAAAATCGAATATATTTAATAAAATGATGAGAGGCGCATGAAATAAGTTATAAAGGAATAAATTACAATAAATGAGGCTCATGTAATAAATTATAAAGGAATGAAATGCATGGGGTGCATGGGTGTGACCTTGTACAGGAGGCGTTGTGCGGTTCTCCACAATTAAAGTTGGAATTGTGTTAATAACATTAAAAGGGTATTATTATATAATAATTTGTTATAATAATAATAACATGAAGAGGCACGTGAATGGGGTTCCCAACCATGCGTGAATATAATGTTATGGGATATATGGAGTAATTATATGAAAATAATGGGCGTCAATAATAATAATTATTAATGTTAATGATGGGGACCCGTTGATGAAATTGAAAGAGGATTTATTACTATTGAATTAAATAATAATGATAAAGGTGACAGAAATATGTGTGTGATTGGTAAATTAAATTAAATGGGTTTAATTTTTGGTTAATAAATTAAATTATTTGAATTTAATTAAATGGAATGGTTTTAACTTAATAACCATGGTAAACTAATTTAATGGGATTAAATTAGTACATTAATTATGGGTGTTATTATTATTAATTTTATTAAATAATAAAGTTGAAGTGAGAATGGAGTTTGGGGCGTTCCACATGGAGTAAAAGAAATGGGAGGCGCCACTTTTGGTGGTGGGAGAGAATCATGAAAGAAAAAAAATAGATTGGAGAGAGAAACAAAAAATAATAATAAGAGAAATAAAATTAAAAGACAAATAAATGAAAAAGGAGGAATTGGTGCTTAATTATAGCGCCCATGAAGACTCCAAAACGTGATTGCTTTTGGAGTTATGAAAAATAAATAAATAATTGATTAATAATAATAATAAAATATTGTTATTATTAATTTTGTTGATAAAACACTTTTTTGTCCGTAACTTCTTCGTGTGACCTCGGTTTCACGAACCGTCAGTGGCAGTGCGACCCTGACTACGAGACGAAAATTATGAGTCCAATATTGGATGTCTTTTTCGGGTGTTCGGATTGGGTACCCAAAACGCTCATAAATTAATAGATTTAAGATTGTTATTATTACGGGATCTTGTATCCAACGTATCTCCCTCATACGGTATCGGATTGACGATCCGTCAGCGACAGCGTAACCCTGAAATTATGACGGTCATTTTAAGACCATTGATGAGCTACTTTTATGACTCATGCCTTGGGTCAACGAAACACCACATATTGATAGAATTATCATTATTATTAAAACGCGTGACGTGTTGTGTGTTAACCAATCAAAACATGTAACATATGTACGGTCACATCGTGTATTCATTAATGCACGCTGAATACGGATTTACCTATTCGTTGCCTATATAAGAACGAGGTCATGTTTTATCTTCCATATCAATCGCTTCTTTGTCGCACGACGACGCTCTTGGACAATCGAGAAGTATTCCTCCTCTAACTTCTTTGTCCGAGCTCCGAATTACGATCCGTCAGCGGCCACAAGATCGTAGCGACGAGACGAAGCTTCTAAGCCCGGACTTGTCACCTTTCCTTCCGGCCTTCCTTCTCCAGATTCCATCCTAGGAGGCGTTTGTCGGGTTTGGTGAAGGCGGAGGACACGGAAGGACGTCGTCGGAAGCGACGTGATCGGGACCTTTTGAGGTAGGGGTTTACCTTCGTCTCTCTTTTTGGTGCAACATGCGGGGTGGGATATTTTTCTTTTGTTCCATGGGATGCAGTTGAACTTTAAATAAAGATAATAACCGGATAAAGAAGGGTTTAGGGTTTTGTGCTGTTTCTATTGCCTTCCAGTTTCTTTATCTTCTGATTGTGATTTTGGATTGAAAGGCCTTTGCCTACTGAAAATCAAGGCCGTTGGTGGCCTTTGCGTGCGCAATTGATATCTGAATTGTTTGTGGTTGGTTTTTTTAAAACATGGAAAATGGATAAGCACGTAAAGACTGGCTGATTAAATGAGAATGAAAACCTTGTGTGATCACCCCGATTGAACAAAGTTGGAATAATGAACATGTTGGTGGTTTGGTTGTTTTGTGGAAAATGCCTTTATTTATGAAAAGTGTTTTGCTTATGAAAAGTGTTTTGAAGTAAAAGGTGTTTTCAAATGCGGAAATGTTTTGTGTGTGGAAAGGGTTTTATGTGTGGAACTTTGAAATAAATGAATGATGGAATGTTGTATGGTTGTGATAATCTCTTGTAAATGAAATGGCATGTGGTTGCTTGCGTTTTACCTAACCTTGGTTGTGGATGGTAGGGATATGTTTGTGAAAGGTTTTGTCTGGATGTTAGTTGCCCAGTAATAATAATTTGTTAAACCATTGCATGAAACATGAAAAGCTAAATGGGGTTGGGGGATGATTGTTTGGTTGTTGATGCATGCTTCGTGGTAGCAGTGCCGAGGCACATGCTCAATTTCTCTTTTTAAGAAGCCATAGGTTGGGCTGTGTGTTTGGTATATGTATATATATAATTGTATCTTTGTGTTTTGTCGCACCACACCCATGTCAAGCACCTAGTTCCGAACACTCCCATTTTATGGGAGAGGGTGTTCCCCCTTAGTTACTAGCTTCTTCCTGCTCCTTCTTCCATAGGCTATGATGGCTTGAGGTGACCTTACACCCAAGAATCTTCGGGTAGGTCTCAGAGGCTGTGATGGCTTGAGGCGACCTTTAGCCCAAGACACTTCGGGCATGCTTACCGTTCCCAAGAACCTTCGGGATGAGGCCCAGGTGTCTGCGGGCGGGTTAGTGGTTGTGGCCCAGGTGTGTGCGGGCGAGATGCGTGGTTGTGAGGCCCAGGTGTGTGCGGGCGGGATGCGTGGTTTGGCCTAGGTGTGTGCGTACGGGAAGAGTGTGGTAGCATCAGGACGTTTTCCATTAGGAAGAGCAACATCTAATTAAGTGGGAAATGGTGCGGGGTACCCAATACTTTTGTTCTATATATATACTAAACTTGTTTGTGTTACTTGGTGAGTGTGACCAGTGAGGCTGGGTGGATAGTTTTTCCTTGTTAGTTTCTGGTTCTTCTGTTTTCTCACGGGACCTTAGGGTGTCTCCCCACTTGTGCACGAGAGCTTTAGGTTCTCTACTGAGTATACTTGTATGCTCACCCTACGTTGTTTCAGGTTTTCAGGAGGACTACCAGGGCCGTGCGGGACCCTACTAGTCAGGCAGTGGGAGTTGTGCAGTTGCTGTTTTCTTGTTTTCCTTTTGGTACTGTACTCACTTGTACTTTTGAGTTTCCTTGTACTTGTACCTTGTTATAAAAATTGTTTAAACATGCATGTGGGCTTGTTTTGGGTTTATTTATGTACACTTGTTCTTTTCCCTTTTTGGTGGTTGACTCGTCCTATTTCCCGATCCAAAATAATAAAAAGAGTAATGCCTCCCATATTTGTGAAAACTCATACCCTTGGTTCTAGTCGCCAACCCGGGGCCTACTGGAGGCGGGACTCGGGGGTCATTATCTTCCTTTCACCATTGCCAACTCAGGAGGGGCATATTTGGTGGGAGGGGGTCATGACAGAATGGTATCAGAGGTGATGGTTGAGAGATAGGATGGAGTCTGGAGTTAGGCACAGTGAATATTGCATGGGATGGTAGGGCAACAGTGTTCGTTAATATTGGTGCGTGACATAGGCCAGGGAAGACCGGCTAGGACACGGGATTTTAGGGCCCCCCGTGATCCGATGCAAGGACTCTGAGCCTACCAAACGACCAAGTGAGACTATATTGATTGCAGGGTAGAGACCCTAGGGAAGGTACATGCATCATCATGTTTGTGTTTTACTTGATTTGGGTGTTCTGGGAAAGAAATTGAAATAAAATGATAATTAAAACTTTGAGTTTTTCATTACAACTTGGGCTTAGGCGTTCCCTGTTTACCGAACAACTATGGCACCTGGACTTCAACAGAACGGCAGAGGATTGGGACACAGACAGTTTCATGCAATAGAAGTGGAAACCCTAGCAAGGCCAGAGATCAAGAGATATGTTTCCGGTTTTACTTAAATGCTCTCATTTATGTTTTGTTTAAATTCAAGATCATCACACTCCTTTGTTGAAACTCATTCTCGCCCATGCTTTGGGCCTGGAACTTTTTTTTTCATGAATTTATAATGCTAAGTTGTTTCCCTCTTTCCTTTAAATGTGTGTGAAGAGTCATAACATGTGGGGGGAGGAGGACCTAATCCCTAATCAATACGCATTAATGTGGATGCGATTAAACCCGTGCAGGAGAGTCAGTGCTGCCTAAAGCGGATAATATCTCGACATGGGAGAAGGAATTCCTCAAGCCATGTGTTCGGGAAATTTATTGATGTTTTGTATGGTGTTAGGGGGCAGTGTAAGTTGGAAAATCCTAATATATGGAAGTGGGAAGGCTCAGTCCTTAATCGAGAGGCATTAATGCGGATGCAATTAAACCCGTGCAGGCGAGTCAGTGCCGCCTAAAGCGGATAATATCTTGACATAGGAGAGGGAATTCCTAACTCACATAATTAGGGTTGTCGGTTGTTTCTTGTTATTACAAGAGGCCTGAGAGGTATCTTGAGGGGTGGTTGTTCGGACCTTTCCCCCTTTTATGGGTTGGTTTTAATTCTCGAGGACGAGAATGTTTTGAGAGGTATCTGGTGTAATGGCCCGGACCTCTTCGGTCCATTTCTTTGTAAAAAAGTTTGATGTGGTCAAACACGACACGTGTTGTAATACTAATTTTTTTATAATAATAATTGATAATGGTGGTGTGAAAATATTTGGTGTTAATTAGATAAAATGGTTTTAATTTAATCATTGTAAAATATAATAAATAAAATCAAATATATTTAATAAAATGATGGGAGGCGCATGGAATAAGTTATAAAGGAATAAATTACAATAAATGAGGCTCATGTAATAAATTATAAAGGAATGAAATGCATGGGGTGCATGGGTGTGACCTTGTACAGGAGGCGTTGTGCGGTTCTCCACAATTAAAGTTGGAATTGTGTTAATAACATTAAAAGGGTATTATTATATAATAATTTGTTATAATAATAATAACATGAAGAGGCACGTGAATGGGGTTACCAACCATGCGTGAATATAATGTTATGGGATATATGGAGTAATTATATGAAAATAATGGGCGTCAATAATAATAATTATTAATGTTAATGATGGGTACCCGTTGATGAAATTGAAAGAGGATTTATTACTATTGAATTAAATAATAATGATAAAGGTGACAGAAATATGTGTGTGATTGGTAAATTAAATTAAATGGGTTTAATTTTTGGTTAGTAAATTAAATTATTTGAATTTAATTAAATGGAATGGTTTTAACTTAATAACCATGGTAAACTAATTTAATGGGATTAAATTAGTACATTAATTATGGGTGTTATTATTATTAATTTTATTAAATAATAAAGTTGAAGTGAGAATGGAGTTTGGGGCGTTCCACATGGAGTAAAAGAAATGGGAGGCGCCACTTTTGGTGGTGGGAGAGAATCATGAAAGAAAAAAAAAATAGATTGGAGAGAGAAACAAAAAATAATAATAAGAGAAATAAAATTAAAAGACAAATAAATGAAAAAGGAGGAATTGGTGCTTAATTATAGCGCCCATGAAGACTCCAAAACGTTATTTCTTTTGGAGTTATGAAAAATAAATAAATAATTGATTAATAATAATAATAAAATATTGTTATTATTAATTTTGTTGATAAAACACTTTTTTGTCCGTAACTTCTTCGTGCGACCTCGGTTTCACGAACCGTCAGTGGTAGTGCGACCCTGACTACGAGACGAAAATTATGAGTCCAACATTGGATGTCTTTTTCGGGTTTTCGGATTGGGTACCCGAAACGCTCATGAATTAATAGATTTAATATTGTTATTATTACGGGATCTTGTATCCAACGTATCTCCCTCATATGGTATCAGATTGACGATCCGTCAGCGACAGCGTAAACCTTAAATTATGACGGCCATTTTAAGACCATTAATGAGATACTTTTATGACTCATACCTCGGGTCAAAGAAACACCACATATTGATAGAATTATCATTATTATTAAAACGTGTGACGTGTTGTGTGTTAACCAATAAAAACATGTAACGTATGTACGGTCACATCGTGTATTCATTAATGCACGCTGAATACGGATTTACCTATTCGTTGCCTATATAAGAACGAGGTCATGTTTTATCTTCCATATCGATCGCTTCTTTGTCGCACGACGACGCTCTTGGACAATCGAGAAGTATTCCTCCTCTAACTTCTTTGTCCGAGCTCCGAATTATGATCCATCAGCGGGCACAAGATCGTAGCGACGAGACGAAGCTTCTAAGCCCGGACTTGTCACCTTTCCTTCTGACCTTCCTTCTCCAGCTTCCATCCTAGGAGGCGTTTGTCGGGTTTGGTGAAGGCGGAGGACACCGAAGGACGTCGTTGGAAGCGACGTGATGGGGACCTTTTGAGGTAGGGGTTTACCTTCGTCTCTCTTTTTGGTGCAACATGCGGGGTGGGATATTTTTATTTTGTTCCATGGGATGCAGTTGAACTTTAAATAAAGATAATAACCGAATAAAGAAGGGTTTGGGGTTTTGTGCTGTTTCTATTGCCTTCCAGTTTCTTTATCTTCTGATTGTGATTTTGGATTTAAAGGCCTTTGCCTACTGAAAATCAAGGCCGTTGGTGGCCTTTGCGTGCGCAATTGATATCTGAATTGTTTTTGGTTGGTTTTGTTAAAACATAGAAAATGGATAAGCATGTAAAGACTGGCTGATTAAATGAGAATGAAAACCTTGTGTGATCACCCCGATTGAACAAAGTTGGAATAATGAACATGTTGGTGGTTTGGTTGTTTTGTGGAAAATGCCTTTATTTATGAAAAGTGTTTTGATTATGAAAAGTGATTTGATGTAAAAGGTGTTTTCAAATGAGGAAATGTTTTGTGTGTGGAAAGGGTTTTATGTGTGGAAATTTGAAATAAATGAATGATGGAATGTTGTATGGTTGTGATAATCTCTTGTAAATGAAATGGCATGTGGTTGCTTGCGTTTTACCTAACCTTGGTTGTGGATGGCAGGGATATGTTTGTGAAGGGTTTTGTCTGGATGTTAGTTGCCCAGTAATAATAATTTGTTAAACCATTGCATGAAACATGAAAACCTAAATGGGGTTGGGGGATGATTTTTTGGTTGTTGATGCATGCTTCGTGGTAGCAGTGCCGAGGCACATGCTCAGTTTCTCTTTTTAAGAAGCCATAGGTTGGGCTGTGTGTTTGGTAGATGTATATACATAATTATATCTTTGTGTTTTGTCGCACCACACCCATGTTAAGCACCTAGTGCCGAACACTCCCATTTTATGGGAGAGGGTGTTCCCCCTTAGTTACTAGCTCCTTCCTGCTCCTTCTTCCATAGGCTATGATGGCTTGAGGTGACCTTACACCCAAGACTCTTCGGGTAGGTCTCAGAGGCTGTGATGGCTTGAGGCGACCTTTAGCCCAAGACTCTTCGGGCAGGCTTACCGTTCCCAAGAACCTTCGGGATGAGGCCCAGGTGTCTGCGGGCGGGTTAGTGGTTGTGGCCCAGGTGTGTGCGGGTGAGATGCGTGGTTGTGAGGCCCAGGTGTGTGCGGGCGGGATGCGTGGTTTGGACCAGGTGTGTGCGGGCGGGAAGAGTGTGGTAGCGTCAGGATGTTTGACGTTAGGAAGAGCAACATCTAATTAAGTGGGAAATGGTGCGGGGTACCCAATACTTTTGTTCTGTATATATACTAAACTTGTTTGTGTTACTTGGTGAGTGTGACCAGTGAGGCTGGGTGGATAGTTTTTCCTTGTTAGTTTCTGGTTCTTCTGTTTTCTCACGGGACCTTAGGGTGTCTCCCCACTTGTGCACGAGAGCTTTAGGTTCTCTACTGAGTATACTTGTATGCTCACCCTACGTTGTTTCAGGTTTTCAGGAGGACTACCAGGGCCGTGCGGGACCCTACTAGTCAGGGAGTGGGAGTTGTGCAGTTGCTGTTTTCTTGTTTTCCTTTTGGTACTGTACTCACTTGTACTTTTGAGCTTCCTTGTACTTGTACCTTGTTATAAAAATTATTTAAACATGCATGTGGGCTTGTTTTGGGTTTATTTATGTACACTTGTTCTTTTCCCTTTTTGGTGGTTGACTCGTCCTATTTCCCGATCCAAAATAATAAAAAGGGTAATGCCTCCCATATTTGTGAAAACTCATACCCTTGGTGCTAGTCGCCAACCCGGGGCCTACTGGAGGCGGGACTCGGGGGTCATTATCTTCCTTTCACCATTGCCAGCTCAGGAGGGGCATCTTTGGTGGGAGGGGGTCGTGACAATACTGGATTTATCATGAAACATTTTATAGGGTGTTAGGATAAGGTAGAAGTGATAAAGAATTTAAAAGAGAAGGAGGAATTTACCTCTTGAATATTTCTCCTTCAAAACCTCTTTAGGAACTTGGAATTGGTATTTTTGTGTGAATAGAAAAAGTATAATATTTAAATGTATGATGAGAAAGGAATTTGGTAGAATATAGTTGATCAAAATGGCTTAAGGTGATGAAATTAAGTGATGGAATGAGCCACAATTTATAATTTAAGTGAGGGGTAATTTAAGAATTACTTAAAATATTAAAATACAATAAGTCTAATATAGGGGTAAATATTTAAAAAATGACTAGGGGATTAAATTTTAGACACAATATTATCCAATTTTTCCTTATTCAATTTTTTTTGATTTTTAAATAATTTAATAAAATATTTTATTCATGAAATATAATTTTTGTTGAATTTAACACTATTCATGACTATGACTTTAAAAACATAAAAAAAACAATTTAAATTAGAACCAAATGTTTAATTATATATTATAAATTTATTATTTATCTATATAATTTATGACTCATCTTAATTATCTCATATTATATTTATTTTAATATTTTAATATAATTTATTTTATTTTTCTATTAAATTAATAATTAATGCATCATCATTGTGCAATCCTTAAAATTAATTATTTATTACCTAAAAATTAAAAATAAATTTCTGTGAAGAGTATAAATTTATTAGATTTAAAATTACTATTTATGGTCAAAAAAATCTTCTAGAAAACCATATATTAAAAAGCTATATCAATTAAAAACCATAGTGTGAACAACTTGACTTTCCTTTAAATAAAATACTATAAGGGTCTTAATCATATCCAAGTAAATCCAAATAGATATTAATTAGATTATTGGAAAAAAATGGTCAATATATAATGAAAAAATAATATTCTTCCAAGTTTTTGGGTCATTTAATGGTTCTTATAATTTTAATTAAAACCATTTTATTGATTTTTATTATGCTTGCCAAAGCACTGCATCAGTGTTGCAAAACCATTAATGTTAATTATTTCATATATAAAAATTAATATCATAAAAATAAATAAATTAGGTTAAATATAACCATTTATATTCGCTCATTATGTATATTTAATCATATCCATGTCAAGAAAACTTCTTTAATTTGTTTATTTGACTTTTCTTTCCTTACACAAGTATTGAATTTTTTTTGGATAATATTCATATTATATAACTATAAAATTATAAAATATCATTCAAAAACATGAATTATACAAAATAATTATTAAAAAAGTTAATAAAAAACTTTTTATCACTTAATTATTATCTATAAGGAACCAAATTTGACTTTATCACCGCTGTGCAGGCACTACGGCGACAGTGAAAAATATTTTTATACTTATCATGAAATAAATATAATTTACATGTTATAATTTTTTTTTCATAATATTTATATTATAATATCATAATTTAGTCATTTCATAAGTTTATTAAATTTTATATCATTATTATGTCTTGACGATGTCACAGAAATATTGAATTTTTTAAAAAAACTGTATTTTTTACTATTCACCAAAAATACAACCTTTTTAGAAAATTATCAAAGATTAATACTAAGATAATTTCTACATGTTGAATTAAAAATTTAAATTCTTTTTTTTTTCAAATTAAAAATCTATAATTTTAAAATTAATCATTTAAATATAATAATATAAGAAATTAGTTTAATAAAATTATTTACTTTAATAATTACATAAATAATGAATTTAACTATTTAATTCAATAATAACAATATGAAAACAAATTATTCTATTAGTACCTGGGTTGTTACAGTTTAATAATCAGTAAACATGCCACAAATAATGGGAGTTGAATGGAAAAGAGAAGTGGGGGATTCCCTTACCATTAAGAGTTTCTCCTAAAATGTGTGGATGGAACCTTGGGGTCATAAAGACACATTTAGGAGACTATTTTGAATGAAAAATTACTAGAACATCGTGGTTGATGCATTTTTAGTGAATGTTATGGGAAAAATGGGTGAGTATTTGTAGCTAAAGTGGATGAATTGTTTAATAATTTCCAAATATAGGTCTTTGAAATCATGATTGTTTAAAAATGTAATACCATCGGCTTTCCCATGGGGTTTTCACACAATTTTAGACATTTATGTCATATATAATGATATTTTAATCCATTATAACTAAACACCATTTTTTAATAATTATTTGGACTTTTAAAATTAAATTTTCCACAAAATAACATTTCTAAAATTCAATTTTCCATTTTATAATTTTGAATGTCACTTATAGATTTGGAAATTTATTAAAATATATTAAAATAAATAATATTAATAAAATAAAATATTTTAGGTCATGGATTTTGGTTAATTAATTATTGCATCATTATGACATAAATATGAGGTCATAAAACACATTAAAAACTCAAAAATGTATTTTTAATATCTATTAAAAAATGTATTTTTAGAAAATTTTCAAAAATTCACCCTACCATAATTGAAATTTTATTATTTCAAATATAATATTTATTTTATCAAGATAGTTCTATATATATGAAAATTTTGGCCATTAAATATAAACATCCTTATTTATTTTACAACATAGTCAAAATTTTAATACTTATAAAAAATGAATTGTCCGTTATAAAATTATTTTATCATTTCAATTTAAATAAGTGTTTTAAAAGACTATTTCATGAAATAAATATTATTTTTAATACCTAATTTTATTATAGAAGTTTATATATTTTATTAAAATACAATTATGTATTATTTGTGTCTAAAAATCAATTTATCATATTCATATTACTTAAACATTTATTTAATAAAAAAATGTTCTTAAAATGGGATTGATGTAATAAAAATTTTATTTATTCAAAGAAAATTATGATTTATGAGACTAATGAATGGACAGATAACCCCTTATTACAATCGTGTATTACCTAGGGTTAAGGTGTGTGATGGTGGTAATTTCATGGGGTGGATCGACTAACATTGACCTAGTGGTAATCTAATCTAACTTGAACCTATCTCATTGGGGATTTCCTTCAAGCCTCACTTATTGGTGCTCGACATGGGATTCATATTGGGAGAACCCTAGTAAGTCCACAAACCTCATATGTTCTGACATAGGATTCAAACAATATCACTCTATTGGTTGAGGTCATATTTTCTCCCTTCTGAACCAATTATCCTTTATCATTACTACTTATAAATAATAATTAAAATGGTAAAATTACTACCAATGGGTATAGTTTCCAATAGTTAATTTGACCAATAAATATATTAACCAACATTTATATTAGACCAACAATCATATAACAGTCGAATCCCAATGGCCACATTTCCCTTTGTACCCTATATATACTTTACCATTTATCATAATTTACTTCTTAATTCCCAAAGGTTATTACTATTCCTTTGATAATTCCAATTATATTCTTAATGTTTATTTTTCTCTTAACAGTTTCAATGTCAATTTTAATCATCTTTTTAGAGTTCGAACCTATGGAGTATACCATTGGGTGGTATATATTCTTTTGTTTTTATATTCCAATACTATTATTATACATATTAATTGATAACATTATTTGACATGTAATATTTATTTTCTAATAATATTTATATATACATATATTGTGTGAATGAAAAAAATTGAAATAGAAGTTATGAAAAAAATTCCCTTATTAATCATAAAATGATTTTTTGGGCCATTTTAATTAGAGTCACTCTTGATTCTTATATGGATACATGTTGTTGATTATTTTTCATCATCTATTTCACCTACACTATTATTATTTTATGATATATTTCTATACTATTCCAGAGTGTGTAGTGTGAAAAATATATTCTTTACACCCTCGCTACTAGTCAGCAACCTCTGGTATACGAGTAGGCATGCTTGAGGTCACATAGCCAACCCTCCTTAGTCACATGAGGGACCATCGGGCTGTGGAAGTTATAATGGAGCTACTTATTGACCCTAAAAAGTTAAAATTTTGATAAATCTAAATGTTTCATAACATTATAAACTTTTCTCATCCCCTCACTATAATTCCTCAAGAAAGAATTGATCTTTATTATCATTACACAATTGATCAAATATGTTTATATGAATCAAAAAAAGAGTAATCTTGAGCATAAAATATGTATATATTACAAAATTTTATATGAATATTAATTACATCTCAACCTTTCCCATTTTACAAAGATATTGTTGTAAAATCACTTATTTAAAATTTTTATAATCTTATTCTTATTCAATAAATTATAACTTTATATCCATAAAATATATCATCCTTTCTATTATGAAAATTAATTACATCTAAAAATAAATAACACCCTAGAACCTATAGGTTTAGTGTATTTAAGACTAGATACAAAATCAAATTATTTTAAAAACATTATTCAATATCTCACTCAAATATATTTTTTATACATATTTTAAATATAGAAATATAAATAATAATAGGATTATTTATAACATGGGGAAATGGAATAATAAGAAAGGGGACACATAGATTCTTAGTATGAAGAAACATGATAGAAAATAATCAAAGATCATAAGTGAGCATAAGATAAATTCATGGGTATAAAAACATAATAAATATGTATATAAATAATAATTCTAACTAATACCTAATAAATCATATACTATAAATCATTGATTAAGGAATATTATATTTTTAATAACATAAAAAACTTGTAATAAGAGTGTGTAATCTTGTGATAATAATTATGAGTCATAAAAACCTATCATAGGATTATGAATGAGGCACATACCAAATAATTGAAAATACTTTACATTTCCAAATCTCACTACCTTGAATATTATCATAGATTGGATAATGTTCTATACTGTGTTGGGTTCAATCTATATTACCATAAATATAGGTAATAGAGTCACATAGTGGATTGGGTTCAGTCCCCAATCCCATTCATGTCATATAACAATACATAAATTGTTACAAAATTAATTGGATGGATATATAACTCTATTCCCACCCTCAAATAATGAAAAATGAAACATATTTATGCTATATTAATATGAAATAAAAATTTATTTTATCCTTGAATAATTTTCTAGGGAAATGATATAGGTTTGCTAAACAAATCTATATGACATTATCATAATTAATCTAGTAAAATGTGTTCAGTGATATTATTTTAGAATTTACCTAATGAATAATAAAACACAATAATTGATATTTGTTGGAACCATGGTCTTCTATGCATGATTTAGAGTATGGTTTGTGTTTGTTGTCAATCATAAATGGAAGTTTGGATTGTGTAGCAGCAAAGAGATCATACCGTTCAAGCAGACAACAGTATTGAAGGTGGCGCCATTTCCCAGTGTTTTCCAAATTTTTGGTGTCCAAAATATGTAAGTTGCTAAGCATCGTGAAAAGTGGATTTCCATAAAGATAATAATTAAATATGGAAAAGGCATGAATTTCGCGAAGAGATGATGCATGGTTTGGAAATCGCGAAGACGAGAAGAATGGAGGCAGTGAGTCTTCGCGATTACGTCAAAGCTTCGCGAATGGCAGAGTTGAAGCGCATCGCGACGGTGAAGGGATTTGCGAGGGATCTTCGTGCCGAAGGCGCGAAGGAATGATGACGGTGATACTCCACGATTACGACGAGCTCCGCGATCCAAAAATTTCCGAGGTGCTTCATGATTTGGACAGAATTCTGGCGGAAACATTGTAGCTTCACAATTTGAGATGACATGGCGTTGACTTCGCGCAGAAAGTTCGAGGGTCGGTGGAATCGCCTATAAATAGAGGCCGACCCCCTCAATAGAAGTAGAGAGAATTTCAGATAAAATACTTTTCTCTCGGTTCGAAAAGGTCACTCGTGAAGGCAGTGTGCTTTGCGAAAGAGGAGCTTTGCGGCGACTATTCTAGCTCCGTGAAAGTCGTGCGCCCTGCGTTGGCTCAGTGAGCTTCGTGAAGAGGCAGGAGCTCCGCGACTGCCAAGCATTTTGAAGGCTTGTGCATCGCGAGAGTGCTTCGCGAAAAGGCAGGGACTCCGCGAAGGCTTGTTTGAGCTTTGCAAAATTGGGAGCCTTGCGAAGTAGGGTAATTTGTGAAGTCCCTTTCCAAAGGTTGTTTGCCAAGTGGATAAGAGAAAAGGGGGTATTCATTAGTGGATGGAATTTGGACTTTAACAGAGCATCAACTCAGGACTCTGATTCAATCAAAGTCTCTGCTGAACAGGAGACAAAGACCATCATGTCTATCTTTTGAAGAGACCTTCACGTCTATAAACTGAGTGAGACTTCACCAACGACAGTGAGCCAGGGGGAGTCAACAGGAGTGACCCGAGGGAAGAACTGAGCTATCCCTGAAACTTTGTAAAGGCAGTGATCCTGGGACAGAGTGACTGTGCCCGAAAAATTGTAATCCACAACTAGTGAAGATTAGTGGATTTTGGAACGACCGGAAACTTGTCGGTGTATGCTCCTTGGAGGTAGCCCTTAGTGGTGAACCAAGTAAAAAGGGCTGTGTCTTCTCTGTGCATGTGAATGTTTACTTTCTGATCATATTCATCATACAGGTTCAACAAGTTCCTACCAACGTGGGAACAAGATCCATCACATTAAAAGAAAAATTTGTCACCCTGATTCACCCCTCCCCTCTAAGGGTGTATCAGGGTCCTTCAATATTGACATAGATGAAAAAACTTTTTAATAGAGTTATGAATTAATTTGATAAATATTAAGGTATACCCCAATAATTTTTAATACAATTGAAAGATAATGTTTTATAAAACACAGGGAATATAAATTTATTTAGAAAACCTATAAAATATAGATATGATGTTACATAAATAATAATTATGAACCAAGTGGGAAAATTCATTCATTTTAAAAATTTATTAAAAGATATTCATTTCACACCACTGTAAATTTGTTAATGTTGGTCACCCCCCCACAAAAAATGTAAAAGTATATTCATTTTTTAATAAAAGTCATGGATATTGATAAAACCCATAATAAATAATAGAATAATAAATAATTATATTTAAAATAAAATATAGTATATATGGACATGGTGGAGAATGATTATTTCCCAAAAATAATAGATGTGTCCAAATCCACATACAAAAATCATTTCAGTAGAATTATGATCCAAAGGGAAGTGAAATTGTATGAAAACATGATAACCATCTGAATAACTATAAGAGAAGAAAATAAATGGGGTTTTAAGAGAATGAATAATAATTTTCCCATATAGAAGTCCAGACATAAACAATATCTATTTTAAAATGGGATGTTAAAGAAACACTTACCTTTACACATGAAATCCACAAAACTTATTTTACCTATGTTATAATAAAAATTACCATCTTAGTAACATATTTTAGAAACATATTCTAGAAAAATAACTTTTTTAATATTTATTTATAATCATTCATTGAAAATTTATTTTCTCATTATTATTTATTTTCATCATCAAACATTAGAGATTTTGGCTGTTTCATAAAATTTTCCTAATGTTGATGTCAATACTGTTTCATTGATTCTAATTCCATCACTCCCATATTATTCATGGTAGTGGAACAAATTTTTTCCAATGATTTATTTTTTCATATGTTCATATTTATAAAAAATATGGTTATATATCTTGATAATGGTATTAATGACATCCATATTTACTGTTATTTAATAATGAAAAGTAACATTATAATGAAAATTACTTTTTTTTCACTTAGAGAACAATATTGATGATATTAAATTATCCTTATATAATAAATTTATAGTATAAATATTTTGATTCATTTTCAATAATAAAAATATGGTGTTCCTAAATATATTTCTTTTGTGCGGTTACATCAATAATAACAAAATCAAGTTATACTAGGGAATAAGTAAGAGTTTAGGTTTATATAATAGTATTATAAATTCTCTAAAAGAATAATAATGTTTAAATAAATTATTTATATTATAGGATTAGATTTATATAGTGAGTAAATGATATGGAAATTGAATAATATGTTAAAGAACTTGGTACTTACTTTGATAAATTTTCTCTAACTAGATATAGACTAAACCAGGAGGAAGTATTTAGGTAGTTATTCATGAAAAAAGAAATTAAAATACTATATGAAGGATTTGGGAGAGGGGAAATTGGTATAGATTCTTTAGTAAACCAAATGGTTTGATTGGTTAGGGTGGGGGTAGAGGAGGGGACCTTTATAGGTGAGTTTTAAGTTGAATTTAAGAGAATTTTTATTCCTTATTGTACAAAGATGTCATTTTAAAATTAATGTTTCTAAAAAGAGGAAAATAATGTATATGGTCTACTAATACTAATAAAAAAACAATATAGATATTATTATTTTTTGATATTCTAACACTTAACCCCTATGTTAACCCATTTTACTATATTTTTCATTCACTATTGTAACTCAATTTTTACCTCGGTAACTAGTTTTTATTTCAAAGAATGGAATGGACTAATACTTGTAATTACAACATGATTATTCAAAATTTGGACTCAATATATTTTATATCAATTTAAAAATATTACATATTTTAATTTTAATTTAGAACATAATGTATATAGAATAAAACATTTTTTATAATTAAATGTGGTTTAAAACATTAATTATTTTAAATATTTTATTATATCAATAACCGATTAAATAAGTGTTTATAACATCCCATTTTTATAAGAAATTTTATTTCATAAATTTTAAGATATAATATAATCTAAAGAATTGAGAGGCTTGGATTTTTTTAAAAAATAGTTACATTTACTATCATTTTAAAAATAAAAATTTCATTATTATTTAAAATCTCTAAAACATTCTCCATGTTTTCTTTGGTATCTCAATACTGCACAGGATAACCAAGGAGCACATATAAGACATGTGTGAGCTTTAAATCCCAATAATAATTTCACGATGAAAATTAATACTTGTGAGTCAAGAGGTATATCATTATAACATCATGAAGTGGTATACATAAACATTGATGCATGCCATAAGAGGGTGATATCATAAGATCAAAGAATCATATGAATGTAAAAACAACATAAAACATTACATCATTAGTAAAAGAATAAGATAAATGATAATACATAATAACATAGTTTTCTATAGATCAACATCTATCCACCATTAATGGATTCTCTAGAGATGAAGACAATTACTAATATGTTAATGTGTTATCAGGGTACACCTTCCATATGTCAACCATGACACGTTAGACATCAATCACATAAAAATAGAACCTATTTTATCATTTCAAACCCATGAATAAGTAATTTAGTATCATAAATATATGTTTCATGTCATTGATTTATAGACACATTTAGATGAATTCTGATAAATGAAAATAGTGTTGGGTATTCACAATAAAATGTTATGGTACATAAAATTAAAAGATAATTTTCACAACATAACCAGTATACATAAAAATTCATGGATGAGATTAATGAGAGTAGAATTTATTCTCTAATTATTTGTTAATTATTTTTATAGTAAATAAATGTTAATAAGCACAATTCATCCTAATAAATTGATAATCAAATGACTTATTACAAAAGAAGTGCTTAAATGGAAAAGTCAAGGGAGAGAACCACTTACCTTGAGATGATGCTTATGGAAGCATGTGAGGAGAAACCACTTGGGAAGTTCCTAAAATATAAAATGAGTGGATATTCATGATCATTATCCTTGGAGTGAATGGGAATTGGTGAATGGGTGGCTAGTTATATCAAAATAGGGGAAATTAATTATTATCTTCTAAATGAAGTCATTGGATATATATTAAAAAAAAATAAAAAACCATTATTTATATCAAGATTTTTTCTGTAATATTCAGAAATTATGGGATATAAATATTTTAATATATTAAGTATAGATTGACTTTAATTTAAATTATTTTATAGGTGCAAGGTATTCCTTTTCTTAAACAACTGTTTTTAAAACAAAAAATATATACTTTAGGTTTTGGAATATTCATTATAGGTTTGGAAAATTAATCTTATAATGTTAAAATAAATTATTTTTATGATTAATAATATTTTTTCATGAAATAAAATTGTAGTATTTATTACATCAATTTTTAGTTATTATGATGTCATAATGTTTACCATATATTTATAATATATTTATTTATTATGAAAAAATTTAATTGTCTCGTAAAATTATGAAAAAAATCTCAAGAGATAATTTCGACATACGGATTTCAAAAAGGTAATATTTTTCATTAAAATAAATTCTGAAATATAAAAAAATTTATTTTTCAATACAAATTAATATTTATTAAAAAAATAAAGTTTTTATGAAATATTCAGATTTCTTTCCCCTATCAAAACTACTTGGGACATCAAAAAATTATATAATAATTTATATTCAAATAATTAGTATTTAAAAAAACATTAAATAATAAAAAATATTTAAAAATTATGAACTTATAATAAATTTTTGTGTTAATTTTGGTCATATATTAAAAAATATTATTTTTTTAATTGAATTTAAAAATATATTTATCATAGTAATCTTATATTATTGTGCATAATAACAAACAATCGGATCAAAGTATCTACTATTTCATTAAAATAATAGAAATTTAACCATTATATTACTAATAACTGCATAAATAACCCATTATAACCCTACTATATTCCTTAAATGTAATTTACATGATCCTAGTATATTTATAAGGGTGGTTCAATGAACATTGATTGGGTGGTGTCTTCTATACGCTTGAACTTCTCATGAAATAAATTCTATAACTACCCATGTAATGATAAAATAAATCATTCTCATGTATTATTATTATAATTAAATTTTATTTTATAATGTTATACTCATTATAAGAATATTATGCAATTTTTCAGTCAAATAGATAGAACTTTATTTCTAATAAAATTGAGATTTTATGAATTATATGGTTTTATTTAAAAACATAAAATTTAAATTTTACAATTTTAATTTGAAAAAATTAACATGATTTTATAATTCATCATTTAAAAATAATCATGACATTAATTTTTGAGAAATATTTGAAAATAATTTTTTTGAATGAATATTGTAAAATATTATTTTTATTGAAAACTGTATTTTCTTTTCGAGTACTTATAAAGTCTCATTATATTTTAGAATATTTTAACAATTTAATTAGTTACTTTTGATTAAAAATATTCTAATAAATGTATTTGTAACCTAAATTATACTATAATTCTGTATAAAAACATTTTTATACTTAAAAATATATTTTTTGTGAAAGCATATTTTCGTCATGTTTTGTGAGTAAAATTTTAAATTAAATTACACCAATTCAATACATTTAATTTGATAAAATGGATTTAATGTTTTGAATCATAATAATAAATATAATTTTATAGGTTATCATTATTTTTTTTCATAATGAATAGTAAAAATAGAATAAATTGGTTTCCTCAGTTAAGAATAAAAAATGTTTAACGTGGGGTGAAACTAAAGAGATAAGTGTTATAATTAAATAAAAACCTCCATACATACTATTTTGTGAGTGGTTTCAAACTAAATATCCATTTATGGAGTTAAAATTTTTATTTTAAAATATTATTCTACATTTGGGAACCCATGATTTAATTTTGAGAAGATAAGTTGTATTTTATTCAAAATAAAATCTATTTTTTTGTCATTACATTTAATAGCATGGTTGAAAGATTCCATTTGGTTTTTTATTTCTCCAGAAGTATAAAAAATAATTTTTTTACTAATTATCCAATAAAAATTTTGGAATCCAATTTATTAATCGATGTTAAGGTAAAACATTTTTATATTTAAATTGTGTATTTTCTTTAAAAGGGGGTTTCATGTGATTTTTGTTCATATTCTAATTAAAATTTATTCCACCATTAGAATGTAAACCTAATATAATGGATTCAAAATTTGGAATCATCAATTACAAATTTGGTTAGAAGTCCCATTTTATTTTTGCTCAGATAATTATGTTATCATTATGAAAATTTATTTTATCACAATTATGGTTAAAATGGGTTTAATGTGATTTAACTAGGATATAGGGATTTATTTTTATCCAAATGTTGTATAAATGTTATTTTTTTATTTTATATCAACCCCATATAATATTTATAACATAACTGATTTTTCTCTCCCAGATCTGGTGCTATAATCATAAATGTTATATTTATGGATTTCATACCGATGAAGGTGACCCAATTTTTGTTATCCAAAAAATTGAAAAGTCAAAAGGAAATATTGGATCACAAAAAAACAAAAAGAAATATTATATTTTATATTTTATGACAATTAGGAAAAAATATTACATAAAAATACCAATGAATTTGTGGGATTATTTTTCCCACTATACCAAGCTTTTCATTTTCTATATTAAGTATTCCACAACTCTCAAAAACTTAATCATGTTAGAAAACTTTCATGAAAACAATAATTTAATAATAATTGTTCATAACTTAGGAAAATGGAATTATTAGAAGGGTGAGATTAAATGCTCAGTACGGGTAAACATGAGAATTAAAAATTGAATGGCATCAGCGAGCATAAAAAGTGTATAAGGGAATAATGACATAATAAAACTTTAACAACCTGGGTAATGATATAATATGTTTAAACTCTTTTATAATTTTTTTTACATTCATCCAATATATTTTATAGGCATAATATAAGAATAAATCTAGTTTTACGCTTAAAAAAGGTATTTTTCTAAAAAATAGTTTTACCACCTTTTGATGACGCACTTATTTTAAATATATATATATATATATATATATATATATATATTTTCAATTTTATAAGTCCTATTTAAAAAATTAAACTTCTTTTTTGGAATATAAATATAAAAATTTACATCGGTTTATTTTTTGGTATTTTCTATAAGTCTCATATTTTGATAAATAGTAATAATAATAATGTATTTTAATTGAAAATAAATTTTTTGTCTAAATAATTTATTGTGTTAAATTATATTTTTAATTGGTTTTAAAGTATAATTAGATCAATTTTTTATCATTTAATCCAATTTAATTCATTTAAATCAATTTAACATTGAATTTGGATATAAAAATATTTCAATATTTTGAACATTTTTACTTTAAAAATCTATTTTCTCATTTCGTCAATAGGATTAAATTTTAATTAATTAATGAAATTTATGTTTTTTTTGAATTTTGAAAAATACATTCCATATTTGGAATCATAATTTCTAAATTATTTAAATATCTATTTTTTTGGATAATATGAATATTAACTTTAGTAATTTTTTTTATTAACACGGTTAAAGGTAAATCAGGCAATTAAGGGTAACAATACTATTATAAATTTTATAAAATTACCCTAAAACTTTTCATAATTTCATTTTATGAGTGTTTTTTGACCAAAATAATCCTTGAGATGAAATTATAACCTTTTAAAGAAACTTGGACGATAGTATGACATTTATAATATTATATTCAAAGAAAAGTTAATTTTTGTCACACTTTTGTTTTTAACAAGTAAAATATTTTTAATATGGGGATATATAAGGGATATGTTTGAATATAAATATTATTTTAAAATCTAAAACGTTTATATTTATGATGATAATTTATTTTTAATTTTTAGAGAATAAATAATTAAATTAACAGCTTTCACAATGATAATGTAGTAATTGTTTAATTAAATAAATTATCAAATAAATGATATTAAAAATATTAAAATAAATATAATTTGAGATTATTATTGTCATAAAATAATTATATGTATTAATTTAACATGTTAGTGATTTTTTAGATGAGTTTTTTTAATTATATTAAGTTAATATGATATTTTTAAAAAGTCAAGTAATGAATAGTGTTAAAATTGACATAAATGATACTTTAAAATATAAAATATTTTATTAAATGATATAAAATTTATAAAGATAAAAAATTCATCCAAATTATTTGGATAATTCTTAAAAATTCATCAGTGAATCATTTATTTGTCTTTTTTCATTTTATAGTAATTATTTTAATCCTCAATGTGTAAATTTCTTGATATCACGATAAGAGTTAAAATGGTTAAAACAAAAATATAAGGATTAAAAAAAATAGTCAAAAGTTTTAGAATTTTCATTTTATTAGTTTATTTAGACCCTTAATCATCATATATTATAAATAAATCAACCTGGAGCCATTTGAAATAGAAAATTAATCTATATTAATTTAATATTTTGAAGAATTCCAAGGGTGCCCCTCCCCTCTCATATAAAAAGGTACCCATTATTATCTTTTAAATACAAGTCAAAACCTATTTTTTTAGAAAATATCTATCCAAATCACTTACTATAATCCATAACCACATAATATGTCTATTATTTTAGGTATAACACCACCCTTAGTGGTCCTAAGGTGTTAAGAAAAGGAGGAGGTCTGAGGAAGAGGTATCGTTTTTAATTAAGTGTTTATGTTTTATTTCTTCTTCCACTTCAACTATTTTTCAAACATGATGAAATAATAAATCCAGTATTCTAAATATACTGATATTTTATTATGTTAATATCATAACCTTAATCCATCTCCAATTTCATCGAATGGGAAATGAATTATTCATTCGCGTGTACAGAGGACTACCACCTCACGAACCAATATAATTCATTTTCCATAACCATCTCTCAATACTAGTTATAATGATGGAATTAATGTTTATATATGACATCCATGGAATATTTATCATTATAAAATAATAATATATCATTTATATTCTTACCTTTCCATGCACATAAAAATGATAACGTCGTTCGTGCGTACTTGTGAACTATCTCCTCCACGAAGAGATGTGAATCATTTTTCATCACCACATCACATGAATGATATATATGAGCGTATTTAAATAATTAATATGATATTTATTATATTATTATCATTATGTAAAGATAAGTTAATAATTAAATTCTTTCCAAATTAATCATTTAAAAATGGAAACACTACTTATGAGTACGTACGACCTACCGTCTCCATGATTATAACGTTGTTCATTTTTCATACCATACATAAATTGTTTAATTTAAAAGTAAAATTGATATATAAAAGTAATTATTATTTTATTAATATTATTCTGTATATGAAATACTTATAACCACTTTGACTATTGACATCATACCAAATTTATTTTGGACTAAATTATCGAAAATCATCAAAATATCCGATATGAGCATAAATAATTAAGTAATTGTAATGACATGATAATAATTGATATAAAAGGAATAATAAAAATTTAAATATTCTAAATCAAGTATATAATTAACCTAATTTTATTATTCAGGAAGATAAATATTTTATGTGATGAGTCAGACCCATGGTAAGGGACTTTTATTTAAGAACACCAATTTAAAGTTCCTTTTACAAAAAATTAAACGGAATGTTTTTTAAACTTATATAGAATGAGTGGTTTCTCTCAATTTAATGATTCTTTATTACATTAATTTTTTATTTACATGTTTTTGTATTTATTTTTGAAGAAAATTATTTCATTATTATGTGCATGAATTTTATATTTTAAAATTAATTTTTACAAGAAAAGGGTATTTTGATATCTAAAAGTGTTTTTCTTATGGGTTTAAAAGAGTTTTCAAGGGTTTTATTCATGATTTATTCCTTATAAATTTTTTATTATGGGTTTATCCCATTATATCTTAAGATATTATGGGTTAATCCCCATTATAGCTCAAGATATGATAGGTTGATCCCCGTTATAGATCAAGATATGATGGGTTGAGCCCCATTATAGCTCAATATATGATGGGTGAGCCCCATAATAGATCTCCAATGCACTGGGTACTCCAGATATAGAATTTGACCATAAAGTTATTCCATTTGTAAGGGATAATGTAAGAGTTATATGTTAATGGTGTCCCAAGGCACTTTCATGATTTTTCTATTCATGCTAATTAGTTTTTAAGAAAAAGCGTTTTAATGGTTTTCATGTTTTCACTGGACTAAAAATTTATTTATTTATATACCTTACTTAGATTTTTGTGAACATACAAAGTTTTAAAATGTTTTTCACATGTTATATGGATGGGTAAGATAAATAAGGAAGTCAAGTTGGATGTTATGAAGATTTATCATGAAATAGAATCCCTATTTTATTTTAAAAAGTTTTATTTTGGGAGAAATGGATACTGTTTTAGTAGTATCCACTTTGTATAAATATAGGATGTTATGCATGAACTATGTCCTAATTCTATAAAAATAAACCTAAAAAGATCCTAAATATGAGATAATGTAATTTTTTTAATAAAACTCAATATAATGTAATGTTTAAGGACAAGGACTTATAGTTGGTATCAATGTTCGATTTAGATAAATTTAGGGGTTAGGATAATGTTAATAGAATATCTATAAATGATTTTTAATTTATGGTTAAGTTGAAATGGAATAACATTTAAATATTACCATGTTACTTCATTTAAGATATGTACATTCAAAATTGTTTTTTGAAGAGGAGACATATCATCTATAGTGGTAAGACATAAAGAAGAAAACATCCTTACAAATCAGCATCTTGAGATGGTGAAAATCAGAACTAAACAATTTGTTATTATGATGAATTAGTTGGATTTGGATATAAATGGAGGTTCCATACATGCATGAGATCATCTAAATCAATGACAAAGGAATATGATAGTAGTATATCATTTTATGAGGCAACATCCTTCAACTTTTAGTGGAACCTCAGATCTAGTGGCAGCTGAATGAGGGATCAACGCTATGGAAAAAATATTTGAAGTCATGGGTTGTTTGAAATTCTAGAAGGTAACCCTATAAATTTATCATTTTGAATGTAAATCTGATAAATGGTGGTATCTGATTAATAATACTAGAGAAAAAATGATCTTGAAAATCTGGAATGGGATGATTTTAAGAGTATTTTTCTAGAAAAATATTTTCCTAAACTGTTTGACTCAGAACGAAGAAACAATTCTTGGAAATGAGGAAGAAAGATAATAATTCTGTGGATGCATATGAAACCAATTTTATGAGACTAACTAGGTATGTATCAAATTTTATTAAGGACTTTTATAGTAAAATTAATATATTTTACTCTAGTTTGAAACAATTTTTACAAATATCTTTGGCTTCAAAGGAATTTAAAATCTATGGAAAACTTGTTAGTTATGCTAAAAAAGTTGATATAGAGTTTTCTGACATGTATGTTCCTCATGATGACAAAAATAATAAGTGGTCATATTGGAATACATTGGAGAAGAATTCATCAAAGAAATCTAGAGGTAAGAAAATCAAATTCCCTTTTTGTGAAACGTGTAGTAAAAAGCATCCTGTAGAATGTCATATAAATTCTAAGAAGTGATACCGATGTAGAAATGTTGGACACATGTCTCATGAATGCAAGGAAAATGATCATAAAAATAATTAGAAGTCAAGGGTGAGATGGTTTAACTATAAGTATTTAGGTCATTTTGCTAATGTGTTTCCAAAGTTAGTCACTAAGGGGGGAAATCAATAATATTTGAAATAGAAGGGTGTGGAAAAATTCTTTGAAACCACTTTAATAGATATTGATACAACAAATGAAGTGGTATCAGGTATTTTTTTTATTTTTATATATTTTTCCAATGTGTTGTTTGATTTGGGATCTACACATTTCTTCATTTCTGAGAAATTTTCTTATAAATTGGAAATTCCACCATAGTAAATGAATCCAAAACTCATGGTAAAAACACCTGGGGGAAATATTAAGGTAAAAATAAATTATAAGAATTTTCCCATCATTGTATGTGGAAATAATTTACCTAAAACCCTTGTTTTTTTTCATCTAGTAGAGTTTGATGTTATTCTAGGTATGTATTGGATTTCTTTTTTCCATGATAAGATATATTTTAAAGATAAAGAAGTTTCTTTTTAGAAAGAGTTTTAGTTTGTTTAAAATAATAAACCCATAGAATTAATAACATATCAGTAAGATGAGAAACTGTTAAAATATGGAAATTAATGTTATCTTGCATATATTTTTGAAAACAAAGGAACTATTCATATTAATGGTATACTAGTGGTAAATGATTATCTATATATTTTTCTTGATGAGTTTCATGGTATTATACCTGATTGGGAAGTTAAACTTACAACTTAATTAGTTCCAGATGCTAATATAATTTCTAAACCCCCTTATTTAATGGCTCAAATGGAACTTTTAGAGCTAAAGAATAAATTATAGGAGTTATTAGGTAAATGTTTCATCCAACCCAGCACTTCATGGGGTGATCCTATCTTTTTTGTTAAAAAAAGGTGGTTCAATGAGATTTTTCATTGATAATAGAGCCTTAAATAACATCTCTATTAAGAAAAAGTATCCTTTTCCTTATATCGATGTTTTGTTTGATCAAATCTAGGGAAATTAGTCTTTTTTAAATGTTGTCTTGAGTTCAGGGTACCATCAGTTCAAAGTAAAGGAAGTATAAATTCTAAAGATTGAATTTTATAATAGATATGGGCATTATGAATTTGTATTTATGTAGTTTGGGTTAACTAATGAAACTAATGTATTCATGGATCAAATGATTAGAATATTTCATGATTTCCTGGATAAGTTTGTGGTTGTTTTTATTGATGAAATTTTGGTATATTCTAAAAGTAAATAGAAACATGAAAGACATATAAGGGTTTTTTTTGAAACATTAAAAGAAATAAACTGTATGGGAAATTATGCAAGTATGAATTTTTGTTGCAACAAATTTATTTCCTTAGTCACATTGTTTCAAAGGATGACATAACTTTTGATTTTTCTAAAACAAAATTTGTTGAAGAATGGTTAAGACCCACAAATATAACCAGGATTCATAGTTTTCTTGGTTAAGAAGGATATTATCGGAGGTTTGCTGAAAATTTTTCATGGTTATTTAGATTACTGACTTAGTTAACTTGAAAAGGTGTTAAGTTCATCTAGATAAAATAATGTGATGATTGTTTTAAATAATTGAAAATAAGATTAGTGAATGCTTTAGTTCTAGCCCTGCCTTCCAGAAGTAGTGAAATTTTCATCTATAGTAATGCTTCATTGAAAGTACTTGGTAGTGTCGTAATGTAAAATGATCAGGTAATTGCTTACGTTTCACGATAGTTGAAACCTCATGAGTTAAATTACCCTACACATGATTTTGAATTAGCTGCTATTTTTTTTCATTAAAAATTTGGAGGCATCATTTGTATGGATTAAAATGTGAAATATATACTGATCATAAAATTTTGAAGTATATATTAACTTAGAAATAATTGAACATGAGATAGAGAATATGGCTAGTACTAATCAAGGATTATGATTACATTATTCATTACTATCCTAGAAAAGAAAAAAAGTGGCCGATGCATTGAGTCAGAAAAGTAATGCTACATCGATAATGATACATTTAGAACATAGACCTTTGTATAATGATTTGATGAATTTTTGATTAGAAGTTTTTGGTGTAGGAAATTCATTTGTTTTGTTTTAGGTGTTAGTGCAATCATATCTATCATACAAAATTAAGAAAACATAGAAGGAAGACAATGAGTTGTAGATAAAAGTAGATTTGGTTTAAAAGGTTAATTTTCCTGAATTTAACATTGATAAAGATTGTGTTTTGATATTTGGGAAGAGATTATGTATGCCTTTTGATTAATAATTGAAAAAATAGTTGTTATGTGAAGCTTATAGTTCTCCATTTTCAATTCACCCTCATAGCACTAAGATGTACATATACCTTCAGGAGTATTACTGGTGGGATGGAATGAAAAGATATATTACTGACTTTACCATGATATGTTTCAATTATCATCTGGTTAAAGTAGATAAATAGTTACTGAAGGGTATGCTTCATCCTTTTCTAGTTCCATAGTAGAAATGGGAAAATATTTTAATGGATTTTGTAGTGGTATTATTAAAGACATCTTGCGGTAAAAATTTGATTTGAGATATTATTGATCGACTGACTAATTCTACTCATTTTATCCCTATTCGAGACACTCTATCTTTGGATAAAATTTCTTGATTGTATATTAATGAGATATTTAGGTTTCATGGAGTTTCCATCTCTATTATATTTAATCACGATCCCAGGTTCACTTCTAAATTTTTGAAATCCCTTTAGAAGTCATTGAGAACTGAATTAAATTTCAACACAACTTTTCATCCTCAATCAGATAGACAGTCAGAATGAACAATTCAGACTATAGAGGATATTCTACATTCTTGTTTAATAGATTATGAGGGATTTTAGGATCAACATATTTTTTTGGTTTAGTTTTATTATAATAACAGTTTTCATTCCATTATATAAATGAAAACTTTTTAGGAATTATATGGAAATAAATTTCCAACTATTTTTTTGGGATGGAGTTGGTGAAAGGAAGTTGATGAGACCTGATTTGGTAGAGAAAATGGTAGAGAAAGTTCAGTTGATTCAATGACACATGAGGACAACTCAAAACAGGTAGAAAAGTTATGTGGATAACTGGAGGAAGGATATTTTTTTAAGGTAGGTGATCACATCTTTTTCAACGTTTCTCGATGGAAAAGTGTGATTCATTTTGGTAAGAAATGAAAGTTGAGTCCATAGTTTATTATAACCTATGAAATATTAGAGAAATTTGGATCAGTTACCAACTGAGTGGATTTGCCTCTTATTTTATCCCAGGTACACAATGTTTTTCATGTTTCAATGTTAAGAAAGTATATTCTAAATCCATCTCATGCTTTGAGTCCAGAAGTAGTTTATCTGGAAGAGAATATTTCTTATGAGGAAAAACCAGTTCAAGTTCTTGAACATATAGAGAAATTTTTGTGGAATAAGGTGATTGATTAGGTTAAGGTTTTATGAAAAAAACAATATGGTTGAAGTGGCAACATGGGAATATGAAAATGATATGAGGGAAAGACATTCCCACTTATTTAATAAGTGAATAAAATTGCGAGGATGGAATTTCCAAAAGGGAGGAAGAATAAAACAACCCAGATAATGATATAATATGTTTACACTATTTTATATAATTTTTTACATTCATCCAATATATTTTATAGGCATAATATAAGAATAAATCCAATTTTACGCTTAAAATATATATTTTTCTAAAAAATAGTTGTACAACCTTTTAGTTGCACATTTATTTTAAATCTAGTTTATTTCACTTTTATAAATTCTATTTGAAAAAATAAACTTATTATTTGGAATCAAAATATCAAAATTTACTTTGGTTTATTTTTTTATTTTTCTAAAAAGTTTCATATTTTTATGAATAGTAAAAAAATAATTCATTTTAATTAAAAATAGTTTTTTATCTAAATAATTTATAGTGTTAAATTATATTTTTAATTGATTTTAAAGTATAAATTGATATTTTTTTATTATTTAATCCAATAAATTTCATTTAAATAAATTTCACATTGAATTTGGATATAAAAACATTTCAATATTTTGAACATTTTTACTTTAAAATCCCATTTTCTTGTTATGTTAAAAAGATTAATTTTTAATTAATTTATTCAATTCATTTGTTTAAAATTTTAAAAAATGGATTCTATATTTGGAATTATAAATTCCAAATTATTTAAATAGGTCCCTTTTATTTTTTTTCAATATGAATAGTAACTTTAGTAATTTTTTTATTAACATGGTTAAAGGTAAATAGGGTAATTCAAGGTAACAATAATATTATAAATATTATAAAATTACCTAAAACTTGTAATAATTTCATTGTATGAGCATGGTTAAATAAAAATCATCATTATTATGAAATTATAACCTTTTCAATCCACTTGGATTAGAGTATGAAATTTATAATATTATATTAAAAGAAAAGTCAATTTTGCCACACTTTTGTTTTTAACATGTGAAATATTTTTAATATGAGGTTATATAAGGGATATGTTCAACTATAAATAGTATTTTGAAATATATAAAGTTTATCTTTATGATTATTATTTATTTTTAATTTTTAGATAAGAAATAATTAAATTAAGATATTTCACAATGATGATGTAGTAATTGTTTAATTAAAGAAAATATAAAATAAATGATATTAAAAATACTAAAATAAATATAAATTTTGATGATTATTTTCATAAAAGAATTTTATTTAATACTTTTATATGTTAGTGATTTCTTAAAGATTTTTTTTTGAATATATCTTGTTTTTATGATATTTTTTAAAATTCAAGTAATGAATAGTGTCAAAATTGACATAAATGAAACTTTAAAATATAAAATATTTTATTAAATGATATAAAACTTATAAAAATACCAATTTTTGGAAAAATTATTGGAATAAGTCTTAAAAATTCATAATTTACTCATTTATTAGTCATTTAGAATTTTATAGTAATTATAATAACCCTCAAAGTGTAAATTACATGATATCACCAAAAAGAGTTAAAAGGGTTAAATAAGGGTTGAAACAAAAAGATAAGGGTTTTAAAAAATAATTAAAACTTTTATAATTTTCATTAGATGAATTAATTTATACCCATAATAATAATATATTATAAATAAATCATTTTGGATCCATTTGGAATAGAAAATAAATTTATATTAATTTAATATTTTGCATAATTCCAAGAGTACCCCTCCCCTCTCCTATAAAAGGACACCCATTCTTATCTTTTCAATATACTTCAAAACCTATTTTATTTAGCCAATATATTTCCAAATACTATACCATAATCTATCTCCATATCCTATAGATCTTAGTTTATGCATAACACCACCCTTAGTGGTCTTAAGGTGTTAAGAAAAGGAGAAGGTTTGAGGAAGAGGTATATTTTTAATTAAGTGTTTCTATTATATTTATTCTTCAACTTCCTTCAAATGTTTTTCATTAATAATGAAATAATAAATCAAGTTTACTCAATATAATAATATGTTATTATGTTAATATCATCACCTATATCCATATCCAATTTCATCAAATGGTAAATGAATTATTCATTCATGTGTACGACAGACTACCACCTCGCGAAACCTATATAATTCGTTTTCCATCAACATCTCTCAAGACTGGTTATAATGATGAAACTAATGTTTATATATGATATTAATGATATATTTATAATTATTAAAAAAATAATATATCATTTATGTTTTTATTTTTTCATGCACATAAAAATGATAACGCCGTTCATGCATACGTGTGAACTACCACCTCCACGAAGCGATGTGATCCATTTTTCATCATCACATCACATTAATGATATACATAAGTATATTTAAATTATTAATATGATATTTATTATATTATTATATTTATTTAAAGATAAAATAATAATTACCTTCTTTCTTAAATGATCATCAAAAAATGGAAACGTTACTCATGTGTACGTACGACCTACCGTCACTATGATTATAACATTGTTCATTTTTCATACCATACATAAATAGTTTGATTTAAAATTATAATTGATATATAAAAGTGATTATTATTTCTTGAATATTATTCTGGATATTATGGAATTATAACCACTTTAACTATTGACATCATGCCAAATTCAATTTGGACGAAAGTATCAAATATCGTCAAAACATCTAATTTGAACATAAATAATTAAGTAATTGTTATGACATGATAATAATTGATATAAAAGGAATAATAAAAATTGAAATGTTATCAATGAAGTATATATTTAAACTAATTTTATTATTTATTAAGATAAATATTGTATGTGATGAGTCGGACCCAAGGTAAATAACTTTCTTTTAAAAACACTCATTTAAAGTTCCTTTTAGAAAATTCAAAAGGAATGTTTTTTTAACTTATATAACAAGATTGGTTTCTACCAATTTTATTATTCTTTATTACTTTAATTTTTTCTTTATATATTTTAATATTTCATTTTGAAGAAAATATTTTCATTATTATGTGATCAAATTTTATATTTTAAAAGTGATTTTTATAAGAAAAGGGTATTTTGATATCTGAAAGTGTTTTTCTCAAGGTTTTAAAAGAGTTTTCAAGAATTTTATTCATGATATGTTCCTTGTAAATTGTTTATTATGGGTTTAAACCATTATATATTAATATATTATGGGTTTATCCCCATTATAGCTCAAGATATGATGGGTTGAGTCCCATTATAGCTCAAGATATGACGGGTTGAGCCCCATTATAGCTCAAGATATGATAGGTGAGCCCTGTAATAGCTCTCCAATGCATTGGGTACTCTGGAGATGAAAGTCGATCGTAAGGTTATTCCATTTTTAAGAGTTAATGTAAGAGTGATATGTTAATGATGTACCAAGTAACTTGCATGGATTTTCTATGCATGCTAATGAGTTTTTAAGAAAAAAGGGTTTAACGGTTTTTGTGTTTTCACTGGACTAAAAATTTATTTCATTATGTCTCTTATTGATCTTTTTGTGATCATCCAAATTTTTAAAATGTTTTTCATAGGTTATATGTATGGTTAAGAGAATGAAGGAATCCAATTTGTATGTTATGAATATTTTTTATGAAAAAGAATCCATGTTAAAAGAAAATTATTTTGGAAGAAATTGATACTGTTTTAGTAGTATTCAATTTTTTTAAATTTAGGATGTTATGTAAAGACCCAGAATTTCCATGTAATTTTTTTATATATGGGAATTTTACAAGTCCGCGAAAATTGATGGTTTGTGATTCTGAGGTCCGGTGTGCCCAGAATGAATTTATGAACCTTTTTTTCTGGGTACATTCAGTAAATGTACGAGTAGGATTTTCTAACTTTTGAACCGGTGCTCGAAATTGAAATCTAAGGGCACCGTTGAACTCGCAGCATCGATAATCGCTTAAATAGACCTTCACCTCGACTGCAGTGGGTCGAGAGTGAAAGATAGTTTTTCACTTTTTCATGGAAAAATAAAAATAAAATTATTTAACATTTTATTTTTATTCTTGAAACCTCCTTTGATTTATGGAGGTGGAGACCACAAGAGTTTATCCTCTAAATTGAATGCTTGGTGGTGGGGACCACCTGAACCTAAAAACTCTCCCAATTTGAAATTAATGGCGGGGACCACCCGAACCCTCTTAATGGGGGAGAAACCACTCAACTCCCCATTAATTCTTTTTTCTCCATTAATTTGAGCCAATTAAATTGATACAATTAAATATGTCAACACCCCATTTAATTGTTGGAGCCAACCAACAATTAATGAAATGTGTCAGCATTTTAATTGTGCCAACCTTATTAATCTACTTATTTTAAATTAATAAGTTGGATATTCCTCATTTTGGTGGAATTGGGGAAACTGTTGGCAAAAAGGGAGAAGCTTTGGAGAATCATGGAGAAACTCATCCTCCAATGAAGAATGCTCTCGCTAACATAGGACGTCTTCGACGACAACGAACTGAATATCTGGGAAATGATGACGTCACCAACATCACCCCTTCTAACTTCAATGAGCAATCAAGGTAGGGGTTTAATTCTATGTGATTAATATTTCCCAGGTTCTTCCCTTATAAACAAAGAACGCGGATCAACTCTCTCTAACTAGTTGATCCACATATGTTTTCTTTTGAGGGATTTGGGAATAGTGATTTACAGAGGTTGTAGGGTGGTTGTTTGAATTTCTTCCCCTTACCCATTCTTGATAATTCATCATAAAAATCAGGTAGAGTTTATAGCCGCTTGCTACCGCTCTAACACGAAGAGTACGAGCCAAACAAACATGGCCCGACCTCTCCACCGATCTTGTGTTTAATTGTTGTGTTCTTCAAGATGGAGGAGGACGACAACTAACTTCATTGGGATACGAGAAAGGTTACTGACACCACTATTGGCCGCAATGAAGGTGATGATGCAACAATGCCACCCTACGGCCACCGTGCTGCCCGTGGCCTCCACCACCAGCGACCACTGCTGCCCCGTGGCCCTCTGCGGTGCCCTGTGACCTTGCCGCCCCGCGACCCTCTGAGCCGCCTGCGGCCTCTGCCGACCGCAGCCACTGCCGCCCCATGGACCTCCGTGCTACCCCGCGGCCTCGCCGCCTCGTGGCCCTCTACGCTACCCCACGACCTCGCCACCTCACGACCCTCCGCGCCGCCCCGAGGCCTCCGCGGCGCCCCACGACCTCGCCGCCTCGCAGCCCTCCGCGCCACCCTGCGGCCTCGCGGCCTCTGTGGACCTCGTTGACCTCCACGCCGCCCTGCAACCTCATCACCAAATGGCCCTTCGCGGCCCTCAGCACCGCCCCGTGGCCTCCGCGACCCTCACGGCCCTCCGCGCCGCCCCGCAGCCTCGTCGCCCCATGGCCTCCGCGGCCCGCGTGGCCTCTGCAGTCCCTGCTGCCTTCGCGGCCCCCACGGCCTCGCCGCCCTACGGCCCCCACGGACCCCATGTCCTCACGGCCTCCACGGCCCCCGCGTTCTCGCGCCGCCCTCTCGGCCTCCGCGCCGCCCATTACGACCGGGTCAGACAAGTCCCAGACCAACTTTAAACTTTTCGCTCTATCATCCATAACTTTGGCACCGGGTGTCCGTTTGACAAACCGTCAACAGCGCTGAAAACCTTGGAGAGAGAAGGTATCTTTGAGTATACCTCACTAGAGTTTTGGATAAAGTTTAATTACGGTCTAGTTGAATCGACCACGAATCCAACCGGGGTCTCAGAACTAAATGGCTAATAACTCAGAGATCATGCATCCGTTTGACGCACCGTTTGTTGCATTGAGACCCATATGACGTGGAGGTCCTTTGAGAAACTTCTTCATGGGACTTTGTGATAGTTGGAGTATCGACCGGTGGCTTGATGAGCGGACCCTTCCAGAGACGAGCAAGCTTAGTGCGAGAACCCAGTAGCTGGCTGTGATGTGAAGAATGAATAATGATCCTGTGTGGGTCAGCACCTAGCAATACTGTGTGGGTCCACACCGAGTGATCCTGTGTGGGTCAGCACTGAGCGATCCTTTGTGGGTTAGTACTGAGCAATCCTGTGTGGTTCAGCACCTAGCAATCCTATGTGGGTGGTTGTGCCCAAATTTACCCTACCGGTAAAAGCGGTCATTGAAGTACAAGTAGGGATCGAATCCACAGGGACCGAAGAAGAAACCCTGAGACACACAAATTTGTTGATGGATTGACTATTAAGTGGCCAACTTTGAGGTAGATTTTAATTATGGAACTAATGATATAATTTAAATAACATATAAGAAAAATGATGTGAAATAAACAATTATTGATGATGGGTTGATCTTAGGGTTTCACTTGGGGTGGATTGGATAAATTTCTTTTCTTAAAAATTTCATGTCATTAATTGAAGATGTATCCAAACAACAAGATAATTCTCCCAAATCATTCACCAATTTAATCCCTACACAATCCAAGGCCAATCACTAATTCACTTTGAGGAAAATTTTAATGATCACTCAAAGTAAATAGATCATACTAGCACTCAAAATGTATTTTCGTTAAACTTGGCAAAGACAAAGAAGAACATAACTCATCAAATGGAAATCTTAAAATAACAAACAGATTTAAAAATTAAAGTACATGAAATAACATTCAATCCCTGACCTTGATACTCCCTTAGATCAACCATTAAGTGGTTATCCCTCCATTGATGCTATTATATAAATGGAAGCGGGATGTAGACTTATGGGGGTGGAATTGAAGAAGAAGAAAATTATTGAAAAATGAACACTCCACCTTTGTGTGATTGAATTCACAAGTGCTGATGTAAATAAATTCACACCTTGATTCAACGGTATCAACGTGTGAAGAAAAGGAAAATAAAAAGTGAAGAAGAATAAATTTTATTAAAATACTAAATGTGAAAAAAAACGTATATTAGGGAAATTGACGGTGCCATTACAAAATAAAATCGGAAAATTACAATTGAAAGAAATACAATGGACGAAAGAAAAAAATTTGGATTAAAAGAAAAATGTTATATGATAATTCCTTCACCACCAGATCCTTATATAGGCATATTATGAGCCTTAGAGACACCCCAACACAATAAATTCCATCCCCCAACAATTAAGAGAGTCAAAAGGTGGGTGAAGAATTAAAAGGAAATTAACGCTACAAAGTTGACCACAAAACCAACCAGATTCATCCTCCATTTTGAAGTGTGAGTTTGACAATTCATACGGCAGAAAATAAAGGTGTCATAAATAGAAAATATCTTCTTCCATGTGTATTCTAGAAGCTATAAAAATTTCAGGTGATTTGGTTTAGCCGTTTTGGAGTTATGTTCAAAATGGTGGGATGTTTTTATGAGAATTCTGCTATGGCCCACCATTTTAATTCTAAACTTCAGCCCCTTGTAACTCATTGAAATATTCTGAATTAGCTCTGACCACACTTGAAAAAAATTATATGTATATTTTTCTATTTCTACTATAAAAATTTGAGCTTCATTGGGCTTGGTATGTGGGCCCCACATTTGTTTGATGGGCCTTAGGCCCATTATGCTTCCTCCAACAACTTTCTGCATTCAGGCGCAAAAATCTCCATCTTCCCTTGGGATTCATCCATAGGACCTAAAAGATAAAATGTTCCAAAAAAAGTGATAAATCATATCCCAAAATATAAAATTCAGAAAATGAATATAATTCTGTCCAAAAACAGATGAATGATTGGGCCCAAATTTTCATTTTAAACATGAATTGCATTTAAGATGAGAAATGAAGTTCTATTTATGTAATGCAATAAAAAAATGTTTATGGACTTTGGAAAAATGAATATAAAGAAATTAAAAATATGAAATTCAAATCCTCTTTTCCAAAAAAAATTTAATACACATTGCTCACCCAAAGACCTCACACCAAAAAAAATTATGAAACCCATCAAAATAATTTAAAACAAGCTAGTTCCATAAGCTTATCCCAAGCCCAAGCCCATTCCTTTGTTCAAATTCATCGCCACATTTCATCCAATTCCAATTAAGCATGATAAAGCATTGTGCATCATAAAAGATATGAGACCCATTTTATTGTTCAAGGGGAAAAAATGGAAGCACTAGGTTGGAATCACATTAAACCTTAAGATGAGTATCCATTTTTTTTTGATTTTTTTGTTTTTTTAACCACAATAGATATGAAAAGACTAACTCTGGGAAAGAAAACTATGAAGTCACGATCCCCAAGTGCTGGACACCACACATATTTTCAATTACATGCTCTACAATAGAGATATAAAGCCTACCTCTGGGCAAGACTACTATGGAGTCACGATCCCCAAGTGCCGGACGCCACACATTTGAACAAAACATTTCTCTATGTGGTTTTTATTTTTTTTTTCAAATTTTTTTATTTTTTTTATTTTTTTGTTTTGGATACTCAAATTAAACTAAAAGTGAGCCCAGAACCCTATACTATAATGAAAGGGACCCAAGAACTCAAATTTACACCCAAGATCCAGTAAACGTGCATTGTGGCATTTTTATTAAGAGGATGAAAATGTAAACTTTGAAAAATCACATCGGACAACCGAAATTTCCAAAAACTATGCTCATGAACTTAAACTTGAATTAAAATCAAAATCAAGGCATGAAAAATTATTTGATATCCAATTTCAGAGTTTGTAATGTGTGTTATCATGTTCAAGGTTAATGGAATTTTTCTTTCCATGCATGTTCTTATTAAAAAAATAATTTTTTAATTTCATCTCCCCCAACATAGAATAACACGGTCCCCAGTGTTTAAAGAAAACATAGAAGGGGGTGTGGGGGAGTTGTTCAAAGAAGAAATTTAAAATTATAATCATGGAATGAAGTCACCTGGTGGTTGATGATGATTGCGCATGCCACATTCTCCCTTCAATCCTGGATTTGAGTCTCAGTGGCTTGGATGGTGGTGAATGGATTTTCCTTATGACTTATGACACGTCCTTTTATTTTTTTAACCTATAAAAACATAAAAATAAACAAAACAAAATAAACTAATGATACATTGTCTTATTTTTAGATTTCTAGGTAAGGTATTACTCAAAGATCATGCCACGTGACACAGATGAATATGGCACTCCACTTTCATACCCATCCTTACTCATAAAAGAAGAACATGTCAATAGTCTATGATAATTTATTATATGAAAAAGAAAATGATTCAAAATTATTAGAAACATGAAAACCATGGGTTGCCTCCCATGCAACGCTTTTGTTTAACGTCGTTATCTTGACTTGAACCCCCCAACTTATCCAATTCCAACTTTCAAAATTTTAATTAACTCATCTTTTTCCAATTCAACAAGATTGAGATTGATTGTTTTTTTGAAATTTGTTTCGTATGAAATCATATTTTCTACAATGATTGGTAAAATCCAAGGAATATCTAAAATGGTTGATCGAGTTGTTTCTATAGTTTTGCCTAAGACACCAAGGATCATTCCTACATTATTGATTTCATGATATGGATGAATGAAAACTGAAAGGTCATGTTTATCACCTATGATGGGATGCCTCAATGGGGAAGTAAGGACATTGATTTTGAGTTCAGGTTGGATAGGACATTCAAACATAGATAAGGAATTAGAATCAAAATCAATTTCATTTTCAACATTTCCCAACACAATTGGTTCCATTTGAATTGAAGATTCAACCCCAAAATTTTCTAGATGAGTTTCATGAATGGGTATGGATTTGATGTTTATGATTTCTCCTAATGGTTCAGTGATTGGTGTTTCTAAAAAATTATCATTGTATAAATATTCCAAAAATTCAATCCATGAAGAAAAATTTCCCTCTTGTGAATTCATGAAATCAATTTCATCCTGATTTAATGACCCTTCAAAAACTCCTCGATCCTCTCCAATTATCCCAAATCCTAAGGTTGGTTCTTCAATAAAGGCTTGAGGGGTTTGTGTGTTACAATATTCTTCTATCAATATTGAGTAAGGGATGGTTTGAGTGGGAATGGGGTCCACACAAGTTTTAATGATTTGTAGTTATTGTCTAAAACTTGATACCTATGAATTCATTTTTTCCATTTGTTCACACAATTTTTGAAGAATTTTTTTATGATTAGGATTGATAGATGTTTCGACATCACAAACTTCCTCATTATTCATCTTTTCAATCATTCTTGATAGGTATGGAAATTGATCTTTTAAACCTTCATAATTACAAATTTCGTTCATGTTATCAGGTGTGGGGTATTCATTCAAAGGTTGATTAAAAAAGTTTAGTGATTCCGAATGTGGATTTTCAAACTGATTACATCCTGAGTTTGTGAAGGGATATTGTTGATTATACTCCATTGGATTCATTTGGAAATTTGGAATCGTGATTTTCAGGGGTCAAAAAAAAAATAGAAAGGGGAAAAGAGAAGAGAAATGGGGATGAGAAAATAGAAACGAGGGAGAATAGAAAGATGTTCTAAGGTGACTTAATTGGTCCCCAACAATGATGCCAAAATTTGGTTGCACCCAAATTTACCCTACCGGTAAAAGCGGTCGTTGAAGTACAAGTAGGGATCGAATCCACAGGGACCGAAGAAGAAACCTTGAGACACACAAATTTGTTGATGGATTGGCTATTAAGTGGCCAAATTTGAGGTATATTTTAATTGTAGAACTAATGATATAATTTAAATAACATATAAGGAAAATTATGTGAACTAAAAAATTATTAATGATGGGTTGATCTTAGGGTTTCTCTTGGGGTGGATTGGATAAATTTCTTTTCTTAAAAATTTCATGTCATTAATTGAAGATGTATCCAAACAACAAGATAATTCTCCCAAATCATTCAACAATTTATCCCAATACAATACAAGGTCAATCACTAATTTAATTTGAGGATCACTTTACTAAGAACTCAAAGGAAATAGATCGTACTAGCACTCAAAATTTGTTGTCGTTAAACTTGGCAAAGATGAAGAAGAACATAAATCATCGAATGGAAATCTTAAAATAAAAAACAGATTTAAAAATTGAAGTACATGAAATAACATTCAATCACTGACCTTGCTACTCCATTAGATCAACCCTTAAGTGTTTAGACCTCCATTGATGATATTCTACCAATGGAAGTGGGATTTAGACTTATGGGGGTGGAATTGAAGAAGAATAAAATTATTGAAAAATGAACACTCCACCGTTGTGTGATTGAATTCACAAGTGCTGGTGTAAATAAATTCACACCTTGATTCAACGGTATCCACGTGTGAAGAAAAGGAAAATAAAAAGTGAATAAGAAGAATAAATTTTATTAAAATACTAAATGTGAAAGAAAAACTTACATTAGGGAAATTGACGATGCCATTACAAAATGAAAGCGGGAAATTACAATTGAAAGAAATACAATGGACGAAAGAAAAAAACTTGGATTAAAAGAGAAATGTTATATGATAATTCCTTCACCACCAGATCCTTATATAGGAATATTAGGAGACTTAGAGACACCCCAACACAATAAATTCCATCCCCCAACAATTAAGAGAGTCAAAAGGAGGGTGAAAAATCAAAAGGAAATTAACTTTACAAAGTTGACCACAAAACCAGCCAGATTCATCCTCCATTTGGACGTGTGCATTTGACACTTCATAAGGAAGAACCTAAAGGTGTCATAAATAGGAAATATCTTAGTCCATGTGTCTTATAGAAGCTCTAAAAATTTCAGGTGATTTTGTTTAGCCGTTTTGGATTTATGTTTAAAATGGTGGGATTTTTTTATGAGCATTCTGCTATGTCCCACCATTTTAATTCTAAACTTCAGCCCCTTACAAATCATTGAAATATTCTGAATTATCTCTGACCATAGTTGAATAAAATTATCTGTATATTTTTATCTTTCTACTGTAAAATTTTAGCTTCATTGGGCTTGGTATGTGGGCCCCACATTTGTTTGATGGGCCTCAGGCCCATTATGCTTTCTCCAGCAACTTTCTGCATTCAGGCGCAAAAATATCCATCTTCCCTTAGGATTAATCCATCTAACCTAAAAGATAAAATGTTCCAAACAAAGTGATAAATAATATCGAAAAATATCAAATTCAGAAAATGAATATAATTCTGTACACAAACAGATGAATGATTGGGCCCAAATTTTCATTTTAAACATGAATTGCATTTAAGATGAGAAATGAAGTTCTATTTATGTAATGCACTAAAAACAATGTTTATGGATTTTGGAACAATGAATATAAATATATTAACAATGAATATTAGCCACTTTTAGTGACTAATCAGTATGTCATCATCGAGCGATCCTATGTGGGTCAGCAGCAGAGCCTCTTAACAGAGTAAAATGAATTAGTAGTTACATCTAATCATCTCTAATACTGTACTTAAGTTATACCTGGTGTGAGCTGAGTTCATACCTGTGTTGTACTTTCCTTTGAGGTAATACCTTGGTGGTATTCTTCTGTGTGGCATACCTGTGTGGTACTTACCTTCATGGTATTCCTTCCTTTGTGGAACAGTTGAGCTTTGGGCTTTGAGTTGGACTATGTGTTTTTCCTCATTATTGAGATGGGCTTACTTGATAACTTAGGTATATGTATGGGCATCTAACTAAGTAGGGTTGACAGCTGACTTCATGATTTGTGGTTTATCCTTTGTGGATTTTGTAAGACCTTGAGTGTCTCGAGGTCCTTACTGAGTATCGTTATACTCACCTCGACACAAGCTATGCCTGCACCCTATTGTGTTTGATGCAGAGGACGGATATCGCTAACTGAGGAAGAGGGTACCAGGACTTAACGGTGCCCGGAGGTGGACCATACGGCATGTCGGTACCTAGAGGAGACAGGCAGACGCGGTGTGCTGAGGAGGCGATCTGTAGCTACCCTTCAGGTAGGAATTCCAGAGGCCGACCCAGTAATCGTCTTTATTTTTCTTCAGTTGTATTGTATTTCAGTTGTACTTGTACCTTTACAGTTGGGCTTGTATTTTGGCCCCTTTTTTACTTTCATCACTCTATTTTCCATACAGTTGACTTGTGTTCGTATCTTGCTGTTTGTTTGTGTAACACCCCGACCCCAGAATCCAGGAGCCGGTGCATTATTTTAATACATTGGAATGATTACAAGGAATGAAGTCCCAAAGGACCGATCATTTTAGTAGTCTTGGAAATAAGATACATATATAAGTTCAAAATTACAACTTGAAAATAAAAACAACACTAATTTATTCCATTATAAACATCTAGGCTTCCAAGATTATTCCTACAAGTCACTCAGAACTAACTTCTTAATATCCTGGGAAAATGAAACATAAGAAAGGGGTGAGCTCAAATGCTCAGTAAGATTAAGCAATATAGTGGAATATAACATAAACATTAGGCATGGTGAATAATTGAAAACAAATGACTTTACAAATATTAAACATGAACAATTTATGGCAGGAATATCAGATTAGTAAATAATGCCAAAATAAAACATAGTCATGGGTATTCTACTAGTTGAATAACCACATGAAATATCAATAGCTGATCTCATAATGATGGAATTCATAATGCCAGACATCATAACCACATATTCAATGCCTCATTCCAAGACTACAAATTAGATTTTGTCAAGGCCTTGTGTCAAGACACTAGTTTGTCTCATGATACTTACCGATGCATCGAGGAGCTATAGAGGGCTCCACCCATCACTTACTAAGTCCAATTAATTACTCATATGAAATGGTTGAAACATAATCTAAACATTCATATTAAAACTAGCATATAAAATGTCAACATTTTAACCACAATCCATGAATGGTATAAAAATATCACATCCACAGTCAAACATAAATCATTCAGTACAATATAGAAGATTTTATTATAATAGATTAACCTCAATCGAGAATAATGAAGGATATTGACATAGATGAAAATAATCATCAAAACTATTTGAGAGAAATATCCCCCTTTTTCATGAAAACATTTAAAAGTCTCAATATTTATCAAGAATCCATTTAAAATAGATTTTTGAATCAAAGTGTCCCATACCAATTTGAAACTTTTAAAAGGAATTTTAATTTTAAAACATTAATGTACATATAAATAAATCCTTAAAACCATTTTTAAAACATGGACATTAATGAGAAATATTTAGAAGAATAAATCATTAAAACATTTAAAATGATATTTTAATTAGAGTTCCTAACCAAAAGAGAGATACTTGAATACAAATAATTGAGATAATAAATACTTTATAATATCATGAGAATAAAGGGATTCATGATATAATATGTCAAAGTACATTATATACACCATATAAAAGTGAATTGGCGTATAACAACAAAGAAGTCTCAATGGAATGTAAATTGAGATGAAATTCCTTATAAAGACTATATAATTAGGTTAATAATAAATAAATGAAATAATTATGTGTGAAAAATATAAATACACTCAATATTATTGGATATTAAGTGTAAATAAATCAGAGTACATTCACACATATTCTGGTAAAAACAACACCAATGACTCAGATGTTTAACTCAATAAATGGAAATTGAGTTAAGATTACTCTTATCAAGTTCATATCAATGAATTGAGAAATTATAAATAGAGTTATTATGTTTATCAAAATTATATACACATAAAGGGGTGTGGAAATTACTACATAAATAATAAATAGTGATTCCACACATAATCTTTTAGTAAAATAATCAATGAAGTATGCGTAAAGCCCAAAGAGTGGAAATCGAAATTAGAGATTCCCTTACCGATTTGGTGACTTACGAAACACACACCCCATGAAAGAAGGATAATAAAATGAAGATTTAAATACCCATAAATTAATGTATATTACATAAGGAATATAATCATGGGAATTAAATACACCACACAAAAGGAAATAGTGACAATATAGCCTGAATCTCACAGAAATAAGAAGTGAGATGAAAACCATGTTGTAATCAATCGAGTCGTATGACCAAAAGTTAATAACCACCAAATGAATCATAGAATAACATGAATATAAATATAATAATGATAATATACATCAAATGATAGTACAAAATACACCACATGCAATAAATAAGTGGAGAACAATGGAAATCTCACGGAATTAAAAGTGAGATAAGAAACCCCTTACCTTAATTCTGACTTGTCTTGTATGTTCCTTGTTCTTATTGAATAATAAAATTAAGTTAATTTATACTTGATTAAGAACATTTCTAAAGTTTATTATTACTTTTATATCACTTATTACCTTGCTATAACAATTAGTTAATTATTTGAGTTCATATTGGATATTTTATCGATGTTCGGAACTTGAGTCAAAATGAACTTGTTATAATTACAATTTTTCCATGCGGTAAAAAGTACATTATATCCATAATTATATACATTATTAAATATCATATATATATTATATATCCAGTATATACATGTATTTATAATATTACATAACATTTAGAGATAAGAAATGAAATGCACCTTTAATGGAGACGGTAAGCCGTACGTATGCATGAACGCTACTTTCATTTATATTTTATATTTTAGTGGAATTAAAACATAATTATATATAGGTATATTATAATTACAGTATAATATCATATATAATATCATTAAATCCATCCTTTATACGTCCCACATAAGGCATTAACGAGTCATATCACTTTGAGGGGGCGGTAGTCTGCACTTCCTCAAATGAAATTATCGCGTTTTACCCATAATGGAAACCATAATGGAATGATATAAATGGAAAATACAGCAGAATAAATAAAACATAAACATAATATATATCATATATAAATAAATTTCCATCTTAATGGCCACCATGAGAGGTGGTAGGATATAATTGAACAATCATCGTTTCGTGAGGCGTTAGTTTTCCATCCACAGAAACAATATGTTCTTTACCAATTAGATGAAGGTGTGTGTAAGTGTAGTTAGAATAATTCTCATAAAAAAATACTAGTATATTTAGGATATTGTTTTTTTATAATATAAAGTAATGAAAAGAGTTTAGGGGTTTAATAAGTAAAATAAAATAAAAGAATTTAAGAGAAACTATTACCTTTAATTTGGGTAACTGCCTTTGGTTTGAACCAAAATGACCTCTTGAAGTGCCTTCTGCCTAAGGTAAGGCTTCTAGAATGAAGAGGGGATATTGAGAGATTATTTGGGAAGGTTTTGGATGAGCCAAGGGGCTTTATAGGTGTGAGGAATGGGTTATAAGTGATGGATTTTTATAAGGGGGAGGAGGGGCTCTTTAAAAAAGTGTGAAAATATTATTTTATTATATAATTATATTCGGTTTCTAAAGGTCCAAAACTAATTAAAGTAAAATATAAGACGACTAATGGTAAAAATAAAATAATCCAATATGAATTGGACAACTTTTGGATGTTATTTTAATATTTATAATCTTATTTATTTAAATCATTTATTAATGAGGTAAATACTGCGTCATTTTTGTGTCATAAATAATTTTATTTATTTGATATCTAAAAATTATAAAAAAAATACCATGATGTAGGAAATATTTTTATATTTCTAATTAATATTTATAGTCGAAAATATAACTTATATAACCCAATGTAAAAATTAATTTACCAAAAGATATTTGTTTGTGTCATTTTGGTCTTTACTTTAAATTAATTAATCTAAAGTGTCATTATCACTCCCAAGTGGCTCTATGGGGTCCCAAAATCGACCCAAAGATTTACATGGTCGTAAATGACTCAACCAATAATGTTAAGACAAGTGTTAAGGTAATTTTGTATTATTATAATATTTCTTTTACCTTGAATTACCTTATTCACCTTTAACCGTGGTAAATAAAAGTCAAAAGTTACTATTCACCAAAAAATATTTTTATCTTATGGAATCGTATTTTACTTAAAAATAACAATAATTTATGTTGAATTTTAGAAATCCAATTCACAGAAGTAGTAAAATTTCATTTAAATGAAAAAGTTAGTTTTTTAACTACTACTTAGTGGTTTCTCTATTCATAAAAAATTGAGGTTTTTCAGAAAACTACCAAAAATTCAGCATAATCTATATTTGATATTCTGAATTCAAAAATGATGTCTATTTTACCAAATTAAAAACATAGAAGTTTCATTAATTAATTTAAAATTAATTCCCGTTATCAAAATAAATAGCGTGTTTTTAAGAAACAGTAACTATCAAAAGATTGATACTTGTTTATATCCAATTTCAAAGTGAAATTAATTCCAATAACCACCATTGAATTAAATGGTAAAAACATAATATAATTACTCTTTAAAACTAAATAAGAAGTTAATCTAACCATATAAATAAATTATATTAAAAGGAACTTTTGAATTAAAATATAGTATTTTTACTATTCATAAAAAATGAATTTTATCAGAAAAATACAAAAAATTTACCCAAAGTAAATTTTGATGTCCCGATTCTAAATAAGAATTTTATTTTGTCAAATGTATGATATAAAAGTGACCAAAACTAAATTTAAATAGGGTTCTCCATTAAAAGGTGGTAAATCAACCTTTTAAAGTAAATTATGTTTAAAATTAGATTCATTCACATTTTAAGATGCTAACTTTTATTGGATAAATGTAAAAATATTTAAGAAACATATATAATAATTTTGTAGTTAGTTTTGTTCATTCCTGCCATTACAACGGCTAGGTGTTAACTACCATTTAAAATAATAATATTATATTATTAGTCTACAACGTAAGATTTTAAAGAAACCCATTGTTGCGTACTAGGTACGCCATCGAACATAGAATCCCATTTAAAGTAGAATTTAGTTCACAAATATTAATAAATTTAAAAAATTTCATGTTCTTTATTTACCTGGGATGTTACATCTTTCCCCCCTTTTTGAAAATTGCATCCTCGCAATTTTAAAATTGGGCTTGGAAACTTCATTGAAAGTCCCACATCAGAAAAAGAGTCAATAAAACTATTACTTTAAAAGAAAGAAAGAGAAGTACAAAGGTCACCCGAGATAACCCATACTAGGATTCCATGTAGGAAAACATTGATATGGAAGATAAACTATGTGTTATGTTCTGATGGAGAGGGATAAAAAACATGATCAGGAGAAAGTTAACAAAAAAAACCACAAACTTTTGATGGGATAAATGATCATTAGTTTCCCAATAGGAAAAGTAAATGGAAAATGTTTTTTTGTTTTAAGTTCCATTTCATAAAGTTGAGAAATTTATTTATGAGATTGTAAGAACCAGTTCTTATTTTTTGAGGTACGTTCTTCTTCTTTTTCCTTTTCATTAAGTGTTTTTGAGAAAATATGGAAAATGAGGAAAAATCCTAAATTTTGGAACTACACGCCGTGTACTTCTGGCCATGTGGGGATGAGTACACGGGGCGTGTATCCATGTCAGTGACGAGGGGTGTAGGAACTGACTACATGCCGTGTAGTGGAACCTTACACGCCGTGTAGTCATTCGGTAGGCTTAAACAGTAAGGCGGTGGAGTCACCGCCAGCTGGGCGACAGTACACGCCGTGTACTCAGGAGTACATGCCGTGTACTTGGGAGTACATGCCGTGTACTCATGTCGAAGGATGAACAGTGTGGCGGTGCCGCCAGAGGAACAGTTAAATGAAAGAAGTACATGCCGTGTACTCATAAGTACATGCCGTGTACTTTGTTTTTTTGGTTTAAAATAGGAAGTAGCCTCCTCATTTGGAAGAGGAGGCGTTTGAGCCATTTTGGAGCCAAGAAGGATGGCCGGACCTTTGAAGATCCGTCGGGGGTTCGTCTGGAATCGGTTTCCACCTCGGACGATCCCATTGGAACCGCACGGGTAAGCCCTCTCCTCTCCTGGTACCGTTCTTACCAATTATTCTCCCAACTGAAGTTATTTACATTTGAACATGTTTTGTTCTTCGTCATATTTACGCCATTCTTGGGCGTTTCTGGAGTCGGCGTTTGGGTATAACGTTCGTTGGCATTTAAGGTAGGTGACTTTGTGTTTATTTTCCAACTATCATGCGTTTTTGTGCATTTTTGGGCCACGAACCCATGTTGGGGTGTCGTGTGGCTGAGGTCGTTGCTATAGTTAATGCCTATAATTGCATAGATGATTAAATTGTGATAATAAAATGATGGTTGGGATCGTTTCTTGGATCCGGAACCACCCCGGGGGTGTGTTTCACTGTTTATCCATTTGGCCAGGATACCCGAGGGTATGCCTTTAAAGTAGTAATTGTATAATTTACTTGAGAGGAATTGCTTGTTACTGCTTGTTTACCTATTGGGCATGGCCCGGTTACCTGTTTAGCCTGAGGGCGTTGTTGTATTTGGCCTGAGGGCGTTGTTGTGATTAGCCTGAGGGCACTGCACTATTTAGCCCGAGGGCTGTAGTATTTCGCCTGAGGGAAACCTTTCATGCCTAAGGGATTGACTTCTGTGCCTAAGGGGGACACTTCGTATGCCTGAGGGCGAGATTCTGTTACGCCTGAGGGCAATAACTGCGGGTTGGATTCTGTATGGCCTGAGGGCAAGCCTGAGTGTGTGGTTACTATTTTAGCCTAAGGGCACGGTTCTGGTTGGCCTGAGGGCTTGGTGCTGTTGAGAAAAAGAATGTTACTAAATTAAATAAATTAAATGAATAATAAAATGGAAATTAAATTGTTAAGTTGGTTAATTTTTAGTACTGCTTACTTTATTGCATTTTACTATTGCACACTGTTGTTGCATGCTTACACGCAGTTGGGCACGGGCCTTTGGCGGGTGCCTACTAGGATATCTTTCTCACACCCTGTTTGGGTCATGATTTTTTCCCCAAACAGATTACGTTTCTGCAGGTGTAGATAGGGTAAAGATTCCCTATACAGGTACTTGACTGTTGCTGAGGAGTAGGAGGGCATGGGACCGAGCCTAGGCTCGCGATGCTGCTGCCAGCTGTTTTTCTTGTTTTGCTGTACTCTGTATTTTGTTGTACTGTATTGATGTATAACATGTTCTAGCTATTTTCTTAGAACTTGAAACATGTAGCATCATCACTTATATACTGTTGGTTATATCCACTTCTGTAGTTATTTAAGTTGTGTATGTTTACTGCTTCCACTGTCGTTGTATGTTTATTCTGTATTCCGCTGCGCTACACTTTGAAAAATGAGGTCATAGTTTCCCCACTATCAGACATGGGCCCTCGCTGCTAGTCGGAAGCCTCTGGAGTTTGTGGAAATGCGCTTGAGGTCTTGTGGCGAACCGGGCTCGGGGCACCCGTTGCGTGGCACCCGGGTCCGGGACGTTAAAAAGTGGTATCCGAGGAGTTCTTTTCTTTGAATTACTATTTGGAGCCATAGTCAGGGATATGACGAACGGTAGTTGGTAATAAGCTGTGCCCGAGCGTAGCTAACCCGTGTATAGGGAAAAGCCCGTCTACCTCATATTGCAATTTTACTGATTTTGAAAATTTTATAGTTGATATGTTTTCACCGTTGGGTGACGGACTTTGAGATTGTGCAGTTTATATTTTATCTATGGGTTTTATTTAGTTTCAACCCAATGAGATGAAGGTATGACATCTCATGCATCATATAGGCACATGCTAGATATCACATGCCATGCATAGTTTCCATGACATGTAGGTGCAGTACAAGTTGCATGTTGTTATGATAGTTGTTGTGCTAATAAAGCATGCTGTTGTGATAGCTGCTTGATAAATACCTTCCTTGCGATATGGTATGTTTATTTGAGTCTATTTATAGAATGGATGCCAAACTTTGGTTTTTGGGGAGTATGGGCCCCCATTGACCTGAATTTGGTGGATCATTGACTGGTTATTGGTTATAACACATATAAGATGTCAAACTTTGATTCGTGGGGAGTATGGGCCCCCAAGGGTCAGAATTTGACACTTAGGTGTTGTTTTTCAGTATTTTCTGGGTTTCGGGGAAGTTTCTGAGGCATACTATCCGGAAACCCAGTATACACGCCGTGTAGTATTTTTATACACATCTTGTATGTTCTTCTGTTTGGGAAGAAAAATGAACTTTTTGAGTACATGCCGTGTAGTCTCTTCCCATGTCACAAACCGTGTGGGCAGCAACACGAGGTAGGGCAAGGCTTGGGTAAAACACATCGTGTGCCAAATGGACATGTCGTGTAGTGTGACCTGGAGTCCGGCCGTGTAACTAACAACACGGGTCGGTGAACTCCTTGACAGAACACGCCGTGTCAATTATAGACACGCCGTGTAGTGTGACCTGGGGACCCGACCGTGTAACTAACAACACGGGGCGGTGTCACCTCTCCCTAAATACGCCGTGTACCTGTGGGGAACGCCGTGTAGTCTTGTCCGAGGACAGATCGTGTGGAGTTAGCTGTGTGGCTGGGAAACAGGGTGGTGTACACGCCGTGTGCGGGTGTAACATGCTGTGTAGAGTTAATCCGAGTAGTCAGCCGTGTCACAGACGACACAGGTAGTTGGAAAATAACACCGTACATGTCGTGTAGATATTATACATGCCGTGTAGTTTTTTTCGACAAAAGCTGTGTGTCTTAGCCGTGTAGAAGGACCCGGGCAGGGGAAGGGAAGTCAAGTACATGCCGTGTAGTCATTGTACACGCCGTGTAGTCTTGATTTGCAAATTTTTAATGCTTTCTTCCTCTTGTTTCCTTTGTGGTTTCTTCGCTTTCCGATCTTAATAATCTCGAATCTGAGGTGTGCTTTTGACCTTGTAGTGTCATGCAGCCTAGACGACCGCGAGTTGTTTTCCAAGAGAGCGGCGACGATTATACTCCAGAGATGGTGGGACATAGGCTACCAGTTGATCCTCCAGTAGAGCCAGATGCGGCGCCAACTGTTATACTAGACACAGGCGCGGAGGCGCAGTTCCGTGAAGGCTTTATGCGGTTCATGCAGACCTTTCAGGGAGCATCGCAGGCTGCCACATCTATGGTTGAGCTGACTCGTATCTTCCAGCAGCAACATCCGCCTACGTTTTCAGGGGATGGTGGACCACAGGCTGCAGAGTCTTGGCTAGGATCGATGCAAACTATTTTCAAGCATCTTGAGACGCCTCCAGGGTGGAGGGTCAAGCTCGCGACTTATATGCTGTGTGATTCCGCCAAGAGGTGGTGGGATGTTACCACCCAGTCAGAGCATTACAGAGACATGGCATGGAAATATTTTCAGGCAGTCTTCTATGAATTATTCTTTCCTAAGATGCTGAGGGCAGATAGAGCTCAAGATTTCATGAATCTGCAGTAGGGAGCTATGTTGGTGATGGACTATTCTGCTCGTTTTACAGAGCTTTAGCGTTTTTCACCCATGATGGTGAGTGACGAGACGTTGAGAGCCAGACGTTTTGAGGATGGTCTTCAGTGTGACATCCGAGCGCTGGTGAATGTTTTCAGGTTACCTTCAGTACACGCTATTGTAAACCAAGCGCTGATTTCTGAGAGGAACCTGCGGGAATCTAGTGGTGTGGGCCAGGGTAGTTCATCACTAGTTACTGGTACTATTTCTACTGGAAAGAGGAAGAGACAGATGGAATTCTCTCAGGGTGGCAGTACCAGGTAGGCAGCTTCTTCAGGTGGCCCGATCAGGTGCTACCAGTGTGGCAGAGAGGGGCACAAGAGGCCTTAGTGTCCACGAGACCCAGTGGAGTGCCAAACTTGCGGCAAGATGGGTCATTTGTAGTGCTTTTGTAGGGCGTTTCTACCAATGGCGAGTGAGAGGGGTTCTGTGTAGACTCCACGTGCGGGAGTAGGACCCGTGGGTTCTTACCAGTCAGGGAACTGGAATACATCAGGGCGTGTAGGCAGAGATGGTGGTCGTGGCCATGGTAGCCAGACACCAGGATCTCAGAGGCAACAGGGCGGGACAGCTCAGGGTAGCCAGGCTGTGTCGCAGGGCCGCGACACTGGGCAGGCATATGCAGTGCAACAGACCCAGCATGAGCAGGATCCTGGACCTTCAACAGTCAGAGGTACTATTCTAGTAGCTTCTGTCTTATCTTCAGTGCTTTTTGATACGGGTGCTACACATAGTTTTATATCTGTACCCGTAGTGGAGAGCCTTGGGCTCTGTGTTTCTACTTCTTCCTATATCTTGACGCTAGACATTCCGTTGGGGACTAGGACGGTTGGTGTGCGTTAGTGAAAAGAGTTCCCCCTTGAGGTTGGTGGGTGTCACTTTCTATGGGATCTCTATGTCTTAGAGATGATGAGCTATGACGTCATTCTCGGGATGGACTGGTTGGTTCCCTATCGAGCCTTTTTAGACTGATATCATCGCAGGGTGCGTTTCACATCACCATAGGGCGTAGAGTTTCTATACAAGGGAGAATGGGATGTTCAGGCAAGTCGAGATGGACCAGATTATCATGGGCGAGGTGGAGTCACAACCCAGATTGCGAGTTTATATCTGGATGATCAGGGGACTTGTCAGAAATATTTCCCTCCAGTGGTTGATCGTTTCAGGGATGTCTTCCCAGATGACTTTTCAGGTCTACCTCCGGTGCGTGAGGTGGATTTCTCTATTGAGCTAGTGCCAGGAGCAGCATTGGTGTCCATTCCTCCTTATAGGATGTCCACGCCTGAGTTGCTGGAGCTAAAGAGACAGTTAGAGGAGTTACAAGCAAAGGGATTTATCCGAACCAGTACTTCTCCTTGGGGTTCTCCGGTCCTTTTTACGAAGAAGGCGGATGGCACCCTTAGACTTTGCGTGGATTATCAGAAGCTGAACTAGTTTACGGTTAAGAACTGATATCCCTTGCCAAGGATAGATTATCTATTTGATCAGCTTCGTGGAGCACGAGTGTTCTCAAATATTTACTTGAGATCTGGATATCATCAGTTGCACGTTAGACCATCATATATACCACTCACAACTTTCAGAAGTATGTATGGTCTGTATGAGTACTTGGTTATGCCATTCGGACTCACGAACGTGCTGACAGTTTTCATGGCTCTGATGAATCATGTGTTCCATCTGTATCTTGATTCCTTTGTGGTGGTATTTGTGGACAACATCTTGGTGTACTCTCACACTCGACACGACCATGCCACCCATCTTGAGATCGTATTGAGTACACTGAGAGAGAATCGGCTATATGCTAAGCTCTCGAAGTACCACTTTTGGATGGACCAGATTCACTTCCTGGGTCATATCATCTCAAAGGCAGGAGTTGCAGTAGACCCAGAGAAGGTGAGAGCAGTAGTTTATTGGGAGCATCCTAAGAATGTGTTTGAGATACGGTGTTTCTTAGGGCTGGATGGTTACTACAGATGCTTCATACATGACTTCTCCCACTTAGAAGCACCATTGATGGGTCTGACTAAGAAGGGTGTGAAGTTCGTTTGGTCAGAAGCTTGCGAGACAACTTTTCAGGACCTGAAGGTAAGGTTGACATCAACACCAATCCTGATAATCCCGGAGTAGGGAAAGAGCTATACAATTTACTGTGATGCATTAGATATTGGGCTGGGAGACGTTTTGATGTAGGGCGACCAAGTTGTTGCGTACGGGTCTCGGTAGTTGAGGCCACATGAGAGGAATTACTTGACACATGATCTCGAGTTGGCTGCAGTTGTTCATGAATTGCGCTGTTGGAGACATTATCTATTGGGAGATCATTTTGTGGTTTACACTGACCACAGAAGCCTCAAATATATCTTTACTCACCATGACCTGAATCTGAGGCAGAGGAGGTGGGTTGAGTACCTACAATCCTTCGATTTTGAGCTTGCCTATACACCTGGAAAAGGTAATGCAGTAGCTGATGCACTGAGTAAGAATACTCAGATACAGATAGTGTAGGAGGCCAGTGGTGAGTGTCAGCTCATGGCATTGTTCTCTAAGATGCATCTAGAGGTGCACAACAGTTAGGGGAAGGCTTATCTTTCCTCCTTAGCTGTGACTTCTACCCTCATGGATAGAGTGAGGATGAGGAATCTATCTGATTCGGAAGGCATAGTTCTATGGGTGTCGGTGGCAAGTGAGGACCCTCCTCTCGGTTGGATGATAGGCGATGATGAGGTTTTGCGTTTCCGTGGACGAGTATGGGTTCCAAGGGATATACGCGAGGAGATGATGTGGGAGTTTCATGCTTCATCTTGGGTAGTTCATCCCGGGGTTACCAAGATGTACCGATACTTGAGACGTCAGTACTGGTGGTCGGGTATGAAGAGAGAGATATCTCGTTTTGTTACGAGGTATTCCACCTGTCAGGCGGTGAAGGCAAAGCACCAGAGGCCAGCTGGGCTGTTACAGAAGTTTCCCATTCTAGAGTGGAAATGGGATGATGTCACGATGGATTTCGTGACGGGATTGCCGAGGTCACCTCGAGGCAATGACGCCGTGTGAGTTGTTGTGGACAGACTCACGAAGGTAGCTCACTTCTTGCCGATCAAGGAGACCTTTGGTGTGGACGAGCTCGGAAGGCTGTATATCCGAGATATCGTACGTCTTCATGGGGTCCCTCGTTCTATCGTTTCAGATAGGGACGCCTGCTTTACGTCTCATCTTGGGCAGAGTTTTCAGAGGGCGCCGGGTACACATGTACTTCTGAGCACAACATACCACCCTCAGAAAGATGGTCAGTCAGAGCGGACGATACAAGTGCTAGAGGACATGCTGCGTGCATGTGTACTAGACTTTGGGGGCTCTTGGGAGAAGCATATACCCTTAGTCGAGTTTGCCTATAACAATAGTTTTCAGGAAACTATTGAGATGGCACTATATGAGGCTTTATATGGTAGGGCATGCCGATCACCTTTGTGTTGGTTAGAGGTAGGCGAGGTAGAATTACTGGGGCCACAGCTCGTGCAGGAGACATCTGAGCTGGTCTAGTTGATTTGGAAGCAGATGGATATCACACAGTCTCGTCAGAAGTCTTATGCTGATCTCTGCAGACAACCTTTGGAGTTCGTGGTCGGGGATCAGGTTTTCTTGCGTGTTTCTCCGAGGCTGGGACACAAACGGATTAGGAGATAGGGTAAGCTTTCACCAAGTTATGTGGGACCATTTGAGATTCTGGAGAGAGTCGGGATGGTTGCCTATCGGTTTCAGTTACCGCAGCGGTACCGAGCCATGCACGACGTCTTCCACGTGTCTCAGTTGCATCACTATCATTCAGACCCGTCTCACGTTTTTCAGCCTGAGGAGGTTGAGCTTCAGCATGATGCGTCCTTTGAGGAGCATCTGATCCGTATCGTTGACAGGAGCATGAAGGTTCTCCAAGGCCGTTCAGTTCCTCTCGTACGGGTGCTATGGCAGCATGGCCGAGTGCAGGACAAGACCTGGGAGTAGGAGGCCAATGTACGTGCTCAGTGGCCAGAGCTATTCTGAGCTTTATCTTTTCCACCCTTGGAAGGGTAATTCGGGGACGAATTTCTATAAGGGGGGAAGTTTGTAAGAACTCGGTTATTATTTTTTGAGGTACAAACTTCTTCTTTTTCCTTTTCCTTAAGTGTTTTTGAGAAAATATGGAAAATGGGGAAAAATCCTAAATTTTGGAACTACACGCCGTGTACTTTTTCCACACGCCATGTACTTCTGGCCATGTGGGGATGAGTACACGGGGTGTGTAGCCATGTCGGCGATGAGGGGTGTAGGAACCGGCTACACACCGTTTAGTGGTACCTTACACGCCGTGTAGTCAGTCGGCAGGTTTAAACAGTAAGGTGGTGGAGTCACCTCCATCTGGGCGATAGTACACGCCGTGTACTCGGGAGTACATTTTGTGTACTCATGTCGATGGATGAACAATGTGGCGGTGCCGCCAGAGGAACAGTTAAATGTAAGAAGTACACGCCGTGTACTCAGAAGTATATGCCGTGTACTTTTTTTTGGCTTAAAATAGGCAGTAGCCTCCTCATTTGGCAGAGGAGGCGTTTGATCCATTTTGGAGCCAAGGAGGACGTCCGGACCTTTGAAGATCTACCAGGGGTTCGTCTGGAATCGGTTTCCGCCTCGGACGATCCCATTGGAACCGCATAGGTAATCCCTCTCCTCTCCTGGTACCGTTCTTACCAATTCTTCTCCCAACTGAAGTTATTTATGTTTGAACGGGTTTTGTTCTTCATCAGATTTACACCGTTCTTGGGAATTTCTGGAGTCAGTGTTTGGGTATAACGTTCGTTGGCATTTAAGGTAGGTGGCTTTGTGTTTATTTTCCAACTGTCGTGCGTTTTTGTGCGTTTTTGGGCCACGAACCCATGTTGGGGTGTCGTGTGGCTGAGTCCGTTTCTATATTTAATGCCTAGAATTGCATAGGTAATTAAATTGTGATAATAAAATGCTGGTTGGGATCGTTGCTTGGATCCAGAACCACCCTGGGGGTGTATTTCACTGTTTATCCAATTGGCCAGGATACCTGAGGGTATGCCTTTAAAGTAGTAATTGTAGAATTTCCTTGAGTGTAATTGCTTGTTACTGCTTGTTTACCTGTTGGGCATGGCCCGGTTACCTATTTAGCCTGAGGGCGTTGTTGTATTTGGCCTGCGGGCATTGTTGTTATTAGCCTGAGGGCACTGCACTATTTAGCCTGATGGCTGTAGTATTTTGCCTGAGAGAAACCTTTCGTACCTGAGGGCTTGACTTCTGTGCCTGAGGGAGACACTTCGTATGCCTGAGGGAGAGATTCTATTACGCCTGAGGGAAATACCTGTGGGTTGGATTCTGTATGGCTTGAGGGAAATCCTGAGGGCGTGGTTACTATTTTAGCCTGAGGGCACGATTCTGGTTGGCCTGAGGGCTTGGTGCTGTTGAGCACAAGAATGTTACTAAATTAAATAAATTAAATGAATAATAAAATGGCAATTAAATTGTTAATTTAATTAATTTTTAGTAATTCTTACTTTATTTCATTTTACTATTGCACACTATTGTTGCATGCTTACATGCAGTTGGGCACGGTCCTTTGGTGGGTGCCTACTGGGATATCTTTCTCACACCCTGTTTGGGTCATGCTTTTCGGCCCAAACAGATTACGTTTCTGCAGGTGTAGATAGGGTCAAGAGTCCCTATACAGGTACTTGACTGTTTCTGAGGAGTAGGAGGGCATGGGACCGAGCCTAGGCTCGCGATGCCGCTGCCAGCTGTTTTGCTTGTTTTGCTGTACTCTGTATTTTGTTGTACTGTATTGATGTATAACATGTTCTGGATGTTTTCTTAGAACTTGAAACATGTAGAATCATCACTTATATACTGTTGGTTATATCCACTGCTGTAGTATTTCAGTTGTGTATATTTACTGCTTTCGCTGTCGTTGTATGTTTATTCTGTATTTTGCTGCGCTACACTTTGACAAATGAGGGCATAGTTTCCCCACTATCAGACCTGGGCCCTCGCTGCTAGTCGGCAACCTCTGGTGTTTGGGGAAATGTGCTTGAGGTCTTGTGGAAAACCGGGCTCGGGGCACCCGTTGCATGGCACCCAGGTCTGGGATGTTACATAGATTGACTAAGAACATAAAGATACATACTTACTTTTTAAGTAGAGTTTCATTCTTTAAAGAATTTTTTCCACTAACTTATCTTTTTTCAAATGATGAGTATTCAAGACGACTTGGTCACACCGAAAGAGCTAGAATCAACTTCTAGATAATCCCATGATCCAAAAAGGATAAAAAATATGTTTACCTTGTCTTTAGAGATTAACCAAAACCAAGATGGTTAGTATAAGATTAGATAATCCCCAAAAAGGATAATCCTTTAGAGAAAGAAATACTAATCTTAATTTCTAAAATTAAACCAACAATACCCCAAAGTTAAATAAATAAAATTAAATAAACAATTGTCCTCAAAATCCTTCAATATAATCCAAACTAATATTGAAAGCTAAAACTTAGAAGAATTTGGTTATGTAGTCTTCCATGTTAAATATTTTCTCCAAATGACATCGACTACTCTTAAAGTTACATACTTAAAAGTAATTAACCTAATAACATATTTTCTATGATAGGTTAATTATTTCCATAAATAACCCAAATCACTATAAATCTACAATAAAAACATAGATAAAAATCCACCATTACTTCTAAAATGAAATCCCATAGTATTATATTTTCCTTAGGCATATAGTGTTCCCAACAGAGCGAACGTCTTCCAAAATAACATTTATCACTTAATCAACAAATCGTTTTCCTATACTAAGGATATCTATTTGATAATACATAAGGTCCCAAATAAACTTAATAAAATCATTTAACTAAAAATAATTTTTCACACTAACCAGAGACTTCACGTAGTCCAGTGGTAGGTGATAAATCCCTATCACACTCTGGTTATGAGTTCGATTCCCACATCTTTGTCCGATGCGACGGGTTGTCACACAGTCTGCGTGTTGTCCTTTTTCAAAAAATATATTTTATAAAATTACCAAAATGAGATAAATTCCTCAAAATAACCATAAAATAATTTAACCACAAATGTTATCTCATACCTCACATTTTCATCCCAAAATTTTATAACTTGTAATTGGCTCAAACTCAATGATCATTTAAAACCAAATGGTTATTTATAACTATATCCTCAAGAGAAAAGATAATTCTTCCTCAAATATCATTTTCACATGACAAACTGTAGGGTTACAAATACAAGAGAAAAGTCTTCCAAAGTAATCCCATCAACAAAGAGCACTAATACTTTTAAACATTTTTTCATCCATTTATTTCCACATAGCTTCTTCCTTGACCAAGAGGATATCCTATAGAATAGGGAATTCACTCGGGTAATGGCCAGGTCCCCTACATTTATGGAAAATTACTGTAAATGGATTCTTGGAACCATTTTTATTTTCTTCCATAGTAATCTTCATTTTTCCTTGGAAATTATTTACTTTATGTCCTTCTTTCCCACACACAAAGCATTTCTTTGTTCCATTGAGACACTTTCCTAGGTATCTCCTTCCATATTTCCTGAATGAATGAAATTGAGGTTTCTTTTCTCCATGGTATCCACTGCTGGAGCTCTTATCATTCATCCCCTTTCTCTTCTTTGTTGAGTTTGGGAGTTGGTTAATATATATGTTGTTGATCATATTTTTGGAAAACTGATTCATCATGAACCCGATATCTTTTACACCTATCAACATTCCATTTTTTTCTCATTTCCACCACCATTACCACCTTGTACATCATGCTCAAAGTTACTATGACTTCCTTGGAATCCAGCCATTGAATAAAACCAGAAAGCATTGTGTGAGTAACAATAGTCATAAAATCATTTAGAGAATATCATGACACCTTATTTTCAATTTAAAACACCTTAGGATTAACCAAGGTCATTTATTCTCATCTTATATTAAAATCCTTCAAATCGGTTTGTAAAGAAAATGTAAATTACATTAAGAATATCCCCAGGGAGTGTCATAACCAAGAGTGCAGCAAGGCCTGTTGTCGTGTACCAGGATACACCAGGTCAAGCCCAAAACTCCTTGTCAGAGTTTTCACTTCTAGGTACATCTGTGCCAGAGCCGCCTCTACTTGATAGTATCAAAAAAGGGATGTATTGATTGGAAAATACCCAAAATCTCTACATTACCAAAATTATAGGAAGTTATTATATACTAATCCTCAATGTCTATCTTAGGGTAATGTGCTCTAATCAGATTTTATCTAAATCTCGTTTCCAAGGTTTGTACTAAACTTCCTCTGATACCAACTGTAACGCCCTGACCCCAGAATCCAGGAGCCGGTGCATTATTTTAATACATTGGCATGATTACAAGGAATGAAGTCCTGAAGGACTGATAAATTTAGTATTCTTGGAAACAAGATACACACATAAGTTCAATATTACAACTTGAAAAGAAAAAAAAAACACTAATTTATTCCATTAGAAACATCCAGGATTCCAAGATTATTCCTGCAAGTCACTCATAACTAACTTCTTAATATCATGGAAAATGAAACATAAGAAAGGGGTGAGCTCAAACTCTCAGTAAGATTAAGCAATACAATAGAATATAATATAAACATTATCCATGGTGAATAATTGAAAACACATGCCTTTACAAATAGTAAACATGAACACTTTATGAGAGGAATATGAACTGAGTAAATAATTCCAAAATAAAACATATTCATGGGTATTATACTAGTTGAATAACCACATTAAATATCAATATCTAATCTCATAATGATGGAATGCATAATTCCGGACATCATAACCACATAGTCAAGGCCTCATGCCAAGACTACAAATAAGATTTTGTCAAGGCCTTGTGCCAAGACACTGGTTTGTCTCATGAGACCTACCGATGCATCGGGGAGCTATAACGGGCTACATCCATTACTTACTAATTCCAATGCATTCTTCATATGAAATGGTTGAAACATAATCTAAACATTCATATTAAAACTAGCATATGAAATGTCGTTATTTTAACCACAATCCATGAATGGTATAAAAATAGCACATCCACAGTCAAACATAACTCATTCAGTACAATATGGAAGATTTTATTATAATATATTAACCTTAATCGAGAATAATGAAGGATATTTACATAGATGAAAATAATCATCAAAACTATTTGAGAGAAATATTCCCCTTTTTCTTGAAAACATTTAAAAGTATCACTATTTATCTAGAAGCCATTTAAAATAGATTTTTGAATCAAAGTGTCCCATACCACTTTGAAACTTTTAAAAGGAATTTTAATTTTAAAACATTAATGTCCATATAAATAAATCCTTAAAACCATTTTTAAAACATGGACATTAATGAGAAATATTTAGAAGAATAAACCATTAAAACATTTAAAATGATATTTTAGTTAGAGTTCCTAACCAAAAGAGAGACACTTGAATACAAATAATTGAGATAATAAATACTTTATAATATCATGAGAATAAAGGGATTCATGATATACTATGTCAAAGTACATTATATACACCATATAAAAGTGAATTGGCGTATAACAACAAAGAAGTCTCAATGGAATGTAAATTGAGATGAAATTATTTATAAGGACTATATCATTAGGTTAAGAATAAATAAATGACATAATTATGTGTGAAAAATACAAATACACTCAATATGATTGGATATTCAGTGTAAATCAATTAGAGTACATTCACACATATTCTGGTAAAAATAGCACCAATGACTCAGATGTTTAACTCAATGAATGGAAATTGAGTTAAGATTACTCTTATCTAGTTCATATCAATGAATTGAAAAATTATCAATGGTGTGATTATGTGTATAAAAAGTATATCCACATAAAGGGGAGTGTAAATTACTACATAAATAATAAATAGTGATTTCACACATAATCTTGGAGTAAAATAATCAATGAAGTATGTGTAAAGCCCAAAGAGTGGAAATCGAAATTAGAGATTCCCTTACCGATTTGGTGACTTACGAAACACAAACCCCATGAAATAAAGATCATACAATGAAAATTTAAATACCCATAAATTAATGTATATTACAGAAGGAATACAATCATGGGAAGTACATACACCACACAAAAGGAAATAGTGGCAATATAGCCCGAATCTCACGGAAATAAGAAGTGAGATAAAAACCATGTTGTAATCAATCGAGTCATATGACCAAAAGTTAATAAAAACCAAATGAATCATATAATACCATGAATATAAATATAATAATGATAATATACATAAAATTTCAGTATACAATACACCACATGCAATAAATAAGTGGCGAACAATGGAAATCACACAGAATTAAATGTGAGATAAGAAACCCCTTACCTTACGTCCGGCTTGTCTTGTATGCTCCTTGTTCTTCCTAAATAATAAACTTAAGTTAATTTATACCTGATTAAGAATATTTATCAAGTTTATTATTCCTTTTATATCACTTATTACCTTGATATAACAATTAGTTAGTTATTTGACTTCATATTGGATATTTTATCGATGTTCGGAACTTGAGTCAAAATGAACTTGTTATAATTACAATTTTTCCATGTGGTAAAAATTACATTATATCTATAATGATATAAATAATTTAGATATCATATATATATTTATTATATATCCAGTATATACATGTATTTATAACAGTACATAACATTTGGAGATAAGAAATGAAATGCACTGTTCATGGAGACGGTAAGCCGTACGTACGCATGAACGCTAATTTCATTTCTATTTTGTATTTTAATGGAATTAAAACATAATGATACATAGGTATATTATAATTCCAGTATAATATCATATATAATATCATTAACTCCATCCTTTATATGTCCCACATAAGGCATTAATGAGTCATATCACTTTGAGGGGGCGGTAGTCCGTACTTCCTCAAATGAAATTATCATGTTTTACCCATAATGGAAACCATAAAAGAATGATATAAATGGAAAATACAGAATCATAAATAAAACATAAACATAATATATATAATATATAAATACATTTCCATTTTAATGGCCACCATGAGAGGCGGTATGATATAATTGAACAATCATCGTTTCGTGAGGCGTTAGTTTTCCATCCACAGAAACAATATGTTCTTTACCCATTAGATGGAGGTGTGTGTAAGTGTAGTTAGAATAATTCTCATAAAAAATCATAGTATATTTATTATACTGGTTTTTTTATAAAAAAAAGTAATGAAAATAGTTTAGGGGTTGGATAAGTAAAATAAAAGAAAATAATTTAAGAGAACCTGTTACCTTTAATTCGGCTAACTGCCTTTGGTTTGAACCAAAAGGACCAATTGAAGTGCCTTATGCCTAAGGTAAGGCTTCTAGGATGAAGAGGGGGATATTGAGAGCTTATTTGGGCAGGGTTTGGATGAGCCAAGGGGCTTGAGAGGTGTGAGGAATGAGTTAGAAGTGAGGGATTTTTATAAGGGGGAGGATGGGCTCTTTAGGAAAGTGTGAAAATATTATTTTATTATATAATTATATTCGGTTTCTAAAGGTCCAAAACTAATTAAAGTCGAAGAAAAGATGACTAATGGTAAAAATAAAATCATCCAACAATAATTGGATAAGTTTTGGATGTTATTTTAATATTTATAATCTTATTTATTTAAATCATTTATTAATGAGGTAAATACTGCGTCATTTTTGTGTCATAAATAATTTTATTTATTTGATGTCTTAAAATTATAAAAAAATACCATGATGTAGGAAATATTTTTATCTTTATAATTAATATTTATAGTCAAAAATATAACTTATATAACCTCATGTAAAAATTAATTTACTAAAATATATTTGTTTGTGTCATTTTGGTCTTTACTTTAAATTAATTAATCTAAAGTGTCATTATCACTCCCAAGTGGCTCCATGGGGTCCCAAAATCGACCCAAAGATGCCCGTGGTTGTAAATAACTCAACCAATAAGGTTAGGACAAGTGTTAAGGTAATTTTTTATTATTATAATATCCTTTTTTTCTTGAATTACCCTATTTACCTTTAACAGCGGTAAATAAAAGTCAAAAGTTACTATTCACCAAAAAATATTTTCATATTATTGAATCACATTTTACTTAATAATAACAACCATGTATTTTGAATTTTCTAAATCCAATTCATTGAAGTTGAAAAATTTCATTTAAATGAAAAATTTAGTTTTTTAACTACTACTTAGTGGTTTCACTATTCATCAAAAATTGAAGTTTTTCAGAAAACTACCAAAAATTCAGCCAAATATATATTTGATATTTCGTATTAAAAAATGATGTCTATTTTACCAAATTCAAAACGTAGAAGTTGTATTAATTAATTTAAAATTAATTCCCGTTATCAAAACAAATAGCGTATTTTTAAGAAACAGTAACTATCAAAAGATTGATATTTGTTTATGTCCAATTTCAAAGTGAAATTAATTACAATGACCACCATTGGATTAAATTATAAAAACATAATATAATTACAATTTAAAAACAATTAAAAAGATAATATAACCATATAAATAAATTAGATTAAAAATCACTTTTGAATTAAAATATAGTATTTTTCACTATTCATAAAAATGAATTTTATCATAAAAATACCAAAAATTTACCCAAAGTAAATTTTGATGTCCCAATTATAAATAAGAATTTTATTTTGTCAAATGGAACATATAAAAGTGACCAAAACTATATTTAAAGAGGGTTCTCCATTAAAAGGCGGTAAATCAACCTTTTAAAATAAATTATGTTTAAAATTAGATTCATTCACATTTTAAGCCTCTAAATTTTGTTGGATAAATGTAAAAACATTTAACAAACATATATAATCATTTTGTAGTTAGTTCTGTTCATTCCCGCCATTACAACGACTAGGTGTTAACTACCATTTAAAATAATAATATTATATTATTAATGTGCAATGTAAGATTTCAAAGAAACCCATTGTTGCGTATCGGGTACTCCATTGAACATAGTGTCCCCTTAAAATTAGAATTCAGTTCACAAATATTAATATATTTTAAAAATGTCATGTTCTTTATTTACCTGGGATGTTACAGCTTGGTTGCATGTGTTTACAGGTTTTAAAGGCAATGCCTTCCCAGTTTTAGGGAATACACCTTTTGGTACTGGTCGCTAGCCCCTGGCCTATGGAAGGAGGGATTAGGATAGTCACCGCACGGGCCTCGGGGGATGGGTCGTGACAAATTGGTATCAGAGGAGTCGGTTTTACCGTAGAACATAGGACTCTGATCTTTCTTTTTAAAGGTAATAGTGTTAAGTGTAGTGAGTGTGGTTATTAGTTTAGGGAATCCAGTGTTGGTGCGGTGGCCAACATATCCATACACCAGGACCCTAACTTCTGATTTCTGACTCAGTGCACAAAAACACTGATTGTGTGTGTGTTTTAAAGAGTTTTTTTGTGATATCTTTGAGTCAGCTCACCAGGTATAACTTATTGACCGTGGCACACCTGTTTCTTTTTAGGACGCCTTCACGCAGACAACTAGCTAGGGTTCCAGATATAGTATGAACGAATAGACCATAGAGCGATGGGGCCTCAGTGCAGGGCCCTCTTCTAGTAGAGGCACCAGCGGAGGCACCAACGGTACCATTACCCATTGGGCCACCGATGCCACCAGCCCCAAAAGCAGAGGATGCACGCCACTTGAGCATGTTTCACGAGTTCTAGTGCCAGTGTCCACCCAGGTTCAGGGGAGAGATGGACCCACAAATGACTGAGTATTGGCTGGAGGTCATGGTGAGAGTTTTACAACTGGTAGGGACACCAGCTGATCTCATGGTGATCCTTGCTGCTAGCCTTCTACAGGTAGCAATAGGCAGATGGTGGAGCTTGATGCTCTAGGATCATGACGAGGTGACACTTCTATGGGCAGACTTGAAGAGCCTATTTCAGGCAGAGTTTGTCCTAGTAACTCTTCACACAGTGCGCATTCAGGAGCTACTTCATCTGCAGGAGGGCAACATGACTGTGGCTCAGTACTCAGCGAGGTTCACCAACCTCTCACGCTAATCCACTAATATGGTGCGTGACCCATTCTTCCAGGCCTGGACCTTCGAGCAGGGACTCATGTGGGAGATCAGGGATTCAATGATTTCTCTTAGAATCCTGACATAGGCGGGGGTGTTAGAGAGATCCCTCTTAGTGGAGAGTTTCCTTGCTGAGTAGTCACCAGCAGTGAGACCCACCACTATTTGTCACATAGCAGAGTCTTTTTCAGCTGGAAGTAGACAGATGTCGCAGAGGTCCAAGAGGACCAGACCTATAGGTGGACGACTAAAGGATTCAGGGTCGGTTGTGAGGGGCACCCGAGGTAGAGCCGGTCATGCTAGGATCGAGCAGTGTTACGCATGCGGCGGGTAGGGTCACAAGGCCCATGATTGTTCGAACCGCCATATGAATGATTAGCATAAGATCAAAGGACCGCCCGGGAAGAGACAGAGGTACGACCGAGGTGGTCCACAGGGAGCAGGCGGACGTGGAAGAGGAGCTGGCCATGCAACTGGCGGTGGGCGATGATTTGAGATGTTACCACCACCACCACCACCAGGTGGTCCACCATGACCACAGGGGGTAGGAGGACAGGGGAGAGCTAAGCTCCAGGCAGCTGGGGCTTAGGATCACGGTTCTCCAGAGATGATACGAGGTATGATCTGTGTCTACTCCACCTTAGCTGCAGTACTTATAAACACAGGTTCCAGTCATTATTTTATTTCCACTACCCTCGTTCAGAGCTCGAATATTCTGACGGAGTCTTTGGCTCAATCCTTACAGCTAGAGACTCCTAAAAGAGCATATTCGACGATTACACACTGGTGCCGATAGTGAGAGATTACTCTAGGAGGTGAGAGCTTCGGTTGAGATCTCCTAGTAGCGGCGTTGAGGCCTTACGATGTCTTCTTGGGTATGGACTGGTTATCTACAGTCCATGCTCAAGTTGACTTTATTAGGCACAAAGTGCGGTGTGTCCACATGGATGGGACCAGGTTTACCTTCATCGGTGAGAAGGGAAACTTTGTAGCACAGGATGGACTTACCCAGAGGAGAGTGCAGTCGATCACTCATCAGTTGGCTAACCTTACCCTTGGAGCGGTTGATGTGGAGAGTCCGAGCTATCCTATAGTGGTGGACCAGTAGGTGGATGTCTTCCTTGATGATGTTCTAGGTCTACCTCCTCATAGAGAGGTGGGGTTTTACATTGACTTGTACCCCGGGATGACACCGATATCTACACCAGCATATCAGATGGCTCCTGCAGAGCTTCGTGAGCTACGGGTACAACTAGAGGACTTGCAGGGGAAGGGATTCATTTGAACTAGTGTTTCACCTTGGGAAGCCCCAATTTTGTTCACCAAGAAGGATGATGGGATCTTGAGACTTTGTGTCGACTATCAGCACCTAAACCAAGTGATTGTGAAGAACAAGTACCCACTCCCGAGGATTGATGACCTCTTTAATCAGCTGAAAGGATCACAGTGGTTCTTGAAGATAGACCTCATACCAGGCTATCACAAGATTAGATTATGAGATGAGGATGTGTACAAGACAACTTTAAGATGTCAGTTCGACCATTAAAAGTTCTTGGTTATACCATTCGTCATGACCAATGCTCTGGCAGTGTTCATAGGACTCATGAATTGAATCTTTCTGCCATACCTTGATCGCTCTATAGTAGTCTTCATCGATGACATTTTGATCTACTCAAATACTGAGGAGGAGCATGCCTATCATTTGCATGTAGTACTAGACACACTCCGAGAGCACCAAATTTATGGTAAGATATCTAAGTGCCAGTTCTAGATCTGAGAGGTTCACTTTCTAGGACATGTCATCTCGGAGGCTGGAGTTGCAATGGATCCAGTAAAGATTGAGGCAGTACTTTCTTGTGATCCACCCAGGAGTGTGACAGAGGTACAAAGTTTCTTGGGTTTGGCTGGATACTACCAGAGATTTGTGCCATATTTCTCAAGAGTTGTAGCACCACTTTCAGTTTTGACGAAGAAGGGTAACCCTTCGTGTGGTCGGAGATATGCCGGTAGAGTTTTCAATACCTGAAACAGAGGATGACTAGTGCCCCCATCTTAAGGCTTCCAGAGGATGGCATGGGGTACGTAGTCTACTGTGACACATCAGGGACCAGGCTCAGATGTTTCTTGATGCAGGAGTGAGCAGTGATCGCATATGGTTCTCAACAGCTGAGATAACATGAGCAGAACTACACTACCCATGACTTGGAGTTAGAAACAGTGGTCTTCGCCTTGAATATGTGGTGAAATTACTTGATGGAGAGAGTTTTACAGTGTACTATGATCATAAGAGTCTCAGGTATATCTTCTCTCAGAAGGACCTTAACCTAAGACAACTACGTTGGATTGAGTTTTTCCAGGACTATGACTTCGGGATAGTCTATACTCTTGGGAAGGGGAATTTTGTAGCAGATTCACTCAGCAGAAGATCTGGTATACAGCTGCTAGGTGAGGCGATGAAGCAGCTGACCGCTTTACAGATATCCTTTGTGGATTGTGATGGAGAAGATTTCCTTCAGTCTATTACAATCACTCCCCCACTTCTTCAGCGATTTTGGGAGGCGCAACACGGGGACATTGACTGTGAGACTCGACATGATCAGATATCCACAGGATATACACCTGATGGATTTTCTAAAGGTGGGTAGCACGTCATCCTCTTCAGAGGAAGTACTATGGTACCAGTGTCACTTCGGGAGGAAGTGTTGAGGGAGTTCCACACATCCCCTCTAAAGGTACATACAGGAGTGGAAAAGATGTACCAGGATCTCCGAAGATAGCACTGGTAGCTAGGAATGAAGAAAGAAGTAGCAGAGTTTATCTCTCAGTTCCTCACTTGTCAGCAAGTGAAGGCAGAGCATCAGGTACCAGCAGGCTTGGTTCAGCCTTTAGAGGTCCCAGAGTGGAAGTGGGATGGGATATCCATGGACTTTGTGACAGGAATTCCACGTACATGCAGAGGTCATGATTCTATCTGGGTGATCGTCAAACAACTCACTAAGTCGGCCCAATTCCTACCAATCAGAGAGTAGGGTTTAGTAGAGAGCTTGTGACGCCTCTATGTGTAGGATATTGTGCGGCTACATGAAGTACCCTCGACTATTTTCTCTGATCATGATATACGTTTCACTTCCCAGCTATGGGAGGGGTTGTAGGAGGGTTTTAGGATGTGGCTTCGTTTGAGCACTGCCTTCCATCCTCAAAAGGATGGCCATATTGAGCAGAGCATATAGACTCTTGAGGACATGCTGCGTGCTTGTGTCCTTGACTTAAATTGTAGCTGGTAGAATCAATTACCTTTGGTAGAGTTTTCATACAATAATAGCTATCACTCCACCATTGGGATGTAACCTTTTGAGGCGTTGTACGAGCGACCTTGCAGATCACCTTTGTGCTGGACAGACCTAGGGGAGTCAGCACTAGTGGGACCAGAGATGGTACAAGCTACCATAGAGAAGGTGAAAATTATCCAGGAGCGGATGAAGACTGTATAGATCAGGCATAAGTCTTATGACAACAGGAGAAAGAGGCCTCTGGAGTTCAAGGATGGCGACCACGTCTTTTTATGGGTCTTACCTCGACGAGGTTTGCGGAGGACCTGGGCCTATCCCTGGTTCCCTTCAAGGAGCTGGCTGGTCCTGCCCCTCCAGTCTTCTCCTGTTCTCCTGATAGTCTCCTTCGGTTACTTAAAGGGAAGTTTTTTCCTGAAGGGCCCTTAGTTTTCTCCTCTTCCTTTCCAGGGATTTCTGGATCAAAGTCCCATCCCTCTGAAGACCCCCTCCCAGTGCCTACAGTTTCTGACCCCCTAGAAGTGTTTCTGCTGGTTTTTTTCTTGAGGTGTCCACTTCTGGGGAATTCAACCCATCCTTCCCTTTAGCTATTTCAGGCCCCTCTATGGAGATGCAGGTGGTTCCTCCCCAAAAGAGGGCTCTCTGTCCACCCCCACCAAGTTACAACTGTCCAAGATCTATGTCCAAGTCTGAGGTATTCTATCCTTCCTCTTAATCTACATCGAGAGGCATGAAGATGGTCTTTTAAGGTATTCAGGATTCAGGATCCCCAGCCTCCTCTTCCTCTGGTGTACTATCCAAGTGTAGATGTACCCGTTCACAGTCCAAGAGCCTGTTGAACAGAATGAATCTCCAGGATAAAAGTGGCAAGTCGTCTAGGGCCAAATCTAGACAAACTTTGTTTCAATGACTTAATTCATTATTTGGAATTCCCGTGGTCTGGGTGCTCGGGTAAAAATGGAATACATTGCCAATGAGCTTCAAAACACTGATTCTTCTTTAGTTGCAGTGCTGGAGCCCAAACAATGTTCCTCCAAAATAGCAGAATTTGCGCATAGAATCAAAATGTGCAGCTTTATGCATGCTTGCCCTCAAAATGATCACATATGGTTTTTCTGGAAAAGTAATCTCTCAGTGGAATTGATCGAGGCTTCTGACCAGCATGTCACCACAAAAATCACTAAGGGTGCTCAGTGATTTTTACTCATGGTTGTATATGGAAGCTGTGATGTTCTCACAAGGGGAGTCTTATGGCACGACCTTAGCTCTTTCAACCCGGAGGAGATGCCATGGCTTGTAGAAGGGGATTATAATATTTTTGCAGACCCAAAGGATAAGAAGGGGAGAGGAGACTTTCCTCGGAAGGCTAGTCAGGACTTTGTTGGGTTCATGGCTCGCTCAGGGCTGATGGATTTGGGGTACTCTGGCGACCCATTTACTTGGTGTAACAATCAAAAGGGAGCCCTTCATACCTGGTGTCACCTTGATAGATGCCTTGCCAACTGTCAAGCGATTTCCACTTTCCCTGATATGAAGGTGAATCATATTGTGAGGAGCCTTTCCGACTATTCACCGCTTTAGGTAGTGTTTTCTTACAGGCATAAAAGGGAAGGGAGGTTCTCTTTCTCCCAGTTGTGGGTTGCTTTGGCGGGGTATCAGGATGAAGTAAGGTTATCTTGGAACAAACCCTCCCACGGGAATTCTTGGATTAGCTTACATCAGAAATTGTGCAGGATGAAGGGTGATCTGCTCACTTGGATCAAGAGTCATTCTCCTTCCTCTCAGGATGTTGAAGCGGTGAAGCAGGATATTGATTTGTTCGAATTTAGCTTTGAGAATGAATGGAATGACTCAATGTTCTGTGCTCTCCACCAAAAGAGTAACGAACTGGCTGACATGCTGTTGAGGCAGGAGCGCCTGCTGCGTGAGCAGGCTCGGATAAAGTGGCTGCGTGAAGGCGATCAGAATTCTTCATTTTTCCATGCTTGCATTAAATAAAGAAGATGTTTTTCTAGAACCAACATTCTAATGGATTACGGGCCCTATTCAGATGATATGGAGTTTATCGGAGGTTTGGCTAAATCCAACTTTAAATCTATTCTTGCAGGTCCCAATCCCAATATGCTAGGCGGCTACCCAAGTGGCGTTGAGGATCTCCTCAAGGTAGTCCCTCATGCGGTTTTAGCCTCTGAAAATGATTTGTTTGGAGCCTTACCTGATGAACAGGATATTTTTGGGGTGATGTGTAGCCTCAACCCGGAGAGTGCCCCAGACCAGATGGTTTCCTGGGGGCTTTTTATGCGGCCTCTTGGGACGTCATCAAGAGTGACTTGGTGGGTGCGATTCAGGATTTTTTCAGGGGGGTGGTCTTCCTCGGGTGGCTAGTGCGACAACTCTGGTTTTAATTCCCAAAATTAAAGATCCGTCCTCTCTTCAGAATTATCACCCGATTAGTATGTGTAACTTTACTTACAAGGTGCTTGCTAGTGTGCTTAATAGAAGAATGTCTTCGTACCTTCCTAGCTGGATTTCGGATGAGCAACACAGTTTCATTAAAGGAAGGACTATCCAAGGGGCAATAGCTCTTTCCCAAGAGATGAGAAGTGATATCAATCAGAAGGTTACATGTTCCAACATGGCCATAAAACTGGATATGGACAAGGCCTATGATTTTTTTGGAATGGAAATTTATTATTAAAGTATTTGGAAAAATGGGGTTCTCCTCCTGGGTCTCTGATCTCCTATTCAGGTGCTACAGCTCTTCCTGACTCTCTATTTCTTTCATGGTCCATAATTGCGGTTTTTTCAAGGCAACCCATGGGCTTAGACAAGTAGATCCGCTATCCCCAACCATTTTCATCTTGATCCAGGATGTTCTCAGTCGTCTTATCAATAGGAGTATCCGAAAGGGGAATGTGCTTCCCTTCAAATTCAAGAGGTACTCTTGTCCCATCTCTCACCTTATGTTTGCTGATTATACCTTAATTTTCTTTAATTCTAGCACAAGGTCTATTCGAGGTATCAAAAAAGTCCTTGATGTTTATTCCAAATGGAGCGTCCAAGTTATTAACCGGATTAAAAGTAACTTTTACATCTCAAATAGATGTCCGAACAGGCGTGCCTCTTCCTTGTCCACCAACCTTGAAATGCAAAGAAGAACTTTTCCTATGGATTATTTGGGAGATTCCATTTCTCACACTAGACCACATATCCGCCATTTTGATAAAACTGTTAGAAGAATTACTAGAAGGATCCTAAATTGGAAGAATCTTTTTCTCTCTCTTGGAGGCAGAATTACCCTGGTTAATAGTGTGCTTTCCTCTATCCCAATGCATGATCTCTCTGCTACATGGGTTCCAAAAGGGGTGGTCTCTCAGATTGACAAGATCTTGGCCGCATTTATTTGGGATGCGAATATGGAAGGCAAGCATCACTGGGCGTCCTGGGCGAGAATGGCTCGACCGATCAAGGAGGGTGGTATTAATGTCAGAAATCTCTCGGATACTCTTCAGTGTATGAAGACAAAGATGACGTGGGAGGTTCTCGAGGAGAAGACGTTATGGGGTATATTCATGGCCAAAAAAATCACTGCTGCTTCGGATCTGGCTAAATTCAGTGATTCACCCCTATGGTCTATCATCCACCCTCACTTTCCTTCCCTTCAGAATCATTATTGGTGGATAGTGGGCAAAGGTGAGATCTCTTTTTGGCATCATAATTGGGCAGGCTCCTGTCTCGGATTCCATGGATGTCCTATCCCAAATATTTCCTTCAATCAAGCAGACATGAGGGTTTCATTAATACTGTTCTGGATGAGCAGCAACGCGCTGTTTTTGAGTGTATTGATCTCAAAAACGAGCCTGACAAATGTGTTTTTACTAGATCATCATCGGAAATCTTCTCTTTGAAGGATTTTTATAGGATTACACTTTCGGCCGGGCAGATGGAAAACTATGGAAAGATGGTGTGGTGCAAGGAACTCCCTTCAAATCACAATTTTCTAGTGTGGAGGATCCGCAATAAGGCAATTCCTACTGATGATCTCATTAAGAACACAAGCATTCCTTTGGTTTCCAGGTGTGCGTGCTGTGCTGATCACCAGGAGGAGAGTCTGGACCATCTCTTCTTCAAAGGGCGCTGGGCATGTGAGCTGTGGTCATATTTTGGGGATTTCACTGGATTTTCTTCTCCTGAGCTGCGGGAGTCTGCGTTCCTCGAGAAATGGTTTCATGGTGCTGGTGTCGTTGGTCTGGAATCGAAAGTAAGGGAAGTTTTCCTCTCCGCGGGCTGCTGGTGTATCTGGAATGCTCGGAACAAATCCTGTTTTGAAGGTATTTCATGCTCCGGGAGGATGATTGTCTCCAGAACTCGTAACCTCCTGGAGGACCTGGTGCGGCTCTTGAAAAATTGGATGGCAGCGCCTACTCTCAACTCTCTCACAGCTTGCTTTTCCCATGCTCAGTCAAGATCTGATATTTACTAAGGACGCTGGGTCTGGTGGTACCCCCACCACACCGGCCTCAAGCTGAATACGGATGGCTCCTTTTCCTAGGGTGTCATTAGGGGAGGTTGGGTGGTTAGGGACTCTCAGGGTTTCGTTATTTTGGCCTTCTCTGTCTTCTATGGTAGTGGTGATTCACTTCAAGCTGAATCCAGAGCTTTGAACATGGGTATGCTTCTTTACGATCTTGCTAACATCAATCTAGCAGCGGTTGAAACGGACTCCATGATGCTCTATAAGTACTTGATTGGTTCAGGTACTACTCTATGGTCTATTTCATACATCATTCGATGGTGCAAGGGCCTAATTAATAATCAGATGCGTATTCTTCATACCAGGCGGGAGGGTAATAAATTGGCGGAATTTCTCGCTTATAAGGCGGATCAGCGTACTCAGATTACCTGCTTTTCCAACGTCCATGAATTTCCTCTAGAGGGCATCAACCTTGTGAGAGGGGATGCTCTCGGCCTCCATTACTTTAGACCCCCTAAATTTTTTGTTGTTCCTCTTTGGTTTTCCTTTATGTGTTTTGTAAGCTGTTGGACTTAGAAAAATTAAATAAATATGATGATGATGATTACCGCTTAGCTCTTTCACCTCAGTTGCACCGGGTTCGTGACGTCTTCCACGTATCCCATATAATGAGATACGTGCACGACCCTTCTCACGTCATCGAACATGGCGAGCTAGACATCGAAGATGGGGTGTCTTTTACAGAGGTTCAATTTGAGATTGAGGATCGACAGGAGCGGGTCCTTCATGGGTGATCGATACCTCTAGTGCTCATTCACTGGTAGCATGAGAACCTCTAAGATAGAACATGAGAGCGGGAGGCTCAGATGCATGCTCAGTACCCCCACTTGTTCCCTTAGTTTGAGTTGTGTCTTACGGGGATGCAAAGCCCTGAGGTGGGGAGAATGTAAATACCCAAAATTTCCATGCATTTTTTTTATATATGTGAATTTTAAGAGTCCAAGAAAATTGACGGTGCGTGATTCTAAGGCCCGGTGTGTCTGGAATGAATTTTTGAACTTTTTTTTTTCGAGTACGTTCAGTAAAAATACGAGCGGGATTTTATAAATTTTGAACCGGTGCTCGGAATTGAAATCCAAGGGCACCGTTGAACTCGCAGCATCAGTAATCACTTAAAGATACATTCTCCTAGACCGCAGTGGGTCGAGAGTGAAAGATAGTTTTTCACTTTTTCATGGAAAAATAAAAGTAAAATTATTTCACATTTTATTTTTATTCTTGAAACCTCCTTTGATTTATGGAGGTGGGGACCACAAGAGTTTATCCTCTAAATTGAATTTTTGGTGGTGGGGACCACCCGAGAATAAAAACCTCCCCAATTTGAAATTAATGGTGGGGACCACATGAACCCTCTTAATGGGGGAGAAACCACTCAACTCCCCATTAATTCTTTTCCTCCATTAATTTGAGCCAATTAAATTGATACAATTAAATATGTCAACACCACATTTAATTTTTGGAGCTAACCAACAATTAATGAAATGTGTTAGCATTTTAATTGTTCCAACCTTATTAATATAATTATTTTAAATTAATAAGTTGGCTATTCCTCATTTTGGTGGAATTGGGGAAACTATTGGAAAAAAGGGAGAAGCTTTGGAGAATCATGGAGAAACTCATCCTCCAATGAAGAATGCTCTCGCCAACGTAGGAAGTCTTCGATGACAATGAAATGACGATTGGGGAAACACCGACATCACCGATTTCATCCCTTCCAACGTCAATGGGAAATCAAGGTAGGGGTTTAATTCTATGTGATTAAAATTTCCCATGTTCTTCCATTCTAAACAAAGGACGCAGATCAACTCTCTCTAACTAGTTGATCCACAAATGTTTTCTTTTGTGGGATTTGGGAATAGTGATTGATGGAGGTTGTAGGGTGGTTGTTTTAATTTCTTCCCCTTACCCGTTATTGATAATTCATCATAAAAATCAGGAAAAGTTTATAGCCGCTTGCTACTACTCTAACGCGGAGAGTACGTGCCAAACAAACATGGCCCGACCTCTCCGCAAACATTGTGTTTAATTTTTGTGTTCTTCACGAAGGAGGAGGATGACAACCAACCTCGGTGGGGAACGAGAATGGAGGCTGACACCATCACCGGCCGTGACGAAGGCGGCGACGCAACGGTGCTGCCCCACGGACACTGCCGCCCAGCGGCCCTCCGCGGTGCCCCGTGGCCTCGCTGCCTCATGGCCCTCCGTGCCGCCCCGCGTCCTCACTACCTCACGGCCCTCCGCACCACCTCGCGGCCTCCGAGGCACTCCACGGCCTCACCGCCTCATGGCCCTCCACACCGCCCCGCGACCTCCGCGGCGCCCCGTGGCCCTCGAGGCCCTCCGCGGTGCCCCGCGGCCTCACCACCCTGTGGCCCTCCGCGACCCTCGCGGCCTCCTCGGCCCTCGCGGCCTCCGCATCTGTCGTGGCCTCCGCAGACCTCACAGCCTTCCTGGCCCCTATGGTCTCAACACCCCGCGGCTCGCTTCCCCACATCCCTCGTGGCCCCTGCGGTCTCGCGCCACCCTCGCGGACTCCACATCCCCCATGGCCTCATGCCACACTCGCGGCCTCCGTGGACCCTGTGGCCTCGTGCCGCCCCCGTGGCCTCCGCGCCGCCCTCGCAGCCTCCGCGTCGCCCTCACGGACTCCGCGCCGCCCTAGGGGCCTCTGCGCCACCCTCTCGGCCTCCGCACCGCCCAAAGCGGCCGGTCCAGGCCAAAACCAATGGGACGAACTAGACCCAGTGGGCCGGGTCGGTCCGACCAAGTCAGATCTGACCCGGGCCAACTTCGAACTTTTCGCTCTATCGACCATAACTTTTACACCGAGCATCCGTTTGATGAACCGTCAGCGGCGCTGGAAATATTAGAGCGAGAAAGTCCCTTTGAGTATACCCCAATAAAGTTTTTGATAAATTTGTACTATGGTTGGGTTGGATCAAGCACGAATCCAACCTGACCCTCCGGACTAAAAGGATAATAACTCACTGACCGGACGTCTGATTGACGCACTGTCTATTGCGTTGAGACCCCTATGAAGTGGCGGTACTTTGAGAAAATTCTTAGTGAGAGTTCATGTTAGTTGGAGTATCAACCAGTGGCTTGACGAGCAGACCCTCCCAGAGATGAGAAAACTTAGTGAGGGAACCCAATAGCTGGATGTGATGTGAATAATGAATAGTGATCCTGTGTGGGTCAATACCTAGCGATCCTGTGTGGGTCAACACCGAGAGATCTTGTGTGGGTCAGCACCGAGCGATCCTATGTGGGTCAGCACTGAGCGATCCTGTGTGGGTCAGCACTTAGTGATCCTATGTGGGTCCGCACCGAGCGATCCTGTGTGGGTCAGCAGCATAGCCTCTTAACAGAGTAAGATGAATTAGTAGTTACATCTAATAGTCTCTACTACTGTACTTAGGTTATAACTAGTATGAGCTGAGTTCGTACCTGTGTGGTACTGTCCTTTGAGTTAATACCTTGGTGGTATTCTTTTGTGTGGCGTACCTGTGTGGTACTTACCTTCGTGGTATTCCTTCCTTTGTGGAACATTTGAGATTTGGGATTTGAGTTAGACTCTGTGTTTTTCCTCATGATTGAGATGGGTTTACTTGATAACTTAGGTATATGTATGGGAATATAAATAAGTAGGGTTGATAGTTTACTTCATGATTTTTGGTTTATCCTTTGTAGATTTTGTGAGACTTTGAGTGTCTCGGGGTCCCTACTGAGTATCGTTATGCCCTCACCTTGTTGTGTTTGGTGCAGACGACGGACACCGCTGATTGAGGACAAGGGCACTAGGACTGAACGGTGCCCGAAGGTGGACCATACGGAGTTTCAGTACCCAGAGGAGATAGGTGGATGTGGTGTTCTGAGGAGGCGATATTTACTTACCCTTCAGGTAAGAATTTCGGAGGATGACCCAATAGCTGTCTTTCTTTTTCTTCAATTGTATTTTATTTCAGTTGTACTTGTACCTTTACAGTTGTTCTTGTATTCAATGATAGTCTTCATCCCCTGGCCTATAGAAGGTAGGCTTGGGGTAGTCATAGCACAAGCCCTGGGGGACGGGTCGTGACATGTTATGTATGAACTATGTCATAATTCTCTAAAACTCTAAACCTGAAAAGATCCTCAATATGATAGAATTTAAATTATTTAATAAAACTAAATATTATGTAATGTTTAAGTACGAGGCCTTATTCAAATCACATTAGAATAATGTAATAATATTCATACCCATAAATACCTAGATCACCAAACATGAAAACATGGTATAAGTCTTTCAAAAAGTGAAGAGTTAGTATAATCAATAATCACGAGCCATGTGATTTCAATATTCATCAAATGAATCATTAAAACTCATAAAAATAATAATTAAAATATAATGGTATCAAGGAAACATCATATTCATAATCCATTTTAAAACCATGTTAGAAATAACTAGATCCCAGTTAAATCCATAGGAGAAACACTCTAGTTACTCCCTCCTTCTTGTCTCTAAAGAAAAGGAAAATTACCCACTACATTTGATCTCTACAATGTGGCCCAAACATCATATCATGAGTTGTAATGAGGCTTAACCAGTTGTATAAGCTATATCAGGCTCACTCGTCAGTTATAATAGGGATCAACTATTTGTATCTTAAGCTATGATGTCGATCAACCTCTCATATATGATATATTAGGCTCATCGATGAGCTATAATAGGGTTTAATCCTTCATAAAAAATTTACATGAACCACAACTAAAATTAAACCCTTAGAAACAATTATTATTCCTTTCATAACATAATTAACCCAGGGAAAAGAAATAGATTCCAGGACAATCTCTTGAAACAATCATTATCCATCCATTGAAAGAATAATTATGGTATATTTTAAACATATCCCAGTGGGTCATAAGTTACTTCAAAGGTTTTTGAAATTGATGAATGTAAATACCCTTACAATATCATTAAAAAAATTATTGAGTAAATTAAAATTTTTATATTAAGTAACATCAAAGGCTATCATCTTAGATGAATAATGATTTTCAAAGATCACTTGGAACATTTCATGAGGAAAATATCATTTCCATTTTTAAAACAAATATTTAAAATGTAAAACTTTCTCAATCACCAAGGAAATTATTTTATTGAAATATAAACTTTGAATTGTAATAAAGGAATATTTATAACTATGAGTGGTCATGATGGTGGATAATTACGTTCATGTCAAGTATGTTAAATGAAATATTCCTTTATTTTTTTGGTAAAAGTCAAAAAGACCATGGTTTAGAAATCAGTTGGAATATTCCACTAAAAATATTTTTAAAAATATCAATTATGTGAAAAAACTAATTTATAAAATCATAGTAAAACATTTTTGAAAACATTATTAGAAAACATAGTGTTAGAATAAAAATGATTTTTGACTGAAGAGAGAAATGAATTCAGATTTTATTTAAAATGTTTTCTCAATCATTTTAACTGAAAAGAGAGGATAATTGTAAAATTAAATGAAAATATCATGAATAACTAGGGGAGAAGAATTTTTTCAAGGAATTAGTGCAATATCATTTCCTAGTAATTAGCCTTTGATACAAATAATACTAAAAAGAAAGGAGATTGTTTCACAAAGAATTTTCACTTTAGTAACTCACCAATCATAAGCCTTATTCAAGAATAACACTAGATTAATTTTAAATATAATTAAAATAAGAAGATTAATGATATAACATATCAAATGTGTATTATATACACCTCATAAAAGAATATATGTGTATAATATATGTCCCAAAGAAGAAAATTTGAGATGAGAAACCCTTACATTGATCATAACATTGAAGTGATAATTATTCAACGAATTAATTATGTGTATCAAATATAAATACACATAAAACAAGATGAAACAAAACATAAGATAATCAAAAGTCATTATAGACATAATATTACAATATCATTGAAAATGAAGATGTAATATAAACCAATGGAAAAAATTAAATTATGAAATTATTAACCACTAGGTAACATCCATATCGAATCCCCTTGGATGTAACAAATCAAATTGAAATATATAATACCATGATATTTCATGGATTATTGATATTATAGTTAAATGGTACACTATATACAATATATAATGGAAAGTATATGCATGACATTAAAATATTACTTAATAAAAGAAAATTGAGACAAAGTCCCTTACCATGAGTCCAAACATTTCATGTATGTCCTTAATCTCTCGTATAATAAACTTATATCAATTATTTTATTTATTAAGAATATTTTTAATGACATATTTCAATATTTAATCAATTATATTCACATTGGGTGTTTTGAGGATGACCAGTTCATTGTTTCAAAACAACATCGGTGTGTTGACCATGGTCAATGTGGTCATCATTCCATCATATACATAATAATAATCAAGAAATATTTAGAATATTTATATCTTAATTATACTTTTAATATCAATAATTAATTATGATTATGCGGAATGAACTATGTTACAATTATGGATACGGTAGGCCGTACATACTCTTGAGTAACGTTTCCATTTTTCAAAAATCATAATGGAAAGATGTTTAATTTTATTATTATATAATTATAATAATATAATAAATAAAATATTATTTATTTAAATAGAATTATATATATATATATATAATAAATTTCATTTGGTGATGAAAAAAATCACACCCCTTCATTGAGAAAGTAGTCCACACGTACGCTCGAAAAACATTATGATTTTTTAGTGAGTGGATAGGTAAGAAATAAATTGACATATTATATTTAAAAAATTATAAATATGTTAATAATATAATATTTATTTGATATATATCAGATATATTCATTAAAATTATCCTAATTACCATCCATGTAAAATATTATTAAAAAACAAATCACATCACTTCCTGAGGTGGTAGCGAACTGTACACACGAGGGAAATTATCATATCCCCCAAAGATTTTAAAGTTAGAAGGTTTTGATTTAATAACCCAATATAGAAAAAGAATAACCCAATTTAAAAAATATCATATATATATATATATTATCAATCAATATAGAAATTCATGATATGAGATGATAAAAAACAAATTACATTGGTTCGGGTGGCCATAGTCTACCGAACAGATGAATGATGTTTTTTTCCACATTTGATGGAAGTGGTGATTTGGTTAGGTTATTAAATCAACATAATAAATTATTAGTATATTTTAGATACTTATTTTATTATATAAGAACAATTTAATAATATTTTAAGGAGGTGGAATAATAAGTAAAATAAAAATGCCCGGTTAAGGATGATACCTCTTCTTAGGAAAACCTCCATATGTTAGCACCAAAATTCTTTATAGGAAAACATTATGAACAATTCATGGAATAAATATAAGGGGGAGGGAATTATTTATGTTATTTGATCATGTATTCACTGATAAAAATGGTGTTAATGGTTTGAATAGGAAAGGGGAGGGGGTATCCATTTATAATTGTGGTGAGTGGTACACTTGTAATTTTAGAGAAACAAATGTGTACCCACGATTTTTACATGACACTAGGATCCTAAATGGATCACGATCAATACTTATAAATGATAATTTTGAAATACAATGAGATTATATATTTTATATAGTTTTTTAGGTAATATTAACCTCTATATTTTTAGTTTAACCCCCAGTAAATCTGTTTTGACTGTATCCATGATAAAAGAATATTTATTTTCTCACTATTAATGATGAAAAAAATTATGTTCGCATTATTATATAATATAAATAATTATGAGTTAAAATATGGAATAAATTTTAAAAAATTCAATTCAAAAAATCAACTAAATTTAATTAAAAATTAAACCTGTGTATGTGATGAAAAAGTCATTTTTCATGAATAGTATTTTTCAAGCATAATATGATTTTATATTAACTATATGAATAGTAATATTCATTGTATGAGTTTAAATTATCATTTATTTATATATAATCTATAAAATTGTTTTTAGTCATTCCTCATTAGTGTTTTTTTAATTAATTAAAATAGAGAAACAACATGCACTTTTAAAAAGTTTTTAGGAAAATCTGTTTTTTAATCCTAAAAATAAACATTTAAAAAAATACAATATAATGATAATTAAAATGTAATAAAGTGAATTAAACATAAATAAAGAATAATTATGTTACATGACATCATATTCAAAATATAATGGGACTTTTCAATTACTTAATTTATTGAAATGAAATGAGAGTTTTATAAAAATTGGTATTTTCCACTATTCACTAAAAAATAAATATTTTATGAAAAATACCAAAATATAACCCAAAGATAATTTTGATATGATAATTTAAAAAATTATTTTATTTTTATAAAATCTCTTTTTGAAAAAGTTTTCATATTAATTATTATATTTTCTCACAATAAATAAAAAAAATCATTTTTGAAGGAATCATATTTTTGAAGAATAAAATTACAGTACTAAAAAATGATTGAAAATGTTTCAATACAATTATATTGAGTTTAAAATAAATAAATAAATAAATAAATACTTAAATAAATAAATAAATAAATATATTTCATAATTAAGTTAATACTATTCATATTGGCTAATTTAATGGTTAAGTTATAAGAGTCGTATTTTATTTTTGTGTTATTTAAGCTGGGATTTGAATGTCGAATACTATATTAATCATATTGTTACACTTGTAATATATCAGGTTATTAAAATAATATATTATAGTTTCATGTTTCTTTTTACAACATGAAATTATTATGATATATATATTATTTAATATTTTATGTAATTCACGATGTTTTGTTTCCCTCACTCATAAAAGGGAACCTTCTATCCTCTCTTACTCATACATTTTTTGCACTATAGTTATAAAATGACATAAAAAACACCTTATTAAAATAAAAAAAGGAGAATATAAGATTTTTTTGATATGAAAATAACCTTGTATGGAATTAAGTATAAACATAAAGAGGTTGTTTGAAGAACAAGTATTGTTCTTAACCACATGTTTTTCTATATCTCGTTCCACCTCATTCAAATATTCTTCAAACATGAAGAAATAATATTTTTTTTTTCATATGATAAAATTATATAATGTTATTTTAATAATATATATCCATTTTCAATTCCATCAAATGGAAAACTAAATCATTGTTGATTTATACAGTGGAAAACCACCCCACAAACCGATAAAATTCATTTTGCATAAACACCTCCCATGAGTGGTTATAATGATGGATTTAATATATATTTATATATATTATATTTATTAAATAATCATAATACAATAAAAATAATATATCATATATTTTCTTTCCATTCCATCAATGAAAAATTATAATGTCGTTTGTGCGTATGTGTGGATTACTCCCAATAAGAAGTGTTGTGATTCATTTTATGTCACCACATAACATTGCTAGTATATATATGTTTATTTTAAGATATAATATTATATTAATGATATAATAAAAAATTACTTAATTATTTAATAATACATACCTTCTTTCCCTTATCTTCATTGGAAAATGGAAATGTTACTCTTGTGTATGTATGTCCTACCATCTCTATGATTATATTGTAATCAATTTTTCATAACCATAATTTATGGATGGTTTTAAAAGAATAATTAAAGTATTAAAATTATAATTATTTCATGTTTTTTATTTTTAAAATGGTAAAATAAATACCACTTTGAATTTATTCAACCCACCAAAGTCATTTTAGACATATGAACCGAACAACCTCAAAACAACCGATGTGGAATTAATCGATTAAGTAGTTAGAATAAATAATATAAATTGTTCAAATTATAAATTATTAAACATATATAATATTATTAATAAATTAAATAATTTATTAATTTTTTATTATAATGGAGATGCAAAACACATGTGATAAGTTGAACTCTTGTTAAGGGACACATTACATTAAAAAAATCATTTTAAATGTTTTAATGATTTATTTTCTATATAATTTTCTTCCATATTGATATTTTTAAAATTATTTTATTGATGTATTTATATATAGATTAATTTATTATAAAGAAAATTTTATTTCAATTTTGACATTATTTCAAGGGTTTTTAAAAGGAACATTTTTTATATATTTTATAAGGAATGTTTTAACAAAAAGGAAAATTGAATGTTCTATTTTAACATATACGGTGTCAAGGATTTTTATTTCCTCTTTAAAAATTATTTATTTTTTATATTCTATTAAAATATTTAACATTATCTTTAAACAAAAAACCCCATTTCCCTTTGTTTTGGGTATTTTTAGAAGTTTTCTAATTGAAATATATATTTATATATCCAGAAATATTATATTATAGGTGGAATGAATATTTTTTTTGAGTGTGATATTGGAAATGAAAACTTTCATGTGTTATGATAAAGATATAGTTATTTGGAATTTTTTATATTTATACGTGAGCTTGATATAGCTCAATATTATGGGTGATCCATGTATACTCCTCCGATTCATTAGGTAAAGAGATACAATTAAATGGTTGTAGGTTTTTCATAAGTGATTATTAAAATTTACCAAGAAGGTTATATCATTTTCAAGAGTAATTTTACAAGTGATTTGAATATGATATCCCATGTTACCTATACGATTTTTCTATTATTTATATGTGGTTTTAGGAAAATAATTTGATATCCAAAGGTATGATAATGACCATATGTTTAAAAAAAATATTATTCTTATTCTTATGTGTGAAATATATAACATTGTGAAATAGTTTTCATGATTTTTTCATGATTGAAAAATAACCATTATTATCCCTTTTACATTAATATTTATAATGAAATGGGTTATAAAAATATTTGGGTAGTGAAGTTTATTTCTTAGGTAATAAATTTTTTATTTTGATCTCAATGTGTATTATGGAAAAGATGATTTTTTAATCAGTATTCATGAAATAACAAGTTTCATTTAATATTTATTTTCATATGCATATTACTAAGATTTTTGTGATCATCCCAAATTTTTAAATGTTTTTATTGTGGTTTAATGATGATTACAGAAATAGGATAGGGCCATGATAAAAATTGTGATGAAATTTTATGAAAATAAAGCATTTTTTATTTTTAAATGATTATATTGTAAATAAAATGGATACTAAGAAGAAGTTTCTACTCCATGATATAATATTTTATTTTATATGGGTGGTGACACAATTCTATAAATCACTAAACCTATTCAAGAATTTAGGAAAATGAATTATTATTCAAATAATAAATTTCATGGATTGTTTAAGGTTAGGTAATTATAGTTGGTATCAGAATGAAGGTTTATATAATTTTTTAATTTAGGATAATTTAAGTAAATACCAATATGATATTATAATTTGTGGTTATCAGGATATAATATTAAATGGTTATAATGTTGCTTCATCTAAAATATTTCTTTTTAGAATGTTTTGCATAGAGGAAATAGTGAAGTTAATTTAAGAAGGAACTATAAGGATAATATACTTCTAAACCAACAACATGGAATAGTTTTAATTGGAATTTAGTAGTTTTTTGATGTGGTGGATTAATTGAAATGAGATATAAATAGTGGTTAAATCCATGCTAGATAGAAAATAGATCTAATAAAAAGAAAAATTTCGACAGTGAAGCGTTTTATGAGACATAATCCTCTATAATTGAAAGAATATTATGAGTCAATCATAGTTATGAGAGGGATAAAATAAGAAAGGAAAATATTTTAATTCTTGGATTATTTATATTATCAGAAGGTAACTCTTGTTATTTAGTGTTATGGAGGTGAATTTGACCCTTGATGGTCAATGGGAAAGAATAATAGAGAAATATAAGATATTTATGCAATGTAAATATACAAATTTATGAAAAATTCCCTTGAGAAATAATCTCTTATGGGTGTTTGATATATGAGAGAATTTTTTTTAATTAATTATGGCAGAAGGATGAAGATTTAATAGCCGTGTATTAAAACATCTTCACCTGATTAGAAAGGTATAAAACAAATTTTATACCTGATCATGATAGTAAAATTATATTGTTTTACACAATATTAAATTCATTATACTGAAGAGCATTGGACTCCAAAAAAATTTAAATGTTATGTGAATTTTTATTATTTTTTTGATTAGGTAGAAATAGTTTTTTTTTATTTTAGGTGTTCTATAAAATTAAACTAGAAAGGAGGTCTAGGTGGTAGAAAAATTGGAATAACACATTGAGGAAATATTATGGCAATAAAATGATGTTTCTTGTTTGTGATATCTATATTAAAAATTACCTTGGGTAATTTCTTATGAAATTTGAATAATGATTCTGATGTGATGAGTATTGAAATATAGATTATGATTTCTATGAAAAATATCTAGGTAGTGGTAAAACCAATTTTAATAAGCAGGTAGTATGATGTTTTGAATGTAATGACATGGGTCTTTATGAGGATGTGTATCTAATGAAGAGAAATAATGATGCGAATAATCATGAAATTAAGAATAAGGATGTTTTAAAATTCTTTTCAACTACATAATAAGATGTTGTGAAATCAAAATAAGTGGTAAGATGTGCATTACATATTTCATCAAATTATGATAATGTCTAGTTTGATTCTGGGTAAAAAATTCAATAAATTATAATAAATATTTTGGTAAATGTATAATTTTACCTTAAAAAATGATGCTAGGATAATGGTAAAAATACCTGGGGGTAGTTTTAAGTCAACCTGTTTTTAGGAATATCTACATATTTCCATACGTGGAAGGATTTTCCCTAGAGACCGTGTTGTATTTCCCATTTTATAATTAAATGTTATTCAAGGTAGTAATTGGATTTATAATTATCAGGATATGATAGACTATAGAGATAAAGAAGTTGTTTTCAAAAATAAGTTTCTGTTTGATTATAAGAATGAATTCATACCATTGACAACATATCAAGTGGTTGAGAAACTTTTAAAATGTGAAAATGAAAATTGTTTTGATTAATTTTTAAAAAGAATGAAATTATTTAGATTAACAATGCATTGGTTTTAAAATAATATTTGAATAAAATTTATATTGATTATCCTAGTGTAATTAATGATAAGGATGCTGAATTTACAATTCAGATAGTTTATGATATGAAGCCAACTTTAAAAACCCCTTATGAAAGGGAACAAGTAAAACTTCTAGAATTGAAAAATAAGTTAAAATAATAGTGTGATAAATGTTTGATTTATCCTTTCAATTCACTATATGGTGATCCTATATTATTTTTTAAAAATAATGATGGTTATATGAGGGATTTTAATGATTATGAAGTATTTAATAACATCAATATTAAGAATAATTATATTTTCTCTTATATCGACGACTTGTTTGGTCAACTCCATGAATCTTTTTGTCTATGAAAGGATGATCTAAAATGTGGGTACTATCAACCAATTGTGAAAGAGGATGAAATCCCATAGAAAATATTTTCCCCATGTTTTTTTGAAAATATGAGTTTGTGGTTATGAATTTTGGGTTTAAAAATGGTCCAACTATATTCATGGTTCTTTTGATTATATTTTTTTGGGAATATTTTGGTATATTTATGGATGTATTTATTGATGATATTTTGATTTATTCAAAAAAAATTCATTATTGAGAAAAAAAATCTCAATTTTCTTAGAAACCAAGAATAATAAGAAGTTATATGTCAAATTTAGTAAATGTTAAATTTTGTTATAATAGAATTTATCCTTGAAAATATCATAAATAAAAATTTCATAACTTTATATCTCACTAAAACTAATACGCTTGATGAGTGGCCCGAATAGTAAAATTATTCATATATTTGTTGTTTTATTTGATTATTAGACTATTACCGATGGTTTTATGAAAACATTTCATGGGATTAATGTCCACTAACCAAGATAACATTATAGGTAATTAGATTCATCATGATAATGGAATGTGAGTAATGTTTTCAGAAATTGAAAGAAAGATTATTAAATTCTCCATTTTTGGATTTGCTAGCCTGAAATAGTGACATTGTTTTATGTAATGATTAATTATTGAATAGACTTGGTTTTTTTCAATGTATAATGATTCAGTAATTACTTATTATTCACATTAATTAAAAAACCATTAGAAATATTATTCTTCACATGACCTTCAACTAGTGGATGTAGTGTTCTTTTAAAAATTTGGAGACATTATTTATAAGAAGTAATGTGTGAAAATATATTGATCATAAATTTTTAAAGTATATATTCACTAAAAATGAGTTAAACATGAGATAGAGGAGGTGGATATAATTGAGAAAGTATTAATAATTTATAATTCATTACCATCGAGGGAAAGAAAATTATGTATATTATGAATTTTCTCAGGAAAAAAATGCACCAATAACTTTATTACATCTAGAATATGATCCTTTGGTCAATGGTTTGATAAATTTTCTTTAATAAATTATGAATGGATAAACTCCATCTGTTTTTATGTGTTAGTGCAATCATATTTTTTAGAGGTAATTACAAATACTTTGAATAACGACCATGAGATACCAAAAAATAAAGAATTAGTTAAGAATGGTAAGTTGAATGAATTTAATTTTAAAAAATAATGTTTTTTGATATTATGAAAATGGTTATGTGTTTCATGTGACTCCTAGTAGAATAATGATCTATTGCATGAGGATCATAACTATTTATTTTCAATTCATCCTGAAAGCATTAAATTATTTAGAGACCTCTAAGAACATTTTTGGTGGGATGGAATAAAGAAATATATTGTTGATTTTTCATTGATATGATTGAATTTTCAATAGGTTAATGATGGAAAAATTATTAAAAGTGATAATTTTCACATTTCTAGTGACATAATTTAATTGGGGGAACATATCCATGGATATATTTGTGGGATTAACAATGAAATCTCAAGTCGATAATTTTATTTGGGTAATTATTGATCAATTAAATATATCATATAATTTTATTTCTTTTCGAGACAATTTTCCTTAGAATCAAAATTCTCAACATTATATAAAATCAGTAATTAGGTTATAATGAGACCCACTTTACATTATATTTGACTATGATCTTATATTCTACAATAATTTATTGAAAGAACTTATAAGTCACTCATTATTGAATTAAATACCAGTATAACCATTCATCCTTAATATGATTGAAAATCAAAGAGAACTATTAAAAATTTGGAGGATATTCTTTAAACTTATTAAATGGAATAATAGGGAAGTTGGTATCAACATTAGGAATCAGTTGAGTTTTCTAAGAATAAAAATTTTCGTTCCATTAAACTAATGTAACTTTTTAAATCATTATAAAGATAGTGATGTGAGAAACTATCTTGTTGGGATTAAGTCATGGAAAAAAATTTGTTGATACCAGAATGGGTAGAGGAAATTATTGAGAAGGTGATGATTATTTAGAAGCACATGAGGATAGATTAGATTAATTAGAAAATTTATTCTAATAAACATAGGTATGATCTTTTATTTGTGGTTGGTGATCATATATTTCTTAAAGTATTTCCATAGTAATCATTTATGCATTTTGGTAGATTTTTTTAAATATTCAATTAATTGAACCATATGAAATTTTAGAGAATATTAGATCATCCACTTATCTTATTAACATTCTTCTTAGTTTATCTTGAGTAAAAAATGTATTTAATATAACATTTTTATAGAAATATTTTCTAGATTCATGTCATATTTTGATCCCTGAAGTAGTTTAGTTGGAATAAAATAATTATTATTAGAAAAATCTAGTAAAATTCATGGAAATATAGATAAATTATTTTGTGAATAATATGATTTACTAGGTTAAGGTTCTATGTAAATAACACATTATGAAAGAATAAAAATAAGAATATGAAAACTCCATGAGAGGAATATATCCCCACTTTTTTAAATAAAAAATAAATTTATGAGGATGTGATTTCAAATTGGGGGAAATAATATAATAACCCAGGTAATATTAAAATAAATAATTTTCATGTATTATATATATTTTTTAATTTTATTTTATAATGTTATATTCACAATAATATTATAAGGCAATTTTTTAGTCTAAAGGAAAAATAATTATTTTTAACAAAATTCGGAATTCAAGGATTATATGGATTTAATTAAGAAAAATATTTATAACATTTATAATATGAATTTTAAAAAATGAACATCAATTTTTAATTCATCATGTTAAAATAATTTTCAGATTATTTTTTGAGTACCATATGAAAATTCTAATTTTGAAAATTAATAGTGAAAAATAATGATATTTAATGAAAACCATTTTTATTTTCAAGTATTTATGAAGTAAAATTGTAATTTAGATTAGTTTTAAAATTTAATTCATTATTTATAATTAAAAATAATCTAGAAAATTTATTTTTTAACACCATGTAACCATCCTTATGATATGCTTTTACTCTTGTTTTGGTTTCCCTTTTTTGTTTGGGTGCATTACAGGCTTCTCTAGAATGGAGAGCCTTTTCTATGGAAAGTGAACTAATGTCTAGGGATGTATGTTTTTTAGATTAATAAAGTCTGGGTATTAATGTTTAAATGGATTTATAGGGTTCTACTTATGATTATAGATTTTTAAGATTTGGTTTGAATGTTTTCTATAAAAAACTGGGCTAAACACTGCCTGCCAAACACATTCACACCTTTAATTTGTTACATGATGTGAATAAGTTATAGGGATGCTAATGTGAATTGCTGGTAGGGTGTGAAAATTATATAGGTCATGAAATCATTACACAACATAAAAAATTTGATCAAGATTTAATTTAATCTTAGGTGATATAATTTTTATAGTATTTATAATTTATGGGATTTCATGTCATGAAAGTAATTCACTATGTGAATCCTCAAGGATAATAGTTTCAAACATGACACATGTTTGAATTTTTGTTATTTGATATGGATTCTTTCCTCTCAAACCCTCTATCAATTTTTGTAGATTTTCAATCATCTCCCTTATTCCAGATCACTCTGTTAGGTGTTCTAATCTTGTGGTGGTTGCGTCACATATCCCTAGTAAGCAATATTTTTGGTTCATCATTTCCCTTGGTCATAGTAGTAGCATTAGATACATTTTTTGTTCATATTAATGATTGGTTAGTGTTTTATATCTATTCTTTATAGTTTCTTATTGTTCCTTTCCTTTTTGAAGGCTGGTCCATCTTTTTTAATCTTCTTTATCAATGATAGATAGGTTTTAATTGTTCTTAAGGTAGATTTATCTATGAAAGTGTTTATAATTATGTAATTTATATATGTTCTTGTTTATCCATTTAATTTTTTTCTTGGAATTTATTTTATTTGATCTAAAAATGGTTTTTATTAAATGTGATAATGGATTTTGGAAATGGGTTTTGAAAAACATAGCACATTGGGAACCTTGGGTGCATCGAAAAATTTATATAGGTAATCCTAGTGTGTGTAGCACCACTATAGGTTACATTTATGATATCTAATGACTATGGAAAGAATCAATATCTATTGGAATGAACATATTCCTAGTTTAGGATTATTTTATGTCTATTACATATCCCCATATATTAGATCCCAAATGCTGTGTTTTTTATTTTATACTTGGTTTATCACATGATGAATTATTTATTGGATATTTTTCCACATGTTTAGTTTGCCTATTTTTCTTTTATACTTCATATATTCCTAAATTTAGTGAATATGGTATGAATTTATATAAAAAAATGAATGTTTACAAATAGTATGATTTTTGAAAATTATTTATAAATTGTATTTTATTATATAGACAGATCATGTGAATTCTTGATAATTGAACATGTATTCATTATTTATTGATATCCTATTTAGATCTATTCACACACCATACTTTTACCATTGGGAGGCTATAGACCTTTTTTTGTAGGACTCGAGTAAAGTTAAGGGAATCATTTAGCAATCCAGGATCTATTTTCATCTGTTTCCTTTATAGTGGAATGGATTAGTGGCGATGGATGGTAACATGGAGGCATGATTAGTTTGGTTTGTTTTATCTTCTTAGATTGGATGGTGTGTTTTGACATTGTTTGTCTCATTGGTATGTATTTTCTTCTCCAGCATTGCACTTTGATGTTTCTTCAGTTCAAATGAGACATGTGGTTCTTTCATGTATGTCACCGTGTGAAAAATCACCTTGGGTAACATGTCTAGTTGAACCAATTTGGTTCATTACAAATTGGATTCATAGAGAATACATAGCCTAACGTATGGTTGACACTTTATGGGTGTGGTTTTTTGATTTGGTAGATAGAAGTTTGGAATACCATAATTTGGGTATTAAGTGTGGAAAGGGGCTTTCCCAACTCACTTTCTTGTCTAAATCCAAGTTACCATTAACGGTTAAGGATTTTTTTAAATCTTTATAGTTGGTGGTTGATGTTATTTGAATAAACTAGATACGGGATTTATTTAAATATACCGGATATTTTTTATGGTATTATCCATATTTTAGGAATTCATAATTACTTTAAATTATTATTATTTTAATTCATTTATATCAATACCTAAAGTTGATCCTATAATTTTGGAATTAGTAAGTGACTGATTGGTTTTTGTCTTGTGATTGTTAGAAAATTCCTCCTAGAAGTGATCATCCAAATATGGGTGAGGAAGTTGTGAGACATGTTACTCATGAAAATCCTCTAGTGTACCCTTCTTTTTTAGAATCTACAATCCATACTATTCAAACTACAGGTCAACCAGGTTTCGAGAACCCATGATGAGTAGTGGATCATGACTTAAAATGTATAAAGCAACATCCACTTGTTTTCTGTGGTGACAGAGGACCCTGGGAATATGAAGAATGATATGAGAAGATTGATAGTATATTCAACTTTCTAAAGATACTTGAGGACACTAAGGTGGGGTTTCCCACAAATATTCTTTATGGAACAGGATGAAGATGTTAATAATTTATTATGATTGTTATTTTAGATGAGGATCATACATGGATATTTTTCAAGAAAATATTAAACTAGTAGTTTCATCCTAAGACATTATATAGGGATAGAACCAAGTGTCTTTTGAACTTTAAATAGGGAGGGTACCATTATGGAGTATTCCACTAGTTTTTCTTTGTTGGTGCACATGGAACTGGAGTTAGTCACCAACAATTACATGAAGGCTCTAAGGATTGATTTATGGTTGAGGGATGATATTTGATTGATTCTTAATCTCATGTGAATTCTGACCACTATATAGGTATTTGATAAATTATCTTTGGTAGAGGCTGACATAGCCATAAAAAGGGATTTAGATGAGATTATATTGGTATTTTCATTATCTAGGGTGTAAATTTCTAGCCAAAAAATGAAGTGTAAAGGCTAAATGTTTTGTTCAGTACTAGTTTTGGGGGCTTCTTCAGCACAGGTGCATGTTTTTTACTATCAGTGTGAGAGGCCTGGTTATACTGAGCCTAATTGTAAAAAGAATCCCACGACTCTTTATCATTTTGGACAATCTGTCCACCTGAAGTGTGTTTGTGACAGGTTTTCCCAATACAGTAAGGCTGAATCCACTTTACTAATGGGTTATCAGGATCCCATCGATGCTTCAAGGGTGGTGGATCTTATCCTTAGGCTAAGGGGGATGTTCATCATATAATGAAATATTAGGGAGGATCTGAGACCAAATGTCTGAATATAGTGGAGTATGCACAATAGGAATCTGAAGTAGAACCAACCACAGTTAGAGGAACGATATTTATCTCCTATTGTATGGTACGATCATTGTTTGATATAGGTTCTACTCATTATTTTATATCATAAAATATTGTTTACATATTGGTATTTCATTTGTAGATTATTATATTCTTGTTCAATAATTCTAATCTTTTGGGAAAGAGCTTTGAACATGGTTTCAAGTGACCAATATGTCGAGTAATGATAACATACCATGAGGTAAAGTGGGACTTCTTAGTGCTCAATCATGAAATATTATACTTAATTATTAGTATGAATTATATTTTTAGTGTTGAGGAACAAATAGACTGTTATCACCATCGGGCTCAGTTCTTATCTTCTATTGGGGTCACCCATGTTTTACAGGGTGAGTAAGACTTTAGATCAAAAAGGGAAGGCCTGTTGTTACTTATGCTGGGGTAATATCATGCCAATTTTCAGAAATGCTTCTTTATTATTTTGAACCTTTTTGGGAAGTCAAGTACTAGTGGTGGTTTGTGCATACCTCAAGGTATTTTGGGATGATTTTTTGGTTTATAGCCAAAGAGAGAGGATAAGTTTACCATTGACCTACTACCAAGTGTGATTCCCATTTTTATTTCATCTTATTGGATTTAAACTACTAAGATAGTAAAACATAAGGTTCGGTATATGGATCTCGAGGCTAAGGTATTTATTCACTCTAGCATGTCACTATGAGATTCAACTTTCCTCATTGCTAAGAAGGTATATAGGATCCATAAACATTGTATTGACTATTAGAAGATAAATCAAGTGACTATAAATAAAAAACATTCATTTCCCATGAATGAGGATATCTTTGATCAGTTTAGAGTGGCTCAATGGTTTTTATATATTGACCTACAGCTAGGGTACCACCAACTGAGATTTTGAGAAGAGGATATACCTAAGACAGTTTTTAGGAGCCAATATGGGTATTTTGAGTTTCTGGTTATTCTATTTGAAATAACTAATGATCCTATAGTGTTTATGATATTGATCAACCAGATCTTTCAGCAGTTCTTAGATTCTTTTTTTGTGGTGTTCAAAGAAGATATATTGGTTTACTCCAAGTTATAGGAGGAGTGTATAGACCATTTTGATATCATTATTAGAACATTTAGGGAACGTCCTCTATATGTAATGAAATAAAAATGTGATTTTTGGATTCAAGAAGTAATGTTTTTGGGGAATTTTATATCTGAGAGGGTAATATCAGTGGATTCTGAAAAGGTGTAGGAAGTTATATATTGGGGGTGGCCTACAAATCTATTTGAGATCTAAAGCTTCTTGGGGATGACTGGTTATTATAAGTGGTTTTTTCAAGACATATCTAATCTTGCATCTCATATGAAATCTTTAACCCATATGGTTTTAATGTTTGAGTGGAATGGAAAGGGTCATATATCTTTTGAGAAACTAATGATGAGCTTGACTTCGTATCTAGTTTTTATTCTTCTAGAAATAGGTTTAGGTTATGATGTTTTCTATAATGATTCTGGAATGAGTTTGGGTTTTGTATTCATGTATGAGAGAAATGTGGTAGCCTTCATCTCTCTCTAGTTATTCCCTCATGAGAAGAACAACCTTCCCCACAATCATGAGTTGGAAGTGGTTATGTATATACTTAAAATGTGGCTTTAATACCTATTTGAGGAATGACATATGGTATATTATGATCATAATACCCTGAGGTATATTTTCACTCAGAGGGTGGGTGGAGTATCTCTAGACTATTGATTTTGATATCTATTATACTTTTTAGAAAAGTGAGCATGGTATCTGATGATCTAAGAAGGAAATTACCAATAAAAGTAGTGAAGAAATTTGTGTAAGTGTGGTCTTTGATGTGTTTGTTTTCTAAGATGATCTTGGGAATGGAATAAGATGGTGAGAAGGTATTTCTTCATTTGATGAAGGATGAATCATCATTTGATGAATGGTTTTGGATTTAACAGATGTCTGACAAAGAGTGCTATGGTTTTATTAAAATCGTTTATGGCGGTGAGGCCTTGGGTGAGTGGACTTGGTCTCCCAATTCCACATTGTGTTTTTGAAACTGATTGGATGTTCCTTTTCCCCAAAAGAATATGTTGATAAATAGTGGACACCATTCATGTCAGTATGCACAACCATGTGCTATAAAGATATATCATAATTTGATACACTGGTACTGGTACTGGTGGCTGAGGATGAGATGGCCAATTGCCATTTTTGTTTCATGGTGTCTTATTTTTGATATAATCAATGCGAAAAACCAGGGACCTTCTGGTTTGTTACATCCCCTACCCATTCCGGTATGAAAATGGGATGATATTTTCATATATTTTATCATTAGTTTAGCATAGAATACTAGTGGTAATGATTCTATTTAGGATATTATTTATTGACTCACAAAATCAAAACATTTACTCTTTATTAAGGAGTTGATGAAGGTGGAATGGATTAGAGACTTGTATGGTCAAGAGATTTTGAGACATTATGGGGTTCCCTATGTGGTTGTAGCTGATAGGGACCCAAAGTTCCCAACTAGGTTTTGGATAGGTTTGTAGGAGATGACGGGTTCCTAGTTTAAATTGAGCATGGAATATCATCCACATATGGATGGATAGACTGAGAGAGCAATCCAATTTCTTAAAGATATGATTAATGATTGTGTACTTGATTTAGGCGGTTCTAGAAATGAAATTTCCTTTATCCAAGTTTTCTTATAACAATAATTATCATGACTCGATGAAAATGGTGCCCTTCGAGGCTATGTTTTAGAGGCCATATATATATCCCTTTTCACAAGAAGAGTTTTTAGATTAGTGCTTGGTTGGGTGAATTCTTGATCCGGATAGGACTGAGTGGGGGAATTTGATTATGAAGAGATTTATCATAACACACAGTCATCTGAAATTTTATACAGACCATTATCATCAGATACTGGAGTTTGAGGTTGGTGATCAGGTCTTTCATATAGTTTCACCTTAGTTGGGATATTGTCAGTTGGATAAGAAGGGTATGTTAATAATGAGGTTTGTGGGTCACAATGATATTATTGGATGACTGTGAAGGGTGTCCTATCTTTTGGATATACCATATCATTTGACTTCCATCCATGAGATGTGTGAGTGGGTTTTTTTTTATGATGTAGCAGTGGCCTTTACTTTTTGTTAATGTAATATCTTGAGGAATTTATAGGGACATAAAGTGTATATGGTGGGGATATTGTAACACCCTATTACCTTCCTTAAATTATTCACTAACTCTTGTCTTGGTTTTCTTTTTTTGGGTGAATTCATCCTTCTCAAGATTAGAGATCATTTTATAGGGAAATGACCTAAAGTACGGGGATGTAATATGTTTTGGGATTAATTATGTTTGGTTATTAATGTGTAAATTGAATTATAGGGTTATCCTTTGGAATGGATATAATTAAGTTTTTATTTGGAGGTTTTCTATAGGAAACTGGGTTGATCAATACCTTCTGGACACATTCACATAGTTAATGTGTTACATGACATAAATATATTATAGGAAAGATATCATGAGTCCTGTGTAGGGAGTAAAAAGTTTATGGGCTATCATCCTCCAATGGCCCGAAGGCCTTCATATTTTATTGATTTTTGATAATACACCTTTCAAGGGGTGAGGTGGAACCCTTACATGGCCTGTAGCCGTAAGTATTACATGGACCATAGGCCTTAGAGGAATTCATTGCCCGTAGGTTTCAAACATTACATACAACCCAGAATAACTACTTGGAACTACTCCTCCCCAGCATCTTCATCGTGAAATCAACTCTCCACCTTCGCATGGTTGATTGGCTAGGCTTTCCCATGCATGCACAAGCTTGTCCCGATGGCAGGTGACATACCCTTTCATTCTTGCAATCTGTTTAGCTTCTGCTATGGTGAAAGCTCCTTGCTCCTCCTCCTTCTAAAGCTTGTTCCTTATAGTTTATCTGGTTTTCATCTGCACTTAAGATGTCCCAAAGGCCTTCCTTTAGGTGTCCCGAAGGCCTGGGTGTCCCGAAGGCCTTAAAGGACTCGGGGACCAAATTGGTGTCCGAAGGCCCAAACGGGGGCATATTCCCAGCTGCTACAGTGCCAAACAGTTCCTGCTACAGTTCCCGCTACAGTAACTGCTACAGTGCTGCTACAGTACTGCTATAGTACCAGGAAAATTATCCCCCACCTAGATTTGATCCTGGGTCTCTTGGATGCACTTAAGAAGTCCTCACCAACTGGGCTGAGGCTCATGCGCTGCTATAAAATCATTACAAAATGTAAAAAACTTTATTGGGATTTAATTTAATTCAAGGATTTTTTTTCATCCAATTTATAATTAGTGGGACTTCATACTATTAAATGGATTCATAATAAGAATTACTTGAGTCTAGAATTTTAAAACATTTTGCATGCTTGAATATTTATTCATTTAATGAACTATATTTCTTCTAGAACCCTATGATAATTTTGGGCAATTTTAGGTCATCTCCCCCTTTATAGATTTATCCATTCAATGTTTTACTCCCATAGAAGTTGCATCGCATATCTCTGGTAACCAGTATTTCTAGTTCATTATGGAATTTTGTTACAGTGGTAGAATTTGATAATTTTTTGATTCATATTTGTAACGAGTTGGTGTTTTATATTTATCCCTTGTAGTTTATTATCATATATATCTTTCAAAGGCTGATCTGTGTTTTTTCAATATTCTTTGTCGAAGTCAGATAGTTTTCCATCATTCTTGAGGTAGGTGTTTCTATACAAGTGTGATAACTCATGAATAAATATATGTTATTATTGATACCTTTGATTGTTTATTGAAATGAATTTTATTTGATGTAAAAATGGTTATTATTAAATGTGAGAATGGATTTTGGAAATGGGTTTTGACAAACATAGAACATTTATAACATTTGATGCATCTTGAAATAGACATAGGTAATCCTAGTTTGTTTGGAACCACCAGGGGTTAATTTTGTAATATCGACATATTATGGAAGCACTCGATATCAGTTAAAACGAACACATGTCTTCTTTGGGATTTCATTTACATCTAGTTTGTATTCCCATAGGATAAATCCAAAATGGCATGATTTATCACATGATAGTTTATTTCATGGATATTTGATCACACGTTTTGTTCACCTTGCTTTCTATTATACCTATTATATTTTTGGATTTGGTGAATATGGTATCTATCCATAAAAAACAAAGGGATATTTATAAATGGTTTTGATTTGTGAAAATTATTTATAAACTATATTTTTTTTATAAATATAGAACTTGTGAATTATTAATACCAGAATATGTATAGATTCTTTGGTGATATCATACTAGGATCTATTCTCACACCGTACCTTTTCCTTTAGGTGTCTATATACCATGTTTTATGGGAATCTATGTAAGCGAAGGCATCAAGTAGCATGCTGGTTTTTCTTTTCATCTGTTTCCTTTATATCGGGATGGATTATAGAAGACAGATGGTTACATGGAGAATTTTTTAGTTTGGACTATTTTATCTTTTAGGTTTTTCCATTTTGAATTAAAATTGTATGTCTCATGGATATGTATTATTTTCTTCCATGTTTTACATTGATGTTTCTTCAGTTTTACAAGATACTTGTGGTTATTTTCTATATCTCACCATATTTTAGACCACATTGGGTGACTTGATGTAACATACTATTACTATTTTCAGGTATTTCTAAACCCTTATTTTTATAATTCTTTGGTTGAGTTTAATTTAAGTGCGATTAATGTGAAAACATAGATAATTTTGAAATTTATATGGCTGTGCAGGGTTAGAGAACAGTTTTCCCAAATCGTGAACCATGTTTGAGAAAACTGTGAAAACTAAGGTAGTGGGATTTTTCATGGTTGGGGAATGGTTTGACCAACCATGCACCCACTTAGTAGAAACCATGCACCTATAAATAAAGGGTGAAATGTTTTTCTAAACCATGTTTATCTTCCCAGGAAACCATGCATATGGGAATAATTATTATAAAAATTATTTTAAAACACCTAAAACCCTCGTTTAAGGTGCCAGACAGACCTCATTTGACCTTTAATGATTTCTTCTTCCAGGGGACCTCCCAAGAGTAGGTTTTGGCCCCTCTAAACCCTCATTAAATCCAATTGAATCTAGAAAAATGACATTTTATCTTCTTATGGTAGGTTTCCTCTTCCTGTTATCTATCTCCCTCTCTATTCTCTCCCCCCTAGGGTTTTGTAGATCCCTATGTTAATTTTTAGAACTAATCCCTACTGTTTGAATATGTAATCTAGGGATTGATTCTTTGTTTCTTGTTATTTTCATTCTTCATTGGTGAATCCTGATTTGGGCTTTTCTGTTTTGAGATTCCATGATCCCAAGGTAGGTGGTTCCATTTTTATTGGCCAATTTGATGAACCCTAAATTGCTTGATTTAATTTCAATTGTTTGATTTGAATCTAAATGCTTAAAATTTATTTCAATTATTTTATTAAAAACCCAATTCCATTGAATTATAGGATTTGGATTTCATTTGGTAAGAAATTGGGAAAACACTCAATTATAATTAATTGGGGTGTGTTTATAAAATTAATGGAAAATTGTTCAAATTAAATTATGGAATTTAATTGGTGAAATTATTATAAAGAAATTAATTTCAAATTATATTTGATAAAATGGATTAAACTATTTTGATAGAAACTTGATGGTTTTATCATGGAAAATTTATGTTTTGATTAAAAACCCATGTTATGGGTTTTAAAAGGAAATTGGAATATCTGAAATAGAGAATGGGATGAATTTTATTTTAAGCATTATTAAGATAAATTTACAATCATTGATTTTGTACTATAGTGCATGAAAGAATAGGTAGTTAGTGAGTTATTATAATAGAAATCTATTATTCTACAACATTACTAAAACATAATTTTAGCATGCCATATCCCAAACAGAATAGTGATGAAGTCATTTTGACCAGTGTCAAAAGGAAATGTGTATACACATATTTCCGTGTCACTTTGAGTGTGAGGGATTCCCATATCCCATAACTATTGTACCTTTTGGCACATGACTGTGTTTCTCACTTGTTTTTATTTGAAAGATATATTCCATTGTTATTGTAAACTTTTTTACATGCCTTTTGAATTTATATAAACTATTTTATATTAAATTTTTTATTAAGCCATTTGTTTAAAGTATTTTCATAATTTGAAATGTAAAGCATGATTTTTTTAAATATTATTTTGAAATGCCAAATATTTTTATTTAAAATTGAGAGCTTTATTTGGTTAATTAAATGTGTCATCTTATTATGGAATCCATTGTGAGACCCTACTATGATTGTAGCTCACACCCTACCTATACCTTTAGGTGTTTTTAGATTATCTTTTTCTATGTTTGAGTAAGGGTAAGGCGCCACTTGGAGGTGGAAGTAGCTTTTTATCCTTGGGCTTGGTGAGTTGTGTTTGTTGGGACTTGGGAAGTTATCCTATTTTTCTAGCACTTTACTATAGTACTTTGGGTTTTCATACCTATTTGACTTCTGGTACACATCTACTTTTGAAGTTTCTCTTGTATTCATATTGACTTGTTTATCTTTCTTCCATTGTTTTTGTTGAAAATTCATTCTTGATTTCATATTTTATGATTTCAAATGCTAGTTTCCAACCTGTGAGTATCGGGAACTCCCTTTGGGCTATGTTAGAGATAGTTTGGTTATCAAGTTACTAGGGTACCTGTGCTAGTTCCTAACAAATTAGTATCATAAGGAGGTTTTTCATTTTTTCTTGATATCAATTTACAGTGGTGTAATCTTGTTAGAACTTAGGAGGTAGTTGTGATTGAGTGGCTGGACATCTCTCACTGAAATGAGCCTTAAATCTCCATGGGTGGTTTGGGAAATACATCTTGAGGATTATTTCAAGTCTTTTCTATGATTTTTATTTGGATATATTGAAATCCAAATATTTTTTGTTCTATATATTAGGATTTATTTCCCTTGTTGATAAGTTTGAGTCTTAATATGATGTATTTAATGTTTTCTGCTGATGTTTTGTAGCATCATGCCTCCAAGAGGACCTGTGAATCAGATCCATGAGAAAGTTTCTAAGAAAATCATCTCATGGACCCTAGTTTGGTTGATGTTATTGTGAATACTGTCCAAGATCTGGAAATGAACCACCACCAATTCTCATTCAAGATCCAACTATAGAACCTCAAAGGTATGTCCTTTAGATTATTTCTCAAGAGTTCCTTCATCAGAATCCATAAGCGTTAAAAGGATCAAATGATCCTCAAGAGGTTGAGGAATGGTGGAGTAGGATGGAACATTGTTTGGTTCTTAGAGACACCTGACGAAATCAAGGTGAAGTGTACCACCTTTATGCTGGAAGGACAGACCAGGAGATGGTGGGACAGGATGGTGACAATGAAGAAAAAAGAGGGCTTAGAGTGGAAAGACTTCAAGGTTCTTTTCACCAACTGGTTATATCTAGATTCGATGCTGTTGGAAAATGCCACTATGTTTTCAAACTCAAACAGGCTGAAAAGACCATGATATAATATGTAAACCATTTTACTAAGCTTGTACAATTTTCATTGAAGATAATATAGAATGAGAAGATGAAGGCTCAATGGTTTGAGTGGGGAATTCAACCAGATATTCATTATTAGTTTTTCTTACTGAAGAAAACTTGTTTTGATGATGTTATGGATAGATCTTTAATGGCAGAAATGGTCCTAGATGGAATTTTAGGGTTGAATGGAGTTTCTTTTCCTCCTAGTGGTAGCATGATTTCCTTTAAAGGAAATAAGAAGTGTGATGAATCTCATGGAAGTTCTCAACAAAAAGGTCATTATAGATCTCCTATAGTGCTTGGAAGAGGCCCTTTAATTTTATACCAGTGTGAAAAGCTAGGGAATTCTAAGTAGGTTTTCACTAAGGCACCCAAGGTATGTGGATCCTATAGATGCTCAGGTCACTTACAAAAGTTATTCCATGTCTTTTTTTCTCCCTATAGTGGCATGATAACTTCAACTCCTGTTAAAATTATGGTTCACCCAGATGCTTCATGGACCAAGGGGTTCCAGCCACAAACATCCAGAATGAGGCTTCTTCACACAGTGTAAGAGTCTCTAGAGGAAGAGGATATGGGTCCAGTGACTGTGAGAGGTACCATTACTACATATTTTTCATTAGTGACTGATTTATTTGATACTGGTGTATATAATTTATTTATTTCAACACGTATTGTTAATATACTAAGTCTTTCTACATTGCTTTTATCTTATGTGATGGGTATTACTAAACCCCTTGGAACAAAGAGAGAGTAGGATCTCTATTGTCCCACTTTTGTTTTCTATTTATTGAATACTGAGCTTTCTTATAGTTTTTTGGTTCTCAACTTGAAATGACTTGATGTCATTTTCAGGATGTATTGGATCATTTCCAATAAATCCTGAATTGATTTTTATTTTTGATAGGTCTCCTTTACTATACCCAATGGGGTTTTATGAATCTTTCAAGGAGAATGGGACTTAAGGTCAAGTAGAGCCGAAACTTATTATATAGAGTTGGGGAAAGTTAAATCTATGTTTTTTTTCTATCTGTAGTGATAATATTTGAGCGATGATCTCTCTCCAGTTAATTCCAAGTTTCTGAACATGTTCCATTCTGACTTCTTTGGTTTAACACTGATAAGGGAGGTGGATATTTCTATCGAATTTGTGCCCAGTACTCAACCAGTGTCTATTCACTCTTATCATATAGAACTAGATGAAATGAATTATTTGAAGACTCAGTTGGATGATGTTATAGATAAGGTCTTTATATTCTCGAGCGTGTCACCTTGGGCGCAACTGGTTCTCTTTGACAAGAAGGATGATGGTTCACTATGAATTTTTGTTGATTATCAAAAACTCAATCAAGTTATTATAAAGAACAAGTATCTATTTACATATATTGATGATATGTTTGAATAGTTAAAAGGTGTGAAATGGTTTTCAAAGATTGATCTTTGTTCTAGCTACCATCAGTTGAGAATAAATGAATCCGATATTCAAAAAACTACCTTTAAGAGTAGGTATGACCATTATGAGTACCTTGTCACACCATTTGGTCTAACCAATGATCCTATAGTATTTATGTATTTGATAAAATATATTTTCCACCAGTATCTTGATAACTTCATGGTGGTCTTTGTGTATGACATCCCGATTTAATCTAAGTCCAAGGAGGATCATGTGCGTCATTAGAGATCAATTTTAGAATTGTTTATAAATCACTGACTTTATTCAAAGCATTCAAAAAGTGATTTATGGATTAATGAATTAAAATTATTGGGACACATGGTGTTGGAACATGGTATCTTAGTTGATCTTGAAAAGGTTAAATCTTTTATGACATGGGAGAAACCACAATTTTTTTTCGATATTTGGATATTCTTTGGAATTTCTGGGTATTATTGCCGGTTTCTAAAGGCCTTATCAAATTTGGATTCTATGATGAATAATCTAACTAAAAAGGGAGTATAGTTTTATTGGGATGAAAAATATGAGAATTATTTTTTTGAGATGAAATGTCTTTTGACTGTTGTGCTGGTGTTTAATTTTCCTAAGGTTGAGCAGGTCTATGTGGTCTTTTGTGATGCATCGAGTTCATGTTTGGGATGTGTTCTTATGTAGGGTAATAATTTCATTACTTATGGATCTATTTAACTTAATTCACATGATAATAACTATCCAACCCATGAAATTAAACTTTTAGTTGTGATTCACACACTTAAAAGTTGGAAGCACTACCTTTTCAGAGAAAGGTTTACCATGTTTTTAGACCACAAGAGATTGAGTTATATCTTCTCACAAAAATATTTGAATCTGAACCAGATGAGTTGGTTGGAATACCTTCAATATTTTGACTTTGAAATCACCTATACCTTAAGGAAATGTAATTTTATCACAGATTATTTGAGTAGGAAATTTCCAACCCAGGTAGTGAATGAATATTCAGAAGAGTGGAACTTGATGAAGCTTTTTGCATAGTTCCATATTGGAGTTTGAGAATAAGGGGGAGAGGTTTCCTTGGATAGTGTTCAGTTGATATATAATCTTCTTGAGATGATTCTTCAGTATCATCATCTTGATGATGTGTTCCATAGAATTAGAGACTCTCTTTATGGTGGGGAGACCATGCCTGACTGGTCATTCTTCACTGAGGGAATTATATGCTATCAGAATCGTTTTGTTGTGATGTTAGTGGTAAGAAAATCTATGATGGGGGATTTCCATAATTCCGAGAGGTATGTTCAACTAGTAACAATGAAGATGTTCCATGACATGTGATGATGATTCTGGTGGACAAGTATGAGATGATCCATTTCTGAATTTATCTCTCATTGTTATACATGCCAATAGGCCAAGGCTAAGAACTAAAATCCTTTGGGTTTGCTTCAAAAACTTACAGTGCAAAAATTGAAGTGGTATGAGATCTCTGTAGACATTATGGTTGGGTTTCTATATAACTAGATAAAAGAAGAATGTAATATGGGTTGCGATCGATAGGATTACTAAGTCATCAATTTTTATACTGATTTGTGATAAAAACAAGGTTTATGAGTTGAGAAATATATATATGAAAGAGATTATTCATTTTCACAAAGTTTCATATGCTATAGTCTCTGAGGAGGATCCTAAGTTCACTTCTCATTTTTGGAGAGGCCTTCAGGAGGCACTAGGATCTCAGCTCCATTTGAGTACGACATACCATTCGTAGTCGAATGACCAGACAAAAAGAGTTATATAGATCCTTGAGGATATTATACATGCATGCGTTCTCGAATTTGGAAGAGCTTGGGATGAGAATATAAGGCTGGTTGAGTTTGATTATAATAACAATTACCAGTCTGTGATCAGAATAGATCCTTTTGAGGCCTTTTATGGTCAGCCTTTCAGATCTCCATTATGTTGGTCAGAGATTGGTGAATGTTCCTTGGTTGGGCTGAGCTTGGTTTAGGAGACGACAACATAGATTTAGTTGATTAATCATAGAATATTTAGGTAATAGATTAAATATAAGTATTATGCTGATCTTCATCATAGACCTTTGTAATTTTTAGTTGGTGACCAAGTGTTCTTGAAAGTTTCACCCTGTATGGGTCATCAACGGTTTGAGAGGCAAGGGAAGCTTCCTCATCATTTTTTGGAACTTATAAAGTTTTTGAGAAGGTGGAGAAAGTGTATTATCATTTAGAACTTTCACCATAGATAACATCAATACATAATGTTCTTAATGTATCTCATCTCCAAAAGTATCTATATGATCCATCTCATGTTCTAAGATGGAGTGATCTTGAGGTTGAACCTGATTTATCTATGACTGAACATCCAATTAGGATAGTTTATTCTAAAACCAAGGTACTTCATAGGAGGAATATACCTTTGATTTAAGTTCTATGGAAACATGATTATGATAGTCACGATACTTGGGTGAGGGAGGCACTGATGAGAGAGGAGTGGCCTTATCTTTTTGGCATAGAAGCTAATGAGTTGGATTTTTGGGGGTATAAAGTTTCTATAGAAGGGAGGTTGTAACATCTTATTACTATTTTCAGGTATTACTAAACCCTTATCTTGATCATTATTTGGCTGATTTTCATTTAAGGTTTCTTCAAGTGGAAACTTTAATAATTTTTAAAGTTCTAGGGCTGTACATGGTTGGCATATAGTTTTTCCAAACCACACACCCTGTTAGATAAAAACATGCAAACCAAGGGAGTGGGATTTTTCATGGTTGGGACATGGTTTGAAAAAACATTCACCCACTTAGTAGAAACCATAAACCTATAAATAAAGGTTAAATGAATAGGTTACACAGTTTGTTTAAACTATGCATATTTTCCTAGGAAATTATGCGTATGGGAATAATTAATCCAAAAATTATTTTTAAAACAACTGAAACCCTCATTTAAGGATCCCAATAGACCTCATTAGACCTTTTACAATTTATTCTTCCAGGTAATCTTCTAAGAGTAGTTTTTGGCTCCTCAACACCCTCTCAAAGTGGATCAAATATAGGAGAATAAAGTTTAATCTTCTCCGTGTAGGTTTTCTATTCCCGCTCTCTATCTCCCTCTCTCTCATGTTTCCTCCCTAGGGTTTTGTAGATTCCCATGTTAATTTGTGGATCTAATACACACTATTTGGATCTTTGATCTAAGGATTGATTCATGGTTTCTCGTTGTCTCTATTCTTCATTGTATAATCCCTATTAGGGATTTGTGATTCTAGATCCTGTGATCCTGAGGTAAGTGGTTCTATTTTTATTGGAAAATTTGATTAACCCACAATTGATTGATTTAGTTTAATTTTTTTTATTTGAATATAATTTCTTGAAATTTCTTTCAATTGTTTGATTAAAAACCTAATTCTATTGAATTGGAGGATTTGGATTTTATTGGGAAAGTAATTGAGAAAACCCCCTAATTCCATTTAATTGGGGTGTGTTTGTGAAATTGATAAAAAGTTGTTTAAATTAAATTATGGAATTAAATTATGGAAATTTTATTTGATGATATTTATTTAAAATTATATTTTAGAAAATGGATTAAACTATTTTTATAGAAACCTGATGGTTTTATCATGGAAAAAGGCATGTTTTGATTAAGAACCTGTGTTATGGGTTTTAAAAAGAATTTTGAATATTTGAAATGGACAATGGGATGAATTTCATTTTAATAAGTCTTAAGATTAATTTCCCATAATTTATTTTATACTAGATAACATGAAATACTAGGTAGTTAGTGAGTTATTGAGATAGAACTTTACGATTCTACACCATTATTAAAACATAATTGCAGCACATCACATCCCCAAAATGATGGCGATGAAGTGATTTTGACCAATGTTAAAGGGATGTGTGTATAAACATATTTCCATGTCACTTTGATTGAGAGATATTCCCATATCTTGGAACTATCATAACTTTTTGCCACATGACCATGTTTTTTTCTTATTTGTATTTGAAAGATATATTCCATTGTTATTGTAAACTTTTTTACATGCCTTATGAATTTATATAAACTATTTTATATAAACTATTTTATTAATCCATTTGTTTAAAGTATTTCCAAAATTTGAAATGTAAATCATGATTTATTTAAATATGATTTTGAAATTCCAAATTAGTTTATTTAAAATTGATAGATTTATTTAGTTAATTAAATATGGAATCTTATTATAGAATACTTAGTGAGACACTACTAGGATTTTAACTCACACCTACCTATGCCTTTGGGTTCTTGTAAATTATCTTCTTCTAGGTTCGATCAAGGTTAAGGACTCACTTGGAGGTGGTAGTAGCTATTGATCCTTGGGCTTGGTGAGTTACATCCATTGGGACTTAGGTAGTTATCCTATTTTTATGGAACTTTGCTGTAGTAATATGGGTTTTCATACCTATTTGACTTATAGTACACTTCTCATTGTAGATTTTATCTTGTATGTATACTGAATTTTTAATCTTTCTTCTGTTGTGTTTGTGTAATTTTTTCCCACTTTCATATTGTATGATGCCAGGTGCTAGTCTCTAACCCATGGGGATCTGGAACACCCTTAGAGATATATCAGAGCCAGTTCGATTATCAGTTTATTAGGGTACCCAGGCTGGTTCATGACACTTTAATAGCCAACATGGGTTGGGTTTTTTTCTTTTTATTTAAAATTATACTTAAATTTTGAATAAATTTATTTTTATACTTAAAAATAATTTTTTCTAGAAAAAACTTTTCACATTGTTTTGTGAGATTTATATTATATGAAATTATATAAATTAAGTGAATTTAATTTTATAAAATGAATTAAATATTGGTAATAATCATATATAATATAATTTAATTGGTTTAAATTCATTTTTTGTCTTAATTAATTATAAATATATTAAAAATATGTTACCATGTTTAAGTTTTAAACTAGTATGTTGGGGTGTTAAAATAAAGAGAGAAGGAATAAAATTATCATAAAAATTTCCATTATCATTTTGGATGAGTATTTTTTGACTAAATATCTATTTAAAGAGTTAGATAGTATATTTTGAAACATTATTTTGAATTTGAGAACCCAGGATGAACATTTTAGATGAGAAGTTATATTTTATTCTAAGTAAAAATACTTTTTGGGTCGTTGCATTTTATTTCATGTTTGGAAGATAAAATTCTATCAAGGATTAGAATAAAAGTATAAAAAAAAATATTTTTTTAAACAAAAAAATTCATGGAAACCCAATTATAACTTGATCCCAATTTAAAATTATGTTTTCATTTAATTCAATTATTTTCTTAAAAACTATTTTTCATGCATTTTTTGTTGTAATATGAAAATAAATTTCTATAACCTTTATAATTTGAACCCCATTAAATGGATTACAAAATTTAAATAATCTTGTACAATTTTTTATAGATACCCATTTTTTTCATTTAATTATGTTGTGATCAAAAAAATTTAAGTTATCATGGATAAGGATTAAATGATTATAAATTTGTTTAACTAAGAGATAAGGCTTAGAATGCATTCAAAAAATGTCAAAATTTGATTTCATGAATTTATTTAGACTATATAAAATATTATTTATTAATTTTTGGGTTCCTTGGTTCCACTTTAAATGATATATATATATATATATATATATTATTTAATCATTTAAGTAATTCCTAGTGTGTCATTTACCTCAATTATAAAAGAGAACCTCTTATACTCTCTTGTTCACAACTTTTTAAGACTCTAGTTATTAAAATACCTATAAAAATACTATAATAACTTTATCACACAATTTCTAGATTCCCTTTTTAATGTGAAAACTGACCTATTAAGTCTATGTATAAAACTAAAGAGGTTATGCGAGGAAGATGTATGATTCTTAGCTGTGTGTTCTCATTTTATTTATTCTTCTACCTTATTGAAATAATATTCAACCATAATTAAACAATAAAATAATTATATTCCATATAATTATTTTTTTTTAATTTTAGACCTTATATCCATATCCCCTTCTATCAAATAAGAAATGAAACCATTATTCGTGTGTATGGTGAACTATTACCGCAAAAATCGATGTAAATCATTTTTATCACTAACTCTCACAAATGATTATATTGATGGATAATATATATATATATGATATTAATTATATAATAATAATTAATTTATTATAATATATCCTTTATTTTATTACATTTCAATCAATTGAAAAATGATAACGTTGTTCGTGTGTACATATGTATTACCACCTCCACAAAGCGATATGACTGGTGCTTCACCAACATATCACTTTTTTGGTATATATAATTTAATTAAAAGTTATATTATTATATATATGATATATTAATCATTCTAGAAACATAAAATAATAATTAAAATCATTCCCTCATGATTTTTGAAAAATAGAAACGTTAGTCATGCATACGTACATCCTACTTTCTCAATGATTGTAACACCATTAATTTTTTATAACCATATTCCATTTGTTTTTTAAAAGTATAATTAATGAATAAAATTTAAAATTATTTAATTATTATTATTCTTTATATTATAAAATAATGACCTCTTTTACTATATTCAATCTACAGAAGTCATTTTGGTCATTTGACCCGAATATCCAAAAAACACATGATATGGAATTAACCAATTAATAAACTGAAATAAATGATATAAATTGATTAAATTGTAATTAAATAAACATATAAAAGTTTCTTAAGAAAGTATATAATTGAAATATTTTTATTATACAAAATATAAATAATTTTTGTGATAAGTCGGTCTCAAGGTAAATGACACATTACCTTAGAAACCTCATTTTCAATATTTTAAAGATTTATTTTATAATATTTTTTCAACCATGTATATATCCTTAAAATCCATTTATTGATGTATTTATATTAAAAATAATTAATTATTAAAGTCATTTTATTTTACATTTTTATTTTCATTCAATATTTTTTTGAAATAAATCTTCTTACACATTTTATCTAGAATATTATGAAAAAAAGAAAAAGACATGTTCTAATTTAATATATACGACATCAATGGATTTTCCCTCCACTATAACATTTATTATATTCTTATCCTCCTAAATAATATTTCATTATTTATTATATCAAAAACCCACTTTACCTTTTCTATGTGTATTTTAAAAGTTGGTATTAAATAAAAGGGATATTTTGAATTTTTTTTCTTATTGGTGAAATGAATTTTTTTGAGTATGATGATGGAAATTAAATCTTTCATGTGTTATGATTATGTTTTAGTTATTGGGAATTTATTATGATTAAGGTTGAGATTGATATAGGTCATGATGATGTGTGAGCCTGATATAGCTATCCAATTCATAGGGAAAGTGGGAGGAGTTAACCAGTTATAAGTTTATCCTATGTGATTATTGGAATTTACAAGGTCAGTTATTCCATTTCTAAGAGTGATTATAAGAGTGATATGAAAATTATGATCCAATATTAATACATGATTTATCTATACATGATATTAGTTTTTTAAATCCTATTTTTTCACATGGTGAGATAATGTTCTTATGTTTAAAATGAAATTCTATCATACTTCTTAAGGGTGAAATGTATAAAATTATGAAAATGTTTTCATGGGTTTTTCATTATTAAAAATAAAAATTTATGATTATTATTTTTCCATTATTATTTCTTATAAAATATTTTATGAATATAGTTTTTAGGTGATTTTGATTTATTGGGTGTGAAAATGGTTATTTGGAGATCAAATTTTATCATGAAAATGGATTATTGTTAAAGATTTTTCATGAACTAACAACTTTCATTCATTATTTCTTTTTATATTTCCCTTAATTAGATTTTTATTAGCATCCTGCATTTTCAAAATGATTTACACAAGGTTTCAAGGATGATTATGGGAAATGATGATGTCATAATGAAAGGTTTTATGATATTTAATGAAAAGAAAACATGATATATATATATATATATTAAATGTTTTGTATTGTGGAAAAAATAGATACTGTAAAGAAGTTTTCATTTTGTGACGTAATATGTTATTTTATAGGGTTATTTCCCAATTCTAAAAATTTTTAAACCAAAAGGATCTTTGAGAATGAAAGTTAAAAAATTATTTTCTAAATATTAAACTTTATGGATTATGTTAATCCATTTAATTATATATTCCACACAAATCATAGTTTTTGGATGTCCTTTTGAGCTTGGTCAAGGGTCAATCCTAGTAATAAAATCTCCCATATAATCTATAATAAATGAGTTTCAAAAGGGTTGATCCTACTATATATGGCCATTTATTCTTCATTCTACATAAATTAGATTTTATTAACACCCTTAATATATTCTAATCATAAAGGTAATATTATAAAACTATATTACCAATAGTTGTAACAAATTATAATTATAATTCAAAATCATCATATTATATATTTATTTTTTAAGAACAAATTATTTTTTATTTTTAATACATGGTGCATGTGTTCTAGATTATATTATATAACTAGGTGGTATATATATTCATTATAATGTGAGATTTAATTTATTAATGATTCTTTCAATACAATGTAAATATAATTCATATTAATGGAAAAAATTACATTATACTCATCATTAAAATGTGCCTAATTTATTTTATTTAAATGAAAATTTAGAAATGGTTCTTTGGAAAATATTTCCTTTTAACATGAAATGATTTTAATCACATACCTATAAAATTAAAATTTTTCTATGTTGGGGTCTAAGACTATTTTTATTATGAAATAAAAGACCTCTATATATTTTGGTATAAGGAGAACCATTATATAGCCTATAGTCCTAAGGCCAAGTGGCCTATGAACATGGCATAAGTCCCATTGCAGCGTTGTTCCTACATCATCAACTTATGTCATAGAGGTGGTGTAATTTCATTATTTTTCTTATTTTTTGTTGGATATTATTTAAAGTTCACTTTTATAGAGATAATAATTATATAAACAGATGATATAAATATCAATTTGATTATTTTATATGATCAAAATTTTCAATTATTTTTAAATTTCCAATCCATATAACATCTATATGAGAATTATATAAGAGATTATATCAATTAGGATTACTCTTAGAATGGAAAAAATAGATAAATACTATACAGGAAAAAGGATTGGGGTAATTCTTAAATAGGAGCAGTTAAATTGTATAATGATATGTATAATAGAAAAAATATAAGGGATATTAACATGAAACTCATAATCTATTTGTTTTGGTGAATGATTATTTATATTGGAAAATATATTACTTTAAGTTTAAGGGGAGGAATCTAGTACATTATCGTAATTTAAATGTGGAACCATCTACTTCTTATATGATGAATCATTTCATATTGGCATATATGGAGAAGATTTTTATTTTTTTTAATTTAAGTCATACTTTTTATAGTGTAATGTGGAATTAGTGTGTCTATAAATGTTTTGGAAGAGGATGAAGCTTTATAGTATAGTTCCATACAATGGAACAATGACATTCAATAGGTACAAGATCATGAAGAGTTTGATTCTTGATAGGTTTGGTCCATGTAGATGGTTACTATATATAATTAGTTGTTAGGTCACCTAGGTCGAATACCCTGGGGGGGGGGGGTGAATCAGGGTATGGTAGATTAAAAATTTCTCCATTTTGGATCTTATTTCGTTGTTATAAAAAACTCAATTATATCTTCCTCCCGTAGAAATATACAGAAAGATATGAAATCATGCATAGGACACAACAATTTTTACTTGGTTCACCCTCACTAGGCTACGTCCAAGGAGCATACAACGACAATGTGTAGATGTACCAAATTCACTAAGTCTCATGACCAATAATGAGTACAATGTTCGAGCTAGATCTTCTATACCCAGGCTCACTGCCTTTAAAAGGTTTAGGGTATTCTCACTAAATTTTGAAGGGTCACTCCCTATGCCTCTTTCTTAGGCTCACAACCGGTGGAAAGGTTCACCTTCTTCCTCTTCCTTCACTCACTGCTCTTGAATAGGAATCCACTCACAGTTTATAAACTTGTAGGTAAATCACAATTTATGGACATGTAGGTCCCTTCATTTGTATGAATTTATGCATCCTCAACTACATATAAATGCTCTATTGAAGTCCCTTTTTCACTCACAGATGAATTCCACCTTCACGAGTACTGCTAGGTACTAGAAAATACTTACGAAAACTGATTTGAAGCTTTTTCAAGATTATTTGTGCGAATAGCGAACCACTTTGTCTCTCCTGTGTATTGAGTACCGGGTTTGGTATGAGGATCACCACCTCTGCATACTACCACCACCGCTGTGAACCACCTTCCTCCACAAACTGCCTCCACCTTTGTGATCATGTACCACTACTGCGTATCGATTCCACAAACCTCCTCTGCGAAACACCCTCTGTCCATGAACTGTTCACTGTTCGCGGACTACCTTTACTTCCACATACCAGAGATATCCCTCCACGTACCGCTCAAGGAATTCACTCTCTCACGTACTAGAGATTCCTCCTCTGCGTACCGAGACAACTCCTTCCACATACTGAACTTCCTCCTTTGCATACCATACTTCATTTATGGGTTAAGAATCCCTGCAAAAACCTTCAACGTGAAACACTTTTAGACTTTTCCGAATTACTGGAGAAAAATATGTTATATAATGATATTAAATATCCACAGTAAATGGTGTGATTAATGATTCTTATATAAGCAAATATATACACAAAAACTACTAATCCAAGATTTATCAAATATTAGATTCATCCTCCATTGCTTACCGGTCCTTCAGCCACCATGAACAGTAAGCAACTCACGAACCATTTTTCCACACTGTTCACATACTACCTTTTCTCTTACATGGTCAATTTCCTCTGCTGAAATCATGCTATCCGCGTACCGCACCACTACTCAGCCGTGAAACATTTTTGGTTTTGTGAACCACATCCATGTACCGTTATTGCTTCTCCATGTACTGTTCCCAGAACATGGTACGCAACCCATGAATTATGGTACACAACCCAAAAATTTAGAAAACACTGGGAAACTGCACCACCTAAAAAACCTATCTTCGGAAAACACCAACCATTCTTATTTGCGGTTATCTGACTTTTTCAAAAAACACAATCACACTCAAAACATCCCAAGGGAACACATTGAGGTATTTTTCCCCAACAATCTCCCCCTTTGGGGTTTCTAACAAGTCTTCTCAAAACAATTATTTTCATTTGGATATCTCGTTAAAGCTTTTTCCATCTGCAACCATTATTCGCTTCATGCGATTAAGATATCGATCAAGGATTTACTCAAAACATACTCTAATCCCACATAATCCATGCTCGGCATTAGAAAAAAGAGTATAATGAAAATTTTATCAATGAATCACTTCATTTCTGATCACCAATTACTGATACCATACCGATACAATGATACCAATGAACTGCTTTCATCACGAACCTCAGCAGTTGTGATATCTAATCATTGATCAATCACTTCTAGAATCATCAGATTTAATACTCCCCATAAGTTACAACTCCTCGAATAACTTCATATTAGCTTCAACTCCCCCAACCTCACTGCTCTACTTAACAGCTTCTCCCTATGTCTTTTCTCCCCCTAGAATAGTCACACTTTCTCCCTCTTTTTCAATGAACCCGAAGGTCACTTCCAGGTTGTCTACAATAGGGTAAAGGACACATATCAGCACATTAGGGAAATACACATCATACCTCGGGGAGAGGGGGTCCCACATACACACTTTTTAAAGTGTGGGAAGTCAACTAGACTCCCAGAGTCAGTTGATGCCTTTCAAATGCTTCTTTTGGTAAGGCCTTTGTCAGAATGCCTACAACCTGTTGTTCTATAGGCACATACTCCAAATTCACAAGACCTTGCTCCACCTTCTCCTTGATAAAATGATATTTTATTTTAATATGATTTTTCCTTGAGTGATGGACTGGATTTTTTATAAGATTTATTGCACTTAAATTATCAAAATGGATTCTAATATAAGATTTCAATTCAATTCCCATATCTTCAACTTGCTGCTTCATCCATAATAGCTGCATGCAATCTTGAGTAGATGTAATGTATTCAGCTTCTATGGTGATTAATGAAATGAGATCTTGTTTCTTTATTAACCAAGAAATACATAACCCTCTAAGATAAAAGGCACCTCCTGATGTTGAATTCCTATCATCTGCTGAACCCGTCTAATCCACATCTATATATCCCAATAAATCTGAATGAGATTTGTCATTATACATTAGGCCAAAATCCATTGTTACCTTGATATACGAAAGAATTATTTTTACTGAAATCATGTGTCTCTATTTGGGATTTATTTGATACCTCACTTCTTGGCATGTGGAAAACACAATATCTGGCCTTATCACTCTCCGATACAACAAACTTCCAATGATTTGCCTATATTTCATGATATTAATTGCCTTGCCTTCATCATCCCGTGATAGTTTCAACCAAGTAGCAACTAGATTCTTCAACTATTTGGAATTATCCAGTCCAAATATTCTCAAAACCTCCTTCACATATTTAGATTGGGAAATAAAAGTGCCATTTCCTCCTTGCATCACCTGTAAGCCAAGGAAAAATGTCAGCTCACCAATCATCGACATTTCAAACTCTCTTTTCATGAATTCAAAAAACTGTCTGCATTGTGCTTCATTTGATCCACCAAATATTATGTCATCGACATAAACTAGCACCATCATCCTTTGACTGTTTCCATTTTTGAAATATAGATTGTAATCAACTCCACCACATAGGAAACCGAGCTTATTTAGAAACTGATCGAGCCTTTAATACCATGCTCTTAGTGCTTTCTTCAAACCATATAAAGCCTTCTTCAGCCAACAGACTCTGTTCTCATATTCATGAATAAGAAAACCATCTGGTTTCTCAATGTATACTTCTTCTTTCAGAACCCCATTCAGAAATGATGACTTGACATCCATCTAGAAAAATTTAAACTCTCGTTGGATTTCTATAGCCAAGAATAAACTAATTGTCTCCAGTCTTGCAATGGGTGAAAATGTCTCATCAACATCAATACCCTCTATCTGATAGTACTATTTACACAAAAGTTGTCCTTTGTTTCGAATCACAAAAACATCTTAATTCATTTTGTTGTGAAAGACCCATTTTATCCCAATGACATGCTTATCTTCTGGTCTTGAAAAAATTTCCCAAATTTGATTCTTCTCAATTTGGTCAAGCTCTTCATTCATTACCTGAACCCAATTATCACCTCCAGCTGCTTCATCAAAGCATTGAGGCTATACTTGTGATAAGTATGATGCTTGCTATAGAGAATTCATCCTTCTTGTCTGCACTGGTGCTGTCTGATCACCAATTATGTTCTTATTATCAATTTCATCTCCTCTTACTGATATCTGGGAAGACACTGATTTATTCTTATTATCCGAGTCTTCTTCTGAATCAATCTCTAAAGCTGGAGTGTCTTCTAATCTGCTTATCTCTTCATCACTTATCTTGAGTCTAATCATGTATTTTTTGAATATTTGGTTCATTTTCTACTATATTCACATCATGAATTTAAACTATCTTTCCATCCGCTTATTGAAGAATTTTTATGTTTTTCTTTTCTTTGAGTAGACAAGAAATATCCCTTTATCCCCACGGGATACAAACTTCCTATGTTTCTTATTATTGAGAATGAAACATTTACTTATAAATATTATAAAGTAATTTAATGATGGATTCTTTTCATACCATAACTCGTATGAAGTCTTCTCCTCTTTTGAACAAAGTAAATCTAAATTTTAAGTGTATACTTCTATCATCACTGCTTCTTTCCAAATTTTTTCCAGAAGGTCTTTCTCAATGAGAATTGTTTTATCCATGTTATTGAAAATATGATTTCTTCTCTCAACTACCTCAATATGATTTGGAGTTCTTACTACTTAAACTTGATTCCTTATCCCATGTTTTTTTGAGATAATCCTCCACTTGGATATTTGTGAACTCTGTTCCATTATCTGTTTGAATCGTTCAGATTTTCTGACCAAGCATATTTTCACATTCCCATTGATATCTTGTAATACAACTGAACACTTCAGATTTGTGGGTGATTATTGAAACCCATGCCATTATTCTATAGTCATCAATGAATAGAACATAATATCTCATCACATCAATGTCCATTGGGGAAATTGGCCCACACACATCAATATGCACCAGCTCAAGCAATATTGTTGACCTTTGCTCCTTTTTCTTATATGTATTTTGAATAATCTTCCCCTATTGGTAGGCATCACATGTATGAGTACGATCGTGTGATAATCTTGGGAGATTTTGAGCTGCATCATATTTTACCAGATCTTCCAAAGAACCTTGGATTATGTGCCAAAGATGCTTATTCCATAACTTGTTTTCTTCATCCTTAGAAAAAAAGCACATATCTTCTTCTCCACTTACAAGGTAGATATTCACTTTCGTACACTTTCCTTGAAACACAACAAAACCATCCTTTTCCTTGATGATACATAATTTCTTGAAAAAACTTATGGAATGTCTTGAGTCACACAATTGACTAACACTAAGTAATTTCTGACTAATCTCCTCAACAACCAGGACTTTTGCTCATTTCATGTCTTTTCCTCCAAACTTGGCTTTTCCTGAACCAATAATTTTCAAGCCCTCATCATTACCGAATCTTATAATAACTTGTATATAATACATGATTACGGTTACTAGATTATTATTTCCCATCATATGGGAAGTGAATACACTGTCAATTATCCATATCCCTATGCGATTTGATGCCTTGAACGCAATTTATGCAACCACGGCCTGCTCAACCCTTTTATTTTTGACCCAAGCCTTTGAATTCATAACGAAAATGGAATGATAATCTTGATCTTCCTCAGTATATGGGAAGTTCATCCATTTTTGATGTGCAATATCTTGCCATATGTCCAAGACCTTTACACCTAAAACAATGACCATAAAATGATGACCTGCAATTTTGAGCTATGTACAACCACCTATGTTGGTCTTGTTACCTTTGGTACCTCTTTGCTATGGAACATACATTTTGAGAGTGTCCCATCTTACCAAAATGATAGAATCATATGTGAGGTACATTCCTGTGTGGTAATTATGCACCACCAGTTATGCCTTGGGTTCTATGAATCTTCTGATTTTGGTTCATACCCAAATCAGTCTTCAATATTGGAGTGGGTGCTTGTGGTCTGACTTGAACCATAACTGCTTCCTGTTTTAGATCAAGCCCCTTTTGTTCTGATGAACCATTCTGCTCAAGTATCTTCTTATCTATTTCTTGTATGACCTTCTTTACTGATGTCAAAACTAGAATTAGTAGTTTCTCATGATCTTCAATTATTCATCATAGGCTGACATCCTCTTCTTCTAGATGCTTGATATGTTTGATTTGATCTTTTCCAGTTTCAATCAAACTTTCAATTTCTATTTTATGTTCTTCAATTTTGAGTTTGTACTCAATCACCTTTTTTGAGATTTCTAGGATTGAAGACCTTAATTTTTTGATTTCTACATTCAGATCAGAATTCTCTTCTTCCTGATGCTATATAAAGAGTTTGACATCATGAAAAACTTTGTTAGCTTTATTTGTTTTAGCTCTCAAAATATCTAACTCTTCAAGGGCGACTTCTATTTTAACCAGAAGATCAAATCTTCCTTATTCATTTTCACTTTCCTCTCTTGTTAATGAATTTCTATAAACTACAACCAAAGAATCTATTTTATGATCATTACATTCCTCCAACTATTCTACCTCAGATTCCTCTAAACTTTCATCTTCTCGTGAAAGAATATTCTTCTTTTTGAATAACTTTCTCCTAGTACTTATCCTCCCTTTCTGATTTGATAAATAATTCTTTTGGGGAATTTCATCATTTTCTTCATTTTCATCAACAAACTTCTTAGGAAACTTTGATGCAAAATGCCCAATCTTTCCACATAGAAAGCATGCAAATAGAAGTTTACCTTTGAACTTTCCTTTTCCTCTTTGTAGATTAGAGGATAGAAATGACATGAAATCATCTATATAGTATTTCTCTGGACTATCTTCAATGGAGAAATTCTTCATGGCCTTGAATGCCACTTACTTTGACTTCCCCTTTTTCATTGCATCATTGTCATCATTTCTCATTTCATATGCTACAAGGGTACTGTACAGGTTATCTAGTGTCATATCTTTCGGGTCTTTGTATTCCAACACTAAGACTTTCAGATTGAACCGTGGTGGAAGTTTCCTTAATATACGTTTCACAATATTTATATCTTCAATGAATTATCGAATACCCTACATGTCTTCTACAATAATATTTATCCTGTCAAAGAATGCATCAATAGTCTCATTGGGATTCATTCTGAGATCCTCATAAATGTTCAACAATTTTCCCACATTTCATGTGATGTTTTACATGACATCACCTTCATATAGATTTCATTTGATAGGGATCTCCCTAAAGCATTGATCACTTTAGCATCAACATCCAATTCTCTTCTTTCAACTTCTGATAAAGCACCACTATTAATGTTAGTTGATATTCCATGCATAGATACTGTGAATACATCCATCCCTACTGATCAGAAGTAATGCTGTATTCAATTCTTCCATAGTTGAAAATTATTTCCATCAAAAAATCGCAATTCCTTTATGATTGACCACCTACATTTCTTATTTTGAGAGAGAAACACTAACTTTCAAACTTTCCCTTTGATACCAATTGTTAGGCCCACTAGGTCGAATACCCTGGGGGGGGGGGGGGGGTGAATCAGGGTATTGTAGATTAAAACTTTCTCCCTTTTGGATCTGGTTTTGTTTTTAGACAAAACTCAACTATCTCTTCCTCCCATAGCAATATACAGATAGATATGAAATAATTCATAGGACACAATGATTTTTACTTGGTTCACCCTCACTGGGCTATGTCCAAGGAGCATACAACGACAATGTGCTGATGCATCAAATTCACTAAGGCTCATAGCCAATAATGAGTAAAATGTTTGGGCTAGATCTTCTATGCACATGCTCACTGACTTTACAAGGTTTAGGGTTTTATCACTACATTCCCAAGGGTCACTCCCTATGAATCTTTCTCTGGATCACTTTTGGTGGAAAGGGTCACCGTCTTCCTCTTCCTTCTCTCACTGATCTTGGAAAGGAATACACTCACATTTTATAGACTTGTAGGTCAATTATAGTTTATGGACATATAGGTCCCTTCATTTTCATGAATTCCCGCATCCTCAACTATAGATAGATGCTCTGTTGAAGTCCCTTTTTCACCCAAATATGAATCCCACCTTCTCGAGTACTACTAGGTACTAGAAAATACTTTCACAAAATGATTTGAAGCTTTTGTAAGCTTCCTTATGCAAATTGAGAACCACCTTGTCTCTCCCACGTACTGAGTATTGGGTTTGGTATGCAGATCACCTCCTCCACGTACTACTGCCACCACTAGGAACCACCTTCCTCCATGAACTGTCTCCACCTTCACGAGCGCATACCTCTACTGCGTATCGACTCTGCGAACCTCCTTTGTGAAACACCCTCTGTTCGCGAATTGTTCACTGTTCACAGACCGCCTTCGTTTCCGCGTACCAGAGCTCTCCCTCCGCATACCACTTGTGTAATTAACTCTCTCGCATACCAGATATTCCTCATCTGCATACCAAGACAACTCCTTTCATGTACCAGACTTCCTCCTCTGTGTACCATACTTCCTTTGTAGGTTAATAATCCCCACAAACACGTTCAACATGAACCACTTTCGAAATTTTCCAAATTCTCATAGAAAGATATGTTCTCTAATGATGTTCAATCTACACAGTAAATGGTGGGATTAGAAATTAATATATAGGAAAAGATATCCTCAAAATCCACTAATCCAAGATTTATCAAATCTTTCATTTAGCCTCCACTGCTTACCGGTCCTTCTACCACCGCGAACTGCAAACCACCCGCGAACCGTTTTTCCATGCCGTTCGTGTACTGCCTTTTATCTTACATGGTCAATTTCCTTCACCAACATCAATATATCCGTGTACCACACCTTCACTTAGCAGAAAAACATTTTTGGTTTCATGAACCATATCCATGTACCATTACTGCTGCTCCACATACCGTTCTCGGAACATGGTATGCAGCCCATGAATTATGGTACGAATTTGTCACCATTTTCTGATTTTCTTCAACGTTATTCATATAGTTCACTACTTTGAAGAAATACTTCCTTTTCAAACATAAAAATCTAGATTTTGAGGCCCAAACCTTGGACAAACACTAGGAAAATGCACCACCTAAAAAACCTATCTTTGACAAACACCAACCATTATCATTTGTGCTTATCTGGCTTTGTCAACAAACACAATCACAATCAAAACATCCTGAGAGAACACCTTGATGGATTTTTTCCCAACATTAGTTTTATACCTTTAAGGATAAATATGGGGTACTACTTTGATTAAATATAAATAAGGGATTTGAAATCAAATTGATTTTACTAAACTTGTTTTGGGTCAAAATTTGTTATAGGAAATAAATTCTCAGTTGGTTCGGTTGAACATCGCTATTTCTATGGTTTCTCAATGAAATAATTCCTATAGTATTGGGTTGAATTTTTAACATGGAATATATTCTTGTCGATAATATGGATTTATCCAGTATGATTCTCTAGATTATTATGTTCACTCCTAGTGAAAATGGGTTAATTCTAATGCTAATTTTCAATTTGGTATGGTCTATGTTGAATATTTTAATGTTAATTCAGTAAACCTACATTCCCTAGATGTTAAAATTAATAATAAGGGACTAGATTATCTAATAAGGAAAATTTAATTAGGGAAAATCCTATATTAAATTCATTAGGGGTTCCCTAAGTAAAACAATTATTTTCCAAAATTCAGGTGGATATTAATCCCTAAATGAAGCTGAATAGTATTGAAGCTAATTATAAAGATAAGGAAGATGATATTTCCCCATCAAACTACATACCTTAAATTCTTAATAAGGAAAAAATGAATGAAATGAATGAAATTAATGTTTAATGATGATGAGGTATTTTTAGGTGTGACAAAGATAAATTCCAATTAAAATATATATAACACCAATTTAAAACCTATAATGATAACTAGATCAAACTCTATTTAGATTGGAGGATATCTCAATCAATTTTTTTAGTTCCATGAGATATGTCTTCAATAGTTATGAGGATAATGAATCATGAAATTATTAGACTATGATTACTATTTTATTATGATTTTAATTATTTGATTGATTATTGAAAGGATGTTTTTTTATGGCGCCATTATCCTATACTTTTATAGATTTGTATTTTTAATAAATGAGATATCTGATCAAGTATGATTTTATATATATAATTACATGGTTTTATTAATACATATATATCATTATATAATTTCATATAATCATTTATCATATTCATTTACTTATCAATCAACATTTATTTTATATTTTAAATTCACTTGTTGATTTCAATAATATTATTTAGGGTTATGATATATATAGAAACCATTAGGATAATTATTTTATTCTATTTGATTTTTTATCTACTTATTGTTTTATTCATATTTTAACATTCTTAATGATATTTCATATTGTATTCTTATAATTTATTTATTTTTAATATCATTATACTATTTACTCTCAATAAAATGTATTGCAATTAATTTTAGTTTGTTTCTGTGTGTGAAATACTATATTCATGAAAATATTTATTTAAATGTAAAATAAACAATAATATCATTGGGTTCTAAATTATACCACCTTAAAAAATTTCAACATAAATATATCAGTACTCAAATGAATAATGGTTGGTACTCTAGCCTTATAACATAATTAGGTTTTCATATAGCTTCATCATAAATTGGATTCATATAGAGAAAATTAACTAGGGTAATACCCATTTTTATACTAAATTATCTCTATGATCAATGACTTCCATAGGTTATTCTATTCTTGAGAATCCATGTTCCATATATACTATATCTATGATTTGTAATTGTGAAGGGTCTTGCATGATATTCCTAAAATGTTATACCTGATATACATCATGCATTGGGGAGTGATTTTCAATAAGTGAAAGGAGATAAGCTATGATCCCCACATGATCAAGTAATTCAAAGGGTCAAATGTATTTATGGACCAAAATTAACTTCTTCATGAATATAATAACATCTTTCCTTTATTATATATTTATGAATACCTTGTTTCCAACTTCATAATACAAATATTTTGGAAGATTATCAATAAGGATCTTTTATAAACATTGTTAATTTCTAATGTGTCATTGATGTTTTTGAATCATCAAAAGAATTTATTGAGAATAATCTAGTCGCAGAGACATATTCTCTACAACATAATCCTAAAATGTTTATGTTTTCACCATTTACTATGATGATCATCATATTGTTCCATTTGAATTTTATAATTGATTCATTTTGAAATAATAAATCTACCAGGGGAACATGTTTATCCAAAAAATTAATTTAAATCAATTCAATGAGATGTTAACATATTTCTCATAGTTTTAATGATCCTTTTATATTGACTATCAATCATTGGGAGATAAGTATTTTTGAGCCTCATATATATCTCTATTACTTGTAGAATGCCTCACAATAATATCATTTTAATCCTTGGATCTTGATGTAATAAAATTTATAGTGTTACACCATATAACTATAAGATTTCAATTTTTTATATAATAGAACATTTTTTAGCGATAAATATTCTTAAATATCATTGAAATTTGATAATTTCATAAGGAAATAAACTATAACCCAAATGTAATCATAACATTTTTATGTCTTAAGAAATTATATAAATAAAACCATGGTGATATTATCCTATTTAATACCAGTATATGTAGTGGTGACATCATCACATTAGACTTCTATAAATTTACCTTGACATACTAGAATACCAATAATCATGATACATTATCTTCAATTTCAATCTTCATTTTGTCCCAATATAACTTATTATTCATATCTATATGAATTTTTATGATTCATACTAGTATAGATCTATGTTAATAAACTTAAAACACATTCTACATTTATGGTATTAATGAAAATAAAATTTTATTTGAGAATATTATTATTCCATCACTATAAAATTTGAAATTTGGAATTTTTCCATATCTTTTTTTGTATCTCCATATCCTCCTCATATTCTTTCATGATATTTTTATGGATATATGGATGATCATTCATTTAGATAGAATATTATTTATCTTATTGATTCATGATTTCAAGGTCCATACATTGAAAATCCATGACTATTGGGTCTCTTTTAGTCCTCTTTATGGATAAGGTAACATGAATCATCATGATAAAAGCATCATCCACCATGTTTCCTTGCAGAAGGATATAATTTATTAAGAATTCACATTCCATAATCAAATATATCCATGTAGATTGTCACATTTTCAAATCCATTTTTATAAATATTGACATTATCCTCTTTCAGTAAGTATATATTTCACATATATATCAAATGTGATAATGTATCCATACCTTCAATGAAAATATTAATGATTTTATTTTATCATGAATAATAAATTTTCATGGCATATACACTACAACCATGTCGTTCTTTATGATGAAATATCTCAATAACTTCTTGGATGAATCAATATATTTTAAAAATCCACATAAAAAACATGGTAATTTAAGTACAAGTGTAGTTACGAACCATATATTTATGTCCATAAAGTTTTCCTCATATTCATAAATTCATTAGAATATTAACTGTGATTCTCTTTAGGTCATATATATATTTTAATTTTGGGATTTTTATGACCTTTGATATTTTAACAGATTTTAGGGGTAAGGGTCATGAATTTAGATTTTTTTTGAAAATAGACTAGGTGCATGGTCTGCACATGATTAGTTGTAACCATACTATAAATGTGTTAAATAGATATGCTGGTTCTAGTAACGACTTTCATAGATAAATAATGGATTGTAAAACCATGTAATTCACTTGAAAAACCATGTAGATAAAGGGGTTTGGGTTTAAATGCTGTTTTTTGTCTTAGAAATGATTTTTCAAATAGTATATAAATTCACAAGTATGCATGCACTTAATTTTTTTAGGGAAAATAGCTACAACATGGTTAGAGTTTTTTTTTCTGATAGTGTGTCCTAACCATGTAACTTGTGATGGTTTCCTAAAATTAAAAAATTAACCCAATATCATTGGTCTTTATAATAGTAATATCCTCCTAATCCATTATTAGCATGACCTTGAATCCCCTTGATGGTCTAGGAGGTTCTACCCTTGGTATCTTGGTGACTCTATATTTATTTTTATGGATATATTCTTATTATTTATTAATATCCACTTGTTTTATCCTCATCTCCCAAGATCTTACTTTGATCTCTCTTCCCATATTCCTATTAGAAACAAAATTAATTGGGATTTCTAAATCTAGATGGAATGAAGAGGAATTGATAATTTTTTATTGGATCTAGTCTTGTAAGTGATATATCAAAATGTTTTCAATAAAATTTTTCAAAGGAGATATGGTTTACTCTTTTCATAAGGTAGGTATCTCTACAAAATGGTTTTATCTTATAGAATACCTCATTATTCATATATTTTCCATTGGGTTGGATTAAAAAAATGGGTTTTCAGATATCTATGAGGGCTATTTTGTGTAAAAATATATTTATTAGAGTGGAAAATTGTTTTGAATGGGTTTTTTATTAGAAAACACTATTATGCACATTTTTTGGTCGATTAAATTTCTCAATGATAGTTTTGAATCTAATTTTTTTTTTCATATATAGGAATGGTAATTAGTTTCTTTTGAAGATGTTTTTTAAAATTGGGATAGTTTTGTTTATTTTTTTAAAAAAAATTATCACATTTGGATCAATGGGTGTTGTGGGATATAGATATATGAAATCTATAGTGACTATGAAACTAATAAGGATTATAAATTGGTGATCATTATGTTTTTCCATACAATTGATAGTTTGACACTGAAATACTATTGCTAGACATGGTTTCATGTGGAATCATGTTATATCTATTTAAAATTATTTGCATTTCTTAGCTTCATTCTACCATAGGATAAACACCATATGTGCCTGGTTTTACACTTGATGGAAATGTTCATTCCATGATTCCTCATTTTTTTAGATATGATACTTATTGATTACTTCTATATTTGTTTTAAATCATGTATATTTCCATATTCTTATTGAATGTTTTATGGATTTTTTTGAATATACAAATAAAATCAATTTTCATGGAAAATAAATTTAAATGAATTATCATTATTATAATTTTTTTTAAATCTCTAACTAATGATTTCAAGGAGAAATACATTGGATATAGTTATGGTGGTTCATACTGGGTTTTTTTCTTACTCCCTAAAAATTCCATTAGTATATGAAGATTTTGTATTATATGATATTGGTTGAGGAAAGGGATTAATGTAATTCGATGAATTCTCTTGGTTGATGTTTTATTTATTTTTGGTTGGGATAGAGTTAAAGTATGGTCACATGGAGACTTGGATAGGGTTTTTGTTTGTTTATGAGATTATCCTTGGGGATTTTTTTATAGGCATCAAAGTTATGTACATATTCTTCTATGATGTACTATATTTTTTTATTTCAATATTGTTATACATGAGACATGTTCCATATGGTTTTAGGGTGAAATTTTTTACCATGGTTTTTAAGTTGATACCCAGGTTCTTGTCACCAACCCATGGTGATTGGTAATGCACTTTAATCTTTGGGGTAGACTAGCTACTATAATGATTCTTATTGACCTAGGTTAGTTCATTAAAAAAGTGTATCAAAGCCTATTTTTTTCCATGTATGGTTTGTATACTAAAATATGATCATCATAACTATGGATTTAAGTGTATAAGGGTTCTTAGTAATTATAATTTTATATTTTAGCATGAGGTACCATGGATGGTAAGGGATTTTTCATCATGATTTGGTCTTTTTTTGAGGTTTATTTATATGAACCTAATTTTGGGTTTATTTAGATGAATATTTTCTTATTATTATATTGTATTCCAATGTGTTCGATTTTTGTTTGTTAAGTTCATTTTTTTATATAAATTATTCATATTCATGGGATTTAGACAAGATTCTTGACATTAATGTTTTTAATCCCGAGTTTTGTTCCTATAAACTGTTATCTATTAATTTTAATATATAAATTCCAATAAATGGATCCATATAAATATGATGGAAGGAATATATGGGTTTTTTACACATGTAAACCCTATAGTTGAATCGAATATAGATCAAAAGATGACCTGAAAAATTCAATCTTTGGGTTAAGTAGGTGGAAGAAACAGGTAATATATGATAGATCATGAAATGGTGTTTACCAAAAAATAATATCAACTAGACATATATGATTAAAAAGTAACTGCAGTTCCTAATGAATGGATTTAGTGAATATAGAGTATTTTCCCGATTTATTAGACTCAATAGTTTTCTCAGGTGGAATTATACATGAATATTCTTGAAGTAATTGGAAGAAAATAGAGGGATTCCATTATGTATGAAAATTTATATGAGGAAATCCCATAAAAAATAAATAAATAAATCAATTAGAAAATATATCTAGAAACATTGTGGGTGGATAATGTAGTTATGGCTGAGGAAGACATAGCTAGGAATACTAGTTTTAGTGGAGATTTAACTATAGAAGGGGGTATCAATAATGTAATAACATTTGTCCAAACAAGGAAATGTAATAGGGGTTCCCATTTTATATTAGTAACATCTTCATGAGATTCATTAGGTTTTCACGAGTTTTTTGTGACTAGTATAGGATATTTAGCTATACTACAAATGAATATATGATATCTTTAATGAATTTACATCATTATCTATAATACAACCATTTTATGAGTTTTTGTGATCTAATGTACCAGGGTAGTAAATATAGATACAATATTACCAATGGATAACAATATCATTATTATGTATCAATGGGTAGTGGATCTCATTGACACATAAAGGCAGATACTCACAAGGTGATAAAATCTCAGGGAGGAGTTGAGGATGAACGTATTTATTCAGTATGGTATGTACATTAGTAAATTGATTTGTAGCTAGATATTATGATAGGTAAGATGTTTATTTCATCCACTGCATTTATGGATTTATTTGATATAGGTTCATCTCATTAATTTATATATTTTAATTTTTTTAATATATTGGGATTATGCTATAAGATTATTCCATTCCAGATGGATCATTATAGTCTCCATAGAAAGAGTAGGAATCATTGTTTTAATTTTTTATATAATCATTTTTGATCATTTATGAGAAGGACTTGTGGGATTTTATAGTTATTTATCATGATATCATTTACAAAAACCTTGGCACCAATTTGATGGTTAGTTTTAAATACTTGATCATTTATTATCACTATTGGTTTCTATTTTTATTTCTTGATGGGGTTACTCATGTATTTCAGGGTGAGGGGTATCTAAGATCATGGAGTGTTGTTCCTATTTTTACTTAGGCCTAAATGATCTCATGCTAGATTTCATACATGTTTCTTTATGTTGTCGACTAGAATTTAAGTTGTCTTCCTATTACTATTTTATATGATTAACCTGAGGGTTTTCTTTAGGATTTTTCTAGGTTATATCCCTATATTGAGGTCAAGTTTTTTATAATCCTACTATATAGGAGGTTTCCCATATCCTAACCATATTATATAATGGAACCTATTAATTTACATAAGAATAATGGTTAGCTTTAGGATATTAAGGTAAAAGTTTATATTCACCAAAATGTGTCACATTGGGCTTCATTTTTATCCTAGAAAAAATGTAGATGAGAGCTTATGGAATTTTTTTGAGTACTAAAATATTAATCAGGAGAATTTTAAGATGATCTATCCTTTTCCTAATATTTATTATTTGTTCAAATAACTTAGGGAGCCTGATGGTTTTCTATAATTGATGGTCAATTAAGGTACTATAAGTTAAGAGTAGAGAAAATGATATTACTAAAACAAAAATTAGGATCATGTATAAGCATATTTATTATATTTTTATGGCATTTGGTATTAAAAAATCTCATGTGGTGTTTTTAGATTTAATTAATAAGACCATTCATCAGTTCATGGACTCTTTTTTTCCTGAATTTGTGGATGAAATTTTAGGGCATTCCATGTCAAATGAAGAAAATAGAGATCGTCTATTATTGATTTCAAGACACTACAAGTTATGAATGATTTTAAGTTTCTGTGCCATGATATATCTAAGAGTGTAATCTCAGTGGATCCTAATATGATTCAAGTGGTGATATTGTTATTGAAACCAAAAAATGTTAGGATTTAATTATGACCACATCTCCTATGATAGAGTTAACTCATTAGGGAGTTATGTTAGAAATGAATAATAATTTTAAAATATCATTTGAGGAATATAAGGTGAGGTTAAAAAAATCTATAGTTATGATTCATCCAGAACATAGTTTGGGTTATGAAGTTTTCAATAATTCCATTGGTACGGGAAGAATATTTTTTCTAATGTAGGGGGAAATGTGGTTTCTTAATTCTATCACTAGCTTCCCCCTCAAGAAAATAATTATCCTATCCATAATATATAGTTGGATGCATTGATTTATTATCTCAAAACATAGCACCACTATATATTTTTTGAGGGGTTTATGATTTCTTCATAGTATAGGATCCAGATGTATATTTTCTCCCAGAGATACCTGAACATATGGAAGAGGCCTCATGTTAAGTATCTTCATAAATTTGATTTTAATATTTCAAACACACAAGAAGAATAAAATGTGTCCATTGATATATTATGTAGGAAGTTACCTACTCAATCCTTGAAGGAATTAGTTGAAGAGTTATAGTACTTAGATATTTTAAAATAACACCATGTTTTATTGCCTTTATAACACGCAACACTACGCTTTATACACCTTGTGATATACAATAAAAATATTATCATTTAAATTCTATCTTTATAACATAGTTATTAAATAGGTAGGTTTGAATTGTAATATAAAGATTATGTGAAATATTTATTAAGTTTTTATATAATTTAAATTAATTGATTAATTCATTATAAATAAGTTCTCAATTTTCAATAAAGTCATTTTATTATTCCAAAATATGTTTTCCTCAAAAATGTTTTTATTTATTATTGTGAGAGAACATTATAATTACGTTATACCATATATAGAAATTTTATTTCATAAAAATGACATCTTTATTTACATTATCATATCAGCATTATCTTAGGGTAAAATTTTGATACTTTTCTGAAAAGGTTGATTTTCGTGAATAGTGAAAAATATAGATTTTTCAAAAATGGTTCTTTATTTTCATTGAAACTACCATTATTATTTTAATTTTATATTAATTTAATATAATTTAATTTTAGTTAAAATTATCTAATTACTTACATTAAATCAACATTGTATTTTATTTTGATATAAGTATATTTTTGGAATAAAACATATTTTTTCTAAAAATATTTTTTCATTTATTTTTACTCATTTATATTAAAATATATGACAATTATAGAAATTGAATACTAAAAATTGGATTCCATATTTGGAATTGGTGGTCTAAATTTTTAAAGTTCAACATTATTTTTGTTCATAACGAACAGTAAGCATGGTAAATATTTCTTTCCTTGGTAATGGCAAATCGATAAGGTTAAAAATAACGTGGTAAGTGTTTAAAAAACAATATAACATGTAATTTAATTATATTAGATGAGTATATTTATTCAATCCTCATATAATATTCTATGATATGGAATCTTGGTTCTATTTTTCAATGATAATGACCATAATAATTTTTCAAATAAAGAATAAACACAAAATTTCAATCTCTTTTTTTGAATATTTAATATATATTGTTTGAATTTCAAAAGGTGATTATATTTAGTTATATATAGTTATTTCAAAATAATAATAATTTTTTTATCTTTTTAATTCTGTTTATTATTTTTATTGATCATATTATTACTATAAATGCATAATCAATGTTGCAAAAATATAGGTATAAGCTGTAAAATAATTAAAGTAAATTACTTTAAAAGGAAAAAAATTAATATTTTTTGTATAATACATGGTTTTATAGAAATTTTATGGTTAATAATAATTTATAATTTATGGTTAAATATTTTATATTACAATTCAATTGATTACTTGATGTTTTTAAATTAAAAATTATTTAATATTTATTAAATTGACATTAATGAAATTTCATGTTATATAATATTTTACTAAATGATTTATGAATTCAAAAAATATTGAAATAGGAAAAGTTGATTTTTTTTTCATAAATTTCATTAATAAACCATTTATGAACCAATAGTTATCTTATATATAAATTTATTACCCATAATGTTTGAAAAATAGTTTACCTTTATTATGGGAAAAATGTTTATCAAGGGTTAAACTAAAGAGATATGCATTAAAATGGAATAATTTTTTAAAAATCCTATAATATGAGGTTATTTTGATCTTATCTATTATTGAAATTGAAATTAAGTAAATTTGGAACTGATTTTCTATTAATTTTACTTTATAACATTTTAATATGTTGAAAAATTACAAAAGTTCCACTACCATTACTTATAAAAACAAACCTCCTATGATCTATTCCTCACACATTTTGAGAAAACATTATCTACCAAGACATTCCCAAAACCATTATGAACATTTCAAACCACATATCTAGGTATTAGTTTGTTAAAAATACCATCAAAATAGGGATTAAGGTGTGAAGAAAAGTATGTTTTTTGGAGAAGGGGTATAGGTTTTAACCAAATGTTCTAATTTTATTTCTTCTTCTAACACATTCAAAACTCTTAATTATTTTTAATATAATAAAATTAGTATATATTTAATACTTATATTCTATAATTTTATTTATTAACCTTAACCCATATCCTTATTAATCTAATTAGAAGCATAACCATCATTTGTGTGTATGGTGGACTACCGCCTCACAAACTGATATAATTCGTTATCCATGACTGCATATAACTGAAGGATATAATGATGGATGTAATGTATACATATGATATAAATTATATAATTATAATTTAGTAATGTTAATTTATCATCTATTTTCTTTTCTTTCCATCCATTGAAAAATGATAACACCATTCATAAGTATGTTCAGACTACCACCTCCTTGAAGAGAAGTGTTTCATTTTTCATTACTTACTCACATGGATAGTATATATAATTGAATAAAAATTAATAATGTGACATTTATGATATAATAATATAATTTAATGATAAAATTATTCTTACCTTCTTTCTATCATGTTCAGTGAAAAATGAAAATGTTACTCATGTGTACATAAGGACTACTATATCCATGTTAAAAAATAATTCATTTTTAATAACAACTGTACATATATTGTTAACAATTAATAATTAATTAAAAAATATTAATTATGAAATTATAATTATTTTTAAATGATGTAATAATTAACTCTTTTACCAAGGTCAATATACCTTTTGAAATTATGATCCTAACTTCCTCAAAACACTTTATGTGGACATAACCGATTATGTAATTAAATATTTCATTGATATTAATTGAATAAACAGTTTAATTATAAATTAACACACCTATAAATATTTCTTAAATGTTAAAATAATTAATATATGTTTTTTATGCAGTTGTTAAAAGATATACATATCATGTCTATACTCAAGGTATGGGGTTATATAACTAAATTTCATTTCAATGGGTGATACTTAAACATCATTGACTATATTATTAAATGTATATATGTAAAATGACCTCAAATTAAATTATATTTTGTTTCTTGTTTTTATGTGGTTCTATTATTGTTACACATAATTAACTTGATGAGTAATTCTCACTTCATTGGTACAATCATTGTAGGGATTAATTCTCTCAATATTGTTTCTTTGAGACATTTGTCGTATTATGAACTTACATCATTTTATAAGGTGTATATACTAACTATTTAGATATAATATCATGAATAAATATTTTATCATGATATTTAATATAAATTTTATGTTTCATAATTTATGAGATATTGATAAAATTTTTATAAAAGTTGAAAGGGTTTTTATGGTCTCAATTTCACTTATTTGGGATATAAATACTGTTATAAAAAATGATTTATTTGTTATGGTTTAATTAACAACCCATGGTTGTTTTTAGGAAATTATTTTATTGAAATTATTGGTTTTATATAATCATGTTATGTCCCTTATTCTAGTGGATTTTTTATTCAAGCATTTCCTAAGTTGTAAGGGTTTTTTCATCTCAAACATACTTGTATGTGTCATGATTTAATTGATGCACCTATATTCATTAGAATAGTGTATAAACTAAAAAAATAAAAATAATATAATGAATCTTTTTATACAAATTTAATTTTATGTTTCTTCTTATGTTCAAGATTTTAAATGGTTTTTGGTTTTAAATGGGTTTAAATGTGTTTTAATTAAACTTATTTCTCTAAAGGAGTTAAAGTGTCATGGACCATCCCAGTGGGGATTGTTCTAAGACTACCCCATTCCCACCTCCGATAGGACATGGGCTAGATACTAGTGCTGAGTAGGCATATCCCACAAATGAGAGGCATTTTCCTAAGAAACTACACACACACACACACACATCTCCAAGACCAAATATATAAAACAATAAGCAACAATGAATTCAAACACTAAGATACTAATAACATAGTATAATTAAAGGGAATTTGGAAAGTAAAAAAGGCCAGGATACAAGCCCACCAAAATAAAGAGTCTGAAAACTAAAGGTATAAGATCCTGTAACTCATCCGCAGAAAACCATACCTAAAGGGTAGGTGTATGACAGCTGTATGAAGTCGCAGAAGAACACCTCATCCGCCTGATCACTCTAAGAACCACCTGGTCCTAGTCCAACTAGGACTCCATCAAAGGGTCTATCTTCTACATAAGACATGACACGTGCAGACGAAACCCATATAGGGATGAGTAAAAAAATACTCAGTATGACACCCCAAAACCACAAATGAAACTAAAAATAAGGTACACCAAGTACACCAAAAAGTAAAATACACACAAAGTATTGTCATCTCACATAAGTATAAGTCTAAATCATGAAGAGGGGTTATCAATAGTAGTCTGTATAACTTCTTATCTTGATGAAACAAAGAGTTTCGATGAGGCACAGAGAATCGTTGGCACACATAGTGCCAACATCCGTGCACGAAGAATCGATGGTGGCACATAAAGAGTCCATGTCACACATAGAGTTAGTGTAAGCACACAGATCATAGATGGAAGCGCATAGAGCGTCGATGGCACACAGAGCGTTAGTGTGGGCGCACAAAGCATCGATGTCACATAGAGCATTGAGGTTGGAACACAGAGCTTCGAAGTTCGGCACACAAAGCATTGAAGGTTCCAACAACCCCTGATTCACCTAGGCCCCAATTTGTGTAGACAACAAGTCATGTAGACACTAAGTCATGTAGACACCAAGTCATGTAGACACCAAGTCTCTGCCAACCATAGGGTTCCGTTCGTAGTGTTCTTGTCTCGAGATAACCTAATCCTCAAGAAAAAGGTCATATTCCAATCTCCAAAAAACCCACTTAGAGTATCTTAAAAGGACCACCTCATTGTGAGGGTCTTAATGCTGTAGACAGATTGTAAAATGGACAAACAGTTTGGAAGATACGACCAAAACAGTGAAACAGGTTCGGCCCGACCCAACCCAATTCGGCCTGACCTGAACCGGCCCAGCCTGATAGGCTAAACGATCTGGCCCACAGGCCCCCCTGAGGAATCCTGGTTCCTCCAGCCTGGCCCACATCGCGTGGTCTTAATCAGCTCCATTGGATGCGGTCTGCCTAGCCGCACCCACCCTTGGATCACGCGGTCGCTTGACCCTAGGCCAGAAGTCTCCCCAATCAACACAGTCGGTTCACATGACCAGTAAACACCTACAGATTGTCTCTTCAACATGGTTTTCTAGAACATGTATTCTGCAACGCTGCTGGGTGCCCTGCCATTGGCCTTTTCTGCCACCTCCCGTGGCTTGCCCGCCGCGGGACATCCCATTTCCATGGTCCCACCTAGACCGAGGGATGATGCCACTACAATCCAACCTAGACTATGAGATGCCATCTCTATGGTCTCCACTGGACCATGGGATGCCCCTTCCACCAGCCAACCTACCGATGGCCTACCTTCCAGTTACTCCTAGCCCGGTCGCACCGTCAGGCAGGTGTCACCTCCACCACCGGCCACCCCACTGGCAGCCTTACCTCACCATGCCCCACCTAAATGGCTAGAGACTCTACCTCATGTTTCCACCACCATGTTCCGTCGTGGCTTTAGTCTTGTCATCTTCGATCACAAAACATGAAGAATAAAGAATGTGGGAAAAGGGTAAAATCAATGAACACAAAAAATAAGCAGATCTTGGCCTTGTTCGTGTCGGCCTTGATCCACCCACATTTGAATTGAAGAAAATAGGGTAAAAATAAATCAATTCTAAACATAGATCAAACCCAAAATAATCATTGCAACAGAACAAACCCAACCTACAATACAAATGATCCATGGATTACCTTGTTCATTGACTAATCCACACTCGTATTAGGGATAAAGAACAAGAGAGGAAGATCAAAATAAAATTTACAGCCTACTTGGTATTGGATCGATAGTTGATGAATAAATAATTCACATTCATTATTCGTCAATCCATCGATGCCTAATCCAAACTCTGATCATCGATCTGCCGATGTTTGTCATCGAGGGGGCTGTCTTCTCCTTTCCTTAAGAAATATCTAAGGTTATGGGGATAACCCCAGGTATTTATTACAAGGATTATTTAAAATAAAAACATTGTTGTGTGGCCACGCAATGTCAATTAAAATATTTTTATTTAATATTTTAATAACATTCACATCCAAAAATTTACTTTCACCCTCGACCCTTGATGGTTGTGGTTAGACCTTGACTAAGGTAAAGTCGATGTTCGAAACACAATGGTGCCCTCATATTTTTGATCCAGGCACCCATTTATAAGTTATTAAAGTTTAAAGTTATTCACTTGAGCATTTTTAATTAAAATTAAACTTTATTCAAAGATTTGTTCTGGGCACACCGAGCCTCATAATCTCGTGTTGTCTGAACGACTGATCTCATAATTTTTCCAATTAATTTTAAAAAAATAACAAGAGAAAAATCCGAGTCATTACATTATCCCCACCTTAGGTCTTTACATCCCCAAAATCCAAAACAAGGGCTACTCAACAAAAGGTGAGGGTAACAAGAACACATCTGAGCCTCCTGCTCCCAAGTAATCTTCTAGAGATTACTGTGCTGCCACTGGACATGTACTAGAGGAATTGATCTCCCATGAAGGATCCAATCCTGTTGATTCTCTATTTCCACCGGGTACTTTGAAAAAGTTTCCCTGTTGTCAATGTCCAGCTCTCCCCAGTCGATGATGTGTGATGGATCATTCACTTACCTCCTCTCTTGTGACACGTGAAATACATCATGCACCTGATTCAACTACGAGGGTAGAGTTAGGTGATGCACCACCTCACCAAGTCTACTCAAGATCTAAAAAGGGATAATGTATCTCAGAGATAACTTACCACCCCAGCAGAATCTTCGTAACCTGCGTTGAGGTGAGACCTGAAGGAAAACATGGTTTCCCTCCTTAAAGTACGAGGGCCTCTGTCTTATATTTGAATATTATTTCTGTCTTCTATGTGAATTCCTCATATTCTCCTTGATAATCTGCACCTTCTCAGTGGCAGCCCGTACAAAATCTGGGCCCATGAGTGCTGACTACCCTAGGTCCGTCCAGTATAGTAGTGACCTACAAGGTCACCCATAAAAGGCATCATATGGTGCCATACCAATAGTGGAGTGGTAGTTATTTTTGCATGAAAACTAAACTGGAGGTAGTTAATCCTACAAACTACGACCAAAGTCCAGGTTGCATACATGTAGCATGTCCTATATAACCTGGATGGTCCTCAATGTATGGCCGTCTGTTTGGGGATAAAACGCCGTGCTAAAGCGCAACTGAGTCCCGAACGCCTCCTATAACCCTTTCTAAAGCTGGTATGTGAAATGAGTATCATGGTCTAAAATTATCATTGAGTTCACCCTGTGGAGTCGAACTATCTTCTATACGTAGAGGCATCCCAAGCTCTCTACTGAACCCTACTCCCAGATAGGTAGGAAGTGGGATGACTTGGTGAGTCATTAAATGATCACCCATATGGTACCATTTCCCATAGATGTTCATGGTAAAATTTTCACAAATTACATCAATATTCTATCCCACTTCTACTCTGGAACCTCGAGTGGATGAGTCAAGCCTACTTAAACCTTGTGCTCTGAGTTCACTTGTTGATAAGTGAGACACGAAGAAACAAACTCTGCCACCGACTTCTTTATCCTCATCCACCAGAACTGACGTCTGATGTCCTGGTATATCTTTTCCACACCTAGGTGTACCGCCAAAGGGGCTGTGTTGAAATTTCTTAGTACCTCCTCCTATAACACCACTGGTACAATGGTTATCCATCTGAAAAGGACGATGTGCTCTCCACCTATCTAATATCCACTAGGGGATTTCCCTATGGACAACTGAGCATGTAAGGACTCACAGTTGATATCCCCTAGCTGGTCTTTAATGACTCACTGTATAATTGGAGGGGTGACAAACATAGACTAAAGATAAGGTGCTTTGTCCTCATCCATAAAGGATATCTATAACATGACCAACTGCTCTGATGCCTCACTTAACAACTACATGTTGTACCTCCTACTGAGTGCGTCTTTGACCACATTCCCCTTCCTAGGAGTATAGAAAATATTGAAGTTATAATCTTAGAGGAAATATAGCCATCACCTATGTATCAAGTTTAGATCCTTATATGAGAATATATACTTGAGTATTTTGTTGTCATATTAGATGAAAAAACTCTCCCCCATCAAGTAATGTCACCACATCTTCAACACGAAGACCACAAATACTAGCTCGAGGTCATGGGTCACATAGTTCTTATCATGCTACCTCAGTTTTCATGAGAAATATACAATCACCTATTTCCCCTGCATCAAGACACAACCCAGCCCGATCCCTGATACATCACAGAACACTATATACCCGATGACCTCCTCTGGAAGACTTAAGATGAGAGTGATCGTCAACCTCTGCTTCAGCTCCTAAAAACACTTTTGGCACTTATCTATCCACATGAAGGGCTATCCCTTCCATTTAAAATCAATCAAGGGTTATACTTCCCTAAAAAAATCAGGCACAAACCTATGGTAGTACTCATCCAAACCCAATAAATTCCACACCTCAGAAACACTCTTGGGTGACTCCCAAGAAAGCACCTCCTTGATCTTCACTGGATCCACTGCAACTCCAGCCTCCGAAATGACATGTCCCAGAAAGTGGAACTTTTGAATCTAGAACTAACACTTAGAGAGATTCCCATAAAGCTGGTACTCTTGGAGTGTGTCTAGGACCATCCTCAAGTGTATCACATGCTCCTCCTCGAACACTGAGTACACCAAGATGTCATCAATGAAGACCACGATGAACTGATCTAAGTAATGATGAAAGATCTTGTTCATGAGTCACATGAATACTACCAGGTAATTATTCATGCCAAACAACATCACTAAGTACTCATAGTTTCCATACTGACATCTTAATTTTGTATTGAGTAAATCCTCATCTCGTACACGAAGCTAGTGATAGCCAAATATGAGGTCTATATTTGAGAACCACCTCGCTACCATCAACTGATTAAATAGGTATTCAATCCTCATTAGTGGATACTTATTCTTCACAGTCACCAAATTTATGTGTCATAAGTCCACACATAAACTCAAGCTCTCATATTCCTTCTTGGAAAACAAAACTGAGGCCACCCAGGGTAAAACACTGGGCCTCACAAAGCCTTTCCTCTGTAGGTCCTCCAACTATATTCTCAGCTATCACAACTCTGTGGGGGCTATCCAATATGTAGGAGTAGATATTGGCACCATCCCAGAATAAATATCAATGCATAAGTCAACCTCCATGGGAGGAGGTAATCATGGAACATTATTAGGAAAGATGTCCACATACTCGTCTACCACTGCAATAAGCTGGGGACTTATCTCCTCTACCACACCGAGGGTGAGACTGGCCAATTGGTGAGTAATCGGATGAACCCTCCTATGAGTAAGTCCATAATTCACTGTATGCATATCCTTTTCACCGGTAAAGGAAAACCTGGTCCCATATCCACGGACACACTGCACTCTACATCTAAAATAGTCAATCTGAGCATGGAATGTGGATAACATGTCCATACCTAGAATAACTTTGTAAGACCTCGATGCCTCTACTAGGAGATCCTAGCCACTTCTCTCACCTCTAAGAGTAATCTCACACTACCAACATCAGTGTGTGATTGTCAAATCCCATCTCGTAGGAGTCTCTAAATGTAAGAATCGAGCCAATGATTCCACTGGAATCTCTAAGCTCTGAACAAGGTCTGTGGAAAGGAATGAGTGAATGGAACCTATGTCTATCAGAACTATAGATAGGGTGTAAAATACAAATATCATACCTGTAATCATCTCAGGAGCACCGGGGTCATAAGCCTCCATCGCCTGAAATTATCCTCTCCCCTGTCCAGTGGCTCCCAGAGCCCATGGTGGGCCACATGGGGGTGGTGATGGTAATAAATCGAACCTCCCCCCACTAGATGCTAATCTATATACTCACCTACCACATCTTCTACTCTATGTAACACCCTTATCATGCCTTATACTCTACCTCGGTGGTTCCTCGACTATCTGCTGATCGTCCGTACGACAAGTCGGGCAATCACGAGCCAGGTGTCCTCGAACACTGAACATGTAGCACATCCTATCCTTCAGATGAATACATCTAACCTAGGAGCCTTGTACCGTCAATCCTGTTTCCTGGTGCTATCCATTGGAGTGATTTACCCACTTGGGTCCATGTGTCTGCTACCTGTTACCCACCTCCAAAGACTCCACTACCTGGTACCTGATGGTAGCTCCCACTGCTGGCGTTTTCTTTGACAGCAAGATCTCCATGAGCAGAGCTTGATCTACTACCCCAACATAATTCAGAATGATAATGGATATCATCGATGCACTAATCTCTTAGATTATCCTCTACTCAAAGGTCCGATCCCTAAAGAATGGGTCTCACACTATGTTTGTGGAGTAGCGAGATAGGTCCGTGAATCTCATCGAGTACTCTGATACTATATAGATGCCATTCTGCAGATGAAGGAGATACTATATACACACTAAGTGTAACGTTGTTGGGAAGAACTCCTCCTTGAAGAGTCACTCAAATTCTACCTAAGAGAGATTCATCTTGTCATGCTTCTGGATAAAAAAGCTCCACCACCGTCCTGCTGATCCCTGAATAAGGCTCGTGGATAGGAATTACATCTATTTGGGATGTGTCCTCACAAGTTAGAATTCACATTTTACTACTTCTAGACAATCATTTTCTACATGTGGTTACGTCTCATCCTTGAACCTAGGTGGTATATTCCTCTAGAACTCAAGCAATGCACTCAGCTTGCATGCATTCTCTACCGGTAGTGCTAGTAGCAACTGTTGCTCGATGGGTGGAGGTACTATTGGTGCACCATCAAGAGGTGCTATCTCTGGTACAGGGAGTATCTTCAGTATATGTCCCTGTACTAATGACTCATCTCTAAGCGTACCATCCTCTTGGTCACGTAATGGAATACTGGATGGCTGTTTGCATGAAGGCATCCTGAAACAGATCAAGATGAACCACGGTAAATAGAGTATACATAGTGAGATGACTCAAGGAGGACATGAGGTCACACTAAAAATCCTATATGATTCATATAACATCCCGTCTTATTATAACATAAACTTTTATTTCGTTACACAAAACTGAGGATCTTTAAGGTTTAGTGTCTTGGAAACCAGGAACATAAAACATGAAAACAACATAAAGAATTCTTCTTAAACACTTGAAAGGATTCTTCTTAAGTTCATCCTAGGTTCATTACTGCATCTCATAACCTGGGGACATACATCAAAAGAAAGGGTGAGCAGAAGGCCCAGTAAGGGAAACAAGAGGAACATTTTACATGTGAACTTGATATACTTCAATAAGGACATGAAAAGAACTTTAAGGCATGAGAAAGAAATCATGAGGAATTTCATAATAAAAATAACATTTTTCATAACTTGAAGATGTGGCTACATCATTTAACATAGGCAATCATGAACATATCACCAAGGTCCATCCCCAAGGTGTCATTTGAAAATTACCAAGGTTATTCACCAAGGTATCGTGAAAATTGTAATCTCTAGTGGTTACATCATTACCCAATGCATTGGAGCACTATCAGGGAGCACCCTTAAATTTGCCTTTATTATCATGTGAGACAAATATATCATCATCAAAAATTTCATAAATAACCCATATAGCATAAAATAAATGGGTTTCAGTTCATAATCATAACGTTTAAAAAAACTGCTTTAAAGACATGATCCTTACGTCACTTTAAACCCACGAAAAGGGAAAGCGGGTCTCATGTATGTAAATACCAGAATTTAAAATAGAACATTTTGATATATATGTGAATACCCTTGTAGAAATAAGAGCTTTGAGTATTAAATTTATAACATAAAATAATTTTGAGAAAAGAGAGAGGCATTTTGAGAGGAAAATTCTGCAGCATAACGGCTATGTTTCGGGGTTTTAGAAAACATTGAAAAGAGAGGGGACATGGGTCACCCACTCATAAATGATCCATAAAACAGTAGGGTGAAAGAATAAGAAGGATATATGGACATGGTAATGAAATTTGAGGGACATAACATTTGAAATGAAAAACATGGAAAGAAAAAAAATTAGATTTCTCTTATGAAAATTCGGCAGCCTAACAGCGTCACTTAAACTTCAATAAAAATGAATTGACAAGATAAAATAGGGTCTCTAATCATATGATAATAAGAGATCAGTATGATAGATATAGAGATCATACCCCAACATAATAAAAAGGAACTTGAAAGACTTGACATGAAAATTGAACTTGAAAAATGAGAAGGGTGAAAGAATCCCTTAAAAATTCGGCAGCCTAACGACGTCACTTAAACTTTCATAAAATGAAATGATGAGAGTAATAGGGGATCTCTCATCATATAATAATGAAAAGGTCAGTAAGAGGAATATAAAAGAACATCCTCTCACATAAGAACATGGAGCATAAAAGGAATGACATAAAAGTGATCACATGAAAAGAAAGAGAGGGGTCAGATCCCTTACCTTAAAACGTGACTCTTGAAACTCAAAGTTTTGGACCTTGAGGGCTTGGGGGAACCTTGGGAGGACTCCTTGGAAGGTAAGGAGACCAGAAATTCGTTGGGGAAGAGTTGGGAGTGAAAACTAAAGGAGTAAAGGGTGGGTATTTATAGGGAAAGTGAGGGGACAAGGCATTAATGGCCAAGGGACACCTCACTAGTGGTTTTGGCAAAACCATGGGCTTGCCCATGGTATTGGACACTTGGGACACCTCATACCTTATCTTAATATTCATAATTCAACCATATTGAATATATACTTAATACATCATTTAATGATGTCATTAAACACCCGTAACTTAAAAACTGTATTTTCACTATTCATCGAAAATTCAACTTTCTCAGAATAATCCCAAAATTTCACCTTAATCAAATATCGATTCTCTAAATACATTTATGAACTCCATTTTATAAAAATAATTTTCTAAATAATTTTAATTTAATTTTTAAATAAAAACACTATTCATCGAAAATTCGTTTTTTTCAGAAAAATCCCCAAAAATTACCATAACATAATATCGATGCTCTGAGTTCAAAAATAAAGTCATTTTTATAAAAATAATTTTCTAATAATTTTTAATTTAATTTTTAATTAAAAAAAACACTACTCACCTGAAAAAACTAATACTTGATTAATCATTTATGAAACCGTTATTTACCCATTTTATTGAATCACATTACTTAATCTAGGTGTCTAAATTATATTAAAACTTTCTTTGAGTGAAAATACTAATCCATTTGGTCACATTACTAATCCTAAGCGTAAAAGCACTCTTCATAATTTACTATTCATCAAAAATTTAGTTGTTCTTATTAGACTCCAAATTCCTTACTGAACACTTTTGTAGAAGACAATTTTTTGAAAATCATTACACATCATTAGTTATTTAGGGTTTACATAAATATTTTAAAATATCCTTTTTTCAAAATTCATAAATAAAATACATTCTAAAATTATCTGGACATTTGAAATTTCACAAACATCACTAAAGGAAGAAATCTCAATTCATTCACCCAAAAGGATTACACAAGGAAGCTAGGGTCTCGTCACATAGCCCCTTATAACACCGGCATAAGACCTAAGTGTAAGGTGTGCTATGGTGAGAGAATCTGAGGGAGGCTCAGATAAAATTTCCCTAGTAGTAACCTCTACTAACTTGAACTTCTCCCGCAGGCGTTTCCGTTCAAGCTTGACACGCTGGAGTTCGGCTTGGGCTTGGTCCAAAGCGAAGCCCAAAGATGCCACCTCCTTCCCAAGCTCTGATAAGTGGGCTTCATAAGGTTCGAGGCTATTGGATGAAGCCATCGACTCCTCTTTCTGCATTAACCATTAACATCTCTATTAAATCATTAAGAGTAAGTTAATATACTATTCAAAAAGTTTGGGTCGTTACATTCTTCCCCCCTTAAGAAATTTCATCCCCAAAATTTATACTTGAGGCCTAGTCGAAAAGGTGAGGGTACTTTTGCTTCATCGTTTCCTCAGGCTCCCAAGTCGCTTCTTCATACTTATGATTCCTCCACAACACTTTCACAAGGTGGGTAGTCTTGTTTCGTAGAACCTTGTCTCTACGGTCCAAGATCTCCACTGGCTGCTCCTCATAAGAGAGGTCATGTTCTAGTTGTACCACCTCTGGGTTCAGTACATGTGAAGGGTCGGGTATGTACTTCCTCAAGAGAGATACATGGAAGACATCATGAACTTGAGCTAGGTTCGGTGGAAGTTATAGACGATAGGCCACTGCTCCTATGCGATCAAGGATTTCATAGGGGCCAATGTACCTAGGGCTGAGCTTCCCTTTCTTCCCAAACCGCATGACTCTCTTCCATGGAGAAATTCGAAGGAAGACTTTGTCACCAACACCAAACTCCAAGTCCCTTCGACGATTGTCAGCATAACTCTTCTGCCGACTCTGAGCAGCCTTTATGTGTTGTTGGATGGCATGAACCTATTCCGTCATCTCTTGCACGAGATCAGGCCCAAGAAGCTTCCTCTAACCAATTTCATCCCAACAAGTAGGAGTTCTACACCGCTTTCCATACAGAGCTTCATAGGGTGACATCTGAATACTCGCATGGAAGTTGTTGTTATAGGAGAACTCCACTAATGGGAGGTGTTGATCCCATCCACCTTTAAATTCCATTGAGCATAATCTCAACATGTCTTAGAGTGTCTTAATAGTCCTTTCAGATTGGCCATCAGTTTGAGGATGATAGGCCGTACTAAAATTCAATTCAGTATTCAGAGCATGTTGAAGAGTTCTCCAGAATTTTGATGTGAATCTTGGGTCACGATCAGATACGATGGATAGTGGTACCCCATGTAGCCTTACCACTTCCTTCACGTATATCTTGGCAAGCTGATCTAGAGAGAAATCTTCCCGAATAGAGATAAAATGGGCTGTCTTGGTGAGACGGTCCACAATAACCCATATCGCATTGTTTCCTTTGGATGTTTTCGGGAGACCAGTTACAAAGTCCATAGTGATATTATCCCACTTCCATACTGGTATGGGTAGCGGTTGTAATACCCCCTTAGGAAGTTGTCGTTATGCCTTTACTTGCTGACGCACCAGGCACCTTGTAGTGTAATCAGCAATCTCCCTCTTCATGTTATCCCACCAATAATGATCACGAAGGTCTCTATACATATTAGTGCTTCCCGGATGTATAGAGAAAGTAGAGCTATGAGCTTCATCCATCAGTTCTTACTTTATCTCCGGAATAGATGGGACACATAGTCTTGTACGAAATTTCAATACACCTTCTTGATCAATATTGAAATCAGGGAACTTCCCATCCTTTACAGCCTCAAACTTCTCCTGCAGCAAAGGATATTCTTTTTGAGCCTTCTTGATCTTCTCTAGTAATGAAGGTTGAGAAATCATTTGGGATAGGGTTGATGATGTCCCTTTCCTTATAATTCCCATGTCCAGTTTTACTAGATATTTAATCAAGGGATCTCCTAAGATCCTCATTGTTTCCAGAACAATAGGATCTTTCCTACTTAATGCATCCGCGACTTTGTTTGCTCTTCCAGGGTGATAATGTATTGAACAATCATAGTCTTTAATATGCTCCAACCATCTCCTTTGTCTCATGTTCAATTCTTTCTGTGTGAAAATATACTTTAGACTTTGGTGGTCAGTGTATATATCACATTTCTCCCCATAAAGATAGTGCCTCCATATCTTTAGAGCAAAAACAACTGCCGCCAGCTCTAGATCATGCGTAGGATAATTCTGCTCATGAATCTTCAACTGTCGAGATGCATAAGCAATTACCTTGTCATTTTGCATGAGGACGCACCCAATCCCTTTCAGAGATGCATCGCTAAAAATAACGAATCCTTCTCCGATAGAGGGTAGTGTTAACACAGGTGCAGTAACCAATCTCTTCTTCATCTCTTGAAAACTTTCCTTGCGTTCCTTTGTCCAGATGAACTTAACCCCTTTTCGAGTCAACTTGGTTAGTGGATTAGAAGGCCGTGAAAAGTTTTTCACAAACCTCCTATAATATCCCGCTAAACCAAGGAAACTACGAATCTCAGTTACTGTTGTGGGTTGAGTCCACTCCTCCATAACCATTGTCTTTGCAGGGTCAACCGAGATTTCTTCATTGGTTACGATGTGCCCCAAGAAAGCCACCTGTTGTAACCAAAACTCACACTTGCTGAACTTTCCAAAGAGCCTCTCCTTCCGTAGAGTTTTCAAAATAACCCTCAGATGATCTTCATGCTCCTCACGACTTTTTGAATATATCAAAATATCATCAATAAAAATTACCACAAAGTTATCAAGGTAGTCCTTAAAGACTCTATTCATCAAATCCATGAAAATAGCAGGAGCATTAGTCAAGACGAATGGCATAACAGTAAACTCATAATGCCCATATATTGATCGGAAGGCAGTCTTTGGAATATCTTCCTTCTTCACCCTCAGTTGATGATAACCAGATCGAAGGTCAATCTTAGAGAATAATTGATCCCCGCGAAGTTGGTCAAATAAATCATCAATTCTTGGAAGAGGGTATCTGTTCTTCACTGTGATCCCGTTCAGTTCTCTATAATCAATGCATAGCCGCATTGATCCATCCTTCTTCTTCACAAAGAGAACTGGTGCTCCCCAAGGAGACACACTCGGTCGGATAAACCCCTTCTCCAACAAGTCTTGGAGTTGTTTCTTTAACTCTTCTAGCTCCACATTTGCCATTCTATATGGAGTCTTTGATATCGGTTGAGACCCAGGTACGAGTTCAATGGATAACTCTACCTCTCTTTCTAGGGGAGGTCCAGGTAACTCCTCAGGAAATACATCCATGTATTCCTGAACAATGGGAACATCTTCTATTTGTATGCTCCCTTTTCCTTCGTCATTATCACCGATTAACTCTATAAATAAAGCTATAAGAGGTTCTTCTAGATAGGGATCAGTTCGGGATATCTCTCCTCGGAAGATAATTGTAGGTCGTTCATTCAAGACTACTGAGATTTCCTTACTTCTGCATTTGATCTTAGCATTATACTTTGAGAGCCAATCCATCCCTAGTATAATGTCAAATTCCATCATGGGAATGACTACTAGATTTGCGATAAGATTGTGCTCACCAAAGTAAACACTAGAGTCTCTAAATACTGTTGATGCAAGGATAATCCCACTTGGAGTCTTGACTGACAACTCTACCTCTAGCAGTTCGGGGATTGATTCTATATTCCTTGAAAACTTGGAGGAAATAAAGGAATGCGTAGAACCAGAATCAAATAAAGTACTTGCTAGTTTTGAGAGGACGACAAGAGTACCTGCTACCACATCGTTTGGAACTTCAACTTCAGTTGTTGTGATAGCGAAAGCACGACCTTGCTCCATTGGCCTATGCTGAGGTTGATGGTGATTCCCCTCCACCGCCCTCAGATTTGGACATTGATTAGCAAAGTGCCCAAGCTGTCCACACTTGAAGCATGTGACTTTGGGTAGGTCCAGAACCATCTTTCCTCTATCGTTAGTGTTGGGAAGTTGAGGCTTCACATCACTACGACAATTCCGAGAAATATGGCCTTCTCTTCCACACCTGTAGCACTTACCACTTCCGATCAAGCAGTTCCCCGAATGCTTCTTCCCACACTTATTGCATGTGGCATGTTGCATATGCTTTCCACCTCTTTCCTGATCAAAACTTCTTCCCAGGCTTGGTTCTAGAGTTCTCTTATTTTCATTAGATTTGTGATACCAATGTGTCTCCCCAAACTCTAGTTCAACTTTCATATCACTTCGAACTATTTCTTCATAGCTATCGTAGTCCCTGTTGGCTAGATTCTTCCGCAGATGAGGTCGTAGTCCGCCAAAGAATCTATCAACCTTCCCATTAGGGTCCATGACAAAGCTTGAGGTATAACAGGAAATCCTTGTGAAGTTCATCTCATAGCTTCCGACAGATTCGTTCTCCTTCTCCTTCAGCTCGAGAAACTCTTTCTCCATTCTTGTTCTCATGGAACAAGGGAAATACTTGTTAAAGAATATTCCCCAGAATTCTTCCCACTCTATAGCTTCCATCTCTCCTCGTGGCTTCGTGTTTTTGATCAGTGACCACCACTGATCAGCTTCTCCCTCTAGGCGGTAAACAGCAAGGGTAAATTTTTCTTGTTCCGAACAATGAAGTACAGAAAAGATCTTTTCAATAGAGATTATCCATTGTTCCGCAACCAATGGGTCAGTAGATCCAATGAATGTTGGCGATCGTTGATGCATAAAGGACTCAACAGAAAGTTTCTCCCATCGTGGTGAGATCGGCCTCTCATCTTGATTCAAGTTATTACTCATAACTTGAGTCAGTTGGTTCATCATTTGCATGAACGTTTCCATTCCGGCTTCCATCGGAGGGCCGTCAGCACATGGTGAATTGCGGTCACCATCGGCACAATTTCTCCTATTGCCCACCATTTTCTAAAAGACTAAAACCTTAGTGAGAAACTTATTTCATTTATGAATCTTTTAACCAAGACTTCATGCTTAGACAATTATACTTCTCTATAATTCCTTCATAATGATTCATAAAAAGCTTGTGATTAACCAAACATATCCCCCGGGAGTGTCGTAACCAAGAGTGCAGCAATGCCCGTTATCGTGCACTAGTTCCCATTCAAGTCTAGCTCAAAGCGGTGTTTTCGGGGTTTACCCCTATGTACATCTGTGCCAGAGCCGCCTCTACCTGTTCGTATCCAGACAGGGATGTATTTGTTTGATAAACCACTTACTCAATACTTACCAAAATACCAGGAAGTTTTCATATATTTAAACTTTTATATAGGGTTCTTCCTAAAGTTTTTATATCCTAATTTCCACAAATAACTAAACCATCCTTTGATACTAACTATAACATCCCGTCTTCTTATAACATAAACTTTTATTTCGTTACACAAAACTGAGGATCTTTAAGGTTTAGTGTCTTGGAAACTAGGAACATAATACATGAAAACAACATAAAGCATTATTCTTAAACACTTGAAAGGCTTATCTTTAAGTTCATCCTAGGTTCATTACTGAATCTCATAACCTGGGGACATACATCAAAAGAAAGGGTGAGCAGAAGGCCCAGTAAGGGAAACAAGAGGAACATTTTACATGTGAACTTGATATACTTCAATAAGGACATGAAAAGAACTTTAAGGCATGAGAAAGAAATCATGAGTCATTTCATAATAAAAATAACATTTTTCATAACTTGAAGATGTGGATACATCATTTAACATAGAAAATCATGAACATATCACCAAGGTCCATCCCCAAGGTGTCATTTGAAAATTACCAAGGTTATTCACCAAGGTATCATGAAAATTGTAATCTCTAGTGGTTACATCATTACCCAATGAATTAGAGCGCTATCAGGGCGAACCCTTAAATTTGCCTTTATTATCATGTGAGCCACATATATCATCATCAAACATTTCATAAATAACCCATATAACATAAAATAAATGGGTTTCATTTCATAATCATAATGTTTAAAAAAAAACTGCTTTAAAGACACGATCCTTACGTCACTTTAAACCCACTGAAAGGGAAAGCGGGTCTCATGTATGTAAATCCCAGAATTTAAAATAGAAAATTTTGATATATATGTGAATACCCTTGTAGAAATAAGAGATTTGAGTATTCAATTTATAACATAAAATAATTTTGATAAAAGAGAGAGGCATTTTGAGACGAAAATTCTGCAGCATAACGACTATGTTTTGGGGTTTTAGAAACATTGAATAGAGAGGGGACATGGGTCACCCACTCATAAATGATCCATAAAACAGTAGGGTGACAGAATAAGAAGGATATATGTACATGGTAATGAAATTTTAGGGACATACCATTTGAAATGAAAAACATGGAAGGAAAAAAAATTAGATTTCTCTTATGAAAATTCGGCAGCCTAACGGCGTCACTTAAACTTCAATAAAAATTAATTGACAAGATCAAATAGGGTATCTCATAATATGATCATAAGAGATCAGTATGATAGATATAGAGATCATACCCCAACATAATAAAAAGGAACTTGAAAGACTTGACATGAAAATTGAACTTGAAAAATGAGAAGGGTGAAAGAATCCCTTAAAAATTCGGCAGCCTAACGACGTCACTTAAACTTTCATAAAATGAAATGATGAGAGTAATAGGGGATCTCTCATCATATAAAAACGAAAAGGGAAGTAATAGGAATATAAAAGAACATCCTCTCACATAAGAACATGGAGCATAAAAGGAATGACATAAAAGTGATTACATGAAAAGAAAGAGAGGGGTCAGATCCCTTACCTTAAAACGCGACTCTTGAAACTCAAAGTTTTGGACCTTGAGGGCTTGGGGGAACCTTGGGAGGACTCCTTGGAAGGTAAGGAGACCAGAAATTCGTTGGGGAAGAGTTGGGAGTGAAAACTAAAGGAGGAAAGGGTGGGTATTTATAGGGAAAGTGAGGGGACAAGGCATTAATGGCCAAGGGACACCTCACTAGTGGTTTTGGAAAAACCATGGGCTTGCCCATGGTATTTTCCCATGGTATTGGACACTTGGGACACCTCATACCTTATCTTACTATTCATAATTCGACCATATTTAATATATACTTAATACATCATTTAATGATGTCATTAAACACCCGTAACTTAAAAACTCTATTTTCACTATTCATCGAAAATTCAACTTTCTCAGAATAATCCCAAAATTTCACCTTAACCAAATATCGATGCTCTAAATACATTTATGAACTCCATTTTATAAAAATAATTTTCTAAATAATTTTAATTTAATTTTTAAATAAAAACACTATTCATCGAAAATTCGTTTTTTTCAGAAAAATCTCCAAAAATTACCATAACATAATATCGATGCTCTAAGTTAAAAAATAAAGTCATTTTTATAAAAATAATTTTCTAATCATTTTTAATTAAAAAAAACACTATTCACCTGAAAAAACTAATAATTGATTAATCATTTATGAAACCGTTATTTACCCATTTTATTGAATCACATTACTTAATCTAGGTGTCTAAATTATATTAAAACTTTCTTTGAGTAAAACTACTAATCCATTTGGTCACATTACTAAGCCTAAGCGTAAAATCACTATTCATAATTTACTATTCATCAAAAATTATGTTGATCTTATTAGACTCCAAATTCCTTACTGAACACTTTTGTAGAAGACCATTTTTTGAAAATCATTACACATCATTAGTTATTTAGGGTTTACATAAATATTTTAAAATATCATTTTTTCAAAATTCATCAATAAAATACATTCTAAAATTATCTGGAAATTTGAAATTTCACAAACATCACTAAAGGAAGAAATCTCAATTCATTCACCCGAAAGGATTACACAAGGAAGCTAGGGTCTCGTCACATAGCCCCTTATAACACCGGCATAAGACCTTAGTGTAAGGTGTTCTATGGTGAGAGAATCTGAGGGAGGCTCAGATAACATTGCCCTAGTAGTAATCTCTACTAACTTGAAATTCTCCCGCAGGCGTTTCCGTTCAAGCTTGACACGTTGGAGTTCGGCTTGGGCTTGGTCCAAAGCGAAGCCCAAAGATGCCACCTCCTTCCCAAGCTCTGATAAGTGGGATTCATAAGGTTCGAGTCTACTGGATGAAGCCATCGACTCCTCTTTCTGCATTAACCATTAACATCTCTATTAAATCATTAAGAGTAAGTTAATATACTATTCAAAAAGTTTGGGTCATTACAATTCATGTACCACTCATTCAATGAAACCATTTTTTTTCATGTATCGAGTAAAAAGCCGGTGTCCAGAGTCCTGGTGTGTGTATACGTCGGTCATCACATCAACACTAGAGTCCCTGGCCTGAAATCTGAACTTGAAACACTTAACACTATTTAACCAATCCAATCTCACATAATACTGGTCCTTAAGTAGAACCAATCCCCTCTGATACCAATCTTTCATGACCTATACTAGTGGGGATCGTGCAGTGACTACCCCAAGCCTGCCTTCTATAGGCTAGGGGTTGGAGATTAGCGTTGAGTAGGAATATCCCATAAATGAGAGGCATTTGTCTAAGTACCTATACACATGCACACATATCCAAACCCAAATATGGAAAAAATAGGCAAAAATGAATGAATATATTAAGATACCAACCATAGAATACAAAAAAAGGAAATCTAGAAAGTAAACATGGCCAAGATACAAGCCCACCAAAAGAAAGAGTTTGAAAACTGAAAGTACAATCTCCCAGAACTCATTTTTAGAAAACCCTACCTAAAGGGTAAGTGTAGGATAGCTTTTTGAAGTCATAGAATCACATATCTTCCTCCTTATCACTCAAATAACCACCTAGTCTTGGTCCACTTAGGACTCCATCAAAGCATCGATCATCTGCACAAGACATGACACGTGCAGGAAAATCCCGTGCAAGGGTAAGTAAAACAATACTCAGTAGGACAACTTGAAACCACAACGGAGACCATAAAAAAAGTACACCAAGTACACAAAAAAGGAAAATACAGAAAAATTGTAGTCATATCACACAAGTATAAGTCTAAAGCATGAATAGGGATTATCAAGAGTAGTCCGTAGAACTTCTTATCTTGATGACACACAAAGTGTTGATGACCCACAGAGCGTCGTTGAAACATAGAGCGTTAGCATCGACACATAGAGTGTCTATGGAGGCACATGGAGCATCGATGGTGCACAAAGCTTCGATGGTTCATAGAGCATTAGTTTTGGTGTACGGAGCATCGATGGAGGTGCACGAAGCATCGATGGCACACAGAGCATCGAGGTAGGTGCACGAAACGTTGAAGGTCAGCGCACAGAACGTTGAAGGTTCATACAACCCTTGAGTAACATAGCCACCAAGTCGTGTAGACACCAATTCATGTAGACACCAAGTAGTGTAGACACCAATTTGTGTAGACACTAAGTCTTTGTTATCAACAGAGTTCCGTTCGTAGTGATCTTTCCCTCAGAGAAACTACTCCTCAAGCCAAAGGTCATATTCTAACCTTAAAAAGAACTCACTTAGAGTATCTCAAAAGGACCATATCATCATGAGGGTCCCAACGATGCAGATGGCTCGTCAAACTAATGAACGATATGGAATATATGGCCAAAAAAGTGAAACGGGTCTGACCTAGTCTGGGTCCGGCCAACCCGACTCGATTCGGCTGACCCGACCCGGTCGGTCTGGGTCGTCTTGAACCACGTTCGCCACACCACTGCTGACCACCCTACCAGAAGTCTTGTCTATCACTACCCATGGATTTCCCACCATTCTCCATCCCACCACCATGGTCTTTCCTGGACTTTGGGATGCCACCATTGCTGGCCGCCCTGCCGGTGGCCTACCTGTCGGGTCCGCTTGGCCCGGCCGCGCCACCGGGATGGTGTCGCCTATGCCACTTGCCACCCCACCGAAAAACTTACCTCTCAGTGCCCCACATAAATGGCTGGAGCCTTCACCTCATGCTTCTACCACCATGTTCCGTTGTGGCTTTAATCTCGTCGTCTCAGATCACAAAATGCGAAGAATGAACAACGTCAGAAAAGGGGAAAAGTAATAAACACCCAAAATGGGAAGATCTATACCTTGTTCATGTTGGCCTCAATCTTCCCATGTTATAATTTAATAATGGAGAGTGAAAAAAAATCAATTATAAACATGGATAAACCCCAAAAAAATCCCCACAACAGAAACAACCCAGCCCACAGTACGCACGATCTATGGATTAGGCTGTTCGCTAACTAATCGACACTCATCATAGGGATAAAGAATGTGGAATGAAGATAAAAATAAAAATCACACACTACTTGGGATTGGATCAACCATTGATGAATAAGGAATCCATATTCTTTGTTCGTCAATCCATAAACGCTTGATCCGAACTTTGATCGTCGATCCGCCAACATTCGTCGTTGAGAGGGTTGCCTTATCCTTTCCTCAAGAAATATCCTAGGTTATAGCAATAACCCTGAGTATTTCTTACAAGGATCATTTAAAAGAATAATGTCACCGCGTCTCCACATAATGTCAAGTAAAATATTTTTATTTAATATTTTATTGACGTTCACGTCCAAAAATTTACTTTCACCCCCAACCCACGCTGGTCGAGGTTAAGCCCTACCTAAGGTAAAATTTCTATTCTAAACACAATGGTGCCCTCATATTTTTGATCCGAGAATTTTTTAAAAGTTATTAATGTTCAAATTTAGCCCCACGAGCATTTAAAAAAACTAAACTCTATTCAAAGATTTGTTCTGGGCACACTGGGCCTCAGAATCTCATGTCATCTTAGCACCTGGTCTCAAAATTTTTCTTAATTAATTAAAAAAACAACTTGAGAAAAATACGAGTCATTATATAAATAATTTTCACTAAAATTTTACACCTTATTCTTTATATTATTTCAAGTGTGTTCATTTATAAATATAAATTATTTATTACTATTTTTTATTGATCATTGAAATTTTTTATAATGTTTTTAAAAAATAAATTCAATATTTTTTTCTGTATGAGTAACTTTTGAATCTCTTAAAAAATTTTAAATTTGAATGTTTAGTTTCAACATCTATAACATAAATGGATTTAACCATTTTCAAAACTAATCTTTTTTCTAAAACATACATTACAAGTCTCCCTGATTATTTCCAAATTAAATACATTTGTTAATATTTTTCAGTTTTTTAGTTTTTTTATCATCGAAATAAAATCATATTTTCCTCTATATTCCAAGAAAAGAAATTAAAATTTTCTTTTAGACTTATTTTCATATATTCAACATCAGATGTTGCATTATTTCATTTCATGTACGCCACATCATTTTAATGTTTTTAATGATTTTTTTGATAATAACATGATGTTATAATGGAGAATTAACTACTATTTATTATTTTGGGAAAGAATTATTTTTCGCTGATTATTATTATTAAAATGATGTTTTTATGTGATTAAATGATGAAATAATCTTGGTGTTTTAATTGAAATTAAATACATGAAATGGTTTATGAAATTATAATTTGTGATTGAAATAAATTATCAATTTTAATTTTTGAAATGTATTTTAGGCTGATTTATGTTGTGAACTATTTAATTTTAACATTTTATTTATTTTATTGATAAAATATTAATGTTATCAATTATATGTTAATTATGAGAATAATTTTATTTAAATTATAACTTCAACTTTGTGAAATTATTTTATTTTATTCATTTTTTTGATTTATTAATTTTAATTTTTGAATTATTATTTTTATGTATTTAATTTTAACCTTTTTTGTTATTTATTTTTCCAAATTTTAATAAATCCTATTTTAATTTAATCTTTAATTAATTAATTTAAATGCTAGAAGTATTCTGAAACTTTAGTATAAAGTTACTTTTTTTCTTTAATTTAAAATGTTATTATTTATTTATTTATTTATTTAAAATACGATACCTATATTTTCTTTTCTAACGGATAAATCATTTAACCAAATTTGGATGGGTTAATGTTTTGTAATTATTTGAATTATTCTCTAATAAATTTTTCACATAATTCACAGAGCCAAAATGCCTAATGCTACATATAAAACTTCCAAGGTGTAACATAGCCAATTCTTACAATGCAATCACATAGCCAGTTTTCAAGATCAATATCATATTAAAACTTCATGTAATTTCACATATCAATTTTATTACGTAGAGAAATTATCCTTTTATCCATGTATCCAACTTACATTAATGTAGTTGAACATAAAGGGATATCAAAACTGACTTTTATGATGTTCCAAGATAACGATGATGGAAAACTAGAGTAGGGATTTTGGAAAAAGAGAGTATCCATTTGATTCTTATTGAATAAGGTTTAACTGTCAACCATTTTTCTTTATTGAATTAAATTCCAAGATAATTTTATCTGGATTTATGATTTATTTTGATAGCTATTGAACTAGAGGTAGTTGAAAATTTATGTTTTTGATTCCCAATGTTGTTGATGGTAAAGGATGATGATGAACAAGGGAGGGCATGTAAGGTGATCAGATCCACTGAAAAATCCACCAAAAATTGAGTAAGAGGAGATTCGAGCCCTGAGTGTGGTGATGATCTGAATTTCAAACCCAAATATGAAGCATGAAGAATGAGAAGAATCATTTTTTTGATTTTGAGATGGTATGAATTTGAGTCAAAGTGAAGAAATTAACCCAAAGTTTAATTATGGACAATTTTTTTGTCTATAGAGGTCTTGATTCCATGCTTGTATAACCAATAATGGTATGTTGAAGAAGATCTATTTGAAGTGAAGCACTATATTTGAGTCTATTTGATGAAAATTCTTCTAATTCAGATCTGAGTTCATAATCATGATTTATAAAATTGATCCAATACCTAGTCTTTATGGATTTGAAGATGATTAATGAAGCTAAATTTTCTATGATGAAATGATGAAATTTAATGTGTTGAAAAAACAAGAGACCTGATTCCTCTAAAAGTGTTTTTTTTGTAGGGATGAGATGAGGATCGGGTGATAAGGTTCTCAATTATTATGATTATGGGTATTAAGACCTATTCACTCATCATGATTGATGAATTGACTCAGCACATTTTAGTCATGGAAACAACGCTTCTATTATCCCATGATTTCCTTTTCTAATTTACCACCACATTGGTTTTTTGAATCATATTATTGTAATAAAAACTGGTGTTTCTGAGGAAGAGGACACCAAAGTGGCAGAGTAAGAGTTTAGGATGATAATATCATGATCATGTTTTAATTGATGAATAATTATTATTATCTTTTGAGAATCTAATTATTAAAAAAATGGTATTTTTAGAAATTAAATGTATATATTGGTGATATTGATAAAAATAAATATAAGAAGAATAATTTAGGGGGATTATTCATTTAAAAATTTCTATAGGGGAGACACACTAGGAGAGTATCAAAAAAGAGATAGATGTAGTAGGCTACGTAGGATTTTAATTTGGAGAAAAATATTAAAGGATAACACATATTCTTTAGATTCTTCCTTTTGTTCTTGATATATAATTATTAGATTTTTTTGATATAATGATATGTTAAATCTAATATTATGGAAATAAATTGTTTTTTCATCATATCTCTTTCTTCATGTAATTTTATTTTTTATAAGCTTTTCACTTCATTAATTTATTTTAAAAACATCAGAATATTTTTGTGAGATTGATTTTGATTGACAATTCTTAAAACCCCTCATGTATAGATTATTATTTAGATTGGTGAGGACAAATAATCATCCTTCTATATGTTTATCTATTGGTGAATGAGATCGACAAATCAATTTTGAGTTTTTATGTGTAATTAACTTTATGTAAATGAAGAAATATTTTTTATACCAATCAATTCCAATTAAACATTCAGTTTATCATCATTGTTTTCAGTTCTCATCATCATATATTATTATTCTTCTTTTTCCTATATTTTAATTTAAATAAATTCTTTTTTAATTTTTATTTTTTCATAAATTAAAAAAATTTAAAAAATATATCATCTATATTTTATCTTTTGTTTTTATTTTTCATCTTTAGTCTACACACCCAAATATATTCCATAATGACTTGAAACCATATCTAAATTCATTATACTTGTTTTTAGGATTATATTTTTTCTAATATATTAATAATTTAAATGTTTTGTTTTGTTCCTAGGGAAGGCTTCTCACATCAAAATAAATTCTTATACAAAATAAAAACACAAAAAATATAAAATTATATTTAAAAAATTACTAAATTACTCTTAAAAAATATAATTGTCCTGGATTCTATTGATAGTTTTTCCATTTTATGAAAGAAATATATTAGTATAAAAATATAGATCCCATAGAACATGAAATTTTAAAACATATAAGAACTCTATGAAAGGATAAATTTAAAATATAAAATTTGAGTGAGAGAGATGTAGAAAATAATGAACAAAATATTGAACCAAAAATAGTTCAAGAAAATTTTGTACAATATATTATGTTGGTGAATCAACTCTATCAGCTATCAGCTAATTTTTCTTCCATTAGAATTACACTTAATTCTTACAACCATGTGATAAAAAAAATCAATCCATTCACTACTTCCTCCTTTTAAAAAATTTCCCAATGTGTACTCTATATCCTTCATTATTTATTTTTTATAATATCATACAACAACTACCATTACAAGGGATAAGTGATAATGAACTGAAATTGATAGTTTACCCTTTTTATTTAAATATGAAGGCATGAAATTGGGTTTTATCCCTTGATGATAGTATCTTTGAATAATGGGAGAACATTTACAACTACTTTTATGAAATTGTATCCTATATGACTTAAATAAGATCATATAAACAAGATTAATATTTTATTCCATGATGATGGATATTCGTTTCATGGCTCCTTGGATTGATTCAAGGATATTCTTAGGAGGTTTCCTTATCACCAACTTACATTACATCTACTTATGGAAGCCTTCTATATAGGTTTTTAACCATCTATCAAGAACATTGTTGATGAATCTACTAGGGGGAATTATAATGATAAAATTGATTAAGAGATTAGGAAAATTTTCACCACATTACCTATAAATTCACAACGCCAACATTTTAGGTGAAAAAGAGTAAATATTAATGGGAATGATACTATTTTAGTGGTGGAAATGAATTATTAATTCCTTGAAATAAAATACTAAATCTACTCCCTAATTAATTAAAATGTTAAGGAATTTTTGAATCATGTTAACTGTCAAAATAAAAGCTATTCACAAAGAGATAAGTGTCAATAGTATGGGATGGTGTGTCAATAGTGTCAATAGTGTGTCAATAGTGTCAATAGTGTGTTATATCTAGAAACTCAAGTACATGTTATCTTAATTATAATATGTTATCCCAACAGCTATAAAATACCAATTTTGTGGGATATGATTTATGGATTCATGATAGAGGTTATCCATTTAAAAAAATGACAATCCTATATATATATATTAACTATACCAACTTATCCTAGAGAGAAAAATGATGTCATATAAAGTGACCTTCTACCCCTAATTTTACAAATTTGTAAAGAAAAAAATTTCAATATCAAATGATAAAAGAAACTTCTCATCATCAAGATGATGTAAAAGTAACTTTTCAATAGTTGGTTATGAAATTTTATTCAAAACAATTTGTAACATGATTATGATAAATCCCACACAGATTCAAGCATTCATAACATAGAGAATAAATTGATAGAATTAGTATGATGCATAATTTTTATATATAAATTAATACATCCATGCATAAATGAATTAAAACATATGGAAAATTTCAGATAATTTATTAATAGAAATATTTTAAAAACTCATAAAGAGGATAAGAATGACCCTATGAAATTTAAAATTGAAAATATATAAGAATGAAGACACAAAATTCTGGTAAACATTAAATATGAAAAAATGGAAAGAAATATTAAAACTTTCATAAATCATGATATCACTCCTAAAACACCTAAAGAAAAAAATTATAAAATTAAAAATACTAATGGGAAAGAATATATTATAAATGAAATTTGGGAATTAGCTTTTTTTATTAGGATCAATTCCCTAACCATCCCTTTCCCTAAAAAATTGAAGAAAAACAATAATGAATTTCCATAGCTTAATGGCCTCTAAACTAATCACTACATGATTAAATATTTCACCCACTCATTGATTCGTATTCCTATATATCTAATATACATTATGCATTTTTTTTAAAAAAATGATGTTGAATGATTTTTCAACTTACAGCCACACTGAAGTGTGTAGTATATCATTCAAAAGAAAATCCCTCTAAAACCTAATAATCCCAAATGCTTTATTATTTATTTCACCTTAGGGAATAGAGGACACATATACTTTCTTTGTGGTCATATCTTTAGTATAAATTTGATTTCATTATCACTATTTTAATATTTTGGGATATATAATTTTCAACCCACCACAATTGTTTTATAGTTTCCCGATCTATCCCTTACCCATCACATATGAAGAGTATTGGATATGTTATTTTGAGTTGGATAATTATTTTTAACCTCTAATTTTAATATCATAGATATGGAAGGTGACAAAGATGTCCCTATAATATTGGGTATGGATTTATTACCCACAATATAGGATGTCATTCATGTGTTGAAGGGTTAATTGATTATTAATTTTGGAGAAAAAAGGTTTAATTCAATGAATTTGAAAATTAAAAAGATTTTTCATCTGGTGAAAACTATTCAAAAGTGGAGTTATTAGAATTTGATACATAATTTGATCATTTAGAGAAGTTTTAGAAACAAACTCTAAATTAGTTAATCAAATTTAAAGTTGAAAATGATGATTCCCATCATGATGAGAGTGTTTGAGATATAAACCATAATAGATTTCAAGCATTGGAAAATAGTTTAGTTATAACCGAGGAATTGAAAGTGAAGGATTATTTTTTTTCAGTCTAAAATCAAAGGGTTTTTAGAAAATCATGAGGTCTATATTCCCAATTCAATAAAAATATAAATCTTTAAAAAATGCTATGGAGAGATTTTGTAAATTTTTGATATGTTTTTTATTAAATACTTTTTTAGAAATAATATTGATATTCATGATAGTGATAATTCCAATTTGGATATCAGTGACCAAAACCACATAACTAGTGCAAAAATGTGATATCATATAGATATTAAATATAATTTTAATAAACATGTTCATGAACATGGACCTACATGTCCCAAGAGTATCTCCATGTCCCAAGAGTATTTATTTTAATAAAGAATAACCACAATTAGAGCTTAATACTTTTCCTACACACCTAAAATATTAATTTGTACATGAAAATTTAACACATCCTTTTATTATCTTTGATGAAATTAATGATAAAGAAGTTTATTTTTTTGGGTGTTCTAAAAAATGTTATAACTACAATAGGATGGTCCATATAAAATATAAAATGGATTATCCCTTCTTTTTACATGCATAAGATCTATATAGATCTAACTATGAATCAATATTTGAGGGTCATATGAAGGTAAATATAATCCTTAATGGGGTTGAGAAATAAGAGTTAATCAATATTCTAGATGATAGAATCTTTTATCATGTCTCATATATTTCTTAGGTCATCCCGTTCCAAGTAGTTCCTAAAAATTGAGGTTTAAATATTGTTACCAATGATAAAATTGATAAAATTCATGTTAAAAAATCTACCAATTTGAGAGTTTATATAGATAATAGGAACTTGAATTCTAAAAATAGGCAGAATAATTTTCCAATTTAATTTATAAATGAAATTCTTGTAAGAAATTTTTTTAGTGAGATTTATTATTTTATGGATGGATATTTGTAACATCCCAGGTAAATAAAAAATATTAAATTATAATGTTTATCAATATTTTTGAATAAAATGTTAATATTACTTTAAAGGGAATTCTATGCTCGATGGAATACCCAATACGCAACAACGAGTTTCTTTGCAATCATACGTTGCACACTAATAATATAATAATATTATAATAGTTAACGCCTAGCCATTTTAATGGAGGGAATGAATATAAATAACTAAAAAATGATTACATATGTTTGTTAAATATTTTTACATTTATCCAATAAATTTTAGAGGCTTAAAATCCAAATGAATCCAATTTTAGGAATAAATACTCTAATATTTGTAAAAGATTGTTTTACCAACTTTTGATGGTGAACCTTTTTTTAAATCTAAATTTTAATAATTTTATAATCTCTATTTGTCAAAATAAACTTATTTTTTATGATTGGGACATTTAAATTTACTTTGGATAAATTTTTGGTATGTTTCTGACAATGTTCATTTTTTTAATGAATAGTGAAAAATATTGCATTTTACATCAAAACTGCTTTTTTCATATAATTTAAATATATGGTTAGACTATATTTTTAATTGGTTTTAAAGTTTAATTAGAATATATTTTTAAAATTTAATTAAATGGTGATCATTATAATTAATTTCAATTTTAAAATGGACATAAACAAGTGCCAAACTTTTCATAGATATTGCTTCCAAAAGACCCGCTATTTGTTTTGACAACGGGAATTAAATATATGATTTATTAATGAAACTTCTATGTTTTGAATTTGGTAAAATGTACATCATTTCTGAATTTTAAATATCAAATATATCTTAGGGTTAATTTTTGGTATTTTTCTGATAATGCTTTTTTTAATGAATAGTGAAAAATACAGTTTTTAATTCAAAAACGCCTTTTCATCCAATTTTTTTTTATATATTTAGATTGTCATTTTAATTTTTTTTAAAGTATAATTGAATTATGTTTTTATCACTTAATAAAATTTTGTTCATTGGAAGTAATTTCACTTTTCAATTGGATGAAAAAAAGTCAATCTTTTGATAAATTTGACTTCTTAAAAACCCGTCTTTTGTTTTGACAACGAGATTTACATTTAAATTAATTAATACAATTTATGTGTTTTGAATTTGATAAAATGTATTACATATTTGTAATAAGAAGGTACAAATTATGTAATTAATACTCTTTTGTTTTTGGACATTATGAATAGTAACGACGGTAATTATCTTTAATTATCGTGTTTAATTAGTAATCAGGTAATTAAGGGTAAGAAAATAATATCATAAAAATATAAAATGACCCCAACATGTGTCCTAATGCTATTGGTGGTGTCTTGGCCGACCATTTTATGCCTTGTTCCAACATTGGGACCCCATGGAATCACTTTAGTGTGATAGTGAACTTTTATCATATTTTTTTAAAGAAAGGAAAATGTAACCAAAGTAAAATAATTTTAATTTTGTCTAAATAAACGATCTATTAGACTATAAATAGTCATTGGAAATATAAAAATATTTCCTACATCATAGTATTTTTTTCATAATTTTTAGACATTAAATAAATTAAATTATTTATGACATCATGATGATGCAGCGATTACCTCATTAATGAACAATTTTAAATAAAATGAAAAGATAATGTAAAATATAAGACTTAAACTTGGAAAAAACCTATTTGATGAGTATATTTTGAACCCTTATCACCTTATCCTAGAAATATATCAATGTGGAACCTTTAAAATCCGAAACTCTTTTTAAAATAAAGTAACATTTCTTGACTTTCCATGAGTGCCCCTCCTCTCCTCTTATAAAAGGCCCCCACATCTACCTCCTTACCCACACCTATAAAGCATTTGGCTCGGCCAAACCCTGACCATTCATCTCTCCAAATCTCTCTATTCATCATTGAAGCCTCACCTTAGGCAGAAATCTCTTCAAGGAACCCTTTTGGTTCAAACCAAAGGGAGTTACCCGATTTAAAGGTAATGTCTTCTCTTATGTTCTTTTGGTTTATTTTGCTTCTACAACCCCCTAAAATATTTTTATTCCTTTCTTTTGTAACAACAGCAGTATCTTAAATACACTATGATATTTTTATAAGAATAATTAGAGCTACACTTACACACACATCCGTCTAATGGTTAAAGAACATACTGTTTCTGTGGATGGCGAATTACTGCCTCATGGAAGGATGATTGTTCAATATTCTTTTAACACATTTAAAGGTGGCCATTATGATATCAATGTATCTTATATATGATATATACGATATTTATGTTTTATATATTCTTCTGTATTTTATATTTAAATCATAACTTTATTCTTTGCATGTTGTGCAAATGCGATAATTTCATATGAGGAAGCGCAGACTACCACCCCCTCAAGTGATGTGACTTGTTCATGCAATACATGGATTGTATAAAGAATGCAATTAATGAACTTATGTGAGCTATATAACATATATATTATACTGTAATTATAATATATATATCTCTCAATTATATTTAATTCCATTAATATGACAAAGAAATGAAAGTACCATTCATGCGTACGTACGACCTACCGTCTCCATGAACGGTGCATTTAATTTCTTTTTATCTCCAAATGTTATGGAATAGTATAAATGGAATGTTTAATGGATATATATGATATTTAAATAATTAATACTATTCTGAAGATTAATTACTTATAACTACATGGATGATTCTTTTCAAACAAGTTCATTTTTTTGACTCATACACCAAACATCGACAAAAACATTTGATATGAACTCACATAATTAACTAATTATTATAACATTATAATATGTGATATTAATTGAATAATAAACTTTAAAGGATTTCCATAAGAAATTATGAATTGAAAAAAGTCTATTATTCAGGAATATAAAGAAACGAACAAGACAAGTCAGACTTGAGGTAAGGGATCCTACCTCTCTCTTTCTTTTTAAGTACTCTTTTTTATGTAACTTACTTTAAGATCCTATTTCTTATGTTGGGGGTTGTTCTTTTATATTCATATTTCTTTACTTTCTATGTTCATATGATGAGAGACCATATTTGATTTCATCAATCCATTTTTTTGGAAGTTTTAAGTGGCGCCGTTAGGGTGCCGAGTTTTCGTAAGGGATTTTTCATCTCACTTTTATTCCCGTGAGATTTATGCTACATTTGCCACTATTTGTTTTGAGTGGTGTATATACTTTCCATTATTCTACTCGTTGTGTAATATAATTTATTTTGTGGGTGTTTACATCAACGTTGTACGGTCCTTCTTTAATGGGGTGAACATTTCAAAAGTTACCCAAATCAGTTAGGGAACCTTTCACCCTCCTATTTTTAAAAGACTTATTTTGAAATGTCTTTTAATTTACATATTTTTATGTTGGGATATGTTCTTATATATCATTATTGATGTAAATTTTATGTCCAAGTGATGAGATACCATTTTCTCTCTCATCAACTGATTTTATGAATTTTAAAGTGACGCCGTTTGGCTGTCGAATTTTACCAAGGGAACTTCTTAACCCAATTTCGATTTCTTTGGGTTCAACATATAGTTATTGAATATGTCATCCTTTAAATATGTTTGAATGACCTTTGATTGTTTTAAACTTAATATCCACTTATATTGGGTGTATTTATATTTTTCACACATAATTATGAGATTGATTTATCCTTAATTTAAGGATACTTTATTTATAATGGATTTCATCTCATTTTACATTTCTAATGAGACTTCATTGTTGTTATGCACCAGTTCACTCTTATATGGTGTATATAATATCCTTTTGAATTTTATATCATGAATCCCTTTATTCTCATGATAATATAAAGTTCTGATTAAATGTTATTCCTCAATTATTTTATTCAAGTGTCTCTCATTTTGTTAAAAACCCTTTAACTAAAATATCGTTTAAAATGTTTTAATGATTTATTCTTATAAATATTTCTCATTAATATCCATGTTTTCAAAATGGTTTTAAGGATTTATTTATATGGATATTAATGGTTTAAAATGTTAAAAGCTTCAAAGTGGTATGAGACACTTTGATTCAAAAATCTCTTTATTAAATAGTTTTAAATGGTTTTGAAAATGGTTTTTTTAGAATGGATTCATTATTTCAATATCTTAAAAGGTTATATTGTTATTGAAATGTGGGAATGTTATCTTTCCTTTATTATTAAGTTATTTTATGTGATTATGTTATGGTTCTTTGGAATTGTTATGAAGACGAGTGGTTCCGTGATAAACTAAGGGCGGGTGAGCCCGATATAGCTCTCCAATGCATTGGGTAACGTGAAGGAGTTAAACATTAAGGTTTCTCCAAAGAGATTTAGGGAATATACTGTGATGGATATTCCAAACGTAACCATGAGGGTTACTCCCTACGTAAGAATGTTATTAATGCCTCAAGTTACCTTTATGTCTTTTGATTTCTATGAGTTATTCATAAATCTTATGATTTCATGAGGTATGTTAAATTGATTATGATTTATGAGTAAAGTATGATTTCATTGATTCTTATGTATACATGAACTAATGTTTTCTTTCCATATTGTTATAACCCTTACTGAGCTTTTTATTCTCATCCCAAGTTTTTTTGAAATGTTTTTCACAGGACATAAAGTTGAATAGGGTCAAGGATGGGATCAAGGAAATGTCAGGCTGTCTAAAAAAAGGAATTAGACAGGGATCTTTTTTTCAAGAGTTTTTATTTTTGTGAAAAAAATGGAAGCTGATTTGATGTTTCTACTTTGTAACCTTTGAGATGTAATAGTTATGTCATAATTCTCTAAAACTCTAAACCTGAAAATATACTCAATGTTAATTATTCATTTAATTCAATAATTTGTAATGTTTAAGTCCAGGTCCTTATAGTTGGTATCAAAGGTTGGTTTTGATAACTTTAGAGGTTAGAGTATTGTTTAAGGAAAAGTGAAAAGTTGTGTATAACCACAATGGTTTGTATATTATATGGAGTCATTGTTTTTTTTAAGTTAGAATGAGTTCGAGATAACTTGGATAAGTATATCTTGGTGTTTATTGTCCTCTTTTTTATATGATGATTTTACTGATATACTCACACTGACCTTTTTGGTTTTAGTAAATGGTTGGATCTAGCAGGAACCAAAGTAACAATGGATTTGAAGAAAACTGTGATGGTTTTATGAAAGAAAAAATGAATGATATGGGAGTTTCAATGAGAACTCTTGTGGTTATCCTCAACCAACTATCTGGAGTCATGATTGACCACCTAAACCTTAGTGATTTTTATAAGGCATCGTATATGTGAGAAACAAATCCATACAGAAGTTCAGGTAATAATCATAAAGTTAAGTATGTTTAAAAACCTATGTGTCAAATATGTGGAAAGAAACACATAGGAAAATGTTTCAAAGGGATAGAAAGATGCTATAGATGTGGAAATGAAGGTTATAAACAAAAACCTTCCATGGAAAAATGAAGCATCTAGTTGAATCTAGGAAAGGGAAAGAAGTTCTTTCTGAAGGATCAATTGAATGTTTTAAATGTTGTGTGCATGGTCATTATGCAAACACATGTCCTACGAAGAAGTTTTGGGAATGGGGTCACCAAGATTGTACAAATATTCATTTACCAATACCTAATGCCATTCCGATTGAGGATGAAGAAACTGACAATGACCAATGAAAGGTATGGATTATTTCTTAACATATGTTTTCCTATTATTGGAATCTTAGGATATAATTCATGATTTTTTTGTAGGAAAGAATTATTTCAGAATAAGTTGAAAAGGAATGGCTAATGGATCATGAAGAATGTTGAATGAGTAAGAAGTCAACATATAAGGGATTCAAGAGTTATGGTAGATTTTAGGAAGGTAAAATTCTTAGATGTATTAAGTATCTTTTGATGATGGGGTTACGTTAGAAGACTTTTTATAGTAACCCTGATGTTTTATATATGAAAATTTTATTCAAGGAATATTTATCCTTTCTTTTGCGGATATAGTTATAACGAACCATTTGGGTTTATATGATCCTTGAATTTGAGGCAATTACTGGTTAATAAATTTTGGGTTGAAAAATGGAAGTTATTAGATAACCTTTGTGGTTAAAATATGTTATGGTTATTTTTGAAGATTTTATCTCTTTTTGGGGGTATGTTTTAAAAATTATATAGTTTTGTAAAAAGGACAACAAACAGACCGTGTGACAACCCGTCGTGTTGGACGAAGCTGTGGGAATCGAACCCACAACCAAAGTGCAACTGGTATTTATCGCCTACCACTAGACTATGTAAAGTACCTGGTTAGTTTGAATGATTATTTTAGTTAGATGATTTTATGAATTAAGAGTAAGTTGATTTTGGGTTATCAATGGAAATGATTATCCTATTATGGAGGATATGTGATTAGGTTAATTACTTTTCAGTATGAGACTGTAAGGTAGCTGATGTTATTTTGGAGAAAAATGTTAAGATTTATCTTAGGAGATTATGTGATTAAATCCTTCAGAGATTTGGGTTTCAATCTTAATTTGGTTTACTTTGAATAATTTTATGGATATTTGTTTATTGAATGGTCTTTATTGAACTTTGGGTTTTGTTTGACAAATTTTAGAGATTAAGAGTAGTTTTTCTTTTTGTAAAAAAAATATCCTTTTTGGGTATTATCTGATCTTGTAATAAAATTTTTGGTTTGGTTTTGGTTGAGATCTAAATACATGGTAAATATATAGTTCTCTTTTGTGGATTAGGTGATTCTCAAGAAGTTTATTATAGTACTCTTAATGCGAACAAGTCTACCTAAATACTCGTCTTTTGGAGAAAATATGAGTTTGATTAAGGAATCTAGTAAAAGTTGAAAGTATACATGACAAGTAAGTATGTTTCATTATGATTTAGTTAAGATGAAAAATAAATTCCCCAATGAAAAGTAACTTAAAACAAAAATGTTGTCTGTTAACTTTTCCTACTGGGGAATCAAATACAGTTTACCCCATCACAAGTTTGTGATTTTCTTGTGGTTAACTTTCTCCTAGACATGTTTACTATCACTCTCCATTAGAACATGAACCTTTTTTTTCTCCTCCATATCCATATTTTCCTACTTGGAATCCTAGTATGGGTTAACTCAAGTGACCTTTGTACTTCTCTCCCTTTCTTTTAAAGTGATAGTTTTACTGACTTTTGTTCTGATGTGGGACTTTCAATGAAGTTTCCAAGCCTAATTTTGAAATTGGGAGGACGCAATTCCCAAAAGGGAGGAAGGATGTAACATCCCAGGTAAATAAATAATATTAAATTCTAAGGTTTATCAATACTTTTGAATAAAATGTTAATATTACTTTAAAGGGAATGCTATGCTTGATGACGTACCCAATACGCAACAATGAGTTTCTTTGAAATCTTACGTTGCACATTAATAATATAATAATATTATAATAGTTAACGCCTAGCCATTGTAATGGAGGGAATGAACAGAAATAAATAAAAAATGATTACATATGTTTGTTAAATATTTTTTCATTTATCCAATAAATGTTAGAGGCTTAAAATCCAAATGAATCCAATTTTAAAAATAAATACTCTAATATTTTTAAAAGATTGTTTTACCACATTTTGATGGAAAAACTTTTTTTAAATCTAACTTTTGACAATTTTATAAGCTCTATTTGTCAAAATAAACTTATTCTTTATTATTGGGATATTGAAATTTACTTTGGATAAATTTTTGGTATGTTTCTGACAATGTTCATTTTTTAATGAATAGTGAAAAATATTGCATTTTACATCAAAACTGCCTTTTCATCTAATTTAAATATATGGTTAGATTATATTTTTAATTAGTTTTAAAGTTTAATTAGAATATATTTTTTACAATTTAATTCAATTGTGGTCATTATAATTAATTTCACTTTGAAAATGGACATAAACTAGTGCCAAACTTTTCATAGATATTGCTTCCAAAAAACCCGCTATTTGTTTTGACAATGGGAATTAACTATATGATTTATTAATTAAACTTATATGTTTTTAATTTGGTAAAATGTAAATCATTTCTGAATTTGAAATATCAAATATAACTTAGGGATAATTTTTGGTATTTTTCTGATAATGCTTTTTTTACTGAATAGTGAAAAATACAGTTTTTAATTCAAAACTGCCTTTTCATCCAATTTTTTTATATATTTTGATTGTCATTTTAATTGTTTTTAAAGTATAATTGAATTATGTTTTTATCACTTAATACAATTTTGTTCATTGGAAGTAATTTCACTTTTCAATTGGATGTAAAAACAAGTCAATCTTTTGATAAATTTTACTTCTTAAAAACCCGTCTTTTGTTTTGACAACGAGATTTACATTTAAATTAATTACTAAAATTTATGTGTTTTGAATTTGATAAAATGGATTACATATTTGGAATCATAATTTCCAAATTATGTAATTAAGACTCTTGTTTTTCGACATTATGAATAGTAACGACGATAATTATCTTTAATTATCGCGTTTAATTAGTAATCAGGTAATTAAGGGTAAGAAAATAATATCATAAAAATATAAAATGACCCCAAAATGTGTCCTAATTCTATTGGTGGTGTCTTGGACGACCATGTAATTCCTTGTTCCAACCAGGAGACCCCATGGAATCACTTTAGTGTGATAGTGACCTTTTATCATATTTTTTTAAAGAAAGGAAAATGTAACCAAAGTATGCAATACCTAAGTAAAATAATTTTAATTTTGTCTACATAAACGATATCTTAGACTATAAATAGTAATTTGAAATCTAAAAATATTTCCTACATCATAGTATTTTTTTTATAATTTTTAGACATTAAATAAATTAAATTATTTATGACATCATGATGATGCAATGATTACCTCATTAATGAACGATTTAAATAAAATGAAAAGATAATGTAAAATATAAAACTTACTCTTGAAAAAAACCTATTGGATGATTATATTTAGAACCCTTATCACCTTATCCTTGAAATATATCAATGTGGGACCTTTAAAATCCGAAACTCTTTTTAAAATAAAGTAACATTTCTTGACTTTCCATGAGTGCACCTCCTCTCCTCTTATAAAAGGCCCCCACCTCTACCTCCTTACCCACACATCTAAAGCCTTTTTCTCGGCCAACCCCTGCCCATTTCATCTATAAACATCCCTATATTCATCATTGAAGCCTCACCTTAGGCAGAAATCTCTTCAAGGACCCTTTTGGTTTAAACCAAAGGGAGTTACCCGATTTAAAGGTAATGTCTTCTCTTATGTTCTTTTGTTTTATTTTGCTTCTAAAACCCCCTAAACTCTTTTTATTCCTTTCTTTTGTAACAAAAAACAGTATATTAAATATACTAGGATGTTTTTATAAGAAGTATTAGAGATACAATTACACACACATCCGTCTAATTGTTAAAGAACATACTGTTTCTGTGGATGGTGAATTACTGCCTCACGAAACGATGATTGTTCAATATTCTTTTAACACCTTTAAAGGTGGCCATTATGATGTCACTGTATTTTATATATGATATATATGGTATTTATGTTTTATATATTCTTCTGTATTTTATATTTAAATCATACCTTTATTCTTTGCATGTTGTGAAAATGCGATAATTTCATATGAGGAAGTGCGGATTACCGCCCCCTCAAGTGATGTGACTCGTTCATGCAATACATGGAATGTATAAAGAATAAAATTAATGAACTTATGTGAACTATATAAAATATATATTATAATGTAATTATAATATATATATAAATCTCTCAATTATTTTTAATTCCATTAATATGACAAAGAAATGAAAGTAGCGTTCATGCATACGTATGGCCTACCGTCTCCATGAACAGTGCATTTCATTTATTTTTATCTCCAAATGTTATGGAATAGTATAAAATGAATATGTACTAGATATATATGATATTTAAATCATTAATAATATTCTGGAGATGATGTACTTATAACTACATGGACGATTCTTTTCAAACAAGTTCATTTTTGACTCATGTACCAAACATCGACAAAAACATTTGATATGAACTCACATAATTAACTAGTTATTATAAAATTATAATATGTGATATGAATCGAATAATAAAATTTAAAGGAGTTCCATAAGAAATTATAAATTGAAAAAAGTCTATTATTCAGGAATATAAAGAAATGAACAATACAAGTCGGACTTGAGGCAAGGGATCCTACCTCTCTCTTTCTTTTTAAGTACTCTTTTTTTATGTAACTTACTTTAAGCTCCTATTTCTTATGTTGGGGGTTGTTATTTTATATTCCTCTTTCTATAATTTCTATGTTAATATGATGAGAGACCATATTTTATTTCATCAATCCGTTTTTTTGGAAGTTTTAAGTGGCATTGTTAGGCTACTGAGTTTTCGTAAGGGATTTTTCATCTCACTTTTATTCCCATGATATTTATGCTACATTTTCCACTATTTGTTTTGAGTGGTGTATTTAATTCCCCTTATTATACTCATTGTGTGATATAATTTCTTTTGTGGGTGTTTACATCAACGTTGTACGGTCCTTCTTTCATGGGGTTAACGTTTCGAAAGTTACCCCCATCGGTAAGGGAACCCTTCACCCATCTATTTTTAAAAGACTTATTTTGAAATGTCTTTTAATTTACATATTTTTATGTTGGGATATGTTATTATATATCATTATTAATGTAAATTTTATGTCCAAGTGATGACATACCATTTTCTCTCTCATCAACTGATTTTATGAATTTTAAAGTGACGTCGTTAGGCTGTTGAATTTTACCAAGGGAACTTCTCGACCCAATTTCGATTTCTTTGGGTTCAACATGTAGTTATTGAATATGTCATACTTTGAATATGTGTGAATGACCTTTGATTGTTTTACACTTAATATCCACTTATATTGGGTGTATTTATATTTGTCACACATAATTATGAGATTGATTTATCCTTAATTTAAGGATACGTTCTTTATAATAGATTTCATCTCATTTTAAATTTCTATTGAGACTTTATTGTTGTTATGCACCAGTTCACTCTTATATGGTGTATATAATATACTTTGGAATATTATATCATGAATACCTTTATTCTCATGATATTATAAAGTTATGATTAAATGTTATTCCTCAATTATTGTACTCAAGTGTGTCTCATTTTGTTAAAAACCCTTTAACTAAAATATCGTTTAAAATGTTTTAATGATTTATTCTTATAAATATTTCTCATTAATATCCATGTTTTCAAAATGGTTTTAAGGATTTATTTATATGGATATTAATGGTTTAAAATTTTAAAAGCTTAAAAGTGGTATGGGACACTTTGATTCAAAAATCTCTTTATTAAATGGTTTTAAATGGTTTTGAAAATGGTTTTTTAGAATGGATTCATTATTTCAATATATTAAAAGGTTATATTGTTATTACAATGTGGGAATGTTATCTTTCCTTTATTATTAAGTTATGTGATGTGATTATGTTATGGTTCTTGGGCATTTTTATGAAGACGGGTGGTTCCGTGATAAACTAAGGGCGGGTGAGCCCGATATAGCTCTCCAATGCATTGGGTAACGCGAAGGAGTTAAACGTTTTGGTTTCCCCGAAGAGATTTAGGGAATATACTGTGATGGGTTTTCCAAACATAACCATGAGGGTTACTCCCTACGTAAGAATGTTATGAATTCCTCAAGTTACCTTTATGTCTAATGATTTCTATGAGTTATTCCTAAATCTTATGATTTCATGAGGTATGTTAAATTGCTTATGCTTTATGAGTAAAGTATGATTTCATTGATTCTTATGTATTCATGGACTAATGTTTTCTTTCCGTATTGTTATAACCCTTACTAAGATTTTTATGCTCATACCAAGTTTTTTTGAAATGTTTTTTCACAGGACATAAAGTTGAATAGGGCCAAGGATGGGATCAAGGAAATGTCAAGATGTCTAAAACAAGGAACTAGACATGACTCTTTTGTTGAAGAGTTTTTATTTTTGTGAAAAAAATGGAAGCTGAGTAGATGTGTCTACTTTGTAACCTTTGAGACGTAATAGTAATGTCCTAATTCTCTAAAACTCTAAACCTGAAAAGATCCTCAATGTGAATTATTCATTTAATTCAATAATATGTAATGTTTAAGGATGGGTCCTTATAATATTCTAGTTAGAACAAGATTCCAATAGCCATAAAAAATAAGAGAAAATTACTTTCACGTACCCATTTGGAATAATATCTTACCATCGTATGCCATTTTTATTTTTTTATCCTAAAAAATTTTCAATGATATATGATGTCTATCTTTTTATTCATGATTTAGAGGACAATTTAGGGTTTAATAAATGATTTTTACATTGTTGGAAACACTTTTGAGAGCTTCTTAGAAAATATGCAGTTGGTATTGGAGAGGAAAGATAAATCCAATATTGTTCTTAATTAGAAAAAGTGTGTATTTATTATTATTGAATGTATTATTATTTTTCAAAATGTTTCTATAAGAGGCATTGATTTTGATAATGCTAAAATCGAGGTTATTAAAAATTACCTCCTCATGAAAATTTTAAGGGTTTTGTAATTTTTTTACAGAATTTCAGTTTTTATCAAAGATTAATAAAATAATTTTAGAATATAAATTTGTTTTTCACTGGTGGAAAGATATTGAACTTTATTATTTTATTAAAATTTCTCTATTATATTAATCTTATGATGATAAATATAACTTCTTCACCAATCAAAACTTCCCTTGATTGGAAAAATAAAGTTGATATTAAGTGTGATACTAGTGATGTGGCTGTTAGATCTATTTTAGGATATAGGAATGATAAAATATTGCATGTGGGAAAATGAGTTCGATTCATAGGAGCTCGCTCTTGGGGGAATTTCCACCTCCCATGCTTCGTTCGCCTTGCCGGGTCACCCGGTGTCTCATCGGGTGGGTAGAAGGGTGCATACCACCTAGCTGATAGATTGCTGTGTCGAACCATTGCTGATCAGACTTTTAACCTATAGTATGATCTACCATATCAGTTGGAAATGAATCCTTCCTAGCTGTGGATTCTCTGAATGACCTCTTTATGAGGAGGGAGTTTCTGGGTATGGAGGGTTTGAAAAACCACTTCTGGAGATTCCCTTTTTAAAAGATAAAATGAATTTTTGGCAATTGGGTTTGATTTTAAAAATTTTAATAAGTATTTTTAGGGTCCAATGTCTTTTTTTTCACTCACCATTAATTCCTTAAATACATGATTTCCAAAAAATGTGGTTGAACTGAGTCTCATTAGATGGATTCTATTATTGTTAGAGTTTAATTTTGAAATTAATGACCTAAAAGGTGTATAAAATTTGGTGCTTGATCATTTTTCAAGGAATTATAGTACCGATTATTATCTTACTAGGGTGATAAATGAAACATTACCTAATGAAAAAGTCTTTACTATTTCTATTAAACAATCTTCTTAGTGTGCATTTTAGAGATATTTTTAGCTACAAAAATGATTCCCAAGGATTTAACACATAATTAAAGGAGGAAATTAATTAATTAAATTAAATATTAGATTTTGGATGAACCTATACATTTTTGGATATATGGTGATGGTATTTATTATATATGTGTTCCAAAAGAAGAAATATTTTTCATTATAGAGAGATGTCCCCCATCACCATAGGGAGACCATCATGAAGGATAGTGGATAACCCAAAAATTTATTCATGATGGAATTTATTGGAACACATTATACTAAGAGATTAGATGCGAGGTGTGAAAAGTTTTAGTGGTTAGGGAATGTCAGTGGAAAAATAAAGTATCCTTATAAATGAATTTTAGAGGTTAATATTTTTTATAATTATGAATTAGATTTTATTGGACCATTATCATCATAATAGGGGAATGAGCACAACTTAATATATATAGAATATGTTTCATAGTTGGTTGAGGACGTTTAATTACCTAAAAAACAAGAAAATAGTTTGATAAAATTCATTAAAAAGAACATTTTCACATGATTTTGGGTGAAAAGTATTCCATCATATATAATAGAAATTATTTTATGAATTTAAAGTTCGAATATTTGATGGAGAAATATGGTTATGCTCATAAAACTTGATTTACATAGTATCCACAATACATTGGAAAAAAATAAATTTAAAAAATAAATCTTAATTATATTTTAGAGAAAATTTTCTATAATTATAGGAAGTATTGTTCCTTAAAAGTGGCTGAATCATTAAAAAAACATTAAAACCCAAAATTGGTATGTATCCATATTTTTTGTTATCTGGGAAATATTTCCATTTACCTATAGAGTTTGAACACAAGCCCTTCTGGGTTATTATTGCTTGAGCCTAGTGAGATAGATAAGATTAATAGATAGCCTTATGATAATTCTAGTATCTATAAAGATAGGGATATGAGTATTCATTACTATTTCATTCAAAATAGAGAATTAATGGTTGTTATGAATATTCTTATCTTGATTTCTTGAAAGAATATATTTCTAGGAACATTGGTATTCAAGTAGTGTATTCCTTTTACCATTCTTCGAGTGCTTAAAAATGGTGATTTTGAAATTTATAGAATAAAAAAAAGAAAAATTTTGGTTAATGGTTAGTGGATCAAACATCAAATTGAAGGGTATCCAAAGGGTTTTTCTTTGAAATTTTTCATAAAAAATTATTTTCATGATTTCTAACTAAGGACTATAAACACAATGCTTAATTTGAATCAACCCATGCTTCTTTATATTTTTTTTTTCATTTTTTATAAAAAAATAAGTTTCTCCCTTCTATTTTTTATAATTTTTTTCATAGGTTCATTTGGATGTTGAATATATTTTTTCTATTCTTATAAGACATAATTCATCATTTTTGGAGCTGAAATTTGGTGTTGGGATCTATTTTTAAAGAAAACTAATAGGGAGTAGACTTCATTGTGAACTCTCTACAAGTCCTGATTTCACTTCAATGGTTTCATAATTCTTTTATTTTATATACATAATTTGGATAGCTCAAGTGGTGGGGAAAATGTTCAAAGGGAGTAATCATTTCAGTTATTTCTAATGAAGTAGAGTTACATCACATCAAATAATTTTCAAAATCATTATATATTTTTTGTAGTTTTTAATGCCCATGAAATTACTTCATAAGTTCCCTATTTGAATATTTATTACTCTTTTGTTTTAGTTTAATATAAAATATTTTCATAGTTTTCTAATTATATATGGGGTGAATAATTTAAATTTAAAATTGATAATGCATTAATCTGGATTGTTTTGTTAGGTGTTATGTATGGTTTTATCTAAGAAGTTGGTAATAAATTATAATTTTTTTGAATCCTTTTCTTTATGATATGAAATTATATTTTAGGTAAACATTGATTTTTTTGATCTTTTTCTACCACTGGATATATTATGGATATTTTTCCAAAATTTTTAAGATTACAAAATTATCAACTTTATGGAAACATATTTTTTAACTAAACTGTACCCCTTTCATATGCTATTAAAAAAATTAATTATGAATATCTTTTGAATTAATTTTTTTAATTTTTTTCTTTCACCTTGAGGTTTATCAATGATAACAATGTTATATTTTAAGTATTGGGAATGCATCCTTTTAAATTAACTAAAATTTACTTTAATGTAAAACCCACCAATAAACCCATAAAAAAATTTGAATTGTGAGATTTTCAAGGCTCAAATTTCTAATGTAATTTATATATTTTTCTATTCATGTAGATTTAAATTGAAACCCTAAAGAGGATAATTTTCTTATTTACCATGGATTTTATTTCAATCATAAATTTATTACTCAGTTGAATTTTTTTGTTTTTGGTCACTATTTAGTAGTAGCATTTACAATAATCATTGGTTTTGATCCTTTTGACTGAGTTATAAACATGCAAGAAATATGTATACATGTTTTATGAAATGAATATCTTAATAATGTTGGAAACATATTTTCTTTATTATATAATTAGTTTATTCTTTAAGCTGTTGGATGAGTTTTTATTTTGTGTTGTAATTATTAAATTTTCTTATCCAAACACAATGTCTAATATTATCCTTTTTAATTAAGCCTGTCTATTACCCTTGAGAAAAATGAATGTTTGGAAGTCTAATTTTAATGAAAAGTGATATTTGATTGAACTTATCAAAAAAATTCCAATTTTATTCATTTTTAAAAAATCCAAAAATTACATTTGATCCAACCTCTTGTTTCATGAAGTGAAAATTCCTTTTCCTATTTAAAAGAGTTCACGTGGAAAAATATTTTCTAACACTACTTCTTATTTTTAACTCAATTCTTTACAATTAAAATTAATTTTCTTCTAGTAAATTTGTTTATATTGATTCTTTGTAGACAAACAATTATTATTTGTGGGAGAATATGATGTGTCTTTATTTCATTAGATGTTTTCCACAACATTTTTATAGATTTAATGTCTTTTTTATAAAATATGAGCTTATAATGGAGAATTATTTACTGTTTATTATTTTTGGTGGGAAATATTATTTTTTGATTACTGTTATTGAATTGATGAAATTTTGTGATTAAATGATGAAATGATCATGGTTTTTTAATTGAAATTTAAATCTTTAAATGATTTATAAAATTAGAATTTTTTTTATTGAAATCAATTATGATTTTAAATTTATGAAATGTGTTTTATGCCAAATTATGTTATAAATTGTTTAATTCTAATGTTTTGTTTAATTTTTTATCACATAATATTTCTATGAATTTTTTTTATATATATTTATTTATTTTTAAATTATATTTTTCCCTTATGAAAATATAGGAATATATTATTTTTTGAATTTTGTTTTAAATTTTTAATTAGAACTATATAATTAATCTTGTTATTCATTTAATTTTTTATATTGTGATATTTGTTTTTTCCTATTTTTAATAAATGTTAAACATATTTAAAAACTATAATGTTTAGTTAATAATTTTAATTTTTATGTTTTTATTAATTTCTACATTTCAATTTTAATTAATTAGTTTTATTTTTGTAGGAGAAGTAAATATATTAATTGTGATTGGTTAACATTTTTAAAATATTAGAATGTTCATCATATCCATTTTTAATTGAATTCAGATATCCAAAATTCCTATTACAATGCATCAAAATTCTAATGTGCTATATAGACAATTATCACAAACCAATCACATAGCTGATTTCCAAGATCAATAATGTATTCAAATGGCATGGAATTTTACATAGACTATTTGTTACATAGTGAATTTCATATTTTCTTTACATATATGAATTTAGTTCATGTATATGAACCTAAAATTAAACTCAAACCCACTATTATGACGTGGGAATATAGTGATGATGGATAACTATAAAGTTCAAATCAAGGAAGAAGGAGAGGATCCCACCGATTGTTGTTGAAGAAGGTTTGAGTGTTGGAAAATTTTCATTGTTTAAAATGACTTCAAGACAATGTAATTGGGGTTGAACTATATTTTTACACCAAATGAGAAATTAGAAGATGAATATTCATACTTATTATTCCTAATACCAATAAAGATAAATTTTTAAGATGATCCCTTGTCGGGCAAGAAGATGATTAGTTCCACTAATAAAGACACTTAAAATAAAGGATTAGTAGATTTGATCTTGAATCTAAATATTAGCTAAATTAAAAACCCATTTTTGATGCATTATAAGGATGATGACTCTTTTTTTTATATTTATATGTGGGTATAATGTTATTCAATGTGAAGAAGCTGACTCAAACGTGGAAATATTTTTTACTCCGTTAATGATACGATTACAAGATCACATGACCAATGCTAGCATGTCAAAGAATATGTGGTTGAATTAAGGAAAGAAATTTGAGTTTTTTTGGAGATCATTATTCCATTTTTGAAGTGATTATATTCTTGGTATCTATCAAATAGACCCATCAACAAGACATCATGTATTTGAAGATGATGGATAGAGCTTGATGTTCTCTAATTAAATTGATAAAATTTAACGTGTTAAATGAATATAAGACCTAGTTTATATGTAATTTTTTTTCTATGATGGGATGATATGAAAATAGGTATATGAGGTCATACATTGTTGTAGTTATGGAAATATAGATATGTTTACTCTTTTTTTTGGATAATTGACAGACATTGTGAGTTTCAGTCGTGGAAAGAAATATTAGGTTCACATGATATTTCCCTTCCACATTTAGTGCCATTTTTTTCTGTAGCCCCATCATATTCTATTTTAAATATATTTTTATGAGGAATATGACACAAATGTGGTAGAGGAAGTGCAGGTCATGAAGTATTTTTTTACCCCATGTTTGTGAAAGCATAATGATTGTTTCTTTTGGAGTAGAAAATCATTATAAAACAGTATTTTTGTAAATTTAATGTTTAAGTTGGTAAAATTAAGTCAATTATAAGAAGGATGGACTATATAGTGGTATTTTGCATTTATTTATTTTGATATGGGAGAAAAATTAGGAGAGTAACTTAAGATTGAAATAAGCAGCAGGCTATGCTAGAGTTTATTTATGAGCCAATAAGTTAGGTAGGACACCTCCTCCTCCTCCTACTTCTTATTTGGTTTTTGATATGTAATTATTATATTATATTATTTTTGAAACAAATATCATCTATATATTAGCATGGATAAATAATTTATTCATTTTATTATTTCATTTATTCATGTCAATCCACTTTTTAATTTTTTCACTTATTTTATTTTCAATACGTCACAATCATTTAGTGAGATTTATTCTGATTGAAATATATTCAAAATCTATGATAATTGATGAATATTGTGAGTGGTGATCCTCATAAATCATACTTATATAGTATAATATATTTTCAATCAGTATTGACCAAAAAATTATGATTATTTGTGTGAAATTACTTGTTTTCTAAATGATGAAATCTATTTTAAACAAAAAAAATTAATTTCAACTTTCTCTTTTTTATCATTTTTTCATTCATGTTCTCATATAATATTACTATTTTTTACTCATATTACTTTAAATCACTTCTTCCATCATTATGTTATTTCCCTAAATCAAAATTTTTCAAAAAACTTCCATCCAACTTCGTTATTTTGTTTTTGGTTTTATTCTTTGGTCTGAACAATAAATTGCCTTCTTTGATGATTCAAAACCCTATATTACTTCTTACTAATAGTTTATTTTGGTTTCTATTTTTATAGTTAATAAAATATAATCAACACCCATTGTTTATTCATTTTCTTTATTATGTATATTATCATAATATATCATTTATATTTTATTTTTGAATGGTTTTTGATGATATTTTGATGAGATTTTTAGGTGACCCATTTATTTTTTCCTATATAAATCAAGAAATGATAGTTTTGATAAAATTAAAGAATACATGTGTTTTTTATGATATTTTACTCAGAAATTATCTATGAAATAGGGATTTAGGAGTAAAACAAAATCCTGAATGGACTTCTTCCAATGTGGGATGGGTGGGTCAATTATATCCCTTTAATGCATTAGGTAACGAGATAGAGTTAACTAGATGGACCATACTCCTTAGTGATAACAGATTTATTATACTCCTATGTATTGATAGTTTTAAATTATATTAAGTTACTCCTAATAAATGATGGTGTTTATCAATTATAGGATACTACTAAGAGATATTGGAATTATACACTTAGGTGATTCCATAATAAATATTGGATGTTCCAAGATATGACCAATGTTTATAAATTATTTATATGACTTTTAATGCATATTTCATTTTTATATGGAAAGTTATTGATGAATTATACAAATCTTGCCTTATGATAAATCTATATTCCATGTCCTATGATTTATGATCCTGGTTTTAATGTTTATGAATTCATTTATGTCTCTTCATGATCTTTTGTTATTTCATCCCACCCTTATGCTAACTTATGAAATTCAACTGTTAATGATTATGTTTACCCATACTAAGTATTTAAGATTACCATTCTTATATTTTCTATTTACTTATGTTACAGATAATGATCTTAAATGAAATATTCTTTGAAATTATTCATGTTTGAATACTTTTTTTGGATATGTTAAAGAATTAATATTTTATAATAAATGTTGTGTATAGTGTAAATAATGATCACTTGAAAAGATGGGTATTGTTAATAAGAGTGTTTATTAATTCTATAAAACTATAAACCTAGGAGGACCTTGGTTATGAAAGTGATCAAATATTTCTATTTGAAGATGTATTTTTTAGATGGAAAATATTGGGTGACATTTATTGGTTTCAAAGACAAAAAATATAAGATTTATTTTTTTAGTACTAGATCTGGGAGTGTAGGTTTTGGGATACAATAGTTGGTATCAAATAAGGGTTATGGAAACATTGTATATTCAAATGTTTTCATGTGAGGATAAAATAAAATTTATGGAGACCATCAAGGGATTTTATGTTTAAGGTTCATCATATGTTCAAAGGAATAGACACCCATTTTCAGATTTTCATTATGATTTTTGTGTGTGATTAATGATATTTTTGGAGACTTTTTATTAGGTTGATGTATATTTAACTAGTGAGAGAGGGAAATTTGAGAGCACCGATGCCTGCGATGATGCCGTAGTGATGATGGCAACTATAGAGGCCCCTCCACCGCCGGGGGAGGGGTATCTTTCCCATGATTCTCCTCAACAGGGGTCTCAGGATAGAGGTAGGGTCCCTGTATCGTTACCTCGAGATGAGGACCTATCGTTCTTTCTTAGAATTTTTGTCTCCCCAAAGGTCCCACTGGGTCCTCCATGAACAACCTATGGTTCTGATTTCTTCGTAGGAGTTCAACGCAGCCTCTACACTCCTCTATTCATCTTTGGTGGATCAGTTCATTCAGTGACAACCACCAATTGATTTATCTGAAAGTCTTGTGAATGAAGAATGGGGTTTAGCTCAGCATACGTTTGTCGGGTTGCTAGGTCCGTGGTAGATTCTTCTCAGCTTCTCGAGTGAGGAAGATCGGGTGCGGGCGTGGTCTAGATCTGGAATATTTGCTTGAGGATTCCATTTTCATATAATATGATTGTTTTTGATCTCCAAATGCATCCGGACCATTCCACCATGGAGATTTGGATTCAACTTCCCGGACTCCTACTGCCCTTCCAGAATTTGGCGTTACTCCCTTATATAGGTAAATCCATTAGGCGTTTTATCTGTGCTGATCGGAGGACTTACTCTCTAAAGCACCCGATTATGGCACAATTCTGTATTGAAATGGATATATCTCGACCCCCTCCTGAAGTTGTGTGGATTGTGATTGAGGGGGAGTATAGGTATTGTCAAACGATAGTTTACAAATCTTGGACCAAACTTTTCTCCTGCTATAGTAGATAGGGACATAGTTATCTGGAATGACGGAAGAAGGATCTAGGTTCTCATGAGGTCTACCCCACTGGTCTATTTTTTGGGCCCAATTCTCAGGTGTATGCTTTAGGGGATGCACACTTGGAGGAATCCACGACTGTCCAGGAGAGGGGGTACCTATCTCCATGGGTGGGGCTCAATCCGGGCAGGATCCATGGGGTGAAGGTCGGGGCTGCTCTTTGGATGCAGTTAATAAAGGAGTTCCAAAAGTCTCAGGCCAATTGTGTCAGAGGTGTTTTATCGGCTGCATCATTATTTGGGTGGAAGCTCCTTGCCAAGAAGTTCAGGCGGGGACATGAAGGTGTACGAGGTTTGGCTTGAGGAGAGGTCCTTGCCTACAGATGTGGATCAGGCCAATCAAAGGGCGGGGTAGGAAGCGAGGGAGGTCCTTTGGGACTCTCCACAGGTATCACAGGAGGTTACTCCATCAACAACCAATGAATCTATCTTGAAGAATGATAGTAAGGGTCATGTCACCAGTGAGGCTACTGGTTTTGGAAGACAACCCTAACCATTTCCAATTTATGGGTTGAGGTCTTGAGTAGATAGGAGCTCTGGCCAAGCCAAATTAGGTCCAGAAGACCTCCTCTTATGCTGAGAACCTTAAAGAAGGGGGCAATCCGTACCTCTCAAAACTAGTTTGCAGTGCTGGGTGAAGAACTCTTCCATAACAGTGAGGAAGCTACAAGGGTGGATCATGGCCAGGATACATTGGTTGATATAGAAATATCCCAAGAAGAAATGGTCGAGGCTTTGGACCATGATGAGTCCAAGGAACTAGCCATAGTAGAGGACTACTTTAGATCCTCTATGCAGAAGGGAAAGAACAAAATCAATGATTCAGATGGCTTCATTTAGAATAATCAAAGGGCGCGTCAAAGGAAGGATTACTCTAACCTCCCCAGTGCCCCCATTACATGATCTTCTTGTAAGGGTAGGTTGTCTTAAAAGGATTCTTCAAAGGTTGTAAACTCAACCCTGAACAGGTCCAAAGACCATGGCCAATAGGAGGTGACCGCCATCACCAAGGACTTGGTTATGGAAGGCAGTGAGGCTGCCACTCCAGCTTCTCCCACATGTGGTGTGGAGTAGAGTGGTCAAGGGCAGCAGTGCAAAGCAGGTTCCAAAGATGATTCCCAGTGCCAGATGGCCTCAATTCTGGAACATAGGTATCTTCTCATGCATTCATAGGAATAAATGGTTGATGATACTTTGGATATTAAGGTATTGAAGAAGATGAGACTGATATAGGTGGCCACTACAAAGGAGCAAGGTGAGTGGGATGATAAGTAGGATTGCATTCTTCTTAGAGGCTTTAACATGGGGAAGATTATCAAGTATGAATACAAGAAATCTTGGGACAACATGGATCTTCTATTCAAGGAAACCTTGAAGGATTTCCCCAACACTTAGCTAAATGCTACTCCCTCAGTTTTTTAGGGAAAATGATTCCAAAAAACTCACTCTTTTCTTTAACAAATATGTCTTATCTTTTGGTACCGAAACTATTTAGTTGTGAGGGTTCCCACTTTCCCCTTAAAAGTGCATGTTTTAATAAAAAATTAATATTGGATGGATATATATTAAGAATTAGGATTAACACGAAGGATTATTTCAAAACAACTCTATTTAATTTTTTTGGTAGTAAGATGAAATGTATGAGATAAACTTTTACATTATAAGATTCATTAATGTAGAGGTTATTTAGCTAAATAGGGATATAGGGTTAATTATTTATGCAATTATCTATGATGAATCTTTTTTGTTATTATTAATTTTTGGATATTAATGTTTTATTTATTTATATTAAGGTTTATTCATTTTTTAATTTATCATACCATGATAAAACAATTTTTGGTTTTAGTAATGATAGGAATAAAATATATTTATCCTTTTATATACCTTGTTGACAATCATAAGTTGATTATAGTTATTTAGGAATTAAATGTTCATATGTATCATTTGGTGTAAAAGACAAGATAATGTTAGAAACTTTTTAGAACTTATAACTAAATAATTAAATTGTGTTTATTTATTTGAATAACTACATGTAATTATATTTTATCATGTTATTTATATTGATAATAAAACAATCCATGATCTCTAAAAACTAGATCTTGAATTAAAATTTTATCATATTACCTAACATTTTAATGATTTAATGGTCTTATTTATCCTATAATAATTTATGTTTTTTGATCGCTAACTATATCATGGTCAATAACTTTCTACTGATTAATGTCATCAATCAATATCCATCGTTATTTTGGAATAAGTTATTTTCTCCATGTAAATATATTAACTTCCAAGTTATTTTCACTAATTTCAAAATCTAGTCGCATGTTACTCCAAATGGCCTTCATATTTCCCTTTAATTCTTTTCAAAATAAGGTTTTTATAACTCTTTTTACGAAGTGGGTTTTGAAAATAGGTGTTTTCAAATGTTAAAGTATTGATTACAGTCTTCAAGATAAAAAACTTATCATATAAATCATAAATTTTAGGAGGAATTTAATACCCTAATATTTTAAAATAAAACAATACCTAATATATTTCCTAACATGCAACATTGATCCTTAATTGAATTATGATATATAAAGAAAATATTATTATTTTAATTCAACAATTGTATCTTAATACTTTAATATGAAGGAATGAGTAGAAATGAATACATTATGAATATTTTATAGAAATTTTTTATATAATTCAGATTTATTTTTCAATTCATGATAATTAAGTACTCAATTTGCAGTAATGTCATTTTATGCTTCAAAAATATGTTTTCATAAAACATGGTTTCTATTTTATTTTATTAGATAATATTATAATTAATTTCAACCCATCTTACATATATAATTTAATAAAAAATATAGAATGTTTGAAATCATCATATTGAAATTTTCTTTTGTTAAAATTTTAGGATTTTTTTGAAAAGATTGACTTTTCAGTGAATAGTAAAAATTACTGATTTTTTTAGAAATCTTGTTTATTTTCATTGAAAATTACAATTATAATTTAAATTTTATTTAACATAAGACAATTATATTTTATTTATAAATAATATTATTAATTATAATTTAATCATCTTAATACATTATTTTGTAAAATTTCATTTTTTGGGTTCAAAAAGCATTGTTCTATAAAATATTTTCATTTTATTTTACATATTTTATTAATTTTTTTATACCTATATAAATTGAATCTAAAAAAATTTATTTCATATTTATAATTAATATTTTAAAATTTGGTAAAATTTTCAACTTTATTTTTGTTCATAATGAACTGTAACTGTCATAAATATTTGACACATTAACAAGGATAAATCATGTAATTAAGGTTGAAAATAATTTTATAAGGATTTAAAATCACTATAACACCATTATTACTTCTATTGGATGAGTATAGTACACCATTCAAATCCAATATTCTGTGATATGTGAACATTCTCAAATTTCTATTTGACAATGACATTAATATCATTTTATATAATGAATAAATATAAAATGTCACTCTATTTATTATAATGCCTCTAAAATTTTATCAATGTTATAAAAATAATTTTATATTCGGTTATATATGGTTACCTGAAATACTAATTATTTTTTATCATGGTAATCTATTTTTTATTTTCTGAGATGGAATAAATAACTTAATTACTCAAAAAACACTAACACAATTCATGTGGAAGAAATAGAATGAAAACATCTAAAGTATTTTTTTATTAAATATTTTTTCACATGAATTTTATGCTTAATAATAACATATAATTTAAGTTTTAAGACTTTATATTATAATTCCATAACTTCCTTGATATTTTAAATTCAACATATGTGAATAGTGCATGAAATTTCATTAAGAGTATTTTTGGGTTTTATAATATTTATTAGCTATTTTAAAAATAATAATAATTTTGAATAAGGACAAGTTTAAATTGAAATGGTCTAAAATTTAATTCATGGACCATTTATGATCCAATTTCTAACATATTTTTAACTTTATAATGCTTAATTATAGAAAAATATATCATCGCAGTTAAGGATAAAAAGGTTCCACAAGGAGTTAAAGTCAAGAGATAAGTGTTAAAATGACTAAAGAACATATCCAAAAAACCATCATATGATTTTATTTTAATAAAATATCATATTTAAATCAATATTAATACAATTTTTAAGAACTACTCAATGGGTGTGACTTTATAATATTTTAATTTTTTGAAAAATTACAAGTGATCCATCTATGCACTTATAAAATAACACTTCATATCTTCTTATCCTTACAATTTTTGAGAACTATAGATATACCAATACCTACCCAAATACCTTATTAACTTCCCTTCTCACATATTATTGGTCCTAGTTTTTATATAATACCATTCAAATAGGGAATAATGTGTCATGAAAAGGAGGTTTCGTAAAAAGAGTTATAGATTTTAACCAAATGATTTAGTTATATTTCATCACATACCACATTCAAAACACTTAAAAACATTATGATATTATGAAATCGGTATATTAAATATAAAAATATGTTATTATGTAGATATGATAATAGTAATCCATATCCTTTTTCATCGAATGATAAATGAAACTATTGTTAATTATTATAGTGGACTACCACCTCATGAACGAATGTAATTAATTTTCCTTCACCACCTCACATAGATGGATATATGAGTGATTTAATATATATATACATTATCTTCATGAAGTAATTAATATTCTATAAATATAAGATATAATCTATTTCCTTAACTTTTCATCCATTGAAAAAAGACAATGTCCTTTGGGCGTATGTGTGGATTACCACATCCACAAAGAGATGTGATTAGTTTTTCCACATCACCAAACATGGATGGTATATATAATTTTAATAATATAAATAGTTTAATATTAATTATATAATAATAAATATGGATTTTTAAAATTATACTTACCTTTTCCCTTCATCTTCATTGAAAAATGGAAACATTACTCATGTGTACATACAAACTACTATTTATATGTTGTATCATAATTCATTTTTCATAACCACATTATATAGATTATTATAAAATGATAATGAATATATAAAATTTAATTTTGAAATTATTATTATTATGGAGATTATTGAAAAATAACCATATTGGTGATGGTGAACATACTAAAGTCATTTTGAAATTATAAACTAATTGTTATGAAAACGCCTGACATAGACAAAAATGATTAATTAACTAAAAATTTCAATGAAATACATATAATTTTTTAATGATAAAATAATAAACCTATAAAAGTACCTAAAAAAATTAAATAATTAATATATGTTTATCATATATGTTTTAAAATACATATTTATAAAGTATGGACTTAAGGTAAGGGGTTTCTTATCTCATTTTCCATTCATTGTATTATAATTCTACTTCATTGACTATATTATACATTGATTATTAATGAAATGCCCATATATTATATTATTATGTATTTTAATTTTTTTATTTGTTTTTAAAATTGTAACAAGAAAACTTCTCATTGATTAATTCTCATTTCTATGAAATAATCATTGTATTGATTATTTGCATTGTCTCTTTGAGACATGTTTCATATTATGAACCTATATTATTTTATAAGGTGCTTATACTGACTATTGAGATATTATATTATGAATGAATATTTTATCATAATATTTAAATATCATTTTATATCCTCCTTTTCATGATACATTGAGTCAAATTCTATAAATGTTATAAGGGATTTCATGGTCTCAATTTTAATTCATTGAGTTATAATTCATATTTTACATCATTATTTATTTTTTATGGTGTACATACTACACCATGAACTTGTTTTAATGTATTAATTCATAGAAAATATGGATTTTTAGATCATTTTATCATTATTCCTTCAGTTTCTTTTTGATTCATGCATTACCAGAGTTGTAAGGGTTTCTCATCTCAAACATCCTCCTTTGAGACATAGTTTGAATGATGCACCTATATTCATTAATATAGTGTATATACTGACTCTAGAAATATAATATCATAATTTTTATTATATGAAAGTAATTTTTTATTATATTTTTCATTAATTTTTCTTGGTTTTAAAAGAGCATAAATGGTGTTCTATAAAAAATGTTTATTTAATGATTTTAAAGAATTTTAACCAAAAAATTTAAATATGTTAATTATATTATTTCCATAATTTTATTTTTAATATACATAAATTATTTACTAATTTTATTTTCTATTATCTTTTAACTTCCTATAAAAGGTTTTAAAAAGGAAATATATTAATGTTTTTGGCATGGGTCACTTTTGGATCTCTTTACAAATACTTGAAAAGAATGTTTATTTTTGACATTTAAAACTTGAGAATATTTTCTCAGTTTCATAAATATTCATTTTTTAAATCTTCCTTTATAAAAATACATGATTTTTTAAATAAAATCAATTTAATAATATTTACGAATTTTTAATTTTTAATGGCATTGAAGGAAAATGGTATTTTTCCCTATATTCCAAGTAACATTTTTATGTCCTTTAAAAGGTATTTTCATCAATTTCAAAAAACACTAATGATTCCTATGTTTCATTGGGGATAATATCTTATGATACCATTAACATACCATTTCAGAATATATCACAATGTTTATCTAAATATATTTTCAAGAAACCCATTTCTTTTACATAGGTAAATCAAGTTATGATAATTTTTGATAAAATGAAAGAATCATTATGTTTTATTTGATGATATGTTAATTAGATATTACTGATGAAATTAGTATTGGGGAGTGAACCCAATTCCTAATTAAAGTTTTCCAATATTTTATGGGTTGTTCTGTTATAACCCTTTAATGCATTATGTAATGAGATAGTGTTTACTAGATGGAAGTTACTCTTAAGAGACGACATAGTTATGCTAATCCTAATAGATAAAATATTTAATTGATTATAAGTTACTCCTATAATATGATATAGTTTATCAGTTATTAGTTACTCCTAATAGATATAGTAATTACTCTGATTAGTGATTGGATGATGAATAATTGATGAACCATGATGACTATATAGTTTTTGAATACATTCTATGAGTTTTAATGGATCATTTTCTGAAGGATTGTTTTCAAATGGAATATGATTCTTGATGTATATGACTATTGTATTATATTAAATCATTATTCCATGTATCATGATTTATGATCTAGGATTTTTAGGGGAATGAATTATCTTATGTTATGCTTATGAAAATTTATTATGTATTCATACCCATAATCACACCTTTTTATCACTAATAACATGCAATTGTTAATGCTTATGTTTACCCTTACTCATCATTTAACCTCGCTCTACTTATGTTATCCACTTCCCATGGTTATGAAGAATGATATTAAATGGATTGTTTCTATAAAGGGTTTATGTGTGAATAATTTTTCTAGAGTTGTTAAAGAATTAATGTGGAATAATAAAGGTTTTATATAGTTGAAAAAATTATCTATTTAACTTATCGGTATTGTAATATAAGAGTGTATCATAATTCTCTAAAATTATATACATAAAAAATACTTGGGTATGTAAGTTATATGATCCCTACCTTTTCTGAAGATGTATTAGGATTTTTTATAGGTACTCTTTTTCCTTGTTTTGTCTAATTTTTGTTTGGGTGTTACCTTAGCGAGTTTTTGGGTGAAATTGGAAAAAATTAGAAGGAGAGGTTTAGCATGGTTGGCGCACAGTTTTCCCAAATGTTTTCCCACCCTAGAAAACCATTAAAACTTGAACAGAGGGGATTCACATGGATGGCACATAGTTTTTAAAATCATTCACCCTATTATGAGAAACCGTGCACCCCCCCTAGAAGAGGCTCACAGTTTGGAAAACCGTGTGCCACTACTCAGGAAACCATGTGCATAAATTTAATTAACCAAAAAATTAAATTTTAAAGACCTGATCCCCCATATTAACCCCCAAATAGACCCCAACTTAGCTCTAACATATTCCCTTATTTTTTGGAGGTTCCTGAACAAATTCCTAAGTATACCGACCTCCGTTCTTCATGATTTGAAGATCAGATTGGAGATCTAAACCTCTCTCAGTAAGTAAATCTTATCCCGTGTGGTTTCCTTCCTATTTATCATTATTCTCTCATCATTTGAGGGGAATTTTTCCTCTATTTTTGTGGCCCTAAATCTAGGTTTTATGGGTCTTGATTTGTTCGATCTTGGATATAGAATTCAGATCTAGATCTCATTCTCCATCATGATCTTGACTAATCTGCTTAAATTGAGGATTTTTGTTTGCAAGCATTTGGCAATTATTTGAGGTAGGTTTTCAATTATTCAAATCCCAAAGAATTTATTTCAAGTACATGTATTTAATTTTATAATTTCTATTGGATGATTATAAATCGAATTTCTTAAAGAGAATTAATTATTTTTTGTAAGTTAATTAATTAAGGTATTGTGAATTGGAATAATTAATTGTTGAATTAATTATGAGATATTTAGGTTTTTGATTTGTATTAATTAATTTATGAATTAATTAATTGGAATTGGTGTGATTTTGCAATTGATTAAATTGGAATAATTAATTTTTGAATTAATTATAGGATATTGTGATTATTAAATTGGGTTAATTAGTTAATGAATTAATTAATGAGAATTGTTTTAAAAATGAAATTGATTTAATTTGATCAATTAATTATTGAACTAATTAATAGATGTTTTGGTTCTATAATGTGATAAGACGGTTAATATTGATTAAAATTGATTGATGAGATATATATGATATTGTGATACATGTGATAAACATTTGTGCAACATGGTCTGCCACATAAAAATATCATAGTGATGAATTGATTGATAAATGTGTGTGAGACATGGTATACTGCATCAAAATCCCATAATAAGAAATTATTGATAAATGAGGTGTGGGATATGGATTGAAGATCCAAATACCCATAGGGTGTTAGACACGACGTTCTACACACATGATTTGGCACTCAACTATGGTTCTAAGTGCCCATGATAAGATTTAATGAGATGATGAGTGATAATCATGGTATTGTGATGTGGTTCATACTACAACATGGGCCAAAGCAGGTATTGAGGGTTCGAGTGTCCTTGGGAACCCGAGGGTTTATGTGGTTAATTTAAAGAATAATAAATGTGATAAATATTTACTTAGGAATTGTGATTTATTATTTATAAAACTATATACACTATTATTGATTGGATATTGTTTTATAAATCATTGTTGGTGGCCTACTATGTTGTACTCACACCCTACTCAGGCTACCTGATCGATACTTGAATAGATTTCATAGTTGCAGGACATGATAAGGGAAAGAGACTCATATTAAATGGATGAGTTGGGATGAATCACGGGAGAGGGAACCAAAATTAGTATTGGGACCTTCTTGGGAGTTGTCACTGTATTTATTTATTTTGGGTTTTTCATATTGTCACTTGAGACGTATTGGCATGACATATATACATTTTAGTTTGGATATTGTATTTCTATTTTAGTTATCATGTGATACTGGAATTTCATGTTTATTTGGTTATATAATTTGGTTATTCTTATTTATTTCCATTGTTGTGCTACTTTTATAATGAGGGTATAGTCTCCCCATGATCGATATTGAACCTCGTTGCTATTCAGTAGCCTTTGGTTTATGGGGAGGTGTTCTTGAGGTCATATACTGAACTGTCAAGGGGCACCAGTGTGTGGCACCCGGGTCGGGCCTTTAAATAGTGGTATCAAAGGAGTTTCTTTTATTTTATTTTTTCCTACTATTTTGGAAAGTTAGAAAGGAGAATACGTTGATTCAAGCATTGGTTTAGAACTCATGCATGGGATTAGGTAACCCATGTATGATAATAACAACTAAGTACCCAAGGTGGGATTGTTGTTACTAATATGTGTTGTTATAGTTGATGCAATTTCACATTGAGTAATGAATTCTTTTTTGTGATATGATTATTATTTCTGAAATTTTGTAAGATTTGAATCATAGACTAGAATGGAACGAGATGTGAGTAAGACTACATCATTCTAGGCACTCAAGATTATTTTTGCGATATGCATCATTTTAGTAACACATGGGAAAATGAGTTTTGTGTAAGTGGTTGAAATTGAACTGTTTTTCCTTGATCATGTGTTTGAATTGAAAAATATTCCTAATATGAAATTGATAATTTTAAAATGATGAAAAATGGGAATAAATGGGTTTCTAATAAGAAACTTGAGTTAGATAATGTGTTTACTATTTTTTAAACATGACCTAGATGTAGGATGGTTAAGGGTAGTGATATCACCTCGGTTTTGACCATATGGCGGGGTTTGGGGAATATCATGTTAAGGATATGTGAATCCCTTATTGTTAGCCATAGTAATGTTGTGTTATGTTTCCAAAGACATGTGCTTATAATTTGATAGATATGCCTCCCTGATGACACTTTTTGACAGGATGATAGGAGGATATGGATGGAGATGATCATACAGTAGTAGAACCAGAGTCATCGATAGTGATAGGTGAGGAAGTAGGAGAGAAGTTCCATGATAACTTTTATTAGTTTATGAAGTTTATGGTGATGGAACCAGATCAGGTTTTGAAGATAATTCCTGATCTGACATGGGAGTTTTAGTTGAAAGACCCTCTGACTTTCACCAGAGACAGTGAAAATGAAGCATCAAAGTTTTGGATTGAGTCTGTAAAGACTACACTTGACCATTTAGATACTCCTGCTAAGAAGAGGGTTAAGTTGGCTACTTATATGTTACAAGTATTAGTGAAGCACTGGTAGGATGTTTAGACTCAGATCAGATGGTATGGAAGGACTTTCAGGAGAAGTTTGTAGAGAAATTTTATCCAGAGATACTAAGGAAGGAGAGGGTAACTGAGTTCATGTGGATGACTCAAGGGAGTATGTCCATGATGGATTACACTGGTCTCTTCACTAACTTACAACAATTTACTCCATATTTAGTAGGGGATGAGATATCTATGACAAGGCATTTTCAGGATGAACTTAAATGTGATATTAATTCCTAGGTTAACATATTAAATTTAAAGAACTTTTCTTTGGTGGTGGATCAAGCTCTCATAGATGAGGGTAGCTTGAAGGAGGATTTTAATGGAGGAGATATGGTTATTTCTGAACAATCAATAGGTATATATTCTGAGAGTAGGAAGCATTGTTATGAGAATTCTGGCTTGGGGGATAGTAGGAAGAGCGACCAAGTGAAAAGATCAGTTACTTAGGATTTGACGTGAGTTATTTTACACTAGTTCAATAGGACAACCCACTATCATAGACACTATTAACAACCACCAATAGAGTGAAAAACTTATGATAGGATGGGTCATCTATAAAATTTTTTCAGGAACCCATGATATATGGGTAATGATGGAGAAGCTAGAAAGAATCAGAGTGTAGGAAGGGGATATTCTACACCATATTAGTTGGGAAGTTGGAGTACTACTAGCCATGGCAGTCGAGGTAGTGGATTTCACCGAAAGTGTTCCTATATTAGAATAGTTTCATAACTTAGGGGACTCATACTGCTTCACAAGGAAGAGGGGAAGGACTGTTTCATGTCATTAAACCTATATTGGTGGATAGAAACCCTGTACCGTCGATAGTTAGAGGTACTATTCTTATAGATTCTGTGCTTTCTAGTTCCTTATTTGATACATGTGCCTATCATTACTTTATATCTACACAAATTGTAAATGGTTTGAACATGGAGGTAGAGTTTTTGAGTGGGGTGTTAACGATACATACACATTTAGGGGTTTGATCTAGACACATCTGTTTGTGCAATGGGTGATATCTCAAGGTTGGAGAGTATCCTTTTAGTTGGGATATTTTTATTCTTGACATGCCAGGCTTTGACCTAATTTTTGGTATGGACTGTTTAATATCATACTAAGACCACAAAGATTTTTTTAGGAGAGTGACTTTTAAGTCTACTAATGGTGAAAATTACATTCACCATGGAGAATGAGATATACATGTAGGATGTATAAGTCCATTTCACCGATAACTAGGGGAGATCACCATCCAGGTTGTTAGTCTATTTATGGATGACAGAGGTGTGAAGCATGATGTATTAAAAACCATAATATATAGGTTTTAGGATCTATTTCCTGAATAATTATTAGGGATTACACCTGAGAGATATTTGAAATTCATGATTAAGGTCATACCAGGGTCTGAGCCAGTTTTTATTCCACCATACAAAATGACACCTATAGAGCTTTAAGAGCTCAAGAATCATCTATAAGAGTTAGAGGATAAGTGGTTTATCCATTTGAGTATATCACCTTGGGGTTATCAAGTCTTGTTTTCAAAGAAGTATGAAATGACCTTGTTCTTGTGTGTTGACTATTAGAAGTTGAACCAGATGATTGTGAAGAAATAGTATCCTCTTTCACACATCAAAGACCTTTTTGACCAGTTTAGGGGAGCTTGTGTCTTCTCAAATATTGACTTGAGATCAGGGTATCATCAGTTGAGAGTTAGACCTTATAATATATCAACGACTTATTTCAGAAGTAGGTATGGCCTATATGAGTTCTTCGTGATTTCATTTAGGCCGAAAAACACGCGAAAAATGTTCATGGAACCAATGAATAGAATCTTCCATCTGTATCAGGATAAATTTGTTTTTGTGTTTGTGGATGAAATATTAGTGTAATCTAAGACTCATGAAAATCATTCCCAAAATCTTAAAATCATCTTGAGTAAAATTAGATATCATCAGCTATATGCCAAGATATCTAAGTGTTAGTTTTGGATTGATCAAGTACACTTATTGGGCCACATCATCTTAGAGGAAGGTGTGTTAGTGGACCTAGATAAAGTTCAGGTAGTGGTTTATTGGGAGCATACCAATAATTTTTTCAATATTAGTATCTTTCTAGGATTAGATGGATATTATCAAAGATTCATACAAGAATTTTCCTGATTATAATCACTACTTTTGGGCTTGACCAAAAGGGGATGAAGTTTGAATGGTCGGAATCATGTGAGAATGAATTACATGAATTGAAGAAGTGTTTGATAATGACACCAATATTGATCCTCCCTAAGCATGTTGATAGGTATACAATGTTTTATGACACTTTTGGGATCAGTATTGGAGTAGTGTGATGCAAGGAGATTGTGTTTTGGCGTATGGGTCATGGAAGTTGAGGCCACATGAGTGGAAATACCCTATGCACGACCTTGAGTTAGCATCAATTGTTTATGATTTGAAGTGTTTTCAACATTATCTATTATATGTGAAGTTTATTATTTTTATAGATCATAAGAGATTAAATATATATTTTCACAGTGAGACATGAATCTATAGTATTGGAGATGGGTTGAGTATATGTATTCATTTGATATTGATCTAGAATATATGCCTGGAAATGGAAACAGTGTGGCTAATACCTTAAGTAGGAAAAATAATAATAAAGCAGTTCAAGAGTCTAGTGATGAGTGGAAGATGGTGAATTTACTGGCTGAGATGCATATTGTAGTTCAGAAGAGTTAGGAGCAGATGACTCTCATATCCGTTTTAGTGGAGTCTACACTTTTGAGTTAGATCAAGGATATATAGTATGAAGATATGAAAATTTTTTCATTGAAGGAAAAAATTGATGGTGGGGAGTCACATTTAGATTGGAGCATATATGAGGATGATTTCATCTATGTTAGAAATATTTTTGTTGTGACTATGAGTATACATGAAGAGTTGATGTGGTAATTTCATAAATTGAAGTGGGTGGTGCATCCAGGTGCGACCAAAATGTACCATGACTTACGATGGAAATTTTGATGGATGGGAATGAAAAAAGAGATATAAGGGTTTGTGACATGATACTACACCTTATAATAGGTGAAGGATGAGCATCAATGACCTGCAGGTTTACTACATCCATTTCCCATTTTGGAATGGAAGTGGGATGAGGTTACTATGGACTTTGTGGTGGGTCTCCCAAGGACGCCTCAGAAGAATGATACTATTTGGGTGGTTGTGGAACATTTTAAAAAGGTAACACATTTATTGCTGATATATGAGACTTTATCAAATGAACATTTGGGAGACTTATATTTTTGAGAGATAATACATCTGTACAGGGTGAAATAGACTTTAATTTTAGACCGTGACTCATCTTTTACCTCACACTTATGGCATGTCTTACAGAAATCTCTTGCCATATGAGTTTTACTAAGTACATCTTTCAACCCATAGACATATGGGTAGTTAGAGCTTACTATACTGGTGCTTGAGGATATACTTTGGGCATGTGTCCTAGACTTTGGTAGGTCATAAGAGAAGCACCTAGATTTGGCGGAGTTTAGCTATAAAAACAGTTATTAGGCGATGATTAAGAAGAAACTATATGAGACTCTCTATGATAATCCATGAAGATCACCTCTATGTTAGATGGAGTTATGTTAGTCATAGTTTTTGGGATCGAGTCTTGTGAAAGATATGTTAGAGAAGCTTCATCTGTTTCAAAAGCATACGGCTAAGACTCTGAGTAGGCATAAGTCATATGATTATAGACCTCAACGACCCCTATAGTTTGCATAGGGTGATCATTTATTCCTTTGGATGTCTCCTGAATTGGGTAATCATAGGATATATATATAGGGTAAGTTGTCACCTAGGTTTGTTGGACTGTTTGAGGTTGTGGATAGAATCAGGATGATGGCATACCGATTGGCTCTTCGACAGAGATATAACACTATGCATGATGTATTTCACATGTCACAACTTTGACTGTATAACCCCGAACCTTCTCATCTGATAGATGTGGATGATATTGAGCTTGATATAGATGCGTAATATGAGGAGCATCTAATAAATGTGTTGGATTTTAGTGATAAAGTGTTGTAGAGAAATACCATGCCGATAGTTCTTGTATTGTGGAAACATGGTCATGTTCAGGAGGAAACATGGGAGAGAGAAGCAGATATGTGGCCTTAGTGACCCGATCTTTTTGACTCGGAATCTTAGGGATGCTTGAGAGTACAACTCGAAGATGACCTATTATAAGGTGGGGAGATTGTAAGATCCTGACCTTTTTTGAAGATGTCTCAGGCTCTTTTACATGTACTCTTTTGCCTTGTTTTGAGTAATTTTTATTTGCGTATTACCTTGGGGTGTTTTTGAGTCAAATAGAAGAAAATTGGAAGGAGGAGAGGTTATACACAGTTGGGGTACAATTTTTCCAAATTGTACACCCATTCCATAAAACTGTGCGAACACAAACAAAGGGGATTCACACAGCTGGTGAATAGTTTGTCAAACTCTGTTCCCTATTAGGAGAAACCATGACCCCTAAGAAGAGGTGCATGGTTAAGGTTCACAATTTGGAAATCCATGCACCTCTTCCTAGGAAACCATGCATGTAGTTTTAATTAACCCAAAAATTAGATTTTAAAGACCCGGACCACCTATATTAACCCCAAATTGATCCCAACTCAGACCAAACCTATTCCTCTCATTTTTGGATGTTCCCAAATGAATTAATAATGCTCCCAACATTGAATTCTCACGATTTGAATCCTAGATCAAAGATATTCACCTCTCTTGGTAAGTGAATCTTATCCCATGTGGTTTCCTCCCTCTTTCCTGTTCTTATAGTATCCTTTAAGGGAAATTTTCCCTCTACTTTTGCGGATCTAGATCTAGGTTTGATGGATCTTGATTTGTTTGATATTGGATCTAGGATTTAGATATAGATCTCATTATTCATAACATTCATGATCATTCTGCATAAATTAGGGATTTCCATTGGTTAATGTTTATCAATGATTTGAGGTAGGTGGTCTATTATTCAAATCCTAAAGTATTGATTTCATGTAAGTGTATGTAATTATAGAATTTATATTATATTATTAGAAATTTAATTTCTTAAATTGAATTAATTAATTTGGTAAATTAATTAATTAATGTATTCTGAATTGGAATAATTAATTATTGAATTAATTATAGAATATTGAGATTATTTATTTATATTAATCAATTATTGAATTAATTAATGGTAATTTTTTTTTTGTTTTTCAATCGATTGAATTAAAACAATTAATTGTTGAATTAATTATAGAATATTGAGATTGTTTAATGAGGTTAATTAATTGTTGAATTAAATAATGAGAGTTATTGTGAAAATTCAATTGATTTATTTGGATTAATTAATTTATGAATTAATTATTAGATGTTTTGGTTGCAGAATGTGATAATTAGGTTAATTTTGATTAACCTTGATTTATGTGATATATGTGATATTATGATATATGTGACAAACATGTTTGTGATATGGTCTACTGTATCAAAATCCCTTAGTGATAAATTGATTGATAAATGCGTGTGGGACATAGTTTGATACATAAAAATCCCATAGTGATGAATTGATTAATAAATGTGTGTGGGAAATGGTCTGATGCATTAAAATACCATAGTGAGGAATTGATTGATAAATGTGGTGTGGGATAGGGACTAAGGCTCCAAATACCCACGAGCTGTTAGACACAATGTTCTACACCCATGAGTTGGCACTGGACAATGGTTCTAAGTGGTTGTGATATGATTGAATTAGATGATGAATGATAATAATGGAATTGTGATCTGGTTAAGACTCCAGCATGGGTCGAAGTAGGTATTGAGGGTTCAGGTGTCCTCTGGAACCCAAGTGTTTATTTAGTTAATTTAAAGAATAATAAATGTGATAACTGTTTACTTATGTTTTTTATTTATTCTTTTCACAACTGAAAACACTGTTATTGACTAGATATTGTTTTAGATTTCGTTGGTGGTGGCCTACTGAGTTGTACTCACATTCAAATCAGGTTTCTTGATCAGTACTCAAATAGATTTCATGGTTGTAGGATAGGATAATGGTAAGAGCCATATGTTAGATGTATGATTCAGGATGGATTATGGATGAGGGAACCGAACTTGGTATTAGGACCCGCTTGGGAGTTGATAGTGTCTTTTTTTATTTTGGGATTTTCATATTGGCACTTGAGACATATTGGCATGAAATATATATAATATAGTTTAGATATTTTATTCCTATTTTAGTTATCATGTTATACTAGTATCGTTTAGTTATTTGGTTATATCATTTAGATATTCTTATTTATTTCCATTTTTGTGATACTTTGATAAATATGGTATAATCTACCCATGATCGATATTGACCCTCACTACTATTCTACAACCTCTGGTGTATGGGGAGGCATGCTTGAGGTCATGTAGAAAACCCACTTGGGTCATCAGTGTGTGGTACCCGGGTCGGGACGTTACATAAGTCATCAAATATTTTTGTTTCATATTATATTTTATAGATTTATAAAATTAGTCCATGTTTATTTATATTATACACTTGTAATAATTATGTTTTTATCCCTATATCACATGGTGTGAGTTTAGGGATGTTATAAGAGTGTTATTTGATTATTATATTTTATGATATGCACTTGAATGTATAGTTACTAATGATAGTTTATTCATTATTTGTGTTAATGCTGATACATAATTTAATAATAAGATTCAACTTAATAAATAATCAAACACTTATTGTTAGTTTTTTTAGTAAAATCCATATTCTTGGGGAGACCATTTATGTTTGGTCTCTATCTCCTGATTGTTTTCTTTGTTTTATAGATTGATTTTTCATTCTGATATCTATGAGGGAGGATTTTATGGATAGTGTACATCGGTTTAGTTAGTCATTATACCATGGGAAATCCAATTTGTTTCATTATATGATTCTTAGATATTGGTGGCCTAGGATGATGCAGTTGGATATATATTTTATTTCACAATGCCTTACCTACTAAAAGATTTAGGTAGATAACCATAATCCTGCTAGTTTTATATTAAAAATAATCATTCTCATAATGAAGTGGGGTAATATTTATATGGGTTTCATTTTAATTCTACCTTAGACTGGTAGTTGGAGGGATCTGATTTGGGTGACTATTGAATGAATCATGATATTAGCATATTTATTTTTTATTAGGGAGATTCTAAAAATGGAATAGATTATAAACATATATTTCAAAGATATTATAATACTCTAGAGAGTAACTTTTATAGCTATTTTTGAATGGGATCCTTATTTAACATGTAAATTAAGGAATGGTTTAAAAGAGTTGATGTGTATCATTTTAAAATTTATCATGGCATATCACCCTCATATGGATGGGAAGACTAATTTATCCATTAATATTCATGAGGATATGCTTTGCGTATGAATGCTTGATTTTAAATTTCATTGGGAAAAGAGACTTCCCTGGTTTGAATTCAACTATAATAATATCTATTAGGATATTATTAAAATAGATCTCATTAATTATTGGTGTTTGAATTCATGCATATCTACTTTGTGTTTGGTGTATTTCAGAAAATGGACTTCGGTTGGATCAAGACCTATTTTAGAGATTACAAAAAAGGTGTAATTGATCTAAAATTGGTTAACTAAAGCTCATATTCTCCTGAAATCCTATTTGAATAGTCATCTTCACCCAATAAAGGTTTTGGTAGGTTATATTGTTTTTTATAGGGTTTCACCTTATTTAGGACATCATCATTTAGTTATGTAGGTTAAGTTGGCACTAAGTTTCATTTTCCATTTTGAGATCATTGAATGACATTGAATGGGGCCTTATCAATTAGAAATTTCATCTCTCTTGACATCAATCCATTAAGAGTTTCATGTTTTTCAATCTAAGATTAATCAATAATACCATTTTATATTGATTGATTGGAGGGATATTGATCTCGATCCCAATTTCTTAGTGGTTGAGTATCCAGTTCAAATTATAGATCCCAAGGATAAGGTTATGTATGGTAAAAAAATTCCTTGGTCTATGTAATTAGGCAATGAATACTGGATTAACACAATATGTGGGTATGGGATTAATTTTTGTTACAATAGTTACCCTGTATTTTTATGATTCTATAATCTTGATTTATTTTGAGGTATAAAATGATTCATGGTTTGGATAATTGTGAACCCCTCCATGTTAAAAGTTTGTTTTTATTTTTGGATTCATTTATATACTTTGAAGTTATAATGTATTTTGGTGGTCAAGTGTCAAGAATTTATAAATTTTTTAGTAATAGATCATGTGAATGATCTAAGAGTGATTAATAGTAACAATGTAGAAACCATTATCTATGTCTCTATTGGTTCCAATAGAAATTTAATGGTTTTAGCCTGGTTTTTCTAACTATGAATGTTTCCAGTCAAACCATTCTCATGCAGAGGTTTTGGACCAGAGTAGATGGGTTTTAAAACCTTTATTATATTCCTAGGTAAAATTTTGCTTCTATATTGAAGGGATAACATCTACATTATATATATAACACAGTTTTTCAAATCGTGTAGCCTTACCATTCAACCCATGTAAGTTTTATAAAATTATAAAATTAACATGATACACTAAGTCATTTTTATCTATAATATCCACCTAATCTATCCTTAGGTTTAACAGAACTCTCATTGATTCTATAAGGAATTCTCCCCTTGGTCACATGGTAATTCCCTAAATTTTTCTATGGATGTCTACATGTTATGTATGGATATCGTATTTTTTTTTATCCCATTCTCTCTAGATCATATCTTTATCTCTTTATCCCATGTCTAATTAGAATCCTAATGGGGTGTGATTATAGGATATGCATGTTTTTATTAGAATATGATTATTTTTATTTGGATATATACTTGTTATGACATGATATCTTCATTTCTAGTAACTGTTTTCAAAGGAGACTACGTTTTTTGACCCACCTGAGAGGCGAGGGTCTCTATAAAATAGTTCTATATTGTGGAATAACTCATTATTATTTTATTTTACTTTAGTTTTTATTATAATTTTTTTAATTAGTATATATGAGGGAGATTTTTTTGAAAGAAACACTTTTATCATCCAAAATGGGGTTAAATGGGGGGTTTTCATTAAAAACAGTTTTATGCACATTTGGTATTTTAAAAAATGACTCAAATATGGTTATTATTTCAATATGGGTTTTTAATCATGGTATATGTAATGTATGACATGTAAAAATAATTTTTTTTGGTATTTTAGAAATTTTTTTCATGAATGTTTTGGAAAAAAGTATCACATTAGGATCCTTGGGTGAATTGGGTTATTGATATATGAAAACCATAATGATTGTGCCACTACATGGAATTGTGGATAAGTTCTCATTATATTTTTTTAGATGATGGTTTTACTATACTGGAATTCTATTGAAACTCTTAGTATCCTAATTATCTAAATTATTTCATCTTGGGGTTCTTTGTGTGTCCTAGTTTTATATTCCTATAGACTAGAGCCCATTTTTGATTGAATTTACAGTTTTTTTTTTGAAATATTCATTCCATGATATATCTATTTTTTAGATAAAATTCTTATTTAATACTTTCCTCTATGTTATCTATAATGTTTTTTTCCATATTATTATTTCTTGGTTTATGGATTGTCTTTATAATAACCCAGAACCCACACTCTTGGATTCAGTGCTAAATTCATAAAATTTTTATTTTTTGATTTTATACTAAATAAGGTGAACCAATTTTCTCTAATCAAAACATAGAACATAAAAAAATAAATATTATATAACTTAAATAAACATGGACCTTTTAGGTTTAGTATTTTAGATAATTTGGATCAACTCATATCAATATGGATTCATAAACAACTCTTTCATAAAGATGAACATTATCTCTAGTTATAACTAGATTTTATTATTTCGTATTAGGCTATCAATATCATATATATAAAAGAACCTCTAGACATAATTCGTTAAACCTCATTCTATATAACATGGGGAAAAGGAAACATAAGAAGTGTGAGATAAAATAATCAGTATGGGTTGACATAAGAATTAGTAATTGAATGTCATAAATGATATTACAAAGTGCATAAGGGTATGATGACATAATCATAGTAAATGATATAATCATAAACAAAAATATACCCATCAATACCTGGATCATCAAATAAGAAAACATGGAAAATGAAAGATTTATTAGAATCAATAATGACAAGCCATGTGATATCAATAATGATCATAAGAAACATTATAAAACCATAGAAATAAATTAATACACTTTTTGGTAACTTGGATAATTACATTCATAAAACCCTTTCAATACTCTTTTAATTGGAATAACCATATGAAAAACATCCAATTTGATTAATACCCAATGTATTGGAGAGACATCTAGGTGTACCCATTGTATAAGATATAACGGGCTCACTAATGTTATAAGGGATTCCCCATTGTATAAGCTATAATGAGATCAACCATAACTATTTGGGCCACCCCATCATATAAACTCTAATAGGATCACCTAGTACTATTTAGGCTTCCCCATCATATAATATATGATGGGATCACAATGAGCTATCTAGGACGCCCCAAATATAAGTTGTAATAAGATCACCCAATTCTATATGGGCCACCCAATCATAAAATATGTTCAATAATCATAAATAAAGTACGTAGATATTTGAACTCATTATAAAACTCATAAAAAATAGTATTCCTTTCCTAACTTGATTAACCCATGAAAAAAGGGTTCCATAACAATCTCTTTAAAAAAATATTAATCCATCAAGAGAAAGAATGAGGATGGTATCAATACTAAATATCCCCAATGGAGGATAAGTTAAAATGATGTTTGTTGATTTTTATTAATGTAAATACCATTAAATTTTCATTAAAAACATTTTTAGGAAAATATCCTTTTCATTTTGAAAATAACTATTTAAAACATAAAATATTTTGAAAATAATTTTCATTAAAAAAATAGAAACATATAAAGAAAGTTTTAAAAATAATTTAAAATATTTATCAGGGGAAATTTTCATTTGGTTTAAACAAATTCTCAATTTGTTTTGAAAACATTTTAAGAAAAAATGGTTTTGGAATAAAAAGAGTTTTTAAGCAAAAAAGATGATTTTTAATAAAAATATTATTTTGAACCCTTGAGTACATAAGTAGAGGAAAGTGAAGGAAAATAATGAATTATCATGACATAAACATAGGATAATATAATTAATTTATTTTTTAGATTTAGATAATAATATCTAATAATTGGAAACATAATCATAAACAACCCTGATAAATGATGAGATTGTAACATAATTCTCTTACTACATTGGTAGCTTTGAATCCTTATCCTAATAAAATAATAACATTATATGAAACTTATAATATCATAAAAATATGGATATTCATGATATAATATATCAAATAACATGTATATACACCTCATAAAATAAGATAGGTTTATTATATAACATACATCTCAAAGAAGGAAAATTGAGACAAAAAGCTTTTACTGCTTTGTTAACATTGAAATTGTAAACCCTATGAAATAGAGATCATAAAATAGACATGTAAATACCCTTAAATTTAAGTATAATGATCATAAAATACATTAATGGGTAGTATATACACCACGCAAAAAATTAAGTGGTGAATATGGCATATATCTCACAAAAATAAAAGTGAGGTGGGAAAACCCATACCTTGAGTCTGACACATCATGTGTGTCTTTATAATATTGAATAATAAACTTATTTTAATAATTTAATTTCTTTATAAAATTTATCTAGTTTATTATTAATTTTATTTTACTTATTAACATGTTATATATAATTACTTTATCAATTAATTTTACATTTGATATTTTGACCATCCACAATATATGTGTCAAAAATAAATTTGGTAGGATGAATATGGTCAAAAGGTCATTATTTAAAAATATCCACAATAATAATCATGAAATAATTAATATATTTATATATAAGTTATAGTTTTTAATCCCATCATGAAATATGGTTACGAAAAATGAACTAACATTACGATCATAGTGACTGTAGGATGTATGTAAGCATGAGTAACCTTTCAATTTTTCAATGATATTTACATAAATAAGGTAAGTAATTTTTATATTTAAATAATTATCATAATATTATAAATAACATATTATTTAATTTTATATACTTATTGTCACAAACTAAGCTGGGGTTCCATCCAAACCGACACCCGACCCAACCCGTAGCATGGCCCAAAGGGAATTCCTGATCCCCATAGGCTGACATCTAGTTCCAGGGTATCAATAATACACTTTGGGAAATATTTCCCCCATGTATATAAAAATAAAAAACCCACAAGAAGAAAACATCACATAACTGATAATCATGACGAAACAAGATACAAATATTTTCGGATTCAATGTTTTAAAACTTCAACTAATACCAAAAATACCAAAATGAAAAGGAAAAAACTAAAATATCCCAAAAACCTCCATGTAATAAGAGGTCCATCACCCTCAATCCACCATCACCAACAATTTCATGTAGTGGAACACTAAAAACCAAATCCACCATCATCACTATGGAACATATTACCTTTACCTTGGTCTTACATAACAAAGTCTACATACTCTCAAAGGTTTATGTAGGGTGTGATCCAAATCCCAGTAAGATTCTACCCAAAGGAGAATATTCCATGATATAAAATTAGAATATAAATCAATATTCACATTTCTACAATAAAATTTGAAAACATTTTCGAGGAACATTTTAAGGAAAACAATTTCAGGATAACACTTTTAAAGAAAACCTTTTCTCAAAATAAACTTACTTTGAAACCATAATGTACATAAGGTCTACCATATACCAACGATTAGATCCAAATAAAAAAGGCATCATTTCACAAGAGAGCACCATGGGAAACCCCTATAGGTAACTAGCACAAGTGAGACCCTATCAAACTCATACCTCGACGATCAAAATCATCTAACTAAAACCAATAGCGTCCTCATGCATGAGCCACTTGAGGGGAACACATCCCAAGGTCTAGTGGTATCCATATCAAAAGACAAAACCAAAAAAATTTCCATGCATTATAAACTAGATGTGATCAAATTACATGGTTTAGTGGTCTCCAATCATATCACATGTTTAGTTAGTGTTGTAGCATCAACCCATCTAGAAGAAACTGAGCCTTGTCCCCACCGAATCAACTCATGTACTAGTTATAATTCCCTAACTAGATACCTGGGATTTTCTTTGTGCTCAAATTCCATTTCAAATATCAAAAAAACCATCACTTTCACATTCACATTCACATTCTGAGCATCATGATCATATATGAAAAATAATTCTTTCACAAGAACATTCATCCAATAATAAAAACTCATATGAAAATCACCATTTTCATAAAAAATACACTTTCATATTCACACATGAACTGAAACCATTTTAAAATACATTTCTCACCACTTTCCCAATTCATGAAATCCATTTGGAAACACAAAAAAGAGAACATATGAAATCTAACCATTTATATGGGAAAATCCCCTTTCAAGTCCACACACAAACCAAATCCATTTTAAAATATGTTTCACATCACTTAAAAAATTTAAAAACTACATTTATGGCACACAAAAAATAATCTCACATGAAAAAAACCAATTTCTTTTAGAACAAAAAATTTCAACACATGTGCACCTTCAAATCCCCTTGAAAATACATTTCAAACCTTTCCACACAAATCATAAAACTCTTTCAAGAATCACCACAATAAAGCACACATGAAACATAACCATTTTTATTTTAGAAAATAAACTTTCATCACATATGCTTCTCAAAAACTTTTTAAAACATATTTGGAACCACACAAACATTTAATAAAAAACATTTAAACTACCATGAAAACAATCCAAAATCATATAATAATGTAAAATCATGGAACCACCTACCTCAAGCTTGGAAACTTCTAGAATATAGTAGAAAAACACAACCACAACTCAACAAGAACCTATAAATGCAAGATCAAACAACAAACATCATGATTCCACACAAAAAAACAAGTCAGCCCCTCATTATCTGAAAAAGACCACTCAAAAAGAATAACCCAAGGAAGAGGGAAGAGAAACCTTGAAATAAAGAAGAAACCAATAAAAAAGGGACTTACTTGATGATTTATTGAAGTTACCACACAAAAACCACCCAAAAATTAGAGTTCAAGAGGTCTAAGAAGGAGTGGGGAAGCTCCTAATGCTATAAATCCCTTATGGTTCGTATTAGGGTTTATTTGGGGTTAAATATGAAGAGGTTAGAAGAGTAGTTTTCTAATTTCTAATGACATTGAAATGTTTCATAGTTAAGACCGCACGATTTACCAAACCATGTGGAAACTATGTGTCCCTCTATGTCCAAGAGTAACAAGGCTGCACAATTTCTTGGGGAATGAAACACAACCATGCGACAAGCTGTGAAACCTAGATAGTGACATTATCCAAGGCATAAGGTTTTCTCTAGGCTGGCACATAGTTTCCCCTAACCACACACCAACCGTGCACCACATGCTGTCCGACCAAAAAATCCCATTTCACCCAAAACCCTTAGAGAAACTAAGAAACTAAGATAATTACAAAAATAGACAATGTAATACCTCAAAATAAAATCACGAATGTCAAAATTCTCCCCACTATGAAAAATTTATTCCCACATAAAGTCATTCTAATGCCTGATTAGAGAAAAAAAGATACTCTTCCTTAACCCAATACTTCCACTCCCATGTCTCATGCTCACCATTATCATGATTCAAAAGAAAACATACCAATAGTATGGACTTCCCAAGAATCATTTTCTCCTGAGAATCCATAATCCACACTGTCCGCTCGAACACAAACATATCATTCTCTAACTCCAATTCCTCCCAATTCAGCACATGAGACAGATCTGAATTGTACTTTTTCAACTGAGAGACATGAAATACATCATGAATTGATGTCAACTAGGAGGGAAAATCCAACAATTATTCCACCTTAATAACTCTATCAGTGATCTCAAAAGGTCCTTAATACCTTGATGTTAACCTCACTTACTTACCCAAATTACGGTGACCCAAATGAGACGACACTTTTAAGAATACCTAGTCACCCATAGAAAACTCTAAATATTAGAAACTCTGATCAACATAAGACTTATGATGGATCTACACTATCAAAATACACTATCTGATCAAATTTACTTTATTAGCCATTTCTTTCACAAGGCTTGGTCCCAATAATGAGGTATCACCCATCCTAGCCCAACACAAAGGGGACCGACATGAATGACCATATAGTGCCTCAAAGAGATCCATTAGAATATATGATTGGTAAATGTTATTATATGAAAACCCCACTAACCTAAATCAATATCCCATCAGCCTATGAAATACAAAACATATGCTAGAAGAATGTATTCCAAAATCTAATTTCCCTGCTCTATCTAACCATCCATTTGAGGGTGGTATGTCATACTCAACTTGACCTATGACCCCACCACCTTCTAAATACCTACCCAAAATCATGAGGTAAGGAAAGAGTCCTTATACAAAAAGATGGTTAAAGGAATACCATGAAGCCTTACTATATCCTGAACATACAACTGACCCATCTCATCCACTTTGGATGAATCCATGATTGGAATGAAGTGGGATAATTTTATCAGAAGGTTAATCACTACCCAAATAGTATTCCATCCTCATGGTGTACGAGGTAATCCAAAAATAAAACACATGGAGATATTGTCTCACTTATAGGTAGTAATGGGTGGTGGATGAAGCAAACCAGAGGTCCTTTGGTGATCTACTTCAACTTTTGGACATGTATAACATTGTGATACAAATTCAACTACATCATGCCGCATCACTGGCCACCAAAACTACTAACTTACATCATAAAAAATCATGGTAGTACCATGATGAATGACCCATTAATACTGGTGGATATCCTGCACCACCTTTCACAACTACAATGAAACCATGAAGAAACCTCTAAAGAAAAAATCTACCTCATGAGACAAGACCATTCACAAAGAACCTCCCCACCATTTAGGAGATGCATAGAATTTTGGCATAACTCGTTAATCGAATGCTTCTACCAAATCATCTCCATAAGGGAAGGTATCAACTAAACACCTTCTAAGAACACACCCGCACTATTTTCCTTGGCTTCCAGATGAATTTGAGAAAAATTACCATCAAGGTCCACTCATCACTGGGCTCTTTCAATGCTTGCACTAGAACTTTCCTACTAAACACATCTATAACCACATTTAATTTACCTAGTGTACAAATGATATAAAAAATAGAAACCCTAAAGGTACTCAACCTGAAAAAAATGCCTCAAATTCAGTTCCATCTAGGAGAAAATATAGGCCAAATCTATTATGATCATAATAAACTACAAAATTTTCCCTGAAAAGATAATGATTCCACGACTTCAAGGTATGCACCACCACCACTAACTCTAGGTCACGCATTGGGTAATTATTTTCATGTGGATAAAGTTGGATAGAAACATACACCACCACATGGTATTCTTGCATCAACACATACCCAAGACCCATACTTAAAGCATTATAGTAGACCACATATCCCTTTCCAGATTTTGAAAAAATCAAAATTGGGGCTATGGTCAACCACTGCTTAAAATTCTCAAAGGAAACTTGACTGTAACATCCCAGGTAAATAAATATTATCACATTCTAAGGTTTATCAATATTTTTGAATAAAATGTTAATATTACTTTAAAGGTAATTCTATGCTCGATGGCATACCCAATACGCAACAGCGAGTTTCTTTGAAATCTTATGTTGCACACTAATAATATAATAATATTATAATAGTTAATGCCTAGCCATTGTAATGGAGGGAATGAAAATAAATAACTGAAAAATGATTAAATATGTTTGTTAATTTTTTTTACATTTATCCAATAAATGTTAGAGGCTTAAAATCCAAATGAATCCAATTTTAAGAATAAATACTCTAATATTTTTAAAAGATTGTTTTACCGCCTTTTGATGGCGAACCTTTTTTAAATCTAAATTTTGACAATTTTATAAGATATATTTGTCAAAATAAACTTATTATTTATGATTGGGACATTGAAATTTACTTTGGATAAATTTTTGGTATGTTTCTGACAATGTTAATTTTTTTAATGAATAGTGAAAAATATTGCATTTTACATCAAAACTGCTTTTTCATCTAATTTAAATATATGGTTAGATTATATTTTTAAATGGTTTTAAAGTTTAATTAGAATATGTTTTTAAAATTTAATTCAATGGTGGTCATTATAATTAATTTCACTTTGAAAATGGACATAAACAAGTGCCAAACTTTTCATAGATATTGCTTCTAAAAAACCTGCTATTTGTTTTGACAACGGGAATTAACTATATGATTTATTAATGAAACTTATATGTTTTGAATTTGGTAAAATGGACATCATTTCTTAATTTTAAATATCAAATACAGCTTAGGGTTAATTTTTGCTATTTTTCTGATAATGCTTTTTTTAATGAATAGTGAAAAATACAGTTTTTAATTCAAAACTGCCTTTTAATCAAATTTTTTTATATATTTAGATTGTAATTTTAATTGTTTTTAAAGTATAATTTAATTATGTTTTAATCACTTAATACAATTTTGTTCATTGTAAGTAATTTCACTTCTCAATTGGATGAAAAAACAAGTCAATCTTTTGATAAATTTTACTTCTTAAAAACCCATCTTTTGTTTTGACAACGAGATTTACATTTAAATTAATTACTACAATTTATGTGTTTTGAATTTGATAAAATGGACCAAATATTTGGAATCATAAGGTCCAAATTATGTAATTAAGACTCTTTTGTTTTTGGACATTATGAATAGTAACGACGGTAATTATCTTTAATTATCGTGTTTAATTAGTAATCAGGTAATTAAGGGTAAGAAAATAATATCATAAAAATATAAAATGACTCAAACATGTTTCCTAATGATATTGGTGGTGTCTTGGCCGACCATGGGATGCCTTGTTCCAACCTTGGTACCCCATGAGATCACTTTAGTGTGATAGTGACCTTTTATCATATTTTTTTAAAGAAAGGAAAATGTAACCAAAGTATGTAACACCTAAGTAAAATAATTTTAATTTTGTCTACATAAACGATATCTTAGACTATAAATATTAATTGGAAAGATAAAAAGATTTCATACATCATAGTATTTGTTTTATAATTTTTATAATTTAAATAAATTAAATTATTTATGACATCACGATGATGCAGCGATTACCTCATTAATGAACGATTTAAATAAAATGAAAAGATAATGTAAAATATAATACTTACACTTGAAAAAAACCTATTGTATTAGTATATTTAGAACCCTTATCACCTTATCCTTGAAATATATCAATGTGGAACCTTTAAAATCCGAAAAGCTTTTTAAAATAAAGTAACATTTCTTGACTTTCCATGAGTGCCCCTCCTCTCCTCTTATAAAAGGCCCCCACCTCTACCTCCTTACCCACACCTCTCAAGCCTTTGTATCAGCCAAACCCTCCCCATTTAATCTCTCCACATACCTATCTTCATCATTGAAGCCTCACCTTAGGCAGAAATCTCTTCAAGGAACCCTTTTGGTTCAAACCAATGGGAGTTACCCGATTTAAAGGTAATGTCTTCTCTTATGTTCTTTTGTTTTATTTTTCTTCTACAACCCCTAAACTATTTTTATTACTTTATTTTGTAAAAAAAACGGTATCTTAAATATACTAGGATGTTTTTATTAGAAGTATTATATCTACACTTACACACACATCCGTCTAATGGTTAAAGAACATACTGTTTCTGTGGATGGTGAATTACTGCCTCATGAAACGATCATTGTTCAATATTATTTTAACACCTTTAAAGGTGGCCATTATGATGTCACTATATTTTATGTATGATATATATGTTATTTATGTTTTATATATTCTTCTGTTTTTATATTTAAATCATACCTTTATTCCTTGCATGTTGTGCAAATGCGATAATTTCATATGAGGAAGTGCGGACTACCGCCCCCTCATGTGATGTGACTCGTTCATGCAATACATGGAATGTATAAAGAATGAAATTAATGAATTTATGTGACCTATATAACATATATATTATACTATAATTATAATATATATATATATATATATATCAATTATATTTAATTCCATTAATATGACAAAGAAATGAAAGTAGCGTTCATGCGTACGTACGACCTACCGTCTCCATGAACGTTGCATTTCATTTATTTTTATCTCCAAATGTTATGTAATAGTATAAAATAACTATTTACTGAATATATATGATATTTAAATCATTAATACTATTCTGGAGATGATGTACTTATAACTACATGGAGGATTCTTTTCAAACAAGTTCATTTTTGACTCATGTACCAAACATCAACAAAAACATTTGAAATGAACTCACATAATTAAATAATTATTATAACATTATAATATGTGATATGAATTGAATAATAAACTTTAAATGAGTTCCATAAGAAATTATAAATTGACAAAAGTCTATTATTCAGGAATATAAAGAAATGAACAAGACAAGTCAGACTTGAGGTAAGGGATCCTACCTCTCTCTTTCTTTTTAAGTACTCTTTTTTATGTAACTTACTTTAAGATCCTATTATTTATGTTTGGGGTTGTTATTTTATATTCCTCTTTCTGTAATTTCTATGTTCATATGATGAGATACCATATTTCATTTCACCAATCCATTTTTTTTGGAAGTTTTAAGTGGCGCCGTTAGGCTACCGAGTTTTCGTAAGGGATTTTTCATCTCACTTTTATTCCCATGAGATTTATGCTACATTTGACACTATTTGTTTTGAGTGGTGTATGTACTTCCCATTATTCTACTCATTGTGTAATATAATTTCTTTTGTGGGTGTTTACATCAACGTTGTACGTTCCTTCTTTCATGGGGTGAACGTTTCAAAATTTACCCAAATCGGTAAGGGAACCTTTCACCCTCCTATTTTTAAGACTTATTTTGAAATGTCTTTTAATTTACATATTTTTATGTTGGGATATGTTCTTATATATCTTTATTGATTTAAATTTTATGTCCAAGTGATGAGATACCATTTTCTCTCTCATCAACTGATATTATGAATTTTTAAGTGACGCCGTTAGGCTGTCGAATTTTACCAAGGGAACTTCTTAACCCAATTTCTATTTCTTTGCGTTCAACATGTAGTTATTGAATATGTCATCCTTTGAATATGTGTGAAAGAACTTTGATTGGTTTACACTTAATATCCACTTATATTGGGGGTATTTATATTTGTCACACATAATTATGACATTGATTTATCCGTAATTTAAGGATACCTTCTTTATAATGGATTTCATCTCATTTTACATTTCTATTGAGACTTCATTGTTGTTATGCACCAGTTCACTCTTATATGGTTTATATAATATCCTTTGGAATATTATATCATGAATCCCTTTATTCTCATGATATTATAAAGTTCTGATTAAATGTTATTCCTCAATTATTGTATTCAAGTGTCTCTCATTTTGTTTAAAACCCTTTAACTAAACTATCGTTTAAAATGTTTTAACGATTTATTCTTATAAATATTTCCCATTAATATCCATGTTTTCAAAATTGTTTTAAGGATTTACTTATATGGATATTAATGGTTTAAAATGTTAAAAGCTTCAAAGTGGTATGAGACACTTTGATTCAAAAATCTCTTTATTAAATGGTTTTCAATGGTTTTGAAAATGGTTTTTTTATAATGGATTCATTATTTAAATATCTTAAAATGTTATATTGTTATTGCAATGTGGGAATGTTATCTTTCCTTTATTCTTAAGTTATGTGATGTGATTATGTTATGGTTATTGGGCATTGTTATGAAGATGGGTGGTTCCATGATAAACTAAGGGCGGGTGAGCCCGATATAGCTCTCTAATTCATTGGGTAATGCGAAGGAGTTAAACGTTAAGGTTTCTACGAAGAGATTTAGGGAATATACTGTGATGGGTATTCCAAATGTAACCATGAGGGTTACTCCCTACGTAAGAATGTTATGAATGCCTCAAGTTACCTTTATGTCTTATGATTTCTATAAGTTATTCGTAAATCTTATGATTTCATGAGGTATGTTAAATTCATTATGCTTTATGAGTAAAGTATGATTTCATTGATTCTTATGTATACATGGACTAATGTTTTCTTTCTGTATTGTTATAAACCTTACTGAGCTTTTTATGCTCATCCCAAGTTTTTTTTGAAATGTTTTTCATAGGACATAAAGTTGAATATGGTCAAGGATGGGATCAAGGAAATGTTAGTCTGTCTAAAACAAGGAACTAGACATGGCTCTTTTGTTCAAGAGTTTTTATTTTTGTGAAAAAATGGAAGATGAGTAGATGTTTCTACTTTGTAACCTTTGAGATGTAATAGTTATGTCCTAATTATATAGAACTCTAAACCTGAAAATATTCTCAATGTGAATTATTCATTTAATTCAATAATATGTAATGTTTAAGGCTGGGTTCTTATAGTTGGAATCAAAGGTCGGTTTAGATAACTTTATAGGTTAGAGTGTTATTTAAGAAAAAGTGACAAGTTGTGTATAAACACAATGATTTGTATATTATATGGAGTCATTGTTTTTTTAAAGTTAGAATGAGTTAGAGATAACTTGGATAAGTATATCTTGGTGTTTATCTTCCTCTTTTTTATATGATGATTTTACTGATATACTAACACTGACCTTTTTGGCTTTAGTAAATAGCTGGATCTAGCAGGCACCAAAGTAACAGTGGATTTGAAGAAAAGTGTGACGGTTTTATGAAAGAACAACTGAATGATATGGGATCTATAATGAAAACTCTTGTGGTTATCCTCAACCAACTATCTGGATTCATGATTGACCAACTGAACCTTAGTGATTTTCATAAGGCATCGTATATGCGAGAAACAAATCCCTATGGAAGTTCAGGTAATAATCATAAAGGTAAGTATGTTCAAAAACCTATGTGTAAAATATGTGGAAAGAAACACATAGGAAAATGTTTCAAAGGGATAGAAAGAAGCTATAGATGTGGAAATGAAGGTCATAAAGCAAGAACCTTCCATGGAAAAAGGAAGCATCTAGTTGACTCTAGGAAATGGAAAAAATTTATTTCTAAAGGATCAATTGAATTTTTTAAATGTGGTGTGCATGGTCATTATGCAAACACATGTCCTATGAAGAAGTTTCGGGAATGGGGTCACCAAGATCGTACAAATATTCATTTACCAATTCCTAATGCCATTTCGATTGAGGAATAAGAAACTAACAATGACCAATGAAAGGTATGGATTATTTCTTAACATATGTTTTCCTATTATTGGAATCTTAGGATATGATTCATGATTTTGTTTGTAAGAAAGAAGTATTTCAGAATAAGTTGAAAAGGAATGGCTAATGGATCATGAATAATGTTGAATAAGTAAGAAGTCAACATATAAGGGATCCAAGAGTTATGGTATATTTTAGGATGGTGAAATTCTTAGATGTTTTAAGTCTCTTTTGATGTTGGGGTTACATTAGAAGACTTTTTATAGTAACCCTGATGTTTGATATACGAAAATTTTATTCAAGGAATAATTATCCTTTCTTTTGTGGATATAGTTATAAAGAACCATTTGAGTTTATATGATCCTTGAATTTGAGGCAATTACTGGTTAATACATTTTGGGTTGAAAAATGAAAGTTATTAGATAACCTTTGTGGTTAAAATATTTTATGGTTATTTTTGAATATTTTACCTCTTTTTGGGGGGATGTTTTAAGAATTATATAGTTTTGGAAAAAGGACAACACGAAGACTGTGTGACAACCCATCACGTCGGACGAAGCTGCGGGAATCGAACCCACAATCAAAGTGTAACTGGTATTTATTGCCTCCCACTGGACTACGTGAAGTCCCTGGCTAGTTTGAATGATTCTTTTTAGTTAGATGATTTTATGAATTAATAGTAAGTTGATTTTTTTTATCAATGGAAATTATTATCCTATCATGGAGGATATGTGATTAGGTTAATTACTTTTCAGTATGAGACTGTAAGAGTAACTAATGTTATTTTGGAGAAAAATGTTAAGATTTATCTTAGGAGACTATGTGATTAAATCCTTTAGATATTTGGGTTTAAATCTTAGTTTGGTTTAATTTGAATAATTTTATGGATAGATGTTTATTGAATGTTCTTTGTTGAACTTTGGGTTTTGTTTGACAAATTTTGAAGATTAAGAGTAGTTTTTCTTTTTGTAAAAAAAATATCGTTTTTGGGTATTATCTGATCTCGTAGTAAACTTTTTGGTTTGGTTTTGGTTGAGATCTAAAGACATGGGAAATATATAGTTCTCTTTTATGGATTATGTGATTCTCACGAAGTTTATTATATTACTCTTAATGCGAACAAGTCTTCTTAAATACTCGTCTTTTGGAGAAAATATGAGTTTGATTAAGGAATCTAGTAAAAGTTGAAAGTATACGTGACAAGTAAGTATGTTTCATTATGATTTAGTTAAGCTAAAAAATAAATTCCTCAATGAAAATTAACTTAAAACAAAAATGTTGTCTGTTAACTTTTCCTACTGGGGAATCGAATACAGTTTAACCCATCAAAAGTTTGTGATTTTCTTGTGGTTAACTTTCTCCTAGACATGTTTACTATCACTCTCCATCAGAACATGACCCTTTGTTTTCTCCTCCATATCCATATTTTCCTACTTGGAATCCTAGTATGGGTTAACTTAGGTGACCTTTGTACTTATCTCCCTTTCTTTTAAAGTGATAGTTTTACTGACTCTTGTTCCGATGTGGGACTTTCAATGAAGTTTCCAAGCCCAATTTTGAAATTGAGAGGACGCAATTCCCAAAAGGGGGGAAGGATGTAAAATCCCAAGTAAATAAATAATATTAAATTCTAAGGTTTATCAATATTTTTTAATAAAATGTTAATATTACTTTAAAGGGAATGCTATGCTCGATGGCGTACCCAATACGCAACAATGAGTTTCTTTGAAATCTTACGTTGCACACTAATAATATAATAATATTATAATAGTTTACGCCTAGCCATTGTAATGGAGGGAATGAAAAACAATAACTACAAAACTATTACATATATTTGTTAAATATTTTTACATTTATCCAATAAATGTTAGAGGCTTAAAATCCAAATGAATCCAATTTTAAGAATAAATACTCTAATATTTTTAAAAGATTGTTTTACCGCCTTTTGATGGCGAAACTTTTTTAAATATAACTTTTGAAAATTTTATAAGATATATTTGTCAAAATAAACTTATTATTTATTATTGGGACATTGAAATTTACTTTGGATAAATTTTTGGTATGTTTCTGACAATGTTCATTTTTTTTAATGAATAGTGAAAAATATTACATTTTACATCAAAACTTCTTTTTCATCTAATTTAAATATATGGTTAGATTATCTTTTTAATTTGTTTTAAAGTTTAATTAGAATATATTTTTACAAATTAATTCAATTGTGGTAATTATAATTAATTTCACTTTGAAAATGGACATAAACAAGTGCCAAACTTTTCATAGATATTGCTTCCAAAAAACCCGCTATTTATTTTGACAACGGGAATTAACTATATGATTTATTAATCAAACTTATATGTATTTAATTTGGAAAAATGTAAATCATTTCTGAATTTGAAATATCAAATATAGCTTAGGGTTAATTTTTGGTATTTTTCTGATAATGCTTTTTTTAATGAATAGTGAAAAATATAGTTTTTAATTCAAAACTCCCTTTTCATCCAATTTTTTTATATATTTAGATTGTCATTTTAATTGTTTTTAAAGTATAATTTAATTATGTTTTTATAACTTAATACAATGTTGTTCATTGGAAGTAATTTCACTTTTCAATTGGATGTAAAAACAAGTCAATCGTTTGATAAAGTTTACTTCTTAAAAACCCGTATTTTGTTTTGACAACAGGATTTACATTTAAATCAATTACTAAAATTTATTTATTTTTAATTAGATAAAATGGATTACATATTTGTAATTAGAAGGTCTAAATTATGTAATTAAGACTCTTTTGTTTTTGGACATTATGAATAGTAACGACAGTAATTATCTTTAATTATCGTGTTTAATTAGTAATCAGGTAATTAAGGGTAAGAAAATAATATCATAAAAATATAAAATAACCCCAAAATGTGTCCTAATTCTATTTGTGGTTTCTTGGCCGACCATGGTATGCCTTGTACCAACCTTGAGACCCCATGGAATCACTTTAGTGTGATAGTGACCTTTTATCATATTTTTTTAAAGAAAGGAACATGTAACCAAAGTATGTAACACCTAAGTAAAATAATTTTAATTTTGTCTACTTAAAATATATCTTAGACTATAAATAGCATTGTAAGGACAAAAATATTTCCTACATCATATTAGTTTTTTATAATTTTTAGACATTAAATAAATTAAATTATTTATGACATCATGATGATGCAACGATTACCTCATTAATGAACGATTTAAATAAAATGAAAATATAATATAAAATCTAAAACTTACACTTGGAAAAAACCTATTTTATGAGTATATTTAGAACCCTTATCACCTTATCCTAGAAATATATCAACATGGGACCTTTAAAATCCGAAACTCTTCAAAATAAAGTAACATTTCTTGACTTTCCATGAGTGCCCCTCCTCTCCTCTTATAAAAGGCCCCCACCTCTACCTCCATACCCACACCTCTCAAGCCTTTGGATTGGCCAAAACCTTCCCATTTAATCTCTCCAAATCCCTCTCTTCATCATTTAAGCCTCACCTTAGGCAGAAAGCTCTTCAAGGAACCCTTTTGGTTCAAACCAAAGGGAGTTACCCGATTTAAAGGTAATGTCTTCTCTTATGTTCTTTTGTATTATTTTGCTTCTACAACCCCCTAAACTATTTTTATTCCTTTATTTTGTAACAAAAACAATATATTCAATATACTAGTATGTTTTTATAAGAAGTATTAGAGCTACACTTACACACACTTCCGTCTAATGGTTAAGGAACATAGTGTTTCTGTGGATAACGAATTACTGCCTCATGAAACGATGATTGTTCAATATTCTTTTAACACCTTTAAAGGTGTCTATTACGATGTAATTGTATTTTATATATGATATATATGGTATTTATGTTTTATATATTCTTATGTATTTTATATTTAAATCACACCTTTATTCTTTGCATGTTGTGAAAATGCGATAATTTCATATGAGGAAGTGCGGACTACCGCCCCTCAAGTGATGTGACTCGTTCATGCAATACATGGAATGTATAAAGAATGAAATTAATGAAATTATGTGACCTATATAACATATATATTATACTGGAATTATAATATATATATATATCTCAATTATTTTTAATTCCATTAGTATGACAAAGAAATGAAAGTAGCGTTTATGCGTACGTACGACCTACCGTCACCATGAACGGTGCATTTCATTTCTTTTTATCTAAAAATGTTATGGAATAGTAAAAAATGAATATTTAATGGATATATATGATATTTAAATCATTAATACTATTCTGGAGATGATGTACTTATAACTACATGGACAATTCTTTTCAAACAAGTTCATTTTTGACTCATGTACCAAACATCGACAAAAACATTTGATATGAACTCACATAATTAACTAATTATTATAACATTATAATATGTGATATTAATTGAATAATAAACTTTAAAGGATGTCCATAAGAAATTATAAATTGACAAAAGTCTATTATTCAGGAATATAAAGAAACGAACAAGACAAGTTGGACTTGAGGTAAGGGATCCTACCTCTCTCTTTCTTTTTAAGTACTCTTTTTTATGTAACTTACTTTAAGCTCCTATTTCTTATGTTGGGGGTTGTTATTTTATATTAATTTTTTTGTAATTTCTATGTTCATATTATTAGATACCATATTTGATTTCATCAATCCATTTTTTTGTAAGTTTTAAGTGGCGTCGTTAGGCTGCCGAGTTTTCGTAAGGGATTTTTCATCTCACTTTTATTCCCGTGAGATTTATGCTAAATTTGACACTATTTGTTTTGAGTGGTGTATATACTTCCCATTATTCTACTCGTTGTGTAATATAATTTCTTTTGTGGGTGTTTACATCAATGTTTTACAGTCCTTCTTTCATGGGGTGAATGTTTCGAAAGTTACCCAAATCGGTAAGAGAACCTTTCACCCTTCTATTTTTAAAAGACTTATTTTGAAATGTCTTTTAATTTACATATTTTTATGTTGGGATATGTTATTCTATATCCTTGTTGATGTAAATTTTATGTCCAAGTTATGAGATACCATTTTATCTCTCATCAACTGATTTTATGAATTTTAAAGTGACACCGTTAGGCTGTCGAATTTTACCAATGGAACTTCTTAACCCAATTTCAATTTATTTGGGTTCAACATGTAGTTATTGAATATGTCATCCTTTGAATATGTGTGAATGACATTTGATTTTTTTCCACTTAATATCCACTTATATTGGGTGTATTTATATTTTTCACACATAATTATGAGATTGATTTATCCTTAATTTAAGGATACCTTCTTTATAATTAATTTTATCTCATTTTACATTTCTATTGAGACTTCATTTTTGTTATGCACCAGTTCACTCTTATATGGTGTATATAATATCCTTTGGAATATTATATCATGAATCCCTTTATTCTCATGATATTATAAAGTTATGATTAAATGTTATTCCTCAATTATTGTTTTCAAGTGTCTCTCATTTTGTTAAAAACCCTTTAACTAAAATATCGTTTAAAATGTTTTAATTATTTATTCTTATAAATCTTTATCATTAATATCCATGTTTTCAAAATGGTTTTAAGGATTTATTTATATGGATATTAATGTTTTAAAATGTTAAAAGCTTCAAAGTGGTATGGGACACTTTGATTCAACAATCGCTTTATTAAATTGTTTTAAATGGTTTTGAAAATGGTTTTTTTAGAATGGATTCATTATTTCATTATTTTAAAAGGTTATATTATTATTACAATGTGGGAATTGTATCTTTACATTATTATTAAGTTATGTGATGTGATTATGTTATGGTTCTTGAGAATTGTTATGAAGACATGTGGTTCCGTGATAAACTAAGGGCGGGTGAGCCCGATATAGCTCTCCAATGCATTGGGTAACACGAAGGAGTTAAACGTTAAGGTTTCTCTGAAGAGATTTAGGGAATATACTGTGATGGGTATTCCAAACGTAACCATGAGGGTTACTCCCTATGTAAGAATGTTACGAATGCCTCAAGTTACCTTTATGTCTTATGATTTCTATGAGTTATTCTTAAATCTTATGATTTCATGAGGTATGTTAAATTTCTTATGCTTTATGAGTAAAGTATGATTTCATTGATTCTTATGTATACATGGACTAATGTTTTCTTTCCATATTGTTATAACCCTTACTGAGATTTTTATGCTCATCCCAAGTTTTTTTTAAAATGTTTTTCACAGGACATAATATTGAATAGGGTCAAGGATGGGATCAAGGAAATGTCAGGATGTCTAAAACAAGGAACTAAACATGACTCTTTTGTTCAAGAGTTTTTATTTTTGTGAAAAAAATGGAAGCTGAGTAGATGTGTCTAATTTTTAACCTTTGAGATGTAATAGTTATGTCCTAATTCTCTAAAAATCTAAACCTGAAAAGATCCTCAATGTGAATTATTCATTTAATTCAATAATATGTAATGTTTAAGGTCGAGTCCTTATATTGACATTCTAGGTTCCAATCAGAATTTACTCCCTTTTGGGTAAGCACATTCATGGATAAAGAAAGCTTAGAGAAATCCCAAAAAAACCACCTATAAATCCCTTATAGGTCCAGAAATCTCTTGATCTCAAAAACAATAATTGGATGTTCCCACGACATTAATGTGCTGGTCTTATCAGGGTCCCCCGAAACCCATCATTCTAAGACCACATGACCCAGAAACTTCACCTCCTTGAACCATAAGGTGCACTTGGAAAACTTTTCATAGAGGCAATGATATAGAAGGGTTTCTAAAACAATCCTAAAATGTCGTTCATGCTTCTCCTCATCCCCATAATAGAATTGGATGTCATCAAAAAATACCATGAAAAAACGAGTCAAAATACTAATGAAACACCCTATTCACAAGCACCATAAAGACCGATAGAGAATTTGTCAACCTGATAGGCATGGACAAATACTAAAAATGGCCGTAGCTGGTTAGGAAGGCTGTTTTTGGAACATCCACATCTCTAACTCTGACTTGGTGATACTGCGAACACAAATTGATCTTAGAGGACCCCCTTTCCCCTTAAGATGATCTAAAGGTCATCAATATAGTGAAAAGGGTACTTGTTCTTGATCATCAACTTATTCATATTCCAGTAATCGATACATAACTGGAGATATCACCCAACCTTTATCATAAATAGAATTGGTGTGTCCCAAGGTGAGATTCATAGGATAATGAATACTTTGGATTCTAAATCTTCTATTTGTATCTTTAATTCCCTCAAATCAGTGGGGGGAATACTATATGAGGGAAAATATATCGGCCGTGTTCTCAGTGCTAAATCAATGGCGAACTCTATGTCCCACTCTAGTGTAAAACCCAATAAATACTCTAGATAAACCTCTAAGAACTCATCCACTATATGTGGTAATCTATATTTCGGACCGCTATCACCATCCTCCAACATGAGGAATGAGACCTAACAATTGAGATTGCCCATTTCCGGAAGTGTAGGTCCAACATGTCCTGATCTAGGATCCCATTCACCTTAAAAACCCTAGGTACTTCCATTAATTTCCAAAAAACATACTCGCCACCAATAACAATCAATGTGTTCCTGAAAATAGACCATCCAATTCATACTAAGAATTACATCAAAATGGTTCATCTCCCAAACCAAGAAATCCCATTCTAGATCAACCCCAGACACGACGAGTGCACAAGATAAATACATTAAACCTTGCTCTATATTCTTACCAAGAGGCATCACCAAACCATTTTGTAAGGAATAAGATTAGTTGGAAACTTTAACACATCCACAAGATCATAATAAATAAAAGAAATAGAGACACCAATATCAAATAGAATAATAGCTAATGATGATTCAATAATAATGATACCTCGAAATATCACATTCCCCACATCCAATTCTACTAGTTCTTGATCTATAGGATGAAGAATACTCGTCTCTACCTAATCCTGAGAATGACTAGTGACCTATGACTCTATCTTGAATTGAATCTGGTTAGAAGAAGATCAAGCCCCACCACCACGACCATCGAACCAAGAACCCGCTGTTCTAGACGGTTCTGACTGGGCTGACATCCCTTTGAAAGCTATATATCCTGCACCACCCTAATATGGGCATTCCATATTGAAAAACTATTTCATGTTAACCATAGTTACACACCAATTGAAAGACATGAGTGGTGCTAAACATTTCGATCGCATGTAACCTACCTTCCCACACCAGTGGAACACAACTGATCAAACACCTGAAGGAAAAAATGAAGATATCTAGGAGGGATGTCTTGAACTACCACCTCCCCTATTATCCTTCTCTTTCTACTTCCTATTCTTATCAAACAAACTACTAATGCCCACTACTGATACTAACGTAGAGAAACCAGACTTTCCTCTATGATCAATTTCTACCATCATATCATAGTCAAACACATTGAGATAAGTCTTCAACTTGAATAAGAATACCTGATATATGATTTCAGGTCATATCCCCATCTCAAACTTTTTATACTTTAGCTACTCATTGGAAACTACCTCAGGTGAAAACCAAATCAATTATGCAAATCGGTTAACAAACTTCATCATGGTTCAGTCTCCCTGGAGAAGATCCAAAACCTCCTAATACATAGAGATGGAAAAAATCTCTAGATAATAGTTCACGTTGAAGGAAACCATTAAATCTACCCAACGCATCTGTTCGTTCTTCCCAGATTGAACCATCGAGTCCCACCACTTATGACTGGGACCCTCTGACATGAATGAGGAAAACTTTTCCTTGACTACCTATGGAGTATTATGAAAATCAAACATCCTCTCAATCTTCTCAAGACAGTCCTAATCTTCCTTGGTATCCGTGCTACCTTAGAAAGAAGGAGGATTATTATTGAGTAACTCCTGAGCTTTTTCCTTTCTAGGATCTGGTTTGACTTCCCCAACATGAGAAGGACTAGATCCTGCTTTATGACACAATTATTGGACATTTAGAACCATGAATTCCACACGTTTATGATTAATTTTTGAGGTAGAAATATCTTTGGACTCTTCTCATGGCTGCACAAGAGGTCTCTAGGGAAGCATTTTTCTATAAAAATATACAATACAAAGAAAAACTATCAATTCAACCACTAATAAAAAATTATGAAAATTTTCATTAAAAAAAAATCCAAATAACTTCAACAAATCAAACAAAACCATATCGAACAGAATAAAAAGACAAACCACTTAACTCCTACTTGGTGTCCATACACTGTCTACAACTTGTATGTCTTACCTAGAGGAGAAGTCAAACAAAATTTCTCATCATCCCATGCTGAATCAAGATATGTAATGAGGTGTGTTGGCCAGATACCCCACTCACAACCAGAACCTCAAGCCTCAATAATCCTAGCTATGATCTATCCAGAATCTATCCAAATAACTTTAACCAAAAAGATAAAATCCTACTCTGATACCATTTCTTCATGATTAAAGGTGGGGTTACATTCATACCGACACCCTAATTATCTTGTAGCATGGCCCAAAGGGCGTTCTCGATCCACATGGGTTGTAAACTAGTTCTAGGGTGTCAATAATACACTTTGGGAATGATTTAAACCATTTATATAACAAGAAACCACCCATGAGAATAAAACATCACATAACTGATAATAATAACCAAATGAGATACAAAAAATTTTAGATTCAAAGTCTTATAAGTTTAAATAATAAAAAAAATACCACAATGGAAAGGGAATAACTAAAAAATCCCAAAAACCTCCATTTAACAAGAGGGAAATCACCCTTAATCCACTACCACCAATACTTATGAGAAGTGGAAAACTAGCAACCAGATGCACTATCACTACCATGAAACATCTTACCTTTACCTGGGCCATACATAACAAAGTCTACATACACCAAAAGGTGTATGTAGGGTGTGATCTGAATCCTAGTAGAATTCCACCCAGGGTAAAATATTCCATGATATAACATTAGAAGATAAATCAACATGAACATTTTCATAATAAAATTTGGAAAAATTTTCAAGGAACATTTCAAGGAAAACATTTTTAGGAATTTTTTTAAGGAAAATATTTTCTCAAAAGAAACTTACATTGAAAGCACAATGTACACAATGTCCAACATATACCAACAGTTTTCACCACACAAAAAAGCATCATGTCATAAGATATAACCATTGGAAAACACTATAGATAAATAACACAAGCAGGACCCTATTAACCTCATACCTTAGTGATAAAAATACTCTAACAAAAACTAACAGTGTCCTCATGCATAATACAATAGAGGGGAGCACATTCCAAGGTCTAGTGGTCTCCATATAACAAGACAAAAATAGTAGAATTACCATGCATATGACACTAGATGAGATCCCAACCCAAGGTATAGTGGTCTCTGATCATATCACATGTTTAGTTAGTGGTGTAGTGTCAATCCAGCTAGAAGAAACTAGGCCTCGACCCCATAAAATCATCTAGAGTACTGGTTCTAGTTCACCCACCTAGATACCTAGGATTCCCTTTTTTCTCAAATTCCATTTCACATATCACATAAATAACCACTTTTACATACACATGCAAAGAATCATCATCACACATGAAAAACCACTCTTTCACAAGCATGTTCATCCAATAATCAAAAATCACATGGAAACCACCATTTCCATAAACAAAACCACTTTTATATTCACACATGAATCAAAACCATTTTAAACTACATTTTACAAAACTTGAACAATTCATGAAATCTATTTGGAAACCCAAAAAGAAGGATACATATCAAATCCAACCAGTTCTATTAGAAAACCCCATTTCAAATCCACCCACATACCAAATCCATTTTAAAACTCACTTTGCATCACTTAAACAATTCATAAACTACATTTAATGTGAACAACAAAGAATCTGACATGAAAAAAACCCCATTTATTTTATAAAACAAACTTTTAAAACATTCAAACCTTTAAATCCCCTTGCAAACACATTTCACACCTTTATACACAAATCATAAAACTCTTCCAAGAAGAACCACAATGAATCACACATGAATCATAACCATTTTCTCTTATAAAATAAAATTTCATCAAATATGCATCTATTTTTTTAAAACATATTTATAACCACAAAAAAATTCCATATAAAACATTTAAAAAACCATGAAAATAATCCAAAATCATCTAATAATGTAAAATCATGGAACTACCTACCTCAAGCTTGGAAACATCTAGAATTCGGTGGAAAACTACAACTACACTTCAAAAAACCCTATAATGAAAGATAAAAAACCATCATGATTCCACCCAAAAAATAAGGTAGAACCATCATTAAGTCAAACAATCCACTGGAAAAGAAGAACGTAAGGAATAGGGAAGATAAACCCTAGAAGAGGGAAGAAACCAAGAGAAAAGAGAATTAATGATTTCTTGAAGTTCCCACACCAAAAACAACCAAAGGCTAGACTTCAAGAGGTCCATGATGGAGTGGAGGAAGCTGTTAACGCTAAAAATCCTACATGTCTTAGACTTAAGTTGATTTAGGGTCAAATCTGAAGAGGGTAGAAGAGTAATTTTCTAATTATTAATGATCTGGATAGGTCACACAGTTAGCCCGTATGATTTACCAAACCATGCGGAAACCATGTGTCCCTATATATCCAAGAGTAACATGGACTCAAAATTTCATATGTAATGGATAAAAACTATGTGAAAAAATACGCACCCAAGATAGTGCCACTTTCCAAGGAAAATGGTTTTCTCTAGGCTGACACACAGTTTCCCCTAACCATGCACCAACCTTGCGCCACCTGTTATCCCGCCCAAAAATCCAATTTTCACTAAAAATTATTAGATAAAATAATAAACTAAGATAATAAAAAAAACAATCAAAGGAGTGCCTCAAAATAAAATCATTTATGTGACACTTATATATATAATTCTTGTGATGTGGTGGTGAAAAAAGAACCACATCGCTTCAAGAAGGTGGCAAGCCACACATCCACAGAAAACATTATAATTTTATTCACTGAGTGAAAAGGAAAAATAAAAAATATATATTATATTTATATAATGATAAATATGACACTAATATCATAAATATTTCATTTATATCACATATATTTATCATATTTACCCTCATTACCTTCCATGTAACGTGTCAGAGAAAAATGACTCACATCGCTTTGTGAGGAGGTTGTCTGTTGTACATACAAGTGAAGTTATCATATCCCTCAAGGGATGGAACATAATTGTCATGACCCATCCCTCGAGGCCCATGATGTGACTACCCCAAGCCCGCCTTCCATAGGCCAGGGGTTGGCGACTATCACCAAAGGCGTAAATCCCTAAACTGGGAATGAATTGCCTTTAAAACTTGAAAATGCACAAAACAGAGTACGATCTGGAAGAAAAACACTGAGTAAAACTGTATACAAAGAGTGCTAAAAGTAGAGGGGTTGAAATAAAATCCCAAAAGAAAAATAAAAGTACAACTGAAAACAAGTACAAATGAAAAGGAAAAAATAGTTGAAAGGTGAAGAGCAGCTCCTAGATCGTCCACCACGTATCCTACCTGAAGGGTAGGTACAGATAGCCTCCTCAGCACTCCATGTTTTTCGATCTCCTCCACGTATCGACATGTCCTATGGTCCACCTCTAGGTATCGTCCAGTCCTGGCACTCTCAGCCTCAATCAGTGCTGCCCGTCGTCTGCAACCAACACAATGAGGTGCGAGCATAGCCTGTGCAGGGGTGAGTATAACGATACTCAGTAAGGACCCCGAGACCCCCAAGGTGTCACAAAATCTAATAAAGATAAACCACCAAGTATGAAATCAACAGATAACCCCACTTATGTATATGCCCATACATATACCTAAGTTATCAAGTAATCTATCTCAATAATGAGGTAAATACAAAAAAGTTACTGACTCAGCTCAACCAGGATTTTATTCTAGGGACGATATCAATCTGAACCCTCGGCTGCTGGATAAATTCTCCTCTATCGAGTACAGTGGGACTGTCGCGTCACACAGAGGCACTTCCCACTAACCTTGGACTACTGAGGTACTCCTCATGTCAAGTACCGTGGGTCTGTCACGTCACACAGAGGCGCTCCCCTCCGTGGGCCTGCCGCGTCACTCAGAGGCGCTCCCCCTCATAGCCTGCTGAGGTACTCTTCCTGTCAAGTATCGTGGGTCTGCGCCGTCACCATGGCGCTCCCCATTGTGGGTTTTCAGCGACATCAAGGCATTCCCCACTAGGCCACTAGAGTCACTCTGAGTCAAACAGTTAGCAGTCTTCAGGTCTCAGCCAGCTACTAGGTTCCCACACAAATGCTCACTTGTCTCCGAAAGATCCAGTCCAAAAGATACTGTTCGATGCTCCAACTGACATGAAATCCCACAAAGAAGTATCTCAAAGGTCCGCCACTTCATAGAGGTCTCAACGCAACAGACGGTGCGTCAATCGGATGCCCGATATGTGAGTTATTGGTCTTTTAGTCCCAGGGGCCCGGTTGGATTCGTGTATGATCCAACCTGACCATATCTCAACTATACACCAAACTCTAGTGGGGTATAATCGAAGGGACCTTAATGCTCCAAGATTACCAGTGCCGCTGACGGTTCGTCAAATGGACGTCTGGTGCCAAATTTATGGCCAAAAGTAAAGTAAAGGGTCAGTAGTGGGCCCGGGGCCGGTCCGACCAGGTCGGACCGACTCAACCCGACCCAGTATGGGCCGAACCGGTCTGGTGCGACCTGGTGAGACCTGTTGGGTCTAGCTCGGCCCACTGGGCGGGCCAACCTGTTAGGTTTGGCCAGACCCGCTGGGCCCAGGTCAGCAAGCCGCAAGGGTGGTTCGGCCCGGGCTCAGGGCAGGTTCGTCTCAGAGCGTCACGAGGGTGCGGACCAGCTCGACTCTGCCCAGAGGCCGCAACTGGACCGGTTCGGCTAGGGCACCATGAGGGGGGCCGTGAGCCAGTTCGGGAGGCTGGGAGGTGGCCGGGCAGGGCGCGGCCAGGCCGAGAGGCAGCCGGGCAGGGCGCCAAGAGGGCTGGGGGGGGGGGGGGGGGGGCGGCCAGGCAGGGTGCGGCCGAGCCGGCAGGCGGCCGGGAAGCTAAGAGGCCGGCCGGCGTGGTTCGGGCTGGTGTGGTTCGGGGCGGCTCGGGCCAGCGGCGGAGCGGCCGAGCGCGCGGGAGGCCAGTTGTGGTTTGGCCTGTGGAGACGGCTCGGTCGGGGCACCAGAACGCCATGGGGGTGGCACGGTTCACGGAGGCCATGGGAAGCGCGGTGTTTTCCTGTCCCTTCATCGCCTTTAACCCGCTTCGTTCCCATGCCGAGAAAAAACACAAACAAGAATGACGGAGGGGTCGGGCCATGTTGGTTTGGCCCGCACCCTCCGCATTTAGGGTGGTAACACTTGGCTCATCAAAGAGTAAGAAAGATGAACAACAATTGTTTTACAACCACGCAATGATTCCTTACCAATCTGAAGAAGAGAAAAAGAAAAGGAAAGTTACAAAAAATAAACCCCCTACCTTTGATTTTCAGTCATTGACGTTGAAGTCGCGGAAAGAAGATGAAGGAGTTCATCATTCGTCCCGTCCACCATGCACTCCCAATCCCGAGCTGCGTCGGCTCGTTGACGATGATGCGGAGGGTATGTCGGTTAAAGATGTTCCACGTTAGTAGAAGATCTGAGTAAGAAGTTGAATAAGGTCGACATTCTTCGTTGGGAGAGTTATTCCCTCTTCTCCCAAGTTTCCACGAAGATGCCAAAGAAAAATAATAATAGATAGGTTTATCTATTATTTCGTTGGCACAGAAATTCAAAAATGTGAAATAAATTAATTAGATACACCTAATTAATGTGAAGAATTGGAACAAGTTAATTAGGGTAGTTGAAACAAATTAATTAAAGGGAAGGTGGAACCATAAAGGAGGGAGGGTGTGGAGAAACTCTCCCTCATTAATGAGGGGAGTTGAGAGGTTTTCCTCTCCCACCATTAATAGGGGGTTTAGCCCCGTGTGGTCCCCATGTCATAACCTCTTATGGGAGGTTAGGTTCTGGTGGTCCCCACCACCATAACCTCTCATGGGAGGTTAAGGTGTGTTTGTCCCACCTCCAAATTCCATGAGGGAATTTTAACCGCCAAATAAAAATAAAGCCACACAATTTATTTTTATTTAATTCAATCTCTAAAAACCCCCAAAACTAACTTTTATTCTCGACCCACTGCTGTCGAAGTGAAAGTCTCCTTAAGAGAAAACCAGCGCTGTGAGTTCAACAGTGTCCTCATATTTCAATTCAAAGCACCGATTCAAAATTTATAAAAACCTTCTCATACGTTTTTTGAACACACCTGAACAAAACTTTAGAAATTGATTCCAGGCACACCGGGCCTCAGAATTATGCACCATCAATTTTCGAGGACTCACAAAATTCCCATGTATTTAATAAAAAAATAAATTTTCACGGAAATTATGGGTCTTTACATTCTCCCCACCTTAGGGATTTACGTCCCCATAAGCTACAACTTGATCTAATGGAACAAGTGGGGGTATTGATCATGCATCTGGGCCTCCCGCTCCCATGTGATCTCCTGGAGGTTACTGTGCTACCAGCAAATGCACACCATAGGTATCAACTATCCACACAGGACCTACTCCTGTCGATCCTCAATCTCCACTGGAACCTCCATAAAATTCTCCCCATCATTGACGTCTTGCTTGCCATGGTCGATGATGTGAGAAGGGTCATGCACATATCTACTCAACTGGGATACGTGGAAGACATCATGCACCCAGTGAAAATGAGGTGGAAGAGCTAAGTGGTATGCCACGTTGCCAACCCTACTGAGGACCTGGAAAGGTCTGATGAATCTCGGAGATAACTTTCTGCCTCATCCAAATCTTCGTAGTCCTCATTGAGGAGAGACCCATAAAAATATGTGGTCACCATCCTCGAACTCCAGAGGCCACCTTCTGCTGTCAGCATAAGACTTATGTATACTCTGTGCAGTCTTCATCCACTCCTGGATGATCTGCACCTTCTCCGTGGTAGCGTATACCATCTCTGGTCCCACTAGTGCTGACGTTCCAGGGTCAGTCCGGCACAAGGGTGATCTGCAAGGTCACCCGTATAACACCTCAAAAGGTGCCATCCTGATGGTGGAGTGATAGCTGTTGTTTTAGGTGAACTCCACCAAAGGTAAGTGATCCTCCCAGCTGCGATTGAAGTCGAGGACACAAGTACGTAGCATGTCCTCGAGGGTCTGTATGGTCCGCTCAATCTGACCATGTGTCTGCAGATGGAAGGCGGTGCTCAAACGAAGCTGTATCCCAAAAGCCTCCTGCAACCCCTTCCATAGCTAGGAAGTAAAACATATGTCACGATTAGAGATAATAGAAGAAGGCACTCCATGTAGCCATACAATCTCCTGCATATATAGGTATCCCAAACTCTCTACTGAACCCTGCTCTCTGATCGGTAAGAAGTGGGCCAACTTGGTGAGTCGGTCGATGATCACCTAGATAGAGTCATGAACTCTAAATGTATGTGAAAGACCCATCACGAAGTCCATGGAAATCCAATCCCACTTCCACTCTGGAACCTCTTAAGGCTGAACCAAGCCAGCTGGTACCTGGTGCTCCGCCTTCACTTGATGACAAGTGAGGCATCGAGAGACAAGCTCTGCAACTGATTTCTTCATACCTAGCCACCAATGCTGTCGTCGAAGGTCCTGGTACATCTTTGCCACTTTTGGATGTACCGCTAGAGGGGATGTGTGGAACTCCCTCAACACTTCATCATGAAGTAACACTAGTACCATAGTATGTCCTCTAAAGAAGATGACGTTCTCCCCACCTTCAGAAAATCCATCACGTTCTTGCCCTATGGATATCTGAGCACGTCGTGTCTTGCAGTCAGCGTCTCCACACTGTGCCTCCCTGACTCGCTGAAGAAGTGGGGGAGTGATTGTAAGAGACTATAGAAAGGGTGCTCCATCCTTATCCTCAAAGGATATCTTTAAGGTAGCTAGCTGCTCTGTCGCCTCACCTAATAGCTGTATACTATATCTCCTACTGAGTGCATCTGCTACAATGTTTCCCTTTACAGGATTATAGACTATCTCAAAGTCATAGTCCTGGAGGAACTCAATCCATCGCCGCTGTCTCAGTTCAGGTCCTTCTGAGAGAAGATATTTCTAAGACTCTTGTGATATGAGTACACGGTAAAACATTCGCCCATCAAATAGTACCGCTACATCTTCAAGGTGAAGACCACTGCTGCTAACTCCAGGTCATGGGTAGCATAGTTCTTCCCGTGCTGTCTCAGCTACCGAGAACCATACGGGATCACTGCTCACTCCTGCATCAGGACACACCCGATTCCAGTCCCTGATGCGTCGCAGTATACTAAATACCCTACGCCTTCCTCTGGAAGCCTCAAGATGGGGGTACTAGTCAGCCTCTTCCTCATCTCTTGAAATCCCTACTGGCATCTCTCCGACCACACGAAGGGTTACCCCTTCTTTGTCAAGGCTTATAGTGGTGCTAAAACTCTGGAGAAGTCTAGAAAAAACCTCCGGTAGTAACCAGCCAAACCCAAGAATCTTTGTACTCCCGTCACACTCCTGGGTGGATCCCAAGAAAGTACCGCCTTAATCTTCGCTGGATCCACTACAACTCCAGCCTCCGAGATGATGTGTCCCAAGAAGTGAACCTCTCAGATCCACAACTAGCACTTCGAGATCTTACCATATATCTGGTGCTCTCAGAGTGTGTCTAGTACTACTTGTAAATGGTAGGCATGCTCCCCCTCAGTAGTCGAGTAGATCAGAATTTCGTCGATGAAGACTATGACAAAGCGATCGAGGTATGGCTAGAAAATCTTGTTCATGAGTCCCCTGAACATTGTTGGAGAATTGGTTATGCCGAATGGCATAACCAAGAACTGGTAGTGGTCGTACCAACATCTGAAGGCCATCTTCTGCACATCATCGTCTCGAACTCTGAGCTGGTGATATCTTGATCTGAGGTATATCTTCAAGAACCACTGTGCTCCCTTCAGCTGATCAAAGAGGTCATAAATCCTCAAGGGTGGGTACTTGTTCTTCATGGTCACCTAGTTCATGTGATGGTAGTTGAAAAAAATACTCAGGCTTCCATCCTCCTTCTTGGAGAATAGAATCGGGGCTGACAAGAGAGAAACACTGGTCCAGATGAATCCCTTCCCCAGAAAGTCCTCTAGCTGTACCCGCAACTCACGAAGCTCTGCGGGAGCCATATGATATGATAGTGTAGATATCGGTGTCGTCCCGGGGTACATGCCAATGTATAAGTCCACCAATCTGTGAGGAGGTAGTCTTGAAACATCATCTGGGAAAACATCCGCGTACTAGTCCACCACTACAGGATAGATCAGACTCTCCACATCCACCGCTCCGAGGGTAAGGCATGCCAACTGATGAGTGATCGGCTCCACCCTCCTCCGAGTAAGTCCGTCCTGTGCTGCAAAGGCTCCCTTCTCGTAGGTGAAGGTAAACCTGGTCCCATCCATGCGGACAAACCACACTTTGCGCCTAATACAGTCAATCTCAGTATGGATTGTAGATAACCAGTCCATACCCAAGATGACATCGTAAGGCCTCGACGCGCTACTAGGAGATCCCAGCCGAAACTCTCACCTCCTAGAGTAAGCTCACACTGCCGAAACTCGTGCGTAATCATCGATTCTACTCCTGTAGGAGTCTCTAGCCATAAGGATCGAGCCAACGGCTCTATCGGGATCTCTAAGATCCGAACGAGGGCAGTGGAAATGAAAGAGTGACTGGAACCTGTGTCTATAAGAACTGTAGCTAAGGTGGAGTAGACATAGATCATACCTCAAATCATCTCCAGAGCACCATGATCATAATCCTTATCTTCCTGGAGCTGAGCTCTCACTTTTCCACCTGCTCCCTACAGTCAGGGTGGACCTCCTGGTGGTGGTGGTGGTAACACCTCAAAACATTGCCCACCGCTAGCTGCTCGACCAGCTCCTCTGCCACGTCCGCCTGCTCCCTGCAGACCGCCTTGATCGAATATCAATCTCTACCTAGAAGGTCTTTTGACCATCTACTGATCATTCTAATGTAAGGTCGAAGAGTCATGATCCATGTGACCATGCCCGCTGCATGAGTAACACTGCCCACTCCTGAAATGTGTGTCTCTTCCTCAGGTTCCACATACAACCGATCTTGAGTCACGCGGTCGTCCACCCGTGGGTTTAGTCCTCTTAGACCTCTGCAAAATCTATCTATTTCCAACTGTAGAAGACTCTGCTGCATGTCGACTAGTGGTGGGTCTCTCTGTAGGAGACTGCTCAGCAAGAAAACTCTCCACTAAGAGGGCTTTCTCCAACACCCCTGCCTACATCGGGATGCTGAGGGATATCATCGAAGTCCCGATCTCTCACCTGATCCACTGCTCAAAGGTCCGGGCCCTAAAAAATGGGTCCCACACCATATCTGTGGAGTAGCATGAGATGTTGGTGAACCTTGCTGAGTACTGTGGCACTGTCATACTGGCCTCCAGCAGATGAAGTAGATCCTGTATGTGCACCACACAAAGAGTCGTTGGAACAAACTTCGCCCGAAATTAGCTCTCAAAGTCTGCCCATAGAAGCATCATCTCATTGTGAACCTGGATCATCAAGCTCCACCATCTTCCCGCTGCTTCCTGTAGAAGGCTGGAAGCAAGAATCACCATGAAGTCGGCTGGTGTCCCTACCAGTCTGAAGACTCACACCACAACCTCCAGCCAATCCTCAACTTCCTTCGGGTCCATCTCTCCCCTGAACCTAGGCGGCCTTTGGCGCTAGAACTCGTGCAACGCGCTCAAGTGGCGTGCATCGTCTGCTGTTGGGGCTGGTGGAATAGATGTCCCAATGGGGTGTGGTACCTCCAGTGCATCTACTGGAAAAGGGCCCTACACCAAGGCCTCGTTGCTCGGTGGGCTATCCGCGCGTATAACTATCGGGGCTCTAGTTGGTTGTCCGTGGGGAGGAATCCTAAAAGAAACATATGCAACACAGTCAAAAGATTATACTTGGTGAGATGACTTGTTTGAGCTGACATAAATAAAACTTTTTAAAACATACATGCAATCAGTGTTTTCATGCACTGAGTCAGAAATTAGAATTCAGGGTCCTGGTTTATGGATACGTTGGCCGCTACACCAACACTATACTCCCTGAACTGAGAACCACACTCAGTACCCTTAACACTATTGCTTAAAAAAAGAAATATTGGAGTCCTAAGATCCGCAGTAGTCTCTGATACCAATTTTTCACGACCCGTACCTCAGGGCCCGTGCCGTGACTACCCCAAGCCCACCTTCCATAGGCCAGGGGATGGAGATTAGTACCATAGGTGTAAATCCTTAAACTGGGAAGGAATTGACTTTAAAACTTGAAAATGCACACAACAGAGTACGTTCTGGAAGAAAAACACTAAGTAAAACTCTATACAAAGAGTGCTGAAAGTAAAGGGGACAAAATACATGCCCAACAGGAAAATACAAGTACAACTGAAAACAAGTACAACCAAAAAGGAAAAAACAGCTGAAAGGTGAAGAGAAGCTCCTGGATCATCCACTAGGGATCCTACCTGAAGGGTAGGTACAGATAACCTCCTCATCACTCCACGTCTGTCGGTATCCTCCTCGTACCGATACGTTGTATGGTCCACCTTCGGGTATTGTCCAGTCCTGGTACTCTCAGCCTCAGTCATCATTTTCTGTCGTCTACAACCAACACAACGAGGTGAGAGCATAGACCATGTAGGGGTGAGTATAACGATACTCAGTAGGGACCCCGAGACCCTCAAGGTCTCAAAAAATCCAATAAGGATAAACCAAAAAGTATGAAATCAACAGATAACCCCACTTAGGTATATGACCATATATATACCTAAGTTATCAAGTAATTCATCTCAATCATGAGGTAAATGAAAAAAGTTACTGACTCAGCTCAACAAGGAATTTATTCTAGGGATAATATCAATATGAACCCTCGACTGTGGGAGAACTCCTCTTATATCGAGTATAGTGGGCCTGCCACATCACACAGATGCGCTTCCCACTAACCTTGGACTGCAGAGGTACTCCTCCTCTTGAGTACCATGGGTCTGCCACATCACACAGAGACGGTCCCCACCGTGGGTCTACCGTGTCACACAGAGGCGCTCCCCCTCATAGTTTGCTGAGGTACTCATCCTATAGAGTACTGTGGGTCTACTGCGTCACCAAGGAGCTCCCCACTGTGGGTTTTTCATGACACCAAGGTGCTCCCTACTGGGCCAGTAGAGTCACTCCGAGTCAAACGTTCAGCAGTCGTCAGGTCTCAGCCAGTTACAAGGTTCCCGCACAAATTCTCTCTTGTCTCCGAAAGATCCGCTCGACAAGATACCAGTCGATGCTCCAACTGCCACGAAGTCCCACGAAGATGTATCTCAAAGGTCCGCCACATCAAAGAGGTCTCAATGCAATAGACAGCGCTTCAATTAGATGCCCGGTCTGTGAGTTATTATCCCTTTTAGTCCTGGGGGCCCAATTGGATTCGTGTACATTCCAACCTGACTATATCTCAACTATACCCCAAACTCTAGTGGGGTATACTCAAAGGGAACTTCATGCTCCAATATTACCAGCGCCGCTGACGGTTCATCAAATGGACGCCCAGTGTAAAAGTTATAGCCAAAAGTAAAGTAAAGGGTCAGTAGTGGGACCAGGTTCACTCCGACCTGGTCAGACCGACTCAGCCCAACCCAGTTTGGGACCACCCGATCTGGGTAAACCCGGTCAAACCTTTTGGGTCTGGCCTGACCCATTGGGTGGGCTATCCTATTAGGTTTGGCCCGGATTGCTGGGCCCAGCCCAACGGGCCATGAGGGCAGTTCGGCCCGAAGCGTCGTGAGGGTGCGGCCCGACTCGGCTCGGCTCGGAGGGCACGGCCGGGCCGGTTCGGCCAGGGCGCCGCGAGGGGGGCCGCGGGCCGGTTCGGGAGGCCGGGCATCTTGTAAGCGGCCAGGAAGGGCGCCAGGAGGGCCGGTGGGTGGCCAGGAAAGGCGTGGCCAAGCCAACAGGCGGCTGGGAGGCTGGGCCGACATGGTTCGGGCCAGCGTGGTTCGGCATGGCTCTGGCCGGCGCGGGCCAGCGGGGTTCGTCCAGGGCGCACGGGAGGCCGGCGGCGGTGCAGCCGGGCACGTAGGAGGCTGGCGGTGGTTCAACCCACAGAGCCGACTCAGTCGGGGCACCGAAATGCCGTGAGGGTGGCGCTGTTCACAGAGGCCGCGGGAAGCGCGACCTTTGCCTGTGCCTTCGCAGCCTTCAACGCCGCTTCGTTGCCATGCTGAGAAACATCACAAACAAGAACGATGGAGGGGTCATGCCATGTTGGTTTGGCCCGCACCCTCCGTGTTTAGGGTGGTAACACTTGGCTCATCAAAGAGTAATAAATATGAACAACAATTGTTTTACAACCATGCAACGTTTACTCACCAATTTGAAGAAGAGAAAAAGAAAAGGAAATTTACACAAAATTAACCTCCTACCTTTGATTGCCGGTCATCGAAGTTGAAGTCACGGGAAGAAGATGAAGGAGTTCGTCATTCGTCGCGTCCGCCACACACTCCCAATCCTGAGCTGCATTGGCTCGTTGACGACGATGCAGAGGGTAGGTCGGTTGAAGACGTCCCACGTCGGTAGAAGCTCCGAGGAAGAAGTCGAAGAAGTCCATCATTCTTCATTCTTCGTTGGGAGAGTTCTTCCCTCTTCTCCCAAGTTTCCACCAAGATGCCAAAGAAAAATAAAAATAGATAGGTTTATCTATTATTTTATTTTAACAGAAATTCAAAATGGTGAAATAAATTAATTGTCTCCACCTAATTAATTTGGAGGATTGGCACAAGTTAATTAGGGGAGTTAACACAAATTAATTAAAGGGAAGGTGGAACCATAAAGAAGGGAGGGTGTGGAGAAACTCTCCCTCATTAATGAGGGGGAGTTGAGAGGTTTTCCGCTCCCTCTATTAATAGGGGGTTTAGCCTCGTGTAGTCCCCACGTCATAACCTCTTACGGGAGGTTAGATTCAGGTGGGCCCCACCACCATAACCTCTTATGGGAGGTTAAGGTGTGGTGGTCCCACCTCCAACTTCAATGAGGGGATTTTAACCAACAAATAAAAATTAAGCCACACACTTTATATTTATTTAATTCAATCTCTAAAAACCCCCAAAACTAACTTTTATTCTCGACCCACTGCCGTCGAAGTGAAAGTCTCCTTATGCGAAAACCGGCGCTGTGAGTTCAACGGTATCCTCAGATTTCAATTCCGAACACCAGTTCAAAAGTTATAAAAACCCACTCGTACATTTACTAAATGTACCTGAACAAAAATTCAGAAATTGATTTTGGGCTCACCGGATCTCGGAATCATGCACCGTCAATTTTCATGGACTCGTAAAATTCCCATGTATTTAAGAAAAAAATAATTTTCCACAGAAATTATGGGTCTTTACAATAATTGGTTATATATGATATAATTAATAAATTTTTATAATAAATTTATAAATACCCCACATATAATTTATATCCATCATCAATTATAACAGTGATGTGGAAATGAAAAAACTAATGACATCATTTCACGAGGTGGTAGTCTTCCGTACACAGAAATGATGATTTTGTAGCCCATTTGTTGGAATTGTGTGTGGTTTTAGGTTGTAGACATAATATAACATAATCATATTTTATGTAAGATACTTATTTTATAATATCATTTTGGTATAATAATAATTTAAGGGGATAGAGAATGAAATAAAAAAAATGCTCATTCATGGGTGTTACCCCTTCTTCGGGTAAATCATTTTAGTTTGCACCAAATACCATCCTTGGTTACATTTATGCCCAAATTAATGATTTTAGTATGGTATTAGGGAATTTTGGAAGTGATTTTGGAAGGGTTTTTATGATCCAAATGGCTTGAGAGTTATAGAGAATTTAGGTATGTGAGTTCTCATTTCTATTTGATGAGGAGTAACATTTTTGTAAATACCCAAAATTATTCACAAATGGGAGGTCAATAATACCTAAAGTTACTCTAAGATTGACAATTAATAGGTATTAGGGATGATATGATTGATACACACCTCCAAAACACAATAAAACTCCTTTTTTAAACATTTTGTTCCTTAACTCCTAAGTTTTCTTATTTTTTTCATTTTCGATTTTCACTACGTTAACTGCTTTTACAACATAGGTAATTTATCCATTAAGACTAAATTAAAGTGAAAAATATTCAAATATTTTGAACTAATAATTATAAATATGATATCTAATTTAAAAAATAGTAACCCTATGTATGTTGAAAGTTAATTTTAACAAAAAATGTTTATAATGCCCAAAAACACTACTTTAACCTTAATTGCACAAATAAATTTTTTTACTAGGTAGTGGTCAATATATTCATTATAAAAGGAAATTTTTTCCATGAATGGAACATAGTTGATAATTATTAACATTTTAAAATCATTTGGTGGAATATAGTATTTTTATTCTTTTTAAATCATTTAATAAAATATTTTATATTATAAAATTACATTATTGCCAATTTTGAAATTATTCATTTAATATTAATTTAAAAATATCAAGACAATGATAAAATTCATATATATTATGATAAAACCTATATAATATGATATATTCATTAATAATATTAATTTAACATAATATTTTACTCTAATAACTTCAATTTTATTATTTTTAGTATCATTTATTTTAGTTAATTATTTACTAAATAATTTCTACATCGGTGTTTCTTAATCATTTGAAGTAATTATTTCATCTCCATAAAAATTAAATAAATTATCATGTTAAAAAAAATTATTTATCTTTAAAAATAATATCTATAACCGAACTTATATAATTTTATCCTTATCTCAATGATTTATAGAAATTAAAAGGAAAAAGGTTTCATTTTGTATTTTTCATCACATAACTTATTACATAGGTAAAATTTAAGGGAAAGTGTCCAAAAAACTCATAAAAATTTATCATATGGCCATAATGGTCAAAATATGTCCATCTAATTGGTGTTGGAGAAATATTTAGTTCATTTAAACCATTATGATTAAATTTTAATCCCTTGGAAAAACTCATTTTAATGTTAATAACTTGATTAATTTTAAATGTTTTCACTAATAATTATGGGAAAAAATTATGTTAGCCTTATTAGAAAATATAAATTACTAAAATTAAAAATATGTAATATTTTTTTTCCAAATTCAATTAAAATTATTGAAAAAATTTAATTTAATATTATTCTTACAAAAGTGATGAGAAAGAGGAGTTTTAATGCGAACATTTTCTAATATTTATTATGTTTATATACCAAAATTCAAAATGAGAATGATTCAAAGGACATAAATTGGATTAATTGATATAAAATTGTTCTAATATTACATTAAAACCAATTTATAATATAATTTAACAATATAAATTATTTAAACAAAAAGTATGTTTTCAAATAAAATTATTTATTTTCACCATTCATCATAAAATTAAACTTTTCAAGATAATAAAAAAATGCAGTCTAAACTAATTTTTTTATTCTAATTCTAAAAATGATTTTTATTTTGTAAAATTTTTCTATAAATTTTCCAAAAATTGATTATAATATTTTTTATGAAAATAAATAACAATAAATTTAAAATAAAATACATTTTTGAAGAAGAAAAACACTTTACTAAAAAATTAATTAATTAATTAATAAACATTTATAAATAATTTATATAGAGTAAGACATATATATTTATATATTTTATAATGTAGTTAATTCTATTCATACTCACTAATTTAACAACTTAGTTATGATGATAATATATATGATGGGTCGTTTAAGTACATATTTATGTGTTGAATACACTATCAAACATAAAAACATCAGGTTTTCATGTAACATAAGATAAAATGAGTGTTTCATGTAAAAAATATGATCAGAGTATTGGGCGTAATACAGGGTAAAATTAGTTTTGTGCATCCATTTCACCATAAAATATAATTTTATTCTTATGAAATCTCATGGTGTTACATCTTCCCCCCTTTAATAAATTATTTCATCACATTTTGAACTTTATCTCAGTAATCAAATGTTGAAAATTTGGAAATAATTTTATTTTAAACTCATATAATGTAAAAATAGTTAATAAAATATCCTTTTAATAATAGATAAATGGAAGTAAAAAGGTTATATGGGATAACACATCACTATGTTTGCAAATAGGATAACATGGGTGGGAATAGAAGAAAAATGTAAAAAATTATAAAGAGTGATTGAGGTCATTTATCTAAAGATAGTGAATGACCAATGAAAAGTTAAGAGCCTCAAAACCATAAATCTGTGATGATAAAAAAGATCATTGTTTCATAAAAAATGAAGGTAATAGGATAAAATTGTTATGTCAACATCCTTTTCCAAGAGTTGAGGTATTATCTTACCTTCTAGACTAATGGAATTGGAAATATACTTACTTTATTAATAAAATTTCATCCTATAATCAATTTCCACCACAATCACATATTTTTCTACAAATTATGTGTATTAATTATGATTTTTTATATCCTAAATCACTAAAATAAAAAATTAAAGGAACACATAATTAAAAGAATAAAAAAAAAGATAGTCCTCCTATATTTGGAAACTATCTAAAACCAAAATGGTTATCATATAGTAACATAATTTACCAAAACAATAAACCTTCATACATTAATCTCCAAATTTCAACAATAATACCCACCATTGAAACTAAATCATTAAATAACCCTATATCCCAGATAACCTTAGTAACATAAAAATTAATGAATTTTTTAACCTTTAAGGTTATCTCATACCTTTCATATTTCAATCCCAATAAAATATGGCGATCATCTTTTTAAGTAACATTAATCACTTAGTCACCAAATAAATTTTTAATATTATGGATATCAATGCGATAAAACATTTATTCTCAAAATCAAAGATCTTATAAACCCTAAAGTTCATAAATACATTAAATATAAATTACACAAAATTTTTATGCATACTTAATGTTAAACCATATATTTAGAAATACTTCAACCTATTAAAACATCTCCTAAAATGTCATTAATCACATTAAGATCTTATCACTTAAAACCAAAAAGGGGTTTCTATGAATTTGAAATACTGATCAACCATAATCTTATATACCTATGATGGTATCCACAACCCTAAATATAACCTCACATGAAAAATATACTAATCTCTAAATTTATCTAAACTCTACTCTGACACCAACTATAATAATTTAGAACATGCACTCCAGAATCTATTGCTAAATTCATAAACATTACATTTTTGTCTTTGATACTGGAGAAGGTGAACCAATTTTCACCAATCAAAAAAAACATAAAAAAGAAATATTATATCACAAACATATACACAAAAATTTTAGTTTTAGATTTTTAGAGAATTTAGACCAACTAATATGAACTTGTATTTATAAACAACTAGTTTATAAAGATGAACATCATCCACCATTATACCTAGATTTACTTATTTCACATTAGGTTGTCAACATCATCCACATGAATCCCACTGTAGACATAATTAATTAAACTTAATTCTTTATATCCTAAGAAAAAAGAAACATAAGAAGGTTGAGATCAACTACATAGTAAGGGTAGAGATAAGAAATAGTAATTTAATTTCATCAATGAGCCTAAGAAGTGAATAAGGGTATGATGACATAATTATAGTGTATGAGAGAATCATAAATGAACTCATACCCATGAATACATAGATCATAAAATATGAAAACATGACATAGTAAAGAGTTATTAGAATCAATAATCATGATCCATGCGATATCAATCTTTACCATAAGAAACATTATAAACCCATAACAAGTAATGGAAACCCTTTTCCGTAATCTAGATAATAATATTCATAAAACCATTTGAATAATATTTTAATTGGAATAACCATATGGCCAAATTCCAATATAATCATTACCCAATGCATTGGAGCACTATCTATGCACACCCATCATATAAGATATAACAGGCTCACCTGGTGATATCTAGGACACTCTATAATATAAGTTGTAATAGGTTCAATTGATTCTTTCTAGGATTTCCCATCATATAAGTTGTAATGGGAACACCCAACACTATCTAGGATTACCCATCAAACAATATGTAACCAGCTCACCCAGGGCTATTTGGGATGCCCCATTGTATAAGCTGTAACAAGATCACCCGATGCTCTCTAGAACACCCCATTGTATAAGTATACAAAAAACAAAAATTAAAGTATTTATAGACTATAAATCATTGAAAAACTAATAAAAATTAACAATATTCGATTCATAACATGATTAACACATGAAAAAGTAAAGAGTTACATAAAATCTATTTGAAACAATATTAATCCATATAAAGAAAGATTGAGGATTCTATCAATACCAAATATGCCCAGTATAGGATAAGTAACAATGAGGGTTGTTGAATTTTATGAATGTAAATACCATGAAAATATTATTAAAAACAATCTTGAGGAAAATATCCTTTCCATTTTGAAAATAATTTTTTAAAACAAAAAACATTTTGGAAATACGTTTCTTTGAAAAAAAACATGGAAACATATAAAGGATAATTTAAAAATAATTTAAAAAATTTATTGAGGAAAATATATTTATTTTAAAAACACTTTAAAAAAAATTAAAATACATTTTTAGAAAACAAGTTTTTGGAAGAAGAACAGTTTTTAACCGAAAATATTATTTTTAATAAAATAATTATTTTGAGTTTTTGAGAATATAAAGAGAGTAAAGTGAAGGGAAAAAATGTATTATCATGAAATAAATATATGAGAATAAAATTCATCAGTTTCATGAGAGATATATCATAATATCTCATTATTGGAAGCATAATCATAAATAATCTCAAAAAATGACGAGGTTGTAACATAAGACTCTTACCACTTGGGTAATGTTAAATCGTAATCCCCATGAAAGCATAACATTAAATGAAAACTACAATATCATGAAAATAATTAGATTAATTTTATAACATTTCAAAGGATAATTATATACACCTCATAAAATATGATAGGTTTATTACATAATATATTTCTCAAAGAAGTAAAATTGAGACAAAAATTCTTTAACACTTTGGTAACATTAAAATCATAAATCCCATGGAAGAGAGATAATAAAATGGATTAATAAATCTCAATAATTTTTTTATATTAATAATAAAATAAATTCATGGTAATAATATAAACTACACAATAAAAATAAGCGTGTGAACATGGAATATATCTCATATAAATAAATGTGAGGTAAGAAAACCCTTACATTGAGTCCGACTTGTCACATGTGTATTTATATTTATGAATAATAAAATTATATTAATTATTTATATTTTTTTAAACCTTTTACATGTTTATTATTATATTTATATCACTTATTCACTTTTTATATACATTTACTTAATCAATTAAGTTTACATCTGATGTTTTTATCATATTTGAATTATGTGTCAAAAATGACTTTGGTAGGGTTATTGTGGTCAAAGAGGCCATTATTTAAACACATAAAAAATAATAATGATGAACTATTAATCATATATTTACATAAATAAAACTTTTTAAACCCATCATGAATGATGGTTATGAAAAATTAACTAATATTATGATCATTGATACTGTAGGTCATACGTATGCATGAATAACATTTCTATTTTTCAACAATCATTATAGAAAGAAGGTAAGTGATATTTTAACATTAAATAATGATAATAATATCATATAATACCATATTATTTAATTATATATAATTATATATATCATTATTGTGATGTGGTGGTGAGAAAAGGAATCACATCGCTTCAAGAATGCGGTAGTCCACACCTCCACGAACAACATTATCATTTTTTGTTGAGTAAAATGGTAAAAATAAAATGATATATTATATTTCCATAATAATAAATATTTCATAAATATCATGGATATTTCATTTATATCAAATATATTTATCATATTTACCCTTATTACCTTCCATGTAACGTGTTATTGAAAAATGAATCACATCGCTTCGCAAGGAGGTAGTCCACCATACACACGAATGAAATTATCATATCCATTAAGAAATAGACCATAAAGGGTATATATTTTATAATAAATCCATATTTATAAATATTTTATAAATATCATATACTAACTTTATATTCATCATCATTCCCAACCGTGGGAGGTGGTAATGGAAAAACAAATGACATCATTTCACGAAGCGGTAGTACATTATAAACACAAATGATGATTTTGTTACCCATTTGATGGAAGTGAATGTAATTTTAGGTAATTAAATTAACATAAAAAACTCATTATATTTAATATAATGAGGTTATTATATCAGCATGTTTACGAAAAATTTAAGGGGGTGGAGAAAGAAATAAAAAAATGCTCGTTGATGTATGTTACATCTTCTTCGAGTAACTCCTTTTGGTTTTCACCAAAGGCCTTACTTGTATGAAATTATAACTAATTTAATGCATATATTATTATATTATGAATGTTTTTAGGTTCTTTGTATGGAGTTTTTATGAGACAAATGGCTTGAGAGGTGTGGATAAGTGAGGGGAGTGAGTTTCCTTTTTATAGTTGAGGAAGAGTGACATTTTTTTAAATACCAAAAAGCATTCACTATTTGGAGGTCAATATTACCTCAAGTTTCTCAAATATTTACCATTAATGGTTTTGAGGAATTATATGGTCTATACACACCTCCAAAACAAAATAAAACATATTTTTTAGACATTTTTATCCTTAACATCTAAGTTTCCATATTTTTTTTGATTTTGGGGTTTTACTATGTTAACTAGATTTCTAACCAAGTTAATTTATCACTTAAGAATAAATTAAAGAGATACATAAAAAAAATTATAAATAATGATTATAATTATTATATATAATTTATAAAATAAAAAATCCATGTGTGTTTAAAATTAGTTTTAACATAAGCACATGTACATGTAAAAACACCGCTTTAATCTCAACTACACTAACAAAATATTTTACTATTTAGGGGTCAATATATTCATTATAAAACCAAAATTTGTCCATTAACTGAACATAGATGATATATATTAACATTTAAAATTCACTTGGAATAATATTATTTTTATTCATTTTAAATCATTTAATAAAACATCATTTATTGTAAAGTAACATTATTGTCGATTTTAGAAGTATTCATTTGGTATGAATTTAAAAATATCTTGAAAATGATGGGATTGGAATATAATATGTTAAAAACTATATAATATGATATATAAATTTTAAAAAATTAGTTAAGACAATAATTTACTCAATTTACTACACTTTTAATATATTTATTATAATTTATTTTAGATAATTATTATCAATAAAATTACCGCACTGGCATTTTTTAACCATTTTATGCAATTATTTCATCTAAAAAATTAAAATAAATTTACATGATAATAAAAGTCATTTTCATTAAAAATAAAATTTATAACTAAACTTATCTTGTTTTTTCCCTATCCCAAATCATTATTTAAATATAAAGGGAAAATGATTTTTTTATCATTCAATTTACTTAACATATTCTACATGCCACTTTCATGGAAAAGTGTCACCAAAACACAAAAAAATTGATCCAATGATTATAAGGGTTTAAATATATCCAGAAAATGGGTTTTTGTAAAACATTTAGGTCATTTTAACCCTTGAGATTAATGTTTAATCCCTTAGTAAACTCGTTTTTACCTCAATCGTTGTAATTAATTTTAAATATTTTCTCTAATCATTATGTTGAAAAATTAAGTCGGCCTTATTAGACATCATAAATTATTATGGTTCGAAATATGTAATCAATTTTTACAAATAAAATTCACATAAGTGAAAAATTATAATTTAATATTAATCCCCCAAACATGATGAGAAAGCATGTTTTTAGAGAGAAAATGTTCAAAAGTCTATAAGGATTTTATAACAAAATTTAAAATGACAATTATTACAATAAAATAAATTGGATTAATTTATATAAAATTGATATAACATTACATTGAAAAATATTAAAAAAATAATTTAACATTATAAATTATTTAAATGAAAATTCAATTTTAAATTAGAATTTAGTATTTTTTTACTATTCATCAAAAAAAGAAAATTTTTAGAAAAATAATAAAAATTCATCCTTAGATAATTTTGGTATTTCAATTTCAAAAATGATGTTTATTTTTTCAAATAAATTTTCTATATTTTTTAAAAATTTATTGTAATATTTTTTTCATGAAAAGTAATAAAAATAAATTTTGAAGAAAACATATTTTTGAATAATAAAAACACTGTATGAAAAAAATTGATGAATTATTTAATAAAAATTTATAAATAATTTATATTTTATAAGATATATATATATATATATGTATGTATTTCATAAAGTATTTAATATTATTCATATATTCTAATTTAACTGCTAGGTTATGAGAGTAATATATATTGTGGGTCGCTTAACTTTAGAGCTACATGATGAATATGCTATCAAACATAAAAATTTCAGTATTACATGTAATTCAAGATAAAATGAGTATTGCATGTAATGAAATATGAGAATAGTTTTGTGTGTAATGCAATATAACCTCCGTGTTTCTTGTTCTTTATGCTATTGTATATAATTTTCTTATTTTAAAATTTACGACTATTAATGTTTTGAGAGAAAAAAACAAGGAAAATTTATTTAAAAATGATTTTGAAGGAAATAATTTTATGATATATGTTTTGTTTTAAATCTATACGAAAAAGTTTCATGGTGAATGAAAATGTATAGATTTATGGTTATAACTTATTGGGTATTTTCCTTACACCCTTCATATTCCTTTGGGCATATGAAGATTTATTTTTGAATGACATAGTTAGGGGGAAGGTTATCATGTAATTTTCTAGAATCCATTTGTTAATGTTATCTTCATAGTTGGTTGGGATGGTTGTGAAGGATTTTCATATTGATACTTGGATTTGATTTTGTTTTTTATTAGCCTTAATTATTTTTTACATTCCTCTTTGTTTTGTATATATTCTTTCATTAAGTAATCTCATTGTTTAATTCTATATTGTTATACGAGAGAATTTTTGTGTCTTTTTTAGGGTGAAATAATTACCATGGTTTGTATGTTGATACCTAGGTGCGGGGTGCAAGACCGTGGGGATCATGAACTCACTTAGGTCCTTATGGATGGGTAGCTTAGGTGATCAGTCAAGTCGACCTGGTATGGTTCATTACATGAAATCCTTTACAGTTAACATCATTAGTAAAATTTGATAGTTATCATAATTTTTTCACAAATTGTTTATACTACTTAAAAAATCATTGAAAACTACTTATTTACATTATTATTGGTTTTTAGGTCCATTAATTAATAAAATCTAATTTAATGTTTCATATATATTATATTATTTTCTATTATATGTCCTAGGAATAAATATTTCTATTGACATAAGTTTCATTTTTTAAATTTGGTAGACAATTTATCATTTTTCATGGTCTTTTAAAAAATTCTAAAATAATCTTTATTATCTTCTATTATTTTCAATTATATGATAATGTCATCCAAAAAAACTCTCACAAATTCATTGAGGTAATATCTAAATTATTTATTCATCAGACCCATGATGATATATGGGAATATTTTTATTTATAATGGATTCACTATGAATTCATCATGCCTATATTTATTACAGAAGTATTTCTTTGGTACATCATCTCTTTTAACCCTTAATTTATGTAATCCACATGCACGATCAATATTTTAGAATTATTTATCCCCTTTCAAATAAAGGAGATAATAATTAATATATAGTGGTGGATATTTTTCTTGATCATTATTTTTTTAAAGTTATCATAATCAATGTAGTGATTAAATAATCCATATTCATTATCAGTTAAATTTAACATGCATTCACCATGGAAAAACACATATGCATATAGGAATCATTTCCAGAATCTTCTAAATTTTCTTATTTAATTCCTATAATGGATTTGGGATTATTTTATATAGAATCTTAAATATAGGAATTAAATTATATATGATTTCTATTTAAATATCAACCTCACGATTTTGAGGTTTACCAATAAACAGTATGGGGAAAACAATAATATATTCATCCAAAATTTTCATACCCTCAATATTGAGTTCCTCTATAAATATTTGAGAAAAATAACCATAATTAAGGAGGATTATGAACCTTAAAATGGATACAATTTCCATATAGAGTTCATAAATATCCTTAAATAGGAAAATGACTAATGATTGATTCAATAAATGAATTCTGACTTCCCTATATTGAAAAATAATTTTTACTCTATGTTGAGAGATCCAATCCATGACTAGGATCTTATGAAATTCCACTAAATAATGAATAATAATTTTTTTAGAGAATATTTTTTTCATAGCGGAGTTATATTTTTTTGAATGGAATAATTATACAATAACCATTTTCACCAATAATTTAATATCTATCCACTATGGTGGTAATTTTAAGATCATTGATAGAATAATATATATAAAGAAGTTGGAATATTCTAAATCATATAATACCTTTATTATTCTAGAGTGGATGATAATTGTTCCATTCACCACATTATTTTCATGTCTAATTTAAATGGTTTTTATTTAATATGATTTCACTTTATTCTATGGATTTATAAATTATAAAATTTGACTATAACCATTAAACATTAGATATTTTCAATAGTTTTTATAATCTCCATACTCCTTGAAATTAATTCATTGATGTGTTTGTGTTATACTAGGATAATAATTTATTTGAACAATTTTATTGGTTTGGCTATTCATATCTAATTAAAGTTCTTGTTTTTTATCACCTTATAATCCACAAGAAAAGAAATTATGAATCTATGTAATAAAATACCCCATATACCTATCTTATCATCATTAAGAAATATGAATACTAATTACCATTAATTAATGTGTTTTTCCATTTGAGATTCCTCAAAGACAAAGTTTTCACTTCATTTCCAAAAAAATAATGAGAAAAATGGGTGTCTCTAATTTCAATTTTCAGCATGATATGACATTGAACCATTTTATTATAGATACCAAATTCATTTATATTAAATAAAATCCACATACATAGTTTTAAGACACTAATGAAACAAATTTATTTCAGGGTAAATGATAAAAACCAAAAGTTTACTTTGCTACACTTGTGATGGATTCTTAATATATACTGATGGATTCATCCTCATTCTAATTTTTCTATAATAATTCCCTCAACATTTTAGAAAAAATACTTAAAGGAAATTATTTATTGATGTAAAACTTCTTAAAGTTCTTCCATTCCAAATTTTATGGCCCCTCCCTCCAAAGATTTCCTTTATGAGATGGTAATGGTGAAAGAGAGATAATGACCCCTAAGTCCTGCCTCTAATAGGCCCCGGGGTGGAGACCAACACCAAGGGTATAAAAATCTCACAAAATGGGAGGCATTAAACTTTTTATAGTAACCAAGATCGGGTATTAAGATGTATCAACCTCAAAAAACCCAATATATATATATATATATATAAGAATACAAAATCCATCCCACATAAATGTTTAAAGTAAAAATTCTAGAAATTCAATGAAAAACTCCAAATTAAATACCAAAAGAACAAAGCTAAGTAGAAACACAACAACTATCCCAATGCTTGAGCTAGTAGGGTCCATCATGGTCCATATAATCTCCTTAAAACCTGAAAAAAGTTTATATATATAGGGTGAGAATACAGGTATACTCAGTAGGAAAAGTTAAGTCTATTGTGCACAAGTGGGAGAAGAATACTAATTCCCCTATGAGAAAAGAATAAGAAACTCAAAAGAACCTAATAAGGTATACTATTGACCCCAACCTTACCGAATCCATGCTCACCAAATAACGCAAGTCAAGTAAAGAAATATAGTAAGCACATCGATTATAGGGTAACCCAAACCACTTCCCACTGGTTAACTAGTAATACCTAATGGAGAACATCCTGACACTACCATGCTCTTCCACAAGACCAACTATCACAACCTGCCTACACACACCTAGGCCACATACCACATCACGCCCACAAACACCTGGGCCACAACCACATCACATCCTGCTCATAGTCACCTAGGCCACAAAACTACAACATCATCCTGAAGACACCTAATAAAGTACAATGTATCTCATCTCGAAGACAGTTAGGAAGCACACCTCACCCATAGACACCTGGGCCTCACAACCGCACCACAACCTACCTGAAGAGTCTTGGGATACCAATGCCTATAAGAGAGAGCAGTGAAGAGCCAATAACTATCCACCCATCCTCCCACATGGATGTGGGGAAAGGACACCATCCCCCATAACAAGGGGGTGTTCAACAAGTAGTTATCAATACAGGTGGGGTGCATATATAAATTACAAGGAACTACATGTAGATATGTATAGGTACCAAACACTCAGCCCAACCTATGGGTTTTCAAAACAAACAACCAGACCACACAAAACTTCCCTTGTTGCTACCTCTAATTCATAAACACACATCCATCCATAAACTAAATTCATAACCCCATCCAATTTATTTAACCAATTATCATTCTGAATTAATCAATTAATTTATGTATTTATTCCATCCCTACTCGGGCAATGAAAAAACACAACACACCAGAAGTAACATCATAACCCACCCACGCTTCACAAAAGTCTATAGAAACTTTGAGCAAAAGGACCATGCAAGGAAACACCATGCTCAAAAGACCCACTACACAAAAAGCACCAAATCTATCAAAAAAACAAAACTCAACTAGATTACCATCCCATTGTACACTCCCCTTTCTTGAACACCATTATAACCACTACCACTGTCATTATTCAAAGTCATTACGACCTATCCTTCCTATTAAAAAGAAATCCCCCAATACAACACATCACAAACATACTTGGCAGCCCAACTTCATAACAACACCACACCCAACACACCTAGAAACATAGACATAACATAACCTGAATATTTAGCCCCACTTCTCAAACTCTGCCTATACATTCCACAGTCAACCAATCTCTCAAATTAAGATTCCATTACACCACCCGTACCACCCCATACTCACAACCACACTCCTGACCACAACACCACCTAATCAACATGAAACACAAGGTCGAACAGTTCTATACACAACACACAACCACACTAAATAGCAATGCATATTCATATTTAGAAACCCTGATTCTTTAATTCCACATTGATAATTTAGGGGTGATCACAGAACAAATTTTATCCCAAAGAATACATATATTTAACTAGGTGTACCTATTTAATCACTTTCATAATTTCATTCATTCGATATGGAAATAATAATAAATATTCAGAAGTTATATAGGTGCATTAATAACAACCACCAATGCCCATGATTTTTAGAAGTCATACAACCCTTACAAAACATAACATGGATCAAGGATAACATATAAAACAAAGAGATCATAATCATCATATTCCAAACCCCTCATTTATTAATTCTTATTATCTTCATATAATTTGGGTCCAAATGTATTCACAAGGGGACACGATTACACCACCCCACATGATACAAAAATAAGAGAGATGAAGGGATACCTACCTCGAAGAACAGACGATCAGAAACTCCTCCTTTCTCCAAAAATATGAGGTTGTGAAAGTATCAGGAAAGAATCCAAGGAAAGATGGATCCACAACTATAGAATAGATGAAACTCCTCAGGGAAAAAGGAAGGCGCATGAAGAGGAAACAAAAGGGTTCAAAGTAAGAGAAGATCTCAGCTTTTGAAAATCCAGATCCTATATCAACAGAAGGGAAATAGTTTCAAGGGCTATTAAAGTCGAATCATGGTCAAGACCATGAAATTTTAATATTTCAAATTCCCCTAAGAGTTAGGATATTAAATATATAATTAACATCCTATAAAACACCTTTATAAATGCTCAATCAAGGCTTTAATCCCGATTTATATCAAATAAAATGTAATGGGGAGAAACTGGAAAAACTGAAAATGAACCACTAATGGGAGATTCACTAACACGAGTCACCAACAGTGATTCACCGATGCCTTAATCACCTATGCGAGTCACTGACATGACTCACCAACACAAGCCACCAACATGACCCACCGATAGTGATTCACCGATGTGACCCACTGACTCCACTCACCGATGTCTGACCTACTGATGCTGATTCACTAACACTGATCCACTAGTACGAGCTACCGATGTGAGATATAGACGCAAGCTACTTATGTGAGTTACTGACACGAGATACCGATGCCTGACCTACCAACGCCCAACCTACCGCCACCCTGACCCATCGATGCCCTGACCTACGGACACCCTAACCTACTGATGGAAAGTCTGTAATTTTGATAAACTCTTGGAATGAGATACCATTGCCTCATAGAACACCACAAAAATTGGATTTTTACAATTTAATGGACTAGGGATGTTTGAGACATTACATCAAATAACTCTCAAACTAAACCCGCCCAAGAGAATTCAAAACCAAACCCAGAATAAGGCAGGGTATAAACAACCACCCTGTAAGATAACTCTCAAGGATAAACCACCATGTGTTATTAGAAATCTGAAGTGAAACCTCAACATACAAGAACAAATCCTCCCAAATTTTATAACACAAACATCCAAAAGATCCCCCACACAAGCACCAATTATTTGGATACATGAATTATAGAATTAATTCCTCCAAGTCAAGATACTATCTACTCTGTGCGGCACTGACTCACCCACATGGGTTTAATAACATCTCAATTAATGCATCTTGATTAGGAATCTGGTCTCCCCCTTTTAACATGTTAGGAATTTATCACACATTATTTAATAAGGAAACAACTCATCTCATAGTAAACAAGGTTAACTCACTACATCCTAAGAAAAGTACACAAGAAAAAGTCGAACCAAATCTGGGTACTAGGAACGCATCTGCGTCTCCCTTTCAAAAGTACTCTCCTCCAGGCCACCATGCTCCAAAACACATGAACCGAAGGAATGTTCCATCCACACAACACCTTCTCCCAAAAAATACTGGATCTCCACCATCCACTCCATAAACGTTGTGTTTTTCTCTATATACAACTCTCCCTAGTCAATGACATGGGAGTTATCGTGAAGATACCAAAAAATATGGGATACATGAAAGAAATTATGGATCCTATCCAACTACAGTGGCAACACAAACTGGTATGCCACCTCTGCAACTTTCCCCAACACCTTGAAAGTTTTGATGAACCTCGGAGAAATATTTCTCCCTTTACTGAACCTCTATTTCCCACATTGAGGGGAAAACATCAAGAATACATGGTCCCCACACTTGAACTCCAAGGTACTCCTCCTACAATCAACATATGACTTATGCTAGTCCTGTGCTACCTTCATCCTCTCATGTACAAGCTAAAATTTCTATATTGTGCTCTACACTACCTCCAGACCATGAACAAATGTCTCCCCAACCCTTGTCCAACATAAGGGTGGACAACACGGTCTCCCATAAAATCCTTCAAACAGATCCATGAAAATAGAAGAGTGATAACTATTATTGTAAGTGAACACAACCAAAGGAAAGGGTCTCACCCAAGACCCACCAAAATTTAAGACACACACTTTCAGTATGTCCTCTAATGTTTGGATGGTATGATCTATCTGCCCATCTGTATGAGGGTGGAAGGCAGTGCTAAGGAATAATTGAGTTCCAAAATAATGCAAAAATACCCTTCATAATCATTAGGTAAAACATGTATCCTGATCTATGACAATGGATCCCAGAACTCCATGCATTTTCACCACCTCATTCACATACCTTCTCACTAATGGATCCACTATGACCGATTCCTTAATTGCTAATAAGTGAGATGATTTCATCAGCTGATCTAGTACTACCCAGACTGCATTGCATCCTCCCTAAGTCCTAGGAAATCATGTGGTGAAATCCATTGATATGTCATCTCACTTCCAATTTGATACATTTAGGGGATAAAAAAACCACCAGGAACATGGTGCTTAGCCTTCACTTATTGGCACAACAAGAACTTCACCACAAACTCTTCCACAACCTGCTTCATCCCGAGACACCAAAACCATTCCCTCAAACCATTATACATCTTTGAAACTCTCGGGTGTACCACTAGGGGTGATCTATGAATCTCATATAGAACTCCCTCACACATCACAACTAGAACAAATATCTTCCCACAAAACAATATCTGATTTTGACCATCCTCTGACCATCCCTTCAGAGAATCACCCAGGTTAATGTGATAATGCATCACCTATGACTCCAAGTCTACCCACCAAGAATCCCCCACCTTCTACCTCATAGATGAATACACTTTCATCTAAAATAGATAGCCTCTGGGACTATCAATTTTTTCATCTAAGTTTAAGGCATCCAACTCCTACATCAACTTCCAAGCATCCATATATTCCTGAACTACTTCCTTCTGTGAATTCCTTATCAATGAATCAACCACAACATCACACTTTCCTGAGATTTAAGAGATATCAAAGTCATAATCCTAGAGAAACTCTATCCACCACTAATGCCGAAAGTTCATGTATCGCTAGGAAAAGATATACCTCAAGATCTTATGATCTATGAAGACCACAAAGCCCTCTCCAATGAGGTAATTCCTCCACAACTTCAGTGAAAACATGACTGCTGATAGATCCAGATCATGGGTAGAATAGTTACGTTCATGGGGACATAACTACCCAGACCCATAAGAGATCACTCCCTATTGCTACATGAACACACACCCCAATCCTATACGGGAAGCATAAAAAAACCTTGAACATCACCCCTTCCTCTGGAAACCTGCGCACTGAAGCATTGACCAAATTCCTTTTAAGATTGTTGAAAACCACATAACACTAATCAATCCACATAAATTTCTGATATTTTCTAGTCATAGCCATCAATGGATCTGCTACTTGAGAGAAATCAGGTACAAACCTCTGATAATAACCTTCTAGACTGATAGAACTACGAACCTCTACCACATTCTTGGGTGCTGTCTAAGAAATAACTACCTTGACCTTCGATAGGTCCACTGATACACCCTTCCAAGACACCACGTATCTAAGGAAGTGGACCTACCATATCCAAAACTTTCACATAGACAATTTTTCATAGAGTTGGTGGAATCTAAGGACCTCTGGAACAGTCCTGAGGTAACATCCCGGGTAAATAAAGAATATGAAAATTTCATATTTATTAATATTTGTGAATTAAATATTAATTTTACTTTAAAGGGGATTCTATGTTTGATGGCGTACCTGACACACAACAACAGGTTTCTCTGAAATCTCATGTTGCACATAAGGGTGAGTCATACTGAAAAATAATTATATAATATTATTCTAAATGCTAGTTAATGCCTAGACATTGAATTGGAGGGAATGAACAGAACTAACTACAATATAATTATACATGTTTGCTAAATGTTTTTACATTTATCCAATAAATTTTATAGGCTTAAAATAAGAATGGATCCAATTTTAAGCATGGAATACTCTAATATTTTTTAAAAGGTTGATTTACTGCCTTTTGATGGAGAACCCTTTTTAAATCTAGTTTATTTAACTTTTATATGTTCTATTTGAAAAAATAAACTTGTTCTTTAGAATAGGGACATCAAAATTTACTTTGGTTAATTTTTTGTTATTTTTCTAATAAAGTTCATTTTTTATGAATAGTGAAGAACACTGCATTTTTATTCAAAACTGCATTTTAATCTAATTTATTTATATAGTTATACTTTCCTTTTAATTGATTTTAAAGTGTAATTAGATTATATTTTTACCATTTAATCCAATTTTTGTCATTGTATGTAATTTCACATTAAAATTTGACATAAAAAAATGTCAATCTTTTGATAGTTATTATCTCTTAAAAACACACTTTTTGGTTTTGACAACGAGAATTAATTTTAAATTAAATTCTGAAAATTATGTATATTGAATTTGGAAAAAAAGATTATATATTTGGAATCAGGAGGTCCCAAATGTGTAAATAGGTAACTTTATTTTATACATTATTAATAGTAACTTCAGTAAATATTTTATTTACCTTGGTTAAAGGGTAAATATGGTAAATAAGTATAAAAAATAATATTATAATAATATTAAATTACCCTAAAACGAGTTCTAACCCTATTGGATGATACATTTACTACCATGGGAATCCTTGGGTCGATTTTTGGACCCCATGGAGCAACTTCTAAGTGAAAATTACACTTTATAAAAATTAATTTAAAGTTAAGGAAAAGGTAATATAAACATATATCTTTTAGTAAAACAATTTTTATATGGGTTTATATAAGTGATATTTTTGAATTTAAATAGTAATTATAAATATAAAAATATTTCCTATATCATGATATTTTATTTATAATTTTCATACATCAAATAAACAAATTTATTTAGGACATAATGATGATGTAATGATTACCTTTTTAATGAATGTTTTTAATAAATGAGATTATAAATATTAAAATAAATTTAATTTGAAACTTTTTATGCCATACATGAATTTTAGGGATAATAATTACTTGTTATATTTTAATTAATTATGTTTTTAGAAATAATAAATTTGTTATATATTTTTTAAAAGTCTTGATATGAATAGTTTATAAATTGACATAAATGAGTTTTTAAAACTATTAATATTTTATGAAATGATAAAATAATCATAAAAATATAATATTCCACCAAATGGCATATAATATGTTAAAAATGTCATTAATTATAAATTTTGTGTCTCTTGGATTTTTATTTTAAATATATTAACCATACAATATGAATATACAAGAGGACATGGTAAAAGTTAAATTAGTTTACTAAGGGTTAAAGGTAAAAGATAAGGTTACTTTTATGCCCTAAAATTGTCTAAACTCATTATAATTGAGGATTTAGAGAAATAATAACCTTATATTATAATTAAATGAGTTGGTTACCTTTTTAAAATATAAATTCAGTTTATAATGAACTAATATTTTCAAACTTTCCTAAAGAGCCCCTCCCCCCTTAAAAAAGGCCACCACTTCGAACCCATTACTCACAACTCTCAAGCCCCTTGGATCATCCAAACTCTACTCCAATAATCTCCCAAAATCCCTATATTCCACCTATAATCCTTATTTTTGGTATAAGGCAATTCAATAAAGCCTTTTGGTTCAAACCAAAGGGAGTTACCTGATATAAAGGTAACATCTTCTCTCAAGTTCTTTTCTTTTATTTTCTTTCTCCAACCCCCTAAACTCTCTTTATTCCATTATTTTATAAAAAATAGTATAAAAAATATATTATTATGTTTTTATTATAATTATTATAACTAAACTTCCACACACCTTTATTTAATGGATACAAACATACTGTTTCTGTGGATGACGAACTACTGCCTCACAAAATGAGGATTGTTCAATTATCTCCTATCGCCTATCATAGTGGACATTATGATGGAAATATATTTATATTTGATATATATTATATTTATATTGTCTCAATGATTCTGTATTTTTTATTTATAGCTTACCTTTATGGTTTCCATAATGGGTAAATATGATAATTTCATTTGAGGAAGTGCGGACTACCACCCCCTCAAAGTGATATGACCGTTCATTCCATACATGGAATGTATAAAGAATGGAGTTAATGAAATTATATATTATATTATAATTAAATTATAATATACCTATTTATCATTATGTTTTCATTCCATTAATTACTAAATGGAAATGAAAGTAGCATTCATGCGTACGTACGACTTACCATCTCCATGAACGATGCATTTCATTTCTTATCTCCAAATGTTATATACTATTATAAATAAATAAATAAATAAATAAATATATATACTATATATATATGATATATAAGTCATTAATATCATTCTGGATATAATGGACTTTTGACTACATGGACAACTTGTAATTATAAGAAGTTCATTTTTACTCAAGTACCAAATATCGACAAAAGACTGTTATTAACTTAAATGATTATGTAATGTTTATAACGTGGTAATAAGTGATATAAAATGAATAGTAAAATTTAAAAAGGTTATTAATCAAGTATAAATTAACTTCAATTTATTATTCATGTGATTAAAGAATGAACGAGTCAAGTTAGACATGAGGTAAGGGATCTTCTTAACCCAATTTCAATTCTTTGGGTTAAACTTCTACTTATTGATTATATTATGCTATGAATATGTGTGAGTTAACTCTGATTGTTTTAGACTTAATATCCACTTATATTGGGTGTATTTATATTTTTCACACATAATTATTTCATTGATTTATCCTTAATCTAATGATACAATCTTTTTAAGGGACTACGTCTCAATATCCTTTCATCAAGACATATCTTGATATTGTGCACCTTTATTATCCTATAAGGTGTATATACAACCATTTTGACATTTTATATCATGAATTTCAATATTTTCATGATATTTATAGTTTTCTTTGATGTTATTCTTTAATTATTTTTATTCAAGAGTTTCTAAAGTGGTAAAGGATTCTTTAACTAAAACATCATTTTAAATGTTTTAAAGATTTAATCTTCTAAATCCTTATCTTTCATGTCCATGTTTTAGAAATAATCTTAATGATTTATTTATATGGACCTGAGTGTTTTAAAGTGTAAATTCCATTCATAATTTTTAGAGTGGTTTGGGGCACTTTGATTCAAAAATCTTCTTTTTAAATGTTTTAAATGAATTGGTTATATCAATATCTTGAACTCATATATTAGGAATGAAATGTGGAAATGTTATCTTTCCTTTATGATTGTTTTATGTGTTATGAATGTGTTATGGTTTGTGAATTGTTTACATATACGGTTGGTTCTATGATAAACCTAGGGCAGGTGAGACCTAGATAACTCTCTAATGCATTGGGTAACGTGAAAAGGTAAATGTTAATGTTTCTCCTCAGAGATTTAGGGAATACACTATGGAGGGTCTTCCAATGTAACCCCCTATGTAGCTGTGAAAGCTATAATGTAAGTATGTTATGGATTCCATAAGTTACCTTTATGATTTATTATTTACATGTGTTATTCATAAATATTATGATTTTGTGTGGTATATTAAATATTGAAAAGTATGATTTCATTGATTTGTATGTATTGATGGACTAATGTTTTATTTCCTTGTTTTATAACCCTTATTAAGATTTTTTTTCTCATCCCAAGTTTTTTAAATGTTTTTCATAGGGTATAAGGAAGGGTAATAGAAAGGAAGAATTCAAGAAGATTTATATCAAGAAAATAACTCTTGTTTTATTTAAGGGGTTTTATTATTGTGAAAAAATTGGGATATAGTATAAGTGCTACTTTATAATTTTTGAGATGTAATGTAATAGTTACCGCCTAATTCTCTAAAACTCTAAACCTAAAAATATCCTCAATGTGATTCATTGACTTAACTCAAGATTATGTAATGTTTAAGGCTGGGGTTTTACACCTGAGATGCTCGGTATTCTCCCTCTATGACTTTGAGTAGATTAGAATGTTACTGATGAATACGAAAATGAACCGGCCTATAAACTCATGAAAGATGAAGTTCATAAGTCCCGTGAACATGAATGGTGCATTTATAACACCGAAATACATAATCATGAGCTCAAAGTGCCTATATCTACACCTAAAATAAGTCTTCAGGATGTTACCCTCTATCACCCTTATCTGAAGATACCTAGACCATAGATCGATCTTGGAAAACCAACTTTCTCCCCTCATATGGTCGAAAAGATCGTCTATCCTCAGGAGAGGGTAATGGTTATTGACCATCACCTGATTCAACCTCTGGTAGTCTATGTACATCCTTAGACCACCATATTTCTTCTTTTTGAACAAGATCGAAGCACCTCATGGCGACACACTGAGCCGAATAAATCCCTTATTTATCAGATCATCAATATAAATCCTTATCTCCCATATCTTAGAAGGTTCCATATGATAAGGATATATTGAAATTGGAGAAGCACTAGGAAACAATTCTATCCTAAACTCAATGTCTTATCAAGGGGGTAGAGTTACAATATCCTCAAAAAAATATCCAAGAAATCCTCAACAACCCTGAGAACACCCAATATATCAGCATCTACCAATTCCAATGACAGCTCAGCCAAAAAGTTAAGAAGAGGCTTTACATGCCGACTTCCCATTAGACTACTTTTCTCACTAATGAAATCCATACATTGACTATATTCTTTCTAAAACACGAATCTACTTCAGAACTATTCAATGATAACATGAATAGAAAAAAAAAACAAATTGATTCCATGGATTTAATCATATGTCAACATTTGGAGAAAGAAGAGATCACCATTAGACTGATGCAGACCCAAAATTAGTCTACATCCCCAGAAAACTTCAAACAAGCTGGTCTGACCTATGACCAGTGTACTGAACACCAGGGGAATATAAAGTCTCTCTATTTATTATCCTAGATCATGGGATAAATAGGGTGAAACAAAGGAGTTCAAAGATCTTGAATTAAAAAAAGCACAAGAAAGAGTACTGAACACACCGATCATACCTCGAACGTTATCTGTCCCCACTAGAACTGATCCCTATATGGAATGAAACTAACCATGCCTAGATCCTCTTCCACTATACCATAAAACTTCTCCTTGACCACATCTGGGATGAGGTCCCTGAAAAACACCTTGAGGTCAGCCTCTGCCTACTCTATATTCCCTTGGTGGAGCAGGAGTCTACTGTCCCTGCTTCCGAAATGGTCTGGACAACAACTGCTGTTGAGGTAGGAACTGAACCTACCCACCTCTATCGTATTGAGGTTAAACTACCACTGGGAACTGACTCAAAATGTGGCCATGTGATCCACAAGAAATATTTCTCAGTACCAAGCCTATGGGAAAAGCACGAGGACCAGAAGTTTGAAACTGAAACTATTGAGGTCAACTCCCCGCTGGCCAAAACCTCGAAGGCCCTAGAACTGGAGACCTTCTTCTAGAAGCCTTTCCGTCATAAGACCCTATTGGATCCCCTATTGTGTTAGACCTCCTCATGATTACATCCTCTCAACCACTTATGCATTATTATGGAGAGTTAGGTATGTCGTCAAGGTGAAGGGAGTGACTGCGTTCTGGAGAGAACGATGAAGTGAATACTTTAAGGGTATCACCTGAGACTCATCATCCGAAAATATATCTGGATAAAAGAAAATGAGATCCTTGAACTTGATCCTCAGTTCCCATACTGACATACTCCCATACTGGATGGAGAATATCTCCTACCGCTTCTCATCATTCATGGTCGAAGAAAGGAATTCTTCCTAGAATTCCTTCTCAAAATCAACCCATAGAACATCCACATCCATTCTCTCCCCTAGATACAATGTCTACCACTGAAATAAAACTCCCCTTATCTAAATAACTGTCAATGGAACCCAATACTCCATTAGATACTGGATTAAGCTGAAATTGACCACTAACTCCTCAAGACAACTCTCCGTCTTGGTATATGAAATTGTGCCTTTTTTACTTTCCTAGAGTCTTCTTCTGGAAAGCACGGATCATCTTCTACCACTTATAATCCTCCCCCACCAGGTCAACCCTCCATCGGTTGGCTAGGTCAGCCTATTGAGCATCCTCCGCTTATACCACATGCGGACAACGACCAGGTTCCCTAGATGAAAGGTGTAAGCAGTAAAATCTTAAGACCTAGTAGTATGTAATTTATTTAGGATTCATTATAACTCATTATTTATTTTAATTTCCAAGAAACTCCCAAAACAATAAATAACACAAGTTATCATGATACATGTACCTTTCCAAGTGTCTCTATCCCAAAAACGGTGTAGCCTCACTTGGTCATTTGGTAAGCTCATATTACTTTCATCAGATCACAGGGGGTCATAAAATCCCATGTTCTATACGGTCTTCCCTAGCCTATATCATACACCAAGATCACCTAACACTATTTCCCTACCAACCCATGCAATCCTCAAAGTTATTAACTCCAAACTCCATCTTATCTCATAAACACCAGCCTCTAATACCATTCTATAATGACCCCCTACCTTAAAAGTTTCCCCTCTTGAGGTGGTAATGGAGAAAGATAGATAATTACCCCTCAAGTCCCTCTTTTAATTGGCCCCGAGGTGGCGATCAACACCAAGGATTTAGAATTCTCACAAAATTAGAAGCATTACCCTTTTTATAGTAACCAAGATTAGGATATAATATGTATAAACCTCAAAAACTCTAATAAATATATATAAGAGATTCCAAAATCCATCCTACATGCATGTTTAAAGTAAAACTACTAAAAATACAACTAAAAACTCCAAAGTAAATACCAAAAGAAAAAAAGATAAGTAGCGACACAAAAACTATCCCAATGCCTAAGATATTAGGGTTCAGAACAGTCCATGTTATATCCCTGGAAACCTAAAAATGGTTTTATATACATAGGGTGATCATACAAGTATACTCAGTAGGAGAAGCCAAAGACTCTCATGCACAAGTGGGAGGATCATACTAATTCCCCTATGAGAAAAGTAATAAAAACTAAAAAGAACCTAACAAGGTATACTATCCACCCCAACCTTACCAAATCCATGCTCACCAAATAACACAAGTAAAGTAAAATAAAGTAGTAAGTACATCGATTATAGGGTTCCCCACAACACTTCCCACTGTTTAACTACTCATTACTAATGGATAATTTCCTAACACTACCATGCTCTTCTAGAAGCCTCAATGTCACAACCTACCTGCACACACATAGTACACATACCACATCCTACCCAAAAACACCTGAGACACAACCACATCACATCTCAACCATAGACACCTATACCAAAAAACTATAACCTCATCCTGAAGACACCTGGTAAAGTACAACGTATCTCATTCCAAAGACACATGGGAAGTACACCTCACCCATAGACACCTTATAAGGCCCCATCCTTAAACCTTACTTAATATTGAGTTATTACAAGATTACACATTGAGGATCTTTTCAGGTTTAGAGTTTTAGAGAATTAGATCATGAAACTCACATTACATTCCACATTTAAACTAAGTGGTTACATAAAAGACAGTATTCATTCTTCCCATCAACAGAAAAATATTGAAAATAAAACATGGATTCTTTCTTGACACATCCTTGACACTATCATCACATCATGTACCTTTCCCTTTACCTATGAAAAACATTTAAAAAACTTGGGACGAGCATAAAAAGCTCAGTAAGGGTTATAAAAATATGGAAAGGAAACATGAGTTCATATATACATAAGAATGAAATCATACTTTACCCATAAAACAAAGGCACTTTAACATACCTCATCAAACCATGAATAAATCATAGAAAAAATAATACATAAAGGTAACTTGAGGCATTCATAACATTCTTACGTAGGGAGTAACCCTCTTGGTTACGTTTGGAATACCCATCACAGTATATTCCCTAAATCTCTTCGGAGAAACCTTAACATTTCACTCCTTCGCATTACCCAATGCATTGGAGAGCTATATCGGGCTCACCCGCCCTTAGTTTATCACGGAACCACCCGTTTTCATAATAATGCCCAAGAACCATAAACGTATCACATAAAACATGTATAAAGGAAACATAACATTTCCACATGTCAATCACAATATAACATTTTAGTATATTGAAATAATGAATCCATTCAAAAAAGAAACCATTTCCAAAACCATTTAAAACATTTAATAAGAAGATTTCTGAATCAAAGTGTCCCATACCACCTCGAAGATTTTAACATTTTAAACCATTAATATCCATATAAATAAATCCTTAAAACCATTTTGAAAACATGGATATTAATAAGAACAAATCATTAAAACATTTAAAGCAATATTTTGGTTAAAGGGGTTTTTACCAAAATTAGAGACACTTGAATAAAATAATTGAGGAATAACATTTAGTCAGAACTTTATAATATCATGAGAATAAATGGATTCATGATATAATACTCCAAAGGACAGTATATACACCATATAAGAGTGAATTGGTTCATAACAACAATGAACCCTCAATAGAAATGTCAAATGTGATGAAATCCCTTATAAAGAAGGTATCCTTAAATTAAGGAGAAATCAATCTCAAAAATATTTGTGACAAATATAAATACACCCAATATAAGTGGATATTAAGTGTAAAACAATAAAAGGTCATTCACACATATTCAATGGATGACATATTCAATGACTACATGTTGAACCCAAAGAAATCGAAATTGGGTTAAAAAGTTCCCTTGACAGCCTAACGGCATCACATCAAAATGAGTTGATGAGAGATAAAAAGTGTATATCATCACTTGGACATAAAATTTACATCAATAAGGATATATGAGAACATATCCCAACATAACAATATGTAAATTAAAAGACCCAACAAAAGAAGTCTTTTAAAAAAAGAGGAGGGTGAAAGGTTCCCTTACCGACTTGGGTATCTTTCAAAACATACACCCCATGAAAGAAGGACAATAAATCATTGATGTAAATACTCATAAAGGAAATTATATTACACAAAGAGTAGAATAATTTCAGTACATACATCACTCAAAGGAAATTGTGGCAAATGTAGCATAAATCTCACGGGAATAAATGTGAGATGAAAAATCCCTTACGAAAACTCGGCAGCCTAACGACGCCACATAAAACATCCCAAAATGGATTGATGAGATCAAATAGGGTATCTAATCACATTACAACAAAATGTACAGAAAGAGGAATATTAAATAACATCCCCCATCATAACAAATAGGAGCTTAAAAAAAGTGACATAATGGAGAGTACTTAAAAAGAAAGAGAGAGGTTAGATCTCTTACGAAAGTTCGGCAGCCTAACGGCGCCACTCAAAACTTCCAAAATGGATTGATGAGAGAGAATAGGGTCTCTCATCACATGAACATAAAAATTACATTAGGATTAATATAAAATAACATCCCAATCATATGAAATATGAGCTTAAAAGAAATGACATAAAAGAGTGTACTTATAAAGAAAGAGAGTTGTAGGATCCCTTACCTCGGGTCCGACTTGACTCGATCGTTCTTTAATCTCCTGAATAATAAACTTGAGTTAATTTATACTTCCTTAAGAACCTTTTTCAAGTTCATTATTCCTTTTATATCACTTATTACCATGTCATAAACATTATGTAATCATTTAAGTTAATAGTATTTGTTTTGCCGATATTTTGTTCTTAAGTCGAAAGTGGACTTCTTACAATTACATGTTGTTCGTGTGGCCAAATGTTTATTATATCAAGAATTTTATTCATGATTTATATATCATATATGTCATATATATCCAGTACATGCATGTATTTATAACATTACATAATAATTTAGAGGTAAGAAATGAAATGCACCGTTCATGGAGACGGTAAGCCGTACGTACGCATGAACGCTACTTTCATTTCTATTTCTTATTTTATAGAATGGAATCATAATGATATAAAGGTATATTATAATTCCATTATAATATCATATATAATATCATAGTTCCATCCTTTATACGTACCACATATGGTATTTAACGAATCAAATCACTTTGAGGGGGCGGTAGTCTGCACTTCCTTAAATGAAGATATCACGTTTACCCATAATGGAAACCATAAAGGTATGCCAAAAATGAAAAACAAATAAGCTTAAGGAAAACATAAACATATTATATATCATATATAAAAATATTGACATCATAATGTCCACCTTTTAAGGTGTTAAATGAGTATTGAACAATCATCGTTTCGGGAGGCAGAATTTCGCCATCCACGGAAACCGTAGGTTATTTAACCATTTGATGCAGTTGTGTGAGAGTGTAGCTCGAATAAATCTTATAAAGAAATCCTAGTATATTTAAGATACTGGTGTTGTTACAAAAGAAGTAAATAAAAAGAGTTTAGGGGGTTGGAGAAGCAAAATAAAACAAATGAACATGAGAGAATGAATTACCTTTAAAAGTGTAACTCCTTTTGATTTGAGCCTAAAGGCTTCCTTTGAAAGGCTTCTGCCCAAAGGGAATCCTCTAGGATGAGTATAGAGATGTGGAGAGAGTAAATGGTCAGGGTATGGCCGAGACAAAGGCTTGAGGAGAGTGTGAAATGAGGTAGAGGTGGGGGCCTTTTATAAGAGGAGAGGAGGGGCACTTTTGGAAAGTAAGAAATATTACTTTATTTGAAAATGAGTTTCGGTTTTAAAAGGTCCCACATTGATATAATTCGTGTATAAGGTGATACGGGTTCGAAATCCACACATCAAATAAGTTTTGGACAAGTGTAGTTCATAGATTTTACATTATCTTTCCTTTTTATTTAAATCATCAAATAATGATGTCATCACTGCATCATTATTATGTCATAAATAATTTAATTTATTTAATGTCTAAAAATTATAAAACAAATACTATGATGTAGGAAATCTTTTTATCTTTCCAATGACTAATTATAATAAAAAATATGACTTGTATTACCCCACTTAAAAATTGTTTTAGTAAAACATATCATGTTTGTGTCATTTTTACTTTTACATTAAATAAAAAGTTATTTATGTCATTTCCCAACCAAAGTGGATCCATGGGGTCCCCAAGTTGAATCATGTCTTGTCTTGGTCTGCCATGACACAAAAAATGAGGTTAGGACATGTGTAAAGTTCATTTCATATTATTAAAAAATTATTTTTACCTTAAACTACACTAATTACCTCTAATTGCGATTAAAAACTTAATAAGTTACTATTCACCAAAAAAATTATTTTTTATCCCATTGAACCACATTTTACTTATTAATGACAAAAATTTATGTTGTATTTTCTAAATTCAAAACACAAATATGGAAAAATTTCATTTAAACAGAAAAATCAGTTTTTATAAGTACCACTTAGTGGTGTCACTATTCATCAAAAAATTGATGTTTTTCAGAAAAATCCCAAAAATTCACCCTAAGCTATATTTGATATTCCGAATTCAAAAATGAAGTCTATTTTACAAAATTAAAAACATATAAGTCACATTAATTAATTTAATAATTAATTCCCACTGTCAGATCAAATAGTGTGTTTTTATGAAACAATAAGTATCAAAAGATTGACACTGGTTTAAGTCTGATTTCAAAGTGAAATTTATTCCAACGACCACTATTGGATTTAAAGGTAAAAATATATTATAATTTTACTTTAAAACTAATTCAAAAGATAATATAATCATATAAATAAATTAGATTAAAAAGAGGTTTTGAATTAAAATACCACATTTTACACTATTCATAAAAAAAATGAACTTTATCGGAAAGATACCAAAAATTTACACAAAGGAATTTTTGATGTCACGATTCTAAAGAAGAGTTTTATTTGTTCCAATAGAATGTATAAGAGTGAACAAAACTATATTTAATGATGATTCTCCATCAAAAGGCGATAAGTGAACCTTTAGTGAAAACTAGGGCATATACGCCTAAAATTGAATTCTTTACGTATTTTAAGCCTTTGTCTTTTATTGGATAAATGTAAAAACATTTAAAAAACATATATAATCATATTTTAGTTATTCTATCCATTCCCGCCAATACAACAACTACATGTTAACTACCATTTAAAATAATATTATTTTATTATTAGAGTGAAACGTAAGATTCCCAAGAAACTCGTTGTTGCGTGTTGGGTCCGCCATCGAGCATAGCGTCCCCTTTAAAGTCATATTAATATTTTATTCACAAATATGGATAAATAGGAAAATGTCACATTCTTTATTTACCTGGGGTGTTACATACTTCCCCCCTTTTGGTAATTGCGTCCTCACAATTTTAAAATTGCGCTTGGAAACATCCTTGAAAGTCCCACATCGGAACAAGAGTCGGTAAAACAATCACTTTAAAATAAAGAAAGATAAGTACAGAGGTCACCCAAGTTAACCCATACTAGGATTACATGTAAGAAGACATGGACATGGAGGAGAAAACATAGGGTCATGTTCTGATGGAGAGTGATAGAAAACATGTTTAGGAGAAAGTTAACAATAAGAAAATCACAAACTTGCGATGGGTTAAACGGTATTCGATTCCCCAGTAGGAAAAGTTAATAGAAATTTTTTTTGTTTTAAGTTACTTTTTTTGGGGAATTTATTCATAAGGAAACATAATCACTTATCATGTTGACTTTCAACTTTTACTATATTCCTTAGTCAAACTCATATTTTTTTCCAAAAGGCGAGTATTTAGGGAGACTTGTTTGCATTAATAGTACTATAATCAACTTCTAGAGAATCACCTAATCCAAAAAAGAGAACTATATACTTCCCATATCTTTAGACCTTACCCATAACCAAAACCAAAAATGTTAGTAGAAGGTCAGATAATCCAGAAAAGGATAACCCTTTATAAAAAGAAAATCTATTCTTAATCTCCAAAATTTGTCAAACAAAACCCAAAGTTCAAAAAGGATCATTTGATAAAAAATTTGTCCATAAAATTATTCAAAGTAAACCAAACTAAGATTGAAACCCAAATATTTGAAGGATTTAGTCACATAGTCTTCCGAGTTAAATCGTAACATTTATCTCCAAACAACATCTGTTGCTCCTAAAGTCTCGTATTGAAAAGTAATTAACCTAATCACATATCCTCCGTGATAGGTTAATCATTTTCATAAATAACCCAAAATCAACTTACTCTTAATTAATAAAATCATATAACTAGAAAGAATCAGTCAAACTAACCAGGTACTTCACATAGTCCAGTGGTAGATGATAAATACCAGTCGCACTTTGGTTGTGGGTTCGATTCCCACAGCTTTGTCCGACGTGACGGGTTGTCACACGGTCTGCGTGTTGTCCTTTTTCCAAAACTATACAATTCTTAAAACATCCCCCAAAACGAGATAAAATCTTCAAAAATGATCATAACATATTTTAACCTCAAGTTTATCTCATTCCTTTCATTTTCCATCATATCATAGAGTAACCCATAATTACCTAAAAAGTAAGGATCATATAAACCCTAATGGTTACCTTAATAATTATTACCTGAATTTCCACATCGAGTTGTCCATCTCGTACATGATGCATTTGAGAACTCACCAAGGTTGAAGTGGTTGATCATGAATCCTTGATAGTTGGTTTAGAACAACCATGAGATTCCTCATTGAATCCCCCATCTCATCTAGTCTCTTAATCAGAGAACCACCATAGTTTCCTTCAAACCCATTGTCACTTTGGTGCCTGCTAGATCCAGCAATTTACTAAAACCAAAAAGGTCAGTGTGAGTATATCAACATAACCATCATGTACTAATGAGTAAGATAAACACTAAGATATACTTACTCATTCAATTTATCTAAAACTAGGACTCTTTCTGAAATCCTAACCATTATGGTAATGTCACTTATGCTTAGAGAATACCCTAACCTCTAAAGTTATCTAAACCGACCTTTGATACCAACTATAAGGCCCCAGCCTTAAACCTTACTTAATCTTGAGTTATTACAAGATTACACATTGAGGATCTTTCCAGGTTTAGAGTTTTAGAGAATTAGATCATGAAACTCGCATTACATTCCACATTTAAACTAAGTAGTTACATAAAACACAATATTCATTCTTCCCATCAACGGAAACATATTGAAAATAAAACATGGATTCTTTCTTGACACATCCTTGACACTATCATCACATCATGTACCTTTCCCTTGACCTGTGAAAAACATTTCAAAAACTTGGGATGAGCATAAAAATCTCAGTAAGGGTTATAAAAATATGGAAAGGAAACATGAGTTCATATATACATAAGAATGAAATCATACTTTACCCATAAAACAAAGGCACTTTAACATACCTCATCAAACCATGAATAAATCATAGAAAACATAAGACATAAAGGTAACTTGAGGCATTCATAACATTCTTACGTAGGGAGTAACCCTCTTGGTTATGTTTGGAATACCCATCATAGTATATTCCCTAAATCTCTTCAGAGAAAGCTTAACGTTTCACTCCTTCGCGTTACCCAATGCATTGGAGAGCTATATCGGGCTCACCCGCCCTTAGTTTATCACGGAACCACCCGTTTTCATAATAATGCCCAAGAACCATAAACGTATCACATAAAACTTGTATAAAGGAAACAAAACATTTCCACATGTCAATCACAATATAACATTTTAGTATATTGAAATAATGAATCCATTCAAAAAAGACACCATTTCCAAAACCATTTAAAACATTTAATAAGGAGATTTTTGAATCAAAGTGTCCCATACCACCTGGAAGCTTTTAACATTTTAAAACATTAATATCCATACAAATAAATCCTTAAAATTATTTTTAAAACATGGATATTAATAATAAAAAATCCTTAAAACATTTAAAGCGATATTTTGGTTAAAGGGGTTTTACCAAAATTAGAGACACTTGAATACAATAATTGAGGAATGACATTTAGTCAGAACTTTATAATATCATGCGAATAAATGGATTCATGATATAATACTCCAAGGGACAGTATATACACCATATAAGAGTGAATTGGTTCATAACAACAATGAACCCTCAATAGAAATGTCAAATGTGATGAAATCCCTTATAAAGAAGGTATCCTTAAATTAAGGACAAATCAATCTCAAAAATATGTGTGAAAAATATAAATACACCCAATATAAGTGGATATTAAGTGTAAAACAATAAAAGGCCATTCACACATATTCAGTGGATGACATATTCAATGACTACATGTTGAACCCAAATAAATTGAAATTGGGTTAAAAAGTTCCCTTGACAGCCTAACGGCATCACATCAAAATGAGTTTATGAGAAATAAAAAGTGTATCTCATCACTTGGACATAAAATTTACATCAATAAGGATATATGAGAACATATCCCAACATAACAATATGTAAATTAAAAGACCCAACAAAAGAAGTCTTTTAAAAAAAGAGGAGGGTGAAAGGTTCCCTTACCGACTTGGGTATCTTTCAAAACATACACCCCATGAAAGAAGGGCAATAAATCATTGATGTAAATACTCATAAAGGAAAATATATTACAAAAATAGTAGAATAATGGCATTACATACACCACTCAAAGGAAATTGTGGCAAATGTAGCATAAATCTCACGGGAATAAATGTGAGATGAAAAATCCCTTATGAAAACTCGACAGCCTAACGACGCCACATAAAACATCCAAAAATGGATTGATGAGATCAAATAGGGTATCTCATCACATTAAAAAAAAATTTACAGCAAGATTAATATTAAATAACATCCCCCATCATAACAAATAGGAGCTTAAAAGAAGTGACATAATGGAGAGTACTTAAAAAGAAAGAGAGAGGTTAGATCTCTTACGAAAGTTCGGCAGCCTAACGGCGCCACTCAAAACTTCCAAAATGGATTGATGAGAGAGAATAGGGTCTCTCATCACATGAACATAAAAATTACATTATGAGTAATATAAAATAACATCCCAATCATAAGAAATATGAGCTTAAAAGAAATGACATAAAAGAGTGTACTTATAAACAAAGAGAGTTGTAGGATCCCTTACCTCGGGTCCGACTTGACTCGATCGTTCTTTAATATCCTGAATAATAAACTTGAGTTAATTTATAATTCCTTAAGAACCTTTTTAAAGCTCATTATTCCTTTTATATAACTTATTACCATGTCATAAACATTATGTAATCATTTAAGTTAATAGTATTTGTTTTGCCGATATTTTGTTCTTAAGTCGAAAGTGGACTTCTTACAATTACATGTTGTTCGTGTGGCCAAATGTTTATTATATAAAGAATTTTAGTCATGATGTAGATATCATATATGTAATATATATCCAGTACATTCATGTATTTATAACATTACATAATCATTTAGAGGTAAGAAATGAAATGCACCGTTCATGGAGACGGTAAGCCGTACGTACGCATGAACGCTACTTTCATTTCTATTTCATATTTTATAGAATGGAATCATAATTATATAAAGTTATATTATAATTATAGTATAATATCATATATAATATCATAGTTACATCCTTTATATGTCCCACATATGGTATTTAACGAATCAAATCACTTTGAGGGGGCGGTAGTCTGCACTTCCTTAAATGAAGATATCACGTTTACCCATAATGGAAACCATAAAGGTATGCCCAAAATGAAAAAAAAACATAAGATTAAGGAAAAAATAAACATATTATATATCATATATAAAAATATTGACATCATAATGGCCACCTTTTAAGGTGTTAAATGAGTATTGAACAATCATCGTTTCGGGAGGCAGAATTTCACCATCCACGGAAACCGTAGGTTCTTTAACCATTTGATGTAGTTGTGTGAGAGTGTAGCTCGAATAAATCTTATAACAAAATCCTAGTATATTTAAGATACTGGTGTTGTTACAAAAGAAGTAAATAAAAAGAGTTTAGGGGGTTGGAGAAGCAAAATAAAACAAATGAACATGAGAGAATGAATTACCTTTAAAAGTGTAACTCCTTTTGATTTGAGCCTAAAGGCTTCCTTTGAAAGGATTCTGCCTAAATGGAATCCTCTAGGATGAGGAGAGGGATGTGGAGAGAGTAAATGGGCTGGTTATGGCCGAGCAAAAGGCTTTAGGAGAGTGTTAAATGAGGTAGAGGTGGGGGCCTTTTATAAGAGGAGAGGAGGGGCACTTTTGGAAAGTAAGAAATATTACTTTATTTGAAAATGTTTTTCGGTTTTAAAAGGTCCCACATTGATATAATTCGTGGATAAGGTGATAAGGGTTCTAAATCCACCCATCCAATAAGTTTTGGACAAGTGTAGTTCATATATTTTACATTATCTTTCCTTTTTATTTAAATCGTCAAATAATGATGTCATCACTGCATCATTATTATGTCATAAATAATATAATTTATTTAATGTCTAAAAATTATAAAACAAATAATATGATGTAGGAAATCTTTTTAGCTTTCCAATTACTGATTATAATAAAAAATATGACTTGTATAACCCCACTTAAAAATTGTTTTAGTAAAACATATCATGTTTGTGTCATTTTTACTTTTACATTAAATAAAAAGTTATTTATGTCATTTCCCAACCAAAGTGGATCCATGGGGTCCCCAAGTTGACCCATGTCTTGTCTTGGTCGGCAATGACACAAAAAATGAGGTTAGGACATGTGTAAAGTTCATTTCATATTATTAAAACATTATTTTTACCTTAAACTACACTAATTACCTCTAATCGCGATTAAAAACTTAATAAGTTACTAATCACCAAAAAAATTATTTTTTATCCCATTGAACCAAATTTTACTTCTTAATGACGACCATTTATGTCGGATTTTCGAAATTCAAAACACAAAGATGGAAAAATTTCATTTAAACGGAAAAATCAGTTTTCATAAGTACCACTTAGTGGTGTCACTATTCATAAAAAAATTGATGTTTTTCAGAAAAATCCCAAAAATTCACCCTAAGCTATATTTGATATTACGAATTCAAAAATGAAGTCTATTTTACAAAATTCAAAACATATAAGTCAAATTAATTAATTTAATAATTAATTCCCACTGTCAGATCAAATAGCGTGTTTTTTTGAAACAATAAGTATCAAAAGATTGACACTGGTTTAAGTCTGATTTCAAAGTGAAATTTATTCCAACGACCACTATTGGATTTAATGGTAAAAATATATTATAATTTCACTTTAAAACCAATTCAAAAGATAATCTAATCATATAAATAAATTAGATTAAAAAGAGGTTTTGAATTAAAATACCACATTTTACACTATTTATAAAAAAAATGAACTTTATCGGAAAGATACCAAAAATTTACACAAAGTAAATTTTGATGTCCCGATTCTAAAGAAGAGTTTTATTTGGTCCAATAGGATGTATAAGAGTTAACAAAACTATATTTAATGACGGTTCTCCATCAAAAGGCGATAAGTGAACCTTTAGTGAAAACTAGGGCATATACGCCTAAAATTGAATTCTTTACATATTTTAAGCCTTTGTATTTTATTGGATAAATGTAAAAACATTTAAAAAACATATATAATAATATTTTAGTTATTTCTATCCATTCTCTCCAATACAAAAGCTACATGTTAACTACCATTTAAAATAATATTATTTTATTATTAGAGTGCAACGTAAGATTCCCAAGAAACTCGTTGTTGCGTCTTGGGTCCGCCATCGAGCATAGCATCCCCTTTAAAGTCATATTAATATTTTATTCACAAATATGGATAAATATGAAAATGTCATATTCTTTATTTACCTGGGGTGTTACACCCCTGGTCCTTACAACTGCACCACAACATGCCTAAAGAGTCTAGGGATACCAATGCCTAGAAGAGGGATCAAAGAAGAGGCAATAACTAGCCATCTATCCTCCCACCAGGATGTTGGGAAAGGACACCCTCTCCCATAACAATGGGGGTGTTCGGCACGTAGTGCTCAACACAGGTGGGGTGCGTATAGAAATCACAAGAAACTACATGTATATATGTATAGGTACCAAGAACTCAGCCCAGACTATGGGTTTTCAAAACAAAAAACCATCCCACACAAAACTACCCTTGTTTCCACTTCTAATTCATAACCACATAGCCATCCAGAGAATTAATTCATAACCCCAACCAATTAATTTAACCAATTATCATTCTGAATTAATCAATTCATTCATTTATTTATTCTATACCTACTTAGAAAACTACTAAAGACAACACACCATAAGTAACATCATAAACCACATACACTTCAAAAAAATTCTCTATAAACTCTAGGATAAAGGACCATTCCTGGTAACACCATCCTTGATATCCCCACTGTACAAAAAGCACCACATCCAGTAAAACAAAAAACTCAACCAGATTGCTATCCCACTGCACACTCCCCTTTCTTGAACACCCATCCAACCACTGCCACCAACATTCTTCAAAGTCATGCCACCCTATAATTCCTCTCAACAAGAAATCCCCTAACACACCCCATCAATATTAGACTTGGAAGCCCCACTGCATAACAACCCCACACCCAGTACACCTAGAAACATAAACATATAACAACCTGAATTTTCAACCCCGTTGCTCAAACTTTGCCTATCCATTCCACAATAAACCAATCTCTCAACTTATGATTCGATTACACCACCCATACCAACCCATACTCATAGCTAAACACCCTTCCATAGCACCACATGACTAGAAAAAAACACAAGGTTTATTAGATCCACACACAACACATAGACATACCAAACAACAATTCATATTCAGATTTAGAAGCCCAAATTCTTTAATTACACATAGATAATTCAAGGGTTATCACAAAACAAGTTTGATTCTGGGGCATCCATATATTTAAATGTGTGTATGTGGTTAAATAAATTTCATAATTTCAGCTGTTCGATAAGGAAACAACAACAAATATTCACAAGTCACACAAGTTTACAAATAGAGGCCACTAATGACCATGATTTTTAGAAGTCATACAGACCTTACAAAACACAACTGGATCAAGGATAACATATAAAACAAAGAGATAATGATCATCATATTCCCATCCCCTCATTTATTACTTATTTTTATCTTCGTTGAATTTGGGTCCAATTGTATTCACAAGTGGACATGCGTACACCCACCCCACATGATAAAAAAATAAAAGAGAGATGAATGGATCCCTACCTCGAAGAACAAATGATCAGAAACTCCTTGTTTTTCCAAAAACAAGTCATCACACAAGTAAAATGAAAGACTCTAAGGAAAACGGAATCCACGACTACAAAACAGACGCGACTCCTTAGAAAAGAAAAGGTACTAGGTGCATGAAGAGGAACATATAAGGGTTCAAAGGAAGAGAGGATCACAACTTTAGAAAAGCTAGATCCTATATCAACAGAAGGGAAATAGTTTCAAGGACCATTAAAGTCAGATCATGGTCAAGAATATGTAATTTGACTATTTCAAAGTCCCCTGAGTGTTAGGAAATTAAATTTATAATTAATATCTTTTTAAAGGCCTTTATAAATGCTCAAACGATTCTTTAATCTCGATTTAAGTCAAATAAAATGTAAAGGGGAGAAACTAGAAAAAATGGGAAAACTGGAAATGAATCACCGATGGGCGAGTCACTAACACGAGTTACCAAAAGTGAGTCACTGATGCCTGAATCAATAATGTGAGTCACCGACATGACTCATCAACATGAGTCACCGATGTGACCCACTGACAGTGAGTCACCGATGTGACCCACCAACGAAACTCACCGAAACTCGACCTACCGATGCTGAGTCACCTATAATGAACCACCAATGCGAACTACCGATGCGAGCTACTAATGTAAGCTACCAAAACGAGCTACCGATGCCCGACCTACCAACTCTCGACCTACTGACACCTTAACATACTGATAGAAAAACTATAATTTTGGAAAACTCTTTAAATAAGCTACCTTTGACTCCTAGAACACCCCAAACACTAGATTTTGAAAAACTAATGGACCCGGGAGGTCCGAGCCCTTACAATATTGTTGAATTAGTTTTATTTATTCATGTTCCTAATGATAATATTCCATTGGTTAGAATAACCTTAAAAACTATAAACTTATAATTTTTTTATCTGAGTATCAGATAATGGAAAATACATTTTCTTATTTAAAAATAAACTACTTGATAAGTGTGTTGTAAGATTCCCTAATAACGGGTGGATGTTTCTCATTTGTGGACTCAATATAGAGTTCTTAATTACTTTCCACATTAGATAGTCCAACATGAATTATATATTTTTTATAGCCTGATATAGTTGGGTGAGTATGGTGATGGTATTTTTCAATTTAGATACCATCTGGTTTGGTTAATCAATAGGATTTTTTTCCATCACACTGATTTTTAACATTATTTTACACGGTTATAGACATTTATAAAAATTGAAATGATCTATGTGTGTATCCAGTGAAAATAATCAATTTAATAAATCATAATATACACAAAATCAATCTTATAATGTCATAAATTATAACACCCTTATTTCCATGTAAGATATTTTATGATCATCCAACATCACTTTTGGTTCCTTATAGGATTTTAGGTTACATGATATTATTCCATATATCATAATCCTTAAAAATAGAAAATACTAACATTGATACATACTGAGGTGAACCGATGAAAACTTATGTGAATATTACATCATTTTATATAAATATTATTTTAATATAATTTTAAAAGGAAACCCAAAACCAATAGGATTAGTTTATTTGGAGGCTACACACATAATGAACTTATTTTAATACCATTATAAAATATCATTGAAAAATATTCTTTACAAATATTACTCTTATAGAAATATCATAAATAATAATCCTCTATAAATCCTTCTAAAATGGAAACATATGAAACCATGATATTAGATACTCATTAATGATAAACATGAGAGAAAAAAATTGAAAATCATAACTAAACATAAGGTAAACATGTCATTATATGAATATAATTAATATGCATGGAAAGAACATAAGAGAATCATACCATGTATATTATTGATCATAAATCAATGGGTCATAGAATAAGGATTTTGGAATAACATAACATATGGAAAATGGAAGTATTCAATCATGATTTGATATTAATGAGGAAAAATAACTTATAAATAAGAATTTTTCATATAAATAAGTATATATAGTCATTTCTTATATTAAGGATCATTGACAAGACCATCGTCGTATAGTAGATAGAGTTCCATAAGTGACTTGGTCCACTCCCCATTCTCATACATGTCATATCATGTGATATAAATATTTTACCAATTCATTGGTGGGATATATAATTTTGTTCCCACTAGTCACATAATGAAATCAAGATATATTTTAGAGAAATAAAAATGGAAACCCTATTCACTCCTTCATATCTTAATTAAATAATTAACTGGAATAGGAGACATTAAAACATCCCAATGTCATTATCAAAATTCATCTAGATAAATGAGTTGGATTATATCATTATATAATACTTCACATAAAGACTAATAAATAATAAATTATATTTAGTTAGATGTTACACAATTTTTAATAGATTAATAATTACTTTGCGAAATAATGTAAAATAACCTGAATTTTTTTAAAATATTTTAAAAAAAATAAGTTATAAAAAATATTAAATTTAATTTAATTATAAACACATGAAAATAGGGAATATTTTTTTTAAATAAAACTGGTGAAGATAGTCGGAAAATGAATTTATTTTGGAAATGTTTTTAAAATAGATTCATTTAAAACCACATTAAATAGGGTCAAAGATAAAATAAAATGACAATACCTAAAAAATTATTATAATATTACTTTTTAAAGAATGAAATTTAAATTATAAGAGACCATAAAAATATAGGAATATAGATTAGTTTATCCATAAAAAATATGTTGAATATGGATATTGAGAAAAAAGAGTCCCAACCTAAAATAATAGATGAGTTTAACTCCACATACAAACATCATGCCAGTAGATTTTTGATCCAAATGGAGGTGAAATGATAAGATTTTATGAAGAGAACATTATTTACCACAATATAATAAAATATATTTTTCTGAGATAGTTAAAAATTAATATCCCTTGAAGGATTTTTAGACAACAAATACCATAATTTTATAAAGATATTAGTAAAAAGAACAATACCATTACTTTTGGAAATGTTTTTAAAATAGATTCATTTAAAACCACATTAAATAGGGTCAAAGATAAAATAAAATGACAATACCTAAAAAATTAATACAATATTCCTTTTTAAAGAATGAAATTTAAATTATAAAAGACCATAAAAATATAGGAATATAGAATAGGTTATCCATAAACAATATGTTGAATATGGATATAGAGAAAAAAGAGTCCCAACTTAAAATAAGAGATGAGTTTAACTCCACATAAAAACATCATGCCATTAGATTTTTGATCCACATGGAGGTGAAATGATAAGATTATATGAAGAGAACATTATTTACCACAATATAATAAAATATTTTTTTTCTGAGATAGTTAAAAATTAATATCCCTTGAAGGATTTTTAGACAATAAATACCATAATTTTATAAAGATATTAGTAAAAAGAAAAACACCATTACTCTTGAATTCCATGAAAGAACATAAAAAAATATCAAATATACTAAAAAAAATATTTTTCTGAATTAATAACCTTATTCATAGATAAATCCTTTAATTCTACTCAATTATAGTATTTCCTTACTTATATTTTAATTAGTTATTTTTACATTCATTGTGCGATGTTATTGATTTTAATTCTTTCATAGAAGTTTTATAATGGTGATGTAGATCACAATTTATTGATATGAATTTTATCATTAATTGTTTTTTAATTACTTAGGAATCATTTTTTCTAGAAATTCATTCCCATCCATGTTTCTTTGATTGAAAATATGGGTATAGTTTATGATAATGGAATACATGATGAGCATGTTTCAAAAAATTAATAGATAATAAAGATACATATAATAATGATTCCAATATTTTTTTCAAACCTCCATAACAATATTCATGAAAAAAATTTATCTTTAATGTTTTATATTACTAGTATTTTGGAATTCATACTTATTCATGATGAACATTGTGATGTTGGTACAACATCATTCATATGGGTGGCTGAACCGACAAAGACAAGAACATATTATACTAGTGAATGAGCACTTTAGGTTTATATAACAATATTATAATTTATTGAGAAGAAAATATTATTTTAATAGGACAAAAATTGTATCTATGATGAGATTTATAATTATTGTATTATATAATGTAATTGTTAGTGATGGTGAAGTACTAGGTACTTAACATTATGAATTCACTCCTTCTCGACATGTGTTTCTTTAGAATTAAGGATTTAGGATTCCATATTACATCTAAAAGCTACCAATAAAATATATTAATACATTGGTAGAGTGGAAATGGTATATTTTTAAAGATATTAATTTTTTTGAGTGGTTCGGGAGGGGAATATGAGAGGTCCTTTTATTATTTGGTATTGAGTGGTTTTTCATTTAATATTTAACCCGTAATGTATATGGTTTCCATTTTAAAAATAATGTCAAATAAAAAATATGGGTTGTTTATAAACTTAAAAAAACAATTTAGATATATTTTTTCATAATAAGTTATGTATTTTAGACATAAATTAACCATTTTTACCTCATTTTATGCTTATTATGGTAACTTAAAATTTTCCTTGATAATTTTTTTTATCAAAAATGAAATTCAACTAATTTCATAATTTCTACATATAATATAGAAATTTTAATTCCATTTTATCCAATTCAATTAATAAATATGAGAATATTAATTTTTAATTGAAATATATATATATATATAGAAACATTTTATTATAGAAAAATAACATTCAAAAAATTCATTTTTTATAATATTATATAAAATAAATTACTAGTTAAATAGGTGAGAATATATTTCTATTATAATTAAAAATTTATATTAAATTCATTATTAAAAATTGATTAGTTTAGTTTATTATGAAAACACTTTAAAAATAGTTCATTGAAAAGTAACCCCTTTTTAACATTAAATAATTTTAAGGAAAAAACCTTAACATGAATTACTTATCTATATAACATTATATATTATCAATACATAGGTATTGTAATATTACATTGAATTTTATAACTATATAATGTAATTGAATAATAATAATATGTTTGGCATAAAAATATATCATTATAACAAACTATTTTTATTATATGTTATCTTTTTATTTTATTATAGATATATTTATTACTTATTAATTATATTGTTTTCTATTTGTTACAAAAAATTATAAAACATAAATAAAACTATTTGATACATGCATACAAAAAAACTGTATAAAAAATTATTATATTACCAATGACTATTTTCCAATGACAATAAAAATAATGGTCACGTAACAGGCTTAATTTGGTTACATTGTTAATAAAATTTGGAATTTGTTTTATAATATAAATTTATAGAGATAAAATTATATATAATTATTATGTTGATAATAATTTTAAGATTTTATATGAACATAAAACTCCATTTTCCATTAATTTTCAATGTGATATAAATATAGAAATTTTTTTATGGGACTCAATTAATGAAGTCTTCAACCAAAAAGGTAAAAAATTAGATAATTGTTGCACTAGATACCAAAATTAGTGGTAATTTAGAAATGTGTGTGGGGGAGGGGTTATAGTGAGTGTAGATATTGATAATAGTTATATTCTAAGGACTAATAACTAAGGAACTCATAATTCACCAGTTTTGGAGAATGAGTTTGTGGAGATGATAGTGGAATATTCTTTGTCTAAAGGGAAAAAACTAGTTCCTAATTAATTTTTAGGAGGAAACATGTACTTAAAGTGTAATTAATCTATTCATATGGACATATGTTTAGATAGTGGAAAATGATGCATTTTATATCAATTTTATTAAGGTAGAATGTGTTTTTTTGAGTCTATACATGTTAAGAAGTGGGATATTATATAAAAGATATAATCTTACAATGTAATAATGATATTTAATAGGTTTAATATCATGTTGATCATTAGGCGGGATAGGTTGGTTCCTTTCAAATAGTTTGTTAAATGAATCAGTATTCTTCCATAGGGGATCCATATTGGGTAATTTTTATTATGGATATAGGTTAATGATTTATAATCTAATAAATATTAATAAAATTGGTTTCTTCCATTTTAGTTTATAGGGAATTAATTCTAAACTAGTTGGGGTTAGTCCTCATTATTTCATTGGTTTGATAATCAAATTATTTTTCAGGTACTTTATCACCATTGCAATATGGATTATATTTTAGTCAATATGAAACTTTTATTTAGGTAAGGTATATGTATTAGTATATTCACTCTTAGTTGGATGGGTTTGATTATAATTATGCTATACAATTTGGTACTCACCATGTTAATGTTTCAGATATGTCTGCACAAGAACTAAAATCCTTGGATGTGCTTGTTCAGTTTTATTTGATTGAAATATTTATCCAGGAACATGTAGTGAGGGATGAGAATACATTAGATTCTCTAGAATTATTTAGTAAAAACACCACATTTTATAATTTTAAGAGTATATAAATGAATAATGGAATATTTATAGGATAAAAAGTAACTGGTGGTATATGGAAGTTTAAATTTCACAATTAACGTATGGACCTTATAATATTTCCATTGAAAAAACATTTTAATGTAAAATATAAGGGGATAAGGGATTCTTAAATGATAAAATGTTAAAATAATTTTTATAGATGGATTACTATAATTTAAAAGTTACTATGATAAACTTTATCAATCTCAATATCAAATAAAAGGGTAAGTCAATATAATTTTCCTAATTCTAGTAGACATGAATTTTACCAGTATAAGGACAACAGTTCCTAAAAAATTAAGGACTATGAGTGTTGATATATTTTTAATGTTTTTTATTATTGAATAAGTGTTATATTTATTTTAATAACCCTTTATTCTCCTATTTTATACTTCAATAATGTTGACAAATTCCATCTTGGATATTATAATTTCTCAACATATATAATAATACTATTTATTTTTTAGATATAGCCTCACATACATTTATAGATCTACTTATCCAACTCATTTACATCTCCCTCATCATGTCTATTATATTTATAATTTTTTGCATTACTTTAATACTTGCAATCAAGGGTTGTAATAATTATATAAAACCTTGAGGATAAAGATTCTATATTCATGGAATTTTCATTTACTTGATAGTTTATTCCTCTTTTAAATTTGTTTATAATGTTTCATATTTTAGTCTCAAAATGTATTAATGTTTATCACAATTTATAATATTTTATCAAAACTGAAACAATTTTTTAGTTCACTGATGAATGTGATGTAAGATATAGTCTTTAATATTTATTTATGGAAAAACTAGTAAATTGATGGGATTTTACACATAAAACCCTAAAATAAATTTCCCCTCAATATTAAATTACTCATATGATAAAAATGTGGTTAAATGTACCTCATTACTACTCTAGATTCCCACAGAGTATCCAAAAAGTCTTTATTCCTCCCTAGATCATTAACTATGTGAGTGATCTTATGTCTCAGTACACTATATTTATAATCCAACATTACAACTAGTTATTTATCTTAATAAAGTTAATTATCCTACTGTACCACATATGAGATTAAAATAATAGAAGGGAAAGGTATCAAATTCATAAAATGTGAAACATGGAACACAACATGTATTTGGGAGAGGTTTTTAGGATGTTTATGATGTTAAGGTACCATCCATATATGATCTAGGATTTCAAAGTGGAAATTTTATCTGGGTATAAAATTTTTATTTTTCCCAATTCAAATTACCATATTCTATAGAGATATAAATGGAATACATTTTATTTTACATCAAACTATAAATCTCACTAAAAATTAACAATGTAGATCATTATTATATATTTTTTAGTTTTTATGTTTCGTTAAATGTTTTGAATATTATCTAACAATTCTAGAGAAAATTATATTCTCAGTAGGATATTTTATCCAATGTTGTCCAAAAATGTTATATTTCTACAACTCTTCCCATAGAGGGAATAATATATTTCTATTTGAATTATATAATGGAAAATATAACCATATAAAAACTTTACCAGGGGAATGAGTTGATACCAGCCACATTCAAAATCCATTTATTAGAATCTAAACATATATTATAGAGTTTTAATGGTTATTTTTGTTTAACCATCAGTATAATGTTGATAAAAAGTTTTGATTCATATCTTTGTGTCCAATGATATTTGAATAATCCTTCATAATATTGAGGTAATCCTATATCATTATTAGATAAAATTGATAGTGGGACTCTATGATTCCTTATCAATTTTAAATATGTATATCCTCTAAATTTGATTGAGTGAGAAATATTCTCTAATATAAATGAACTCTGCTAACTATATAATGTAATAAAATAAAAATAAAATATAATTAACTCTTGAATTCTTAGGATGAACTGTACTAAAATCAAAGTAAAATTCCTCCTTTTCCATTGTGGTATGAGGAATGGTTATATTATAATCTTCTACATCTATAGTTTTGAAATATCATAATGGAATACAAAGAATCATGAAACATACTCTATAATCTCCCAATTACTATTTTTCTAATCAACATTTAATTATGAGATCAGTAAACATCATTTTAATTTTTTTGATGGATAATAAATTATGAGTTATGTGAAACATCTAATACCTCATTCTTAATTTCATGAATATTATAATTCTATAACCATCAATATAAAAATATATAATATTTATAATGATATATAATATCTATATATCCACCTTCTATTCCTCCTTGATCATTATAATGTTGAATTATTGAGAATACTTTTTGGAATGATTGTATTTATCCCATTCCCAAATGATTTCAAATCCATTATTTTCCTATATAATAGCAATGATTATCTTAAAATCCCCATCATTATAATGTATCATGATCCATATTTATGAAATAAATAATTAACTTTTATTTATTATAATGGTGGTAATTTATTAAGCAATCATAGTCTTTAAAAAAAAAATCCAATCATCACCTTTGTCACATGTTAAAATCCTTACATGCGAATATATACTTTAAGCTTCTTTAAAAACTATATATATCAAAATTTTAACAATAGTAATAATGAATTATTATATCAATTGAAATATTATACTTATTATAGATCAAAATAATATATTATGAAAATTTTCCAATGAAAAATAAATTTATGTGATGTATACACAACTCCTATGTCACACTGTATTATGACGCATCTTATCCCATAAATGACACCTCATTGTAAATTATAAAACCTTTTTAACTTCATGTAAGTGTAAGTATAGGTAAAATTCCAAGAATTATCTTAGGATACATGAAATTTTCATTTCATTCATCATTATATAGAAACTTTACTCACATTTGAGTTAATATGTTTAGTGTATTTGATTTTCATGTGAATTTTTTTCAGAATGCATTGATAGTATCCTATTGATAAAAAATAACCATAGATCTTAGTTAAAGTTGTTTTACTAGGAATATATTTAATCACCTATGTCTATTATGGATCCTAATATATATACTAACCGATATATAGATAACCCACAAATTATTCTTTCTCTGGTTTAGAAGTCTCAATTTCTAAATTTGATATAAATTATATCCTTTCTAAAATTCATCATCATAATCATCAAATGATTATATTACCCATATATTATCTAAGAAAATATGAGAATATAATTTATAAAGGAGTCCATAAATTTATGAATATAGTCTTTAAGTATTCTCTTTATCATATGAATGAGGATAACAAAGGAATTTATGAAACTGAGTAGAATCACTATGAATTAATAGTGCCCATATAATGTGTTAATGGGTTTCTTGGGTATATTATCTATTTGTAAAAATAATTAATTAAATATATATATCATTTTTAAATATATTAAAAGTATTTATCACATCATAGTTGATATAAAAATTCATCAACATGGTATATAAGATACTTTTTATTAATCATTATTCTGTTGAGTTAATGATAAACAATGTAGAGAGGCATTGATGCGACTTTATCCATAGAAAAGTGGAATAATTATCCAAATTGTGATACAAATGGGTGTATGAAATACATTTATATATAATCATGTTGTTTTATCTTCAATAAATACATTTTATCTAGGGCTATTCTATAAGGATAATTTGATTTAGACATTAGACCAGGTATACCATCTATAGAAAAATCAACTTCAGGATTAGAGAAAATCACAAAAAAACTTCAAGAGGAAAATTAATGTGTTAAATTAAAACTGGATTAACCTTAATAAAAATTTACTACCTAAAAATTTATTATATATAAACCTCATGACCACATGTTATATCTCGTATAATGAATGTAACTATTTTTGGGAGTTCATTTCTAGCTATGAAAACCCATATATTTTATAAAAATTAATTCATGATTTATTACACAAACACACACATAATATAATATTCAAATATTTAAAGGATATGTATATTTAGGTGATTATAACCATAAAAAAATTACATAGAATGTAAATATATAAACATTATTTATGAACACCATAACATGCCCTTAAAAATCCATTAATCATATAATACTCCACTGGATAACCTATGGACATACATAAGAAAGGGGTGAGTTATAAAACTCAGTAAGGAAATAATCATTTTATATCAGGATGAGTGTAATACATGTTAGTAAATATATATATCATTGTGACATATGATATGCAGGAATCATAAATATGAATATAGAAGCATGATATAAGATGATAACATCAAGGTAGCAAAGGAATGCAGAAACAATATAAAACATGAATTCCTAATCATATTTCTAGGATAACATCCTAGATATAATAATATAGTGTGAATGTGATAACCCCCAATGCACCATAATTACTATATATTGAGATAAAAATATTACCCAATCCATTGGAGGGATATATAATCCCTGACCCACCAATCACATTCATATCATATACATGCATAATTGTGCCACATACATCATAAAACATAAGAACATTGTTCATCACTTTTAATCCCATGATTAAGAAGTTTTAGTTATATATGCATATATAAAAAAAAATAATTATAGGTAAATCTATTATTATATCATTTAGTGGAAATGAGAATGGGTATTCAATACAAAAAATTTTGGCCTAGAAAATCATATGATAATTTCAATATCATAACAGGAGAACATAAATATTCATGGAAGGGGTTAATGAGAGTGAAATGAGGTGTATCATTAAATATATATCATAAGGATAATAATAGATATATGAAAAAAGCAATCCAATATAATCAATTGGATATAAAATGGAATAATACAATGAATGTGCTTGAATAAAGAGGAGGTAGAGGGAGTCCCTTTACTGTGAGAGGGAACTTCTAAGAGCATGAGAGGATCTTATTAAGAATATAGGGAACACTTTGGGGTGAATTTGGAGAGGTAATGGGAGAGTAAATTCATTTTAAATCAGTTTTTATTAAAGTGGTGTGGGAGGATTGGTTATTAATTATTGAAAAAGGGAGTTAAAATTTTAATTTATTTATAAACTTAGGTTTTGGAGTCTATATGATAAAATAATCAAAACCAAAAACCTTATCATGGTTATTTACAATTTTTTTTATCCAAAATTTATTTTATTCCAATATTTTATAAGAAAATGAACCCTAAATATTAAAATATTACCATTGTTGATCTGTAAGAGGGATATGATCATAAAGAATTGATTATATAACCTTGAAATACAATATAGGTTTTGGAGGATTCATTACTGGATTTTAGAACTAGTTAAATAACATCAAAAAATATATTAAAGGGGATATATAAATTTTGACTTGGATTCAAGTAATTTTAATTATAACATCATTTTTGGGCTATTATAATGTCATATTATATATAGTATATTTATACCATATTTAATTTTAACCAAACTTTTTGACTATATTAGAAAATAACAAAAAATCACCATTGTCTAATTACAACAAGATTATTTCAAAAATATTATTATTTTCTGAATAATTTTTTATGTATAAAACTTTTTAATTTAAATTAAAATAGTTATTTATAAGAAAATAATAGTTTTTATGACACTAACAACTTTCTGACCCTTACAAAAATTACATTGGACTTTATTAAATTACATAATCAATTGTTTTAATAAATATTATTTAATAATAATGAATTATTAAAATAAAATTTATTTAAAGATTTCATGGATTATCAAAGTAATTTATTAGTTTTAGGATAGATATTTTTTTAAAAAATAATTTTTTATTTATTTGTATTAAAATTTAATTTTTTTCCAAAATCAATATATAATAATTTATAATCTAATAATAAAAATGGATAAATATAAATATTATTTCATTAAAAATAAAATATAAAAGTTCAAAATACTATAGTCTAAATACATAATCTATTGTTACAAAAGTGTACACCCAAAGGGTATAATTTGAGATGGTGGTTCTTTCTTGGTGTTGTTCGGCCAATATTGTTTAGGTCTTGAACTAAATAAGTTTGATCATCTATTTGATTGAGCTTAAGTTGCTTAATCTAATATTGGTATTAGTCATTTCCAAATACCAGTGAGGACACATACCTTGGAATCTCCAAAAAATGGACTTCATAGGGTACAATCCTACGGGTTGAGGCCACCACTTCTTCCATGCATGTCAATTATACATTATCATAACACTTAATATATACTAATCAAAATAGACACTATACAAAAACTATGTTATCAATGGTTAATATTATTAATGGTATTTTAAATATGATTAGATATATTCTATAATAACCAAACTAGTGTATGTGTTTTCTATAACTACATATGGATTTTATTCATAAAAAATTTAATTTCATTTATAAATGTTCAGGTAATTACACCATCTGTGTACTATTTGATGACTATAGGTTGATTTACAATAAGAAGTGTGACTTCTAAATTATAAAATTGTTTTGGTATCTATATAGTGAGAGTGAATTTATTAACACGATCACATAACATTCCACTAAAAAGAGAATAGTAATATTTTTCTAGATGAATATTCAAAAAGAATTTTATTTTATATTAGTTATAGTTTTGTGATTTAATAGTCAAAAAACTTGTAGATTTTACTAATAAATCCATATCTTGATGTTGGAGTGGTGAATTGAAGATTATAAATAAAATTTCATGATATTATAGAGTGGTTATATCTAGAACAAAATAATACATTCTTAGTTATCAAGTGGATAATAAGAATAACTTTCAACACATTATTTTCATGAACCACATATCTATTTATGATTATATACTCTTTCTTTTTATCCATTAAATTTAATAGTTTCTAACATCAATAGTCATCATTAACCCTTTCATTGAATCATTAGTGAGAAAAATATCAATACTTAATTTAATATAAGAATTTTAGTGTGAGTGATGCATTAGGATTGTAATTCATTTAATCTATTTGATTAGTTGGCATCTTCATATTTTACCCAACATCCATGTCCATGATGGACTTTTGTTCCCATGTTGAATCAATTACCCATGTTATTATGTAAGTTTCATCCAATCATATTCTATAACATTTATAATATATGAAGATTAATTTTCATTACTCCATGACATTTTCATTTAAATTTCATCATAAATCCATTACTTTCATCTTACCACCACAGTAAGAGAGTAATTAAAATCTCTAATTTCTATTTACAAGTTTATAAAACATAGAATGATTTCTTTATGGGTACCAATGTCCATTAGATAAAATACCTTTCAGATAAATAGTTGTAACCCACTAATGAAATGATCTATTTTTTAGGGAAATGATAACTCCAAAAGAGAACCTCACCTATCATACATATTTTTCATCATTGTTTCAAATGGTTTTATCCTCCATTTAATTTTTCTCTTGTAATTATATTTTTATTTTATTTTTAATATTTAGAGGAATGTATTTTTTGAATAACAACTTCTTAAAATCCTTCCATTTGAATAATTTTATTTCTATCCTCTAGAATTGTATTCTTAATTAGAGTCTATCATTTTCAGAATTACCTTTGAAATGATAGACAATTAGATAATACTTTCATGATATGGGAACTTTAGAATGAAAAATTTCATTTCTAATGTGATTATACATTTTTGGGAAATATATTTTGTTATAATAACCATGAATATAGGGAGTATGTTACCACCTAAAGGGATTAGTTTATAGTTTTACCTCTATTTTATTTTTAGGTAGTATCAAATGAATCATGTATTTTTATATATTTAAGAGAATTCAATGAATATGGTCTTGATATTATTTCCTATAACACCAATCCTATTAATTTGTCCATTGAAATAATTATTTCATTTTCCATCACACTCATTGAAAACATGATTATTTATAGTTATATTAATTGACCAAAACGAAATGGTTTAGTGTGTATATTGAGTATAAAAAATAATAGTACACAATCATCTGATAAAAAAAAACAAATCCTATGATATCATAAATTATAACAAATCCATTTCAACCTATAACATATCAGTTTTACCCTACAACACATTTGATCCATCTTAGGTTATTAAATGATTTATCCTCTAATTACACATATAGTATCCTGAAATATAAATAATCCTTGTCTTTATACCAACCAAGGTTACTCAATAACAACACACATGAATATTTCATCATTATTTATGAATATTAATTACATATTGAAATAAAACACACCCTATAAATTATAGGTTTAGTATCATATGAGACTAGATATATAATAAAAATATTTTAAAACCATTATTAATTATATCCCAATAATATTATTTATACATGAAACCCTTATAAACATATTATAATTAATAAGATTATATATAACATTGATCAATTGAAACATAAGAAAGGGCGAGATCAAATGAACAGTAAGGATAAACATGTCATAAATTTACACAGATCATAAACAAAAAATTTAAAAAATGAGGCTTTGAAAATATAATAGAGGCCATTAGAAATAATAATTAATAATAACACCAGATAACACATAGATCATAATTTATTTGTCACTGAATAAGGATATTATGATAATATAATTATTTAGTAACATGAGCATTGAAATTTTAGTCAATAACAAATATCTTTGAAATCACAACATATATGTAAGAATATGAAGAATATATAAGATTTTAAATCATTTACTATTTCTAGGTTCATTTACCTCTGCATAAACACATAGTGGAATGAGTCCCATAGTTGATTGTGATCAATCCACATTCCCTAAAATGTATTATAATATTTCTTAAAGTGTATTTCATTCACTCCTCAATGCCATATATGAATTTTAATGTGATATAATTATTTAGTGAGTTAAATAGAGTTATATAAAATTATTGTCCCACACACCACATAATGAAACATTATATATATTTATTCCACATGACCATGAAAAAATCATGATTCTATCATACGGTAATTAAACCATGAAAAAAATGAGTTTCATGAAAACATTAATAAGACATTATGCTAATCTATCAAGTGAAAGGAGTTGGATAATATCATTATATAATACCATAATTGAGACATAATAAAATATAAATGATATTAACATGGATGAAAGGAAATTTTCATAACTATTAGGAATTACATTAAGAAATAATATGAAATAACATCTAAAATTTTAATTTCATTTATCAAAAATATTTTATAAAAAAGTGAAATAAAAAATTATTTGAGAAACCATGAAATTATATTGAGTTATATTATTAATGAAAACTAGTGAATATGGTGGAAGGATGTATTAATGTCAATTTTTTTAAAACGTGATTACTTTCACACTATTATAAATATGGTCTTTTTTAGAAGGAAACAAATCTATCTAAAAAATTAAAATAATATTACATTTTTAAATGAATTTATGTATATTGAAATATATATTGATAATCATATAAGGAGATATAATGACATCCATAAAATAGTAAATAGAAAATCTACACTGAGAAGAGAGACTCTTGACCAAATAGAAAATACAAGGTCGTCTTAACATATAAGAATCATTTTGATAAAATTTTGATCTAAAGAAATATTAAATGAGATGAATAAAAGAAAAACTCATTAATAACCAAAGGAGAATTAATTTATTTTTTTTATTAAGAATGAACATATAACTTATATACATTGATATCTAGAACCCAAAAATATGAATTTTGAAATGAGATTAGAAAAAACCCTTACTTTTAATCCTAACATCCATGAAGGCGATTTAACTATCAGTATAATAAATACAAATTGCTTAATAAGTTATTTAATAGAATTATTCATATCCATTAACCTTTATATTATCTAATTTTAATAATTAATTACCCATATATTATATAATTATTGTATAATTTCATTATAAGATATTTGTGATTTTTATTATTTCATACATGTTTTATAATGGACAGAAAAATCCTCAATTATTGATTCAAATTTCATCCATAAATTATTTGTAATTTTTTTAATGTAATTATGATCCAATTATTTATTATTTCTCATATTCATTTGACAGAGAATATTGGTTTGATTTATGATAGTGTGACCCATTATGAGAATGTTTTGGTTAATTTAATGATAATTACTTGTTACATTATAATGAAAAATCATTATTTTTCATCTCATAAATATCAATATTGATGATTTAAATTAATAATTAATATAATATAGGACTAGTATAAGTTTATTTATACTTATACATTATGAAAATTATGATGTTTTTATCATATCATACATAGGGGTAGTTGGATCAAACCTAACAATAATATGAAATACTAGGTAATAATTACAATTTATGAGTTACATAACAACAATCACATTTTATTTGAAGTATAATGATGTTAATATAACATAATTAGATTATTTAATGAGATTTAAATTTGGTTTATTTTAGATTTTAATTGAAATATATAGATAATAACTATTTATTAAATTTTATGAATTACCACATTCTCAAGAAGGATTCCTTCTAAAAAAGCATTTAAAATTTTTTATTCGAACAAGATGTTGAAAAAAATCCAAGAACTTGGGAGAGGAAATATTTGATGATATTATTGAAATATATAAAATGTTTTAGTAGTTTGGGAGGGGTATAGGAGGTTCCCTTTTATAAGTGATTTTTTATTGAATTTACAAAAATAATAATTAATTAATGTATATGGTTGTCATTTCAAAAGAAGAATACTATTATTATAGAAAAATAAAATTAAAAAATTAGGTGATCTTAATCATATCTCATATAGATCAAAAATTAAATAATAATCAAATTAATCCATTTTTTTTATTTTCAAATGAAACTTTTGGTTCAATGTGAAGCTTAAATCAAAATTCACACCATAGTCACATATATCCCCACAAAAAAATAAATTTCACATTTAAAATTTAAAATTTCGAAAATTAAAATTAAAATATATTACATCATCACCACCTCAAGCCATGAATCATATCAAATCGCACACCTTGACACAAATCAAATATATCATCGACACCAATTCACCGATGAAAAACACATGCTGAAATCCATGATATTTATGAAAAATACACCATGACAGAACATAAAGACTACCAGTCAAAGTAGCTCCACAATTACCATGAATATGAAGCATAGTGGGGACCAAAAAATAGAGAAAAATCCACCACAACTAACATATCCTATAATTAATTTTGAATTATTAAACTATACATCCCAAAGAACCATTAAAACCACCGATCAAGTCTAACTAGGAGAAGAGTGGTGGAATCTAGGATCCAAAGAAGAGTATAGATTGGACAAAGGCCTCAATAGAGATCCATAACCATCACCATGACCACAGAAATCTTTCTTTAGAACAACAACCAAACTAATTATTCCTAAAACCTATCATCATCATTAGGGAAGAATCACTAAACAAAAAAATATAACTAGTCAATTTGAGAAACCAATACCAATAGAACAGAACCGAAATAGAAAAAAAAACAAAACACTACTCGAAAGAGAACCATAAAGAATTGAATGAAATAGAGATGATAGAGAAAACTGGAGAGGAAGTGTGTAACATCCCGCCCCTTCTCAATGGATTGAGAAGGTGATGGAAGGTTACTTGGCCTTAAGCGACATCCTCAAGACACCAAAGGATAGAACTAAATGCCAAAGTGATTCAATATACATGGGGGAATACTTTACCTTTTAATATTTAAAACAACCAACCAATAAACTGTAAACAAATAAAAAACTAAATAATGCATGATAAAAATGAAATAAAACTCAAAAATGTCATTTATATGAAACTAACCAAAGTGTACTATAATGAAAGAAAAATTAACATCAAAGTAAACACCGTATGACAAACTAAAAGTCTTAATGAAAACCACATAACTAAAAATATCCCCATTCTCCAAGATCCAACTCCTCCAAAAATCCCAAGTATAATGAATTAGTGACATATATGTGTGATAATTTATTATTTATCTTATCCTGATAAATGACTTATGAAAAATCACCAAATTTACAAAGTAGGGGTGAGTAATAAAACTCAAAAGGTTTTCCCCAATTACTTCCCTACTCACATCACTATGATAGAAAAAGTTAGCCCATTTATATAAAATAGTTTATATAAAAAATTCTCTAAAATAGTTTATATCAAAATATAAACAAGTTCTAATAAATTGTTTTTCTCAAGATAACCACAATTTCCACAGAAAGTAACCAAAAAATAATTTAAAACCCTTTTCAAAAGTTCTATTTTGGTGGTGGAAATCCCTGAACCTTATCCATTCCATAAATGATGGGGGTAATTCTTACCCACCTAACCCTTATCCTTCCCATAATGATGAGGGATACTTCTTACTATTAACCCTTTTTATGGGTGAAATCCATAACCCTTATCCATCCCACAATGATGGTGGAGACTCCACGCCCTTATCCACCACGAATACACATGAACAAAAAAAAACTAAATGAACCAATTTTGATGAGGTAGAATTCAATAACCATTATCCATCACAAAATGACGGGGGATACTTCTTACCCTTATTTTTGTTGAATTCTTATGAACACACACAACCTCTTATTCCCAATCCCAATACCAAACCAATCATTTCAACTATTTTAATAAAAAAACACTTTTTTTTGAAATCCTTTAAAACAAAACATTTAAAATTAATTTCAATAAAACCATAATTTTATTGAAAATATTTCAATGAAATGATTTACCAAAACTATAGAAAATATATATTTTAAAATCAAGAAACTAATTTAACTTTCCAAAAAAAATCCCAATTTTCCACAATTCTATAAATTGTCATTAAATAGGGCTTAAAACAAGAAATTAACATCAATATCACCACTAATTTCAATAAAAAAAATAAAATTTTAACTAAGACTTCAGGTTATAAATATAGGAGTTGAGGGTGAATCCACTTACCTTGAGAGTTTTGGAGAATATGATAAACGACATGAAAAATGTCACAAAACCAAATTGAAATCTCTAAGAACCCGCCTTATATCTATTACAATATCATTAAAAAGTCCAAATCTGAACATATTTGGAATCTAAACCCTCAGAACTACTAAAACAGGTGTAGATATAGGAAATAGAAAAATGGAATGAAATAAATCTCTGAAAAACATCAATAATGACGAATAATGACCACATACCACATGGAATCAACATCTGATCACTAGGGGAAGCCTTTGGATCACATCCAGATCAATGGGAGAACCCCCATTTCCCTTTAAGAAATATAAATAATGAATTATGGCTTCATATAAGGAAAAAATGAGCAGGTTTAAAGGGAAAAAAGAGTGAGATCCACTTTTTAAGGAAGTTGTTTCTTACCATGCATGGTGTAGTTGCACATTTAGTCAAACCGTGCACTAAATGTGTTCTAGACACTACCTCAAGGATGATCGTCACTTGATGATTTCACATGTTCTCCAAACCATGCACCAACCGTACTGAAGCCACTATCTCAAAATGACCAAAGAAAACTTTCAAAGTGCACACTTTCTCTTAAGTTGATGAACGGTTTGGGAAAACTGTGTGCTACCCGTGCACCTTCCCTTTTCCCCTATCACACTATCCAAGGTTTAATACAAGTGTTTCATGATTTTCACAAACCATGCATCACCTGTTCACTTATATAAAATCCCCCAAAACTCTCAAAAATTTCTCTAAACTCTCTCAAACTTCACCCTTATACTTAATATACTTAAAAAGTATAAATAAAGGGTTACATACTAGAAACCGAGGTTGATAAATTCTCCTCACCATTAGTATTTCCATCTTAAAAAATTAGAAAACCATCATTTCTCTGAAATATTTACACCCATTTCTCTTTCATTTCTTTCTTGTGTTCCTGAGTTTCTTCCTAAATCATACCATGTTGCCACAAAAACCCATTCTAGAGCAATGATTTTTCCATGAAATACTTTATCTTTCCTATTTACAATTTTTACTAGGTTATGTACCAATGAAGCATTAATCTCTAGGTTAACATGATCTCATCTGATCACATGGTCAGGGTTAAGCTGATACTTTTTCAACTAAGATACATGAAACACGTTGTATATTGCACTAAACCGTGGTGGCAATGCCAACCGATATGCCACCTCTCTAACCTATTCTTGTATTTCAAAAGGGCCTATGTATCGAGGAGATAACTTTCCCTACATCCCAAAATGTTGATGTTCAAGCCTTAGAAAATTTCCCAAGAACACATGATCACTCACTATGAATGACAAATACTTTCGACGATGATCCACAGAATATTTTTGATGACTATGATCCGTCTCCATCCTCTTTATGATAAACTTAATATTCTCTGTAGTTTCTTGGACAAGACTCGACCCAACTAGGGAAGCCTTTCCAATTTCCACACAAAAAAGTGGAGAACAATAAGGATGCCCATACAATGCTTCGAGAAGATCCATATTTATTAAATCCTGATAGTTTTTTATATGAAAACTCCACCAATGAAATGTAATATTTCCATGAGACACCAAAATCCATCACACAATCCCACAACATGTATTCCAACATTTGTATCATCAATTTAGATTGGATGTCTATCTAAGGATGATATTCCATACTCATAATCAACTGAGTTCCAAGTGATTTTTGTAAGGATTTATATAAATGACATGTAAACCTTGGATATTTGTCTAAGATGATTGAAACTGGTATTCCATGTATCTTTACCACTTCTCAGATATAAATTTTGGATAGATCCTCTACTATATGAGTTTCATAAATATAGATGAAATTGGATAGCTTTGTGAGCCAATCCATGATCACCCACATAGAATCATGTTTCTGAACCATTCTTAGGAGACCTGTAAAAAAATTCATAGCTATGTGGTCCCATTTCAACATTAGAATATGCAAAGACTATAACATAACTATTGGTCACTAATGTTCAACCTTAACTTGATGACAAGTTAAGCATCTTGAAACAAACTCATCCACCTTCCTTTTCATGCCAACCCACCAAAACTGCGCTTTCAATGCCTTATACATCTTCTATATTCTCATATGAACAAACCATCTTCAATGGTGGTAAGCATGAAGAAGTTTCTCCTAACAATCCATAGGTACAACCATCCAATTTCTGAATAAGAAAACAAAACTCCCATTTATTTTATAGCCTTCAATGGTCTCCCACCATTGAGTCTTGACCCCATCAACACACACTCTAAATCAGACACTTGTGCCTCTTTCACCATATTCACCAGATCAGGATCCAAATAAACTGGAAAGAAAACCACAAAATAACCTTAGTATTGACATTCTATATCCATGTTCTCTAGGACCAATATCATCTACCATTCATATGAAGATTCTTTTTCAAATTGAGCATATGACTTTATGCTAAATGTATCTTCCATTGAATTATATTTACCTGATGTATACATCAATTCAAAATAAAACATTTAGAGATAATACAATCATATTATTTACCCGATGTATACAACCAATGATCCATTATGATCCCCAACACTGTCGCCAAGTGTTTTTCATGCTTAGGACTTATCCCCAAATACATCGATATGTCATCCACCGATACCACCACAAAATAATATAGATATAATTAAATATAAAATTCATCAATTCTATAAAGACTTCTAGTTTATTATAAATACCAAAAGGAATAAAAAAATTCATAATGGCCATATCTTCTTTTGAGAGTTGTTTTCAGAATATCCTCCTTCCTAACCCACAATTAGTTATATCCTGATCGCAATTCAATATTAGAGAACCCATGAGGCCCTATAAATTGATATAATAGATCATCTATGAATATAAGTGGTTATATATTCTTTATTGTAACTTTTTTAAGCTTATGATAATCCACACATAGCTTTAGAGTTCCCTCCACCTTTTTCAAAAATAGGACCAACACTACCCAAATAGGGGCTAGGCTGAATGAAACATTTATTTTATAGTTATTACAAATTTACTTTCAACTCTATTAATTCTATTGGTGATATTAGATAAGATTAAATGGAAATATTATTGGTCCCTATAAGTATATTAATCATAAACTACACTTCTCTCATCAGTGGAAACCCTAAGAAATTATCAGGAAACACATCTGGGAACTGATCCAACACTACTGTAAACTGTTCTTCCTGATCTCATCCATTGATTCCAAAGACAATGACACCAACTAGAAGAAGATCATTCCAAATTATGGTTCCAACAAGATCATTTCACCAACCTTTACATTCATATCTCCTTGAAAGAGATGTTGGATTCCATCTTCCATTGTAAAACTTACCTTTCTAGTATAACAATTGATGTGAGCCATATACATTGTCAACCAATCCATAATGAGGATTATATCAAAGGCATCCATCTTAATAATAGATAAATTAAATTTTTTCTCAACTCCATAAAATTTCATAGAACATGATCTACACATAAAGGCTCGACACTCTCTTTGACCAAGAAGAGTTTGAAGTTTTATCACAGTAGGCATCATCTCAACTTTTAAACTTAGCATATCAATTGCATGAGAAGAAATTAAGGAATGGGATACACCAGTATCAAACAAAACTTTAATAAGGCTAAAATTAAAAAATAATATTACCTCACACCATATATTTTTTAGTCTGATCCTCCACAATAAGCTTATATTCTCTATATAATTACTTCATCACTAAACTATGTTCTTTATTACATTGTTGGGATTCCCTTGTTGAGGAGTCATCGTATCCTTAGAGTCACCATGGATATCTCTGTTTTACTGATGAAAGGTATTATGCTACCCTCACCCCTTTGAAGCATACGATTCCTGCACCACCTGAGAAGTGTCTCTAACACCTTACCTTGAAGAAATGTGACAATAGCGCTTGATGTTCCCCATTTTTATAAAATTGTGGCATGATCTTGGTTGTTCTATACACTCTCTTCGGATGTGACTCAATGAACCACACTGAAAACATCCAAGATTGATCTTGGGTCTTGGAGGAAGGTTAATTGTTCATGTGTTTCAATTTTGATATGATATACCTACTTTAGAATAGGTGTCCCTCTTACTCTTTCTCTTATTCTTAGATTTATCACCTTTTGTCATGAAGAAAATCTTACTTCCTCCACTTGGGTTTTCATTAGTGATTGATATTGTAAAAAGAGTTCCTGGTTGCAATCCTAACTCAACGGTTTAAAAGCCTACATGATGATTTGGACCAATTTCCAATTCACTTGTGGCTTGGGTGTAACCAAATTCTCAATGGCCTCTTCTAACTGGTTCCTATGATGCCTATCATATCCCATTTTCTAGAAACACAACAACATCATAAGTCTTACTATCTATTAACTTAAGGCTTAATAATTTCAAAATCCAACACAACATACTATCACAACAATTATTTCCCAAAAATAAACTTTTTATACATTTGACTATTTTTGAAAAAAAATTCAACGTGATTTTGAAAATCATAACATTTTCAAAATATCACAATCATGCTATTTTCTAAAATATTTCATTTGAAAAAAAATTCCACAATTTTTCAAAAATTAACACATTGGTCCAAATCATAAATCATTACTCAAAATGATGTATACATTTCTAAGGGGGAAGTGATTTCTCTAATTCATGTCATGCTCATATCATTACCTAAACCCATGACAATGATATTCAAAATCCTATAAGTGTCTCAAAAGCACTTTGTACCCAACTCCTTGGTAACATTAAGTTCATAATAAAATTGTTAGATATGTCTTTTTATGCTCTAAATTTCATGTCCTGACAATCCTACTACTTTATATGATCCCAATTCAAGGAATATACCATAATGAATTCAACTCCAAGACCGAAAACCAGTACCAAGTTAGGGGCCAACCAAGTCTTAGACCACTTGTTCCATAAAAGAAAGACCAAACTGATACCACTTGTCTCAAATAGAATTTTGGACCAAAAAAATAATACCATTTGTAACATATAGACTCTTATCATTGGCTTGAGAAGGCGGTGGAAGGTTACTTGGCCTTAAGCGACATCCCCAAGATGCTTAAGGATGGAAATAAATTCCAGAGGGATTAAATATAAATAGGGGATGATTTATCATTTGAAAATTTGAAACAACAAACCAACAAACCATAACCAAATAAAACACTACATAATGCATGATAAAAATGATATAAAACTCAAACATTTTATTTATATCAAACCAAACAAAGTGTACCATAGCAGAAGACAAACTAAAATCAAAGTAAATAGCAGAAGACAAACTACAAATATCACAGAAAACCACATAACTCCAAATATCCACATGCTCTAAGATCCAACTCCTCTAAACAACCAAAGTATCAAAAATTAGTGCTAAAAATGTATGATACTTTACCATTTCTTATATCCCAAAAAACAACATCTACAAAAGCACCAAAGTTCCAAGGTAGGGGTGAGTGCTAAAATTCAGTAGGTTTACCCCAACGAATTTCCTACTCACGCCACTAGGATAGAAAGAGTTAACACATTTATATAAAATAGTTTATGTAATACAATTTATAAAACATTTTATATAAAAATATAAACAAGTTTCAATAAAATAGTTTTCTCAAGATAACCACAATTTCCAAGGAAAGTAACCAAACAATAATTTAAAACCCATTTCACAAGTTCCATTTTGGTGGGGGAAATTCCAAACCCTCATCCTTCCCAAAAATGACGGGGGAGACTTCCTACACTTAGCCATTTTGATGGGAGAAATCCCTAACCCTTATCCATCCCATAATTATGGGGGACACTTCTTAAGCTTAACAATTTTTGATGAGATAAATCCCTAACCCTTATTCATCCCATAATGATGGGGAGGCTCGACACTCTTGTCCGTCTCGAATGCACATGAACACACATAACTAAATGAAAAAATTTTGATGGGGGAGGAATCCCTAACTCTTATCCATATCAAAATTATGGGGGTGACTTCTTACTCTTATTTTTACTGAATGTATATGAATACACACAACCTTTTATGCCCAATCCCAATTCCAAACCAATCATTTCAAAAAAATTATACTTTTATGGAAAAAATTTAAACAAAAACATTTAAAATTAATTTAAATAAAACCATAAATTTATTGAAAACATTTTAATAAAACCATTTACCACAATTCCAGAAAATATATATTTTAAAATCAACATTTTAAAATCAAGAAACCAATTTAAATTTCCAAAAAATACCCAATTTTCCATAATTCTCTAAACCATCACTAATGAGGGTTTCCAATAATAAATTCACAATAATATCACAAATAATTTCAATCAATACAATTAATTTGAAACTAATCCTTTATGTTTGAAATAGAGGAGTTGAGAGTGAAGCCACCTACCATGAGAGTTTTGGTGAAAATGAAAAATGAACCAAAAAATGTCACAAAAACGGGTTGAAATCTCCTTGAATCCGACTTATATATCTTAACCTATCATAAACATGACCAAATATAAAAAATTTGGCATCCAAACCCTTATAAATACAAAAAAAGTAATATATCTAGGAAATCGAGATATGGAACAAAATAGATCTATTAAAAACATCAAGAACAATGAAGAACAATCATATTTCATGATGAATCAACTTCTAATCACTAAGGGAAGCCTTCAGATCACCTCCAAATATATGGGTGACCATTCCTTGACCTTTGGGGAAAAAAATCCTGATTTAGGGACACATATGAGTAGAAAATAGTGGGTTAAAATATAAAATAAGTGAGATACACTTTTTAAGGAAGTGGTTTCTTACCATGCACAATTTACTCACATGGTTAGTCAAACCATGCACTAATCGTGCGGTAAACACTACCTCAAGGATGAGAATCACACAGTCATCTCACACAGTCTCTAAACTATATGCCAACTATTACAAATATAATGCCTCAATATTACCAAATCTAACTTTCATAGTGCACAGTTTCTCCTAAGTGGATGCACAGTTTGGGAAAATCACACGCCACCCATACGCCTTCCCTTTTCCCCCCTATCACACTATGAATGGTTTATTTAAAATTTTTCATGGTTTACACAAACTGTGCACCACCTGTGAACCTATAAAAAACCCCCAAAGCTCTCTAAAAGTTATCCAAACTCTCCCAAAATTTACCCTTATACTTAATTTACTTAAAAATCATAAATAAAGGGTTACATACTAGAAACCAGGGGTAATACAATGTAACTTTATCTATAACACCATCACCATCCCAAATAGCCATAATTCACCATCATTATTGAGAAAATATGGGGTCTTATAAGATGGGTAAGGTAATAAGCAAAGAGGAGGAGTGCTAATAAGAAAAAAAATAAAGGGTTGGGCTCACCAGATGCCACCACCAAATCCAAAAACTCCAGAGCTCAATTGAGTTAATCCAAAATGGGTTTCATTAAAGATGATTTTATCAATAATATTAATAGTCACATTGGTTTAATCCCATGAATTAAAAATGAACCCCAACATTACTAGACAAGATGAGAGAGAATGGAGAAGCTAAGGAAGGAGATAAAAATACACATGGAAGGAAATGAGGGGATATATTGATAGAAGGAGAATCTATATATAGAATAACCACTCAACATGAAGGAGATAGTGATAAGGAGGGTGGAAATATCAGGAAGGAACCCTAGAATGATGAGAAAATGGAGAACCGAAGAGTGAGGTGCCATTTTTCCTAAGTAAACATTAAATGATTTGATTATTAATTTAAACTGAAATTATATTTATCATTAAAAATTAAACACCTTAATTCATTAAAGAAACATTTTAAAAATAGTTCCTTGAAAAATATATCCTTTTTTTACAATTAATTGATTTTTATAAATTTCACATAATAATATTTATTATTCCTATAAACATTAAGTTTCATCAGAACATAAGTATTATAATGTTTATATTCAATATATAAAAAATTCAATTCATTCCTCAATAACATAAATAATATTAATAATAATATGTATAATATAAAAATATATTTTTATAGTAAAATATTTTTATTAAACAACATATTTTAATTTCATTCCATAAATATTTATTATTTTTAAATTATCTTATTTTCAATTATTTATTAGGAATTAAATAATTCCAATATACATGTTTGATACATGTATACAATTGGACTATATTTCAAATGACCCCATTTCACATGTCTATATTTCAAAAAAATATATATACAATAGTCTTATTTTTTTTATATATATAGGCTTACATAACATCACAGAATCATTCAACCTATTCATTTATTTCTCTCTAAAAAATTTACGTAATATTTTAATTTCATTTAATTATTTACATTATTTCTATTAGGGTTAAAATATTCTTAGGAAACAATAAGGATAATGATTTTATATTCAAGGTATTTTAATTTAATGGTGGTTGTATTTCTATTTTAATTTTCCTAATGATGGTTCGTGTTTTATTTTTGTAATGTAATAATGTTCACCTAACATTGAAATATTTTTTATTAATAAAATTTATTGTGGTTCATTTTAGTTTGGTGATTCATTTCAAAAATATTTTTTAAAAAATATTTATTTATATAAATAATACAATGTAAAATTATCGGGTGCTGAAAACTAACCATAAACATTAAAAAAGTACTCTATTCAATACAATAGTGTAAATGGGGGCACCCATGTAGTTTTATGGTTTGTAGTATGATAATATATAAAATCAAGTAGGGGTTTATCTTCTTCAAACATCATTCCATATGTAATATAATCTAAATGACACTAGATTCAGATTTATTCAATTCTAATACCTATATATTTTACACTAAAATATAATTTTATGAATGGTTATACTAAATGGTGTATACCTAATATAATATGTTCAATTAATAATTAATAAGATTATTTTTATTTTCTATTAATACTGCGTAATATACTCCAAATCATGTAATGAAATAGGACTTCAAGAAATTTATGACATCTTTTTTCTTGAATTATATTTAATGTATAGGTGTACCCCACATAGTGATAATGTTGGTGGTAGTAAGAATGAACTTAAACTACCTATATATGAATTTTGGCATTGGAATAATGAATTTTATTCTATATATGGAAAATGTGAAGGATTATTTGGCGGTAGAATTTTTTTGGGTTACTGAATGAAATTTTCATTGATCAAACACACGTGGAATCTCCCCATGAATTCAATGATGTTATCCATCATTGATTCTAAAAATTTTCCTGGTGTCTTTATTTTTAAGAAGATATTTTTTTCTTTGTATTATATTCTACATGCACCACCAAAAACTTCTTTCACAACAACTAGGGTCACTCCTACATTAATTCACATGGATAGGTTGCCATCAAAGACCCATTTATATATAATTGTAATAGAAGTAGAGCTATTTTTTTTAAAAAAATTATTTTATTTTAGTAGATAGTTTCCATTTTTTATCTATCATTATTGAGAATTTCAATTTTTTAGATATTCTAGTATGGGTGAAATTTAACTAATTTTTAAATGTGCTCATTAAGAAAATGACTCAAATTGATTTGATGTGGTACTAATTTGATTTTTTTTCTATACTATTACTAATAAATATAGAAAGTACAAAAATATGTGTGATTTGAATAATCATATCATACAGATATATATCATATGATATTGTATATTCCTTTTCAACTGCATCCTCTTGGGTGTTCCATAAATATGAGATCTTCGATTGTGAATCCTATGAGTGGAATTTATCCACAACCCATAATGGATAATCCTTTTAGGGAATAAAAATCTATTATTTTAGGAAAACTCACCATTTATTTTCATTATCACCAATTTGAATCTCCCGTATTGTATAGTCTGTTTATTGGTATTTTGAATGGCAGTTCTAAAGACAAAAATTAGGTAATAGTGTTCCTTATAATTATTCCTACACCACACTAATAGTTGTAAGTGTTGTGATAATTCCGATTTTGTGGGGAGATAAATATAATACCCAAAATAACCCAATTTATATTTAAATTTACTATATATCTCCATGTTATACTTATATATAAATCACAAAAATAAATTTCTTAGTTTTTTTGATGTTTTATGGACAATGAATAACTATTGTTAAGGGACTTCCACTTCTATGTGATATGATTATTCATGAGTAAGTTTACTAATTATTTCCCCGTGACCTACAATTAAGACACGAGTTACATGAAAAACTATTATAGAGCATACAAAAATCATCATAGTATTCTATTTTATATAAAATTAATAATGATATATTTGAGTAAATGAACCCCAATGTTCAGGTATACATCATGGTGTGGGAAATTATGACAATGTTTTTATACCATGATAACCAAATTATGACAATTCTTCTATATATCAAAATATTGGGACTCACCAATCAACATTGTCTTGTTGATATAATATAGATTTCTCTAATTGAAATTTATTTTTTTTGAGTAAGGGGGAACCAAAATATTAGTCCAGTTTTTCCCCATATAGTTTGAGAGGCTACACTTCTATAAGAAATATCATTACCATTGGGTACATATTGTAATTTTTGAGATCATTAAATATTTTCTAATAACCCTAATTTTAGTGATAGCTGTCCCATTTCATCATCAAATTCATGAATAGATAACACTTAGGAAAAGGTTAGATATGATGTACCTAATATTGAAGAGACATCCCTCGAGTCCTCTCAATTTCTTAAGGTTTTTAGAGGTTATTATATCAATTATAACTTCTTTATTTTTAGGATCGACCTTGATTCCATTATCGAATACTACGACATCAAAGAATTTACATGATTTTACTCATAAATCACAATTTAGTATGATCAAATTCAATTTATATTGATGAAATTTCTTTAAAACTACCTCATGACCATATAATACATTCAAATTTTGTTGACATTTAACCCCCATATCATCCATGTGGAATTATATATTCATACAAATAATGGAAATGAAAATATGGTTCATTAAATGATTACTGGTATAGAGATAATTCATCAAGATTTATGTAATTACATGGTAATAATATACCCCTTGTGGTTCCCCTATAATGCCCCTCCAAAAATAAATTAATAGTTTCTAATAGACAAAACACCTTTGGCATAAATGCCAGCATATTTGAATTTATAGAAAAGTCATGAGGGGATAATTAATATGTTAGATATACTATTAAAACAATATCAAAATAATCGATAATAATAAATTACTAAATAACATAATTTATATATAATTACTGTACACATTAATCAGTACTACACCATGGATATAAAAAATGAATATGTAATCAGATAGTCATATATCATAACTAATCACCATTCCATATGATCTTATATAAAAAATAAAAGTTTAAATACATAATCCATTTCTACTAAATCCCTAATCATAACATACATCCCATCTCCAAATCCTTGTTGAGTTATTCTATACTAATCCACTAGAAAATCTATACTCAATCATATAAAGTAGAAATATTTCATTCATGCACACCTGGGTTCCTATGAAGTTTGAAATACAATGTTGTCAGTACTCAAAATTTTCACTTAAGAGAAACCATCATATGATTGTTTAGGGATAAAAATTTAAATAATACAAAAACAGCTACACACATATATGTGAGCCAGGTCAATAATTGAAAACCTATCCTCTAAAACACCTGACCCATATTATCTTGGTCATAGCTGGAAGAGATGTTTCCTCATGCCATAAATCTTGACCCATACCCAAATATGAAAGGTAGAGTGTCATAGGATACCATGAACTCCAATATCTTTCTTAGGCTATGAATAATAAAAATCTTCATCCACATCACCTAAAGTCTTAACCTATACAATATTACTTAGGTAGAGTATCAAAACCAAATCCTAGAAAAATTATTTATCAATCTCAACAGTCCATTACAAAAACATATCACACAATTTGGTAACAAAAATCATGTTCTATACCTAGTCACATCGACCAATCTCTAGCCTCTCAAGGGGGTAGGGGTCACACACTACATCATATAACAAAACACATCTTTGAACAATTCTCACTAACACATGGTGGTATCTTCAAATAACTTCTCACTCAAGGAGAGGCCAAACAAAAAGTATCAAAATCAAACTCATACCTTGACCTACACCATCATAATCTTGGTAGATCCCATAAAATTAGTCATTCATATCACACCATGTCTTATCATCTACCCTTTTAATTAGTTTAGGGTCCCAGTACCACATTATAGACTAATTCTCCCTCACTCATTGTGGTCCATTCTAACACCCTCTTACTCATTGTGAGGCCAAAAATAATTTCATGTTCCAAATCACATAAATCATAAACATATAAAACATTATGGATCACATAACAAATGATATTCCATAACACATTCTTGATAAATTACCTATCACCGACATCAGTCTCTCCCAACACCATGTCACTTAAGGTAATGATAAACATGACGTGTCATAATCAACCCCATCTCACCAAACACTCCCTTATCTTATGGTGTGTCTGAAATATAAAACTAGACTAATACAATATCAATCGAGCCTATACTAACTGATACATTACAATATATGGAGCAGTCTAACATTCATCCATATTGAAAAATATTTATATAGTTAGGAAGACACACTAAACAAAAAAAATTAAAACCTACAATATCTGGACATTTCACAAACTTGAAACTTAAGTACTAGTAATTAAAGATCAATCCCCATGACTTCAAGAACATCTCATCATCCATATATCCTCATATCTAATCACTTTATTACCATCTAACTCATAGAATCAAAACATTATAATCCTATTAGTATCATCATCTAATATACATGGGAATCTATCTGGTTTTGTATACCCAAACTGATATCTTATCCCATTAATAAAACACACTCATCACCCAACATTTATTCACACAACCCATAGACCCTAGATGAACCTAGCATCAATAGGCGTGTCTATATCCCCCTCTAAATAATACATAAATGTCATCGTCCTATTTTATGTGCACCATGATATGCCCATAAACTCAATTAATCCAAGATAATTATTTTAAAAAACACAAAGATAACTCTTACAAAGAAAACCTATATCCCCAAATCACATCTCTTATGGGAGAACTCATCCTATTATCCAAAGAAACATATCCATTCAAAATTACACTAAGACCAAATGGAACTATTCAACTTATACAATACATAATGAATCCAATCCAACCTTAATAGTGTATCCACTATCATGTATGAGATTTATGAATGTATCAAGTATCAATGTTTGGCCTAAAATTCTTAGGACGTACCAACTATCTCTAGGAAACTAACCTATACTATAAAAAACACATCTAGAAATAGAGTTGAATCATGAGTTTCTCATAACCTCATATAGAAACTTTATCCCATGATGACATTGTCTCTAGAAATTCCCAAAATACACATTGTCTAAATGAGAAAATTCTAATACTATTTTACGGAAAATTGAACCAAATATAATTACACAGGGCCCTGTTTTTTACCTATACCTTTTATGTGATCACATATTCTTATAATGGCTTACTCAATTAGGTATCAAAAGTCAAATTTTTTATTATAATTTGGACAAAATACTTTAATAAGGATGTTTACTTCCTCAAGATGTTACAATCCCTAACTTTTATATGTTATTACCAACACTAAAGACCATTTCTTAAGACACCACATTCATACAATAACTTAAAATGTTTATAAATAATTAAAATATTATAAATGAATAAGGATATTATTTCAGTTTCCAAAAACACATCCAAAAACCTTTTCTATGTGAAACATTATGAAATGAAATACCAATGTATCATGGCATGTTTTTGACACACTTTTAAACCAAAGTCCCTTCACATGATAAAAAATCAGTCACAATTGAAATTGAAAATAAAAATTCACCCACAAAAATTCATTATTTAGAAATCCCTCATTGTTACAGTGAGAAACGAGAGTAACCAAACATTATATGAAATCCAAAAGACATTATAACATAAAGAATCTAAAAAACATGATGATTTAAACATTTTACAAAGAAATTATCATCAAAATAAATAATATAGATACAAAATTAGTAGATAATTTAGGGTAATAATAATCAAAAAATATTTGGTAAGAACTTACCAAAAATCACTATAGAATTTCCACCAATGAACCCCTCCGAAGTGGGATCCAATGAGAGGATGTAATAGGGAACTATCAAATACAAAGGATATTTCCCATATATCTTTTCCACCTAAACCAGGAATGGGTGAAATTGGGAAATGATATGTCTTACCTAATCTATAAAAAATAGAAAATGAACATCCTGTGGAGTGACTAAGTATTAAAGAATTATGTTCCATATTTTGCTCAGGTTGTTGTGTGACCTATAGGGTGACAACATAACACTACACAAGAATCCAAACCTCATTATGTGAATTCTATAGACATATATTTTCACACATCCACTATATTTATCACATATAAAATACTCCATTCTATCATCTCATTATTTTTTTCATGGAGAATCACCCTACCCTTAAGAATAAAATAACCTTTAATGGTCCGAACTTCATGGTGTAGTGTCTCTCTCCAGGGTGAAACAACCTCCCAATGACCGTGATTTATGGAGTATCTTTCTAGGAAATGTGATACACCATTGATAACCCTAAAATTTTAACCTAGGGGATCATGGTTTTGTTGTAATTCATTATGATATGTTACAAGGTCATACATAGTGTTTTTAAAATAATTATACTAATAAGTGACCATTATACTATAAATCCCATCACATGGAATGTCATAAATATGTAATGATTTTTACCTTTATATAAAACTAATAAAAATGTTATATTATAACTCCATAACCCACATATAATAACATCAATTCTCATAATAATTACAAATAGTCACCCTCAAATCTTACACCCTAAATCCTCTACACCCTGAAACAAACTAGTCATGGAATAAGAAACCTCAATTGAATTGTGGTTCCACAAACGACTATATAATGATTACTAAATTGAATAAACCCCATGAAATGACTCTCACTAATAATGTATTAATGATCCACCTATAGAATAATTTCTATAATTCTTTCACCGAGAACATTTTCCATGAACAATAATTCAAATGTAATCTATATTTCAAAACCTTTAATGATATAGGTTGATATAAAATCACAAATATGATGATATTATTCTATAAGAAGAACTCATGAATGTTAGTTAACATCTAATACACTTATAAAAATTACATATAGTTACACATTTCTAATTCAGATTAAAACTGTGAATAACTCAACTTACTATTCACAAAAATATGAAAAACTAACATTTTAAAAAATCCACATTTAAATCATAAAAATTCATTGATCATACATGATATGATGAACCATATGAGGTTGTACCACACCTCATAAAATTATTCACAAAAAAAACTCATAACCTCTTCTGGTTGACTAACCTTTAAAACTCTCACCCTCAACCACATATGTTTCATCACTTCACCTGATTAGGATTCCTTAATTCAATGAAGAATAATGAACTCATCCAAAAAACCATCTATATTAAAAAAAATTATTGTAAATATATATTTGGACCATAAACCATATAAATATTCCATATTATTCCACATAATAGAAATGATATGCATCTAATTTAAATTAATCCTAGATTAAATTAAATATCAACTCAGAACCAATGTTATCACTGAAATACCATCCAAAACTATATCTAAATATATAATTTGGTACTCATAGAGGAAACAAATAAAAATAGATATACCTAGTCATTTTTATGTTCCATATATATCATCCATATATCTATTGGTTTCACTATATCCAAGAACTATCCAACATGAGTTTCATATATAGAGACCAAATTTTATACTCTTCACCATAGGAGTATTATCATAATTGTCCTACTAAAAAAACCACTAAATCTATATATCCCATGTATTACAGAGTACATAATAAATTATTTTATGTAAATACACCACTAATAATTGAGAGCTATTATGAAGCAACAATCACTACCCATTCTTATATAATTAGGAATGTTATCCTCAATGAAAACCAAAATTCACCCACAATGAGGGCCACACCCTTAAAAAAGTATTCACTCCCCACCGTAAAAAATATATTCTAGTAAGTTCTCATTGAAATTATTGATTTATTCCATTATAACTTATGTGAATCTTTTCTCGATGTGTGCCCACCCCATCCCTAAAAACCCTTATCAGGGAACAATACTAGATTAGATTCACAATGATTCCATAGTCAATCACTGATGTATTCTCATACTATAAAAGGGAAAAATAAAATCATTAAATAAAACCACAAGACTTCACGACTGTATGAATATCACTATTCACAATAGTTTTTTCACTCCAGGGTTAACCCCTAAATAGAGACCTATAAAATACACATAAATCCCCTCAATGAAATAAGAGAAAATGGGTATATATTATAACATGATAATTTTTAATCCTTTAGAGTTCCTCTAGAACATATAAAACCCTAAAGGTATCATGCTCAGAGGATACATCAATCCGAGCAACACACATAATCAGTGCACAACATCCACTACCCATCAAGTCTCCCCACAACACATACTCAATTACATCCAACAATATCATAATTCAATGGAGATTGATCCTATAATAATCCATGAAATTTATCTAATTCTTCCATTTATTTAAATCTCATCCAAACTAAATGGGTGTATGCTCTCATTCCATCAAAACAAACAACTATGCTCATTTTCCATGGAGTTGTATTCTAACAACTTTGGTTCATGGAATGAAAATACAAAGCTCACATCCGGACCAAGACTATATAATCTATAAAAATGAACCCTAATTGTTCATTTTTAAATTAGACAAAAGAATATCACTCATGCGAGGGTTGACACATGATCATCCTTTTAATAACCTGAGTTTTACTAAAATATATCTAAATGATTAAATACTATTTTGGATATATTTCTTGAAACAAAACACCAAAACCAAAAAAATATCGACCATTGTAAGGTATCCATAGAATTGGAAGGTCTAAATATTTTTATAGAATAATGATATATATATATATATATATATGAAAAAACAAATTAATATGCACTTTAAATATCGAATCAATAATTGACTCTAAGAAACTAATAATTTAATTTTTATTTTTTCAAGTATAATTTAGTTATTTATGAATAAAGGATTAAAAATTGTTTATTTATTAATTTATAGGAAGCGAGATTAGTAATATATATTATAAAAAGATATATTTAAAAAACATTATTCATTATGTTTTTTTAAAACCATTATTTCTAAATTTAAGGATATAAATTTTAAATAATTAACCTTTTTTTATCTAGGAATAATTATTAGAATATTATATTTTAGGATATTAGAAAAAAAATTCATATTTAGGTGAATATTGTAGTATACTTTTTTTAAAAAATATCTTGACTTTTAATAAAATTTTAGTTTATAATAATGATTTTGAAAATTTTGAGTCCCTTATCTAGAATAAATATTAATTTTATGGGTTATATGAAAATTTTATAAATACTAATTCTAGATAAAAAAATGGTATTTAATTTTTTTTGAAAAAATGAAATATTTTCCTCATGAATTCTTTTTGATGCATTGCATACATATTATTTAAACATTAATTTTTATCACTTATAGAAATTAAAAAAAACTGAATGGATTTTATATCTAGAAAAAATTGGTCTAATTTATATAATAAGTAAAAACTTATTTTTTATGAATAAATAATATACTAATTATGCAAAAACTAATCACCACGGTAAAATATAAAGTATAACCATAAAATTATATGTGGGAATGTCCATGTAAAAGATTAAAAAATATGTTTAAATGTGAGTAAAAGTCCGAAATTGACCTTATAACTTATACTATCAATTATATGTCAACATTGGAGCCACTTTCCTTGATATTTACTTCACATAATTAAAACTTTATTCATATTTACAAACATAACAACCCGTTTCACACCTAAAATGGGCTCTAATCTCCTCACATCCCCTCATAGAAAAACCCCTATGTATGATACAATATTTTTCCAAACCTATCATAATCACTCTTATAGAAAGAATTATTTTTGTATTCTAAAATGAAAATACCATAAATGTTTAAACACCTTTGAAAAGGATATAATATAATGAATGTGGTATAAATTTTTCACTTCACTTTTCAGTATTCTATTTATTTATATACACATAGTATTACTCAATTTGCATTATAAAACATTATTATGGTAATGTGAGTATAACATATATACTAAAATTTTATTTTAATGATTATAGATTCATTAATCACATTTCAGTTATCAACTAAGAAAAATTAAAACATGTGTATGTGTGGACTACCACCTCTATAAATAAATGATTTTCATTTTCCATCAATAAATAACAGGGTTGGTATAAAATTAAGAATTAATAAATATTAATTTAATATATTACATTTTTAAGGATCATAAATAATGAAACATGTTTCTCATTTCTCTTATTCAATGAAAAATTTAAATCATTAGACATGGATATGTGTAGACTACCACCTCTAGGGAATGATGCATTCTATTTTTCTATACCACTATCATGGATGGTTTTATTTCACATTGGATTAATATATATGATATATATGAATATTATACATTATTAATAATACCCATTATTAAAAAATATTAATTATTGATCGTTATATGTTATAATGTCAATATTTACAAAATAACCCAAAACCAGTTTGTTTCTAAATTATATTTAATGAACATAAGAAACACTCATGTAAGTGAATCATAACACTATAATATAATATAGAACCTAAATTTTAGTACAATTAATTTTTTTAATGGTGAACATAAGTAAAAGAAGAATGTCTTAAACAACTATTATAAAATATGAATAAAATATCAACACCATTTATAAAAATATAATATACAAATATAATTATTAAAAAATAACTATATAAATTGAAATTTATATGAATAAGTTTATTAAATATATAAATAAAATATTTAAAATTGTGATACATGACGATGATGAACTTTTATTGGAATAAATATTAAAGGTATGGGAATTTGGTAACTAAAACCAGTTTCAATATTTATGTAGTATCAATTAGTCTTTGAATATCAATATTCTTTATATTCAGTTATAAAATTTTAGTTATAATTTAATATTTTATCACTATAGGGAAATTGAGGTCTTAAATAAAAAAAAATCCATAAATGGGTTTCTTTTCAAAAAACTAGTAACATATTTTGAATAATTCCTATCCTCATAAGAGTTGATTTTATATTAATTTATCTTTCATTTATGTCTATGTTTTAAATTACCATATATATTTTTTCCTTTATTATTTTGAAATCCAATTATGAGTCAATTCATTTGATCTTCAAACATGCCTTTTAATGTTATTCATTATTACTCTATTTTATGTTTTGATTTCTTTTTTCCTATTTATCTCAAAGGAGATGTTTTTCCATTATATTATATTGTATAAATCCCTAATCTAAATTATTTTATAACGGTACTATTTTGGGAGATGCAATTTGGTATAAATTGAATTAGTTTAAGTTATTTTTCATGTGATACATTTTAAAATGTAATGTGAAACCCATTATTATTATTATTTAATAATTTTATTATTAGATGTTTTCTTATGTCACAAATGTTTATGGTTACTAATTAAGTGATATTTGGACCCCATATATCCCTCCAATGCATTGTAATATGTATAAAATAATATGAGATATTGGTAAGAAAAGTTGTAATGCTCAATCCAAAATGAGAAATAGGTTGTAATGCCTAATCTTATTAGGAAATAGGTTGTGATGCCTATTAAAATATATGAATAGGTTGTGATCCCCCTTACACTATTTTAAACATGTCATGACCCCTCCTAGAGGGGCCCATGCTGTGACTACCCCATACCCACATCCAATCAGCTAGGGGCTGGTGACTATCATTGAATAGGCATATCCCACAAATGGGAGGAATTAGCCTAAAGTACCTGTACAAATACACACATAACCAAGACACAAATACTAAAATGTAAAAACACTAAGTAAAAAATGTATGAAAATAACTCTATCCCACAAATAGAGTATAATAGTGAAAGTATTGGAATGTAATAGGGCCAAAAAAATCCCACCAAAAATAAAAGAGTCTACAACCACAAGTACAACCTGTAAGAAAAATAGGTACCAGGACTATCATCTAAAATCTATTAAAACACACCTCGATCTGTTCGATCTCACAAAGCACCACTTGGTCCTAGCATGCCTGGAACTCCATCGAAAGGTCGATCATCTACAAAAGACATGACACGTACGGGAAAATCCTGTGCAGGGGTGAGTAATATAATACTCAGTAGGACATCCTGAAACCACAAAGAAATACAATTCAGAAAATACCACAAAGGAAATATAGTCATCTCCACACATGTATTTTTCTACAACACATATAACAAGCATATCCAGGTATACTCAATCCAATACACACAATCTAGAGGTATGTCGCAATCAATTACCAGCCACAAGATTATGCCCAAATCATGCTCATTCTAGGATATCTCACTCCTCGAGACATGATATCACCACAGACACTCACAAAGAGGTATATCTCATTCGGTCCCTAACCAAAGAGAATGCATTGGTCAAGGAAAACTGTGATACATAGAGAGGGTATCCTACCTAGAGAATACCAATAACTCAATATAGACAATTCCACAAAATAGGGGATCCTACCTAGAGAATACCAATAACCCAATACAGACAATTCCACAAAATAGGGGATCCTACCTAGAGAATACCACTAACCCTACTGATGTGACTCATAATGTAAGGGATCCTAATAAGATAATACCACTAACCCTACTAATGCGGCTCGCTAGATGGAGCACCAATACCCAACTCTCAGTGGTTATGTCAATTCCACAAAACTCTGCTAGGGGTGATAGAGGATCGCCCCAGTCCCAAGGAGGGACACTACAACTTTATCTGGGACTCAACCTCTAGAATAAACTAAAATCCAATAATGTGGATGTAATACTGTACTGAACCCTGGAATAAAGGACAAAGGGAATTATCTCAACCTATACTGGTCCCAACTAAAAATGAAGAGCCTCAAGCACTCTTGATGGGAGTACACGACATGTCTTAGGGGCAACATGGTGTGTCCAATTACCCCAAGTCTTTCTTGTGTATAAGAGACTCACATGGAATGAAATCTCCATATATACGACATGTAAAAGGGTACAGATAGTGTGAAGCGAAACACTAGTGTATCCTATCCATGTAGCCTGTCTGTATCTATGTGGGAGTACACAATGTACCTCATTAAGTCTAGCACCGCCTGTGTCTAGGTTTGGAAAAATCCTGATGAAAATGCTGGGCTCATCATCATCCTAAAGGTCTAAAACATAATTACACTAATATGACTCTTCAAAGGGATTATATTTCCAAACTAATCACATTATTGTGATCCTTGTAGAAAAACATCTGAAAAATACTATTCATGTCCCCCAACCAGACACCCAGTGAAGAAGTTAAATTTCACCATATAATCATGAACGATAATTAATGGGGCCCATGTCTCAATATTGAAATAAAATATATGGATTTCACCATTATGATCCTAATGAAAAAATGAACATGATCGACTATTCATTTTTCCAAATCAAACACACAATGAAAAAGTCATATTTCACCACATTATGCTTGAATGACATTTGATGGGCTTGATCCATGACTCCAAATTAAATATTATCCTTTATCTTCAATTTACCATCTTAATACCACAATTACATTGCTGCTGATAGATCTCCAATCCGACTTCATAAGAAGGAATTACATCAGAAAAAATTCTTAATAATAAATATAATATCAAGAATAATAATAATATTATTAAATTTATTATATGACTTTAAGAGAGGACTCTCTCTCTAATCACCATTTTAATTGACTCTCACGCACAACACATCCAGTGTTCCCCACCTTTATTTCTATTTGATTTTCATTTTCATTTTCTCTTTATATCATATTATTATTATTAGAATAATAATATTATAACATAATTAGATCCAAGGGACCCAACATCTTCACCCCATTTGGCTCACTAACCTATCATATTTCATTCAAATTTTTATTTTCATTTAATAATAATAATAATAACTAAACAAATGTAACTTATCCCACCTAATTTCATGTCACCCACATGGGGGATAAAACCATACCCAAGTAACGGGAACCTCAAGCCTCACACTATAGATCTAAGGACCATCAACAACCGCTTGCATTAGATGTCATCGTACACCAAAAATATGAACAAAAACTCCTGATGAATTTCTGTATCTACTACAATCATCTTATACCAAAATGGTATCTTCAGATATCCTTCCCTAAACCTGTAGTAGTGATCCATTATGCCAAGGATCGAATGTGAAATGATCATTCACTGGGTATTTGTTGAGCAGTTGGAAAAAGAAATTGTCAATAAAGAATTCACGTAGAATGGGTAGAGAAAAACATAAAACACAAACACGAGGAATGAACCTTAGCCAATGTTCATGTCAACCACAATACATTTTTGTTATAAGGATAACAAAGATGAATTAAAATAAATTTCCAGATAATTCCATAGATTATATCCCACTCCAAAACAACGATCAAAATGAAGATCAATCTGTTCGTGTATTGACCCACATTCATCATGGGAATCACAAATGGGAAAAAATCACATGGAAACAACCACCCTACCTCAATTCTAATCATTCACTAACAAATGACGATCATTATGTAGTCCTCGTTAGCAAGGTTCCTTCGAATCGGTTGTGCATTGATCATAGATCCATGAACCATCACTGTTTTTTCAAGGGAGTTATTTATCCACATCTTAGAGGAATTCTATGGTTATGAATAACCCCGAATTCTTGAAAAATACTTAATAAAGAGAATTTTTGCTACATTATAAATAATTTTTTTCATTTAATTATTTTATTCCCATTACACCCAGTGAAAAATTTTTCACAAACGACCCGGGATGACTAAAGCTAAGTTGCACATAGGGTAAAAAAACACTATGAACTCAACTGTGGCCTCATATTTCTAATCTGAGTCCCCATTAATGAGTTATTAGGATTTAAAAATAAAATAATTTTATTTACTTATTTTATTTATGATTATGTTCATTGAGAATTTTTCGATATATGGCTCGCACTGACCAAGATTAGATTAATACTAGGGTTAGGCCACCATTCTTAGCTCAAAGGTTCCCATAGACTTCTAATATGGGCACATGTTTAAGAGTTATTCCAATTTTTTAGGAAAAATGCACACACTTGCTATTAAATGTTTAATCTTTTTCAAAAAATTATTCCAATAAACAGTGTTTCAAAATCACAAACTGTCTTAGTGTCTTATAACTAATACAATCCATATAATATCTAAAAATAGTACATGTAAAATATGTGATGCTAAATTCTCCCCACCTTGGGGATTTATGTCCCTAAAATCCAAAACAAGGGATACTCAAATAGATGAGGGTGTTGAGCTTGAATATGAGCCTCCCAATCCCATATTCTCTCCTGAATATTCCCATGATACCGCTAGACACACATTAAATGAATCGCTCACCCATGAAGTATCCTCTCATTCTGATCTTCGATCTCCACCGTGTACTCAACAAAAGTCACTCCATCCTCAATGTAGAACTCACCCCAATTGATTATAGTCAATGGGTCATGCACGTATCTCCTCAGATATGACATGTGGAAGAAGTCGTGTACCCAATATAGCTATGGTGGTAGAGGAAAGTGGTATGCCACCTCACCCACTCTACACAAAATATGGAAAGGGCTGGTGAATCTCAGAGATATATTAGAAGTGGGCCAATTTTGTGAGTCGGTCAATGATCACCCATATGGAATCGTTTCCCCTATATGTACTTGGTAAAATAATCATGAAGTCCATCGATATCCCATCCCACTCCCATTCCGGCACCTCAAGGTATTGAACTAAGCCCACTAGAACATAATGATCATCCTTAACCTACTGACAAGTAAGGCATCAAGAGACAAACTATACAACTCATTTCTTTATTTATGACCACCAAAACTAAAATCAGAGGTCCCAATACATCTTTTCCAAACCTGGATGTACTGAAAAAGTGGATGTTTGAAACTCTCTTAGATCCTACTCCAACAACACCACTAGATATATTGTGTGCCCTTTGAAAAGAACAATGTGATCCCCACCTTTTGATTATCCATCTGGAGCATTTCTTGTGAATATATGAACATGTAGGGAATCATAGTCGACATCCCCAAGTAATGCATCCATGAATTTCTATAAGAGTGGAGGGGAATACAACCACAGACTGGAGGTAATCTGATTCCTCGTTCATTAGTTGAAAACTAAAACTCATACTGAGATAATCTGCCACCATGTTACCCTTCCTAGGAGTATAGAAAATATCAAATTCATTGTCCTAGAGGAACTCTATCCATTGCCTCTATCTCTAGGTCTGATACTTCTAGGGAAGATATACTTGAGACTCTTTTGGTAAGAGTAGATGATAAATTGATTGCTCATCAGGAAGTGTCTCCACATATTCAATGCGAAGACTACCACTGCTAACTCAAGATCGTGGGTCACATAGTTTTTCTCGTGTGGCCTCAACTAACATGAACCATAGGAAATCACCTCTTGCCTCTACATTAGGACACAACCAAGACTAGTTCCTAGTGCATTTCAAAACACTTACATACTCAACACCCTTTCGAAATATCAAGATGGGATCCCTCATCAATATATACCTCACCTATTGAAAACATTCATGGAACCTTTCCATCCACATGAAAGGATCACCCTTTCTCGTTAATGCTGTCAAGGGTGCTGTAACTCTAGAGACATTAAATAAAAACCTCAAATAGTACCCTAATAATCCAAGGAATATTGGAAACATGTCAACACTCTGGGGTGGAACCCAAACAAGAACCGCATTAACCTTTGCTGGATCCACTGTAACTCTTCCACTACTACAGGAAATTGAGGAATCATAACTTCCATTGAACCGAGGGTTAGGCCTACCAATTGATGAGTAATCGGCTTCAGCCTCCTATACATGAGTCCATTATACATTGCCTTAATTTCCTTTTCACCAACAAATTAAAACTTGGTCCCATTACTAAAAAACAACACACTCTTCACCTAAATGAGTAAATATAAGACTGAACTATAGATAACTTGTCCATACTAAGAATGAATTCTTAAGGCCTTGACACCACTACCAAGAGATCCCAACTGAAACTCTCACCTCCAAGTTTCAGGTCACACTATCAATACTAGTGTGTGATCATTGGGTCTCCGTCATTAGGAGTATCCAGGTGTGAGGGTAGAGTCAATGGTTAAACCAGAATCTCTAAGTCTTGAACAAAATTTGTGGCATGAAAATAATGACTAGAACCTATTTATATCAATAAAGTAACAATAGTGGAATATATATAGATCATAAATTGAATAATTCCAAGATCTCTTGGCTTATATGCCTCGACCGCATGTAGCTATCCCCTCCCCTGTCCTTCAGCTCCATGAGAATAGTGTGGATCACCTCAGGGTGGTGGTGGTAACATATCGAAACGTCAACCACCTCCCACTGCTCTCCTAGTTCTTTTACCACATCCACCACCCTACAGATTTATTTTCTCCTATCACTGTCTCTTCCTAAGTGGTCCATCTACAGTCTCCCTATGAGCAGTATGATTTGTTGGAAAATCTCGGGTGAGATGTTCCCTTCCATCACATGAATAGCACCACCTCTCTCTAGGATGACTGGACCCACTCAATGAGACCTAAACTAAAAATCCTCTATCCTAGGACCTCCTCTTGAAATTTATCATGAAAAAAAGTATCTGAGACTGATGTCAAATTCTTGATGCCTAGGTCTCTTCTCCTTCTTGTCCACTACTAACAACCACTAGCTGTATCTGCCTAGCCAAAAAACTCTCAACCACAAAGGTTTACTCTAGAACCCCTAAATAGGTAGGAATGATCATATGGATAATTCAAGATCAAATCTCCCAACACAGACTTTGTTCTATGGTTCTAGTCCTGAAGCATTGGTTGTGTATCATATCCATAGAGTACCTAGAAAGGTTGGTATTCCTTGATGAATACTCAAATACTGACATGTTATCCTTCTGTAGCTATAGAAGCTCTTGTACACACATAACCCTTAGCCAATAAGGAAAGAAATAATCTCTGAAAATTTTCTGAATCTATATCCATGGAAGAGTCTCCTCATCATATGATTGGGTAACCAAACCCCACCATCGCCCTATTGAGCTGTGTAGAAGGCTCATTGCCAGGACCACCATCTGATCTGTGGGTGTCCTAAATAGATGGAAAACATGGGTTACCACTTCATACTAGTCCCCAACCATCGATGTGTCGGGCTCACCTCGGAACCTAAGGGGTCTCTTTTGTTGAAACTCATGAAGTGTGCTCAGGATACGCTCCTCATCCACTGGTACTGCAGGTACCATGTGCTAATATACTTGTGGTGGTATAGCTGTAGAACCACATGGAGGTTATATATATGGCACAAATCCATGTATTGATGTCTCGTAACCCATCAGATCATCCTCTTGATCATGAAATGGAATCTTGGATGGCTGTCAATGTGGATGCATCTTGAAGTAAAATAAGATGTACCATGGTCAATATATTATATCTTGAGAGATGGCTTAATAAGATAATAGAAGACACAACTATTCCTATATGATGAATGTACTTTTATTTTCTCCCTACAACCAATGTTTTTATGTACTGAGTCAAAAAATTAGAAAACTAGAGTCCGAGTATATTGATAGGTCGATCGTCGCACAAACCCTAGATTCCCTTTTCAGAAATCTGAACTTGGAACACTTAACACCATTTCCCCAAACCAATATCATAGACACCCAGTCCTAAAATTGAACTGACCTCCTCTGATACCACTTTATCTCGACCCGTCCTAGAGGGGCCCATGCTGTGACTACCCGAAGCCTGCCTCTAATAGGACGGGGGTTGGTGACTAGCATTGAGTAGGCATATCCCAAAAATGGGAGGCATTAACCTAAATTACCTACACACACACACACATCTACAAGCCACAAATGTTGAAATGTAAAAAAAATGAGTAAAAAATACATGAAACCACTATAACTATAACTAGAGAACAACAATGAAAGTACTTGAAATTAAATAAGGCCAAAACATGCCCACCAAAAAGAAAAGAGTTTGAAACCACAAGTACAACCTATATGAAAAAGAGGTACTGGGAATGTCATCTGAAATCCATCGAAACACACCTCAGTGTTTTTGATCTCACAAAGAACCACCTTGTCCTAGATTTCCTAGATCTCCATCGAAAGGCCAATCATCTGCATAAGACATGACACATGTGGGAAAATCCCATGCAGTGGTGATTAAAATAATACTTAGTAGGATACCCTGAAACTACAAAAGAATACTACGCATGAAATACCACAAAATAAATATAGTTAGATCAACATAGGTATATATCAACAGAACATATAATAAGAACATCTAAATATACTCAATCCAAGACACAGAATCTTGAGGTAATTCACAGTCAATTACCAGTCATAGGATTTTTCTTGAAGCACACTTGTTCTGGGAAATCTCACTCTTTGAGCCATGATATCATCAGAGACACTCACAAAGTGTTCTAGATCATTTGGGAATTTCCAAAGAGAACAATTTGGTCAAGGAAAAATATGATACATAGATAGGGGATCCTACATAGAGAATACCACTAACCCAATCTGGATCAATCCAAAACGTAGGGGATCCTACCCAGAGAATACCACTAACTCTACCGATGTGGCTCATAATGTAGGGGATCATGCCCAAAGAATACCACTAACCTTACTGATGCGGATTTCTAGATAGAGGCCCAATTCCCTTCTATCGGAGGTTATGTCAATTCCATAAAAATCCACTAGGGGTGATAGAGGATCTCCCCAGTCCCAAGGAGAGATACCATAACTCTATCCCAGACTCAGCTTCTAGAGGTGACTAAAATCCAGTAATGTGGATGTAATTACATATTAAAACCTCAAGGAAAGGACCAAGGGAACTCTCCCAACTTATAATGGTCCAAACATAAAATGAAGATCCTTAAGAACTCTTTATGGGAGTACATGACGTGTCCCAAGGGGAACATGACATGTCCAACTATCCCAAGTATTTACCATGTCGAATCACCTCACATGACATATAGTCTCCATATACATGGCATGTAGATGGGTTCACACGATGTGTAGAGACACGACCCATGTTGCTTGTCTGTATCCACGTGGGAGTACACGACGTGCCTCATTAAGTCTAGAACTGTCTATGTCTAGGTTTGGAGAAAGCCTGACGAACACATATGGATATTCATTGACTTGAAGGGATAAACATAATTCTACTAATATGCCTCTTTAAAAGGGATCATATTTCCAAGAATGAAAGGGTATGGCACCTGTCATCGGGATAATCCTGTGCATGCATGGGAAAGCCTATGTGAACAACCATGTGAAGGTGGAGAGATAATTTCACGATGAAGATGCTGGGGAGGAGTAGTTACAAGTATTTAGTCTAGTTTGTATGTAATGTTTGAAACCTACGAGAAATGAATTCCTCTATGGCCTATGATCCATGTAATACTTATGACTACGAGCCTTTTAAGAATCCCACATCACCCCTTGAAAGGTGGATTATCAAAATGAATAAAAAATGAAGGCCTTTGGTCCATTGGATGACTTGAGGATAGGACTCACTCCAACCACCGTTTTAATTCACACTCACACACAACACATCTAGTGCACCCCACCTCAATTTCTCTTTGATTTTAATTTTCCTTTTCTATTTATATCATATTATTATTATTTCAATCATAATATTATAACATAATTGGATCTAAGAGACCCAACATCTTCACCCCAGATGGAATGCCAACCTATCTTATTTCCTTCATGTTTTTCTTTTCATTCATTCATTATTATTAATAATAATAACTAAACAAATGTAACTTCTCGCACCCTCTTTCATGTCACATGTATGGGGAATAAAATCATACCTAGGATACCAAAACCTCATGCCTCAAATTCAGATATGAGGACCATCGGCCACCGCTTTCATCGGATTTCATTGCACACCAAAATTTTGAAAAAAATCCTAATCAATCCATGTATCTGCTACCATCATCTTACACCGAAACCATATCTTCAGATCTCTACCCCCAAACCTATTGTAGAGAACTATTTCACCAAGGATTGAATGCGAAATGATGATTCATAAAGTATTTGTTGAATCATAGGTAAAAAAATTGTCAATGAAGAATGCATGTTAAATGGGGAGACAAAAACATAAACACAAACATAGGGAACGAAGCTCAGCCAATGTTTGTGTCAGCCTCAACCCAGTTTCATTAAAAGGATAACAAAGAATAATTAAAATAAATTTCCCAATAATCCCACAGATAATATCCCATCCCGCAATAATGATTGAACCACATATCAATGTATTCATGGATTGAACCATGTTCATCATGTAAACCAGAAAAGGAGAAAAATCACTAAGAAACAACCACCCTAACTCGATTTGAATCAGTCGCCAAAAAAGGAAAATCGTTGTGTCATCATCATTGGTGAGGTTCCTTTGAATCAAATGCACGTTGATTTTCGATCCATGATCAGTTTCCATTTTCCTGGGAGAGTTATTTCTACACATCTTAGAGGCATTATAGGGTTATGAATAACCCTTAATTTCTGAAAAATACTTAATAAAGAGAAGTTTCACTAAGTTATAAAATAATGTTTTTATTAACTTATTTTATTATTGTTACATCCTATGACAAATCATCCATAAATGACTCACGTTGAATAATGTTAAGTCACACATAGGGTAAAAACCACATTAAAAACCCAAGGGTGGTCTCAAATTTCCAATATGAGTCACCATTCACGAGTTATTAATATTTTTAAAAAATAATTTTTTTAATTATTTTATCTATGATTACTTCCTTTGTGACTTTTTAAATAGATGTCCTACACTGAACAAGATTAGATCATTCCTAGGGTAAGTATGATATTTTGAGCTCAAAATGCCCTCATATTTTTGATCTGGGAACCTGTTTAAGAGTAATTCCACTTTTTCAAGAAAACCATGCATGCATGCTATTAAAATTTTAATATTTTTCAAAAAATTGTTCTGGGAAAACCGGGCCTTGGAATCACATGCCATCTCAATTCCTGGTCTCAAAATCAATCCATATAATATCTAAAAATAGTACATGGAAAATATGATATGTTAAATTATCCCCACCTTGGGGCTTTACAACTCCGAAAGTCAAAACAAGGGCTACTAAAAAAAAATGAGGGTACTAAGCATGAATCTGAGGCTCCATCTCCCAAGTGATCTCTTGGAGATTCCTGTGATACCACCATAGATGCACTAAAGGAATCACTCTCCCATGAAGTATCCTTTACTACCCATCCTCAATCTCCACCAGTTACTCAACAAAAGTCTCTCCATCTTCAATTTCCATATCACCCCAGTCGATGACGTGCGATGGGCCATGCACGTATATCCTCAGTTGCGACACGTGGAAGACATCGTGTACCTGATCTAGCTATGGTGGTAGATCCAAGAGGTACACCACCTCTCCCACTCTAAGAAGAATCTGTAAAGGGTTGATGAATCTTGAAGATATATAGGAAGTTGGATGACTTGGTGAGTTGGTCAATGATCACCTAGATGGCATAATTTTCCTTGGACATACATGTTAAAACTATCACAAAGTCCATTGATATTGCATCCCACTCCTATTCCAAAACCCCAAGGGATTGAGATAAACCCACTAGAACCTAGTGATCAGCCTTCACCTGCTGACAAGGCATCGAGAGAAAAAATATGAAACCCCTTTATTCATTTCTGGCAAGAAAAAACCAAAATCGGAGGTCTTGGTACATATTTTCAATACCAAGATGTACCACCAAAGTGGATGTTTGAAAATCCCTCATAACCACCTCCCACAACATCACTAGCACTACTGTGCTTCCTATGAAAATAACTATGTGTTACCCACCTTTCGATTATCCATTAGAAGCATGTCTAGTGCATATATAAACAAGTAGGGTCTCACAGTCGGAATAACCAAGATGTTCCTCCCTAACTTGCTATAAGAGTAGCGAGGGAGAAAACTATAAACTAAAGGTATGCTGCTCCATCTCCATCCATAAAGGATAACTGTATCGAGGAAAATTTCTCTAAAACCTCATTCATTAGCTACGAACTAAGACATATAATAAGAGCATCTGCCACGAATTTCCCATTTCTAGAAGTGTAGAAAATCTCAAATTCATAGTCCTAGAGAAACTCTATCCATTACCTCCATCTTCAATTTAGACCCTTTTGAGAGATGATATACTTGAGAATCTTGTGGTAAGAGTAGATGAAAAATCACCCGCTCATCATGTAGTGTTTCCACATCTTCAATGTGAAGACTATTGCTAGTAACTGAAGATCATGGGTCGTGTAGTTTTTCTCATGTGGTCTTAACTGGTGTAAACCATAGGCAGTCACTCCTTGCCTCTGCTTTATGACACAACTAAGTCCAGTTCCTGATGCATCAAAAAATACTTACATACACAAAACCCTCCTCTGGAAGTCTCAAGATGGGAGCACTTTTTATACTTTTCCTCAATAACTAAAAACATTCCTGGAACATTTCCATCCACATGATTGGCTCCCCCTTTCATTTAATAACTATCAAGGGTGATTCTAATGTAGAGAAGTTAGGTAAAAAACTCTGATAGTACCCTATTAATCCAAGGAAAGTCCACACCTTGGTAACACTCTTGGGTGACTCCCAAAAAAGAACCATATTAACCTTTGCTAGATATAATAAAACTCATCCAATAATGTAGAAAACTAAGTACTCATAAAATTTTCATCACCAAGGGTCAATAAAGACAACTGATGAGTAATCAGCTATACCCTCCTTTGCATGGGTCCATTCTATGCTGCCTGGATTTCCTTTTCACCAACAAAAGAAAACTTGGTCCCATCACTATGGACAAACCACACTCTTCACCTAAAATAGTCAATCTAAGAATGAACTCTGGATAACCAGTCCATACCAAGAATGTATTATTAAGGACTCAACGCCACTACCAAGAGATCTCAACCAAAACTCTCACCTCCAAGAGTCAGGTCACACTGTTGGTACTAGTGCATGATCATTGGGTCTCCTCCAGTAGGAGTCTCCAAGTGTGATAGTCAAGTTAATGGTTAAAACATAATCTATGAGTCTTGAACAATATTCATGGTAAACAAAGAATGAATAACACATGTTTCTATAAAAAAGGCAACTAAAGAAGAATACACACAGATTATACCTCAAATAATTCTTGGATACCTTGGGTTATATGACTCGACCATATGTAGCTGTCCCCTCCCCTATACTCAAACTCCCTGAGCCTAGTGCGGATCACCTGGGGGTGGTGGTGGTAACATATCGAAACATAGACCACCTCCTCATACTCTCAAAACTCCTCTTCCATGTTCACCTCCCTACAGATCTGTATACTCTGATCAGTGTCTCTACCTTAGTAGTCCATATATAGTCTCCCTGTCAGCAGTACGATTGGTTAGACAATATGAGGTGAGATGTACCCTACTACCAAATGATTAGAACCACCTCTATCTAGGCTGACTAGACCCACCATGTGATCCCTGAACTGCAGATACTCAATCTTGGGACCTCCTCATTAAATGTCTCACATGTCCAAGTCTCCGAGACTGACATCAGCTTCCCCCTATCGAGGTCTCTGCTCCTTCTTTCCCACTACTAACTACCACTGACTATATCTTACCATCCAAGGAACTTTCAAACACAATGGTTTGATCTATCACCCTAGTATAGGTAATAATTTAAAAGGGATAACACTAACTTGAATGTACCTACACAGACCTTACTTGAAGGACCGAATCTTAAAGCACTGGTCATGTATCATATCTGTCGAGTACCTGGAAAGGTTGGTAATCCTCGATGAATACTCAAATACAAACATGTCATCCTTCTGTAGCTATAGAATCTCTTGTCCATGAATATCCCTTAGATTAGAAGGTGAGAACACCTCTCTAAAAAGGTTCTCAAACTTTTTCCATGGAATATTCACCTCATAGTAAGATTGAGTAAACAAATACCACCATCACCCTATTGATCTGTGTAGATGGATCACTATTAGGACCACCATATGATCTGGGAGTATCCGGAAAAGATGAAAAACTTGGGTTACCACCTCAAGACACTCCCTAGCCGCCTATGTTGAGATCACCTTAGAACTTGATGGGTCACTATCACTGAAACTCATAAAACGTGCTTAGCCTATGCTACTCTTTCGCTGGTACTCCTGGTACCATGTTCTACTCTACAAGTTGTGGTATAGTTGGAGAACCACCTGGAGGTTCCATCTATGGTAAAAATCCCTATAGAAATGTCTCATCACCCAGTGGATCATCCTTGTGATCATGAGGTGGAATCCTGACTGACTGTCTACGTGGAGGAATCTTGACGTAAAATAAGTTGTACCATAGTCAATCGAGTATATCTGGAGATATGACTCAAGAAGGACATGGAAGACAAAATAATTATTTTAAGATTCATGTATGATTATTTTATCCCTGCAACTAGTGATTTCATATACTGATTTGGACAGTAGGAAAACAAAGTCTTAGTGTATGGATACGTCAGCCGTCGTACCAACACTGGATTCCCTGGCCTGAAAGCTGAACGTGAAACACTTAACAGTATTGTACTAAACCAATCTCACATACTCCTGATCGTAAAGTATAACCAAACCCCTCTAATACCACTCTTTCATGACCCATCCTAGAGGGGCCCATGCTGTGACTACCCCATGACCACCTCCAATAGGCCAGAGTCTAGTGACCAGCACTGAGTAGGCATATCCCAAAAATGGAAGACGCTATCCTAAAGTACCTACACAACACACAAATACCTAAATCAAAAATGATGAAATGTACAAAAACTAAGAAAAAAATAATTAAATCCAATATATCCCACAACCAAAGTACAATAGAAAAAAATACTAAAAATTAAACAGGGCCAAAACAATCCCACCAAAAAGAAAAGAGTATGCAACCACAAGTCCAACCGGTAAGAAAAATATGTACTTAGACTGTCATCTAAAATCTAACCAAACACACATCAGTTTGTATGATATCACAAAGCACTACCTGGTCTTGGCCTACCTAGAATTCCATTGAAAGGTTGATCGTCTATAGAAGACATGACATGTGCGAGAAAAGCCTGTGCATGGGTGAGTAAAAAATTACTCAGTAGGACACGTCAAAACCACAAAGGAATACCACACAGAAAATACCACAAATGAAACATAGTTAGTTCCACATAGGTATATGTCTACAACACATATAACAAGAACATTAAAATATACTCAATCAAAGGCACACAATCTTGAGGTAAGTTATAATCAATTACTATCCATAGGATTCTGCTCGAAGAACGCTAATTCTAGGAGATATCACTCCTCAAGCCATGATATAATCAAAAAAATAATAAAGCGGTATATCTCATTTGGTCCCCTTATAAAGATAATGAAATGGTCAAGGAAAACTATGATACACAAATAGGGGATCCTTCCCAGAGAATATCACTAACTTAATATGGATCAATCCCCAACGTAAGGGATCCTTCCAAAAGAATACCACTAACCCTACTAATGCATCTCATAACATAAGGGATCCTAACCAGAGAATACTACTAACCCTATTGATGAAACCCACTAGATTAAGGACCAACACCCTTCTATCAGAGGTTACGTCGATTCCATAAAACTCTACTAGGGGTGATAGAGGATCACTCCAGTCCCAAAGAGGGGTACCGTAATTCTATATGAGACTTGACCTCTTGAGGGGACTCCAATCCAGTAATGTGGATGAAATTCCATACTAAACCCTAGAGGAAAGAACCAAGAGAACACTCTCAAACTATACTAGTCAAAACTAAAATCAAATAGCCTCAATCACTCTTGATGGGAGTACACGATGTGTCCGAGGGGGCACACAATGTGCCCAAATATCTCAAGTATTTATCATGTAGAAGAGCCTCACACATCATGTTGTATCCATATACACAGAATGTATAAGGGTACACATAACACATAGAGACATATGGTATCCTGTATGTGTAGCCTGTCTGTATCCATGTGGGAGTACACAACGTGCCTCATTAAGTCTAGCACTGCCTGTGTCCGGGTCTAGGAAAATACTGACAAACATACAGAGATAATCATTAGACTAAAAGGGTAAAAGATATCTACACTAATATGAATCTTCAAAAGGGATCATATTTCCAAACTGATCACACCATTGCGATCTTTGTGGAAAAAATGTTCGAAATAGACTATTCACGTGCCATAAACAGACACCCAGTGAAAAAGTCACATTTCACCATATAATGCCTTAATGGTAATTCATGGGGACCACGTATCAATCTCAAAATAAAATGTACATATCAAATTGTTATGATTATAATGAAAAAAATCAACGGGATTGACTATTCATTTGTCTAAATCGAACACCTGTTGAAAAGTTCATATTTCGCTGCAATATGCTCGAATGCATATTGTGGGCCCGAAACATGATTCCGAATTAAACATTGATCCTTAGTCTTGAATTGACCATCTCAATACCACAATAATGTTTCCACTTACAGATCTCCAATCCAATGTCATATAAAGGGATTGCATTAGAAATAAGGCTTAAGAATAATAATAATATTAACAACAAAAATAATATTATTAAATTTATTATACGAATTAAGGAGAGAACTATATCTCCAATCACCATTTTATGCCACTCTCATGAACAACACATATAGTGAACCACACATTTATTTCTATTTGATTTTAATTTTCCTTTACTCTTTATATCATATTATAATTATTCTAATAATAATATTATTACATAATTGAATCCAAAGGACCCAACGTCTTCACCCCAGATGGTGTGCCACCCTCTCACATTTCCTTTATGTTTTTATTTTAATTAATAATAATAATAATTATTAACTAAAAAAATGAAACTTCTCCCACCCTATTTCATGTCACATGCATGGGGGATAAAATCACGCCCAGGCGGCGGGCACCTTACACCTCACGCTACAGATCCAAGTACAGTCGACTGCAGCTTGCATCAGATATTGTTTCACTCCAAAACCATGAACAAAAAGTCCCTATCCATCCATGTATCTACTACCATCATCATATACCACAACCATATCTTTGAATCTCCATCCCCAAACCCACATTATCAATCCATTGCGCCAAGGATCGAATGCGCAACGATCATTCATCGGGTATTTGTTGAATCATAGGAAAAAGAAATTGTTAACTAAGAATGCATGTAGAATGGGGAGAGAAAACCATAAAAAAAACATGGGGAACAATCCTCGACCAATCTTTATTTCATCCTCACTATGATTCCATTATAAGGATAACAAAGATGAATTAAAATAAATTTCCTAATAATCCTGCAGATAATATCCAATCCCACAACAATGATCGAGCTGCAGATCAATCTATTCATGGATTGAACTGAATTCCTCATGGAAATAATGAAAGGGAAAAAATAACAAGGAAAAACTACCCTACCTTGATTAATATTATTTTTTTATGAAAGACTATTGTTGTGTCGTCATCATTGGTGAGGTACCTTCAAATCGTCTAAGCATTGATCATCGATCCATAATCCATCACCATTTTTTTGAGAGAGTTCTTTCTCCATGTCTCAGAATAATTCCATGGTTATCAATCACCAAAAATTCCTAAAAAATACTTAATTAATAGAATTTTTACTGTGTTATAAAATAATTATTTTTTTAAATCATTTTATTCCCATTACATCCTACAATACCTATTTCACAAATGAACAGTGCTGAAAAATGTGAAGTCACACCTAGGGTAAACACCACACTAAAAAATCAAATATGTACTTGGATTTCCAATATGATTCACCATTCATGAGTTATTAGGATTTGAAAATAAAATCATTTTTTTAATTATTTTATTTATGGTTACGTCCTTTGTGACTTTTTATACATATGGCCCTCTCCGACTAAGATTAGATCACACCTAGGGATAGAATACCATTTTGAGCTCAACGGTTCCCTCATATTTTTTTATCTAGGCACCTATTTAAGATTTATTCCAATTTTTCAGGAAAACCACACATGTATGCTATTAAAATTTTATTATTTTTCAAAAAATTCTTCTGGGAAAATTGGGCCTCAAAATCACACACCTTCTCAGCACCTGGTCTCAAAATCAATCTATATAATATTTAAAAATAGTATATGGAAAATATGAGATGTTACATTCTACCCAACTTGGGTCTTTACATCCCTGAAAGCCAAAACGAGGGCTACTCAAACAAATGAGGGTACTGAGCATGAATCTGATCCTTCTGCTCCTGAACATGCTAGAGGTCATCATGGCCCTCAAAATTACATTTATTACTCCTACACTAGCACAATGGTGCAAGGTCGATCCACAGAGAAGGTAGATAAGTAAATTCTATGGTTTTGAATTTTAAACCCCCACTATTGTTAGCAGTGGGGAAAACATCTCCTTACTTTTCATCATCATCATTATTATTATTATTTAAATTATATAGTGAAAAAAGATGAGGTGAAACGTTTTTTATAAAGTAACTAAATCTTAAACTACAAAGCTGAAAAGATAAAGAAATTTAGCAGACTAATATTGAGCAGCAATCGACAAAGGAGCTAAGATCAACAAATTTCTCAGGAATTCAAAACCTGGTGGTTTAAAGGATAAACCTCCACTAAATTTAATTGAATCACACCTTAGAAATTGGCTGAAATATCTTCCTCACCAGAAGACAAATTGAACAGAAGTATGAATTTTAGAGTTCCCCACTCTAAAGATCATCAACTGTTTAAATTTTGGAAAAGAATACAGTTGAAGTTAAACTCTCCATAAAACTCCAACTATTATGACATTAAAGCATCATCAAAAATATGATCAAGTTCATTCTCGCCAATTGAACTTGAAAATATGAATTTTTTTAAAGAATGTAAGGTGTGAACAATTAACATGATCATAAAAATTGATCTCGCAGATCAGTTCTGATGTCATAAAATAATTAAGTGAAGAATTTAAAGAATAAACCAACAAAGTATAAAATTCCTGAGTTAATCAATTCAGCCTATGATCATGATGAAATATAGCATTGAAAACATCCAAAAATAGAGTATAAGAATTAAGGACAGAGGGAAGAAGTACTCCCCAAGTACTGCTCTACTCTCGGGCTCTTTGGTCTTCTACTCATCTCCAATGCTGCTCTTGGGAGTCTCCGCTCTCACCTGAATGAGAGTCCTTGGATCTGCTCTCCAATGTGTGTTCATGGAATGAAAAATGAGTGTCCTTCCTTAAATTTTGTTGCTTGTCTGCTTTACGTACCCTACTGTCATAAGCTGCATGTCACTGCTCAATTTCCACCGACTTGGAATGTCCTTCATGAGTACACCGCACACGTGCGCTTTTTCCGCGACTGACACGTCACGCTAGAAATTATCTCATAACTAACTCCCAGTGAGTTAGTTTGATGAATATGGATGTGTTTTAGTCCCTTTAATGAACCTGAAAAAGAAAAAGACACAGAAAATTGAAAAAATGAGAAAGAAATAAATTAATATCTATGGTCATTAGTTAATTAAATATGTTACAAGATTTATTCATAAAGTTAATTATTCTTATTAATTAAAGTTATTAATATTATTTTAAAAGTTTAGTATTTATTAAATAAAATTAAATCATTTACTCATTTTAATTAATTAGTTTATCTTATTTTAGTACATTATAAATTATCATTAAGTATTTAATTTTAATAACAAAAAATAATTAGTATGCCACATTAAACTAATTTAAATTAAATTTATATGACCTTATTAATTAGTTTAATTTAATTAAAGTTTTATTTAAGTTAAATAATTTATTAATTCTGTTTTATATGTTAATTATTCTAAATTTTTTATTTACTTATAATTGATATTGTTTTACATTAAGTTATTTTTTAATTTAGATTTTTAATTTTATTTTTTTTATTAGTTTTAGTTTTTTTATATCTTCATCTCCTTCCCCCAAATCGGAAAAGCAGGGGGAAGGGTTTCTTGGTTCCAAAAATTCCCCTGGATGGCAGCACTGCAGTTCCCTGCTACTCCTCCAATGACACGGCTTGACATCCTTCCTGCGCGACAGCTCCTATCCTTCACTCCAGTGCGGCGCGACGGACTCCCTCAAAGCAGCTGATCCGACGGATCTCCTCCTCAGACATATAGCAGCACGGCATGGGGTGCGGTGGCTCAGCTCTAGTGGACTCGACCTTCTATTATCCAAACCCTGGAGCACCGCCTCTCAAATCCGTAGCACCGACTCTAGCGGATAGCAGATCTTCTCAACCCGTCTTCCTCCTCTGGTGAACTCAACCTCAGCGGCGGTCCAGCTTCACTGCAGTGAATAATTTTTTAGATCTGAGAAAATTTTGGGATTTGAATGGTTTATATTTCTAACTTGGGTTTGATTTGGATAAGTTAAAGATATGTGAATTTGGTTTGGGACAGAATCGACGATATCCACAACATCTTCGCATCAAAGTGTTGGTATGTTAAGAGTTGGGACTATCAGTGGATGATTTGGGGGAGATGAGGAAGATGGAACAACGTTGGTAGGAGGTTAAAGGGGTACAAGCTCTCGTGAGACCGATAAGGATTAGTAGTAGAAAAGGAAAAGGAGCATGAGAGAGATAGAAAGAATGAATTGGTGTCTTGAGAAGAAAGATGGGATCGGTGTGTCGCAATGGTAAAGGATCGGTGAGTTACGACTCATCGATAGTAAAATTAGACGAGAGACCAAAAGTAAGAAAATAATAAACTAACGGTGGGTGTGTGGAAAAATGAGAGACTAACAGGGTAAATAAAAATTGTGAAACTGATAGTTAAATGAAGATTCATTGTCACAAAGCATCTGTGACACTGTTAGTAGGATTGGATCGGTGAGTGACGACTCACCCAAAAATAAAGCACTGATAATTATAAAATTAAAAAGCAAATGACACGACGTGAAGCCAATGATGAATTGGGATAACGGTGAGTCATTGAATCACCGATAGAATGAGAGACCTAAACCGATGAAAAGGATCGGCGCATCGCAACATCAGTGTGTCAAAAGATCGGTGAGATAGAGAATCTGTGTGGCAACAACATCGGTGGGTCACTCACCGATAGTAAAAAATTAAAAACGTTAACAATAAAAATAAATTTACAACAGATATTAAAAGAAAAAAAATAAATAATTAACACAAAAGAGGAATTAACTATGCTGTTTAGAATTAAATAATTAACTGTAATTAAAAATAAACTATCCAAATTATTTAACAAACTAAAAATAAAATAAACTTAATTATTAACTAAGAAAATAAATGTTAAGATTAATTAAATATATGTCTAAATAAATGCAGAACACTTACAAATAATTAATCACATACATAAAATTACAATAATTAAAATTTACTAAAGATATTAAATGAAAAAGTTAATTAGTTAGAGGATAAAATGAAACTTAACATCAAGAACACATTTTTTTATTAAACATTAACTTAAACTTATTTAAATACCAGAATAATTGAACCGGTTAAAAAGTAATGTCAATTTATTAAATAACTCAGAATTAAATGGTAAAGTCAAAAATTAATAAATGGATCAAATTAATGCAAATAAAAACAAAAACTAAATAATAATTATTTAGAAAAGTTAATAAATAACACAAATTAAGAATATCAAACTAGAAAGTAGATTAATATATAGAATAATTAGATAGACAATAAAAAGGACTAAAAACATGTATTTAATTATAAAGAATGATTAATTAAGATAAGTAGTGATAAAATTACAAAAATTCCATTATTTATTAAAAGGTGTTAAAAATAATTAATTAAATTGATAAAAATTAAATAAAAGATGTGTCAAAACTATGTAAAAATAGAGCTACATCAAATTACCCCACACTTAAGCATTGTTTGTCCTCAAACAATCTCATGTCTTATTTCCTTTGAAAAACAGTAAAGTGTTTTATGATTAAGATCACACTGTAACATGTCCAGTACTCAAAACAATGGACAAAACATAACAGAAGGCTTAGAAAATAAATTACTCATATGAATCTTTCCCTTAACAAATACTCATGGGTAATTAAGAAAGATATAAATCATCAAGCAATGAAGATTTAATGCCTCATATTTGATACTACTTAATGACTAACTTCAATCTAGGCTTAAGTTATAAGTACAAGAATGACATGAGGTAAAACATCAATGGAATTAAGATCTTAACCAAGGAACTTTGAACTTTGACTTTTCACCTCGGTTCCAAAAATAATTAATTCTTTTTTGAATCACATCAATGACACAACCTAAATGATTTTCATATAAATTAATTGACCCCTTATTCATCTGGCGTTCATCTTTCCCCTCACCCAAATGAGCTCATTTTTGACCCTAGACACTTTATTTATTTATCCCAAGCCATGTTTTATTGTGCTGAGCACTTTGCAAAGAACTTATTCTAGGTGAACTGAGGGATTATAATAAACAGAAATGCACCCAGCATCTAGGGTCTTAGAGACTCACCATGGGATCCCAGATGACCAAATTACTCCAGTTCCAAAATATTTATATAAAACTCATTTTACATTGGCTCATTAAAGAAATTACTTTTAATAATTAAAAGATGAATGAGGCCCCTAGATTCAGAATCAAACTTTCAAATCCAAGGGATATGTCCATAACTCCATTAAAAGGTTTCCCATATCATTTTCAGAAGTAGTTCCTAAACCATATTTCCATGAAACCATTAATCAATTAACTTAGAAATCATCCACACTCATTAATTTCAGGTTCAGATTAGTTCTTACTACCAGTAAGAAACTTTTCATAAGGAAATACTCAATTGAGAAAAATGTAAAGCCTAAAATTATGCAAGAATTTTTAAAAATTTTATCGATTTTTTTTAAAAGTTTGAAGTTGTAGTGGGAATTTATGTTCTTACATTAAATCACAGTTTAACACAGTCAAGAAATGACCCCCTCCCCCACACTTAAAAGCCAACTTTTTTCCCCAAAGTAGACTTCTAAATATGGAAAAGAACAATTAATAAATTAAGGTTCAAAATAGATTTTCAATTAAGTTGATAGATGACATGTATAAAGGGTCTCAATGAAGTTCAAAAATATTGTTTGGCACAATAAATAATCAGCAGTTTCATTAGAAAGTATATGCATTAAAATTTATGTCCAGTGACAAATACTTTCAATTCAAGTTCAAACAAGTCATGCAACTTATGGGTGGAGAGTGGATAGGGTATAACACTTTAACAAAGTATGATTCAAAAGGATGTACTATAAAATAGTAGAATGCATGCTAAAGAACTATAAAATAATCTGTTCCAATTAAAAACACAACTACCAGTGACAGATACCCCCCACACTTAGCTTCATGCAATGAAAAGATTTTAATAATAATGCAATTCAGTTTCCAGAAGTGAAGTACATGCATATTTTTTTAAGCACAACATAAAGACATGTAGAAGGATTACTAAAACAAGTAAAACTTTCCACGTAAACAAGACATGCATCATATTTTTTATAAATAATTAAGGAGCAGAAAAATGAAACAAACAATAACAGAAAGATAATTCACTGACTAAGTTTTCCATTACTCCTTCATCATGGGAATTACACTCCTTAAATGTCAAAGTAGCAGCATCCTAAAAACACAGAGCATGAAAATCAGGAACAAATATCCAACAGAGACAGAGCATATATAAAACAAAAAAGCACCACTTTATTCAACACTAAAACAAGAACATAAATAAAAGTAAACACAAAAGAAAAAATAACATGGGTTGACTCCAAAGAAGAACTGAATTTAAAGTCTTCAGTTAGACTTTATTTAATTAGAGTTTTTTTATTTATTAACAAAACAAGACAATGGGTTGCCTCCCATGCAGCACTAGGTTTAAAGTCCCCAGCCGGACTCACCTAGTAACTAACCGTAGTCACTAGGTGGATGTGGTTTCCTTAATAGGAACCACCACATGTGTTTGGCCCAATTATTTTTAACTAAAAGTTGAATTATGTGGGCATAAAAACTTAACACGACTGAAACTAAACTCTCATAGCCTGAAATAACCCATAAGAAGCACCCTTTAACAGTTGTGGGTATAGTGCTGTACAATTCTAGATTTGTTTCATATTTATCAAGATTTGAGTTCACATGAAGGGACAACATATTATTAGATGCTTCAAAGGGTGTGGAATTGACCTCATAGCTATCTCTCTTAACCTCAACACTAGCAGGTTCAAATTCAAGAGTGCTTGTGGGTGAATACTGAATAATAGGTTCAAGAAGAGATTCTATAGAGTGTTAAACCGAATCATATACAATGGAACTCAATTCTAATTCTCCCTCTAGACTACTATCAATATCATGAAAAGGTTCAACACCCTTAACAGTTGAGGATGAAAGTGAAAGGTAGGGAAGAGAATTTATTTTATCACCAACAGATTCAGGTCTAACTATATTGTAAATCTCTTCCAAAAGATCCTCATCTGTTAACCCACATTGAACATCCAATGCTTCTATAAAATCAATTCTGCATAGATCAAGTGTGTGTTCAACCTTTATTTCAAGTTCAAGTTCAAAAGTCTCACTTTCTAAAACCATGTCTGTAGTGTGTTCTAGAAAATAAAGTTCAGGGGGAGAAATGTTCAATTCAGCTTCAATAAAGTCATGTTCAAGATTGATCAAATTCAAATAGTCTTCCCCATGTATATCAACACTGTTTTCAATTTCATTTCACAATGTTTCAGATAAGTGATCACTATGAGAATAGGGAAATAATAACTCATCAGTTAGCCTTTCTTCAAATATTATTCCATTTTCCTTATCATGCAACAAAAATTCAGAATTTATTGGGTTTAAAGATTCAAAACATGGAAGAGAAGTTATCAAATTAGGTTCAAAAATTTCAGATTCCATGTTATCTAATTTAATGTTCTCATCTAGATTATACCCAATATCCAATTCAGACTCATTGTACACAAAGTCACAAAAATTGGGTGAAGAGTTTTTAACATTCAAGTTTTTAGTTTCAAGTTTGACTTCAACCCGAGTGACTTCATTCTCAAAACTTCTTAAACAACGATTTTTCTCCAATGTAGGAATTATGAAGAGAACTGGGCAATTTTTTTCAATCTGTTTTAGTTCATCATCAGAATTGTCCAACTCAATAGCATTAAAGTTCTTTATTGGTTTATCAATGTTATTCTCTTGACTCAGTGAGTTAGTTATTTTCAGATTTAGTTCAACAGAATCTGATTTTTCGAAGAGAATGGGTTTTGGCCTAGTTTCACAGTCACTCTCTTCTTCCACTTGATTTTAAAATCTTTTATACACATTTTATTTTTAATTTTATTCAAATTATTTATGTTCTTTAAACCTTTGTTTTAATTCCAAGATCATATTTTCCAATCTTTTCAGTCTTTAATCTCGCCCTTGAGAATCTATAAGTTGAATTTAGTGGGTTTTAGTTAACCAATTGTTAATTAGTTCCACCCTAGCATCCATTTTTGAATCAATTAATTCAATTTTAGCTAGGGTATCAGGACTGGGCTCAATGTTCTCATTTTATTCAATGTAAAAATCCTATTGTGGCTTTTTATAGACACACTGCCAGGAAATATGTCCATAATATCCACCACACACACAATAAGGCCTAGTGTAGTAGTTTGGGCCTTCAAAACATTCCATTTTTTTAATTTTCAGATTAAACACAGATAGTTTCACAGTTAATGCAGAACTTCAATGGAAAAATAAGTAGTAGGTTCAAGTTTTAATTTTTTTTTTGATTTTTTTTTATTTTTTTATATGATTTTTTATGTGATTTTTTATGTTTTTTTAAAACCTTAGACTCTCAATGCGTGCCTTCCCCAGCAATGGAGCCAAATTTTGAATAGGCTGTAGGTTGTCACGACCCTCAAAATTACATTTATTACTCCTACACTAGCAAAGTGGTGCAGGGTCAATCCACAGAGAAGGTAGATAAGTAAATTCTAAGGTTTTTAATTTTAAACCCCCACTGTTGTCAGTAGTGGGGAAAAAATCTCCTTACTTTTCATTATTATTATTATTATTATTATTTAAATGATATAGTGCAATAAGATGAGGTAACACTTTTTTTGCAAAGTAACTAAATCTTAAACTACAAAGATGAAAAGATAAAGAAATTTAGCAGACTAATATTGAGAAGCAATCGACAAAGGAGCTAAGATCAACAGTTTTCTTGAGAATTCCAAACCTGATGGTTTAAAGGATAACTATCCACTAAATTTAATTTAATCACACCTCAGTAATTGGCTGAAATATTTTCCTCGCTAGAAGACAAATCGAACAAAAGTATGAATATTAGAGTTCTCCACTCTAAAGATCATCAACTATTTAAATTTTGAAAAACAATACAGTTGAAGTTAAAATATCTATAAAACTCCAACTGTTATGACATTAAAGTATCATAAAAAAGATGATCAAGTTCATTCTCACCGATTGAACTTGAAATAGTGATTTTTTTTAAAGAATGTAAGGTGTGAACAATAAACATGATCATAAAAATTGATCTCGCCGATCAATTCTGATTCCAGAAAAGAATTAAGTGAAGAATGTAAAGAATAAACCAACAAACTATAAAATTCCTGAGTTAATCAATTCAGACTATGATCATGATGAAATCTAGAGTTGAAAACATCCGAAAAAAGTGTACAAGAATTAAGGACAGAGGGAAGAAGTACTCCCTAAGTACTACTTTGCTCTCGGGCTCCTTGGTCTTCTGCTCATCTCCAGTGTTGCTCCTGGGAGTCTCCACTCTCTCCTGAATGAGAGTCCTTGGATCTGCTCTCCAATGTGTGTTCATGGAATGAAAAATGAGCACCCTCCCTCAAATTATGCTTCTTGTCTACTTTAAGTACCCTATTATCATAAGTTGTATGTCACTACTCAATTTCCACCGACTTGAATGTCCTTCAGAGTAAACCGCACATGTGCGATTTTTCTGTGACTGGCACGTCGCACTAGAAATTCCCTCCTAACTAACTCCCAATGAGTTAGTTCGATGAATATGGCTGTGTTTTAGTCCCTTGAATGAACCTACAAAAGAAAAACACACAGAACATTAAAAAAATTAGAAATAAATAAATTAATATCTAAGGTCATTAGTTAATTAAATATGTTAAAATATTTATTTATAAAGTTAATTATTCTTATTAATTAAAGTTATTAATGTTATTTTAAATGTTCTTTATTTATTAAAGATAATTAAATAATTTAATCATTTTAATTAATTAGTTTAGATTATTTTAGTACATTATAAATTATCATTAAGTATGTAATTTTATTAACAAAAATTAATTAGTATGCCACATTAAACTAATTTAAATTAAATTTAGATATCCTTATTATTTAGTTTAATTTAATTTAATTTTTATTTAAGTTAAATAATTTATTAATTTTGTTTTATATGTTAATTATTCTATATTGTTTATTTACTTATAATTGATATTGTTTTACATTAATTTATTTTTTAATTTAGATTTTTAATTTTGGTTTTTTTTATTAGTTTTAGTTTTTTTATATCTTCATCTCCTTCCCCCAAATCGAAAAAGGAAGGGGAAGGGTTTCTCAGTTCCAAAAATTCCCCTAGAGAGTAGGGTTGCAGGTCCCTGCTACTCCTCCAGCGACATGACTCGATATCCTTCATGCACGACGACTACACTCTTTGGCTCTAGCATGGTGCGATAAACTCCCTAAAAGCAGCTGGTCTGGTGGACCTCCTCCTCAGACATACAATAGCACGACATGGGGTGCAACGGCTCAGCTCCAGTGGACTTGACCTTCCCTTCTGCAAACCTTGTGGCACTGCCTCCCAAATCCGTAGTAATGACTCCAGCGAACATCAGATCTTCTCAACCCGTCTTCCTCCTCTGGTGAACTCAACCTCAGCAGCGGTACAACTTTGCTGCGGTGAAGAATTTTTTAGGTATGAGATTTTTTTTGGATTTGAATGGTTTAGATTTCGGACTTGGGTTTGATTTGGATATGTTAAAGATCTGTGAATTTGGTTTGTGACAAAATCGATAGTATCTACAGCGGCTTCGCATCAAAGTGTCGGTATGTGAAGAGTTGGGACTATCAGTGGATGATTTGGGGGAAATGAGGAAGAGGGGACGACATTGGTATGAGGTTAAAGGGGTACGAGCTCTCATGAGACCAATGAGGATAGGTAGTAAAAAAGGAAAATGAGGATGAGAGAGATATAAAGAATGAATTGGTGTCTCACGAAGAAATATGGGATCAGTGTGTCACAGGGGTGAAGGATCGGTGAGTTATGACTCACCGATAATAAATTTAGACGAGAGAAAAAAAGTGAGACAATAATAAACTAACGGTGGGTGCGTGGAAAAATGAGAGGCCGACAAGGTAAAGAAAAATTGTGAAACCGATAGTTAAATGGAGATTCGGTGTCACACAACATCAATGACACTGTTAGTAGGATTGGATCAGTGAGTGGCGAGTCACCCAAAAATAAAGCACCGAAAATTATAAAATTAAAAAGAAAATGACGCGATGTGAAACTGATGATGATTTGGGTTAATGATGAGTCATTGAGTCACTGATAGAATGAGAGACCGAAACTGATGAAAAGGATCGGCACGTCGCAACATCGGTATGTCAAAAGATCAGTGAGACAAAGAATCGGTTTGACAACAACATCAGTGGGTCACTCACTGATAGTACAAAATTAAAAACGTTAACAATAAAAATAAATTTACAATATCTAATAAAAGAAAAAAACTAATTAATTAACACAAAAGAGGAATTAGCTATGCTATTTGAAATTAAATAATTAACTGTAACTAAAAATAAACTTTCCAAATTATATAACAAACTAAAAATAAAAACAACTTAATTATTAACTAAGAAAATAAATGTTAATATTAATTAAAAATATGTCTTAATAAATGTAGAACTCCTACAAATAATTAATCACAGACATAAAATTACAATAATTAAAATTAACTGAAGATATTAATTGAAAAAGTTAATTAGTTAGATGATAAAATGAAACTTAATATTAAGAACACACTATTTTATTAAACATTAACTTAAACTTATTTACATAGTATAATAATTGAACCAGTTAAAAAGTAAGGTTAATTTATTAAATAACTCAGAATTAAATAGTAAAGTCTTAAATTAAAAACTGGATTAAATTAAAGCAAATAAAAAAGAAAACTAAATAATAATTATTTAGAAAAGTTAATAAATAACACAAATTAAGATTATCAAACTAGAACGTAGATTAATATATAGAATAATTAAATAGACAAAAGGAGGACTAAAAACACGTATTTAATTATAAAGAATGATTAATTAAGAGAAGTAGTGACAAAATTACAAAAATTCCATTATTTATTAAAAGGTGTTAAAAATAATTAATTAAATTGATAAAAATTAAATAAAAGATGTGGCAAAACTATGTAAAAATAGAGCCACATCAAATTCCCCCACACTTAATTTCATGTAGTGAAATATTATTTCAATATTTAGTAATGAATTCGAATTTCTAGAAAGAGGCACTTGTATAATATTAAAGCACAACATACTGACATGAATTTTTTTTTATATATATACAATATATGAAACAGATTTTCAGCAAATATGCAACAATATTTTATTAGCATAAATAGGAGCTGAAATAGATGTAGAAAATTGAAATACTTCCTTGGAAACGACTCCAAAGTTTGATGTGGCTGGTGGTCTTCATGACCCTAAAAATTACGTTTATTACTCCTACACTTGCACAATGGTGTAGTTCCGATCCACAGAGAAGGTAGATGAGTGATTTCTATGGTTTTTGAATTTTAAACCCCCACTGTTGTCAGTAGTTGTGAAAAAATATTATTACTTTTTATATTTTTTTATTGATAAAATGGAAACAGTACGAGGCAACGTTAAATTTTTTAACAAAGAAACTAAAGTTTAAACTAAGTATGATTTAATAGAGAAATAAGGTATACTAATATTAAGCAGCAAGACAAGGAACAACGATCCAGAAATAACACTCAGAAATTCTAAACCTATTAGTTGAAAATATAATTCTCCACTAAAATTTATTAATGCTCATCTTAAGACTAGAAAGATATATCTTCCTATCCAGAAGATACATCAAATAGAGGTATGCATTTTAGAGTTCACCGCTCCAAAATTCATCCACTGGTAAGAATTTGAAGAAGGAAACAATTGAAATAAAACTCACCGTAAAATTAAAATTGTAATGACATTAACGCTTCAACAAGATGATGATCAAGTTCAATCTTTCCAATTGAACTTGAAACTATGATTTTTTTAATGATTGTAAGGTGTGAACAATTAATATGATTATTAAAATTGATCTCGCCGATCAATTCTTATGTCAGAAAAGAATTAAGTTAATAATTTAAAGAATAAACCAACAAAGTATAAAATTCCTGAGTTAATCAATTCAGCCTATGATCATGATGGAATATAGTATTGAAAACATCTGAAAATAGATTACAAGAATTAAGGACAGGGGGAAGAAGTACTCCCCAAGTACTTCTCTGCTCTCGAGCTCCTTGGTCTTCTGCTCATCTCCAGTGCTGCTCCTGGGAGTCTCTGCTCTCACCTGAATGAGAGTCATTGGATCTGCTCTCCAATGTGTGTTCGTGGAATAAAAAATGAGCGTTCTCCCTCAAATTCTGATGATTTTTTTCTTTAATTACCCTACTATCATAAGTTTCATGTCACTGCTCGATTTTCACTGACTTGGAACGTCCTTCATGAGTGCACCGCACAAGTGCACTTTTTCCATGACTGGCACGTCGCGCTAGAAATTCCCTCGTAACTAACTTCCTGTGAGTTAGTTCGATGAATATAGACATGTTTTAGTCCCTTGAATGAACATACAAAAGAAAAACACACAGAAACTTAAAAAATGAGAAAGAAATAAATTAATATATAAGGTCATTAGTTAATTAAATATGTTAAAAGATTAATTCATAAAGTAAATTATTCTTATTAATTAAAGTTATTAATGTTTTTTAAAAGTTCATTATTTATTAAAGAAAATTAAATCATTTAATAATTTTAATTAATTAGTTTAGCTTATTTTAGTACATTATAAATTATCATTAAGTATTTAATTTTATTAACAAAATTTAATTAGTATGCCACATTAAACTAATTTAAATTAAATTTCGATATCTTTATTAATTAGTTTAATTTAATTAAAGTTTTATTTAAGTTAAATAATTTATTAATTCTGTTTTATAATTTAATTATTCTATATTGTTTATTTACTTATAATTGGTATTGTTTTACATTATGTTACTATTTAATTTAGATTTTTAATTTTGGTTTTTTTATTAGTTTTAGTTTTTTTATATCTTCATCTCTTTCCCCCAAATCAGAAAAGTAGGAGGAGGGGTTTCTCGGTTCCAAAAATTCCCCTGGATAGTAGCACTGCAGGTCCCTGCTACTCCTCTAGCGATACGAATCAGCATCCTTCTTGCGCGGTGGCTCCTCTCCATGGCTCCAACGTGGCGTGGTGGACTCCCTCAAATCAGCTAGTCCGGAAAACCTCCTCCTCAGACATACAACAACGTGGCATGGGGTGCGGCGGCTCAGCTCCAGCGGACTCGACCTTCTAGTCTCCAAACCCTATGACACCGCCTCCCAAATATGTAGCGCCGACTCTAGTGGACATTGGATATTATCAACCCGTCTTCCTCCTCTGGTGAACTCAAACTCAGCGGCAGTTCGGATTCGCTACGGTGAAGAATTTTTTAGATCTGAGAAACTTTTGGGATTTGAATGGTTTAGATTTAGGACTTGGGTTTGATTTGGATAGGTTAAAGATCTATGAATTTGGTTTGTGACAGAATCGACAGTATCCACAGTGGCTTCGCATCAGAGTGTCGGTATGTGAAGAGTTGGGACTATCAGTGGATGATTTGGGGGAGATGTGGAAGAGGGACCGGCGTTGGTAGGAGATTAAAGGGGTACGAGATCTCGTGAGACCGATGAGGATCGGTATCAGAAAAGGAAAAGGAGTAAGAGAGATATAGAAAGAATGAATTGGTGTCTCATGATGAAAGATGAGATTAGTTTTTCTCAAGGGTGGAGGATCAGTGAGTTATGACTCACCGGTAGTAAAATTAGATGAGAGACAAAAAGTGAGAAAATAATAAACTAACGGTGGGTGCGTGGAAAGATGAGTGACCGACGAGGTAAAGAAAAATTGTGAAACTGATATTTAAATGGAGATTCGGTGTCACAAATCATCAGTGACACTATTAGTAGGATTGGATCAGTGAGTGACAACTCAACCAAAAATAAAGCACCGAAAATTATAAAATTAAAAATCAAACGACACGATGTGAAACTGATAATGATTTGGGATAACAGGGAGTCATTGAATCACCGATAGAATGTGAGACCGAAACCGATGAAAAGGATTGGCACGTCACAACATCAGTGTGTCAAATGATCGGTGAGACAAAGAATCAGTGTGATAAAAACATCAGTGGGTCCCTCACCGATAGTACAAAATTAAAAACGTTAACAATAAAAATAAATTTAAAACTAATAATAAATAAACAACACTAATTAATTAACACAAAATAAGAATTAGCTATGCTGTTTAAAATTAAATAATTAACTGTAACTAAAAATAAACTATCCAAATTATTTAACAAACTAAAAATAAAAGCAACTTAATTATTAACTAAGAAAATAAATGTTAAGATTAATTAAATATATGTATAAATAAATGCAGAACACCTAAACATAATTAATCACAGACATAAACTTACAATAATTAAAATTAACTGAAGATATTAAATGAAAAAGTTAATTAGTTAGATGATAAAATGAAACTTAACATTAAGAACACATTATTTTATTAAACATTAACATAAACTTATTTACTTAGCAGAATAATTAAACCAGTTAAAAAGTAAGGTTAATTTATTAAATAACTCAGAATTAAATGGTAAAATATTAAATTAAAAACTGGATTAAATTAATACAAATAAACATGACAACTAAATAATAATTGTTTAGAAAAGTTAATAAATAACACATATTAAAATTATCAAACTAGAAAGTAGATTAATATATAGAATAATTAGAGAGAAAAAAAGGACTAAAAACACGTATTTAATTATAAAGAATGATTAATTAAGAGAATTAGTGATAAAATTACAAAAATGCCATTATTTATTAAAATGTGTTAAAAATAATTAATTAAATTGATAAAAATTAACTAAAAGATGTGAAAAAACTATGTAAAAATAGAGCCACATCAGCTCCCATGTGGTCTATTAGAGAATCCCATGCTTCCATCATACACACACTAAAGGAATCACTAAACTAGGAAGGATTCTCTCCTACCGATCCTCGATCTCCATCGGGTTCTTAACAAAATTCACTTCATCATATATTTCCATATCACCCCATTTGATGATGTAAAATAGTTCATGCATGTATCTCCTCATTTGTGACATGTGGAAGGTGTCGTGTACCCGATCTAGCTGTGGTGATAGAGCCAAGCATTACGCCACCTCGACCACTCTTCACAAAACATAGAAAGGGACACTGAATCTTGGAGATATCTAGGAAGTGAGAAGACTTGGAGAGTATTTCAACGACCACCTAGATGGAATTGTGTCCCCTAGACTTACTTAGAATATTTGAGACGTTACAAATAAGTTGGGATACAGGATCTAGTCTATTTATTTTCTATGCTTATGTTTGTTCCACAGTATTTTAATATATGACTATGCTATAATCCCGGAATCATGACTTAAATATTATGTTTTCCTAATCTTTACGGTAGGTTATATTTATGATCATATGTGTTTATTTATTCTATTATCATTCCATATGAACTATTTTTCAGATTTTATGCCCAAATAATCTATTATTTATCTCCTTATTAGGTTTTATAATATTCTTATGATCTCTCTGTATGTGATATTATTATATGTTTAGTTTTCCCTTACTTAGTATTTTAGCTCACACATTTCTTATGTTTTCATTTCCCATAACATGAGAATGAGTTTATCATGGGAGGTGTTTACAAGAAGAACTATTCTGAAGGAATTATGATTACATTTTCATAAGAATTATAAATTATGTATATTAATTAAACTCCACAAAAACAAAATGTATTGATTCTAAAAATGATGAGTCTATCAAATTATTCAATTTTTTTTTGAAATTTAGGAAATGACTTAAGATGAAATATTATTTAGTCTAGGTGGCCTCAATTGGAAACAAAGTGAATATTTTTTTTATTTTCAGAGAGTTTTAAAGTAATATTTTATGTTAGGGTAAAAAAACATCAGTGAAAACCACAGTGATTATTATAAGGATATAATTATATCATGAAATAATGGTAAACTATTATGGTGTTGGTTTTCCTAAAATAAATCCATTTCTAGACAAATTCCAAGAGGATACTGCTATAGAACATGTGAAACTAGATGTAATCACCCCAAAAATAGTTGGATAAAAATTAAATAGACCATCACTATAATGTATGTTTAATGGGCCTAAGACAACAAAACATGATAGATATTCACATGGGATTTGAGTTTCTTAATCAAATGATATTTAAGAACCACTATGAACTATTGATTTTATATTTACATTAAGATAGTAGGATTTTATATATAAGATATGCTATCTTAAATTATCCTAGGTTAAAATAATAATGATATATCTTAAAATAGTAAAATTACTAGCTAACATGATTTTTTTTAAATGGAACAAATATTTAAGGTTAAATCCATATTATGTTTTTTATTATGTTGATACCACAATTATGTTAAGTGTATGTCACTCATGTTAACCACTATTTGATTTAACGATGTCTAGAATATGAAAAAATTGATTTAAAAATAGTGTGATGGACAATGTGACACCTGACCCAATGAACAACCTAATGGATTTATGGATGGAGTACAAATCCACAAGAAACTTCTTATCAAAATCTTATAAGATATAAATAATAACCTAGATCTCAAGGATCTCACAAAGGCACCATGGATAGATAATAATACTATTTATTCTTTCATATGACATTGTATTACCTCCTTTGGTTTCTCATAAAGTCTACTTATTTCCTAGAAATTCATCAATACACTAGAAATGATATTTCTTACTCTGAAGTGCATGGAAAATAAGATGGTTGTTTTGGTTATCTATCATTTGTAAGGTAATCCCAACTAACGATGGAAATTGATTATGAATTCAATTATAAAGGATGATTTGGACTCTATAGTATGGTAGGAGCTCAGTAAAGTGTTATTCTATAAATATTTTCCTCAAACTCTTCCCATGAATATGGAGAGGGAATTCATGGACTTGAATAAAAGGATAATTAATAAATTACCTCATATAAAGAAAACATCACAATACTAGAGAGGTATGCCTCTAGTGTTTTTATATATCTTAATAGAAAGATTGAATGATTCCTTATTTCCCTTAAACCAAGTATTTAAAGTGAACTTGCGATAGGAGACTATGGTTCCTATGAATAGATTATTCAATGTTATAATATGGTGGAGATAGAATGTAAAGAATCATATTACACTAAAGGTAAGAAATGTAAGATGGACATTCATACAAACTCAAATGATAAATCTAAAGAACATAAGATGATTAAACTACAATCATTCTAGAAATGTGTGACACAACAATTATAATATTTCTTAAGAGGTTATAGAATATGTTTTAAATGTGTTAAATATTGTAATCAAGATCCATAATGATGAATTGAATGAAAAATGAAAATTGGAGAGAAAAGTTTTCCCATTAATACACCTCTCACCCTTCAATTTTTGAAATAAAAAGAATTTAGACATTATGAGAATCAATAAACTAACTCTAGAGATAATAAATCTAATCGGACCCAACAACCACCTAAAACATAGGAATGAGGGAAAGAATCTGAATTCACTACCACCATGGTGGATCACGATAATGAAGCAATGTAAGGTATACTTATACTCCATTCTAGATATGCAGAAGCCTTATTTATTCTGGTTCATATAATAATTTTATAACATGAAACTTTTCTATGAATATTGAATCATAAACTCAATCATTGGATGTTAAAATATCTATAGAAATAAATTCTTTCATTACGATCAAATATATAATATATAAATCCTCTAAGATCAAAATTTTATTGGATTATAATTCATACAGTTAAAAGTTTTCTTTCATTGTTTAAATGTGATATGGTATTCGGTATAGATTGGTTATCCCTATATAGTGATCATATTTTTTATTTGGTGAAAGTGATGCCAAATTATATCATAGATAATCACATTCCAATGTATCAACATAAATATGACATCCTATTATATAAATATTTTATATTATATTTTTTGATACTCAACAATGAGTGATTTTGTTTTTAAATGATCAGAGTGGAAGTCACTTTTAAATACATAACCATTGTAATAGAATATTCTAATTTATTCCAAAATAATCTATTGGTCTAACCCTAGATAGTGAGGTTGAAATCTTGATTTATATTTTACTTTGATATATTCCTACGTAAAATTGTTTGTATAAGATGTATTTTATTAAATTTGATGAACTAAATAAGAATATGAATACTAATTTAGAAAATGGTTTTATCTACCCCAATACATCACCATAGGTAGTACCAATACTCTTTATTGGGAAAAAATATATTAATTTTATTATTAATTTAATTTTTTGAGCTTAAAATTATGAATAAATTAATTTAACCTATACTGAAAACATATTTGATTCATTTAGAGGTGCTCAACAATTCAAAACTATTTACTATTGATCTAGTTATCATCAGTTAATGTTAAATATGGAGTATATTTAAAACAAAATGATTAAAAATTCTACATGGACACTTAGAATTTACTATGATTCCATTTTGACTAACTAATGCTCCATCCATCTTCATGGATATAATGAATGATGTGTTTGGAGACTACCACGATAAATTTTTGGTTATCATTATAGAAGATGCTCTTATATAATAAATTAGTAATGAACATAGGGATGATCATTTGAAGATTATGTAAAAGACCTTATGAAATGAGAAATTTTATACAAAATTTAAAAGTTTGAAATTTTTATAATGATAGTATCATTAATGGGTCATATATTCAAAAGAAATATAATATCAATATATCCCTAAAATATAGAAGTTATTGAGTTTCATTTTAAGTGTATTAATAATGATTTGTTAGAAGTTTCCCATGGATATCAAATTTAATAACCATGCTAACATATAAAGGATTAAAGATCATTTTTATAGTGGAGTGTGTAGAATATTTCATGAAATAAAAAAGAGTTTCCTTACCACTCCTATACTCACATTAACCTATAGTGTAAACGAAATTATAGTATATAGTGATTCATTTAAAAAGGAATTGGGATGAATCCTAGTATAAAATTATAAGAAAATATTTTATAACTCCCACCAATTAATGTATCATCAGAGAAATTAACTGAAATTTGATTTATATTTTTCAGTAGTAAACATTACATTTATGATTTTGTTACATTATCTCTACAGATAAAAGTAAGATATATTAATCGATCCCAAGTTATTGAAATAGGAGTTTAATATGTGATAATGGATATGGTTGGAAATTATAAATGATTATTACTACTCAATGCATTACAACCAAGGGAAGGAAAATGTAATTGATGATTATATTATAAGAAAATATCATTCCTATATCTTCATGAAATGGACAAAAAATTTACAGGACTCATGGAATTACAGAATATAAATCATGCTGTATTAAGGGAAGGTAAGAAATCTTATCTTTGGTAAATAAATGATCAACCATTCATTCATCTAATGATAATAAAATCCTCAAAATATGATCTAGAACTAAAATACATAGTGATTATTCCATAGTTAATCATTTATAATACTATAATTAGAATGTTTTGAACTTTGATATGTGTCCAATAAAATAAAGAATTTAAAGAATTAAATTCTGGTTATTTTCTAAAACTCATCATTTTATATTTACCTAAGTATTATAAATATATATAGGGAGATAAAACAATAATTATTATGGCATATCAAGAATATAGAAATTATAAAACATGTATCATGATGCTTTGTATGCCAATATTTTATGGTTAAACAATATAATTCTAGTTGCGTGTTGCAACCATTAGCAATAATAGTATGGAAAAGGGAGAATACCACCATGTAATTTGTTGAAGTAATCCCCAAAATGTATAAACGACATAATTATTTTTAGGTTGTAATCAACCTCCTTACAAATTTAGAAACAATTTATTAAAATTAAATAATATTCATCCTCTCTCCAACACACCATGATATATATATATAAGGGATGTGGTGAGGATACATGAAGTACCACTATCCATTAACTATAAAAGAGATTCCAGGTTAACATAGAGATTCTATAGATTCTATAAAAAATAATTGGAGAGAGATATGTGTTTTAACACCAATTATCGTCATCATATGGAAGATAAGTTAGATATTTCAATTTATACTATAAGGGATATACTGAGATAATTTTTAATTAATTTCCAATGATATTAGGATTAAATCCTCCCTCGTTAAATGTTGTATTATAACATTAGTATTCATTATATCACTTAGATATCGCTATATGAAGATCCTTATGGGAAGATATACAAGACTCCAAAAATATGGGAAGATGTTTGATTGAGAAAAATTGTAGGTCTATACCTTTTTATAAAAGTATATAAAGTTTTAAAAAAACCTACTGACATATGAAATGGGATAAAATTATATACTATAGTTTTACATATAATAAATCATGTATTTCTTATCAATTTGTCGTATTTGAAGATAAAATCATCTAGGTGTAAAATAAATGTTTTTCATAAACCTAGTTTTATTGGTGTAATGCATTTTATTAATAATATATTAAATTAATCAGTAATGACAGATTATTTTAAAAAATTAGTATAATATATATTCAATTGAATTAATTAATTCCACTTAATTATGGTTATTTGGAAAATAATGATAATATCTTCATATTATTCTTTAAAATTGTATTTTCATCAAAAATGGTTTTTATTTCATTTCACACATTGATATTATCAAAAATTTATACCACAATTATATATTATATTTATAAAAAATTATATCATTTTTGAATTAATAATATCAAAATTTTCATGACATGAAATATTGATATTCATTTTACAATATATTTTTGGTGAATAGTGAATAAATACTGATTTTATAGAAAACAACCTTTTATATCAAGTATTAATGATTTCCCAATTGAATATTAGTTATTCATAAAACTTATTTAGTTAATATTTTTATATATGGTGTCATAAATTTAATTTTAATGAATATTATTCTTGAATTGGGTATAAAAAATATTAAAAGAAATAAAAATGATTTTTTTCAAAAAAAATACTTTTCACTAATGTTTATTATTTTATTTTAAAATAAATATTTTTACTTATTTAAATATAAGTTGATAAAATGGAATCTTTATAAAAAAACATATTTTTGTAATTTTATAATGAATGTATTTTTATTTTTTTCATTATACATATTATCTTTGGAAAATATTTAGTTTTCACTTTAAGAGTTAGAATTTGTTAAAAGTATTAAAATTAAAAAAATAAAATAGATAGAATTAACTAAAAAATTTCTAAATACTATTTTGTGGCCACAATAAGAAACTATATTATATATTCTTTGAATAATAGTTTCTTTTTATCCCTTTTTCCTAAGAAACACATTAATATATTTTAATCACTTGAAAAATTAAAAGACTGTCCTATCCCTTTATAATGACATTTCATTCACAAATATTACTTCTATAGAGATTAATATTCAATACATAACAATACTATTCACTCCAGATCCAAAAAGGTTTAGAGTATTTGGATATTACATATAAAATCTTCTTATTTTATGAAATATATTAAACATCTCCCACAAAGATCTTCTCACATAGTAATCCTCTTAGGCATACCCAACCTAAGCCTTTCATCATCACCTAGGGAAGGAAACATAATAAAGGGTGAACTTAGATGCTCAGTAAGGGAAAACATAGGAAATATCAATCCATGATCATATTAAATCAGAAGGTATAAATATGGTTATGTGATCATGATCATAACTTAATAAGTTTTCACCAAACAGGTTATTGATTATAAACATGATTTTTGGCATAAAAATTAGCATTTTTGAAAACATAGACCCTATGATTGAAAAAACATCATAAATCAATATTCAACTATAAGATACTTTCATAAAAGTGTGGAACCATCATAAATATAGAAAAAAAATTTATACGTCAAGGTTAAAAACCAAGATCATTAACACAGTGGATCAGGACCCACCTTTGTCAAGGTTAACAACCAAGATCATTGACATAGTGGATTAGGACACACCTATTTCCCATAGTGGATTGGGACAAACCTATTTCCCATAGTGGATCAACCCATAAACTTGTTTACCTATGTTATATCATGAGATATAAAGTTTTACATAATTCATTGGTGGGAGATATAGGTCACTCTCCTAACATAATGAAAACCATACTTATGAGTGACACATGATCATCAATTATTGAAAATATCAAAACCCATGAAAATAAATGGGTTTCATAAAACTTTCATCAGTACAAAACCCACGTAAATAAATGGGTTTTGAAAAAATTTCATCATGACATAACTCACGGAAGATTAATGAGATTCATAATCATCATACCATAATAAACATAAACTATCCAGAGAAAGAATGTGGATATTATACTTGGACTATATCCCTAGTAAAGCATAAGTAGTATCAAATAGTGTTTTCTTAGATGGAAAATGATTTTGGAATATTGCTGGAAATAATTATTGAGGAAAATATACTTTCTATTATGATTTTTTTTAAAAGCTATGAAATTAAAAAGGAAAAAATTTTATTTGAAAAGATCCTTTAATCATGAAAATGAAGATTCAAGGGATTAATCCATCATGACAATAGGAAAATACAATCATTAGGTATAAGTTCAAAAAATATTCCATCTGTATGTTTTTGGAAATGTTTTAAAGAACCTTGTTTAGAAAAATAAAAATGTTCCTTTCCAATAAATTTATAATAAATAAAATATGGGTAAGAATTATTATAAACAATAGTAAAAAAATTTGAAACCAGTTTTAGGAAACATGGACATGATAGAGAAATATTTCTCAATTTATACCTAAACATAAATAATCCCAAATAATGATGAGATTATCAAATAAACATTTTCCTCAAGTCTTTCTTTTCTTTGTTCATGTTCAAACATACTATATAATATATATGGATATATTATACATTTATACCATGAACATAATTATATTATTACATGTATTATTTATTTATAATATCTTATCACCATTTTATTAATAATTTGTTATTAAAATCACTATTTTGGTGGTAACTGCTTCATTTTTCAAGCATGTTTTAGTTCGACAGTGATGGTCATTATACTTTGATATTGGAACAATTATTTAAAAAATTTAAATAATGGTATAAAAATAATATATAATAATTATATAAATATTTATAATCAATAAAAAAAACTAGATATAGATAAATTAATTACAATGTTCATGGAGATGGTAGGCTGTACGTATGCATGAATGCAGTTATAAATTTTTTATTAATTAAATAAAAGATAAATAGTAATTATTATTTTAAAAATAGTTATTATATCATATATATCTTATATATCAATTAAAAAATATCATTAATAACCATCCCTAAAATATGGTGATGAAAAATTAATTGTATCGCTACGTGGAGACGATAAACTGTACGTACACACGATCGATTCATTCACTTATTGTTTGATGTTAAATAGGGTGTATAATGGGGTTTTCATAATTATTATAATATTTAAGAATATTTAAGACATAAAATTTATTATTTTAGGATAAAAATAACATATTTATAGGAGGTAATAATGATTATAAAATGAAAGTGATTGTTTAAAACGATTACCTCTTCTTTGAAATGTCTTCTTTAGATATCCTCTAATGGGATCTATGGTTGGTCTTTTGAGAATAAAAAAACTCTAGATTTTTTTTATATGGAATTTTAAATTTAAAATAATTAGGGTATGGTTTATCTAAAAGGCTCAATGCGGTGTAAATAAGCGAGGGGGAAGGGATCTTTTATAATTTAGGTGAGGGGAACTTTTTGAAATTCTAAAAAGATAAATTTATAATAATTGTTTTTGTATCCAAAATAAACCAAATAAAATTTTATTTAATATAAGATATGATAAAGTTTTAATCTCATAAAACAATACATTTTAGACAAGTTTTGGTGTTATTTTAAACCATATGATTTTTATTAACCCTTAGTTAACCTATTATAATTTTAACAACGATGATAAATTTTTCAACATTAAAAGGTTTTAATTTTTACACATATGGTGTAAATTTGACCATAAATGGAAAATTTATTACAATTTAGACCATATATTAATATATTTTTTTTCAAAAAAAATTAATGATTTTAAATAATTTAATAATATATTAATCCCATAAAATATCATTATTGTCAATTTAGATACTATTCATTATTTTGAATTTTAAAAATATCAATCTAACTTGTATAATTTGAAAATTGTATTTTATTATATCACTAACACGTCAAGATGATCTATATATTTCATGGACCACCTTAAATATATCAAATTATATAACTTTTAATATTTTTAATATCATTCATTTGATTGTTCTGTTAATTGAATAATAACCACATCAGCATTATATAAGAATTTTGGGTAATAATTTGATCCCTAAAAAATATACATAAATTACCATGATTAAAGAAAATATTTTATATTTAAAAATAGTATTATTAGTTGAACATATCCTTTATATAAACCAATATTAAAAATATTATAGTTATTAAAAACAAGAGTGTGGCATGTATGACTTTTATTAAATAAAATTTGATAAATGTAATAATCCAATACATGTGGCCACAAAAAGTCATAAATAAATTTATATAATGAATATAATTTTATAAAGATCATAATGATCGCCTATATTTGTTAATAACCTTATTTTCCCCCACTTGGACACATAATAGGAATTTATGACAAGGATAGTGACATTTTGTGACATTATTTTATTTAAATAATATATATGCCATTTTTTCATGGAAAAGTGTCCAATAATCAACCTAATTTATAAGATTAGGTGTTTAGTGTAAAATTAAATTCATCCAATAATAAATATTATGAATTTTTATGGGATTATCATTTATTTAAATATAAACATTATGACATAGCCATTGGTTTGGTGGAAAAAATAGTAATTAAAATATTATTAAATATATTAATAATTATATTAATTAATAAAAATAATAATAAATCATTTATTACTTATGAATTGGTCATATTTGAAGATAAAATCATCTAACTGTAAAATAAATGTTTTTTTTATAATCTTATTTTTATTGGTGTAATACATTTTATTAATAATATATTAAATTAATAAGTAATGATATATTATTGTAATAAAAAAAGTATAATATATACTCAATTTAATTAATTAAGTCCACTTATTTATGGTTTTTTGGAAAATTTTGATAATATTTTCATATTATTCTTTAAGATTTTTTTTTCATCAAAAATGGTTTTTATTTCCCTTCAAAAATTGATATTATGAATAATTTCTCCCAAAATTATATATAATATTTAGAAAAATTTATATCATTTTTTAATTAATAATATCAAAATTATCATTACATTATATATTGATATTTATTTTAAAATATTTATTTTTTGGTGAATAGTGAATAAATACCAATTTTATAGAAAACAAAATTTTCTATAAAGTATTAATGATTTCCCAATTGAATGTTAATTGTCAGTAAAACTTAATTATTTAATTTTTTATATATGGTTTCATAAATGTTTAGAGTATTTGGAGATTACTTTATATGGTGTCATTTCTTTATTCATGTACAAACCTCATATATAATAAATATGTATATATTATACATTTATTCCATAATCATAATTATATTATTCCATGTATTATTTATTTATAATATCTTATCAGCCATTTATTAATATTTTGTTATTAAAATCACTATTTTGGTGGAAACTGCTTCAGTTTTCAAGCATGTTTCAGTTCGAAAGTGATGGTTATTATACTTTGACATTGGCATTATTATTTAAAAAATTTAAATATTGGTATAAAAATAATATATAATAATTATATAAATATTTATAATCATTCAAAGAAACTATATATAGATAAATTAATTACAAAGTTTGTGAAGACGATAGGCTGTACGAATGCATGAATGTAGTTTTAATTTTTTTATTAATTTACTGAAAAATGTAAATAGTAATTATTTTTTAAAAATAATTATTATATCATATATATGTTATATATTAATTGTAATCATCATTAATACCCATCCATAAAATATGGTGATGAAAAATTAATTATATCGATATGTGGAGATGATGAACTGTACGTACACACAATCGATTCATTCACTTATTTTTTAATGTAAAATAGGGTGTATAATGGGGTTTTCATAATCATTATAATATTTAAGAATATTTCAGACACTGAATTTATTATTTTATTATAAAAATAACATATTTATAGGAGGTAATAATGATTAGAAAATGAAACTGATTGGTTAGAGAAATTACATCTTCTTTGAAATGTCTTCTTTAGATATCCTTTAATGGGATCTATAGTTGGTCTTTTGAGAATAAAAAACCTCTATATTTTTTATATGAATTTTTATATTTGAAAAAATTTGGGTATGGTTTATATAAAAGGCTCAATATAGTGTAAATAAGTGAGGGGAATGGGCCTTTTATAATTGAGGTGATGGGAACTTTTTGAATTTCTCAAAAGATAAATTTATAATAAATTCATTTTGTATAGAAAAATCTATAAAATCAAAATTTATTTTAATATAATATATGATAAGGTATTAATCTCATAAACCAATATATTTTAGACAAGTTTTGGTGTTATTTTAAACCATATTATTTTGACTAACCCTTAGTTAACCTATTATAATTTTAACAACGATGACAACTTTTTCAATATTAAAAGGTTTTAATTTTTACATATATGGAGTAAAATTGACCATAAATGGAAAATTTATTACAATTTAGACCATATATTAATATTTTTTTAAAAAAAATATTTTAATGATTTTAAATAATTTAATAATATATTAATCCCATAAAATATCATTATTTTTAATTTAGATACTATTCATTATTTTCAATTTTAAAAATATCAATCTAACTTGTCTAATTTGAAAAAACCATTTTATTATATCGCTAAAATGTCACGATGATCTATAGATTTCATGGATCACCTTAAATATCTAAAATTATATAACTTTTAATATTTTTAATACTATTCATTTTATTGTTCTCTTAATTGAATAATTACCACATCAACATTATATAGGAATTTTGGGTAATAATTTAATTTCTAAAAAATATAAATAATTTTCCATGTTAAAGGAAAATATTTTATATTTAAAAATATTATTAATTGTTTAACATTTCCTCTGTATAAAACAACATTAAAAATATTATAGTTATTAAAAAAAGAGCATGTCATGTTTGACTTTTGTTAAATAAAATTTGATAAAATTATTAATCCTATACAAGTGGCCACAAAAGGTTATAAATAAATCTATATCATGAAACTAATTTTATTAAGTTCATTATGATCACCTATATTTGTTAATAACCTTATTTTACCCCATGTGGACACATAATAGGTATTTATGACAAATATAATGACATTTTGTGACTTTCTTTGATTTAAATAATATATATGCTATTTTTAATGGAAATGTTTCCATTAAGAAATCTGATTTAGAACATTAGGTGTTAAGTGTAAAATTAAATTCATCCAATAATAAATATTATGAAAATTTGTGTACTTATCACTTATTTTTAGTCCATATTAACTTGTTTTACCCTCTACTGAGGCAACAAAATTTACTAAGGTTACTATTCATATTGACAAAAAATAAAAGTGAATTATTTAATAAATCTGGACCATATGATTCCAAATATCTAATCCATTTAAGAAAATTCAAAACACTTAATTTTCATTTTTAAAAAAATAAAATCTGTAAAATGCACTGAAAAAGTGTTTTTTAGAAAAAAGTGTTTTCTAAATTTGATATGTTTTTATAAAAAATTCAACAAAAAATCCATTTAAAAAACTGTAATAGAATTATTTTATAAAAAAATAAATTTATTATAATATAAAAAAAATCCAAAAAATAATTTTATCTTGTTAAAACGTTAAAATAAAATACACTTTTCAATAAAAATTAGTACTTTTCATTATTCCTTGAAAAAAAAAGTTTTCAGAAAATTTTGAAAAATAATTTTAAGATAATTTAGAAATTTTAAATTAAAAAAATAATTAAAATTTTCAAATAAAATTTCTATAACTTCTATAAATTAATATTCACTCATAAAAAATAAAAACTCATTTTTAAAGAAAACATGTTTAAAAATAAAAAAATTACATTACTAAAAATTGTGTGATCATTTTGTAAGCACTTACCAATACATTAATATTGAGTTATACCTTTATATATTTTCCTAAATTAGTATTTCTTATTTGTTCCCACCAATTCAAAAGTTAGGGTATAACTATTATGTAATGTTTTAATATTTCATGATCGTTCAAAACATGTTTTTTCATGCAATACAAGCTATGAAAGAAATATAATTATTTAATGATACATATTTCATAAAAATATTAGGGTGTCACATTATAACCCCCATAAAATGAATTTATTCAATGAAATTTGTCACTTGGATACAAATATATAAGGATACCTAAGCCTAATTATGTCATCAAGTTCCCACATATCTTTCTCAAATTGGTGGTATCACTATAAAACAATAACCAAATGAGGGGTTTTGCTTCATAGACCTTTCTCTCTACAATCCCAAATCTCTACCAGCTATTCTTCATAAGAGTGATATTTATCCATCCGTATGACCTATAAGTTTAGTACATGTGATGGATTAAGTATTTTTACTCTCATGATAGATAAATGTAACACATCATAAACATGAGAGAGATTTGGTGGATGTTTCAAATGATAATATAACTCCCGATATGATCAAATATTTCGAAGGGAGTTATATACCTTATGTTTAGTTAACCCTTATTTATTCCATAGTGTAATTCGTAGAAGGAAATTATAACCAACATTAAATTCTATAATGTTTGGTCTCTGAGGAGGACAATTATTTCATTACCCAAGAGACTTAGTATTAAAACATTTCCTTTGGGTTCCAACCATTGACTAAAACTAGAAATCATAATACGAGTAACACTAATCATAGTGAATAACAATATAATTTTGAAAAATATTTTATATAATTTTTAAATCAAAAAAACTTACTCTATGATACCTAAGGTCCAAACTAGGTCATTCATAATAATTATAAAAAATTTAGTATTTTATCATATACAAAGTCTTATCCCTAGAAATTTCCTAAATGTTTTATAACCCTAATATCCAATGATATTCTAAAAAATGTAATGATAATTACTATTATGACCTGATATTTTCATATAAAAATATTATATCTATTGAGATGAATATTTAATACATAACAATACTATCTATGCTAAAACTGTAAAGGTTTATTATCTATGGATATTATATATGAAATTTTCTTATTTTATAAAATATCTTCAACATATCCCAAAAAGATATTCTCACATAGTAATCCTCTTAGGAATATACTACCTAATCCATTATGCATCTCTTGATGAAGGAAATATAAGAAAATATGATCTCATATGGTCTATAAGGGTAAAAATATGAGATATCAATCCCTGATCTTATGAAATAAATGGTAAAAATATGGTTATGTGATCATGAACATGACTTGAAAAGTTTATAACCAACATTTTATAGATTATAAAAACAATTTATGGCATAAACAATATAATTTTGTAAAACATGGACCATAAGAGTGAGAAATCATCATTAATCAATCATGAACCATAACCTTATTCCATAAAAGTTTGGTACCATCATAAATGCAGAAAACCATTTCATATGTTAAGTTGAACTACCAATATCATCAACACAATGGATCATGACACACCTACTTCCCATAGTGGATCAAGATGCACCTATTTCCCATAGTGGATTAGGATACACCTATTTCCCAAATTATATCAAGCCCATCATATTTTTTCCTATTTTTATATCATGAGATATAATGATTTAAGAAATGTATTAGAGGGAGATTTTGGTCTAATGTCACATAATGAAAAACATAATTTTGTGTGCCATAGGATCATAAATAATTAATCATATTAAATCCTATTAAAATAAATGGGGTTCATAAAAACTTCATCCTTCTATGAACCATGGAAATGAAATGGGTTTCAAAAACATTTCATCATAGCATAACTCATAGAAAAGTAATGGTATTTATAAACATCATGCCATAATAAACCTGAACCATCCAGAGAAAGAATAAGGATGGTTTCCTTGTATCATATATCAATTAAAGAATAAGTAACTTCAAATAATTTTTATTATATGTAAAATTATTTTTAAAGGTCACATGAAATAATTCTTGATGCAAATATCCTTTCCATTTTGAAATCTATATTTAAAAGACACACAATTACAAAGGAAAACATTTTATGTAACACCTCGATTTTTTGGGACAATTTTTTAATTAAATTAATTTATTTGATGTTTTGTGTTACACTATACACTAATTTAAAATTTATTTATATTCTACACCATGATAATCTTATCTTACACAAAAAATTTACTTGGATTGTGTTACACACAACATTGAGATTCTTTGAAACATCATTTAATTGTTAGAATTATTTAAACAAGATATTTATAACCTAGATGTTAATTTTTTTTATATTATTAGTAATTAATAATTTTAAAATATTATTTATAAAGGGTTTATATAGATAAATCATATTGATAATAAGTTATACAATTGTTTTAGTAAAGAATTTACATGTCAATACTATCTTCCTAAAATAACTTCTTCTTATTTACTTCTGTGAAAAATAATAAATTTAATTTTATACACTTTTAGAAATTTTATTTTATAAAATAAAAATTATTTTTACTACATAATGTAAAAATTATATTAGGGTTAATTTTTGTGATTTTTCTAAGAAACTTAATTTTTGGATGAATAATGAAAAATACTAAATTCTAATTCCAAATTTCTTTTTAATCTAATTTATTTTTATTGTTAAATTATAATTTATTTTGGTTTTAAAGTTAAAATAGACAAATTATACATCTATTAATACAATTTAGGTAATTGGAATCATTTTTATATTGAATTTATATATGAATGATTAATGAACATTTGAGCATTCTCACTTTAAAAACCTGATTTCTCATCATGTCTGTGGGATTAGAATTACACTTAATTTTACCTCTCCTATGAAATGAATTGTAAAAAATAGACATAAAAGGTTGTAATAAGCATAATATTTAGAGCATAATAATATAAATTTTCGTAAAAAATCCCTCAATGTGTTCTCTCGGTATGTTTCGGGTGTGATTGTAAATGTTGACAAAGCTAGATGACTCATTGTCAGTATAGTTGGTGTTTTCTGAAAATAGGTTTTTAAGGTGCATTATTCCCCTATGTTTGCCAAATTTTTGGGCCTCAAAATTTTGATTTTTTTGGTAATTTAATGTTTTCTTCATAAGATTAAATAGTGTAATGAATGGGGAACGAAATCAACAAAGGAAGAGAAATGGGGAGCCTGGGACATGGACCAGATACCATGTTAGGGAAAAGTGCATAATCACGTACCGGGCAGTGAGAACAGTACACAAATTAGCAGAAATGGTTCACAACAATGGTTTGCAGTGAAGGGCTTGAAATATGTGGAAGGAATGATGGTTCATGGTATGAATGAAGAAAATGACGCCACACATAAGCAAAGGTAGTATGCGGACCGCCATGGAAATTTGGTTCGTAGAATGGGTACTGTTCTTGGTAGGAGGATCGATATGTGGTGGAGGCTATACTGAATCAATGATTTGGTAAATTTTGGATTAGAGGATTTTTTGGATATCTTTGCCTATATAAGGAGTGCTAATCCCACCGATTAGAGATAGATCTAATATCATTATAGAACAACAATTTTATCTTAGAATTTGGAGAAGTCTGAAGGAAGTTAATGAGGAGAATTCCATGAAGGCTAAAGTGGTTCGCATAGAAGAAATTCCTATGATGGTTTTTGTGAGAAACTATATCCCATAAAGACATGGTATATGGAGGAAGAAGGCACAATACACAAGTTGTTAGAGAAGGTAGTCCATGAACAAATAATAGTTTGCATAGAGGGTGATTCAGAGAGGAGGTTCGCAGTGTTGGTACAAAAAGGTGGTACATGACTATGAAGGAAGAGGGGTCTGCAAACAAAGGGTGGTTCAAGGAAGAGGAAAGGGTACGTGGAAGAGATATTCCGCATACCAAACCCAGCACTCAGTATGTGGGAGAAGAAGGTGGTTTTTGGTTTTCTCAAGGAGGCTTAAAAAACTTCAAATTAGCTTTCGAAATTACTTTCCAGTACCTATCAGTACTCGGTAGGTTAGACTTCATATATGGGTGAAAAAGTGACTTCAACAGAGAATTTACCTAAAGTTGAGGGTGCATGAATTCATGAAAATAAAGGGACCTATATGTCCATAAACTGTGCTTGACCTACAAGTCTATAAACTAGGAGTGAACTCTTTTCCAAGAGTAGTTAGTGAATGAAGAGGAAGATGATGACCCTTTCCACCAGCAGTGATCTAGAGAAAGAGGCATAGGGAGTGACCCTTTGGAATGCAGTGAGTAGACCCTTAAACTGGTAAAGGCTGTGATCCTAGGCGTAAAAGTTATTCTCCAAACATTGTACTCATTATTGGCAATGAGCCTTAGTGAATTTGGTACATCAGCACACCACCATTGCATGCTCCTTGAACGTAGCCCATTGAGGTTGCACCACGTAAAAATTGTTTTGTCTCATGCATGATTTAAATTATGTTAACACTTTTCAAAGAGAATGAGAGAGAAGTGAGTTTTTCTTAATGATGGAAAAAGATCCTAAGGGGAGGAAATTTTAATCTGTCATACCTTGATTCACCCCCTTCTTAGGGTATTTGACCTAGTGGACCTAACAATTGGCATTAGAGCGAAAGGTTGGAAGTCAATTATTATCTCTCAGAATAAGAAATGGAGGTGGTTAATCCTAAAGGAATTCCAATATTTGATAGAAATAATTTTCAACTATGGAGGAATCAGATGAAACACTACTTATGATTAGTAGGGATGGATGTCTTCACAGTAGCTGTGCATGTAATATCAACTGACATTAATAGTTGTGATTTATGAGAATATAAAATATGGGAATTGGATGATGATGCTAAAGGGATCAATGCCTTAAGGTAATCCCTGTAAAATGTAATTTATTTGAAGGTGATGTCCTATAAAATATCACATGCTATGTGGAAATTTTTTTGGACATTTATGAGGGTGACACAAAATTATGAGAAGAAAAGATGCAGGTTCTGTGGAAAAAGTGTGAAGATCTTAGAATAAACCCCAATGAGACTTTTGACACATTATTTAATAGGGTAAATGTTATTGTGGAAGACATGAGGGGTCTTTGAGAATTCATTAAAGATATAAAGATTGTGAAACACATCTTGAGGAAACTTCCAGCACAGTTTAATAATAAAGTTTCAGTATTGAAAGATAAAGAACTGAAAGAGCTGACACTAGATAACCTACACAGTACCCTTATATCATATGAAATGAGAAATGATAATAATGTTGCAGTGGAAAAGGGGAAGTACAAAGAAGTGGCATTCAAGTCCATGAATAATCTCTCTGTTGAAGATAGTTATGGGGAGGAAAAATAGGATAATTTCATGTCATTTCTCTCCTCAAATCTACAAAGGGGAAAAGGGATGTTCAAAGATAAACTATCATTTTCATGATTTAGATGTGGAAATAATAGGAATTTTGTAGTAAAATGTCCTAAGAAGTTTGATGACAAAAATGAAGACAATGATAAAATTCCCCAAAAGAATTATTCATCAAACAATAAAGGTAAGAGAAGTACTAAGATAAATTTCGTCAAAAAGAAGAATCTACTTTCAAAGGAAGATAAAAGTTTGAAAGAATCTAAGGAAGAAGAGTTAGAGGATTGCATGGATCATAAAGTAGATAATTTGGTGGCAGTTGTTCATAATTCATTAATAAGAGAAGAAAGTAACAATGAATAAGGAAAAATTTAAAGAAGAGTTGATCATTAAGCTGAATTAGAAGATTCCTTTGAACGGGTAGATATTTTGAGAGCCAAAAAAAAGAAAGCTATCAAAGTTATTCATGATTACAAACTATATATGTAGCAGTAGGAAAGAAGAGAATTATATGTTGAATTTAGAAATTTAAAAGATGAGTTCTTCAAAGCCAAAATGATTAGAAAACGTGGTTGAGTAAAAACTCAATATTTTAGAACATGAAATAGAAGTAGTTATTTTGACTGAAATTGGAAAAGATCAAATAAAAAATATCAAAGACCTAGAAGAGGAATTTACCAGTCTGTGACAAATAGTTTAAGATTAGGTGAAACTATTAACTCCCAATTCAACACCAGGAAAGAAGATTATATATGTAACATAGAATATGAGTTTTGAGAAGCATGGTCTAGAAGAATAAAATAAACAATCAACTCTGAATGATAAGGCTGGTATGAGGATTGATCTAAAATAGAAAGAAGTTAAGGTTCAAGTCAGACCAAAAGAACCCACTCCAAGATTGAAGATTTATTTGGGTAATAAGAAGAACCAAAAGATTCATAGAACCCAAGGAATAACTAGTGGTGCATCGTTGCCATATGGGAATGTAACTCACATAAGATGCTATTGTTGTGGTAATACGGGACACTCACAAAAATGTATGTTTCATAGAAAAGAGGTACCAAAGGGAACAATAAAAATAGAGGTGGTCAAACGGAACTCAAAATTCTAGGTCATCATTTGATGGTCTTTGTTTCAAGTGTAAAGGACTCAGACACATGGAAAGATATTTCACATCAACAATGCAGAGAAATGTACTGCAGCAGACTGAATTTGTTCATATGAAGCAGGAAAATGTATCACCAAGAGAGCTAAAAATTCAAAAACCAATTTTCATATCTATAAGTTGAAGATAGTCTATCATATACTGAGAAAGATCAAGATTATTATTCTATGTTGGGTATGAATTAAAAAAAATGGGTAAAAAAGAAAAGGTTTGAGTAGGAAATGGTTATAGAAATTGTGTTCAAGGCATCATATCACACTAAGATATGAATCATTAAAAGTGGATGCATCTCCCATATGACAGGAAATAAGGATCTAGTGACCAGAACCAGGTACGATACAGACGGTATCGTAATATTTGATAATGATGAGGGCTAGAAAATTATTGGTTCAGAAAAATCCATGTTTGGAGGAAAATACATGAGACAAGAAGATGTCTTGGTTATTTAAGGGGTTAGTCACAACTTGCTTAGTGTCAGTCAATTGTGTGAGTCAGGGCATGCCATAAGTTTTTCCAATAAATTATATATCATTAAGAAAAAGGATGGTGATGTTGTATTGCAAGGAATTCATGCAAAATGGAATATCTACCTCGTGATTGGAGAAGAATATATGATATTTCTATCCATGGATAAAGAAAACAAGTTATGAAATAAGCATCTTGGCCACATAAACCAAGAGACCTTGGAAGATCTTATGAAGCATGATGCTACTCAAAATATCTTGAGATTATCACATGATTGTACTCATACATGCAATTTATTCCAAAAAGGGAAGATCATTTGAAATACATATAAGCCAAAGGATCAATAGTGAACAAGATTACTTGAGATGGTGCATATTGATGTGTGTGGGCCAATTTTTCCAAGGGATATTGATGGGAGGGGATATTATGTTCTCTTCATTGATGACTATAATAGAATGGAATGTGTTTCAATAATCACCCACAAATATGAAGTGTTTAGTTACATTACAAGATATCGATAGGAGTGTGAGAATATCCTTGTTAAGAAAATTTGGATGATTTAGATAGATAATAGAATAGAGTTCACAAATATCCAAGTGGTGGATTATCTCGAGAAACATAGGATATGGAATCGTGTTTCAGTGGTAAGAACTCCTCAGTATAATGAAGTAGTTGAGAGAAGAAATTGAATTGTGAGAAACATGGCTATAACAATGCTCATTAAGAAAGATTTTCCAGAAATGTTTTCAAAATATGCAGTGATAAAATAAGTCTACACATCAAACAGTTCCTTATTGTGCGTAAAATAATAGGAGACTCCGTGCGACCAATGGTATGAAAAGAAGCAATAATTAAAATACATTAGAGTCTTTGAAAGTAAGTGATTTATTTTTAATAAGGAGAAATATAGGATGTTTTAATCTCATGGAGGTGAATGGATATTTCTTGGCTACTCGAAGAAGAGAAAATCATACAAATTTTTAATAAGTGGATAGGGAAGATTATTGAAAACCATGATGTAACCATAGTATAGAATGAGAAGAATCTTTAGAAAATACGTGATCAGTCTCAAGAGGATAGTAACGAATAGATAAGAAGACCATGAGATGCTCCAGTTCTATAGATTGATTTAGAAGAAGACTCAAATAGTGAGAATGATGATAATAAATCAGTGTCTGCATAGATATCAATAGAAAGAGATGAAATTGATAGACATAACATAATTGGTGATACAAAATCAATAGTTTAAATAAGGAGGATTAAGTATCTACAACAAGAATCATACTTATCACAAGTGAATCATAAATTCTTTGACAACGTAGTTGGAGATGAGAATTGGGTTCAAGAAATTAATGAATAGCTTGACCAAATTGAGAAGAATCAGACACAGTAAATTGTTTCGAGACCCACAGACAAGAATTTCATCGAGGATAAATGAGTATTTTATAACAAAATGAATGAATATGGTGTTGTGATTCGAAAAAAATCATGAATTGTATTAAAAGGATACTCTTAGATAGAGGGTATTTATGTTAATGATACATTTGCACCTATTACAAGGCTAGAGAAAATCAAATTATTCTTGGAAATAGTAGTGTAAAGAAATTTTATTATTTTTCAGATGGATGTCAAGTCAAAATTTTTGAATGGATTTCTAGAAGAATTATTTTACATTGATAATATATATGGTTTTCTCATTCATGAAGATAATAACAACGTTTTCAGTAGAAGAAATATTTATATGGTTTAAAGTAAGAACAAAGAGCATAGTATTAAAGGCTTGATCAACTTTTGAAAAAGATTGGTTTCTAGTGTGGAGGAGTTGATTAAAATATGTATTTCAAAAAAAAAACAATAGTCAAAGGATGATGGTTTTGGTTTATATTGATGACATAATCTTTAGTAAATCCGATGAAGCACAATGCATACCGATTTCTGAATTCATGAAAAGCATGTTTGAAATGTCGATGATTGGTGAGCTAACATTTTTCCCTACCTTATAGGTGATGAAAGGAAGGAATGAAACTTTTATTTCCCAATATAAATATTCTAAGGAGGTATTGAGAAGGTTTTGAATTGATGATTCCAAAGAGATGAAGACTCTGGTCTTTACCCGGTTGAAATTATCAAGGGATGATGAAGGAAATATATTTAATATCATGGAATAAATACAAATCATTGGAAGTATGTTATACCTAACAAAGAAAAGGATTGAAATTGTGTTTTCAACTTGAAAAATAGTGAGCTATCAGAAAAAAAAAATGAGAACCACATGATTGTAGTGAAAAGAATAATTTGGTATATCAAAGGCACAATGGATTTTCACATAATGTATAATGAAAAATCTCAGCCAGAGTTATTGGGATATACAGATGCAGATTGGGCTGGTTCTGCAGATGACAGGAAATCAACTTCAGGACATACCTTTTATCTTGGAATATTGTTTATTTCTTGGTTAAAAAAGAAACAAGATTTTATTTCATTAAGAAACGCAGAATCTAAATATATTATGGCTACACAAACATGCACATAGTTACTATGGATGGAGAATTAACTTGATGATATGGTATTGAATGTTAAGTCTCTGATTGGAATCCATTGTGATAATTTATGTGCTATATATCTGATTAAAAATCTAGTTCATCACTCAAGGTCAAAGCACATAAAAATAAAATATCATTTTATCAAGGAGAAGGTGGAGTAAGAGCTTGTTAAGTTGGAGTATGTGCCTATAGAACAACAAGTTGTAGATATTCTCACAAACTTGTTACCCAAAGAAGCATTTGATAGACATTGACTAGCTCTAGGAGTCTAGTAGACTCCCCACACTTGAAAAAGTGTGGATGTGGGACCCTATCTCCCTAAGGTATGATGTGTCTTTCTCTATTATACTAATATGTGTTCTTTATCCTGTTTTAGACAACCTTAAAGTGCCCTTAGGGTTCATTGAAAAAGGGGGATAAAGTGTGACTATTCTAGGGGGATAAGAGACATGGGGAGAAGCTGTTAAGTGGAGTATCAAGATAGTTGGAGTAGAAGTTGATATAAAGCTACATGGAGGAGCTGTAACATAGGGGGGGGGTATTAAATCCAATGATGCTAGAAGTGATCAATCAAAGATTACATATCACAACAGCTGCGGTTTGTGATGAAATCAGTTGATTAGTTTCAAGAGATGGTGTTAGGAATGAAGTGATTCATTGATGAACTTTTCATTATACTCTTGTTTCTCATGCTGAGCATAACACATGTGGGCTTAGAGTATGTGTTGAGTGAATCCTTTTTTTTCCTATTTTAGTCGCATAAAGTGAATGCAGGTTGAAGAAGGTTGGAGCCTTAATGAGGTATAAAAATGTAAAGAGTTGTTGTAAGAAGAGTTTTCAACAAACCCATAAGGGGATATTATTGGGAAAAAAATCCCTCAATGTATCCTCTTGATACTTTTTGGGAGTGATTATATTTTTTGAAAAATCTAGATGACCGCAGATGAGTATGGTTGGTGTTTACTGAAGACATGTTTTTAATGTGGCGTAGTTTCCCAGTGTTTTCCAAATTTATGGGCCTCAAAATAAGTAATTTGTGTTTAGAAATATAAGGATTTATTTATAAGACTAAATTGTGTGAATAATGGTGAAAGAAATTGGAAAAATAAGAGAAACACCGAGCTTGGGACATAGACCACGTACCATGTTCGAGAATGGTGCGTGACCATATACCAGGAAGTGGGAACGACACACGAAGAGATGAAAATGGTTCATGGAAATGTTTTTCTGTGAAGGGCATGAAGTATGTGATAGGAATGTTGGTTTGTGGTATGGTAGAAGAGAATGGCACCATGCTAGAGAAAAGGTAGTACATGGGCTGCCATGAAAAAATGGTTCATGTAATGGGTGCGGTTCGTGGTAGGAGGATCAGTATGTGGTGGATGCTATACCAAATCAAATATTTGGTAAATCTTGGATTAGAGGATTTTGCATATATTATTACCTATATAAGGAGTGATAATCCCAACGATTAGAGAGAGAAAATATCATTACAGAAAAACTATTTACTCTAATAATTCAGAAATTTCTGAAGGAAGTTCGCAAGGAGAATCCCATGAAGGCAAAAGTGGTTCGCACGAAATAAAATACGCTGAATGTTTTTGTGGGGAAATTTAATCCTAGAAAGGATGAAGTACATAGAGGAAGAAGGTGTGGTACATAGGTGGTTAGATAAGGAAGTTCACAAACAAATAACAGTTCACATATAGATGGTTATTCACAGAGGAGGTTCAAAGAGTCTATATTCAAAGGTGATACACGATTGTGAAGGAAAATGAGTCCACAGATGAAGGGAGGTTCACAAATGTGGAAATAGTATACAGAGGAGGTGTTCCTTGTACCAAACCCAGTACTCAGTACAAGGGAGAAGTATTTGGTTCAATGGTTTTTCAAGGAGGCTTTCAAAAGCTTAAAATCAGTTTGTGAAAGTATTTTCTGGTACCTAGTAGTAGCTGGGAAGTTGGACTCCATCTACGTGTGAAAGAAGGACTTCAACATAGTATCTACTTAAAGTTGAGGATGCATGAATTCATGAAAATGAAGGTACCTACATGTCCATAAATTGTGTTTGACCTACAATTCTATAAACTATGAGTTTAATCTTTTATGAGAATAGTGAGTGAAGGAAGAGGAAGACAATGAACCTTTCCACTAGTAGTGAGCTAGAGAAAGAGGCATAGGGAGTGTCCCTTGGTAATGTAGTGAGAAGACCCTAAACCTTGTAAAGGCAGTGAGCCTGGGCATATAATATCTATACCAAACATTGTACTCATTACTGGAAGTGAGTCTTAGTGAATTGGGTACATCGACACACCTATGTTGTATGCTCATTATACATATCCCAGTGATGGTGAACCAAGTAAAAATTGTTGCGTCTCATGCATGATTTAAATTCTGTTCATACTTTTCAATGAGAACAAGAGAGAAGAGAATTTTGTTTAATGAAGAAACAAGATCCAAAGGGGAATAAATTTTAATCTGTCATACCCTGACTCACCCCCCTCTCAGGGTATTTGACCTAGTGGACCAAAAAATCAACTTAATTTTTGGTAAAAAATATTAGTGAATGTGATTATGATTAATTACAAAGATGAAGGTAAAATTAAGCTTAACAAGTAACTAAGAGATAAAATTAAGGGACAAAATAACCTAAAAACTTGTCTAGAATACAATTTATGGATATATTTTAGAAATAAAACTTTCATTAATGGGTTTGGTTGTTTTTATGAATTTTTTAAGGTAAAAATGTACGTATACCTAACTTGTTTTAAAAAATGCAAAGTGCATCCCCTCCCTCTCTTATAAAATGCCATAAACTCTCCCATTATCCATACATCTCAAACCACTTAAGTTCAAAAAATAACTTCCCAATTAACTTTCTAAAATCCCTCCCTTCCTCATTTAATCCTCTATTTTGGAATAAATATAACCAGGTAAGCCCTTTGGTGAAAATCAACAGGAGTTACCCAAAGTAGTGGCAACATCCTTCCTCAAGCTCATTTGCTTTATTTTCTTTCTCTAATACCTAAATTATTCTTATTACATGAATAAATAATAGAATAATTATCTAAAATATATTGAAATTTTGTTATTATAAGGGGTTTACCAACACTAATAGACACTTCCATCTAATGGGTAATGCACTTTCTTTGTTGTGTACGGTGAACTACCACCTCACAAAATGATGTTGTTCATTTTTCCTTTACCAACTCTCAGAGTTGGGTATTATTGTGGAAAATATATTTTTATATGATATATATGATATATATTATGTATTTAATAAATTTTAATTATTATTTATCATAGACCTTCATTATTTCCATTTTTTTATTTACGATAATTTTGTTTGGGGAAGTGTGGACTATTGCCTCCTCAATGTGATGTGATTCGTTCACACACTACATGGAATGTATTAAGGATGTGTTTAGTGAAATTATATGATATATATAAAATATTAATGTTACTATAATTATATATATCTACACAAATATATGTTATTTACTTTCTTTCATTCAATATGACATAAAAAAATAGAAACCGTGTTCATGCATACATATGACTAACTGTGTCCATGAATGGTGTATTCTATTTCATATTTATATATTTTATAGATTATTATAACTAAATATATAATGAATATACATGATATTTATATCATGTTTTATATTTTTTAAATCATGATATGAGTATTTGGACAAAAAATATAACAAATTAAGACATAAGTAAAAAAGAAAGAGGATATTACCTGAAGAAAAACCTTAACTTAGAGTCCTTAATAAACAGGAAATATAAAGTCATAATCTAATCATATTTGGTATTATATATAAGAATATGATTCTTTAAAATATTTATAATAAATTTATATTTATTATATAGTAGGATTTTATGAGTTCGAAGAGAGTCAAGACATAAGGTAAGGGGATTTCTATTCTCATTTTCATTTCTCAGAGATTTATGCCTTATTCACAACTCATATATTTTTTGTGGTGATTATACTACCCATAAATATATTCTATGATTTTTATCCTTATGTTTATGTGTATTTAAATATCCATTTTATTATATATATTTCATGGGTTTTATGTTTCAATAGTTACCAAATCTGTAAAGTGAATTTGTCTTAATTTTCCTTATTTGAGACACAATCCATAAACTTTAAGAACCATGTTTTTAAAAAACATATTCCATTATGATATCTTAATCTCATTTTCAAGGAAAAATTATTTTACTATTTTTATGTTTTTCAAATTCCATTATAATTTTTCGAAGTATTTATAAAGAAATGGTTTTCAAAAATGTTTTCAAGATTCATTTTCAAAGAAATGGTTTTCAAAATGTTTTCAACTTTATTTTATATGTATTAAAATAAAAAAAATTTCAAAATGTTTTCATGTTTTTATTATATGTTTTGAGATTTTGTTTTCAAAAGGATTTATGTTTTAGAATCATTTTTTTAATGAAAGGATATTTTTCCACAAGTTTTTTAAAAGGATATTTCAAAATTATTTTCCATCTAAGATGGATCCATTAGTGTCACTCATGTCCTTCCATGAAATGATATAAAGGATCCATTCATATTATTTCTTTTAATGGTTTATTTTTTATGAAATTATGTTTATAAAACTTATTTCTCTTTTATGGGTTATATGAAACTAGTTTCTATTTCACGGGTTATATACTTATGAAACGTCTTTCTCTTTCATGGGTTATATACTGATGAAAACTGTTTCTTTTCTTGGGTTATGATTTGATTAAATGATTATGATACCTATTTTTTTTCCACATGATATAATATTATTAAATTTTTATGAAAACAATTTAATTTCATCGGTTATGATAGTATGTTTATTAAACCTATCTCTTTTTTTGGGTTATGATAGGATGAAAGTTTTATTATCATGTGCTACATGTATGAATGATTTTATTATGAGATGGGTGAGACATATATCTCTCTATAAAATTAATTTTTTAAGGATTTATATCTCATGATGTAATAATGGTAATCATTTTAACGGGTTTAATCCACTATGGGAAGATGGGGAAACCCAATCACATATAAGGAAAGGACATCAACTGGGGATGATGGTGTGTCCCGACCAATAGGTGTAATCACTATGAAAAATGAAGATGGGGAAACCCGATCCACTATGGGAAGATGGGGGAACCCAATGCACTTTGGGAATATCGAGGAAGAAAATCCCTCATAAGGAAATGAATTTCACCAGGGATGGTGGTGTTTCCCGACCAGTAGGTGTAGTCCCCATGAAGTGCCCTGATAAGTTCTAACAAGGCATCTTGACTGATAGGGAATGATATTAAATTTTTATATGTATTCCAAAATTCTATGTACTATTACTATGTAATTATTTCATAGATTATTCTCTTGTTTCCATTATGATTCATGTCTTATAAACTATAAATATTTATTCCATGATTTTTGTTTATGATCTTTGATATGTAGGGCATGCTATTCTAATGTCATGACCCCATTAACATACCATTATGATTATGTTTATCCTTACATATCTCCCTTGTTTACCCTTACTGAGAATCTAAGCTCCCCCCCTTTTATGTTTCCTTACCCAAGATATGATGATACCTATTAAGTTTGATGTTTCTAAGAAGGGCGATATTCCTGAAGAACCCATTGGTAGATAATGTATATCAATTATGTACCTGTGTTTTTGTTACCATGTTTCCAAAGGCACTAGACTAATATTATTGTTGGGTATATTTTTGTATAATGTATTGGGTATTCTACAAAATTGATGTAATATTAATGTATGACAAGAGAGGGTTTCTATAGTTGGTATAAAAGATATTTTTTAGTTAAATTTTGGAAACTAAGATGAGAAAACCTTAGTGATAACCCTAAGGACATGCTTGAGGATAAGTATAAATATGAGTAAAAGTATAGGAAAATGTCCTAGAATTTTGGTAAAGGATAAAGTAAGTGGTTTCTTAGAATTAATCCCTATCTGGATACTACGAGTTAGTGTGGTTCTAGAAAAAAAATGTACTTAGTAGTAACAACTCCGACATGGTGCATCGATCCTGACTCGTGCATAAGCTAATACACAACAATGGGTCTTACTGTGTACCGGGTTTGAAACTCCCAGGTGTATTATTTGAGAATTCACAAACTCTTCACATACAATCATGAAGTATTTAAAAATAATCTATCTATGAATAACCTAGGATAAATATAGGGTTTCATCTATTATGGAATGTGTCATAATTTAAAGACCCTTTAAGTGGTTTTACATGATTATGTGGTACATTAATATGAAAACAGTTTCTTAATCTATGATTTTTGGTATTAGTCAATGTATGAAACCTAAATGAACCACATTAATAGTGATTTCAATGTACAATGAAACGATTTTTCTCATGATCATCCAAATGATATGGGAGATGGAATGAAAGAGCTCATTTCTATGCTCAGACATATTTCTCAATCTATGAATCATACTGAGATTCCAAACAAGAAAAAGAGGGAACAATATTCTATTAAGTCTTTCATGAGGAAACTTACACCTTATTTCAATAGGTATTATGATCCACTTATTTCTGAAAAATATATCAGTTACACTAAAAATATATTTTCCGTTCTCTAGTGTTTAGAGCATGATAAAACCATTCTATCTATTTATTAGTTAGAAGGTGAAGCAGAGAAATGATGGAATCTAATAAAGAATACAAGGAAGCAAGATGATATTCAATACATGAATTAGGATGATTTTGATAACTTATTATTCAATAATTATTTTCCTCGTGTTCTTTTAATGAAGATGGAAAAGGATTTCCATGAGTTTAAGAAAAAGGATGAGGCTAATTTCACAAGACTTGTGATGTATGATTTTAGAATTATTATCCAAACCGAAATTCAAGATGATAGGTTCTTTAGTGGATTAAAGCTAAGTCTTAGAAGGGCGTTGTCCATAAGATACTTTAATATCTATGAAGATATTGTGTGTTGTGCAATAAAAGTTGAAATGAAGGTTGGAGTTACATATATATCTCATGGTTTTAATAAGAAAATGAATATTAGGTTCAAAAGAAAGTCTAAAATCTAGGAAGAGAAGAATATGAACCTTTATTCATGGTCCAAGTGTGGAAATAAACATAGAGGAAATTGTATTATGGGGTCTAACAGGTGTTTTAAGTGTGTAAGGGAATCCCATAACGCAATTTATTTCTTCAATGATGGGAAGAAGTTGGTCAATGATGCAAATATAGTAAAAGACACACAGAATAGACTTCCAACACTTCAGTTCTTCATGTGAAAGGAGGATAGGGATTATGCTAACCAGTTCTAAAACCCAAGGCTTAGTGATGATGATCAGAATCATAAACCTATTAAATTAAGGGACAAGAGAAAATATCATGCGGTCACTATTTTAAACGAGGGGTGCGATAATGATATGGTGAAAGGTACACTTACCATCCACTCTAGAACTGGCAATGTATTATTTGATTTTGGATCTACCCACTATTTCATATCTAAAGAATTTTCTAAGGGTATTAATATTCCAACCATGTGATTAGATGTGGAATTAGCATTGAAACCCCTTAATTGTACAATGATTACATCTCAAATATATGATTCATCTTTGGTTAAAATTTGTGGGAATTTGATTCCTGCAAATCTTGTAAATCTTTTTTTTGTTGAATTTGATGTCATATTAGGCATGTATTGGATTTATATGCATAAATCCCACATAAATTGTTAAGGAAATAAAGTTATATTTTATATTTCCAACCAACCTATGATCATCTATCAATGTGATGATAAGTATGAACTTCTTATGAAGATTACATATAGTGTATGAGTCTTAATTTCAATTAAGAAGGTGTGTTTGTCTCAAATGTTTAGGGAGAAAATTAATATCGATAATATGCCTATTTTTCTGGAATTTTTGGATGTGTTCCTAGAATATTTTCCTAGACTTCCACTAAAATGTGAAGTTGAGTTCTCGATAGAACTCATAAATGGTTCCACAAAAATTTCAAAGACTCCCTAGAGAATAAACCCAATTGAGTTTCAAGAATTATAAAGAAACTCCAGGAAAACATTGATAAGGGATTCATTTGGTTATGTGTGTCACCTTAGGGTTCCCCTATCATCTTTGTGAAAAATGATAATTGATAAATGCGACTCTACATTGATTATCAGTATTTGAACAATATCACAATCAAGAAAAATTATCATATTCCTCCTATTGATGACTTGTTTGATCAACTGTATGGAGCTTAATACTTTTCCAAGATTGAACTTCATTCTGGATATCATCAATTGAGGGTCAAGAAATAGGATATACCTAAGAATAAATTATGTACATTTTTTGGATACTATAAATATATAGTGATTCTATTTTATCTTAGTAATTCCCCTACTATATTCATGGATTTGATTAATATAGTCATTAGAGATTGCCACTATTAGTTTTTGATAGTCTTTATAGATGATATTATTATCTATTCAAATAGAAATTAAGAGTATGAAGAATACTTTAAAATTGTACTAAAGACCCCAAGGAAGGAGAAATTGTATTAAAAATAAAATGTGTTAATTTTGGATGCAAAAGGTTTCATTTTTAGACCACATAATCTCAAGATATGGTATAGAAATAGATCCATAAAAGATGAAGGCTATTGAATTTTGGCCTAGAATAACCATAGTGACTGATATAAATAGTTTTATGGTTTTATCTTGATATTGTCAACAATTTACTGATAATTTTTCATGCCTATCTAATACTCTTACCATTTTAACTTGAAAGGGTGCCAAGTTCTTTTGGACAGATGAATGTGAGGAAAATTTCAAGGAACTAAAGAGATGGCTAGTCAGCCCACATGTGTTTACATTACCCTATAGTGGATAAGGGATTTTAATCTATAGTGATGTATCAAACAAGGTATTAAGATTTTTTTATTAGGCATAATAACAAGTTTATTGATTATGACTCTCAATAGTTGAATATTTACAAATAAAATTACCGAAATTATGATTTGGAGTTAGGAGTGGTATTTTTTTACTTAAATATATGGATGAATTATCTTTATGAAAAAATGTGTGATATATATACCAATAATAAAGCTTTGAAATATATATTTACATTGAAGGAGTTGAACATGTTCTGGAGAATAAGGTTATAGCTGATAGAGGATTATGATTTCTCAATACATTACCACTCTGTAAAAGTAAACAGGGTGGATGATGCATTGAGTGGAAAGGATCATGCAAGCTTATGCATGAATAGGATTGAAAAAGATCTAATATTTCTATATTTTCAAAGAATGGATATATAAATCTTGAAGGAAGGGGGAAACTATTATCTTTATCAACGGAATTTTTAACCCTATATCTAATTGAATATTAAATAGATACTAAAGGAAGATTTAGAGATGAAAAAGAAGGTTAGATATATTTCTTAGTTTAACCTAGGTTGAAATAATAATGTTTAGGAACTATGTATTTCTTCTTTCCATACTAGATTTAAAGAAGGATTTATTGGAGGAATATCAAAGTTTTTTATTATATTTTCATCCTAGAAGTATGAATATGTATAGAGACTTTAAATAATACATTTTGTGGGATGATATGAAGAGGTATATTGCTGAGTTTTTATCTTGGTTCTTGTTATTCTAGAAAGTTAAGACAGAAAGACAAAAATATAAGTGGATGTTGTATTGATTACACATAACATAATGGAAATGTGAGAACATCGCTATAAATTTTGTTATTGGACTCCAGAAAACCTCTAAAGGGTTTAATGATATATGGGTTGTAGTTGACCACCTTACTAAGTCATCACACTTCATTCCTATCAGAGAATACTTCTATATGGATCAGCTAGCTAGGATATACATTAAAGAAGTTGTAAAGTTTCATGGAGTAACACATTATATTATATATGATTGGGATTTTTGGTTTACATCAATGTTATGGAAAAGCCTTCAATAATGACTTGATTTATAATAGAGTTTTAGAAATTCTTATCATCCTCAAATAGATAGTCAGTCTGAAAGAACAATTCAAACACAAGAGGATATGTTAAGTTCTTGTTCATTGGATTTCAAAGGTGGTTAGGATCAAAACCTTCCTCTATTTGAGTTTTCTTACAACTATATATTTCACTTGAAAATTATGATGGCTCTTTATGAATCCCTCTACGTGAAGAAATGTAGATATCCAACTTGCTGGGATGAAGTTGGAGAAAGAAATCTATTGGGACCCGAGATTGTTGAAGAAATGGAAGATAAAGTTAGAGCCATACAACAACATATCTAGAAAGATCAAAGTCAGTATAAAATTTATGTTGATAACCATCAATGTGAGCTATAATTTAAAGTTGGTGAGAAGGAGTTTCTATGAACTTCTCCATAGAAGAAGTTTATGAGGTTCAGGAAGAAAGGGAAACTAAGCCCTTGGTATATCAACCCCTTTGAGATTCTTGACCATATTATAATGATAGAATATCACTTAAAACTTCTTAAAAATATGTCTCAAGTCCATGACATGTTTCATGTATCTCACCTCAATAAGTATATACCTAAACCTTCACATGTGTTGAACTTAGAGGTCATACCGCTGGAGCATGATCTTTCTTAAAAGGAACAACTAGTTGAAATTATAAATCATATAGAGAAGGTTATATGAAATAATACCACGCACCTGGTCAATGTTTTGGGAAGAAAACACCATTTAGATGAAGCTATGTATGAAATTGAGGATACGATGAGGTAGAAGTATCCTCATTTTTTTGTATCAAAATGATGAATTTCAATGGAAAAATTCATTTTATGGGGGGGGGTGCAATGTAACACCCTGATTTTTTGTGATATTTTTTTGAATAAATTAATTTTCTTTGATTATGGTTTTTAATGATACATTAATAAAAACATTATTTACTTTCTACACTAAGATAATCTTGCATTATATGCAACATAAATTTGGTTTTCATTATAAGAAACACTGAGATACAATGAATCATCATTTTATTATTATAATTATTTGAACGAGATAGTTAAACATAGTAATATGAGTAGTAATAAAAAAAATTTAAACATTATTTATAATTGTTATATATATAAATCATATTGATAATAAGTCATATAATTTTTTTAGTAAAGTCATTATATGTTTGAAAATACTATTGTCTTAAAAGAACTTCTTTTTTATGTCCTTATCTAAAAAATAATAAAATTAGTTTTAGAAACTTTTAAAAATTTAATTTGATAAAATAAACTTCATTTTTGAATTTATTATGTCAAAATTAGTTTAGGTTTATTTTTTTTAAGAAACATCATTTTGGATGAATAGTGAAAATTATTGAATTGTAATTCAAAAATGGTTTCTTTTTTATAATATATTTTGATAGTAAAATTATTTTTTATTGGGTTTAAAGTTACAATAGATCAATTATACATATATTAATCAAATTTTTGTCATTGGAATCATTTTTATATTGAATTGTGATATGAAATCTTAATGAATATTTGAACATTCTCACTTTACAAACCCATTTTCTCTCAACATCCACAGGATTAGCATTAAATTAATTTTTATGATTATGTGAATTGAATTAAAAAAATTGATGTAAAATTTTTTAATAAGAATAATACTTATAGTATAATGGTATCAACTTAATTTTTGACCAAAAAAGATTATATAAAGTGACTAAAATTAATTACAATGATTAAGGTAAAATAAATCTTAAGAAGAGAATAAACCTTAAACATAGGGGAAAATTGAACTAGAAACTTGTACAAAACTTATTTTATGGAAATATTTCACCCATAAAACTTCCACTATTTTTTTGTTTTTTTATGATTTTTTAGGTAAAAACGTGGGTACACCTAACAAGTTTTAAAAAATGCCAAGTGTCTCCCCTCCCCCTATTAAAGGCCACCAAATATCCCCCTTCTTCACACATCTCAAAATACTTAATTTTTGAAAATATATACCTAATTAAATTCCCAAAATCCCTACCTTAATCCTTGAATCCTTCCTTTGGGCATAAATACAACCAAGTAATCCATTTGGTGTAAACCAAAATGAGTTACCCAAAGAAGAGGTAACATCCTTCCTCAAGATCATTTCCTTTATTTTATTTCTCCATAACCTCAATTATTCTTATTCCATGGATAAATAATAGCCTAAATATCCTCAATATACTGAGATGTTTTTATGAAAAGGGTTATACCTAAGACTACACACACTTCTATCTAATGGATAACAAACTTACTGTTCTTGTGTACGGTGAACTAAAGCCCCATGAAATGATGCTATCCGTTTTTTCCTTTACCACATCTCATGGTTGTAAATTATTATATAAACAATATTTTATATGATATATATGATATATATGATATATATGATGTATTTATGCTTTTATAATTATTATATAACACATATCTTCTTGCATTCCATTTTATATAAATATGATAATTTTGTTTGGGGAAGTGTGGAATACTGCATTCTCAAAGCGATGTGATTCATTCACACACTACATGGAATGTATTAAGGATGGGTTTAGTGAAATTATATGACATATATAACAAAATAATGATAATTTAATGTTATTATATATGTATAAATATATTTCAGTTTCTTTCTTTCTTTCAACGTGACAAAGAAAAATGGAAACGTCATTCATGCGTACGTACGACTTACCGTCTCCATGGACAGTGAATTCCATTTCATATTTATATATTATATAGATTATTATAAATACATATATACTAAATATAAGTGATATTTCTATCATGTTTTATATTCTAGAAAACATTATGTAAGTATGATGACAAAAAATATAACAAATTAAGACACATGTGAAAAACAAAGTGTATATTACCTGAAGTAAAACTATAACTTTGAATCATTAATAACCAGGTAATATAAAGTTATAATAAAACCATATATGGTATTATATATAATAATATGGTCCTTTAAAATATTTATAATAAACTTATATTTATTATATAGTAGGTTTTCGTGAGTACGAAGAGAGTTAAGACATAAGGTAATGGGATTTTTATTCACACTTTTATTTCGATGAGACTTACAATTTATTTAGCACTAATGTATTTTGTATCATGATTATACTACACAGGAATATATTATATGATTTTTATACTTGTATTTATGGGTATTTACATTTACATTTGATGATATATCTTTAATGGGGTTTATGTTTCATGATTTTCCAAATTGTTAAATTATTTTTGTCTTAATTTACCTTCTTTGAGACACATTCCATGAATTTCAAGAACCATGTTTAAAAAAAATTTAAAATATGATCATTAAGAACATTTTAAAGGAAAAATTAATTTAAGTTTTTTTATGGTTTTCAAGATTCCTTTATATGCTTTAAAATTATTTTCAAATAAATGGTTTTAAAAAAAGTTTTCAAGATTAATTTTCAAAGAAATGTTTGTCAAAATGTTTTCATGCATCTTTCATATGTTTTAAAGAAAAATTATTTTCAAAATGTTTTCAAGTTTCCATTTTATGTTTTTAGAAAAAAAATGTTTTCAGAAGGATTTATTTTTTAATAACATTTTTCAATGAAATAATATTTATCCCCATAATTTTTTTAAAAGGATTTTCTAAATTATCTTCAACCTGAGATGAAATCCATGGGTGTTAATGATGTATATTTTGGAAATTATATAAAGGTTACATTCATATTATTTCTCTGAATAGTTTATGTTTAGATTTAATGATGTTTATAGAACTCATTTCTCTTTCAGAGGTTATATGAAATTATTTCAATTTCAAGGGATATATTCCTATAAATCCAATTTCTCTTTCATGGGTTACATTCTTATGAAACCCAATTATTTTCATGTTTTATGATTTGATGAACTGATTATGATATCTATCTATTTACATAGGTCAAGACATGATTATATGTTTTTTAAAACCATTTAATTTTAAGGGTTATGATAGGAAGTTTATAAAACCCTTCGCTTTTTATGGGTCATGATATGATATAAGTTTTATTATCTTATGTAATATGTATGAATGATTTCATTATGAGATGGGTGGGACCTATATATACCTCAAATGTATTGGGTAAGTATTTATATTTCATGAGATAATTATGGTAATCAAGTTGATGGGATTTATCCACTATGTGAAGATGGGGAAACCCAATACCTTACAAGGAAAGGGATGTGACTGGGGATGATGGTGTGTCCCACCCAGTATGGGTAGTCACTATGAGGACGGAAGATGGGGAAACCTGATCCACTTTGGGAGGACAGGGAAGCCTTATCAACTATGGAAATATGGGGAAACCCAATCCCAAATAAGGAAGGTACTATGACTTGGCATGGTGGCATGTTCCACCTAATAAGTGTTGTCCCCATGAAGTTCCCTAATAGTTTCAAGAAATTAATCTTTTCTTATAGGGAATTATTTTACTTGTTTATATGAATGATAAAATTCCATGTCTTATTCAAATGTTATGATTTCAAGGATTATTATCCTTTTCCCCTTACGATTCATGTATTATGAACTGCCAATATTTATGTATTGGTTCATGTTTATGATCTTTGATATGTAGGGTATGATCTTATAATTTTATGATCATATTCTCATACCCTTATGCTCATGTTTATGCTTACATATCTCCCATGTTTACCCTTACTAATCATATGATCTCAACACTTTTTATGTTTCATTCCCTAGGATATGAACAAATTTATTAAGTATGATGTGTCTAAGAAGGGTGCTAGTCATGAAGAACCTTGGGAGAGATAATGTATCTTACTTATTTACCAGTGTTTACATTACGATGTTTCCAAAGAAACTAGACTAATATTGTTTTGGGAATCTCTTTGTGTAATGTATTAAGTATTTCACAAAAGTGATGTAATGTTAATGTATGAAAAGTGAGGCTCACTTTTTTTTTTGAAATTATCCTTTTTATATATTAAATTAAGCTTCAGGTAATTATAGAATAATGATGGAGGTAAAAAACCTCTCATGTCGTATAAGTTAAAAAAACATTCCTTTCTTTTTTGTCAGAAATGTCAAAAAATAACCACATTTAGAAAACCAAAAAATGATTCCTTTAAAACTTTTTTGTAATAAATAAAAAAAGGATAAACATAATTTTAAAAAATATTAAATACCTTTTTGAAACCATTTTTATAAAACATGGACATGGAAGAGAAATATTCACCAATGGAGACCTAAATATTAGCAATCCTAAATAATGATGAGACTGAAATAAACGCTTACCTAAAGTGTTTCCTTTCTTTGTTCAAGTTCAAGAATCATGTATAATAAATATGGAATTAGTATAAATTTATTCAAAAATCCTTATTATTTTATACCATTTACTATTTATTTATAATATATTATCACCCATTTATTTATAATTTGTTATTAAAATCATTTTTCTGGGTGCCAACTGCTTCATTTTCCAAGCATGTTTCAATTTTCTATTATTTATATATTGATATTGGTCTCATAATTTCTATAATTTAAGTCATGGTATAAAAATCATATATAATAACTATATACATATTAATAATCATTCTTATAAATTAGAGATAGAAAAATGAAGTACATCATTCACAGAGACGATAGTCTGTACGTAAGCATTAATGATATTTTAATTTTTTTGTTTGATGTTATAAAAGAAAGGTAAATAATAATTCATATTTAAATAATAATAATAATTATATCATAATATATATATATATATATTCACTAAACTCATAATAATACACCATATAAAATATGGTTATGAAAAATAAATTTTATAGCCACGTGTAGATGGTAAGTCGCATGTACGCACAAGCGATACATTCACTTATTTTTGATGGGAAAGAGGGAGTATAATGGTGTTTTAAAAATCATAAAAAAATTTAATCATATTTATGATACTATAGATATAAATTTATGATAATCATCATATATTAGTAGGTAAGAATGAGTTGAAAAACAAAGTTATTGGTTAGAGGGATTACCTCTTTTTCGAAATATCTCCATTAGATCTCCTCTAAATGGAAATAGTGTTACTATTTTGAGAATAAAAAAACCTCTAGAATTTTTATAAGTAAGTTTATAAGATAAATAAATATGGAATGGTGGATCTACAAGGCTAAAATTGGTGTAATAAAGTGAGGGAGGAGGTTCCCTTTTATAATTTAGGTGAGGAGATCTTTTGTAATTTCTCAAAATATTAATTTATAATAAATTAATTTTCTATTAAAATACCACAAAATGAAAATGGATTTGAAGATAAGATAAGATAAGGTTTTAACCCCATCAACCAATATATTTTATACTTATTTTGGTTTTACTTTAAACATTATAATTTTGATTAACCCTTAGTGAACCAATTTTAATTTTAAGAACGATTAAAAATGTTTCAATAATAAAAGATTTTAATTTTTAATAATATGGTTTAAATAGGACCATAAATAGCCAATTTATGAAATTTTATACAATTAATATATTTTTTAAAATATTTTATTATTATTTCTAAATAATTTAATAAAATATTATTCCCATAGAATATCATTATTTCCAATTTTGATACTATTCATTATTTTGACTTAGAAAAATATTAAGACAACATGTAAAATTAAGAAAAAATATTTAATTAAATCATTAACATATATGGATCATCTATATAATTAATATATTACCTAAAATATCTCAAATTATATTACTTTTAATATTTTTAATTTCATTGATTTCATTTATCTGTTAATTGAATAATTACTACATTAGCGTTATCTTAGAATTTAGGGTAATAATTTAATTCCAAAAAATTATAAATAAATTATCATAATTAATATAAATCATTTATATTTTTAAAAATATTAATATTTGAACATATAATCCTTATAAACCTATATTAAAAATATTATAGTTATTAAAAAGAAGAGCGTGACATTTTTCACATTAATTAAATAAAATACTATAAATTTCATAATCATATCCATGTGCGTCAAAAAATAAATAAATAAATTTATTTCATTAAAATAATTTTACTAAGTTCATAATGTTCACTTGTATTTGTTAATAACCTTCCTTTTTCCCTTGTAGAAACATAAGATATATTTAAGATAAAGAAAGTGATATTTATTTGACATTATTTGATTTAAATAATATATAACATCTTTTCAGGGACATGCATCCATTAACCACTAAATTTATAAATTTAGGTGTTTATTGTAGAATTAAATTCATACAATAAGAAATAGAGTAAAAAAATATGGCCTTATCAGTTATGTTTAATCCATATTAACCCGTTTGACCCTTTACCAAGGTAACAAAATTTACTAAGGTTTCTATTCATAGTGACTAAAATTGAAAGTGGACTTATTACTAAATTTAGACCCAATTATTCCATATATGGAATCAATTTTTCAAAATTCAAAAAATAGAATTTTCAAAATTTAATATGAAATAAAACCGGTAAAACACAAAGGAAAATATGGTATTTTTTGGGAAAATTTCCACTTTTTAATATAAAATGTTTTTATACTAAATTTAAGTATAAAATTCACTTAAAAACAAAGAATCAAATATTTTAAATTTAATTATTGTAAAAAAATTAAAAACATTCAATTTTTTTACCTTGTAAAAACATTTTAAAAAGTATTATTTTCAAATAAAACCTGTCATTTTGACTATTTCCTAAAAAATAAATGTTTTTATGACATTCTTAAAAAATAATTTTAAGAGAATTTTTAAATTCTGAATTCATAATTTAAATTTATTTTGTAATGTAAATTTCTTATAAAATCTAGTAATTATTGTTAACTCATAAAAATAATAATAATTCATTTTTAAAGAAAACATATTTTTGAAGAATAAAATGACTTTACTAAAACATTTGCGGTCATTTTATAAGAACATACTAATATATTTATATTAAGTTGGACCTTTATATTTATTTCAAAAATTAGTTATTCCCATTCATTCTAGCCAATTTAGTTGATAGGTTATAATAAACATATAATATTTTAATTTTTACGAGTTTATCTAAACATGTTTTGCATTCAAAACAAGACATAATAGAGATAAAATTATTCACAGAGAAATATTTTAAAAAAATATTGGGGTGTTACACCCACATTAATTAAAGGATAACCCCTCTTAAATATTATACACATATCATGATAATCATAAATTTTCCAATAATTAACAAAACAAAATCTTCAAATACCTACCACATCCCGAAGGTTCTATTTTGATTTGAATACCATACTTAGAAGGATTTAGGTACAGAACTTAGGATGTGGTCCAAAGAAAGTCTATAGTTCCTAACCAACAATTTTTGTTTTATATCATTGTCTTAAAAAACCAATTATTATCCCATAATGATGAAATAATTAATTAGTATGTTATATATAATATATAGTTTTTATGTTTATAGTATAACACATTTTAAAATATTTAACCATCTAACCAAAAAATATTCTCACATACCTATATCTAGAAAGCCTCCTCATGAGATGGTGTATCTAGTTTTTCATCACCAAAAATTATAGATGGTCATAACAATAGATCCAAATGAAATAATAAGATACATATGATATTAAGTTAATTAAATAATATAATATAACTATCATAATTATTTCACTACCATACAATAAAAAATAAACTCATATCTCATGTGTACCTATAGACTACCGCCTTGTGAACCGATATATTTATTTTTCATAACCGCCTCTCATGGAATATATATAAGTGGATATAATTAAATAATATTATATTTACTATACTTTCATTCATTATTTTAATATATAATAATACGTACCTTCTTTCATTCATGTTTATTGAAAAATTGAAACATTACTCATCCATTTATAGGAACTAATATATACTTTGTTGAAAAAAATTTATTTTGGATATCAATATTAAATAGGTGGTTCTTAAAGAATTAATATATTTAGAAAAAAGATAATTATAACATGATTATGATTCTTTAAATTATATAATTATGATCTATGCAACCAATATCAACCTTCCAAAGGAAGTTTTGACTTATGAACCAAAAAAATTCAAAGCACTCTAGGTAAAATTAATCATTTAATTATAACATGGATATAAGTGAAATAAATGATATAATAAACAATAAAAATTTAATAAGAAATTAGATAAATAATACATGTTTATTAATCATTAATTTGAATAACCAATTTGATATGTCTCACTCGAGTGAGGGATCACTTAACAATTTTTTTTAAATATTATAAATATTTATTTTCAAAATCATTTTCTTCTATGTCCTTATTCCAAAAATTCATTTAAGAAGTTATATATATTGATATAAATAAGTTATTATGCAATTTTTTTGACCCTTTTTTTTCTTTCATTCATAGTTTCAAAAAAGTAATCTTTTTACTTTTTTCATAAGAATAATTTTGATAAAAGAAAAAAAGAAATGTTAAATTTTATTAATGAGAAAAATGTATTATTGTCAAAAAATATATTTATTAATGAGAATCCACTTTATGATTTCATGGGTTCTCAAAATAATACCCAATTTCCTGTTATTATAGGAATTTTTTAATGTGTTTTCAATGAAAACACATTTTTATCTTTATTTTTATATAAATTAGGAAAGGGTTCATGCATATTTGATAAAAATTATATTTAATAATATTTTAATATGTAAATAAAATCTTAAATTTTCTTTATCAATGTTATGGTAGTTAATTTTTTTTATTATGATAGGTTAGAAAGATATAGATCTCCATTTAATTGGGTAATGATATTGCTCTTAAAAGAATTATATTGGAAATATCTTATTAGGTTATTGAATTTTTAAGGGTTCCTGTAAGGGTAATTTTCATGGTTTTATGAAGATGATATCCCAAGGAACCTATAATGCATTTATATACTTGCTGATTTGTTTTCATTGAAATATTTTCATTTCATAAGGAAAGATAATTATTATTTATTTAAAAGAATGATTATACCACTACAAGGGTAAAAATGTATTTTTTCGTAAATGTTATTTAAGTGTTATATTTTAGTCTATGAAACCATATTGATTATGATTTTGAAATTATAAAGTCATATAATGTATTTTTATGGAAGGAATAGTAATATTCTTCTGAATTCACGTGTTAATTCGTGTGTAGGTAAAAAATTATATGAGGTCATGTTTTATGAAGTTAAATTTAAACTCTCTTATACGGTCTCATAGTTTTTAAATGGATTAACTTGTTTTTTTATTAACTTTATATCTCCAATAATGATATTTTTTAACGAAACAATGTTTTGAAATGTTACTCATAGGGTTTATGGATGAGTAGGAACCATGATAAAGTAATGTTTTGAAATATGATGAATTTTCTTTAAAGAAAAATGTGATTCAGTTTATAAATTTTGTATTGTAAAATAAATTTATGCTGAGATTTTGTGTTCAAGTTTAACTATATTTGTTAAATATGTAATAGCTTATAACTAATTATCTAAAAATCTAATCATGAGTTGGTCTTTTAAATAAAGATAATAATCTCATGTTTATAGTTAAATCTATGAGTTGAATATGGTTACTTCATTATAATCCTTGATCATGTAGGGGTTATATCTTATCTCTTAAAATTACCTTCACACAAATATCAAGTGAATTATGTTTTAAACTTATCTCTTTTGAGAAATTACATACCGAATCCATCACATGTACATGATAGGGAACCAGTTTCACTAGCCACGGTGGGAGCAGAGGGGATGCCTGGGGAGCCGTAAGGAGAGTCTGTGATCATGGAATATCCATAGAAGTTACTGTTAAAATCCGAGGAAGAGATGGTCGATAAGGTGGATTCCATACATGTTTCTCCTGAGATTATAGAAAGGATGAAAGCAAGATTGATTCATGTAGATACAAATATGAAACACAACAAGTGGATTAGAAAACAACACCTAATCGTAGTAAGATGTTTCAAAAACAAGAAAATAGTTTAGGAGGAGTTCTTGTGAGTGTGGGGTAAGCTGGATTCTCATTTCAAAGAAATTATCAGGGATGACCCTGGAAAAAAGGTAACAATTCTTTCCTGGAAATTGTTTAAGGAAGTTAAGTCTAATGGTTCAAGATGTTTTTTAATAATTTTGTTATGTGTTAGAGTGTTTGATGGCTGGGTTGTACTGTTTGGTTTCACACTTTCTCTATAAAAGTGTATTAATAAAAATATATATGGATGGTTCGAAGAGAAAAGGTTTAGAGAAAAAGGGTTATCAATGTAGTTAGATTTCTATTCGGAATTCATATATTATTGGAGGATACATGTGACAATGATGATTTTTTTAAGAAAATTACCACCACTTGTTTTCTTAGATGTAATAAAATGCCAGGGTTGAAAATTTTTAAGTGGTCTAAAATATATTAACATGTATTTAGATAAATGTTTCTCCCTAAATAAATACTATGATTGATAGAATACTCTACATGAAACCCTGAATCCAAAAAAATATAACCCATTATAACGTAGCTGTAGATTTTGTAGGTAAAAAATTGAAATAGAACAAATATATATATATATATATATAATTATAAATATATTTTTATATATATTTAAATATGAACAAAACCTGATAAAGAGCACAAGAAATATTGACCCAGCCTTTGTAAGTAAGAAAATAATAAAATAAATATTTTAATTTTTCAAGTATAATATATTATTTTATGAATAAGGGTTTCACACTGGTTCAATTGTCAATTTATGGAATATAGTAAGAATAATAGATAATATAGTAAAATAAAATTTCCTATAAATATAGGTTTTACGATTATTAATGTATGAAATTAAGGGAACAAATATATCAATGGTATGATATTATATAAATAGTTAATTGATGATTTTATTTTGGTTATACAAATGGTACATTAATATTTAAATAAATAATTAATAAAACACCTTTCATTGATTAAGAAAAAAATTAAATCGTGTTATTATCGATTTTGCCTTCTTGGATAAAGGGTATAACACTCAGAAATGGAAATTGAAAAATCATGAAAAAATTTAATCCATCCATTATAGTAAATTAATGATATTGGAATTATTAACATTGGAGATGAAAGAATACTAAAACTTATCATAGGAATGAAGTAAAAAAAGTTAAAAGTATAAGTACATGATGCCGAAAGAAGGTAAAAAATTAATTGAAATACATGTAGCTGATGAATATAAATGGAAACTATAAATTTTTTTAAATATGAATATTGTTATGAAATAGTTTATTATTATAAATATGTAATTTATATATGAATTTATATTTCATTTTTCGAATATAATATCAAGGTATGATGTTGTTTTTCTAAAACATAGTTTCATGATTGATATATATTAACGAGCACCATGATACCATTAATATTGTCTTATTACTTCCTAATTTATTCATTTTACCATAATAAAGGGGTTTGAAGTTACATATAATGTACATTAATTACACTACTAGAAAAGGAACCTATACTCATGGTTTTGAACCATGGGTATAGCCCCTAAAACCATGGGGAGTTTAGCCGTCAGTATATCTCTAAGCTATACCAACCATTTGAAAATTCTATACCCACGGTTTCAAATCCATGGGTATAGGTTTAAAAGAAATCCTCGTTTATGGGCTTCGATCCCTTAACTTCCTGTATACAATTACTACACCAAACCACTACAACACATTGAATTATAGGTATATAAATATATATTTACTTATATATATTTATCTAAACCGTGGTTATAAGTAGAAAACTAGGGAAATAGGTGTTCCCATATATTTTTTTCCCACAGAAATATATTTCCCCCTAATGTAGGAAAGCTATACCCATGGTCTTCCAAAACCATGGGTATAGGAATGACCTATACCCACCTTTTTTGTAGTACTATGGGTATAGGGCTTCAAAAAAACACTATACCTAAGGTTTTGTTTTCAAAAACCATGGGTATAGGTCTTAAAAGAACCCTATACAAATGGTTTTTCAAAAACCACGGGTATAGGTGACAATTTCCACCCTATACCCATTGTTTTTCAAAACCATGGGTATAAGTTCCTATCCAATCCCTATACCCAAAGTTTTACAAAAAACCATGGGTATAGGGTTATTTTCTAGTAGTATTAAATGGACTTCGAATTAAAATATTCTAATGTGGAAATGAATTTTGCTTAATATGTTAGTAAAACCATAAGGTTTTTGATTTACCTTATTTATTTCAAAAAAATATTGTTTTAGAATCATAATCCATCTAGGGAATTTTTTCAATTTAAAAACCCTCATCGTTTTCATTAAATATTCCATGGATTTTACATGTCTAATACAAATTTCATTTTCACTATACTCATATTTTCCCCAAAGTATTTATAGTAAATGACACCAACCTTATCTCTTATCTGAGGTAGAGAACACCTCATTTTCCATATTTGTAATAAACAGATTCATTTTCAATTTTCCTTATCTAATCATTAATAATTGAATATTTTCACTTTTTATTACTTTATATTCTTTAAAATGTTATAAATAAATTTTAACATTTTTTTTCAAAAACTAACCTAGATAGATCCCTTAAATTATATCTAAACCAATATTTACACATGCCGAAGGGAATTCTTGAAGCCCAATGGTTTGTTTCTAACTCTAAGGAATCAATACAAACTGGAGGGAATGATTTAACCATAAGAAAAAATCATCAAGACAAAATAAAAAATATAAACTAAAAATAGTCATTATCCAAAACTATCCATAAGGCATAAAAAACAAGTACATAGGTATAATTCTTAATAATAGGTACAAAAACAAAAGTCATCTAAAGATACTATCTAGAAATCAATATAATAACAACATGTAACAAGTGGATCACATGTTCCCCAGGTCACCATCAACCCTCAATATCCCCTAATCAGAAACATCCACCAATAATAAAAACTTCATTCCCATTTTCTATAATTTTATTTATAAAATCTTAAAACATTAGAAGGAAAATGTTGGGTGTGAGAAAGAAATCCCAGTAATATTTCACCCAAAATTTTCAGTGATATATAAATAATAAAAAATACTATCAATTTAAATTAAACATGGAATTGAAATTATTTCCCTGTTTGTATCGAAAAAAATATTTTTTAAAAATTTAAATAGAAATTATAAAATGGTAGAGAATTAAACTTCCAAAAAATAGGAGAAATCAATAATAATTATAAAAGTAATTTTAAATAAAATATTTTATAATAATTAACATAAATAACCTATTTCATAATCATTTTCATGTAATCACCATTTTAATCAGAACTCCATAGTTATAAGCCTCATGGATTATCAATGTTGACTTATCTAGTTCTTTACAATTCTAGAGAAATATGTATTCTAATGTTACCACATCACATAGGGTTTAATACTAGGGGTAATATGAATCCATCCTAAATTATTTACCCCTTTATGTATTTTTAAAATTTTTTATCATCAACAAACCATTCATATGTAACTAGTCTTAACTAGTATACATATTTTCCCTTAAATAAATAAGGTATCATGTAATTCAAGGTAATAAAATATAAAATGGGGTATAATTTATCTTAAATAATCTCAAATAAATTTTCAAAAAATATCACACAGAATTTAATTATTAAAATAATTCTATTTCAATTACAAAACCAATGTCAATTTTTATCCAATCCTATGCCTTTAAAATCAAATTATTTCATATAAAATAATAATTTATTTTATTCATTTTCACATCATCAAAATCATGATACAATCTTTCATTTCATTTTAATATAATTTTTATTAAATCAACTCATAAGTTTCAAAATACATTTTCAAATGATTTCATCGCAGATGCCATGCCATTACAAAATAACTTATCAAGAGAATAAAATCATGATTTAGAAATCAGTTGAATATATAATTAAAATAGACAATCGTAAAGTGTTTCAATAGATATAAATTTCCATACATAACAAGAATCCTCAATCGATGACCGTCAACACACAACATGTTATCCACAAAGAGAGTCAAATTCTAAGAAATTAAGGTGTATTCATAGTTTCACAAATCAATAATGAATTTTCTATATCCATAAATGAAATTATGGTCCACTTGTCTCAATGAAGATAAGGGAGTATGAAAGGAGGATCACAAGCAAAGAGATTACACTTAATCAAAAGAATCAAACACATCAACTAACACTTCCTTCCAATAATAAATGAGGTTAGAGGATCTAGAATCAACTATAAAGATCCTATAAAATCATCGATATCAAATTAGATTTTGTAAAACTGTGATAATTTAGTTAATATAATAATAATCCATATATCTAGCTTAACATGTAACATATATCTTTAAGGAAATTATGATATAATATAAAAATATTATTATAACCTAGCCATTGAATTAATGGGTATGAATCTAAGTAAAAAAGAAATGATATAAAATTATAATTTTCTAAAGAAATGATATTTTTTATTAATAACTTGGAAATAAGCAGAAAATATTTATTAAAGTCAATTTGTCTGTGAAAATTAATTTTCATGAAAATAGATTTTTATTAATTTTTTAGAAATTAAAATTAGTTTAGGAAACTTTTAGAATTTTTTTATATAACAGAAATAATTTTTTAAATCATCAAATAAAAATTTAGATTATGTGGGATTTTTTTATTTTTATGAAATAATTTATTTTTCAATGAATAGTAAAAAATACAGATTTTTCAAATACTATCATTTATTTTAATTAAATTATATGATTTAAATTTTCCATTGTATTTGAAATTTATAAATAAAGTGACATGTGATAAATTTGATTTATAAGAATCTAATTTATTATATTTTATTCAGAAATATATATGAGTTTGATACATATAATTTTTAATGATTAAAAATATTTTTTTAAATAATTATTCATTATGTTTTATGTGTTTATGTTAATATTTATTTATGATAAATATATAAATTTAATCTATAGAAATTTATACCATATTAAGAATGATGAGGATCAAATCTTATATAGTTATCATTTATTTTTTATCCATACGAATAGTTACATTTGAACTTTTTTGTCACCTTGTTAAGGGTAAAGAGGTTTAAACAAGGTTAAAACATTGATATAAGGCTTTAAAAATTCTATAACACATCCCTTTGACATGTAAAATGAGTAGAGTTCATCCATGTCCATCCATTATTTTAAAATATGAAAAAACTATTCTATTTATCATTTATTTAGATATTTATAATATATAAGTATGTATATAGTAAAAAATGTCACTTTCTTTCATTTCATTTCTAAATTATCTAGTGACAGGGATAAAAAAAGTTATTTTTAGTTATAAAATTTTCTATGAAATATAATGCTATATTTTTAATTTTTAGTGATGTAATTATTACATTAAAAGAATATGTTACACTCATATAGTGGTTTTCCAAGAAGAATAAATATAAACTAATTTTTTTTTAAAAATAGTAAGAGTAGATTTTTTTGGTGAGATATAGTGTACCATAAATTTTGACAAACAATATAACATTGAAAATATTTTTTATATGTTAAAATTAAAATTCCATTACTTTTATTTTGTTTTAAATTTCAAATTATTTCAACAGTGTCAAAAATTAAATAAATTACATTTTTTGTATATATGTTTTATTATATTATTTAAAAATTATAAAAACCGCAATGATGAAAATTATGAAGATACAAGGTCTAAAATATAATCCCATGTCCATTTATGAGAAAATTTACAACTTATTTATAAAATTATTACACATTAATGCAAGAAAATTCATTACTATAGTTAAAGTTAAAATTGGTTAATGAATGGGTTTACATAAAAGATAATGTTTATAATGATATCTAAACCTATATAAATTTATTTGGGTGATTATATTAATACCATTAATTTTTTTATTATAATACACATCATTTTGGATCTTGTTTACATGGGTTAGATATATATTATATTATAATATTTCATGTATTTCTAAAAAATGACATTAATAATACTTTATGATAAATAATATTCTATTAAATGATTCAAAATTTCCAAAAAATGTATATTTGTCCATGTGAACGGGATATGGATGATAATATGAACCATTTTATATATATGGGTCACATTTCCTTTTATACTGACATTAATTACCTCTAACAAGTATAAAAAAATATTATCTTCATAATTGAAAAAATGGGTTATGGAGGTTAAATAAGATTATATGGGTAAACACGCCATATAATATATCCATAATTTATTGGATTTCAGGATTTAGAATCATCTACATATTATATTTTAATTATCCCATTTGGATTAATTTGAACATGAAAATTAATTAATGTTAATTTAATTCTTTATAAAATTCTAGGAATTTCATTCCCTCACTTTTAAAAAGAAAACCTCTCTCATCTTCTCTCATATCTTCAAGAACTATTGGGTTCAAAAAATCACTTCCCTAATACCTTCCTAGATTCTTTCTCCACATCATATATATTTTTTCTTTCTAAAAGACTATATTTTAATGACTTAAGATGTAATCCATAAGTTATTTCTCAATGAATATGATGTTAGAGGACTTTTCGAGGAAGTGGAACTTTACATAAGGGTTTATCATCTCAAATATCCTTCTTTGGTATATATGTTATGTTATGTACCGATCTTGTTTTAAGAGTTATATATAATATAAATTTTATAAATTTTATCATGAATAAAATTCTTTCAAGATATTTAAGGTTTAATTTGATATTATTATTTAATTTTGATTACAATTCAAATGTCCCAAATTAGTAAAGATTTAATATTATAATATAATTTTTCATAAGGATTGTTTATGATTACAATTATAATTGTAAAATGTCATGATCCAACTCCAATGAATAATCTTGAATTTTATTATTCTCTAATAATTTCTTTATATTACATGTGTTTATTTAATTTTCAACTTTTTTATAACTAAAAAGATTGAAAAAACATTTTTAAGGAAGTCCAACTTTAATTATCACTTTTTTGTTGAGGTACTTTTCAGTTTTTATAAAATTTTTGAAAAAATCATTATTTTATCATAAACGAAATGAACACAATTTCCCACCATAATAAATGTTCAAATTTAGAAGCATAACATAAATTTATCCATGGTTTTATCAAAGGAAATGTATTCCATAATATTTTGGGATGTTTTATATTTTAAAAAAGTTATTAAAAATTGAACATGATATTTTCCTCAAGGAATAGTCAAAGTGATCTTTTGTAGGAATTTTCAACTAAGATGATGTCCTTTGATGATACATGTTTTTTACTATGGATATAATTCGATGATACCATCATTATTCTTTTTATAGATGGTTTATGAATATTATGAAATGTTTTTTATGAAACCTATTTATTTTTCATGGGTAATACTATGATAAAATATTGAAATTATTATGAACCCCACTTATATTCCATAGGTTATGATGTCTTGAATGTTTTATTATATTCTCGCAAACATATGTATGATTTACTTATGATACTTGTGAGCTAGAAATAATTTATCGCTCTAATTTATTGGTAAATATGGACTTCATATATTAAAATAAAGACTAAAATTAGAAGTTAACTCAGTTAAATAAGTGAAACTTTGCAATATGAAAGTCTTGGGAGTGATACTCTATTAATACGACATAATGGGTAGTGAGCCCAATCCCCAATGATAGTATTTTAATTAATATATTTATATTTATGAAATGATTTTACATTCCTATGTGTATTTGATAATATTTTGTATTTACCTAATGATATGATTCATGGTTTATTTTCAATTATTCTTTTATGATTAATCTCTTATGAAGTGCCATGGTTTATTCCATAAATCATGATTTTGATCTATTATATTCTTAGCATGGATTTAAAACTTTAAGGTAATGTTTTCATACCCTTATTCCCATGTTATTTTTAGGAGATCATTGATATCTCACTTTATTAATTATACTAAGAATTTGTTATCAACCTTCAATACTTTTCATTTCCCCAAGATATGAAGATATATTTTAATTTTGATATGTAAAGAATGGTTCTAGTTGTGAAGAACTAAGTTAAAGATGATACTGATCTCTTATTAATAAGTTTTTAATGTAACCATGTTTTCAATGACACTATCTTTATGGTTCTGGCATGGATAGTAATGTTATATATTGAATATAAATATAATAATATGCATTATTTATGTATGATCATTATGGGTCACTATAGTTATTATTATAGAATTTTTAAGTTACCTTTGGAAATTTGGATGATAAAACCTTAGTTAAATCCTTTGTATAATCCATCATATAGGAGAAGATCTGATGTTATGGTAAATAAATGAGTGCAATTTTCCTTGAAAAAAAAACCCTGTCTAAATACTACAAGTGGATTTTGTTTTCACATAGATGAATATTGGTATAATAACTGATAAAAAAGTTACTCAAGTATATATCAGAAATTATTTTGGTGCATGGTCAGTGTTCCCTTAATATGAAGCTATATTGAAACTCTTGGGGGATATGTTTGGGTTAATTAAAATATTATTTATGAACTATTATAAATTATTTCAATAGATTTTGGTCATAGACTACCTAGGTTAAACCTAATGTTTCATAGATTGAAAATAATTTATAATAATTAAGACATAGAATACATTGTTTTCCTTGATTAGGTGGTTTCCTAATATGATTATTCTTTATTACATTATGGTTTTTGTTTTTATTTAATGGTTTGAATCAAAAGAAATTATGTTAACACTAAATGAGATGGGAAATGTAATGATTTTACATATGTTCAACCAATGAGATATGGTAGTAGTAATGTGAAACATTCTATTTATGCCTAATAATATTTCACATTGTAAAACTAATAATCACCACATTGGAGTGTTTCTTAACACCCCTAAAAAGAGAAAAATGGAGTTTCATAAAGGCCATGGTAGGAAGATGATTTAGTTTCCTATTTTCCATTTATAAAGGAAAAAACACCAATGTAAATGTCTTAAAGTAATAGAAAAAATGTTTTTGTGTGTGGAAAAGAAAGATATAGATCATGTATTTATCAATGTAGAATTAAATTTTTTGGTTAATACCAAGAAGGAGAATATTGGTTTCCCTAAGGTATCATCAATGGTTTAATGTTCTAAATGTGGGAATTTTGGGAATTACATAAATTAGTTTCATATGGTCAATGCTTGAAAACATGATCAATGAGGTTGTAAGAGTAAATAATTTATTATTGATGATGATGACACTAAAATTGACATATAAAAAGAATAAGGTATTAAGGAATATAATGACGAATCATTGATAATGGTTCAATAAGGATGTGTAGTGATTTATGTTTTTATGATTTTGGAATTCATGAAATATGATGTTGAATTATTTTTTTAATAAATAGTATTCTAGTTATATGAAACATGAAATATTTAAGGTTTATTATATTATAGTTTTATTTAAGGACTTTTAAAAATATTTTTAATGGTATAAATGCACTAGAAAACATTTTAATGACTAAGTGATATTTTATGGAAAATACATGTTTGAGTGAATATAACTATTTATATGTTTTTAATGATGAAATAATACTTTTTGTTGAGATAAATTGATAATTTATATGGTAAATAGGACTGTTTAGATGAGATTTTTCCTAATTAATGATATTATGAAATAAGGGTTTATGTTATATTTTATGGATTTTATAAACTTTTTGGATTTATGGAATTTATTTTATAATCTATGTTTTTATTTATGGAATTATGAGTTATTTTTTAGAAGCATGTTTTTTTTCAAATAAAATGGTAATTGGAATGTCTCGAGAGAATATATGATCAAGGTATTCACTTATTAGGCATATGAAATTTATAGAAACATTATGTTTTTTGGGGTAATTATGTGAAGATGATTTTGGAAATTTAATCACCTTATTTTTAAATTCATATATTTTTATTTTTTATACACATATTTTGATAATTTTTAATGTTTATCACTTATAATGTTTTCAAAGTTGATCTTTAGGTATTATTGTTTGTGGATAAATTTTCGATTTATCAATTATGATAATATATGATAATAATTTTGGATATGGTAAATTTCTAGATGAATTAGTTATTACATTCCATACTTTTATTTATTATATGATCTGATGAATTTTATTTTTATAGATTCAAATATGAAAAAATAATCTTGATTATACATTTTTGAGTAATAGATGATGTGGAAATTAATTTTCACATAACAAGGATTAAATAGTGCTTACGATTTAGAAAACATAAGTTAGGTAAATTTTATCATATTCTATATATTGATAGTAAAATAATACCTCAACTTTAGGAAGATGATCTTAAAATAAAATTATATACTTATAGCTTCATTTCTTAGGAATCAATGGTCATTTAACCCATCATATATTGATGGTTTTTTGATTGTTAAAATTTTCATGATCATGCTCTCTATCAGTATAAGTTAGTCTTCGGGTGTAAGTTTTATCCTTCATGGATATATTTTAACTTTCAATAAATTTTATCTTAATTTAGAATCTGATTATGTTTATTGTAGGTAAACATTTTATTTCCCACCTCACATTTTTATGAAAGTTGTATTATCCCTATGTATGATGTGAATATCAAAAGATGTAATTTAATATATTGAACCTTTGAGGATCGCAACGAAATTTCATGAGAAATATTTTTTTAGGTGGGGGGGGGTGATGTTACACACTTAAAATTTAGTTAAAATATTAATAATCTAAATATCTTTCATAACACACAACTCCAAGACGTGAGAAAATTAGGATATATTATAAAAATATTATTATAAACTAAACATTGAATTATTAGGTGTGAATATATTAAAATAGATCTTGAAAAAAAATTTAAATTCTATTATTTAATTCAAAATTAATGATTGATTATTAGGAAATAATCACATAATTTTATTAAGGCCATTTTATGATTGAAAATGATTTTTATCTAAATTTTTTTTAATTAAATTTTGTTCATGAAAATAATAATTAATTTCCAAAAATTATAGAAATTGTATTTTATAAAATCAATTTTTTTAAATAATAATATCAAAATTAATTTAATGCTAAATTTGGGAATTTTTCTAGAATGATGCATTTTTCAGTGAATAGTGAAAAAATATAGATTTTTCCAAAACTATCATTTCATTTTATTAAATCATGTAATTTAAATGTATAACTAGATTTTGGATTTAATATTAATTTTAAAATTTATCCATATATTTAGATTAATATAATTTATTCTATTTTAATTAAAAATGATGATGAATTTCATATAAGAAAATTTTAAAGCTTAAAAAATATTTTTTAAATTGTTCTTCATCACATTTTATGAATTTATATAAAAATGTATTCCTTCCACTTCAAGAGATTGAATCGTGATAAATGTATACCATTTTTGAATCCAATTGGTTATGCTTATAAAATAGATTACTTTTATTTTTTTCATTATGAATAGTAACCATGATAAATATTTTCCACCTCGGTATGGGTAAAACATGTAAAACATGGCTAAAAAATAGTTATAAGGTTTTAAAATTTATATAACACATTAATTTATCATATTAGTTGAGTGAATATGTTCCATGCCCATATATTGTTAGAAAATATTGAATCATGATTCCATTTTTTATTTAATTTGACCATTATAATGTTTATGCACAAGACAATGTAAAAAATGAAAAATTATATCTTTTAATAACCATAATATTTTATGAAAATTATAAATAAAAAATATATTCATATAAATATTATTATTTAAAAAAATTAATTAATATTTTATCATCTTAATTTATTCTTAATATTTAGTATTGAAATAATTACCTTAATTTCGTATGCAATTCTCACACAATGCTTGTGTAAGAAGATAAGAAATCAACTATATCATTTTAAAAATTACTTAAAGAAATATTTTTATTATAATATATAGTTTCCTATAAAATTCATTGATCAATATAACATATTAAACATTTTTTAAAGGTTTTAATTTAAATTCAATTTCTTTTATATCATTTTCAATTTCAAATTATGTGGATAATGTCAAAAATTACATAAATAATATTTTTTGTTTAAAACATTTTATTCAACAAATGAAAAATTATAAAAATATTTCTCGAGGAAAATTATAATTATAAATGGTCTAACATACCATCCATTTATTATTAATGATACAATTATCTCCTTATAAGTAAAATTATAACCCACTAATATTAAAAAAGTCATTAATAAATTTAAGGATAAAATTCAAAAACCAAGGTGTTAAACTAATATATAACGCTAAAAATTATATCTAAACCTATTTAAAATTTATTGTCTGATTTTATAAAAACTATTTAAACTTTATATTATAATATATATCATTTTGGAACCATTTTACCGGAGTTAGTAACATATTAATTTATAATATTTCATGTTTTTTCAACAAATATCATTAATGATATTTTATAATAAATAATATTTTATTTACTAATTTAAATTTGATAAAAAAATATACTATCAGTCAAGTGAATGGGATATAGATTAATATATCAACCATGGTTCATTTATGAGCCACATTTCCTTTAATATTATATTTCCTTACCCCTAAATATTAAAACACAATGTTATTGCGATATTTCTCAAATGGGTAAAGAGAGGTTAAAACAACATGATATTAGTGAAAAAATCACCAAAACTAGTCCAATTTTTTGGATGACCAGATATTAACTCTTCCTTTTATTATATTGAATATTATAATTATAATTATTTTAAAATGAAGATTAATTTAATACTTTACAAAATTATATGAATACCCTTAACTTATAATAGGGAATCCCTCTCATATTCTCTCTATAATTAATGGGACATTTGGTTCATCCATTTAGTATCTTAATACTTTTACAGACTCATCCTATACATTCCCTAGTTTTTCTATTTTTAATAGACCATCCCATAAAGGAGTAAGGTGTATGCCAAAAGTATTTTATAAATAAAGAGGAGGTTAGGGAATTTTCAATAAAAGTGTAACTTGAGGTCTAAGTTTATCTTATTGAATTACCTTCTTTGGGATATATTTTATGTTATGCAGAAATCTTATTTTACTAGGTTTATATGAATCCCATTTTTTTATGAATATACTTATATTCATGATATTTAATATTACATTTATTATTATTCTCTCATGGGCATTATGATTCAAAAGTTACTAATGAGGTAAGTATTTTATGTTCCAACCTAATTTAATACAAGGATTTTTTGGGAATAAGTTTTCTATAATGAAATTTAATTATCTACCTATCAAGAATTATAAATAAGTTTCCTCTCCTCATGTTATTTATACAAAAATCATGTTATCATTCCTTTTCCTATTTTTATGTACTCAAGAGACCGAAGGAATATTTTTAAGCATATACAAATATATTTATCTCCTTAGTTAAAGAACATATTTCTCCCATATCCATGATTTATAAAAATAATTTTTGAAATGTTTTTAATATTCTATAATGATTTTTGAAGACTTTTTCACCCATTATTTTGTTTTAATTAATTTTTTTAAAAGGAATTTTCTTTAAATTTTCTAAATGAGGGACTTTTGAATATTTACTAGATATGTGAATAGAATATCTTTTATAACATATACAACATGAACATAATTTACCATTTCAATGAAAAATAAATGATTTGATGCATTTATTACAAGTTTCCATTTTTCTAAATAAATGTAAATAAATTTCATAATATTTTAGAAATTTATAGGCTTTATAGAAGTGATTTCAAAATGAATAGGATATTTTCATCATGATGTATTATATTTTGTATTCTAAATAAATTCTCATCTATGATGACATCTTCTAATGGTGATTATTATTTTCATGGGATTTGATTCGATGAAATCATCCTTATTCTTACTTTAGATAGTTTCTTATTATGATAACATTAATTTTATGAATCCTATTTATTTTTTACAGGGTATGCTATAATAAAATAATGAAATATTTATGAAACCTATTTTTTCCTAGAGTTTTGATATAATGAATTTTTAAAAATCATATTCCACACACACAAACATATTATTCTCATAATTTAATAGGTGGAAAAACATTATATTATATTTTAATTAATTTGGAAAAAATATATATATTAAAATGTTAATGTCATGTTTCCATACCATCATACTCATATAATGTTTAGGTGATCATTGATATATTTTTTTTACTATTTTTGAGAATCTGTGAACCCATTTATTATATATCCTTTCCCCAATATGTGAATAATAATTTTAATAGTCACATGTCTATAAAGGGTGATATTTTTAATGAACTATGTGGGAGATGATATAGATCTCTTATGAACAAGTTGTTTATGTATCCATGTTTCTAAAGAAACATAACCTTTAAAACTCCTGCATGTACTGTAATATTATTACACTGATAATTATCCAATAAGATGTAATATTTTTGTATGAAAAGTACATGTCTCTTTAGGAATTATTAGTAGAATATAATTATTTGAAACAGGGGGCTTGGGAGTATAATTATAAAATACATAGAATTAATTTCCCATAATAGAGTTTGGCTACACAGTTTGAAAATACAAGCACCAATCATGTGATCCAAAATGGGATATTATAAGTGGTTCTGTGGTTTGGACTCATGGTTTGAAAAACTATGTTCTGATTGTGAAACCCCACTATCCTATGTCACACACTTTTAGGGGGACTCCATATAGTTTTCACTAATAGTTCACATCCTCTAGATCTTCGAAATAAGAAATTTTGTCTCATAGGATGGCCTTATAAGTTTACCCTATTCATCTTCTAACTATGAATGGGTCCAAAAAAATACAAAAAAAAGAAAAAAAAATTTTGATAAAAGATATCAAACCTAATGGATTATTGTTCCAAAAATATAGAAATGGGATGTTACAGTCTCCCCAAAATAAATGATTTCTACCCCAAAAACCTCCTTCAAGAAGGATTTATATCTAAGATTTGTGGACATTATTCACTCATCAGTGTCTCACACTACCATGTCTCATGTTAATCAAAACCCAGTTCTAAATAACTGCTACTAAAATTATGGATATACCAAGAAGAACATTTATATGAGAATAAAACATCCAAACTGGCTGCTCGGTCATAGATAAATTAGGTTTCACATCATGTTCCTCCCAACTCCATATATTATATTCTACAGAGAGATACATTATGATTTTTAAAACATGGAACATGTTAAGGATTGAATGATCTAAGCTAAAAATGTAAAAAAAGTAAGCCTCCTCACCAATCATCTCAATATCCTCAAATAGTTCCTCATATCTCAGTGATAACATTCCCTACATTTGAAGTTGTTAGTAACCTAATCATGGTGAAACTGTTAGAAACAATAGTTTATAAACAAATAATTATAATGGTCAATGTTTATTATCATCATAGTTTTTATAATATATTTTCCCATTACCATTATTTGAAGAATAAACTAATTTCTTTACATCTTCTATTTGACTAAACATAGTGCACCAAAAAAAATCTTCAACAACCACTAACTAATAGATATGTGATATATAAGTCCATATATACATAGCCCCATAGGGTATCATCTTGGATAATTATTAACTATTATTGTTGAAATAATTCCATGTTACTTTTGAAAATCCCAATATATTCCAAGGCCAAGGAAACAATCTCATATCCAGTCATTAAGAATATATATAGCCCATTACATATGAAAATATATTTGAGGATGTTATTCCATTATTAACTTTATCTAGTATCCCATCACCTTATAAAGGCATCTCTATAAAATAGATGTGAATTGTGGAACATAATTAGAAAATATGGTGAATGAAACTCTATACAATCTAATGATTTCATTTACATACAAACCACCATTGTCCCCAAAACTATTAATATAAAAATAGTAATTAATTGAGTTTATTTGTTCAATTGTTCAATCACTACCCATATCACATTATTTTCATTAGGTTTATATAAAAATGATACCATAATTCTATAGGTACAATATCCTACTTCAAAGTCGGTAGTAGAAGCCGTCAAAGAATGCCTTAATGAATTTCATTTTGGAGATTAATCTATTAACATGTATAACAAGGAGAAAAAAAATTCAATATCGTTTATCATACATGGCCACCAAAAATGATACCTCATATTATAAAACATATTGTTGGTTCTAGGGTGTACCTAATAATGGGAATTATATAAATCCCCCCTCATAAACTTACTCATAGGAAAAGAAATAGAATAACCACTCTACAATAAAATGATACCCTAAGAAGATAGATACCACTCACTAATGGTCTCCAAACCATATAAAGATTCCACAATTCCTAAAAACTCAACATGAATATATTATTCTTAAAGGACCATATCAAGATGTGAGGATGTTAATAAAAGTAGTTCAAACTCCCATGTGCATTGCGTGAAATAGATCCCTCATATTCCATTCAATTGTATATTATTTCAAATCTTGAGAGGAAATTTTACCACTTAAAGAATCAACATCACATTCTCTATATTAGGATTTTATGAGATTTTAAAATAAAAGGATTTTAAGTACTCTACCCATAATCTCTAATGAAGATTCAACTCCTTTTGAAAGAATATATAAGAAAATAATTTATCACTAATGTATACTATATTAAATTTAATATAAACATAATTCTTCCTAATCTTTAGATCACGAATCACCATATAATTTGCAAGATCATGCATTGAATAATATTTCTCATGAGTATAAATCTGATGAGATACATAATCAAAATTGTGATCACCCTAGATAAGAACCCAAACCATAATAGACAGAGATTTATCAAAGAAGACTACGTTTCAATTACTAGATTCTAGAAGAGTTATCATAGGAGTCTATGTCAGATAAATATTAAAATCATCCAATGAATCATGGAATTTAGAATCCAATATAAATATCACTCCCTTTAGATGTTTTTTTATTAATTTTATAATCTAGTTTTTTATAAATCGTTTACAAACTGATAGAAATACCATTCCAAGACCAATAATATCCAATAACAACTCGAGGTAGAAGATAATATTTATTAACCACGATCTTATTGATCCTTAGATAAACAACACAATGATGAATGGTTTCATCGACCTTCTTGGAAGAAGGATTCAGTATTTCCCATGAAGACACAGAAAGGTGAATGAAGACCGTTCATATAAATAATTCAATTGGTCCATTAACTTTTTCAATTATTTATTTTCATATTATTTGAGTAAATAATAATAGGAAGATTAAACTGTACATAGTTAATAGATAACTCCACCTCCCTTATCATTGAAATACCAAAAATATCAAAATGAAACACTTCTAGAAAATCATCTTCATCTAGAGTATGATCACCAATTAAATATTCATACTATAGTTAACATGAAAACCCGAATATCAACCTTCCCAAATACAACATTGAAAGTGTAACCCGACTTAACCATAACACCCTTTATCCTTGAAACAAATGACACACCCCATCAGTGGCAGTAAAGGATTCCAAAAAAAATGTAATTATAGATGTAATATTTTTGAGTGATTATTTAATATCTTCCAAGAATCATATATAGGGGATTGAAATTAAAAACTCCCAAGAAATACTTATTTATAAAAATAAAAATACACAAGAGGGGTGTAAAAGACCCATCACCATATTTATCCCCAAGATTCATATCAATCTACATAACATAAGGAAATATCTCTATAGAAAGATTTAATAAATGCACAATACTATTAGATATGAAATAATGATAGGCACCAATATTAAATAAACTAGACAAAATGTTTTATAAAATATTAATAGAACATATAATTGTCACTCGACCCATATCAGTTTCCATTGGGGACTCATCTATTACATTTATAAGATTTATTCAGGAATCCTATGGATTAAACCAATTTATTCTAGAAGAATATGACTATGTCATAAAGCCTCTTGGGTCTTTCTAGCCCTTACCACTATGCGGAGTGGTAAAAAAATGGGAAAACCTCTCAATGATACATGAGGATCAACATGAGATATAATAATTATGTTAATAAATGAAAACATGATTCAAGTACCCTACATAACCTCTTAGAAAAATATGTAAATGGGCCCTTTATTGGAATTGTATAAGATTTATAGAAATCATAATGTTGATTTTAACCACCACTATGTTTTCCACCAAGAGATTTACTCTACTTCATATTACAATTTATGAGACCACACATGATTCCACTAAGAGTAAGAGGAACACCCATGAAAACTGATATACCAACCAAACCAAATTCCATTATCAATTATTTACCTAGAACATTAATATTTTAAGAGATATTAAAAACAAAAAACTAAATTTGAGTATCTAGTTGAAGACTCATCTCACACCTATGATATTTTCCTTTCTCATTTGATACCACCTTAGGTAAAAAATGAATTATCTCCAAAATAATTTGGCATACTGATTCACAGTTTGATAAATTTTCTCAAGTTTATAGAACTATTTATACATAATAAATAGAGTTAATTCATGATAGAAATTTTCAACAAAATTTACATTGATGTATTTTGATTGAAAGACTAAATTTTTTCCTATATGAACTATTTTTACAACAACCTTCTTCTAGTAACTTCAACCTTGTTTGAAGCACATTAAACCTAAATAGAGTAAGGTTTATCTATGAATACAATGAGTTGCTAAATTTTTGTTAACCAATCCTCTTCCTCATGGTCGTCATTGGTCCACTTGAAATATGGTTATGTTTTATGAAGTACATATTGAGAATGATCTCTATTATCAGCACTCTATGGAACAATAACTACATCTTAATGGAGAATATGTGAAGCAACATACAAAAATAATAGACCATATATAAAACAAATACCATAAGTTCTGATAAAATGTATGGTTCACATTCCATTTTTCATTGGATACTTCATTCTAAGGTCTGTTCAACCATCTTCATGCGGTTATGCTATAAAATATCATCAAAAGATATCATAGGATTCATTAATCAAGAGAAATGATATTATAAAATATAATAACCAAAATTAAATTGGGAAATAAAATCATATTAATCATTCATGAAAAAATCCAAAATAAATTCCAAAAAATCCCTAAAAACAAATTTTCTATAAAACCTATGGTTACTTAAAGTTCATTACGATGAAAATTTTTCATCATATTAATTATAACATACACATTAAGACCCAAGAATACATTCTATTATATACAGAGACATCAAAAACTGTATACCGACATCAAAGAAGACGAACAACCACCTTTGATACAAATGTTTCATTAAAAAACATAGATATCCCACATAATGGTTATGAACCAGTCCTAAAATTATCAAAGGTCATTTTTGATCCCCACGGGTAGGTGAATAACACTAGGGTATCAATAAAAAGTAGAGGGAATTATTTTTCTATTAAGAAAAATCAATAAGAAAAATCATCTGATCAAAAATTATATATAGTTTGTTTGAAAAATCCTCCACAATATAGATAACCGCATGTAAATAGATACATAAATAAAAAATATGCACAAAAACTTAGTTCATCAGAATATAATATCTACAAATAAACCTAATAAATCCAAGTAACTAGTGGACCACACATTATACTGGACACCACTAACTATCTAGTATGGATAATTAAGAACATATAGTAAATTCTTGTGGTTCTTTCCCATTTCCTATACCTAGTATAAGAAAATATAAAAAGACTTAAATGAAAAGGTAGGATTTATGAAAAAAAAATCCCAATAGGGTCTCACAAAGTAATTTCTAAACAATATATTGAAAAAAACCCAAATATACTTAATTAAAATTAAAAATTTCATAGAAATAAATTCAAATTTCATATAGAAACACAGAATTAAAAATATTTCAATGGATATTATAAAGAAGGTAAAACAGATCATTTTTATCCAAATAGGAACAAAAAATATTATTTTTCAAAAAAAAATTGGCAACAAATTATTTCATTAAAACATGATTAAATACCTTATTTTATATCATGGGAATTGAATAATCATTTCAATCATATCGTTACGGTTTTAAGAGTTAGGGATTGTCTATGTTAATTCATGAGGTTCCTCATAATATTGAAGAAATATGGATCCAAGTGTGGATACATACCTTTTCGTCAAGACTTGGGGGAATATAAATACTTCCCAAACAATAAGCCCCTACCCTCATGTAGTTTTTAGAAACATTTACATTATCAAATCATTCCTATATAATCATTATTATGTTGTATGCATATCCACCTATTAACTAACTGGGATCTCATATAATTCAAGGTAATAAAACATAAAAGGGTATATAAATCATTTGAATCAATCTCAAATCATTTCAAAATGTCATTTAAATATTCCCCAAGTTCATTATTCAAATCATGGAATTTAATTTCCAAAACAAACATCAATTTATTTCATTAAATCTTTTACAAGTAAAAAAATTAAATTTTAAAAAAATCATTTCATACGATTTCATCTCAAAAAAATGATGCTTAAATATTTAATTTCATTTTAGGATCTTTTTTTGAAAGTCAATAATTTATTTATAAAATCTATTCTCAAAGTATTTCATGCCACATGCCATGCCTTTCAAAAATCATAGATTTATAGACTCAAATAAAGGATTATAAATAAAATTAAAATCCAATTCAAATAAATAAGCACCACAAGTTTCAATTTATAGATATTTCTATAAAAAACCACTTACCTCAATTCTCAATCAATAACACACAACAAGGGATCCATAAGAAGAGTTCAAGTATATAATAATCAAAGGAAAATCATATTTCCAATAATTAAAAATGAATAATCTAGATACATCAATGAAATGAGTATCCACAAATATAATTGATGGATGATGTGGAATAATGGAGAGTCACAAATAAATAGATATAACTAAATGGAAGGAATATAATGAATCCATAGACACATTTATCTAATAAAAAAGAGTTTGGAGGAGCTAAAATTTTCTATAGAGAGACTACAAAATCAAGAGGGTCAAATTATGTTAGAGTAGGAAGAGTTTATAATTTAATTTTTTTGGTATCAAGAATTAAATTAATAAATTATGATAATGAATTTCATATCGCATGGTTTGACTACACTACTTCACAAACCATGTTCTCCCACCAGTGCTACTGGAAGTGGATGTAAGGTTTGGAAATATTTATTGACAACCAATTTCCCAATCATGAATACCGTATTATACCATACCACATGGTTTTTGGGGGATTCCATGTAATTTTCACCAACCATTCACCCCCGTTGAACTCTAAAATAAGGAAGAAAATGTCTTTTTTTGACCCATCAAATTTTATCTAATCACATGCCAACATTTAAAAGGCCACGAAACATAAAAAAACATAACAAATCTCCAAAAAAAATCCCTAAATGAGATCCAAAAAATATGAACAAAATAAATGGATAAAAGTTACTCAATGATGGTAATAGAATGTCACATTTTCCATATGGGTAATTATCAACAAAATTTAGAAATATTATTATGAAAATGTATTTATGTGAACATTACATACTACTATCAATATATTTTATATGATTATATATCTATATATTCATGGATTCAAAAATAATTTTTATTTATCCTTGAATTGTAAAATATATCTTTTAAAATTATATCAACATATCAATTATTAATCATCATTCAAAATTTAATTTCCTAAAACTCCAAAAAATTATTTTTAATCTATGTTTTTATTGAATAAAAAATATTATGCTTGATATGAAATAATCATTAAACATAACATTCAACCGTCATTATATATATAAATATCAAATGATATATTATTTTCTATCATGTATATATTTTTTCACTTATTGTTTCATTCATATTAATTGAATATTTATAAAAATTATTTTTCATCCAATGCCTTCCCTATGTGGATAACCTTTTTTGATTTCATTGAATGAAGGGTGTTCAAAAAGATAACAAAAAATGAATGATTAGAGAAATTATTTAAATTTTCATTGACTCATTATATATATAGTTTAAATACCATAATAAATATTTTTATTGATTGATATTTACCTAAATGTTACTTTATGTCATTGGATTCCCATTTATTTTTCATGGGTTTATCATGATATGATTATTGATAAGTTCCTTATGGGATTTCAATTGATGATAAAATGTGACTAAATTTCATTCCATGGGTTAATTGTGATATATTGAATGAAACACATTTTATTTCCATGGGATAAATATGATATTAAAATTTAACTTATCTCATCTTAAAGTTTTATGAAACCCATTTAATTTCTAGGGGTTATTTTTATGTGACTAGTGAATGATTTTCAAGTGGAACAAAAAATTATAGATGAATGATGGGTGGAATCTAATATAACCCTCCAATGTATTGGATAAATGTTTAAATCTAATAAGAGAGACCTATGTAGAAATAAATTAGTATTTTTGAAGAATGGGTTCATGTATGTGACTCATGATGGATATTTTTACACTAGAATACTAAATCTGTCCCATAAGAATAGGTATAAGTTTATAACACAAGAAGGTATTATTTCACTGTTATACTTTTTTCTATATATTTTTATTATTAAATAATTCTATGCATATTCTAAAGAAAATTTTATGCTCTCATTGATAATGATTGTTAGTCACCCTATTAATTCAAGTATAATTTTATTCAAATCCTTATTCTAATATTTATTATGTACTCTTTTTTTTATAAATTTTCATATGTATCATGATTATACCCATATACTCATATTATGTTCAATTATAACAATTGATTATTATTTCTTATGTTTACCCATGCTTAGCATCTAATATCACCTTTTTAATATGTTTACATTTCCTTGGGTTTTAAGGAAAGTTAATACATATTACGTGTCTTAAAAATAATATTATATATATTTTTTTGGGAAACATTGAAGATTTTTTTCCAAGTCAATAAGGTTATTATACAATAGAAAATGTTTTTTTGTTGAAAATACATGATTTTTATTAGTTATTATTTTTTCCTTATTATTAAAAATTACAAACATAAACGGTCTTGTGAATATATTTTACTAATGTAATTTTATTATGTTATGTATATTAGAAAATCACATATAAGGGTATGTTATATTTAGTATCAGATCTAGGTTTTGGTAACTTTGGAGATTGAGAGGATATGAATGAAGATAAATATGTAGTTTTAAATTTCGTCAAATGTTGATATGTTATAGTTAATCACAATATAAAAGGTATTGAATAAACTATATGTTGGTTTAAGTAATATTTTTAGGATTATAATAATATAACTTTAATTTCTATTAGATAAGTCAATGTTTAGGTTAAAATCCAGAAATTTTAGTGATATTTTGAGTATATTCTTTTCCGTATAGTTACATTCATATTTGGATATTATAATTTGATGTGGGATCTTACATATATAAACCTGGGTTTTATAATAATTCAAATAGATTATTTTTTATAAACTCAATAATCATTTGGTTCATGTAAGATAATCCTTACTATACACCTGGTTTAACACACTTTGGGGCTATTCTATTTTTAAAACACATTACCTTTAATGAACCATTATAAAGCATTTTGTATGATGTTAACTAATTTGGACAGATAAAATAACATAAAAATGACCACAAAAAAATTAATGAATATAGGGAGTCATAGGATGGTCAAAAGTATCATATGTTAAATTGAAATATATCTTATAATAAAATACATCAAAAATATGTTTTCATGTTCATTTTTAGATATTATTTTGACCTATTTAGTTTTAGTATTTTAGTGAAATAAGATCCTAAAAATATTGTTGATAAATGTTTATATCTAGAATCCAATACGTCTTATAACTAAATATAAGAGCATTAAAAAAGGGTTTAGAATCTTATTATATACCTATTATAATGGAAAAAGTTAATTTCCCAGTCTTTGATAGATTAGTGAAGATGATATCATAATATAAATTACATATTGATAAACACAACTATTTTTATTAGTGGGTGATATATTATAATGATATTTTCTTATATTTAACACTTCATGAGGTTTTATTTGAATTATAGGGAATGACATTACTTATTTATATGAATGATAAAATTCCATGTCCTATTCATATGTTATAATTTCATGGATTATTATCTTTTTTCCCATATGATTCATGTCTTATGAACTTCCAATATTTATGTATTGATTCATGTTTATGATCTTTGATATGTAGGGTATGATATTATAATTTTATGATCATATTATCATACCATTATGCTAATGTTTATGATTACATATCTCCCATGTTTACCCTTACTAAGCATATAAGCTCAACCCTTTTTATGTTTCATTCCCTAGGATATAAACAAATGTATTAAGTATGATGTGTCTAAGAAGGGTGCTAGTCATGAAGAACCTAGTGAGAGATAATGTAGCTTACTTTTTTACCAGTGTTTACATTATGATATTTCCAAAGACACTATACTAATATGGTTTTTGGAATCTCTTTGTGTAATGTATTAAGTATTTCACAAAAGTGATGTAATGTTAATGTATGAAAAGAGAGGTTAACTATTTTTTTTTGAAATTAACCTTTTTATCTTGTAAATTAAGCTTTAGGGAATTACAAAATAATGATGGAGGAAAAAATCCTCTCATGTCTTATAAGTTAAAAAACATTCCTTCATTTTTTTTGTCATAAATGTAAAAAATAAGAACATTTAGAAAACCAAAAAAGGATTCCATTAAAACCTTTTTGTAAAAAATAAAAAAGTGATAAACAATATTTAAAAAAATATTAAATACCTTTTTGAAATCATTTTTATAAAACATGGACATGGAAGAGAAACATTCACCAATGTAGACTTAAACATTAGCAATCCTAAATAATGATGAGACTATAAAATAAACCCTTACCTAAAGTGTTTCCTTTCATTGTTAAAGTTCAAGCCTCATGTATAATAAATATGGATTTATTATACATTTATTCAATAACCCTTATTATATTATAAAATTTAATATTTATTTATAATATATTATCACTCATTTATTTATAATATTTTTTATAAAAATCATTGTTCTGGGTGCCAACTGCTTCATTTTCCAAGAATGTTTCAGTTTTCTAGTATTTATATATTGTCATTAGAATCATAAGTTCTATAATTTCAGTCATGGTATAAAAATCATATATAATAACTTTATACATATTTATAATCATTCTTATAAATTATAGATAAAAAAATGAATTACATCATTCACAAAGACGATAGTCTATATGTAAGCATTAATGCTATTTTAATTTTTTCGATTGATGTTATGAAAGAAATCTAAATAATAATTAATATTTAAATAATAATAATTATATAATAATATATATATATATATATATATTCACTAAACCCATCATAATACACCATATAAAACATGGTGATGAAAAATAAATTGTATAGCCATGTGGAGATGGTAAGTCGCAATGATGCACAAGCGATACATTCACTTGTTTTTGATTAGAAATAGGGTGTATAATGGTGTTTTAAAAATCATAATAAAATTTAATCATATTTATGATACTGTAGATATAACATTATGATAATCATCATATATTTTTAGGAGGTAAGAATTAGTTGAAAAAGAAAGTGATTGGTTAGAGGGATTACTTCTTTTCGAAATATCTCCATTAGATCTCCTCTAAAGGGATATAGTGTTACTATTTTTAGAAACAAAAAACCTCTAGAAATTGTATAATTAAGTTTATAAGAGAAATAAATATGGAATGGTGGCTCTAAAAGGCTCAAATTGTTGTAATAAAGTGAGGGAGGAGGTGGCCTTTTAAAATTTTGGTGAGGGGATCTTTTGTAATTTCTCAAAATATTAATTAATAATAAATTAATTTTCAATTAAAATACCACAAAATGGAAATGGATTTAAAGATAATATAAGATAAGGTTTTAACCCCATCAACCAATTCATTTTATACTTGTTTTGGTTTTACTTTAAACATTATAATTTTGATTAACCCTTAGTTAACCTATTTTAATTTTAAGAATGATGAAAAATGTTTCAGTAATAAAAGATTTTAATTTTTAATAATATGGTTTAAATAGGACCATAAATGGCCAATTTATGAAATTTTAGACAATTAATATTTTTTTAAAATAATTTTTTATTATTTTTAAATAATTTAATAAAATATTATTCCCATAGAATATCATTATTTCCAATTTTGATACTATTAATTATTTTGACTTAGAAAAATATTACGACAACATGTAAAATTAAGAAAAAATATTTAATTAAATCATTAAAATCTATGGTTAATATATATAATTAATGTATTACCTAAAATATCTCAAATTATATTACTTTTAATATTTTTAATATCCTTCATTTCATTTATCTGTTAATTGAATAATTACTACATTAGCGTTATCTAAGAATTTAGGGTAATAATTTAATTATAAAAAATAATAAATAAATTATCATAATTTATATAAATGATTTATATTTATAAAAATATTAATATTTCAAGATATCATCCTTATAATCCTATATTAAATATATTATAGTTATTAAAAAGAAGAGTGTGACATGTTTGACATTAATTAAATAAAATACTATAAATTTCATAATCATATCCATGTTCCAAAATAAATAAATAAATAAATTTATATCATTAAAATAATTTTATTAATTTCATAATGGTAACTTTTATTTGTTAATAACCTTCCTTTTTTACCTCTTAGAAACATAAGATATATTTAAGATAAAGAAAGTGATATTTATTTGACATTATTTGACATTATTCGATTCAAATAATATATAACATATTTTCATGGACATGCATCCATTAAACAACTAAATTTATAAATTTAGGTGTTTAGGGAAGAATTAAATTCATACAATAAAGAATAGGGTAAAAATATATGGCCTTATTAATTATGTTTAATCCATATTAACCCGTTTTACCCTTTACCAAGGTAACAAAATTTACTATGGTTTCGATTCATGGTGACTAAAATTGAAAGTGGAATAATTACTAAATATAGACCCAATTATTCCTAATATGGAATTAATTTTTCAAATTTCAAGAAATAGAATTTTCAAAATTTCATATGAAATAAAACTGGTAAAACACAACGGAAAATATGATTTTTTTTAGAAAATTGCCACTTTTAAATATAAAATGTTTTTATACTAAATTTAAGTATAAAATTCACTTAAAAACAAAGAATAAAATATTTAAAATTAAAATATTGAAAAAAAATTAAAAAATCCAATTTTTTTACCTTGTAAAAACATTTAAAAAAGTACTGTTTTCAATAAAAACCCGTCTTTTTTATGATTTCTCAAAAAATAAATGTTTTTATGACATTCTTAAAAAGTAATTTTAAGAGAATTTTTAAATTCTGAATTCATAATTTAAATTTATTTTGTAATATAAATTTCTTATAAAATCTAGTAATTATTGTTAACTCATAAAAAACTCATTTTTAAAGAAAACGTATTTTTGAAGAATAAAATGACTTTACTAAAAAATTTGTGGTCATTTTATAAGAACATACTAATACATTCATATTGAGTTGGACCTTTATATTTTTTTAAAAAATTAGTTTTTCCCATTCATTATAACCAATTTAATGGCTAGGTTATAATAAACATATAATATTTTAATTTTTCTAAGTTTATATAAACATGTTTAGCATTCAACACAAGACATAATAGAGATAAAATTATTCAAAGAGAAATATTTCATAAAAATATTTGGCTGTTACACCCACACTTATTTAAGGATAAACCCTCTTAAATATTATACACATATGAAGATACTCATATATTTTCCAATAATTACCAAAACAAAATCTTCAAATACCTACCACATCCTTGAGGTCATATTTTTATTTTAATACCATCCTTATAAGGATTTAGATACAGAACTAAGGATGTTATCCAAATAAAATCTATAGTTCATAACCAAAAGATTTTTTTTATTTCATTGTCTTAGAAAACCAATTATTATCCCATAGTGATGAAATAATTAATTAGTATCTTATATATAATATAATGTTTTTGTGTTTATAGTATAACATATTTTAAAATACTTAACCATCTAACCAATAAATATTCTCACATTCCTACATCTAGAATGCCTCCTCATGAGATGGTGTATCTAGTTTTTCATCACCAATAATTATAGATGGTCATAATAATAGATCCAAATGAAATAATAAGATATATATGATATTAAGTTAATTAAATAATATAATATAACTATCATAATTATTTCACTACCATACAATAAAAAATAAACTCATCTCTCATGTGTACCTAAAGACTACCGCCCCGCGAACCGATATATTTATTTTTCATAACCGCCCCTCATGGAATATATATAAGTGGATATAATTAAAAAATATTATATTTACAATACGAACTTTAATTATTTTAATATATAATAATATGTACCTTCTTTCCTTCATGTTTTTTGAAAAATTGGAACATTACTCATCCATTGATATGACTTAATATACAATTGATTGAAACATAATTAATTTTTTATTACAATATTAAATAGGTGGTTCTTAAAGAATACTATATTTAGAAAAATGATAATTATAACATGATTATGATTCTTTAAATTTTATAATTATGACCTATGCAACCAATATCAACCTTACAAAGGCAATTTGGTCTTATGAACCAAAAAAATTCAAAACATTCTAGGTAAAATTAATCATTTAATTATAACCTGGATATAAGTGAAATAAATGATATAATAAAAAATAAAAATTTAATAAGAAATTCAATAAATAATACATGTTTATTAATCATGAATTTGAAGAACCAATTTGATATGTCGCAATCGAGTGAGGGAAAACTTAATAATTTTATTTAAATATTGTAAATATTTATTTTCAAAATCATTTTCTTCTATGTCCATGTTACAAAAATTCATTTATGGAGTTATATGTATTGATATAAATAAGTTATTATGAAATTTTTTTGACCCTTTTTTCTTTCATTTATAGTTTCAAAAAAGTAATATTTTAACTTTTTTCATAAGAATAATTTTGATAAAAGAAAAAAAGAAATGTTAAATTTTATTAATGAGAGAAATTTATTATTGTCCAAAAATCTATTTATTAATGAGAATCCACTTTACGATTTCATGGGTTCTCAAAAGAATACCCAATTTCCTGTTATTATAGGATTTTTTAAAGGTGTTTTCAATGAAAAAAACATTTTTATCCTTATTTTTATATAAATCAAGAAAGGGTTTATGCATATTTGACAAAAAAATATATTTAATAATATTTTAATATGTAAATAAAGTCTTAAATTATCTTTATCAATGTTATGGTAATTATTTTATTTCTTATGATAAGTGAGAAAGATATAGATCTCCATTTAATTGGGTAATGATCTTGTTCTTAAGATAATTATATTGGAAATATCTTATTAGGCTATTGCATTTGCAAGGGTTTATGTAAGGGTTATTTTTAGGGTTTTATGAAGATGACATCCCAAGGAACCTATAAACCATTTCTATACTTGATGATTTGTTTTCATTGAAATATTTTCATTTCATAAGGAAAGCTAATGATCATTTATTTAAAAGAATGATTATACCACTATAAGGGTAAAACGTATTTTTTCTTAAATGTTATTCGTGTGTTATATTTTAGTCTATGAAACCATATTGATTATGATTTTGAAATTATAAAGTCATATAAAGTGTCTTTATGGAAGGAATAGTAATATTATTCTGAATTTACATGTTAATTCACGTGTAGGTAAACAATTATATGAGGTCAAGTTTTATTAAGTTAAATTTAAACTCTATTATATGGTATCATAGTTTTAAAATGTATTAACTTGATTTTTTTTATTAATTTTATATCTCTAATAATGATATTTTTTAACCAAACAATGTTTTCAAATGTTACTCACAGTGTTTATGGATGAGTAGGAACCATGATAAAGTAATGTTGTAAATCATGATGATTTTTCTTGAAAGGAAAATGTGATTAAATTTATAAATTTTTTATTGTAAAATAAATTTATGCTGAGTTTTTGTGTTCAAGTTTAACTATATTAGTTAAATATGTAATAGCTATTAACTAATTATCTAAAAATCTAATCATGAGATGGTTTTTTAAATAATGATAATAATCTCATGTTTATGGTTAAATCTATGAGTTGAATATGGATACTTCCTTATAATCCTTGATCATGTAGGGGTCATATCTTATCTCTTAAAATTACCTCCACACATATATCAGGTGAATTATGTGTTCTAATTATCTCTTTTGATAAATTACATACCGAATCCATCACATGTACTGATTGGGAACCAGTTTCACTAGACAGGGTGGGAGCGGAGGGGATGCATGGGGATCCAGAAGGAGAGTCTGTGATTAGGGAATATCCATGGAAGTTTTTGTTACAATACGAGGAAGAGATGGCAGAAACGGTAGTATCCATACGTGCTTTTGCTGAGATTCTGGAAAGGATGCAAGAAATATTTATTCTAGTAAATAAAAATAAGAAACACAGTGACTGGATTGGAAAACAACACCTAATCCTAGTCAGAGGTTTCAACAATAAGAATATAGTTGAGGAGGAGTTCTTGTGAGTGTGGGGTAAGCTGGAATCTCATTTCAAAGAAATTATCAGGGATGACCATGGAAAAAAGGTAACAATTATTTCCTGGAAATTGATTAAGGAAGTTAAGTCTAACAAGTTCAAGATGTTTTTTAATAATTTTTTTATGTGTTAGAGTGTTTGATGGCCGGGTTGTACTGTTTGGTTTCACACTTTCTCCATAAAAGTGTCTTAATAAAAATATATAAGGATGGTTTAATGAGAAAAGATTTAGAGAAAAAGGGTATCAATATAGTTATATTTCTATTCAGAATTCATATATTACTGGAGGATACATGTGACAATGAGGATTGTTTTTATGAAAATTACCACCACTTGTTTTCTTAGATGTAATAAAAAGTCAGGGTTGAATTTTTTTAGGTGGTCTAAAATATAATAACATGTATTTAGTTAAATTTTTCTCCCTAAATAAATACTATGATTGATAGAATACTCCATATGAAACACTAAATCCAAAAAAAATATAGCCCATTATAACATAGCTATAGATTTTGTAGGTAAAAACTTTAAAATAGAACTAATATATATATATATATATATATAATTAAAAATATATTTTTATATATATTTAAATATGAAAAAAACATGATAAAGATCACATTAAATATTGACCCAACCATTGTAGGTAAGAAAATAATAAAATAAATCATGTAATTTTTCAAGTATAATTTATTATTTTATGAATAAGGGTTTCACACTGGTTTAATTTTCAATTTATGGAATATAGTAAGAATAATAGATAATATACTAAAATAAATTTTCCTAAAAATGTAGTTTTATTATTATTAATGTATGAAATTAAGGGAAAAATATATTAATGGTATAATATTATATAAATTTTTTATTGATGATTTTATTTTGGTTTTTTAAATGGTACATTAATATTTAAATAAATAATTAAGAAAACACCTTTCATTGGTTAAGAAAAAATTAAATTGCGTTATTGTAGATTTTGTCATCTTGGATAAAGGGTAGAACACTCAGAAATGGAAATTGAAAAATCGTGAAAAAATATAATTCATCCATTATAGTAAATTAATGATATTGGAATTATTAACATTGGAGATGAATGAATACTGAAACTGCTCATATGAATGATGTAAAAAAAGTTAAAAGTATAAGCACATGATACCGAAAAGAGGTAAAAAAATTAATTGAAATACATGGAGCTGATTAATATAAATGAAAAATATAATTTTTTTAAATATGAATATTGTTATGAAATAGTTTATTATGAAAAATATCTAATTTATATATGAATTTATATTTCATTTTTCGAATATAAGATCAAGGTATGATATTGTTTTTCTAAAATTTAATTTCATGATTGATATATATTAACGAGCACCATAATTCCAATAATATTGTCTTATTACTTCCTAATTTATTCATTTTAGCATAATAAAGGGGTTTTAAGTTACATATATTGTACATTAATTACAATACTAGAAAAGGCACCTATACTCATGGTTTTGAACCATGGGTATAGCCCCTAAAACCATGGGGAGTTTAGCCATCAGTATAGCTCTAAGATATACCCACAGTTTGAAAATTCTGTACCCATGGTTTCAAAACCATGGGTATAGGTTTAAAAAAATCCTCGTCTATGGGCTTCGATCCCTTAACTTCCTGTACACAATTACTACACCTAACCACTACAACAAATTGAATTATAGGTATATAAATATATATTTACTTATATATATTTATCTAAACCGTGGTTATAAGTAGAAAACTAGGGAAATAGGTGTTCACATATATTTTTTCCCAAGGGAATATATTTCCCCCTAATGCAAGAAAGCTATACCCATGGTCTTCTAAAACCATGGTTATAAGAATGACCTATACCGACATTTGTTCGAGTACTATCGGTATAGTGCTTCAAAAAACACTACACCTAATGTTTTTTTTCAAAAACTATGGATATAGGTCTTAAAAAAAACCCTATACCCATGGTTTTTCAAAACCATGGGTATAGGTTCCTATCCAATCCCTATACCCACAGTTTTGAAAAACCCATGGGTATAGGGTTATTTTCTAGTAGCGTTAAATGGAAGTTGACTTAAAATATTCCAATTTTGAAATGAATTTTACTTAATATGTTAGTAAAACCATAAGGTTTTTGATTTACCTTATTGATTTGAAAAAAATATTGTTTTAGAATCATAATCCATCTAGGGACTTTTTTACAATTTAGAAACCCTCAACATTTTCATTAAATATTCCTTGGATTTTACATGTCCAATAAAAATTTCATTTATACTAGACTCATATTTTCTCCAAAGTATTTATAGTAAATGAAATCAACCTTATATCTTATCTAAGGTAGAGAACACCTCATTTTACATATTTTTAATCAACAGATTCATTTTCAAATTTCCTTATCTAATCATTAATAATTGAATATTTTTTCTTTTTATTACTTTATATTCTTTGAAAAGTTATAAATAAATTTTAACATTTTTTTATCAAAAACATACCTAGATAGATCCCCTAAATTATATCTAAACCAATATTTACATGGGCCGAAGGGAATTAATGAAGCCCAATGGTTTTTTTCGAACTCCAAGGAATCAATCAAACTAGAGGGGATGATTTCACCATAAGAAAAACTCATCAATACAAAATAAAAAATATAAACTAAAATAACCATTATCCAAAACTATCCATAAAGGATAAAAAAACAAGTAAATATGTACAATTCATAATAATATGTACAATAACCAAAGTCATTTGAAGATACTATATAGAAATCAATATAATAACAACATGTAACAAGTGGATCACATGTTCCCCAGGTCACCATCAACCGTCAACATATCCTAATCAGAAATATCCACATGCTATCAAAACTTCATTCCCATTATCTATAATTTTATTTATAAAATCTTAAAACATTGGAAGGAAAATGTTGGGTGTGAGAAAGAAATCCCAGTAATATTTCACCCAAAATTTTCAGCAATATATAAATAATAAAAAATACTATCAATTTAAATTAAACATGGAATTGAAATTATTTCCCAGTTTGTATCGAAGAAAAATATTTTTTTTAAATTTAAATAGAAATTATAAAACGATAGAGAATTAAACTTCTAAAAAATGGGAGAAATCAAGAATAATTATAAAAGTAATTGTAAATAAAATATTTTATAATAACTAACATAAATAACCCATTTCATAATCATTTTCATGTAATCATCATTTCAATCAGAACTCCATGGTTATAAGCCTCAGAGATTAGCAATGTTTACTTATCTAGTTCTCCAAAATTCTAGAGAAATATGTATTTTGATGTTACCAAATCACATAAGGTTCAATACTAGGGGTAATATAGATCCATCCTAAATTATTTACCGCTTTATGTATTTTTAACTGTTGTTGTCATCAACAAACCATTCATATGTAACTAGTCTTAACTTGTATACATATTTACCCTTAAATAAACAAGGTCTCATGGGATTCAAGTTAATCAAATATAAAATGGGGGTATAAGTTATTTTAAATAATATCAACTAATTTAAAAACAAAATATCACACACAAGTTAATTATTAAAATAATTCTATTTCAATTACAAAACCAATGTCAATTTTTATCCAATCCTATGCCTTTAAAATCAAATTAATTCATATAAAATAATAATTTATTTTATTCATTTTCTTATCATCAAAATAATTATACAATCCTTCATTTCATTTTAATATAATTTTTATTAAATCAACACATAAGTTTCAAAATACATTTTCAAAGGATCTCATCATAGATGCCATGCCATTACAAAATAACTTATCAAGAGACTAAAATCATGATTTAGAAATCAGTTGAATATATAATTAAAATAGACAATCGTAAAGTGTTTCAATTGATATAAATTTCCATACATAACAATAATCCTCAATCGATGACCGTCAACACACAACATGTGATCCACAAGGAGAGTCAAATTCTAAAAAATTAATGTGTATTCCTAGTTTCAAAAATCAATAATGAATTTTCTATATCCATAAATTGAATGATGGTCTACTTATCTCAATGAAGGTGAGGGTGTATGAAAAGAGTATCACAAGAAAAGAGATTACACTTAATCAAAGGATTCCAACACATCAACTAACACTTCCTTCCAATAAGAGATAAGGTTAGAGGATCTAGAATCAACTATAGAGATCATATAAAATCATCGGTATCCAATTAGATTTTATAACACTATGATAATTTAGTTAATATAAAAATAATCTATATTTCTAGCTTAACATGTAACACATATCTTTAAATAAATTATGATACAATAAAAAAATATTATTATAACCTAGCCATTGAATTAGTGGGTATGAATTTGAGTAAACAATTAATGATATTAAATTATAATTTTCTAAATAAATGATAATTTATATTAATAACTAGAAAATAAGCACACAATATTTATTAATGTCAATTTGTGTGTGAAAATTAATTTTCATGAAAATAGATTTTTATTAATTTTTTAGAAATTAAAATTAGTTTAGGAAAATTTTAGAATTTTTATTTTAAACAACTAAAATAATTTTTTAAATCATCTAATAAAAATTTATATTAGGTGAAATTTTGTTATTTTTATGAAATAATTCATTTTCAATGAATAGTAAAAAATACTAATTTTTCAAATACTATCATTTATTTTAATTAAATTATATGATTTAAATTTTCCATTGTATTTGAAATTTAGAAATAAAGTGATGTGTGATAAATTTGATTTATAATAATCTAATTTATTATATTTTATTCAGAAATATATATGAGTTTGATACAAATAATTTTTAATGATTAAAAATATTTTTTAAAATAATTATTCATTATGTTTTATGTGTTTATATTAATATTTATATATGATACATATATAAATTTTATTTATTAAAATTTATACCATATTAAGAATGATGAGGATCTAATTTTATATAGGTCCCTTTTATTTTTTATCTATATGAATAATTACATTTGAATGTATTTGTCACATTGTTAAGGGTAAAGAGGTTTAAACAAGGTTAAAACGTTGAGATAAGGCTTCAAAATTTCTATAACACATCCCTTTGACATGTAAGATGAGTATAGATCATCCATGTCCATCCATTATTTTAAAATATGAAAAAACTGTTCTATTTTTCATTTATTTTGATATTTATAATATATAAGTATGTATATAGTAAAAAATGTCACTTTCTTTCATTTCATTTATAAATTATCTTGTGACAGGGATAAAAAAATTATTTTCAGTTATAAAATTTTCTTTGAAATATAATGGTATACTTTTAATTTTTAGTGATGTAATTATTACATTAAAATAATATGTTACACTCACATAGTGGTTTTCCAAGAAGAATAAATATAAACTATATTTTTTTTAAAAATAGAAGGAGTAAACTTTTTTAGGTGAGACATAGTGTACCATAAATTTTGACAAACTATATAACATTGAAAATATTTTTTATATGTTAAAATTAAAATTCCATTACTTTTATTTTGTTCTAAATTTAAAATTATTTCAATAATTTCAAAAATTAAATAAATTACATTTTTTTTGTATATATGTTTTATTATATTATTTAAAAATTATAAAAACCTCAATGATGAAAATTAGGAAGATACATGGTCTAAAATAGAATAGCTTGTCCTTTTATGAGAAAATTTCCAACTTATTTATAAAATTATTACACATTAATACAGGAAAATTCATTACTATAAATTGGTTAATGAATGGGTTTACCTAAAAGATATTGTTTATAATGATATCTAAACCTATATAAATTTATTTGGGTGATTATATTAATACCATTAATTTTCTTATTAGAATACATGTCATTTTGGATCTATTTTACATGGGTTAGATATATATTATATTATAATATTTCATTTATTTCTAAAAAATGACATTAATAATACTTTATGATAAATAATATTCTATTAAATGATTCAAAATTTACAAAAAATTTATATTTGGCCATGTTAATGGGATATAGATGAATATATGAACCATTTTATATATATGGGTCACATTTCAATTTATACTGACATTAATTACATCTAACAAGTATAAAAAAATATTGTCTTCATTATTTAAAAAATTGGTTATGGAGGTCAAATAAGATTATATGGGTAAAAAAATTATATAACATGTCCATAATTTATTGGATTTTAGGATTTAGAATCATTCACATATTATATTTTAATTATCCCATTTGGATTAATTTTAACATGAAAATTAATTAATATTACTTGAATTCTTTATAATATTCTAAGAATTCCATTCCCTCACTTTAAAAAGAAAACCCCGCTGATCTTCTCTTCTATCTTAAGGAACTATTGGGTTCAAAAAACCACTTCCCTAATACCTTCCTAGATTCTTTCTCCACATCATATATATTTTTTTCTTTCTAAAAGACTATCTTTTAATTTCATAAGATGTAATCCATAAGTTATTTCTCAATGAATATGATGTTAGAGCACTTTCTGAGGAAGTGGAACATTATATAAGGCTTTATCATCTCAAATATCCTTCTTTCGTATATATGTTATGTTATGTACCAATCTTATTTTAGGAGTTATATATAATATAAATTTTATACCTTTTATCATTAATAAAATTCTTTCATGATATTTAAGGTTTCATTTGATATTATTATTTAATTTGTATTACAATTCAAATGTCCCAAATTAGTAAATATTTTATATTATAATATAATTGTTCGTAAGGATTGTTTATGATTACAATTATAATTATAAAATTTCATGATCCACCTCTAATTAATTATCATGAATTTTATTATTCTCCAATAATTTCTTGATATTACAAGTATTTATTTAATTTTCAACTTTTTTATAACTAAAAATATTGAAAAAACATTTTTAAGGAAGTCCAACTTTAATTATCACTTTTGTACTAAGTTACTTTTCAGTTTTTATAAAAAATTTGAAAAAATAATTATTTTAACATACACGAAATGAACACAATTTCCCACCATAATAAATGTTCAAATTTAGAAGCATAACATAAATTTATCCATGGATTTATCAAAGGAAATGTATTCAATAATATTTTGGAATGTTTTATATTTTAAAAAAGTGATTTAAAATTGAACATGATATTTTCCTCAAGAAATACCCAAAGTGATCTTTTGTAGTAATTTTCAACTAAGATTATGTCATTTGATGATATATGTTGTTTAATAGGGATATAATTCGATGATACCATCATTATTCATTATCTAGATGGTTTATGAATATGATGAAATATTTTTTATGAAACCTATTTATTTTTCATAGGTAATACTATGATAAAATATTGAAATTATTATGAACCCATTTACATTCCATAGGTTATGATGTATTGAATTTTTTATTATATTCTCGCAAACATATGTATGATCTACTTATGAGACTTGTGAGATTTAAATAATTTATCGCTATAATTCATTGGTAAATATGGACTTCATATATGAAAATAAAGACTAGAATAAGAAGTGAACTCAGTTCAATATGTGAAAATTTGCACTATGAAAGTCATGGGAGTGATACTCGATTAATACGACATAATGGGTAGTGAACCCAATCCCCAATTATAGTATTTTAATTAATATATTTATATTTATGAAATGATTTTATATTCTTATGTGTATTTGATAATATTTTGTATTTATCCAATGATATGGTTGATGGTTCATTTTCAATTATTATTTTATGATTAATCTCTTATTAAGTGCCATGGTTTATTCCATAAATCACGATTTTGATCTATTATATTCTTATCATGGATTTAAAACTTTAAGGTAATGTTTTCATACCCTTATTCCCATGTTATGTTTAGGTGATCATTGATATCTCACTTGATTAATTATACTAATAATCTGTTATAAAACATCAATAATTTTCATTTCCCCAAGATATGAAGATATATTTTAATTTTGATATGTAAAGAATTGTTCTAGCTGTGAAGAACTAAGTTAAATATGATATAGATCTCTTATGAACACGTTTTTTATGTAACCATGTTTTCAATGAAACTATCTTTATGGTTTTGGCATGGATAATAATCTTATATATTGAATATTAATCTAATAAGATGCATTATTTAAGTATGTACATTATGGGGAAATATAGTTATTATTATAGAATTTTTACATTACCTTTTGAAATTAGGATGAGAAAGCCTTAGTTAAATCCTTAGTATAATCCATCGTATAGGAGAGGATCTGATGTTATGGTAAATAAATGAGCGCGACTTTAGTTGAAAAACATCCATGTCTAAATATGACAAGTGGATTTGGTTTTCACAAAGATGAATATTGGTATTATAACTGATAAAAAAGTTGCTAAAGTATATATCAAAAATTCTTATGGTTCATGGTCAGTGTTCCCTTAATATGAAGCTATATTGACACTCTTGGGGGATATGTTTGGGTTAATTCAAATATTATTTATGAACTATTGTAAATGATTTCAATAGATTTTGGTCATAAACAACCTAGGTTAAACCTAATGTTTCATAGATTGAAAAAAATTTATAATAATTAAGACATACAATAAATTATTTTCCATGATTAGGTGGTTTCCTAATATGATCATTATTTTTTACATTATGGTTTTGGTTTCATTTAATGGTTTGAACCAAAATAAATTATTTTAACACTATATGAGATGAGAAATGTAATGATTTTACATATGTGCAAACAATGTGATATGGTAGTAGTAATGTGAAACATTCTATTTATGCCCAATTATATTTCACATTGTAAGACTAATAATCACCACATGGGAGTGTTTCTTAACACACCTAAAAAGAGAAAAATGGAATTTCATAAAGACCATGGTAGGAAGATGATTTAGTTTCCTATTTTCCATTTATAAAGGAATAAACAGCCATTTAAATTTCTTAAATTAATAGAAATAATGTTTTTGTGTGTGGAAAAGAAAGATATAGATCATGTATTTATCAAGGTAGAATGATTTTTTTGGTTAATTCCATGAAGAAGAATATTGGTTTCCCTAAGGTATCGTTAATGGTTTAATGTTTTAAATGTGGGAATTTTGGGAATTACATATTTTGATATTCTCATCGTACATAGGGATAATTTATTCCATTTTAATTAAAAATGTTGATGAATTTCATATAAGATAATTTTAATGCTTAAAAAATATTTTTTAAATTGTTCTTCATCAGCTTTTATAAATTTATATAAAATTTATTTCTTCCACTTAAATATATTGAATCTTGATAAATGGATACCATTTTTTAATCCAATTGGTTCTTATAAAATAGTTTAATTTTATTTTTTTCATTATAAATAGTAACCATGATAAATATTTTCCACCTTTGTATGGGTAAAACATGTAAAGCATGGCTAAAAAATTGTTATAAGGTTTTAAAATTTATATAACACATTAATTTATCATATTATTTGAGTGAATATGTTCCATCCCCATATATTGTTAGAAAATATTGAATCATAATTCCATTTTTCATTTAATTTGACCATTATAATGTTTATGTACAAGATAATGAAAAAAATGGAAAATTATATCTTTTAATAACTATAATATTTTATGAAAATTATAAATAAAAAATATATTCATATAAATATTATTATTTTATAAAATTAATTAATCTTTTATCATCTTAATTTATTCTTAATATTTAGTATTGAAATAATTACCTTAATTTTGTATGCAATTCTCACACAATGCTTGTGTAAGATGATAAGAAATCAACTATATTATTTTAAAATATACTAAAAGAAATATTTTTATTATAAGATACAGTTTCCCATAGAATTAATGGATCAATATACAATATTAAACATTTTTTAATGGTTTTAAGTTAAATTCAATTTCTTTCATGTCATTTTCAATTTGAAATTATGTGGATAATGTCAAAAATTACATAATTGATATTTTATGTATAAAAGATTTTATTCAATAAATGAAACATTATAAAAATATTTCAAGAGGAAAATTATAATAATAAATTGTCTAACATGCCATCCCTTTATTTTTAATGATAAAATTATCTCCTTATAAGTAAAATTATAACCCAATAATATTGAAAAGTCATTAATAAATTTAAGGATAAAATTCATAAACCAAGGTGTTAAACTAATATATAACATTAAAAATTATATCTAAACCTATTTAAAATTTATTGGGTGATTTTATTAAAACAATTTAAACCTTATCTTAGAATACATATCATTTTGAAACCATATTACTAGAGTTAGTAACATATTAATTTATAATATTTCATGTATTTTCAACAAATTTCATTAATGATATTTTATAATAAATAATATTTTATTTAATAATTTAAATTTGTTATAAAAATATACTATCAATCAAGTGAATGGGATATAGATTAATATATCAACCATGGTTCATTTATGAGTCACATTTCCTTTAATAGTATCATTCCTTACCCCTAAATAGTAAAACAAAATGTTATTGCGATATTTCTCAAATGGGTAAAGAGAGGTTAAAACAACATGATATCAGTGAAAAAATCACCAAAACTAGTCCAATTATTTTTGTATGACTAGATATTAACTCATCATTTTATTATATTGAATATTTTAATTATAATTATTTTAAAATGAAAATTAATTTATATTAATTTAATACTTTAAAAATTATATGAATACCCATCCTTAACTAATAATAGGGAAACCCTCCCATATTCTCTCCATAATTCACGAGACATTTGGTTCATCCATTCACTATCTTAATACTTTTATAGACTCATCCCATACAATCCCTGGTTTTTCAATTTCCATTAGACCATCCCATAAAGGAATAAAGTGTATTCCAAAAGCAGTTTATCAATAAATAGGAGGTTAGGGAATTTTTAATAAAAGTGTAACTTGAGGTCGAAGTTTATCTTATTGAATTACCTACTTTGGGAGATATTTTATGTTATTCACATATCTCAATTTACTAGGTTTATATGAATCTCATTTTATTTGTTTTTTATGAATATCCTTCTATTCATGATATTTAATTTTACATTTCCTATTATTCTCTCATGGGAATTATGATTCAAAAGTTACTAATGTGGTAAGTATTTTATATTAAAATATAATTTAATACAAGGATTTTTTAGGAATAAGTTTTCAATAATGAAATTTAATAATCTACCTATCAAGAATTATAGATAATTTTATTCTCCTCATGTTATTTATACAAACATCATGTTATCATTCATTTTCCTCTTTTTATGTACTCAAGATACCGAAGGAATATTTTTGAGCATATCCGAATATATTTATCTCTTTTGTTAAAGAACACATTTCTCCCATATCCATGATTTATAAAAATAATTTTTTAAATGTTTTTAATATTCTATAATGATTTTTGAATAATTTTTTACCCATGATTTAGTTTTAATGAAATTGTTTAAAAGGAATAATCTTTTAATTTTCTAAATGAGGTAGTTTTGAATGTTTACTAGATATGTGAATAAAATATATTATATAACATATACAACATGAACATAATTTCCCATTTCAATGAAAAACAAATTATTTGATGCATTTATTACAATTTTCTAGTCTTCTAAATAAATGGAAATAAATTTCATAATATTTTGGGAATTTATAGATTTTATAGAAGTGATTTCAAAATGAATAGTATATTTTCATCATGATGTATTATATCTTATATTATAAATAAATTCTCAACTATGATGAAATATTCTAATGGTGATTATTATTTTCATGGGATATGATTTGAGGAAAACTTCCTTACTCTTACTTTAGATAGTTTCTTATTATGATGACATTAAGTTTATGAATCCGATTTTTTTTATAGGGTATGCTATAATAAAATGATGAAATGTTTATGAAACCTATTTTTTCCAAGAGTTTTGATATAATTAATTTTTAAAAATACTATTCCACCCACACCAACACATATTATTCTCATAATTTAATGGGACGAAAAACATAATATCATATTTTAATTAATTTGGAAAATATAGATATATTATTCCAATGTTATTCTCTCCAAGATAATTTTATTTGATTAATTTATGATTAATGTATTATGAACTTTTATGATTTATATTAGGATTCAAATTTTTGATATATTATTTTTGGGGTGTAGTTTTAAAATGTTAATGTCATGTTTCCATACCATTATACTCTTATAATGTTTAAGTAATCATTGATATCTCTATTTTTACTATTTTTGAGAGTCTATGAACCCATTTCTTATGTATCCTTTCCCCAATGTATGAATAATTATTTTAATAATCACATTTCTATAAAGGGTGATATTATTGATGAACTATGTGGGAGATGATATAGATCTCTTATGAACAAGTTGTTTATGTATCCATGTTTCTACAGAAACACAACCTTTACAGCTCTTGCATGTATTGTAATGTTATCACACTGGTATTTATCCAGTAAGATGTAATATTTTTGTATGAAAAGCACATGTCTATTTAGGATTTATTAGTAGAATATAATTATTTCAAACAAGGGTCTTGGGAGTTTAATTATAAAATCCATAGAATTAATTTCCCGCTGCACAATTTGGCTACATAGTTTGAAAATCCATGCACAAATCATGTGATCCAAAATGGGATATTAGAAGTGGTTCTGTGGTTTGGCTTCATGGTTTGAAAATCTATGTTCCAATTGTGAAACCACACTATCCTATTTGAAACACTTTTTTGGGGGAATCCATATTGTTTTCACTAATAGTTCACACCCTTTAGATCTTCGAAATAAGGAAATTTGTCTCCTAGGATGACCTTCTAATTTTCCCTAATCATCATCTAACCATGAATGGGTCCATAAAACATAAAAAACATAAAAAACAATAATAAATTAGATAAAATATATCAAACCTAATGTATTATTGTTCCAAAAATCTAGAAATGGGATGTTACAATCTCCTCACAATAAATTATTTCTACCCGAAAAAAAATCCTTCATGAAGGATTTATATTTAAGATATGTGGACATTATTCGCTCATCAGTGTCTCACACTACCATGTCTCATGTTAATCAAAACCCAATTCTATATAACTACTACTAAAATTATAGATATACCATGAATAACCTTTATATGAGAATAAAACATCCAAACTGGTTGTTCGGTCATAGATAAATTATGGTCAACATCATGTTCCTCCCAAATCCATATATTATTTCTACAGAGAGATAAATTATGAGTTTTGAAACATGGAACATGTTATGGATTGAATGATCTAAGCTTAAAATGTAAAAAAAGTAAGCCTCCTCACCAATTATCTCAAAATCATTAAATAATTCCTCATATATCAGTGATGACATTCCCTACATTTGAAGCTCTTAGTAACCTAATCATGGTAAAAATGTTAGAAACAATAGTTTATAAACAAATAAATCCAATGGTCAATGTTAATTATTATCATAGTTTTTATAATAGATTTTTCCCATTATCATTCTTTGAAGAATAAACTAATTTCTTTACACCTTCTATTTGAATAAACATGGTGCACCAAAAAAATATTCAATAACCACTAATGAATAGATAGGTGATATATAAGTCCGGCTATACATATCCCCATAGGGTATCATCTTGGAGAAGTGTTAACTATTATTGTTTAGAAAATTCCATGTTAATGTTGGAAATCCCAATATATTCCAAGGGTAAGGAAACAATCTCATATCAAGTCATTAGGAATATGTATAACCCATTACATATGAAAATATATTTGAGCATGTTATGCAATTATCAACTTTATCTAGTATCCCATCACCATATAGAGGCATCTCTAAAAATAGAAGTGAATTGAGGATCTTAATTAAAAAATATGGTGAATGAAACTCTATATAATCTAATGATTTCATTTATATACAAACAACCCTTGTCCTCAAAACCGGTAATATAAAATAGTAATAAATTGAGTTTATTTGTTAAATTTTTCAATCACTACCCATATCACATTATTTTCATTAGGTTTATATAAAAATGATAACATAATTCTATAGGTACAATATCCTACTTCAAAGTCAGTATTAGAAGCAGTTATAGAATGCCTTAATGAATTTCATTCTGGAGATTACTCTATTAACATGTATAATAATGAGAAAAAAAATTCAATATCGTTTATCATACATGGCCACAAAAAAATGATACCTCATATTATAAAACATATTGTTGGTTCTAGGGTGTACCTCATAATGGGAATTATATAAATCCCCCATCATAACCTTCCTCATAGGAAAAGAAATGGCATAACCACTCTATAATAAAATGATACCGTGAGAAGATAAATACCACTCACTAATGGTCTCCCAACCATATAAAGATTCCACAATTCCTAAAAACTCAACATGAATATATTATTCCTAAAGGACCATCTCAAGATGTGAGGATGTTAATTAAAGTAGTTCAAACTCCCATGTGCATTGCATGAAACAGATCCCTCATATTCCATTCAATTGAATATTATTTCAAATCTTGAGATGAAATTTTACCACTTAAAGCATAAACATCACATTCCCTATACTAGGATTTTAGGATATTTTAAAATAAAAGGATTTTAAGTACTCTACCCATCATCTCTAATGAAGATTCATCTCATTTTAAAGGAATATATAAGTAAATAATTTATCACTAATGTATACTATATAAAATTTACTATAAATATAATGCTTCTTAATCTTCAGATCATGAATCACCATATAATATTCAAGATCATACATGGAATAATATTTCACACGAGTATAAATCTAATGAGATACATAATCCAAATTGTGATCACACTAGATAAGAACCCAACCCACAATACACATACATGCATCAAATAAGTCTATGTATCCATTACTAGATTCTAGAAGAGTTATCATTGGAGTTTATGTTAGATAAATATTAAAATCATCCAATGAAGCATGGAATTTAGAATCCATTATAAATATCAATCCCTTTAGATGTTTTTTTATTAATTTTAGAATTTAGTTTATTTATAAATCGTTTACAAACTAATATAAATAACATTCCAAGACCAATAAGATCAAATAACAACTCGAGGTAGAAGATAATAATTTTTAACCATGATCTTATTGATCTTTAGATAAATAGTACAATGATGAATGGTTTCATCAACCTTCTTGGAAGAAGGATTCAGTATTTCCCATGAAGACACACAAAGGTGAATGAAGACCTTTCACATAAATCATTCAATTGATCCATTAACTATTTTAATTATTTTAGTTGTATAGTATATGAGTGAATAATAATAAGAATATTACATGGTACATAGTTAATAGATAACTCTACCTCACTTATCATTGAAATACAAAAAATATCAAAATTAAACACATCTAGAAACTCATCTTTGTCTATAATATGATCACCAATTAAATATTCATACTCTAGTTAACATGAAAACCCAAATATCACCCATCCCAAATACAACATTGAATGTCTAACCCGACCTGAACATAATACCCTTTCTCCTTAAAACAAATGACACACCCCATCTGTGGTAGTAAAGGATTCCAAAAAAAATGTAATAGTATATATAATATTTTTTAGTGATTATTTAATATAATACAAGAATCATATATAGAGGATTGAAATAAAAAAATTCCCAAGAAATACTTATTTCAAAAAATAAAAATACACAAGAGGGGTGTAAAAGACCCATCACCATCTTTATCCCCAAGATTTATATAAATCTACATAACATAAGACAATATATCTATAGAAATATTTAATAAATGCATAATACAATTAGATATAAAATACTGAGAGTCACCAATATTAAATAAACTAGACACTATGTTTTATAAAATATTAATAGAACATATAATTGTTACTCGACCCATATCAGTTTCCAATAGAGACTCATATATTACATTTAGAAGATTTATTCTGGATTCCTATGGATTAAACCAATTTATTCTAGAAGAATATGACTATTTCTTAAAGCCTCTTGGGTCTTTCGAGCCCTTACCACTATGCGGAGTGGTAAAAAAATGGGAAAACCTCTGAATGATACATGAGGATCAAAATGAGATATAATACTTATATTAATTAATGAAAAAAAGATTCAAGTACCCTACTTAATCTCTTAGAAAAATAAGTAAATGGGCCCTTTATTGGAACTGTGTAATATTTATAGAAATCATAATACTGATATTAACCACCACTATGTTTTCCACCAAGAGATTCATTCTACTTCATATTACAATTCATGAGACCACACAAGATTCCACTAAAAGTAAGAGGAACACCCATCAAAACTGATATACCAACCAAATCACATTCCATTATCCATTAGTTACATAGAACATTAATATTTTAAGAGATATTAAAAAAAAATTAAATTTGAGTATCTGGTTGAAGACTGATCTCACAACTAGGATATTTTATTTTCTCATTTGATACCACCTTAGGTAAAAAATGAATGATCTAAGAAAGAATTTGGCATACTGATTCACATTTTGATAAATTTTATCAAGTTTATAGAACTTTTTATACATAATAAACAGATTTAATTCATGATATAAATTTTAAAAAAAATTTACATTGATGTATTTCGATTAAAAGACTAAATCTTTTCCCATATGAACTATTTTTACAACAACCTTCTTCTAGTAACTTAAATCTTGATTGAAGTAAATTACACCTAAATAGAGTAAGGTGTCTCTATGAACACAATGAGTTGCTAAATTTTTGTTAACCAATCCTCTTCCTCATGGTCATCATTGGTCCACTTGAAAGATGGTTATGTTATATGAAGTACATATTAAGAATGATCTATATTATCAGTACTCTCTGGTAAAACTTCTACATCTCAATATAGAATATGTGAAGCTACATACAGATATAATAGGCCATATATAAAACAAATTCCACAAGTTATGATAAAATGTACGGTTCACATTCCATTTTTCATTGGATACTTTATTCTAAGGTATGTTCAACCATATTCATATGGTTATGCTATAAAATTTCATCAAAATATATCATAGGATTCATTAATAAAGAGAAATGAGATTATAAAATATACCAACCAAAATTAAATTGGGAAACAAAAAATCATATAAATTATTCAGTAAAAAATCCAAAATAAAATCAAAAAAATCCCTAAAAAGACATTTTCCATAAAACGTATGTTACTACAAGTTCATTATGATGAAATGTTTTCATCATATTGATTATAACATACACATTAAGACCAAAAAATGTATTCTCTTATATAAAAAGACTTAAAAAACTGTATACCGACATCAAATAAGAGGAAAAACCACCTTTGATATAAATGTTTTATTAAAAAACCAAGATATCCCACATAATCGTATATGAACCAGTCCTAAAATTATAAAAGGGTTTTTTGATCCCTAGGGGTAGGTTAATAACACTAGGGTATCAATAAAAGGCAAAGAGAATTATTTTTTTATTAAGAAAACTCAATAAGAAAAATCATCTGATAAAAAATGAAATATAGTTGGTTTGAAAAATATCCCACAATGTAGAAAACCACATGTAAATAGATACATATATAAAAAATATGCATGAAAACCTAATTCTTCAAAATATATTATCTACAAATCAACCTAAAAAATCTATGTAACTAGTGGATTACACATTATACGGGACACCACTAACTCTTCAGTATGGAAAATTAAGAACATGTAGTAATTTCTTGTGGTGATTTCAATTTTCCTATACCTAGTATAAGAAAATATTAAAACACCTAAATGAAAAGGTAGGATTTATGAAAGAAATCCCAATAGGGTCTGACAAAGTAATTTCTAAACAATATATTGACAAAAAACCAAATATACTTAATCAAAAGTAATCATTTCATGGAAATAAATTCAAATTTCATATAGAAACACAGAATTAAAAATATTTCAATGGATATTATAAAAAAGGTAAAAAGACCATTTTTATCCAAATAGGAACAAAAAATATTCTTCTTCAATTTTTTTTAACAAATTATTTCATTAAAACATGAGTAAATACCTTATTTCATATCATGGGAATTGAATAATCATTTCAATCATATCGTTGTGGTTTTAAGAGTTAGGGATTGTCTATGTTAATTCATGAGGTTCCTCATAATATTGATGAAATATGGATCCAAGGGTGGACACTTACCTTTTTCTCAAGACATAGGGGAATATAAATACATCCCAAACAATAATCCCCTACCCTCATGTAGTTTTTAGAAACATTTACATTATCAAATCATTTCTATATAATCATTATTATTTAGTATGAATATCCACCTATTAACTAACCGAGATCTCATATAATTCAAGGTAATAAAACATTAAAGGTTATATAAATCATTTAAATCAATATAAAATCATTTAAAAATGTCATTTAAATATTTCCCAAGTTCATTATTCAAATAGTGGAATTTAATTTCCCAAACAAACATCAATTTATTTCATCAAATCATATACATGTAAAAAAAATTCAATTTTAAAAAAACCATTTCATATGATTTCATCTCATAAAAATAATTCTTAAATCTTTAATTTCATTTTAGGATCTTTTTTTGGAAGTCAATAATTTATTTATAAAATTGATTCTCATAGTATTTCATGCTACATGCCACACCTTTCAAAAATCATTGATCGATAGACTCAAATAAGGTATTAAAAATAAAATTAAAATTCAATTCAAATAAAGAAGCACAACAGGTTTTAATTTATTTATATTTCTATAAAAAACACTTACCTCAATTCTGGATCAATAACACACAACAAGGGATCCATAAGAAGAGTTCAAGTATAGAAGAATCAACGGAAAATCTTATTTCCAAAAATAAAAAATGAATAATCTAGATACATCAATGAAATGAGGATCTACAAATATAATTGATGGATGATGTGGAATAATGGAGAATCACAAATAAATAGATATAACTAAATGGAAGGAATACAATGCATTTATATTCACTTTTATCTAATAAAAAAGAGTTTGGAGGAGCCAAAATTTTCTATAGAGAGACTAAATAATCGAGAGGGCCAGATTATGTTAGAGTAGGAAGAGTTTAGAATTTAATTTTTTGGTATCAAGAATTTATTTAATAAATTATGATAATGAATTTCATATCGCATGTTTTGAATACACTATTTCACAAACCATGTTCTCCCAAAAGTTCTAGAAGAAGAGGGTGTATGGTTTGGCAATATAGATTGAAAACCAATGTCCCAATCATGAATCCCGTATTATAGCATACCATATGGTTTTTGGGGGATTCCATGTAATTTTCAAAAACCATTAACCCCCGCTGAACTCTAAAATATGGTAGAAAATGTCTTTTTTGACCCATAAAATTTTATCTAATCACGTTCCAACATTTAAAAGGCCACAAAACATAAAAAACATCAAAAATCTTCAAAAACAGCCCTAAATTAGATCAAAAAAATATAAAAAAAATAAATGGATAAAAGTTACTCAATGATGGTAATAGGATGTCACATTTTTCATATGGGTAGTTATCATCATAATTTAAAAATATTCTTATGAAAATATTTTTATGTGAACATGTCATACTACTATCAATAAATTTTATATGATTATATATCTATATATTCATGGATTCAAAAATAATTTTTATTTATCCTTGAATTGTAAAATATATCTTTTAAAATTTTATCAACATATCCATCATTTATCATCATTCAAAAGTTAATTTCATAAAACTCCAAAAAAATTATTTTTAATCTATGTTTTTATTGAATAAAAAATATTATGCTTGATATGAAATAATCATTAAACATAACATTCAACATTAATTATATATATATATATATCATATGATATATCATTTTCTATCATGGATATAATTTTTCACTTATTTTTTCATTTATATTAATTGAATGTTTATAAACATAATTTTTTATCCAATGCCTTTCCTATTTGGATAACCTTTTTTGATTTCATTGAATAAAGGGTGTTCAAAAAGATAACAAAAAATGAAATATTAGAGAAATTATTTAAATTTCCATTGACTCATTATATATATATTGTTTAAATACCATAATCAATATCTTGATTGACTGATATTTACCAAAATGTTACTTTATGTCATTGGATTCCCATTTATTTTGCATGGGTTTATCATGATATGATTATTGATGAGTTCCTTATGGTATTTCAATTGATGATAAAATGTGACTAAATTTTATTCCATGGGTTGATTGTGATATATTTAATGAAACACATTTTATTTCCATGGGATCAATATGATATTAAAATTTAACTTATCTCATCTGAAAGTTTTATGAAACCCATTTCATTTCTAGGGGTTATTTTCATGTGACTAGTGAATGATTTGCAAGTGGAACTAAACATTATGGATGAATGATAGGTGGAATCCTATATAACCCTCCAATGCATTGGTTAAATGTTTAAATATAATGAGGGAGACCTATGTAGAATTAAATTAGTATTTTTTAAGAATTTGTTCATGTATGTGACTCATGATGGATGTTTTTACACTGGCACAATAAATCTACCCCATAAGAATAGGTATAATTTTATAACTCATGAATGTATTATTTCACTTTTCTAATGTTTATTATATATTTTTATTATTAAATATTTCTCTGTATATTCTAAAGAAAATTTTAGGCTCTCACTGATCATATTTGTTAGTCACCCTATTAATTCAAGTATAATTTTATTCAAAACCTTATTCTATTATTTATGATGTACTCTTTTTGGGTATAAATTTTCATATGTATCATGATTATACCCATATACTCATATTATGTTCAATTATAAAAATTGATTCTTATTTCTTATGATTACCCTTACATAGCATCTAATATCACTTTTATAATATGTTTACATTTACCTGGGTTTTAAGGAAAATTAATACATATTATGTTTCTTGAAAATAATATTATATATAGTTTTTTGGGAAATATTGAAGATTTTTTTCCAGGTCAATAAGTTTGTTATACAATGGAAAATGATTTTTTTTGTTGAAAATACATGAGTTTTATTAGTTACTATTTTTTCCTTATTATTAAAAATTACAAACATAAATGGTCTTGTGAATATATTTTACTAATGTAACTTAATTATGTTTTTTATATAAGAAAATCACATATAAGGGTAATTTATAGTTAGTATCAGATCTAGTTTTAGGTAATATTAGAGATTGGGAGGATACGAATTGAAGATAAATTGGTAGTTCTAAATTTCATCAAATGTTGATATGTATTAGTTAATCATAATATAAAAGGTATTGAATAAACTATATGTTGGTATAAGTAATGTATTTAGGATTATAATAATATAACTTTATAATTTCTATTAAATAAGTCAATGTTCAAGTTAAAATCCTGAAATTTTAGTGATATTTTGAGTATATTATTTTCCAGAGTTACATTCATATATGGATATTATAATTTGATGTGGGATCTTGCATATATAAACCTTGGTTTTATAATAATTTAAATATTTTTTTTTTATAAACTCAATCATCACTTGGTTCATGTAAGATAATCCTAACTGTACACCTCGTTTAACATACTTGGGGGATATTATATGTTTAACACACATTACCATTAATGAACCTTTATAAATCATTTGGTATGATGTTAAATAATTTGTACAGAGAAAATAACATAAAAATGACCACAAAAAAACAATGAATGCATGGAGTCATAGGATGGTCAAAAGTATCATATGTTAAATTGAAATATAACTTATAGTAAAATAAATCAAAAATATGTTTTCATATTCATTTTTTAGATATTATTTTAACCTATTATGTTTTAGTATTTTTTTGAAAGAAGATCCTGAAAATGTTTTTGATAAATGTATATATCTATAATTCCATATGTCTTATAACAAAATATTGGAGCATACAAAAAGGGTTTAAAATCTTTTTATATACCTGTTATGACGGAAAAGTGAATTTCCTAGTCTTTGATAGATTAGAGCATATGATATCATAATATAAATTACATATTGATAAACACAAAGTTTTTTATTTGTGGTTGATATTTTATAATGATATTTTCTTATATTTAACACTTTATGAGGTTTTATTTGAATTATTGGGAATGATATTACTTGTTTATATGAATGATAAAATCCCATGTCTAATTCATATGTTATGATTTCACGGATTATTATCTTTTTTCCCATATGATTCATGTCTTATGAACTTCCAATATTTATCTATTGATTCATGTTTATGATCTTTGATATGTAGGGTATTATCTTCTAATTTCATGATCATATTCTCATACCCTTATGCTCATGTTTATGCTTACATATCTCCTATGTTTACCCTTACTAAGCATCTGAGCTCAAACCTTTTTATGTTTCATTCCCTAGGATATGAACAAATGTATTAACTATGATGTGTCTAAGAAGGGTGATAGTCATGAAGAACCTAGGGAGAGATAATATAGCTTACTTATTTACCAGTGTTACATTACGATGTTTCTAAAGACACTAGACTAATATGGTTTTGGGAATCACTTTGTGTAATGTATTAAGTATTTCAAAAAAGTTATGTAATGATAATGTATAAAAAGTGAGGTTCACTATTTTTTTGAAATTAACCATTTTATCTTGTAAATTAAGCTTCAAGGAATTACAGAATAATGATGGAGGAAAAAATCCTCTCATGTCGTATAAGTTAAAAAAAATTCCATCCTTTTTTTGTCAGAAATGTCAAAAATAACCACATTTAAAAAACCAAAAAATGATTCCTTTAATACCATTTTGTAAAAAATAAAAAAGGTAAAAATATGATTTCAAAAAATATTAAATACCTTTTTGAAACAATTTTTATAAAACATGGACATGGAAGAGAAATATTCACCAATAGAGACTTAAACATTAGCAATCCTGAATAATGATGAGACTATGAAATAAACCCTTACCTAAAGTGTTTCCTTTCATTATTCAAGTTCAAGCCTCATGTATAATACATATGGTTTTATTATACATTTTTTCAATAACCTGTATTATATTATACCATTTACTATTTATTTATAATATATTATCACCCATTTATTTATAATTTTTTTATTAAAATCATTGTTCTGGGTGCCAACTACTTCATTTTCCAAGAATGTTTCAGTTTTCTTGTATTTATATATTGCTATTGGTCTCATAATTTCTATAATTTCAGTCATGGTATAAAAATCATATATAATAACTATATACATATTTATAATCATTATTATAAATTAGAGATAGAAAAATGAATTACATCATTCATAGAGACGATAGTCTGTACGTAAGCATTAATGCTATTTTAATTTTTTCGATTGATGTTATGAAAGAAAGGTAAATAATAATTCATATTTAAATAATAATAATTATATCATAATATATATATATATATTCACTAAAACCATCATAATACACCATTTAAAATATGGTGATGAAAAATAAATTGTATAGCCATGTCGAGATGGTAAGTCGCTTGTACACACAAGCAATACATTCACTTATTTTTAATGGGAAAGAGGGTGTATAATGGTGTTTTAAAAATAATAATAAAATTCAATCATATTTATGATTCTGGAGATATAACGTTATGATAATCATCATATATTTTTAGGAGGTAAGAATGAGTTTAAAAAGAAAGTGATTGGTTAGAGGGATTACCTTATTTTTTTGAAATATCTTCATTAGATCTTCTCTAAAGGGATATAGTGTTACTATTTTGATAATAAAAAAAACTCTAGAATTTGTATAAGTAAGTTTATAAGAGAAATAAATATGGAATGGTGGATCTATAAGGCTCAAATTGGTGTAATAAAGTGAGGGAGGAGGTGCCCTTTTATAATTTAGGTGAGGGGATCTTTTGTAATTTCTCAAAATATTAATTTATAATAAATTAATTTTTTATTAAAATACCACAAAATGGAAATGGATTTGAAGATAAGATAATAAAAGGTTTTAACCCCATCAACCAATATATTTTATACTTGTTTTGGTTTTACTTTAAACATTAAAATTTTGATTAACCCTTAGTTAACCTATTTTAATTTTAAGAATGATAAAAAATGTTTCAATAATAAAAGATTTTAATTTTTAATAATATAGTTTAAATAGGACCATAAATGGACAATTTATGAAATTTTGGACAATTAATATTTTTTTAAAATATTTTTTTATTATTTTCAAATAATTAAATAAAATATTATTCCCATAGAATATCGTTATTTCTGATTTTGATACTATTCATTATTTTGACTTAGAAAAATATTAAGACAACATGTAAAATTAAGATAAAATATTTATTTAAATCATTAACATATATGGATCATCTATATAATTAATGTATTACCTCAAATATCTCAAATTATATTACTTTTAATATTTTTAATATCCTTCATTTCGTTTATCTGTTAATTGAATAATTACTACATTAGCGTTATCTAAGAATTTAGGGTAATAATTTAATTCCAAGAAATTATAAATAAATTATCATAATTAATATAAATCATTTATATTTATAAATATATTAATATTTTAACATATCATCCTTATAAACCTATATTAAAAATATTATAGTTATTAAAAAGAAGAGTGTGACATGTTTGAAATTAATTAAATAAAATACTATAAATTTCTTAATCATATCCATGTGCCTCAAGAAATAAATAAATAAATTTATATAATTAAAATAATTTTATTAATTTCATAATGGTCACTTGTATTTGTTAATAACCTTCCTTCTTCCCTCGTAGAAACATAAGATATATTTATGATAAAGAAAGTTATATTTATTTGACATTATTTGACATTATTTGATTTAAATAATATATAACATATTTTCAGGGACATTCATCCATTAAACAACAAAATTTAAAAATTTAGGTGTTTAGGGTAGAATTAAATTCATATAATAAGAAATAGGGTAACAAAATATGGCCTTATCAATTATGTTTAATCCTTATTAACCCATTTTACCCTTTACCATGGTAACAAAACTTACTAAGGTTTCTATTCATAGTGACTAAAATTGAAAGTGGACTAATTACTAAATTTAGACCCAATTATTCCATATATGGAATCAATTTTTCAAAATTAAAAAAATAGAATTTTGAAAATTTAATATGAAATAAAACTGGTAAAAAACAAAGGAAAATATGATATTGTTTTTTTTGGAAAATTTTCACTTTAAAATATATAATGTTTTTATACTAAATTTAATTATGAAATTTACTTATAAACAAAGAATAAAATATTTTAAATTAACTTATTGTAAAAAAATTTCAAAAAATCCAATTTTTTTACCTTTTAAAAACATTTAACAAGTACTATTTTCAATAAAAACCTGTCTTTTTTACTATTTCCTAAAAAATAAATGTTTTTATGATATTCTTAAAAAACAATTCTAAGATAATTTTTAAATTCTGAATTCATTATTTAAATTTATTTTGTAATATAAATTTCATATAAAATCTAGTAATTATTGTTAACTCATAAAAAAAAACTCATTTTTAAAGAAAACGTATTTTTGAAGAATAAAATGACTTTACTAAAAAATTTGTGGTCATTTTATAAGAACATACTAATACATTCATATTGAGTTGGAAATTTATATTTATTTCAAAAACTAGTTATTCCCATTCATTCTAGCCAATTTAATGGCTAGGTTATAATAAACATATAATATTTTAATTTTTCCGAGTTTATCTAAACATGTTTTGCATTCAACACAAGACATAATAGAGATAAAGTTATTCAAAGAGAAATATTTCATAAAAATATTGGGGTGTTATTCCCACACTTATTAAAGGATGACCCCTCTTAAATATTATACACATATCAAGATACTCATATATTTTCCAATAATTACCAAAACAAAATCTTTAAATACCTACCACATCTTGGAGGTATTATTTTGATTTGAATACCTTCCTTAGAAGGATTTAGGAATATAACTAAGGATGTTGCCCAAATAAAATCTATAGTTCATAACCAAAAGTTTTTGTTTTTCTTCATTGTCTTAAAAATATAATTATTATCCCATAATGATGAAATAATTAATTAGTATCTTATATATAATATATTGTTTGTATTTTTATATTATAATACATTTTAAAATATTTAACCATCTAACCAAAAAATATTCTCACATGCCTACATCTAGAATGCCTCCTCATGAGATAGTGTATCTAGTTTTTCATCACCAATAATTATAGATGATCATAATAATAGATCCAAATGAAATAATAAAATATATATGATATTAAGTTAATTAAATAATATAATATAACTATCATAATTATTTCACTACCATACACTAAAAAATAAACTCATCTCTCATGTGTACCTATATACTACCACCTCAAAAACCGATATATTTATTTTTCATAACCGCTTCTCAGGGAATATATATAAGTGGATATAATTAAATAATATTATATTTACTATACTACCTTTCATTATTTTAATATATAATAATATGTACGTTCTTTCTATCATATTTATTGAAAAGTTAAAACATTACTTATCCATTGATAGGACGTAATATATACTTGGTTGAAACATAATTAATTTTTGATAAAAATATTAAATAGCTGGTTCTTAAAGAATAATATATTTAGAAAAATGATAATTATAACATGATTATGATTCTTTAAATTATATAATTATGATCTATGCAACCAATATCAACCCTCCAAATTCAGTTTTGACTTATGAACCAAACAAATTCAAAACATTCTAGGTAAAATTAATCATTTAATTATAACATGGATATAAGTGAAATAAATGATATAATAAACAATAAAAAATTAATAAGAAATTAAATAAATAATACACGTTTATTAATATAAATAAGTTATCATGGAGTTATATATATTGATATAAATAAGTTATTATGCAATTTTTTTGACCCTTTTTTCTTTCATTCATAGTTTCAAAAAAGTAATCTTTTTACTTTTTTCATAAGAATAATTTTGATAAAAGAAAAAAAGAATTGTAAAATTTTATTAATGAGACAAATTTATTATTGTCAAAAAATATATTTATTAATGAGAATCCACTTTATGATTTCATGGGTTCTCAAAAGAATACCCAATTTCCTGTTATTATAGTAATTTTTTAATGTGTTTTCAATGAAAAAAAATTTTCTCCTTATTTTTATATAAATCAGGAAAGGGTTTATGCATATTTGATAAAAAATATATTTAATAATATTTTAATATGTAATTAAAATCTTAAATTTTCTTTATAAATGTTATGTTAATTAATTTTTTTATTATGATAGGTGAGAAAGATATAGATATCTATTTAATTGGGTAATGATCTTGTTCTTAAGAGAATTATATTGGAAATATATTATTAGGTTATTACATTTGTAAGGGTTCATGTAAGGGTTATTTTTAGGGTTTTATGAAGATGAAATCCCAAGGAACCTATAAGGCATTTCTATACTTGCTGATTTGTTTTCATTGAATTATTTTCATTTCATAAGGAAAGATAATGATAATTTATTTAAAAGAATGATTATACCACTATAAGGGTAAAAATGTATTTTTTCTTAAATGTTATTAATGTGTTATATTTTAGTCTATGAAACCATATTGATTATTATTTTGAAATTATAAAGTTATATAAAGTCTTTTTATGGAAGTAATTGTAATATTATTCTGAATTCACATGTTAATACACGTGTAGGTAAAAAATTATATGAGGTAATGTTTTATTAAGTTAAATTTAAACTCTCTTATACGGTCTCATAGTTTTATAATGGATTAACTTGTTTTTTTATTAATTTTATATCTCCAATAATGATATTTTTTATCCAAACAATGTTTTCAAATTTCTCTAATAGGGTTTATGGATGAGTAGGAACCATGATAAAGTAATGTTGTAAATCATGATGATTTTTCTTGAAAGGAAAACGTGATTTAGTTTATAAATTTTTTATCTTCAAATAAATTTATGCTGAGTTTTTCTGTTCAATTTTAACTATATTAGTTAAATATGTAATATCTATTAACTAATTATATAAAAATATAATCATTAGATGGAATTTTAAATAAAGATAATAATCTCATGTTTATGGTTAAATATATGAGTTGAATATGGTTACTTCTTTATAATCTGTGATCATGTAGGGGTAATATCTTATCTCTTAAAATTACCTCCACACATATATCAAGTGAATTATGTGTTCTACTTATCTCTTTTGAGAAATTACATACCGAGTCTATCACATGTACATGATAGGGAACCAGTTTCACTAGCCAGGGTGGGAGCGGAGGGGATGTATGGGGAGCCATAAGGAGAGTATGTGATCAGGGAATATCCATGGAAGTTGATGTTACAATCCGAGGAAGAGATGTCAGAGAAGTTGGTATCCATACATGATTCTTCTAAGATTCTGGAAAGGATGCAAGAAATATTGATTCAAGTAGATATGAATAAGGAACACAACGAGTGGATTGGAAAACAACACCTAATACTAGTCAGAGGTTTCAATAATAAGAAAATATTTTAGGAGGAGTTCTTGTGAGTGTGGGGTAAGCTGGATTCTCATTTTGAAGACATTATCAGGGATGAACCTTGAAAAAGGTAACAATTATTTACTGGATATTTTTTAAGGAAGTTAAGTCTAACGAGTTTAAGATGTTTTTTTTGTAATTTTTTTTATGTGTTATAGTGTTTGATGGCTGAGTTGTACTATTTGGTTTCATACATTCTCTATAAAAGTGTCTTAATAAAAATATATGTGGATGGTTCAAAGAGAAAAGTTTTAGAGAAAAAGGGTTATCAGTATAGTTATATTTCTATTCAGAATTCATATATTACTAGAGGATACATGTGACAATGAGGATTGTTTTTTAGAAAACTACTGCCACTTATTTTCTTAGATGTAATAAAATTCCAGGGTTGAATTTTTTTAAGTGGTCTAAAATATAAGAACATGTATTAAGCAAAATGTTTCTCCCTAAATAAATACTATTATTGATAGAATACTTCACATGAAACACTGAATCCAAAAAAATATAGCCCATTATAATGCACCTGTAGATTTTGTAGGTAAAAAATTGAAATAAAACTAATATATATATATATAAATATATTTTTATATATATTTAAATATGAACAAAAACTGATAAAGATCACATTAAATATTGACCCAACCATTTTGGGTAAGTGAATAAAAAAATAAATCTTTTAATTTTTTAAGTATAATATATTATTTTATGAATTAAAGTTTTACACTGGTTCAATTTTCAATTTATGGAATATAGTAAGAATAATAGATAATATACTAAAATAAATTTTCTTAAAAACATAGGTTTTACGATTATTAATGTATGAAATTAATTGAAAAAAATATATTAATGGTATAATATTATATAAGTAGTTAATTGATGATTTTATTTTGGTTATATAAATGGTATATTAATATTTATAAAACAAAATTAAGAAAACATGTTTCATTGGTTAAGAAAAAAATTAAATTGTGTTATTGTCGATTTTGTCTTCTTGGATAAAGGGTAGAACACTCAAAAATGGAAATTGAAAAATCATGAAAAATATAATTCATCTGTTATAGTAAATTAATGATATTTGAATTACTAACATTGGAGATGAATGAATACTGAAACTGATCATACGAATGATGTAAAAAAAGTTAAAAGTATAAGTACATGATGCCGAAAAAAGGTAAACAATTAATTGAAATACATGTAGCTGATGAATATAAATGAAAACTATAAATTGTTTTAAATATGAATATTGTTATGAAATATTTTATTATGATAAATATGTAATTTATATATGAATTTATATTTCATTTTTTGAATATAAGATCAAGGAATGATGTTGTTTTTCTAAAATTCAATTTCATGATTGATATATATTAACGAGCACCATGATACTATTAATATTGTATTATTACTTCCTAATTTATTCATTTTAGCATAATAAAGGTCTTTGAAGTTACATATCATGTACATTAATTACACTACTAGAAAAAGCACCTATACTCATGGTTTTGAACCATGACTATAGCCCCTAAAACCGTGGGGAGTTTAGCCGTCTGTATACCTCTAAGCTATACCCACAGTTTGAAAATTCTATACCCACGTTTTCAAAACCTTGGGTATAGGTTTAAAAAAATCCTCTTCTATGGGCTTCGATCCCTTAACTGCCTGTATACAATTACCACAACTAAACACTACAACACATTGAATTATAGGTATATAAATATATATTTACTTATATATATTTATCTAAACCATGGTTCTAAGTCGAAAACTAGGGAAATAGGTGTTCCCATATATTTTTTTCCCATGGAAATATATTTCCCCATAATGCAGGAAAGCTATACCCATGGTCCTCTAAAACCATGGGTATAGGAATGACCTATACCCACTATTTTGGAGTACTATGGGTATTGTGCTTCCAAAGAACACTATAACTAAGGTTTGTTTTTCAAAAACTGTGGGTATAATTCTTGAAAAAAACCTTATACCCATGGTTTTTCAAAAACCATATGTATAGGTGACAATTTACAACCTATACCCATGGTTTTTCAAAACTGTGGGTATAGGTTCCTATCCAATCTCTATACCCACAGTTTTGAAAAAACCATGGGTATAGAGTTATTTTATACTAGTGTCAAAAGGACTTCCACCAACTCTCAAAACTTCATTCCCATTTTCTATAATTATATTTATAAAATCTTAAAACATTGGAAAGAAAATGTTGGGTGTGAGAATGAAATACCAGTAAGATTTCACCTAAAATTTTTAGCGATATACAAATAATAAAAAAATACTATCAATTTAAATTAAACATGGAATTAAAATTATTTCCCAGTTTTTATCGAAAAAAATATTTTTTAAAAATATAAATAGAAATTATAAAACGGTATAGAATTAAAATTCTAAAAAACGGGATAAATCAAGAATAATTATAAAAGGAATTGTAAATAAAATATTTTATAATAACTAACATAAAAAACCCATTTCATAATCATTTTCATGTAATCATCATTTCAATCAGAACTCCATGGTTATAAGCCTCAGGGATAAGCAACATTGACTTATCTAGTTCTTTACAATTCTAGAGTAATATGTCTTCTGATGTTACCACATCACATAGGGTTCAAAACTATGGGTAATACAAATCCATCGTAAATTATTTATCCCTTTATGTATTTTTAACTTTTGTTGTCATCAACAAACCATTCATATGTAACTAGTCTTAACTAGTATACATATTTTCCCTTAAATAACCAAGGTCTCATGTAATTCAAGGTAATCACATATATAATGGGGTATAAATTATTTTAAATAATCTCAAATAATTTAAAAACAAAATATCACACACAAGTTAATTATTAAAATAAATATATTTCAATTACAAAACCAATATCAATTTTTATCCAATACTATACCTTTAAAATCAAATTATTTCATATAAAATAATAATTTATTTTATTCATTTTCTTATAATCAAAATCATGATACAATCCTTCATTTCATTTTAATATAATTTTTATTAAATAAACACATAAATTTCAAAATACATTTTCAAAGGATTTCATCACAGATTCCATGCCATTAAAAAATAACTTATCAAGAGACTAAAATCATGATTTAGAAATCAGTTGAATATATAATTAAAATAGACAATCGTAAAGTGTTTTAATTGATATAAATTTCCATATAGAACAATAATCCTCCATCGATGACCATCAACACACAACATATGATCTACAAGGAGAGTCAAATTTTAAAAAATTAATGTGTATTCATAGTTTCACAAATCAATAATTAATTTTCTATATCCATAAATTAAATGATGGTCCACTTATCTAAATGAAGGTGAGGGAGTATTAAAGGAGGATCACAAGCAAAGATATTACACTTAATCAAAGGAATCCAACACATCAACTAACACTTCCTTTCAATAAGAAATGAGGTTAGAGGATCTAGAATCAACTACAAAGATCCTCCAAAATCATAGGTATCCAATTATATTTTGTAACACTGTGATAATTTACTTAATATAATAATAATCCATATATCTAGCTTAACATGTAACACATATCTTTAAGGAAATTGTGATACAACATAAAAATATTATTATAACCTAGCCATTGAATTATTGAGTATGAATCTGAGTAAACAAGTAATGATTTAAAATTATTATTTTCTTAAGAAATGATATTTTTATTAATAACTAGGAAATAAGCACGAAATATTTATTAAAGTCAACTTGTGTGTGAAAACTAATTTTCATGAAAATAGATTTTTATTAATTTTTTAGAAATTAAAATTAGTTTAAGAAACATTTATAATTTTTATTTTATATAACTGAAATAATTTTTTAAATCATCAAATAAAAATTTATATTGGGTGAAATTTTGTTAATTTTATGAAATAATTTATTTTTCAATGAATAGTAAAAAATACTGATTTTTCAAATACTATCATTTCTTTTAATTAAATTATGTAATTTAAATTTCCATTGTATTTTAAATTTAGAAATAAAGTGATGTGTGATACATTTGATTTATAATAATCTAATTTATTGTATTTGATTCAGAAATATATATGAGTTTGATACATATAATTTTTAATGATTAAATTTTTTTTAAAAAAATTATTCATTATGTTTTATGTGTTTATATTAATATTTATTTATGATACATATATAAATTTAATCTATAGAAATTTATAACAAATTAATAATGATGGGGATCAAATTTTATATAGGTCCCTTTTATTTTATATCTATATGAATAGTTACATTTGAAAGTATTTGTCACCTTGTTAAGGGTAAAGAGGTTTAAACAACATTAAAACATTAATATAAGGCTTCCATAACACATCCCTTTGACATGTAAGATGAGTATAGTTCATCCATGTCCATCCATTATTTTAAAATATGAAAAAACTGTTCTATTTATCATTTATTTCGATATTTATAATATATAAGTATGTATATAGTAAAAAATGTCACTTTATTTCATTTCATTTCTAAATTATCTTGTGATAGGGATAAAAAAATTGTTTTCAGTTATAAAATTTTCTTTGAAATATAATGGAATATTTTTAATTTTTAGTGATGTAATTATTACATTAAAAGAATATATTACAATCACATAGTGGTTTTCCAAGAAGAATAAATATAAACTATATTTTTTAAAAAAATAGTAAGAGTAAAATATTTGGTTGAGATATAGTGTACCATAAATTTTGACAAACAATATAACATTGAAAATATTTTTTATATGTTAAAATTAAAAATCCACTACTTTTATTTTGTTTTATATTTCAAATTATTTCAATAGTTTCAAAAATTAAATAAATTACATCTTTTGTATATATGTTTTATTATATTATTTAAAAATTATAAAAAACCATAATGATGAAAATTCGAAAGATACATGGTCTAAAATAGAATCCCTTGTCCATTTATAAGAAAATTTTAAACTTATTTATAAAATTATTACACATTAATATAGGAAAATTCATTACCATAGTTAAAGTTAAAATTGGTTAATGAATGGGTTTACTTAAAAGATAATGTTTATAATGATATCTAAAACTATATAAATTTATTTGGTTGATTATATTAATACCATCATTTTTTTATTAGAATACATGTCATTTTGGATCCAGTTTACATGAGTTAGATATATATTATATTGTAATATTTCATTTATTTCTAAAAAATGACATTAATAATACTTTATGATAAATAATATACTATTAAATGATTCAAAATTTCCAAAAAATGTATATTTGGCCATGTGAATAGGATATGGATGAAAATATAAACCATTTTATATATATGGGACACATTTCCTTTTATACTGAAATTATTTATCTCTAACGAGTATAAAAAAATATCATCTTCATAATTAAAAAAATGGGGTTTGGAGGTTAAATAAGATTATATGGGTAAAAATACCGTATAAAATGTTCATAATTTATTAGATTTTGGGATTTAAAATCATCCACATATTATATTTTAGTTATCCTATTTGGATTAATTTGAACATGAAAATTAATTAATATTAATTTAATTCTTTATAATATTCTAGGAATTCTATTCCCTCACTTTTAAAAAGAAAACTCCTCTCATCTTCTCCCCTATCTTCAAGAACTATTGGGTTCAAAAAATCACTTCCATAATACCTTCGTAGATTCTTTCTCCACATCATATATATTTTTTCTTATTAAAAGACTATCTTTTAATGTCTTAATATGTAATCCATAAGTAATTTCTCAATGAAAGTGATGTTATATCACCTTTTGAGTAAGTGGAACTTTATATAAGGGTTTATCATCTCAAATATCCTTCTCTCGTATATATGTTATGTTATGTACCAATATTATTTTAGGAGTTATATATAATATAAATTTTATACATTTTATCATGAATAAAATTCTTTTATGATATTTAAGGTTTCATTTGATATTATTATTTAATTTGGATTACAATTAAAATGTCCCAAATTAGTAAAGATTTTATGTTATAATATAATTGTTTATAAGGATTGTTTATGATTATAATTATAATCATAAAATTTCATGACCCACCTCCAATGAATTAACATGACATTTATTATTCTCCAATAATTTATTAATATCACAAGTCTTTATTTAATTTTCAACTTTTTTATAAATAAAAATATTGAAAAAACATTTTTAAGAAAGTCCAACTTTAATTATCACTTTTATACAAGGGTATTTTTCAGTTTTTATAAAAAAATTGAAAAAATTATTATTTTAACATACTCAAAATGAACACAATTTCCCACCATATTAAATGTTCCAATTTATAAGCATAAAATAAATTTATCCATGGTTTTTTCAAAGGAAACGTATTCCATAATATTTTGGAATGTTTTATATTTTTAAAAAGTGATTTAAAATTGAACATGATATTTTCCTCAAGAAGTATCCAAAGTGATATTTTGTAGGAATTTTCAACTAAGATGATGTACTTTGATGATACATGTTGTTTACTAGGGATATAATTCAATGATACCATCATTATTCTTTATCTAGATGGTTTATGAATATGATGAAATGTTTTTTATGAAAACTATTTATTTTTCATGGGTAATACTGTGATAAAATATTGAAATTAATATGACTCCCATTTACATTCCATAGGTTATGATGTATTGAATGTTTTATTATATTCTCACAAACATATGTATGATATAATTATGAGAATTGGGAGCTAGAAATAATTTATCTCTCTAATTAATTGGTAAATATGGACTTCATATATGAAAATAAAGACTAGAATTAGATGCGAGCTCAGTTAAATAAGTGAAACTTTGCACTATGAAAGTCTTGGCAGTGATACTCGATTAGTATGACATAATGGGTAGTGAACCCAATCCCCAATGATAATATTTTAATTAATAGATTTATATTTATGAAATGATTTTATATTCTTATATCTATTTGATAATATTTTGTATTTATCCAATGATATGATATCATTGTTCATTTTCAATTATTATTTTATGATTTATCTCTTACGAAGTGCCATGGTTTATTCCATAAATCATGATATTGATCTGTTATATTCTTAGCATAGATTTTAAACTTTAAGGTAATGTTTTCATACCCTTATTCCCATGTTATGTTTAGGTGATCATTGATATCTCACTTGATTAATTATACTAAGAATCTATTATCAACCTTCAATACTTTTCGTTTCCCCAAGAAATGAAGCTATATTTTAATTTTGATATGTAAATAATGGTTCTAGTTGTGAAGAACTAAGTTAAAGATGATATAGATCTCTTATGAACAGGTTTTTTATGTAACCATATTTTCAATGACACTATCTTTATGGTTCTGGAATGGATAGTAATGTAATATATTGAATATTAATCCAATAAGATGCATTATTTATGTATGAACATTATGGGTCACTATAGGTATTATTATAGAATTTTTAAGTTACCTTTGGAAATTAGGATGAGAAAAACTTAGTTAAATCCTTAGTATAATCCATCGTATAGGAGAAGATCTGATGTTATGTTAAATAAATGAGTGCTAATTTCCTTGAAAAACACCCCTGTCTAAATACTACAAGTGGATTTGGTTTACACACAGATGAATATTGTTATAATAACTAATAAAAAAGTCTCTCAAGTATATATCTGAAATTATTCTGGTGCATGGTCAGTGTTACCTTAATATAAAGCTATATTGAAACTCTTGGGGGATATTTTTGGGTTAATTCAAATATTATTTATGAACTATTATAAATGATTTCAATAGATTTTGGCCATAAACTACCTAGGTTAAACCTAATGTTTCATATATTGAAAATAATTTATAATAATTAAGACATACAATACATTATGTTCCATAATTAGGTGGTTTCCTAATATTATTATTCTTTCTTACATTATAGTGTTTGGTTTTATTTAATGGTTTGAACCAAAATAAATTATGTTAACACTAAATGATATGGGAAATGTAATGATTTTACATATGTGAAACCAATGTGATATGGTAGTAGTAATGTGAAACATTCTATTTATTTCTAATAATATTTCACATTGTAAGACTAATAATCACCACATTGGAGTGTTTCTTAACACACCTAAAAAGAGAAAAATGGAGTTTCATAAAGACCATGGTAGGAAGATGATTTAGTTTTCTATTTTCCATTTATAAAGGAATAAACATCGAAGTAAATGTCTTAAATTAATAGAAATAATGTTTTTGTGTGTGGAAAAGAAAGATATAGATCATGTATTTATCAATGTAGAATGAAATATTTTGGTTAATTCCATGAAGAAGAATATTGGTTTCCCTAAGGTATCATCAATGGTTTAAAGTTTTAACTGTGGGAATTTTTGGAATTACATAAATAAGTTTCCTGTGGTCAATTCTTGAAAACATGATCAATGAGGTTGTAAGAGTAAATAATTTTCTATTGAATATGATGAGACAAAAAATTACAGATAAAAGGAAGAAGTTATTAAGGAATACAATGATGAATAATTGATAATGGTTCAATAAGGATGTGTTGTGATTTATGTTTTTATGATTTTGGAATTCATGAAATATGATGTTGAAGTATTTTTTAATAAATGGTATTCTAGTTATATGAATCATGAAATATTTAAGGATTATTATATTATAGTTTCTTTAAGGACATTAAAAAATATGTTTAATTTTATAGATGAACTAGAAAATATTTTTAACAATTAAGTGATATTTTATGGAAAATACATGATTGAGTGAATATAACTATTATTATGTTTTTAATGATGAAATAATACTTTTTTTGAGATAAATAGATAATTTATATGGTAAATAGGATTGTTTGGATGAGATTTTTTTTGATTAATGATATGATGAAATAGTGGTTTATGTTATATTTTATGGATCTTATAAACTTCTTGGATTTATGGAATTTATTTTATAATCTATGTTTTTATTTATGTAATTATGAGTTACTTTTTAGAATCATGTTTTTTTTCAAAAAAAATGGTAATTGGAATGTCTCTAGAGAATATATGATCAAGGTATTAACTTATTAGGCATATGAAATTTATAGAAACATTATGTTTTTTGGGGTAATTATGTGAAGATGATTTTGGAAATTTAATCACCTTATTTTTAAATTCATATATTTTTATTTTTTACACACATATTTTGATAATTTTTAATGTTTATCACTTATGTAGTTTTCAAAGTTGATCTTGGGGTATTATTGTTTGTGGATAAATTTTTGATTTATAAATTATGATAATATATGATAATAATTTTGGATATGGTAAATATCTAGATGAATGAGGAATTACTTTTCATACTTTTATTTATTATATGATCTGATGAATTTTATTTTTAGAGATTCAAGTATGAAAAAATAATCTTGATTGTACATTTTTGAGTAATAGATGATGTGGAAATTAATTTTCACATAACAAGGATTAAATAGTGCTTATGATTTAGAAAACATAATTTAGCTAAATTTTATCATATTCTATATACTGATAATAAAATAATCCCTCAACTTTAGGAAGATTATCTTAAAATAAAATTATATACTTATAGCTTCATTTATTAGGAATCAATGGTCATTTAACCCATCATATATTGATGGTTTTGTGATTGTTAAATTTTTAATGATCATTCTCTCTATCAGTATAAGTTAGTCTTTGGGTGTAATTTTTATCCTTCATGGATATATTTTAACTTTCAATAAATTTTATCTTCATTTATAATCTGATTATTTTTATTGCAAGTAAACATTTTTTCCCACCTCACATTTTTATGGATGTTTTATTATCCCTATATATGATGTGAATATCAGAAGATTTAATTTCATATATTTAACCTTTGAGGATCACAACCAAATTTCATTTGAAATATTTTTTTAGGTGGGGGGGGGATGTTACACCCTTAAAATTTACTTAAAATATTAATAATATCGATATCTTTCATGACACACAACTCCAAGCCTTGAGAAAATTAGGATATATTATAAAAATATTATTATAAACTAAAAATTGAATTATTAGGTGTGAATATATTAAAATATATCATGAAATAAATTTATAATGGTATTATTTAATTCTAAAGTAATGATTAATTATTAGGAAATAGTCATATAATTTTTTATTAAGGCCATTTTAGGATTGAAAATGATTTTTATCTAAAAATGTTTTTAATTAAATTTTGTGCATGGAAGTAATAATTAATTTCTAAAAAATTTAGAAATTTTATTTTATAAAATCTATTTTTTTAAATAATAATATCAAAATTTACTTAATGCTAAATTTGGGAATTTTTCAAAAATGATGTATTTTTCAGTGAATAGTGAAAAAATATAGATTTTTCAAAAACTATCATTTCATTTTATTAAATCATGTAATTTAAATGTATAATTATATTTTGGATTTAATATTACATTTAAATTTTATCCATTTATTTATATTAATCTTATTTATTCCATTTTAATTAAAAATGTCGATGAATTTCATATAAGATAATTTTAATTCTTAAAAAATATTTTTTAAATTTTTCTTCATCACATTTTATGCATTTATATAAAAATTTATTTCTTCCACTTCAAGAGATTGGATCTTGATAAATGGATACCATTTTGAATCCAATTTTTTATTCTTAGAAAATATTTCACTTTTATTTTTTTCATTATGAATAGTAACCATGATAAATATTTTCCACCTCGATATGGGTAAAACACATAAAGCATGGCTAAAAAATTGTTATAAGGTTTTAACATTTATATAACACATTAATTTGTCATATTAGTTGAGTGAATATGTTCCAGGCCCATATATTGATAAAAAATATTGAATCATGATTCCATTTTTCATTTAATTTGACCATTATAATGTTTATGTACAAGACAATGTAAAAAATGAAAAATTCTTTCTTTTAATAACTATAATATTTTATGAAAATTATAAATAAAAAATATATTCATATAAATATTATTATTTTATAAAATTAATTAGTCTTTTATCATCTTAATTTATTCTTAATATTTAGTATCGAAATAATTACCTTAATTTCGTATGCAATTCTCACACAATGCTTGTGTAAGAAGATAAGAAATCAACTATATCATTTTAGAAATTACTAAAAGAAATAGTTTTATTATAAGATATAGTTTTCCATATAATTCAGGGATCAATATACGATATTAAACATTTTTTAAAGGTTTTAATTTAAATTCCATTCCTTTTATGTCATTTTCAATTTCAAATTATGTGGATAATGTAAAAAATTAAATAAATGATATTTTATGGTTAAAACATTTTATTTAATAAATTAAAAATTATAAAAATATTTCAATAGGAAGATTATAATTATAAATGGTCTAAAATTTCATCCCTTTATTATTAATGATACAATTATCTCCTTATAAGTAAAATTATAACCCACTAATATTGAAAAATTCATTAATAAATTTAAGGATAAAATTCATAAACCAAGGTGTTAAACTAATATATAACGTTAAAAATTATACCTAAACCTATTTAAAATTTATTGGGTGATTTTATAAAAACTATTTATACCTTATCTTAGAATACATATCATTTGTGAACCATTTTACCTGAGTTAGTAACATATTAATTTATAATATTTCATGTATTTCAACAAATTTCATTAATCATATTTTATAATAAATAATATTTTATTTAATAATTTAAATTTGATAAAAAATATACTATCAATCAATTGAATGGGATATAGATTAATATATCAACCAGGGTTCATTTATGAGTCACATTTCCTTTAATAGTATCTTTCCTTACCCCTAAAGAGTAAAACACAATGTTATTGCTATATTTCTCAACTGGGTAAAGAGTGGATAAAACAACATGATATCAGTGAAAAAATCACCAAAACTAATCCATTTTATTTGGATAACCAGATATTAACTCATCCTTTTATTATATTGAATATTATAATTAATATTATATTAAAATGAAAATTATTTTATATGAATTTAATTCTTTAAAAAATTATATGTATACCCTTCCTTAACTTATAATAGAGAACCCCTCTCATATTCTCTCGATAATTCATGAGATATTTGGTTCATCCATTCACTATCTTAATACTTTTATATACTCATCCCACACATTCCCTAGTTTATCTATTTCTAATAGACCATCCCATAAAGGAATAAGTTGTATGCCAAAAAGAATTTATCAATAAAGCGGAGGTTAGGTAATTTTCAATAAAAGTGTAACTTGAGGTCTAAGTTTATGTTATTGAATTACCTTATTTGGGATATATTTTATGTTATGCACATATATTATTTTACTAGGTTTATATGAATCCCATTTTATTTGTTTTTTATGAATATCCTTCTATTCATGATATTAAATATTTCATTTCCTATTATTCTCTCATGGGCATTATTATTCAAAAGTTACTAATGTGGTAAGTATTTTTGGTTACAATCTAATTTAATACAAGGATTTTTTAGGAATAAGTTTTCTATAATGAAATTTAATTATCTACCTATCATGTATTATAAATAATTTTCTTCTCCTCATGTTATTTATACAAACATCATATTATCATTCCTTTTCCTCTTTTTATGTACTCAAGAGACTGAAGGAATATTTTTAAGAATATCCGAATATATTTATCCCCTTAGTTAAGGAATATATTTCTCCCATATCCATGTTTTATAAGAATAATTTTTGAAATGTTTTTAATATTCTATAATGATTTTTGAATAATTTTTTACCCATGATTTAGATTTAATGAAATTGTTTAAAAGTAATATTATTTTAATTTTCTAAATGAGGTACTTTTGAATGTTTACTAGATATGTGAATAGAATATCTTTTATAACATATACAACATGAACATAATTTCCCATTTCAATGAAAAATAAATGATTTGATGCATTTATTACAAGTTTCCAGTCTTCTAAATAAATGGAAATAAATTTCATAATATTTTGGGAATTTATAGACTTTATAGAAGTGATTTCAAAATGAATAGGATATTTTCATCATGATGTATTATATTTTATATTCTTAATAAGTACTCAACTATGATGAAATCTTCTAATGATTATTATATTTTTCATGGGATATTATTAGATGACACCATCCTTATTCTTACTTTAGATAGTTTCTTATTATGATGACATTAAGTTTATGAATCCTGTTTATTTTTCACAGGGTACGCTATAATAAAATAATGAAATGTTTATGAAACCTTTTATTTTCCAAGAGTTTTCATATACTAAATTTTTAAAAACCATATTCCCCACACACACACATATTATTCTCATAATTTAACAGGTGGAAAAACATTATCTTATATTTTAATTAATTTGGAAAATATAGATATTTTATTCCAATGTTATTCTCTCCAGGATCATTTTATTTGATTCCTTTATGATTAATGTATTATGAACTTTTAAGATTGATATCATGATTCAAAGTTTTGATAAATGATTTTTGGGGTGTAGTTTAAAAATTTTAATGTCATGTTTCCATTCCATTATACTCATATAATGTTTAAGTGATCATTGATATATCTTTTTTTTTTAATATTTTTGAGAATCTATGAACCCATTTCTTATGTATCCTTTCACCAATATATTAAGAATGATTTTAATAATCACATGTCTATAATGGGTGATATTTTTTATGAACTATGTGGGAGATGATATAGATCTCTTATGAACAAGTTGTTTATGTATCCATGTTTCTAAAGAAACGTAACATTTTCAGCTCTTGCATATATTGTAATGTTATCACACTGATATTTATCCAATAATGTCACAACCCGTCCTCGGGGCCCATGCCGTGACAACCCCAAGCCCGCCTTCCATAGGCCAGGGGCTGGCGACTAGCACTAAAGGCGTAAATCCCGATAACTGGGAAGGATTTGCCTTTATAAAAGTAAACAAACACCATAGAAAACAAGCAGAAGTAAACACTAAGTACAAAGAGAAAGTGCTGAAAAGTAAATGGGCCAGAATACAAACCCAAAAGAAAGTACTACTAAAACTGAACGAAAGTACAACAGAAAAAGACAAACAGCTGGAGGAAGGAAGCAGCTCCTGGGTTGTCCTCCTCGGATCCTACCTGAAGGGTAGGTACAGATAGCGTAACTCCTGGATCGTCCGCCACGGATCCTACCTGAATGGTAGGTACAGATAGCCTCCTCAACGCTCTCGTCCGTCAACCTCCTCCGTGTGTCATCTCGTCGTGTAGTCCACCTCCGGGTACTGACTCGTTGTGTAGTCCACCTCCGGGTACCATCCAGTCCTCGAACACTCGGCCTCCATCAGCACTGCCTGTCGTCTGCAACCAACACAACGAGGTGCGGGCATAGCCCGTGCAGGGGTGAGTATAGCGATACTCAGTAGAGACCCCGAGACCCTCAAGGTCTCTCTAAAACCAATAAGGATAACCACAAAGAAGATCTCAACAGATAACCTCTACTTAGGTATATTCCCATACATATACCTAAGTTATCAAGTAACCCATCTCAATCATGAGGAAACACAAGGATTGTGAAATCAACAGATAACCACTACCCAGGTATATGCCCATACATATACCTAAGTTATCAAGTGACCCATCTCAATCATGAGGAAACACAAAGGATTGTGAAATCAACGGATAACCACTACCCAGGTATATGCCCATACATATACCTAAGTTATCAAGTGACCCATCTCAATCATGAGGAAACACAAAGGTCAAAAGTCTCAGCTCAAACCAGGAATTTCATTATCGAAACAGTAACTGCTGAAGAGCTCCATCTCTGGAGTGTACAGTGGTCCTGTCACAACTCCGAGGTACTGCTCACTAACCTAAGACTGCTGAGGTACTCCTCCTGTCAAGTACCGCGGGCTTGCCACCTCACACAGTAGTGCTTCCCGCCGGGGTCTGCCACCCAACACAGTAGTGCTCCCCCCTCATAGCCTATAGAGGTACTCCTCTTGTCGAGTACCGCGGGTCTGACACCTCACATAGTAGTGCTCCTCCGCTATGGGTCTGCCACCTCATAAAGTAGTGCTCCCCACTGGGCTACGTAAGTCACTCCGAATCGAATCGGTCAAGCAGTCTTCAGGTCTCGGCAGGCTACACGGTCTATGTACTCAATACACTCATCTCTGGGAGGGTCCGATCCACGAGCTACAAGTCGATACTCCATGTATCTCAAAGTCCCACGAAGAAGTATCTCAAAGGACCGCCTCGTCATAGGGGTCTCAACGCAACAGACGTCGTGTCAATCGGACGCCCGGTCTGTGAGTTATTAGCCTTTTCGTCCCAGGGGCCCGGTTGGATTCGTGAGCGAACCAAACCCGACCGTATCACAACTGTACCTCGAAATCTCATAGGGTATACTCATAGGGACCGTTTCTCAATGAGATCACCAACGCCGCTGACAGTTCGTCAAACGGACGTTCTGTCAGAAAGGTATCAGCTTTTCCGTTCCAGGGGCCCGGTTGGATTTCGGTGCGATCCAACCCGGCCACTATCCATCTGCATCCAAATCTCGGGAGGAGGATGCCAAAAGTTCTATATCGTCAACAGGAACGCAACGAGACAGACGACACGTCAATCGGACGCCCGGTCTGTGAGATATTAGCTTTTTCGTTCCAGGGGCCCGGTTGGATTTCAGGTACAATCCGACCCGACCGCACTCCGATGGCATCCAAACCTCGAGCGGAGTAAGCCAAAATATCCGTCTCACTCAGAGGAAATCAACAAAGTCGATGACACATCATTCGGACGTCCGGAACTCAAGTTACGAGCGTTTCCGCTCCGAGGGCCCTGTTGATTTCGTGTACGAACCAACTCGGCCGAACCCAACGTTCCCCGAAACTTTGTGTGCGATATACCGAAACGACCGTCTCGATCCGAGGATCGCGTTCCCACAGACGGAGAGTCTTTTGGAGGCCCGTAGATCATGTTACGGGCATTTGACCGAAAGTGGCATGAAAACGGGGGTCTGGGCCCGGGGCGACCCGGCCCGACCCCCCTGGTTCGGCCGATCTGGGTCGACCCGACCCGGGTCCGACCCGACTGGGCTCGGCCCGGCCCGGCCCGGCTCGGTCCGGCTCGGTCCGGCCTGACCGGCCGGCCGACCGCGTCTCGGCCAGCGTGGCCGAGCCGAATCGTGGGCGGGGTGCGCAGATCCCCCGCCCTTCACCGTTAATTGAGGCCGGCGTTTCACCGGCCGCCCCTCTTCCGGCAGCGCACCGCCACCGCCGCCTTCCGCGGACCACCGGACGCGCTCCGGTGGTCCGTTCCTTCTTCCGTCTTCGCCTATGGTCCCCCCGGGACCCCACCTTCACTGTGAAGGGATTCAAACGCCCAAACGACCTGCTTCGTCATCGCCCGTCAATCCGCACGTCAAAAATGAAATGTGTCGTCTTCGTGGTTCTCCGGCACGGCGTGCTGGCGCCGCGCCCCTTCGCCGTGGCCCAACTCCGTCCGCGGAGGTCTTCGGTTTCTCCGACGCGGCGTGACGGCGTCGCGTCCTTGTTCTTTCTTTTCACGGCGCGGCGTGATGGCATCGCGTAATACTTTCCGTGTGATTTTTGCATGGTGCGATGACACCACATCATTCCGCTCCATCCACAAGAATCAAACATGAACATAGGAGGGGGGTTCGGCCGTGTTTGTTCGGTCTGACCCCCTCACGTTATTCGATAAAAGGTTTTAAACCACGAAGAATCATCAAGTCGGAATTCTCGAACAAATATAAGCAATTGAAACAAACCCCTACCTCGTAATTTTCGTTCGTTGACGATCTCGGAAAAAGGGAAGATATCGATTCCTCGATTGCCGTGTTCGTCACACACTCCCAATTCTCACGCTCATGTGTCGGAAAGGAAGAAGGGTACTCGTCGTTGGTGGACAAGCGTTCGGAGGTGACGTCGTCGTTGACGATGTTCTTCGCAGGCAACATCTTCTCCTTTGACACGGATGAAGGTCGTTGGATATGTCGCGGGCGTCGCTTCACTTTTCTTGCCTCGGTTGAAGAACGATGAAGAAGATGGCGTCGTCGTGCTTCAATGGCGGAAGAGACGTTCTTCGTGTTCTTCATCATAGAGAAAGAAGGACTCAGGATTTCATATGATTTTTCTCCAAAGGCTCCCAATCAAATAAACTCCAACCCAAATAAAATAAGTTCTAAACTAATTTTATTAACACAACAAAGCATTTGAAATTCATTTGTTTGGATTTCAAAAACCTACATGTAACTCACCAAATTAATTACAACAAGTTGTCAAATATTAAAGAAGGTGAGTTAATGGGGAGTTGGAATGTGAGGGGTTAAGAGGGGTTAAGAGGGATAGGGAGTTTAAGGAATTTGAAAAGGTGGGGGGTTCGTGTGGGCCCCACCCTTTCAAATATCCACACATGGGAAGTTGGATGGATGTGGGCCCACCACCAACTTCCCATGGGAGAAGTTAACCACACAACATGAAATAAAATTGATTCAACAATTTTATTCACTTTATTTAATTACTCCCCAAAATTTAACTTCTTCTCCCACCCAAACACAACTACGGTAATGGTTTCCTTAAGCGATTACTGGCGTTGCGAGTTCATCGTTGCCATCAGATTTCAATTCCGGGCACCGGTTCAAAATTTAGAAAAACCCGCTCGCTCGTTCACTGAACGTACCCGAGCCAAACTTCGGAAATTAATTTCGGGCACACCGGGACTCAGAATCAGGCGCCGTCAGAAACTGCGTTCTTGTAAAATTCCAAAGAAAATTAAGAAAAAAAATTTCCTTGAAATTTCCGTGTCTTTACATTAATCCCACCACAGGGATTTACGTCCCCGTAAAGCTTCACCACAAACTTAGGGAAACAAAGGCGGTACTGAGCATGCATCTGAGCCTTCCGCTCCCATGTGCTTACCCGGAGGTTTCCATACTGCCAAAGAAAGCTCACCCGAGGAATTGATCGTCATCGTAGGATCCACTCCTGTCAATCCTCGATCCCCACTAGAACCTCCGTGAAAGACACCCCATCACCATCGTCCAGCTCCTCATGGTCAATGATATGCAGAGGGTCAAGCATGTATCTCCTCAGTTGAGATATGTGGAAAACGTCGTGCACCTAGTTCAACTGAAGTGGATGGGCCAAGCGGTAAACCACCTCGCCTACCCAGTTGAGGACCTAGAAAGGTCCGTTGAACCTCAAAGATAACATGCCTCTCTGGCCACATCTCTGTAAACCTCGTCGAGGTGAGACTCGTATAAGGACGTGATGGTCATCCTCGAACTCTAGAGGCCTCCAAGTCCTGTCAGCATAAGGCTTCTGTCAGCCCTTTGCTGTCCTCATCCACTATTGGATGACCTGGACCTTCTCTAGTCTCACAAGAGCTGCTATGATTTATTCTTTGCCGATAAGAGAAATCTGGTCTCATCCCCTAGATGAACCACATTCGTTCCCTAATACAGTCAATCCTGATATGAATGATGCATTCATGCCATGGATGACATCGTAGGGCCTCGACGTAACTACCAAGAGATTAAACTGTCACTCTCACCTCCAAGGGTCGAGTCACATTGTTGGCATCAGTGTGTGGTCACTAGGTCTCCTTCAGTAGAAAACTCAAAAGTGAGGGTCAAGTCAACAGTCTTAACAGGGACCACTCAGTATCAACCAAACAATAGGACAGGAAAGCAAACAAGATAAGTGTCTTTTTTTTACTATTGCAGCTCATAGTACAAGACACAAAGCAACTACATACAAACATCAACAAAACCAGAAGCAACAGGATCAATGGCCTCCAGGTCAGAAGCTAGTCCCGCTCCTGTCCATCTGCTTCCGGAGCTCCATGACCATAGGCCTCAGCTGCCTGAAGCTGAGCTCTCCCATGTCCTCCTATCCCCTGCAGTCTGCCCTGATCGAACCTCTACCTCTACCTCGGAGGTTCTTCATTTAACTACTGGTCATCTGCATGGCGGGTCGGACAGTCACGTGCTATGTGACCAATTCCGCCGCAGGAGTAACACTTCATGGTAGGTCTGGCTCTATCACTTCCCTTGGTGCCTCGCACTACTGACCCTGAGTCACGCGGTCGACCACCTGTAGGTCTGGTCCTCTTGGACCCCTGCGTCATCTGTCTACTGCCCGCTATAGAAGACTCTGCCGCATACCGGCTAGTGGTGGGTCCTGCTGCTGGAGACTGCTCAGCAAGGAAACTCTCCACTAAGAGGGCTCGCTCCAACACTCTTATCTGCGTCGGAATGTTGTGCGATACAACCGAAGCTCTGATCTCCCTCCTGAGTACTGCGCCACTGACATGCTGCCCTGCCGCAGCTGAAGTAGCTCCTGTATACGCACCGCTCGAAGGGTGGCTGGAACAAACTCTGCCCGGAACAGGCTCTCAAAGTCTGACCATAGAAGTATCACCTCGTCATGCATCTGGAGTATCAGGCTCCACCATCTGCCTGATGCTGCCTAAAGAAGGTTGGCAGCAAGGATCACCATGAAATCTGTCGGCGTCCCCACTAGCATGAAGACTCTCACCACAGTCTTCAGCCAATCCTCAGCCGCCTGCGGGTCCGTCCCTCCCTGAAACCTGGGTGGCCTCTGGTGCTGGAACTCATGAAGTGCGCTCAAGCGATGTGCATCCTCTACTGCTGGGGCTGGTGGCATCGGTGGCCCAACAGGTAGTAGTACCGCAGGAGCCTCTACTGGGATAGGGCCCTGTACTGAGGCCTCGTCGCTCGGTGGGCTGTCAGTACGCACCACTCTCGGGGCTCTAGCTGGTCATCCACGGGGAGGAATCCTGAAAGAAACAACGTGACATGGTCAAAAGATTATACCTGGTGAGCTGACCTGGTTTGAGCTGTTTTAAGGGAAAACCTTTGAAAATACTAACGAAATCAGTGTTTTCGTGCACAAAGTCAGAAATTAGTTGTCAGGGTCCTGGTGTATGGATACGTCGGCCGCCCGCACCAACACTAGACTCCCTGAACTGAAGACCACACTCGGTACCCTTAACACTATTCCTTCACAGAAAGAAACATCAGAGTTATAAGTTTTGCGGTAGAACCGAACTCCTTTGATACAAATTTGTCACGACCCGTCCTCGGGGCCCGTGCCATGACTACCCCAAGCCCGCCTTCCATAGGCCAGGGGCTAGCGACTAGCACCAAAGGCGTAAATCCCGATAACTGGGATAACATTGCCTTTATAAAAGTAAACAAACACCACAGAGAACAAGCAGAAGTAAACACTAACTACAAAGAGAAAGTGCTGAAAAGTAAATGGGCCAGAATACAAACCCAAAAGAAAGTACAACTACAACTGAACGAAAGTACAACAGAAAAATACAAACAGCTGGAGGAAGGAAGCAGCTCCTGGTTTGTCCTCCTCGGATCCTACCTGAAGGGTAGGTACAGATAGCGCAACTCCTGGATCGTTCGCCACAGATCCTACCTGAATGGTATGTATAGATATCCTCCTCAACGCTCTCATCCGTCAACCTCCTCCGTGTGTCGTCTCGTCATGTAGTCCACCTCCGGGTACTGACTCGTCGTGTAGTCCACCTCCGGGTACCGTCCAGTCCTCGAACACTCGTCCTCCGTCAGCACTGCCTGTCGTCTGCAACCAACACAACGAGGTGCGAGCATAGCCCGTGCAGGAGTGAGTATAACGATACTCAGTAGGGACCCCGAGACCCTCAAGGTCTCTCTAAAACCAACAAGGATAACCACGATGAAGATCTCAATAGATAACCTCTACTTAGGTATATGCCCATACATATACCTAAGTTATCAAGTAACCCATCTCAATCATGAGGAAACACAAGGATTGTGAAATCAACGGATAACCACTACCCAGGTATATGCCCATACATATACCTAAGTTATCATGTGACCCATCTCAATCATGAGGAAACACAAAGGATTGTGAAATCAACGGATAACCACTACCCAGGTATATGCCCATACATATACCTAAGTTATCAAGTGACCCATCTCAATCATGAGGAAACACAAAGGTCAAAAGTCTCAGCTCAAACCAGGATTTTCATTATCAAAACCATAACTGCTGAAGAGATCCGTCTCTGGAGTGTACAGTGGTCCTGTCACGACTCCAAGGTACTGCTCACTAACCTAAGACTGCTGAGGTACTCCTCCTGTCGAGTACCGCGGGCCTGCCACCTCACACAGTAGTGCTTCCCGCCGGGGTCTGCCACCCAACACAGTAGTGCTCCCCCCTCATAGCCTATAGAGGTACTCCTCCTGTCGAGTACCGCGGGTCTTCCAGCTCACATAGTAGTGCTCCTCCGCTATGGGTCTGCCACCCCACAAATTAGTGCTCCCCACTGGGCTACGTAAGTCCCGAATCGAATCAGTCAAGCAGTCTTCAGGCCTCTGCCGGCTACACGGTCTCCGTACTCCGTACGCTCGTCTCTGGGAGGGTCCACTCCACGAGCTACAAGTAGATACTCCAAGTATCTCAAAGTCCCACGAAGAAGTATCTCAAAGGACCGCCTCATCATAGGGGTCTCAATGCAACAGACGGCGTGTCAATCGGACGCCCGGTCTGTGAGTTATTAGCATTTTCGTCCCAGGGGCCTGGTTGGTTTCGTGAGCGAACCAAACCCGGCCGTATCACAACTGTACCCGGAACTCTCATAGGGTATACTCATAGGGACCGTTTCTCAACGAGATCACCAACGCCGCTGACGGTTCGTCAAACAGACGTTCTGTCAGAAAGGTATCAACTTTTCCGTTCCAGGGGCCCGGTTGGATTTCGGTGCGATCCAACCCGGCCACTATCCATCTGCATCTGAATCTCGGGTGGAGGATGCCAAAAGTTCCGTATCGTCAACAGGAATGCAACGAGACAGACGGCGCGTCAATCAGACGCCCTGTCTGTGAGTTATTGACTTTTTCGTTCCAGGGGCCCGGTTGGATTTCGAGCAAAATCCAACCCGACCGCACTCCGACGGCATCCAAACCTCGAGCAGAGTAAGCCAAAAGATCCGCCTCACTTAGAGGAAATCAAAAAAGTCGACAGCACGTCATTCGGACATCCGGAACTCAAGTTACGGGCGTTTCCGCTCCGAGGGCCCGGTTGGTTTCGTGTACGAACCAACCCGGCCGAACCCAAAGTTCTCCGAAACCTTGAGTGCGATATACCGAAACGACCGTCTCGATCCGAGGATCGCATTCCCACTGATGGGGAGTCGTTTGGAGGCCCGTAGATCAAGTTACGGGCATTTGACCGAAAGTGTCCCGAAAACGGGGGTCTGGGCCCGGGGCGACCCGGCCCGACCCCCCCTGGGTCGGCCAAACCGGGTTGACCCGACTGGGCCCGACCTGACCCAGGTCCGACCCAGCGGGGCCCGGCCTGTCCCGGCCCGGCTCGGTCCGGCTCGGTCCGGCCCGACCGGCCTGCCGCGGCTCGGCCAGCGTGGCCGAGCCGAATCGTGGGCGGGGTGCGCAGATCCCCCGCCCTTCGTCGTTAATTGAGGCCGGCGTTTCGCCGGCCGCCCCTCTTCCGGCGGCGCGCCGCCGCCGCCGGTCGCCGGCGTCGCCACCGCCTTCCGCGGACCACCGGACGCGCTCTGGTGGTCCGTTCCTTCTGCCGTCTTCGCCTATGGTCCCCCCGGGACCCCACCTTCACTGCGAAGCGATTCAAACGCCCAAACGGCCTGCTTCGTCGTCGCCCTTCAATCCACACGTCAAAAATGAAATGCGCCATCTTTGTGGTTCTCCGGCGCGGCATGCTGGTGCCGCGCCCCTTCGCCATAGCCCAACTCCGTTCGCGGATGTCTTCGGTTTCTCCGACACGGCTCGATGGCGTCGCGTCCTTGTTCTTTCTTTTCACGGCGCGGCGTGATGGCGTCGCGTAATACTTGCCGTGTGATTCTCGCGTGGTGCGACGACACCACGTCATTCCGCTCCATCCACAAGAATCAAACATGAACATAGGAGGGGGGTTCGGCCGTGTTTGTGTGGTCCGACCCCCTCACGTTATTCAATAAAAGGTTATAATCCACGAAGAATCATCAAGTCGGAATTCTCAAACAAATATAAACAATTGAAACAAACCCCTACCTCGTAATTGTCGTTCGTTGACGATCTCGGAAAAAGGGCGGATATCGATTCCTCGATTGTCGTGTTCGTCACACAATCCCAATTCTCACACTCATGCGTCAGAAAGGAAGAGGGGTACTCGTCGTTGGTGGACGAGCGTTCGGAGGTGACGTCGTCGTTGACGACGTTCTTCGCAGGCGACGTCTTCTCCTTTGACAAGGATGAAGGTCGTTGGAGATGTCGCGGGCGTCGCTTCCCTTTTCTTGCCTTGGTTGAAGAACGACGAAGAAGATGGTGTCGTCGTGCTTCAGTGGCGGAAGAGACGTTCTTCGTGTTCTTCGTCGTAGAGAAAGAAGGACTCCGGATTTCCTAAGCTTTTTCTCCAAAGGCTCCCAATCAACTAAACTCCAACCCAAATAAAATAAGTTCTAAACTTATTTTATTAACACAACAAAGCATTTTAAATTCATTTGTTTGAATTTCAAAAACCTACATGTAACTCACCAAATTAATTACAACAAGTTGTCAAATATTATAGAAGGTGAGTTAATGGGGAGTTGGAATGTGAGGGGTTAAGAGGGGTTTAGAGGGTTAGGAAGTTTAAGGAATTTGAAAAGGTTGGGGGTTCGTGTGGGCCCCAGCCTTTCAAATATCCACACATGGGAAGTTGGATGGATGTGGGCCCACCACCAACTTCCCATGGGAGAAGTTAACCACACAACATGAAATAAAATTGATTCAACAATTTTATTCACTTTATTTAATTAATCCCCAAAATTTAACTTCTTCTCCCGCACAAACGCAACTACGGTAATGGTTCCCTTAAGCGATTACCGGCGTTGCGAGTTCATTGGTGCCATCCGATTTCAATTCCGGGCACCGGTTCAAAAGTTAGAAAAACCCCCTCGCTCGTTCACTGAACGTACCCGAGCCAAACTTCAGAAATTAATCCCAGGCACACCGGGCCTCGGAATCAGGCGCCGTCAGAAACTGCGTTCTTGTAAAATTCCAAAGAAAATTAAGAAAAAAAAATTCCTTGAAATTTCCGGGTCTTTACAAATAAGATGTACTATTTTTTTATGAAAATTACATATCTCTTTAGGATTTATTAGTATAATATAATTATTTTAAACAAGTGGATTGGGAGTTTAATTATAAAATACATAAAATTAATTTCCCACTGCAATGTTTGGCTACATATTGAAAATCCATGCACAAATAATGTGATCCAAAATGGGATATTATAAGTGGTTTTGTGGTTTGGCCTCGTGGTTTGAAAAACTATGTTCCAATTGTGAAACCCCACTATCCTATGTCACAAACTTTTAGGGGGACTCCATATAGTTTTCAACAATAGTTCACATCCTCTAGATCTTCGAAATATGGAAATTTGTCTCCTGTGACGGCCTTCTAAGTTTTCCCTAATCATCTTCTAACCATGAATGGGTCCAAAAACCATATAAAATAGAAAAAAATAGAAAAAAATAAATTAGATAAAATATATCATACCTAATGGATTATTGTTCCAAAAATCTTGAAATGGGATGTTACAATCTCCCCAAAATAAATGATTTCTACCCCAAAAAACTCCTTCAAGAAGGATTTATATCTAAGATATGTGGACATTATACCCTCATCAGTGTCTCACACTACCATGTCTCATGTTAATCAGAACACAGTTATAAATAACTGCTACTAAAATTATGGATATACTATGAAGAACCTTTATATAAGAATAAAACATCCAAACTGGCTGCTCAATCACAGATAAGTTAGGGTCCACATCATGTTCCTCCCAACTCCATATATTATATTCTACAAATAGATACATTATGAGTTTTGAAACATGGAACATGTTATGTATTGAATGATCTAAGATGAAAATTTAAAAAAAAGTAAGCCTCCTCACCAATCATCTCAATATCCTCAAATAGATCCTCATATCTCAGTGATAAAATTCCCTAAATTTGAAGATGTTACTAACCTAATCATGGTAAAACTGTTAGAAACAATAGTTAATAAAAAAAATAAATCCAATGGTCATTTTTTATTATTATCATAGTTTTTATAATAGATTTTCCCATTACCATTATTTTAAGAATAAACTAATTTCTTTACATCTTCTATTTGACTAAACATAGTGCACCAAAAAAATATTCAACAACCACTAACCAATAGATGGGTGATATATAAGTCTAGATATACATAGCCCCATAAGGTATCATCTTGGAGAAATATTAACTATTATTGTTGAAAAAATCCCATGTTACTTTTGGAAATCCCAATATATTCCCAGGCCAAGGAAACAATTTCATATCAAGTCATTAATAATATGTATAAACCATTACATATGAAAATATATTTGAGGATGTAATGCCATTATCAACTTTATCTAGTATCCAATCACCTTATAGAGGGATATCTATAAAATAGAAGTGAATTTAGGATCTTAATTAGAAAATATGTTGAATGAAACTCTATATAATCTAATGATTTTATTTACATACAAACAACCCTTGTCTGCAAAACTGGTAATATAAAAATAGTAATAAATTGAGTTTATTTGTTCAATTGTTCAATCACTACCCATATCACATTATTTTCATTAGTTTTATATAAAAATGACACCATAATTATATAAGTACAATATCTTACTTCAAAGTCAGTAGTAGAAGCGGTCAAAGAATGCCTTAGTGAATTTCATTTTGGAGATTAATCTATTAACATGTATAATAATGAGAAAAAAAATTCAATATCGTTTATCAAACATGGACACCAAAAATGATACCTCATATTATAAAACATATTGTTGGTTCTAGGGTGTACCTAATAATGGGAATTATATAAATTCTCCATCATAACCTTCCTCATAGGAAAAGAAATGGCATAACCACTCTATAATAAAATGATACCCTAAGAAGATAGATACTACTCAATAATGGTCTCCCAACCATATAAGAATTCCAAAATTCCTAAAAACTCAACATGAATATATTCTTCCAAAAGGACCATCTCAAGATGTGAGGATGTTAATTAAAGTTGTTCAAACTTCCATGTGCATTGCATGAAATAGATCCCTCATATTCCATTCAATTGAATATTATTTCAAATCTTAAGATGAAATTTTACCACTTAAAGCATCAACATCACATTCCCTATACTAGTATTTTAGGAGATTTTAAAATAAAAGGATTTTAAGTACTCTACCCATAATCTCTAATGAACATTCAACTCCTTTTGAAAGAATATATAATTAAATAATTTATCACTAATGTAAACTATATAAAATTTACTATAAACATAATGCTTCCTAATCTTGAGATCATGAATCACCATATAATTTTCAATATCATGCATGGAATAATATTTCTTATGAATATAAATCTGATGAGATACATAATCCAAATTGTGATCACCCTAGATAAGAACCCAACCCACAATAGACATAGATGTATCAAAGAAGACTATGTATCCATTAATAGATTATAGAAGAGTTATCATAAGAGTTTTTGTCAGATAAATATTAAAATCTCCCAATGAAGCAGGGAATTTAGAATCCAATATAAATATAACTCCCTTTAGATGTTTTTTTTAATTGTAGAATCTAGTTTTTTTATAAATCCTTTACAAACTGATAGAAATACCATTCCAAGACCAATAAGATCCAATAACAACTCGAGGTAGAAGATAATATTTGTTAACCATGATCTTATTGATCTTTAGATAAACAACACAATGATGAATGGTTTCATCAACCTTCTTGGAAGAAGGGGTCGATATTTCTCATGAAGACACACAAAGGTGAATGAATACCTTTCACATAAATCATTCAATTAATCAATCAACTCTTTCAATTATTTTAGTTTCATAGTATATGAGTGAATAATAATAGGAAGATTACATAGTACATATTTAATAGATCACTCCACCTCCCTTATCATTGAAATACCAAAAATATCCAAATGAAACACTTCTAGAAACTCATCTTCATCTAGAGGATGATCACCAATTAAATTTTCATAATATAGTTAACATGAAAACCTGAATATCATCCTTCCCAAATATAACATTGAAAGTCTAACCTGACTTGACCATAATACCCATTCTCCTTGAAAAAAATGACACACCCCATCAATGGTAGTAAAGGATTCCAACAAAATTTAATAGTATATATAATATTTTTGAGTGATTATTTAATATATTCCAAGAATTATATATAGAAGATTAAAAAAAAAAGTCCCAAGAAATACTTATTTCTAAAACTAAAAATACACAAGAGGGGTGTAAAAGACCCATCACTATTTTCATCCCCAATATTCATATTAATCGACATAACATAAAGAAAGATCTCAATAGAAATATTTAATAAATGAATAATACTATTAAATATGAAAGAATGATAGGAACCAATATTAAATAAACTAGACACTATGTTTTATAAAAAATTAATAGAACATATAATTGTCACTCGACCTATATCAGTTTCCATTGGAGACTCATCTATTACATTTATAATATTTATTCTAGATTCCTATGGTTTAAACCAATTTATTCTAGAAGAATATGACTGTGTTATAAAGCCTCTTGGGTCTCTCGAGCCCTTACCACTATGCAGGGTGGTAAAAAAATGGGAAAACCTCTGAATGATTCATGAGGATCAAAATCAGATATATTACTTATGTTAATAAATGAAAACATGCTTCAGGTACCTTACTTAACCTCCTAGAAAAATAAGTAAATGGTCCCTTTATTGGAACTGTATAAGATTTATAGAAATCATAATGTTGATATTAACCACCACTATTTTTTCTACCAATAGATTTATTCTACTTCATATTACAATTTATGGGACCACATAAGATTCCACTAAGAGTAAGAGGAACACCCATCAAAACTGATATACCAACCAAATCACATTCCATTATCAATTATTTACCTAGAACATTAATATTTTAAGAGATATTAAAAACAAACAACTAAATTTGAGTATCTGGTTGAAGACCCATCTCAGACCTATGATATTCTCTTTTCTCATTTGATACCACCTTAGGTAAAAAATGAACGATATCCGAAAGAATTTGGCATACTAATTCACAGTTTTATAAATTTTATCACATTTATAGAACTATTTATACATAATAAAAAAAGTTAATTCATGTAAAAAAATTTCAACAAAATTTACATTGATGTATTTCGATTAAAAGACTAAATTTTTTCCCATATGAACTATTTTTACAACAACCTTATTTTAGAAACGTCAATCTTGATTGAATCACATTACACCTAAATAGAGTAAGGTGTATCTATGAACACAATGAGTTGCTAAATATTTGTTAACCAATCCTCTTCATCACGGTCATCATTGGTCCACTTGAAATATGGTTATGTTATATGATTTACATATTGAGAATGATCTCTATTATCAGTAATCTATGGTACAACCTCTACATATCAATGGATAATATGTGAAGCTATATACAGAAATAATAGACCATATATAAAACAAAACCCATAAGTTATGATAAAATGTATGGTTCACATTCCATTTTTCATTGGATACTTCATTTTAAGGTCTCTTCAACCATCTTCATGTGGTTATGCTATAAAATATCATCAAAAGATTTCATATGATTCATTAATCAAGATATATGAGATTATAAAATATACTAACCAAAATTAAATTGGGGAAAAAAATCATAGTAATGAATTAGAAAAAAATCCAAAATAAAATAAAAAAAATCCCTAAAAACACATTTTCCATAAAACCTATGGTTACATCAAGTACATTATGATGACAATTTTTCATCATATTGATCATAACATACACAATAAGACCAAAAAATACATTCTCTTATATACAAAGACTTGAAAATCTGTATACCGACATCAAAGAAGAGAAACAACCACCTTTGATAAAAATGTTTTATTAAAAAACCTAGATATCCCACATAATGGTATATGAACTAGTCCTAAAATTATCAAAGGGATTTTATTATCCCCAAGGGTAGGTTAACAACACTAGGGTATCAATAAAAAGTAGAGGGAGTATATTTATGAAAAAAATATTCCTTTTTAAAAAAATTATTAACAAATTATTTCATTAAAACATGAGTAAACACCTTATTTAATATCATGAGAATTGAATAATCATTTCAATCATATCATTGTGGTTTTAAGAGTTAGGTATTATCTATGTTAATTCATGAGGTTTCTCATAATATTGATGAAATATGGATCCAAGGGTGGACACACACATTTTTCTCTAGACTTAGGGGAATATAAATACATCCCAAACAGTAAGCCCCTACCATCTTGTAGTTTTTGGAAACATTTACATTATCAAATCATTCCTACATAATCATTATTATGTAGTATGCATATCCACCTGTTAACTAACCGGGATCTCATATAATTCAAGGTAATAAAACATAAAAAGGTATATAAATCATTTGAATCAATCTCAAATCATTTCAAAATTTCATTTAAATATTCCCCAGGTTCATTATTCAAATCATAGAATTTAATTTCCAAAACAAACATCAATTGATTTCATCAAATCTTATACATGTAAAAAAAATTCAATTTAAAAAAAATAATTTCATATGATTTCATCTCATAAAAATAATGGTTAAATATATAATTTCATTTTAGGATCTTTTCTTGGAAGTCAATAATTAATTTATAAAATTTATTCTCAAAGTATTTAATGCCACATGCCACGCCTTTCAAAAATCATTGATCGATATACACAAATAAAGGATTATAAATAAAATTAAAATCCAATTCAAATAAAGAAGCACCACAGGTTTCAATTTATAGATATTTCTATAAAAAACCACTTACCTCAATTCTCAATCAATAACACACAACAAGGGATCTATAAGGAGAGTTCAAGTATAGAAGAATCAAGAGAAAATCATATTTCCAAAAATAAAAAATGAATAATCTAGATACATCAATGAAATGAGGATCCGTAAATATAATTTATGGATGATGTGGAATAATGGATAATCACAAATAAATAGATATAACTAAATGGATGGAATACAATGCATCCATAGATACTTTGATCTAATAAAAAAGAGTTTGGAGGAGCGAAAATTTTCTATAGAGAGACTACATAATCGAGAGGGTCGAATTATGTTAGAGTATGAAGAGTTTAGAATTTAATTTTTTTTTCTATCAAGAATTTAATTAATAAATTATTATAATGAATTTCAAATCGCATGGTTTGACTACAATATTTCACAAACCATGTTCTCCCACCAGTGCTATTAGAAGAGGGTGTATGGTTTGGGAATATAGACTGACAACCAATTTCCCAATCATGAATCCCGTATTATACCATACCACAAGGTTTTTAGGGGATTCCATGTATTTTTCACTAACCATTCACCCCCATTGAACTCTAAAATAAGGAAGAAAATGTCTTTTTTAACCCATAAATTTTTTTCTAATCACGTGCCAACATTTAAAAGGCCACAAAACATAAAAAACATAAAATATCTACAAAAAATCCCTAAATGAGATCCAAAGAATATGAAAAAAATAAATGGATAAAAGTTACTCAATGATGGTAATAGGATGTCACATTTTCCATATGGGTAGTTATCATGAAAATTTAAAAATATTCTTATGAAAATGTTTTTATGTGAACACGTCATACTACTATTAATAAATTTTATATGATTATATATATATATTCATGGATTCAAAATAATTTTTATTTATCTTTTAATTTTAAAATATATCTTTTAAAATTATATCAACATATAAATCATTCATCATCATTGAAAAGTTAATTTCCTAAATCTCCAAAAAAAATATTTTTAATCTATGTTTTTATTGAATAAAAAATATTATGCTTGATATGAAATAATCATTAAACATAACCTTCAACCTTCATTATATATATATATATCATATGATATATTATTTTATATCATGGATACAATTTTTCATTATTTTTTCATTCATATTCATTGAATATTTATAAACATAATTATTCATCCAATGCCTTCCCTATGTGGATAAACTTTTTTTATTTCATTGAATGAAGGGTGTTCAAAAAGATAACAAAAATTGAATGATTAGGGAAATTATTTAAATTTCCATTGACTCGTTGTATATATAGTTTAAATACGATAATCAATATCTTGATTGACTAATATTTACCTAAATGTTACTTTATATCATTGGATTCCCATTTATTTTTCATGGGTTTATCATGATATGATTATTGATGAGTTCCTAATGGGATTTCAATTGATGATAAAATGTGAATAAATTTCATTCCATGGGTTCATTGTGATATATTGAATGAAACACATTTTATTTCCATTGGATCAATATGATATTAAAATTTAACTTATCTCATCTGAAAGTTTTAGGAAACCCAATTCATTTCTAGGGGTTATTTTTATTTGAATAGTGAATTATTTTCAAGTGGAACTAAAAATTATGGATGAATGATGGGTGGAATCCTATATAACCCTCAAATTAATTGGTTAAATGTTTAAATCTAATGAGAGAGACCTATGTAGAAATAAATTAGTATTTTTTAAGAATGGGTTCATGTATGTGACTCATGATGGATATTGTTACACTGGCATAATAAATCTGTCCCTTAAGAATAGGTATAAGTTTATAACTCCTAAAGGTATTATTTCACTATTCTAATGTTTATTACATATTTTTATTATTAAATAATTCTATTCATATTCTAAAGAAAATTCTATGCTCTTATTGATCATGATTGTTAGTCACCCTATTAATTCAAGTATAATTTTATTCAAATCCTTATTCTATTATTTATGATGTATAAATTTTCATATGTATCATTATTATACCCATATACTCATATTATGTTCAATTATAACAATTCATTGTTATTTATTATGTTTACCCTTACTTATCATCTAATTTCACTTTTTTAATATGTTTACATTTCCCTGGGTTTTAAATAAAATTAATACATATTATGTGTCTTGAAAATAATATTATATATAGTTTTTTCGGGAAATATTGAAGATTTTTTTCAGGGTAAATAAATTTATTATACAATGGAAAATGTTTTTTTGTTTAAAATACATGATTTATATTAGTTACTATTTTTTCTTTATTCTTAAAAATTAGAAACATAAACGTTCTTGTGAATATATTTTACTAATTTAATTTCATTATGTTATGTATATAAGAAAATTACTTATAATGGTATGTTATAGATAGTATCAGATCTAGGTTTAAGTAACTTTATAGATTGGGAGGATATGAATTGAAGATAAATTGGTACTTTAAATTTCATCAAATTTTGATATGTTATAGTTAATCATAATATAAAAGGTATTGAATGAACTATATGTTGGTATAAGTAATTTTTTTAGGATTATAATAATATAACATTATAATTTCCATTAAATAAGTCAATGTTTAGGTTAAAATCCTGAAATTTTAGTGATATTTTGAGTATATTCTTTTCCATAGAGTTAAATTCATATCTGGATATTATAATTTGATGTTTGATCTTGCATATATAAACCTAGGTTTTATAATAATTCAAAAAAATTATTTTTTATAAACTCAATGATCACTTGGTTCTTGTAAGACAATCCTAATTGTACAACTGGTTTAACACAATTGGGGGATATTATATGTTTAACACACATTACCTTTAATGAACCATTATGAATAATTTGGTATGATGTTAACTGATTTAGATAGAGAACATAACATAAAAAAGACCACAAAAAAATTAATGAATGTAGGGAGTCATAGGATGGTTGAAAGTATCATATGTTAAATTGAAATATATCTTATAGTAAAATACATCAAAAAGATGTTTTCATATTCATTTTTTAGATATTATTTTAACCTATTTCGTTTTAGTATTTTTTTGAAAGAATATCCTGAAAATTTTGTTGATAAATGTATATCTCTAGAATCCAATATGTCTTATAACTAATTATGGGAGCATAAAAAAGGGTTTAGAATCTTATTATATACCTGTTATGATGGAAAAAGTGAATTTCCTAGTCTTTGATAGATTAGTGCAGATGATATCATAATAGAAATTACATATTGATAAACACAACAATTTTTATTAGTGGGTGATATTTTATAATGATATTTTCTTATATATAACACTTCACGATGTTTTATTTGAATTATATAAGGAATGTTCATCAGTTTTTTTCTTTAATGGTTTGTAAAAATATTTTAAATGGTTTCAATATTTTTGAAAATAGATTTTATCATATGGTTATATTTTTATATATAACTATTGAACAACACATGATAAAGTTATAGAAAACTCTTAGTCTTAATATATAATTCATGATTAGGGAATAAATGGTTAATTAATTTCAAGAAATGTGATTTAGTTAGTGTTGATAGTATTTTAATTGAATATAGGTTTAATGAAAAAGTATTTGATGATAGTGTTGTGAATGTTTTATTTCAATTATAGAATTATGATATATATTAAATAGTGTTTGATTTTATAAGGAAATGGTTAAATATATGAGTTATTATTTAGAGGGATGTATGAATTTATTTTAGTTTAATGTCTTATAGACTCAAATGTGTTTGGGAAAATTATATTTTTATTATGGTATATACATACGTGGGTATATGGTTATATGAATGCATAATTTTTTTATAGAGATGATAAGTTATTTGATATAACCAAAGGGAATAAGGTAGATACCTTATTAGTTGTTATAAACCAAAAGATATATATTTAAAGATTTTGATAACCTATTTTCATCAGTGATCAATAATTAATATTGCAAGTTTTTATTTAATTTAAGGGATAAAATATAATGAACCCAGATTTTAAACCATATAAATTAATACTATCTAAACCAGTTTGTTTGACACACAATAAAGAACTAATTAAAAAACCTAACTAATATATACCATGACATGTTAAAATTTTATGAATAATAAAATCATTAAAAAATAAATATATTATACCTAATTAAAATAATTATATATTATTATTTTAATTAATTAATATTTTAGAAAGAATTCATTTTGAAGAACCAAATAAAATAACGTGGTATTGTATTTTACCATGAAATTTTAAATTTATAATATCTAAAAGTATATTATATTATCAATTATATAATTTTTAAAGTAATATATTGTCACGACCCGTCCCCAGGGGCCCGTGTCGTGACTACCCCAAGCCCGCCTTCCATAGGCCAGGGGCTGGAGACTAGAACTGAAAAGGTGAATCCCTATAATGGGAAGACATTGCCTTTAAACCGGTACAAACACACAAACTAAGAACACAATAAGAAGCAACCTTGACGTAAACTGTTGTAGTAAAAAGTGTACTGAAAGTAAAAGGTCCAGAATACAAGCCCAAATGAAAAGTACATGTACAACTGAAAAGAGAAAACAACGTCTGGATCATCCCTCAAGGATCCTACCTAAAGGGTAGGTATAGATCATCTCCACATCACTCCATGTTAGCCTGTCTCCTCAGTGTACCGCCTAGTCCTGGCTCCCTCAAATCTCATCTCAACTGTTCGTCATCTTCACAAGACACATAAGGTGGGGGCGAAGCCCGTGCATGGGTGAGTATAATAATATTCAGTAAGGACCCCGAGACCCCCAAAGGTCTCATAGAATTCTAGAAAGTAAAAACTAAAAGAAATACCTCAATCAGAAATCATGAAGCAATAGACTCAGCTCAAAATAGGTGTATAACTCAGTAAAATAAGAAATAAGATGCTGATCCACACAGGGTCACTATGTAGCTGATCCACAATGGGGCCCCCTTAAGGCTGGTCCTCATTAGGTCTCTATGATGCTGATCTACATAGGGTCGCTATGATGTTAATCCACATAGGGATGCTATGATGTTGATCAACATAGGGTCCCTATGATGCTGATCCACATAGGGTCACTATGAAGATGATCAACGACATACCTTTTTAAGGTTGGTCCTCATTGAGTCGCTTTTATGCTGATCCACACATGTTCACTATGATGTTGATCCACACAGGGTGGCTATGATGCTAATCCACACAGGGTCGCTAGATGATGATTTACAAAGGGTTTCTAAATGCTATCCCCACAGGGTCTCTAGATGTTGATCCACACAGGGTCTCTAGTACAGATGTAGGGATTATTTGTTGTATAGCTAGATCATCCCACTAAAGTGTTTTTGATGTTGACCCGCATTGGTCGCTCTTCTTCTTCATGTCACAGCCAGTCAATAGATTCCTGCTCATAACACACTTGATTTTGGGAGAACTGCTTCAAAATCCATCAGTCATATTTAAAATGGTACGAAGTCCCAAAAAAAGTATACCCAAGGGACTGCCCCATCATAGGGGTCCCAACATGACAGACGGTGTGTCGTTCGGACGCCCTGTCTATGAGATATGGGAACTTTTATAAAAAGGGCCCAGTCAGATTCAGGTATGATCCAATGGACGCTGCATTTCAAACTCTGCCAAACTCACTTAAAGTATCTCCAAAGGACCACCTTTTTATAAGGGTCCTTATGCCATAGAAATCACGTCAATCGGACACCTGATCTATTAGTTACATCCCTATTCGTGAAACAGGGGTGATCACACCTCGGTCCGGCACAACTCGGTCGGGCCCACCAAAATATGCCAAAGGGACCACTTCTCAAAAGGTATCCCAACAACACTGACCTCATGTCGAACAGACACCCAGGTTGTCAGTTACGGGCATTTATTCATTCGGGGGCCAGTTGGGTCTGGGCCAGATCCGACCCGGTCTGACTGGCCCGACGCAATGGTTCCCAGGGTCTACCTGACCCCGCCCGGGTCTAGCCCATTATCGGTCGACCTGGTTCACTTGGTCCATCCTATCGGGGTCAGACCATTGGTTCTTAAGCCCGAGCCTCGGTTGGCCTCATCCACACCATGGAGCTCATCCCACCCACGCTGGCCCGCTGGGCCGCAGGTCCGATCCGTTCGGCTGACCTGCGTCCAACCCAGTCTGCTAGAAGGTGGACCATTTTCTTCTACCGGCCCTGTGGTTGTGGGGCTATTTCACCTGCGGTTGTGGTGCCGTTTTTTCCACTATTGGGGGGCCGTTTCGGCCACCCGGTGGGGTGCTTCCCAACCGCATTAAATAGTCAGCTATTTGGCCGACCGTGGTTTTCCAACGTGGCATGGGACATGCCACACCTTGCTGTCACGGCTTGCTGGCCGCAGCCACTACCACCAATATCTCTTGTGGGTGTCGCCCTTGTCCCATGCACGTTGGCTCGGGCTGACTTCCTTTGGTCACCACGACATGCTGTCGGGCACCACCTTCCACTGCCTGTGGCTGGTTGCCGCAGGTCTCCTCCGGCCACCGCTGGCAGCCATTGACATGGCACGCCGACGGTTTCTTACACGGGTCACCAGGCATTCTTTAGTGTCCGTTATTGGTTATGTCTATGCCTACGCTCTCATGCGCTGCCACCGTCATAGCATGACCCGCTATTTCGAGTTTCCATCTATATGAGTAAGCCATCCCCGAAGAATAAAGCATGAGAAAAGCGGCGGAGGGTCCGGGCCTTGCTCGTTTATCCCGCTCCCACCCCGTTAATGTGTTATCAAGAGATAGAGGATTTAATTCATCAAGGAAAACTTCAAAAAATAAACCCCCTACCTAGAAGAGACATTTTCTGACAAAAATCTATTGAACCTCCTTCATCTTTGTCGTTGGTATGTGATTATGTGGCTCTCGTCACTACTTGTTGAAACTAGTCTCGTCTTCCATGTGGTTGGGGTTGTGGTACTTTTCTAGATCTTTATCACTTGGTGAAGCTCAGCCAACACTCCACCCTGAGCTCCATATAAATATGACAGGGGGAGGGTGAGTAACACAAATAGAATTAATGAGGTTAATTTAATTTAGGAGCCTTCAAAATTCTAATGGTGCAGTTACAGGAATAAATGGGAGTCAATCCATTTAATGGAAAGATGTGTTGTTGGTCCCACCACCGCCTCTCATCCACTGGAGAAAAAGAAAACAAATAAAACAACATAACATGTTATTTTATTAATCTTTCAAAAGTATGAAAAATAATCTTTTTCACTCGACCTACTGTGGTTGAATTGAATCCTACCTTAAGAGAATCATGGTGTTGTAGATTCAACGATGCCCTTGGGTTTTTCATCCAAGCAATGATTCAAAAGATGGAAAATGATGCCCATGCGTTTACTGGATGTACCTTAAAAAAAGTTTAGAAATTCATTCCGGCCACACCGGGCCTCGGAATCACGCACCATCAATTTTTTTAGACTGGTAATAATTCCATATAATTAAAAAAATTACATGGAAAATCCGGGTCTTTATATTCTCCCCACATTAGGTATTTTTGTCCCCGAAATCCACCACATAGACTAAGGAAACAAATGTGGGTACTGAGTATGAATATGATCCTCCTGCTACCATGTGCTCTCCTGGAGGTCCCCGTGCTGCCAGCGAATGCGCACCAGTGGTATCGACCATCCACGAAGTACCCACTCTTGTCGATCCTCAATCTCTACTGGATCCTCTGTAAAAGTCACCCCGTCATCAATTTCTAGCTCTCCACAGTCAATGACAGGAGATAGATCATGAACGTACTTTCTCAGCTGTGACATGTGGAAAACTTCATGCACCCGATGCATCTGTGGGGGAAGAGTTAGGTGATACACCACTTCTCCACCTCTGCTAAGAACCTGAAATGGTCCGATGAACCTCAAAGATAGCTTTCCGTCCTATCGAAATCTTCGCAAACCTCATCAAGGTGAGACAAGTAAGAAGACATGGTCTCCCTCCTTGAACTACAAAGGTCTCTATCTCATGTCTGCTCTATGTAGTCTTCATCTACTCTTGGATGATCTACACCATCTCAGTGGTAGCCCATACCAACTCCAGAGCCTTAAGTGCTGACTCCCTTGGGTCTGTCTAATATAGAGGTGATCTGCATGGTTGACCGTACAAGTCCACAAATGGTTCCATACCAATGGTGGAGTGATAGATATTGTTGTACTAGAGATCCACCAAGGGCAAGTGATCCTCCCAACTGCAGCCAAAATCTTGGACGCAAGCACCAAGTATGTCCTCCATAGTGTGAATGGTCAGCTCCGTTTGAACAGCTGTCTGAGGATGAAAGGTGGTGCTCAAACGTAGCTGAGTCCCGAACACCTTCTGCAATCATTTCCACAACTGGGATGTAAAACATGCATCACAATCAAATAAGATTGACGATGGTCCCCCATGGAGCCGTATAATCTCATGTACATAGAGGGGTCCCAAGCCCTCTACTGATCACTGCTCTTGGATGTGTAAAAAGTGGGATGATTTGGTGAGTCTGTCAACGATCACTCAGATGGAATCATGGAACCTGGACATATATAGTATCCTAGTTACAAATTCCATGGAAATTCCATCTCACTTCCACTCTGAAAACTCTAATGGATTATCTAATACTACTAGATGATGATGCTCGACCTTCACTTGCTGACAATTGAGGCTTCTTGAAACAATCTATGCCACTGCTTTCTTCATCCCTGACCACTAGTGCTAATGCCAGAGGTCCTGGTATATCTTTGTCGCACCAGGATGTACCGCTAGAGGGAATGTAAGGAAATCCCTAAATACCTCCTCCCATAGAGACACTGTTACCATGGTGCATCCTCTGAAGAGGATAACGTGCTCCCCACCTTTATAAAATCTATCAGGTGCCTGTTCGAAGGATATCTAAGCATGTCAAGCCCTGCAGTCAATATTCGCAAGATGTGCCTCCCGAAATCACTGATGAAGTGGGGGAGTGACAGTCATAGACTTGAGGTCAGCTTCTCCATCTCTATCCACAAAGGATATCTGCAATTTGGATAGCTACTTTGTCGCCTCACTCAGCAACTGTAGACCAGACCTCCTGGCGAGTGTGTATGCTACTACATTACCCTTCCCAAGAGTGTAGACTATCTCAATGTCATAGTCCCGGAGGAACTCTAGCCAATGTCCCTGTCTCAAGTTCATTTCCTTCTATGAGAAGATATACCGGAGACTCTAGTGATCAGAGTAAAGTATAAACTATTCACCCATCAAGTAGTGTCGTCACATCTTCAAGGCGAAGACCACTACTGCTAACTCCAGGTCATGGGTAGTATAGTTCTTCTCATGCTGTCTTAGCTGTTGTAAACCATAAGCGATCACGGCTCGCTCTTGTATCAGGACACATCCATGTCTGGTCCCTAACGTGTCACAGTATACTACATACCCAATTCGCTCTTCTGGTTTCCTCAAGATGGGGCCACTCATCAGTATCTGACTCATCTTCAAAAAACACTGCTGGCATCTCTCCATCCACATGAAGGGATGTCCATTTTTCACCAATGCTGAAAAGGGTGCCGCAACTCTGGAAAATTCATGTACGAATCTCTGGTAGTACCCATCCAACCTTAGGAAACTCCGCACCTCGTTCACACTCCTGGGTGGATCCCAAGCAAAAACTACCTCTATCTTCATCGGATCCACTATAACTCTATCCCCCAAGATAACATGTCCCATAATTTGACCTCCCATATACAGAATTGGCACTTTGAGAGTTTACCATAAATCTCGTGATCTCAGAGTGTATCCAGTACCATCTACAGATGATAGGCATGCTCCTCCTCCGTCGCTGAGTACACCAAGATGTCATCGATGAATACCACCGAAAAGAGATCGAGGTATGGATGGAAGATCCTGGTCACGAGTCCCATGAACACTGCAGGGGCATGGGTCATGCTGAATTACATAACCAATAACTCATAATGGATATACTGGCATCTGAATTCTATCTTATGCACATCCTCATCTCATACCATGAGCGGATGATAGCTTGACCAAAGGTCTATCTTCGAAAACCAACGATCTCCCTTTAGTTGATCAAAGAGATCATCAATCCTTGGAAGTGGAAACTTTTTCTTCACGATCACTTGGTTCATGCATTGATAGTCCATACAGAGCCTCAAGCTCCCATATTCCTTCTTTGTGAACAAAATCGGGGTTTCCCATGAAGAAACACTAGGCCTTTGGAACCCCTTCCTCTAAAAGTCCTCCAGCTATAACTGTAACTCATGAATCTCCACAGGAGCCATCCGATATGCTGGTGTGGATATCAGTGTCGTACCGGGGTACAAGTCAATTTAGAAGTCCACCTATCTACAATTAGGTAGTCCCGGAACATCATCCGGGAAGATATCGAAATACTGGTCCACTACTATAGTATAGCTTGGACTCTCAACATCAACTACTCCGAGGGTAAAGCTACAAAACTAGTGTGTGATCAGCTGCACCCTCCTCCGGGTAAGTCCATCCTGTGTTGTAAAGGTTCCCTTCTCACCATTGAAGGAAACTTGGTCCCATCCTCGTGGACACACTGCACTTTGCGCCTAATATAGTTAATCTGAGCACAGACTGTGGATAAACAGTCCATACCCAAGATGGCGTCGTAAGGCCTTGGCGCTGCTACTAAAATATCTCAATCAAATATCTCACCTCCTAGAGTAAGCTCACACAACTCGAACTAGTGTTTAATCATTGAATCTTCTCTTGTGGGAGTCTCTAATCTCAAGGATTGAGCCAACAACTCCACTGAAATATCTAAGCTCTAAACAAGATCCATGGAAATGAAAGAGTGATTATCACCTGTGTCTATAAGTACTGAAACTAAGGTGGAGTAGAAACAAATTGTATATTGAATCATCTCTGGAGCATCGTGGTCGTATGCCTCAGCTGCCTCGAGCTGAGCTCGTCATTTTCCACCCGCTCCCTATGGTCGTTGTGGACCACCTAGAGGTAGTGGCGGTAGAACCTCTAATCATTTCCCACCGCCTACTGCATGGAATACTCCTTTGCCTCATCCACCACCCTACTATAAGTGAAGCAGCTCCTGTATATGCACAAAGAATAGAGTCGCTGGAACGAACTCTACCCTGAAGAGGCCCTCGAAATCTACCCAGGTGAGGGTCACGTTGCCATGTGTTTTGGAGCGTCAGGCTCCACCATCTCCCTACTGCTCCCTAGAAAAGTCCAGTATCTAGGATCACCATCTGGTCGGCTGGTGTCCCAACCAGGTGAAATACTCAGGCCATAACCTCCAACCAATCCTCAGCCACCTGCGGATCCATATTGCCTTGAAACCACGGAGGCCTCTGTTGTTGAAACTCATGTAATGCGCTCAGTCGGCGTGTACCATCTGCTGGTGGGGCTGGTGGAAACGACTACCCAATGTGTAGTGGTTCCACTGGTACACCACCTGATGATACTATCATTGTAAGAGGGTCATGCACCGAAGCATCATCGCTCAGTGGGCCGTCATCACAAACTCTCACAGAAATCCTGGCTGGCTATCTATGTGGAGGCATCCTGAAAGAAAATAGGTGTTTCACAGTCAATAAGTTATAACTGGTGATTTGAATCAAAGATATAAAAAATAAAACACTCCCAAAACCCATGCAATTAGTGTTTTTGTGCACAAAGTCGGAAATCAGAATTTAGGGTCTTGGTGTATGGATATGTCAGCCGCCACACTAACACTGGAATCCTAGAACTGAAAACAACCCTTAAAACACTTAAAACTATTTCTCGATTAAATGATCAGAGTTGTAGTTATTTGGTAGAAACGACTCCTCTGATACCACTTTGTCACGACCCGTCCCATGGGGCCCGTGTTGTGACTACCTCAAGCCCATATTCCATAGGACAGGGGTTGACGACTAGCACCGAAAAGGCATATCCCTATAACGTGAAGAAATTTCCTTTAAATATGTACAAATAGAAAAACTAAGAACATGACAATAAGCAACCACGAAGTAAACTATTGTAGTAAAAATTGTACTGAATTTAAAGGGGCCTAAATACAAGACCAACTGAAAAGTAAAGTACAACTGAAAAGATAAAAAAACTCATAGATCATCCACTTAGGATCCTACTTGATTGGGAGGTACATATTGTCTCCATAGCACTCCACATTATCCCATATCCTCCATGTACTGCCTGGTCCTGAATCCCTCAAGTCTCATCCCAGCTGCTCATCCTCTGTAGAAGACATAACAAGGTGCGGGCGAAGCCCATGCATGTGTGAGTATAATAATTATTAGTAGGGACCCCGAGACGCCTGAAGGTATCTCAGAATTCCAAAAACGAAAAACCACAAGCAAGACCTCAATCAAAAATCACGAATCAATAGACTCAGCTCAAACTAGGTATAAAACTTAGTGAAATTAGAAATAAGATGCTGATCCACTAATGTTCGTTATGAGCTGATACACATAAGGTCATTATGATGCTGATCCACACAAGGTATCTATGAAGAAGATCCACACAAGGTCTCTATGAAGCAGATCCACAATGATCCACTCTAAGGATGGTCTCGTCGGGTCGATATGACGTTGATTCACATAGGGTCTCTATGATGATGATCCACAGAGGGTCACTATGATGCAGATTCACATAGGGTCTCTAGATGCTTATCCACATAGGGTCACTAGAAGCTGATGCACACAGGGTCACTAGATGAGTATCCACACATGGTCTATAGTATAGAGGTAGGGATGATTAGTCTTATAACTAGATCATCCCACTTTGTATTTTCTGATGTTGACCTGCATTGCTCGCTCTTCTTCTTCATGTCACAACCAACCATTGGATTCCCACCCATAAGACACTTGATTCTGGGAGAACCGATCCTCAATTCCTTGGTCGTATTTAATTCGGTACGAATTCCAACAAAATGTATACCCAAGTGACCACCCCGTCATAGGTGTCCCAACGTGAAAGCCGATGCGTTGTTCGGACACCCGACCTGTGTGATATGGGCACTTTTTTTTAAAAAGGGACTATTTGAATTTATGTCTGATCCAACCTAGGTCGCATGTCAAACTCCGTCAAACTCACTTATAGTATCTACAAAGGACTTCCTTGTCACAAGGTTCCTTATTCCATAGATGACATGTCAATTAGATGCTCGGTCTGTTAGTTACATCCCTTTCTGTGAAACGGAGATGATCGCACCCCGGTCTGGTTCGGCTTGGTCAGGCCCACCGGAATATGCCAAAGGGACCGCTTCCTAAAAGGTATCCCAATTCCATTGACGACATGTCAAAAAAAAAACCTAGGTCTTTATTTATGGGCGTTTATTCATTCAGGGGCTGGTTGGGTCTGGGCCCGGTCTGACTTGGTTTGACTAGCCTGACGCAACAGTTCCTGGGGTCTACCTGACCCTGCCTGGGTCCAGCCCATTAAGGGTCAGATCGGTTCACTAGGTCCGGCCCATCGGAGTCATCCCATTGGTTTGTGGGCCCGGGCCGCGGTTGGCCCGGCCCGCCGGGTGAGGTTCAGGCCACCTGCGCTGGCCCGCTGGACGAGTCCGATTCGCTCGGTCGGCCCGCGTCCAACTTGGTTCGCCAGAAGGCTGACCATTTATTTTTCCGCCCCCGCGGTTGCAGGGCCGTTTCGAACAGACGGTGGGGTGCTTCCCCAACACATTAAATGGTCGGCCTTTTGGCCGACAGGGTTTTTCCAATGCAGCGCAGCGCGGGCTGCGCCACACCCTCTAGCCATGACCTATTGGCCACGATCGCTACAGCCAGCGGTGCTTGTGGGCGCCACCCTTGTCCCGCGCGGTCGGCTCGGGCCGACCGCCTTCATCCACCATGGCACGCCTCCTTCCACCACCTGCGGCCATTTTCTGTGGGTCTCCTCCAGCCACCATCGGCCGCCACCAACATTGCTTGCCGTCAGTTTCTTCCATGGGTCACCAGACCTGCTCCGGTGTTCATTCTTGGTGCCGTTTATGCCTACGGCTCTACCCCGCTGCCGCCGTCATAGCATGACCTATTATTTCACATTTCTATCAATCTGAGGAAACCTTCCTTGAATAATGGAGTATGAGAGAAGCGGTAGAGGGTCCGAGCCTTGTTCGTTTGTCCCACACCCTCCGCATTAATGTGATAGCAAGTGGGAGAGGATTTAATTCATCAAAGACAAATTCAAAAATAAACCCGATATAGAAACCCAAACTTTTCTTATATTACTATTACATCATTTTAAAGATAAAGAACATAATATTATTACAAATAGAGGATCCAAATGTTTATTTGCTTGGGAAAACTAGGACCATACATAACAATAACAACATTGAGCATAAACATTTATTCAATTTATTTTTCTCTAGCATCTTACTCGTACTTGACCTCTCCTTAGTACATGTAGTCACTTGAGGATATACATCAAAATGTGTGAGCTAGAATCATAGTAAAGGGACATATAAGAACAATATAGCATGGGGTGAGCATAATCATAACATAGACAAAGGATCATGAACATAAGAGGAAGCATAAATATAAGACTTGAAATGTGGCAATGCATAAAAATGAAACATCATGTCTTAGTGGTTAACTACCACAAAAACTTGTGAAAAAATATAGAATCTTGTTCACATAATTTCACATTTACTCATGAGATTCATCACTTTACCCAATCCATTGGAGTGCTATATAATTTTGGGCGCACCCGTCACATTCAAATATTCATATCGCGCTATATAATTCTGGGCGAACCTGTCACATCATAACATTATCATTATCATCCATGAAATATATTACATATATATATAATGAACATAACTAACCCATGTAAATTAATGGATTTCATCTCATAAGAATACATTCATAAACTTTGGGTTCCCAAAAGAAAGTTGAAAAAACATACTTGATACAAGAACCATCAACCTTGAATGGGAGGTAAAAGGTGAGTTCTTAAAAAAAGAGTTATTTTGGAAAACATTTAGGTTGAAATAAAATTCTGTAGAAAACACTTATATCCCAGAAAAGGTACGATAATTATGAAACAATTATTTTTAATGAGTAACCATACCAAATTTGGAGTGAAAGAGGGGAACCCGAAGAAAGAATATTGGGTTCAAGATTTTCCCCATACCTTATATCTGAATGCTTCCTTCACTTTAATGTCATATATAATGACATTATATTAATTAATTAGAAACTCAAAAACCTTTCATAAATTAATAGGGTTAATTTTGGTTTCATTATGTTATTTTATGGGCCTTTTGATGAGTTATGGGGTTTAAAAACATTGTTAAAGAATGTTTGTTTTTATGGTTTTTTGAGCATTTCACATGTATTCATGAATTGAAGTTCATGTAGAAAATGGGTAAAAATACAGAACTGATATTACATGTTATTAATGTTATTATAGGAGTTTGAATTATATTATAATGAATTAAATTTTATACCATGTGGATAAATCATTAGATAAGAATTAAATGATGATTGTTTGAGTTAATTTGGACGGGTTTTCGACCACAACGAACTTGTTTTGATTAATCACTTAGTAATATGTACATAAGTTAGTTACAAAACTTTAAATAGGACTTAATACATATAAAATATTATGGTTCAATAATAAAAATGGTTTCATGACCAGATCTGAAGGTAAAAATGAAAAAAAGAAAACATGTTGTTCTTGAAGGTGATAGATTAACACCTCAGAAACAATGTTTTCTTTTATAAAATAAAAGGATGAGGAGAAAGGGGTTGGATGATATAATATCCCATTAGTATCATAAAATTCCAGTATATGTATAATAATGGAGTTATCAAACCATTTAGACAAATATATTTTGGGAGAGAATAAGAGAAGAACTTGAAATTGAAAGGAATTTAAAGGAAAAGAAGGAGATGAATTACCTCTTGAATCCTCCTCTTGAGATCTTCCTTAAGGGGCCTAAGCTTGGTCTTTTGATGAGACCATAAGCTTTTGAATGTGGGGAAGGGGCTAGGAAAGATTCTTGGGTAGATTTTAGACATGGTTTGAAGCTTGAGAGGTGTGAGGAAATGAGGGTGTGAAGGGTGGTATTTATAGTGGAGGGGAGAGGGGTTTTCTTAATATAAAATTAATTAATTTATTATTTCTCCACAAGACAAGGAATAGTGACTCTTACAAGACCAAGAATAGTAATTTTATAATGTAATATTGAACCAAGTGGGCTTACATCAACATAACATCATACATTACACTATAATTAACTTATTTAGTTTATTATGTAAATTATGGCATTTCACTATTCATAAAAATTCAAGTATTTCGGAAAAATCCCAAAATTTCAACCCAACCATTATTCAAGTTCTAGAATCTAAAAATGAAGTACATTTTCCAAAATAGTTTTCTAAATATGATTAATTTAATATTTAATTAAAATCATAATTTACTTGAAAAATACAATTTTTAAAGTTAAAACAAATTTTATAATGCTTTCAAAAATTATATAGGGTCTTATAAAATTATTTGAAAACTAAAAGAAATATATTTTTTAATTTATGATAAAATTTTAAGAAAATAAATTTTATTTTAAATTTATTAGTTAATTATAATTAATTGTTTATGACTTACAAAAATACCAAAAACGTTTACTATAGTCAAATGGTCACTTTCTAAGATGCATAAATTTTATTTAATTATTCATGGGTAATGATACTCTTATTTTGGACAATATACTATTCATAAGGTTAATACTACTATTAATAAGGGTAGGTTACTATTCATAAGGGTGGGTTACTATTCACTAAAAATTATGTTTTTCTTCTTGGAACTCAAAAATCATCTTGAACACATACATGTATATTGGATTTTCGAAATTCCAAACACAGAAGTGAAAAACTTATGTTTAAAGGTCACTTAACACTTAGAAATTCTTTATGTTGTGTTTTCATGTAATTTTATGACATATTTATAAGATGGTAATTACCATTGAGAAACTTTGGGTTGTTACATTCTCCCCCTTATGAAATTTCACCCCCAAAATTTCACTTTACACAAACAGGTGAGGGTACTTCTCCTTCATTTCCTCCTCTAGTTCCCAAGTAGCTTCTTCAAACTTATGGTTCCTCCCCAACACTTAGACAAGGTGGGTTTTCTTGTTGCGTAAAACCTCATCTTTATGGTTTAGAATCTTTACCGGATTCTCCTCATAAGAGCGATCATCTTCCAGCTGTACCACCTTGGAGTTTAGTACATCTGAGGGGTCATGTATGTTCTTACTCAGGAGTGATACATGAAAAACATCATGAACTTGACCCATATTTGGTGGAAGTACAAGCTGATAGGCCACAAATCCTATACATTCAGGGATTTAAAAGGGGAAAATATACCTTGGCCTTAGCTTCCCTTTATTCCCAAATCACATGAATATCTTACATGGTGATATTGGAAGAAGGAATTTATATCCAACGTTGAAATCCAGGTCCCTTCGATTGCTGTCATAATAGATCTTTTGCTGACTATCACGAACCAACCCGGGTCGACCCTGAACTGGTCACCTGAGCCAGTCCGTGACATGGCCTGAGAGGCGTTCCTGATCCTCCTGTGCTGGTGACAAGCGCCAAGGCATCAACAGAGGCTGTGGGAATGATTTCTCCTGATATAAATAAATAAAGAAACAGAAAAAAAATACAGAGCAACGCAGAATAAGTAAACTGTATAAAATGACCAAACAGAAACCAAATAAAAATAAAACTAACCAAACACAACGTCCGAACTAACTCTGGGTGACCTCGCGGGTCACTCTCCGACTCAATGATCAAGCGTCGCCCAAGGTGAGCGCACTCAGGTTGTAGCCTTCACAAACACTAAAAACAAAGAAGAACTATATGCATGAGTATTAAAACTCAGTAGGCTAGCCTGATATCTATTCCCAATGCACTAACTTTAAAATAAAAGAAACCTCATTTCAAGTTTGAACTACAATTTATAAAAATAAGGCTTTCTATATGTTACTCAAAAACAATTAGAATTCATTTCCCTTGTTCTTTTCAAAAAACCCAAATCAATATTTCAGTAAGACATTCTAATTTTCAAAGGGAAAATGTTGTTTATATTTTCAAATTTTTACAAAGAGGATTAAACACTTTCATTTGAAAACCATTTCTAGAAACCAAGTCAAAACCAATTTTTCACATTCCAAGGAAAACAATATTCAAAAATTCACAAGAGTAAGTACACAACAAGGGAAATGTAGAAATACATACAAGTACCAAATCATCACTGCAAGTAACTGAAAAGTCACAAACATGGGTGAACCTAGGAGATCAAGAATAAACCAGAAGACACCAATACATGAGATATAATCCTCTTTGATAAGTAACTCATGATGGAATAAAAATGCCCAATACGCTCAACCATCCTTTCTCATGAAGGCTGAGGGAATATCCCATAGAAATAAACCCAATATATTCACCTACTATGGGCCACTGGTCAGTACCATAACCTACCAGTGAAGCAATCATTCGTATAATATTCTCTCAATATGCCAAATTCCCATGCCTCATGTGTTTAGAAAGGGGGTGATCCAACCGATGCCAACCGAGCATCCAATCCTATATATATAAAGCACAACAGGCATCACCCCGAGCCACTCAATGGCACATCCTCTTTCTTTTAAACTACTCAAGCACCTAGGAGCCTCTAAGCATGGCCTCCCAAACAATCAATTGCAACCAAGGAAAGAGAGTTATCTTTGTAGAGTTTTTATCAAAACATTTTCATCGTTTTCTATAAAGTGGAAAACATGAATTAAATACATTTCACAATCACCGCTTTAAAAGGCACCAAAACATTTGTTCATGCTTCATAAGAAATCATTTATCATTAAAAATAGAACTATAATTGATATTCCAGGAATTATGTTTAAAATAAAAACTGGCATTTTTTCACTACTGGGTGTTCGTTCATCAATAAAATATTTCAAGTGTCATGTATAAAATAAACGGCTCTTTTTTACACCAAATAATCATTTAAAAATTAATTGTCTTATATTATCTCACATTTATTAAAGTTAATAAAATATTTAATTTGAACAAATAGTGTGCACAAACAGCCAGAAATAATGTAACATAAAATTTTCAAAGTAGTGCAATGAGAAACTACCTCGAATCGCAGTCAAAACACAATGACGCGACACACCTCGAGCGGGTGCACAAGCACACCCTAGATGACGACTGCAATTTCACTGAATTACATCGCCAATACGCATCAACAAACACACACCAACCAAAATATATAAAAACTAACTTAAAACCATGAAACCAAATAAAGAACACAAAATAACCACCTTGACATATTTTAAAAACACAACTTGCACTATCCACAGAGTTTACTAAACGTCTTTAAAAATTTATAAAGAAATTCCAAAGAGACACCCATAACTTCACATAAAAAAATGACTCAACAAACACTTCTTTTTCATCAAATTCACACCTACGCCCTATTAAAACATAATATGAACCACTTTCATAGTTAAATAAACAAATTTTACAATTTATAAAAATTGATTAGATAACTCATGATTGGTTTTCATAAAAACACACCTTAACTCACATGAACATGCTATAGGGTATACAGAAAAAACTAAGTTCATAAAAAAAACTAAACATTACACTGAACTCATTAATCACAAAACAAGACAAAATAATTATCCAAGTGAAGAAATAGAACTAACCTCACTCCAGTGCGCAGGCACGCTTGAATAGAGGGGTCGCATGAAAAGGGAAACGGTTGGCATGATGCGGTGGTGTGCGGGGAAAAAACACCAACACCGCCAGCGGAGGCATGAAGACTGGTGTGGTTGACAATGAAGTTGGATGGAGCAGTGGGGGTGGCCATGATACGTGGTGCAATGACCGGAAGATGAAAAAGGGGTTGTGCGAGGACTGTGTGGCTGAGCGAAAGGTTCGCGGGGGCAGTTCACTACTAATTCGGTGGCGCGTCGGGCTGGATATGCACGTGGAGATCGGAAAATAAGGGTGTGCGGTGGATGGAGCTACACCGATTGGTCAGATCTACACCAGTAGGAGGGCGTGCAGTTGAAGGAATACTCATCGGCTAGTAGGGGGAATCCTGGAGGGCTTCACGCCAACCAAAAATGGGTCGTGTCGGAGACACCCAGAGGGTAAGGGTTTGTCGGAATAAAAAAGTGGTCGGTAGGGGAGAGGGGGCGCGCTGGTCGGGCACACGGAGCAGGGAAGGGGAAACACGTCGGGGCAGCTGGAAGGTGAGAGACCAATTATTGTGAGGCTGCTGGAGCACGCGTTATAAGGCCCCAACCTTAAACCTTTCTTAATCTTGAGTTATTACAAGATTACACATTGAGGATCTTTTAGGGTTTAGAGTTTTAGAGAATTAGATCATAAAACTTTCATTAAATTCCACATATAAACAAATTGGTTACATAAAGATAGTATTCTTCATTCCCATCAATGGAAACACATTTAAAATAAAACATGGATTATTTCTTGACACTTCCTTGACACTATCATCATATCATGTACCTTTCCCTTGACCTGTGGAAAACATTTCAAAAAAACGTGGGATGAGCATAGAAAGCTCAGTATGGGTTATAAAAACATGGAAAGGAAACATGAGTTCATATATATATAAAAGAATGAAATCATACTTTACCCATAAAACATAGGAACTTTAACATACCTCATAAAATCATGAATAAATCATAGAAATCATAAGACAAAAAGGTAACTTGAGGCATTCATAACATTCTTACGTAGGGAGTAACCCTCTTGGTTACATTTGGAATACCCATCACAGTATATTACCTAAAATCTCTTCGGAGAAAACTTAACGTTTCACTCCTTCGCGTTACCCAATGCATTGGAGAGCTATATCGGGCTCACCCGCCCTTAGTTTATCACGGAACCACCCGTCTTCATAATAATGCCCAAGAACCATAACATAAGCGTATCACATAAAACATGCATAAAGGAAAGATAAAATTTCCACATTTCAATCACAAGATATCAATACAACACAAAAACATTGTGAAAACCATTTTCAATACCAAAATAAAAGAAAAGTAAAACATGGTATTTATTTTTTCTTTTAAAAAGAAGGTATGGCTTGTAGAGGAAACCGAAACTCAAATAACGGTCACGACGGCGGAGAAGTCGTTGTTGCCGCATACGTACGACAAAAAAATTCTATTTTTTCATTTAGTAAATTCTTCGTATAAAAAAGATTCCTTTTGAATAAATGTAAAAGTCAAAGGGGTTTATACACCGTATAAAAGAAAGTTGTGTATAAAATAAAATATGCCTCAATGAAAGGAGATTGAGACGAAGTCCCATACCTCATATCCGACATGACCCGACCGTTCTTTAATATCCTAAATAATAAACTTGAGTTAATCTCTACTTGCTTATGAACCTTTTTCAAGTTCATTATTCCTTTTATACCATGTTATGAACAACATGTAATCATTTAAGTTAATAATGTTCATTTTGTCGGTATTTGGTTCTTAATTCAAAAATAGACTTCTTACACTTACATGTTGTTAATTTGGTCAAAGGTTCATTATATCCAGAATGATATTAATGATTTGGATAACATATATATCATATATATTCATCATATACATGTATTTATAATATTACATCACATTTATAGGTAAGAAATGAAATGCACCGTTCATGGAGACGGTAATCCGTACGTACGCATGAACGCTACTTCCATTTCTATTTCGTATTTTCTGGAATGTAATCATAATGATATAAGAGTATATTATAATTCTAGTATAATAACATATATAATATCATTAACTTTATCCTTTACACATCCCACATATGGTATTAACGAATCAAATCACTTTCAGGGGGCGGTAGTCCGCACTTCCTAAAATGAAGATATCGTGTTTACCCATAATGGAAACCATAAAGGTATGCCCAAAATGAAAAAAAAACAAAAGCTTAAGGAAAAAATAAACATAATATATATCATATATAAAAATAGTGGCATCATAATGGCCACCTTTGAAGGTGTTAAATGAGTATTGAACAATCATCGTTTAGGGAGGCAAAATTTCGCCATCCACGGAAACCGTATGTTCTTTAACCATTTGATGTAGTTGTGTGAGAGTGTAGCTCAAATAAATCTTATAACAAAATCCTAGTATATTGAATATACTGGTGTTGTTACAAAAGAAGTAAATAAAAAGAGTTTAGGGGGTTGGAGAAACAAAATAAAACAAATGAACATGAGAGAATGAATTACCTTTAAAAGTGTAACTCCTTTTGATTTGAGCCTAAAGGCTTCCTTTGAAAGGATTCTGCCCAAAGGTAATACTCTAGGATGAGGAGAGGGATGTGGCGAGAGTAAATGGGCAGGGTTTGGCCGAGCCAAAGGCTTGAGGAGTGTGTGAAATGAGGTAGAGGTGGGGGCCTTTTATAAGAGGAGAGGAGGGGCACTTTTGGAATGTAATGAAATATTACTTTATTTGAAGATGTTTTTCGGTTTTAAAGGTCCCGCATTGATATAATTCATGGATAAGGTGATAAGGGTTCGAAATACACTCATCCAATTGGTTTTGGACATGTGTAGTTCATAGATTTTACATTATCATTCCATTTTATTTAAATCGTCAAATAATGATGTCATCGCTGCATCATTATTATGTCATAAATAATTTAATTTATTTAATGTCTAAAAATTATAAAAACAAATACTATGATGTAGGAAATCATTTTATCTTTCTAATGACTATTTATAATAAAAAATCTGATCTTTATAACCCCATGTAAAAATTGTTTTCGTAAAACATATTATGTTTGTGTCATTTTTTACTTTTACATTAAATAAAAAGTTATTTATGTCATTTTCCAACCAAAGTGGATCCATGGGGTCCCCAAGTTGACCCATGGATTGTCTTGGTCGGCCATGACACAACCAATGAGGGTAGGACAAGTGTCAAGCTCATCTTATTTTATTAAAGAATTATTTTTACCTTAAACTACACTAATTACCACTAATCGCGATTAAGAACTTAATAAGTTACTATTCACCAAAAAATTATTATAATCTCATTGAACCACATTTTAATTCTTAATGACAACCATTTATGTTGTATTTTTGAAATTAAAAACACAATGATGGAAAAATTTCATTTAAACGGGGAATCAGTCTTTATAAGTACCACTTAGTGGTTTCACTATTCATCAAAAATTGAAGTTTTTCAAAAAATTACCAAAAATTCACCCTAAGCTATATTTGATATTCCAAATTCAAAAATGAAGTCTATTTTACAAAATTAAAACATATAAGTCACATTAATTAATTTAATAATTAATTCTTGCTGTCAGAGCAAATAGCGTGTTTTTATGAAACAATAAGTATCAAAAGATTGACACTAGTTTGAGTCCAATTTCAAAGTGAAATTGATTACAATGACCACCATTGGATTAAATGGTAAAAATATATTCCTATTACACATTAAGACCAATTAAAAAGACAATCTAATCATATAAATAAATTAGATTAAAAAGCAGTTTTGATGTAAAATGAAGTATTTTTCACTATTCATTAAAAAATGAACATTGTCAGAAAAATAACAAAAATTCACACAAAGTAAATTTTGATGTCCCAATCATAAAGAATAAGTTTATTTTGAAAAACATAGTTTATAAAATTGTCAAAAGATAGATTTAAAAAGGGTTTTCCATCATAAGGCAGTAAAACAATCTTTTAAGAATATTAGTGTATTCCATGCTTAAGATTGGATTTATTTTCATTTTAAGCCTCTAAAACACTATCTTAAACATTAATAGACATAGATAAAAATATCTATTATTCATTACTTACTTGGGATGTTACATCCTTCCCCCCTTTAGAAAATTGCGTCCCCGTAATTTATTTACTTATCGAATAAATGGGGGTACTTATCCCTCATTGCATTTTCAGATTCCCATGTTGCCTCTTCAATCATGTGGTTTTTCCACAAAACCTTTACCTGGGGAATCACCTTATTCCGTAAGACTTGCTCCCTGTGGTCAAGAATCTGGACCGGTTGTTCCTCATAAGATAGGTTCTCTTCCAGCTGAACTACCTCTGGACTCAAAACATGAGATGGATCTGGAATATACTTTCTCAACATCGAAACGTGAAAAAAATTGTGTACCTGAGATAAACTCGGAGGTAAAGCCACTCGGTATGCAACTGATCCAACTCTCTCCAGAATTTCGTATGGTCCAATGATCCTTGGACTCAACTTTCCTTTCTTACCAAATCTCATCACACTTTTCCAAGGAGAAACCTTGAGAAAAACATGATCACCTACCTCGAAAGATAGATCCTTCCTCCAGTTATCCGCATAACTCTTCTGACTCCTCTGAGCTGTTCTCATGTGTTTCTGAATCAGTTGAACTTTTTCTGCCATCTCTTCTACCAATTATGGTCCCATCAACTTCCTTTCACCCACTTCATCCCAGAAAGCTGGAGTTCGACACCGCTTCCCATATAATGCCTGAAATGGTTCCATCTGTATACTGGAATGAAAACTGTTATTATATGAAAATTCAACCAAAGAAAGATGTTGGTCCCAACTTCCCTGATAATCCATAGAACAAGATCGTAGCATATCCTCCAATGTCTGAATTGTTCGTTCTGACTGCCCATCTGATTGAGGATGAAAAGCTGTACTAAAATTTAATTCAGTACCCAACGACTTCTGAAGGCCTTTCCAAAAGTTAGAAGTAAACCTGGGATCACGATCCGATACAATGGAGAGAGGAACTCCATGTAACCTGAATATCTCTTTAAGATACAAACGGGAAAGTTGATCTAGGGAAAAAGTATCTCGTATAGCAAGGAAATGAGCAGATTTGGTCAGGCGATCAACAATAACCCATATTGCATTATTACCTTGAGATGTCTTCGGTAATCCCACAAAAAAGTCCATGGATATATTCTCCCATTTCCACTCTGGCACTAGTAAAGGCTGAGGCATCCATTTCGATAACTGCCGCTCTGCTTTAACCTGTTGACATGTCAAACACTTCACAGTAAAATCAGCAATGTCTCTTTTCATTCCATCCCACCAGAAATACTCCCGCAGATCTCTGTACATCTTAGTACTGCCAGGATGAACTGAAAACGGAGAACTACGAGCTTTACATAACAACTATCTCTTCAACTGTGAATCACAAGGCACACACAATCTCTTCCCAAATCTCAAAAAAAAATCATTATCAATGTTGAATTCAGGCAACTTACCTTTCTGAACCAGCTCTACCTTTTTCTGCAACTCACTGTCTTGCTTCTGTGCTTGCTTGATTCTATCTGATAGAGATGATCTCATTGATACCTGAAAAAAATAGAAGGACTTCTTGCACCAACAACTTCTATGCCAAAGTTCATCAAATCCTTAACCAAAGGATCGCATTCTAAACGCAACATTGTTAATGAAGCATTACTTTTTCGACTCAAAGCATCAGCCACTTTATTTGCTTTTCCCGGATGGTAATGAATTGTACAATCATAATCCTTGATTAATTCTAGCCATCTCCTCTGTCTCATGTTCAATTCTTTCTGAGTGAATATATACTTTAAACTTTTGTGATCGGTATATATTTCACACTTTACTCCATACAAATGATGCCTCCAAATTTTTAAAGAAAAAACAACAGCAGCTAATTCCAAATCATGTGTAGGGTAATTTACCTCATGAGTTTTCAACTGTCGTGAAGCATAAGCAATTACCTGATCATTCTGCATTAGGACGCAACCAAGTCCTTTCAATGAATAATCACTGTATATAACAAACTCACCATTCCTGGAAGGTAGTGCCAAAACTGGAGCATTCACCAATCTTCTTTTCAATTCCTGAAAACAATCATCACATTCTTTTGTCTAAAAAAACTTAACACCCTTCCGAGTTATCTTAGTCATTGGACTAGATAACCGTGAAAAATTTCTAACAAACCTTCGGTAATAGCCCGCCAAACCAAGGAAGCTACGAATCTCGGTTACATTTGTGGGTCTTGTCCATTCTTCCACAACTTTTGTTTTTTGCAGGATCAACAGTTATTCCATCTTTAGAAAGAATGTGACCAAGGAAAGAAATTTGTTGCAACCAAAACTCACACTTGCTGAATTTCCCATACAGTTTCTTTTCTTTTAAGGTTTGCAAGATAACCCTTAAATGTCTTTCATGCTCCTCTTTACTTTTAGAAAACACCAAAATATCATCAATGAAAACCACCACAAACTTATCCAAGAACTCATGGAAAATTCTATTCATTAAGTCCATGAATACAGCAGGAGAATTGGTTATCCCAAAAGGCATTAATACAAATTCATAATGGCCATATCTCGTACGGAACGCAGTCTTCGGAATATCTGCCTCCTTTACCTTCAGCTGATGGTACCCCGATCTCTGGTCAATCTTTGAAAAAACCTGAGCTCCCTGGAGCTGATACAACTTCATTTGATGGCCCGACATCTGCTGAAGTAGTTGAAAAGGATTTCACCACCCCTTTCTACTTGTAGTCTAACTGCTTCCCATCACTCAAGCTCTTTGTCGGACACTCATTTGCATAGTGACCCATCTCATTGCACTTATAACATTTCACTAACTGTAAATCAAATTTGTTCTTACCTTCACCTTGATCCTTTTCAGTGCAATCACGAGCCTTATGTCCCATCTTACCACATCGGTAGCACTTTCCAGAATTCAGAAGACATTCCCCAGCATGCCTTTTTCCACATTTATCACAAACTGGAAACTGAGTTCTCTTACCATCAGACTTTTTTGAAGAATTCTTACCTTTCTCCTGCCACCTCGGTCTCTTCTTCTGCTGGTTTTTATAGAACACTTAGTCATCGTCAAAATCCATTTCCACCTTCTCAGCACATCGAACAAGCTTTTCATAACTTTTAAACTCACGAGAAGATAATGCCCTTCAATATTTTGGCTTTAATCCTGAGTAAAAATGATTGATTTTACTATCAAGGTCTCGGATAAAATTTGGAGCATACCTTGCCAAACGAGTGAACCTTTCTTCATAGGCAGCCACTGAGTCTTCTTCTTGCCTCAATTCCAAGAATTGCTTTTCCATCCTATGTCGAACAGCCTTAGGAAAATACTTCTCAAGAAACATACCTTTGAATTCATCCCAGTCAAGATCATCAATCTCATCGGCGTCCCTGATATTTTTAACCATAGACCACCACTGATCTGCTTCACCCTCCAAAGGGTAAATATCAAGACTAACCTTTTGATTTTCTGAACACCCCATGACATCAAAAATCTTCTCCAGTGCTTTAATCAACCCTTCAGCTAGCACAGGGTTAGATGATCCTCTGAATGACGGTGGATGTTGCCTCATGAAATGTTCCACCACTGACATGTTCCTCTGCGGTTGATCTGGCTGATCTCCTGCATGGATACCACCACCATTTATAGCCTGAGTCAACTGCGCCATCACTGCAACAAACTATTCAGTTCCAATTCCTACCATCTCAGGATGCTGATTCGGAAGGTTATTTCCTTCTGTATGCCTTCCTAGCACTGCCTCCCTGTTTCCTCTATGGAAAACCATTCTGAACAAACATGTCTTAGATGAAGCAACATGGTAATCTTAAAATGCTATTTCATTTCAAAAAAAATATTTTTGGATAATCATTTAATATAATTCTAACTCCTAAAGTTATCTAAACCGACCTCTAATACCAAATATAAGGCCCCAGCCTTAAACCTTACTTAATCTTGAGTTATTACAAGATTACACATTGAGGATCTTTTCGGGTTTAGAGTTTTAGAGAATTAGATCATAAAACTTGCATTACATTCCACATATAAACAAAGTGGTTACATAAAGATAGTATTCTTCATTCCCATCAATGGAAACACATTTAAAATAAAACATGGATTATTTCTTGACACTTCCTTGACACTCTCATCATATCATGTACCTTTCCCTTGACCTGTGGAAAACATTTCAAAAAAACTTGGGATGAGCATAAAAATCTCAGTATGGGTTATAAAAACATGGAAAGGAAACATGAGTTCATATATATATATAAGAATGAAATCATACTTTACCCATAAAACATAGGCACTTTAACATACCTCATAAAATCATGAATAAATCATAGAAATCATAAGACATAAAGGTAACTTGAGGCATTCATAACATTCTTACGTAGGGAGTAACCCTCTTGGTTACGTTTGGAATACCCATCACAGTATATTCCCTAAAATCTCTTCGGAGAAACCTTAACTTTTCACTTCTTCGCGTTACCCAATGCATTGGAGAGCTATATCAGGCTCACCCGCCCTTAGTTTATCACGGAACCACCCGTCTTCATAATAATGCCCAAGAACCATAACATAATCGTATCACATAAAACATGCATAAAAGAAACATAACATTTCCACATTTCAATCACAAGATATCAATACAACACAAAAACATTGTGAAAACCATTTTCAATACCAAAATAAAAGAAAAGTAAAACATGGTATTTATTTTTTCTTTTAAAAAGAAGGTATGGCTTGTAGAGGAAGCCGAAACTCAAATAACGGTCACGACGGCGGAGAAGTCGTTGTCGCCGCATACGTACGACAAAAACATTCCTTTTTGTCGTTTAGTAAACGATTCGTATAAAAACGATTCCTTTTGAATAAACGTAAAAGTCAAAGGGGTTTATACACTGTATAAAAGAAAGTTGTGTATAAAATAAAATATGCCTCAATGAAAGGAGATTGAGACGAAGTCCCATACCTCATATCCGACTTGACCCGACCGTTCTTTAATCTCCTGAATAATAAACTTGAGTTAATATCTACTTTCTTATGAACCTTTTTCAAGTTCATTATTCCTTTTATACCATGTTATGAACATCATGTAATCATTTAAGTTAATAATGTTCATTTTGTCGGTATTTGGTTCTTAAGTCAAAAATAGACTTCTTACACTTACATGTTGTTAATTTGGTCAAAGGTTCATTATATCCAGAATGATATTAATGATTTGGATAACATATATATCATATATATTCATCATATACATGTATTTATAATATTACATCACATTTAGAGGTAAGAAATGAAATGCACCGTTCATGGAGACGGTAAGCCGTACGTACGCATGAAAACTACTTCCATTTCTATTTCGTATTTTATGGAATGGAATCATAATTATATAAGAGTATATTATAATTCTATTATAATAACATATATAATATCATTAACTTTATCCTTTACACATCCCACATATGGTATTAACGAATCAAATCACTTTCAGGGGGCGGTAGTCCGCACTTCCTAAAATGATGATATCGTGTTTACCCATAATGGAAACCATAAAGGTATGAACAAAATGAAAAAAAAGAAGCTTAAGGAAAACATAAACATATTATATATCATATATAAAAATATTTACATCATAATGGCCACCTTTGAAGGTGTTAAATGAGTATTGAACAATCATCGTTTCGGGAGGCAGAATTTCTCAATCCACGGAAACCGTATGTTCTTTAACCATTTGATGTAGTTGTGTGAGAGTGTAGCTCAAATAAATCTTATAACAACATCCTAGTATATTTAAGATACTGGTGGTATTACAGAAGAAGTAAATAAAACGAGTTTAGGGGGTTGGAGAAACAAAATAAAATAAATGAACATGAGAGAATGAATTACTTTTAAAAGTGTAACTCCTTTTGATTTGAGCCTAAAGGCTTCCTTTCGAAAGGATTCTGCCCAAAGGGAATCCTCTAGGATGAGGAGAGGGATGTGGAGAGAGTAAATGGTCAGGGGTTGGCCGAGCCAAAGGCTTGAGGAGTGTGTGAAATGAGGTAGAGGTGGGGGCCTTTTATAAGAGGAGAGGAGGGGCACTTTTGGAATGTAAAGAAATATTACTTTATTTGAAAATGTGTTTCGGTTTTAAAAGGTCCCAAATTGATATAATTCGTGGATAAGGTGATAATGGTTCGAAATACACTCATCCAATTGGTTTTGGACATGTTTAGTTCATAGATTTTACATTATATTTCCATTTTATTTAAATCGTCAAATAATGATGTCATCACTACATCATTATTATGTCATAAATAATTTAATTTATTTAATGTCTAAAAATTATAAAAAAATACTATTATGTAGGAAATCTTTTTATCTTTCTAATTAATATTTATAATAAAATATCTGATCTTTATAACCCCATGTAAAAATTGTTCTCGTAAAACATATTATGTTTGTTTCATTTTTACTTTTACATTAAATAAAAAGTTATTTATGTCATTTTCCAACCAAAGTGGATCCATTGGGTCCCCAAGTTGACCCATGGCTTGTCTTGGTCGGCCATGACACAACCAATGAGGGTAGGACAAGTTTCAAGCTCATCTTATTTTATTAAGGCATTATTTTTACCTTAAACTACACTAATTACCACTAATCGCGATTAAGAACTTAATAAGTTACTATTCACCAAAAAATTATTATAATCTCATTGAACCACATTTTCTTCTTAATGAAAACCATGTGTGTTGTATTTTTGAAATTCAAAACACAATGATGACAAAATTTCATTTAAACGGAAAATCAGTCTTTATAAGTACCACTTAGTGGTTTCACTATTTATCAAAAATTGAAGTTTTTTCAGAAAATTACCAAAAATTCACCCTAAGATATATTTGATATTCCGAATTCAAAAATGAAGTATATTTTACAAAATTCAAAACATATAAGTCACATTAATTAATTTAATAATTAATTCCCGCTGTCAGAGCAAATAGCGTGTTTTTATGAAACAATAAGTATCAAATGATTGACACTAGTTTGAGTCCAATTTCAAAGTGAAATTGATTACAATGACCACCATTGGATTAAATGGTAAAAATATATTCATATTACACATTAAGACCAATTCAAAAGATAATCTAATCATATAAGTAAATTAGATTAAAAAGAAGTTTTGATGTAAAATGCAGTATTTTTCACTATTCATTAAAAAATGAACATTGTCAGAAAAATACCAAAAATTCACACAAAGTAAATTTTGATGTCCCAATCATAAAGAATAAGTTTATTTTGACAAAAATAGTTTATAAAATTGTCAAAAGATAGATTTAAAAAGGGTTTTCCATCATAAGGCAGTAAAACAATCTTTTAAGAATATTAGTGTATTCCATGCTTAAGATTGGATTTATTTTCATTTTAAGCCTCTAAAACACTATCTTAATCATTAATAGACATAGATAAAAATATCTATTATTCATTACTTACTTAGGATGTTACACGCGTGGTAGGAGTTGGAGCTGGAGGAAGCCACTGGCCGGAGAAGGGCAGAAGAAGGGAGGATGGTCGCATACTGCATGAAGAGGGGTAAGGAGAGGTATGAGTTGGAAAGGGCTCAGGGTCAGTGCGAGGGGGCTGTGTGGGCGGCCAAGAGGTCGGGGTGGCCAGATGGAGCCGGAGCAGGGGTGGTCCGACGATTGTCAGAGCTGGTAGGAGGGTCAGGCACGCAGTGCTGGCAGGCAGGCCAAGGGTGTCGTCGGGGAAGTACCGCACCGAGGAGAGCAGCGTCGGACGGAGGGAAGGGGGCGGAGGCTGGCTGGAGGTGGCCGGAGGGTGGTTGGATGGCCGCTTCAAGGTAGGGGCACAACTTCGGTTTGCCGCAGGTGGGGTGCAGGATGGGTGTGGGTGTAAGGTGTCGGCCGATAGAGAGGGAGTCCGAGGGGAGATCCGCTCACACTAAGGGAAGAAATGGGTGAGGGTGGGGGTGCCGCAACACAAGTGGGAGGGAGGAGGGTGGCGGCGCATAGAAGGGGAAGAGAAAGGGGAGACGCTCTAGGGTTATGAAGGAGAGAAATAGGGTAGAGGGAGAGGAAAAAAATAGAGAGAAAAGAAAGACAAGAAAGAAATAAAGAAAAAATAGAGAAAACAATTATTTGAAAAAGGCAGGTGTGAAAAATCTCCCCACCATAACTCTTTCCACCCCCAATAAGCCACTAAAAGGTCAAGACCCAAAGATGAAACTCCTTAAGTGTCACTCACCCCCAAAATTTTAAGCGCCTCCATTTGATCGATCCAAGCAGACACTGAAAACACATGACACACAACTCATCCATAAAACAAGATCACCTTAATCATCACCAAGCTAAACTCAAGCCATCTGCTTCAACCAAAGAACGAACAAACTTAAATCACCTCCAAGACTTATCCCTATAATATAAGTCCAACAAAACCATTGAGTGTACTCCAATCTCAATGTTCACTCGATAGGACGAACTCAGGATTAGGTGGTTCCACACGAGACCACCTACCACCAAACGATACATGAAAAGAAACTCTGATACTGACACGGGGAGGACTGGATGGACTCCCAACCATAAGGATTGGGATAACCCAAAATTAATTTTGGTGTAACTCTGTGAGACCCACTGTGGGTCTCCCCACCATAAGAACTAATGATATTAAACAAACTTAATAACTTTCCACATGGACCAAAAACCCCCACCATGAGGGGGGGAGAAGGGAAGGTCCCGAATAATAGAGCATCAAAACTATTATTGTCTCCCCATCAACAATGTCTCACCCTCAGAAACACACATACCATGCCACACTAAGGATGGAGATTAACCCAAGGCCCTTTTTCACCACGGGGGTCCTCCTGACTACGTGCTAGCTTCACTCTGAGGTCTATGGATGGAGCACCAATGATTGAAGAATCTTCGGCCTCGCAGCCAGGCTTCAGAAATTCCTAAACATAACACATGAATCATAATTTTACCACGCACACTTCCTTTCAATACAAAGGTTTCAAAGATGTTCAACAACAAACATTCTTACCACTAAAAAAATAAACACCTCAAAACGCCACAAGATACAACCACTAAATCCCGGGAACACTACAAAGATAAAACCTCAAAATGTTCCCCAAACATCTCCCTACTCCTGCTGACAGGCTGTGGTGACCTTTGACGAGACACGTCTAGCTTCAGCACGCTTCTTGGAAACACTGCGGTTGAATCACTGCAAGTGACCCCAACGTCCATAGGTGTGGCAGGGTCTCGGAGCACTCGGACACGTCAGCCTCTTGTGACCATGCCAACCACACTGGTGATAGATCACGACATTGCACTATGGAGAAGATGACTGAAGGTCTGAATGTCCCTTGATTTCCCTACCACCACCACTAGCATTAGGTCTCTTCTCACTCTTCTTATCACCATCCTCTGCACTACTTCCCAAAGATGGAGGATTTTCCACCTCATGTCCTCCTGCTAACCTAGCTTCACCCAAAAAGGCTTTCCCCACATCATCCGAGAAGGTGGTTAGGTTGAGCTCTCCCACTTTCGATCATAGCTCAGGCCGGAGTCCATACTCAAATTGTCGAGCCTTCCCGGGATCATTCACAAAAAACCACTGATCATACGGAACTGGGTCTATGAAATGTCGATAGAATTCCAGTACTGATTCAACTCCCTGCTGAAGACCACACGACTCCATCCTCTTCCTAAGCTTCGTCAACTCAGAGAAGTGTTGTTGGATGAACGATGACTTGAAAAACTCCCATGTTAGATCTTCCCGAGGCTTATTTCGAGACACATACTTCCACCATTTCCATGTTGGGCCTTCAAGAATAAAGGAATCCAACTTCACCTTTAACGATTCAGGACACCCAATGAAACTAAAATTCCTCTCAATCTTCTACAACCACTCCTCCGCATCAAGTGGATCTTCTTGTCTATAAAATAGAGGAGGGTTCAACTTCCAGAACTCTAAAACATAGTATATGGGCTGATCACCTGAAGGATAAGCTAGGGGCGCACCACCCGAAGTTTCACTTTGAGGATCCATCAAACCATTGTGGGGGTGAACACTAAGGAACAAGGAAACAAAGAACACAATCAAAACATGGTCATTGCCTTTTCAAATACCAAAATAACACTTTTCACAATGATTTTTAGAAAGAAGGAAATCCAAAACTATTCACTAGAGGGAAACTAGTGATGATGGGTGACTCGGCCATATGGTTGGTGGCCATACGCCAGTCACACCACTATTACTGAGAGCATTTTAGGGTAAAGTCTCCGGTTCCACATGGTTTTCCAGATCATGCGAGCTCACAGAGGTCACTTGATCGACTCTCATTTTATTTCCCAATACCAAACAAACCATAAGAATCAAAATACATCCACAACCCAAACATCCCATGGTAACTCGAGGTTTGGAATGAGTAAGAGTTCATGACATCCTTCTCATTCATATGCCTCGAGTCCTGAAAATTATACTCTTTCTACCATGAAAAACCCAAATAACAATGGTCACTCTGAAAAAACAAGGTCCACTCAAAAGGCAACCTCCTCTGATACCATTTTGTCACGAACCAACCCAGGTTGACCCGGAACCGGTCACTCGAGCCAGTCCGCGACATGGCCCGAGAGGCGTTCCTGATCCTCCCGGGCTGGCGAAAAGTTCCAGGGCATCAAAAAAGGCTACAGGAACGATTTCTCTCAATATAAATAAATAAAGCAGTAGAAAAATAATACAGAGCAACGCAGAATAAGTAAATCATACAAAATAACCAAACAAGAACCAAATAAAAATAAAACTAACCAAACACGATGTCCGAACTAACTCTGTGCAACCTCGCGGGTCACTCTCCAAATCAACGATCAATCATTTCCCAAGGTGAGCACACTCAAGTTATAGCCTACACAAACACTAAAAACAGAGAAGAACAATAGGAGAGAGTATTAAAACTCAGTAGGATAGCCCAATATCTATTCCCAATTAACTAACTTTAAAATAAAAGATACCTCATTTCATGTTTGAACTACAATTTATAAAAATAAATCTTTCTACATGTTACTCAAACAAAAAGTACAAGTCATTTCCCCTCTTCTTTTCTCAAAACCCAAATCAATCTTTCAGTGAGACATTCACATTTTTAAAGGGAAAATGTTGTTTATATTTTCAAATTTTTACATAGTGGATTAAACACTTTCATTTGAAAACCATTTCTAGATACCAAGTTAAATTTTTTTTATCACTTTCCAAGGAAAACAATATACAAAAATTCACGAGAGTAAGTACACAACAAGGGAAATGTAGAAATACATACAAGTACCAAATCATCACTACAAGTAACTGAAAAGTCACAGAAATGGGTGAACCGAGGAGATCAAGAATAAACCAGAAGACACCAATACATGAGATATCATCATTGTTGACATAACACACACGATGAAATCAAAATGCCCAATACGCTTGACCATCCTTTCTTAGGCAGGCCAAGGGAAAATCCCATAGTAATAAGTACAATATATCCACCTACTATGGGCCACTGGTCAGTACCATAACCTACCAGTGTAACAATCATTCTTAGAATATTATCTCAATATGCCAGATTCCCATGTCTCAAGTGCTTGGAAAGGGGGTGAGCCAACTGATGCCAACCGAGCATCCAATCATATATATATATATATATATATATATATATATCACAACATGCATCACCCCGAGCCACTCCATGGGACAACCTATTTCCTTTAAACTACTCAAGCACCCGGGAGCCTCTAAGTTCGGCCTCCCAAACAATCAATTGCAACCAAGGAAAGAGAGTTATCCTCGGAGGGTTTTTATCAAAACATTTTCATCGTTTTCCATAAAGTGCAAAACGTTCATTAAATACATTTCACAATCACCACTTTAAAAAGAACCAAAACGCTTGTTCATTCTTCAGAAGAAATCATTTATCATTAATAACAGAACTATAATTGAAATTCCATGAATTATGTTTAAAAGGAAAATTGAAATTCTTTCACTACTGGGTGTTCGTTAATCAAGAAAATATTTCAAGTGTCATGTATAAAATAAACAGATCTTTTTTACACCAAATAATCATTTAAAAATTAAATGTCTTATATTATATCACATTTATTAAAATTAATAAAATATTTAATTTGAACAAATAGTGTGTGTAAACAGTAGGAAATAATGTAATTTAAATTTTAAAAATTAGTGCAATGGGAACCTACCTTAACTCGCTGTCAAAACACAATGACGCGACACGCCTCGAGTGGGTGCACAAGCACGCACAGGATGATGACCGCAATTTCGCAAAATTACATCACCAATGCGCTGCAACAAACGCACAACAACCAAAATACATAAATACTAACATAAAACCAACCAACCTAATAATCAACACAAAAGAACCACATCGACATATTTTTAAAACACAACTGGAACCATCCATATAGTTTACTAAACCACTTTAAAAATTTATAAAGAAATTACAAATAGACACCCACAACTTCACATAAACAAAACTGACTCAACCAACACTTTTTTGACCAAATGACACCTAAACCCTACTAAAATAGAATACGCACCACTTTCATAGTTAAATAAACTAATTTTACAATTTATAAAAAGTGATTAAACAACTCAGGATTGGTTTTCATAAAAACACACATTAACTCACATGAACATGCTATAGGGTATACAACGCAAACAAAGTTCATAAAAAAACTAAACATTGCAATGAACTGATTAATCAAAAAACATGAAAAAATAATTATCCAAGTGTAGAAATAGAACTAACCTCACTCCAGTGTGCATGCGCGCTCAAAAAGAAGAGTCGCGCGAAGAGGGAAATGGTCGGCACGATGTGGTGGTGTGCAGGGAAAAACCACCAACACCATCAATGGAGGCACAAAGACCGGTGCAGTTAAAGAAGGAGTTGGTCGGAGATGTGGGGGTTCCTACGATAGGTGGCAGAATGACTGAAAGATGAAAAAGGGGTTGTGCAAGGACTGTGCGGCCGAGTGAATGGTTCGCGGGGCAGTTCACTGGTAATTTAGTGGCATGTCGGGCTAGATATGCACGCAGCGACTGGAAAATAAGGGTGTGTGGTGGATGGAGCTGCACAGGCTGGTCATAGCTACACCGGTAGAAGGGCGTTCAATTGAAGGAATACTCATAGTCTAGTAGGGGCATCCTGGAGGGCTTCAAGCCGACTAAAAAAGGGCCGCGTCGGAGAAACCTGGAGGGAAAGGGTTTGCCTGACAAAAAAAAAGTGGTCGGTAGGGGAGAGGGGGTGCGCTAGTTGGGCGCATGGAGTAGGGAAGGGGAACCGCTTCGGGGCTGCTGGACGGTGAGCAGCCAATAGGTGCGAGGCTGCTGGAGCATGCGTGGTAGGAGTCGGAGCCAGAGGAAGCCGCTGGCCGGAGAAGGGCAGAAGAATGGAGGTTGGTCGCATGTCTCACGAAGAGGGGTAAGGGGAGGGCTACGTTGGAAAGGGATTGGGGTCGGCATGAGGGGGCTGTGCGGGTGGCCAAGAGGTTGAGGTGGCCTGACGGAGTAGGTGCAGGGGTGGTCCGGCAGTTGTCAGAGCCGGAAGGAGGGTCAGGCACGTGGTGCTGGAAGGTGGGCCAAGGGTGTTGTCGGGGTTGTGACTTACCGAGGAGAGCAGTGTCAGATGGAGGGTAGGTTTTAGAGGCTGACTGGAGGTGGCTGGATGGTGGTTGGATGGCCGCCGCAAAGTAGGGGTGAAACTTTGGGGTTTCCATAGGCAGGGTGCGGGATGGGTGCTGGTGTAAGGTGTCGGCCGGTAGTGAGGGAGTCTAAGGGGAGATCCGCTCCCACTGAGGGAAGAAATGGGTGAGGGTGAGGGTGCCACAAAACAAGTGGGAGGGAGTAGGGTGGGGGTCTGCAGAAGGGGAAGAGCAAGGGGAGACACGCTAGGGTTAGGAAGGATATAAATAGGGTAGCAGGGGAGGAAAGAAATAGAGAGAAAAAAAGAGGAGAAAGAAATAAAGAAAAAAAGAGAAGAAAAAAAATATTAATCTATAATAAATATACATCCCTAATATCCTCAATAATTAAAATTTTAAAAATAAAAATTTAATAATATTAATAATAACAATAATCATTATTAAAAAAATTATTAATAACAATAATACTAATTGAACTTCTGTAATAATAATTTGTATCAAAATTTAATAATAATTATAATAATTATACATTGATAATAATAAAAATAGAACACTCGCTAACATTATATATATATAAACATATATATACATATTTACCCTATGTCTCATTTATTCACTATATCTCTGTTTAACCAACTCATTTAATTACTCTCAAAGGTGGGCGACTGCGTGGTCGCCCCGCACGGCTCAGTTGATCGTGCACAGGCCATGCGGTGGCCCCTGATCACTCCATCAGTGACTGTACGGGTATCCAAACTGTCCGGATGACTTCCTCTAAGATGCATAGTGTTCTCACACCAACCAAAAACCCAAAAACCTTTCCAAACATCAAAAATTTGAACCGGGACTCACCATAACATCAACAGAAACACCCGACTCCAAGATAAAAAAAATAAAATTATTTGGAAAAGGCAGGTGTGATACTGACTCTGAGCAGCTTTGATGTATTTCTGGATGACTTGAACCTTCTCGGTCATCTATTGAACAAGATCGAGTCCATGTAGCATTCTTTCTCCAACTTCATCCCAACTGGTTAGAGTTCTACATTGCTTTCCATACAGAGCTTCATATGCAGCCATCTGAATAATCGAGTGGAAGCTATTGTTGTATGTGAACTCAATCAATGAGAGATGATGATCCCATCCCCTTTGAATTATTGAGTGCATTCTCTTAACATATCTTCAAGAGTCTGAATAGTCCTTTAATATTGGCCATCGGTTTGGGGGTGATAGGCCGTTATGAAATTTAATTTAGTACTCAAAGCATGTTGAAGGATCGTCCAGAATTTATATGTGAACCTTGGATCACGGTCAGAGACAATTCAGAGTGGAACACCATGCAGTCTCACCACTTCCTTCACATATATCTTTTCAAGTTGTTCAAGCAAGAGATATTCCCAAATTGTGGTAAAATGGGTAGTCTTGGAGAGTCGATCAACCAAAACCTATATCGCATTATTTCCCTTGGATATCTTCAGGAGACCCATGATGAAGTACATAGTAACAATCTCCCATTTCCACTTGGTTATAGGCAATGGATGCATCAACCCTTTAGATCTTGGGCACTCTAATTTAACTTTCTGACATACCAAGCACCTTGATATATATTCTGCAATCTCCTTCTTCCTGTTATCCCACCAGAAGTGTTCTCGGAGATCATGGTACATCTTGGTGCTATCATAATGGATAGAGAATGTTGAGATATGTGCATTGTATAATAGCTCCTTCTTTATCTCGGGTGATTAAGGCACACAAAGCCACATTCCAAACCAAATCATACCATCATCTTCAATACAGAACTCATGTATCTTCCCTTACTTTACTGCATTCACCCTCTTTTGTATCTCCACATCAACCCTTTGTGATTCTTTAATATTCTCTTAGATGGATAGTTGCATAATATTTTTCGAAAGGTATGATGTATCCCCTACCCTTAAGATATATAAATTCATCCTTTGCATATCTAAGAAGATATGGTCTTTCTCAATCCACAGCATGGATAGAGTAGCAGGTTCTTTTTTGTTTAGAGAACTAGCTACCTTGTTTGCCTTTCCAGGATGGTAATTAATAGAGAAATCTTAATCATTGATTATCTCTAACCATATCCTTTGACACATGTTGATCTCCTTTTGTGTGAATATATACTTTAGTCTCTTTTGGTCGGTGTATATGTCACACTTCTCACCATAAAGGTAGTGCCTCCAGATTTTCAAGGTAAAGATCACGGTTTCTAGCTCTAGATCATACGTCGGGTAGTTCTGCTCATGTATCTTCAACTATAGTAAGGTGTAGGCTATCACATCATCATTTTTCATGAGTACTCAATGCAAGCCTTTCCTTGAAGAATCACCATATATCACAAAACTTTTCTCCACTTTTCGGTAGTGTGAGTACATGTGTTGTGATCAGCCTTCTCTTTAGCTCCTTGAATCTTTCCTCACATTCTTCTGTCCAGACATACTTTACCCCTTTCCTTGTTAACTTAGTTAGCGGTCTTGAAAATTGTGATAAGTTCCTCACAAAACATCAGTAGTACTCAACTAATCCAAGAAAACTATATATTTCGGTGACACGAGAGGGTCTGGGCCATTCCTCAGTTGCCTTTGTTTTTGAAGGATCCATAGAAATTACCTCACATGTGATCACACGTCCCAAGAACATGATTTGCTTCATCCAAAAGTCACACTTACTAAAATTGGAATACAAATTCTCCTTTCTCAATGTTTCCAACACAAGTATTAGATGTTTTTCATGTTCCTCCTTGGTCTTGGAGTAGATGAGAATATCATCAATAAAAAATACCAAAAAATTTGTTGAGGTAATATCTAAAGACTCAATTCATCAAATCCATGAATATTGCAGTGGAATTAGTAAGTCCGAAGGGCATCACCAGAAACTCATAGTGCCTATACCTTATACTGAAGTCGGTCTTCTAAATATCTTTCTTCTTCACCTTTAGTTGATGATATCCAGAATGAAGATCCACCATTGAGAAGTATTGAGCACCTCTTAACTGACTGAAAAAGTCTTCAATCCTTGGAAGATGATACTTTTTCTTTATGGTGATTTTTTTGAGTTCCCGATAGTCAATACACAGCCTCATTATTCCATCCTTCTTCTTCACAAAGATCACTAGCGCACCCCAAGGTGATGCACTAGGTCATATGAACCCTTTGTCCAGATTCTCTTCAGTAGCTTCTTAATCTCCTCTAGTTTGATAGGTTCTATCCTATAAGGACACTTTGAGATAAGAGTAGCTCTGGGTATGAGTTTTATTGAGAACTCTATCTCACGATCTGGGGGAATTCCAGGTAACTCTTTGGAAAATACATCACTATATTCCTTCAGACGGGGATTTCCACAAGGTTGGTACTTTCCTTTGACTTAACCATTTAGAAGAGAAATGCTTCTTCATAGGGAAACAACACCCACACTATTGAAGGATTTTTCAAAAGAGATTCATGATATTCCAAGAATTTTAAGAGGATCATGGGATGGTTCAGAATTGGAAAAGATATTTCCATTTCCTGACAGTTGATATGTGCTCTATATAACGAGAGACAATTCATTCCCATTATGTAATCTAATTCTCCCAAGGGAAGTATTACGTTATTTTCTGGAATAATATTCCCAGATACACTAATAGGAGAAGAGTCAAACACTTGAGTTGAAATGATTTCACCAATTCGTGTTTTTACAGATATCTCTACTTTATTGTTTCGGGGCTTTGATTCTATAGTTTTAGCAAACTTTCATGATATAAAGGAATGCGTATAACTAGAATCAAATAATATGTTTCCCATTCTTTAGTGAATAGGAAGTGTACCTTGTATGACTTAATTTTCTTGATCTACTTCTGAAGTAGTGATGGCATAAGTATTCCATTTCTCTTTTGGTTTTGGTGGCTGATGACACTGATTACCCTCGAGAACTCAAGGTTTAGTGCACTAGCTTGCGTAGTGACCTAGCTCCCTACAGTTGTAGCATTGAACGCTGGGTGATTCCCTCCTTTCATCAGCTACATACTCCTTCCTTTTCATTTCTTTTCGACACTCTTGAGCATGGTGTCCTTCTTCCTCACACTTGAATCATTTCCCTGTCCCTTTAAGGTAGTTCCCATGGTGCATCTTCCCACATTTTTGGCATGTGGGTCATTGAGTTTTCCTCCCACCTTTGTCATTAGATCCACTGACTTGAAACTCCATATTTCGCTTCTTATCACCATATCCATGGGACCATTCTCCAAACTCTATATCCACTTTGAGAGCACTCCGAACAACTTCTTCATAACTCCCAAAGTCTTGAATTTCAAGAGCCTTTCGAAGGTGTGGTTTTAATCCACTAAAGAATCTATCAATTTTGCTATCATTGTTGATAACAAAACCTGAAGCGTACCTTGAAAGCCTTGTGAAATTAACTTTGTAGGTTGTGAAAAATCCTCCTCCTTTTTTCTTAAACTCTTTGAATTCTCTCTCCATCTTCATGCAAAGAGTTTTTTTGGAAATACATGTCAAGAAACATTATCTTAATGTCTTCCCATTCTATCTCTTCAATTTCCTCCCTTGGCCTGGTGTTCTTAATCAAATCCCACCATTGATCAGCCTCTCCATCTAGATGATAAATGACTAGTGTCACCTTTCCTGTCTCAGAACAGTGAAGAACAGAAAATATCTTCTCTATGGAGTTGACCCACTATTCCGCAACTAGTGGATTAGAAGATCCACTAAACATCGGTGGTCATTGCCGCATAAAACATTCGATATCCAGTTGCTCTCTCTTTGGTGAAGGAGAATAATCCACATTATTATGATTATTGTTCACAACCTGATATATTTGGGTAATAATCACCATGAATATTTGAAATCCACCACCCAAATCATTGGGGATGTCATTCGAGCAATCGTTTCATTGGCCCTCACATGAGTTGTTGGCATGGTTTCTCCTGGTTCCCACGATTTTCTAAAATAGACAAGTTTAGAACAAAACATAAGTCAACCAGTCATTAATAAATAAATTATTCATTTTCAAAATTTATACTAAAATAATAACATATGGAATCCCTATTTAAAGCTTCTTGTGTGCATATTTGTACTTAGTTTCATACTAGAGGGTTTCTCCAGGGTTCACTAATCCTAATTCCCAAATTAACTAAACCTCCCTCTGATACCAACTATAGTGACCCAAACTTTTCTTACATTACTATTAAATCATTTTAAATATAAACAAAATAATATTATTACAAATAGAGGATCCAAATGTTTATATTCATGGGAAAACTAGGACCATACATAACAATTTAATCATCGAGCATAAACATTTATTCAATTTCTTCTTCTCTAGATTCTTACTGGCACTTGACCTCTCCTTAGTACATGTAGTCAAATGAGGATATAAATCAAAAGGGGTGAGATTGAATCCCAGTAAGGGGACAAATAAGAAAAATATAGCATGGGGTGAGTATAATCATAACATAGGCAAAGAATCAGGAACATAAGAGGAAGCATAAATATAAGACTTGAAATGTGGCAATGCATAAAAATAAAAAATCATGTCTTAGTGGTTTACTACCACAAATACTTCTAAAAAAAGATAGAATCTTGTTCACATCATTTCACATTTACTCCTAAGATTCATCACTTTATTCAATGCATTGGGGCACTGTATAATTTTGGGTGCACCCATCACATTCAAACATTCATATTGCGCTATATAATTCTGGGCGCACCCATCACATCATAACATTATCATTATCATGAATTCCACATAGAACATATATCAATAATGAACATAACTAAACCCTGGAAAGTAATGTGTTTCATACCATAATAAAACATTCATATAATTTGGGTTCCAAAAAAAAGAGGGCATAACATACTTGAAACAAGAACCATCAACCTTGAATGAGAGGTAAAAGGTGAGTTCTTAAAAGAAGAGTTCTTTTGGAAAACATTTAGTTTGACATAAACTTTAGAAGAAAACATTTATATCCTAGAAAAGGTAATATAATGATGAAAAAAATGATTTTTAAGGAGTGACCATACCAAATTTGGAGTGAAAGAGGGAGAACCCAAATAAAGAAGATTTGGTTCGAGATTTTCCCCTTACCTTATATCCGAACACTTCCTTCACTTTAATGTCATGTATAATGACATTATATTCATTAATATGGAACTCAAAAACCTTTTATAAATGAATAGGGTTAATTTTGGTCTATTTATGTTATTTTATGGGTCTTTTTATGAGTTATAGGGTTTAAAAATATAGTTCAAAAATGTTTGTTTTTATGGTTTTTCTTGAGCGTTTCACATGTATTCATGAATTGAAGTTCGTGTAGAACATGGGTAAAAATCCCGAACTGATATTACATGTTATTAATGATATTATAAGTTTTTTAATGATCTTATAATGAATTACATTGTATACCATGTGGATGGATCATTAGAAAAGAATTAAATGATGATTTTTTGAGTTAATTTGGACGAGTTTTCGACCACAATGAACTTGTTTTGATTAATCATTTAGTAATATGTACATAAGTTAGTTAAAAAACTTTAAATAGGACTTAATAAATATAAAATATTCTTTTTAAACCATAAAAATGGTTTCATGTCCAGATCTAAAGGTAGAAATGAAAAACAGAAAACATGTCGTTCTTGAAGGTGATAGATTAACACATCACGAACAATGTTTTCTTTTATAAAATAAAAGGTAGAGGATAAGGGGGTTGGATTATATAATATCCCATTAGTATCATAAAATTCCAGTATATGTATTATAATGGAGTTACCAAACCTTTTGGACAAATATAGTTTGGGAGAGAATAATAAAAGAACTTGAAATTGAAAGGAATTTAAAGGAAAGAAGGGGAGAAATTACCTCTTGAATCATCCTCTTGAGATCTTTCTTAAGGGGCCTAATCTTGGTATTTTGATGAGAACAGAATCTTTTGGATGTGGGGGGGGGGGGGGCTAAGGAATATTCTTTGGTAGAGTTTAGATGAGGCTTGAAGCTTGAGAGGTGTGAGGAAATGAGGGTGTGAAGGGTGATACTTATAGTGGAGGGGAGAGGGGTTTTCTCAATATAAAATTCATTAATTTATTATTTCTCCAGAAACAAGGAAAAGTGAGTCTTCCATGACCAAGAATACTAATTTTATAATTTAATCCCGAAGAAATTGGGATTAAATTAGAAGAACATCATACATGTCTCTATAATTAACTTATTTAGCTTATTTTCTAAATTATGGCATTTCACTATTCATAAAAAATTCATCAAAAATTCATGTATTTCAGAAAAATCCCAAAATTTCACCCCAACCATTTTTCGATGTGTAGAATCCAAAAATTAGGTCCATTTTTCAAAAATAATTTTCTAAATATGATTATTTTAATATGTAATTAAAACCAAAATTTACTTGAAAAATATAGTATTTAAAATTAAAACATATTTTATAATGCTTTCCAAAATTATTTAGGGTATTATAAAATTATCTAAAAACTATAAGATGTAGAATTATTAATTTATGAAAACATTTTAAGAAAATTAATTTTCTTTTAAATTAATTAATTAATTATAATTAATTATTTATGACTTACAAAAATACCAAAACATTTACTATAGTCAAATTGTCACTTTCTAAGATGCCTAATTTTTTTTAATTATTTATGGGTAATGTTACTCTTATTTTGAATGATTTAATATTCATAAGGGTTATAATACTATTCATAAGGATACATTAATATTCTTATGGGTAGGTTACTATTCATCAAAAAATATGTTGTTCTTATTGGAGCCTAAAAATAATCTTGAACACAACCGTGTATGTCATATTTTTGAAATTCCAAACGCAGAAGTGACAAACTTATGCTTAAAGGTCACTTAGCACTTATTAGTTCGTTATGTTGTGTTTTCATGTGATTTTATGACATATTAATAAGACATTAATTACCATTGAAAAACATTGGGTCATTACACCCCTACATGGAAGAGACATTCATTGACGACGATCGACAGAACCTAATTTGTCATTGTTGTCAGTTTGTGATTTGGTGGCACTCATCACCACTTGCTGAAACCGGTATCATCTTCCAAGTGGTTGGTTTTATGGTGATTTTCCCGAGTTTTGTCGATTGGTGGAGCTGATCCAACACTCCACCCCGAGCTATATATAAATAGGAGAGGGGGAGGGTGAGTAACACACGTGGAATTAATGAGGTTCATTTAATTAAGGAACCCTCCAAATTACAATGGTGCAGTTACAAGAATAAAGGGGAGTCAATCCATTTAATGGCTTGACGTGTTGTTGGTCCCACCGCCGCCTCTCATCCACTGGAGAAAAAGGAAAGATATAAAATAACATATCATGTTATTTTATTAATCTTTTAAAAGTCCAAAAAATTAACTTTTTCACCCGACCTATTATGGTCGAAGTGAATCCACTCTTAAAAAAATCCCGATGCTGAGGATTCAACGATGCCCTTGGATTTTCACCGGTTCAAAAGATAGAAAACATTGCCTGTGCGTTTACTAAACATACCTTAAAAAAGTTCAAAAACTCATTCCGGGCGCACTTGTCCTGAGAATCATGCGCCGTCAATTTTTACAGACTCATAATAATTCTATATAATTAAACAAAATTACATAGAAAATCTGGGTCTTTAAATATATAATTATTAATTAATTTATAAATCTATATAACATAAGATAAAAAACCCATGATGTTTAAAAATGTCATATTTTTTAAAAAGGAGTGTTTATATTTTTATAATATATAAATCTAAAATAAAATTTATTAATTTAAGTATTTTATTTTTACCAAAAAACGTTTTTTTCACCTATATTTTTTGTACCATTTATTATTATTTTTTTTAAGAAGTTAATAAAAAAACTTATAAATAGATAAAAAGGGAAATATATTATTTGTTAAAATATAGTTCTTTTAATGGAATTAATAGTTAAATAGAATATTTTTTGTAATTTTTGGGACCCATTTATTGAAATAAATATGCATATTCTGATTTTTTTTAAAAATTTAAAATATATATTAAAATTTTTCAAAAATATATTAAAATTTTTAGAACTTATTTAATAGTTTTCTAATGAAATAATTTTCAATACATCAAGAAATATTTATTTTAAAATAAATATTTATGAAAATTAGAAATTTAATTAAATTAGTTGAATTTAAACTTTTTGAATAATTAGGGATGAATTATATAATTACAACCATTTTAATTTTTTGATAAAAGGATAATTTTCATAGATATAAACTATTTTCGACAGTAAAAGAAAAATATGAAAAAATAGTGAATCTAAGAGTAAAAGACCCCAATAATATTTTAAGCTTATATGAGAATCAATAGTTATGTCCTTGATCAAAATTTTACTTTTTATGTCCATTATTTGAAAATTTTGGAACTACAATACTTGAGAGTGGAACTACCTTGTTCAAATATTTTTTTTATTTACAAAAATTCCATCCCTTTTCATTTATAAAAGTGCCAATCATGTCCAAACACCCCCTCACACCAGAAACCCATAATATCATCCTAAAATCTTCCAAAACCTCTCTATTAAACTCTTATATTACATAAAGTGTATATTTTACTCTTAATATACACCACCAAATTTCTTAACTCCTTCATAAGAGAGATAATCCAAGTTGTGATGTATTAATTTCTTGCCACTCACTATAATTTATATTTATTTATAGGAACTCCATGTTAATAAAATTACATTACACCATAATATAATTATAACATAAGTTTAATTAGTATAATTTTGTTCTATTATAACTAAGATACAATCATTATCCACCTTTCTATCTTTTCTATTATGAATACAAAACTGATTATTGTGCTATGAGGATTACCACCTCTATGACACTACATGTTCTATTTTCCATAAAAACCATACAAGAAAATTTATCATAAGGAATATAATATATTATAATGATATTTATTATATAGTTTTTTATTATTAAATGATTAAAAATATTACCAATTTTCCCCAATCAATGAGAAACGATAACATAATACATGCAAACATATATAATATCACCCCTTAGAAATGTTTATTCTTTATTTCATTTACAAATTTTATAGTGGTTATAAGAATTGTTTTCAAGGATAAATTATATATTAATGATATTAATATGATTGTTCTAAAAAAAATCAACAAAATTTTATTTATATGAATGATTACTTCATTTAAAAAAAATTAATCATCTCAAACAGGTGAAGTAAGAAAGAAAAACAATTTATTAATACTACACAATTGTTTCATATCCATTAATTCTCCTCATAAATATTTATAATTATTATATATCACACTAATAAACAATAAATTATATTATTATTCTACTAGAATAATTATATTTCCACTAAATCACCACATAATCACAAATTAACCTAAATATATTCTTGATTGTGTTAGATTCACCACCTACATGATCAATGATATGATATTTTTCTGTGGAAGAATTTGAAAACATAATTAACAATATAATTTTATAGAAATATATAAATAATTATTTTATATATTTTTTATAAATGATTCATCAATATTTAACTGAATAAATAATAAAAAAACCTTTTGTGTTTTTATAAAATTGATGAAGTGTACTTATAGTAGAATTCATATTCAATGATAAGAGGTACAAAACACATAAAATGAAATTGAAACATCATTAATAATTATTTTTAATATATTAAAATATATAAAATGATTTTATAATTATTAAATTTTTATTTTTAATTAATACCAACAACACTAATATAAAACTAGTACAAATGCTCAAAACTATAAGCACATGATGTGGGGAAAAAAATAAAAAAAATAAAAAATAAATATGGTTAATTATTATAATTGAAAATTAAAAATAGATTTACATATTAATATGTATTTTAATATGTTATTATGATACTTATTATTGGTACACTTTAGGATAGATCAAATTAGTCAAATAAAAGATCAAGGTAAGGGGTTATTATCTCAAATTTATTTTCTTGATAAATATTTCTTTTTGTGAACCATGATTCCATTAAAAAGTTTTGATTTTAACCTAATGATTTCCTTTTAATAATATCATGGGACTTAAATATAAATATTATTTACATTATTTAAGTGTTCATTTATTCAAATGATATCAAATTTGAAATATATTTTTATTAAAATGTTTCCCATTCCTAAATTATTTTATTTAAAAATATTATATTCAAATAAAGATTATTTTAGATTAAAAATAAATTAAGGGAGTTTATATTATTTATAAAAAACCTCATCATGTTCATTTCATATTAAAGGAGTGTTATGTTCCCCCTTAATATTTTATTTCTTATTGAATCATATTTTACCTGAAGTGTTTCCTATAAGTGAAACTGACCTAATCTCTTCTTCTTGGTCAAGTAACTCACTTTACCCATATTATTATCCCTTATATACATTTAAATATTTGATTATTTATTATTAGAAAGATGATTAATATAATTTTATACCATGTGACCTTATTTTAAATGTTTTAAATAAATTCTTTCATTTTCTATGTTTTATGTTTTTGTCAAAATTTGAAAAGATTCATTTTTTACCATTTATAAAAAATCATTCCACCATGTCATTCAGGTTATATGATGAGTTCTCATAATTATTTCATAGTTTCTAAAATAAATTTTTCATCTTATATTTATAACACATATCTATAATTTTTTTTCAAAATATCATAGATATTTATTATTTCCATTGGGATTTCCCTAAAACCCTGAAAAACTTGTTTATCATATCTCTTATTATTCTTGTAAAAATATTATTCTTGATAATGGATATATTTTAATGTAAACATCATAATTATATCTATATATATATTATAAAACATTATTTTCTATCATTTTATTGATCAATCACTACCTTTACCATTCCATGTGATTGAATTTTTATAATCCTAAATTTTATTCAAATTCCTTACATATGTGAATATCCTATTTTATATTCCATTTATTTAAAGGTGTTTATCTAGATTAAATAAATTGATTGGATTTATAAATTATTTAATTAAATATATACCATTTATACATAAATTGTAAATACCTTATTATTTATCTTGATTGAATGGCATTTTCTTAGAAATATAAAACATATAAATGGATATGCATATATTTACCATGGTTTTATCTTATTATGATAGTTGATAACTAAATTATGTGATTCCATTTTCTAATATTGTGAAACACATTTTTATTCCATGGGTACATTATGATGTGTTAAATGAATCCCATATTATTTCCATGGGATCTTTATGAAAAAAAGTTAATTATTCTAAGTTAGAGTGTTTTTAGAAATCACATTTATTGAAATTGGTTATTTTTTTAGATAAGTGAATTATTTTCTTATAGAACTCATACATATTAATGAATTAAGATTGGGGCACTATATCACCCTCAAATGTATTTTCTAAAAGTATAAATCTCTTGGGATCTGTATATGCAATCCAAATATAGTTCTTTATAAGTGTGGGTGAAAATTTATGGGGGAATAATTATGTTTTCTTTCGAGCATGGGTACAAGTATGTGACTCATGAATGTAATGATTAACTATAATAATGTGTGTTCAATGTTGGAATGATTTCATAGTTTATGCATAATATAATGATCATCTTATGCTCTCATGTATCATTTTTTATTATCCCACTTTTTCAATCATGAATTAATTTATGGTAGGACTTATTCCATGATTTAAGATCTATTATTATTTTTGCTTATTAATCTTAATATAAATCTTGAATATATCTATATTATAAACTTATGTTCACATATGATATTATATTACTATCACTTTTGTTAACCCTTAAAAATAATATGATATCACCACTATCTAATGTTTCCATTTCACTAGTTTATGAATAAAATAAATACATATGATTTTTCTATAATATAATTTTATATAGATATTTTTTGGGATACTATGAATAATTTGTATGGGATATTTTTTTTATAAAGTAGTTAAAATGATATTTGGTTGAAAATACATGAGTTTTGTTTGATAATGATTTATCATATTTCTCTATAACTTTATACCAAAAAGGTATTAGGAATGTATTATAATTAATTAAAATATTTATGTTATGTGTATGTGATGGTAACATCAATGAGGAATCATATATTCATGTCTAAAAAAAATATTGAATGATGTAAAACTTAATTAATATTTTAGCTGATGAAGTTGTTTTAAATATACATTATATTTTTTATTTAAAAATTATTTTTTTCACTCTTAAAAATTTAATAAAAATAAATGAATTTTAAATATCGAATCATTATGTAGAAATTATATAATAAGAATCATTTTAATTTTAACCATAATGAATAGTTTTATTTTATAAAAACTATTTACATCTGTGAAATCTAAAATGGTATAAGTAAAAATAAAAGGGTAAATTTCCCCAAAAATATATCAATTTTTTTGGGATTGTTTGTATTTGGTATTCAAAAAAGATACAATTTATCCTTTTAATTATTTATAAATTTGGAATCCAGATTCCATTATAGTGACTACCCATTATTAAAACATTATTGGTATTTACAAATATCCCACCCTCTTCACTTAAAAAAGAGGTTACGCTCTTCTCAGATACCTTAAAACAAGTATGCCTCATGTTCAGTTCAAATTCTACCCAAAATAGTCATCAATAGTATTATCCACTATAAATTGGTTATTTTATTTTAAAATAACCTTCCCTCAATAGTTTAACCCCCTTTATGAAAGAGAAAATACAACTTGTGTGTCATAAATTTCTAACTGCTCCATTAACATTTCTATTCCATTTAGTGAACTTATTTTTCTTAAAAATACCTTACAAAAATATATAAAAAAATATATGTCACTAGTATACTGATATGTTATTATAATGATGGTATGGGCCTTCAAAAACCTTCCTTTTTTCTATTAAGAAAAATGAAATATGGAAACACGTTTTTTTAAGGAATATCATCTCAAAAAATAAATTTGTTTTGTTCTCCTTCACATTTTAACACAAAAAGTCCAAAGAGAAATTTTATAAATATCTATAATATATATAAGATAAGTAACAGTCTTAAATATTGAACAATATTACTCATTTTCCCATTTTCCTTTGAATAATAGATATTTTAATCTTTAAGTATGAGCAAACTAATGCCTCCATGGAATGATGCATTACCATTTTATGTTCCACATTCACTAATGGTTTTAATACATAATTAACGAATATATATGACATATATGAGTTTTAATATCTAAAAATATGAATCCTTTTAGATACCATTTAATTAAAAACCATTATAAGGTAATCTATCGATACTGATAAAAACCTTGAAACTAGTTTGTCTAAAAATTCAAATTTATGAAATGTTTCCAAACTAACATGTAAGGGAATTAAAATATAATAAGAAATTATAGAAAATAGATTATAGTACCTTCAAATTTTTGGTAATTAATATTATTTAGATAAGAATAATTTTTATCACCTCAATAATAATGTTAGTACAAACGATAAACTCCTATTTATGATAATCTAATAAACCATTAGATTTTATAAAAATAAAGGGTATAAATTGACATGTATAATAATAAGTTTCTCAAGTAATAAATTAACATGATTATATTTATATTGTAAAGGTTTAATCACACCCTTGGTAATCATGATTAAAGGTATGTGTATTTGGTAACTCAACAATCTTTCTTTGAGTTATGAGTCCTATTTTAAACTTTTACCACCAATGTTCCTTATATTTAATAGTCTTCATTTAAATATGTTTTTTCACATTTATATCTCTTAGTAAAATGAGTTCTTAATTAAAATCCCCAATAATGAATTTTTTTATCCCATAAAATTATATCTTGTTTTGATTAATTCCTATCCACACATGTTTTGATTTCTATTAAATGGATCTTTCATTCAAGTCCTTATTGTCACTTACAGATAATGTTACCATACATTTTTACAAAATAAATTTATGAATCAATTCATGTGATATTTAAACATTCCTTTTATAGATAATATTTTTTACTCTTATCTATTTTTTTCCGATTTGTATCTATATCAATTATGTTAAATTTTCCATTATGATATGTATTAAAAATCACACTATAAAAAAACTTATGAATTTATTATTTTGGGTGATTGATTTTAGTATCAATTTATTTTGTTAATTTGGATATTATAGTGGTACCTTTTGAATTGTTATATGAAATTCATTCATTTTCACTTTTTTAATTATGTGATTATTAAATGTTTTTTATGGAACACCTGTTTATAGTTATTCATTATGTTAATAGTGGTTCCAATATATCCCTCTAATATATTGGGTAAGATATTATATGTCATCAGACAACGGTGAAATGTGAAGGGATTCTCAATCAAAAATGGAAAAAAAGTTATCATGCTTGGTATAGAATATGAACCATTTAGTGATTCCTAATCCTCTACGGGAAACGGTTTATGATTCTTGATCAAATCTTGGAAATATATGGTGATTCTTGATCTACTATGTTATGTATCATTACATATTTTTGGTCTATAATCCTCTGATATGTGAATATTCTATTCTTCATGGAAAATAATTTAAGTCTAACATTTTCTTTTTCTTTACAGAATGTTATATGTTTGATCTTGTGGGGTAATCATTTATCCTTTCTTTCATAAGAACCGTTTTTATGATTTAATGTTTTTTAATATGATATTACATTACTATTTTTTTTCATATATACTAATTATCTCATCTAAGGTAATATGTTTATTAGTGTATTTTTTCATTACTAGAAATTTAATCTTACACTTTTTCTATGTTTCCATTCCCTTGGTCATGAGAATGATTTTCACTTAGGTGATATTTAAAAGAAGTATGTGTATGATGATTTTATGGGAAAATATAAATGACCATTATTAAATAAGTATCTTATTTATATAGTCTCGAGAGAAACTAAATATCTTTATTCTCATATTTTTGCGTTTTTTAATTTATTATTGAAATGATGTATAATAATGGAATTTTTATTCATGGTCACCTCAACCTACTTCCCATGTGACTTTCCAAAACTATAAAGTGTATACCCATTATCTACCCAAAATAGAATAGAGAACCTCACATTATAATAAACTATCAAATTTAAAAACACAATTAATCTTATAAGGTTCAGAATCCAACTTATCAAAACTTTAAATCTAGAACATTATTACAAAAACATTTAAGTCACTTCGCATCTCGAAAGTAAAAGGCATTCCACAGGGGATTCCAATACCCTCTCATGTGAAAACATATCCTAAAGGTTACATGTTCACATAAAAAATTGTCAATCTTGAATACCTTACCAAAATCTTACAAACACCAATACACCTAATGGATGAACCAATACCATTGGGGTCAATATACATCCACTGCACTAAGAGACTATATACCCATCACTAGAGATGAAACCTCATGATTCTCGATGTATCATGCAATAAAAAAAATATTGTGAGTAAATACCATGGGTTTTCTCAGTAAAATTTTACCAAAATGATATATATTAAAAAACTATTCATTATTTTATTCCAATTTTAACAAATTCTTCCCATTGTAGAAAAATAATTCACACACAAGTACATGTTTTCATGATAATCCTATGCCTAGAAAATGATGAATGAATTTATGCCTCCTACAACTATTGTACAAGATATACAAAATATAAAAAATCTTATCATATAATAACATATATGTTGAATATAAAATTCAACTATAACAACAGAAACTAATAACAAAAATCCTATAACCATGGTGAATTTTACTTCACATGAATGAGTGTTCATTACTCACCAATCAGAGGTCCATTAAAATAATTGGAAATTTAAAATAATGGAATACAATTACAATGTACTATAATATTTTTAAAGACAACCTAACACAAAATTTTAGTTAACTTATTTATATCACTCGTTAATATCTTATCAAAATACCATCCAATATTTGGGGCACACATTAGATCTTTCCAAATTCTACCAACTAATAGTGATGGCATATATCTTACATTATCCAGAAAATTAATTCTATATCATAACCATAAATAATTAAATTCTCTAAAAACCATTCACAATGTATAAATAAATGATATAAACATCCTATAACAAATAAATATATATTTATATAGTCATATATACCAAATCATTACCAAAAAATATGAAAATATACACAAAATAAATATAATAATTATTATATTATGATTCCCTACTACAATCCCAGATCCTTACATATATCCCAATTCCATTTTTTATCTACTGTATCCTAATACACTATATAATCTATAAAAATATATATATAACTAACACAAGGTATGTATAACCAGCATGGTTCCCATATAGGATTGGTGAAATATTTCACTATAGGGTCTCACCATGTTTCCCTAATATACTCCATGATATGGATCAATATGCATGAAATATGAAAATAAAAAAAAATTGTAACATGAAATCATTCAAATTTAGTCATCATTTGTTAACTAAGTCACCATGTCACATGAGGCTACTTGGATATGCCATATCTATAAGAGAATTCACCTTTTATTGTAACATATAACCACACTAGAATATGTTAAATATAGAATCGTACCATACCATAGAATCTATTATGTTACATATAGTTTGAACAATTCAAAACCATAACTTTATCAAACCATATAATGACCTCTACTCTATTACATAGTATAGGATACAACACCCATATCCTAGACCAATACCCTCCCATCGAGAGTATTTCCTGCTAATATCCTCTTACTCATGATGAGTCCATACATCTTTTCCCTATTCCACATCACATTGATGACTCACCCATCAATTATGATGGGTCATTAATTATGTCACATACAATGAAAAAACCTATAACACTACACTATCACATAGTATAGTCCATTCCAGTGCCATCGAGCTTATGGTGAGGCAAAACAACAAGTCTCATCAATAACCTCATATCACTCATCACATTCATCTATCTTTATGGGTTTCACATACATAATATGATCAATATAATATCACTGAAGGTGGTCCATATTAATCCCTTCTCACATAGAGTAAGGCCTAACATCCAGTAAGGTTATCAAATACACACATATTCAGTCACACACAATAGGGAAAAATACTACATAGCCTATCTACATTTTTCAAAAAATATCCTAAATTCATATACTATTCACTCATGACCTATCCCCATTACATAAATAATTCTAAATCATTCATCTATCCATATATAAGAATATCTTTAATATTTTATCTCTCACACAAACACAACATTAAAATCATAATTTCATTTTTATCTCAACCATATAGGTTTTCATAGGGTTTTTCAAAACCTAAGATGGTCTCCATTCCCTGACGCTAAACCACACTAATCAACCCATGGTGATTTTTATATCCTATATGATCTATCCAACCCTACCCATAATAGATTATAGATTCCACTTCTAACTTTCACATTAATATCAAAATCCCAATATTTGTGGACAATATTATTATCATTTATTAATGTACCCTTCAAAAAAAATTATCAAATTATTACAATAGCTCAAACTACCTAAAACTTGGTCTAATATGGAATGTCCTGTTAGATATCACTTATTATAAATTTCTTGAGGAATGTCTCCATGCCACAATAGGCTAATCTTATAACAAATTTATTCTTTATTTCACATTAATACATGAATTATTACATTAAATTACACATAATACAACCAAAAAGATCAATAATTCCAGTGTATTTTAGAATTTTTTACATATCCTAACAAATTGAACATGGGATAGAACAACATTATTAACAACTTCTTTAATATACTTCTAAAATTCCATGAGTTTTTAAGCCCCAAGGGATAACCTAGGGATATACATAAGAAAAGGCTGAGCTATAAATCCCAACATGGGAATAAACATGGAACAACATGAATAAAGTAATAAATGTTAGATAATAGGAATATAAATGAGAAAGAAAAAGAACATGAATAATAAGGCATGATGTAGCATGAAAATCATAACATGAGAAAAATGAAAAAAAACATAAAACACTACATTATAAACATATGTCAGGGATAAACCACTAAAAAATCATGATGGAAAAAGTAACTTTAAGGAATTAGGTTTACTCCTATATCAAAATGTTGTCTCATGATAATAAACATTACCAAATGCATTGCGCGCTATATAACCCTAGGCACACCCGTCACATTCATCTCATTCACATACTTAAGTGATCCACATAGCTCATTAAACATAGATTCATTCAACATAATATTTTACCCCATAGACAAGAAGTGTGGAATATATAAATGTAATTCCCAATTCAAAAAGGTATCAATGTAAAAAAAGTGAACTCCATTAATAGTAAATGGGTACGGTATTTACTATACAATTTTTTTGGCATGGAAAATCATGGTGGAATTTCGACAGTATAACGACATCACGTAAAAAATCATAAAATGGTTTGATGTGAGTGAAAGGGGTATCTCATAATTTTTAAATCAAATGTATAGTAATAAGGGAATATAAATACTTATAATAACATAAGTAATTGAAAATAGAAGGCATAAGATAATAGGTAAACTTGAATAAATTAGTGAAGGCGAGGATCCCTTACTTGAGTACGTGACTACAAATGATTCATAGGGGATTATTGATAACGTGGGTGAACCTTTTGAGGACTATAGAAAGTATAGGGAAGAGTATTGATATGATATAAGGAGTTTTCCTGAAGAGATATGGGATTTTGTGTGGGTTTAAATAGAAAAAGAGGGGGATTTCTTTATTATTTAGGTTTTGGACTCTTCATAATAAAATTACCAAAACCATAGAACTTACAATGATTTATGAACATGGTTTATTCCAAATGGGATTGGTTTTTATTATTTCATAAGTCCAAGGGCTTAACTTAACAAAATAATTCCCTTTCATATGTGTTAGTGAGTCATACTATTAAAGAAATGATTTTTAAAACCTTAAAATATATTAATGATTTTGGAGGATTCATAATGGACTTATAAAATAAATAAAATAAACTTAAAATATCATTATATAAAATATAAGAGATATATTTATTCTTGGATAAAATTTATAATATTTATTACATCACTTTTTGGTCATTATTGTTTCATAATACCCAAATTATAATTATACGGTATTTAATTTTTACCTGAAAATTTGACTATCTCAGAAAATTATTGAAAATTAACTATTGGATAATTTCAAAATTATTATTAAAAAATATTCATTTTATATAAGTAATTTTCTAAATATTAAAATTTTTACATTTAAAATAACCTTGACATTTTTTAAGAAATACTAGGTTTTCAACAATAACTGTTTGGAAAACCTTATAAAAATTAAATTTGACTTCATAAAAATTATATGATCATTTATATTTAATAAAAATTATATAATATTAATATTTTATTAAAATATTATTAATTTAAAAAATTCTTTAATTCATCAAAATAAATTCCTTAATTGAATTTGAATGCTAACAAAAATACTATTTGTGTTTTATTGAATCAAAATAATAATAATTTATATAGTAAAAATAATAGGATGAGAATATATTCATTATTATATAAAAAATAATGTACATACTCATATTTCTAAGGTCTTCATACATATCCCTTTAATACACTAGAAAACTCTCTAAGGGTATGGTGCATAATGGTGGGACTTTCCTGGGGTGGTTTGGGGAACATGGTTTTGGTCATGATCTTGATGGGATTGAACTTCTCCCACAAAAAGTTTTTCTCATGCTTAAGTTGTTGGATCTCATATTTGGCTTGGTCAAGTGAAACTTATTGATAATCTATCTCCCTCAGAATCTTGGATAAATAGGCTTTATTGTGTACAATCCTAGTGGTTGAGGCCATCACATCCTTTTTCTTTGTCAGTTAGATTTTTTAAAACTCTATATTTATACTAATCATGTGATCATTGTTCAATGACTATATTATCAATGATAATAATTCATGAAGGTTAATTAAATCTAATAGGATATAATAATATCAAAAAAGTTCATGTGTTTTATATAACCATGTTATATAAGACATTTAAATAAATTACAAGTGGAATTTTATTTATAATAGTTCATGTCATTACTAATAAATTTCACCCTAGAATTTTTCTTTTCACATACTAAAACAGATGATGGTAACTTTGTTTCATCACCAATTTTGGTTCCTAAGTTTCTTCTTCCAAATTGTGGTTTCTACACAAAACATTGATAAAGGGCATTGTCTTATTTCGTAGAACCTTATCTCTATAGTCAATGATCTTCACTAGAAAATTTTCATAGGAAATTCCATTATCTAATGGTACCACCTATAGATTGAGTATATGTGAGGGTTCTGATATGTACTTTCTCAAGAGGGATACATGGAATACATCATGTACTTGAGATAGGTTTGATGGGAGTGAAATTCGGTAAGCCAACCCTCTAATGCGATCAAGGATCTCAAAGGGGATGATGTATCTTAAACAAAAGTTTTCCTTCTTCCCAAATCTCATCACTTTTATCCATGAAAATATGTAGAGGAATACCATGTCTCAAACATAAAACTCTAGGTCTCATCAATGATTGTTAGTAGAGATATTTTTTCAACTCTGAGTTTCCTTAATGTGTTGCTAAATGTTCTTGACATTTTCTACCATTTCCTCAACCATTTTAGGACTTACCATTTTTTGTTCCCCAACTTCATCCTAGCATGAATGTGTTCTGCACCTCTTCCTATAAAGAGAGTCATAGACATCCATTTGGATACTTGATTGGAAACTATTGTTGTAAGATAACTACCATAAGAATATATTTGTCCCTTCCTCTGTGGAAGTCAATTTATAATTATCTCAACATGTACTCAATTGTCTAGATAGTCTTCTCAGATTGGCCACCAGTTTGGGGGTGATAAACCATACTGAAGTTCATCTCAATGTTTAGATAACATTGGAGACTTTTCTATAACTTAGATGTGAATATTACATATCTATTGGATACAATCGATAATGGAACTCTATACAACCTCACCACTTATCTAATGTATATATGCACAAGTTGATCCCGTGGGAAGTTCTCTCAAATCACAATGAAGTGTGCGGTCTTTTTAAACAATCCAACACAAACCAGATAGCATTGTTTCCCCTAGATGTCTTCAGAAGTCGGTGACAAAGTCCATGGTGATGGTTTCCCATTTCCATGTAGGTGTGGGTAATGGTTTCACCATCCCATTATATATTTTCCTTTCTGCCATAATTTTATAGCCTAAAACACATATCTATGTATATTATGTGATTTCCTTCTTCACATTCTCCCACCAAGAGTGTTATCATAGATCTCAATTCATCTGTGTGCTTCTAGGATGGATAGAAAAGGTATAAATTTGTTAAACAATCAACAACTCCTTAAATTTTGTTTTTAATGGTACACGTAGTCTAGACCAAAATCTCACAACCACTCTTCAATAACATTGAACTCCAAGGATTTCCATTTTCTTATAGTTTCCACTTTCTTCTAAATTCACAAATCATTTCTATAATAATCCTATATCTTTTCCAAAAGGGACAGTGGAGAAATCATTTGTTAAAGTATTGATGATGTTATATCCTTTATTATTCCCATGTTTATCCTTTTCAAACATAATAAGATTGGGTCACTCTAAATTCTCATCATTGATATAATTATTGGGGATATACTCATTCTTCACTCTAACTTTATAATATCCCAACCTTAGATCCATCATGGATCAGTATTGTTCTCCACATAGCTGATCAAACAAGTCATCAATCTATAGAAGATTATACTTATTCTTTATCATGACCTTATTGATCTCACGATAACTAGTACAAAGGCACATTGACACACCCTTCTTCTTTATGAGGAGGACTGGTGCACCCCATGGTGAGTCACTTGGGTATGTGAAAGCTTTATCCAAATTATCCTATAGTGTTTTCATAAAATCCTAATGTTCTACAAAAAATATGGAGTCTTGGATAATGGAAATTTACTAGGTATAATCTCGATTAAAAATTCAACATCTCATCTCAAAGGAAGACTATGAAATTACTTGGAAAAACATTAGCATATTCCCTCACAATAGGCATGTCTTTGAGGATGGTTCTTTCCTTAGAATTAATATTATAAGATAGATAACGTTTCTCATTGGGAAATAATATCAATGCCTAATATTTTGGTGCTAAATAAGATTCATCCTCCTTCTTGGACTTGTATAGAATCTGGGGTTGATTCTCAATACAGAGAGTGATTTCCTTCCCACAGTAATTTATGTTGGATATATACAAGGAAAGTCGATCCATACCCAAAATTACATCAAATTACACCAAAGAAAATATGAAAAGGTTCACTAGGAAGTTCATCCCAAAAATTGTGTTGGGGTAGGAGTTATATATTTATGATGAAATAATTTCCCCAATTTCTGTTTTCACTAATAGATCAAATCCTAGGATTTATGGTGGTGTTCAAATAGTTCTACTAAACTTTTTTGATATGAAGGAATGCATAGAACCTAAATAAAAAATTAGTTTCTGTATTCTTGAATGAATAACTAGACTCTCTGTCACCACTTCATTGTAGAGATCTACCTCAGTTGTTGTGATGAAAAAATTTCATCCTTGATACCTTGGACATTGTTGATTGTCTCCAAAAAACAATTGGCTTGTGAAATTTTTTAGTAAAGTTCCCTGGTTCCTTGTAGTTGAAGCACTGAAAAAATAATTAAGGGTTGACTAGAGAATTACTTTCCTCTGTTGCATTAGTGGGTTTCTCCTGTCAGGATTATTTATCTAGGTTTCCTTCCTTCCCACACCTAAAGCATTTCCTCACACCCTTTGGAAATTTCTGGGGTGCTTCATTACATACCTTTGAAAATTGGGATTCTAAAATTTCATAGAACTCATAGATTTATCTATCAGACCAAAATAATTAAAATCCACTTTACACTTCTTATCCCTATGACACCCTTGATATTTACCACACTCCATTTCTACTTTGAGGTCACATAAAAATATTTCTTCATAACTATCAAAGTCACGGATCACTAGGGATTTTTGTAAAAAAGGTTTTAGAGCACAAAAGAAGTGGTTAACCTTTCATATGGGGGTAACAAAAAATACAGAGGTGTATTGTGAAAGGCTTGTAGAAATTTCCTCATATGACCTGATACATTCATCCATATTTTTCTTAAGGGTAAGAAAATATATTTCTATTTTAATTCAAATAGTGTAAGGAGAATATTTATCGAAAAACATTTTTTAGGATTCCTTCTACCCTATCACTTCGATCTCTTCCTCAGGATTTGAATTTTGCATCAATGTACACCACTGATCATATTCACCCTCAATATGATAAAAATCTAGTATAACCTTCTATTTCTCATAACATTGAAGGATGTATAAGATCTTATCAATGGAGTTGACCCATTCTTCCATGATTAAGGGGTCATATGATCCATTGAATGTTAGAGGCCTTTGTCGCATAAAGGCCTCAATAATAGTTTTTTATCTATTATGGGGATTTGGGGTTTCCTCTTGATCTAGGTTTCTATTTAGAACTTGAGTCAACTAAGATAGTATTTTCATAATTTTTTTTGATTCCTCCTCCCCTCGGGTTGGGCATCTCGTAGGGACAATAATCACATTTCCTGTCACATTGATTGTTTATACACTTCCTCCTACTTTCGGATATTGGATAGAATAAACGGAAAAGTATGGATGATTATTTTAATATATTAAATACATAAAGGGGGAATACAATGAAATTAAAGGGGTAACTTATAAAATAAATTTATCTATTAACTTATGAATTTATTTGCTTCAATTAATGTTATCCATGATCTGTTTTCTAACATACACACTTATGGGAATTTTTGTTCTCTTAATAATGGTTCATAATGATATTATGAATTTTCCAAACAATATCCATTGGGAGTGTCAAACTAGGTGTTTAGTAAGGCTCATTATCATGTTCATGGTTTCACTAAGTTATGCCCGACACACCTTGTCAGAGTTGTTACCTCTAAGTACATACATGCCAGAACCATAACCACATGTAGTATTAAGAGAGGGATATATTTTATTGATTAACCACTTACTCTATACTTACAAAAATTTAGGGATGTTTCCTTAGGCTTAGTATTTTACCCATGTATCTCTATAGAGTTTTCTAATCCTAATCCCAAAAATAACTAAACTTCTCCTTTGATACAAACTATAACAATCATATTCTTTATTTCATAATAATAAATGATTTATTACATTAAAGTAAACATAATAAAAAATAGAATATCTAGAAGTATAATGTATTTAGTAATTAGGTACATATCATAACATCTTGAACATGGGATAAAACAAAATTATTAACAACATCCTTAACATGATTCAAAAATTCCATGGCTTTTAAAGCTGCACGAGATAACCTGAGGACATACATAAGAAATGGGGGAGCTATAAAGCCTAGTATGGGAATAAAAATGGTATAACATGAATTAGGTAATAAATGTTATAAAATAATCATATTAACGGGGAATAAAAGGAACATGAATAATAAGTCCTGATATAGAATGATAATCATAACTTGGGAAATGTGAAAACAACTTAAAACACTACATCATAGACATAAGTCAATGGTAAACCAACAAGACATCATGGTAAAAAAATTCCCATAAAGGAATCAAGTTCACTCCTTGGTCCAAAATTAAATATCATGAGACTAAAAATTAGCCAATGCATTAGATATCTACATAATTTGGTCCCACCCATCGTATTTACTTCATTCTCATGCTTAAGTGTGCCACATAGATCATTAAACATGGATTCATTCATCATAGTATTTTATTCCTAGATCAAGGAGTTTGGAATAAATACATGTAAGTACCAAGTAAAAGAGACATAAGTGTATAAATGTGAACTCATTTGATAAAAAATGGGTATGGTATTCACTACACAATTGTTTTGACATGAAAAATTGTGGTGGAATTTCGACATCTTAACAGCATCACATAAAAATTCATCAAATGGGTTGATGAGAGAGAAAGGGGTATATATTAACTTGGAAATAAAATAGTAAGTAATAGGGAAATGGAAATAAATATTCCAACATAATAAATTGAAAATATATGGCATTAGATTATAAGAAAACTTGAATAAAGAAGAGAAAGTGAGGATCCCTTACTTGAGTGTGCGACTCGAAATGCTTGGGAGGGGATTCTTAAGAGATTGGGATTCCTTTGGAAGACTCTAGAAACTGTAGGTAAGAGTATGGATGTGCTACAAATAGTTTTAATGAAGTGAAATTGGATATTGGGTGGATTCATATAAGAAAATATGGGATTTATTTATTATTTAGGTTTTAGACTCTACATAATAAAATAGCCAAAACCACAAACCATCCCCATGGGTTTGCCCCTAGTTTCTGGTTCCAAAAGGACACTAGGTTGACTGTTCCGCCTTCAGGATAATCTTAATAGTCTCTGAATAAGTAACTAGATAAATACTTATATATGAAATTTATATGTAGTGATGTCTAGAGTCATGTATATGGCTAATGATTCTAGCCTGTAACCTAGGAGCAACCATAGAATTCATAAGTAGTATCCTGAGAATCAAAATAGTATATTGGGATGAAATTCTTAAAATCATAATAATAGAGGATTCTTGGAAAAATATCTCAGTATTAAGGACTCCTTGCTCCGTATGACATCAATAGGGGTCATTATTTCCTTATATAACAGTAAAGTTCATCATGCCAGCATGTCACACTAAGGGTTATCATGACCATGTAACATATAAAAAGGTTCTCCACAACTATATCATTTCAATTGGTCCTCCATTCCCATATCATAATTAAAGGGTCTCATTGCCCATATGTCATATCTCATATGAATAACTATACCCATTGACTATTATACATATGGTTTGACATGAGAAAGTGGCATTATAAAGAGATTTCAGGCCTATATCACAGTATATGGATTCCATTCCCATATTATAATAGTAGTAAAAGGGAATAAAAGACCATAACATAAAACAATATGGTTTCTATTCTAAATTTATAATATAAGGATCTCTATGCCCAATTATGCCAATTATAAATAGTCAAGGGCTTTAATCAGGGAAAACAAATAATTCACACTTCATTAATATTCTTTAATAAAAATGGAATAACCATTTTTTAGTTTAATTAGGTGACATGGTTATACCACCGACCATCCATTTAATTCTTTATCATATTGTATGTTTTAAATCCATGCTACACTACTACATGCATTATCAATTAGTATATCAACATTAAGATTTAAAACAGAATTCACCAATAAGTGTTTTGGGTAATAACCATGAAATTCAATTAATAATTTAAAGAGAACACACAAAAGTGTGGTTTATGTCAAGGTTGACTACCTCTAATGTCTTTTAGTTTCTGTAAGTTTCATTGAGTTTCAAAATAGGGAAACCTATTTAGGATAGATTCATTTTTGGGTAAACTCACAGTGAAACATGAATGTGGCACAATGACACATTTTATAAAAAATTGAATCATTGAGAGATAAATATAAGACAACCAACCATATGCTTGTACATGAGTATTCATTCAGTATTGGCCTTTGGTTTTTTTCATATTAGGAGGAAGTGAAATAATAGATAAAGGCCCATAAAATAGGGTATAAGATCGTGCACCAAAACAAATCTATCGAGATAATGATATATAATGAAAGTCACAAGATGAATATCATATCTTATAATTACACATCAAATGTTACGGTAAAAAGTCAAATTAGATTCCACATGGTGGAAGGATATCAAATACTAGCTCTTGGATTGACATGGCTTCATTTGTGGCTCTCCTATGCTAAAGAGTTGGTGGATTCTATCAAAATGAGGCCCTAACTCATATTTATGAAACTAAACATGATAATTTTAACAGTGTTTAAATTATTTACATAGAATGTAATTATCAGGGTCTTCAACCTGGGGAAAACACATTACACATCATGATTTTTCCACCCTAGGTCATTATACATCATTTATTGAATACATATCATGTATTCGAAATAAATATCTTGTAGTTGGCCTGTACTCAGCCTAAAACCTTTCTAACTATTAATTTCCAAAAAACCCAACCACACTACAACCTATATTTAGGGTATAATCAAACAAAGAGAACATAACAAGTGTTTAACATGTAAATCGAATGATTTGTACATGGAGAAAAAACTAGGTACTTATAGTTAAAAATTGGTATAAAAGGATCATGTTTTTTCTATTTCATTACTAATTGGTAATGGTAGAAATGATACAAGGAAGTGTTAGGAATTATTAATAAAAAATAAATCTCAATATATTAATTTTTGATAGCTAATTTGGACCTTGAAAAGACCATCTATTACCTCACTAGAACCTTCATTAATCTTTTTAATGGGATAAATAATTCCTCACACAACAATCACTATTAGTCTATTAATGCATCTTGAAAGGAGTTACTATCATAGTGAATAGGTGCCTAATTATCTCAACAATTTTTTTAACATATTCATAAGAACATAGTTATAACATATATATATATAATTCTATTGATATCCTGATAAAGTGATATATATAAATACCTACCCTTATATCCTGATCAATCAATATCTCTAAAGAATAGTGCTCCTACCTAAAAAACCTACCACTAAACTCCCTCATATTATAAGTTGCCAAGAAAATTTAAAAAAAACATCTATTAATTCCCAAATCATAGTTTTTCAAATAAATACACCTAAAATATATCAAACAAATTAAATTTGATCAATGTTTTTGGAAAATACCTCTAATTAATCATCAAACACTATAATGACTATACTTTAAATTGGAACAACACACAAATATAAAAATGATCCTTTAAAGATTTAACCATATACAATTATATATTTATATACTCATGTTAGTTACTATTGTTCTAAAATTTGATGAATCACTCATAACATAATAAATATTAAAATAGAAATATATTAATGATGCATCCTAATAATCAGCTAAAATCATATCTATTGAACTTTCATCCAATCTAACAAAGTTTTCTTCCAAATCTAGAATTCCAAAAAATCCATTTTATGATCATCAAATGATATATCTATATTAATAAATGGTTAATGAATGAAACTCATCATATGTATTTGAATTCCATGAATATGCATTTAATTCAATTAGTCCACCTATAAAAAATTTCTTCAATATATAAATAAAATTAATGTTCCATGAATTTAAATATATGATACATGATTCAAACCTATAATAATTTCTGGTATATGATGAATTATCCCCTATTTTTAACTTTTAATTGATAAGGTTCTTTTAATAGAATAAAAATCACCCTTTATTTCTATATTTATTTTTCATGGAGATCATCAACTACTTAGTGCAGCTAAATTACATTTAAATCACTTATTATGTCCTCAATTAATCCTACTAAAATAAATATCATAATAAACTACTTTGATGACAATCTATAAAAATATTTCCACATTAAGTCCCATATTTAGGTTAATAAAATTTTGAGGTATTTTCCCATAAGTAGTCAGTAATAATATAGTGGATGGAATTAAGAATGTAGGGAATAATACTTACACACCCACAAACATATATATAAATATATTTGGGTAAAATTTAACCAATAAAATTGGTTTAAAATGAATTATAAATATCCTATGAAAATATATACCATAATCATGTATATCTTTTATCCATTAAAAAGTGTGTAAATAAATAAAATTCATAAAATATACTATTAAAAAATCTCTAATTTAGTGAAGTTAAATAAATCATTATTACATGAAATAAATTGTATGTCCTTACTAGCCTTCAATGGAAACAATCCAAACTACCTTTGAAAATATTGTTTATCACATGAATTAAAATTTATAGAATTTTAAAAAATAAATTATAAGTGGGGATGATTATAAGTCATCAATATTAATACCATAAAAGTCTAATTAATGAATAATAATACATTTTGGAGTAAAAAAGATATTATTGAAAACCATCTTAACACCTAGTATGATCCATAACATATTGAGGTATCATATCTCTCAATTTAAATTTAGAACAAAAATTTTAATGTTAGTGTTTTGTGTGTGTGTGTGTATATATATATAAAACCACATCCAAAAATCAACTGAACAATTGTCCCTGATAAATCATTATTTTCATACTTTTAGTTTTCTCCAAATATCACACCCTTTGAAATGACCCATTATAAGTGATGTTTTTCCACATACATCTTTATAATAATAACCATAAATATCTAAAATTTGTTTATAGAGAAATGAAAATCCACTAAACATCTCATAGGTTATATAACACATGGTTCAGGGGTCCCACTCATACTCATCTAACTCAATTGGTGATTCTCATTAAAAATTACTGGGCATCATCACCTGAAATAACATAACATTCAATTGGAATACTCATGATTTCAATACTATAAATAATTCAATGAAATCACTATATTAATGTGTTCTTTAGATGATATAATTAGGGTATATATATTAAAACTTATTTTTATATTGATGTGGATATATTTGATACAGATTACAACATAATTTTTATGGAATTAATGGAGTTTCTAATGATAAAACCTTGTTTTTTATGTATAATTTTTTATTGAGGTTAAATTGAGATTTTATTCTATATTAATTGAAAAAATATTATAAATGTGTGAATTTGGTATTTTAATTGAATAATTCTTATTATCAAATTTTTAATGTTTTGATATAAAAAAATTATGAAATAAAATGGAAATTTTGAATTTCAAATGTATAGTTTTTGAGATAAGTATAGGGTGGTATTTAAAAATGTTTCAAATGTCAGAATTAATTATTTTAAAAAATTTAGTTTTATATTTTAGGATATTTTTTAGATAGTTATTTTATAAATTTTATAAAAAAATTTCAAAAAATTAAAGGATTAATTTTTAATTAAAATTATTTTTTAGGATGTCAATAAGTTTGAAAAAATCATTGCATTTCCAGGTTCTACTACTTGTCTACTACTAAAAAATGAGCGAAACCTGCGCTACTAGTTCTAATATTAACTTATTCCATTAGAAGATATTTTATGCAATCATTAAACATAATACTGCCCAAAGGAAAAATATTATACCTCTAGTATCATCTTCCACCATCCCACCTAATTTCAATACCATTAAAATAAAATTTTTTATCGTTCCCTACTTCCTATAGAAACTACAGCCATCATGTACTACTATCATCCACACATATGATACATATCAACCCATAAAATAAACTAACTATTACTACCACTATTACACCTACACTTACCATATACAAAAACCCCCACAAACACATTTCCCATCAACCACTCCTCCTCCATCAATACATGGTTTTTCCCCAACATATTCACCAAGATGATCCGTAGTAACAAATGAGGAATATAAAAAATACAAAGATTACTATATAAGAGACCAGTTGATGATACTTCTATAAGGACTCAATTAAATAAGATAAAATAAAACAAACACACACTTATCTGAGAAGACAAGCTAGGTACAATCAAGGCCTAAAAAAGTCCATCATGGAGGAATATAATGGGGCCTCGAACTCTCAAATATCACAGAACCATGACATAGAATGCATATGCATGATATTATTTATGAAATTACAAAACAAAATTTTAACTAAGGTCTTTCTCATTCATGAATAAATTTTGAATGATTATTTTGAATGAAATTCAATCAAAGAACCTATTGATGATTGAATTAATAATAATGTCCGGCTTGGAGAATTTTTTTTCACTCTGAGCTTACAGAATATTGATATTGGAAAAGTTGAGATGAGTCTATATCCCATTTCATGAAGAGAAAATATATAAAATTAAAGTAGAAGATTTTGTGGTTCTAGATAATCAAGTATAAGATGCACTAATTCCGGGAAAATTCAAGTGAAGAAAACCGACATTATTTTCAATTAATGAAGAAAACTTTGACCTAGACATTGTATAACATGGTTTTTTGATCATATTTTTTGGATGGTTCATGAAAAATAAAAAGATAATATTACTTGTGAATTTTCACCTATATCATGCTAAAAATTAATGTAAATATTAACTATATATAGGTTAGACTAGGAATCATTATACCATGGGTGAAAAAATGAAACTAATCCACACTAATAAATGATCAGAAAATAAATTATGGATTTTAGGCCCTAAATATGACTGGTATAATAAAAAATGGAATAAAAATCCTCAATAGGGCACAATGAGCTTAGATAATTTCCAAAACATAAAATGATCTGCTCAGGTAAAAATTTCTTTTTTTTTGTTTTATGGATGAATATATGAGAGAAGATTATAGAAATATAACTTATGTTAGTTGTGACCCTTGAATATAAAATGGTGATAACATTTGGGTGTGGGTTCATAGACACTACATAGCATGTGAAAATTAAAGGGGAAGAACATTTCTTTATGGGATGTTAGTTTCTTCCACTGGAACTTCACTAAATATTTGGGAGTATATCCTTAAAGTTTACCAAATGTATTTCATTTTATATTATATTATAATGTAACCATTTATTATATTTACTATATAATAAGGGGATCAATCCTCACTTTGTTTTTTATATTCATAGAAATGTGATGCAACCCAATATTCCTGATGCATGGGTCTGAACACTATAATTCTCCTTCTCTTCACCATAATCTCATATTTTTATTCACTTTTATTATTATTAATACTTTTAGATCATTTGTTTCTCTTCCTCTATATTATGGTATTCAATATTCAGAGATAAATGCATAATTTTCAAACCTATATCCAAGATGTAAAACCCAATGCAATGTAGAAATATAAAAATCATGCCAATCATCATCTTAATTCATTTCTCCAAGAAGGTAGTGATAATTTAAGCGGCGATGTTAGAGAATCACCATCCCAAGTAAGTGTTAATCACTATATAACCTTAATCCTTATCAACATATTTTCATTTATCACTGGATAGAGTTTCTAAGTAGTTGTAGTGTGGTTGAGAATCTTATTAGGATCACATTAGAAAGGAATATATCCTTGACCAAAGAGGTTCAACTAGGAGATTCCTTCAATTTTGGTAGGATTTTTATATACAGGAATAGATTCTATACATAGGTGTTCATTTTTTGAGTGATATAGGTGAGTGACTCAAGATATAAAGAATGTACTAAGAGATATTGTGAAATAATTTATTTCACCTAATATTGATGATCAAGTAGATGGAACTTGAATAAACCTTGATATGAGATTATAACTTTTAATTTCCTTCTCTACTTGATGTACTCTTTACCATGTTTTCTGGTTCACCCACTATTACAACCCTCTATTCTAACTAACTCTGTTATTTTCAACACTATTTTTTTGAATACTCTTATTTTCTACATTAAATATATATAAAAAAGAGAATTTGAGAATACATATAACATTAGACATTGATTTATTTATATATCCACATAGGATAGATATTATATTATAACTAGATTACTATATATATATCTATTATAAAATTCAAGAAAATCGTCCTATCAGCATTAGGTTTTGTTTTCTGAAGAATAAATTATTTTATTAGTGGTTTTCATCTTTTTTATCTATTTTTATACTAAAAAAATAAAAAAACCAATAGTAATGAACACTATTGATTTTGATTCATTTTTACTCTTTTATCCAGTTAATGAACTTAGGGAGGTTATAAAATCATTACCAAATTTCTTCCAAGAATGAAAGAATCAAGAGATTACAAATGGTGAAATAGCATGTAGACACAAAAATCTTGAATACTTATAACCAAACTATGTGTGAGATCAAATATAATCAACAAGATAAGGAATGTATCTAATAATATTCTAAAAAACATTTTATGAAGTAAATAATAAGAAAATTGAAAATAAACTGTGAAAGATAAAAAAATCAGGAGTTATTAATATTCAAATATGAAATAAGACTATATTAATGGATAGAGATGAAAGATTCACATTATCAGGGTTGTTTAGTGATATTGGATGTTATTAGACGTGATTAAATTATAGAATATAGAGAGTTTTTTTAGAATAATATTAATTCCATTACTCTTTTTAACGATTTTAAGTGTTTTATATTGTATAAATATTTTTTAATAACTCTATATATTATATATAGTGATGATTTACTATCCCTATCCTCGAAAGAAAACAAATTTTTTTTATCTTTTGATGGGAGGCAACTAGGGGATGACTACCTTTCTCCAGACTTAAATAGACCCCCATGAGAAATTTATTAACATATAGAAGAACAAGTTGCACATATTTAGTGACTAGAGAATTATATGGATGAAGCTAAATTAAGTGTTTATACTAACTATTTTCTGGCTGATGTTCATTTTTCTTATCCAATGTAGATATTATATAGGTACCTAAATATTTTGATTACCTCGAGAGACTTGAAATAATAAGAAACAATTGATTTCAAATGTTATGAACTCCAAATTATTATACAAAATTCAATATGGGAGAAACTAAAAAATAATTGGAATTTTTTGAACTATGTACTTGTTAAATAGAGGATGAAAAAACAATTTTATGTTAAAATAGGAAATAATATTTCATATAAAACTAGAATATAATTCATATCCTGGTGATCATCTTTAACAACCCCTGAAAACCAAAACTCATTATGAAAAAAAGAGATCACCAACATTATTATTCCCCCTATATTAATCCAAAATAAATTAACTTCCAATAAGGGGTATTTGATTATTTTTTATGTAAGGGGTCATCTATAAGTATAAAAGTACTACATCTTGACTGAATCATATCTTATGGTTCGTAGAGAAGAAACCACAACCTCTTTTAGACTGCGGTAAAAAAATTATTTTATACCTATAAAAAGTATAGAAAAGCACCCAATGTGAGTGTGGGGGTAAATACTAAGAATATCCTTTTTTATTCTATTACTGGATTAATTTTTATTTTATTTGTTTATGTGTTTTATGTCCCCTTATAAGAAATGAGAAAGAATTGCGTCAACATGGTGCAAGGATAAGAGGAACCGAGAAGGTAAATGATGAACTATTAAAGAAAATTATGTTATTCAGGTACAATAAGTGAAATAAACAAAAACATAATAAATGGAGACTCTCTACCTACTTTTTTTCCAAAAAATATATTTAATGTAAAAAATTGAAATCCAATTCTAATTTTTCATAAATTTTTTAGTGAATTGACTAAATCATCCATGTATCTTTCACAAGATAACAAGTGGAGTTTCTTTCATGAATTATAATGATTAATTTTTATTCACTAGGGGATTTCATTTAATATTTATCATATGTTAATTTTTTCTACTAAATATTAATTATCTAGAAGTCCATCTTGTAGAATTATATTGATTTATCAAAATCTATTTTCTTATATGGGAGTATATATTTCTTATATTGTATAGTGTTGGAAGTCATTTTTAGAAAATACATATAAAATATTATTACCTCCACCAATATGGATTTTTAATCAAATATTTTCCTTTCATTGTTTTCCATGTTTAATTTGAGGTGATTAGTTATTTATCGTGTGTGTTCGTATAAAAATCAAATGCATGAATTTTTTAAAAATATATATTTCATTAAAGGATGTTAATTAATGGTAAACAAGATATTTTTAAACTCAAATGTAACACTTCAATTATTCATTAAACGAATGATTTGAAAAAAAATTAATGAAAATTTTCTCCCACCTTATGATTCAAAAATGGGGACAATGTTGAGATTTATCTGTGCACAAGAGGGGACATTCCTTGCACCATTAATCTATTTTAATTCTATACAAATAAAAAACCACCCAATTTTTTATCTACCCCATTTCAACACCATTTTTTGATTTTATCCTAGTCAATAAATAAACATTTTTTGTGTCTGTAAATAGGAAAATAGAAAACACGTTCTTCCTAAGGAAAAATTTAAGACTCATTTTGAGGGATTTTATTGTTTCATAATTCGATATAATTTTTTTTATTTATATGTGATTTTTTAGACTGTTATTACAGAATTATAGTTTTAAATCATGGAAATAAATAATTATAGGATACATTCTAGTGGAATTGGAATTATAACATGTGGGAAAATGAAGTTTTAACTTAAACCTTTTAACATATCCTTGTTGAAATAAAAAACCATAGGGAGCCAACTCAACCAAAATTAATATATTTATTTTGAATCTATAATATAATTGTTAATTGGGATCTCATAGTGAATCATTGAGATAGGGGAATTTTTGTGAATTATTTTATTAAATAAAGGTGAAACTCAAAAATTTATTTAAATATTTCTATGCACAAATTCATGGTATTAGATGAGGAAATAATGTTTCTTTGTAAAATATTTATATCATTATGGTGAGAGGAATATCAAAACCAAATTAAAAAAGGGAAAATTCATTTATATAAAAATATTTGAGTTGTATCAATGAGTGGGAAAGAATATCATTAGTTTTAGTAACATGGTAGATGGTGAAAAATGGTAGATCCCCTTGTTATAAATTTAACTCCTCTTGAATCTCACATGTTTAAACTTATTGAACTAGAGTTTGAATATTGGTTAATGTAGGGTAGTGGGTGGAATCCCTATAGGAGGCATGATATTTCTTGGTAACGGATAGTTCAATGATTCTCTAAATTTATCTTGTAAATTTAAATCGAGGTATAATTTTTTTACTGTTTTTAGGAGTCTTTATGAATAAATAAAATGCACTGGATAAAATCAATAGTGAAATTAACAAAGAGTGGGTGAGATTGATGAAATAATTTTTAATAGATATTTACATATTTTTTTTTTGTAATTAATGGTGTCATTAATGAAAATGTTTATTTTTTTAGAGATTTATTAATTGAGGGTAAATTGATCACGTATTATTTATTTGTTTAAATCATTATTAAAAATTTGTATATTTTTTACTTTAATTGGGAAAATTTTTATGTGTTAATTTTTTGAATTTATGAGAACAAAATTTGTTTAATGTGAATTTAAAATTAAACATCCACATTTATTATTTTTTATATTAGTATTGGGTTATTCATTAATGTTTTAAATGACTAAATTATTTCCTTAAAAAATTCCATATTTTTTTAAACTATTTTCTATGTAATTATTATTTACATTTTATGGAATACATTATTTTTAGAATTCATTGATTAATTTTTTATTGAAAACATTTATTTAGATTTTCATTAAGTCTATAATGTTTTTTGAATATTTGTTTGATGATACCAATATATTACTAATGCATGATACCATTATATAATAATGGGCCCCCATCCACATGATACCATCAATAGAAAATTCCTCCATAGTTTAATGTTCCACCATCTGATAGAAATTTTTTTACTGCTAGAATCAACTTCCACCATCTCCCCTAATTCTGCTACCATGAAAATATTATTTAGTTTTGTAGATCTACTATTTTTATAACCTATCACAATATTGATCAACAAAAATATACCATTATACTACTTCTAGAACCATAAAATACCACAACTGCTTCAACCATCACAACAACAACCCATATTCCACCACTCTCCATCTATTTCTATGCCCACCCACCCATGGAATACACTTCAAGAACCATTATTACATATATCCCTATTTTTCCCCTTAATTGATACATCTTGATGAACCAGTCCCCACAAATATTGTGGATGAAGACATGAAAAACCAAACCTTATACAGAAGATATTTTTAGATAAAACTTCATAAAAACAAAAAATGAGGTAGAAAAAATCAAATGAATCCTCACATATTTGGAAAGCTAGTGAAAGAAGGAAGTGGGACATCCATCTTCCAATTTTTTTAGATAAAGGAATGGGGAATTCATTCACAATTCAATATTGATAAAATAATGAAAAAAACAATTGAACCCGATGCATATTTTGTAAAAAATTAAACAAGTTATGAGATTCTAAAATTTTATATTGTTCCGGTTTAGATGAGTTGTTGGCCAATTTTAAATAATAACTGACATATGTCATTGAATATGAGGCATTAATGTTTATAGTTGATCAAATATAGTAAAAACCATGTCTAGGAAATTTTACAGGAAGAAAACCAATATTAGTGTCAGTTGAAGAAGACAATTGAGACTTGTAGATCTCCATCTAAGGTTTTGAGATCATTCTATTGGCTAGATCAAGGGAGATAAGACGAAATTTATGGATGTTCCACTCATTTTATTGATGAATTATGGTCTATCTCTACATGAAGAGGCTATAGGTTCATCATGTTGTGAAGGTTCTTAAATTTTGGTGTTAGTGAGAACCTATAGAAATATAAATCAAGTATTTTCATTTACATAAATGTAAATAATATGGAAAATTTCACTATTCTAAATAGAAGAGTGGGACACACTATAAAAGTTTGGTAATTTGAAAATTAATCCAAGAAACTCAATTTTAGAAATATGGATTTCGGAACATGGCCCCAAAACTATGAATGGTATATGAAAAATAAAATTAATTTCATCAGGATACTATAAAGAGAAAGGATAATTTCCCAAACTGTAATTGCTTGTCTCCAGTAAACATCACATTTTTTTCTTTTAGGTGAATATTGGATGGATTATTCACTCATTACATAATCTATTAATCAAAACCCTTTAATTTACCTTTCTATGAAAATCTAGGTGTGGTATCTTGGTCACTCCATAATAGAGGAAAATTTTGGGGATGATAATTTCATGATGTTAGTTTGGTTACTTTCACTAATAAATCACTAAAAGTTGGTGATGAGAGCCTCAAAGATAGCTATATGGATTTCATTTCCTACTATATTAGTAAGTCAAAAATTTCATATTTTTTATTCCAAATATGATGATAAAACCTCACTCTATTTTTTTATATTATAGATATGAGAGGTACCCCTGTATTCAAGAATCACAGGATAAAACACTATGTTTTTAAATATTTTCGTGATTCTATGATTCCTTTGTTATATTTTATGATTTTTAATACATGTTTACCATATATTATTCTTACTATATATTATGATATTATTGCGTTTGAGATGAATAGATAATTTATATTTCAAACTCCATGATTTAAAACAACAGTACTGGAAAATAAGGCAATACCCCTAGTTCTTGAAAAAACTATGGGTATAGGGTTTTGTTCATGACCTATAACCATACGATTTCCAAAAACCATGGGTATATATCACCCTTAAAACCACAATTTTTCAAAACCCATTTTTATAGGTTTTGGTTAATAACCTATAAACATGGTTCTTCATAAAACTTTGTGTATAGGTTTTGGTTCAAAATCTGTACCCATGGTTCTCCACGAACCGTGGTTATTGGTCATCCCTATAGCCATGGTTTTTTAAACAGTGACTATAGCTTTTCCTATGTAAACACAGTGAAAAAAATTCCAATATTAATACCTATTGCCACATTTTTAACCTATATCCACATTTTAAAATAATATATATAAGTATATGTATAATTTTATACAAATAATCATATTTAGTGTTGTGGTTAGGTGCATGGATTCTATAGTGGCAGTCCAAGGTTAAAATTCAGCGACATGTATCTTTTAAATCCTATAGACATAATTTAATAATTGTGGTTATAGGGTTATTGATACGATGGACTCACTTATTTCAATGGTTTATAATCATGGAAGTATTTTTTCAAACTATGGGTATCTCTCAGATCTATACCTACTTCTTAAGCTCTAATGGTTCACTAAATTGTGGTTATATCCTATACCCACAGTCTTATGAGATATAATCATTGTTCCAAACTATGGGTATATTGAAATTTTCCTCTATTGAAAACACTACTTGGAGATCTAAACATTATTTTAATCATCATTTTCTTCATTGCCCTTGGTGGATAGTGATTGTATAAGTGGCGAAGTAAGAGAATGAAAACCCAGGGAAAGTCTTCATAACTCTTTCCCAATCATATGTATCTAATTATTTTCATAGATAAGTTGAGACACTAATAAGGTAGAATTGTGTTATTTTTAATCTCATTAAGATCACATAGGATAAGAAGAGATACATGACTAAGGAGGTTCGGCTGGGAAATTTCTTCACATTCGAGGGAATATTACGTAGAAGAATAGTTACCATAAATAATAGTTATTTATTTTGAGTGAGAATGGTGAGTGACTAAAGATATTGAACATGAACTAAGTGAGGTTAATAATTAATCTAATCCATCTAATAATAGTGATATGTAGTTTAATGGTGAAAAAACCTAGATCTGAGATTTTTGTTATTCTAACTTTCTTATCTATTTCTGCTTCTGTTTCCCCAATTTTCTTGTCCATACACTATTTCATCCCTCTTTTTCAAATACCTATCCCATATTAAACACAATGTTTTTCATTTTTTCATTTATTTATTTTAAAATATATAAAAATACAAAATTATTTTTTGGAGAATCACTAGGACATTAGACAATTATTTCTTGATATTGACCATGGGTTAGTCAACATTACTATATGTAGGGTAATATAAATTTAAATTTGATACTACTCATGAAAAAGGACTTATTTGATACCCATTTTTATTAAGTATATAATGATCTTGTAAAATATTCAAAAACATCACACTTCCCTCTACCTATAAATCACCAACATCCTTGGGGGTGAGAAAAGAATCGAATATCCCTAGAGAAAGACAAGAAAAATGAAATAAATTAAAGGAAGAAAATTAGTATTCCCATTAAATATCCGCCATCTAGGTTGTAGATTCATATTTTAACCATCCAAATATACACTCTAGAAATCAACATCATGAACTTTCCATTTTATTCCACTATCTATAACATTAATATCAAGCAACATGACCTCTTGAGCCACACATGTTGATTGTGACCCCCGTGAGAATAACCCTCTTCAATAATAATTATCAATATCTCTACAACCACAATTAGTTAATTATTATTAGTTGTGATTATTGAAATTTAATATAATGGGCAAGGAATGAATTCAACTTATGAATGAGGTTTCCCTAATCCCCATCAAAATATCCTCAATAATAGTCTAACGAACTATATAATCCTCATATCTAATGGAAAATTTGAAAAAAATAAGGAATGAACTATATGGAAACATCCAAAAAATATTGGATACACCCTATAGAATTACCCTATAACCTCAATCATTTATATATTCCATAAAAAGCATCATGAAAAATTTAATCAATGTTACACTTTATAAAAAATTACTTTCCACAAGGCATTAACCGAAAATCAACCCTATCATGAAAATAATTTAAAAATAAATAATGGAAAATAAATAAAAATAACATTGAATAAGGTTTCTACAAACTATATATATGGTTTCACATAAACATTCATCTTTATTTAAAATATTTTTATATTAATCCACAATTTCATCTCACTCTGAGTATAATAATATGCGAAAAACATGAATTTATACTTTTCCTTATAAAATTAAATTATTAGGTAGGTTTTTGTTGCACGGGTTTGATCCTATAAAGTGGTGGACATGTTATTTTACCATTAGTAATATATTAAACAATTATTTTGGTTTTCAAATTGTTTTTTCAATTGATAATGTGATGGAATATTTTGTTATAATTTTAAAAATAATATATTTAAGGGTTATGAAATTTAAATTTAATAAACCAAAATGAGTTATTATACTCAAAAATAAATTATATTTAATATTTATATGTCGTGTAATTTAGTATACATGTGATCATTATTTCTAAAAAATCATTTTATTACTCTAAAATTTACTAATTCTTTATTTGAAAATAATCAGATCATGTTATATGTTATGGTTATTCCCTCAAAATATTTATAACATCAAATTGTAAGGGTCACATAATTTATAATATAAAATTATTGGGTTTCATTCTCCAAAAACAAACATGGTGTATCTATATGGAGTGTTGAAGGTTTTCAATTTCACACTAAAATTATAGTAATAAATTAATTAAAATACTAATAGTAGGGAAAAATAAATTCACTTATTATATTATATCACAATTACATAACCCCACCACTATATATTTTATAATTTTTTGGTCATTGGAACAAAAAAAATATGATTAGAAACCCAATCCATCCCATTAGGATAATAATATTAGAATTAATGTGGAAAAAGTTGATAAAGGAATGAAAATTAAAAAGAAAATAAAATAAAATAAAATCTAAATAAAGTTGAATGAGTGATAATTGGGTGATATATAAAACAAAATAATTTATTTTGAACTAAAATCACATAGGAGCTATTTATTAATATTTATATTTTATGTCTTATACATAAGTACAAGTTTTATGTTCAATTTTTTTACGAAGTTGACCATAACTCATTGACTATGGAACATCAAATGTTTTTGGGGTTTATGGAATAATTAAAATACTTTCTGGTTCATGTCAGGGAGTGTTAGTATAATCCTTTTATCATGAATTTTCAAATGGTACATAATATATAAACCACCTTTAATAATATAACCTCCATTAAAAAGAGGGTCTCAATGTGTATTCTCCAGGGGAATTTTGATATATTGTAATGGCCAAGACCCCTCTAGTCCATTACTTTCCAAAATATGAGGGTTGAGGTGTTCTGGGAGAAAATAGTGACTCATTTCAAGATTTTGACAAAAATCCAATTTTTCCTATGGTAGCTCATTTGAAAGTGAGTCATCCAATGGTAGGTGACGATGGTAGGTCATCCCAATGGCGAGTCACATCAATGACTAGCAACGATGACTCGCAATGGTGACTCGTAATGGTGAATCGTGAAAGTGAGTCACTAATAGTGAGTCGCTGATGGTGAGTTATGATGACAAACTAAACGATGACTCACCGAACGATAGCTCACTGAATAGTGACTCACTAAATGATGAATCACCAAAGACTAAATCACCTAAAAGTGACTCACCGAATATCAAATCTCCATCAGAATCCCATCACTGATAGCTCACACTGATGATTCACACACTGGTGACTCACGGTGACGACTCACCCAATGGTGATTCATTTCCAAATTTTATTCAAATATCTAGTTTTTCCAGTTTTCCCCTTTAAAATTATATTTAACATAAAATGAGTTTAAAAACATTTTACGTGTTTTTAATCCGCTTTAAAAAATTAAAATATATCTTTAAATCTCTAATGCTTAGTAGGCCCTTAGATAGTCAAAATGCGTGGTATTGATTGTGATCCGACTGTAATAGATTTGAAACCATTTCTCTCATTGATATAGGATCCGGGATTTATAAAGATAATATTCTTTTTACCTTGTGAATTTTCTCTTTACTCTTGCCACCAAGTTTCCCTAGAACCTGTATTCCCTGAGGAGTCGTGAGTCTGTGTTGCACCCTTGGATTTAGTTTCCCCAGAACCTTACACACCACCTGTTTAGTACACAGAGAAGGTGCTGATCATATATTTTTTAAGGTAGGGATCCCTTCATCTTAATTAATTGTGTATCACGCGGGGTGGGTGTAAAAATGTTTCCCATGTGAAGGTAGTTGAAACAAAATTTAATGAAGATAATTTAATCTGCTTTAAAATAATAAATAGGGGCTAGGGAAAAGTGACTTATTATTATATATTATTATTTATTGATATTGTGAGTTGTATGGGCTGTATGCCTAGTAAAAATCATGTCAGTTGGTGGTCCTTTTTTGCACACCTGTGATATATTGTGAATGTTTTTTTGATGGTCTTCTATTTAACGACTGTAAATATGAAAAATATGGCTAACAATATATACACAGTTAAATAATCGGATTCCACAAGGTCATACTTTCTCTGTGATAACACCTGAATTTTCAAAGTGGAATTAAAGAATGAGTGTTTGCTAAATCTGAATACACCCTACCTTTTTTGGTGTGGCTGTGTGTAGTTTTGTTCTATCTTGTGCCTTTTGTGGTTGTGTGGTACTGAGGTTGAGAGCATGAGTATAATGTGGGGTGATATTGGTGGTGTAATGGAATCTCAGGTTGATAGATTTATTGATTTTGGAATATATTTTTAGTGTTTGGTTAGTGGGGCTACAGGTTCAGGTTGTTATATGTTTATGTTGCTGGCCATGACAGGGATGGTGTTGTTATACAATATGGCTATATGGTTTGGTTATGATGATATTTGTTGTAGAGTTTGGCTATGATTTGGGGGTTTTTGTTTTTGATATGATGGATTGGAAAAAATGAATTTGAATAATGATGATGGTAGTGGTTGGTATGGGTGTTAAATTTAGTTGAAATATGAAGTGAGTTGTGTTACTGTGCTTATTTTCCTATGCGGGGTTTATACATTGTGTCTTGTTTCATGTTGTAGTTAGTAGCAACCTGAGAAGGGATATAATGATTAAATGAATTGTTTAATAAATAATGAGAAATGGTTTAAAAAATTGTCTAGGTTATGGTTGGGTTTATAGCTTGTTCTATATTTGTTCATCTAGAGGTTGCAGCAAAAATGGTCTGGTGGGATGGTAGTTTTTTTTGAAAAAACTCCTAGGGAGGGCTTCTCTATTTGATACTAAATAAATATACATGTATTTTCCTTGTATTTTCTATATGCACCCCACCCTAGTTGAGAACTATGTTCTAAACACCCCCATTATCTCAGAGGAGGGTGAGTTTTCTAAACATCCCTGTGGGAGGATGGATGGATGGTTATTGGATCTTCCCTTCACCCTCTTCTAGGGATTGGTGGCCCAATATTATTCAAGAAAGTTGTGGTGAGTATGTGAGGCCCATGTGTCTGCGTGTGAGGTATTATTTTCCAAGTGTCTATGGGATGAGATACAACGTTCTTCCCAAGGGTCATTGGGATGAGGTATGGTTGTGGCCCTGGTTCGTGGGGGCCCGATGTGGTGAAATTCATATTCCTAGGTTGTGGTACTAGCTCTGAGGCCCAGGTGTGTGCAGGCAGGTTGTGACATGGGGCTTGTGGAAGAGTGTATAAGTGACAGGACATTTTCAATTAGGTTTTGAGAAGCTAACTAGTGGGAAGTGGTGCGTATTACCCAAACATCGATGTGATTATTTTATTAATTTACTTGACTTTTGTTACTTAGTGAGCGTGCCTTGATGAGGTGGGGATGGCTAGGATACATTGTTAAGAGATGTTGGTTCTTCTATTATATCATAGTAGCATCAGTATGCTTCCCCCCCTTACGGACTAGGGACTTTGGTTTTTCTACTCAGTATACTTGTATGATCACCCTACATTATAAAAATACTTTTAGGTTTCCAAGAGAATTAAGTGGACCGTGATAGACTTTAATAGCTCAGACATGAGGTTAATTGTTGTATCTCTACTTATCTTTATTCATTTGGTACTTACTTTGTAGTTTATTGTATTTGTAGCAGTTATTTTCTTGCATGTTGGATAATTTTAGATTTCTTATATATATATATATATATATTGGAGTTGTTTTGGGATGAACCAACTTATCTCCCAATCATGTTCTCTTATAAAAGGGTAATGCCTCCCACTTCCTGAGATCTTATAACCTTGGTACTGGTCTCCACCATGGGGCCTACTAGAGGTGGGACTCAGGGGTCATTATATCTCTTCCTTCATGGCCAACTTAGGAGGGGCATCTTTGGAGGGAGTGGGTTGTGATAGAAATGTGTCAAAGGTGATGGTTGAGAGATAGGATGAAGTTTGGAGTTAGGCACGGTGAGGATTTCATGGGTTAGTAGGGAAACAATGTTAGGGGATCCTAGTACATGAGATAGGCCATGGAATACTGGAAAGGACATGAGACTTTAGGTCCCCCTATGACCTGATACAAGGAATCTGAGCCTACTGAACAACCAAGTGAGGATACACCATTTTTAGGGTAAAGACCCCAGGAAAGGTGCATGCATCCTAATGACTTGTGTTCCTGTTTATATTTGGGTTTTCTTTGGGAAATTTGAAATGTATAACAAAATGTGTTAAATTAATTGAAACAAATCTTAAATAAAATTCCATACTACTCAGGATTAGGAATTTTTTATTGTCTTTTTTTAGTTATGGAACCCAGTCATTGTCTGCATGTAGTGCAGACGGTAGAGATTCATCAGGCTGACCTAGACGATTAACGAAGGGTTGATCGAGAAGATGAGGATGATCAGTGGTAGAAGATGCTATGTGGTTTCAAATGGAAGGATCCGGGGAAGTATGAGGGAAGTGTTTTATACATGGAGATAGAGAGTTGGATCAAGGAGTTTGTGATCACCTTCAACATGATCCATGATCTAATGGAGTACTGGGTTTCTTTTGAAGTGATCCAGATGAGGGGAGTTACATGTTTGTGGTGGATTCTGTACCGGAGAAGTGGGTGGATGTTGATGTTCTGTGGGAAAATTTAGACACGGAATTTTGAGCGAAATTCCTTTCTTTAAGCATGAAGGATTTGAAGTGGATGGAGTTATACTACCTCTAGTAGGGGAATATTTTAGTGCAAGAGTTAGGGATCATGTCCAAGGATCTTTTTTATTTTTCATTGGATCTCCTTTCAGATGAGGAGTCTCGTACGAGACATCTAGAGGAGGCACTTCGTCTTTCTCTCAAGTATGAAGTTACTCCCTTTACCTTTTAGGAATACTTAGTGGTCTAGAAGAAAGCAAAGGTAGTTGAGAGGATGCACTCATAAAGAGGTATACCATGAGAGGGAATCCAAAAAAGTTTTTTTAGTGGTAGGGTTACCAGCAGTTGGTGGTAGGTTCCAGGGACTTTGAGGTTTTGACCAGCAGGGAGCTGACCTCCGGAATTCACGTATCGACCTTCTGATCCTCATGCATTTCTGATGAACTTGGGACTCCTGTGTTTCAATTTTGGAGAACATGGGAATATTTTTAGATTATGACCAATGGGAATTAAAGATCATTATGGTGGATTTGGGATGGTCCAATGCCTACCTCAGTAGTAGTTCCCGATAAGACAGTTCCAGCAGTAGGGACATCAGCCTCACTCTCCATCGATGGGAGACAAAGTAGGTAGAGGCCGACCTTAGGGTGCTACTCAGGGACCTCGACCGAGGCATGGTCTAGGAAGTGGTTTTTAATATAGAGAAGAGGAGATGGGTGTGGTCAGTAACATGCTATATAGGTAGTATTCCCAGTAGGTCCAGATATTGTTCGAGGTACAATTAGTTTGTTCAATACTCTTACTTGCACTTTTTTTGATTCAAGAGCCTCACACACTTTTGCTGCACCCAGTCTAGCACATGATCTAGGACTAGATGTAGAGAGGATTCTAATTCGTCAAGTGTGGAGAACCCTAGTCATAGGTCTGACCAAATTGGTTAATATGTGATAAGGGTGTATAAAGATAATGGGACCACATCTGTTCTATGGGGATCTTTTCCTATTACAGATTCAACAGTACAATTCCATCCTTGGCATTGAATGGTTGTAATATGTTCATTTTTTTATCAAATAATTTTAGATAATAGTTGTGTTTTTAGATGTAGATGGTCAACATGTGGCCTTAGCTAGTTAGAGGAGCTGTTAGGTGGGATATTGGCATGTGGAGCCTCTTATTTCCTTGTTGTCTGAGTTATCAGTGGAATCGGTGGATTCCAATATGGAGGATGTTACTAGATTTGTTTTGGAGTTTTTTTTCTAATGAGGTTGTGACTATATCCCATTGATGTAATTTTGAGTTTGAGATATAATTATATCTCAGTGATTCTTCAACCTCTATGTATCCTTATCGGATGAAAGCTTCAGAGCTGTGGGAGTTGAGGATTTAGATAGTTGATCTAATATAGAAGGGTTTTATCAGGACACATGTGTCACCATAGGGTGCTATAGTATTGTTTGCAATAAAGTGGATGGTGTTCTAAGGTTGTGTATAGACTAATAGAGGTTGAATCTAGTAATGTTCAAGAAGCGTTACCCTATCATGAGAATAGTAGATATTTTTGACCATCTGAGGCGATCAAGTTGGTTCTCTAAGATTGATCTGTGGTATGGATATCACCAGATGAGGGTGAATGAGGGTGATATCCTGAAGACCACTTTTAGGAAAAGGTATGGGAACTTCGAGTCCGTGGTTGTTCCATTCAATGTTATGAATTCCCCAGTAGTGTTCATAGGGCTTAGGAAATCTATTTTCCATGAGTTCCTCTATCTTTTCATTGTTGTATTCATCGATGAAATCCTGATCTACTTGAAGTTAGAGGAGGTTCATACCAAGCATCTCAAGACTGTATTGGAGGTTCTTCAACACCACCATATCTATAGAAATTTATCCAATTTTATGTTCGAAATTTGATAGGTACATTTCCTTAGATATGTGGTGTCACAGAAGGGTGTAATAGTGGAACCATTGAAGATCTAGGTAGTTGTTTCTTGGGAATCACCCAAGAATGTTGCATAAGTTTGTAGTTTTCTCAGTCTAGAAGGCTATCAATAGAGGTTTATACCCTATTTCTCTAAAGATTCATTCTCATTGATAACTGTGACCAGAAAAGTCCATGATTTTGTGTAGAGTGAGAAGTGCTAGGTAGTGTTTGACTCTCTGAAGGGGAAGTTGGTCAGTGCACCCATGATCCGATTTCCAGAGGAAGGAGTGATGATCAAGGTGTTTTGTTATACTACCCTTATGGTATTGGGATGTGTGATAATGAAACAATGGCGGGTGAAATGTTATGGGTCTAAAAATTTATTTCCCTACAAATATAAGTATTTCACCCATGATCTGGATCTTGCATCGGTCGTGTTTACAGAAAAGTTGTGGTGGCATTACCACACCAGGGAGTTCTTTGTGGTCTTTATGGATCACAAGAGCATGCATTATATCTTTTCCCAATGATATCTAAACTTTATACATCGAAGGTGGATGGAGTTTATGTAGGACTATGAGTTGGAGATATCTTACTCCTCAGGAAAGGTAAATTTCATGGGCGATTCCATGAGTATGAAGTCATATAAGGAGGTAGTTTGGGAATCTGTAGACACATGAAAGGTGATTTAGTGATTTTTCTACTTGAACTTAGATGCATGAATGAATGGAGGAATAAGATATTTGTTTTAGATAATTATGTATTCAACTTTGATGTAGTAGGTGGATGGGTCCTAGTTGGGAGACTCGGAAGAAGAGGTGATGCATGATCACATCAACCAAGGTGATGCTCCGAAGGTATGGATATAGGATGGTCAGAATAAAATACTATTCCATGGATGGATATTTTTTCCAGTGGAAATGTTCGAGTTATTTCTCTGTGAGTTTCACAGATCACCTTTAGCAGTACACCTAGGAGTTTCCAAGATGTAACATGGATTAAGAGAGTAGTTTTGGTGGCCAGGGATTAAACAGACATTGGCAGAGTTTGTAGCAAAGTAGATAGTATACTAATAGGTTAAGGTTAATCACCATGTTCCCGATGGTTTGTTGCATCCCTTATATGTACCAAAGTATAAATGGGATGACTTCTCAATGGATTTATTCATAGGGTTAACAGGACTCAAGGAGGCTGTAATGTGATCTTGGTAGTAGTATATCAATGAAAATAATTGACTCATTTCCTAGTAATTAAGGAGTCGGGTGGAGTGGATGCCTTAGCCAAGAGGCATGCAGATGAGGTGGTGAAGCTGTATGGAGTTTCTAGATACATTTTTAGGATTGGAATACATGTTTTACCTCATGAGTCTTGAGAGGATTACAATAGGACTTTTGGAACTCAGTTACAAATCAGCACTGCATTCCACCCTCCAACAGATGGGACAATAGGTTGGACCATCTAGACATTAGCAGACATGTTGCGTGCATGAATCATGGACTTTGGTGCATCTTGGGTGTAAAAAATTCCCTTATTACTGTTATCTTACAATAATATCTATCACTATTCCATTTTTATGGCTCCATTCAAACCTTGTATAAAAGATCTTTTCATTTTCCTTTGTGCTGTACAGAGGTTGGGGAGACAACTGCTCTTGGTCCAGAGGTTGTGCAGATATTGACATAGAACGTTTGGCTTATTCATGAGAGGATTAAAGCATCAAATGACTAGAAGAAGTCAAATGATGATGGCAAGTGGAGCCGCTAGTAGTTTTATGTTGGGGACCACGTGTTCTTAAAGGTTTCCCTCAATGTGGGTAGTGGAGTTTCAACAGAGGGAGAAATATTTCTTCCAGTTTTATCAGACCCTTTGAGGTGTTCGGGTGAGTTAGCGAGGTGGAATACCAATTTGTGTGGCCACTGAAGTTGGAGAAGGTCCACGACGTATGTCATGTATCTAATCTTCGTTAGTATCTTCACGATGACTCCCATGTCATTTAATGGGGAGAGTTGACTGTCGAATATGACACAAAAATTGTGGAATGACCAGTAGAGATCTAGGATCATGGGGAGAAGGTGTTTCATCGATGAACCATTCCCTTTGTTCATATGTTGCGGAGGCATGGTGTCCTAGAGGAGAGTACCTGGGAAAGGGAGTTGTAGATTCATGCCCAGTAACCAAATTTATTCTATGTTTTTTCTTGTTATGTTATATCCTTGTGATGTGATGCTTGAAACTTGTTTTATATGATGAGCTATTCTCTTTACTTTGAGATATGTGTGGTGGAATGTGCAGTTATGTAATGACATGCATAAAGAGGATGACTTGATTCATAATTGAGAAACATTTATTGAGATGTGATTAAACCCGTGCGAGCATGTGAGTATCGCCCAAAGTGGATAAAATATTGAGATGGAGGAAGGAATTACCTGATTCATATGTCTGGAAGATGTGGATTTTGGTTATTGTGTGGGGTGTCATGTGGTCGGTTGGGGTAGTAGATGTTAGAGGAGGCATTCTTGGATGTTGAGGTTTCACTCTTGATTTCTAACAACACATGGTGGTTTATTATTGAACTTTTATGACGATGGTGTGAGAGTTGGTGGCCTAGAACCGACTACTTTATACTTTATACATTAATAAATACCTTATCACTTATCGATTGTTCTTATGCGTGAAAATGCATGTGATAATGTCCAAAGGATAGCTGTTTCACTAAAAGTTCATAGAGGATCCCTGCTATGATGAGAACCTATAAGTTCCATAACATTGTTCTTGAATATATGTTATATAGCTGAATGATGTTATTTGAGAGAAACAAATAATACAGGTCATTAAGGGTGAGGACTAATAAAACTTTGAGGCATCTTCTCATGGTGTAAACCCCTTATAATATTTAGGAGGATATTATGAGAATGAGACCTGCCAGTAGAAAATCCACATTTCATAGTGTCATTGGATGTTCCTATATGCGAAAGTGTGTATTGTTCCTTAGAATTTAAGATTATTATAAATGGGTATTAAAAATCACACACTTATACGTATTGATGAAAACTGTGATGACACACTGTTCGCAACGAGGTAGGATATGTTGGGTGTTTCACAAGTAATACTGCATTAATATATAATGTGAGAAAGGATTTGTCCCTTATGTTCTATAACAGAAGTATATATCTCAAGTTATTTGATGAAATTGATATAGCCTATATAAATCCATGTCCATGGTATGGAATTGGAAATTTCAATTCTAGGAAGTCAGAGAAAGAATAATCAAGCACATGGGTTGATGACACCAATACACAACCCATTTTATTCGAGATATTGAGACAAAGGGATTACATTACACGATAAGTGTTCGTAAGAGGTGACACATCATTGTGGCGTTAACTTTTTCTCTATGGGTTCCTTGCCATGTTTCTTTACCCTAAACTTGGAATTTAGGTAGGCTCTGCATAATTCCACTGAGAAGGAATCCTGTAGGGTCACAAACTAAGTGTGTCCAAGTATCTCAGTTAAATATTAATTTAACAAGTTGAAAAAAAGATTATTCCCGATTTTGGTTTAATAATTATTTAAGGATGTCTGATCATATTTATTTTGACACTAGTTATTCGAGAGAACATATTGTGGGGAAAAAATATATTTATTAGCGAATAATGCAGTAATATTTATTTTGGAAATAAATAACTATTATTCATGGTCTAATAAATGTGGTGGAGGAAATAAAGAAAATAGAAAAGCAAAAGTACACACCGTGTATATTAATATACACACTGTGTAATTTTTCTAGGGATTTGTGAGAAATAATAATATTTATTTAATTAAATAATTTTTGTGTAATTCTCTGGACGCATGTCAAGTAATAATAATAGTCAACTATTATTATTAGACATGTGATCTTACTAAGAATTAAATAAAATAAATAAATTCTTTCGGGTAATTAATTCATTTTATTATTCTAAGTAATTAAAATTCCAATTATATAATTCTCATTAGCCTAGCCATTTTTTTGTGGTTGTTCACAATGGATCTAGAGAGATGTCTCAAGCCAAGAGAGGATTATTTTCTTCCAAGAACACTCTCAAGCTACGAGAGATATCCTCCTCCACCAGATCAAGGAGAGCGCTTTGCAAGTGGCTCCCAAGGTGTTTGAAGGTGGAAATCGCAAGTGAAGTCTCTTCCATGATAGCACCCAGATATCCCAAAGGTGATGTTCAGAGATACATGGAGAATGTGTGGATCACCACTAGAGGAATCCAACACTTGGATTCTATGACGTAACGATAGATCAAATCAGATCATGTCCAGAAACATCAACAGAGAGAGAATTCCATTGAGGTAATTCTTGTCTTTTAATTAAATTAATAACAACCAACATATGATGATCCTATTTGTGATTTTCAGAATCCCCTATTTTATTTCATTGTTCATTCTATTTTGAAGATCCAACATTTTATTATCATAAATTATATCATATTGATCATTGTTAATGGAAAAAATAAAAGTTGGGAAGACCCACCAATGAGCTTCCGTTGCGCTCGGAACCTACAAGTGGTATCAAAGCAGTCATATCATCGATTATAATTATTTAGTTTTTTGTTGTTTATTTACGCATTTAATAATTTAGTTGTTTCAATTCAAATTAATCATTCTATAAATATGAGTGTTGAAATCTATTCCTCCTCTTTCATTTCTCGTTCACCATACAGATACAATTTGTTATTTTAATTTTGATTAAAATAAAATAGTAGATATCATCTGGAGGTGCGAAAGCTTCTTGACCATACAAAACCAGAACACATGCCGTGTATTCGATAGTACACACCATGTAGTATATGTCTATGCACTAGGACAGTCCGCCAAACTAGGCCATGTCATTGGATTATATCTAAGTCTTTAAGACTCTCTGTGTTAACCAGGAAAAAGTTGCACATGGTTTCTGGATTACATGTCATGTGGCCTAATGAACATGGTGTGTTATCCATTTGAGTTAGGTTTAGACCTTGTACCCCTACACAACTTTCCCAGATGGAAACCGTGGAACACGGATACTACACGACATGTGACCCAATGAACATGCCATGTACTCTTAAGAGTTTTGTAGTACATCTACAAGTCATGTCCCCAGGCATGTACTTCGAATAGAAAGTGAACAAAAGTACACATAGTGTAGTCAGAACTACATTCCTTATACTCATCCAAATTATGCATATTTATTAAAATTTATTATTATATTATAAAAACCCTTGATAAGTGTACCATAGTGCGAGCGTAAAGATGAGGCACAACACATGATTGGTGTTTTATATATGTGTGTTTAATTTAACATATGCGTAATATTCATTTTTTCTCATTGGGTAGTTATAAACATGATTTCACCGGGTTGCCTCCAAGGGACAAGTTACGTAGAAAGATAATTTTAAATGAATTTATATGTTTAAAATTATGATGGATGAGAATCTCATGAGAATTCATAAAAAGGGTTTAAGATAAAGGGATTGATTAATTAAATATAATTAATTGATTCGAGCGTGATTTATCATAAACAAGAATGATTAATAATTTAAGTGCAAGTTTATTTATGTGTAAATATCATTGCATGTATGTATGAACATGAGTTATACCAATACCTTTCTATGTGAATGTTTTCTTTTAATTTATTTATTTAAATTAAATTTGTTATCCTGCGAGCCTTCTCCTTATTAATATGTAGGTCTTGCATGCCTAAGGTTTCTTTTCTATACAACCCTATTTTACCACTCCCCTGCGAGTGAGATAAAAGCATATGTAATGGATGGAGCTCCGAAGGTTGTGGAGGAGGATCAATTTTGGATCCAAGGTGAAACCAATCTAAGGAGATATAAAAGTGGATAATTGGAAAGCTGTAAACATGAACCCAAAGGGTTCATTGTGTTTCTCCCTTAGTTCATGGGTTAGTTTATCAACCTCTAGATAGACTAACCAATAGAACAAGCTCATGATCTTACAATTTATTTTATTTCTGTCAGTTGTGTGGTTTAATAATTGTGGGTGTGTTTTCATGATCACACAATTGATGAATTAAACAAGCATGTAAGATGAAACTAAAATAAGACTAGATTATGTGTAAATATTATCTTAGACATGGTTAATCACTAAAGTATATCCTAATTAATATTAATAAGCATGTATTGAATGATAATAAAATGACAATTTATGTATAAGTATAAAACCCCTCAAAGAAATATTAAGTTGGTATAACCTTCCATAATCTTGGTTAGAATCAAACCATAGTTCAAAGTTCTTAACAAACCCTAGTTGGAGTGATTTCAATTATCAAGGAATAATAATTCAAGGTTTTGGGTTGACTTGACTTAGTCCAGAAAAAGGGTTGACTTCTATATAATGACTTGGTGTGACTGAGAGGTTAATATTGAGGAAATCCAAAATAAAAGGATTTCTGGATTGGGGAGTCCACTCAGCAGATCATGGAGCTGCGAGTTAATGTATTAGAAATTTATAATGTCTACCTAAAACCCTTCAAGTTGATTGACCAACCCAAGTTGGGGTAATGCGAAGGAAAATATGGATCCTTTCCACTAGAATATTTAGGAAACAAAATATTACGAAGTCAAAGGGGAGGGATATTGGATTTCGATAAAATATTGGGAAACTAGTAAGTATTAAATTATTTATTTGTCTCAGTTTTATCATGATAAAGTACTAAACCTTTGAAAATCTTAATTTTTAGAAATGGAAAGAAAAATGACTTAAAAAATATTATTTCAAACCATAATTGAGAATGAAAGCCTTATCACTGGAACCAATTTCTAGGAATGGCAGAGGCGTTTACGCACCGTCCTTCACCACAAGAAGAAATTGTATATGCTGGAAAAGCCTATTCTAGTTACACCTGGAAAAGAGGCAAGTGATGAGGAACTATATCTCTATATAAAACATATGGATGATTCCATAGATGTCCAATGTTTCATTCTATCGCCCATGACTAATGAGCTCTTGAAGCAACATGAAAACATGGACGCGTATAACATGATGTCTCACCTTAAGGATTTCTATTAAGAGATGGTGAGACATGAGAGATATGATATCTCCAATTCCCTATTAACAACTATTCTTGGAGAGTCTCACCAGCTAGGCCTCATGTAGTCAAGCTTATTGGCTACATTGAATACTTGGACATCTTAGGGACTAAGTTCCCGAATGATTTTCGAACAAATATATTCCTGTCATCATTACCCAAGACCTTTTATAGCTTTATTGTCAACTACAACACGGGTAATAATGAGAAGAATCTATCATAACATTGAACCTTAATTCTCTAGGTAGATAAGGAAACATGGTGTCACAAACCCGAAATCCTTATGGTGAATATGAAAAGGATGTACAAGGAAAAGGGTCCAAGGATTCCTAAATGGTCTGAAGCCCTGAGCACCATCCCTCTAAGATGGAGAAGATCCATAGGAAGGGAAATTAATGAGAGGTGGTATGTTTTTCATATGTAAATCAAGGCCACTGGAAGAGGAACTGCACCCAGAAGCATGGGGATTCTAAAGGTGCATTCATTATTGAGTATAATCTTTCCATTTATACACATTGGGTATTAGATACAGCTTCTGGGGCTCACATCTTTATTCAAATGCATGAACCAAGTATATTTAGAAATATTTCTACAAGAGAGGTGGATCTTTGATAATCCAATAGCATGAGGATAGCTGCGTTGGCCATTGGATATTTCCATATCTCATTTCCAACTGGAATGTTTTTGGTTTTACGTAATAGTTATTATGTTCCTAGTGTTACCAATAATATATTTTTTGCATATTTTTTGGATATAGATGGATTTATATTCAAATTTTGAAATAAGGGTAATTTATTTTATAATAAAAACATATGTTATGGTATTACGTATTTGAATAATGGTTTTTAGGTATTAAATTATGAAAACCAAGTGTTGCCACTCGATAACGAAAGAAATTCACTTGATTTATAAAACACCCAGTTGTGGCATCATAGTCTTGGTCATATAAATGAGAAGATATTGAAAAATACCCTATAGGATGGTTATTTAGACTCTACTGAGCTAAAACAACTTGATAGATGTCACGCTTGTTTAGAAGATAAAATGACAAAGCCGCCTTTCGATGGATAGGGTGAAAGGGACAAAAAGCTTCTAGGATGGGTTCACACAGATGTGTGTGGACCATTTTCAGTAGAAGCTAGAGGTGGATATTATTAATTTATTACATTTAATAATGATTTGAGTAGGTATGTATATATCTAATTAAGGAGGTATAAGTCATAAGCCTTAGAAAAATTTATAGAATTCAAGAATGAAGTTGATAATCAACTTGGTAAGACGATAAAAAAGCTTAGATGAGATCAAGGTGGAGAATATTTGAACCAAGAGTTCATCGATCTTCTATGAGAGTATGAGATTCTATCTCAGCTCACCCCCCTTATACAACAGAGTGGAATTGTGTTAGTGAAAAGAGGAACCACACCTTGTTGGACATGGTGAGGTCGAAGATGAGTCATCCTGATATTCCATTATCCTTTTGGAGTTATGCATTACAAATTGGAGCATACATATTAAATAGAGTACCAACTAAGGAGAAAAATGGAAATACCATCCGAGTTATGGAATGGAAAGAAACCCATTTTGTCTCACACACGTGTATGGGGATGAGAGAAATTTGTTGAGGCCTTATCAGGAAACAAACTAGAACCCTGGGGCACGAGGTGTATCTTTATAGGATATACCATGGAAAGGAAAGGATATTACCTATATAACCCTTTAGACAAGAAAGGGTCTGTCGCCAGACAAGCCGTCTTTCTTTATAGGGAGCACATCCTTAAAAATTATTGTTGGAGCAATATTGATTTCGACGAAGTTGATGCTCAAGATACACAAGAGTTAGTATAAGAACAATTTCCACAGGTCCTCGTAGAATAATTTCCAGAAAAACAAGTACTTCATATGAGCTCAAGAGAGGTAAGGGAACCAGAGAGATTTGGTTTCCAAGTCACTGAGGATGGTGAATCATTATTGTGTGACAATGATGAACATCTCTCATACAAGGAAGTAGTAGAAAGCTCAGAAGCTGGAAGATGGATAGAAGTTATGAATTCTAAGATGTATTCCATGTATCAAAACCAAGTTTGGGTTCTGGTCGATGAGCTAGTAGATGTAAATCCTATTGGATGTAAATGGTTATTCAAGAGGAAACTGGACATGGAAGGTCAAGTTAGCGCCTATAAATCTAGGCTAGTGGCTAAAGGATTCATACATCATCAAGGAATAAACTAGGATGAAACCTTCTCACCTGTTCCATGTTTAAATCCATAAGAATCACACTTTCCATAACAACTTACCATGACTATGATATTTTGAAAATGGATGTCAAAATAGCATTCCATAACGGGAACCTTTAGGAAGATGTCTATACGACACAACTAGAAGGGGTTGTGACACAAGGTAAATCCAAACAGGATTTCAAGTTACATAAATCCATTTATGGATTAAAAAAATAATCCATGTCATGGAACATTCGATTTGATTAATCCATAAAGAAATTTGGTTTCATTAAGAACGAATGTGAGCGATGTGTTTATAAGTGGTTTAATGGGAATGGGTTTGTTATACTGGTAGTATATGTTGAAGACATTTATTATTAGAAACGATGTACTAGTCTTATAGTTAGTTAAGGATTGGTTGACCACATGCTTATCCATGATGGACTTGGGTGTAGCAACCTACTTTCTAGGGATAAAATTATTTGTGATAGATCCAAGAGGTTGCTTGGACTAAGTTAGGGTACATACATTTACCAGACACTAAAGAGATTTAGTATGGAACAATCCATGAGAATATAGGCTTTAATGTCACAAGGCCTACATATTTCTAAGAAAATGTGTCCTCATACACAATAGGAGAAAGAGAGAATGAGTAAGATCCAATATGTTTCATCTATACGATCCATCATGTATGCCATGTTATTCAACAAGCATGATGTTTCCTATGCACTGATCATGGTAGGAAGATATCAAGAAGATCGAGGAGAACAACATTGAACTAATTCTAAGAGTACCCTTAAGTATCTAAGAAGAACTAAGGATATTTTCCTGGTTTATGGAGGATACAAGGATCTTGTCATTAGAGGATATGTTGATGTTGGTTTTTAGATAGATCATAATGATCTGAAGTCACAATCTGCAATGTTTTCTGTCTCAATGGAGGATCTTTGAGATGGAAGAGTTCAAAGAAACTAGTTGTCCCTGATTCTACAGTGGATTCAGAATATATAGCAGCTTCTAATGCATCCAAGGAAGCCTTCTGGATTTGGAACTTTGTCCAGGATCTTGATGTGGTTCCTAGAAGTAAAGATACTATCACTTTGTATTGTGACAATACTATATCTGTGGCTCTTGAAAAAGAACCATGTTCACATCAACGGACAAAGAACATACTTCATAAGTATCTCCTCTTGATGGATTTCTATCAAAGGGGTGAAGTTGTAGTGAGAAGAGTGTCAAAAGAAGAAAACGTGGAAGATCCCATGATTAAAGGCCAATCTCAGCTGAAACATGAATATCATGTGAGAGAAAACGGGTTAAAGGTTGTTAGTAGTTGTCTCCAGTCCAAGTGGGAGTTTATTGGAGTTTGTGGCCTAAAACCAAATACTTTGTAATTTATTCATTAATTAATACCTTATCGCATATTTACTATTCTTAAACATAATAATGCATGTGATAATATCCTAAGGATAGATATTTCACTAAAAGGTCATAGCAGATCCCTGCTATGATGAGAACCTAGAAGTTCCATAACACTATTCTTGAATATATGATCTATGGATGGATGATTTTATTTGAGGGACATAAATAATACATGCCATTAGGGGTGAGAACTCAGAAAATATTGAGGAATATTCTCATGGTGTGCACCTTGGTAATATCTAGGATGATATTATGAGAATGAGGCCCTCCAGTAGAAAATCCAAATTTCATAGTGTCGTCGGATGTTCCTATCTGTGGACATGTGTATTGGTCCTTAGACATTAATATTTGTATTTATGGGTATTACAACTCGTGCACTTAGATGTATTGATGAAAACTGTGAAGACACACAGTTCATAGTGAATTAGGATATGTTGGTTGCATCACGAGTGATTCTACATTAATAAGTAATGCTAGAAATTATTTGTCCCTTCTATTACATAACAGATGTAGATATCTCACGCCCTTTTATGGAATTGATATAGCCTAAATAAATCCACAGACATGGTAAAGAATGGGCAAGTTCAATTCTAGGATGTCAAGGAATGAATAATCAAGAACATGGGTTAGTGGTAAGTGCATGAAACCTACTTGATTTGAGATATCCTGAAAATGGGATTACAGTACACAGTATGTGTTCATAGGAGGTGACACATCATTGCAGCGTGAACTTCTTTATTTATTAGTGCCTTGGTGTGTTTCTAGACACTAATATTGGACTTTAGGTAGGCTCTGCCTAATGACACTAAGAAGGAGGCTTAGAGGGTCACACACTAAGTGTTTCCAAGTATCTAAATTAAATATTAATTTAACAAGTTTAATAAAGATTAATCCCAGTTGTGGTTTAATAATTATTCAAGGATGCATGATCGCATTTATTTCGACACCAGTTATTTGACAGAATATATTGTGGGAAAAATAATATATTTTTTACCGAGTAATTCAATAATATTTATTTCCGAAATAAATATTTATTATTAAAGGTCTAATAAATGTAGTGGAGGAAAAAAATTGAAAAAAATTACACATCGTGTATATTAATATACACGCTCTGTAATTTTTATTGGGAATTGTGATAATTAATATTATTTATTTAATTAAATAATATTAGGTGTAATTCACTAGGCACATGTCAAGTAATAATAATAGTCAACTGTTATTATTAAACATGGGGTCTTACTAAGAATTAAATGAAATGAAAAGATGATTTTAGGTAATTAATTCATTTTATTATTATAAGTAATTAAAATCCCAATTATATAATTCTCATTATCCTTTCCATTTTTGGAGGCTATCCACAACAGATCTAAAGAAAGCTCTCATGCTACGAGAGAATTATTTTCTTCTAAAAACACTGTCATGCTATGAGAGAGATCCCCCTCTACCGGATCAAGGAGAGAACTTTGCAAGCAGCTCTCAAGGCGATCGATGGAGGACATCTCAAGTGAAGGCTCTTCCACACTAGCACCCAGATATCCATTCTGTGATGTCCATAGATACATGGAGAACGTGTGGATCGCTACAAGAGGAATCCTATAGTTGTATTATACGACGCAATGACGGATCACATTGGATCGTGACCAAAAACATCAACAGAGAGAGAATTATATCAACGTGATTCTTGTCTTTTAATTAAATTAATTATGAACAACATATGATGATCCTCTCTATGGTTCTAAGACTCCCCTATTTTCTTTATTTCTTTGTTCTATTCTAAATATTTGATGTTTTATTATCCTGACGGATCTCAGATTGATCATCGTTAATGAAATAATTAAAGTTGGTAACACCCACAAACGCGCTTCCAGTACGCCATGAACCTACAAGTAGTGGCGTTTAAAGTGTAGAGAAATACTTGAGGGTTATATCATGAGGTGGTTGTTTAGAACCCTATTTCCTTATGAGTTTGGTTTTGGATTCTGAAGGATGATAATATTTTGTGAGTTATCTGATGTAATGGCACTGACTTTCCTAATACATTACTTTGGGAAAATTTGACGTTTGAGGTGTTATGGGAGGAAACATTGGCTTATTTAAAGAGTTTGTAAAAAATATAGTTTTTCCAATGGAAGTTCATCTGACGGTGAGTCATCCAATGGTAGGTGGAAATATTTGGTCATCCTAATAATGAGTCACATATGTGACTCGCAACTGTGACTCGCAATGGAGACTTGCAACGGTGAATCGTTGATGGTGATTCATATCAATAACTCGCGATGGTGAATCACTAATGGCGAGTAACTGATGGTGAGTCACAACAGTGAATTAAATAGTGACTCATCAAATACTGAATCACTGAATGGTTTCTCACCAAATGGTGACTCACCACACGGTGACTCACCGAATGGCGACTCACCAAATCGTGACTCCCCGAATAGGACTCACCAAATGGTGACTCACTAAATAGTGCCTCGCTATCGATATCTTATCACCAGTAGCTCAATGGTGAGTCATTTCTGATAGTTTTTCAAATTTCTAGTTTTTCCTAGTTATTTTAGTTTCAACCCTATAACATTTTTTTGAATTAAAATGAGTTTAAAACCATGTTTATGTTTTTTTAATCCACTTAAAAGGAATTAAAATATATCATTAAATACATAAGTCTTGGGAGGCCCTTAGATAGTCAAAATGAATTGTCTTGATCATGGTATGTATTTACTGGATTTTGAAACTCTATCTCATGTTGATTATTGATTTGGACTTTCTAAAGCTGAGATCCTTTCTATATTGTGAGTTTTTTCTTTACTCTTGTTACCGAACGTCCCAAAAACCTTTCTTCCATAAGGATTCATTCGTATATGTTTCAACCTTGGATCGTGTTTCCCTACACCCTTGTGGACCCCAGTTTGGCGCAACGAGAAGGTGATGATCATTTATTTCTTGAGGCAGGGATCCATTCGACCCTCTAAATTGTGTATCATGTGAGGTGGGTGTATGAATGTTTCCCATATAAAGTTAGTTGAATCTAAATTTAATAAATATAATTGAATAGTTTTTAAACCAATAAACAGGGTTGGGGAAAATTGATGCATGCTAATATCTTATTTTTTATAGATATTGTGAGTGGTATGGTCTGTATGCCTACGGAAAATCATGAGAATTTTTTGTCCTTGTTTGTGAACCTATGATGGATTGTGAACATTTATTGATGGTATTCTATTCAAAGACTATAAATAAAAAAATTATAGTGAACTACATATACTTTTCAAATAAATGGATGCCTCATGATCAAAATTTCTCTATGATAACCCCTAAATTTTCAAAGTGGAATTAAATAATGTGTGTTTTCTAAATTTGAAAACACCCAGCCTTGTTTGGAGTGGCTATGGGATATGTGTAGTTTATTCTGTCTTGTGAATTGTGTGGTTGCGTGGTGCTAGGTCGAGATAACATTTGTAAAGTGGGATGATACATGTTGTGTAATGGAATATAAGAATGAGAGATTGATAGATTGTGGAATGGATGGGAAGTGTCTATGCAATGGGGTTGTAGGTTCAGGTTGTGTTATGTTTATATTGCTGGGTGTGATGGGGGTGGTGTAGTTATACAACAGGACTGTCGGGTTTGGTTGTTATGATATGTGTTGCTGGGGTTTTCAATGATTTGGGGGTTTAATTTTTTGAGATGATGGATTGGTTGGAATGACTTTGAATAATGATGATAGTAGTGGTTGGTATGTGTTAAATGGAGTGGAAATATGAAGTGAGTTTCTTTACTGTGGTTCTTTTCCTCTGCATGGTCTATACATTGTGGCTTATTGTATGATGCACTTGGTAGCCACCCAAGTAGGGATGTAATGATTATATGAATTGTTTAATACATTATAATAAATTGTTAAATTATTTTTTGGGTTATGGTTGGGTTTATGGTTTATTGTTTAGTTTTTCATTTAGAGGTATCAATAAAGGAAGTTTTGTGGGATTTTTGTTTGTTTTGAAAAAACCATAAGTTGATTATGTGGGTTTGATACTAAATATATATAACTTTATTTTCCTTATGTATTCTATATACTCCCAATACTAGTTGAGACATCTATTCCAAAAAACATCCATTTTCATGGGGGAGGGTGAATTTTCCCAACATCATGGTGAGAGGATGGATGGATGGTTATTATCTCTTCCCTTCTCCCTCTTCTAGGCATTGGTAGCCTATAATTATTTGGGCAGGTTATTATACAGCTATGAGGAATAGGTGTCTGTGGGTGAGGTATGCTTTCCCAGGTGTCTCTAGGATGAGATGTGGTGTGTTTACCAGGTGTCTTTGGACTGAGGTATGGTTTTGGCCTAGGTGTGTGCGGGCGGGTTGTGGTGATCTTTGTATTCCTAGGTTGTAGTACTAGCTCTGAGGCCTAGGTGTGTGTGTGTGTACATATTGTGATGTGTGTTTTGGAGAATAGTGTGGAAGTTCTAGGACATTTTATATTATGGTATGACCAGTTAAGTAGTGGTAAGTGGTGCAGTGTACCCAAACATTGATGTTCTCATTATATATCTTTACTTGAATTGCATTACTTGGTGAGCATACCTTAGTGAGGTGGGGATGGCTAGAATACCTTTTTAGGAGTTTTTGGTTCTTTTTTTCTCATAGGATCATCAGTATGGTTCTCCCACTTTTTCATACGATACTTTGGTTTTCCTACTGAGTATACTTGTATGCTCACCCTAAGTTATAAAACTGCATTCAGGTTTCTAGGAGGATTATGTGGACCGTGCTAGACTTTACTACCTCAGTTGTGGGGGCAGTTGTTGTGTCACTGATTATCCTTTATCTTTTGGTACTTTGGAGTTTATTTTATTTGTAGATGTTACTTTTTATACATGCTTGTTAGATGGTTTTGAATTTTTTTTATATATATGTCTCGGGTTTTTTTTTGGGATGAACCATATTATCCTCCAATTTTGTTCTCTTATAAAAAGGGAAATGCCTCCCATTTCATGAGATCATATACCCTTGGTCCTGGTCATATCCTCAAGGCCTACTAGGGTGAGGACTCGGGGTTCATTATCTCTCTTCGTTTACTACCCGCTGAGGAGGGGCATATTTGGAGTGGTAGGGAGAGGGGGTCATGAAACATATCCTTCTATGTACAACTATGATACTTGAAATTAAATGTTATGTAGTTCTTAAAAATGGGGTTTTTTTAATTCTATCAAACTCAAAATGATAATCAAATTATAAATTTTCCTCTAAAAAATAAAAATGTAATCATTCTTCATGAATAAAATAATATATAGTCATATAACCATAATCAAGGAAACCTTTTATCATATATTAAATTTATGATGAATAAAAATAAATAATAAATATATTATCATCAAATTTCACAACACGTATATTTTTAAACTCCTGTAAAAAAATACAGGTATTCACATTGGAAAAAATTTATGATTCTTAACTACCCATATCATGAATAAAACCATATAAATATTATTCTTTTAGAAAGAAATTGATATTAGAATTTATTTTATAAAATATTTTCTATATATTTTTTCAAATTCATATCATATATATTTTATTAATTTCCAATTTAATTTATTTTTCATTCTCAATGATAAACTCAATCTTATGCTTTTTTTGTGTAATTATTTTCAGAAGTAATTGGTCAGACACATTTCTATAATAATTAATTTTCTTTGTTATTCTATTTTCACTCTATAAGAAATTAACAATTAAATCGATGCTTTTTTAGGTTATTTATGGAATTTCTAGATGATAGAAAATTGTTATATAACTTATTATTGACATGAATTGGATTCATCAGCCAAATATCTTCTTTATTAAATTGAAATTATTACTCCACACTATCCACCAAAATGGAAATTTAATATCACCATTTCATCTTAATTTTTTTATTAGTATATATATATATATATAATGATTAATATCAATAAATAATTTTGGCCAATAAAAACTATCATTGAAATTTGTTTTATAGTTATATTTCATTTTTTAAAGGAAAAAAATATCCCTGTAGTTAACCTAAAATTATCCACCACTTGTAATTTTTTTGTCCTGAGCATAAAATTATAGGATATATCAAAATTTACCTTTTTCAATATTGAAAAATATTTTCAAATAGTTTATTAAGAACATAAAGGGTATGGGGGGTAACAGATTATAAAATAAACCATTTATTGAAACATATTTATCATTGTTAAAAATTAGCTTCTATGGATAAAAAATATGATGTGTGAAAAATGAATAATATTTTAGTAAATAATTATAAATAATTAAATTATCACTTTTGATTGTATTTTTCTATATAGTAAATAAAAAAGAAAATTTAAATTCATTTTCTCTATATATTCCATTAAATTAGAATAAATAATTGATTTTGAAAAATAATATATATTCAGAAATAATATCACGAGTTGAATGTGTGGGGAAATTTTAGATTTATACATGAATTTTGTGAATATAGAAAAAAAGTATATAAAATTAAATTGAAAAAAAGCCAAAACAATTATTAAATGACAATTTTTACTATGAGGATAAAAGAAAATATTACCATTAATTCATCTAGAATGATGATTAATATTTTTATTTTTATTTATATTTTTTAATTACTAATATTTATAATGCACTAAAAAGAAGAAAAAGTTAATAGTGTGTCTAATTAAATAATTAACATAGAAAATAAGGGAACTGTTATTAATAAATCATAATAGTGTATGTGAAGAAACATAAAAAAATTTAATAAAAAACTATAAATATTCAATTGCAAAAGAATTCAGAGTGGTGTGTCTTATACAATGTTAAGGTGTTTTTCCGTACTCCTTGGAGGTCACATACTTGAGTTCAATAGGGATTCATTTTTTGTTAGATACATTCCCTTAAAAGTCACTATAATTTGTTCCTTGTTACCATTGTTAATTTTTTTTCACACATGTTTATATAAATTATTAAAGAATAAATTGAGTTATAAAAGAGAATGTTGAGAATAATATAGAATCACCTTTATCCAACAACAATAATATTGATTCGAACTTATAAGGGTTTTTTATATTTGTGCCCAACTATTTGTGAAACATTTATTCCATGGTTTTCCTCAAATAATGTGATTTATTTATTGTATTTATCATGAATTAACTTTATTAGTATTTAAATATATCATTAAACAATATCTATCTAATAAGTGAAATTATTATTCAATGTTTATGGAATTTAACTGTCCTTATAACTTGTTCCAAAATATTTTTTTATATATTAAATTCACAATGATAAGATTCTCCAAAAACTATTGAATAATCCCATGTTCTTTGATATTAATTGACATAATAATTAATGTTACATTTAGTAAAATAATAAAATTATATCTTGGGGATAAAATCCCTTTATGAATACAAATCATTTATAAAATTAATATTTTATTTCCCTATAAATTCTATAATTTTCAAAATTTCCCTATTAATGTTATTTAACCCCCTATTGAAAAATCAATTTTATGTTCTATAATTAATTTCAATGTTCGCATTTCGAAACACTCTACATGGATTATGTTGTATTTACATTAGTTTTTGAGATTCCACTCTGTAAGCCAAATAGTAGATTGATATTATAACATGTGTTTTTTGGGATGTATAGTATTTCCATTGTATATCCTCTATAGTAATTAAACCTAATCTTCCTGAATTTAAAATGTTATAAAAAATACACATTCAAATAGTATTAATTACCTTATAGGGGTAAAATAGGAAATAAAATTTCAGTACTCTTTATCTTCATATAAATTTTGATTCCTATTAATTAGAATGAAAAGTTCAATATATAAAAACAATATCCATATCAAGGGAAAAATAGTTAATGATAAAATATTTCACAATGTGTACTACTGAAAATGAGATACTACATCATTGGAATAATCTAATAAAACCCATGATCACACATTCTAATATATCAATAATTTTGATGAAAAATGATTAAGGTTTATTCTTAAACTCATGTCACACAATGAAAATCTAGACTAAGGTAATGTTATACTACACAAATGAAGATATAAAATTTGAGATAGAAATAAAAAATATATTTATCACCAATCATAGTCATCCATCATGTTTGTTTTCTACTTTTTTGTTTAGGAACTTTATTTTCATCTTACCCTTATCAATTGTTACAATACTAGTATCTAATTATATGTACTTGTAATGAAATATGTCATCTTATTTAGAACCACACACTTAATTTAAATTCCATTTATAATTTTATTTACTAACATAAAATTCCAATACACCCTCTTCTTTTCTAGTTACCGGGTCTATATGGGACTTCAAACCACACTTTTATATTATTTTTGGGCATAAAGAATCATGTTGGATAAACCTCTATGAACTATGTTATCCACATATTTGAACTAATCGAATAATATATTGTTTTCTTTATTATGGAATGATACAATAAATTATTGAATAATCATCACATTAACTACAGAACCAAGAGAATTTATAGTGTGGTAAAATAGTTCTCTTTAAACCATTGAAAAATCCATAGTTTTCTTATGGTGTAACCATTTTAACCTTTTGTTATAGGTATGTACCTATTTCTCAGGGGATAATCTCTACAACATTATCATAACTCCATGATACAACCCCATTTCCTTATATTTCAAGATTTAAAGTCCAATACAATTTAATTTCACTTCTATGTTCATTAATGTTTGAGTTATAACACTCTATAGCGACTCTCTAAAATAACCAATCTATAAGTTACCAATTTATCATACCTTAATCATATTTTTGGGATTTTTGAATTCATTATAAAACTTATATCATCATATAGAAACCTCTTTTTTATTATTTAACATTAAGTTCTTCATTTTAAATAATGTTAGTTGGTTGTTATCAATCATAGTATAATGAAATATTCTCTCAAAAGTATCTCACTATAAAAATCATATAATATATAGTATAGAATTTTTTCATGTCTTGATAAACTAGATTTGAAATATTATAAGACTCTATATGATTGTAATATAATTACTACATGACTTCCATTACCTTTTTTATGTTGTAATGTGATAAAATAATTTGATAAATGATCTGGTTTTCAAAAGAAAAAAATTTAAATTGATTTTAAACATCATAATTCTAAACTCTATGTTTTTTAAAATAACCATATCAACTTTACCATAAAATATTTTATCAAGTTCACATGGGAGTAAATGTGATTAATTGGTGAATAATTTTTTGAGATATTGATAAAAAAGGTTACACCTCTTTAATTTCCTTCACATTGACATCATTTTAATAAACTCTCTCTATGTAAAATATTTAATTTCTTGAGTTTCAATCTTTATCAAAATCTAAAAAAATCTTTCAACACACTTTAAAAAAATTCCCCTTCTACTTAGACTAGAAAATTACTCTCTTTGGATGTTTTTGCAACCATTTCACACTTGAAATAATGTATACTAAAATATTCTTCAAGAAAATTCTACTAATATCATATTTTAAATAAATTTATTAATAACCATTAAATAATTCTAGGACTAAATGAGAAAAATCAATGTAAGAGAAACCAAACAATGAATAATTTTTTAATTTTTTTTATAATATAGGAAATTTATTTCTCATACTCAAAATATCATCAACATTAAATTATAAATATTCCATCAAATTAAAAACTATTCATGGATTATAATGTATCTCTACAACATGATCAACACAATTGTTATCAATGTTAAAAACATTAGTATAACATACACATATGGAATTCATAGATTTTCCATTTTCAAATTACCCCAAAAATACATTCTACCCTTAATGTAAAAACATACTAACTGAATTTAAAATATTTAATCCCTGTATGGTAAAAAATATTCAAATAAAATAATTTAGAATATTGGTTCACCATACCTTATCCACTAATGTATTGAGTTTGAGATCTAATTACACCATTAATTTCATAAAATGAGTCTCCCGGTCATGGATGACTGAACAAAACAACTATTGTTTCCTATGTATGAACGATCTCTAGAATAAAAAATATTTTCAACAAAAAGAAATCTCAATTTTTGTTTTATATATATATATTATTGGAATTATAATACTAAAACAAATTTCATGATAATTTGATAGTTCTATTTTATCACATCCAATTAGTAACAGAAACAACATATCTAATTGAGATATTATAATTGATTTTTTGACCAAATTAACACAGTTCTCACTTATGATTTAGAAATATTCTCCACATCAGCAGTGTCCATGCTCATAGAAATCTACTTATTTCTTTAGAATTCCAAAAACGATTCTCCACGAATGAAAACTTAATTGGATGTTGAACTTCTACCATCCAAATTTCTAAGAAAATCATCATCTATGTATCAAAATAGATCAATCAATACTTTTTTTTGATATTTCATAAACAAATTTACTATTAATTTCATGTATTTAATAATCCTATTTAGATCCATGCTTTTTGGTTTATTTAGATTATCATTTAAATACACTATAAATTGTAATAAAATATAAAACATTCAATCCTGAAATAGTCTAATATAGAAAAATCAAAATATGTTTTTTGAACTATCTAAAATTAACTTCCATTTCACATTCAACCTTTGATAGATTATTTTTCACAAAAATTAGTGTAGAAAATTTTTTCTAATTCATTATGTTGATGTTCAATGAAATTCCCAAGGAATAATTTTCCTGGGAAATAAAGAAATAACAGTTTTATTGATAATTAATGGATATTAAAAATAACTTATTGCACCATTCATGGGTATCTTGAATTGTTTTTTCATCTTAAAAAATCTTCAAAAACATTAAGAAGATAATAAAAATTAACAATATAAAAAATAATAATTATATTACTCTTTATCATCATTGATAATTACATTATTTTCCACTCATAATTTCCCAATTTTTTGGAAATATAATACACCATCTTACTTTGAATATCATTCACTTCTTTATTTTTTCAACCAATGTAGAGTTTCTTAATAAACACATAAATTTATAACATTACACATAAGAATGACAGTATTATATCCATTTTCATGATTTTAAATAAAACAGTAGATTTTATAAAAGGAAATATAATAATTGTTTAAATCCTTGAAATTGGTGTGAAGGAATTATTTTAATAAATTACTTTAAACTATGAATATCATTTAAAAATATTTTTTTAGTACTTTGCATCACCTAACCTTATTTATTTAACTTTTTTGGGAACAACCACATTATCAAGATAATATTATTATCTATTGATTTCTTTACCAACTACAAGGTTCAATTTCATTATCTTATAAAAAATTTCATTAATAGAATTGATTCACTATTAATTCTTTAAACCATCCACTACAGATCTAGGATTAATTTAATATAACAATGAGATATGTCTTTTTTTCTCAAATTTATCATTGTTTTGATATAATTTTACTTCATCAGAAATGATATTATGCATGTAAACCTATTTTCTTAGCATTAGATAAGTTGAAAAATGTTGTTCCTCGTAACAAGAAATGGTTTTATTAATATATCCAACTAGTTATAATTATAAATTCATTTTATTTTATGAAAATTCATTATAAATCATAGAAAATTAAACTTAACCATCTTCAGTTATAAAATATAAATGATTATGTGTATCATAATTCATTGATTTTTTCAAAATATTCAAATTATAACCATATAAATTATTACATGTCTCGTTATTTTAATAATTATATCAACACAAATTTGGAGGATTCCTAAAGAATATACATTCAACCTGTATTAGATAAATCATTTCCAACATTTCTACGTTCACTATGATGATACATTGACTATCAAATACCATCATGTATTTTAATCTCAATTACTTCTTATAATAGATATTTCATAGAATAATATCGGAATTGGGATAGAAAAAACATCAATTATGATTCTCAATATCTTTCTTAATTACATGCCTCTAGAATAACTGAGAAGTGTCATAATCATCCAACATGGTCTGATCCTTTTCCACTAAGATTATTTTTTACATTATAATCAAAAAATTGTTCTTGGGTTTATAGTATTATTATTTTTTGAATGTTATGATTTTCACTATATGATTAAAATTTTCCACCTTTGTATTCAGTACCATTTTCATCCATAACATATTCATGTATAAACAACATGCTTTTTTAGAAATTACTGTCAATCATTTAAACATATTCCAGCTACTCATTTTATAGTTCAAGAAAATAATTATTTTTATACAATTAAATTTATAAATAAATTATATTAAATTATTTCATCTATTAGTAAATTACTTCATCATAAACCCATTAATGTTTCAATGATGGAACTATAATGTCTTAGATGTTTGAATTACAAATTTATTTTTGGATGATTTAAAAATATTCCGCTATTGGGTTAGAGAGAGCATTCAATTTAATTATATCTTCTCACATTGGTACATTTTAAAATTTTATTCTAGGGGTAATCCTGTTCATATAGATTTTTGAAATGTTTCATAGTCCTCAATTGCATAATTAATTCTCTTTAATTAAGCAATGTATAAATAATATTTGAAATCACCAACATTAAACCTCTTTCCACATGATTAAGATACTCATAAGAAAATACTCATCAATAAAAATATTCACCACGATTTAACCTATAAAAAACATTGATTCTATCATCAAAATATTGTGACAAATATTATATGTTTCATTTCAATCTATTTATAAATGAACAATTAGTTTACATCAACATGTTTTCTACAACAAATAATTATCAAAATAATATTTTATATTCTGTATCGTCATGGTAAATGTTGATTTCAATTTACATAGACTACTAAAAATATTTCATGATCATGAAATCCAATGTCATATTTTGTATTCATCAACTATACAAGATCAATGGATGTTACCTTTGAATTAATTTGAATTCCACTTCTTCTACAAATTATTTATCCATTATATTCCTATTAATCTTTTATGAATTGTGAGTATTTTTAATCATAAAAAGTTGGATTATATGAATAGTGATAAAATACATTGTAATATAGCATAGTTTAACATAACATCTAAAATAATATTATACTTATTAAAAAAAATTCATTCTTCAGTTTTTAATATTTTGATCAATTCTAATCTTTCCTTTATTAGGGGGATTTACTCCCCCTCATATAGTACATCCACAATTTTATAGGCTCATAGAAATATTATTAATTAAAGTATAATAATATTTTTATATACCTAAATAACTTATAATAAAATAATCAATACATGAATTAATACTTTAAATTAAATAATTCTTGATGTATATATGAATATGCTAACTATTCAATATCTTTTTTACCATTATCTGTGGTTCCTTTTTCAAACTAAAAACTATGGAATAGTACTCAAACCTTCTTCATGAACCAAATATTCTGTTGTATAATCTTAAAATCACCATTTTGATTAGTTTTACTCATCACATAATCCTTCCTATATTTTATAGATTTTTATAACTATATTCCTTAACTTAAAATATATCCTTATATATTAGGGTATTTCAATTAAAATAATAAAAATTATTCTTCATTAATATTTCTAAAACTTATTAAAAAAATATTATTATAATATTTTAATTGTCCAGCTGGCTCTCTAATTCAAATAATTTTTATGAAATTGCTTTAATGACTATCTCATTTTTAGCATTATTATGTTTATAAACATTCTAGATATTTTCTTTGGTGATTTAATTATTCATTCTATCAATTTCATTAAACAACTCCGTCACATTATTTTCATATATATATTTACTGAAGGTTTGTTATTAATTTATTTTCAACATATTTTTTATTCTTCTGTAGATTTTATGTCATGAAAATACATTCCTTAAGTTATCACTTTAGAAGTAACTGCATATTAGTTTCTTCATGGAATATTTCATTGATGATCATGTCACTACTAAAATATTCTACATTCAATATTAAAATTTTAAAGTATTCTCTAACATCCCTTGATGTCGATTGATCCCATTCATCATTGGTATTTTCATTTTCAATAATAATTGAAAAACGATTTCTATTTATTAGACTAAAAATATTCATAAATTTACACTTTGATGAAAACATTGACTTACCAAATCATGAGTTATTTTTATTTGATAAATTTGTAATCTTATCAAATACACCATCATAATATTTATCTTATTTTATTAATGAAATATTTATTATGAAATAATCAATAACACTATAATTGAACACCTTATAGGTAAATCTACATGATAGATTCCTTTTCCTATTCTCATAATCATGATATTAACGAAACAAGTTTTTTAGATGATATTTTAACATCGTTGTCTTTATTATCATTATATTTTTCAATAAATCCATTTTTGAGATCTTATATTATATAAATTATTTAAATAATATTTTATAATATTTTTACACGCATTCTAGATATAACATCATTTCTTAATAAATAAAACTACTTTGTAATCCATCAATTGAAGTGTACCTTGACCATGTTCTTAAAGTACCAAAGAATTTGAATAAATTATATTTTAATGTAGACATACTATATTCACTATAATAATAGAGTCATTTTCATCTCACTAAAACCATTGATTTTTCTCAAAACGTTGTTGAATCTAGTGATGATGTCATCCACTAAAAGACTATATTTCATTCTGATATCATCATATTTAAAAAATCCATCCTATATATTAGCTTAAATTATGTTATCATTTTCCTACTAAATACTATAAATTTATCCAAAAGATAATTTTCTTTTATAATATGTTAAAAATTAAGATAGACATATATGGAAGAGAAAAAAAGTGAAATTTTGGGATTTTATATCATTTCCCAATTTAATTTTATTATCTTATTCCACCAAAACCCTATTCTAAGGAGCTATAAATATATTGTAAGTAGCCTCTAAAATATATAAAAACATTTATAAATGATATAAAAGTCATAGATCATTTATTTTGGAAACATTATTTATAATAATAGATGTAATAACATTTATTTTCAATGAATTATTGCAACCCACAACAACCATATAAATCCATCACTTAAAATATAAAAAATATAGCAACTTATCTTCTCAATGAACTCCAAAATATTAATAATATTAAAAGGGAACCCATATGATCCTATTTGATTTTGAAATGTCTCTTGAGAATAATGAGAAATTACTATAAGGGTGGGTGACTTAGTGAATCCACCTAATTTTATATTTTACCTTCTAAAAACCATTAAAACATTAATTTGAATGAAAAAATAATTTTATATTAACCTCATAAAAATTTATCCACAAATTTTTTCAGCATAATATATTTTAATTTGTCTTACTAATCAAAATGTGCATATACAACAATGATATCATCTTGTATGTTCTGTAACCACACATTGTATAGCAATCACAAAGGGGACTACAAATGAGATAGGATTATAAAATAAATCATGATATACAATGTTTCTCCATAATATGTATTGTGATCCCATATAAGAAAATATTTAAAAAAAATTATATAATAAAAGGGAAATTATTAAAAAATGATAAAATTTATTGTAGTAGTTGTTGTGATTTAATCCAATTTTTCATTTCATTCATATCCCTCCACTTCATCCTCTTCTTACTCTATATTTTTTGAATTATGAATACATAAATATCAATAATTCTTTTTCTCTACATATATACTCACAATTCTAATTCCAAATCAAAATTAGAGTATATAAATTCAACAACAATCACTATAGAATCTTTTATATAAATATTTTAAATACCATGCTTTGATCCACCATTCCCTAAAATTAAAGTATTAAGGGATAAATTTATATAATTAAATGAAGACTCAAGTGGGTCACAATAAAAAAAATTAAATAATGGATTTTTCCCTTTAACCGATATGAACATGAAAATTATAGAACAATAAAAATATTCACAGCATAACCAACTGATTTCATTACATGAAAATATATTTATTCTATAGAAATTAAAAAAATAAACCATATACATGCATATTTAATAGTTATTATATGACATTATCATTCAAAAATTCTATTCAAATGTAGAACATAATTTTCATGGCATGATCAATATGTTTTAATCTAATGATGTATCACATGGCCATATTTCCTCATGATGAAATACCTATTATCTAATCCACCTAAACATATCATCGATGTGTATTTTGTAGTTCTTTACATCATTATGTTCTTGGTTCATGTGACATTCAATTAAAATGAGACTTAATGTCTCATACATTAACCATTGGGTTATAATTACTCAATTGATAGTGAAACCTAAATCTTTATGGTATAACCTCTATTTCCCTATTCCATATGAATTTCCTCACTTGGATAACTTATGATGTAACATTTATATTCCTAGAGAGACACATTATTATCTTGAAATATTAGAATATGAAGAATTATATCCTCTAAATTATATTTTTGATTCATGTCCTGAAGTAAAATCCCTAAAATATCATCAATTTCTAGACCTAAATCATAATGAGGATATTAAAATTATTGTGTGATTACCTTTTTCTTATAACAAGTTGTGTTATGTTAAAAAATAATGTGACGTAATCATTTATACAGTATAATAACATCAAAATTACGAAGTTTTTTCAATTATAAACTTATCTATGATCTTACAATCATTAAAATCACCTTTGCATGAAAAGAATCATCATTATTAACTTCAATTTGAAAATAATTCAATCATAAAAAATGTTTTTAAGAAAATAACAAAAAAAAGGAAAAATAAATATCATCAAAACCATGAAAAATTCACACTAATAAACAACTTATTAGGCATATAGTTCATTTCATCATCATCCATCTTCATATAATCTTATGATAAACTTATATATATTTTTTATAGGAAAATATACATTTTATAGTCTAAATATCATTCTCAATTTTTAAAATACTTTTTTACAAAATTAGAGACATTTAATTTTCACTAATTTTAAGAATTAATAGTTTCCATATATTGTAACAAAATTTAAATTCGGAATTATGTTTCTCATAAATAATTTATCTAAATTAGTTCCTCTATCAAAAATATGAACCCAAAAATCACAAGACCAATAATAATGTTATTATTTTAATTATTGAGGAATATTTAGTTTATATTTGAATATTTTTGATATATTTATAAAATTTTGAAACATAGATAAAACTATTAAGTTAAATTACTAGAAAAATAATGTTTAAATTGTATCATAATTTCTATACCAATAATGTGAATAACATATTCCATTATAATTAGACAATGAGGAATCTTAAATCATAATCCAGTGTTCCTAGATCTTCATCATCGATCACATGAAATCCTTGAATTTCAATCATATGAATTCTTGGATGGATTAAAATAAATATTAAATAATCTTTTAAGTTTTATTTCTAGGTCCATAGAACAACATGTAAGGGATAAATTTAAATATTTAAAAACAAAAAAAATTATTTTTGGAGTTAATATTTGAATGATTCTACCTTATTGTGATCAAATTAACAATAATTCCCCTATAAATAGTTCATGGATTACATTAGAAATATCTTTTATTATTGATATTTCAAATTTTAAAGTATTATTCTTAGATCCATGATATTTTAAATGTCATCATATATATGTTTACTGAAATTTATAAATATAAATATGTTTTTATCGTGGAAATCATCATAAACGTATTAGGACTCCATGTATTCTAAATATAGAAACTGAATTAATTAATAGTGTTGTGTTATTATGTTATCCCTATTATTATTATTTATCTTGAGGTCAAATTATTATATAAATTTATAGAAATATTCACTAATTATATGTCCAATTATGGTTTATTCTCAATGAACCATGATATATTAAAAGACAATATAATGTGATTTTAAAATGAAGGTGTCTAATTTATAATATAATAAATGGTTCAATTAATTACATCCCCCAAATATATAATTTTTTTTTCTCAATATCATATAATTTTAATTATATTTCATTTAATGTTTCAATGGGTATTTAAATAATCAAAAATCATTGGATTATTGAGAATATTATTACAATGATTGTTTTTATAATTTTGTAACATCATTGAAATGTTTCAATGATGATAAAATATTGATGAAAAATTATACATCCATGTAATTTCCTTAAATTACTATATAAATAAAGTGATTTGAAAAATATATCTCCAAAACTCTAAAGATGAACACACACACACACACATATTTAAAAAATATTTTTAACACAATTTTAGGAAGAGGGAATCCATTCCATGAATTATGAGATTAATAAATTTACATAAATTACCTTCAAACCGTGGTTACCTTTCCCAATTATGGATATCCATCCTTCTAATACATGATTACATTATGTAAAATAGTTTCATCCCTGAAATAGAATGTTATTAATATAAAATTTTTCAATTCAAATGAATCATTGGGACTTAAAGGAAAATGAACTTTTTTGGGGGGTTTTATACAATATTTTGAAAATTTCATTAATCTTTATAATTTTTATTTATATCATATCAAATAATATAATATTTTTTTATATTTAAATAGTATAAGAATTTGAAGAAATATTATTTTCCTTAAAAATTATGTTCCAGAAGAAAAATGATTATTTCTCAAGATAATTATATATATCATGATATAATTCTAAAAAAATTGTATGGATTATAAAAACTATAATCATAACCATGGATTATAAGAAATTGGAATGATATTTGTATTTTAAAATAGGGTATCTAAAAATATTCTTTTTATATCATAGTTAATTAAAAATATGGTTGTGGTTTATATGGGGAGGGTATTTTTATAATAAAAACACAATATATATAAACTAAACAATGTCCTAGTTTCTTTTTTTGGATGAATTATACATTGCATTTCATTAAAAATTGAGGTGAGTTTTAAAACATACCAAATAAAATTGGTTGATGTAATTGAGGTTTAATGAATAGATGAATTTTTTTGTTAAATTATAATGATTAATATTAAATATGAAAATTATGTATACTCATTTTTTAAATATCCATTGTGAATAATATTAAATGTTAATAAAATTTATTACATGGTAATTGTTCTAAAAAAATGAAATGTAGTTGTTTTAAATCCAATAAAAGAATAAAGTGAAATAAAATATGTAATTTTTTAATGGAAAATTATTCCATAAAATAAAATATATCTATATAATTATATTTTTTTTGAAAATAATATAAATTAAATATGAGGTATCTCACATTAAATTCCATAGAAAATGATAAAATGCAACAATTCATGTTGAAATAAATATTAAATTTCTATGGTTCTTTTCTACATGATTCCCATATTGTATGGTAAAATTGAAACATACTTATAATTTTTTATTGATAATATGTTAATAAATGGTTATATTTTATTTAAATTTATGAAAATTTTATTTGTTTAGATAATTACTTAGATTTTTTAATTTATTTATTTAAAATAAATATTTAATAAATAACTTTATTCATTATATTTTAGTGTAAAACTACTTATTATAAATTTCAAACCATGTATATACGAAGCTACAATATAAGTTTGATATATGACTCAGCTAATTTAAGTCATGAAAATTATTTGTTTGTGGGTTTTTAAATTAATATTAATAGTTTGTTACTGTTTATAAAAATTATATATCTAGATTAAATTGGAGTTAAGGTCTCTCTAAAGTATTGATATATATATATATAGTGAAAACCCAAATTGGTCTACTCACTATCTAGGAGGTATATTCTCTTTCATAATTAGTTAGGGTTGACTACCTTTCCTACTATGCTTCCTATAACTGGGATATCCATTTTCAATGATTCTAATAATTTACATAAAATGAATTTATATACCATATCAATGGAATAGACTTATTTTTTAATATAATTAAATTTTATTTTTACATATGATACCCAAATCATGATATATATAAATTTTTATACGTTGATATGTTTGAAAACATTTATTTGGATAATCCATAAGATTAAAAAACTAAATAATTAGAAGTATAAATACAATAACAGAATGCTTGATAAAAGATGGTTTGATGTAAAACCGCATTAAAATTACTAAGTGTTATATCCCTTCTAATGAAAAAATTATCAGGACCTTGATTTTTAAAACATTCAAGACATTTAAAATTTTAGTACACATGGATTATATAACATAGTAAAGAATAATAATTGTATCCATAATAGAAATATGTTTTTTAGACAATGTGAAAATTTGGATAATTTTTTTTAGGAAATAGTAAATAATATAACATCATTGTAATTTATTTTATTTAATTCATATGAAGGTAATTGTGATCCCCTCCAGGTCATAGTTATTATTTAGTTTGAGCATTGTTTATACTTTGGGTCATTTAAGAGGTTTCTAAGAGTCGGTGGTTGAAAAATTGAAATCTAGAGAACATATGTCAGTCCAAATGTTTATGATCATAGTTATTACCAATTATGTAATAACTACATGGTATATAATTATAAGGCACTGGTGGAATTTTTCATTAATTGATCATGATTAGTCAAACCATGCTTCTCATAAAGGAAACTTTGTAGAAAACTAGGGGTCATTCAATGATGTTTCATGTCTTCATCATTGTTTACCCATACCGAACAGCTCTACCCTCATAGTCAGGTACATAGAAATTTTCTTAATAGAATCTATGCATGGTGGGAATGTGGTTTTTATTTTCATGAATTTTATTAATGAAACCATTACTAACATTTAAAAAGATGGACTTTACCTCTATGAAATAGGTTGTTTTTATTTTAATCACCGTCTCATCCCTATTAGTCTCAAACTAAAATTCCCTTATCTTTCTATAAGATTCTTCCATTTATTCCTTGTTGGTTTTTATTTCATTATTGATGGTTATATTAATGTATGTTTGGTTTATTGATCTTGGTTTATCTCTAATTATTTGATCCATGCTTGGTCACTTTTCCTGAGGTTTCATTTGGATACTTTTGGTCTGTGGTTGTTGTGTCTACATGTTTTGATTCAGATTTCATGATTTTTCTTATGGATCATGCTTATGGGGACTGAAACTAATAAAATCTAGTCTCTTCATTCTAAGGTAACTAATTATCATCTGATCATGGTGTATATATATCTATTCAATGTTTTTGGATCCTAAATAAAATGATTTTAATGTAAATTTATTTATTTTCTTTTTTAAAATTCATTTTTTGATATCAAAGTTCATTTTTAAAGGGATTCATTTTTTAATTATGGTATTATTTAAAAACATTGTTTTGAAAACAATGTGTTCGATAAAATGTCTTAATAGTGATTTTGATATTAAAATTTAGTTTCAATAATGGTAGTGATAACTATTCATAGGGAAAATTATTTATAAAATTTATTCATGGGTTTTTAAAGGTTTTTTATTATAGAGAACATTAAAAACCTAGGGTGTGATAGGAAATGAAAATATAAAACCATAGTGTGTAACACAACTTTGTTATAGTTTATTGATATCAATATACTTTCTTAGGACTTGATATTGGTAGGATCCACCATATTTCTGGCTTATACCTTAGTTTTTCTTCACTTGTTTGAGTGTATATTTGAATATTATATGACCCATATTTTTATTGGTTCTATAAAGGATTATACATTTATGGTTTGGTTTCTCACTTTTTTATCTTAAATTATATTTTTAGATGTTTTTTAGTTTATAATATAAATATCACCTTAGAATTTCACTTATTAATTATTTATGTGAATTCAAAAAAAAAATGACAAAAAAATGATTTTTATTAAACAATTATATTTTGAAAAGGATTTATCATCATGATTTATCTTTAATATAGCATTACTATTTTTAGGGTATTACATATTTTTGAGATTATTTGATGAAATTATAAATGGATTTGTTCTAACATTCTATGTTTTCCATTTAGAATTTCTAGATATGGGTTTCTAGAGTATAGGTAAAGGGAAGGGTTCCATGAAGATTGTTGGATTTTCTTAGTCGTCATCACCTTCACAGTGATATAGATATATAGTGAATGATGGTCAAATAGAGACTATTTTTTCCATTCTTCATTATTTATTGGTTTATCCAATTTTCAATATATTTTATTCATTATAGATGAATATTATTCTTCAAAATTTTAATCTTTTGGTTAATTTAATTTAATTTTTTTTTATACTTGATTATTTGATCCCGACCTTATGTTGGACCATCTCAGGTGATGTGTATTGTCGAATGGGGTTGATTCATTACAAAATTATATAAGTTCAATTATCCAACCGAAAGTATTATGAAAATATCTATATTTGGTTCTTTTTTATTTGTAGACAAGATTGATTACCATCATAATTTAGGTATAATGTGTTGAAGGGTTATTGGCAAGATCCCTTCTACATCTGAACTGAAGTTACCATGGATTTTCAGAGATTTTTTCCAAGATTAAGACATTCTAATTGATGTTATTTAAATTAACATGATTTGTGGTTTATTTAAATGTCACCATTCCTTGTAATTGTTTTTTATTTTCATTTTAATATTATTTATATGAAAAAATAATTGTTTTAAAGTAATTAATAAGATTTTGTGAAGTTATTTTTTGATTGTGGAATTTCTCTAACGAAAAATGTTCATTTTATTTTATGAAAAGACAATATTGATGTTTTTTTCTATTTTATGCAAATTTATCCTGATACCATTTAACATGTTATTAGAATGTATTTGACTATCAATATTATAACCCAAATCAACTTTTTTAATCATCGAGTTCAGTTTTTATATCCTGATGGGGTCTTTTATAACATTCAAGGTCATTGTGATTCTAGATCTAGGGGAGATGGTATTTTTTCCTTATGAAAAAATTATTTCATTTTAGTTGTAGGAGATATTCCTTGATAATATAGACTCTCACTTTGTAATCCTAATCCACGAATTGCATAGTTCATATAGTCAGGCCCTTCCTACTATTTCTTCTAGGTTACCACCATAGAGATAAGAACAGTTCACTATTGACATGCTCCTAGGTATGATTCCCATTTTAATGTCATCCTATATCATGGAGCTTTCTAATTAAAAGGAACATAGTGTGAATATTGTAAATATTGATGTCTATAGCTTCAAATGGTGATAATGTTTATGTTTTCTGGTTATTTTCATATTAGATATTTTGATTTCTGGTTCGGTCTCCCAGAAAAATGTGGCTCTCTGTTATACCCTTCTACTCAACTCTTTACTAGATTCTAAATCCAATGATCCTTTCCTAGTAGGCTTGGTGTGATGGTTATGATGGATCTTTGGGAGGTGTTGTTGAGTGGTTGATATATTTTAGGAGGCACTTTTCATTTGGTTCTCTTTTTCTTTTTTTGGTGATGTTTTTGGATTGGTTTAACACATGATGGCATTAAAAATCTAGAAAGGTTTATTTCTTTATGGTTTTTTACTACAAGTTGTGTATTTTTGAGATTAAGATAATGGTGCTCAATTTCATCTACAATGAATTATGGTGGGTTTATGGTGGCCGTCGATTGTGTTTTTGATTTACAGTGGTGAGGTTATCCCGCGACTGGTGTGGGATAGTGATGACAGTGGGCCTCAAGATGATGATGGATGGAAATACAACGTAAATTTGGATGTTGTAGGTACACATGACTTGAGGTTTCTTTGAATCATGTCAATTTATTTTTTAATTTTGAAGTAATTTTATGCTATTTTGAACCTGTAACCCATTCCTTTCATTTTGGTTACCGTTAACCATAAAGCAAGTTATTTGAAAATAAAAAAAAGATATTTTTTTGTCTGTATCTGTAATACTCATGTGTTATTTTTAGCATTGATAAAATAATTCATTCATTTTTGGAATCTTTTATATTCATATTTTTTTATGAAAATTTTTTATAATTCAAATAATTGGATGGGTTACAATATCTTTTGAATATCAACTTTATTGAATTTAACAAACATGCATTATACGGAACAATTTCCTAATGTGACTTTTAGATAAAAATAATGTTTATTGGCCATGTTATATTTGATAGGTGAATCAATTTAGATATTGAAATGATTTTGGTGGAAATTTCAAGATAGAGGCAATGAAATGTGATTGAGATTCATAGATACTTTGGATTAGATGGTTTTTATAGATAGTTTGATCATGTCTTCTCTACCCGAGTATCTTCAATGAAATAATAACAAATAAGGGTGTTATCATTGAATAGAATGAAATATTTCTCTTGTTATTAGATTAATTGATTAATAAGTTGACTTCAACTCCAATTTATATTCTTTCAAAACCGAGTTTCAGTTTGGATGTTTTCCAAAATGCTTCTGGTATGAGATTGGTGTTTGTATTGATGTAGGGAAAGTAGGTGTTAGATGATCGTTCTTACCAATTATTCCCTCATGAGATGAACTACCCTAACAATAACCATGATTTGTAGACTAATCTAGAAACTCCCAAAATATGGTACCACTATCTCTATGGGGAATGGTTTATTATATATTATAATTATAGATAGTTGACGTATAATTTTACATAGATAGATATAAACATCCAAAATAGATGATTGGTTGAGAATATTAAAACTTTTGATTTTGATATCGCTTAAACTCCCAAAAAAAGAGATTATGTAGTCAATTATTTGAGAATTAAATAACTAACTATTTATTTCACTCAACCAGGAGAGGAATAATACCCAATGAGTTTATTCACTAAATGATCATAGTAGAGGAAAAAGCTGGTGGATTGTTTTCACCAACTTCAGTGAAGTTTGACACATCATTTGATGAGTTAGTTCATCTTGAGTATTTTTTGTATGCTGAATGTAATCACTTTGGTAAAACACTAAATTGTTGTGTAATCTTGGGTTATTTGTATTAGTCTCATGTGGGAACATTGAGTTTTTTAGGAAATATGGTTATTCATATATATATGGGTGTAATTGATGTATTGTAGAAACTAGTCTTATTATTCCATACACACTAGGACTAATATTACATATAATGGTCTAATACATTATTATTAATGGTCAGGGATTATAAATTCAATTTTAGAATTCATGCCACATTACATTACTTGTCATAGAATTATGTCTATGGAACAAAGACCGTGTATTTAATTATAATCACTTTTCATTTTGGAATTGAAGTTGAGAGATATTTCTATATAATTCATCATTGGTTTTCTAGTAACTCCTAGTAGGATGAACACAATTTGAATCTTCATTGATCAACTTGCAAAATCATCTCATTTCCTCCGGATAAAAGATATTAATATGGTGCAACATCATGAAAACTAGTATATCTGAGAGGTCATAATGAATTAAAGGGTTCCTTCAACAATTGTTTCATACAGGTACCCTCATCTCAAATCCAGTTATTTTAAAGTACTATTAGATGTGATGGGTTTTCTATTGAAATTATAAATGGCATACCATCCCATATTTCTGGGAAGAATGAGCAGAAATGTCTAATCCTTGAGGATATTATTCTATAGTACTTGTTATATTTTACTAGTTTCTGAGAAAATAATATTCCTCCAGTTTAATTTTCATATAATAATATTTAATATTAATTTATTAAGATACCTTCAATTGATGCATTATATAGTTGTTCATGTAGGTCTCCCATTTTCTTTTCAATGTTTTGAGAGTCGTACTTGGTTGGAAAGAGCCATATTTAAGAGATGATAGAAAAATTAAAGCTCATCCATAAGAGAAAAATGTCTACATAAAAGCATACAAAATTATATTCAAACCATATTCATTGTTCTCTATAGTTTGAGGCTGGTAATAAGGTATTTTTTGATGACTCCCCTTGTATCAAACACCATTTCTTAAGTTAAATAGGTAAGTTGGAACCTTTGTTTTTAGCCTTATTAATATGATTGAATGAAATTGAAATGTTACTTATCTTGTATAATTTTAGTCATTATTGACATCAATTCATAATTCATTTCATGTTTCTAAGATTATGGTTGAATGAGATGGAAATGCGTCTTATCACTTATACTTGTAGTCTTGATTGACATCAATTCACAAATGTATTTCATGGTTCATAGATTACGATGATGATCCCAACACCACCAATGATGGAAAAACAATTCACAATATAGATCACTCAGATAAGGTACTATCTAGTAAAACAATTCAATTAATCTATGTACATTGGATGTCCAGACAGTGTGGTTATGGGACATATGAGAAAGGATTTTTGAAGAGGTAGTAGTGGACATCAATTTATATTTTAATAAAATATTGAATTCATTATAGGGATCAAAATCCTTCATTATAGGGGATAATTGTGATCCCCCATTTCAATTGTATTATTTATATTTGTTTTAGTTTTTCTTTGTGGTTTTATTAGAGTTTTTAGACATATAGGGGTGGAAAATGGATTTTTTAGATGACATAATAGGGTCATGATGTAGGATCATGGTTAGATATAACCATTTTGAAACCATAATGTATGGAAAATTAATGTAGTAATGGTGATTTTATTGACTTGGAAATTGTTATTCAAACCATGATACTCTCCAATGAAATAGTAATGGTGTATAGTTGATTTCCCAATGGTATCACACGTCTTGAACATGGTTTTCCAAAACCATACATCTCTACCCATTTTCCCATGAAATCCAATTTTCAAAAGATTAATTCTAGAAATTATTAGTGAATTTCTTGTCTAGCCATGGGGCCTAACTATAAACCCAAATTCTAACCGATAAAGATTAATAATTATCCTCCTTTCTAATATTTAGTTTTATATATAACAACCTCTTAACACACATTTGAATCAATCTAAACACCCCACACTCTAGAGGCTTCTATCCTATCATCCTTAGTGGGATTCATTTAATCCTTTTAGATATAATCAAGGTATGTTACATTTTTATCATTTAATCCCTCATCATCTTATATCCTCACATTATATATTCTCCCCTTGTCTTGTTACAACTAGATTGGGATATTATTTCTAGATTTATTTTGTTTTATAGAGATTTGTTAATTTTTTTGTGGGTCTTGGATCATGTGGACAAGGTATACTTATTTATAATCCCTATTTTTAGGTTAATAATTTTGAAACAATATTTATTTATGTGTCTCTATAAAATGGTTTTAACTCATAAATTACATTATATTAATTTAAATTCCATTAGGTTTTTATGAAATTTATTTAATTGATTTGAATGTGGATTTGTTTTAGGGTATTGATTTATTTAATGCTAGGTTTCATTAAAAATGTAATTTTTCACATTTTGTGTATGATTAAATTATATAATGGTTATTTTTATAGTACAAAGGATTTTTAATAATGGTAGTAGAAATAATTAACTATGAAAATGTTTTATAAATTTTGATAAACTTCTTCAAATGGTTCATAAAAACTATAACACATTAGAAACCTTGGGTGCATTAAAAAATGGGTATGTGGACCCTTAGTGTGTAACACCATGAGGGGTTGTTTGACTTATATCAATAGACTATGGTAGTACACAATATTTATACAATTCACAATATTCCAACCATAATTCTGAGTGTTCCTTCTCATACCTGACTATGTAATCACATTTTTCATATACCAACTTGTGTATAGTTTTATATAAGATGGAACATTATAGGTTTTGTTTTTCATATATTTTTATTATAGTGTATTTATAGATTGGTTTTCTTATACATTATTATTATCTCACATGTTCTTGAAAAATAACACATCTATATCAATATGAAATGTTTTTAGATAAAGAGATGTATGTTTTAAAAAAGTGATTCTATTTTGAAAAGATCATATAAACATGATGAGTTTTAGTTAGAGATCTAACATTTCTATGTTTTTTGAGTTTCTATAGATTAATTGGTTAAATTTTACTTGTATTGTTTTCATAGAACCTAATTTTTCAATTTCTCAATTTTTGATGTCATTTTGAAGGACACGTGTATAGGGAGGGTAATCACTTAGTTCATCAGTTTCTCTCCTTTTTCACCACATTCATAGTGAGAGATATTGGTGGTGATAGATGGTCACATGGGGACACTTTTATTCTTTTTCTTTTTTTTTACTTTTAACCAATTTTCTTGAATATTAATGTCTCATTGATGTATACACTCCTCCCAAGTTGTACTTTATATCTTTATCTTTATTTAGGTATACTTGGAGGTTTATTTTTTGATATCTTCCATGTGAAAGGCCTTCTCACATGACATATCATGTAGAACCAGGTTCGTTCATTATAGTTATGGAACATATGATTTGTAATAAAAAATATTAATGTAATATATGATATGATTGATGTGATATACTTCTTAAAACCCTGATTTTTTATTTTAAACCCTAAAATTTATACTTTAAAGTATATTTTTTAAATATTTTTTTAAAAGGTTTTTATATTTTAATTTATCTTCAAATATTTTAATTTATAGAGGAGGTGAAAAATCCTGGAGATCATTAAAATAGAGCTTTCATTATTATTAGGGATAAAATATCCTTCAAATAGTCAGTGAACTATCTTATTGACTATGAGTACTTACCTTACTTCAATATTTTTGATTCAGAACTTATTTTAAAGTCTTTATTTATTAAGGACCTATTTAGGTAAATTATGGACCATTTTAGAATAATTGGGAGATAAATATATGTTAATAAAAATATTATAATGCATTATTTTTTATTTTATTGTATCATTAAATAGAAAATTTAATGTCCGATTTTTTCCATTTGTTTTTTCATGTTTTTTTATTATTAATAATATTCCACACATAAATTATGTAAGTTTTCGGTATCTCATAGGTAAAATTTTATCGTTAAAGATGTGTTGGTGCAAAATGTTGTCAAAAATTGTAAATGATTCTTAATGAAAAACATTTTCAATATAAATTATTATTGGTGTTATATTATCAAAATTAAAAATATTACTGTTTTTAGTAATAGTCTTTATCATAAATTTTATTATTGTCTTGGAATTATTATTATGAAAATATAAAGATATATGTCTATATGAGGATCTATGACATTTCACTATGAATAAAAAAACTATTATAATTTTATCATTTTATTAATACTGTTATTATTTGTTTATTATACGTTAGTTAAGAGGGGGTATTCCCTCTATCGACTTATTTAGAAATTTACATGGTATAATAGGAGAAAATATCACTTATTATTATGATAAACTACTTCTCTTTGTCTCACATGTGGAGGACCCTCCATAGATTTATGTTACGGTTCAATTTCTCATAACTAATTCTTCTGCTTTCTCCATCCACTACTCGATCCACCTCCACTTATTTTCCTTATCTTTATCTATGGGGTTTTTTCATGATTTCAATTTTCTATGTCATGTAAAATAAATTTGTATTCATGTTTCAGTTGATGAAAAAAGAATATTTCCTCCCATAAAATCTAGATATATCCTTGATTATTGATGGCGATATGGTTTCACCATGTCCATGTTAGCGATTCTATGTTTCCCCCTTCGGCAAATCAATTAATTATTGAGTGTTTAATTATTTTAGTATATAATATTATTTTAAATATTCTCAATGATGAATTTTGAAAAGTATATCATATTTTCCATGTTAATTTCATATTATATTATAGGATTTTATGGATTTGAATAATAAAAACATGTGAACCCAATTTGAATTCATATATGATGTTTAATGAAAATACAACTTTTATTTTACTAGAAAATTACTATAAAATTGTTTGTAAAGTGTCTTGGAATTAATCCTAATAAATTAATTATATTCTATTAACAATTTATTCAATAATTAATGGCATGTTTGGTTATGTTTGAGTGCACATATTTCTATAAGCCTAAATTATGTATTTTTATACCATTTAATATTTTCAAATGGTTTATTTAATATTTTAAAAGGGTTATTTAATATAAATTAATATGATATTTAAATATGAAGATTAATGTATAATGATTGATAATTACATTACTTTTTTTGTTATGGAAAGTTTTCTATTTTTAATGTATAATAAATGGTGGGAAATTTAATATGATAGATTTCATGTGATGAAATATTTTTTAAATTATTTAATATTTTTCTTTAAAAGGATTCCTTCACGTGTTAATATGTTTCTCACATGATATAAATCCACTGTGATTAATTATTTCTTTCATTTGAATATAAAATATTTTTGAACTGTGGAATGGATTGAGACTCATGATAATTAATTATAATGTCCCGACATTAAATGTTACATAATATTTAGTTAAGTCAAGAATTAACATTGAGGATAATTTCAGGTTTAAAGATTTAGATAATTAGGCTTTAACTATTACATAATAAAACATATAAATACAATGTGGAAACTTCCAAAAGTATCAATTTCTTCCATAACAATATAACTTTAAAAAATAAACATGGTTTATTTTTATGTTTAATCATCATATATTTTCCTTGAATCCATAATTGACTCTATTATAACGTAAATCCTTTGAAAACATTTTAATCTTGGGATGAGAACAAAAATCTCAGCAAGGGACATAAAAAAATGAGAAAACATTAGTATAGTTAAAACTTAATAACCGGTTCAATTTTATTTAAACGGGTGGAAAAAAACATATTCACATGAACAACACTCTTAATTATTTCTCCATAAAAAAACACATTAACTACTAGCAAGAAAATAGAAATCCTTTAGGTGACTTAGAGAATCATATTCATAAAACCCTTTCAAACATCTTCCAATTGGAATAACCACATGGAAGACTTCAAAATTGGAGATATATAATGGGGATCACCCTTCGTATAAGCTATACAAGGCTAACCCATGAACTATAATGGAGATAAAACCTTTGTTTAAGCTCTTTCAGGCTCACCCATGAGCTATAATGGGGAACAACCCTTCATATAAGCTCTATCATTCTCACCTGTCTCATATAATACTCATGTACCATTTTATAAATAAAGCATGTTGATCACAAAACCCTTTTGAAAAAATCATCTAATCCCATAAGAAAAACATTTACATATAAAAATATAATTTTCATTTAAAATCTCATTTTCAATACCAAGATACCCAAATAAATGGAAAATGTATTTATTTAAAATAAATTAAGGCTTATAGAGGAATCCAAATATCAAATAATGGTTATGACGGTGGAGAAGTCTTTATTGCCGTACACGTTAAAACAAATAACATTACCTTTGTTGTCTTGTAAATAAAGTAAAATGATTTGTATAAAAATATTCCTTTTGAAAACATTGAATGAAATTATAGATAGAAATAAAAAATTTTATAATCCTTTAATATCTATATAAATAATTATGTAAATTAATATCATGAAGACAAAGACTAGATAACTAAATCGTTAAACATTCAAGGTGTCCCATACCACATTGAACATTTAAATATTAATCTCCATGAATTAATAAATAAAATTATTATAGATAAAATATGGATATGAAATTTCACATTGGTCGTATATACACCTTATAAAATAATAGAGGTGCAAATTATCAAGAAATGCCTCAATGAAAGGAGATTGAAACGAAATACCTTACCTTGAATCTAGCTTGTACCACTCATTCTTTAATTTATAGAATAATAAACAGAGGTTAATTTATAATTTATTTATAACTGTTTTAAGGTTTATTATTTATTTTATATCACTTATTACCATGTTATATCAATTACTTAATCATTTGAGTTCATATCAGATGTTTTGTTGAGGCTCAGTACTTGAGTAAAAAATGAACTTGTTTTGATGTAAATTGTCATTGTGGACAAAAGACAATCATCACCAGAATATTATTCATGATTTAAATATCATATTTATACTGTATATATGTATTTAAAATAGTCCATAACATTTGGAGATAATAAATGAAATGCATAGTTCATAGAGATGGTAGATCGTACGTACGCATGAACACTACTTTCATTTATTTTTCATATTAAAAAAATGAAAAGTAAATGATAAATAGGTATGTTATAATTTTATTATAATATATATGTTATATATTTTACATAATTTCATTAACTCCATACTTTATAAGTTTAATGTATGGCATGAACGAGTCATATCACTTTGAGGGGTGGTAGTCCGCACTTCCTCAAATGAAATTATCATATTTACACATTATGGAAAGCATAAAGGTATCATATAAAAAATATAGAAGCATAGATAAAATATAAATATATTATATATTATATATAAATATAGTTCAATCATAATATTCCACCATTAGAGGTGGCATGATAAAATTGAGTAATCATCATTTCGTAAGGTAGTAGTTCGTCGTACAGAGAAACATTATGTTCTTATCCATTAGATGGATTTGTGTGTAATTTTAGTTCAAATAATTCACATAAAAACATACTAGTATATTAATAATATTTTTTTTTATTTAATCTTAAAATAATAATATCATATTTAGTGAATATGTAAAATACAGGGAAGGAACTTTAGAGAAGATTCTACCTATAAAACGAGTAACTCCTTTTGATTTAATCCAAAAGGATTTCTTGAATTCCCTTAATACCAAGGTGAAGATTCTAGGATGAAGGGAAGAATGTTGGGAGATTATTTTATAACAATTTGTATTATCCAATTGGCTGGAGAGGTGTGAGTATGTTGGTAGAGGTGATTTTCTTTTATAAGAGGGAGGAGGGGCGCTTTACAAAATTTTTGAAATATTATTTTATTATAAATTGATTATCATTTTCAAAAGTTCCCAAACTCATTCATTTAAAATAGAAGATGATTCTGGGTCGACATCCTCACAACCAATTATTTTTAGATAGGTTTAGGTAATGAAATTAACCTTATCTTTTAGTATTAACCCTAAGTTAAAAACATTAACTCTTACAATGTCTTCTTGTATTGTCATACTATATGGTAACTATAGTTACTCTAAAACGACAAGTGAACCGTAAGTGAATCATTAATAACATTTTTAACATTATAAAAGTCATCTGGACTAATCATATATTTTTAGGACTATTTTATCATTTAATAAAATAGTATTTGTTTTAAAAAAATCATATATGTCAATTTTGATACAATTTAGTAAGTATTTTTTTAAAGCCATAACAACATGATTCCTATGAAAAAATGAATTAAATCAAATATAATATGTCAATTTCTTCCATAATTTTTTATGGAATACGAATAATAAAATTACATTTATTTTAATAATTATATTATCATTTACTTGAATCCTTTATTAATGAAGAAATCACCGCATCATCATTGTGTCATAATTAAATTCATTTATTTAAAGTCTAAAAATTGTAAATAAAATATATTGATGTATGAAATATTTTTACCTTTATAGTTAATATTTATAGTTTAATAGATCACTTACATAACCCTCTATAAAAAAAATTTCTAGTAAAAGATACTCGTTTCTGTTATATTTCTTTTTTCTTTAAATTAAAAATTATAAAATGTCATTTTCACACCCAAGTGGCTCCCAAATGAAAACAATTTTACCTAAAGATGATCATGGTCAGAAATAATTAATCAAATAGGATTATGAAACGTTTCAATGTAGTTTTATATTATTATAATATTATTTTTTATCCTTACTTTCTTGATTTACTCTTTAACCATGGTAAATAAAAATAATTACCGAAGATACTATTAATAATGTTAGAAAAATAAAAGGTACCTTTTTAAAATTATTGAATTTTATTACTCCAAATATGGATTCATTTTTTCCAAATTAAATACATGGAAATTTTAGTAATTAATTTAAATTTAATTCCTATTGTCAGAACCAGAAAGCGTGTTGTTAAAAAGTAAAAACTATCAAAAGATTGATGTGTGTTTATATCCAATTAAAATGAAAAAATCACTTAAAATGACTAAAATTGGATTAAATGATAAAAATATATAACATTTATAATTTTAAACCATTAAATTAATTTTTTTATCCTAATAAATTATCTCGATGGAAAAAGTTTTTTTAAATTAAAATTTAGAGTTTTTTACTATTCATCAAAACATGATAGTTATCAGAAAAATATCAAAAATTTATCCAAATTAAAATTTGATTTATATCTGAAAAATAAGAAGTTTATTTTTTCCAATAGAACATATAAAGGGGTCAAAAAATAAATTAAAAAATTTTTCTCCATCAAAAGGCGTAAAAACTGTATTTTTAGAAAAATACTTCTTTTATCTGATAAATTGAATTTTATCATATATCATATCTATAAAACATATCATATGAATTAAACAAATTGCATTGAATTTATATAATATATATTTTAACTAAATTAAAATCCATAAAGAGTGATATGATTTTATAAATAAATTATTCTCTTTTTAAATAGTTTTTCTTAAAAACACATCCTTTATATTCAATTAGTTTTTATTTCCATTTTTAATAAATTTGGTAACCAATGAATCATTATTTAAACATTTTTAAACTATATTATCATAATTTAGTCTATAATATTCATTCCCACCATTCTAATGGATAGGTTATAATGATAACATTTAAATAATAATATTTAATTTTTAGTTTATACTCGATGTATCATATCTTTTATACTACAGAACATTGTGTTTATTTGTTAAAAATCAAGATTTCACATCATTCAACCCTTTTGGGAATTTCAACCTTGAAATTTTAATATTTGGCTATGTAACTTCAATAAAAAATCCCAAATCTGAAAAAGGGTTAATAAAACTACCAATTTAAAAAAAAGACAGAAGCACAAAGGTCACTTGAGATAACAAAAACTAGGATTCAATGTAGGAAAACATGGATATAGAATAGAAAACTAACCAAAAATTTCTGATGGAGAGTTATAGAAAAAAGATCAGGAGAAATTTAACAACCATAAAACTATAAACTTGTGATGGGTTAAACAATATTTAATTTCCCAGTAGGAAAAGTAAACAGACAACCTTTTTGTTTTTAAGTATTTTTCATATAGTTGGTGAATTTATTTATGAGTGTGACTGAGAACATAAGGAAATATAATTACTTTATGTATTTCTATTTTATAAGCACAATTTCATCCTCATAATATTCCCATAATATGATGTACATCCCTAAGAATTACCTTAAGTATAAAAGATCACATAGACCATAAAGGATGTCAATATCTTAAAACTGAGGTAAAAATGTAAAGGCATACTTCCACATAAACATAACCCCACAAAACATCTCCCAGAAAGGACCTTAAATTTTTTATCACATCACATAAAACCTTAGAAGGTGTTTCTAAAACCTTTAACTTATGGTTATAATTCAAAAATACCAGTGTCTCAGGAGATTCCATCACTTTACAAAATATCTCAACGTAAACTATAGCAGCAACAATAGATTTTCCCAAAACTTTTTATTTCCAATAATACTGGTTCCCTCCATAGGTATTTAACTTCAGACACTTATTTTCATAATATCCCAAATCATTTTAGCTAAATCATCTTACTATAGAATGGCTATCAGTTATCTCATTATTGGACTGTTCAAAACCCTTTTCTTTGTAGTCATAAACCTTGTGACCAAACTTACCATACTTATAACACTTTATATGTCCTGACATAAATTACCCAAAATTTATTTTACCACACTTTGAACATGTTTTGGGTTTACCTCTATAATTATTAGTTGGTTGATTCTCTATTTCTTGGTACCTGGACCGTTTCTTACACTTATCATCTTGTGGAACAAAAGTGTTGGAAAACTCCATTTCAACTTTCTCAACTCAGCAAACCACCTTTTTATTAGTTTTAAAATCATTGGAGAAAAAATCTTTTCTTAGAACCAATTTCAATCCTGAGTAAAATCTTTTAATTTTACTATAATTGTCTCAAATAAAATCTAAAACATACCTGGAAAATTTTGTATAGTTTACTTCATATTCGGAAACTGAATCATCATCCTTTTTTTACTTACAAGAATTGTCTCTCCATCTATATCCAAACAAACTTAGGGAAATATATATTAAACAAAATATCATTAAAATCTTCCCATTCCATGGAATCAAGATCATTTTTCTCTATAGTATTCTTAACTAATAACCATCATCGATTAACATCACCTTTAAAATGATATATGTAAATAGTTAACTTCTAACGTTCTAAAAAATCCCAAGACTTCAAATATATTATCTAGGGTATTGATCCATCTGTTAGCTACCACTGGGTAAGATGATCCATTGAATTATGGGGGATGTTACCTCATAAAATTTTCTATTACTTACATATTATTCTGTGGTTGAGTTGGATGATCTCTTACATAGATACAACTACCATTTATAGCCTGAGCTAACAGCTCCATTACTGCAACAAAATGATCAGTTCCAATTCTCACCACCTCATGTTGTTGATTTGAAAGGTTGTCTTCCTCTCTATACCTTCCCATTACAGCATTCATATTTACTATATAGAAAACCATTATGAATAGGCATAGTTTAGATAAAGCTACAAGGTAATATTAAAATACTACATCATTTAAACTTAATGATAATTTAAAATCCTCTAAAGGAATGAAATTAACACCATCCTAACCTCAAGAGTTATCTAAACTGACCTTTGATACCAACAATAAGGCATAGGTTATAAATGTTACTTAATCTTGAGTTATGTCAAGAATTCACATTGAGGATCATTTTTGGTTCAGATATTTAGAGAATTAAGACATAACTATTACATAATAAAAACATAGAAATACAAAGTGGACACTTGTAATAATATTTATTTCTTTTATAACAATAAAACTTTTAAAAAGAAACATGGTTTATTTTTATGGTTAATCATCATATATTTTCCTTGACTCCATCCTTGACTCTATTCTCCCTTAAATCCAGTGAAAAAAATTTAAAACGTAGGATGATCATGAAATTATCAATAAAGGAAATAAAAATAATGAAAAAACATTAGTCTAGTTAAAACCTGATAACCCTTTCAATGTTTTTTGAGTGGATGAAACAAAAAATTTCAAATAAATAACCACCATTATATTTTATCAATGAAAAAAACACTAAAACCAATAACAAGAAAATAAATATTTTTTAGGTTACTTAGATCATCATATACATAAAACCCTTTCAAACATCTTCTAATTGGAATAACTATATGGTCGAATTCCAAATTGGATATCTATAATGGGGATCCCCCTTCGTATAAGCTATATCAAGATCACTCATGAGCTATAATAGGGATCAACCCTTTGTATAAGCTGTTTTAGGATCACCTGTGATCTATAATGGGGATCAAACCTTCGTATAAGAAATATCTAGCTCACCCGTCAAATATAATACCCATGTACCATTTTATGAATAAAACAGGTTCATCACAAAACCCTTTTGAAAAACTGATCTAATCCCATATGAAAAACATTTCCGTATAAAAATACCATTTATATTTTAGATCCAATTTTCAATACCAAGATACAAAAATAATGGAATAAGGGATTTATTTAAAATACATTAAGGCTTATAGTAGAATCCAAATATTAAATAATGGTTACGACAACAGAGAAGTTGCTATCGTCGTATACTTTAAAACAAATTACATTATTTTTATCATTTTGTAAATAAAGTAAAATAATTTTTATAAAATATTCCTTTTGAAAACATTTAATGAAATTCTATATAGACATAAAATTTCATTATAATACTTTTATATCTATATAAATAAATATGTAAATTAATATCATGAAGACAAAGATGTGATAATTAAATATTTAAACGTTCAGGGTATCCCATACCACATTGAACATTTAAATATTAATCTACAAGAATTAATAAATAACATTATTATAGATAAAATATTTATATTAAATTTCATAGTGGTTATATATACATCTTATAAAATTATAGAGGTGGATATTATCAAGAAGTACCTCAATAAAAGGATATTGTGACGAAATCCCTTACCTTAAGTCCGAATTGTTCCGTTCATTCTTTAATTTCATGAATAATAAAATTAGGTTATTTTATAATTGATTTAGAATTTTTTTAATGTTAATAATTAATTTTATATCACTTATTACCATGTTATATCAATTAGTTAATTATTTGAGTTCATATCAGATGTTTTGTCGATACTCGATACTTGAGTAAAAAAGAACTTGTTTTGATGCAAATTGTTCATGTGGTCAAAATTATATCATCACCATAACATTATTCATGATTGAAATACCATATATATATATAGTATATATGTATTTAAAATAGTTCATAACATTTGGATATTCTAAATTAAATGCACCGTTCGTGGAGACGGTTAGTCGTACGTACACATGAACGCTACTTTCATTTTTTGTCAAATTAAAGGAATGAAAACTAAATGATACATAGGTATGTTAAAATTACAGTATAATATATATATATTATATCCATTACATAAGTTTATTAAATCTAACTTTTATATGTTCCATGTATGGAATTAGAGAGTCATATCACTTTAAGGGGGCGGTAGTCTGTACTTCCTCAAATGAAATTATCATATTTACACATTAGGGAAAGCATAAAGGTATGTCGTAAATAACAATATAGAAGAATATAGACAATATAAATATATAATAGAGTATATATAAATAAATTTCCATCATAATTTCCACCTTTATAGGTGGTAGGAGGAAATTGAACAATCATCATTTCGTGAGGAAGTAGTTTTCCGTACACAGAAACAATATGTTTCTATCCATTAGATTGAGGTGTGTATAATTTTAGTATAAATAATTCCCATGAAAATATAATAGTATTTTGAGGATACTATAGTTATTATGTAATTATGAAATAATAAGATCATATGGAGTGAATAAGAAAAATAAAGGAAAGGAACTTTAGAGAAGACACTACCTCTAAAATGGGTAACTCTTTTTGATCTAAAGAAAAATACATTCTTGAATTTCCTTATGAAAAAGGTAAGGATTTTAGGAGGAAATTAAGGATGTTGGGAGATTATTAGAGTATAATTTGGTTGTGAAAATGGGCTTGATATATGTGATTAAGTGGGTAGAGTTGATTTCCTTTAATAAGAGAGGGGAGGGGTACTTTAGGAAAGTATTGAAATATTATTTTATTATAAATTGATTTTCGGTTTCAAAAGGTCACAAAATAATTTATTTAATAGATAATATGATTTTGGGTTGTATTAATCTAAATAAACAGATTTCATACAAGTTTATATTACAAAATTATCCTTATCTTTTAGCTTTAACCCTTAGTTGAAAATATTAACTCTTACCATGTATTCTTGTATACTCATAATATATGGAAAATATAGTAACTATAATGTTAAATTATAACAATAAGTGGAAAATTAATGAAATTTAGAACATTATATAATTCATTGGGCCTATTATTATAAATTTAAGACTATTATATCATTTAATAATATATTATTTTAAAAAAACCCATTTATGTCTAATTTGATACTATTTAGTAACTGATTTTTGTTAAAGCCATTAAAATTGATTAATTAGAAAAAAATACATTAAATAAAATCTAATATTTCAATATCATTCATAAATTTTTTTGTATGGAATCAAAATTATTAAATTACATTTATTTTAAAATTTATAATATGATTTATTGGAATCCTTTATTAATGAATCAATCACTGAATCATCATTGTGTCGTACATAATTTTATTTATTTATTGACTAAATATTTTAAATAAAATATCATGATGTGGTACAACTTTTTATATTTCTAGATAATATTTAGAGTTGAAGATCTCACTTATATAACCCCATATAATTTTTTTTAGTAAAGGATACATGTTTATGTAATATTTCCTTTTTCTTTAAATTAAAAATTATAAAATGTCATTTCCACAACCAAGTGTCTCCAAAATGGAATAATTTCAGGCTAATGATGATCATTGTCAGAAATATATCATACAATAGGATTAGGACACATTTTAGGGTAGTTTTATATTATTATAATATTATTTTTTACCCGTATTTAACTGATTTACTCTTTTAGCATGGTAAATAAAAAATATTATTGAAGTTAGTATTCAAAATGTTCACAAATAAAAGGTAAATATTTTAAAAATTTAAAACTTTTGATTCCAAATATTTAATAAAATTTTCCAATTTCAACAGACATAAATTTTAAAAATTAATTAAAAATTAATTCTCATCGTCAAAACCGAAAAATGTGTTTTTAAGTAGTAAAAACTATCAAATGACTGACGTGTGTTTATATCCAATTAAAATGTGAAAATACTTAAAATAAAAAAATTTGATTAAATGATAAAAATATATTCCATTAATACTTTTATACCAGTAAATAATATTATTTAACCATATAAATTATCTCAATGAAAAAAGTTGTTTTCATTTAAAATTTAGATTATTTTTACTATTTATCAAAACAAGATAGTTAAAAAAAAATATAAAAAATTCATCCAAAGTAAATTTTTATGTCACTATTCTAAATAAAAATGTTATTTTTCTAAATATAACATATAAAAGTATCAAAAAATAAATTTAAATAGGTTTCTCTATCAAAAGGTGGTAAAAATACATTTTTAGAAAAATACTTTTTTTTTCTAAAAAATTGAATTTGTCCTTATATTATATCTAGAAAAAAAATAAGATGAATTTAAAACATTACATTGAATATATATATAATTTATTTGTCATTAAATAAAAAACCATAAATAGTGATGATTTTATAAACAAAATTATTCTCTTTTTAAATAGGTTTTCTTAAAAACAAATCCTCTATATTCAATTGGTTTTTATTTCCATTTCTAATAAACTTGGTAACCAATTAATCATTATTTAAACATGTGAAAACCATATTTTTATAATTAAGTTGATACTATTTATTTCCTCCACCCCAATATCTGGGTTATAATAGTAACATTTAAAAAATAATATTTAGTTGTACGTTTATGCTCGATGTAGGATATCATATATGATATTGATCATAGTGCTTATTTCTTAAAAATAAATATTTTAAATTAATTTTTAGATAATGCTGGAGAATGATATTTATAAACCACTAGACATAGGGGATGTGAAATTCCTACTATATATTTATTTTTTCCCAAATATAGGAACACACCAGCACATTGTATATTTTTCCTACTGGATACCACTATATTTATTTTTATTCGCAACATGTGAGTGTTTTAATGAATGATGATATTCTATATAGTGAATATTGTAAGATTTTGGTTTTTACATTCATATTATCTTTTTTTATCCACCATGTATCACTCAAGGTTAATCCTATTATGAGTTTGTGATACTCGGGACTTGCATACTTTACATGTATGATATGTTTTCTATCCTAAAATATTATTTAATTTTAATCCCCATTTTTTTTGTCCTTAATTTAAAATTCAAAGTTATATTTTTTATTATTTAGATAGAAATAATATGTATATTATTTTAAAGAAATTCACTTTATATGATATATGATATATTCCTTCGAGGATTTATCTCACAACATTCACACAAACCCTATTTTGTATGTTGACCTGTATTTCTATATTAATTTTTTATGAAAATATTGATATTTTCGGTTACTTGGTATGCACTATGGGTTAGGTTTGTAATTTTTTAAAGGGGTCATGCAGGTTTTCCATTTTACATGAGTAATTAGGTGTGTATTTTATTTTTTAAATTTTTGTTCTAGATTTGAAGAATTATTTAATTTATAAATATATTTTTATGATATACTTTGTCATTTTTTAATTTAGATTATCTTATTATCATTATTTTTTCCAATAATTGTTAATTAACTCCCATTAGTCAAATCAACACCCTTACCACTTGATACTAGCCTAGGATGATCATAAATGCTCGTAAATCCTAGTTATAGGTCTGCTCAAATACAACTTACTGATAGACGATTTGGTTCTTATAAAATGGTATCAATACTAATAAAATATAAAGCATTGTGATATGTTCATTTGTGAAAATAATGTGAATTTTGTAAAATTGTATTTACTTTATCAATTTAGACATGGTATACTTACAAAATTATTTTTTTATTAACTCTAAAAAATATATTCAATAGATAAAAAAAATTTATAGACAAGAATGAAACATCATCATCAAATTTTGTTTTATTAACAATTCCTGGAACTGAAATGATTATATTTGGAAACTTCAGAGACATGCATTTGAAAAATATGATTATTATAAAATGAGGAAAATAATATGTGATGGATAAATAATTCTTAACAATACACTATAGATAAGTATAGTTAAAAAATAATTATTCTAATAAAATTGATACTAAATATTCTATTGATTTAACTATATTAATGCTTTTTACTATGGATCCCATGATTTGAAAGTCTTTGGAACATTGATCCTACAAAGATAATATAAAACTAAACATGCTATGTTTAGAATAATCTATTCAAAAGATATAAAAAGGTTCAAAATCACTCTATTAGTGTAACATTATTGAGGGTGGATTTTAATCATCTCATGTACTCATTATAATTGTTCATTTTAGTGAAAATGATATACATAAATAACCATTAATTATTGATATATCCATATATTTTATTTAATAATCCCTCACCTTCAAATTTTGATTGTTCACTGTGAAATATTACAAGAATGGTTTAAAAAAATGAATTCTTGATCTCCTTAATATATTAATTATTATATAACTAGATATTAGAGGATAAAGATCAATTATTATAACAATGGTATAAATATAAAAGACATCACATAATAAAAAATAAGATAATTTAGTGAAATTACTCATCAACATGTTTTAAACTGATCAAAGGGGCTCCCCAAGAATGAAAGTATTTTCATTATAAAAAGCACAACAATTAGAGGCAGATGTTACCATGATACATGACATGGTATAAGAAAATCCAAAGTGAGTCCAAATTATGTATAATGGTTATATAATTAAATTATTTTGTTAAGCGTATGGAAAAAAATTATAAATTAAAAAATTAAATATGAATAATATTTCAAATGAGAGGAAGTATTAATAGAAAAATACATGAGTATTTCATTCATGTTGGGAACTAAATGGTTGTTACATTTGGGAATTGGAAAATATTTTTACGTCACTGCTAAAAAAATAATAATTAAATATATTTATTGCCTTCCATTATCAATTTTGTTCCAATAGAAATAATTTTTAAATATTTATTACTATGAATAATAAGTTATTGATATTTTTTATAAAATTTTATTATAAAGTTATAATTTTATTACCTGATTGAAAACAAGAGATGTATAGAAATTTCTTAGGCATAGTTAAAGAGTTTTTCAAAGTTATTTTCTAAAATATGTGGGAAAGCATTCCACCTCAAAAGTATTATATTATGAATTAAAAATATTTAAATTCATAATATTACTCAATACACATAGAAAAAAACATAATATGTGATTATTAATAATTAATTTATTAAATTTTGTTTAAAATGGAATTTAATTTATTTTTTAAAACAATTGAATTATTTTTATAAATATATATTTTACAGAAAATATATTTTCTATGAGGATAGTGGTAGTATGTTTTCACTTGGAGTGGTTATTAGTGTAACCAAAAATAATTATTCTAGTATATTATAAATTGTATTTGACATTAAATTATAATGTATTTTATCGTATGTTTTTTTGAAATGAGAATAATATAAAGTGTTTTGTATAAATTTTTAACCAAATTATCCCAAAATATTTTTTGTTACAATTTTTCATGTATGAGGATGATTAACATTAAATGAGTTCAATTTATCTAAGTATATATTATTTTTAACATGTAAATATAATATGTTTCTGAAACGATCTATATAAATAAAATAAAAAATGGAGAAGAAGAGGATTATGAATCCTAACAACACTATTAAAAAAATTACTAATTCATAGATATTAACCCAATAAATTTCTTTAGTTATAGTATTTATTAGATAGTCATAACTAATGAGACAAAAACAAAAATTATTTTCTTGGTATAACAAACCTATAAGAGTTTTAAAAACATAAGGAATGTATTTTTTTATATGGTATGGGATGTAATTGGACTATAATTTGAGTAATATTTTGTTAATATTATTAAAAGATTTTACAAATATAAAAAATATAGCATGATATCAGAAATAAATCATTAACATTATCATTAATTTATGGTGGTCGCATATATTATATATAGTAAAATTATAATTAACCCCTCAAATTCTAACATAAACTTATCATCAAACAACAATAGATATTAATTAATAAAGACCAATATTATATGAATAGAGTTCCTATAATTTTCTCCAATAGAGGAGCCCTAAGACCCTCTACATCATTACTCCAATTTCCATGACTATGTGTTTTTATGGAAAAATTTCCTATACATGTGTATTAAACAGTGTTAGTGGTGGTGGAATTGGATTTGTTTCATGGGATTATATTATATCTATAGAAGTATTGTACAGTATATTATATACCCAGTTATTGGCTGGGATCCTTTTCCTTATTATGCATTATTGGATTTAGTTCTTTTTTATATTATTCTATTTGTTTTTTGGGATACCCTACTTTTGTGACTTCCATTAATATTAAATTTTCAATATTTCTAAAATGGTGTACATAGATTTAAAAATCATTTCATTAATCATTAGAAAAACTTTTTTACAAATCCTAATGCATCCACAAGAATTAGTGAATAAGTGACATGTCTAGGGTTTCTATATAAATATACCTCAATCTTAAGGGTTAGTGGTTATATTTAAATTAAATATCTATTTATGTTATTCTATTTCATCATTGTAGTGTTACTTTATTTTGAGATGGAGCCTTAACCCCTGATCAGTTCACGTGTTCACTATTTTAACCTGAAAATCGAATATTGAAAAATATTAAAATATATGAGTTTGTAATATGATACTTTGATATCTCTAATAAATGGTAATTATGGAGTATTATATATTTTAAAACCATTTAAATAATATCTTGAATTTGGTTTAATATAGAAATATAAAATTTTATAATAAGTCCATAGAGAATTTATTTTCTTCATTGCAACCCATTTTTACACTATTTAGTGTGATGTACACTATATCTTTCATATGATACGTGGAAATGTTTTATATTGAATCTATATTAAATATTATTTACTATAAACCTATCAAGATAAGAATCATATTTTAATACATTTCTTCTATTATCCATTACTTTGTGTAATTCCTAGAGTTGTTGGATATATTGATAATAATGTCATTAGTTGAGGTTTAACCATGATAGGATTTTTTCTATCACATGAAATGTATTAATTTTGGCTATTCCATTAAGATATACCAAAAGTGTGTAAATACTTACCTATATAAAATAAATGGGATGAAAATACATTTTTGGGGGGATTGAATGTGATGTGATCATTCATATAGGTGAATAACATATGATGTTCCCGTATGATTACTTAATCACAAACTAGAAACTAATAATATCAGTAGAATATATAAAATTTAAATAATCCATATATCATAGTAACTAGATGTATTATAAAATGTGATTACATATTTTATGAATATTATATATAATACAGATAGAAGATACAAGTATAGTGATAATTGTAATTGATGTATGTCACAATAAATTAAATTAGATCCATACGATCACTTATATTTTTCTAGGGGAATATCATTTAATATAAATATTTATTAGATAATTCATAATTTTCTTCGATGGTAGAAATCATATGGCATCACACGTATTCGTTAGGCGAACGTGGATGAATTTTTAGCACTATTTGTTTGAATAATTTTTTTTGATTTACCTTATTAATGGTTTGGGGTATATTTAAAAAGTATTCTTCAGATATATTTTTACATTTTTTTGATATAATGTAACATATACTAGAAATGAACGATAGAGTCTCTAAAAGTTGTATTATAGAATCTGAAATAGATTTTTTGGATATAGTTTCACATGGTTTTATATATTATGGTACATAAGAAGTATTTTGTCAAAGTATATGTGGATTTAGATAAAATTGGGGACTCATAGTATTATACAATAAGTCTAAATCATTGAATTGTCTTTTAAATAATATCATGGTTACAGTTAGCCTACAACATGAAATAGTGAAGGTTACTAAGTCATGATTTTATGTATATAAGTGTATACATTATAAAATAATCCATGAACTAGGTATGTTATTTGACCTAAACTATCATGGAAGGTTAAGATTATAATATATTGATATTTTTATGATTTTTAATTTTCTAATTATTAATTTATTATTACAAATCCATGGATTAAAATATAATCATTGTAAAAATATTTTCAACATTTCAAATTTATTTTAAACATTTTAATCATAAACAAATGTATATGAAATGTTTGATTTCTAGGAAATATCCTCACAATAAAATATAAAGAGAATCAATATTTACTTAGTTTTTATATGTGGTTTGTGATGGTTGATCTATAAAACTCATAAATTAGAACACTCTATATATATGTGAATAATTTTTTAGTAAACTACAGGGAAAATGGTATTATTGAAAAGAATTATGATATTTATAAAAACATATCAATTTCATTTGGAAAAGAGGTAATTCTACTTATAAGAAATCAATATCAATATCATATCATAAGAGCCTAGATATATAAATATCATTTAAGAAAAAAAAATTTATCCATTAACATCAAATAAATTATATTAAGTGGATGGATCATTGGACAAGTGGGTATTGGTTAATTATTTCCTCAAACACTATATACGTGTCTTCATATACAAAACCCTATAGAAATTACATTCAATTTCTAATAATTTTCTTGATTCCATTTTATTCATTAGTTATTTCATCAGAAATTGATATGTATAATAAATATCTTTATAAAGGATGACATATAACAATAATGAAAAATGTATTTATCCCTAATTATTGATAATATTGATTAAATGGTCATTTTATCTCTTTTGTGGATAATTAAAATTATAAATTTTTATTTTATTGATATTACATCATTAATGATCACTGAAAGTGATTTGTAATATCCCAAATAAAAGTATCAAAGTTTCGAAGGTAGTAGATTTAAATATAAAATAGTTGGATTTGAAATTAATAGTTCAATAAATTGAAATGATCCCACTATTATATGAACATATTAAAATGTTTTAAATTTATCACATTATAAATACAAATATAATTTTTTGAGTTAGTATCATTGACTTGAGTAATAATATATAAAATGAGAAAAAATAAAAAAGGGCAGTATAACATATGGGGGATTCATGAAATCCATTTTTTCTTTTATTTTTTAATATATAAATAGTGTTACAAATATGAAGACATCATTTTCTCCATGGAATTCATAGAATTTTTCATAACATATTCATTTCCCACTTAGATAATTATTCATCCATGGTAAACAAATATAAATATCTTATATATTTCAAGGAATAGTCTCCCACAAATGAGATATATATATATATATAATCACAATGTCAATTATAAAATAGTTTTACAAACCTTTAACATTATATATATATATAAATCTATTGTGTGTTTAATAAAACTATCTTTGAGATCCCATGTGAAATCAGTTTTTTTATGTTCTATTACTATTTATTAAATGAACACACTATAAGAAAAAAGATTTATATTACATATATGATCATAAAATACATTACTAAATTAACATTAAATTATTGTACAATTAAAAGGGAAAAAGTTATTAATTTGTTTGATTTTATGGAGGTTTGTGTTAAACCATTATTATAGAATTTTATTCCGATATGGTCAGGTGACAGTGCACTACCATAAAGAGGAACTAAAATAGTTTTTTTTGAAACAAAAACTATAAAACATTATTCCCATATCTGGTTAGTTAAATTGATCACCAACGTATCAATGTAATGGAATGAGAAAATTTATATAGATGAATAAAGGCATATGATTTTCACAAATTCCAAATACTATTTTTATTGAGTGTAAAGTACTTATTGTCTAATAGTTTTGATCACACTATCTGTACTCATAACATATTACAAAAAGAGAATATAGGTTTATGATGGTCTTAAACTCCTCATACAAGAAATATAGTGACATGCATCATGAATTCAATAAATAATTTACTTTATTCCTCATGTTTATATATATTTAGATCAATGGTACACTAAGATTATTCACTCCAAATATTACTCAATCCTTTACTGAACACTATTTGTAATGTTTGTTTAAATATAAAAATGAATGATTATTATATGAATGTAAAATGTATCATTTTTTATAAGTAGTCTCCAACATAGTGTATTGGTATATTTAATGGTGTGATCAGGATGACGTCATCTAGTTAAATGATTTAATGCTAGATATGGATCTCTATCTACACATTTACTGAAATGTTTCTGATTTTATAGGTATATCATGAATTTGTAACCATTGAATAGTATATTTGGAAACATTGTAGATATCCACTACTACAGAATTAAAATGAATAGTCTAATTATAATTTCATCCATGCACTTGGTTTATAGAAAGGATTCATTTATCTATAGGATTTTTTAACTGGTTTCCCATAACTCATAGTGGATAATCCATGGCATATTTAACTGCCAATTATAGAACCATAATCAGTCATAATTTCAGAAGTTACTACTCAATCAATGGAATATGGGAAAACCACCATTTCTAGTTTGGGTGTTCTTATGGTCTAGGTAAGGAATTCATGTGAGAAAAACTTTTTCCATAATCATTTTCCAATTATTTCATCATATTTGTTTAAACCATTCTAATCACATTATTTTCAATGTATCATCATCATATAAAAATTAATTGTTTTCATAATTTATTCGTTATTCTTATTCTATATAAAAAACAAATATTCTCTCACTTGTAACAACCAAATAATTTACAATATTTTCTTTTTAGAAACAATTTTATTTTTTTATTATTTCTTTATACGCAACACTATTTTGGCTTGTGTTGCATATAATATTGAGTTCCTTCAATAGTATATAAGACACACATGACCAAGAATTGAATTGTATATAATATCCTGAAACATTATGATATATTTATTTTTACATTATATATTCAATAATTGTTTGTGACATTTATCAAATAGATTTGATAGTCATGTTATAAGAATAAATCCAGTTTTACGAATAAAATGCTGTATTTTTCTAATTCTATCTTTGCCGCCTTTTAATGGAACACCTATTTTAAAACAAAATTTTTACCATTATGTAATTTATATTTTTGAATATAAAATTAATTTTTAATTATTAATGTAAATATTTTCTTATGGTGTTTTTTTTATTTTTTTGAGAAGTTTAATTTTAAAAAGAATAGTGAAAATTCAACATTTTTATTTAAAATTTGCTTTTCATTAAAATAGTGATTAATGTTATGTTATATTTTAAATTGTAATTAAATTCAAAATAGATCAATTATAAATTTATTAATCCAATTTAAGTTATTTGAAGCATTTTTTACTGAATTTAGATATAAACAATTAGTTTACTTTTGAACATTTCCACATTAAAAACCCACTTTCTCAACACAAATATGGGATTATATTTAAATTTAACTTTCAAATATTATGAAATGAATTTGAAAAAATGGATATAAATAGTTGGAATAATTATAATATTTATATTCTAATAATATCTACATATTGTTTTTTCCCAAATTGATTAGTGATTGTAATTGAAATTAATTACATCAATTAGGGTTAAAATTTATTTACATAGTGGTTAAACTTCAAGATTACGTGAAATAATGAATGAGACACTTGTCTAAAATCCATTTTCTTCCCATATGTATTAATATTAACTATTTTTTGAAATTTTATGTTTTATTGGAATAATATTCCATGAAATTGTCCTATATAATATGTTAAGTAAGTAAAAAAGAGAATAAAGGAACATTCCTTAACTTTTCCATTTATAAAGATATGAAAAAAACACCACATTTTCAATCATACCTGTCAATTTGAAAGATAAATAAGTTATTTTTATCAAAATTATTTATTATAAAATTTTATAGAATAATTAATTATTTAAAAATTTATGAAACACTAATTTAGTGATTATTTAGTTAATAATACAATAAAATAAATGATAATAAAAATATTAAAAGTCATGAAAATTTAAATAATTATTATGTTCCAGTATATTGTTATAGAAATAAGTCATGTTACATAAAAGTGAACTTAATATATTTTAATTTCATAATTTTTTGATATTTTTCAATTTAAATTAACTAAATAGTGTATAAATTGACATTGATATCCTTTTATAATAAATTATATTTTATTTAAAAATTTAAAATACACTAATAATCCTATATTATGAAAATTTATTTTTAAATTTTAAAAAATATAAAATGGGGTCTATTAAAGGACCAATTGATCTTTTAAAATTAACATATTGACCCCTAAATAGTAAAAGTATTGTTATCATGGTTAATGTTAAAGCGGTGTTTTTTTCTCATTACATGCGCTTCTGTTAACATTAATTTCAATTTTTTTTATTTTTTAAATTATATATCATATTTAAAACTTATTTCTTCTATATTTTATAAGGAATATAACTTTAATTTAGTATTTTTGGTAGAATTAAATAGGCTAGGAAACTAGTTACCTTAATAAAAACCAAAATATTGAATGTTTGGAAATATAGAATTTGAGGAACAAAATTATAAAAAATCACTTATTTTTGTGTGCTGGAGGTTTTTATAGACCATATATTCAATTTAATCAATTAATTTTAATTTTTTTTGAACATTAGGTAAGGGAGACCTACTAATAGGGTTTACATTTTTATATTTACAATAATTTAACTCCACCTCCACTACAAAAAAGTATTCACTCTTCCCCATCATCACACCAATCAAGCCACCTATTCTAGTCTAAAAACTCACCAAATATGCTACCAAAATCTCTCCCCTAATACTATAATCCTATTTTTTTAATAAAAAAAACCATGGAATGATTTTGGTATAAATAAAAAAGAGTTACTCAAAGAAGTGGTAGCATTCTTCAACGAGCTCTTTTGTTTTTTTAATTATCCGCCACATCAATTATTATAATATATTTCTTATATAATAACCTTAGTCTAATAAAAATACTTATATGTTTTTATATTTAGGTTATAAAAAACACCTTTACACAATTTTATCAAATGGGATAACCATCATCATTTGTGTGTACGATAGAGTACCACCTCACAAACCGATGTCGATCATTCTTCCATTAAAACCTTTAAAGGCTGTTAATAATTATGTATTTATAATTTATGTATGGTATATAATATATTTATAAGATATTTATAATTCTGGAAATTTTATATAACACAAAACTCCATGCATTACCTTATATGGGAATATGATAACATAATTTGTGGATGTCTGGACAACCACCTCCTCAAAGCGATGTGATGCATTCAGTATTTACATGGAATGAATTATGTATGGTTTAAATATTAATAGATATATAGTGTAAATGTATATCATTTAATTTTCATTCTTTTAATACATCATTAAAATGGAAACAATGTTCACGTGTACGTATCACTTACAATCTCCATGAATGATTCATTTTATTTCCCATCTCAAAACCTTATAGATTACTAAAATAAAAATATATTGAATATATAAATTTTTTACTATATGGTTAAAATTACTGATATTATTAAATAATGATTTGTGTAATAGGAACAAAAATAACAAGTAACAATATACTCAAAAAAGAAAGAAATTAACACCCGAAATGATGAAAATGATAAATTATTATTAATGAATGGGTAATTATATGTTATAAAAGGTTTCGATATGATATAACAATATATAATATGGTTCTAGTAAAATTTAATAACATTATTAAAACCAGTATTCCATAAGTTAAAGATAATTCAAAAATATGTTTGAAAGGAAAGGGATTTCATCTCAATTTTCATTTCATTGAGACTTATTTGTTATTATACACCATTTCTCTTTATTATTGTGTATATTATAATCCCTATTAATTTAATATCACAATTAAATAATAATTCACAGTATTTTATTTTTCACATTAAACTATCTCATCCAATGGGTTTTGACATGAATATTACCACGTGGAAAATCTTATCTTTTTAAATATCATTTTTTTGTGGTTATTAACTTTTTCTTGAAATAATTAATTCCTTATGATCATTTTTATGGTACATTAAATTAATCATAAATATCTATAGTCTCATGAAATGAATATTATTATTTCCTAAATAAATATACCATTTTTATATATGGTGATCACTTTGAGAGTTATTTGATTCATTGGGAAAATATTCACAAATTCATATTATTTATTCAATACAGATATTCGTTAGAGAATAATGTTTTTAATTAAATATATCACTTGATATATGAAGAACTGTTTGGATTAATAGTGACATGTGGGTCTAGAAAATTATATACCTTGTCGATGAATCGTCAGGTTCTCATGATAAAAATCAGTTAGCCAAATTAAATCGGATTCAACCTATTGTATTATACTGTCTTGTGAATGGTCTTGATTGCATAGGTTTTCATGTGCCTCAGATTTTACATCAAATAATTATGAATTTATTTCATTAAAATGAAGTTATTATCTATCCATGAGATTTTTTATTTGGAACAATATGGATTTAGTTCATTCAGAGTTTATTGATTTTATGTAACGTGTTTAAGATGAATACCTTTCTATATTGATATTTTCTTATCCATTATTTTCAATGGGATTTGTTATTAGTTATTTACCATTACAAATTAATTATTCATATTGATTAATTGTATATCCCATTATACACTTACCCTTATTGATCATATAAGAAAACCCTTATTTTTTCCCATTTCGTAGGGTATGAAGATCAATTATATGAATGATTTTCAATGGTTCTGATAATTTTATGTTATTATTTATTATGTTTACATTATTATAGATATATATAATGGGGTTTATTTTTTGTAATATGGTTTTCTAAAACTTCTAAAATGATTTGTTTTTCAGGATATGAATTCCTTTTAATCATGATAATGTAATAAAGTAAGGCATCAGCACCCAGATTTAGGGGTTGGGGTTTTAAAGTTAGTATCAAAGTAAGTATAGTATAAAACATGGAAATAATATTTAAGAAAAAATATTTTAGAGAACAATATCCTAAATTAGACTTTGAGGATATGTATAAGAGAACATCTCCAAGAAACAATTTCTATGATTATGATAATATCTATGAATAATTTTTCAATTTATGTTATGTATTTAACTAGTTTTGGGATTATACATGATAATATCTAATTGAGTATATAAAATTATTTTGAAATGGTGCCTAGAATAAGTAATATGAAACTCACTAATGCACATGATCCATAGAGTAATAAGTATCATTTATTTTATGGGCTCAAGAAAATCAATTGAAGGTAACTAGTCTCACAAGAATTCACATCATATAAGAAAATATTATCATGTGATAAATATACAGATACAGAATTATATATGTATTATGGATTTAGAGGTAATATTGAGATAAATAGGATAGCTATAAAAAAATTGATAAATATAATAAGGGAAATTAGTATTTTCCAACACATAGTAATTCTATAAATAGTCACCATAGTATTTAAATAAAATTAATGGGATTTTTAAATAAATTTGGAGAGAAAGAAAATTATTCCTATGATTTCAAGGATAATAAAAAAGTTTCCAAATTTCTTCAAATTTAAGGATACATGACACTATGCAAGTAAGTGTCTCATGTGTCAAAGGAATATAACCCAATAGTATCCAATAGAACATGGTGAATATTTTTCAGCCAATATAGATGTAGATGAATGATTGATATTCTTTTATTTGGATTCCAGAATTATGTAATTTTAGTATGGTATGGTTCAAGAGAATTACAACATATACATGGACTATATTATATTAATTTTCATTAAGTATTTGAAATTCTATGTTGAATGGTACCTAGAAAATTGATTCTGTAGAAATATAAACATTTTTTAAAACACATGGTTTATTGAAAGATAACCCTTCACATGTTCATGATTTTTAGTTAATGATTTTTGGATAATGAGGTGATTGATATAGATAATTTTGATTTGATATTACATACTACTTTATAATGGATTAATTATTTGTTTAAAATGTGGTTTATGCTATCATTGATGGAGTTTACAATTTTTTTTGAATTAAGGAGTACATTAAATAATATATTTATGGAATAAGTATGCATCCATGTTTTAAATAATATTTTTTATTAATTCACATTATTACATTGTTCACATGTTCTACATGTGATAATTAAAGATCTACTACATGTTGATTGTATACTAATGATAAGTTCATTTTGTAAATTCATTAAACTCATTTATGAAGTGATGGATCATAATATTTTGTAAAATTAAACTATTTATTAAATGGTTTATGCTGATATTTAGTATAAGTCTTATATTTTTATGTATTAATTCTCTATATGATGCAAATCCTTCTACAAAATGAAGTAGAAATAGTTCAAGGAACAACCAAAGTATATGATTGTGTTTATCAAATAGAAAAGCATATTTACTTATATTCATAAAGAGGGAATGAATTCTTCACCTCTATGAAAAGGATATAGAAATAAAATATTATTTTATTGTGTTTATATCTGATGAATCAAATGGACTTTTATATTATCAGTGATTTATGGTTTTGAGGCCCTTAAATTTCCATTGATCACTTACTTTTTATGGCCAATTACTATATTTATTAAGGATTTTCTCCCATGTCCATGTCTTCATTTCTCAAATATCATCTCCTACTTGGTATCCTTGTTATCTGCTCTTCATACTTCAATATCTTTCTTATCAAGAGAATATTTTATTAGTCGTTTTATGATGTATCTTTTTCAACAATGAAATTTTCAAATATCAAACCCTAGATTGCCAAGATCATGTTTGAGTTTCTAGGATGAAATATATTTAAGGAGGGTTTAATGTAAAACCCCAAAATTTTAAAATATTTTCCTTTGAGAATAATTTTAATTTTGTTTCTAGATTTCATTATATGAAACACTAAGTATGCTTGTCTTAAAAAAATACTCAGTTCCTCCGATAGCATATAAAAAATGCAAGACCAATCATAGAGTTGTATATAACATCATGAAAATTTATTATATATTAATTTTTATATTATATATTCAATTAAATTCATTTACATTCATACAATATATTTTATATAAATATGATAATAACAAACCTAATTTTATGCATAAAAAGTGGTATTTTTCTAAAGGCATTTTTCGGCCTTTCAATTACGCAACTATTTTAGAACTAAATTTTGACCTTTTTATAAATTTTATTTTCAAAAATAAACACAATTATTTAGTTTAGAATCTAAAAATTATCTTTGTATGTTTTTATGAGAAGTTTTATTTTTTGATAAATATTGAAATATATTACATTTTATTTGAAAAATTCTTATGATTTAAAGAATTATTAATGGTAAATTATATTATAAATTTGTTTGAATATAAAAATATATCAATTATACATATATTAATCCAATTTTTGTAATTTTATCTAATTTATATTTATTTTAAATATAAAAACATCGAGAACTTTTGAACATTTCCAATTAAAAAACTCATTTTTTAGCCACATCTGTTAGATTGGAATTAAATTTAATTTTTCCAAATATATGAATTGAATTTGGAAAAAAGGATACAAATAGTTAGAATCATTATTATATTTATAGTTCAATAAGATAAAATTATTTTTTCCCCAAAATAATTAGTGAATTTAATTTAAATTAATTACAGTGATTAAGGTAAAAATTAGTTTACACAATAGTTAAACATTAATCATAAGGGGAAAATGACCCAAACATGTGTCAAAAAGCCATTTATTACCAATATATAGAACATATTCCTTATTGGATATATTTTTATGAGTTATTTGGATAATATTCCATGAATTTGACCTATATAACAAGTTATTTAATGAAAAAGGAAATAAAGGAACCATCCATACCTTTAATATTTATAAAGACTTGAGATATGGAAAAAGACCATATTTTTTGTTATACATATAATTTTAAAATTTAAGGACGTTATTTTTATCATAATAATTTGTAATTAATTTTTATAGTTGAATTAGTTACTTAAAATGCTTAATAAATTCAAACGAAGTGATTACATAGTTAATAATTAAATAAAATAAATTCTATGAAAAATTTTAAAGGTGAATAAAATTGATTGAATCATTATGTTTCATTATTTTTTGAGTAGGAAAATTTAAATTGATTATAACTTAATATATTTTAATTCTATAATCGGTTTTTATGTTTTTAAATTTAAATTAAATAATTTCAAAATTGACGTTAAGGTTATTTTATCAAAAATGATATTTTATTAAATATTTTAAATTTACTATTAACAATATGTTATTAAAATTGATTTCTGAATGTTAATAACTATAATTTATGTTCTACTAATGGACCAATTTAACTTTTATAATGAACATATCGACCCCTAAATAGTAAATAAATTGGTAGTGCGGTTCGGGATAATGGAGTGTTTTCGAGAGTTACAAGCCCTTCTGCTAAAATTAATTTCCAAAAATATCTATTTTTATTTTTAAGATAATATTTCATATTTTGAATTAATTTTTAATATATTTTATAATAAATCTCATTTTAATTTAGATTATGGTTAAATTACTTAGGTTATAAAACTATTTACTATAATTAAAACCAAAATGGTGAAAGTGTAGAAACTTAAATGTTAATGATAAAATTTATATAAATGAAAATATTTTTTTGGTGATGGATTTTAAAGACCATAAATTAACTTTAATCCACTATTTGTCAATTTTGGTTCACATGAGTGAGCGGAGACCTATGAATTCAGTTTACCTTTTTTTATTTACAAGAATAACACACCTCCTCCACTATAAAAAGGCATTAACTATTCCCTTACTCACACATATCAAGACACGTTGGATTGTAATAAACCTTCCGAAAAATAATCTCATAACATATCTACCATAATCCTATAATCCTCACTTTTGAAATAAATCAATCAGATGAATACATTAGGTATAAACCAAAAGCAGTTACCTAAAGAAGTGGTAACATTCTTCAATGAGCTCTTTTGTTTTATTTATTTCTCCAACACTTAAATTATTCTTATATACTTATTATATAGTATCCAATTTATAATCAATAAAGTGAGATTTATTTATCATAAGTTTATTACCTACACCTTCACACACTTCCATCAAACAGGATACACAATCATCGTTCGTGTGTATGGCGAGTTACCGCCTCACGAACCAATGTCATTCATTTTTCAATTACCACCATTAATTGTTAGAAATAATGATATATTTATAGTATATGAATAATATATATGATATTTAAATTTTTTTTATTCTTCCGTAATTATTATATAACACATATTCATAAGTGTTCCATTTTGTGGGAATATGATAACATCGTTTGGGGATATGCGGAATACCGCCTCCACAAACCAATGTGATGCATTCACACTTTACATAGAATGTATTAAAGATGATTTAAATTAATATATATAATTTATATGAAATAAATATTCTAATTTATTTATAATATACATACATATCATTTACTTTTCATTCATTTAATACGATAAGAAAATGGAAACAATGTTCAAGTTTACATATAACCTACTGTCTCTATGAACGATGTATTTCATTTTCTATATCTAGGATTTATGTATTACTGTAAATAAATATATACTAAATATATATAATTCTCATGTCATTTATTAATTTATTTATATTATAAGATCATGATCTATGTAATAGGAATAAAAATAACAAATCAAAACACACTCAAAAAACAAGGCAATTACCATCAGAAACAACAAAAATGATGAATGATTATTAATAAATGGGTTATGATATGTTATAAAATAATTATATATGATATCTTAAACAATAATATAGTTATAGTATAAGTAAATTACATACCTAAAAAATTATACAGTAGGTTAAATATCTTTCAACAAAAATGGAATGTAATATAATGGATTTCATCTCAATTTACATTTCATTCAAAATTATTTGTTATTATACACCAATACACTTTAATGCCATGTATATAATTCCCCATTTTCATTTAATATAATTATACACTCATACTTCATGTTATTTCTAGTATCACTTTGAACTATCTCATCCGAGGGGTTTTTACTTGAAAATTTCTATGTGGTGAATGTTATCTTTAAAATATCAGTTTATTTTGTGTTTGTTAACTTTATCTTGAAGAAATCAACTATTTTTTATAGTTTTTATATTAAATTTAATTTATCTTAAAGATATTTATTTTAACGAAGTGAATATTTTTATTTCTGAAATCATATAACATTTTTACATGTTGTGTTCACTTTGACATTTATTAGATTAATTGGAGAAATATGGTAAATCCATATTCTTTATTCAGTACGGATGTTTAATAAGTCATATTGTTTTTTAAATAAATTCACTACATGATATATGAAGAATTATTTGTAATGGTAGTAATGGGTGAGGTAGGACATTATATATCTCTTTGATGCATCGATAGACACACATGTGAAAAACTAGTTGGCAAAATTAAATGTGTTTCAACCAATCTTTTTAAATCACCTGGTAAAAGGTCGTGATGGTATAGGTTTTTATATTCCTCAGACAAAAATTATAATAATTAATCATTGAACTCATTTAGATTTTGTTATAATGTATTCATGATATTTCCACTTTGACATTATCAATAGATGTAGTTCATTCTCAGTTTATTGATTAAATGGAATGTGTTTAAGTTTCATACACTTCCATATTGATTTCTCTGTATAGAGTTATGTAAATTTAAATTTTGATCAGTTATTTACCATTAAATGTTGATTATCCATATTGATTCATGATATCTTCTGATTTATTCTTAATATTACTGAGCATCTAATCCCACACTTATTTTATTTCATTTCCCTAGTGTATAAAGATGAAATCATGGAATGATTTTCAAGGAGACTGAGAATTTTATCATATTACTCATTATGTTTTTCATTTTTACCAATGTAAGATGGGTTTTATTTATGCAATTTACTTTTCCAATATAGTTAAACTAGTTGTACCTTTATTATTTTAATTCCTTATAATCACAACAATGTAATAAAGTAAGGCATCGTCTCGAGGCATCTGGGATTGTGGTGTTATATCACTCATCCATGATCATGTTAATAAATAAAATATTGAAATGAATTCAAAAAATTATAAATGAAAGTTGTCATGAAAAATTAAATTGTATTCCCTAAATATAGATGTTATTTAAACACCACATCACTGATTATAATGATATATTTTTAGAGTTATCTAACTATTAGTGTTTTAACCAATGTTAAATTGACTATACTGTAATTAAAATCAACCCACAACTAATCCTTTTAAAATTTATATGAAAAAGGATCTTAAAATCCAAAAATCATCAGCCCAATCACCAGTGTATCTTCAATATCACTGATAAAAATTATTAGAAACAATAGAAATTCATTTAAGTTATTCTAGAAACTTCATCCATAAACACATCATGACTCCCCTATAATGAAATATATTACTCTCTTATTCAATTTTATTATAATCTATAGAAATAAATAGTGTATCTACCCTATTATATGATGACCACCTTTTAAAATATACCATATTGTAAACAATTTAGAGGAAATAATGAGGAAAAAATAATGATCATTTAGTTAATTTTAGAAATAATTAACCCCATAAATACTCTAATTTTATAGTGGGAATAATTACTTAAAGGATTCATCAATATATCATTAAAATTATAGTTATTAAAAAACTATTCCAATAAAATATCACTAAATTTCATCTCTCTATTGATTATGTGGTAATTTATTTCAATGTTAGTGAAACATGAACTATTTATTGAATTTTTTAATATGATTATTTTACTTTGATTATATCACCTAATAATTAATGTGTGTAAGACAATAATCATCAATAGATAAAGATATAGATTTACCCACATCATTTTTATGTTTATTAATTTCAAAATATTATTTTATTTTATTATTCCTAGATTAAAAAAATATTAAATATTAAATTTCCATTAAATTAAAATTCCACTGATAATAATTTGAACATTATATTTTTATTTTCAATCACCTTACAAACTATCCCTATTAACATAATAATATCTATAATGACATAAAGATGAATCATTGTTAGACATCACTCAAAAATCAATTGTTACGTTGATATAGTGACATATCTATTTCATTATTATAAGATATAACCCCTTATAGTAAAATCTAAAATGATCAAAAATAGATAATAAGGACACAATTTACAATCTAGATAATGTGAAATAAAGTTGTATACCAATAATAATATAGAACTACATTTAATAAACCCTCCTCCATTCATTATTCAAGGACATATTTTCCCAATGTTTTATTGGAATGAATATTTCTCAGTATTGTTCAATTAAAAAAATAATTAACAATACAACAACATAATTTTATTTTGAGAGAATGATAAAAATTACTGTTCTCATAGCATGAATATCAATAAAAAATATTATCTCCCAATAATTGATATACCAAATTATTTCCACATTATGGTAATATTATTCACAAAAGTAACCTATTTTCTTCTATAAAATTATATATAATCAATTATCGTAATTATAATGATTTTACTATCATGATATATCTTTAATATTGAATTATAATAATTCTTCATTTTTCTAAAATTTATTACCTTTAAGATACTTCCCATATTGGAAAATCACACTTGATGCACTTTTTTATGGCCATATAAATCATCCATTAGATTACAAACTCAATAAACATCACCACTACTAATAAAATATTTTGTATTTTTATATAAGCATTTTCCTAAAATTTACCATTTTATGTAATGTCACTAAACATGTAAGGGATTGGATCTTCATGGATCGACCCCTTTGCGTGTTCTTGAGGTTTGAAAAGCTCAATAGTGGCTTGGAGAAAGTTTGGAGTTGTTCAGTTTCTAGTGGTTGGAAGTAGGGAAGGATTTCATGTCATGGAGAGTTACATGACATGAAAGTGTGACTCACATCATGTAATATTTCGAGGTTGAAAAATAAAATAAATTGAAGAGGCGACATGTTTTTAGGCAGAAACTAGCCTCGAGTTATTACACCACATTATAGGGGATTACATGTCATGTAATCCCTCACTCTTATATATTTTAAAATATTTTCCTCCTACTCAAGTGTGAAACCCTATAGCTACTACGACTATCTCTTGACTCCAAGCAACCTAATGACACCTCTTCAACATTTTGGGGATTCCATTGTCAAGGATCAATTCCTAGCTTCCCTCATTCGATCCATAATGATCAGTGTTCAATCAAAGGCACGTTCTTCCTCTGTTCTTTAATTTTCTCCTAGTTTGATCTCTTTTTCTCCCCATTCATCTTACCATGCGATGGTGGATAACATCCCATGGTTATAATGTGGTTTCTCTCGAATATTGTTGGTGTGGTGGTGCCTTTGAATCCTTGGATGGATGTATATCTTACGGGAGGGGTAATCGGAGATCCATTGGATGTTCTGTTCTCGTCAAAAGAACATCGAAAACATTCTGAGGTAGGGTATTCACTACTTCTCTATTTCTCTACATAAAATCATAGAGTTATAATGATTTATCCACTTGGATCACAATGAAATTGAGCTATTTATATACCTGAACCATATTAAAAAATTGGTATTGATCACATAGCAATGTTGTTGTTTGTTAACATGATTATAGTTTTCCTATTGATTTTATATTTTGTGTGATATTTATAAATTTATTGGTTTAACAAGTTATTATAGATAGAAGTTTCCAAAGAACGTAAAGATGGAATTAAGTTATAATTAATTGGCTAATTTAATTGAAGACGCATGTTAATAAATCCAATTATTGTTGTAATTTGAGGTTAATCAAATTGATACAAGTATGCATGTTTAATTGAATTGTTCAATGAACCTAAATCATGTTGATACATATTGATATAATAATTAAAAGCATGTTAAATTAATTGTTTAACTGATTTTTGATAGCTTGTGATAACTTATTACTAAGGTTACATGTAGTTTGAACCTCTGAATAACGAGTCAATTAATTTAAGATAGAATAAAGAATTGGTCGCGTGATAAAATATAATACCTTTATAGGGCCTGAGTTACTTGTCTACTTGTAATGGATGAGTTCCTTGTGTTTTGAGTTATGAGAGATCATTGTTTTTGAAGGCTGAATTCCTTGTTTTAGGTCCAAGATCCTAGTTTCTTGTTTGTTTAATGATTATTATGATGTGACGTGAGCCTAGGTTGGATGATCCTGGAGGAATTCTGAGGTATGTGTTGTAGGGATTCTCATTTGTGACGTGAACATGGGATGGATGATCCTAGATGGCTGTTTTGGTATGTGGATAAGGGATGCCCAATTTTTGTTAGTAGTTGACGTTTGGAGTAGCAAGATGCAACAGTTTGTGCATGTGGGTATCAGGGAGGACACTAGGAATGATGGAACAGGTTGAAACTGGGTTTACTCATTGATATGAATGTTGAATTCTTGTTGATATGTTGCCTATATGGAGGCCAAGCTGGTTGTTTATCTTTTTTCCTTTCTCCGCTGCTTGAGGTAGATGGTTTTGGGTACTCTTCTTATTATCGAGGTGAAGATGTGTGGTGTATTCCACATGATTTCCGTGATTATATCCTCATGGATGGATGAGTTTATTCTTCCGTTATAAGTGGAGAAGAATTTATGGGTAATTTATCTACAAACCATTCTAATCCCCTTATATTTTGAGAGTTTAGAATGTTTTCCTATAGAAAATGGTTAAATGGAATGTATTTTTTTAAAATAAATTAATAAATGTTCAAGCCATGAGGATGGAGTTTGTTGGGATTCAATACTGAGGTTGTAATTCTGAGAAGCCAGGGAATCATTTTTCTTATGCCTGAAGGCCATGGATCTTTCTTGATATTCTAGTGAAATGTAAATTAGACCCGGTAATGGTTAAAATAAATAATTAATATAAAGTGAACCGGATAAAATGGATAATGTAATTTAATGTATCTCTTTAAATTGTTGTGTGATTATAGGATATTTTGTCTAAGAAGTGGCTGTCGGGGGTTCGAGAGACGTTAGCTGCTACTGTGTATGAGACTAGGGTATGCCCATAGTTTGGTTGTGAGCAATATTATATCCTGTATTTTTTTCCATATACTACTCCACTCTATCGGTTACGGAAAATGACACCCTATGGATTCTGATCCCGATGTGGGTTTTTTACCAACATCTCGGTGGGAGGATTGATGGCTATCTACCCCCTTTGGCCCACCTTTCTTATCTTGGTAGTTACTTGTATTATTATTCAAAAATTTTAGTTTTCCCAATATATGTGTGTATAGGTATATGATGTCTTGTGGTTATTTCACACACATATTTCCTAGATATAGTTTCCTAAGTATTTCTTTAGGTATAACATGTATAGGCATTGATGGATTGAGGATCCTCACGCAATGTATTGGTTGCGATGGCTTGAGGTATAATACCCGATGTATGATACAAGTTAAGAGAGTTGTGGTGTCTCTTTGAAACTAACTAGTTTATTTTTGGATATGTGGAAATGGTATTTTATGTTGCATGAGGTTCATGTTGTAGTTCTTTTCCAAGGTTTCTATGGGCTTGCCTTTTTTGAGAGAGATTCTCAGGACGTGCAATGTTGGGGAAAAACAGAAAACTAGTGGGGAAGCTATAGTTACCCTTGATTTTTTTATTATGTAATATTCTCTTGTATGCGATACTTGGTGAGAGTATATATGGAGAGTCTATAAACTTAGTATAGCTATTTAGGTGATGAGTAAGTTTCACTTTTTGTTCTCTGTTCTTTAGCATGATTTCATTACCTTTCACACAAGAGGCTCTGGGGAGGATCCTACTAAGTATACCATTATACTCACCCTATATTATATAAACTATTTTTTAGTTCACACTACAAAAAATGACACTTTAGAAGGGGTTATTGTTTAATTTAGAAGGGGTTATAACCCCTACTAAAGACATTAACAATGGTTGTTAGGAACTGTCTCTAATGTGGCAGTGTACTGTTAGTAGTGGTAATTTTGAGCAAGCGTTGGTAGAGACATGTTGAATTTAGAGGCGGTTAAATAAGATGGGGTTTAAACCCCTATATTTTTTACTTAAATTCACTTAAAGGGGGAACCATAACTAATTTAAAGGTATTAGGGGCGGTTTGAACCGCCCCAAATAGGGGGTCACTTTTGGGGCGGTTTTCCCAACTGACCCTAAATTTGTTCATTTTTAAGGGACCCCCATGTGCCCCTTGTCTGTTTTCCTCATGTCACACATTCTCCCCCCAATCACCTCCCTTCCATGTCACTCCCTCCCCCACTCCTCCCCAAGCATCGCCCTCCCATGTCACTCTTGCTCCCGCTCCTCTCCCCAAGCACACACCTCCTCCTGTTCCCCGCTCCTCCCCAATTGCATCCCTCTAATTCCATGCTTCGCCCTCTATGCCTCCCTCTCGTTCCATGCTCCTACCTCCCATTTCACGCTCCCCACCGCTCCCGCTCCCCCCAAGCACCTCCCCAGTGTTTCTGTGTAAAAATTCAGTCTCCATGGGTTTCAAACCCACAAACGGTGTACATAGTGCCCACATGCCCACACCCTACTACCACTATGACAACTCAACTTTGCTTTTATTTTTCACATACGATTATATTTATGTAAATATGATTATCAATTATTATATTTATTGTTTACATAATATATATAAATTCAGTTAAATATATAAACTATATATATATATATAAACACATAGGTTTATATATTTAGAAATATATTAATATATATTATTTATGGACATAAATACATAAATACATATTTATATATTATATTCATGTTTATTCGTACATTATATATAAATAATTATATTTTCGTATATATATATACTCAATTATATTTTTGCTAAATATAATATATATTTTTTAAATTATTTTTATATACTTATATGTGTGTGTATGTGTGTCTTTATATGTGATAAAAAAATATTATTATTGTCATTACACCTGTCTTTTAAACTATGAAAATTATATGTTTGTTTAATAAATAATATAAATGTATTTTATGATTTATATCAAACGTATATTATTTTAAACACATTTCTATATTTATGTAAATTATTTATATACTTAAATACATATTTATATATTATGTACATGTTTATTTAAATAATATGTATATATATAAGTATTTAATTAATATATATATAAGGTATTTAAAAATTTATTTAAATAATGTATTTCAATACATATATTTATTATTATTTACATTAATATATATTTATTTGTATAAATAATTTAATATTATATATAATTAATATATAATTATTATTATAAGAAATACAATTTGTACAAATTTTTATATTATATATAATTGATATTATATGAAATACGAATTTTAAAAATATTTATATAATGTTATATGAAATAAAATTTTATATTATATATAATTAATAAATATATTATATATAATCAATATTATATGAAATATAATTTATACAAATATATACTTAATATTATATGAAATTTAATTTTATATTATGTATAATTTTATATTATGTATAATTTTATAATATGTATACTTTTATATTATGTATAATTTTATATTATATATAAGTCATATTATATGAAATATAATTTATACAAATATTTATATAATTTATCTCAATATATACATATATTTATTATTATGAACAATAATATATATGTATTTCAATAAATATAAATGTATATTATTGTATATATTAATATACATTTATTTTCATAAATTCTATTTCATTTAATGTTAAATTTATATAAAATAAAATCATAAACATATTATTTAAAAATATATTTTTTATTTTTATAATTTAAATTATAAAAACTACAAGCTTGAGTTTTTGTATGATATATTTTTTAAATAAATTATATTTTTGTGTATATTTATATAATATGTTTATATTTTATATTTTTAAGATTTAATATTATATGAAATAAAATTTATAAAAATACATATATATTAATGTACATAACATTAAAAAATTATATTTATATATATATATATAAATACAATTAAATACAATCATATAAATATTTTATATAATGTGTTCCTATAATGTATTTAAACGCATTTATATATTTTGTTTTAATTGTACACACACACACTTATATTATGGAAGTTATTTTTTTAAAAAAATATTGGGGGTTCACAATCCCCTTTAATCTCTTAAATTAGAGGGGTTTGTGAAGCCCCTCTAATTTCAGTAATTATAGGGGGTTTTGAAGCCCCTCTAATTTAAGACATTAGAGAGGGTTTTCCAACCCCCTCTAATTTGAAGACATTAGAGGTGGTTTTGAGCCACCTCTGATTTAAGAAATTAGAGGGGGGGGGGGGTTAAACACCCTCTAATTCAAGACATTATAGGGGGTTTTGAACCCCCTCTAAATTCCTACTGGATATTAAAAAAAATTAAAAAAATTCTAGGCCGTTCAAAACCATATCTAATTTATGAAATTAGAGTGAGTCCATAAACCCCTCTAAATTTTATGTACATATGTAACCTCTAATTTTTATAGAAATTTAATTAAGAGGGGTTTGTTCATAACCCCCTCTAAATAACCCCTCTAATGTACTATTTTTTGTAGTGGTTGGAGAAGGTTTGAGATCAGGTTGGTTACTACCTACTTGTGGGTTATAGAAGCTGTTTGGTCTTTATGTTCATTGTCGTATTTACATTTCTTTTGGTACTTGAAGATTTCAATTTCAATTGTAGTAGTTCATCCATGACATTAAATTAATGTACATGGATTTTCTTTTTATATTATAGAATGAGAATGATTAGGTTTGGTTCTATATTTTATCTCTCTTCTACATTTGTTTCTCTTAGAGGGTAATGCCTCCCATTTTCATGTTTATTATACCCCAGGTGCCAGTCTCCAACCCAACACCTACTGGAGGAGGGAATCAGGGGTCACTATCACTCTTCTCCTATTTCTAGCCTAGTAGGGTTTCACTTTGTGGGGAGGGGGTGGTGATAGAGTGGTATTAGTGGTCAGGTTTAGGGATAAGATGTAGTTTGGAGTTAGTTAGATGTGAGGTTACAAGGATTGGTAGGGAAATGATGTCAGCTAAGTTTAGAAAGTGTTGTAAACATGGGAATCCAGCTGAGACACGGGTATTTAGGGTTGCCTATAATCTGATATACAGACCTTTAAACATTCATTGGTAATCAAATGAGGTGATATTTGTTGCAAGGTATAGACCTAGGAAAGGATCATGCATCATTCTTCTTTGTGCATGTTTATGATTGGGTAGACCATGGGATAGGTTTACATAAAATGAATAAAATAAAAAAATAATGTTATAGTCTTCCATATTCCATGTTTAAGATATTTAATTGTATTTTATTTATAGGTATGGATCCGGGTCGACATCATCATTATGTTCACAAGGATGATGTCCAACAGGATGCACCAGAAGATCGTCGTAGGGTAGAGGTTGATGAAGAATAGACTTATAGGAGGACACTATGAGAGTTTCAGTGCTAAAGTCTACAAAGGTATAAGGGATCCATTATAGATGCAATCACATATTACTAGTTGGTGGAGGTTGAGATAGATTTTCTTTTGATCCGTGTTCAGAAAGAGGACATGGCGTTGTTGGCTTTAGTGATTCTTTGTGGGGCGGAGAGGCAATGGTGGTTCTTATTCATTAGGGATCATGAAGATTCGACGGTCTCATGGGAGGAGTTCTGAGAAGAGTTTAGAGTTGAGTTTCTTTATTCGACCCTGAAGGCTACCATTTTCTAGGAGCAGCTTACCCATAGGCAGGGGATTTCCACTATGTAAGAGCTTAGAATCCATTTTAGGAACCTTCTGGGATATGTTTTAGACCTATTTCCTTATGAGGAGGCCAGGGAGAGGCATTTCAAGTAATCTTTGAGTCTAGAGATCCATTTCTAGGTCACCCCACTTATATTGAATATTTATATATAGATGATGTCAAGAGAAGAGGTAATCGATAGGACGTTATCCAGAACTATATTATCATGAAAGGGGAGTCGTCAAGATTCATCACAAAGAAGAGATGTGGTCCAGGGTTCCTAGATGTCAAGAAAGAAGAAATTATGATTAGATGGGGGTAGGAACCAGTCCTCAACATCTTGTTTCTCTGTGGTTGGAGTCTCTCATACCTATGCTAAGGGATCATATGTGTGTTTATCTTGTGGTGGCTAAGGCCATCAACAATGAGAGTGACCGACCATTCTGAGTAGTCAGTGTGTGCCCATTTTTCTACTTCAGTTTTCTCTATTGAGGTAGTTCCAACTGAGGCAGCAGTAGAAAGTTGTTTCAGTTTGGGATCATCAGAGAACAGATGGGGAAGGTTGTGGTCAGCTTAATGTTTTATCATTCCTAGCACCAACCATGCAAGATGTTGTTTGAGGTATAATTTTCCTGTTTTCTTCTTATCTTCATGCCATATTTGATTAAGGATAAACACACTCCTTCATATAACCTTCCCTAGTCCATGATTTGGGTCCTGAGGTGGAGAGGTTTCCAATTACATTGGCATTGACTATGCTAGTTGGAGGTCGAGATGACTTGTTTAGATTATTTAAAAATTGTGAGATAGTATTGGTTCAACACTAATCTTTGGAAGATTTCGTATGTTTATAGATACAACCATATGAAATCATCCTTAGTATCTGTTGGTTGTATTCGGTGTAGGTTATCATGGATTTATTTAAGAGGTGGGTTGTGTTTTTCGATGTTGATGGAGACCTAGTGGTGTCTTTTGGTGAGGGAGACACTCAGATAGGTCATATTCACGTTCCTTTCTTTTCATCATTGATGGCTAAGATGTTGAGTTCATCGAAGGTTTAATAGTCGGTGTTTCCTAGGGACATAGAAAAGTACCCTAATTTCATTCTATTGGAGGTTGTAGCGTTACCCCCTCTATGAGAGATCAAGTTTTATGATCGAACTAAAACATGGAGTGTCTCTTATCTCAATGTATCTATATATGATGGTTCCTTCTTAGTTGTGGGAACTACTTATATAGCTCGGTGGTCTATTTTAGTGTGGTTTTGTTCAGTCGAGTGTCTCACTATGGTTTGAACCATTTTTATTTGTAATGAATGATGATGATAGTTTTTGGTTTTGAACCAATTATCATCACTTAAACCAAGTGATAGAGAAGAAATTCTATCCTATTTAATAGATTTATGATTAATTCAATAAACTGAAGGTTTCAAGTTGGTTCTCAAAGATTTATTTGCGGTCTGGATATCATCATATGCATATAAAGGATGAGGATATCCCAAAGTCTACATTCTATTGTCATCATGTGTATTATAAGTTTATTGTGATTCCGTTTGGTGTGAGAAATTCTCTAGTTGTGTTCATGTGGTTAATTAAAATGTTCTTCCATGAGTTCATGGATAATTTCTTGGTGGTTTTCATCGATGAAATCCTTGGGTACTCCGTATCGGAGGATGATAATGTAGAGAATTGACATGCAATTTTTAGAGTTCATCTTCATCAATATCTATTTAGGAAGTTATCGAAGAGTGAGTATTGGGCTCAGGAAGTCTGTTTCTTAGAGTATGTTGTATCCTAGTAGGGAGTATCTATGGACTTGTCAAAGATAGAAGCAGTTTTGTCTTGGGTAGCCACCATGATAGTTGTAGAGGAACATAGTTTCCCAGTTCTTTCAGGATATTTCAAGAGGTTCATAGCTTATTTATCTTGAGTAATGACTCCTATAATAGTGTTGACTAGAAAGAATTTTGTTTTCATGTGGATAGATCAGTTCCAGATAGCTTTTAAGTATCTAAAGAAGAATTTGGTCAGTCATATAGATATTTTTCTGCCATTAGAAGGAGTTCAGTTTGAAGTTTTGGTGATGTTTCACGTATTAGGTTGGGATATGTTTAGATGTAGTAGAGATCATTCATTTATTATGGGTCTCGGTAGTTACATCACCACAGACAAAACATTACCACCCTTGATCTCGAGTTGGAAGTGGTAGGGTTTTCTTGATAGTTGTGGATGAATTAACTCATTAGTGATTTCCTTGTGGTCTTTACCGGTCATAAGAGCATGCTGTATGATTTCTACAAGTGTAAATGGAACTTGAATCACCATTGGTGTATGGAGTTATTACATGATTACGACTTTGAGATTTCATATACACCTGGAAAGGGAAATTCCAAGGCAGATGCGTTGAGAAGGAAGTCATGTAGTGATACAGTGCATGAATAAGGTGATTCCTAGAGAGTGATGGAAGAAATTTTAGCATTATATATATACATGAGATAATTTGGTGGCATATTTTGTCTTTTTTATATGACAGTTCAATCGTCTCTGGTGCAGTGGGTGGAGGATTCCTCATTGGTGGATCTTGAGGTGGAGGTTTGGAGAGACCAGATTGTTTGTGGTGAGGCCCCTAATGGTTGGTCCGAGGATGAGAAACATTGAGTATTGTTTTAGGGTAGGATTTTTGTTCCTTATTCAATTCATGAGAAGGTAATCATCGAGTTCCATAGTTCTCCTTTAAAAGTACATCATGGTGTGACAAAGATGTACCAATCTTTGAGGTGTTAGTTTTAGTGTCCTGGGTTGAATCATGCATCTGCAGAGTTAGTGTCTCGATGTTTGGTCTTCCATAAATTCAAGGTTGAGCACCATGGTATCTGTGGATTTTTCTAGCCTTTAGATGTTCCTCGGTGGAAGTGGTAGGATATATCTATGGACTTTGTTACTGGTTGACCTTGAGCCCAGGGAGTCTACGATGCTATATGGGTGGTAGTGGATCATTTGATGAAATCATCCCACCTTATAGTGATTAAGGAGTCAAGATCAGGGGAGGTTTTTTCAAGGATGTATCTATTGGAGGTGGTGTGACTCCACAGAGTCTTAAGGATGATCATTACTAATTGAGATCTTAATTTTACCTCCAGGGTTTGGAGAGACCTCTAGCATGCTTTTGGTTATCAGTTATTCCTTAAAATAACTTTTCAACTATAGACGGATAGTCAAATAGAGCAGACCATCCAAACTCATGAAGACATGTTGTGCACATGTGTCCTGGATTTTGGATGTTCATGGATGAGGAACTTTCCCTTGGTATAGTTTTCTTACAACAACGGTTCTCACTCCACCATCGGCATGGTGCGGTTTTAAGCCTTGTATGGTTGAACTTTCTGTTCTCCATTGTGCTGGACTGGGGTAGAAGAGTTATCAATTATCAAACTAAAAATAGTAAAAAAATATGATAGATATGGTTCATGTAGTTCATGAGAGGATGCAGTAAGAACATTATTGTAAGAAATTTTATTACGATCATAGGAGGAGACCTTTGGAGTTCAATTTTTAGGATCATGTGTTTCTGAAGGTGACTCCCCATCATGGGAAGAAAAGGTTTGGTTGTGGTAGTAAAATTTCTCCCTATTTTATGGTGACTTTCGAGGTGTTTTCTGGTGTTAGAGTCTGGGAATATTAGATAATGCTTCCCCCACAGATGATATGGATACATGTTGTTTTCCATGTGTCATAGCTCCATCGTTATCTTCATGATGACTCTTACATCATCGATTGGGGTGAGATCAATGTTGAAGATGATTCAACCTTTGAGGAGCAGCCTATAGAGATATAGGACTCCTAAGAGAAGATGTTATGTGAGTATTATATTCCCTTGGTTCATGTTTTGTGGTGGAATGATGGTGTTAAGTAGAGTACCTAGGAATTTGAGTCACATTTACACACTCATTAACCTGATCTATTTGATGTTTACCTGTTATCTTGTAATGTTGTTTGTTTTATAGTAGTAGACCTATCTGGATTTTCAGATGGATTTCTATTTTTCTTTTTTTGTCTTTCTATATTTTGATAGGTATCTCCCCTGGGATTGTGTTTAGGAGTTTGGTGTGGGTTTTATGTGGTTTTTGAGATTTCTCCTTTGATTAAGAAATTGAGCTCCTATGGTGGCGAGAGGCTTGAGAGGTAACCCGCAAGGTGCATGTTCGGATTACCACTTTTCTATTTCTATTATAGGTATGTTTTCAATTCTTGATGATGAGATTTTTTTGAGATTTATCTAATGTAAGGGCCTAGATCCTTGTGGATCAAACCATTTTCATGTTCTCGTGGATTTCTGAGCTCATAGTAGGTTTGAAGAAAGTCTAGAGTAGCTCAGTTTCAAATGGATAGAAGCATGGAAATAATTCACATCTTGATGAGTTACCTAAAGTGAAAGTGGGATTCTAATCATGTAATATTTAGGAATTGAAAAATAAAATAAATTGATGAGGTGATGGTATTTTCATCATAATCTTGATCGATGCATTACACAACATGATAAGGGATTAAACATAGTGTAATCCCCCACTACAATAAGTTTTAAAACATTTTCCATTCACTTGGGTTGTCAAACCCTATGACTGTAGTGACTCTCTCTCAATTCCAGGTGACCATACGACCCCTCTTTGACTCTTTTTGAATTCCTTCATCAAGGATAGATTCTTAGCTTCCCTCCTTCAATCCATAATGATCCTCCTTTGATCTATTGTTCATTCTTCCTCTGTTATTGTGGTTTCTTACAGTTTGATCTCTTTTCCTTCCATTCTTCTTTCCATATAATGGTTGATGATCTAATATGGTTATAATGGGGTTTATATTGGTTTTTTTGGTGAGTTGGTTCCGTGACGTCCTCATTTGGATGTTGATCTTGGGGGAGGGGGTGATCAGAGATCTATTGGATGGCCTGTTCTCATGTGAAGAACATCAGCGACCTTTTGAAGTAGGGTATTTATTTATTCTATATTTATTTATGTGAAATTGAAGAGTTAACATTATTTGGACCCTTTGATAATAATGAAATTGACCTAATTAAATACTTGAACTAGATTAAATAATTGGTATTGATCACATAGCGATGAAGTTGTTTGTTACCGTGATAATAGTTTTCCTCTTGATTCTCTAGATAGTGTGATATATATGACTTTCTTGGTTTATCAGGTTGTTTATTGAATTTTTTAAAGAACCTAAATCTAGAATTAATTGATGATTAATTAGTTAAAGGAATTTGAGAGGCATGTAAATAAATACGTCTGTTTTTGTTGTAATTTTATGTTAATAAAATTGATTAAAGAATGCATGTTTAATTGAAATTAGTTAATGAACCTGAAACATGTTGATTCTTGTTGATAAAAGAATTAATGAAATGTAAAATGAATTGTTTAATTAATTTATGATATCTTGTGATAAATTATTTCTTACGTTTCCTGTAGTTTGAACCTTTGAATAATAAATCAGTTAGTTCTAGATGGAAAAAATAACTGGTTGTGTGATAAAATATAATTCCTTTATAGGGCCCGAGTTGCCTATATTCTTATGATGGACAAGTTCCATGTGATTGGATCTATGAGAGATCATTGTGTGTTATGGATGAATGCCTTATTTTAGGGCTAAGAGCCCAATTTCTTGATTTTTTCCTATTTTCTGGGACGTGATGTAATCATTGGACTGATGAGCCTGGAATGGTTGTTGTGGTACATTGGGAAGGGAGGACTGATTATGACATGAGTCTGGGATGGCTGATAGAAGAAGGATATTGTGGTGTGTGGGGCATGGAGGTCTAGTTTTCTAGAAGTAGCTGATGCATGGATTGGAGATATGCATCGGTTTATGCATTTTCATATCAGGTAGGAATTTTGGAATGATGGAACGAGTTGATGCGGGGCTTACCAATTGATATGAATTTTAGATGATTGTTTGAATCTATTGTTTTGGTGGTGGCCAAGTTTATTGGTTAAATGCATTCCTTTCCCCACTACTAGAAGCTCATGGTTTTGGGTGCTCTTTTTCCTATAGAGGGAAAGACACACTAGGTATGCCACATGCTTTCTATGTTTATCTCCGCACAGTTAGACAATTTTAATCTCCAACTATAGTTGGATAAGACTCAACAAGTAATTCATATACTCACCATGTTGATCCCCTAGTGTTTGGGGAATTTAGAATGTTTATCAATAGAACCTGGTGATAAGGAAAGTAATGTTGTTCAATAAATAAATAAAATTTTAACACATGGGGTTGGAGCTTGCTGGGATGCAATGTTGAGTTGTAATACTAAGAAGCCACGGACAATGATTACTTATGACTGGTGGGAATGTATATTTTTTCATATGCTAATGAAATGTAATGTTGAAAAGGAAATGGTTAATTAATGATTAAAGAAATAACTAATATAAATCAAAATTGGTAAAAAAGGATAAAGTAGTTTAATGTAGATCTTTAAATGGTTATGTTCTTATAATATATATGGTCTTAGTAGTTGAATCCAAGAGTCCGAGAGATGTCAGCTGTAGTTGTGTCCTAGAAAAGGATGTTACCATAGTGTGGTTGTGAGCTATATTATATCCTTTAATTTGGTGATTCTATATGCTACTCCAATCGGTTATTTAGGGAAACTAACACCCCTCGTATTTTGATCCATGGGGGGTGTTTTCACCCACATCCTAGTGGGAGGATGGATGGATAACTACATGCTTTGGCCCCACTCTCTTCTTTGGGTAGTTACTTTTGCTGGAATTCATGGAGGTTAGTTTTTCTCAAATACATGAACATAGGGATGTGATGGATTTTGGTTATTTTACACACATATATCATGGATATAGTTTCTTAAGGACTAATTTAGGTATAACATGTTTATGTTGTAATGGCTAAATGATCCTTGCTCAGTGTGTGAGATGTGATGACTTGAGGTATAATATACAATGTATGATACACGTTATACAAGCTATAGTGGATCCTAAAAACTACCTATTTAGTTTTGGATATTTTGACTTTATGGTGTTTTTTGCATGAGATGAATGTTGTGGTGACTCACCCAGGTGTCTATGGGATAACATTTTTTGGGAGAGTTTCTCAGGACGTGTGTCGTTAGGGAAAAGTGTAAAACTAATGGGGAAATAGTAGTGGGGTATCCTTGATCTTATTTATTATATAACATGCTCTAGTATTCAATACTTGATGAGAGTAACCATAGCGAGGATGAAAACATAGTATACCTATTTAGGTGACAAGTTAGTTCCACTTGTTGTTCACCATGATTTAGCATGGTTTCCAAAACTTTTTTCACAAGAGGCTTAGGGGGGATCCTACTGAGTAAACCATTATACTCACCCTATGTTATATAAACTATTTTTCATGTAAGTTGGAGAAGGTTAGAGATTATGATACTTATTGGTAGCTTATGGGTTACAGGAGTTGTTTGGGATTTTTGGTCACTATCGTGTTTACCTTTCTTTTGGAACATGTAGTTTTCCCTTTTAGTTTTATTAGTTATTGCATAACATTAAATTTGTTTACTTTTATTTTCTTTTATATTGTTGCCTAATACGGGTTTGGTTGGTTTTTATCATGTCTCTCTCTTCTATATGTTTTTCTTTAAGAGGTCAATGCCTCCCATATTCATGTTTATTATACCCTTGATGCTATTCTCCAACCCGTGGCCTACTAGAGGTGGGAATCGAGGGTCACTATATCTCTTCTCCCATTTTCATCCCATCAGGGGGACACTTTTTGGGAGTGGTCCATGAAAAAACTTATATTTTGAACATTTATAATTCACTTGAATTCATATCACATGAAATAGATAAATATATTAAATCCATGGGTTGGGAGAAATTGTTACATAAAAAAAAATACCCTCGATTTAATGTTATAATTTCCATTCAAGATGATATTTGTTTCAATATAACTCTCCTTTAAAAATAATTTTTTTAAAACCACCTTTTACAATTAACATTATAGCCAATATTATTGTAAACCCTCTACTATATTTCATTTTACACAATGAAATTCAACCCTTCATCCATCTCTATTTCCCAATCCTTATCTTGTAATGATCATAAAATATAGCTCATTCAAATTAGAAACCAAATATCTTGTGATCAAAAACTGTCATCATCCATCAAGTTTTTAAACATACTCTTCTATCTTAAATGATATTTTTAGGTTAAGCATGTTTAAAAATTATTTAGTTTATATAAACCTTATTCTAGAACACTTCCATAAATAGATGTTTAAAAATACATTAGAATTTTTTAATTTTTTTGTAATATTTAATTTCAACCCATGCTACCCAACTCCATATTTTAATGGTTTTCCAATATCATCCTCAATAGGTAATAATTTAACAATTAAATTTTTATTTTATATAATAATGAATTCATAAATATCAAGGATCATTGTTATATTTTGTTAAACATTACAAATCCATTACACTAAGTGCATATTAATGAAATATCACCTCAATATCTCTCCCACCAAACATTACCAATTATATTTCATTGACCGTGATGTATCTTGATCTATAATATACCTTTATGTTTTTTTAATTGTTATTAATTGAAAAAAATATCACAATTGATATTCATTAATTTTTTTCAAAATAAACAGTAATTCATAATTTTGAAAAAAACTTTGGTGGATTGCCTCTAAATTAGTTTTGAAGCACCATGACCAAATAACATTGTATTTCTCATATTCACCAAAAATTAGTTTTTATCCTATATGATGTATTTTTTGGTTAATAATATAAAACTATATTCATTTCATATTCCATTCATATCAAGACATTCTTTAAAATCATTGTTAATTTATTGATAACCGTTATCATATTGAACTATCTTCATAAGGCATAAAAGTTTATTTCTAGTTATCATATTAATGTTTATAAACTTATAAAGATATTAGGATTTAACTCAATATATAACCATAATTCAATTGAGTAGAATCATTAAAAATTGTATTGAAATATGTAACTTCTTTGGTAGATTTCAAACACATCATAGGACAAAAATAAGACTGGATCAACCTAATATTGTTTTTGGTTTTGATCTCCATATTCTTGATAATATTTTACTCTATTTTCCATTTGTGTCATATGTTACAGGTGGAGAGTTTTTAATAATTCAAAATTTTTACTTATCTTTTATAATTATATTATTTTATTTTAGCCTTATTCTATTGAATAAAATGGAAAATTATTCTATTCCATTATGTACTCTACTCCTTTACAATCCAACAAAAAAAATATTATAATCAATAGAGATTTTAAATAGGTTTTTAAATGATTTTTATTCATTTAGAAGGATTTATGTTGCTTTCATCATCCGTATGATAAATCTATTCTCACAAAAGATAAACTATTTTACATTGACATAATCTTTAGTGACACACACCAGATTTTTCCGTAACCCATTAAAATGAGAACATAACTATTTTCTAGTCTCATTTACCCAATTATAGTTTTTCAAAATACTTTTACAGTTTGTAATCCAATGTAATTTCTCCTATAAAATACCTTAAAATATCACTCATATTTTTTTTGACATGTTATATTTATCTCCCCCCATGTATCAAAGGTTTTCAACTAACCATGAATTTTTAAAAATCATCACCACTCTTGAATTTACTTCACTGATTATTATATTAATAGATCTGGAGATATCATTCCATTTCAATTACCCTAGTATAGTTATGATACAATTGTTAGAAGCATGTGTGGGTTCGTTACACCTCCCAAATGATTCATCATGTGATTGATTATTTTCAAATTTTACATTCCATTTTTATATTATTTCAAGAATATTATACGAAATTTATTATGAACAACCATAATTTATGACCTATCATTGATTTAGGGTGTGAAAAAGTATAATATAAAATTTATTCATTGTATCTGAGGACTCCATACTATCAATATGTTTTATAAAAATAGATTTTTCCTAGATAGAAATAACATTCATCAAAATCAGAACATTTTTCCTTCCAATTTGAAATATACTCATTCCATTAATCTTATTTATTCATAAAATAAACCTATTTTATCTTGGTCACACTCTTATTCATTTCAAAATGTTTAATATTTTTTCAAGACACATTGTTTTATAAAATTTTTGTACTATAAAATGATTTTAAAATGGGTTTTCCCCCTTAATGATATATAATCATCTTAACTTCCTTCATGTCATCTTGTTCAATATATTGAATTTAATTTCAAGTGTCCAAAAATTTTGTAACTTGAACCATAGGAAAAAAATAAAACTTATAGAATTAAATACTTTCTAAACTGATTTTAATGAAACTCAAACATCATTATTATAATTTTGGAAGTCCACTAATTAGAATTCATTAATTTAATTTCATTTTAAAATTAAATTCCCATTAAGATCTTTCACGCCCTCACTCATGGATATTAGATTTATTATAATGGAATTAATAATATTGTCTCTTATATCAATGATATGATTATAACCAACCATCATTTATGAAGAATATGTTTCTATCTCGACAATATCCTAAGCATTATATTCATCAAGACATTTCGTAAATGAATGATTCTTATTTTTTAATTCATTAATTTTATTATTGAAATTTAAATTTTCAATAACGATATCCATTTTCAAGATCATTAACATAAAATCCATTGGTGTCTCCTCATTATCAATTTCCTGTTGGATTGAAATTACATCATGTATTGAGGGAACATTATTCATTTTTAATTATGTGGGTCTTATATTTTATCTTTGAAGTAATTTTAACCATTACAACCACTTTCCATCTTGGTTCTCCTATATGATTTTTAATATGGTCATCCTCTTACACTTTATAATCTTTCTTAGGAAAACTAGCTAAAAATATTTATAATAATTCTATAATTTAAAAACTAAATAAAAATATAGAGTATGTGTTTATGTTTACCTTACTGAAATCATTTAGAAAATAACAAAATAAAATAACTAAAATTCAATTTATCACTCATGATTTTGGTTTATTCTTGAATGGGACACTTTGTGTAAAATATGAAACATTTATATATATTGAATTTTCCTAGTGAATAAAAAATAATTTCCAAAATTATGTATATATGACAGTTTGAACACTATAAACATATAATTCATTATTTCATTAAATAATGAAATTACATATACATAATAAACATATCCATGAAAATAAAAAATATTACAATGGGTAAATAAACAAAAAATATAGAAACCACACTAATAAAAATATTTGTATAACAATGATTCTCAAGAATCATCACATCAATGAAAAAACAAAAACAAAAAGAAAAATGTATATATAAAGAAAACACATAATATTATAGATATTGAAAATGGGGAACTGTAAGATGAATTGACATAAATAGTGAATTAATGAATAGATAAGTATTTATATGAACTAATATAACCATTTAAATAGTGATATAATTATTTTAATAGTAACCTAAACATTATGAATAATAACATTACCAATGAGAATTGTAACTAGACCATTGGAATTGAAAATTGGCCTCGAAATAATTAATTTACATATAAATATAATTTATAGAGCATAATTTAATTAAATTTAAATTTTTTAGTTCCATATAAAGAATATTAATATTAAAAACAATTTAAATTTATAAGCATGTTTTTTTTAAAATTTATTTTAATATATTTTCTAAAAATAAAAACATTTATGTTAATAATTAAATTAACAGAAGATATATAATTATATTGAAAAATTTCATTTCATTTTTATAATGAACAAGTTAGGTATGTTTAAGGGTAAAGTATTTGGTAATTTCTTAGAAAACATTTATCATTAATTGAATACTAAAAATCCAGTGTTTACAAAAGAAATTTATTTTAATTACATCATTAAATATGTAATAATGACCAAACCAACTCAATAATGCATGGTTTTGATATTTTTTTAAATGTAAAATAATTAATGAATTTCAATTAAAAACACCAAAAGAATATTTTCTAACTTCTAATGTATAAATTATCCATTAAGAAATTAATTTTATATTTTTCCACATTAACTTCTAATAAACAAATGAATTTATTATATACAAGGTTATATATTATTAGAAAAATTATGTTTTAATAAATTTTAATTCATAATATCATTAATTTATCTATAAAAAGGATTACATTGAAAATTATATTTCTTAAATATTTTATCTTAAAAACACACTACTCCTCGAGTGTGAATAGCACTTTCCCTCCCCTTGAAAAGCCACTACACTTACACTTACTAATAGAAAAACACTTAATAATTACCATATCATATGACCAATATCATCCATATAGACATTATGGAGAAATCAAACCCCAAGGATTAAATATTTTAAGGGACATGGAAAAGGAATAAATTAAAAAATAGGGTAATGTACTCATGTCTTAATACTTCATTTTCCTTTTTCTAAATCCTAATCCTCCTTTCATTTTTTAATGCATACCTTCTTAAAAAAATAAATAGAATATTATCATGAAAATAATAAGGATAATATCATATAAAAATATTACTTATAATATAGGAATGCATTATATATCTCGAATATCTTCTATTGAAAATGCCACATTGATAGTTAGCTAACCACACACGAGGATGTTGCCGAATCACAAATAATCACAACCATTATGAAATAATATAGTTAGTTGTTTATAATATATAAACGTTTCAATCTATTTATTTCAAAAATTATTCTACTAATATTAATAATATATTAGAAGTGTTGACCTCACCTATTTTGATAATCCTAATTAAGATTTCATATACTTTGATAATCTCAAACTAATGTTTTTCTATATATTAATTCTTTCAATCTATGATCAAGATGATAATAATATTAAAATAATCCCTGAGATAGTTTAATCGTTGTTTATCCATGTTTATATAAGTTCTGAAGTTCTTCTAACCCATTCGGATTTGTTTTTCTTAAAACAGATAAGTATTAAGTCACTAGTCTGCGTTTAGCTAGAGCTACCGGTACTCAGTCTACCGATAGACTTAGTCTACCTATAGATAGAGTCACTGATACACTATGGTCACCGATATGAAAAGATATACTGACAACAACCGAGCTACCGACAGAACAAGTCTACCGATATGCATAAGTCCACCAGTAAGCAAGTCTACCGACAGATTCAGTCTACCGATACAGAACACTACGAGCTACCGACAGAGCTACCAATAGACAATAACTACCTATAGACGGAAGTCTACTGATAGAGCCAGTTCACAGATAGTTACTGATACAAGTATAGTCACTGATATATCGAGCTATCGATAGAAGTCTGCTGATAGTGTAAGTCTACCGACACATGCAAATAGCTACTAATGCAAAGAGCTACCGATGGACAACAGCTACCGATGGATCAAGAGCTACTGATGGATCAAGAGCTACTGATAACTAGAGGTACCGATGGAACTAAATTCGCTGGTATATGAGCTACCGATGCAAGATTAAAGACCTACCTATGGAAGGACCTGCTACACAACGTATACCGTACACTCTGACCAACACGAGTTACTAATTGACCAACCAGTCAAACTCTATACTCTATACTCTCAATACTATTTGTTTATTAAGCTAACGGTTAAATTTGATGTTTTTAATGCAGTTAATGTTATTTAATGATATTTGTTTCCATGTCAGGGAACCGTACCTAGTACCCATGCAAAAAGTAATTATTCTTTTCTGCCGAAGCTGATAGCTATAAAGGGACATAAAAAGATCGTGTAAGATACACTCCATGAAAGCACTAAGAAGACACACGAAGGGAGAAAGAGCCAAGATCTTAACAACATTCAAATGTGGAGAATTTTCACTAGTCAACATCCATACTCCAGGAATCCTGTACATACACGAAGAAACTTATTCCAGAGGAGAACACAAGCTACATCTTGAGTGAAGAACTACAAAAAACTTTTCATGCACTCAGGCTGCTAAGTTGAACCTGAAATCAAGGAAGCAAATGACACTCTGTTTTCTGAACAAGAAACCAGAGAAGTACTTAGAAGCTCATCAGACAAATCAAACGAGTCCAATGCTACACTGCTAATCACTAAAGCATTTCTAAACTCAATCATACTTATCTTAGTGATTCTATCTTTACATTTTGAGCAGTGTATGTACCCTCTTTATTTTACACACACACCGTCTCCTAAGCCAAAATGGAAGATTCTTACATCCTCACTCAAACTTCATAACTTTTTGTTTCCCACTATGGATAGTGGTAGAGGTCTAGTAAGACCTGAATAGCCTGGGTGCTGTTGTTTGTTTTTCCCACGAATAATTCTGGTAGTGGTCTTTGGAACTAGATAGTATTTGTAACACCCCGAGATATTATGAAAAATATTCTTTTTAATTTTATTAATGTCTCGTGTTGTACTCTACACCAAAATGATCTTGCACAACACACATCCTTTACTTTCCTTTCCTTACACGCAATCACGACCTTCCTCGATAGCGTGTGTAGTACGCAATACCGAGTTTCACTAAACAACAATATGTTATTATTAAAACTAGCCGTTATGAATAGTAATAACCACTTTTTTAAATTTTGTAAATTTTATTTTTCAAAATGGACTTCATTTTTGGATTCGGAATATCGAAATTAGCTTAGGGTGAAATTTTTGTACTTTTCAGATAACTTTCATTTTCTGATTAATAGTGAAAATTACTAAATTTTAATTAAAAACAACATTTTTAATTGAAATAATTAATAGTGATAAATTATTAATTTGAGTGGTTTTAAAGTATATTTATAATATATTTTTACAATTTAATACAATTTTGGTCATTGGATGTAATTTCACATTTAAACCAGACATAAACAAGTGTCAATCTTTTGATGGTTATTATCTCTTAAGAACACGCTATTTGTTTTGACGACGGGAATTTATTTTTAAATTAATTAATGCAACTGATATGTTTTGAATTTGGTAAAATAGACATAATTTTTGAATTCATAATATCAAATACAGCTTAGGCCTAATTTTTGGTATTTTTCTGGAAACTTTCATTTTTTGATGAATAGTGATACCACTAAGTAGAAGTAAAAAAAAAATGAATTTTTCATAAAACATAATTTTACCGCTTCTGTGAGTTGAATTTTAAAAATCCGAGAGTCATGGTTGATGTCAGTAAGTAAAATGTGGTTTAATGAGATGAAAATAATTTTTGGTGAATAGTAACTTTTTACTTTTTTTTACCACGGTTAAAAGTAAATAGGGTAATTAAGGGTAAAATGATATTACTATTACCCTAACACATGTCCTAATTCTGTTGGACAAATGTAATTCGACCAAAAACAACCTTAGGAATAAAATATGACGATTTAGGCCCACTTGGATTAGATTAGGACATTTATTATTATTTAATTCAAAGAAGAGTTAAAAGAGTTAAAATCAAAGTTTATTTACTAAAACATTTTTAATATAGTATTATAAAAAAGTTAAATTCGAATATAAATATTCATTAGAAATATAAAACGTTTTCCTACATAATGGTATTTTATTTGTAATTTTTAGACATTAAATAATTTAATTAATTCATGACACAACAATGATGTAGTAATTATCTTATTAATGAATCATTGACATAATTGATGTTATAAATACCCAAATAAATGTAATTTGTGACTTTTTATGAATTACACTAATTTTCTAGGTTAATATTACATGTTAGTATTGATTTAATTAACTTGGTTCGAGCTAATCATTCTGTTATAATTTTCACAAAAATCAATTACTAAATAGTGTCAAAATTGACATAAAATAGTTTTTAAAACAAATATTATATTATTAATTCTTATTTTATTCCAAAAAATCTAAGGTTCGGCCAAATGACTTAGATAGGGTTATATATATTAATAAAACAGAACTTGGGGGTCTCTTGTATGTATATGGTATGTTTATTAACTATATAATATAAAAATACAAAGTGACATGGTAAATGTCAATCTAATTAACTAAGAGTTAAAACTAAAAGATAAGGTTAATATAGGAACCTAAACATGTCTAAATTCTATTGGATGAGAGTATTCCCACCCATACCCACCTTATCTTCAAAATAAATTAATTTGGAGCTATTTAAAACCGAATTTGACTTTATAATAAAATAATAGTTTTAGTTATTCCAAAGGTACCCCTCTCCTCCCTTATAAAAGGGAACCTCATCCCACTCTTCCTCACACCACTTTGAGCCTTCAAGCTCGGCCAACCCCTGCCATTTTCTCCTCTCCACTTCCCTAGAGACATCCTAGAGGTCCTGGTCTTCTTAAAAGACCAATTTTAGTGCCCTAAAAGGAGGTCTCAAAGAAGCACTTCAAAGGAGAGGTAATATCCATTACCGATCCTTTCCAATTTCTTTCTTCTTCAACATTTTCTTCTTTAGTTGTTTCATTTTGAAGTAATAACACAAGTATCACTAATATACTGATATGTTATTATAATTATGAAACAACCTTATTTAACCATCTATCCCTCCTACGGAAAATTAAATCACCGCGCGTGCGTACGTACGAAATACTGTCTCCACGGCGTGGTGTAATCTATTTTCCACCACCACCTTACTTGGATGGGTATAATGGTGTAAATAATAACTATATATTATTATTGTAAAGTGATATTGATTCTGAAATAGTATACATACACTCCAATACAATTCCACGATCATGAGAACGATATCATCGCTCGTGCGTACGTACGGACTACCGTCTCCACGACGCGATGAGATTCATTTTCCACGTTAACCATTCATGAATGATTATAAAGTATATATAATAAGTAATAATGAAATATATGACATAATAATGATTCTGGATTTATGTGTATATATATATGTATTTCATCTACTTAATTCCATTCAACTCAATAAGGACAAGAAAACAACGTTCCATGCGTACGTACGGTCTACCGTCTCCATGAACTGTGTATTTCTTTCCATTTACTGATCTATTATATTCTGAATATATATTATATATAAATAATGTTTTATATTCTGGAATTATGTAATCATGATCTATGTAATCATATGAATAATTAAAAGTCAAAACACGGACGACAAATGAAACGATTTTACCCAAAACGCTCATTAACATGGAATTTACAAAAGAACGGGTAATATAAAGCCATAAGTGAACCATCTATGATATCATAACAATGAGTATGATTCTGGAATAATTCAATGACATTATTTAAATCATTATACAGGAGGTTCAGACACATACGAAGCAAATCAGACCTAAGGTAAGGGAAATATCACAATCTCATTTTTATCCGAGATTGTTTATACTTTGGTATTTACTGGGGTGTATTTTATCATCCACATCCATGTTTCCTCAATATGTAATATTATTTCCATCAACCTACAATTTTTTAAATCCAATTTTACCCTTCGATGAGTTTTTAGTAAAGGATATGAAAGGAATCTTTTGTCGTTTTTCGTACGAGGTGCTTTTTGACTTTTCCAACAATAGTACGAAGAATGTTTTTTTAACTTATACAAATGAATGGATTTTTAAAACATTATTTCCAAGAAGCTTCCCTTACAAGTTTTCAAGTTTATTTTTAATCAACTTCTTTTAGTTTAAAATTTTATGACATAATAAGAAAGGAAAAATGTTTTTGAAGTAGAAAGGATATTTTCCTCAAAAATGGAGTTCACGTGTTTTATCAAAATTATTTTCCATCTAAGATAATATAATATTCTATTTCTATCCCTATTATTACATTGATTTGATTATGTTGTGATGGAAATATTTTTATGAAATCCTTTATCTTATATGAATTGTTTTATGATGTCATGATGTTTAAGAATCCCATTTTTACTAAATGGGTTATGTAATGATGTATGATTTATGATTTTGTGGCACACATAATAATGGTATCATTATGAGATGGGTGGGACCTATATCTCCCTCCAATGCATTGGATAAAGATCTTATATCTCATAAGATAGACATGGCTGAAACGGTAGGTTATACCGGTTCAGTGAAACAGGACTGAAACGAGGGTGACTCGGTTCAGAAAAGGACTTTGTCCACTAAGATAGTCTTGGAAATGAGTCTTGACTAATAAGAAATGATTCTATATGATTATATTTGTATGCCACAACGTTTCATGTTTTATTTTATGATTATTTGGATTATATTTCACTACTATGATTTATCCCATGTTATGAAATTATGATCTCTTTTGCAGGTTAAGATTTCCAAAATGTTATGTTCTTATGAATATGATGTGATTGATATTTCTTTTGTTTACCCTTACTGAGCATTTGAGCTCACCCTTTTATGTTTTCTTTTCCCTAGGATATAAAGAATGGTTTTAGGTAAAAAAAGGGAAGATATTTATGGGAGATGTTGAAGATCTTTCACCACCATTAGAATATTTTATTCCGAGTTTCCAAAGACACTAAACTATTACGATCCTTGTGTGTGTTTTTGTTATGTACTAAGTATTCCGCAAAAGTAATGTCCATGTACGTTAAGCTTCGGGTCTCTATAGTTGGTATCAGAGGAAAAGTTTAGTCAACCTTTGGAAACTAGGATGTGAAAACGTTAGTGAGATCCCAAGAGATATTTCTAAGGTATGTCTAGGGATGTCCCTAAGGATAAGTATACGTATAGGATATAGTCCTAGAACTACGGCAACGATATTAGATTAAACCAAAGATGTTAGATATTGAAGTTAGTCCCCCTTTATTATGATTTTTGCCTCTCACACTATTCTTTTTGGGTTTTAGAAAATGGCTGGAAACAAGATGATTCACGATAATGGAGGATATGATGGACAATGGAATGATATTATTCATTAGCAACCAAATGAAATGGTATTTTTAAGTCCAAACATAATTATTCTTCCAAATCAGCAATCTCATAATATGATCAATAAAGTAAAATTTGGTAACTTTCCAGACTCGGCTAATAAGAGAAAGATTGAGTTTCATGATGATCATTAAGGAAAGAAAGTTCAATTTCCCATATGTAAATCATGTGGGAAGAGGCATCAAGGAGAATGTTTCAAAGGAACTGGAAGATGCTTTGGGTGTGGAAAAGAAGGACACAAAGCCAGTAAGTGCAAAGGAAAAGGTTCAGTTAACACCTGGGATGAGGATAATGGTATTGCTACGACATCAACAATGGTTAAATGTTTTAAATGTGGAATGTACGGGCATTATTCAAACCAATGCCCTAAGGGAAAGTCTCATGAAGAGAATCAGTATGGTCGTATGGGTAGTATTTATGTGGATGATGATGAAGAGACTACAAATGATATGTGAGATGAAAGAATTGTTGATGCTCGGTCAATGGTTTTAGAATTTATTGGAATGATTACATGTTTATCATGTGTAATGTTGTATAAGTAATATCATGGTACTATGGAATAAAGAGACATCTAAGGATTGTTACACTGTTGTCTTTCCTTGAGTTTTGAAAGTGTATGATTAATGTTACCAGCATCCATGAAAGGTTATTCAGATATTTTTGGAATGTAGATGATATGCGCATAATGAATGGATAAGGAGAAAATTAAATGTTTGATAGTATTCATGAGCTCATGACTGATATAAGGAGAAGGTTATATCGTGGTTTGAGTATATATAATTTTTGGATTTTCGTATGTGGAAAGAGTTAACTTTTGACAGCATTCATGATTTCACTAAGGTTTAATGGGTATTCATTTTTCAAGAAAATACATCATTAAGGTATTCACATGATTGGAAAGTGACCAACAAGATATATGGGGGATAAATGATGGTATTCACATGCTTGGTTGACGACATTTCAAGCTATCGTTTTCTTTATACTATGAGCTTGGACCGAAGTATTTTAGATAAGCCTAAAGATTGGAATGGACTATGTTAACCATAAGTTAGTATTGTTTAAGGATAGAAATTTTTTTGAGATTATTTATGTGATGTTATAGTAATGTAGTTTTAGAAAAAGTACAACCTGCAGGACAGGCGACAACCCATCGCGTCGGACAAGGCTGTGGGAATCGAACCCACAACTGAAGTGCGACTGGCCTTTATCACCTACCACTGGCCTACATGAAGTCCCTATTTAGTAGAAACTAGTTTTTTTATATTAATAAGTATGATATATGAAGTATAAGTCCATTTTATGAACCATATATGATTAATCTCACTATAGATGGACTTATGTATTTTTTGATAACTTTTCTAACCTATTGTTTGAGACAGATGGAATGACCGATCATTCTATCACATGATATGCTAACACATCACAAATGACAAATTCAACTTCATTTCATTAAGAGATGAAGTGGAAATTTTCCAAATAACGACAAACGATGAGACTATACCAAAATCACGAAAGTATTTCTTCTAATTCCAATTTCATCAACTTTAGGGAAATGATCTTGAAAACCAAAAATGTTGTCCTAGTGCTCTTATATCTAATGAATCAGATGGTACCTTATATCATCACAAATTTATGGCTTTGTGATTGCTGGCTTTTCCATAGCCATGTTCTCTCCCACTCTCCATCAGAACATGATGGTTAGATTTCTCTTCCATATCCATATTTTCATCTATGTGGAAACCCAGTGATTAGTTTATTTGAGTAACCGTTACATTTCATGATTTTGTTTTTAAAGATTGGTTTAGGTATTCCTTTTTACAATGTGGGTTTCTTTTAAAGAAACTTTCTAGGAGTAAACCATTTATAACCCCGACGAATTTCGAGGGCGAAATTCATTTTATGGGGGGTAGAATGTAACACCCCGAGATATTATGAAAAATATTCTTTTTAATTTCATTAATGTCTTGTGTTGTAATCTACACCAAAAGTAGCTTGAACAACATGCATCCTTGACTTGCCTTGCATTACATGCAATCACGACCTTCCTCGATAGCGTGTGTAGTACGCAATACCGAGTTTCACTAAACAACGATATGCTATTATTAAAACTACCCGTTATGAATAGTAATAACCACTTTTTGAAATTTATTAAATTTTATTTTTCAAAATGGACTTCATTTTTGGATTCGGAATATCAAAATTAGCTTAGGGTGAAATTTTGGTACTTTTCGGATAACTTTCATTTTCTGATGAATAATGAAAATTACTAAATTTTAATTAAAAACAATCTTTTTAATTGAAATAATTAATAGTGATAAATTATTAATTTGAGTGGTTTTAAATTATATTTAGAATATATTTTTACAATTTAATACAATTTTTTTCATTGGATGTAATTTCACATTTAAACCAGACATAAACAAGTGTCAATCTTTTGATAATTATTATCTCTTAAGAACACGCTATTTGTTTTGACGACGGGAATTTATTTTTAAATTAATTAATGCAACTGATATGTTTTGAATTTGGTAAAATAGAAATCATTTTTTAATTCATAATATCAAATATAGCTTAGGCCTAATTTTTGGTATTTTTCTGGAAGCTTTCATTTTTTGATGAATAGTGACACCACTAAGTGGTAGTTAAAAAAAATGAATTTTTCATAAAACTTAATTTTACCGATTCTGTGAGTGGAATTTCAAAACTCCAAGAGACACGGTTGATGTCAGTAAGTAAAATTTGGTTCAATGAGATGAAAATAATTTTTGGTGAATAGTAACTTTTTACTTTTTTTTACCACGGTTAAAAGTAAATAGGGTAATTAAGGGTAAAAATGATATTACTATTACCCTAACACATGTCCTAATTATATTGTACAAGTGTAATTCGACCAAAAACTACCTTAGGAATAAAATATGACCATTTAGGCCCACTTGGATTAGATTAGGACATTTATTATTATTTAATTCAAAGAAGAGTTAAAAGAGTTAAAATCAAAGTTTATTTACTAAAACATTTTTACTATAGGGTTATACATAAGATAAATTCGACTATAATTATTAATTAGAAATCTAAAAGGTTTTACTACATAATGGTGTTTTATTTGTAATTTTTATACATTAAATAATTTAATTTATTTATGACACAATGATGATGCAGTAATTATATTATTAATGAGATATTGACATAATTGATGTTATAAATACCCAAATAAATGTAATTTGAGACTTTTTATGAATTAAACTAATTTTATAGGTTAATATGACATGTTAGTATTGATTTAATTAAATTTTTTTGAGCAAATCATTCTATTATGATTTTCAGAAAAATCAATTACTAAATAGTGTCAAAATTGACATAAAATAGTTTTTAAAACCAATATTATATTATAAATTCTTATTTTATTCCTAAAAATCTAAGGTTCAGCCAAATGACTTAGATAAGGTTATATATATTAATAAAACACAACTTGGGGGTCTCTTGGATGTATATGGTAAGTTTATTAACTATATAGTAGAAAAATACAAAGTGACATGGTAAATGTCAATCTAATTAACTAAGAGTTAAAACTAAAAGATAAGGTTTATATAGGAACCTAAACTTGTCTAAATTCTATTGTATGAGATTATTTCTACCCATCACCACCTTAGATTCTAAATAAATCAATTTGGAGCTATTTAAAACCGAATTTGACTTTATAATAAAATAATAGATTTAGTTATTCCAAAGGTACCCCTCTCCTCCCTTATAAGAGGGAACCTCCTCCCTCTCTTCCTCACACGACTTTGAGCCTTCAAACTCGGCCGACACCTAACATTTTCTCCTCTCCACTTCCCTAGAGACATCCTAGAGGTCCTGGTTATCTTAAAAGACCAATTTTAGTGCCATAAAAGGAGGACTCAAATAAGCACTTCAAAGAAGAGGTGATATCCATTACTGATCCTTTCCAATTTATTTCTTATTCAACTTCTTCTTCTTTAGTTGATTCATTATGAAGTAATAACATCAGTATCAATCATATAATGATATGTTGTTATAATTTTGAAACAACCTTATTTCACCATCTATCCATCCTACGAAAAACGAAATAACCGCGCGTGCGTACGTACGGAATACCGTCTCCACGCCGTGGTGTAATCTATTTTCCACCACCACCTTACTTGGATGGGTATAATGGTGTAAATAATAACTATATATGATTATTTTGAAGTGATATTTATTCTGAAATAGTATACATACACTCCAATAAAATTCCACGATCATGAGAACGATATCATCGCTCATGCGTACGTACGGACTACCGTCTCCATGACGCGATGAGATTCATTCTCCACGTTAACCATTCATGAATGATTATAAAGAATATATAATAAGTAATAATGAAATATATGACATAATAATGATTCTGTATTTATGTGTATATATATATGTATGTCATCTACTTAATTCCATTTAACTCAATAAGGAAAAGAAAACAGCATTCATGCGTACGTACGGTCTACCGTCTCCATGAACTGTGTATTTCATTCCATTTACAGATATATTATATTCTGAATATATATTATATATAAATCATGTTTTATATTCTATAATTATGTAATCATGATCTAAGTAATCATATTAATAATTACAATTCAAAACACGGACGACAAATGAAACGATTTTACCCAAAACACTCTTTAACATGGAATTTACAAAAGAATGGGTAATATAAAGCCATAAGTGAACCATCTATGATATCATAACAATGAGTATGATTCTGGAATAAGTAAATGTCATTATTTAAATAATTATACAGGAGGTTTGGACACATATGAAGCAGATCGGACCTAAGGTAAGGGAAATATCACAATCTCATTTTTATCCGAGATTGTTTATACTTTGGTATTTACTGGGGTGTATTTTATCATCCACATCTATGTTTCCTCAATATGTAATATTATTTCCATCCACATACAATTTTTTAAATCCAATTTTACCCTTCGGTGAGTTTTTAGTAAAGGATATGAAAGGAATCATTTGTCGTTTTTCGTACGAGGTACTTTTTGACTTTTCTGACAAAAGTACGAAGAATGTTTTTTTAACTTATATGGCATGAATGGATTTTAAAACATTATTTCCAAGAAGCTTCCCTTACAAGTTTTCAAGTTTATTTTTAATAAACTTCTTTTATTTTAAAATTTTATGACATAATAAGAAAGAAATAATGTTTTTGAAGTAGAAAGGATATTTTCCTCAAGAATGGAGTTCAAGTGTTTTATCAAAATTATTTTCCATCTAAGATAATATAAGATTCTGTTTCTATACCTATTATTACATTGATTTGATTATGTTGTGATGGAGATATTTTTATGAAATCCTTTATCTTATATGAATTGTTTTATGATGTCATGATGTTTAAGAATCCCATTTTTACTATATAGGTTATGCAATGATGTGTGAATAATGATTTTGTGGCACACATAAGAATGGTATCATTATGAGATGGGTGGGACCTATATCTCCCTCCAATTCATTGGGTAAATATTTTATATCTCGTGATATAGACATGGCTGGAACGGTAGGTTATACCGGTTCAGTGAAACAGGACTGAAACCAGGGTGACTCGGTTCAGAAAAGGACTTTGTCTACTAAGATAGTCTTGGCAATGAGTCTTGACTAATAAGAAATGATTCTCTATGATTATGTGTTTATTCCACAAAGTTTCATGTTTTATGGTATGATTATTGGGATTACATTTCACTACTATGATTTATCCCATGTTATGAAATTATGATCTCTTTTGCAGGTTAAGATTTCCAAAATGTTATGTTCTTATGAATATGATGTGATTGATATTTCTTTTGTTTACCCTTACTGAGCATTTGAGCTCACCCTTTTATGTTTTCTTTTCCCCAGGATATAAAGAAAGGTTTTAGGTAAAAAAAAGGGAAGATATTTATGGGAGATGTTGAAGATCTTTCACCACGATTAGAAGATTTTATTACGAGTTTCCAAAGACACTAAACTATTACGATCCTTGTGTGTGTTTTTATTATGTACTAAGTATTCCGCAAAAGTAATGTCCATGTATGTTAAGATTCAGGTCTCTATAGTATTTTACTATTGTTTACCCCCGATCCAGGGTGTGGATCAATTTATATAAATTGTTTAGAGGAATAAGTCTCGACTTGAGACTGAACCTCTTGGTTAACTTTTCTGTGAATTTTAATTTTAGCCTATAAGTATACTATATATTTATTTCATATTCTGCTGCTATTACTTTGAAATACACAAATATTTTAATGATACTTTTATAGTTAAATAATCAAGTGTTTATACTTATTGTAAACCAGTAAGTTAGTTCCAAAGTTAATTTAATATTTAGATTAATTCAACTGAGACCTAATCAATCTTTGAGAAACTGATTGAACATTTACACTCTGTATAGATCCACTACAGTTTAACATTTTTTTTTAAATTGGGGGATTTTAAGAGAAATAATTTTAACAGAAATTTTTATTGGAACTAAATTCACCCCCCTCTTGAGTATCCACTCCGACCAAAATTTGGTATCCGAGGAAATTTTTGTTTAAGGATTTTTGAAATACTCTGTTTTTCAACAGTGATTTTAGTTGCATCTTTAAGGATCTTAAATTTCTGTTTGTTCTAAATTTTACCTCTTTAAAACTATTTTCTAAAATCTACCTATAGATAATAGACTAGAGGGTGCTGCTACTAACCAACCACATTTCTTCAATGGCACAAACTATGCCCAGTGGAAACTGAAAATAAAAATTCATTTAGAAAGCATGGGTTTTGATATTTGGACTGCTATATAATCTCAATAAAAAATTCCAAAAACTGAAAGAACAACTTGAGATGAACCTATAAAGACTGCTTACAATAATAACTGTAAATCCATGAATACCATGTACTGTGGTTTAGGATATGAAGAGTTTAATAGAATTTCTTCTTGCAAAACTGCTTTTGAAATATGGGATACTCTGGGTGTTTCTCATGAAGGAACAACCAATGTTAAAGAAATGCGTTTGAATACTTATACTATTAAATATGAAAATTTTAAAATGAAAACTGATGAACCAATTTCTGATATGTATCTCAGGTTTAATGAGATTTTCAATACAATAATTTCACTTGGAAAAGTTGTTCCAGCTAAGGAACAAATTTTGAGGATACTGAGATGTCTGCCAGAACGATGGAGGGGCACTTCTATTTCAATTAGAGAGTCATGTTACATTGGAGAACTGCCAGTAAAAGAGATTATTTGTAAATTCATGATGTATGAGGAAGAACTCAAGGTGAATAAGGAGGAAGATGATAAACCTAAGAGAAAATTCGTAGATTTTTAGTCTACTGCCTCTAAGAGTAAAGACAAGGAGAAAATGAAAATACAAACTGAATGTTCAATAAGTGAAGATTCAGACTCTGATAGTGATGCTGAAATGGCTCATATATCAAGGAGATTCAAGAAGTTTTATAGGAAGAAGAAATTATTTAGGAAATATAACTACAAAGGAAAGTATGACAATAAGGGACATTGGAAGAAGTACTGGAAAAATCCAGATAGAAGTGATGAAGTTGTCTGCTATGAGTGTAAAAGGAAAGGAAACATCAAGGCTGATTGTCCAAAATTAAAAGTCAAAAAGAAATATGATTATAAGGACAAGAAGTAAAATAAAGCTATTAAGGCTACCTGGAGTGCATCTGAAGATAGCCAAGTGATTTTGAAATTTCTGATTCTGAGAAGGATCGTGCCAATATGTGCTTTATAACTAATACCTCTGAGGTACTTGTTTCCCATGTACAAAATGATTATTATTCTGGAGATAACAGTGACTCGGAAAATTATGGAAATATATCTAAAGCTGACCTTTTTGAATACTGTAATATGCTGGAAGAGACATGCAATGAAATTAATGATAAATACAAATCATTGAAGAAAGAACATGCTCTCACTACTACTATTAAAACCAAACTTACAATCGATGAAGAGAAGAATGCTCAACTGTTAACGGAAAATACAAGACTAAAAATGTCAAATGAGCAACTTAGAAAAGTCTTAGAGAAGTTTACAAATGGAAAGAATACACTAACTCAAATTCTGGGAAAGCAAGTGGCACCAAAATACACTACTAGAATAGGATACAAACCTGGATAGAGACAGCTTATTAAGAATAGATTTATTCCTAAATCTGGACAGAATACTGCTAGTTCAAGTTCTGGAAATCCATATTCTTCAACCAGTTATTCATATTGTTGTAGGAAAAATAAATTTTATCTTTAAAAATATATTGATTCTATAAATTATATGAGATCCATAAGAAAAACATGGGTACCTAAAGCTTTGATTTCTATCCTTTCTGGACCCAAGAAGATCTGGGTACCAAAATCATTTCCTATCTAAATCTGTTTTGTAGGAAACATGCTTAAAGAGTTCTCACAAGAATGTATGGTACTTGGATAGTGAATGTTCAAGACATATGTCTAGAGATTGTTCATGTTTCAAGAGTTTAATAAAGGTTGATGGAGGCTATGTCACCTTTGGTGATAATTCTAAAGGAAAAATCGTTGGCCTAGGCCAGATTAGTAACTCTAATTCAGTTTTAATTTCTTAATTTTTATTTGTTTATGGACTTAAGTATAACCTATTAAGTATTTCTCAATTATGTGATGATGGTTTTAATGTGAAATTTGAAAATGATTCCTGTAATGTTTTTAATTCTCAAAATTCTTCAGTATTTTCTGCTTTAAGAAATGAAAATTTTTATGTAGTTGATTTAAATTATTTATCTAAGAAAAATGTTACTTGTTTAAAGGATTTTAATAGAGAATCTTGGCTTTGGCATAGAAGATTAGGACATTGAAACAACTATTCGCTTAGTAAATTAACTAGGAAGAACTTAGTTAGAGACCTACCTAAACTTGAATTCTCAAATGACAAAGTTTGTAATCCCTATCAAAAGGGAAAGAAACATAAAGTTTATTTTAAATAAAAGAATGAAGTTTCAACCTCTCAACCTCTCGAGTTGGTTCACATGGACTTGTTTGGACCTTCAAGAGTTTCTAGTTTAAATGGGAAGCACTATGTCTATATTCTAGTAGATGACTTTTCAAGATATACTTGGGTATACTTCTTAGCTCACAAAAGTGAAGCTTGTTCTTACTTTGTTAAATACTCTAAATCTGTAGAAAATCTTAGTGGAATTAAGATTAAAACCCTAAGAAGTGATCCTGGTCGTGAGTTTGAAAATCAAGAGTTTGAATCTTATTGATCACACAATGGTTATAGTCACAACGTTTCTGCTCCTAGAACACCTCAGTAGAATGGTGTGGTAGAAAGAAGGAATAGAACCCTTCAAGAAATAGCTAGAACCATGCTTAATGAATATGACCTGCCTATTTACTTTTGGGCTGAAGATGTGAATACAACTTGTTATATTATTAATAGAGTCTTAATTAGACCAGTTCTTAAGAAGACCCCATATGAGTTGTTGAATAATAGAAAACCTAATGTTAGTTACATTAGAGTCTTTGGATGCAATGTTTTTATTCTTAATACAATGTATAATCTGGAGAAGTTTGCTTCTAAGAGTGATGAAGGAATTTTTATTGGTTATTCTTTAACTAGAAAAGCCTATAGAGTCTTTAATAAAAGAACCAAATGTGTGGAAGAATCTGTTCACATCATGTTTGATGAAACTGATCCAGATGAGCCTAAAACCTCTCTTGAAAATCTTGAGGAAGATTTGAGTGTTCTAGACCTTGATGAAAAATCTAAAGAACCTTCGGTAAAAACATCCAGTTCTGGACATATTTCAAAATTTGCTGCTATGGAACCCGAACCTATAGATGAACCTGTAATTTATAGTCCTTCCTTTACTAGATCAACAAGGATTTTTAAAAATCATCCTTTGGATGCTGTCGTTGGTAATCTTGATAGAGGGACACAGACTAGAGCTTCTCTAAGAAATCAGGTTGAACATCAAGCCTTTATTTCACATCTAGAACCTAAAAATGTCAATGATGCTATCAATGATGAATTTTGGGTAATGGCTATGCAAGAAGAGTTAAATCAATTTGAAAGAAACAAAGTCTGGGAATTAGTTGACAGACCTAAGGACACTTTAACAATAGGCACTAAATGGATTTTTAGAAACAAATTTGATGAGTCTGGAAACATAGTTAGAAACAAAGATAGGCTAGTTGCACAAGGATATAGTCAAGAGGAAGGTATAGACTATGAGAAAACCTTTGGACTTGTATCCAAATTAGAATCCATTAGGATCTTACTTGCCTATACTTCTCATCTGAATTTCAAGTTATATCAAATGGATGTCAAAAGTTCTTTTCTAAATGGTGTTATTGTTGAAGATGTTTTTGTAGAACAACCACCTGGATTTACTAATCATCATTTTCCAAATCAAGTTTTTAACCATTCTAAAGCTTTATATGGTTTAAAACAAGCTCCAATATCTTGGTATGATAGACTTAGTAATTTTCTTATTTCAAACAGTTTTACTAAAGGGATTGTTGATCCAACTCTTTTTATTTAAATAATTTCTAAAGATGTTTTAATAGTACAAATCTATGTTGATGATATTATTTTTGGATCTTCAAAACACTCTTTATGTACTGATTCTTCAAAATCTATGCAAAATGAGTTTGAAATCATTTTAATGGGAGAACTTAAATATTTTCTTGGATTTCATGTTTTACAAAAGAAAGATGGTATTATTTTGAATCAAAGTAAATATAAAAAGGATCTCTTAAAACATTTTGGTTTGGATAGAATTAAGGAAAGTGAAACTTCTATGAGTACTGTGTGTAAATTGGATGCAGATGAAACTGGGAAACCAGTGGATCAAACCAATTACAGAGTTATGATTGGAAGCTTACATTACCTTACTGATAGTCGACCAAATATTATGTTTAGTGTGTGTATGTGTGCAAGATTTCAAGTTAATCCAACAGAATCTCATTTACTTACTGTTAAACGAATTTTTATGTATCTTAAACATACTGTAAACTTAGGTTTGTTTTACCCAAAAGGACAACCCTTTGAGTTAATGAGTTATTCAGATGCTGATTTTCCTAGTTGCAAGTTGGATAGAAAAAGCACTTCATGAACATGTCACTTATTGGGAAAATCCTTAGTATCTTGGTGTAGTAAGAAGCAGAATTATGTAGCATTATCCACTACCGAAGAAGAGTACAAAGCTGCTGGTTGTTGTCGTGCACAAATTCTGTGGATGAAACACACTCTTTTGGACTATGGATATGACTTTATGCATGTGTCAATCAACTGTGACAACACTAGTTCAATGAATATCTCGAAGAACCCTGTGTCTCACTCTAGGACCAAACACATTGATGTAAGGCACCATTTCTTGAGAGATCATTACCAAAGGAGTGATATAATTCTTGAGTTTATAAGTACTAAACATCAATTAGCTGCATCTTCAGTAAACCTTTGAGTTCAGATAGGTTAAGTTACATTAGACATGAGTTAGGTATGTTTAAACTTGATTAGTAGCTAATTCTCACCGATGTGAAATTCTCACCAATGTGAAATTCTCACGGATGTAAAATTCTCACCGATGTACCCTCACTGATAGAAATTCTCACTGATAGACCCTACTGATGTGCGATGTTTTAAAACTTCTGTATGCTGCCAGAATATGAATCCTTTTTACTTTATTTCATTTTGATTATTTATTTTATGATTGCTAAATGATAAAACTAAAGTCCGAGCTAATTCTAAATCCACCGAGCCTCGAACCTTAACCCTCAAACCTTAGCTCCCGAATCCTTAGTGAACCCTAAATCCTTCGAACCAGTGATGGAAAAAACTAAACTTCCTACCGTCAGATATGACTCTATTGAGCCGAAATCAAAGAAGCAGAAGACCGATCAAGAAGAAAGTGGTAGTGGTAGTGCTGCTAGAACTAGGTCAGGGAGACGACCAGTGAATCCTCATCTGCAAAATTGAGTTATTGTAATTGAAAAGGAGATGTGTGTAGAATGGATGCCACCTAGAAAATCCTTAGTGCTCGAAGTTCTTGAAGATCAAAAATGGGTAGAGTGTTTTTCAAACAACAATGGTCCTTAATTTCCAAAATTAGTGAAACAATTTTACAATTTTGTAACCTTTGAGAAATCAGAGAATGAAAATCGAGTAACCACTTTTGTGAATGGAAATGAGATGTTGTTTTCATCTGTTGAATTGGATGAATGCTTGAATGTTCCACATGAAGGAGTATCTGGATATGTCTCGAGATCCATGCCACCTACTAGTGACATTTTTGACTATGAGACTACTTTGGAAGAGCTGACTGGTGATGAAAGTCAAAGACAAGTAGTTACTGTAGAAATCGATGGAGAGAACAGGTTGTTGTTCAAATTTGTTCAAAATGTCTTGATATCCAGGAGAGGAGACTTTTCCAATTTGAGATATCATGATATCTATCTCCTGAACCTCTTAATACATTCTGTAAAGGTTAATTTTTGAAGATTTCTGATGATACAAATGGAAGATATGAAAAGGATGAAATAAAAGAAAAATTCCCTATTCTTTGCTAAGTTGATCTCTGTGATGATCAAGGTAAAAGGGGTTATTGAGTCTCAAGATGATACAGTGGTAGTGAAGAATAATTTTTGTATCACAACTATAGTTTGTAAGTATAGGAAAATCAATTGGAACCCTTGGAGAGGAGAATGGGTCAATGATGACCAGAATGTATATGAAATATTCAATCCCGTGGATCATCCTTCAAGACCAATGGATGTGAGGGATCCAGGTCTGGGACCTGATGAAGAAGAGCCAGAATACAGTGATGATTCATAAGAGGAAGAGTCCTTCTCTGATGAAGGAGGAGATCTTGACTTACCTCCTAGCCCAACTCTTGAAAATCTAGATGAATATAAATCAGATAAGGAAGAAGATTGTTTAAAGGCTATTGAAGTGGATACTGTAGAGAATGAAGAAGATGTTCATGAAAGTGAAGCATCTCTGTTATCTGATTTGAGCCTAAGTCTAGTGATTGGACAATATTTAGTACCTACTGAGGAAGAAAATGAAATTGACAGACCCTTTCCTACTTTGGAAGACCCTCCTGCTGTTGAAGTGATGGAAATGATAGTGGAAGATTCTCCTTAGGATAAAAGACCTGCTGAGAATGATGATGAGAATGTTGCTGAGACTACTGTTATCCTAATTGAGGATGCAACAGTTGAGGGGGAGCATCAAACCAAGAATGGAAGTGTTATAGTGGTTTCTAGAATTGAGGATTGTGAAGAAGACCCTGGTTTTGTTGTTTTTGGTTTAGACTATCCTGATTCAGATAATGATGCATCTCTCAGTAGACCTAAGATTACTTATGATGTCGATTCTGAGTTATTTCCTGAAGATGTGGTCAGAATACATGACCTAGATACTTTAAAAAAGAACCATAAGGACAGTTTTGTGGAAGAAGTAAAGAAGATGGAAGTTTCTTTGGTCTGTTCAGTTCAATCGATCATGACTGACTCAGTGGTCAGTTTAGCTTCTGAAAGAGTACCCACTATAGTTTCACCTGCTGACTTGATCACAAAGGCTGATCTGGAATCCATGAAGGATGAGCTGAAAGAATCCTTTAGTACATCAGTTGCTGAGATGAAGCAAAGTTTTGCTGAAGAAATGAGTATGTTGGAAGGATCATTTGAACTCTCTCTAGGTTGTAATTTTTCAACCTTTATGGGATAAATAGCTGAAGAAGTTAAAGATTTTCAGGCTCAAGTTTCTAGACTTGAAGCAGATCTTGATTCTCTAAAGGAATCTTTTGTTTCTTTAGACTCTCACATGAGCTCAAAATCCCAAGAAGATAAGGACTTAGCTTATTTAAAGAGAGTTGTAAGCCAGATGGTTTCAGTATTTGAAGGTTTCAAATCTTCAATGAAAGATCATATTAAATCCCAGGATTCCAAAGTTCAAATTCTTATCAGTGGATTGACCAAAAGCTTCAAAGAGACTATATCTTTCTATGTTGGCTCTCTTGCATCTAATCCTTCAGTGGATTTGAATCAGTTTAGAGCTGTGATGAAGGATGAGCTTGGTTCATCTTCAACTAATGGATCTGTGGACTCATCTGAGCTGAGCAGAGTTTTTCTCTCTACCAGAGATTCAGCCAAAGAAATTATGAATATAGTCCAAGACTACATGAAAGAATCCTCTACCTCTCAAAAAGAATTTAAAGAAATTTTGGACTCATATTTCTCCAAATTTTAAACAAAGACCCAAATGACCATTTATTTCAAGATTCTGATTGGGAATATGAAGCTGCCTCCTGTCAATCAAGCTTTCATAGAACAAATTAGCAAGATAAGGGAATTGAATCCATCATTGGAATGTCTATGGAGAACAAGGATGAATTCATATCTGCTATGGAGAGAGGAGGAGGAATAATTATGGACTTCAGAAATCTATTGCTACCTTTTCTGCATGTTGATGTTAATCCAGTAATTATCCATCCTGCTTTGCCTGCCTCTGCCTATACTGCTTCTCCAATTTAGGTGACTCCTACCCAAGCAATTTGAATCCTCACACCTATGATCACACAAAGGTCTACTCAATATAGGCCAGACACAGTGTCAGTTGCTCAGCCTCCTATGGTCATTTCTGGAATTCCTAATCCTTCACCAGCATCCTCACCACCTGAATCCTCTTTTGATCCCAAGGGAAAATATCACATTGAGGATGTGGATTGATTAAGTGGCTGGATTGTTTGATAGGAATCCTATGTGTTTTGTTTATTTCTTTGTACCTCATCTGGAACATGAAATGAAACTGTTTTTTCATCTCTTTTCTCATTTTTTATTCCTCTTCTCTTTGGTTTCTCACTTTTTGATTATCACAAAGGGGAGAGATATTTTACCAAGCTTTTACAATGGGGGAGAAATACTGTCTAAGTATCAAATAGGAATAAATATTCACCCAGGGGGAGAGATATTAATGAAAGGGGGATAAATTTTTTCTAAGGAAAAGCTATCATGTTTTACTCCTCTGATACTGTTACATTTCATCCTCTGATATCATTTTCTCTAACTCTCTGATGCCACTAAACAATACTTATGATATCATTTTCATTCATCTCACTGATACCACTAAATTTTACCTCTGATATCATGGTTTTCTTTTATCTCCGATATATTTAATTCTATCTTTGATGAATTATGTTTTATAACATACTATTTTCTCTGAGAACATAGAGTTTAATTATATATTCTCTGATACACTTTTAAAAAAAAATTATAATATCATAAGTTGTGATTATCAAAAAGGGGGAGATTGTTGACCTAAACTGTTTTGATAATCCCAATTATGCTTTCATATACTTTGATAATCTCAATCTAATGTTTTTGTATACATTAATCCTTTCAATCTGTGCTCAAGATGATAATAACATTAAAATAATCCCTGAGATAGTTTAATCTTTGTTTATCCATGTTTATATAAGTTCTGAAGTTCTTTTAACCCATTCGGATATGTTTTTCTTAAAACAGATAAGTATTAAGTCACTGGTCTGCGTTTATCTAGAGCTACCGGTACTCAGTCTACCGATAGACTTAGTCTAACGATAGACAGATTCACCAATACACTAAGGTCACTGATATGAACAGAGATACTGATAGCAACCGAGCTACCGGTAAGAAAAGTATACCTAAATGAATAAGTACACCGATAAGAAAGTCTACAGACAGATTCATTCTACCGATACAGAACATTGCGATCTACCGGCAGAGCTACCGACAGACAAGAGCTACGATGGACAGAAGTATACTGATAGATCCATTTCACAGATAGTTACCGATACAAGTATAGTCACCGATATATTGAGCTACCAATAGAATTATATTGATAGTGTAAGTCTACCGACACATGCAAACAACTACTGATGCAAATATCTACTGATGGAACAACATCTAACGATGGATCAAGAGCTACTGATGGATCAAGAGCTACCGATGACAAGAGCTATCGATGGAACTAAAGTCACTGGTATATGAGCTACCGATGAAAGATTAAAGAGTTACTGATGGAAGGACCTACTACACAAAGTATACCATACACTCTTACCAACACGAGTTACTAATTGACCAACCAGTCAAACTCTATACTCTATTCTCTAAATACTATTTGTTTATTAAGCTAACGATTACATTTGATTTTTTAATGCAGTTAATGTTATTTAATGATCTATGTTTCCATGTCAGGGAACCGTACCTAGTACCCATGCAAAAAGTAATTATTCTTTTCGACCGAAGATTAGAGCTATAAATGGATAGAAAAAGATCATGTAAGATACACTCCCTAAAAGCACTAAGAAGACACACGAAGGGAGAAAGATCCAACAGATGAACATCATTCAAATGTGGATCATTTTTCACTAGTCAACATCCATACTCCAGGAATCTTAGACATACATGAAGAAACTTATTCTAGAGGAGAACATAAGATGCATCTTGAGTGAAGAACTACAACAAACTTTTCATGCACTCAAGCTGCTAAGTTGAACTTGAAATCAAGGAAGCAAACGACACTCTGTTTTCTAAACAAGAAACCAGAGAAGCACTCAGAAACTTATCATACAAATCAAACAAGTCCAAAGCTGCACTGCTAATCAAATAAATCATTTCTAAACTCAATCATACTTATATTAGTGATTCTATCATTACATTTTGAGAAGTGTGTGTACCCTGTTTATTTTACACGCACACTGTCTCCTAAGCTAAACTGAAGGATTCTTAAATCCTCACTCAAGAATCATAACCTTTTGTTTCCCACTATGGATAGTGGTATAGGTCGAGTAAGACATGACCAACCTGTGTTCTATTTTCTTTTTCCCAAAAATAACTGTGGTACAGGTCTTTGGACCTGGACAGTATTGTACTGTTGTTTACCCCCGATCCAGGGTTTGGATCAATTTATATAAATTGTTGAGAGGACTAAGTCTCGGCTTGAGACTGAACCTCTTGGTTAACTTTTCTGTGCTTTTTAATTTAAGTCTATAAGTATACTATATATTTATTTCATATTTCGTTGCTATTACTTTGAAAAACAAAACTATTTTAATGCTACTTTGATAGTTAAATTAGCAAGTGTTTATACTTATTGTAAACCAAAAAGTTAGTTTCAAAAGATAATTTAATCTTCAGATTAAGTCAACTGAGACCTAATCAATCTTTGAGAAACTGATTGAATATTTACACTCTGTATAGATTCACTACAGTTTGACTTTGTTTTTAAATTGGGGGATTTTAAGAGAAAAAATTTTAACAAATTTTTTTATTGGATTTCAATTCACCCCCTCTTGAGTATCCACTCCGACCAACAAGAAGATATAAAATAAGATCATTAAATCAAATCAAGATGAGATATATTAAAAAAACATGATATTAAAACCTTTCAAGATTCATAACAGGATTTAAGAAATATAATACAATTTTGGAATAAAATAAAAAAAATCGATTTTGTATCTATGTTTTAATAATACTACAATTATTATACATGATTCATATGTGTGATGAATTAAATATGGATATAAGCTATTGGGATTCTAAATTACAACTATTTCTACTCCAATTATCTCTTATTTCAAATTATTTTCATCATGGATGTTCATATAATTTTCATAAAATTTGATTTCTCGATTCTTTCCCATTTATTTCTAGGTATAGATATGTTACTACCTCATATGAATATTTTCTATTACTCATTAAAAATATTACAAAGAGGATTTAATTTCTGTAACAATGCATTGAATCATCTAGAGTTGATTCTTCTCCACTTATGAATGATAATTTTTAATGCCAGAACATGATTTTCATTATTCGTTTGGGAACCTTAAATGATATGGACGAAATTATTATTTACAAAACCTTTCTGAAACCCATTTTAATCCATGGGTATATTTCATTACAATTGTCATGACCCGTCCCAGTGGGGCCTGCGTTGTGACTCCCCAAGCCCACCTCCAATAGGTGGGTTGGTGACTAGCACCGAGTAGGCATATTACTAACATGGGAGGCATTGCCTATGTACCTGTAAACACACATACATCTCCAAGCCCACAATGCTGAAATTTAAAAACCACTAAGGAAAAACAATTCATGCATATAGCTAAACCCAACCAATAGAGTACGACGAAAGGTAGAGTACTAAAAAGTAAACGAGGCCAGAATACAAGCCCACCAAAAAACAAGAGACTAAAAACTACAAAGTCCAACCTATAAACACAAAAGGTACCAGGACTGCTGCTCATAGCTGTAGGAACACCTCAGCCTGTAGGGAACTCAGAAAGATGAGTCCTATCCTAGTCCACCCTGGACTCTGTCAAAAGGCTGCTCGTCTGCACAAGACACCAGGCTTGCGGGCAAAGCCCGTGCATGGGTGAGTATAACACTACTCAGTAGAGGACCCCAAAAACCAAAAAAGTACACAAATTAAAGGTACAGTCACCTATGAAAAGTGTAGGTCTACAGAACATATAGAACATACCATATATACTAAAAACCCAGACCTGTAGTCTAGAGACAGGCCGCACTACCGCATACCCCCGTTAGGGATTCAGTTCGAAGATTCTGCGAAGAACTCGTCCCGGGAGAGAACACTCCACGAGTCTTACATCTCTGATGACGTTCGTCCTAGAAGTACCGTCTGCCGGGAACTGTCATGAGAGGTAGTCACACTCATTACGGGAGACACAGACCTGAGTGGGAATATTTACGATAGATAGAAGTACTCATTACGGGAGACACACTCCTGAGTGGAAAAGATCACGATACACAGATGAGGATCACTGCCAGTGCCATGGAGGATACCACAACTCATCCGGATTCACCAGTTATGTGATACACCAGATAGGTAGAGGATCAATTCCTGGTATGGTTGTTCATGTCGATGCCTGACTCTACCTAGGGTCAGGAATGAATACAGGATCTCGATCCAGGCCTCCCGGATGGATGCCTGACTCTATCATAGAAATTCCTGCTGATAGGATCATACTCCTGTGTGAGGAAATGATGGATGAACTTCATGGGAATGAGAATAAGTGGAAATAACCCAAATGAAAGATGTACAAGATACAAGAAACAAGAGGACCATGCCGTTTTCCAAAAAGTACATGGTGTGTAGAAGGTTACACGTTATGTTGTCTGACCCCGGGTACTGCCCGTGTACAACGGCCCGTGTTGTAGGCTGGCCATGTTGAAAAACTGAGTACACAGCATGTAGTTTGATGTACACATCGTGTCCAAGTGAATGGGGTTGGCCCCATGTACGCTGGCCATGTGCTCGTACACGGTCATCAACCTGTGTACTCCAACCCATGTAATCAGTACACAGGATGACCCGCGTTACTGGCCTCAACTAGCCGTGTGATGGAGTGTGTATCGTGTACTCCATCACGTGTCTGTGTATCCCCTGAATACACGCCGAGTCCCGCATATCCGCCTCTGCCATGCTGTACACACCGTGTTATGAAGCCGTGCAGATCATCCCATGTCCTTGTACTTCCCAAAATACATGCCGATCTTCAGGGAAAGTCCAACACGCTATGTGATCAGGGTCACACGCAGTTTGATTCCTCTATGACCCCCGAAACCCTAGTCACCGCCAGTACTACAAGGTGTGTTCTTCGGAAGTACACGCCGTGTATTCTGGAAAATTACAGAAACACGGACTTCCGGCATCGCTCCTTTAGTGATGATCCATTTTTCGATCTGGTCACCACTAAAATTCCATGTTTTGGCCACCCCAACACCACAAATATGCTCCTGAGGTTTTTGGACCTTCAAACAATTCTGAAAACATGATTTGATCTTTCCGCACGAAGAATGCTCGAAGAACGCCCTTTTTTGATCTGGTCTGATTCGTAATCTGCCATTATCGCCGCAACTCTGCATGGCCTTTGCAGGTTTGAACCATCAATTTGGGATCATTGTGTCGCAGAACAGATGCGCAATGATACGTTGTTCGTCACCCCGCGAAGAACATGAAGAACACACGATAAAATAAATGGGGGAAATCCAGAAAAAAAAAGTGAGATACAAACCCCCTCCACCATCCGTCACGACGTTGATCCACTCCCGTTAGCAGGCTTAAATGGAGAAAGAATCAACAATAACAAAACAACATGGATCAATTCCCCAAATCATCCTGATAATACCCTCCTGCAAGAACGAACTAATACACGGATCAACGTGTTCATTGTTTATCCACGTTAATCATTTAAAATCAAAAATGAGGAAAAGAATTCAAACAAACAACCCCTACCTCAACTGGGATCGATTTCCGACGAAGGTGTCGCACTGCCGCCATCGTTGAGATCCTTCAACGTCATTGACACAACAATTCACCGCTTCGATCCATCGTCGTTCGCCGCCGAGAGTTTTCTCTCGAGTTTTCTCGCCAACGATTGACGTTCGATCATCCCAATAAAAAGGGAACATATTGACATTCAAAATACGATGTGGTATTAATGAGCCAACGTTGTTGTTTCTATGTCATTATGAAATGACATCAATGACTGAAATAGCTACCTTGTCACTGCGCTGTAGCAGATGTTTCCATAAAAATAAAATAAACATTTAACTATTTATTTTATTTTTATTTTACTAAAGACGTCCGAAAAATTATCTTTTTCCCTTAACCCACACCGGTCAAGGTTAGGCTCATTCTTAGGTAAAGTTGTCTCATCGGGCGCAACAGTGCCCTCAGATTTTTAATCCGTACATTCGTTTGGAAACTGCCACAACCGCACACAAGTGTTGACTCACTTAACTTAAAAAAGTTCAAACCACCATTCTGGGCTCACAGGACCTCTGAATGATGTGCCGTCTTCACGCCCGATCTCGAATTAATTCCATATAATATTTAAAAATAATAAACAGAAAATCCAAGACATTATATTCTCCCCACCTTTGGGATTTAGGTCCCCGAAAAGCCAAAACAAAGGCTACCCAAAAAGATTAGGGTACTGGGCATCCCACTCCCATGTGCTCTCTTGAAGATTCTCGTGCTACCACCGGATTCACACCAAGGGAATCGATCGCCCACGAAGGATCCTCTCCGGATGATCATCGATCTCCACCAGGTACTTAGCAAAGGGAACTCCATCCTCGATATCCAGCTCGCCCCAGTCGATGACATGCGGCGAGTCGTGCACGTACCTCCTCAGCTGCGACACATGGAAGAAATCATGTACCCGATGCAACTATGGCGGTAGAGCTAGGTGGTACGAAACCTTGCCAACTCTGCATAGTATTCAGATGGGTTTGATGAATCTTTGAGATAGCTTGCCGCCTTGGCCAAATCTCTGTAACCCTTGTTTAGGTGAGACCCGAAGAAAGACGTGGTCTCCCTCTTCGAACTCCAGAGGCCTCCATCGTCGGTCAGCATAGGAATTCTACTGGCTCTATGCTATCTTCATCCACTCTTGGATGATCTGCACCTTATCTGTGGTAGCTTGCACAAACTCTGGACCCATGAGTGCTGACTCTCCGGGGTCGGTCCAGCAAAGTGGTGACCGGAAGGGTCTCTCGTAAAAGGCCTCGAATGGTGCCATACTAATGGTGGAGTGGTATATGTTTTTGTACGAAAACTCCATGAGTGGTAGGTGGTCCTCCCAGATACGACCAAAGTCCAAGATACAGGCTCGCAACATATCCTCCAGAACCTAAATGGTGCTCTCCGTCTGACCATTAGTCTGGGGATGAAATACCGTGCTTAAGTGTAGCTGAGTCCCAAAAGCCTCCTACAATCCCTTCCAAAACCAGGATGTGAGGCGAGCATCTCGATCTGAGACTATAGTCGAGGGGACGCCATGAAGCCGATCTATCTCGTGTACATAGAGGCATCCCAAATTCTCTATGGAACTCTGCTCCCTGATAGCGAATAAGTGGGCCGACTTGGTGAGTCTGTCAATGATCACCCAGATGGAATCATGCCCCTTGGACATCCATGGTAATCCTATCATGAAGTCCGTCGATATTCCATCCCACTTCCACTCTGGAACTTCCAGGGGTGATCTAATCCTGCTAGAACCTGGTGCTCAGCCTTCACCCGTTGGTATGTGAGGCATCGAGAAATGAACTCCGCTCCTGCTTTCTTCATACTTGGCCACCAGAACTGTCGTCGGAGATCCTGGTACATCTTTTCCACCCTAGGATGTACCTCCAAAGGGGATATATGAAACTCCCTCAGGTCCTCCTCCAAAAATGCCACTGGTACAACAGTGCATCCTCTGAAAAGAAGTACGTGCTCCCACCTTGTGAATATCCATCAGAAGCATGTCCTGTGGATAACTGAGCACATAAAGCCACACAGTCGACATCCCCAAGATGTTCCTCCCTAATTAACTGTAAGAGTGGAGGGGTGAAAACCATCGACTGCAGGTATGTTGTATCCTCTCCATCCACGAAGGATAACTGCAACGTGGCTAATTCCCGTGTTGCCTCACTCAACAGCTGTGAGCTCGACCTTCCCCTAAGACCATCCACCACCTTGTTCCCCTCTCTGGGAGTATAGATTATCTTAAAATCATAGTCCTGGAGGAACTCTAGTCATCGTCTCTATCGTAGATTCAGATCTTTCTATGAAAAGATGTACTTGAGACTCTTGTGGTCAGAGTAGACGATAAACTGCTCGCCCATCAGGTAGTGTCGCCACAAATTCAATGCGAAGACCACTGCTTCCAACTCAAGATCATGGGTCTCCTAGTTCTGCTCATGTGGCCTAAGATAGCGCAAACCATAAGAAATCATTGTGTGCCACTGCATCACGATGCATCCAAGCCGAGTCCCTAATGCGTTGCAGAAAACTACGTACTCGACACCCTTCTTTGGAAATCTCAAGACTGGGGTGCTCGTCAAAATCTATCTCAGCTGCTCAAAATCTTACAGGCACTTCTCCATCCATACGAAGGGTTGCCCCTTCCTGGTCAAGGCCTTCATGGGTGCTAATATCCGAGAAAAATCTGGAATGAATCTTCGGTAATATCCTGCCAACCCAAGGAAGCTCCACACCTCCGTCATGCTCCGAGGTGGCTCCCATGATAACACATCCTCCACCTTGGATGGGTCCACAGCTACTCCATCTGCTGAGATGACATGACCCAGAAAGTGGACCTCTTGATTCCAGAACTATCACTTTGAGAGCTTCCCATAAAGATGGTGCTCCTGAAGTATGTTTAGAACCATACGCAAGTGTCTCACGTGTTCCTCCTCTGATGCCGAGTACACAAGGATGCCATCGATGAAGACCACTACGAACCGGGCCATGTATGGATGGAAGATCTGGTGAATCAATCCCATGAACACTACGGGGCGTTCGCCGTGCCAAAAGGAATCACCAAGTACTCATAGTGACCGTAGTGGCATCTGAAAGCTGTCTTTGGTATATCCTCATCCTGCACTCGTAGTTGGTGATAATATGATCAAAGGTCAACCTTCGAGAACCACTTTGCCCCTCTTAGCTGATCAAAGAGGTCACCGATTCTCGACAGTGGATACTTTTTCTTCACCATCACCTGGTTCCGGTGCCAGTAATCCATGCACAACCTTACACTCCCATCTTCCTTCTTGGCAAACAAGACTGGGGCCGCGTAGGGTGAGACGTTGGGTCTCACGAAACCCTTACTCTGAAAATCCTCCAACTGCACACTTAGCTTGCTAATCTCTGAAGGAGCCATTCGATATGCTGATGAGGGAATTGGTTCTGTCCCGGGGTGTAAGTCAATTCGGAAGTCGATCTCTCGACGGGGAGGTAATCCTGGAACATCTTTGGGAAAGACATCCTAGTACACCACCACTACTGCTGGGAACTTGGAGCTCACAACATCCACTGCTCCGAGGGCAAGGCTATCCAACTCATGAAAGATTGGATGCATCCTCCTGTGTATAAGTCCATTCCGTGTTTCCTATGTTTCCTTTTCTTCGACAAAGGAAAACCTTGTTCCATCAAAACGGACACACCGCACTCTTCACCTAAAAAGTCAATCTGGGCATGTACTGAAGATAAACAATCCATACCGAGAATGATGTCGTAAGGCCTCGGCACTACCACCAAGAGGATCCAACAGAAACTCTTGCCTCCAAGGGTAAGATCACACTGTCTGCAAAGGTGCATAATCATCGAGTCTCCTCCCGTAGGTGTCTCCAAACGTAAAGATCGAGTCAACGGTTCTACCCGAATCTTGAGGGTTCATGCAAGACATGTAGCTATGAAGGAATGACTGGTACCTGTGTCCATAAGCACAACATATAAGTTAGAGAAGACACAGATAGTACCTTGAATCATCCCTAGAGTCCCTGGGTTGTATTCCTTGACCGCATGCAGCTGTTCCGGCCCCTGTCCCCCAGCTCCCTAAGCCTGGTGCGAACCTCCTGTGGGTGGTGGTGGAAGTAAGTAGAAGCATCTACCACCACCTGCAGCTCTCCCTGCTCTTCTGCCACATCCACCACCTAGCAGGTCTACCTGTTCCATTCTCTGCCTCTACCTCGGTGGTCCGTACACCGCTTCCATATCAGCAGCTCGACGGGTTGGGCAATCTCTAGCGAGATGTCCCCTACCGTCAAATGCATAGCTTCGCTTCTCCCCAGGCTGACTGGATCCAGCTTGAGAGCCCGGGACTATCGATCCCATATCCTGGGTCCTCCTATGACATTTCCCACATCCAAATCCATATGCCAAACATAGGTTCCCTACTTCCGGGGTCTCTGCACCTGTCTGCCTGCTGCTGACTGTCGGCGACTGTCTCTGCTCTTCCAAGAAGCTCTCGATCACCAAGGCCTGCTCGAGCACTCCAGCATAAGTCGATATGCATAGAGGTACAAAACTATCTCATATGTCTCTTCGTAGACCTATCTTGAAGGGCCGATCTTTGAAGTACTGATCCCTGACCATATCCATCGAGTAACTGGCGTGGTTGGTGAACCTCGATGAATAGTCAGCTACTGTCATACTGCCATGATAGAGCTGAAGAATCTCCTAGATGCGTATAGATCTCAGCGTAACTGGAAAGAACTCCTCCCTGAAGAGTCGTTCAAACTCCATCCATGAAAGATTCTCTTCTTCATGAGTTTGTGTGGTCAGACTCCACCACCATCCCGTCAAACCCTGAAGAAGGCTCGCTCCTAGGATCACCATCTAGTCTGCTGGTGTCCTCACTAGAAGGAAAACACTAATCACCACCTCAATCCATTCGTCAGCCGCCTGAGGGTCAGGCTCACCTCGGAACCTGTGGGGTCTCTGTCTCTGGAACTCATGGAGCGCGCTAAGACTGCACTCCTCGCCGATCAGTACTGCAGGTACCACTGGCTGCTCCACTGGTGGTGGCATAACTGGTCCACCACCTGGTGGTAACGCCTGGGTAACTGGACCCTTTATCAAAGCCTCATCACTAAGGGGGGTCATCCTTGTGATCATGATGCTAAATCCTAGCGATTATGCATTACAGAGGCATCCTGTAAGGAAATAAGATGTACCATGGTCAAAGATTATATTCGGATAGCTGACACAAAGGACATGGAAAACAAAAAACATTTTTATATGATGCATGTACCTTTTATTCCCCCGCAACCTATGTTTTCGTGTACCGAGTCGAAAAGAATGTTATCAAAGTCCTGGTGTATGGATACGTCGGCCGCTGCACCAACAATGGATTCTTTGGCCTGAGATCCGAACCCGAGACACTCAACACTGTTGCCCCAAACCGAACCCACAGACTCTTGATCCTAAGGTAGAACCGACCAGCTCTGATACCACTCTGTCACGACCCGTCCCAGTGGGGCCCGTGCCGTGACTCCCCAAGACCGCCTCCAATAGGCCAGTGGCTGGTGACTAGAACCGAGTAGGAATATTACTAACATGGGAGGCATTGCCTATGTACCTGTACACACACACACATCTCCAAGCCCACAATGCTGAAATGTAAAAACAACTAAGGAAAAAAATGTATGCATACAACTAAACCCAACCAATAGAGTACAATGAAAGGTAGAGTACTAAAACGTAAATGGGGCCAGAATACAAACCCACCAAAAACAAGAGTCTGAAAACTACAATGTACAACCTGTAAAAACAAAATGTTCTGGGACTGCTTCTCGTAACCGTAGGAAAGCCTCGGCCTGTAGGGAACTCAGAAAGCTCGGTCCTGTCCTGGTCCACCCTGGACTCTGTCAAAAGGCTGCTCATCTGCACAAGACACCAGGTGTGCGGGAAAATCCCGTGTAGGGGTGAGTATAAAAATACTCAGTAGAGGACCCCTAAAACCAAAAAACATTACACAATGTAAATGTAGAGTCATATATGCATAGTGTATGTCTACAGAACATATAGAACAAACCTGATATACTAAAACCCAGGCTCGTAGTCTAGAGACAAGTCACACAACCTCATACCCCCGTTAGGGATTCAGTTCGAAGATTCCGCGAAGCACTCATCCCAGGAGAACACACTCAACAAGTCTTACATCTCTGATGTTGTCCATCTGAGAAGTACCATCTGCCGGGAACCGTCACGAGAGGTAGTCACACTGTAACGACCCAAAGATTCATTAATGAAAATCCCTCTTGATCCAGTTAAATGTCTCTTTATGAATTTTTTTATAAGATGTCAACTTCTTTGGTTTTATGATAAGATTTGTGACCGTTACTTTTATAGCCGTTGAACAGTGATCACATGAGTAGTATAAATATATGGCTTTAACGAACCCAAATTTACTCAGACAAAGGAAGCGGTGGCCTCATCCAGTAGAATTTCCCCATACGAAGCCCATTTGTCGGAGCTCAGAAAAGAGGTGGCGTCTTTGGGCTTCTCCCTTGACCAAGCCCAAGCTGAGCTTCATTATGTCAAGCTTGAACGGGACCGTCTACGGGAAAAGTGGAAGTTGATAGAGATTACCACTTGAGCGATGTTATCCAAGCCGCCCCAAGAGTCTGTCACCATCGTACACCTTACCCTTAGGTCTTATGTAGCTATATTAAGGGGTTATGTAACAAATAAGTAGTACTATGTTCATGTACATTATTTTTGTATATAATAATGAATATAATTTCTAGTCATTTTTGATACTTTGTAAATAGATTTTAAAGTACAAATGATGTTTTCAGTTAGTATTTAATTAAGAATTATATTTTATTAAATTAATGGATTTTTAAATAAAATAATATTTTAATAAAATATTATTATTAATATTAAATTAATTTTTATTAAATATAAATGATCTTATAATTTTATGAATGCAATTAAAATTTTATAAAGGTTTGAAAGCCATTTCTGTCAAAACCCGTGAATTTTTTTATAAATGTCAGTTTTTATTTTAAAAGTGAAAATTCATATATTTAGAAAATTATTTAGACAAAATAAATATTATTTTTGGAATCAGGACGTCGAAATTATCCAACGATGAATTTTTCATAATTTTCTGAGAAAGTCAAATTTTTGGGTAAAAATTAAATACCATTTAAATATATAATGTGTTTTATGACATCATAATGACCCAATGGTGATGTAATAAAATACCATAATCCTTATTTTCGGCCAATATATGTTTTATCATTAAAATAATGAGGTTTTGGGTTTGTTTGACTTACTTTTCAAAGCATTAATGGAGCCCTCAAAACTTATTCAACACTTTGCCTTTTTAAATTAATTTCCATGGGAGTGTGACTCACCTCCACATAAGCAACTCAAATTTTGTAATAAGTTCGGACCTTGGCCATGTAAAATATTTTTTTCCTCCTTAATTTTCCAGAAACCATGGTCAAATACCATGGGATGGTTTGTGGTTTGGATTATTTTAATATAAGGGGTCCCAAACCTAAATAATAAAGAGTTCTCTCACCTTTCCTATATAAACCCACCCAAGCTCCCACTCCCTCCTCACTCAAAGCCCTTTTAGTTCGTCAAACCTCTGCCCTAATCTCTCTAGAATCCTCTCAAGGTGCCCCAAGCTCCCAAGAAGCATCTCACAAGCCTCTCTCTAGACTTTGGAAGCACACATCCAAGTAAGGGTTTTTTCTTCTTTTCTCATTTTTGTCAATTTTCTTTAAGTTGTATTGACCTTTTAATTTCAATTATGAATGTTGGGGTATGGTTTCTCACCTCCCCCATATTACCATATTATTGTTTTAATGATGGTAGACTCTTTTCTCTCTCATTTAATGCCTCCCATGCACACACGTTACTATGCCGAAATTCCGAAAGGAACTTCTCTCTCTTCTTTTACATTCAAGCAATAATTTTGTATCATGAATCTAAATTCCATTTCAATTGTTGGGACATGTATCTATATGACCTTATTACTGTCCATTACATGTAAATATTATGAGGAACCCCTTTCTCTCTCATCAACCATTTTTTATGAATTCTTATGTCACACCATTACACTCCCGAAATTGCGCCGATTTTCTAAGCCAATGTCATTGTGTAGTGAATACCATGCCCATTTCTCCATCAAGGGTATTCATCTTTATACAAATTTACTTATTGATTATAAATTTTCATGTATGAATTCCACATTCCTTTATCGTGGAAAAAATGATTATGTTTTATGAATTCATGTTTTATGATCCATGTGGCGCACTTATACATGAAATGAAATGTTTAAGAAGGGTGAACCCTTATAGCGCTCCAATGCATTGGGTAAAGTATAGTATCATGATACATCATGTGAAATGAGTGTTGACTCATGTTAATTCAAGTAAAACGAGGGTTTACTCATGCTTCAAGTGCAATAAGGGTTTACTCATGCTCCATGTGCAATGAGCCTTGGCTCATGCTAATTCAATGTTAAGTGTTGTTGCCACTTTTCCATGTTATGATTATAATGCTTTATCATGCCTTTATGTTCATGTTACTCTTATTCTCTATTGATGTTCCTATTTCCTAACATGTATTTTACTCCTCATGTTATTAATTGTTTACTCCCTTACTGGGATTTATAGCTCACCCTTTTCTAATGCATGTCCTCAGGTTATCCCATGCAATGCTAAGTACGAAGGAATATAGTGGTCATGTAAAAGAAGTTTTCAATAAAGATGTTGTATTTCAAGTTTAAAGTTTTTATGTAATGATCCTAAGCCCCAAAGACACTAAACCTCTCGATCTTCTTTGTTGTATCAAGTAAACTTTTATGTAATAAAGCATGTTTAAGTTATAATAAAAAGCAGGGTTGTCATAGTTGGTATCAGAATATAGGTTTAGTTATTTTTGGGATTATGAAACCCTAGCAAAGCCTTAGATAAAATACTATGTATAATAAAAACATCCCTAAGTTTTGGTAAATACTAAGTAAGTTGTTCATCAAACAAATACATCCCTGTCTGGATATGAGCAGGTAGAGGCGGCTCTGGCACAGATGTATCCTAGGGGTAAAACCCGAAAACACCGCTTTAAGCTAGAATCGAACGGGAATTGGTGCACAAAAATGGGCCTTGATGCACTCTTGGTTACGACACTCCCGGGGGATATGTTTTGATAAATTCACAATCTTAGTATGAACCCTTATTAAGGGAAAATGCCCCTAAGAATATATGTTAGAAGGTAGATCCTGAAAATCCTGGATTGAATCCTATAGAATCATGAGTTAAAGAGATTAAAGTGTATTTATAAGTCATCAAATTTTGTCTTTGGATTACCCTTTATGTGTTACCCTTAACTTTCCTTTTATTCCAGCCAATGGCCGGTAATACGAGGACTCGGGCTAACAACCGTTGTGAAGATCAGTGTGATGATTGTACTAATGAGATGCCCAATCCAATGGGAGCAGGAATCGCGAACATTGTCACGCTTCTCTCTCAGATAACTCAAGTTTTGGATAGAAACACGGGTCAATAGGAACGTTCAGCCCCCCCTAAGAAAGAACAAGTTGCTATCAAGAGATTCATGAGAAAGAGGCCTCCTACTTTTAGTGGATCATCCGACCCCACGATCGCTGAACAATGGATCAACTCCATTGAAAAGATATTCTCCATCCTCCAATGCTCTAAACAAGAGAAGGTTCTCCTGGAGGCTTATCGTATGGAGGGTGAAGCTGATCAACAGTGGACGTTGATAAAAAATATGAAGCCTGAGGATGAGATCATGGCTTTGGAATGGAAGGAATTCCGGAAGATATTTTTCGATAAATATTTTCCACGCACCCTCCGTCTTAAGATGGAAAGGGACTTTCTTTCCCTCAATCATAAGGATGGAGAATCTATGGGAGCGTACGAGGCAAACTTCACAAGGCTTGCATGATACGCTTCTGGCTTTGTCGTTAGCCCAGGATGCAAGGTTGACCGCTTCTTTGGTGGGCTGAAGCCTAGTCTGTGGAAAGCATTAGCGATCCGTGACTTCGACAGTTATGAGTAAATTGTCTGATGTGCCCTCAAAGTTGAAATGGAGATCGGAGAATCACAGGGGTATCATGGGGACAAGAAGAATAAGATGGACTTCAATGCTGGTGGTCCGATGGATAAATTCAACGGCGCTAAGAAGTTCCAGCACCCCATTTTCCAAAAGTGCGAAAAGAAGCACCCTTGAAATTGCCTTAAGGGGAAGAGAAAACGCTTCAGGTGTGGAAGAGAAGGGCACCTAGCTATTAACTGTTGGCAAGAAGGACCTGCAGCTGCGACAGAGGAGAGGAACGCTCCGTTTGAACCTCAACGCGTTGTTCAATGCTACAAATAAAAAGAACCAGGTCATTTTTCAAATCAGTTCCCTAATCCAAGGGTTTTCAGAGGCAACCAACAACCTCCAAGACAGAAAGGAAGAGCTTTTGCCATCACTTCTGCCGAAGTAAACCCCAAAAACTAAATGGTGACAGGTACGCTAGTTATTCATTCAAGAATAGAGAACATACTTTTTGATTCAGGTTCAACACATTCTTTTATATCTCGAATTTTTAGTAGAACAATTCCAGCACCACCACAAATCATGGAAGTAAAGATGTCGGTGAGTACGACAAATGGGGAAATCATTTCATCCAATGAGTATAAGTCCTCCCCTGTTATAATATGTGGATTGAATTTCCTGGTGAACCTAATCATATTCCCTCTGGTGGAATTTGATGCAATTCTTGGCATGGATTGGCTTTCCTTATATAGAGCCAACATAAATTGTCGGGAGAGGGAAATCACACTCCATATGGAGAATCGACCCCCGATTGTTTACAAGTGTCAGGAGGAAGATGAATCTCCTTTAGCTCCATCATCTCAAGCATGGATATTAATGCCATATGAGCACGCATATCTGGCTCAGATGATTGAGTCCAAGGAAGAAACCACCCTTCAAGAAATGCCTATTGTGAGGGAATTTGCTGAAGTGTTTCTTGAGGAACTTCCTGGTCTTCCTCCAAGAAGAGATGTTGAGTTCTCAATTGATCATATACCTGGGGCGCTACCAATATCCAAAACTCCATATAGAATGGCTGTTGTTGAGCTCGAAGAGCTGAAGAAACAACTACAGGAGAATCTGGATAAAGGGTTTATATGCCCAAGTGCATCACCATGGGGTGAACCAGTTCTCTTCATCCAGAAGAAGGATGGGTCATTGCGGCTTTGCATTGATTATCGTGAACTTAACAAAATCACGATAAATAACAAGTATCCTCTCCCAAGAATTGATGACTTGTTTGATCAGCTGCGTAGAGCACAATACTTCTCCAAGGTGGACTTGTAGTAGGTATATTATCAAGTAAGTGTGAAGAAGGAAGATATCCCCAAGACTGCTTTTTGTACAAGGTACGGGCACTATGAATTCATAGTAATGCCTTTCGGACTCACCAATGCTTCAGCAATATTCATGGAATTGATGAATAAAGTCTTTAGAGATTAACTTGATAAATTTGTGGTAGTCTTTATAGATGATATTCTAATATACTTCAAAACCAAGGAGGACCATGAGGAGCATTTAAAAATTGTACTAGAGTCTTTGCGCAAGGAGAATCTCTATGAAAAGTACAGAAAGTGTGAGTTCTGGTTGAAGGAAGTCTCATTCTTGGGCCATATCATCACAAGCAATGGGATATCTGTGGACCCCTCCAAAACAGATGCAATTGAGGGATGGCCGAGGCCAACATCGGTAATTGATATCCGTAGCTTCTTGGGGTTAGCTGGATATTATCGACGATTTGTGAGAAATTTCTCACGATGGTCCAACCCTGTTACCAAGATAACTCGAAAGGGAGTAATGTTTTCTTGGAGTGATGAATGCGAAGAAAGATTCAAGGAGTTTAAAAGGAGGCTTATCACTGCACCCGTGCTCACTTTACCCACAAGTGGGTAACTTTTTGTGGTATTCAGTGATTCTTCGAAGAAGGGCTTAGGATATGTGCTGATGCAGAATGATAAAGTGCTATCCTATGCCTCAAGGCAGTTGAAAATCCATGAGAGAAATTATCCAACGCATGATCTGGAGTTAGCGGCGGTGATCTTTGCCTTGAAAATATGGCGACATTATCTCTATGGAGAGAAATGTGAGATATATACTGACCACAAGAGTCTTAAATATATATTCACACCGAAAGAGCTTAATATGTGCCAAAGAAGATGGATAGAGCTCATCAAGGATTATGACTGTTCAATACATTACCACCCTGGGAAAGCGAACAAGGTGGCGGATGCCCTAAGTAGAAACGATCCAGCTATTCTATCAATGATGATAATTGAGAAGGATCCAATCTTCTTAGACTTGATGAAGATGGATGTGGGAATCATAAAGAAGGGAATATCATCAATCCTTTCACAAATTATTGCTCAAACATCTCTTTTGGAATGGTTAAAGGATTATCAAAAGTATGATGCGGGAATTCAAGAAAAAGTGGAAGCTATCAAAAAGGGAAAATCCTCAGAGTTTAATGTTAATGAAGAAGGAATTGTGTGGTTTGGGAAAAGACTATGTGTTCCATCAAGTCCGGAGCTGAAGAAGGAACTTTTGGATGATTCACATAGTTCAAATTTCTCTATTCACCCAGGGAGCACAAAGATGTATCGAGATATCTGAGAAAACTTTTGGTGGGATAATATGAAGAAGGTGATCGCTGAATATACATCAAAGTGCCTGGTGTGTCAGCAAGTGAAGGCAGAGAGGTAGAAGTCTAAGGGGATGATGCAACCATTGCCCATACCGGAATGGAAATGGGAGAACATCACCATGGACTTTGACACCAGACTTCCAAGGACATCCAAAGTTAACAATGCAATCTGGGTTGTTGTGGATCGTCATACAAAGACTGCACACTTCATTGCTATTCGAGAGGATTTATCTTTAGATCAACTGGCACAGATATATATCAGGGAAGTGGTATGGTTTCATGGAGTACCACTATCTATTGTTTCTGACCGAGATCCAAGATTCACCTCTAAGTTTTGGAAGAGTCTTCAACATGCTCTGAATACTGAACTGAACTTCAGTACGGCCTATCATCCTCAAACTGATGTCCAATCCGAGCAGAAATCCAAACACTTGAGGATATGTTGAGAGCGTGCTCAATGGAATTTAAAGGAGGATGGGATCAATATCTTCCTCTGGTTTAGTTCTCTTATAATAATAGTTTCCACTCGAGCATCCAAATGGCACCATATGAAGCCTTGTATGGGAAAAGGTGTAGAACAACGGCATGTTGGGATGAGGTCGGTGAACGTAATCTGTTTGGACCAGAAATGGACGAAGAAATGGTGGAGAAGGTGAAAACCATTCAGCAGCATATCAAGGCAGCCCAAAGTCGATAGAGGAGTTATGCAGATAATCGTCGATGAGACCTTGAGTTTAAAGGCAGAGACATGGTGTTTTTACGCATATCTCCGTGGAAGAAGGTCATGAGGTTTGGAAAGAAAGGGAAGTTAAGTCCAAGGTACATCGGCCCCTTCGAGATTCTTGATCGTGTTGGGGATGTGGCCTATCGACTAGAACTTCCACCTACTATGACCAAGGTGCATGATGTCTTTCATGTATCCCTCTTAAGGAAGTACATACCAGACCCTTCACATGTACTCTCTTCCGAGGTGGTACAATTGGAAGATGATCTTTTTTATGAGGAGAAACCAGTGAAGATCTTAGATCATAGAGAAAAAGTTCTACGAAATAAGAAAATTCCCCTCGTCAAGGTGTTGTGGAGAAACCACAAGTTTGAAGAAGCTTCTTGGGAGTCGGAGGATATGATGAAGCTGAGTTTCCCACTTTTGTTTTAGTGTGGGAAAAGGAAAATTTCGATGGCGAAATTTCTTAAGGGGGGAATATTGTAACGACCCAAAGTTTCATTAATAAAAAACCCTCTTGATCCAGTTAAATGTCTCTTTATGAAAAATGTTTTTATAATATGTCAACTTATTTGGTTTTATGATAAGATTTGTGACCGTTACTTTTATAGCCGTTGAACAGTGATCACATGAGTAGTATAAATATATGGCTTTAACGAACCCAATTTTACTCAGACAAAGGAAGCGATGGCCTCATCCAGTAGAATTTCCCCATAAAAAGCCCATTTGTCAGAGCTCAGAAAAGAGGTGGCGTCTTTGGGCTTCTCCCTTGATCAAGCCCAAGCTGAGCTTCATTATTTCAAGCTTGAATGGGACCGTCTACGGGAAATGAGGAAGTTGATAGAGATTACCACTCGAGCGTTGTAATCCGAGCTACCACAAGAGTCTATCACCATCGCACACCTTACCCTTAGGTCTTATGAAACTATTTTAAGGGGTTATGTGACAAATAAGTAGTACTATGTTCATGTACATTATTTTTGTATATAATAATGAATATAATTTCTAGTCATTTGTGATACTTTGTAAATAGATTTTAAAGTACAAATGGTGTTTTTAGTTAGTATTTAATTAAGAATTATATTTTATTAAATTAAAGGATTTTTGAATTAAATAATATTTTAATAAAATATTATTATTAATATTAAATTATTTTTTATTAAATATAAATGATCTTATAATTTAATGAATACAATTAAAATTTTTATTAAGGTTTGAAAGCCATTTCTATCAAAACCCGTGATTTTTTTTTATAAATGTCGGTTTTTATTTTAAAAGTGAAAATTAACATATTTAGAAAATTATTTAGATAAAATAAATATTATTTTTGGAATCAAGACATCAAAATTATCCAATGGTGAATTTTTCATAATTTTCTGAGACAGTCAAATTTTTGGGTAAAAATTAAATACCATTTAAATATATAATGTGTTTTATGACATCATAATGACCCAATGGTGATGTAATAAAATACCATAATCCTTATGTTAGGCCAATATATGTTTTATCATTAAAATAATGAGGTTTTGGGTTTTTTTGAATTACTTTTCAAAGCATTAATGGAGCCCTCAATACTTATTCAACACTTTGCCTTTTTAAATTAATTTCCATGGGAGTGTGACTCACCTCCACATAAGAAACCGTAATTTTTTTAATAAGTTCGGACATTGGCCTTGTAAAATATTTTTTTCCTATTTCCTTTTCTAGAAACCATGGGAAAATACCATGGGATGGTTTGTGGTTTGGATTATTTTAATATAAGGGGTCCCAAACCTAAATAATAAAGAATTTTCTCACCTTTCCTATATAAACCCACCCAAGCTCCCACTTCCTCCTCACTCAAAGCCCTTGGTGTTCGTCCAACCTCTGCCCTACTCTCTATATAATCCTCTCAAGGTGCCCTAAGCTCCCAAGAAGCCTCTCACAAGCCTCTCTCTAGCCTTTGGAAGCACACTTCCAAGTGAGGGTTTTTTCTTCCTTTCTCATTTTTGTCAATTTTCCTTAAGTTGTATTGCCCTTTTAATTTAAATTATGAATATTGGGGTATGGTTTTTCACCTCCCCCATACTTCTCTCTTATTGTTTTAATGATGGGAGACCCTTTTCTCTCTCATTAAATGCCTCCCATGCACACCCGTTACTATGCCGAAATTCCGAAAGGAACTTCTCCCTCTTCTTTTACATTCAAGCAATACTTTTGTATCATGAATATAAATTCCATTTCAATTGTTGGGACATGTATCTATATGACCTTATTACTGTCCAATACATGTAAATATGATGAGAAACCCATTTCTCTCTCATCAACCATTTTTTATGAATTCTTATGTCATGCCGTTACACTGCCGAAATCGCACCGATTTTCTAAGCCAATGTCATTGTGTAGTGAATACCATGCCCATTTCTCCATCAAGGGTATTCACCATTATGCGCATTTACTTATTGATTATAAAGATTCATGTATGAATTCCACATTCCTTTATCGTGGGAAAAAATTATTATGTTTTATGAATCCATGTTTTATGATCCATGTGGCACACTTATGCATGAAATGAAATGTTTAAGAAGGGTGCGCCCTTATAGCGCTCCAATGCATTGGGTAAAGTATAGTATCATGATACGTCATGTGCAATGAGTTTTGACTCATGCTAATTCAAGTGCAATGAGGGTTTACTCATGCTTCAAGTGCAATGGGGTTTTACTCATGCTCCATGTGCAATGAGCCTTGGATCATGCTAATTTAATGTTAAGTGTTGTTGCCACATTTCCATGTTATGATTATCATGCTTTATCATGCCTTTATGTTCATGTTACTCTTATGCTCTATTGATGTTCCTATTTCCTAACATGTATTGTACTCCTCATGTTATTCATTGTGTACTCCCTAACTGGGTTTTATAGCTCACCCTTTCTTTATGCATGTCCTCAGGTTGTCCCATGCAATGCTAAGTACGAAGGAATGTAGTGGTCATGAAAAGGAAGTTTTCAATAAAGATGTTGTATTTCAAGTTTAAAGTTTTTATGCAATGATCCTAAGCCCCAAAGACACTAAACCTCTTGATCTTATTTGTTGTATCAAGTGATGTTTTATGTAATAAAGAATGTTTAAGTTGTAATAAAAAGCAGGGTTGTCATACACACTCATTACGGGAGACATACTCTTGAGTGGAAAAGATCACGATACACAGATGAGGATCACTGCCAGGGCCATGACGGATACCGTGACTCATCTAGATTCACCTGTTAGGTGATACACCAGCTAAGTAGAAGATCAACACCTGGTAGAGTTGGTCACGTCGATACCTGACTCTACCTAGGGTCAGGTATGGATAGATGATTTCGATCCGGGCCTCTTGGATGGATGCCTGACTCTATCACAGAAAGTCCTGTGGAAGGGATCAAACTTCTGTGTGAGGAAATGATGCCTGACCTTCAGGGGAATGCAAATTAGGGGCACTAACCCAAATTAAATATGTCTAAGATACGGTGAACAAGAGGACCAATCCGTTTTCCAAAAAGTACACAGCTTGTAGAAGGTTACACGCCGTGTTGTCTGACCCTGGGTACTGCCCGTGTACAACAGCTCGTGTTGTAGGCTAGTCTTGTATAAAAACTGAGTACACGACGTGTATTACGATGTACACGCTATGTCTGAGTGACTGGGGTTGGCCCCATGTACGCTGTCCATGTGCTTGTACACAGTCATCAACCCCTGTACTCCAACCCGTGTAATCGGTACACGGGGTGACCTGCGTTACTGGCCTCGACTGGCCGTGTGATGGAGTACATGTCGTGTACTCCATCCTGTGTCCGTGTATCCCCTAGATACATGTCGAGTCCCGCATAGCCGCCTCTTCCATGTTGTACACTCTGTTTTCTGAAGCCGTGTAGATCATCCCATGTCCATGTACTTCCCAAAATACATGTCGAGCTTTGGGGAAAGTCCAACACGTCGTGTGACCAGGGTCACACGCTGTGTGATTCCTCTCTTACCCCCAAAAACCTAGCCACCACCAGTACTACACGGCGTATTCTTCGGAAGTACAGGCCGTGTATTCTAAAAATTTCCAGAAACATAGACTTCTGCCGTCGCTCCTCCGGTGATGATCCGTTCGTCGATCCGGCCATCCGATCGCCGCGAAACATCCAGGTTTTGGTCGCCCTGACACCACAAAGCTTCTCCCGATGTTTTTGGACCTCTGATCGGCTCCAAAAACATGATTTGATCTTTCCGTTCAAAGAACGCTCGAAGAATTCCCTTTTCTGATCCGGTCCGATTCTTCGTCCGTCATCGTCGCCGCACCTCTTCAAGGTCGTTACGGTGTCAAACCTTCGATTTGGGATCGTTCCATCCCGGAACGGATGCACAACGATCCGTTGTTCGTCACCCCGCGAAGAACACGAAGAACGTGCGAGAAAAAAAATGGTGAAAAATCCAATAAACAAAGTGAGGAACGAACCCCCGCCGTCGTTTGTCACAGCGTTGATCCGCTCCTGTTAGCAGGCTTAAACGGAGAAAGAATCGACAATAACAAAACAACATGGATCAATTCCCCGAATCATCCCGATAAAACCCTCCCGCATGAACAAACGAATCCGTGGATCAACTTGTTCGTGGTTGATCCACGTTCATCGTTTAAAATAAAAACGGGGAAAATAATTCAAATAAGAAACCCCTACCTCAACTGGGATCAATCTCCAATGAAGGTGACATGCTGCCGCCTTCGTCAAGATCCTTCAACGTCGTTGACACCAAGATTCACAGCTTTGATCCATCGTCGTTCTCCCCCAAGTGTTTTTTATAGAGTTTTCTCGCCAACAATCGACATTCGATCATCCCAATAAAAATGAAACTTATTGACAATTCAAAATATGATGCGGTATTAATGAGCTGGCTTTACTTTTCTGAGTCATTATGACATGACATTAATGACTAAAACAGCTGCCTTGTCACTGCACTACATCGGATGTTTCCATAAAAATAAAATAATCATTTAACAATTTTTTTATTTTACTAAAGATTTCCAAAAAATTAACTTTTCCCCTCGACCTGTGCCAGTAGAGGTTATGCTAAGTCATTGCCCCGGACGCAATGGTGCCCTCAGATTTTTAATCCGGGCATCCATTTGGAAACTTCCACAACCGCGCACAAGTGCCGACTCACTTAACTTAAAAAAGTTCAAACCACCAATCCAGGCTCATTGGACCGCAGAATGATATGCCGTCTTCGCGCCCGATCTCAAATTAATTCCATATAATATTTAAAAATAATATACGGAAAATCCGAGACATTATAACAACAATTATTATTTTTTCTCCTTCCATGTGACATACATGATTAGGAAACATTTATCAAGTGATGGGTGGTTCTATAATAATATATCCCTCAAATACATTGGGTAATGTGATATATCTCATAATAATATATTTATTATTAAGGAACATGATACTAGAATTGTTTAGAGATATGAAAATTTTAATTATATAAGTATGTTATGTTTGAACATGTTAATAACATTGTTCATAACAATGTGTAGTCTTTGAACACTATTTTATGATGTCACATTAATATAAATATAAAACATCTAATGTCCTTTCCAAATGATCTCCACACTCTTATAATTATTATGATATGATGACAATTATTATTTTCAATCATTTACTATTGATTCATGTCCCTTATTCTTTATTTATTACCCCCTCACAAGGATTTTATCTAACCCATTTCCTTGATGTATATCCTAAGGTTATTACATGTAATATATAGAACACGACATTATGAGGTGGGATGTGAATGTGTAATTAAATAGTTGTTCGTTTTTATTATACAAATGTTAGGTATGATCCTAATTTTACCAATATAATTAACCATTTTATACCTAAATATATTACAAATACGTTATTTATATTAATAATGATATAATATAAATATATTAAAATGTTGGGTCTCTATATTTGATATCCAAGAAAAGTTTATTTAATGTTAAAATTAATATTATAATATTTTAGTGAAAACCCTATGTATATGTCTACCTATAGATAAACATTATATGTTTGGTAATGTATACTGATTATGGTTTCAAAGAAATGAAATCCATGTTTAGATACAATATGTTCAAGTGAATCCTATTGATATATACATATTGGTAATAAACATGAAATGGAACATTGGTTATAATCTCTACTTGTAATATGTACACATTAAAGGGGCCTTTCGGCACTCCTAGCTTGAAATCCTTATGGGATTTGCATAAGTTATTCACAAGCTCTATACAATCCATTATAAATGATATATATCTAAATAAATTATTTCATTTAATATAAGAATATAGTAATTTATATTATCTGATAATCATTTTTGAGAATAATTATGTGATAAATATAAGGATCTCATTAGATATTACATTAGTATTAATTTTTTCTTGAAAATAAATTATGTAAGTTTTTTTGGATTTTTTTTTTCAAATCATCATTTCTAATGAAAATGGTGGGGAACATGATAAATAAAGATGTGAGACCATGTGAGGGACACTAAATTGATTTTCCAAACAACATTACCAATACAATGGTATGTGGAGTTCAAATATTCATGGTGGTGATTACATAGTTGTCTCAAACTATAAACAATAACTTGAAAAGTGAGCTTGTGACTGAGACCTTTTTCTGGATTGATGGAATTTGGTAGGATGGATAAGGAGAAAATTATCAATTCTAGAGTTCTTTGATAGCTTTATGGTTTTGGATAATTTGCTGTGGGCCTTGCGGTGTGCTTCGCGGTTATTCTGTTTGAATCAGCTCATCTTGTGGTTTGTGATTTTGGATAATTGGTTCATGGTTCTTGAACCAATCTACTATTGAGTAGTTTTGTGGGTAATAAAGTGACATGATTTGTGTGTTTTGTCTATTTTTGATTCGTGACAACATGGTGATGTATTTTTATGATGGTTACAATCAGCTCCGATGGTCACTGGAGACTAGTGTGGATTCAGATGATGTTGAGAGGACAGTGATATCGATGGTGGTTCTGATGTCGATGATGGATGGTGATTGGAATCGAATGACATGGTTTATGATGATGTTTTTTATGGGAACATTGGCATGATGGATGATACAGTTTATCAAGTGGTGGCTTGTGGATCCATGCTTATGGAGGATTCTTAAATTTTGAATTCATTTTGGGAGTTTCGTTTTGAATTTTAAAATTTGTAGTTGGATGTTTTCTGAATTTTGGAATAGGGTGAATGCGGTTTTTGTTTTTATGTATGTACGGTTCCCACTCAAAATTAATGTTTATTTTCAGAAAATACAAAAAAATGGATTGGAGTGAAAAAAACATGAAAAATGAGTATTATCCTCTTTATCCCAATATAGAATAACTAGAAATCAAATTCATTGTGCGTTAATAATTACCGATGTTTAGCAGCTCTTAAATCTATTTATCACACAATAATGGGCTAAATAAATTAAAATTATCTTTTTTATTATCCACTTTTCTAATAAGTAGAAATTAACCATTTTTAATTATTATTTAGATGAAGAAGAAATTTAGTGGTGGCCATTAATAAACAATACAATATCAAATGATGAAATGGATTAAATGGAGTGGAAAATTATTTTGAAGGTACTTCTTAACAAATATTTACCTTGATCTCATTAAGTAAATATAAAGAAGATAATTCCTAGTGTTTAAGAAAATTGAGTCTGAAAATTTCATGACGTACGTGAAATATTTTAGAAGTCATTCAAGATACACCTCCAGTTTTGTAATTATTAATTATAGTAAAAAAACTGAACCTTTATTGGTTAAAAAAACATAATAAAATAACTCTCTATATATTACATTCTGGGTTTTGATATATTAGTTTTATGTTTTATCATAGTAGAGATGGATTTTACAAAATGGTTCCATGGATATTGATATAACAAAATTTGAATAGTGTTTCAAGAATAAGGTGAAATGAAAAAAAATGATGATAGAACATCCAACCACCCTCATGACAAATATATAGAAATAAAAAATCATTATAATTTCCTCAACAAGAAAATTCATTTCTTTATTTATTGATAAAATGTACACCAAACTCAGGAATGTTAGAGAGATGTGATGAATAAAGCCAATGTTATTGAGTAATAGAAGGAACCATACAATAAAACACTAACACGTTAATGATTCTACGATAAAAATCAGGGTACATATATAATATGAATGAGTAAACCATAGAAAATTGATGGTAATAAATGTCATCAATCACATAAAACGAGTTAGTAATGAAATATTATTCCATCACTACTACAAAAGTAAGGAATTAATAAAATTTCATATAAGATACACGTATTATTCACACCAAAATAGGAAAAAGCGTAATTTTATTTTGGTTTAGTAAATTCCATTATATCTTCTAATTCTTCTATAATTATTTAATTTTCTCCTTGATACCTTAATGTATAGATATCCACAATAACCCCTACTGGTGAGGTTATTTTTACCCATGTTCATAATCATGTCATGTTAGTATCGGTTATGTTATTATCCCAGTGAGTCTTGTATTCCTTCCTTTGGTAAAATATGACATTATATTGAGCATGATTTTTCTCTAATTACATTTAATCAAATAAACTATTGAAAAAAAGACATATCATTCTATATTTCAAACCATACAGTGGTCCTATTCTAATACAAGGAAGTTAATTAGTCTCCTTTTGAAAATCCAATACCTAATAAATATATTTGTCCTACATTCACTACTGGAAATTTAGGCTATATCCACGGTTTGAAACCATGGCTATAAACCCAAAAATCATGGCTATAGGTTATAGCCACGGTTCAATGAACCGTGGATTGTATTGGCGTGGCTATAGGCCAACTCTTATAGCCACAATTTTAAACCGTGTCTAAAGCCTTATAGCCACGGTTTAAAACCATGGTAGAAGGTAAAACACAAACAAGCCTTATAGCCACGGTTAGAAACCATGGATATAGATCAAAGTTCAATAAAAAAACACATCAGGCCTGTAGGCCTGCCTTCCACCCCTGCCGCCTGCTAGTCCCCTGCTACCCCCTGCCAGTCCCCCCTGCCCCGTGCCACCCCCTTCCAGTCCCCCCTGCCCCTGCTAGTCCCCCTGCCCCCTGCTAGTCCCCCCGGCCACACCCCCTTCCAGTCCCCCCTTCCCCTGCTAGTCCCCTCCCCCTGCCACCCCCTTCCAGTACCCCCCTGCCCCTGCTAGTCCCCCTTCCAGTCCCCCCTACCCCTGCTAGTCCCCCTGCCACATTCTAGTCCCCTACTAGTCCCCCTGCCAGTCCCCCCAGCCCCTGCCAGTCCCCCCAGCCCCCTGCCAGTCCCCCTGCCCCTGCTAGTCCCCCTACCTTCCACCCACCTGTTAGTCCCCCTACTACCCCCACCCTGCATGTATCCCCCCCTATTTTCCATCTGACTCTGCCCCCTGCCAGTCCCCTACCTGTTTTCCCCTAGTTCCCGACCCCCTGCTAGTCCCCCCTGTCTGTCACCCCCGGGACACACCCCCACCCCCTCCACTGCACAGACACCCCCCACCCAGGACAGACACCCCCCTGGACAGACATACAGCCCTGGACACCCCCTCCCTTGGATAGATCCCCCCTGGATAGATCCCCCCCGGACAGACAACCCTAGACACCCCCTCCCCTGGACAGACCCCCCCTGGACAGACTACCCTGGACACCCCCTCCCCCGGATAGACACCCCCACCCTGGACAGACCCCCCCACCCCTGGACAGACAACCTTGGACACCCCCCACCCTGCATGTCTCTCCCCCCTATCTTCCCCCTGCCAGTCCCCCTACCTGTTATCCCCTGTTTACCCACCCCCTTCCAGTCCCCCTTGTCTGTCACCCCCCTGGACACACCCCAACCCCTTCCCCAGGACAGACACCCCCCACCCAGGACAGACACCCCCTGGACAGACAGACAACCCTGGACACCCTCCTCCGCTGGACCGACCCCCCAGACAGACACCCCCCTCCCCTAGATAGAACACCCCCCCTAACAAGTTCACCAGTACCTGAAGTTGATTCCCAATGATACTCATCCTCTATATGTTGAAACAGAATGATTTTATCTCAGTTTCATCAATTTTTTTCTGTAGGTTTACTTCAAGACCATTGTGTTAGACTACACTGGGATGGTCATGATCCTTGTCTCACATGCCTAATTTTTTAAGGCAATCAGCATGTCACCACAAGAGTGATGATAATGGAACCTTTCATTAAAATGGGAGGATGGGAGTTTAAAACATGTCTTTATGGTTTTCATTTACCAGTCCAAATTTCTGTTGTGGAATCATCGGGAGGCGCAACGAGAGAAACGAGAAACGAGAAATGAAAGAGGAATGCAGAAAGAAAATAGACACGGGACACACAAATTTATGTGGTTCGGGAATAATCCTACATCCACAGAGAGGTAGAACATTACTAATTCAGGAGCACAAATTACATAGGTTTTTTCAGTGGTAACCCTAGTCCGAAAATGGGCTATAAAATTGATAAGATGATTAATATTTCGAAAAATAAGTCTGCGTCACTACAGTGAATGGCGGTCACCTTTTTCAAAAGTGCTATAGTGACTCCGATGTCTGCACTGCTACAGTGATGAATAATTGGGTCGGGGGCCTTCGGCCACCAGACCCCCGGAGCAGGGGCGCATTACCCCCTGCAACCCCCAATGAGCTCACCGCGGAGCTCGACCCGCGACAGTTGCGGGCCATAAGCATTCGGCCCAACCAGATCGGGAAACACCAATCCAACAGTTTCTAGTTCCATGAATAAAACACATTGTAAAACATCAGTGATAGGAGTGAAACCCCAAATGTCAAGTCACCTCAACCTAGGATGAAACCAATATGTTGAGCCTAACTTTAATCTTTAACAAAAAAACAACTGATATAGTCATGTTTAACTAGTGACGTATATTTTTTACTTGTGATATTAAATTGATTGGTGGCCTTTTTTTTATTTTACTTGTGAAAAAACACACTTCTCACAAAATCCCTTAAATTACAAGGTAATTAAATCATAATTAGGCAAGAATTTTGACAGTACAGCAGCCACGAGAGCCATTATCTCTGCGAACAAAATGATGATGTGATCTACATAGCATCTCTTGTACCGGGTGGAAAACACAATGGTAATAAAAAATCAATGGTATGAAAGAATCACAACCATGGATTCTATACATAAGGGTCTATGTGTTGAAACATACCAACTCACCACACTTTTGGAAAGCTATGTGGAAGCTGGAAATGCCTGTGGCCACTACCAACCACTTTTAGAGCCTACACCTAAATAATTAAAATTAGAATCGTACTTATCTTAGGAAGGTAAACCAGGGTGTCAACTATGACTCCACCATAATTTAGGAGTAACCTAAGAGGTCTCCTATCAACCACCACTGCCAGAAGTGAAATACAATTACTACCCCTCAGTCAACTATTGAGGGTGTCGCACTATAGGTTGTCACCCTATACTCTGAAATTAGGGCCCTTTGGAAATATTTCTAGGAATAGAGAGTTATCGATCATAGGGAATGGGCTCACATTGCAAGTTTACCAATATATTCCAGAAGAAAACAAGCATTATGCCCATATCCTCACCACTTCACAAGAACACCACTACCATATCCTCGTAGAAAATTGAGGGATAAAATCGGAATATTTACATGCTTCAATCGAATATGTCTTCCAATATATTATTTTGACAAAAAATGTATTGGCCATTATTATTGCTCATTCACTTATAATGTTCTAGTATATATTAGTATCCATATAGGGGCTTTGTCGGCATATTCAGGTGATTTTAAAGGGACAAGAATACTATAATGTTCTCACTACTAGAGCAGCATATCAACTTCTCCAACATAACATGGTGGCTACTATGGAGTAAGCTCATATTCTTGCTCCTACCCATGAGGATTATCAACACATTCTAGTAAAGGATGAGGCACTTAACCATGCTCATATCCCCATTTCAACTGGGGTTCATCAACCCAACTTGAAAATTACCTCAAGATAGGTGTATATTCCTATTGAATAATTCTAGAGGTGCATTACAAAGGTAAACCAAGACCAATATCATATTCCCACTCCAACTATTATTCATAAGATGTCCCCTCAATCACCTCAAAGAAGGCCCATATTGCTTCCAAAAATCTATAAGTTACTCAGAAACTTTTGACAGCTTCCAATAATCAAGAACATGGTCCTACATAGATTTCTTTTAAAGACTATATAGGAGGTGTCTTATATCCCTTGTCCCATTCTAAGGGTCCATCAAAAAAATTTATCAGGGAATGCACATTTTAATTGGACCCATCTTCCCCTTCATCCAAGGTTAGACATCATATTTTGGAAGCCACCAAAATTTGGGATCATACACCTACCAACAATTTAGTATCTCACTAGCATATCCTAACAGTTTCCCAGCAATGGGCACATATTCTCACAATATCAAGCATCCTTCAACATACTCCAGTGACCACCAAGAAGACGTATCATACTGTTTCTCATTCACAAATGGTTGGTTGGCATATTTCAACCCAAATATAGGATGAGGCTCATATTTCTACCCTATATAATTCTAGAATCCATGAGGTTATATAGTTCCTGTTTGAAGCATATTAAGGATTCACCAACTCTTCATCTAAATAATATGTCTATAGTTATTATGATAGTCCTCCTCATGATACCATAGATATGAATTACAAATATTCTACCCCTAACATTCGTTGTGTACAACATCCCCATGGTGATATATCACCCTATTAAGGACATCCTTTAATTTTCAAGAAACATTCACATAGAATGGTACTCAAATAGCCAGGGTCAACCATATATAGTTCCACATCAAACATTAGTGACCATAGTTTGTAGGTGAACCAGAGTAGTGATAACCTTCCTTACCTTCTAAATTCTATAAGTCGTTGTCCATAGAAAATTGACCTATGTAGTATGACTAGTAAAAGAAATATGATTCTGACGAGGAAGAAGATAGTGTGGACAAGTGGAAATATTTGGTAATGAAAAACCATTGGGTACGTTCTATCCCATCACCACTTCCATCTATGATATCCATGATGATCTAAAGGGGGAGTGACTTTTTAATCCTTCCAAAACCTATAGGAAACGTTTCAATGGATAAAGGAAAAAATCACCACTCTTAACAGGGATATGAGGATCATCTTCAGTCCGTGAACATGCTCTATTTCCAAATAGTCCTTTCTATGTTCTATGGGTCCTGGGATGTGAAATCAGAAAATAGTTACAAGATCCTATGATATGCTTGCCTCCATAGCTCAAAATCCCACTGATAAATAATCATTGAAGACTTGTTTTATGCATGCATCCAAGGATTGGGTGAGAATAGATCATTACACTTTTCCAGGTTCCTAGATCAGTAGATTCCCCTGGAGAAAGCATCATGTAATGTCATTGTCCCATGAGAGGCCATATTTATGGTTAATATACAGGCCTATGGCTCAATCAAATATAATTTTACGATCTCTAAGACATTAAAAGCATCATGATTGGAGAGAGGGATGTCGATATGCTCTGGATCTAGGACTCTGGACAATTCAAGAACACAACTCAAATAAGAAATTGATAATCTCAGGATTCATGAAATCTATTTCTTGAAAGTAGCTCACATTCTGAGAAGGTGCTACACTCATTTCAGGCATCGGTGAAAATGCACCAAATTGATAATATTGTATTGGGATCATATATGGAATCCATTTTGGAGAAACCATATCCCATAAGGTAGATAGAATTTTTACCACTACCTCTACCTATAGGGTCATAATATCCTAGGTAGATCTAGAAGAAACTAGTAGTGACTCCAAATCAACCCCATCTCGCAAGGAAGGGGCATTGTTTACTACAACTTCCACTATGGGGGTTATCAAATCCTTAGCAACGTCTAAAATTACCAGTGGTGGTGGGGAGGCCGCGTCGGCAGGGAGGCGGGGAGGCTGCGTCTGCAGGGAGGCGAGGAGGCTCCGTCGGAGCCGCATCGGCGGGGAGGTAAGTCGGCTGCCTCACGGGGGGAGGAGGGGTCACATTGGAGGGGAGGGGAGCATCAACAGGGAGGCGGGGAGGCTGCGTCAGAGCCTCATAGGTGGGGAGGTAAGTCGGCTGCCTCGTGAGGGGAGGAGGGGTCACATCGGCAGGGAGGAGAGCTAGCTGCCTCGCAAGGGGAGGAGGGGGAAGAGGATTAGTGAGTGAGGGAGGGAGGGGGAAGAGGATTCTTCAGTGAGTGAGGGAGGGGGAGGAATCACAATGGAGGGAGGGGGAGATATGAGTGCCGATGGAGGGATGGAATGGAGATGAGTCGCGACGGGGGGAGGGTTTCTTAACCCACTAATAAAACGAGAGGAGGTCGGTACTGTAGGTTTTTTACTCTAAAGCCATAGTTTAAAAAAAATTGTGGCTATATCATAACCTATATCCATGGATCAATTAAATTGTGGCTATAAGTCCATGGATATAGGTCATTTTTCTAGTAGTGATTATCTCTATGTCAAAGGAAATCATCAATGTAGGGAAAATTCCCATTATTATTAAAGAGACTAATGTATTTAACAAAGAGTTGTTTATCCTTCCATGAGATCATGAGGTATAGTTATAAATAGAACCCATACTCGTAACCACTACAATATAAAAATCCCCAAAAAATATAGTCCCAATCGAATGAGAGGATATAATGAATTGAGTATTAAAAGAATATGAAAAAGGGTTTTGTAATCCCTAGTTTATCAAATTTTGTAGAAAATGTTCTCTCTATCATGAAAATGTTTTTCTATATTTGGATACAAAACGATTATCGAGAGCTCAACAAGATTATCATAAAGAATTATAATCCCATACCAAGGATTGATTAATTGTTTGATCATCTTATAGGATCTTAGAACTTATCAATGTTTTAGTTTTTATTATAGATATCACCAGTTGATGGTTAAAAAGGATGATATTTTGGAAGATAACCTTTTGTACATGGTTTTAACATATTATGCTTTTAGTGACTCTATTCAAACGTAATATTTCACCTATAATTTTTCTATAAATAATAAAAATACACAATTGATAATACCTCCATAAATAGTTTATTTATAATTTTTTCTGAAAATATCTTTTACTATAAATTAATGTATTTACATAAAGAGTATATAAGAATTATGATTGCAATATTATTAAAATATGAATTGTATTTTATGAAAAAAAAATTGAGAAATCATGATGAAATAAGACAAATCCTAGGTTAATGTGGTTATAAGTGAAGGAATTTATATATACCCATCCAAGAAAAAGGAAATTGTATAGTTTACTATACCCAATAAGGTCACAAAGATCTATATATTTCATGGATGAGTTTGGAAGTTCCACTAATTTTTTAGAAAAGTTTGGTGATTTTCAATCTCTGTAACTATGCTACACATAAAGGGGTAAAATATTTGTGGATAAAATAATATAAGGAATACATAATGGATCTTAATAAGAGTAAAATCAATATGAATATACATACACTAATATCATGTATTGATTTGTTTTTTATATATTGTGAATCTTCAATGAAAGGATCTTGTTTTTTTCTCATTAAGAATGATATAATGATATTCTACTACTTAGGAAATTTGATTATCCATTAGAAAAACTACCCAATGCCTCACATAGAGTAGGCTGAATTATTCCACACATTGAAATATTCACATTACACATAAATGGAATGAATTGTGAAATATATATTGATCAAAATTTTCTAAAATAAATATTAACAAAGAAATAATACATAAATCATTAATAATGATGGTTAATGGTGTTGAAGGAAATTGATTTATCTATTGAATACCTTCCTTGAATGGAAAATATGGTAATTATTTCTCTTATAAGAAATTAATATTAAACACTATCAATGGCTAAGATTGATAATTACCATATCATTATTTATATGAAAATAATTTATTTATAAATCATAATTTTATCATGTTCATATTTCCTTGAATACAGTGTTTCCCTCTTATTTATGCAAGAGAAGTTTTATGAGGAAAAAGGTGAATGATTTGTAACTTCAAGTAATGAATTTGATAACAGAAGCTAAAAGATGATCCCTTACATTATTACATTTGAATAAGATACATGAAATCACAATCCAATGGATAAGATAGTTTAGTGGTCTTGAAAAACAAGATATATATTTGAAATTTGAATTATATTTTGGACAAAAAGTCAATTTTTTAGAACGTCCTTATTACCCTTAACATAAACTATTATACCGGACATAATAAACCTCTTAGAAACGTAGGAAAATAACATAAGAAATGGGTGATCTAAAACTCTCAATAAGGGTTACATACAATGAACGATTGTTATAATCAATAAGAATAATCAATATAACAACTTAAATAACTGAAAACACATTCCATTTAATCAATAAAATGATAATTAAATGAATCCATACATTTTTTCATAGTGAAAATTCTCAGGATAATGATAACTGGATACTTAAAAAGGGTAATTCCTAATTATTGGATGTCATGTATTTTTCACATGAACCACTACCATCAAGACCTTTAACAAGACGATTTAATCTATTGGTAAAAATTTGTTTACTATTAGCTTAACTGATTTGTCTCATGAGATTACCAATTCATCAAGAGTCTATATATAATGGGCCACCACCCATATATTTTTTTCCAAAGTTCTACACATATATTGAAAAATCTATTTAATTAATAAACAATGTTATTTATCTTCTAACATCTACATTTTAATAAAAGATAGTGATTCATCAAAATTTTCAAAAGTAATCAAATGACATTAAATGTTAACAAGGTTGGTAATGATGGAATATAGTTATGATTGTAATCATATCCATGATATAATAAATATGGCTATAAAATGATCCCAAAGGATATTAGATCATTCAATGAAGGATGTTGACAGAGATGAAATTACATTAAATTATATCATTAAAAATTTATTAAGGAAAATAATTTTTATCATTCCACAGTGTCCCATACCCCTTTTAAATAATAGAATTATATTCCCCAAGAATGAATACTATAAATTGAATCTTAGAATATCATAAGGATATTCATGATATAACATATCAATGGAGCATTATATACACCTCACAAAATAAGATATGCGTATAACATCAAAATATTCTTCAATGAAAGGAAATTCAGATGAAGTCCCTTAAAAAGATTTTATCATTAATCTAATAGATTGATTATTTGTATTAATTATAAATAAAAATAATAAAATTGAAACTAAAATATTACAAAATCAAAATTTATTTCCACATGAACTTATCATGACATAATCATTGAAATATAAGTTTATCCAATTGAATGAAAAACGACTTAAGAAATATCTTACCACTGGTAATCAGTTGAATAATATGTCACATAAATGTTATAATTATAAAATGAAACACTTAATACCATGAATATAATGGGATTAATAATATATATCCCTCATAAAAGTGATAGTGAGATGAAAAATCCTTACCTAATGCTTCCCTTTAGTGTATCCTCATTAAAATTCTATATAATGGTTCAAGGAATCTTATTATATCCTTAAATAACTATATTAGTATTTAGAATAACTTTTGTGGTTATTATATAAAATATTATGACTCATTCATTAATAACATTTCATTATTTTCATGGTTTTGGGTGCATTCATTTCATGGTTTAAAGATTTCATTATTTGTGTAAAAATATGGATATTCTTATAAAATTGAATTAAAACACCAGAAGTGGAATTGAATAGTATTAAAGAACCTTCAAAAATATTAATTTTCCCACATATATTTTTTTTCTTACTTGTGTATGATTTATTAGATAAACGTTAATGATAAATGTTTATTATATTTTAGAATTTTTTCCTAACATCATGAAATGGTTTCATTTTACGTACTATTATGAGTATATAAAAGTTATAGAACATGAAATAGGATATAATATAGTTCTTGAAATATAATTTAACAATAATAATACTTCTATGACCATCCATGATAGATGTAACGAAAAAAGAAAAAACAATATTCATAGAGGTGGAAAACCAGCATAACAAGGACAATAGTTTTGTTTCTTTGAAAAAGAGGACACGATAAAAGAGATTGATATAAGATATCCCATCAGAAACAAAAAAAATTGAATTATAAAAATTATTTTCTAATTATGATTCCTTTCTAAATGAATGAGACTAGTAGAAAGTATAATAATAAATCAAAACAAGAGAGGTGTTTTGAAAAAAATTCCTCTTAAATATCACCTCCTTGAGAGACCATACAATTCCATGGATTTGGAATTTTGGTGTGTAAAGAAGCATGAATATGTGGGTAAAGTGAGTATGAGATGTTTGGGTTGATATTTTAGGAGATACATGACTATTTATTCAAAATGGGGTGGTACATACTCTTGAGGAGAGGCAGTTTTAAGTGAATAAAATAATGATTAATTTGCAATTAAAGCTGACCACATTGAGGTGAAATTAATGCTAGATACTTTTTAAGGAAATTAATATTGTATATGTTGGTTTGGGTAGATAAAAAAATCAAAAAAACAATTAATTTTATATTTTGTAGGAATGTTAGGTTTACCTTTTAACATAATTTTTTTCACTATTTTACTGATACCACGGTAAAGAGTATTTTTACAAAGGAAATGTTTTTATACCCAAAAATAAAAAGGACCGTAACACATAACTTGTAAGTTATTATTAAAAATATGTAATCATTTTTACCAAATTCAATAAAAATAATTGGAAAAATTATATTTAAAATTAATCCTTTAGACATAACGAAAAGAGGGGTTTTAAAGTGAACAGTTCAAACATTTGAAAAGTTTTTATAACCAATTTCAGTGTAAAAATGAATACAATGAACTAAATTGCATAGAAAGATGTATAATTAAGATAATTAATCTTTAAAAAAAATTTAAAATTTATTGTAACTATAAAAATAAATTATATGAAAAATAATTTTTTAATTCAACATATATCACTATTCATCAAAAAATGAAAATTCTCTATAAAATACCAAAATTCCAGCCTAAGATAATTTCTATATTACTATTTCAAAAATGAACCTTATTTTTTCTAATAAAATTTACGACTTTCTTAAAATTTTATATTTAAAATAGGTGTTCTATCAAAATGTGAAAACACTACCTTTAGAATTATATATCTTTTATGCCTATTATTGGATTTATTTTTATATTAATAATATAAAACACATTGGATGAATTTAAAAAGATTTTATTTAATATATGAAATATTAAATTAATTATTATCTTTCACTAAGAGTTATTAATTTAATTTATTAAGATAAAATTTCATTGTGGAAAGAAAATCAGTAATTTATAAAAACATGTCTTCTATGTTCAATTTGTTTTCATATTTATTTCTAATTAATTGGTAACCAATAAATTAATTTTATAATAATGTGTAAAATATATTTTCTTGATTTAGATTATCATATTCACAACCTCCAACATAATAGGTATTTTATAATGTTCAAGTTAAAATAATAATATTTATTAGTATATTTTGGTTCGTCATATCTTGGAGTTTCATGCAATGTAGATGATCGAAGAAATTGAATTTATTTAAGAAGATAAATAAAATAAAATCTGTGGGTTATAAATTTTCCCCTCATAAAATAAATTTATAATATTAAATTTGAAATTTTAATTTTTAAATAAAAGGTTAATTCTTGAAAACACATTTGTTCTAAATCCACATTCTAAATAAGGTTAATAAAACATCCTCCTAATAAGAAGGAAATAAAAATTAAAAGGTAACAAAAAAATATTTAGAATATGATAATTTTAGTGGGATGTGAAAATTGAGATACGTGGGAGAAATATAACTATTGTGTTCTGATGGAGAATGATAAGGAACATAGTCATCAAAAATTCTACCATCATCAAACCATAAATATATGATGGGTTAAAAAGACTTTTAGTTTCCCGATTAGAAAATTAAACGAACAATATTTTTATTCAAAAATTATTTTTGCAATTTTTTTGAATCCTTTTATTTCCTAGAGTAAGAACATAATGGAATATACTTACTTGGAATGTATATCCTCATCCTTTAAACAAACTCCACCAAAAAATAATCTTTTCCTCCGAATGTCATTTCAATGTTTATTCCTTAATAAATTTATAAAATTTTATATTTATATTAATCATATAGGGTTACAAAAATGAGCTTCTAATTTATATCTCATATTATTGAAATAATAAAACTATGTTGTCCTGAATAGGAAAACATGTTGACTAGTGATATGCGATGGGGCCTTTTCACCTTTCAGTTGTGAGTTCAAGTCTCATGACCCTTCCAGATTTAACGTGCTTTCACCAAACTTGAGGGTTTTCCTTTTCCTAAAACAATATAATTATATTACTAAAAAATATTCTAAATAATAAAGATTATATATTAAACATTAAATAATTTTTTATCCTCAATGGTTGTCTAATACATTTCATTTAGAATTCTAATATAGAATCATTATTTAATGGAATCTTCGGTAACTCATGTATATAGTCCATATTAATTTCATCCATTAATCTAAGAATTTAATATAAAAAAGGTATTTATTTATGCTTCAAGCACCAAAATTCAATTTTAACGGATCTTAAGATCCAAAAATATTAAAAAATCATTCTTTTTGCCTCAAATTCTTTCCAAAAACAATATGGCTTGAACAATTATTCAAATATACATAAAAACATTAATACTTAAACCTCTACCAAATTTCAACAAAATCCATTTCATAAATAGTTAACCTTATGGCCCATAAAAAAGATCAAGATTCAAAAATTTAGAAATAAGGATACTAAATCCAGAAAATGAAGTTACCCTTACTCTCAAAAAACATGAAGTAAATCATAGTCATCACATTCCAAAAATTTCAATATGTTGATCACCTTAAAATACTTATGAAAACAAGTTTTCTTTTTGAAATAAAATCTCAGGTTGTCGAATATATTTTTTAAATTCAAACATGTAGTAAAATATCAAATCACTCACCACCTTTAAGTCACCAATATTTTCTCATAAAAGTCTATTTATTATTATTTAAACACAAATCAAATATTTGGTATTCTTTTTCCCAAATTTTGTGTTTAAAAAAACAAAAACATTCCACTGAATCACTGTACATTTTTTCAGTAACATTCAAAATTTCTTCCCAAATCCATAAAGAATTAGTACCATAATTAAATACTTATAGAGTTCATTAATTTTAGAACAAGAGAATTATTGATACAACAATTAGTTAATCCAAATACACAATTAATTTAATCATTCTATTTCATTCTTAAACCATTAAATATGCTTCTTCATCTTATTCCTTAATTACACCTTTATTTAATTTTCTATTTGTAGTCTCTTCATCATATAAAGTACCTCTATTAATTTTATAAACTTTTGTATAATTTTCATTATTTTCCACCTATTACATAGGATTTCATAATTATCGTACATTCCACATTTGAGACATTAAACAATTGATAATACCACAGGGAGACTATTTTTCCAAAATCTTCATTTCCCTTAAAAGATCACTTACTTTTCATCACTCATTCCACTCCCAAAACATCTTCCTATTCACATAATCAATATATTTTAATCTAATTATTATTTTCGTCATGATCTACACCAAACGATATCTCAAAAAAATCATATCCTTATCTTCTTTGGAGAGTCTGAGAGTTGGTGATAGTGCATGTTTTGAATCTTATATTGTGATAAATAATTCATCATAAACATGATATGTCTTATTATATCCATCACTCCTATTGTTTTCTAAATAGTATATTTTCTATAAAATTTAATCTTAACCTAGTTCATTTCTATTCACATCACTGAATAAAACTAAAATGAAATGTGTAAGAATCAAACTACACAAATTAGTGTGAGTTAATATAATGAAAATTGTGTCTAAATAATGATATATTTTTCTCAACACATGAGTGTTATGTTTTTCCAAGGTTATCCATGGTCATAACCAAATATATAAGATATTATTATATACATATACTTATTCTCAATGTTATTAATAAGGTTATATTCTTTAATCTACATTTTCATAAATCTAGTTCATAAGGATTATACTAAAATTAATCTGATACTGACTGTAAGGAAACCGCTACTAGTATCCTAGTTCCGGTTCCATACTTCATTACATTGGAATAAAATACATGATATCACATCCCAATGGACTAAATATTTGACTTGGTAGGGTAAAATAGATGATTATTTGAAATTTGAATTAAAAATATGACATAAAATTCATAAAGTATTTTCTTTGAGAACTCCATTATTCCACATTTCATAAACCTACATATCAATCATAATAAAATTTGGGGAAAACAATGAAAGATAAAACATATGTAAGTCATGATATAATATGATCATTAAGGGTTAAGTACAATAGAAGCCTCTTCAAATCAATAATAATTATCAATATGGTGTGGTAAATAACTGAAAAACATGTTCCCTTTAATCAATAATAAAAGAATTAAATGCATCCATAGTTTTTTTAAAAGTTAAAATATTCTAGATAATTATAATTGAATATAAAAAATGGTGATTTCTTAATTATTTGAAGTCAAGTATCTAGAACATGAACCACTATCATCAAGACCATTCATAAAATGATTTAATCTATAGGGAAAAACATGTTTACTGCTAGCTTAGCTAATTTTTTCCCTGAGACTACTGATGCATTAATAGGATATCTATAATTAGGCCCAACATATTTAATATTTTCCTAATCATTCCTCCACTTTTTAATAATTTATTTAATTAACAAACAATGTTCTTTATCATAAAATATTCTCATTCAATAAAAGATATAGATTCATTAATATTTTCAAAATTAATCAAATAAAATTAAAGTAGAAACTGTATGTAAAGATGGAATATAGTTAACAATATAATCATTTCCATGATACAAGAATCATGGATATCCAATTATCCCATGAATAATACATGATTCAATGAAGGATCATGACATAGATGAAAATATAATAAATGAGATAATAGAAAAACTATTGAGGAAAATAATATATAAACACTCCAAAGTGGCCCATACCACTTGGAAGGATTTTAATTATAATCCCTATGAAATAATTACATAAAATTAAAAATATAATATCATAATAAGATTCTTGATATATCATTTCAAAGTATATTTCGATACAACTCAAAAAAGAATATTGGTGTATGACATCAAAATATGCCTTTATGAAAGGAGACTGGGACGAAGTCCCTCACAGAGATCATATCGTTAATAAAGTGGATTGATTTTTTGTATGAATTATAAAAAAAAAAAAAACAAGTGGAAATAAAAAATTAAATAATAAAAATTCATACCCACATAACCTGAGCGTGACATAATCAATGAAGTAGATGTTTAACCCAGTGAATGTAAATTGAGATAAGAAATCCCTTACCACTTGTAATCATTCAAATCATAGGCACCATAAAAGTAATAATTATAAAATGAAACATTTAATACAATGAATATAATGAGAATCATGATATGATATATCAAATGGAATTATACACACACCAAACATAATAAATACATTGTTTATAAATCATATATCACACAGAAGTAAAAGTGAGATGAGAAGATCATTACCCCAAGCTTCCCTTTAGTGTAGCATTATTTAACCTTCTGTATAATGATTTAAAGAATATTATTAACTAATAAAAAACTATATTCATGTTTATACTACCTTATGTTATTATTTTTTATTGTCTTATGACTCATTCCTTAATAATATTTGATTATCTTTATAGTTTTGGGTGAGTTCCTTTCATGGTTTAATGGTCAGTTCATATGTGTGAAATTGTAAAAGTTATTGTAAAATAGAATTATAAATATAAAAGTGTAATGGAAAGTATTAATGAAATTACAGACGTATGAGTGGTCACATATATCATTTTTATTTCTTACATGAGGATTATTCATTAGATAAAATGTTAATGGTAGATGTTTTGTTAATTTCAGCAGTTTTTATGAACATGAAAAACTAGTTTAATTATATTAACTATTATAAGTATATATTAGTTAAATAACATTAAATAGGATATACTATACATATTAAAATATAATTTTACTTGAATAATACTTTTATGACCATCCATTAAGGAGGTAATGGAAATGAACAAAATCATTATTCATAGAGACAGTTAAGTGACAATCATTGAAAATAGTTTTGTTTCTTTGAGTAAGAGGAGGTTGTAAATGATATGGGTAAAAAATATTTTATTATAAAACTAAAATTTCTCATATGTAAATTATTATGGAATTATAATTCATTCAATGATGAATGATATGAGGAGAATTTAGAATATGAAATGAATATAAGAGTGGTGTCTTAAGAAAACTACATCTTGAATATCACCTCATTCAGAGACACTTGAGAACCATGGATTTGGTATTTTGGTGAGACCAAAAATAATTGGACGTGGTTAGAGTGATAGGAAGAGTTTTGGGAAGATATTTTAGTATATACAATGTTTTTGAGTCAAAATTGGGTTGCAATGGGTGGTATTTATACTAGAGGAGAGGTGGGTTTAATTGATTTAAATAATGAAAATTTTATAATTAAAGACAACCAAATTGATTCAACATTAATTTCTGGAACATTGGCTTGTAATTTATATTTTTTTTTTCTGGAAAGGGTTTATCCACTTCTAAAAAACCATTAATGTTTTTAATTGTTAGGTATTCTAAGATTTTACCTTTTAACTTTAACCATTGTCATTATTTGACCTATATTGTGTTAAATAATTTTTTAAGATGATAAATAATTTATAAATAAAAAATAAAAATAAATTAAATCATAATTTGTATCTTTTTATTCCAAATATGGAATCTATTTTACTAAATTCAGTTTACAAAATTGGAAAAATTAGATTTAAAATTAATCCCGTAGACATAACAAAAAGGGGTTTTAAAGTGAAAAGACCAAAAGAATGAAATGTTTTTATATCCAATTTGAATGTTAATTTAATTAAACATACCTAATTTGGATTTAATTATGTATAATTGAACAAATTATACTTAAAACAAATTTAAAATATAAATTTACTATATAAATAAATTGGATGAAAAATCAGTTTTTTATTTAATATTTGTCACTATTTATCAAAAAATGAAACTTCTCCAAAAAACCAAAATTTTACCCAAAGATAATTTTGATATTAAAACATTAAAAATGAACTATTTTTTTCAATTAAAAATTATAAAGTTTTCACAATTTATATTTAAAATAGATGCTCCATCAAAAGATAGAAAAACTGACTTTAGAAATATATAATATTTTATGCTTATAATTGGATTTTTTATTATCTTAAGTCTATCAAACATATTGGTTTAATTTAAATTTATTTTAATATATGAAATATAAATTTCATTATTATATTCCAGAAATATTCATTAATTCTATCTATGAAGATAAAATGTCATTATGGGAATAAAAATAGTATTTTTTAAGAACACATCCTTCATGTTCTTTTGGTTCTAATTTTTATTTATAATTAATTGGAAATAAATTAATCAAAATTTTAAAAATGTTTAAAATAGATTTCCATAATTTTGTTAATCTTATTCATAGCCTCCAACAAAATGGATAATTTAAAACAGTCATGTCAAAGTAATAATATTTAATTTTATATTGTGGTTTGTCAATGCGCAATGTTGTGTGAAACAAATACTATCGATGAAAATGAATTCATTTAAGAAGATAAATACCATAAAGTATATGGGTGTTACACTTAAAAAGAAGATATATATAGTAAAGGAAGGGAAGATTTCTGAATTTTACATTGATAAAGAAGATTTCATTCTGTTTGGAAGTAGATTTTGTATTTATTTATCACATGAGATACAGAAGGGTATATTTAAAAATGTGAATATATCATATTTCAATATCTATATAGTATGAACCAAGATTTATCATGATCATCAATAGTAGTTTCATTTGGAAAATAGGAAGCTTGATATTACAGAGTTGAACTCATAGTTCAAGGTATTCAAGTGAGTTATAGAAGACATATCGATATATAAGTTGATTATAGAACCAATTCCCATTCACACATAGATATATGATAAAATTGCTATGGGAATTTACCCTAGTCTCCAAAATATATCTAATGGAAGAACCCAAATATAGGTTTTTGTTGATTGACTCACTAGTACTACCCATGTCATCACTATTGGGTAGTATATATCTATGGAACAACATGTTTTCATGTACATAAATAAACAAATGATTATATAAATGGAATCAAATTAAATCATATCTTATTATGATCTATGTGTCACCTATAAATTCAAAAAGAATCATAAACATGCTCGGAATACTGATTTTAATTTTTGTCACACACAGACATCATAATTCAGTAATAATTTAATTTTTAGTTTTATTTTATAATTTTATCTAGATTTAAAATTATTTGTTGAGGTGTGGGCTTGGCTGGATTCAATCTTTTGAAAAAATGAGCATTTTTGGCTTGGCCATGTCCGGTGCATGTGTAGGGCATGAATGAAGCCATGTGGCTCCACCAGATCACCATGCATCCTACATAGTGTGCAGTATGTTAATTAATTAACTGAATGAATAATAAAGTCAACATAAAAGAAAAATAAAATTATTATGGAACTATTTTAATAATAATAATAATAATATTATTATTATTCTTATTCATTAATATTTTAATAATGATAATATATTTATTAAGTCATTTGAAACATTATAATATTATTAACTTCATTATTTTTATTATAATTTAAAATAATAATTATTACTATTATTATTGAAAATAAATAATCAAATAATTATTATTATTAAATTATTATTATTATTAATGAATTTGTGTTCTTTTTTATGTTTTAATTTTATTTATTTTTTTATTTTCTTTCCACTATTCGTCCTTCTCTCTTGGCATCACAACCCTGCTCCCCTTAATCCTACCACATCCCACTACAACCCCCTCCCCTAGTCCGATCAGTGCTACTCTCCCTCTCATGGCCAGCGCCCCAACTCTAGACCGTCGCACTCCCTCCAGGCGGACTACCTCACACCATCTTGCCTCCCTCGCATCTCCCATGCGCCGCCCTTACTACTTGTGTCGCAATGCCCTCCCACCACCCCAGACAACTGTGGGCCGCTTCCCTTCACAATCAGATTTTCCCACACGATCACCTCTGACACCCTCCATCCTACTTGGCCAGCCTCCTCACTCCCTTACAATAGGTACATTCTTTATCGGTTGGTTTTTTCTTCCATTGGTATGTTGTCGAGTTAGAGTTTTAGGTTTCAGTTAGTTCAATTATGGTATAAATGGATCGATGTTTTATTTTTAGGGCTACTTTTGCTGTTTGAGGTGTGGTTGGAATGTAATGGATTTTCCGCACCAAGCTTGTGATATATTTCTACATCGAGGTAGGTGATTCTGTGTATAAGTATTTCTTGATGATTTGATTAGATTATTTAATTAAATTATCATATTTGTTAATTATTATTCAGGTGTGAAATTGGTTTTATTTGTGATTTAATGTGCAACTATTTTGTTAGTATCATGTTTAAGAAATATGAGTGCATTTCTCTATGAAAACCCATGCTGAACTATTTATTATTGTTTGATAAATTGTGCGGTTAGTTTGTCAAAATTTGTATGGGCTGTAGTTTCTATTTTCTCCTGATTTCAGTGTGCTTTTGTTTATAAAATATGTTTTGAGTGATTTTTGGTATTTTGAGTCATGCAAAACATTTTGAAAATTATTTAATAAATTTTCCAGTGTCCTGTTTAATCGTGGAAATGGCCATTTAAACCGTGTAGTTGGTTTATTTGATTGTGTAAGTGATGAAAATTAAGTTTTGAATGGTATTGGGAGTGTGTATTATTTCAAAATAGAGTTTTTTTTGTTCAATTATGGTATTGGGTATAGGTAGAACCTCGTTTGTTTGTTTATTTTAATTATGACATGTGATATAGACATGAAACCTTTTGAGCACAAATGGGAATCCTGAGGACTAGGTGGAAAGAATAGGACTAGCATGCTAGTGATACAGAAGTAGAATTGGCCCAGTTTAACTTATCTAGATTAAATACTAAAACACTAACTAAACTTTTGGATGATGATATGAGACCACTAGATTATGGGTGTGTTCCCTACTAGTGGTCCATGCACGAGAATGTAGGTTTTCATGGTTCCTGTTGTTGAGAAAGTGTTGTTTTCAACAATACATATTGTTTGTTTTTAAAGGGGGATTATGTTGAGAACAATACTCTCTCTCTTTATGAAAATTTTAATGGTCACAAATACACTTAATTATTTTCTAATGATTTTATTTGTTAAGTATTTTTCAGGAATTTATTATTCATTATATTTTTATTTCTGGATGAAATATTTAGATTCTTTAACAATGAGAATTATTTTCTAAGGTATTCGCATTTAGCATATTCTAGAAACACTGTTAATGCTCTACATCTTCGGGATCTGTTTTAGCGCATTCTGGACACACTGTTCATACCCTATGTGGAGAAACGTGGCGTAAGGATGAAATGCGGTGTATACTTTATGAGATAGGAGAAAAGGTATGGAAGAGGAACCATACATTATCGGAAAAGTATGAAAAAGAACCCTACGTTAAGAAGGAAACCTACATTTGGGATATTAGAAATGTATAGAAGGAGAACCATACGTAAGCGTTAAACATTACATTTGTTTCTCAAAATTATGGTTCATTAACCTTACTTCTATAAACAACCATATGTTCTTGTAAAAGTATGGATCAAGTGAATGTATGGATATTTTATCATATGTTTGAAATTTGAAGAGAAAAATATGGATGACTAACCCTACATTTATGATCAACCTTATGTTTGATGAAAGTGACATGAAACTTAAGTTTGTGATCAACCATATGTTTCCAACCCTACGACATAAATCGTATGTTTATAATCTATATTACGTTTAGAGGATGCATACTATACAACTCAACCTTACGTTTGGCGTCAGAGAATTCAAAATCGATATTTTTATGCAACGGTAAACAAGCTGATTATTAGGCTGATTTCAAGCCAGATTTAAAGCTGATTTTAAAGCACGACTTTGACTGATTCAAAGATGTTTTATCAATAGTTTAAGGATTGAATTAAAAGAAGCTTTTTATGCTGAGTCTTCAGGGAAGTTATGACGACTCTTTAAATCCAAATATTTGAATATCGCAAGTCAAAAGGTGACTTTTGTGGTTCTAAAATTTGTAGAAGAATTGATTATCATTATTATTATATATGATTTTTTTCTGAACAAAAACATGAGATCTTATGCGATCTCCCGATCATTCTAAATAGAGGAAGAAAAACTGAGACTATCAAATCATACAGATCTGCTGATTCAAGAGACCAAAAAAGTTCTGTTTGTTGAAGAAGAAAAATCAAGATAGAAGATTCATTAGTTCTACATCGAAGATCATTTGTGAATCTACTACTGTTGAAGTTGTGAATTATATTTCTATATCAACTGCAACGGGATCAACTTAGAACAAATATTTTGTGAAGATCATTATTTCTGAAGGTGACGATCCATCTATTGTCAATTTCATGCTGTCGCAATTGTGAAGAACATATGAAAAGTATTTTCAGAATACAAAAATATTTATTTTTTATTCATGAGTGACCAGCTTCTCGTACTAAGTTGTGTAGGTTCTGTAATTGAACCAGAAGGATTTGTTTTGCCTTAGATTGTAAAGGTTTCAACTGCTTATACTCAGTTGTGAAACGCTCTGTAATAACGAGGACCATATAGTGAAAATCACCAAGCTAATGGAGTAGAGCATTGGTGGAGTGGACTAGGGGCCTTCTGTTCACCGAATTACTATACATGTTGTGTCTCTGCTATTTAAATTTCCATAGAATTAATTCATCTGATTAAAGTAAAAGGGCATAACAAAATCTCACAAATATTTCTGAAAAGACACAATTCACCCCCTCTTGTGTATATTTGGTAGAATCTGATCCAACACCTATATCAGTTTTCACTAAGATGCAAGGTTTTGGGGTCCAACTATTTGCTAGTGCCTTAGGGAATCTTCCATTGCCGGTTCTCTAAATTAATTTTCAGTAACCATCATCATACAATGTGAAATTTGAGACACTATGATTGAAAACGTGTTTTTATTTAAACATCATATTCCTCTAAAGTTGTCATCCTTAAAACTGTTTTCATTAAAATTGTTTAACAATTTATTTCCTTTCGTTTGTTAAACGCGAAACTGTATTTGTTGTTTAATGTTTGTACATGTAATATTTTCTCAGTGGCATCTTAGTGAGTGTTATCTCACACCCTACTTACACCTTTGGGTTCATGTAGATTTGGTTATGTCTGATGAATGTATGGGTATGGATTTTTGGGATGGTGGTTCGGGTTTCAAGCTATATTTGGTGCGGTGTTGTAGAGATTGAATGAGGGTGGTGTTCTATTTCCATGTGGTGGTTTTTGAGTTGGTTTTTCTTTACCCTACATAGTTGTAGTTGTTGTTTTGGTGTTAGCTTAAATTTGTAACACAAATTATAGTTTTAGTTAAAGGTATATTTTCTTGTAACTTCTAGTTTTGGTTTAGTTTATATTGTTGGTTGTATTATATTAATTTATTTTCGAAAATCATTTACATAATTTAAATTTTGATACTCAGGAACTTCTTCCAGTCCATGGAGATCAGGAACACCCTTCGGGCCTTGCCTCAGACCAGGTCGGTCATTGGTTGGATGGCGACCCGACTTGGTTCATGACAAAATGGTATCAGAGAGGGTTAATCTCTTTGGGTAATGTTATTATTTGGGAGGATTTTTGTTAGATAGGGGCTAGTACTATTGGGGCTTGGAGATCTGGTTTCCAGTAGAGTTCTTGGCCCAAACACCTCGTGACTAACCTCGAGTCGCCATGGGATGTTAAGATGTTTGTTTGACTTCACTTCCAGGTGGGACATAGAAGTTGTAGATTGTATGTAGAAATCAGGTGGGGGAGTAGTGGTTTGGTCATTGTGTTTATTCCACATGTTTGATTTATTGGTGTTTATTGTTCTTACTAAAATTTTATTTTAAATACTTTATGAATTTATGATTTTCTTATGTGATTGTTGCTTCTTGAAGAAGAATTCCCCCTTAGAGATATCCCTTTCACCCATGGGAGGAATCCATAGAGAGTTATCCCTAATTTATTGAATTACTGTAGCAGTACTGTAGCAGAGGGGCTGTAGCAGGTACTGTAGCAGGAACTATGCAGTACTATAGAAGGTGCTATAGCTTGAATTTTAGCAGGCACTGTTTGGCACTATAGTATTCGAGAATTTTCCCCCATCTGGGCCTTCGGGCCAACGATTTGGTCCCAGAGTCCTTTAAGGGCTTCGAGCACCCAAGGCTATAGGCCAGTAAGTCCTTCGGGCCACCTCAAGGCCTTCGGGCCACCTTATGTGTAGATGAAAACTAGAAAACCTACAAGGAACATGATCTATAAGGGGATGAGCAATGAGCATTTCCATAGTATAAGCTACACATATTGCATGAATGAGAGGGTATGGAACCTACCATCAGGACAAGACTATTCATGCACGGGATAGCCTAGCCGAACATCCATGGAAAGGTGGAGAGATAATTTCATGATGAAGATACTAGGGAGAAGAAAAACAAGGATTTATTCTAGGTTTTAGGTAATCTTTGAAGTCCATAAGAAAATAAATTCCTCTAAGGCCTATGGTCTACGTAATACTTACACCTATGGGCCTTGTAAGGGTTCCACCTCACCCTATGAAAGGTGGATTATCAAAATCAGTAAAAAATGAATGACTTCACGCCATTGGATGGATTGATGGATGGGATGTTCGAGAGTTTGGACAAAGAGAGACTCCAGCTCTGGCTCCAGTTAGTGAAGTTGAATCTTGTCCAGGAAAGGACAAAGCCCGTAAATTTCTCAAGAATAAACTCCCTTTATTATAAGGTAAAACATTTCCCCCGGAATTGAAATTATGTCTTGGTAAGATATATCACATGTTCGAGTTCCTAGACACTCTTGAAGAGATCAGGGTGAAATGTGCTTCATTTTTTCTAGAGGGTTGTAGTCGTAGGTGGTGGGAATCAGTGCTCCAAACCGGGAAGAATAAGCATAAGTGCTAGTATGATTTCAAGACCACCTTCAATGATCAATATTTTCCCGAATTATTAGAGTATTCTAGATCCTAGTAATTCAATGATCTTGTTCGGGGGGACTAGAAAGTGATGGAGTATGCCAATTTCTTTTCCGATCTAGTCCGATATGCACCTGAAATAGTATCCAATGAACAGATGAAGGCTTAGAAGTTTGAAGAGGGTTTACGACTAGAGATATATTATTAGGTATTCTTGTTCAATATGAAGACTTATACTGAGGAGTTTGGCCAATATTTTATGGTAGATATTGATGGAAATGGTAGGTCTGGTTTTTTTATGGATTTTCAGGGTTTGGTAGTGGCAGTTAATTTGAGAAGAAGAGTAAGTGTGATGAGCAAGTGAATAAGGGTGGTGGAAGCTCAGACCATCCTTTCGAATAGACTTCATATATGGCTTCTGGTGCAGGGTCTGTTGTGCGCCATTAGTTTGGGAAGGTAGGGAACATCCGACCTGCATTTCCCTCCCACCCTAGGCCTTATTATCGAAGTTTAGTTATGGGAAATGTGAAACAGTTTTGTTGGGTGACACACACTTATTATAGTAGGGAAGGATCTTTAGATTCTAGTGGAGTGTTAGTTCTGTTAGAGTTGACTAGGATGAAGGGATCTCAGTTTGGTGGTCATGACGGTAGGACATGATCGTCTTTTAGGTAGAGCCAGTTTAGGGAAAAGCCCTAGGTGAGTGGTCATTATCATAAAGGGACCATGAATCTACATGATGTGGATCAGTAACTAGTGGGATCTGATGCATGACCCTCAACTATTCTAGGCACCATTATAATTTCATATTCTATAGATTCCATTCTTTTTGATACTAGTGCATCTGTTTCTTTTATATATACCCATCTTGTAAATTTTCATAACCTACCCACTGAGATCTAATGCGGGAAGGTAGGTCACATCCATTTTTGATATTGATGCATCTTCCTTTCTTTTTTGAATTGGTGTTGGTAACACGGTTGGGTAAGAAGAATGATTAAGGACTTAGGTGTCCGTCATGTGTGCTTATCTTATCAGGAGTTGAGGAGGAATGTGGTTTCATGTTCTTGGATATGGACATGTTTGATGTGATCCTTGGTATGGAATGTATGGTGTAGTTCCAAGAGCATATTTATTTCTATTAGCGGTGAGTTGGTTTTATGGAACTAGATGGGAGTCCTTCGGTATTATTTTGGGAATGAGATCCTCGATTGGGTCGTGTTGGAAATCCACATACAAATATGGGAAAGATTGATTATTAGTATAATCACTCATGCTAATAGATAATGGTGGAGATCCATGGGGGGGGGGGTTACCTCCTGTAGTGGACGTGTTTCCAGATGTATTTCTAGATGATTTTTCAGGCTTACGCCCAGAGCGGGGTGTAGAGTTCTCAATTGATTTTTAATCAAGAATATATCCTACATCTCTTCCCTTATATCGCATGACCCCCAATGAATTGAGTTATTTAATGATACAGTTGGATGACTTGGAATACAAAGGGTTCATTCACTCGAGCATATCTCCGTAGGCCACCACAATCTTATTCACGAAGAAGGCAAAAAGATCTCTCCAGTTTTGCATCGATTACTAGAAGTTGTATAAGGTAACCATCAAAGCAAAATAAAATTTCCCCCGTATTGATGATTTGTTTGAGTAGTTGAAGGGGAAATAGTGGTTCTCCAAATTAGACATTCATTTGGGTTACCACCAACTCATGGTGAGGGAAGAAGAAATTTCGAAGACAAATTTACAAAGTTGGTATGCCCACCTTGAGTATTTGGTCATGCCATTAGGATTGAAAAATGCTTTAGTGGTTTTTATAGAGCTCATGAATCAGGTGTTTCAACAGTATCTCAACTTGTTTTTCATGGTATTTGTGGACAAAATTCTAGTTTAATTAGGATCTGAGGAAGATAATGAGCATCATTTGCAGATTGTGTTGGGAACTTTGCGAGATCATCACCTTTATATGAAGCTTTTGATGTGCACGTTAGGGATAATAGAAGTGAAGTTTCTATGAAACATACTTTTGTCGAAATGGGTTTCATTGGATCCTGAGATGATATGTGTGGTCATGTCATGGGAACAACTAGGGAACATGTTTTAGATCCGGAGATTTCTTCACTTGGTTGGTTATTACAGGTGTTTTTTTCGGTATTTCTCGTGGATTTATTCCCCTATGGACACACTCACCTAGAAAAGGGTGAAGTTTTAATGGATCCAATAGTGCCATCCATCCTTTGAGGAGCTGATGCAACGGTTGACTACCGCACCTATGTAGATATTTCCATAGTCTACGAAGGGCTACATGGTTTATTGAGATTCTTCAGGGATGGGCAACAAGTGTGTACTCAAGAAGGATAATCATGTAGTGTCTTATGGTTCTTTCCAACTCTGACCACATGAGAAGAATCACCTGACACATGACCTGGAGTTGGCAGCAGTGATGCATTCCATAAAGGCATGGAGTCACTACCTCTTTGGGGAGAAATTTGTGGTATGTTCTTACCATAATACCATAGCCTACATCTTCTCACAAAAGGAATTTAATTTGAGGCAGTGTCATTAGATCGATTATTTGTAGGGGATTTAATTTGATATAATTTATACCCTGAGCAAGGGTAATGTGGTGGCTGCCACCTAGAGTAAGAAGGTTCCAATGCAGCCTCTACAGAATTCCAGTGACAAGTGGAATTTGATGGGTCACTTTTCCGATATGTACTTGGAGACCATGGAGCACAATAGAAGTACATTCTTCGAAAGTATTCAGTTGAATCCTACAATTCTGGATTTGATTGAATAGGAGAAGCCCAGTGATGTGTTGTGTTAGTGGTCAATGATATTTCTTCCAGATGAGGAGACTTCTTATGATTGTCCTTTCTCTCTCCGAGGGGATCTTGTGCTCTAAGGGCTATATAGTGGTGCCATTGTATTTGTGTATGGTGGTAATGAAAGATATACACCAGTCTTAGTGGGCAATCAATCCTGGTACTACCAATATGTATTATATTGTATGTCGCCAGTTCTGATGGCCATGAATGAGACGATACATAGCTGACATAATATCGGGATGTTATACTTGTTAGTAGGTGAAAGAGGATCATCAAAGACCCTTTGGGTTGTTTTTGAAATTACCCATTCTTACCTAGAAGTGGGAAGATGACCCCATAGAATTTATTATTGGATTACCTTATACACCTTGGGGAAGGAATTCTCTTTGGGTAGTGATTGTATATTTGACCAAATCATCCCACTTTATTATGATCAAGTATACAAAAAAAGTGGATGAGTTGGGATAATTTTGTATTCAAAATGTGGTTCGACTTCATGGTGTGACATTATCAATTGTTTCTAATAGGAACCCACTCTTTAACTCATAATTTTTGGATGTCCTGTAATGGGCATTGGAATTTCAAATCAAAATGAGCATGACATACCATCCCTGAACAGATGGTCTGACAGAGTGGGAAAATCAGATTCTGGAGGACATGCTTCGTGCATGTGTGTTAGATTTCAAGGGATCATGGGATAACCATTTGGGATTGGTTGAGTTCACTTATAATAATAGTTACAAATATAATATTATAAGTTCACCCTTTGAGGCACTCTTTTGTCATCCATGTTGGTCTTCATTATGTTGGGATGATGTAGGTGAGACCTCACTTTAGGGACCAAGCCTCGTGTAAGAGACGTCTGAGAAAGTAAAATTTATCACGCATCAATTATTGACATATTTGAGTCACTAAAACAATTATAATGATTAAAGGCATCCATCGATTTATTTTTCTGTGGGTGAGAAGTTATTCTTGAAGTTATCCCCTCGCTTGGGTCACCGTCGTTTAGGGAAGCAAGGAATGATGACACCGAGGTATCTTGGGCCTTTCAAGGTCACTGAGTAGATTAGAAAGGTGGAATAAAGGTTATCTTTACTTTATTATTTGAATTATATTCACGATGTATTTATTGTCTCTTAAATGAAAAGGTATAATCCAAATTCATCTCAGGTGGTGAATTGGGAGGAGTTGGATATATCGCCCGATTTACCAGGGTTTGAGCGACTAGTATAGATAGTGGATTCCCAAGAGAAGGTTCTTTATTATAATTCCATTCCATTGGTCCTTATCCTTTGGAATCATGGGAATGATGAGTATGATATTGAGGAGAGGATGTCATAGGTTGAACATGAGTACCCATTTTTATTCTCTGATCAGACCTCGAGTTAACTTTCTGAGGGTAGAAAGGATTCATGGTTTGAAAAATTGGCACACCCAGACTTTGAACTTCAGGAATAATTTAATTTTAATTTTAATTTTACAATTTTATATTTCTTCAAAAAAATTTTTTGAGATGCGGGCTGGGCTTGATTGAATATTTTTTCGCTTTTGATGATAAACGAGTGTTTTTGGATTTGCTATGTTTGGTGCACGAGCATGGAACATACAAAATCATGAGGCTTTTCCAAATGACCGTGAGACCTACCTAGTGCATAGTAAGTTAATTAATTAACCAAATAAATAATAATGATAATTAAAATTAAAAATAAATTTTTTAAAAATATTTTAATAATAATAATATTATTAAAATTACTAATCTTATAATTTTTCATTAATATTTTAATTAGGTTAATATTTTTATTTAGTCCTTGAAATCATTGTAAAATTATTAACATTATTGTTTTTATTATAATTTATATTAATTATTATAAATATTATTATTTAAAATATATTACTAAATTGTTATATATACTAAATTGTTAAATTATAATTATTATTATTGCATTTATGTTCTTTTTTAGGTTTTATATTATTTTCTTTTCTTTTCTTTTTCTTTTCTTTTCTCTCTTCCTCTCTCTCTCTCTCTATGCATTGCATCCCTGCTCCCCCTAACCCTACCCACATCCTCCTGCAAACCCCACCCTTAATCTGATCGGTGTTGATCTCGCTCTCATGGATGATTCCCCAACTCTAGGCCAACACACTCTCTCCCAGCGGACCTCCTCATGCCATCTTGATGCCCTCTTATCACCTATATGCCACCCCTTCTACCTATGCAACATCTCCATCGTGGCACACCCCATAACCACATGCCACTTCCCGTATCATATGGATTTTCTGAAATGACCATCTCTGAAACCCTCAGTCCTGCTTGGCCAGCCTCCCCACTCCCTCTTAGTATGTGAATTCTTTATCAGTTGGTTGTTTCTTCCATTGGTATGTTTTCGAGTAAGGGTTTTATGTTTCAGTTTATTCTATTATGGTAAAATGGATCGATGTTATTTTTTAGGGTCTAATTGTATTGTTAGAGGGGCGGTTGGCATGTGGTGGATTTTTCACACCGATCTTGTGAAGGTTTTCTACATTAAGATAGTTGATTCCACATATGTGTATTTCTTGATGAATTGAGTTTCCTCTTTAATTAATTTAGCACATTTATTAATTAGTTTTCAAGGTGGTAAATTTGTTTTCTTGAGATTTAATGTTCATTGGTTTTGTATGTAGAACATTTATTCAATATGATTTCATTTCTCTGTGAAAAACCATGATGAAGTATTAATTAGTGTTTTATAAATTGTGTTGTTAGTTTGTTAAAATGTGAAAGGGATGCAGTTTTTGTTTTGTCATGATGTTCGTGTTTTTTTTATGAAGAATGTTTTGTGTGAGTTTTGGTATTTTGAGTCATTCGAATCATTTTAAAAATGTTTAATAAATTTTTCTATGAATTTTTTAGTCGTGGAAATGGTCTTTTAAACTATCCATTTGGTTTATTTGATTGTGTGAGTGATGAAGATTGTGCTTTGAAAGATTTTTGGGGTACTCATTATTTTAAAATGGAATTTTTGTGTTCAGGTGTGGTATTGGGTATAGGTATCATCTCTTTTGCTTGTTTATTTTAATTGTGACATGTGATATGGACTTGGAACCTTTTGAGAACAAATGGGAAGCCCGAGGAATATTTGGGTAGACTTGGACTAGTGTGCAAGTGATACAGAAGTGGCACTGTCCCCTTTTCACTTAGCTAGATTGAAAACTACAATACTAGCTAAAATTTTAGATGATGATTGGAGATCACTAGGTTATGGGTGTATTTCCTACTATCGACTCGTACATGAGAACACAGGTTATCATGGTTCCTATATCAATTTTCACCGAGATGTGAGGTACTAGGGTCCCACTAATTTCTAGTACCTCTAATGCATCTCCCATAGTTGGTGCTCTTTATTACATTATTCTCACCATCAACATATAGTATGAAAATTGAGACACTATAACAACAAAAGTTTTTTTATTTAAAAACCGCATTCCTTTACAGTTTTCTTCTTTAAACTATTTTCAATAAAAAAAATTATGCATTTATTTCCTTTAGTTTGTCAAACATGAAACTGTATTTATCACTTAATATTTATGAATCGAATTGTTTCTCAGTGAAATCCTACTGGGAGTTCTCTCAAACCCTACTTACACCTTTGGGTGTTGGTAAATTTGGTGATGTATGATGCAGGTAAGGGTAAGGATTTTAGAGATGGTGGTTCAGGTTGCTATCTATACTTGGTGTGGTGTTGTGGAGATGACATTATGGTGGTGTCCACTTTCCAGGTGGAATTTTTTGATTTGGTTTCTTGTCACCCTACCTAGTGGTAGTTGCAGTTTGGGTTTTATCTTACATATAAAACTCATATTCGGGTTTTGGTTAAAGGATTGTTTGGTTGAAACTTCCAGGTTTGGTTTATTTTATATTGTTAGTTGTTTTATATTAATTTTTTTATTAAATCATTCCGAGACTATAAATTTTGATAATCAGGAACTTGTACCAGCCCATGGGGATCGGTAATGACCTTCAGGCCTTGTCATGGACTAGGTCAGTTGTCAATTGGATGGATACTAACTTGATTCGTGACAATTTTTGTATAACATATTACCCCCAAATTTGTTTCCAATATGAATGAGCCATTAAGGCATTTGAGGACATGCTATGGACTAACTAAAAGAAATTTAAAGAAATATGGGGTCAATATATCACATTTTTGAGTATTCAAACTACAAAATTTTCCACTCGATTATTAACATAGCTCCATATGATGCTATATATAGTAAGTGATGATTAAAATTTAAATTTTTGATTAATTTTGTTGAAACAATGATAAATGGATTTTCACTTTTATAGTAAATGATAGATATGGTTCAAGAAAAACAACAACATATAAAAACAACCCAAATTTGTGAGAGGAGATCTGCTGATAACCATCTAAGGGTCATAGATATTGATGTTGTTGAGAATGTTTTCCATAAAATATCAGTATGGAAGAGAGTTATATAGGTAAGAGAGAATGTGATTCATAACACTTGGTGTAGTGTAAAATTTGAAATCGTTGATCACAGAGGAGTAGTGGTCTATCATCTAGCACTTATTCCATACCAATATCATGTTTTTGATTTGTTCCCTTAATCTCTCTTGAGAAAGTACATACCAATTCCCTTGCATGTACTGATTTTTTGTGGTATAACTAGATAAATAACTCTCTTTGTGGTTGTATATGATAAAGATCTTAGATAATAGAGAAACTTCTATACGCAATCGGAAAACTAACATCATTACAGTAATTTATATAAATCACAATTATGATGTATAAATTGTGGATAATGAGTTGGAAATAAAACAGAAGTTCCCTCATCTATTATTATCTAAGAATATGACTTGATATTTCAAGGAAGATATTTCTAATTCAATGAAGAATGTAACAACACAAAATTTTATAGATATTTGATTTTCCTTCTGGATTAACAATTCATTTCATAAATAGTTATATAATATATCATGAACACATGAAACACATAAATAACATATTATAATGTAAACAAAATTAAAGAATAAAAATAATAGGAATATTTGGATCATCTCGATCCTCTAGAATCATCATACCGATGGATACTGCTATAAAAAATATAGAACATATATATAACAATAAACATATTAGAATTGAATAATTTTTATGATTCATAGTAATTTAGTTTAATATTGAATTAAGGAATGCATTATTTTTATAGGATATAATATGACATTTGGAATGGTGATTTGACAATTGCAATAGTAAGTTGACCATTAGGAAAAGTAACTGGTTGTTGGGAATGGAACAATTACCATTGAAATATTAAATTGGACTCATAATAATTAAATTCTATTTAAATAATACTTATTATGATTAATTTATGAATATGAAACTATTTTAATTCAATAAAATAAATATTAATATTAAGGTATTCAATTAACTATTAAGTATGTTGTCAATAAACTATTTTAATGTATTTTTTAAAAATTAGAATTATTATGTTAAGCATTAAAATTATATTTGATAAATAATAATATTGATAAAATGGTGTTCAATTTTATAATTGGGTAGTTTTAATTGCCTAAGGGTGATTTTTTTGAAAATTTTCTGAACTAATATATTTTCTATGGTAAGAGTAAAAATTCATTTTTCACATAACTTGTCTATTTGAATAAAATCATTCAATATTTACTAATTAATTAATTTATTTTAAAATTTTATTAAAATCTCGGAAATTTATAAAAAGTTAAATTATTCATGATTTTCAATTTCTAAAAATAAAAATTGTTTTCAAAATTCTAATGTATAATGTATTCCACTAAAAAGCTATACATTATTTGCACATTATTTTATAAATAACTATTTAATTTTAATTTAATTTATCTTGAACGTAAATAAAATATTAATTTATTAAAATTATAATTCATAATTTCAAAATTTATCTTATTACCATGCCTAAAATGGAAATTATATTTTCTTCAATATTACCTCATAAATATACCCCTATTTAAATGTATAAATGCCTTATCTCCCTCACCATTGAAAACCAATTCAATTCAGCATAAAATACCCAAATATCTACCCAATTACCAGCTCATAATACCCTTATAATACTTATGGTCTTTCTGGAGTAATAAAATACAACTATTTCAATAATTTTAGTGTCATAGAATGGGAACATCTTCAAAAAATATGTAATGACCATGCATATTTATATTTCATTTTTCTTTTCTAAATCTCTACCCTCCCATTATTTTCTAATCCAATCCTTCTTAAAAAATATTTTTAATGCTAAAAAAATTTAGTTACACTTACACTCTAATATTAATTTACAATATAATGTAATCATATATTATACATTTCCCTCCTCATTTTTTGGTAATGTATCATAAAATATTTGTTAACTACAAATAAGATTCTTTCAAAATATCTATTTATCATAACCATTATGGATTATTGTACTAAATTATTTATAATACAAATGTATATGAGTCTAACATAACCAATGGTAATGGGATTCTAAAAACCAAATCATTATTTTTTGGTTATATCATATTTCAAATTATTTTTAGCATGGTTAATCAATAGAGTCCTTAAAATTTCCCCTCAATATTCTTTACCCTACCATTATGCGGATATATAAATTAATATATATATATATATATATATATATTCTACCACCATTGAAATGTTATCTAATACACTTATAATGGGTTTTTAAGGAGGCATTAATTTGCACATCATTGTATTAAGTCATGATGATTTTTTTCTTAAACACTCAACAATGATGGTAATTGTTTTACAAAAAATATGATTTGCCATTTTCTTTTTTGAACACATAATGTTTATTATAGAAATTATCACTTATATATCATTTATGAAACTAATTCATTTCCATTGTTTTGGTCAATGAATATTATAGTTATATGTTTTCGTTCGATGTGTCATACATAATTATGAGCATTTTATAATGTGACAAGTGGGACTATAATTATATATCATTATAATGCATTGGGTGATGTTATACATCTTAGCATATTAGATTTATAATGAAATAAAATTATTTTATATTTTTTCACAATAATGATGTTCTAAATTATACAAATATGTTATGTTTGAATATAATTCTAGCTTTGTTCACTCCTATGTGTTGTATTTGAACACTATGTTATTATTTTTCAATATTATGGAAATTACACTCCACATTAATTTTTTAAATGATTACATTATTTTTATAATGATTATTAGATGTTTATGATGTAAGGATAATGATTATTCTCACCCATGTATCATTGATGAATTTCCCCCATTACTTCTCTATAATATCTCTTTACAGGGTATTAAGATCAATCCTTTAATTGTTTTATTTTCTTAGGTGATTATATTTACTAAGGAGAACATATGATCTTATGTAGGGTGACAAAAAATGAATTAAATAATTTTTATGTTTTTTTATTTATATGTTATATATGAGTCTAACATACTAAACATAATAAACCTTTTGATACCGGAATGTAATACTATTATGATATTTATCATAAAAAGTATGTAGTAGTGATGTATGAAAATGATGGGCCAGTATATATTGGTTTACGATTTTCCAAAAAATTTGTGTAATTAATGGAATATATATTTTATATTTTCTTTTCATCCTCAAGGCTATCCCTAACATAATATTATAGGTTTTCAATACATTATTAAGCCAATTAGAGGGCCAGTCATCAATGTATGGATCTTTAAGGGTATATATCCTATTATACAAATAGTTTAGTAGAATTATCATCAATTTATTTAACAATGTAGAATCTTTATGAAAATATCTACAAATTGTAATTGAGATTAATGATTTTTCCCACTAAATTAGAAACATCATCCACTAAATCATCATTTATAATTTTGATATTGGTAAATTTATTATTATGTGTTTGTAATACTTAATAATAGACTCTTTTTTCTCCCTCATATATATCATATGAATTTCTAAAAATTCTATTAATTAATTTCATACGCACAAATCATTTTAAATCCTTCACTGAGAGGGATAAGAGTAATGCATTTCACAATCTCCCATAAAAAACTGATTTATGAAATAAATGTATATGTTGTCCCAACATCAATATCAATGATATTAATAACATTAAATACAATATAAATAAGATAAAAAACTATTCTCTTTATCTATATATTAAAAAATTTACCATTTAACATGTTAAATACTTTATTACAAATGGGATTCAATATTTAGAAATACATAATTTACCAAAAATATGTTAGTAATAAAGTAAAAAAATCATATCCCTAAGAATAAATTGTACCAATTTAATATAATCTAAGGCCAATGATAATCCTAGGTGATAGTGTATCACCACAGAGAATGTGTGTATATGTGTTTTCTAAAACATAAACACTCACATAATTATATCATAATTATTTAGTTTGATGGATCATGATTGAAACTATGTGATAATGTGAGATAAATATACATAGAATGAACATTCAATAAGGATTTTTATATGGTTAACAGAAACTTTTTATTGATTTTATATTCCATGGGTTATAAAAATATTCTTATCAAATTTCTAAACATTGGGGTCTAATAGTTGTGTCCCCACAGTACATGTTCATATGTTATTATCATAAAAAAAGAATAGTTTAGGAAGATTGTAAGGAACCGGTGTTAAATGTTACATATTCTAGTAATTGTAAACTAGAATAAAAATTATAACAATCTTTAGGGCAGTTTAGGATTATAGTTTTAGATAATTAGGATTAAATTATACATGTTAAACCCATACATTTCAAGTGGAAACATTTAAAAAGTATCCAATTTTTTAATAATATAAAACCCTTTCAATAAAAAATGTATCCTTATCATTCAGTTTTTTCTCAATTTTCCCTCGATCTCATATTTATCTATATTCCACCTTAAATCCTATGAATTTATTTTAAAAAATAGGATGAGAATAAAAGATTGGTAATGGAAATATAAAATGAAAATTTTTAGTTTAGTGAAATCCCATTAAAATATTTTCATGGAAACATTCCTTTTCACCTTAAAATGGTATCATCTTTAAAAAAATATCATCATCATATCTTTTGAAAATAAATTTATTTCCATGAAAAATCATTGGAAAGAGTATAAAATAAAATTATGAAACATGGGAAAAAATTTGAAATCTCAATCTTACAAATGGAATAAAAAATATGTCCAATCTTAAACTCCAGAGTACCTAATTCATTTGAGGTTATAACGCAACCACCAATCCTATGTTTATCAAATAACCACCAGTCATTGGACTATCATGTAAAAAATAATAATTTTTTTCATGTAAGTATATTTAAATGGTTTATCATGTAACCAACCATAATCATAATGAAGAATGAGAACTACAACATAAACATAAATGATGAAATATTTCATCATAAAAACACTCTTTGATGAAAATAAACTTTTCATTTTGAAATCACTCGTTTTAAAAAACTATGAATGTATAATTGAAAAAATTAAATTTAAAGTAACCATATAAAAATCTGAATTAATGTCTAAAATATTCATCTTACATGGGATGCAGATATTTTTTTCATATTGTATTTGTAAAAAATAAACTTGTTGGAAAAGGAACATCAGGATAAGATTTTTTAAAGAAACCCCAGACAAATATTATATCATGTATCTGAGAATTATTAAAATGAATATATTTTGTTTTTCCATAGAAAATCCACATGAAAATGAAAATAAAACATATGAAATTCTAAATTCGTTTCTCTCATAACCTTATACACACATTATCATTGATGTTGTATTTTAACCAACATAATGTAAACATGGTTAAGAATTCCACTACACATTGTAACCAGTAGAATCATATGAACCATAAAATTGATAATTATCATAGGAAAAAGTTAATACCATGAATAAAATGTGATTCATGGTATTATTTATAAAGGATAATTATAGACACCGTAAAAAATAAGTTGTGAATAAGACATATATCTCACAAAAGTAAGAGTGATACAAAAAAACATTACCTCAAGACTCTCTTTAGTTTTTCATAATCTAACCTCTTATATAATGGTTTAAAAACATTTTAAACTCTTTTTATAACAAAAATAATATTTTTAATACTTTTTATTATTCTTTAATAAGATCTTATAACTCATTCATAAATAAATTTTCATTATTTTCATTGTTTTATGAGCACACTTTAAATGGTTTCATGGTATATTCACTTGTGTATAATTATATTTTTTATTATAAAATGTGTTGGTTATGGGTGTAGTTGAAGCATGAATCAGTGGATGACATATTTAAATTTACTTTAGTAAACATTTCTCGAAACCAAGAGTGAGGATCTTTCATGCCAAATTTATAATTAATTTATTTAATATATGAAGAAATAAATACCCGGGCTTCAAATATTTCTTCGTTAATGATTATTGATCATCCAAAAAGGAACATCAGAATTTTCATCATTGTGTTTGTGAGGATCCAAGGGTAGAATCCATATAGTAGTGAACCAAACATTCTTCAATGGTCTTTGAGTAATTTTACTCATTCTACGGGTGCAAGCACGATGAATCGAATGTCTTGGGTTGTTTGTTTTTGATCCCTCATTCTTCTGCTTAAAGAAATTTCTCCTTGGGTTTATCATTATTGCGATATAGAGAAAGTGGAGGAGGAGTTATGAAATAATTCATTGTGCTAAAAAAGTATCTATTCCCAGACTTGGAATAGGTTTCTATCGAATTACACAATAAAAATAGATTTCTATTTATAGAGCTCATATTTCAGTTAATAAATTTAATTGCATAACTAAAATTAAATATAATTTTAAAAATTAATGAAATACCATGCCACATAATAATAATAACAGTATTATTATTTTTTGTTACGCCAAATTCCACAAAATGGATAAATAATATTTACCATATTGTAAATAATTATTTCATCACCGGACACAAACATGGTCTGTTCAACTTAAATTGAATTTACTGAACACATGAATTAATATATTATTTTCTTAAATAAATATTTTATTTACAAAATTTTAAATAAATTCTTTCTAAATATTCAATAAATTAAAATAAATATATTTTATTCACAATACGGTGAATAAATATTTATTTAACTTATGCAACAAATATAACTTAAATAAAATTGTTCCTCAGACTTGATAATGATATTTATTCCATTAATTAAATTCAAATCGAATTTAATTAAGACCACCATAAACACTTAGTGCGTGACACTCTAGGATTCTTTCTCTTAGGCATTAGATGGGCTTGCCTAAAGTCCAATAGTATTGTCTAGTAACGATTCAAGGAACCTAAGGGAGAGAACTTAAAGTTCCAACAAAATTAACTATATAAGAACACTCACATTGTAATATAATTTCATTATCAAATAATCTCATCAAGTAGGTTTCATGATGGTTTAATCAACCTATATGCTTGTTACATCATTCTTTAACTATCTGAAATAAACTAATCATTACACTATGGACATTGAATTTATAGCGGCGGTTGAATTTCAATAAAAGGGAGGAGATATGAACTTCCATAAATATGGAATGGAAAATCCATTATTGAATTATACATTAATAACATGTCATTCATGAGACACCCAATGTAACCTACTTTCCCCAAACATATGGTGTGATGGTTTTCATCAGCAATTCTAAGTGCATGAGTCATGACATGCATTAATGACAATCTCAAATTCTAACGACGATTACACAAACTCACAGATAGGAATATCATAATACACCAAAACATGAGGATGTTCTATTGGTGGGTTTTTTCTTATAATTTCTCATATTGAAGATCAGTAAGTGTAAACTTTATGTGAAGAAGTCTTATATGGTTATGAGTACTCACACATAAGGGTCTATATACTATGTGTCCCATAATAGTCTGTTATATAAAAGAAAAACTATATTAATAATATTATAATATAACTTCATAGTTATCATTATAGAGGGGAAATACTATGACCTTACCAATTAGACAAATACTCTAGGAAATTATTACATTATGGTTATTCAGAATATTGAACAGTATGTAATAAGATGTTTAATTTAATATTTATACATTAAATATTCATGTAATCAAATTAAAAGTAGTTGAATATAGGAATAAAACTATAAAAAACTCTCACTTATACTAGATCAAACCACCAATGACATTTATTACTCTAGACCTAACATAATAATCATGAATCTGATGAATCTAGAATTTAGTCAAGGGCTCCTTCACATTGCCTTCTATGAAAATAATTTTTTACTTCAACTTCTCCACTCTAAGAAAAATTCCTCTAGAGATGATACTTATGAAGTATTTTATTCATCCACTGATGTGACCTTGGATCTTTTGTGAGAGACCCCACTACAGTATTGTCACAATAGAGTTCGATAGGATCTTTACAGCTAAGTACCACATCAAGATCATGAATTAAAGTGAACATCCAAACATCTTATTTAGCTTCATCAAAAGCTTCATTATACTGAGACTCTAATATAGAATATACACCACCTCCAAATTAATTTTTTTTTATTTTATTAAAAATCTACTTTATGGAAAAGTGGAAACCATATAGGGACATTCACTACTGTGCACCATCATATACTACCATCCAAAAAAAAGTTTCAAAATTCAAAAAATTTAAACAACACCAACATCACCATGCCTCGAACTGTCTCCACAAAACCCGATTCAAATTTCAATCAACACATCACCAATGCCTCAAGCCATGGAACATCCAGCCCATGTCTCACAAACACCATTAGTCTCACCTATTCCAACCACCATGAACAAAAAACCCAAAGACGAACCCGTTGTTGAAAATCAATTCATCATCACTAAAAACCTATCAAAGCCGCCCGCACCAACTAACTCCCTAAAGAACCATAGAGATCACTGCTCAACTCCACCTAGAAGTGAAAGGTGAGAACCTTGATTGAGATCAAAGAAACATGTGGAATTTTTCTAGAACAATGACAAGAACCTCCTCAAAACATCAACTGTGCAGAAGAGGTCCTTGCACCACTGTTATCGACATCCAACAGACATCACGAACATGAGCCACGCGAGCTGCACACCCTGACATACCAAACACATCAACCCAACCAACAGATGCTGGTGACATTCAAGATGACCATTGAAACCCTCAATACTGTGGAAACAGCCCTCCACTGCAAACAGAGAGGACACCATCCTAGAACCAGTGAGATGCCTAAGAAATTATTCATCACAGCCTAATCACTGATGACCAACACCAAGGTGAGCAACCAGCATCACCAACCGCCATCATCACCAATGCCAAGATCAACACATTTTATCCCAAAAGCCAAACCAGATACAAGGAAGTCACCACAAATGCAGAGATACCTGAAACTATACACATGACATAACACCATATAAAATCAAAACAAGTTAATCTCTCTCAGAAAAAAACCCAACAAACCTTCACCAGTGGATATAAGGAAGATACCCAATTAAATCCAACAAACCAGAACTTATCAATGAAATTTCCAATGCCAAATCTTAACTCTGTCATCGAGCCAACAAAGAAGAAAATTGAAGACCTCCGACCACCGAACCAAAAAACCCAAAACCTCTTAGTAACCTATGCTCCGGATCCAACTTGGAGAGGCTAAGAAGAACGATAGGTTAGAGCATGGATATACTGGCCAAGGGATTCAACCGAGAACATCCTTCGTCGTCGGGACCACAAACCACCCTAAATTAAGGCATCATTGACAAGGCTAAAATCCCTTAGTGCATACACCCACGCAGTCCATGACCACCACCAAACAAACATCCTGCCAAAAAAATCTGACCCTTCAACATCAAAACAATAAACCCAATCTGATAGCACCATCGAAATCATGATCAACCTAAACAAAGAATCAACGAGACAATGAATCTAGAGTAGAGAGAAAAATAGAAAAAATAGGTAAGGGGGAGGAGGATGGGGAAGGCACCAGAGATCCTTCCCACTTAAAAGTGAAGTTGTATCTTGTTTGTGGCTTCATGTCATCTTGATCAACCGGGAAACTAGAATCTACATATCCTATAATGAATTGTTCCTCATCTGCTCCATAAAATATGAATATATCCTTAGTATGCCTTAGATACTTAAGGATATTCTTGAATTTCATCCATTAGTGGTCACATGGACCAGTTTGATATCTCCCTACCTTACGTAATGTGTAGGAAACCTCAAGTCTAGTACATATCATATCATACATGACTAACCCAATCGTTGATGCGTAAGAAATACTTTCCATTATATTTCATTCCTCATGGTTTTGAGGACACATTTTCTTGGAAAGATGAATGCCACGCCACACTAGTAACAATCCCTTATTGTATTGTTCTATACTAAATCTCTTCAGTAACTTGTCAACATATGTTCTTTGACTTAGGCCAAGAGACCTCTTGGATTTATCATGATGGATCTTGATCCCAAGAATATATTGTGCCTCACCCAAGTCTACCATGTAAAATAATTTATTAAACCATGCCTTAATAGACTATAAGACTGGTATTTCATTTCAAATAAGTAATATGTCCCCAACATATACTATGATGAAAAATACTGCACTCACACTAAACCGTTTGTAGACACAAGGATCATATTCATTCTTTATAAAACTAAATTCCATTATGGGTTCACCAAAAGAAATTTTCCATGACCTTGATTCTTTCTTTAATCCATAAATAGATTTATGCATCCTTCATATATTATTGACATCCTTTGGAGTCACAAAAACATTAGGTTGTGTCATGTAGACATATTCTTGAAGTTTCCCATTATGGAAGGCTCTTTTGACATCCATTTTATAAATCTCATAGCCATGGTAATCCATAATGAAAATTAGAATTTTTATAGATTTCATCATTGCAACTAGTGAGAAGGTTTCATCGTAGTCAATACATTGATGCTATTTAAATATTTTTTCAACCATTCACAACTTATAGGTAGTAATATTTCCACCCATGTTTAGTTTCTTATTGAATACTAAATTTTAATCAACTAGCTATACATCAAATAGAGGATCTATAAAAATCCAAACTTCGTTTGGGTACATGGAATACATTTCATAATTCATGGATACTTTCCACTTAGAAACATCTATGCCATTGAATTCTTCCTTGTATGTTAGAGGATCATTATTATCAACTAATAACAAGTCACCATCCTCAGTAACTATAAAACCATAATGTTCTGGTTCCCTAACCACTCCAGTACTCTTATACAGTTCCTATGTCTCTATAATAGTTTCTAATTCCAAGGGGCTTTGTAGAATTTGATCCTGCACCAACTCTTTTATTCCTTGACCCTTGACATCATCTAAGTTTATCTCACCCCCACTATCTTTTTTGGATATGTACTCCCCCTAAAGGAATACAGTGTTTTTTCTACTATAACCCTTTTTTATGAGGTTTCTTATAGGAAATATCACTTTTTTTCCTTAGGGTAGCCTAAAAAGTTACACTTTGTGCCTTGGGTGATAGTGTGTTACATGAAGAGGCCTTAACAAACACTTCACTTCTCCACACATGTATATTTGATAACATGTTTTTTCCAACTCCAAAATTTTTATGTAATACCATTTTTTGATTTATTTGGTACATGGTTTAGTATGTGTTCCTCTGTTTTTAACGTATATCCCCAAAAGGATAATGAAAGGCTTTCATGACTCATCATTGATATCACCCTATCCAACAAGGTATGGTTCCTCCTTTCTCATACAAAATTCCACTAAGGTGTTTATGGAGGAGGGGGTTGGGAAAAGATCCCAATCTCCCATAAGTAATCAATGAAGTCTTAATTAAGATAATATCTACCTCATTCTGAGTATAGTTTATTAATATTATTAATAAGCTGGTTCGAAATTTCATTCTTGTATTCCTTGAATTTATCAAATGAATATGACTTATGCCTCATCAAGTAAATATATCCATGTCTACTAAAATAATCATTAACGGATATGATGTATGAGTACCTACCCCTTCCTATAATAGGAAATAATCCACACAGATTGGTATTAACTAATTCAAGAAGCTCTTTATCCCATTCACCTTTCCCACTAAATGGATATTTGGTGATTTTTCCTTGTAAACACGCAATACACATCCCAAGTGGTTTCTTAAACAATATAAATATACATCTTGATGTAATTTTCTCAAGATATTTTCATTTACATGACCTAGCCGGTGATACCAATGTTGGGTGTGGTATAAGTCATGTGAATTCACTTTTTTATTTATTTCCAATACTTGGTTTATGTAATCGATCACATAAAGAAAGATATGTAAATGTTACTTACCATAACAAATTCCATCTTTATAAAAGAAGAAAAATTTATTTCTAAATTTGAAAATGAATCCACAAGTATCTAGTATGGATATAGAAATAATGTTTTTAGTAACTAATGGAACATAATAACAACCCTTTAAAACCAAGATCATTCTAGAAAAAAATGTGCGGTTGTAGTCCCCAATATCTACAAAAACATGTGTAGCTCTATTGGCTTCTCATAGATCTTCCTCCCCTCGATCATTTTTTCTAAATCTACTTGGATCCTGTATTTTAATACATTTTTGATCACTAAAAGCTATATCTAATACCGAATTTTTAGAAATAAATAATTTTAACTCAATAACAAACACACTTGAAGCTTACCCTTGCTTCATTAGCTGGGTGCAGTTTTTCTTCCTCTGTCCCTTCTTGCCACATGCGAAATAGAAAACAACATGTTCCCTTGATTCCCCTTCAATCTTATTCTTCTTGGAAGGGTGTGAAGAAGATTTGGTCTTAAATAAATTTTCATTCCCTTTCCATTTTTTCACTCTAATGATAGAAAGATTTTTATGCTTCAAATATTTATCAACATGTAGATAGAGGATAATATGATCTGGTAGAGACTTATCAACATAGTTCATATTAAAATCCACTTCAAAAATATTGGCGTTCTGAGGGAGTGATGTCATAATGTGAGAGGTTCCCAGTTCTTTAGGGAGTTTAAACCCTAGAACCTATAGGCACACAATGTAGCCACTGATATTGATTACATGAATCCCAAATTGGGAACCCTATCCAAGATTACCCTAAAAGAGTGATTTGAAAATATCAAACCATTCATATCTAGCACTCTCATGGTAAAGACCACAGAGGTTATACAACATGCTATATGAATCCAAGTTTTCATGAGACTTCATGAGTTCACTAGACATAGATGAAATAATCAAACATTAAACATCGACTGATTCATTCCTATGTTTTTTAGACTAGGAACTCTTCATCACTCGCCTATTTAGTAGGCAGATTAGGCATAGAAAATTCTAGCACATTGCATTTATGTTCATAGTGTAGAATAACCCAAAGGCATCTAAACCACTCCTGGAAGATTCCAAAACTGAATAGATTTCCATTATCAAATATTTATCATAGGTATAGTAATCTTGTCATTTTATTCTACTATGAAAAGATCATATTATTTTTCCTATTCATGATTACATATTTTGTGAGAAATAATTAAATGGTTTTATTAAATCTCTCACTCATTTATGAAGTCCTAATGGCCCAAAACATTGAACTTTGAATGTGCAATTTTTAGGATATTCTAGTGTAAAGGATGTATATTTCTCTCCATATAACCCCAACAAGGGTTGCTCAATCAATTTTAAAGGTGTTTAGGTAGGTAGTTCTTTTCCAACTATGGGCTTGTATCTCCATAATCTGTTGATTGGACTTCTCAATCTAGAAATCCGAAATTGTATTTTCTCAACACTTGCCTCCAAATTCCACAAATATCCCGAAGGATAGTACTATTGATGTTAAATGGCTAAGTGAGCCCAAAAAAATTTATAATAACTCTTCCTATAAAAGTAAGTGTCCCAAAAAGGTTTGGTCAAACAGATAATACTTTTAAGTTTTGTTCCTAATTATGCAATGGAAGTCTTAGTGTAACTTAATATTAGAATGAATGATTTTATTTTATTATGCATAAATTTTTATCTTGTTTTAACCTTTACATGTCTTGTTAATAGTCAAGTGTATTTTTACTTAATTAATAAACAATGTTTGGATAAAAAATTTACGCATAATCAATTTTATTGAAATCTTATATTTTCATATTAATTCATTCATTTATATGATCATGGTGTTTCCTCAATAAATATAATTTTAAGGAATTAGATATGAAAAAAATAAATAATTAAATGACATGATCACGAGCTTATCAAATGGTTGATTTAATGAGCGGACATTAAATCAATATATGACATATGTGAAATAACTCCTTATGTCGGGCATGGTATGATATATAGTGTTACACATGTCTACGTATTTATCACCGAGTTGGTATCATTATGGTTATATCTTGAACATTCCCCACACACCTTGGAATGCTCTATTAATTAAAAATATTTATTTATCACTTGCAAGTGAGGGGACCCAAGGAATTGGTTAAAGGGAATTAAATAAATATCCTTTAGCACATAGGTCCTATATAATAATTGAGGGAGGGTTAAATTTCATTAATATTTTAATTTAATATTAAATAATTGGAAAACCATTAAATAAATTTAATTAAATAAATGCCAACACATACATAGTTCTGGGTCAAACTCATGAATTTTCACACATGCAACAAATAAACATAATTATATAGCTAGCATTCATTTAATTATTCCTTCTTTTGTTATTTAAGATAAATGTGGTTTCATTAATTAATTAATTTATTTATTTATTTATTATCTTTAAACTTAATGAAAATCCCATCGTATTTGGAGATATCTATAATTAATGGTATTTATGGAAAATAAATGGTGGAACTAATAATGGCATATTAATTACAATAAATTAATTTAGGATTTAAATTTCTTCAAAAACCATTATTAAATAGTCCAACACACAATGATGTGATAATAAATAAAATAAGGTTTTGTTGCTAAAATTTTAAATTTAATGTTATTTTAATTTTTAACTTTAATGTTAGACTACAAAGCCTGTATATGTAGCTATACGTCATGTGCTTTAGTTTTAGTATATCCATGTCACACACCTATGGATTCATTTTGTTGACTCAGCCATACTACATGGTCTATACATGTAAATTACACACCTTGTATCCGCTTACGGTGTTCTAGGTTGGACCGTTTAACACATGGTGTGAAATAAATTCAACACATGTAATTAATTACATTGATCATCTAGATACATTTTACATGGGTATGAAATGTGTGCTCTAGATGCACACCATGTAACCCAGTTTTATTAGCCAATGATTTGGAACTCTCGAATGGAATCTCTGGTGGTTCTCCATTTTTTCTTCATCCTTTATGAAAATGAAAAAATAGAAAAAACCTGATTAATATTTTGATAACAAGATAAGTCAAATATGATTAAAGAACAAAAAGAATGAAATAAAATCTAACCATAAATGGGAATAGACCAACAATCAAATAAATAGTCATAAATTTAAATATAACATTGCTTTGATACCACTTTTTGGTTCAGGGCAGAGCATAAGTGTGTATTGTTGGGTGATATTTTAAAATTTATTTTAAAAATCATTTATTGAAACCAAGAGAGAGGATCTTGAATGTAAAATTTATAATTAAATTATTTAATATCAGAATAAATATATACTTAGGAATAGAAAAATTCTTCATTGATGGTTTTTGATCATCAAAAAAGTCCCTTCCATATTTCCTTCATTTCACTTGTGAAGAACCAAGGGTAGAATCCATCTATCGGTGTTCCACACGTGCTTCAATGGTCTCCGAGATTCACCACTCATTCTCCAGGGACTAGCGTAGAGAATCTAATTTTTGTTATTATTCATTCTTGATCACTCAATCTTCTGTCTTGAAGAAATTATCTCTTGGGTTTCACTTCCTTGAGAGAGAGGGGGAGGAGGAGTGAAGAGAGAATTCATTGTGTGAAAAAAATTCTCAATTCCAAAACAAAGAATAGGTTGCAAATGAATTGAACAATAGATGTAGTTGTCTATTTATTGAGATGGGATTTCAATTAAAAAATTTAATTGTGTAACAACCATTAAATACAATTATAACCACTAATGAAATCTCATGCCACATAATAATAATAATAGTAATATTATTTTTTTAGTGAACCAACTTACAAAAAATGGATATATAATATTTACTAACTCGTAAATAATAATTTTATCACTAGACACATATTTGATCAATTTGAGCTTGTCTTGTACTAATTGTACACTTGAAAAATATTTTATTCTATTATATAAAAATTTATTCATTAACTATTAAATATATATTTATTAAATATTCAATTAAATAATTAAATAAAATTTATTCACCCAATGAATAAATATTTATTTAATTTATGTGATCAATATTAATTAAATAAAATTATTCCTCAATATTATGAATAATATTTATTCTATTAATTAAATTAAAATAGAATTTAATCGAGACCACTAGAAACACTCAGTGTGTGACCCTATAGGATTTTTTCTCATTGGCATTAGGTGGGATTGCCTAAAGACCACGATTACTGTCTACCAATGGGTCAAGGCACCAAAGATAAAGAATTTAACGTTGCAATGGTGATAGCTAAATAAAAATTTGTACTATGTAATATATTCAATTTGTCACATAATCACATCAAAAAGGTTGATTCAAGGTGTTATAAAAATATATGATTAATACATCATTCTTTGACTATTTAATATAAAATTCTCACTGCACCATGGACAAGTAATTTAAAGCGATGGTTTTATTTCAAAGGGTTGAGATATCAACTTCTATAAATATGGAAATGAAAAATCATTTATTGACTTATCCATTAATAACATGTCATTCATGAGACACCCAACATATCCTACTTTTCTCCAACAAATAGTGGGATATTTTTCATCAAAAAAGCTAAGTGTTCTAGTCATGACATGCATTAATGATAATTTTAATGTCTAACGACCATTATACAATATCGCAGATTGGAATATCCAATCAAACCAAAACATGCATAATTCCAACTGGTTGGTTTGTTCTCATAATCTCCCATCTTGGAGTTTATAAAGTGTGATCTTCATGAGATAAAGTATCATATTCATACAAGTACTGACTTCTGACAGTCTATATACTATGTTTCCCCTTATAGTATTCTTTTGAAACACAGAACTATATTAAGAATATTATCGTATCACATCAACAGTCTAATCACAGCAGTGAACTACTATGACCTTATCAATGTGATAAATAATCAAGGAAAATATTACATTATAGTAATGTATAATAAATAACAATATTTAATGAGATTTTTAATTTAATATTTGATACATCAAATATTTTCATAATCAATGTAAAAACAATCTGTTATTGGACTCAAAACTCTTAAAAAATGGAAATAATAATCAATTAGTGAAATGAAATGAAATTAATGAATTTACATATTATTTAAATGTTAAAAAATATCATATTAATTTCTTAATTGTAAAATATTCTTTTGATAATATTTTAAATATAAATGTTTAGTTAATTTTAGAGGGTTTTTTCTAAACACCACAAACTAGTTACATATTATTTAATATTATGTCTTTATTTTTGTTGCAAAACATAAAATGGGTCATAATAAACCTATTAAAATTTTATTTTATCATATTTACACTTTTATGTCCATCCTTGGAGAGAGTAATAGAAAATGAATAAAATCATTATTCAGAGAGACAGTTAACCACCATAATTTGGAAAATTGTTTCATTTTTTATTCGAATATCTAATAAAAGGGATGGAAAAAATATATTACATTAGAAATATAACATTCCAGAATATAAATGAAACTTGTTTTACTATTACTATTTGCAGGAAAAAGGTGAGGTGATGGTAGAAGTAGAAAAGAAATTAAGAGATGTGGTTTGAGAAATTTTACCTCTTGAATATCATCCCCTTGAAGGATCCCTTAAATACTATAGAACTGTTATTTTGTTGAAACCATAAGAACATGGAAGTGAAGAGAGTAATGAAAAAAATGTTCTGGTATTTTTATGAGATAAATGTATTTTTAGGAGAAAGGGGGTGGTGAGCAGTGGTATATATATACTTGAGGAATGGTGGTTTTAAGTGATTAAATACTGATTATTCTAATTTTAAAGCAAAGCAGATTTGGGTGGAAAAAATTATAATAAATTAGATGGCAAATTAATGTTTTAATTTATAGTTGTGTAATATTAAACTTTAAAAATACATTATTATTTTTAGTATTTAGTCATTTTAATCTTTTACCTCTTCAACATTAACATGTTTCATTATTGTACGCATACTGTTGTAAATGATTTTTTACCATGGTAATATTTTTATTTATAGATAATAAAAAGAACCATCATATCTAATTTGGAAGTTATAATTCAAAATAATTAATAAATTTTCTAAATTAAATTTCCATTACTGGAATAATAAAATTTAAATCAAAACTCGTAGATGTGATGAAAAATCAGATTCCCTAGAACTATATTTTTCCAGAAAAAATGATTTTATTATAAATCAATGATTAATAATAAACATTTTATGAAACTCATTTAATATTTAATTATATATATAATATATATATTGTATTTATATAATTCCCCATTTGGGATTATTTTAATTAATTTAAAAGGAGAATCATTATGTACTTTAAAAATATTACCAGAAAAATCATGTTTTAAACCAAAATTTAAAATTAATCTTTAATTAAATAAAAATATTCTTAATAATTATTTAATTGGAATTAATTTTAATAAATAATAATTATTTTATTTAAAATATAATTCAAAACATAATGATACATTTAAATTGAATAATTTATTGAAAACAAATGACATTGTTTTAAATATTGGTATTTTTTAATATTCACTAAAGACACCATATTTTCCAACAATTCACAAAATTTCACCCAAAGTAAAACATGATATTATAATTTAAAAAATTAAAATAATTATGTGATATTTATTTTCTAAAATTTTTATAAATTAATTATAATATTCACTCATGAAATGAAAGAAAACCATTTTTCGATGAAAATGTATTTATGAAGAATAAAACAACGTTAATAAAAAATTTGGGGATTATTTGAAAATAATTAATTAATATGTTAATAATGAATATTAACATTATATATTTCTTAGTGTCATTAATACTATTTTTACATACTAATTTAGTGGACATATTATAGCTCATAATTAAATAATATTATTTTATTGTTTATTTAACCTCTATTTGACATATCATGTATGAAATTCAATATAGTGTTTTGTTTTAAAATGATATGTTGTAACATTCCCACCACTAAATAATTTCCACCATCACAATTTGAACTCAGGATAAAAAACTCAGGGTTTTAGTTTCAAAAATTCCATATTGAAAATCCCCTATTCTAAAAAGTATTAATAAAATTTTGACTTGGAATGTGAGAATGAAATGTATGAAGGTCACACGAGACAAAACATATTAGGTATCCATATAGAAAAATGTATTTATGGAATAAATTTCTATCTATAATGTTATGATAAAGAATTATATAGAACATGGTTATAAAAAAGTTTACCATCAAAAAATTATAAGTATGTACCCTAATAAACAATATCAGAAAAAGCACTAATGTTACAAAGAAGAGGTGAGTAATGATACTCAGTTGGTTTCCCCCAAATAACTTCCCTACCCACACCACTATGATATAAAATTCTAGAATATTTTTATAAAATAATTTACGTAATTTTTTTAATAGTATATATCATAATATAAAACAATTTATATACTAATTTTTTTTCAAAACCATCCAATTTCCAAGGAAAGAAACAAAACAACACCTTAAAACAATTTCCGATGCTCCATTTTTCAATAACTAATTCCATTCCACATATCCAAACATCCAACCATTCATTCAAACTGGGCCTCACTATACTTGCGAATGGTGAGTAATCCTTTCACTATGTCATCACTTAATGAACCATTTTGACATGGGAAAGTCTTGACCCATTTCCATTCCACTAATTACAGGGGATACTTCATCCCTTATATGTCATGAAATAACATGAAAACACACAACCATTATTCCAAAAACCAATTCCAAAAAAACCATTTGACCATTTAATAAAACTGTTCTTTTATTTACAACCATTCAAACAACCATTTCAATAAAACAAAAATTTTTTTAAAAAAACTTTTCCATTCATCAAAACCAAACAATCATTACAAAAACATTATTTTAAAATAAAGTTACAAATTTCAATTTCCATAAAACACCAAATTTCCAAAAATCTATAAATTATCACCCAATAGGGGTTCCAATAAGAAATTTACAACAATTTTTCAAACAATGTCATTAAAAATAGATAATTTGAAATATATCCTTCATGTTCTAATAAGATGATTCGAAAGTGGAGGCACTTACTCCATGATTTATGGCGATAATTAAAAACTGCATGAAATCATCAATGAAACCAGGTTAAATCTAGAAAAAAAACCTTAGATATCATACAATTTCATCAAAAAGTGAAAATATAAACATATTTGGAATAAAAAACCTTAGATATATCAATAATGGAACTAGTTCTAAGAAACCTAGAGTGGAAGATAAGTAGATCTTAGTAAAACCTAGTAAAACAACCATAATAGGTGATTTAATGTGGGAATTCGACTTTTATTCACCAAGGGAAGACTTTGAGCCACTTTCAAATCAATGGGAGAATACTTTACTACAGTTGGGAGGAAAAAATATCTAGTTAGGGCTATTTTGGGGAAATATGATGGGTTTATTATTAATCCAAACTAGGTACATTTTTTGTATATATTTTTTTAAATCGTGCATGGTTAGTCACAAAATTAGAAAAATAGTGCGCTAATTGTGTGCCATCTTCTATCTCAAGGGGGACCTCCCATGGTTCGATTGCACGATTAGATAAACTCTGTCCTAGTCATGAAAAATCCCACTATCCAACATTTCAATGTTTCTTGTAGGTGGCCGCATAGTTAGGAAAACCCATACGCCTACATGTGTGTCTTCCTATTATCCCATGTCTCATTGTTCAATGTTTTCTATAAGATTAACACGATGTACACTAACTATGCACCTTATAAAATCCCCAAAACATTCCAAAAATCTTAAAAACACTCCCAAACAATACCCAAATATATTATATACATAAAAAATATATGTTAGGGGTTACATAATTGAAACCAAGGGTGATAAATTATCCCCAAAATTAAATGTTCCTTCCTCAAAAAGTAAAAAACCATCATTGCTCTAAAATAATTCTAGCCACTTCTCTTTTATCTTCTTCCCACATTCTCAGTTTCTTCATAAATCTAACATGTTTCAATAAAACCTGCACTAGACCAATGATTTTCACTTACAAGAGTTTCACTTAATTATCCACAATTAGTACCAAGATATCTACCAATGAATCATTCGACTCTTGTTTAATGTGATCCTATCAAATCACATGATTAGGATCAATATGATACTTTTTCGACTGAGATACACGGAACTCATTATGCACATCAATGAACCATAGTAGAAAATCCAACTGATATTCCACATCGTCAACTCATTCAATTATCTCAAAAGGGCCTAGGTATCTAGGAGTTAACATTACATTCTTTCCAAAACCTAAACGTCTAAGACATAGAGTGATCCTAAAAATCACATGATCAATGACCATAAAAGATGATTTACATATGGTTTCTGATGAAATCGAGCTATCTCCATATGTTTCATGATCAACTGAATCTTCTCCATTGTTTTTTGGAGAAGGATCTTCCCAACCTGTGAAGTCTCACCACCCAACAAAGTGGAAAATATAAAGGATTACCATACAATTATTCAGAAGGAACATTATGTATCGAGGAATAATATATGTTATAATATGAAAACAACATCAATGGTACATCATATCCCATGATCCACAAAAATCCATTACATGATCCCACAACATATCATCTAATGTTTGTATCAGCCTTTTGGATTATTTGTCGGTATTATGATGATACATCATACTCATGGCCAACTGAGTCCCAATAGAATTTTTAAAAGGATTTCTGTAAATGATATGTATACCTCATATCTTTGTTAGGAACTATTGAAATCGGTAAGACATTACCCTTTATCACTTATCAAATTATGATTTTTGATATGTCCTCCACCGTATGATATTTAATAGTATGGATGAAGTGAGCCAAATTTTTGATCAGATACACTATCACCCATATAGAATCATGTTTCTGATCCATTCTTGGGAGAACTATCGCAAAATCCATATCTATCTTTTCTCATTTAAAAATTGGGATATGTAAAGACTTAAATATACATATTGGTCACTGATACTCTTCATTAACCTACTAAAAAGTTAAGAATCTTGTAATGAATTTATCGACATTCCGTTTCATACAGACCCACCAAAACTATTATTTAATTGTTATATGCATCCTATGTATTCCAGTATTAACATCCCACATTGAATGATTGTAAGCATGAAAAATTTGTTCCTAAAAATACATAGGTACATCCACATTATTTTTGAACCGTAACATTTAACTCCAATTAAACTGGTTCCTTCAATGGTATCCCTTCCACTATGTTTCAACTTCATAGTAACACATTCTGAATTATATTTCTATGCCTCATTAATGTTCTTCACCAAATCAAAAACCAAGAAAACTAGAATAAAAACAAATTTACTCCCACAGTCTTAATAATCCATGTGAATTCACTTTATTAATGACATAAACTTCTACACATCTAAAAATTATTTTTCCAAAAAATCATATGGCATTATACATAATGAATCTTCCATTGTATTTCCTTTTCCTAGTGTATAAGTCAATTAAAATTCAGTCATTTGGAGATAATTCATCCATCTTCTTTTTCTCAGATTCAAATACCTTTCTCAGAAATATGTTTCTGTCTTTTATGATCCACAAACATAGTGAATTTATCCCCAAAGTTTCAATGATTACATGAATTCAAAGAATTGAATATAGAAGCTCAATCTAATATTTTTGTTGGGTAGTTCTTCTCATGAAACTGTAATAGTCTGAAGCCATAAGAACCAATTAGATATCTTTTCATGAGAATTCATCCCAACCCTAATCTCGAAGCATCACAATACACCATATAACCTTGTCTTGATTCCAAATGTATCAAGATAGGTGTTTATTTAAGGAGAACATTAAGCACATGAAAATATTTCTGAAATTATTAATTCCATTGGAATTGAACAATATTCCTTCAAAAAATTGTCATAGGTTTTCAAAAACATGAATAATCACGAACAAAATGTAAGAACCCGGATCTTAGATTCCAGGTATGTCTTTCCTTTTCCTGGATTTTTGAGAAAAGAAACGTTTTCTGGAAACTTTGGAAGTACACGCCGTGTACTTTATGAGTACACGCCGTGTACTCATATGCCGCTCGAGGACGTGGGCTGGTCGTGTCTGTTCCACACGCACGGTGTGTAGGGGTGATGTGGAGGCCGCTTAAAGCGGAGTATGAAAATACCGAGTACAGACCATGTACCCCATAATTACACGCCTTGTATTTTATTTTTTACATTAAATAGACCGGGGTCACACCTAACAGACAGAACCCGCTTCATCTTCTGGTTCTTCATCCAAGAGAACCCGTACGACCACATAACATGTCTGTGCCCCCGATCATCTGTCCGTTCTCCGAATCAACCATCGTCAATTGCATTGGAACCACAACAGTTACTTCTTCCTTCTCCTAGAGCTTTGTTTTCCAATTCCTACTCTTTCTCAAGTTATCTTGGTTTGAATTTTTTGGGAATTTTTACAAATCTATGCCATTCTAAGGAGAATAAAGCCTCGCGATTCAAGCATATTGATCTCCTAGGATCGAGGTAGGTGGTTTGTGCCTTACCATTTAATGTCTTGGAGTATTATGTGAAAATTCCTCCAATACCCGTGAACGGGGTATTGCGTGTTTACCTTTTTGCCACTATTATTTTCCTGTCTTGAATGTATCCTTGTGTAGAGGTAATTTGATCTTGTGTGAGGATAATTTGTTGTGATTGGATGTTTTTCCCATGCCTTGTTCTGCTTACGACCTTTGGGCCTTGTTTAGCCTTTGGCAGTTATGCTTTTTTCCATGCCTTGTGACTGTAGGATGGAGTGATATTCTTGACATGTTTGTTATGCTGTAGACTAATTATCCAAGTAGCTCTATATATGTACTTTGGTTAGCCAAGTATCCATGTAGGTGTACTGTGGCCTTATAGCATTATTATGCACTGATTGGCACGTGACCGTGAGAACCTGGTGCTATATACTAATAGTGATAGACCGAGTGAGCTTCCCAGAGAGTCTTAGACACTATAGACTATAAGGGATAGTCTGAGTGAGCTTCCCAGAGTGTCTTGGAAATTATAGACTATAGGAGGGTAGACCGAGTGAGATTCCTCAGAGAGTCTTTAATTGTTTGAATTTCTTTAAAACCTTCCTAGGCTAGAGGAGGAATTGACCGAGTGAGCTTCCTCAAAGAGTTTGTGGTATACCTGAGACTATATGAGGATTGACCGAGTGAGATTCCTCATAGATTATCTAGACCTTGGGGCCAAGAGGGTTAGACCACGTGATCTTCCTAAGAGAGTCCCAGACTACCCTTGAAAATAAAGGAAATTTACCGAGAGAGCTTCCCCATAGAGTCTTATAATTTCATATGACCAAACTAGGGGGTTAGGCTGAGTTCACTTCCTAGAGGGTTGTGGGTACTTCTTGGATAGGACCAGAGGGGTTGGCTATAGGTACTTACCAAAGGGGTTCCTGTTGGGGTTAGTTGTTTGCTTCATTGCTGCTTGTTGTTCTATGGATTGATTACTGTTGTATATCATCCTATTACTGCTTACTGATTACTGCCTGCTATTTACTGTTGCTGTACTATTACCTTCCATATGCTCACTGACTATTAGGCATAGATATTCAGGTGGTTTCCTACTAGGATTTAGTGTCACACCCTGTTTGGAACATGCTTTTGGTCCGAAACAGACTATGTTGTTGCAGGTATAAACAAGGGAAAGTTCACTTCAACTTCTAGCACTTGATTAGTTTAGAGCAGGAGAGCGTGGGACCAAGCTTAGGCTTTCGATGCTGAGGAGCTGTTTATCTATTCTTTTCTACTTGTTTTGGTACTTTTTGTATTTCCAGCATTGTGACCTATTTTGCTATTTTCTTAGATATGTATCATGCATCATTTCATATTTACATATGTGCTCCAGTGGTTTATTGTTTTGGTCTTCCGCTGTTTACTTGTGTATTGTTATTGGATATTTACTGCTTTCGCCATTGCATGTTTTGTTTACTTCCACTGTGTACTCTGCCAATGAGGGGATAGTTTCCCCACTATCACACTCAAGGACCTCGCTAATAGTCGGAAGCCTCTGATGTTTGGGGAAATGCGCTTGAGGCCATGTGACCAACCGGGTACAGGGCACCTCTAGGTTGCTTCTGGAACCGGGACATTACAAAGTGGTGTCAGAGCAATTCTTTTCTCTTGACTTATTGTTTGGATCCTTTATACAGGGATAGGATGGCTTCAGTACTTCGTAATAATCTATGCCTGGGAGTAGCTAACCCCTGTAGAGGGAAAATCCATACTACCTTGTTTAGTTCAATTTTTCTATTTTTTAGATTTTACGGTTGATATGATTTCACCTAGAGTGATTCACTTGCCTTGTGTTGTTATTGTTGTTGTTATTGTGGTTCTATTTCTGTCGCAACCTGATGGGATGAGGGTATTCCATCTCATGCATCATATAGGCACTGTAAGAAATCACATGCCATGAATTCTTTCCATGCCATCTAGGGTGCATTAGCGATTACATTTTGATGTGATGGGCGTTTTGTATATTATGCATGCTGTTGTGATAGATGCTTGATATAAACCCTGTGTTTGGTAGATAAATTTTCTGATTTGTACCTTGCATAAACGAATGCAAAATTTTGGTTATTAAGGTGTTATGGGCCCTCTTGAGTCGGAAATTGGGGGTTCTTTGACCTGTTTTTCCTTCAATATTATAGTATTGGATGCCAAGCTTTGATTCGGGGGGAGTATGGGCCCTCAAAAATTGGAATTTGGCACCTTCATGCCTTGTTTCCTGTGTTTTCTGGGCTTCGGTGCAGTTTCTGAGCTACTGCCGGAAAAACCTAGAATACACGGTGTGTAATTTATGACTACACGATGTGTAGTTTCTGACCATGTCACTGACTGTGTGAGTAGGAACACAGTGTTGTGAAAATGTCTTTAGATGCACTCCGTGTATGGTAGGTGCACGCCGTGTAGTATAAAGCTGTGTACCCGGCTGTGTCACTAACAACATGGGCCAGGGAAGCTCGAGTAGAACACATCGTGTTGGTAAATAAAACACTGTGTAATCTTGTTCTAGGTACCTGGACGTGTCACGAACAACAAGGGTCGGTGTTATCTTCTCCTATACACACTGTGCTTATTTAGAACATGCCGTGTAAGGGTCATCCGTGTAGTCGGCCATGTAACTAACAACATAGGTCACTGAAACCTCGTTTAGTACACGCCATGTACTTAGTGAACACGTCGTGTAGTTGGGGTGTTACACAGCCAGAGGTGGCAGGAGTACACGCCCATGTGTATGGTTTAAGTGAACACACCGTCTAGTTTTTATACACATCGTGTAGTAGTGTTTTGTAAACTTGAATGTTTCCTTCCCTTGTTCCCGTTTTTTACTCTTGTGTTCTCATTATTTGATAATCCTAAACTAAGGTGTGCTTTTAATCTTTCAGAGCTAGGCCTATGAGACATCCTCTGGTTGTACATCAGTTGCTAGATGGTGATTAGACACTGGATATCACCGACCAGGGACCTCCTGCAGATCCTCCTGTTGTGCCAGCCTTGGCACCAATAGTTATAACCATCACAGGTGTCGATGCACAGTTCAGGGATGACTTCCTGAGGATGATGCAGACTTTTCAGTGAGCGTCGCCTCCTGCCCCGTCAATGGTCGAATTGACGTGGGTCTTTCAGCCACTGCATCCTCCTAATTTCTCAGAGGATGGAGGACCCCAGGCTGCAAATTTGTGGTCAGAGGCTACACTAAAGATCTTTGAGCATCTGGAGATACCCCCTGAGGAGAGGGTAACGCTGGCCACCTATATGCTCTGAGACACTACCAAGAGGTGGTGGGAGGTGATCTCATAGTTAGCGCGCCAACCGAGTATGTCTTGGGATGAGTTTTGACGCACTTTCTAGGATTACCTTTACCCGTAGAACATGAGGGCTGACCGAGCCCAGGAGTTTATGAGTCTATAGCAGGCTACTCTTTATGTTATGGAGTACTTGTCCTGCTTTACCGAGGTACTTCATTTCACACTAATTCTAGCAGGCGATGAGTTGTTCCTTACTAGGAAGTTCGAGGATGGTCTCAGGCAGGAGATCCATTCCTAGGTGAATATCTTTAGGTTGACTTCGATATCCTCTATCATCAACTAGGTGCTGATCATCGAGCACAATATGAGAGATTCTGGAGCAGTGAGCCAGGGAGGTTTGACATACAGAGCTGGTGTTCCTCCTATGGATAGAAGGAAGTGTCGTAGAGAGTCTTCTCAAGGAGATTAGAGTGGGTGGGATGTATCTTATGGCAGCCAGGTTGTATGCTACCCGTGCGGTATGAGTGGGAATAATAGGCCTCAGTTCTAGAGGGGCCCGATGGAGTGCCGATATTTCGGCAAGATGGGCCATCTTCAACACTTTTATCAAATCTTCTAACCTTCAGCTGGTGGTCATGGTTCTTCTATGACCCCACATTTAGGAGACGCTTCACCAGTTTCTCAATAGTCTAGGAACTGGAGTTCTTCCTGCTGTTCAGGTTGAGGTGGAGGTCACAGTTGTGGTGGTCAGTCACCAGGTTTTTAACGACGACAGATTAAATCCACTCAGAGTGGTCAGCCAGGGGCGCAGGGCCGCGGTACAAGCCAAACTTTAGCTACGGAGCAGACCTACCAAGAGCATGATCTCAACCCTTCTACAGTTTGAGGTATGATCCTAGTAGCCTCAGTTTTATCTTCAGCCCTTTTTGATACTGATGCTTCGTATATCATTATCTCTATTGTAGTTGTGAAGAGCCTTGGGCTATGTATCTTTTCATCTGCCGACATGTTTACACTTGACACACCATTGGGAACGAGGACATCTAGCATACGTCAGTGCAGAGAATGAACTCTTGAGGTTGCAGGGTGTCTTTTCTAATGGGACCTCTATGTCCTAGAGATGACGGGCTATGACGTCATTTTGAGGATGGACTGGTTGGTTCCCTTCTAGATTTTCGTCGATTTTTATCGTCGTAGGGTGAGTTTCGTATCACCAGTGGGCGAATCTTTCCTTCATAGAGGTGAGTGGGATGTCCTGGCAGGTAGAGCAGGACCAGAGCATCATGGGCTAGGAGGAGTTATGGCCCAGATTTCCAGTCTTTATCTAGAGGACCCGGGGACTTCACAGTTAGACTTTCCTCTAGTGGTGGATCGTTTCAGGGATGTCTTTCAAGAGGACTTTTCAGGTTTTCATCCGGAGCGTGAGGTAGACTTCTCGATTGAGATCGTTCCAGGTGCGGCACAGGTGTCCATTCCTCTTTATAGGATGGATACACCTGAGTTACAAGAGCTCAATAAGCAGTTGGAGGAGTTATAGGAAAAGGGTTTAATCCATCACAGTACTTCTCCTTGGGGTTCTCTTGTCATGTTGTCAATGAAGGAAGACAGCACCCTTCGGCTTTGTGTGGATTATCGGAAGCTGAACCAGTTGACAGTCAAGAACCGATACTCCTTGCCGGGGATCGATGACCTCTTTGATAAACTTCGAGGATCCTGGGTGTTCTCGAAGACTTATTTGAGGTCCGGTTATCATTAGTTGCACATTAAACCATCATATATACCTCTTACAGCCTTCAGGAGTAGGTATGGTCTATACAAGTATACAGTCATGCCATTCGGTCTCACGAACGCGCCATCAGTTTTTATAGCACTGATGAACCAAGTGCTCCATCCATACTTAGATTTCTTTGTGGTGGTTTTCATGGACAACATCTTGGTGTACTCTCACACACGAAACGACCATGCCACACATCTTGAGATTGTTCTGAGTACACTTAGAGAGAATCAGTTATATGCTAAGCTCTCAAAATGCCACTTTTTGATGGATCCGAATCACTTCTTGGGTCATGTCATCTCAGATACAAGAGTATCAGTGGAACCAGAGAAAGTGAGAGCTGTAGTTTCCTGGGAGCAGCCAAAGAACGTCTTTGAGGTGCGGAGTTTTCTAGGGATGGCTGGATACTATAGGTGTTTCATACAGTACTTTTCACGTCTAGCAGAACTGCTGACAGGTCTGACAAAGAAGGGGGAGAATTATTTATGGTCAGATTCTTGTGAGTCAGCCTTTCAAGAGCTGAAGGGGTGGTTGATGTCAGCACCGATACTAGTCTTTCTAGAGATGGGCAAGGGCTATACTGTTTACTGTGATGCTTCAGGTATTGATCTGAGATAAGTGCTTACGTAGGGAGATGGGGTCGTTGCTTACGGGTCTCGGCAGTTGAGGCCACACGAGAGGAACTACACGACACATGATCTGGAGTTGGAAGTTGTTGTTCAAGACTTACGCTATTGGAGAGACTGCCTTCTGGGAGAGCACTTTGTGGTTTTCACTGACCACACGAGTCTCAAGTATATCTTCACTTAGCATGATCTTAATATGAGATAGTACATGTGGGTTTAGTATCTTCAGTCTTTCGACCTCGAGCTCGCCTATACGTCGGGAAAGGGAAACGCAGTGGCTGATGCATTGAACAGGAGAACTCAGATTCAGGCAGTTCAGGAGGCCAGCAGTGAGTGGCAGCTTATGGCTTTGTTCTTTGAGATGCACTTGGAGGTGCACGACAGACATGGACAAAATTTTCTTTCTTCTATGGATGTTACCTCTACTCTTCTTGATCGGGTGTGGATGAGGAAACTATCAGATTCAAAGGGCTTAGTCCTGTGGGAGAGTGTGTTAGGAGAGAACCATCTTCCTGGATGGACAGTGGGTGAGGATGAGATCTTACATTTCTAGGGACGTGTATGGGTGCTAGCAGACATACGCGAGGAGCTGATGTAGGATTTTCATTCCTCAGTTTGTGCAGTTCATCCCAGCATCACCATGATGTATCTTGATCTACACCGCCAGTACTGGTGGCCATGTATGAAGAGATATGTTTCTCGTTTTTTCATGAGATGTTCTACTTGTCAGTAGGTGAAAGAAGAGCATCAACGACATGCATGGATTTTACAGCAGTTACCCATTCTCGTGGGGACGTGGAATGATGTCGCGATGAACTTTGTGACTGGGTTTCCGAGGTCACCTTAAGGGAGTGATGCTGTTTGGGTTATTGTCGACAAGCTTACGAAGGTTTCTCACTTCATTCCGATCAAGGAGACCTTCATTTTTGATGATCTGGGGAGGTTTTACATCCGAGAGATTATGCATCAACATGGAGTTCTACACTCCATTGTTTCAGAATGGGATGCACGCGTTACTTCTCTATTCTGGCAGGGACTTCAGAAGGCTTTGTGTACACAAGTACTTTTAAGTACATCATACCATCCCCAGACTGAGGTCCAGTCCGAGCTTACGATCCAGGTGCTTGAGGATATGCTCCGAGATTGCATTCTAGACTTTGGTGGTTATTGGGGGAAGTATATAGCTCTTATGGAGTTTGCCTATACCAATAGTTTTCAGGTGACTATTCAGATGGAACCTTATGAGGATTTGTACGGTAGGCCATGCCGATCACCATTATGCTGGCTAGAGGTAGGAGAGACAGCTTTGCTGGGACATTGTCTTGTTCAGGAGTCCTCTGATCAAATAGAGTTGATTTGGAAGAGGATGGCTATAGCGCAGTCTCGGCATAAGTCTTATGCTGATCAGCGGAGATGACCTCTGGAGTTCGGGGTCGGGGATCAGGGTTTCTTGCATGTCGCACCGAGGTTGGGACACAAGAGGATTCAGAGATAGGGTAAGCTTTCACCACAGTACGTCGAGCCGTTTGAGGTGTTGGAGAGAGTTGGGCCGGTTGCCTATCCGTTGCAGTTTCCTCAGAGGTACCGGGCTATGCACGAAATCTTCCATGTTTCTCAGCTCTGATGTTACTTTTCAGACCCGTCTCATGTTTTTCAACCCAAGGAGGATGATCTCGAAGCGGATGCAACATTTGAGGAGAATCCTATCCGAATTATCAATCGTAGTAAGATGGTTCTCTAAGGCCAGTCTGTTCCTCTAGTACGGGTGCTATGGAAGCACGGGCGAGTGCAGGATGAGACTTGGGAGAGGAAGGCCGATATACGATATCAGTGTCTAGAGCTATTCAAGGTTCCTTCTTCTACGCCTGTCTAGGGAAATTCATTGATGAATTTATTTAAGGGGGGAAGTTTGTAAAAACCCAGATCTTTGTTTTCAGGTATGTCTTTTTTTTTCCTGGAGTTTTGAGAAAAGATGAGTTTTCTAGCAATTTTTGAAGTACACGTCGTGTACTTTATGAGTACACGTCGTGTACTCCTATGCCGCTAGAGGCCGTGTGTTGGCCGTGACCGAGCCAGACACATGGTGTGTAGGGGTGATGTGGAGGCCACTTAAAGCGGAGTACAAAAAAGCCGAGTACTCGCCATGTACCCCAAAAGTACATGACGTGAATTTTCTTTTTTGTTTCATTAAATGGACCAGGGTCGCGCCTGACGGACAGAACTCGCTTCTTCTTCAGGTTCTTCGTCGGAGAGAACCTGTACGGCCACAAAACTTCTTCGAGCCCCCAAGCCTCCATCCGTTCTCCAATTCAACCGTCATCAATTGCGTTGGAATCGTAGAGGTGAGTTCTTCCTTCTCCTAGATCTTTGTTTTCCAATTCCTCCTCTTTCTCAAGTTATCGTGGGTTGAACTTTTTGTACGTTTTTGAAAATCTATGTTGTTATGAGGAGAATTAAGCCTTGTTTTTCATCTATATCGATCTCCTAGGATCAAGGTAAGTGGTTTGTGCCTTACCATTCAAATTATTTTAATTTTATGTGCAAATTATCCCAATACCAGTGAATGAGGTATTGCGTGTTTACCTTTATGCCCCTGTTGTTTTCCTACCATTCCTGTATGCTTGTGTAGAGGTAATTTGATCATGTGTGAGGATAATTTGTTGTGCTTGGATGTTTTTCCCATGCATTGTTCTGCTTACAACCTTTGGGTCTTGTTTATTCTTTGGCCATTATGCTTGTTTCCATGCCTTGTGACCGTAGGATGAAGTGATATTCTTGAAATGTTTGTTATGCTGTAGACGGATTAGCCATGTAGCTCTATAGATGTACATTGGTTAGCCAAGTAGCCATATAGGTGTACTGTGTCCTTATAGCATTATTTTTGATTGACTGGCATGGGACCGTGAGAACCTGGTGCTATAGACTATAAGGGATAGACCGAGTGATCTTCCTAGAGAGTCTTAGATACTATAGACTATAAGGGATATACTGAGTGAGATTCCCAGAGAGTCTTGGACATTATAGACTATAGGAGGGTAGATCGAGTGAGCTTCCTCAGAGAGTCTTTACTTGTTTGAATTTCTTGAAAACCTTCCCAGGCTAGAGGAGGAATTGACCGAGTGAGCTTCCTCAGAGAGTCTGTGGTATACCTGAGACTATATGAGGATTGACCGAGTGAGGTTCCTCAGAGAGTCTCTATACCTAGGGGACAAGAGGGTTAGACCACGTGAACTTTCTCAGAGACTCCCTGACTACCCTAGAATATAAAGGGAATTGACTGAGTGAGCTTCCCTAGAGAGTGTTATAATTTCGTATGACCAAACCAAGGGGGTTAGGCTGAGTGCACTGCCCAGAGGGTTTTGGGTACTTCTTGGATAGGACCAGAGGGGTTGGTTGCGAGTACATCCCAGAGGGGTTACTGTTGTGGTTAGCTATTTGCATCATTAAGGCTTGTTGTTATGTGGATTGATTACTGTTGTATATCATCCAGTTACTGATTACTGATTACTACCTGTTGTTTACTGTTATTGTTTACTTCTTACAGTACTATTACCTGCCATATGCTCACTGACTGTTAGGAACTTATATTTGGGTGGTTGCCTACTAGGATTTAGTCTCACACCCCGTTTGGGCCATGCTTTTGGGCCCAAACAGACTATGTTATTGCAGGTATAGACAAGGGAAAGCTCCCTTTGACTTCTGGCACTTGATTACTTTTGATCAGGAGAGCGTGGGACCAATCTTAGGCTTGCGATGCTAAGGATCTATTTATCTTTTCTTTTCTACTTGTTTTGGTACTATTTTTATTTACAACATTGTGACCTGTTTGGATATTTTCCTAGAAATGTATCATGCATCATTTCATATATAAATATGTGCTCCAGTGGTTTATTGTTTTATTTTTCCGCTATTTACTTGTGAATTGTTGTTGGATATTTACTGCTTCCGCCATTGCATGTTTTTTTTACTTCCGCTGTGTACTCTTCCAATGAGGGAATAGTTTCCCCACTATCACACCCAAGGACCTCGCTTCTAGTCGGCAGCCTCTGGAGTCTGGGGAAATACGCTTGAGGCCATGTGACCAACCGAGTACGGGGCGCCTCTGGGTGGCTTCCAGAACCGGGACGTTACACAAAGCCTCTAAAATAAAAAACTTGTCCAAGGAAACAACTTATATCAAATAAATTATTAGGTTGTTTCCAAGAGATAACAACCTCTATTATTTATAGATCCATAAAAAACATTTTCAGAGATTTGAAGGCCAAGGAAAGGTAAATATCATATCTAAAAATCACACTTTGAAAATTTTTCATACACAGATGAAGATCCCTCCTGATTTCGAACACTATACCCAAGTGTTCCTCATGCTCATCCCTTGTCCTTGAATATACCAACATGTCATCCACAAACACCACCCTTAAATAAACTATATACCTCTGAAATATAAAATTCCCCAATTCTATAAATACCACTGTTGTATTTGTAAGACCAAAATGAATTACCAAATATTCATAATTTCAGTATCTACTCAAAAAACTCATCTTTGTAATATCCTCCTTCCAAACCTGTAATTGGTGATATCAAAATCAAAATTCAAGCATAGGGAGCATCTGATCTCCCATCAACTGATCAAATAGATCATTAGTGCGTGGAAGTGTATATCGATTCTTTATTATAAATTGTTTAAGATTATGATAATCCACCCATATCCTTAGAGTTTGATAATCCATTTTGATAGACAAGAATGGTGCTACCCCAGGAGATGTGTAAGGCTGAATGAACCCTTTGAATCTAAGATATTCCAACTACACCTTCAATTATGTGAATTATTTTGGTTCCATCCAATAACAGGGAAAGAAATTGGACTGATCCCTAGAAGGAGATCAATTGTAAACTCCACATCCCATACCGGTGAAAGCCCTAAGAATTATTCAGAAAAGAATGAGAAATTGATCCACAACTATTGTAAAATGACTGTTTTTAATCACTTCCATCGATGCCAAAGTCATATCTGCCAACCGTTATGAGGTCATTCCAACTATTGTTTCTAGAAAGCCCATTGAATATACCTTTTCATTTATTTCACCATTATAGTGATGCTCAATTCAATATTTAGTTTTGAAACTTACCATTCTGGTATAACAGTTGATGTGAACTATGTATATAGTCAACAAACCCATACCCATGATTATGTCACAGACATCCATATCAAGAATAGAGAAATAACTTATCAAATCTGCTCCATAATTAGTTATATAAAATTCTCTACATACAAAGGCTTGACATTCTCTTTGACCTAGAGGATTTTAGAAGAGTTAACACAGAAGAAATCATCTCAACATATTAAAACATCAAATGAATAGCACAAGAATATATAAAAGAGTGGGATACACTCGTATAAAAAACTGAATGTATATGGATTTAAATTAAAAGAATCATACCTATCATGATTTATGTTCCAATCTGGTCATCCAAAATCACTTGATCTACTCTATATAATTAATTACTCACTATACTTTTTTTCCTTATTGACTTGTTGAGACTTCCTTTATAGTGAAGTCATGGTATTTATGGAATCATTGTGTATAACTCTATTCTGCAGATGATATGTGTTCTTCTACCCTCACCCCATCAAAGCATACAATGTTTTTAACACATGAGTAGTGTCCTAAAAATAGTAACATATATAACTATGAAAATATCACCAAAGAGTCCCCATATGATTTCAGTTGGATAATTCTCTAGTTGGTCCCATACATTTTCCCTTCACGTGGTTGTACACACCACAATAGAAAAAATCTAGTCCAGGTCTTTGGTTTTGGAGGAATTTTTACTAATCATGGCGTTTGATTTGGAATCATCCCACCTCCTTGGAAATAGATTTCCTTCTTCCACTTTCTCCCAACATTAGAGTTCCCACTATTTCCAATAGGTATCAATGTACTTCCTCCTCCTATTTCTCATGATATGCCCCTTTATCCATAGTCTTTATATTTACCATCTCTATATAATCTGTTGTACATAGCATGATGATCTTTAAGGGAATATCATGACTCATCCTAGATTCAATGATGTGTTCCTTCAAGGATAAAATATCTGAAACATCAGGAGAAATGATAACCAAATTCATCAATTTAGCCACGTACTCCATGAAAGTTTTTTTCCTTGCTCCAAGATCAAGAAGTCGATTGTTATTTAATTCAGAATGTGTGAAGATATATTTTAGAAAAAAAATTATTTAAAATCCAACAATTCAAGGCCTTGGTCTAATTTATCTTGAACAAATAAATACCAACACTAGCATAGAAAATTATCCATTATATATGTCTCTATATTTACTTTTATCTCACCTGGTGTACCATGGAAATTAAAGAAATGATTTACTCTATTCGGCCATACCCATTACTTCTATGGATCTGAATCACCCTAAAATTTGGGTGGATTTTGCATCTAAAATTGGACTGAATGATCCACTTTCCTTGGTTCATCCCTCATTTTTCCTCTATCCACAACTTGGAATGCTGGGAAAATACTCCGAACCATCTTTTGATTCACCTGTGGCTCAGGGGAAACCACAATCTCAACAGCTTCCTCTAGTTAGTTTCTATAATGTATATCAGGTTCCATTTTCTATAAGGACTATAACCCCCATAATTATCATTCAATAGAAACTGAAGGGCTAAAATTTAAAATTCTACCACATCCCAATTTTAACAATAATGATTTCCAAAATTCGTTTTTTACCATGTTCATCCTTTAAAAAAAAAAATTCAACTTTATTCTGAAAATCAAACCATTATAAAAACACCACAACAATTCTCTTCTTAAAAATATTTCATTTTGAAAAACAATTTTTTTTAAAAAAAAACAAGACGTTGTACCAAATAATATGTCATTAATCAAAAAATAAATATGCACTATTACTGGGAAGCGATTTATATAATGCATGTCATGGTTATTTCATTGGTTAAACGAATGACATTGATATTAAAAATCCTATTATTGTATCCAAAAAACTTATGTACCCAAATCCATAGTAAATTGATGGTAAATATAAAATGCTTAGCTCTGTAATTTAATATTTTACATTATAAGTCCTGAAAATATTACTCTTTTTTACCAACCTGACATAAGGAATAGACAAGTATTAATTTCAACTCCAAGACTGAACGAACTGATGACCACTTGTTCAAAAAATAAGGACTGAGACCGAGAGAACTTGTAACATCATGCCCTTCATTGTTGGCTTAAGATGTTGGTGGAGCATCATCTTGGATTAAGAGACATCCCCAAGGCCCAAAAGTCTATAAATAAATTCTACGGGTTTCTATACAAGTGGGGGAAAATTTTTCCTTTGAAAATAAAACAAGAAACTATACATACAATAACCAAAAAAATATTAAATGATGTGTCCAATCAATGAAATAAAACTCAAAGAAATACCATTTATATAAAAACATGAATATAATAATTGAATAGTGGAAGAATAGAATATCAGTGTACATAATATAATGAAAAAACCAGGCACTCAGATTATAAACTCCAAAGAACCCAACATGATCCAAGATCCAACCCCTCTAAACAGCCGAAGTATCACTAAGAACCACTATGAAAGTGTGATAATTTACCATTTCCTATGTTTTGATGTAAAATATCTACAAAAGTATCAATGTTCCAAAGTAAGGATGAGTAATGAAACTCATCAGGTTTTTCCCAAATGACTTCCCTAGAGACTCCACACGGATATAAAATGTGACCACATTTATATATAATGTTTTATATATATTATTTTTAAATAGTTTATATCATAATTTAAAACAATTTCCATACTAAAACAATTTTCTCGAACCCAACCAATTTCAATGGAATGAAACCCAGAAATACATTAAACTATTTCCCAATTTGCCTTTTTTATAACTAATCTCATTACATGTATCCACACATCCAACCATGTATGTGACTCGGACCACACTATACCTGCAAATGGGGAGTCATGATTTAACCATGTCATCACTTAATGAAATATTTTGATGGGGGAAAGTTCTAGATCTTATCTATCCCACTAATTATGGGGGATACTTTATACCCATATCTGTCCCAAATTAACATGAAAAAGACAACAATTATTCTAAAAACCAATACCAAATCAACCGTTTAGACCATTTAAATAAAACTGTTCTTTTATTTAATACTGTTAGAAAAACCATTTAAAAAAACCAAAATTTTATTGAAAAAAAATCCATGAAAAATACATAACCATAATTTTAGAATCATCATTTTAAAATCAGGATAAAAATTTTACTTTCCACAAAACACCCAATTTTCAAAATTCTATAAATAATCACCAAAGAGGGTTTCTAAAAAGATATTCACAAATATTTCACAACCAATTTCAATAAATACAATAAATTTGAAACTAAGCCATCATGTTATGATAATGGGAGTCTAGAGTGACACCACCTACCTTAGGATTTATGATCACATGGAAATATGGCCTAAAAACGTCAATGTAATCAAGTTTAATTTCCAACCCCCCAAATATCCTTCCTTATCATCAAGAAGGCCAAATATAAAAAAATGATATCAAAAACCATATATATATCCATAAAAGAACTAGATATATGAAATTGAGATTGGTAGAGAAGTAGATATAAATAAAACCAAGGAAATCTACCATAAAAGAAGACTTGTTGTGAGAATTCGACTCTAATGAAACAAAAATAGACTTCAGATCACCTTCAAATAAATGGGAGAAGCCTATATTGCCTTAGGGAGGAGGAAATATAGAGATAGGGACATTTTGTGGAAAAATATAGGTTATATCCTTATCCTAACCTAGATCAACTTTTTGTGGATATTGTTTTTAGACCATTTATGGTTAGTCGCGCTGTAATGAAAACTGTGTGCTATACATGTGATGTTTTCTGTCTCAAGGGGTACCTCACATGGTTGGCTCAAACGGTTAGATAAACCATGTAACATCCATGAAAATTAAATCTATAAAATATTTCACAGTTTCTCCAAGGCCTCCACGCAGTTTGGAATAACCATGCACCTTTCCTTTATCCCCTGTATCATTCTCCATGGATTCCTATAGGTGTTTCAAAGTTTCCACTAACCTTACACCAAAAGAGAGCCTTTAAAAAATCCAAAAAACATTCCAAAAGTATTCAAAACCCTTACAAACATATTCTATCCACTTTATATTCATAGAAATAATAAAGAAAGGGTCACACACTTGAAACCGGGGGTGCTACAAATTTTATCACAGAATATTCCAAGATAATTTCTATATTTATCTTAAAATAATATAAATCACTCTAAATATACCATACCCAAATTTAATTTTTCTAATCACATAATCTTCAAGATAAACTAATCATTACTATAAATAACCCATATAACCGTAAATCATATATGCTTCCAAAAGGTAATTAGCAATTTTTTATTAAAATAAAATTCCGTTGTATTATATTTACATTAATAATATAAGGATCCCAAAATATAGAAATTATTTTTAAATTAAATTAATTTCTTAATCACAAAATAATTTTTCAATCCCATTGTTAACTATAAGAAAAAATTATGTTCCCAAAATAAACTTATTTTTCATTGATCAAATCATTTAGCTAAAATAATAATATCATACTATGTAGGATATAATGTTGTTCAGTGTTAAGTGATCCACCCTTGTTACCATTCAGTTGTGGGTTCATTACTTGTGACCTTTACAGGCATGACAGGTTGTCACCCATCCTTTAGGTTGTCCTTTTTTTTTTCTAAAACTATTTTAACATAAGATTTATAAAATTATAGAAATAAGAGAATAATCATAAGAATGACATTAATATATTCAACATTAATGAAATAAATTTACCTCAAAATTTTTCTCATAATTTTCATTTTTCATTCAAGTAATGTAATTAATCATAATTTCCTCAAATTTAAAGATAATATAAACCCTAAATGTTACTCATTCACTTAAAATTATGTCTACGTAATGAGAATATAATTATTCCACATGATAAAAATGATTGTAACATATAAATAAATATTAATAATATTCTCTTAATGTACTCTCATTATGAAAATAGTATTAATAAATTTTGTCATTTCATCATCCTTAAATATACAATAACTCTTGAATCCATTATATGTTGACATATTAATTCATTATATTTCTCTATAACCCCTTAATGATGATTTTATTTCTAATTTCTAAATAATTATTTCCTAAAAACGAAAATATGAATCATATCATTATATTAAAAAATTTCAATTCATATTCCTTGAAATAATCTATACCTTTAATATGTAATTTGTATTTCCCTCATCTTCCACAATCATTGAATTAGATATTTATAAACATATATTTGTATGGTCTTACTGATCCCATTCACAAGACTTCTTCCTAGTACATGAATTTTCATAATGACCACGCATCCCAAATTTAGAAACATGCATTCGATAACTCAGGGATAACTTGTTCCCACTTCACGGAGTTAACTGAACACTTAATTTTTAATCTAATATAATTTCTTTATGACCACCTTTTCCACATACACAATTTAATCCAATCCATTTATTAAAATTTTGTGGTTCTCAATTTCATATTCTTGATATCCAAGTCACTGAATATCTTTACATATATGATCATTGTCACTAGAACGTCCACATGGATTAATTTCTCTTGTGTTTTATGCATTAATAATATTACCATTGTTCAAGTGGTCAATAATCACTCCTGATAGATAATTTTGAGTGACCAAAGGAGTTCTCATTACATTTACCTTTTCATTTAGTTTCTCATTCAAAAAACCAACACATTTTTCTTCACATTCATTGTTATTTTGTGCTTGCTAGATCCATTCATTTACTAAAACCATAAAATTTTGGGAAATCATATTAATAAAATCATTATTTAAAAACTTGTGAGGAAGATAAACACCAAGATATCCTTATTCATGTTATCTCAAACTAATTTTATCTAAAATAACTATTATTGTCACTATCATACAAAGAATGTTTGTTATATATGACTTGTATCTTATGAATGTACAATATCCTAACCTCTAAAGTAATTTAAACCGTCCTATAATACATTCTATAAGGACCATGACTTAAAAATTACATTTGTTTTTAATGAACTCGAATTCTCATTATTAAAATATAGAGGATCTTTTCAGTTTATTATTTTAGAGGACTATGACCAACTCATACATGGTAGACCCATACATTAAAAATGGACACATTTACTAAGTACCAATTTTTTTTCATAAAACAAAATTCATTAAATAATATATGTTTCCTCATCATAAAAAATATTCTCAATTTTAATTTGATCTCATACTTTTCCCTTACCCCCATTAAATCATTCAAATAAAATTAAAACTTGGGATGAGAAAACAATTGTAGTAAGGTACATTAAATATAGGAAAATGTTATTATAGTGAAAACTCATGAAATTGTTTTCATTAATTCATATATTTTCATCATAAAAAAGATATATCATTTCAAAAAAACAATCATTATCATACAATTAAAAATCAATATATTTCAAAGAAAACTCACTATTTATAGTATAAAATAAATTCAGTTAATTGTTTACATAATTTTCCATCACACTCTTAAAAATGGGGTAATAAATATGGACAACCACCAACTCTAGATTTCCCAATGCATTGGAGGTTCTAACGTAACCACTCATCCTTGGTTTATCATGGAATTACCCATCATTGTTTTATCAAATATCCACCCATAACTAGTTTATCATGTAAAAATCCTTAATTTCTTTTTCAATTAACCATATTTCATCTTAAAATATTTACATTAACTGTAACATTATCATAAATCATGAAATATTACATCATAAGAACACTCTTTAAGGAAAATAAACATTTCATTATGAAATCAGTCATTTTTTTCAAAAATATTCACTTATAATTGAGATCAATTTCTTTGAAAGTAACCATATAAATTTATAAATTATAGACCAAAATAATATGATGACATTATAGGGTAAAATTATATTAATTATTTATATCTAAAAATAATTATTTTTTAAAAATAAATAATTTAAAAAGTGGATTCATAAAAGAAAGTACCTTACTATTATCATATCATTGAAGTGAGCATTAATAAAATGAATTGAATATGTTTGTCTTATAAAAATAAACATAACAAAAGTTAAAATACAACATAAAAAAATTTATGTAAGACATCTTCTTAGAAATAAGTTATCAATGAAGTTAAAGTTTAACCAAACAATGGAAAATGGGTTTAGAATTCAATTACACATTGTAATCAGTCGAATCATATGCACCATAAAATTAATAATTATGAAATGAAACATGAAATTCCATTAATAAAATTAAATTCATTATATTATATATAAAATATATGTATATACAACAAAAAAATAAATAAGTGGTGGAGAAGGAATATATCTAACTTAAGTCAAACTGAGATGATAAAACCTTACCTCACCCATCCCTTTAGTTTTTTGTACTTTAAACTCATATATAATGTTTTAAATGATGTCATTAACTAATTAAATATATATATTCATATTTATAAAACGTTATAAGATTCTTTTATGAAATTTTATGACCATTTTATTAATTTTATTTCATTACTTTAATTGTTTCATGAGCATTCGTTAGAAGGTTTCATGGTAGGTTCACTTGTGTATAATTACGGATGTTCTTGTAAAATGAAAATAGAACTATATAGTTAGAGTGAAATGGTATTAATTTTAAAAAAAAGTTTTAGTGGTCCTATATATCATTTTTATTTATTACATGAGGATGATTAATTTGAATAAACATTAGTGACAAATGTTTGGTTTATTTGTTCGTCTTTTTTCCAAATATCTCAAACCAGTGTTGTTTTACTTAACATTTTTTTGTTAATGTTAAAGATAGAATAAAAAATAGTATATAATATAAACATTAACATATAATTTAACTATAATGATTCATTTATGGCCGTCCTTAATGGTGGTAATGGAAATAAAACAAAATCATTATTCATAGAGACATTTAACATCCATAATTTGGAAAATGGTTTAATTTATTTTTATAATATAAAATAATAAAAGGATTTATATAATATAAGAAGTAAAAAAATAAAATTTTATTATATACAAGATACTAGGTTTAATATTCCATGATGTTTGAAGGAGTTGACTTAAAGGTAGAATAATTAATGAAATTAATAGAGGTGTTTTGAGAAATGTTGCCTCGTGTATATCACCTACTTGAAGGACCCCTTAAAGGAATTGAAATTTATATTTCATTATGAAAAGAAGAACATGGATGTTAATTAAAGGAAAGTAGATGTTTTTGAAGATATTTTATGAAATTAAGGGATATTTATGGGAAAGGGGGTGGTGAGGAGTTGTATTTATACTTGAGTATGTGTGGTTTAAAGTGGTTAAAAAATTATTATTTTATATTTGAAGCCAACCATATTTTTGGTGAATTAATTTTAATGAATTAAATATATAATTAATTTTTAAAAATTTTATAATGGTTTATAAACACATTTTACACACATTTAATGTTTTTTCCATTTATTTTATGATTTTACCTTTCAATCATTAATATGTTTCATTATTTTAACTATATTGGGGTAAAAATATTCTTAATACCGAAACATATTTATTCCTAAAAATTTAAAAAGAACTTAAGAAATGATTTTTAACTTCTTATTAAAAATAATTAATAAATTTAAATAAATTAAATTAACTGAATTGGAAAAATTAAATTTAAAATAGAACCCATAGACGTGATGAAAAATTGGTGTTTCAAGATGTCTATTTTTCTAGCGAAAGATGATTTTATAATAACATTATGATTAACAGTAATATTTTTATGAAACTAAATTAATATTAAATGGTATTTTAAAAATATATATATCTATATATATTTCATTTAAAACATTACTCATTAGGTATTATTTCAATTTATGAAAAGTAGAAACATTATTTACTTCAAACCAGCTTTCAGAAAAATATTTGTTTTAATCCACAAAATAAACCTAATCATAAATAATATATGAAGATAATTTAAAAATAATAATATTATAAAATATAACTAAATATTTATTAGTTTAATTGAAAAAAATTCAAATCATAATTTAACTTTTAGAATGATTAATTTATTTAAAAGAAATGCCACTTTTACAAGAATTGGTATTTTTCATTATTCACTAAATACCGAATATTTTTGGAAAACTCAAAAAAATTCAACCAAAGTAAAACAAAAAAATTATTATTTCAAATTTAAAGTTAAAATTTTAAAATTTAGTTTCTATCATTTCAAAAGAAAAATTATAATAATCAATCATAAAATTTTAGAAACCCAATTTTTTTGACAAAAAATTATGTTTGAATAATAAAATTACATTACATAAAATTTTAGTGATTATATAAAATAGTTAATGTCACAACGTGTCCTTGGGGCCCATGTCGTGACTACCCCAAACCCGACTTCCATAGACCAGGGGCTGGCGAGTAAAACCAAATGCGTAATCCCTATAAAAGGGAAGGCATTTCCTTTTAACCTATAACACACACACAGCCAAAACACAAGCAGCTGAGTACGCAACAGAAAGAAAACACTAAGAAAAACTATATAAAAAAGTAAGTTCTGAAAGGAAAGGGCCCGGAAATACAAGCCCAATAGTAAAGTACAACAACTGTAAAGCTAGTACAACTGAAAAAAGATAAACAACAACTACTGAGTCGTCCTCCAGGAATCCCACCTGAAGGGTGGGTAAAAATGGCCTCCTCAGCACCCCAGGTCCGTCTGTCCGCTCCGAGTACGTCTCGCCAAGTGGTCCACCTTCAGGTATCGTCCAGCTCTACAGCTCCCTACCTCGATCATTGTTGTCCGTCGTCTGCAACCAACACAACGATTTGTGGGCATATCTCGTGCAGGGGTGAGTATAACGATACTCATTAGGGGACCCCGAGACCCCCGAAGGTCTCCTAGAATCCAAGAAGGATAAACCATAGTAGAAAGATACAATCAAAAAGTATCAACCAACCCTACTTAGGTATATGCCGATACATATACCTAAGTCACCAGTCACAACCCGACTCCAACTCTCTAGCCCAATCACAACCCACTCCACAAATGAAGTAAATTCAATTACATTTATGATAATGATTGAAAGACAAGACTCAGCTCACACAGGTATACATCATTGTAGAGTGATGGAGATGATCAGATTTAGTCCCTGATTCATCAAAGATATCAGACCCACACATGATATAGGACCAGCTAAGCTGTCAGACCCACACAGGATACAGGAACAGAAGTCAGAACTATCGAAACTACGTAGGATTCCTGTACAGTAGTCATTGTTGTCGAACCCACGTAGGATTTCGGAACAGTAGTCATCACTATCGAACCCATGTAGGATTATGGTACAGTAGTCATCACTGTCGAACCCACGTAAGATTCCGGTACAGTAGTTATTGCTGTCGAACCGACGTAGGATTCTTGTACTGTAGTCTTCGCAGTCAGTTTTAGGGTTCCCGCACACAACACCCTCGATTCCGGGAGGGTCTGCTGCTCGAGCCAAGTGTTGATACATAAACCGTCATGAAGTCCTGAGTTGATGTATCCCATAGTTTTGTATCATCATAAGGAACCCAACATGATAGACGATGCGTCAATCGGACGCCCGGTCTAAGAGTTATTGTCTTTTACATTCCAGGGGCTCGGTTGGAGTTACGCTCGTTCAAACGAGGAAATTTTCCAAAGATTTCCAAAACTCACTTAGAGTATTGAAAAATGACTTCCTCGTCACTAGGGTCCTAGTGCCTTAGACTGCTCATCAATCAGACGCGCAGTCTAGGAGATATTCGAATTTCAGTGGAGTCTGGCCCGGCCCGTCAAGACCAGAGGGCACCCGGTGGGTCCGACACGTTTGGGGGGGTCGGACCGGCCCAGTGGGGTGCGGCCCACCCGCTGATTCGGGCCACACTGCAGGCCGATTCGGTTGGCCTGATGATGCCAAGCGGCGCTGCCCCTCCTCTGCCGGTCGGCCATAGCCGTCTTGTTATGTCCGGCGCGAGCGGCCCGCACAGCAGGCAACAGAGCTCCCCACGTGGCGCCAAGTGGCGCCACAGTCTTCCAGGCCAGCCAGCAGATGGACGTAAGGTTTTCCCAGCAGAGTGGCCTGCTCAGCAGTCCGTGGTCTTCTCTTCACGGCTCCTAGAGGCGTCGCGGTCCTTCATCCCGACCAGAAGGCGGCCAACCAGTTCCTCCAGCCAAGCGGCCCATGGTTGCGGGCCGCGGTCTCCCTCCACGCGGCACCTACGGGCGCCGAAGTCTTCCAGCAGGCATACCGGATTTTCCGGCCAGTTTTCCCACAGACCGGCTCCACGACGGCCGGTTTAGTGGTCCGCCTCCGCACATCCACCGCAGCACGTCGACATCGCGGTCATGTTGCTCTCTACGTGGCGTGATGGTGTTGTGCCACCTCTGCCGTCGATGTTCTTCTCCGGCGCGGTGTGACGACACTAAGCCCTTTCAGCTCAGCCTCCAATGTCAACCAAACGATATTCAACGGATGGTCATCGGGGCATGTTTGTTCAGCCCATGCCCTCCGTGTTAGGTGATATCAATTTTTCACTATCGAACCAAAGTACTCATCGATTAATCGAGGATATAATTTTATTCATTTAAAATTAAAAAAATCCCCCTACCTTGATTCAAGAACATTATCTAAGTCGCGGAAGAAGGTGTCACGAAGTATGGACGTCGTTCCTTCAATTTTGAAGGAAGAGTCAGTGTCGTTGGCGACGTTCTTGGCGGGCAGCTTCTTCCCATGCTTGCCCCGATTGGAAAGGAAAGTGACACATCATCGTTCTTCAGTGGAGATGGGGTTCTTCATTGGAAAAAGGCTCTCCCTATTTATCCAAGGCTCCACCAATACTTCCATGATCTCCAACAATTATGCCAACCCCAAATAAAAGAATAGCTTCACTTATTTAAATTTGGCATAATGCTTTAAAAAATTCAAACACTCCAATAAATTAATTAATTAATTAATGGTGTTGGAAAATTAATGAGAGAAAGTTGGAGGTGGAGAGTTTTCAAAATTAAAATGGGATGTGGAAAGTGGAGGGTTTATCCAACATCAATGGGGTGGGTGGGGGGGGGGGGTTCAAGAGTTTCAAGGGGGAGTTAAGGAGTTTGTACTTGTGTGGGCCCCACCACACAATATCCTCCCATGGGAGGTTATGTGGGGGGTGGTCCCCACTTCCAACTTCCCTTGGAAGGATTTAACCACCACCCACATAAAAATATGTGAATTATATTTTTTTTATTTAAATTAGAAATCCCCCAAAAATAACTTTCGACCTGTATAAAACGCAACTGAGGTAAAGGACTCTTTAAACAAATACCAGTGCAGCGAGTTTATCTATGTCCTCGAATTTCAATTCCGAGCACCGATTCAAAAGATATAAAATCCCACCCATACGTCTATTGAGTGTACCTGAACAAAATTTCTGAAAATTTTTCTGGGAACACCAGGCCTCGGAATCTGTTACCTTCAGAAACTGCGGACTCGTAAAATTGCCGGGTATTTAAGAAAAAATTTCACATGAAATTTCCAGGTATTTACAGTTAATCAATTCATTATAATTGATTATAAACATTATATATTTCATAATGTCATTAATACTTCTCTTATATTTCAATTTAGAAACTAGATTATAACAAACACAATTAACAAATAAGATTTTGTTGTTTGTTTAAGATCGATGTGGTATATATTTAGTGATATTGGGCACTATTTTTAATTTTAAATTCTCAAAATGATATTGAGATGGTCCAAATCGATAAATAAAATAATTTTATAATTTTATGTCAATTTTTTTTATGAAACATACACTTCTTGTATCATGTGTCTCTAAAATTAAATAATGTGAAAACCTATGTTATTATCATATAATCCAGAAAAATCCCACTTAAAACAAAATTTGGAATTGATTTTTAAAATATTTCAATGTTTCATAATTACATGAATATTAAATAATGGTGATCCACCATCCCTGTATTGGGACCCCCTTATTCTTCCTTGAGGGACACATATGATAATAACAAATGTAATCATAAATTCCATTTGATCTCCGTATAATAAACTTTGATCTTTTTAACTATGTTTTGATTATGGGGGATCCGTGAAATTGAAATTTATTTTTTTAAAAAAAATTATTTGGATTCTTAGGGATATTAATTAAATATTTTTCATCAAATATTATGGAATGTTTATAATAAATACAACGTGTAAACACCTTCGACAACTCTTGAATGAATAATCAAAATAAATAAATCATAGAACGATCTGAATATAGAATTTATATAAACATAATATTATATGATGGAATTATTTTTTCATTGTTTTATAATAATCAATTTAAATATTAATTTTTCATTGACCATATGTAAATTTAAATCTACTAAAAACTCCCCAATTATAATTCACTTTAAGATGGTGATTGAACTGTACGAATTATCAAAATAATTTCCATGATATATTAATATTATTTGAAATATGACTTTATCATCAAATTTTCTACCTCACAATTATAATTTCTAGAATCCTTTATAAGTTGGAATATATAAAAAACTCATTATAAATTAATGTTAATGTCTATTTTTAAAAATTATTTATGAGAATTTCTCCAATTTAAGTTACATATTTATTTTGTATTATAATTAAAGAAAAGAAACTATTATAAAAAAAGATATTGGATCAAGCATTTCTTTTTGATAAATAAAAAAAATTATATTTACCTACACCATTTTTAAAAATATCTCATCATTTATTACAAAAAAAATTCAATTAAACATTCATGTTCAATTTATTTATGATTTTGGATGACTTACATTCTTATGGATTAATTATTTTTCCACATCATAATTCCATAACTTTTTATTACTGAATTGGGTGATCATTGATTTACTCGTGAAATCAGTGCATATCCTACAAATCATGGAGATGAAGAAGGTGAAACAACATGGAAAATTGTATGTTTGAGAGATTGTGATACATCATGGGGTTCCCCCTATGGTTTTATCTAATAAGGATTTGAGTTTCACAATAATATTATTAAAAGGATTGTAGGTAGTGATAGATTCAATAATTATAATGAGCCTGCATAGTCATCTATTAATGGGTGTATAGATAAAGAGAATTATCTCGGTGCAGGAGGACATTATCTGGGCATATGATTTAGATTTCAGAGGATCATCAGAAAATTATTATATTTTGGTTGAAATTTATGATAATAATGGTTACCGGTCTTTGATAAATTTGAAAACCTTTTATGGATTTGTATGAGAATCCATGTAGATATCGTGTGTGCTTATTAAAGTTGGGAGAGTGGTCCTTGGTTGGATCAAATATTGTTCAAGAGATGATGGAGATGGTTCAGTTAATACAGTGAAATTTGATCATGACACAGATTCATCATAAATATTTTTTGGACCATCATCGTCAGCCATTAGAGTTCGTGGTTAGTGATAAGGACATTCTCAAATATCACCTCACATGGGAAATCTGTAACTGGGATATTTGGGTAAAAAGGAATAGAGTTTTGGGGACCCCTTTGAGATTTCTGGATGACTAGGGAGGGTGGACTATTGGTTGTACACATGATATATTTTCACCTTTACCAATGATGTGATTCTTATTTCGTAGTTGAGGTGGTATATACCATATTATTATTATGTTATTATTCAGGAGGATATAATTATAGAGCTTGATACCAATTTTGGTGAGCATCCAATTCAAATTATGGATCATGGGGTTAAGGCACTATATAAAAAAAACATTCCTCCCGTCTAGTTATTGTGGAAGTAAGGACTAGATATCCATGAAATGTTGGGGTGGGAGTCCATGATGATGAAGTTCTGACATTCTCAATTTGTGGATATACGATATTGCAGGATTCTTGGGGGAAGAAAACATTCATGGTGTGAATATTATAAAACCCCATTCCATTCATATTAGGTATGTATTAACCATTGTTTTTATTTCCATTTTCTTTGGATGAATTATGAAAATAATTAAATAATAGACTATCAGTAATGATGAAGTCAGTGATTTGATGGAATTTTCTTCTTAGACATACATATATTTTGTTCACTAGGAACTAAGATGATATAGAATAGGAGGACATTCCATGTAATGGGTGAAGAGGGGAAGCTATTGATCGGACTTTAGAGATGATGGATTTTCATGTCATGTAATATGTTCACATCATGTAATATAATATATATTTTTTTAGTAAAATGAAAACATTGTTTTGGAATATTGGAGCTTCATGGATTATATAATATGTATTTGATTATATGATGCGTAATCATCACAAACTGGTATTTTAGGGTGCTACATGGGTGGTTTCTCATTACATTCATTTCATGATTCCTTCCACTCACCCTAGAGGCTCCCCCTTAGCAATTTTATCTGACTCCTTCCATTGGGAATCTCTTCATTTAGTTATTGATCATTGTTTTGGTTTGGTTGATTCTCTATGGGAATGTTATTTGACTATTTTTTATTTGGTTTTTGTTATAGTTGTGGTTTTGACCAAGTTTTTGTTTGGATTTGTGTTCATATTTTTAAATTAATTTTTTTTGTTTCAGAGTGTGCCATGTATTTTGAAGGCCATTCACCTGGTTTCTAATCACCATAGTTGAAGGCATATGATTTTATTCCATGTTGAGTTTTGTGTTTCTAAATAATGGGATAATTTTACTAATATCATGTAATTATTGATAAATAAGTATTTTTTAATTGAGTTGAAGTGATATGTTGTTTTAAATGTTTTATAGGAATGTAAAATGTTTTCAAAAAGTATTTTTCATTGAAAATAGGTTTTATTGACTTGGAAATAGTTTCTTGAACTCATAATATGGTTGTCTTGGAACTCTATTTTTTTTTATTAAAATGTGATCTTGTTTTGAAATTAATTTGGGAAATTTCATAATGGGATACTTAGGTATGATGGGATAGAGACATGGGTATCCTTATTATGTGAATGACACTACTAGGAGGAAGCCTTCTTTTGTTTACTATCATCTGGAAGGACTCAATATCTATTAGATTCAATATTTTGACTCTTTATTCTTTCTAGTTTATGTTACAAAATATCCCATTGGATAGATCCAAATGTTTCGATATTTTAATTTGTTGTAATTTATCTCATGATATTTTTTCATGGATTATATATGATAGTTTTTTACATAAGGTTATCAAACAAAGATTCACATGATAGGTTGTTTCATGGATATATTTTTTCTTATTAACTCTTGATGTGTGGAAAATTATTATTTTTTCAATTCTAATTTCCCTATTTATTTTTTATAATATGAAAATATTTTAAGAAAAACAACTGAAGAAAATGATTTACAACAAGATACATTTTCAAAATTTATTGTAACTTTTTTTTAATTTAAAAGATGTAATTTTTTAATTTGTGATATTAGAAACTTTATAGAAACTATTGTGGTATTATAATAGTAATTTTCACACACCAAAGTTGTTCATTTTTTGGTTTTTAGATGTTTTCTTATAGGGTCCTAGTGAATTAAAGAACATTTTTTAGCATGTTCACATATCTTTTTATTACTTCATTCCATTAGGGTTTTTCTTGAGGTGATTATCATTCATGTGGAGATTATGATTAATTTATAGTTTATCCTTATTTGGGTTGGATTCTATATATTTATAGAATATCACATATTTCAACTTTTCACTTTGGTTTTATATCACGTTTTTCTTATAATAAGACAACCTTTTATTATCAAATTACCCTATATCACATGACGGTCTGGTTATGGTGGCTTGTCTAGTTGTCATGTGTTGGATTTTTAATATTTAAAATAGAATTTTTAAAGATTAAAGAGTAATATATCCTTTAAAATTCATAAATATTACCCAAAGTAAATGTGTATTAGGTAATAAAATAGCGATGAAAGGTAAAGAAATTTTCTACATTTTTTATAAAATACCTTTTTCAATCACAAATCATTAAGAGGTTCGATAAAACATCATATTAAAATGGTTAAAGAGAAATAGGAAAATAAAAATAAACAAAATATATCTATATTTAAATGTAATAATGAAAAAAAATTTACTGAAGATTTTTTTTGTATATGTAATAAAAATATATATTATAGATGACGTGATTTTTTCATAACAATATAATTTTAAGAGAATAGAATCCATCAAGAAAAAAGTAGTGGATTGAAAATTTAAATTCCCTTAAGATAAAGATAAATATTCGTATAATGAAATCATATGATTTTAGTAACCAAACATAATATAATTATTTTCATCAAAAATTATTGTTACTCATTGTATTGAGATTTGAGTTAACAAAATCCCTTAAAAAATTAGTAATACTTGAAACAATAAACTCTAGTAAAGTAGGACTTGTGAGGTATTTAGAATCTCCATTAAATTAATATATTTTATAACAAAAAATCATCCATAGGGAATTAAATATAACATAAAATATAAAACATGTAGTGAATATTGAATATTTCACAAAGAAAGAATATTATGATGAGAAAAAACCATAATCTTTGAACCCGATGTCCATGAATACTATTTTATCTCCCCTGTAATTTGAATAAATATAATAATAACAAATTTTAAAACCATATTCATCTATTAATTTATATAATATTCATATATAATAATGATTCATAAATTTAATGGGTTTTTATAGTTTAATTATTCATCGAGTGTTTGTAATTTTGATTATTTCACACATGGTTTAAAATGTAAATATTATTCCTTATTATAAGATACCATTTTCTTCATTCATAGTTATTTCAGGATACACTAAATTAATAATTTTAATTAATTATAATATTTTTTTAATTCCTGGAGTATTTTTGTCATGATTCATTTAGAAGAATCCAATGATGACATGTTTTGATAAAATTATACAAAAAATGATCATACAAAAAAATGTGTTAAATATTAATATAACTTTAACATAACATTTATAATGTCATGAAAAACATTCCAATTCATTTTATTCATTAATATAATCATCCATGTTCTTGGTGATGGATTGTGAAATGCATTGTTTTGTGGTGGTAGTAGTCTCCATGTACACATGAATGACAATTTTTTTTTCTAAATAATGGTATGAAGGATGAAATTATGTTATTTTTTTTATAATATGAATCATTTATAAAGATAATATTTATTCACTAAATTACCATTTTGATCCATAAATTATTAGTGATGATGAAAAAAATCATGTTTTTCATCGAGTCGGTAGTTCCTATGAAAGGATGGATGCCATATTGATTTTTTCTATAGTCAGTAGAGAAATGTAGATGATTATTAATCAATAATTATAAACATAATTCAATATAGTAATGACAAAAATTTTATAGTTTTATAATACTATCATATATTGTGAGGTATAAAAATAATACTTAAATAAATAGAAATGTAAATGAAAAATTTTGGAATTTTTACTACATTTCATGGGATAAATTAACTAAATATTGGATAAATATTCTATGGGGGGTTATTTTTGGGAGAACAAAACAACTTGGACATGTATTTTAGTGATTAAAAAAATATTTTCATATACTGTTGTTAGAATGTGGGGATTTTTTTGTTAGGAGAAGAGGGGTGTTGAAGAAATCCTTTTAAACATGAGAGGAGTAACATTTTTTTAAAAGTGGTTAACTATTCAATGAAATTATATTCAAAATTGGGAATTTTTTGAAAGGTAATGAATAATGGTTGAAATTGTTTTATCCAATCATTTGGAGATATGTTTCTTATATGGTTAAGGTCACTTTCAAATAATATTTATCCCATTTATAAATTTTAGTTTTACCATGTTAACTAACTTTTATATATGTAATTTTTTCTTAAAAAATAAAAATGGATTAAACTACAACATTTAGGACATATGATTGAAAATGATAAATAAATTTTTTTGATAAAATTTCTTAACGTGTAAATATTAATAAAAAATAATAAATATATAACACATTAAGAAAAATATTATTGAAAAAATAAAAATTATGGTGTAAAAGTTAAAATATAAATATTTTTAATTTTTTTTAATATGAATACATTTACTAATAGAATAAATATATGTTTAATAAATAATTTTCATATATTTTTACTTCATCCTAATATAGTAATAATTTCAGAAAAATTGTTTTACTTTTTAAAAAGTTAATTTAAAATATTTATTTTAAAAATATTGCTAGAAAAATATTAAAAATTCATTAAAAAGGATTAATTTTGTGACAAATAAATATATGATATTAATTTTAAAAAATTATAAATCTAAAATTTATTAATTTATTTTTTAAATTTATTCATTATGTATAATGAAAACTTTTTTTATAATGAAATTGACTTTCACAAATAATAACCAGTTCTGTTCTAATTTCTTATGAAATACAAAAAAAATGAGTATTTTTTTATATTATTAAAAATGACATTAGATTAATTTTTAAAATTAAATAAATTTCATTTATTTAGATAGAAATTTTTCAAAGTTTATGAAATCAATTTTTTGAAAATAACTCTTTTACTATTATTGTTTTAATTATCTATTATCTCGATAAATTATTTGTATTCTTAAAAACGAAATTTCTTTAATTTTATAACATTAAATTTATGATTACAAATATGAAAAATAAGGTAACTTTTTTTTAAAAGTAATAAAACCTAATATAAAAATGAGCGCGTATAATTCATGGATTTTTTTGTTATAGTGAATCTTATTTAAACAAACTAATTTATTATTATCCATGTGGTTTCTATTGGATAAATGATAATTCAATTTAATATTATTATTTTTATTAAATTTCAAAAGAATTATTATTTAAATAGAAGATAATAATACAAATAACACCTAAAGATATTTTTTAATGTATATTTTTATGGTTAAAATTATTTGACTATAAATTTTTCTTATCAAATTGCTTCTAATCAATAAATAAGCATAAAAAATAATTTTTTTTCATTAAATGTATATATGTGAATGTATAAAATGAATTTGATATATATAAATAACATATGAAATTAATAATAATTATTTTATATTATCCAAATTTTTAATTACATAACCCCTCATGATCATTATGTAATACCAATATACAAGATAAGCTATTATGGTTATCACATGGGAGGTTAACAATGCATGGATCTCAATGAAATATAAATTAGGATGAAATTATATAAAAAATATTTCAACAAAACCATACTTTTTTGATTTCAAGTTGGGCTTGGTTAATAGAAATCCCAGGTGAAGTTTCCTCTTTTCCATAATCATAAAAATGATAATTATAAAGATTAATTCTACTAAATTATTAAATTTATATCTTTTTATATACAATGAGTTCTGATTGTGGTTATAAATCTTTATATACACTAATTTTATGACTATATCATAATTATAAAATATGAATTTTATAAATTTTAAAGGTTCATATAATATTGTTTTTTATATCAAATACTCATTTCAAAATAATATTTATTTAAAGGAAATTTAATGGTCAAATTTCTACGCATTAAACTATCCCCAACCCCTTTAAATAACTTTTTTCATAAAAATTCAAATTATCACATACAAAGGAAAATATATAGTGGGTCTAAAATTTTTAGACAACCTAAGATATAATTTTATAATATATATTAATCCTAAAAATAATAAACATATCATTTTACTCAAAGCATTATTACTCATATTTTTTTATTTCTCTAATAAATTGTGTTAAATATCCCTCATGAATGCCTAACATGGATCTTATAATAGAATTAGTTATCCAAGAGATATCATAATCAATATTTCAGTTATAGGTGATCAAGGATTAGTTTGAAATATTAAATTTAATTTCCATATAATCATAATTAATATTCGGCCTCATTGAAGATAAATAATCATTTTCTATACTCATATCAAATTCATTAAAATGACGAATTAATAATATCTACATGATGGAAACTCTCATAAACATCATATTTGGATAGAATAACTAGTAAATTATATTTTTAGGGATAATAAAATCCTTGGGGTAGTAATTTAATTCTTATATAAAACATAAAATATATAGTAAAATTTCATAAAAATCGAACAATTCACCAATAACTCTTATGCGACGGATAAGTGTTCCATAATTATGCTGACCCATTTCATATGTTTTCATAGAAGAGGTTATTGATTATTCATATGGTTGTATATATAACTAAGGTCTATTATCCTTATTCATCCTTGGGATAGAAAATTTATATTTATAATTTTAAAATCTTTTCATTTGAATAATTACAGTGTGGATGGTACTTTATTTGTGAATTTTTTACCTTCCATTATTTTATCTAAAATTTTTATCACTCTTGAATAATCAAGAGATACATTACTAATCCTTTTATAGTAGAAATATTTTTATCTTCTTTGGATTCATTCCCACATTGGATTTTTAAAACATTTTTGACCCCAACCATATTGAATCTTATTACCAAAATTTTCATTTTCACCTATAAATATATAAATCTCAAGTATTCCCTACATTAGAATGTTTTTTTTTATGGTAATAGTTATTAATCATACCTCATGATAGCTATTTGTGAATTAAATAAAGATTTAAAGATCTATATTCAACTACAATTGGTTGCTTATTGGGGTGGTAACCTCATTTCCCTTTGATTCCATAATTAAATCAACCCCATTTCTCTTTCCATTACATATAATAATGTTTATGAATGAGAATACAAAAAGTATTATTATTTTAAAATGAATTTAGAAACATGAAAAAATTCACTCAATAATGATGTGAATACATTGTGAATCTCTATGAATAATTCTAGGTTATCTGTGGATATAATTCTTCTATATTATCAAAAAACTTTATTTAGATATTACATCATGAAATTTAAACTTAATACTTTATTTTTGTTCCGAAAGAAAAAATGAATCCATAAAATCATATCCCACAAGAGTGTCAAAGTATGTTTGTAGTTAGGCTCCCATTTCAATAACTTACTTAATATCGAGTAAATAATTAAACTTACTATTCAAGGTTATTACCCCTAGGCCTCTCTACGCTATATCCTTCATTCACTAGACTATATATAGACAATAATTTCATATATTGGAAACCCAAAACACTATATTGTACCAATTTATCTGGATAATTTCTTATATTATTTCATATACCTTGATATTTCACTAATTTTCACTATGAATAATCTCTAAAAATATACAATCTATTAACCAAAATATAACCAAACTTTTCTTTGATACCAAGAAAGCCACTTAATACCCACACTCCTAGATGTGGAGCTATAAAAAATTAATTATAACTAGTATTGATACCATGTGAGCTCACATAATATATATATATATACATATATTTCAAAAATTTATTCATTTAATATAACAACAATTGTGAAATTTTTGAAAAATATATTTTATGGTTTTTGGATATTAGATATATAAGAATAATATTATGAATCTTTATCCATAATCACACCATACAAGACCCACTTCTGGAAATCTCCTAGGTTATTCTCATCTTAATAATCATGGTAATAAAAAAATAAGAAAATTGTGGGATAAAATTATTATTAAGGTAAATAATTATCAATGGGTTATTAAGTGATTTAACATAAGTCTCTATAAAAACATGATCATAGTAGGAATATCTTATTTAATATATCATAGAACAACAATAGTTTTTGTAAGGAATAATAGGGGAAATGTAATATAAAATAGTCAAGCATATATAATTTCATAAGAGTGTGGAATCATTAGAAAATAATTATTAACAATAGATAATTAAATATTCATATAAAATTGAAATGCTTCATATCAATAATCACAAGCACGCGAAATCATAAAATTGTTTGCAAGACCATCAATAATCACATCCATAAAAAAATCTTGTGAACCACACTACCCGTAATCATGTTAAGAATAATTTTTTCAGGGGAATGTATCTGAAATATTATAAAAAAATATAGATAAAAAATCAATCTAAAATAATTTCCACACAACTAACATGTGAACATAGTTATCTACTATCATTAAAAAATTGTGAAAAAATATTATATGATTTCATTTCCACCGAAAATTTTCATTAGATAATGATTTATTATACATTATATAATTAATTAGAGAGGTATATCAGAACAAATTTATCAATTTTGTGGAAAATGTGAGACAAATTGAATTATTAAATCATCACATGATAAAGAACACATATAATTCAAATTAGTTTCTTTTTAATTTTAAATTATATGACATTTCATGATTTAAAGAGTAGATTGTTTAATAAAAAAATAAACAAAATTTAATGAGTATTTAATAGTTTTATAAGAAGAACGATTCAATAAAAAATATTCCACTACAGTATGTGTAACACCCCGAGCTTCCACGATACGCTTCTCATTCAGTAATACAATAGCTTGCATTGTACGCAACTTCGAGTTCTAAAACACCGCGACTAATCAAAATAGCCGTTATGAATAGTAATAACCACTTTTTAAAATTATAGAAATTTTATATTTCAAAATGGACTTCATTTTTGTATTCCTAATATTGAAATTAGCCTATGTTGAATTTTTTGTAATTTTCTGAGAACTTCAAAATTTTTATGAATAGTGAAAAATACTTAAAACAACTTTTTTAATCAAAATAATTTATAGTGATAAATTATAATATTTGATGGTTTTAAAGTATAATTAGAATATATTTTTACCATTTTATCCAATGGTGGTCATTAGAATTAATTTAACATTGAAATTGGACATAAACAATTGCCAATCTTTTGATATAAATTGTTTCTTAAAAACACGCTATTTGTTGTGACAGCGGGAATTAATTATAAAATTAATTAATGCAACTAATATGTTTGGAATTTTGTAAAATAGAAATCATTTTTCAATTCGGAATATCAATTATAGCTTAGGGTGAAATTTTGGCCTTATTCTGAAAAACTTCAATTTTTGATGAATAGTGAAACCACTAAGTGGTTGTTAAATAACTGATTTTTCGTTTAAATGAAATATTACCACTTCTGTGATTTGATTTTCAAAAATCCGACATACATGGTTGTCATTAAGAAGTAAAATGTGGTTCAATGGGATAAAAATAATTTTTTGGTGAATAGTAACTTATTAAGTTCTTAATCGCGATTAGAGGTAATTAGTGTAGTTTAAGGTAAAAATAATGTTTTAATAATATGAGATGAGCTTGACACTTGTTCTACTCCTATTGGATGAGTCATGGCCGACCAAGACAACCCATGGGTCAACTTGGGGACCCCATGGAGCCACTTTAGTTAGAAAATGACAAAAACACCTTTTATTTAATGTTAAAGTAAAAAAATGACACAAACATAAAATGTTTTACTAAAACAATTTTTAAGTGGGGTTACACAAGTACAAATTTTGACTATAAATATTCATTGGAAAGATAAAAAGATTTCCTACATCATAGTAGTTTTTTTTATAATTTTTAGACATTAAATAAATTAAATTATTTATTACAGAATTATGATGCAGCGATGACCTCATTATTTAACGATTTAAATAAAATGAGAAGATAATGATAAATCCAAGGCTTAAACTTGTCCAAAGACTATTGGATGAAGATATTTCGAAACCTTATCACCTTAGCCTCGAATTATATAAGTGTGGGACCTTTAGAATCCGAAAATCATTGTGTAAATAATGTAACATTTCAATCTTTCCAAAAGTGCCCCTCCTCTCCACTTATAAAAGGCCCCCACCTCTCCCACCTTATTCACACCTTCAAGCCATTTGGCTCGGCCAACCTCTGCCCAAATACTATCCCAACTTCCCCCTCTTACTCCTAGAAGCCTCACTTTGGGCAGAACTCTTCCCAAGGAAGCCTTTGGCTCAAATCAAAAAGAGTTACCCGATTTTGAGGTAATGTCTTTTCTAATGTTGTTTTGTTTTATTTTTCTTCTCCAACCCCCTAAACTCTTTTTATTCATTTCTTTTGTAACAACACCAGTATCCTCAATATACTAGGATGTTGTTATAATAAGTATTCGAGCTACACTTACACACACCTACATCTAATGGTTAATGAACATGCGGTTTCTGTGGATGGCGAATTTCTGCCTCACGAAACGATGATTGTTCAACACTCATATAACACCTTCAAAGGTGGCCATTAAGATGTCACTATTTTTATATATGATATATAATATGTTTATGTTTTTCTTATGCTTCCTTATTTCTCATTTATGGCATACTTTATGGTTTCCATTATGGGTAAAACACGATATCTTCATTTTAGGAAGCGCGGACTACCGCCCCCTGAAAGTGATTTGATTCGTTAATACCATATGTGGGATGTGTGAAGGATAAAGTTAATGATATTATATATGTTATTATACTGGAATTATAATATACTCTCATATCATTATGATTCCATTCCAGAAAATATGAAATAGAAATGGAAGTAGCGTTCATGCGTACGTACGGCTTACCGTCTCCATGAACGGTGCATTTCATTTCTTACCTCTAAATGTGATGTAATATTATAAATGAATGTATGTACTGGATATATATGACATATATGATATCTACATCATGAATACCATTCTGGATATAATGAACCATTGACCAAATTAACAACATGTAAGTGTAAGAAGCCTATTTTTGACTTAAGAACCAAATACCGACAAAATGAACATTATTAACTTAAATAATTACATAATGTTCATATCATTGTAATAAGTGATATAATAAGGATAATGAAGTTGAAAATGGTTCTTAATAAGGTATATATTAACTCTAGTTTATTATTCAGGAGGTTAAAGAACGGTTGAGTCAAGTCAGACACGAGGTAAGGGAACTTCTTAACCAAATTTTCGTTCTTTGGGTTAATATCCTACTTTCAAATTATGTCATGATATTATTATGTCATATCCTGTATTTGTACATTATTTATGTGTACTTGTAGTGAATACACATAATAGATCTATTTTATTTTAAAAATGATCTTTGTAAGGGAACTTCTTAACCCAATTTCCATTCTTTGGGTTAATCTCCTACTTTCAAATTATGTCATGATGTTATTATGTCCTATTTTGTATTTTTTACTTTCTTTATGTGTACCTATAGTGAATACACATAATATATCTATTTTATTTTAAAAATGATCTTTTTAAGGACTTCGTCTCAATCTCCTTTCATTGAGGCATATTTTGTTTTATACACAAATTTCTTTTATACGGTGTATAAACCCCTTTGACTTTTACGTTTATTCAAAAGGAATCTTTTTATATGAAGCATTTTTCTAAACGACAAAAGGGAATGTTTTTCTTTCCGTACTTATGCGGCGACAATGACTTCTCCGCCGCCGTGACCATTATTTGAGTTTCGGCTTCCTCTACAAGCCATCATTTTTTTTAATGAAAAATAAATACAAAGTTTTAACTTTCTTTTATTTTGGTATTGAAAATGGTTTTGAAAGCGTTTTTATCATATCAAAGTGTTGTATTGATATCTTGTGATTGAAATGTGGAAATGTTATGTTTCCTTTATGCATGTTTTATGTGATACGATTATGTTATGGTTTATGATATGTTTAAACCTATTCATATGAGGAATGTATTGGACTTAATAAGTGACGGGTGGAGCCCGCTATAGCTCCTCGATGCATCGGTAGGTCTCATGAGACAACTAGACGTGGAATTGGCCGAGGCCCTTTCCCAATTTGATTTATGGTTTTGGCCGAGGCCTTAATCATTTTAGACGTCTTGGCCGAGGCCTTGACAAAATGTTTCAGAATGTCCGGCATTATACATTCCATCATTATGAAAGTGGTTATTGATATTACATGTGATTATTCGACCAGTAGAATATCCATGTGAAGAAGTAAATGGCATTATCTCATTTTACTTTTGCCATATTATGTTGAAGTTCATGTTTAAGAGGCTTTTGTTTTGTTATACATTGCCTTAAATGTTAATGTTTATTTATGAAAGCTTCCGCATTATTGTTATCCTTACTGAGCATTTGAGCTCACCCCTTTCAATGTTTAAAAATTTTCCAGGTTGTGAAGAAGTATTTTATGACTGACTTGCAAGAATAATCAGTGAAGATATGAGTGTGGAATATGAAGACCATGTTTTTTTGTAGTTTGTTTAATTTTGATGTAATGAAAGACTTATGAATGTATCTAGTGTTTCCAAGGCTACTAAACTAATCGGTCTTTCGAGACTTGATCTTTTGGGATCATGCCAATGTTACGAAGTAATGCACCGGCTCTGGGTAGCTGGGGTCGGGGCGTTACAGTTGGTATCAGAGGCAGTTTAGTACTAACCTTGGAAGCTAGATGTAGATAAACTCTGATTAGAACGCATAGCCCAAAGATAGGCTTCGAGGATTAGTATAGAAGAACTTCCTAGAATTTTGGTATTATAGAGATGTTATGACTTTTCCGAGCAATACATCCCTGTCTGGATACGAGCAGGTAGAGGCGGCTCTGGCACAGATGTACCTAGGGGTAAAACCCGAAAACACCGCTTTGAGCTAGACTCGAACGGGAACTGGTGCACGACAACGGGCCTTGCTGCACTCTTGGTTACGACACTCCCGGGGGATATGCTTAGGATAATTCTCATTTTATTTACAAACCACTATGAAGGGTTATGAGTATATACTTTCTCAAAGAAAACATTTCTTTTTATGATTATGGATTATATCCATAAATAGTTCAATTTATGTTAAGTGTTTTATAAGTATGGAATTATGTATTTTGATTCATAAACTAATCTAGTTTATGCCATTGTTTAGAAATGGCGCCTAGTGGAAGGAATGGAAACCGTATCAATGCACGCACTCCGTGTAGGAATTGCCCTCCTACTCAGGATAATTATGGTGGAGCTAGTGATACAACTGGTGCTGATCAGCTTCTCACCGTACTGGGACAACTCACGCAGGTTATGAATAACAACCTTACTTGTATGGAGCACCCTGATCCGCAACGTGGAGGATCAATGCTAGATCGTTTCATGAGGCAACAACCACAAACCTTTAATGGGAGTACAAATCCTATAGTAGCTGAGCAATGGATAAATTCCTTAGAGAAAATATTCCATGCCTTGGGGAGTAGTGAAAGGGAGAAGGTTGTCATGGCAGTTTACCGCCTCACTGGAGATGCCGATCAGTGGTGGTCGCTGATTCAAAACACAAAGGAAGATGATGACGTATCGAATATGAAATGGAGGGAGTTCAAAGATCTTTTCTTAGAAAAATACTTTCCTCGTGACCATCGAGCAGATATGGAAAGGCAATTTCTGAGTCTGAGGCAGAAGGAGGATGAGAATGCCGCAAAGTATGAGGCTAACTTTACAAGGTTAGCGAGGCATGCTGCCGATTATATACGTAACCCAAGGAGTAAGATTGACCGTTTCTTTGATGGGTTAAAACCATTTCTCCGTCGAGCTTTGGTATCACAACCCTTCTCATCATACGAAGATATTGTCTCGTGTGCTATCAAGACAGAAAAGGAATTCTCTAAGTCTTATGACAACAAAGTAAAGCAAGAGAAGAAGAGAACGGTGGAACAAGAGACAGATAAAGGGAAAAAGGGAAAGAAGGATTTTCCATTATGTGATAATTGTGGGAAGAATCACCCTGGTACTTGCCTAAAAGGAATGGGAGTTTGTTATAAATGTGGAGAAAAGGGTCACCAGGCTCGTGATTGTAAGGGAAAGAAAGAGGCTGTCAAAGTTGAATGCTACAATTGTAGAGAAATGGGTCATTATGCAAATGAATGTCCTAAGCATCAGGGAAACTTACCTCAGAAAAGGCCAAGGGATCAAGGACAATCATATGTTGTTACTACGGTTGAAGCAGAATAACTAATGTATTGGTGCTTTTGGACTCAAGGATTATATTCTGGTTATAAGTATAATGTAATATATATATATGGATTGTACTGCGGTACTTTTTGATTTCAGTAAGGTTTTAATATGATTAAGGTAATCATATTTTTAGTATGTGACAATAAGAGAAACTTTTCTTTGTTTGGGGAATCTGATGTTACAATTGATTTTGGAATTTAGAGACCTTTTAGAGAATGTCTGGATGAAGGTATTTTGGATAACTATAAAGGTTGGAATGGATTAAGTTGAACTTTGGATAGTATTGTTTAAGGTTAAAAAATTTATGAAGATTATTTTTGGAATATTATGATACTATAGTTTTAGGAAAAGGACAACCTGCAGGGTGGGGCATAACCCGTCGCGTCGGACAAAGCTGGAGGAATCGAACCCACAATCATAGTGCGACAGGTCTTTATTTCCTACCACTAGCCTACAGGAAGTCCCTGGTTATTACAAAATAGTTTTACTGATCTAAATGGTATGTGTTAACATTTGGAACCTTATAAAATTAGGATAAATAGAATATTTTTGAGTTCCGTTACCATTTGGAGTAAAAGTTGGGTTTGTGATAAAAATTTATTAACGAATGAAAGTATACATAACAAGTATGTATATTCCCTTAAGTTCTTAGTAAATCTCATAAATAAATTCCTCAACATTATAAAAGGTAACTTAAAACAAAAATGTTGTCGGTTAACTTTTCCAACTGGGGATTCAATGACCGTTTAACCAATCACAAGTTTGTGATTTTCTTATCGTTAAACATTCTCCTAATCCTGTTTTCTATAACTCTCCATCAGACCTTGATGGTTTGTTTCTCCTCCATATCCATATTTTCATAGAATCCTATAATGGGCTATATCGGGTGACCTTTGTACTTATCCTGCTTTCTTTTAATGTTATATATTTATTAACCTTATTTTCGATGTGGGTTTTCCTCAAAGGTATTTTCTCTTTTCAACCTTGTATTTTCCAAGAAAAATTTCAAATTGCGAGGACGCAATTTATTGAAGGAGGGGAGAATGTAACACCCCGAGCTTCCACGATACGCTTCTCATTCAGTAATACAATAGCTTGCATTGTACGCAACTTCGAGTTCTAAAACACCGCGACTAATCAAAATAGCCGTTATGAATAGTAATAACCACTTTTTAAAATTATAGAAATTTTATATTTCAAAATGGACTTCATTTTTGTATTCCTAATATTGAAATTAGCCTATGTTGAATTTTTTGTAATTTTCTGAGAACTTCAAAATTTTTATGAATAGTGAAAAATACTTAAAACAACTTTTTTAATCAAAATAATTTATAGTGATAAATTATAATATTTGATGGTTTTAAAGTATAATTAGAATATATTTTTACCATTTTATCCAATGGTGGTCATTAGAATTAATTTAACATTGAAATTGGACATAAACAATTGCCAATCTTTTGATATAAATTGTTTCTTAAAAACACGCTATTTGTTGTGACAGCGGGAATTAATTATAAAATTAATTAATGCAACTAATATGTTTGGAATTTTGTAAAATAGACATCATTTTTCAATTCGGAATATCAATTATAGCTTAGGGTGAAATTTTGGCCTTATTCTGAAAAACTTCAATTTTTGATGAATAGTGAAACCACTAAGTGGTTGTTAAATAACTGATTTTTCGTTTAAATGAAATATTACCACTTCTGTGATTTGATTTTCAAAAATCCGACATACATGGTTGTCATTAAGAAGTAAAATGTGGTTCAATGGGATAAAAATAATTTTTTGGTGAATAGTAACTTATTAAGTTCTTAATCGCGATTAGAGGTAATTAGTGTAGTTTAAGGTAAAAATAATGTTTTAATAATATGAGATGAGCTTGACACTTGTTCTACTCCTATTGGATGAGTCATGGCCGACCAAGACAACCCATGGGTCAACTTGGGGACCCCATGGAGCCACTTTAGTTAGAAAATGACAAAAACACCTTTTATTTAATGTTAAAGTAAAAAAATGACACAAACATAAAATGTTTTACTAAAACAATTTTTAAGTGGGGTTACACAAGTCCAAATTTTGACTATAAATATTCATTGGAAAGATAAAAAGATTTCCTACATCATAGTAGTTTTTTTTATAATTTTTAGACATTAAATAAATTAAATTATTTATTACAGAATTATGATGCAGCGATGACCTCATTATTTAACGATTTAAATAAAATGAGAAGATAATGATAAATCCAAGGCTTAAACTTGTCCAAAGACTATTGGATGAAGATATTTCGAAACCTTATCACCTTAGCCTCGAATTATATAAGTGTGGGACCTTTAGAATCCGAAAATCATTGTGTAAATAATGTAACATTTCAATCTTTCCAAAAGTGCCCCTCCTCTCCACTTATAAAAGGCCCCCACCTCTCCCACCTTATTCACACATTCAAGCCATTTGGCTCGGCCAACCTCTGCCCAAATACTATCCCAACTTCCCCCTCTTACTCCTAGAAGCCTCACTTTGGGCAGAACTCTTCCCAAGGAAGCCTTTGGCTCAAATCAAAAAGAGTTACCCGATTTTGAGGTAATGTCTTTTCTAATGTTGTTTTGTTTTATTTTTCTTCTCCAACCCCCTAAACTCTTTTTATTCATTTCTTTTGTAACAACACCAGTATCCTCAATATACTAGGATGTTGTTATAATAAGTATTCTAGCTACACTTACACACACCTACATCTAATGGTTAATGAACATGCGGTTTCTGTGGATGGCGAATTTCTGCCTCACGAAACGATGATTGTTCAACACTCATATAACACCTTCAAAGGTGGCCATTAAGATGTCACTATTTTTATATATGATATATAATATGTTTATGTTTTTCTTATGCTTCCTTATTTCTCATTTATGGCATACTTTATGGTTTCCATTATGGGTAAAACACGATATCTTCATTTTAGGAAGCGCGGACTACCGCCCCCTGAAAGTGATTTGATTCGTTAATACCATATGTGGGATGTGTGAAGGATAAAGTTAATGATATTATATATGTTATTATACTGGAATTATAATATACTCTCATATCATTATGATTCCATTCCAGAAAATATGAAATAGAAATGGAAGTAGCGTTCATGCGTACGTACGGCTTACCGTCTCCATGAACGGTGCATTTCATTTCTTACCTCTAAATGTGATGTAATATTATAAATGAATGTATGTACTAGATATATATGACATATATGATATCTACATCATGAATACCATTCTGGATATAATGAACCATTGACCAAATTAACAACATGTAAGTGTAAGAAGCCTATTTTTGACTTAAGAACCAAATACCGACAAAATGAACATTATTAACTTAAATAATTACATAATGTTCATATCATTGTAATAAGTGATATAATAAGGATAATGAAGTTGAAAATGGTTCTTAATAAGGTATATATTAACTCTAGTTTATTATTCAGGAGGTTAAAGAACGGTTGAGTCAAGTCAGACACGAGGTAAGGGAACTTCTTAACCCAATTTTCGTTCTTTGGGTTAATATCCTACTTTCAAATTATGTCATGATATTATTATGTCATATCCTGTATTTGTACATTATTTATGTGTACTTGTAGTGAATACACATAATAGATCTATTTTATTTTAAAAATGATCTTTGTAAGGGAACTTCTTAACCCAATTTCCATTCTTTGGGTTAATCTCCTACTTTCAAATTATGTCATGATGTTATTATGTCCTATTTTGTATTTTTACTTTCTTTATGTGTACCTATAGTGAATACACATAATATATCTATTTTATTTTAAAAATGATCTTTTTAAGGACTTCGTCTCAATCTCCTTTCATTGAGGAATATTTTGTTTTATACACAAATTTCTTTTATACGGTGTATAAACCCCTTTGACTTTTACGTTTATTCAAAAGGAATCTTTTTATATGAAGCATTTTTCTAAACGACAAAAGGGAATGTTTTTCTTTCCGTACTTATGCGGCGACAATGACTTCTCCGCCGCCGTGACCATTATTTGAGTTTCGGCTTCCTCTACAAGCCATCATTTTTTTTAATGAAAAATAAATACAAAGTTTTAACTTTCTTTTATTTTGGTATTGAAAATGGTTTTGAAAGCGTTTTTATCATATCAAAGTGTTGTATTGATATCTTGTGATTGAAATGTGGAAATGTTATGTTTCCTTTATGCATGTTTTATGTGATACGATTATGTTATGGTTTATGATATGTTTAAACCTATTCATATGAGGAATGTATTGGACTTAATAAGTGACGGGTGGAGCCCGCTATAGCTCCTCGATGCATCGGTAGGTCTCATGAGACAACTAGACGTGGAATTGGCCGAGGCCCTTTCCCAATTTGATTTATGGTTTTGGCCGAGGCCTTAATCATTTTAGACGTCTTGGCCGAGGCCTTGACAAAATGTTTCAGAATGTCCGGCATTATACATTCCATCATTATGAAAGTGGTTATTGATATTACATGTGATTATTCGACCAGTAGAATATCCATGTGAAGAAGTAAATGGCATTATCTCATTTTACTTTTGCCATATTATGTTGAAGTTCATGTTTAAGAGGCTTTTGTTTTAGTTATACATTGCCTTAAATGTTAATGTTTATTTATGAAAGCTTCCGCATTATTGTTATCCTTACTGAGCATTTGAGCTCACCCCTTTCAATGTTTAAAAATTTTCCAGGTTGTGAAGAAGTATTTTATGACTGACTTGCAAGAATAATCAGTGAAGATATGAGTGTGGAATATGAAGACCATGTTTTTTTGTAGTTTGTTTAATTTTGATGTAATGAAAGACTTATGAATGTATCTAGTGTTTCCAAGGCTACTAAACTAATCGGTCTTTCGAGACTTGATCTTTTGGGATCATGCCAATGTTACGAAGTAATGCACCGGCTCTGGGTAGCTGGGGTCGGGGCGTTACAGTATGATCATATGAGGATGAATAAACAACTCGAAGTAAAATTGGAAAGGGTATTTGGATAACATTAATTAACATTGATGTAAGGAGAATAGGTAATGGATTACTTATGAAAATATAATTTTCAAGGAGTAAAAATCAATACTCTTTCAAATATGGTACAAAAAGAAATTTCAATAATATATCATTGAAATAAAATAATTTTAATCTATAGGAAATATTTATTTGAAGATAAAATTTTATAGAAAAGGAAATTTTTTCCCATTTTTCATAAACCATTATAAAATCTCACATTATAAAGGAATTTAACACAACTTATCATAAAAAGTGGAAAATAGAAATATGAAGATATACTTAATTAGTATGTATTTGGGTTTCTAAATAATTATAACATTAGGGTGAAGAAAAAATATTGACATGGAGGATGAATAGACTTTATAGTGTATAAGAACTATTCAAAACAAAATCAAACTTTTATGAGAAAGAAATTTGTTTAGAAATATTATTTGGATTAATTTTTTTTATTTACAAGTGTTATAATGTAATGTTTTTTATATAATAAAATATTATTGAGGAGGAATCTAATAATATGATAATTTATTTAATAATGTAACATTGTGTATCAAATGGTTATTTAAGTTAACAAAATCCCATAAATCATTAATAATAATTTAATCAGTGTAGTCCTAAAAAATAAAACATAAAAAGAGTTTTAAATACATTTAATTTTAATAAATGAATCACATACCTAATCTATAATAATATATATATATACTTAAAAAAATAAAATAATTGGTGATTAGGGAATAGGTGTTAGGAAATTAAAATCTAGACAAGAAAAACACTAACATTTTGCTCTTGAATTCCAAAAAATCACATTAAACTCTTCTATAACAAACATATCAATATGGGTAACATATTTTAATTAATTATTAATCAATTATCCTTTATAATACTCAATTATATTAATGTATTATGTGTTAATTTTTTATTTATATTTTATTTTCATCATCAAAATTTATATAGTTTTATTATTTCATGCATGAATTATAATGATGATGTTGATACCCATTATTTGATTAGTTTTTAATAATTAATAGTTGAATAAATTTTTAAATTATATAAATTTTAATGATTTCTAAGGATCTAATTTCTATATAAGAAAGTTTACGTCATTATTACTAAACACATTATCTTTATCGAACTTGTTTCTGTAATTTTATGTGAAAATTTTTTTATATTTCAATAATTTGTTAAATATGAATATAATCATTAAAGAACGGTAATAATATCATAAAAATAATTATAATTCATTAAATTAATTATTTTAATCATTCATCAATTGTGTTGATAATAAATGTAAAATGTTGTTCCATGAAGGTGGTAGGTCGCTTGTACACACAGATAATGACTTTAATTTCAACAGAATCGATAGATGTAATTGGTATAATTTTATTTTTAGAATATTTTTCACATAATAAAAACCATATATATTCATTAAATAACATTGTTTAAAGATAAATTTAACTATATAATTAAAAATAAAAAAAATTCAATCATGGAGGTGGTAGTTTAGATGTACACAAAGTCGACATATTTACATTCTCTTAAGAGATGTGATGAAAGTAAAGGGTGCTTTTTCAATCAATATATTACCTTATTAGTATTCTAAAAAAGATTATTCTATGAGTTTATAATGCTAGAATTTTATTTGTGGTATTATAATATTAACAAAACAAATATACATGGAAATGAGTGATTTAGATATTTTTAACTTACTCTTTGAAATAAAACATTTAAAAATTAGATTAAGAAATTAAAGGGTGGTATTTGGTAGAGATAAGTACCACTAAGATTTATGTATGAGTATTCTAATGGTATTTTGGAAGTAAATTTTAAAACGGTATTTAATGTGAGGATAAGAGGTGTGGTGGAAGGACCCATCAATAAGTTTGAGGAGTGACATTTTTTTAATTTGAGATACACTATTAAAAAAAGTTGATGAAAAATAGGAAAACAATGAATAAGGGTGAGGCTTGATCAAATAAATATTTAACCAATCAATTTCAAAGATTTTTTTAGGATGTGATAATTCTTATACCCCATATATTCCACCATTTTTTCCATTTTTAATTTTATCGAGGCAAGTAATATTTACCTCAGAAATTAATTTTTTAAGAATAATAGTAAAATAGTTCTTCTAACAGAATATGAAAATTAATATTCAAAAAACTAATTTAATTTTAATAATATAAATTTTATAAATTTGGTAAAAATTAATTCTAAAAATAAATTATAGTGAATTAAAAAAAAACTTATTGAACAATATAAAACATAAGTTCTGAAATATCAAATATTTGTTTATAAATTAATAATTTTTTAAAAATTTATAATTTAAAATAAATATATCAAATTTGGTCAGTAAAATGGATTCATAAATTTTTAAACTATTCTTAATTACTAATTAATCCATAAATGTCATGGTATTTGTAGAAACATAATTTTTTACTATTCAATGAAAAATCATTATTTTTTGAATAGTCAAAAAACAATAATCATCGGATAATATTGCAATACTAAATCAAACAAATGGAGATATATTATCATACTATGTTATTTTAATTTATTAATTCCAATTTTAAATGTACTCAAAAAAATAATTACAACTGTTTTAAAAGAAAATGAATTTTAAAAATGTTAACTATTATTGTACATATTTCATATCAATTAATAATTTAATAACTTGTAATATATGGGTTTATATATATATATAAAAATATATTCATTATTTAAAAATAGTCTTTTTAATTTATTTAGATAAGCATTACGTATTGTTTGGGAAAAAATCGTTGAAAAAAATCCGTTAACAATTATCATATTAATTAAAATTAATATTAGTATCTTATTTTTATACCTAAAAATTAAATTTACATTATTATATAATATGGAAATTATGTTAAATAATAGTTTTATCATTTTATATGATTTTTTTCAATTTTATAAAAACAAATTTTAATGTAAGTGTGTCTGACACATAAATGTAATTTTTCTGAAAATTATATCTTGTAAGCATAAATTTAATTGATTACATTCCTGATAATAAAAAATGGATGGATGATAACTTATTTATTTTATATAATATCAATATATTTTAATGAGGTAGTAATTTGAATATATTATAATGACATTCATATGGAATGAAAATAATTTCTTAAAATGTGTTTTATTGAATAAAATGACATCATTAGTTATTTAGATTCCCTAATTAAAAATTATAAATCAATTATAATTAGAAACAAAAAATTTATTTCCCTAAATATGAAATTTAAAATTTATAATAATAATTTTGATATACATGAATAAAAAAATATAATAATAATTACATGTTTATATCATCTAATTCTACTTACATAGACCCTCATGACCTCAATGTAAGACTAAAGGGTAATATTAGCTCTACTTTCTTTTGTGGGTTGTGTTTCAATTAACGTATATCTAATAGAAAATTCATTATATTTAAAAAATATCAGTAAAGATGTTAATAAATAGTAATTTATTAGAGTTCATATTTGGATTAATTTATAAAAACCCTACTGAAGTGACCAATCTTCTGATATTGGGAAAATAAAATTCACAAGGAAGAATTATTGCACCTATTTACATTTCAGTCCATTTTCTAAAAATATTTCAAAATTTGGTAACTTTTATTTAAACCCTCTAATTTAAATTCTAGTTTTTTTGAAGAATAAATTCTAGTTTATAATGATCCAATTTACTAATTTTATTTTAAAGTTCCATGGTTTTATTTTAGCAAGGCGTTTTATCTGAAACATGATATCCAACATATTTATAACTTTAAAAATAAACCATGGCTAAAATTTAAATGAATTGCATTCTCCCTTACCATAAAAATATGCCATGCATGTTCAATTTTAATTATCATATACTAATTAAAATAGATTATGGGTTTAAAATATAAATATGTTTGTAGATATAATTTATATAGAGATATTGGCCTTAAAAATATAGGAAGCAAATTTTTTTTTATCAAAATAGGATTATCCCTAATATTAATTTTCCCCATTCATTTGATCTAAAAATACACTATAATTGGGTAACATAAATACTATAATATAATTAGTTTTACTAGAAATTTCATAGTCATCATTTCAGTGATATATTTTTATTTTTTGTTTAGAAATTTGAATTTTGATTTTTCTATTTTGGTAATTAATATGGGTTAATATTAAGATAGATAATCGACATTAAAAAAAAATTAAAATTATTCTCATGGAAGAATTAATAATATTTTAAAAACTAAATTTAAAACAACATAAAATAATGTTTTAAATTAATATTATACATGATAAATTTATTAACAATCATCAGTAAGAATTAACTAAATTGTGAAGTGCAATAAAAATTGTATCTAAATGTGATAGTTATAACCTAATCATTAATAAGGTGAAAAATTTGGAAAAACTACATCATACAAAATATACATAAAGCATTTATATATTGAAAATGACAAGATTAATTTAGAATAAACAAGTTTTTTATTTCTAGTAAATTCATTTTTTGAATAAAAAAATATGATATCATCAAAAATAAATTTATCATATTTTCTACTTTGATATTATAATAAATATATATTTATTTTAAATTATTATTTTAAAAAATGAATATAATTTTTCAAATAAATATTTCAATATTTCATTATGGTAAATTTTTTATATTTTTATCTAATGACTAATTTTTAACTTACTATTGAGAAATAAAATTCTATAAAACTATAATAAATATCTATTAAATAAAATGAATAAAAAAAATTTTGTTGCCAATTAGATAATATTGTAACAAAATTACTAATTATTTATAATGAATATAATTAATTATATTGGAAAATTAATTACTCTTATTTTTTTAATAAGATAATTTTTGGGCCTAAAAAATGATTTTTCTAAAATGATTTGTTGTCTTATCGTTTTGTTTTTATCACAATAAATTTAATTAATAAACATTTAATATTAATTATAATTAAATTGGTATATTATATATTCTCTAAAATATTTTTACATTCATCTAATAATAATTTATATTTAATGGGTGAGTTAAAACTCAACAATCTTCTTAAAATGCATTTTTTTTCAAAAAAGGGATTCTTTGGTGTTTTACATGATTAAATAAAAATTAACTATTTCCTTAATATAAAATTAATTTTAACAACTTGGTACCAATAATTTGAATCATAATTTCAAGGTATTTTAATGATTAAATATTAATTCATGGTCATATTGAATAATAAACATAGTATAAATATGTTGAAATGGTTAAGGTTAAAAAGGGTATACCTTAGCTTTTTTTGGGATATAATTGAATTTATTCTAAATAAACTCGTCTAATTATTATTTGATAAGGATATTTAGATCCAATATTATCATAAATTATAATCCTTTCTAGTTTTTATGCATTATACATTAGAAATTCATTAGTTATATTTAAATATTTAATGTAATTCCAACTATTCCTTCTCCTAACATTTAAAAGGGAACCTCATATCCTACCATTTTGAAGAAATTAAATCCTTATTGATTTTCAATAACTGAAAAAAAATTATTATTTTCCTTTAATTTGTCTTAGATCCCCAAGTCTTATTCTAAAAAATCATTCAAGGCCTATATTTTAAGCAAAATTAGGTATCTCAAAGAAGTAGTTTAAATCTTAACCGATATATTTCAATTTCATTTCTTCATCCTCCTTATCGAAACCAATTGTATCCACAATAAAATGATGAATACGAAAACATCCAATATATTGAGACAATATTATTATCATAAAACAATCATTTTCTAGCTCCTTTCTATGAAATTAGAAATAAATATATCAGTTGTGCGTACTGGTGAACTACCGCCTCCACATAGCAATAGTATTAATTTTTCATCCCCACCTAACAATTATCAGTTTAATAATGGTTTAATGTATATATATATACATACATATATTATATTTATGATAAATTTATGATTATTTAATTAAAAAAATTATCAATCATACAAATATTATTTTCATCAGAAAATAAAAATAGGGTTCTTGGGTACATACGAACAACCTTCTCCATTAACAGTTTAATTAAATTTTCAATCACAAAAAAATTATGGATGCTTATAAATATTTTTATAATTAATATATCTAATATATACACCACTATTAACATTATATTAATTATTGAACCAATATCATAATGCAACGATCATAATCCCCGAATCAGATCATCCATGAAATTTGAAATAGTTATCACCTTTGACATTAATTTTTGTAATGAATTGTTCACAAATAGGTGATAAGATGTTAAAAGTAAAACATGAAAGGTATAATAAGTATGAATATGTTTCGAGTATTTTTTTTTAAAAATTTAATTTTCTATATATTATTTTTGATCAAGAATAAACAATGTCAGACTAGAGGTAATGTTTTTTTGTTATAATATCACTTTTTACCAGGATTATATATGACTAAATTTTATAGTGATGAAATTATACAATCCAAATCTACCAAATTATATGAAATTTATTCTAATTAGGTAATTATTTTAAATAAAAATATTCATTTTTATTTTCCTCTTTCATGGTAATTAAACGATTTAAAGAATGTTTTTAAGGAAAACAAATTTTATCTCTCTCTTTAGTAAAAAATATTTTCATTCTTGTCAATTTATTACTTATAATATTTTTAGGAATGTTTTTTTATTATACCAAAATTTTCTAAATTCATATTTACTAATTTTTTATTCTTTATAATAAATTTTAAAATGCATCATCTTGTTATTTATCAAATGACACGATTTTTACCAAATGTGTGAATGAAATATTAGTTTTAAAAAACATGAAATAAAGAAATTTTCCTATTTCACAAATAATGCTTTTTTTATGAGTCCTTTATATGATGACCTATTTGTATTAAAATATTTTTTTTATATTCTAGAAAATCTTATATTCTAAATATGTGATTTAGAAATTAAAAGGGGATTTTACTCAAGAATGTTTTCAATTATATTTTAAAATAATTATTTATCTATGATAACATCCACTAATTAAACATGCCTAACTGAGGATATGATTATGTAATATCAAACTTATTCTTCCTCTATATGGTTCATGATTACGATTATGATATATTAAGGAAACCTATTTTCATTTCCATGGGTTAAGTTATTCTGAAATGGTATATTCAATCATGAAATTTTGGAATATATATAGATGGATTAGAATTATAGAAATGGAGGATATATTAATTAACTCAATGTAATTAGAAAATGAATAATATTTTATAAACTAAAAGGATAAATTGTAGGTTATCTTAAGTGAAAATTTAGTTATAATAATTTTAATTAAAATCCAAAATTAGGTACACTATTTGTTAATCGAAGAATAACATCTGATGAGTGTCTTGGATGGTAACCTTCACATTATATCCCTATGATCATGGTTATTCCACACATTATGCAACTATTAAATGAATAATTTTATGAAAATAGAATTTTTTTCATGTTTTATGGTATTTTATTTCTTTACATTATGTCAACTTGGTTAAATATCCTGAGGGGGGTGTGAAATAGGTATGACAGATTAAAATTTCCTCCACTTCAGATATTGTTTTCTTATTATAAAAATAAAATTTCTATCTCTTTGTCATTGAAAAGTATGAACATAATTTAAATCATGCACAAGAAATAGAAATTTTTACTTATTTTACCCTCACTAGGCTATGTCTAAGGAGAATACAATGACGGTGTGCCTATGTACCAAATTCACTAAGGATCACTGCTAATAATTAGTGAAATGTTTGGGTTATATATTCTACTCATTTTTTATAGATTTTAAGGTTGAAAATATTTTATGAACATGTAGGTCTCTTCATTTGGATGAATACTTCAACCACAACATTAGGTATATGTTTTGTTGAAGTCCCATTTTCTCCAGCCAATGAATTCCACTGGGTACAGTTAGATACAAGAAAATAATTTTGCAAACTAATTTGAAGCATTTTCAAGCTTCCTTGAGTGTTTCAAGAACAACTTTCTCCTCACATGTACTGTTTATTCGGTATAGTACTTAGAAAACCTCTTCCGCATAACAATTCTGCTTCCACAAACCACCCTTTGTCCGCAGACTGCCTCTACCTTCGCTATCTCATACCGCCTCCATGTACCAACTCTATGAACCTCCTGAGCAAATCACACTTTTCCTTTTAATTGTTCTCTGTTCATGGATTGCCTTCACTTTTGAATATCGTCTATCCTATGTGTACCAAACATCCTTCTTCGTGTATCAGAACTCCTACTCCATGTATTATTTCCATTGGAGGTTTGAGTTCCTTGAAAAACCATCAGATGAATTTCTTCCACACACACCACATCTCCTCACGAAAATCATCCTCACAAACCACTTTCATATTTCACCAAATTCCTAGAGTAAATAGATGTTATATGATTATATTCTCTCATGCTTATATTAAGTGGTGTGATGACCCGTCCCTCAGGGCATGTGCCGTGACTACCCCATGCCTTCCCTCCAAAGGCCAGTGGATGTCGACTTGCACTGGAATGGAATATTCCTATAATGGGAAGGAATTACCTATAAACCTGTGCAAACACACAGACTAGAATTTAACAAGAAGAAACTAATTAGTAACTACTGTAGTTAAAGTTTGCTGAATGTAAAGCGCTGAAATTCAATCCCAACCATAAAATTATAAGTACAACAAAAAATTACAATACAACTGAAAAAAAAGAAATATCTCTCGGGTCATCCTCCTAGGATCCTACCTGAAGGGTAGGTACATATCACCTCCTTAGCACTCCAAGTCCACCCGTCTCCTCCACGTACCGCTTGGTCTTAGCTTCCTTAAACCTCATCCCATCTTCTTGACATCTGGAAAAAACACAACACAGTGCGGGAAAAGCCCGTGCAGGGGTGAGTGAAAAAATACCTAGTAGGGACCCCGAGACCCCCAAAGGTCTCTAGAAATTCCAGAAATTAAGAACCACAAATAATGATCTTAATCAAAAAACACAAGCAATAAACACAGCTCAATTAGAGTCTCATTTCAAACTAGGTTTTCAGTGAATTTTATAAGTACAAATGATTAGTTACGAAGCTAGATCATCTTACTCTATCAAGAGGAATAGCTGCTGACCATACTAAGTCTGACCCACAAAGGATTGATAGGTAACTAACCCCCGTAATGACTCACAGAGGATCAGTATATCACTGAACCACGACAGACCACTCTAAGGATGGTCCTCATTGGGCCACGAGGTGCTGATCAACACATGACCGCTAGGTGCTGATCCACACAGGACCACTAGTTTCTGAACCACAATGGGTTGCTTGGTGTTGACCCACACAGGATCACTTAGTAATAACCTCTGTATGATCTATCTCCAACATCTGCCTCACTACCAGCCACTAGATTCCCACTCATAGCACGCTTGATTCTGTGAGAACCGCTCCTCAAGCCATCGTTCATATATCAACCAACATGAATCTCCACAAAGGGGTAACCCAAAAAACCTCCATGTTGTAAGGGTTCCAACGTGACAGATGACACGTCAATCGGACGCCCGATCTGTGAGTTATAAGCATTTTAGTTTCGAGGTCTCGTTTGGTTTTGGGTTTGATCCAACCCAAACATACTCCAACCATCTCTAAAACATAAGTGGAGTATGCCAAAAAGGATTGTATCGATTCAAGGCCCCCAGCATCGTAGACAGTTCATCAAACAGACGCATGGTTCCCATGTTATGGCTCTTTAAAAGTTTTTGGGCCCGGTTGGGCCTGGGTCCTGTCCAACGTTGTTGGACTGACCCAGCTTGACCCGGTATGGGCTGGGCCATGGAGGACTCATCCCTAGGGGCCAAGGTCTAGCCCGAACCATAAAAGGACGACCTGACCTGCAAGGGCGTTTCCTGCTAGGGCAGTGGCCTCATAGATAAGTGACTCGGTCGTGGTGGAGCATGGTCCAAACTGGAAAGGGGGGGAAACGTTCCCCCCGATATCCAGAAAAGAACGAGGCCATTCAATTTTGAGAAAACGGCGGTGCCATGCCGGAAGCACCAAGTCACTGCGAAACCCGCCAGAGAAGCGGGTTCTACCTCCGCCACAGCTTTGGCCACGACTTCTGTTCGCTGGCGGCGTGCTGGTCACACAACCTCCCTGTTTACCAACGGAGTGATGGTCGCGCTGACTCCCTTTATGCGGCCAACCGACCAGTTAGGCACCTCATCTGTTCACCGCAACTGATGAGCCGCAACATCTTTCTCACCGGGGGCACCTGAGAGCGCGCCATACCTTCTCCGCAGCCAGCTGGTGCTGGCCATTCCAATGACCTCCATGACCTCCTTTTTACGGCACTTGTCAGTGTGCTTCCTTCATCATAGCCAGTCAACATCGCTATGTTGGCAGTATTCGACGGGGAGCTCACAGGTGTATCAAAGGAGTAGAGGGTCCAATCCAGGTTTGTCAGGCTCACGCCCTATGGGTTAGTTAGTAACATCCGGGAGGATAAAGGGGTTCGATAAATCACTTGAATTAAAAATATGAAATCAAAACCCCTGCATCAAATCGTTGGAAAAACGCTTGCAGTTAAAGGTGGGTTGGTGTTCTTTGTTCATACAACAGGCTTCCAAAGATGTCGTTCAATCGTCGATCTCTAGCTTGGGGTTTCGGTGTGGCTTGTAACCGCTTTCTGGAATTCGCTCCATCATCAAAGGTTTTTTCATCGCAACACCCCTTCAACACTTCATTTCTTAGAGAAGCTATGTTAGTACCTTCACCCAAGAACTATATATATAGGAGAGGGGGAGGGTAAGTAATGATGTTGGGAATTAATGGGGATCATTAATTAAAAAGCTTCATAATTTCCCCAACATTACTATTACATAGATTGTAGGGTTAAGCCTTTTATTGTATTGACACACCGATGGCCCCACACACAATATATTCGTTTTTAGGTTTTGAAAGAAAATAAAATAATAAAATTATTTTATTTCATTTCTTTTAAAAAATCACAAAACACAAATTTTTATCCAGAACTATTGCTGTCAAATTAAAGTCTCCCTTAAGAGAATCCAGACACTAGGGATCCAACGGTGCCCTAGAATTTTCAATATGAGCACCAGTTCAAAAGTTAGAAAACAACTCTCATGCGTTTACTGAATGTACCTTAAAAAATTTCAGAAATTAATTCTGGGCACTTCGGGCTTCAGAATCACGTGCCGCCAATTTTTGTAGACTCATAATAATTTCATATAATTAAAAAAAATAAATGGAAAATCCGAGTCTTTACATTCTCCCCACCTTAGGGCTTTTCATCCCCGAAATCCACAACATAGACTTAGGAAAAAAATGGGGTTCTGGGCACGAATCTGAGCCTCCTACTCCCATGAACTCTCTTGGAGGTTCTCGTCCTTTCAAAAAAGGTGCACTAGAGGTATCGACCACCGATGAAGGACACTATCATGTTGATCTTAAATCTCCATTGGAACCTCCATAAACGTCGCCCCATCATCGAAGTCCAGCTCACCATGGTCGATGATGTGAGATGGGTCACACACATATCTTCTCATATGTGATACAAGGAAGATGTCGTGCACCCTCTCCAACTGCGATGGAAGTGCCAAGTAGTATTCCACCTCTTTTATCCTCCAATGTATTATAAAGGGCCTGATAAAGTTTTTTATAACTTGCCGCCTCATCCAAATAGCCATAGTCTCCATCGAGGAGTGACTAACCAGAATACGTGGCCCCCCTCCATGAACTCCAATGGTCTTTGTCTCCTATCAGCATAAGAATTCTGTCTACTCTGTGCAGTCTTCATCCGCTCCTGGATAACTTGAACCTTCTTAGTGGTATATCGTACCATCTCTGGTCCCATAAGCGCTGACTCCCCTGGGTATGTCCAACATAGAGGTGATCTGTATGGTCGTCTGCATAGGGACTCGAATGGTTCCATACCAATGGTGGAGTGATAACTGTATTTGTATGAAAACTCCACTAAGGGAATGTGATCCTCCCAAAACGACCAAAATTGAGGATGCATGCATGAAGCATGTCCTCCGGTGTTTGTATGGTCTGCTCTGTCTGACCATCTGCCTGTGGATGAAAGGTGGTTCTCAAATGTAGATGAGTCCTAAAAGTTTCATGAAACCCTTCCACAACTAGGATGTAAAATGTGCGTAATGGTCAGAGATGATTGTTGATAGAACCCCATGAAGTCTCACAATCTCCTATACATAGAGGCGTCCCAAGCCCTCTACTGATACCTATTCTCAGACAGGCAGTAAGTGGTCTGACTTGGCAAGTTGGTCAACGATCACCCAAATAGAATCATGCCCCTAGACGTATGTGGAAGCCCTATCACGAAGTCCATGGAGATCCCATCCCACTTCTACTCAAGCACCTCTAGTAGAATTTATAATCCTACTAGAACCGGATGCTCGACCTTCACCTGCTGACAAGTGAGACATCGAGAAACAAACTCATCTACATCCTTATTCTTCCCTGACCACCAGTGCTAACGCTAGAGGTCCTAGTACGTCTTCACTACACTAGGATGTACTTCCAGAGGGGACATATTGAAATATCTCAAAACCTCCTCCTGTAGCACCACTAGTACCATGGTATGTACTTTAAAGAGGATTATTTTCTCCCCACCTTCAGAAAATCCTTCACATTCCTATCTTGAGGACATATGAGCATGTCAATCCTCACAGTCAGTGTCCCCAAGCTACACCTCCCTTACTCACTGAAGGAGTGGGGGAGTGGATGTCATATAATGGTGGTAAGCTAGTCCATATCTATCTACGAATGATATCTACATCGCGGATAGCGGCTCTATCGTCTCACTCAGCAACTACAAAATAGACATCCTGCTTGGTGCATCTTCTACCACGTTCCCCTTCCCAGGAGTATAGACTATCTCAAAGTCATTGTCCAGGAGGAACTCAAGTCGTCATTTCTGTCTCAGGTTTACGTCCCTCTGAGAGAAGATATAACTAAGACTATTTTGATCATAGTAGACTGTAAAGCATTCTACCATCAAGTAATATCGCCAACTATTCAAGGTGAAGACCACTTATGCTAACTCTTGGTCATGGGTATCATAATTATGCTCATGCTGTCTCAGTTGTCGCAAGACATAGGTGATCACTGATCGCTCCTACATCAAGACACACCCAATTCTGGTCCCTAATTCATCCAAGTAGACTACACACTCAAAGCCTTCTTCTGGTTTCCTCAGGATGAGGGCACTCATCAGTCTCCGCCTCAACTCTTGAAAACTCAGCTGGCATCTCTCCATCCACATGAAGGGATGTCCCTTCTTTGAAAAAGCTGAAAAGGGTGCCACAACTCTAGAATTGTCAGGCATGAATCTCCAGCAGTATCTATCCAACCCCATGACTCTCCGCACCTCGGCCACACTCCTGGGTTGCTCCCAAGAAAGCAAAACCTCTCTCTTGTTGGATCGACTCTAACTCCAACCTCCGAGATAACATGCCCCTAAACGTGGACCTCTCGTATTTAGAACTATCACATCTAGAGCTTACCATAAGGTTGGTGCTCTTGGAGTGTATCCAAAACTATCTACTGATGATAGGCATGCTCCTCCTCTGTCACTGAGTACAATAAGATGTTGTAGATGAAGATGACCACAAAGTGATCGCGGTATGGCTGAAAGATAATGTTCATGAGTCCCAGGTTGGGGAATTAGGCATGCTGAAAGGCATAACCAAGAAATTATAGTAGAAATAATGACTTCTGAAGGCTGTCTTCTACACATCCTCATATCATACTCTGAGCCGATGATAGCCTGATATGAGGTCTATCTTGAAAATCCAACGAGCTCCCTTCAGCTGATCAAAAAGATCATCAATTCCCAGAAGTGGATACTTTTTCTTAACGGTCACTTGGGTCAGGTGACGATAGTCCAGACAGAGTCTCAAACTCCCATCTGCCTTTTGGGAAAACAAAATTGGGGCAGCCCATGGAGAAACACAGGGCCTTATGAACCCCTTGGTCTGTAAGCCCTCCAACTACACCCATAACTCATGAAAATTGACAGGATCCATTTGATATGTTGATGTCGATATTGTTGTTATCCTAGGGTATAGGTATATGTGAAGGTGTACCTATCTATGTGGAGGTAGTCCTGGAACATAATCAGGAAAGACATCAGTATACTGGTCCACTATTATAGGATTGGTCAGACTCTCAACATCTACTACTCCGAGGGTAAGGCTTTCCAACAAACGTGTAATCAGCTGCACCCTCTTATGGGTAAGTCCATCGTGTGTTTTAAAGGATCCCTTCTCACTGGTGAAGAATAACCTAGTCCCATATGTGCGGACACACCACAATTTGTGCCTATTATAGTCAAACTGAGCATGGACTGTGGATAACCAGTCCATACCCAAGATGATGTCGTAAGGCCTCGATGCTGCAACTAACAGATCCCAGTTGAAGCTCTCGCCTCCTAGAGTAAACTCACATTTCTAGCACCAGTGTGTAATCATTGAATCTACTCCTGTATGAGTCTCTATCCGTAAGGATCAAGCCAACGACTCCACTGGAATCTCTGAGCTCTAAATGAGGGCCTGGGAAATAAAAGAATGATTGACACCTGTGTCTATAAGTACCGTAGCTAAGGTGGAGTAGACACATATCATACCTTTAATCATATTCGGAGAACTATGGTTATATGCCCCACCTGCCTAGAGCTGGGCTCATCCTTGTTCAGTAGCTCTCTGTGGTTAGAGAAAATTAGAGATGGAAAATGAATTATATCAATACGTGGATTTAGTTAACCACACGTATAAACATTTAATAATTTAATTTCCCTTCGAATGAAATAGAGGTCTGGCTATAACCCCCAATTATTTATTAATTATTTACTTTTATAAAAATTCAATTTCTTTAATATATTGATATTCTTAGAACATCGTGTTTAAAAAAAATATTCTATTATAATATTATTTAAAGAAAACCTTTATAAAATGTACATTAAGTTGGTATGTCTGAATTATACTAATTAAAATTTTACCACAATATGGTTTATAAATTTATAAAATAATTTAAATATATATAATTTTATTAGAAAAAAATTATATTCGTTTGATGGAAAATGTATTTTTTTCTATGAAACTATTTTTTTAAAAGATAATGGTTTGTCAAATACTATGAACTTCAGATAAAATTAACTTTTTATACTTTTAGAAACTTTATTAGATAAAATGAACTTCATTTCTGAGATCATAATATATGAATTATCTTAGGGTAGGTTTTTAGGTTTTTTCTTAAATGTTTATTTTTTTGATGAATATTGAAAAATTCTAATTTCATGTTGGAAACATCAATTTAATTTAAATTAATTACAAATATAAGTTATATTATAAATTTTTATTAATTTATAATTCTTTTAATTTTAATAAAATAAATTAAATTTAGTTTATTTGAATCAATTTAATTTTTAATATTTAAATTAAAACCTTCCATTCTTAGGAGAATTTTCTATTAGAAACCCTGCTTTGTCATCGTGTCTATCAGTATAATAATCAATTGGATTCAACCAAAAATGTTAATTTAATTTTTAAAATTAAATTATAATTTTTTGAATTCGAAAACTTTATAGTATATTATAATTTTAACAAATTGTTTGACCAAAATGACTAGTGAATAGTGTAAAAAATTAATCACCTGAGTAGAGGAAAAATAATTTTACTAGGGGATAAACTAAGAAGATAAGGGTTAAAAATGACCATACAACTTGTAAAAACATTATTTCATTGAAATATTTTCAGGATTTTCTATCTAATGACTAAAAATAAGGTTATATGTATGTTTTTTTTATTTTAATGAAATTATTAGTACATATTCTTTTTTTGAAATGTCCATGTAATTTATAAGGATCTCTCATTTCCTCGATTATAAAAGGTCACCCCATCTCCTTATATTTTTACAAATTACATGTTAAATTGGATTGAAAAAACCCTACCACAATATGTCTCCAACATCCTTAGAAAAATTATAATTCTTATAGTTATCCTAAAATACTATCACTATGGTCCTTAAATGCAGATCCAATGAAGGCTTCTCACTGAGAAGGTAATTATCTTAACAATTCTCTTTCATATAAATTTTTTATTTTTGCCTTAAATTATTTATTGAAGAATAAAATACAATAGAAATAATATAACATATATTCTGGAATATTATTATTATAATTGAATAATATTTATACATATCCACTACCATCGAATGGGAAAATAAATCATCACTCGTGTGTACAATTGACTACTGCCTTGCTGAGAATTTTTTTTCACATACGCATTAAATGGAATGAAATACTTATATAATTAATAAATACATTTGATATATACGAGATTATATTAATCCTTTAAATTTCATATATCACCCATATTTATACCCATTCACCCATTAAGGGAATTATATCATCACTAGTGCATACATACGACAAATCATTTTCATAAAGAGATGTGATTAATTTGCAATGCCAAAAATTTACTTGTTGTTATGATAATATATATAATGAGTGAATATGATATTTATAATATTATTATTAGTCTAGAGTTTATTTAATTAAAACCAATTCTCATGATCCTTAATATTCATTATAATAGACATACGTGAAAACAAGGAAATTAACAACCGAAGCAATAAAAAATAATGAAATATTATAAAAAAAGATAATAAAATGTTATAATAGTTTCATATGATATAATAAATTTCATTAGAATTATTTTATAAATAAATAAAAATCTTAAATCATAGATATAAGAGGATAATGAATGTTCAACTAAAGTGATTCTTGAGGTAAGAGACTCCATCAAAAAATTTATTCATTGAGGCATATTTTATTTGTATGAACTTATCTTGTTTTATATGTTTTATATACTTCCCCTTTGACAACTGATATCAAAATTCATTAATAATTCATTACATTTTGAGTGTCTATTTGAATTATTTTATCTTTGTGTATTGGATATGAATTTAATAAAGTAGTAAATAATTTCATAAAATATTTATTTTCATTTCATTATATCGCTTCTTTGTTTCCTTTTATATTGTTATATTATGTGTATAATGACATTTTATTATTATATATACTTTGATTTACTATTTTTTCACAAAATAAATTAATTTATTAATACTTACTTTAATATGATGATCATTTTAAGGTATTTTGTCTAAATTTCCTTTTCATTGAGAAATTTTTATTAATATGTACCAATTCATTATTATATTGTGCACATATTTCCCCTTTATATATTAAACATGAATACCTATTTATCTATGATTTATAATTTTCAATTCATGACTGTCCATATTTTGTTTTGTGGATATAAATATTTCCTAAACCATATGAGATTCTTCCATAAATTGTTTACTTTGAAAAGTTGTTTTACTAAAAAGAAAAATATTGATAAATTAGAGTTTATTAAAAAATGTGAATACATTTTGATATGGAATATTGATTCATGAATTAAATATATTATTCATATATGAGGTATTAATTGGTATTGCATTTATGGGTGGGTCTAAGTTATAATAGCCCCTTTATGAATTAATAGGTCTCATAAGACAAACCAGTTGTCCAAATTAGTTGGGTTTTTACCCAGTAGTTTTAAACGGCCATGTTGAAAAACATAAAAGTAGAGTATTTTATTATTACTAAGATCATTATGTTCAATAATTTGAAGTTTCCTTCATATATAAATATGCCATTATTGTTATCTATGATACTTTTCAAAAAGATATTATCTCTTGATGCATTTAATTCTCAATTTATTGATTAAATTGAGTGTGTATTTAGTAATTTAATTTTCCATATTTATAATGCTTTATTGATTCCTAATATTTTACACTATATATAACCCTTAATTTTCATTTCAGTTCAACCATATTTTTTCCCATTACCCAGGAAATGAAGAAGAATTCTTAGAATGAGTTTAAATATTCCAAATAATTAAATTATTATGATTTGTATTTCATATCTCTAAGTCTAATTTTTATCACAAACTATAAAGACCCAAGATCTCCATGGAAATATTTTTTAATAAATGGGAATTATACGAGTCTGTGGAAATTTACGATGATTGATTCTGATGCCCGGTGTGCCTTGAAGCAATTTTTGAAGTTTTGTTCAGATACGTTCGATAAACGTACGAGCGGGATTTAATAACATTTGAAGCGGTGCTCGTAATTGAAATATGAGGGCACCGTTGAACTCACAACACCAATATTCGCTTAAGAAGACTTTCACATCGACGGTAATGAGTCGAGAATAGAAGTTAATTATTTTTGGGTTTTCTTGAAAATAATAATAAAATAATGTGTACCTACATATTATTTTATTTGAACCTCTATTTGGTGTGTGATGGTTTCAACCACAACATGGAGGTTGGAGGTGGGGCCACCGCACCTTAACCTCTCATGAGAGGTTATGGTGGTCAGTACCAGCCGAACTAAACCTCCCATGAGTAGATTAATGTGGTGGGGACCACACGGGGCGTAACCCCCTATTAATGGGAGGAGAGGAAAACCTTTCAACTCTCCCTCATTAATGAGGGAGAGCCTCTTGATTACTCAACTCCCCATTAAATGGGGAGAAACTCCTTGAACACCCCCACCTTAATGAAGCCAACTCTCCTAAATTTTAATTTGTCCCAATCTCCACAAATTAATTTTTGCCAACTCTCGTGAATTAATTAGGGGGGCCTCTTAAATTAATTCTCCAATTTGAATTGTTGTGTCAACAAAATAATAGACAAACTCTTTCTTCTATTATTTTTATTGGGCATTTGGGTGGAATTTGGGAAGGATGATTATTGGGAGAAGACAGAATCCTCCCAACGAAGGATAAAGAAAGAGTTATTCCAACGAAGAACACTAGAGATGATCCTTATTCGACTTTTTCCCCAGACACCTACCAACATGGAGCCACTTACACAACCGTCGTGCGATATTAGAAGAGGAAGTGTGTGGTGGACGAGACGAACGATGACTAAGACTTCTTCTTGTGACTTCACTATCAACGCCTGACAATCCAAGTATTAGGTTATTGCATGTTGATGCTTTTCTTTTCATCTTATCATCATCGAATGAAAAGAATCGATGCAAAGTGAAGTAATTAATTTTTGTTCATCTTCTTTTCTAGATGAACCAATTGATACCACCTTAAATGCGAAGGATGCGGGACAACCTAACATGGCCCGACATCCTCCATAGATTTTTCTTTCTTGTGGTGTTCTTCGAAGTGTCAATGAGGCAACAACGGCGGAGATGACAAAGGTCACGCTACATGTGGCCTTCGCGAACCGCACAGCCCCTGCGGTGCATCAGTGCTATTGGCCGAACACCGCCGGCCCGAGCCGCGCCGAACAGGCCTGCCCTGCCGCTGACCCACGAGTGCACGACCTCTTACCGGCCTACCCACAGCCAACCTGGTGCCCCGAGTGGCCTGCCCGTGCCCCGCGCAGTCTGCCCGGTGCCCCGCACGGCCCTGCCCAGGCTGCCCGCGATCTCCCGCGCGCCGTGCCCAGCTTCCACCAGCCTCCCAAGCCGGCCCGTTGTGTCCCTCACAATGTCACTGGCCAAACCAGCTCAGCCTTTTGGACCTAGCCACCTGAGACGCGCCCCGCGCGGTGCTGGCTAAACCCACACCAGCCTCCAGACTGAGCTGCCAATGCAGAGACCTCCAGGCTGAACCGCCCCCGCAGTCCGCTGAGCTGGGCCCAGTAGACCGTGACAAACCTAGCAGGCTGACCCGCCCAACAGGACGGGTTAGACCTAGCGGGTTAGATCAGGTCGACCCATACTAGGTCATCCGAGACGGGGTTAGGCCGAGTCGGTCTGACCGGGTCAGAACGGACTCAGGCCCACTTCTAACCCTTTATATCCTTTGGCCATATCTTTGGCACCAGACGTCCATTTTTCGAACCATCAGCGACACTGGTAATCATAGAGCATGATGGTCCCTTGATTATACCCCATTGGAGTTCGAGGTAAAGTTGAGATATGGTGAAGTTGGATCATACACGAAACCAACCGGGCCCCTGGGACAAAAAAGCTAATAACTCGCAGACCAGGCGTCTGATTGACACGTCGTCAGTTGCTTTGGGACCTCTATGATGAGGTGGACCTTTAAGATACTTCTACGTGGGACTACGTGACAGTTTGAGTATTGACCTGAAGATCGTGGAGTGGATTCTCCCAAAGACGAGTGAGCATAGCACAGAGACCTAGTAGCTGGCTGAGACATAACGACTGCTAAATGATTCGGCATGGAGTGACTCGACAAGCCCAGTGGGGAGAGCCTTGGTGTCACGGCAGACCCACGGTGGGGAGAACCTCAGTGTGACACAGTAGACCCACTGTACTCGACACATGGAGTACCTCTGGAGGATACGAGGGGGAGTGCCTTTGTGTGATGTGGCGGACCCACAGTGGGGATTGCCTCTGTGTGACGCGGAAGACCCACGGTACTCGACAGGAGGAGTACCTCAACAGTCCATGGATAGTGGGAAGTGCCTCTGTGTGATGTGGTAGGCCCACTATACTCAATAGATGAGGAGTACTCCATCATCCGAGGTTCCGATCATGTGACTGGGGATGATAATTGATACTACCCCTAGAATAAAATCTTGTTTTGTGTTGAGTCAGTAACTTTGTGTTTTCTTCCTGATTGAGATGGATTACATGGTAACTTAGGTATATGTATGGGCATATACCTAGGCGTGGTTATCTTCTGATTTAATATTTTTTGGTTCATCCTTGTTGGATTTTGTGAACCTTAAGGGTATCGGGGTCCCTACTGAGTACCGTTATACTCACCCATGCATGGTCTATGCCCACACCTCGTTGTGTTGGTTGCAGACAACGGACGATGCTGACTGAGGATCAGAGTAGCATCACTAGATGATACCCAGAGGTGGACCTTACGACGAGTTAGTACACATAGGATATTGAAAGATGTAGAGTGCTGAGGAGTCTATCTGTACCTACCCTTCAAGTATGAAACCCCATAGGACGACCTGGTAGCTGCTTTACTTTTCTTCAGTTGTACTTGCTTTTCAGTTGTAATTGTACTTTCTTATTGGGCTTGTATTTCCGACCCTTTTACTTTTCAACACTCCTTTTTGTATACATTATTATGTAGTGTTTGATTCTAGTTATATTCTGATTTTGTGTGTTTACAATTTATAAAGGAAATCCCTTACCAGCATAGGGATTTACACCTTTGGTGCTAGTCTCCATCCCTTAGCCTATGGAAGGCGGGCTTGGGGTAGTGACGACACGAGCCCCTAGGGACGGGTCATGGAAAATTGGTATTAGAGAAGTCAGTTCTACCACAGAACTTAGGACTCTGATCATTATTTTCTCTAAATAAATAGTGTTAAGGGTACCGAGTGTGGTTTTTAGTTCAGGGAGTCCAGTGCTGGTGCGGCGGCCTACGTATCCATACACCATGACCCTGACTACTGATTTCCAAATCAGTGCACAAAAACACTGATTGCATGTGTGTTTTCAAAAGTTTTTCTTTAAGTCAGCTCAACCAAGTCAGCTCACTGGGTATAATTTTTTGATTGTGGTGCATCTGTTTTTTTTTCAGGATGCCTCCCCACAGATGACTAGCTAGAGCCCTGAGAGATGCATGCACAGATATCCCACCGAATGATGAGGCCTCGGTGCAGGGCCCTCTTCCATCGAAGGCACCAGCAGTACCACTACCAGTTCGGCAACTGACGCCACCAGCCCTAGCAGTAGATGATACACACCACTTGGGTGCATTGCATGAGTTCCAGTGCCAAAGGCCACTCAGGTTCAGTGGAGAGACGGACCCACAGGCGGCTGAGGATTGGATGGAGGTTGTGGTGAGAGTCTTCAGACTGGTAGGGACACCAGTAGACCTTATGATGATCCTTACTATAAGTCTTCTTCATGAAGTAGCAAGAAGATGGTGGAACCTGATACTCTAGGTGCATGAGGAGGCGACACTACTATAGACAATATTTGAGAGCCTGTTTCGGGTGGAGTTTTTCCCAGCCACCCTTCGTGCAGTGTAGATACACGAGATACTACATCTATAGCTGGGTAACATGACAGTAGCTCAGTACTTAGTGAGGTTCACCGACCTCTTGTGCTACTCCACAGATATGGTGCAGGATCCAATCTTCAGGGCCCCAAACCTTCGAGCAGGGGCTCAGGTGGGAGATCTGGGATTCTATGTTCTCACTCAGCATCCCAACGTAGGCGGGGGTGCTAGAGAGAGCCCTCCTGGTGGAGAGTTTCCTTGCTGAGAAGCCTCTGGCAGGGAGACCCACCACTAGTCGACATGTAGCAGAGTCTTTTATAGATGGCAGTAGACTGATGACACCGAGGATCAAGAGGACCAGGCCCACAGATGGACGACCACTTGACTCAAGATCAGTTGTGCGGGTCACCTAGGGAAGTGATATACATGCCAGGAGCAGGCAGTGTTACTTATGCAGAGGGCAGGGTCACATGACATGTGATTTCCCAAACCGCTATTCATATGATCACCAGATAGTTGAGAGACCTCCCAAGTAGAGGTAGAGATTCGATCGAGGCGGTCCTTAGGAAGCAGGGAGACATGGCAGAGGTGCTGGCCGTGCAACTGGCGGTGGACAACGTTTCGAGGTGTTACCGCCACCACCACTAGGAGGTCCACCTCGACCGTAGGGAGCAGGTGGACAAGAGAGAGCTCAACTCCAGGCAGCTGAGGCATACGACCATGGTGCTCCGTAGATGATTCGAGGTACGATCTATGTCTACTCCACCTTAGCTGTAGTACTTATAGACACAGGTTCCAGTCACTCTTCCGTTTCCACTACCCTCGTTCAGAGCTCAGAGATTCTGATGGAGTTGTTGGCTCGATCTTTATGGTAGAGACTCCTACAAGAGTAGACTCGATGATTACACACTGGAGCCGGAAATGTGAGATTACTCTAGGTAGTGAAATATTCGGCTTGGATCTCCTCATAACGGCGTCGAGGCCTTACGACATCATCTTGGGTATGAACTAGTTATCTATAGTCCATGCTCAGATCGACTATATTAGGCCCAAAGTGTGGTGTGTCTACACGGATGGGACCAGGTTCACCTTCACCGGCGATAGGGGCGCCTTTTCAACGTAATACAGACTTATTCAGAGGAGGGTGCAGCCGATCACTCATCAGTTGTTCTACCATACCCTCAGAGTGGTAGATGTGGAGATTCCGAGCTATCCTGAAGTGGTGGACCAGTACGTAGATGTTTTCCATAAAGATGTTCTAGGACTACCTCCTCGCGGAGAGGTGGACTTATATATTGACATGTACCCCAGGAAGACACCGATACCTACACCAACATATCGTATGGCTCCCATTGTACTTCGTGAGCTGCGTGTATAGCTAGAGGACTTGTAGGGGAAGGGATTCATCTGGCCCAGTGTTTCTCCCAAGGCAGCCCCGATTCTATTCACCAAGATGGTGGATGGGAGCTTGAGGATTTGTGTTGACTACCGTCTCCTGAATCAGGTGACTGTGAAGAACAAGTACACGCTCCCAAGGATCGACAACCTCTTTGATTAGCTGAAGGGAGCACGATGGTTCTCAAAGATAGATCTCAGACCAGGCTATCACTTGATCAGATTTCGAGATGAGGATGTGTTGAATATGGCCATCAGTTGTCAATACGACCACTACAAGTTCTTGGTTATTCCCTTCGACGTAACCAACTCTCTAGTACTATTCATGGGACTCCTGAACATGATCTTCCAGCCATACCTCGATCTCTTTGTTGTAGTATTCATCGACGACATTTTGATCTTCTCAACTACTGAGGATGAGCATGCCTACCATTTGCGGTTAGTACTAGACACACTCTGAGAGCACTAGCTTTATTGTATGCTCTCGAAGTGCCAGTTTTAGATCCTAGAGGTTCAATTTTTGGGCCACGTCATCTTGGAGGCTAATGTTTTAGTGGATCTAGCGATGATTGAGGCGGTACTTTCTTGGGAGCCACCCAGGAGTGTGACAGAGGTATGAAGTTTCCTGGGATTGGATGAATACTATCGGAGATTCATTCTAGACTTCTCCAGAGTTATAGCACCACTATCAGCCTTGATAAAGAAGGGGAAACCCTTTGTGTGGTTAGAGAGATGTCAGTAGATCTTTCAGGAGCTGAGGCAGAGGATGACTAGTTCACTATCTTGAGGCTCCCAGAGGAAGGCGTAGGGTACGTAGCTTACTACGACGCATCAGGGACGGGAATCAGGCATGTCCTGATGCTGGAGCGAGCAGTGATCACGTATGGTTCTCGGCAGCTGAGACAACAAGAGCATAACTACACTACCCAAGACCTGAAGTTAAAAGTAGTGGTCTTTTCCTTGAAGATGTGGAGGCACTATCCAATGGGAAAGGATGTAATATTCTACTATAATCACAAGAGTCTAAGGTATATATTCTCCCAGAAGGACCTGAACCCGAGATAGCGGCATTGGATTGAGTACCTCCAAGACTATGACTTCGATATAGTCTATAATCTTGGGAAGGGAAACGTTGTTGCGGATGCACACAGTAGGAGATCTGGTATAAAACTTCTAGAGGAGGTGATAGAGTAGCTAGCTAAATTACAGATATCCATTGTGAATAGGGATGGAGAAGCCTTTCTATAGTCTCTTACAGTCCCTCCCCCACTTCTTCAGTGAGTTTGGGAAGCACAGGATGGGGACACTGACTACGAGACACGACGAGCTTAGATATCCACAGGATAGACACTTGATGGATTTTATAAAGGTGGGGAGCACGTCATCCTCTTTAGAGGATGTACCATGGTACCGGTAGCACTTCAAGAGGAAGTGTTGTGGGATTTCCCCACATCCCCTCTAGCGGTACATCGAGGAGTGGTGAAAATGTACCAGGATTCTCGATGAAAGCACTGGTGGCCAGGTATGAAGAAGGCGGTAGTAGAGTTTGACTATTGATGCCTCACTTATCAGCAAGTGAAGGTGGATAACCAGGTACCGGTAGGATTGCTTCAGCCTTTAGATCTCCCAGAGTGGAAGTGGGATGTGATATCTATGGACTTCATGATGATTCATCCACATACATCCAGGGGACATGACTCTACCTCGGTGATCGTCGACCAAATCACCAAGTTGGAACACTTCATACTGATCATAGAGTAGGGTTCATTAGAGAGCTTTGGATGCCTCCACATGCAGGATATTGTGTGGATACATGGAGTACATTCTTCTATTGTCTCCAATTGTGACAGACGGTTTACTTTCCAACTATGGAAGGGGTTGTAGGAGGCTTTCGGGACACAGCTTCGTCTGAGCACTACCTTCCATCCTCAGACAGATAGTCAGACCAGGCGGACCATTCAGACCCTCAAGGACATGCTACATGCTTGTGTCCTCAACTTCGGTCGCATCTGGGAGGATCACTTTTCTTTGGTGGAGTTTTCATACTACAACAACTATAACTTCACCATCGGGATGGCACCTTTCGAGGCATTATACAGACGACCTTGCAGATCACTCTTGTGCTGGACAGACTCTGGGGAGTCAGCACTTGTGGGACCAGAGATGGTATAAGATATCACAGAGAAGGTGCAGATCATCTAGGAGCAGATGAAGACTACACAGAGCAGGCAGAAGTCGTATGCCGAGAGAAGACGAAGACCTCTAGAGTTCGATGATGGAGACCACATCTTTTTATGTGTCTCACCACAACGAGGTCTACGGTGATTTGGACAAGGTAGCAAGTTATCTCTGAGATTCATCAGACCTTTCCAGGTCCTTAGTAGTGTAGGCGAGTTGGCTTACCGCTTGGCTCTTCTACACCAGTTGCACCGGGTTCACGACATCTTCCACGTATCCCAGCTGAGGAGATGCATGCATGACCCTTCTCACATCATCGACCATGGGGAGCTGGATGTTGATGATGTGGTGACTTTTATGAAGGTTCCAGTGGATATAGAGGATCGATAGGAGCGGGTCCAACATGGATTATCAATACCTCTGGTGCACGTTTGTTGGTAGCACGAGAAACTCTAAGAGAGAACATGGGAGTAGGGGGATCAGATGTGTACTCATTTCCCCCATTTGTTCCCATAGTTGAAGTTGTAGCTTACAGGAACGTGAAGCCCTGAGGTGGGGAGAATGTAAAGACCTAGGATTTCCATGGTTTTTTTAATACATAGGAATTTTACGAGTTTTTGAAAATTTACAATGGTTGATTCTGAGGCCCAGTGTTCCCGGAATCAATTTTTGAAGTTTTGTTCAGGTACGTTCAAAAAACGTAGGAGCGTGATTTTATTACTTTTGAAGTGGTGCTTGAATTGAAATTTGAGGGCACCATTGAACTCACAACGTCTGTATTCTCTTAAGAAGACTTTCACTTCAACGACAGTGAGTCGAGAATTGATGTTATTTTTTCTGGTTTTCTTGAAAAAAATAATAAAATAAAGTGTAGATACACATTATTTTATTTGAGTCTCTATTTGGTGTGTGATGGTTAAAACCTCCTCATGGAGGTTGGAGGTGTGGCCACTGCACCTTAACCTCTCATGAGAGGTAATGGTGGTGGGGCCTACCCGAACTAAACCTACCATGATAGGTTTAATGTGGTGGGGACCACACGGGGCTTAACCCCCTATTAATGGGAGGATAGGAATACCTCTCAAATCTCCCTCATTAACAAGGGAGAGCCTCTTGATTACTCTAATCCCCATTAAATGGGGAGAAACTCCTTGACCACCCCACCTTAATGGATCCAACTCCCCTAACTATTAATCTGTGCCCATATCCCCTAATTAATTCATGCCAACTCTCGTGAATTAATATGGGGTAGCCTCTTAAATTAATTATCCAATTCGAATTATTATGCCAACAAAATAATAGACCAACTCTTTCTTCTATTTTTTTCATTGGGCATTTGGGTGGAAGTTGGGAAGGAGGATTATTGGGAGAAGGGAGAATCCTCCCAACGAAGGATGAAGAACGCGTTCTTCTAACAAAGAACACCGGTGACGATCCTTCTTAGAAGATTTCCCCGGACACCTACCAATGTGGATCCACTTCCACAACAGTTGTGCCAACTCATAAGTGGAAGTGTGTGGCAGACGCGACAAACGATGACTACATCTTCTTCCTGCAACATCACTTTCGACGCTCGACAATCCAGGTAGGGGGTTATTGCATGGGGATGTTTTTCTTTTATTCTTCTCATCACCGAATGAAAGGAATAGATGCAAAGTGATGTAATTAATAGTTGTTCATCTTCTTGTCTTGATGAACCAATTGATACTACCTTAAACATGGAGGATGTCGGCGAACCTAACATGGCCCGACATCATCTGTCGATTATTCTTTCTTGTGGTGTTCGAAGCAGCGATGCGGCGATGAAGGCAGTGACGACCAAGGCCATGCTCCCCATGGCCTCCATGAACCACATTTCCCCCATGGCGCACTGGGGCTCTTGGCTGCACACCACTGGCCCACGCCGAACCTGTCTACCCGGCCACCGACCTGCCTTCCCACAGCCTCCCTCCGGCCAGCCCGTAGCCTGCTCGGTGCCCTGTGCGGCCTGCCCGGTGCCCCGCGAGGCCTGCCCGCACCCTGTGCGGCCTGCCTGGCACCCCGCGTGGACTGGCCGCACCCGTCGCGGCCTACCCGCGCCCCATGCAGCCATTTCTGGCCTGCCCGCGACCTTCTGAGCTGGTCTGAGGCATCCCTCATAGCATCGCTGGCCAAAATGTCTCGGACTTCCTGATCAAGCCACCCGAGCCGTGCCCCTTGCGGTGTTGGCCGAGCTGACCTCGGCCTCAGAACCGAGCCGCCTACGCAGCGACCTCCATGTCGAACCGCCCCCGCAGTCCGCTGGGCCGGGACTAGTGGACTAGGCCGAACCTAGGGGCTGACAGGGTTGACCCAGCCTGGTCGGCCTAGACTGGGTTGGGCCGAGTCGGTCCGACCGGGTCGGACTGTACCTGAGCCTACTTCTGAACCTTTACATCATTTGGCCATATCATTGGCACCAGATGTCTGTTTGATGAACCGTCAGCGACGCTGGTATTGTAGAAGCATGACAATCCCTTGAGTATACCCCATTGGAGTTCATGGTAATGTTGAGATATGGCCAGGCTGGATCATACACGAAACCAACCAGGCCCCAGGGATTAAAAACCTAATAAGTCACAGACCGAGTGTCTGATTGACATGTTGTTAGTTGCATTGAGACCTCTATGACAAGGAAGACCTTCGAGATACTTCTATGTGGGACTTCGTGACAGTTGGAGTATCAACCTGAAGATCATGGACAAAATTCTCCGGGAGATGAGAGAGAATAGAGCAGAGACCTAGTAGATGGGTGAGACCTGATGACTGCTGACCGATTTGACTCGTAGTGGCTCAAATAGCCTAGTGGGGAGCGCCTTGGTGTCGTGGAAGACCCGCGGTGGGGAGCTCCTCTCTTTGACGTGGCAGACCCACGGTTCTCGACACTTGGAGTACCTCAACAAGCTACGAGGGGGAGCACCTCTGTGTGACGCGACAGACCTACAGTGGGGAGCACCTCTGTGTGATGCGGCAGACCCATGGTACTCGATAGGAGGAGTACCTCAGTAGTCCAAGGATAGTGGGAAGCACCTTGGTGTGACGCGGTAGGCCCACTGTACTCAATAGAGGAGGAGTACTCCATCAACCAAGGTTTCGACAATGTGACTAGGGATGTTAGTTGATTCTACCCCTAGAATAAAATCTTGGTTTGAGAAGAGTCAGTAACTTTGTGTTTTCCTCATGATTGAGATGGATTACTTGGTAACTTAGGTATATGTATGGGCATATACTGAAGTGAGTTTATCTATTGATTTCATACTTCGTTATTTATCTTTGTTGGATTTTGTGAGCACTTAATGGTCTCGGCATCCTTATTGAGTATCATTATACTCACCCCTGCACGGGCTATGCCCGCACCTCATTGTGTTGGTTGCAGACGATGGACATCACTAACTGAGGATCAAAGTAGCAGGATTGGATGGAACATTGTGGTGGACCTTATGATGAGTCGGTACACGAAGGATACTGATAGACGTAGAGTGCTGAGGAGGCTATCTGTACCGACCCTTTAGGTAGGAAACCTCGAAGGATGATGTAGTAGCTACATTACTTCTATTCAGTTGTACTTTCTTTTTAGTTGTACTAATACATTCCTATTGGGCTTGTATTTCCGGCCATTTAACTTTTCAGAACTCTTTTTTGTATACAGTTTTTACTTAGTGTTTGCTTTCAGTTGTACTCTAATTGTGTGTGTTTACAATTTAGAAAGGCAATGCCTTCCCAGCTTAGGGAATTAAGCCTTTGTTTCTAGTCGCCAGCCCCGGGCATATGGAAGGTGGGCTTGGGATAGTCACGGCATGGGCCCTGGGGGATGGGTCATGACACATACATACATAGATCTCCAAAATTTATAAATTGATTTTAACCTTGGGATTTGACCCTTGGGATCTGACCCTATTTATCTATTCTAACAAAGAAAAAAAAGATATAATCTTTGGGTTACCGATGTGACGGTAATCATAGTTAGTATCAGATGATGTTTAGTAGAAACATTTGGAATTATATTTAGAAGAATATTGATTATGGAAAACCAACCAATGATAAAATTTGACGACATGTATAGAGGAAAATCCTAATGTTTTGGTAAGAAAGATATTATATGGTGTTTCATAGAAACACATTATTTTCTGGATACTACAAGTGGACTTGGTTCTGACACAGTGTTACATAGGGTTAAAAACTCTGAAAAGGGTGAATCACTTGGTTCTTGAAAAAATTCCTTAATATTCACCTAGTTTCACCTTCCAATGAGATATTCCTAGTATGGATCACATTATCTATAAAAACCATTATTAAGGAATAAAAAATAAATGGATCCCCAAAGAATCCAAACTTATGATTATGGGATTAGAATATATAATTTTTAATTTATGTTATGCCTTAAATCATATTTATAATTATACAATTTGATTTATGATTAATAATTTTATGTGATAATATAGTATATGACATTATATAGAAATGTTTCCAGCAAGGAAGAAGGGGATCAATACTCATGGCCAATATAGAGATTTCCCTATTGAGGAAGCCAAAACAGCTGGTATTAGAAGTGATCAAATTATGGATATAGTAGGTAAGAAAAATATAGCTAAGAAAATAACCATTCCTAGATGGAGAAACCAATTAGAAAATGAGATTCCCTTATGATGGATAATATTGTGCAAGAAAAGGACCCCTTATTTGATGGGGATACTAATCTAATGATAGGTGAGAAATGGACTAGGTCTATGGAGAATATATTTATGGACATAGAATGTGAGGAAAATAAAAATGACTTACTACTAGTGTATTTTATCAGAGAATATAGTAATTAAATATTAATTTTGATCTAAAATACTACTAATGAATAGGAACTAGAAATTGGTGAATTGAATGGTTTTATGGTGATGTTTTGTGACACATATTTCTCTCACGATAAACCAACTAAAATAAAGATAAAGGTTTATAACCAAAATCAAATGGAAAAATAATGTGTTGTTTAGTATGAGGATACCATGACAAGGTTATCTATGAATGATATAGATTATATATGTAACATGGTCATCATGATTGAACATTCCATTTAAGGAATTATTCATTGTTTTTAAGGGAGATAGTCCCTCAAACTTTTTCATCGTATGATGAAATAATTTTACGTATCATCAAAAATAAGAAGGAAATATATACATCTGATATTTCCAAGGTTATTCATGAAAATAAGAGTTCAAATGAGAACTAATAAAACAGTAATCCCTTAAATAATTATATAAGAACAATGAAATTTCATCATTATTTGAACTATGAAAAAAATAATTTTGTGAAAATATAAAAGGGATTATGAGTTTGTTTTAAGTGTAGAGATAATGTTAATCAAGATAGAGAGTGAAAATGAATGAAATATAACACATATATTTAGTTATATAACTATATAGAGATGGGTCACTATGAAATAAATATTTCACAAGTGTTAAGGGAATCTACCATAGATGATTCTCAGGAAGGAAGTCCAAGCTTATGCGATCACTATAATAATGGTGGAAGAACCAAATGATATGGTGGAAGATACTTTAAAAATAAAATCACATCTATAAAAGTCATTATTTGATTATAGATTGACACACTTTTTAATATCATCCAAGTATTCTATGAAAATTAGATATTTCCATATCACTTTAAAAGTAGAGTTTTTAATAAAAAATAATAGTGGAAGTCTCACTGCAATAAGGTTGTGTCAGGTAGTCACAATTAGGGCACATAAACATAATTTATTTTATGACCTTATTATCATTCCTCTAGATAAATTTTTTATAGTCCTTCGTAAGGACTACCAATAAGAATTTTATGTATAAATTTATTATATGAGTAAAGAATATACGATTCATGATGAAGATATATAATAAATTATATTTAAATAAAATATATATTCATGTTACAAAATTTTACATCCACCCCAAAAATCATTACTAAAGGAGATTAAGGGGGAAAATAGAGAAAATATAAGGATATATAATTTAATCTTCAAATTGAATATGTACCTATTCTATAGGAATACATTGATTAATTTACTAATAAATTACCTAGAAATCCACCATAATGTGAAGTTAATTTTTATGTTGATTCAAAAACATATGAAAGATCAATATGGAATACTCTCTTTAGATTTGGAAATGTGAAATTGGTGGATTTGATGAAAAATGTACTAGATTAGTGCGATAAGGGATTTATTCCCCCTAGTATTTCTCAATGGAAAACCCATTTTCTCTTTATTAATAAGAAACATGGATTAGTTAGACTATTCATTAATTATAGAAAGACAGAGGTAGTTATGATAAAGAACATGTATATACTACATCATATTCATAATTTTTTTGATAGAAATCATGGAAACCAATATTTTTCAAGGTATTAAATTTATTTTTGGTATAATCAATTCTGATTAAATAAGGAAGACATTTCAATGAAATCTTTTTAATGGGGTATGGACATTAATAGATTACAAAAAGTCCATTTGGATTGACAAATTCAGCCATGATTTTTGTTGATCTAATGAAAATAGTATTCAAGGAATATCATGATGATTCTTTTAGTATCAATTGATGATATTTTGGTGTAGTATAAAATATAAGAGGACTATGAGAATAAATTTTGAATCATTATTGAGACTATTATAAGGAAATAGTTATATTGTAAATTTCGTAACTGTTATTTCTATCTTCAAGAAGTTTATTTTCTGGGGCATATTTTCTAAAACGATTGAGTCCTAATTGATCCTTTAATGATAGATGAATTTATAAAATGGATAAAACCACAAATAATTATTAAGGTATGAAGATTAATTGATTTTTTTGGTTACTATTAGTGAATAATTCATAATTTTTTTCAATTGGCTAAGATTAACAAATATTAAACATAAAGGGGATATCTTTAATTGAAAAAAATTCACGTGATGAATTTTTGGATAAACTAAACTAGTGATTGACCAATGATCAAATTTTCACCCTACCATCTAGAAATTATATGTTTGTGATATATAGTGATGAATTGAAGATGTTACTTGGTTTAATCATAATGGAAAATGATATAGTTATTTCATTTTCATCAAGGAAATTGATAACTCATGAAACAAAATTTTTCAACTCATGATCTTGAATTAGAAGCATTAATATTTTCATTAAAGATATATATAAATCATCTCAATGGTCAATGATGTGAGAAATAAAATGAAAAATAGATCCTAAAATAATTATTTAAATAGATAGAGGTCAATTTGATATAAATGTTATGGATCAGAGTACTCAAGGATTGTGATTTCTAAATATAGTAACTCCTTGGAAAATTAAATATTGTAGTGGATGAATTGAGTTGGAAAGATCATAGTCTTCTAACCAAAATAAATATTGATAAAGATCCTATATTCACAGATCTAGTAATAATAGATATTTTAATTATTAATAATGAAGAGACACCATTAATTTTTCAAATGATAGAGAAGGAACCAATATAAGAAAAGGAAATATTTCCTCAATCTGATGATGAGAACATTCAGAAGAAAATTAAAGTCATAAATGATGATAAATTAGAAAAATTCATTTTTGAATATTTTTTTATGGAATTTGGAAATATATTATATGTTTTATTGACACCTAAGATAAAAAATAGAATTTTTGGATGAAAAAAGTGATTGAATCTCTCTATAAACCATTGTAGAAAAATAATATATAATGATTTGTGGGAAATTTTTATAGAATGTTTCGTAGAAGGATATCGTGGATAATGTGTCCAAATGGTTTGTTTTTCACAAGTTAAAGATCTCATAATGTATCGTAGGGTAATAATACAATATCTTCCTATTCTTATGCGAAAATAAGATGACATTACTATAAAAGTTTTCACATGACCACTAATTTCTCTGAGAAATAATGATCTAATATGGGTTATTGTTTATTGCTTAACCAAATATGCACATTAACCTTATATAAGAGAATATTAATATATTGGGAGCCACACAATTCTCTATATTAATAATGTTTTAAGACATCATAGATCACATCATTCATTCAAATCTTATCATGATCCCTGTTTTACATCGAAATTAATGAATAATATTCAAAATTCTCTTGATAATGAGATTTATTTGATCATTTTATACCATCCAAAAACTAACATATAGTCTAAAATTAAAATTAAAAAAAATGTAAGATAAATTTAGGTTATTTACACACCAAATTAGAGTTATACAAGAATAGTATTTACTATTAGTATAATTGGAATATAACAATTGTTTCTATTTAAGTATTCAAGTAGCACCAAATGAGGAATTATATAGAAATATATATTATTATCCACACTCTTGGGATGAGTTTTTTGAAATGAAACCCGTAGGCTCGAAAATTTGTTAAGAGAAAATAAAAAAGTTAATTTCTATTAAAATTAAAATAAAAAATGAACAAACTTGTCAAAATAGTTATGTTTATGATCTGAGTAATTATTTGGAAATATATGTTGGAGTTAATGTTTTTATGAAAATATCTCCAAGGGAGGATTTTTATATGGTTTAGTATGAATTTAGAGTTAATCCCTTTGTACATCAATGCCCTCTAAATAATTAAACGAATTGAATATATTTCTTATCATTTGGAAATTCAACCTTCTCTCTCAAATATATATGATGTGTTTCCTTTTTCATTATTGAGGTAGTACATTCAATACCAAATGCATGTTCTTTCATATGATGAAATAAAATTGTAACATGATCTGTCTAACTATGATGAACCCATACAAATTCTCAATATAGGATAGAAACTATTGAAGAATTAGAAATCACTTCTAATAGAGGTTCTTTGGAGAAATAACCGAATGGTAGAATCATTGTGAAAAAAAAATGATGTTATGAATTAGAAATACCTTCATCGGTTTAGAAGTAAAAATCCAAAAAAATTGAGATTGAAATTTTTTTATTAGGTAATAATGTATCACCCTAAAAAAATTATTAATTATTACGTTCTAAATATGTCAAATACCTCTAATATCATGTGATTTATGCAACACATGGATTAAATGAAAATATTCTATTTAAACATTATTTAAACATGACCATTATAACATATCCATTATGTTGGTGAGTATGAATAATACTAACTAAATTATTAAAATAAATGTTGTATTCATTAAAAAATAAAATAAATTGATATCTATTGATTAGAAATAAAACAAGAATGATTATATAGAAAATGTTTTGTTTCATAGAAAATATATTTTTAAGAAAATGGTTTCAATTCATTTTTCACACATACGATAAAATTGTTTTTTGACCCTTTTCAAGAATTTATTTCACAAAATGAATTTTATTTTTAAAATCATCATACCAAAATTATCATGTCATGATTTTTTTTGTTTTCTTAATAGTGTTATTTTCTATTGAATTGTTAAAAATAAATATTTTTATTTAAAAAATACTATTATGATTTAATTTAATTTCAAATGAAAATTTTATTCTAAAATGTTATTAAAGTAAAAAATAAAAATTCTATTCTTATGAGTACAATATAGGTCACTAAAATTAACTTCATAATTAATTTTTATTTTAAAACCTTCTATACATATTATAATTTACTACATGAAACCCCATTTTTTATCGCTTTTATGGGAATAATTTTAAATTATATTTTTCCAATTTTGTTATTTGAATTCAAAAAAAATTTATTCCATAAATGGAATATGAATAATTTATACTCTCTAATAAGTTTTTCATGTATTTTTACTAATGCACATAAAAAAATAAAAAAAATTAATTATGGATGTTGAAGTAAAAATGGGTATACTGTGGGCACAACTGTGAAAATAAGGGTAAAACATGACCTACCATATTTTCAAAATCTTATTGGATGGAGATATTTCAACGTTATACTATCTTATATTCAATCATAATGTTATTTGGAGGGTTTTTAAATGCTAATAACCTTATTTTTTTGGATTCATTTCTAAAATTAATGATTAATTTTCATGGAAGTCTCATTTCCCATCATATAAAACGAAAATCCCTCTAATCACTTATTCACTCCACCTAAGACCCTTTAGATTGATAAAAACCTAAAAAAATCCATCCTCAGTATCCACAAAAAAATTTTATTGCTACTCTTCCACCCAAAATACTATCCCTAGGATTGATAATCATAGATCCAATGGAGGTTTCTCTTATAGAAGTAAGTGGTATTAACAAATATCTTTCATTTTCATTCTTCTTTTCCACAATCAATTATGTATTCACACTAAAAATATAATATATCACTTTTATCTCATATACTAGTTTGTTATTATATTAGGGGAATAATATTTATGTTGGTTTTGGTGAACTAGAAACAAATTATTTGTAATTGTTTATAACATGTATTCATTTTTTTGAATATAAATTATCTTCTTATCACATTATGATTGTTCATATTCATAACATAGCATGTTATAAATTCATAATAATTAATTTTGCACTAAAATCTTATAGTAGTTCCCCGCTATGACGGGACCCCATAACTTTTATGAAACTCTTCTTAAATATTTATTCTCTAGATAGATTATGTCGTTTGAGGGACCTAAATGATATAGGTTATAAGGGGTGGATACTCCTAGTACATTGATCTGCCTACTCAAGGTGTATTCCATTGGTAATATCCAGTGCAATATATGATAAGAATAAGACCCGCCAATTAAAAATCCACTAACATATATGTCATAGGATTTGTCTATTTGTTGATGTGTGTATTAATCCATAGAATTTAATTTTATTATTAATGAATATTAAAAGTTTAATACTTTTATGTATTAATAAAAACCTGAAGAAATTTTTTTAGAGCAAGTTAGGATACGTTGACAATATCATGAGTAAGATTTTATTAATGAATAATGAGGCAAGGGATTTATCCATTCTATTCTTTAATAGAAGGTAATATCTCAGACCCTTATATGGAAATTATATAACTTAATAAATCTATGGACATAGTGTTCTATGGTAATGTTCAATTTTCTGAAAGTCGAAGAAAGAGACATCAAACACATATGTTGATAGAAGCTGTATGAAACCTTCATAAATAGATATATCATGATATATCTATTATATTATACAATGAGCATCTATATGATGTATTATATCATTTCATCATTAACTTATTTCTCCATGGATGCTTTTGTGTGATACTAGAAGCCGACATTGGACTTTAGAAAGCTTCACTTAATGCCCCAGAGAAAGATTCCAAGAGGCTCACACACTAAGTGTATTCAGATTCTCATATAAATAATATATTTGTATTTATTTTCTAAATAGGTGAATAAATATCATTCACCTATTTGGTGAAATAATTATTTATGTTTTCTTGATCTCATCTATTCCCTCCCAGGTTATTTGAGTAAATATAATGTGATCAGAATATTTAGTAATGTTTTTTCTAATTAGTTGATATAACAATTATTTATTTTTTGGTGAATAATCCAATGATATTTATTTATAAAGTAAATTTTCATTTTTCAAGGTTCGAAAATTTTATGGAGGAATGGAAGATAGAGTTTTTAGGACCTGTGAGAAATAATATATATTGAATATTATTTTATTAAATAAAATTTAATTTAATTGGTAAGTAAAGATCATGTTGAGGAAATAATAATATTACTATTATTTTACACACAGGGTCCCATGGGGGATTATTTAAATATTAATGGGGTATTATGAATATATTTATTTCTAAACCATATAGGTATTTAAAACCAAATTATATTATTTTCTCAAGCAAGCCAATTCAATGTTTTTCTACACAATGAAATTGGGAGAGAATCCTCTCAATCCCTAGAGAGACCACTCTCTAAGAATTCTCCTGGGAATTGAAATATATCATCCTCTAAATCCCACAGTCACGTTAAGAGAGGCCAATGAAAAAAATTTGTATTTGATTTTCATTGCAATAAAAAGTGAAGTACAAAAGTGATAAGATCTCTCAGGCTATCACCAAGTGATTATCACGATGACATTTATATTTGAATGGAAAACATGAATCACTGATAAAGGTAATATGTTCTTTTTTACTAAAATGCAATGAATGGAAAAATATATATTTTTTAATATATGTAAATAAAGAATGAACTCATATAAGGTAATTCAATAATTGATTAAATTAATTTTAAATACCCTGTGATGATCCTATACTTGGTTCTGGTGTTCTTTCCCTTATCTTTTCTCATTGATTTGATTCTATTCAATATGATGTTCATAAACATGTAAATATCATATTTATCATTTATCATGAAAAATATAAATGTTGGTCACAAATCATCAAAATTTTCTACTACTCCTAAAATATCATGTTGTATTAGGGTGGTAACAATATTATTTATAATTATTTAATGACCATTGATTGATTTACACATTTTTAATTTAGTTTTCAATTCATGTTAAATTGTTTGTTAAATAAAATAGTTAGATATTCTTCTTACACATTATTTTCTCATATATCTATTGAAATCAATTTATTTGAGGAATGATACAAAATTTATGATCTCATCCTATGGATCTGAGAATTATAGCAAGATAAAAAAGGAGCACACATTTTTTAACTAGAGTTACACATTGTGTACTAGTGTATAGTGGACCAAGAATTAATTTTTAATTAATTCCAATCATGTGATGTGAATACCTATGGTTAATTTATCTTTATAAGTCATGTTTTGACAGGGATGACCTTGAACACTATCATCCAGAGTACAAGCTTTGTAGCCCTTGTACACTGTTTACTGTTGTTTAAGTTACAAATGGGATTTAGATTTTCATAGATGACATAACTGACTAGTTAAAATTTAACTCCAAGTACACTTTCCATGTATCCCTTATACAAAAAGTTTGATATAATTTATTAATCATGGTTTGTAGGTCGAGTCCAAATAAATGTACCTTAGATACATAGTGAGAGGCATACATTCCGTGTATCCCGCTTGTAAACACTGTGTACCTATTCAAAATTATGTTGAATTAAAATTAATATATTATACTATGTAAAACTTATAAAAATGTTCTTTCATGTGGTAATTATGTTTGTAGGACACACTATGTGATTGGTTTTAACACACACACATATATATACAAATATATAAATGTTTAATTAATTTCTATGTAACGTTCAAAAATGCATATCATATATGAGTCATATTATAGTTATTACACTAAGTGTATTGAAACATAACCCCTGAAAGAAAAATCATATAATATATTTTATCATTAATTTGATATTATACATCATCAAAGTATGTGATAATTTGTGTATTCTATATGTTACAAGAGTAAACACTATATGGGTATAATACATGATCAGTAGATTCTGATAGGTATTTGCTATATTACCTCCAAGGTAGATTTATATACATAGTTAATTTTAAATAAATTTATTTATTTTGATTAAAATTATTATACAGTTTTATCATATTGAAATTATGATGATAATTAAGATAAAATAATTGATTAATTAAGGAATATAATTAATTTATTATAGGGTGATTTTTCTTAAAAAATAATGACTAAGAATTTAATGCTAGTTTTATTAAACTTATAATTCATTGCATGCATATGGATGATCATGATAATAGACTAGACATTTCTATTTGATTGGTCAAATTTTATTTCTTATTAAATCACACTATTGTAAAGTGTTCCTTTTACCCTCTTATTATGTAAGGGCCTACCTACCAATAATTTATTTTATGTAAAACTTTTTACCCTCACCAACATGTGAGAAAAAGCATGTGTAATAAATGGATATAAAAATCTAGTGGAGGTGGTCCATGTTTGAATCCATGGAGAAACCAATCCAAGAGAGATACATAGGAGGGAATGTGGAAAGATATAACACAAACATTAATTGGTCCAAGGTGGTTTCCCCTAGGTCAATGGTTGGTTTACAATATGCAATATAAATTAACCAATAGTAAAATATAATGATAATAATTAATAATTATTTAATTTCTACCATGTTTCATGGTTATTTCATTAGAGATGTCTTATTGTGATGACATGAATTAATGCAATTAACAAGCATGAAAGATAGAAAGAAAATAAACTATCTTATTCGTAAATATTATCTAAGATATCTTTAATCACCTACATTAATCCTATTATGATTAAAAATCATGTTATAATGATAACAGTTATACATTTACACATAAAATATAAAATCCCTCAATTCAATATTATGACATTATTGCTTTCCCCTACATCGTTTAAAATCTCACCACAGTTCAAAGAGCTTTACCAGCCAATGCTGGGGTGCTTTCAATTATCAGGGAATTCAAACATGATGTTCAGGTTTGAAATAACTTAGTTCATGTCAAGGTTAGACTTCTAATATAAGACTTAGTGTAACTAAGAATAAGGGTTGAGGACATCCAATTTAAGGATTTCAGGATTGGGGAGTCCACTCAAAAGATCAAGGAACAGTGAGTTAACGAATTTGGAATTTGGAATGGCTACCTAAAACCATTCATGTTGCTTGACCGACCAATTTTAGAGTAATGTGGAAGGGAATATGAATCCTTTCTATTAAAATGTCGAAGAATCAGAAAAATGTAAAGCCACTGGTGAGGGATGTTGAGTTTTGATAAAGCTGTGAGATATTTATAAATATAATATTTATTTATTTGTCTAAATTTTATCAGATAAAGAACTAAATATCTTTACATATTACCAGTAAAAATAGAAATAAAAAGAAATCCAAAATATTGATGTGATCCATACCTGATAAAGATAAAATTCTCACCAATAAGAATTTCAAGAGTGGAAAATGCTCTTAAGAGCTATCCATCTCCTTGAAAGGAAATTGAATGTGATGAAAGAACCTATTCATAAAGAACATATTCATAAAGAACCTGGTAATGAGGATAGTGATGAAGAGTTATCTCTCCAAGATAAGTATCTAAATAATAATAAAAATGTTCAATGTTTCATTCTATTATCCATGACCAATGAGCTATTTAACCCACACGAATATATGGATGCGTATAAAATGACCTCTCACATTAGGGATTTCTATCAAGAGAATGCAAGATAACAGAGACATGCGATCTCCACTGATTTATTCAAAACTAATCTTAGAGTGTATTTTCTAGTTTTGTATCATCTAGTCAATCTTAATTGATACATTGAACTCCTAGACATATTTGATATTAAATTTATAGAGGATTTGCACAAAGATCACATGATTTTATCACTTCCCAAGACATTATCTAGTTTTATTATGAATTAAAAAAATAGTAAAAAATGATAATATTATTTTAGAAAAACTTAAATTAATTATCCAGGTGGATGATGATATCACGTTTGATAAACCGACAATCCTTATTCTAAATAAAAAAAGAACGAATAAGGTTATGGGGACCGGGCTCATAACAATCCTCGATAACCTGAGCAGTTTCCTTCTATGATGGTTAAAATACAAAGGGAGAGAAAGGAAAATGTGGCTCTATATTTTTCATGTGGAAAGCAGGGACACTGGAAGAATAACTGCACCTAGAATGAATGATAATCCGATAGTGTAGTTTTTATCAATTGTAATATTTCAATATCTATATATTGGATTTTAGGTACAACTTTTTTAACTCACACTTATATCCAAATGTAGGAACTAAGTAAATTTTGAATGATTTATAGAGGATAGGTGGATCTGTGAGAATCCAATTGTGCATGGATACCTACCATAGCCATTGGTGACCACAAATTTTTTTTTAAATATGAAATATTTTAGTTTAAGAAATATAATATACGAAATACTAGAAAGAACATAATTTTTGTATAATTCCTTGATTAAGTTGGGTTTATTTTCAAAAATAAAAAAACATTTATAATGAAAACATATGATATGGTATGGAACATTTAAATAATGTTAATTATGTATTAATATTTTGAAAAACCTAGTATTGGAAATTGATAAATAATCATGTCTACATGATTCATTTAAGACACATCAACAGAATCACCACCTTGTCCATGTAAACAAGAAAAATTTGAAAAATACCATTCAAAATGATTTCATAGATTTTTCTGAGCTAAAACAACATGATATAAGTCATTATTGTTTACAAGGTAAATTACTAAACCACAATTCGATGGATAGTGTGAAAGGGCCATAGAAATTATTGGATTGGTACACGCTAATGTGTGGGGACCATTTTTAGTAGAAGTTATTGGTAGGTATTATTACTCTATAGCTTATACGGATGACTTGATTAGATATTGTTATGTCTACTTTATGAGGTATAAGTCTGAGTCCTTTGAGAAATTTATGGAATTCAAGAATGGATTATATAAAAAACATGGAATGGAGTTAAAGATAATTTGATCATATCAATGTTGTGAATACTTAACCATGAGTTTATTGACCTTTTTTTATTAGTATGAGATTCTATTTAAACTAACTACACATTACACACCATTGTGGAATAGTGTTTGTGAAAGGAAGAGTTGTACCTTGTTAGACATGGAAAGGTTGATGATGATTCATACAGATCATCCATTAACCTCTGGAAATATGCATTACAAAACATGGAATACACATTAAACCAAGTACCAACTAAATAGGAAAACATAATTTCCTTTGGGTTATGGATGGGAAAGATACATGTTTTTTCACATATACTTATATGGGATTATAATTCATCTGTTATAGTCTTCACAGGAAACAATCCAGCATCCCAGGGCAAAAAGTGAATCATTATGGGGTATCCTAAGGATAGAAAGGGATATTACCTCTACAACCCATCAAACAAGAATGTGATTATAACTAGATAATACATATTTCTACTGAGGTATAACATCATAAAAAAGGATAGTTGGATAATTATTATCTTCAATGATGTTGATGATCCAGATACAAAAGAGTTTTTATAGAAAAAAACCACAAGTACCCATGGAAGAAGTAGTTCAAAAAACACAACTACTAGATATGAGAACAAGAGAGATAAGAGAACCATAAATATATTGTTTTCTAGTAATTGGAGATGGTGACTCATTGTTGGTTAACAATGGTGAACCAGCCAATTATAAATAGGTAGTATAGAGATTAGAAGCAGTGATATGGAATGAAGCTATGGATTCTGAAATGGAATCCATGTATCAGAACCATGTTTATGTTCTGGTCGAGGTGTGATTTGATGTAAATCACATAGGTTTAAAATGGGAATTCAAGACAAAACAGGATTTTGAAGTTAATTTAAATACATTTAATACATGGCTTGTGGCTAAAAGGATTAAATAGTGTCAAATAAGTGTCTATAATGAAATGTGTTCACCAGTTTCCATTTGTAAATCTATCATAATTATACTTGATGTTGTAGCTTACCATAATTAAAAAATTGGTATGATTCATGTCAAAACTATTGTACGTAATATGAACATTTAGAAATATGAATATATGAATCAAACAGAATGGATTGGACTCTAGGTGATGCTAATAATATTTTAAAGTTTCATGGGTACATTTATAGATTTAAGATATCATCTAGGTCAAGGAGAAATAATTTTTTTGAAACTATAAAATAATTATGTTTCATTAAGGATGAATGTTATCCATGTGTTTACATGAGTTTTAGTGGTAATTCAGCGATTATTATAGTAATATATGTTAATGAAATATTACTTATTGTAAATGAAATAACATTCGTATAGTTTGTTATGGACCAGTTAAAAAAATGTTTCTCTATGAAAGTCACTGCTGAAGCTACCAATATTCAAGGTATCAATATCATTCATGATACAAGGAAGTTGGATCCTTGGAAAAATTCAATGTACATAAATTTACTTGATACTAAATCAATTTATTTTGGAATAGTCTAATAGGGGATTTGTTCTAGTGTCACATGGTTTAAATATTTGTAAAAAAATATTCCATCAAACACATTAGGGGAAACAAATAATTAGTATGATCGAATACAATTTAGTGATAGAATCAATCATGTATTCAATATTATTTAATATACATGATGTTTCCTATGCATTAATCATGGTAGGAAGATATCAAGAGGATTTAAGAGAACAACATTGTTTTTCTATTAATGCTATCCTCAAATATCTAAGAAAAAATAATGATATGATCATAGTGTATGGGGGAAACGAAGACATAGTCATTATGGGTTATAATGATCCTTGTTTTCAAATAGATAAGAAATATTTGAAGTCAAAGTAAGGATGCGTTTTCTATCTTAATGGAGGATCATTGAGATGGAAGAGTTAAATGATGCTTGTTTTTGTTGATTCTAAAAAAAAGCATGATCATATAGTAGATTAGGATTTTTCCAAGAAATCCATTTGGATACGAAATGTTTTCCATGATGTTGAAGTTATACCTAGAAGTAAAGATCCTACCACATTGTATTGTAATAATACTACAACAAATGAACATAAAAAAGATCTGAGATCATAGAAATGGAAAAATCATATAGGCTAGAATTATTTAATATTTTGGGATTTTTCTTATATGAGTAATGTTACAACTAGAAGAATACCCTTGGAGGATAACTTGGTGGGACCGATGACTAAATTAATATCTTTGAAGAAGCATGAGTACCATGCGATGGCTAGAAGACTGAAAGTTATTAGAATTTGGCTATAGTGAAAGTGGGAGTTTTTAGGAGTGTCTTCCATAGAACCAACTTCTGTGTACTTTATGAAAAAAATGTCATGCTTTTAAATATTAATAAACTTCTCATCACATCATGATTGTTCTTATGTGTAACATACCTTGTGATAATGTCCTTAGAGTAGTGGTCATACTGTAAGATCATTGATGTTCCCTACTATGATGAGAACCCAGAAGTGCTTTAACACTATTCATAAATATATATAATATATTTGGATGATATCATTTGAAGGAAAAATTGATACAGGCTATTAGGGGTGGAGACTCAAAGGACATGGATGTACATTCTCATGGCGCAAGCCCTTCGTAATATCCATTATAGGATTTTATGATAATGAGACCCACTAGAAGGAAATCCTCATTTATATGTGTCATTGGATGTTATTATTTTCGGATGCATGTATTGATACTTATACATTATTATTATTATTATTATTAATGAATAATATATGTGGCATAATTTTATGTATTAATGAAATTAATGATGACATATGTTTGTGGAGAGGTAGGATACATTGAGATTGTCACATGTAATATTTCTTTAATGAACAATGTGAGAAATGATTTGTCCCATCATTTATTTAATGTATGTTGATATCTCAGTCTATTTGATAGAAATTATATACCAAAAATAATTTCAAGTCCATTATATTTTATTGAAAAATTCAATTTATGGAAAACCAAAGAATGAGACAGCGAGCACATAGGTTGATACCACCAACATGAAACTTGCTAGATTACATTTACTATGATAAAATGAATATATTACATAGTGATCATCCATATGAGGTATTATGTCATTTTGGCATTAAATTATTTCTCTATGTAGGCATTGGAATGTTTCTTGAAGCTAAAACAGACTTTAGACTCTTTCACCTAATTCCATGGAGAAATAAGTCCAGAGGGTCACACACTAATTTTATAGAGAATATTAGTTTAGTAATATATTATTTTTTTATTATTTAACCAGATGAATATATATTATTCCCTCATATTGTAGAAAATTATTCATTTTTTCTTGATCTTATATATTTTACCACCAGTTGTTTGAGAGAATATAATGTGAGTAATTTTTTTAAAATTTCATTCTATTTGGGGAATATAATTTGAATTTATTTATTGAAGAATAATTTATGGAATTTACATAATAAGAAAATAGTCATTAATCAAGGCCTGATAAATATTATGGAGGAATTACGGAGAATGTTTTTATATCCACTGAGAAATAATATATACTGAGTATTATTTTATTAAATAATATTAAACATAATTTTCAAGTGAAGTTCATGTCGATGATATAATAATAATTTTACTATTTGGAAAAGGGTTTCCCCAAGGGAATAAATTAATGTTAAATGAATCATTTGAAAATATTTATTTATATATCATAGAAGTATTTAACTCTAATTATATTTTTTCCAGGAAATCCATTTAATTTTCTATAGTTCTCAATAACAACTAGATTGAATCATCTCAATCCCTAAATAGATCCCTATTCATGAGCTCTCCCAAAAATAGAGAGAAATCATCCTTCACCTCCCAGTCTCAAGTCAATAGAAATCAAGGAGAATTATTTGAATGTGATTCTCATAATGATCAAAAGGGAAATATGTATGTATTGGGATCTACCATTCCACCACCTAGATATTCATGTGGTGAAATTAAAATATTTATGGAACATATTTGGATCATTCCTAGTGTGAACATTCCATAGATTCCATAAAAAAAATACTGTAAAATTTAGATCTATGTCCAAATCCATTAATGAAGAAAAAATAATGAAATGAAGTTATGAAATTGATTTAATTAATTATAATAAATATGTGATGATCTTAAAATTGGTTCAAGATTTCTATCCATCATCTATTTTCTTATATTAAACACTTTTGATTACGTCATTAATCATCATGTAAATATCATATTGATCATCAATCATGAAAAAACAAAGTTGGGTGTGACCCATTTCATGCATTCACTATGCCTGGATCCTTCAATTTATCCATCTAAAATTACATTAAATGGGAAAATAATTTTGTTCTCAGGTGTACAAAGGTCTATCGCCTCATAAAGTGAAAATAGTGATTTTTCACTTTTCATTTACATTAAATGTAAGGGTCCATATCCATCTAGTAAAACATTTTTTGTGCTTCTAAATATTATTGTGATCAGTGGAGGCCTAGAGAAATTATAATGATGTTGGAATGCTAAAATCATGAATAATGGAGAATTCTTGACATATAAGGGCTTCAAATCGTGAATGTGAGGTTCAAAGATGATGTAATGAAGGTTAATGAGATGCTTCAAGATGTGAAATAAATCTTAATTAAATAAAATAAATAAATGTAATTTTCCATGAGATATAAAAATACTCTAATTTCATGACAATAAAATGATTCATTCCATGAAAATTTATTGTGAAGTGTGACTTTATAAGCTACAATGCCTCATTTTTTCTCAATACCTATGGTATTATCTCAAAATCTAGGAAATTTTGATTTTTATCCACTAGAATTTTGGTATCCATTTAAAAAATATTATTCATTCCCTTCAGTCTTTGAAACATTAAAATATTAGGTATGTTATACCTATTTTATCAATTTTCATTGATATATATCCTCCTAATTCTTCTTTCCATGTGATTGAAGTTTGTATTTTTCTTTATGATAGGGAAATATTTTTTGAATTTTTGGTGTGGTTGTGAGAAAAAGTCCATGTATTAATTTATTTCTTGTGGGATGGATGATCGTGATCGACGATATTGGTATGATTATGTGTGAAGAAAATTTATTAATTTTAGGTAGGGGATTAATTATTTCTCTTATTCATTTATGTGAATTAATAATGTTTTCATTGTTTATGTATTGGTATGGAAATAAAATGGACTTAATAATTATTAAGATAGTTTAACAAATAATTGGTTGTAGTGATCACATGTTGTTTATTTCTTGAGCGATAATGTGTTCCCTCTTAAGTTGCAAGATAGTGTTCTATCTATGTTATTCTTCTTATCATGTCTTTGGATGTTATAGATTAACATATAGTTCTTAGTGGAAATACAATAATGAATGAAAATACAAAAGATATTAATTAATTTGAATAATAATTCGATATGTGGAATGATGTAATGAATTAATTAATTCAAGAAGAATAAAAAATAGTTGTTTGATAATGATAATTTCTATTACTAGAGATCCAGGCCTTCTTATGAAAGCCGAGTACATTATGTTTGGAGCTGTGGGATCTTATATATGTGTAAAGGCTAGATGACTTGTTTTAGGGTATATATTAAACTATTGTATATGATTTTTTGCTTCATGATTCCTTGTGATGTTCTCTAGAAGTGAGATTCATTATGATATATTTTATGAGTCATTGATGACTGATCCTACAATGGATGATGAGATGTGGGTTGGGAATCCTAGATGTTATGGTAATAGTTGACGCATGGGATTGTGAGATGCAGAAGGATATGCAAGCTAGTGTCGAGGATGAAATTGGAGTTTGTGTAACTGGTTGAAGCAGGGATTACCCATTGATGTAAGAAATCCGGATGCATTATAGAAATGAATATATATAATGGTTTTTACAAGGACAATTGTTTTTCCTAGATTAATTTCTCTACTTTAGGAGGAATATATATGTTATTGATTGCATTATTCCACTTGAAATAATCTTTAGATCATTTTCCTAGAGTACATGGATTATGGAATGATTCTAATAATGAATAAATAACTTTAATCCCTGGGATTGGAATGGTTAAAATGAAAATGTTAAAAAAATATTAAACTTGATATCGCATGGAAAATTTTAGGATTATACCTAGAGGTAATGGGGTTGACACCAATGATTAATGTAATTTAATGTAGAATAATGATAATGATTAGTTTCATTGATAATAAATTAATTATTAAGAGGAAATAAATAACTAATGCAGTGCCCTAAAATGATTTTATTCTTATAGGATATTTTTTTTATAAGTGATATCTATGATTTTGAGAAATATTAGCTGAATTGGGATCTAAGGCAATGTTATGTCAATAATTTGTTTGGGAGAGATATTTTATGATGCATTTTTTATGATATTATATCCTAACCCCACCCATTTCACTTAGGGTGACAAAAACCCAGTGGAAATAGGGAGGGTGTTTTCCTCAACATCCTAGAACTATTATGGATGGATGAATACACCCTCTTCCCCCTCCCTTAATATGGTAGTTAATTTTGATAGTATGTACGAAGATTAGTTTTCCAATATATATTTTTTTATGAGGTGATGTCTTGTTGTTATTTCCAACACATGTATCTATGAATATAGTATCTAAATTAATATTATTTGAATAATTATTAAAGGAATATATGGGTTGTGGTACCTTACTTGGTGTATGGGATGTTATTGATTGAGGTATAATACTCAATGTATGGTACACGTCATATGATTTGGGATTGATCATAGAAACTACTTGGTTAATATATATTATTTTTTGATATGGGGTGATGTGATGATGTTATCCATGAGGATCATATTGTGATTCCTTACCATGTTTTCTTTGGTATATATTATTTTGGAGACTGGTAAGGATTAAGTTGTGAGACATTAGGATTGATTATAAAACTTGTGCAAAAGAGGGAGCTGTATACTTCTGATGATTAATTGTTAAATTATATTATCTATTTTATGAGATACATGGTGAGGTTTATCCATGGAGAGGTTTGAAACATTGTATACATGTATAGGTAACTATTTTGTTTTTTTATTACAGATTATTCTCCATAATTCCTTCTTTATGTTTTCCACGAGAGGATTTTAGGAGGATCATACATAGTATACTATTTTCATCCCCTATATATAGAAACTAATTCTCATGTCAGCCTGAGAAGTTTAGATATTGGGCCAGATATTACAATATCTTTATTTTTTTTTGTACATTTTTGGGCTTTATAGAGGAAGGAACAAGCTTTAAACATTACATATTCTAGTAATTTTAAAATAGAATTCACATTTTTAAAATCATGGGGATATTATAGGTTTAGATTTTTAGAGAATTAGGAATAATTAATACAAGGTAAACTAATACATCACTAGTGGATAAATATAAAAAGTATCCTTTTTTTCATAAATCAAAAGTCATTAAAATAAAACATGTTCTCTATTCATGAAAAATATTTTCAATATTCCCCTTGATATCATCCTTTTCTATATTCCCCCATAAATATTGTGAAATATTTTTTAAAATGTGGGATGAGCGTAAAATATTAGTAAGAGTCCTAAAATAAAATTAATTGTTAGTCTAGTAAAAACCCATAAAAATGTTCTATTAAAAACATATTGTTATACCTTGAACAAGGTATAAGATTTTCAATTCTGATCCCAATGGTTGATGAAGTGTTTGGAAGACTAAGGAATGATCTTGGGATGCCTAATGCCGGAGGTTTGAAGACTACTGTGAAGCCGGTAGTCCAATCTGTTTGGGTGACTAGTGGTCATGAACTGGTACCAGCGGGGTGTGGTACCAGCGGGGTGTAAGGAGGGAGTGGATGGGTATGTTATGACTTTATAGGCAGGGGATTCTATGGGAGAAGCTGTTGGTTGGGTGAGGGCATCTCCTGGGCTGAGGACACATCATGTGTAGTAGGTGGAGAGCATTGAATTCAGTAATTTCTTTTCTGGTCTGGTGAATAAAGAAATGGAAGTGGGTCAGGAACATATTGCTCATGATTTGGCTCCTGGCCAGATGTCTATTGAAGCTGCTGAGTTGCATGATAGTGGGGTCATGGGTTTGGGACTGATTTGTGATCATATTGGAAGCAAGAATGAACATGTGCATGGGCAGGGATCTTACCATTATGCTAAATATCAGGATCATGAGGAAATAGATCATGCTAGTGAGGATTCTCCAAAGACTAAAAGCATTAATATGTAGGTTGGGTTGAACTCCCAGGATTCTATTTCTGGAGAAGGCTTTTTGCAGACCGGGGTGATTAAAGATCATGATACTATGGTGCAACCACAGTGTTTAGCACTTCTTGACACTAATAGTAATGTAGAGCAGGAGTAGGGTGTGAATTGCGGCTGCCAGAAGGTTTTTATACCTGAGAAATGGGGGGACATATCTGACAGTGAGAATGAAAATGATGACAGAGGTCGATCCACTTTTAGTGATGTTTTTTAGTATGGGAAGAAGGTTGTGGCAGAGAAGGAGGGTGCTATGACTTCCCCACCAAGAAGAAGGAAGCAGAAAGATTACTCTTCTATGAAAAAGAAGATGTCAACAATATAATCTTTTAGAAAAGGTAAAGGGATGAATTATTCTGAGGAGTTTTTGCAATTGGAGAAATTAAATCTCAGACAAAAGTATGTGAAGATTATGGAGCAGTATGAAAGCTCGGAATGGGAGTCGACAACTTTAGATGAGGCAATCGGTCACAGAGATGGCGATGTGTACGACGACGTGTATGGTTTCTAACATGTAATTGTATGCTCTTATTTGTAATTCTTGTCTGCTGAACTTTTTCTTTATTTTAATAAATTGTCAGAGACTTTGTCTCTGGCCGAGCTTTTCTGGTATAATATTTTCAACAAGATAATTATGTTACCTTTTTAAAATAATTAAACTTCCATTAAATCTCATTTGAAATCATATAAATTCATGTTGGTCCAATGGAACATCATGATCATATAAACCTTATAGAAACTGTATAAAAACTCTTAAAAATTGGAATAACCATAGAACTGAATTCAAATATAATTTTGTAGAGAACAAAATCATTACCAAATGCTTTAGAGAGATATCTTAGAACAACCATCATATAATATGTAATGGTCTCACCCAGAGTATCTAGGAACACCCTTATTATTAAATTTCTATGGACTATATAATCAATAAAACCCTTTAATATTATTTTATATCCATGTGTGAAAAACAATCAGATATCAAAATAATGTTTTCTGGTAAAAATTATTTTTAAAATATAAAAAAGTGCACAAAAAACAAAATAATATTTTTTTGATAAATTATAAAGGAAAATTTAAATCATTACATATTAATGGATGTGGGAAATTCCATTCATGTTGTATATGGTAAAAATATATCATTTTTTAATTCTATAAAAGGAAAATTTAATATGCATAAAGTTATCGAAATGTCACATAGACATACCATATAATTCATGTGATAATGAATCAAATGATTTTATAATGTGTGTCCCCCTTAAATTCAAATAAATTGTGTGAAAATATAGTATCTTATAATAAAAATTCATTTGACACATAATCATAACAAGACATAATGAATAAAGAAGAAGGTTAACCTAAAGAATAGAAATTGAGTCAGGATTTCCCTTACCTTGAGTTCAACTCACCACATATAATATATAACTTCCTAAATAATAAAATGATGATAATTTATACGTTCTAGATAACCATTTTAAGTTTTAATATTAATTTTATATCACTTATTACCATGTTATTAATTATTTAAGTTAACATCAGACATTTGGGTGATATTCGATTGAGAAAAATAAAATGACTTTGTTCGGTTGAATATAATCAAAGAGGCTGAAATTTTAACCTATAAATAATAATATTAATGAAATATATATTAACCATTACATAATTATAACTATCTATTTAATGTGGTGATGAAAAAAATTCACACCGCTACGTGGATATGGTATATCATACGAATGCACGCATGAATATTTTGTTTTTTGTAGAATAGATAAATGGTGGAATATGGTTGTCTCATAATGATAATAACATGTAAACATAGAGATGGTACTTTATTTATTACACTATCATTTAAAAAACACATGAATATGATTTTTAAGTATAAATAATATTGAAAGAATTGATAAATATGATTACATCTTCTTCAACAGTCTTCCATTAATCTCTTCCTAAGTGATCATGGGATCATATTTTGGAAGGACCATAACCTCAAGTAATTTAATGTGTATTTTAATATGATAAATGGACATAGTTTTGTTGAGATATATGGATCATGGTGGTGGTAATTATTGATATAAACAGTTATATTTTAAAATTGAGATGAGGGTACCTTTTGAAAATTCTCAAAATATTAAATTATTATAAATTCATTTTCTATACAAATATACCACCAAATAGACATAGATTAAAATATAAGATCAGACAAGGTTGTAATATCATCATCCAAAAATATTTAGATATGTTTTGGTTTTATGATAAACCGTATATTTTTTATTAACAGAAGTTGACCTATTTTAATTTTAATTACAGTAACAATTTATTTAATATTATAAGTTTATATGTTTTACTTATAAAATTTCAATTGGAACATAAATGAATATTTTATTACATTTTAAACCAAAAAATTATAAATTTCTATTTTTAGATATTTTATATTATTTTGAAATTATCAAGAATATTTATTTTGATAAAATATCATTACTTTCAATTTTGACACTATTCATTATATTGACTTTAAGAAAATCGATATAACAAGATAAATTCCAAAAAAACATTTAGTACACTCCTAATATGTTTTAATCATCGTTAAAATTAGTGGCTCACCTTAATTAATTTCAATTATATTTATTCTAATATTTTTAATAACTTTTATTTGATTGTTTAAATAACAAAATAATTACTCAATCATCATTGGATAATTATTTAAGGTAACGATTAAAAATAAAATACAATGATTTAGACAAATATTTTTTTATTTCAAAATAATATTTATATTAGAAGATATTTTCTTAGTGATATCATATTAAAAATTATATTGTTGTTGAAAATATGCATGTGACATCGTTGACAATTCTTTAAATGAAATATTTTAAATATCATTACTAAATTTAAATGTCCCCTAAAAGGAAAAAAAATTATATCATGAAAATAATTTCAATATGTTTTAAGGGGAAAATAATATTTATTCATAACCATCTATTGTCCTCATGTGGACGCATGATACATATTTAAGACAATGATAGTGACATTTCAAGACATTCATTGATTTAAAATAATATATAAGATATTTTTAGGGGAAATTGTCAATTAAACATCTTGATTCCAATACATAGGTCTTAAGGGTTGAATTAAATTTATCTATTAAACATTGGGAAAGTGTTTGGGACTTTTTATATCCCTTTTTATTTTAATTTTAACATAATTTTCAGACTTTACCTTTTATTGTGGAGATAAAAATATCCAAGATTAGTATTCATATTGGAAAAAAATAAAAGGGATAGGTTTAAAAAATTTGGACCATATTATTAAAAATATGTAATTATTTTTTAAAAACTAATAACATATAATTGGGTAAATTTATTTTATATTCAAACTAAAAAAATTCCCAGAAAATGTTTTTTTTTGAAAAAATGCATCTTTCCATATATTAAACGTTTATTTGCAATATTAAAGTATAAAACCCTTTAAAAAAATATTTTTAATATTAAGAATATAAAAATAATACCAATAAAAAATAGACCTTGTAAATAAAATGCAGTTTTCAATAAAATAATTATTTTCAATAATCGATAAATAATCGATATTTTAAAAAAATCTACAAAATTCATTATAAATTAAATTTTTTATTATGAATTAAAAACCTAAATTAGGGTTTAAAAAATAAATTTATATAATTTTAAATTAAATCTTTAAAATATAAGTATCTGTTTTAAAAAACTCTTTTTCTTTTTTTGATTTTAAGAGATACCAATCAAATTTATAATGAATTTAACTATTAATTTCATAATTACTAATAATTATGGGAAAAATTATTATATAAATGAACGGGTTGTTAAATTATCTCTCCTCCATTAGAAATTGATTCCTCATAATTCTATTAACTTATCAAACAAATAAGGAAACATTTACCTCATATCGTTTCTAGATTCCCTTGTTTCTCCTTTAACCATATATTTTTCCAAAAAAACCTTAACCTAATGAATTACTATGTTCCACACTACTTGATCTATATATTAAAGAATTATATTAGGTTAATACTCATAAGAAAGGCTCTCTTATAGATGGAACACTTGAGGGATCAATATTTGAGATAAATTTGGCACATACTTTATTAACATCAAAACATGAAAAAAAGTTGTAACCATGTTAAAATAAGAGGCAATGATACTACGTATAAAACTGATCCATATTTATATAGGATTTCATATTTTCTAATATACCATGGACATAAAATTCCATTTTTACAAAATTTCATAATAGTTATCCTTGTTTATAATTTATGAAATACTTGATCACATACCTTTATTGAAATATCTTTTCTCTAGTTATCTGTATAATATTTCTATTTACATTAAGATGTCCTCGTATATTTCTAACTAGTTTTTACCTTATAATCCATTTTATCTACTAATTATATTACCATCAACTTTACTTCTCCTATATATTCTCAAAATGATGCAATTTGACAATTATTTTCATATAATTTAACAAATGGTTCAATTTTTATATTGGGATGAAAATTTTTATTATTAGAAAACTCAACTAAAGAATGATTTAGATCTCGAATTCCATTTTAATCCAATTAAAAGAACAGTTTCTGTCTTACATGGAATTAATTGTTCATTTTGAATGTCTATAATATTATTAATGTTTGTTCTGAAGTTTAATTCAGTACCCAACAACTTCTGAAATCCTTACAAAAAATTTTATGTGGACCTACTATCGTAGTATGCTAAATTTAAGAGAGGAAGTCCAAGTAACCTTTCTATCTCATTACAATATAGTTTATAGCTTTTATATAATGATGGAGTATATATAATGGGAAGAAAATGTTCATATTTAGTAATTTGATCAATAATAACCCAAGTTTTATTATTACCTCATGAATTCTCGGGTACTCCCACCACGAAATCCATGGATATATTTTTCCATTTCATCTATGGAATTGGTAAATGGTGACACATCCCATTTGGTAATTTTATTTATATTTTTACCTAATTAAAATTTAACCATTTCATGGTGATGTTAGCAATTCATCTTTTCATTCCATCACTCTAGTAATACTCCCAAAGATGTCTCTATAACATGGTACTTTCAGGATGAAATGAAAATAGAAAATTATGATCTTTACATAACAATTCATTATTTATCCTGGAATCACATGGCATACATTATCTCTTTAAAAATCTCAAAATAAATTCTTTATCTACGTTAAACTCAAAAAACCTAACCTTCTTAAGAAATTGAATATTTTTCTGTAAGTCATGGTTTTCCTTCTAATATTTCTTAATTATATTGGATAGATAAAATTTCACTAACACTTAAAAAAATAAAATAATTTTCTACACCAATAACTTTTAGTAAAAAAATCATCAAATCATTAATAAAATGGACATGTTATACATGTAACATTTTAATTATAGAATTATTATTTTGACACAATGAATCCATCACTTTTTTATTTTCTAGGATAATAATTGATTGGGAAATTGAAATCCTTTATTAGTTCTAGCCATCATCTCTGCATTAGGTTCAATTCCATATAAGAGAATATATAATAAAATCATCTATGATCAGTATATATTCCACACATTTATTCATAAAAATTAAGCCTCCGAATTTTCAAATAAAAAAACAATAATATCTAATTCTATATCATGTGTTGGATAATTTAACACATGAGGTTTAAACTGACATAAAGCATAAGCAATTAACTGATCATTATTCCTCAGAATGTAACCAAGATCTATCAAATAAGAATCATTTAAATTATTAAATCACTACTTATTGAGGGTAGGGATAGAACTATAGCATTTACCAGTCTAAATTTTAATTCATAAAAACAATAATCAAATTATTTTGTCTACATAAATTCAACCATTTTTCATTCTAACATAGTTAGGGGGCTAGATAACCTTGATTGTTTTTCAATAAACCACCACCAATAACATGATAATCCATGAAAACATCGAATATCATTATAATTTTTAGGTCTTGTCCACTCATTAACCAATTTTTTTTAACATGGTCAATAGAAATTTAATATTAAGAAATAATTACCCCATAGAAGGAAATCTGTTGTAACCAAAAGTAAAATTTGCTAAATTTTCCATACAACTTATTTCATTTAAGTATTTTCATAACAATCCATATATGTCTTTTATAACTCTCATAACTTTTCAATAGACCAAATTATCATCCATAAAAATAGAAAAAATCTAAATATTCATAAAATATTGAAATCATAATATTCATATATACAAGAATGATATTTTTCAACCAAAAGGGAATAACAACAAAATCGTACTTCCCATATGTAGTTTGAAATGAAAAATTTGTAATATATTTCTGTTTAACTTTAAACTGATGATACCCCAACGTGATATTTGTCATTGAAAAGAACTATTCTATATACTGATAATCAAAAAAATCATCAATATGAGGAAAAGAACACATATTCTTAACAGTGATTCAATTTAGTTCCCTATAATAAATGAAACGACATATAGAACCATCACTATTTTAAATAAAAAAATAGTTACAACCCAATGTTATGTAATCATATGAATGAATATTTATCTTGAAACTTCTTTAATTTCTTTTTCAGTTCATAATGTTCGACTTGTTCCATGTAATAAGGGGGCTTTGATATAGAATTCTCATCAAGGACTATGTCAATAGTAAACTCAACCTATTGCTCTTGAATAATAATAGGAAAATATATATTAAAAATTTAATTTATTTATTAACCACTGGAATATGAATTATATGAATTGTTTCATTATTTTCAAAAAAATGACCTATATAACTTTCATTACCATTTAAATAAATTTATTTGCTTCATGGTAGGTAATTTAAGGTATTAAATCATTGAATAAGACTATAATATCTATAAAATATATCTTATAATGATGATATAAAATCCAATCCATACCCAGAATAAAATAAAAATACACTATGGTTAGTTTAACAAGATTTTTAGGAAATACTATCTCACATATAACTATATGAAGAGTACGATAAATATTTTTTCCTTTAATACCTCTGCCCATATTTTTCACCAAAATTTCGATCATATAATCATGATGTGAAATTCCTAGTGTTATTTAAAATTTATTAGAAATGAAATAATTCAATGATCCATAATTAAACAGGGTATTGGAATAATTGTAATACACATGTAACATGTTGGTCACCAATTAATTTGGAGGCGTTACATCAACTGTGTTAGTAGAAACAGACATTTATGCCCCTTTTTTCGATCATGATGATTTCTATCATGTTTAATTATATTCAGATACATTTTAGACTAATGGACCAGCCCATTAAAACATAAACACCTCATTGTTGGATAGAAATCGGTTTCTGAATTGTTTGGATGTTCAATATTCCTTTACAGTCACAATCACTATGACCAAACTAACTACATTAGTAGCAGTTTCCTGACTTAATAATAATTCTCTAGAGTTCTTTTTAACACACTTATCATATGTTGATAATTTTTTAAACTCAAAATTAATTTGGTGATTTCTTTAACTTCCAACCAAACCACATATTCCCTTCCCATCATGAGACACATACATCTTATAAAAACCATCCCCATCATTTTCATCATAATAAAAACACTTCTCATTGATTTCAAATTCTATTGCATCCAATCATATTCATAAAATTTGTTTCAAACAATATTAAAATATATTAATTTAACAATAAATTTACAAAAAAATATGCTACATAGCCCACCAATCTTGTAAAATTGGCATCACATGTAGCCACATACTCAATATCTTTATTCCTTAATTTTTGGAACTATTCCTAAATTTTGGGTCAAACAGTACAAGGAAAACATTTTTCTAGAATATTTCTCTTAAAATCATCTCATTACATAAAATCTAGATCATGTTTTTCTTTTTTATTCTTCACTAAAGAACACCATAAATTGAAATCTTTATCAAAATGGTAAATTTAAAGGATTACGATTTGGTTTTCTGAAAAATCCATTACATCGAATATCTTTTCCAGAGCATCAATCCATACTTAAACCACCACGGTATCTGAGGATGCACTAAAATATAGAGAATATAACCATATAAAATTATCCACTAATTTCATATTTCTCTATGGTTTATACATCTTATCAATTATATGTATACCCACAAAATATTTATATTGTTTCAACTAGGCCATAACTATGATAAACGGTAACACCCCGACCCCCTTATTCTAGATACATTTCATTACTAATTACATTTTCATGGTTAGAAGGAATGAAATCCCAAATAAATGATTATTTTAGTAGTATTGAAGAAACTCGATACATATATGTAACTAAAATTCCATTGGGAAAGGTAAAAAAGTATAATACATAACAAAAACTAAAAAAACTGCATCCACAAAAACTCAATATGTGATATCCTCTTCATTACCTATTGATGGTAAAAAAATGAATGTAGTGATCTGAAATTATCATTAAGGGTTAAAAATAGATGAAGCATGAATCAATGGAAATTGAATGATAAACAACTTGGCATTGTCAATATGGAATGGTGAATAAATGAAAACTCATGCCATTAATATACTGAGAATGAAACTGCATCCATAGATTTTTTCATAGTGAAAACCTCAAGGATAGTAATAAATAATAATGAGTAAATAGAATTCTTATTAATTATACATAATTTATCTGGAACATCATACCAATATACAATCGAAATGGTTTATGTCTATGTCTAGAAATCCTTCTGATTTTTGGAAACAAACTAGCAATGATTTTTCCCAACTGATTGTCTCATGAGACATGTCGACACATAGAGGGGATATAGCAGTCCTAAACTATTACTGCATGTCCAAATATTTCTTTATACATAAATTCAACATAAGATAAATACAACCTTACATGAACCCTATATAATAGAGGATAAAAATTCATCAACACTTCCATAGTTAAAATAACATTCAAAATAAACACTGTATCTAAAATAGTATACAGATTAGAAAATAATAATATACATGATATGAGAATTTCGATATTTAATTGAAATAAAATTTCAAATGAAAAGTGATATAAAATAGGAATTAGGGACACTACATAAGAATTATTAGGTGCACAATACAAAGTATGTCATAATAAAATGGAAAACATAGACAAAACCCATTACCACATTGTAATCAATTGAATCATATGACTGAAAAAACTAATAATCATCAAATGAATCTTTGAATACCATGAAAATAAATATAATAATAATAATATTATATATCAAATTATATTAATAATAGACCACATATAAGAAATAATTTTAGAATAATGAGTATCTCACAGAATTGAAAGTGATATGAGAAAACCCCTTACAAACTTTTCGGCAAGGAAACCAGTGTTCTCGTGGGGGCTTAAAAAGAGGTAAATGGGTATCCCATAATTTATAAACCATAAGGAATGTATGGGGGAGATTCTGAATCATAAACCATCATTAGAAATTAAAAATAAAATCTCACAAGATATGGTGCATTCTTGAATAAAATTGAGAGAGATGATCCCTTACCTTTTGCTCGAAGGTGTTCTTGATTGTTCTTAACGACCTGAATAATCAAATTTAACATAATTAATTTATATGTAAAGAAACTAATAATAATTTAATTGATATTTTATATCCTTATTAGGTTTATTAATGTCTTTTTATGGGTTTAATAGGTTCAATTTTATTTTTTGGAATCATTTTCTTCCTTGGTTTTCATGATTTGTTAATTTGTATTCGTGAATGGAAATTCATTTGAAATGTGGTTAAACATACAAAATTGTTTAATATGTATTATTAGTTACATTAAAGAGATATAATGTATATTATAATTATTTTGGTTATATACCATGAGGATGACTCATTCGATAAGTTAATGATAAACACTTGGATTTACCTTGGCTGTTTGGTGGACAAAGAACTTTTTTTGTATTAGTATTCTATATTATGAGTTTGTAAGGATTATAGAACATTAAATTAGATAAAATAAATATATATTAATCTAGTTCAACCATTAAAATCGTTTCTTGACTAGTAATGAATATAGTAATGAAATTTGAAAACTCGTCTTCCTTGAGTGTGATAAATTAACAAATATCAGATGGTGTTTGCATTTATAGTATAAAAGGAGGAAAAAAGAGATATTATATTGAAATATTCCATTACAAAAATGAATATCTATAACATGTATGATACTAAAATTATTATGGAATTTTTATGAGGTGAGGTGAGAAGATAGAACAAAATAATGGAACTTGTAAATGAAATTTAAAGAAAAGGAAGAGAGGGTCACCTCTTGAGTACTCCTCTTTGAGAAAAACCTGAAGACCTTTTTTTGGATTTTTGGTGAGACAAGCATGACTTGGACGTGGGGAGAGGGATTTGGAAGAGTATGTGGAAGAATTTAAGCATGTTGTGAAGCTTGAGGGGTGTAGGAGTAAGAGGGGAGAGATGTGTGGGTTATATAGTGGAGGGGAGGAGAATTTTCTTAATAATATAACCATTAATTTATTATTTCATCTCAAGATAAGAAATAATGAGTATTAAATGAACAGGAATAGAAATAAGAGCATGTGAGTTCTAGATTTGGGTGCTTACATCAATCATTATTCTAGTTATAATTAATTTAATTTATAATGTATTTGTACGATAAATTAATGTATTTCACTATCCACTATAAAATTCACGTATTTTGGAAAAATCCCAAAAAATCACCCAAACCATTTATCAACATATAGAATCCAAAAATGAACTCCATTTTTTAAAAATAATGTCTTAAATATGAAAATTTTAATTTTTAATTGAAATAATTAATTAATTGAAAAATACAAACACTTAAGATATTCCTCTTTATTTTAAAGATGCCTAAATTTTATTTACACTTCCATAGGTATGGTTACCATTCATAAGAGTCATATTACTATAAATGAGGGTATGTTACTATTCATAAGTGTAGGATAATATTCATAAGGTTATGTTATTATTCACTAAAAATTATGTTAATTTTATCTAACTATAAATATCACCCAGAACACAATCGTGTATGTCCGATTTTTAAAATTCCAATCATGAAACTAGAAAATTGATGTTTTCTGGCTAGGTTACGACTATATCCTATAAATAAATTGGTTTTGTTCAATATAGGATCATTATTTTTAAAAATATAGGCTATGAATAGAATGTATTTATGAGAAAATTCCATAAATGTTTGGGGTGTTATATTATTCCCTCTTTCGAAAATTTCATCCTTTAAATTTCTCATGTGTAAAGCCCTCTAAAAAGTTGCTGGTGGTTCTTCTACATAACATCCTCAGGTTACCACTTTGCTTCCTACATGTTAGGGTTTTTCTAAAGAACATTTACTAGATAAGTTTTTCGATTTTTCAATACATGATCCCTTATGTCAATAATCCCGATAGGGTCTTCATAGTATAAAAAATCTGGTTCCAATTCTATTTCTTCATAGGTGAGTACTTGTGTTGGGTATGGAATGTATTTCTTTAATAATGACATGTGGAACACATCATGGACTTTGGAGAGACTTGGAGGCATTCCTAAATGGTAAGCTGCAACTTCGATTCATTCTATAATTTTAAATGGTACAATGTACCTGGGGCTCAGTTTTCCTTTCTCACCAAACCGTAAGACACCCTTCCATAGAGATACTTTCAGAAAGACATGATATCACACTTGCAATTCCAAATAATTTCCTTGTTTTTCAGCATAACTCTTCTTCCTACCTTAGGATGATTTAATATGGGCTTGAATTACATTTACCTTTTCTGTAGTCTCTTCAATGAGTTTTGGGCCTATAAGTTTGCTCCCACCAACTTTGTCCCAACAAGTCGGAGTTTGAAATCTCTTTCCATATAGTACATCATATGTATTCATTTGAATACTATAATGTAAACTATTATTTCAGGAACATTTCTCCAAAGGCATGTATTGATCCCAAATACCATGAAAGTCATGAGATCATGATCTCAACATGTCTTCAAGAGTCTTAATAGTTTTTTTAGACTGTCCATCGGTTTAGGGGTGATAATCAGTACACATATGAAGCTTAGTATCCAAAACCTTCTGATGAATTTTCTAAAATATTGATGTACACTATGGACCTCGATCAGATGAAACCGATATAGGTTCGCCATGCAGTCTTACAAATTAATTAATATAAAGTCTTTCCAGGTGCTCAAGTGGTAAATCCTCTTTTATAGTAAGGAAATGTGGTTATTTTGTGAGACAGTCAACAATTACCCATATTGAATTAGTACCTCTTGGTGTCCTTAGAATTCATATGACAAAATCCAACATAATTTCATCCCACTGAAATATAAGAATAGTTATATGATGCATCACCCCTATAGGATGTTGTCTCTCTTTCTTCACTTGATGATAAACTAGACAACTTTACACTTATTCAGAAATTTCTTACTTCATATTATCCCACAAAAAATATTCTTTTATATTTCTATACATATTTATGCTACCATGGTGTATAGAGAAATTTGAGCTATGAGCATTGTCTAATAGTTTCCTTTTTAGCTCAGGTACTGATGAAACACCTAACCTCCTCCCAAATTTCATAATTCCTTCCACATACAAGAAGTCTTCCAATCTACCATATTTAACAACATTTATTTTATTGTATATATTTTCATCATCATATTGAGAGATTTTTATCTTCTCGCCCAAGGATGGTTTTCAAATCATTTGAAAGAGGAAATATGTTCCCCATTCCTTAACAATTCTCATATCCATCTTTAGTAGATCTATGAATATATGATCTCTCTCAATCCTCATTTGGGTAATTAGTCCATGATCCTTCATGCTTAGTGAATCGTCCACCTTATTCTCCTTTTCTAGGTTGTAGTGTATTGAATAATTGTAGTCTTTGAGAAACTCAAGCCATCTCCTTTTCCTCATATTGAGTTATTTTTGTGTAAAATTGTATTTCAAACTCTTTTGATCCATGTATATCTAAGATCATTCATCGTAGAGATAATATCTCCATATTTTCAAAGAAAAGATTATTTCTGCTAACTCAAGATCATGATTTGGTTAATTGTTTTCATGAGTCTTCAACTACCCTGATGAATAAGCAATAACTTTTATCATTTTTTATAAGGAAGCAAACTAGTATATTCTATAATGCATCACTATATATCACAAATCTATCATTTCTAGATGGAAGAGTCAAAATTTGAGCATTAAATACTATTATTTTCAATTATTCAAACCATTATGTACATTCTTTTGTCCATACAAACTTAATCCCTTTACGTGTGAGCTTGGTTAGGAGGTTAGCTAGTCGGGCAAAATTCTGAATGAAATGCCGGTAGTAACCTGCTAATCCAATAAAATTGCATACCACAGTTATATTTATTGGCATGTTCTATTAATGAATCTCCATTTTATTTGTTGGATTATCTAGGATTCCATCCTTTGAGACAATAAAGCTAAGAAAAGAAACTGATTGAAGAAAAAATTCACACTTTCTAATGTTCCCATATAATTAATTTCTTCTAAGAGTTTTCATAATAATATGTAAGTGATACTCATGGTCTTAATAGATTTTGGAATATACCATGATATCATCGATAAATACCACAATACAGTTTTCAAGATATTTCTTTAAAACTCTATTTATTAAATCTATGGAAATAGAGGGTGTATTAGTTAGTCGAAAAGGCATCACTATAAATTTTTAATACCCATACCTAGTTCAAAATATTTTCATTGGAATATCGTCCTTCCTCACACATAGCTGGTGATATCTAGATTGAATTTCAATCACTGAAAACTATCGTTCTTCCTAAAGTTGATCAAATAAATCATTATTTCATGGTAGAGGAAACTTATTCTTTATTTAAATAGCTTTTATTTCCTTTAAATCTGTGCATAGACTCATGGATCCATATTTCTTCTTAAAAAATATGATAGTGGATCCCCATAGAGAAACACTAGGTTGAATAATTCCATTGTCAATAAATTCCTCTGGTTGTTTCTTTATCTCCACTACTTCCACAGTTTCCATTCTATAGTGAGTCTATGATATAGGTCTTGCACTTGGAATTAAATCTATAGAGAAATAAACTTCTCTCTTTAGAGGATGTCCAGGTAAATCCTCTGGAAATACATCAATGTACTCTTTCACTATATGTACATCTTCAATTTGAATATTTCTATACTCACAAATTGATACTGGGATCTCTTACTCTCTATGAATTGCATTCAGTAGGGCTACTAGGGGTGGATCTAGATATGAATCAGATGATGATATTTCTGTTCTAAAGATAAGGGATTCTACAACATTTTTAAAAAGTGTAACTGAATTATTCTTGCAATAGCTTTTAAATCATAATTTTCCAGCCAATTAATACTGAGAATTATATCAAACTCAACCATTGGTATGATGATAAGGTTAGAAACAAAATCACTATAACGTCCCGGTTCCAAAAGCCACCCAGAGGTGCCCCGTACCTGGTTCGTCACATGGCATCAAGTGCATTTCCCTGAACACCAGAGGCTGATGACTAGCTGCAAGGGACATGGGTGTGATTGAGGGAAAACTATTCCCTCATTGTAAGAGTACACATCCTAAGTAAAAAAATACACACAATAGAGAAATTAGTAATAATATCATATAAAATAAATAGTGAAAGACTGGTAGAATAAACTGAAGAACATATATAAAATGATGAATGATACATATGTCTAGGAAAGCAGTGAAACAAAGTACAATGCTGAAATATAGTACTAAACCAATTACAAAAGAAAAACAGTAATCAGCTCTACAGCATCGCAAGCCCAATCTTGGACCTGTGATCTCAAGCTCCAATACAATCAAGTAGCAGAAGTAGAAGAGAGCTTGCCCTTGTCTATACCTCCAGTAATATAATCTGTTTGGGCCCAAATGAATTTCCCAAACATGGTGTGAGACTAAATCCTAGTAGGCAACCACCCGAAGATCTGTTCCTAACAGTCAGTGAGTTTATGGCAGGTAAAAGTACATAAGCAGTAACAAGGAAGCACTAAGCAGTAAACAACCCACAGTTTAAGCATTCAAAACACCACACAAAATTCAACATCAAAACCAATAACACAACAGGTAACCCTCTGTAAAGTACCCACTGCCTATCCCCTCTGGTCCTACCTATCAAGTACGTGCAACCCTCTAGGAAACACACATTGTCTCACCCCTCTGTTTCAGCTAATGTATAGACTATATGAGGAATCACTCACTTTCAATTCCCCCCTATAGTCTCGTATCGTACTAAAGGTGCTCTAGGGAAGCCCTTATGTCACATTCCCTCTGTGACCTGCATCTAGGAACTACAGACACTCTGAGGAAGAACTCAACATAAATTCCCCCTGTGGACTTGAATCGTAAATATTATAAAGACACTATGGAGAAGCCCTTAACATCCATTATCCCGATGTTCTATACACCAGTTTCTCACAGCCCTGTGTAAGTCAAGAAAGTGTAGCAGCGCGTATCGGCCAAGGTAAACCTCAAGAACTACTTGGCTAGAATTATAAAGCAGATTAGCATAAAAGAACAATAGTCACACCATCCTACTATACTAAGAATGGTAATGTAAACATCAGTCTAACAGGAAAACTAGAACTAAAGGTCAAAACAAGAAAAACATGCATGGGAAACACATCCAAAGGAAAAAAAAATTACCTGATTCACATTCAATTATCATCTACTCAAGCATACAAGCATTGCAGGAAATCAATAAATATAAAACAGTAAACCCGCAATACCCCGTTCATGGGAATTGGGAAAAATTTCACATACAACTCAAATACTTCGTATATAAAAGATCAAACCACCTACCTCGGGTTTAGGAGATCAAAATACTTAAACCACGAGGCTTTAATTGCCTTATAACGCTGTATATCTATGAAAATGTCTAAAATGTTGAACACAAGAAAACTTTAAAAAGAATATAAAACATGAAACAAGGTTCCAGTTGAAGAGAGAAATCACCAATGAGATTCCAACTTAATCAACAATGTTTGATTCAGAGGACAGATAGAGGCTCAGGGGCTCGTCGAATATCCATGGATTCTCGACACTCTCGGAAGAACATGAACAAAATAAAGATCATTCTAGTGATTAGACGATACCCCAGAGCGCTTAATGAAAAAAAGAAAGTACATGGCGTGTACTTTTGAAGTACATGGTGTGTACTTTCCTTTTTCGTACTCCTCTTTAAGCAGCCTCCATGTCACTCCCACACAGCCATGTGTGTCCATGACACGAACAACACACGGCCTCCAGTGGCATTACAGTACATAGCGTGTACTCATAAAGTATGTGGCGTGTACATTGAAAATTTCCATATTTTCCTCTTTTTCTCAAAAATGACCAGAAAAGGAAAAACATACCTGAAAAGAAGATATGGTTTCTTACTATCACATTTATGTGTCATGAAGGGGATTAATCAACACAGATTTATTGCAATGATACATCCTCTAGGAGTTTTGACTAACAACTCCTTTATTAAATAAAATTGGAAATGTGTAATTTTCATTGAAAACTGGGAATATATAAATGAATTAAATGATCAAGAAGCAAATAATGCATTGGCCATGTTTGAGGAAACAATTAAAGTATATTCCACCACGTCATTATAAACTTCAAACGTCATGGTTGTAATCACGTAATCATTCCCTTGATCTTGTACCCTTTTCTGAGGAAAGTTTCCTTGGTGCTTAGGACAGTCATTTTCATAGTATCCTACCTCTCTACAATTGTATAATTGAACACCATTGATTTGTTTCTTCCCATTTCATTCATTATATCGTTGAACCTTTTCTTAACACTTGTAGCAGACTCCCACGCCTATCAATCATTTTCTGAGATGATTCTTTCCATAGTTCTCGTATAATGATAATTTCTTCATTCCATTCTCCTTCTTTGATGCTTGAACTTTTCCTCGGTTATCAGAGAATATATTCCTATCTTGGTTTCCCTTGAATGAATTTGATCTAGAAAATTCCTTCTCTATTTTGATGGAACATAATACAATTTCATCATATGATGATTTTTTTGAGAAGAAAGTGTCCTTCAAATAATTTTCTTAAGAACATCAAAGAAATGATCAATCTTTTTTTGAGTCATATACATAATCAATGGAATACCTAGCTTGTATTGTGAATGTAGCCTAATACTATGAAACTCTATCTTCTTCCCAATGATTTAAGCTGAGGAATTTCCTCTTTATTTTGGTTCATTGATCACAAGGGAAGTATTTGTTGAAGAATATTCCCTTAAATGTCCTCCATTCCATATCTTCTATTTATTATTCCTCTCTGTATTAAATATCAATGACCACCATTGATCAGCGTTTCCCATGAGACAATAAACTTCCAACACTACCTTTTCATATTCATTGAATCTTAATGACATGAATATATTTCCAAGGGATTTGATGCACTACTCACCTACCACTAGATTAGTAGTCCCACTAAAATATGGGGGCGTTTTCCCCATGAAATGATCCAACATAGGCGTGGCACAGTTATTTGTCACAGCCTGAGTATGTTGTCCTAATATGGTTATAATATGATCTTCTTCGACATTTACCATGCTGAATTTATCAGTGGGGAAATACCTAAACTGTCCACGAGTATTTATTCCCTTTCTTATATTAGGTGCCATTTCTGAATAATGGCATACAATCTATTAGGTTATGAATCTCAAATAGAAAATAACATAACACCTACTGAAATTCTATTCATAGCTAATTCCATAAACAGGGTTTCTCAGAGAATTTTTTTTACATTAAACTCCTTCATAATGGCTTGTAATGAAAATGTGAATTATCCTAAGAATATCCCTGTGCGTTTCAATACCAAGAATGCAGCATGGCCCGTTGTTGTTTACTAGGATACCCCGAGTCAATCCTGAAACTCATTTTTGGAGTTTTCACTCCTAGGTACATCTGTGCAAGAGCCACCTCTACCTATTTGTATCTAGAAAAGGATGTATTTTCTATAAAGATATAAACAATATATTCCTTACCAAAATACTAATACGTTCTTGTATATTTATTCTAAAATACTGCCTTAGGTATTTGTTCCCTAATCTATATTTTCTAATCTAGTTTCTAGGTTTTCTACTAAACTTTTTTTTCATACCAACTGTAACACCCCAACCCCCATAAACCATAGCCTGTGCATTACTAATTACATTGGATTGGTTAAAAGGAATTAAATCCCCATGTAATTATCAGATTAGAAGTCTTAAAGAAAATAGATACAAATATGTAACTCAAAATACATTGGGAAAGGTAACAAAGTACAATACATAACAAAAAATAAAAAAACTACATCCACAGAAACTCAACAAGTGATATCTTCTTCATAACCTACTGAAGGTAAACAAATGAAAGTGGTGAGATAAAATGATCTGTAAGGGTTAGGAAGAGTGGAAGCATGATTCAATGATTATGAAATCATAATCAACTTGGCATAGTCAATATGGCATGGTGAATAATTGAAAAACTCCCACCATTAATATACTGAGAATGAAAGTACATCCATATATTTTGTCATATTGAAAACCTCGTGGATAGTAATAACTGATTATAAATAAAAATGAATGATTATTAATTAGAAATTATGTATTTGGAACATGATACCATTATACCATTGAAACGGTTTAGTTTTGTGGGTAGAAATCCATATGATTATGGGAAACAAACTCGCATGGTTTGTCTCCAACTAATTGTCTCATGAGACATGATGATGCATCGAGGGGCAATTAGGGGACCCACACATCACTGAATTTCAAAAGAATTATTTATAAATATATTCAAGAAAATATCAATATTCCTTGACATTATCATTATAGAACTGAAGATACGGAATCATCAACTCTGCCACTGTTAAAACAACATTCAAAATAAACACCATATGTAAAATGGTATACAACTTAGAAAATAATCATATCCATGATATGAGAATATGTATATTTAATAGAAATATAATTTCAAATGAAAGGTGATCTCAAATGGGAATTAGGTACTCCATGTGATAATTATTAGGTGCACAATACCAAGTAAGTCACAATGAAATGGAAAACTGAGACAAATCCCATTACCACATTGTAATCAATTGAAACATATGAACAATAAACTAATAATCATAAAATTAATCTTTTAATACCATGAAAATTAAGAGAATAATGATATTATATATCAAATGGAAGTAAAAATATATCACATACAACAAATAAGTGGCGAAGAATGGAAATCTCATGGAATTGAAATTGAGATGAGAAAACCCCTTATAAAAATTTTGGCATGGTAACAGGTGTTCTTGTGAGGTCTTAAAGATAGGTAAATGGGTATAACATAATTTATATATCATAAGGTAAGTATGGTGAGGTGATAAAACATACCCCATAATTAGTAATTAAAAATAAAAGCACACATGATATGGTGGATTCTTGAATAAAAGCGTGAGAGAGGATCACATACCTTATGCTTAATGGTGTTCTTGACTGTTCTTAATGACCTGAATAATCAAATTTATCTTTATTAATTAACAATTATAGAACTTCATAAACATATAATTGATATATTATAACCTTATTAGGATAATAATTTTTTTGATGGGTTTAAGAGGTTCCATTTTACTGTTTTGGAAGCATATTCTTTTTGGGTTTTCATGATATGTTTACTTGTATTAATGAAAAAATGTTCATTTGAAATGTGGTTTAACATACATAATTAATAAATATATATTATTAGTGAAATTAAAGAGTTTTAAATTATATTATTATAATATTGGTTATATACCATGAGGATAAATCCTTCGATAAGTTAATTATAAACACTTGGATTTAGCTTGGCGGTTTTGTGCACAATGAACTTGTTTTGCATTATTATTCCATATTATGAGTGTGTAAGGATTCAAGAACATTAAATAAGATATAATAAATATATTATGATCTAGTTCCACCAATAAAATGGTATCATTACTGGAATTTAATATAGTAATGAAAATTAAAAATCAGTCTTCCTTGAGTGTGATAAATTAACACATTTCAGATAGTGTTTCCATTTATAGTATAAAGGGATGGGAAAAGTAGAGATTATAATGAAATACTCTACTCGAACAATGAAAATATAGTACATGTAGGATACTAGAATTATCATGGAATTTGGATGAGTTTATTTGAGATGAGTGAACAAAATAATTGAACTTGTAAAAGAAATTGAATGAAAAGGAAGTGAGGTTCACCTCTTGAGTACTCATATATGAGAATCTCCTTAAGACCTTTGTTTTTAGCCTTTTGGTGAGACCAGTAGGCCTTAAACATGTGGAGAGGGCTTGGGAATAAAATCTGGAAGAATTTAGTGAAGGATTAAATCTGGATTGGTGTGGGAGAAAGAGGGGGTGAGGGTTGGTTTATATAGTGGAGGGGAGCAGAGTTTTCTTATTATTATAATCATTAATTTTTTATTTCTTTTCAGGACAATAAATATTGAGTATTACATGACATATAATATTAATAAGAGAATTTGATTTCTAGATTTGTGAGATTTCATCTCTCAAGATGCCATAAATAGTTAATTTAATTTATAATGTATTTATACGGTAAATTAATGTATTTTACTATTCACCAAAAATTCAAGTATTTCAGAAAAATCCCAAAAATTCACCATAACCATTTTTCAACACATAGAATTCAAAAATGAACTCAAATTTTCAAAATTAATTTCCTAAATATGATAAATTTAATTTTTAATCAAAATAATTATTAAATCGAAAAATAAAAACACTTAAGATATTCCTTTTCATTTTTAAGGTGCCTAAATTTTATTTACACTTCCATAGGTATGGTTACAATTCATAAGAGTTATATTACTATTCATAAGGGTAAGTTAATATTAATAAGGGTAGGTTTATACTAATAAGATTAGGTTACTAATCACCAAAAAATTAAGTTAATTTTATCAGACTTTAAATATCACCTTGGATACAACCATGTATGTCAGATTTTCAAAATTCAAATCACATAACTAGAAAATTTAAGTTTACTGGCTAGGTTATGACTATCTCATACAAATAGGTATGTTTTTTTCAATATAAGATCATTGATTTATGAAATATAGGCTATGAATATAATTTATTTAAGATAGAATACCATAAAATGTTTCGAGTGATATATAAACTATCCAATTCCAATTCCAACAATTTTTAGGATGCTGATTTGGAAGGATGTTTTCCTCTCAATACCTTACCACTATAGATTCTATGTTTCTTATTCCGAAAACCATTCTGAAAAAAAATATCCATGAAAAATCAACATGTTATTCATAAAATTCAATAATATATACATTAATTAAAAATCATTTATGATATTTACTATTGACATTAACCAAACCCCTAAAGTTATCTAAATCATAATATGATAAAAATTGTAAGTACCCAACCATAAAGAATACATATTATATTGATTTTAAATAAGAATTAATATTTTTATAAGCCCGATGTTCTTTTAGGTTTATAGTTTTAGATATATAGGACTAAATCATAAATTTTATACCCATTCATTATTGATGGACACATATACCTTGTATAATTTTTATAATAAATCAAATTTATTTAATATAAAATATATTATTTATTTTTGAAAAATCTTCTCAATTTTACGCTCGATCTCATACTTCTTAATATAATCCCTTAATTTCTATGAAAAATTATTTTAAATCTTTGTATGAGCATAAAAATTCATTTGGGAATATAAAATAAAGGAAACTATTAGTCTAGTAAAATATCATAAAAACAATTTCATAAAAACATTCCTTTCAACACTCAAAGAGGAAAAATATTTTTATTAAGATAATTATGTTACATTTTGGTAATAAAATTATTTCTATCAGAACAAATTAGAAATAAAATAAAATTCATTTTGGTTACTTGAAACATCATAATCATAAAACCTTTAAAGATCCTTTAGAAAAAACCCTTAAAATTTTGATTAACTATATATCTGACTTCCAATATAATTATCTATAGAAAAAATTCATTTCCCAGTGCATTGAAGCACTATCTGGGCACACCCACTATACACTCTATAATGGGGTCACCAAGATCTATCTAATATCACACATTGTATCTAATTTATGAGTACTATATCATGAATAAAATCCTTGGTGACTCTTCTAAACCACTGTGTAAAATAGTTTCATATATCAAAAAAACCATTTACTGTAAAAATAATTTATAAAATATAAAATTTGAACATAAAAAATGAGACCATTACATTATAAAATAATTTCTAAACGTTATAAATAAAGTATTAAATAATTAAAGTGTTTGAAAAGTGGGAAATTATTTTCATGGTGAATAATTTAAATGAACATTATTTTTGAATTTTGTTAAAAAATATTAAAAGAGAAAGTTTAGTGGAAAGTCCCTTAGAAATATCCTATAGATGAAAAAACCATAAATAAAATGATTTTATTATGTGTATCAACTATAAATCCACATAAATCTTGTGAAAATAAGATATAACATAATAAAATGTAATTTCATAAATAATTTTAGCATGAGTTAATCAATAAAGTAGATGGTCAACCAAAAGAATGGATATTGTGTTACGAATTAACTTACCATGAGTCCAACTCATCACGTACAATATTTATCATATTGAATAATTAAGACAGCTTAATTTATAATTTCTTATAATCCTTTTTAAAATCTATAATTTATTTTATATAACATATTATCATGTTTTTAATCATTTAATTGCACGTCGTACATTTGGATGATATTCAGTTAGTAAAACCAAAATGACATCAATCGATTGACTATGGTCAAAGAGTCCATTATTTCATCATATATAGAATAATATTCATGTAATATATATTTATAATTTAAAAATTTATAATCATCTATGTAAGGTGGTTGTGAAAAAATAACACCACTACGTGGATATGGTATGTCATACGTACGCATATGTGTTGCATTTATTTTTCATAGGATGGATTATAGGTTGAATATGGTTTTAAAATATTCATAATAAAATATCATAAAATATATGATTCTATATTAACTACATGAAAATGAAAACAACATTATAATAGGTTGTGGAAGAAGATATAATTTTGAAAAAATCAATAAAGATGATTACATCTTCTTCAACTCTCTTCCTTCAATATGTTCTTAAGGTATTAAGAGATTGTGTTTTGGAAGGAATTGAACTGAAATAAAAAAAATATGATATTGAAAAAATAAATATATAGTGTTTTTTGATGTTATATTTCTTATGGTTGTGGTAATGAGTGAAGGAATTAATTCCCTACTATAATTCATTCGAGGAGAAATTTTAGAAATTCAATAAAATAGTAAATTATAATAAATTCATTTTCTATCCAAATACATCCAAATGGACATGGACTAAAATAAAATATAGGATAACATTGTAATATCATTATTCAACAAAATTTAGCTATGTTTTTATTTTATTTTAAACCTTATAACTTTGAATTACCTAAGTTACCCAATTTTAATTTTTATTATAATAATAATATATTTAATATTAAATGGTTATAATTTTTTTCTTATAAAATGTAAATTATTCTGTAATTTTTTTAATTTTATACCAAATAATACTTAATTTTATATTTTAAATATTTTTTATGATTTTAAAATAATTTAATAAAATATTATTTTGGTACATTATCATTAGGGTCAATTTTCACAGAATTCATTACATTGATGTTATGGAAGTCGAGAAAACAAGAAAACATTTAACTAAAACATTTACTACCCGCTTAATATGTCATAATAATATATAAAATTCATAGTGTATGTTAATTAATTAAATTATTTTTATTATAATATTTACAATCTCATTTATTTTATTTTTTCCATAATAAAATAATTACTGCATCATCATTAAGTAATTATATTAAGTATATATTTCATCACTAAAAATTATGAATAAAATATCAAGATGTAAAAAAATCTTATACCATTAAAAAAAATATTTATAGTTGATTATATATTCTATGTTGAACCACATTAAAAATAATATATTTTTAAAAAATATGAATATGACATCTTTGAATTTTCATTAAATAAAATATTATAAATATAATTACCTACTATAAATGGACACAAAAAGTAATGATTAATATATTATCATAAAAATAAGATAATTATGATCAAAATGGAAACTTTAATTTTTTTCATAACCTACCTTTATATTAATGTGTAAACATAATAGATACTGAAGACATTTAAGGTGGCATTTTGTGAATTTCTTTGATATAAAATAATATAAAAGTAATTTTCAAGGCCATGTGTCCATTTAACAACTCAATTTATATCCTTACGTAATATGGGTATAAAAAAAATTTTCCAATAATTTTTTTGAATGTTTTAGTGTAATTCTATAGACCTTATCATTTTATTTTAACATGAATTACTCAATTTACAATTTATCATAGTAACAAAAATTTCCTATTTTTCTATTCATGATGGAAAAAAATAATAGGTAAATAATTAATAAAGTTTGATCTTTGAATTAAAAATATTGAATCTGTTTTTCAATATTAATTACATATAAGTGGTAAAATTTAATTTAATATTAAACCAAAAAAAATCCACCAAAATACTGTTTTTTAAACAATGCCTTTATTTATACATAAAATGTTTCCATACTAAATTCATGTGTAATACCTCTTGAAAAACATATTTGGATTTATATTAATAAAAATAAACTAATTATTATTTAAACCTAATCCAAATAATAATTTTACAGTGTAAATGCAACATAGTTTTCAATAAAACCAATATTTTTCACTATTCATTAAAAAATTAATATTTTCAGAGAATTGTTAAAAATTCAATATAATATAATTTTGACATTATTTATTCAAAACTAAAATTAGTTGTGTAAATAAATTTTAATTGTAAAATTAATCTTTTAAATTTAAAAATACAGGGAATTAGATTAATAAAAATATTTTCTTTTTGATTGTATGAATTATATAATAAATTTAAAATGAGCATCACTATATAATTAAATATTACAATTAAATATGAAAAAATTTATTAAATCACCATCTGGGTTGATAAAAATGATCATTTTCATCGATAACATTTTGGTACTTGTTGTTTTCCTTTTAATTGTATTGTATTGCATAAAAGTGAAAGTTTTAACTTCTAATTATATATTTTTTTGAGAGAGTTTACATTGGTTTATTCACATTATCTATATATTCTACATGTTTTCAAATAGGTTAAGTCCTCCCATTATATTATTATTATACCCTTTGTACTAGTTTACGTCCTCAGGCTTACTAGAGGTATGAATCGAGCAGTCACCATCTCACTTCTCTCATTGTCGGTCTATTAGGGGTGAAAATTGTGGGGAGGGTGTCATGAAAGAGTGGAATTAGAGTATTAAGTTAAATTATTGGATGTAGTTTGGAGTTTTGAATTGGTTATATATCACGAAATGGTATAGAAATGGGTTCATCAAAGTTTAGTGAATGGTATACACATGGTATACAGACAAAGACAATGGTATTTAGGTCCCTAATTGATACAATGCATGAACCATTAAATTAATTAAGCCTACTAAATAATGTGATACATGATTCAGGGTGGAGACCAAGGAATTGATCATTCATCCTTCTTTTTTGTGCTTTCATTTGAAATTTTTAAACATTGGGATATTTTAAAATGTTAAAAATAAAATAAAATAAAAAATTATTTATTATTTAACAATATATATTAAAGGATTATGAGATCTAATATATTGTTCATTTTTAATCCATGTCTCTAGGCCATCATCCATACATTTTTCACACAAATTATGTTCAGTTGGATTTTCTATAAAATTTCCATAGATTGGATTTTGATGATGACGACGCTTGGAGGTGAACACTCTTAGAGGTTTTTCTCCATATTCTCTAGAATTATGATGGATCCATTTCAAATTAATTCATATAAAAATGTTTAAAGATGTTGATATAGTTTTAATTTTTATCACTACTAAAAAATAACATTGAGTTTCATCATTTTTGATGATGTTGTCTTGAGCAGTGAGGAAAGGGTGGTTTGTATTCAATGGGGATTTTTAGAAGTTAGTAGAATCATTGGAGATGGTTAGAGACCAGTTCTAAGAATACTTTCATTCTTCAACCATGAAGAAAAATGGTATCTAGGAGCTTCACACACTTCAATAGGGGAATTCCCACTTGTGAGATTTTGGGATCTATTTCGGGAACCTTCATCACTATGCTTCAGGTTTGTCAAAAAATGAGGAGGATAAGGTGTGAAATATAGAGGAGGAATTTTACCCAGATATCTAGTTCAAGGTCACCCCATTTATCGAGAATAGGTATCCTTGGGTTCTTGATATTGAATATATTATTGAGATAATGTTGGCTAAAATTGTAGCATTATAAGAGGGGAGTCATCAGTATTATACAAAAATCACTATTGAAGTTTGGGGTTCCCATTTTTTGGGAAAAATGGGTGTTTGAGGAGATCTTGGTACATCCCATTCCTCATCATCTCATTTATATGGGGGGAAAATCCACCAAAAATAGTCTTAAATATCAGATGATTTTTTCATATGGTGGACAAGATCATCAGTGCAGATATATCCTGAACATTCTTAGCTGCTACTGTGTGCTAGGTGCTCTACTAAGGAAACTCTACTGATCCATTTTCATCCAGGATAGTAACAGTATGGTGTTCTTATTTTGGATCATAAGAGAGGACATGTGGAAGGTAGATTATATATGATGATGTTCTTCATCCTCTAAGGGGAGAGTGAATACATAGAGGTGGTCGTAAGCATGGTAATAGTTGTCAACGATATTATAATTTTCTAGTTTAGGATTTTGTATTTTAATCACTTTTTTGAGAGTAGACAATTCAAGTTACACTTTGATTATTTTCTACATGGGTGCATACTTTGTTAGATTCATGATAGATGAACTCCATTATATCACCTACACTCATCCATTCCTTGGGACATGTGGTAGAGATGCATCCAGTTTCTTTGGTGCTGACCATAGTAGTTGGAGGATGATGAGACTTGAAGGATGTTTTTAGAAATTATGAAATAGTGTTGGGGAAGAATAAATCCTAAGGTTATTTCCTTTATTTACAAATATATACACATGAAATAATCCTCGTCATGGGTATCGTGTTTTTTATTTATGATATCATGGATTACATCATGAGGTTGGATATTTTTTCAAATATTTATTGAGATCTATCAGTGTTCGTTGGTTTGAATGACCCTATAATTGGTCGTAGCCATGTTTCTTCCTTGTTTACAATAATGGTTGAGATGATTATAAGTTCATTTAAGGTTTAATAGTCTGTGTTTTATGGGTTTGCAGAAGAATACCTTAAATTATTTCCACAGGAGGCCATATAATTATCCCCTAAACCAAAGATTATGTTTGGGATCAAGCTAAAACAAGTCATGTATCATATCTCAATATATCATTATTATATAGTGAATTATTAGTTTCAAGATCTATGAGTAATTATCAATGATCTGTTGTAGTGAGTTTTTTTATTGGATGACTGTATGACCTTGGTGCACACCAATTTTGTTCATGAATAAGGTCAATTGAAGTTTTTGAATTTGTATCAATTATCACCACTTTAAAAAAGTAACATTGAGTAACCATAATCCTCTTCTATGTATTGATTATTTATTTGATTAGCTGAAGGAATCTAGTTGGTTCTCAAAGACCAATATGTCGTGAGGATATCATATATACAGGTGAAATATGGGGATATTTAGAATACTAATTTTCATAGGCATTAGGGACATTAAAATGTTATTGTCATGTCGTTCAGTGTGATTAATGATTCATCTATGTTCATAGGGTTTATTAACACATAGGTAGAGTGTTTTTGGATAATTCCATTATGGTATTAATCAATGATATTTTTTAATCCACACTTGAGAGGAGCAAGTAGAGCATCTTCATGCTGTTTTGGGATTTCTTCATAATGAGGATTTTTGGAATGTTCACAAACTGTGTGTTCTGTTCTCATGATGTCCAATTCATGTGTTATGTTTTATCACACTAGACATTGTAAATGGATCCTTTAGAGATAACGGTGTTTGTTTATTGGTAGGACACCAGAAAAGTGGAATAAGAATATAGTTTCATTGTTATTGTAGAATATTACAATATATTTGTATCAAATTTATATTAGGTGGTGAATACTTTTATATACTTGAATATAAATAATCATCCATTCTTCTGGATCATCAAGTTTTAGGAGTATTTTAAGTACCTAATGGAGATATTGTTCACCAATCTAGTCCCTTTCTTTCTGATGGAAGAAGTTTAGTTTTATGTTTTTGTGATTCATTATGCATTCTATTATGTTGTGTTCTAATGAAGTAGTAATTGGTTATTTTTTATGGGTATAAAAAGTTACGTAAATGTGAGAATAAAAATGATAACCCCAATCTAAAGTTAGAAACTATGTTTTCCTCATTAATTTATTGGTGATGTTACCTCATCAAAAAACAGTTTTTTGGTATTACTAACCATTAGAGCTAAGGGTATTTATTTTACCAGTGTGACGTGAACTTACGTCAGCATCAATTGATGTTATTAATTCATGATTATGACTTCATTATTTTATATATACCAGTATAGGGAAATTTTGTAACCAATTCACTGAGTAGGATTTCACGTAGTGATGTTGCGAATTAATCTTGAGATTCATAGAGAGTAGTTGAAGAACACTTAGCGATGAATAAAGAAATGGGATAGGTTATAGTTAAAGGATTTTTTCCATATTGAAGTGTAGTTTTATTTAATGGAATTGCAGGGGGAGTCCCATTTTGGGTATTTTTAAGTGGTGATCTAGAAGGATCAACTGGTTTTTGGTGATTACTCATATGGTTTGTATGAGGAAGGACTATATCGGTTGTTGTTCAAGGTAAAGACTTCGAATTATTTAGAAAATTTTTATATGGTTTAGCATGAGTTCCAATAATAATCTCTAGTGTTATATCCGAAATTGAAAAAAGATTTACCATTATTTGATATTTTAATTTTATCATCCTAGAATGAAGAGTGTAGATACAGAGTTAATTTATTGATGCTTGGTCTCCCAAAAGGTAAAGGATGAGAACCGTGTTCCTGATGGTTTTCTCTAACTATTAAATATTACCCAGTTCATTTGGGTGGAAATATTGATGGAATTAATTATAATTATAACTCTTGGTGGGGGAGGAATGTATTTTACATGGGTGATAGTGGATTATTTGATTAAATAATCCCAAATTATAGAGATTAGAGACTCAAACATATTATAGTATTTGATGCCGCAATATCTGGAGGAGGTGGTGGTGTTCTATGAAGTAATGAGGATAATCATCTATTATCAGGATCTCTATTTTACCTATAGGTCATGGAGCGGTCTCTAGTACACATTTTTATCTCAATATTCATTAACACTAGTCTTCATTCGTAAATAGATGGTCAGTCTAAGTGAACCATAAAGACTCTTGGTGAATATTTTTTCTCTTGTCCTAAATTTTGGATCTTTTAGACAAAAACCACCCCTGGTAGTTATTTTTTAAAAATAGTTTCTATTCCTAAATTATAAGGGATATATTTTATGATTTATACTGTGGAACTTTCCATTCTCTATTATGGTAGACTAGGGTTGGAGTGTTAGATATTCTCATATATAAACTGGTATAAAATACAATATAGATGGTTCATGTTATTAATGAGAAGATAAGTCATCATAAGATCACCACAAATACTAATTTTATTATAGGAGAAATCCTATGGAGTTTGAAATTAGAAATTATGTGTTCCAAAAGTTGAATATTTTTTTATGGGAAGAGAAGATTTATTCATTGAAGTAAGATTTGTCCCTAGTTTTCTAGACTATTTGAGTTGTTGTCTTGTATTGGGTCTATAACATATCAGATAATACTTCTCCTATAGATGAGGCAAATACATGATATTTTTCATGTGTCTCATTTCTGTTGTTATCTTTATCATTACTCTCAGGTCAATGATTGGGGTGAGATTGATGTTTATGATGAAGATACCATTAAAGATCATCCTATAAAGATCCAAGGCCTCTAAGAAAAGGTTTTGCATCAGTGTTTTATTCCATTGGTTTGTGACTTATGGAGGAACAATGACATAGATTATGGTACCTAGGAACATTTTTCATAGATATAAACTCAGAACAAAAAAGAATTTATTATTTAGATATTCTATTGTAACATTATTCATTTTATGGATGTTGAATGATTTAGTTCATAATATGGTTCCCTCTTGATCATTTTTAGTGAACATAATCTCATTTTGGGAGATTTTTTAGGAGTTCTGTGCTACAATTTTAATGTCTCTCAATGTTCCTCTAATGGATTAGTTGAGATTATATAATGGAAATATCATTAAGAGGTATCTTGTAGGGTGTCTATTAGGATGACCCCATTTTATCATAGCTATATACATGTTTTTATATTCTTAAGGATGAGAAATTTTTATGTGGTATCTAATATAAGGGCATGAATCCGTTTATTCAACCAATTTTCATGTTTTTGGTGTACACAGTGCTCGAAGGGCCCTTAGAGTAGGTATGGATTTGTTCAGCTACTAAAAATTGAAATCCAAGAGAATTCAATACATTTAAGTGTTTTATGACATGAATATAAGGTTCCCAACTTCTGTATGGATGGTTCATAGTGTGATTCATGACATGAAATAAATATGGATTAAATTTTCTTAGGTGATGAATTTTTTTGTGAGACATAAAAAACATGATACATTAATGTTTTGAAAAGGGTTGATTCCATGAAATTATTTTTTATGGGTACCCTTATAGGATGTAGAACCATAGGTTTTCTCAAACTCCTTTTTATTCCCTTGATTTAAAAGTGAATTGAGGTTCTACCTTATAGAATTTTTGAATCCCTTAAAAATGGTATTAATCACATCCTTCGGCTATTGATCCTTATAAACTGTAGGTACATTATACCTCTTCTCTCATGTTTCATTGATCTATACCCTCACTCATCTTTTTTAAATAAGATGATGGTTTATCTCCATAATTTTAATGGAGTTTAATTAGTGGTTATTTGGTGCTGTTGTGGTGAGACATCCTTAGAGGGATGTATCTCTTATAGGAGGGATGATTGGGAACTAAATAATTAGTGTTCTCTCGTGTGAATAACTATAATTACTTTCCAGTAGGTTATTTATTACTTATCCAATTTATTTAAATTATATTTTAATGTTCACATGTTTTATCACATTGTATGGAAATGGAATTAACATAATAATTATTTAACTGGATTAATAAATAATTGATTGTAGAAATTCCATTATGTTTATTTTTACCATGATTACAATTTGCCTCTTGATATTATAGATAGTGTGTTAGCTATGTTATATATGTTATCATCTCTTGTGATTCTATGGATTAACATATTCTTATTAATGGAAAATTCTGAAGAATTTAAATCCCATATTAAATATATAATTGGAATAATAATTTTGGAAGTTAAAAGTTGTAATGAATCATATAAATCCTGATGGCATAAAAACCAGTTGTTCAATAATGATAATTCCTAGTGACTGAGTTTCATGTCTTCTTGAGAATAATAAGTGCCTTGATTTTGGATTAATTAGATCTTGTTTATGTGTGAAGGATAAATTCCTAATTTTAAGGCCTATATTTCCATGTTGGATATTGGTGTTTTTTTCTTACTACCATGTGATATTCTCTAAATGTGATCTTCTATATACGGTGTGTTATGGTCCTTAAATAGTATATCACATAATGGCTGATGGGATATAGGGTGGGTAGAGAAGATGATGTGGTAGTAGTTGATGTATGTGATGTCGTGATACATTTGAATATGCATGTGGGTTTCAGTGATGTCATAATAGGTGATTGAATAGGTCCATGAAAATATTACTCATTAATTGGATAAATTTGGAATCTTTCTTGACATGAATTTTTTTAATGGTCGATGGCCGAGTTTCTTATTTTATCTACATTCCTTTCTCTACATCTTAAGGATCATGGATATTCTCTGTTTCATATTTCCTCACTATGGTATCCTAGGATGGTTTTACAAGAGTAGATGTTTATTGAATGATTCTAATTAGGACTTGATAAATCATAACCCATGGGTTTTGTATTGTTCTAATGAAAATCCAAAGAAATATTTTAATCTTATTAATCGTTGGACTTGGTTTTGAGAAAATATTGGGGTAATGAACATTATAGTGATGATTAATGTAATGTAATTTTGAATAATGTTAATGGTTAATTTAGAGGATAATAAAATAATTGATGGACAGAAATGTTTAAAAAATGAAATAAGTAATTAAGGTAGATATTAAAAAATATTGACTAATTAGAGGATACATAGTCTTAGTAGTGGATGATAGGAGTTTGAGTGACATTAGCTACAGTCGCGTCTTATACTAAGTTATATCCATTGTGTGGTTTTGAGAAATAGTATATCATTTATATTATGTTATTTCATATGCTAAACCACCAATATAGTCATTGGATATAAACACCGAGAAGATAATGTGAGGTTTTCTCCCCAATACCCCTGTTGGGTGATGGATAGATGACTACCCCCTATATCCCCACTCTCTTTTCTTAGTAGATGCTTTTGATGGTCTTTTTAGTGGTTATTTTTCACATATATGTCTATAGACGGCTATGATGGGTTATCATTATTTCAAAAAACAAATCTCTAGTTATAGTATCCAAAGTATTATAATTGGTATGATGTGTATAGGTTGTGATTTCTTGAGGTACCTTACTCGATGTGTGGGATGTGATAGCTTTTGGTATAATACACTATGTAAGAAACAACTCATAAGTGTTGTGGTGTCTCCCAAAAAAATAACATGGTTACTATATACAATGATGTGATATGGGATGATGTTAGGATGTAATTCACAGGGCTGATGTTGTGATTTCTTTCCAAGGTGTCTTTGGGCTGGCTTATATTAGCGTGATAGATGACTTCATATGTCAGACATTGGATAAGGGAAGAAAACTATTGATAAAGAAGGATTGAGATACTCTTGATGTTTCGTTATTATATAATATTCTCCCATGTAAGTGAAACTTGTTGATAGTCGGCCATAGTGATGTTGGGAACATAGTATATCTATTTTTATAATGATTTAGTTTCACTATTGTATACAATTCTTTAGAAAGAATTATTTATCTTTTGTATGAGAGGATCTTTGGAGGATCCTACTGAGTATACTATTATTCTCACCCAACAAAAATATAAAATGTTTTCTAGGTCTACCAATGTAGGTTAGAGACAAGAATAAATATTACTAGTTGATGGTTTTCCAGGCATTGTTTGGGATTCATGGTCGCAACCATCCTTTCATTTATTGTTAATTTAATTTTTCCTTTAAGTTGTTTAGTATTGTATGACATTGCATGTTTGCACATGGTATTTATTTATATATTTTTTTAACTAGGTTTACATTGGAGTATCAGTGTTACCTATCTCTTAATAATTCATTATTTGAGGCTAATGCCTCCAATTTTATTGTTATTTTACTTTTGTTGCATGTCCAAAACCTAGGGATTATAGGTTGCAGGACTTTGACAGTCACCATCTCCATTCTCTCATTGCCAGCCAAGGTGGGGTACAATATGGGGGGAGTGGGCCATGAAATCAAATTTCATAAAAATAAAATTAATCAATATATTATATTTATATATGGGATTATATTGAATCTAAAAAATTAATATATCCCAAATTTCTTAACCTTTTTCCTATTAAGTGAATTATAACATCACACATTCTTATTTTTGACAAACCATCTCCAATATTCAATGTGATTCATCTTCCATGACACACATATTTGATTTTTTCAAATAATGTATATATAGAGTAAATTTTTTCTTTTTAAAATAAATTCAATCCGGGAATAGTTTACAAATATCTTATGTATAAAAATTGAAACTTTCATTACAAAACACACAATATAAGTAAAGGGAATTAACACATTGAACAATGAAAATAATGAAATATTATTAACAAATAAATGGTGAAATGTTATAGGAGGATAATGTATTATATTTTAAATATATTATGGTTCTATTAAAATTTCATATCATTCGTCAAACAGTTATGTAGGAGGTTAAATAAAGGCCAATTAAAGGATATTGATAGGTAAGGGACTCCATCTTAATTTTTATTCATTGAGGCATAATTTAATGTTATGAATCTATTTATATTTATTTCGTGTATATACATCCCCTTTAAATTCCAATATAATTATAATTTGATAATTCATTGTATTTTATGTTTCAATTATAGTTATTTCATTCAAAGGGATTGGGAATGAATGTTACCAAGTGGTATATAATTTCATATCAGAATTTTATTTCATTAGGTTAAATTAATTCTTCATTTTCCATTTATATTATATGATTATGTATATAATAAATTATGATTATTTGAGGTTTTATTTAATCTAGTTCTATGTGAATTTAAATTTTATGCACATAATATATTTACTAATTAATTTTCACTTCAATGTTTTTATCTTAGTATGGGATTTCATATTAATTTCTATTTGATTGGGGAATTCTTTTTAATATGAACATATTCACATTAATGTTGTGTATATACTTAACTATTTATGTGTTTAATATTAAATATTATTTATTCATTAGGTTTATTGTTTCAATTCATTTTTATCTATATTATTTTAATATGAATAAGAATAATTTCTAAACTTTTAAAATTCTTATATAAATAGTATAAATTGAATGTTATTTGACTAAGTAGGTAAATATTAAAAAAAATATTTAATGTTTTTATAAGGAATATTGAGTAATGAATTAAACTAATTACTAAATATTTGATGAAGGTAACACCCTAATCTCAAATCACCTGAACCCGAGGCATTGTTTCATTTCATTGGCATTATTATGAGGAAAAAAATCTCGAAGGACCATATAGTTTAACAGTCTTGGAAATCCTTATTACATGAATGATACCCATAATACAATTGAAAAAAAATAAAACACCCCACACAAAAACTGAAATAAACTGCATCCTTGAAAGCTTAATCAATGTTCTATTCTGCATAACATAAGCAGATAAACATAATAAGGGTAATCTCAAAGGATTAGTAAGGTTATGTACATCAGAAGCAATAATCAATATACATGGGAAGGTAAAAATATAAAAACACTTTAAATATAAAAAAACTAGATAAATCACAAATAAAATGGAAATTAAAGAAATAAATCACATGACATAACTCAATAAACTGATAATGAACTACTTCCATATATATGTTAGAGAAAAATCTCGTGGATAAATATTAACTAAAATTAAATAAAGGAAATACTTTATTTAAGGACGTCATGTCTTAGGCACATAAAAAACAATCACTCTCCAGACCTTTCAAAAGATGATTTAAAATTAAGGGTTTAAACACATTTGGGAAATTTATTTGTCTCATGGGAACCTGCCGATGCATTAAGGATCTATATAAATTCGGGGTTCTACCCATCAATTATTGTCCAATGTATATATCATATTGACTAATCAAAAAAAATAATACGCCTTATCAAATAACTGTATTGAATGAGTAATATGGATCTATAAATAATTTACATGTAGGAAATAATATATTATCATTAAATAAATGAGATTCATGATATAACGAGTCAAAAGATAGAATATAGACTGTATAAAAGGTACCAAGTGAATAACATTACAATATTCCTCAAGTAAATGAAATTGAGACGAAATCCATTACCTTAAGTATGATACTCTCTATATTTGTCTTAAATTCATTTATAATGGTATTATTAAATTATATTAGAATAATAATATTATTTATGATATCATATATTATTCTTTTATGACTTTATATTAGCCATTTATTAAAATTCCAAGTTAATGAAACATTTCGGGTAACAATCTCTTTGTTTTATCGTATATGTTTGGACTTTTTATTCTTGATAATATTACTTAAATCATGATTTACTTACTTTAAAAATCAATAATATTATTTATATATCATATATATTCATAAATATATATAATAGATTATACACCATTCATTGGAGACTGTAGTTCTTACGTACGCATGAACGTTGTTTCTGTTTTCTTATCGGTTGAATGTATGTAAGTGAATGAAATATATGTACAGATATATATATATATATATATATATATATATAATTCTAGAAGCATTATTTTTTAATATATTTCATAATTATTCAGAATATATATCTTTATAATCATTCTGGGATGGTGAACGTGGAAGATGAGTCTCATCGTGTCATGGAGATGGCGAGTAGTATGTACGCATGAGCGATGATATCATTTACTTAATGGTTTAATGGTATGGATTAGGATTTAAAATGAATTGAAAAAAATAATATCATGTTATATTCATTATTTAATTCATTTTGTTCATTATTATACACATATGAATTATGTATAGATGAAAAACAATTTATACCACAACGTGGATATGGTATGTCGTACGTACAGATGCATGATGATATTGTTTTTCATAGGATTGGTAAAAGAGTAATATGGTTGTCCCATATTGATAAAAAAATCGCAACATGTATTATATTCTGGATTTATTATTTTAGTATGGTAACAACTTAGTAAGAGGAAGTAGAATAAGAAATGATCTTTGAAAGAAGGGATAAAATGATTACCTCTTCTTTAGGTGTCTCTATTTTATTTGCACAAAAGGACTACTTAAGTTGGTTTTAATCCAAAAGTGTGGCCTCTAGGATAAATTTTGGGAAGTTTTTAGGAGATTTGGGCAAGGTTTGGCTAAGAAAAATGGATTTGGAGGTGTGAATAAGTGGGTAGAGGTGGTGCCCTTTTATAAGAGGGAGGAGGGGCACTTGAGCAATGTGTTGAAATATTATTTTATTATAAATTGATTTTCAGTTTCAAGTGGTCCCAAACTAATTTATTTCAAATATAAGATTTTGTTTCATCAAAATCCAATCTACCAATAGGTTTTAGACAAGTTTAGGTCACACAATTAACCTAATCTTTTAGCTTCAACCCTTTGTTAAAAACATTAACTCTTACTATGTGTTCTTGAATTTTCATAATATATGTAACTATATTTACTATTAAATTCCAATAGAAACATAATTAGATCATTAACGATATTTTTAACATTACATGATTTAGTTGGTCGAATATTATATTGTCAGGACACAGCCTCGGGGTCCGTGTCGTGACTACCCCATGTCTGCCTTCCATTGACCAGGGGCTGGTGACTAGCACCAAAGACGAATCCCTAATAAAAAGGGAAGGCATTGTATTTTAAACCTATAACACAAAAAGTATGAACACAAGAAGTATAAGTGTAAAGACTTGTAAATTTCAAAGGAAATTTTTTCTTAATTTTTATTGGATTTTACGAGTACGCAGTTTCTGACGGCACCTGATTTCGAGGCCCGGTGTGCCCGAAATCAATTTCCGAAGTTTAGATCGGGTACGTTCAGTGAATGAACGAGCGGGTTTTTCTAACTTTTCAACCGGTGCTTGGAATTTAAATCTGAGGGCACCGATGAAACTGAAACACTAGTAATTTCTTAGGAACACATTTTTTGAAGGTGCGTTTTCTCGGGTGTTGATGTTAAGAAAAGTGGGGAATAAAAATATAATTGTTTTATTTTTATTCCTTTACTAAGTAGTTTAAGTGAAATTAAGTTGTGTCACAACTTAAATTCTCTCTACATTGTGGTTTATCCCTTTTGAGGGAGTTGAGGTGGGACCCAATGATGTTCTAACTCCCCTTGAGAAGATTTAAGATAAGGTGGGTCCCACACGAGTCCCCACCTTTTCAATTCTCTAACTCTTCATTAATCACCCTCACTTTTAATTTGTAACTCACCCTCATTAATTGCATGCCAACTCACTTAATTAAATTAAGTGAATAAGAGTTTGAATTTTGTATTTTTAAATTCATGGCATGAGTTAATAAAATAAGGATAAAAATTATTTTATTTTGGTTGGTTGTTGTGGGTGGAATTGAGGAGAGAATTATTGGGTGCATCCCTGAAGAACTTCATCTTCTTCGTGAAGAACGTCAAGACTTCGATGAAGAACGCCATCACCGCAAGGGAATCACTGTGCCGTCTCCTCTCCTCTCCGCAGCCGGTGAGAGACACCTTCTTTGGAGAATGACGACACACCGAATCTTTCTTCGGGCGAACGTCAACGACGCTTACGGAGCATCGATCCGTGACGCCATCTTCCGCGACACCGTCATCCGCAATGTCGTCTTCCGCAACGTCCTTTTCCCATGACGAACCTCATTCGACGACTTCGTAGAGGTAGGGGTTAACTTTATGCTCATGGATATTTCAATGCTGATTATCATCTTTACCTTTGGGTGTTCAAAGTTAATGAACTAGCTGCCTGTTATCAAGATAACGGGAGGCGGTTAGGCCGCATGAACACGACCGAACCTCCTCCCTCTACTTTGTTGTTGATTATTATGTGGTTTGGAATGAAGGCAGTGCGGTGTCGTCGCACCGTGAGGGAATGAAGAGGAACACAGGCAAAGAAGCGCGGCGCCATCGCGTGGCCTCATTGAGGCCGAACGAATCCGGGACTGGAGTCGGGTCGCGGTGGAGGGACGCGGCACCGTCGCACCGCGCCGGTCGGACCAAGGCCATGGCCTTTGGCCATGGCGGAGCAGGGAGCGGTGGAAGGAACCACCGGCTGCCGGCGTGTCAGAGGGGCGGGACCGCGGGGACCTGCGGTGGCACTGGCCAGCCAGCCAGGCCGGCCAATCGGAGAAGGCCGGGGGTCGTAACCCCCAGCTGGCAAGGGAAGCGGCCCCAACATGGGGGTCGCAGTTTCAAAACAGGGGGCAGTGCGCCCCCCTTCTACGGCGGCTCAGCTAGGGTCGAGCTCGCCATGCGGGCCGCGCCTGCGCCAGGCCAACCGACCACCAAGGAGGGGCCGGACCGCGCCCTATTGGGTCGGACCCGGACCCGGGTTAGGTCGACCCGGTTCGGGCCGACCCAAGGGTTCTTGGGCCAGGTCGGTCCGGGCACAAAACCCCCTAAAAACCGGATAGTTCGTTTAAATGCTCGTAATTTGGGCTATGGACCTCCGATCGACATACCGTTAGTTGTGATGCGATCCTTGGATCAAGACGGTCATTTCGGTACATTACACTTAAGGTTTAGGAGAACTTTGGGTATGACCGGGTAGGTTCGAACATGAAACCAACCGGGCCCTCGGAGCATAAACCCTTATAACTTGAGCTCCAGATGTCTGATTGACATGCCGTCGACTTTGTTGGATTCTTCTTAGTGAGACAGACCTTTTGGTTTGCTCCACTCGAGGTTTGGACGCAGTTGGAGTGCATTCAGGTTGGTTTTGACTTAAAAACCAACCGGGCCCCTAGAACGAAAAAGCCAATAACTCTCAGACCGGGCGTCCGATTGACGCGCCGTCTGTCACGTTGAGTTCCTCTTGTCGAGACGGAATATTGGGATAAATCAACTCTGGACTATGTGTCCGTTGATGTATCGATACCCCTTGGATCGTGGAGCGGACCCTCCCAGAATCAAGCATGTTGTGTGCGAGAACCCTAGAGCTGGCTGCGATTTCGACGACGATGACGACTGCGCTGAAATACTCTGTGGGTTCGGCAACGATGATGACTGCACTAAAATCCTCCGTGGGTTCGGCAGTGATTAAGACTGAACTGAAATCCTCCGTGGGTTCAGCAGCGATTACGACTATACTGAAATCTTCCGTGGGTTCGGCAGCGATAAAGACTGCACTGAAATCCTCCGTGGGTTCGGTAGTGATGAATACCGTACTGAAATCCTTCATTGGTTCGACGGTGTTGACTACTGTTCTTGTATCATACATGGGTCTGGAAGTGTTTGACTCTGTTCTTGCTATCCTACGTTGGTCTGGCAGAGTAGATGGTCTGTATCATATGTGGGTCTGACAACTTAGCTGGTTTAGTATCCTACGTGGGTCCCAGTTTAGATGAATTAGTGGATATATCTGATCATCTCTATCACCTTACGAAGAAGTATACCTGTGTGAGATAAGTCTTGACTTTCAATAAATATCTTTGATATGATTGACTTGCTTTTCTATGTGGATTGGGTTGTGTTATCCTGTGTGTATTGGGTTGTACTATCCTGTGTGGACGTGATCAAACTTGGGCTCGGATGTTGGAGTCGAACTGAAATTGATGACTTAGGTATATGCATGGGCATATACCTAAGTATTGTAAGATGTTACTTCGTGATTGTATCTTTCCTTTGTGGATTGTCCTTTGTAGATTCAGGGAGACCTTCAGGGGTCTCGAGGTCCCTACTAAGTAGCTTATACTCACCCCTGCACGGGCTATGCCCGCACTACGTTGTGTTGGTTGCAGACGACAGGCATCACTAATCGTGGTTGAGGCTTGTTGAGATGGACGGTACCCGGAGGAGGATATCATGACGATTTGGTGCCTGTAGGTGGATATCACGTCAATTCGGTTCCCAGAGGTGGATTTCACGACGAGTCGGTACCCGGAGGAGACGAACGGACGTGGAGTGCTGAGGAGGAGATCTGTACCTACCCTTCAGGTAGGAAGCCGGAGGAAGAACCAGGAGCGGATCATCACCTTTCAGCTATTTAACTTTTGAGTTGTACTTTTCTTTCGGTTGTAGCTATACCTTTCTTTTGGGCTTTTATTTCTGGCCCCTTGTACTTTCAGTACGTTTGTTTACCGTATACTTAGTGTTTACTTCAGTTGCGTACTCTGTGGTGTTTGTTTTATTTTATAAAGGCAACACCTTCCCTTTTATCGGGGTTTATGTCTTTGGTGCTAGTCTCCAGCCCCTGGACTATGGAAGGCGGGCTTGGGGTAGTCACGGCATGGGCCCCGAGGATGGGTCGTGACAAGAAGCAACAAGTACTAATATAGAAATAAATGTTGTGCTGGAAGTAAGTGGGCCAGTATACAAACCCAACTGAAATACAACTAAAAAGGTGAAACAACTCCTGGATCGTCCATCGGGGAATCCTACATGAATGGTAGGTACAAATCATGAACAACTCATCCCTGAGGTATTTCCCATCTAGTCACGCTTCGAGAAGCCTTCCATTTGTCACCCTCAGCCCCGATCACTACTGATAGTCATCTTCACAGCACACAACAATGTGCGGTCGAAGCCCGTGCATGGGTGAGTATAACAACACTCAGTAGGGGACCCCAAGACCCTATAAGGTCTCCTAGAATCCACTAAGGATAAAAAAATAAGTAAAGATACAATCACAAAGTATCAACAATCCATACTTAGGTATACTACCATATATATACCTAAGTTACCAATCACAAACCAGATCCAACTCTTGAGACCAACCACATTCTATTCCACAAGTGTAGAAACAATCCACAAATAAAGTTCAAAACAAGGTGTATTCCATAGGTACAACTCACAGAAGAAAGCCACATGGGGTTCACATCAACAAAGAAACAACCATGAAGAAACATCCACGAAGAAACATCCACAAAGAAACATCCACCCTAACTTAATTATATACACATACATATACATAAGTCCTCAAGAGTACACATCTCAAACATGAAGTAAACACGATGGTAATGAATTAGCTCACACCAGGTATACACAACAAAAAAGAGAGTAAGAGATGATTAGTTGTATCCACTGGATCATTTTTCATTGTCAAATGGAATATATCAGTAGAAGCCTAAAACAACAGTGTGTTGAGGCTGTCGATCCTACGAAAGATCTAGGTCCAGTCACATCGTTGTCCAAACCATGGAGGATCCAGGTCCAGTCTCGTCACTGTCGAAACCACGGAGGTTCCAGGCCCAGTGTCGTCACTATCGAACCCACAGAGGATTTAGGTCCAGTCTCGTCACTGTCGAACCCACGACGGATCCAGGTCCAGCCTCATCACTATCGAAACCACAGAGGATCCAGGTCTACTCTCGTCACTGTCAAACCCACGGAGGATCCAGGTCCAGTCTCTTCACTTTCGAACCCACGAAGGATCCCGGTCCAGTACCATCATTGTCGAGCCAAGTGTCGATACATCACTGCCATAGTTAAACATCACCTAAAGAAGTGTCATGCTCAGAACATCTCACATCATATAACAAATTCAACACAAAGTCTACCATCGTGTTATACCTATAAAATAACACAAGATTTTATACACATGGGAAAATATATGAGTCAAGACTAAGAATGGTATAGGGATGTAGATGATAATTAATATGTACATGGAATGTAAGTGGATTTATTTATGTGTTTCCCACTCCAAAGTTTCTCCATTTATTTTCCAGTACATGGATTTTTGTCTATGTAGTACTACATGATTTGTGAAGGTATGACATAGAATGTTTTTTCCAAAATTATGAAGAACTCTTCAGGATCTTCATCAGTTTTATGGGAAAAAATTCAAACCACCAATAATTCATTGCTAATTTACATGATTGGAAGAAATGGGTCACACCATTGGGATCCTCATGAAAAAAAATCATGGGCTAAGATATTCAATTTACCAAATTAAACACTGATAAAAAAAATACATTCCAATAAATCATGATCGAACGACGTGTCATGACCTAAATCTACATGTAAGAATTAAATATATGATATTAATTTTGAAATGGGATCCAAAATATTAGTATCTCAATTCTATAGAATGTTTGAAAATAGGAAACCTTATAAAAAATATATTTCAGATATGAGGTTTCAAAATAGAATTATTATTATTATTGATATTAATATTTATATTAATATTGTTATTATTTAGGGTTTCATGGACCTAATATGCTAGTGAGAAGAAAAGAATCCAACATCAGTCTTGAAATGACCATCTCAATGTCTGTTTCACGCTATCACTTGTGGTTTTTCAATTGATGGTCGAACAAATAATTTTCAAAAAAATTAAGGAAATACCCTAAATAATAATAATAATAATCTTTTTAAACCCTATGAAATGGATCAGTTTGGTTCATCCACTTGGATTCCACATGGTACATAGGCATCCCCTTTGGGATCTTTTTGTCTTCCATAATTTAAATTTTATTTCTTATTTATATAATTTAATAAATGTCAGAAAAGGCCTTGACCCTTCCCCACTTATTTAAATGCCCATCGGGGATCCATTCCCACCCATATGTGTGAATAAAGTGCAAGGCTAACCCCATATTGACTTCTTCTTCTTCTTTTCACAAAAAAAAATCCATTTTAATTTCATTTGATAAAAACAAACATTTTTTGTTCCTCAAAATGAATTAAAACAATTTTACTTCATTTAAAAACAATAATCAATTTTCTATCACACAATAAATTAAGTCCATTTAGTTTTATCAAACAATCAGAAATGTTTTTTAAATGTTATTGTGGTTATTGTAAATAATTATAACACCCAACATGGTTACAATGTCTAACCATCTCATCAGATATCTATGTTTATCCACCGGCATTTCCATGATAAAAAACCTCCAATATGAGACCTCCCACATGGCATCCACTCATAGATGTTCTAATCACAGCAGACAAAATTTCCACACATAAACTGGGAAAATGGGGGTCCTGGATCAGATCTGGACCCCCTCCAATCAACTACCTTCATCGTCGCACCACGATCGTGAACCAACACCCATGGTGCTAACCAGATTCATGCACAAAAAATTATCTCACACTTTTATTAATCTGTACAAAAACCATCAATCTACATGTCATTAATTCTACCGTAATGAATTAGGGTTTTAGATTGTGCTTGAATTCATCCCGACAATGTCTAACCATGGCCCTAACTTCTAATATTTAATAGAAAGAAAAAAATATAGAGGAGTATCATAAGAACAAACAAAACCATAAATGTCCAATATTTCATATCCAATGATTATATAAATGGGGTGGGAACATGTGAAAGAAGGGAAGAATTATTCCGTATCAATATAATCAATACAATATATGGCTTATGTGAAGAACAGTTTTCACATATAAAAATAAGATAAAATCAATCCTTAATAATCTAATAAAAAGGGTGAAACCCAATGATGATGATTCATACCTCAATAATAGAATGATCATTAGTGATGAATGTATTCACGAACAATGATGTTGATGATCCCACTACATTAGACATTTGATATCAATCTAACAGAAACGAACGCTCTCATCCTCCATATAGATCAAGAAAGTGTTGTGTAGCTAAAAATTGATAAATAATCATAAGATGGTATTAAAAGAGGGTTTAACTAGTTTACCTAAAAAAATATTTATTTTAATTAAACATACCATCTAATGTCTACCTCATCCAGACACCTAATACCAACCAACATTATGTCGCACTTAGGGTAACCCTCTTGCTCCCGATTAAACCGTAGTCTCAGATCTCAGACCTAAGAAAACTATTGGTATTTATTCTACATTTTAATGGAACAACCATTGTGTTATACAAAATATATTTTATAGTTTTATAAATTTTATTTTAGCCTCACTGAGCCCTAGAATCGTGTTCCATCATAATGTATAGAGATAAAAATATTACTATATATAATCCAAATCCTTAAAAGAGAAAAATGGTATCTATATTATTTTCTTCACTAATTATTTCTATCCATGAAAAGAAAAAACTATGAAAAAATATGGGGATACCGAGCCTGCATCTCACTCTACCATACCCATGATCTCCCATGATGGTTTATTGTGGTAGAAACCAATACACATCCAAGGAAAAAGCATTCTCATGAAGGGTATTTATCTCTCAGTTCTGAATGCCATCAGCTCCTTTAAAAATGCAAATACACTATCATGAAAGGGCATACTATGGTTAGCATAACACAATGACTTATTCACAAACCTCTTTATCTGTGAAATGTGGATAAAATCAATCACCTCATATAACATTAATGAGGACAACTCCTCTATAACTCCACTATAAAATAGTGAAAAAACCCTCATTGTGAGCATTTGATGTCATAGCCATGCCATATGTAGTCCTTTAGGTCACTCCATCTCAACCTCTGTAGGGTCTACTATCACTCCCATGTCTCAAAAGACATATCCCAATAAGTGTACCTTTGAGTCCAAAAGTAACTCCATGAGAGATGTAAAATGACTCACACTCATAGAGCTTGTCTAAAGAAATAATACTATGTCTCACGTGTTCCAAAAAAGACACCAAGAATATGAGGGTGCCAATGAAGTAGAATATCATGAACCGATCAAATCATTTTAAGGAACCATACCACATTTTTGGTGAATTATGATGCAAAATTCAACAAAAACAAGGTAATTACTAAGAACTCAATGAAATAACATTGGCTCTAGAAAGCCACAATTTTTATATCCACCTCTCAAACCTAGAACTGGTGATAGCGCATCTTGAGGTAAAAGATGGAGAACCACTTCTCCCCAAACGACTAGTTGAAGAACCCAACCATTCTCTCGACTGGATACTCTTCCACCCCACATTTCTTATGTTAAAAAAAATCTAAAAACACTCAAAGCTCTCATATTCCTCTTAGGAATAATAATATGGATGCCCAAGAAATGACATTGGGCATTATGAATTCACTGATCTATAGAATCCTCCAAAAACACCTCTGTCTCTCATAACAACAAGGGGTCATCTGATATTATAACATAGATATCAGGTAATCACTAGGAAATTTCAAAGTAGAAAAGAAACTCTCAATGGGGAGGTCAACCTAGAATATCCTCAAAGAGAATTCCCTAATACTCCACCATTACATGAAACAAAATTCTCATAAAATACACTACTTAACGGGTAATAATAGACAATTGATATGGATGAATCTCTAACCTCCAGTGAATGAGCTCATCCTTCACTGGCTAGGGATCACTCCTTAAAAAGGATGAAATATACATCCCCACTAACCAGAAGCACTGCTACACTCACTGGTTGAAATCATCAAAGAATGAAATGTAAATGGCCTACCCATAATGAGGAAAAACATCATAGGGTCCAATAGATGCTATGCATAATATTTAATTTTAGTATATCTCTCTCTCTACTTGTAGAATCATATCACAGAATTGGAAGAAATGGATAAACATTGATCCTCTATAAAGGATCCTGTAGAAAAAGGGTTTAAGAAAAGGCTTCAACTAGTATCTCTAGGTCACGAAAATGGAGCTACATCCAAGGAAATTTAATTTTACAACATTGAACTATAAATATAAATTGAGCAGTTGAGAAACATGTCATAACCCGAACCACACTCGAAGACACTAAGCCATAAGCCCCTACCATCAGAAGCTATCTATTTTCTCACCCTCTTTGTCACCACAACCAAGACTCATTTCAGCACATTAACACATTTGATGGACCTCAAACAAACAATTCAAAGAAACTCATCCATCATAGTTCAATTTTATCCCATTTTGGGTGAACCTGAATCTTCTATGTGGTTGTAGATCACTTCAAAAGAACACATCTCGATGGGGAATGCATTCATCTTCCTCGCATATCTAAATCCATGTTAAACACCATAGAGACAGGTATCTTGTGATGCCTTTCATCACCCAAGAAATGTCTTTCATACTGGGCCACCAACATGAGAGATTATATCTAAGATGGACATTAACCATAGAGGATCTAGAAAATCCCTTATCACATGGGAAGGGTGTCTGGATTACCTTGATTCTTATTCAATCACTATTTCTAAATCTCAAGATTCTCACTAATCACAGGTGCATCATTTAACTTTATATAAAAATCCAAAAAAATTTCCAGTGGTTAGACTAGTTTCCAATGAAATAATCTAATCATTCAAGGTTCTCATAAGGTGGAATCCTCATAACCACTCCTTGAGTAAATCCTCTACAAACTAAGGGTCTATATCATTGTGTAACCTATGAAATATTCATAACTAGAGATCGTGTAACATTCTAAGCTTACATGTAAAATCTTTTGGTTTCAGGTGTAATGAAAGTATGTAGTGCTGGGTGATATATTAAAATTTATTTTAGTAATCATTGCCTGAAACCAAGAGTAAGGATCTTGCACATCAAATTTATAATTAATTTATTTAAAATCATAAGCAATAAATACCTAGTCTTAGTAACTTTATTCATTGATGATCATTTATCATCAGAAATTTCAATTCTGGATTTCCTTTATTGCACTTATGAGGATCCAAGGGTTGAATCCATCTAGCAGTGATCCACACATGCTTTAATGGTCTCTGAGAAACTCTAATCATTCTTCGTTTGTGATCACGGTGAATCTAATGTCTTGCATTGTTCATTCTTGATTGATCATTCCACATTCTTGAAGAAATTCTGTCTTGGGATTCTCATTCCTAAGAGGCAGAGAGGAGGAGGAGTCAATAGAGAATTAGTTGTGCACAATATTTCTCTATTCCAAAACAAGTAATTGGTCTCGAATAAATTACAAAATGGACATAGATATGTATTTATAGATGCATGATTTTAGTTTCAAAATTTAATTGCATAACAGGCATAATAAATATAATTATAACCATTAATGAAATAACATTCCACATAATAATACTAATAATATTAATATTTTTTTGTGCACTATCCTGAGAAAAATGGATAAATAATATTTACTAACTCATAAATAATTATTTTATCATTGAAAAAGGTCATATTATATTATACCTCCTCATGTATTTATTGAACACCTAAATAAATATTTTATTCTCTTAAAAAAATATTCTATTCACAAAATAGTAAATAAATATTTATTTAATATTAAATAAAATAAATTAATATATTTTATTCAAAATCCAGTGAAATAATATTATTTTAATTTATGGGATCAAAATAACATAAATAAAATTATCCTTTTGTTTTGGGAATTATATTTATTCTATTAATTAAATTAAAATAGAATTTAATCAAGACCTCAAGAAACACTTAGTGTGTGAGGCTCTATAATTCTTTCTCATTTTCATTTGGTGAGCTTTCCTAAAGTCCCAAATTACTATATAGAAATGGGTCAAGCCACCAATGTTAAATAACATAAAGTCACTACAACAACTACATATGAATGCTCACTATGTCATATAATCCCTTTTTTAGATTATCTCATTAAGTAGATTTGTCTCTTATGTGAAACAAATCTAAAAAAACCTGAAGCTCTCATCTTTGTCTTAGGAATAATAATATGGATGCCCAAGAAACCACACTGGGTATTATGAATTCCTTGCTCAACATAATCCTCCAATAAATCCTCTGTCTCTCATAGCTTTAAGGGGTCATATGATATTATAACATAGATATCAGGTCATCACTTGGGAATTTTAAAGTAGAAAAGAAACTCTCAATGGGGAGGTCAACCTAGAATATACTCAAAGAGGATTTTCTAATACTCTACCATCAAAGGAAACTAAATTATCATAAAATACACTACTTAAAGGGTAATAATATCCAATTGATATGGATGAATATCTGACCTCTAGTGAATGAGCTCATCCTACACTAGCTGGGGATCACTCCTTAAAAAAGAATGAAATCTACATCCCCACAAACCAAAAGCACTGCTACAATCAATTGTTTAAATAATCAAACATGGATTGTAAATGACCTACCCATGATGAGGAAAACATCATAGGGTCCTATAGATTCTTTGAATAATATTTCATTTGAGTATATATATCTCTATATGTAGCATCATATCACAACATTGGAATAAATGGATAACCACTGATCCCGTATAAAGGATCTTGTAGAAAAAGGGTTTAATAAAAGCCTTCCACTAGTATCTATAGGTCCTGAAAATGAAGCTACATCCATGGAAATTTTAATTTACAATAATGTACTGTAAATATAAATAGAGAAGTTGTGAAACATCTCATAACTAGAACCACACTCGAAGACACTAAGCCACAAGATCTAACCATCAGAAGCTATCTATTATCTCACCATCATTCTCACCACAACCAAGACTCACTTTAGCACATTAACACATTTGGAGGACCTCAAACACATAATTAATATAAAATCATCCATCATAGTTCAATTCTATCCCATTTGGGGTGATACTGAATCTCATAAGTGGTTGTAGAACACTTCAAAATGACACATCTCGATGGGGGAAAGTATTCATCATCCTCACATGTCAGAATCTATGATAAACACCACCAAGATTGGTATCTTATGATGCCTTTCATCACCCAAGAAATTTCTTTCTTCCTGGGCCACCAACATGAGAGTTTTCTTTCTATGATGGATATTAACCATAGATAATCTATCAAATCCCATATCACATGTCAAGGGTTTCTAGATCACCTTGATTCTTATCCAATATCTATTTATAATACTCTAGATTATCACTAAACATAGGTGAATCATTTTCTTTAACATCTAGAACCAAAATATTTTCCACTGTTTAAACTAGTTTCCAATGCAATAATCTAATCATTTAGGGTTCTCATGAGGTGGAATTCCCATAACCATTCCTTGAGTAAATCCACTACAAACTAAGGGTCTATATCATTGCGTAACCTAAGAAATATTCATCAATAGAGCTCGCGTGACATTCTACAGTTACACATATAATCTAATGGTTTTAGGTGTAATTGAAACATGTAGTGGTGGGTGATATAATAAGATTTATTTATTAATCATTACCTGAAACCAAGAGTAAGGATCTTGCACATCAAATTTATAATTAATTTATTTAAAAACTAAAGTAATAAATACCTAGGCTGAAGAAATTTATTCATTGATGAACATTTATCGTCAGAAATTTCCCTTCTGGATTTCTTTTATTGCGCTTATGAGGATCCAAGGGTTGAATCCATCTTGTGGTGATCCACACAAGCTTTAATGGTCTCTGAGCAACTCCAATCATTCTTCATTTGTGAGCACGGTTAACCTAATTTCTTTCATTGTTCTCTCTTGATTCATCATTCCACATTCTTGAAGAACTTATATCATGGGATTCTCATTCTTGAGAGGGAGAGGGGAGGAGGATTCAATAAAAAATTACCTGTGCACAATAATTCTCTATTCTAAAACATGTAATCGGTTTTGAATAAATTAAAAAATGGACATATCTAGGTATTTATAGATACATGATTTTAGTTACAAAATTTAATTTCATAATAGCCATAAAAAATATAATTATAACCATTAATGAAATACCATTCCACATAATTATACTAATAGTATTAATATTTTGTTTTTCTCAATCCATCACAAAATGTATAAATAATATTTAATAACTCATAAATAATTATTTTATCATTGAAAAATGTCTTATTCCATTCGACCTCCTCTTGTATTTATTGAACACCTGAAAAAATATTTTATTCCCTTAAATAAATATTTTATTCACATACTAGTAAATAAATATTTATTGAATATTCAATAAAATAAATTAATATATTTTATTCACAATCCAATGAAATAATATATTTTTTAGTTTATGTGATCAATATAACTTAAATAAAATTATTCATTATTCTTGGTAATTATATTTATTTCATTAATTAAATTAAAATATAATTTAATCGTGATCTCAAGAAACACTTAGTGTGTGAGCCTCTATGATTCTTTATCATATGAAATAAATGAACATTCATAATGTCCCAAATTACTATCTATAAATTGGTCAAGGAACCAAAGTGAAATAACATAAAGTCACAGAAACAACTACATATGAATGTTCATTGTGTATTATAGCCCTTTTTCTAGCACATCTCATTAAGTAGGTCGCATGATGGCATCATCAACCTATATTATTGATACATCATTATTTTATTATCCTTAATAAACTCTTTGATACACTATGGCTATGTAATTTAGGGTGACAGTTCTATTTCAATCAATGGTATGAGATATAAACTTCCATAAATATGGAAGGGATAAATCCTACCTTGAATTATCCATTAATATCATGTCATTAATGAAGCACCAAATGTACCCTACTTCCCGCCAACATATGGCGTAATTATTTTCATTAAAAAATCATAGTGTGCAATTTGGGACATGAATTAGTGATAATATTAAAATATAAAGCAATTACATATGCTCAAATATAGGAATATTTGATGACACTAAAACATGCAGAATTTCCACCGATGGGTCTATTCACAAAATCTCCCTTCTTGAAGATTACTAAGGAAGAACTTCATGAGAAGAAGTATCATATTTTTACAAGTACTCACACCTGATGGTCCATATACTATGTCTCACATCAGAGTATATTATCCAACCATAGAACTATATTAAGAATATTGTTATATAAATTTGAGTTTCTCATCATAGCAACGAACTATTATGACATTATCATTGCGACAAATACTCTTCAAAATTTATACATTATTATAATGCAGAAAAATGAAAAATATGTAATAAGATGTTTAATTTAATATTTAATACATCAAATATTTATGTAATAAAAGTAAAAATAGTTTAATATAGGACAAAAATTCTAATAAACTATTACCTGGTCTAGAGAAAACTACCTATGAATATCAGTCCTCTAGACCTCACATGATAAGCATGTTTCTACTGAGTCAATGATTTAGTTAAGGGGTCTACCACATTGTCTTCTATGGAAATAGAGCTCATTTAAAATTCACCTCTCTGTTAAAAAACCCTCAAGAGAAGATACTTCTAAATTATATGTTTCATCCACTGATGTGACCTTGTTTATTTTGTGAGATCCACCACTATAGTATTACCATAATAGACTATAATGAGATCTTTACTTATAGGTTCAACGTCAATATATAAGATGAAATTGTGCATAAAAAATACTTAATTAGATGCCTAAAAATCTGTAATATACTTAGAATCTATGGTAGAATCAATGACCACATTCTTATCTGAGTTCTTCTAGATCAAAACACCTCTATTAAAAGTGAAGATTTATCCTGTTTGTTACTTCATGTCATCTAGATCAATTTGAAAACTAGTATCTCCATATCCTCTGAAGAATAGTTCCTTATATCCCCCATAAATGATGAAAATATACTTAGTATGCCTCAGATACTTAAGTACAGTCTTTAATTCCATCAAATGTTGGCACCTAGATAATCTTGATATCTTTCTACTGCACTTAATGTGTAGGAGACATCAAGCCAATTAGATAGCATAAAAAACAAGATTGAACCAATCAATGATACATATGAAATATTTTCCATTCTATTTTTCCCATGGGTTTGAGGACACATTTTCATGGAATGTTTAATGACATGTGACAATAGAAACAATTCCCTCTTGGATTCTTCTATACTGAATCTCTTTAGTATCACATCAATGTATTTAATTGGACTTAGGCCGAGAAACCTCTTGAATATATCATGATGGATCATGATATATGCTACCTCTCCCAAGCCTTTCATGGAAATGAATTTATTCAAACATTATTTAATAGACTGTATGATTGGTATTTCATTTATAATAAGTGATATTTAATTAAAATATATTGTTAAGAAAATAACTACACCCCACTGAAATGTTTGTAAACAAAAGTATCACATTCATTCTTTATAAAACAAAATTTTGTTATGGATTCACCAAGACGAATGTTCCAGGGCCAGGATGCTAACATTAATCCATAAAGGGATTTTTGCAATGTTCATATCTTATTGGAATACTTTTGAGTCACAAAACCTTCATGTTGGGTTATGTATACATGTTCTTAAAGGTTCCCATTAAGGAAGAACATTTTTACATCCATTTTGAAAATGTCATAGTTTTGTAAAGCCATAATGGAAACTAGAATTATGATGGACTTCATCATTGCGATTGGTGAAAAGGTTTTATTATAGTCAATACCTTGACACTATTTAAACCCTTTTGCAACCAGTCATGCCTTATAGGTACTAACCTTTCCTTTCATGTCCATTTTCCTCCTGAATACCCATTTTCAACCAACATGCTTTACAACCACAAAAGAATATACCAATATCTAGACATGGTTTTGGTACGTAGAATCTATTTTAGAATTCATGGATTCTTGACACTTGGAATCGTCTATACCACTTACGTCTTCCTTGTAGGTTAGAGGATCATTTTTATCAACTAATATTGAGTCACAATCCTCAATAACTAGAAAACCATACCATTCTAGTTCTCCAACATCTATTATAATCATATACATTTCTTATGTATATGGAACAACTTCTTCATTAATGGGGAATTTTGGAATATGATCTTATAACAAATCTTGTGTGCCTTGAGCCTCAAATTCATCGATATTTATCTCTCCCCCACTATCCATTTTGGAGATGTGATCCCTCTCAAGGAATATGGATGTATTTACACTATAACCCTTTTATATAAGGGGAATTATAAGTAATATCCCCTTTATCATTGGGGTATCCAATAAAGGAACACTTTAATCCTCAGGGTGCAAGTTTGTTTCTTGAGGAGGCCTTAACTGATGATCCTTTTCCCCACATTTGTAAATTTGATAACATGGTTTTTCCTCGACTCCAAAATTCATATGGAATACCATTTATCGATTTAGTTGGTACTTGGTTTAGTATGTGTGTTCCTATTTGAAATACATATCCTCAAAAGGATAATTGGAGACTTTCATGACCTACCGCTGATCACACCATGTTCAACAAGGTGCAATTCCTCATTTCACTTAAACCATTCCATTGAGGCGTGTAAGGAGGAGTGAGTTGGGATAGGATCCCAAACTTCCGTAAGTAATTAATGAATTCCAGATTAACATATTCTCCACCTCAGTCAAAGTGGAGTTTGTTAATATTTCCACTAAGTTGGTTCTCAACTTCATTCTTGTATTCCTTGAATTTATCAATATAATATAACTTATACCTAATTAAGTAAATATATCCATATCTACTAAAATAATAAGTAAAAGTTATGATGTATGGGAACCCACCCCTTGCATCAAAAAAAATAGTCCACAGACATTGGTATGAACTAATTCAATAATCTCCTTATCCCTTTCACATTTCCATCAAAATGGGGATTTTGTCCTTTTTCCTTGTAAACCTGCATGACATACACTAAGTGGTTTTAGTTCTAATGAATCTAAATATCCATATAGATGTAATTATGTCAATAGTTTTACATTTATGTGGCCTAGATATTGATGCCAATTTGGGTGTGGTACAAGTCAAGTGAAGTTACTTCATTATCGATTACCATTACTTAGTTCAGGTAATTAAACACGTAAATATCGTTATATAAATGTTCCTTACCATAAAAAATTTATCTCTATAAAAGAAGAATAATTAATTTGAAAATTTGAAAATTAATCCATCGGTATCAAGTATAGATACACAAATAATGTTTTTGGTAACTGAATCTGCACAATAATATCCCATCAAAACCAAGATCATTCTAGTTAGAAATGTGATGCGGTAGTCCCTGATAGCTATTGAAACAAGTTTAGCTCTATTGGCAGATCATAGATATACCTCCCCTTGTTCAATTTTTCTTAATCTAATTGGTTTCTGTTTTTGAATAAATATGATGGAACAACAAGATATCTCTAATAACCAATTTTTTGAAATAGATAAATTTCACTCGATAACAAACACACCAGAAGCATCCCCTTTCTTGTTTAGGTGGGTGGATTTTTTTATCCAGTGGCCCATATTTCCACATGTAAAATAGAAAAATCATGTTTTCATGCTTCCCCAAATATCTTCTTCTTATTGGAATATAATGAAGAATATTTTGACTTAAATATATTCTCTTTCCATTTCCGTTATTTACCATATGAAATGAATAAATTTCTCACTTTAGATCATTACTTACTGGGAAAAGGTGGATAAAAATATCTGGCATACAATTCTCAATGTTGTTTATATTAAAATTTCCAAAAAATAGTAGATTCTTTGAGGGACTGATTCCAGATTGAGATAAGTGCCCAATTCTTCAGGGTGTTTAAACCCTATAACCTTTAGGCGGTCAATTTATCCAATTATCTTGACTGTGTGAGGCCCTAATAGGGATCCTTTTCTATGTATAATCTGAAATAGTACCTTCGAAATCTCAAACCATTCCATTCTAGATCTCTTTTATTAAAGACCATAGAGGTTCTCAAGCATTCTATTCACATAATTTTTTTCATGAGACTTCATTTGTTCATCAGACATATATGAAAGCCTCATACATTGAGCATTGACTAAAACATTCATTCATTTTCCAGAAACTAGGAACTCTTAATCACATGCCTCTTTAGAGTGAGGATCAGGCATTGATGATTCTAGAAAGTAAGATTTCTATTCATGGCATAGAACAACCTAAAGGAGTCTAAACCACTCTTGGATGTTACATTAAGTGAGGATATTGTCTTTATCCAATATTGATCATAGGGATATTGAGATTCTTATTTTATTCTACAATTAAAATATCAGATAATTATTAATTTTTAGATTGTAGATTATTTGAGAAATAATTAATTGATTTGAGTAAATATACCACTATTTTATTAAGTCCCAACAACCCTCATCATTGAACATGTAATATCAAGTTTATTAGACATTATATTGGTATGAATCCATATTCTGCTTTCCATAACCCAGGAAAGTGTTGGTAAAGATATTTTTAAGGTATTTAGAATGAAATGTATTTTCTAACTACGATCTTGAATCTCATTGATCTATTGAGTGGACTCACCAATCCAGAAATCCTGACATGAATTTTCTCAACACATCCCTCAGAATTACACCAAGTATAGAAAGGGATACTCCTCTTGATGTGAAATGGATAATTCATCCTGAAACCTTCATAAAAACTCCACTTATAAAAGTATGTGTCCCAAATAGGGTTGATTAAACACAGAGTTCTGTTGATTATTATTCCTAATCAAGTAACAAAATGATTGGTCTAGCATAATATTATATTAATGGATTTTATATTATTATTCCTAAATTTTTACATTGTTTTATCCTTTCAATATCTTTTTAAAATTTACGTGGGTGTTTAATTAATTAATAAACCAATTAGGGATAAAAAATTTATGCATAATCAATGTTATTTAAATTCAACCATTTCATTTCTATTTATTCATTTATGTGATCATGGTCATACATCAATAAATTTAATTTTAACACATAAGTTAGAAAATAATTAATTAATTAAATTATCCAATCACGAGATTATCTAATGGTTTATTTAATGAGAGGAATATTAAATAAACATATGAACAAGAGAAAAAACTATTTATGCTGGACTTGGCATGAGCTACAACATTCCACATGTCCACCTATGTATCACCGAGTTGGCATCATTATGGTTCCCTCTTGAACCATTCCAATGAAACTTGGGATGCTCTATCAATTAACAATATTTATTATAGACATGCATGTGAGGGGAACCAATGGATTAGTTAAAGGGAATTACATAAATATCCTTGGACTTGTAGGTCTAACATAATAATCGAGGGTGGGAAGACTCATAGTCCATCTTTTAATTTAATATTAAATAATTGAAAAACCATGAAATAATTTTAATTAAATCAATTCCAACACATACATGGGTCATGTTCAAGTTTATGAACAATAACATATGAAAAGAATACACAAAATTAAATGGATAAAATTCATTTTATTATTCATTATGTTATTATTTAAGATAGATTAACTTGCATTAATTAATTAATTAATTATCATTCATTTTAATGATAATCAGATCATATTTGGAGATGCCCATCATTAATGGAATTCATGGGAAATAAATTGAAGAACCAATAATGATATATTAATTAAAATAAAATAATTGAGAATTTAAATTTCATTAAAATCATTATTAAAATTGTATACACACAATGGTTTTCCAATCAATAAATTAAGGTTTTATGGCTGTAATTTCATATTTAATGTAATTTTAATTTCATTTATTAATGGTAGAATACACATCATGTACATGTTACAACATGTCATGTACCTCAATTTTTGTATATACAAGTTACGCGCCTGGGGCTTCGGTGTATTAACATGACTAGACTACATGGTGTGTACATGAAAAATACACACACTGTATCTGCTTTCCCTATGATAGATTGGTTCGATCAACATGCATTTTCCAATAAGAGCACTCCATGTAAATATTTACTTGACGAATCGTATATCACTATGCATGGGTATACATCATGTTCTCTGACCACACGTATTATAACCCAGTTTTACCATCCAATGATTTGGGAGTTTCTGATAAAATATTTAGTTGTTATTCCATTTTTCTTAACCTTTGTGAAAATAAAACACTTAATGAACATGCTTAATATATCAAGAACATGTAAATTCAAATCATATTAAATATTTCATAAAATGAAATAAAATCTAACCATAATTTTACATAGATCAACAATCAAATAAATAATTATAAATTTAAATGTGACAACTCTAATAACACTTGTTGGTTCCAGGCATAGCGGATGCGTGATGTGGTGGTTGATATATTAATTTTTTTTAATAATCATTTCCTAAAACCTTGATACATGATCTTATATGTCAAATTTATAATTAATTTATTTAATATCTAAATAAATAAATACGTGGGCTTAGGAACATTCAACATTGATGATTGTTGATCATCCAAAATGGACCTTTTAAATTGACTTTGTTGAAATTGCAAGAATATAAGGGTTTAATCCATCATGTAGTGATACACACATGATTTAATAGTCTCTAAGCAATGCCACTAGTTCATTGGGTGCTAGTATGGTGTACCAAATATCATTCATTATTCATTCATGATCAATCATTCTTAGGCCTTAAAGAATTTATCTCTTGGGTTTCTTGTTATTGAGAGGGATAATGAGGATGAGTTGAGGTAGAATTAATTTGCCACAATAATTATATATTCCCAAACTTGAAACTGGGTTTGAATGAATTACACAATATATGGGGCGTCTACTTATAAAGATTGGATTTCATTTACAAAATTTAATAACATAACAACCATAAATTATTATTATAACCATTAATGAAATCTCAGGACACATAATAATAATAACATTATTATTATTTATCGGTTCACCAACTTGTGAAAAATGGATAAATAAAATTTAACAACTCAAAAATAATTATTTTATCATCGGACATGGTCTTGGTCTATTCAAACTACTCCTATATTTATTAAACACTCGAATAAATATGTAATTCTCTTAAATAAATAGTTTATTAACAAAATAGTAAATACATATTTTTAAAATATTTAATAGAATAAATAAATATATTTTATTCACAATACATTGAACAAATAATTATTTAACCTATGTTACATATATAACATAAATAATTTTTTTTTTAGTCTTGAGAATAATATTTGTGCAAGTAATTAAATTAACATAGAATTTAATCGAGACCACTAGAAACACATAGTGCATCACCCTATAAGATTATTTCTCATTGGAATTAGGTGGACTTTCCTAAATTCTAAGATTACTTTCTAGAAACAGTTTAAGGAACCCAAGAGAAATAACTTAATGTCACAACAATTAAAATTACATATGAATTTTAACACCCTGACCCTAGTTACCCAGAGTCGGTGCATTATTACATAACATTGGCATGATCACAAGGAAATCATGTCTTGAAATACTGATCATTTTAGTATTATTAGAAACAATATTCATACATAATTTCAACTTTAAAACTTAAAAAGAAATACAAGATGAATTTATTCCATTAGAAACATCCAAGACTCCTAGACTGTGCCTGCAAGTCACTCATAACTAACTTCTTACCTTGTACTTTTACTTGGTAGAGGGTAGGTTAAACTCTTATATAATGGTGAAATAATTGTTATGAAATTATACAAGAATTATATACATTAATATGATATCACATATGATCTTTTAACATTTCTTTTTTAATAATATCTTAGTATTATCGTCGTTTCGGGTGTTAACTGATTCATTTTCCTTTATATGATTTGTTACATAAGTAATGTTTGTTATGGATAGAATGTATATTATTCATATTCAGAATGATATTAAGTCTTTATGAATTATTTTTAATCATCTAATGAAAATTAGTCTTGAATGGATACGATGGGGAATGAATCTCATCGCGTTTGTGGAGACTGTAATCTATATGTACGCACGAGCGAAAATATCATTATTTTGATATTAAAATAATATATAATTGGATAGTATATCATATATAATGAATAATTATCATGTTATATTAATTATTTACATCAATTAAACATCATTAATATACCCATCCAAATAATAATGTATTGAATAACAATTAAACCATGACATGGAGACGGTAAGCCGTACGTACGCACATATGGTGACATGTCATTCAAAGGATGGATAGAATAATGAATATGGTTTTACCATATTTATAATAACATCATAGTATATAGAAGATACTGGAGTTATTATTTTAGAAATGAACGACAAAGAAAGAGGAAGTGGAATAAGAAGAAAGGAACTTGGAAGAGGTGATGAAATATTTACCTCTTCTTTGGGTTCTTCCTTTTGATTTGATCAAAAGGGCTACTTATGATTGATTTCGGACAAATGAAGGCCTCTAGGATGAATGGAGGACAGTTTAGAGGGTATTTGGGAAGATTTTGGGAAAACCAAAAGGCTTTGAAGGTGTGAATTTCAGGGAAGGGAGAGTTCCCTTTTATAAGAGGGGTGAGGGGCACCTTAGGAAAAGCTATAAATATTGTTTTATAATAAAATAATTTTCTGTTTATAATGGATAAAAAATGAATTATTTAAAGTATAAGGTGGGTATGGGTCTCAAAACACTCAATAAAAAGGTTTTATATAGGTTTGGATCACTATATTAACCTTATCTTGTAGATTTATCTCTTAGTTAAATATTTTGACATTTACCCTGTCTCTTTGTATTTTTATATTATACAATTAATAAAATTACTATATATATCCAAGAGAACCCCAAGTGGTTAATTAATGATACACCTATCCTTACATAAGTCTTTTGTCTGATCCTTAGATTTTTAGGAATAGAATATCAATTAATAAAATAATATTTGTTTTAAAAACTATTTTATGTCAATTTTGACACTATTTGGTATTTTGTTTTTTCTAAATTCATAACAGCATTATTATTTCGAAAACAATTCATATAACCAACCCTAACATGTCATATTAACCTATAAAATTAGTATAATTTATAAAAAGTAACAAATTACATTTCTCTTGATATTTATAATATCAATTATTTTAATATTTCATTAATTAGGTAATTACTGCATCATCATTGTGTCATAAATAAATTAAATTATTTAATGCCTAATTTTTTTAAATAAAATACCATTATTTAGGAAATATTTTTATATTTCTAATGAATATTTATAGTCTAATTTATCTTATGTGTAAGCCTATATTAAAAATGGTTTGGTTATTAAACATTGAATTTAACACTTTTAACTCTTCTTTGAATTAAATAACAATAAATGTCCTAATCTAATCCAAGTGGACCAAATAGGTTCATATTTTATTACTAAGGTATTTTTTGGTCTAATTATACTTATCCAATAGTATTAGGACATGTGCTAGGGTAATAATAATATCATTTGTATCCTTAATTACCCTATTTACTTTTAGCATTGGTATAATAAAAGTAAAACGACACGATTTGCCAAAAATTATTTCCATATTATTAAACCACATTTTACTTAATGATATCAACCATGTCTCTTGAATTTTTGAAATTCAACTCACAAAAGTGGTAAAATTATGTTTTATGTAAATTTGCCAATGCACATAGGAGGTGGGTAAAAGACGATAAAAAGTTTAATAAAATTTTTATATATCCAAAATTATAAAAAACAGACTCCAATACATTACATTGAATTTATATTGGTATCGTGTATCTATTTTGACCTAAAATAAATTTAAATAAAATAAATAATTATTTAAATAAAAAGTCGGTTTTAAACAATAACTTAGTGGTTTTCACTATTCATAAAAAATTTAAAGTTTTCAGAAAAATACCAAATATTCACCCTAAGATAATTTTGATATTCCAAATCCAAACAAGAATTATATTTTACCAAATTCAAAACATATAAATTTAATTTATTAATTTAAAATTATTTCCCGTTGTGAAAACCAAAAAATGTATTTTAAGAAATAATAACTATCAAAAGATTGACAATTGTTTATGTCCAATTTCAAAGTGAAATTACTTCCAATGACCAACATTGGATTAAATGGTAAAAATATAATCTAATTATACTTCCTAACCATTCAAATTTATTGTTGAACACTATAAATTATTTTGATTAAAAAAGTAGTTTTCAGTTAAAATTAAGTATTTTTCACTATTCACCCAAATATGGAAGTTATCAGAAAAACACCAAAAATATATTAAAACATAATTATTATGTCTTGATTATAAATAAGAATTTAATTTTGTCAAATTGAATATATAAAAGTTTCAAATATTAGATTTATAGAGGGTTCTCCATTAAAAGGCGGTAAAATTGCATTTTTTGAAAAAAACTTCTTTTATCTGAAAAAATGAATTTTGTTGTTAAATTATATCTAAGAAACTCATAATATGGATTCTAAAATAATAATTATTATATGAAGTTCAATATTCAGTTATTACTATTCATAACCATTTTTGAATGACTAGTTAGGTAAGTCGTGGTGGGATAGAACTCAGTGTTGTGTGTAGTGAAACTTATTAGATTACTTTGAAGAAATAACATACTATAAAATCTTGGGGTGTTACATTCTTCAATCCTTCAATAAATTGCATCCTCTAAATTTTATAATGTTTTTTGAAAATAAAAGGTTGAAAATAGAGAATACCTTTGTTAGAAAACCCACATCGAAAATAGGGTTAATAAAATTTAGTCTTAATAAGAGGGAATGGGAAATGAAAGGGTCACCACCAAATTATGATCTTGATTAGGAGAACATTGGTGGAAATTTGAGACACATAATTGGAGGAAAAATTTAAATATTTATAGGTAGTGATTGAGGTCATCAATCACAAACAAGTGTAAAATTGAGGGCCTCAAGTCAACCAATCTACGACATCGGTTCAAAAAAACGTAATGTATTAGGATAACATATTTTTGGTTTTATGATCCCTTACCTAATATTTAAGAATTAATCTACCAATAGAATAGCAAGAAACAAAATATTTATATATATATACTTGACAAGTAGAGTGTCATCCTTCAACTAATTCCTACCACAAACTCATATTTCAATCCAACAGATTTCAAAAAAAAATATTATTTATCCTAATCGTATAGGGTTATAAAAATATTGAATTTATAATTCACCTATCAGACACTTTAAAAAAAGAAACTAAATTATACAATCCCAGGACTTAACATAGTCCAGTGGTAGGTGATAAATCTCAATCGCACTATGGTTGTGGGTTCGATTCCCACAACTTTGTCAGACACGACGGGTTGTCACACGGTCTGCGTGTTTTCCTTTATATAACAATCCAAAAATAACCTTAACAACATTATCCAATTTCAAACATAACCCTTTCCAACCATTATACTTATCCAAAATATTTATATCCAAACTCACAGTATAAAATTTATACGGAATTTAAACAAAATGAAGATCATTTTTTCCACATAATAACATGTGAACACATTCATCATGAATTATTTTTAAAAATGGTAACACCCTGAATTACAATAAAACCTTATTGATTGTATTCATGCTCCCTTATTCGTTATATAATACTGGATAGATTTCTTATATCCAAAATTTTTGAATATTCCAACAATGATGAAATAAACAAACTGTTAATCAGTTCCATGGAAGTCAAGAATATCCAACATAATTTATCCAAATCAACCATCTCTTATCCCAAAATCACTACCTCATTTTCAAGACTGTATTAAGGATTATGTTTCCTTCAACTGTGTATTTTCCAAAAAGTGTAGCTTACTATTAAATCACTTTTCTTAGAACCATATAATCTCAAATCCTCAATAAAATAGTTCTTCAATAAAATCCTTATTTATCTCCATAATTCATATAACCAGTATATTCTTAATATAGCACTCAAATGAAATAATTATATAATAAAAACTTAAGAACACTAGTCATTCCTCTTCATCTGAGGTAGTATCATAACTTGATTATTATCCAATACCATCATTTGTGGTATACTCTGATCATTGCGACATTGATTTGTGTCGTGTCCCAACTCCTTGTAGATGAAGCATTGTACATTTGAAATGTATTTCTCACCCTTGAAATCACGTACTTGGTGTCATTTTTCTCCACACTTATAAAAAACTCTCATTCCCTTTAAACATTTACCAAGGTGATTCTTTCAACAGTTATCACATATGTGAAAATCGTTCTTTCTCTTATTCTATTTATCCATCATTATCTCTACCATCCTTTTCATCTCTTTCTTCCTTTAAAATCCATAGAACTTAGAGAATTATTTACTATTCTTATTAACACATTATATTATTTCTTCATATATTGAGAATACATGGGAGACTATTTCCCTTCTAAATGTTGGCATAATACCATGAATGATATGATCCTTCTTACTCTTTGGATCATACATATTGCTGGAGTTCTCATTCCTTCTTCTGTGTGCTATTTCTAAACAATGGAATACACTAGGTCAGTTTATGAATCGAAATTCATAATTCCATTATTGAAAAATAGTTAACATAAATTGAACAGTTTATGGATATAATCCATAATCATAAAAAAGTTTACCTTGAGGAAGAATATAATCATAAACCCTTCCTGATGGTTTGTAAAGAAAATGAGAATTATTCTAAGCATATCCTCTGGGAGTGTCATAACCAAGAGTGCAGTAAAGCCCATTGTCGTGCACTAGTTCCCATTCTTGTCTAGCTCAAAGTGGTGTTTTTGGGTTCTATACCTAGGTACATTTGTGCCAGAGCCGCCTCTACGCGATCGTATCCACACAAGGATGTATTGATTGGAAAACTCACAAAATATCAACATTACCAAAATTATAGAAAGTTCATCTATACAAATCCTCAGAGTCTATCATAGGGTAATAATCTCTAATATGAGTTTATCTAAATCTAGTTTCCAAGGTTATTGCTAAACTTCCTCTAATACCAACTGTAATGCCCAACCTTAGTTACCCCGAGTCGGTGGATTATTACATAACATTGGCACGATCATAAGGAAATCATGTCTCGAAAGACCGATCAGTTTAGTATTATTGGAAACAAGATTCAAACATAAGTTCAACATTACAACTTGAAAAGAAATATAACATGAATTTATTCCATTAGAAACATCCAGGACTCCAAGATTATGCCTGAATGTCACTCATAACTAGCTTCTTCATATCATGGGAACGTGAAACATAAGAAAGGGGTGAGCTCAAATACTCAGTAAGGGTAAGCGATGTTGTGGAAGATAACATAAATATTAAGTGTGGTGAATAACTGAAATTACATGCCTTAACCAATAGTAAACATGAATACTTTTATGGAAGGAAAATCCGTTGAGTAAATATTTACATTATAAAACATAATCACGGGTATTCTACTAGACTAATGACCACATGAACCATCAATATTATTTTCATAATGAGGGAATGTATAATTCCAGACATTCTAAAACATTTTTCAGGGCCTCAACCAAGATGTCTAAAAATTATTAAGGCCTCGGCCAAAACCATTTATCAAATTGGGAATGGCATGGGCCAATTCCAGGTCTAGTTGTCTCATGAGATGTAACGACGCATCGAGGAGCTGTAGTGGGCTCCACCCGTCACATACTAAGTCCAATACATTACTCATACGAAAAGGATAGAACATAACATAAACATTCATATTAAAACTAGAATTCAAAATGTCAATATATTAACCATAAACCATGAATTATATAAATACTACACATCCACAGTCAAATATATAACAAAACCTTCAATAAAATTTGGAAGATTTGCATCATAATAAATCAAATTCAAACAAGTTTAAAATCCATCAAAGGATGTTGACATAGATGAAAACGATTTGTAAAACTCTTGGACAGAAATATCACTTTTTCATGAAAACATTAAAATGTCACACAATTTAGAACGGAAGACATTTAAATACATTTTTAAATCAAAGTTTCTCATACCACTTTGAAAATTTTTAAAGGAATTAACATTTTAAAAGAATTCATGTCCATAAAAATAAATCCTTAAAAACCATTTTAAAAAAATGAACATTAATGAGAATTATTTACAAGAATAAATATTAAAAACATTTAGGATGACGTTTTAGTAAAAAAGTCCCTAAAAAGAATCCATTTTAAAACTCTTTTATGAAACATGTACATGGATAATAAATATGTCCCAATACATACTTACATAAAAACAACCTCAGATAATAAAGATATTGTGAAATTAACCCTTAGATTGTGGTTTTCCTTGGTCGAGGATAGGTTAACCTCCTGTATAATGGTGAAATAATTTTTATGAAATTATACAAGAATCATATAGATTAATATGATATCATATATGATCTTTTAACATTTATTTGTTAATAATATCTTAGTATTATCGTCGTTTTGGGTGTTAACTGGTTTGTTTTCCTTTATATGCTTTGTTACATAAGTAATGATTGTTAGGGATAGAATGTAACTTATTCATATTCAGAATGATATTAATTATTTAAACATTATTTTTAATAATCTAATTAAAATTATTCTTTAATGGATATAATGGGGAAGGAATATCATCACATTCATGGAGATGGTAATCTGTACGTACGCACGAGCGACAATATCATTCATTTGATATTAAAATAATATATAATTTGATTGTATATCATATATAAAAAATCATTAAAATGTTATATGTATTATTTACATCAATTACAAATCATTATTATAACCATCCAAATAATAATGTGTTGAATAACAATTACACCACGACATGGAGACGGTAAGTCGTACGTACGCATGTATGGTGACATTTCATTCAAAGGATGGATAGAATAATGAATATGGCTGCACCGTATTTATAATAACATCACAGTGTATTGAAGATACTATAGTTATTATTTTAGAAATGATACAACAAATAAATAGGAAGTGGAAGAAGAAGAAGAAAGGAACTTGGAAGAGGTGATGAAATATTTACCTCTTCTTTGGGTTCTTCCTTTTGATTTGATCAAAAGGGATTCATAGGTTTGATTTATGAATAAATGAAGTCCTCTAGGATTAATGGAGGATAGTCAAGAGGGTATTTGGGCAGATTTTGGGCGAGAAAAAAGGCTTTTTAAGGTTTGATGTTTAGGGAAGGGGGAGTGCTTTTTTATAACAGGGGTGAGGGGCACCTTAGGAAAATCTAGAAATATTATTTTATAATAAAATCATTTTCGGTTTCTAATGGATCCAAAATGAATTATTTAGAGGATAAGGTTGTTATGGGTCGGAAAACACTCAAACAATAGGTTTTATATAGGTTTGGGTCACTATATTAACCTTATCTTTTAGATTTAACTCTTAGTTAAATAATTTGACATTAACCTTGTCTCTTTATATTTTTGTATTATATGGTTAATAATCTTACTATATAATTCCAAGAGAACCCCAAGTGGTTAATTAATGATACAACTATCATTACATAAGTCTTTTGGCCTAACCTTATATTTTTTGGAATATAATATCAATTAATAATATCATATTTGTTTTAAAAAATCTTTCATTTCAATTTTGACACTATTTGGTATTTTGTTTTTTCTAAATTCATAAAAGCGTTATTTTTTCGAAAATAATTCATCAAACCAACCCTATAATGTCATAGTAACCTAGAAAATTAGTGGAATTCATAAAAAGTCTCAAATTACATTTATTGGGATATTAATAATATCAATTATTTTAATATTTCATTAATTAGATAATCACTGCATCATCATTGTTTTATAAATAAATTATATTGTTTAATGTATAAAAATTATAAATAAAATACCATTATCTAGGATATTATTTTATATTTCTAATTAATATTTATAGTCGAATTTATCTCATGGGTAAAGCTATATTAAATATGGTTTAGTTATTAAACATTGAATTTAACACTTTTAACTTTTATTTGAATTAAATAATAATAAATGTCCTAATCTTACCTATGTGGACCAAAGAGGTCCATATTTTATTCCTATGGTTTTTTATGGTCGAATTATACTTATCCAATAGAATTAGGACATGTTTTAGGGTAATAATAATATCATTTTTATCCTTAATTACCCTATTTACTTTTTGCCGTGGTAAATAAAAGTAAAAAGTTACTATTCACCATAAATTATTTTAATCTTATTGAATCAAATTTTACTTATGGATATCAACCATGACTCTCATATTTTTGAAATTATACTCATAGAAGTGGTAAAATTATGTTTTATGTAAATTTTCAAATTCTCTTAGGAGGTGTGTAAAAGACGGTAAAAAGTTCAATAAAATTTTTATATATCTAAAATTATTATGAACTGAATCCAATTAACTATATTGAACTTATATGGGAATTATGTATCCATTTTGACCTAAAATAAATTTAAAGACAATAAATAATTATTTAAATAAAAATTCGGTTTTAAACAATAACTCAGTGTTTTTCACAATTCATAAAAAATTGAATGTTTTCAGAAAAATACCAAAGATTCACCCTAAGCTAAATTCAATATTCCGAATCCAAAAAATTAAGTATATTTTAACAAATTAAAAACATTGAAATTTCATTTATTAATTTCAAATTAATTCCCCTTGTCAAATCCAAAAAAGCATATTTTAAGAAATAATAACAACCAAAAGATGGACACATGTTTTTGTCCAATTTCAAAGTGAAATTACTTCCAATGAACAACATTGGATTAAATGGTAAACATATAATCTAATTATAATTTCTAACAATTCAAATGTATTATTTAACACTATAAATTATTTTGATTAAAAAAGTTGTTTTCATTTAAAATTTAGTATTTTTCACTATTCACCCAAATAAGAAAGTTATCACAAAAACAGAAAAAATTTATTGAAACTAAATTCTTTTTTCCTGATTCAAAAGAAGAAGTTTATTTTTGTCAAATTTAATATATAAGAGTTTCAAATATTGGATTCAAAGAGGGTTCTCCATTAAAAAACGGTAAAATTGTATTTTTTGAAAAATTCTTCTTTTATCTAAAAAATGAATTTTGTTCTTACATTATGTATAAGAAACTCATAATATGTATTAAAAAATTATAAGGATTATATAAAGTTAAAAATTTAGTTAATATTATTCATAACCGCTTTTGAATTTCTAGTTAGGTAAGTCATGGTGCACTAGAACTCGGTGTTGTGTGTAGTGCAAGTTATTGGATTACTTTGACGAAATAACAAACTATGAAATCTTGGGGTGTTACATGAATCCTCATAATGTAATATAATCTATTTGAAACAATAACTCATCAACCAGGTTTCATGACGTGGTCATCAACCTATAAGCTTGATACATCATTCATTGAATATATTAAATAAACTCATTGTTATACCATGTCCATAAAATTTATGGTGTCATTTCTATTTTAATCAACGGGTCGAGATATCATCTTACATAAATATACAGGGGACAAATCCATCCTTGACTTATCCCTTAATAGCATGTCATTTGTGATGCACTCAACGTACCATACTTACCGCCAACATATGGCATGGTGGTTTTTATAAAAAAACTAAGTGTACGAGTCATGAGATTCATCAATAACAATATTAATGTCTATGGACCATTACACATTCTCATAGACAGGAATATCCCCTAACATAAAACATGTAGAATTCCTAATGGTAGGTTTATTCTTATAATCTTCCATCATGGATATTACAATGTGTAGAATTCATGATAATAAGTCTCATATTCTTATGAGTACACACACTTGATGGTCTATATACTATGTCTCCTATCATATTATGTTATCCTATAGAAGAAATATATTATGAATATTGTCATAACACTTCAACATTATCATCATAGCGGGGAACTAATATGACTTTATCACTGGAAAAAATAATATAAGAAATTATTATATTATTTTCATGAATAACAATGGAAAATATCTAATAAGATGTTTAATTTAATATCTAATTCGTCAAATATTCGTGTAATCAATGTACAAATAGTTGGTTCTAGGACACCAACTCTAACACCATTTCCCTACACATCTAGAAATATTGATTGCTCTAAATATGGATAATCATCTCCCTGATCCTTATATGTATCTATGTTCTTCTCAACAAGAGTAACCACTTCTCGGTACCCACGAGATGAAAACACCTCCTAGGTAGGTCCCAAAACTAAGGCCTCATAACACAGACTTTCTTATCATGAAACTATCTTGAAATCCTATATGGATATCGTTATCAACTAATTATGAATGTTATGAAGAAATATCATGGTCAATGATAATATCATGGGTGATGACTCAAGATTGATGTAACGCCTCGGTTCCGGAAGCCACCCAGAGGCACCCCGTACCCGGTTGGTCACATGGCCTCAAGCGCATTTCCCCAAATTCCAGAGGCTGGTGACTAGAAGCGAGGGCCTGGGGTGTGATAATAGGGAAACTATGCCCTCATTGGCAGAGTAACACAGCACAAGATATGCAATCATACAATAACAGAAGCCGTAAATATCAAACAATAGTAAATAGCAGAATAATGATAAATAAACAACAGGAAAAATATATAAATGATGTATAATGCATATGTTTCTATGAAAGTAGCCAAACACGTCACAATGAAAAATACAGTACTAACCCCAAGTACAAAAGGAAATAGATAAACAACTCCTCAGCATCTCAAGACTCAGCTTGGTCCCATGCCTTATAGCTCCAATGCAATCAAGAACCTTAAGTAGAAGGGCACTTTCCCTTATCTATACCTGAAACAATATATTCTGTTTGGACCCAAAATCATGACCCAAATAGGGTGTGAGAAAACAATCCCTGTAGGAAACCACCCAAAGATCTGTGCCTAACAGTTAGTGAATATATGGATATAAAAGTACAGAAAGCAGTAAACAGGGAAGTACACAGCAGTACAAATCCACAGTTCTATTATATAATTTACAAACAAGGAAGAAACCACACAAGAAAGTTGAACAAACAGGTAACCCTCTGGGTAGTTCTCACATCCTATCCACTATGGTTCAACCTACAAGTACTAGCAACCCTCTGGGAGGCACACACAGTCTCACACCTCTGGTTCACCTAAAGAATAGACTCTTTGGGGAAGCACACACCTTCAATTCCACCTATAGTCTATTATCATACTAAAGGAACTCTGGGGAAGCACTCAATGTCTCATTCCCCCTGTGGCCTACGTCGAGGAACTACAGACACTTTGGGGAAGCACTCAACATCAATTCCACCTATTTTCTCACATTGTATTATAAAGACACTCTAGAGAATCCCTTACGTCCATTCTCCCTATGGTCTACTACAATAGGTTCTCACGGCCCTGTGTTAGTAAAACAAGTATAGAAACGTTTAACAGTCAAAGTAAACCTCAAAAACTACTTGGATAGCTGTCTACAGTATCACAACATGTCAGTAAAGATAATCACACCATCCTACAATACCAGGAATGGGAAAACTGGTCCTAGCCTAATAGGAAATACTTGACCAAACAGTCATAAACAGTATAAGCATGGGAAAACACATCCATATCATAATAATTTTCCCATAACTCATTCAAAATTCTCTACTCTAGAATACAAGTAATGAATGAAATCAATAGGCTAAAATAATCAATTATGCAATACCTCGTTCAAGGGTATTGGGTAAAATTACACATAATATTCAAAGACCTTAAATTGAAAGGCACAAACCACATACATTTAGGGTACCTATGAAAACGAACCACAAGCAACCGCACTCCAAAATCCGGCAACGCTTCAAGAGAACCACTCTATAACTCCTTACCTATCATCTAAAAGCCTTAAAATTAACACCCAAGGCAACCCCAACACTAGATCTACATGCGACGAATGTAAATCTAGAAAACATAAAGAGAGGGAAGAATAGATCTATGGAAAACCAAGGAGAAACCAAGAGTAGGGACTTATCTAAGAAGAATTGCCTTTGATCTACCAAGAAAACCCTTCGATTTGCCTCTAAAACGAGTGGGAGAGATCTTTAAACCATTGAGAACCCAAAATCCCAAGTGAGGCTCGAGTGGGAGAGAGTTTGTAGAAGAAAAGAGGAATACCAGGTGGCCCGGGACTTAAAAACCCTAACTTTATGTGGCAGCATAGTTACCCCACATGGTTTAGAAAACCGTGCGCCAACCGTGCGGTTGCCTCTGTCTCCTCTAGGGACTCCGCACGGCTTGCCCGCACGTTTTGACAAACCGTGCGCCGACTATGCGCCCCTACACCACCTCTAGAAACTTCCTCTTTTTCCCAAAAAATGACCAGAAAAGGAAACATACCTGAAAGGAAGGTCCGAGTTCTTACAAACTTTCCCCCTTAAATAAATTCATCCTAGAATTTCCCTAGCAAGGCTCAGAAGAAGAAACCTCGAACAACTCCGGCCATTGTGATCATACATCGGCCTCCCTCTCCCAAGTCTCGTCCAATACTCGCCTGTGCTGCCATAACACCCATACCAGAGGAACAGACCGACCACGGAGAACCTTCATACTACGATTGACAATCCAGATAGGATTCCCCTCAAATGATGCATCTGCTTTGAGCTCAACCTCCTCATGTTGAAGGGCATGATACGAGTATGAGAAGTAACGTCAGAACTGAGAAACATGGGATACATCGTGCATAGCCTAGTACCTCTGAAGTAAATGCAACTGATAGGCAAGCGGCCCAACTCTCTCCAACACCTCAAACAACTTGACGTACTGTGGTGAAAGCTTATGCTGTCTCCGAATCCTTTTGTGTCCCAACCTCGGTGCAACATGAAGGAAAACCTGATCCTTGACCTTCAACCCTAGAGGTCATCTCCGCTGATCAGCACAAGACTTCTGTCGAGATTGTGCATCAGCCATCCTCTTCTGAATCAACTCTATCTACTCTGTGGTCTCCTAGATAAGACAAGGTCCCAACAAAGCTGCCTCTCTTGCCTCCAGCCAACATAAGGGTGATTGGCATGGCCTACCATACAAAGACTCATATGGTGACATCTGAATAGTTTCTTGAAAACTATTATTGTAGGAAAAATCCACAAGACGTATATGTTTCTCCTAGGAACCTCCAAAATATAGGATGCATGCTCGGAGCATATCCTCAAGCACCTGAATCATACGCTCGGACTGGCCATCTGTCTGAGGATGGTATGATGTACTCAATAGTACATGTGTACCCAAAGCCTTCTGAATCCCATGCCAAAACCAATAAGTAAAACGTGCATCTCGGTCTGAAACAATTTAGTGTTGAACTCCATGTAGATGTACAATATCTTGGATGTATAACCATCCCGGATCATCAATGCTGAAGCTCTCCATGATCGGGAAAAGGTTAGAAACCTTCATAAGCATGTCGATGATAACCCAAACAGCATCATTCCCTCAAGGTAATCTCGGAAAACTGGTTACGAAGTCCATCGTGACATCGTTCCACTTCCACTTAGGAATGAGCATCTTTTGTAAAAGACATGTTGGTTGTTGATGGTCCGCTTTCACATACTGACAATTGAACACCTTATGACAAAACCTGTAACATCTCTCTTCATACCTGGCCACCAATACTAGTGATGTAGATCACGATACATCTTGGTGATTCCAATATGAACTTCCCAAACTAAGGAATTAAAATCCAGCATCAACTCCTTGTGTATGTATGTTGGCACCCATACACGTCCCTGGAAATGAAAGATATCATCCTCAACTACTGTCCATCATAGAAGAGGGTCCTCTCCTGACACACTCTCCCGCAGGACTAGGCCTTCTGAGTCTGATTGTTGCCTCATCTTTACCTGATTGAGAAGAGTAGAGGTAACAACTACATAAGATAGAAACATCTACCCCTGAATATCATGCACCTCCAAATGCTTCTCAGAGAACAGAGCCATAAGATGCCACTCACTGCTGGCCTCCTAAGCTGCCTGTATCTGAGTTTTCCTGCTCAACACATCAGCAACTGCATTGCCTCTCCCAGGTGTATAGGGAAGCTCAACGTCAAAGGACTAAAGATACTCGACCCACCTGCACTGTCTCAGATTCAGATAATGCTGAGTGAAGGTGTACTTGAGACTTTTGTGGTCAGTGAAAACCATAAAATGCTCTCCCAGAAGATAATGTCTCCAACAATTTAAGGCATGAACAATAGCTGCCAACTCCTGGTCGTGCATTGGGTAGTTCCTCTCATGTGGCTTCAACAGCAGAGAACCGTATGCAACGACTCCATCTACCTACATAAGCACAGCTCCGATCCTAATACCTGAGGCATCACATTAGATAGTGTATCTCTTTCCCGACTCTAGGAAGAATGGTATCAGTGCTTATGTCAACCTCCCTTTCAGCATGTGAAAGGCTGACTCACAAGAATCTGACCATAATAACTTCACACCCTTCTTGGTCAGACCTGTCAGCGGTGCTACTAGGTGTGAAATGTCCTGTATGAAACATCTATGGTATCCAGCTAGCTCTAGAAAACTCCGCACCTCAAAGAAGTTCTTTGGATGCCCCCAGGAAACTACTGCTATAACATTATCTAGGTCGAATGACACTCCTTTCTCTGAGATAACATGACCCAAGAAGTAAATATGATCCATCGAAAAGTGGCACTTTGAGATCTTATCATATAACTAATGCTCTCTCGGTGTACTCAAACCGATCTCAAGATGGGTAGCACGGTCGTGTTGAGTGTGACATCACACCAAGATATCATCCACAAAGACCACTATGAAAGAGCCTATGTATGGATGGAACACTCGGTTCATCCGTTCCATGAAAACGTCTGGTGCGTTCGGGTGTCTGAATGGCATAACCACATACTCATATAGAACATACCTGCTCCGGAAGGCTTTCAAAGGTATATCTGATGGTCTAACGTGCAACTGATGATATTCAGACCTCAAGTAAATCTTTGAGAACACCAGGGCTCCACGAAACTGATCGAAGAGATCATCAATCCTAGGCAAGGGATATAGGTTTTTGACGGTCAATGGGTTCAACTTCCAATAATCCGCACAGAGCCAAAGGGTGTCGTCTTCCTTCTTTGAAAATAGGATAGGAAAACCCCTAGGAGAGTACTGGGTCGGATGAAACACTTTTCCTGCAGCTCCTCCAACTTCTTCTTGAGCTCTAGCAACTCATGTTTAGCCATCATATAAGGGGAAATAGACACTGGTGACACTCCTGGAACAAGCTCAATAGAAAAGTCTACCTCACGCCTTAGAGGAAAACCTGAAAATTACTTTGGAAGGACATCCCTAAAATGATCCACCACTGGAAGAAAGTCTAACTGTGAAGTCCCCTGGTCATCCAGATATAGACTGCCAATCGGGGTTGTGACTCCTCCTAACGCATGATGCTCTGGTCCAGCTATACTCGCCCGAGCATTCCACTCGCCTCTTTGAAGAAAAGATCCATCCCATGGTGATATGAAACTCACCCTACGATGATAATAGTCAATGACTGCCTAGAAGGGAACTTTCCAGTCCATCCTAAGAATTACATCATAGCCTATCATCTCTAGGACATAGAGGTCCCATAAAAAGTGACACCCACCGACCTCTAGAGGGAACTCTCTACATTGATGTACGCTAGATTTCCTCGTTCCCAACAGTGTGTCAATATTCAACATGTTGCCAGAAGAAAATATACATAGTGTAAGAAGGGAACAAGGGAAAGAGAGAATTCAAAATTACAAAGCATGACTACATGGATTGTATAAGAACTACACGACGTGTTCGCTGAAGTCATTTACATGGGCGTGTACTTTTTCGAAAAGTAGTCGTGTAACACCCCAAACACACAGCGTGTAATCCTAACACACTGCGTGTACCTGAATCCTCTTCCCCTACCCGAGTACTTTTACACGGTTAACCTACACGACTCTTTTAAGGCAAGACTACACGATGTGTTCTCCAAACAGAAGACATGTACTGGAAAAGCTTCACCTAGATCGCGTTGTTAGTGACACAGTCATACACACAAATCAACATACATGGTGTTTTCCGGAAAAACAGGAAATGTACGTGGGAGGGTAACATCGACCCGTGTTGTTTGCTACACTAACAGTTACATGGCTAACACATACACAGCGTGTTACAGGTGGACACGGTGTGTATAAGAAGAGACATCATGGACCGTGTTTTTAACTACACGGATGGACTCTTAGGATTACACTACGCAGTGTGCACCACCGGTACACGACGCGTTCTAGAATATTTTTTCATAACCCCGTGTCCCTTGCCACACAGTCAGTGACACAGTTAAAAACTACATGGAGTGTATTAATAAAGTACACACCATGTATTCTGGGTTTTTCCAGCCAGTAGCCTCAGAACTGCTCTGGAGCCCAGAAAACATAGAAAATACACGTTAAGGTTTCAAATTCCTATACGTGAGGTCTCATACTCGCCGTGAATCAAAGTTTGGCAACATATACAAGTTACAAACAATGTAAACATGTCAATTACCTACCATATTCCGGTCCATGAGGGCTTATAACACCTCAAGAACCAAAATTTGGTGTTTATTCAGGTAAAAACTTACAAAAAATGATCTAACAATAATAAAATATGTTTATCAAGAATCTTTCAAAACAACATGCCTATTCTACACAACATCTATAACAACAACATGCAATTGCTAATTCATCTTAGATGACAAGGGAAGAATGCATGACATGTGATTTCTAGCAGGTGGTTATATGATGCATGAGATGGCATACCCTCATCTCATCGGGTTGTGACAGAAATAGAACTGCAATAACGTCAACAGTAATAACAAAGAACATGCGAGTCCCCCATCAGTGAAAATAAGATCAACTGTAAACTTTCAAAACCAGAAGAAATTGCAATAAACTAGGTAGATTGGATTTTCCCTGTACATGGGTTAGCTACTCCTGGGCATAGATTATTACCAAGTACTGATTCCATCATATACCTGACTAAGGCTCCAAAATGTAAGTCAAGAGAAAAGAAACACCTCTGATATGACTTTGTAACACCTCATTTCTAGAAGCCACCTAGAGGTTCCCCGTACCCGGTTGGTCACATGGCCTCAAGCGCATTTCCCCAAACGCCAGAGGCTGCCGACTAGCAGTGGGGGCCTTGGGTGTGATAATGGGGAAACTATGTCCTCATTGGCAGAGTAACACAGCGGAAGATAAACAATCATACAATATCGGAAGTAGTAAATATCCAACAATAGTAAACAGCAGAAGACTGATAAATAAACAACTGAAAAAATATATAAATGATGTATGATGCATATGTGTTTAGGAAACCATCCAAAAAATTCACAATGCGGAATATAGTACTGAACCCAATTACAAAAGGAAATAGATAAACAACTCCTTAGTATCGCAAGCCTTAGCTTGGTCCCATGCTTTCCAGATCAAAGGAAATAAAGAACCTGAAGTAGAAGGGTACTTTCCCTTATATATACCAGAAACAATATAGTCTATTTGGGCCCAAAAGCATGGCCCAAATAGGGTGCGAGACAAAAATCCTAGTCTGCAACAACCCGAAGATATATTCCCATCAATCAGTGAATATATGGCATGTAAAAGTACATAAAGCAGTAAACAGGGATGTACACAACAGAACAATCCATATTTCTAGCATATAATTTATAAACAAGGAAGCATCCACACAATCGAGTAGAAAAAATAGGTAACCCTCTGAGTAGTTCTCACAGCCTAACCCCTATGGTTCAACCTACAAGTACTAGCAACCCTCTAGGAGGCACACATAGTCTCACTCCTTTGTTTCAACTAATGAATAGACTCTTTGGGGAAGCAATCACCATCAATTCACCATATAGTCCTGTATCATACTAAAGGTGCTCTGGGGAAGCACTCAACGTCTCATTCCCCCTGTGGCCCACGTCGAGGAACTACAGACACTCTGGGGAATCCCCCAATGTCAACTCCCCCAGTATTCTCGAATCAAATTATAAAGACACTCTGGAGAAGCCCTTATGTCCATTATCCATATGGTCTACTACAACAGGTTCTCATGGCCATGTGTAAGTCAAACAATTATAGCAATGCATCATTTCCAAAGAAACCCTCATGAACTACTGGGCTAGCTGTCTATAATATCACAACATGTCAGTAAATATAATCACATCATTCGACAATACTAGGCATGGGAAAACTGGTCATATCCTAATAGGAAAAACTAGACCAAACGGTCATAAACAGTATAAGCATGGGCAAACACATCCAAAGCATAACAATTTTCCCAAAACTAATTTAAAATCTTCTACTCTAGCATACAAGCAAAGCAGGAAATCAATAGGGATGAAACAGTAAATTAAACAATACCTCGTTCAAGGGTATTGGGTACAATTTCACATAATATTCAAAGACCTTAAACTGAAAGGCACAAACCACCTACCTTTAGGGTTCCGATGAAAATGATCCTCAAGCAACATCACTCCAAAATCTGGCAACGCTTCATGAGAACTGCTCAATAACTCCTTCCCTATCATCCAAAAGCCTTAAAATTAACAACAAAGGTAACCCCAACACTGGATCTACATGCAACAGATGTAGATATAGAAAACCTAGAGAGAGGGAAGAGTATATCTAGGGAAAACCAAGGAGAAACCCAGAGGAGGGACTTACTCGAGAATAATGTCCATTGATCCACCAAGAAAACCCTTTTATCTGCCTCCAAAAGGAGTGGTAGAGCTCCTTCGACCTCCAAGAACCCAAAATCCTAAGTGATGCTCGAGCGGTATAGAGTTTGGAAAAGAAAAGAGGAATCCCGGGTGGCCCAAGACTTAAAAACCCTAACATTAAGTGTCCGCATAGTTACCCGACACAGTTTGGAAAACCATGTGCCAACTGTGTGGTTTCCTCTGTTTCCTCCAGGGACTTCGCACGACTTGACCAAACGGTTTGAGAAACCATGCGCAGCCTGTGCGATGCCCACTATCTCATCTAGGGGCTTCTCACGGCTTGCCCGCCCGGTTTGACAAACCATGCACCAACCGTGCACCTCTGCACAACCTCAATAAATTCTCCTCTATTTCTCAAAAAACAACCAGAAAAGGAAAAGTACCTGAAAGGACGGTCCGGGTTCATACAAACTTCCCCCCCTAATGAAATTCGTCTCAGAATTTCCCTATCAATGCACAAAAGAAGAAACCCCGAACAAATCCGACCACTGCTATCAAACATCGGCCTCCCTCTCCCAAGTCTCATCCTGTAATTTCCCATACTGCCATAGCACCCATACCAGAGGAACATACCTGCCACAAAGAAACTTTGTACTATGATGGACAATACAGATAGGATACTCCTCAAATGATGCATCTGCTTCGAGCTCAACCTCCTCAGGTTGAAGGACATGAGAAACGTCTGAGAAGTTACGTCAGAGATGAGAAATATGGAAGACGTCATGCATAGCCTGATACCTCTGAGGTTACTGCAACTGATAGGCAACCGGACCAACTATCTCCAACACCTCAAATAGCCCGACGTACCGTGGTGAAAGCTTACCCCTTCTCCAAATCCTCTTGTGTCCCAAACTCGGTGCGACACGCAGGAAAACCTGATCCCTGACCATGAACTCCATAGGACGTCCCCGAAAATCAGCATAGGACTTATGTTGAGACTATGCAGTATGCATCCTCTTTCGAATCAACTCTATCTGCTATGTGGTCTCCTGAACAAGATGAGGTCCCAGAAAAGCTGCCTCTCCTACCTCCATCCAACATAAGGGTGATCGGAATGGCCTACCATAAAAAGCCTCATATGGTGCCATCTGAATAGTTTCTTGAAAACTATTATTGTATTCAAAGTACACAAGAGGTATATGTTTCTCCCATGAATCTCCAAAATACAAGATGCATGCTCAGAGCATATCCTCAAGCACCTGAATCGTATGCTCAGACAGTAAATTTTTCTGAGGATGGTATGTTGTACACAAAAGTACCTATGTACCCAAATCCTTCAGAAGCCCCTTCCATAACTGAGAATTAAAACATGCATCTCTGTCTGAAATAATGAAATGTGGAACTCCATGTAGACGTACAATCTCCCGAATGTACAACCGTCCCAACTCATCGACATTGAAGGACTCCTTGATCGGTAAGAAATGAGCAATCTTCGTAAGCTAATAGATGACAACCCAAACAGCATCATTCCCTCAATGTGATCTCGGTAAACCGGTTATAAAGTCTATCATGACACCATTCCACTTCCACTCCAAAATGGGTAGCTGCTATAAAAAACCTATTGGTCGCTGATGCTCCTCTTCCACCTGCTAACAAGTGGAAAACTTCATGACAAAACCTGAAACATCTCTATTCATACTTGGACACCAATACTGGCGGTGTAGATCACGATACATCTTGGTGATGCCAGGATGAACTACCCAAACTGTGGAATGAAAATCCCGCATCATCTTCTCACGTATGTCTGCTGGCACCAATACGCGTCCATAGAAATGCAAGATCTCGTCATCGCCTACTGTCCATCCTGGAAGAGGGTCCTCTCCTGACACACTCTCCCCCAAGACTAGGCCTTCTGAGTTTGATAGCTGCCTCATCCTTACACGATCAAGAAGAGTAGAGGTAACAGCTATAGAAGATAGAAACATCTGCCCCTGACTACCATGCACCTCTAAATGCTTCTCAGAGAACAGAGCTATAGTCCGCCACTCACTACTGGCCTCCTGAACTACTTGTATCTGAGTCCTCATTCTCAACACATCAGTCATTGTGGTTCCTTTCCCAGGTGTATAGGCAAGATCAAAGTCAAAGGACTGAAGATAATTGACCCACCTGCGCTATCTCAGATTCAGATTACCTTGAGTGAAGATGTACTTGAGACTTTTGTGGTTAGTCAAAACCAAAAAATTATCTCCTAGAAGATAATGCCTCCAATAGTGTAAGGCATGAATTATAACACCCCAAGCTTTCGTGGTACACTACTCTTTGAATAATAGAGCAGCCTGTGTTGTACGCAACCTTGAGTTCTAAGACACCGCGACCAATAAAAGTAGCAGTTATGAATAGTAATACACACCTTTTGAAATTATATAAATTTTATAATGGGCTTCATTTTTTATTTGCAATATCTAAATTATCCTATGTTGAATTTTTGGTATTTTTTTGAGAACTTCCGATTTTTGATGAATAGTGAAAAATACTTAAAAACAAATTTTTTAATCAAAATAATTTATAGTGATAAATTATACAATTGAGTGGTTATAAAGTGTAATTAGAATATATTTTTAAAATTTTATCTAATTGTGGTCATTAGAATTAATTTCACTTTGAAATTGGACATAAACAATTGTCAATATTTTGATTGATATTCTTTCTTAAAAACATGCAACTTCTTATGACAACAGGAATTAATTATTAAATTAATTAATTCAAAATAATATGTTTTAAATTTTGTAAAATAGACATCATTTTTGAATTAGGAATATCAAATATAGCTTAGGGTTAATTTTTGGTGTTGTTCTGAAAAACATCAATTTTTTATGAATAGTGAAACCACTAAGTGGTTGTTAAAATACTGATTTTTCGTTTAAATGTAATTTTACCACCTCTGTGTTTTGAATTTCCTAAATCCAAAATACATCATTGTCATTAAGAAGTAAAATGTGGTTCAATGGGATAAAAATAATTTTTTGTGAATAGTAACTTTTAAGTTTTATTAATCGCGATTGAAGGTAATTAGTGTAACTTAAGGTAAATATAATGTTATAATAATATGAAAATATCTTGAAACTTGTCCTACCCTTATTGGATGACTCATGGCCGGCCAAGAAAATCCATGTGTCAACTTGGGGACCCCATGGAGCCACTTGGGTAAGAAAATGACATTAATAACTTTTTATTTAAAGTAAAAATAAAATTGACACAAACATGTGTTATTTTACTAAAACATTTATTAAATGGGGTTATATGAGTTAACATTTTGAATATAAATATTAATTGTAAAGATATAAATATTTCCTACAACATGGAAATTTTTTAATAATTTTTTGGAATTAGATAAATAAATTTATTTATCACACCATGATGATGCAACGATTACCTCATTAATGAACTTTTTAAATAAAATGAAAAGATAATGTAAAATATAAGATTTAAACTTGTCAAAAACCTTTTGTATGGGTAGATTTAGAACTCTTATCACCTTATCCTCTAAATATATAATTGTGGGACCTTTGAAATCCGAAAATTACTTCATAATAATGTAACATTTCAATACCTTCCAAGAGTGCCCCTCTTCTCCTCTTATAAAAGGCCCCCACCTCTACCACCTTATTCACACCATCAAAGACATTTGGCTCGGCCAAACTCTACCCTAAGACTCTCTAAACATCCCTCTCTTAATCCTAGAATCCTCACTTTTGGAAGAATTCCTCCCAAGGAATCCTTTGGCTCAAATCAAAAAAAAAGTTACCCGATTTTAAGGTAATGTCTGCTCTTATGTTATTTTGTTTTATTTTTCTTCTCCAATCCCTTAATCTCTTTTTATTCCATTATTTTGTAACAACAACAGTATCTAAAATATACTAGGATGTTTTTAAGATAAGGATTTTATTTACATGAACACACACCTCCGTCTAATGGTTAACGAACATACTGTTTCTGTGGGTGGCGAAATATTGCCTCACGAAACGATGATTATTCAATATTCTTTTAACAGCTATAATTGTGGCCATTAAGATGAAAATATTTCAATATATGATATATATTATTTTTATTGTTTCCTTAGGCTTATGTATTTCTCATTTATGGCATATCTTTATGATTTCCATTACGGGTAAACGCGATAATTTCATTTTAGGAAGTCCGGACTTCCGCCCACTCAAAGTGATTTGAATCGTTAATTCCATATGTGGGACGCATAATGGATGGATTAAATTATATTATATATGATATTATACTGGAATTATAATACACCTTTATATCATTATTATTTCATTCCATTAAATATGAAATAGAAACCAAAGTAGCGTTCATGCGTACGTACGACTTACCGTCTCCATGAATGGTGCATTTCATTTCTTACATCTAAATGTTACGTAATATTATGAATTAGTGTATTTAATGGATATATATGATATATATGATATATAAATCTTGTATATAATTCTATATATAATGGATATTTTACAACATGAACAACTTGTAATTATAAGAATCTTATTTTTGACTCAAGTACCAAAGATCGAAAAAACGACAGTTATTAACATAAATAATTACATAATGTTCATAACATGGTAATACGTGATATAAAAGGAATAATAAACTTGAAAAAGGTTCTTAAACAATTATAAATTAACTCTAGTTTATTATGCAGAAGGTTAAAGAACGCTCGAGTCAACTCGGACACGAGGTAAGGGAACTTCTTAACCCAATTTCTATTCTTTGGGTTAATCTCCTACTTTCAAATGATGTCATAATATTATTATGTCCTATCTTGTATTTGTACTTTATTTATGTGTACTTATAGTGAATACACATAATATATCTATTTTATTTAAAAAATGATCTTTGTAATAGAATTTGTCCCAATCTCCATTCATTGAGGCATATTTTGTTTTATACACAAATTTCTTCTATACAGTGTATAAACCCCTCTGACTTTTACGTTTGTTCAAAAAGAATATTTTTATACGATGCGTTTTACTAAATGACAAAAAGGAATCTTTTTATTGTCATACGTATGCGGCGACAATGACTTCTCCACCGTCATGACCATTATTTGAGTTTCGGCTTCCACTACAAGCCATAAATTTTTTAAAATGAAAAATAAATACCAAGTTTTAATTTTCTTTTATTTTGGTCTTGAAAATGGTTTTGATAATGTTTTTATTATATAAATGTGTTGTATTGATATCTTGTGATTGAAATGTGGAAATTTTATGTTTATTTTATGCTTGTTTTATGTGATATGATTATTTTATGGTTTATGATATGTTTAAAACTGTTCATATAAGGAATGCATTGGACTTAATAAGTGACGGGTGGAGCCCGCTATAGATCCTCGATGCATCGGTAGGTCTCATGAGACAAACTAGTGTATTGGCATGAGGCATTGACAAAATCTTATTTGTAATCTTTGAATGAGGCCTTTTCTACGTGGTTATGATAGTCTAACATTATGAATTCCATCATTATCAAAGTGGTTATTGATATTGCATGTGATTATTTGACCAGTAGAATATCCATGTGAATAAGTAAATTGCATTATTTCATTTTATTTTTTCCATATTATGCTGAAGTTCAAGTTTAAAAGGCTTTTGTTTTAGTTATACATTTCCTTAAATGTTAATGTTTATTTATAAATGCTTCCGCTATATTTTTATCCTTACTAAGCATCTGAGCTCACCCCTTTCATGTTTTAATATTTTATAGGATGTGAAAAAGTATTTTATGAACGACCTGAAGGGATAATATGAGGGGATATGAAGAAAAGATATTTTTGTAGTTTTTTATTACATTATGATGTAATTTAAAACTTATGAATGTATCTAGTGTTTCCAAGGCTACTAAACTAATCGGTCTTTCGAGACTTGAACTTTTTTTATCATGCCAATGTTACGCAATAATGCACCGACTCTGGGTAACTGGGTCGTGGTGTTATAGTTGGCATCAGAGGTAGTTTAGTACTAACCTTGGAATCTAGATTTAGATAAACTCTGATTAGAGCACATACATCAAAGATAGACTTTGAGGATTAGTAGAGAAGAACTTCTTATAATTTTGGTATTATAGAGATTTTGTGAGTTTTCCGAGAAATACATCCCTGTCTGGATACGAGCAAGTAGAGGCGGCTCGGGAACAGATGTACCTAGGGGTAAAACCCAAAAACACCGCTTTGAGCTAGACTCGAACGGGAACTAGTGCACGACAACGGTCCTTACAACACTCTTGGTTACGACACTCCCGGGGGATATGCTTAGGATAATTCTCATTTTCTTTACAAACAATTATTAAGGGTTTATGAGTATATAATTCCTCAAAGAAAACATTTTTATGATTATAGTTCAATTTATGTTAAGTGTTTTACAAGTATGGAATTATGTATTTTGATTCATAAACTAATATAGTTTATGCCACTGTTTAGAAATAACGCATAGTGGGAGGAATGTAAACTGTATCAATGCATGCACTCCATGTAGGTATTTCCCTCCAGCTCAAGATAATTATTGTGGAGTTGGAGATAAAACCGGTGCAGATCAACTTATCAACATACTGGGACAACTCACTCAGGTTATGAATAATAACCTTACTCGTATAGAGCACCCTGATCCGCAACGTGGAGGATCAATGTTAGACCTCTTCATGAGGAAACAACCACCAAAATTCAATGGGAGTAGAAATCTCTTAGTAGCTGATCAATGGATAAATTCCTTAGAGAAAATGTTCCATGCCTTGGGGAGTAGTGAAAAGGATAAGGTTATCATGGCAGTTTACCGCCTCACTGGAGATGCTGATCAATGGTGGTCATTGATTCAAAACACAAAGGAAGATGAAGAAGTATTAAGTATGGAAGGGAGGGTGTTTAAGGAAATTTTCTTAGAAAAACACATTCCCCATGACCATTGAGTAGATATGGAAAAGGAAATTTCTGAGTTTGAGACAAAAGGAGGATGAGAATGTCGCAAAGTATGAGGCCAACATTACAAGGTTAGCGAAACATGCTGTAGATTATATATGTAACCCAAGAAGTAAGACCGATCGTTTATTTGATGGGTTAAAACCATTTACCTGTCTAGAATTAGTCTCACAAACCTTCTCGTCGTATGAAGATATTGTCTCATGTGCTATCAAAACAGAAAAGGAATTCTCTAAATCATATGACAATAAAGTAAAGAAAGAGAAGAAGAGAACGGTGGTACAAGAGACAGATAAAGGAAAAAATGGAAAGAAGGATTTTCCATTATGATATAATTGTGGGAAGAATCACCACGATACTTGCCTAAAAGGAATGGGAGTTTGTTATAAATGTGGAGAAAATGGTCACATGGCTCGTGATTGCAAGGGAAATAAAAAGGCTATCAATATTTAATTCTACAATTGTAGGGAAATGGGGAATTATGCAAATGAATGTCCTAAGATTCAGGGAAACTTACCTTAGAAAAGGGCAAGGGATTAAAGAAAATCCTATACTATTACTACAGTTGAAGTGGAATAATTAATGTATTGGTGATTTTGGACTCAAGGATTATATTCTGGTTATAAGAATAATGTGATATATATAAGTATTGTACTGCAATACTTGTTGTTTTCATTAAGGTTTTATTATGATGAAGGTAATAATATTTTTATATGTGACAATAAGAGAAACTTTACTTTGTTTGAGGAATCTGATGATACAATTGATTTTGGAATTTAGAGACCTTTTAGAGAATGTCTAGATGGAGGTATTTTGGATAACTATAAAGGTTGGAATGGATTAAGTTAAACTTTGGATAGTATTGTTTAAAGTTAAAACATTTATGAAGATTATTTTTTGAATATTATAATACTATAGTTTTAGGAAAAGGACAACCTGCAGGTTGGGGGATAACCTGTCGCATCGGACAAAGCTGTAGGAATCGAACCCACAACCATAGTTCGACATGCCTTTATTACCTACCACTAGCCTACATGAAGTCCCTGGTTATTACACAATTTTTTTCCTAATCTAAATGGTATGTGTTAATATTTGGAACCATATAAAATTATGATAAATTGAATATTTTTGAGTTCTATTACCTTTTGGAGTGAAAGATGGGTTTGTGGTAAAAATTTATTAAAGAATGACGGCCTATATGACAAGTAAGTATATTTCCTTACATTCTTAGTAAATCTCCTAAATAAATTCCTCAACTTTATGAAAGGTAACTTAAGACAAAAATGTTGTCGGTTAACTTTTCCAATTGGGGAATAAATGACCATTTAACCAATCACAAGTTTGTGATTTTATTGTAGTTAACTTTCTCCTAATCCTGTTTTATACAACTCTCCATCAAACCTTGATGGTTTGTTTTTCCTCTATATCCTTATTTTCAAAGAATCCTAGTTTGGGCTATCTCGGGTGACCTGTGTACTTCTCTTTCTTTCTTTTAAAGTTATATTTTTATTAACCCTATTTCCGATGTGGGTTTTCCACAAAGGTATTTTCTATTTTCAACCTTTTATTTTTGAAGAAAAATTTTAAATTGCAAGGACACAATTTATTGAAGGAGGGGAGAATGTAACACCCCATGCTTCCATCGTACGCTCCTCTTTGAATAATAGAGCAACGTGTGTTGTACACAACCTCAAGTTATAACACACCGCGACCAATAAAATTAGTAGTTATTAATAGTAATACCTACTTTTTGAAATTATATAAATTTTAAAATGGACTTCATTTTTGGATTCAGAATATCGAAATTAGCCTTTGTTGAATTTTTGGTATTTTTCTGAGAAATTCCGATTTCTGATGAATAGTTAAAAATACTTAAAAACAACTTTTTTAATCAAAATATTTTATAGTGATAAATTATAAAATGAGTGGTTCTAAAGTGTAATTAGAATATATTTTTACCATTTTATCCAATGGTGGTCATTAGGATTAATTTCACTTTGAAATTGGACATAAACAATTGTCAATATTTTGATTGATATTCTTTCTTAAAAACACGCTATTTGTTGTGACAAAGGGAATTAATTATTAAATTAATTAATTCAACTTATATGTTTTGAATTTTGTAAAATAAACATCATTTTTTAATTAGGAATATCAAATATAGCTTAGGGTTAATTTTTGGTGTTGTTCTAAAAAACTTTGATTTTTGATGAATGGTGAAACCACTATGTGGTAGTTAAAAAACTAATTTTTCGTTTAAATGAAATTTTACCACCTCTGTATTTTGAATTTATAAAATCCGACATACATCATTGTAATTAGGAAGTAAAATGTGGTTCAATGGGATTAAAATAATTTTTGATGAATAGTAACTTTTAAGTTCTATTAATCGTGATTAAAGGTAATTAGTGTAACTTAAGGTAAATATAATGTTATAATAATATGAAAATATCTTGAAACTTTTCCTACCCATATTGGATGACTCAAGGCCGACCATGAAAATCCATGGGTCATCTTGGGGACCCCATGGAGCCACTTGGGTAAGAAAATGACATTAATAACGTTTTATTTAAAGTAAAAATAAAATCGACACAAACATGTGTTGTTTTACTAAAACAATTATTACATGGGGTTATATAAGTTAACTTTTCAAATATAAATATTCATTGGAAATCTAAAAATATTTCCTACATAATGGTAATTTGTTTATAATTTTTTGGAATTAAATAAATAAATTTATTTATCACACCATGATGATACAACAATTACCTCATTAATGATCATTTTAAATAAAATGAAAAGATAATGTAAAATATAAGACTTACACTTGTCAGAAAACTATTGGATGGGTAGATTTAGAATCCTTATCACCTTATCCTAGAAATATATAATTTTGGGACATTTGAAATCAGAAAAGTACTTCATAATAATGTAAAAATTCATTACGTTCCAAGAGTGCCCCTATTCTCCTCTTATAAAAGGCCCCCAACTCTACCACCTTATTCACACCATCAAAGTCATTTGGATTGGCCAAACTTTTCCCAAATACTCTCTCAACTTCCCTCTCTTACTCCTAGAAGCATCACATTGGGCAGAAGTCTTCACAAGGAATCCTTTGGCTCAAATCAAAAAAGAGTTACCCGATATTAAGGTAATGTCTTCTCTTATGTTATTTTGTTTTATTTTGCTTCTCCAACCCCTTAAACTCTTTTAATTACATTATTTTGTAAAAACACCTATATCTAAAATATAATAGTATTTTTTATGATAATTATTTGATTTACACTTACACACACCTCTGTCTAATGGTTGGAGAACATACTATTTATGTGGGTGGCGAAATATTGTCTCACGAAACGATGATTAATCAATATTCTTTTAACACCTATAATGGTAGACATTAAGATTAAAATATTTCAATATATGATATATATTATGTTTATGTTTTACTTATGCTAATTTATTTCTCATTTATGGCATACCTTTATGATTTCCATTATGGGTAAACGCGATAATTTCATTTTTGGAAGTGCGGACTACCACCCCCTCAAAGTGATTTGAATCGTTAATGCCATATGTGGGATGTATAAAGGATGGAGTAAATGATATTATATATGATATTATAGAGGAATTATAATACACCTTTATATCATTATGATTTCGTTCCATTAAATACGTAATAGAAATGAAAGTAGCGTTCATGCGTACGTACGGCTTACCGTCTCCATGAACAGTGCATTTCATTTCTTACCTCTAAATGTTACGTAATATTATAAATGAATGTACATATGGGATATATATGATATATATGATATCTAAATCATGAATATAATTCCGGATATAATGGATATTTTACCACATGAACAACTTGTAATTATAAGAAGTTTATTTTTGACTCAAGTACCAAAGATCGAAAAAACGACCGTTATTGACATAAATAATTACATAATGTTAATAAAATGGTAATAAGTGATATAAAATGAATAATAAACTTGAAAAAGGTTCTTAATCAATTATAAATTAACTCTAGTTTATTATTCAGGAGGTTAAAGAACAGTCGAGTCAAGTTGGATACGAGGTAAGGGAACTTCTTAGCCCAATTTCTATTCTTTGGGTTAATCTCCTACTTTCAAATTATGTCATAATATTATTATGTCCTATCTTGTATTTGTACTTTATTTATGTTTACTTATAGTGAATACAAATAATAGATCTATTTTATTTAAAAAATGATCTTTTGTAAGAGACTTCATCTCAATCTCCATTCATTGAGGCATATTTTGTTTAATACACAATTTTCTCTTATACGGTGTATAAATCCCTTTGAATTTTAAGTTCATTAAAAAAGAATCATTTTATACGATACGTTTTACTAAAAGACAAAAAGGAATGTTTTTCTGGTCATACGTTTGCGGTGACAACGAATTCTCCACCGCCGTGGCCATTATTTGAGTTTCAGCTTCCTCTACAAGCAATAACTTTTTTAAAATGAAAAATAAATACCAAGTTTTAATTTTCTTTTATTTTGGTCTTGAAAATGGTTTTGATAATGTTTTTATTAAATAAATGTGTTGTATTGATATATTGTGATTGAAATGTGGAAATTTTATGTTTCCTTTATGCATGTTTTATGTGATATGATTATGTTATGGTTTATGATATGTTTAAACCTGTTCATATGAGGAATTCATTGGACTTAATAAGTGACGGGTGGAGCCCACTATAGCTCCTCGATGCATCGGTAGGTCTCATGAGACAAACTAGTGTCTTGGCACAAGGCCTTGACAAAATCTTATTTGTAGTGTTCGTGTAACACCCCGAGATTTTATGAAAAATATTCTTTTTAATTTCATTAATGTCTTGTGTTGTACGCTACACCGAAAGGATATTGCACAACACGCATCCTTGACTTGACTGGCATTACACGCAACCACAACCTTCCTCGATATCGTGTGTAGTACGCAATACCGAGTTTCACTAAACAACGATATGCTATTAAAATATTATTAAAACCAACCGTTTGAATAGTAATGAAAACTTTTTAAAATTTTTTAAATTTTATTTTTCAAAATAGACTTCATTTTTGGATTCGGAATATCGAAATTAGCTTAGGGTGAAATTTTGGTACTTTTCAGATAACTTTCATTTTCTGATGAATAGTGAAAATTACTAAATTTTAATTAAAAACAACCATTTTAATCAAAATAATTAATAGTGATAAATTATTAATTTTAGTGGTTTTAAAGTATATTTAGAATATATTTTTACAATTTAATACAATGTTGGTCATTGTATGTAATTTCACATTTAAACCAGACATAAACAAGTGTCAATCTTTTGATATTTATTATATCTTAAGAAAACGCTATTTGTTTTGATGACGGGAATTAATTTTTAAATTAATTAATGCAACTTATATGTTTCGAATTTGGTAAAATAGACATCATTTTTGAGTTCATAAAATCAAATATAGATTAGGCCTAATTTTTGGTATTTTTCTGGAAACTTTCATTTTTTTGATGAATAGTGAAACCACTAAGTGGTAGTTTAAAAAAACGAATTTTTCATAAAACATAATTTTACCGCTTCTATGAGTGTAATTTCAAAAATCCGAGAGACACGGTTGATGTCAGTAAGTAAAATTTGGTTCAATGAAATGAAAATAATTTTGGTGAATAGTAACTGTTTACTTTTTTTTTACCACGGTTAAAAGTAAATAGGGCAACTAAGGGTAAAAATGATACTATTATTACCCTAACAAATTTCTTCATTCTATTGGATAAGTTGAATTCGACCAAAAACAACCTTAGGATTAAAATATGACCATTTAGGCCCACTTGGATTAGATTAGGACATTTATTATTAATTTATTCAAAGAAGGGTTAAAACAGTTAAAATCAAAGTTTAATAAGTAGTTAATTTTTAATATAGGGTTATACAAAAGATAAATTCTATTGTAAATATTAATTAGAAATCTATTAATATTTCCTACATAATTATAGTTTATTTATAATTTTAAGACATTAAATAAATTAATTAATTTATGACACAATGATGATGCAGTAATTACCATAATAATGAAAAATTAGAATAATTGATATTATAAATACCCCAATAAATATAATTTGAGACTTTTTATGAATTACACTAATTTTATAGGTTAATATGGAATGTTAGAATTGAGTTAATTAACTTTTTTTGAACTAATCATTCTGTTATAATTTTAACAAAAATCAATTACTAAATAGTGTCTAAATGACAAAAAAATAGTTTTTAAAACAAATATTATATTATTAATTGTTATTTTATTCCCAAAAATCTAAGGTTCCGCCAAATGACTTAGATAAGGTTATATATATTAATAATAAACAACTTGGAGTTCTTTTGTCTTGTTTTAGTATGTTTATTAACCTTATAGTCTAAGAACACAAAAAGACACGGTAAAAGTAAAATTATCTAACTTAAAGTTAAATATAAATGATAAGGTTAAAATAGGAACCTAAACTTGTATAAATTCTATTGGATGAGAGCATTTCGACTCATCCCCACCTTATCTTCGAAATAAATTAATTTGGAGCTATTTAAAACTGAATATGACTTTATAATAAAATAATATTTTCTAGTTTTCCAAAGGAGCCCCTCTCCTCCCTTATAAAAGGGCACCTCCTCCCTCTCTTCCTCACACCACTTTGAGCCTTAAATCTTGGCCCAACCCTGAAAAATTCTCATCTAAACTTCCCTAGAAACATCTTAGAGGGCCTGGGCTTCTTCAAAGAACAATTTTAGTGCCCTATGAGGAGGAATCAAAGAGGCACTTTAAAGAAGAGGTAATGTCCGTTACCGATTCTTTCAACTTTATTTCTTCTTCCACTTCTTCTTCTTAGGTTGTTTTATTATGAAGTAATAACGTAAGTATCACTCATATACTTATATGTTATTATAATTATGAAACAACCCTATTTCACTATCTATCCATCCTACGGAAAACGAAATCACCGCGCGTGCGTACGTACAGAATACCGTCTCCACGTCGTGGTGTAATCTATTTTCCACCACCACCTTACTTGGATGGGTATAATGGTGTAAAGAATGAATATATATGATTATTGTAAATTGATATTGATTTTGAAATAGTATACATACACTCCAATACAGTCACACGATCATGAGAACGATATCATCGCTCGTGCGTACGTACGGACTACCGTCTCCACGACGCGATGAGATTCATTCTCCACGTTAACCATTCATGAATGATTATAAAGTATATATAATAAGTAATCATGAAATATATGACATAATAATGATACTTTATTTATTTGTATATATATGTATGTCATCTACTTAATTCTATTCAACTCAATAAGGAAACGAAAACAGCGTTCATGCGTACGTACGGCCTACAGTCTCCATGAAAGGTATATTTCGTTCCATTTACTGATTTATTATATATATGTATATTCTGAATATATATTATATATAAATAATGTTTTATATTCTGTAATTAAGTAATCATGATCTAAGTAATCATATGAATAATTACAAGTCAAAACACGGACGACAAATGAAACAATTTTACACAAAACGCTCTTTAACATGGAATTTACAAAAGAACGAGTAAAATAAAGTCATAAGTGAACCATATAAGATATCATAACAATGATTATGATTCTTGAATAAGTCAATGACATTATTTAAATCATTATACAGGAGTTTTGGAAACTTACGAAGTAAATCGGACCTAAGGTAAGGGAAAATATCACAATGTCATTTTATCTGAGATTGTTTATACTTTGGTATTTACTGGGGTGTATTTTATCATCCACATACATGTTTCCTTGATATGTAATATTGTTTCCATCCACCTAAAATTGTTTAAATACAATTTTACCCATCGGTGCATTTTTAGTAAAAGATATGAAAGGAATCTTTTATCGTTTTTCGTATGAGATACTTTTTGACTTTTCCAACAAAAGTATGAGAAGAATGTTTTTTTAACTTATACAGCATGAATGGATTTTTAAAACATTATTTCCAAGAATCTTCCTTTACAAGGTTTCAAGTTTATTTTTAATCAACTTCTTTTAGTTTAGAATTGAATGACATGTTAAGAAAGGAAAAGTGTTTTTGAAGTTGAAAGGATATTTTCCTCAAGAATGGAGTTCAAGTGTTTTATCAAAATTATTTTCCATCTAAGATAATAAAGGGTTCTTTTTATATCCCTATTATTACATTGATTTGATTATGTTGTGATGGAATTATTTTTATGAATTCCTTTATCTTATATGAATTGTTTTATGGTGTCACGATGTTTAAGATTCCCATTTTTATTACATGGGTTATGCTATGATGTATGGTTTATGATTTTGTGGAACACATAATAATGGTATCATTATGAGATGGGTGGGACCTATTTCTCCCTCCAATTAATTGGGTAAAGATTTTATATCTCATGTGATAGACATGGCTGGAACGGCAGGTTAAACTGGTTCAGTGAAACAGGACTGAAACGAGGAGTGAACTCGGTTCAGAAATGGACATTGTCCCCTAAGATAGTCTTGATAATGAGTATTGACTAATAAGAAATGATTCTCTATGATTATGTGTGTACGCCAAAAATTTTCATGTTTTAAGTTATGATTATTGGGATTACATTTCACTACTATGATTTATCCCATGTTATGATATTATGATCTCTTTTGCAGGTTAAGATTTCCAAAATGTTATGTTATTATGAATATGATGTGATTGATATTTCTTTTGTTTACCATTACTGAGCATTTGAGATCACCCTTTTATGTTTTCTTTTCCCGATGATATAAATTAAGGTTTTAGGTAAAAAAAAGTAAGATCTTTATGGCAGATGTTGATGATCTTTCACCACGATTAGAAGATTATATTCCAAGTTTCCAAAGACACTAAACTATTAAGGTCCTTGAGTGTCTGTTTTTGTTATGTACTAAGTATTCCTCAAAAGTAATGTAATGTCCATGTACATTAAGCTTCGGGTCTCTATAGTTGGTATTAGAGGAAAGGTTTAGTCATCCTTTGGAAACTAGGATTCGAGAAATTTAGTGAGAACCCTAGAGATATCTCTAAGGTATGTCTAGGGATGTCCCTAAGGATAAGTATACATGTAGGATACAGTCCTAGAACTACAGTAAAAATCATAGAATTTAACCTAAGATTTTAGATATTTAGGATACTCCCCCTTTACTATGTTGTTTTCACTAGCATGGTTTTTTCCTCTCACAGAATTCTTTTTGTGTTTTAGTCAATGAAGGGAACCATAAGGAATTCAGTTAACATTGAATCCAATGGAAAAATTGGTGACTATGAGCAAAAAAATTGCGTAATGCCGAGAGAGAAAGATATTGTTATTATGCCGAATCAGTCATCGCGATATATGATTAACAAGGTGAAATTTAGTGGTTTTCCAAATTCATCAAATAAGAGGAAGATAGACTTTTATGCATGTTCACATGTTGAGGAGCATAAAGAAAGGAAGATTGAGATTTCTAAATAAGGGAAGAAGATCCTTGAGGAATACCTCAAATGGAGGGACATATGTTATCTATGTGGAGAAAAGGGGCATAGAGTGACAAACTGTTATGGAGTTCAATGTCTTATTTGTGGAGAACATGGTCATTACCCAACTCAATGCTCTGATCTAAAAAGTTACTTCTAAATCAAGGAAGGAATTATTCTAGGACAATCATTGAAGAGGATGGATTGAAGTGTTTATGTATTGTTATTCAAGAATAATGTTGTTGAGGTACTTTTATGGTTTATTAGAATATTTTTCTATTAGTCTGTTGTGGTTTTCAATAATTTTATGGTACCGGTAACTATGAAAAGTGATTCAAATATTTTGTAAAGTAAATGATATGCGCATAATGAAGGGAAAAGAAGATAATGAGATGTTTGATTGTATTCATGAGCTCATTATTGATATAAGGACTAAGTGATATCATGGTTTGAGTAAATAGAATTTTGAGGATTTTGGTATGTGGAAAGTGTTAACTTTTAACTCCATTCACGTTTTCACTAAGGTTCAATGGGTATTCATTTTTCAAGAGAATGCATGATTATGGCCTTCGAATGTTTGGAATGTGACCAAAAAGACATATCTTATGATATATGGGGATCAATGATGGTATTAAATCTCTAGTAATCGTTTTCACTATATTATGAGAGTGGACTGCAGTATTATGGATAAGCCTAAAGATTGGAATGGATTATGTTGGACATAAGTTATTATTGTTTAAGGATAGAAGTTATTTCGATATTATTGATGGGATGTTAAAGTAATATAGTTTTAGAAAAAGGACAACCTTCAGGACGGGAGACAGCCCATCGTGTCGGACAAGGCTGTGGGTATCAAACCCACAACCGAAGTTCGACTGGCCTTTATCTCCTACCACTGGCCTACAGAAAGTCCCAGGTTAGTATAAATTAGTTTTATTTTATTAAGGGGTGTGATATACGAAGTATAAGTTCATTTTTGGAATCATATATGATTAACCTCAACATAGATGGAGTTATGTATATTTGATAACTTTTACAAACATTTTGTTTGAAACAGATGGAATGACCCATCATTCTATCACATGATATGTTAACACTTCATGAATAACAATTTCAACTTCATTTCTTTAAGGGATGAAGTGGAAATTGTTTAATTCAAGAACAACAGTGAGATTGTACCAAAATCATGCAAGTATTTCTTTTAATTCATCAACTTTAGGGAAATGATCTTGAAAACCAAAAATGTTGTCCAAGTTCCCTTATATCCGATGAATCAGATGGTACCTTGGATCATCACAAATCAATAGCTTTGTGATTGTTGGATTTTTCATAGCCATGTTCTCTACCACTCTCTATCAGAACTTGATGGTTAGATTTTTCTTCCATATCCATATTTTCACCTATGTTCTTCTACGTGGAAACCGAGTGATGAGTTTATTTGGGTAACTATTACATTTCATACTTTAGTTTTTAAAGCCATGTTTTGGTATTCATTTTTACGATGTGGGATTCTATTAAACAAACTTTCAATTAGTAAACCATTTATAACCCCGACGAATTTCGAGGGGGAAATTAATTTTAAGGGGTGTAGAATGTAACACCCCGAGATTTTATGAAAAATATTCTTTTAAATTTCATTAATATCATGTGTTGTACGCTACACCAAAAGGAGCTTTCACAACAAGCATCCTTGACTTGCCTTGCATTACACGCAATCACGACCTTCCTCGATATCGTGTGTAGTACGCAATACTGTGTTTCACTAAACAACGATATGCTTTTTAAAATATTATTAAAACTATCCATTATGAATAGTAATAACCACTTTTTGAAATTTTATAAATTTTATTTTTCAAAATGGACTTCATTTTTGGATTCGGAATATCGAAATTAGCATAGGGTAAAATTTTGGTATTTTTCGGATAACTTTCATTTTCTGATGAATAGTGAAAATTACTAAATTTTAATTAAAAACAACCTTTTTAATCGAAATAATTAATAGTGATAAATTATTAATTTTAGTGTTTTAAAGTATATTTTGAATTTATTTTTACAATTTAATACAATTTTGGTCATTGGATGTAATTTTACATTTAAATTAGACATAAACAAGTGTCAATCTTTTGATTGTTATTATCTCTTAAGAAAACGCTATTTGTTTTGACGACGAGAATTAATTTTTAAATTAATTAATGAAACTGATATGTTTTGAATTTGGTAAAATAGACATCATTTTTCAGTTCATAATATCAAATAAAGCTTAGGCCTAATTTTTGGTATTTTTCTGGAAACTTTCATTTTTTTTGATGAATAGTGAAACCACTAAGTGGTAGTTTAAAAAAATAAATTTTCATAAAACCTAATTTTACCGCTTCTGTGAGTGGAATTTCAAAAATCTGAGAGACACGGTTGATGTCAGTAAGTAAAATGTGGTTCAATGAGATGAAAATAATTTTTGGTGAATAGTAACTTTTTACTTTTTTTTACCACGGTTAAAAGTAAATAGGGTAATTAAGGGTAAAAATGATATTATTATTACCCTAACACATGTCCTAATTCTATTGGATAAGTGTAATTCGACCGAAAACAACATTAGAAATAAAATATGAGCATTTAGGCTCACTTGGATTAGATTAGGACATTTATTATTAATTTATTTAAAGAAGGGTGAAAATAGGTAAAATCAGTGTTTAATAAGTAGTAAATTTTTAATATAGGGTTATACATAAGATAAATTTGATTTTAAATATTAATTATAAATATAATAAGCTTTCCTACATATTGATATTTTATTTATAATATTTCGACATTATATAAATTAATTCATTTATGACACAATGATGATGCAGTAATTACCATAATAGTGAAAAATTAGAATAATTGATATTATAAATACCCAAATAAATATAATTTGAGACTTTTTATGAATTAAACTAATTTTCTAGGTTAATATGGAATGTTAGGATTTATTTAATTAGCTTTTATTGAACTAATCATTCTGTTATGATTTTCACAAAAATCAATTACTAAATAGTGTCAAAATTGACATAAAATAGTTTTTAAAACAAATATTATATTATTAATTATTATTTTATTCCTAAAAATCTAAGGTTCGGCAAAATGACTTAGATAAGGTTATATATATTAATAATAAACAACTTGGGGTTCGTTTGGCTTGTTATAGTAAGTTTATTAACCTTATAGTGTAAGAACACAAAAAGACACGGTAAAAGTAAAATTATCTAACTTAAAGTTAAATATAAATGATAAGGTTAAAATAGGAACCTAAACTTGAATAAATTCTATTGTATGAGAGAATTTAGACTCATCCCCACCTTAGCATCGAAATAAATCAATTTGGAGCTATTTAAAACCGAATATGACTTTATAATAAAATAATATTTTTTAGTTTTCCAAAGGAGCCCCTCTCCTCCCTTATAAAAGGGCACCTCCTCCTTCTCATCCCCACACCACTTTGAGCCATAAATCTCGGCCAAACCCTGAATAATTATCTTCTACACTTCCCTAGAAACATCCTAGAGGTCCTGGTCTTCTTCAAAGACCAATTTTAGTGCCCTAAGTGGAGGACTCAAAGAGGCACTTCAAAGAAGAGGTAATGTCCGTTACCGATTCTTTCAACTTTATTTCTTCTTCCACTTCTTCTTCCTAGTTTGTTTCATTATGAAGTACTAACATAAGTATCAATAATATACTGATATGTTATTATAAGTATGAAACAACCCTATTTCACTATCTATCCATCCTACAAAAAACGAAATCACTGCGCATGCGTACGTACGGAATACCGTCTCCACGCCGTGGTGTAATCTATTTTCCACCACCACCTTACTTGGATGGGTATAATGATGTAAAGAATGAATATATATGATTATTGTAAATTGATATTGATTCTGAAATAGTATACATACACTCCAATGTAGTCCCACGATCATGAGAACGATATCATCACTCGTGCGTACGTACGGACTACCTTCTCCACGACGCGATGAGATTCATTCTCCATGTTAACCATTCGTGAATGATTATAAAATATATTTAATAAGTAATCATGAAATATATGACATAATAATGATACTGGATTTATGGGTATATATATGTATGTCATCTACTTAATTTCATTCAACTCAATAAGGAAACGAAAACAGCGTTCATGCGTACGTACGGCCTACCGTCTCCATGAACGGTGTATTTCTTTCCATTTACTGATTTATTATATATATGTATATTCTGAATATATATTATATATAAATAATGTTTTATATTCTGTAATTAAGTAATCATGATCTAATTAATCATATGAATAATTACAAGTCAAAACACGGACGACAAATGAAACAATTTTACCCAAAACGCTCTTTAACATGGAATTTACAAAAGAACGGGTAATATAAAGTCATAAGTGAACCATATATGATATCATACCAATGAGTATGATTCTGTAATAAGTCAACAACATTATTTAAATCATTATACAGGAGGTTCGGACACTTACGAAGCAAATCGGACCTAAGGTGAGGGAAAATATCACAATCTCATTTTATCCGAGATTGTTTATACTTTGGTATTTACTGGGGTGTATTTTATCATCCACATCCATGCTTCCTAGATATTTAATATTGTTTCCATCCACCTACAATTTTTTAAATCCAATTTTACCCATCGGTGAGTTTTTAGTAAAATGTATGAAAGGAATCTTTTGTCGTTTTTCGTACGAGGTACTTTTTGACTTTTCCGACAAAAGTACGAGAATAATATTTTTTTTAACTTATACGACATGAATGGATTTTTAAAAATTATTTCAAAAAATATTCCTTTACAAGTTTTCAAGTTTATTTTTAATCAAATTCTTTTAGTTTATAATTGTATGACATGTTAAGAACGGAAAATTGTTTTTTAAGTAGAAATGATATTTTCCTCAAGAATGGAGTTCAAGTGTTTTATCAAAATTATTTTCCATCTAGGATAATAAAGGGTTCTGTTTCTATCCCTATTATTACATTGATTTGATTATGTTGTGATGGAATTATTTTTATGAATTCCTTTATCTTATATGAATTGTTTTATGATGTCACGATGTTTAAGATTCCCATTTTTATTACATGTGTTATGCTATGATGTATGGTTTATGATTTTGTGGAAAACATAAGAATGGTATCATTATGAGATGGGTGGCACCTATATCTCCCTCTAATGCATTGGGTAAATATTTTATATCTCATGAGATAGACATGGCTGGAACGGCAGGTTAAACTGGTTCAGTGAAACATGGTTGAAACGAGGAGTGAACTCGGTTCAGAAATGGACTTTGTCCACTAAGATAGTCTTGAAAATGAGTCTTGACTAATAAGAAATGATTCTATATGATTATGTGTGTACGCCACAAAGATTCATGTTTTAGGTTATGATTATTGGGATTACATTTCACTACTATGATTTATCCCATGTTATGATATTATGATCTCTTTTGCATGTTAAGATTTCCAAAATGTTATGTTCTTGTGAATGTGATGTGATTGATATTTCTTTTGTTTACCCTTACTGAGAATTTGAGCTCACCCTTTTATGTTTTCTTTTCCCCAGGATATAAAGTAAGGTTTTAGGTAAAAAAAAGGAAGATCTTTATGGAAGATGTTGAAGATCTTTCACCACGATTAGAGGATTATATTCTGAGTTTCCAAAGACACTAAACTATTACGGTCCTTGTGTGTGTGTTTATTGTTATGTACTAAGTATTCCGCAAAAGTAATGTAATGTCCATGTACGTTAAGCTTCGGGTCTCTACAGTTGGCACAAGGCCTTGGCTACGTGGTTATGATAGTCTAGCATTATGCATTCCATCATTATGAAAGTTTTTATTGATATTACAAGTAATTATTTGACCAGTATAATATCCATGTGAATAAGTAAATGGAATTATTTCTTTTTATTATTGCCATATTATGCTGAAGTTCCTGTTTAAAAGGCTTTTGTTTTAGTTATACATTTCCTTAAATGTTAATGTTCATTTATGAAAGCTTCCGCTATATTGTTATCCTTACTGAGCATCTGAGCTCACCCCTTTCAATGTTTTAATATTTTACAGAATGTGAAGAAGTATTTTATGAATGACCGAAAGGGGTAATATGAGGGGATATGAAAACAAGATGTTGTTGTAGTTTTGTATTAATTTATGATGTAATTAAAACTTATGAATGTATTTATTGTTTCCAAGGCTACTAAACTAATCAGTCTTTCGTGACTTGATCTTTTGTGATCGTGCCAATGTTACGCAATAATGCAACGACTTTGGGTAACTGGTGTCAGGGCATTATATGAACAACAACAGCCAACTCCAGGATGAGCGTCGGGTAGTTCCTCTCATGTGGCCTCAACTGCCGAGAACTGTATGCAATAACTCCATCTTCCTGCATAAGCACAACTCCTAGCCCGATACTTGAGGCGTCATAGTAGACAATGTAGCTTTTTCTCGGCTCTGGTAAGACTAGTATTAGTGATGAATTAAACCTCCCTTTCAATTCCTAATAAGGCTGACTCACAAGAATCTAACCATAAGAACTTCTCACCCTTCTTGGTCAGACCTTTCAGCGGAGCTTCTAGGCGTGAAAAGTCCTCTATGAAATGTCTGTTGTATCCAGCCAGTCCAAGAAAACTCCGCACCTCAAAGACGTTATTTGGCTTCTCCCAGGAAACTAATACTATGACATTCTCTAGGTCGACTAACACTCATGTCTCTGAGATAACATGACCAATGAAGTTAATCTGATCAATCAAAAAGTGGCACCTTCAGAGCATAGCATATAACTGATGCTCTCTCAGTGTACTCAAAACGATCTCAAGATGAGTAGCATGGTCGTGTTGAGTGTGAGAGTGAACCAAGATATCATCCACAAAGACCACTAAGAAAGAGTATATGTATGGATGGAACACTCAGTTCATCAGTGCCATGAAAACTGTTGGTGCGTTCGTGAGTTCGAACGACATAACCACATACTCGTATAGACCATGCCAACTCCGGAAGGCTGTAAAAGGTATATTTGATGGTCTAATGCGCAACTGATGATATTAGGACCTCAAGTCAATATTTGAGAATAATCGAGCTCCTTGAAGCTGATCGAAGAGATCATCAATCCTAGGAAAGGGAGATCGGTTCTTGATCGTCAATTGGTTCAACTTCCGATAATCCACACAGAGCCTAAGGGTGTTGTCTACCTTATTCGTAAATAGGACAAAAGAACCCCAAGGTGATGTACTGGGTTGGATGAAACCCTTTTTCTATAACTACACCAAATTATTCTTGAGATCCTGCAACTCAGGTGTATCCATTCTGTAAGGAGGAATGGACACCGATGTCGCTCCTAACACAAGCTCAATAGAAAATTCTACCTCACACTCCAGAGGAAAACCTGGAAAGTCCTCTGGAAAGACATCCCTGAAACGATCCACCACTGGAAGAAAGTCTAGCTGTGAATTCCCCTGGTCATCCGGATATAGACTGGAAATCTGGGTTGTGACTCCTCCTAACCCATGATGCTCTGGTCCTGCTCTACTAGCCTAAACATCCCACTCACATCTATGAAGAAAAGATCCACCCCCAGGTGATATGAAACTCACACTATGATGATAACAGATGACGACTGCCTGGAAGGGAACTAGCCAATCCATCCTGAGAATGACATCATAGCTTGTCTTCTCTAAGACATTGAGGTCCCATAATAAGTGACACCCACCGATCTCTAGAGGGAACTCTCTACACTGATGTACGCTAGATTTCCTCCTTCCCAACGATGTGTCAAGTTTCAACTTGTTGGCAGAAGAAAAGATACAGAGCGTAAGAAGGGAACATGGGAAAGAAATCATTACAAATTACAAAGCATAACTACACGACATGTATGAAGACTACACAGAGTGTTACCTTAAGTCATTTACATGGGTGTGTACTTTTTCCAAAACTGGTCGTGTAACACCCCAAACACACGTCATGTTATCCTAACACACAGCGTGTACTTGAATCATCTTCCCCTGCCCGAGTCCTTTTACACAGTTAAGCTACATGGCTCTTTTAAGGAAAGACTACACGACATGTTATCCAAACACACGACATGTACTAGACAAGCTTCACTGACGCCATGTTGTTAGTGACACGGTCCGACACATGGCTCAACATACACAGCGTGTTCCAGACAAACACAGCATGTACGTGGGAGGGTAACACTGACCCGTGTTGTTCTCTACCCTTCCAGTTACATGGATGACACATACAAGACATGTTCTAGGTGGACACAACATGTATTAGAAGATACTTCACTGACTATGTTGTTAACTACAAGGTTCGAATCCTAGGATTACACTACAAGGCATGCACCACTGGTACACGGAGTGTTCTAGAATAATTTTTCATACCCCTATGCCCCTTCCCACATAGTCAGTGAAACGGTTAAAAACTACAAGACATGTATTATTAATGTACATGCCGTGTATTCTGGGTTTTTCTGGGCAGTAGCCTCAGAACTCCTCCAGAGCCCAGAAAACAAAGAAAACACACGTTAAGGTTCCATATTATGATCCGTGAGGGCCCATAATCCCCGCAAATCAAAGTATGGAATCTTATACAAGTTATGAACAATGTAAAAAGGTCAATGATCCACCAAGTTCTTGTCCATGAGGGACCATAGCACATCAAGAACCAAAATTGGGCGTTCATTCAGGTAAAACCATACACAAACAATGCTCTAAAAAGAATCAGATATTTTTATCAGGCATCTATCAAAAAATCATGCATATTATACACAACATCTATCACAATAATATGAAATTGCTAATGCATCCTAGATGACATGGCAAGAATGCATAACATGTGATTTCTAGCAAGTTCCAATGTGAGGCATGAGATGGAATACCCTAATCTCATCGGGTTGCGAGAGAAATATAACCACAATAACGTCAAAAATAATACCACAAAACATGTGAGTCACCCATCGGTGAAAATCAGATCAACAGTAAACTTGAAAAACTAGAAGAAATTTCAAAAAAACGAGGTAGATTGGCTTTTCCCTGTACACGAGTTAGCTACTCTCGGGAAGATCTTATTACCATGTACCGATTCCATCCTATCCCAGACTAAGGCTCCAAACTGTTAGTCAAGATAAAAGAAACTCCTCTGATACCACTTTGTAACGCCTCAGTTCCGGAAGCCACCTAGAGGCACCCTGTACACGGTTGGTCACATGACCTCAAGCACATTTCCCTGAACGCAAGAGGCTACCGACTAGCAGTGAGGTCCTTGGGTGTCATAATGGGGAAACTATGCCCTCATAGGAAGAGTAACACAGTGGAAGATAAACAATCATACAACAATGAAAGCAATAAACATCAAACAACAGTAAACATCAGAAGGCTGATAAATAAACAGCTGGCAAAATATATAAATGATATATGATGCATATGTGTCTAGAAAATCATCCAAACAAGTCAAAATTTTGAATACAGTACTGAACCCAAGTACAAAAGGAATCAGATAAACAACTCCTCATCATCGCTAGCCTCAACTTGGTACCATGCTTTCCAGCTCCAATTCAATCAAGAACCTGAAGTAGAAGGCCTATTTCCCTTATATATACCTACAACAATATAGTCTGTTTGGGCCCAAAAGCATGACCCAAACAGGGCGTGAGACAAAAATCCTAGTATGCAACAACCCAAAGATCTGTTCCCAACAATCAGTGAATATATGGCATGTATAAGTACAAAAAGTAGTAAATAGTGATGTACACAGTAGAAACAATCCATAGTTCTAGCATATAATTTACAAACAAGGAAACAGCCACACAATCAAGTATAACAAACAGGTAACCCTCTGGGTATTTCTCACAACCTAACCCCTATGGTTCAACCTACAAGTATTAGCAACCCTCTGGGAGGCACACACAGTCTCACCCCTTTGGTTCAGCTAATGAATTGACTCTCTGGGGAAGCACTCACCGTCAATTCACCATATAGTCTCGTATCATACTAAAGGTGCTTTGGGGAAGTACTCAACATCTCATTCCCCCTGTGGCCCACGTCGAGGAACTAAAAACACTCTGGGGAAGCCCCCAATATCAATTCCCCCTGTAGTCTCGAATCGATTTATAAAGGCACTCTGGAGAAGCCATTAAGTCCATTTTCCATATGGTCTACTACAACAGGTTCTCACGGCCATGTGTAAGTCAAACAAGTATAGAAACACGTCATTTCCAAAGTAAACCTCATGAACTACTGGGCTAGATGTCTACAGTATCACAACATGTTAGTAAAGATAATCCCATCATCCTACAATACTAGGCATGAGAAAATGGTCATAGAATAACGGGAAATACTAGACCAAACAACCATAAACAGTATAAGCATGGGCAAACACATCTAAAGCATAACAATTTTCCCAAAAATAATTCAAAAGCATCTACTCTAGCATACAAGCAAAGAAGGCAATCAATAGGGCTAAAACAGTAAAGTAGACAATACCTCCTTCAAGGGTATTGGGTAAAATTTCACATAATATTCAAAGACCTTAAACCGAAAGGTACAAACCACCTACCTTTTGGGTTCCGATGAAAATGATCCACAAGCAACATCACTCCAAAATCTGGCAACACTTCATGAGAACCGCTCTATAACTTCGTCCCTATCATCCACAACCCTCAAAATAACACCCAAGGAAAACCCAACACTGGATCTACATGCAACAGATGTAGATATAGAAAACCTAGAGAGAGGGAACAACAGATCTAGAGAAAACCATGGAGAAACCAAGAGGAGGGACTTACCTGAGAATAATCTCCTTTGACCCACCATGAAAACCATTGTATTTGCCACTAAAATGAGTGGAAGAGATCCTTCAACCTCCGAGAACCCAAAATCCTAAGTGATGCTTGAGTGGTAGAGAGTTTGGAGAAGAAAAGAGGAATCTCAGGTGGCTCGGGACTTAAAAACCCTAAAATTAAGTGTTCGCATAGTTACCCTGCACAGTTTGGAAAACCGTGTGCCAACCGTGAGGTTGCCTCTATTTCCTCCAGGGAATTCGCACGACTTGCCTGCATGGTTTAAGAAACCATGTGCAGCCTGTGCGGTGCCCACTGTCTCATCTAGGGACTTCTCACGGCTTGCCCGCCCGGTTTAACAAACCATGCACCAACCGTGCACCCCTGCACAACCTCCAGAAACTCTCCTCTATTTCCCAAAAATGACCAAAAAATGAAATATACCTGAAAGGATGGTCCGGGTTCTTATAAACTTCCCCCTAAAGAAATTCGTCCCAGAATTTCCTTATCAAGGCACGTAAGATGAAACCCCAAACAACACCGGCCACTGTGATCGTACATCGGCCTCCCTCTCCCATGTCTCATCCTGAACTCGCCCGTACAGCCATATCACCCATACCAGAGGAACATACCTGCTACGGAGAACCTTTGTACTGCGATCGACAATATGGATAGGATACTCCTCAAACGATGCATCTGCTTCGAGCTCAACCTCCTCAGGTTGAAGGACATGAGACAGTTCTGATAAGTAACGTCAGAGATGAGAAATGTGGAAGACGTCGTGCATAGCCCGATACCTCTGAGGTTACTACAACCGATAGGAAACCAACCCAACTATCTCCAACACCTTAAACAGACCGACATACCGTGGTGAAATATTACCCCTTCTTCAAATCCTCTTGTTTCCCAACCTCGGTATGACATGCATTAAAACCTGATCCCCGACCATGAACTCCATAGGACGTCTCCACAAATCCGCAGAAGACTTCTGTCGAGACTGTGCAGTATCCATCCTTTTTCAAATCAACTATATCTGCTATGTGGTCTCCTGAACAAGATGAGGTCCCAGCAAAGCTCCCTCTCCGGCCTCCGGCCAACATAAGGGTGATCAGAATGGCCTACCATAAAAAGCCTCATATGGTTCCATATGAATACTTTCTTTAAAACTTTTTTTTTTCAAACTACACAAGAGGTATATGTTTCTCCCAAGAATCTCCAAAATCTAGGATGCATGATCGGAGCATATCATCAAGCACCTAAATCATATGCTCAAACTGGAAATTTTTCTGAGGATGGTATGTTATACTCCAAAGTACCTGTGTACCCAAAGCCTTCTGAAGCCCCTTCCAGAACCGAGAAGTAAAACGTGCATCTCTGTCTGAAATAATGAAATGTGGAACTCCATGTAGACATACAATCTCCTGGATGTACAACCGTCCCAGCTCATCGACGTTGAAGGTCTCCTTGATCAGCAAGAAGTGACCATCCTTCGTAAGCCTATCGATGAAAACCCAAAGAGCATCATTCCCTCATGGTGATCTCAGAAAACCGGTTATGAAGTCTATCACGACATCGTTCCACTTCCACTCCAGAATGGGTAGCTACTATAAAAGACCTACTGGTCACTGATGCTACTCTTTCACCTGCTGACAAGTGGAACACTTCATGACAAAACCTCTAACATCACTATTCATACATGGACACCAATACTGGCGGTGTAGATCACGATACATCTTGGTAACACCAGGATGAACTGCCCAAACTGATGAATGAAAATCCCGCATCAGCTTCTCACGTATGTCTGCTGGCACCAACACGCGTCCCTGGAAATGCAAGATCTCTTCATCGCCTACTATCCATCCTGGAAGAGGGTCCTCTCCTGACACACTCTCCCGCAAGACTAGGCCATCTGAGTTTAATAGCTGCCTCATCCTTACCCGATCAAGAAGAGTAAAGGTAACAGATACAGAAGAGAGAAACATCTACCCCTGACAACCATGCACCTCTAAATGCATCTTAGAGAACAGAGCTATAAGCTGCCACTCATTGCTGGCCTCCTGAACTACTTGTATCTGATTCCTCATTCTCAACACATCAGCCACTGTATTTCCATTCCCAGGTGTATAGGTAAGATCAAAGTCAAAGGACTGAAGATAGTCAACCCACTTGCACTATCTCAGATTCAGATCACCATGAGTGAAGATGTAATTGAGACTTTTGTGGTTAGTGAAAACCACAAAATCCTCTCCCATAAGATAATGTCTCCAATAGTGTAAGTCATGAACAATAGCATCCAACTCCAGGATGAGCGTCGGGTAGTTCCTCTCATGTGGCCTCAACTGCCAAAAACCGTACGCAACAACTCCATCTCCCTCCATAAGCACAACTCCTAGGCCGATACCTGAGGCATCATAGTAGACAATGTAGCCTTTTCCCGGCTCTGTAATGACTAGTATTAGTGCTTAATTCAACCTCCCTTTCATCTCTTGAGAAGGCTTACTCACAAGAGTCTAACTATAAGAACTTCGTACCCTTCTTGGTCGGACCTTTCAGCAGAGCTTCTAGGCATGAAAAGACCTCTATGAAACATCTGTAGTATCCAGCCAGTCCTAGAAAACTCCACACCTCAAAGACGTTATTTGTCTTCTCCCAGGAAACTACTGCTATTAATTTCTCTGGGTCGACTAACACTCTTGTCTCTGAGATAACATGACCCAAGAAGTGAATCTGATCCATCTAAAAGTGGCACCTTGAGAGCATAGCATATAACTGATTCTTTCTCAGTGTACTCAAAAAGATATTAAGCTGGGTAGCATGGTCGTGTTGAGTGTGAGATTACACCAAGATATCATCCATGAAGACCAATATGAAAGATTATATGTATGTATGGAACACTCAGTTCATCAGTGCCATGAAAACTGTTGGTGCATTCGTGAGTCCGAATGGCATAACCACATACTCGTATAGACCATACCAACTCTGGAAGGCTGTAAAAGGTATATATGATGGTATAACACGCAACTAATGATATTAGGACCTCAATTAAATATTTTAGAACACCCGATCTCCTCAAAACTGATTGAATAGATCATCAATCCTAGGCAAGGGATATCGGTTCTTGACCGTCAACTGGTTCAACTTATGATAATCCACACAGAGCCTAAGGGTGTTGTCTACCTTCTTCGAAAATATGATAGGAGAACCCCAAGGAGATGTACTGGGTCAGATGAAACCCTTTTCCTGTAACTACTCTAAACGCTTCTTGATATCCTGCAACTCAGGTGTATCCATTATACAAGGAGGAATGGACACCAGTGTCTCCCCTGACACAAGATCAATAGAAAAGTCTACCTCACACTCCAGAGGCAAACCTGAAAAGTCCTCTGGAAAGACATCCCTGAAACGATACACCACTAAAAGAAAGTCTAACTGTGAAGTTCCCTAGTCATCCGGATATATACTGTAAATCTAGGTTGTGACTCCTCCTAACCCATGATGCTCTGGTCCTTCTCTACTCGCATGAACATCCCACTCACCTCTATGAAGAAATGATCCACCCCCGGGTGATATGAAACTCACCCTATGATGATAACAGTCGATTACATCCTAGAAGGGAACTAGCCAATTCATCCTGAGAATGACATCATAGCCTGTCTTTTCTAGGACATAGAGGTCCCATAAAAAGTGACACCCACCAATCTCTAGAGGGCACTCTCTACACTGATGTACGCTAGATTTCCACATTCCCAACAATGTGTCAAGTGTCAACATGTCAACAAAAGAAAAGATACAGAGCGTAAGAAGGGAACAGGGGAAATAAAGAATTCCAAATTACAAAGCATGACTACATGGCATGTATGAAGACTACATAGAGTGTTCCCTTAAGTCATTTACATGGGTGTGTGCTATTGCCAAAACTGGTCTGGTAACACCCCAAACACAAGGCGTGTTATCCTAACACACGACGTGTACTTGAATCCTCTTCCCGAGCCTGAGTCCTTTTGCACGGTTAAGTTACACGGCTCTTTTAAGGCAAGACTACATGACATGTTCTCCAAACACATGACATGTACTGGACAAGCTTCACCGGACCTGTGTTGTTATTGACACAGTCTGACACATGCCTCAACACACACTGTGTGTTTTGAACCAACACGGCATGTACATGGTAGCGTAACACCGACCAGTGTTGTTCTCTAACCAGTCGGTTACATGGCTGACACATACACAACATGTTCTAGGTGGACACGACATGTATTAGAAGAGACTTCACCGACCGTGTTGTTAAATACATGGCTGGACTCCTAGGATTACACTACATGGCGTGCCCCACTAGTACACAACGTGTTCTAGAATAATTTTTCATACCCCTGTGTCCCTTCCCAAATAGTCAGTGAAACTGTTAAAAACTACACGACATGTATTAATAAAGTACACGCCGTGTATTCTGGGTTTTTCTGGGCAGTAGCCTCAGAACTCTTCCAGAGCCCAGAAAACACACGTTAAGGTGCCATATTCTGATATGTGAGGGTTTCATACTCCCCACAAATCAATTTTTGGCATCTTATACAACTTATGAACAAAGTAAAAAGGTCAATGATCTACCAAGTTCTGGTCTATGAGGGCCCATAGCACCTCAAGAACCAAAATTTGGCATTCATTCAGGTAAATCCTTACAAAAAAAATTCTCTAACAAGAAGCAGATATTTTTATCAGGCATCTATCAAAAAATCTTGCATATTATACACAAAATCTATCACAACAACATGAAATTGCTAATGCGTCCTAGATGACATGGAAAGAATGCATAACATGTGATTTCTAGAAAGTTCCTATATGATGCATGAGATGGAATACCCTAATCTCATCGGGTTGCGAGAGAAATATAGCCACAATAACGTCAACAGTAATAACAAAAATCATGTGATTCACCCATCAGTGAAAATAAGATCAACCGTAAACCTTCAAAACCAGAAGAAATTGCAAAAAATGAGGTAGATTGGCTTTTCCCTATACACGGGTCACCTAATCCCAGGCATAGCTTATTACCAAGTACTGATTCTGTCCTATCCCTGACTAAGGCTCTAAACTATTAGTCAAGAGAAAATAAACTCCCTTGATACCACTTTGTAACACCTCTGTTCCGGAAGCCACCCAGAGGTGCCCCGTACCCGGTTGGTCACATGCCCTTAAGAGCATTGCCTTGAATGCCAGAGGTTGCCGACTATCAGTGAGGGCCTTGGGTGTGATAATGGGAAAACTATGCCCTCATAGGAAGAGTAACATAGTGGAAGATAAACAATAATACAATAGCGGAAGCCATAAATATCCAACAACAGTAAACATTGGAAGGCTGATAAATAAACAGCTGGAAAAATATATAAATGATGTATGATTCATATGTGTCTAGAAAATCATCCAAACAAGTCACAATCCTGAATATTGTACTAAACCCAAGTAAAAAATGAAATAGATAAGCAACTCCTCATCATCTCTAGCCTTAGCTTGGTCACATACTTTCTTGCTACAATGCAATCAATAACCTAAGGCAGAAGGGTGCTTGACCTTATATATACCTACAACAATATAGTCTGTTTGGTCCCAAAAGCATGACTCAAATAGGGTGTGAGACAAAAATATTAGTATGAAATCACCCAAAGATCTTTGCCTAATAGTAAGTGAATATATGGTAGGTAAAATAAAGAAAGCAGTAAACAGGGAAGTAAACAGCAGCGAAAATCCATAGTTATAGCATATAATTTACAAACAAGGAAGCATCCACACAAGAAACTAGAACAAACAGGTAACCCTCTGGGTAGTTTTCACAGCCTAACCCCTATGGTTTAACCTACAAGTACTAGAAACCCTCTGGGAGGCACACACAGTCTCACCCCTCTGGTTCAGCTAATGAATAGACTCTCTGGGGAAGCACTCACCCTTAATTCACCCTATAGACTTGTATCATACTAAAGGAGCTCTGGGGACGCACTCAACATCTCATTCCCCTTGTGGCCCGTGTCGTGGAACTACAGGCACTTTGGGGAAGCACTCAACGTAAATTACCCATGTGGTCTCACATCGTATTATAAAGACACTCTAGAGAAGCCCTTATGTCCATTCTCCCTATAGTCTACTACAACAGGTTCTCACGGCCCTGTGTAAGTCAAACAAGTATAGAAATGCATAACAGCCAAAGTAAACCTCAAGAACTACTTGGATAGCTATCTACAGTATCATAACATGTTAGTAAAGATAATCACACCATCCTACAATACCGGGCATAGGAAAACATGTCATAGACTAATGAGAAACAATAGACCAAATGGTCATAAACAACATAAGCATGGGAAAACACATCCAAAGCATAACAATTTCCCCAAAACTCATTTAGAATCCTCTACTCTAGCATACAATCAAAGAAAGAAATCAATATGGCTAAAACAGTAAATTACGCAATACCCCATTCGAGGGTATTGGGTAAAATTTCACATAAAATTCAAAGACCATAAATTGAAAGGCACAAACCACCTACCTTTAGGGTTTCTATGAAAATGATCCACAAGAAAACGCACTCCAATATCCATCAATGCTTCATGAGAACCGCTCTATAACTCTTTCCCTATTATTCACAAGCCATAAAATTAACACCCAAGGCAACCCTAACACTAGATCTACATGAAACAGATGTAGATCTAGAAAACCTAGAGAGTGGGAAGAGTAGATCTAGGGAAAACTAAGGAGAAACCAAGAGGAGGGACTTACCCGAGAAGAATCCCATTTTATCCACCAAGAAAACCCTTTGATTTGCCACCAAAACTAGTGGGAGAGCTCCTTCAACCTTTGAGAAACCAAAATCCTGAGTGAGGCTAGAGTGGGAGAGAGTTTGGAGAAGAAAAGAGGAATCCCGAGTGGCCCGGGACTTAAAACCCTAACATTAAGTGGCAACACGGTTACCCCGCACGGTTTGGAAAACCGTGCACTAACCGTACAGTTGCCTCTGTCTCCTCTAGGGACTTCGCACGGCTTGCCTGCACGGTTTGAAAAAATTTGCGTAGCCCGTGCGGTGCCCACTATCTCATCTATAGGCTTCACACGGCTTTCCCACAGAGTTTGAAAAACCGTGCGCCAACCGTGTGCCACTGCACAACCTCTAGAAACTTCCTGTTTTTTCCAAAAACAACCAGAAAAGGAAAGTTACCAGAAAGGAAGTTCCAGGTTCTTACAATTGATAGTCAATTGAATCAATCTTATAAGACACATTTACCACTTATCCAAACAATATATATCTCATAATGTAGATTCTAAAATTATTTCGGCACTCTTCTGGTGTATTAATACATTGGACGCACCTCCAAAACAAGGATATATATCCCAAAAATCACAACCAAGAGACATTGACACTATTTACCTATGTTCCAACCAAATCCTCATCATGGGTCTAAATCTATACACCTACTCAAGGGAGGACCTAAACCATTAATCCATGTGGTGTCATAATACTTTAGACTTGGTACATTTGATACTAATCTATCGAGATCCAAACCACCAAGGCCCAAATGGTTGGTAGAATTCCAAGCCGTAACTACCCTAAGTCTACCTCCAAAGGCCTAGTTCTAGAGACAAGTATCAAAATTAAAAATAAAATGGGTGTATGTTTCATAATGTACATGTACGCACACACCCAACCATATCAAAAAAGAAGTGCAGAATAATAATAACAAAACATAGTAACATCTAGAGTGAAAACCATGCATGGGATAACCACTAGTGAATAAAAAATAGTATGATTGAATAATATTAAAATAAATGGGGGAAAATACATGCCAACAAGAATATTTATCCAAACATGAAAATTACTTGAATTGAAAGAGGATTTAGAGAGAACGTGACTCCTGATCTTTAATCCCTGACCACCATACATTGTCAAATTCATACATGTAATCCTTTGATTCTCCAATTTCACCCTCGACCTATACATCATCTTTATAAGAAACAACGTTGGTTTGTAAAACATACAAAGGGGTGAGTTTATACATACCATGTAGGTTTCTAAAAATACTATAAAGGGATAAATAAAAGACAAAATCGAAGAAGGAAAATCACCATAATGAAGGTATGTAAATTAGTAGATGAGACAAAAACCATAATGTAAAATATATATATTCTCAATAAAAATCCAAAATGGGAGGGAAAATGAATATCCATATCCACACACCATATAAAAATAAAGTGTCATCCTAAAACTTATAAAAAGGGCACATCATCAATGACCATCATCTCACATTTCTTGTAGAAGAAGTTATATGGATGACCCACACCACACCCCAATAATATACAATTGAGGGAACACAATCTCTAGAGTATAAACGACCCATGACCTATTATGAAAGGGTAGTATCATTTCAGTGGATAGAGAACCTATAACCTAGTGTGATAGGGGTATTGTCTCTTTCTAAAAAATGATATTGGAGGTCCCATGCCCTGATGGGGAAGGAGATTACCATCTCTAATGATAGAGGAATCTATCCTTGGTATTACAATGAGGTACCACCTCTATATCAGTATAAATTGTTTGGGGGATTGATTCCCTTCTGTGGATGGGGAGTACTGTCTCCATTGATATAGAAGAAATTCCTCGGTTTGATAGTTGAATACCGTCTCTATCATGATAAGGAGTGTAGAGGATTCACTTGATAATATAATAGAAGAGTACCATCAATATGTAAAGAGGACTTGTATGCTGATACAAAAGTGGGGTACCATCTCTATCTCAAAAAAGAATGTATAGGGCCCACACATAGATATGAAAGTAGTGTACCGTCTCTAGGGATAGAGTACTAATTCATTGATATGATAGTGGGGTATCATATCTATATCAACAAGGAATATGAAGGACTCACACTGTGATACCACAATTGAGTAACATATCCATATATAGAGGTCCCTCAAATTCATATGAAACCAGAGTACCATCTTTTTGTGAAATCTCTGATGATCCTTCATGATCACTTCCATTCTCAATCAGCATCCAAAGAAGTTTCATTATCATAAAATCTCACATCATATCTCAAAATCCACAATTAAGGCTATAATCGCATTCTATACAGAAAAAGACTCATGAGAAGATAATAATGAACTATATTAAAATTCATGTTGAAGAAGATATGAGAAGTATAAGATTATTAAGAAATACAGGTAGTGTAATCAGACCACATAACATACGGTTAGAACCATATACATTCTTGTGTCCACATAAATACATGGATTCCAAGACATATAGTGTTATATAGTTCATAAGGGTATAACACGATGCCTCTTGTCCAAAATAATGAAGAATGCATGAGGCCCACCATCAGTTTCATAGGTTAAAACATTAAACCACTAAAATGACATTGAAAATAGATATGAATGGACAAATAGATCACACTGTTGTGATTATTGGGGGAAAACACTTGGGATAATCTATTCACATTCCAAAATGGGACACCTAGTTAAAGAAAATGAATTTCACCACACCATGCTCAAATGACCTTTTGTGGTCCCAAGACAGATGTTGAAATTAAATATTAGATATTGGTCATGAAATGTAGACATCAATATCAAGGTTTCAATTTCATAGATGGTTTATCAATCTGAAACCGTAGGAAAAAGATATTTCAGATAAAAGATGTTGTGATAATAGTAATATTATCATTTTCATTTTTGTTGGATGTTTCCTAGACTTGAGGAATGAGATGAAAACATGTATCCAACATCATTATTCAAATGAACATCTGAATATCTCATTCACATTGCAAACGATGGTTTAAAAATAAGAGGCCACCTGAAGAAGTGACGAATTAATTATGGATTTACAAAAATTGTAAAAATAATATTTTAATTTCATTATTAATATATTTTTAAACACTATTTAGAGTATCAATGTAGTTACCCTAGTGGGATTTCAGATCGCTTGTTTCCATCCCCTCTGTGATCTTTTTTTCACCCATAAATTTAATTTAATTCATTATTCATATAATTTAATATATGTGAGATTAGGAGATGGTTCTTCACCTCTTATTCAATCTTAATGTGAGGGAGACACACCCTTACATATACATAAATAGTGAAAACATCTTACCCCATCTTTATTTGTACATTTTTAAATAAAAACCAAATTAATTGCCTTTAAAAACATCAAATATTTTTTCCCATCAAATGAAGTTAAACAATTATCCTTCCTTTAGAAACATAAAAAAAATTTCTTCCTCAAATAAATATTATCCAATTAGTTTTTGTAAACACTCACAAACCTTTTAAATATTATTATTATTGTTGAAAATAATAATAACACACAACATATTGACAATGTTCGACTACCAAGAAATAGAACTATATCCAACCACCATCACGTCCACTCTGAATATCCGACACTCTAATAGCTTGTTCACGCTCTCTTCTTAGAAATTATCTTGTCTTAGCTCACATCATCACCACATGTTTCCCAAGAGAATGAGGTTTTCTAATATTAGACAAACCACACATGATTAAATTACTTTCCTATCAAAAAACAATTTAGAACTCACACCCATGGTACTGATACATTTTGTTAAAAAGCACTATTCCGATCAATCATCAATCCATTTATAAACTACTAATCTACCTATCATTAATGCTACCAAAATGATTACGGAGGATCGACTATTCTTGATTCCATCCCAGAAAAGTCAAATTGTGTCCCCATTAGACAACAATCAATAACACAACAAATAGAGAGAGGAAAAACACAAGAAAAAAATGAACAATAATTGGAAAAGAATTCTTAGCCAATGATCATATAATAATAGTGATAAAATTTAGAGAAATGGAATAATAATATCAAATCAATGTGATCAATAAATTTTTAGGCTCATGTGATGAAAAATTTATATAGATTAAAAAAATACTTCCCCAATATTTTATTCAAAAGAGATAAAACAATATATGAAAATACATACCTCAATTACGGATCAATCATTGGTGTAGAAGTCACATGTTAGCGGTGAAGGTGATGATCTCACTATGTACTTCATTTGATGTCAAAACACCAATGAATAATTCAACCATCCACCTCCTATATCAATAACTGGTTGTATGGATGATCCTTGAAAAACCCCATCACAAGAGGTAAATTTATATAGGGTTTAATTAGGTCATTTAATAAAACAAACAAACAAATCATTTATTTTTTTTGAATTAAACATACCAACAATGGAGACCTCATCTAAATGCCTCACATTAGCCAACAATTGGTCACACCTAGGGTAAACCCCAAACTCCAGATTCAACTGCTGTCTTATATATTCTATATTAGATTCTATTTAAGAGTTATTACTATTTTTCTCGAATATTATTTCTGTGTAATATAAAATATAGTTAATATTTTTAAAAAATTAACCATGGGATCAACAGGCCTTGAAATCAAGTAATTTTTCAGCATCTGGCTCCAAAAACATTCCAAAAAAAAATCCAAAGTCTTACCCAACAAAAAAAGTATCCCTACAGATACTCCCAATTAAAGGGGAAATTTTATATTGATACATTATATCTATATATATTCCATGTTGTGTTACATTCTCACCCCCTTATCAAAAATTCATGAATCTGACATGGAGAAATCACTATACATTAAAGAAGGTGTATAACAAGTATCAACCAAGAATGAGGAGGATACAATCTTCAACCTACCAATACCGTGAAAGTTATTCCTTATTTTTAATGGGTTTCATTTGGTGTAGTCTAAGCTTCTATGATTCCTCACCACTATTATAAATGATATTCAATGTAGGAAGAGACAGATGTGGTGGTTGATATCTAAGAAGCTCTACCCTCAAATAGATTATGAATGATATATGACACTTCCCAATAAAAGGAAACAAAAATTCCATGTCCCAATTGGGAGATCACACCAAGATTTATCAACTTTCATGCTCTCTTGTATATTAAATTTTACCTTCAAGATTTGTTTTGGGATTTATACCAAACACTTACTCATTTTGAGTTTTAATTTCAGGAACATTTTTTTTAATTTACTGATTTAATTTTGTGGGACCATGATGGAATATGGAATCCAAAAATATCCAAGGATAAGATAAGACTAAAACATCATGATAAAGTGGAGTTCATTCTTACATACATTATGATTTAAACTCAATTCATTTTTTTTCTTAAAAACTATTTAAAGATGGAAATTAAAATAGTGATAGTAAACTAAAAGTTTCTTAACCACAAATTGAATTAAGTATTTTCTTGACTCATCTTGGAGACATTAATTTATTAGGATCCCCATGATAACATTATTTATATTTCAATGACAATTAAATTTACTGAGTAAGATAGAATATTGAATAATTAGATTGATTCATGTATATTGAGATAATGACTCGCGATTTTTGGAAATTTGTTTGCTCTTGTAAATGGTAGAACAAGGTATCACCAAATATCTATGTAGAAGAGATGACTGAAGGTACATGAGAATATAATTTTCCTCTATTCATACATTATTATTTAAACACCCTGTATTTTTAATGACTATTTTAAGATATAAATATCAAAAACTATGATAAACTTGAAATTACATGTCCATGCATTGAATTTATTCTTTACATGACTCATTTCTAAGAAATGAGTTTCTTAGGGACCCCATGATTCCAAATTTTTTATTCTAATGATATTGATATTTAAGGAGTAAGAAGAAAAAATGATTTATTTGAGTCAATAATCGATATTGAGATCCTGAATCTTGATTTCAGGTTATTGGTTGACTCATCTAAATGAAATTTTCCTAGAATTTTTCAGACACTATTAATTTTTTAAATTTATGTGAATTGCTTTATTTTTATTAGTCATTCCATGAGTGATTGTATAGGGTTATTTGTTACATTATAGAGAGTATTTCTAGACTAAATAAATTCTATTTTTATTGAATATATTTAATGAGTGATCATTAGAAATGAAACCTAATAGATATTTTATTAGATCCTTTCAAAACTATAACAATGCAAAAAACATTAAAAATGACCATGGAAATATTTTATTGGTTTTCTCTTATCCTTGAGACGACCTTCTAAAATTATCGTAGAGTAACCCATAGAGGTCATGAATGACCTTGTTAGGGATGTTCCATATTTCAAGTTATAGTTTGGATTTCCTATACACCTCTTAGTATTATTCATGATATATTAAATATAATGTTTTGGGTGATAGTTGTAATGATGTAAGGATACAGTAGAATATAAGGAAATTGTTTTGAGGTGATACTTTTGGGACTTGATAATGGTTTATTATTCATCCATTTTACATTCATTAATTTACCTTCATTTAAATAAAAAATTAAAAATTGTGAAAGTGGGTTGTGACTTTAAATAATACAAACAAACCATTAATAACTGATTTTTTTCACATGTGGTTAGGTGGTGGATTTGGTTTTTACATGAATTCCATTCATAATTATAAAAAAATTAGAAAAATGTAGTTTTATTTTTTTTACTAAACTAAAATAATTTTTTTATAATATCATTGATCATAATAATGCTTTGAGCATGGAATGTAACATCCCAAATATCTAGGGAGGTACAAATTTTTTAAATTCAGTTGAATCCATGTTATGTTAGTATTTTTCCTTAGACTGCGTAAATGAATAATTTGGCATGATGGATTGATTTTAGAACTAAATGTTTCTTGTTGGATGTAGATGGATGTAGACCAAATTCATAATGTGAATTAAATTAATAACATGAATTGAATTCATGGCATGGAATAATCTTCCTAGGGCCCATGGGTTTATTTTGGACTGAATTCCATACATACTATGAATTAAATTCATGAATTGAATTGATCAAGAGATACATCATTCATTATATGAATTAATTTTTTCTAGAGGGGGAAATCTAGAGATATTCATGATGTAAATTATATTCACGCCATGAATATTTCATTTCGTTTCATATTTCATTAGTTTGTTTTTATGGGAGTTTAAAATAACATGATGAATTGATTTTTTGAATTCTTTTCATGCTATGAATCTAGCATGAAACATTTTTTAAAAGGGGAAAACCCTCATCTAATGTAATCTCAATTTTCACACAATAGCTCAATTTGAGAGAGACCTTTTCACCTTCCATCTAGGATTTGAGCTTCGATTATCATCTAAACTCAGATAAAGCCATATTTTATCACATTGGAAGAAAATTTATGAGATCTTATAAGTATTTCTTTCATCTATTAAAAAAAATCATTACTATTTTAGAATGAAATAATATTCCCTATTTTTAGGGACATTGTTGATTCTTCTAATTTCATCTATTGAAGATCACTTCTATTGCCAATAATAGCGGAGTGGTCATAAAATAACCAATTGCAGGTGGCTTAGATCATTTCTATAAAATTATAGTTGTATTTATCATGCTCTATTCTGCCGTGTTTTTAAATTCTCTAATAGCACATCTCAAATGATTAAAAAATTTAATTAAATGATAACATGTGGTTAATATAGTCCTTTAAACTCAGGAATTAACATTTTTGGGTGACCACCTCAACAACAGCCTCCCTGAAGGGTGTTCCCTTTTTAAAGGACAAAGAGCCTCAAGACTTTCTTTTATTTAAACAATCAATAAAGGTGTGTCGACTTCCATTTTAATGAATTTACTACTTTTCTTAAATGGATTGATTTTTTATTCTACCCAAACTCATATACATACCTCAATCCAATATGATATACAAGGGTCTTGAGTAAATGATGCTTGGGATGAGATCATCGATCATTATCATTTGGATTTTGCAAATTAATCTCAATACACTTGGAGTGATTCATGGATTCATTTGTAGAATACATTTAACAGTCTCATTCGGAGGATGCCATTTTTACATTAACCATTCTTGATACCCAGTTCCCTAGTGGATTACCTTCAACAGGTAAGGTGGGAAATATTATTATAACATATCATGAGGGATACATGGTTAAATATGTAGATTACCATGGATTGGAATAGAGGTTTATGCTTGTAGAACATGGTGAGAGTGGTACTTGGTATTCTACTTACAAATATTCATAGATTGTATCTTAAGATGATGGATACTTATAGTTCTCATTTAGTGATACACGAGTTCCTTTATATGGATTTTCTTGTAGAGAATCAGGACGCCTTTTATTAATAAATAAATAATCCCTCTTATCATGATATAACGACTCTATTTTACTAGGTTTTAGGATGCATCTCCAACATTAAGAACATTATTGGATTTGGCCCATTCTATATGTGACTTTCTAATGGTATTGTTAGGATTTAAATGCATGTAGACCTACATACCTATATTTTTTTCATTATATTTATATATATATACTTATATACCATATCATCATAGATTTATCACGGTCCAAAGATATCTGGATTAGGTCAGAGCATGTAGTGTCAGCCAAGTCTCCCATTAGAAACCTTAACCAATGTGAATCATTTATTTACTAATTTCTCCTTATAATTACATGCATACTGCTCATTTTGTATACATGGAATTCATTGTTCTATACACCACTGTGGGTATCCTACTAAGTATAGATCATAACTTATTCTGGATACTTATGGTACATCAATAGAAAACATTGTTGCAAGGATAAAAAAAGGGATCGACCAGCTTCTGAAGTTTTATTTTTAGTACAAGGATAAAGTATGAGATAAGAGGACCGAGCCTATTCTCTTGATGATAGTGGATGCATTTTTTGTTATTTTGGCCTTATTTTTATAATTTTCTATATTCTAGTACACCATATATGAATTTTACATCAATTTTTGTTTTACTTCTTGATGTGAACAACATTTTTTATAGGACATCAAATAAAATTCATCCTATTAATTATGTTTAGATGATTGATAATTATTTTACTTCTGATTGTTTATTATTGTTTCTGATGCTTATCATTATTAGATATTATTATGCTAAAATATGATAAAAAGTAATTGTCTCTCCATAGACACACCCTAGGCTCTCACTGCTATTAAGTAGACTCTGTCATATAGGGAGGCATACATGATTTCATGTGGCCAACAAAACTTTGGGAACAATTTTTGTGACTTTCAAGGAGATATATATAATAAAGCGGTATCATAGGTTTATTTTATTCAATATTCATACCTTTTAGGTATTAGAAATGAGACTAGGTTGTGTTAGAATCTGATAATGTGGTTTTCCCTTGTATTAGATAACTCATATAAATGGGAAACCCAAATTACATGGGATGGGATATTGTTTTTTAGGTATTTTCATTTTAGAAATGTATTGATTTCACTATTGGGTGACATATATGTATTATGACATTCTTTTGTTGATATTATTATTGGGGAATCCATTTTCTTGGGTTTATTCTGTAAAATAGGTATCAAATTTTTCATCATTATAGGATACTTTAGACTCACATATCATGCATTAATCTATTCCATATAGGTATATCTTGTTTTTTGCATTTCCAATATAGCCTATGATTTTTGTGAGTTCATAGTTTGTTATATTTGTGAATTATGATAACATCTATTATTGGGATAAAATAATTGTATTAATTAATTACTGTACATAAATTTAATGGTTATTTCCAATATATATTGTAAATAGATCCCTAATTAACCAGTTATATCTTGTTTGATCCAATGACCACTAGTTCTGTGGAATGAAATGTTCATTGATTTTGATTCGTGTAATGATAATTTCTATTTATGATGCTTGAAATTCCATAGATTTGGAATGGTAATTAATTTAATCAAATAACATTAAATGAAATATACATCATGGTATCTCATTTAAGGGTTTGGTCATAGTTACATGGGGTACTGACTACAATTTATACAAAGTGTGGTCCATTGTTAATTTGGATTGACGAGGAATTTAACAAGACCATGATATGATTATGAAAGTAAATGAGTATGGATGTAAAGATAATTAGTTTTTTAAACATGAATTGTTAACTTTAAAAGGTTAATCCAATTTAAACTAATGATTATCTTTAAGTATACCTTTAAATTGACATTCCATATATCTGAACCTCTACTATGTGTTATGTGACCTATATGCTGACCCAAAATTATTAGTGGGTAGTACGTTGTGTCTCATGTGACATTTTTTTACCTTTTTATCACATTTACCTTTCTTTAGGAGTACCTAGACTAGTGTGAAACATTTATATAAAGTATTTATAATTTTTATTTTAGTTATCATTGATCATATCTGTTTTTAAATCTCATCTAATGTGATTTTTTTTCAAATTTTAGTGTTATTCTACTAAAAAATTCCACAAGTTGTCATCCCAGAGACTGGTGATGATCATGCACTGATGATGGATTTCCATAGCCCATCAATATGTCCTCTTATAGTACCTCCATAGGCACCTACTATTTTTCCTCCATTTTTGATAAACTTATAGTTTTGGGAAAGGTTCATGTGCCTCATGCAGTCCTTATATCGAGCTCCACAAACATTCTCTACTTTGATAGAGTTGAATCAAATATTCTAGTAGAAGAATCATCTCACATACTCAGGGGATGTTGATCCTCATGTTTTCAAGTCATTGTCGGATTCCATGTTAGAAATTATCATGTATTTGGAGATTACTCTTGAGAAGAGGGTCAATATTTCCACCTATATGCCTCATGAATTTTCAAAGCATTGCTGGAATGTAATATCGTAGGATGATTTTCATCCGGGTATGGTCTGGGTGGACTTCCATATATTATTATATGATTAATTATTTACACAAATGATAAGATCTGATGATGATATTTACGTTATAAACCTATAGTGGGTTGACAATATGGGATGGAGTATTCATCTCATTTCACATTGCTTTTGTATTCTATGTCGTCACTACCTTGTGACGAGTTGATGAATTTTATATGGTTTGAGGATGTGATTGTGTATGAAATATGATCACAAGTGAATATCAATTGTTTTAGAACCATTTAAAAGATAGTGAACCAGACCCTCATCACCAAAAATATTCTTGGGCAAGAAACTGTTGTGAGTCATAGCAGATCAACTTCATAGAAAAGAGAAAATTCATATATTGGAAAGAAACATCCTTTATACCGATTAATGGTGGAAGTGAGAGTCAAATGACACACATCTCCAATTATGTGGTGTGTCACCAGTGTGGTAGGGTAGGCAATAAAAATCACTAGAGTAAAAGGGTACCAATTTACTATCGGGATTGCAGAATCATGCGTCCACATCAACATTTTTTAAAAAATATTTCTATAGTTACTAATGAAAGTTGGTTTTTACAAACACTACATTTAGGTACAATATATTTAGCACCATGCCAGACTGGGATCATGGCTACTACCATCTGATTAAGCTAAGGGGTGGTCATGGATGAGGTAGTTAGAATCTAGTGGTATAGTTCTAATAGATTTAACATTCCTATGTTAGTTATGGTACCTATCAGGGAAATTTATATGGAAATATCTATATAGATTATCCTACTTCAAAGGAGGAGAGTAAAGGGAATTCTATAGTTCATGATACATATCTAGTAGAATAGAAATTAGTTTCTTCTCTATTTGATATCGGTGATTTAAAATCATTTTTATTCATAGAGAATTTGTATAGACCTCAGGTGGGAATGGATATATTTTGTGGTGTTATAACATTTTTACATGAATAGGAGCATGATTAGACAATATACAAAAGTGTAGGGTATTACCTTTTGAGATTGGTGGATATATTTTCCTCTAGATTCATATTTCCATGGGATGATTAGATTCAATGTCATTCCTAGGATAGAATAGTTGGTTCCATAAAATGACCATGTAGATTTCAATTACTGGATGATGTATTTTACGTCAACCAAAGGCATTATATATGTTAATAAAGGTGAATGTTATGTATGCGAATTCCCAACTATATTAGATAATCATGGGTTGGGTATAGTGAGAGCCCATTTGGCTAGTATTATTATAAGTGATTAGGGAAAACAATTTATATAAATCCCTCTTGTATTGGACTATTTTAGTGATTTAATCACTAAATAATTCGCAGGACTACCTCATGAGACTTACGTAGTGTATACCATTGAGAATGTGTTAGTAAAAACACCAGTTTTCATTCATCCCCATATGATTAGACTTATAGAGCTCCATTAACTCAAAAATAATATAGACGACTTGTAAACTAAGGGTTTTATAAAACCCATTACATATACATGGGGTTTTTCTATCCTTTTTCAGAAGAAGTTAGAAAATCCCCTTATATTTTTCATTGATTACCTTTGGTTGAAAATGTTTATGCTTAGGAATTGATATCACCAGCCTCATATAGATGACTTCATTAAAGAACTATAAATATTGACAATTTTATATAATATGGAATTAAATTTGGTTTACAACCAAGTGAATATGAGACCATAGAACATACCATGTTCTTATTCTATAGTACATAAATCTTTAATGAGTATCTGGATATGTTGTTTATCCTTACTAAAGCACCAAAAATTTTCATGGATCTGAAGATTTCTGTTTTCCACCAATATTATGATTCATTTATGGTGGTAATTTTTTATGAAATATTATTATATTCTCATACATGACATGACCATGACATACATCACGATATTATGATAAATATAGTGATATATAATCACTTATATATTACACCCACAAAATTCCACTTTTGGATCAATAAGATTCACTGGTCTGATTATATCACCTCAGAGAAATGAGTGTTTATTGACCAACATAATGTGAGCATGATAGATCAGTAGGAGTATCCTATAAATTTATTTGACTTATAAAATCACATAGTGTTTTATGGATATTATAGGAATTTGATTTGGTACTTTTCATGCCTCACAACATTCACTATTGATTTCAATAAAAATAGGGTGAAATTAATATGGTATGAATCTTATGATACACCCTTTCAGGACCCAAAATGATGAATGGATGCAACAATGATCCTGATTTATTCTAAAGGTTGGATAATTCAATAAAAGTTCCAATTATGCAATTATAATTATACATAGAGTAGTCGTGATAATCGAAGATATTTTTGATGCATACTTGTCCCATCATACGATACCTCACGAGAAAAATTAACTGATGCATGACCTCAATATTGTAGTTTCGGTTCATTCTTTATCCTTTTAGAGGAATATTTTGTTGGGGGATTCGTTTTTCATATACACAAGAAAAAAATTCACAATTAAATTTCCAATAATCCTAACAAGAATATCAAGAAGCACATGTGGGTAAAGTACCTTCATTCATTCAACTTTGATATTGTCTATACACCCAGATATTGAGATGTAATATTAGATCCCCAAACCAAAAGACTAAGAATTTGGCCATCCAAGAGGTTAGTTGTGAGTGGTAGTGGTTGGACATATATTCTCAGAATCACCAATAGGTTCAATAATATTGTGTAAGCCAATTTTTTCCACTTTGGTAGTTTTATATTCCATTCAATAATGGGTATGGATAAGAGTTATTTTAGATTCCAAGGGCCTAGTGCTTAGGGAGTGTGTCTCCGGTGATGACCCCCAACTTAGTATGGTTATCAATGGGGATACGATCCTACACATCCACATATTTTTTGCATACTTGAAGAAATATAGAAAGAATTGATGCTGGAATATCATGCTTTTGTTTTCATATTAAACCCAATGATTACCGTGATGTACCAAGACAAATATCATTAGTATTGGTTATCAGGTATGAAGAGGAATATTTTAGGTTTTTCTAGATTATGTTCTACCAATAATTAAGTGATATCCAAGCACTAGAATCCTCCATGAATTCTAAAATCACTATATATTCCTAAGTAGAAATGGGATGACATCACCATGGATTTCATAATTTTATTGATGAGATCCCCTCATGAAAGTGGCATATTATAGGTGATCATTGATAGGTTTACCAATGCCACACACTTTCTACCTATCTGATAGACCTTCTCATTGGATGATAATAGGAGGTATTATAATTGATATATTTGGAAACATTATGGTGTACCCCATTCAATTTTATTGGAATGGGATGATCAGTTTACTTAATGTTTCAAGGAGTTGTAAAAATAACCATGTTCATGGATCCTATAGAGTATATCATATCACACACAAACCAAAAATTAATATAAGAATATAATATAGGTGTTATAGAACATTCTCTAATCATGTGTCATTCATTTCATAGCTTTAGGGTAGATTCACCTACTTATAGTTGAGTTTTCTAACAATAATAGATTTCATGATTCTATTTAGTTGAAACCTTACAAGGACCTTTATGATATATCATATCGTTAACCATTGTACTGGTTGGAGGAAGTAGATACAGAACTACTTAGACCTTTCCTCATTTAGGATACTTTATATCAGGTCTAGATAACTTATAATTATATAGATATATATTAGTACAAATAATAATTCTTATACCAATCATCACCACCAAACTATGGATTTCATGGTGGGCCATCAGGCCTTTATATGAGAATTCCAAAAATTGGGTCATTTAACGAATTAAATATAAGGAAAATAATATCTTGGTTACATATAACATTTCACGATATGTGGGACAATCATTCTAGGGTCCTATCTGTTGACCATACCTCAGAGGTACCAAGCGACATACAACATCGTTGATGAATCCCATATTCATCATTATTATTCCAACCCTTATCATTCATTTAGCCTTGGGGATATAGATATGGAGGTTGATTCATCCTTTGAGGACTGTCATTTAAATACTATTGATCATTGAATAACTTCTATCTAGGGAATGTTATTTTCTCTAGTTAGTATTCCATGAAATCACATCTGTTACCATGAAAAGTTCTCGTATAGAGCTGCTAATAAGGGTGCTTTCAGATAGAACTTTTCTAAGGCATTGTTTTACCACCCAAGTAATAGAATATATGGGATGATTTTTTTATTTATGGGAGGTTGTAATGTCATATATTTTTAGATAAATGTAGATTCATAAAATTTAGTTGATTTCTATTTAATTTTGACTTTTTAAATAGAACATGTAGTTGCGCATTCATGTAGGTCTGGTATGATTTTTGAGGGAAATTTAGTAGGTGAGATGGAGATTCCTATAGTACAAATTAACAATGTGATTATAATTATTGATGTTAATTACTATTGCCATAAACCTAGTGTTTTATCAGGTGTGAATTCAATACATGCCTTGATTTTAGTTTATTTTTTGAATTGTATTCATCAATTGAATTGGTTCTAAAAGACACCATTCATGATGTGATTCAGTTTTCCATTGAGGGGGAAACCTAAGCAATTCATGATGTGAAACATATTCACATTGTGAATATGTCATGGCCAATTTCATGACATGAATTTTGTTTTTCCAAAAAGGGGAAATCCCCAAGGAATTCAATGTTTGTGTTCCATTCTTGTCAATGATTTTTCATGAACAAATATTTAAAAGGTAGGAACCCCTCATTAGATAAATTCTCATGTTTTCCACAACATCTCGGGAAGATAGAATGCTATTTACCATTAATCATTGAATTGAGGTTCTACTTTCATCAAGATTATAATCAATCCACTATTCATTACATTAGAATCATGTGAGTAAGAGTTATGATCTATTTCCTTCCATTATTCACTTATTACACCATATTTAGTTCTATTTTTGTGTGTGTTAAAATTCCATATTTTAAGGTAATTTTACCATTATTCCAATTTCTTTTTCTCTTGACCATTTAAAATTTCTGTATTGGATTAGTAGTTGTCTTCCAACTTAAGGTAGTTGTTTTACCTAAAATTATAAATGTATCTATCATGACCCATTTTTAGACACACTATACCTCTCAAACGACACCTCTAAAATGTTTAATAAATTCAATTAAAGGATAACACATGGTTAACATTGTTCTATCAACTCACGTATTAACATAATTGAGTGATGACACTGACACAATCCATACCGAAAAGTGTGTCTCCTTTAAGGGCCTAAGAGACTTATTCCTTGAAATGATTTAAACAACCAATTAAGGTTTTTGAAATGAAATTATAATGAATTTACCTCTATTCTGAAATGGTATGTGTTTTGTGATTGTTAAAACCATACCCTTAAAACAATATGAGGGTGATACAGGGGTCCTAAATTAAGGATCCCATGGATGGGATCATAAGTATTTTTAATTTTTTGTTTGTAAATAACTATAAATATATTAATACTAATACTTGGTTCCTATAATATAATTACATGGATTGGTTCGTTGATAAAATTACTTATATACATCAATCATGAGTGATTCTTAGTTCCATTGTAGATTACCTTGGACATGATTAGTGGGAAATGTTTTCCTACCTTTCCATGATTGAAACATGGTTCCCTAAGTAGAATACATTGGAAGTTCTTAGAGGGTTATTCGATGAGACCACATTGAGAGTGGTACTTGGTATTCAACTTATAGATCACCTTATTTTGGTTCTTACAAAGATGGATACTTATAGTACTCATGAAGAAATACTTGGGTTCTTTTATATGGATTGACTTGTGTGGTCTTAGGATTACATTTTAATAATAATTATGGTATGGTTTTTATAAAGAACTAAATATTACCTTTTTACTATGTTTAAGGATTCTTCCTCAATTTTAAAAAAGATGCTTGGGTTTTGTTCGCATTACACATGAATTTATAAATGTGTGGTTATGTTTTCCATACATGTATACATGAATAACTATAAAGTATCAACATATATAAAAACATCCACAAATTTACCATATATGTGTTGGTTGAACATGGTTCATAGATATTACTATTAGGCCGACACATATAGTTCTAGTTGGGTCTCCCATGAGGAAATCATTCCGAGGTGTTTCATTCATTTGTATATTTACCCTTAAAATTACATTCACACTAGTAATTTTATATGAACAAAATTAATATATCAACAAAACCAATGGTGCTATCCAACTGTTTATATCTGACACACTGTTTGTGATGCCTATTGTACTCGAATAGATTTAATGGTTCATGGGATAGATAAAGGGAATCTCCCAGCTTCTAATTTTTCATTTTCATTACCGGGATAGTGTATGATAGTAGAGGACTAATCCTATGATCATGATGATAGTAGAGGAAGGTTTTAGTCTTATATACTTTTGGTTATCAAGTTATTTATTCATGTAATAGTGTATATATTGAACTTCTCTTTTTTGGTATGGATTCATAGTAGGATCATAATTTTTTATATAAAATTTATTCTTTTTCTTAATTTTGTCTTAATTTGAATGACTTATTATCATTCATATATTGATTGCATATTAGTGTTTCATCTAATTTTCATTATTTTTTACCATTCTGATACACTATGATAAAGATGTCATGGTATCCCCGTGGGCACACCCTAGGACTTCACTTTTTGTCAGAAGCCTCCTGAATATAAAGAGGCACACTTGGGATCATCTAACACACCATCTCATGACACAGTTTAGATTATTCTGGGGAAGGGATCTACATGGAATGTGTTAGATGTAATTTTAAAGTGAAAATTTCAATTGAGATTTTATTTTTGATATCATTATACATACAATAGTGTTAACTTTAAATTTTAGGAATTAAAGTTTTCCACATCAATTCCCACCAACATGGAGTCTTAGAATCATTAAAACTATAACTGGAAACCCAAATTGATTTCTTCTACTAGTAGTATTTACAAAGTGGGGAAAGTAGTTCTTTTGTAATCCTTTGAAAAACAAACCATGTAATGTTGGTGAAAAAATATTTATACATGAATTTTTATCATGAGTGATGAGAGAAAATGTTCAAAAGTAACATAAATTACGACTTTTCATGCTTAATAATCAAAAATAATAATAATAATTAATGGGTGAAATGAAAAGTTCCACAATTTAATGAATAGAAAATTTAAAATTCATGGCTTGGTTTTTTTAGATGTGTGAAATGGAATGGATGATTTAGATGGAAAAATTAAATTTCTGATTGACATTAAAAATTATTTTATTTAATTTCATTGAAAATTAAATATTAGAAACAATGGTTCTCTATAATAATTAATGTTGTGGTTTAATATTTGTGTAGAAGCAGATTTTATATTTCAGATTTTTTATGAACACGTATTTTCATGAAATTATTTAACCAATATCTAATATTATTAAATAGTTCTTAGTGAAAATACCCATTATATTTATTATTTTAAATAAAATGTTGAAATTTACAATTTATAAAATAAATGAAATAAATATTGTAATTTTAATGTTTTATTTTATTAATGAATAAAATGTTATAATTTAATAGTTTTTTATTATATTTAATGTATAAAATAGTTACCATCTAGGATATACCTCAAAAAATTGTACAACGAGCAACCTAAAAAGACAAAAAGTGGCCAAAAAACAATCCATCCCACTAAGAGTGCCTTATTTGTGGAAAATATTACATTAGAATATGCAATGATGAGCCTGTAATTTGTAGAGTGAGATAAGTCCCACTCGGGACCATGTGTGTTAGCACATGCCCATATTGTGTGTGTGAACGTGTATATGGGAGCCTATACCCATAACAAGAGTCAATGAATTGGATTCTTTATGTTGATATTTATATAAGCACCATGAGTACGTTTATTTTCTATGTTTGAGGGCTATAGTATGGTAACTATTCAATATTTATAAATAATTCATCATAACTCCTTGACTTTTCTCCCCCATAGTCGTATATTTATTCACTACCACCTGACCCCCTCAAAATTAATGGCCTCCATTTCAAACTCATTCGAGTTTTCATGGAAACTACATGGGAAGTTTTAACTCAGTCTTTTTTTAACTTTTGAGCCCTATAACCACTATTGATCCCTTTTGGATCCTCATGCAGCTTGAGTAATGGCCATTTTTTGAGAAACAAAACCATGCATCAGAGGATCATGATCTAACTAGATTCCATGAATGCCGACTGTATTAAAGGGGGGAGTTTCTTGATTTCTTAAATATTTTTGTCTTGGTTTCATGCACTATCACATGGGGTTTTAATATATAGAATGTGTTGTTTTTGATACAGATGACCACATGAAAATATAAAAGGCCCAATATCTATGAGAGATATTTCAATTATCTTTATTCTAATGATCCATATCCAAATAATTTATTAACAATTATTCCCTATCAGAGTGATAAATGATACATAAGCATAATAGTGAGGTAACATGATTATTCTATACTAACTCTACAAATATGATGGTGTTTTATTTTGTGAAGGCGTAAAAAATGAGTGTTGACTATTGAAGGAATATTGCCTTTTCTTTTTTTTATTGTTGTTTATTCCCTATAATATATTATTTTATTTCTTCATTTAGTTGTTGACACACACATTTTATGATCCAAGTTCATCATTATATTTCCTCTTACATTGTCCACTATATTTCCCATTATATCCTCTTCTCTAAATTTCTCATACTCCATTTTACATTCCTTACTCAATTTTATTTTTTTTATCTCTCACATTTTAACTATTTCATAGAATTTTTTTATTTAATTTTTTATCTCTAACTTTAATTCATTCTACAATGACCTTTTACTTCCAATGATGGAAGACTGACCCAAGGCTTCTCCTTAGTGGAGGATTGGGTGTTTCTAAAGATTTCATTTTAATTAACTAATGTATTGAATCTATTTATGGTAAATAAGAGTGATATTTATCTATGATATTACTCTCCATCATGATAAATATATCATACTCCATTATATGGTTTCATTTATATCTTTTCATTACCTCCAATTGAATATAAAATCATCACACAATGGACTTGATCTATTAAATGAATAAAATGGCATACAAGGGATCTGGGTCGTGGAAGATGAAACACACTATATAGTGGTATCAATCGACTATGATTATAAATGTATGTGAAATTTTTCTTTTAAAAACACAACATCTAAGAATTATAATATTTCAAAAAGAAAAAATTAAGGAATAATATTTAAAGAATGATATTTCATAATAAAACTACCAAACTAAATATTGAAAACCAACATGAATAATGAATGAACACAATCACAGAACTGAAAATCCATGTTCATTCTTTCCTAAACAATTTTTTTTCATTTCATGATATGTTAGAATTTAAATTTTTCATCCATTCTATTTACACTACTGTGTAAAATAATAAATACACAAAAGAGATCTATCGATAAGAGAATTAGAACTAGCAAGATAATATAAATGGGAACCTCCTCATGATAGGGGACCCTGGTTAGCCAGTGTGATTCACTAGGAAAATAAATATAGTATATTTTCCCACCTTGTGATAGGTGCACACTAATATTATGCTATAAGGAATGGTTTTTATTGAATTAGGGAGAACTATTGATGTCATGTATGCTATTTTTTGAATATAAATGATTAGTGAAAAGTTAACTTTATATTATCTTACTATCCACTTTTCGTCATATAGATGAATGATGATCATGTTATCCATTTACTGATAAGATGAAAAGTATTCATATTAAGGATTATAATTTATTTTTAATTTATTTTCATTATGTATTATCAATCATAATAATTAATATTATGGAAAAAAATATTTTTAATCCATAAGAGGTTTCTTAGAGAATGATAAGAAATATTTTATTAACTATTATAGTTAATGCATTGCACTTATACTGGTGATATGTGGGGCCTATAATTATTTTTACCCTATATATATTGATAGGTATCATCAGAAAAAACATGTTCATTTATCTTTTATTAAACTTGACATAAAATGATAATGTATTAAATTAAGGCATTGAGAGGATATTTTTGATGTCTGGAATTACAAAGTCCTCTAGTTTTTAATTAGTATTAAAGATATCCATGTTTTTTTTATTTTATTTGATTTTTCAGGACCTTAGTTTCAAATTATTATTGATTGGGATTGTTTACATATACTTGATATAATATTTATGAAATTTTTATGTCTTTATCACATCATTTCTAGATTCCCCTTACTAACCATTTCATCTCACCCCTTCTTATATTTCCATTTACCCATTTTAGGAATAAATATAAGAAACTTCTTATTCTTAAAAGGATCCATTTATAGGATAATTTATTGTACATATTAATGATTTAGTTTTGATTAATGTTAATTCTTATTTATCAGAAAATATATTCATTATCTAATAAATATATTGGTTTCATTTCTTTTTTTAATAATTCTCTAATTCTTAAAATCAAATAGGTATTGTAAACACCTATAATGAAATATTTTCATTAATTTATTCAATAATGGGATAGTTATATCTCAAAAATTACATATAGTATGTCATGTATGTATTTATGGCACCAGATTCAGATGTGTGGGTCTAGGGTATCAAATTTTAAGTACGATATTTCAATGATGTTTTAAAATTAATAATATCCTTTTGGGATAATCGATATATATTATTTGTTCTGGTTTTTTTAGCCATTCATAATTACAAAGGCAAATCAAATTTACAGTTTCTATTTGGATTATATTTATATTTAATGAACATTACTCCAATAAGATGTATTATTAATGTACTAAATAATTAGGTGTCCTAAAAAATTATCTTATGATATAATAATCATTAATAAATATTTTTTAATAAATATTAAAATCTTCTTGTTTGAAATTTATTACCCTCCGGAAAAGTCCTAGATATTATATGGTTCTAAGAATCAAAATCCATCATATAAACACAACAATGGTGTGGTTGTTAAGTGATCCACAGTTTTCCTTATTGAATTCAGTGGTAGTCATATCATAGACTCATCCTTGATTTATTGGTCCTAGTGGTTACTTGTGTTTATTATCCTTATTATAACTTTAGTTAGTCTATTAATTTTCATAAATATTATACTCTATTATGTGGAATCATTGAATTGTAGGTGGATGATTATTTGGGTGATTTATACCTTTCATTGTATTAACTGAGGAACTTACCTCTCATCAACATTCACGATCCCATTTGAATATTCCTCCAATCATGAAAATATTCACGCTACATTAGAAAACTCCCTTGTTATCTTCTCAATATAATTTTGAAAAAATGGAAGGTTTATTTTTTTCATCCATGGTTATATTCAAATAAACTCTTATAAATCAATATCCTTTTCCCTTGGCTAGACTTAGTCCTTAAAAACGTTTGGATTATTTTACAAGATCCCATATCTTCAAAGGTATAACTCCTGGGTGGGAAAGGATGTAAGATAAATAATGACCCCCATGTCCCACATCCTATATACCAAGGGTTGTCAATAGGAACCGAGGATATAAAATCACATAAATATAAAAAATACCCTCTATTATATATCATCAGGAGAAATAACAAAAGCACCAATCTACATAGTGACCCAAAAAAAACTAATAGAGACTGAAACAATCCCATAATTCATGTTTAATTTAAACAATATAAACAGTCTCCATATGAAGTCCCAAAATAATGTTTTAAGGTAGTGAAATTGCAACACCTCTGATGTTTGGGCTAATAATGTCCAGAGAGTTCCAAAAGGTCCTCATTGAAACCTCAAAAATAGTCTATATATTAATATGATGTGTATACATGTATAATCTGTAGGATCATAAAAAAAACTACCATTATCACATAAATAATAATATAAAAATACAATAATCTTCAAACTATTGAACCAAGATTACATAAAAAGGTCAATATATTAATCCAATCCTCATCAAGGAATTCCCACAAAATAATTAATCCAAATCTAGTAACATAATGACAAACATATAGATAAAGGTGTACCTCGCACCAAAAACCTTTTGGTGTGCTACTCTCACACCCTAAAATCATGCATCATGGAACACTTAAATCATCTATATGTTATCTCCACCAGATGAAACCTATGAAATCATATCACATATCTCCCAAATACACATGGGATATCACAACACATCTCTATTGATGAAACCAAAGCCTTCCCAACACGCCTCTCTCAATGAAACATTGAAAATATCAACACATAATATCTAATGTATGTTGATCCATCCAAACACCTCTCTCCTAAGTAACACAGTCTATCAAAATATACATATCCTAATGAAAAATATCCTATCACATCACTTATCATCCATATATATAACACAAAAATAGGGTATCATGAACATGAAAGTAATAAACCTTGTTCCCTCCACCATGATTGCACAAACCTCACTATGAACCGCTTCATCAACCTCATCCACTATACCGCAAGTACACTATTTTATTTTATACATCACAACCAATTCATATAAAACCATTCAAGAATAGGGATTAGAGATAAGGGTCCAACCACCCATCAATCCACACCACCTATATTTTTTTAAAATCACTTCCCAAAACATTTGGTTTTCATAACATGATTATGAAACAAGAAACAAAAAATATTCTTCCTTTCCTTTTATGTAAATTTTTTCATGATTTTTACATTACTAGACAATTTCATTACAAAAACTTATACATTCCATATTAAACAACAACCGATTTTTCAGAAAATATAATTTTATTTTAAGGATTCATCAGTCATTCCATAATATTTGATAATTAATCCCATTAACTATCCCATTATAATATTAAATAAAAAATTTCATCAATATCGGGAAACTAGAACAACAGGAAAAAACAAAAAAACCATACTAATGAGGCCAAAACCCCCTTTCCAATCATTTTACTTGAAAACAAATTATTCATAAAAACCTCCACATACTATAAAAACTACCACATATCACAACCACATAGATTGAACACTTTTTATATATTTCAATTTAGTTTATTAAAATGGTATTCATATCATTCAATTCTTTAATTTCAAGTCCATTTTATAAAAAATTACTTTATTTGTGAAACTGATTCATTATCCATATATACATTCTTAGAAAATTTTATTGCTGGTGATATTGAAAAATAAAACAATCAATGTTTCCATAAACATATCAAATTCATAACAAGAAAGGATCCCATCATTCTTGATTCTCCACAATGGTATCATGAATGAATAATCTCAATAACAATATATTCTAATGTGGTAAAACATGCATTTAATTCCCTACACACATCAATTATAATTGAAATAATTTATTATCATGATTTGGATTATTCATAATACCTCCCAAATAAATATTGATTAATCCCATATGTATGGATATAAAAATGATGAAGTATCACGTACCTCAAAAAAACATACCGAATATGTTGTGAAAGGTTGGAGAAAGAGGATAATTACAATTAAGAAACATAATGAATGGGAAATCCTTGATCAAATTTAAAAAATTAATGTATCATTACATCTTAAAATAATCCCAAAAAATAATGGTATCCATTTAAACAAATTTCCCCATATGAAAAAATTGAGAAAACAGGGAGAGGAAAATATGGTTATTCACCTAAAACTAACACGAATTGAACTACAAAGGATGGGTTTTAAATCCAAAGTGTAGAGTGTGGAATTCCTCCAAAACTTTCAGAGGTGTTGTACAATAACAAAGAGAAAATCCCTATGAATTATAGGTTTTAGGGGTTCACACTTTTATATTCACACTAGAAACCATAAAATAACCTCGAAACCTATTTCACAATGATAAAAAACTACTAATGTTGGAAAATATCATATTGTAAGGTATGGGATAACCCCACAGTTGGGATAGTAAAAGATTCATTTAACTAAAAAAGAGAGGTTAACTTTATAGAAATGATAATCTAGGAAATGACTATTGTTTGGGTGGAACCACCATGCTTTAGATATCAACTTCCCCAAAAAGGGCTATTCCACCACCCAACTCTATGGTGAATCTACCAAGAAAATAATTGAACTCAAAGTTTTTTCCTCTATTACTTTAATCCAAAACAAGGTAATTTTTCCACAACCATGCCGTATTATTTCAAAAAACCAAAACCCCCCTCTAAACCTCTATTATTCATCAAATATCTCTATGATGTATCTACACCAGTTACAGTGTACTTTGACACTCAGCGCCAAGAAAACATTCTTATAAAATTATTCCTACTTAAACTACATCACATACTCCCCAAAAAACAAATAAATCCCCATGAAAACCCCATCTATATAATATATGAATTTTAATTGGTTGTAATTTCTAGAAAGGTCTATCAGATATGTCTCAATCTACAATCATCCTCATGAATCCAAACCAAGCCTGAAAGAGAAAATTGGAAAGATGTACAAATAAACAATACATAATATACCTCTCAAGGATCTCATTATATCCCAAATAGAGACACATCATGTCAAACCAAACATAGGAAAAATTACTTACTGAACCATAAACATCACCATTCCATCCTCTACACATCACAAGAAATTGATTACCACAACCAACACATATCATGACCTCAATAACACAACGAATTGAAATCGGCATCCAATAAAATGATATCAACTGATTTGGGTGTCATTGAATTTACCACAATTTTTTTAAAAACATCATATTATTATATATCATGACTAGAAAATATTCTATTAATTTTGATATGATTTAAGATTTAAGAATACATTATCATCAAACAAAAAATAGTTCATAAACAAACAAGATTCAACCATAAAATTAATAAAGAATAGAAAAATTAGACAATACAAAATAAACTCAGGGTAATTACAATAAATATTCATCTCACGATACATGTAATCTCTTCTAAGCCACCATAACCCCATAATACATGAACCAATGGAATGTCTTGACCATGCTGCACCTTCCCCTGGTGATCATAAAACTCTACGGCCCACTCCATGAGTGTGGAATTATCCACGATAAACAACCCTCAAATATCATTTACAAGGGAGTCACTATCATGATACCAAGGGAAACAAGATACAAAGAATACATTGTGAATATTATCAAATGATTTTTGGGAGAAACAATGGAGAAGATTCCTTAGAAACATTCTTGACCACCTTGAAGTTCCAAATAAATTGAGGGGGGGGGGGACTTACTTCTAATGAAAAAACTCTTCTTTGCATGACGAGGTCAAACATTCAAGAACACATGGTCTCTAACTATAAAATAAAAATTCCTCCTCATATAATAGAAATAACCCATCTTCCCATCTTTCAACACACTAATTCTATTATGAACAACTTAATATTAATTTTTCATATATTGCAACACATCGACAGGGATAATTGAAGACTCCCCAACCTTAGTCCATCACATGATAAAATGAGGTGGTCACCAATAAAAAGGATCAAATAGGGCAATAATATTGGATGGCTGGATGATTATATTATAATAAATATCATTATGGAAAAATTTCTTCACCCAATATCCACCTAAGTCTAAAATACATGATTTTAAATTATACTCCAATATCTAGATGGTCTGATCTGTCTTTCCATCCATATGTGGATGGAAATTAGAGATATTGCATAACTGAGTTCCAAAATCATTATTCAATCTTGTAAAAACTCATAAGGTAATATTATTATCCAAATATGATATAATCCAAATCAAAAATATATTAATTCTCAAGACCATTCCCATATATCTTTTTCCTAAGATATATATGGAAACAGACTCCCCGATAACTATTAAGTGAGCTAACTTCATTAGCCGATGCATGATTATACAGATATCATCACACTATCCCTAGGATCAGGGTAGTCTAGTTTTCAATTCTATCATTAATTGTTTTAATATAAACTCAATACCATCTATTATATATATAAAAATGTCTTGAAGTCACTATTATATTTTTAAATGTAGGAAACCAAAAAATTGGCCACAAATTATATTACTTCCCATTTTATCTTGGGTCATAAAAACGATTCCTTAAAACCAAGATACATCATAGATACATGTAGGTAGATATCCAAATGTGAGATATTAATCTCACAATGGTCTCACTCATATATTTTATTCAAATAAAACAACCTCCCTTGAAACCATATTACGATGTCACCATACACTAACCAACCATCCAAGGAATCACAAAAGACAACACGATCAGACATCACGTAAACCTATGGCTCTCACAAATTAGACTCCTCCACTTGATACATCATAGAATGCATCAATATCATCTAAAACATGAACCTACATCATAATCTACCCTTTTATATAAGTGTTGTGAGACCAACTCCATCATCACCATCCATGAACATGTAGACACTTTAACAATATCCTTCCATATATTTCTCATTAAAATTTTATCCACAACATTATCCATTCATATGGTATATGAGATCATAAATTTAGAGTCCTATAGAAACTCCACTAAACACTATTTATATATATTTAGGTCATATTGAAAAAATATATTTCTTAGTCTATCATGATTGGTGAAGACCAAAAACAATTAACTTATTAGTTAATTTTACCGTAACATTAGTAAAAATAGAATAGATACTAGGTCCATATTGCTAAATAAATTAATATGATATTGGGGAAATAACTACCAATTCCCATAAGATATTAATCCAATTAGATGCATAACGATGCATACCTTGGCTGTAGGGAAATCATTATAGACCACCTCAAATATCACACCTCTACTTGTAACAAAATCAATGGACGAGTAATTAATCTCTCATTCATATAGTCAAATTCAACTAGAAGTAGATAATTCATGAAAAAAACTCATGTTCCTTCCTTATGTGATTTATCAATGGCTCCATAATACATTCTAGTTTGGATATGAACCTATTGTAATATCCTATTATATCGGGGAAACTCTTCACAATTTCCACATTTTTGGGTGAAACACATGAAAGAACCAACTAGATGTTTGGAAGCTCTATTGCCACACCATATCAACACAACACACTCCCTAATAAATTCCCCTCTAATTTCAAAAACGAAAAAACAACAAATTTTAATACGAATTGTGGGGTCAAATATCTTCAAGTAAAATTTTGAGAAGATCAACATGTTCCTACTATTACATAGAGTAAAAAATATGTCATCGATCACTATGAATAAAAATAGGTATATGATCTATTGAAAGATGGAGTTTATAATCCCTATTAACATATTTGGTGTGTTCATGATATCTAATTTATGGACCAAAAACATAATGTGGGAATACGTGCATTTGAAGGAAGTGTTTGTGATTCCTCCATCGTTCACCCTCATCGGCGATACATCAATTTAGATTGTTGATATAAAACCAACATTATGCTCTCAAATAGTACAAAAATATTCTTTGAAGAGGTTAGGGTTTCATGAATTTCACCTTGTTTAACAAATTGTAGTCTATACACAACCTCAAACTAAAATATTCTTTTTTGGGTAATAACACTGGAGCACCCCAAGATGACACAATTATCCGGATGAATCCTATCTAGATCATTTTATCTATATGATAAATCAAATTAATCAGCATAAAAGGTTCCATACAATAAGGATCCATAAAGTATAGATACGTTCTTGGCGATAAATCAATACCATATATGATACTAAGTCATGGAGGTAGTGTCAAAAAACCCTCATAAAAAAATTCCATAAATTCCCTAATAACCGCAGGAGCCTTTATACTCCCTATGTCTATTGGGTCAACTGATAACTATTCTATACCTGAAATAAGGGGATAAAATGTCTACTAACAAATTGATAATCCCTCTCAAAAATAAAAACATCCGGTTTTCCATCCATGTTAGAGAACTTGACTCTCCTCTAGAATAAATTGATAAAACCATGCATGAAATAAAGCTAGTCATTATCAAGTAAGAAATTGTATAGTTGTATCTATAATAATAAAATATATGTACATGAAATACCTTTCAAAATCATCTGTTCACACCTTGGGAAGACATCATACAACAAGGTATTTCTTAAAAAAAACTGACCTGGGTTACCCTTAAAACTAGAACCCAACCTGAACTTTCACATACCTGAAGGGAATTTGAGATCCCTATCGGCTGGTGACAAGCACTTGGACATCAAACAACACACCATAGGGAGTGGATTTTCCTACACTAAACAAAAATATTCCATATATTTGTACACAAAATAAAAGAGATAATGTAAGACTAATGTAATATATATACCATAATTGTAAAAAGACACCAGTGAAAGCAATAGAAAAAGTTTTCAAATCTAAAAAAAGTCAAACAATAAGGAACAAAACCAAAAAACTAATCCATGTGATGGCATGGACAGGCTCTCACCATCTCATAGAAAGCTACCAAAAACAAGGTTAAACTAACCTCACTACCTCACATTAGTTCCATGAATTTCCCTGTATTAGAAGACATAAAATGGTCTATGCACCATTGAGGAGGCACACATGGTGTGAAATAACAGGATCAGCGGGATACCACTGAAGTGTTCCATTCCAATTATCAATATAAAAATTCATGTATACATAGTTTAAATAAAATAAATAATTGAAATAAATAAAGTAGTTTTATAGAAAAAATGGTAAACATTCCCCTTTTTCATTTTTCTAAATGATGGTATAACATGCATATCAAGGATAACATAGAAATCCATGAAGTAAAAAAATCATCAACACCAGTATCAGTACCAAGGATCACTATAGGTCCGATGATGAGACTAATAATACCACAATAAATCAAGTGCAAAATTTAGTTCATAGAGAATAGGCCTGTGAAGTATAGTAATACTCTAGGATGAAACCCCCCAACCATGTCAATATCCAACTCTAAGAATAATCATCCTAGTAAATAGGAGAAAGCCCCATGAAAAATCATGATAATCAAAAAACATGGATGATGTCCTCAAGAAAAACCTTCCAACTATGTACCCAAGGTAACCCATGGTGCACTTTCATAAATAAATATCAGTGATTCAAAAGTACCCATTTATTTTTTATTTATGGAAAAAAGTAAAAAATATTTCTATTCAAAAACCCCTTTTAAACACACAAAAACCATCATTCCAATTAGATGAAACAATTTATAAATAAAGGAAAAACTAGTCTTATTATCATAGTCTAGAGACAGAACCACTTACATCAATGCTTAGGTCGCACATGCAAGCAATGGGATCCACTAACAAGGAAAACCCAATGACATCAACCAAGGCCATAGAATACACTACACACATCATAGGATTGATTCAATTGAGATAGAGGGTTTCCTTGATATACACATCCCTTATAAAATCTCTCAATAAAACAACCTACAAAATCACACAACCATATATCTCATATCACATGGTTAGAAAAGCTATGAGAGTGCTCATGGTTAGCTAGATTAGACACATAGATTAACCTGGGTGTCGCACAGTTTTAGAAAAACTGTTTGGCCCCATCCACTATCTGAGGTTTTGTGATTTTATAGTCCAATGCTCCCAAAAATCAAAGGAACACACAAGAAACAACTAAATCCTTAAACCATTTCTAAAACAACACATTTAAGTGTTCTAACTCTCATAATTTCATCATGATTCTTAGATTGAAATTTTTCTAATCCACCAAACTGAAAATTCACCTTCATTTGGAAAATTTCAATCGATCCAAAAACATGATTCATTAATATATATATATATATATATATATATGTCTGTGTCTTACACTAAATAAAAACTACAGTTTCACAGAAAAATATTATCCCCACTAACTACATATTTACAAGGCCTCACAACCCCCACCATAGTCACTACTACCTCTAAATACATAACATAAAATGAGAATGAAATGATTCAAAAACCTCATTTCAAAATTACATTATTCTTAATATAATTTCCATATTTTACCATTAATAACTAATTTCAATTAAAATTCCAATTCATTTCACATAAAACGATAAATACTTTTAACAAAATTCCTATTTTAATTTAATAGTTCATCACACATTCAATATAATTGGTCAATTCATCATATTGACCATCAAAATTTTGATTTTTATAAATTATTCAATCACTTACAAGAACCTAGAGAAAAACTGCAAAACAAAACAATGCACACTCATCATTCCATAAATCCCTAGATTTATGCTATTTATCATCACAACCACCGCATTACATCGCAAATATCACATACCACAACCAGAAATCTCATCCTCTTTTCACATCATTTCCTTTATTTTATAAAAATAGATTCCAATACATTAACTTCATTACATTCAAGTGAATTATCACAAAATACCATGGATTCTATATTAAACTAGTTCATTATCAATATATATATATATACATATCCAATTTAATTGAATGTAATACCAAAAATATAAAGATGTTATGTCCAAAAGGGGCTAAGATAACCTGAGTGGGGGGTGGGGGAGGGGTGAATCAGGGTATGAATATTCATTTACAAATTATTACTTCCACACTAGATCTTATCATATTTATTATAAGGGTCAATTTGATTTCATTTAAGTGTTAACAAAGATCTTATTCGTTCATTAATTATCTGATGATGATGCTCTGAGTGTAACGTATGAAATAAAGAAGACGAACACATATATTTTTACTTAGTTAACCCCTACTAGGATATATATATGGACCATAAAAAATAATTTATCAATGTATAGAATTCACTCAGATTTAGTTCCAATTTTTTTTTTGGGCTAGATCACTTCTATGCTTGGGATCGCTGCCTTTACATGGTTTAGGGTCAACTCACTACTTTCCCAAGGCTCACTCGCAATGTCTATTTCTCAAGCTCACTACTAGTGGAAATGATCACCATATTCCTCTTCCTTTAACCACAAATATATAAGGAATACACACCTAGTTTATAGACTTTTAGGTCCCTTAATTTTCCTAAATGAACAAATCCTTAGTTATATAATGATGTTTTGTTGAATTCTTGTTTTCACCCATAGATGAAATACACTTTCTCTCATATTATAAGTTTACAAAAAATACATTCCCAAATTATTTTAGTGCATGTTTTACAAATCCTTGAACCCTCAATGAACTTCCATGTGTCCTTCATGAACATCATTAAACCACTTGGCAAGAGTGCTTCACACACCACTTCACCTTTTACAGACTGCACCTGTTTCCATAGACTACCTCTTCTTTCGCAGATTTTCCATGCTTCCATGGACAACCACATCTTCGTAATTCCTCTTTTTCTTATATGAACCATTTCCTAAATGAGAAACATAGCCCCAGAAAAACTCCTTTCTCAAAATATAACTGTGAAACTACCTGTATCATAGAACTCTCACTTAGGAACTACTTTGGACTTCACCAAATCATTTTTCAGATAGATGATCATCTAACGAAATTTTCACAGATTAATGCATTTACTAAGTATCTTTATATATGAAAATATATCAATATGACCCACTAATACTAATTACAGAAAACATCAATGTGGTAAGTCCTTCGCCATGAGTTGTACTATGCGGTATGCATAATGCTTTGATCCTCTACAGTTGCTGATATATTTATAAAAAAATCATCCCTTCTACGCTAATCTGTGTAACATTATTCACGGTATGTATAGTGATTCTATGCTGATATATTCAATTGATATTTTCTCTAAGTCATTCCTTGGACCACATTTGTGGTCCACGAACCATCCATCATGGTCAAAAAACATTTAACCCCTTAGTATAAAAACTTCATTTTCCAAATAAATAACTCTTTATTTTGAGGCCCAAAAATTTGAAAAACACAAGAAAATTAATCCACCTTAAAAAACAATCTTTGGAAACACCAACTATATAGTTTCACAGTCACCTGGCATTGTCAAAAAACTGAAAACCCCAAAAAGCTATAACAATCCATTGAGGAATTTTTTCTAACACAAGAGATCATAAAAAATAAATTTCATGACATGCAGGGATCCAAAAAAATGTTTTTTTGAAATATAATCAAGCATGTGAAATTATTAAAATAATAAAATTAAATATTGAAAAAAAATTATTCATCCCTATTCCTCTTTAATTTTAGTTACTGAAATTATTTATATTTATTGGGAAAATGAGTAATACCTACCAATAGGAAAATAAAATCATTATCCCCCCATATAAAAAAAATAGAAGAAAGAATAAGTATCCATATCCTCAAACAATGATTCAATATTTTCTATTCATGGTTTGAAAATTTGAAATGACCACTAAGAACCACAATGAAATCAAACAACTTTTTCATGACATAATATAATATCCCAAATCACCCACTCAACCAATAACCGAAAACACTAATAGTCCCTTTGGAAAAATATTTATCTGAATGAATAATAGGGAGAAAATAATGATATTGAAAGAGGGGAATTCACCCAAAAACAACCAAGGACCCATGTCGCATGATTTGGTTAGAAATCATAGAGGAAGAGGGTAAATGACCTCTAAAAATCATCGATGATTTTCCCATTAATTAAGATAAAATGATGATGAATAATGAAGCTCTAGGGGGTATAGGATTTAATAGTTAATATAGAACAAACAACACCGTGATGCTACCTAAATCATAATGTTTTAAAAACATCTGATAAAGGACAAGATAATGTCATAAGGGTAAGGATTATGGCTTGGTGGGGCTAGTAAAATATGTGAATGAGAAAATTAAAATGGTATTCACCATAGATCCAAAACCCCGAAATGTGACCATACCCTATGAAGAACCCCCACACCGCATAAAACGACAACAAACAAGAGTCCTATTCCACAACACTACTCCAAGGAGAAACTATCCAATTAACAACATTACCAAAAGAGTTACCACACACTACTCCATGTTATATCATGGTTAGAATTAAAGATCGAGGAGAAATTTAGAAGAACCATAAAAGAATACTCCTATAAGAATATACACTTAAGCTAACAACTTGATTCCATAGATACAATCCCTATGACATAATAACACCATCCATTCTGTAGAATAACTTTGATCTAAATGTTTTTCTACAACTTCACCACATACACCCCAACTCCCTTAGAATTTCACACAAAAACCTCCATCACCAGAATTTTGTAAATGTAATAGGTTGTATGGTTTCAACCTTTAAATTATTAATTATAACTAATGATTTATTATTTTTTATTACCACAATATTATCAACACCATCTTCTTTCACATTTATTTTTTCAATGGTATAGTAATTGGATTTACCATTATATTCCTTTCAAAATAAATCTCCCCTCAATTATTCTATTATATAAAAAATATAATTTTGATATATACAAATGCATAAATATATAAATTTTTAAAAGGAGATAAGATAACAATAAAAAATTACTCATAAATGAAATTTATACTATATTATTATCTATATCTCAATCCATTTTATGTATGGTCATATTCATATTAGGATTTCTAACCTAAATAGATATATATTAAAAAATAAAATTCCATTTGAATGTATATAAATTATTCATAATGACCATTTTAATCAAAGAAATAATGTACACTAAGAATGTAAAAACATATCAATTGTTGGTCCCACATGTCACACACCTAGGAAAGTTTGAGTTAATACTCAACCAATAATTTTTGGTATTTTGTCTTGGAATTGATTTATATTGTAGGAAACTACCAACTATATAATTAACTTAAATTATAGGATTTTTTTATATATTATTAAATATAACTGTATTTTTTTAAATCACATTATAATCCCTAAAAATAATTTAACTAAACCCAAAAAATTACAAAACCTATATCTGATGAAACTGAGTGAACCTACACTCACACACTCAGATCAGTTGTAGAATTTTTTCAAATAGATTTTATACTATGTGACATGATCCAATTTGAATATACATATGTTTTAATAATTGAGAATGTAAATCTCAAAATTATAAAAATATTTTTGGAATAAAAGTTTTATTATCTTTGTGAAGTATCTATATATAAATTATATTATTATCAATTATCCATAATCAAAAAATACTAGATACCCTTATATAAATATCCTAGATTATATAATACATTATAAAATAGGGAATTAAAATCATAGGGGTAGTTTTATCTAAACTCCTCCCTACGTTAAAACATATCAAATCATCATCAAGGACCAGATCGTAGGATTTTAAGAAAATATGTGCGAGGGATAAATATGTTATAAAAAAGATCATTGAAAAATATGTGTTTTCTAAAAGGAATAATATAATGAAATATAATCTCAAATGATAATACATATACCATGAAATAATATTATAGAATCAGAAGATAATAATCATTATCCATGGAGAACAATAATGGAGTATGTCAGAAATCAGATCTGGTTTCCATCAAAACTGGCACTGACCCGACTCCTGGAATGGCCCAAAGTGAATTATCTATCCCCATGGGATATAACAAGTTCCTTGGTATCATGATAATGATTTGAGAATGATTTACCAAATTTAGGATACAAAAACCAACCAACAATTAAGAATAAAACCATTCTAAAAATGCATGCCAAACAAGCATTAATTAAAATTAAGTAATAAATACAAAGATTTAATCAAGACAAAAAAGGTCCAAAACAACAAAAAGTATCTGAAAAAGAATATGAAGGATAGTGACATGAAAAGGCAACATCCTCCATGATCAATCTCCACAACACCACGCCCTAGAAGAAACTAATAAGCTGAACCGCCATCTCCAAATGTCTTTCCCTTAGCTGTGTCTAACATAATCAATTATCCTTACACCCGAAGTTGTAGTTATGGTTTGATACTAATCCCAATAGGATACCATACAAAAAAATTCAATGTGATAAACATCATAAGATAAAAATATTTATAGTTTTTATGACACGAAATGGTAGCAAAGATTTCTGAAGAATTTAACCATAAAATGAAATCATGTTTCAAGGGGTAACATTAAATAATAAACAATTTAAAATAAAACATGAAATATACATAAAATTATTTCCAAAGACACCATTGTATAAAGGGAAAAACCATGTAGTCATTGTGCAATAAACATAGGAACACCCTTAGGCTCTATTTAGTTGTGAGCCCCCGGTACCTCGTATCTCGGTGTGAATGTAACCATATCAATATTTATTCTTGTCAATGAGACAATAGTAGTGAACATACCCATAACCAAGTGGTCCCCAATAATAACCATTATAGTTTTTTTAGTGTTTTCAATGTCAAACATGCTAAGTGAAAGAGGGAAAAACCACCATATATCTCTAGTGTACAAGTACACTTCTTCGCACCCAGATACCTGAGTTTCCCCCTTTGATCTCAAACAAGTTCCACATGCTATAAAATTTCATTATTGCATAAAAAACCATTTCCGGTCATAAAAAATCAAAATAGTAGCTAAACATGGTTTTCACCTTTTGTATAATTCAATAAACCCTTTAGAATTTATATTAAACGATTTCAAGAAGTAAAACCATGCTTTCCACATAAAATCCATCTAAATCCCATTTTTTTAAACCAAATGCTTTCTAAAATCACACCAAACTAGAATTTTAATCCCTAAAACAATTTAATAAAATCATTTCATGAACCATAAAACAAACCAAATTGATACAACAAGGAACACACAATAAAAACACCCATTTTTCACATAAATGCCACATTAAAATCAGCAACATGAACAATAATAACCAAAATAGTTTTAAAACCAAACTAAATTGAATAGAAATATGATTTAAATATAAATCATTCAAATCTAAATCATCAAGGGATGCTCATACATGGAATCACCTACAATATATGTCAAAAACCTCAAAATCCTTTTATGAAACTTAAAATGCACCACTGATGCACCACAAGGGAGTCAAAAAAAACCTAAAACCACAAAAATGGACCACGAAACTGAAAATAAAATCCTGGGTATGAAACCCTAGTTTCTGGAAATTTATAACTTAAATATGGAGGGGAGAAACCTGAATAAAATGGAAGGAATTAGCGATGAATTCACTTACTTGAACTTTTTTTAGAAATCTCTATAAATACACCTATAGTTTAATCTCCAATAAAAAAAATTGAATGCTAGGTTTGGGTAAGGATGAGGGGGTAAAGTGGTGACTGAAATGGGGGATTAAGATTAAAAATAATAATGATTTATGAAAGAAACAAATTTCGTTTGAAAATCTGGATGATTAGAGAAACCGTTAGAAAATTCACCCTAATCCACATTGAAGATGAGTTCCAAAGAGGAAAAATGGAACATGGGGGGTGCCCCTAGTGTTTTTGGGAACATGTGAGAAGTAGAATCACTGAAAACTGTAAACAAAATGAATGTTATATAAAATAAATATATTATTTCCAAAAATAAGGAAAATGTATCACGAGTTATCCCAATTCCGGAATAAATCAATCAAATACACCATTATTATGGGTTACTAATTGGTCCAAATGAATATGGGGGTTTTAATAGGCTTGGGGAGGTGAATTTGTAAGTGTAATGGGTGAAAAAAGATGAAAAATTAAGGTTTTATAAAAGAAACAATTTTTCTTTTTTAAATTTGTAAATGGGCTCACGATTTTGCCCAAATCTTGAAGAAACCGCCCTTTTCTCAAAAAATGACTGGGAAACCCATGAAAACAAAAACAAATAATATAAATTATATGAAAAGATACTTTAAAATATGTATTGGATGTTACAATTCTCCCCACCATAAAAACATTCTGCCGATGAAAAGTCAGCTTGAAGCCTGATCAGATAAGAGAAAAAAAACTACTCTACAACTCAATACATCTAATCCCATGTATTAGACTCATCAAGCAAATATTACCAGAGGAATTAAACCATAGGAATATTCTTCCCGTAGAGTACATATTCTCGAGAGTCAGTAATACACAATGGTTTCTCAACAACAAAAAGATTTGGTTCCAACTATAACTCTTCCCAAATCAAAACATGGGATGAGTCTGCATTGTATTTATTTAGCAAGGAGATGTGGAACACATAATAGATCAATGTAAATTGAGAATGAAAATAAAATCGGTATGAACCCATATCAATCCTATCAATTATTTCAAAATTTCCCATATACCTTGGTGTTACCTTCCCTTTCTTGCCAAGACGGTGATGACCCAAGTTTGGTGCAACTTTCAAGAATACATGGTCACCCATAGAAAAATCCAAATATAGATGCCTCTGATTGGCATAAGACTTGTGTGGAATCTGGGCTTTCAACAGCCATATTATAATCAAATGAACCTTATCTGATATCTCTTACACAATACTCAGACCCTATTGCATGGTCTCACCCTCCTCCACCCATCACAAAGGAGATCAATACGGCCGACCATAAAGCACCTCAAATGGTTCAAAATTTATTGAGTATTGGTAGATATTGTTATAAAAACTATACCAATCCCAAGTGGAAATACCATGAACCACCAAAATCTAACACACATTCATGGAGCATGTCTTTCAGAATCTAAATATCCCACTCCATCGGACCATCCATTTGAGGTTGGTATGTCGTACTCAACTTAATCTAGGACCCCAATGCATTATGAAGGCCACTCCAAAATCAAGAGGTAAATTGAGGGTCCCTATCTAAAACTATGTTTTATGGAACACCATTGGGCCTCAAAACATCCCAAATATACAATCGGCCTAATTCTTCCAATTTGGTCGAATCTTTGATCAGAATGAAATGGGACGATTTGGTCAAATGATCAATAAAAATCCAGATAGAATTATTTCCCATAGGTGTATGAGTCTAGAAAACTATGAAATACATGGAAAAATCAACCCACTTATCGGTACTAATGGGTAATGGGTGAAGAAAACCATAGGGCCTTTGATTCTTTTCTTTCTCCTACTGACAAGTATAACATCTAGATACGAAGTTAGATATTCCCTATCTAATGACTGGCCACCAGAACTAGTGATGAAAATCCTAATATATCTTGGTGACACCAGGATGAACAACCCACTAAGACTGGTGGCTATCATGGATCACCTCCTTCTATAGAGAAAAAGTCACCACGAAGTGGCCCTTGAAGCACAAGATATCATCAAGGGAGGAAAAAAAATCCAAAAATGTCTCCCCACCATGAATAAACTTCCTCGAACACTTACATGTCTCATCACCGAGATTCTCCTACTAAATATGCACCATAAGAGAATGGGTCAACTGAACACTCTCTAAGAACACACCTACACTTTAGTCATTGGTCTCTACAGGCAACAAAGAAAAGATCCCCATTAGAGTCCACTCATCAATGGTCTTCCTCAAAGCCTCCAATGATACTCTTTGGCTCAAGGAATTATCCACCACATTACCCATCCCTAGGGTGTAGATGATATCAAAGTTGAACCACTGTAAGTACTTGATCCAACGACGATGCCTTAGGTTAATATCCATATATGAGAAGATATAGGCTAAGAACATTTAATCAGAATTGACCAAAAACTTATCCCGAAATAGGTAGTGATTCCATGTCTTTAGATCATGCATCACAACTGATAGCTCTAATTCATGGGTTAGGTAATTCTTTTTGTGTCGTTGAAGTTTTCCAAAGCCATATGCCCCCACGTTATCATCCTGCATAGGCATGCACCTGAGTCCTATACCAAAAGAATAAAAATACACAAAATATCCCTTTTTATATTTTGGTAAGATAAACATGGGAGAGGTACTCAACCGCTTATTTATCTCCTCAAATGATTCTTGACATTCTGAGCCACAATAAAACTTCACCCTCATCTTGGTGAGAGTGGTCTTGGGTGAAGTAAGTTGAGAGAAATCCCAAAAAAATATCATGTGGTATCCTGCCAGGCCGAGGAAACTCTTTATCTCATACATGTTCTTCGGCTTCTCCCATGATATCACAACACTAATATTCTTAGGATCCACAAAAACTCCCATCTTCGAGATCACATTTCCCAAAAACATCACCTCCACAATCCAAATGGTGCACCAGGACAACTTTTCATAATGGCGATGATCCCGCAAAGTTCCCAACATAATCTTCAAAATATGGTCATGATCCTCCTCAGATCTATAGTAAAATTGGATTTCATCCATAAATACAAAAAAAAGAGTTGAGATACTAGTGGAACAAAATATTCCTGAGTTCCATAAAGAACATTGTAGCATTGGTCAATCCGAAGAGCCTGACCATGCATGGAAAGTTATAGTACCTTCTTCAGAAGGATATCATCGGGATATATGCCTCTTTCACCCTGATTTGGTGGTAACCCTAACACAATTATATTTTAAAAGGAAACTTTTCCCCTTCAATTGATTAAAAAAAGTAATCTATTCAAGGAAAAGTATATTTGTTCTTGTTGGTTCCCATGTTCATCTTCAGGTAATCAATACAAAATTGAAGGGATCTGTTAGCCTTCTTCACAAATAGAACTGGAGCCGACCAAGGAGAGAAGTCTAGTTGAATGAATCCTTTGGATTCTAAATCATCCAGATGCATCTTTAATTTCCTCATCTTTTTGGGGGCCATATGATATTATAGAATAGATATTGACTGTGTTTCTGACACCAAATTGATCAAGAACTCCACATCTCTCTTTGGGGGAAGTCCTGAGAAATCATATAGAAATACCTCCAGGAAATCAACCACTACATGGGGAAACCCACATCATAATACTTACTATAGTCCTATAGAGTGAGTGACAATAACTGGAACACAAGATTTCCCAACTATAGGAGTAGAGGTCCTACATGACTTAAATGAGGATCCCATTCCCCATGAAACCCCTAAGAATTTTTATTATGTTATGTGCAACTCACCCAGTACCTATATAAATTGATGTGTTCCTAAAAGTGTACCATCCAATCCATGCCACATATTACGTCATGTAGATCTATATGTAAGACCAGGAGGCCCCACTCCATCTCAACCCCGGAGACAAAAAGCACACATGACATGCACCTAAGATCTTGTTCCTTCTTCTTCCCAAACGACATCACCAGCTCCATTAATAAAGACAAAATATGGGTTAGAAAATTATTATTTCCCACAATATGGTTAAATGTAAATGAAATAGAAGCACGAGTTTTGAAAAGAGAAGTATCTATAGTTGATTCTATCAAAATGGTACCTCATACAGTCAATGACCCTCCATCTGATCTTGATGGTGCCTTCTACACTACCTGAAAATGCCTCATCAATACTTGAGAACATTCCATGACATGTGGATATTCTCTAAATTGTATATTCCCTGAATATTATCCATCCCTACATCCATGGACACCAAACTGAGATCCCCCATCCTCGATGGCTCTGACTGAGCTGTCACTCCCTTGGAAGCCACTAATCCTGCCCCACTCTGAAGTGGACATTCCATCCTACAAAAGTTCTACAAGTGTACCATATATTTATAATAATAATAGGGATTTGGAGTATATGTTTATGATTTTTAGATGTGACATGGCCTTCTGCACTGGTGGCACACGACGAACCTCGCATCATAATCCACATATGAAAGCTTCCTAGAAGAGTGGCTTGAACTACCACCTCCTTTCTTCCTTTAGTCCTCTTACTTATTTTTTTCTCCAATGAACTACCACTAGTCATCACTGATAATTCCTCCAAGAAATTGTAATTCTCCTTTAATTCAATCTCTACCATAAAATCTCAATCAACCACTACTATATAGGTTTAAAACTTGAACATGAATACCTGATAACAAATATCTAGCCGCAAACCCCGATCAAAATTTTATTCCTTAATCTTCTAATTATAGACCATTTCATGTGTGTAACGCACCAACTCGGATAAGAGGTTGTAATAATCCATCACCGAATGGTCTCCCTGGAAATTACCATAAACTCTGGGGACATAGAATAAGAAAATACATTAGGATAGTACTGGTCATTGAAAGTGACCTTGAAGTCCTTCTAGCTCATTTACTCGTGATTTCCATCTTGAAGCATTAATTCCCACCACATGTGGTTGGGAACCTCTAATAGGAATAATTCACATTTCACTATGACCTACTTAGGTTTATCATGAAACTTGAATAAGTTCTCAAAATTCTCAATCCATTCCTCTTCTCCCTTGGGTTTCATGTTACCTCGAAATGTGGGAGGATTGTTTTTCAGAAACTCTGGGGATTTTTCCTTCCTAGGACCCAAATCATCTTTACTGGTAGGATTAGGAGTATGATCCACTCCCTATCCTAGGGCCTTTCAGCCCAATCTATAGCTTCTACGAACCTCTGATCAAGAAGAGAGGGAGAACTCTCCCCATATTCCTCCTCTATCATGGGAGCTTCTTTAGTAGGCATGTTGCTACAAAAAGAAACAGTCACCAAAGAGAAAATTTGTAAGAAAATCGTTAGAAATTTCATAAATAGTATCAAATATAGAAGAATCAAACTCATCAAAATAGTAATATGAAAAACTACTTCACTCCCACCCAATGTCCATGTGCAGTTTGCATCCCATACATCCCACATAGAAGTGAAGTCAAACAAACAATCCCTATATCCCATGGTGACTTGAGGTCTGTCATGAGAGGTATAAGACTAACACCCAAATCGCATTCATAACACCGAGTCTTCACAGTACTAGTTACTTTCTAACTATACTCAATTGAAAATAATAATATGACCTAAAATAATTAGCCTCATCTGACACCATTTTTTTAGGAACCCAAGCTCATTTTCGTCAATACCAGCACCTGAACAAGCCTGTGGTGAGGCCTTAAGGGAATTATCTATCCAGATAGGCTGGTACAAGTTCTTGAGTATCACAAAAAATGCTTCCAGAATGATTTACCTGAGTTATAATACATAAAACAACTAGTAATTAAGAATAGACCTAATATAAAAATTCATGAAAAACAAGCCTTAATTGAAATTTAGAAATGAATACAAGGTTATAAAAAAGAAACAAGAGGTACAAAAATATAAAAATAGTAGCAAAAAATATCCCAAGGACAACCACATGATAAGGGATCATCACCAGTGATCTGTCTCCACAATATCGCACAATCAAAGTGACTAACAACCTAAAAAACCGTCTCCAAAGGTCATTCCCTTACCCGTGTCAAACATAATCAAATCTAATCACACCCAATGGTGTAAGTAGGGTGTGAAACTAAACCCAATATAATACCATCCAAATTGATTTCATATGATAAACACAATAAGATAAAAATCTTTCCAGTTGTTTTAACATGAAATGTTAGTATTGATTTCTAAATAATGTTACCATAAAATTAGAACAATTTTCAAGGGGTAACATTTAAGAAGGAAAACATTCAAATGAAACTTGAATGATACTAAATTTTTAATCTAAACAAACTATCTTCCAAATGGAAATACCATGTAGTCACCGAGCACTAATGCTGGGAAACCTCGTAGGCACTAGTTAGTTGTAAGCCCAAAGAACCTGGTATATCAGCGTGAAAGTAAATTATCAACATTCGTTCTTGTTCATGAGCCACTAGTAGAGAACATACCAATAACCTAGTGGTAACCAATCATCACCATTATTGTTTTTTAGTGTTTTTAGTGTCATAATTTCTATGTTAAATAGAGACAAAACCACTCCAGATCACATGTGTACTAGTACACATTCACCCACCAAGATGCATGGGTTTTCCTCTTTGTGCTCAAACAAGTTCCACATTCTATGAAATTACATTTTTACATAATACACCAGTTCTATTGAAAAACACTCAAAATAGTATCTATAAATTCTTTCCACCCTTTTTGCAATTCAATAAACCCTTTAGAATTCTCATAAATCAATTTCAAGAAGTACAACCATGCTTTTTACATAAAAACCTTCTAAAAACCCTCTTTCAAAACAAAATGCATAACAAAATCACACAAAACCATAATTAGAAGAACTAAACCCATTTAATAGAATCATTTTGTGATCCATAAAACAAATCATGGATCACATAAGAAAAATAGTCAATTTTTGAACAAAATATGCCCCCTTTAAAATCAACAACTTAACAAATGCTACAAAAATTTGTATTTGCACCAAAAAATTAGAAGAGGAATATAATAAAAATATAAATCAATAAAATCTAACTCATAAAGGGATTATTACCCATGTAATCAACTTCCATTTATGTCAAAAAGATCAAATCCTTGTACAAAACATCAACCACACGACCATGGAGTGAAAAAAACCTAAAACCAAAAGCATAGAACAATAAACTCAAAATAATACCTTAGGTATGAAACCCTAAATACTAGACAATTGGAATGTCAAGAAGGAGGGTGGAAACTATAAGGAAATGGAAAGAACAGGAGAGGAATTAACTTGAGAATCTTTGAATAAATCACCCCAAATACACCAATAATTGAATTTCCCAACAGTCAAAACTGAAAGGGAGGTTATAATAAAGATTATGAGGCCAGGTATCAATTAAAATAGGGTGAAATGAGTAAAGAAATTAATTATTTATGGATGAAACTAATTACCATTACAAATATGGATGATTTGAGAAACCTTGGGGAAATTAACCCTAATCCATGATGAATATCAGCTCAAAAAATGTAAAATGGAACATGGGGGTGCTCCTAAGGTTTATGAGATCAAGTGAGATGTGGAATGGCCGAAAATATTAAAAAATTAATGAGATATAAAAGAATTAATTTATTTCCTTAAATCTGGAAATGGGCTTACGGGGTGGCCCAAAACCTAAATAAATGCCCAAAATCCACAACGATTATGAGTTCTTAAGGGGTCCAAATGGATATGGTGGTTTGAAAATATCAGGATAGTCCAAGTGGGATGTCTAATGGGTGAAAAAAATTTGGAAAACAGTGTTATAAAAGAATAACATTTTATTTTTAAAAATGGAAATGGGCTCACGGTTTGGCCTAAATATTAAAGAAACCACCATATTCTCAAAAAATAAATGGGAACCCCCCACAAACACAGCAAGAAAAGAAATTTAATGAAAAATTAAATTAAAATAATTCATTGATGTGATATAATATAAGAAATAAATATTACATTATCAGAATAATTATAATAAAAGATCATAACATTTTGAGAAAAACCATAAAAAAATTTAGGCATGGATAATATTGTAAATAAATCTATTAAAAATATTTTCTATAAAAAATAATGTGGATAAAGCTACCCATAATCATGTTAATAGAAAATACATTCTAAAAATCTATCTTCAATCATGTCCTCTATATAAACATTTCATAAATTAAATATAGAATCATTTCCACAACAAAATTTTGAAAAATATTATCCATAGTCATTTACACACAATCATATCCATAAATCATATGATATAATGAAAAAAACAATCCCTGATAGCCTATAATGTTGAAAATTAATACATTAATGACATTTCTCAATGGGTGTTCCGGATCCCCATGTATTGGGGACTAACACCCTACAAAATATCAAAAATAAAAGTGAATTATTTCAATATAAAAATACTTCAAGATACAAAATAAAATATTAATTAAAACATAGTTGGTATTCCAAACTATTTTCAAGGGGAAATAACCACATGATTTAGTATATAGAAAAAACCAAAATAATATATTATTAATGTATTGGAATAACTATCATAAAAATGACTACCCCCACAAGAAATAAGTGGATCTCATTTTCATTGGCCGCAACCATCAATCTAGGTCCCATGAATCAAGCACAACTTCAAACACTAATAGTTTTTTACCGTTACATGGGAACAACATAACAAAATCTATAAACACCTAAAGGAAATGTTAGTTTTTTATAAAAATATCCTAGTATGATTTCAAATATATTTCTATAACTAATTCCATAACATTTAAACCTCCAATGATATCAATTTAAATAAAAAATTACATATAAATTAATTTTATTATTTAAAATAAAAATATGATTTGTAATCATTAAAGGTAGGTACATAAAAATATGATTAATAGATGATTTTATATGAAAAATTTATATAAAAAATGTAGTATGAATAAAATAGTTCCATAATCAATGGATTATATAATCAAATATAACAAAAAAGAATTGTTGTCATAATCTATGACATATGTTTGTTTCTAGATATAGTATCCTTAGAATTCTCAATCATCACCATGGATAATGTATGTGATCATAATTTCCATTGGATCATTAAATTAATATAATTAATCAATACCCCATTATGGGACCCATCACTGTAAATCTTGATGAGCATGGTTTAGCTTGTATTGTACTTATCAGTTATTTTTTATGAAGTTAGAGTTTTTGATTCTTATCTTAATAAACCATAAACAACATTGATTCATATGTTCATCTATAAATAAATCAATCATTGTAAAATCAATCATTTCAAATCAATTTATCATTCACATATGAATTACTGAATTCCAATTTCTAAATGTGTATTAAATTTAAAATTCAAATAATGGGTTTTCATAAAATTCATTCCTAGGAAATAATAATTAATTTAAATAATGTTTTCCCAGGAATAAATATAGTGTCATATAATTTAATAAATTCTCATTTCAAGCCATAATATTATTGAAATTATACCAACAATATGAATTCTACTGAAATTAGGAAATTTAAAAAATTTCACTATCCAATAAAAGCATAAAATAATTTATCAAAAATAAAGGATTTAAATGTCAATTGAGATCTCATTTCTATTTCAATCATGAGATTTATGGTTTTGATTATAGTGAAATGAAATATGGAACCACCCATAGTTAATCACGTGATCAAAACAAAAACTACAATTATAAATACCCACAAATAACAAAGGTGAATAAGATAAAGGAATAAATCCTAGAATATAGATCCATAAATAAAAATATTATATCGATAAATAAAATGTTGATATATCTATCAATAAAAAGGATATAAATAAATATATAGTGAATCAAATAATGAAAAGATATAGTTATTATAATAAGATATCATGTGATTTGATTCACAATGAAACATGTGATAGGAGTAAAATTCGCCTATTGTGATCCTCCAAACACCATGGAAAGATGATTGTGCCGAATGTGGGTGTTTTTTTTGTAAAACTAGGGGGCCTGAGAATTTAAATTTAAATTTAAAGGTATTAAAACCATATTACATAATTTATATGAAGGGAAGTGTGATTAGATCTAATTGTTAACCCTAACTGGTCTTCATGATAGGGTGCACATTTTGGCTGCAAAGATAGTGTAATAATGAGCCAACCATGAAAACTCATAGTCGCCCATGGTGCACATTTTTTCTAGGTGACCACATAGTTTGTAAATACCATACACCCCCTTGAAGTGGCACTTATAAAGACAATATTTTCATCAATTTTCTTATGTAATAAAATGTTTATAATCACTTTTGGGTGTTGTTTTGTGGGAAATTGTCAAGTTTTTAGGGTTTTGATTTATTTTGAGATTAAATGAAAATGTGTCCTATTTCTTTAATTTTAATACATATAAATCACAAGGGTATTTTTTGAATAAAATTTACAATATTATTCTGATTTGAGTGAATATTTTTTAGTATTCACTGATTTTTATAACTTACATTTTTATTCTATAGAAAAAGATGATTCCAACACTTATAGGCCCATAAAAATCAATCATGTTGAAGAGTTGTTTAGGAAAAAATCATTGACCCCACATCTATAATAGAAAAATAAGTATGGATACACACCTCCAAATGTGGTTATTATAAATGTAAATAAAATAGTACACACATAATTTAATATTAAAGTATTTTTATTTAGGTTTTATTTCATTAAAAGATCAATTATATGTTATAAATTAGAATAATAATTGTAGAATTGTTGCATAAAAAAATTCAACCTCATTAATTATTTAATAAATCCGTAGTCCAGTGTCCAATGATGTAGAAAAGTTGAGGGTAAACATAAAAGATACTATTGAACAATATTAATGAATACATATATTGCATATTTTTCCATTTAATGGTACATCCATCCATAATCCATTGGTGATCAAATTTAGAGGGATGATTTTTCACCTCTTCTCTCTATAAGTATGTATCTCTTCTCCAATTTAAATATATTTCCATTTAAAAGGGTAAAGATTGAATTTTTTATTGTTATATATATTTTTAATATATATTAGTGTATATTTATTATTCTTTTGTGAAATTTTTACTTCTTCCATTACTTTTTAATTTTGTGTTTCTCTCACATTTCTTCTATTAACTAAATCTATGTGGAGAACTAACCATCACTATTGTTCAAGAGGGAAATTCATGGTATTTAAATTTATTTATCTTAAATGTTTTATCATATTTTAATATAAATATTCATTAGTGGTTAAAATTATAGTGGTGAGCAGTCACTCATGTTTATCTAGTATTGTTTTCTTCCAACAAATTTAGAAAAATTCCATCACATTGATATCAATGTCATTCAAATGGTAGGGTTTGGATTATGTTTTGATGTGTAAGACATTACTTCTACATGAAAGGGTCTTAGTGTAGGGTAATACCATCAAAATTATAGCATGTAGATTAAAAGGTTTTGGATATCTGCATTATGTAAAATAATAAGTTAATATTTGGAATAAAAATGGTAACCCCACCATGAAACCCCGAGAACAACAATTTTCTTCCACTAACCCCTTTGTGTATTTTGATTATTTTATTTGTGTTTTTAATTTCCATTAATTTATATATTTTTATTATATTTGAATTTCTTTAATTTTAAATACCCCCAATCTATATTAGTTTAATAGTATTATATAAGTTAAAAAATAATAGTTACAATAGGAAGACAGTGCGTATAAGAATCATCCTTGTAATTGACCACATGGTGTGACATTATGATGAATTATTAGGTAAATTAAATATTGAATAAGGTAAAATGAAAAAAAACTATCTTCATTTTGGCTCCATTTCTAAGGTGGGAAAGTGCTTACACATGCTATTTTTTATAAATAATAAAAGATATATTTCAGAAAAATATATTTATTTCATCTATTTGTTTATATAGTTCATGGATTAATTTAGTTATTTTTTAGATGCGTGGAATTTTACAGAAATTTTCATCTAAGAGGAAAATTTAGATATTAAAATTTGAGATAATTCCAATCAAATGTAATTTAATGCATTGATTCATCAAGATTATTTGAATGTTCTCAAAAAAGGAAAGAATGATGGTTGCATTTATGTCCTTTGAAGTTGATGAAGTTAAAGTATTAGGGATGAAATGATTAAAAATCTAGGATAAGTATAATGAAATTGTTGTTCCACCCACATTATAAGAATACATTGGTGATTTTAATTCAATACATTAAGATGTACTTCTCTCTCCAACAAATTCAATCCCAGCTAACCTACTTTAAGAAAAGGAGTTTGAAACTGATATTTTTGAGGGAGATTTAATTTCAATCTATTATTTTCATTCGAATGTTATTAATTATGAATTAAATAATAATCTCCCTTATGATGATTTTTTTTGATTTATTACCATTACTATAGGCCCTAGATAATGAAAAATAATTTACATTGATTGAGAAAGAGTGGAGGAGTCTGTCAAGCTGTACACTAGTGAAAATGAGGTTGAGGGAAAAAAATAATAAATTATTAAGGAGGAATTTTTTTAAACCAAAAAAATATAATTCACATTCTATTCCACTAAATTCATATCTAGTGGATTCCACTCATCCTTCAAATATAAACAAGGATCACCCCTATATTCTTTTCCCTCTCTCTCTTGATCTCAAATTTTGCCTTTAATTTATTCCGGGGGTTGGGGTCATTTATCTTTTAATTGGTAATTATCACTCTTGGAATCTAATGATGGATTTTAGGAGACATAAAACTTTATTATTTACAATAAATAAACCTCATACACATTTTTATTGGGTTTAAGACTCTGCAACTTCCTGACTAGAGGTATAAAAAACCTCGCACCAACTTGGGGGGGGGGGGTCCAAACCATGTTCTATCCTCTTTTCTCATCCTGTTTATTTTTTGTTTTTTTATTTACTCTTTATTTTAATTCATGACATATATTTCTTATTTGAGTACATAGGATCATAAATCAAATATTCTTCTAAAAAATTATTTTAGGTTGTATCTTTTCTTCCCATTATTTTTGCCTTATTATTATTTTGTTGTTCTAAAATAAGGGGTAATGAAATTTAATTGTGGGTGAATTTTCAACCTTTTAGTTGTGTTTTTGTTTTTGTTTTATTTTTTATAACTATTATGATTCAATTAATATTCATATAACTTTTCACACATTAATTTATATGCGAGAAAACTTAGACGATTTAAAAAAATGAATCTTAAATGAATGTTGAGGTGAGAAAAATGTTAATTTAATTGGATTTTAAATAATTTTGAATATTTTGTTCAATTTATGAAATAAATTCCCATGAAAAACTGTCTCAAAATATTTTTCTTGACCTATGTGGTATTCTAAAACACTTTAATATACTCTTCCTGAACCAACACTTTTTTAAGGAAACATGGATTTTGTGTGAGAACCAAAATTTATGACATTTCTTTTTTCAATGATTTGGATTTCATTGAATGTTTTTGATATGATCAAGGAATATCTTTATCTGGACACATTTTATCTTGAGAACTACCCTTACATATATCCAAAATTATCCCTTATATTCCCTGAATTTCCTTATAAGTTTAAGCCACATTATAATCCAATTTTTCCTTACCTACCCACACTAAAAGTATAGTTCCATTGATATTTCAAGTTTGAGTGCATGGTAAGGGAATTTCATGTGCATTATTTGGGATGTGTCTAATTTCTGTGTGGTGTGTGGTGTGTTTCAAATTTCAGGGTTGTGGATAATGAGAAAATTATAGTTGATTCATCATATTTTTGTTCTTTATTTATTTTAACCGGTTCTCCATAAAAAAATGAAAATAAAAAAATTGAAGTGAGATTGAATTCCTTATTGTAATTTTTTTTGGATCATGTTATTTAAAAACTAAAGTGAATGAATTTTCATTTAGTCATTGTATTTAGTTTTTAGCTCATCCTCCATGAAAAAAATAAAAAGAAAGAAATAAAATAAAGCTATGATGTTATGGAGTATTACAAAAAGGGGGAGAATGAAGATGATATTATTGATTGAAATCATTTATTAGATCACATATGATGTCACAAAAAAGGGTGCTGTTATGTTTCACATTCTCCAAGGGATTTGATTGTGGTTTATCATGTGTTTTAACTTGATTATTCAAGCATTGTACATAAGATTCATCCTCCGATTTATGATGTTAATTTTTTTAATGCTTTTACCAATAAAACCTAATCCATAGAATTCACCTGGAAAATGTGATCATGTTTTAAAATATATTAACGTTTTATGCTATGTATAAATTATAATTTTCATAATCACGTGGTGATAAATTTAATTTCCAAGTTGATCATAACTCTATATATAATTTCACTTAAGTGAAGAGTGGCTTAAAATTAAATTTGAGGTAGGTTTTCATTGGTAAATTGATTGGTGTATAAGGATGAAAAAATTTAAATGATAGAAATAAATTTTAGAGGGAATTTATTTTCACATATGATACATGATGCAATTTTATGGATGTTTTCTCATTATTGATTATTGTGTGGATTTTGATTTGAATATATGATGACTGTCTGAGAGTCCAATGGTTATGTGTGGGAGAGTGATAAAGCCAATATTTTCATATATTCTATTTTTTAAATAAGTGTTTATAATCCCATTATGGTGTTATATTATTTGAAATTTTCACATTTTTAGGTTTTTGAAGTATTTGGGCTTAAATTAAAAAAATGGCCAAATTTTGGAATTTTAAAAGATTATAATCTCAAGGGAATTTTGGGATTATTTTTACAATATCATTCCAATTTTAAGGATTTTTTTTTGGATTTAATAATTTATTTTATTAAAATTTTTATTTTGGATCAATAGATGATTCAAACATATAGAGGCCAAAAAATCAATCAATTTGAACAATTTTTCAGGTTGAAAATGTGGACACCACCTCGGTAATGGAATCATAATTAGGGTTACAAACATCCACTTTAAGTGATTCTAAATGTGACAGAAATAATACACATATACGCGCATATTAAATAAAATGTATAGAGGTTTAAATTAATTAAGAGGCCATTGATTATTATAAGTTTTTAGAATATTTATGGAATTTTATTCTCACAAAAATAAATGTAAGTATTTGTTTCATAAAACCATAGTATGGTGTGAAATGAATCAGAAATTTTGAGGGTTAATGGAATATACATTTTAAAAAAATATTCGTGAGGAAATTTATTATTTATTTGTCTATTTAATGGTACATCCACATTGAATCCATTGGAGATCAAATTATGAGCGAGAATTCTTCATACCTTCTCCCTATAAATATATATCCCTTCTCCCATTTCAACAGACATACATTTATAGGGGGCATGTTTCAGATTTGTTGTTATAATTTCATCTTATATTTTGAATATTTATTAGTGTATATAGATTCCCTTTTTTAATTTTTTTTCTTCTTTCATTTGGTTTTAATTTTTTTGTTTCACCCATAGTGCATCTTTTAACTCAATGTTTACAGAGAATTAACCCTCATTATTTTTTGAGGAGGGAAGTGGTGCTATTTTTTATTTAGATTTAATTATCTATCACATTTTATTATAAGGATTCATTTGTGGTTAAAATTATTGTGGTGAGCGGTCTCCCACCTTTCTCTACTATTTATTTCTTCCTCCTCCTTTAATCATTTCCCTTTAACTGGTATCAAAGTCATTGAAATGTTATATTTCGACTTAGGTGTTGATGTGGAATAGATTAATCCTACCTAAATAGGTCTCAATGTTGGGTAATTCCATCCAAATTAGAGGGTGTAGAGTGAATATTTTGGATCTATTCATTGAGTAAAATAATGAGGAAATATTGCGAATAATATTTAAAACACAACCATTGAACCTTGAGAGTAACATTTTTGTTCCAATAACCTCTTTGTGTATTTTATACATTTTATTTGTGTTTTTTATTTTCATATTTTAATAAATTTTTATTTTATTTATATTTATTTCATTTTAAATCCCCGGAATATATATTAGTTTAATAGTATTATATTAGTTATATATTATTATTGAAAATAGGAAGATAGTGTATGTAAGCGGCCTCCTTGTGATCGACCCTAGGGTGTTCTACTATGGGGAATTATTAGGTAAATAAAATATTTAATGAGATAAAATAACTAAATCCCTTATAATATGGTTCCTCATAGGGGGAATGGTTTTTGGATACAAACTAGATGGTTTTCCCTAACAATGATCCAACTATTCATAGCCCCAAATAAACCAATATTTTTTAAAAAATTCACCCAACCAAACATGAGATTGGAACCAAACATATAGAGATAAAATGGGGATACAAGTACTAAAATCATGTAATGCGATGTAACATACACCCCCAATTTAAAAAAATTCCTTCCCTAAAAAATCATGTTAGTGTGATTCCTTATCAAAGATATGAAAAAACTACACTCTCATAAGTGCCTCGTGTTCCCAATTATCATGTGAATCATGTACATTATTCAATAGATCATAGAAAAAAAGGTATACACCTCTGAAAAATATCATTTTTCTCATAATCAATAATATTAAAAGGATGATTAATCATAGATTAATTGGGTTCAACATCAAGACCGTCCCAACTCAATACATGTGAAGGGTCATAAATATAGATCCTAATATATGATACAAAAAATTTAATATGGATCGATGCCATATACGGTGGAAAGGACAAGGGGTAAGACATATTTCCAACTCACCCAATGTTCTCCAAAGGTCTCTATTAAGGATTATCATAGAAATTAAACTATATTTGTTCTATAAAAATTCTCTGATGAATCTTCTAAATCTTTGTTTTCATTTCTTATATGAAACTTAGTCCCACAAATGAATCTTCACCAAAATTCATCTAACACAATGGAGAGCATTCTAGATAGCCATATATGGCCTCAAAAAGAGATATTGAAATGGATGAATCGTAAATTTTTTATCATTAAAACACATCTAGTAAAAAAAGGTTATCTTAATCTTCCCCAAACTGGAGAATGATGGAATTAATCATGTTTTATAATATTTTTATATCATGTTATATCTTGTCATCTGTCTACGGATGATATGTCATGATTAATATATATGGGGACCCATTTTATTTGTAAAGGCCTCAAAAAAAATTAGTAAAATGGGGATCCTAATATACACCATGTAAAATAAAACATCGTAAAATTTGAAATTATCCTACACATATAGGTTTATGAAGTCATCAACATTGGTTATATCTAAAATGTGAATAAAGTGAGATGATTTTTCATCCATATAAGAAAAGTAATATCATATTTTTCCATTGAGTAGTATGAGGTTGTCAAATAAAAAAATATATAGAAATATCATCCCATGACAAATTCAACATTGTTTGGGGGGTGAAAAAAATATCACTCTCTAGGTGCTATAATTTGTCTCGTTGGCATATATAACATTGAGAAATAAAGTTAATGATTACATATATCATACCTTGAAACTAGAACTATCATATCATGTCATAGGAAATATTCATGGTTCCAAGGTGTGATTCCCAATTGGAATTAGGGAATTATCCAATTATATGTTTTCTCACTATAAATCATACAAAATACTATTTATGGAAACATCACACACCCTTTGAGGAGAAAGACCACTGACCAATTGTCTCACCACTAGAATGAATGTCCCAAATGCTACAAAATTATGGATCATGACACTTCTCTTTAATATTATTTAAAATAAGAATGAGGATGAATGAATGGTTCATAGAATAATATCATTCACATCCACATGGTCACACATGTGAAAATGAGGAAAAAAGAGAAATCAGATTTCACTATAATGAAGATTCTTTCACAATAATTTTCAAATGTATCAACTAAAAGCATCAGTAAATACATTCTTATTAACATGGGTGTGGGAATTATCCAAATCAAAATATTTTTGTTAACCTACCCATTTTCTCTACTATAGGATCATACCAATTAATGAGATCATATAACTCAACAATTTTGATGTATAAATAAGTGGTAATTCATTTTATGAATAGGAAATCATTAAAAAATGTAAGAGGATTTATCCAAATAGTGATTTATAGATCTTGGGTCATATAATTAATCTCTGGTAGACTAAACGATCTGGAACCATGGGCGACAATGTGCTCACCCTATATAAGAATTCATCCCAAACCCATACAAATTTTTTCACAAAAGACCACGTAGACTCTCAAACCCTCTAGAAAATTCATGATTAAGCTAAAATTTAAATAATTCCTAAACTAATTAAAATAACTTTGAAAATTTAAATCCTATAATAACATCACTTGTTTTTTAGTGGGATTTTTCATTAGAGAATCAAACATCAAAAAATATTTAACAGACCCCCAGTAATAACCCACCATCCTAAGAATATATGAATCATAGAAACAACACATTGTTTTTCTCAATTGATAACAACCTTTGTATTAACAAGATTAAAGGTACCACCATGTTTTTAGACTACGTATCCCACAAACAACACATCTCGAGTCTATAAGTCACATTTTGACTGATTTGTATAATTTTGATGATCTCTAAATACTTACATAATATCTACCAAATAATTTACATGTTCCTCCTCAATTATAGAGTAAATAAAGACAAGATAAACATAAATTACTCAAACAAGAAATAATACTCATAAAATATATTGTTCATCAATGTTATAAAAACCTCATGAGTTTTGTTTAGAACAAAAGGAAAAATAAGATACTCATAATTCCCATACCATCTCATCAAGGTTGATTTAATAATTTATGATTATTTAATTCTTGTAACATCCTAATATTTTGAATGAAACACTGTTTGATGCCATAAAAAAATTGAAACACCATGTTTATGGGTATTGAAATATACTATTTAAAATATATTATTTCATATATAAATTATCTCAAATACTTTGAATTTGATGTCTAAAAAATTCATGACCTAATAATGTAATATAAATAAAGGATCTACAAAAAATATTCATTTATTAATTCTTATAAAATATCCACTCAATTTCTAGTATGTTTAATTTATGCTTCAAAAATATTTTTCCTTCAAAAATGAATTTTAGTGATTTTTTATAGAAAATATTATAACTCGATTATGGAACATGAAAAAAATGTATTCTAGAAGAATAATTTTATTTTCAAAATTATCATATCAAAATTAACATAGGGTATAATTAAAAAAAATTAATAAAGAAATTTATTTTTCTATTAATAGGGAAAATACATTTTTCTAATAAAAACACTATTTTTAATTCATGGATATTAGAAGATCCACCTTTATATAAAATGATGTAAAAATAAATTTATATATATAATATTATTATTAATTCAAAAAAGGTAATTGTAAAAAATTTTGATAGATTCATTTGGTATAGAAATAGATTTCATATATAAAAAATCATTTTTTATAAAATGTTTTTTCATCGGGTTTTCATTTCTATAGAAAAATAATTTTATTCATCACATAGATACTAAATTTTATTAAATGGATCATATATTTGGAATCAAGTGGTTCAAATTTGGTTAAAATCCCTCTTTTATTTTTTTGATATTAGGAATAGTAACTATAAATTTTTTTACCACTCTCGTAAATTGTTAATAAGGTAATTAAAGTTAAAAATATATCTACTAGGAATAAAAATGTCCCTAATACTTACTAAAATTTTATTTTATAAGTAAATATCTTCCACAACATCCAAATGATTATTAAATGGATTTTTCCTATTCAATTTTATTATTAAATTATTATAAATAATGTAAAAAAAGGTAAAAAATGTCGCATTATTGTCTTCAATAACTATAATAGTTTTAACATGATGATAAAAAAAATTTGGATAAAAATATTCATTTAAAATATAGAAAAATTTTATTTTCATATTTATTTATTTTAAATTTGTACTTTTGAAATAATTTTTTTTGAAATATCATCAAACATTGGAACAATGCTTGTGAGAGCAGAAGAAAATCCAATAATTGTTTTAAAATAACAATAAAAATAATATTATTAGGGTAAATTTATCTGTTCCTTTATTTTGATAAATAAAAATTAAACCTTAAACATTTTTAAGCATTCTATACTTATTCAATTACTGTATTGTAAGTTTTAAATTCAAATTAATTGAATATTTAGAAAATAAGCATTAATGATATTTTATAATAAATAATATATTATTAATTTAATTACAATATATATATCAACTAAATTAATTATATATCGTTCTAAAAACACACCATGATGCATTTATGGGGTTTTATCATTTTATTGTGACATTATTGATTGTTAAAATATAGAAAACCTTAATATTATGGTAATTTTCAAAAGGGTTAATAAAGGGTTAAAAATAGATAAGGGCAACAAGGTGATCCAAATATAATTCTTTTTATTTTAGGACATAATATAGGATCACACTCATATTATATTATAATTATTTCAATTTTGACCCCATGGGTTTTGATATATAATTTTTATTGTTTTAATACTTTCAGAAATTCTAAGAATGCCCCTCCCATATTTTGAAAAAGACACCCCATATTTCAATTATTCAAACAACAATACTAAATATATAATGACTAAAAAATGACAATTAATCTTATGAAAATCCTTATCAATGCTTTGGAGTATTTGGTGTTCTTAAAAATCGAATAATAGATCTTTTAGAAAGAGATCTAAAGAATGTCTTTTGAAGAAGATGTTATCATATTTAATAAGAACTTCTTTTAAATTTATTATATAAAATATTATTTAAAAATTTTATCCTTCCAAATATATAGATACAATATCATAAATATACTGAGATCTTATTAGGATTATTAGAAAACCATATTCAATCTCTTTCAAATTCTTCAAAAAGAGATAACAACGCTTGTGTGTATGTATGACTTAACATCTACACCTAGTAGTGTAATTTTTTTCCAACAATTTTACAATGATCATAATAAAAATGAAAATAATAATTATATATGGTATAAATTAACAAAGTGTTATTTAGGAACAAAAATATAAAATATATCTTCTTATCTTCCAATCTGTAAGAAAATGACAATGCCGCCCATGGGTCAGTTTGGACTACCACCTACATGAAGCGATGTGTTTTATTTTCATTTATGAATTACGTGGATGGAAATAAGTATAATTTAAAGAAAAATTATATATAACATAAGATAATGAGTATTGAAATTTTAATTATTATTTACCTTTCTTTAAACCCATCCATCAAAAAATTAAAACAATATTCATGTGGATGTAAAACCTAAAGTATCCATGAAAGGTGTAATTCATTTTATTGTCTCTACATTTTATGGAAAAATATAAATATTTGTATATTAAATATGTTGGATATTAAAACCATTAACCATAATAAAATTTCATGGACTAGAATTACTAAATTAAACCATACTTGAAAAAATACAAGTTAACTCTCAAAATAATATTAAAAATAAAACATTATTAACAAGTAGGGGATAAAATGTTTCAAATGAATTATATGTGATATTATGGATGTTAATATAGATATTTTATGTAATTATAACCAATTAAAATTTATTATAAAAGATATTAGAGCCTCTATGCAGCAATCCAATATTGTCGTAAGGGATATCATCTCAATTTCAACTCTACTTAGGAAATTTTTTTAATATGCGCATATTAAAATCAATGTGGTGTATATAATAATTCATTAAGGTATTGAAAAGGAATATATTTTTTTATTATGATAAAATTTAAAATCATTTATATACTTTTAAATAGATTCCATATTTTCTTCCATTATTTCCTCTCTTTTAAACTTGAATCAAGTAGTGGAATGTTTAAAATAAAAACATGCCATATTTATATTTTAGAAAGTCATTTTTTTCTCTACGTTATAATTTTTATTAAAATGTTATCAATTTTTTGGAAATTATATATTGAATTATCGCAGTTCATTTGTCCCAGTGTGTTATTTTAAAAATAATTTTTTTAAAGGAATACTTTTATCATTTTAAAACGAGGTACTTTTTGAATTTTTTGGAAAAACCATTGAACATAATGATTTCTATATTATATGAAATTAATGGATTAAATATCAATAATTATATTTCAATGTTCTATATATTCCTTAAAAATTATCTAATGTGATTTTAAGGTAAAACGTTTTCAATAATTCATACAAAAATTTTAATTTTTCAAAATGAATTTTTAAACTAAATAACATATTTTCATGATGAATTATATTAATGATCCTATAAATATTTTTAAACTAATAAATGAAACTAAAAACACTTTATTTTAAATTTTTACCAATGGAGATATATTTTAATGATCCCATCCTTTGAAACAACAACATTCTTGTGATCAGTGACAATTACATTATTCTTAAATATATATTATTTTTATAAAGGATATTATTATTTCCTAAACCACATACCATTTATATATTTTTTATTATACATTTAAATTTATTTCATATACAATAAATTTTTTTATATTTCATATTCATTATATGATATGGAATTTTATTCATGAGTTAAATTATTAATTTTACATATGAGGAATTCATTAGAGATGTAGTCATGGGTAGGGAACAAATTTATAGTGACTTGATATATATAAATTTTTATGAGAAACATTAATTTTCTAGAATTAAATACGGTTTTTGTTTATTCTTAACCATCATTTTAAATTACCTTTTTACAAATCCTTCAGGGTATAAATACCCTTATGTATGTGATCATGGTGCCCAATATTAATCATTTCTGTCATTATGAATGTAGTAATTATTATCCATGATATTACTGAAATGATATTATCAATTAATTTTGTTTATAATCATGTTAGTAAATAAAAGGAATGTGTTTCCATTTATTTACCCTTCTATATTTATTATGTATTATTTACTAATAATATATTCTGATATAAAAAACCCTTACATAGAATTTGATCTCACCTTTTTTTATTCTATTTTTCTCATGATATATAGAAGAATAATATATATAATTTTGTATATTAAAAATTGTTCTTATACTATATATATTATTTTTAATTTATGAAATTGAAATCATCTATGTCTCCAGTTATTCAAGACTAATAAACAATTTGGTCCATTAGGATGTGATTACTTGTATCTAGTTCCAATGTAATAAATAATACACATGCATTGTGTTACATGAGTTTGGGATTTATATAGTTGTTATTAGAGTAAGTGTAGTAGAAACAATTATCAATAAAATCAAATAAACATAGATAAATTTAAATTATAATAAACCCTTACATTATTTGGGATCATTTACCAATATAGGAATATATTTTAATGTAATTAAACCCACAAGATCATAATATAAATTATGTATCATAATGGAATAAAGGTAATAATTACCCATAGATAATGTGGAGATTTATTTACAAAGAAAACGAATACATTCATAACTAAGATGATCGTGGCTATATAAGGGTGGTCGAATTAGGTTCTTTCAAATAACCATTCCCTGATGGAACAACCAATGGTTACACAACATGTTTCTCTAATGTTGGCTCACTTAAAGTGATAAAATCTCCAAAAATTTATTATAACTAGTCATTTATTGGTATTTGATAAATGTTTTAAATATCATGAAAAAATATTCCATGTTGTGGTATGTAATGAAAGTGAAAGTGAAAATCCTATGGAAGACTTTATTAAATGATATTATGACCATTGGATAATATTTTTCTAGAAATCTAAAATTGGTGAAAAAATATAAATTAAATAATAGTGAAATTTTGAAGATATTTTCATTGAGAAATACATCCCTTAAGAAAAACCTGTTAAAATAGAGTGGGTGTTCCACATTTTAAACAATACAGAAGATTAAGGTTTGTTAGAGCACGAGGATAATTTTTTAATATTATCCATGCATTCCTAGAAATATTTATTTAATATGGAAATAAATATTTATCATTTCATTGATGGGATTAAGTTGAGTCTCTAAAGGGAGCTAGTTTCTGAAAAAATAATCATTATGGGATTATATGGTATCATGAAAAGTTAAGTGAGAGAATGAATTTTAATGATTGTAAATATTAATTAAAAAATAGGAGAAGAATAGAGTGATTGAGAACTATTAAAATGAATATTTTAGATAATAATGAATGAAAACTAAAATTTCCATAGTGTGAAAATATTGACAAAAAACATTAAAGAAAATTCAGTAAGGAAATATTATTTATATTTTTTTTGTAAATAAGGGTCATTGGATAAGTAATGTAAGGAAAACATGGTAGCCACTATTATCCTTTTATTAAATTTTTATGATATGGAAAATTATTATTCAAGTTCCCTAATCACTAAAGGAACATAATACAGAATAATCCAAGAGTAGAAATTCAATATTTATGTAATATTATAGCTAGAGATGAATGATTAACATGGTTTTTTTATTTGGATTTATGAATTATATCAATGATATATTTATTATAATAATCATGAAATTTATAAGGATTCTACTATATTATTCTTATTTTATTATTTTAAAGAATATTTTTAATGCAACCAATAACCAGAAAACATTGATTTATTGTTAAAGTATTATTTCTAAAGAAGATATTAATATGGGAATGATAACCCTTAATATATCCTAATGTTGTGTTAATAATTTATTTTAGGATAATAAGAATATTGAAACTAATGATATAAATGTTATAGTTTCTTGGACTATAAAAATGGTTAGTGATTTTATTATAAAGTAATTTATAATGGATTTTACTTCATTTTTGGATTTATGAGAAATATGGAACAAGGATAAAGTAAATAGGTATTCCAGTTGTTACTATATTAGTAAATCTAGTAAAATGTGTATAATGTTACATTATTAATTGATTTATGTTTTATAGGGATACATTATTTAAATAAATATTTGGTTTTGAATAAGAATGGTAATATTTTGGGGGATTTTTTGGGTTTACTACTAATGGAATATATTATCTTAAACATTTTATATTATTGATTTAAGTTAAAGTATAATTTATTATATTATATATATATTTATAAAAAAGTATATGGTAAATATTTAGAATAATAAAGAATGAATCATGATTATGATTATTTTTTAACAGTTCTTCACAAAAAAAATTCAACTTGGATATTCATTTCATAGAGTAAGAATGGAAATATAAATTGATATAAGGACAAACATGGATGATATTTTTCTTATTAAATGGAAATAAATTATTTATATTTTTCTTCATGGTATTTATTTTAATACTAAATGAATCCCTCTACTTTAGGAAAAGTAAATTTAAATAAAAACATTAACCATTTACTATTTTTATTAGGTAATCCAGGGCCTTTTAGCTGGTCCAAGATTTATGGTTTTATGATGGTTAAAATTCCTTAGACCGTGTTATCTATATAAATCAATTGTAATTAGTATAATCTTAAATTAATTTATTTAACTTCCTTGTAATGTTATCAAGGTTTTTAATATAGTAATTTCATAACCATCAATTTTCCTTTTTTCTCTTTTCGGAAGAATTTTTTTCAACCGTTTTTACGATGTGGGTTTCCCACAAAAAAGTGTCAGTTGAAAAAACCCTTGATTATAAATAATAATTTAAAATTATGAAGATAAAATTTACTAATGTTGGGATAATTTATCAAAATTATATTTTAAATAAATATTAGGTTTGATATTGTACACATCACACAACGCTGGGTCTAAAGAACTACAATAATCTACTAACATATTATTATTTAACATAACAATTATCTCATAACTATTGATTAAGAGGTTATGAATTGAACTAAATGAATTCAGAAATATATAAAAAGGACTAAAACATTAAAAAATTCATTTATTAATTCTTTGGAAATAAGTATTTAATTTCATTTTGGTTATTTTATGCTTTATAACAACATTTTTTTATATGGAATTTATTTATTTTTCTATAAAAATATTATAATAATTTTTTTCGAAAAGAAATAAATATTTTTTTTAAACATATCTATTTTTAAATTATCATATCAAAATTTATTTGGGGATAATTTTTCTGATATTTATGAGATGATTTATTATTCAAGGAATAGTGAATAATAATTTTTTTTAATTGAAAAACTATATTTTTTTTGAAGGATTTACAAAATTATATTTTTAAAAAATATTTTAAAAATAAAATGAGTTATATTTTATATTTAATAATTCATTAATTTTCATTTAAATCAATGTTATGAATGAATTGTGAAAACGAATTAAAACACATTTTTATGAAATTCTATTTTTTTCATTTCTTCTGTGTTTATTTTAAATATTATTTATTGAAATTATTGGTATTTAATTTTAAAAATTATATTACTTATTTAGAATCATGATTTTAAAAATGTTAAATAGGTCACTTTTAGTTTTTGTAATTATGAATAGTTATCATAGTAAAATTTACCAGCACCATAAAGGGTAAATCAGGTAATTAATGTTAAAAATAATATGATAAGGACTATGAAATGAACCTAAGACTTCTAAATAATTTATTTAATGACTATGATAAATATTTAATAATAAAAAGGTAGAATTTATGGACTTATTTCCATTTTAATGTTATTATAACTTTTATAATATTTCATGTAATTAAATGTCAAAAATATCGCACTCATGTTTTTAGTCAACATTATATTTTTAACAAGGGTATAACCTATGGGTTTGTTAATTTATTAATATTAATTTGAAATATAAATAATGGTTTTCCTTAGGGTAATTTTTTTTTGATTTTTAGTGAATAAATAGTTTCCTTAAAAACATATAAAATAAAAATACAATGCTTATACAAATAGTAAAAATGTCAATAAATTGTTTTCGAAAACTCCTAAAACTTTATTATTTGAGTTTTTTTCATTTTAATTGATTTTTAGATGAAAATAAAATATTTGAAATGCTTTTATGAATTTTATTCTAATTCCATTTTGTATAGTTGTTTTAAATGTATAATTAATTAAATAGTTCCAAGACATTAATGATATTTTATAATAAGTAATATTTCATTTAATGATTTAGTTTTCATAAAAATATTTTTCTATAAAAAATGAATTGGATATTGTTTTTAAAAGCATCCATTTTCTATTTAAAGACTTTTTTTAGATTATTGTAACATTATGTACACCTAAATTATAGAAAATGTTAATATTGTCGAAATTGTTGAAAGGGTTAATGAATGGTTAAATAAACATAAGCATAAAATTACGATCCAAACTCATAATATTTACAATTTATGATATTAGTTTGACTTTTAAAAGTAAAATATTTTATTTATTAAATTTTTGAGCCATTTTACTGGAAATTTAGTTTACTATTATTTTATATGTTGTGAAATTCTAGGAATACCCCTCCCTTGTCTTATAAAAGGACAACCTTTCATTAAATTCTTCACTATATTTTGATCTATATATCTTTATTAACCCATTAAAATATATTCTTTATAAATATATATTCATTATCTAGATGTTTTTCTCCCCATAAGTCCTTTTGAAGGATCATTAAGATGAGATGTAATGGAAGTTTTCCAAGGAATAAGCTTTACCAAGTCCTTCAGGTATGTTCCTTCATTAATGTCCTCTTATAGTGTTTTACCAATCAGAAAATAATAATAAAAGTATAATAAATATTTTGGGATACTATTATGGTTATGTTAATATCAAAAAAATTTCTCTTTTCTATCACAATAATACCTCAAACATTTGTCATACGCACATACGGCATACCATCTCGACATAGAGGTGTAATTCAGTTTCCATTAACATTTCACATGGATTATAATAATGTTTGTGGTAATGATTATATATGATATTTATTATATTTAATATATATCTATGTTTCTATAACTATAATAATATGTGTACATTCTTACCATCAAATCCTTTTAAAAATAATAGTGTTACTTGGTTGTATGTATGGGCTACAACGTCCACCAAGTGATGTGATATTTTTTTTATTTTAAGCCGTATGTCTTTGGTAATAAGAATATATATAATTAATATATATTATATATATAATATAATAATTATAATATATTTATGACTTGGGTTTAAATTAACTTTTAAACACACACCCACCGTACAAAGAGGTCGGAATGGATAGCCCTTCCTCCCCCAAGGTGATTTCCCACCCATTATGCCTTATTTATTCAATACATAGTTTGTAGGCCCATTGGGAATGATTCCCATTACATGTCCTATAGTCCAAGTGGATATTAAATTCCATTACATAACATGTATGCCCATATTTTTTACACAAAGGCCCACCATTGAATAGTGATACTACAGTACACGAGCTGCTATAGTCCTTAAAACACTGTTGCCATCACTGAAGTTCTTAATATAATTCCAAGAACTGTTACAGTTCCTTCGGTGGTACAATTATTATTTTGATATTATTCTGCTATAGTACCACTACAATACTACTAAAGTATCCTCCACCCAATGGGGTTTGAACCCCCAACCTCGATTTTGTATTATTCAGTTCATACCACGAAGACAAATATGTTATATATGTATATAATATAATATTGATTATTAAATTTTAATAATTATTTTCTATTATTTTATTCATACAACCAAAAATATAATTCAATGTTTATTCGTATGTATGACATACCATCTCCATGAATGGGGAAATTCACTTTTCCATCCCTATCTCTCTTAGATAAAGATATATATATATATTGTGTATATATGATATTTATACCATGAAAAAACATATGGTGATAATGGAACAATAGTAAATATACTTGGACTAGAACTGATGATACCATATATACTTGAAAAACGAAGTAGTTAACACCAAAAAACCTAATATTAATAAAATATTATTCACAAAAAATTGAAAAAATCTTATAAATTTATAACATATAAAAATAATTATATTAATATTGTTAGGATATAAATGAATAAAAGAATTAAATTATTATACAATATATTAGAGCACCTTTGAGTGAATTCAAAAATGTTTTAAGGGATATTATATCAATTCCACTCGATTGAGACATATTTTGTAATATATACATATTTGATTTTTTTGGTGTATATAATATTTATTTTTGGTATTTAACATTAATATAAATTATTTTTGTTAGGAATAATTTTCCTATCAATTTAAATATTTAAAAGGGTTTCTATAATTTCTACTAACTTTTCTTGTGTTTGAATCATCAATCAAGTAGATAATTGTTCAAAGGAAAATTGGTATTATTATTATTTTTATTGGATATATTCTTCTTATTTTTACATATTTCCATTATAATGTCTTCAAAAATCTTCTTATAGTTAAACATTAATTTATCAAAATACATTGTTACCTGTATATTATTTTGAAAAATTCCAAATTATTTTTTTCAAAATGATGTTTGTTTTGATTTTTTTGAAAAAAATTGAATGGACTATTTTAATAACTTATACGATAAGAAATTTTTTTCCCACCGTCATGATATTGGATTGTTTTAACAATTATTTCATTAGTTTTGGATTTTATATTCAATTAAAGTTTATCCATATTATTTGTGAATTTATTTTATTTTAATAGATAATTTTCCAAGTTAAAAAGTAATTTTCCACTAAAAGTTTTTAATTCATTTTTTATGATGTTTTTATTCAACAATAAAAAATTTCCACTTATTTTACACATTCAAGAAAGGTGATATGTTGTAATGATACAATCATTTTAAATATTCACATTATTATGATCATGGAAAATTAAAAATTTCCAAAATATTGATATTCGTTGTATAGTGGATATGATAATTTCTTCAACTTTATACCATTTCTATATATAGATTATTATTTTTAATGTTATTTAATTGTCCATATAATTATTTAAAATCTGTTATTGATAAATAATATTGATATTTTCTAATAAGGAATATTGTTCATGGATTTAATTGATCATTGGATATATTAGGAATGGATTGTAAATGAAGGTACAGGTGATTCCCTAAATTATATAGACCTTTGGTACACCAATAAGTCTCATGAGACAATTCAATAAAATAGATGTAAATGATTTTTGGAATATTCCAAACCATAGTTTAAAACTATATCGAAACAAGTCATTCATTTTATAGTGACCACGATGTGTGAGTACATGATGTCTAATATTAATAACTTTATTCATTACGAATTTATTTCCAATTACCCATGAGATTATAAATTTGAAATTTTCCATGAAATAGGTTTATGATCAAGTAATTGATTAAATAATATATGTTTCCTATTATTAATATTTCTTTATTTATTATGCCTTATTTACTCATGATATTATTCAATGTATATAACCTTTAATAGGAATATCATCCCACCATTTTATTGGTTTCCTTTTCTCAAGGATATGAAGAAGGATATTATGAATAATAATGTGGATACTAGAATGTTTTTATGATATATATATATATATCATATATATCATATATATCATATATATCCAATGTGGAATGGATGTCATGTATGTATCTATTTCATCACGACTACTAAATTATTCAGTAATCTTTGATGTTACTACATGTATTTAGTGCCAATGTAATGAAAAAGACACCGACTCCAGGTTATAGTAATTGGGTATTTTTACACTCTTCATCTAGTGTTTACAAGATCAAATATCAATCACAGTGAACTAGTTTTTCCCATAAAATGATCAAACAAATATTCTGTCCGAGAAAAAGGGTATTGTTTATTTAGAATAACTCAGTTGATTTTCCAGTAATATACATAAAGGGAAGTGTCCTATATGAACTATTTTCTACAAGAATAGGTGTTCCCATGGTGAAAAACATGCTTCTAAAATTCCATTTTCAAATAGATCACCGAACTAAATTTTGAAATAATTAAATATAGATAGTTTCATTCAAAAAAAAGGAATTAATACCATCTATTTCAAGATAATAAATCACTAGAAAACGCTACATATATTACAGATGGAATGATTGGGAATTTATATGGAAACACATTAGAAAACATGATGAAAACTGGAAACAGATCATCACAAATTTATTCCCAATCAATGTGAAAATAAAATAAATATATCACCCTTTCCAAATATTTAATATATTTCAAACCATAATTGACTTTTGGTCTCATTATTCTTGAAAAATATGACACATTCCATCATGAACAATAATTGAGACCCACCGAAGGTAACGATCAAATCTCAACCTTATGTGAAATCACCCATTTTATGATATGAATGATATAAAGTGTCTCAATATCATGAACACTAAATTTATAGGTTATATTTGTTACTAATAGAGAGAAAACACTAAAACTTATTCAAAGACACTGATATCTCTTAATTACATAGGGCATAGAAATATCCATTAAAAATTTCATAAGCATTGTAGGAAGATTCATGAAGTTTATAGTATTAGTCAATATAATTGGTTTTGATACCCAAACATAAAATAAATAATACTTTATAGATGAAGTTATAGTAATAGTACACCATTCTATTTTTATTCCCATATTAGTTTACTCTAGAGAAAATTTATTTTTTTTAAGAAGCTTCATTCAAAATTACTTTAGGTGGAACACCTTAGTTCATGAATCAAATGATTTCACAAAATTTTATAATGATACGACGGAACAATTCATTTATATAGGTAATAAAATATATGATTTAACTTATAAATGTTTCCTCAATCACCACACTTAACATAGATAATGTGGACATGAGTGAAAATCCATTTTAAATTATTATTTATGAAAGACAATAAGTTTTTCCACAAGACTTTATATGGAATTAAAAAAGGTATAGATGAATATTTATCAAAATACACCATGAGACTCATAAAAAATTCACTTTAATTTAGAATAAATCAAATAAATACCACATTATTTATGAAAAATCCTCATAAACCTTAAATTACTAGAATTTCAATCACATCCATCAATGATAAAAACATTTAATCCACATAATAAGATAGTTTCTACTTGAAAACGAGAGATCAGATGTCATGTTGAAGATATTTTTCAAATCATCAAACCTTTTTTACCATTTTTCACTACCTATAGAATAATTGAACATGTTCAACAATGTTTGTTGTATATTTAAAAATGATCATATCCCCATGATGGTTTCTGATAAACTCCATATAATTCACCAACACCATAAATTTTGGATAAAAGTACTTATATTAAAAAAACAAGATGTATTTATTCTACATTCTCTTGTGTGTCTTCACTATCACCATAGAAACCCCTCATATTATGTAATCCCCTTTCTGCTTAAAAGCAACAAATAACATCATTATGAAATTATTAATTTCTAGGAACCCAAAAAGTTTCTAAATATTTTTCAATAAAAAACCATATCAATTATAATTATTTAAACTTTTAATATTATTGGTTTATACCTAATTAACTTCATAGAATGATCTCTATATTTTTATCTATAGGGTTCCATTAAAATATCCCAAATGGTAATTGATATAGGTTTTTATTCTTGATATTGTATATCACGCACCATTATCTCAAAAATATTCTAGTCAAAATGAGGATTCTCTTACAATGGTTCCCCAAAGCCTAGATCCCTTGGTATTTTCAAGCATATCATTAGAGGAATGTTGTAATAAAATATTAATAAGAAACAAAAAAAAACATCAGTAATAATAATTAGATTAAACATGGAAAATAATGAAATCTAAATGTATTTTCCCTAAAAAAAATCCCCAACACCTATGGTGATATAAATCACCATGACGAGTGTTGTCTATAATATCAATCACAACCACCTCCTATTTTCTTAAATTATTTCCTCCCCTGCCTGCCTGAATGGCCCAGAGGCCTTCATTTTTATTGATTTTTGATATCCCCCCTTTCAGGGGAAGAGGGGGAACCCTTACAAGGCCGGTAGGCTCAGATATTACATGGCCCATATGCTCAGGAGATTACATTACACGAAGGTCTTAGGGAATTCAACTAGACTATCTACAAGGAACTGCCCCTCCCCAGCATCTGCATCCGGATAGTAGCTCTCCACCTTAGCATAACTGTCTGGCTAGGGTTCTTGTGAAAGCACAGGCTGGTACCGATGGCATAGCCATACCCTCTCATTCTGACAATCTATTTGGCTCTACACTGGTGAGTGAAACTGCTTTGAATCCTCTTCTCGGGCTACTCCTTTTTTGTAGTTTGTCTGGCCCTGCATTCATGTGGCCTGAAGGCCTTGGGGTGGCCCTAAGGCCTTAAGGTGTCCTTAAGTCCTTGAGAGTCAACTGGCCTTAAGGCCTTGGGTGGATGGAAATTTTTGCAGGACCCAAGGACCAAACCGGTTGCCTGAAGGTCCAGATGGATGAATAGTTCCAGCTGCTACAGTACCAAACATTGCCTACTACAGTACTGCTACAGAAAACCTAATATATTCCTCCACCCAGATTTGATCTCGGGTCTCTTGGATGCACCTAGTGAGTCCTCACAAACTGGGCTGAGGCTCATGTGCATTATTTCCTCCCCTCTTCTAGGATATCTTAGACTGTATACCAACATCATGAAAATATGGTTGAACTCCATTTGATTAGAATTTTTCATGAACCATCCTAGAAAACAAGGAACAATAATACCCAAGTGCATCCTAACAAATACTAAAGGGAATTCCAAACCACCATGGGTTAGTTACTAGAAATATAAATATTTTCAAAGATAAAAGGAATGATTTTGAAAGAAAAAAATTCAAGACACTGTAATGAAAAATAAATAAAACATATTCAGTATAAAAAGCACTCTTTATAGATAATGTAATATAATATAACCAATATATAAAAACCCATAATGGTACATCATCAATTTTCATAAAAACTGTCAAGGAAAACTCTCTCAAATCCTCATGATATAGGTAGATCGTATCTCCACTGATCGCTACCATCACACTAGTACCCACAACTAATGAAATCCCACCACCTCCAAGATGCACTTTCCTATTACCTGTATGAAACATAATAATATCTATAGAAATATGATGGAAATGGTAGGGTGTGATTAAAACACCCCAAAACATCCTCCTAATGTTTTATGACCAATTTCTTAATAACTAAACTAGATCCACTTTTAGAATAATTAACACAATACATGGAAATTCATTTTTATTTTTCTAAATGAATGATTATTTCAAATAAAATATGTTGGGTATATAAAAAAATTTCCAATGAACATTTCACAAACAAAAATATTTAATATAACTTCCAGGATTAAAAGGGTTCCATAAATAATAGAATTTTTAATAAAAAATTACCATGGGAATATTCCATGAACTTTATAATTTTCAAGATATAGTATCATCTTATATCAGAATCATCATCATAAATAAATTATATGTTAATACATCCCTAATTATTAATCCATTTGGATAGTCAATCTACACCTGAGTAGGGGAACCCTCTTGGAAATCCATATCGAATTAGGTTTAGTTAGTGTTATCATCATCAAACAATTTATACGGATTCATAGTGCCTATTTTCTTATCCAAATCAGCCTCTAACTAATTTGTTTCCCATATCATTTGATCAATCAATAAATCATGAGGGAAATAAATAATTTAAATTAAATGAATCCTTTATAATCAAATTTTTAATTTCAAGGTCTACTTTCCTTTTAAATTTAATAACCAAATAATGGATTTTAATTAAATTCATTTATTTCATAAAAACCATTTATTTAAATAAAATCATCTAAAGAATCAACATAAAATAATGTCATTAAATTATTTTTAATCCATAAATTTCTTCAAAACCCACAAAAAAATTTCAATGTCATCAAAATGGGGGATTTTTATAATTTCAATTCCATTATTAAATTAAATAGAAAATAATCTCAAATGACGGTTTTGAAAATTAATTGATAAATCATTTTAACTTCAATAATGAAATTTTATGGTTTTAATTATTGGGGAATATTCATGGAATACCCAACCCTTAATCATGATATAAAAACAACGCCTTCCATGGTAAATTCCAATGGTGAATGAAGGCAAATGAGATCAAGGAATGAAATTGAGAATCCATATCTATATAAACAAGTATTATTTCCATCAATAACTTGGTGATCAATAACTCTATATAAATTATAGGAGGTATAATCGGGGTATATGAAATGATATGAGATTGACATAAATGAATGGAATCATAGGTCCTTTTATTTTCAAGGAAAATATGTTTTAGGAGTCAAATTCACTTCTTGAGATCCATCAATGAAAATAGAATCTTTTTAAGGTCGAATGGGGGTGATTAGTGATTAGAATGATGGTATTATGTTTTTTAATTAATGTTTTAGGTGATTGTAGAACAACATATAATGAACCATACATCACATACATATATAACACATCTTAATAAATAAATATTAATTTCATAAAATAATTATTCACTCTAAAATCATATAGTCTTAGCGCCTTTTGAATTTTGGAAACATAAAAAAATTTATAAAATTATCGCATTATTTTCTCCATAACTAACACCCTTATTTTAAAAAAAAACAAATTCCTTTATATATAACATGGTGAAAGTAAAAAAACAAAGGGCTATATTATATTATCATTGAAATTAAAAAACGAAGATATCAATGATCAAAATCACGAGTCATGTCATATTTCTTGGAAGTTCCTATTATTTGAATCATAATGGAATCAATGTACATGATCCATGGGAGTATAAAATTAGTATAATATGTATGATTATGGAATACATGTAATTATCAAAAATCAATTCATTAGTCATAATAGATTATTTCCAATACTATCATAGTGGAATGGGTTCCCTCCCCCTACCATTGTAGAAGTTAAGGATGACTCCAAATGAAATAATAGTGTAATGTGTCCCATAATAAAATAGATTAACTCCCCATTTCAGTTCTGTTAATCTCATTAGATATCAATCATTACATAATTAATTACAGGGATATATAGGTACCACACTTCCTTGTTTATAACATGACCATTGTCCATTATAATAACATAACCACCATGTTTCATTATAATGTAACCACCATTAAGGTTACAAAATAACCAATATCCTTAGTTATATTGTAACCACCATTATTAGTAAAATATAACCACCATCACATAATGAAATCAATGAATATGTGTTCCATATGATGATAAATTATTTATTATAGAATCAAATTATTACCTATTCTTTATAAAAAGCTATCATAACTTTTCTATCAAATACTTATAAAAACCCTATGGAAAATAAATTGGTTTCAAAAAATATCAACAATAAAAACATTAGAAGTATAATAGAATAATAATAATTTTATCATTGGATCCTACCCCAAGTAAATAATAATTAACATCAATGGTTTTATTATATATTAATATTCCATTAAAATCTCACTGAAATATTTCTTGAGGAAAATAAAAATTCTATTTTAAAAAATAATTTTGAAATAAATATATTCTATAAAATATCATCAATTTTTTTAAATATTTTATTTGATGGTTTTAATGAAAACATAAAAAATTAGTGGTCTTGGAAGTAATAAATTCTATTCATGTCATATTAGTTAAAAGAATGCATTAAATTTTCATTTTTGGTAAAAAGTAAAAAAAAAAATCTTTTTGAAAAAAACTTTAAAATGGGAAATATGAATTTATAAAATGATATAATTATTTTAAAAACATTAATTAAATTATTTTTATAGAATATAGTTATGTATAAAAAGGAGTTCACAACCAATGATATAAATGAAGTTGATATTATATAAGAATATATTTATATCTTTTTAGTTCCTAAAGAGAGTCAAATGAATGAAAAATATGTGTTTTAAATAAATAACCATAGAAGAATAAAATTCATGACTTTATTGATATGTAAATCATAATATTTTAAAATTATATAAATAATCATAAACAATACTGAAATACAATGATATTTTTACAACCATCTATTACCGCATTTGTCAAATTTTAGTCATAACCCATTAAAGAAAGAACCTTATAGGGATATTTATAACTATTATTTTTAATGGGAATAATGATAAAATAAATTCATGGAACGTATATACACTAAGAACCACAATCCTCGGAGCATCATCTTTCCCACTCCCCCATTGCGGATAGGGATTTCTCAGGGCTTGTTTTCCATTTCTCCTCCAACCAAGTTCGATCTTGTGGTGGCTTCGTCTAGTTTTGCTTTGGCATAGGCACGGGTTAGAGATGGTTCGGCAGTGGAGTGCTGGCATGTTTTAGAGGTTTCCCTGGCTGTTCTGGGTGACATCCTGACCCGAGGAACTATTTCTCTACTCATTTAGATGTGTCTCATCCCCTTCGGAATTATAGACTTGACGCGGGGCTTGGATCAGCTAGACTCGGATCTTACAACGTCACGTAGAGTAGTTTGTATTTGGCTCCTCGAATAGATCATGCGCATTCAGGTGGGGTCTATGGAATGCAACCACAGTGTTTAGATATTTATTTGAAGAGGATCACATGGGGGAGGTACTGGTTCCTGAAATTTTTTGCATGTTTCGAAACATTGTGGTTAGATGGTTTGTTTGTGTGTGGTCGATTTCACCGGTGTCTCCCTATCCTCCTTGGTTAGACTCTACCTCATCCTGCGGATGTGTAGGGTTGTCTCCAAATAGCAGCAGGACTGTCCTCTGGTGGTTGTTATGGTGATCTGTGGAGGTTCAATGGCACTAGGTCTTGGTTCGAGATCTGTAAGTGTTGAATGATTTGACTGCATGGACATGCTTCAGAGGAGGACTCAAGGTTGTGTTGTGGTTACCTATGGAGAAGGGTGCAGCTTTCAGATGGCCTAGTATTCCTCACTCTAGTTTCTTCATCTCCCTTTCTGGATGTGCTCCTTGGGTTCTTCTGGCATCACTAGAGGGTTTGGGTGAACTTAGACTGGAGTCCACCAACGAGTTTGTGTATTTGGGATGGTGTCCACGGTCGCACCCGTGTGTGTTTGAAGATACCGGTTCCGTGGTTTGTCTAGATTTTCTGATGTTCATTTTTCATTGTTCATAGTACCTTGGCCATATCTAGACTTTTTCAAATCCAACTGTGAAGGTATTTCAGTATGAATGCTTGAATGGATTTTAATCCCTTATGCTTGAATGTTTTTTGTGGTGAATCCTTGTATTTTTTTGTGGGGAAGTGGTGAAGTGGTGATGTGGTGATGTGTTGATGTGGTTATGTGGTGAATTGGTGAATTGGTGAAGTGGTGAAGTGGTGTTATGGTGTATTGGTGTAGTGGATAAGTGGTGAAGTGATGATGTGGGGAAGTTATGCTTGGTTTCTCACTTTTTCCTCAAAGATAGTTTCATAAAAATAAAAAACAATTTCCAATGGAATTATATACAGTATAAAAAATAACGTAGTTGTGGATATGGCATTTGTCCAATTGAAATAACTGTGATAAAAAAATTCATTTCCACTTGGGTAAATATAGAATTATGAGTGAAAGTAAAGTGTACAATAAATTTAAACATTAAATATCATTAAAATATAAATATTATTGATATAAAATATAAAATAGGTAGTATACATACCACAAAAGTGAAATGAGTTGTGAATATGGTATATGTCTTAATGAAAAAAAACTAGGGATTGGAAATTTTTACCTTAGGTCCAACTTCTTTTCTACACATTTGATCCAATTATTTAATAAATATAGATATTATTTAAATATATTATACTAACATAATGATATATATCATACCTTATATTTTTTTACTTTTAATATTTTATCAATATTTTTTATAACTTCTCTATTTAAATCACCATTCTAAGTGATATCTATATTTTTTATGTGTGCTCTAATTGGGTAATTTTAGTACATGTATTTTGATCAAGGTTTTATATTCACAATAAATTTCAAATATTTAAAATATAATATAATATATATATATATATATATATATATATATCCATAAAATATAGATATATAAAAATGAAGTACAACGTTCATTGAGACCGTAAGCTGTACATACCCATGAGCAATGTTTCCATTTTTGATGGATGGAAATAATGAAGTGTAAATAATAAATAAACATTACAGAATAAATATTTTATCCCATATAAAATATATATTAATTAAATAAATCATTATTAACATCTATATGAATCATAAATGAAAAACGAATCACATCACTTCACAGAGGTGGTAGTCCAAATATACACACATATGCATAATCGATGTTGTCATTTTCCAACAGTTTGGAAAGTAAAAATATAGATATTATATTACAATTACAGATGTATAATTATTTCATATGTATTATATATAACATTAAACACATCATTATACTCGTCCACAAAATATGGTGATGAGAAATGAATTATAGGATACATAGAGATGGTAAGTCCTACATTCACACGAGCGATATTTCCACATCCCATTTTATGAATCATCATGAATAAATAATGTTATGTAATCATAATTTCATTTAGGTATTTTTAGAATACTAAATTTATTTTTAATTAATAATATTAAAAATTTATAGGAGGTTAAGTAAAAATTAAAAATAATTTGACCAATTAATGCAATTAACTCTTCTTCAAAATAAGACATTTATATATCCTATTAAGGGATGTAGGGTTGTAATTTTTGGAAGAATAAAACCTCTAGAATATATATAATTAATTTGAGTAAGGATTTTATATTGCATTATCATGCTATAAGGCCATTAGTTTTGTGAAATAATATAATGTATGTGTTCCCATTTAAAATTTAGGGGATGTGAACTATTGGAATTTGATAAAATATTAAAATATATAAAATAATTTCTCCATCTAAATGAATCCAAATAGACGATTAATGGGTGTGGGATAACATTTAATATCAAAATTTATCACTATCTCTTTCTTTCATAATTTTATAAAATTTATGTAATTTAATAAAAATTATTTTTGAAAAATAATATTATTTGTAATTTACACACTATTAATTTAATTTGACTAAAAGGAAATAAATAAAATGCATTATTAGAATATAATTACTTAAAATAACACTAATTTGTCATATTCATCTAAAACATTAGACTAACACACGAACTCAATCATAATATATTACTTTTCATATTTTTAATATTTTTATATATTTTTTTATTGCATAAATAAACCATCAGTGTTTCATAAGTAGTTACGATCATTATATTATTTCTAAAAATAAGTAATAATTTTTATTAATGAATAAAATTTTTTATTCTCAATAAATAAATTTATTTTCATTCATTACATTTCCCTCAATATGCACACACTATATAAACTAAAAACCAAGTGAGTGATATGGTGTAACAATTGTTTATTTAATAAATAAAAAGGTCATTTCATTCATAAATTTTCCATTAAATAGCTCCATTTTCTCCTATAATGATTGGTGTCTAATAATATTCGACTAATAATAAGATGATAAAAATATTATGGTCTTATCATAATTTTTCTATCTAGAATAAACTAACTTAATCTTTACCAAGGTGATAATTATAACCACGAAATGTTTTCATATTGAAAAAAAAAATAAAAGGAATCAACTTACAAAATATAAAACTCATAATTAAAAAAATGGAATAAATTTTTAAAAATTAAATTCATACATGTGTCAGAAGTTAATTTCAAAATATAATTTCAACAATTGATGAAAATCATTTTTTTAGAAAAAAACATTCACATGCATAATATTTGGATTATTATTATCTATTTCATAGAAAAAAAATTAAATCAATGTTAAAATGCTTTATTTATAATATCAAATATAAATTTCATTAAAATAAATCACAAATAGTTATAAGTTAAATTTATTTAAATAAATAAATTCTGAAAAAAAAAATTTAGTAGAATTCCTTTTAACATATAAAATTAATTTTATAATAAATCCAAACCTAAAATGGATTCAAATGATCATAATTAAATTTTTTATATATAATAGTAAATTTTTTACATTGAAACCATTTTAAATCAAAAATTAACTTTTTTTCATTCCTGGAACAAAAAGATATAGTTTAAAAAAATATTATTATTTATTAATATTCACTGTAAAATCGATCCTTTTAGAAAATACTCAAAAATTATTCATAAGATAATTTTAATATGGGGATTTCAAAAATTATATTCATTTTATTATATTTCTAATATTTGTATATATTAATCACAATAATTTCTATAAAAGCATTAAAAAACTATATGATAAAAATATATTTATAAATAATAAAAATAACTTTACTAAATATTGAGAGGTTATTTACTATGTATTTATAAAAAAGTTATATATATTTCATAAATTGGTTGGTCATATTAATATCCTTGAATTTAATGGTTAGTTTATAAATGGAATATTAATTAATATTTTATCAATTTATCTCTGTTTTTTGAACACGGAGTTTTGTGTATCGTAAGCTGTCAAATAAAATAAATTTAATTAAATAAAGTTTTTCAAAAACTATATGGGTGTAAAATTCTACACCCAATTAATAAATTCGAACCCCATAATATTGAAAATTATCTTGGTAGTCATGGTTTTCATATTTTAACAATCCTTTGTTGAAATGAAAAATTGTAAAAAGGGTTAACAAAAATTCTCTATAAGAAGTGGGAATAGAAGTATGAATGTCGCCAAAACACTAGTTTTACTAATAGTATAACATCAGTGGGAAGTGAAAATATGGATATGGAAGAGAAAAATAACACAAATGTAATAAAAATAGTGATGAATTATATGTTCAATAGAAAGATAACATCCTAAAAGACATCAATTATTGAGGGGTTAAATAACTATCCAATCATCATAATTTAATGTTATGTATAGTGTTTTTTTCTTAATATCCATTTCCAATAGTCGAGGAATCCCTATACCATCAGGAATAATAATATAAGAAAATATACATAATTGAAAAGTTTAATTTCATTTATTAATAAATTTGCACCATTATCTAATTTGTTTCTCCAAATAAATGATTATATGAGACAAATTTATTTTTATTAAAGCATTATAATAAACTTCTAATATACTGAAAAATGTATATAAAAATATTCCCTCTCACTTTAGGAATAAAAAAGTTATCACAAGGTAATATATTTTCCAAAATTTATAATCACTCAATTGAATAAATAATACATTAATATATAAATTACTAACAACAAAAAACAATGTTTGATTGAATAAAAATAACTACATACAAAATTACTTCAATAAACTTGTCATTAAATATTTTTTAACATCAAAGACTTTTTCAAAACAATTAACATTTATCTTGAATAAATTAGTTTTACTTGTACCGAAAAATCTTTCATATCAAATAACCTATTAAACCTCAGCGCTAAGAGAAATCTCTCAAAATATCATTAATAATCATGATAAACTGCTTCATAATATTTTAATATGGTGAACATCACCTAAAATTTCATGAATAAAAAATAGATACAAATCTGAAATGTAATCCTTAGATTGAACACAAATATACCATAAAAGGTTTCACTTCCAATGAATCACTTTTTAACTATTATAGTTATCTATATACTATTATTCAATATATCATGACTAAATTAACATGAAATTATAAGATACCCCATAGGGTTATTTGGGCCTCAGAAGATTATTCTTATTAAATTCCTCCAAATCACCTAAAAATAGAATAACATACAAAATAAAAAACGGGGTGTTGATGCCTTTTAACTTGATAAATGAATATAAAATTATAAAAGAATAATGGTATCAAAAATAATTAAGTTAACATCACACTAATATATATATATATATATATGTGTGTGTGTGTGTGTGTGTGTTTTCTTCCCCAAATTTCAAAAAATCCTCATTTTTAAAATAATTTTACAAACTTTTGATAATATTTCATGAATGAAAATGTTAAATATTCAACATCAATAATGACATAAAGAACTTTTTTGTCGAATAATAAATTTCATGGTCTCCAATATGATCCGACCATTTTCAATCAACTCTTTATCCCAAATGAATATTTTGTCCAAATTGTAATGTTTAACGATCCTTATAAGTTAAATTATCCTTATTTTTAAAATAACATTGAAATAACTCTTCTTTAATTTTTTTCTTGAATTCCAATGAATAAAAATTTAATAATTTTACATATTAGATCGTAACATGGTATATGATTTTACCATTGGATTTGTAAATTAGCCCATGAAATCCCCATATTAGCCAAATAAAAGATATTTAATAGTAAATGGTACATTTTTTATCTTCATTTCCCTCCATCAAACTCATCATTTTTATAAATAAAATTCTTTTCTATATGCACATCATTTACACATATAATACATCCTATTTTTCCATTGTGAAATTAAATTGAGTGATTCTTCCCATATTATCTATATATAATAAGTAGAATAATTGTTTCATTATAGTCTCTACCACCCAAACTCTTAGTAAACTCAATCCTTCTATTCTTATATGATTATAAGGTTTATTAATGTGAATATTTTTAATTATACATTTTGATAACTAATTATTGATAATCAAAAGGTTTCACATTCCATATCTCATTTCATTTTGATGCTCATGAGGACAATTATCCTATTGTCCATCATATTTATTATGAATCATCATAGTTCAATCCATTGAGTAAAAACAAAAATAAAAATGTGATAAAAAAATTTATATTGAGGAACCATGAAAATTCGTTTAAAAGATATAAAAATAAAGATATGTCCATTATTATTTCTGAAACAATAGGTTTTTTTAGGTTATCTATGATCATTAAAAAAATATTATATTATTTTAATATGTTTAAACATATATATAGTTATGAAAAATGTTTTCTAATTCTAGTTTTCAATTGATAATTGACTTTTTTCCAAATATTAACTATTACAACCCAAAAATTTTCATACAATAATATCAAAAAATAATTGATGAATATTAATTACATAATATAAGTAACCACACAAGAATAATATAGGTTTAGTTCCTTCGTAAGTATGGACACATACAAAAAACATGTTTATAAGAGTATTTCATTATGTTCTTCATAAGTGCCAAACATTTGATACATAAAATTCATAAAACCATTCATCATAACTTTGGGAAAGAAAACATAATAAAGGGTTATCTTAGATTCTATGTAAGAAAAAATATGGGGATATCAATGATTACATAAGAAAAACATTAGTATATATTTGTGATAACATGAGCTTGTCCTTTAAAAATAATAACCTATAGGGCATTAATCATAATATTGAGTGATGGGATAATTCATTGTAGTTCATAAGTTAAAAATAATAACTTAATAAAATTATATGATCCATGAAAGAATAATAATGTATTGTAATATATATTATTTTCATACACATAAGCATTTATAACAATTTTTTAGTAATCAAGCCCCATTTTTTGAGGACTATCATAGTGGAATGGGTTCACTCCCCAAACCATAGCATGAGTCAAGATTCAATCCCAAAACTATTATAGTAAAAAAATTCACTTAATGAATAGTGTTAAATCTCTATTAGAATACTTTTTTATCTCATGAGAAATCAATTGTTTTCCAAATGAATTATAAGATGATTTAGAACCCAACTCATATTTTGTTATTATGTGTGCACCGTACTTGGTTATGACATAACAACCATCCTTGGATATAACATAACCATGAACCATGGTTATAACATTTCCACAATTCCTGGATATAACATAACAACTATTATACATGGAAATCATACATCTGTGTGCCACATATGTAAGTAAATAATGTTAAATAAGTGTTAATTTATATAAAAGAAGTTTTTATCATAATTAATAGTAAAATTGGATAACTAAGTGTTAATTATAATTATAAGGTTTATAATATAACAAAAACATGTCAAAAATATATTTATAATTATATTACATCCTTATCACATATTATATTTTAATACATTTAATTTTTTTGGAATTTGGAATAAGATTACATTTATTATAAATTAATATTTTTCAAAATTCCAAAAGTTCCCCTCTCCTCAATTATAAAGAGAACCTCCTCCATAAATTAATCACATAACAGTGAGCATTATATCATGACAAAACTATATAAAATTATATTATCCAATTATTTATCCCCATTATAAAGGTTATGGTATTATCAAAAGACCAACTCTATAGTCATATAGAGGAGATCTAAAGGATCTGTTTCTAAGAAGATGTAATCTCTAAAATCTATCACTCCATATTTATAGTATTCTCAACCTATTATAAATCTAAGATATATATCATAAAACAATAAATTCATAACCCTAAATATTCTGAAATTTTATTATTATAACGAACCCATCACTATCGAACAGAAAATGAACCTATCGCTCGTGTGTACGTACAACTTACCACCTCTACGTAGCCATCGAATTAATTTTTCATCATCATCTTTTATAAGTTAGAATAATGAAATGTCTAATATTTATATATGATATTTATTACATAATTACAGTTCTTTAATTATAATATATAATATAATTTTATTTCTTTTAATATTAAAATAAAATAAAAAGAACATTCATGTGTACGTACGACCCAGTGACTATATGAATGGTATATTTCATTTCTATATTTTAAATATTATTATAAATACTTATTTAATGAATATACATGAAATTTATTCCATTTTTTTATTATTTTTATGATGAAATTAGGATATATGTAATAGGACCAAAAATATTAAAAATTAAAACACATGCGAAAACAAATAGGTTATTACCAAAAACATAACTTTAACAAGGAAATTTTTAATAAATGGGTAAAAAAGGTGATAATTAAAATATATATGGTATGATATATTGAATTAGGTACTATAATAGGTTTATAATAAAAATATATATATTATACATGAGTTTTTCAAGACTATGATGACAGTCAAGGCATAAGGTAAAATATTTCTTCCTCACTTTTAATTCTGTTGAAATGTGGCTTATACACTACTTGTTTATTTTGTGTGGTGTATATAATGAACATGAATGTATATTATTGTAATTGTTTTAAATATTATGGTGTTTTAATATCCTTATAATTTTCTTTTTTATGGAAAATATGATTATACTAATTAACTTTTAAGGTTTAATTTCAGAATATCATAATCTCTTGATATTTCTTATACATAAGTATTCATATGAGAATATTAATCCTCCATGTACATGGTTCATAAAAATATTTTCAAATATATTTTATCTATTCTTATACAATTTTTATATTTTATTTTCTATATGCCATTTTCTAATAAATTCTTTTTTAAGGAATATTTTTTCTTTTTCCTAATGAGGTACTTTATGACTATTCTGGAAAAAGTATAAGAGTAATGTTTTTATCTTATATTGAATAAATATATTTTTATAATTTCAGGATGCAAGAATTATTTTATTATTCCCTTAAAATATTTCAAATTTATTTTCAAAGAATTTTGTTTCTATTATAATTTAACATCATTTTAAAAAAAGAAAACATTTTCAAAGAACAAAGGATGTTTTCCTCCATAAGTATTTTCAAGAGATCTCTATAAATTATTCACTGATTTAAAATAAGATTATTTTTTGTTACATTCGATTTATTAGGGGATATTTTTCATGGATATAATCATTATTATTTCTATGGTTGGTCGATTTCTATGATGCATTTATATTTATGAAACACATTTCTTTTCTATTGTTATGTTAAAATTGAATGATGTTTATGAAACCCATTTATTTTTATGGTTTCTAATATGATTCGTGAATTATATTCTTATGGAAAACATATGAATGACTATCATTGCGTGATGGGGGAATATATCTACCTATAATTAATTTTATAGGGTTTTATATATCATGAGATAGATAGGAGTATAATGAGATGTGAACTCAATTCAGTAATATATGAATAGAACTTGAGTAAACTCGATTAAATAATTCCTAGATAGAATGTGTAGTGATACTGGTTCAGTAAGGTGAATTTTCCTAAAATTATTGTCTTGGAAATGGTCTTTTACTAATATAGAAATTATTTGTTATGCCTATTTGTATTACACCATTTTATTTATTATGATACGATTTCATGGATTATATTCATTGATTATATATGGACTTCTATGATTTGTTCCATGAAACGATATCATGATGTTTTATATTCATGATAAAATTTTTAAAAACATTTTTCATGTTCTTATAAACATATTCTAATATTATCTCCCTTGATTTACCTTTACTAAGAACCTGAGCTAACCATTTTCTTATGTTTCCTTTCCCCAGGTTATTAAGGAAGATTTTAAATATGATTACTAAATAAGAATCTCTTAATGGAATATGTTGAAGATAATTCACATAATTATAATTATTTGTTCCATTTATTGAAAAAGAATAAACTATTATGGTCCTCGAGCTTATTTTTATGTAAATTAATGAATTTTCCTTTAAAAATATGTAATATTTATGTACATTAAGCCTTGGTTTTGATAATTATATCATCCAAAACTATACATACATAATAATTCAAGGTATGTGCATAAGACCAATGGATATAATGAAAAATACATGTAATCATAGGTGGTATTTTATTTAGCATCTATCTCACGAAAATTTCAATGATCATGAAATAATCTTAAGAACATATTATCTCACCTAATAATTATAGAATTTGTACTAAGATTGGTCATTGTAAAACCCAATGGAAGATACCTCCCATCCAAGCTCATAAAAATTAGATTCATAAATAACACTTCAAATACATGATTCAATTTCATTAATTTTTTAAACATATTTTATAATATTTTAACTACTATTTTTAATAGCTAATATAACATCTCTATTGTAGTGGTTAATTTTACAATTTTCATTATCAGGTATTATGGTGTAGTTTTTTCTTTTCCTTTTTTTGTGGAATATGTTATTGAAAATAATATTTCTTGAATGTTAATTTAATAATAATTTTTCTAGGGAATTTCATTCTATCATCCACTTAAATAAATTTTATCCTCATAAATTTTATTTTCTAATAAAAATTAAAAGATTTAAGGGATCTAAATGATATACCTGATTTATGATATAATTTATAAATATATATTAACTTTACAAATAATGGAAGCATAAGTTTTTAATATTAGGTGTTTCCATCATATTTATTTTCTCAAAATATACTAATTTTAATTATCCATCATGATTTGGTATCTAGAATCATATAATAGTATTATTTTTATAGGTAGTTAATCACTATCCTCGTATTTTTAGATGATCATAGGCTATTCTGAAATATGAAATATCATTTCTCTATTATGGTAATTCATATTGAGTCTATAGAAAGATTGATAGAGAAAATATTTTCAATTAATTTATATTGAATATCACTGTTTTAAATCCCACCAAATTGTTACTTTAAGATTAATTACTGCATTTTTATGATATTGGTAATATTTTGAGCTTAATAGTAAAAAAGGCCCATTTCGGATTTTTAAATATTTAAAATTATTTTAGTAGTTTGGCCATAAAAATTTCTATACTAAAAAAAATTGAAAAAATATTTCTTTTCCTGAGTCTACACATTCAGGGATTCATTTCATACTTTTAGACCAAAAGCAGAATTAGTCATATGGAAGCTCAAAAGAAGCTCCCAATTTGAAGCATGAAAACTGTTTATAGATCTGTCATGTTTTGCTATGGGGACCCTAACTCATTCTTGGTGTGCCCTATTATTGTGGAAATCAGTGGTTGGACGCTCAAGGTGTTTCAGAACATATTTTATAAAGGGAAGGTCGCGCTAATTGTCCGTTTTAAGGGCCATTAAAGCATCCTAATCCAGAGTTTTTCAATTTGAAAAGTGTGAGTGGACAGAATCTATTGTGAGAGTAAAATGGGCATAACTCTCAAAATACTTTTCCCAATCAGCTGCGATTATTAGGGCAAACACTCAAGATAATTATGAACAACATTAAAGAAGTGTTCCATGCATGAAGAGGTCATTTAATGGGTCTAAAACGTGTCATCATTCGAGAGAGAAATTCTGGAAATAAAAGGAGGAGAGCTCCTCCCTCTCAAAGAATCCCATTCTCTGTACCATTCATTCTGGGACACCAAAAAGAAGAACTGTTCGACATTATTTCTTTTATTTCTTTTATTTTATGTAGTTTTTAATACCTTCTTCTTCCCTATTTATCTCTATTACCCTTACCAGGGTGGGGTAAACATTTTGAATGATTGGAGGAAGGTAGGTTTTCTATTTTTAAGGCTTGAGTTCTTGGATGTAATTGAATAAATTTATTTCTTCTTCAAAGTTGTTTCCAATTTCATATTGTGTATTTTATTATCATGTACTATTTTTCTTGAATTTTAATTCCATTATTGATTTTTGACTTGGTAAAATAATCAGTATCTCCTTCCATTAATTTTTGATTTATATACGATGGAATAGACCGAGGGTTAGTGGTGAAGTACTCGACGATCTTCAGTACTTGCAAAAGGGTTTGTGAATGTTATTTATTGTTTGGGATAAACAAGTCCCAATCGGGATTGACTATTTCAATTAAGGATATTGAATAAAACTATTTTTCACATGGAATTAGAGTTGACCAAATTGAGATCTTGGTAAGGTTTTCTCTCACCATTATAATTTCACCAAAGAAGTGAGTGGAAACGAATATGGAAACTCACTTTAATCAACTAAGAAGAAGAGGCTTGAATTAAAGAGAAAATGGATAGAATTACAATTGGGAAACCGACCCCGACCTAATCAACAATTTTAATATCGTAGTTTTTTAATCATTTCAATTTAAATTATCTTTTCAATCATTTGAATTTCTAAAAAAACACCCCATTTTTAACCTAATTTAAAAGCGACAAACTATTTTTGTGTGAACCCCTATTTCGGAGACTTCCTAGGGTTAATCACTAGACTACACTAGGGAATATAAAAATAATTGTTTTTCAACACCCTATGACAGGCATGCATCAAATATGGCATCGTTGCTGGTGAGGAAGTTCCATGAACTTATTATAAATATATGACTCTTTTCAAATTAAAAAACATACAAAAATATTTTGTCATGTTGTTTTCAAATGACTATTTATTTAATTCTTCAAAAAATTACCCACCAATAAATGACCCAATTATTGACTCAAACTTTTTCAAGAAGGATGTTGTTTCTTCTATTGTTTGACAGGTGATGTTATTTTGGGAAACAATAATGAGAGGAAAACATTTAAAAAATTCATAAATGGACTATGGGAGGACATGAACAACGAAGTTTTTGATGCGATGGCCCAAAAGCTCACTAAGTTCTCCCAATACTTTCATGAATTTTATGAAGTTTCAAAGGTCCAAGAAGACCCCCCCCCCATTAGTCATCCATGATTTTTCTATAGAGATCCATGATATATTGGACACTGACTAACTAGCTCTACCTGGTACTACTCAACTATGATAGGTGTTGTCCATTGAAGATGATATTTTAGATGAACAAACTCAGGGAGATAAACTTTTCATAAAATCATTATCTTTAGACATTGTTGAAACAGAATTGGGTATTAACACCCCTTGTTTTAATTTTTCAGACTCATCCAATACATGTATTTCCTTAGAGGAAGATGATGAAAAAGAAGATTCATCTAAAGTGGAACATCTAGAGCTCCCTGAACTTGTTGAATATTTATTAGAGGATGTTAAAGAGGATATCAAAGTGGATTTTTCTGAGGAAATAGAGACCCAATTATTAGAAAATGAAAGGGAGTAATTTGATATTAACACATTATGCTTTAATTTTGTTCAAATATAATTACATTCTAACATTCCTTTTGATTTTTATTATTGAATTAGTGTACCATGAACAACCACCAGAGCATAAAGAGAATGTTACGCAAGTGGAAACCAAGAAGGAATAGGATTCATTCATTATCCATCCCCCACCTTTCAAGTATTATGTAATTCTCATAGGGGTGGATTTTTTGTGCTATATACTTTGAGTCCTCAACAAAAAGGAAGATTTGTATACTATAAAGAAGAATTTTTATTGGTTCATGATCAAGAAAACTCACCCACAATCAGATTGGGAAAAAATTATTAGAACTACACCTCTAGAGGCAGTCAAAACCCAGGGCTCACTTGGGGGATTAATCCATGATTTATCCTTATTTTCTTTTTCATTTTTTATTTTAATTTCTTTTACTAAATTTCTTATGTTATATTTTTAATATTTTAGGTTTTCAAAGAGAAACACTTAGGGGCTTAACTCAACGTTTCATTGCCAATAAGTCAGGTTGTACATCTTCTTTACATTTTCTTACTTACTGTGATACATTTTAAAATATGCTTACATGTTTAATCCATTTTAATTCACTAATGACACTACATAATTTACGTGTGGAGGATGTAAACTTTCAAGTTTATGGTTTTCATCTTATGTTTGGTTTAATATTTTCTTAAAAATGAATTTTTTCAGATATTTGTGTTTTTATTTTTGAAATGTAGTGTGTTTTCAAAACTTTTGAGTTAAAATTATTATCATTTATCTTTTTGTAACTGATTTCAATGATTGAACACATTTATTTCATGAAACCGAGAATAAATGAATGCTGAAATGACTTTGTTTCAAGTTCAAATATTTTTTAATTTAATGACAAGAACAATTATTTTTTAATCCCAAGACATATTTCACTATCTATATCTTTGAAGTCAATTTTCTATGAGGGTTTTGAACCATTTTTGTCATACTCATTTCATTCGCCTCATTTATTGAGAGAACCATATCATGCTTTCATTAACCAGAATTTGATTTATTCCATTCTAAACATAAGGGTTTGCAGTACATGTGTCTAAAATGATTGATCATTTATTTGGTTTTCCGAACCCTTTTCAAAATAATAACTTTCTTATGGCCTACCCTAAATTAATCATTATATCCCCTATAATCCATGAATATCCTATTAGGTTAGCCACATTACAAGCCAATTTTCCCTATCCAACCTTCTCTTGAAGTGATATTGTGTGATCCAGTTGAACTTAAGTGGGGGGGGAAGTCTTATGGCGTACTAACTCATTTGCTGATACTTTTGGTGGAATATAAAATGTTGAAGAGATGATGTCTCTACTGAAGATTTCATTTTGTTAAAATGTGTGCCTTTCTGGATCATTCATGGTAAAAGAAGTTGTGCCTCTCTAGAGATTCCAATGTAGAAAGAAATTTGTGCCTATCTGGATCTTTCCTGAAAACATATATGTTTGAGAAAAAAAAATTTCTGGTAAAATGCTAAATATAATTAACTTTCAATGAGTTCTCATGATGATGAAGTCTATTTTCTATAATGTGGAAGATACGGAGACCATTCATGAGTGAAAATTAGAATCTCGCAATTTTGATTCACAAAGAGCCAAGACCTCCTTTTTCGGCCTCAGAATTTTTAACATCTAAATCCTACCAACCAGAAGCCAGAGAACAGCCCTGAAAAGTCCTCATGAGAAACACATGTCTTTGACTCACACCGAGTGGAGAAGTATAACTTTATCAAGTCTATGATGACTCTTGGGTGAGTTTGGATGAGAACATCCTTGATTAACATTTACATTTGTGAGATTAGAGAAAATTTATGTGTGGTAGGTGTTTTGTGCGTGTGGGATATGAAATGAAGTGTAAATATAATAAATAATATAAAAATGGTTAACTTGAAATAATTTTCTTTGATGAGGCATTATATCTTGTTATTTCTTGGTATTGATTTGGTAGATCTCATTGGTATATGTTTTGGATTTGATTTGATTTGATTTTGATGTTTACTGGTCAAGGAGTCCAAGTTCTATGTGTGGGGAATTAATAGAGAAAATATTTTCAATTAATTTACGTTGAATATCACTGTTTTAAATCCACCAAAGTGTTACTTTAAGAAGAATTAATGACTTTTTTAAGATATTGGTAATATTTTGAGCTTAATAGTAAAAATGGCCCATTTCAGTTTTTTAACTATTTTAAATTATTTCTGTATCTTGGTAATAACATTTTATACACTAATCAAAATTTAAATATTCTTTTTTTTCCAGAGTCTTCACATGCAGGGATTCATTTCATCCTTTTAGACCAAAATCTAAATTGGTCATATGAAAGCTCAAAATAATCTCACATGTTGGAGCATGAAAACTGTTTACAGATCTGCCATGTTTTAGTGTGGGGTTCATACCTTATTCTTGGTGGGACCAATTGTTGTGAAATTCGGTTGGTGGACGCGAATGGAGTTTTGGAACATCTTTTATTAAGGTAAGACTTCCGAAATTGGCCATTTTAAGGGTCATTAAAGAATCTTAATCCATTGGTTTGGGGTTTGGAATATCTGACTGGACAGAATAAATTGTGAGAGTATGACATTCATAACTTTTGCAATACTTGTCCAACTCCATTGAGATTTTGAGGGGAAACTTCCAAGACAATTATGAACAGAATTAAAAAGGGTGAAATGCATGAAAATATAATTTAATGAAACTACAACACGTAAACATTCATGAGACAAATTCAGGCTATAAAATGAGGAGAGCTCCTCCCTCTCAAAGCAACCCTTTCTCCATCCCATTCCTTCTGGGACACCAAGAAGGAGAACTGTTCGGATTTCATTATTTTATTTCTTTTCATTTACAATTTTTTTTAATTCCATCTTCTTCCCGATTCATCTCGATTACCCTTACCATGGTGGGGTAAACATTTTGAGTGATTGGGGAAGTGTAGGTTTTCTATTTTTTAATTATTGAGTTCTTGGAAGTAATTGAATAAATTTATTTCTTCTTTAAAGTTGTTTTCAATTTCATATAGCAGATTTTTTATCATGTATTATCATTCATGAATTTTAATTCCATTGTTGATTTTTTGACTTGGTAAAATAATTATTATCTCCCTCCACTAATTTATGGTTTATATATGATGGAATAGACCGAGGGTTAGTGGTGAAGTACACAATGATCATCAGTACGTGTAAAAGGGGTAATGAATGTTCATTATTGTTTGGGATAAACAAGACCCAATTGGGTATTTCTAATGTCAATTAAGGATATTCAATACAACTTTTCTTCACATGGAAGGGGAGTTGACCAAACTGAGATCTTGGTAATGTTTTCTCTCACCATCATAATTTCACCATTGAAGTGAGAGGAAAATATTGTGGAAACTCACTTTAATCAACTAAGAAGAAGAGGTTTGAATTAAATTGAACAAGGATAGAATTAAAATTTGGAAACCGACTCGGGCCTAATCCACCCTTTTTAATATCATATTTTTCAATCATTTGAATTTAAATTATCCTTTCAATTATTATAATTTCTAAAAAAACACCCCATTTTTACCCTTGTTTAAAAGTGACAAACAATTTTTGTATGCACTCCTCCTTGGGTGGCTTACTAGGATTAATCAGTAGATTACACTATGGAATATAAAAATAATTGTTTTTCTATGCCCTACAACATGAGTGCATCAATGATATATAATATATTTTAAAAAATACAAAATTTTTTATATTAATTAATAATTTAAATGATTTACGTGATAGATATTCCCATAAACATCATATTGTGGTAAAATAATCATTAAAATTGATGTTTTTAATGATAATTAAAACATCTGTTTTGTGGAATAATGGTATTATAAAAATATGTAAATACACTAGGGTTATTATAATATGAATCCAACTTAATATTACTAACATTGGGGTTTAGAATAATTGTTTCATAATTATCTTGATCCCCAACAGTGGTACTCATAGCATATGTTATTACTTTTTCCCCTTGTCCGAGAGGTTATATAGGCATGTTATCATTACTGTCCTTGGGTCTGGTCATCCATTTTTATAATGAATGAACTCATATCTTTAGAATCATTTATGTGTGGATTGAAATTTTTTTTGGGCACTTATACATTCCATTGTATTGATCAATCTCTTCATCATTCTTTGAAAATGATGATATTGATAGTAAATCCTTCCAAAAAAGAATTTTTTTTCATTCCATTAGGACATTCCCTTGTGTTATTTTAACAACATTATTCATAAGTATGATGTTCATTAATCATTCCCCCATGGGAATTTTCACGAAAAAAATCTAGGAAATTTTATATTTCATAAACCAACCTGGGTCTACCCAGAACCGGTCACTCGAGACGATCTGCAGTAAGGCCCGAGAGGAATTCCTGATCCTCTCAGGCTAGCAAAAAGTTCTATGAGATCAATAAAGAATAAATAGTAATAACTTTTACCAAAGAAAATAAATAAAGAAACTGGAAAATTAGAACAACACAAAGTAAATAAACGACATGAAAAAGAAATAACAACCAATAACAAAAACTAACTTTTCCTCGATCGAAACACCTTGTGACCCTGAGAGTTACTCACCCAACCACAACCAACACTTGCCCATGGAAAATGAGCTCATGTCGAACTTGTAATAAAATCTAAAAAAAGGAAAACACTATAAAAGTGAGTATTAAAACATATTAGGTATCCCCTAAAATATATTCCCAGATCACTACCATTAAATAAAGAATTTTACTAATTTCATATTTGAACTACATTATATAAAATATGGGTTTTCACAAAAACTTTCACTTATAAAGTAAGTAACAGTCCGTTTCCCTTTTAAAATTTTAAATCAAGTTTAAGGTTTGAAGAAAAAGAGGCATTACAGTTAAAAAAACTTTTCATAAGCAATTAAAAATCCACATTTATTTGTTGAACAAGAAGAAACCACCCACAACACACAACAAGGGAAATGAAAAAGTAGCACGCAGTGGCCAACAACCAAACTAAGAACCTCAATCATCCAAAACATACAAATAATCACTAGATAAAAAATTGGTCGAACCAAGGAGCACAGAAACATAATAGAATTTACTATACATGTGACTCATCCTAAAAGCATTCCCTACTCAATGATGTCATAATTCCCAAATGCCCGACTGTCGCTCTACCTGGCCTGGTCGAGGGGCCCTATCCCATAGCAATAATAATAACAGAGTATGCACTACAATGGGCCACTAGAAAGTGGATAATCTAAACTAGTGTAGAAATCATTCATAGAAAATTCACTTATTATTTTAGGTACCCATGCTGAATACTAAATGAAAATAGGGGTGAGTCAACAACATCAATCAAATAAGCACTCACAATGCACGAAAATCACACACCACAACTCAAATAATAAATGTAAACAACAAGATCACTCCTAAGTCACCCTAAATATAGTTTTCAAAATAATTTACATTGGTAAAGTTTCAAATGGGCCTTAACCAACCACTCAACATAAACATATTTTCAGAAGAACTAACAGACACCAAATCACTTCTAAAGAATCAAAGATACACCACTTTCAATCTCAAAACATTGGAAGGCCCATTTAAGAATTCCATTTTAGAAACTTGAACACATTTTCAACCTAGGATATTTTAAAAACAAAATTCTCTTACTAAGGCAATATTAGAAATTTGATAAACCCTTCGTATGTACATTTAATAGGAAACATTTTTAGATAATTCATTCATAATAGGGAACTACTATCTTTCACAAAAAACATTATTTATAAAAAAAATTCACATGATATTATTTTCCACTTATTTAAAAACAATGAAATTACAAAAAATTAATAAATTCTAAATATAATGGTAAGTGCGGTGGGGGTCCTACCTCGACTTGTAACATGAACATGATGACGCAACATGCTTCGCATGGGTGCACAAGAATGAACAAGCCAATGATTTAACTATCACAGAAATTCCTTGCCAACACGCTGCAACCAAAAAATTTACAAAAAACAAACATACACCAAATTACAATAATCCAAAAAAAGAAGTAGAAAAAACCTCACCTAAACCCCAGTGCCAGAAAAACAGCATGAACCTAAAGTACTCGTGTTCGAAGGTGAGTGTTTATCTCATGAGTGAAATAGGCAGGGTTTAGCATTGGAGTGCGCTCGATCAATGGGATCATGCGAAATGGAAAAATATTTTTGAGGATGCCGGTGAAGAGAACAGACTAGATGGGAAGGCGCGCAATTGTTGAAAATGAGGTACGTCGGCCAGAAATGTGCATGTTGTATCAGTAGGGGCTGGACGGACGATGCACAACAAGTTGGAAGCCACACAACCAAAGGGCGTGCAGACGGAGGGATCCGGTAGGAGGACGCACAACAACCGAGGTCATGATGAATGGCCAGAGTATGCTAATAATAAGGCATGTGGCCGAAAGGAGGTCTTGTGGGGGTGTGGCAGCTGGAAGGAGGTCCAGACAGAGGAACATGCGACCGATACAACATGTGGGTGTCGGAGGGAGGACCATGCTGCCAATGCAGTGAAGGGGGACGTCGTCAAGGTGCTCTGCTATAGCTGGATGGTCGTTGTAGGGAAGGGGAAGAGTGTTGAGGCACTGTGGCACTACTGGACATCCGGAGCATGGAAGGGGAACGATGTCGGGGCGTTGCACCACTGCTCACCTGTTGGAGCAGGGAAGGGGGACGCCATCACGACAGGTGGAGGAGTCCGGTTGGAGGGTGAGAGGTCGGTGGGTGCAAGGATGGTGGGTCTGCGACTAGAGTAGGGTCAGAGGGTGAGTTATCTGTTGGAACAATGGGATGGGGTTGGCATCATGGCTGGTGTAGGAGGTTTGACGGGGGCGCAATGGCTGGGAGCGGGTCGGAGGCCGGAGGGCGCTCAAATGGGAGGTAGAGTTGGCTAGGTGGGGAGTGCAGATAGGGGTGTGGGGAGAGGGATCCGCACAATCGATAAAGGAGCACATGAGGATGGTAGTGCAACTGGGAGATGGAATTGCAAAGGTTTTGGGGTGCGCTATGGGAGAGAAGAGAGTTAGGGGAGGGGGGTCCATGAACCCTAAAAAAGTAAAATAAAAACATCAGAAAAATTCATAAAATTCCCTAGTAAAAAGATAATAATAATAATAAGAATAATAATTTCAATAATAGTAGGCCAACAAAAAAAAATAATATAACAACGAAAGAATCATTACTATTAGTTTTAATTGACATTAATTTTTAATAGTAATATTTATAATAGAAATAATAACAGTCGATAATATTAGAACAAATAATTATAATAATTATACTATAAAACAATTATTTACAACACGTGCTGCAATTTTAATAATATTAACATAAATAACAATTTTTAAAGTAATAATTTTAATCACCATATTATTAACAATAAAGAATATTGACAACAAAACATATTTAATAATAATAATACTATTATGCATAAAATTAACAACAACAGTAATTATTCATAAAACGCACCGTTTCATTTCCTTATTTTATTAATTTGAATACCGCAACCGTGGGGCCTGCTCATAACTCGAACGCCCATGCATGGACCATGTGGTAGCTTCTATCTAATCTATATACACCTGCACAGGTGCCCATGCTGATCGAAAATCCTTCTCTAATCGTGTGGTTCCCGCGCACAGTCCCAAAAATAAAAAAAAAGCAATAATCATAAATTAATAACAATAATTATTTATTTTTATAAAATAATTAGAAAAATAATGATGATAATAATAATCTTAATGATAAAAAAAATAAAAATAAAAATATTCATTTCATTTTAATAATAATAATAAATTTATTAACATATATGAGAAAAATTTAAATATCACAATAAATTACAAAATTTACCCGTATTAATTTTCTGAAGATAGGAAGATCATGCTATTTCCTGGGCGAAGCTATGCGGGGTTTCCAAAACACACTATTCCCATGCGCCCAACAACTTCAACTAAAGAACACTCACTTTTTGATAAAACTGAAAAACCCCTTTCGAGATTCAACTCGAACCTCAAATTATTTTTAAAAACCATGGAAAATAATATAATAAATTAATTCGATAGGTCGGGGTGTGACAATTATCCCCACTATAATGATTTCCGCCCACAGAAAGCCACCACATGATCTAGACCCAAGAATAAATCATCAAGTGTCACCCACCTCCTAAAAGATTAAGTGCCTCTAGTTGATCGATCTAAACAGAAACTGAAATCACATTACACACAACTCATCCTTAATACAAGATCACCCTAACTGCCACCAAGTAGATCCCACACCATCCACATCAACCATGGAATTAACCTAAACCACATATAATGTTTATTCCTATAATATTAGTCAATCATAGTAGTTGGGTGTACTCTAATCCCAACGTTTACATAAGAGGAAGAACATAGGATTAGGTGGTTCCACGAGAAACCAACCGCCACCCAATGATACAATAAACGAAACTATGATACTGACAGTGGGAGTCCAGAATGGACTCCCCACCATAAAAATTTGGCTAGCACTTAATTACATCATGTGTAACTCTTTGAGACCCTCTATGGGTCTCCCCACTATAAGAACTGACGAGGTTAACCGAACCTGAAAACTCCCCACATGGACCAAAAAACCCCCACCATGAGGGGGGATAAGGGAAGGGATCAACTGATAGAGCATCAGAACTACCAAAATCTCCATATCAACAACATCTCACCCACATATGAACACAAACCGTACCCCACTAGGACAAAAGATTAAACAAATTCCCCTATTACACTAATAGGATTCTCCTAACTACACGCTAGATTTAATCTGGGACCTATGGCTAGAGCACTGATGATTAAAGCATATCCTGGCTTGTAGTCAGGAATTAGAAATTCACAAAAATAAAATAAATAACCAGAATTTTAACAAACACCCTTCCATTAAAAAAGGTTTCAAAGAGGTTTGACAAAACCATTCTTACAACTGAAGGAAAAGAAACACCAGAAAACACTACAAGCGACAACTACTACATATTGGGAACACTATAAAGGGAAAACCACAAACTGATCCCAAACATTTTCTTACTCTTTCTGGTGGGTTGAGGTGACCTTATACAACACAAGATTGGTTTCAGCACACTTCTTGGAAACACCTTGGAATAATCACTACAAGTGACCCTGATGTCCACAGGTGTGGTAGGGCCTCGGAGCTCTCTAGCATGTCAGCTTCTTGTGACCCTGCCTACCACACTGGTGATAGATCCTGACATTGCACTGTTAATATGATTATTGAGATTCTAAAGGCCTCTTGATTTCTCTATTAGAGCCACCCGCATCAGGTTTCTTCCCATTCTTTCTATCTCAATCCTTTTCACTGCTTTCCAGGGCTGGGGGAGGCTTCTCCACCTCAAGTCCTCCTGCTAGCTCAACTTCAGAAAAAAAAAAGTTTTCCCCACAACATCTAAAAATGTGGTTAGGTTGAGCGATTATAAATTTGACTTCAGTTTGGGTTGGATCCCAAGCTCAAATTTTCGATCTTTCTCAGGATCATTTTCAACAAACCATTAGTCATTTGGAACTAGGGCTATGTAGTGTTGTAAGAATTCTAATACAAATCTAACAACCTGATGAAGACAACACAACTCCGTCCTCTTCCTCAACTTCGTCAACATAGAGAAGTGTTGTTGGATGAATGAATAATTGATGAATTACTATATGAGATCATCTCAAGGTTTTCTTCTAGACATAGACTTCAACTATTTCTAGGATGGGCCTTCAAGTATAAAGGTATCCAACATCACATTTAATGACTCAGGTGGAGTGAGAAAATAGAAGTTCCTCTCAATTTTCCACAACCACTACTCTAAATAAAGAGGATATTATTGTCCATAAAAGATAGGAGGTTTCAATTTTCGAAAATATAGTACATAATCTATAGGTTTATCAACTAGTGGATTTTCTAAGGGCGCACCCCCTGAAACTGCACCTTGGGCAGTAATCAAACCTTCATAGGGGTGAATACTATGGAATAAGGAAACAAAGAGATTAATGAAAACATGGTTATTACCATTAAAAATTATACTTCACACAATCTAAAACAATATTTTTCGATACAATTTTAAAAAACTAACAAAAACCCAAAATGGTTTAAGAAATGAAATTAGTATCGATGGGTGACTCTGACTTATGGTTGGTGGCCATACGACAGTCACACCATTGTCACAGATATATTCAAGGGTAATTTCCTAGGCTTCACATGGATTTCCATGGCCTATGATCTAATGGGGATACATTCCCAACTCCCTTTTCATTTCCCAACAAAAAACCATTCAAAGTACCAAAAAGACACTAACAACCCGGATATCCCATGGTAACCCGAACATTGGGATGTGCAAGGGTTAATGAAGTCCTTCCCATTCTTACACCTAGAGCCCCGAGAATCCTACTCCTTCTACCATGATTACCCCAAATAACAAAGGGTTCTCTAGAAAGCAAGTTCCTCTAAGCGACAAACACCAATGATACCATTTTTTTATGATCCAACCCGAGTCGACCCTAAACTTGTCACCCAAGCCGATCTGCGACAAGGCCCAAGAGGCATTCCCAATCCTTCAGGGTTGGAGACAAGCACTGGGGCATCAATATAGAAGGAATGTGAATGATTTCACCTAATAAAAATAAATAAAATAGTAGGAAAAGTAGAACAAATGATACAAAAAAACCAAGAACACATAGTAACCTAACCTCGAACAAAGCTCCTCGTGACCCTGAGAGTCACTCTCCAAACCATAACCAATACTCTCCCATGGTGAACAAGCTCGAGTCGAACCTACAAAAAAAATAAAAACAAGAAAAAACTATGGACATGAGTATTAAAACTCAGTAGGCGTTTCCAACAATCTATTCCCAAAACACTACAAATAAATAAAGAATTTTACTAATTTCAAATATGAAATACATTATTCAAAATATGCATTTTCACACACACTTTCACTTCTAAAGTATGTAACATTCAATTGGACTTTTTTTAATTTTAAAGAGAGTTTAAGGATTGATGGAAAAAGAGGCATTACACTTTAAGAACATTTTCTCAAACAATTTACAATCCAAATTTATTTGTCGAAGAAGAAGAAACCACAAACAACACACCACAAGGGCAATGGAAAAGTAGCACGCATGGGCCATCAACAAAACTAAGCACCTCAATAGTACACCACATACAAATAAGTTCTTAAGAAATCATTGGTCAATCCTAGGAACACGAGGACAATCCAGAACGTACTATACATTTGACTCACCCTAAATGCATTCCCTACTCAGTGACGTCATAATGCCATAATGCCCGACCATCTCCCTACCTGCCCTGGTCGAGGGGCCTAACAACCTAGAAATAATAAAAATAAAGTATCTCAAGATTTGAGCCATTTACCTGTGCATAATCTAAACTAGGGCATCAATTTTTCATAGAAAATTCACTTACTAGGCTAGGTTCCCATGCCGGGTACGAAATGAAAATAGGGGGATTCATGAACATCAATCATGTAACCACTCACAATGCACGAACATCACACACCAAAACTCACACAATCAACCTACATAGCAAGATCACCCCTGAGTCACTCCAAAGAGAGTTTTGAAAATAGATTACTTTGTTAAAGTGCCAAACAGGCCTTAACCAACAACTCAATACAAACCTATTTTAAGAAGAACCAACACATGCAAACTCACTTAAAAAGAATCAAATAAACACCCCTTTCAATCACAAACATTTTGAAACCCCATTTAAGAAATCCATTTTAGAAACCTGAACATATTTTCAACCCAGACCATCTAAAAAAACACAAAATTTTATTACAAAGGCCAACCGGGAAATTTGATAAACCCTTTGTATGTACAATTAATAAGAATCATTTTCAGATAATTCAAGCCCAAGAGGGAACTACTACCTTTCACAACAAACATTATTTCAATAACTATTCACCTCATATTATATACCATTTATTTAAAAATAATTAATTGAAAAGAAACTAATAATTTATAAAGATAAAGGTATGTGTGGTGGGGGACCTTCCTCGACTCGCATCTCGAACACAATGACATGACACTCCTCATACGAGTGCACAAGAATGCACAAAGAGATGACCGTAGTATCGTGTAAATTACTTGACAACACACAAAAATCAGAAAAATAAAAAAAACACCCAAGCAGCAATTTACAATAATCCAAATGAAGAAGCTGCACAAACCTCAACTAAACCCCAGTTCATGTGAAATAGTGTGAACCCAAACAGCTCGCCTTAGGTGATGGGAGTTTATCGCATGAGAAAAGGAGGAAGGGGTCAGTATGGTGGTGTTATCAATCAATGGGATCATGAAAATTGAAAAATTATTGGCAAGGACGCCGGTGAAAATCATGGACTAGCTAGGAGGGCGTCTGAAAAATGAACATGAGTTTAGTCGACCGGAATCCCGCACGTTGCCCTGGAATGGGATGGTCGGACGACGCACAATGATTCGGAAGGTGCGCAATCGGAGGGCACTATAAGGAGGGAATATGGTGACCGGAGGGGTGATTTAGGGTGTAGGGTTTTTTTAGTTTAATGGGTTAGGGTTTTTTTAATTTGGGAAATGGGTTTGTTCAGCGCCACTTCAAGTGGCGCTGAACAAAATTGGGTCAAAGCGCCACATCAAGTGGCGCTTTGACCCCACACCACCCCCAACCCTCATTTATATATATATATATATATATATATAAGAAATTTATTTATTTATAATAAATACATGAATAAATAAATTATAATAAATTATATTTTTTATAATAAATTTATTTATTTATATTTATTATAAATATAACACATACATTAATTATAATATATTAATTATAATTATATATTTATTCTATTTATAACTATACATTTATTATAATTCTATATTTATTATATTTATAATTATGTAATTATTATAATTAAAATTATGGAATTATAATAAATTTATAATGATAAAAATAATAACTATAATAAATATATAATTATGATAAATATATAATAGTACTAAATAAATAAATATAATAAATATACAATTATAATAATTAGAGAAATATAAATATAATAAATACAAAAAATATAATAATTATATAATTATAGTAAATATGAATTATAATAAATATTTAATTATAATAAATGTATAATAAAATAAATACAATAAATATATAATAATATTTAATATTAATTATACATTTATTTAATAAATGTATACATTATTAAATGTATTGTATTTATTAAATAAATGTATATTTATTAAATGTATACATTATATTTAATAAATGTATTGTATTTATAATAAATTTATATTATATTTATCAAATACATTTATTTAAATATATTGTATTTGTAATAAATGTATATTTAATAAATGTATATTTAATAAATGTATATTTATGTTTAATAAATTTATTGTATTTATAATAAATTTATATTATATTTATCAAATACATTTATTTAAATATATTTTATTTGTAATAAATGTATATTTAATAAATGTATTATATTTATTAAATACACTTATTATAATAAATGTATTATAATAAATGTATATTTATTATATGTATTGTATTTATAACAAAAGTATATTTATTAAATGTATTATATTGTATTTATAATAAATGTATATTTATTAAATGTATTATATTTATTAAATACAATTATTAAATGTATTGTATTTATAATAAATGTATATTTATTAAATATACTTATAAATATAGTTCATTTATTAAATAAATGTATTTAGTAAGTGTATTTTATAAATGCATTATAATAAATTTATTTAATAAATTTATTTTTTATAATAAATGTATATTTATTAAATGTAATTCAATTCATTTATTATTATATTTATAAATGTAATACAATTATTATAAATATAAATTTATTAAATATATTTATAAATACAATACATTTTATAAATATATATTTATTAATTTATATTTATAATAAATGTATTATATTCATGAATATTTATTTATAAATAAATTTAAATTATATGCATATAATTATATTTATTTATAAATATAATTATAAATATATTTATTAATATATATATATATATAAATAATGAATATATTTATAAATAAATATAAATATATGATTATATTTATAAATATATTTAAATAAATATATTTATTTATATAAATATATATATATATATAAATAATGAATATATTTATAAATATTATATTTTTAAAGGTATAATAAATTCAAAATATATATTTATAAATTTATATAAATATATATATATAAATAATGAATATATTTATAAATAAATATAATTATATGAATATGTTTATAAATATTATATTTTTAAAGGTATAATAAATTCAAAATATATATTTATAAATTTAATTATAAATATAAATATAAATAAACATATTTTAATAAATATATTCATTAATTATAAATATTATAATTATAAATATACATTTATTAATAATATTTATTTATTATAATAAATGTATAAAATAAATGTAGATTTATTATAATAAATAAATATATATTTATTATAAATATTAATATAAATGTATATTTATTATAATTAAATATTATAATATTTATTATAATAAATATTATAATAATATTTATTATAATAATATTTATATAAATGTATATTTATTATAATAAATAAATGTATCTTACATTTATAAATAATTACCTATTTATTATAATAAATAAATGTATATTTATAATTATATAATTGTAGTATATAATTATTCATAGATATGATAATTATACAATAAAGATACATAATTACATATTACATTTATTATCTTATAATTAAAAAATAAATTTATTGTAATATTTATTATAGATTTATAATACATATTTATTATAATAAATGTATTAAATAAATGTAGATTTATTATAATAAATAAATTTATATTTATTATAAATATTAATATAAATGTATATTTATTATAATTAAATATTATAATATTTATTATAATAAATATACATTTATAATAAATTTATCATAAATATTTATTATAAATTTATTATAATAAATATTATAATAATATTTATTATAATAAATATTATAATAATATTTAATATAATATATATTATAAATGTATATTTATTATAATAATATTCATTATACATTTATTAGATATTTATTATTATAAATATTATTATATTTAATTATAATAAGTATTTATTATAAATATAAATGTATTATAAATATTTATTATACATTTATTATACATTTATTGTGCATTTATTATAATAGTATTTATTAAAACAGTTATTAGATATTTATTATAATGAATATTATAATATTATAACATTATAATATTTGTAATAAATGTATAAAAAATGTATAAAAAATGTATATTTATTATAATAATATTATAATATTTATTAGATATTTATTATAAATAAGTAAATTTATTATAATTTTTGTATTTATTATAAAAAATATAATTATGTATTTTTTGTATTTTTTTATATTTATTATAATAAATAAATTTATTATATATATATATATATATATATATCGTGTTTGGGGGGAGTGGGGTCAAAGCGCCACTTCATGTGGCGCTTTTCCCTTTTTTTTGTCCAGCACCACTTCATTTGGCGCTCGACAACCCCATTTCCCCAATTATTTTATAACCTACCCCATAAAACTAAAAAAAACCCCCTAAGCCTAAAATATCCTGACCGGAGTCCTGCTAACTGGTCAGAGTACGCTATCAGTGAGGTGTGCGACAGGAAGGAGCTCTGGCGGGTGCGCGACGACCGAAAGGAGGACTAGATGGAGGCGTGTGCATCCAATATAGCTAGTGGGTGCTAGTGGGAGGATCCTGCTATCGCTGTAGGGAAGAGGGACGTCGCCGAGGAACTTCTCCATTGTGGGCCTACCAGAGAAGGGAAGTGGAATTGTGACAAGGCACTACACAGCTACTGGACGATCGACGTGGGGAAGGGGGACGACATTGAGGTCAGTGCTTGAGGCCAATTAAAGGTTGTGAGTTCGGAGGGTGTAAGGCTAGTCAGTGCATGGCTGGATCAAGGATGCAGGGGGCAGAGGGTGCTAGAACAAGTGGAGGTGGTCAGCATCATGTTTGGGGATGGAGGGCCGAGGGAGGCGTGACAGCTGGCAACGGGTCAGAGGCTGAAGGGTGCTCAAATTGGAGGCAGAGTCGGCTGGATGTAGAGCGCAGACAGGGGTGTGGGGAGAAGGAGCCGGGTGATGAAGAAGGAAGCGTAGGAAGGTGGCTGTGTGCTATAGAGAAGGATCGGCACAGGGTTTGGGTTGTGCTATGGGAGATAAGAGAGTTAGGGGATAGGGGGTCCCAGTACCCTAAAAAAGTTAAATAAATAAATAAAACCAACCAAAAAAAGTAACAAAATTTCATAATAAAAAATAAATATAATAACAATAATAAGGATTTTAATAATAAGAGGGAAATAATAAAAATAAAAATTTAACAAAGGAAGAATCATAACTAGAAGTTATAATTCACATTAATTATTAACTGTAATATATATTAACAATAATAATAGTCCACAATATGAGCACAAATAATTATAATAATTATAACTTCAAAAAATTAAATTATTTACAACACTTCTTTGATATTTAATAATATTAACATTAATAATATTTATTTAAAGTAATAATTTTAATCACAATCATAATAATAGTAATAAAAATTTATACCAAAAAATATTTAATAACAATAATATAATTATTCCCAACATTAACAACTTCAATAATTATTCTTAAAACACTATGTTGATTTTCCATATTTTATTAATTAGAATACTGCAACTGTGTGGCCACTGCACTTCTCAAGCGCTTATACACGAACCGTGCGGTAGCTTCTATCCAATTCAAAAGCAGCCACACTGGTGCTCGGGATGACCGCACGACCTCTGCTAACCATGTGGTGCCGACACACCGTCCCAAAATGATAAAGAAACAATAAGCATAACATAATAAAAATATTTATTTATTTATTTATAACATAATTATAAAATTAGTTGTGATAATAATAATCATAACGATAATAATAAAAATGATTAAAATATTAATTTTATTTTTAATAATAATAATAAAGTTATTAACATCAATGAATATTTTAAAATAACACAATAAATTACAAAATTTACTCACTTTAATTTTTTGAAGACAGGTGGATCATGTCGTTGATAGTCTGAAGATGCAAAGGGGTTTCCAAAATGCAATCTACCCATGCACACAATGATATCATCTCTGAAACATTCAATTTTTGACAAAACACAGAAATCTTGATTGGGATTCAGCTTGAACCTCGAAAAAAAATAAATCCAAAGAAAATAATAAAATATTTTAATTAGGTTGGATGAGGGGTGACATTTTCCTACTTTACATTGCTGAGTCTTGGTTTTTATTAAGGATGTAGTTTTTTAAAACATATCATTATAGGTGAATATAAATTAGCATAGTATTTACGATAGTTTCTTCCATCTTTTTGTTTCATTAACACAATCAGTTCATTTCCCAATGTGTCCCTTGTTAACATTATTTAACCATACTATTTCAATTATATATATAATAGAATACTGGGGTATAATAATACACATATTTATAAATTCATAAAAGGTAGAAATAATAATATAGAATATAACTTATAATTTAGGTGCATACATTATGAATCCCAACTTTTCAATAATGGTTATCTATGGTCATATTCCTAATAATATATCTAACCTCACTAGTTATATATTACATTATCTAATTTCATTTAAATCATTTAAAATAGTTTATAAGGATCATTTAAAACCAAACAATCATATCCAAAAAGTTTGTTTAAGAATGTATGCAGTTAGGATTGCATGTTGATCATATAGTGAAGATCGAGTTAATACTCATCCCATATTTTTAGGTTCATTACCCGTAGTTGAATGTATGTCAGCATTTCCATTCACATGCTTGAATCGAAATAGACATTTCATTACTAAGAAGCCACACACATAGTTGTTCATCAAAATTTGAAGTTTTTTTATAGTTTTTATGATTATCTGTAGTGTTTTTAAAAATTTTCTCTAGTACTAATCACTAAAAATATCTAAACTAATACATAAAAATAACTACAACTTTATCTATTACCATAAAAAGTTCCTCAACCCTACACTCCCTAACTGAGTGCTAAAAACTGTTATTAAAACTAAATTCAATATAATATGAGGTAAACCATCAATATATTCATAAATTTCCATAATATAAACATTTCATATCAAAATAATAAAAAATTTATAGAACCCAATTTTTTATTGTATTTGCAGAGTAACTACATAAAAATATCACTATGCGCATTTCTACAAAATCAATAATAATAGAATAAATTTTATTCATATCAAGTTTTTTACTCGTTATTATAATCTATAGAATGGAATTAATAAGAAAATATTGAGATTATATAATAAGTAATATTATACACTCCTGTGTAAACCCCCTTGTGATGTCACTTTCTCTTATTTTAAAAATATTTACTATGATTGGGTTCTGCTGCAACTTGACCTTTTTTTTATCTATATACTAATTATGGGAAAAAATATCAATGATTCATCAAAAGTTAAATAAGAATATATTGATAAAGGCTGATGTGGATTTAAATATATTTTTAGAAGAACAATAAAAAATTATATTTTTATAAGTCTTAGTATAAGGAAATGTAAACACAAATGATCAAAATTGTGCCATTGAATAAGTGTGTGGGATCAACTGAAAATAATAATGATACATAGATAATAACAATTGAATATAACATAGAAATATTATATAATTATAATAATAATCATAGTAAATAATAATACTATTTGCAGAATATCAACATTTATATCCAAAAAACCATCAGAATAAAGATACATATAATCATTTATACACAATAGAAAAGTGAAGGTCAATCCAAAATCATGTCTATAAAAAATGGGAAAATAAATCCTTAATCCTTTTCATACAACAAACGTGTAAACATGACTATGAAAAAATAATTTTCTTTGCAATAAACATGTGAAAAAAATTATCTAAAATCATCCACACACAATAATGGTATTATCAAAAGATATAAAAAAAATACTAATGAATATGAGGAATATATGACATCCCACCTACAATAATTCATACATATATATACCTTATCTAATCCATCATTAAACATATAATAAGGAACCCTTGAGAAGAAAATGTGTTTAATATCATTTCTAAATGGTATCACATAACATGATATCAAACATAGAATTGTTGTTCCAAAACATTTAATAGCACTAAATTTGTTTAGAGGGTGGTATAAAATATGTTACTATTTATGAATAATATATTTTATAGTCCAATCCAAAAAGTGAAGAAAATTGTAATATTTTATTTGGAAAATACTTCTTAACATTGTTGTAAGGAGAAGAAGTTATGGGTATGTTTAGAAATTATAATTTTTTGGAACTGAAATGAATATTATTTAAATAAATTATTAAGAAACAAATTTAAACCAAATATTATTCAAAGGTCACTCTGTTTATTAAGGGTATATTTTTATTGGAAGATAAAATCTACCATGAATTGAAAAAAATCAATATTTATTTAAAACCAATATTTCTGAGTCCCATAATATAAAAATGGTTAGTAAAACATTTTCATAAAAATGGGTCAAAAAAAATTTGAATCTCAAAATAAATACATATTTTTTTTATAAATAATGGGAACATTAATGGGAAAAAACTATAGAAATGGGGGAAACATAGTATTTATAGAGGATGAAAATTACTCTAACAAGGTTATGATTTTAGGAAAAATAATTTTTTCCCAAAAAAAGATTTAGATAATTTTTTTCAAATGAGATTAAGAGAAAGTATATTTACCCATTATTTCATTCAATGCTATTATATATTTTTAATTAATATTAATTAAAATATATATAAATCCATTTCCAACACATATAGGTCTAGAATCTTTGGAAACATGGATATATAAAAAATCGGTTCATGAATGAACTACATAATCAGAAACATAGTTAATCCTAGTCATAAACCTTCTCAAACAAGTGATAATTAATTTTTTTGCTTCCTAGCCTGGGGAAACAAAACATAATAAAGGGGAAGATAAGATAAATATTATGGTTAAAAAAATAGATATCAATGATAAATTGATCAAAACATGAAATAAGGTTATAAGAATAAGATAATAATATTTGAAATTAATATTGTGAATATAAAGGATCATAATGTTGAGACATGGAATAGAACTTGTAAGTTCATAAGACATTAATCATAATTTCATCGAAGAATATGATTCAGGAGATTATAACAACTTCATAGACCATATATTTATGGATTACACATAAGTATATGAAATAATTTCCTTACAAGTCAAACATCACTTATAGTTACACATTAAACCATAATAGTAGTTAAGGTTCGTCCACAACTATATCATAGTGTACAAAGTCCCTTAATAAAATATCTTCACTCCCCCTTACAAAAATATGTATATCATGATGTATGTATCATTACCTAATGTATTGGAGGTTTATATAATTTTGGTAACACCCATTAAATAATTAAAATCAAACATATTGATCCAATAAGATCATAAAATGTTCATCCTATAAGAACCCATAAAAAATTAATTATTTTCAATAACATTACATCACTGAAAAACCCATGGAAAATAAATGGGTTACATAAACATATTTTCAAGTAAAAAATATACCATACAAAGAAATAATGTTGATAGTAACCTCAGATCATATCCCTAGTGAAGAAAATTTTCAATGAAGGATAATTTTTATTGATAAAATGAAATAATATTCCAATATCATTAAAACATTCTTGATGTAAAAACACATTCCATGTTTAAAGGAAATTCTCAAAAACTATAAATTCATAAAATATTGTGAAAATAAATTTCATAAAACAAAAACATTGGAAACCTTTATATGATTATTTATAGTATTTAGTGGTCATGATATAAGGAAATATCATTCATTACATATAATTAAAAATATAACATTCCATTGAAATTTTTTAAACTCAAAAACTACCTCAAGCGAAAAATAAAAAAAATCATTTAAAAAATTATTAAAATTAAAAAATGGGTAAAACAGTATTAAAAAATCATGGTATGTTAATAAAAATGATTCATTAAAATATGTTTATGAAATATGACTGTACAATAAATGGGTTTTCGATCGAAGAGAGAAAATAATATCAAATTACATTAAAATAATATTTTTAGAATCATGTGTACCTTATTTTAGGAAAATGAATCAAAATTTTTTTTCCAGAGAAACAAAATAAGAGAAAAAAATACATGTGTTTATTTAGAGGTATATAATATATCTTTATTATATGAAACTTATTCATAAAACATCCTGATAAATAATGAGATTGTGACATAAAACCCTTACAAAAATGGTCACAGATTGTGACATAAAACCCTTACAAAAATGGTCACACACTACAAAAAAGTGACTTATATGAACAGAAAGTTAGTGACAAATAACATAATTGTTGGTAAAATTGAGTAATTCCAACATATATTAACATTTGTTAGTGTTAATTATACATACCAACAATTATTTTTTGAAGAAAATACATCAGTTGGTATTAATTTCTCAATACCAACATATACTTTACTAACAATTAAATATGTTGTTATATCATAACTATACAAATAATTTTTTTTTCTATCAAATAAATATATTTTAATTAATTATTATTTCTAACAAATCTTTATCATCAAATAATGCATTACAATAAATCATTCAATAGTCAAAAGTATTTCATCAATAATTATATATATATTTATTAATTATTTAGTATCAACAAATCATTTTACAATAAAAATATATGCATATATTTTTAGTTACATTAATAATAATTCAATAATATATAATGAAATGATGATTAATAGTATAAAATTAAATAATTGATCCAAATTTAAAAATATATCTAAATTTTTTAGAAATATTAATTTTTTATTACCTAGAATATTATATTGTGTTTATTAATCCAATTATGGGAAAAAAAGAAAAACAAAAGAAAAATGCACACCCTCACCCCTCCCCAATCCCATTGTGCCCTAGTCCTCCCATTCGCAGCACCACTCCCCAACTTTCCACCGCCACTCCCCCAATCCACCGCTGACCCACTATCGCTTCCCTACCATTGACACCACCCCCGACCCAATTGCTCCCCTCGGCTCCCAGCACTGTGCCTCCATCTCCCCCAACTCCATCATTGAACCTCCTGACCTCACAGTCATTGCACCCCCCGACCCGTCTATTTCCACCACTGCCTTCAATAACTCCATTGACACTACTCCATCGACCCCAACATCACTACCTCTCTTAGATCATTCCTTCGACGTCGCGTCTTCACTGGCCTGCCTCTAGGGTCACACCTTGGCAGCCTCCCAAAGGTAGTTTAGTGCATCACATTTTTTTGTTTCATCTTCTTAATCTCTACTATAGGAAACAACTGTAGATTTAATTCATGCTTTCAAGTAGTAGTAGTTTGTTAATTTAAATTTATAGCATATAGATTTGAATTTATTGTTTTTTCTCTAAACCACTATTTGTGGTTTTGGCTATGATCTTTTTTGGATAATTATGGTCTTCTAATGGGAATGAATCAAGGGTTTCATTCTCACTTTACCATTGTGATTAAGCTTCATTTATTTGGTTTTATTTTTCTATCCCCTCAATGTTTTGGCCTTTACATTTTTAGAATCTTATGTTTTATTACTGGTCTTATAACTTTTATAACTGATATAATATTCAAGTAGGCTTCCTGTATTGAATAAATAGTTATAATAGATATATCTGCAGATGGTATTGTTTGAAAAAACATTGAAATTTATTATAGCACTATTGATTTTAATGAATAATTTATCTTAATATAGTTCATTGAAACTTTAGTACCTCAACTCATGTTACATGTTCCAATCATCTATCCTCAATTGAAGCACTATCAGCACCTTCAAGTGTAGCCTACAAGGTAATGGGCCACAAACCACCTGTAAATGCATAGATGTGTCTACACTATGGTTAGATTATTTAATTAAAAAATGAGGCTTCTTAATGTTATGTTATATTGGAGACCCATAGTGACCCTTGAGGTTGTAGTACAATTGAAATGATTTACGTGTTTAATTTTTGTGCCTCAATCGTTCCCCAAACGACTCTATATGAAGCCACAATCAACTCTAGTAACAAAAGAGGGCCCTAAATCTATTTATATATTACATTATATATTGTAGTTGTAATTGTTTTTATTATGTTATTCCAAACAAAGGCCCACGTATTTTATATTTTTTTCTACCTTGAATAATATGTTTATACTCTTCCTTTTCTATATTTTCCTTGTTGCAATTATTGTATTTGTGTGTAAGAGAATACGAATATAAACACTGATGAGTTTATTGTTTTCTCAAGGATCCAAACCACTTACTCACTAATTTTTAGTATTTCTTCTTACAACCATTTAAGCAAACTTCATGAAATATTTATGCTTATTTATTATTTTCATTTTTTTATAAGGTCATTTTTTTTGTTCATATTGGGATTTGTATATAAAATATTGAGACTGTGTGGGGTCTTTATATTATTAATTGAACTTTATGGGCATTAATGTTTTATATTCTTTTTTAATTCTAGAATTTACATGATCATATAATCTTCTATCATTGAATAATATATACAACACTTATTATTAGGATAAGTATTCATGATTCTCAACTCATATTTCATGTGGATAAAGGTTTTTTGAATGGGAGGTGGGTCGAGGTGATTTGGATTCCTTTGAAAGCATTGGAATCCACATGATTAATCCTGGGTTTTCCACAGTTCTTCAAATTCACATAATGGAGTTTTTAGGAGTTGCTGAAATACATACCATCGGAGTCATGGTGGCTCTTGTCACCATCGGAGCTGCTGCCACTTATATTTATTCGTCAAATAAATACAAAGGAAACTTGAATCCTAAAAACTTTAAATAATTTAAAGTTTCCTAGTGCAGACAACTGAGCTATAATGCAGTGATGTTTAGATTTCTAATTCAAACTCCAACTTCGGTTTTAGGTCTTCCAATTAGGAAACTTATAAGATATAGAGGCAAAGATAGAAATGGAGAAGAGGTTATCAAACCATATACTCCCACTACATTGGATTCATATGTTGGATATGTTGAACTTGTTATAAATATATATATTTATGGGAGAATGTCTCACATTTTCGGAGAGATGCAGCTGAGTGATAGTCTAGCTGTAAAGGGACCCAAGGGGAACTTTGTGTACCATGTTGGCCAAGTTAGAGACTTGGGGATGCCTGTTGGTGGTTTTGGGATTACCCCAATGTTTCAGTTGGTGAGGGAAATATTAGAAAAACAAAATGATAAAACCAATGTGCATATTATATATGTTAATGTTACATCCATGGATATCATTTTAAAGGAAGATCTAGTTGGTCTTGTTAGGAACTTTCATGCTAGGTTTAGTACCTTTTCTATTCTGAATCAGCCCCCAGAGGATTGGAACGACTCGGTGGGGTTTATATCAAAGAAGATGATCTAGTACCATTTCCCCACTGTTGCACATAATATCCAGTAATCAAGGTGTGGTCCACCACCCATGAACAAGGCCATAGATTCCCACCTTGAGGTCCTCAGCAATTCCCATGCAATGTAGTTTCAGTTCTGATTCTCTATTTCTGTACAAAGAATGTTGAGATAAATTATTGGGTACATGATATTATTTTCTGATCCTCAAGTTTCCATCATTTGTTGGGTCTGTGTTAAAGGGAAAACTATGGATTTCATAGTTAGACTTTGTAATTTTAGATTTTTCATTAATAATAATAAAAATTGATTCATTGCTTGTGGATAAAAGTTTTTTATATGCTTATTAAATATATGCTGTGAATTTCAATTGATAGTGGAGTTGAATCTGTATATGATTCTTCATGTTATTATTAGGAAATAAAAAAACTTGTTTAAAATGATCAGGTCTGTATAATCTTGTGGTGGGGTAAAGAGGGTTGTATTATCAACAAAATCATTTCATAAGTCCTTAAGTCCTCTTGATCACTCAGGTATTACTGTGTAATATGACTTTAAATTGGTCAATTATTTATATGCATGTATATAGAACGTGTTCAATTCAAATTAGTTACCTTTTTTGATAATATTCCATTCCCTTTTATTCAGGTAAAGCCTTTATTCTGAGGTATTGATATGTTGTATGTGAACTAATATTTGGGTTCACTTGTTTTACTGAATTTTTCTATTCTTTGTCATACAATCTTTAGCACATATCATGATTGAGGATATGATTGTTTGTTTTTTCCTCTTAGTTTTGAATGGGTTTTGAGTACATCGATCCTGGACCTGTTATTTTCTATTTTATGTTTGATTTATTTGTGTGCAGTTGATGACTGTTGTATAGATACAGCTACAAATAATTGCTTAAAAATATGCTGGAACACATGAACTCCCCCTCATGCTTTAAATAATTTTGGCTTTATATAGAATCTGATAACTACACGAGGCTGCTATCTTGTAAGTCCACTAATTCTGAATTAAATAAGTATTCGACTCTAAGTTAGTCCTTTCCTAACAGACTCCCCCTCCTGCCTTAAATCATTTTTGCTTCCAAATATGTTGGTTCACATGAAATCCCCCTCCATATTTAAATCATTATGGATTTATATAAAATCTAATATCTACACAAGGATGTTATCTTGTAAGTCCACTAATTATAAATTCTATAAGAGGCCGACTCTAAGTTAGTCCTTCCCTAATAGACTCTTGCTTAATATTTGGTGGTTTTAGGCCATCTATTCTCGATTTTGTGGGTTTGGTTTTCTTTCTATTTGTGTTCCTCTTGTCTCCAATCATGCTGCAGCGATCTGAATTGCATGGTTTGAATTTTGTTTCATGGTTTATGTTTCAATTTCATGCTCTTGTAGGTGGTGGATCTGTTACAGGGGTTTCAGTCTGTTTTTGGGGTTGATCTGACCTATGGCTTGCTCGGGCCTGGAACTTTCCTCTAATTTTTTTATGTTTTATTAAACCACATGTTTTTCTATTGGTTTAATTCTCTGTTTTTCAGATTATGTGCTAAAGGATGCGTGAAAAGGTGATATTCTAGTCCCAACATGTTGAAGATAAACTACATTTCTATGCTGGGTGAGGGATCCTCGGTAGCAGGCTTTGTCAAACGGGTGGCCTTGTTCTACTGCTAGCTTGCACCAGTTTTGGTCTTATGCATCTTCAAGGTTGACGCTGCTTGCGATGCTGCGAGACACATGGATTTGGTCATTCAAACTTGTGTTGTGTTGGGTTATTTGGTTGTTGATTTGGTGTATTACTAGGGGCGATGTTGTGGTGATGGAGCTATTGTGATAGTCTATTTACATTTCTTTTGTGTGGGGTTGGTTCATGTGATTTTGTAATCATGGAGTTGTTTGAACATGATTTTTAATCCTAGATTTGTTCTTTTTATGTCTTGTTTTTAAATGATGTTTGAACATGTTTTTTCAAATAATCTCTCAGTTTTTTTGAGTTTCATATAAGTTAATTTTATTATTATTATATAATAAATATATTATATATAATTAGATTAAGATATAAAATATAAGATTTTAATAAAAAAAATATTAAAGATGAAAATATAAATGTAGATAATAATATTACCAACAGAAAAATTTCTATTTCTAATCATTTTAACCAACATATATATTATCTGTAGGGGTTATTATAATTGAAATAGAGTTATTTTATATATCACAATAAAATTTAGTGACAGAGTTTTTACTGACAGTTTAGTGACAAGGACATATATGTTGGTAAAACGTTTTACCAACATAAAATGTGTTTTTACCAACAGATATGTCCCTGTTGGAAAATGTTAAATATTTTGTAGTGACAATTGAACTATAAGCACCATACATGAAATAAAATTATTTTAATATGTAAATAGAAATAATTTTCATTATAAAAATTATAAAAATGGAAATGTATTTTATATATTCAATATAAGTGAATCATGTAGTTAATATGGCATGTGTCTCACAAAAAAATTAATGTGTGCTAAAAATATCATGCCTCATCTCTGAATTTCATTGTTTACATTGAATTATATGGTATAACAAATATAAGTTTGTTATAAATATATTACACAGGCATTATCATGTATTTTTTCATATAATATTTAAAAATAACCTTTTATTACCTATTTATTAACAATAATTCATTAAAATCATTGTTCATGGTGATATGTTCTTCATTTAACTTGGATTTTGCGGTTAAGAAATTTTATCAATTGAACATTGATCAAGGTTCCAAAATAATTAAAATGTTAATAATGATATAAATATCATATATAATCAATATATCTATATATATTCATCCATACAATGTAGAGATATAAAAATTATTTACACTATTTATATAGATTGTAGGCTGTATAAACGCATGAAAACAAATTCCACATTTTGATGGATTTAAAGGGAAAAAGTTAAATAAAATTCACTTTTGAATAAAAAAATTTATATCATAAAAATTTTATATATTAATTAATTATATTGTATTATCATATTGGTTAAATGAAAATAAAAATGAATCACACAGCTTTGTATAGGTTGTAGTCCACACAAACTATATTCAAGTATATTGAATTGTAAGATGTTATATGTGATATTATGATTAAAAATGTATCATTATGGTCTATATATCATATATAAACATCAAACCCTTAAAAATAAAAATCCATTAAATTTGGTGGTTGGAAAATGAATTGTATCGCATCATAGAGATGTTGGGTTGTATATATAAACAAGTGATACATTCACTTCCCCTTAAATGGAATTACGGTGAATAAATGCAGAATCATAATAAAAATAACATCGATTATATTTTAGATGATTTAGTTGTTTTTAATATAATATTTTTATAGGAGACAATATACTACTCAAAAATAATGTATTCATTTAGGTTAATTATCATTTCTTTGAAACAACTATATTTGATATTCATTTAAGGATCATAAGGATAGAATTCTAGGAAGGAAAACGTGTCTTGTATTTGGATAAGGATGTTAATAATGGATTTGGGGTATTTTTTAATTATACGGCTCAAAGTGGTGTTCAAAAGTTAACATAGGGGTACTCATTAATAATTTTATAGAGGTTCCATCTTTGGATTTCTTAAAATAAAAAAAATCAATATTGTCATTATATAACACAAATGGCTCTAAAAGGTTATGTATATGAAGATATTAAAATAGGGGGTTTTTAACATCCTTTCCCTATATTCATGATTTTCTAAACCCATCAATATTTCATGATTTTATGGGTCTCATTTGATGTTAATTTAGTTTTATGTTTTAAGTGTTTTAAAAATTCATGGTTTCTACATTGTTGGTGCACACTTTTCCCAAACCATGTGACCTATATGAGAAAAACATGAAACCCAATGAAATGGAATTTTTTAAGGGTTGTAACAAATGTTATTCTATCCGTGAGACCACTTAGGATAAACCATGTGGACAATATAAAATATGTGCATGACTTGTACACATATTTTCTAAACCATTCACCTTTGCCAAGGGAACTTTACGGGCATGATTTTATGTGATCAAAATTTTGAATTAAACCCACTAGATGAATATTTTTGGGACCCAAAAAAATTTTATGACCTAGAAATAATTTCTAGATTCCTTAGAGCTTCTAATAAGTGTTTTTGTCCCCAAATATCCTTCCACAAATCTATCTAAATCTAGGAGAATGGTGGTCGATCCTCTTCAGATTAGTTTCCTCATGTCATTCTTATTCTTTAGGGTTATCTCTTTTCCTCCCTAGGAATAAATGGATCCTTGTTTTTAATTTTGGATCTAATAAAAACTATTTTCGGTTTATAGACATAATTTTATATACAGGTTTCCCCAGATTCTGTAGAAATCTTTTATCTTATAAGAATCATGATTATGTGTTGATTATTTGAGATCTAGAAACTACAATGTATGTGGTTCCGTTACGATTCCCAATTTACATTAACCCTAAATTTCATGGTTGAATTTTAATAGTTTTTATTAAATGAAATTTCTTGGTTTTTATTAAATGTCTCTCTATAATTTTTTGGGAAAACCCAATTCCATTGAATTGTGGTTTTAATTAAAAATGGGTTTTAACATGAAATTGAAATACCCCTAATTCCATTGAATTGGGATGTACTTATTGATATTGGTGAAATTTAAATTGTTTAAATTGAAATTGATGAATTTAATTTTTAAAGAAGTATTTGATTGAATATTGTGAAAAATCCCAATTCTAATGAATTGGGGGTTTGTTATATAATTGAAGAAATTTGGTTGAATATTAAAAGGTTGAATAAAATTGTGAAATTGGATTGTGAAATTGAATGGTGATTTTATTTCAAATCCATGGATGTAAAAATGGTATAAAAATGGTTTTTATAGAATACATAGGGTTTTATATTTTTGAAAAAAACATGTATGTTATTATAAACTATTATGATTTTTAAACAGAAAATTATCATATTTCAAATGGAGAATGAGATTTATTTGTATTTTATGTAGTCTTGAAATAAAATTTCCATCATTTGTTATGTATTGATCATGAATGACATAAGTACATAGTTAGTTATTTATATGACACATTATGATTTATAGTATTATAAGACATGATATCATCACATCACATCCGTTAGGTTAGGGTGAGGAGTCCCCTATGGACTTTTTTCAAAGGGATGTATATACATGTTTTCCATATCACCTTGAGTGTGGAATCCCTATAGATTGAATCTATCATACCGTCTTAGGAATATAGCCATGTTAATCACTTTTTTTATTTCAAATGAATATATTACATTTTTGTGAACTATTTTACAAGGCTTGTGAATGTATATAAACTATTTTGTATAAATGTTTTTATTTAATCAATTTTTTAAATATAAATTTTTTTAAAAGAACCTTTGATTGATTGTAATTCCATAATTTTAAATGTATTTCCATTATTTGAAATGTGAATCATGAATTACTAAAATTTCTATATTTTTAATTATAAAGAATTATTTGATTAAATATTCTTTTGAAGGGAAATGCTTATTTTTTGAAAATTAAAATCACTTTCATGGTTAATTTGGTATTCAAATATTTTTACGGATTATTTCTGTGAAATCATACTGGGATTTGGATCACACCCTACATGTGATTTCTAGTGATTATAGATTATTTATTTCTTGGTTCGAGTAAGGGAAAATAACCTCTTGCAGGTAGTTCTAGCTATTTAACCTTGGACTTGGAGAGTTTCATCCGTTGGGATTTTATAAGGTTTTCATATTTTATGGTACTATTACATAGTACCATTGGATATTATGTGGGTTTTACTTCAAGTACACTAGTCCCAGTAGTGTTTCTATTATATAAGTATTAAATTGGTTGTTATATTCCACAATGTTTTGGAAAAAATCAATCCCACTTTCATTTTGTAGGATTTCAGGTACTACTAAGCATCTATTGGGTATCAAGAATTTATCTTTGGGATATGTTAGGGTATGATAAATTATTGGGTCAATAGGGTACCTTTTTTGCTTCATGACAATGTTGTATCATATAAAGTTTGGTCTTTTGAATTGAAGTCAATATGAATTTGTGAAATTTTTTCTAGACATAGGAGGTTGTTTTGAGTTAGTGTCTGGAAATATCTAACCAATATGAAACTTATGTTTCTAGGGGTGGATAAGGAAATGTGTCAAGGGGATTAGTTCTAGTATTTTTTCTATTTTGATTTCGATAAAGTGAAATAGAAATATTATTTGTTCTATCTATTAGGATTAATTTTACAATTTCATTATTCGAGTGTAAAGCTGGTGTCTTCCTTATTGTATATTGATGTTGTATAGAATCAGGCCACCGAAAAGATGAAAAAATCATAACCATGAGGATGCTATTTCTGAACCTTAGAAACCAAACCCTGTTGTAGATCTTAATATAGTAGAGGTGATTATATTAATTGTACAAGCTTTGGGACATTCATAACCTCTAGTTCTAGTTCAGGATCTATTTGTGGAACCTCAGACGGATGTTATCAAGATTTCTTCTCAAGAGTTCCTTATCTGGAATCGATTACCATTAAAAGTCTCAAATGATCACCAAGAGTATGAGGAATGATTGAAAATGATAAAAAAAAATTTGGGTTCTTGGAAAGAAAAAACAAAATCAATGTGAAGTGTTCTGCTTTCATACTGGAAAGACCAAAAATGAGATGGTGGGACCCTAAGGTGACATCGTAGAAGCATGGTGGATTAGATCAGTAAGAATTTAATGTACTCCTACATGTAAAATTCAATCTATAGTTGATGATTTTGGCCAAGACAATAGATTTTTTGAAACATGATCAGCCTGATAAGAATGTGATAGAGTATTCAAACAATTTTGTTGAGCGGGTGAAATTTTCACAAGAGATTGTATACAACGAGAAGATGAATCCTTGAAGGTTTAAGTTAGGATTTTATTAGGATATTCATTCTCAAATTTTGTTGATGAGGCTTCATTTTTTAGGATGATGTTCTGGATAGAGTGCAAATGCTTGAGATGGACATGGTTATAAACCAATGCTTGTGAGGAGTTTCTTTCTCTCCCAATGGCCGTGTGTGTTCATTAAAAGGAAAATGGATGCATTATTTTTCTCATTGATTGTCTTAACAACAGGGTAATTATAAACCTCAAACAGTACAAAAAATAATACCTTTTTTTCTAACAGTGTGAAAAACCCCGGACATTCAGATAGGGTTTTCATTGAGGAACCCAAGAACTATGCCTCCTACAGATTCTTCAGGGACTTATAAATAATATTTCATGTCTATTCTACCCCACATAGTCGAATGAGCTCATAATAACTTAATAAAACTATAGGTAAATCATATGATTTTTATATAAAAGGGTTTCAACCACAGTCATTTGGAACAAACCAACATCACATAGTGAAAGTGTCTTCAGAGAAATTATATATAGGTCCAACGACCAAGTGAGGTACCATTAATTTATCATCAATTATTAGTGACTGATATATGTGACTATTCTTCATATAATAATTTATTTCAACCCATATTTTATTATACTAAATTTTATTTTAGATATTATTCCTTATTTTATGGATGTTACTACACCAATTGGTATGAATAGAGAGTAGGGTCTCTATATTTCATCTTGTGCCTTCATTCTATCTGAAGTCAATATTTTTTGGTGTTTTATCATTCTATAAATGAATCCTATAGAAGTAATTTTTCATTAGGGATTAGATAATTTCCAATAAATACTGAATTTTTTGCTAGCTTTGTTGGGTCACCTTCCATACACCCGATTGTCAGTGGTGTTTCTTTCAAGAAGAATGGTACCCAATGTAGAGCAGAGCCAAACCTTATTATATAAAGTTAGGGAAAATGATATCTTTTTTTTCATTTGACATGGAGTGAGAATATTTATATTATGATCTCCCTCAAGTTATATTTGAATTTCCCTATGTGTTTCCTTCTAACATCTCTGTTTTTTAACAAGTAAGGGTGGTTAAGTTTTCTATTGACTTAATGCCTAGTACTTAAGAAGTTTCTATTCCCCTTTACCACATGAAAATATCTGAAATTAAATATTTAAATTACTAGATGGATGATCATATAGAGAGAGTATGTATATGCTCGAGTGTGTCACCTTGGGCATCACCAGTTCTCTTTTCTTAGAATGATTATGGTTCAATTTTCCTATTTGTTTATTACTAAAAGCTCGATCGAGTGACGATAAAGATGAAGTGTTTTTTCCATTTATTGGTCATATGTTTTATCCCTTGAATGGGAGAAATAGATTCTGTAAGATTTATATGCACTATTTTTACCATTAGTAGAGGATAAAAGATTTGTAGTATCAGAAATTTTCCATTTAGAGTAGGTATGGTCATTATGAGTGTCGTATTAAGCCCTCTGGTCTAACCAATGCTCTTACATTTTTTATGGAATTAATGAACATCATTATTCATGATTATTTATATGCCTTAGTGGTAGTATTTGTGGATGAATTTCTTATTTTTTCTTAGTCCAAGGAGGATCATGTACACCATGTGAGAAAAAAATGTGTTTTATGAGAAATAAACAACTATATACCAATCATTCGAAATTTTATTTCTAGATTTTGGAAGTTCTTTTCATAGGGAACATGTTGTCATAAAAATTTATATCAGTTGATTCTAAGATGGTGAAGGCTATCATGACTTGGGATAAACCATGAAATGCATTTGATATTCATAGAATCTTGAGTTTAACTGGGTATTACTATCGATTCATTAAGGACTTCTCAAATTTTTTTTCTATGATGACTAAAATCGTTTAAAAGGGAGTGGAGTTTTATTAGAAAGAGACATGTTATAATTATTTTTCTTATCTAAAACAACTTTTGACTACTGTTCCGATGTTGACTCTTCAAGAGGTCATTCAAGCTATGTGGTCTTTTTTGATGGATTAGGTTCAATCATGGGATGAATTCTTATGAAAGGTTATCATTTTGTTGGTTATGGATCTCATCATTCTAGGCCACCTAAGAAGAATTATTTGACCCATGACCATGAACATGAATATGTGATGAACAAGTAAACGAGTTTACAACATTATCTTCATGGAGAAAGATTTTCTATGTTTCAAACTACAAGAGATTGAATTATTTATTCTCTAAATTTTATTTGAATCTCCAATAGATGCATTATGGACAATACCTGATTTTTTATGATTTTGACATCAAATATACCTTAGGGGAATGGAATTATACTTCTGATGGTTTGATCCGGATTATTCTGACCCAAGGAGTCAAAGAATCATTGAAAGAGTTGAACATTAATGCTATTTTTGAACAGTTTCATATTGGAGCCCTGGAATCTGGTAATGAGGTTTCTTGGACCAATTTTTTGTTTACATCAACTCATATTTAATGTAATGTTCAAGAAAAATAGTTTAATGATGAGTTTTGTAGTATTAGAGACTCTCTTAAGGGTGGAGAGACAGTTTCTCAGTGGAAATTTTCCAAAGAGTAAATTCTATGCTACTCGAATCACATTGTTTTGATATTAGAGGAATGTAAATATGTGATGTGGGATTATCATAAATCCAAGTTGTAAGTTCACCCAAGATCCAAAAATATGTTCTATGAAATGAAGCAACAGTTCTGGTGGATAGGTATGAGATCAATAATTTAAGATATTTCCACACTTTTCTATATTTGAAAGAAGGCAATATTTGTGCACCATAAGATTTTGGGTTTGATACAACCACTTCTAGTCTCAATAGGGGTGTGTGATGGAATCTTTATGGACTTTGTGGTCGGGATGTCGTAAAACCAGAAAAAGAAGACTACAACATTTCTTGTGATCAACTAGATGACTAAATCAATACAATTTATACCTATTCATTATACAACCAAAGTTGAAGAGTAAGGAAACATCAATGTGAAAATGATCGTTCATTTGCATGTAGTTTGATCTACTATAGTCTATCATAGGTATCCTTGATTAACTTCTTGTTTTCATAGAGGCTTTCAAAAGGCACTGGTATCTCACATCTGTTTGAGTACGGTATGCTATTCGCAGTATAATAGCCAAAGAGAATGAGAAATACATATTATTGAGGTTATATTTCACAATAGTGTACTTTTATTTTGAGGATGAATTAGATGATAATTTAGGGATATTTGAGTTTTTTTATTACAATAGTTACCATTCAGTGATCCAGTTGGCACCTCTTGAGGCCTAATATAGCAGGCCTTGTGGATCCCTATTGTATTGGTTGGTGTTTGGAGAACGTTCTTTAGTTAGAACAAGAATGGTCAAAGATATGATAGAAAAGACACAATTTATTCATCAGAAGATGTTGAGAGCCGAAATAAAGTATAATTTTTATGGTAATAATCTCCATATACATTTTTAATTCTCATTTGGCGAACTTGTGTTCTAGAAAGTTTCACCCCGATTGGGAAATTGATAGTTTGGGAAGTAGTGGGAACTTAATACTTGTTTTATTAGACCTATTGTGGATATTTAGTAGGTGGGGAATGTTTATTATCATTTAGAAATTACACTGTAACTGGTATCGATACATGATCTATTCCATGTATTGTAGATGGGAGAACAACTATCTGATCTAACTCATGTTATAAGGTGGGGTGATCATGATGTGGAATCTGATTTATATACGATTGAACAACTAGTTAGGATAGTTGATTATATAAACAAAGTGATTCATGGGAGTATGATATATTTGGCACACATTCTATAGATTAATGGTTTTGATACTCATGGGTCCAGGGAGAGGGTGGCATTGATGAGAGAGCAGTGGCCTCATTCTTTTGGAATTGGAGCTCATGAGTAGGATTTTTAGGAAAAATTGATTCTATTATAGGGTGTTTGTTACATCCTCTTACATTTTTTAAGTATTACTAAACTAATCTTTTTATCATGCTTTGGTTGGGTCTCAATGGGGTGAATTTGGGTTAATAATTTAATATTTTGGAAAATTCTAGTCCAGTGAATGGTTGGTGAATGGTTTTCCCAAACTGTGCAACCCAAGGTTGTGGCATTTTTCATAGATGGCACATGGTTATTCTAGTAATGATCCATGTTAGTATAAATCATGAATCCCATTTAACATAGGCATATACCCTATAAATAGTTTTTTCTAAATCATGCGCGTCTTCCCAGGAAACCATGCGGCCGAGATTTTAAGTGATCTAAAATTTGATTAAAAATTCTTGAACCACTCTATTATGCCCCTAACAGAATATCATGACCTAGAAAAGATTTCTCCCTTCCTTGGAGCTACCATGAAGATATTTTGGACCCTCAAATCACTCTTAGAAGTGATCAGAATCTAGTTGAACGATTTTCAATCATCTTTAGGTTAGTCTCCTTCTCCTAATCTTGTTCTCCAATGATATATACATTTCTCCCTATTATTCAATAGATACTTGTCTTTAATTATGGATTTAGTACCCACTAGCCTGGGGTTATAAAACTAGGATTTATTATCATTTACCCATATTTTATCTTTTCATTCATGCTCGGTGAATCTTGATTATGGTTTAACTCATCGAGATCTAGCGACTCTGAGGTAGGTGGATCTGTTTAGTTTCCTAATTTACATTAAACCAAAATTTTCTTATTTAGTTTAATCTATTTGAATGAAATTTAATTTCTTGTTTTTTTAAATATATTTCAATCAATTTATTAGAAAAACACAATTCCATTGAATTGTGGTTAATAAGAAAAATAGACTTGGGCATAAAATTGGACCCCCCCCCAATTCAATTTAATTGGGGTGTGTTGGTGGAAATTGTTGAGATTTAAATTGTTTAAACTTAAATTATTATATTGTTTAAATTTAATCAATGCATTTAATCATTGAAAATGAATTTGATTAAAAACTATGAAAATATCTAATTCTATGGAATTAGGGATTTTTTATGAAATTCACGAATTTTATTTGAAAATAAAATTGTAGAATTTAATTGTGAAATTGGATTGTAAAATTGTATTTTATAATTATATAGTGAATTTATTTATAATCAGTATTTGTGAAAATGGATTAATATATGTTTTATTGAATCAATAGGGTTCTATCTTTGCGAAAAGGAATGTTTTTTATTAAAAACCCATAATTGGATTTAAATGGAATTTTGGAATATTTGAAATGTAGAATGGGATTTAATTGTTTTTTAGAATTATTAAAATAAAATTCCCATAATTGTTTTTTAAATCACATGATAGGATTAGGTAGTTTTTGAGTTATTTGGGTGACACATTACAATGTAAAACTTTCTAAAATATCATATCAGTACATTACATCACATAGGTGATGGTGATGATTACCATTTTGGCCTTAGTTCAAATGGGACTACATACATATTTATTGTAACACCTTGAGTGTGGGGTCCATATACCAATAAACTGACATACCTTATTAGGAATATAAAAATATTTCTTTATTTTTTGTATTTAAAATAAATCTATGCCATAGTTGTAAACGTTTTTATATAAGTTGTGAATTTTTATAAAAAAAACTTTATATTAGGGTTTATTTAATCCATTTGTAAAAAGTTCCATGTGTGTAAATGACATTTATTAAAAGTAAATTTCCATCATTTGAAAGGTATTTCCATCATTTTAAATGTGAATCAGGAATTTACAAAGTATTTCCATCTTTTGAATTGTAAAGAATGATTTGTTTAAATATTACTTTAAAATTTCAAACCTCATTTTTTTAAATTGTAATTACATTCATGATTAATTTGATATTGAAATCATGTTATGTAATATTTTGGTGAAATACTACTACACTTTCTCACACACACTACTTGTTCTTTTGGGTGTTTTTATTTTATTTCCTTATAGGTTCGAGCAAGGGAAAATGATCTCTTGGAGGTAGTTCTAGATATGAATTTTTGGTCGTAGATAGTTTCTTTCGTTGCGACATGGGGTATTTTTTATATTTTATAATACTATATTATTTTACTATAGGTTGTTATAACTGGTTTACATAAAGTACACTAATCCCAATGAGGTTTCATTTTTATGGATACAATATTGTTTCTTTTGATATGTAATGTTTGTGAAAAAAGCATTCCCACTATCATTTTGTATGAGGTCAGGTTATAGTCGTCGACCCATGGGGATCGAGACCAGTGAGGCTTTTTAGGGATAGATTAGTTATCATATTTCAAGGGTACCTGATCTGGTTTATGATAGGGTTGAAATAAAATTATCCAATAACTAATTTACAGATTTATGAGGTGTTTTATAATTTTTCATTTTTTAACCACTTGGATAACCAATTTTACTCTTACCCACAAAAATATCTTTTAACTCTTAATCATTAATAATTTTACATATTAGAATAAAATTATAACATAAATGGAAGAGGAATCAAATTTAAAAAAATATTTTACCCATGTTTTCGACATTCATTAATATTATGATTTTAAATTATTCATAAAAATATTATTTGGATAAAATAGCATTAATGTCTATTTTATACTATTGATTTACTTTGGCTAAATTTTAATAAATATATATTTATAATACAAATATAAATTATTTAAACATAAAAATAATATTTCTAATTTGACCTAATATTTCATATACCACCATAAATTAGTCCAATTATAAGAAATTTACTTTTAATAAGTATAAATATTTTCTGATTAATTAATAAAAAAATAAGCATTGTGAAAATAGGTAATGTAATTGTTTAGTCATAGAAAATTAAAAATAAACTACCATCATCAATATATTTTGGTTATAAATAAAATATTAACTTATATTTGTTGATAAGTTACTTTGGTACCTATGTTAATTCATATGATATATTTAAAACTAAGACGGGTTATTTCATATCATTGTTTTTATTAAATATTATATTTTTCATTTCCAGGGAAACATTTTCATTTGTCAAATAAATTTCCATAATAAGGTGATAATTGAATTTTTTTCTATTAAATACAAATTAAAATGAAAAATTATTGCCTTATAACATAGTTTTAAAATAGAATATTTTAATTTACACTTTTTCATTGTGATAAATATAACCATGGTTACTTTTCATATTATCCAAAAATAAAAGGTGCATTTTTAAAATATTTTCCATCATGATTTTAAAAATGAAATCAATTTTAAAAAATTCAATTTATATATATGGCATAAATAAACTTTAAAATATCCACCTAAAATGTGCTAAAACAAATTTTCAGAAAAACATTTTTAAGCATAAAACATTACTTACTCATTTTCTATTCTAGTAAAAAGGTAAAAAAGGAATGTTTTTAAAAATATAGAATATTAAATATGTAAATATCATTAAAAATGTCATATAATGGTGAATAATATAATTTATTATGATAGAATACATTGCTCACATTAAAATAGTTTTCATAAAAATATCTCTATTATATTCAAATGACTGTATATTAATTATCAATCAATTGAAAACCAATGAGTTAATTTAATACATATGTTAAGTATATATTTTCATAATTTTTTAGACCTATTTAAACTCTCATATCCAATTTCTAGGTGGAATCTATCACATAATAAAATTCATATAGTATATCACTTTTATTTTAAACTTGGGGACACATATAATGTAACATCCCAAGGTTTTCTAAAAATAAATTGAAAATGCTTGAAATTTTGTTTAAGGTATATATTTATAAGTATCCTTTAAACATAATTTTACTTATTCTATGATTTGAATTTCAAGAAACAGTCTTCTACAATTGGGTTCAGTATGTTATTTAGAGTCTGATGAAACAAACTTTTTTTTGGTGAATAGTAACATACCCTTATGAATAGTAATATGAATAGTGATATGACCTCATGAATAGTAAATAATAATATTATTTTATTTTCCCATGGCAATAGGATAATGGGATCTTAATTAATTTTCCAATGTCACATAAAACTAGTTGCACTTAAATATTGTTATTTTTCGAATTAACTGTGACCTTATTTAAAAATTAAATTAATAATATTTAGAAAATTATTTTTGAAAAATGGAGTTCATTTTTGAATTCTTCACATCGAAAAATTGTTGGGGTAAAGTTTTGGTACTTTTCTGAAACTCTTGAATTTTCGGTGAATAGTGATATACGGTAAAATACCGTATAATCAATTTATCAGTAAAAATGAACTATTTATGACGTCATAAGTGATGCAAGGCCACTTGCTTCGAAATCACATGATATTATCACTATTTAGGGCCACTTGATTTGAGATTATTCATAGTCTTGATAAAAATATTATAATAATAATTAAAATAATCTAAAATACCTCCCCTCCTCCACTATAAATACCACCCTCACTCCCCTCTTCCTCTCACACCTCTCAAGCCTTGAGTATTGTCTAATTTCTGCCAAATTCCCTCCCCAATCTTCTTCTCCACGTCCTAGAGCTTCTAGTCTCACCAAAAGACTAAAATCAAAGCCCTTAAGAAGGATCTCAAGGAGAAGAGATCAAGAGGTAAACATCCTCTTTCATTTCCATTCTTTCCTTCCATTTTATGTTATTCTCTTCCTTTCCCTTTTGTCTTTTGTTGGGATATTTCATTTAATATTTCCCCTTGCTGTACAAATTTTGTATGAATGATGAGATATTCCATTCCTCTCATCAATCTTATTTTTATGAAATTTTAAGAGACGCCGTTAGGCTGCCGAATTTTTGTAAGAAATTTCTCATGTTTTCTTCATTTCAAGATTCCCTTCTCTTCGTTCTTCACCCACTCTTATCCAAGAGGCATGAAATCTCCAGAATCAAGTATATTCTGGATGTTGTCATGTTTATGAAAAATTACAAATCATTATTCCTCTCCTCTCTCACTTATTTAAAGAATCAAAAAACATTGTCCATTTGTGTCGAATTACCGATATCGTGGATGATGTATTTTCAATCTCCATTAATTATTTCAAGTCTGGTCATGAAACCATTTATATGGTTGAACCAGGTTATAATATATGTTTTATGAATCATATAAGGTTCTGGAATTCTTTTGTACTCATGAATCAAATTTACAAGACTAAATGAAGTTGTAATTATCAAAGAACCACATAAATTATCTAAACGAACATAATTAATGTTTAACTTATAAATCATCATCATATAAAGCACCAAAGTGATAAATTGTATAATTTATGGTACTAGAATTATGTAAATACTACTCCATTCCAATTCTGGAGTTTCACCTCCAATCAACAAGAAAGATTCATCATGAACTGATTGTGAAAATCACAAAAGAACTCACCCAAAATAATGCAAGGAACAAAATCCTAACAATTAAGGGGTGAAATGAGGTTATGAAATGACCATATAAGATGTTATAAACATGAAAATGATTCTGTAAAGTACAAATAACACTCTTTTAACCACTATACAGGAGGTTTAAATAATTTTGAAGTAATACAAGCCCAAGGTAAGGGAATTCTTAACCCGATTTCCATTCCTTGGGTTAACCTTCTACTTTATAATTTATGTGCTATTTAAATTGTTTGGGTGATGGGTTCTGTTTATATTATGTTTAATTATGTGTATTTACAGAGTATATACATATTCCATCCACTCAATTAAGCCTCACTTCAAGTATATGATGTTTATAAGGGACTTTTCTTCTAAAATCCTCTTTTAAAATTCTGTTTTATAAGATTCAAAGGCAATGTTTTTATGCTATTGTTTATGTTGTATGATTATGTTTTTGTTATTGTGCATTGTTTATGATGAAGGGTGGGACCTATATTTCCCTCCATTTCATTGGGTATGAGTAAGTTGTAGGTCGGCCGTATGGTTACTCCAAGTGTAACTGTGATGGTTACACAAAGTAAGGTAGCCGTGAGGGTTACAAATTTTTTAAGGTAGCCAAGATGGTTACAAGATTATGTATGTAATGCCCCAATATACCTCTATGATTATAATTATGTCTGTGTGGATCTTGTGTAAATCTCATGTTATGCTAAGTAAGATTTTATGGGTGGAAAGCATGTCTTTTGAAAATGTTTTCATACGTCATGCGTATTCATGGACTAATGTGATTTTTCCCTCTTTTTCATACCTTACTGAGATTTTGTGCTCATCCCAAGTTTTTAAATGATTTTTCACAGGTTAATGATGAGTAATACAAGGAAGGAAGACATGTTAAATGTTGAAGAATTGTCAAGGAGTCTTGTTTTGTGATTTAATGTTTTATATTCTGAGGATAATGGAAACTGATTTTATGGTATCCACTATGTAACAATGTGTAATGTTACGAATGTTTTGTCTTAATTCTCTAAAGCTCTAAACTTGAAAAGATCCTCAATTTATAATGACGTGTTTTCTTAAATAAATTCAAGATTATGTATGAAATAAGTGCAGGTCCTTATAGTTGGTATCAGAGGTCGGTTTAGACAACTTTAGGGATTAGGAGTTCTTGTGAGACACGTGTTTAGTCCCTATATCTATTATTTCAGTTAAATCCTTGTTTTATAACTTTTTTTCAGGTCAAGTAAAGTCGGTTATGAATGGAAGGAGAAGGATCTCAAACGACATTCCTATCTCTTCCTGATGACATGATTGCAATAATTATTTCAATGTCATCTTCGGATGATTGTGAAACTTTTTCTAGTATACAACTCACTTGCAAGCAATTTTTTGAGATATCAAACACCTCCTCTATACCTCGTTATCATCGTGGATCATGGGTTGTTTTTAGACAAATACTATTTTCACAATATTCACATAATTTCAAGAAAGGTAAATATTATCAAGGTATTTTCAAATAATTTACCCTATCACAAGAATTTGAAGTATATTATGATTTTAAAAATGGTGCTGAGGAAGGAGACCCTTGTGAAACCTATTTATATTTGCTTTTAAACTATAGTCTCACATCACATACTTATGGTATTTTAAAAGGACCAATAATAGAAAGTTTCAACTCAATTTCGGTCAGACTATTTTATAAAAATCATGTTTTATCAGATGTTTTGGAATTATATGTCATACATGATTATTTTCCAAAACTGTTTTTCTGTGAACACCCATATGACCCATGTTGTACGAGGTGTATTTGGATGGAGGAAGCAAATGATTTTGAAGGATCTATAAATCATTTTTGTAATTCATGGGACTTCTACCTACGTGAACAAGATGACGATGAAACCGAGTGGACACCTTGATCAAGGTACCCTCACTTGTTTAATAAGTAAATAAAATTGCGAGGACGCAATTTCAAGAAGGTGGGGATAATGTAACATCCAAGGTTTTCTAAAAATAAATTGAAAATGATTGAAATTTTGTTTAAGGTATATATTTATAAGTATCCTTTAAACATAATTTTATTTATTCGATGATTTGAATTTCAAGAAACTGTCATCTACAATTGGGTTCAGTATGTTATTTCGAGTCTGATGAAACAAACTTTTTTTTGGTGAATAGTAACATGCCTTTATGAATAGTAATATGAATAGTGATATGACCTCATGAATAGTAAATAATATTAGTATTTTATTTTCCCATGGAAATAGGATAATGAGATCTTAATTAATTTTCCAATGTCACATAAAACTAGTTGCACTTAAATATTGTTATTTTTCGAATTAACTGTGACCTTATTTAAAAATTAAATTAATAATATTTAGAAAATTATTTTTGAAAAATGGAGTTCATTTTTGAATTCTTCACATCGAAAAATGGTTGGGGTAAATTTTTGGTACTTTTCTGAAACTCTTGAATTTTCAGTGAATAGTGAAATACGGTAAAATACCGTATAATCAATTTATCAGTAAAAATGCACTATTTATGACGTCATAAGTGATGCAAGGCCACATGCTTCGAAATCACATGATATTATCACTATTTAGGGACACTTGATTTGAGATTATTCATAGTCTTGATAAAAATATTATAATAATAATTAAAATAATCTAAAATACCTCCCCTCCTCCACTATAAATACCACCCTCACTCCCCTCTTCCTCTCACACCTCTCAAGCCTTGACCATTGTCTAATTTCTGCCAAATTCCCTCCCCAATCTTATTCTCCACGTCCTAGAGCTTCTGGTCTCACCACAAGACCAAAATCAAAGCCCTTAAGAAGGATCTCAAGGAGAAGAGATCAAGAGGTAAACATCCTCTTTCATTTCCATTCTTTCCTTCCATTTTATGTTATTCTCTTCCTTTACCTTTTGTCTTTTGTTGGGATATTTCATTTAATATTTCCCCTTACTGTCCAAATTTTGTATGAATGATGAGATATTCCATTCCTCTCATCAATCTTATTTTTATGAAATTTTAAGAGACGTCGTTAGGCTGCCGAATTTTTGTAAGAAATTTCTCATGTTTTCTTCATTTCAAGATTCCCTTCTCTTCGTTCTTCACCCACTCTTATCCAAGAGGCATGAAATCTCCAGAATCAAGTATATTCTGGATTTTGTCATGTTTATAAAAAATTACAAATCATTATTCCTCTCCTCTCTCACTTATTTAAAGAATCAAAAAACATTGTTCATTTGTGTCGAATTACCGATATCGTGGACGATGTATTTTCAATCTCCATTAATTCTTTCAAGTCTGGTCATGAAACCATTTATATGGTTGAACCAGGTTATAATATATGTTTTATGAATCATATAAGGTTCTGGAATTCTTTTGTACTCATGATTCAAATTTACAAGACTAAATGAAGTTGTAATTATCAAAGAACCACATAAATTATCTAAACGAACATAATTAATGTTTAACTTATAAATCATCATCATATAAAGCACCAAAGTGATAAATGGTATAATTTATGGTACTGGAATTATGTAAATACTACTCCATTCCAATTCTGGAGTTTCACCTCCAATCAACAAGAAAGATTCATCATGAACCGATTGTGAAAATCACAAAAGAACTCACCCAAAATAATGCAAGGAACAAAATTCTAACAATTAAGGGGTGAAATGAGGTTATGAAATGACCATATAAGATGTTATAAACATGAACATGTTTCTTTAAAGTACTAATAAAACTCTTTTAACCATTATAAAGGAGGTTTAAACAATTTTGAAGTAATACAAGCCCAAGGTAAGGGAATTCTTAACCCGATTTCCATTCTTTGGGTTAACCTTCTACTTTATAATTTATGTGCTATTTAAATTGTTTGTGTGATGGGTTCTGTTTATATTATGTTTAATTATGTGTATTTACAGAGTATATACATATTCCATCCACTCAATTAAGCCTCACTTCAAGTATATGATGTTTATAAGGGACTTTTCTTCTAAAATCCTCTTTTAAAATTCTGTTTTATAAGATTCAAAGGCAATGTTTTTATGCTATTGTTTATGTTGTATGATTATGTTTTGGTTATTGTGCATTGTTTATGATGAAGGGTGGGACCTATATTTCCCTCCAATGCATTGGGTATGAGTAAGTTGTAGGTCGGCCGTATTGTTACTCCAAGTGTAACTGTGATGGTTAAACAAAGTAAGGTAGCCGTGAGGGTTACAAATTTTAAGGTAGCCAAGATGGTTACAAGATTATGAATGTAATGACCCAGTATACCTCTGATTATATTTATGGTCTCATGTTTCATGTGGTTATTCTACTAGTAGAATACCCATAATTATGTTTAACTATGGCATTATTTGTTTAGATCATATTTCTGCCATAATATGTTTCAAGTTTATTATTAAAGGAATGTGTTTTCAATTATTCACCATGTCTAATGTTTATATTATCTTCCGCTGTATTGCATACTCTTACTGAGCGTTTGAGCTCACCCCTTTCTTGTGTTTCATTTTCTCAGGATATGAAGAAGTAATTTGTGATTGACTTACAAGTATAATCTAGGAGACGAGATGTTTCCAGTGGATTTAAATAGTGTTTTTGTTTCCCTTCATGTTGTAATGATAAACTTATGTACGTATCTTGTTTCCAATAATACTAAACAACTCGGTCCTTCGGGATTCGTATTCCTTGTTTGTATGCCAACGTAATCAAATAAGGCACCGGCTCCGGGCAACTGGGGTCGGGTCCTTACATATAATTCATTCTATCATAAAAATAAAATTATATAAGGATATGTATTTTCTAAAATCTAATGGTGCAACATTCAATACAAAATAAAATAGATTTACTTTATATATACTGAAATATAATAAAAAAGTGTGATATCATTATTTTTTAACATCTTCAGGGTTACCAAATATCTTATATAAATTTATAATTTCAATAAAGAACATTAACAAAAAATTATTAATGTTTCATAGAAATGTATCACTATAATCCAAGATTTATACTTCATATTAGACATAAGAAAGACTATTCATATGTCACGACCCGACCCAACGGGGCTCGAGCCGCGACTCCCCAAGCCCGCCTCCAATAGGCCAGGGGCTGGCGACCAGCGCCGAGTAGGCTATAACACACAAGGGAGGCATTAGCCTAAGGTACCTGTACACACGCACCCACAAACACCTCCATGCAACAGTGCAGAGATAAAGAAACTGAAAGTAAATGCATGCATACAATCTATCCCAAACCAGAGTGCAACAGCAAAAGTACAAGGGCAAAACAGGGCCCACCAAAAGAAAACTACAAAGCGCGTCCAACCTGCTCCGAAGAAGGGGAACGCTGCCACAAACACCCGCCGGAAACTCCCTCGGCACAGCTCCGGTAAACACCCTGGTCAACCCGCTCACTAAGCTCCGCCTGCTCCGGGTCCTCCTGGGACTCCGTCAAAAGGCTTGTGGTCTGCACAAGACACAAACATGTGCGGGCAAAGCCCGTGCAGGGGTGAGTATAAACATACTCAGTAGGCACCCCAAAAACCCAAAACCCAAGGGAGCAACTGAAAGGCAACAGTCCGCTCAACCCAGCCAGAGGGAACCCAGACGAGAGAGAAACTCCATCTCGTGACCATCCTCGGCTAAACACAACAAGTCAGCTCAGCACAGCTCAGGTGTATGCCCATACATACACCTTGAATAATCCAGATATACACAGCTCACGCCACAAAGCCACAAGAGGTACCGACCTCATCACCAGCAACTGTCCACAACCAGGAGAGTACACCACGAACACTGTCATACAGATGACACTCATCCGAGAGATGCACTCCATCGGGATACTCGCAAACATCTCAGACGCTCACCCGAGAGACCACGCTCGTCGGATAGCATCACCGAGGAAACATCACCGAAACACCATAACCACCAAACTCCTCAGATAGGGGATCACCGCTAGGGTCCGCTAGGGGATACCAAGACCCACTCCGGTATACGTAGCTCACAGATAGGGGATCACTCCCAGGGTCCTCTGGGGGATACCACGACCCGATCCAGCATACGTAGATTTCACAGATAGGGGATCACACCCAGGATCCGCTGGGGGATGCCACAACCCGATCTGGCGCTTGACAGAAGCTTCACACTCAGATAGAGGATCATCGTCCATATAAAGATGGTCACGACGATACCGGAACCCTATCTGGTATAACTCGCGATGTAGGGGATCGAACCGACGATGCCACAACCCTACCGGAACCACGCGCTGAGTAGGGGATCGCATAACCAATGATACCGCAACCCTACCGACATCAAGCGCTGAGTAGGGGATCGTATAACCAACGATACTGCAACCCTACTATAAACATCATGCTGAGTAGGGGATCGTAAACCCGACGATGCCACAACCCTACTGTGCATGACCCACCGCTTAGGGGATCATATTTCCGAAGATGCCACAAACCCTACGGGGTTAACCTGCTAGATAGGGGATCGCTGCCCGTGAATAGGTGGTCACATCGATACCAAGAACCCGATCTAGGGTAAAGATGTTAGAGGATCCACTCCGGGCCCACCGGAGGGATACCACAACTCTAACAGTTTAAACACCCCATCGAGAGGATCACAAACCCATACGAAGGTTGTGATGCCACACGAACCCTCGGGGGAACGAACCAAGGGAGAACCCTCAACCACTGCTGGTCCAAACGTCGCTAACCCGAGCGACCCGCCACAACGCCACACTGCGCACCCCCTAGGCCAAAACCGAGGCCACCATCGCGTTCCACGCGGAAAAACACGCAGGATAGGCTGTTTACTCGCCCGAAACGGAGCACCGGTGAAAAAGACACTATTCACCGCAGCTAGCTCGTGCGGGGCCCACACAACGATCCCGAAACCCATCGAGCGGATCACACTACGACGATCCCCTCGAAAAAACATGCGGAATCGACTACTCGCTCGCCCAAAACGGACACCCGGTGAAAAAGGTACTATTCACCGAAGGCCAGCTCGGGTGGGGTCCACGCCTGGATTCCGAAACTCGTCGAACGGAACGTACCATTGCGATCCTCTCGGAAAAACACACAGGATCGACTATTCATCCGCCAAAATCGGACTCCTGGTGCAAAAGCTGTGTTTCTCCGCAAACGCCAAAACCCGGCCTCGTGGGGCCCGCACCCCGTTCGCAAACCCAACACCCGGAAACCATCTCAAAAAGTCCGTCGTACCATCAGGGTCTCAACGCCACTGACGGCACGTCAATCGGACGCTCCGGGTAGAAGTTACAACGGCCCGAAGTCGTAAAATAATAAAATAATATTATTTTATACGACGTTTCTCGCTCCCGGGCCACGATCCCGAACCTTTAAACCCTCGAACCCATACCGGAGGGTTCGCCTCGTCGTCAGGGTCACGTCGCCGCAAACGGCACGCGAATCCGACTCCCGAGGTGCAAGATACGGGGGTTTAAAGACCCCCGTATGCGACAAATGGCCGGACCGGCCCCGACCGGCCGGTCCGGCCGGCCTGGACCGGCCGCCGCCGCCGGCCCGCCCTGGCCGGCGGCGCTCCGCCGCGGGCCGCCGCGCTGGGCCGCCGGCCGCCGCGGCTCCGCCGCGCGCCGCCGCGCTGGGCCGCCGGCAGCCGTGGCTCCGCCGCGGGCCTCCGGAATCCGCCGGCGCCGGTGCCGCGCCGGCGGATCTTCCGCGGACCGCCGGGGTCACCCCGGTGGTCCGTTTTGCTCTCCGGAGGCGCCTACGTGACCCTCGGGACCCGATCTATACTGCAACGGCTTCAATTCACAGAAAAATGCAGTAAAAACGGGATCGGGGGTTAAAACTCAAAACCGCCTACCTCGCGGGCGAAACGCCGACGTTCTGCCTCAAATCCGCGCTCCCGAGCTTCCGCTGCGCGCTCCTGGAACGTCCGCCGTCGAATTCTGAGCTCGTGGGCGCTCCGTTTGCTCGATTTGGCAGAGTGGCGGCGAAGAACGACGAAGAACGGCGAAGAACGATAAAAGGGGGGGGGGGGGCGCTGATATTTATATCAGCCGCCCGCCGGCGCCAAACCAGCCTCGGACCCGTCGCCCGATGCGAACAAAAGTAAGGTCACCCCTAGGGTAAACGCGCCGTTCTGAACGCAACGGCGGTCTCAGATTTTTCATCCGAGACTCCGTTCATAAGTTATTCGAGCCGACGCTCGCACACCAACTTGCCACTTATTTACGGAAACGCCCCTGGTGGCGTTTCTCACCGCAGGCCCGCGCCCGCAAAGATTACACCCCGCCTAGGGTAAACGGCACGTTCCGGACGCAACCGTGCCCTCAGATTCCCATTCTGAGCTACCGTTTAGGAGATATCACATCCCCGCCACGTGCATAGTTAAAAAAAACTTAACATTTTTATAAAATTAATTCCGGGCACACCGGGCCTCGGAATCGCACGCCGTCTTCGCTCCTAGCTCTGGAATTATTCGTAGAAATATTCCAAAGTCTGACAAGGCCAAAAACATGAGTCGCTACATCCTCCCCCCCTTAGAACTTTTCGTCCCCGAATAAGCACAAGGAAAGCGACTGGACTCTCACTGGGTCTCACAGACCAGCGAGCTCACCAACAACAACCACTCAGGGTCTTACCAACGCCCTGAAGAAAACTCGAGCAAGCAACAAAAGGAAAGAGTACCGCTAAACAGTGTCTGACAAACTACTGCAGTAAGTAGAAAAGACACAAGGCGTACCTCTATCCATCTGTGGTGCCTCTGGGTCGACTGCCTCCAGGGCATGCAACTGTCCTCGCCCTCGGCCACCAGCTCCCTGAGCTTGGCGTGGACCACCTGGGGGTGGGGGTGGTGGCAACTGGTACTGTCTACCACCGCCTCCCGCTGCACCAGCTCCGACGCCACGTCCGCCGCCATGCGGACCTCCTTGCTCGAGACGCTGCCTCTGCCAAGGGGGCCCATCGACCGGCTCCCACTCAGCAGCACGTCGGGTCGGACAATCTCTAGCAAGATGTCCCCGACCATCGCAAGCGTAACACCGCCTCTCCTGCGGCTGACCAAAACTGGCCTGCGAGCCCTGCGAGCTCCGAGGCTCAGACCCCCCATCATGGGGTCACCTCCTGAAACGTCGGCCACGTCCAGACCCCTGAGTCTGACGTCGGCTACCAGATGCCGATCCGACCGACGAAGTCTCAGCTCTCGCGTGCCCAGCACCAACAGGAGAGATCTGCTCAGCCAGAAAGCTCTCCACCACCAGCGCTCGCTCCAGAACTCCAGCATAGGTGGGCAGGCACAAGGAAACCACACCTGCTCGGATGTCCCTGCGTAAGCCCTGCTCGAAGGTCCGAGCCCTAAAGAACGGGTCTCGAACCATATCCAGGGAGTAGCGCGACAGGTCTGTAAACCTCGCTGAGTACTCCGCCACAGTCATGCTCTCCTGACGAAGCTGCAGAAGCTCCTGGATCCGCACTGACCTCAGCGTCACCGGATAGAACTCCTCCCTGAAGAGCCGCTCAAACTCTGCCCACGTGAGCGTCTCCTCGTCATGGGACTGCGTCACCAAATTCCACCATCGCCCGGCTGAACCATGCAGAAGGCTCGCCGCTAGGACCACCATCTGATATGGAGGTGTCCTCACTAGGCGGAAAACTCGGGTGACTGCCTCAAGCCAGTCATCAGCTGCCTGGGGGTCTGGATCACCCCGAAACCTCAGAGGTCGCTGCCTCTGGAACTCGTGCAACGCACTCAGCCTGCGTGCAACCTCGTCCTGCACCGCCGATACAACCAGCTGCTCGACAGGTGGTGGCTCAACTGGCAGACCACCTGGAGGTGCAACCTCAGAACCTGCGCCCTGCTCCACAGCCACTACACGGGGCGGGTCATCAGCACAATCCTGCTGCGGAACCCTCACTGGCTGTCGTCGTGGAGGCATCCTGAAATACATTCAAGACACACCACAGTCAAAGAGTATATCTGGAGAGCTGACTCAAGAAGGAAAAGGTAAAAAAACACCAAAAACCCAGTCCTATATGATGCATGTGTCATGATGTCCCCGCGACCAGTGTACGAATGTCCCGAGTCGAAAGGCAGGTTATCAGAGTCCTGGTGTATGGATACGTCGGCCGCCGCACCAACACTGGAGTCCCTGGCCTAAAACCCGAACTCGAAACACCCTAACACTGCCGCTATGCAACCCAAACCAAACTCACAGCTAGACCAGCTACGCTCTGAGATCCCAAAGGTGGAACCTTCTCTGATACCACTCTGTCACGACCCGATCCAACGGGGCTCGAGCCGCGACTCCCCAAGCCCGCCTCCAATAGGCCAGGGGCTGGCGACCAGCGCCGAGTAGGCTATAACACACAAGGGAGGCATTAGCCTAAGGTACCTGTACACACGCACCCACAAACACCTCCATGCAACAGTGCAGAGATAAAGAAACTGAAAGTAAATGCATGCATACAATCTATCCCAAACCAGAGTGCAACAACAAAAGTACAAGGGCAAAACAGGGCCCACCAAAAGAAAACTACAAAGCGCGTCCAACCTGCTCCGAAGAAGGGGAACGCTGCCACAAACACCCGCCGAAAACTCCCTCGGTACAGCTCCGGTAAACACCCCGGTCAACCCGCTCACTAAGCTCCGCCTGCTCCGGGTCCTCCTGGGACTCCGTCAAAAGGCCTGTGGTCTGCACAAGACACAAACATGTGCGGGCAAAGCCCGTGCAGGGGTGAGTATAAACATACTCAGTAGGCACCCCAAAAACCCAAAACCCAAGGGAGCAACTGAAAGGCAACAGTCCGCTCAACCCAGCCAGAGGGAACCCAGACGAGAGAGAAACTCCATCTCGTGACCATCCTCGGCTAAACACAACAAGTCAGCTCAGCACAGCTCAGGTGTATGCCCATACATACACCTTGAATAATCCAGATATACACAGCTCACGCCACAAAGCCACAAGAGGTACCGACCTCATCACCAGCAACTGTCCACAACCAGGAGAGTACACCACGAACACTGTCATACAGATGACACTCATCCGAGAGATGCACTCCATCGGGATACTCGCAAACATCTCATACGCTCACCCGAGAGACCACGCTCGTCGGATAGCATCACCGAGGAAACATCACCGAAACACCATAACCACCAAACTCCTCGGATAGGGGATCACCGCTAGGGTCCGCTAGGGGATACCAAGACCCACTCCGGTATACGTAGCTCACAGATAGGGGATCACTCCCAGGGTCCGCTGGGGGATACCACGACCCGATCCGGCATACGTAGATTTCACAGATAGGGGATCACACCCAGGATCCGCTGGGGGATGCCACAACCCGATCTGGCGCTTGACAGAAGCTTCACACTCAGATAGAGGATCATCGTCCATATAAAGATGGTCACGACGATACCGGAACCCTATCTGGTATAACTCGCGATGTAGGGGATCGAACCGACGATGCCACAACCCTACCGGAACCACGCGCTGAGTAGGGGATCGCATAACCAACGATACCGCAACCCTACCGACATCAAGCGCTGAGTAGGGGATCGTATAACCAACGATACCGCAACCCTACTATAAACATCATGCTGAGTAGGGGATCGTAAACCCGACGATGCCACAACCCTACTGTGCACGACCCACCGTGTAGGGGATCATATTTCCGAAGATGCCACAAACCCTACGGGGTTAACCTGCTAGATAGGGGATCGCTGCCCGTGAATAGGTGGTCACAACGATACCAAGAACCCGATCTAGGGTAAAGATGTTAGAGGATCCACTCCGGGCCCACCGGAGGGATACCACAACTCTAACAGTTTAAACACCCCATCGAGAGGATCACAAACCCATACGAAGGTTGTGATGCCACACGAACCCTCGGGGGAACAAACCAAGGGAGAACCCTCAACCACTGCTGGTCCAAACGTCGCTAACCCGAACGACCCGCCACAACGCCACACTGCGCACCCCCTAGGCCAAAACCGAGGCCACCATCGCGTTCCACGTGAAAAAACACGCAGGATAGGCTGTTTACTCGCCCGAAACGGAGCACCGGTGAAAAAGACACTATTCACCGCAGCTAGCTCGTGCGGGGCCCACACAACGATCCCGAAACCCATCGAGCGGATCACACTACGACGATCCCCTCGAAAAAACATGCGGAATCGATTACTCGCTCGCCCAAAACGGACACCCGGTGAAAAAGGTACTATTCACCGAAGGCCAGCTCGGGTGGGGTCCACGCCTGGATTCCGAAACTCATCGAACGAAACGCACCATTGCGATCCTCTCGGAAAAACACACAGGATCGACTATTCATCCGCCAAAATCGGACTCCTGGTGCAAAAGCTGTGTTTCTCCGCAAACGCCAAAACCCGGCCTCGTGGGGCCCGCACCCCGTTCGCAAACCCAACACCCGGAAACCATCTCAAAAAGTCCGTCGTACCATCTGGGTCTCAACGCCACTGACGGCACGTCAATCGGACGCTCCGGGTAGAAGTTACAACGGCCCGAAGTCGTAAAATAATAAAATAATATTATTTTATACGACGTTTCTCGCACCCGGGCCACGATCCCGAACCTTTAAACCCTCGAACCCATACTGGAGGGTTCGCCTCGTCGTCAGGGTCACGTCGCCGCAAACGGCACGCGAATCCGACTCCCGAGGTGCAAGATACGGGGGTTTAAAGACCCCCGTATGCGACAAATGGCCGGACCGGCCGCCGCCGCCGGCCCGCCCTGGCCGGCGGCGCTCCGCCGCGCGCCACCGCGGCTCCGCCGCGGGCCGCCGCGGGCCGCCGGAATCCGCCGGCGCCGGCGCCGCCGCGCCGGTGCCGCGCCGGTGGATCTTCCGCGGACCGCCGGGGTCACCCCGGTGGTCCGTTTTGCGATCCGGAGGCGCCTACGCGACCCTCGGGACCCGATCTATACTGCAACGACTTCTATTCACAGAAAAATGCAGTAAAAACGGGATCGGGGGTTAAAACTCAAAACCGCCTACCTCGCGGGCGAAACGCCGACGTTCTGCCTCAGATCCGCGCTCCCGAGCTTCCGCTGCGCGCTCCTGGAACGTCCGCCGTCGAATTCTGAGCTCGTGGGTGCTCCGTTTGCTCGATTTGGCAGAGTGGCGGCGAAGAACGACGAAGAACGGCGAAGAACGATAAAAGGGGGGGGGGGGGGGGGCGCTGATATTTATATCAACCGCCCGCCGGTGCCAAACCAGCCTCGGACCCGTCGCCCGATGCGAACAAAAGTAAGGTCACCCCTAGGGTAAACGCGCCGTTCTGAACGCAACGGCGGTCTCAGATTTTTCATCCGAGACTCCGTTCATAAGTTATTCGAGCCGACGCTCGCACACCAACTTGCCACTTATTTACGGAAACGCCCCTGGTGGCGTTTCTCACCGCAGGCCCGCGCCCGCAAAGATTACACCCCGCCTAGGGTAAACGGCACGTTCCGGACGCAACCGTGCCCTCAGATTCCCGTTCTGAGCTACCGTTTAGGAGATATCAATCCCCGCCACGTGCATAGTTAAAAAAAACTTAACATTTTTATAAAATTAATTCCGGGCACACCGGGCCTCGGAATCGCACGCCGTCTTCGCGCCTAGCTCTAGAATTATTCGTAGAAATATTCCAAAGTCTGACAAGGCCAAAAACCTGAGTCGCTACATCATAAATGGTACAACCTTTGAGTTATGTATATTTGAAGAACCAGAAATGTATTTTCTTTTGATTGATAGATGAAATATGTAAAAAACGTGATAAAGGTTCCATAGAAGAGAAAAACAATAAGATACCATCCCTAATAGATGAAAAATATCAAAAGTGATAATATACCTGGGGATCAAATTTCCCTTCATTTTAAATCTCATAAAATTATTCCATGTATAAACTTATAGGATAGCCTTATTTGAGATTTGAAATTTTATATTCCACTGTTGAATACCAATATAAAATTTCATTTAACATTGAGTTTTCATGATGTGTTTGTAAACGTGTTTAAATTTAAATTCAATTTATTCAGATTTTTCAGGTCTAAAATGTTTTCATTCTCTAACTACGTAAAAATATGGTATATTTCTACAAATATTTTCCCAAGAGGATATCATAAGGTTCTATATAAATAGTCAAATGATAAATATTGTTGTATAAAAATTCAACTTGGGGAAGATATGGATCCAACTTTCTTTAAAGTCCATTGAATAATATATAAACATATCATTTAGGTTTTGACTATTTTTCTTATACTATCCAACTATTTGAGTATTATAAAACATATTGAAACTCTACTTTTTATCTTAATCTCAATGAATACATCACCAAATCCTTGGGTTAATTTATAGATACTGAAAGATATAATTAAATGTGGTACTCCATGAATCCTTACAAATAATTTGTTATATATATGTACAAGCATATAAAAAATCATCTCTAATTTTTATTATGTGTGATAAATGTAAATGTAAGTTAACCACCACACAAATTGCATTATTTCCATTACACTTTTTGGGGATCCCAATGAAAAAATCCTTCATTATGTTTTCACATTTCTACTTTGTTTTGGGAAATGGTTGTAAGTTATTTATAGAATTTTACATATAAACTTTAATATGATTTCATAACAAGAATATATGAACATACTATTCAATATATATTTTCTCATAATCCAATTATAAATAATTCTTTAGGTCACAAAATATTTTTTTACTTCTAGAATGAATAGGGAATGATGAACTGTGAGTTTCATTAATAGATCCTTAATCATATTTTGTGTGGATGGATCTAATACCTAGTTCATGAACCATATCAATCTATCATAATTATGGTCAAATTCAATAAATTTTCAAAACTTATTATGTAGGTATAACTATTCATTACATGGACTGATGGTTTAACATCCATGTGTGAATGATAATATTTTACCATTCCTTCTGGTTTTTAGTATCCATCCTTTTCAAATCCAGAAATATTTGATATTTTGTGATTCCCCTAATAAATAAACTAACATGATCATTTTATCCCATTTCATCAGGAACCCTATTCACATTACTATGGTGATAATATCTTATGAATTCATAATATGTAATCAGCTCCAACAATATTTTATAGATCATATTCAACTCATTCTGTATGAAAATATACATTAATATTTTTTATTAGTATATATGTCACACAATTCTCCAAAAATATATAAAATATATATTTTGAATGTAAAAATTATAGTAACTGAAGCTAAATAGTTGGTTTATAATTTTTCATTATAATCCTTAAATTGGATGGAGGTATAAGCTACTACCATATAATTATACATGAGAATGTGAGCTAGAATTTGTTTTATTCATCACTATAAATAAAAAACACTTCACTATTGTAGGGTAACATATGAAAAGTTGTGTTGACTGACTATTTCGGTAGTTCATTGAAAATTTAATCAAATTCATCTATAAGATAAAACAAGTATACCTTCAATGTTAACATGTTGACCGGATTACACAGCCGTGGGAAATTCATTACAATGAATAAATAATATGTAACCCATCTATGAAACTATAGATATCTATCACAAAATTTGTTTTGTTCTTTTGTTCAATATAATCTTTCTTTGATGGGTCCACCGATAGAATATCATGTAGGATTATGTGACCATATAAAGAATGTTTCTAAATCTAAAAAGCAGATGTGGTATTTTTTTATTATTCTTCTCTTTCCTTGGAGTCATCATAACAATTATCAATTGGTATTCAAGATCTTAATAAATCATTTAATATATATTAATATCATCAAAAAGGCCTACAAAAAGTGGTTCAAGGTAATATCTAAAGAATATTTTCATTAAATCCATGAATTTTGAAGTGGAATTGGTAGGACCAAGTGGAATCACTATAAATTCATAGTTTCCATACATTTTATAGAATTCATTATTTGGTTGGTAGCCCATATTTATACTCAATTGTTGATATCTCAAAAGAACATGAATCATGGAAAAGAATGATTCGATATGAATCTATTCAAACATTTCATAATTTATATATATACATGTTCTTGAATTTGAACATGTTATGTTCACAAAAATCATTATAGAGTGGAATTGAACGATATTTATTATTAGTAAAAAGAACTAGTGAACCTAGGGGTTATGATATTTTCTAAATAAATCCCTTATATGGATTTCCCATGAGTTTTGTTTCTAATTCCTATAATTCAATTGAGTCCATATTATATAGGTTATTTGAAATCGGTGTAGAACCAAGTATCAGTTCAATTTAGAACTCAAGATTATTATTCAATGGAAGTCCATAAAACTATTATTGGATGAAATTAATAAACTCACATATAATAATAATAATATATTTGATGTTCAGTTCATGTCCAACCACCTGAGATAAAACACCCTTTTCAATAGGAATCAAGACCCATAAAATCGATCTAATTTTAATTAAATGTTCATATTTGTCACTATACTAATAGGAGATCATAGGATAGTTCAGAATATTACATGTCAATTCCCCTCCTCAGAATCTTATGTAGGAATTATGTAATGAAACCTAGTATATGGCCATGATAAAATATAATTCATCCAAAGGAAGAATAAAAATAATTTCAAGAATTATATTCCCACATACATTAACTGAATAAGAATCATATACTTGATATGCAATCATCATACCACTAAGAGTTTTATATAAAAACTAAAAATCTATTCTTTTCGGTAGTTCTGTGATACTCTTAGAAAATTATTTTGATATAAAATAGTTGGAAGATCCAGATTCCAATGATAGATTAGATGTTCATAAGTTGATGATAAGTGTATATTTCATAACTGAATTAACATATACCTTATTACCAAGAGTGTTAAAATGATATTTACATTTATATATATATATAAGAGGTTAATGAAAAGTCTTAATCATTAACCATTGTGTTTTAGCTTGGGTAAGAATACTTCCTATACTCCGTGAATTAGAAAATTGGATTATTGATTGTGAATTTTGTTGTTATTTTTCTCTATTAAACTAATCAGGGAAATTCTCCATTCACATCAGTATTACAATTTATGATGAACTTACATTTATCACATTAAACATTTACAAGTCCCATTGAGATAATATCAACTATGTTTCAATAGAAAATCATTCATAAATGAAACAATTTTTTTTTCTTTCAATGATTTTTATAAATTTCACTCAATTATATCATTATTTTCTTATCAAAACTATAGGATGGATAGGTAATGACAATGTCAATTTCTATCATGATACAAAAATAGAAAAATTTACTCACAAAAAAATAAAGCCTGCTATTTTTAATTCAATTTAGAGACATGGTTCTATGAAACTAATGAAATAATGGGCCTCATATTGTGGTTGGATTATAATACTAGTAGATTACCTCAAGAGTCATGTAATATGTTCATCATAGGTACAAACAAATTCATCATTATTTTTTCTTTAACTCATTGAAACCCTTATTTATTTTCATATAAAGAATATAAGGACTGCATATATTGAAGAATAAGCTCTTAAATTCATCCCATTCCATGGATTGAAATTCATCCCTTTTCCTCGATTTCTGGATAAATTTACACAATTGTTCTACTTCAAATTCCAAGCATTGTACGTTCATAATAATTTCATCATGTTCTAATAACTAAATAATGGAAAATATCATTTCATTGGTTTAGATCCATTTCTCAACATCTAATGGATCATAAGACCAACTATATGAAGGACGGTGTTTTTGCAAGAAGGAATCATCAGTACACATTAGCTTACATTGTTCACATAGAATTTCAGTATAATTAATATCATGGGATTGTTGTATAAAAATTATAACACAATGATTCACATATTCCCCAATAAAAAAATTTTTCTTAGGAGGAAAATAGTTTCATATTACATTTCATACAGTAATAACATGATTACTTCAGGTTCCAGTAATTTACTAAAACCAATCATCACAATGTGATAAATAATATTCAATTTTAAAATCAAATAATCATGGGAAACCATTTATTGGATTTCAAAATAATGATTAATTCTTTTAATACTATGAATCCTTTCGTTTAAGCCGGGTCTAATTAGTAATTAACAAATCATTCGGATTTTATCCTCTACATAGACATATCCCCTATGTTGTCACAAAAATTTTTCCCAATATAATTTCAAATAGTTAACTAAACAATGATTTGATAAACAATATAGTGACCCATGTTTTTTGGGATATATATTAAATAAAATTAGAATAATATTCCTTATATGACAAAATTATCCACACCAGAATTATATTAGACCAGTATCTTTTCAAATAGGGGTATACAAACAATTTTTTCATAAATGAACTAAATGAACTAAATCATCTACATCATAGATCATCATAACTAAAACCCTTTCTTAGACATATCATACGTAAATTTGTTTTCTTATCTGAGGGAAAAGAATTATTAGAAGAGGTGATCCAAATATCTATTAAAGGTAAATGTCTGTGACGACAATGATCACTTGAGCATAACATGACAATATGTGTATGATATCATGAGAATAAAATTTTACATTTATCCCTTTCCAAAAAATGATCATAATATAGATTCATAAAATATGTATTGGAATATCAGAAGACAATAATCATGTACAACCCTGAGAATATGAACCATGAGAGTATAAAATTTGAATTATACAATGATTCGTTTCATAGAAATATGAATAAAATTCATTCATTTAGTAGTTCGGGACCATCCCCCAGTCTATCATATGAGATTGGGGTCACCGTTAAATCCATCATAGTAGTCAAGGTTCACTCCCAATATTACAATAGACAAATGACTCCCTTTTATAATTGGGTTCACAAAAATTCGAGTCACATTTATCTAATGAGATATAAATCATTACACAATTCATTATTGGTATATGTGTTTTTTGAATCACACATCACATAATTAAAATCATATATTTGTGTTAAAATTAATCACGAAACATTAATCTAATTATATCCTATGAAATGTAAGAGGTTTCATAAAAATTTCATCATAGCATAAACCATGGAAATGAAACTATTTTTATAAACATATTTTAATTATAAACATAAAATATCCCTAAAAATGAATTGATTTTATCATTGGATCATATCATTGATAAAATACAGGGAATATAATGGTTTTTTTATTTGATGAAAATAAATTCCATCATATGATTATTAAAACCTTCTAGAGAAAAATACCCGTTCAAATTTGAAATCACTTATCAAAAACAATAAATTCCAAAAATATTTTTAAAATTCATTTCTTATAAAATATCAATTGATATATGTAAAATAATAATTAAATTTATTAGTGTTAATTAAATAAGTAAATGTGTTTCATTACATAAATGAAAAATTAAAATATTCCTCTCACATTTTTGTAAAAATTCATGAACAATTTCAAAAAAATTAGAAGAAGGTTCATTTTAAACCATTTTGGAAAAAGTAAAACATGTTTAAAAAATACTTTAAGAAAACATAAGATAATAGAAAAATCTTTCCTCAATTTTTTTTAAGAAGATGTATTTTGATTAAAAATGTTTTTAAGAGAGAAATAAGGATTATTTTCTTTAAAACATATATTTGGTCTCTTAAGTACAAGCTGTGGGGAAAATGAAAGTAAATCACTTTTTAAGAAAAGACAGTGTAGAATAAATTTACTGAGTCTCTTGAGATTTATATCATAGTATTTCATCATTGGAAACATAATGATACATAATCTTGATAGTGAATATGGTTCTAACATAAAATAGTTTCCGTATTTGAAAGATATAAATCATAATCCTCATAAAATAAATAATTTTGCATAGTTATTTAAATCCTAATGACATTTAAAAAAAGAATCATAAAATAATATCATGGTTAGTTTATGTTACCATCATGAACCTCTATACCTCGATCTGGTGCAAATAACATATAGTACATATTTTTTTAATAAAAATTAATTAAAGAATACACAGTCCATTACCAAAATGATGATCTTTTCTATATAGGTTTTGAAGGATTTTGAAAAACCTTCATTCATATCTCAGTTTCAAAAAAACGTATATAAAATAACTATCTAGCTTCATAAGAGATAGATCCTCAATAAAAACCAAACACCATTGTAAATTGTAACAATCCTGTGAAAAAAGTTTCAAAAAAAGGGTGATTATATAGTTTCCCATAATTCTATTTTAATATGAAGAGAAAAATCAATTTATAAATAAAATAAAATTTACATTTGAAAAATATCCCTTGAAAACAAATTCAATACATGAAATAAAAAAATTATAAAATAAAAAATTTTCCAAAAATATAAAACTATGGTTCTCATGAAATACCTATAATATATATTGTTCAAAATCTTTTATATATACTTATCAGTTTCAAAACCCATATAATTTCAATTTATAATGAACTTTGAAAACTACATTAATTTATTCGTCAAAACTTTTAAAAATCATTACATTGAGAATAATAAATATCATAAGTAATATAATGATTATTTTAAAAAATTAGTCAATAAATGAGTCCAATAGTAGTATCTCTTTTTAGTATGACATCACTTTGTTGTTGGTGGATCCCCATATTCCTTATCATCACATTCAATACCCTTTGGTGGAATCTTTATATATAAAATTTTAAAAATTTCTTCGATGGTCCTTATAATTCCATTAAAATGTCCATTAAAAAAATAAATAAGTTATTTTCAAGAGGAATATATTTTTATATCCCATATAATTATATGTAAATAATTTTTATGATAATAGACTACATCAAATTCATTTGTAGAAATCAACAATTAACAAACAATACATTTCAAATAATTTCAATAATGGAATAATTGAATAAATACATATACTTGTGTGTACATAAAAGAAATTTGAATAATAATTATAGTGTATTGAAACAAATATAGTCAATAATGACATTCATAAATTTTAGAAAAGGTATTATTCATAAAATGACAATTTAAACATTTCAATACTTATTTTGGAATTTTATAATAAAAAAATTTGAGAATAAATATTCCCTAAAATAGGATTTGAAAATAAAATAATTTCTCGTATGAATAAGTATTTAAAATCCATATATTTGTTTCTTCACAAAATTATAAATATATATTTAAAATATTGTTTTTTTTAAAGGAATGTGAAATTTATTTCAAAATATAAATTGTAATATGATTTCCATAATTTGTATGAAAATACTACATTGATGGAACACATTGTCTCTCCTCCTAACTTTCTCCCTCATAATCCGACCAGGGATATGAGAATACAAAAAAACAATAATGATCATTTTAAAGGAAAATACCTATATATAGTTGACCTTGAATGTTTTAGTATAACCATTTTATACATAATTTATATATACATATACATATACCATTTATTGAAATATTCATGACATAGGAAAAATAAGCGTAGCTATAAGAATCCAATGAAGTAGTATATCCAAGATCGAGGGAGTGATTTATATTTAAAGAAATATATGAGAAACTAATGTTTCTAAAGGATTGGATTAATGAAATCCTTATAGAATATATATATTTATATATTTATATATTACATTGTCTTTCAACTGGTAAATCCTAGGTATAAAAAATAATAAATAGGATACTTCCATCACCTATTGATGATATTTGTTAAAAGTATAATGGTTACATTAAATTATATATTTATTTATTAAATAATTTCAGGAGAGTTCTAATAGGAATTCCCAAGTAGCCTGGTTGAAACATGATTTGGGTTGATGATATTTTTGTCTTTAGTTGGTTGAAGAAATCATACATTAAATTTTGTTATATATGTGTATGTTATTAACAATAAAACAATGAAACCCAGTGATAGAAGTGTTATTTATGATTAGAGATATTCATGGAATGATAACTTATTTTCTTTTTGTTAAATAATGAAAAAATGAGGGTGAATTAGATATTTTCCACATACCGGCTATTCTTATTGGTATGAGGTCAAATATATTAATAAAGAATAATGAAAAAAACATTGATAGTTTTAATCTCAATTCAGGAAAGAAAATGAAGTGATTAGAATGTTGAGTGAAATAATTAGATGAATAAATTATACAGATTTTTAATCTTGGATAACACTACTCAAATCTGTGTAATCCCACATCAATCATTCATTAAAATTAGTTCTTCCTTATAATATAAATTATCCCAAATAAATTTCTATCCAAGGAAACTAGTGATCGAAACCTAGAAACACATACACACAATGTCTCCCACCAAGGGACACACCATGTGGTCTATTGGAAACCCATGTGTAGTATCCCTTATTCCTCTCCTCACCCTTCTCCCCCTACCCTTCGAGATTCTCAAACTCTCTTCTCAGTCCTCTGGAATATCATCTTGGGCCTTCCAGCTTTCCACCCATGTTTCCTCCTCATGAAACCTAACCATCTTTATTTTATCCCCCCTTTTCTTCTCATGCCTCAAGTTCTTCCATATCCATTTACTTTTCCAATACTCTTCTCACATTATTACACATCAGTGATCCAATTTAAGTCATGGGATCCATTCTCTAATACCAGATTATTTTCTTAATATCATCTTGTTATTTTTAAATATATGGAGAGTTCCTCTATTCATATTCTCTCGAATCCTCTGTCTCTCATCCATCATATAATCCCCCTTGAAATATAATTATATTACTATATAATATTTTGGATCCCTATGAGGATATAGCTTCTCCATCTCCTATATCCATCATATACTTCACCTATCAGTGGAGTGCATACTAGAAACCAAATCCACTGCTTAGTCAACTTGAATACTAATCCTTATTCTATTGATAATGCTATTTATAAAGACCCCATGCCCTCCCATTAATGATGTACATCATCACTTGGAATGTGATGACCTGAAATTTTGAATGAATTTTTGTTTCCTAATTTTGTGTGTTATTGTAGTTTATACTCAACAAAACTATATTCTTTAATTAATGATGTGGGGGTAAATAAAATGAGACCATTGGGTTTCAACTGTTATATGACCATTGGTCAATATGATCGTTGGAAACTAAATTTTGAGATTGTTGTATCTAAATATAACTGATCTTGGTTAATTAATACAGAAAGAAGATTTGATGGCCTCATCCAGTAGTCTCGGGCCGATCGAAGCCAATCTGACGAAACTTGGGAAGGAGGTTGCACCACTGGGCTTTGCTTCGGACCAAACTAAAGCCGGACATCATCGTGTGAAGTTGGAGGGAAATTTCCTTTGGGAGAAGTTCAAGCATATAGAAATCTATACTAGGGCAATGTTGGCTCAGCCACCCTCAGATTCTCTCACCATAGCACACCTTACACTTAGGTCCTATGATGGAGTTATAAGGGGCTATGTAATGAGACCGTAGCTGCTTTGTGTAATCCTCGACATAAATAAAATTTTGATTTCTTCCTATGGTGAATTTTGTGTTTTTTTTTTCAGATGTTCGAATAAATATTGGATGTATATTGATGAATTTTGGAAAAGGGGGATATTTTAAAATATTTATGTAAACCATAAATAATTAATTATGTGTAATGATTTTCCGAAAATGGTCTTCTAGAAATGTGTTCAGTAAGAAATTTAGAATCTAATAAGATTAACTTAATTTATTTTTGTGAATAGTAAATTATGAATAGTGATATTACGCTTAAGATTAGTAATGCAACCAAATGTATTGGTAATCTCACTTAAAGAAAGTTTTAATATAATTTAGGCAACATGATTAAGTAATGTGATTCAATAAAATATTTAAATAACCCTTTCAGGAATTATTAGTCATGTATTAGTTTTTTCAGGTGAATAGTGTTTTTTAATTAAAAATTAAATTAAAAATATTTAGAAACTTATACTTATAAAATGGAGTTCATTTTTGATTTCAAATAATAGATATTAGGTTAAGGTGATTTTTGGGGGTTTTTTTCTGAAAAAAGGAATTCTCAGTGAATAGTAAAAATATAGTTTTTAGTTTCAGGTGTTTAATGACATCATTAAGGATGTAAAAATTATGTAATAATTCTAGTCTACTTATTAATTGTAATAATAGGTATGAGTTGTCTCAAGTGGCCAATTCCATGGGTAAATACCATGTTCAAACCCATGGTTTTTCCAATACCACTGATGAGGTGTCCCTTGGCCATTAATGACTTTTCCCCTCACTTCTCCTATAAATACCTAGCTTTTCCCTCATCCTTTTCATTTAAAAATACTCATAAACGATGTTATGGTATTATTACCTCCAAAGGAGTCCTCCCATGGTGCCTTCAAGCCTCCCAAGGTCCCGACCTTCAAGCTTTCGAGATAACTCTTCCAGGTAAGGGATTCTTTCACCCTTCTCTTTTAAGTCATGACTTCCTTTATGTTGTGTCTTATATTTTCCATATCATTATGTTGAGGGTATGTTCTTATATGTTCTTATTACATTCCATTTTATGTCCAAATGATGAGAGACCCTTTCTTCTCTCATCAATTTGTTTTCTGAAATTTTAAGTGACGTCGTCAGGCTGCCGAATTTCTCGTAAAAGAAATCAAATCTTTTCTTTTATTTCATGTTCCTTTTTATGTGGTATGTCATTAAAATATCCATACAATGATCTTATTTAGTACCCATACTGTATTATTAATTATTTATGAGTGGGTGACCATTTTCCTCTCTCTTTTCAATGTTTTCTAAAACCATGTTTTATATCCGTTATGCTGCAGAAATTTCATCTCAAAATTTCTATCTCTTTCTCTCAAGAATTTCCCTTATTTATTTATGTGAATACCCAGAACAATTTCATTTCAATGAGTGTTCATAAAAATATATAGATGATATATTTTATTCTGTAATTGACATACATATAACCCTCACTCCCTTTACATGGGTTATAAATGAAATAATGACCTTATTTTTAAGAGCTTTTAAAATGTCGTGATTTTGAAATAAAACCCATTTCTTTTTTTCTCTTTGGTTTATTTATGAAATTATTTATTGTGATCTATGTGTAGCACATGTAAGTAAAGACATATTAAGGGTACTCCTAATAGTGCTCCAATGCATTGGGTAAAGATTTAATCTCTAGTGATGACATGTTTCAGGATAACTTGGTGAATAACATTGGTAATTTTTATGACACCTTGGGGATGGATCTTCATGATATGTCCATGAATGTCTAAATGAAATGTTGTAGCCACATATTAAAGATATGTTTCAGGTTTTTTTCATTATGATATTCCTATACTTCCATTGCTCATATCTTTATGTTGTTATTCAAGTTCTTATTGATATCACAAGTACACTAATTCCCATGTTTACCCTTACTGGGCCTTCTGCTCACCATTTACTTTGATGTATGTCTCCAAGAAAGGAAAGGGAGTAATTGTCTTAGGATGATCATATGATGGATCCTTACAAGTGTATTAGAAGAATGTTTTATGTTGTATTCAAGTTTTATTGTTCCTGATTTCCACAAAACTAGACTTTAAAGATCCTCTGTATGTAAAGTGTAATGAAAAGTTATGTATAAAAAAGGCGGGATTACATAGTTGGTATCAAAGAATAGTTTAGTTGTTTATGGAAATTAAGCTATGAAAACTTTAGAAAGAACCCTATAGAAAAGTTTAAATATAAGGAAAACATCATGGTATTTTGGTGAGTATTGAGTAAGTGGTTTATCAAATAAATACATCCCTATCTGGATATGAGTAGGTATAGGCGGATTTGGCATAGATCTACATATGGGTAAAACCCAAAAAAAATTATTTGAGCTAGACTCAAACAGGAATAGGTGCCCGACAACGGGCCATGCTGCACTCTTAGTTACGACACTCCCAGGGGATATGTTTGGTTAATCGGAAGATTTTTATAAATCATTATGAAGGAATTATAGATAAATATAATTGTATAAGCATGAAGTTTTAATACATAGAATCTGTTATTGTTAAATGATTCGTAAAAGAAACAATTCTCTCACCAAGATTTTATTCTTTTAGAAAATGGCAGGCAATAGGAGGAACCGTGAAAGTGGTGACCGCAATTGACCATGCACTGACAGCCCTCTGATGGAAGCCAAAATGGAAACATTCATGTGAATGATGAACCAACCGACTCAAGTTATGAGTAATAACTTGAATCAAGCTGATAGGGTGATGTCACCACGAAGGGAACAACATTATGTTGAGTCCTTTATGCGCCAATGACCACCAAACTTCAGTGGATGGACTGATCCATTGAATGCTGAGCAATGGATCAGCTCTATAGAGAATATATTTTCTGTACTACATTGTCCAGAGAAAGAGAATGTCACCCTGGCTGTCTATCGCTTAAAGGGAGAAGCAGGTCAGTGGTGGGAACTGATAAAAAATACAAGGAAAATAGTTTAAGTTGATGCTATGAAGTGGGAAGAGTTAAGAGGGATCTTTTTCAGTAACTATTTCCCTCATTCCTTGAGAACAAGAATGGAGAATTAGTTTCTTGAGCTGAATCATAAAGAGAATGAATTTGTGGGAAGCTACGAGATGAACTTATGAAGTCTTTCACGATATAACTCTAGTTTTGTCAAGGATCCCAACAGTAAGTTTGATGGATTCTTCAGTGGACTGAGACCTAATCTGTGGAAGAATCAAGAAAACTAAGATTATGATAGCTATGAGGAGATCGTGCAGAATGCGATGCATGTCGAGCTAGAGTTTGGTGAGACACAGTGGTCTCATAAATCCAATAACAAGAAGAGATCTATAGATCCCAACTTAGGGAGGACTTTTGATCAGGGAAGAGGAGTAAAGAAAGTGAAACTTCCCACGTGTAATAAATGTGGGAAGAAGCATTTGGGGAACTACCTTCTCATGAGTGGGAAGTGATACAAGTGTGGAAAAGATGGCCACATTGCGAGGAATTTTCATGGTGAGGTGAAACCTCAACTTCCAAACACAAACGACACGAGAAAGATTGTGCAGGCCCTACCTGATGTCCAGTTTTTCTAGTGTAGACCACATGGGAACTTTTCCAATCACTGTCCAAATTCAAGGGAAGTGGAGGGGAACCACCATCAGCCTCATAAAATCCCAAGGGAACAAGGCCTTGCTTTTTTTATTGCAACAACTGAAGTTGATGCTCCGAATGATGTGGAATCAGGTACTCTTATTGTCCTCTAAAATATAGAAACTAATTTGTTTGATTCTAGTTCTACACATTCCTTTATTTCCTACATGTTTTCCAAGGAATTTAGAACCAACCCCTGAAATTCTAAAAGTAGAGTTTTCAGTCAAGACTCATGGTGGGACTATCCAAGCATCGTCAGTGTTTATAAACTCTAGTATTTACTTTAGTGAACACAATCTTGTCGTGAATGTAGTAGTCATTATCATACTTGAATTCGACATTATACTATGGATGTACTGGCTCTCAATGTATAATGCTATGATAGATTGCAGAAGCTAGCAAATATGAATAGTCTTGAATGGAAAACCTACAGTTATCTTCCAAGGAGAGATATCTCAACCTCATATTTGTCTAAAAGAACCCAATATATCCTTCATTATGGATTTGATCGGTGAAGAAGAAGAAGGATATGAGAGTTTGATGATAGAAAATGTCCCCATCATCCAAGAATACGTTGATGTAATTCTGGAGGAGTTGCATGGTCCTCCCCCAGAAAGAGAGGTAGAGTTCTCCATCAATATTGTACTTGGATCTCATCTGATATCAAAGTCCCTGTATAGGATGGAAAATGTGGAGCTAGAGTAATTAAAGAAACAACTCTAAGATCTTTTGGTGAAGGGTTTTATCAGACCAAGTGTGTCTCCTTGGGGAGCACCTGTTCCCTTTGTGAATAAGAAGGATGGATTCATGCGGCTATGCATTGATTATAGAGAACTGAATGGTATCAGAGTGATGAAAAAAATACCCTCTTATAAGAATTGATGTATTATTTGACCAACTTCATGGAGAACAATTCTTCTCTATGATAGGCCTTCGATCTGGTTATCATAAATTGAGGTTGAAGAAAGAAGATATTCCAAAAACTACCTTCCGATCAAGATATGGGCATTATGAGTTTGTTGTTATGCACTTTGGACTAACTAATGCACCTATTATTTTTATGTATTTCATGAATATAGTCTTTAAGGACAACCTTGATAACTTTATAGTAGTTTTTATTGATGATATTTTGATATATTCCAAAATTCGTGAGGAGCATGAAGATCATCTGAGGCTTATTTTTAAAACTCTGCAGAAGGAGAGGATTTTTCTAATGTTCAGTAAATGTGATTTATAGTAACAACATTTCACTTTCTTAGGGCACATTGTAACCAATGTGGGAATCATAGTTGACCATACAAAGAAAAAAGTTGTATAGGAGTTCCCCCAACCTATAACAATAACTCAGATTTGTAGTTTCTTTGGATTAATAGGATATTGTAGGAGGTTTGTGAAAAATGTTCCATGACTTTCTAATCTATTAACCAAGTTAACTCAAAAAGGGGTCAAGTTCATCTGGAAAATGGAGTGTGAGGAATGTTTCCCCGAGCTGAAGAAGAGATTGGTTACTACACCTGTGTTAACTCTACCTTCAATTTGAGAAGGATTCGTTATTTTTAGTGATTCATCTCTAAAAGGGCTTGGGTGTGTCCTCATTCAAAATGACAAGGTCATTTCTTATTCATCTCGACAATTTAAAATTCATGAGCAGAATTATCCTACACATGATCTGGAGCTGGCTACGGTCGTTTTTGATCTAAAGATATGGAGGCACTATCTTTTTGTGGAGAAATGTGATATATACACGAACCATAATAGTTTGAAGTATATTTTCACAAAAAATGAATTGAACATGAGAAAAAGGAGATGGTTGGAACTTCTTAAATACTATGATTGTTCAATTCATTATCACCCCGGAAGAGCTAACAAAGTTGCTGATGCATTAAGCTGGAAAGACCCAGTTGTTCTTTCCAGGATGAGGATTCAAGAAGATCCTTTGATCAATGACCTAGTAAAGCTGGACATGGGAATTATAAGGGAAGAGGCATCATCAACCCTAGCCCAAATTATTTCTCAACCGTCATTACTAGAGAGGATCAAGAAAGCTTAGAAAGAAGATCCTTTGTTAAAAGAGAAGTTTGAGGCTGTAATGGATGGAAAGTTTCTAGATTTCAATATTGATCAAGAAGGTGTACTGAGATTTCATTCAAGACTATGTGTTCCATCTATTCCGGAAATAAAGAAGGAGATGATGGATGAAGCTCATAACTCTAATTTCTCTATACATCCTGGAAGTAAAAAATTGTATAGGGACCTTCATGATCATTATTGGTGGGATAATATGAAAAGGGAGATTGCTGACTACACTTCAAGGTTCCTAGTAAGTATTCAAGTGAAGGTAGAGAGACAACTTCCTAGAGGGGTATTGCAACCACTACCCATACCTGCATGGAAGTGGGATAATATCACTATGGACTTCATCACTAGTCTTCTGAGAACTCCCAAATGAAATAATGTGATATGGGTTATTGTGGACCATCTCACCATGACTGCCCATTTTATCTCTATCCAAGAAGATTTCTCTCTTGGTCAACTTTCCAGGATTTACGTGAAGGAAGTGATAAGGCTGTATGGAGTTCCACTTTTTATCGTATCTGAACGTGATCCAAGGTTCACATCAAAATTCTGGAGAAGTCCTCAACAAGATCTGATCAATGAATTGAATTTTAGTATGGCCTATCGCCCCCAAACTGATGGCCAATCTAAAAGGAAAAGTCAAACACTTGAAGACATGATGAGAACGTTCTCAATGGAATTTAAAGGTGGATGGGATCAACACCTCTCTTTAGTTGAGTTCTCTAACAACAACATCTTCCACTCGAGCATTAAAATGGAACCCTATGAAGCTCTATATGGGTAGCGATGTAGAAATCCTACTTGTGGGGATGAAGATAGTGAGAGAAAGCTTCTTGGGACTGATCTTACACAAGAGATGACAGGAAATGTTCATGCCATCCAACAACACATTAAGGCAGCTCAGAATCGGAAAAAGAGATATGGATACAACCGTCAAAGGGACTTGGAGATTGATGTCGGTAACAAGGTCCCTCTTCAAATTTCACCTTGTAAGAGATTCATGAGGTTTGGGAAGAATGGGATGCTCATCCCTAAGCACATTGTCCACTATGAAATCCTTGATCACGTGGGAGCAGTGGCCTATCGGCTTGCACTTCCTCCAAATCTATCCCATGTTCACGATGTCTTCCATGTATCCCTCTTGAGGAAGTACATACCTGACCCTTCACATGTACTAAACTCATAGGTGGTACAACTGGAACATGAACTCTCTTATGAGGGGCAGCTGGTGGAGATCTTGGATCGTAGGGACAAGGTTTTACGCAACAAGACTACCAGCCTTGTTAAGGTGATATAGAGAAACCAAAAATATGAAGAAGACACAAGGGAACTAGTGGAGTCTATAAGGCAGAATTACCCACACATTTTATTTTCTGAGGATACAAGATAATATTTCGGGGATGAAATTCTTAAGGTGGGAAGAATGTAACGACCCAAAATTTTGTATAAATTTTTGTTTCCTAATTTTGTGTGTTATTTTAGTTTATACTCAACAAAACTATATTCTTTAATTAATGATGTGAGTGTAATTAAAATGAGACCATTGTGTTTCGACTGTTATATGACCGTTGGTCAATATGACCTTTGGAAACTAAATGTTGTGATTGTTATCTCTAAATACAAGTGATCTTGATTAATTAATATAGAAAGAAGATTTGATGGCCTCATCTAGTAGTCTCAGGACGATCGAAGCCCATATCACAAAACATGGGAAGTAGGTAGCACCACAGGTCTTTTCTCTGGACCAAACCGAAGCTGAACATCATCGTGTGAAGCTGGAGCAAAATCGCCTTCGGGAGAAGTTCAAGCTTATAGAAATCACTACTCGGGCAATGTTGGATGAGCCGCCCTCGGATTCTCTCACCTTAGCATAGCTTACACTTAGATCCTAATCTGGGGTTATAATGGGCTATGTAATGAGACTGTAGCTGCTCAGTTTAAACCTCGAGATAAATAAAATTGTGATTTATTCCTATTATAAAGTTTGTGTTTTTTTTCAGATGTTCGAATAAATATCGGATGTATACTGATGAATTTTGGAAAGAGGGGATATTTTAAAATATTTATGTAAACCATAAATAATTAATTATGTGTAAATATTTTCAAAAAATGTTCTTCTGAAAATGTTTTCAGTAAGAAATTTAGAATCTAATAAGATCAACTTAATTTTTAATGAATAGTAAATTATGAATAGTGATTTTATGCTTAGTATTTGTAATATGACTAAATGGATAAGTAATATGACTTAAATAAAGTATTAATATAATTTGGAAACCTTGATTAATTAATGTGATTCAATAAAATAGGTAAATAACTGTTTTAGGAATTAGTAGTCAAGTATTACTTTTGTCAAGTGAATAGTTTTTTTAAATAAAAATTAAATAAAAAATATTTATAAAAATATTTTTATAAAATGGACTTTATTTTTGAATTTAGTGCATCGATATTAGGTAAAGGTGGTTTTTGGGGTTTTTTCTGAAAAAAAGAATTTTTAGTGAATAGTGAAAATACAGTTTTTAGTTTCGGGTGTTTAATGACATCATTAAGGATGTAATAATTATGTTATAATTATGGTCTACTAATTAATAGTAAGATAAGGTACGAGGTTTCCCAAGTGGCTAATACGATGGGAAAATACCATGGGAAAGTCCATGTTTTTTCCAATACCACCGATGAGGTGTCCCTTGGCCATTAATGAATTTTCCCCTCACTTCTCCTATAAATACCATGCCTTTCCCTCATACGTTTCATTTCAAAATCCTCCTCCACAAAGTCCTAGACTCCTTAACTCCAAATGATTCCTCCCAGGGTGCCCTCAAGCCTCCCAAGGTTCTGAACTTCATGCTTCCAAAGTTACTCTTCAAGGTAAGGGATTCTTTCACCCTCCTCTTTTACGTCATGTCTTCCTTTATGTTGTGTCTAATATTTCCCATCTCATTATGTTGAGGGTATGTTCATATATTCTCTTATTACTGTCCATTTTATTTTCAAATGATTATATACAATTTATTCTCCCCTCAATTTTTTTTTGAAATTTTAAGTGACGCCGTTAGGCTGCAGAATTTCTCGTAAAAGAAAACACATCTTCTCTTTTCTTTCATGTTTCCTTTTTTATGTGGTATGTCATTAAAATATACATACCATGATCTTATTCATTAATCATACATTATTATGAATTATTTATTAGTGGTTGACCTTTGTCCCCTCTCTTTTCAATGTTTTCTAAAACAACGTTTTATAGTTGTTATGCTGCAGAAAGTTCGTCTCAAAATTTCTATCTCTTTCTCTCAAAAAATTCCCTGGTTTATTTATATGAATACCCTAAACTTTTTCGTTTCTATGGGTGTCCATAAATATATAAAGATGATATATTTTATTCTTTAATTGACATACATATAACCCTCACTCCCTTTCCAGGGGTTATAAATGATGTAATGATCTTATTTTTTAGAGCTTTTAAAACGTCACAATTTTGAAATGAAACCCATTTCTTTTATTCTCTATGGGTTATTTATGAAATGTTTGATTATGATATATGTGGATCACATGTATGTAAAGGAGTATTAATGGGGCTCCCTGATAGTGCTTCAATGCATTGGGTAAAGATTTAATCTCTAGAGATGACAAGATTCACGATACCTTGGTGAATAATCTTGGTAATTTTTATGACACCTTGGGAATGGACCTTGGTGATATTTTCATGAATGTCTAAATGAAATGTTGTAGCCACATGTTCAAGTTATGTTTCATGTTTTTTTCATTATGATATTCCTATATATTAATTTCTCATATCTTTATGTTGTTATTCAAGTTCTTATTGATATCAGAAGTACACAGATTCCCTTGTTTACCCTTACCAGGCCTTCTGCTCACCCTTTTATTTGATGTATGTCTCCAGGATATGAAAGGTAGTAATTTTACTTAGTATAATCTTATGATGAAGCCTTAAAAGTGTATTAGAAGAATATTTTATGTTGTATTCAAGTTTTATTGTTCCTGATTTCCAATACACTAGACTTTAAAGATCCTATGAATGTAAAATGTAATGAAATTTATGTATTAAGAAGGTGGGATGCCACATGTAATGCCCACAGCATAGGAACATGGGTTAAAAAAGATATTCTATCTCATAAAATTAAAATGATAATGTCCTCTATGGTGGCTATTCTAGATCCCAAACAGCAACCGTACAAGATATATCTCTTTTTATATCGACTCAAGATGAGGTTTTTCGTGAATGCTACCCCTCATATCATGAAAATTTCATTTTATAGAACAATAAGGTTTCATTTTATATCATTAACTCATATGATCATTTTTTTACCAAAAAAGCGTAGAAATATTCTCCATGTTTGTTTTATCTTTTGATTATGCTAAGTGTAAGGTAGTGGATTGTGAGTCTTTATAGAAGGAACTTGTAGAATTTGATCCATGTGAGGATCTATGGATGGTTGGTGGTGATTTGAACATTATTTTGGAAGCATACAAATGAAATAAAGAGGTCATTTTCTATACAAATATTTGAAGGACTTCTGTAAATTTATTTTTTGATCAAGTCTCCCTGACCTAAGCTTCTCGGGTGTTTTCTATACATGGTACAATAATAAAAGATGATATTCTCACACGTAGATCTATCTTGATTGGTGTCTTTGAAATCTACTGGCCATATCAGACTTATCAACTAACAAAGTTTCTTATATGGTTAGATCTATTTCTTTTCACCCTCCTCTCCTAGTGGACCTCTGATCCGGAGTTAGGTATTGTAACGAACATAGATGGGTCTCCATTTTACCCGGCGCCTGGCCCGATCCACGGTAAGTCCTGAGGGGCGTTACCTATCCCTATAGGGTGGAAACTAGGAATTGGAATCAAAACAAGTTGTTGGGAATGATTTAGCCCAAAAAATAAAATATAGATAAACAAAAGAAATATACCAGACAAAATAGGTATACAATGATTGTGGAAAATGAAATAAAGATAACCAGCTAGACATACCTCCAAGTGACCCCATGGGTCCCCACCTAACATTTAACCCTGCTCCCTCCAAGAGAGATTTAAGACTAAAACCTAAAACTGAAATGTCAAGTAGTCATGAGCACTGAGGTGCTTAGTAGGAAAGACAAGGAATAAAAATTCCATATGCCATTATATTTTTAAAGAAACCCAATCATGCTAGTTTGAATATAAGACATATTAAAATAACAATTTTTAGACTTCTCAAACCAATTAATGAGTTTACTTTTCATGAAGAAATAATTTCCCTTCCAATCTATTTTCGAAATATATTACTAGAATACATTAACATTTCAAAATTAAAGGGGTAAAATGAAGGTTAAAATATAGATCTTCACAATGGGAAATCAAGCATGAGAAACATAAAAGAAAATCACATCACAAGAATTATTCGACAAATGAAAACCATGGGAAATCCCTATAAGCTACTAGAATAAGTGGGACCCAAGAGAAGTCATACCTCGGTGAAAAAATGGAATACAAGCCACAATGGTCTATTTTCTCATGTATGAACCACAAGTTGGGAAAACACCCATAACCTTGTGGTCTCCAATCATCAAAAGTATTTAGTTAGTGTTGTAACATCAATCCTTCTAGGATAAAATAGGATGAACCAATTCTATATCATCTAGCATGCTAGACTTAGTCCAGCCACCTAGGTACCCGGGTTTTACCTTGTGCTCATCTTCAATTTCACATGCACAAACCACACCACTACATTAACACTAAGAGAAAAAATTTCAATGAAAACACCCTAGTTTACAAAATATCACCTTTGTCAATTTACACACATGATAAGAAATTCATTTTTTTCAAATTCCATTGTCATCACTTATAATGTTCAGAAATTCCACTTTTATAGCCTTTAAAAACACCAAATTAAGACTAACCAAATCAACAGGCCAATCCCCCAGATAAAACCACTCATAATTTAAATTATTTTTTGCATAGGATTTTCACCTTTTCAAACACTTCATAAAATATACAAAAAATTTACAACAAAGAAAACACACCAAAAGTGATTAATTTTCCTCTGAAGATATCCATTAAAATATACCCACACCTAAAATACTTTAAAAATTCATTTCTCACCATCCAAACAACACTTAAAACCCATCTTAAAAACATTAAATTAAATAACACACAAAACATTTCCATTCCCTTTAAAAAGTATTCATTTTTATCTTATCAACACACGATACATTCCAAAAATACTATTCACATAATATAATCAAAACAAATAATACATTTATAAACTCAAAAAAGCATAAATAAATTCATCTACTGATGCTTGGGAATGAAACCCTTAATAATATATATATATATATATTGTGCATATTAATTTCATATAAAAACCAAGGAAATAATTATAAATAAATAATGGAAATTCTAATTAAAGATCAAGGCATAGGGAACCTACCTCAAGTGGAACCGAACAACAAATTTGGCCTATGACACATTCTAACTAAAATATGGTACTCCCCAACTAATCATATGAGCTTTTACAAACATGTAAGGACACCTAGCGACTATGAACACATCCTCATGGCCATGAACATGTGCAAGGGGATCTATACATATATGATTATATGGATATACTAGTCGCCAATCGCCTACGTATGCATTTTCATATATATACATAGGCAGAACTAGACTCGTATATGTATATTCACTACCATGGATGAATATACATGTTACAGAGAAACATATATATATAAATATAATTTCATATTCATACGCAGGTGAGTCTCCCATTATTTGGAAACTAGAAACCACTCAAAATAGTCTAACACACTACACAAAAATTACTAGGAAGCCTAGAAAACTCAACATAAAAGTTCAAAAAACCTCAACAAATTTATTAAGAACACATAAACGCCATAATAATCTCAAATAAAGGTTGAGAAAAAAACTAGTGGACAAATATCTATACCTCAGATGGCGGTGGAGAACCAAAAAAACAAGGAACATACCAAAAAACCATAAATTATATACCATAGACTCATAAATTAAGAAACCATGAAATAAAAACAAAATGAAAAAGATGAATATAGGAAAACATCACTTAAAATTTTTGGCGGGAGGACCGAATTGAACTGAACCGCTTATCCTTCAACGACGGTTGTTAGAAAACACATGAAAGAGACCTGAAGAAGCCTTCACATAACCGAGAATAATAAGAACACCAAAAATACATGTTAAAACCAAACCCAAGGTTTGACCAAATTTTGATGGCTGAAAAGGAGACCAAATAACGGTTAGAAATATAGATGAGAAGGGGGATTGGATGAAACCTCATAGAATCATAGATAAATGAGAAAGAATCCTAGAAGATTGAATGTAGGAGAGGAGGCTGTATGAGGGGAGAAAGCATGTCAAATGGGTGGAACTGGGATAAGTTCATGTCCTGGTGTAGGGAGAGAGGCTATAGGAGGAGGTTTCACTGGAGATGGGCTCTCTAAAAGGAGAGGGAACTGGCATGTGGATGGGTGGTTCGCTAGGAGGAATGTAGTGCACACAATGGAGGTCGCGTGATTGGTTGAAAGAGTGGGATGAGAGGAACGATAGGGGTGAGGAAAAACCCCTAAAAAAAGAATAAAATTAAACTAAATAATAATAATAATACTAATAATAATAATAATAAAAATAATAAAAATAATAATAAACAAATAATATTAAGAATTAAAATAATTATAACCACAATCATCTTCTTAATAATAATAATTATAATAACATAATACTAATATTGAAAATAGTAATAATAATATAAATACTAAAATTCCCAATTTTTATTATTATTAAAGTAATTAAGTATAATTCATTTTATTTTATTGAATTATATCATATTTCACTTAAAACTCATTTTATTATTCCTTTCATTTTATTTATTTTCTTTGAACATCGGGTAGACTACATGGTGTCTCAGGTGAATCCACATGAGTTTGACCGCACTCTATCCATCTGATGGACATTTTCAAGGCCAAATCATTCATTTATTTGTAAAAATGAAGAAATCTATTCAATTGGGACCTGTCTTTAACACAAAGTATTATTTCAAATGATAAAATAAAACTACATCAATTTTTTTGGTGTGGTAGGTCTAGTGATTGTTTTTTATTTCATCAAAGTTGGATTTCTGATCCTGATTGTCACCGGGTGGGGTCTTCTTCTTAGAGTAATACATATTCATGAAGTCTCTAGTTAGAACTCTAAAATAAATTGAAACACCTCAAAGGTGACTTTCAAATATAGGTTAAAACCCGCCCCTGAAAAATCATGGTCCGGATGACTCGGCTAAGGAGGTGAATCACATGTAAATTTCTCTAGAGATTTCATCGAATTCCGTCATTTTCAACCAATTATGGAGGCTCAAAAATGGATTTTAAGATTAGATTTTGGCCCTATAAATAACTACTTTGGATCTCTCTTGAGTTGAATGGTTTAATGAAGGTGATAAAAAGACCTTGTACTTTCATGCTTGTAATAAGGAGAAGAACACTACCATTAGGACAACCATCCTTCAGGAAGAAGGTTATTACACCTCAGATCAAAGAGATGTAGGAAGTATGGCTACTTAATTTTTATACTCTATCCTTACAGGTCCTAATTCTCAGTTTTCCAATGGATATCCTTTTGTATATGTTAATATTTTTCTTTCAATATCCCATGTGGTTTGAGACACTATAAATTATTCTCTAGAAGCAGTTCCTGAGGAACAAGAAATTTACGATGCAATTATTTCTCAAGATCCCTCAAGCACACCAGGTCTTTATGTATTTACTAGTATATTATTTTCCTCCTCTTGGGATGTTATAAAAAATGTTTTGGTTTGTCAGATTCCAACATGTCTTTTGTGGAGGAACAATTACTAGAGTGGAAAGCACTGCATTTTTGGTCCTCATACCCTTGATCAAAGACCCTTACTCTATCAAGCATTATCATCCTATTAGATTACAGAAAATTCCATACATGGTCCTGGAGTGTCTTATCAACAGGTGTATTTCCTCTATCATCTCTCAGTTGATTATAGTTGAGTAACATGGTTTTGTTAAGGGAAGGTCTATAACACCTCACCCCTTCTTCATTGGCTTGAGAATATGGTGATATGATACTTATCCTTAGGAAACATTCCCAAGTCACCAAAGGATGACAATAAACGCCGAGGGCTTCAAGAAAAATTAGGGAATGATTTTCCCATAGAATAAAACCAATTGACCAAACCATGCTTAATCAAACACCGGCACATGATGCATGTCAACAAGGGAAACCAAACAATACCTTACCAAAATACATCCAAACAACCAACACAACTACATCACAAAATGATCCCAAAATCAATGTATAAATTAGAAGACTCATTGATAAACCCAAAGGAAACCATGAAAAACTCCATGGATCTTCACCAAGATCCATGCTCCAAGAACCACAATACCACCCAAGAATCATGATGAACCACTAGCAAAATGAGATGCTTTACCCTTACATGTGTCCTAAAAATTGTCATCTATAAAATCCCCAAAGTGCCAAAATAATGGGTGAGTAAAAATAATCATTAGGTTTTCCACAAATTACTTCCCTATGCACCCCAATATGATATAACCGTTAGCACATTTATATAAAATTGAATATATGAAACATCAAATTGTGAAAAAATTTCCATCAGAGCCAAACACACCATTAAAAATCCATTTTCAACCAAATCCAAACAAAACGAGGGAATGATAATAAACAAGACACAATCCATTTCACTGTCACATATTATCAAAAAAATTTATATTCATTATCCACATAAATAATCAATATATAACAATAATGTTTCACACACACAACCCAGTGTGACAAACATGGTGGAACTTCACATCCATGCATGTTTACTACTTTCACAATCTAGTGGTACATCCCGCCCACTTATCCATGATGGGGGGGCCTTATGTCCACAATCCAGCCCCCATTTTATTGTGTTGATCTCCACCTACATCACATCCAATCAACACATACATCATTAATTCATCAATAACCAGGCATATAGAACCCCAAGGCCACAATAATATAAAGAAATCCATTACACGACCAAAGAATCTCCTTTTACTAATCCATGAATCATTGCATGTCAACAAAGAAATCCCTTTTTTGAAACCCATTTTCAGGAAATAATTTCAAAAATCAACCAAAGATACCTATTTTAAAATCATCATTTTAAAATCCAACATCAATAATATTTCACCGCAATCAAGCATTTGCCCGAAAAATCGAAAAAACATAAAAAAGTAAAAATCCATCAAGCTTCACAGATCATAATAAAAATTAATTTTTATAAAAAGAAACTAATTTAAAATAACGATTCTATTTCTAGAAAAATAGAGATGAGATAAATGACACCTTACTTAGTGTTTCAATGAAATCAACCCATCGTCCAACTGCAAAGCAAATCCGAATAAAACTTCCACAACATCACCTTAGATCCCATTAACTAGAATCAACACGCCTCAATCTCATAATTTTAGGCCAAAAACACTATATATATATATATATATGAAATAGTTTTATATCTAGAAAAAAAGTGGGGGAGAGAGAACTGGATCTAAGGAAAAAAAGTAATATCTAAGATATAGGGCTTAGTGAAAGCGAATCTCTTTCACCGCACCTCGAAAAAACCCTTGAATCATTTATAGAAAGAGTGGGATTTCCCATATAACCCTTGGTAACCCAAAATACAGAGTTAGGATTGATTGGGAGGGAGAATGGAGGTTTTAAAAAAATATCGACCAATCCCAAATTTAAAAACCCTTATTTTTATTGTTGTTCATGGTTATCACACATGGTTAGTCATACCATGCGCTAATCATGCATATGATACTATCTATAAGGACACCCTGCAAACCTCCTCGCATGGTTATACAATAAATGTGAAAACTATGTGAATTCCCACTGTCTCATATTGCACGATTACCTGGGTTTGTTTCACAATTTCCAATAATCTTGCTCAAATCGTGCTGCCCCAGAAAATCTTCCAAACATTCAAAATATCATCCCAACGTCTTCCAAACATTACCCAACCACTTTATACACATAAAAAGTAATTCACAAGGGTAACATAACTCACACCATGGGTAATATATTCTCCCCACCATTTGAACTTATATCCTTAGGAAGTAGTGAACCCTCGCTTGGCCGAAAGAGCTCTGACCATTGCTCGTCCATCTGTTTCTATTGCTCCCACATCCCCTCTCGAATCTGAACATGATGTAACGAAACCTAAACTAGTTCGATGCTTTTACCACACAATAATTTCTATTTTGAGTTCCATAATACACAATGGCACATGCACCACAAAATCATCTGGCTCTAACTCAACTTGATCCCATTGAATCACATGGTCAGGATCCAACAGATGATTCTTCGATTAAAAAACATAGAATGCATTGTGCATTGTACTGAATTGCGGTGGAAGATCCAATCGATAATCCACCTCTCCATCATTCTCAGGTATCCCGAAATTCCCAATATAAATTAGTGATAACTTAGCCTTCTTTCAAAATCAATGATGTCCCAATCTCATAGAGATTCCAAAAAACACATAATCGACTACCTCCAACGACATAGCTTGTCGATGATGATCCGCATATGATTTTTGATGATTCTGATTTATGTTCATTATCTTCCTATCCTACTTCATCTTCTCTATAGTCTCTTGGTCTAGGCTTGGCCCAACCAATGAAGTTTCACCTATTTCCACCCACATTATTGGAGAAAGACATGGACACCCGTACACAACATCAAAAGGATCCATGTCTATGGAGGCCTGATAAATATTATTGTAGTAAAACTCCACTAATGACAATTTCTCCTCCCAAGAACCACAAAAATCTATCACATAAGCTCGTAACGGATCTTATAGAGTTTTTATCATTCTCCCAGATTTTCCATCCATCTGAGGATGATATGTTGCGATAATTTTCAACTGTGTTCCAAGGGATTGTAGAAATTAATTTCTAAAAAATTAGATGTGAACCTCATATCTCTATTTTATATAATCGAAAATACAACACCATGAATCTTTACCACTTCACAATTATAGATTTTGGAAAGATCCTACACCATATGAAATTCAAGAATATGGATGAAATGAGCCAACTTTGTGAGCCAATAAAATATCACTCATATGGAATCATGCTTTTCTGACCATTCCTAGGAGACCTGTAGAAAAATCCTTTGCAATTTGTTCCCAGTTTCAGACTATGTGATCCTTCAGGCACACAATATGGGTGTTACGCACCTACCTATCTTGATTTGAAGGTGATTTGCTCTTTCTTAACTCCAAAAATGATGGTTTGGATAGTTCCTTTCTATGCTCAATCATTATCCCCCAATGAGCATTGTTGATGTGACACCCAATGATTTCATAGTATGTTATCTCTTTAAAATAATTCAATAACTAGTGATATACGCAACACAGAGTTTGAGCGCACCGGGACATATTAACTAGCCATTCAAAAAGTGGTTATGAATATTATTAATTAAATTTTGAATTTTATATACTCTGTATAATTTTATAATCCATATTATGTTTTTCCTAGACATAATATAAGAACAAATTCATTTTTCAGATAAAAGAATTATTTTTTAAAAAAATGAAAATTTACCACATTTTAATGGAGAACCCTTTTAAAAAACAATATTTTATAGTTTTATATATTCAATTAAATGAAATTAAATTTTTAATCAGAAGCAGGACATAAAAATTTAGTTCGGATAAATTTTTATAACTTCTTTAATAACTTTAATATTTTGATAAATAGTGATAAATACTAAATTTTAATTGAAAACAAATTTTTTATTTGAAATAATTTATAGTGTTAAATTATGAATTTGAATGGTTTTTATGAAAAATTAGATTATATTTTTATCATCTAATAAAATGTAGGTCATTATTAGTAATTTTACATTTAAATTTGACATAAACGCATGTCAATATTTTGATAGTTTTTACTTTTTGAAAACCCGCTTTGTGGTTTTGACAATCAGAATTAATTTTAAATTATTTAATACTAATTTTATGTTTTGAATTTGGTAAAATAGAATTTATTTTTGAATTAGGAATATCAAAATTAGCTTAGGGTGAATTATTGGTATTTTTTGAAAACTTTCAATTTTTGATGAATAGTGAATAACATAGCGTTATTGTTTGAAACCAAATTTTTATTTAAATAATTATTTATAATATTTAAATTTATTTTAAGTCAGAATAGATATATAATAAATATATATGTTCAATGTAATTCATTGTATTCATTTAATAAGGAAATTATATGTATAACATTTTATTGATATTTTTAATGTCTTTTACCCACCTTCTAGGCACATTTGCAAATTTCCGTAAAACCTAATTTCACCACTTCTGTGAATAGAATTTTAAAATTCCGAGAGACACGGTTAATATTAGTAAGTAAAATATGGTTCAATAAGATTAAAATATTTTTTTGGCGAATAGTAAATTTTGACTTTATTTACCACAATTAAAAGATAACAAGGTAATTAAAGGTCAAAATGATATCATAAATACCCTAACACATGTCCTAATTCTGTTGGATAAGTGTATTTCAACCAAAACCAACCTTAAAAATAAAATACGATCCCTTTGGTCCACATGGATTATATTAGGACTTTTATTATTATTTTGTTTAAAAAAGAGTTAAAAGTGTTTAATTCAAATTTTAATAACTAAAACATTTTTAATATAGGGTTATACATAAGATAATTTAGACTATAAATATTAATTATAATTATAATAATATTTCCAACATCATGGTATTTTATTTATAATTTTTAGTTGTTATATAATTAAATTTATTTATGACACAATGATGATGTAGTAATTACTTTATTAATGAAGGATTGGCATAATTGATATTATAAATATCAAAATAAATGTAAATGGAGATCTTTGAGGACATAAAAATTTTTTAAAGGTGAATATTACATGTTAGAGTTGATTTAATAGATTTTTTTAGAATTAATAAACTTCTAATGACTTTCACAAAAACCAAAAACCAAATAGTGTCAAAATTTAAATAAATGAGTTTTTAAAACAAATACTATATTAATAAATGAAATAATAATAATAAAAATATAAGGTTCAGACAATGGACTTATATAATTATATATATGTCATTAATGAACCACATGAGGTTCTATTGGATTTTTATAGTCTGTTTATTAACTCTCTATTATAATAATACAAGAATACATGGTAAAAGTTAAGCTATTTAACTAAGAGTTAAATCTAAAAGATAAGGATAATATAATGGCCTGAACCTATCTATAACCTATTGGTTGAGAGGTTTTAAACCTATCCCTCCATTATCCTCAAATTAAATTAATTTTTAGCCATTAAAAACCGAATATGATTGTATAATGAATTAATATTTTAAGTTTTTCCTAAAGCGACCCTCACCTCTATTATAAAATGTTACTTACCCTTATCTCAAAATCACACCTCCAAAGCTATTTGGAACCACCAACCCATGCTGAAATTTCCTCCCATATACCCTCACATAAACATAGAGTCCTTACTTTGATAATAATCAAACGTAAGGGGCCCTTTTGATCAAATCAAAATGAAGTACCCTAAGAAGAGGTAATAATTTCATCACCACTTTCAAAGTTCTTTTCTTCTTCCACTTCCTCTTTTGTTGTTGTTTCCATACCAAAATAATAACACCGATATCATCTAAATACTATTATTTTATTATAAATATAGAATAACCATATTCATTATTCTATCCATCCTATGAATAACAATGTCACCATACGTGCGTATGTATGACTTACTACCCCCACGTTGTGGTGTAGTTTGTTATTCAACGATTCATTATTTTGAGGAGTATAATAATGAGAATAATTTATGTAAATAATAAATATAACATGTTAATTATTCTATATATATAATATACCATCCAATTATATACGATTTCACCATCAATAGAATGATATCGTCGCTTGTTCGTACATAGGGATTACCGTCTCCACGACGCGATGAGATTCATTTATACGTTCACCATTCAACAATGATTATAAAAATGTATATTATTAATAATTATGTAATATATGAAATAATAATTCTACTGTGTTTATATATATATTTACATATGACTTATTCACTTACTTCCCTTCAATAGGATATGAAAAAGGAAACATCCTTTATGCGTACGTATGGCCTACCGTCTCCATAAACGGTGTTTTCGATTTCATATATCTAAATATTATAAATATTTATATTCTAAATATATATGATATATGAATCATGTTTTATATTCTGGAATTATTTAAATCAGGATCTATGTGATGCGATCATGAATAAAAATTTAAAACTTCTATGATAAAGAAAGCAATTTTTACCTGAAATGTTAATTTAACATGGAATTTATTAATAAATTGGTATTATAAATTAATAAATAAATAATGTATGATATCATAAAAATTAATATGGTTCTGTTATAATTTAATAACCTACAATGGTCATTATACAAGAGGTTAAACATACCCTCAATTAAAAGAATGTTCATGGTAAGGGTTAATTCCTCAATCTCGTTATTATCCGAGATTGTTTATGTGTAAGTATTTTCTGGGACTTATTTATTATCCATGTCCATGTTTCTTAAAAGACATTTAAAAATGATTTTTTAAGGTACTCATTAACTAAAACATCATTTTAAATGTTTTAAATATTTATTATCCTAAAATTTTCTCATTAATGTCCATGTTTTCAAAATGGATTTAAGGATTTATTTATATGGGAATGATTGTTTTAAAATGTTAATTCCTTTCAAAAGATTCAAAGTGGTATGGGAAAATTTGATTCAAAAATATATTTTAAATGAATTCATTTATAAATTTGTGACTTTTAAATGATTTCACAAAATGGGATATTTCTCTCAAAATGTTTTACAAATAATTTTCAACTTTGTCAACATCCTATACTAGATATTATCATTGATTGAGGTTAAATTATTATAATAATATATTCTATATTGTATTGAATGAGTTATGATATATTTGATTGTGGATGTGTTATTTTTATACCTATTTTGGTTTATTGTTGAAGTATTGAAATTTCATATGCTAGTTTTAATATGAATGTTTATGTTATGTTTCAAAATTTTGATATGAGTTATGTAGTGGACTTAGTAAGTGACGGGTGGGGCCTGCTATAGTCAATCGATGCATCAGTAGGTCTCATGAGACCAACTAGTGTATTGGCATAAGGACTTCACAAAATAATTATTTGTAGTCTTCGTACGAGGCCTTGGCTAGGTTGTAATGATGTCTCACATTAAGCATTCCCTCATTATGAAATTAATTATTACATGTGATTATTCGACTAGTTGAATGTCTATGGTATTGTTTATATGGTAATATTTGATTTTTTTTTCCATATCATGTTCATGTTAATGTTTAAAAGGTTTTTGTATTTATTACACATCTTTCCTTAAAATTTTATAGCGTCGGCTAAATTATTTACCCTTACTGAGCATCTGAGCTCACCCCATATGTTTTGTTTTCCCAAGATTCTAAGAAGTGTATTATGTTTAATTTGTAGGGTAATGATAGTGGAATAATGGAATTATAAAAGGGTTATTTATGTGGTTTTTTATGTTTGAATGTGTAATGTAACGTTCTTATATGTAATCTATTTTTCAAGACTATTAAACTGATCGATCCTTCGGGACGTGATTCCTTGTAACCATGCCAATGTATGAAAATAATACATTGGCTCCGAGATTCTGAGGCCAGGGCATTATAGTTGGTATCAATGAATGTTTAGTACAAACCTTGGAAACTAGTTTTAGAAGAACTCGGATTCGATAACATTATCCTAAGATAGACTTTGAGAATTACTATAGAAGAACTTCCTTGAATTTCTGTAATGTAGATATTTTGTGTATTTTCCAATAAATACATCCATGGATGGATACGAGCAAGTACAGATAGCTCTGGAAATAATGTACCTAGGAGTAAAAACTCCAACAAGGAGTTTTAGGTTTGAACTTGGGTATCCGGGTACACGACAATGGGATTTTCTGCACTCTTTGTTACGACACTCCCATAAGATATGCTTAGGATAATTCACATTTTCTTTACAAGCCATTATAAAGGATTTAAGAGTAAATACATCCTAAAAGAAACCATTTTTATGACAATATATTATATGAATAATTTTTTCAATTTACGTTAGGTATTTTACAAGTTTTGAATTATGAATTATGATTCATAAACTAACCTAGTGTACTCGATTGTTTAGAAATGGCGCCCAGTAGAAGGAATGAGAACTCCAACAATACGCATGATCCATAGAGTAAGAAAGATCATATATTTCATGGTATTAATCCAAACTTTATAAAGGAAATATTCTCCCACATATTCTCATCATATGAATAAATAATATTTTGTTTTAATAAGATATGTAATGAATTCTCTGAGTCTTATGGCTTTAATGGGATGCAAGAGACGAATAGGATGGTAGAGAGAAATATGAATAATGGTAAAAGGGGAAATATGGATGTTCTCATATGTGATAATTGTTAAAATAATCACCTTGGTAATTGCTTAAAGGGAATGGGAGTTTTTTATAAGTGTGGAGAAAAAGGAAACCAAGTACATGATTGCAAGGGTGAGAAAAAGGTTTCATATTTACAATGCTTCATCTAAAAGGAGTTGAGACACTACGTGAATCAATGTTCAAATCATCAGAGTATGCCCCAAATGATGCTATTAGATAATAATCATGTTATGATACTACAATAGATAAAGAGGTATGATTAGTGTTCTTAGGTAGTTATTACAAAATTATTTCATTTGAATTTTGTATCAACGATGTACATGTTATATAAATTATAGAAATAAATAAGGATTATACAGTAGTAATATTTCATTAAGGATTTGAGATTATATGGTTCTAAGATAAGTGACTCAATAGTAAGGTAATTTTTTTATAAAATACATGGTTGAAGGAAAGATAAACCTTAATATTTTTATGAGGTAGTTATTTTGGAATAAGATATGATTGATTTAGATAAATTATATTCGATATTCTTGACTAATGTGAAGCTAATTATTTGTTGGGTTACTCCTTAATTGTTGGAGTTTACATAAATTTTGTATATAAAGAGTTCATCATGTATTCTATAAGAAATATGAGAGCATGTATGTAATCCATAAGGTTTTATGGTAATTTAGGGTGTTACTACATTTTAAAATAATACATGATTATGGTATTCACATGTTATTACGTAGAAAAAAAGATATTCATTATGTTTACCTTCCTTATAAATTTTGGAATATGAGTCTGGACAGAAGTATTTTGAATATTTCTAAAGTTTGTAATGGATTAAGTTTGAAATTGGATACTATTTTTATGGTTAAATAATTTCTTAAGATTATTATTGGATTTTTATAACAAGGAAAACCTTGAGGTTGAGTGAAAACCCGTCACATCCGGCAAGGCTGTGAGACTTGAACCCGCAACCGAAGGGTGACAATGGTGCATCACCTACCACTGGCATTCATGATGTCATGGTCTATATAATTTAGTTGTTAGAAACAGTCTGATATATGAAATCAAAATTCATTATTTTTGGAACCCTATAAGATTAGGATAAAAAGAATATTTTTGAATTTTATTATCTTTTGGAGTGAAAGATGAGTTTGTGGTAGATATTAGTTGAAGGATGAAACTATACTTGTTAAGTATATTTTTCTCTCTCTTATTCTATGAATAAATTAATTTTTAATCTTTTGGGAAGGGATCTTGAAACCAATAAAGTGTTATCGTAATACCTTATATTTTTTTTGAACTCAAGATATTTTAAATCTACATAGAATGATGGATTTGAGGCCCTCAATTTTACACTTGTTTGTTATTGATGACCTCAATTAGTACCTATATATATTTTCATTTTTCTTCCAATTATGTTTCTATAATTTCCCACAATATCCTCTTAATAGATATCATAATTTGGTGGTGACTTTTTCATTTCCACTTCCCTCTTATTAAGACTAAATTTTGTTAACCAAATTTCCGATTGGGTTTTCCACAAAGGTATTCATCTATTTTTAACCATTTATTTTTTATAAAAATTTTGAAATTATGAGGATGAAAGTTATTGATGTAGGGGGAGAATGTAACACCCCAATATTTCATAGTACGTTATCTCTTCAAATTAATTCAATAATATACGCTACATGCCACACCGAGTTCGAGAGCACCAAGACTTACTAAACTAATCGTTAAAAAAGCAGTTATAAATAGTATTAACTGAATTTTGAATTTTATATACTTGATATAATTTTAGAATCCATATTATGTGTTTTTTAGACATAATATATGAACGGATTCATTTTTTCAGATAAAAGATGTATTTTTCAAAAAAAAGAAATTTTACCGCCTTTTAATGGAGATCCCCTTATAAAACCAATATTTGACACTTTTATATATATTAAATCTTATGAAACTAAATTATTTTTTTATAAGTGGGAAATAAAAATTTAGGTTGCATAAATTTTGGGTACTTTTTTGAAAACTTTCATATTTTGATGAATTGTGAAAAAACAATAAATTTTAATTGAAAACAACTATTTTAATCAAAAAAATTTATAGTGTTAAATTAGGAATTTTAATGTTTTGTAAGTATAATTAGATTATATTTTTATCATTTAATACAATTTAGGTCTTTATAAGTAATTTCACATTTAAATTTGACATAAAAGAATAACAATATTTTGAGAGTTTTTACTTTCTAAAAACCCGCTTTTTAGTTTTGACAACAGAAATTAATTTTAAACTAATTAATAAAAATTTTATGTTTTAAATTTGATAAAATATAAATCATTTTGGAATTCGTAATATTAAAATTATCTTTGGGTGAATTTTTGGTTTTTTCTGAAAACTTTCAATTTATAATAAAATGAAATGTAAAAAAGTTTATTGAACTTTTTAACATCTTTTACCAACCATATAGGCACATTTGCGAATTTGCATAAAACATAATTTTACCACATCTATTAATTAAATTTAAAGAATATTAGAGACACAGTTGATATCAGTATGTATAATATGGTTCAATAAGATGAAAATATTTTTTGGTGAATAGTAACTTTTGGCTTTTGTTTACCACGGTTAAAAGTAAATAGGGTAATTAAAGGTAAAAATGATATTATAATTATCCTAAAAAATGTCCTATTTTTATTGGATAGTTTTTTAGACCATAAAAAATCTTAGGAATAAAATATGATCCTTTTGGTCCACTTTGATTATATTAGAACATTTATAATTATTTTATTTAAACAAGAGTTAAAAGTGTTAAATTTAAATTTTAATAACTAAAAAAATTTTAATATAGTTTTATTCATAAGATATTCTCAATTATAAGTATTAATTAGAAAGATAAAAATATTTCTTACATCATGGTATTTTACTTATAATTTTTAGACAGTATATAAATAAATTTATTTAGCACACAATGAGGATACAATAATTACCTTATTAATTAAAGATTAACATAATTGACATTATAAATATAAAAATAAATGTAAATTGAGACTTTTGATTAAATAAATAAATATTTTAGGTGAATATGACATGTTATAGTTGATTTAATGTATTTTATGAAGTAATGAACTTGTTATGACTTTCAAAAAAACAAAATACCAAATAGCGTCAAAATTGACATAAATGAGTTTTTAAAACAAATACAACATTATTAAAAAATATAATAATCATAAAATTATAAGGATCATCCAAAGGACTTATATTATTATATATATATCATTAGTGAACTACTTGAGGTTCACTTGGATTTTTGTAGAATGTTTATTAACAATTTATTATAATAATACAAGAATACATGGTAGAAGTTAAACTATTTAACTAAGAGTTAAATCAAAAAGATAAAATTACTATGGTGACTTAAACCTATCAATAACATATTCTTTGAGAGGTTTTTGAACTACCCCCACCTTATCCTCAAATTAAATCATTTTGGAGCCATTATAAACATAATTTGATTTTATAATAAATTATTATTTTATGCTTTTCCTAAATTGACCCTCACCTCTCTTATAAATGGGTACATCCCCTTCTCTCAAAATCACACCTTAGAATCCATTTGGCTCAGCCAACCCGTACTCCAATTTACTCACAAATACTATAAATTAAAACTAAATGAATTACTTTGATCAAAATCCAACCTATGGAGCACTATTGATCAAATCAAAAGGAAGCACGCGAAGAAGAGGTAATAATTGCATCACCTCTTTCAAAGTTCTTTTCTTCCTCCGCTTTCTCTTTCGTTGTTGTTTTCATACCAAAATAATTACTCCAGTACATTATAAATAATGTGATGTTATTATAAATATGGTATGACCATATTAATTATTATTTCGATCTTATGAATAAAAAAGTCACCATATGTGCATATTTACGGCTTACCATCTCCACGTTATGGTGTAGTTTGTTATTCAACAATTCATTTTTTGGATGAGTATAATAATGAGTATAATTTATGTAAATAATAAATATAACATGTTAATGATTATGTATATATAATATTCCATCGAATTATATATTATTTCACTATCAACTGAATGATATTGTCACTTATTTACATATATCTCATTCACTTACTTCCCTTCAATATGATATGAAAACGGAGACAACGTTTATGCATACGTATGGCCTACCGTCTCCATAAATAATGTATTCTATTTCATATGTCTACCTTTTATAAATATTTGTATTCTAAATATATATGATATATAAATAATTTTTATTATTCTATAAGTATTTAAATCATTATCTAAGTGATGCGATCAAGAATAAGAAGTTAAAACACGTTTGATAAAGAAAGTGATTATTACGTGAAATGTTAATTTAACATGAAAATTTTTATTAAAAAGGTATTATAAATTCATAAATGAATCATTTATGATATTATAAATATTAATATGGTTCTTTTATAATTTAATAACATACTATGGTCATTATTCAAGAGGATAAACGTACCCTAAACAAAAGGAAAGTACAAGGTAAGGGTTAATTCCCCAATCTCAATATTATCCAAAATTGTTTAGGAGTAAGTATTTTCTAGGACATATTTATTATCCATGTCCATGTTTCAAAAAAGAAATTTAAAAATGAATCTTTTAATGTACACTTTAACTAAAACCTAATTTTAAATTTTTTAAATATTTAATCTCCTAAGTATTTCTCATTAAGGTCCACGTTTTCAAAATGGTTTTAAGGATTTTTTTATATTGACATGATTGTTTTAAAATGTAAATTCCCTTCAGAAGATTCAATGTGGTATGGGACAATTTGATTCAAAAATATATATTAAATTACTTTATAAATTTGCAACTTTTAAATGATTTCACAAAATGGGATATTTATCTCAAAAATTTTTACTGATCATTTTCAACTATGTCAACATTCTTTACTGAATATTATTCTTGATTAAAGTTGATTTATTATAATACAATCTTCCATATTGTATTGAATTCGTTATGATATGTTTGACTGTGAATGTGTTATTTTTATAACATTCAAGGTTTATGGTTGATGTATTGACATTTCGTATGCTTTTTTTTAATACAAAGGTTTATGTTATGTTTCAAAATTTTCATATGAAGAATGCAGTGGAATTAGTATATGACAGGTGGGGCCTACTATTGACCCTCTATGAATCGATAGGTTTCATTAGACAAACTAGTGTCTTGGAATAAGGCCTGGACAAAAAATTTATTTACAGTCTTAGCATGAGGCCTTGTATATGTGGTAATGATGTCTGACGTTAGGCATTCACTCATTATGAGATTAATTATTACAGGTGACTATTCAACTAGTAGAATATCCATGTTCTGGTTTATATGGTAATGTTTTGTTTTTTTATATTATGTTCATGTTTATTTTTAAAAGGCTTTTGTTTTTATTACACATCTTCCTATAGAAGTTTATAGGTTTCGCTAAATTATTTACCCTTACTGAGCATCTGAGCTCACCCCTTTCTTATGTTTTGTTTTCCTAGGATTCCATGAAGTGTATTATGTTTAATATACAGGGTTCAGTTAGGGGAATAATGGAATTCTCAATGGATTATTTATGTTGTGTTTTATGTTTTAATGTGTAATGTAACGTTCATGTATGTAATCTATTTTCTAAGAATACTAAACTGATCGGTCCTTCGCAACTCGATTCCTTGTAATCATTCCAATGTATTAAAATAATGCATCGGTTCTGAGCGTATGGGGTTGAGGAGTTACATTTGACATAACCTGTCTAAATTGAAATGGATAAAAATTTTACATTTTGAAATAACTAAAAATAGTACTCAATTATAAAAATAATACATAATGTATTTATTTAATATGTACACCTTTAATTATTTTCTCTACAATAATAAATTTAGTTTATTATATTTTAAAAGTAATAGAATTGATATTGTATTGACTACATTACTCCATATAATTTATATAATACTAATATTTTATTATCAATAATATATAATCACATCAAATTCATATGATTTTAATAAAAAAAATAATAACTATTTAATATCATACATTTTTCATAACATCATTTAGGTGATACAAAATTACAATTTTATAAAAAAAATCCAGAAGTCATTCCAATGTAATAATAAAAAATAATTTGATTTTGAGAAATCTAGATTTCCATAAATCTTTATTTTAATAATTAATAATTACTTATATTATTTTATCAAAATTCCTATAGTTTATTAAATAATTTTTAAAGGGGTTTTTATAAAAAATAAACATAATAAATCATGTCCTTTTTAAAATATTGATTTAGCCTCCATTTAAACATCATTAAAACATTACATATATTTAATGAATAAAAACATATATACATAAATATATTTTTATTACAATTAATATATACTTTTCAATGGAAATATTATTATTTTAGTTTTTTTAAACAAGGATTTCAATAATTTTAATATCATTACATATCTTATAGTCAAAATAAAACTTGACAATTTAAAAACATATAATATTATAATAATCATACATTAAATTGTTTTAATTATATAAAAAACCATTAAATATACAAATATTAAAAAAAATATTTCATTAATTCTTGGATGTAACATTCTCTCACCCCATAAATGAATTAATCCATCACTATTCATTTATCTTATTTAATGAAATTATGAATTTTTTTTTACGATTTGAAAAAATATATTTTCTGAAATTTTATATTCTTATGATTATCCTAACATTTAACTTCCCTTGAACCTAAAAATATAGCTTATAACTGTTAAATTATACTCTAGTAGAAACATCAATGTCTAAAAAAATTCTAATCTATTCCTTTAATAAAAAATGTGAAAACTTTAACACTCAATCATGGATATAGTGATATAAAAATATTGTATATAATTTTTTATTAAAAGAAACTCATAAATATATAGTCCTATAATAAATATAGGATATTTTCGGTAAAACTTTTTTAGTATTCAGAAAGACCATGCATCATATTAGATATTAACAAAAATTTAAACAAAAAATTATCTACTTTCACATGACATATATCCTAAATGAAAAGAAAAAACTTTTATAACTTTTAATATGTCTGTTAAAAACATGTTTAACCATTGGGTGAAAAAAATTTCTTATTGGTGGATTTAAAGCTATGGGTAAAATCCTTTAATAAATACCATAAAAATTTATTCTCAAATAATTCCTTTAAAAAGAATCAATTTAAAATATTTCTCTTTATATTAAATATAATGAATACTATATAATAAATAATTTAAAAAAATAAAAAAATAAGGACTCCAAGAAATATACATAACATATAATTTTAAAAAACATTTATATTTTTATATAAGATTGAAAACCCTTTCAATTTAAAAATATAATAACCATAGATAAATAATTGGATTTGTACATGAAATACTTTCAAAAACAATATTTTTTAATTTTTTTGTTTTTAGGGAATATAATGATAATTTGAAAAAAAAAATTATGAAATCCAAGATTAAACATGTAGTACCTCCATTTATGTAATTTTCTTCTTCAGTTCATCATATCAACCCATTCCTCATCATCACATTAGATACCCAAGTGCCATATTGTTATTTAAAACATTTTAATAAAGATTTACGTTTTAATTATAATTCCATTTAGAAAATGAATTCGAAATATATAAGTTATTTTAAAGATGAAAATATTTATATATCCAATATATTTAAAAAACCTATATTCATTCAAAATTATTTGGATAATCCACAAATTAAAATCAATACTTTCAAAATATTCCTTAAAATGAGTAATTAAACATAAAAATATTTATATACATAAATTCATTACATTTCACAATCAATTATTTTATGTGGTCTCACATATGATCATCTATTACATTCAAATATTGTGAAAAATATTTTTTTTGTATAAAATGATAATATAAATTCATAAAGCTACCTTTTCAATTTTGTGTTTAAAATTAATGTAAATACAATTTTCTTGAAAGAATATTTACAAATAATACATTCTCTCCACTAATTAATGTTTTGAAATAAATAACATAATATATTCATAAAAAATAACCCCCCCTGAAATCACCTATTTTATGAATAAAATGAAATAATTTTGTTAAAAAAATAATTTTTATTCCCTTAAATTGTTTACAGAGATAATTTATCCATGATAGAAAATACTATCTTTCAACATCAGTTTCTTTATCGCATATAATATTAAGAACATGGATTTAAAAAAAATGTAAAACCTCAAAAATTATGGTGCCTATATATGTTTATCCCCTGAAGGTTCTAGTATGACCTTTTTATATTGAATATATATATATATATATATGCATATATATATATATTCATAAATTTTATTATTATATTAGAAATGTATGTGCAGTCATATGCATCCAATTAAAAATGATATACATGATCAAGGAAGATCACAATCTTTAATGATAAAAACTGGAAAATCATATTCTGGAAGGTTTGTATTAACATGGTCATGATTATATATATATATATATATCATTGTTGATACTTGTACAATATTGGAAGAAAAATGAAGAACATGTAACATTTCTAACAACTATATATTATCATGGTTACAAAAACTATGATAGAATTTTATTATATATATTGACTTATTAAACCCATTATGGAAAGATACTAATGGTTTCTCAAGTAGAATTCATGAAAAAAGACAAGGATCAATGTTATTTTTGACATTATTATCTTAGATGAATCACACATTATGTTTCATGATGTAGATGGATTTTATTTAATATAAAATAAACAAAACTAGTCACATAGGTATTGCATAATACAAGAGATCATCTTATAATGATTCCTCGCTATCTGGTAGTTCGAAAATGGTTAAATAATATTGATTTAAATCTATGAATATATGGTTTATTTATTATGGGATGAGTCTAAAAACCATATATGAAAAGAATGAATAAAATTACATCATGGGGTTTTAAACACAACATGAGGATGAAACTGAAGTGATCTGATGGGTTAGGTGAAATAAAATAGATGACTTAATTATAATAATATGTTATAAGGGAGGTTAATAGTACCTCCATAAGTGTAACAAAAATCCATCTTTCGATCAATTAGGAGATTAAATTTAATACAAACATTATCAATAGTTGTTCATTCCATGGAATAAGGGGATTGACACTTGAACACACTTACACACAAAATATCTGAAAATGGGACATGTAATGGGGTCCATGAGAAACCCATCTTCAACTTCAAGGGAACCATATGGACACTATGAGCCTCTACGTCTAGTTTTGAAATATCATGGTTCTTCCCTACTGCCATCTAGTCTAGTCGTGCTAATTCGTAGGCATGGGTTGAGTTTTTCCCCACATGTGAACTATTGAGCTAACTAAGATTAGTCCATGTGGTTGGCCAATTTTTTTAATAAATAAGAATTATAATTAAAATTAAAATAATATATAATATATCCTTTTAATATGAAGAAAATGAATTATTATTTCGAAAAAAATATATTAATACAATTATTTTTATAAATAAATAATATTGACATTATAATTACTACATTATTAAATATATGTTATATGAAATTAATAATTTACCCTTAATATTTTATAACCTCATGAAACAATTATACTTCACTAAAAAGAATTGGAAATAATTAATGGAACACATTTTTAATAACTTCTATTAGATTATAAAAGCTATAATATTGTAATAAATTTCAAAATATATTCAAATGTATTAATATTAAAGACATTTGATTCAGAAGGAATTAAATTTTCAAAATATAACATTTAAATAATTTATATCCAATCATATATGTTTGCCAAAATGAAAAATACATATTAAAAATATTTTGAAAGTATTATTATGAAAATTTAAAACATTAAGTCTAATATTTTGAAAAATAGTTGTTTAAAATTCATTTCAACTTGTTTAAATTATAATATATTTTCAAATAATAAAAATATATATATAAATTAACATATATAAACACTAAATATGGTTTTTTTATATTTCTGTAAAAATATTATTCATTGGAAAGTATTAAAAATGTAACATTTATAAACATTAAATATTTGAATATAATTTACAAAAAAATAGATTTCTACTATAGGGAAAGATATAATTTTATACTAAATTAAAAATTAGTTTGATTTAATATTGGAAAACCGATAAAATAAACACTAAATTAAAATAATTTTACTTATTTAAATCTTGGGATGTAATATTATATAAACCACATAAATTAAAAGAGTGGTGAATATGGAATGTATCTCACAAAAATAAAAGTGAGACAAAAATACCCTTCCCCATGCCTGACTTCCTTGGTATAAATTCAAAACCCATTTACAATAAATATAAATTTATTATACATAAATTTCAGTAAAAATAATATATATTAGAACATATATAATTTATATGCAACCATTAATCAACCATTTTTTCTCAATTGATTATTAAAATAATTGTTCCTGGGGATATATGTTTCCTTTTCCAGATATGTTTTGGTTCCATATATTTGGTCCAAGTACTTTAATAATGGTTAAATAATATATATAATGTTTATCATGAAACAAATTTAATTTATATTCATTATATATAGAGACATATTCAACTACAAAAGTTAGATATTGAAAAATTAATTACACGGTTCATGGAGATGGTTGGTCATAAGAATGTATAAATAATAATTTAACTTTTCGAAGGATTCAAAGAAATAATGGTAAATAATAATTCAGAATTCTATAGTAATTATTTTATTATATATATATATATATATCATAATTATTAATTAAATCTACCATTATTAATTTCCATGTAATCATAAATGAAAAATGAACAACATCGCTTCTTGGAGACACATGTACGCATGAGGGCGTTATCATTTTCCAATGGATTGGAAGATATGAATGTATATTTATTAATATTATTACATATTTGTAATTAATTCATATGTAGCATAAATTTTTATATATATATATATATAATTCAAAATAATAACCATCCATCAAAATCGAGTTGTGGGAAAATGAATTATATCAGAATGCGAAGATATTAAGCTGAACATACGCATGAGCGATACATCCACACACCAATTTATTAAATTATGGTGAATAATGGTGGTTTTAGAATCAAAATAACATATAATTATTTGGAGTATATTGAATATATTATTTTAGGAATAATATAAAAATTTAGTGGAGGTAAGATAATAATTAAAAATAAAGTGATCATTTAATTCAATTACATATTCTTTGAAGAAACCACTTTTTGATATTATCTAATCGATCAAAAGGTTTGAATTTTTTGAAGACCATATCCAATATATTGGAGATAATTATTTTTATAATTGAATTTTTCATGGGATGGTCTGTCAATTATGTTGAATGTGGTGTGAATAAGAGAATGTAGGGGTTCTCTTTATCAATGATGGGAGGGGAACACTTGGGATTTCATAAAATATAAAAATATAGTAAAGTAATTCGGTAGAAAAACTTCATCCAAAATTAAATTTTTTGGAATATAAGATAGGATTATATCTAAATTTCATTATCCCTTAAATTTTTTACATGTTTGGGTGGTTTTTTAAAACAAATAATTTCGATTAATCACTTGGTTAACTAATTTTAACAATAACTATGGTAACATAATTTCACACTTAAATGGTTATAATTTTTTATATAAGTCGAATATTGTCTCATAATTGGGAATGGTATGGAATTATAGACTATTTATTATTAAAAAAGTAATCTTTAAATTTTTTTACTATTTTTTAATAATTTAACAAAATTTAATTTTGTAAAAATATCATTAATTTCAATTTTAAAATTATTTATGTAGTTGGAAATAAATGGAAAAAATAAATATTTCAAATTTTTAACTAATCATTTTAGATATCACAAATATTAAATTTCTATCATCAAAATTCATAGAACATTATCGTTCAATAAAATTAAATCACATTTAATATTTTTAAAATAATTCATTTTATTTTCTTTTTAATTGAATAAATAGTATATTAGTATTTCGAAAAGAATTTAATGAAATTATTTTATAACTAAAATTTTGAAATAAAATACTACAATTAATATAATATCCTTATTCATGAAAATAAAATTTACATTTTTTTTGAAAATTTTTTTTCCCTACATTAAAAAATAAAAAATATTTAAAACTAAGAGAGTGTGATTATGTAAAATTATTTTCATTAAATATTATATATGATATTTTAATAAGTAATCTTCAATTATGAAATTCAAGTTTTCACCTAACTTGGTAAAGGTTGAATTATAATCATCCAATAAGAATCTGTATGAAAAATAATGGCCATATCAGTTAGTTTTATACATGAATACGAGGGTTTATCCTATCATGTGGTGATAAATTTTACCATATTTATTTATATATTAACCAAAAATAAAATATTCTTATATACAACTTTAGGATTTGATAAAAAAAATAGAATCCATTTTATTAAATTCAATTTCTATAGGATGTATAATTTAATTTTAAAATAAACATGAAAAATGTGATGAAGTCCCACTTTTTAGAGAAAACAAATTTTAAGCATCAAAATTGAGTTATTTTTATCCAATGAGTTTCAAAAATCAAATTAATCATAAACAAATGATGGAATATATAATATGTAGACTTTATTTAAATTATTAATCAAAAGTGATTAATTTAATTCATTAAGATAAAAATAATTTGTGCACATAAAAAAGTTCTTCAGAAAAATATCACTTTTACTGTCATATAATTTTATTTTTATTTATAGTCATTATATTACCATTGAAATATATTTATATATATATAAATCCAAAATTTTCATAATCTATTTAGTCTTATTAATACCTTCCAATCCTATAGCTTGGAGATAACTATCACAAGATAATATTTTAAGAGTATATGGATGTTTATTTAAACTTGACATTTCTTATAACAAAATATATTAGATAAATAAAAAATTAAAGATAATTATTAATGAAAATTAAATTTTAAAAAAACAAATTTATTTCATTTTCTATTCTACATGAATCAATAGGCTTAAACAACCCACAAAATATCCCTTTAAATTTAAATCTTTCAAGAGCTTGTTAAACACACAATCCCAAGTCAAACTGAACTATAATATACAATACATAGTCATGAAGTTTGATGGTATGTGTATTAATTATAGAATTATGAAAATTATTATTATCTATTTATTAGAATAAAAAATATGACTAATTGAAATGAAAAATAAATGTTCTCTTAAATACTGTATTTTTCTAACAGACTATTTAGTATATCTTTTCACACATAAATTGGAATTATTATTTAACACATTTAGAAAATAAATTAAATAAAACGAAAATCATTTTTATGTTAGAATATAAAAATTATCATCAATTGAATCTTTGGTATTTTTTTTGAAATGTTTCATTTTGGATTGAATAGTGAAAATATTGATTTTTAATAAAAATTACATTTAAATTTAAATTGTTTATAAAGAAAAATTATATATTAAATTGTTTTTAAATTGAAATTAGTTAAATTATATATCAATTAATATTATTTATGTCATCATTATCATTTTAATATTCATTTATGATAAAAAAAATATTGTGAACTTTTGAACATTTTCTCATTGAAAACCCACTTCCTCATCACGTCTCTAGGATTAATGTTAAATTACAATTTTACACTTATATGAATAAAATTTGTAAAAATTTATTCCATATTTAGAGTCATAATACAATATATTATTTAATGATAACTTTTTGAAAAGTTTAATAGTGATAAAAGTAAAAACAAATTACCACATTTAAAGTAAATAAATTGATTTACCATGGGTTAAGCTAAAATGATAACGATTAAATTTTATAATAAATTGATCTAAAATAGTTTTAATTTACAAATATAGATATTATAATGTATAAATATTTATATTACTCACTTATGGACCCTTCTATCTTGTGAAAATGAGGGCACACCTTTTTATTCTCAAAAATGACAATTGTGCCACTCAACTCACTTATAAAAGGAAACCACCTCTCCTCTATCCATCACTCCACTAAAAACCTTTTTATTATGTACATATTAAATCTAGTGAAAAATTAACCCCTTATTACTAAAATCCTTAGTTTCTTCATATATTCATCCTTGAAATTCTACTTGTGAAAACATAAAGAGGAAACCTAAAGAAGATGTAACATTCTTCAACAAGCGATTTTATGTTTTTTCTTCATCCATGTCCTTCAATTCTTATTGAAAAAGTATTATACAATAACCTATGTATCATAAATATACATATATTTATTAATTTTAATTTAATGACATAAAATAATATCCACTCTAATCAAATGGGTTACAAAATCATCATTCATCTGTAAGGTGGACTACCGCATCACGAACCGATGTCGTTCGTTTTTCTATTACCACCTCTCACAACAGGGTATGGTGATGGATATAAATTAGATATATAATATTTATAAAATAATATTTAATCTGAAGTAATATTATCATATATACTTTTGTACATTCCATTCATCAGTGGATATAATGACATCGCTCGTGTACACAGAAGACAACAACCTTCTACATCGATGGGTATCTTCTTTCAATAATGATTTAAATTGAATGTTATGAGGATAAATATCTAAATATATATCATATAAATGAAATAATTGTGATATTAATGACATTTTTATCATTTTTAATACATAATAGATCAATTTTCTTTTTTACAATATAATATGACAACATTGTTCCGGTACTTGTGGACCACCACCTTCATTATGCGTTGTGACTCCCTTTTAATCACCTTCCCACATGGATGATACATAAAAGTATTTTTAATGAATTAATATGTTATATATTAAATTATTATACATACATAAAAATAAAATACTACTTTTCTCATTTCAATAACGATCATTGAATAATTAAAAAATTACTCATGCATATATACGTCCTAGCATCTCTAGGATTATAAAGAAGTCAATTTTTCATAAAAAATGATTCTTGATTATTTTTAAAGGTATAATTGATATAAAAATATTAAAATTATGTAATTATTATCATTTTATAGATTATGTAACCTTATAATATCTTCCTTAACTGAATCTTTCAAATTAAAACAAGCATGAGAAACCAAGGTAATTAACACCCGAAACATTGAAAATAATGAAACATTATTAACATAAGGTTGATATTATGTTATAAAAGTGTCATATATGAAATTATAAATATAAATATAGTTATTTTATAATTTATTATCATTTTTATAAAATCTATACATGAGGTAAATGCACATTCAACTAAAAGGAATCTCGTGGTATGGAAATTCGCCTCAATTTTACTTCATTGAGGAATATTGTCATGTTATACCCATGATTTATTATATATAGGGCACATACATCCCTTGTACGTGTAATATAAATAATAATTTTTTATTTATTATTTTTCACATATGATTTTTAGTGTTTAATCTAAGGGTTTTTTTAAATAAAAGATATTTTGTGGTAAAGAATTTTATAACTCAATTTCATTTAATTATGTTATATTACTCTGTTGACTATGATATTAGATGATTACATGTGTATTGAACTTGGACTATATTTTGTTTTATATCCACTTATTTTAAATGGATTTTAATTTGATATATATAATCATCTCATTGGTTAGTCATCATTTAAAGGTTATGATCATTTGTATATTTTATTTTTTAATGTTATTCTAATTGAGATTATTTTTTCATGAATTTCAAAAGAAATAAATTATTTGAAAATTTCTCAATAAACCCATTGTATTATTATATAGTATATTTATATACAATATTTAAAATTAATCATACCATTTTACAGACATTGGTACTGAAAATGTTTGGGAAAATGTTTCTATGAATATGAAACATCATTTGTCTCTTCAGTAAGAAATACATTTTCTTCTAAAAATAGATTTATAAAGAAATAAAAAATATTATTAATATTTTATAAATAAATTTTAAAGAATAAGTTGTCAGTTTTTATATTTGTGATTTTTTATCTTAACCATCATTTAATTTTTAAGAAAATTTTCATTTTTATTTTACTAAAAAAGTGAAATCAGTATTTGTTTTAAAAATTATATCATGTATAAAATATCCAGCCACCATTACCACTCAAATATTTTAAAATATAAATTATATGTTTCAAATATTATTTCTAGGAAAATATATTTTTTATTTTTTATGGGAATTTTGTTTTAAAAAGTTATCTTTAAAATAAATAGGATATTTTCCTAAAGAAATATTGAAAATATTTTTTATGGGTAATTATATTCACTAATAAAAAAACCCATAAATCTTACTCCAATAGCTATATGTTTCATTTATATAACACCTATATATCATATGTATTTTTTATGATGATTTAGACCAAGTATTGTATTTATATTCACTTTCTTGATTCATTTTTTAGACCTTAATTTTCACTAGAAATATTCACTTTCCTATGATCATTGGATAATAAATTTCCCCTAAATATCTATATTTTTTTATCATGGATATTATGTTTACATTAACATTATCACAATTCAACATCTTTTATTTTACTTTGTCAGTTATTTTAATTACTTGGGAAATATTGATAATCCATACACATTATTCAATAATGATATTTTATGATAAGGAATGTTGTTTTTAAATTATGTAGATTACAAAAGATATGAGGAATTCCTTTGTCGGAAGACATGGTTGGGTCCTAGTTACAGATATCACCTCAATTCATCTATATCCTAATGAGGAGAATCAGTAATCTAGCTTAAATTAGTTTCCCATACCAGATAAGTTTGTACCCTATAGTTTTAAACTGTCTTGTGAAAGGTAATAATGGAAAATGTATAACATTCCTCAAACATGAGGTAAAATAGTTAATAATTTACATCATTATGAATTCACTTTTTATTATTCAAGATATTTTCACAATTTTATTTTCTCTAGTTGAATTTCATTCTTATTTATTTATTAAATAACATTTTTTTTAGATAATTACCTTTCCAAATTTATTATTCCTTATCTAGTGATGATTGTCATGTAATTGATTAAATTGAATGTGTTTTCATTAATTTACCTTGTAAGGATGACTATTATATATTAGATTTGTGTATTGAAATTATCAATGGAATAAGTTTCATATTAGTTTATTGATTTCTATGAATATGTGTTATGTTTTTTACTAATCCATTCATTATATCGTTTGATGTACTTAAAACTTACTGAGCATTGAAGATTACCCATACTGTTTTTGTTTATTAAGAGTCCATGAGTACTACATGGATTGATATATATGGATATTCTATAGGGGTACTGTTATTATTAAAAAAATGTGTAATAATTGTATATTCAAAACTAATGTTGGAATAAAATATGTATGCAGTTTTCCAGGACCCCTAAACTATTAGGTACTGAAGGATGAGATTTTTTGTATATTATAACAGTGTAAGAAACCAAACACCATATCTAGCTTACTGTGGCTAGGGTCAATATAGTTGGTATCAGAGGGTGGCCTTGTATAATTCATGGGAACTAGAATAAGGAAATAATATATTAGGGAACATAACCATATGATATAATTTTACAATAAGTATATAAGAACATATAAAAGATTTGGTAAGTTATAAATTTTTTGATTTTACAAGAATACATCCCTATTTGTATACTTCATACAACAATTTATTCTATAAAAATATATAGATATGTATAATAACTCCAATAAAGATGTATTGGGATTAACCATGTTATAACCAGGTGCACTGTAATAGGCCTAACTACAGACTATGATTGACACTTACATGGGATATGATTGTGATAATTCACATTTTATTTACAATTCATATTGTAATATTTGAATATATAATTATAATGACTGACTTAGGTAAAAAATAAGGAATCTTATATTGGATGTAATGTGTCTCAAGAGAATAGGAAAATGTTTCGTGTGTGTATAAGATAGGAATAATGTATTGAATTGTTAATTAATAATTAAGAGAATGATAGAAGTAAATAAATACTATAATAGGGATCTATTTATAGTTAATTCTTTTAAATTTGGATAACCTAGGCATTATCCAACTCAATTATCTCATTCAAATGGTGAAGCCTAGACCATTAAAAGACATATATGGAAATAAAATGGATGATGTATTTGTGTATTGGGGATCAATAATTTAATATTATATGCATAGATTTACCAATGGTATTTTGGATATTATAATTATGAAACTTTAATGGATTTTTATAAATTTTACAAGCCTATGTTCCTTCATTGAAATGTGAGTTTTAGATACCATCATGGGTTTATGAGTTTAATATTGATCATATATTAAACGTATTAAACACCCCTTTTTAGTTTTTATGTTATGTGAGTCTACCATTATTAGGCAAATATTTATGGAATTATATGGAAATCATATATTTTAGAGGAAATTTTATTTTAGGAATAATGCCTTTACATTTTATAGACATATGAATAGTGGTATTGATAACTATTAGGGTTAATATGACCATTAATAGCATTATACTGATATTAAAAAAAATTATTAGCCTCCGGGGAAAAAAGTTGTACTGAAACCCATAGAAAAAATTATATTTATTTATTGAATTTATTTCATAGATTCCCATCATATGTATTTTTAAAGTTATTTGAATTATATTAACATATTTTTAGAAAAAGTACAAACCCTATGCTGAGTGAGAATACATTATGTCTGACATGGTTACAGGGCTTATACCCATGATGGAGGTATGATAATGGTTCATATCCTAGCACTCTCATATGAAATATACCTTATAATATTACATTTCGGTAGGATTAATTATTTGAATACTAAATATTAATGATGAACTGGTGGTCTTAATTTTTAGGTTTAGAGATTAATTTATTATATTGAATAACTTATGCTAACCATATTTGTTTTGGAAAATATTTACAGATAGAAGAAGGAGCATTTCACTCTATTATCGATTTTATAATCTATTAAAATTGTATTTTAGTGCATCAGGATTAAAAAATTTCATTTTCTGATATTCACTTCCTAAAGTAATGGAAGAATTTGAAATTGATCGAAGAATAATCAAAGGATTGATTTTTTCTTTTGAAATTGAAATGTATCAAGTAATTATATTTCATTATATTTTTTGAGATTAAATGAATTACTCAACATTAGGAAAATGATATTAAAATGAATCAATCATATTACATTCACATCCTGCGAATCAGATGGTATTTTAAATCAATGAATATTTATGGTTTGGAGGCCCTTAAAATTCCATTTCTCATTCACTTTCTTTTGAATAATGACCTTAATCGCTATATATAATTATTTACAATTTTCATCTATGTCCATATATTCATTTTTCTCTAATATTCTCCTACATATAAAAATATTATGTGTTATTTAATATAAAATTTATACTTCATTTCTTTATTATTAAAATGATATTTTATAATCCTTTTTAATATGTGGGATTTTTGAAAATGGTATTTACAAATGTCAAAACATTGATTACCACGATGAGGATTAAATTTTTAGAAAAAAAATTTATTTTTGGTGAGTGTTGGTTCGAACACAATATTTTAAAATAAAAAATTTTATTCGATATCATATATGACACACAACACCAAGCTCAATCATCCCTTGAAATATATTTCATTATGTTTAGTCACTTTGATATCTTGAATGTAACACCCCGAGATTTTATGAAAAATATTCTTTTTAATTTCATTAATGTCTTGTGTTATACGCTACACCAAAAAGAGATTTCACAACACACATCTCTGACTTGGCTTTAATTACACGCAATCGCGACCTTCCACGATAGTGTGTGTTGTACGCAACACCAAGTTTCGCTAAACAACGATATGCTATTAAGATATTATTACAACTAGCCGTTATGAATAGTAATAACCACTTTTTGAAATTTTGTAAATTTTATTTTTCAAAATGGACTTCATTTATGGATTAGGAGTATTGAATTTAGCCTAAGGTGAAATTTTGGTAATTTTCGGATAACTTTCATATTTTGATGAATAGTGGAAATTACTAAATTTTAATTAAAAACAACTTTTTCAATCGAAATAATTAATAGTTATAAATTATTAATTTGAGTGGTTTTAAAGTATATTTAGAATATATTTTTACAATTTAATACAATGTTGGACATTGGATGTAATTTCACATTTAAACCAGTTATAAACAAGTGTCAATCTTTTGATAGTTATTATCTCTTAAAAACACGCTATTTGTTGTGACAGCGGAAATTAATTATAAAATGCAACTTATATGTTGGGAATTTTGTAAAATAGAAATAATTTTTGAATTCGGAATATCAATTATAGCCTAGGGTGAAATTTTGGTACTTTTCTAAAAACTTTCAATTTTTGATGAATAGTGAAACCACTAAGTGGTAGGTTAAAAACTGAATTTTTCATAAAACATAATTTTACCGCTTCTGTGAATGGAATTTCGAATATCCGACAGACACGGTTAATATCAAGGACTAAAATGTGGTTCAATGAGATGAAAATAATTTTTGGTGAATAGTAACTTTTTACTTTTTTTACCACGGTTAATAGTAAATAGGGTAACTAAGGGTAAATATGATATTATTATTACCCTAACACATGTCCTAATTCTATTGGACAAGTGTAATTCGACCAAAAACAAACTTAGGAATAAAATATGACCATTTAGGTCCACTTGGATTAGATTAGGACATTTATTATTAATTTATTTAAAGAAGGGTTAAAATAGTTAAAATCAAAGTTTAATAAGTAAATCATTTTTAATATGGGGTTATACATAAGATAAATTAGACTCTAAATATTAATTATAAAGCTAAAAAGATTTCCTACATGATGGTATTTTATTTATAATTTTTAGACATTAAATAATTTAATTTATTTATGACACAATGATGATGCAGTAATTATCTTATTAATGAAATATTGACATAATTGATGTTATAAACACCAAAATAAATGTAATTTGAGAGTTTTTATGAATTCCACTAATTTTATAGGTTACTATGATATATTAGTGTTGATTTAATCAACTTTTTTCGGACATATAATTCTGTTATGACTTTCACAAAAATCATATATCAAATAGTGTCAAAATTGACATAAAATAGTTTTTAAATCAAATATTATATTATTAATTGTTATTTTATTCCTAAAAATATAAGGTTCGGCCAAATGACTTAGATAAGGATATATATATTAATAATAAACAATTTTGGGTTCGTTTGGAATGTTATAGTAAGTGTATTAACCATATAGTGTAAGAAAACAAAAAGACACGCTAAAAGTTAAATTATTTAACTTAGAGTTAAATCTAATTGATAAGGTTAAAATAATAACCTAAACTTGTCTAAATCCTATTGGTTGATAAGATTTAGACCCATCCCCACTTTAGCTCCGAAATAAGACCCTTTGGAACCATTATAAACCGATTTCGACTTTAATATAAAATAATATTTTGAGATATTCCTAAGGTGCCCCTCTCCTCCCTTATAAAAGGACACCTCCTCCCCCTCCTCATCACACCAATTTGAGCACTCAAGCTCGGCCAACCCCTGCCAAAATACCTTCTCCACTTCCCTAGAATAATCCTAGAGGTCCTGGTCTTCTTCAAAGACCAATATTAGTTCCCTAAGTGGAGGATTCAAAGAGGCGTTTCAAAGAAGAGGTAATATCCATTACCGATCTTTTCAATTTCTTTCTTATTAAACTTCTTCTTCTTTAGTTGTTTCATGATAAAGTAATAACATCATTATTACTTACATACTGATATGTTATTATAAATATGAAACAACCCTAATTCACCTTCTATCCATCCTACGGAAAAATCAAATCACCGCGCGTGCGTACGTACGGAATACCGTCTCCACGCCGTGGTGTAATCTATTTTCCACCACCACCTTAATAGGATGGGTATAATGGTTTAATGAGTAACTATATATGATTATTATAAAGTGATATTGATACTGAATTATTATACATACACTTCAAAACAATTCCACGACCATGGGAACGATATCATCGCTCGTGCGTACGTACGGACTACCGTCTCCACAACGCGATGAGATTCATTCTCAATGATTAACCATTCATGAATGACTATAAAGTATATATAAAAAGTTCTAATGAAATATATGACATAATAATTATACTGGAATTATTTATATTTTTATGTATGTCATCTACTTAATTCCATTCAATTCAAGAAGGAAACGAAAACAACGTTCATGCGTACGTACGGACTACCGTCTCCATGAACAGTGTATTTCTTTCCATTTACTGATTTATTATATATGTATATTCTGAATATATATATATATAAATCATGTTTTATATTCTGTAATTAATTAATCATGATCTAAGTAATCATATGAATAATTACAAGTTAAAAACACGAACGACAAATGAGACGATTTTACCCAAAACGCTTCTTTAACATAAATTTACAAAAGAACGGGTAATATAAAGTCATAAGTGGACCATATATGATATAATATCAATGAATATGATTCTGTAATAAGTCAATAACATGATTTAAATCATTATACAGGAGGTTCGGACACTTACAAAGCAAGTCGGACTTAAGGTAAGGGAATATATCACAATCTCATTTTATCCGAGATTGTTTGTACTTTGGTATTTACTGGGGTGTATTTTATCATCCACATCCATGTTTCCTCAATATGTAATATTATTTCCATCCATCTACAATTGTTTAAATCCTATTTTACCCTTCGGTGAGTTTTTATTAAAAGATATGAAAAGAATCTTATTTCGTTTTTCGTACGAGGTACTTTTTTGAATTTTTCGACAAAAGTACGAAGAATGTTTTTTTTAACTTATACGGCACGAACAGATTTTTACGGTTTTATAAAGCCTTATTTTCCTGAAGCTTCCTCCAAAATATTTCATGACTATTTTCAATAAAATCTCTTTCTTTTAAAATTTCATGACGTTTTGTGAAAAGAAATTGATTTTGAAGAAGAAAGGATATTTTCCTCAAGAATTCGTTTCAAGTGTTTTATCAAAATTATATTCCATATAAGATAACATAGGGTTCTGTTTTTATCCCTATTGTTACATTTATTTGATTATGTTGTGATGGAATTATTTTTATGAATTCCTTTATCTTATATGAATTGTTTTATGATGTCATGGTGCTTAAGATTCCCATTTGTATTACATGGGTTATGCAATGATGTATGATTTATGATTTTGTGGCACACATAAGAATGGTATCATTATGAGATGGGTGGGACCTATATCTCCCTCTAATGCATTGGGTAAAGATTTTATATCTCATGAGATAGACATTGCTGGAATGGTAGGTTATACCAGTTTAGTGAAACAGGACTGAAAAGAGGGTTACTCGATTCAGAAAGGGACTTTGTCCACTAAGATAGTCTTGGAAATGAGTCTTGACTAACAAGAAATGATTATCTATGATTATGTGTGAATGCCACAAAGTTTCATGTTTTAAGTTATGATTATTGTGAATACATTTCACTGCCATGATTTATCCCATGTTATGAAATTATGCTCTCTTTTGCAGGTTAAGATTTCCAAAAGTTATGTTCTTATGAATATGATGTGATTGATTTTTCTTTTTTTTACCCTTACTGAGCATTTGACCTCACCCTTTTATGTTTTGTTTTCCCCAGGATATAAAGAAAGGTTTTAGGTAAAAAAAGAGAGGGAAGATCTTTATGGGAGATATTGAAGATCTTTCACCACGATTAGAAGATTACGTTCCAAGTTTCCAAAGACACTAAACTATTACGATCCTTGTGTGTGTGTTTTTGTTATGTACTAAGTATTCCGCAAATGTAATGTAAATTCAATGTACGTCAGGCTTCGGGTCTCTACAGTTGGTATCAGAGGAAAGGTTTAGTCAACCTTTGGAAACTAGGATACGAGAACTTTAGTGAAATCCCTAGAGATATTTCTAAGGTATGTCTAGGGATGTCCCTAAGGTTAAGTATACGTATAGGTTATAGTACTAGAACTACGCTAACGATCATATAATTAAACCTAAGATGTTAGATATTGAAGGTACTCCCCCTTTATTATGTTGTTTTCCCTAGCATGATTTTTTCCTCTCACACTATTTTTTTTGGGTTTTAGAAAATGGCTGGAAACAAGATGATTCACGATAATGGAGGATATGATGAACAATGGAATGATATTCTTCATAATGAAATGGGATTTGGAAGTCCAAACATCATTATTATGCAGAATCAGCAATCTCATAATATGATCAATAAAGTAAAATTTGGTAAGTTTCCTGACTCGGCTAATAAGAGAAAGATGGAGTTTCATGATGATCATAGAGGAAAGAAAGTTCAATTTCCCCTATGTAAATAATGTGGTAAGAGGCATCAAGGAGAATGTTTCAAAGGAACTGGAAGATGATTTGGGTGTGGAAAAGAAGGACACAAAGCAAGTAAATGCAAAGGAAAAGGTTCATTTAACAACATGGATGAGAATATTGGTATTGCTACGACATCAACAATGGTTAAATGTTTTAAATGTGGAAGGTGCGGGCATTATGCAAACCAATGCCCTAAGGGAATGTCTCATGAAGATAATCAGTATGGTCGTATGGGAAGTATTTATGTGGATGATGATGAAGAGACTACAAATGATATGTGAGATGAAAGAATTGTTGAAGCTCGGTCAATGGTTTAAGAATGTAGTGGAATGATTACATGTTTATCATGTGTAATGTTGTATAAGTAATCTCATGGTACTGTAGAATAAAGAGACATGTAAGGATTGTTACACTGTTGTCTGATTAATGTTACCAGTATCCATGAAAGGTTATTCAGATATTTTTGGAATGTAGATGATATGCGCATAATGAAGGGATAAGGAGAAAATTAAATGTTTGATAGTATTCATGAGCTCATGATTGATATAAGGACTAAGTGATATCATGGTTTGAGTATATAGAATTTTGAGGATTTTGGTATGTGGAAAGAGTTAACTTTTAATAGAATTCATGTTTTCAATAAGGTTCAATCGGTATTCAAGAGATTACAAGTTTAAGGCCTTTGAATGGTTGGAATGTGACCAACAAGATATATCTTATGATATATGGGGATCAACGATGGTATTAAATCTCTGGTAATCGTTTTCACTATGTCATGAGAGTGGACTGCAGTATTATGGATAAGCCTAAAGATTGGAATGGATTATGTTGGACATAAGTTAGTATTGTTTAAGGATAGAAGTTTTTTCGATATTATTGATGGGATGTTATAGTAATATAGTTTTAGAAAAAGGACAACCTGCAGGATGGGCGACAGCCCATCGCGTCGGACAAGGCTGTAGGAATCAAACCCACAACCGAAGTGCGACTGGCCTTTATCGCCTACCACTGGCCTACAGGAAGTCCCTGTTTAGTAGAAACTAGTTTTATTATATTAAGCAGTATGATATATGAAGTATAAGTCCATTTTAAGAACCATATATAATTAATCTCACTATAGAATGACTTATGTATATTTAATAACTTTTTCTAACCTTTTGTTTGAGACAGATGGAATGACCCGTCATTCTATCACATAATCTGCTAACACTTCACGAATAACAAATTAAACTTCATTTATTTAAGAGATGAAGTAGAAATTTTTCATGGCACGAACAACAGTGAGATTGTTCCAAAATAAAGTAAGTAATTATTCTAATTCAAATTTTCAACTTTAGGGAAATGATCTTGAAAACCAAAAATGTTGTCCTAGTGATCTTATACCTGATGAATCAGATGGTACCTTAGATCGTCACAAATTTATGGCTTTGTGATTGTTGGATTTTCCATAGCCATGTTCTCTACCACTCTCCATCAGAACATGATGGTTATATTTCTCTTCCATATCCATATTTTCACCTATGTGGAAACCTAGTGATTAGTTTATTTGGGTAATCGTTACATTTCATACGTTAGTTTTTAAAGCCAAGTTTTGGTATTACTTTTTACGATGTGGGTTTCTATTAAATAAACTTTTGAATAGTAAACCATTTATAACCCCGATGAATTTCGAGGGCGAAATTCATTTTAAGGGGGGTAGAATGTAACACCCCGAGATTTTATGAAAAATATTCTTTTTATTTTTATTAATGTTTTGTGTTATACGCTACACCAAAAAGAGCTTTCACAGCACACATCTCTGACTTGGCTTTAATTACACGCAATCGCGACCTTCCACGATAGCGTGTGTTGTACGCAACACCATGTTTCGCTAAACAACGATATGCTATTAAGATATTATTAAAACTAGCCGTTATGAATAGTAATAACCACTTTTTGAAATTTTGTAAATTTTATTTTTCAAAATGGACTTCATTTATGGATTAGGAGTATCGAATTTATCCTAAGGTGAAATTTTGGTAATTTTCGGATAACTTTCATATTTTGATGAATAGTGGAAATTACTAAATTTTAATTAAAAACAACTTTTTCAATCGAAATAATTAATAGTTATAAATTATTAATTTGAGTGGTTTTAAAGTATATTTAGAATATATTTTTACAATTTAATACAATGTTGGACATTGGATGTAATTTCACATTTAAACCAGTTATAAACAAATGTCAATCTTTTGATAGTTATTATCTCTTAAAAACACGCTATTTGTTGTGACAGCAGAAATTAATTATAAAATGCAACTTATATGTTGGGAATTTTGTAAAATAGAAATCATTTTTGAATTCGGAATATCAATTATAGCCTAGGGTGAAATTTTGGTACTTTTCTGAAAACTTTCAATTTTTGATGAATAGTGAAACCACTAAGTGGTAGGTTAAAAACTGAATTTTTCATAAAACTTAATTTTACCGCTTTTGTGAATGGAATTTCGAAAATCCAACAGACACGGTTAATATCAAGGACTAAAATGTGGTTCAATGAGATGAAAATAATTTTTGGTGAATAGTAACTTTTTACTTTTTTTTACCACGGTTAATAGTAAATAGGGTAACTAAGGGTAAATATGATATTATTATTACCCTAACACATGTCCTAATTCTATTGGACAAGTTTAATTCGACCAAAAACAAACTTAGGAATAAAATATGACCATTTAGGTCCACTTGGATTAGATTAGGACATTTATTATTAATTTATTTAAAGAAGGGTTAAAATAGTTAAAATCAAAGTTTAATAAGTAAATCATTTTTAATATGGGGTTATACATAAGATAAATTCGACTCTAAATATTCATTAGAAAGCTAAAAAGATTTCCTACATGATGGTATTTTATTTATAATTTTTAGACATTAAATAATTTAATTTATTTATGAAACAATGATGATGCAGTAATTATCTTATTAATGAAATATTGACATAATTGATGTTATAAACACCAAAATAAATGTAATTTGAGACTTTTTATGAATTCCACTAATTTTATAGGTTACTATGATATATTAGTGTTGATTTAATCAACTTGGTTTGGACATATAATTCTTTTATGACTTTCAAAAAAATCATATATCAAATAGTGTCAAAATTGACACAAAATAGTTTTTAAATCAAATATTATATTATTAATTGTTATTTTATTCCTAAAAATCTAAGGTTCGGCCAAATGACTTAGATAAGGATATATATATTAATAATAAACAATTTGGTGTGCTTTTGGAATGTTATAGTAAGTGTATTAACCATATAGTGTAAGAAAACAAAAAGACACGGTAAAAGTTAAATTATTTAACTTAGAGTTAAATCTAATTGATAAGGTTAAAATAATAACCTAAACTTGTCTAAATCCTATTGTTTGATAGGATTTCGACCCATCCCCACTTTATCTTCGAAATAAGACCCTTTGGAACCATTATAAACCTATTTTGACTTTAATATAAAATAATATTTTGAGATATTCCTAAGGTGCCCCTCTCCTCCCTTATAAAAGGACACCTCCTCCCCCTCCTCCTCACACCAATTTGAGCACTCAAGCTCGGCCAAACCCTGCCAAAATCCCTTCTCCACTTCCCTAGAATAATCCTAGAGGTCCTGGTATTCTTCTAAGACCAATATTAGTTCCCTAAGTGGAGGATTCAAAGAGGCGTTTCAAAGAAGAGGTAATATCCATTACCGATCTTTTCAATTTCTTTCTTATTCAACTTCTTTTTCATTAGTTGTTTCATGATAAAGTAATAACATCAGTATTACATACATACTGATATGTTATTATAAATATGAAACAACCCTAATTCACCTTCTATCCATCCTACGGAAAAATGAAATCACCGCGCGTGCGTACGTACGGAATACCGTCTCCACGCCGTGGTGTAATCTATTTTCCACCACCACCTTAATAGGATGGGTATAATGGTTTAATGAGTAACTATATATGATTATTATAAAGTGATATTGATACTGAAATAGTATACATTCACTTCAAAACAATTCCACGACCATGGGAACGATATCATCGCTCGTGCGTACGTACGGACTACCGTCTCCACGACGCAATGAGATTCATTCTCAATGATTAACCATTCATGAATGACTATAAAGTATATATAAAAAGTTCTAATGAAATATATGACATAATAATTATACTGGAATTATTTATATTTATATGTATGTCATCTACTTAATTCCATTCAATTCAATAAGGAAACGAAAACATCGTTCATGCGTACGTACGGACTACCGTCTCCATGAACGGTGTATTTCTTTCCATTTACTGATTTATTATATATTTATATTCTGAATATATATATATATAAATCATGTTTTATATTCTGTAATTAAGTAATCATGATCTAAGTAATCATATGAATAATTACAAGTTAAAAACACGAACGACAAATGAGACGATTTTACCCAAAACGCTTCTTTAACATAAATTTACAAAAGAACGGGTAATATAAAGTCATAAGTGGACCATATATGATATAATAACAATGAATATGATTATGGAATAAGTAAATAACATGATTTAAATCATTATACAGGAGGTTCGGACACTTACAAAGCAAGTCGGACCTAAGGTAAGGGAATATATCACAATCTCATTTTATCCGAGATTGTTTGTACTTTGGTATTTACTGGGGTGTATTTTATCATCCACATCCATGTTTCCTCAATATGTAATATTATATCCATCCATCTACAATGGTTTAAATCCTATTTTACCCTTCGGTGAGTTTTTAGTAAAAGATATGAAAGGAATCTTATTTCGTTTTTCGTATGAGGTACTTTTTTGACTTTTTCGACAAAAGTACGAAGAATGTTTTTTTTAACTTATACGGAACGAACAGATTTTTACGGTTTTATAAAGCCTTATTTTCCTGAAGCTTCCTCCAAAATATTTCATGACTATTTTCAATAAAATCTCTTTCTTTTAAAATTTCATGACGTTTTGTGAAAAGAAATTGATTTTGAAGAAGAAAGGATATTTTCCTCAAGAATTCGTTTCAAGTGTTTTATCAAAATTATATTCCATATAAGATAACATAGGGTTCTGTTTTTATCCCTATTGTTACATTGATTTGATTATGTTGTGATGGAATTATTTTTATGAATTCCTTTATCTTATATGAATTGTTTTATGATGTCATGGTGCTTAAGATTCCCATTTGTATTACATGGGTTATGCAATGATGTATGATTTATGATTTTGTGGCACACATAAGAATGGTATCATTATGAGATGGGTGGGACCTATATCTCCCTCCAATGCATTGGGTAAAGATTTTATATCTCATGAGATAGACATGGCTGGAATGGTAGGTTATACCAGTTTAGTGAAACAGGACTGAAACGAGGGTTACTCGATTCAGAAAGGGACTTTGTCCACTAAGATAGTCTTGGCAATGAGTCTTGACTAACAAGAAATGATTATCTATGATTATGTGTGAATGCCACAAAGTTTCATGTTTTAAGTTATGATTATTGTGATTACATTTCACTGCCATGATTTATCCCATGTTATGAAATTATGCTCTCTTTTGCAGGTTAAGATTTCCAAAAGTTATGTTCTTATGAATATGATGTGATTGATTTTTCTTTTGTTTACCCTTACTGAGCATTTGAGCTCACCCTTTTATGTTTTATTTTCCCCAGGATATAAAGAAAGGTTTTAGGTAAAAATAGAGAGGGAAGATCATTATGGGAGATATTGAAGATCTTTCACCACAATTAGAAGATTACGTTCCGAGTTTCCAAAGACACTAAACTATTACGATCCTTGTGTGTGTGTTTTTTTATGTATTAAGTATTCCGCAAATGTAATGTAAATTCAATGTACGTCAGGCTTCGGGTCTCTACATTGAAGAACATGCATCCCCAAGATAAAGTGAAATGTAATGTTGTATAAATAGTATTTATGCTTTAGGGTATGAATTATACTAACTATATAATGAAAATTATGGTTATATGTTGATTATAAATAAAATAACAATCATTTAAAATAAACATAATTGGTTTCTTAAAAACTATATGTTTTTAAAAGACGGTTTAGTATCTATTTTCACAAACGCTAAAAAATTATTTTTTTCCCAATTTTAGAGAATTTAGTTCACAAATTGAGATTAATTATTTAAATGAGTATATTAAAATTATCTTTTAGTGAATATTTTGGATTTTTCTGAAATCATTCATTTTTTGATGAATAGTAAAAATACTGAATTTTAATTGAAAACTTCCTTTTCATTTAAAATATGTATAATGATAATTTTTATTTGGAATGTGTTTAAAAGAAAAATTAGTTAAATTATATTTATATTAGTCAAATTTAGGTCATTGTAGTCATTTTTTAATTAAATATTGAAATAAAAACCTTGTAAACCTTTGAACATTTTTCTTTTAAAATCAACTTCCTTTTCATGTCTATGAGATTAATTTTAAATAATAATTTTTTTCATTCTATTAGTGGGAGTTTTAATAATGGATTCCATATAATGAATCATAATATTTTATATTATCTAATAATTTAAAATTAATTTTGACAAAAATGAAGAATGATTATAGTAAAAATTAATTACCATGATTAACGTCAAAAATTAGATTCCCTTGCAGTTGAACTAAAATAAATAATAGTTAAAACCTACTAAAAACTATTCAAAAATATCTTTTATGGAAATATATCTACAATATAATTTATATTCAATAGAATAAATTTTTTGTTTCCAATATGGATTGTGAAGAAGTGGAAAAATATTTTCCATTTTTAAATTAGAAGTGTGCTACTCACCTCAATTTTAAAAGGCCACCACCATTCTCTCTTATTAACCCAATAAGTTGATTTTGGTTCAACAAGACCTACCCAATTGTTTTTAAAATACCCTTCACTAATTATAGATGATTTATTTTTGGAATAAATTCAATATAGTAATACATCTTTTGGAAATATATTGATGATACTCCAAGAAGAGGTAACATTCCTATACAAGCATTTTTATTTTATTTCTTACTCCACCTCATTCAATTAATATTTAACCAGATTGATGTAATAAAATTTTCATAGTAAATATAATTAGAAGTTGTTATGTTTTATTCATGCCCTAAAACAATATAAAATTCTATCAAATGGGTTATGAAGTCATCAATTGTGTGTACGGAAGACCACCACATTGTGAACTTATGTCATTCTTTTACCATTACCACCTCTCACTTGATCATATGATGATGAAAATAAAGTATACATCTTATATTTATAAAAGAATTATAAATTTTTAGTATTATATCATATATAAATTTTTTAGTTTCCATTATCTTGGGGATATGATAGAATCTTTCATGAATACGGTGGTCGGCCTCCTCACAAAGTGATGTGATTCATCTTTCACAAATAGTTTACATTTAATGTAATAAGGGTTATTTTAATGAATATATGTGATATACTTGAAATAATTTTTATTTTTGAGGCATATTTATCATTCTAAAAATATTATATATCATTTTTTACACTAAAAATTTTAAACATTGTTCATGTATGTGTAGACTACCCCATTCACAAAGCAATGTGACTCTCACAACATCACAAAACCACATAGATTGTATATTTATTGATATTAAAATAATTAATATTCAATATTTTAAATTAATATAATTATGAAAATATTAAATATTACTCACCTTATTTTGATAGTGGTCAATGTATAATGTAAATGTCAATCATGTATACGTACAACCTACAACCTCGAGGACTCTAACATAATCCATTTTTCATTACCATAGACCATGATTTGTTTTTATTGAATAATTGATATAAAAAATTATAATTATTTCATTGTTATTATTTCGTAGATGATATAACTATATAATAAGTGCAAGAAATAGATATTTTATCACAAAATAGACTTCACAAATCAAGGAAATAAACACCCAAAGCAAAGAAGATGATGGATGATTATTAAAAAATAGGGTGATAATATGTTATAAAAGGATTATGTATTATATTTTAAAAATTTAAATGGATATATTATATAAGAACAATGTGTTTTTTAATTCCCTCTCCAAATATTAAATCACGTTCATGAAAAAGGAAGAATAATGTAATGGACTTCAAATCAATTTCATTTCATTGATCTATATAGTAATGTTATTCACATAATTTCACATATATGGTATAAATTATTCCCTCTATACATGAAATATCATGGTACATTAATAATTCAATGTATTTTAATTTTAGAATTTAACCATTTTAACTATGGTGGTTTTGGTGTAAAAGTTACTATGTGGGAAAAAATTGGATAACTCAATTTCATTTCATTTGGTGACAGTTATCATTTTTTCTTTAATATTATATGATTTTGGTTATATTAAATTATGAATAAATTATGTTTGATATGTATTTTTTTCTTTATATATACATTTGAAACACATAATATATTAATCATTGAATCCTCACTTTATAGTTACTATCATTATAAGGGTTTAATTCATGATATCATACTATTCAAGAGTGTTTATTCTGGAATTTTAGTTGAAGTAAAATATTTGACCATTTAATGGTAAACCAATTTCATTTTATTCTCCTATTAATTTCATGTAATTTTAAATTAATAGTACTATTTTTTCACTCTTTGTTAAATAAAATGTTTTAAAAAATATTTTTTAATAAAAAATAAATATTTTCTTCAGTCAGAAATGCTTTATATTCTAAAATCATTTTATAAATAGTTTTTTTAATCTTTTAAATATATTATAATAAATAATTTCTTACCCAATTTTAATTTTTTCAAAAATATTTTTGAATTGAACTTTAAAATCATTTTCATATCAATGATCATATTTTTTTTACTGAAAAATTGAAATATATATTTTTTGACATGTATTAAATGAACATAATTTCCATCTGTCATGACCACTGAAATGTTTTTATTAATTCGTGATAAATTTAAAAATTACTTTAAAAGAATTTTATTCTAATTTTTTTAGTGAACATTTAATTTTAAAAATATATTATCAAAATGAAAAAGATATTTTCTTAATGAATGTTTTTAAATATATTTTTTTTATTCCTATTCATCAATGAAAAAAAACTTTATTCATACAACAACGAGAATATGTTGAATGAAAACCATAATTATTATTCCTCTAAAGGGTTTATGATCATTTTAACCATTTAATTAATTAAAATCAGATTGTTGATTCATTTTTGTATTCATTAAAGTTTAGTGTAATTATTCACAATCCTATAATCTTTAGATATTACATTTCTTCAAAATATCCATATTATTTATCATTGATATTATTATTACTTAAATGTTATCTCATTTTATCTTAATTTTTTTTCTTTTAATGTTATTTAATTGAATTTTAAATTATTGATAATCCATGTTCATTATACAATAGAAATATATAGGGATAAGGAATATTGTTCATGAATTAAATATATTATTTTATATATGAGGAATAATTTGGTAATGAAGAAATGGGTCGTTCCCAAATATAGATAGCCCATTGTTGCATTGGTTGTATCCTGTAGTGAATCAGTAAGCTAAAGTAAAATTATTTGAACAACCCAATTGTATATATACCTAGTAGATTTTAAATGTCTTTTGAAAGGTCTTAAACAAAGGGTAATCGTGTTCCCAACTCGTGACATCAAAAAATTTGGCATTTAATTCTATAAGAATGCAGTTATTTTTATAAATGTGATTTTACAAATGATAATATATATTGTTTAATTTTATTCTCAGTAACTGATTTAAATTATTTTTTAGTTATATATCATGCCATATATATTATTCCTTATCCATTGATGATAGTTATGTTATTGATTAAATAAAATATTCATTTAGTTTTTTACCTTTTGATAATGATAATTACCCATTATATTTTCATATTTTTACTATCTTTGGAGTCACTTCCTTATATTATTATTAATAACATGGAATTGCAATTGATTTTTTAACATTATATGTTCATTGTTTTTATTTATTAATGATATCTTCGGTTGTATTTATCCATTACGTATCGGTTGACATAAATCACATTTAGTTTCTATTGAAATGAATATATGAAGGTTACTACGATTGATTGGACAAGATATACTATAAGTAATAATGTTAAACTATAAAAAATAATTAATTTATATATTCAAATATAATATGATACTCATGTATGTATCTTGTTTACTAAGTATTCTAAACAATTATGCACTTTAGGGTGTGATTTCATGTATGTTATGAGTATTTAATAATGAAAAAAATCATCTATAGAATACTAGGTTAGGGTTGATATAGAAATATTTTCCAAATTACACTGTTATTGTAGTTTTAATTATATATTAAAATATTGTAGTGGTATAAACTAATCAAATAAGCTGAAATGTGGATTAAAACTTATAAAACACAAAGAAAAGATATTGGAGTGAACAAAATCTTTTAGGAATTTAGTAATACATCAAACAATTAACTAATTTTAAAAGATTAATTTTAATTAATTTTTAAATAAATTGATTTTCATGAATGATATTATAAAAATAATACATTGGTATGTATATACATAACCAAAAAAATCATGAATATAGATTTTGTATCAAAAAAATCAAAAGGAGAATGACCATTAAATTTTAATTATGACTTCCTTAAATGATATATTACCTTTAGTATACTAAATATAACCACCCTAATAACCTTTTCAAAATAATTTTATCTTATTCCATTTATAATATTAAATTATAATCATTTATTAAATAGTTAATATTTAGTTATAGTTTAATTTCAGTAAAAATTCATAGCAATATGTATTTTTTCATTAATGATTTATAATATCAATATCAATCCTCATTCAGTGATAAGAAGTCAATTATTTCTACAATATCCAAGGTATTAAAATAGAATCTCAATTATTATTTATATATTTTCAATTTTATTCTTGGAGAGTTTTACTCCCAATTTATGAAGACATAATTAGCGAAGATATTTCTTTGGTAAATTTTAATAAAGAAATTTTTATATATTAATTGTTACTTAAATATTAATAAAAAGTTATATAACCATAATCATATTAAAATATTAAATTTAAATTTATCAAATAACATTTCTATAATCATCTATTTTAGTCGGTGAATAAATGTGAAATGTGTTGTTCTATATTGTAAGTTGTTCCTGCTCACATGGTAATGTCATTTTTATTTTTCATAGAACAGAAAGAATGTAAATATTGATTAATAATTAATTAATATTAATAATTGAATAATTATAATATATTATTACTAAATAACCATATTTATTAGTCCCTTTATAAAATTCATGTAAATTAAATCAAGTTGATTATAGAGGTGGTAGTCTACAAGTACGCATAGACGACATATTCATTTTTTAAAGGACAATGTGGAAAGGTAGATAATGAATTATCCACCTATATAATAATTTTTTAATATAATAATTGTATTTATTTAATTATTTCATAATTTTACAGTAAACTATGGATTTGGGGAACATTACACAATGAAATAGAATTAGAAAAGAGTGATCTAGGTGTTTTTAGCTCACTCCATGAAATAAAACCTTTGAAAATTAGATTAATAAATCAAGGTGTGGTCTTTTCAAGAGATAAAATCATTTTGGGAATTTACAAGAGTTTTGGAGAAGTATTTTGTTATATTTATATTTAACTAAGTTATATTACATGTGAGTTGAAGTTCAATGTGGATGTGCACCATTTATATGGGAGGGGAATATCATTTTTTTGATTTAAGGTGAACTATTAATTGAAATAAACTCAAAAAGTGTAAAATAATGGATGGGGCATGAGGTAACGTCAATAAAAACATAAAAACGTCATTTGGGGACATTTATTTAACAAGTTTTCATTATTTTACCCATTATATATTACTCTTTGACTATTTTAACTTTTACCGCGGTAAATAATTCTAACATACATGATTTATTTTTCATTCATAAAAATAAAATGGATCTTATTACTTAATTTGGTTACTATGATTTTAAACAATAAATCAAATTTATTATATAAAATTTAATTATTTTTTTAAAAACAGTTTTTATATAATAAATGTATAATCCATTAAAAAAAGTTTTAGAGTGAATATTAATAATGTTCTAAAATGTTATTTTTTTCAATAAAATATAATATTTTAAAATGTATAATATTACATGAATAATACATAATTTTTTTCAAAAATGTTTCAAACATATTATTTTAGGATTATATCATTATAATTTCACATAATATTTGATATTTTTAACAATCCTATTTTGTAATATTCATTTAAAAATCAAAATTTTTAGAAAAAATAAAATAAAATACATCTTATGAGAATAATAATATTTTAAATCCAAATATAAATTTAATTTTTTCATTTTGTAAGTCCATCATTTAGGAAATAAACATTTAAATGGGTATCCAAAATATGATTATAATAACTTTTATAAGAAAATGTTTTTTAAATAATTAATTTTTCTTGTTTTTATTTCTAATAAATTAATAAATAAAATTGTGAGAACATATTTTTTATATGATAAAACATTCAATTATTTTCATTATTTTAAGTATTTTAAATTAATTTATTATTATAATATTACATCATATTTTTGAAAACAATTCCATGAACATTACCCATTTATTATTATCATGGAAATTATCTTTAATACAAGTAACCATTATTTATGTTTAAAAGTTAAATTTTCCATATTACCCAATTTTAATATAATTATTATTAATATTCAATTTTTTCTAAATTATTCATTCTCTAAAATAAATAAACCAATAGTTTAATTTTATCATGTAAAACAAATAAAATGAATTTTTAGGAAAAATGTATCTTCTAAGAATAAAATGATTTTTTTACATAAATTGTAATAAATATTTATATTATGTTTAGATATTATATTGTTTATATTATAATCAAATTTCCTTAAAATTATTATTCCACTAAAATGTAATAAAAACATAATTCATAAAAGGTAGTTATTGGTAATATAAATTTTTACCTATAAAATGACTTCAATAGTTATTTATGTATATTAATTTAAATTTATCAATGAATTAGTGATAAAAATGATAATTTAGTATCATTAAAAGTCAACTTTTGAAATTTATAAATTATATTTCATTTATAGAAATAACATATTATAATAATTATTACTATTTTATATCTTTGTAACTTCATGTTATATAACCCATCTAGATCTCCTTGTAAGACCCAAGGATTGGATTTTATCAGGTGTTTGTAGTGTACAGTTGTTTATCAAGCATGTATCATGTGCAGATTTTATTGGGCTTGATCATTTCTCAAAGTTGGTTTTTCGCAAATAGTATTTGATGGAGTTTGGGTTTATAATAGTCTATAAAATATCCTAATAAATATAACACCATTTTGAATATAGATAAATGAGTTATATAAGTAATAAATCTAACTCCTGATTCCATTTTATTCCTTTCTCAACAAGGATTTAATAATTTGGATACTTCTATTTAAATCAAATATTTTAATGGATATATCATAAGTATCAAATATTTTGATTTTATTTTAAAGTAACATGTTTTCATTTTATTTTAGTATTTTATGAGAACCATTTTATTCATCATAATATGTATTTAATGTATAATTAATAAAAATATTTGGAGTTATTACAATGATCAATGTTATGTCTGGTCCCATATTAAAAATGATCCCAAATGAAAACCCTGAATAAATTGAGGAACACAACTCATCATTAAGAGAATAAACATCCATGCATAGATACAACATTGGAGAATTAAGTGTAAATACATTCTAGTTGTAATTTTCTTTCTTAAAACCTATAAAGATACCATTACATTGAGTTATAGATATATATTTCAACATTAAAAACTAAAAACAATATACTCCAGAACATCAAAATATTTTAATATTACATCATGAAAATATAGTGTATTAATTTATTACATAATATTACGCACCATAAATATTATAATATAACACCATTTAGGTGAAAATATACATGTTAAATATACAAAATGTAATGTAAAAACATTTAAAAAATAAAATCATTTATGTTTATGTAAACTCTTAAAATTATAAAAACATCATGATCTAAATATAATGTAAAAAATAGAAGGATGTGATAATTGTTACCTAAATAAATTAAAAAAATATGACCGTAAGATTTATAAATGAATATACAGCCTCATATCATCCTAAACCCTTTACACAATCTTTTTAATAACATCCTCTTATACAATCTTAACTATATAAACACACAAAAGAGGAAAAATTATTAGTTAAATGAATAAACGGAAAATATTTTGGGAATATGGAACCAGGTATTATAATTTATAGGTTGATACAAACTATATCATCCATAAAATCGTTTACCACTAACTATAAAGGAAATAATAAATATATATAATATAAATTAAATTAAAATCATTGAATAAACAAAAAAATTCATTAAAAAATAAAAAAAATGAATTTTGGATCATATATGATGTAAAATATAACTATATTTCACTCTAATTGTGGAAGATGATACAAAATTCTAAGTAAAATAGAAAACCACCTAGATAATGATTCAATAACATCAACAATATGATCTTGGGTGTCCCAAACAGAGTAATTAGAGTGATGGGTTGTTCAGGTATGATATTATATTCTTATATAAAATTATATTCACTCTAAGTTTTCCAAAAGAAATATAAAAAAATGTTTCTTCATGTTTTAATTTCTTATTATAAATTTTTATTATGTTTTTTTTGTATTTTATGTAAGTGTTATATTTTATCAAATATATTTTTGGTGTAATAATCCGTTACTAATTTTATGAATTTACCTCACATTTTTTCCATTTTCCAATTTATTTGGGTACATCATGGGACACGTGAGGACAGAGAATTTTTTTTTTAGAAAATGAATTAATGATAATGGATGTATGTTTGATTGAATTAATAAAGTCTGGTTAGAAACTAGTAATGGATTTGTGGGTTCTCCCAGAGTACAGAGAATGTTGATATTGGTTATAGATTTTAATATAGAAAAACATGAATTTTTGCATCATTTTGGAGAAATATACACCATGTACTGGGATTATACACAGTGTATTGTATTCTGTGTAGAAGTCTTTAACTTTTTTCTGAAAATAAATGGAGTACACAATGTGTATATGGTGAAATAATTGTTTATTTAAAAATTTAGATGGTTTTGTTGGCATACACGGGTGATTTGGTGTACAAGATGTGTAATGTTACAACACATAGTATAAATCTCACAATTTTGGCCTTAGGATGTTTCATGTATGTTTTTTAATTTCATTCATATGAAGCTTCATTTCTCTAAATCTATGAGATCCCCATATTAAATTTTAGTGACATAAAACCCTTCTAAACTGTTTCATTCAATGATCACTCATTATTAGGGTTTCTATGAAATGTTTTGTGCTAGTAATCATTTAGGTTTATTAGTTTCCTTGGATTTCAATTTCATAGTTTTGTAGAATTATTGGATTCGTATATATGAGATAATTATTGTTTTCATCCCTCTCTAAATCCATCATGAAATCTTATTATGATGGAAAATCCTATGTTGTTTTCCCTTTTATGGGTCTTAATTTTACATAGTATGTTAGAAATTTTTTTTACAGCAACTATTTATTTTCTTGAATATATTTTTGAGTTTTTGGATTGGTTCTAGGGAATATGTGGTTATAATAGTGTTCTTCTATGTTGGTGGATCTTGTTGTAGGAATGTGGGACCCCAATTTGAGTTAGGTGGTTTTGTCTCTAGCCAGTGATGGAGAAATGAATTTCTATGGATTATAATTTTTTTTTAAAATGAAATGGAATAGTTCAAAAATGGAATTTTTGTGTGAGTTGAAATGGGTTATTGATAAAACATCATTTCCATTAGTTTATTGTAAACAAAAATGTGTTTTCAAAGAATTGTGACATGGTTTTATGATTTCGTTTTCAAATAATTCTTTTTTGATGAAAAGGATTGATGAAATATTTTATAAAATATAGCACATGAGAAAAATTGGGTACTAAGGTAGAAGGGGTAGTAATAGGGCTCGTCCACCATTTGGGGGGTCTCTCATCTTGTGTTCCTCTTATCCTAAGTCATGTTATTATAAATACTTTCAAGAACTGTTGGAGAGTTCACTTGTTGTGGTGTTTATCTACTCTCAAGATTCTATTCATATGTTTAAAGACTTTATATATGAAATTACCTATGTTTAAATATGATTTTCGTAGTTATCTTGACCTGTTGCGATCCTTAGCATGATGATATATGTGCATTTATTTGTCTTCTTTTTTTATTGTACATATTTAGTTATAAAACCATGGATTTTAAATTATATATGATAAATGATTTGGTATGATTTTATAGGTTTACTTTGATATGTGTATATTATATGGCTTAAATATGATTTACCTTTTTTTTTGGAAAATATAGAAAATGGGAAATTAAAATTTTCTCCAATGATTATTATATAAAACTCTTAATATTAATATCATTCCATGTTTTAATTAAAATTGACCACACATATATTATTGTATAGAAACTTCTTCAAGAACACTTTAGTAGGATCCTACCAAGCTTTTTATCTCACACCCTAAGGACTCCTTCAACACTACGTGGAACTTGTTTTGTATTTCGATAAAGGGAAAGGTAAGACACCTCAGTGATTCGGTGAGGTTTTCTATCATATGAGTTTGGGTTGCTGGTTATGAGATGGAGGTAGTTTTAGCCCCATATAACATGGAGACTGTTAGTGTATAGATTTTATTTTTTTCATCTTTTTCAGTTGGACTTGTCTTTTGGAGATTTTTTCCCTATAGTTTTTGTAGTATCACATAAATTGGAATGTATATATATTATGAAATATATATATATGTTTAACTCTATTTTTTATTTTTTAAATGTATATATGTCATAATCCCTATATCATTTTGTGTCAAATTGTTACTTATAGATTTCGTTTGACAGTTATATGATAGTAGCCACCTTGTGGTGATTAGTAACTCCATTCATGTTTTTTAGAAATTCAGGTCAGGTACAAGTTTGAGGGATTATCATGGTTGGTTTTAACATAGTTTTACATAAAAGGATGGTTTTTACACAAGTGATCTTATCTTGGGGCATTTGGTTGACTGGAGATAGGAATGTGGAGACATTATAGTTAGGTTGTGGTGAGTTCATGAATAACTATTGTAATGAAAGTATCAACTTACTATGGTATGTTAGGATTTTTGTATCATATTTTATGTTTTAAATATTAATCTAAAATTTATCTCGCCGTTTTATAATTAGAACTCATATTAATATGTTTGATGGTAATTTCATATAATTTTTTGGAAAGAAGTACACCTCTAAGAAATGTTACATGGGTTCTATAAGAGGGTTCAGTTGATTCGCCTCAAGGGAATCCTGCTAGAGAGTATAATTTAATCATGGAAATTAATCGATATGTATGTTATGTCATGTAGAATGTACCAAAAGATAATATTATAGCCATTTAATACATCCAGGGGAAATATGAGAGATAGATCGATCATGGGAGTTATCATGTGAGAATCTCCCATCCCTCAAGGGTACAACTGAACCTCAATAGGTGTATCTATGACATGGAAAGATCAATCAGATATTTTAATTCCTAGATACACCTAAGAGTATCAATTCTAAGTGTGTTTAATTTATACATTAGTGTCCCGACAATAGTTGGTGGGATTCCCTGGTACATGCAGATAGGAACATGGGCTTATAATAGAAGGGTTTTAAGAATCTATTATTCTTAAAAGAATTTCTATGGTCTCTGATGATGTATAAGCCTCCAATGATCCTCTCATTGAAGTATAGAGATCATTTGGTGTTAGTTTACAATAACCAACTTATTGAGCTAGTTTATTTTTCACTTATGATTGTAAAGAATGGTCATTTTAAATCAAAAAGAACCTAGATGGTATCCTACTAGATATCAGATCATAAATATTTATGATGATTTTTCTAACCTATGCAGAGGTATTAGAATGGTATAGGATTTATGATATGAATATGGGATGAAAGGTTGGATATACTTCCCCTTCTCTTCAACCTTGTGGAAGCTTCCGTGGCGACCAAGGAAAAAAGTTGTAATGGAAATATCATTGTAGGAGTGGTTGGGGTTGTCCTCAGTGACATGCCTCATATTCACATAATTTTATAGTTGGTTATTATTTCCTAACATTATATCTGTTTGGAATAGTTATACAAACCCAGAGTTCGTGAACATAAACTGAAAATTTATGAAATAGTTGTCGACATTATGGTCCTCATCAACATTTCTATCATGATATGTATAATACTAGATATTCTAAGGGACATTCATCTTCAAATTCTATTGTCGCAAAGTATGATTATACAAAGACTATAGGCCTCCATCAATAGGCCTCATGAGTGTAACACCTTTACATTGTAGACGTGTTTCTAGTAGATGTAGATACAAGTTCAATGATGTTGATATTTACCATATTTATTTCCTTTTCTATTTGAATTTTTTTTGAAACCATCACTTACCACTCATTTATATATGGATATTATTATATATTCATACACTTCTAGAGGAACTCATTTCCCTTTTTATGAAATTATAGACACCTCTTGGAAAATGGAAAAGAATGGTTTTTGTTGTAGATATTTTTCTCTATCGATAGCTAATGTGGAGTAAGTCTGGGATTTTTTAGCTTCATTATATGGATATTATTGACATCTTCATTTGAATGAAATTCCATGTTTCTCATTGAGATGAAGATTATTTTAATCATCGGTGTGTCTTATGAATCTTTTCATCTTTGATAATAAGAGAATAATTATCCCACTCTTTATTTAGAGCTTGTCATTATTATGTGTATTCTTAAGTGTTTTGGAAAGAAATTTTGTGGAGAGGAAAATAGTTTTTTCTGATCCTAAGAGTTAGATTCATATATTTTATTAGAATTTTTGGAATCCATGATAAAGGTAGGGGATGAAATACATTCATATGTTTTACATTAACATCACTAACACCATAGTAAAGTGGAATGTTGTTTCAGACGCACATAATAGGATGGTTTAATCAATGGGAGTTCTAGAATTGAAGGAAGGGTGGAACCTTATAGTTCTTTTTTATTAGTTGCATCTGGATTCTAAAGATGATCTTATAGGTATAGATATAGTCAGAGTTTAGTTATCATCATCACACCATGATTTTATTTTTTAGATTTTGTAGTAATATAACGAGGTTAGAGGAAATCATGAAATGAGGGAAAGTTATCTCAGAAATATAGGATTTGATGTTTTCTTCCACACATCACATCTCCAAAAATTCCATCTTGATCCCTCTCACATTCTATGTTAGGAAGTGATTAAGTTTGAGGAAAAATTTCTATTTTTGAGAAACTAGTATATTTTTTCAACTCTCAAGTGAAATTCTTGTGTGGAAAGTCAATTTTGTTTGTTAGAGTGTTATTGATTCATATATCATATTATAATTATACATGGGAGCACGACTAATTTATGTTAAATAATTAGTTTCACTACTTTACCATATTTCATTCTTCTACATGGATTCTGAGGGAAAGGAATTAATATGGTGGGGTGTTTTTAATAAAATTTTACCTAGGTTTATCTATTTCTCCACTCTATTTTTATTTTTCCCCGATATTTTGGTGTTTCTTGTGTCTCTCTTTGAAAGAGAAAATTTCCTATGTAAGATGACCTAATTATTTGGTATGTATGTTTGTTTGAATTAATGTATTTTGGGTATAACCATGTAATGGTTTTCTGGGTTCTCCCCACCTTTGAAGAATACAAATGGTGGTTTTGGTGTTTTATTTTAAAAAATGGATGTTTGTATTCTTTATGAGAAACACACCCCACATAATTTGAAAAAACTCTATTTAATGCCTTGTGGGAAAATTCTTTGAACATGGTACATAGTGTAAAAGGATTATATATCATGTAATGGTTCTCCACCACATAAATATTAAAAAAGGTTTTAAATAAAAATGGGATAGTTTTTTTAGTGTACTTGAGTTCCGTTGATTAAATAATCTTTTATGGGATTACATACATTGTAAATATCATCATTTCCTCATTTAGATAGTTGGAAAAAAATCATTGTATTCATCTACAGACTCCTTGATAATGACCTAGGATCTCTATGAGAGAAATTTTGGAGACCATTAACCCTTCAAAAAAATTTCATTCATCGATAGATAGTTGTTATAATTGCAGTGGATTTATCAAAGTGAGTAATCCATTCTTTTTCATTATTACTATTGATTTTAGTAGTGTCAGTGTGATGCCTTTTTAATTTTTTAATCATAGATGATGATTTTCTTATATCCATGATGGATATATCATGAGATCTTATTATAGGGATCAATCATTTTTCCGTTATGGTGTGAAAGGTGTTCATTGTTCAAGGAATGGTTTGAATTGTGTTCTCTACAAATTTTTTGGGTTTTTTGGTACATTATGGGATTGTTTTTATTATTTATAGGGACTCAATTATTGTATGTGTGTTCCTATTTATGGGTAGATTACATTGTGTGCGGGTGAAAACATAGTTTTAGGTAGTTTTTTCTATATTTAACCTATTTTAGAGAACATTATTACTCTGTTTTTTTTTGATAACTTATTTTGTAAATTAATTTTCACGACTGATTAAACTTTTTTTTGTGTGTGGAAATTTATTTTTGATAAATGAGTGGTTTCCCATTGTTTTTATTACAAGAATATTTGTTTTCAATGATCAGTGAAATGGTTTTTTAAATAGTTTTGAAGAATGGTTTTTATGAAATGGTTTGAAAAATAATTTAAATAGGATTCCTTGGGTATTTTGGTTGAAGGTGTAGTCCTAAGATTCATCCACTATTAAGGTATTTTCGTCTATGGTGATCCTCTACTCCACAAGCCTAATGTTATAATGACTTGTTAAAAACGTTGGGGGTCACTTGTGGTGGAGATCCACTGCTCTCTAGATTTGATGACTATATCTAGATACACGATGAACATGATTGTATATGTTTAGGTACAAATGTCCTAGATATCCTAACCAAATGAAATCCTTGGAGTAATGTTAAATGTTATTTTATTTATCTAATTGGAATATTTCATACTGTACAATCACTACTACAAATACCCTTTTACTAGCGCTAAAAATGGCCTTTAACTGTGCTAGAAAAGCACTGTTAAAGCCGGCAAAGATAGGGGGTCCCCTTTTTCAGCGTTCCAAAAAGTGCTGATAAGGACCCCTTTTATCAACACTAAAAAAGCGCTGATAAAAGGGGAATTTTATCAGTGATAAAAAGAAGCGCTGATAAAAGGGTCCTTTATCAGCGCTTTATTTTTAAAGCTGATAAATGACGCATTTTATCAGCATTTTTTTAGCGCTGATAAAAGTAAAAAAAATTAAAAAAATTAAAAAAAAACTGCCAATCAGGGGGTCTTTTATAGCACTTGAGCCTCCCTTTTAACAGTGCTTTACAACCCCTCCAGCACCTTCACCCCCCTCCACCCTATATCAGCACTACACCCACCCCCTTTATCAGTGCTAGCCCCCAAAATCCACCCATATGCGCGCGCCCTTGCCCCCACTATGATTTACTCTCGAGACCTCCCCCTTGGGCGCCTAAAGCCTCTACCACTCTACCATATTGATTTGTTCTCCAGTTAATTACATATCTATTTAATTATATTTGTATTTAGTTATATTTTTTCATGTAGTATTATATAGTTATATTAATATATATAGTTATACTAATATATATATTTATAGTGATATTAATATATATAATTATAGTTATATCAATATTTATATGTAGATATATTAATATATATATATATAGTTAGATTAATATATAGGTATATAAATATTTATATATTGGTATTTTAAATAAAATGGATATTAGTTATTATTCAGATAAAGCTAATATATTTTATATGTAAGTATATTTTATTATTTATATTTATAATTAAATTTTTATGTGTGAATATATAAAAAATATGTATATATTGTTATATATTTGATTGTAAATAGAAATTCATTTTAAAAAACGTTGAAATTTCAAATACATAATATCAATAAGAGTCTAATACCTTGGAAGAAATTCAGTCCCCACCAAATAAAATCCAATAATACCCACTTAACGAGGCTTAAAATCCAGAGAATGTTAAACAATCAGGGTATCCCGACTAAAAACTCAGTTTTATAGGCCTTCTGGGCCTTTTTTGGCCTCTATAAGTCCTTGACCATGGTTTACCCATTCATAGACATATAGCTCTCATCGTAGGCTTCTATTTGATATATGGTAGAGCTCAAATGGACACCTGGATCAAACGTTATGGCCGTTTGAAGTTCGAGTTGTGTTTTCAACATATTTTGGATCTTTTCTTAATTTTTTTAATTTATTAGTCTTCAAATTGTTATTAAATGACTATTAATCCATAATAATTAACAAATTATTGATTACAAACATTTTTTTAATTTTTTTATAATCCATTTTCACTAATTATCTTATATATTATGTGTAACGGTGTAATTATACTTATCTAAAATATATTTAAAATTATATTTAAAATATATATTATATTTATATAAATATAACTATATCTATATATTTAAATAATAATATATATTTTAATGAGTTTTTATTGTAAGTAGACCCTTTATCAGTGCTTTTAAAAAAAGCCCTGATAAAGACCCCCTTTATCAGCGCTACTAAAAAACGTTGATAAAAGGGTACCCTTTAACAGCGCTAAAAAAGTGGTGTTAAATGGGTTACCTTTATCAGTGCTAAAAAATGCTGATAAAGGGGTACTTTATCAATTATTTTTTTAGTGCTGATAAAGGTGCCCCCTTTATCATCGGTTTTTCATTAGCACTGATAAAGGGTGGCGCTGGCCTTGCCCCATTTTGTCGAAGTGAATTTTAGTTGTACAACCATGGATTTGATAAGATATATGATATATGTTGTAGTTTTATTTGATACATCTTCATTTATATATCTATATGAAATTATATGAAAATTATTTAAATTATTTATTGGAAACTGTGGAAAAATGTGATATTAAATAATTTTTCAATGCTATTGATATAAAATTGTTAAAATTTATATCATTATTTTCTTATTTAATGTTGAGAATGTTTGGATTATTTTATAGATACTTGTTATGGATCGCCTGGGTCGTATCCTACCGATCTCATTAGACCACACTTTATACAACCCATCGACAGTGTGTAGGTATTATTATGTCTTTTGATGTAGGGAAAGTCAAGGTGTCACAATGTCGTGGTGATCTTTTCATTCATTTGGGTTTGGGTAGCTGGTGGGGTGATGGTGGGAGTTTTCCCAAACACTTATATAGATATTTGGAGTATAATATTTTGTTTTTCCATCCTTTTTAGATGGACTAGCCTCTTGGAGATTGTTTTTATACCATTTTAGTTTCATTTAATTAGTTGTTCTCTATCAATTATGACATATAAATTCAGGACTTATTCTAATTTTTTCCTATATATATAAATGACATGTTTTATTTATTTAGTTTCATTTATATCATTCCCTCTAGTTGATATTTCATTTCAATGTCCTAGTCACCAGCCCGAGGTGACCCAGAACACAAACTGGGTAGGGGATATTCATGTTGGGTAATAGTTTTAGAGGTTTTCATTGTCTAGTTTTTCACTTTCATTATCTCATGAAGATTTCATAAAAAAATATAATATTTATATATTATATGATTATACCTCAAAAAACTTTTTTGAGATTAAATATAAGTTGGGTAAATGAAATTTATAGTGAATAAGAGTAATTAGATCCCTCAAAAGTCAAAGGGATGAACCATTGAACAATTATATCATCATGATATTATATTTGAATTGTATACTTATAGACTCCAATGTACGTATCCTAGGGTCCATAAATTGTTAATTTTTTATCACCAAATTTTTTCAACATATATTAAGAAGAAGAAATAAACAAAAACTATCGATTTATTCTATGTAATATAGATTTTGAAAACCATACCATTAGTTAATCGAGTGGTGATATAAAAATCTATATATACAAGTCCATACAATAATAATAAATACATTATTTTTATCCTAATATTATTAAGGATATTGTTGATTAGTTTATGAAAATACGTATTTAGTGCCTATATATTAATGGAATTTTAATCTTTTATAAAAACCACATGCATTTTTTTTGAAATTATTGTCATGTAAATATATAATTTATATATGGGAATATTAATTTAGTGTGTGTGGTTTTTTTCATTTATGTACTAAGTTTAGTCATTTAATGTTGACATAGTAATATTATTATATGATATGCTATTATTCCAGAATTATATATTATTAGTAATGTCTCTTTATTTCAACTTACCATTTGGATTAATATGATACTATATCCGTTGAATTGAAGAAATTTTATCTTCCATATTTTATGATACACATCAATTTTTTTTTGGGTATTATGATTTTTTATTTTTAGTATGAGTTATCATTTGTATTAAGATAAAAGTATTCTTATTAGGCCTGAGTTGGTGGTGGATTGTGAACATAAATTCATCTTATATGGATTAAATGTAATTTAATTTTAATATATCATGAGTATAACATGGGTTGTATTCAATATGATGTTACATTGAATCGGTACTAATATTTCTTCCCCAATATAACATGTAAATTTTTTCCCAGCATCATTCATATGAATATGATAAAAAGTGGATTCTTGATTATCACATTGTTCATGTATTTTTACCAGTATAATGGATATGATATACCAACTCATACATTGCATTATGAAATTTAGTCCATAGATTGAGTGAGATAAGAAAAATTAATAGATAAAGAATATGTGAATACTAGGTGATATATCGATTCTTATTGGTAATTTTTATTTGGTAATTTACATTTAACCATCAATCCTACAAGAATTGATAAATTCTATTATCCATTAATAAATATGATATCATAGACGAAGGGGTTGTATTAGTGTATAATTTGGTAATACTAATCACACCCAAAAAAATTTATCTTGTGTAAAATTAATATATTCCAGAAGTAGACTCATTTCATATTTTGGCGGAATGATAATTCCATTGTATTCTTAGTACTAAAATCGATATTAGTGTTGAACATAGTAATATATTAATTCTGAATAATATATGTGGATATTGTTTATTAAAATTATTATGAATAGTGTTTGTGATTTTGATTCATCGCGAAACATGAACTGGTAAAGCTTTTTTGTTTCTCATATTGAATTAGTTGAAAAGTCATTATTATGAAAATTTAAAGGATTCTTAATGACTATTGTACAAATAAGATATTATCAATTTATATATCCTAGAATACATTTGGTTATCATTCAACTATTTTTTAATGAATTATATACCATAAATATATATACAATTAGGTATGTTATTCACATTATGATGGGGATCTATAACTATAATATATGATATTTTTTTGTGACAATATTATTATGTGTAATCATTTTTCAATAATGGTAGAACATGAGACCAAAACAATTAAAGATATTGTATAACGTAAAGAACATTACTTCAAATATACATTATAAATTGTTATGTAGTTAAATTTTTGAGTTTTATATTTATTCTCAAAATACATATTATTTATCAAAATCATAATATATATTTTAGATTTATGGAGACCACAAACTATAAATAAGTCATCTACTCTATGCAGTATTAAAAGATTCTCCAATTATCCACAAAACTGAAACATTTTCTATTTTTATATATTCTTATACCAAGAGTCTAATTAATTTTTATTTGATAGAATTAGATCTAATTTAATTGATTATAGTATATATAATATATTTTTATATTATTTTAGGATTCCCTTGGATTCATTAGTATTTTGGACAATGTGAGTGGACTTCATTGATACGATAATGACCAATATCATTACAAACAACAAAAATATGATTTGTTTAGTTTAATTTAGTTTATTTTTTAACACACTAAATCATTTACATGGCAGTTTATCTCCTTTTTTCACAAATTATTATTATAATTAATTATATGTGAAATTATAAATGGTAAATCAATACCCAAAAAATTATTTCCCAAAATTTTTTAGGTTACCTAAATTTTTTAAAATATTATTAAATAATTATATTAGAGGGATCATATCATAATATGGTATTTTCATGATTTTTTTGCTAATATATATGTAGAAAACATGCATAAAATATTTCAAATTAACTAGTTTTATAGAATTAGTTAATAAAATTTAATCGTATATATATTAATTTAATGAAAAAATTACACTAGTTTTGAGTTAATTGAATTTAGGTAAAATAAAAATAAAAAATAATTTCCTCTCCCCACCATTAATAATATTAAAATTTATGTCTCATAGAGAATATTCACCATTGATTTTTTATATTTTCTCTAAACCACAATAAGTTTGAACTACTCCAAAATAATTTTCTAGACAACAAACAACGAATCATTGATCGTTATTGGTTAATAACAATTCTTAGTCAATAAAATGGACTATGAGGGGGTAAATATTGTATTTAAATTACCCACAACTAACTATGATTGAATGTTTAATGTATTTAAGGATATTTAATTTTATATAACTATAGATAAGCCTTCTCATCCAAAAATAACTATATGAAGATAAATAAATCATAAAAAATAGTATGATTTATATTTTCCATATGATGTAGGGATAATACATGGTGTGTGGGATCTCCCCACTCTTCTCACAGTGCTAATAAAATCTATAAAATAAAATATACAATCCTTTAGGAACACTGAATGAAATTCCAATATCATAGGGTTTGGATCACTATATTCACTGAAAAGACATATTAAAATGAGAGTAATAAAATGTGTAATACAAAAGAACAAATCAGGTTATCCATTAAAAAAATAATTTTCATCATCCCTCCTCTTCATCTATATCATGAGTGCCTTCATAAATGATATCTTATTATCTCTAGAATCACACACACTCTATATATTCACTTTCATCCCACTTATTCTACCAGGAATAATTATTTTCTCATCACCTCATATCACAAAACATAACTTCCATTATGATCTCATACCCTTTGAAAATTATAATTTTTTTACATACACCCTAAATATATTAATAGCATTCATCTAATATTTTTATGTATTTTTAGTAAACTGACTATCCCATGATTTTAAAAAACATTCCAACTACCATTTTATATATTTAATCTAAATTAATGTTTTAGGATGAAATATTCACACCATTATTAGTTCTTTTTGGGAAGATATATTTTCTCTAGATCTATAGAACAATATCAATGAACACTATCATGGGCTCATTTAATGGATTCACTCAACAAATATATTTAAATAATGTAGATATGGAAAATAGAAAGCATAAAATAATTTAGGTTTAAACACATAATCTATGTGAGAATTCTGACTGTGAAATATTGATTACATAACTATCAACACTCCATATCCCTTTAGCATCACTATGTAAAAAACCTTATCTTTGTGTCACTAAACTTATTATATATGTAGAAAAAATTAACCCATTTAATTTGTTAATATTATCCCATAACCATTAAACATAAAAAATAAATCTAATAGTATTATAATAAAAATTCTATACATTTGATATTGTACACTATTTTATGATATCATAGAAAGAAAAAATCATGGTCAATGAAATAGGTTTTTAGCATCCATGTATAACATTTTTATTCAACATAGCTATCATTGTTCCGCCTATATACTTTTTTGATAGTCCTATCTTATAATATTGATATAAATAAGCTAAAATTTCCTCAAGTAATTTTTCTATAGTTAAATTAATGTACGAGTCACAAATGTTTCTCCTTCAATGAGAAACTCTATAAAAATAATTTCATTTTCCTGTCAAATTTTATATTGCAAAAGTAATAAAAATATAATCATGATACCATTATGGATAAAAGTGTTAGTTATTTAATTATAAATTTGTTTATATTAATAATATAAATTCTCGATTCACATCATATTCATCTTTATATTTTTTTAATATAATTAAACAATTTTAATTTATTCATAATCATATAGATTTTTATAAAATCATGTAACATTTCATAAAAAAATATGTTCCAACATAATACCCCATTGAATTTGTTAAATAATACACTTCTCATAGAATCAATTAAACATTAATATAATTTGCTTCAACAATCTAGGACCATACCCAATGAAAGTAGACACCTTTGATAACAAGGATAAAGAATCTTTTTTCAAACTAATTAAAATAAATCATTAGAATACAGAAGTAGTAAAACATGTGGGAATTCATTTGACTAATTATGAATTCAATGAGTACATTTAATTGAAAATAATTAATATATCCTAATGAATACTCTTTATATAGATAATACTAAAATATCCATCAAGTAAACTGATAATCTATAAAAAATAATGAATTAAAATTTCCCATTTATATATTAAGAATCACATGGTTTAAGATTTCATAGTTTATAAAATACATCTTAAGAAATTTGTATTCGATATTTTTATTTAATATTTCAGATTCTAGATAAATGTTGAAAATTTATTTCTAATTAACCAGGTTACCAAAAACATTACACTATATGAAATGAAACATATTTTCTACAATGTTTTCCCAAGAGTATTATACTATATTTATCACACCCGTTTTTTTCTTTTCATGTAATGGTTTTGATCTAGATCATTAAAAAATATAGATACTTTTATTGATTGTTGGGTGAGATTAATTTTGAGTTTTGAACTATCATATATGTCTAATCATCCTAATTGAGGATCCCCATTTCTTGTTTAGGTGTTTTTGGAGATAGGGTGGTTACGTCATGATTTGGGCCAACCATGACCCCATTTCCAGTTTAAAAAACCCAATTATTTTCTTTTATAACTCTTTTTTTCACCATTTTCACCTATTCCACTTCACACATTTCCTAAACCGGCATATTCAAACCACCCTATCCTTTTTTACCCCTTAAGTATTCATAATCATAGTGAATTTGGGTTACTTATTTACGTATTGGGCCATCTCGTGGGCCCATTTCCAGTTATAAAAACATAAATTTTTTCTTTTATATCTTTTTAAATTTTTTATATTTTTATATGATTACACATCCAAATAGGATCCCAAATACCTATACTCACCACCATTATCAACTTTAACTCTTTGGAGCTCATTTTCATCGCATATTAGAGAGAAAGTTCTCAGGTTTCCTCAAAATGTACAGAATTGAGAACATATATTGTTTCATCCACAACTCATTAAATTCGTACTATTTTTTCCAAAAATAATCTTTACCTAGTTCATACAGACATTAGGAGTCACCTCAATATTTTCCAAGATATTACCTTTTCTCTATGGGTGCAGATCTAATGGAATACGAAGAGCTTTCTAAATGGAAAGGTGAGATTCATTATCATTTCTCCTCCCTCTCCCTTACCCATTCATTATTTCATGGTTTTCTATTCTCACCTAGTCATGTTCGACCTAAGGTTTTCTTATAACATGGTTTTTTATTTGGATTTTTTGTTTGGAGATGGTCTCCATAGGTTTTGGGTTTATAAACACTCAAATGGTGAAATTGGGTGTGTGTTTCCATTACGCCAATGATTTGAGGTAGGATATCCCGTTAACATGCCTTTATCATTTATGTTTAATAATTTTATTATTTTTCACATATTATATATATATATATATATTATTTTGTTCATCCTTTGGATAATTTTCTTGGAGTGAAAAATGTTTGTTTAAGCCTTGTTTTGTGAAAGATAGAGTTGTTTCTTCGTAAAAGTGCACACCAAGTGTTTTTTTAAATGTTCCGCTATCTTTCAAAACTGTGATATGGGAATTAAAACCTATTTTATGGTATTTTGAATATTTTATAGTATATTTTTTAAAATATTTCATGCAATTTTTGTTTTATTCCTTTTCAAGAGCTTAAAATAAATTGTTTTCTTTAAAAGTTCATGTTATGTGTTCGGTAAATTGCAGGTTTGGAATTTATGTGTATGTTTGATTTAAAAATTATTATTTTTTGGATTTATAAATGTTTTGGAATAATGATAAATTGTATTTTGGGTCCTCATATGCCTTTCCAATTTGTATTTGGTTTTACAATCAAATTGGTTTTGGTTTAAAACATGTTTTGGCCTGAGTTGTTGGAAAATGGCACGTTTCACATCCTTAAGAAAATTATTGTATTTTGAATATGTGACCTGAATGTTTTAAGAGATTTAAAAATATGGTTTTCTGCTGTAAATTTTTTGTATACACCTCCTTAAAAAAGTGAAATTCATACCTTGGTCAAATGTTAGTTTTGAGAAAGGCTTAAAGGCATGTTTGGCATTTTTTTTGTAAAAATGGTTTCCATGTGTATTTCATGTTATATCTTTTGTGGAAATGTTATGGTCCATGAAAATGATTCATTAATTGGTTTTGGGGCTTCAAAATGTGGGTTTTTATGTTATTTAGCGTTTTTTGGCCTTAAAAGATCATTTTTAATGCATTTTATGTGCACAACCTCGTTATACTCCTTGAAATTGTTTTACGAATATTTTTAGTGGTTTATTGATTCCTGAAAGAAATGTGAAGAATTTATGTAGATTAATTGTGTGTTTATGGTTTGGTAATATAATTTTTATGTGTAAAGTGTATTTAATAATAAATATTACTTTATTGATAACTAAAGGGAATCTCGGGTAATAGATGGGCAGACATGTACTGGTATGCTAGTGATTCAGTGGGGTTTGGCCCCTGCTTCACGTAGCAAGTTTGATAGTGAAAACACTAACTAAACTATGATGATGATGTTTTAGGGGGTAATCTAGGTTATGGGAATAATTCCAACTAGTTTCTCGGGTCCATGAGAACATATATTTATTATGGTTACTTTCACCGAGATACGAGGTACCTGGGGCTCACGACTTACTAGTGCATAGTGGTGTTCGTGTGACTTGTGATCATTAGATATTTTGTACTCATAGTCGGAATACGGTGTGTATAGATAGTAAATTAAGTAGTGTGTTTTATTTATTTAAAATTTATATTATTTAAAGTATCCCTCTTGAAAACTAGTTTCATTTTGAAGTTTCACATATTTGAAAATTGTTACTAGCATTCTTGTTTATAAAACATGCATGTTTTTGTATGGTAATTTGTTATAGCATGAGACCTCATTTGGAAAAAATGCCTTTATATTTGTATTTAAAACATGAAATTGATGTTTTCTCTTATTTAATAGGATGTTCATTGGGAATATAATATCGGGAAAACCTACCGAGTTTTAATACTCACGCATATAGTCTTCTTATATTTATAGCCCTTGTGCAGGTTTCAACATGAGTTTGATCACCTTGGGTGACATGTGATCATTATGTTAGAGGGTGAACAGAGGGTTCATATTGAGTTATTTGGTTATCGGGTTTGGTTAGTTGAGTTGTACTTTTAGTTTCTTGTACAAATAATGTCCAGTTCAATTTTTTTATAAATGTATTTTGGGCAGTCTGTTTCTTTTGGCTGTTTGTTTGATCGATTATATATGGAAATTTTTTTTCCCTATTGTACAATATTTATGCGCTTGGGTCTTTTCACCATCCCGAGAGGATTGGGAATGCTTCTCGGGACTTGTCGCGGGCTGGCCTAAGTGACCGGTTCAGGGTCGGCTCGGGCTAGTTAATGACAAAATGTTATCAAAGGAGGTCGTCTATTATAAGAACATCCTTTTTTAGAGTGCCCTTGTTATTTGTGGGATGTCATGGTAGATGGAGTAGGATTTTTGGGACTTGAGCAGTATGTGCAGGAAGAGCATTGCAGAAAGTTTCTCATTCTGATCCTCAGGTTTCTGTGGGAAGTCTTGTTTTATTAGTGTCTTTTGTTTTCAATGATTTTTTGGTGTTGGGATATGACAACGGGAGTCTGACTAATGGCCTTCGTGTGCTCACAAGGCCTGGAATGACATTTGGAGTCAGGGCATGGTCTTAATAAGTTTATCTATTACGGTGTTGTGTTTGACACATGGCCACCAACCACATGGTCAAGTCACCCACTGACACTAGTTCCGTTTTTGGGACTCTTGGACCTTTTTTAATTCAAAGTTTTTATTTTGAAATTACCTGTGTGAGAATTATAAAAATATGTTCTAAATAAGTGGTTGGTTTTTGAAAAGTGGAAAAGGTGGTTTTCAAAAATTAATTATAATAATGGTTTTGGAAGGTTGTGGTTTTTGTGAGACAATGTTTTTGGAGGAAGTGTAAATGATTTAACAGGATTAAATTTTCCATAATAAAAACTTTTAGTTTATTGAAATAAAATGATTGGAAAGTCTGAATCAATTTTAGGTGATTCTGAGTATTTTTTTAATGGGGCGTTTTTTGATGTTAAAAAGTGTTTGAATCTGATAAATTAGTTTTTTAAATTGGTTTTGAGCGGTTGGTGTTTCCTAGAAAGGGCATTGGTCTCAAAGGCTATAATATTATGAGAAGATACCTTGCTGAATTTCAAAAAATGGGAAAAAGTTTTTTAGAGTAGCTTGGTTGTTTTAAAAGATGTTAAAAATGAAAAGGGGTATGTTTTTTAAGAAAATTTTTCTTGATGAAGTTTGGTTTGTTTATTGAAATTCAAAAAGGGTTTGGGACTTGGTGGTTAGTGTTCCTTTGGAAGGTACCTAATTTTTTTGAATGATGTTTTTTTTTGTTTTTGCCTTTGATGTTTTTGTGGGTGCTCACATGCACGGTTTTATTGATATATGGAATGATGTACTATATGGCATGGTGGTTGGGTGCCTGGGTGTTATTTAAATTGTAACACCCCAAGCTTTCATGGTATGCTCCTCTTTGAATAATAGAGCAGCGTGTGTTGTACGAAACCTCGAGTTCTGACACACCGCGACCAATAAAAGTAGTAGTTATGAATAGTAATAACCACTTTTCGAAATTATATATATTTTACATTTAAAAATGGAATTCATTTTTGGATTCGTAATATCGAAATTAGCCTATGTTGAATTTTTGGTATTTTTCTGAGAACTTCCAATTTTTTATTAACACTGAAAAATACTTAAAAACAACTTTTTAATCAAAATAATTTATAGTGATAACTTATAATATTGAGTGGTTTTAAATTATAATTAGAATATATTTTTGCTATTTTATACAATGGTGTTCATTAGAATTAATTTCACTTTGAAATTGGACATAAACAATTGTCAATCTTTTGATTGATATTCTTTCTTAAAACACGCTATTTGTTGTGACAGTGGGAATTAATTAGAAAATTAATTAATGAAACTTATATGTTTGGAATTTTGTAAAATATACATCATGTTTGAATTCAGAATATCAATTATAGCTTAGGGTGATATTTTGGCATTGTTCTGAAAAACATCAATTTTTGATGAATAGTGAAACCACTAAGTGGTAGTTAAATAAATGATTTTTTGTTTAAATGAAACATTACCACTTCTGTGATTTAATTTTCAAAAATACAACATTCATGGTTGTCATTAGGATGTAAAATGTGGTTCAATGGGATTAAAATAATTTTTTGGTGAATAGTAACTTTTAAGTTTAATTAATCGTGATTAAAGGTAATTAGTGAAATTTTAGGTAAAAATAGTATTATAAAAATATGGAATGACCTTTACACATGTTCAAACACTATTTTATGTGTCATGGACGACCTATTAAATCCATGGGTCAACTTGGGGACCCCATGGAGACACTTCGGTAGGAAAAGGACATAAATAACTTTTTATTTAATGTTAAAATAAAAAGGTCACAAACAAGAGTTGTTTTACAAATACAATTTTTAAATGGGGTTATAAAAGTAATATGTTTGAATATAAATATTCATTAGAAATCTAAAAATATTTCCTACATCATGATATTTTTTTTATAATTTTTAGACATTAAATAAATTAAATTATTTATGACACCATGATTACCTCATTAATTAACGATTTTAATAAAATGGAAGGATAATGTAAAATGTAAGCATTAAACTTTTCCAAATCTAATTGGATGAGAATATTTTGAACCCTTGTCACCTTATACTAGAAATATTTTAGTTTTGGACCTTTAGAATCCGAAAAATCATTTCATAATAATGTAACATTTCAATCATTCCAAGAGTGCCCCTCCTCTCCTCTTATAAAAGGACCCCACCTCTACCACCTTATTCACACTTTCAAGCCATTTGGCTCGGCCAAACTCTGCCCAAATACTCTCCCAACTTCCCTACCTTACTCCTAGAAGCCTCACTTTGGTCATAATTCTTCCCAAGGAAGCCTTTGGTTCAAATCAAACGAGTTACCCGATTTTAAGGTAATGTTCTCTCTTGTGTTCTTTTAATTTATTTTTCTTCTCCAACCCCCTAAACACTTTTTATTCATTTATTTTGTAACAACGCCCGTATCCTAAATATACTAGGATGTTGTTATAATAGGGATTCGAGCTACACTTAAACACACCTACATCTAATGGTTAAAGAACATACTGTTTCTGTGGATGGCGAATTTTTGCCTCACGAAATGATGATTGTTCAACACTCATATAACACCTCTAATGGTGGCCAATAAGATGAAAATATTTTTATATAGGATATATATTATGTTTTTGTTTTCCTTATGATTTTTTATTTTTCATTTATGGAAAATCTTTATGGTTTCCATTATGGGTAAACACGATATTTTCATTTTAGGAAGTGCGGACTACCGCCCCCTCAAAGTGATTTGAATCGTTAATACCATATGTGGGATGTATAAAAGATGGAGTAAATGGTATTATACACTATCTTATACTGGAATTATATTATACATTTATATCACTATGATTTCATTCCATTAAATACGAAATAGAAATGAAAGTAGCGTTCATGCGTACGTACGGCTTACCATCTCCATGAACAGTGCATTTCATTTCTTACCTCTAAATGTTACGTAATATTATGAATGAATTTATATAATGGATATATATTATATATATGATATCTATATCATGAATATAAATCTGGATAAAATGGATATTTCACCACATGAACAACTTGTAGTTATAAGAAGTTTATTTTTGACTCAAGTACCAAAGATCGACAAAACGACCGTTATTAACTTAAATAATTATATAATGTTCATAAAATGGTAAAAAGTGATATAAAAGGAATGAAAAACTTGAAAAATGTTCTTAAGCAATTATAAATTAACTCTAGTTTATTATTGAGGAGGTTAAAGAACAGTCGAGTCAAGACAGGACGCAAGGTAAGGGAACTTCTTAACCCCATTTCCATTCTTTGGGTTAATCTCCTACTTTCAAATTACGTCATGATATTATTATGTCATATCTTGTATTTTTACTTTATTTATGTGTAATTATAGTGAATACACATAATAGATCTATTTTATTCAAAAAAAGTGATCTTTGTGTGGGACTTCGTCTCAATCTCCTTTCATTGAGGCATATTTTGTTTTATACACAACCTTCTTTTATACGGTGTATAAACCCCTTTGAATTTTATGTTTATTCAAAAGGATTATTTTTATACGAAGCGTTTAATAAATGAGAAAAGGAAATTTTTTTGTCGTCCGTATGCGGTGACAACGACTTCTCCGCCGCCGTGACCATTATTTGAGTTTCGGCTTCCTGTAAAAGCCATACATTTTAAAAAAAGAAAAATAAATACCATGTTTTACTTTTCTTTTATTATGGTATTGAAAATGGTTTTGAAAGTGTTTTTATTATATCAATGTGTTGTATTTATATCTTGTGATTGAAATGTGGAAATGTTATGTTTCCTTTATACATGTTTTATGTGATATGATTTTTTTATGGTTTATGGTATGTTTAAACATGTTCATGTAAGGAATGCATTGGACTTAATAAGTCACGGGTGGAGCCCTCTATAGCTCCTCGATGCATTTGTAGGTCTCATGAGACAAACTAGTGTCTTGGCACGAGGCCTTGACAAAATCTTATTTGTGGTCTTGGCACGAGGCCTTGGATACGTGGTTATGATAGTCTGGCATTATGCATTCCATAATTATGAAAGTGGTTATTGATATTTCATGTGATTATTCGACTAGTAGAATATCCATGTGAGTAAGTAAATGGCATTATTTCATTTTACTTTTTCTATATTATGCTAAATTTCAAGTTTAAAAGGCCTTTGTTTTAGTTATACATTTCCTTAAATGTTAATGTTTATTTATGAAAGCTTCCAAAATATTGTTATCCCTACTGAGCATCTGAGCTCACCCCTTTCAATGTTTTAATATTTTCTAGGATGTGAAGAAGTATTTTATGAATGACCTACAGGGATAGTCAGAAGAGGATATGAGTGTGGACTATGAAGACTTTTTTATTAGTTTTTCGCTTTATGATGTAATGTAACATTTATGAATGTATCTAGTGTTTCCAAGGCTACTAAACTAATCGGTCTTTCGAGACTTGATCTTTTGTGATCATGCCAATGTTTTGAAGTAATGCACCGACTCTGGGTAACTAGGGTCGGGGCATTACAGTTGGTATCAGAGGCAGTTTAGTACTAACCTTAGAAGCTAGATTTAGATAAACTCTGATTAGAGCACATTTCCCGAAGATAGTTTCTGAGGATTAATATAGAAGAAATTCCTAGAATTTTGGTATTATAGAGATTTTGTGAGTTTTCCGAGAAATACATCCCTGTCTGGATACGAACAGGTAAAGGCGGCTTCGGCACAGATGTACCTAGGGGTAAAACCTGAAATCACCGCTTTGAGCAAGACTCGAACAGGAACTGGTGCACAACAACGGGCCTTGCTGCACTCTTGGTTACGACACTCCCGGGGGATATACTTAGGATAATTCTCGTTTTCTTCACAAACCTCTATGAAGGGTTATGAGTATATACTTCCTCAAAGAAAATTTTTTTATGATTATGGATTATATACATAAATAGTTCAATTTATGTTAAGTATTTTATAAGTATGGATTTATATATTTTGATTGATAAACTAATCTAGTTTATGCCATTTTTAAGAAATGGAGCCTAGTGGAAGGAATGGAAACCGTATAAATTCACGCACTCCGTGTAGGGATTGCCCTCATGCTCAAGATAATTATTATGGAGCTGGAGATACAACTGGTGTTGATCATCTTATTACCATACTGGGACAACTCACTCAGGTTATGAATAATAACCTTACTCATATGGACCACCCTAACCCGCAACGTGGAGGATCAATGTTAGACTGCTTCATGAGGAAACAACCACCAACATTTAATGGGGGTACAAATCCATTAGTAGCTGAGCAATGGATAAACTCCTTAGAGAAAATATTCCATGCCTTGGGGAGTAGTGAAAGGGAAAAGGTTATCATGGCAGTCTACCGCCTCACTGGGGATGCCGATCAATGGTGGTAATTGATTCAAAATACAAAGGAAGATGAAGAAGTATCAATTATGTAATGGGGAGAGTTCAAAGATCTTTTCTTAGAAAAATACTTTCCACATGACCATCGAGCAGATATGGAAAGGCAATTTTGGAGTCTGAGACAAAAGGAGGATGAGAATGTCGCAAAGTATGAGGCTAACTTTACAAGGTTAGTGAGGCATTCCAGAGATTATATACGTAACCCAAGAAGTAAGATTGATCATTTCGTTGATGGGTTAAAACCATTTATCCGTCGAGCATCAGCCTCACAAACCTTCTCGTTGTATGAAGATATTGTCTCATGTGCTATCAAGACGGAAAAGGAATTCTCTAAGTCTTATGACAACAAAGTAAAGTAAGAGAAGAAGAGAATGGTGGAACAAGAGATGGATAAAGGGAAAAAGGGAAAGAAGGATTTTCCATTATGTGATAATTGTGGGAAGAATCACCCTGGTGCTTGCCTAAAAGGAATGGGAGTTTGTTATAAATGTGGAGAAAAAGGTCACCAGGCTCGTGATTGCAAAGGAAAGAAAGAGGCTATCAATGTTGAATGCTAAAATTGTAGGGAAATGGGTCATTATGCAATTGAATGTCCTAAGAATCAGGGAAACATACCTCAGAAAAGGCCAAGGGATCAAGGACAATCTTATGCTGTTACTACAGTTGAAGTGGAATAATTTATTTATTGGTGATTTTGGAAATAAGGATTATATTATGGTTATAAGAATAATGTGATATATATATGGATTATACTGCAGTAAATGTTTTTTCATTAAGGTTTTAATATGATTAAGGTAATCATATTTTAAGTATGTGACAATAAGAGAAACTTTACTTTGTTTGGGGAATCTGATGTTACAATTGATTTTGGAATTTAGAGACCTTTTAGAAAAAGCCTAGACAGAGGTATTTTGGATAACTATATAGGTTGGAATGGATTAAGTTGAACCTTGGATAGTATTGTTTAAGGGTAAAACATTTATGAAGATTATTTTTGGAATATTATAATACTATAGTTTTAGGAAAAGGACAACCTACAGAGTGGGGAATAACCCGTCGGGTCGGACAAAGCTGCAGGAATCGAACCCACAACCATAGTGCGACATGCCTTTATTACCTACCACTAGCCTACAGGAAAACCTTTATTACCTACCACTAGCCTACAAGCTTCCATGGTACGCTCCTCTTTGAATAATAGAGTAGCGTGTGTTGTACGCAACCTCGAGTTCTAACACACCGCGACCAATAAAAGTAGCAGTTATGAATAGTAATAACCACTTTTTGAAATTATATATATTTTACATTTAAATATGGACTTCATTTTTGGATTCTTAATATCGAAATTAGCCTATGTTGAATTTTTGGTATTTTTCTGAGAACTTCCAATTTTTTATGAATAGTGAAAAATACGTAAAAAAAAGATTTTTAGTCAAAATAATTTATAGTGATAACTTATAATATTGAGTGGTTTTAAAGTATAATTATAATATATTTTTACTGTTTTATTCAATGGTGTTCATTAGAATTAATTTCACTTTGAAATTGGACATAAACAATTGTCCATCTTTTGATTGATATTCTTTATTAAAACACGCTATTTGTTGTGACAACGGGAATTAATTAGAAAATTAATTAATGAAAATTATATGTTTGGATTTTTTTAAAATAGACATCATTTTTTAATTGAGAATATCAATTATAGCTTAGGGTGAAATTTTGGAATTATTCTGAAAAACTTCAATTTTTTATGAATAGTGAAACCACTAAGTGGTAGTTAAATAAATGATTTTTCGTTTAATTGAAACATTACCACTTCTGTGATTTGATTTTCAAAAATCTGACATACATGGTTGTCATTAGGATGTAAAATGTGGTTCAATGGGATTAAAATAATTTTTTGGTGAATAATAACTTTTAAGTTTAATTAATCGCGATTAAAAGTAATTAGTGAAAGTTAAGGTAAAAATAGTATTATAAAAATATGGAATGACCTTTACACATGTCCAAACACTATTGGATGTGTCATGGCCGACCAAGACAATACATGTGTCAACTTGGGGACCCCATGGAGCCACTTCAGTAGGAAAAGGACATAAATAACTTTTTATTTAATGTTAAAATAAAAAGGTCACAAACAAGAGTTGTTTTATTAAACAAAATTTTAAATGGGGTTATAAAAGTCACATGTTTGACTATAAATATTCATTATAAAGATAAAAAGATTTTTCTACACCATGATATATTTTTTTATAATTTTTAGACATTAAATAAATTAAATTATGTATGACACCATGATGATGCAGCGATTACCTCATTAATTAACAATTTTAATAAAATGGAAGGATAATGTAACATCTAAGCATTAAACATGTCCAAAGACTATTGGATGGGAATATTTCGAACCCTTGTCACCATATCCTATAAATATATAAGTGTGGGACCTTTAGAATCCGAAAAATCATTTCATAATAATGTAACATTTCAATCATTCCAAGAGTGCCCCTCCTCTCCTCTTATAAAAGGCCCCCACCTCTACCACCTTATTCACACTTTCAAGCCATTTTTCTCGGCCAAACGCATTCCAAATACTCTCCCAACTTCCCTCCCTTACTCCTAGAAGCCTCTCTTTTGGCAGAATGCTTCCCAAGGAAGCCTTTGGCTCAAATCAAAAGAGTTACCCGATTTTAAGGTAATGTCTTCTCTTGTGTTCTTTTAAATTATTTTTCTTCTCCAACACCCTAAACACTTTTTATTCATTTATTTTGTAACAAAACCAGTATCCTAAATATACTATGATGTGGTTATAAGAATTATTTGAGCTACACTTAAACACACCTACATCTAATGGTTAAAGAACATACTATTTCTGTGGATGGTGAATTTTTGCCTCACGAAACGATGACTGTTAAACACTCATATAACACCTCTAATGGTGGACATTATGATGAAAAAAATTTTATATATGATATATATTATGTTATTGTTTTTCATTATGATTTTTTATTTTTCATTTATGGCATTCCTTTATGGTTTCCATTATGGGTAAACGCGATATTTTCATTTTAGGAAGTGCGGACTACCGCCCCATCAAAGTGATTTGAATCGTTAATACCATATGTGGGATGTATAAAGGATGGAGTAAATGGTATTATACACTATTTTATACTGGAATTATATTATACATTTATATCATTATTATTTCATTCCATTAAATACGAAATAGAAATGAAAGTAGCGTTCATACGTACGTACGACTTACCGTCTCCATGAACGGTGCATTTCATTTCTTACGTCTAAATGTTACGTAATATTATGAATGAATGTATATAATAGATATAAATGATATATATGATATCTATATCATGAATATAATTCTGGATATAATGGATATTTCACCACATGAACAACTAGTAATTATAAGAAGTTTATTTTTGACTCAAGTACCAAAGATCGACAAAACGACTATTATTAACATAAATAATTACATAATGTTCATAACATGGTAATAAGTGATATAAAAGGAATAAAAAACTTGAAAAATTTTCTTAAGCAATAATAAATTAACTGTAGTTTATTATTGAGGAGGTTAAAAAACGGTCGAGTCAAGACAAGACGCAAGGTAAGAGAACTTCTTAACCTCATTTCCATTCTTTGGGTTAATCTCCTACTTTGAAATTACGTCATGATATTATTATGTCATATCTTGTATTTTTACGTTCTTTATGTGTAATTATAGTGAATACACATAATAGATCTATTTTATTCAAAAAAAATTATCTTTGTGTGGGACTTCATCTCAATCTCCTTTCATTGAGGCATAATTTGTTTTATACACAACCTTATTTTATACGGTGTATAAACCCCTTTGACTTTTACGTTTATTCAAAAGGAATATTTTTATATGAAGCGTTTACTAAATAACAAAATGGATTTTTTTTGTTGTACGTATGCGGCGACAACGACTTCTCCGCCGCCGTGACCATTATTTTAGTTTCGGCTTCCTCTACAAGCCATACCTTTTATAAAAATAGAAAAATAAATACCATGTTTTACTTTTCTTTTATTATGGTATTGAAAATGTTTTTGAAAATGTTTTTATTTTATCAATGTGTTGTATTTATATCTTGTGATTAAAATGTGGAAATGTTATGTTTCCTTTATGCATGTTTTATGTGATATGATTATGTTATGGTTTATGATATGTTTAAACCTGTTCATATGAGGAATGCATTGGACTTAATAAGTGACGGGTGGAGACCGCTATAGCTCCTCGATGCATCGGTAGGTCTCATGAGACAAACTAGTGTCTTGACATGAGGCCTTGATAAAATCTTATTTGTGGTCTTGGCACAAGTCCTTGGCTACGTGGTTATGATTGTCTGGCATTATGAATTCCATCATTACAAAAGTGGTTATTGATATTTCATGTGATTATTAGATAGGTAGAATATCCATGTGAGTATATAAATGGAATTATTTGATTTTACTTTTTCCATATTAGGCTAAATTTCAAGTTTAAAAGGTCTTTGTTTTAGTTATACATTCCCTTAATTGTTAATGTTTATTTATGAAAGCTTCCGCAATATTGGTATCCTTACTGAGCATCTGAGCTCACCCCTTTCAATGTTTTAATATTTTCCAGGATGTGAAGAAGTATTTTATGAATGACCTACAGGGATAGTCAGAAGAGGATATGAGTGTGGACTATGAAGTATTTGTTATTAGTTTTTCTCTCTATGATGTAATGTAACATTTATGAATGTATCTAGTGTTTCCAAGGCTACTAAACTAATCGGCCTTTCGAGACTTGATCTTTTGTGATCATGCCATTGTTACGAAGTAATGCACTGACTCCAGGTAACTGGGGTCGGGGCATTACAGTTGGTATCAGAGGCAGTTTAGTACTAACCTTGGAAGCTAGATTTATATAAACTCTGATTAGAGCACATTTCCCGAAGATAGTTTTTGGGGATTAGTATAGAATAAATTCTTAGAATTTTGGTATTATAGATATTTTTTTGAGTTTTCTGAGAAATATATTCCTGTCTGGATACGAGCAGGTAAAGGTGGCTTTGGCACATATGTATCTAGGGGTAAAACCCGAAATCACCGCTTTGAGCAAGACTCGAACGGGAACTGGTGCACGAAAACGGGCCTTGCTGCACTCTTGGTTACGATAATCCCGGGGGATATGCTTAGGATAATTCTCATTTTCATTCCAAACCACTATGAAGGGTTATGAGTATATACTTCCTCAAAGAAAACATTTTTATGATTATGGATTATATACAAAAATAGTTAAATTTATGTTAAGTATTTTATAAGTATGGATTTATGTATTTTGATTGATAAACTAATCTTGTTTATGCCATTGTTTAGAAATGGCACCTAGTGGAAGGAATGGAAAACGTATAAATTCACGCACTCCGTGTAGGGATTTCCCTCCTGCTCAAGATAATTATTATGGAGCTGGAGATACAACTGGTGCTGATCAACTTATTACCATACAGGGACAACTCACTCAGGTTATGAATAATAACCTTACTCGTATGGACCACCCTGACCCACAATGTGGAGGATCAATGATAGACCACTTAATGAGGCAACAACCGCCAACATTTAATGGGGGTACAAATCTATTAGTAGCTGAGCAATGGATAAACCTCTTAGAGAAAATATTCCACGCCTTGGGGAGTAGTGAAAGGGAAAAGGTTATCATGGCAGTCTACCGCCTCACTGGGGATGCAGATCAATGGTGGTCATTGATTCAAAATACAAAGGAAGATGAAGAAGTATCTTGTATGGAATGGAGAGAGTTCAAAGATATTTTATTAGAAAAATACTTTCCACATGACCATCGAGTAGATATGGAAAGGCAATTTGGGAGTCTGAGACAAAAGGAGGATGAGAATGTCGCAAAGTATGAGGCTAACTTTACAAGGTTAGTGAGGCATTCCATAGATTATATACGTAACCCAAGAAGTAAGATTGATTGTTTATTTGATGGGTTAAAACCATTTCTCTGTCGAGCATCAGCCTCACAAACCTTCTCGTCGTATGAAGATATTGTCTCATGTGCTATCAGGACGGAAAATGAATTCTCTAAGTCTTATGACAAGAAAGTAAAGCAAGACAAGAAGAGAACGGTGGAACAAGAGACGGATAAAGGGAAAAAGGGAACGAAGGATTTTCCATTATGTGATAATTGTGGGAAGAATCACCCCAGTGCTTGCCTAAAAGGAATGGGAGTTTGTTATAAATGTGGAGAAAAAGGTCACGAGGCTCATGATTTCAAGGGAAAGAAAGAGGCTATCAATGTTGACTGCTAAAATTGTAGGGAAGTGGGGCATTATGCAAATGAATGTCCTAAGCATCAGGGAAAAATACCTCAGAAAAGGCCAAGGGATCAAGGACAATCTTATGTTGTTACTACAGTTGAAGTGGAATAATTTATGTATTGGTGATTTTGGGAATAAGGATTATATTCTGATTATAAGAATAATGTGATATATTTAAGGATTGTACTACAATACATTTTTTTCATAAAGGTTTTAATATGATGAAGGTAATCATATTTTAAGTATGTGACAATAAGAGAAACTTTACTTTGTTTGGGGAATCTGATGTTACAATTGATTTTGTAATTTAGAGACCTTTTAGAAAAAGTCTAGACAGAGGTATTTTGGATAACTATATAGGTTGGAATGGATTAAGTTGAAACTTGGATAGTATTGTTTAAGGTAAAAACATTTATGAAGATTATTTTTGGAATATTATAATACTATAGTTTTAGGAAAAGCACAACCTGCAGGGCGGGGCATAACCCGTCGGGTCGGACAAAGCTGCAGGAATCGAACCCACAACCATAGTGTGATAGGCCTTTATTACCTACCACTAGCCTACAGGACGTCCATGGTTATTACAAAATAGGTTTACTAATCTAAATGGTATGTGTTAACATTTGGAACCATATACAATTAGGATAAATAGAATATTTTTGAGTTCTATTACCTTTTAGTGTGAAAGATGGGTTTGTGGTAAAAATTTATTAAAGAATGAAGGTCTACATGACAAGTATGTACATTCCCTTAAGTTCTTAGTAAATCTCCTAAATAAATTCCTCAACTTTATAAAAGGTAACTTAAAACAAAAACGTTGTCGGTTAACTTTTCCAACTGGGGATTCAATGACCGTTTAACCAATAAAGAGTTTGTGATTTTCTTATGGTTAACTTTCTCCTAATCCAGTTTTCTACAACTCTCCATCAGACCTTGATGGTTTTTTTTCTTCCATATCTATATTTTCATAGAATCCTATTATGGGCTATCTCGGGTGACCTTTGTACTTATCTTTATTTCTTTTAATGTTATATTTTTATTAACCTTATTTCCGATGTGGGTTTTCCACAAAGGTATTTTCTATTTTCAACCTTTTATTTTCAAAGAAAAATTTCAAATTGCGAGGACACAGTTTATTGAAGGAGGGGAGAATGTAACACCCCAAGCTTCCATGGTACACTCCTCTTTGAATAATAGAGTAGCGTGTGTTGTACACAACCTCGAGTTCTAACACACCGCGACCAATAAAAGTAGCAGTTATGAATAGTAATAACCACTTTTTGAAATTATATATAATTTACATTTAAATATGGACTTCATTTTTGGATTCTTAATATCTAAATTAGCCTTTGTTGAATTTTTGGTATTTTTCTGAGAACTTCCAATTTTTATAAATAGTGAAAAATACGTAAAAACAACTTTTTTAATAAAAATAATTTATAGTGATAACTTATACTATTGAGTGGTTTTAAAGTATAATTATAATATATTTTTACTGTTTTATTCAATGGTGTTAATTAGAATTAATTTCACTTTGAAATTGGACATAAACAATTGTCAATCTTTTGATTGATATTCTTTCTTAAAACATGCTATTTGTTGTGACAGCGGGAATTAATTAGAAAATTAATTAATGAAAATTATATGTTTGGATTTTTTTAAACTATACATCATTTTTTAATTCAGAATATCAATTATAGCTTAGGGTGAAATTTTGGCATTGTTCTGAAAAACTTCAATTTTTGATGAATAGTGAAACCACTAAGTGGTAGTTAAATAAATGATTTTTCGTTTAATTGAAACATTAACACTTCTGTGATTTGATTTTCAAAAATCCGACATACATGGTTGTCATTAGGATGTAAAATGTGGTTCAATGGGATTAAAATAATTTTTTGGTGAATAATAACTTTTAAGTTAAATTAATCGCGATTAAAGTTAATTAGTGAAAGTTAAGGTAAAAATAGTATTATAAAAATATGGAATGACCTTTAAACTTGTCCAACCACTATTGGATGTGTCATGGCCGACCAATACAATACATGGGTCATCTTGGGGACCCCATGGAGCCACTTCAGTAGGAAAGGGACATAAATAACTTGTTATTTAATGTTAAAATAAAAAGGTCACAAACAAGAGTTGTTTTACTAAACAAAATTTTAAACGGGGTTATACAAGTCATATGTTTGACTATAAATATTCATTAGAAAGATAAAAAGATTTTTCTACATAATGATATTTTTTTATAATTTTTAGACATTAAATAAATTAAATTATTTATGACACCGTGATGATGCAGCGATTACCTCATTAATTAACAATTTTAATAAAATGGAAGGATAATGTAACATCTAAGAATTACACTTGTCCAAAGCCTATTGGATGAGAATATTTCGAACCGTTGTCACCTTATCCTATAAATATATTGGTGTGGGACCTTTAGAATCCGAAAAATCATTTCATAATAATGTAACATTTCAATCATTCCAAGAGTGCCCCTCCTCTCCTCTTATAAAAGGCCCCCACCTCTACAACCTTATTCACACTTTCACGCCATTTGTATCGGCCAAACTCCTCCCAAATACTCTCTCAACTTCCCTCCCTTACTCCTAGAAGCCTCACTTTTGGCAGAATTCTTCCCAAGGAAGCCTTTGGCTCAAATCAAAAGAGTTACCCGATTTTAAGGTAATGTCTTCTCTTGTGTTCTTTTAATTTATTTTTCTTCTCCAACCCCCTAAACACTTTTTTTTAATTTATTTTGTAACAAAACCAGTATCCTAAATATACTATAATGTTGTTATAAGAAGTATTTGAGCTACACTTAAACACACCTACATCTAATGGTTAAAGAACATACTGTTTCTGTGGATGGTGAATTTTTGCCTCACGAAACGACGATTGTTCAACACTCATATAACACCTCTAATGGTGGACATTTTGATGAAAATATTTTTATATATGATATATATTATGTTATTGTTTTTCATTATGATTTTTTATTTTTCATTTATGTCATACCTTTATGGTTTCCATTATGGGTAAACGCGATATTTTCATTTTAGGAATTGCGGACTACCGCCCCCTCAAAGTGATTTGAATCGTTAATACCATATGTGGGATGTATAAAGGATGGAGTAAATGGTATTATACACTATTTTATACTGGAATTATATTATACATTTATATCATTATGATTTCATTCCATTAAATACGAAATAGAAACGAAAGTAGTGTTCATGCGTACGTACGACTTACCATCTCCATGAACGGTGCATTTCATTTCTTACGTCTAAATGTTACGTAATATTATGAATGAATGTATATACTGGATATATATATGATATATATGATATCTAGATCATGAATATAATTCTGGATATAATGGATATTTTACCACATGAACAACTAGTAATTATAAGAAGTTTATTTTTGACTCAAGTACCAAAGATCGACAAAACGACTATTATTAACTTAAATAATTACATAATGTTAATAACATGGTAATAAGTGATATAAAAGGAATAAAAAACTTGAAAATTTTTCTTAAGCAATAATAAATTAACTCTAGTTTATTATTGAGGGGGTTAAAGAACGGTCGAGTCAAGACAGGACGCAAGGTAAGGGAACTTCTTAACCCCATTTCCATTCTTTGGGTTAATCTCCTACTTTCAAATTACGTCATGATATTATTATGTCATATCTTGTATTTTACTTTATTTATGTGTAATTATAGTGAATACACATAATATATCTATTTTATTCAAAAAAATGATCTTTGTGTGGGACTTCATCTCAACCTCCTTTCATTGAGGCATAGTTTGTTTTATACACAACCTTATTTTATACGGTGTATAAACCCCTTTGACTTTTACGTTTATTCAAAAGGAATATTTTTATATGAAGCGTTTACTAAATGACAAAAGGGATTTTTTTTGTTGTACGTATGCGGCGACAACGACTTCTCCGCCGCCGTGACCATTATTTTAGTTTCGGCTTCCTCTAGAAGCCATACCTTTTATAAAAAAAGAAAAATAAATACCATGTTTTACTTTTCATTTATTATGGTATTGAAAATGGTTTTGAAATTGTTTTTATTATATCAATGTGTTGTATTTATATCTTGTGATTAAAATGTGGAAATGTTATGTTTCCTTTATGCATGTTTTATGTGATATGATTATGTTATGGTTTATGATATGTTTAAACCTGTTCATATGAGGAATGCATTGGACTTAATAAGTGACGGGTGGAGCCCGCTATAGCTCCTCGATGCATCGGTAGGTCTCATGAGACAAACTAGTGTCTTGGCACGAGGCCTTGACAAAATCTTATTTGTGGTCTTGGCACGAGTCCTTGGCTACGTGGTTATGATAGTCTGGCATTATGCATTCCATCATTATGAAAGTGGTTATTGATATTTCATGTGATTATTCGATAGGTAGAATATCCATGTGAGTATGTAAATGGCATTATTTGATTTTACTTTTTCCATATTATGCTAAATTTCAAGTTTAAAAGGTCTTTGTTTTAGTTATACATTGCCTTAAATGTTAATGTTTATTTACGAAAGCTTCCGCAATATTGGTATCCTTACTGAGCATCTGAGCTCACCCCTTTCAATGTTTTAATATTTTCCAGGATGTGAAGAAGTATTTTATGAATGACCTACAAGGATAGTCAGAAGAGGATATGAGTGTGGACTATGAAGACATTGTTATTAGTTTTTCGCTCTATGATGTAATGTAACATTTATGAATGTATCTAGTGTTTCCAAGGCTACTAAACTAATCGGTATTTCGAGACTTGATCTTTTGTGATCATGCCAATGTTACGAAGTAATGCACCGACTCCAGGTAACTGGGGTCGGGGCGTTACAGTTGGTATCAGAGGCAGTTTAGTACTAACCTTGTAAGCTATATTTATATAAACTCTGATTAGAGCACATTTCCCGAAGATAGTTTTTGGGGATTAGTATAGAAGAAATTCCTAGAATTTTGGTATTATAGAGATTTTGTGAGTTTTCTGAGAAATACATCCCTGTCTGGATACGAGCAGGTAAAGGCGGCTTTGGCACAAATGTACCTAGGGGTAAAACCCAAAATCACCGCTTTAAGCAAGACTCGAACGGGAACTGGTGCACGAAAACGGGCCTTGCTGCACTCTTGGTTACAATACTCCTGGGGGATATGCTTAGGATAATTCTCATTTTCTTTACAAACAACTATGAAGGGTTATGAGTATATACTTTCTCAAAGAAAACATTTTTATGATTATGGATTATATAAAAAAATAGATCAATTTATGTTAAGTATTTTATAAGTATGGATTTATGTATTTTGATTCATAAAATAATCTAGTTTATGCCATTGTTTAGAAATGGTGCCTAGTGGAAGGAATGGAAACCGTATCAATGCACGCACTCCGTGTAGGGATTTCCCTCCTGCTCAAGATAATTATTATGGAGCTGGAGATACAACTGGTGCTGATCAACTTATTACCATACTGGGACAACTCACTCAGGTTATGAATAATAACCTTACTCGTATGGACCACCCTGACCCACAACGTGGAGGATCAATGATAGACCGCTTCATGAGGCAACAACCGCCAACAATTAATAGGGGTACAAATCTATTAGTAGCTGAGCAATGGATAAACCTCTTAGAGAAAATATTCCACGCCTTGGGGAGTAGTGAAAGGGAAAAGGTTATCATGGCAGTCTACCGCCTCACTGGGGATGCAGATCAATGGTGGTCATTGATTAAAAATACAAAGGAAGATGAAGAAGTATCAAGTATGGAATGGAGAGAGTTGAAAGATCTTTTCTTAGAAAAATACTTTCCACATGACCATCGAGTAGATATGGAAAGGAAATTTGGGAGTCTGAGACAAAAGGAGGATGAGAATGTCGCAAAGTATGAGGCTAACTTTACAAGGATAGTGAGGCATGCCACAGATTATATACGTTACCCAAGAAGTAAGATTGATTGTTTCTTTGATGGGTTAAAACCATTTCTCCATCGAGCATCAGCCTCACAAACCTTCTCGTCGTTTGAGGATATTGTATCATGTGCTATCAGGATGGAAAAGGAATTCTCTAAGTCTTATGACAAGAAAGTAAAGCAAGATAAGAAGAGAACGGTGGAACAAGAGACGGATAAAGGGAAAAAGGGAAAGAAGGATTTTCCATTATGTGATAATTGTGGGAAGAATCACCCCGGTGCTTGCCTAAAAGGAATGGGAGTTTGTTATAAATGTGCAGTAAAAGGTCACCAGGCTCATGATTGCAAGATAAAGAAAGAGGATATCAATGTTGAATGCTACAATTGTAGGGAAATGGGGCATTATGCAAATGAATGTCCTAAGCATCAGGGAAAAATACCTCAAAAAGGCCAAGGGATCAAGGACAATCTTATGCTGTTACTACAGTTGAAGTGGAATAAATTATGTATTGGTGCTTTTGGGAATAAGGATTATATTCCGATTATAAGAATAATGTGATATATTTAAGGATTGTACTACAATACTTTTTTTTCATAAAGGTTTTAATATGATGAAGGTAATAATATTTTATGTATGTGACAATAAGAGAAACATTACTTTGTTTGGGGAATCTGATGTTACAATTGATTTTGTAATTTAGAGACCTTTTAGAAAAAGTCTAGACAGAGGTATTTTGGATAACTATATAGGTTGGAATGGATTAAGTTGAACCTTGGATAGTATTGTTTAAGGTAAAAACATTTATGAAGATTATTTTTGGAATATTATAATACTATAGTTTTAGGAAAAGAACAACCTGCAGGGTGGGGCATAACCCGTCGGTTCGGACAAAGCTGGAGGAATCGAACCCACAACCATAGTGTGATAGGCCTTTATTACCTACCACTAGCCTACAAGAAGTCCCTGGTTATTACAAAATAGTTTTACTAATCTAAATGGTATGTGTTAACATTTGGAACCTTATACAATTAGGATAAATTGAATATTTTTGAGTTCTATTACCTTTTAGTGTGAAAGATGAATTTGTGGTAAAAATTTATTAAAGAATGAAAGTCTACATGACAAGTATGTATATTCCCTTACGTTCTTAGTAAATCTCCTAAATAAATTCCTCAACTTTATAAAAGGTAACTTAAAACAAAAACATTGTCGGTTAACTTTTCCAACTGGGGATTCAATGACCGTTTAACCAATAAAAAGTTTGTGATTTTCTTATGGTTAACTTTCTCCTAATCCAGTTTTCTACAACTCTCCATTAGACCTTGATGGTTTGTTTTTCTTCCATATCTATATTTTCATAGAATCCTATTATGGGCTATCTCGGGTGACCTTTGTACTTATCTTCCTTTCTTTTAAAGTTTTATTTTTATTAACCTTATTTCCGATGTGGGTTTTCTACAAAAGTATTTTCTATTTTCAACCTTTTATTTTCAAAGAAAAATTTCAAATTGCGAGGACACAATTTATTGAAGGAGGGGATAATGTAACACCCCAAGCTTCCATGGTACACTCCTCTTTGAATAATAGAGCAGCGCGTGTTGTACACAACCTCGAGTTCTAACACACCGCGACCAATAAAAGTAGCAGTTATGAATAGTAATAACCACTTTTTGAAATTATATATATTTTACATTAAAATATGGACTTCATTTTTGGATTCTTAATATCGAAATTAGCCTATGTTGAATTTTTGGTATTTTTCTGAGAACTTCCAATTTTTTATAAATAGTGAAAAATACGTAGAAACAAATTTTTTAATCAAAATAATTTATAGTGATAACTTATTCTATTGAGTGGTTTTAAAGTATAATTATAATATATTTTTACTGTTTTATTCAATGGTGTTCATTATAATTAATTTCACTTTGAAATTTTACATAAACAATTGTCAATCTTTTGATTGATATTCTTTCTTAAAACACACTATTTGTTGTGACAGCGGGAATTAATTAGAAAATTAATTAATGAAAATTATATGTTTGGATTTTTTTAAAATATACATCATTTTTGAATTCATAATATCAATTATAGCTTAGGGTGAAATTTTGGCATTGTTCTGAAAAACTTCAATTTTTTATGAATAGTGAAACCACTAAGTGGTAGTTAAATAAATGATTTTTCATTTAATTGAAACATTACCACTTCTGTGATTTGATTTTCAAAAATCCAACATACATGGTTGTCATTAGGATGTAAAATATGGTTCAATGGGATTAAAATAATTTTTTGGTGAACAATAACTTTTAAGTTTAATTAATCGCGATTAAAGGTAATTAGTGAAAGTTAAGGTAAAAATAGTATTATAAAAATATGGAATGACCTTTACACTTGTCCAACCACTATTGGATGTGTCATGGACGACCAAGAAAATACATGGGTCATCATGGGGACCCTATGGAGCCACTTCAGTAGGAAAAGGACATAAATAACTTTTTATTTAATGTTAAAATAAAAAGGTCACAAACAAGAGTTGTTTTACTAAACAAAATTTTAAATGGGGTTATACAAGTCATATGTTTGAATATAAATATTCATTAGAAAGCTAAAAAGATTTTTCTACATCATGATATTTTTATTTATAATTTTTAGACATTAAATAAATTAAATTATTTATGACACCATGATGATGCAGCGATTACCTCATTAATTAACAATTTTAATAAAATGGAAGGATAATGTAACATCTAAGCATTACACTTGTCCAAAGCCTATTGGATGAGAATATTTCGAACCCTTGTCACCTTATCCTATAAATATATAAGTGTGGGACCTTTAGAATCCAAAAAATCATTTCATAATAATGTAACATTTCAATCATTCCAAGAGTGCCCCTCCTCTCCTCTTATAAAAGGCCCCCACCTCTACCACCTTATTCACACTTTCAAGCCATTTGTCTCGGCCAAAATACTCCCAAATACTCTCCCAACTTCCCTCCATTACTCCGAGAAGCCTCACTTCTGGTATAATTCTTCCCAAGGAAGCCTTTGGCTCAAATCAAAAGAGTTACCCGATTTTAAGGTAATGTCTTCTCTTGTGTTCTTTTAATTTATTTTTCTTCTCCAACACCCTAAACACTTTTTATTCATTTATTTTGTAACAAAACCAGAATCCTAAAGATACTATTATGTTTTTATAAGAAGGATTCGAGCTACTCTTAAACACACCTACATCTAATGGTTAAAGAACATACTGTTTCTGTGGATGGTGAATTTTTGCCTCACGAAGCGATGATTGTTCAACACTCATATAACACCTCTAATGGTGGACATTATGATGAAAATATTTTTATATATGATATATATTGTGTTATTTTTTTCATTATGATTTTTTATTCTTCATTTATGGCATACTTTTATGGTTTCCATTATGGGTAAACGCGATCTTTTCATTTTAGGAAGTGCGGACTACCGCCCCCTCAAAGTGATTTGAATCGTTAATACCATATGTGGGATGTATAAAGGATGGAGTAAATGGTATTATACACTATTTTATACTAGAATTATATTATACATTTATATCATTATGATTTCATTCCATTAAATACGAAATAGAAATGAAAGTAGCGTTCATGCGTACGTACGACTTACCGTCTCCATGAACGGTGCATTTCATTTCTTACGTCTAAATGTTACGTAATATTATGAATGAATGTATATACTGGATATATATTATATATATGATATCTAGATCATGAATATAATTCTGGATATAATGGATATTTCACCACATGAACAACTAGTAATTATAAGAAGTTTATTTTTGATTCAAGTACCAAAGATCGACAAAACGACTATTATTAACTTAAATAATTACATAATGTTCATAACATGGTAATAAGTGATATAATAGGAATAAAGAACTTGAAAAATTTTCTTAAGCAATAATAAATTAACTCTAGTTTATTATTGAGGAGTTTAAAGAACAGTCGAGTCAAGACAGGACGGAAGGTAAGGGAACTTCTTAACCCCATTTCCATTCTTTGGGTTAATCTCCTACTTTCAAATTACGTCATGATATTATTATGTAATATCTTGTATTTTTTACTTTATTTATGTGTAATTATAGTGAATACACATAATAGATCTATTTTATTCAAAAAAAATGATCTTTGTGTGGGACTTCATCTCAATCTCCTTTCACTGAGGCATAATTTGTTTTATACACAACCTTATTTTATACGGTGTATAATCCCCTTTGACTTTTACGTTTATTCAAAAGGAATATTTTTATACGAAGTGTTTACTAAATGACAAAAGGGAATTTTTTTTGTCGTACGTATGCAGTGACAACGACTTCTCTGCCGCCGTGACCATTATTTTAATTTCGGCTTCCTCTACAAGCCATACCTTTTTTAAAAAAAGAAAAATAAATGCCATGTTTTACTTTTCAATTATTATGGTATTGAAAATGGTTTTGAAATTGTTTTTATTATATCAATGTGTTGTATTTATATCTTGTTATTAAAATGTGGAAATGTTATGTTTCCTTTATGCATGTTTTATGTGATATGATTATGTTATGGTTTATGATATGTTTAAACCCGTTCATATGAGGAATTCATTGGACATAATAAGTGACGGGTGGAGCCCGCTATAGCTCATCGATGCATCGGTAGGTCTCATGAGACAAACTAGTGTCTTGGCACGAGGCCTTGACAAAATCTTATTTGTGGTCTTGGCACGAGGCCTTGGATACATGGTTATGATAGTCTGGCATTATGCATTCCATCATTATGAAAGTGGTTATTGATATTTCATGTGATTATTCGACTAGTAGAATATCCATGTGAGTAAGTAAATGGCATTATTTCATTTTACTTTTGCCATATTATGCTAAAATTCAAGTTTAAAAGGCCTTTGCTTTAGTTATACATTGCCTTAAATGTTAATGTTTATTTATGAACGCATCTGCAAGATTGTTATCCTTACTGAGCATTTGAGCTCACCCCTTTCAATGTTTTAATATTTTCCAGGATGTGAAGAAGTATTATATGAATGACCTATAGGGATATTCAGAAGAGGATATGAGTGTGGACTATGAAGACTTTGTTATTAGTTTTTCTCTCTATGATGTAATGTAACATTTATTAATGTATCTAGTGTTTCCAAGGATACTAAACTAATCGGTCTTTCGATACTTGATCTTTTGTGAACATGCCAATGTTACGAAGTAAGGCACCGACTCCAGGTAACTGGGGTCGGGGCGTTACAGTTGGTATCAGAGGCAGTTTAGTACTAACCTTGAAATCTAGATTTATATAAACTCTGATTAGAGCACATTTCCCAAAGATAGTTTTTGGGGATTAGTATAGAATAAATTCCTAGAATTTTGGTATTATAGAGATTTTGTGAGTTTTCTGAGAAATACATCCCTGTCTGGATATGAGCAGGTAAAGGCGGCTTTGGCACAGATGTACCTTGGGGTAAAACCCGAAATCACCGCTTTGAGCAAGACTCAAACGGGAACTGGTGCACGACAACGGGCCTTGCTGCACTCTTGGTTACGATGTTCCCGGGGGATATGCTTAGGATAATTCTCGTTTTCTTTACAAACCACTATAATGGGTTATGAGTATATACTTCCTCAAAGAAAACATTTTTATGATTATGGATTATATACCAAAATAGTTCAATTTATGTTAAGTATTTTATAAGTATGGATTTATGTATTTTGATTCATAAACTAATCTAGTTTATGCCATTGTTTAGAAATGGTGCCTAGTGGAAGGAATTGAAACCGTATCAATGCACGCACTCCGTGTAGGGATTGCCCTCCTGCTCAAGATAATTATTATGGAGCTGGAGATACAACTGGTGCTGATCAACTTATTACCATACTGGGACAACTCACTCAGGTTATGAATAATAACCTTACTCGTATGGACCACCTTGACCCACAACGTGGAGGATATATGACAGACCGCTTCATGAGGCAACAACCGCCACCATTTAATTGGGGTACAAATCTATTAGTAGATGAGCAATGGATAAACCTCTTAGAGAAAATATTCCACGCCTTGGGGAGTAGTGAAAAGGAAAAGGTTATCATGGCAGTCTACCACCTCACTGGGGATGCAGATCAATGGTGGTCATTGATTCAAAATACAAAGGAAGATGAAGAAGTATCAAGTATGGAATGGAGAGAGTTCAATGATATTTTCTTAGAAAAATACTTTCCACATGACCATCGAGTAGATATGGAAAGGCAATTTGGGAGTCTGAGACAAAAGGAGGATGAGAATGTCGCAAAGTATGAGGCAAACATTACAAGGTTAGTGAGGTATGCCACAGATTATATACGTAACCGAAGAAGTAAGATTGATTGTTTCTTTGATGGGTTAAAACCATTTCTCCGTCGAGCATCAGCCGCACAAACCTTCTCGTCGTATGAAGATATTGTCTCATGTGCTATCAAGACGGAAAAGGAATTCTCTATGTCTTATGACAAGAAAGTAAAGCAAGATAAGAAGAGAACGGTGGAACAATAGACGGATAAAGGGAAAAAGGGAAATAAGGATTTTCCATTATGTGATAATTGTGGGAAGAATCACCCCGGTGGTTTCCTAAAAGGAATGGGAGTATGTTATAAATGTGGAGAAAAAGGTCACCAGGCTCATGATTGCAAGGGAATGAAAGAGGCTATCAATGTTGAATGCTATAATTGTAGGGAAATGGGGCATTAAGCAAATGAATGTCCTAAGAATCAGGAAAAAATACCTCAGAAAAGGCCAAGGGATCAAGGACAATCTTATGCTGTTACTATATTTGAAGTGGAATAATTTATGTATTGGTGCTTTTGGGAATAAGGATTATATTCTGATTATAAGAATAATGTGATATATTTAAGGATTGTACTACAATACTTTTTTTTTCATAAAGGTTTTAATATGATAAAGGTAATCATATTTTAAGTATGTGACAATAATAGAAACTTTACTTTGTTTGGGGAATCTGATGTTACAATTGATTTTGTAATTTAGAGACCTTTTAGAAAAAGTCTAGACAGAGGTATTTTGGATAACTATATAGGTTGGAATGGATTAAGTTGAACCTTGGATAGTATTGTTTAAGGTAAAAACATTTATGAAGATTATTTTTGGAATATTATAATACTATAGTTTTAGGAAAAGGAAAACCTGCAGGGTGGGGCATAACCCGTCGGGTCGGACAAAGCTGCAGGAATCGAACCCACAACCATAGTGTGATAGGCCTTTATTACCTACCACTAGCCTACAGGAAGTCCCTGGTTATTACAAAATAGTTTTACTAATCTAAATTGTATGTGTTAACATTTGGAACCTTATACAATTAGGATAAATAGAATATTTTTGAGTTCTATTACCTTTTAGTGTGAAAGATGGGTCTATGGTAAAAATTTATTAAAGAATGAAAGTCTACATGACAAGTATGTATATTCCCTTACGTTCTTATTAAATCTCCTAAATAAATTCCTCAACTTTATAAAAGGTAACTTAAAACAAAAACATTGTCGGTTAACTATTCCAACTGGGGATTCAATGACCGTTTAACCAATCAAAAGTTTGTGATTTTCTTATGGTTAACTTTCTCCTATTCTAGTTGTCCACAACTCTCCATCAGACCTTGATGGTTTGTTTTTCTTCCATATCCATATTTTCATAGAATCCTATTATGGGCTATCTCGGGTGACCTTTGTAATTATCTTTCATTCTTTTAAAGTTATATTTTTATTAACCTTACTTTCGATGTGGGTTTTCCACAAAGGTATTTTCTATTTTCAACCATTTATTTTCGAAGAAAAATTTCAAATTGCGAGGATGCAATTTATTGAAGGAGGGGAGAATGTAACACCCCAAGATTCCATGGTACGCTCCTCTTTGAATAATAGAGCAGCGTGTGTTGTACGCAACCTCGAGTTCTAACACACCGTGACCAATAAAAGTAGCAGTTATGAATAGTAATAACCAAATTTTGAAATTATATATATTTTATATTTCAAAATGGACTTCATTTTTGGATTCGTAATATCGAAATTGGCCTATGTTGAATTTTTGGTATTTTTCTGAGAACTTCTAATTTTTTATGAATAGTGAAAAATACATAAACACAAATTTTTTAATCAAAATAATTTATATTGATAACTTATACTATTGAGTGGTTTTAAAGTATAATTAGAATATATTTTTACTATTTTATCCAATGTTTTTCATTATAATTAATTTCACTTTGAAATTGGACATAAACAATTGTCAATCTTTTGATTGATATTATTTCATAAAACACGCTATTTGTTGTGATAGTAGGAATTAATTAGAATATTAATTAATGAAACACATATGTCTGGAATTTTGTAAAATAGACATCATTTTTGAATTCAGAATATCAATTATAGCTTAAGGTGAAATCTTGGCATTGTTCTGAAAAACGTCAATTTTTGATGAATAGTGAAACCACTAAGTGGTAGTTAAATAAATGATTTTTCGTTTAAATGAAACATTACCACTTATGTGATTTTATTTTCGAAAATACGACATACTTGGTTGTCATTATGATGTAAAATGTGGTTCAATGGGATTAAAATAATTTTTTGGTGAATAGTAACATTTAAGTTTAATTAATCACGATTAAAGGTAATTAGTGAAATTTAAGGTAAAAATAGTAGTATAAAAATATGGAATGACCTTTAAACTTGTACAACCACTATTTTATGTGTCGTGTCCAACCAAGACAATCCATGGGTCAACGTGGGGACCCCATGGAGCCACTTTGGTAGGAAAAGGATATAAATAACATTTTATTTAATGTTAAAATAAAAAGGTCACAAACAAGAGTTGTTTTACTAAAACAATTTTTAAATAGGGTTATAAAAGTCATATGTTTGACTATAAATATTCATTAGAAAGATAAAAATATTTCCTACATTATGATATTTCTTTTATAATTTTTAGACATTAAATAAATTACATTATTTATGACACCATGATGATGCAGGGATTACCTCATTAATTAACGATTTTAATAAAATTGAAGGATAATGTAAACTCTAAGCATTCCTCTTGTCCAAATCCTATTGGATGAGAATATTTCTAACCCTTATCACCTTATCATAGAAATATATAAGTGTGGGACCTCTAGAATCCGAAAAATTATTTCATAATAATGTAACATTTCAATCATTCCAAGAGTTCCCCTCCTCTCCTCTTATAAAAGGCCCCCAACTCTACCACTTTATTCACACTTTCAAGCCATTTGGCTCAGCCAACCTCTGCCCAAATACTCTCCCAACTTCCCTACCTTACTCCTAGAAGCCTCACTTTTGGCATAATTCTTCTCAAGGAAGCCTTTGGCTCAAATCACAAGAGTTACCCGATTTTAAGGTAATGTCTTCTCTTGTGTTCTTTTAATTTATTTTTCTTCTCCAACCCCCTAAAAACTTTTTATTCATTTATTTTGTAACAAACCCAGTATCCTCAATATACTAGGATTTTTTTATAAAAAGGATTTGAGCTACAATTACACACACCTACATCTAATGGTTAAAGAACATACTATTTCTGTGGATGGTGAATTTTTGCCTCACGAAACGATGATTGTTCAACACTCATATAACACCTCTAATGGTGGCCATTATGATAAAAATATTTTTATATATGATATATATTATGTTTATGTTTTCCTTATGATTTTGTATTTTTCATTTATGGCATAACATTATGGTTTCCATTATGGGTAAACACGATATTTTCATTTTAGGAAGTGCGGACAACCGCCCCCTCAAAGTGATTTGATTCGTTAATACCATATGTGGGATGTATAAGGGATGGATTAAATGGTATTATACTCTATATTATACTCTAATTATATTATACATTTATATCATTATGATTTAATTCCATTAAATACGAAATATAAATGAAAGTAGCGTTCATGCGTACGTACGACTTACCGTCTCCATGAACGGTGCATTTCATTTCTTACCTCTAAATGTTACGTAATATTATGAATGAATGTATATACTGGATATATATGATATATATGATATCTGAATAATGAATATAATTCTGGATATAATGGATATTTCACCACATGAACAACTTGTAATTATAAGAAGTTTATTTTTGACTCAAGTACCAAAGATCGACAAAACGACCGTTATTAACTTAAATAATTACATAATGTTCATAACATGGTAATAAGTGATATAGAAGGAATTAAAAACTTGAAAAAGGTTCTTAAGCAATTATAAATTAACTTTAGTTTATTATTCATGAGGTTAAAGAACGGTCGAGTCAAGACAGGACGCAAGGTAAGAAAACAACTTAACCCAATTTCCATTCTTTTGGTTAATCTCCTACATTCAAATTACATCATGATATTATTATGTCTTATCTTGTATTTTTACTTTCTTTATGTGTAATTATAGTGAATACACATAATAGATCTATTTTATTCAAAAAAAAAAGATCTTTGTATGGGACTTCGTCTCAATCTCCTTTCATTGAGGCATATTTTGTTTTATACACAACCTTCTTTTATACGGTGTATAAACCCCTTTGAATTTTATGTTTATTCAAAAGGAATATTTTTATACAAACTGTTTAATAAATGAAAAAAGGGAATTTTTTTGTCATACGTACGCGGGGACAACGACTTCTCCGCCGCCGTGACCATTATTTGAGTTTTAGCTTCCTCTACAAGCCATACATTTTTTTAAAAGAAAAATAAATACCATGTTTTACTTTTCTTTTATTATGGTATTGAAAATGGTTTTGAAAGTGTTTTTATTATATCAATGTGTTGTAATTATATATTGTGATTGAAATTTGGAAATGTTATGTTTCCTTTATGCGTGTTTTATGTGATACAATTATGTTATGGTTTATGATATGTTTAAAACTATTCATATGAGGAATGCATTGGACTTAATAAGTGATGGGTGGAGCCCGCTATAGCTCCTCGATGCATCGGTAGGTCTCATGAGACAAACTAGTGTCTTGGCACGAGTCCTTGAAAAAAATCATATTTGTGGTCTTGGTACGAGGCCTTGGCTACATGGTTATGATAGTCTGGATTATGCATTCCATCATTATGAAAGTGGTTATTGATATTTCATGTGATTATTCGACTAGTAGAATATCCATGTGAGTAAGTAAATGGCATTATTTCATTTTACTTTTGCAAAATTATCCTAAAGTTCAAGTTTAAAAGGCCTTTGTTTTAGTTATACATTTCCTTAAATATTAATGTTTATTTATGAAATCTTCAGCAATATTGCTATCCTAACTGAGCATCTGAGCTCACCCCTTTCAATGTTTTAATATTGTCCAGGATGTGATGAAGTATTTTATGAATGACCTACAGGGATAGTCAGAAGAGGATATGAGTGTGGACTATGAATACTTTGTTATTAGTTTTTCTCTCTACGATGTAATGTAACATTTATGAATGTATCTAGTGTTTCCAAGGCTACTAAACTAATCGGTCTTTCGAGACATGATATTTTGTTATCATGCCAATGTTACGAAGTAATGCACCGACTCCGGGTAACTGGGGTCGGGGCGTTACATAAATTTTCATGTGGGTGAGACTTTATAAAAACCCACTAGTGAATGTGGAAACCCACCAAATTAGTTTTTTTTTCAAAAGTGTTTTGAGAAGAAAAATTGTTTCCTTTGTTTATAAATCAATGGTTAGGTAGATATTTTTTTCGACGTCTTAGAATTTTTGTTTATTAGGTAAGCTTTTTAGGGATCTATAAGTTATACTATTTTTTTATCTTGAGATGAGATCTTGTTGGTGCTCAGTTTTGGAGTAATGTTCATTGGGTTTCTAAAGATGTGTTGGATCTTGTGATGTGGCCATGGATAGTTCTCCAATGGAAAACATTCCTATTGATCAACCTAATGATTTATTTCAAATGTAAAATCCACTTCTTATGATGATGCCTCAGCCTGTTTATTAGAATAGAGAGTTTTTTGGGATCGATTTAAAGTGCTTCTATGTTGTGATAATTCTTTTGGACATAGTAGTGGTGTTAGGTGATATTGATGTGTTTCTTCGTATTCCTTGTACATTCTCCTCCTCATTTAGTGTGAGATAGAATTTTGATATGTATCTATGACTTCCTACTTATATGAAGGTGTTTTGTTGAGCATGTGGGTTTTTCTGAGTGGTGTGATCCTTAACACCTAACTACGGTGAAACAGATGCCTCAAGAATCAGGGCTCTAGCCATATGCCTCAGTGTAAAGCTTTTCACGTAGTCATGAAATTTCCAGAGGTGTGGGGAGCATGACCAGGCTCCTGCCTCCACCATTAGTGTATGGTATTTTCTATTTCTCTATTGTGGTTTCTCATTTATGTGAATTTAACTTTTTCACAACAATTGTGGTGGACTTACCCCTCACACACATTGTCTATGGCTATGCCGTCATGGATGTAGGATTTTTATCAATGTCCCTATACGGACTGCCTTTGAAAATTGGGAATGGTCATGGTGTTTCCAATTTGTGGGTTTAGAGTGATGGGTCGTTTATTTTTTTTCTTTTGTGGTTTCAGTGGCATAATTATTGGGTCCCTTTCCCTCCACTCCCCAAGTGGTGTGGGTCCAGATTAGTGCCAAAAGTGTTGGCCCATTTTTTATCCCCTCCATTACAGAGTGGGTTGTTTAGATGTTTATGTTGTAACCCTATTAACATGGGTTGGTAGGTTTTTGTGGGAGAGTTTTGGTGTATTTTTATAAGTGATTCCCAATTCTGGTTATTATTGAATTCTTGTTTGTTTGTTCCATGTTGGGTTCTAATTGTGGGGAGACCCACCATGGGACTCATTGATTATTTCTTTTTAAGAACTTATCTAGTGCTAGTTTTCTCTTAATGGTGGGGATTCCATTCTGTAATCCAATGGAATCTTTGGTTTTAGTTCATTCTCTTTGTTTTGGAGGATTTTTTGGTTCATTAGTAGAAGTCTCAACAACCGGGTTCTTGGTTTGGTTGTGGAGGTAGTGACTCGTCCTTTTGGTTGATTCTCGGGAAGTGGTTGAGAATTGGTGTTTTTTTGGGGTAAGAGAATTATGTTCCATTAATAGTTAATGGTGTGTCATTGGATTAGGTGGCTGGACCATATTGATAAATAATACTTAGGTGTTGATCAATCATCTTGAATGTTCTATGGCTTTCTAGGAGCGAAATGCTTTAATGGTTGTGAGAATTGTCACACCCATTTTTTTCTTTTCATGTCATGGTTTTGATCTGGTTCATTGAAAAATCTCTATTTTTTTCTTGGGTGTTGGTTGAGATTAATTTTTACTTTTGAACTAGCATATATATCTAATAACCCTAATTTTAGTTCCCCATTTATTGTTTAAGATTTTTTGGAGAGAGGGTTGTTATTCAATGATTTCGGCCAACCGTAAGCCCATTTCCTGTTTTAAAAACCCAATTTGTTTCTTTTATAACTCCTATTTTTCACCATTATTCACTGATTCCACTTCATATGTTGCCTAAAATTACATATTCAAACCACAATATCCTTTTTGACCCCTTAATAATTCATAATCATAGTGAATTTGTGTTACTTATTTAGGTATTGGGCCAACCAATGGGCCCATTTCCAGTTATAAAAAAATAAATTATTTCTTTTATATCATTTCAATTTTTAATTTTTTTAGGTTATTCCACCTCCAAATACAACCCAAAATACCTATACTTACCCCCAATATCTATTTTACCTCTTTGGAGCTCATTTTCATCACATATTAGGGAGAAATTTCTCAGGTTTCCTCAAAATGTACCAAACGGATAAGGTAAATTTTTTCATCTATAACTCATTCAATTTGAACTATTTTTTCCACAAATCTTCTTTACCTAGTTCTTAATGTCCTTTTTAGTCTCTCCAATATGTTACAAGACACGAAATTTTCTCTAATGGTGCATATCTAATGGAATACGAAGAGTTTTCTTGGGCGAAAGGTGAGATTCCTTCTCCTTTCTCCTCCCTCTTCCTCCTCCTTTCATTATTTCTTGGTGTTATATTCTCCCTAGTCATGTTATACCTAGGGTTATGTAAAACCATGATTTTTTATTGGGGTTTTGTTCGTTTTGGGCTGTTTTTCATAGGTTTAGGGTTTATATTCCCTCAGATGGAGATATTGATTGTGCGTTTTTATTACGCCAAGGATTTGAGGTAGGACATCCCTAACACATGCCTTTAACATTTCATTTTCATCATTTTATTATATTTCACATATAATATACAGTTTTATAATTTTTTTTCATCCTTTGGATAATTTTATTGGTGTTAAAAATGGTTTTTTAATCCTTGTTTTGTGAAAGGTAGAGTTGTTTTGTTATAAAAGTGAACAAAAAGTGTTTGTTTAAATGTTCTACTATCTTTTTCAACTACTTTGTGAGATTTAAAACTTTTTTATGGTATTTTTAATATTTTACCATATCTTGTATAAAATATGGCATGAAATTGGTGTTTTATTCCTTGTCAATTGCTTAAAATAAATAGTTTTGTTTAAAAGGGCAAGTCATGTGTTCGGTAAATTGCTCTGTTGGATTTTATGTATTTTTTTGATTTAAAAATTATTTGTTTTGATTTATAAATTTATTAGAAGAATTGTAAATTGTATTTTGTGTCCTCGTATGTATTTCAAATTTGTATTTGGTTTTACAACCAAATGGGTTTTGGTTTACAACCTGTTTTGGCCCGAGTTGTCGGAAAATGGCTAATTTCACATCCTTATAAAAATTGTCGTGTTTTGAATATGTAACCTGAATGTTTTAAGGGATTTATGAATTTGTTTTTCTTATGTATTTTTTTTACACACCTCATTAAGAAAATTTAAATGCATACCTTTGTCAAATGCTAATTTTGAGAAAGGCTTAAAGGCCCGTTTTCTATTTGTTTTTTTTATAAAAATTGTTTACATGTGTATTTCATGTTCTATCATTTAGGGGAACATTATAGTCCATGAAAATGATTTACTAGTTCTTGTTGGTGCAACCAAATCTGGGTTGTTATGTTATTGATGAGATTGTGTCCTTAAAATATCATTTTTGAATAGATTTTATGTGCAAGGCTAGTTACACTCCTTTAAATTGTTTTAGGAATCTTCTTAGTGGTTTATTGATTCGTGGAAGAAATGTGAATCATGTTTGCGGGATGATTGTGTGTTTATGGTTTTATAATTTATTTTTTATGTATAAAGAGTATTTTATATTATGTGTAACTTTATTGAGAACTAAAGGGAATATTGAGTATCTAGGTGGGCGGAGGTATACTAATATGCTAGTTATTCTGTGGGGTTTGGCCCCTATTTCACATAGAATGTTTGACGATGACAACACTTACTAAACTATGATGATGATGTTGATGGGGGACCTCTAGGTTATGGGTATACTCCCTAATAGTGGGTCGTGTGTATGAGAACGAATATTTATTATGGTTACTACAACCAAGATACGAGGTACTAGGGGCTAACAACTAACTAGTGCCTAGGAGAGTTCTAGTGACTTATGCTCATTGGCAATTTTGTTCTCACCATCAGCATATGATGTGTTTCATCAGTAAATTCCGTAGTTTTCCTTATTTATTTAAAAGTGTACATTGTTTAAAATAGTTCTCTTGAAAACTAGTTTTATTTTGAAGTTTCACTTCATTGAAAAATTTTACTAGCATTCTTGTTTATAAAACATGAAAGTTTTTGTATGGTAATTTTTTTATAGCATGGGACCTCATTTGGAAAACATACCTTTATATTTGTATTTAATACTTGAAATTGATGTTTCTTTTATTTTAAAGGATATGAAATGGGTAGAGAATATTAGGCTGACCTACTGAGTTTTAATACTCATGCCGATAGTCTTCTTTTATTTTTTTCCCATGTACAGGTTACAACTTGAGTTCAACCTCCTTGGGAGATGTTTGATCATTGTGTTGGAGGGTGACCAGCGGGTTCACAAGGAGTTAGTTGGTTATCGGGTTTGGTCAGTTGAGTTGTACTTTTAGTTTTTGGTACAAATAATGTTCAGTTCTATTTTTATATAAATGTATTTGGGGTTGTCAATTTCTTTCCACTGTTTGTTTGATCGATTATATATGGGTGTAATAGTTACCTTGATTACTCTATTGACGCCATTGGTTCTTGTCCGAATCCCGAGAGGATCGGGAATGCCTCCCAGGACTTGTCATGGCCTGGCCTAGTGGACCGGTTCAGGGTCGACTCCGGCTGGTTCATGAAATTATTATTACTTATATTGTTAACAATATTATTGTTTAGAGAATATTAATATATAGCTATATTTATTCATAAAAATCAATAGCGTACTTTTTCATTCCTATAATATATATGTATGTACGTTTATTATAAATGTATTTATATTATTTTAAAATCAATCAAATTGGATTATCTTTAATAATAATCATTGAAAAACAATTACTACCACAAAACATTCCCTTTATAGTAAAATTATAATGATTAATTAATTTAACAAATTTTTGGCTAATATAGGAATCAAGGTAATATAATTCATTTGTAGAATAATATAAAAAAATTAATAGTATATCTAATGAGTCCAAAATTTAAATTTAATTCAATTATATTACACACCTTTAGTTTACTAAAGAATATTATAGAAAGTTATATTGAAAATTTTATATCCATCACAGATAGAATTAAACATAAAAATATTTCAATGATTATATTTTATTTATTAGTATCTATTGTCACCCCATATCCTTTCTTGAGTCTCTTTGTTCCATAAGAACTTATAGTGTTCTCTGTATTTATATATTCTATATAATATCTCATGATAATCTTCATTAAATACTTATAATATGATATAAATCTCTTATCAGCTTATTATGGAATATATAGACATAAAATGATACCCAACTCTCCTTGAGAGAAATAAATTATTTTCAATTTATGTAAATAAAATTATACTTATTAATCATAAATTTTTTTATTTTGATACATGTAATTTACATATAGATTATAAAATTAAGGTGATTTGGTTTTTAAAATGTGCATTTATTCATAAATTCATAAATCTTAACCATTCATTGAATGAAAATTTTTATCATTGATTTTTTTTCACAATTGAAACATTTTACTTATTAATATGTAAATTTTATCTTCTAATTGTATTTATTTCATATAAAACCATTTTTTAATTTCATTTTGAAATTTTATATGAAATTTTATTTTTGAAATAGTTTTAATAGTTTCAGTTTTTGAATTTATATTTTCAATGTTACATGGTTTTTTATATTAACAAGTATGAATTTATTTATTTTAATATTTCACAAGGGATAAAGTGATTTGAAAATATTTCATGGAAATAAATTAGAACTTTTTTCTAATAAAGAATATTTAATTGAATTCCATGTTGATATATAATATTTTAGATATTTAGTAAAATATTTGTCACTTTGAAATGATTAGAGATACATAGTAAGTAATATGAATTCTCTATAGGATTTATGGTATATAATATCCCATTAATTTTCAAATTTGGTAATGTGATCAAATTCATTTTAACTTCCCTAACATTGATTACTCTACTGTAAACAGATTGGTTCATTCCAAGACCTCAGCAATTCCTCCCTATATGGATAAGCCCAACGACAAGCAATGAGGGTCTATGTTGTTAGAGTGGGGATAATATATTTTCATCTCAATGTAAAATAAACCTAATTATATTATGTGATCTACCATCACATATCCCCATAAAATATTATGAAAATCAATCAGAAAAAAAGTAATATTCACATGATACATCAAAATGGACAATATGACATGTCAAATGAGTTAGGTATAAATTAATGCTATGTCACATGGTTTGACTTTATATATCCCTAAAAATATACGTAAACAAAATATTCACCTCCATGTTTGAATCCCCTCATATGGTCTTAACATCTAACACTACCCATGTTATTTTTTTTCCAAGAATTCAACATTAGTCATTTTCATTCCTAATAATTACAATTATCTTGTCTAAAAATATATCACAGTGTTAGATCCACCCTTGTAGTGGGTGAGTTTAACTCAGCTGGTCACCATCAAAGGTTCTCGTATCATAACGTGTAAATACATTGTTTGTACAATGTGTTATATCCAAAATAATAAAATTTTCATTAAATGTTTAATAAAAACATTGATCCTTGGGTTCTAATGTAACTGTACGGATTTACTATAATAGCTTTTTCCAATATCTAATGTCTCTTATAATAATACAAAAATAACTTGGATAAATAGTTCCCGACATTGTGTGTCATCAAATTATTCTATATTTGTAGAATAGATCCTATAAATTAATATAATCAAAATAGCATAATAATGGAGAACAACACTAACCTCAAAACACCATCAATATATAATAAAATGGGTTTTATAGAGCATGAACTATATATCTCCATATATCATATGTTATTCATTGGATACGAAGATTACCTAGTATAGCTCTATAAAACAGAATTTTTGTGGTGTTTCAAACCCCAAATAATATATGACAATATAAAGTAACTCATTGGTGGGGGGGGGGGGGGTTGTGGCCCATTAAGTAAATATACATATACCAAAAACATTTTGGGATGAAAATATATTTCAAAATATCTCAATAAAACATAATTCATTAGGATTATACACAATCTACTCAATATATCTCGATATAATTTATTTCATAGAGGGAAATCGAAACCAATTGATATATCTCCCGATAAATTTACACATACAACACCTATGGGGAAGATTATCTCACCCATAACATGACCTACCATACTCAACCTATGTGTTATCCCTTTTCTTGAACCATTTATACATTTCTTGTTTTTCCTCTCATGAACATAACCTATTTCCACAACCAACTTACATTATAGACTACAAAAGACTCTCCAGTCCCCAATGTGTCATAATTACCTTCAATACCTAAAAGGGTTCTTCTATCTCATTCCATAGTCTATGGAAAAAAACACTAACCTAATATGGTACATCATCTGTCAATATATCTACTCTCATGATAGGGCCTAATCAGCCTCATATAAAATCCCATATATATAATACAAAATGTAGTGGTGTTAGAAATAGTGTATTAAAACCAATTTCCTATATATAGATTACAAATATATTCAACGAAAGGGATAATAGTAAAATATCTTATTACTCGACTTTAATGTAATAATGTCATAGAGTTTCCATTTCATTGAATATGTGACTTTAAATGTTTGTTAGTTTTGTCCTCTAAGAGGCATCTCTTTTCTTCTCGTGGAAGCTAGGGTTTTCCTTCGATTTTGTTTTCTTGCCTCCTCTGGCATGGCTCCGTCTCAATGTCAGCTTCCTCTGGATCGTCTCGTTGACAGAGTGGCTTGGTGGCTCCTGGCTTGGTGTGACTTTGTCATCAACATCATCCTCGGCGACGATGTGGATCATTGTGGCGTTGAATTTCGGGCATGGATCGGCGTCGCTTGGCATGGCGTTGGCTTCTTGATCTTGGTGACAAGGTGTAGCTCAACGATGGCTCTGACATCACTTCTAGTGAGGCTCATCGATGGATCCGAAGTGGCTCGGAGGGGGGGAGGTTTTGTATTTCGTCATTTCCTTGAGTTTTTTTGTAGGTTTTGGCATAGATCTGATGTTTTTATTGTTGGAGGATTCATTGGTGTTCTTGCTGCGTCACTATTGGCGGAGTTTCCCTATCCCTCATTGGCCCCTCCCACTTCGTGTGGTTCGTCTATTTTGGAAATCGGTGGGGGGTATTCCGTGATTTTGTTCTGTTCGTCTCCATCCTAGAGTAGCGTTGCTGGCTCAGTCCTGCTTGGATCCCCTAAACAGCAATAGACCCTCCATGTGCTTTCAGGTCATCTAGTCATGGGCGACGTTGACATGGATTCACACTCTTTGGTTCTTCATCCTTTCCGGGTTGTTGCAGCTATGGAGTTGGAGTGTGCATTTTGGTGCGGTAGGGTTGCTTTGGTTACCAAAATAGTTCATCATCTTTGGAGTGCAGTGTGTGATTTAGGTTCTCTAATGGGTTTTTTTGTTGGTTTTTGTTGAATTATTCCATTGATGACTTGAAGAGATTGAGTATTTTGGCCCTGTGGTTTGTGATTTAAGGGTCAATACTATTTTAACATCAAGGGGACGCTTCATAAGAGATTTAGAGCAGTGAGTTTTCATATGATCACTGCTATCAAATATGGATGTTTGAGAGAGTATGGAAATTTCTATCGGTACCAGGCTCGTGCATCCTTGCCCGAGACAGCTATCCGAGCAGCAATGATAAGATATAAAATTGGTAATATGAATTTTTTTCATGTTGGGGAGGGGTGTTTATTTGTTTTCTTGATCTAGAATGGGCCTTTTAATTTTGTACCATAGAGATTTTATGTTTTTTAATTCTTGAAGTCTTGTTGGGTTCCCCCTCACCCCTTAAAAGGGGCCTATTTTTTAATAAAAATTAATTTTCAGTCATTGACTATGCCATAGTAAGTCACTTTAATGATGAGATTCTTGAAATTATAAGACAATATTTCTAAATATTGTACTATGACAGGATAATATTATGTGATGGAACACAAAATATACTTCCAATTAGGCGTGAGTACTCATATGTGTTTGAGGCTTCCTCGCACGAAGTTAACACTTGGTAATCACCCATACAGTAGATTATGAGTACATTTTAGCCAACATGAATTAAATATGTTTTCATGTAATTAGATATTCATGTATACGAGCATGTGTGATGGCCCTTGTACTTTAATATTATTAATAATACATGTCATGAATCATGCCATTTGATTTATTTCCATAAACATTGATGACATATGATCATAGTGATGATGATTATTTTGTGTGTATCAAAAATGATTTGTGATTAATGAATAAGACAAGGAATGATTTTCCATCAAATAATAATGGAATTAGAAATCAAAACCCTTTAATTGATATACAACTATCAAATAAAATTGTATCATCTTGGTGTATCTATTATTTAATTTTAGTTATTCAAAAGAGACTTATCAAGCATATTGTTTTTTAAAATGAGTGTGAAACCCGCTTGATGAGATTTCGCAACAAATGGATTACATTACATTGTGACTATTAACTAGTGGTTATTTTAATTTACTAATATTCTTTTTTCATGGGAACCATAACCCATTGGTATAAAATAGTCAAGGACACAATGCATGTCCACCTAATTATACGGATGAAGTGGCCTTGAGGGGAACATACAATTATTTTTCACAGATATTAGTTGACTATAATTTATAATTTACAATTGGAATACATATTATTCTATAGAATGCGAAGTAATAAATTTTATGGTTATATAAATTAATCAAAAATATTAAATACATATTTATTCATTAGGTAATTATTTATTTAAATGAATATATAATACTAATTTTTCTATTATTATTTTCAAGACAGAAAATAATTATTTACATATTAAATAAATATTTTATTAAAAAATGAAAATATATTAAAAAAATATTTATTCATCAAACTGTTATTAGAATTTTTATTTAGTTATTTATTGAATGAATAATATTTATTATATCATTATTGTGAAGATTATTAAATTTTGAGATGGATGATAAAAAATATTTTTTCCGATGAAATATATTTATTTACATGATATTAAAATATTTATTTATCCTTGTCCGAGTCTTCACATACCATAAAATAAAATAATATTACTATTTTATTACATGGAATATTCTTCCTTTTTTGTTTAATATCTTGTTGAGGTGGTTTTTGACATTATTTGAATATTTATACTTGTCCATTGTTTTGTAAATAGACTGCAATCTCATTGTGGAAAGAGGTTAAATATTATGATCAATTATTTAATCAAAAGATATCCCCCTCCACATTACACTAAAGACTGATAAATTAATATTTATTTATTCAAGCCCGATGGAATGTGAATTTATTAATGAATATAACACAATATTTTAAATTAGTCCTTCTAGCACCCTATTTTTCACTGGTACTTCTGAATTAATGAGAGAGTACATTTGGGTAACTAGAACTTTTTCTCTACTAATGGTCATCATGATGAAAAGATGAAACAAAAATCAGGTTCGAATGATGAAAACCATCAATGATAGAAGATATTAAAAATGATGTATCGTTTCTTCTTGGGTTTTTAATTTAATTACAAGTAATCATGAATGAATCCACTCTTTATTTTGGTAAAATCACCTTTAAATATTCTTAAAAAATTATTCAATGTTCATGGTATTAATCGTTATATAAATTTATAAATATCTATTGAATCCAAAAAAACAAGTTGAACAAAGACCCAATAGGAAAATCCACTACATCCTCAACCTAGAAGTGGTATTAGACCTATTACATTAAATTTATAATTATGAAAATATTTATTACCATTATATGTATTTAATTTTTGTTTTCGTTTAATGAAATTCATTCATGAATATTATTTTTCACATCATTTCATCCCCACATTGTTTCTATTGTGAAAAATCTATACATAGTTAGAAATTATTGATGGACATTATAAGATCCCACTAAGATCTTACAAATATTTTGACAATATAACACAGGATTACACGGCCTGCAATTGGAGTATAGTCTATGTATCCCATTTCAATATAGTATTGCATAATGAAAATTAATTCATCGCACTATTTAATGATGGACACATTGTGTATTAAATTATCAGTTTATTGACTGAGTTTGGAAGGAACATAGAATGTGAGACAATACACCATATAACTAGGTTACAGACTATGTAGTCTATATATTTTCATGGTGGAAAATACATAGTCAAATATGTGTCGAGTAATTGTTTCATGACATGTAAGGACATGAAGTCATCTACCAAGGTTGTTACATAGCGTGTTCTTGTTTTACAAGAAGTAAGCCCTATATATGTGCAGATATAAACACACACCACGTCCCTATGTGTGTATCATTGATATAAAATGAGGTATATTCACATTATTTATCTATATTTATACATAGTGTACAAATAATATTTATATAGAAAAGTACAATTAATTTATTATTTTTAAACCTCACCATTATATGTTTTTAGTTTCATTTATTAACCCATTAATTCCATATGAGATATTTTATATGACATTATATATTATATTATCATCGACATAAAAATATGATCTACATATGATTTATAGTCATAATAAGTAAACTAATATTCACAAATTGAAAAAATGATATGATAAATTAATTATCATGATTCCATCTATAAATCATTCCCACTTATTTCCCATGAAAATACATAATAAAATTGTTCTGGTATATCCTACAATATTAGACTATATAAAATCTCAACACATTACCAGTTGTTCAGACATATACACAATAGAATGGTTCTAACTACAATCTCTATACTTATATTATAAAATTTTAAATAATATTAAATAATATTATTTATTTAAAATCATTGCTAATGATTTTATCAAGGAAATAATATATGGATATTATAATATAATGAATTAATTGATTAATTACATATTCTATAGGATTAATTCATAATTATTTTATCAATATTAAATAACAAATGAATATGCTTTATATGAAGTTATATTAGATGTGTATCCAATGTATAAGTGTAAGATCATGATATTAGGATGACATGTGTATGTGTATGGTTTCATTTAAATAAAAAAATGCATTGGTTTTGGTAAATGTTTTATTAAATTGATTTAATTGATGGTAATTGATTCATCCATCCCTTCTAATTTTATATTACAAAATATTCCCATTCCTTTATAATATAAATAACCTTTTGGATACCTTCACTAGCAAGAAATGTAAAAGAATTTTAATTCCGAAGATCAATGAATCATGGAGTTAGGTTAATTTGTATCCATGTAGAGACTTACCTAGTAGATATATAGGAATGTGTTGGATTTTTATAACTCAAGAATCGATTGTCTCATTGAATTGTCCCCTATAAATTTATGGATTTTTTATTATTAACACAACAATAAAAAACAAACAATTGATGCTCATGATCGTGACATGTTTTTTTTATTATTTATATTTTGGATTCATTAATAATTTTATATAGTCAATATCATGATAATTTTATAAAATGAATTAATATGTAAATATATTAAAAAAATGAAACGATTGTGTGTAAAAATTTTACCATGTACATGGTTATCACAAAGGTAAAATTCACTTACCATTTACAATACATGTAAATATATAAAATATGACGTCTTATGCATAAGAATAAAAATCCTTCATGAAAATATTATCTGGCTGAGAAACCCATTATCTAAGGAAATATGACCCCATAATTCAGGTTTCAATTCCATACATCATTGAAGGTACATTGATTTATTCAAACATCAATAAAATTGTGGTTCGACAAAAAAAATCATGTATTAGATTTGATGACCTTATTAAAATTTAATTTCAGTGGAAAATATTGGTGAAATAAAAATACTGATTTCTATATCGAAGAGTTCACTCAATATACTAAGAAACTATATGAACATAGTAATAAATACAACCTTCCTAAATACTATATACTTTTTAAGTCCTTCTTTAGATTATAAGAAGGTAAATATGGTTTCTAACCTCTATAATGATCATGTGAAGGTATAGAAAAAGTTTAATAGTGAGGTCACTAACACATGATAAAATATTAGTTGAATTATTGAAATTAAAATTATTATGTCTCATATGATTTATTATCATGGAATTTACTAATAATTTTATCATTATTTATTAAAAAATAATTAATTTTTAACAACTACATTATCCATGTGGTCATTTATAGAGAAAGACCATATACTAATTGTATTGACTTATAGTAATTTTTAGTCCATTATGGGTATTTTTATTCTATGAATGATAATCGTACATGATATAATTGAAAATCACTACTCTAACTTCTAGGAAGGTGACTAGAGAGAAGTTAACTATATATGCAAAACACCTTAATGTTGTTCTAGATGTACAATATTTTATTGTTACATCTATTTTTCAAGAACTCGTTAGTTTTCTTGAGAACATGTATATTTTCATCATGTTATATCTTCTCTATGATCATTATTAGTAGAGATCCATACTGAAATGTTTTTAAATATTTGATGTTCTATTCAAAATAACTTGTAGAAAGTGGACCAGATGAGACTCATGTAGTAAAAAACCTTAACTACATTGATCAATTATAATTTCAAATGATTAAGCATCCAAATGAACTATTGAAAAGTCTCATTATTTCAAAGATCAATTATTTATTCTCTAGTATTTTGATGCATTTTAATATGAATAAATCAAAAAAGTCAATTATAAATATCCCAACTTTACATAGTCCAGTATAAATGCATATAAAGAATGAAAATCCATATATTATTATCTTTAATTAGAGGAAAAGAAATGTGATGTGCTCTAAGATGCACCCCAAGTTTAAGACCTTCCATGGAGATGATGATCAAGGGGTATAAAAGGTAAAACGAAGTTATATATCATGAATATGGTATTGTGGTTAAATGGAAGGAAAGTTACTCATGGAAAAATTAAATTGTAGAAGCTTCTTATGCATTAGTTTTCGAGTGAAATATATGTTTTTATATAAATTTTGTATTATATAGTGCATGTGTCTCTCACATAAGTATTTTTAAAAAGTAACCAAATATATTTCATTGTATTTATCATGGTGAGGTCAATATATGAGTAGCCAACCGATCTATAAATTTTTGGTTTATACATTTTAAACAACCATATTATGTTGTAAAAGGAGATGAAATTGATTCAGAAATAACTTTTCTATGTTGTGCTAGTTTTAAAAAAAATATATTTTCATTTGTACATTGGATTCAGTTGAATTTTTTTAAAATTTTCAAAAAATGATTATTATTTTGTAAATAAAGTATTTGATATTGTAAATCATAGTTGAAAAAAATACATTATGTGTTAAAATAAAAAAAAATTAATGAAAATAGATCCCAGTGAGCATTTAATAAAAACTACTAAATCATCAAAAAAATGTTTTTTAATTTAATAATGTGAAACCAAATTACACTAGGATGTTATTTTTTATTAATTTTAACTAAAACCACCTAGTTTAAATCATGTTTTTTGCATGCAAAATGACCAAAAAATTATTTAGGGTAATAGGTGAAAGGTCCACTAAGATTCTTTGGTTTCATCATATGGATGATTGCGGTCTATTTCGAGTTGAAGTCAGGGGTGAGTACTCATACATCATAACATTTATGGATTAATTTTATCGATATTGATATATCAATTTAATTACAAATAATAAAAACTCCTTTGATAGATTCAGGGAATATAATAATGAATTTCATAACTATTATGGTAATAATATTAAGAAACCCCACTCAAAATTCATTTATAAATATTATAATTAATGCATAATTTAATATTTATTAGAGTTTAAGATTATATCAAATTCAAAATTATTACTCTCGATAATATAATAGTGGTTTTGAACGTGGGAACCATTCCATGAAATACATTTTGAGATAAATGAAGAGTCATGTGAGTATTCTATTGTTCATTTGGGGATAGACATTATGGATATTAAAACCCACACTAAAACATGTTACAACTAAAGAAACAAATGGTATTCCATAGGAACACTAGAGTGGAAGGAAACCTTCATTGGGGAATTTATGATTATATGATTGTGATGAATTTTTTAATCACATTTTAAGAAAAAAAATTATCCAATGTTGTTAAGTGTATATTTATTAATTATCCTAGGGAAACAAGAGGATATTACCAAAAATATCCTTTAAATAAGAATTATGTGGTTAATATATATCCCATAATTCATTAAATGGATTAAAGATCAAAACATGTTTTTCGAGTTATATAGAGGCCAATAATTAAAAATATCAAGATATAAATTAGTTTGAAAATTAAAAAATTCCCCTATGATCCTTGGAAGAGGATGTTACAAATTCCCAGCACCTTTGTATAATTATAGGATCAACAAAAAACAATAATGATATGGTTTTATTATCCTATTGTATGATTACTAATTATTAATTTATAATAATTACCTTATAAGATTTAAGAAAAATGTTTATAGCATAGAGTATACGAAATAGAATGAATCATTGAATTTTAAAAAGATTTCTTGATATTAAAACCTGGTATTTATTTTGATAAATCCTATATTTTATTTAAGGACCATTTTTTACTTGGGTATTGAATATGAAACAAGACAATTATGGTCATCTCCACACCTATAAGGCTATAATGGCCACAAAAGTGTTAAAAAAATTCAAGACATTGATTGGGATGAATCCTTTTAAAATATATCTATTATTAAATCCATTAGAATTATACATTTCAAAGTGGAATTAAATTACTATGATATTTTCAATATGGTATTCAAAAAATCATCCTTTAATTAGAAATTATATTAATATTTCTACATGACACAATTACAGGTGTATGTGTCTCTAAAAGATTATAACTTGTTATGAAAGTTTCACATATCTATTTATGGAAATAAATTAATCAACATCTCATTGAACATTAATTTTTATGAATCCTTAAAGGTATATTCTTTAAATAATAATGAATGGGAGGATTTTTTATATACGTTATTTAGTTGGATTGTGATCATTTTCTAAAAATATTTTTTGATGAAAAATAATCATTGGAAATGAAATTGTTGTCCTATAGTATATTAAATCATTCTTAGAATCTTCCACATCCATGCAGGACATATGTGAAGGAAAATGTATTCTTAGGATCTATATCCACCATGATGGATCTATTAGGACTATTAGGCTATGTCCATGGACAAACATTGACAATATATAGAATGCATTAAATATTGAGTAATATTAGAGGGAATTGTTTCAAATTTCATAGGGCATTAATATTTAGAAGAAAATGTTTCCCCCAACACATTGTAGAAGAAATAGGATATCAATGACTCTATATGAAATAGATATTTTTTTAGGAATATATGTAATTCAATATACAATTCTATATGTATATAATATTATAAGTGTGGTGAGATGATATCATGATGACCCATGTGACTACCATTGGATTCTATTCAAGATATCATTATTTATATGATGAATGTTTTGGATATTCTCTTGGTTAATAGAGGATATGTGAAAATATCCATTAAGCGATATCCATATGATAATTTCTAAATAGATCATGAAGATATGAAGTCATAATTGGATTATATCTTCACACATAATATAGTTGTGGTGAGATAAAAGATTTCAATAAAACCCATGTTCATAGATTCTACAACCAAGTCTATGTAACATTATGGATTCTAATAAGATAATGAAGTCATTTAATTTGGAAAATGTTTTGAAGCTATTGTTTTTGTTCCTTAAACTAATGACCATATCACCAGATTTTCTGAACTTACTAGTGCATTAGTTCATAAAAATGATCCCACACCCTATTAGTAGAAAAAGCTCATAAATCATAATTATCATCTGTTGAGGAATTTTTATGTGAGATGTGATTTCAATTTTAGAAGAGATATAATAGAAGACAGTGTGGAAAACAAATTAAAAATATCCTAACCTTAAAATAAAAATGACCATTCCAAGAGATATATAGTACTTAATAGAATTTCAAAATGGTTGTAGTCCAAGTTGGAGTATATTTGAATTGTTTTCATAGAAAAAACTATTTATACATTAGATATCTAATATAATTAATTATGTGGATATTAATAAAATATTTTATTAAATATTTTTCCAACATCGATGTGAAATGAATAATAAAATTTCCCAAAGTATCTATCAAATTGAAAGGGTCATATGTGTTCCCCTCTACGATGAGAACCTCAAAATACAAAAAGAGAAATATTATTAAATATTCTCTTCTAGTTAGATAAAATAAAATTCTTTGACCCATAGTATATTGAATTTCAAGTATTATCACTCATAAGTGGATGAGGCATCAACTCATGATGTTTCCACTTGGTAATTTTCAAGATGAGAGATAATGAGAATAGTGACACTAGTAGGAATTGAAAATGCTTTAATTTGGATTATTTTTTTCTCTATGAGGAGGTTTAATGATCCATATAATTTATTCCTATTAAAAAAATTTGGGTATTCATTACATTGATATATTTCCATAAACCATGATGAAATGTGATAATAAATAAGTTAGGTATGTTAGATGCATAAAGATGATCTATTCTTAATGAATCAGTTGAGAATGAAAATTTCCATTTCATATTTATGGAAGATTATATTTCATCGCATTGATTGAAATTAATCTGTCACATTATATTCCATGGTCATTTTGTAATGATGATTATATTTTTCATGGTCAAATAAAGACATATTAAGAATATAAGATGATGACATCGGTGAAAAATCTACATAATGGCATATCATGAAAAATAGATTATGTTATATAATAAGCTTTCATTTGTGGTTATTGTTATTGAGACACATAATCTTTTTCTATCGTTTCCTTTAACTATTATGTAATATCCCATTTATTCTCATTTAATTGAGGGTGGTTAGATGCTACAAGGGCTTAAGAGATATCCCCATGAGGAAAAAGGATGGAAATAAATGCCGAAGGGTTTCAAACACAAGTTGGAGACAATTTACCCTTTAAGTAATAAAAAAATTCACCCCAAAAATACATAACAAAACAAATCAATATATGATGCATGAATGAATGAAAGGTAACTTAACCACTAAATTTATATCAATACCATACAAAAGTGTATTACCACATCAGAAAATGAATATATCAACATAAATAGAGTTAAACAAATAAAGGCTCTAATAGGAACAAGACTCTATGCACTACGCTCCATGCTCCAAAATTACAAAACAACCCAAGTATCAGGAGGTGATACTAAAAAAATATGATACATTACCTTTTCCCATGTCCCGGAAGGAAACATCCTCAAAATAACTAAAGTTCTAAAGAATTGTTGATTAAAAAAACGAAGTAGGTTTTCCCCAAGGAATTCCCTTCTCACCCTAATATTACTGAATGTTTAAAAACAATTATATAAAATAGTTTATATAAAAAATTCCAAAATAGTTTACAACTAAAAATAATAATGTTCGAAAAATAATTTATAACAAAAATTATATTAGTGATATTTTGACGAATTTTCTAGCAATTCAAATTTACATAAAAGTAACCAACCAATTTTTTAAAACCATTGCTCAATATTATTTTGGAATTACTGTTCCATTATTCACTACACACCCACACATGTATTCTTGCTTGACAGTCACATACTCATGAGCAATCTCTCATCCAAGTCACCTTGTGTCCCACTAACACACACACCCCATACAATGTCACATACCTTGTACCCCACTGGTACACATCACTTATTTAGGGACCATTATCATTTAATCAAACAAAAACCTATGTTTTCCAAAACCATTTCAAATAACCAATTCAAACAATTTCATTAAAAATTTTTTTTATTGAAAACCCTTAAATAACTAATTCTAATAAACCATTTAATTTAAATAAAAAATGATTTTATTCAAATAATTGTAATCAATTCCATGTGACACCAATCCATCAAATCCCCATTCAAAAATATAAATTTTAAAATCAAGATCAAAATCACATTTTCAAGAACACCAATTTTCTAGATTTCCATAATTTAGAAAACTATCACTAAAGATGGATTCCAACAATTGTTAATCATCCAATTCAGCACCAATTTATCACAAAAAAAATAAATTTGATGTAATTCCAATCAGTTCTACTAATTTTACTCAAGAGGGAATCCCCCTACCTCGATCTATTTGACATAAATTGTAAACTGATGAAGAACACTCACGAAACAGGGTACGAATTCCCTAAAACAGACATAGATATCTTCCCCCATTATGATCAAGAAATAATCATACCATATTTGGCAACCATAATCATATATCTAACCACATGGGTTTTTGATCTATGAATTTTAGAATAGGAGTGAAGTAAATCTAATGAAACATAAAATGAAAGATTCAAAGTAATGACATATTGCAAGAATCAGGAATTTTTAACACAAAAAAGAAGTACATAGATTGATTAAAATTTACTTGTGATAGGTTCTATAACCTTAAATGGTGAATAATCACATGTTAGGTCCTCAAATGAGAAAAAAATAGAGAGTTAGAGTCAAAAAAAACATGTGAGGTCCACTTTTTTAGGATCTCACTTTAACCTCGCGCATGGTTAGTTCACACATTTAGACAAACTACGCGCTAACTGTTCACAAGATACTATATGGGAAGACCCTTGCACAGTATCCCTAACCGTGTTTATACCATGCCAAATCTAATTTCTAAAAAATTCTAAATTTCAAGGTTTCTCCTAGGATTTCTTCTCATTTTAGACAAACCATTTGCAGCCTGTGCGCTTCCCCTCTAGCCCTGAAAACTCTTTGAAAGTTCCCCAAACTCTCTCAACCTTCACCCTTAAACATTATATATATAAAAGAAGAAATCAATGGTTATATTATAGAAACCTAGGCTACTAAATTCTCCCCAACATTGGTCATTCCAACCTTAGAAAGTAGAAAACCATCATTGCTCTGAAAGAGTTCCAGCCATTATTCTTTCATTTACTTCTTACATTCCCATGTATCTTTATGAATCTGACCATCTATCCAAAAAAAAACATGTACTAGACTAATTTATTTTCTTAATAAGGCTTTATCCTACATATCCAAAATCTGCATCGGGTTTTGTACCATTGAAGTATCTATATTTAGGTTAACGTGATCCCATCTGATCGCATGGTCAGGATGAGGCTGATACCTTTTCAACTGAGATATGTTGAAAACATTATCCACCGAACTGAACCACGGTGGTAAGGCCAACTGATATTTTCACCTCTCCAACCCATCCTAGTTTCTCTAAAGGAAAAATTTATCGAGTAGATAACTTTCCTTGCATCCCAAAACAAAGATGTATAAGCCTTGGATTGATCCTTAATTAAAAATGATCACTCACCATGAATTAAAATATCTTCGATAATGATCTTAATATGATTTGTGATGAATCTGAGCCATCCCATTCTATTTCTAATCAAATTGATCTTCTTATATTATTCTTTGAAAAGGCATGTCCCAAAAAATGATGCTTCACCTATTTCCATCCAATAAAATAGAGAATGATAAGGACTCCCATACAATGTTTCAAAGGGATCCATATTTATCAAGGACGGATAACAGTAATTTTACGATAACTCCAATAAGGATATATGCTCTCCCATAAGCCATATAAATCCACTACACAAGCCTGCAACATGTATTCCAATGTTTTTATCATCCTTTCAAAAGACCTCTCTATCTAAGTATGATATATTTTACTCATTTTCAACTGAATCACAAGGTATTTGTGTACAGATGTCTAGAAATTAGACTTTATACTCAGATCTCTATCTGAGAATATCGAAACTGGTATTCCATGTCACTTTAATAGTTATTAGATATAGATTTTGGTTATATTCTACACCATATGAGTTTCACGATTTGGGATGAAATGAGATGACATTGTGAGACAATCCCCTATCACCCTTATGGAATCATGTTTATAAACCATTCATGGGAGACCTTTAACAATATCCATGCCTATATTCTCCCATTAACACACTGGGATAGGCAAAGACTACAACATACCCACTATTCGTGATGTCCTACCTTAACTTGATAACAAGTTATGTACTTTACAACAAACTCACCCACCTTCCATTTAATGATGACCCACAAAATTGTGCCTTCAATTCCTTATATATATTCTATATTCCTATATGTACATCCCATATCGAATGTTTGTAAGCATAATGAATTTGTTCCTAACCATCCATAGGTAAAACCATCTGATCTTTCATCCACAAAACCAAACTCCCATTGAGTTTCTAGCCCTCAATGGTCTCCCCACCACTAAGTGAACCCATTAAAAGACATTCTCCATTGTATGTTTGTTCCTATTTAACCATTATTACCAAATAAAGAATCACAGGGATTTGAAAAGAAAATAGAAAAATCACCTGGATCTTCATAGTCGATATGCATATAATCTAGGACTGACATCAACTTCCACTCATGTGAAGCTTCTTTTTCACAACTGAGTATATCATTTTTTTAATGCATTATCCACTGAATAACCTTTCTACAATGTATAAATAAATTCAAATTCAGACATCTAAAAATATTCCATGAATATTGTTTTCCTCAAATTAAAATATCATTTTAAGAAAATATTTTTCAATATCTTATGATATGTTAACATATTAAGTTTTCCAATAAATAGACAATGATGCTAATTTTTCAAGGAATGTATGACGACATCTAACTTCATATCATTTTTTGGGTATTTCTTCTCATGTAATCTCAAATATCTTGAACCATAAGAAACAATGTGGTATCCTTGAGTGAGAACCTATCCTAAACCAGACCCCAAAGCATCACAATGCACCACAAAGCATTGTTATGCTTCAAGATAAATCAGGATAGGTGATAATGTAATGCAAAATTTTTTCTCCTTAAATGAATTGTGGAATTCATCAGTCCATCAGAATATAACATTATTCTTTGAAAAAGATATCATAAGAGATGTTATTTTTGAGAAGTCATAGACAGAACATTAATAATAACCAGAAAGACTAATAAATATTCATATCTCAAAGACATTTTTATATAGTTTCTAAGGGATAACAACTTATATCTTTTTGTGATCCACTAAAAATACTTTTTGAGAAATTAAATGGCCATGAATGATTAACTATTATATCAGATCATCACACGTCGATATTTTTGGCATACAACTGATGATCTATCAAGATTACCAACACCATATCCAAGTGTTTCTTATGCTCAGTTTTCATCATTGAATAGACCAATATATCATCCCCAAACACTGCCACAATAGAATCTTGATATATTTGAAATATATGATTTATTAATTCCATAAAGACTTATAGTGCATTATTAATACCAAAAGGCATGACTACGTATTCATAATGGATAAATTTACTTTTGAAAGGTATCTTTGGAATATCCTCCTTTCAAACTAACAATTGGTTATATCATGATTGAATTTTAATTTTAAAAAATCACCAATATCCACTCAACTGATTGAAAATTTAGTCAATTCATGGAAGTTTATATCTATTCTTTATCATAACACGGTTAAGATTGTGATAATCCACACATAGCCTTGGAGTTCCATCATCTTTCATCATGAATAAAACTGGTGTTTCCCATAGAGACGTGCTTCAGTGAATGAAACATTTTCTTTCCATCTCATCTAAATGCACTTTGAATTACCTTAACTCTATTGGTACCATCCTATAAGATAAAAGTAAAATAGGACTGGTCCCTGAGAAGAGATCAATCATAAAATCCAATTCCCTTATAAGTGGTAACTCTAAGAGGTTCATGAGAAATACATCTAAAAATTGATCCACAACTGCTGGAAAATAGATATCTTTATTATTTTCTACTGATTACAAGGTCAATAGTGAAAACTAGTAAGATTTTGTTCCCACTATTGGTTCCAACAAGCCCATTGCACAATTCCCTACAACCCTTTTCCCATAAAGAGGTTCTCGATGTGGTCTTAAGTTGTAAATCTAACTGTTCTACTATAACAGTCGATGTGATCCTTGAATGCTGTCAACCAATCCATACCCTGGATTAAATCAACGAAATCCATCTCCAACACTATAAAGTCCCACTGCAGATCAGCTCCATCAACATTTATAGAACAAGCTATACAAACAACGTCTTGACATTCTATTTTACATATAAGAGTTTAAAGTTCTAAAACGTAGTACATCATCTCAAGTTTCAAAATGAGGAAATAAATAGCATAAGAAGAAATTATGTAATGTGATGAGCCATTTGAAAAAAAAAACATTTTTAAGGGTAGAATTTAAATGAATCATACCTCTCACTATAGATGGTCAATCCTAGTCATATACAATCACATGCTCATCTCCATACAATTGATTCATTAATTCATTCTTCTCCTTGTTCATTGTTGAGATTTCTCTTATTTAGGAGTCATGGAAATCCTAAAATCACCATGGTTATCTCTAGTTTGATGAAATGTTTGATTTTGTTGTCCTCGCTCTGTCGAAGCAAATGATGCTTGTTATAATTTTCTCAAAAACCTGATCTCATAGAACTACAAAAATATCACTAATGAGGACCCATAATTTTACAACTATGAAATTCTATAGGTTTGGACGTACACTATTTATTTATGTGGTCAAGAAAAAAACATTGGAAACAACCTTCTTTTCTCTTGGGTCATGGAGGAAGGTTCACTAATCCATCCATCTAATTTTGAGTCATACAACAACCTTGGAAATATGTGTCCTTCTTCCTCTTTATACTAGCAGTCATGTTACTACCATTTACCATTGATATCATCATACATTCTCCTCCTATAGTTCTAATGAAATCATGTTCATCCATTGTCTCTTTTTTCACCGTATCTATATAATCTGGAATACAGAGCACCAAAATCATCAATATATTCTTCCACCTTATCCCTGATTCGAAGATGTGTGACTTTTGGGCCCCACTTTCCAAAACATCAAGTGAAAATAACACTAAATACATGAACATATCCTCATATTCTAGGACATAGAGATTCCCATACTTCAAGGTAAAGAAGTCACCTGTTTTCTAGATCTGGAACGTATGAGGATTGAATTTTTTATTGAATAATTTTTCAAAATCACCGCAACTAATTCATTGACCCAGTTTGACCAAGACTGATAGGTCCCACCACTAGCATTCCATATCCATGAGCATATAAATTACAATTTTGAAATTCAACTCCACTAGTGTGATAATGAAATCAAACATATGATTCATCCTATCCAGCCGCACCTCCAACTTTTTGGGTTTAGAATCACCTTAGAAAATGGGTAGATTCTGCTTCATGAACTGAATGGAAGGATCCACATGTCTTGGATCATACCTTTGGTTCCCTATGTATAAAACATGGAATACTTGATCGATACTATGAACTAGCTCTTGGTTCACCTATGGTTTAGGAGAAACCACATTCTATGCAGCTTCTTCTAGTTTGTTTCTACGATGCCTATGAGGTGCAATTTTCTAAACAGACAAAAAACTCTATAATTCATAGTATCTAAAAAATTAAGGCATGTCATTTCAAATTATAACACTCAACTATCACAACTATGATTTAAAAAATAAAACGTTTCCAATATTAACTTTTTTGAGACATTCAATTCTTGCATTTGAAAATCATTCCTTTTCAAAAATTACTAACAATAACCTTTCCAAAATCCTTAATTTGATAACAATTTCGCAATTTTTTAAAAATCAACATAAGGAATCACATCCTATATCATTTTTCAAAAATGATATGTGAAATCCTAGTGGGAATTCATTCCTCTAATGCATGTCATGATCGTCTCATTAGTTAAACCCACAACCATGAGATTTCCATAATTCTATAAGTGTCTTAACAAAACTTTTGCATCCAACTCCTTGGTAACTTGATGTTTAGCATAAAATTTTTTAGCTACCTCTTTTTATACTCAACATATCATGTTCTGAAAATCCTACCCTTTTCTATGATTTTGACCAAAGGAATAGATAAGAATGAATTGTCCCAAAGACCAATAAATAAAAGACCACATTCTAAGCAAGCAATGAAAAAGTTGATACCATTCATAACATCTCACTTATTCTCATTTTTCTAAGTGTGGTAGGACGCTACTTGGCATTAAGTGACATTCCCAAGACCCCAATAGATAGTAATAAAATCTGAAGGGTTTCAAACACAAGTGAGGGATGATTTACCCTTTAAGAAATAAAACCATTATCCCATCAATCCATAACCAATGAAATCACTATATGATGTATGGATAAATTATAGAAAACTCAACGACATCATTTATATCAAAACCACACCTATGTGTACTATAGTGAAATAAACGACATCTATCAATGTAAATAGTATAACAATATCTAAAGACTCTAAAAAGTATAGGGCTACATGATCCACAAGATCCATGCTCAAACATCAAAAAATATCCCAAGTATCACGAGTTGGTGTTAAAAACATTTGATAATTTATGTTATCCCTTTTCCTAGAAGACAACATCTACAAAATCACTGATGTGGCAATGAAGGGGTGAGTATAAAACTTTGTAGGTTTCCCACTAATGACTTCCCTACACATGCCACTATGACAGAATGATTAGAAACATTTATATAAAATATATTTTATAATACAATTTTCAAAAAACGTTTACAACAAAATTTAAACTAGTTCCAAAAAAAAATATAACCAAAAGTATAGATGTTCTATTCTAACCAATTTTTCAAAAATTTACATTTACATTATTCACCGCACACCCACACATACATGATTTTTTGATAGTTCTATACTCATGAGCATTCTCCAATAAAAATCACATTGTGACCCAATGAGACACGACCCCAATCTTGGGTCATATACCTTATACACCACTAGTAAATTTCTCTTATTTATGGCCCATAAACATGAACTCAGACAAAAAAAAATTCATACCAAAACTATTTCAAATAATCAATTCAAACCATTCCAACAAAATTGTTCTCTTATTGAAACCCATTAACCAACCAATTCTGAACAACAACTTCATGTCATTAAAACCGTACATTTATTGAAATAATCATAATAAAATCCATGTTCCACCAATCTAGAACATCCCCATTCTAAAATCCATATTTTGAAATCAACATCAAAATCACATTTTCAACAACACCAATTATTTAGATTTTTAGAATTCACCCAACTATCATTAAAGAGGGTTTCCAACAATTTCTGAACATCCAATTCACCATCTATTCAAAAAATAATATTCAATTTTATATAATTCCAATCAGTTTCTTTAATTGAGTCAACTGTAAAGACACCTACCTCAAGCGTTTTGACAAAAATTGTAAACATATGAATAATTCTCATGAAACAATGTAAAAATTTCATGAAACCTCCATAGATATCTTCCCCTTGAATGATCAATACAAAATATCAGCATAATGGGAAACAATAATCATAGAAATAACCACATCATGTGTAGATCTAGGAATCCGAGAAGAGGGGTGAAGTAGATATATGTAAACGTGACAAGAAAGATGGAGAACTATGACGTACCACAAGAATCAGGCTTATAAATTACAATGTAAGGGTTTTGATTGATTCCAATTAACATGGGATAGGTTATCCAACCTTCAATGGAGAAAAATCCCAAGTTAGGTAAACAAAGGTTAAAAAAATAGGGAGTTAGAGTCAAAAATATGTGAGATTGAATTTTTTGGGATCTGAATTTGACCCTACACATGGTTAGATTGCATTGTTTGACAAACCATGTGCTAAGGGTACGTTAGATACTGTTTGGGAAGACCCTCGCACAACCTCATTTTATAGTCTCCCTAACCGTGTGCATACTATGCCGAAGCTACTATCCAACATCATCCAAAGTGAACAGTTTCTCTTAGGATTTCCACACGTTTTAGGAAAACCATGGGCAGCCTGTGTGCTTCCCCTTTAGCCCAAAAAACTACATAAAAGTTCCCCATAATCTCTAAAACATTATCCTTATAATTTATATACATAAAAACATTAAAAAGGGTTACATACAAGAAACTGGTGGTACTAAAAATTAATAGATCGAAATATTTAACATTATTTAGGCCTTCATTATTATGTTGTTGAAGAAAACTATAGTTTTACATACAAAGTGTTTCCTTTAACCCATTTCAAATTTATTTATATTTTACACTTGGAATAAGTTTTATTCTCTAGACTGAGAGGTAATAATTTTTCATATCTTATTAAGAGAAATAAATTATTAAAAAATTACTCTCAAGGTAATTATTTAATTATGAAAATATATAATATTTATTTACCACCTATTATTCAAACTACAATAAATTATTATTTAATTTTTTAGTAAATTATTTATTTAATTATGTAAATATATTATCAAATTATGTTGTATATACAATGAAAATAATGTTTTTTCAAATGAATATGTTTTATTTAAAAAAAATTCTAGATTTCAAAAAAAATCATGGAAAAAGAAGACTTGATGTTATCCAATTTCAAAATTTTATTTACTATATTTTAGAAAAATATTTATCATGGTGAAGTTATGAACATGTTATAAAATAAAATAATTTTATTATATTATATAGAATGTGGTTCATTTTGGATTTAATATATTATTAATTGGCATTGTGACAATAAATACATATTTTACCATTACCCTATACCTATGAATATAATGCCTTTTATTTTAGAAGAGGTTAATCATTATGGAAAATAATTTTTTCTCATATTATCACTCTTCCTTCTAGTCAATATTATTAAAGTAATAGATATTCCTTTTAGTCTAAAATAATATCATGTGATACTGTTGAATAAAAAATGATGTTCTAACAACCATGATAGAACCTTGAGTTTTATTTGAATTATTCCAATATTGAACGAGCAGATGTTGATATATACTATGATGGATTTACATTAGATCCTCACAACATAATGAAAACCCATGTATCTAGATTGAACAACCAAAACTATCTTTAAATAATGATATTATGTTCATGGTGTTATATTATAATTATATTTTAAATTAATTATTAATTAATGTGAGGAAGTCATATATTTGTTCAAGTTAATTAATTATCCAATATTATTTGGATAAAATTTAATTAAAAATTGTGTTCATAATCATTTAATTTTCACGATATATATTTTTTCCGATAAGAACCAAGTTATCGATTTTTCTAATAGGTTCTTCCATTGTGTCTGAATGCATTATATAGAACCCCAACCATTTGACTGATTAGTTTAATCTATGGTTTAACTCTCACATAAAACCTATATGTAATCCTTCTATGTGAATACCCATTTTGATAAACCCATTAAAGAGGGGGAGGATCACTCACCCCACTCTTTAATCCATTTTCCAAAGGAAAATATATAACACAATTTTGTTTAGGGACCACCCCTAGGCCACCTATTCCTAGTCCAACTAACTCCTCAACATGAAGGGGTATAAGGGAATCTATCAAAAGGAACAATATATCATATTCATTTTATTTCTACATCTCTATGTTTTATATATTCTATATAAAAAGGTATAATCAATTATATGGTTATCAAAGACTTAGGAAACAATATGATTTCAATAGATTATTAAAGCCTAATATACTACAGTTAACTAATAAATATCTAAAAGAATAAATTTATTATTAATCTCAATGCCAATAGAATATAAGTGGTGATACTGAACATAATATTTACATTATATGATTCCAAAAAATGAATCATTTTAGGGTCTGACAACCTCAACAATGAATTGATAATCCTAGATATTATTAATGTATCCTTTTCAAGCCCACCCATTTCACATCCATTAACATAAAAATTACAAAAGTAGAATACTAATAAACTTAATCCATAATAATTAGTTTTATTTATTTACAATTTAGTTTTTAATTTAATCTAAATAAAAAATTTCCTAAAACTTCATTGGGTGGTGACACACCCCCAAAACCATATAAATCCCTAAATGTTCACCTTTCACAGTTATCATCTCTATTTAATGAGTAAAACCCCCTTTCAATTTATTGGACTCTTCTATTATATGGTGTAATTGAATGTAAAATAATTGACATGATGATTAAAAATTAGTGCTATTCAATGAAGATAAACAATGGTTGAATGATAATGTTGATTATAAATCAAGTTCCCCTAAAAATGATTCATTTATTGCATGTCATCTTGGAATAATGAAGGGGTATCTAAGGAGGATGATCCATGCAAAATGTCATATAGTGTGACCCATATTTCATAAAAAAAATTACATGGTTGATCTCCAAATAACTAGAATTTGGTAGATTATAAAATTTGGATAGGACCACATCACAACATTATCTATATGGGTAACTTGGTGATTCCATTAATAATTCTCTCATATTTTAACTTCTCCTTTGGTCATGGTGGGACATATCTCACCCAGTCAGAAATAAAAACACCATGGACCATCCTCACATATAGTCATTCACTCCAAAAAACAATTGATCGCAAAAAGTATAAATAGCCTATATCATCTAAGGGACAATCAAAAGTGATTTTTTTCTCATCATGTAATGATAGTCCATACAATGTAAAAAGTCACAATTTAAATATAAGAGACTTCAAAAAAACATATGAAATGATAATGAAAATAGTGTAAACCCTTAACCATAGTCATAAACCCATAAAAAGTATATTTTATTTTACATAAACCATTGTTCTAGGGTAATTTACACCATGACACCTGAATCATGAATGATATTTTAAATAAGGATTTCTCAATAGAATAATGTTAGAAAAAACAATGGAACCCACGATCCCACTGATCATAGTGTAAAAATCCATGAATTTTTGATAAAGAAATAAATTTATGAGAATAATTCATTTAAATTTTAATATATAGAACATTATATAGTGTTACACTGAAATATAATTATTGAGAATAATTTATATTTCTTTAAGGCAATAATGCTTATCTCGAAGAACTATTTTTTAATATACAATTATTTCAAATTAAAATATAATGTATGTTATTTTTAAAAGGATATATTTATTAATTGAAAAATTCATTTTGAATATAAAGAAAAAAAAATCACGTCAACTTTCTGATCATTAATTTGATAGAAATACAAACAAAAGCATTTGATGTTAAAAAGTGATGTTTTTTAAAAAACAAAATTTTATGTACACAGTGTATTTTCATCATCATAAATTTAATTAATCTTAATTAATGAGGGATTTTATTGAAATTTTTTTATTATATATATATAAAATATTTTAAATTTCAATTTATATTTTTTTTGATAATGGAATAATAAAAAATTTAGTTTTATTCAAAAAAATTCATTTTTATAAAAATGGTTTTCATTCTACATTGAGAGAATATTAAAATATAATTTTCAATCACTTATTAGAATTTGCATTAATAAGAAAATTATATATAGAATTAATATTCCAAAATTTGGAAATTCTACGTCTTTAATTTTTTTATAATGAATAGAAAAAATAGTAAAAAGATGTCATCATGGGAAGGGTTAAAATGTTTTTACAGTAGGTTTTAAACAGTGAGATATGGGTATAAATTCCACAAAAACGTTTCTAAATATTATATGTTGAAAATATTTTGACATTTTCTTATCTTACCAATGTTTGATTATCGATTTGGTTCTACATTCAAGATAATTGGAACTTATATTATTTAGATCTTTTATGTATTTCAATGTTTGTCCCTATCATCACATATAAATAAAGACCAATTATCCATCCATATTCCTAATCATTGATCACTCTAGCTCAGCTGATCCTAACCAAGATAAATTTATAGCTTCTTTTCCTTAATTCTTGAGTTTTTTTCTTAACCTAACACCTCACTATATAGGATTAAGTTGTAATCTAAATTAGGTCTCTCAACAAAGTGGTAATCATCTTATATGAATCATTGAATAATTGTTTTTCATCTAATTGAACATAATAATTTTCATATATCGATACATAATTACAGTTTGAAAATAAATGTACCTTTTTTTGCAATTATGGGAGAACAACTTTTAATCACTTTTCTCATCCAATTCTAAATGTATGCATTACTAGTTAATATATACTGAGTATCATCTCTAAGCAGCGTATTTAATTTAAAAACACACTTTCTGTGGTTCATTATTATAATGTATTTAGTAATTATATTATATATAATGAACCTAATTATTTTCATATAAATAGAGTATCTTATCAAACATCCTACATTCTCACTAGTTTGAGAATAAATACTTCACTTGTGTGTATGTGTAGGGAACCACTTCCATGAACCGATGTGGTTTGTTTACATTTCCTCTCTATATGGATAGTAATTAGGATGTAATTAATTAATATATATTATATATGTGATATAATATTCATTATACAAATAGTAATTACAAATCACGTTTCTTTGTTTCATAAAACAAATTCTATAAATATTTTTATAATTGTAATAAATAAATAAATATGATATTTATGAAATTATTTAGATTCTATAAATTTTGAAACCATGACCAATGTGTAAAAAACAAAAATTTTAAACAAGAATGGTCATGGAAAATGAAAATGATTTCACCTAAATATGATTTTAATAAAGAATATTTAATTAAAAAGAAAACCTAATATAATTATGGGACAATATATTAAAATATATATGAATATAATTTTTTAAATATATATAATAAATATATATTTTGATACATTTATATTCAACAGAATTGATGTTGGACATGACTTGATATAAGAGAATTAATATATAATATCATTTCTTTTGGATATTTTTAATATTAAATTTTCATGAGGCATGTTAAATGATATTTAACCATTAAACCCGGTATATTTTATTTTCATATGGTTATTTTTGGAAATTTAATGTTTACCTTTATTTTATATCTATTTTTTTACAAAAAATGATTGATAAACATTGCTTAAGATTAGTCTTCAATTTTTTCCCACTGTTTTATGATATTTTTCATCCTTGTCCTAGTTCATTAATATATTTTCATGAATTTTATTATTGGTGAAAAAAATTATTTTTAGTCATTTTTAAACATATTTTATTGTATTTTAGTGAATATATATTAAATATACTATTTTTTTCTAAAATATGAACATTGGAGATATTTTAAAAAAAATAAAATGAATCATTTTTAATGATTAACACATGAAATTATATTCATAAGATAATAAATAATATTTAATTTAAACTAGTATTATATTATTCCAAGTTAATTTTCAATGAAAATATTTTCTAAATATTCTTGAAATTATTTGATTTAAAAATACTTAAGAGAAACAATATATTTATATTTCCAATGAAATATTAAATTGATCATTTGAGTGTATTTTTCATTTATTTCAATAATATTTTATTTTTCTAATGATTCAATGGTTATCTGATAAAAATATTTTTTATAAAACCTAACTTTATTCCATTGGTTTTTATATGAGGAGTTGTTTAATGAATTTCCTGATATAATAGAAAAAATATGAATGATTTTGATTATTTTATGGGTGAGTATGTTAAGTTCTTTAAATGAATTGGGTAATGTGTCATAGATATCACATTATATGATAATGATATATGTGGACCCGAATGAAAATATTGATATTCACACATTTATTTTTGACTACGATTAATTCCAGATAGGATATAATATAATGTCTTAGATTTTTCATGTATTTTTTTTAAATATTATATAGAATTAATTCAAGACTGAGATTTAGGATGATGTGCGACTCCAAGGCCCGGAGTGCCCAAAATAAATGTTTGAAAAAAACTAAACATTTAAATAGAGTGTGTGAGGGATTTTACTTAAAAATTAGGAGAGATTTTAAACGGGTTCCCAAATCTGAAATCTAAGGGCACCAATGCATTCAGAGTAGTAACTTTATCTTATGTGAGGCCTAACATCGAATGGTTCAAGTCAGCTACAAATGTTAATTTTCCAACATTTTAAAGGAAATAAAATAAATTAATGATTAATTTTATTTTTACCGTTTTAAAGATGTAGAGGTGCGTTTAATGATTTATATAACTAAGAGCATTGGGTTAGGCTCATTACCTTAGAAAGATCCCTAAAAATCATCTAGATCATTGGAGAGGAGCCAACCCTTAAGGAATTATTGATGAATAGAAACAAAAAATCAATTCATGAATTTTTGTGAAGCATGGTCGAAGGATCTCATCAGTGATTCTAGTGGATCCACTATTCATCTAGGATTGCGGTTAGGGATTTTATTTGAATTACTTTTCCCCATTCTTGGATTAAAATGACGAACGTGGATCAATCCATGAACAGGTTCACTCGTGGTTCGATCGTTCTTGTCGGAGGGCTGGATTGGCAGGTTTTTTTATAGTATTGATTCATATTGGATTTGTTTTTATTGACCCTTCTAATGAGATAAAATCACGGTAATTAAAAACATTAGATGGGGTTTGTTTCTTTGTTTGTTATAGGAATTTCCTCCCCCTCTAACCTCGCACGTTCTTCTTTATTCACAGGGTTTGAATGATGGATTGTTGAGAATTTGTCTCACAATGTAACAATCCCAAATCAGATATCATATATCATGATAACCTAGTATTAGTGTGATGACAATGTCAGTGTATTAATTGACATGATTCAGGGATAAATTTTTCTTCAACAGTTCATCATGTGGATGATCAAAATGAGTTTTTGTGATTGATCAAACACCAAAAACTTATGAAATCGGTATTTCAATGGCTGGATAACCTAGGATATTGAGTTTAGAGTCAATTGAATGGCTATATTTTGAATCATAGGAGTAGTCGAGGCATTCTTGTGAAGAACAACATTTCTGGAAATTCATGACGAACACAACGTGTATCCCGAAGAACAAGGATTGTGGAGCCGGATCAGCAGATTCTAGTGTTCCATGCTAGATAAAGTGATGATAGAGCATATAACCTCTATCACATGGTGTGTGGGTCATTACTTGGGGATCAATGTGTATCTCAAATGATACATGTACACATGTTGGAGTACATTCCATGTACTCCACCACATGGCCAGACCAGGCTTATTACACGGGTTACACTATGTACTGGTACATAGGTTGGTAGACCCCAGTGGAATCTATGTACGGGAACATAGACAGTGTCCACAATTTGGACCCCATATAGTAGAACATGACATGTTACTCTTCTACATGCTGTGTATATCTTTTCTTCATGAAATTCTCATTTTTACATGGGTCGTCGTACACAGGATGTACCCAGGGTCAGTGGACATGGCATGTGACCCTCCTACACATCATTTACATTCATGAACATGGATTTATCTCCTTTTCCACCAAATCTTGGACATGTTTCATTTGGTTTAGTTCCCCTTTGCACGTTTCCTTGAAGGTCGTGTATCATTTCCACCCACAAGAGTATGATCCCTTATACAAGACTTTCTGGATAGAGATGGAGTACCTCTGAGGGGCCGGAGTGAGATCCTCAATCCATTCATGACCCTAGGTAGAGTCAGGTATTAGTGTGAAGAATCCTTTAAGACTTCAATCCTCTACTTATTATGTTAATCTGGATGAGTCGTGGTATACTCCATGACCCTGGTAGGGATCCTCATCCGGGTGTCGTGATTTTCCCCCACCTAGGAGTGAGTTCTCCTAGAATGAGTGTATATGTTCTATCATCAGATTTATTTGTGCATATATCTATTTCATGAAACTTCCCAAAAAAAAATTACTTCTCGGATGGATGTCATCAAAGCTATAACACTCATGGAGTGAGTTCTCCTAGACGCGTGCTTTGTGGAGTCTGCTAACTGAATTCCTAGCATGGGTATGCGGGTTTTTGTGACTTACCTCTAGACTATTAGTCTGAGTTTCAAATATATATGGATTTTAATCTTGATATAAATTCAATATAAATATATTGTGTAGAGATTAATGTAACATTATATATATTTTTATTACTTTGTGGTTTTTGGGGTCTCCTACTGAGTATTGTTATACTCACCCCGTCATGGCCTTTTCCTGCACGTGATGTGTCTTGTATTTACAAGAAGTCCTTTGACGGATTCTATGGTGTACCAAGACTAGACTAAGATTTGTGAGATTCCCTATAGGCCATGGTGTTCCTTTTATGTCAAGCAGTATTCATTATACCTTTCATGTTTCTATGATAAAATTTTCAGTTTGCAGAATATTTCTTTTGGTGGGCTTGTATTTTGTCCCAGTTACATTCCGCACTTTACTTTCTATTGTACTCTGTTGGTTGGTTTTAGTGGTATGCATGAATTTTTTTCCTTAGTGTTTTTTACATTTCAACATTTATGGGATTGGAGATGTGTGCATGTGTACATCCTCTTGGGAAATTACTCCCATCTTAGTGATATGCCTACTCGATGCTAGTCACCAGCCCCTGGCCTATTAGACACAGGAGTGGGGAGTTGTGGCAGATGGACCACTGGGATGATTTATGATAGAGTATTATCATAGGTGGTTGGTTATACCTTAAGGACCAAGAGTATATGTGTTTTTGTTTGGGGATATAATGTTTAATGTTTTGAGTTAGGATTTTAGGCTAGGGACTCCAATGTTGGTGTAGACGGTTGACGTATCCACACACCAGGACTATGATAACCTACTTTTAAACTAGTTACATGCGAACACTAGTTGAAGGGAAACAAAAAAAAGTTACATGATTCATATAATAAGGGTTTTTGGATTCCATTCCTTTTTGTGTTTTCTATCCAAATATACTCCTAGACCATGGTATATCTCGTTTTCCTTACATGATACCTCCATGATGCATATCTGCTAGGATTTAGCAGCCTAATCATGAGGATGACCCCCTTGGAGATGAGACTTAAATTTAGAGTCCAAAATCCCAGTCGTTACCTCCAGGTGGTGCACCATCTATAAAACCACTGGTGGATCATCTTGGGGTACCTGCGTTTCCAGCAGACGATGAGTGAAGGCTGAGTGGACTCCATGAGTTTCAGAAATAGAAACCCCACATTTTCCAAGGTGACCTCTACCCTCAAGTATATGTAGACTAGATTAATGAGGTAACTAGATTCTTATATCTAGTGAGGACACCATCAAGCCAGTTGGTGATTCTAGGAGGGATACTTCTATAGGGTTTATAAGGGAGATATTAGAGTTTCACCATGAGGACTCATGATGAGATGACTCTTTCATGGATGAAGTTTGAGTGACTCTTTAGAGAAGAGTCATATCTGGTTATGCTGAGATCTGTATAAATTCAAGATCTTCTTCAACTCTAGCTGGTCTGTTTGATGGTGGATGGCTATTCATCGAGGTTTGCTAACCTCTCCAGGTACACGATGGATATGGTCAGGGATAAGTTCTTTAGAGCTTGAACATTCAATCATGGTTTATGATGGGACATCATAGATAGCTGGGTGCCTCTATGAATTTAAACTAATGATGAAGTGATTGAGGGAGATTTAGTTGTTATGATCTTCTTGGCTTATTAGAGACAGCCAGTAGTAGTCAGCAGAAGGGTGACAGGTGTAGAGACCTCAATAGTAGGGAGCTGATGTTAGATGTAGGGATCAGGACTTGGGAGCGATCAGAGGATGACTCCGGATATGGGATATTCAGTCCATGGCTCTCAGGATGGATCCGGTAAGCCCAAGGAAAGATGATGCTACACATGCAACAGTAGAGTACATATCTCTAGAGACTTTTAAATCCATCACGCTGCTGACAAGGACACGGTGAATAGACTATTGAGGGAGACATAGAGAGTGGATCAGGTAGACCTTCCAGGTGGAGGTTGTGGCAGAGGAGTAGGGGGTATATATGAGGTGGAGAAATATATTTCATCCACCACCCATAGGTAGTCCACACTTAGCTTAGGGAACATGGGTACAAGTGTACGGGTTTCTATATGTGGTTAAGGAATATGACCCATGAACTATAGGAATGATCTGAGGTACCAACTGTTCTTTTTCTACATTATCTTTCATACTTATATACATAGGTTCCCATTATTATTTTTTCTCCACATTTCTTGTGTGAATCCTTGGGATTCCAGTTGATTTGTTGAATTGACCCTTATGCTTGGAGAAATCTAAAGGAGGATAACTGATGATCAAACATCTTTGACGATAGTGTGATCTTACCCTTGTATATGATATATTTATTTGGATCCTTTTGGCGGTAGTGTTGAGGCCTTATGAAATAATTGTCGGAATTGATTGGTTATCATTAGTCTATGCCCATATTGACTTATTTAGGAAAAAGATTTGGTGTTTCTACAATTATGGGGTGATTTTTTCCTTTTTTGGTGAAAAGTAAACCCAATAAACACAAAATAGAGTCATTATTAGGTGGGTGCATCCAATCAGTAATGAGTTGGCTATCCCTAACCTCAGAGCAGAAAATATTGTAAGCATTAAATTTCCATAAGCAGTGGAAGAGTACAAGGATGCATTCCCAGAAGATGTTATGGGGTTACCTACCCACTAGGATATCAACTTCTTCATCGAATTACACCCTGGGAAGGAACCGATTTCCTTACCAACATATCTGATGTCTCCCACTAAGCTGCATGAGCTGAGGGTGCAGTTGGAGGATTTTTAGAGGAAGGGCTTTGTAAGACCCAATGTTTCACCCTAGGCATCCCCAGTTTTGTTTACTAATAAGGAAGACAAGAGTTTGAGCTTGTGTGTGGATTACTAGATCCTGAACTAGGTAATGGTGAAGAACATGTATCAATTAATATGTATTGGAAACATCTTCAATCAATTGAGAGGGTGACATTGGTTCTCGAAGGCTGACCTTCGATTGGGTTATCATTAGCTTCAATTAAGAGAAGATTATGCTACAAAGATGGATTTAAGATTCCACTACGGTCACTTGGAATATATGGTTATTATTTTCGGCATAATGAACACTTATTCATTGTTCACGGGACTTGTGAACTAGATCATTAATCCCTACATAGACCGGTTCATAGTAGTCTTCATCGACGACATCCTTCCGTACTCGGTGTTAGAGAAAGAGCACGTGAGACACCTGTGGATGGTCCAAGATGTACTCTAAGAGCACCAGCATTATGAGAATCTCTCAAATATCTAGTTATTGATTTAAGAGGTCCACTTTTTGGGACATGTTATCTCAGTAGTTGGGGTAGTAGTGGACCTAGCCACAGTCGAGGCAGTGTTATCATGGGATCCACCTAGGAGGGTGACAGAGGTATAGAGCTTCCTTAGGATGGTAGGATATTACCAGATAATCATTCCAAACTTCTCATAGATATCATCCAGGATGATAGAATTGACCCAAAAGGGGAATAGATTTTTATGGATGGAGAAGTTTCAATAGGCTTTCCATTATTTAAGGTATAGTTTGATGAGTTCACTGTTCTGTATACATCAATAAGAGGGTGTCAAGTACATTGTTTTATGTGAGGCATCAAGGACCAGGCATGAAATTGTTATGAAAAAGAGATAGGTGATGGTTTATTATTTTTTACTCAAATTGCGGACAAATGAACAAAACTATACAACCCATGATCTTGAGTTGGCAGCAGTAGTCTTCGCGTTGAAGATGTGGTGACACTACCTAATGGGTGAATAGTTTATCGTCTACTATGACCACAAGAGAATAAAATATATCTTCTCCTAAAAGTATATGAATATGAGTTAATGGTGATTTTTGGAGTTCCTCCATTATTATGACTTTTATATCATCTATAATCCTTTTACAAGGAACATAGTAGCTGATAATCTCAGTCGGAGATCGAGTTCACAAGTGTTTAGTGAGGTGTTAGAGCAGTTGGACTCGCAAAAGTTATACTTTGTGGATGGAGATGATGTGGATTAAAATAAATATATTGTTTTTACCCCCTCCACACTTTCAATGAGTTAGGGACGCACAAATTATAGATGACGACAGCAAGGATTTACATTCTCAGTTACCCAGAGGACAAGATCCTGATAGATATTGACATGGTTGGGAGCATGTTGACCTTTTTAGAGGATGAAGAGTTGTTCCAATGGAATTTCATGAGGAAGGTATGAGGGAGTTTCATAAACCCCCATTATGGAACATTATAGGGTGGAGAAAATATATGAGGACCTCTAACATCAGTTTTGGTGGACATGGATAAAGAAGGTAGTAGTAGAGTTTGTTTCTCGATGCCTTATGTGCTAGCAGGTGAAGGCTGAGCACTAGGTTCCAGTGAGATTACCTCACCCCATGAAGTTTTGGAATGTAAGTGGGATAGAATATCTATGGAATTCATGATAGGAATACCATAACCTAAATGGTACACGATGCCATTTGGGTGATCATTTAATGAATCACTAGGTCGACCCACATTCTATATATTAGAGAGCAGAGTTCAGTAGAGAGATTGGGACACCTTTATGTGCATAAGATAGTCAGGATTCGTGGAATACCCTTTTTAATTGTCCCGGATTTTTATTTTCGTTTCACATATTTTCTGTGGAAGGGATTTCAAGAGGAATCTAAAACTCTACTACATTTAAGCACAACATTTCATCCCTTGAAATATGGTAAAATAGAGAGAACCATTTAGGTTATGGAGGACATGTTGCAGGCCTAATCATGGACTTTGTTAGTAGTTGGGATGATCATCGACCATTAGTGGAGTTTGGGTACAACAATAGCTTCTACTCTACCATTTCATGGCACTATTTGAGGCTTTATAGGGAGAAACCCTTTTGCTCATCACATTATTGGACCAACCCCAGATAGTCAGCACTCATGGGTACAGGTTTGGTGCGAGATACCACCAAGAAGGTATATATAATCTACGAGTAGATGAAGACTACACATAGCAGGAATAAATCTTATTCTGACAGATATAGAAGACCTCCAGAGTTCAAGGAGGGAGACCTTGTCTTCCTTTGAGTCTCACCTCGATAAGTGTTCGAGAGATTTTAACGAGCTGGAAAGTTGTCCCTAAGGTTCATTTTCCCTTTTTAGGTACTTTTTTGAGTTGGAAAGGTGGGTTACCAACTAGCTCTACCACCGTAGTTGTCTCATATACATGGTTTATTCAACGTGTCGAAGTTGAGGAGGTACGTGCATGATCCATCGCACGTAATCTACAGAGGATAGCTGAAAATTGAGGATAGATAAACCTTCACAGAGTACCCAAGGGATATTGAGCATTAGTAGGAGAGGATCCTATGTGGGTGAGATTTTCCCTTTTTGCGTGTTCAGTGGTAGTATATGAATGATTAGGAGAGGACATAGAAGCAGAAGGCTTAGATTCGAGCACCGTACCCAAATCTATTTGAGTAGCCTGTTGTTTTGGATTTTTAGGGATTTAAAGCCCTAATGTGGGGAGAATGAAATGTACTAGAATATCCATGTATTATTTTTAAATATTAAATGGAATTAATTCGAGAATAGAATTTTTAACAGTGTGTGATTCTGAGGCCTGGAGTTCCCGGAATATATGTTTGAAATAAATTTATCTTTTAAATAGTGCACGTAAGAAGATGTCCAAAAAAAAGTTGAATAAACATTAAATGGGTTCCGATATCATAAATATTAGGGCATCGTTTTGTTTAGAGTATTGACATTACCTTAGAAATGGCCTATCATTGACTAGTGTGGGTCAGCTGGAAAGGTTAATTTTTGGTCATTTAAAGGAAATAAAATAAAATAATGATTTATATAATTTTTTAATTTTTAAAAACACAACAATGCATTTTATGGTGTCAAATAACCAAGATCCTAGGTTTAAGCTCATAAAACAAGAAAACTCTCTGGAAATCCTATGGACTATAAGAGAGGAGCCACCCCGTGGATAATTCTCGACGAACGACAATGAATGATCAATTAGTGAATCATTTCACAACATGACTAGAGGATATTATCAATGGTAGAATTAGATCCACTATTCATCAATGATCGAGGTAGGGGGTGTTATTTCATTTATTTATCCATGTTCTTGGATTTAAATGATGAATATAGATCAGCCCATGAACATGATTACCTATGGTTTGATCATTCTTGTGGGTGGGTTTGATTTGAGGGTTTGTCCTACAAGATTGATTCATATATTATTTTTTTGATTGACCCTTCTAAATGGATTAGATCAAGGACATAACAAAAAAAGGCTGGGGTTCATTCCATTTTTTATATGAATTTTCCCCCCTCCAACCCCACGTATTCTTTTTCATTCACGGGGTTATGAACAACAGATCACTGCACATTCGTCTCGCAACAAAAAGATCCAAAAATAACAGATCTAACATCATGATTACCTAGATAATGTGAGACTATGATGGTGGAAGATGAATCTACAATGTTTTGGAGAAATATTTCTTCAAGAGTTCTTCATGCAGATGTTCAAAATGAGTTATCAGGACCGATCAGACACCCAAAACATACTGAATCGGTGTTGTTATGATGCAATGGTCCATGATCTTGAGTTCTGAGGAAATTGAATTGTGAGATGAAAAATCAGAGGAGCATCCAAGGAGAACCAGTGAAGAATAACATTTCATGAAATTCACAACGAACACGATGTGTATCCCAAAGAACATAGCATGTGGGGACAGCTCAACGGTGGCTTGGGTTTTGCGTTATAGAAAGTGATGACACATAATTTAACCCCTATAACATGGAGTGTGGGTCCTTAATTAGGGATTGGAATCTATTTTGTATGATACATTGAAATGAGATGGAGTAAATGACATGTAGTCCACCACACGACCAGAATAATCTGGTAACACGAGTTACCATGTGTTATGGTAAATGGGTTGGAAGACACGATTTGGATCTGTGTACGATCACATCACTAGAATACATGAAAATCCCCCCCCCCCCAATATTAGGACATGACTTGTTACACTTCTACATGTTGGGTATATATTTTCTCCATTACAAGTTCTTTTTGACATGGGCATTTGTACATGAGCAGTACCCAGGGTCAGAGGACATGGTGTGTGACCCTTCCACATGCCGTGTACTTTCCTGTACATGTATTGATCTCCTTTTCCACCATATATTGGAAAATATTCATTTGGGTTAATGACCTTTTGTTCATTCCACTGAAGTTTGAGAATCTTTTACGTCCACAAAAGTATGATCCCTTTTGCAGGACTTTCTATAAAGAGCTGGAGTCCCTCTGAGAGGCCCAGAGCAAGATCTTCTATACAGTCTTGAACCTAGGTAGATTCATGTATTGGTATGAAAAATCTAATAAGATGAAGATCCTATATTTATCAGGTGAATTTCGATGATTTTTCTTACACACCATGGTCCCGGTAGTGATCTTCATTTATGTATCATGATATTTTCAAAATCATGAGTGAGTTCTCTTAGAACGAGTGTATATGTTCCCTCCTCAGATCCATCAGTTCATTTATCTCTCTCGTGAAAAATCCCAAGGAACATTAATTATTAGATAGAATTCCTTAGATCTATCACACTCACTGAGAGAGTTTTCTTGGTTGAGTTTTTCATGGAATCTTCAGACTGAATTCCAAGTGTGGGTATGCAAGTCATTGTGACTTACCTTCAGACAATCGGTTTGGGTTTCGACTATATCCGGATGATTCTGTTGTTATATGTTCTATAAATATATACTTTTTAAATCTGACTGAACCTCTAAATTGTAAATTTCATTCTAGTTTTGAGGTCTCCTACTCAGTATTATTTTACTCACCCCTGCATGGGATTTACCCGCATGTGTCATGTCTTGTGCAGATGAGAGGCCTTTTGACGGTGTCTAGGGTGGACCAGGACCAAAACATGATTTTTTCGTTTCCCTAAAGGATGTGGGGATTCTACATCATCGAGCAGTAGTCCTAGTACATTTCTTGTTTACATGCTGAACTTCTTATTTTTCAGACTCTTTCGTTTGGTGGGCTTGTATTCTGGTCCAGTTACATTACACACTTTACTTTCTCGTACACCCTGTTGGTTGGGTTTAGTTGTATTCATTCATTTTTTCATTACTGTTTTTACATCTCAGCATGTGTGGGATTGATGATGTGTGTGTGTATAGGTACTTAAGCAATGCCTCCCATGATAGTGATATTCCTACTCGGTTCTAGTCACTAGCATGTGGCCTATTAGAGGTGATCATTGGGAGTTGTGGTGTGGCCCCCACTAGGATGGGTCATGACCTCTAAAGATTATGTGTACACATGATTAAAAATAACTATGTTCACCAGTACATTATTTCCTTTACATATAATGCCACATGGTTCTGTTATGACTCTTGAATGTTGATTTATACTATTAATCCCTTATTAATCATGATTCTAGATATTAAATTATTTGGTAGATTAAGGCCTAATTATTTATTGATATGAGTCATTTAAATTAATATCATGAACATGATTATGTTATTATACACATACATTAATATTTTACTCAATTGTGATTGATATTTTACTTGTCTACCCTCACTGAGAAAATGAGCACACACTTTTTTATGATTTCTTTTACCATGTTTTGATTTAAGGTCATAATTATGATATTTTTTGATGTGTACGTATATGATGGAAATTGTGGTATATGTTGAATAATTTTATGAAATATGTTGGTTATGTATCAAATCACTTATGTCTCTAAACCATTTCAGACCAAGAGTGTGTATAGTTTTCATATAAAATATATATTATTATTTACTAATGTATTATTTATATATCTTATACTCAATTGACTATAGAGGGTATGTAATGAGGGGTATGTTTATTGACGATTATTATTAAAGAATATTTGTGATAAAAAAGTGGTAAGTCTATATATTGGATATCATCATGATTGTTTGGTATAGTATAGATTATTTGTTTTCCTTGAAATTAAATACCTCTCATGACCTCTAATAGAGTATATAGCTATTGAATAAATTATCATTGTTGTAGAAAACATGAAAAAAGACTTATTGATTCTCAAAATAATCTTTACATAGTGATAGAAGAGTGGTATGATGATTGGACACATGTTTGGAAATAACTTGGGGATATTCCGTTAAAAATTCATATTCTCGTTGTGGATAATTATAATGAATGAGAGGATATATCCTATAGAAAATAAAAATTAGCCATAATAATATGAGATAATACTGTGTCATGGTTTGAAAGGATGTTTCATAACATAGGGAATCTTAATAATGTTTTTTATAATTATATTACTTTCTAATAGGATTATTGGTTTGTGATACACTCACAATTTTTTTTTTGTTTTTGTTAATAGTTATAATCAAAATAAACCCTATGGAAAGTGAATGATATGTCCAATGTAATTACCATAATAATGAGAATCCAAATGAAATGGGACAAATAATGCTTAAAAAATATATTATTACTTATTAAAAATATATATATATGAGTAACAACGTAAAATTGGGTGAGATTCATGGTACACCTAATAAGAGAAAAATGGTGTTTCATGGGATTTTAGTTGATCAAGAATATGTAAGAATGATTATTTAGCTTCATAAATGTAAATAATGAAGGAGGAAGCACCTAAGGAAATATTTGAATGGGGAATAATATTATTTTATGAATGGAATGAAATTGAATAGGCTTAGTAGTTGATAAGGAAAATAGTGAGTGTGATAGAGGGAAATAAAGTACATACTAATTTAAAATTTATATTTCAATTCCTTATATGGGAGAACAAGTGATTTATCAAATGTAATGAAATAATATAAGGTCTAACCCATACACCAAGGAGGAGACACTTTTTTAGTCTCATCAACAAAGCTCTCTTTAGATGTTTAGCACAAGGAAAATTTTCTTTTGGAGCTGGAACTAGGAAGGCTTTTTCTTGGATTCCCTGGATTCCATGCGCCTCTGATCTCGATAAAGGAAGCGAGCCTTTATCCCATTTTTATGAAATCTGTTCTGGATGGGGAGAAACAGGACATCCTTGAGGCCATTATATTCAATCTATAGATGAAAAAATTTGTGTTTACTCCCTCTCCCTCGGGAGCTTTCACTACCAGGGACATTCAAATGTTGCTCTCTATTCAGTTTACCCATGTGAGGTGGAATGAGTTGTTGTGGTGTAATAAGATTCTAGCTAAGTATAATTTTTTGTCCTGGAACATTAGGAACTAGACCATATCCACGAACGATATTATCAAAAAACATGTAATCAGTATGGTGTTAAGATGCAATTGTTGGAGTAATATGCGGGAGGAGAGTTATCATCATCATTTCCATGAAAGGGAATGGGCACAGGTAGTATGGTCCATCTGTAGATGCATAATAATCCTATATTCTCACGATCTCAGGGATGCTCCTTTCCTAGACAGATGGTTCAATGGATCGTTGGAGTTGGGATATGAGTAGATTGCTCAAGCGGTGATCTACAATTTCAGGTGCTGGAGTCTTCGAAAAGCGCGGAACCAGTCATGATTCGATGGAAAAATCCCTTTGGAGATTTCCATAATTGCATGGACTCATTTGATTCTAGTGGATATGGCCTCTCTCATATCTGATGTAACTCCCCGACCCAAGTTACCCAGATTCAGTGCATTATTACATAATATTGTCATGATCACAAAAGATCAAGTCTCGAAAAACCGATTAGTTTAGTAGCCATGGAATAACTAGATACATTCATAAAGTTTACATTACATAATAAAGTAACAACTATTATAACAACATCTTGTCTTCATATCCCCTCATACTATCCCTATAGGTCATTAATAAATTACTTATTCACATCCTAGGAAAAATAAAACATTGAAAGGGGTGTGCTCAGATACTCAGTAAGGATAAAAATATAGCAGAAACTTTCATAAATAAGCACAAAAATTTAAGGCAATGTATAACTAAAACAAACACCTTTTAAACTTGAACTTCATCATAATATGGAAAATATAAAATGAAATAATTCCATTTACTTATTCACATGGATATTATACTAGTCTAATAATCACATGCAATATCAATAACCACTTTCATAATGATGGAATGCATAATGCCAGACTATCATAACCACATTGTCAAGGCCTCATGCCAAGGCTACAAATAAGATTTTGTCAAGGGCTTGTTCCAAGACACTAGTTTGTCTCATGATACATACCGATTCATCAAGGAGCTATAGCTGGCTCCACCTATCACATATTAAGTCCAATGCATTCCTCATATGAACAGGTTTAAACATAAAATAAACATTTTTATTAAAACTAGCAAACAAAATGATAATACTTTATCCATAAACCATGAATGGTAAAAAAATAACACATCCACAGTCAAACATATCACAAAACCTTCAATACTATATGGAAGTTTTGTATCATAATAAATCAACTTCAAATAAGCTTAAAATCCATCAAATGATGTTCACATAGATGAAATCAAAACTATTTGAGAGAAATATCTCTTTTTTTGAAATCATTTAAAATACACATAATTAAAATGTTTACTTTGAAAATATTCTTATAAGATTGTACGGAAAGCTTCGACAATTTTATAACGGCGGAAAATAGCCGCACCAACAGTATAAGTTAAAAAGACATTCTTACCTCAATTTTGTCGAAAAGGTTAAAAAGGACCTTGTTTGGAAAAAGACGGAAAGATTCCTTTATAAACTTCTTATAAAAATTCAAACAAGGGTATAAATGACTTTAAAACATATTATGTAAAATAGGAAGAATGTTTTGAAATAAATTTTTAAGAAACATTGATGTGGATGATAAAGAAGTCCAAGTATATAATTACGTATAAACAACCTCAGATAATGAAGAGATTATGAAATAAACCATTACATTGTACTTTTTCTTTAGTTGATGGTATGTTAAACTCCTATATAATAGGTAAAACATTGTTATTAAATTATACAAGAACCATATACATAATTATGATATCATATATGATCTTCTAATAATGCTTTGTTAATAATATTTTAGTATTATCGTCGTTTTGAGTGTTAACATACTCGTTTTCTATTATATGTTTTGTTATATAAGAATTTTCTTGTTATGGATAGGCTGTATCTTATTCATATCCAGAATGATATAAATTTCTTAAACTTTACTTTTAATCATCAAATTATAATTAGTCTTGAATGGATACGATGGGGAATGAATCTCATCGTGTTCGTGGAGACGGTAGTCCGTACGTACGCATGAGCGACAGTATAATTCGTTTGATATTAAAATAACATATAATTAGATGTTATATCATATATATGTTATATTTATTATTTACATGAATTAAACATTATTATTATACCCATCCAAATAATAATATATTGAATAACAATTACACCACGACGTGGAGACGGTAAACCGTACGTACGCACGTATGGTCACATGCCATTCAATGGATGGATAGAATAATCAATATTTTTTTACCATATTTATAATAAAATCACCGTATATAGAAGATAATTGAGTTATTATTTTGGAATGGAAATAAAAAAGAAAGAAGAAGTTGAAGAAGAAAGGAACTTGAAAGAGGGTGGTGGAAACATTACCTCTTCTTCGGATTCTTCCTTTTGATTTGATCAAAAGGGCTCCTTAGGTTAGCTTTCTAATCAAAATAAGGCCTATAGGTCGAAGTTAGGGAAGTTGAGAGAATATTTTGGTAGTTTTTGGCTGAGAAAAAAGGCTTTGAAGTTGTGAAATTGATAGAATGGGGAGTACCCTTTTATAAGGGAGAGGAGGGGCTCTTTTGGAACAAATTAAAGTATTATTTTATAATAAATTCATATTCCGTTTCTCATGGCTCAAATGTAGATTATTCAGATTATAAGGTGGGGATGGGTCGAAATCCTTTCAACCAATATATTTTAGACAGGTTTGGGTTATTATATTAACCTTATATTTTTGTTTTAACTCTTAGTTAATTAGTTTGACATTTACCATGTCACATTGTATTTTTATATTATATAGTTAATAAACATACTATATAAATCCAAGAGACCCCCAAGTGGTCCATTAATGATACACATATCATGATATAATTCCTTTTGAAGAACCGTATATTTTTAGAAATAGAATATCAATTAATAATATAAACTTTGTTTTAAAAACCCTTTTATGTCAATTTTCACACTATTGGGTATTTTGTTTTTGATAAATTCATAACAGCACTATTACTTAGAAAATAATTCATATAACCAATCTTAATACGACATATTAGCCTAGAAAATTAATTTAATTCATAAAAAGTATCAAATTACATTTATTTGGGTATGTATAATATCAATTATCTTAATATTTCATTAATTAGGTAATTAATGCATCACCATTGTGTCATAAATAAATTAAATTATATAATGTCTAAAAATTATAAATAAAATAAAATTATTTGGGAAATATTTTTATCTTTCTAATTAATTTTTATATTTGAAAATATAACATATATAACTCTATGTAATTTTTTTTTCTAAAAGATATATGATCATGTCATTTTTGTATTTACTTTAACTTATTTAATATAAAGTGTCATTATCACTTACAAGTGGATCCATGGGGTCCCAAAATCGGCCCAATGATGCCCATGGTCGGACATGTATCAACCAATAGGTTTAGGACACGTTTTAAAGGAACTTAGTATTATTATAATATTATTTTTTACCCATATTTATCGGATTTACCTTTTAACCATGGTAAATAAAATATTTACCGAAGTAATTATTCAAAATGTCTAAAAATAAAAGTTACCTATTTACACAATTTGGAACTCTTGATTCTAAATATGGAATCCATTTTTCTATATTCAAAACAAAGAAATGGCAGATATTAATTTAAAATTAATCCAGTTGTTAAAACCAAAAGCGTGTTTTTAAGAAATAATAACTATCAAAAGACTGACACTTGTTTTTGTCTGGTTTAAATGTTTAAATATGTCCGATGAACAACATTGTACTAAATGATAAAAATAAATTCTAAATATAATTTAAAACCACTCAAATTCATAATTTATCACTATTAATTATTTTGATTTAAAAAGTTGTTTTTAATTAAAATTTTGTAATTTTCACTATTCACCAAAATATAAAAGTTATCCAAAAAAGTACCAAAATTTTACCCTAGAATAATTTCGATATTCCGAATCCAAAAATAAAGTCTATTTTGAATGATAACCTTTATAAAATTTAAAAAAGTGGACATTACTATTCATAACGGCTGGTTTGATTGGTTGTGGTGTGTGTTAGAACTCGAAGTTGCGTAGAACACACGCTGTTATATTATTCAAAGAGAAGTGTACCGTGGAAGCTTGGAGTGTTACATTATCACCTCCTTAAAATAATTTGTTCCTCGAAATTTCTATAATACTACCACATGAAAATACTTGTGTGGTTCTTCATCATGAGTTCCTCAGGTTCCCACGTTGCCTCTTCCATTTTATGGTTTCTCCATAGAACTTTTACCAGATGAGTCGTTCGATTTCTCAGAACTTGTTCTCTTGTATCAAGAATCTTGAAGGGCTGTTCGCAATAAGATAGATCGAGTTCCAGTTCCAATTCCTCATAATTGAGTACATGAGTTGGGTCAGGCATGTATTTTCTCAACAGTGATACGTGGAACACATCGTGAACTTTGGAGAGACTTGGTGGCATTAGAAAATGGTAAACTACAGCCCCAATTCATTCTAGAATTTCAAAAGGTCCGATGTACCTGAAACTGAATTTACTCTTATTAACAAAATGTATAACTCCCTTCCATGGAGATACCTTCAAGAAAACATGATCTTCTACCTGAAATTCCAAATCGTTTCTTCGGTTATTGGCATAGCTCTTCTTCCTACCTTGAGCTGCTTTGAGGTGGTTTTGGATTACTTTTACCTTTTCCATCATTTCCTCTACCAGTTTTGGGCCTACAAGTTTCCTTTCACCAACGCCATCCCAACAGGTTGGTGTGTGATATCTCTTTCCGTATAACACTTCATATGGTGCCATTCGAACACTTGAATGGAAGCTATTGTTATAGGAAAATTCTATAAGAGGTAAATATTGATCCCACATACCCTGAAAGTCAAGTGAGAAAGATCTCAACATGTCTTCTAAGGTTTTAATAGTCCGTTTTGATTGTCCATCTATTTGAGGGTGGATGGATGTGCTAAAACAAAGTTCATTTTCCAAGGCCTTCTGAAGACACTTCCAGAATCTTGTAGTAAAACGGGGATCACGATCAGAAACAATCAAAAGGGGTACTCCATGAAGTCTCACAACTTCATTAATATATAGCCTTGATAGGCATTCAAGTGGTAAATCTTACCTTATATCAAGAAAACGTGCTGAATTGGTAAGATGATCAACAATGACCCATATTGCATTGTTCCTTCTAGGGGTCTTTGGTAGTCCCATGAAAAATTCCATCGTGATATTATCCCATTTCCACTCAGGTATGGGAAGAGGTTGCATAACTCCTCCAGGATGTTGCCTTCTAGCTTTCACTTGTTGATAAACCATACATCTTGACACAAAATCAACAATCTCCCTCTTCATGTTGTCCCACCAAAAATGTTCCTTCAAATATCTTTACATTTTGGTGCTCCCAGGGTTTATGGAGAAATTGGAACTATGAGCATCGTCCAATAATTACCTTTTTAGATCATTTTTATCGGGAACACAAAGTGTCTACCCAAATTTTAAAATTCCATATTCATACACAAAGTCACTCAATATCCCATCATTCAGTGCTTTAATCTTCTTTTGGAATTCTTCATCATTGGTCTGAGAACTCTTAATCCTTTCTAGTAAAGCCAGTTTGGCAACCATTTGAAAAAGCATTGATGTTTCACCTTCCATGGTGATTCTCATATCTAACTTTACTAGATCCATGAAAATACGATCCCATTCAATTCTCATCATGTTTAAAACTCAATGATCTTTTCTGCTCAAATCATCTGCCACCTTATTTTCCTTCCCTTGGTGGTAGTGTATTGTGCAATCATAACCCTTGAGTAGTTAAAGACATCTCCTTTACCTCATGTTGAGTTCTTTCTATGAGAAAATATACTTCAAACTCTAGTGATCAGTATAAATCTCACTTTTTTAACCATAGATATAGTGTCTCCAAATCTTCAAAGCAAATATTACAGCTTATAACTTAAGATCATGAGTAGGATAGTTCTGCTCATGAATATTCAGCTGTCGTGATGTATAGGCAATAGCCCTATCATTATGTATATGGACACAACCCAGTCCTTTCTTCAATGCATCAATATAAATAACAAACCCATAATTCCGCGATGGTAGAGTCAATATAGGAGCATTGAATAATATTCTCTTCAGTTCATCAAAACATTCTTCACACACTTTTGTCCAAACAAATTTAACCCCTTTACGTGTGAGCTTCGTAAATGGGTTAGCCAATCGGGAAAAATTACGGACGAAATGCCGATAATAACCTGCTAAACCAATAAAACTTTGTACCTTAGTTATACTCATCAGTTGATGTTATTTTTGGAATTCCTTAGTCTTAGAAGGATCAACAGAGATTCCATCTTTAGAGACAATATGGACAAGAAAATAAATCTCATAAAACCAAAATTCACACTTGCTAAACTTCCCATATAATTCATGTATTCTCAGAGCCTTCAGGATAATGCGCAAGTTATTTTCATGATCTTAGTAGATTTTGAAATATACAAATATGTCATCAATAAATACCACCACAAAATCATTGAGATATTCCTTGAAAACTCAATTAATTAGATCCATGAATAGAGAGGGTGCATTAGTCATCCCAAAAGGCATTACTGTAAACTCGTAATGCCCGTACCTGGTTCGAAATGTTGTCTTCAGAATGTCTTCCTTCTTCACACACAACTGATAGTATCCAGACCGAAGGTAAATATTTGAAATGTATTGAGCTCCATGCAGTTGATCAAATAAATCATTAATGCGAGGTAGGGGATACTTGTTCTTCATTGTTATAGCGTTTATTTCCCTATAGTCGATACATAACATCATAGATCCATCTTTCTTCTTAACAAAAAGGACAGGGGCTCCCCATGGAGAAACACTAGGGCGAATAAATCCCTTATTACTCCATTCCTCTAATTGTTTATTTAGTTCAACTAATTCCATATTGGCTATTCTATAAGGGGTCTTCGATATAGGCCTTGAACCAGGAATTAAATCAATGGAAAACTCACTTCTCATTCTAGAGGATGTCCAGGTAAATCTTCCAGAAACACATCCACATATTCTTTCACAATAGTTAAATCCCATATTTGAACATTCCTTTCCTCACACAAAGTCATTTCATTCTATTCCTCCCCAATAAATGAATTTAGTTGAGCTACTGGGGGTGGATCTAGATAAAATTAGGTGGTGAAAATTCTTCTCTAAAGATAAGGTGTTCCTTATCATTATCATCAAAAATCGTAACCTCCTTTTCCTTAAAATAAATCTTCTCATCATGGTATGAAAGACAATCCATACAGAAGATTATATCAAACTCAATCATAGGTATGATGATGAGATCAGCGTATAAAGAACATTTATGTGCTCTAATGGGGACTGATTCACAAAACTTTGTTGCAATGATAGTTCCCATAAGAGTTTTAATTTACAACTCTCTTGTTAAATAGAATTGGAAATATCTAATTTTCATATCAAACTGGTAAAATGTGAAACTATTCGATGATCCAGAATCAAATAATGCATTTGCTAAACTTGAGGAATCCATTAAATTACCTGCCACCACGTCTTTCGGAGCTTCTACCTCAGCAGTAGTGATAACATAAGCTTGGCCTTGATCCCTTGGCCATTTATGAGGTACGTTCCCCTGAAGCTTAGGACATTCATTTTCATAATGTCCCATCTCCATGAAGTTGTTTCATTGAACATCAGTAGCTTCTTTCTTCCCATTGCAATCAAGAGCTTGGTGGCCTTTTTCACCACACTTGTAATAGACTCCCATTCCCTTCAAGCACGTACTAGGGTTTTTATTCCCACATTTACTGTATGATGGATATTCAACTTTTCCCTTATTCAACTTATTTGAATTCCTAGATTGATCAGTAGATCTCTTCTTCTCTTTCTTTGCTTTAAAGTCATAAGACTTAGTGAATTCCATTTTTGTCTTGATAGCACAGGAGACAATGTCTTCATACGACGAGAAGGATTGTGAGACTAATGCTCGATGGAGAAATGGTTTTAACCCATAAAAGAAATGATCAATATTACTTCTTGGGTATATAATCTTCATCATACCTTCCTAACCTTGTAATGTTAGCATCATACTTTGTGACATTCTCATTCTTCTTTTGTCTCAGACTCAGAAATTTTATTTCCATATCTGCTCGATGGTCATGAGGAATTTTTTTTATAAAAATAGATCTTTGAACTCCCTCCATTACATATTTGATACTTCATCATCTTCCTTAGTATTTTGTATCATTGAACACCATTGATTAGCATCTCCAGTGAGGCGGTAAACAGCCATGATAACTTTTTCCCTTTCACTAATCCCCAAAGCATGAAATATTTTCTCTAGGGAACTTATCCATTGCTCAACTACCAATGGATTTGTACTCCCATTGAATGTTGGTGGTTGTTTCATCATAAAGCAATCAAAAATTGATCCTCCACACTGTGGATCAGGGCGCTCCATATGGGTAAGGTTATTATTCACAACTTGAGTGAGTTGTCCCAGTATGTTAATAAGCTGATCAACACCATTTCAATCACCAGCTCCACTATAATTATCTTGAGCAGGAGGGCAATCCCTACATAGAGTGTGTGCATTGATTCTGTTTCCATTTCTTCCACAAGGTGCCATTTCTAAACAATGTCATGTACTAGATCAGTTTATGAATCAAAATACATAATTTCATACTTGTAAAACACTTCACAAAAATTGAACTATTTATGGATATAATCCATAATCATAAAAAATGTTTTCTTTGATAAAGTATATCCTCATAAACCCTTCATAATGGTTTTTAAAGAAAATGACAATTTTCCTAAGCATATCCCCCGGGAGTGTCGTAACCAAGAGTGCAACAAGGCCTGTTGTTGTGTAGCAGTTCCCGTTCGAGTCTAGCTCAAAGAGGTGTTTTCGGGTTTTACACTTAGGTACGTCTGTGCCAGAGCCACCTCTACCTGCTCGTATACAGACATGGATGTATTTCATGGAAAACTCACAAAATCTCTACAATACCAAAATTCTAGTAATTTCTTATATACTCATCCTCAAAGTATATCTTAGGGATATGTTCTCTAATCAGAGTTTATCTAAATATAGCTTCTAAGGTTTGTACTAAAATTCCTCTGATACCAACTGTAATGCCCCGACCCCAGTTACCCAGAGTCGGTGCATTATTACATAATATTGGCATGATCACAAAAGATCATGTCTCGAAATACTGATTAGTCTAGTAGCCTTGGAATAACTAGATACATTCATGAAGTTTACATTACATAAAAAATTGAAAACTACTATAAAAACATATTTTCTTCACATCCCCTCATTCTATCCCTGCAGGTCATTCATAAATTACTTCTTCACATCCTAGAAAAAATAAAACATTGAAAGGGGTGAGCTCAGATGCTCAGAAAGGATAACAATATAGCAGAAACTTTCATAAATAAGCATAAACATTTAAGGAAATGTATAACTAAAACAAAAGCTTTTTAAACTTGAACTTCAGTATAATATGGAAATATAAAATGAAATAATTCCATTTACATATTTACATGGATATTCTACTAGTAGAATAATCACATTCAATATCAATAACCACTTTAATAATGATGGAATGCATAATCCCAGACTATCATAACCACATAGTCAAGGCCTCATGCCAAGACTACAAATAAGATTTTGTGAAGGCCTTGTGCCAAGACACTATTTTTTCTCATGAGACCTACTAATGCATCGAGGAGCTATATCGGGCTCCACCCATCACATATTAAGTCCAATCCATTCCTCATATGAATAGGATTAAACATAACATAAACATTCATATTAAAACTAGCATACAAAATGTCAATAATTTCTCCATAAACCATGAATGGTATAACAATAACACATCCATAGTCAATATTATCACAAAACCTTCAATAATATATGGATGTTTTGTATCATAATAAATCAACTTCAAATAAGCTTAAAATCCATCAAAAGATGTTGACATAGATGAAATCAAAACTATTTGAGAGAAATATCTCTTTTTTTGAAATCCTTTAAAAGCCACATAATTAAAACATTTACATTGAAAATATTCTTATAAGCTTTTAAGGGAAGCTTTGACAATTTTATAATGGCGGAAAATAGCCACACACACCGTATAAGTTAGAAAGACATTCTTACCTCAATTTTGTCAAAAAAGTTAAAAAGGATCTTGTTTGGAATACGACGGAAAGATTACTTTATAAACTTCTTATAAAAAGTAAAACAAGGGTATAAATGACCATAACCCATGTTCTATAAAATAGTAATAATGTTTTGAAATATATTTTTAAGAAACATTGATGTGGATGATAAAGAGGTCCCAGTAGATAATTACGTATAAACAACCTCAGATAATGAAGAAAATAAGAAATAAAACCTTACCTTGTACTTTTCCTTAGTCGATGGTATGTTAACCTCCTATATAATAGTTAAAAAATTATTATTAAATTATTCAATAACCATATACATAATTAGGATATCATATATGATCTTCTAATAATGCTTTGTTAATAATATTTTAGTATTATTGTCGTTTCAGGAGTTAACTTACTCATTTTCATTTATATATTTTGTTACATAAGTCGTTTTTGTTATGGATAGGTTGTATCTTATTCATATACAGAATGATATAAAGTTCTTAAGCATTACTTCTAATCATCAAATGCAAATTATTCTTGAATAAATACGATGGGGAATGAATCTCATCGCGTTCGTGGAGACGGTAGTTCGTACGTACGCACGAGCGACAATATCATTCTTTTGATATTAAAATAATATATAATTGGATGTTATATCATATATATGTTATATTTATTATTTAAATGAATTACACATCATTATCATACCTATCCAAATAATAATATATTGAATAACAATTACACCACGATGTGGAGACGGTAAGCCGTACCTACGCACGTATGGTGACATTCCATTCAAAGGATGGATAGAATACTGAATATGGTTGTACCATATTTATAATAACATAAAATTATATATAATACACTATATTTATTATTTTATAATCTAAATAACTACAAAATAATAAGTTGAAGAAGAAAGGAACTTGAAAGAGGGTGGTGAAAACATTACCTCTTCTTCGGGTTCTTCCTTTTGATTTGATCAAAAGGGCTCCATAGGTTGGCATGCTGATCAAAATAAAGACTCTAGGTCGAATTTAAGGAAGATTAGAGAATATTTGGGTAGGTTTTGGCCGATCCAAAAGGCTTTTAATGTGTTAAATTGCAAGAAGGGTGAGTGCCCTTTAATAAGGGGGAGGAGGGGCTCTTTAGGAAAAACATAAAGTATTATTTTATAATAAATTTATATTCGGTTTCTAATGTCTCAGAACTGTATTATTCAATGTATAAGGTGGTTATGGGTCTAAATCCTTTCAACCAATATATTTTAAATAGGTTTGGGTCATTATATTAACCATATCTTTTAGTTTTAACTCTTCGTTAATTAGTTTGACATTTACCATGTCACATTGTATTTTTATATTATCTAGTTGATAAACATACTATATACATCCAAAATACCCCTAGTGGTAAATTAATTATAGAAAATATCATGATATAAGTAATTTTTCTGAACCATAGATTTTTAGGAATATAATATCAATTAATAATATAATATTTGTTTAAAAAACCCGTTTATGTCAATTTTGACACTATTGGGTATTTTGTTTTTGATAAATTCATAAAAGCATTCTTAATTCTAAAAAATTCATATAACCAATATTAAAATGTCATATTAGCCAATAAAATTAATTTAATTAAATAAAAGTTTCAAATTACATTTATTTGTGTATGTATAATATCAATTATCTTAATATTTTATTAATTAGGTGATTACTGCATCACCATTGTGTCATAAATAAATTAACGTATTTAATTTATAAAAATTATAATTAAATTACTATTATTTAAGAAATCGTTTTAAATTTCTAATTAATATTTATATTCGAAAATATAACATATATAACTCTATGTAAAAATTGTTTTTCTAAAAGATATATGCTTATGTCATTTTTGTATTTACTTTAACTTAATTAATATAAAGTGTCATTATCACTTACAAGTGGATCCACGGGGTCCCAAAATCGACCCAAAGATTCCCATGGTAGGACATGTATCAAACAATAGGGATAGGATACGTTTTAGGATAATTTATTATTATTATAATATTATTTTTTACCCTTATTTACCGGATTTACCCTTTAACCATGGTAAATAAAATATTTACCGAATTCATTATTCAAAATGTCTAAAAATAAAAGTTATCTATTTACACAATTTTGAACTCATGATTATAAATATTTAATCTATTTTTCTAAATTAAAAACATAGAAATGGTAGAAATTAATTTAAAATTAATTCTCGTTGTTAAAACAAAAAATGTGTTTCTAAGAGATAATTACTATCAAAAGATTGACACTTGTTTCTGTCTGGTTTAAATGTGAAATTATGTCCAATGACCAAAATTGTATTAAATGGTAAAAATATATTCTAAATATACTTTAAAACAACTAAAATTCATAATTTATCACTATTAATTATTATGATTAACAAAGTTTTTTTTAATTAAAATTTAGTAATTTTAACTATTCACCAAAATATACAAGTTATCTGAAAAGTAACAAAATTTTACCCTTGGCTAATTTCGATATTCTGAATCCAAAAATGACATCCATTTTGAATGATAAAATCTATAAAATTTTAAAAAGTGGGTATTACTATTCATAAAGGCTAGTTTGATTCGTTGTGGTGTGTGTTAAAACTTGAAGTTGCGTACAACACACACTACTATATTATTCATAGAGAAGTGTACCGTGGAAGCTTGGGGTGTTACATATTATTGGTAGGATGCTCCCACTTTTTTGTCTTCTTCAGGTTAGAACACAAGATCCACTTCCTTTCTTTGACAACCCACTAGGAAATTGGGTATGTTGGCTCCCTCCCTCTACAAGCTAAAAAATGAACTCGGATGGGTCCTGTGTTATGGGTGCTATAAGAGGCGGGGGTGTGGTTTGAGGTCCTAGGGGAATTTTTATTATGGAATATTATTCATTATATTTAAATTACACCTCTCTTCAAGCTGAGGTCAAAGTGATGCTCACCAGGATCACTATTTACATTCAAGAGAGCCTATACATCTCCCAAGTGGAAACTAATTCTAACGTCCTTCATGGTTCCTTGAGTAGGAAAGGTTCATCTCCTTGGTCCATAGCCTACTATTCATATATATAGATATATTTTTGGAAACAACATCAATTTCACCCTTTTTGGCGATAGGACAACAAGGTCGCGGATCATTTGGCCTCTTTGGAGGACTAGAGTTCCATTAGTACTCATATCATCTCCATTAACTGCCTGAAACCTAAGGGTGTGAACTTGGTTAGATGGGATTCCCTTAGACCGCACTATTTTAGACCCCCTTAGTTTGAGGTTTTGTTGTCCTCTCTATTTAAAATAACAAATTGAATTTGGATAGATGTATGGATGACCATTTATTGGCTCTCTTGTATAGATTCAACATAACATTTTTGAATAATGAAATCCCATTTGATATTCTGAATCAACCCACTTACTTCTATTATTGTGAGGATGAATATTGAGTTTTAAAGGAAACTACATTAATTATATGGGTCTTATTACGTATTAATGAGTTTTGTTTTTCTTAAATGGTTAAAGATAATATCAATATTCAATATACGACTAATGAGTGGGAATATTCCAATGTATTTCTCAAAGTGTTTCCTAGTCTTTCTATGTAATTTATTTTTATGATCTCAATATTCCTCATTACTACTATTATTCTTATTTAAATATTCCATTTAGAATATACAATGTTGATTTGTAGAGATTAAAGAATAAACCAATAGAATATCTATAAAAGGGATTCAGAGGACCACATGTTTCACCATTGGGTAAAAATATTCTTTTTATGGTGATATATTGGTTAATATATCATTCTATTGATTATCAGGAACTTAATAATATAACTATCACGAAAAATTATCATTTTCCAAATATTTACGAGTTTTTTATAAACTCTATATAGCTCAATAATTTTCCAACATTTAACATCTTTTTCATGTCATCAATTAAGATTAATGAATGTGTAAAAATAGATGAGCGCCTTCCATACGTGGTATAGTCATTATGAATTTATAGTAATTCCATTTTGACTTATAAATATTTTCACTATGATGATGGATCTAATGAATTACCTTTATAGATTACCTTGATTAGTATATTTTACTATTTATAAAGGATATTATCATACATTCAACAAGTCTAGAAGAGCATGAATATCATTTTAAGATTGTGTAGAAGATACTGATAAAGGTGATGATGTATACCAAAGTAACTATTTGTGAATTTTAAAAATATAAAGTATCATTGATGTGTTTTATAATATAATTCAATGGTATATCAAAAAACCTTTAAAACATAGATGTCACTATGCACTGGTGCACCCACACTATAGTAATAAATATCAATTATTTCCATGTGTTTTAAAAACACTAATGATGATTTGTATGAAATTTATAATGGATATATAATTCACCAATTAAGATCACACTAATTTTATCCATGATTCTTTGGGTAGGTGAGTGTAAACAATTTTCATAAAGCTAAAATGAATCATGTACAATGAACCATTTCCCCCACTACACTGCAATATAGATGTTTTATTGATCTATAGTGATGTATAAAAGAAGATAATATGATTTTTTTTCTTCATAATGATATAGTAATAGCTTATGCCTCAGAAAAATTAAAAAATCATGATATAAATTAGAAGATCCATTATTTGGAGCTAGCTTCTTAAATATTTTCAATAAAATATGGAGGAATTTTATTTAGGGTAAAATTTGAAACATGTATATAGATGAAAAATAATAGTCTATATATTCATATATAATGAATGAAATATTATATAATGGCTATTATGTTTATTGATTTTGATTATGAATACTCAATACACTACCACCCAAAGAAGGAGAACAAGTGGTAAAATTCTCTAATTTAGAAAAAACATGCAATTTTTTCCATGATAAGGATTAAAAAAGATCTAATACACAAGTATTTACATAATATATATCATGAAATCTTAAATAAATGGTATATATAAATTCTTTATATGATTAATTTCCAACCATTAATTCATGTGAGGAATAAAGAGGCTTATAAAGAGAAGTTCATACTAGAGAACAATGGTTAAAATGTTCTTGAGTTCAATAATGAATTTGATGAGAGATTTAGAGACTGAGTATATATTCCACCAATAACATATATGAAGAAGTAGTTGTCAGATGAAGCTTATAGATCATCATTTTATATTCATATTATAATTATATAGATTAATAGATATATTAAATATTATTTATCATGGGAAAAATGAAATGTAATATTTAAGTGTATATATATCAATGGATATTATGATTTTATTTTAAGGCTGAGAGACATATGTCTATGTTGGAACCATAACGATTACCCAAACCAGCATGGAAATAGGAAAAAATTATCATGGATTTCATCACTCGAATCCCTAAAATATCTAATTTCCATATCTATATTTGGGTTTTAGTCAGTATTCTTAAGACAAAAACACATTTCATTATAATAAGATATAATTTATGCCTTTATTAGAATTCAATAATATATTTTAAACATGTGTTTTAGTTAAAAGGAGTGCCACTATCAATCATATCTAATGGAGATATAAGTTTTAATTTAAAGTTCTAGATAAAAACCCAATAAGTATTGTATTTATATTTAAATATTATCATGAAATATCATCCTCCGGTTAATGGTTAATCTGAGAAGATCAATCAAACCTTAAAAAAAATATGTTGATATAATATTATATGTTGTTCAACAATGGTTGGGATAACCATATTCTTCTTATTTATTTTTAATCCAATAATATAATTTTTTCTTTATAATAAGAAGGCTCGTTATGAATCTCTTTAAGATATGATTCAATGAACTCAAATATTCTAGGAATAATTTGGAGAATGAAAGCAACATGTACCTCAGCTAGTTGAGTACTTCAAATAGATAGTTATATCTATTCAGTATCACATAAGGGAAACATAATGAAAACATAAAAGATATACTAAAGAATTTAGTGCAGTATAGTGTTATAAGTTAGTGAAATTGTATTCCAATGAATATCTAAATGGATGAAGGTTTAGATATTTTGGAGGAAATGACCAATATGATCGTGATATATCATCCCATTCAAAAATTTTGATCTTATCAGGATAAATACTTATTTATTATTTGATTCTAAAAATCACTCTCTTGTTTATGGTGAGATTATTGTATATCTCTTGATTTGGAATATACATAATCTTTCACATGTAATGATCCCATATATCTTACCGTTGGAGAATGAACATCTTGTGAAGAAAAACTGGTGGTTATTATAGATCATAGATTGGAGGTATTTTGATTCACAACCACATACATGGTAAAAAACTCAAACCAAAATTTTTCAAATATATGTGGGATATCGAAGAAGTGATGAGGTGGAAGCATACTTAATTTTTTTGTATCACATCCAAGAATTTATAAGGGTGAAATTCTTAAAAGAAGTTATAAGAGAACAACATGAGAATATATGATATATTTCACTTTAGAGGAGTTAAATTTGATTGATAAATTGAATTACCTAAAAAATAACTTTTCTAAATAATTATTTTACATTACAGAATGAAGAAACAATATTTTTTTAATTGAAATATAATTATATAAAATAATTTTTAATTCACTTAGAAAATAATATTGACCCGAAATAACCATGTCTAAATATTCTATTTTTAATAAATGTTTCATCAGGTATATTTTAATTAAAGAATATTACATTATAAAAAAACTAATTCTGAATATTGGAAAGGAAAAAAAATACTATATAAGAATCTATTAATCATTAATTTTATATAAATGGAAATTAAACCATTCTATAATAAAAATTTACATTTTTTGAAATGAATATATTATGTGTGAACTGTATTTTTATCCTAAAAAATATAATAATATCTACTGAGGAATAATTTTATTTTTTTTAAAATATATTTAATAAATTATTTTTCAATTATTAGGAAGAATTTTACTAGGAAAAATTAAGATTTAATCCATTTTTTTGAATAAAAATTCAATTTGTTAATAATGGTTTTCCTTGCTGTTTGTATGACAATTTTTAGATTCATTTTCAAAAATTATATTAATTTTTTTATAAAGTGGTTTCCATAACTGGAATTCAAATTTAATTTTCTTAAAGTGGTTATGTTCATTTTTGTTCATAATAGAAAAAAAAATACTAAAAAAATACCACGTTTTGGGTTTAAATGGGTTTTCTAGAGTATAACCAAAGTGATAATGGTAAAAATTATAGATAAACTTGTTTAACTCCTATAATATTAAAGGATTTAGAAATTATATAACCTAACCATTGATTTATGAGCTATTATAAATGACCATTACATGAATGTTTCATTATATTAATTAATATTTTATGAATTTACATATGTGTCCACCCCCTTGGTTATAAATGGGACCCCTTATCCACCTTTATTCGCAATCATTGATCACTTTATCATAACCAAGACCTAATGAAACACCTTATTATATTCATTGAGTTTTTAATTTTCTATCATATCCTACTATAATATAATTATATTATGGATTAAGGTGTTAGCAAAATGACGTCTTCCAATGAAGAGGTAATCACATTACCCGACTCATTCAATATTTATTTCTTATTACAAATACTCCAAATATATTTTATAAAACCCATTATAGTGACCCCAATTTCATTAATATTGAAGTAACTTGATCAATTTAAGGTCTCTGATAGGGAAAGGTGGGGAATCAGTGATCCAATTTTCTTTTTCTGTATTTTACCTTCCTTATTAAATAATTTTTTTGGGTAAATCCTTGATAGACTCTTCTTGTATCTCATAGCCTTACCTAAAATAATTTTATAACGTAAAGGAAAAAAATACAAGGTTTTACAAGGTTTTTTATAATGACCTACTCCTTACCATGTTGGGTATTCCCCACAAGATAGATTCTTCACTACTCCAGAAGCGGATTATATTTAGTAATTGGTTATACCAACAAATTATATGATTTTTATACCCACCAATATCAATACACATTCATAAATAGGTTATACCACCAACTATTTCAGACAATTTATACTCCCCAACCTCAATCCAATTCAGTTACTACATATATCCCCAGCTACAATCTAACTATTTTCTTCCGTATTGATCTATTATGGGATGATATTTTGGTATTCATCCATGAATCTTATAAATAACAATTCCCAATCTATACTTCAAGAACCTTTAATATGATGCAATATTTCTCAATCAATTTGTATCACTTGTTCCAAATCAGTTTCCTAAGTGAAACTATGATCAGGTAATTTTTTCTTCCTTTTAAAGGCCCACCTTTAATATATTTGTGAAACTAGTGAACATAAGTGTTCTTCAATAATATTTTACACAACATATGATATTCATAACCCAACTCAAACCACTTAATTATTGATTCATGTAATCCAAAAAATTTCACATTAATGATTACAATTTTTTCGCAATTAAATTTTTTGGGAATTTCAAAAAAAATTCGCCTGTTCATGATTATTCCAGAATTCCTACATGATTTATTTGTTTCATTAACACATAAACAAACACAGACTATCCACATTTGTTTTTATTTTCACACACGCTGTCATGTTCCTCTTCATGTATACATGCACATGGACACTTTACATTTATTTTTCTCTCAATGATTTATTATTGGAACTAACTCATATATGTTCTGGTTATGACACATAGTACAACCTTTTTTGTACTTCTCCTTGAAACATAGTATGAAAACTTTATTCATGAAAGTACTTCAAAATAATTTGATCATAATAGTTATATGTACTACATGCACTATCTCTTATAGTTATCACACACTAATCCTAATGTGTGCATGGTATTTATGCATGCATTTTCTTATTATTCATGAACACAGTGTAAGATAAACTACATTGAAAATGTATCAAAGGAATCTTGTGAACAAAGAAATGATTCTGTATCTTAGGTCTTCCCAACATCCAGTGATTATAATTTAACTATATATATAATCACAAAAATATCATCGATGTATAGATCATTTCATCATGCTTTTAAAATTTCTAGGTCACATTGTTTCTTCCTTTTTGATTGAAAAGTTATTTTTGGGTTCCCTATACCCTTAACAAACTAGAGAGAATCGTGGATACACTATTAGTTTGGAAGTAATATCTCTTGATGGTTTGTATCAACATATATTCATCAAAGACTCTTAATTTTATAGGAAAGGATCATTGCAAAATAAAACAACCTCAAATCCATAATTCATGTCATGGTGTGAACACTATAAAATATCAGTCATTTTGGATTAATTCAACCATATATTTAAAAATATGGTATTCAACCTTCATGAGTTCACAATGTTCCTTTATAGTGGTGACCTCATGGGCATGTGGTGTGATTACAAACCCATCATTTCTCAATTATCGATCACCCTGATGCCTAAGTGGCCTTCTACATCTTTCTTTTGCAGTTTAGTTGTAGATCATTTGCTTAATTTTATTGTATTCCAGAAAAAATTAGTTTCATGATATATTTTGAGATGATAGGTTGATCCTCATTAAATTAAAAATATCCTCAAATATAAAAAAATATAAATAATCATTGGTTCGGATAAATATCTGGCATAATGTATGGACTATGGTGGATAATGTTGGGAGACTACGTCCTTCAGTTATATAACAACTCATATTAGCTACATCATGTGGTTATACTTATGTCAGTTGTTTTAATATATATGAATAATTCTCACTCAAAATGCAATGTGAATAAAACTATAATTGTGTATGTGGTGTTATATATCAAAAACAATTGAAATGGTCCATCCAAAAAACCCATCTCCATCATGTTACCACCTGGTACTATTCACCATTCTGCTGTGTTTCCCCCCATGGTGGTTCTATCAGTCATGCACCTTATACACAGGCGCTGCTGATCATTTAAACATCCCAGATTCTTTAACTACCATTAGGATTTCTCTGGATGGGCTATGATGGGCATGGTAACCCATATGAGTCCCATAGGTGCAGTGATCAATACTTGATAGGTTTGGTAGTTAGGGATGCCATATTTTTTATGTATTCACTATTGGAAATACTTAGAAAAATATAAAGTATATAAAAATGAATCCATTATGAAGACAACCTTATAAATTTTTTCTTCTTTTTTTTCTTATTACTCATGTATTTTTTATTTCAAAGTAACTAAAAACTTCTATTTTTATATGCACACTAATAATTATTCTTCATGTAAATAATTTTTCTAGACATCACTTGATGTAACCTTTGTTAATACGCCATATCAAATTTGTTTAATCACTCAAGATCAGTTCCAAAATTGTCTAATTAGCCACACATATTGACACATTATTGAAAAAAATGAAAAATTGTTCCCAAACATTTCCCTATTATTTTTATTTTCAATTCCTTCTACGGTGTATGATTCAATATGTACTCAATAATTTTTTCTGAATTATGGGAAATCCAAAGAAAAGGTTTTGTAAGATCTTTTCACAATTATTTCTTCACCACTTTAAATATTATTTGTTGAATACCACTGATATATGGATGATATCGCAATGTTCTTATAGAAAATATCCTTCAATTAATCAACTGTAATACTACATGGTCAAACATGGGTTAAAAAAAGATAGATATGATCAACTTTATCAATAATGTCCATAATCAACCATGAATGTGGGATCATGCTCAGAATCACTCAATTACCATCCATGGAGATTTAAATAAACATTTTTTCAATGAAACTCTAAATCCATCACATATTTAAATAATCACATCATAAGATTCTAGTAAAAAGTCAAATCTTACAATTTATCTCATTTTTTCATCAACCACAAACTCTCCCTTAATAGATATGATAATCAAAATTAATAATGTCGGATGTAAGTTCGATTGGAATACCATATCTCATAAATTCTCCCCCTAAAGGGTTGAATCCTTTTCTTCCATATCAGGGAAGTCATTAGTCTCTCACATGTAAAATCACATCATGTTGTCCTAAAGTGAAAACTTCAAAAATCTACTTTAATTACATTCATTGTTAGTTGATAACATCTAATATTATATCACATTATAAGGTACATGTTGGTTTCACATAAATAATATTCAAAAAAAGTCCCTCCTCCAAATCTAAACAACTTCTAATTATTATTCACCTTAAATGGTGTCATTGATCTTTCCACATCAATTGAAAGTTCTGATGTGAATTTACATTCCCTTTTAGTATTAGATGAATTGGATTCTTAATTTCTACATATTCTTACTCATAACATATTGGGATGGTATAATTTTCATGAAATACCTTATGTCTTATCATTTTTTTTACACCATACACACTTAATGGTATTCAAAACATCACCTAGATTCTCGTCAACTATTTGTAGAATAAATCATTACACCTCCTATTCTTTAATAACATTATTTCTGTTAATTTGATAGATTTTTTCCTCTTACTCTAATTTCTTATCCATTATTATTTAGTTTTTTCAAATAACAATGAATTCTTTTTTTACATTCATTGTCGTCTCAAAATATCCACAAGATATTCCACTAATTTTCTATTGAATCTATTTCCCTATCTTAATATAGGAAATTTCCACTAGTAGTCATAAAATGAAATTCAAAATATTGTGACCATGTTGATAGTATATTCTATAAAACACATTAAAGCATTCAAATTTTTTATTTTTTAATAGATTTGATTATTCCATAGTTACATAAAACTTTTTCTAATATTCTTATCTCAATGGTTCAACATTTCTCCCAAATTATTTATTCCCTGTTCTTGGTAATAAATTTTTTTACCATCGTGAATAATATTTATGAAAAAACATTCCAAAAAAATAATAATAACCTTGGATCCATGATATTTTGGACTAATATTAGGCTTCTTTTTAATGAATATTTTTCTATCATTCCTTAGATTTTGGTTTTCCCTTATAGGATAAACCCTACTTGATGAGTTTATCTTATCTCTAAATCATGTATTGTCATAAGTAACAAATGAACTATGAGATCTATTAGGTATAGAAACTACCCTTGTATTTGTACATTTTTTTCTCCGATGCTTTATAAGATTAACCCTTATGCTCAAAATCTTTGTTGAAATCTATTTGATCTCGTTCATCTCATTTTTAGATGAATGACATGTTAACTATATCTGAGACAATGTACCCTCTCTCCCAAAAATATTATTACTTATATCATTCACCATATTCTTATATTTATCTTTTTTCAATCTGTCTATTTTACATTATTCAAAAAGTGATGATTCATAATTTACAACTATGTTTTCAACAATAGTTGTACAATTTATTTCAAAATATGCTATTTTTATCTTATATCACCTCATTTCTTTATGATGTTACTCCTATTTCTTGATAAATTCATGATTTTTAATGTTTATTTTTTCGGCATATTTATCCAACCTTTTCCTTTCTTTATTGAGTTTAATATTGTTCATCAGTTTATCATCAAGATTTAATTTTAAAATTTTTTCTACTTGATCATATTATCTTCAATAGTTATAAGAGAATTCTCAATTTTGGGTGCATATCCCATTATATCTCCATCAATCCCTTTTAACTAAAGTGATAAGAGATAGAGTATCATAATATTCTTTCAACAGTGATAGTTCTCACCCTTAAAAATGGGAACATCCTTAATATTTACAAAGTTTATGTTCTCCATAAATATTTATCTATTGGATCATTATGAGTTAACAGTCCCTTTGATACAAAATTATGTTTATAGATAAGTGTATGGTCAATGAGAGTGGTGAATTTGTGATCCATTTTTATATTTATTAATTTTCCTCCACTAATTCAACCTCTTTGGCTATTTAAAGAATCAATACAATACTCTTCTATCACACAATCTTACCTCAAATAATGTTGTCAAAAAACATGAAATAATGAGTAAAATGTATCAGTTTGATGTCTTGCTCCTTTTTATGTTTGTTATTCCCTCCAACAAAGATTATATACTATTATCAAATTTGATTAAAATATTTAATTTTATATAAACACCAATTAAATGTTCTTTATTCTCCATAAACATTAATCATCCTTCTGTAGTTTGTTATACCCTCCAACTACAGCGAACTAGTCATACTCCCCAGTATCGAGCCTCTTTAGAAACTAGTTATACCCATAACTAGAGGATCCTTATTATCTATTTTCTTTAACCACAATAAGATGATCTGTTGATCTTCCTCCATGATAATTCTGAAACACACTTTCACATGTATAATTTATGAAATATTGTTTTTATGATTGAATTTATCAAAAAATTATGATCAAATTTTATTGATCAGTTTTTTACGTGAAACTATACTTGGGAAATTCATTCATTTTACTTAAGACCCAACATTAATAGATTTATGCAAGTGATGAACACAAATATTCATCACTTATATTTTATGAAACACAGAACATGCATAATTTCAACTAAAATAAAACTCATGCATGTTTTACAGAATCCAAAACTTAGAACATTATTTTTTATAAAATTTTGTTTTTTTCCTATTAAAAATTATTTTGGGAATTTCAGTGGTTCCTAATATGTGAATAATTACACATGAATTCGTAATCATGTTCTTTTTTTCATACACACCTAAAAATTAACAAATTCAAAAAAAATCTTTACACACACACTCAAGATTCTCTTCATGTATGAATGGACATGAAAACATTGGAATTTTTTCTTCACACTGAATGATTTATGAATGGGGTCTCATGCATGCATGTTTTGGTATTGATTTATAGCACTAATTTCTATGCACTTATCTTTTGTGAACAGTATTCATTCTTTATTCATGAAAGTACTTCATCTAAAACATTTGATCATAATAGTTTCATGTAATGAATTAACTATATATTCTGGTTCTTGTGCACTAATCCAAATGGGTGTAATGTATATATGTGTGAAAGTCCGTCCACTTCAGGATCATTATATAATATAAAATGAATTATTGATGTCTCAACTGAATCTTGTGATGTTGGTAAGGCTTCATGGATTAAATATCTTCATGGAAACTAGGGAGACACATTTTAACTATACATATTTTTTATGAAATTATGTTCTTCTTGAAGATCATTTGAGACTAATTTTCATTTATCAAGGGCCCCTAGTTTTCTCCTTCGTGAAATATAATTTATTCATGTATTCCCTCTTCTCTTATCAAACCATATTGTTTTTTCATAATTTCCATTTCTTCATAAATGAGAGCTCTTGGATGTTTTCAACAACCTTTATCTGCAGATGGATCCACCTTTCATTGGTGATGACCGACGCCTTAAAACATCGCATCAAATATTCAATTCATTCCATGATATGGACTCCATTAAATATCATGATTCCTTAGAGATTAATTCAAATGTATGATGAAAAATATTGCATTCATCCATCATGAGTACATGATGTTCCTTTAAAGTGGTAACCTCATTTGTATGTTGTGAGATCATATACTTCTAAGTTCTCCATGCTTGAGCTCGCTTATGCCCAAATGTCCTTATGAAAATTTCATTTTCTATTTTTCTATATATAATTTTCTACTTTTTATCTCATGTTAGAAAAATGGCATTGCATGCAAGATTTTAAGATGATAAGATTATCCCCATTACAACTGCAAGATCTTCAAAGATGGTTGAATCTCTATCATTGGTGTTGTGGATAATTTTCTGAAATCCTGGATAACATTATGTTGATAAAGGTTGGATACAATGTCCCTCAGTGATCGAATTGATTATATGATCTACATCACGAGGTTGTGTTTATGACCATTGTTTTAAGATAGTAGAATAGTTCCATCTAAAAATGTTCTCCACATCGAACTAGTGATGAGTCTGGGGAGTAGTTTACCAAATAATCATCACAATTAACTAGAAAAAAATCTTTTATCCCTCATGGTACAAACCTATACCATTCTCCATACTTTTATGACTCCCCACATGGGTGATCCTTAACTATAGCACCTTATACACGGTGGTTACTCAGTAGATTCATGACCCAACTTCTCTTTCTCCTTTGAGCTAGCTCTGGATGGGCACCCATGGGCATGCTGACCCTCCTGGTCTGAAATATTCATTTATCAAACCTAGCTAGAGATGTTACCTAGTTTTAAAATATTTTTTAACTAGTTTAAAATAATAAGTCAAATATTATGTTCATAAAAATAAATACCTACCAAATCCATCCTTATGAACATCTATTATTTTTTCATACAATATCATGTATTTTTAAGGAATTATAAATATAAATATCTTTATTTTCATATCCACTTCTAATTCTTCTTCCTGAAAATACATTTTCTATAAAATTCACTTTATGTACTAAATGTTATAGATTCTTAGAACACATGTCTAATCAATGAATATCTGTTCCTCAATCATCAAATTAGCCACACATATTGACACCTCATTGGAAACAAATGAAACGCTTTTCCAAGAAAATATAATTAGATTTTATTATTATTATGTAATAACATTTTCTTCATTCCTTTATCATCTAATGGGAAATAAGAATATCTTTTTGGAATATATACATACTACCATCATAAAACATATATGCTTTTAATCGTCCACTCAACCCTTTAGTTGTTGTTATTGATTTCATGTTCATATATGATATTTAATAAATAATTATTCTTTTATTGTGATAAGAAAATATATACATTATTTCCCCCAATCTATTACTGAATTATAACATCACTCACATGTACCTGTGGTTTAGGGACCAAATCCTTTTACACAAATGATTAAAATATTTTAACATGAAATATCCAATAAATAAAAACTAGTTATCAAGTGTCCTATAGTTTGTGGGAGAATTTAAACATAAAATAATAATATGAATCTAAAATAAAACGTATTTATTTTAATATCTATATGATATCCCATATACCATTAAGATCCTGAAACATCATAGCATAAACCATGGAATACATAAATTAAAGGGATGTGTAATGGTTCATAGTTAGGGATTAAATAGGATATGAGTCTAAAAAAATACATAATATCATTAATGAAAAGTCTATGAATAATCATATGGAAGTATAAAATAACGAATTTTTAATATAAATATCACGTAAACATTGTAATGTGTTAACAATATAAAACATGACATAGTCATGAGTCATGGATTACTACAAAAATAACATCACATTTTAGAGTATGTCCCATAGTAAATTAGGTTTACTCTCTAATAACATATATATCGTATCATGAAACATAAAAAATTCCTAATTCATTATATAATGATATTTTTGGACCCATTTAAATATATACATGCATATATGTTCTACAAAAAGAATCATACATAAGTCATAAAAACTGATTACCCATATAAAGAAATGTGTTGGATAATAATATATTATAGAATAACCAGAGGAAATATCATAATTTTTTTCATTAAATTGGGTATTATAAAATGTGTATACATTCATAGAAGAAACATGATCATGGATGAGGTAAAGTTATGTTTATGTAAAGTGATGATTATGAAAATAGTGGTTATGTAACTTTCGAAATGTGGATCTTAAGTCAGGTTTTAGGGAAAGGTTAAAGATTTTCTAAAACATAAAATAACATATAAATTTCTATAAAAACTAATATGGGATAAAAAGTGGTTTTCATAATCAAATTTTTACTTTTATAAATGATATAAGGTTTAATAAAATTTATAGAGAGAAACTTGAAATGGAGTAAGAGGTAATGAGGTTCCCTTTAATCTGGTTTTCTAACTGAATTAAATTTAGATGTGAACCATTAAAATAATGATATTCACATAATATAATAGTGCCTTAATGTAGGTATATAAGTTTTTGATATATATATAGAGAATATTAAATAGATAAATAAGAAAATAGAGTGATAATGTGAGTTAATGAGGGAGGAATACTACATAAAAAATTGGATGGTTCAGAAAACCCCCTTACATTATGTTCCCAAATAATTTTTCAATTGCAAATAAAAACTCATATAATAAAATTTACATCATTAAATACATAAATAATAACATTATCCATCATTATTATATATTATATAATTATATTGTGTTTATTTAGAACCATTTCCATGAGATATATTATAAAAATTTACTACTCTGAGGGGATACATTAGGTGGTTCTATGGTTGGATAATGTGAATTTAATTACAAAAATTATATTAAAGTGGGAGTAAAAATATATAGGTTACGTGAAATGAAATTAATTTAATTCCAAAAAATTATATCATCCTAAATAATCATTTGTGCTCTGGCATATAGACGATGAATTTAGTAAAAATGGTATTGTTAGGGGTTAGTTTATTAATTTAGTTTTTACGACCAACAAAAACTAGTGTTGTTTAATTTGTTATTCATTCCATGTATCAATTCTAAAATGATAAATATATATAATATCCATATTTATGTCATTTTAAACTGTTATGTCTGAATTTAGTCCTTCCATTAAGGTAGTATTTAATATCAAAAACTCATCATCCACCGAGGTATTGAAATGAACCAACATTGAAAATGGTTTCATATATATTATTTTCCTTTTTAATCCTATTTATTCCATAACCTAAATTTTAATAGAAGTAAAAAACACTATAATGTGAAATTATAACATCCTTATCCCATCTAACCCTAATATAGCTGGACTATATCATTACATGACATTATGTGAACGTCCCAATAATGAAATGATTATTGAGTACCAGTGAAGGATTCAGGTATCACCATAAAGAGATCATTATATTGTATCATAGTAAAATAATTACTATATATTTAATAGAACCAATCATAAATAATCAAATAAAAATGAAATAAGAAACTTGTACATAAGAAATAAAAAATGTTCCCATACTATTTCAAAATGATATTTCTAACATAAAATGTGAGTTAAAAATACATCATTAAATCTATCTTGGTTAGATCATATACACACACAAAAATGTAAATTAAAATAATAATTATTGCAAACCTCTCACATATCCCACAGAAGGTTTTATATCCTTACATTGTACAAAAAATTCAAATCAATAATCCAATAATTTGAATATTCCATACATTTAAATATTATAATGTTGTCAAATTTAGTTCAAATTCCCCTAGTAAATCCTTTTTGAGTATGAATATAACTCATTAGTAAAAAAAATGTAGTCTCTAATATAAATAGTAAACAAAATATATTCACAATGTTATATGGTCATAATAATTATATAATCATCATGGAACAATGAATTAAAATTCATCATACCCTAGTTTATTTGGTGACACTTTAAATTTACCATTATAGCATCAAAGAGTGTTATATTACATTGAGAACAATATTGAATCATCCAGAGGGATTAAAATCACAGCTTAAATTACTTCAAAATACCACAATTCTACAGAATTATGCCCCAAAAATGCCATAAATATATAAAAATATGAGGTCACAATAAACACCTTATAAAACAAAAAATATATCATAATAATGTGTTCTAACACACCTATACATTATAAGATATTTCCATTTATGTAAATTCAATCCTTTTGATAGTTTTTGGAACATGCAACACCAAGTCTAAATGAAATATAATATAATGCAGCGTTATAACATTATTGCTAAAAAAAATTCTATGGATATGACAAATAAATTATGAAAAAATATATATTTTACACATATATAAAATAAAATCCATGATTAAATATTGGTAATAAAAAAATATTTTTAATGAAAAATATATATATCTTGAAAAGCTGTATTTTTTCTAAAGAGTGGTTTCATAATATATTGATAAATTATTTTAAACATAAATTTTTCGACTTATATATTTTTTTGGGATAAATTAAATTAATTTTTTAAATCATCATATCAAAACTAACTCTGATTAAATTTTGGATAATTTTCTAAAAATATTAAATTTTCAATTAATATATAAAAATAACGGTTTTTATTGAAATCATATATTTCAGTTAAATTATTTACAAAGTAAAAATTGTTCTAAAAATGGTTTCAAACTAAGATAAGATCATTTTTTACAATATAAAAAATTTACATCATTGGTATTAATTTTATGTACAACTTGAATTAAAAAATACCATACATATGAGAACTTGTCTATGGAAAATATATTTTTTTCACGCTCGCATGATTTTATTAAATTAAATTATTCCAATTATATGAATTTAATTTCGATAAATGAATCCAGAGTTAGAAAAATTATAAAAAAAATACATTATATAAAAAAATAATTTACGACCCATAATTAATATTGAAAACAATAAAAATTATTTACCATGGTTATAGTAAAAATTTCTTTACTGTGGGGTTAAACTAAAAGGATAAGGGGTAAATTGAAATAAATAATTAAAAATATATATTTTGGATTGAAATATTTCAGCTCTATACTATATAAGGATTGAAAATTGGGAAATTTTGGGGACATCTAAAATTTAGAATATTTGGGTACAGATAATTTATCTAAAAAATTACAAGTGTATCCTCTCCTGAAAAAAAACAAAAGGCCACCCTCTCTCATTATATATTCACACTCCAAAAGAAAATTGGATTAGACAAGACATGAATTAATATCTTCCTTACTTCAATAAACTCATCCAATATTCCGTATTCTAATTATTAAACTCACCAATGTGGGATTCAGGTATAAACCAAAAGTGGCTCTATGAAGATGTGGTAAACTTGTTACAATTTAATTTTGGTTTATTTTAGCCTTCACGTCATTAAAATAATAATATTATATTATTATATAATAAAAAAATAAATTAAATACATCTATCTGTTATTATTTTAATTTAATAACCTATATCCATCTCCACCTCCATCAAATGGGAAACAAAACCATCAATCGTGTATACAGCAGTCTACCACCTCATGATCTAATATAGACAATTTTCCATAATAACCTATAAATGATGGATATAATGATGTATTTAATATTTTAATATGATATTTATGAAAATAATATAATTATACATTTATAATATATTATATATCTTCTTAAGTTTTATTCCTTGGAAATATGAAAATGTCACTTATGTGTATAGAACAATACAGCCTCACAAATCGATGAGAATCGGTTCTCAAATACTAATTATGTGTAAATTAATAAGGAGAAAATTAATTTATATGTGTGATATATATATAATATTAATTAATATGGGAATGTAATTTTTTTTAAAAATCATTTTATTTTATCCAACGAGAAAATGGAAACATTATTCATTTGTACGTCTGACCTACCGTCTCTAGGAATGGTGTAATCCATTTTGTAACTATATAATTTATGAATTACTATAAAAACATATATAATGAATATTTATTATATTTATATCACTTTTAATATTCTATATGTTATGGTACCATGATCAAAGTAAATTGAACTAATAAATTCCACGGCCCGGAAGCCATTATAATTGGTGCCCTTATTTGGGATGTCACATGACCTCAGGAGCACCTCCCCATATGCCCCAGGCATCTGACTTGTAGAATGGTTCTAATGAGGAACATGGGAAGAGTATAAATTCATATTAGATTGAATGAACAATAGAAGAAACAAAAATATTTAAAATAACCAAATGAACTGTAATTGAAGAGAATGCTACAAAAACCAATAAGTAACCAAGTACACATGAAATGACAAAAAATAAGGAATAATCTACATGTCTAGAAGTTATAAAATATATAAAAAAAAGATTAGAACTACCAAAATAATCTAAACATATACCTGACTCCCCACCTTATCCAGACCTCTGTGCTCCAACTTGTCATACTAAGCATAACCAAACACTAAGTCCTTGTCGTGAACATATACCTAAAAACAACTAGTGTCTTCTTGGGTAACCAGGTGCCATGGAAGCCTGATAAAGTCATGAATAAAAGTCAGTAGGCCACCGCCAATGGGGTCTAAATCAATAAACTATCTTTAAAACTGTGTATTCATGTATCATGTGCAATAAACAAAAAAATAAACCAAAAGAAAATTTATGTAATTATCTAATTTTCATTTTACCCATTATGATTTCTAAATGGAAGAAAACAACCAACTCAGGTCACACTAGGAGTCTAAACCAAGGCACCAAGTTTTACAAACACCATTATCTAGAAGTGGTTTTTACTATTCACAATCCATTTCATACATAATAGCTACAGTATTAATTTATTCCATTTTCATTATTATTTATATTTCATTACTAATTCTATATTCATTAGAAAATTCTTCTTCATCTCATGTTCCATGGGTTAAGTATTTACATCATTTACATAATGGCCTAAGATATTCATTTATCAGGAATAAATGTTCATATACACTGCTACTCGCAAATCATTTACCAATAATATTTATCAACATAAATCAGAGCCTCATTCTAAAAATCATGCTAGGTTCATGTATTTAAGAAGCATAGAGCCTCAATCTGACATCCCAACCCACACAAAGACCTTATATTAGGAAACATTATGCCTCAATCCTACATCCCAACCATTCATTATATAACACTTTCCATGAATCATTAGAACATGTTGTTTCATCAAATACAATCATTAGGGGAATTAAGAATGAGTCTGCCTCCATAATCCATTAATTTCTAGGTGGGGTTATAGCATCATTCCAACCCAACCCGTGGGAGGACCATATGTCCTTTATCCCACCACCAAGAAATTATCACATGCTTCTTTAACCATTTTCCCCTCATACAATTTCACAACCATATTCAACCCATAACATAAATTTAACAATTTATATATCAACAATACATAAACAGTTCTCATGACATAATAAATAAACATGTTTCTATTTGAAAACCATTTCCCATTAACCCATTTACATTATACCAAACAATCTATTATATAGCTTTATCAATTAAACCAATATATAAGGAATCACACTTATAAACCATTTCAAATTTTCTAACAAAAACCATAATCTTCTAAAAACATATATTATTATGCCTAAACACATTTTATGTAATGAAATAAATTATGCACATTCACCATTTCGTTCATATATAAACTACGTTATCATATAAAAATAATTACCATGGATTTTATCTCACTATCTCATGGATTAATTCAAGGATTATAGTACCAACATTCCTTTTCAACCACATCATGGTGTAAAAAAAATCAAAATACTCTTACAAATCATCATGAATCCACGCCATAAAATATTGGTCTTCCTCCATGAAAACTATCAAATGCCCAAAGGATTTTATTTCAACTTCAACCTTCCAAAATAACCACAATTTTTTTTAAAAAAAAGTGAACCCCCCCCCCATCATTCAAAACTTATTGGAAATTTTATTTATAAAACCCATTTTTCAAATCACTTTGAGGAAAACAAATCTTTTTGAAACATTTATCATTTTCAAACCTCATTTATCATCAATAAATATATAACTTGGTCAATCCCCACAACATTCAATCCAACCCCTTTCCAAACCACTTAATCGTTTAGAAAATCCAACCTTCAATTATTCCAATTAAATAATAACCCTCTATTCATTCCAAATAGATATTTAAAACCCATTCACTCACATAATTCCCCTATATCAATGTTTAATATATTTTTTACAAATTTAATTGGTCCAGCATACCCCATGGGTAACACTAGGTTCGGTCTCACATCTTCAATGAGCCCAATGTGGTCTGTGAAGGGTTGCACTCCTCTATCTATGACCCAACACTCTTTTCATAACCTATGAATAAGAAACTCAATAAAGAAGACACAAAGGAAGAACCAAAAGCATGTATATAACAACAATACTATGTGGAAAATCATAAAGACCACCTACCTCATGAATGATGATGAACACTTTCTTAACTCCACCTATGATTTGAACTCAAAAATATAATAATGTAAAAACATGAAATCATATTCATAATTGAATGTTTTTATGTCTTTTTAATAACATGACAGATTGTATATGCCTTAATCAAGATAATAGAGGATGGTGGAGTGTTAGACTCACTCGGATCTTTGAATCACACCAAAACATGCTCCAAACACCCAATAATTGAAGGACAATCGCTTTTGTAGGGGGATGGGGTTACTGGTTCATCACATTGTGTAGACGGGGTCAGCAGTTAGGAAAACTCAGGTGCATATCTAAAAATCCAAGATGAAAAAAAAACTACAAATTTTTGAAATTTTAATTGGGTGTATGGTTTACCCGCACGGTTTTCCAAACTATGTGAAAAACTTATGCCAGACACATTATAATGGAAATTTGGTTTCACGGTTACATGGAAATACTCTCATGGATTAGAAAATGACGAAGTGATTGTGTTCTATCCATATTTCCAAAATGGTTCTGATGCCGCACAATTTCCTTGACCAGGAGCACGGTTTGCACTAACCATGTGTGAACCTTGAGCTACACAGTGTTTTGAAACATATCCCCTCATTTTGTTACCCAAATCCCTACAATATTCCCAAAACTCTTCATCCACCCATGAAACACTTCTTTAACAATAAAAGAGAGATTATCCAAAACTTTTATCAATTATGAACCTTCAATAATGATTGGTATCTTACAACCTATCGACCTTATAATGGCCCATCCTTTAGCCACACCTTCAATAATTTATCAATATTCAAGACCAAAAAGGTTAGACCACGCCCCCACCAATCAATCGTCACCTTATGAGCTTCTCTTTGAACTTGGATATGTTTTAAAAATTGTATACTAAAGAAACAGCCACGCCCTTAAACTACTTCTCCAACTATGATATACAAACACAATCTGATGATCCTTGAGGACACATCTGCCACGACTTGTAATTACCCACACCAAGAAAAAGAGAAGGACCTTTTCAACACTACTGGGAAACCCAAAAATAAATCCAACAATGCACTAAATTACCCTAGATGAACTGACTGGAACAATCTTAGTCTGATTGTCTCTGAAATTCATGGCCCAGGTCGCTTGGATCCATATCACCCGGATTATTTTAAAGTGCCAATGGTGATCTAAGTCTCAAATCCCTAGAAGCAACATCCCGACATTAACCACATTTCATGACCTACCCTAGTCTACAACTCTATTCCCAATAGCCTTGTTTAGTTCGAACATCTGAATAGAAAACCCCAACATACTCTTCTCCTAATGGTACTCAACTGGTTTTCATTTAAGGCAGCACCCTCGCAAAAACTGATGCACTAAGATGGATACCACATGAGTCCATCCCACTCAAACATCCAATTACACAATTAACTGACTGTTTTCCTACTATGTTGTTTCCCACCATGTTATTCATCCTATCAACACTTTTTCTCTAGTATTGAAAACATCCAAAACAAAAATAGTTATACGTACAAAACATCAACTCGCTATCATAGCATACATGACACATTTTTCCAACACATTGGGCATAAACAACCATGATAACCCCATCCAACATTTTTATTTGGTCCTTTCATCATAACCACCAAGATTGGACACCTCTTCTATCTATAATCATTCAAATAGGTAACTTGGGTTTTCCACATAACCCTTCCCATTTTCCAAAAAAAATATAATCCTTCAAACATTAACCAGAGGTGGTCTATATCCCACCACATCTGTTCCTTCTTTCCCAAAAAATCATGAAATAAAAAGTCAACACACTCTATTAGTGCCTAACTTCTTCTTTTGGTACGTCACCACTTTAGCTAGCTACAATGATCATTCTCATAAGGCATTCCACCATCAACCGCACACACCTACCGAAGTCATCCCTAACATCTGGTAAAGTCCCCCATCACAAGATTAACTATTAATAAAACCATTAATTTATCTACAAAACCATTTAACACATCTAAAATGTGAAAAATCTGATTATCTTAAGAACCAGATCCATCCCAAACCCATTGATCCGCATGATTGACCTTCACATCCAAAAAAAAACATGACCTTTCCCCAAAAACCTGAGAATTCACTTCATTTGTTTCTCATTTGCATCCCAATGCAAATATATCCACTTCATAACTTATATCACACATTCATGATGATCATAACACACCCCACCTTAGGATTATTGTTTCCACCATTTTCTACCTTGAATTTCAACCTATGTGAATCATGCCCAAACATAGTTAAACCTCATAAAAAATGTGACTATCCTTCTTCTGATTTATAAAAAAACTCATCACCAACTACTCATCTCCATATCTTGATAACATCATCAATGTAATTCTTCAACTTTGGTCCACTCTGAGGGCCTCTCCTGCAACCTTCTGATGGTGTACTCTGCCACTATATGGCTCCGAAAAAAATATTTATCCATGTGTGTATCATCTGAGATGTCCCACATCTGAAAAAAACACTCTATAATCTCTAGGTGTAATCTAGAGCCTTATAAGTGCACCTATTATGATATGAAGTAATTGGGAATGATCTATTCTTGCAATAATTATGCAAAGAATTCACTTCTGGTCACAACCACAAACTATTCACCAGCACTATCTACTATTACCTAGATGTTACCTCAAAATGCCGAAGATCTTGGGATTCACTGCCCTTTGATTTTTATCAACACTAGAACACCACTACCTAGATTGAATTTCCATCCAAACTCACTGCCACCACATGAAATTCTACTAAAAATTGGGACCTGACATTCATTTTGGCACCATAAACACCACCACACTGGTGTTCATCTTGAATGGTCCCTCTAACAACAAAAGATATGATGTGTTTTACTCTACTATTCCAAAACTAACTAGTTATCATAGAATGAGGGCCTCTCCACCTTGATTCCATGTAAAGAACATGTGCTAAGCCTAGCCCACTTGGAAAGATATTACAATGAAATTGTGTATCTCCAAAATGTTTCCATAACATAACACTTTTTAGGACCATAGAGTTATCACACTATCATATGAAACAACGCAAAAACCCATAAATATCACATGATCCTTACATCATCGAAGAAAAATCCATCCTGAAATTTCCTTCCACATATAACTCTAACAAAACAATAGGTTCATGTCTCTGAATGATCCATCCCTTCCCAACCACTCTAGAAACCAGACATAAGCACCCTAGGGCTTCCCTAAGGCGAGTCTAAGTAATAAATATGAACTTTTACTAAAGATCTATGACAGAAACCAGACAATAATATCACTTAAGTAGCATCCACCTCTTCTTCAAATTTCAAAACACCTAAAACAATAGCCTGGCCTCCCTCGAGGCTACCCTCGATTTCTCAAAATTTTCAACTCATATACACAAATCCTACCACATCTCTTAAAACAGTTAAATTTTAAAATTATCCCTCCAGGTTAATCCAACATAAGGAAAAGCTATATTTCTTCCACTAATAATGTCTAAAAAATATCCTATACAACACACACCCATAAACACTAACACCACAATTGACCTCTCTCAAAGGCCATCGTCAAAATCCGAGAAATACCAACTATTCAAACAAGAGTCTCACCATGCAAGGGTCACTGGCTCTCTCTAAGACATACACATAAAACACTGATAATCAAAGCCTCATGATAGGAATCCTAAACCCATTACAAATACACTGCGTCTAATGGAAAAATAAACCACATACTATGGGTCCCACAACAATGATACTTGCACACATGCACTCGAACCACTATATGAACTCCCACTATAAGGTTCAAAACAAAACATGTAAGGTCCCATTTCACAAGATTAACCACATTTACATTAACAAAATTTATCTCAAAACATCAAGTCTATAACCAAACTGAGGACATAACAATCAACATTCCATTTACTAACACACCCAACACAACAAGATGTCACATCCTGTAACCGGAGGCCCTAGATTATGGCACTCTCACTTCCCCAACCACACATAAAAGTGATGAATAACCAAAAAAAGGGGAAACCACCACCAGTGTCCCTTGATGTCCCATCATTTTCCCACAAATATTCTCAATTCCAACTTACCATTTAAACCCATAGTGGGGTTTTGGCTTAGTGGTACGCACCTTATAATTATACATAAAAAATGGGGGGTCCAAACCCCATGGGGAGCATGTACTATAGCAGTAATGTAGTGATACTATAGAATTGGAGGTACTGTATCAATTCCAGGCACTATAGCAGTGGAAAAAACTGTAGCAGTTACGGGTACTATGCAGTTACTATAGTAGCACAGACACTGTAGCAGTACTATTCATAGAATGGGCCTTGGGCCAAAAATTTTTGCCTACGGGCCATGTAATGGGCTACATGCCCATTGGGCCTTCAGGCTATGTAACGAATCTACCTATACCTAGTAAAAATAGGTATTTTCTTTGATTTAATAATAAAATGAGGCTTTGGCCACAACCTTTAAAAAAACATACCATTTAAACCCATTATTTCACATTTTATAACTTTTCATTTTCAAAATCAAATCATTTACACTTTTAAAACTCCATTTTTTTGTTGGGAAGTCATTTCGAAAAGTTTAATTTTAATTAATATCTCATTTCAAAACATTTTACATTTATATAATCATAGATTAAAATTTTTCATCCCTCATTTTAACAACTTTTATACACCAAAAATTTCTTTCAATTTCACTTTATACATCGATTTGGTTCATTATCAAGTCATTCAAAAGTTAGTAATAGGAAACATATGAATGAAGTATACCTACTATGTGTTTAGAATGTTGTAGGAACTCACAAAATCCCTCTTTCCATTTTGGTCTAAGAGATAAATCCTCATTAATCAATAACATCACATCCAAGTACACAACACAAGGTGAAAATATAAACCAAATGTAAACTGACAAAAACATAACATCATTTTCCACCCTTAGAAAATTGTTTCACCTACTTATGTGGGGATTCAGGAACCTAGGCATGATCTCATTACCATGTCCCAACAAGTTCCTAGTCTTCTATCTGCCATTCACAAATTGTAAGAAAAAATACAACCTGATTTGATAAAACTTTTTAACTTCCCCAACTCAAAAGACACTATAATATGTGCCCCAGGCTGGGACCTCACATGAACCTAGGCGCACCTTCACATATGCCTGAGGGTACTGACTTGTAGCATGCATTTGAAGAGGAACGTGTGGAAACTATACCCTCTTATCAGAGTAAATATGTAAATAAGTAACTCAAACAGATAAAATAACCATATGAATAATAAACTGAAATCATACATCAAAAACCAATAAGTAAAAATGTACAAGTGCTATGAAAAAACAATTTAATAATATACATTTAAAGTAGTCATATAATATAAAACAACACCAAAACAAAAATAAGACTCTAAACTCAAACCTGAGTCCCCACACCCTTTTAACCGATATGCTCTATCTCATCATCCCAAGTATAACAAAACAATAGGTCCCTATCCAAAACCAATAACTGAAAACAAGTAGTTTCTTCTCAGGTACCAAACTACCATGGTTTCTAGATCAGGGTGTGAGTACAACTCAATAGGACACTGCCAATGGTGTATAAATAAATAGCATGTCTATAAAAATGTGTCTGTTGGTATCATGTGAAATAAATAAACAAAGAAACCATGAGAACATTTAATTATTATGTAATAATAATTTTACCCATTAAGATTCTAAAAGAACTAAAAAATCATATTAGGTCACACTAGGATAATAAACCAAGGAACCAGGGGTTAAAAACACTTTAATCGACAAGGTGATTTATTATTCACTGTTAATTACAAACCTATTAAATACACTATTCATTTAATCTATTTTATTTATTATTTCCATTTCATAAATTATTCAATAATTACTAAAAAGTTTCTATTAATCTCATTTTCCAGGGGTAAAGAATTTAAATAATTTACACAATATCCTAAATTGGTCATTTCTTATGTAGAAGTGGTCGTACACACTGATACTAAAAAAGTATTTACTTATCATATTTATCAACATACCCCAGATCTTCAGTCCTGAATCAGGAAAGTTTTGTGTGGTTAGGAAGTATGTAGCCTTAGTCTGGAATCCAAATAAGCACCTAGACCTTATTATGGGAAACATAGAGGCTTAGTTTGACATCCCCACCTTTAATTACATAACACTTAATTTGGAGCTTCAGTCTAAGTAGTTTCATTTAATGCAGCTATTAAGTGCATTGATAATATTTTTGACTCTCTAACCAATTCATTTCTTAGTGGGGTTAGAGAATCAGTCCAACATAGCCTATGGGAGGATCCTTGGTCATTTATTGCACCACCAATCCATCTGCATCTACTTTTTTTATCCCTTTACCACATATATAGTTTCATAACCATATTCAATCCATAACATAACATTCAAAATTTATACATAAAAAAAACATAAACCATTCTCATTCCACAAAACATGAACACATTACCATTTACAATAAATTTATAATTAACCCATTTAAATTATACCATACACTCCTTTATGTCACATTATCAATGAAACATAAACAACATGAAACTCATTTACAAACCATTTCACAATTTCCCACAGAATCCATAACTTTTTAAACACATCTATTATTAAGAATAAAAACCTTTGATATAATTTCACCAACTAAGCACATTCAACCTTTAGTTCATATCAAAACTATGTTACCATACTGACATAACTATCATGGGTCCTACCTCACTAGCCCATGGATCAATTCAAGGATTCTCATTTCAACAGACCTTGTAAAACACACAATTATATTCGACATAATTCAAAATACTATTTGAAACGTTCTTGAAGCCACTCCATAAAACATGTTTCATCCAACTTGAAAACTAACAAATGACCAAAGGATTTTATTTCCACTTCAACCTTACAAAAAAACCACTACGTCATTTCCCCAAAAAGGGAACCTCGCCCCCATTCAAACATCATTTGAAAAAATATATTTAGAAAATTAATTTTCTAAATCACATTAAGGTTAACACCTCCTCATAAAACATTTAACATTTTCAATCATAATTAATCATCAATAAATATATGAACATGTAAAGCCCCAAAACATTACATAAAACTCTCATAAAAACCTCTTTAGCATTAGCAAAATCTAACTTGTAATTGTTTAAATTAACCGTTAACCCACCCCATATGGGACATACATATTTTATACACATTCTAAATCATAATACCACTATCTCATGGTTTAATAAATTTTTATAACAATTACCTGGGTATGGGTTACCCCATGGGTATCCCTAGGTTTAGTCTTACATCATCAATGAACCTAACAACATCTTTGAAGGGTTTCACACCTCAATCTAAGGCCCATAAAACTTTTCCTAACCCATGAATAAACAACACAACAATTCAACACATTATCCAAAACACATATACATATATAGCATCAAGACTATGTGAAAAGTTTTAAATAACACCTTCCTCATGACCATTGATGAATGCTTGATTATTATCTACACATGATTTGATGTCAAACATTAACTAATTCCCAAAACAATAATCATCTTGAAAAGTAAATGTTTTAGGGATTCGGATGAAGTAGAGATATTTTTCAAACCCTAATCCATAAAACATAGCAGGTAGGATTTTTAGACTCACTTGTATCTTTGATTGTCATGGAAATGCACTCCAAACACCCAATAATCAATGGAAAATCACACAGAGGAGGAGGGGGTTGATGGTTCCTCCCCTATATTAGAGGGGATCAAATGTGAGAAAAAATTGGGCGGGGATCAAAACATCATGAGATGTAAAAATTTTAAATTTTCAACTTTTTATTTGGAACATGGTTTACTCACATGGTTTTCAAAACCATGAAAAAGCCACTATTTAAGGGAATGTGGGTTGCACGGTAACCTAGAGAAACCCAAACGGTTTGGAAAACCATGTAGTAACCATGTTCGATCCCTTTTTCAAAAACAGTTACCATTCTTCAAGGTTTCTTGGTCAAGGAAGATGTTTGAACTAATAATGTGCCAACCGTATGTTATGAACTATTGGAAATTTTTCACCACCTTCCATGTCTCTCACCCTAGAACACTCTCAAAACTCCTCAAGAACCCAATGAAACTTTTATTTCCATAAATTATATATTAGACAAAAATTATTAAGGAAAAACCTTCCTGAAATACTAGGATCTTATAAAACCTAATTACAGAACAAAAGCATACATAAAAAATGAAGAAATTATAACCCAAAAATTGATTTTAATAGTTAATTGTTAATAAAAGTTCATAAAATCTATTAAAAACATATATGGTATGAGATAAATTTGTATGGATAAAAAAATTATATCAAAAATAAATTTATTATATAGGAGGTTCAATCATGTACAATTTAATCTAGACAAAAGGTTCGAAAGCTTTGTCTCAATTTTCTGTCCTTTAGACATATCTCTTGTTATGTACCAATTTTCTTTTATGAGGGGTATATACATAAATTTTTATTTTTAATATCATTAATTTATTTACAATCATGATAATCTATGTTTTATTTAATTATATTCTTTCATGGGGATTATGTTTCAGTGTTTCCAAATGTTTAATGTTTTTATTATATAATCTCATAATTTTTATGACTATTTGTGTTGATGCATTAGATGATGAAATTATATTATCCTCATATAAATAAGTAACTAAAATTTACTCCTTTATGGTTTTATCATGTGAGTAAATATTTTCCATTAATTCTTTTCTCTTTATATACTCATGATTTGGACACCTTTTTTAAGAAAAACATCATTTTTATCTTCGATTGAAAATAAATTTTCATCCATATTTTTTTTCTAAAAATGCTTTCGAAAATGTTTTTAAATTCACTAATTTATTTAATAAAGAAAATATTCCCCATTTTTGAAAATTTAAAAAGGTTTTATAATGAATATTTTTTCCTTTTTCTGATCGGGGGAATTCTTGACTCATTTACAAACATGTCAAAAGTGATGTTTTGTTTTTACTGGTATGAAATGAAAAAAAATTAAAACCATCATGAAAATTATTCTAAGGGGGGTTTTTTATAATATTACAGTTTTATATTAAATAAAAAATGATTTAAAAAATATTTTATGAGTGTTCTAGTGGTAAAAGAATTTATTTTTGAATGAATGGTTTTTTCTTTAATAAATGTCTGATGTGATCTATCAAAATAAGATTCCATTTAATATGACATACATTGATGTCACATAAGCTTTATTGGGGACATAATCTAATTATACATTCATATTATTTCTTTGTATTTGTATGATAAGTTATACTATGGATTTATGATTTTAATACCATCCTTCATTTTCCTCCCAATAGATTAAGGTTCTATTTATTGATTGAGTAATGTATTAATATTTTGTATTCTAGTTTATCTCATGATGCCTTTTGATTCATTGATGGTCTAGATCAGGCCCCACCCATTATAAGGCATTTCTAATATTTTTATGATGTATGGAATTATGAATTTTATCATTATGAGATTAGTCATCTATGTCCATCTGATTATTTGATTAGTTAGAATATCAATGGAAATGATTCAAGACCATGTGATTATATATCTAGAATTATTTGATCATAGTATATTTCTTCCATATTAATCTTACACTATTTATTAAATTCCATGAGTTTAAGTTATTTTCCATCCCATATTGATTATTTTTACTTATTCATAACTTCCACTCCCTGGGATTCCAAGATGAGTAGTATGATTGATATGTATGGTTATTAAATAGGGAATAATAATTCAATTGATGAAAATAATTTTTTGTTCTTTATGATTTCATTTGTAAAATGGTATTCAATTATGTATCTCATTACCAAGACTACTGAATTATGTGGTCCTTATGGATGAAATTACTTTTATGTTACTCTAATGAAAAAATTAACCATCAAATCTGGTCAACTAGGGTTAGATCCTTTATTTTTGGTATCAGAGGAAGTTTAGTACCAATCTTGGGGACTAGAATTTGGAAAACGTATATTTGAGTTGATATTCCTTTGAATGAAATTGTGGGTTTTTCCGCACATAGTGTAACATCCTATACTTCATGTAAACTAGATATTATTTGGGTTTTACTAGAAATAAATCCATGGTTGGATACTATAGGTGGATGTATTCTAGTACAATTGTAACTAGGGTTAATTAATTAGAAAATGAAACATCATGAATGAATCTAGGATTACCCGATACATGAAAACAGGCCATACTGTACACGATGTATTACAATCCGAAAGAAATTTTTGGGTTAATGCACATTTTTGTTATAATAAATATATGAGTGTTTTAAAAATAGTTTTATTATTGGAAAACATTGTTAAAAAACCATTTATATGATTGTGATATTATCTACGAAGAAAATTTTAAATTTATGTTAACAATTTCATTATTTTTTGGATTATACATTATGTTTTAAAATTTTATGATCTCATATAGTGTATCCCATTTTTTATAGATGGTTCTTAGAGAAAGAATTGAGAACTGTATTATTGTTCATGCCACATATTGGGATTTCCCTCAATTGAATGACAATGAAGAAAGAGTTAGTGTTTTAGGTGGGATAAAATAATTAAAACTATATTGGGGATACTAAATCAGGTTTTACTCCACAACCATTACAGAATAGAAGATCCTTATGATAAACCATGATATTTAACAATCATTTTATAGGGAAAAAATCCATTAGATTTTTTGAAATGAATATGTTTCATAGAGATTACATTTCTCTCTTTAGTACATAATGAGAGGGAGAATGTTATAATGGTAGTTTAGTTTCCCTCAAGGTATTAATATCAATTGGGGTCATTTCTTCAAAACATTAAGGATTAATATGATATACATGATAGATAATGTAAGGATTTAATTATATACATAATGAAAATACAATTTATTGATGATTAACAAGATGATAGGGGGAGACAATTTCCCATTTTTATAAAAAAATTGATGGCAAAAATATTTCTAAGTATGTAGTTAACTTTACAATTATAAAAAGTCATATTGTGTTGTATGTACTTAATCCAAATAAAAATGTTCATCATTTATTATATTTGATCATGTCAATAATTCATAGGGTATTGTTCTACAAAGCATTATCCTCAAACACATACATAGTATTTGGTGCTATCATGAAATAGAAATAATTCTCCTAGGCATATGGCTTGAAAAGATTAAAAATAAGAAGATGGTCTCTGATTATGAAGGAAAATGAAATATAGAAAAAGGAATATGGTAAGTTTATAATTATTAACATGTGATAAACATGGAAATAAAAATTGTTAAACATGTTTATTAAGAATTTCATTTTTCTACAACGGTAGAGACGAAGTTCTCCATGCTCATGATTATATTGAAAAGAGAGAAGCTTCTAATGTGAAATTCATCAACTTTAAGGAGATGGGTAACTATGAAAATAAATATCCCTTTCATAAAGGTAAATTTTTATAGAAAATTCAAATATAAAAAAATTAATATTATTTTATTACAATAGTTTAGGATTAAGTATATAATGATGTGGTGGAAGGTAATTTAATCATGCAATAAAATTTTTATAATTCATTATTTTATTTTCGATATTCACGCTCCATTATATATTCATATAATTCTAAAAAGAATAGATACTATCAACTTTATGAAGTTAGTTATCATTCAAGACTACTAGTGGGAGTCTCACCTCAATAAGGATGTGCCATTCAGTTCCCATTATGACACATAATCATGCCGTATTTTCTAATTCAATTATAATACCAATATTTTATTTTTATACAACACATATTATAGAGTGGCTATACAAATATATTGAATTTTTTTGTAGTTAAATTGAAGTTTTATTTTATTATGATTTGGAATTAATTATGTTTATAGTGGATAATTCATCATAATAGTCATGTCCAGATCCACCATCAGGGGATATTCTAGAAGATATAATTAGTGAAGAGGAGAGGAAAGAATCTGTGGATGGGAAAGGTAATCACCAAATTGAGTATAGAATGATTTTAGAGTAATACATTTATGTATTTCATATAGAATAACATCAATGTAAAAAGGAAAATTATGTTCAATTTATAATTTTTATAATTCAATATGTAAGATAAATATCAAATAATACTTATAGAATGGAATTGTATTGAATTATAGGAGTTCATGAAATAGGTTGAGTATTTGTGTGGAAATGGATTTATACACCCAGTTGTTTCACCTTGGGGTGAATCCATTATATTTTTTATTAGTAAAAATGGATCTATAATGTTGTACCTTGGTTATAGGGAAATCAATGCCACTAAAATAAAGAACAAGTATCACATACATCACCTTGACAAATTATTTGATAAACATTACATAGATCAATAGTATTCAAAGATTGAAAATCATTTTTGGTATCATCTATATTGAGTGATATTCTTAGGAAAACATTTTTATGATGTATTAAAATTATGAGTTCACTATAATTTTATTTAGATGATCAAAAGAAACCTATAACTTCATATATCTAATCAACAGAGTATTGAAATAATATCTTCATAACAATGTTGTGGTATTTTTGGATAATATATTTTTGTAATATGAGATCTACTGGGACCATGGGAAATAATTTAGAATCAATATTTATACTGTAATAAGTAAATAGTTATGTTGTAGATTTTATACGTGTGAATTCTATCATTATAATGATTCTTATATTGTTGATATTCTCTCAAAGGATGGAATCGTGATTGCCCATTTGAATATAAAGGATGCCCATGAAAGGAATGAAGAAACCAAAATAACTGAGGAATGTAGTTTTAATGGGTTTCTATGTTACTATGGTTGATTTGATCTTTATTTTTCTAGATAGGCTGACCCGTTAACAAATATCACTCATAAATGTGATTAGTTCATAATAAAAGGGAATTTAAAGAATTAATTAATGAATTGAAGGTGATATTGGTTAATTCTTATATTATGATTCTTCCATCAATAAATTATATTTTCATAATTTAAAGTTATTCATAAAATAATGGATTTTTTGTGTCCTAATATTAAATTATAATTTCTTTTACTATGAATCACGTTATTTAACAAAACTATCCAACCATATATCTTAAGTTATAAGATGTAATTTATTTATTAGATGATATAGATTCACTATTTATATGGGGAATGATGTGATATATACATGTATATCAAGATGTTAGAATAAAAATTTCATTGAAAGACATGCACATGAGGAAAAGGAGATCGAATTATATACTAAAGAACTATGATTAATAACTAAACAAAACCCTTATGATGGTAAATAAGGAAGAAGATTCTCTGATCAAAATTTTTCATGGATTCCTACCCAATATTATGATTGATAAAGACCCTATGTTCATGGAGGTAGTAAAGATGGATCTGTGAATCATTATGGATGTGGAGATATCACACCTTTTTTAAACTAATTATCAACCACACTTATTGAAAAAGATAACAATTTTTCATCATGATAAATATATTTTTGGAAAGAAAATTAATTTTTTGAATAAGGGAAAATAGATATAATCCATTTTTTTATATTGGAGTTATAATTTTGAAAGAGACTATGTGTATAAAAACCCATAATTTATATACATATATATTGATTCAAAATTTAATAATATTCCTTACATAACATAAAAAAACCATTCTAGGACCATATATGTTTAGTGTCTTTATTAACTGTGAAACAAAAACGACTGGTTAAAAAGATATCTACTATGTCTCCCATTAATTCCTTCATAACAAGACCCCCTGTTGAAATATATATTACTAATTCCCTTCTTCACAACCTATAGAAAATAAATTTTAGAAAAGGAGAGATCAGATGCTTTCTAAGGGTAACTAACGTAGATATTAATCATATCATAATCATAAGACCTAAGAATATAGTATTTTAAAATATTATATTGCATATGAAATATCATGATATCAGGTCATGGGATAAATCATACAAGATAATAACAATGAAATGATTATATTACTAAAACTAATAACATAATACAGGGAATTTTTTGTTTACACATAAGAATATATGATCATTTCATGTTAGTCAATGATCATTTCAAATACCATCATTGTGGAAAAATTTCTTTATTGTATTGATTTCACTCCCCATTCCAACCTTGTGTTACTGAACAAGTTTAATTTTCCATTCCATCCCTGTCTATATAATGAGATATATATCATTTCCAAATTAATTGAAGGAAGAAGTAAGTACCACCCATCTCATAATTAAATCATTATTATATGAGTAACAAAAACCTAAATAATTCATCACTGTATAACTGAGGAATAAAATGGGTTTCTTAAACATTATTCCATCACAACATAAGCTATATAAAACAAATGGATTTAATAAATATAATTTCATAATAAACATAATAAAAAACATATGAAAAATAAAGAAAACATATATTAAATAAAACCCTATTATATAATTCCATCAAATATGGAATTTTTTTTATAAAACACTTGAAATTAATTCTTGAGAAAAAATTTCCTTTCTTCTTTAAAACCATTTTATTTTCTAAAAATAAAATGAAATTTTAAAAGAAAGAAATTTATTATAATATAAACATGAAATATTTAATGTAAAATTCATGTAATTAAGGTTTTATTAAAACATAAAAATCCATTCATGTAGTATAAGTTAAAATAATACATTGTTTTAGAACTATTGTCGGATAAGTCAAAAAGTACCTCATATCAAAAACGAACAAAAGATTTCTTTCGTAAAATTTATTAAAAAACTCACCAATGGAAAAAATTATCATAAATTTTTTATGAGGATTATAAATAATATGTTAGAATATATATTTAAAAAACAAATACATGGATGATAAATATACTATTATAAATACATACCTACAAACAATATCAGATAATAATGAGATTTTGAAATTATCCATTATCTTATGCTTGATATACTTTGTATGTATCAAAAAATCATGTATAATGATTTATATAATTACATATAATTATTATAGAATCATATTCATTTTTATGATATCATAAATGATCATATTATCATCCCTTTGTTAATAAAATTTCATTATTACTCATTATTCAGGTACTAATAGCTTCATTTTATTATGCATATTTTTTTGAATAAGATTTCTCTATCCTTATTAGGTCATATTATTATCATTAAAATATGATATTAACATATTATATATCATATTTATTCATTATATAAATTTATATAACCATTATTTAATTTATTACATGTATAATGAATCACATCACACCATGGAGATTGTAGGTCGTACATACGCACAAGGGACGATTTCATTCTTATAATTGTGAAATTGAATGGATTTATATTGTTAATATTTTGTTTAATAATATTTATCTTGTTATAATAATCATATATATTGATTATATTCATCATTACGCTCTTCCAAGTAAGGTGGTGGGGAAAAAAGGTTACACCACGGTGTGGAGAAAGTAAGTCACAGGTACACACGCATGGTGATTTCATTTTTCACAAGATTGATAAAAGGTGGAATTTTGTTTTTATATAATTGTAATAACATCCCAGTATATTAGTTATACAATATTTATTACTTTGTAATGTAAATAGCTCATGAAGATGAATTATAAGATGAAATAGGTTTCAAATCATCTGTGGAGGAGCTTACCTTTTCTTCGACGAGCTCCCTCTACATATCCTCTTAAAGCACTCGAGTTGGTATTTTGAGATTACCAGAGCAATGATAATGTGACTAGGTAATTTGAGAATGGAAATGGGGAGGTTATTTCCAAGCATTTAGTATCAACTTGAATTGAATAAGTGATGTAGTATGAGCCCTTGTATAATTGTGGTGAGGGGCACTATTGAAACTCTAAAAATATTAAATTGTAATAAAATAAAAACCCAAAAAATACCCTCAAAAATTTCTTAGATTAGAAGATGAGATGAAATAAATTTGTAATATGATAAAAAAATAAATATTATACAATTATATCTATCAATTAAATCCTTATCATTTTAATAAATACTTAGTCATTCTATTTAATTGTTAACTTAGTGAACAAATATTTCAAAATTAAAATGGAGAAATATTTTATTATTTAATGTTAATTAGACCATAAATTTAAAAGTTAGAACATTTTTTACAATATCATAATTATTATATATTTTTATAAAGGTTTAATTATTTTTATATAATTTAATAATACATTCTTTGGATAAAATAATTAATAGTGTCAATTCTGACACTAATAAATTAATTGATTATTAAAAACATAAAGATAAGAAGTTAGCTTCGAAAAAAATATTTTATTATATGTCTAATACATAAATTGAATCTTATAAATTCATTGGATATATTAATTATCCCAAATTATTTATTTTTTATTTTTTTTAATAACATTTATTTGTTATCTTCCTTAATAAAATAATTATAACATGAGTTTTGTGTAATTATTTAATATAATTATTTGTTGAATAAAAATTAAAAATATAATGATATTAAGAAGATAAATCCTATTTATTTCATAATAATACTTATATTCTAAAATATATTCTATAATATCCTACACTAAAAATGATATATTTATTAAAACGTGAATTTGACAACATTAACATCACCTCAAATAAAACATTGTAAGTGTCATAATCTATTATATATTTCTCAAAATGATAAATAACCAAATCCTTGGACTATTATGGTATATATTAAATCTATCAATAGGATTTGGTCAAGTTTTTTTGCCTTTTAATGGTTATTATAATTTTAATAGAAATTATTTTATTTATTTTCCATCAATTAAATAATTTATGCGTCATCAAATTTATATGCCTTTATGGTAATTATGTATTTCATAAAAATTAAAAAAAAATCACTTAGCTATAGAAAGTATTTTTAAATTTCATGTCTATTTTTATAGTATAATTTATCTTTTTTATTTCCTTGTTTAAATAATTGTGTACTAATTAAAATGTGAGTAAAAACTATATAACTTTTCATAAAAAATAAATTAAATGTTATAATCTCAAAAGAGTGGCTTCTAAAGGACACTAGTTCGACCCAAGGATGATGTAGGTTGGAAAAACTCATCCAATTATATTATAAAAGTGTTATGATAACTATATAATTATTTTTACCCTGAATTTATAGATTTTACCATTTACAATTTTATGAAAATTTAATAAAGTTACTATAGCTATTTAAATTATTTGGGCCTAAAATTCAAAATATGGAATCCAATTTTCGAAAATTAAAAACAAAGAATTTTTAGTAAGTGATTTGAAATTAATCTTGTTTTCGGAATGAGATAACATGTTTTAAAAGATACTACATTGCAAAATATTGAATTTTTTTACATCTAAATTCAATGTAAAATTTATTCCGGTGACATAAATACTATTAACTGATAAAAATATATTCTATTTATACTTTAAAACAATTAAATAATATAAATTATGAATATAAATTATTTTTATGAAAATAAATTGTTTTCAATAAAAATTTTGTATGTTTTTACTATTCATTAAAACAATATTGTTTTCTGAAAAATATCAAAAATTCATCCAATGTAAATTTTTGAAGTACACTTCAAAATAATTAGTAAATTATGTTAAACAAAATTATTAATGTGTAAAAATGTTAATTTAAAATGGATTCTCCCTGAAAAGGCTATAAAATTACTCATATGGAAAAATATATATTTTTACATAAAATTGGGATTATTCATTGCGTATGAAAACAATTTATATTGGATGAACATACAAAATATTTTATTTAATATATAAAATATATATTTCTCTAGTTTAATTTATTAATTATGATTCAATGAATTTAATAATACAAAAATACAAATAGTTCCTTTACATTTAATTGGTTTATATTATTAATAAATTATTGCTATCTAATAAATTCATAATAAATTTTCATAAGTTAGTTATATTATTCCCACTAACATAATATATTTTTTATAAGGGTTATTTTTAAATATGGAAAATTGTGGTTCATTTACACTCATTATTTTGTGCAATGAATGTTATTAAAAATTTAAAATTATTTAAAGTGAATAATTAGTAAAAACATCTGGGTGTTACATTATACCCACCTTAAACTAAATTTCTCAATTGAAATTCATAACATAGATACAAAGAGATGGGGATACCTATACTTCATCACAACCTTAGGTTTCCACATATCTTCCTCAAATTTGTAGTTCCTCTACAAAACATTAACCAAGTGAGGGGTCTTGTTTCATAGAACTATTTCCCTATGATATAGAGTCTCTATATGTTTTTCTTCACAAGAAAGATCTTTCTTCTGTGGTATGACTTTTGAGTTTAGTAAATGTGAATGATTAGGTTTGTACTTTCACAAGAAAGATATATGGAACACATCTAGAACATGAGAGAGATTTAGTAGAAGCACTAATTGATAAGCTAAAATCCCAACATGATCCAGAATTTAAAAAGTAATGATACACACGGGGATTAACTTTTCCTTATTTACAAATATCATTACTCTTTTCCTAGGATATATTCATACAAATTCCTTATCACCGACATCAAAAGCTATGTCATTTCATCAGATTTCATTATAATGTTTTTTTTTCAACTCAAAGATTCTTTTCTTTTTTGTTGAATTGATCAAACATTCTCTACCATTTCATCTGTACGATCAAATCCTAGTATCTCTATTTCCCCAACCTCATCTGAAAAAGTTTGAGTAATGAACTTATTTCCATATAGGGATTCATAATAGGTCATATTAATACAAAAGTGATAGCAATTTTTGTAATAAAATTCTACCAAAGTTAGGTGTTGATCTCACTAACCTTCTAAATCCATAGAGAAAGATATCATGACTTCATCTAGAGTTTAAAAATTTCCTCTCAGATAAAAAATATATTCGAGGAAGTTAAGAATCACTAAAACATAACACTTTATCTAAATACTATTGAGGACATCTCTAGAAAATTGATGTAAAACACGGATCCCCATAAGATATAATGGAAAGTGGTAATCATTTCATTATTAAAATTTATTTTACATATATACTAGAAATATGATCAAGAGATGAATCATATATAATATAAATAAAGTGTCATGAATTTGTAAGGCAATCAATTATAAACCATATATTGTTGTGGCATTTAGATTTTTTGGGATGTTCTATGAAAAATTATATGGTAATGTTTTTCAATTTTCATTCTAGTTTGGGAATGTCTGTAACATCCCCTTATTCTTTTCCCTCTATACCTTAACATGCTAGAAAACCAGGCATTATGAGTTATATTTTGTAACATCTCTTTTCATGCCATCCCACCAAAAACACTATTTCAGGTCCCTGTAAATCATTGTGCTTCTAGGATTAATAGAGAATGAGTAACTACGATACTCATCCAATAGATCATTTTTTTTAATTTAGGTATGGGTGGAATAAAAATCTGGTTCCTGAAACATATTATTCTATCAAAATCAATATTGAATTTAGGAACATTTTTCACCATCTTTTGTAACTCTATATTATCCTTCTCTACATCCTTAATATTCATATGTATTGATGATTGAACATTCATTTTAAAAAGATAATATTTATACCCTTCTATTAAAATATCAAAAACCAACCTTTTCAAATCCATAAATATTAGATCTTTTGTAATCTTCATCATGGATTTTCTAGCATGGACCTTTTACCTCAAAGTATCTTCCACCTTGTTTGTTTTCCCATGGTGGTAATTTATCGAGCTATTATAATCTATAATCAACTCCACCCATCTTCTTTGGCTCCTATTCAGCTCCATATGTGTGAAAATATACTTTAAAATTTTATGATAAGTATAAATATCACACCTTTCACCATAATTATAATTACTCCATATCATTAATCCAAAGATAACCACATATAAATCCAAATCAAGAGTTGGGTACTTGTTCATGTATTTTTAATTTTGACGAGGAATATTCTATAACAATATCATTTTTCAGGAGAAAACATGACATAACCTTCATGGATGTATCTCTCTAGATCACAAACCTTTCTCCAATAAAAGGTGGTGTGAGAATTGGTGCACCAAAAAATATTCTTTTTAGCTCTTTGAAATTGTCTTCACATTCCTCCATCCAAATGAACTTAACTCCGATCTTAGTCAACATGGTTATTGGACTATACATTCCTTAAAAATATTTCACAAAAGGTTGATTATATCCATCCATACCATGAAAAAATAATGTAATAGTTATTGTTATTGGTCTAGGACAACATTCAATATCTTCTATTTTTTATAGATCCAAAGGTATCCACCCTTTTGAGATTATGTGACCAAAAAATTAAACTTTCTTATGCCAAAATTCACATTAGGTAAATTTTTCCTAAATATTTTCCTGTTTTATGTTCTTATGTAAAATTATCAAGTGATATTCATGTTCTTCCTTACTATTTTAATATAAGAGAATATCATTTATAAATACCACCACAAACTAATAAATATATTCTATGAAGACTCTATTTAGTAGATCCATGAATATAGAGAGGGAAATTAGTAAGACCAAAAGGGATCACTATAAATTTATAGTGTCCATACCTTGTAAGTAATGTCATCCTTGGTATATACTCATTCTTGACACTTAATTGATGATATCCTAAATAGAGGTCTGTATTGTAAAAGTATTTATATTCATATAGTTGGTTGAAGAAGTCATCAATGTGAGGAAGATAATATTTTTTCTTGAAATTGATCTTATTAAGTTCCCAATAATCAATTTAGAGTCCTATTTACCTACCTTTATTATTAAAAAACTGAACAAGAGCGCTCCATGGTGACGCCCCATGAACTATGAATCCCTTTTCAATATTCTCTTCGATTTTTTTATTCAATTACTACAACTCAATTAGTTTCATTATATAAGGTGTCTTGGAAATAAGAATACAACCAGGTATGAGTTCTATTGAAAACTCAACTTCACGATTTTGTGGAATACCTAGAAATCCTCCCAGAAAGATATGAACAAACTCCCATTTAATAGGTGTATTCATAATGGTGAGTTTCTTCCAGACCATTTGATATTGATAACCTTCAATTATAGGAATCAACTCCAATAAGATGGTAGAAATTTCTAGTTGAAGTTCATATTCATCCTTTCATCAATAGATGATCATAGATTGATCCAGAATATGATATGTGACCTCCTATCCTTGTAAATTGATAATAACTCCATACATATAAATAAAATCCATTCCAAGAATCATATAAAATTACAATAAAGGAAGGATCAAAATATTTGTAGGAAGCACTTTCCCATAAAATTATACTAGATAATAATTATAAACTATTTATTCAACAGTTGTGCCAATAGGAGTTGTCCCAGCTAACTCAACATATTGTTATTGAGGAAATATAGTGATACCCTTATAACATTCTTCCGGAATAAAAGAGTGGGTGGATCCATAATTGAATAAAATAGGTTATATGGTAGTGTGGATGGTAAGTATACCTTTCACCACTTCATTATCGTATTCCATATCACCTATAATGATCATATGTGAATTAAAATTGTATTTGGTATTAAGAGTTTTTTTACTTCAATCATCATTGATGACCCTTCGATTAGTGAATTAGTTAGCATAATTCCCCATTTCCTTGAACTTATAGTATTAAAGTGTTGGAGATGAATTATATTTAGCCTTTTCTCTATTCCTATCATTAGACATCTTTTTTTCCATCACTTCAGCATTCAACTACCTGAGGGCCATTTCTCTCACACATAAAAAAATTTATAGTACCTTTATGAAATTTTTATGCATATTTATTTCCAAAATTTGAGAATAAGGTAAAAATCATCTTCTTTTTAGTGTGGTATATTGATTTTACATTGAATTACGTATTTCTATTCTTATAAAACCCATAATACTAATGGGTTTGTCACGACCCGCCCTCGGGGTCCGTGCCGTGACTACCCCAAGCCCGCCTTCCATAGGCCAGGGGCTGGCGACTAGCACCAAGGCGTAAATCCCAGTAAAAAGGGAAGGCATTGCCTTTGTAAAGTAAACAAACACCACAGAGTAAGCAAGCGGAAAGTAAACACTAAGCAAAAGCAGAGTACAACTGAAAGTGCGGAAAAGTAAATAGGCCAGTATACAAACCCAAACTGAAAGTAAAGTACAACTCGAAAGGGAAAACAACAACTGAAAAGTAAAAGCCGCTACTCCGAGCTGTCCACTGGAAATCCCACCTGAAGGGTGGGTACAGATAGCTCCACTGCTCCACGGGTCCCGCCGTCTGCTCTGGGTACGTCCCGCCCAGTGGTCCACCTCCAGGTATTGTTCTGCTCTGCAAGCCTCAGCTACGATCAACGTTGTCTGTTGTCTGCAACCAACACAACGTAGTGCGGGCAAAGCCCGTGCAGGGGTGAGTATAAGCTACTCAGTAGGGACCCCGAGACCCCTAAAGGTCTCTCAAATCCACAAAGGATAAACCACGAAGAAAGGTACAATCACGAAGTAACAACCGACACTGCTTAGGTATATGCCCATACATATACCTAAGTCATCAATTTCAAATACGCTCCAACCTCCGAGCCCAAGTACAACTCAGTCCACAAAGGAAAGTAAACGTATTCCACACAGGAAAGCAAAAGGATTCAGCTCACACAGGTATACTTCTTCGAAAGACGATAAAGATGATCTCTGATCCATCTAAGTCGTCGGACCCACGAAGGATCGATAGGTAACTAACCCCCGCAAAAGACCCACACAGGATCGGGCCCACGTAGGACCTGTAGGCGCCGGTTCACACAGGACCGCTGAGCGCAAAGACCCACAAAGGATCGAACCCACACCGGATCGGGCCCACACAGGACCTATAGCACTGATCCACGTAGGATCGCTGAGTGCTGAAGTCGTCGTCGTCGAATCCACACAGGATCTCTGTACTGTCGTCGTCGCGGTCACAGTAGTAGTAGCAGTAGCAGTAGTAGTCACAGTAACAGTCGCAGCCAGCACTAGGGTTCCCGCACACAGCAAGCTCGTTCGGAGGGTCCGCTCCACGAGCCGAGAGGCTGATACATCAACTGTCACAAAGTCCAGAGTTGATGTATCCAAAAGTTCCGTATCGTCAACAGGAACTCAACGCAACAGAAGGCGCGTCGATCGGACGCCCGGTCTGAGAGTTATTGGCATTTTCGTCCCCGGGGCCCGGTTGGTTTTTAAGGCAAAACCAACCCGACCATATTCAACCTGCGTCCAAACCTCGGGCGGAGTATGCCAAAAGAACCATCTCACTAAGAGGATCACAACAAAGCTGACGGCACGTCAATCGGACGTCCGTAGCTCAAGATATGAGTGTTTCCGCTCCGAAGGCCCGGTTGGTTTCGTGAACGAACAAACCCGGCCGAACTCAAAGTATTCCAAAACCTTGAGTGCGATATACCAAAACGACCGTCTCGATCCAAGAATCGCGTTGCCGCAGACGGTTCGTCAATCGGAGGTCCGTGGCTCATGTTATGGCCAAAAGACCGAAACTGATTCGAAACGGGGGGGTCCGGGTCCGGCCCGACCCGGCCCGACCCCCCTGGGTCGGCCCGCACCGGGTCGACCCGAACTGGGTCGACCAGACCCGGGTCCGACCCGGACCGGTTGGCCGGCGGCGCGGCGGCGCGGCAGCCTGGCAGCGCGGCGGCCTGACGCCGCACAGAGGCAGCGCGCGGGGGGTGGGGCAAAGCCCCCCGCTTCTTGGAGTGGCGGCGCGACATATGTGTCGCGCCCTTTTTGGAAAACGGCCCTCCTCGTGGGGGCCTTCTTGGTTAAACCGGGGGGCCGCCTGCCCCCCCCCCCCCCCCCAAAGGAAACTGCCCCCCTCATAAATGAGGGGGTTTTTTTAAGCTGGCAGGGGGAATTTATTTCCCCCGCCTTTTGACCTTCCGGCCGGCCAACTGTCGGCCGGTTTTCTCCAACAGGACCGGAAAATCCGGTCCCCTTTCTGGCTTCCGACGCCGGCGGCCCGGCCGCCAGTCTTTTCGTCCCGCCGCGGCCCAGAACCGGCCGCGGTGTTCATCGTCCGGCGCGGAGCGACGACACCGCGCCCCTCCACCGCGCCTCCGATTCCCCTTGACGCGGCGCGACGGCGTCGCGTTCTTGATGATTCTTCCATGGCGCGGCGTGACGGCGCCGCGCAATATAAACATACGATTATCCGCGTGGTGCGACGGCACCACGCCACCTTGTTTCCACCCGCAAGATAAATCAACAAGAACGATGGAGGGGGTTCGTCCGTGTTCATGCGGTCCAGACCGCTCACGTTAAAAGATAACACAACTTAAAATCCTTACGTTAGTCATGCAAGAACCACGAACAAGGATAAATAAATAAACAAATTACAACAACCCCTACCTTGGGTATAGGTTCGAAGATTTGTCAACGTCCCGCGGAAGACAACGTCGCGGAGGTTGGGCGTCGCGGTAGTCGTTCGTCAAATCTGATGACGAAGAGGTACGTCCGTAGAGGTACGTCATTGGCGAATCTTCGTATGCCGACGAAGGAAGTCCGAGGAGGAAGCAGAGTTCCCTCTCATTGACATGGAAGACGAAGAAGAGAGGAGTGGAGTTCTTCGTCGGAGCTTGAGCGTTCTTCGTCAAGGCTTGAGCGTTCTTCGTCAAAGCTTGAGCGTTCTTCGTCAAAGTTGAAGAAGAAGGAAAAAATCTCAAAAGCTCTCAAGATGGATAAAGAGTTCTAACCCAACAAAAGAAGATAAGAGCTTATTTTAATCACAAACATAACAAAAGAATTTCAAAGGTTTGAAATTCAAAAAGGATAACTCCAAAATTAAATAACTCATGTCATTTAAAGAGGGGTTAAGGGAGTTGGGAGAAGATGAAAAGTTTAGGGTTCGTGTGGGCCCCACCACACTTAATCCTCTCAAGGGAGGTTAAGTGGTTGTGGGTCCCACCCCTAACTTCCTTTGAAAGAAGTTAACTAATAAGTTTAAATAAAAATATGTAATCCACAATTTTTATTTAACTTATTCTAAACTCCCAAAAACAAACTCTCATCCCGAAATAAACGCAACCTCGGAAAAGGTCTCCTTAAGCGAAAATCGGCGCTGCGAGTTCATCGGTGCCCTCAGATTTCGATTCCGAGCACCGGATCAAAAGTTAAAAATTCCCGCTCGTTCGTTCGCTGAACGTACCCGAGCCAAACTTCGGAAATTGATTCTGGGCACTCCGGGCCTCAGAATAAGGTGCCGTCAGAAACCGCGCTCTTCTAAAAATCCAAAAAAATTAAGAAATAATTTCCCTTGAATTTTTCGGGTCTTTACATTCTCCCACCTCAGGGCTTTACGTCCCCGTAAAGATATATCAAAACTAGGGAAACAAATGAGGGTACTGAGCACGCATCTGAGCCTCCCGCTCCCATGTGCTCTCCTGGAGATTCCCGTGCTGCCATCTGATGCGCACAAGAGGAATCGATCACCCACGCCGGACCCGCTCCTGTCGATCCTCTATCTCCACCGGAACCTCCGTAAAAGTCTCCCCATCGTCAACGACAAGCTCCCCATGGTCAATGATGTGCGTAGGGTCATGCACGTATCTCCTCAGCTGGGATACGTGGAAGACGTCGTGCACCCGGTGCAACTGAGGTGGCAGAGCCAGGCGATAAGCCACCTCGCCAACCCTACTGAGGACCTGGAAGGGTCCGATGAAGCGCGGAGTTAACTTGCCGCCTCGGCCAAATCTATGAATACCACGTCGAGGTGAGACCCGAAAGAAGACGTGGTCGCCATCCTCGAACTCTAGTGGCCTCCGCCTCCTGTCAGCGTATGACTTCTGCCGGCTCTGAGCTGTCCTCATCCGCTCCTGGATGACCTGGACCTTCTCTGTCGTGGCCTGGACCATCTCTGGTCCCACCAGTGCTGACTCCCCAGGGTCTGTCCAGCACAAAGGAGATCTACAAGGTCCGTCGCACAACGCCTCGTACGATTCCATCCCGATGGTGGAGTGGTAGCTGTTGTTGTACGCAAACTCCACCAAGGGTAGGTGGTCCTCCCAGCTATGACCAAAGTCGAGGACACATGCGCGGAGCATGTCCTCGAGAGTTTGAATGGTCCTCTCCGTCTGACCATCCGTATGTGGGTGAAAGGCTGTGCTCAGACGTAGTTGTGTCCCGAATGCCTCCTGTAACCCCTTCCAAAGCCGGGAAGTAAAGCGGGCATCTCGATCGGAGACGATAGATGATGGCACGCCGTGGAGCCGCACAATCTCCTGAACGTAGAGACGCCCCAAGCTCTCCACTGAGCCCTGCTCTCTGATGGGTAAGAAGTGTGCCTACTTGGTGAGTCGGTCAACAATCACCCAGATGGAGTCGTGACCTCTGGAAGTGCGTGGAAGTCTAGTCACGAAGTCCATAGATATGTCGTCCCACTTCCACTCCGGAACCTCCAAGGGCTGTACCAAGCCTGCTGGTACCTGATGTTCTGCCTTCACCTGCTGGCAGGTGAGGCTTCGAGAAACGAACTCTGCTACTTCCTTCTTCATGCCTAGCCACCAGTGCTGTCGTCTGTGGTCCTGGTACATCTTCGCCACTCCAGGATGTACCTCCAAAGGAGAAGTGTGAAACTCTCTCAGTACTTCCTCTCGCAAAGTGACTGGTACCATGGAACGTCCTCTGAAAAGGATGTCGTGCTCTGCTCCAAGGGAGAAACCATCAAGTGCCTGTCCCGAGGATATCTGTGCACGCCGTGTCTCATAGTCAGCGTCCTCTCGCTGTGCCTCTCTGACCTGCTGCAGTAGTGGAGGGGTGACTATGAGAGACAGAAGGAAGGCTGCTCCATCTCTATCCACGAAGGATATCTGTAAAGAGGCTAGCTGCTCCGTCGCCTCCTCAAGTAGCTGAATGCCCGTCCTCCTGCTGAGGGCATCGGCTACTACGTTCCCCTTCCCAGGAGTATAGACTATCTCAAAGTCATTGTCCTGGAGGAACTCGAGCCATCGCCGCTATCTCAGGTTCAGGTTCTTCTGCGAGAAGATATACCTGAGACTCTGATGATTGGAAAAGACTGTAAAGCACTCGCCAATCAGGTAGTGTCGCCATGTCTTCAGAGCGAAGACCACTGCTGCTAACTCCAGGTCATGGGTAGCGTAGTTCTGCTCATGCGGCCTCAACTGACGTGATCCATAGGCGATCACTTCCCGCTCCTGCATCAAAACACATCTGAGTCCGGTCCCTGATGCATCGCAGTAAACTACGTACCCTACTCCCTCTTCGGGCAACCTCAAGATAGGTGCGCTAGTCAATCTCTGTCTCAGCTCCTGGAAGCTCTGCTGACATCTGTCTGACCACACGAAGGGTTTCCCCTTCTTCGTCAAAGTTGTGAGTGATTCCGAAACTCTAGAGAAGTATGGCACGAATCTCCGATAGTATCCAGCTAGTCCCAAGAAACTCCGAACCTCAGTCATGCTCCTGGGTGGCTCCCATGCTAACTCAGCCTCAATCTTCGCGGGATCCACTGCAACTCCCGCCTCAGAGATAACGTGTCCCAAGAAGTGGACCTCACGTATCCAAAACTGGCACTTCGAGAGCTTACCATAAAGATGGTGCTCTCGGAGTGTGTCTAGTATAACTCGTAAGTGATAGGCGTGCTCCTCCTCTGTCGTAGAGTAAATCAGAATGTCGTCGATGAAGACCACGACAAACCGATCGAGGTATGGCTGAAAGATCCTGTTCATGAGAGCCATGAACACTGCTGGAGCATTGGTTACACCGAAAGGCATAACCAAGAACTCATAGTGGCCATACCGACATCTGAAGGCCGTCTTCTGCACATCCTCGTCTCTGACTCTGAGCTGATGATAGCCTGTCCTGAGGTCTATCTTCGAGAACCACCGTGCTCCCTTGAGCTGATCAAAGAGGTCATCAATCCTCGGTAGCGGATACTTGTTCCTCACTGTCACCTGGTTCAGGCGACGATAGTCAACACAAAGTCACAAGCTCCCATCTGCCTTCTTGGCGAACAATATCGGGGAAGCCCAGGGTGAAACACTGGGTCGGATGAACCCCTTGCCCTGCAAGTCCTCCAACTGTACCCGTAGCTCTCGAAGCTCGGTGGGGGCCATCTGATATGCTGGAGTGGATATCGAGGCTGTCACGGGGTACAAGTCAATATAAAAGTATACCTCTCTGCGAGGAGGAAGCCCTGGAACGTCGTCGGGAAAAACCTCTGCAAACTGATCCACCACTGCAGGAAAACCAGGACTCCGCACGTCAACTGCTCCAAGGATGAGGCTAGCTAACTGATGAGTAATGGGCTGTCCTCTCCTCCGCGGAAGTCCATCCTGTACTGCTAAGGCTCCCTTCTCACCGGTGAAGGTGAACCTACTCCGGTCGGTGCGTACACATCGCACCTTGCGCCTAAAACAGTCAATCTGTGCATGGACCGTAGATAGCCAACCCATGCCCAAGATGACGTCGTAAGGCCTCGACGCTGCTACAAGAAGATCCCAGCAGAAGTTCTCGCCTCCTAGAGTAAGCTCACACTGCCGGCACCAGTGCGTAATCGTCGAGTCTGCTCCCGTAGGAGTCTCTAGCCGTAAGGATCAAGCCAACGGCTCTGTCGAAATCTCCGAGCTCCGAACAAGGGAAGCGGCTATGAAAGAGTGACCCGCTCCTGTGTCTATAAGAACTACAACAAGGGTGGAATAGACACAGATAGTACCTCGAATCATCTCGGGTGCGCCGTGGTCGTAGGCCTCTGCTGCCTGGAGCTGTGCCTGTCTCTGCCCGCCAGCTCCCTGTGTTCGGGGTGGACCTCATGGTGGTGGTGGTGGCAGAGCCTCAAAGCGTCGCCCACCACCGGCTGCTCGTCCAGCTCCTCTGCCTCGTCCGCCTCCTCCCTGCGGACCGCCACGGTCGACCCTCTGCCTCTGCCTCGGTGGTCCCTCAACCGACTGCTGCTCCTCGGCACGGCGGGTCGGGCAGTCACGAGCCATGTGGCCCTGCCCGCTGCACGAGTAGCACTGTCTGCCTCTCGAAAGACTGGCTCCTCGCTGTGTGCCCCGAACTGCTTAGCCAGTGTCCTGAGGTCGTCTGCCCGAAGTTCTGGACTGCCTGGACCCCTGAGTCATCCGTCGACTGCCTGCTGCAGATGACTCTGCCACGTGCCACCCTGTGGTGGGTCGCTGTGCTGGTGTAGACTCAGCAAGGAAGCTCTCGATCAGAAGGGCCCGCTCTAGTACTCCTGTCTGAGTCGGTATGATGAGGGAGATCAGCGATGCCCTGATCTCGTGTCTCAAACCCTGCTCGAAGGTCCAGGCCCGGAAGAATGGGCCCCGTACCATGTCGGTCGAGTAGCGCGAGAGATCGGTAAATCTCGCCAAGTACTGAGCGACCGTCATGCTGCCCTGCCGCAGCTGAAGAAGCTCTTGGATGCGCACCGCACGAAGGGTGGCTGGGACGAACTTTGAGCGGAAGAGGCTCTCAAATTCCGTCCATAGTAGAGATGCCTCATCGTGCACCTGGAGCATCAATCTCCACCATCGTCCTGCTGCTGCATGTAGTAGGCTCGCAGTGAGGATCACCATGAGGTTTGCTGGTGTCCTCACTAGCCTAAACACACGTACCACTGCCTCCAGCCAGTCCTCTGCTGCCTGGGGATCCATCTCCCCGCGAAACCTGGGTGGTCGCTGGCGCTGAAACTCATGCAGTACGCTGAGGCGACGTGCATCGTCAGCGGCTGCTGCTGGAAGCCTCGGGGGCTCGGCGGGTAGAGCTACCGTCGGTGCCACTGCTGACAAAGGGCCCTGCACCGAGGCCTCGTCGCTCAGTGGGCTGTCGTCACGCTCGACTCTCGGAACCCTAGCTGGCTGCCGTCGTGGGGCCATCCTGAAAAGGAAACAGGTGCGCCACGGTCAGAACAGTATACCTGGTGAGCTGATATAAGTAATCACAAAGAAAACTTTGAAACACACACGCAATCAATGTTTTCCTGCAATAAGTCGGAAATCAGAAGTCAGGGTCCTGGTGTATGGATACGTCGGCCGCCGCACCAACACTGGACTCCCTGGACTGATAACCACACTCAATACGCTAAACATTATTGCTTCACATAGAAAAGATCAGAGTTCGCGGTAGAACCGAACCCCTCCGATACCAATTTGTCACGACCCGCCCTCGGGGTCCGTGCCGTGACTACCCCAAGCCCGCCTTCCATAGGCCAGGGGCTGGCGACTAGCACCAAGGCGTAAATCCCGGTAAAAAGGGAAGGCATTGCCTTTGTAAAGTAAACAAACACCACAGAGTAAGCAAGTGGAAAGTAAACACTAAGCAAAAGCAGAGTACAACTGAAAGTGCGGAAAAGTAAATAGGCCAGTATACAAACCCAAACTGAATGTAAAGTACAACTCAAAAGGGAAAACAGAAACTGAAAAGTAAAAGCCGCTACTCCGAGCTGTCCACTGGAAATCCCACCTGAAGGGTGGGTACAGATAGCTCCACTGCTCCATGGGTCCCACCGTCCGCTCCGGGTACATCCCGCCCAGTGGTCCACCTCCAGGTATTGTCCTGCTCTGCAAGCCTCAACTAAGATCAACGCTGTCCGTCGTCTGCAACCAACACAACGTAGTGTGGGAAAAGCCCGTGCAGGGGTGAGTATAAGCTACTCAGTAGGGACCCCGAGACCCCTGAAGGTCTCTCAAATCCACAAAGGATAAACCACGAAGAAAGTTACAATCACGAAGTAACAACAGACACTACTTAGGTATATGCCCATACATATACCTAAGTCATCAATTTCAAATACACTCCAACCTCTGAGCCCAAGTACAACTCAGTCCACACAGGAAAGTAAACGTATTCCACACAGGAAAGCAAAAGGATTCAGCTCACACAGGTATAGTTCTTCGAAAGACGATAAAGATGATCTCTGATCCATCTAAGTCGTCAGACCCACGAAGGATCAATAGGTAACTAACCCCCTCAAAAGACCCACATAGGATCGGGCCCACGTAGGACCTGTAGGCGCTGGTTCACACAGGACCACTGAGCGCAAAGACCCACACAGGATCGGACCCACACAGGATCGGGCCCACACAGGACCTGTAACACTGATCCACGTAGGATCGCTGAGTGCTGAAGTCGTCGTCGTCGAATCCACACAGGATCTCTGTACTGTCGTCGTCGTGGTCACAGTAGCAGTAGCAGTAGCAGTAGTAGTCACAGTAACAGTCGCAACCAGCACTAGGGTTCCCGCACACAACAAGCTCGTTCGGAGGGTCCGCTCCACGAGCCGAGAGGCTGATACATCAACTGTCACAAAGTCCAGAGTTGATGTATTCAAAAGATCCGTATCGTCAACAGGAACTCAACGCAACAGACGGCGCGTCGATCGGACGCCCGGTCTGAGAGTTATTGGCATTTTCGTCCCCGGGGCCCGGTTGGTTTTTAAGACAAAACCAACCCGACCGTATTCCACCTGCGTCCAAACCTCGGGCGGAGTATGCCAAAAGAACCGTTTCACTAAGAGGAACACAACAAAGCTGACGGCACGTCAATCGGACGTCCGTAGCTCAAGATATGAGCGTTTCCGCTCCGAAGGCCCGGTTGGTTTCGTGAACGAACCAACCCGGCCGAACTTAAAGTATTCTGAAACCTTGAGTGCGATATACCGAAACGACCGTCTCGATCCAAGGATTGCGTTTCCGTAGACGGTTCGTCAATCGGAGGTCCGTGGCTAATGTTATGGCCAAAAGACCGAAACTGATTCGAAACGGGGGGTCCGGGTCCGGGCCGACCCGAACCGGGTCCGACCCGGACCGGCCGGCCGGCGGCGCAGCGGCCTGGAGGCGCGGTGGCGCGGCGGCCTGGCGCCGCACGGAGGCAGCGCGCGGGGGGGGGGGGGGGGGGGGGGGGGGCAAAGCCCCTCGCTTCTTGGAGTGGCGGCGCGGCATATGTGCCGCGCCCTTTTTGGAAAACGGCCCCCCTCGTGGGGGCCTGCTTGATTAAACCGAGGGGCTGCCTGCCCCCCCCCCCCCCAAAAAAAGAAACCGCCCCCTCATAAATGAGGGGGGTTTTTTAAGCTGGCAGGGGGAATTTATTTCCCCCGCCTTTTGACCTTCCGGCCGGCCAACTGCCGGCCGGTTTTCTCCAACGGGACCGGAAAATCCGGTCCCCTTTCCGTCTTCCGACGCCGGCCGCCGGTCTTTTCGTCCCACCGCGGCCCGGAACCGGTCGCGATGTTCGTCGTCCGGCGCGGTGCGACGGCACCGCGCCCCTCCACCGCGCCTCTGATTCCCCATGGCGTGGCGCGACGACATCGCGTTCTTGATGATTCTTCCACGGCGCGGCGTGACGACGCCGCGCAATATAAACATACGATTATCTGCGTGGTGCGACGGCACCACGCCACCTTGTTTCCACCCGCAAGATAAATCAACAAGAACGATGGAGGGGGTTCGTCCGTGTTCATGCGGTCCGGACCCCTCACGTTAAAAGATAACACAACTTAAAATCCTTACGTTAGTCATGCAAGAACCACGAACAAGGATAAATAAATAAAAAAATTACAAAAACCCCTACCTTGGGTATAGGTTCTAAGATTTGTCAACGTCCCGCGGAAGACAACGTCGCGGTGGTCGGGCGTCGCTGTAGTCGTTCGTCAAATCCGATGACGAAGAGGTACGTCCGAAGAGGTACGTCGTTGGCGAATCTTCGTATGCCGACGAAGGAAATCCGAGGAGGAAGTGGCGTTCCCTCTCGTTGACACGGAAGACGTAGAAGAGAGGAGTGGCGTTCTTCGTCGGAGCTTGAGCGTTCTTCGTCAAGGCTTGAGCGTTCTTCGTCAAAGCTTGAGCGTTCTTCGTCAAAGTTGAAGAAGAAGGAAAAACTCTCAAAAGCTCTCAAGATGGATAAAGAGTTCTAACCCAACAAAAGAAGATAAGAGCTTATTTTAATCACAAACATAACAAAAGAATTTCAAAGGTTTGAAATTCAAAAAGGATAACTCCAAAATTAAATAACTCATGTCATTTAAAGAGGGGTTAAGGGAGTTGGGAGAAGATGAAAAGTTTAGGGTTCGTGTGGGCCCCACCACACTTAATCCTCTCAAGGGAGGTTAAGTGGGTGTGGGTCCCACCCCTAACTTCCTTTGAAAGAAGTTTACTAATAAGTTTAAATAAAAATATGTAATCCACAATTTTTATTTAACTTATTCTAATCTCCCAAAAACTAACTCTCATCCCGAAATAAACGCAACCTCGGAAAAGGTCTCCTTAAGCGAAAATCGGTGCAGTGAGTTCATCGGTGCCCTCAAATTTCGATTCCGAGCACCGGATCAAAAGTTAGAAATTCCCGCTCGTTCGTTCACTGAAAGTACTCGAGCCAAACATCGGAAATTGATTCCGGGCACTCCGGGCCTCGGAATCAGGTGACGTCAGAAACCGCGCTCTTCTAAAAATCCAAAGAAAATTAAGAAAAAATTTCCCTTGAATTTTACGGGTCTTTACAGGTTACTCAAATATCCATCCCAACCATAAGATCACATTGAATTATTTCCTAATAGTTGTTGAAGTCCCTTATGGATATTTCCTTTCAGTGACTTGGTTTTAAGCCACTAAATAATTGATCAATTTTACTCTCAGGTTGGATAATAATTCCATAAGCGTATCTTGTATGTCTTGTAAATTGTTATTTGTATGTTCCAGTAGATTGATCAACACTTTCTCATAATATCATGTAACTCATTCTCCATATTTCTTATAAGAATACAATGAATATACTAATTAAAAAAAATTTCCCTGAACTCATCCCATTCAATATAGTCAATTTCAACTCTTTTCCTCATATTTTTTATAAGATTACACTATTTATCAGCTTCACCTTCCAAACTATAGACTCCCAATATGACTTTATCATATTTTGGACATTAAAGAACGGAAAATATTATTTTTAGTGGTACTAATCTACTTTTCATCAATTAGTGGATCATAAGATCCACTAACAGAAGGTAGATTCTACCTCATGAAGGAACCAATGAAATTATGTTCCCTATTTTTCTTGTTTGGATGAAATGTATGATTCATAGCTTGATAATGTAGGGTGATCATATAGAAATAATTTTTCATTTTATCTCCCATAACATTTCATTCCTCGGGATGAAAATAATTTCATTTCCCACATCATTCATCATTAATGTGGTTCCTTCAGGTTCTATCCATTAACTAAAAACAAGAAGAATAAATTGAGAAACACTAATTATAATGGGAAAATTAAATAATCATTAATACAATTTAAATTTAGTAAACATCAAGTTTCATACTAGGTTATAAATTATTATATCTAAAATTATAGTATTTTAACTAATACTTCAATATATCTAAAGGGGTCTTTACAATGTTTCCTCATCCTAGATTCCAATGGTCAACTATATCTTTTCTCTGATACCAACTATGATTATCCATACATTACATATGAAGATATTAATTAAAAATTGATGAATATTCATTTTATAAAATAACTAACCTTGCTTGGACAATATAGGTTTAGTGTATTCAGAAACTCGAAGGCCTAAAAAATCATTCATAATACTTCTACATTATCTCCCGTTTATACCTTCACAACTAGACCAATTTATGACATATCATACTAATACCCCTCTTCACACCCTAGGGAAAAGAAACACAATAAATTGTGAGATTGTATTTTCATTAAGGGTACGAAATGGGGAAATCAATCAAATCATAATCTGAATAAATAAGAACACAATAATTGAAAATCATATATTTCATATTAAAGATCATGATAACATGTCATTATATAAATAATAAAAGTTTATAGAAAATTAATAAACATATTCCTAGAAGTAATAACAGAAGATGTGGAATTTTTGGTATAGGAATAATATTAGAAAATTATTTCATTTTATTCAAGGCTCATTTATAGGACCATCATATCAGACAAAGTCTGTTACTGAACCGAGTTCACTCCTCAATCCAGCAATGTATTACTAAACCGAGATCATTTCTAATTATATCCATGTTTATATCATGAGATATAAATATATAACCAGTGAATTGACGGGATATATAGGTCTCACCCATCACATAATGAAATCATTCTTACGTGATCCACAAAAATATAAATCCTTAATCATTTTATAACTCAATGAATAGAATGGGTTCTTTTGACATCATTCCATCATAACATAATCAATGTTAAACAAATAAGTTTCATAAATACCATTACATTATAAATGTAACAAAACCATTGGAATAATTGGGATATTATATTTTAAACATAACTATATTAAATAATTCCATCTTATATGGAAACTAATTTTTATAAAAAACTTGAAATTTATTATTAATGAAGATATAATTTCTTTTCATTTCTATAATGCCATGTACTTTTAAAAGAAAAGAATTTCTTTGAAAATAACCTTGAAATAATGTAAGGGAATATTCAAGGGAATAATGTGTTATTAAATAATAAAATACTTTTTATTTCATATAATTAAAAAAAAATTTGTTGTACTTTATCACTTAAGTAAAAAATTGTGTCCTGCCAAAAATGCCAAATGATTCCTTTTATACAATTTAATAAAAAATTAAACAATGGGTAAAACTGAATTCAAAAAATTTTATAGTGTCAAAACATAATATTTTTGAATTCATATTTTTGAAACATGTACATGGATGATAAATATAACCCGGTAAAAACTTACGTATAAACAATCTCAGATAATAATAAAATTGTGACATAATCCCTTACATTAGGTCTGATATCCTTTATATGCATCTGAACCTCAGATATAATGACTTCAGGTAATTTCATTGACTTATTCCAGAATCATAGTCTTTTTTATGATATTATATATGCTAATATTATCATGAGTTGTTAATAACATTTCATTATTATTTGTTATTTGTGTATTAACTACTGTATTTCTGTATGAAAGTTTTGTTGAATAAGTACTGGTTCTCATACTAAGGTCATATATATATCATTAAAAAATTATATTAACATAATATATATCATATTTATTAATTATATACATTTATATAATCATTTTTTAAGGTATATCATGTAGAATGAATCACATCGTACCATTAAGATGGTTGGCCATACGTACCCATGAGAGACGATAGTAATTCATATAATTAAGAAATGAAATGCAATTAGATGGTATATATTTTTTTAATACATATATTGTTATAATAACCATATATTGTTATTATTTCAATCATTATTTCAATCCATGTAAGGTGGTTGTGTAAAATATATTACACCAGGGCGTGGAGATGGTAAGTAATACCTACAAATGCGTGGTGATTTCATTTTTTGTATGATAAATAGATGGTGGAATATGGTTTTTCTAAAAATATAATAACATATAAATATATAAGTGACAATTTATTTATTACTTCATATTCAAAACAACTAACTAATAGGAGTTAGATGAAGAAATATATTTGAATGAACTGGTAAAGGATGTTTCCTCTTCTTCGATGAGATCCCCCAAGATCTCCCCTTAGATCAAAAGAGTTGGTCTTCGGAGAAGACCTGAACCTCAATAATATGATTAGGGAGGTTGATAATGGAAATTATCCGGGGATTTATGAACTTGAAGGCTCAAAGTGAATATAATAAGTGATGAAGGAGGTTTCCTTTTATAATTGAGATGAGGGGAAATTTTTGAAACACCAAAAATAATAAATTATAATAAATTAAAAACCCTTCCAAAAACCATAAAATTGTCCTATTTTAGAATATTAGATGAGATACAGTTTCAATATCATCAACCAAAAAAATTTAGTCATGTTTTTCTATCACTTTAAACATTATCATTTTAATTAATAAATATTTATTCATTTTACTTTTTAACTAAGGTAACAAATATTTCAATATTAGAAGTGTGAAATATTTACTTATTAGGGGTTAATAAGACCAAAAATGAATAATTTAAAATATTTTAGACCATATAATGATTATTTTATTTTTAAAAAGTGATTTATGATTTTTATATAATTTGATAATAAACTATTTTGATAAAAAAATCAATAACGTCAGTTTTGAGACTATTCAATTCATTTATTATTAAAAATACAATGATAACCAGTTAACTTATAAAACAATATTTTATTATATTTATAAGAGATCAAGGTCATCTCAAAATTTAATTTGATATATTAATTATTCCAAATTATATTTATTTTAATATTTTTCATAACATTTATTTGTTATCTTCATTAATAAAATAATTAGAACATGATTTGTTTGTAATTGTTTAATATAATTATTTAGGGAATAAAAATTTAAAATAAAATATTATGATGAATATAAATCTTATAGACCTCAGAATAATTCTTATAGTTGAATATATATTTTGGAAAGTATTGCGTTAACAATGTTATATTTATTAAAACATGAATGTGAAAACTTTAACATCACTTAAAAATAAAATTATAAGTGTTATAATCATTAATATATGGATCAAAATGGTCATTAACTCTACCATTGGTTGATTATGGTCGAGATAAAATCCCTCAATAAGATTCAGTCAAATGGTTTTTCCTTTTAATGGTTTTTACAATTTTAATAAAAATTATTTTATTTATTTTATATCAATTAAATAATTTTTATATCATTAATGTATAAGAGTTTAAGGAAATTATTTTCTTCTAAAAAAGTACCAATAAATTACCATGATAGAGAAAAATATTTTAACATTCAAATGAATATTTATAGTCAAATTTATCTTTTGTATATCTTTATATTAAAAATTATATAGTAATTAAAATTTGATATATACATATTTATATTTTCCTTAATTAATATAAATTAAATGTTCAAATAAAATCCATGTGACTTACAAAGGATACCATTTAAACACAAGGCTTATTTAGGTCAAAAAACACTCATCTAATGATATCTGGACTAGATTTTCGGGTAACTTTAAAATATTATGTTTTACCCTCAATTACATGGTTTATCATTTTACTATATTATTAAACATTATTGAAGTTGTTATCCATAATTCACAATAATAAATGAAAGATATTTACATAATTTAGACCTTAGGATTCCAAATACAGAATCCACTTTTAAAAAATTAAAAGCACATAATTTTATGTAATAAATATAAAATAAATTTTGGTGTAAGAATGAGAAAATGTGTTTTAAAAGATAAAAAACTGTAAAATATGAAATTATTGTTACATTTAACTTCAATGTAAAATTAATTCTAATTAACTAAATTCTATTAAATTATAAAAATATAATGTATTTATACATTAAAACTATTCAATTATATAACTTACCATATAAATAATCTTTATGAAAAAAATAGTTTTCAAATAAAATTTAGTATATTTTTACTATACATCAAAACATGAATGTTATCAAAAAAATATAAAAAATTAATCCAAAGTAAATTTTTATTTCCTTATATGATATAAGAGGTTTATTTTCACATATAAAAATTGTTCATGTCTCGAAATTTTATTTTAAAAAGGGTTCTGTATTAAAATGTGGTAAAAATACCCTTTTTAAAAAATATTGGTATTATATATAAAATAGGGTTTATTTATACCATATGACTAAAATATACTTTGGATGAATATAAAAACCATTTTATTAAAAAAATAACATATATATATTTCATTAATTTAATTTTTTAACTATAATTAACTTAATTTTTGAGTATAAAAATATAAAAAATTCATTTACATTTAATTGGTTTATAATATTCATAAATAATTGGTAACCAATGAATTCACTTTAAATTCTCATAAGTTAGTTATTACCATTAACATTACTACTAGGTTATAATGGTCATTTTATACTATGGTGTCTTGTGCTTTTTTTATACTCACGATTGTGTGCAATGCAAGCTGTTGAAATATTAAAATTACTTAATGAAAATATTTCATAAAATCCATTTCGGTGTTAAAATGGGTTCCATCTATAACTAAGATGAAAGAAAAATTATTGGGTGATATTAAAATATCAAATTTATCAATAATTCTTTTTTATAACCTTTATGTATACATATTTAAAGGATCACATGTGGTCGGATTCAATGAAGTGGTAAATTTACAATTACATGTCAATATTTTTTTCAACAATTGAAAGCTAATAGAAAACATCATAGAAGATTTTCTCCAACTCTAAATATTCCATTATAGAAATGAGATGACATTATTATGGAATTTGACACTATATTACCAAATACTCTTAGGATTCATGATTCAATATGGCTTATTACTGATCGCCTTACTAAATTTTCACATTTCCACACCATAAGAGAAGATGTAAAACATTAGTTCCTTGCATAAATATATAATAAAGAAGTTTTAAGAAATAATTGAATAACTCATTAAACTTTTTTTTATCAGGATCCAACATTTACATCCAAATTATAGAAAATTATTTAGATGGCCCTTGATATCCAATTATGTTTGAGAAAAACATATCACCCTATACTGTTGGACAATCTCAAAGGAGTATTAAAACATTAGAATATCGATTGAGTTCATTACCTATTGACATTCAAGGAATGTCTGATCTGTAATGTCTGGGCCTGGGATGAAATCCAACCCGACACCTATGGCCAAAATCCACAAGGTCTAAAGGGTGTTCCCAATCCCCACAGGCTGGAGACTATCATTTGAGCATCATCAAAAATATTTTGGGAATGATTTTTCAAAAATATGAATAAACAATGGAAATATATATAAATTGAATAACAAAAAATATATAAATAAATAGTTAGTATGTGGATACTGGCCCACTAATGGAATAATATGTAATAAAGTAAGAAGGAAAACTAATTGTCTCATGCTGAGAACCAAAAATATCTCCACCCAAATCCCCTACACTCCTATCTCGAAGAACAAAAGGTATCCAACTATGAACCTGAATGATATGGGCCTGATCTAATATCCCAGTAGGTCACCACAACCTGCTGATACTATGAAATATGTTTCCTAAGGCTAGTCCTTAATTAAAATTTGAAAATAAGAGTCGAAATTAGGCTTTGTAGGCATAGTCAATCACTAAAAAATGAAACCCAAGGTATAAACATCATCATAGACATTTTACTTTATTTTCAAAAATTGAACGATATTATTTGTAAACAAACAATGACCTAAGAATTTCCAGAAACCACACACACCATTATCATTTCCCAAAATACTCATTTACCATATTTAGAGTAAATAATAACTTTAAACCATTTTTCCAATAAGACTCAAGACCACTTATGCAGATCATACTCAAATAACAACTAGGCATGGAAAAAGTGGGCATAATTACCAACATATAATCAAGGAACACAAACGGAAAAACACATCTCAATACACCATACCAAATACGGTACTAATAAAACACATCAAGAAAATAGAAAACCCAACTAAGAGCCAACATCACAAGGGATTTTGGAATTCCAAGTCCAGTCATCCTAACCATTTGTTCCAAAGTCTACAAGAACATAACATGTATGAGGGGAATGAAAAGGTAAACATGCACATGAAAGGTTCCATTAATTACCAAAACCCACTAACTTTTTTGTTTATTTTCTTTTGTTTCATCACCGATACACATTTCAATACTAAATTACATCCCTTAGATGTTCTATGGGTTAGGAACTGCATTATTTACAATACAGCTAATGCCATTCAATTACCATGTATATGGAAAATAAACCAAGTACCTATCTCTCTTGGGATAAAAACATCATAACAATCACATTATCCTCTCCTCGAATCCTCCGTGCGGGTGGAATGCAACCATTACGGGAATAGAACTTTGTCCCCTTCCTTTACCCATGCATTGGGGGAGGAGTTTAAAGCTTCAGTCCACTCATCCCATGGGGGTCGATCCTCAAGTCAATACCACTCTCTTATAATCCATGTTCACATGCTTATATATATATATATATATATATATATATATATATATATCCATCAACCACATTTACCATTTCACCAACCAAACATAATTCAACAAATAACAAACATATTTCACATGAATCACCCTTATTCTATAACCCATTAACACAATCATCATTTTGTAATCATTTCTCATTAAAACATTAATATTATTCCAAACACCCCTTATTCCATATTACCAATTAAACCCAATTGGCATTAATCTATTTTACAACCCATTTTCCCCAATTTAACTCAATTCACACAATTCCTCCCATAAACTCGTGTTAACCTATTAAACTTAACACACCTAGGTCAACCGATTAAGTGTCAATGTTTTCATATTTAACAACATGAACCCTTGTTTTTGAACATGGAACACACCATGGGTAGCCTCAATCCCAACCCCAACATCCTCTATGCATCCCATGGGTAATCATGAGGGTTCAATTATTTAATTCATTAAGTAAATAGGTCTTTACCCAGCTAGGGTACCTCACAACACAACAAGAGTTTACTAAAAATGAGATTTACACTACTAAAGCATCAAACACATGAAAAACATAAACATCATATACAATAACAACGGTCATTAAGGGAAAACCAATATCACATCACAAATGACATCTGGACATTCACTCATGTTAGATACATTTAGAAATACCTTTTTAAAAAACTTGACACTTATATACAATTCCAAGGGAAACATCTTCACCCTCAAGCATGAATAAATAAGTTAAGAGGACTTCATTTTCTCTTATAAAACCAAACACGCCTTTAAGACAAAGAAACCACCTTTATATATAAAAGGATCCACTTTATTACCCATTTGGTCTAAAGATCCATAATCAATTGAATTTCCCAACAAAGCCATTTGTTAGAATTTTTATCAAACATAATTAAGGATAAAACCCCATTTTAACCCCAATTTTCAGTTCATAAGGCCATCCATCATCCCGTTAAAATAGAACCTGCCCAAGCTTCCCAAAACATTACAAAGCCACTCGTCGCACTTGGAACTCAATTCAAAAAACCAAAACTGGTCCCAAGGCCATCCATTTTCCATCAAACCACATTTAAAGAGTCTAATCAGGAATTTCCACTAATGTTAACCAAACACACATTTTAAACCACTATTTCAAATAAAAGTGAAAACCCCATTATGAAACCATTTGAGGTCCCACCTCAATTTAAAACCATGTTCCCATTCTAAGATAACATTTTCACCCACACAAAACCCAACCATCCAAGACCCATTTCCAATCCTTAAAGCACTAAAAAGGGACAATGAAGTTTATAAAATCTTAGATGATCCAAACATACCATTTTAAAATACAAATAAGAACTACACTAACCCAACCAGTTTTTCCATGACCAAAGGGATAATAAAATAGTTTCCAGTCAACACAAGGATATTGTTATATTTTTTCTTTAATTAAAGTAAATATACAGCACATGCATTTTATAACTCCAAAGGAAAAAAATTGAATGGTGGATCCTATCTCAGGAGAAGAGAATATCCCACCTGGACACTTCGACAATTGAATCATTTGACAAAGACCGTCTCACACTTTTGAAAACACAAGAATATATATATATATATATATATCCATAATTTGTTATAAATTTTCCCCATGACATGAGGGAAAATGTGAAAGGAAGGTATATATATACATATACACAAATACCTATTCATGTGCGCAATGTACCTCAATGAACCACCTACACACTACAAAAATTATAGCAAACCTATATCAATAAATCATACCAAATGGAATGTGTCAAATAGAATAGCAGAAATAAAACCCTAACCTAGATTGAGGTAACAAGCCATGACGTGCCAATCTGCTTCACCTATGATGGCGGATGTCTGAACATTCACCAAGTCGACTGGAGAGACTTTTTGTATACCCTATCGATGGAAGAAACCAAAAAAATAAAATTAACCCAAAAGAATGGGTTTGGAAAAACTTTATTGATAGATGGAGAGGATAAAATTGTCCAAATCAAAGGTGGAGACAAATTCATTTGAATTTACATCAATGTACCAAGCATGATTCAAGAAGAAACTGGAAGTAAATTTCCAATGAAGAGGAGACTGAGAGGGAGGGAGGTATGAGACCATGGAAGGGGAGGCACACCCATTGTATGACGTACTTGTAGGATAACAATTAGGGGGAGAAGAAATATTTAAAAAGAAAAAAGAAAAAAGAAAATAAAATAAATTTTAAAAAAACATGGCTACCCAGACAGTTCGGCCGCACAATTTTCCAAACTGTGTACCAACCATGTGATGACCAGTGCCTAGCTAGGCTTCTTCATATGGTACCCTAGATAAGGCCGCATGATTTTAAAAACCATGTATAGGTCGAGTAGAAGTCATGTGGAACAACTTTCTCAAATAGAGCCATGTCGCACGGGCATCACTCGGTTTCCCTAACTGTACATGCAAACTATGCGACACCTAGAAGGTCCTTCGAATACTATAGTTTTAGTTTTCTAACCTCTAGAGATTGAGACCGCTCAAACATAAAATAAAATAATCCAAAATAAATAGGTCGTGACACCTGGTGTATTACAATCTCCCCACCATTCCACATTCTATCCCCAAAAAGTCCCAATCGAAGGTTTTGAGAAAGGAAACGAACGTTCCAGAGATTACATAACCAAAATAAACAATATACAAGGATTAACTTCAAGGGAAACCGACAAATAACTTCAAAATGATATCTCCAATTAAACATAAAACATCATCATCTCTAAGAATCACTAGATTAGGAACCTCAAACTTGTAGACTTACTTCACAATAGAACATCAAACATGGTCTCCCCCACCATTTAGAGTTCCTATAGAATGGTGGTACTAAAAGAACTATCAAAATACCTAGCCCCAAACAATGAACATCTATAAGAGACACATTCTCAATCAAGATAACCTCTACACTAGTGGAGAAAAGAACCATCGTATGAAGTCCCAAAATATAGTAATAGGTCTCACATTAGGTTATAACTCATGTAGATAACCTAGGGTTCAAAGCGCAGATCACCCCCATGTGGTACATCCTAAATAGCCGCAATTAAATTCCATATAGAATACCAAAATCATCACATATATCAACACCCTAGTTACCCATTTATGCACCCTAGGCCTCTTGCTTGTCTGAAGAAATGATCACCTAAATGACTCGATGAGTAAACGGGTGAAACACCCTCAATATTTAAACAACCACAGCGCGAGCTCCAAATAAAGACCACAACCACTATAAGAAAGTCGTACCTTCACAAATCACATCTCCAAACTGTACATGGACCCGCAAGCCAAAACTCAATCTCTTTAACAATGACAGTTTCACATCCACTACTCCACCTGGATTAAGTCTAAACATTGAATCCAAAGAAGAAAATTCTACCATTTTAGAGGACATAAAACTAATACTATATGTGGGCCTCAACAATCCATTACTCTTAAAACAATCAAACCTACTCCTTCTAAATCAATGAATCAAAAAAATCTTCAAGAAATAAAAAAACAAAACAACCCTCAACAGAAGTACACAATTATTTACCCAAAAAAACATTTACATTGATAATATCATTTTCCCTGATAATTTTTCATACAAATCACCCTCCACCATGGAATTTTTCAAAACCAAACATTCCACTTTTCAACCAAACAACCTTTTTGGAACCCACACATTTACCAAATGAAGAAAACCGCATGAAATCTTGTCCACAAATTCATTTCATTTTGAAAATTGAGCACCCAAGGATTCCCATTCAAAACTCACATTCCTTTCAAAAACACTACTTCAAAAGAAGGAAAACATTTTTTTTTGAAATCATTTTATAAAACCAAATAAATTCACCCTTTCACATTTTCCATGAAACTAATTTGAATGTAAAGGTTTTCCTAAAAACCACTTTTTATTTCTCAATCAACACTTACAAAACCAAACACGCACAATCACTACCCAAAAACCGACATAAGAATCGCCAGAATGAATCCCGAAATACTCCTAAGTCCACCTCCATCAAGTGGAAACCACTCATGGTTTAATATAAAATCTAGAAGGGTCCAGAACATGCCTACTAGAAAGGGAATAATGTTATTCATGAATTGTCCCCTGGGTTGGGGGACTGCAATCCAACCATGCAACACCCTACACATAAGAGATAGACTTGACTGTATAGGGACCGCAAGGATTCCCAGTCCATGTGTGCCAAAACCGCAACTCAAGTTCTCTTCCATTTCATCCTTAGGACCAAGATCAATCCCCAATATCACTAAAATTATCAAAGGGGGTCAATATTTCAATCACATCAAAAGATAAAAACATCCCAAGATAACTCTAAATCCTGATTCGAAACCTAGCCTTCTGGAAACATGAGGTTCTGGACAAGAAAGAACTAGCTAGACTCTCGAGGTTCTTATCTCTCAGGATATATTAACCTAGTCTTCATCCTATCCAAAAATCCCAAAATAACACGGAATAAACAAAAACTAGGTCCCATTTGGAACATAGTCTCTAATACCATTTTATAACATCCTGACCCGAGTTACCATCCAACCCAACACCTGAGCCAAAACACCACAACCCAAAGGGAGTTCCAGATCCCCATGGGTAGGTGACTAGTACCTAGGAATCATCTGAAATATTTTGGGAAATATTTTGACCAAACAATAATTAGTAATGGAAATAGATATAGATGAAATGACCAAAATTAAATAAATAAACATGATGTAGATAGAAACTAACTAACTAAAAAAGCAACTAGAAGAAAGAAAGAAGGAAAACTAACTGACTCAAGTCGATAACCAAAATATCTCCACCCAACTCCCCTCCACTTAGGTCTTAATGAAAAAAAGGAAACCTACTGAAATCCTATAAGATATAAGCCTCAACTAAAATCCATGTTGGTCACCACAACCCATAGATACTATGTAATAGGTTTTATAAGAATTTTCCTCAATGTATGTTTGAAAATAAAAGTAGAAAGTAAACTTTACAGGCATAGTCAATCTCTCAAAAAAGATACCTAATGTATAAACATCTTCAAAGACATTTACATTTATTTTCAAAAATCTAACACACACATTTGAAAACAATAAATGACCTAAGTTTTTCCAAAAACCACACACACCATTATCATTTCACAAAAAACCCCATTTAACTTATTTAGAGTAAATAATCACTTTAAATACTTTTTCCAATAAGGCTCAATACCACTTATGCACACCATACTCACATAACAACTGGGCCTGAAAAAATAGGGCATAATCATCAATATATACTCAAGGAACACAAATGGAAAAACTCATCTGAACACACCATACCAAACATGGTAATAACAAAACACACAATGTAAATAGACAAACCAAGCAAGAGACAAAATCACAAGGGATTCCATACACTAGTGAAAAAACGTTTTTTACATCACCATTTTTTACGTCGGTTATATATAACCGATGTAAAACATGCGGCGAGTAGCTTTTTAACGTCGGTTATTTTCATAACCAACGTTACAAATCGCGCCTGTTCGGTTTTTAAGTCAGTTATCCTATAACAGACGTAAAAAACCAATGCGCATGGGGTTTTTTACGTCTGTTATTTGGAAACAGACGTAAAAAACTTGATATCTATGCGTTTTTTACGTCGGTTATGTGATAACCGACGTAAAAACCCAAAGCGCGGGGTTTTTTATGTCGGTTATTTTATAACCGACGTAAAAAACCTGATGTGTACGGGTTTTTTACGTCGGTTATTTTAAAACCGATGTAAAAAACCCTCCCGTGCTTTGGTTTGTTACGTCGGTTATTTGATAACCGATGTAAAAAACGCGTAGATATCAGGTTTTTTACGTTGGTTTCCAAATAACCGATGTAAAAAACCTCCCGCGCATTGGTTTTTTACGTCGTTTATCTTATAAATGACGTAAAAAACGAGATATCTAAGCGTTTTTTACGTCGGTTATAAAAAAACCGACGTAAAAAACCAAAGCATGGGGGGGTTTTTGACGTCGGTTTTAAAATAACCGACGTAAAAAACCCGTACATAACTCGTTTTTTACGTCGGTTACAAAATAACCAATGTAAAAAACCAAAGATTGGGGGGTTTTTGACGTCGGTTTTAAAATAACTGATATTATAAATTTAAAAAACATTTTATAATGTCGGTTGTTATATAACCAACGTTATAAAATTTTTAATGAAATTAAAGCCCCGTGGACTATCATTTACAATTTTTCGATTGACAGTCCGCCATCTCGTCTCTCTCGTGCGGTAAACCCTAATCGGCTCGTCGATGGACCTGCATTAAACTAATTTTGGCTTCATTTTTTATCTTCTTCACTCCTCTCAGATCTATCATCTCAACTCGCAACATTCAAGTAAGCCTTCCACGAATTTATTTCGTTCGTTTTTTTTCACGGATATTCTATAATTATGTTTTGCGATTTTTGTACATTTAATGTAAACAAGATGTAGTGGTTTCCAAGTATGCACCTCATTACTATTTTGATAAGATGGTGATGAGATACTCTAAGATACATATGATTCATTGATGGAAGTGATACAATTTCACATGGTGTAGGATGATTTATGGGCGGGGTGAGACCATGACATTAGCATTGGGGTGTGAGAGGAAAAATAGTGGAGAAGTGGTATCCGAGAACCTTAATTTTAATATATATATATATATATATATATATAATTTTTTATACGAAAAGGTTTATTTATATGAATTATTTTTTGAGTGATCCATAGTGAGTATATGAAACTATTTTTCCTTGTTTAGGTGATGATTTAGATTCCTTTTTTCATAGGTCTTTAGTGTGCTTCCTCAACATTTTCATGAGATGTTTTAGGGAGTATCTTACTATGTATACATGTTATGACCACTATACATAAATATAAACAATTTTTTTGGTTTTTAAAAGCAATTTGTAGTTTTTTATAGATGTTAGTAGCATGGAAGTGTTGTGGAGTTTCTTTCATGAGTATATAGAGTTTATTGTTTCTTCCTAGTTTTACTTTTAGTACTAATAATCTTCTTTTTGGTTTATGTACAACAATACTTGTATGAATTCATGCATAATTATCTAAATTTATTCTTTTCGAACTGAGGAGGGTTACTTTTGGTGGGAGTAGATCCTAAATGATATGGTATGAATTCATTCTCTCATAACCATAAATAAAATATAGTTGTATTTTATTTATCATATACATATTCTTATACTCTTCTTTTTCATCACAAACCCTTTGAGAATAAAAAACCAAACTAAGGGCTTGGTATCCACATTGCCTTTTGTTATAGAATATGGGACATCAAAATCAAATGATTGAACATATTCCTCCCAAAAACACTTCCATTGATTTTTATAATTATGTGAAAATATTTACCAAATGGATTTAGGGTCTACAGAAACCATTAATAACATGTTAAATATGTATTTTATCTAATATATTAAAACATCAAAACCTCAATCAATATTAAACTATGTAGGCGTCATGGTTTTCTATGATTCAATGAAATTTAAAACTGTTATATCTAACTATATTTTGTTTAGAAATAATATTAAAGCATATTTTTTTAAATACCTATAGATTTGTTTTATATTTTAAATTGTTTTACATTCAAATTATATTTTTTTTCATATAAACATATATTTATCTTATCTTAAAAATATATATTTTTTGTTGATATTTGTTATAGGTAATAATGAGTCTAAGTTGGATTACGGCACATCGAATGAGAAATGAATTTGAGGAAGGTGTTGATGCCTTTTTGGAATTTTCAAAACGAAATGTTCCAAGTAGTGACATTTTTTTCTGTCCATGCCTAAAATGTTTGAATATGAAGAAGTTGAAAAGTAGAGAGATAAAAGATCATCTGATTTGTCATGGTTTTAATCCGAGTTACAACCCTTGGATTTGGGATGGTGAAACTGGACGGAATGTCACTGAAGATGATGATTCACAAGATGGTAACTCCGATGGAATTGAAGACATGATTCGCGATATTGTAGCAGAACAAATTGAGATAGAACTGACAGTTGCGCATATATATGGTGATGCTGAAAAACCATTATATCCCGGTTGTACAGATTTTACGGTTTTTTCAGCGGTGTTAAGATTGATTAACCTGAAGGCGAAGCATGGATGGAGTGACAAAATTTTTACAGAGCTGCTACAATTGATGAAATACATTCTTCCAAAAGATAACGATCTTCCAGATTCACATTACAAAGACAAGAAAATATTATGCCCGATGGGATTGGGATACAAGAAAATACATGCCTGTCCGAATGACTGCATTATATATAAGAAGGAATATGAATTTCTGTCAGAGTGTCCTAAATGTGGGACATCACGGTATAAGGTGAAAGAAAAATCACAGGCTGATGTAGAGATTACAAAGCTCCCTTCAAAGGTATTTTGGTATCTTCCTATAATTAATCGTTTCAAACGTTTATTTTCTAATTCACATGATGCAAAAAGGTTAAGATGGCATGCTGAAGAGCGGGTATGTGATAGAAAAATACGCCATCCAGCTGATTGTTCACAATGGGAGAAAATTGATACACAATATTCTACATTTGGAAATGAAATTAAGAAATCTCATACTAGGGTTGTGCACAGATGGAATGAATCCATACCGAACACTTAGTAGCACACATAGTTCATGGCCTGTTTTATTGGTAATTTAAAACCTCTCTCCTGAAGTTTGTATGAAGCGCAAATATGTCATGTTGAGTACAATAATCTCTGGTCCAAAGCAACCCAGTAATGATATTGATGTTTACTTGTCGCCGTTGATTGATGATTTGAAACTGTTATAAGCTGATGGTATTAGGGTGTATGATTCTTATAAAATGGAATATTTTCAACTGCATGCAGTGCTTCTGTTCACTATAAATGAATTCCCAGCGTATGGAAATTTTTCGGATACAGTGTTAAAGGTAATAAAGTATGTCCAATTTTCGAACAACAGACGTCCTATTGTCAATTGCATCATGGGAGGAAAACAGTGTACACAGGTCATCAAAATTTTTTGCCTATGGAACACCCTTATAAAAGACTAAAAAAGGCATTCAATGGCTCACAATAATTTGATACTCCTCCAAAACCTTTATCCCCTGATCTGTATTTTGAGAGGGTGAAAAACCTTGACGTGACATTTGGAAAGAGACAGAAATCTTGTAATGATAGACATATTTGGAAGAAAAGGTCAATTTTTTTGAACTACCATATTGGAGGTATCATGAAGTTAAACATAATATTGATGTCATGCACATGGAGAAGAATATCTGTGATTCTTTGATTGGAAAATTGTTAGATATTAATGGAAGGACTAAAGATGGGTTGAATGCAAGATTAGACTTACTATCAATGGGAGTACGTTTGGAGTTAGCTCCCACTCCTAAAGGAAGAAGAACATTTCTTCCCCCGGCTTGTCATACATTATTGAATTGGGAGAAAATTAGCTTCTGTCAGTGTCTTCATGATACCAAAGTGCCTCAAGGTTATTCTTCTAATGTAAAATTTTTTGTCTCATTGAAGGACTTAAAGTTGATAGGTATGAAATCACATGATTGTCACGTCATGATGCAACAAATTCTACCAGTTGCATTGCGTGGAATATTTCCCATTCGTGTCATAATGACTATAATGAAGTTGTGTTATTTTTTCAATTCAATTTGTAACAAGGCGATTGATGTGAATGCTTTGAACATTTTGGAAAAGGATGCAATTTTTATACTTTGTCAATTGGAACTGTATTTTCCTCCAACTTTTTTTGATATAATGGCTCATTTAATGATTCATCTGGTTCGAGAAATAAAGCTTTGTGGACCTGTATATATTCGCTGGATGTATCTTTTTGAAAGGTATATGAAAATATTAAAGGGGTATGTTAAAAATCTATATCGACCTGAAGCCTCCATTATTGAAAAGTATATTTCTGAGGAGGTAGCAGAGTTTTGTACGAGCTACTTGGTTATGGCGCAACACATAGGTTTTCCTTCATCTCGCTATGAACGAGTTAATAATGAGGGAAAGGGGATTCACGGCTTGAAAGTAAAATCATTGTCAGCTGAACAGATGAAGAAGTTAGAATCATACATCTTGAATAACATAATTGATTGTCAACCGTATATCACATTGCATATTAATGAGTTGAAAAAATGTCATCCAAAGAAGAAAAAAATGTGGATTTTTAATGAGCACAACAAAACTTTTTTGTCATCGATTAAAAAGACTTTTCTTGGTAGATCAGATGTATCAGAGACATTAAAATGGATAGTGGGTGGTCCATGTTTAAATGTGATAACATGGTCCGGTTATGACATTAATGGTTATACATTTCATAAAAAAGCTCAGGATAATAGAAGTGCAGTTCATAATAGTGGTGTATTGGTGTTTGCAGAAGCAATGCATTTTTCGAGTGCTAAGGAAAAAACCCAATTTCTGCATCAAATGCATATTATGGAGTGATAGAAGACATATGGGAGGTTGATTACTTTAAAATTAAAGTTCCCGTTTTTAACTGTAAATGGTTTAACGGTAACAACAGTGTTAGACACGATGAATTTGGAATGACACTTTTTAATCTGAATAGATTGGAAGACACATCTGATTCTTTTATAATGGCAACACATGCAAAACAAATTTTCTATGTAGTAGATCAATCAGATATGCAGTGGGATGTTGTTTTACAAGGGAAAAAACAATATGTTGGTGGGGATGAACTTGATGAATATGCTGATTTATGTGAGATCCCTACTTCCATGGAAATATTACCAGAACATAATGATGATCATGTTGAAGACATAGTTTTTGCCATAAGGAACGATCACGACAAAGGAATTTGGGAAAACAATCCACTTGTACATTCCTAAAATTACAGGCAACATATGTTTATTTCTTGTTTACATTTATTTTTTCCATAAATGTTAGATATTGTATGTTTTTTTTATTAAAACATGTTTTAAAATAAAATAAGTATATGTTTTTGTTTGTTTAGTTTACTTTATCATGTTTATAACCATTACATGAATTTTAAAATGCTTATTTTTGTTCACTGACAATTACTTTACCATGTTTAAAATGTTTACCAGGTTTACAATTTTTACCATTTTTACCATCTTGACCATCTTGACCATCTTTTCCATCTTTACCATTGTTTAACATGCTTACCATATTACCAATTTTTACTATTATGTAACTTAGTACACTTTTCTATTTTCTAATTACAGTAGTATTAAAATATTTGAATTTGTATATTTGTGAACTGACGTTTTTTTATTTGAAGGATAATGACAGATCATTCAGATGATCAACCACATGATTCTGGAGAGGAGCATATTGCTGGTCATACCTCTGGGGATGAACATTCACATGCTCCTATTAGGACAAAGAGTTCAAAGGTTGGTAAACGTGGGTGCACACATTTACCAAAATTATCACTTGCCCATACACAGGATCAACGGATAGTCGTTGAGTTTGATGATGATGATATTCCTAGAGGTCCGAATGTCAAAGATTTTAAGAGTTTTGTTGCAACTTAGGCTAAGACCAAAGTAATCATTCTGTATGATGATTGGAGAGGTGTGGATAAAGAGATTATCTCTCAGTTGTGGGAGACGATTTTGGTAAGATCTTTTGTCATTGTTTGACAATTATTTTAATGTTTCTAGTATATATAATATGTTTAACCTCTTCTATATCAGATGACATTTGATATTCCTGACACTGGAGGAGTCAGGAAGAAATTCTTATCGTTGGCTGCCAGGAGATGGAGGGATTTCAAATCAACCATCTCATCTGATTTCATTTATGTTCATATAAGTCATGACAATCTATGTTTTATATATCCTTTTATAGATGAAGACACATGGAGATAGTTTTTTGAAAGTAGAAAAAAAGAGTCATTTCTAGTAAGGGAAATGTAATATTTTATAAACTTTATTATATAAATGATTTTATTAATGTTTTTTTAATGATTTATTATTCTTAAATTACAACAAACAAGGAAAGATCATCAGGAGATCTAATCTAAAAATGTATACCCTCATAGTTTATCTCGGGGAGGGTATACATTATTGGAAGAGAAAAAGATGGCGGAAAAATTTCAACAACTAAGAGCTGAGTCTTCAAGCTCTGGAGAGGTGGCCCCTCCATCCCCTCCATCTTGACATGAAAAATGGAAGAGAGCTCGGAAGGAAAAAAAGGGCAATATCTTTCAGAAGAATTGAGAATCGTAGCTGAGATGATTGTAAGATATGTATTTAATTTATTTAAGTTAACTTTTTTCTTCATATAAGTTTCAATCATTACAGAAATTTTTAATTAATTAATACATGACTCTCTTGAGGAGAAGAGTTCAGAAGGGACATTTATAGCTACTGGGAGGGAAGATATTTTATTTGCAGCATTGGGAAGGCCCGAATATCCTGACCGTGTAAGAGGAAATCCGACAGGTGTATCGGTAAGAAAAGTGTTTCCACTTTCTTCAACTTCTATCATTGAGGGGGTTTATAAAAAAATAGAATCCTTGGAGGCTGAAGTTCATAATATTAATGCGACGATGGAGGACAAGATTAGAGAGTCGGTGTTGTCTATGTTTGGAGAAATGAAAAGACAATTTTAGACTGTAGCTCCCACTCCTCCACCTCCCCCTGTAGACCCCATTATTTATCCTCCACCTCCTCCAGTAGCTCCCACTCCCCCACCTCATCCTGCAGACCCCATTTTTATCCTACTCCTGCGCTAAAGCTTCCTACATATTGCGAGTTGTATGTTGATGATTCTCAACATCATATAGTAGTATACGGGTTGGTATATTGTATAGGAGATACAGTTCATCATCAACAATTATTGGTAAAGAATCAGAGGGTCACTGTACAGGATATTATAGATAGATCATCTAGGGTACCAATACCTACAGATGAGGTGGCAACAGTTGGACAGAGTATCAGCCATTTTTTAGTTTGGCCATCCAGACTTCTTCGACTCATTACCATAGAGGTATGAATGTTATATCTTTTATTTTATTTTTTTATTAAAGTTGTTTTATCCTTTGAAAACTACTATATTTTTCAATTTCTTTTTCACAGGAATACTTCAATGGTAAAGAAATATTGTATAGATAACAACAAAGACAAAAGGCTATGACATCAGATACAGATTCCAGTGGTCTTGACAGATTGTCAAGATATTCACATTTGTTGTTGGGTTTTTATGAGTTTCCAATAAAATATCATGTTTGTGGACGTGAAATAAGTGTGGGGATTACAAAATATGATATCATGGATCTTGTTACTAGAGATAAGTTGGGCATCAACGTGGTGCAAATTTTTTCCATGTAAGTCTTAACACCTTTTCCCTGCGTTATATTTATTAGAAATGTATACCTATGTATGTTTTGTATTAGGTATCTTTATAAAATATGTGAGTGGAATGATCTAACAGATGTATATGGATTCATGGACCCGCAATTGATTTCCCCTGAATCATGTGCATTGAATGAGGAACGAAGAATGGTTTATATTTCTGAAATATTTGAAAAGAATATAATCACACAATGTTGGATGATGCCTTTTTTGAGAGGTATGAAACACATTTCTCTCAAAGAGTTAATTATCTTTTAACATAAAAAACCACTAACATTAAATTTCCTTTAATCAGTGATCATTGGATGTTAGGGATTTTTTGCCCAAGGGATAAAGCTCTTTATTGGATATGCTCTGTTCATGGTGATGTGCGGGAAAGTTTTAAGAATATATTGGAAAAGTAAGTTTCAGTTTCTCAATAGTTTTATATATTATAATGAATTTTAAATTTACCCCATTCGAATTATTTTCTAACAGTGCATGGGTCTACTATTGAAAAAACACAAAGAAAAGAAATGCAAAGATCAAATATGTAAATGCGAAGGTAAATTTCCATTTATAATTTGTACTATTTGATTTATTACATAAAAATAATATATTGAATTTACACTCATTCAAATAGAATTGTCATGAACAAAAAGGCGTCATCGAATGCAGATATTATATGTTAAGATTTATGTATGAAATAATAACAACTGGGACAGTTGTGAATTTTGACCTGGTAAGATTTCCTCTTAAACTTTTCCATAATATTTCAATTTGATTTATTCATTATACATGTTAACTATCTTCTTTTTCATTTGTAGCTTTTTTATGACCCTCAACCCTATACTGCTGAAGACATCAAACACGTACAAGTGGAGTGGTCAAATTATTTTACAGGTTTGATTGAATTTTAGTTGTTTGTAATGTAAAATGTAATTTTGAATATTGTCATTTTAATTGTGTATTTGGTAGTTGTTTAGGTTGGATTTAGTTTTTTTTGAAGTTGACAGTGTATGTTTTGAATGTTATATAAGTGAATGTTTAATTTTGATTTACTTCTTGTTTTGGTCTACTTTTGATGGTTTTTCGGGTATGGATTTGGGTCTGTGGGGGAGGGGTTCCGAGGGTGTGGGGGTGTGTTTAGTGGGGTTGGGGGGGGGGGGTGTCCAGTGGTCTAGGAGGGCTATCCGGTGGGGTGGGGGGACAGTCCTGGGGGTGGAAGGGATGTCTAGGGGTGTGGGAAGGCGTCTAAGGGTGTGGGAGTGCTGTCCAGGGGTAGGGGGGGGGTTGTCCAGGGGTGTTTGGGGCTGTTTGGGGCTGTCCAGGGGTGTGGTGGGGGCTGTCAAGTGGGGTGACGGGGTGCTGTTCAGGCGGGTGGGGGGTTGTCGAGGGGTGTTTGGGGGGTGTCCGGGGGTTAGGGGGCAGTCCAGGAGTGTGGTGGGGGCTCCAATGGGGTGGGCGAGGGTTGTCCAAGGGGTATACATGAGGGTGGGAGCTTCAATGGGGTGAGGGAGGGCTGTACAAGGGGTATACATGAGGGTGAGGGCTCCAACGGGGTGGGGGAGGGCTGTCCATGGGGTATAAATGAGGGTGGGGGCTGTCTAGGGGGTATGTTTTATCCAATGGGGTGGGGGAGGGTTGTCCAGGGGGTAGACATGAGGGTGAGGGCTCCAACGGGGTGGGGGAGGGCTGTCTATGGGGTATAAATGAGGGTGGGGGTTGTCTATGGGGTAAGTTTTATCCAATGGGGTGGGGGAGGGCTGTCCAGGGGGTATAAATGAGGGTGAGGGATCCAACGAGGTGGGGGAGGGCTGTCTGTGGGGTATAAATGAGGGTGGGGGCTGTCTAGGGGGTAAGTTTTATATTTTATCAATGTACATGATTAATTTTTATCTACTTCTGTTTTTGTGGTACGATTTCTTGATTTGTTTTCTTGTTGATTCTGTTGGAGAGAAGATGACTGCATTCCGTTTAAAAAAATGGGTTTATCACATTGGTTATTAAATAACCGACGTTATAAAATGCCTGGAAAATAGTTTATCACGTCAGTTATTTAATAACCAACGTGATAAAAGGCCTGGAGAATGGTTTATCAGGTCGGTTATTTAATAACCGATGTGATAAAAGTCCTGGTCAATGGTTTATCATGTCAGTTATTCAATAACCGACGTGATAAACCGGCCAGGACAATGGTTTATAACGTGGGTTATTCAATAACCGACGTGATAAACCGCCTCCCGCCGGTTTATCATGGCGGTTATATAATAACCTACGTGATAAACCCCCCCTCCCCCGGTATTTCATGTCGGTTTTATAAGAACCAACATGATAAACCATGCTCACCCCGATTTATCACGTCTGTTCTTTTAGAACCGATGTGATAAACCCCCCTCACCCCAGTTTATCACATCAGTTCTGTAAGAACCAACGTGATAAACCCCCCTCAGTCGTGTTTATCACATCAGTTGTTTAATAACTGACGTGATAACCCATTTTCCAGGCCTTTTATTATATCGGTTGTTAAATAACCGACGTGGTAAACTATTTTCCAGGCCTTTTATCACGTCGGTTGCAAAATAAACGACATGATAAACCCTTCCCATTTTCTCTATCATGTCAGTTATTTTAGAACCGACGTGATAAACATCTCGATTTTATGTTTTTGACTTCGGTTTTTAAATAACCGATGTCAAAAACCTTATTTATAACGTCGCATGTATTAACGTCGGCTAGAAACCGACGTAAAAAATGAAAAATAACTGACGTGAAAAACGTTTTCTGCACTAGTGAGAATGCCATGTCTGGTCGTCCCAACCTCTAGAGAAGAAGTCGACAAGTACAAAACATGCATGAGTGTAATGAAAATGTAATCAAGGACATTCAAGGTTCCATTAATTACCAAAAACCACTGACATAATTTATTCATTATTTTTTATTTCATCACCCATACATGTTTCACTGCTTAATTACTTCTATTACATGTTCTATGGGTTAGGAAATATATTATATACTCTACAGCCGAAGCCAGTCTATTACCATACAAAAAGGAAATAATCCAAGTCCCTATTTCTCAAGGGATGAACACATCATAACAATCACATTATCTTCAGGTAGAAGCCTCATTCTCAGTGGAATGAAACCATTAGGGGAATAGAACTAAGTCCCCTTCCCTACCCCGTGAATTGGAAGGTGGAATTTAGATCTTCAATCCAACTCAACTGTGGGCATAGATCCTCAACTCAATACCCCACTCTTCCAATCCATGTGCACAAGATTATATATATTCATCAACCACATTTACTGTATCACCAACCAAACATAATTCAACACATAAAAAACACATTTCACATGAGTCACCCTTATTCCCTAACCCATTAACACAATAGACATTTTTTAATCATTTATCATTACCCCATTAATATTCAACAAAAACAATCCCTCATGCCATATTAAAAATTAATCACAATGGTCATTAATCTCGTTTACAACCCATTTTCACCAATTTAACTCGATTCTCACAATTCCTCCCATAAGGCCATGTTAACCTATTAAACATAACATACCTAGTTCAACCGCTTAACTGAAAACATTTTCATATTTAACAAACCAAACCCATGTTCTTGAACATGGAACAACCCATGGGTAGCCCCAATCCCATCCCCGACATCCTCTATGAGTCCGACAGGGAATCATGATGGTTCAATTAATTAATTAATTAAGTTAATATGTCTTTCTCTATCAAGGGTACCCCAAAGCACAACCAGATACCACTTACACGACAATTTACACAACTCAAGCATCAAACACATGAACAACATAAACATTACATACATGAATAGGGGTCAGTAAGGGAAAAACAATATCACATCACAAATTCCAACAAGGACTTCACTGATATTAGATACATTTGGAAATCCATTTTTGAATCAACTTGAAACTTATATACAATTCTAAGGAAAGCATCTTCACACTCATGCATGACCAAATAAGTCAAGAGTAATTCATTTTTCATTATAAAACCAAACACTCCTTTAAGACAAAGAAACCCCCTTTATAGACAAAATAATCCCACTCTAATCCCCTTTTTTCTGAAACACTCATAATCATGTGAATTTTCCAACAAAGACATTTATTAGCCTCTTTATCGAACATAATGAATGCATAAACCCCCATTTCAAAGCCACATTTTGTTTCACATGGCCATCCATCACTTTTTTAGAAGAAAATTCGCACTAGAATCCCTAAACATTACAAAGACACTCACCGCACCTCGAACAGTATTTTGAAAACCAAAATAGGGCCAAAGGCTACCCATTTTCCATGAAACCACATTTAAACAGGCCAACAGGGCATTTCCACAAAATGTAAATCACTCAAACATTTCAAACCACAATTATAAATAAATGTGAAATCCCTGTTTTGAAACCATCTGTGAATATACCTCAATTTAAAAACCAATTTCCCTTTTTAAGATAACATTTTCCAAAAATGAAAAACCAACTGGGCAAGACCCATTTCCCAACCTTAAAACCACTAAAAATGTCTAATGCATTTCATAAAATCTTAACACATTCGAACATACAATTTTAAAACATAAATAACAACTACACTAACCTAACCAATTATTCCAAGACCATGTGATAATAAAATAGGTGAAAATAAACACAACACTACTATTATATTTCTACATGAAATGATGTAAATATAAGGCATGTGGATTTTTGAACTCTGAAAGGAACAATTTTCATAGTCACACATACCTCATGAGAGGAGAGGATCCAACTGGGACACTTTGACACCTTAATCCTTTGACGAAGACCGTCTCGCACTTGTGCACACACATGAATTGTTATATATATATATATATACACTTAATCCATTATTCATTTTCCCTATTGCATTAGGAAAAATGTTCAAGGAAGGTATATATATAAATATACACACATACTTATACATGTCCGTGCAATACCTCAAAGAACCACCAATTCCCTAAAACAATTCTAGCAACCCTATATTACCAAATAACCCCAAATGGAAGGTTAGAAACATAGCAGTGGAAATAAAACCCTTACTCGGATGGTAGAAACAAGCCGAGATGAGCCAATCTGCTTTGCCTAAGGTGGAATATGTTGTAACATGCACCAAATCAGCTAGAGAGGCCTTCTACATACCCTATCGATGGATGAAACCAAAAAAATTGAATTGACCCTAAATATATGGTTTGAACTTATGAGATAAATTGACAGAGAGAGGAAATCATCCAAATCAGAGGATGTGACAAATGCAGATGAATTTACCTCAAAGTAACAAGTGAGCTTTGAGAAGAAACCAGAAGCAATTGTCAAACGAAGAGAAGACCAAGAGGGAGGGAGGCGGGCAGCCATATAAGGGGATTTTTACCCCTTGAATGACACATAAAGAGGAATAAAATAAGGGGGATCTGAAAAAATAAAAAAGAAAAAAGAAAAAAAATAAAAGAAAACGATTTTTTGAAAAAATCCGGAAACGCGCATGGTTCGACAACACAGTTTCCAAACTATGCACGAACCGTGTGAGGGCCACTACCAAGCCAGACTTCCTCACCTAGGAACCTGTATAAGGACACATGGTTTCAAAAACCATGCATAGGTTTTGTGGAATGGTTCTGTCAAATATTTCCTGATCGCATGGGCATAGAATAGTTTCCCTAACCGTGCGGGAAAACTATGCGACACTCAAAAGTCCCTTCAAAAACTAAAACTTCAGTCTACTAACCTCTGAAGATTGATCTCTTTCTACATAAAATAAAATATTCCAAAATAAATATGTCGTGACACCTAGGATATTACATAATCAATATTTATCTTTATTCGTGTTTTCTAATAATAATATATTTTATTCTTGTATTCAAATTGTGTTGTAGGGAAACTTTTTTGGAATTAGATTTCATAATGAATGTATATTTTAGGAAGTTGGTGAATTGTTTTCCCCGAATATGTGGTGGAAAAAATGACCAATGTAAATTCTATTCAAACCAATATCAATGAATAAAAATGTATAAAAAATAATTATTCTTATAATTAAAGGAACAATTTTTAATTTTATGTGGGAGATATTGTTTTTAGTAATGTATCTCTTTAAAAGGGTGTTATAAGTTAAATTAGAAGGTAAAAATAAGCCACAAGGACATTGGATTCGTTTAAATTTTGGAAATGATTTGAGTTGTGTTTTACCAACTAGATATACCTCCAAGCCTATATAAATAATGAGATTTGTTCCAGATCTCTTTGTTAAGGAAATACATGTGAGACCCAATATATGTGAACACCTACAAAATATAGAATTGGAAATTGATTTATCTTATTGTGAATCACCTTTAGATATTCAATATTCAAGAGAACTAATGTTGAGGAATTGGATGTCTCGTATGATAAAAGTACTTTAGAGAAACCATGAGATAGAAGAGGAAATATGGGAACCTGTATAAATTATGTTGATAAACTACCAAAATCTATCCAGATGATAAAACTATAGAAATTTATAAAATTAATGTTTTGCAATAGGGTTGAATTTAACACCTCAATACATTATAAAAAACTTCCTTTTATGTAAAATATATCATTTTGATATCTTATGTGACACCCTACCCCAATTCTAATTAATACATAATATGTTATTTCATTATAAGCAAGCCATTAAATATGATGCTATGAATAGTCATAACTAGATTACAAAAATTATATTTTTTAAAATTTAAAAAATAAATTCCATTTTCATCTCTTCATTATAAATAAACATAAAAATAAATTGAGATAAAAGGAATTATTTTCTAAAAAAATTTATATTAGTAATGATCCATTTTTTCACATTTTGAGAATTTTTTTAAACAACTATTAAATCTTTCAAAAAAATAATTTCAAACATATTTATACTTTTTAAAAATCACCATAACATAATTAAATCAGTGTAGATTTTTCATAATTTTTTTAAAAGATGATGTAATCACAGAATAGTTTATTATTCTGGTCTAATTTGAAAACTAATTTTTCATTTAAATTATTTAAAAAATTAAATTATATTATAAATCAGTTTTAACATATCATGTAATAAATAAGTTAATGGGGAGTGATATTTTACCTACTTGACATATCATAATATAATATATTTTATTGACCAGATATAATACCCAACCATTATATCTTTATGTATGTATAAATACATTAAACACCCATGGGAAAGAGAGGCCTACCCAAAAAACAATATAACATTTATACCTTTTGATTTTTTATTCACCTAATTTTATTACACATTTCTTATGTTATCCTATTATGAACTCAAATTCTTCAGACTGTTAGAATACATTATATTATATAGAAAAAAAATCTATTCAGTAATGTAACATCTTCCTATAAACAATCCCCACATTATCCTTTCTCTCTCTACGTGGTCTATGTTACGAAACCCATCACTAAGAGGGAATATCATACCTCAAATTTATAAGGAAAAAATTATGGAATAATTATCATAATATAAAATCACATAAATGAAAATAAAAAATTAAAGTCACACCACCATATCACTACATAGGTCAATCTATGTTGGTCCCTTGAATTAAAATTTTATATAATACATCGAATGGAATACCAACTCAGGTACACCCACACATGTGGAGGAGGATCACTTTCCCACACTCTGGTCAACTTGACCATGTTCTATAAGGTATCTCAATGATCCATATTCCTTAACCCTAGGAAAAACATTCTCAATCAGTCTCACTCCACTGTATAGAGTGTTATAAGAGGACATATCATATAATCCAATTCATCCCATTTTTCTCATTTTCAATATATAAGATATGTATATCATATATAACTCATTTATAGAAAGTCCTATATTCATCAACAGATTAGGGGACTAATGGGGTTCAATGGTACATTGTGAACTATTTTAAATTCTTATACTCATTTGTATTTATTAGCAACAATTAATATTTTATTTTTATGTAAATCACAAACAAGTAGTGATTATGTATATCCTATACACATAAGTATATAAACAAACATTGAGATATTTCTATGAACAAAGTATCTCTAATTAGGAGTTATCATCCTTGTTATTTATTACACATCATATTCATGCTCATATACTCCATGTTTAAGGTAATAATAATACATGATCTTGAATCTAAAACATTATAATAAATATAATTATTTATAACCATTTATAATAAATTCTTTGAGAATAACTAAATTGGAAAAAACAATTAAAAACTTAAAAGGGCATGTCATAATAATTAAACCACACAAATCATTGACTATTTATCCCCCCATGATCTCCCCATTCCAATATATAAAATATTTCAACAAGATAAGACTAATTCCACCATGAAATAGTATAATATTCCTTTACACCCTAGGATATATCATTAAAAGTCATAGGGATATTGATGTGAATTATAAAAATGGAAGGAGGAGGTAGAAAATATGAGAAATATTTTTTGGAAACCTACAATAATCGACTCCCCTAATCATCAATAAAAGGGGAATTAAATAGAAGAACAATAAATAAAATTACACTCTATATACCAAATATTCCCTATAAATCAAGAGGATTTTATCCCAAAAGAGATGGGCCTACACCTAGTATAAACATAAGGATAGTGGATTATCCTACCGAAAGGCTTGAAGGCCTTATTGTTTTATTGATTTTTGATAACCCCCTTTCAGGGGATGAGGATAAATCCTTATAAGTCCCGTAGTCTTATAGATTACGTGCCCTATAGACTTATGAGACATTACATGACCCGAAGGTCTTATGGAATTCAACTAGACTATAACTATAAGGAACTTACCCTCTCAATCATCTGTATCATTATGGTAGCTCTCCACCTTCACATGGCTATCCGGTTAAGCTTACCATGCATGAAAAGGATGGTCCTGATGGAATCTCCATACCCTCTCATTCTTCCAAATCCATTGGGTTTTCTATGGTGATTGTTCCTGCAATGAATCCTCATTTGGGGCTACACTTTTTTATAGAGTGTGTCTGGGGAAACTACATTGATTATGTGTCCTGAAGGCCTTGAGGTGGGACCTTAGACTAATATATAAATTTCAGGATCAACACATGTAACCCTCCACCACATCATAAAACCCATATATAAGTGTCTAGAATTTTCTAAAAACCTAAACATAAGAAATATTCAATGGTATCGATCTAGGGTTACGGTGTGATACACTTTTTTATGTTTTAATCTTATTAAATATCCTACACAAAACCATACAACACTATGACTCCAAAATGATATACGATTTTCTTCTTACTCATATAAATTACACCTTTTATAAAAACTCAACAAGAAATATATCTCAATTTAGTTGACATGATGAGCTATATTATTCCCATAATTACCATATCTCCAACCCAAAACCAATCCATTATACACTCAAAAACCTAAATTGCCTCAATGATATCTAATCAAAACCAAAAAACCCCCAAAATCTTTTTAATATTAAGAGCATTCTTTTTAATTACAATTCATGAAACATATCCTCCTTTCTTATAAAAGTTATATTTTATATTATTTTCACTAACTCAGATGATTAAGATGCTATTATTTAAAGGATTTTGATGTGATATGAATTTTTTTTCTCCATTATGAAATTTTATGGAGATACTGCAATATGAATTGGTTCTGATAGGTATGATTCTTCCTTTTTGAGTTATTGTTCATGTTTGTACATTTTTAGAGCGAGTAGGTGATACATAATATTAATTGCTTCAATTGTTTTTATATGTATCATCTTTTCATTTTTTGAAAATTTAATTTTTTTCTTAAAGACAATATATGATATTAGTATAAGGGGATAAGTAATATATTTCATATGAAATGTAATATATTGGTATTAATACCTATGAAAAGAATATTGTCTCATAGAGGATAAATACCTAGGATTCTGTTAAATGCTCATGAAATTAATTAATGATTGGCCAAGAGAAACAACATTTTCTATGTTATTTATTTCATTTTTGATGTAAAAAGTTAAAGTGTATGTAAATTATGGATAATTAAATTAATATATCATTGAGTGTCTAAAATATAATTAAATTAATTTTTGTTGGAGGCTAAAAAATATATTAAAGGAATCAACTAGATCGATCGAAGTAGGATGATTTGTTTTAAAACCATAGTAAACAAGGTTGTGTAAGATTAGCTGGGGAGTCAAAGATGTATAAGATATAACTAGAGTGATGTGAAATAATATAATGGTAGATTCTAAGAAAACACTAATAGATTGACTGTATTTTCACATAGATTGGTTCCAAATTATTTATATTTTATTTATATATGTTATTCAGTGAGTTTTTGAGAATAATATAATGGTAGAGGGCATAGTATTTGACAGAAAATATTCTTTAGTGGGAGACTGAAAATTTTATATAAGGGAACTGTTATTGGGTAATAATAGCATATAAGATTTTGAGTTAAAGTACATATAAGTGCAACCGAAAAATGAGAATGGATATATTCATCATGTAGTATAAAATTTATTATGTAATGTTGTTCCTTAATAAATAATTTTATTACATAGATTAAATAGTGTTTATTTGAATAAAAATGATGATGTTTAAAGGGTTTACAAGATAATGAAGGATGAGTTAGATTAACCTATCTAATGTATGTTAATAATGAAAAAATAGTTCATTTTAGGTTAATGGATTTGATGCAATATTATATCAATACATTTTTGATGGAAGAATTGATGGGTTAAACACATGTTCATTTTGAAATAATAGAAATGGAATGAAATAAAAATAAAAGTGTCTATGGAATAGGAAAATTCAACAATAATAATGAATAAAAAATTTAAGCTGATTCATAAAAAATAATAACAATAAACTAATTTATAAATAGTGTTACAAAATTTTAGAGATTGGGAAATATATATAATAATATATGAATTATAGGAGTTTCATAGAGTCATTAGGCACAACATCTTGGGGAGAAAAATTTGTATTATTTATGAGGAAAGATAGAAACTCAATAAATTAATATGATTCTATAAATATTTCTTATTTTAGTTATTTTGTAACTCTAAACTGATTTTATTATTTTACTATATTCCAAATAAAATCATTTCTGTAGTTAATTGATTGAGAGGTGTAAAATTAACATTATTTTTTAATTTTATTTATATTATCTATATATTTTTTGAAAAATATATTAAATTTTTCATTTCAACATTTCCTTTTATTTTTTCCTCAATCTTATGTACAAATGGATTTTAATCATTATCAATATTTTATTGAAATATTTTTATCCACTATAATAAATCTATAGATTGAGGATTCAAAAATTTGAGAAATAAGATTTCAAGAATAAGTGGAAATTTGTTTTGATTGACACCACAATCATTTACTTTTATCAATGATTTATAAAATCCATTATTCATAGATATAGAGTTTACATATAGTAGTGGTTATAAATAATGGTAGATATTATATGAATTTTATTTATAGAAAATTATATCTACATGGAAACAGATCTTAAGAGAATTATTTTCTTTGAAGCTTCTTCAATCATTCTCTCCCTCAGTAATTTATTTCATATTTCTTACTCCACAGACCATGTTTATAAAATTCATAAAATCACACACTAAATTATTACCTCATGTTTTATTATATTCACTTTAATTATTCACACACATTTCCCTCGCAATAATGTTTTACTAAAATTTTCAATGTTTTAGTGATAAAATATTCTAGTAGATTACAAACTATACTTCCCTTCAGTATGTCCATTCATTTATAAATTATTATTGGATTGTAAATCATATTTTAATGTCTGTGCAGACCAATTGTCACAAAAATATTAGAAAATATTTTCCTATAATGATTATTGTTGATTATGTTTCGATTTAAAAAATAATAATAGATTTTTTTTATTACAATATGTTTCATTCATTATACATAAGGCTCCAAATTCTATTTCACAACTTTTTGTGTGTTACATAACGTATAATTTATTTGAATGTTTATTTTTTTGATTATTTAATGATTTCAATTTATTCAATTACATTTTTATTGTTAAAATCATCTATATGGAAAAAATTTAACATGTTTTTTTGTTGATGGAAAACATATTTTTTTGGTTCCTGTAGTAAGCCAGGAAGCCCCTACAGTTTGAATAAACCCTAAAAAATTGACCTCGAACCTAACAATAAATAGAATTAGTAAATATTATTAATTAGGATGAATCACAATCATGCATAGTTTTTTAATTTTTAATTTAATAACATTACAAAAGTTTTGACCCATTTGTGGGGGGGTTAATGAGAAATTCAAAGAACGAAGATAAATAATAATTAGAAAAATTCGAAATTTAGGTTGACTAATTATACAAGATGATAAAATTAATTAAAGTGGAAAATAATTCCTAATAGAGTGTGGATTTAATAATGGAGGTTGATGTGTAGGATTCAGTGATTAATATCTTTTAGTCAATAATACAATTATATTATATGGTTTTTAGGTGGTGGAGGAATTTTATAGATTGGGGAAAATATTTTATTCTATGAAAGAGAATGTCCTTTATAGGGAAGGAAAATTGAATTTCATATTAAATATCCCATCAAAAATACAAAAAAAAATTATTCCACTTCAATTGAGAAAAAGAAAGTCATAGTGCATTAAAACATAATAAATATGAATTAATGTCTAAAACCCCTTTAAATGATTTTTATAAAAAATTGAATGGAGATAGAGTGTATGATGATTGGGAATTTTGAAAAGAAATTTTCATTATAGAAAATATCCTTTATAGTAAAAAAATAACATGACTTGAGATGTGATATTATATATTCCTACTACTAGAACCTAATAAATGTTTTGTTCGATCTTGATGAAGGGGATTAGGGTGTCTATCATAAGAAATGTTTAATTTTAGAACGATAACATATTAATCCTCTCATTAATGATTTATCTAAATAAATTATCCAAATATAAATATTATTACTTATTATTATGTGAAAATAGTATTACTATTCAATTTATTGTTTTTTTTTCTTTATACTAAAGTACGGTTTCTCAACAAAAAATATGAAATAGAATATTCAAATGCTCCTAACCCTAATTTTTAGGATGATGATTTTCAATATGATCTAATCTTAAATGTTTGATACGCCCATTTTTTTATGAAATATTTTTAGTATGAAGTATAAATTTTCATTTCATTTCGGCACCTTAAGATATATTATAATAATTTCACAGTTTTTCAAAACACAAATTTGAAAAATATAAAGATTATAATAAAAAAATTATTTCTATTATTTTTTAAAAAAACTCACATGTTGATGAATTTTTATTTTGTTCATGTTAAATTATGTAGTTATTAAATGAAGTTATATGACATGTATAATGTGCATACAAACATTTTACTAGATAAAACATACCTTTAAACATTTTTGAGGTATTATATTCTTGAAAATGCACTAAGAAACCCAACATCATGTAACTAGTTTGTTATGATATGGTGCATAAAATTGTTTGAGAAAGTAATAAATATAATCATTCATACATAGGTAAATTATATAAATTTATATAACTATATTAACTATTTATATGTATCAATGTTGAATCAATTCAAAAAGTGGCTATTTTTTCTGGTGATTTAAATGGCTATTTCAAGGGGTTTATTTCATTTATAACAGGATTCAATATCTTTACTATAAGTTTAAAATATTATATAAATGATTTTTAAATTAATAAAATAGAGTAAAAAATTATTTTATACTATATTGATAATAAATGACCACCTTAAATTTATTATGGATTGTTTTGTAGAAAATAATTTATGGGAGTAATAAATATATTGATTCATGTAATTAAATATGTAGTCTAGTAAATCTAAATTTTAATGTTTTTGTTTTAAATAAAAATATATTACTCAATTGTATCATGCATACTCACAATATTTCAAAATAATGAGTCCCAAAATCTTACTACTTCTCTATGATAAAAATATAAATAATCCAATCCAAAAATCCCTACAACACCATATCTGTCATTAGTAGCTTAATATTTCATTTCCACAATATATAACTCTTTACATTGTCTCATTTTATTGATAGTGATTGATTTAATTTAACTATTATTTTCATTTACACATATAAGTATATTAAAAGAAAATTATACAAGATTTTGATTTGATACAAAAGAGATATTGATCACTTGGTAAAGAATTAAAGGAACAATAGAAACTATCTGTTGATTTTCTTTTCCATTATTTTATTTTGAATTAAAATTTTAATTATTGAACTCCTTTCATGAATAACTGATAGTTTATATGTTTTTAATATGATATAGTTTTATAAATCATATAAATACTATTTAATTCTAAAAATTAAGTGATGGAGAATGTATGTTGGAATAATTATTAGTTTTTTTAATTCGAATATTTATTTCTATTAATGTTTTAATCCAGTTATGAACTGAAATATCTAATATACATGCCTAAATTTTCTTATTATATATTATTATTGATATCTCCAAAATATATCATTTCTTTTAACCATAGTAACAAATATTTTCTTGTTTAATTAGAAATATATATTACAATATATGGTTGTTATTCTTTCATAAATTGATGTTGCTGATATTCATTATGAAAGAGTATTTAAATCATTTATATCACCCTAAAAAATATCACGCCTTATTATGATAATTATTATTTGGGAAATGAAAATATTTTTTTAGCTATTTAAAATAAAATAAAAATATTTGAATTTTGTTTTTGTTTTTTTTTGAGAAATAAACATGGTAGTGTAGGACTTTTTTCAATATTTATATAGGATTTGAATGCATATATTAAAATATATATATATGTGAAAAACTATTTTAATTGGTTATTCCACCATGAAAATAAAAATTGAAAATGATATTGCGTTTTATTTAAGGGAGATTGGTCTTATTTAAGCTATATTTTTCTTGATGGAGTACAAAACAATATTCTTTCATAGTTATCCAATTATTATTAATCTTTACTATCAATTTGTTAATCAAGTGTGATTTTTTTTTCTGATAGTGAGATCACATTTGTAGTTTGATTTAAAAATCACTTTTTCCCAGTGGTTTAATAATTGTAAAATATTTTCATAGTCCCCTTGAAAATAAATTTCCGATGTGAAATACCATGGGTATATCTAACATATTCAATTGAATTTTTTACTGGACTTAAATAGAAACATTTTATACAAAAATGGTATGTAAAATAGTCTTTGAATTTTAGTTTAATACTTTCTATAGAAACAAATATATGATTCCAATTAATTATATGGTTTCAATTAAATAATCTTCATTTTGGTTTTTTAAATATGGTGAGGTATTATGTTAGTGGTTATATTTTAGGATGTGTGGGTGTTCAGAATTGGGAACAAGAAATGTTTTGATGAACAATTAAATGAATTATGAGGTTGTATAAGATCAAATTAGTTTTTTTAAATCATGATTTTCATAACTGAAGATATTTTTTTTAAATCATTTAATTATGATTAAGAAATAATGCATCTTTTCTCGATGGATTCCGTTGAGAAAATACCTTCTTAATTTAAATTCAGTATATTAATTAAATTCATTCAAAAATTTGGTCAATTTTCATAAACTGTGTTGGAAGAATTAACTAATTAAAATTATTCAAAAGATTAATTATGGGGTTATTTGATAGTTATATATTTTATTTCCTTTTTTCTACATTAATTTTCTAAAATTATTTATTTTTTATCACTTTTTGATTATAAGTTTATATGTTTGTGTATTTTTTTAATAATTGCAATTTTGGTTCTTAATTGTTGATTGTTTTCATTAATTTCATAGATTTTTACAACAATATGATAATTATATTTTGTTTTATTTTAATTAATATAATATTTCATATTTATCTTTAATTTTTTTATGTTATTTATTTAAAATTCTATATAGTAAATTGTTTTTTATTTCAATTATTATTTTTTGGAACAATTTTCATTTTATGCCTGGAATCATTAAACATCATATTTCTTAATATCAAATATTGTTGTCTTTTTTAACAGTTGTTTGTTAACTATGTACTTGAGTTTTCAAAATAATATAATTTAATGTGTAATTATTTTTTGCTTCTGTATGAGGATTTTATGTTGATATGGATGATGTTCTAGAAATTATATATGATATCTAATATTTTTTTGTGGTTACCAAATTTTTTCGCATATTGGAAATTTAGAGGTTTTATGTACATAATATAAATATTGACATGAAATATTGGAATTTAGTATCAAATAATTTTCAAAAAAATTAATAAGTATCAACATTTTTAATGAAATTAATGTGATACATATCATTTATATCCATTTTAAAATTATATAGAGCTATTCTTTAATAAAAATGTTGTGATATATAATATGAAATCATATGTGAAAATAGGAGAAACTTCGGGTATTTTAGAGGTACCAAGTTCTACATATGGTACTCAAGAGACATGGTATACATACTTACCATCAGCCCATTGTTAGAAATTTGAAAAGGGTGTTGAATGTCATATATGAGAGTAGCAGTAGGGGACCTGTAATATCGATTGTTTCAACTTTACTATTTTTCTATTGATGTATTTGAAAAATTAATTGTCTCATAGTGGAAAAAGAAATGGGATACACATTAATAATTTTTAACATGAATGAAATTCATCCACATGAAACGTCATTGTTGATCATATGTAATTAAATATATATGTATAAGTTTGAATTTATGTATTTTGATAGAAAAATAAATGGGTTTATTTTTTGGTGCATACAAAGGAATATGAGTCTATTTCATCTATATACTACCTAAATATATAGATGATGCAAATAAATCAACACAAATTGATTTATAACCTATTAATTCATCGCCAATTAGGATGCATGAGTTTGAATCAATATTCTGATGAGCCCGTAAGGGGCGCCGCTTTATGTAGGGGTTCTCATCTCTGCCAACTTCATTTTGAGGCAGGGTTGGCTGCAATTCATCTCCTCAGTGTGCTTCTCGGTGAGATCTGGCATGTGGTGGCCTTCTTCCCCTCTCGGTCTTGGTCTCGATCTACTTTGGGCATTGTTTTCTCTCTATGGCCGCTTCAGATTTCTGTGGTTGACTTCGTGTGTCAGGTTCTTCGTGTCGGCCTTGGCTTTCTCGGAGGCGGATTCGGCTTCCAGTGGTCGGCTTCAGACGTTGGCGTCTCTCAGTGGTGGCCTCGCGGTTGGCTTCATGCTTCGGCGCTCTCAGGTGGCTTTGCTCTGGTTTTGTCTCAGGTTGGGTTAGCTTCGACGCTCTGTGACGGTGACAGTTCTTCTGGAATCAGTTGGGAAGGATCCCCGGCTAGGATCTGCCGACGACATCCCCGTGCAGTGGTTCTAGATCTGTGCTTCATCCAGATCTAGCGTGGTTTTGGTTTTCTACCCCGGTGTTCTGTTCAATGGAAGCATTTTCTGGGAGGTTTGTTGTGGTTTCTGCATTTGGTCTAGAGGGCGGCGACGGGCTCTATGCTCTGGCTTGGCAGTGTGCGGCGGAGTCTTTTCAACAACGTTTTCTTCATAGTGGCATCGGTAAGTTTCAACAATGGTGTATGATTTGATCACGGTAAATGCTGGGTGATCGTGAAAATTGGTTGAAGGTGAATGAGGTTTTATGGTTAAGGGTGAAGGAGGAACGACTGAGTTGTATGTGGAGTAGGGTGCGTCATCAGGGAAGCCTGATGTTTATTCAGGTTTCTTCAACTTCCACTTGTGGATGGATTCAGGTTCATCTCATGTCACTGGATGTTTGGGTGAACTCTGGAGTTTGCTGATGGGAGGATATGGGCTGGTGTCGTTGGTCACACTGGTGGACATTAAAGGTGGCTGGCTCTGAGGATTGGTCTGTGTGTGTGATGTTTGTTCCTTGGTTCATGGTTTCTTGGCCATGATTTTGTTGTTTGTATGTGGTGATGTGATGACATGGTTAAGCGGTGATGTGGAGGTCTGATATAGTTGTGTGGCAATGAGTCAGGTTAGGTTTCTCACATTTTCCTCAAAAGTGTTTTCATAATAAAAATTTTAATTTTCAGTCAAGATTCATGAGTTTGATTAAGCAATTTATTGTAGAAATTATAAACACTAATTGAGGCGATGAATCCTTCGTCAAATTTGGTAATATTAGAGGATCTGATAAGTATTATTACTCTAAATCATTTATTTTTTATTTTTTCAGATATATATAATGAAATCGTTGGTAGAAATCATATCTACATTAGATGCCACCATATATTATTAAAAATATATTTCAGTTACTTTATCAAATGTTCTAGTTAAATGGGAAATTTACGATTGAGAAAGACCTAATGAAGATAAATCTAGAGGCCCTCTATGTGAGACTGAATCAAGAGGAATGATGTGTGCTATATTCAATGTAAGGTGGAGTATTCAATGTTGATACTAAATTATTATTCATATAATTTATGTTTAAGGGATCCCAATTTTATAAAAATTTAGGTGTGATGAAATTCTTTCACGATATAGACGATTGACTTCGATCGACCAACCTGAGGCCTATTTGTAGGGTATAATTAATTTATTTATTGTAGGAATTCGATGATGGATTCAAATGGGAATGTTCAAAATGAACTAATAATGGGTTTTAAATTTTTCTTTTAGTGTCTAGAATAAAATAAATTAATAATTTAACATTATTTTGAATGAGGATGTACAGGTATATGATTTACTAAAAATATTAATTTAATGATGAAAATAGATAATAAAAGGGGATTTTATAGATAGATATTTAAAAATTAAGAGACTATGATGTTTATAGATTGAAATATAATATAAAAGAGTTAATGGGAAGAATAAGCTAGATCATTCTATGGAGATAATTTTGATGGCCAATATGGGATATAGAGACAGTCACTCAATAAAGAAGAATCAATACATCCTCTGTAATTTTATTATTATAAATATCTACCAATTTTTATCATGATATCATATATGAAATAAAATAATTATTGATATCAATTTGATAATGGATATATAATGTTTAATGTTTTTTAATTCATTTAATATTCTGGAGTTCTTCATTTAGAACTGCAATAAATTCTATTTTTCCATATTTCATAAATTTTGAAAATTAATTTTCTATTGATATATCAATGGATGAAAATACTAGAAATATTATTTTCATGTAAATTTACCAACAATATTAAATTGATAAATAGTGTTATTTAAAGTTGAATAAATTAATATCTAATAATGAATGAATGATTACTTTGTGAATTACTCCCAGTTACTTATTTTTTTAACTAGTGTATAAAATTAATTATTGATAATGACTGAGTATAAAAATATTTGTTTTTATAAATCCTGATAGATATTATATACATTTTATTGATAGAGTTTTTTAATTTTTTTTGAAACCAATCTTAGTGGATTATTTTTCTCCCATGTTTTTTTAATAAGAGTCCCCCAATAATATATATTTCCATATAAATTGAACCACATTTATAGTGTTTAAACTAGTTAACACAAAAAACTTATTCATTCATTGATTATTTTTGTTACATTATTATTTGACACAATTTTTCCTCTTCCCAAAATTTTTCTAACGTTCTTACATGTTTAGTGGGATGTAAATAGGTTTTTCCACTGAACTTCCATCAAATAAATTTTAACCTTCACTACTACACTAGTGCATGTTTAAAAAGAATAATTTTGTTATCATTATTACCACTATCCAAATCGTCAAAATTTTTTAATACCATATATATTATATCATCTATATACACTAGAATCATCTTCTATAATAACAAGTTCACTTGATATAAATAGTTTCCTCGATAGCTAAAATAGTTAACATTGGGTTACAAGGATAATTATTATCTCATAACTTATATTACCTTATTAATTTAATTAATCCATAAATAAAGCTCAGGAAAATACACATCTATTGACGCCCATAATTGTGAAGTAGAGACTATATTATCAAGGATTTTAAAAGTATTAATAAAATGAAAAAAAATATATGTTTTTCATAATGGAATTATAGGTATCATCATGGAATAATATGGAATTTCGATTCACTTTATATGGTATTATACTTTTTGCCTTATTATATTCATTTTATTCAATGTATATGGGTATATTCCTTCTGTGAAATAAAATTGGTCAACCTAGGTAGAAAGCTAAGCTAGTTCGATGCAAGATCATGTGGGATTCAACTCAACAATTACAAGAGATACATTGAATCAATTTCGCATAATCATTATGGGGTGATCAGGTATGATCGCATGTAATTGGAGAAGATCCATATATTAGAGTGGAAGAATTATGGAAGAGTGTGCTGGTGTGGGTCGATTTTAGTGATGGTCTTGACCAGACCATCATACTCAATATAAGTAATCGGTGGATCCATGAAAATTTATTAAGATCTCCCAGTCCAATAATAAAACCAATTTGATATGGATTACAACATGTAAACTATTCCTATTTGAAAAATATAGATAGAATTCCAACCATCTGATAAAATCGATTAAAGGAATTCATTCACACTCATTTGTCGATCTAAACCTTCTTTCATCAGTAAAGAATTTCAATACCACTTTTGTTCAGTCCAAAAAACCTAATTTTGGATATTTCTCTCAATTTATAACATAATATCCATCTCAAGTTATTGAGAAAATCAACATAGGTTCACTCAACCATCTAAATCATGGCATGAATCCTTCGTTTCCTAAGGTATGTTCTAATGAAACCATGATCCTTTACCTAATCTCTGAGGTAATTCATTACAGATAATGTGACTTAAATATCACTAATTCTACTCATTAATGGTCAAATGGATATTTGGAAAAATATAATTCTCATGCTAGTTTTGCTGACAACATACAATGTCACATATAAAAGAATGTATTTTTTCACATGATATCTCTATGATTTCCAACATCAAAATAATCATGTGATTCTAGAAAATACCACTATAAAATGATCATGTGATCACATTTATGTACTAGTGTTAGGAAAATACTTCATACAATCATGTTAATTTCATGTTTTACTCATATAAGGCTCTCCATCACCTCAATCAAGTGAGCATGGGACCTTCACCATAAAGGGAGGTGATAAAACAGGCATCATATACCAATATAAACCCACAATCCCTTCCATAAAGTCACATTCATGGGAGATATATGGGATAAAATATTAATGTAGAATATGATATGTGAAACATATGAGGATGATAACTGCTATAAAATTTAGGGGAACTCTCCAATAAATAAAAAGCATCATCCAATGATAACCTTCACATTATTGAATGAAACCTTGAATGTCTTGTGATGATATCATGTTAAGATATAAGACTACATATCTTCATGTAAACCCTATGTTTTTAGAATAATACCCAAGATTATGTGATGGCCACATACATCTATAATTACGAGGCCTTAAATTTATTCCTTCAATCATGTGACTTCCGTGTGTTTTCAAGAACCTATTCTACACTCACCATGCATGAATATGGATATAAATCCCCAATCCATAAACCCTAATCCATGCATGGGTAATGAACATGCATCACCTACACATGTTTGAAGAACCACTCATAAGACTCCATTGTGGTCACATGGATCACATGATGAATTTAAAATCACGGATCACAATTATGCTCAAACACTTCAACATGTATGTGACCTAGACATTAATTTTATGCCAGGGATATACCCACCTCTCACCATGAAAGCCATAGGATTTCCACCGTGAATCGAAACCCTTGGGTATTCACTCCTCCTAACATGCACATTATTTCCCATTTAGTGGTGGCATGATCCCTTTGTACACGAAACATCAACAATTTGACATGTATGGGATCATTGACATGTCCATGTGACCCCTCTAGATGAATCTCTCAAGATTTCATGATTTCAAGAATACTAAATGGTTTCATGATATTATAATGTGACCTTGGACATGTTAGTTTTATCATGGTAATGGATTGTAAAATTTTATATTGATTAACTGAAAGCCCTTAGAAAATTCAAATTGATCATGCAAAGATGCCGTGAAAAATTAAGGTTGGTCATGTGAAGACATCCCAAATATACCAGGTTGATCGTACAATGGTTTATGGAAAAAACATGTTGATCATGTGATATACAATAGAAATGTTAGGTTTATCATTCAATAGATTATAGAGAATTCAGTTTGATCTGGTAAATACATATGATATAAGACAGGTTAATAATATGAAAGAATCTTATACAAGACAATATTATTTTGATACATGACTTGGAAATTTCTATTTTATCATGAAAAGATTCCATACACAAGTAACTTTTATCATGTGAATACATCATAGAAAATCCAATTGATATTGAAAGAGTCCTTGGACATGTAATATTTGACCATGCAAATACATCTTGGATAATTCACTTTAATAATTCAACTACTTCCAAGAAAATTATATTTTATAATACAAAGACATCCAAGAGAAGTCGTTTGATCTTAAAAATTACTCTAGAAATATCCAATTAAATCAGGAGAGTTACGTTGGACAAGTAATTAATGCACCCTTATACATGAATACCATGTTAGACTAACACCCTAAACATTCCGTGCAAACGATCACGAAATTTTAGGTAGAAAATGAAGACATGTCGGTCAGAGATATCCTCTTCATATAGATGTCACACATGGACACACACCATGTAAAAACTTGAAAATAAACCATCATATAAGTACCCCCATTTTAAGTGGATTTTCATTAATGGGATTGATTTAAATACTAATTTATCCTTATTTATGTCATGCTCTCAAATAGGACATCTATGTCATACGAAACATATTCGATAGACCATTCATGGTGATATTTTCACATTTTCTATCATATGATAGGGAATAAATTTGTAACATGGGAATTAATCCTAGTATAATCCCCTAACCTTATAGGACCTCGGTGATGATAATAATTTAATTAAATTTAATCACCTATCACAACCAAATGGTAGGATGGGAATATTTGTACTTTGAGAACATTCATTCCTATCCAAATAGGATATATATATGACACCTTCCAAAGGCCCGAGGTCCAATGGTAATATGATATAAGTCACCCTATATAAAAAATATTATTGAATCATTGGAATGAATCCACTCATTATTCTACCATCCTTCATCTTCCATCAATGAATGATATGTTGGATTTCTCCCCATAATCCTTTTATGTGTAAGACCGGAAAATGACCTCAACAACATTAAAACCCATCACTGGTATATGATCACACGGAAAATTGAGAACGTTTATTCATAATATAATTAGGATTCATAAAACACCTTCATGTGTCCTTAGATTCATATCATATATTCCATGAAACTGTTAATCATACAACTCTTAAGTAAATATTAATGTGTCAGATCCTTGTTAATTTTCCCTCAAGAAATGAATCTAATCTTCCAATATGTCTTATTTTTCACATCGGTCATGACTCATGTGGTCTTAGAGAATATTTATTATTTTTCTAATATCATAATTTGGTTTTACCTGGAATGGTCATTTAATTGATATGTAAGACCGATTACATATCATATTCACCCAATTATACATACTCTCGAGGAGGAAATTCAGGGAAGATTTATATTCATTAGTCCTGATCAAGGTGTATTTTTTATTCTTATTAATGTAATAGAGGCTCATAACATGATATATGTGGTCTCTTATTCCTATATTAATGGTATTCATATAAAACCTCTTTAATTATAGAGCCTTACAGTAGCTTCTTCACTGCATGATGCTAAACTAAATGTTATAGTCCAATCATATGGCCATAAAATACATCAATTGAACTATGTGGGATTTGAATAATGATTTACCAATAATATATAGGGCATCTTGTAGTGGTTCAGTCCTATCTCTGAGAAACCAACCACCTCCTTGGAAAGTGATAATTTCTAGAGATCCCAAACATTGTCATAAATTAAATCATCATAAATAAAGAGGGGAATAAAGGAAACTTATGACACACACAGTTTCTCCAATAAACACATAGTCTTGATTATATCATTTATACATGGGTAACTAATCTCATTTCAGGTCTTCATATAGATTTCATGAACATATAAAAAACCTATATGATAATCATAGAATAGGTAATAATTCCATTTAAAAGATTACATTTAGTATGGCCTCTCATCCACTTGACCAATGTGAGATTGAAAGTATCATTTGGTTTGAAACACCATTATCCACCTAACTTTGGAAAGTAGTTCTATACCTAGTTATGGATGTGGGAATCTATGGAAGTTTTTCTTAAATATAAATATGGTAATCATGATTATAATAATTCTACATCCACACTCAATCATCCTCCACTGGGTGTTGGGAGAAACCATTCAGTGAGTCTGTTGAGAAATAAAATGGTGAACCCAATGTGAAAGTCTTTTACAGTTACACCCCATTCATGTATTAAAAATGATATAATGACTAATTCCCATTGGACTATTTTGTTTCTTAGTTATCATGATGAAGAAAGTTAAATCGAGAATATTTTTTAAGTTGTGTTGAAACTTTCATAAAATTAGGCCATGCTTTATCTATAATAGTAATTTCTCAAATTTGTAATAATATATATGATTTTACACTAAAAATGTATCTAGGTTTTTCTCCACGATGTCTTAGCTTCCTTACAATCGAATTGTTCTTCTATAATGGGCCAATAGATTATGGGAATGATGGAAAAGCTAGTAATACCCTCAGAACACATCAAGTTATTGTAAAAAACAAGCTGACACACCATTCATGTATGTCATATGACATGGTAGCATTATCCTCAAGGAAATAACATATAGAGCCACAAAAAAACAAATATAGTTCCATTTAATTAACATATTAGTCCTTGATTACCACATCAACCACTGAACCTGAACTTTGGTATCAATACATAATATATTCTTGAGGATGACTCTATATTTTTTTTCTTTCCAAATATAGGATATAGAAGAAGAAGTGGACCTTTACCAACATGTTACATTGTGATATTACCCCAAGAGTGATGAATAAATACCTTCCCAACCTAATAAATTAGGATGAGTTAAATCACCATGTCACCTCAAACACTGATGATTTATGTAGGGGGATTAATATCTATTCTAGTCATCATCATCAATTTGTGACCATAATTACTCAAGTAATTGTAGAGGATGTTATGAACACCCCACAAATCCTTATTGGGGAATACAAAAGGAGATCCTACATAGAGAATCCAAATAATAAAATTATAGATAAGGATTATATCCTTGTAATATCCAATATTTTTTATCCTCATCAGTGTACCCTGATAGTGGAACCAAATCATTTCAAAATCATCACTGGATAGAAGTTTATGACATCATCACTACAAGACATAGTGATAGTGGAATCCTAGTGATAACCCTAGAACATAGGAATGGGATATATTTTTCATATTCAACAATGGTATTTTCTCACCTATGGGTGTCAACCCCCCCCCCCCCATTGATACTACTTCCATCGTCTCATCAAACAATTCAACTAGCACCAAACCACAAAATGATACATTAGGAACCATCCCACCAAATATCATATCAAGAACTAACCCTTAGAACAAGATGGTACATTAAAGAAGAGCATTGACCTTATAATGTATCCATTAATATGATATCAACATAATTTTAGAACTTCTCATCAGATATAGAAAATAACACTCCAGAAAAGTGAAATCAAACCCTACTACAGTAATCCAAGTCATAGAAGGTTATCCCACAATATACCAATGGTATTTGAAATTAATGGTTTAATGTTATCATTAATGCATCTATAGAAGGTTTTATAGAGGATATTATTATTTCAGAGTGAAATTTTGATGGAGTAAATGGCTAGTGGAGGCTAAAAAATCACAATATGGGATACATATTGAGACTCCCATTATCATCCACTTACCAATACATTTATCAGGTAATGGGTGATGTCATAGATCCTAACAATCATCCACATAATGATGATAAGGAAATTTCTATAGAGGAATATATCGATTAACACCAATTAAGGAGAAAAGATTTATTTAATATAATTTTGTGAATATTACTATGATCAATTCCCTATAATAACACATCAACCCCTTTCTACGATGTTCCACCATATAGTGAAGTGCCACATCTTCCTTGGATGGGGGAATTTTCATAAATCTCATCCTCTCATTAGGGAAATCCATACATTGTTCCACCTCGCCCTTCTATATGGAGTTGGGGGAATATTCATATTTTCAATAACCCCAGCACACATGGATTGTGTAACATACCAATTTTTCAACACCTCATTAGTGGTACTCTAGAAACCATATGACCTTAGTTGTTTCCACAAATCCTTTAATAGATTTGAGTTTCTTTAATCATTAGGAAGTCTCTCCATAATCCCAGTCCCACAATGCTTTTTCACCTACTCTCAAACCAGTAATGACTAGTGATATTCATCCTATACTACAATATAATCCATGTTTCCATGCCAAAATAATTATAGGTTTCATGTGGGAGGAGCAGCGTGTTCACCCATATGTTGATGATAGTCTGAGAAGGGTATATTCCTTCCAATCAAGACATGTCTACATGTATTTTATTATTAAATATTGACCAATTTGATATAACTCCCAAAAATGGATATATCAAGTGAATAATGGATGATATTACATGAAAATAACTTCACCTACCATATTCATCTCTATTTCATTAGAACGATATTTTTCACCCATGTGGAGAGAACAAAATGGTGCAATGAGATTTGGGCAGTCCATCCTTTTTATCTTATAAACAATATTCCACAACTAAATGGTTTCATTTTGGTTAAACCATTTTTCTTTTGTCAAAAATATATTTATGTAATATCCTAATGTTTTAATTTTGAGGGGTTTTATGTATGAGAAATCATTCACTTCAAGTTCAAAATTCAGGTTTATCATCCATATAAATACCCAAAAGTTACCAAATACATTACTAGGTAAAAAACATCTTTCCAAATGCTGGTGGTGAATTGGGATTTCAGTTTAAATGGAACGTAGGAATGAATATTTGTTGAGAGGATGGGATGTTGACCTCACCACAACCTCTTGGGAGACCCTCTATTAGAATTAATAAATGTTTAGGAGTCTCTTCCGAATCCTGATGTGAATCTAGTTTCCCAAATAAATTGATCAAGAACCAAATTCATTGATGTGTGAAGGATGTCCTTTTAATGAGTATATATTTATGTATCTGAGGTTCTTCATCCATTTACCCTTAATGGTAGGCTTCTTATATATTGAATCCATACAAAAGGGAACTCTGTAATTTTCTATCATCCAAGGAGGTGATTATTATTCTGAGGATGGGATTGAACCTTCACGAGATGTCATGTGTATCTTGTTTATACAAATAATCAAAACCCAAATGTTTTGTTACAATTATGTTGTTTAAAATCATGCAGAAAATTCTTATATGGGAGTTCTTAGAACTAGGTAACGAGGATAAACCTCAGGGAGTTATGCTATGTATCCTAGTTATGGTAGGAATCTGAGTCACCATAGTTTATTCATTCCCTAGGGACTTTTTAGGTGGTCTATAAAACAATTTGGTGGTAGTTATATACTAAACAAAATCATGGAATACAAACAAAGTTTTCCATGAGTGGTGTGGATTCATGATTTGAATGATTGGACCATTTCCAATATTTAATCCCACATGATTCATTCTTATTGTAGGAAACATGGGATATCAGGAAATAGGTCTTACTATATATGGATCAAAGACTTACATTATTGGATATCCCATTGAATGTTAAATTTGAATCCAGGGCATTCGGAAGCCATATGTTGTATCTTGTATATGGATGGAATCAGATTCATCATAGTATTTTTGCCTTATGAACTCATTGGTGGGTGAAGAACAATGATCATCCAATTGGAAAATTGGGTCCTGATGGTTATAATATTGAAGACATGGAGGGGAATAATGCAAAGTTGATTCCAATTTAAGAAGGTTTCTTATGTAACCTAGTTATGGTCAGAATGATAGTTATCATAGTTCATTTATCCTCTTGATCCTCTGGTGGATGAGGAATAATGATAAGTTCATGGGAAATATTTTGTTCCAATATTTTGGATTTTGTAGACATTGAGGGACTTAAATGAAAAATAGATAACCATGTGATCTTGGGCCTTATTAAGGATTCCATTATATCAGGGTTATTGAACGAATCTGAGTTCTCATATTTTAATTTGGATAGGGATTAGGCACATATGTTAACCTTATATACCCAATCAAAAATATTATCATGTCCCATGATATCATCTTGACACACATTTATTAACTATCAAACATATTTTTATTGTCTTTTATATACAAATGTGGATGTTTGGAAATGTTACTCTTGTATAGGGTATATATATATAGAAACTCTCATGGTCTAGGCAGTCTGTTAAATGGAAATTTCATAATATTAATGGAATGTCTAGAGACCTCTACATGATCATGGATGACCTTTTTATAGGGTGTATCATAACATGGAATACTTTTTTGTAAGATGTCGCATGATATGAATGAATTTACTAGAGGAAGTTCCATGATCTAGCAAACATTGTTTTTGGTTCCACATGTAATTGATGACTTTTCTGGAGGAAATATCATGACATGTCTTACATATCTAGATTATTTTGTATGATCATGACTGATATCTCTAGAGGATGCCACATGACTTGAATTATTATTCCTAGGGAGGTAGAATGATCTAGGATTACTTGCTTGTAAGATGTAACATGATCTGAGATAACATGTTTTGAGGGTGCCATATCACTTACATTACCTCTTAGGATGGCATTACATGATCCATACATACATGTTTTACTATCAATATGTGACCTAGATAATTTCTATTTATGATATCACATCATCTATTATGAAATTTCTTGGTGTCACCATGGGAACTAAATGACTCTTTAGGGTGTTTTCCCATAACTTGTGTGACATTTCTAGGGGACATCACAAGGTTATTGTTGCAAACACCAAAGGTGTTCATGAGAATTTGGTGGCATGACTGAAGGTAATCATGTGAAATTATTACATGTTCAATGGTCTTCATATTATCGAAATATATTTCTTATAGAGTGTCACATGACTTGAAAGACATTCCCTAGTTATGTCTCATGATTTGGCCAAGTCATGTGAAGCACATGAGACTCAACGTATATGTTTTTCACTTAAGTCTCCCATCCTTTTATAGTTATTCAATAATTTAATTTCACATTTTCTTTAGGTTTTTATATTTTTATTTTGTATTTTAGGTTTCACATGACCCATCCGACATGATGTACCTCCTTTACAAAATTTAAATAATACACTATGAGTCCTCTATGTTATATCAGGTGATAACACACCGTGTCTATTCTTGTGAAATTATAACTTAGATTAATCTGATGATTTTTACTGCTTAAAACCCATTGCGATTTTATGATTTAACACTTCATGAAGTTTACTCGTACACTTCCATGTGTGATCAATTGTGGATACATTTTTTATGTTTAAGGGGTTGGATTTATAGGACCCAAAACCACTATAATATGAATTCATGAACAACTTACAGCCAATAGATTTAGGTTGGAGTTGATGAAGTTATTTGGATTCATTTAATTCACCAGATCAGGTTAAAGTTCATGCATGGAATCATTTTATATTAAACAATAACAAGAATGTTTAACCTTTTTCATTTTTATTGGATCCATTCTGACAAAAGGGATTTTCACTTGACCATGTGGACATGTTAAGGGAATTCCACTAGGTCAAGAATACATTATTGAGGGAATTTGTGAGATCAAAGTGCCTATAAAAATGATTTCATAGGATCAAAGGAGACTTTTTTAGGGTCTTCTACAAGGCAAATATGGACTGGTTGGGGACCTTCATGATATCATGATGCATTTCCAAATGGATTCCATGGGATTGTATGGAAATGTTTAGGGGGAATCCCTGGGATCAGTAGTGATTTCTTAGGGTTCATAACACCTTTCCCATGATGATTAATGTATCTTCTATATGAAAGAATATTTTTTATTTTACCCTTTTATTTTCATCATTATTTTAGAAGGTATTGGGAGCTTATTAGTTTCCATGGGTGTTGTAAAAAAATTACTCTCCCAAACTGTGATGCATCACATGACCAATAATGTGTCATTTGGTGGGGTGTGAGAATTTTCATGGGCATCCCCTTTATTTGTATATATAGATAAATGGGTAGTTCATAATAAAATGGATATGTTTAAAACCCTTCACCAGATAAACATGACACATCATTTGAAACTTGTTTGGAAAGGTGGATATGTCTCTAGGGATCCGTTGTGTCTTGAGAACCATATGAGTGTGTCACATAAATATAAATGACCAAAATAAGATTCAATTTTCATTATATATTTATCCATTGTTTTATGATGGTTTTGGATGATTTTCAGGAGCCTTCTAGTTGAAAATTAACGTGAATTAGAGGAACTCATGCAATAACCTACACATGATCAGTGACTTCCATGGAAGCCATTGCACAAAAATAAGGGCTTGTCAAAGGGGCTATGTGTGACCTCCCACATGTCATGTGTTGAACCCATCCCATTCATATGAACTTTTCAAGGTCATGTGATCATGTGTATTTTTTAAGGTTATGAGATATTCATGATCCTAGACACCATCTATTCCTTTTTTTTGGAATATAAAATACTTATGTTTTCAATATTTCACCCCTTTTAAATTTTCCAATGCTCATTTGAAAGGAAAAATCAAATTCCCCCCTCTGGATAGAAAACGTGGGTAGAATGACTCGGTTCTAAAGATAGCATATTCCCACCTGAATATTTTTAGGTTTTTTATAATCAGTGTATTGGGTGTGTTTTGGTCATCCAACATACAATTGGAATTCGATGTAATTCCCTATAAATTGGGGACTAGAGGGAAGATTATTCATTTGTGAATTCAAAAATCCATAGCTCTAATATTTTTCCTCTATAATTTTTAAAATTCAAAAAAATCATCCATATTGTATAATCGTGAGACCGTTTCGCAAGATCGGACCATAGGATCTATTTATTAAGTCTTCTTTGGGGGTAAATTTTTTACAGGATTGGTTCATGAGACATGACTTAACTTATAACTTGTTTGAATCAACCATGATGTTATATTTGTAATTATCTCGAAACTTTTCCATATTGTTGTCTTCCTGGTTCTATATGATTAGTTGGTTTGGTCACATGATCAATCGTCTATTATGTGAATCATTTGACCACACAAGGGTCATGCGCCCACGGGTTTTGTAACTGGTCGGACAATTGCAAGATGGACTTGGGTTATGTGGACCATTCAATATCCATGCGTTATGCAGTCTATGATACCTATATTACATCATAAACAGTTAATTCTCTTTTTTGTAATGGTATTAGTTTGATATTAATGGATTGGTGTCTTAATTTTGATTGGATTAGTGTTCATTTGACTTATACTTCTTTTTTTTTACAGTTGGCATCCAACTCTGGACTATTTTTCATTGCTTCTAGTCAAAGGGGAATAATATTTGTGAACCATAAAGGTAATGAATGATGTTGTGTGAATTCTAAAATTGATTTTTTGAAGAGTATTTTCTCATATGAATATCAAAACTATCCTTAATCACGCTGGCTTCCCAAATATAGATTTGGTCAACCGGATGATGTCGTCATTTATTCACCTTACAACAATGTTATATCGTGTTTGTTGTAAAATTACATTGATTGTATTCAAGTGAAAATTAATGGGGATGGAAATATTGTTGTAGCATAATCCTAGGGGTTATTCTATATGCTCATGAACTCCCCTATGGGTATAGACTGCTGCATTTTTTCACACAATCCCACTACTCAATGCTATTCAATCATATTCGTCTATTATTTAAAAGAATCAGGTAACAGATGGATCTCTATGTGGGACATGTTCCCAGGAAGAAATATTTATAATCAATATTAATGGCCAATCATGGCTAGACATAGATGTTCTAAATTTGATTACTATATATAAACTCTCCATCTCTATAAAGTTGTATGGGTCTCTCATTTCATTATCATCTGTTAGATAGACCTTCTCAGAGAAAGGATTATTCATTAGTATCTTGGTTCCAATTCAATTCATCTTTCCTAGGGTGATGTAGGAATTAGCCTCCTGGATATCTATAGGCTGGGTGGGATATCCCCTCTAGGGAGAATGTATGAAAAATTATTTCATACTTTATATATATTATATGACCCTACAGAAACACTAGTTTTTGAAAGGGATATAAAAAAAATTATGAATTAATGTTAAAGGAATAAGATGGGTATATTCTCACTCATATCATTTAAATATAAGATCTATATTTTCAATTATTGTAGGAGATCATATACGACCACTATGATCCCTCACTGGTGCCCTTCCTGACAGGTATGAGACAATTCCATCTTATATTGAGAAAATAATATAAACTATATAGTATAACACTTATGGATACCATGTGGGGATAGATATATCCCTATAACATAGTGTTGTGGGTTTCATGGAAATTGTATTGAATTGGTATAATTTTACCTACTATTTATGTACGTCCAGAGTTATATTTGGCCCATTGGTAATACTAGCTTGATTGGAAGAGATGATGACTCTTAATCTAGTCTTGTCAAATCATGTATTCATATTACAACTCTATAGAAATATCTAATAGGGAGATATCACATTTAGAATTATTGGTCCATTCTAGATTTTCTTTTACTGAGAAGGGAAATATTTCAACAATTATATATACCACAAAATAACCTATATCCATGGAACCTCATTCCTCTCAAGGATACATAACACTTATGAGGTTCATGAAACACCATTATCTCATGCTGAGGTGGCTAACATGCGGATTCGGTCTAGTAATTTATATTTCATTACTTATCATACACCAAAAAGCTATTTACTATAAATATTAGTGGATTTGTTGATGAAACAACATAAAAATATCATTTCTGGATATTTTTCTCATGTCCATGGTGGATGTTCCAGTTATTTTCAGGTCATATACCCTATATCAGTTAACTATCTAAATTAGTTGTATCCAAAGGGTTCCCCCCTCCCATCAGCTATTATATGGGGAGAGAAAAATCTAGGGAATGGCTTTTAATTTTGACATATAATGGAAAGTAAGGATACCAATTCTAATATTATCCTTTCACCTATTTCTAGTTTGGTCTTATTATCATATGATTATACCCGAAACTTTATATAATCCTACATAGTTGGTGTGGGGAAAAGTATCATCCATCAAGTGGAAAAACCATTCTCCTCATTGATCTATGGTTTTTTGAAATGATGGAGTCAATTCAAGAAATGGGAGAGGCTTCAAGTAAGATTCCTCATCATAATTATGACCATTACATTAGTGGGGTAGGATTGATTTGGGATATTGGAACATAAAAAATTTATTATTTTGAGAGAAGTGTATATGGGGATTCATCTTATACCCCCTCTTTATCAGACCATCAAGTTGTTCCCTCTTCCAACATACCAATTCCAGTAGGCACAAAGGATCATTCATGTTTTAGGATAATCTAGTAGAAAATCCATACATTGAGCATTGATAATACCTTGGAAACATTTCATGTTCAAAATTATTTACTATATAGTCTCTTTCATGATTCAGGGGTGGTTGTATTTGACTACAAGAAATTAGATGAAATCACATGTAAAAGCATCCTAACATGGATAGAGTTAGCTACTCATAATAGGTTATTACACGATCTCAATAGAAGGTCTCCCCAAGCTAATAAAATTAGGGTTGCTTTAGAGGTGCTGGTATAGATTCAATATCTAATATCTAAGTAGAAAATCCATATTTATTTCTTGACTGAACTAATAGAGAGGAATGAGGAGATAATATCCCTCTCAAGGAATGGTCATTTAGAGTAATCCTCTTCATTATAAACTACTCGGAAATGATTTAAGGAGATATCTATTCGTATCAAGACTCTTCGCCCAGTATATGCAGTGGAAGAAGCAGAGAGGGTGGCACATTTGTGGTTAATCTAATTTTCTCATTAGACTCTTGTTGATTTAAAAAATTGAGAAGATCAAATCCTAATATATTCTAATCATAATTTTTTTGATGAAATTCTTGGAGAGAATAAAAATGTGGAGGTTTCTCATATTTTAATCTATCAATGAATAGATATTTTGAACTTAATCTTTCATTTTCCAGTTTTCCATCATTCATGATGAAGAATATATTTTATTTATCTGATGTTGCATAGATCATCAATAGTAACCATACATCGTATAATATTAGGTTACTGGATTTGAATGCTTAAACTATAATGTATTTTTCTTGAGAAATGATCATGAATTTCCACTAACATGAGATTACTTATTGAAGTATATACTCCATCTATCTTGATATTACATGATTTAAAAAAATATAATTTATTAAAAAAAATTGTCATTGAGGAATAATTCTCTATCTTTGGATTAAGTCAGTGGGATTAGCGAGCATATGTTGATTTTTTATAAGGCCATATTGTGATTCACATAATCATTGAATCTCTTCCTTTTATATTTAAATAACTTTTTCTTATGATTCATATTATGGAAGTCTTAGATAGAATGGGCTTAGATTTTATTTACGATTCCATTATCGGGTTTTCATCACGGAGATCATTATGCATCATTTATCTTCGATATTTTATGTTCTTAAAAACTAGAAAAGTAATATTGTTTAATTTATAGTAATATAGCGTAGAAATTTTATTGATCTTATTTAGGGTCTTCTAGCTCAGACCTAAAATTGTAATATTTTTTGTTCTGCTGGCATAACCCATTTATTTCTATTGTTTGGGGTCTTCAAGATCAGACTTTATAATACTATAGTTTAGAGTCTTTTGGATTAGACCTTCTATTGTTGTATATTATGGTCATCTGGTATAGAAATTCTATTACAGTAGTTTAGGGTCTTCTGTCTTGGACGATCTATTAAAATAATTTAGGTTCTACTAAATCAGTCATTCAGTTGTTGTAGTTTAAGGTAATATGGATCAAACCATTGAGATTCCATGATGTTTAATGTATTTAAATAAGGAAATTATTCATACATATAGAATTTGGGGAATTCATTACAATTATGACCCAAAATACCCAAATTTTATGAATTCTTCCATGTAGTTTCTATAGATCATGATGATTGGAGTTCCTTTCTTTCAAGGAGAAGATACCTCGGGTTAGTAGGTTCAAGAACGTATACATCGATATCATTGTCAAACAGAGGTGTCAGCACTCTTTTCCATGAGATGTGAAAGATTTAAGGAGTATTGTTTGTTGTTTGAAAAAATAATAGGGAAGTTGAATCCACCAGGATAGTTGGAATATGGGTGGTTTAAATGATGTGTCATGGAGATTGAATTAGTGAATCATGGAATGGGGAATATATAACGGGGGAGTCCCAAAACACACTATATTTTTTAGTTACTTCATGATGTCACTGGGGATGATAAGTATTGGACAACCTTTAATATATGTAGGATATTCCTATAATTGGTTGTTGAAAAACATTATCCATGATTCCATATGTCTTACATCCATGATTATGTAGTGTTGTTCCCCACTCGTTTCCGTAGGCCATCAATGATTTTCAAATACTCAAACATCTTGATGAATAAGTTGGGTATAGAAGAAAATATATATAAGAAGATTTAAGAAACCTTGGGGGAATTTATCTTTTTTTGGAATGCTCGGGACCTATTCCATGTGGTTTTGAGTCAGGTGGTACAGGCCATAAAAATGTTTGGGAATGGATCGTTACATTCCTTCATTGATAAAGGTTACAATACATGGTGGTGTAACATCAATTATGTCGAATCATGTAACACCCCATAATGATAAAGGGTTAAATGAATAAATGATATGAATCATGTCAATAAGATGCACCTTCCTTTCGGGAGCCTACCAGATTAGAATTCCATAGTTATGCGTGTTTGGCCTAGAGTTGTGATCAGGATGAGTGACCTTCTAGGAAGTTTCTTAGGGTGTGTGTGAGTGAGGAAAAAGAACCCTATAAACAACATTTGTTGGCCTATGGGAATATCTATTAGTTAGATGACTTGTACAGGCATGTGGGTGGGTCCCAGGGTGGGGACCACGCGTCTTTGGGGAAATTGGTGGTACCTGGAGGGCCAAGACCTGACGTCCTTGTTAAGGTGGGATGTCTTTGTAATCAATGGTACCAAATTATCACATATGGTATCAGAGGTGGTACCCATCATTAAGTGTGGTGCACTTCCTAGGTTGAGATATAGGGCCCACAATGAGGATGTTGTGCTCAAAATGGGGGGTGAATGTAACACCCCAAAATGATAAAGGGTTAAATAACTAAAAGATATGACTCATTTCAACAAGGTGCGCCTTTCTTTTGAGAGACTACCAGATTAGAACACAACAGTTAAGCATGCTTGGCCTGGAGTAGTGATCAAGAGTGGTGAATCTAAAGGTGGGTGAATGTAAAACCCTATAGTGATAAACAATTTAATGACTAAATGGTAGGACTAATTTAAACAAGGTGCACCTTTCTTTCAAGAGCCTATTAGATTAGAATTCCATAGTTAAGCATGCTTGGCCTAGAGTAGTGATCTATACGACTCCTGGATGGGTGAATGTAACACCCCTTAATGATAAATTGTTAAATGACTAAATGATATGACTAATTGCAACAAGGTGAACCTTCCATTCAAAAGCCTATCTGATTAGAATTCTACAGTTAAGTGTGCTTGACCTAGAGTAGTGATCAGGATGGGTGACCTTCTAGGATGTTTCTCAGGGTGGGTGTGAGTGAGGAAAAGGCACACTTAAAAGGACATGTGTTGGCTTGTGGGGAAATTCATTTTTTAGATGACTCGTAGGGGCCCGTGGGTGGGCCCTAGGGTGGGGACCAAGGGGGGCCTTCCTAGAATCCTATGCTAAATTCATAGGATCCATCTCCCATTACCTATATTCTATGGGGGATATCATTGTGAAGAGAATCCCAAGGTCCATGAGGTTCCAAGATAAGGATTTCAAATTAGTGAATTGGTTCTGTCAACTCAAACTTCAATGGTACATAGGTGGATTATGAGAATTTAAAAATTCAAGAAGGGTTTGAGGAACCAAAATATTTTTTTCTTTTTACAAAACATTTTTTTAGGGTGAGTATTTGTAAAAAATCATTACTCTAGATTTTTCCTAGACCAAGGGTCTAGATGAGAAAAGATTGGATTTTACTATAGCATGAAATCGATCCCTATGAGATTCATTCATTTTTCTTTTATTCTATATATTTTCCTAAATTATAATGATTAAGTTTTTAGATAGAAGAGATTTAACATTTTATTAGGCCACCCATTTCGGGATTTCGTCCTAAAATGTTTTTTGTCTCATTCACTAGTTGTTTAGGGTCATGTGATTTGATCTGTTTTGAGGATAGAGTTTAAGGTCATTCAACATGGAACAAAGTGCATACAGTTTTAGTTCATGATGTACATTGACCTAATATGATGGGAATGTTACACAATGGAATAAATAGGTTACCTATACTCAATAGTTATCCAAATATCCTTCTAATAAGTGTATGAAAATGTTGTGAATCGTTTCTTGAGGATTTTATGTCATGGGTAGTGATATTAGAAAATCATGTCAGGCATGACCCCAAATACTCTCAGGTAATGAGATCTTCCACATTGTTATCAAGCTTACAAGAATCATATATCCATTCATATAGGTCTAAGATGTCTCTGATTGGAAGATATAATCCATTTTCCATCTATTGAATGGTATAATAGATCAGTCTATTTTTATTTCTAATGGCTCTGAATGGTTTGTCGAAACATAAGTCACTAAATAAATGATGTTTGATTTTTGAATTGAGAGGCTTAAAAGATGAAAGAATCGCCCCATTCACTATTTGACCGTGGGGCTTCCTAGAATCATACGCTCAATTCAATGGATCCATCTCATATTACCTATATTCTATAGGGGATATCATTGTGAAAATAATCCCAAGGTCCATGAGGTTCTTAGATAAGGATTTCAAATGAGGTAATTGGTTATGTCAACTCAAACTTCAATAATACATAGGTGGATTATGAGAATTTAAATATTCAATAAAGATTTAAGCAACATAAATGTAGTTTTTCTTCCTAGAGAACATTTTTCATGGTGAGGATATGTAAAAAATCATTACTCTAGCTTCTTCCAAGACCAAGGGTCTAGATGAGGAATGACTGGATTTTACTATGGCTTGAAATTGGTCAATAGGTGATTCATTCCTTTTTCATTTATATTATATATTTTCCAAAATTATAAATATGATGTTTTTAGAGAGAAGAGACGTAACATTTTATTAGGTCACCCATTGCGGGATTTCAATATAACATGTTTTGTGTGTCATTCAATAGTAGTTTAGGGTCATTAGATTTGATCTGTTTTGAGGCTAGCGTTTATGTTCATTCAAATTTGACCAAAGTGAAAACATTTTTAGTTCATGATTTACATTTTCCAAACATGATGGGAATTTTACACAAGGTAATAATTAGGACAACTATTCTAAATAGAGATCTAAAAATCCTTCTAATAAGTTTATGAAAACGTTGTAAATCATTTCTTGAGGATCCCATTCCATGGGTAGTGATATCATAAAATCATGTCGGGGATGACCCCAAATAATCTCAGGTGATGAGATCTTCCACATTGAAGTCAATCTAATAAGAATCATTTTTCTATTCATATAGGGCCAAGATGTCTCTGGCTGGTAGATATAATCCATTTTCCATCTATTGAATGGTATAATAGATCAGCCTATTTTCCATTTCTAATGGCCATGAATGGTTTGTGGTCACCTATGGCACTAAATAATTAATGTGTGATTTTTGGATTGAGGGGCTTAAAATATAAAATAATTTCCCTTTCACTATTTGACTAGGTTCAGTCACTTGTGGTACTTTGATTAGTAATAATGATGGATAATAGACTGCCCAATTAAATTTAATGAAGTGGGGAAGTATTTGTTAAATATTCTGAATGTTGCAAGAGTTCAATACTTTCTATGCAACTTAACATAATTTGGTGAGTACATATTTTTTTCATATAGTTTAACCTAATTATATATGGATGTACCGAATAAAACTAAAAATTATGAAAGATTTAATTGATGGAAATTTTCATTTTCCTGGAGTAGTGATCAAGATGGGAGACCATCTAGGAAATATCTCAGGTTGTGTGTGAGTGAGGACAAATCACAATGGAAAGGACATGTGTTGGCCTATGGGGACAATCATTAGTTAGATGACCCATACAGGCATGTGGGCGGGCCCGAGAGTGAGGACCATGGGGGCCTTACTATAATCCTATGCTCAATTAAGATGATCCATCTTCTATTACCTATATTCCATGGGGGATATCATTGTGAAAATAATCATAAGGTCCATGAGGTTCCAAGATAAGAATTTAAAATTAGAGAATAGGTTCTGTCAACTCAAACATAAATGGTACATGGGTGTATTATGTGAATTTAAATATTCATGAAGGGTTTGAGTAACCTAAATGTTTTTTTTCACCCCAGAGAACATGTTTTCCTGGTGAGGATATGTAAAACATCATTACTCTAACTTTTTCCTAGGCAAAGGTTTTAGATGAGAAAATATTGGATTTTACTAAGGCTTGAAATTGGGCCGTATGAGATTCATTCCTTTTTTATTTATAATCTATATTTTCCTAAATTCTAAAGATGGATTGTTTAGAGATAAGAGACTTACCATTTTATTAGGCCACCCTTTTTGGGATTTCAACCTAACATGTTTATTGTCTCATTCACTAGTATTTTAGGGTCTTGAGATTTGATCTGTTTTGAGGCTAGAGTATGAGTTCGTTCATATTTAACAAAAGTACATACATTTTTAGTTCATGACGCACATGCACGTGAGTGGGCCCCATGGTGGGGACTAAGGGGGGCCTTCCTCGAATCCTATTATCAATTCAGAGGATCCATATTCTATTACCTATATTCGTTGGGGGATATCATTGTGAAAAGAATCCCAAGGTCTATGAGGTTCCAGGATAAGTATTTCAAATTATGGAATTGGTTGTGTCAACTAATACTTTAATGGTACATAGGTGGATTATGAGAATTTAACTATTAGAGAAGGGTTAGAGGAACCTAAATATTGTTTTTCTTCAAAGAGAACATGTTTTCATGGTGAGTATATATAAAAAAATCATTACTCTATCTTTTTACTAGACCAAGGTTCTAGACGAGAAAAGATTTGATTTTACTATGGCTTGAAATTGGTTTCTATAAGATTCATTCCTTTTTTATTTATACTTTGTATTTTATTAAATTCTAATGATGATATGTTCCGAGATAAGAGACTAAACATTTTTTTAGGCCACCCTTTACTGGATTTCATCCTAACATGTTTTGTGTCTCATTCACATGTAGTTTAGGGTCTTGAGATTTGATCTGTTTTGAGGCTATAGTTTAAGGTCGTTCCACTTTGACCGAAGTGTATACAGTTTTAGTTCATGACGTAAATTAATCTAATTTCATGGGAATTTTACACAAGGGAATAATTAGGATACTTATTCTCAATATAGATCCAATGATCCTTCTAATAAGTGCATGAAAATGTTGTAAATTATTTATTGAGGATCCCATGTCAGGGGTAGTAATATCATGAAATCATGTTGGAGATGACCCCAAATACTCTCAGGTGACGAGATCTTCTACAGTGACTTCAAGATTACAAGAATCATAGATCCATTCATATAGGGCCAAGATGTATCTGGTTGGTAGATATAAGCAATTTTCCATCAATTGAATGGTATATTAGATCAGCCTATTTTACTTTCTAATGTCCGTGAATGGTTTGTCAAATCCTAAGCAACTACATAAATGATGTGTTATTTTGGGATTTAGAGGATTAAAAGACGAAAGAATCACCCCATTCACTGTTTGACCAAGGTCAGTCACTTGTGGTACATTGATTAGGAATAATGATGGGTTATGGACTGCACAATTAAATTTAAGGAAGTGGGGAAGTATTTATTAAATAGACTGAATGTTTTGTGAGTTGGATACTTTCATTTAATCTTAATGTAATGTGGTGAGTACCTATTTTGTTCTTATAGTTTATCATCATTATATATGTATGTACCAAATGACATTAAAAATTATGAAAGATTTAATTGATTGAAATTTTCATTGGTCAGAAAATTTTAAATCAGGGACTATCATTTAATCGTTCAAAGTATTATTGGGGGTAGTCGTATTACAGATCCCTTCATAGTTAAATATTTCATGTGATAAAGAGAGACCTATATAGAAATAAATCATGTGTAGGAAAAATAATGTTGTATGACTCAGACCTCTTTGAAAAGAGGTATATGTTTTTCTATTATCTTACACTTTAATGTCTTCCGTCTTGGAAATTTACTGCATAGTTATGGACTATATGTAGTTGGTTGTGCATTTTAAAATTTTATATGTTGTGGATAACCCCAGGATTTATGATTTTGATGTCCCTATATGTCCTATGATGGTAGGAATAAGGATGTACATAGTTTTTTCATAAAATCTCTCTATGAAAGTCAACCCATAGGTAGGGAGGGGGAATTCACATATTCATTGTTGTATATGGGCCCTGTATTGGAGTTTTTGATGTCACTATGTATCTCATGATGATCATAATAAGGATAATAATAGTTCTTGAATGGGAAACACCCTTTGTAGGTTTAGCCCATACATAGTGTGGGGGGGGGGGTCCAATCTATTATTATTGTTGGTCTAGTGATTTATGATATGAGTGTCGCTATCTATCCATTCATGATCGGAATCAATTAATACATAGTTATTGAGAAACAATGCAGTTTAATGTCATGTGGAATGTTTGTAGACTCCCATGTGTGAACATGGAATGTTATGGTAGGGACAATGAATGGGATTATGGGATTCACTACATATCCTTTGATGGTAGTAATGAAGAAACATATAGTTAAAAATTGAAAACTATCCATGATGTCCTGATGCATATGCATAGAAGATTTTTTTTCATTTATTATAGTTTTATAAAATGAGATTGAAGATTTTAGGGTCACTGCATATTTTATAATGAGAAGAATCAAGACCCATGTAGTTCTTAATGGGGGTTGGGTGAAAGAACAATACCAATGATATGTTGTACCTCTCGTACCCCTCGTGGTTTGATTTTCATGATCACAATCACCCTATTATTTATCTAATCCTCTTTCAAGTGTTTTTGGATGATATGAATCTTTTTAGGTGGGCAAGGAGTTCGGCCAAGAAAGCAAGGAAGCAAAAATGGACTCTCAGAGTCCACCGGCCAACCGGTGGCTTCACCACCGGCCAGCCGATGGAACCTAGACCGAAGGCTGAGCCACTGCCTCAGCACCGGCCAACCGGTGGCCTCCTCACCGGTCAGCCGGTGGAGTCTGGACAGAAACTTCCTCCCATCTCCAAGGCACCGTCCAACCGGTGGCCCTGTACCGGTCAGCCGGTGGAGGCAGTCAAACTAGTCGTTGGGCTTTTGACCAGCTTGTCCACTTGCCTCCCAACGGCTCCGAAGCCCTTTCCAACGGCTCCGAAGACTCCCTAAGGCCATTTGAGGGTTCCCCCTCTATAAATAAAGGACCTTGATCCCCCAGAAGCCTAAGGAACAACGTCGGAACAATTGTGAAGCCAACAGACACATTTCTCATCATTTGACGAACATCTGGCGGATTGCTCCAAGGGAACCCCAATTGCTCCAACACAATTCCACATCCAAGGAGCATCACCAAAGAAGCTTGGGAGTGCACGTCTTCAACTCCAATTATCCATTGGCGCCCAAGGCTTCTCCAAATACGGTTTTTATTGTTTATTCATTTTGAGCTTAAATTTGGGTTTGTGCCTACAAACCCCAACTCTTTCTCTCATCCTTTCTTTTGGGTTTTCACATCACCTTTAAGGTGTGAAGAGGTTAGTCAAGCCTTACCTTTCAAAAGGCTTGAATCAAAGGTGAGCTAGCCTTCACCTCTAAGAAGGCTAGTGGGTTCTTGCTCAACCATTGAAAGCAAGTGGGTTCTTGCATAACCATTAAAAGCAAGCTGTAATAGGTGAGCTAGCCTTCACCTGTAAAAAGGCTAGTGGGTTTCTTGCTACAACCATTGAAAAGCAAGCGGTAGAATCTCTCAACGGTTGAGTTGGGAGCGGAGACGTAGGCCGGGTTTTTGGCCGAACTCCGTTATCAATTCTTGTGTCTTGCCTCTTTATTTCCGCTGCACTTTCACATTGATTTTTAATTTGTTAATCATTTTTTAAAAGGCAATTCACCCCCCCTCTTGCCATCACCTCCCTTCTTTCTCTGCCCAACAATTGGTATCAAAGGCAAAATTTGAGTAATACCCTAACCGGTTTCAAATTCAAGATCCATTGTGATGGAATCAACCTCTTTCGCCCCCGAAGGCTTTTCTTTGGGTCGTGCTCCATTTTTTGATGGAACCGACTATACTTATTGGAAAACCCGCATGACCACTTTTCTTAGAAGTATAGGTTATCCCATTTATAAAATTATCATGCAAGGTTACACTCTCTCTTCCCCCGATGAATCCAAATGGACTCAAGCCGACATTAAAAATTTCGAGCTTGATGGAAAAGCCATGAACGCTCTACATTGCGGCCTTGACCGAAATGAGTTCAATCGAGTTTCCACATGCACTACATCACATGAAATCTGGAAACTATTGGAGGTTACCCATGAGGGGACCAACAAAGTCAAGGATACTCGATTAGATATGTTTCGTCAAGATTTTGAATCATTCTCCATGCATCCAAATGAATCTATTTCTGAAATGTTTACTCGTTTTACTGATGTTTGCAATGGTAGAAAATCTCTTGGAGATAATATTTCTGCAGAAACCATGGTCAAGAAGATCCTATGGATCCTACCAAGCTCATGGGCTCCAAAAGTTACGGCTATCCAAGAAGCAAAGGACATCAAGAACATGCCGGTCGAAGAGCTCATTGGATCTCTCATGACCTATGAGATCACCATGAGGAGGCAAGCTGAAAAGGAAGGAAAACCAATCAAAACTCCAAAGAACATCGCCTTCAAGGTACAAAAAGAAGAAAGCTCATCCTCCTCCTCATCTTCTTCCTCTTCAAGCGGTGATTCCGAAATGGAGAATCTTGCCCGCAAGATGCACAAGTTTATGAAGAAGCACAAGAAGAAGAAATCCCGCAAGGCTCGCAAGGAAAAACACGACGAAAAATCCGAGCCTAAGGTAACATGCTATGGGTGTGGAGAGAAGGGCCATTACAAGCCCGATTGCCCACTCAACAAGAAAAAGGCCAAGAAAAAGGAGAAGAAGAAGGCATTCAAGGCCACATGGAGTGATAGCTCCTCATCCTCCTCCTCCTCCTCGAGCGACAACGGTAACAAATGCCTAATGGCATTCCATGAGGTAACATCTTCCGACTCCTCATCCTCTAGTTCTTCAAATTCTTTTAATAATCTATCTTATGAGGATCTCCAACATGCGCGAGACCAATTGGAGGAAGGTTTTCACGATCTTTCTTCCAAATTTGTTGCTTTAAAAAAAATTCAAAAAACTCTCTTCCGAAAAAGAACAACTTCTCAAAGAAAAGGAAGAGTTGACCCTCAAAATCCAAAACTTTCCTGATGTTGATTCCATGGAATCAACCATCAAAGATCTAAGGGAATCCCTAGCTAAGTTCACCCAAGGGGAACAAAATTTGACCAAACTCCTAGGTTCCCAACGTGTTTCTAGAACCACCCAAGGGCTTGGCTATTCCAGGCAAGCCTCCTCTTCCCATGCACCTACTATTTTTGTAAGGGGGAGCTCTCAAAACAAATTTTTCAATTATTGTAAAAAACCCGGGCACTTAATTTTTGAGTGCAATTGCAAAAATGCCCGGTATGGCCGTCCCAAAACCATTTTCTTAAATGATGAATTTTTTAGGAGAAGACCCGCCACTAGACAAGTATGGATTGAAAAATCCCTATTAGCGAGTCTCTCCGGCCCAAAATTTATTTCGGTTTCAAAAACCTCTCCCCGGTGATTTGTTGTTTTTATTTAGGGGGAGTTAAGTTTGTTTAAGCCTTTTTGTTTTATTCAAACTTCTAATTTCAACTCTTGGCATCAAATTTTTCAATTCCAAATTTGAAATTTTTTTTCTTTTCAAAATTTCAATTCAAACTGTTATTCAATTTTTTGATTCAAAATTTCAAAAATTTCAATTGGTTTAAAATCTCCATTTCCCTCAATCAAGTTTTATGCCCCGTGCTATTTTGATAATCACAAAGGGGGAGAAATTCTTGATTGATTGGGGGAGAAAGCTTTCTCTCATGCATTGCTTGTTTTCATTTTATCCTTTAAAGCATGCCTATCTTTTTAGTATTTTACATTGCTTGTTTTGGTGATTGTGATCATCAAAATAGGGGGAGATTGTTGTACCTCTCGTACCCCTCGTGGTTTGATTTTCATGATCACAATCACCCTCTTATTTATCTAATCCTCTTTCAAGTGTTTTTGGATGATAGGAATCTTTTTAGGTGGGTAAGGAGTTCGGCCGAGAAAGCAAGGAAGCAAAAATGGACTCTCAGAGTCCACCGGCCAACCGGTGGCTTCACCACCGGCCAGCCGATGGAACCCAGACCGAAGGATGAGCCACTGCCTTAGCACCGGCCAACCGGTGGCCTCAGCACCGGCCAACCAGTGGAACCCAGCAGAATAGTGTTAGCTACTGTCTTGCCACCGGCCAACCGGTGGCCTCCTCACCGGTCAGCCGGTGGAGTCTGGACAGAAGCTTCCTCCCATCTCCAAGGCACCGGCCAACCGGTGGCCCTGTACCGGTCAGCCGGTGGAGGCAGTCAAACTAGCCGTTGGGCTTTTGACCAGCCTGTCCACTTGCCTCCCAACGGCTCCGAAGCCCTTTCCAACGGCTCCGAAGACTCCCTAAGGCCATTTGAGGGTTCCCCCTCTATAAATAAAGGACCGTGATCCCCCGGAAGCCTAAGGAACAACGTCGGAAAAATTGTGAAGCCAACGGACACATTTCTCATCATTTGGCGAACATCCGACGGATTGCCCCAAGGGAACCCCAATTGCACCAACACAATTCCACATCCAAGGAGCATCACCAAAGATGCTTGGGAGTGCACGTCTTCAACTCCAATTATCCATTGGCGCCCAAGGCTTCTCCAAATACGGTTTTTATTGTTTATTCATTTTGAGCTTAAATTTGGGTTTGTGCCTACAAACCCCAACTCTTTCTCTCATCCTTTCTTTTGGGTTTTCACATCACCTTTAAGGTGTGAAGAGGTTAGTCAAGCCTTACCATTCAAAAGGCTTGAATCAAAGGTGAGCTAGCCTTCACCTGTAAGAAGGCTAGTGGGTTCTTGCTCAACCATTGAAAGCAAGTGGGTTCTTGCATAACCATTAAAATCAAGCTGTAATAGGTGAGCTAGCCTTCACCTGTAAAAAGGCTAGTGGGTTTCTTGCTACAACCATTGAAAAGAAAGCGGTATAATCTCTCAACGGTTGAGTTGGGAGCGGAGACGTAGGCCGGGTTTTTGGCCGAACTCCGTTATCAATTCTTGTGTCTTGCCTCTTTATTTCCGCTGCACTTTCACTATGATTTTTAATTTGTTAATCATTTTTTAAAAGACAATTCACCCCCTCTTGCCATCACCTCCATTCTTTCTCTGCCCAACATGATAGTGGTTCTCTCAGGTGAGGTCCTCAATGATGCGAATTTTAGTGTCATGATAATTTCATCAACCATGAAATTAATTTCATACTACAAAGAAACACAGTGTGAATTTTAAGGTCATGTGTTCTAGATCATGTTAATCCTTTCAGTAGATGAAATGCATTGATCAGTTTATCATTCCCCTACCAAAATTTATAATCTTAGATATTCTATTCTTGGAGTGAAAAACATGTAATGGGAAAGGTTAACCTCATGAAATAGAGGAAATTAGAGAGGGGGAAGGAGAATTTTTTATCATGTTATGGCTAGGACAACATATAGGATCTTAGAGTCCCTACGTATCTCAATAGAATGAGTATCAAGATTTTATATAGTTCTAGAAGACACATGAAATTAATTATCATGTGGTGAGGATATCAACCATGAAATTTAATGCCTTTCAATGAGGAGGTGGGTCACCTGAAATGGAATAAGAAAAATATTGGGTATCCACTCAGTTTTACATTAGGTCATAAGAATTAATTATGTGCAGTTTAATGTCATATAGTTATGACATGTTCCAAATAGTTTTATCTCATATATTTAGGAAATGTTTTTACAATTTATCATCATGCGATTGGGATGAAGGACACTTAATAGAAGCTAATAAAATTATTTATTAGGAATCCTCACATTATTGAGGGTTATATTTATTCCCCATATATATTATCAAATGATCAAGATCAGTTGTGAAAGACCTTATGTATTATATAAATTAATTCTCATTTGGATTATAACTTTAGAGAATTCATTCCTAGTATCATGTGGTTTTGGAGATCCAATATCTATTCCCCTGAAGGGGTGAACATAAAGGATCCTTTTCATTGATTCTTAGTGTTATCTGAATATAATTCACATCATGGTTTTTCAATGTACACAACCTATTATCTTATATCCATTCCAATTAAAAAAGACTTTTTAAAATTTTCATCATAGGAGAGATATCCAAATAAATTTGTTTTATGCAAGGGAAAGCTGATGTCTTGGGTAAGACTAAAATGGATCTATGTACCAATTAATATGATGTTTTTTATATAGTAGTGTGTGGGGGGGGGGGGTATGGTAGTCCCATAAAACATTAAGGAGCTTGTGCGACAAGGACTTATTTTCATTTTCACCATGTTTTGGATTATATTTGGAAGAGTATTATTGAAGGCATAAATCTCTCTATTTGTTTCATAATAATTTCATAATGAGTGATTGGGATCAATGTTGTAATCCTTGTCTAATTTCTGTAATTATGTATAACCGAAGATGCTACCATTATCTATCAATATCATGGGAGGGACACTTAACATGGTGAATATTTGGCACATCATAAAGTTAATGATAATATTTATACTAACATCATTGATCGGTATATACTCATCCCATTGAGAAAATAAGTCAGTTGCAGTAAGAATTTATTTGAGAAACATTGGTTTGACTAAGGGTTATGGCCCCAAAACATACATTCCACGTATGAAAAAAAACAATAATATTGTGATGTATTTTGAAATTTTAGGGTTTGATTTAAGAAATTTGTATGAATATAGTAATGAATATATTTCTTATTGAATTCCATAATGCCACATTTAATATTTTTCTAGTAATAACCCAACCACCTGACTTTCTTGAAGAGAAATCTCTATAATTGATTATATCTTTAGGATAATTCATGTAATTAATCCATTGTGGTAGGTTTCTATCTTTCTACTATGCATAAAATGATGATTCCATAAAATCCTCATTTTATACAAATTTATTCTCATTTGGCCCATCCCAGAGGGTAAAGTTCACTGCTCAACACCGAATATGTTTTCTTCTGGATCAATAATTTCGGAGAGTTATATTTTAGAGATAATCAGTTAATAGATCCATCCATCAAGAGGTTTTTATTGGTTTATTATGGAATGGTATATTTTATACTAATTAATTTCATCCCTTTCAAATATTTTTATCAATGAGACTATCCTCTAGCATGTGGTGTAGAATATTGCTTCATGTTGATTGGGGTTACCCATGACTATGGATGTATTAGCTACTGCATCGACATGATCATTCTGTGATCAATTTACATGATTTTTTTTGTGATCAAAGTGGAACACTGAAATTAATCGTATAATGTTTTTCGTGAGTTGTTCTAGTAATTCCTTTTGATGGAATGTTCAACATTGATCTTTTTTGTCACTATATTTGAATCCTTTTTGATGTTTTTGGTATGATATTTTCTGCTATAATGATTTCTCTATGATAACGTTGAGAGCCTTATATTCTATCATATTATTAATGAAACCATTAGATAGTGATAATGATTTAGGGAAAATTTCTTTCTATAAAAAGAAAAATAAAATCCCCAAACCATCCTAATTGATATTTTGGGTTCTCAATATCATTTTAAAAAGACATCATGTGTTGTCATAAAAATAAATTCCCCAGGCCTAGGGAGTTTCATAGGAAAAGAAAACATCCTCTTTTAGAAGCTTAGTATCCACTTTTGTACTTTTTTGTGTGGGTTGTGCTCTGGGGAAATAAACCAGTGTCTTCCCTTTCACTAAAATATGTGAAAAAACTATTTGTAATTTTGTTATATAATTATATCCCAATGGGAAAAATACCATGTCAATAAGGGATAAATAATGATTTAATTTAGCTATTCAATACAGAAGACCAGGTGGAATTCACACTACTTCAATTAATGCCTAATATTTTACACAACAAGGATTAGTGTGAAAATGTTTTTATCAACTTCACAATATTGAGTCTCCATTCCATGAATATTTTAGATATGGTATTGGATATTTTTCTCATTTCCGAAAACATTTTTCTATGAATGGAGTGCTTCTAGTGAAAATTCCATGTTGGCCACTTATCGAATTAGTGTACTTCCATAAACTAGATACATCATGAATAATGGGTGGAGAAGGTACTATTTGAGACTCTCAAAGGCTTCCTGGAATTCACCGTAGCATCAATAGTAAATTACCTTCTTAATTATATAAGTTTTGGGATACATTTCATGGATATTTCAGCTATGAAACATCAAATATTGTTTTGGTTCCCTTAGACCCCCCTAATTATTTGATATTCGGAGGTGGTATAATTGATAGGATTACACAGGTCAGGTCAGGTTCAACCTCAATACCATAGTAGAACGCCAAAAAACCATGGAATATCTAAATCATCACTATGAAAGTGAATTTTAGTTTATTTATCTTTACGAAATGTTCTCTCAACTTTTCAGATTCTGTTCGATGATCTATGATGTGACTGCACCAAGGATTAGATTTGACCAGAAATTCATCAATGTAAAATTTGAATATTTATGCCAAGTAGTGTTAAAGGATATGATGCATCATGTTTTGATAGTTATTTGTTGCATTATATAATCCAAAGTGTATGAATTTATAGAAAAATATACCATGGGATGATCGGAAGTAAGTGGTTTCCTCGTCTTTAGTTTCCTTCTTTATCTGATTTTACCCTGAAATAAATTCTCGAAAAGAAGGGACATGAAATACACTATTTTCATCAATCAATATTTACATGACCGTTAAATTTAAATCATCATTTGACTTGTGTCAATTAAGTTATCCAAAATCTTTTCATAAATTAATATATCCATTATTGATTCATGAAAAATATTATAAAGGAAATCAATCTTGGGTATTTCACATGTTAGAAAAATTGGTCTTTGTTTAATTTCTCAAATTCCACCTCTACATTAGTAGTATGAGAGGGGTGAATCCTTCATAATTATTTCTAGAAACCTCGATGATCATCATATATACCAAGATGGTGGATATCCAAATATCAATTTTTCTTTAGAAATGCAATATAAATCACTTGATCCTTGAGTTTCATGGGGGAATTGATCAGTACAGGTCACTAGTATTCTTCCATTCCGAGATATATATGTCTGATCTAATAAATGTTCATGGATATACCTTCCCTAAATACTGGTGGGGAATTCTGGATTTAATCATTGTTTTTTTCAACTTCGAGTCTATAGATGAATTTTCAGAAGTAGATGGAAATATGAGGGAATCTTTATCAGTATTAGGGCGAGTAAGTCCATGATAAAATGCATTGTAATCCCCTACTATCAGATTCATTTAAGAGATATTAAATTTATTATTTTCATTTACACTATCACTATATAATTAAGGGGAATGAAAATCTAAGATCATGTTTATATATTAAATATAATTTATCAGTATCAAATAATCATTGTCAAGCATACTCAATGGATTTTATGCGGTGTTCCCCAAGAAATTGGGTGATAAAACTTTTATATTTTTATCCACCATTTGTTGTTTGACTTAATTTTTATAGATCTATCCTCATCATATGTGTCTTCACATTTTCCGAAGGGGGAACTATCACTATATAGTATATTGTCCCTTCCATCAAAATGATATTTCAAACACTAATTGAATGTTGACGGTATATCCACAAGATGTTGGAACTAGGTCCTTTTATGTTGGAAATTATATTCTATATCATGATGGATAACCATTAAAGTAGTGTTATATGTGAGATCCCGAAACAATGTTTTGATCTTGATCTTCCAAATAGTTCATTTATCTGAATTTTCATACCCTATAATTGTAATTTTTTGAGAATAATATCCCTTATTATATCATAAACATTTAAGGGTATGAATAAAGATTATAATGAAACCCCAAAAAAAATTAGTCAAATACCTTTCAACATCAACTTTTTTGAGTCTCCCTAAAACATATCGGTGTATGATGTGTCCCTGGATGACCTCGAATTAATCATTCTCTATAAACAAGATGACGAAATATGATTCTCATATCATGGTTTTCCCTCAATAAATGTTTTTTTAAATTTTATTTTGAACTCCTATGGGATTTTGAGGATTTCAGTATGTGACTATATAATCTATTTTCAAATATTGAGTACATCTATGATATTGATTTTGGATAGGAAAACTGCCAGATGTTTTAGAATGTCATATTTTAGAGGGAAGAGGTCAGAACATCCTAAGGTGGTGTTTCTATAAAATATTTGGTATGTGTTCTAGGAAATATATCGTATATGGACATGGATCTAATGTACAGGTCATGTGAGTATCATCTTCCAGTGACATGGGTCATTAAAACCATCCTCATTATTGAGGTAATTAGAAATTAAATCCCTATTATACAATCAAAAAAGATGACTAGACTATGTTAAAACCCATAGGGTTCTGGAGAACATTCATGTTGGTATTGATCTCATTGGAAATATTTCCCACTATTTTTGCATCATATATATCCTTCATGTTGATGTGATTGAAATATTTGGTCTGACCGCATATGTGATGTACCATGTGTCTTTAAGTCTAGTGCATATGGAATCATATTCCTTTACTAGTTATGGGGAACGTATACTCGTAGGCATAATCATCATAATATAAATGGAATTTTATGTGTTTCGCATTAATAGAAACAAATATTATCTATTCATATGATGAGGATTCATTAGTTTGGGTGGTTCCCACACTTCAGATATTGTGGGTAATAATTCTGTAAGAGTTAGATCTTGAATTAGAAAGGGACTTAACTCTTCCCCTTCTATTACACCCTATTTCTGATGGTGATGTCCACCTTTTGGAGGAATATTTCATGTCACCTACCTATGTGGAAAAAACATTACCAAACAATAAAGATGTGTTTTAGGGTTTCAGGATCTCATGAAACTTTTTTTCTAATCATCCAGTGTCCTAGGTTGTACTTATTTCAATATCCTTCTTCTTCTTACTGGGAAATGATTAGATATATTTTCTATTCAGGGGAGTTATCTAAAATCATCTACCCAAAAGATACCGGGCTTTGGAGGATGTATTTGAATAAGAAGAATCCATTATATATTATGGCCAAGATTTCTATGGAATGGTAACTAATCACAATGATCAGTGGAGATGAACACATTGGGCTACCTGGTCCATGGAATCTTGAGTATGATGTTGTCCATGGCAATAAGGAAGTATCCAGAGACATGTTCATTTCTGAAAAAATATTCTATATTCATCTATTCCTCAAATCTTGAGTAACCATGTTCCCATTTTTCATCTGAACAATGGATATTTTATTATGTATACATATCTATAAGAGGAACTATGTTGCTTAAAACCTACCTAGGGTTTTTAATGGTAAACATTACTGGTTTGAGAGTAAAATCTATATTTTATTATTCTCTAACAATTTTTACCTATTATGAGGGAATGAGTCAATACATAGCTTTGGACTAATGAATTTTATCTTATATTTTTTTCTTCAATAAACACATTGAATCTACATGGGCACTTGAATGGGATCATAGGTCTATACATCTATAGTTGGATATTTTCATAATAGTTTTATCATAATTGCTCTTGAGGTAGGGGTATGTTGAGTACATACATTACATAATTCTATCTGGATATAAATTAGGAAAGTATATCATTTTTATCATTATAATTCCTCAGGTTGAAAATGTTCATTATTTGGTTTTGAGATGAAAAGGTAAATAAATTTATGTGAACTATCATCCCATCCTACAACATATCTTTTTGGAAGACTATTGAACTAGAAAAAATGTTATCTCTATCAGATTCTATAAAAAACACTATATCTTGGTCACCTCTGGTTGATCTCAGGGGCCCATCGTCAGACTTCACTGAAACATAAAGTGTGTGAGATGTTACTTTAGGACTCCCACAATGCTAATGGTTGATAAAGTAGGATTACAAAACTGGGTGGGGGAATGTGTTATCCACCCATTCAGGATACAAATTTCTCTTAGGCTACTATATTGAACATATACCTTCCATGGCTTATATTCAAGTAGATAGGAACTCGATGGAATATATATTTTCTGAAGGTAATTATATTTTAGTCACCTCCCATTATATGAAGAATTAAAGGCTTCATGAGGTGGCATTTTTTATTTCCCATTGATTTTCAATCCATGAAATGATTTAATGTTCACCCTAGAGAGGTATTTGCTATCATTGTAATGGATTAATGTCATGAATAAATTTTACATCCACATTTATTTAGATCATCTACATAGATTTGGATCATGCATGACTCTTAAATAGTGCACTTTATGTTAGATATTCTCTTTCCAGATGTGTTTTAGTAGGAATATTTTCCACTTCCTACAAAAAATACCCAAGGAGAATGTTTCCCAGTAGTATCTCCTCATTGAATTCTCTGAGATTTTTTATTTCATCCTCATACTGATTAAACTGATCCTCCATAAAAGGAAAACTAGATCTTCTTGGTGGTGAGTGGGGAATGAATGCTTCTTCTCCATTAACCTTAGAATTGTTTGGTCAAAATGGTAGAAACTAGAAATTTTGTGGTGCCACATTTTAGACTCTCTTTGGTTCCAGGTACATACGTCTTCAGTAGGTGAATAAAGATTCTTCACATGGGGTATATTTTCTATATTTTGTCCTTTTATATCTATTTAATGTTACACATTATGTGTTGTGCTGATAGTTAAGAAATTACTAGAGGAGTATCAAGAAATTGTAGTTTTTTCGTTAATCTCAATGCAATAGGATGATTGTACACTGCCTGTATTTGGGTCGTTTTTTGAATACTTTTCCACATTAGATCATTTTGGATTATGAAACCAACAAGATGTAATTAAATTTATCATATGTTTCTCCCATCTTAGATTATGAACAAGGACCTTGGGGAGAATTATGATCATTTTTTTCAAATATGCATCTAATAGCATGGGTTTTCCTTATGCTGGGAGGAATGGAGGTGATGTCGACCATTAATATTTAACTCATAAACTAGAGAAGACTTATTCTCTTTATGGTGGTGATGATGATGAATATCCAACATCCATATGGGATAGAAACTATCTTGGGCCAAAATTAGAAATGTTGGATCCTTTTGTTCAGGATCTACTGATTTTAGTCTTGGATTTTATAACTCTTCATATGTCTATTAAGATACTAGTTCCCCTAACCTATAATTCTAGAGTTGATCTAAAATAGATATGGTTTTCCCCATGTCTTTCTTAGGGGATTATTAACATGGTGCTGATGATGGAGGATAAATTCCCTCGGACCAGTGGGATGCGATTGATTTTCATGTTTTTAAGATATGTCTTGGATCCTCTCAGGTATTTATGATATCAGGGGTAAAGGTGGTGTTAAATATTACCCCACCCCAATAGTTTATGTTAACTCTTGTATGAATTATAGAGAGGTTATTACCATAACTTGTTTAAAATAGAAAAAATATGATTGGGTGAGAGATTAGTACAATTGAAGCCCGTGATGGGAGTGATTCTTAACCGGGGTTTTTCAGGTTGATTGGAAGATCAAATTCCATGTCTAAAATCCACTCTTATTACATTGAAGTTTTTAATTCAATGATCTATTAACCATCCTCTTCCTTATTTTTTGATTTCTTGGCATCGTTGAAATGGGGTAATTTCATTGTACTGATGGACTAGATCTTGTATTACACAATCGCCATTCTTCATTGAAATCCATGAAATTGACAGATTCTATATATAAGGGGATATTTTATTATATGGGAACAATTAAGTAAAACTCTACACACATTACCCATACTAAAAAGTAGATGCATGACAAGGATATGATGATTTGTTTCAAAATATTCATGATGTAATTGTGGAAATAGTGTTGTATATTTTCCTTTTGATTTTCTAGTGTTTGATAATGGTCCATGTATATGACAAACATGCTTTTTATGACACTCTTAAACATTATTTATTACATAAAAATTTTAACTTGATACAACATAAAATTTTGAGATATATAGTCTCTTTGGGGCGTAAGAACATTAAATAACAACTTAGAGAATAAAAAACAACATCTTTATTGAATACATCCTTTATTTGACAACTATATTTCCTCGTACATAGAATTTACTGGGATAACACGAGGGCATACATAAGAAAATGGGGAGGTATAAAGCCCATTAAGGGAGTGAAAAGGCATAAAATTAATAATACAAAACATTTTAGGAAATAATCATATAAATGGAGAATAATAGATACATTAACATAAAGGCGTAATATAACATGTTTATCATATCATGGAAATGTGGAAACAACACTTAACATGGTATTATCATGGGCCAAGGATCATTTTAAATATAGCATGACTAAACCCTCATTCCACTTGAATTTGAATGAGTCAAATCTCATTGAAATTGAATTATCATGAGGAATCCCTCATTGCACTTGACATATTGTGATACTAATCTTTACCCAATGCATTGGAGCGCTATCAGTGTTCACCCTTCTTAATCATTTCATTACATGCATAAGTTTGCCTCATCGATCATATAACATGAAATCATTCAACATAGTCATTTATTCTATGATAAAGTAATATGTAATAAATATATGGAACTATATAATCAATAAGTAAATGGAAAAAAAGGTTAATACCCTTGATAAATAAAGGGGCATGGTATTCACTACATAATGTCTTTGTCTTGGAAAATCGCGGTGTAATTTCGGCAGCATAACGTCATGACATAAGAATTCCTAAAAGTGGATTATGAGATATAAAGGGCTGTATCATCATATTTACATTAAATAGAGACTAATGGGTTCATATTTATACATTTTCCAACAAATATAATGGAATTTAGATTCATAATACAATAAATTTCTTGAATGTAAATGAGAAGAGATAAATTCCTTACAAAATTTTGACAGGGTAACATGTGTACATAGGAGGCATTAATGAGAGAGAAAGAGGTCTCTCATCATTAAAACATAAATAGGTATGTATGGTAGAGGTTCAAAACCATACCCCAACATTTACAATTGAAAATAAAATGGCAAAACAATATTAAGAAACTTGGATAAAATGAGAAAGGAAGAAATCCCTTACATGGAAGTGTGATTCCAAAGGCTTGGGAGAGGCATGAGAGAGGATTATATGGATCTTGGTGTGCCTTGTAAGGATTATATCAAGATGATTTCAGAGTTTTTTAGATATCCAAGGTTTTTTAGTGAAGAACAAGTGGGAGCTTGGGTGGGTTTATATAGGAAAATAGAGGGAATTCTTTATTATTTAGGTTTTGGACCCTACACATTAAACTAATCAAAACCACAAACCATCGAATGGTTTTTTCCCATGGTTTTTTCCAAATAGCAGTAAAAAGGAATATTTTATTAGTCCAATGATAGAACATCTTATAATATTATATTTTCTTATGTGATAGTGAGTCACACTCTCAAGAAAATCATTTTAAAAATATAAAATGTTTTATAAGTCTTGGAGGGTCCACTAAGGCTTTGTAAAATAAATCAAATAAACCTAAAATCACATTATTTTTATGTTTAAAAATATATTGTAATAACATAATTCTTATATTATTTTATTACATCACTATTGGGTCTTTATGATGTCAGAAAAGACATTATATTTTTAAATGATATTAAATTTTTTTTTAAAAAAATTTACTCTCTTAAAAAATTAGGAAAAATTCACCATTGGATTTTCGAAATCCTAATTCCAAAAATAATATTAATTTTATCTAAATAATTTTTTAGATATGTGAGTTTTTAGTTTTAAAATAAAACTCAACATTTACTGAAAATTCATGGATTTTGACAAAAACAACATTCAAATCATAATAAAAATTTCAATTGTATTCATAAAAATATATGATCATTTATATTTAAAAATTAATTTATTAATAATATTTTATTAAATATTATTTATTTATAAAATCCATTAATTCATCAAAATATATTTCTTAATTGAATATTAACTAAAAAAGTTCTATTTTTTCTTTAAAATTTATTTACAAAGTAACAATAATAAAAAGAATGTATATTATTTATCATATAAAAAAATAATTCACATAATAATAGTGGTGTGGTTTTGTTACATAACTCCTTATAACACACGTATATGATCTAAGGGTACGGTGTGTGATGGTGATAAACTCTTAGGGTGGCTCAGATAACATCACTTGGGTTGTAATCTCTATCAACATCAACATCTCTTGTAGGCAGTTCCGTTTGAGAATAATGTGTTGAAGATCATCTTGGTATTTGTCAAGAGAAAATCCCAATGAAGACACATTCATCCCGATGTCTAATAAATGGGCTTCATATGGGTAAATTCTACTGGATGATACCATCACTTCCTTTGTCTGGGTAAATTGGATTTGTTGAATCCCTATATTTATTGTAATCATGTGATCATTGTTCAATAGATATATTATCAATGGTAACTATTTTTAATGGTATTTTAAAATCTAAAAACTTAAAACCAAGGAAGATAATGTTTTATATAACCATTTTTTATAATAATACATTTAATTATATTAAGATTAATTTTCATTAATGAAATATTGGGTCGTTACAATATTCTGCCCATAAGAAATGTCACCCTAAAATTTTCTTTTTCCTACACTAAAATTGATACAGGTTACTATGCTTCATCACTTCCTTTGATTTCCACATTTCTTTTTTAATATTTTGGTTTCACCATAACACCTTGATGAGTGGCATTGTCTTATTTTGTAGAACTTTTTCCCTATGATCTTAGATCTTCACGTGCATATCTTCATAGGAGAGGTCATTCTCCAATGGTACCATCTCAAAAGGGATGATTTAACTCTCACTAAGCTTTCCCTTCTTCCCAAATATCATGACTCTCTTCCATGGTGATATTCATAGGAATACAATGTATCTAACATAAAAATCTAGGTCTTATTGAAAATTATCAGCATAGCTCTTATGTCGACTCTGATCAGTATTTATGTGATGTTGGATGGTCTTAACCTTCCCCGCCATTTCTTTGACTATTTCTAGACCTAGGTGTTTTCTCTCCCCAACTTCATCCCAACATGTTGGTGTTCCGCACCTCCTCCCATATAGGGCTTTATAAAGATCCATTTGGATGCTTGATTGGAAACTATTATAGTATGAAGACTCAACAAGAATAAGATATTGATCCTATACACCTTTTATGCCCATTGAGCATGCTCTCAACATTTCCTCAAGTGTTTTCATAATCCGCTCAGATTGGCCCTCAGTTTGTGGGTGATGAGCCATACTGAAGTTCAGCTCAATATCCAGAGCATTTTGAATACTCTTCCATAACATATAGTCGAATCATGGATCTCGATCAGATACAATCGATAGTGGTACTCCCTGTAAAATTAATAAATATCTGTTGTATATCCATGACATTTGATCCAATGAGAAATCTTCTTGAATTGAAATATAGTGTTCATTATTTTTAAGATGATCCACAACAACCCAGATAGAATTGTTTCCTTTGGATGTCTTCAGAATTCCTATGAAAAATACCACGGTGATGTTCTCCCTTTTCCATTTTGTAATGGGTAATGGATGCATCATCCCCTTATACTTATGCCTATCATCTTTCACTTGCTGAAATATCAGGCACTTTGATGTATTATTAGTGACCTCCTTCTTTATGTTGTCTCACCAATAATGATCTCGGATATCACGATACACCTTTGTGTTTCTTAGGTGGATGGAGAAATTTGAACTATGTACACCCTAAAAAAGTTCTTTCTTTTTCTTTGGATTTTATGGAACACATAGTCTTGACCCAATTCTCACAATTACTTCTTCATTAACATTGAACTCCTTGGATTTCCCTTTTATAATAGTTTCCACTTTCTTCTGAATTCCCACATTATCCTTTTTGAAAATCCTTTAAACTTTCGAAAAGAGATGTTTGAGAAATAATTTTTTAAAGGATTGATGATGTTACTTTATTTATGATTTCCATGTCCATATTCATCAAATATAAGAAGATTGGATCCATTACAATTATAATCTATGATAGAATCGTTGGGTCCTTTCTACATAGAGCATCTGCCACCTTGTTTTCTTTCCCAGGGTTGTAATCAATTGAGCAGTCATAGTCATTGATAATATCTAACAATCTTCATTGACACGTGTTCAACTCTTTCTATGTCACTATATACTTGAGGATTTTGTGGCCTGTATATATTTTACACTTCTCCCCAAAAAGGTAATGCTGCCAAATTCTTAAACTGAAGATCACATCAACCAACTCAAGATCATGCGTAAGACTGCCTTGAAAAGTAGGCAATGTAATTTCTCTTTTCTCCTCAAATTCCATCAAAGGGAGACTTATAAAATTTTCAAGATGAACATTCCAACAAACTTCAACATGTGATACATCAAATATAGACGTTTTTCCCAAAATATTTAATATCAATTATGTTGGGGAAACAATGTTCTTAGAAAACATAGAAGATATATAAATAGGACAGGAATTGAAATACATTATGAAATACAATACTTTGAATTAGTGGTTACATGAAATTAACTCATCATTATTCATCTTATTATAGGGATTCTCATGATCCCTTGATCAAGGATATTGTTGATGCTCTTCATGCTTCTCAGCACTTGCAATAGAGCATCGTCTTGGATAATGCCTAATTTCTCTACATTTATGGAATATAACCACGTAAGATGCCTTAGATGGATCTTTGTTTCCATATTCCACATTATCAATTATTTCATGGAAATTAGACACTTTATTCCCTTCCTTTCCACACTTAAATTATCTTCTAGTCCCATTGTGACATTTCCCTTGGTGCCTCTTTCTATATTTGTTGCATGAAGAAAATTGTGTCTTCTCTCCCTTATCACCTTTAACAGATGGACTTTCATAAGATGTCATTTCCTCTTCATTTATGTCCTTAGGAATGAAAAATATTACCAATTTCTAATCGCATTTTTTGATAGTTGGTTTGGAATAATCATGATATGTCTTACATGAGCTCCCATTTGATTAAGAATCTCACTCGTACTTTCATCACATTTCCCTTCACATCGGTTGTTGTCCATATTACTTATATTACCTTCCATTTTCTGGAGTAAAAGTAATGTTAGGGGTAACACATAATGGGAAAACCAAATAAAAATGGTTGACTTATAAATTACTTTTATTTCTATAACATGTGAATTTATAGGATTTAATCAATTTTATCCATGATCTAATTCCAAACATATATTCTTAGGGGACTTTTTTAATTCTGTTAATAATGGTTCATACTAATATAGTGAATTTACCAACGAATGTCCCCAGGGAGTGTATTAACCAAGAGTGTCACAAGGCCCGTTTTCGTGCAATAGTTCTCGCTTGAGTATATCTCAAAGTAGTGTTTTCAGGTTTTACCCCTAGATACATCTTTTCTAGAGCCACCACTACTTGCTCATATCCAGACATGGATTTATTTTCCTAATAAACCACTTGCTCAATATATACCAAAATTTTAGGATGTTTTTATTATACGTATTCTTATCCCTAAGTCTTTTATAAGGTTTTTCTAATCCTAATCCCAAAAATAACTAATCCTATCCTCAAATACCAACTATGACAACTCTGCTTTTTATTACACACATAAACATGATTTATTACATAAAAATTGTCACTTCATACAACATAGAAGATCAATAGGTCTAGTGTATTTTGGGATTAGGAAAATTAAATAACAACTTAAAGCATAAAACAAAACATATTTATTGAAAACATTCTTTACAAGACCACTACATTCCCTCATACATAGCATTGCATGGGATAACCTGAGGACATGCATAAGAAAAGGGTGAGCTATAAAGCCCAGTAAGGGAGTAAAAAGGAATGACATAAAAAATAAAGTAAAAGGTTGTAAATAGTCATATCAATGAATCATAATAGATAGATGAACATAACATCATGATATATCATGATTATCATAACCTGGAAATGTGGCAGCAACATTAACATAGTATTAGAATGATCCAAGGCTCATTGCACATGGAGAAAAAGTAAACACTCATTTCAATTGAATTATCTTGAGTAAAACCTCATTGAACATGAATTAGAATGAGGAAACCCTCATTTCACTTGATTTATCATGATACTAATCTTTACTAAATGCATTGAACCACTATTAGGGTACACCCTTCTTAATCATTTCATTTCATGCATAAGTGTGCAATATGGATCATATAACATGGAATCATTCTACATAATCATTTATTCCACAATAAAAGAATGTGTAATAAATAAATGAAACTATATAATTGATAATAAAATGTTCATAATGTTGAATACCCTTTATAATGAAATGGGTATGGTATTTAATACACAATGACTTTTTCTTGGAAAATCGTGGTACAATTTCGACCGCATAACAACGTGAAATAAGAATTAATAAAAATTATTTATGAGAGATAAAGGGGTGTCTCAGAATATGTACATGAAATGGAAATTAATGGGGTTCATATAGATACATGTCCCAAAATATGTAATGGAATTTAGATTCATAATACAAAATAATTACTTGAATGTAAATGGGAAGAGTTCCTTATCGAATTTCGGCTTGGTAACAGGTGCACATGGGAGGCATTAATGACAGGAAGAGGGGTATATCATCATTAAAACATAAATATGGAAGTATTGGGGAAGTTTTAAACCATAACCTAACATTTAAATTTTAATATTAAAGGGCATACCAATATTAAGGAACATGGAAAAAATGAAAATGGATGGAATCCCTTACTTGGAAGTGTTATACAAAAGTCTTGGGAGAGGCATTAGAGAATATTCATGGGAGCATGGGTTGTATTTGGAGGATTATAGTTAAAGGATGGAAGAGGTTACTTGAGCTCCAAGGGATTTGAGTGAAGAGGAATGGGATCTTCTTTGGGTTTATATAGGAAAAGAGAGGGAATTATTTTTTATTTAGGTTTTGGACCATACACATTAAAATAATCAAAACCACAAACCATCCCATGTTTTTTTCCCATGATTTTTGAAAAGTGGAGTGAAAAAATATATATTATAAGTCAAATGGCCTAAATTCTTAAAATATTAGTCTTTCTTATGTGGAGGTGAGTAACACTCTCAAGAAAATCATTCTAAAATGATAAAATGTTTTATAAGTCTTGGAGTGTCCATAAAGGATTTGTAAAATAAATCAAATAAACCAAAAATAACATTAATTTAATGGTAAAAAATACATTGGCATAACATAATGTTTATGGTATTTTATTCTACCAATATTGGGTCATTATGATATCATAAAACATATTATATATTCAAACTGTATTTAATTTTTACCAAAAAAATTGATTGCCTTAGATAATTATGAAAAATTCACCGTTGGATAATTTTGACATCATGATTCCAAAAATTATATTCATTTTATCTAAATAATTTTCAGAATATGTTAATTTTTAATTTTAATACAAAAACCGACATTTATCAAAAATTCTGTGGTTTTGAAAAAAACAACATTGAAACCATAATAAAAAATTTCAATTGTATTCATAAAATTTATACAATCATTTATATTTAAAAATTAATTTATTAGAAAATATTCTATTGAGATTTTAATTAATTAAAAAATTAATTAATTCATTAAAATAGATTTCTTAGTTGAATATTGACTAAAAAATACTATTTGTGGTTTAAAAATTATTTACAATTTAACAATAATAAAATGAATTTATATTATTTATTATATACATAAATAAATCACATAATAATAGAACTAAGGTCTTGTTACATAACCCCTTAAAACACCTTCATATGACCTAAGGGTATGGTGTGTGATGGGGATAAACTCTTGGGGTGGCTCAGATAACATCGCTTGGGTGGTAATCTCGATCAACTTCCACTTCTCTTGTAGGCAGTTCCACTCGAGCTTATCATGTTGAATCTCGACTTTGGATTGGTCAAGATTGAATCCCAATGACGCCACCTTCTTTCCATGCTCTGACTAATGGGCTTTGTACGGGGAAAGTATACTGGATGAGGCCATCGCTTTGTCTGAGTAAATTGGATTTTTAAAGCCCTATGTTTATAATAATCATGTGATCACTATTCAATGACTATATTAGAAATGGTAACAATTCATAACAGTATTTTGAAATAAAAAAATAAAACCAAGGAAATAAATATTTTATATAACCGTTTTTCATAATAAGACATTTAATTAGATCAACAGAAATTTTCATTAATGAATGTTTGGGTTGTTACAATGTATATAATAGCTTGTTCTAGATAACAATAGTGTATCATAATGGCCTAAAGGTGACCCTTGTATCTTGGGTGAAGGAGGTGTGTAGCCTTCAATCACTGAGGAGTATCACAGATATTATTCCATAGGTAAAGCATGTACTCTTTCTATAACTCATCTGGGTAATCATAGAGAAAAGTGGAATGGTTCAATAACATGGTGAAGAGGCTATTTCTAGATAACTCTCTCTATTTTTCAATATCATCTTCTCTGTTAATCAAACTTATATGAATCCATATGGAAAAACATAAAATGGCACCTCTCAGGGTTTCCTACTGACCGGATTGGAGTTTCTCTTGATGTTGAGGAAAAACTATATGAGGTAGTCCCTGATATTTGGATCACCTATATATATTAAGGCATATGTGTTTTGGGAAACTATATATACATAGGTTTCTTGGAAGGGGGGGGGGATTTCCTTGTTCATGGGATATATAACCATGGAGAGGTTTACCATTGTGAATTTTTGGAGTAGAGTCCATACAAACTATCTCCACACTACTGCATGGAGGAATATCATGTTAATGATCATATTTTTCTTTGGTTGATTAGATGATGGACCCTTGGGGTGTTGATAATTTATCTTGAATAACCTCAAAACACCAAAATTTAGTTGATTAGGGTTATTATCATTATTCTGTATCATGGCTCAAATATGCCAATATCCCTATTGGAATTGTGCAGGAAAAATGATCCTTTTATTTTATGGCTATAGGAATTTATTGATATCCCTGTACTGTTGTATTAATATGATCCCTATCCTAAAAATTTATTTTCTATTACTAATGATCTTCTCTGAGAGGAATATGAGGGTGTTTCAAGGAATTTTTTACTCTTACATGGGGAGCTTCATTGAAAATTATGATATTCAACAAATAGAGTTCTTTTTAAGTATATAACTGGTCATATTTGATAGGAATATAAGCCTATACCAAGGAATGTGAGGCTCTCACATGATATCCCAAGTTGGATATTTAATATTTTCTCATTATGAATAGAAATTTCTTGTTACAATATACTGATGGACCACCAGAATTGTATAAGGGATATGGTTCTCTTTATTTATATCATTGTAATGATACTGGTGTAGTCATTCATCGATAGAATTAGTTATATGATCCTGGATTCCATGAGCTACTAAAATATTCCATGTAGCTTCAATGAAAGGAATACAATCCTATCACAATGCATGTGACACTCTTATTTTTTGATCCTCAGTCAGAATAGTGATGTAATCCTGATCCCGAGCCTTTTGAGTATTCCCATCATCCTTTTAAATAGATATATGAGCCTTTCCTATGGCATGTTTCACTCTCACTTAGTAAGACCCTTCAAAAATAGGGATATGATCATGATCTGTGGGGTTATGAATAGGACGTGAGAATTTTCAAAAGGAACGTGACTAAGTATTAATGCATGTGGCACTCTAACTTGGTGAGCCCCAGTTGTAATAGGAATAAGAGCCGAGTCTGGTTCTTTATCCATTTATATAATATGTAGATATGATATTGTGCTAAATATAAACAACTTTTTCATACTAATTACTGTTTTTTCTTCCCTTACTATAGGGATAGGAATATCCATCTATCCGTGCATCTGTCCCATTTCCTGACATTTTTTGTAATATTTTTGAACTGTTTCTAATATTAACTAACACAATAGTATACTGTTCATGATAATATAATCCTATAAATTTTCTATCTCCACTATATACGTGTATATATATTCAGTTGAAGATGGGAAATGAACCCACTTATATCCTTCTAATTCCATTATAATTTGTCGATGTGATTCATGTATGGGGGTAGGAATTTATGTGTCTATCAATTTTTCTATAGAAATATTTCCACATACTTATTTATAGTGAGAACTAATATATCCTTTTTATCTAGCTACAACCTGAATATGTCAACAGTATTCAATAGTGGAAGAGGGGATTTGATCCCACTCTTGATTATCCAATGTCTTCCCTAACATATGTGTCTTCTTTATTTATAGTTTATGGATTTAAATTTTTGAATTATGTTAGGTGTTACCCTCATAATGTGACAAAAATTTAATTGAGGACTGGAACTAGTGATGGTTGTTGATAGGAGCTCTATTTAGTGTCTCTAGAATAGGAAGAGAGCTGTAGATTACCTCTGAATCCATCCTCATCAATCACTGAAGGTAGTGATTTTCACTCTCTAGAGATAATCATCCAATGACGATAGTGGTAGCAATGAGGTCAGTTAGATTTACTAAATCATTCATGGGATGACCCATAATTGTTAGTTTTATTTTTTTGAGACCCTCTTGGTATCCTAAAGTAGAGGTATCATAAACTGAAAATGGTATTCCCATAGCATTTCATTCTTCACATGACATTGACTGTGACTGGAATGTGAGGTCCCTCAAATACCGACAATGGATGGAACCATAGTTTATTTAGAATGGTCACTTGATGAAGCAATTATATCAATCCGGTGGTTGTTTGTGAAGAAAGTTTCAATAGTGATGAATAACACAATGAACAATTTCAAGGAACAATGAGTCTTCATAGGCATGATACTTTCTCACTCGAATATTCATGGGTAACACAATTTTCATTTATTCTTTGTTCGTACATTTTTATCACATCAAATTGTCATAGTGTGGATGGAATTATATCATGAGAACCCTAGATTAAAATGATCAACTGAGAAATTTTATCAATTAAATTATTTATTTCAGGTTTCCCACTTTTGATTGTGGGGGACATGTTAACATCATGTACCAACACATGCTAATCCTATCATTTTTCTATTTTGAAGATTCATATATTGTTCACCATATTTTTGTAGGAATGATGTGAGGATAACCCATGTGGCGATTAAGAATTGTCTAATAAGAATTGGGTAGTCCATCATTTGTATCTTTCTATGAAGATTCTATAACTAAATTTTTTCAGAATGGTTTCACAATTTTTTTCTTTGAAATGATGTGGATTCAAGTTTCGATGGTCTAATTATAGGGGGTGGTGTTTATAAAATCATTCACATTGGTTTGACCATTTATGTCTATATTTTTTATAAACTTCCAATGGTTCCCCCATACATAAATAGATATATACCAGCTATCTAAAGGAAGGTGGTTAATAAGAGTTTATACCCAATTTCAATTAGGAAATCACATTGGTAGATAGGATGGGAGGTCAGGATCATCACACACATTTAGTGGGAAATTTTTTCTGACTTTAAGACTTTATTTTAGATTTATGATATGTTCATGAATCTCTTCTTAATCCTGATTTTGGACTAGTTTCCCTAACAAAACAATGGTGTACATAATTATTCTATATGTTATATAGGGGAAATTACTGATTCTATATTTATGAATCTAAGGTTATTAATCCATTTCCTCTAAATATATGGATACTTATATATTGGGTACATATAATTGGGATCTCTGGGATTTATTGTCATGTAAAGAGTCAATTAATATTCTAATCCCAGGAATAAACCATCATGATCCATCTTATGTTTCTTGTTTATATCTAGAATCAAATCCCATGTAGTTAGTTACATTGGTTTAGTTTAACATCATATGAAAAAGAAATATGTGGGAGAACATATGAAATGTCTATTAAGATAAAACATTATGTAGGAATCCAATGTATCCTAGTTATGGCTAGAATAAGAGTTTCCATATTTTATTCACACCCTTAGGACATACGCTAAGGAAGATTCCCTTATATAGGGGTAGTTATATCATCCCTCTAATCAAGGATTACACACTAAGGCTACCCAGATTGGCCAATTTTCGTGATTCTAATGATATGAAAATTGAAAATCTATAATCCCATGTGAGTGATTCTGGCGATGAGAAACAAACGATACAAAGTATCAGTGTCAGTACATATGGACGTGGTAATTTTGTTCTGGGATAGCCCTTTGGATTTTTAATATAGTTATCATCCAATAAGAAATAATCTGACATATCCTATTTATGGTAGGAACCAATTTCATCATATTTCAGTTTACATGTCAGCCTGATGGTGGGAGGAGAAGAACGATCATCCCAGGGGAAATTTGGTTCTCGATGGTTGGAATGTCTATGACATGGAGGGGATTACACAGAAGTAGAGTCCTAATTGAGATCAGGACATAGAAAGGAATCCTACATATCCCAGTTATAGAAGGAATCAGAGTTATCATAGTTCATTTGTCCTACAAATATTCTAATGGATGATGATGCATTATAAGACCAACATAACAATTGGGTCTTGGTAGTTTTGATGTAAGAGAAATGGAGGGACTTACTCAAAAGTTGATTCCCATTTGAGATTGGTAATTATGATGTAATTTTATGTATCACGTTTATGGTTGGAATTTTATTTCTTGTAGTTTTGTTTCATTGGGAATTACACACTAATGATAGCCGTGTATATCCACTAAAAAAGGATACCATGCCCAGGACATCGACTTGACACATTTTGATTTCTAACCTGACATATTATGATTGTTTAAACAAAATGTTTGAGGATATCTTGCATATGTACCGGTTTCATTGATGGAATTTCCAAAGACAATATCATGATACAATTGGCCTTTCTAAAGGATGTCACCAAAGCTGAATTATATTTTTGGAGGCCATCACATGATCATGGTTGATAGGTCTGGAGGGTGCTATATGACCTGGAAGACTTTTCTGGAGGAGTTCAAATGATCTAGCTGACATGTCCATAGGATAGTGCATGATCAACTATGACTTATATGTAGGGTACCACATGGGTTGATTGTCATTTGGGGAGGATTTCACATGATCTAGCTAAATTTTCTGAGGTCTGTTTCATGATATGAGATGACATGTATGGAGGGTTCCACATTACATGGTTGAATTGTCAAGAGGATATCACATGATCTCAAATGACATGATTAGAGAAGTCCCATGATCCAATATGATATGTATGGAGGGTTCCACAAGACTTGGATGACTTTTCTGGAGGACATCCCAATATCCATGATGACATTTCTTAGTGTCACCATGACAACTAGATGAATTTTCTTATGGACATCACATAATCTTTTCTTACATGACATGGTGTCACCGTGAGACCAAGATAAATATTTCTAAGGTCTCTCTATAACATGGGTGAAATGTCTAGAGGAAATCATAAGGTTTGTTATTGGATGTCAAGAGGGATTCATAAGATATGGGTGTCACAACTGGAGGGAATCGTATGACTTTATTGACTTGTCCAAGGGGCTCTATATGATCTAAATAGCATGTCAATGGAGTTTCACATGATTTAAGAGATATTTCTTGGTATTATTTCATGATGAGGTTAAGTCATGTGAAGTGAATAAGGATAATCATATATGTTCATCGCCCATGTCTTCCAGTCTTTAGTCTTTATTCTAGCTATTTACTTCTTATGTTCTATATGTTTATCCAATGTTAGTTTATTTTTTATGTTTCACATGACTTATCTGACCTATTGTACACCATTATCATAATCTGGTTACACAATGGAATTCCTTTTTGTTTTACCAAGTGATCACATGATGTTTTTATGAACTCCTTTTAGTCTCATAGGTTGTTCCCCAGATTTTAGCTATTGGATAACCATTTAGATTGTGTTATTCGGCACTCTGAGTGTTTGTTTATATTCTCCCTTGTGCGATCGATTATGGATACAATTTTTTTTTCAATGAAGAATGATTTTTATGCCACCATGTGTTGATAATATATCATAATTTTATACTATATTTGGTTGAGGGTTTTGGAATCATGTACTTCAGGAGATCCTTCTGTAGGGCATCCATATTGTCACATGATATTTAATGACTAAGAGAATGTTTTGGAATTTCCATTTTTATTAGACCTAGACTATTCAAATGGATTTTTCTTGAAAATTTGGATATGTAAAGGGGATTAAATAATTTATTTTTAATATGTCTTGGGGAATTCATGAGATCAATATGCCTTTGAAAACACATTTGAGTGATCAAATGAAACATTTCTATGATCATCCATGGGAGAATTGTGGCTTTCCCTAGGGCACCCATGAGACCAGGATGCATATATAGAGTGCTTCCATGGGATAATGATAACATGTTGAGGGGGCTTCCATTTGATCAACCATAATCACCCAGGGTGCATAACACTTTTCTCGTGATGATTACAAAATAAATTCCCCATAAGAAGCATCCGTATTTTTGGTTTTATTTTCTAATTTATTTTTTTAGTTGATGGGGATATTGGGTGGCTTACTGGGTGTTGCCAAAAAACCATTATCTCTACCTATGATGCCTCCGATGAACATTAATGGGACTTGTGGTGGAATCTAATCATTTTCATAGATAACCCCTTTGTTTGACTATAGACATAAAGGGGAGGTTATTATCAAATGTATATGTCCAAGTCCCATCACATGATGATGGTGTCATGATATTGTTGAGTCAATAAGGTTTTCCTTATGACTTTTCCATTCCTTCTTGTTTTGAAAATCACAAACGCCTTATACTTAAGGAAATATAAATTTTTCCTTCATAAGGAAAATTTACTTCTTCAAGGAAATTTACCCTAACCTAGATTTTCTCATACATATACATATTTTCTTAAGTACAAAAACCAGATTCATACCCAAAATCTAGGAGCCATATAATGTAATGATTTGGAGCATTCTGTTTTTAGGATCCGAATTCTGGATGTAAACTGAAATGCAGTTCCAATCTGAATTCTGGACTCCGAACTCTTAAGAAGTTCGACTCCGAACTCTTATGAAGTTCGACTCTGAACTCTTAAGCAGTTCGACTCCGAACTCTTATGAAGTTCGACACCGAAATCTTAAGCAGTTCGACTCCTAACTCTTAAGTAGTTCAACTCCAAACTCTTATGAAGTTCGACTCGGAACTCTTAAGCAGTTCGAATACGAACTCTTAAGTAGTTCAACTCCAAACTCTTATGAAGTTAGACTCCAAACTCTTAAGTAGGTCGAATCCGAAATCTTATGAAGTTAAACTCTGAACTCTTAAGTAGTTCGACTCCAAACTTTGCAATTTCAGATTCCGATCACTGGTGAAACCAGACTCTAAATTCCTATAAAACAGAATCCGAACATTTCTTAACATAGAATCCGAATTTTATTTTTGTTAGAATCCAAACTTTTGACTTTCTTACACTCCGAAATATTGATTAGATTTTACTTATATATGCTTCACTTCAAAACTATGTCGTGAATTCTGTTATACATGGTTTGTTATAAAACGATGTTGTCTATTCTGTTTCTAATTAACCATTGGTTGAGTTACACATGTACAGGTCCCACCGAATTTCATGGGAAATATGATCATTTGAAGAAGGAGCTGACCGTTAGATGTTTTCCTATAAATAGGAGCTCATTTTAAAGAGCTTAAAAAAGGAAGAAGTCGATCGATCTAGAGAACACATGCTGTTAAGGTGATTTCTAGAGAGTGAAGTTTTTCATGCCTTGTGCGTACTGAACCGCTCGTTCATATTGCTTTGTGCGACTCCAAATGTTGGTGATTATATTCGAGGACTTCTGGGGATAGGAAGACAGAGGTGTCGACTACCTTGAAGTTAGAGGGCTTCCATGATGAGGAAGATAGAGGTTCCAACTACCTTGAAATTGAGGGCTTGCGGGGATAGAAAGACAGAGAATCCGGTCTTCGTATCGAGGGCTTATCCTGGTGTGGGTAAGACAAACTTGCTTGAAAGTATAAATCAAGGGACCTTTATCCAAGGTTGTTGGATACCCTTCACCTTGGGTTAAAATATTCATATCTTGTTACTTGTAGTTTTGCTACTTGTATTTCCGTAGGATATTGTATTGTAAGGAAAGTATAACCATCTTATATTTCCTTACACTTGTACCCTAATTAGTTTAGATTCTATATGCTTTAAGGTAGAATCTTATATTGTAAATCTTGGTTCCAATTCTCCAGTTGGTGATTAGAGGTGTTGTGAAATTTTCATAGTTTAACTTTGTTAAACTTAGAATTTTCCTTGTATAAGTAAAACATAGTTATCCGTAACCAACTTTAAAGGTTCCAAAGGAATTTTTAAATTATATAATTCACCCCCCTCTTTTATTTTGAGCATCTACATCGTTATTTGGATCCTACAATTGGTATCAAAGTAGGTCTCAGAAGTACGTATACTCACGTATAGGTTTTTCTTGCTCATCTTTTTCTTTGTTCTTCATCCTTGCTTACAAAGTTTACTTTGTCATTCTGAACTTTGTCTTTCCTAACTTTATCATTCTGAATTGTCATTCCGAACTTTTTGGTTACGGACTTCTTCTAAAAACTAGTTTGGTTGCCAATGCTTTTTTTAAGAATGGCAGGAATCAATGTTGGTTCTATTGAAAATCTAAACCCTACAAGACCACCAATATTTGATGGTAATGACTATGAGTTCTGGAGAGATTGGATGAAGACTTTTGTTATCAATACTGGAGTGGATAATTTCGTTATGCTTACTGGTGATTATAAAATTCTTGATAAGGATGTTAGAACTTTCACTAACCAGGAAAAGCAAGAGTATCAACTAAATTATAAGGTACACAATACTCTATTATGTTCAATGACTAGAAATATATATAGACACATTTCTTCTTGTGAAGTAGCTAATTGTATCTGGAAGAATTTAGAGGTTACACACTTTGGCACATCTAAAGTGATTGAAACTAGGAGAGATATGCTTAGAGATGAATACCATGGTTTCAATTTTCCTTATAGAGATTCAATATGTAACGTTCAACAGAGGTTTATGACTATATTCAATAGCTTACAGTCTATGGGAGAAAAAGGGTTAGATGATGAAGCCCTTGTGGATAAGATAATTGATATTATGCCCAATGAGTGGGAATCAAAGAGAACAGCTATATAAGAGAACATAAGGGTCACTCAAATTTCTCTTAATGATCTATTTGGAACTCTTCTCCAACATGAAACAAGAATTAAAAGAGATGCTGACAACATCAAAAAGAAGAATGGGAATGGAACTGTCGCTTTTACAACAAAATCAAATCATATGAAAGCTAAGACTCCTGAAAAAGTAACTAGATCCAAATATAAGAAGGTGGATATTCAATCAGATTCTAGTGATAGTGAAATCTCAGAAAATGAGTTAGAAAATCTTTCTCGAAGAATGAACAAGATAGCTAGCCAGAGAAATTTCCAATCCAAATACAAGAAAAAGGAAAGGAAAGACAGGAATGATGGAGAAGTTACTTGTTATGAATGCAGGATAGCTCAACATATTAGACTAGATTTCCCTTTGCTCAAAATGAAAGAATGGAAGGAAAGGCATTCTGAAAGGAATAAGAAGACGTATTACAAAACCAATGCTAAGAAAGTTCTGAAAGCAAATGACACATGGAGTGCCAGTGGTGGTGACTCTACAGATGAATCTTCTGATTATGAATCTTCCAGAAAGAAGAATCTTAGTCTTATAGCCAGACTGACCATTGACAATCATTGCTTTATGGCTAAGGTACGAAATGCTGAATCATTGACCAATGGTTTTTAAATTCTAATGATAGTAAGTATTATAACTCCTCAGATAAATAATCCTCTTCTGATGAAGACAATACTTCACCTACCTATGAAGAAGTTACTAGGTTTTCTGAACTTCTTGGGACTAAAAATTCTAAACTCGAGAAGAAACATGATAAAGAAAATTCTATGAATTATATTCTTACAAAAGAGATATCAGATCTTTCTAAAGATCTTGATAGGAAAAATGCTCATTTTATAAAGATTTCAAAAAATCTTGAGGAAGTAAGTTCTAAGAGGAAAAAACTTTCTAAAGAGTTAGAAAAAGTAATTTCTAAGAAAAGCATCTTCGAGCCTAGCTCTAGTTCTAAATATAATGATTTTGAAGAAAAAAACTTGGTTATAAAACTCAAGTCCGAAATTTTTTCCTTAAAGAACTGTTTATCAAACTTTACATATGGTAAAGAAAATTTTGATAAAATGTATTCTCAAATACAACCTTTGAGAAACAAATCCGGATTTGGTTATACCCATGCAACACCAACTTTTAGTAACAACTACATTGTTCCACAAAGTACCCCATTTTGTACCAAGTGTCAATGTGGTGGTCACTGGGTGAAGAATTGTTCTTTAAATAATACCCAATCTCTAGGTTTTCATAAAGGCTTTTTTACTAAGAAAGTATGGGTTCCGTAAATTTTTTTGACTAGAAATCTCGGATCCAAACAAGTTTGGATTCCGAAAGTCTAATTATTTTCTTGTTTTCAGGAAGATAAAGGAAGTACCAACAATAATACGTGGTATATGGATAGTGGATGTTCACGGCACATGACTGGTAACAAAATCTATTTTTAAAAGATTATCAAAACGAAAGGAGGAAAGGTAACTTTCGGAGATAATTCTCAAGGAGAAATTTTTGGTATTGGTAATATTGTTCTTCTAAGTAAAACTTTGATTTCAAATGTTTTATTTGTTAAGGGTCTTAAGCACAACCTCATTAGCATAATCCAATTATGTAATGAAGGTTACCTTGTGAATTTTAGGAATGTTAAGTGCTTAGTACACAATTCCAATGAAGAATTTATTCTCTCAGGAAATAGGCAAGAGAATGTTTACACATTGAACTTAAAAGACCTCAGGAGTCACGACCTCCCTTTCCTAAGTGAAATGGAAGATCATTCCTGGTTATGGCATAGAAGATTAGGTCACTGTAACCTTAGAAATTTATGTAAACTCTCTAAGAAGAAACTAGTTAAGGATCTACTGGAGCTTAGATTTGATTCATCTAAAGTTTATGATCCTTGTCAATGTGGAAAGAAACATAAATCTAGTTTTAAATCAATCGGTGATGTCTCAATGACTGATTCATTACAGTTAGTGCACATTGATATTTTTGGTCCAACACAAATTGGAAGTATTGGAGGCAAATACTATGTGTTTGTTCTAGTTGATGATTACACTAGATTTACATGGGTCTATTTTCTAGCAAAGAAGTCTGAAGCTTTTTCTTATTTCAAAATTTTTAGAGCACAAGTTAAAAATGAGAAAAATCTTCCACTAAAAACCATTCATAGTGATCATGGAGGAGAATTTCATAATTCTGATTTTTAAACTTTTTATAGTAGAAAAGGTATTACTCACAATTTTCCTGCACCTAGAACTCCTCAAAAAATTGGTGTTGTTAAAAGAAGAAATAGAATTCTTCAAGAAATAACTAGAACCATTTTGAGTGAATATTCTATAGCTAGACATTTCTGGGCTGAAGCTGTAAGTACTGCTTGTTATACTATAAATCGAGTTTCGACTAGACCTTTTCTTAATAAAACACCTAATGAGTTATAGAACGGTAGAAAACCAAGACTTTCCTACTTCAAGGTTTTTGGTTGCAAAGTATTCATTCTGAATACTAAAGATAATTTAAATAAATTCGCAAAAAAATATGATGAAGGAATTTTCTTAGGCTACTCCACAACTTCTAAGGCATATAGAGTTTTCAATAAATATACTTGTACTGTTGAAGAAATAGTGCATGTAAAATTTGATGAGTCAGATCCTTTCGTTTTCAAACCACCCCAACCTACATCCTCGGATGTGTTTTCAAAAACTAATTTTCATCCTATGATAGAAGATCCTTCTGAAAATGAAAATGTTCAAGAAGATACTTTTGAAACATTTACCCTAGAAAACTTTCTACCCTATGTTGATGAATAGGTTTTACAAAACCCAAATCAGGTGTTTCAAAAGAATCATCCCAGTGATAGCATCATTGGTGATATAAATCAACCTGTAAGGACTAGAAGTTTCTTAAGAAATAAAGTAGAACATCTATCATTTCTTTCCCAGTTAGAACCAAAAAGCACTGATGAAGCTTTAGGTGATGATGATTGTATCAAAGCCAAACAAGATGAACTAAATGAATTTGAGAGGAATAAAGTCTGGACCTTGGTTGAAAGACCTAAGGAAACTTCTGTTATTGGAGTAAAATGGGTTTTCAGAAAAAAGTGTGATGAAAATGGAGTCATAGTAAGAAATAAAGGTAGACTCATTGCTAAAGGCTATAATCAGCAAGAGGTAATAGACTATGAAGAAACCTATGCTCCAGTAGCTAGACTTGAATCTATTTGTATTCTACTTTCCTTTGCAGCATTCTTCAATTTTAAACTTTTTCAAATGGACGTGAAATGTGCTTTTCATAACGGTTATGTTCAAGAGGAAGTGTTTTTTTAACAAACTTCTGGCTTTGAAGACACAAAACATCTTGATCATGTTTTTAGACTTACCAAAGCTTTGTACGGTCTTAATATTTTGTTCAACTCGGCAATCTTTAACTGATTCTTTTGCAAGTATAATGAAATCTGAGTTTGAAATGAGTATTATGGGTGAGTTAACTTTTTTACTTGGTTTTAAAATTTCTCAAAAACCAGAAGGAACCTATATATCTCAACATAAGTATATTAAAGATATTCACAAAAAGTATGGTTATGACAACACTAAGAGTATAAGTACTCCCATTGGTACCTCAAACTCTTTAGATCTTGATGAAGCTGGGAAACCTGTAGATCAAATATCTTATAGAGGTATGATAGGAAGTCTACTTTACATAACATCTAGTTGACCATACATAATGTTCTCAGTATTCTTATGTGCAAGATATAAATCCAATCCTAAGGATTCTCACTTAAAGGAGGTAAAAATAATTTTTCACTACCTAAAGGGAACCATCGATCTAGGAATATTTTATACTTCTGGAAATGATTTTGTTCTAAAAATCTTTTCAGATGATGACTTTGGTGGATGTAGAATGGATAGAAAGAGTACATCCGGAGCTTATCACTTCTTCTGAAATTCATTAGTCTCTTGGTCTTGTAAGAAGCAACATTCTATAGCACTTTCCACTACTGAATCTGAATATGTAGTAGCTGGAAGTTGTTGTGCTCAAGTGTTGTGGATGTAACACACACTCACATATTATGGCCTGAGTTTTTCTAAGACTCAAATATTGTGTGATAACACAAGTACCATTGCCCTAAATAAGAACCCTTCACACCACTCTCGTGAAAAACACATAGACATTAGGGATCACTTTCTTAGGGATCACACACTTAAAGGAGATATCATTCTTCAGTTTATCAGAACGCAAGATCAACTTGCTGATATTTTCACAAAATCTTTACCCTCTGATAGATTTGAATACATTAAACAAATGTTAGGAATGATAACTGTAAGGTAATAATTCTTCATTAACTTATTGTTAAACAATTCTCCTAATAGTAATAAAATCTTTCTCATAGGGGGAGTACATTTTAATGATAGTATAACTAAAGTTTTCAGAATGGAAATTTATGAAACTGAAATTTTAGGAATGAAAATTTCCGAAACTGAAATTTTCAGGATTGAAATTTTCCAGAAGGAGAATTTTTGGAACTGAAATTTTCAGGATTAATAGTTTCCTGAATGGAGATTTTTGTACTGAAATTTTCTAGAATGGATATTTTCATATTGAAACTTCCGGAATGGAGATTTTCGTACTGACATTTTCGTATCGATATTTTCATGCTGGTTTTTTTAAAGGAATATTACCAATTACGAACAATGTTTCTAGTCACTCCGAAAGCTAAGATTTCTTCATTTTTAGTTTCATAATGTAATTTTGCTTGCTGGTATTTTCCTAGTTTTTTTAAAAAGATTGGATTCTCTTCAAATCCGAATGTTTTCTTTAAAAAAACCTCAAAAGATCGGAGTCAAGTTTTTCTTGTGGGATTGTTCTCAACTGTCAGATCAGATCAAATCTTTTTCAACCGTTAGATGGTTTTGGAAGACCAATGGCCACAACCATTACCAATATAAAGGGGACCCCGAGACTCGTCCCACATCGGTTTTTCATGCTTTTTCATCTCGAAGCCTTGCTAATCTTCTTAAGGCCGATTCTGAACTTTGAAAAAGTTGATCCGAATCTTTCAGATTTCTTCACTCTGAATGTCTATTGAATCAACTTTTCAAGATATGTCAACTGTGAAACCGATCTCTAAGTGGTTAGTCTTTAGAGAAAGATTACTTCATCCGGATTTATATAAGCTCGATTCCCTTATTTCCGGGAATATAAAGTTGAATGGATGGGAAGATGTCTGCATAGCAAAGTTAGATAAATAAGATCTGGTTTATACTGATTTGCTGACCGAGTTCTACGAGTCTGTTTCCTTTCTAATGGAAGATGGAAGAGAGTTTTTTTCTTTCAAGTCTTATGGGAAGACTTATAAGCTTTCTTACACTAAGTCCATGAGCTTGGTTGGTTTTTTATATGAAGGGGATGCTGAATTCTGCTCACACAAGCTTCCCGATGTGCAAGGAAGTTTCAACAAGGAGAAGTCACTAAACTGTCTTAGCCTTAAGGATGATTCAACTATCAAGATTTCTCATCTCACTCCGAACTATAGAATTATTCAGCTTTGGGTGAATGGATTTCTGGTTTCAAGAAGAGGTGATAAAGACAATCTGAAGAAAAGTGATATATATGTCTTCGATTTTTTGGTAAATCTAAGAAAGATAAATCTAATGAGGCATGCCTTGGTTACGATCAAGAATATCAGAGAAGGCAATTTAAGAGATCAGATTATCGTGTTCCATGACTTACTATCTAAGATGATAGTTCGGTGCTTGGAATCCTTCAAGTTCGCCTGCAAATCAATGATCTTGAATTTCATGTTCATGTTAGTCAGTGATGATACTCTCAAGAGGAAAGGAAGTCATTGCTGATGAAGAAATTCTTAAAGATAAGGAAACTCAATCTGCTCCCCCCAAGCCAAAGAAGCAAAAAACATATAAAGATGAAGTGGAAGCCAAGTGAAGGGAAGATAAAGAAATGAGGAAGGAAGGGGATCCTCAATTTGGACTAGACCCTGCAGAGGCTAAGGCCTTGAAAGAAAAAGATGCGGAGGATCTAGAGAAACAAGTGAAGGAGAATAAAATGAAAAAAAGATGTCTGAAGCTGAAGTGGTGCAATCCTTGCTGAAAACTATAGAGTTGGTTTTTGGAATGCTTTCTATTCTAGAAACTTTTGGCGCTAAACCCTCTTTACCAGAAACTCCAGCCAAGAACTATGTATCTCCAGATAGATCCAAGGGTAAATAAATAGTTGAAGAAGCTGAGAAATAAGTTGTTGAATAAGCTGTTGAAGAAGTTGAGGAAGAAGAATAAGAGGAGGAGGAGAGTGAAGATTTGGATACCCTGATCAATCAAGTACATGACTATAAAGATAAGTCTGAATCCGCAAAGTTAGTTACTCTAGGAAAGGGAGATGAGGAAGCTAGCAAGAAACAACAAGAAGAATATGAAGAGAATGTCTTGTATGATGAGGAAGAATCTTATGAAAGGAATTTTCTTGAGGAAGGACAAGAAAAACAATCCCAGATGAAGACCAGATCGTTCAAGTATCTGAATCAGAGGAAGTATCCCTTAATATGGAACCTGTTCCGAGAGCTGATAAGGGGAAGAAAACTCTCATAGAGAAACCTATAAAAGATGTCATGAGGAAGAAAGTGGTTGGTGGAACTTCTAGAATAATGTTGGTGCAAGCTGAAGAAGATCAGTCTCCATGAAAAGTTTCTGATTCAGAATCATCATCTCATGGGCATGATATTGTGGTTCAGTCTCTGAGGAAGTTGGTGGACACAATTCTGATTCTTCCAACAATAGATTCTAGATGATAGATGCTACAACAAACTATCAATCAGAAATTGGATTCTTTATCCATGGTCATGGATAAGTTTGTGAAGTTGGAAGCTGAACAAAAAAGTTTTTTGAATGATTATGATATTCATAGAAAATCATGCAGTAAGGTAACCAAGTGGTGTAAAAGATTTGATGAATATTTAGTTCAGTTTGATAGTTTTCAGACTGATGTTCAAAATTCTTTTGAAATGGAGGATAAAAACATTAATAAGATTTATGAAAAGCTAACCCAAGAATAATATTCTTGGAATAAATAGGTTAGGGACCTGAATGGGAAGCATAACTCACTATCTCAGAATTGGAAAACTGAAAGAGATTTCCAGATTGAGTTTCAGTAGAAGATGGAAAAGAAAGATGAGATAATAAAGTTGGAGAAAGAAGCTTTTGATGCTCAGGAAAAAGCCTTAAAAGTCCAATAAGAAAAGGTAAAAGCCTTATAGAGGCAAGTTTAGGAAGACCAAAGAGACTTAAAGAAACTCAAAACCCTGTTAAAGAAGCTCATTTAGAAGGAAAAGGAAGACAAATGGACTCACTCTGATCTTTTGTTGTAATTTTCTTTCTTTGTAAAATTTTTCCTACTCTAATGAAATGTTTATTTTGTTGGTTGTATCTTGTCATATACTAATGGTTCAGGTACCATACTTTGTTTTCCATTCCCTTCAATTATTTTTGAAAATCACAAAGGGGGAGAAGGAAAAAATAACTACTCCTAGGGAGGAGAAAGAAAAATTCCTAAGAAAAATATTCTTAAAGTAAGGGGAGTTTCCCACTACGAAGTTCTGCATTCTTACAATAATAAAAACATCACTATGAAAATTCAGAATAAAATCCTTAGTGTTTCAATGCCTAAGGGGGGGTATGTTGTATACACTTTCATCCATGCAAAAAGGGAGATAAGTGTTTAGTTTCAAAGTCTAATGAATTTTTTCAAAAAAAAATTTCTTTTTCGTAAGGATGTTTGTGCTTTCCAAAAAAGGGGGAGATTGTTGAGTGAATAATGTTTTCCTTATGACTTTTCCATTCCTTATTGTTTTAAAAATCACAAACACCTTATACATAAGGAAATATAAATTTTACCTTCATAAGGAAAATTTACTTCTTCAAGGAAATTTACCCTAACCTAGATTTTCTTATACATAGCCATATTTTCTTAAGTACAAAAACTGTATTCATACCCAAAATCCCAGAGACATATAATGTAAAGATTTGGAGCATTCTATTTTTAGGATCCGAATTCTGGATGTAAGTTGTAATGCAGTTCCAATCCGAATTCTAGACTCCGAACTCTTAAGCAGTTTGACTCCGAACTCTTAAGAAGTTCGACTCTGAACTCTTAAGCAGTTCGACTCTGAACACTTATGAAGTTCGACTCATAACTCTTAAGTAGTTTGACTCAGAACTCTTAAGCAGTTCGACTCCGAACTCTTATGAAGTTCGACTCCGAACTCTTAAGCAGTTCGACTCCAAACTCTTAAGTAGTTCGACTCCGAACTCTTATGAAGTTCGACTCCGAACTCATAAGCAGTTCGACTCCGAACTCTTAAGCAGTTCGAATCCAAACTCTTAAGCAGTCAGACTCCGAACTCTTATGAAGTTTGACTCCAAACTATTAAGTAGTTCGACTCCGAACTCTGCAAGTTCAGATTCTGATCTCTGGTGAAACTAGACTCTGAATTCCTATAAAACAGAATCCGAACATTTCTTAACATAGACTCCGAATTTCATTTTGGTTAAACTCCAAACTCTTGACTTGCTTACACTCCGAAATATTGATTAGATTTTACTTACAAATGCTTTATTTCAAAACGATGTCGTGCATTCAGTTATACATGGTTTGTTATAAAACAATTAAATCTATTTTGTTTCTAATTAACTGTTGGATGAGTTAGACGTGTATAGGTACCTCTGAATTTCTTGGGAAATATGATCGTTGGAAGAGGTAGCCGACCGTTGGAAGTTTGCCTATAAATAGGATCTCATTTAAAAGAGCTCAAAAAAAAGGAAGAAGTCGATCGATCTAGAGAACACACACTGTTAAGGTGATTTCTAGAGAGAGAAGTTTTTCATGCCTTGTGCATACTGAACCGCTCATTCAGATTGCTTTGTGCGACTTCGAATGTTGGTGATTACATTTGAGGACTTCTGGGGATAGGAAGACAGAGGTTCCGACTACCTTGATGTTCGAGGGCTTCCTTGCAGAGGAAGACAGAGGTTCCGACTACCTTGAAGTTGAGGGATTGCGGGGATAGCAAGACAGAGATTACGATCTTCGTATCGAGGGCTTATCCTGGTGTGGGTAAGATAGACTTTCTTGGATGTTTAAATCAAGGGACCTTTATCCAAGGTTGTTGGATACCCTTCTCTTTGGGTTAAAAGATTCATATCTTGTTACTTGTAGTTTTTCTACTTGTTTTTAGGCTTCATATTGTATTGTAAGAAAATTATAACCTTCTTATATGTTCTTACACTTGTACTCTAATTAGTTTAGATTCTATACACTTTAAGGTAGAATGTTATATTGTAAATCTTGGTTCCAATTCTCCAGTTGGTGATTAGAGGTGTTGTGAAATTTGCTTAGTTTAACTTTGTTAAACTTATAATTTTCCTTGTCTAAGGAAAACATAGTTATCTGTAATCATCTTTAAAGGTTACAAAGGAAATTTTAAAGTATACAATTCACCCCCTCTTGTATTTTGAGCATCTACATCGTTATTTCGATCCTACAGACATTAGCATCTTGTGTTTCAATGTAGATATCTATTCATGGTTCCATGGTATCTTGTAAAACATATAACCAAATCACTTCAATATTAATTTCCTAAATGGGATTCCATATTTTTTATATTTTCATCATTTATTTTATTAGGGTTTTGGACAATTTCTGGGAACCATATGGATGACATGTTGTGTGACTTGAAGGAACTCAGTTGGTAGCCTCCACATGATCAGTGAGTTTCTTGGATGCCCTTAGATGAATAGAATGGATTTTCAAAGGGGATCTATATGATCTCTCATAGGTCATGCATTGAACATGTGCCATTCATATGACTTTTTGAAGGTCATGTGATATCTTGTTTGTTGGAAGGTTACATTATTCACATAACCCTTTCCACCTACTCTTTGTTTGTTTTAATAATATTATAATACAAATGATACAAGTATTTCTTCCTTTGTATATTTTATGATGCACATTTTGTAAGTATCAACTATCTTGAGATTATAATCAATAGATTTCTTATATTTACTAAGGATCTTAAGAAGAATATCGATGAGGAGATTTTATAACAAATGACACATAAATCCCCACTCTCGTCTTGTTAGCACTCTAAATAGAATGACCAAGTTGTGTAGTAGAGAATGGTCTATATAGCACTAACTAATAGGAAGTTTTCATTTAGTGAGAGATAGAGCAATGCATACTCTATAAAAAACATTTCCTTAGGTAATTTGAATTTCACATGGAGAATAGTTGTATAAAACTCCCAACAACAATGATTCTCTGGGAGGTAGAGTGGATAGGTGATGAAAATAACTATATTTAACATGAATTTCCCAGGAACCCAATAGAGTGATTCTTTTTCATTAATTATTGGATAGATAAGTCGGTAAATAATTTTTTATTGAATTATAGGGTTGAAAAAGTCATGAAATATGCATTAGAGTCAAGTATGATCTGTTATAAAATTCTCCCCATGAAAGGTTACTACACAATATATCCTAGTCTTATAAATATAAAGTGAATGATACATCCTAGTTACATGATATTAAAATGGATGATATTTCCTTGTCATATTATGTTATATGGAACAAAAAAAATCACTCACATGATGCTCAACTACATTAAAACTTCCCAATCACACTATGTTCAAATGAAGGAAAATTTCTTTCTTGCATAATCTGAAACTACAAAAAACACAACTTAGTTTCCATTTGGTAAAATATGTGATATCTCAATATTTGACAAGAATCATTTTCATTGAGGGGAAAATATTGTTTCTAGAAGGTTTGTGGATATAGTAAAATCTCAATCCAAGCAATACCACAAAAACTCATATACTACTTAGTCTTTTATTGAGGCTGTTATATGATAGATCACCTCCTCGGACACTTGGATCTACGCATCAAGTGCACCTTGTTGAATTCTGAAACCTACAAACCAGAGGGAGTCGGTTCATATCCACAACCGAACCAAAAATTAAATTTATCATATCATTTTAGAAATCATGATGTAGACACAAATCTACACAACATTAATGAATTCAATTCGCATATTCTCATGGGAAAAGGATGGAAGAAGCCATCATATATCCTCAGTTTAGACAAATTCATCGACTGATATATCCTAGAAATTGAGATATTGAATACATACATTTTTATACATACCCTATTAAAGTGAAAATTTTTTACATTGATAGAGGAGCTCTGGTGGTATAATCTTGTGATTGTCTAGGAATATGAACACATTCTTATCCCCATAAGAGAATAAAAACCCCAATATGGTCATCAAAAATAGGTATCTACTCCAATTTAGGCTCACATTCTTGACTCCATCTAGGAGGATTATCTGCATTGTATAATAGAGGGAGTGTCACATGATAGAGATCATATACCCATTACAATAGGGACTTGCCAAGATGATTTGGAATATGTATCAGGACAGGGGAAAATTCCTTTTAAAAAAGTCCACCAACATAATTCAAAGACACAAGAATGTGATCTGGTCTCTACACCGACTACAGTTTGTTAGTAAAATTTGGAAATAAATTTAGGGTGGGAACATATACCTACCAATGAGACTACTAGGATTATTTCAAAAAATTATGGAATCTTTGAACATATCCCTACTTATCGTCGATGAAAGACTACACCAGCATCCTTCAGAGGCTATACAGGAGGAGGGTCGTATCCCTTCAATCAATCTATAGTTATACTAGAGAATTCTAATAGTTAATTCAAATTTAGACTGGGATCATATCCCACTTCATCCTGTATTGACCAACATATTCCAAAAACCCCTACAGATAGGCTCATGTTCCTGCCAGTAAAATAGAAGATCATCGGCATACTTCATCATATTCTTAGTATAAGGATTATATTTCCACAGAACCATATGTTTTCCAATATATTTGGTAAATTGTCATGTATCAAGATTATATTGATGTGTAACCACAAAATAAATGTCATCATATTCTATCTGGAACATATAATGAGGCTCATATCTTTGATCTACTCAACTTAAGTGTATGTGGGGCTGTTTAACACATACCCACAACAGTACAAGGGTATGTTGACTATTCAAAAGTATATGTTGATAACTAAATATATAATCCTACTCATATTGGTGAATATATGGATTATAGGGAGTATACTCCTTCCATCCACCATGGTCAACATCCCATGGTGATTTATCTCCTTAACAAGGAATTCCCCAAATTAAGAAAACACATTCACAAATAGATGTGATCCAAACTAAGACACCATCATATATTGAGGATCTCAAAACACCAGATATAACCACATATAACACCCCCACAATCATGAAAAATAAATTTCGGTGGTCAAGGGAATACCTAGAGAGTCATCCTCTATAGTATGACATGGTGGAGAAATTTATCATCGATGAATAAAAGGAAAATATGGATATACGTAGAGAGTTATCCAAATACAAGCTCAAAAACATGTTCAGACCAACTTACACATTCAATTATGAAATCCCAAATGGGTTATAAAGGGTTTTCATGATTTAAATTTACCAAGATATATTGGATAATCATCTTAGTTTAATGAATATAAACCCCCTTATTAATTATATGAGGATCACCACCGAATCATAAATAATCTTTCTTCGTAGAAGGATGTGGCTACATTAACTAGTTCTCAAGACCCATGATTGGAGTATCATAAAAAACTCTTATAGATTGTTGTCTCTGTATTATGGTTATTCTTTAATAGATTGGAATTGTTCCATCATATGATTATATTTGTGGATGGGGTAAGTGTGGAACATTTTACATTATCCTATCTCTTGGGTGTAAAATAACATTGGATATTGAATCTTATAATATAATAGATATAAGACATATCATGGGATTATTTTGTGTGACTCTATATTAAAAAAATGGTTTTAATTTCTTGTCCCTTTAAGGAAAACCCGTATCGATCCTCTAAGTACCAATGTTAATAGAAACAAAATTGTGGGTGAGCACTCGGCTTGGGGAAAACTCTAAATACCCTTAGACTATAATCAATAGTTATTATGTTTTACCCAAAAACAAGATGAAGTTATTATACTTAATATAATAAGTCTAGGATCCACCTTTACCTGATGATAACATAAACGAAGATAATCATCTGAAACATATCTTTATAGTGACTCCAATAGTTTAGGAAGATAATATTTCTCCCCATTTCAAATATTACCTTGAAACTAATAGAAATGATTTAAAATTACGCACAGTAATTGAAAATTACTTCACAAACTCAGATATAGAAGAATAATAAGATAACCTTAGGAATTCCCCTCCCACAATTGACGTTGGTTTTTTCACAACTATCAATGAGATCAGGATAAAAATCTGGGACCAAATGATGACTTGTGCTCAATATTGATGATAAAAACCATTATTATTTATAATAAGGAAGTGTATGTAAATTAATAATTAAACCTCAAAACATGTTCTCTTAGAATAACATAGAAATGATCAGGCTAAGCGTAGATGTGGTTGCACATCACCTAGTCTTACTCAATGACAATAGAGGTTGCATGAAAACTACATGGAGAATACACCCCTCTTATCCTATCAAGTCATATTAGAAAAACTGTAAACTCTCTACTATCTCATAATACTAGTGCATGATTCTAAACTCCAGGATACATCTTATTCATGTGATGTTGAATAACATGATTCATCCTAGATGCATGATGTTAAAAAATAGTACATGTATTGGAATAATAAATTTGAATTACATTAGATTTTACGTTCTTTCCATATGAACGGAAAATGAATAGAATAGTTTCTAGTCACATGATGTTAAAATATAGAGTTCTTCTTAGTTTCAAAACATTAAACATCACTACTATACCTATCCATATGACTTTAAACAAAACATACTTATATATCCTTTCTATATGATTTTAAACTAAACGGAAGCCACCTATTCACATGGCGTTGCACTGCATTATTCTTCCAAGTTTCACAATGTTAAAAAACATTCAGGAAAAAGTCTTGAATATAAATAGTGTTTTATATCTTTGATAAATGATGTTAAAATGCATAGAAGAAGTCCTAGAGGCAAGACATTAAACTGTACCACATTCCATGTCTTGGAAGCAAGGCTATAAACTGTATAGTGCATAATATCCTTACCAAATTATGTTAAAATATCTGTGGATAATAACTTCATGAATGATTTTATTATCATGATCTATATTTATATGAAATAAAAATGAAGTTCACATGTCCCTATTTGAGATTTAAATCCACATAGGTAATATCCTCACTTAAGTAGTATGCATGGTTGGGTTCTTAACATCATAAGATACATACTGACACATATATGATAATTCCACTATCGAAATGCAATATAGGGGCCTATTTATATGGCTTAAAGTTAAAAGACACAACTCATCCTCACTATAGGACACTAAATTACTCATAGTGGAGATTTTCATGTTACCATAAATGAAAAACCCTTTATCATCCTGATCATTTGAAATTAAAGTGTGTGATGAAAGATTCATCACATGATGTTAAAATATAGTATTAACCTCCTTACAAGGCATATGATACCATAATAAAAAATAATGTGTAGAATCAGGTCCCAAAATAGGATGTCATGGACATGAAAATTTTCTAACACATGGAAAACATTTTTGGAGCTTCATTTCTTTTTTTACATTGGGTAACAGTCATCCTCTCTGCATGATTTTTAAACTGCATGGTTTCCCTAAATTGTGTACATACATATTATATTACATTGATATATATAGAGATACTAATATCTTATATCCGAACCTAACCCTTATATGATATAGAATTACCATGTTCTTTATTTTAATCACCACTTTGTGATGAAAGAAACCTTTTACATTCCTTTTTTCTCACACCGTGCATGGATTATATATTCTTTTGGATTTTGGTAACGGAGTCTATACATGATCAAAATATATCATTTCATGTTCATTTCATATTTTTCATATATTCAATACCATAAATACCACACCATAAGTACATACTTCATGATGTTAAACTACATTGATACTATCTATTTCATGATATAAGACAATGTTTTACCATAGACGTCACCTAAGAGGACAATTATAAATGGAATTGATCTTCCACAACACATACATTCAAGAAAAAGTGTGGATTGATTCCTTTTATCACAAGATACATAGTAATACATTGATCTCTAACCTTATAAATAGTTACAACATAAATATAACCCCCCCCCCCCACCCACCACCACCACCACCTCAGTGCATAGGTTAGTCCAGTGTAGATAGTATTTCGTACAAGAACAATGTGTAGCTTAATTACAGTTATCACATATTATAATATGATACATGGATATCTAATCTAAGGTATAGTGTGTACATAAATAGAAAACATTACCCCACTATGTTAATAATCAGACCCTAGTAGTCTAGAGATGGTTTTTACATTGTTAAATAGTAATAATATACAGGGAATCACATCCTGATTAGTAGATGAGTTTTTTATTCTTGGTTAAATAGATACATAAATTATTTCTATATTTTAACTAAACACACAAATCAATATACAATATCTTTTCTAGAATAAAATTATTTTATCTATAATATCCTTGCATAAGAGTCTTAGTACACTTCTTGGATTCTTGGAGAAAGGAAAACATAATGGTGAGATAAAATTCTCAATAAAGTTTACGTACAAAGGAATATATCATGAATTAATTATAATAATTAATAAGTGAAGGTAAAAAACATAAAACACATTGCATTTAATCAATAAATTGATAATGAAATGTATATAGAGATAATATAAAAGTGTAAATATCATGGATAAAAATAAATAAAATATTAATTAAGGAAATGTTTAATTATTGGACATCATGATATAAGTAATCGTGGTAACATTATATTAAATACCCCTCACAAGATGGTTTGAAACTACTAGGTACAAAATGATTAGTTTTGTCCAACATCAACTCTACTATCATGACCTTTTAAAAAAAAGTTTAAAACTACTGGGTACAAACTGATCATTAAATAAGAGTAAAATCATTTTAGAAAAAATTTAAAAAATAGGGCATCGAAAATAAATATTCCTCAATAGACTTAAACTTAAACAATCTTGAATTTTGAAGAGATTGTAAAATAAACCCTTACCACATTGTAATCAATTGAATTATATTCCCATAGAATTAAATAACTGAAAATGAATATTATTCACTATTAAGATAAATATATTCAATATATAATATATAATGGGGGTACGATATTCATCACACAAAATAAATAAGTGTCAAATATGACATTTGTCTCACAAAAAAGTGAGATGAGAAACCCATACAGAGATCGTACCATTGATGTGTGAGTTATAAAAATAAATTGATTATGTCTAAACAATGTAAATCCAATTCAAAAATGTGTAAACAAAAATTAGATAATAGATATTAATTTCTAACATAATAATATCGTTAAATAATCAATGAAGATGATGTTTAATACAAGGAAAGAAAATTGAGAGAAGAAATAACTTACATTGTGCTTTACTTTCGTTGAAAATGCTTTAAAATCTTGTATATTGGTTTAATTGCTGTTGATAATTTATAATAGAACCATATTCATATTTATAATATCATATATAATTATATTTTATCATATTATTACCCTTTTGTTAATAATATTTCATTATTATCCTCATTTTGTAAACTGATTTATTTTCCAATGCATGTTTTATCTTAAATGTTATAGTTATTGTGGATAGGATATAGTTACATAATATATAAAAATTATATTAAACACCTAGATGTTATTTTTATTCATCACGTGCATTTTTTGTTAATTCATTAATGGTGAACTTTGAAAATTAATCACATCACTTCATAGAGACGGTAGGTTGTATATGTGCACGAGTGATGATATCATTTATAAATCGATGAAGGGGTAAAATAATAGATTATATATTGATTTTACATATTTCATACAATTTCATAATTAATATATATATCAATTATTTTAATAATTATATCCATCCATATAATGTGGTGATGAAAAATGAATTGCACCCCTCTATAGAGATGGTAAACCATATGCATACACACACATTTCTCTCATTTTCCTTATCATGGATAAAAAGAGGAATAACGGTTCTTCATAATCATAATAATATATCAATATATATAGATATATATTATATGTGACTTATAAATATAGGATTTAAAAAAACAATAAGGGTAAATATAAGTAGAAATAAACATGAAAGATATTATAAATATGATTGCAACTTTTTTGGAGGACTTCCTTTAGATATATTATCAATGGATCTACATATGGTATTTTCAAACAAAAATAACATCTATAACATGTATAATGATGTTTTGAAGAGAAATATGTAGTGTATTAGTGATATAATTTTCTCAAGGAGTTATAGATATGTAAATGAAAATGTGATCTGTTATAATTGAAATAAGGGGTATTTTTGGAAATTCACAAAACATTAAAATATTATAAGACTCTTCTAGAGCCAAATGTTTCCAAATGGCCTATAAATTATCATACGGAGAAATTTTATGACCATATATTATAACATTTTTGATTATTTATCATTTTTTTGAAATAATATAATAATGTATTATATAAATAAAATATCATTATTATCAAATTTGTCACTTTTCATTGCATTGACTCTAGGAAAATGTTGAAAACAAAATAAAATCAAAACAATAATTTGATACCTCCGAAATATTTAATAATAATTCATAAAATTCACATATCACCTTAAGTAATTCATATTATAATACTTTTAATATTTTTAATATAATTTATTTTATTTTTCCATTAATTGACTAATTGTTGCATCCACAATACATAAGCACTTACTATAATTATTTCATCATTAAAAATTAAAATTAAATTATTTTTATTTAAATTAGGAATTTATCATAAAAAATAATATTTAAATTTTAACATTTCCTTTGAATAACACTATATAAAAAATGGAATAGTTATTTAAATCATGAATGTGGTATCTTTGAATTTTCATGAAATAAAATACTATAAACATCACAATCTCCACAAAATGTCCATAAAAAGTCATATAACCGAACCTAGAATTCTTATGGAGGATTAATAGTAATAAAATATAATTTGTTCAATTGTTAGGGTCACTAATTGGTTATTATCATTTTATTTTTCATATAAATTTCCCAACTTATCATTTACAGAGGTGACAAAAAGTAGTTAGGATAATATTCATATTGGAAGAAAATAAAAGGGGTATATTTAATAAATTAGGAATTTAAGAATCCAAAAAAGGAATCATGTTTTCAAAATTCAAAAAAATATATGTCATAATATAATTTAAAATTAATTCTGTAAAACCCGACGAAAAATATTTTTCTTGAAAAATGAATTTTTAAACAAAAAAATGTACACATACAAAAATAAAGTATATATATGATTAAAAGTAAATTAATTATATTATTTATAAATAAATAATACCTAAGAAAAATTTTGATCAAAATAAAATCCAAAATATTCTTTTAATATAATGAAATTGATATTTTTATAAAAATATATATTCTCACTATTCATTGGAAACCCAATCTTCTCAAAAAATTACCATAAATTCACCGTAATATAATTTTAATATGATGATTTATGAAACATTATTAGTTTTATAAAATAAAATTTATATAATATCAATAAATTAATTATAATATTAACTCATAAATTGGGGGAAATCCATTTTTGAAGAAAAATTTATTGGTTTGATGAATAAATTGATTTTTCCAAAAATTAAGTGATAATTCAAAAATAAATAAATAATTAATTAAAATTGAGTTTCAAAATTATATATTTCATAATTTGTTTCAAACTATTCAGTTTCACAATTTAATGTCTAGGGTGTAATAATAATATAATAAAATTTTATGGTTCTTTTATGCTAGGTGTTGCATTCAATATATTGATGATCATAAATATAAAATGATTCCTTGCATAAATTATTATGGTATCGCATTGTTTACTCCTTCAATAAATTACATCCTCGAAATTTTAAATCACACTTCAAAAATAAATGGTTTATATTTTAAAATTCAGTTGTGGGAAACCCACATCATAAATAGGGTTAATAAAACACCCTTATAATAAGTGTAAAATTGAGATAAAAATGGCACTATAAAATAGTGCATTTGAATATGATATCATTAGTGAGAAGTGAAAATATAGACATTGATGAGAATTATAACTATCATATTCAAATGGATATTGATAAAAAATGATCACGAGGAAGATAAACATCATGAAGATGTAAGTTTGTAATCAATTAAAACACCATTTATTTATTATTCATAAATTTAAGAGGATAATATTTTTGTTTCAAAATCCATTTCCTAGAGTTGATAAATTTTTGTAGTTACATGTGTAATTATATAAGGAAATTTACTCACCTTACTTGTATAGTATAGTACTTTAATAAATTCCACCACAAACTCATATTTTTCTCCAAATGATGACTATGATTTTTTTCCTGAATGAAGAAAAAGAATAAAATTCTATATATTATAAATTTCAAAAAGAAGAAAATAGATTCCTCGAGTATATATGTATGAACCAAAACAGAAAATTATATATAATTCTCAAAATGAGTAAACCTTCATGTGATGAAAACTAAATTAATCTCCCAAAATTTAAAAGTAATACTGAAATTTCAACAAAGATCTTTCAATAAATAATTATCTATAAATGTTTAAAAAATATTACATCCTAAGATTGAAACCAAAAAACTAGAAGGATTTGATAACATAGTTTTACAATATAAATTTAATACTTATCTCCATAAATATATATGTCCTAAAAATATAATCTCCCTAATATATTAACTATTTACATAAATAACATTAATTACCACAAATCCATAGTAAAATCATATATTCTTCCAAAATAATATTAAACCATTATTATTCTAATAAAATTTCATAATATACTATTTAACATAATCATTCATGGTTACCAAAATGAACTTATCCATTATCGATCATTTAAGTGGGAGTTATTAAAATTAATATATTATGTGTTACAAAAGTAAATTCACATAAAAAAGTATAAAAAACATAAGATAATCAGAAGTCGTGTCAAACATAATATCTGTATGATATGATCAATGAATTAGAACTTTAACCCAGTGAATGGAATCAAAGTTTTGTAATTAATTACACTGTGCTTTCCATTAGTTAAACATTCTTTAACCACCTATATGATTTTTTAATGAATTTAATTAATTTATAAAAGAAATATATTCATATTTATGATATCATATATGATCCACTTAAATAATCATTTCACCATTTGTTAATAATTTTCATTATTACCCCTATTTTCAGTGTTAACAGATTTATTTTTCTATCCATGTTTTACCATATATATGTTTTAGTTAATTTTCAAAGGATATAGCTTTACTATCTAAAGAATTATATTAATTTCATAGATATCTTATTAATTCGTTATATATATTTTTAGAATCATTCTTGAATGGTGTATATAAAAAATAAATCAAATCTCTTCATGAAGACAGTAAGTTGTACATACTCATGAGTGAAGATATCATTTATAATTGGTTGAAAGTGTAAGTGGATGATATATTCGTTTTACAGAATCAATATCATTTTATAAGTGTTATATATATATATATTATTTTCTTCTTTATATACACCTATGTAATGTGTTGATGATAAATGAATTACACCGCTACATGGAGATGGTAGGCCTTAAGTTCTCACGCACGGTGCTTTCAATTTTTATAGGATGGATAGAAAGTGGAATATGATTTTTTTAATAAAATCAATTATATATATATATATATAACTTGAGATATTAATTTATGATCAAAATTTTTTTAATAGGAATTATAAGAATAAATAATCTTGAAATATATGCTATGAAAGATTAAATATTCTTTGGAAGGCTTGTTTTAGATATTTTCGTAAGAGATCTAGGGCTGGACATTTGGAAGGACCAAAACATCTAGAACATGTATAAGGATTTCAATGTGATAAATTTCGTATATTTTGTGGTATATTGATGGATCATTTATGTGTAATGGATATAGGAGATTAATTCCTTCTATAATTGAGATGAAGGGAAATTTTGGAAACTCTAAAAATATTAAAATATATATAATCTTATTCTAAATCCAGATGCTCCAAAATGCCTTATTAAGTCATAGATTGAAATTGTAGACTATATGATATCCCCTTTGTGATTATTTAAATTTGTAATTATTTTAAATAAATTTATAAAATATTATATTCATAAAATTTCATTTATATCAATTTTTCCAGTATTCATTACATTCCATCTACGAAAGTGATGAAAAAAATATGACATCTGAAAAAATAATCTAATACATCAATAATATGTAATAATACTCTATAAAAATCACGTAACACCACAATTATTTCAAATAATAATATTTTAATATTTTTAATATCATTTAATTTATTTTTTCATTATTTGATTAATTACTACATCATCATTCTTCGATAATTTACGGTAACTATTTTTTTCTATAAAAATTAATAATAAATTATCATTATATTTAAATAAAATTTAATATTAATAATACTTTTTATATTAAAACATATTCATATGGTAACAATATATTAAATATTTTATAGTCATTAAAATCATGAATGTGATATCTTGGACTTCTCTTTGAATAAAAAATTATAGAAAACCGTTATATCATCCAAATAAACATAAATGGTCATATAAAAACCCAAGAATGAGTATTTATGATCATTACTCATCCATTAAAATTAAAATATGTGTTACTTTAATTAATATATTCTTATTATTTTATGTATAACCATAATTACCTAGTTTTCCATTTACCATGGTACCAAAAATTACTAAGGATACCATTGAAATGGGAAAAATAAAAAGAGAAATAATAACTAAATTTGGAATTTTGGAATAAAAATATGGAATATATTTTTAAAAACTCAAAAAAAATTGTAGAATTATTTTAAAATTTATTCCACCAAATACTATGAAAAATAGTTTTCTTGAAAAATGAAACTTTAAACCGAAAATGGTATTATACAAAAAAAATTATAAGGATAATTAAGATGAAATTAATTATATAAATTTTAATTAAATATTAATTCATAGAAATTTAGAAAAAAATAAAATCATAAATGTACTTTTAATATAATTAAATCGATAGTTTTATATAAAAATTATCTTCACTATTCATAGTAAAATCAATCTTCTCATAAAATTAAAAAAAATAAAACATAAGAAAATTTTAATTTGTTGATTTAAATAATTATATTAGTTATTAAATCAAAACAAAAGATATTTTATAATTTAATTATAATATATGCTTCTAAAAATAATGAAACCCATTTTTAAAAATAATATGTTTTGTTAAGAATAAAATAGTTTTATTAAAAATTATCCATATACTCAAAAAAAATAATTAATAAATTAAGAATAATTTTTAAAATTACATATTTCACAATGCTGTTAATATTATTCGCTCAGAAAATTTTTATGGCTATGTTATAGTGATCACATAATAATATATCATTTTTTGTTTAAGTTAGGTGTTGTGTGAAACATAAGTTGCCAAATATGCTAAATTTAAAATGAGGCATACCAAAAAATATTGTGGTGTTTCAATCTACATATAAGTCAAGTATGCTTATATATTTTTCCACTCATGAACTATGTGATTCTTAATTTCTAAAAACACATGAAATATAATGACATAAATATTAGAAATCAGGGGTCTAACCATAACATAAATGGAAAAAATTCTCACCTATGTGTATAGGTCAGACATGTTGGAGTGTTTTTGATTCAAAAATTACTTGTGGATTGACCCTTATTATTATAGAATATGTGGGATCACCCGAATCTCAAATATTCTGTAAAACCATTACAATAAACATAAAACATTACACCCACTTCATATGGGTCATACCATCTTGGATAGTTTTCCATTCATCAAATATGTGTGGCCTGGTTCTAATTACTGTTGGATACGTAGTTACACACCGATATACAATCAATGGTCCATCTAAAATAATAAATGAAAATATAACCCCCACCCCCTTCATTGTATGTGTAAGACATGCGTGGAGATTTTTCCATTCTAGAAATATGTGAGGGATGATTCCTATTAACAAAGAATATATAGTGATTCCTTAAAATTCAATACCGGGTCTAACTACATTAAAAAAATGTTCCCACTACCTATGCACGGGTAAGGCTTAAACAAGGTAATACCATAAAATACCTAAATTTGTATTAATTAAAATTACTATTTGATATGTATTGAATTAAAAAAATGAAATTATAGGTTAATACAAAAAATATAGATGGTTCAAAATGATCCACTCCTGTATATGGGATAGACCTATACAATGAACTATTTTAGAAAAACATGTGGATTTATTCTTTCCATCACAGGGTATTTATTGACGTCTATATTCCCCATTTCAATTCTAGACATGGTTTTCCCTCACACTCAAACATGATACTCAATGAAATTAAGATCTATATAGAGGTAATATTCCATAATAATTTTTTATACCCCCTCATGTATTCTCCATCATGTTCACATGCACAACTTGATTGATTTTCCAGTTATACCTTGTTTCCCAGATAGATCATAGAACATTTGAGTGTAAGGAACCAAGAAAGTTTCTCTAGAAGATGTAAGAAAGACATGTCTCAGTTGAGGAATAATTAACTAGTGTCGTAAAATTAAATTGAGTGACCATGTCCTAGTTACGTGATTTTAAAATACATGAGAATGTCCTAGTTTCTTGACATTAAACTACATGACAAATGGTCCGTCATGTAAGACCAAAAATCTCATAGAGAGATCTATAATATTCATAAATCTATTATTAGAGTTAGTTATACACTTACATGGTAGAATAATTTATTGAAATTAATTATCCCAATTTATGAGACCAATCTATATACAAGACCCCTTAACTAACCTTTATGTATGGCCTCACAATGTGAAAAATATTCAATTCTCATATCCCCTGAATTTGTTTCATCTTTATAAAGAGGGGTCTATTTAAAGGATATTATTATGGAATGACTCTTAAACATACAATGTCTATCTGGAAAACCTTGGAATCCAAGAAATATATATATATATAACTCTATTTAAAAAGGTTTGAGACATACAATATAACTCTTCCTATAAACGATTCATATCTGTGTATTGTTTAATTTTACATGAGATAAATCTATGATAGATGGGACCTAATATATGGATATCCATGAATAATAATACAAATGGATAAAAGGTATATTCTATATCTAAAATCCCCTTACTATTAAAAATATTCCCCATGTATATCTTTTAACATTTCAAATTGTTTCCTACGACCTTACTATATAACATTAAAATACTATGGAAAACGTCCTTATAGTATAAAGTTAATCTGAATGATATATATGTTCCCACTATATGATGTTAAAATTTGTAGACCATCATCTATCATCAACCCATGTCATTGGATCAAAATATCCAAACCTTAGGCAAACATCGTATGATTTTTTCCATCATCTTATAGGAACCTCAACCCATATGTCACACATAATGTTTTGAAGACATCATGATTATATAAACCATTATTATCCCCAGAAGGGGGAATATACCACTCTTTTTTTCCACAATCAACATGGATATTCATAAGGGATATCTCCCACCCACCATAAAAATCTTGGACCTATTGGAAGGGATTTCTCATCCATGTGATCCATGACATGCATGTGGTAAAACTCTGCCACATATGATGTTTTTGGACATCCCCAACATGATTTTCACATACCATTAATCATGACTCAAGAACACTGATCCATAATTTATGATGTTTTCCCTCTATAAAAATAATTTTGTGTACTCTTTACCATGTGTGTACTAATTAGGAAATTCTGTAATATTCCATTCATACCAAATCTGTGTACATAATGACCTCAACCCACATCCACTTTGGTCAAAGATCATTGACCATAATCTTTATCCTTTGATGGTCTAAATCATAAGACTCTAAAATACTAGTGAAAGAGATATAAAACATTTTTAGGAGAGAAATATTCCATTGGTGGAATGAGAATAAATCATGTCTCAACTCCCTAAACTCTTCATTTATAATGTATAAGAAATAGTCATAGAATAAATCAACATGTCTTAAATCTCATAGGGCCAAAAATGTGGCCCAGTAAAGAGTTAATCCATACTCTGTAAACCCCAGGTGACTTTAGAAAGATATAGTAATGATTTCTCATATATCATAATAGTGATAACATCTTAACTAGGTGGTGACACAACTTTTCGTGTGGTCAATACCTTCTCGAATCATACATTTTCCATAATCTACCTTCATGTATCTGAATTATGAGCTGACACAACAAGTTCATTGAGTTTATATCCATATATTGTAACACCATTAAAATTTGGATTCATATATCCTTTTTTTTCTTTATATAAAGAGCGTAATAATGACACGGTGATCCCAAAAAATCTACAAGTAATCATTGGATAATTTCACCACACCAGAAATATTTTTCTTAGTGGTTTCTTGGTACAATAATGCCCCCCTTAAATATTGGAGTAATTTTCCTGACTGCATGGAATATGAGATTCTTTTATTACTAATGGTGGACTTATACATATAATTTCAACCTACAGTTATATCATATATTCCTATAGGATGATTTTGAATTCCCATATCTTTAATATTCTAGAGGATTTGACATCCTCACTGTTAGGTCAACATGTATTGCACCCTCTCTCAAAGAAAGAATTATATCTTCCATTCATATCCTTTTTATGAATGAAAACATGTGACTCAAATCCATATGCAGTTAGGATAAATCAGCCTTAGAAAATAATAAACATCCCTAGGGTTCCAAGACCCTCCTTGGTAAGCTTTCTCTCTACGGCCAAATTCATCATCTAGACGTTTTATTCCCCATAAATCTTACATGAACCCTGAAAAGGAGTGGGTATCACAATTCTTAACCATGCATGAATGTCGTATGGTACCATCTGATGGTTCGAACAACTCACCAACTATAGGTATCACCTCTTTCCAAGAATGGATTGTTAATACTAATGAGCCTAGATGACACCATCATAGAACTCAGCACCTTAGGTTGTTTGGGTCATCCTCGATAAGTTTTCCCCATTTGACTCATCAACCATCAATAAATTACAATAGAGCACATTACCTTAGTGTTTTTTGGTTCATCCATTAAATATCTGGCCAATTCCACAATAATCGGTTTAAATTCCTAAACATGTTATATACACGACCCTTACTCTAATTATACATGTGGGATGCACATCACTCTCATGCTATCAATTCTTGGTATAAAGAGTCTAAAATGTGTATCATCTCTTGTCCTAGAATCATGATTCTAAACTGCACAATGTATCATGTCTGAAGATAAATACGTTAAACTAAAAATAATTTTACATCATTACTGCCCAATTTTCAACAAACCCAAATACATCATTACCTATTGTCATTAAAGTCTATAGAGAACATTAAATCAAAAACTATTTTTGACTCATGGTCCAGATTTTCAGATTTAAAAATCATACACTACATCTTAATAACATCTTTTTTCCAAGAGCTTCCAAAATCCATTTTAAGATTAGCAATGGATGACATGTTGCAAACATGAAAACTGAATCCTATGAAAAATTTGAGTCTCTTCTTAAAGGAAATACACATTTTGTGATAGAGGAAATACCGATAAATTATGAAATGGTAGAGGGAAGAAAAATGTCATTCTTAAAACCCTTTAAGGGAGTCTATAGAAAATAGTGAGTCCACAATAGATAATATTTCACCATATTAATGTTAGAAAAAATATAGGGAAATAAAAAAAAGGTATAAATCTTGTATGGACAATTATTTATCCCTATAAAAAATAAATTTTTGCTCGGTTGTTCCACTGATTTAAGAAAAAATTTGAGCACATATCAATTTCATAGGACCCTCCTGGGGGTACCTAATCCTATCATTACTTAAAAACATGAGAAATGGTCCATCCTATAAGAATATAAACTTTATAGAGTGTTTTTTTATTGTTTGGCCTGCGATGTGGCCCAAGATCAAGATATGGGAAACATCTTCACCAAAACATGGTTCCATGCCCATTATTTTGTCACAATGTGGTGACATTACCTTTATTATGTATGAGATAGATATACATCATGAAATTAACCATAGATTTATTCATTTGTGAACCTATTTTCCTGATGCATAATCTCCATTATCATTGGATTTTATCTCATAAATATAGAATCTTTGATTCCCATTCCCAATAGAGATAGAGCGATTTATATGACTCTTATCATGGATCCAACCACAAATCCCTTTTATTACCAATAATTGTTCAATCTTTAAATGTGTACATAAACTCTAATTTTGAGTATGCGTGATTCAATATTATTTTATTCCTTTGGGAAACACAACTCCTTGAAATTATCACCCATCATACCAATATAGAGGATATTTATTCCATCAATGGAGAGTTATTAAGTAAATAAACACAACTTGGTGGGGCTTAGTGGTGCATCATCTATTCATTTACATGGTAAAGTGATCTATGTTTACTATATAATAAAATACATTTTGTTTATAAAGAATCCAATTCAATGGGGAGGGGAGGGTATTTTTTGACTACCATAATTTCGCATTATACATTGTTTGGTTAATCATTCATAAAGTACGAAAACTATAAAAATACCAATATATTTTTTCATAAAGGACTCAGATGTAGAATCTATGAAAAATACTGGAATGTGATCCATTTTACAAGGTCTTATACATTGGACCTTATTATAATAATTTTACATATGTAATTATTCTATCTTTTTTGGTATATGACACTAGCCAAAAAAATCCATCCAAGGCTATCATGACAGTAAATCTCAACCCAAAATCATGTGGGAGTCACCTCACCCATGCATAGAGAGCCTTCTCTATTCATTAACACAAACATCATGGGTGATTAGGCAAGTGCACACATAAAAGGAGTAGTGTCATGTTGTAGGGTGGTAGCATATAGGATTAGTGGGACAACACAGTTCATTACGAGAAATGGTTGAGAGAAGACCCTAATATTCACTTTTAGAAACTAGACGATTCATGATATTTTATTTATAAATTTCCTTACGAGTGTGAAACCAATTTGGGATGGATTTTAACACACACACACACACACTATTCCTTCTTAAGAACATGGATAGATGCTCATACACATGATCAAATTGACCGGGGAAATCTTATCAAGAGAACACATCATCTTCAACCTCTATTTATACATCACACATTCCAAAACCATAGTTTTTTCTCAAGAAACTTTATTTCGATGCCATAACATGATTTCCTTCATTAAATCCGTCTCTCGTTATTGAGCTAAGAAATATAAGTTCACTCGATCAAATGAATACATGAATTAATCATTTTATGCATGTGGTATATACTAAGGAATAATCTAGCCTTCACATGAATATATCATGAGAAACCTTATAGATAATGTGAATTGTGTTTCATCAACACCTCACATGAATGATAAATTGGTCTTGTGATAAACCAGTATGATCATGTGATATGTGTGAAACAAAGTGACATTGCATATAAGAGTACATAATTTTTCAATGAATGAAATCTCTTTTTTATTAACATTTAAATAATCATGAAAAGATGGACTATCCCACTACGAAGTGATCATTATTTCACATGTCTATCTGAGCCTCAGTTTAATACTTCATGCGGTCACATGAATGTTATATTATGCTCATGTGAGGATCTCCAACACCTAAATCAAGTGCATATGTAACCATCACCATGAATTTAGTGATAAAATATTCCACTTATTCTAATATAAACCACTTATCTATTAAAATAAGACACATTAAAGGGAGGTAAAATAGTGATTAGTTGAAGGAGAAACAGAGAAGGGTAACATAAGAGGAAGAGAACTAACTATGGATTTCAGGGGAACACTATAGGTAATCACAACATTCATTATGTGGTAACCTTTAAAAGATCACATGATGCATTGAATGTCATGGGATGTTATCGCATGAAGATCCAGTCCTAGAAATCCCATGTAAACCCTCTATTTTGGAAATCATTCTCATGATTTTGTGATGGAATCATGAACCTATGTTCATGAGTCCTTAAAAAAATTCCCTCTTCCACATGACTATCTTATGTATTTATGGATCTATTGTTAACAAACTATTCATAAAAATGGGTGAGAAACCCTTATCTATACAATCTCTTCCAATCACGTGGCACCGACATGATTCTATTTCACATGTTCCTAGAAACCTTCTCTAGACTCCATTGAGGACATGAAAATCACATGAGCAATTAAGAATCATGTAGTTCCATTATACGGGAAACCATCACCATGTATCTATCCTTAGAAATCATGAGAGAAAATGGAAAGTCCCTCCTCTCACAATAAAAAAATTAGGATGTTCCCCCTCAACATGACCCCTCAAGAACAGACTCCGCACATACACATTGTTTCATATTCTATCATGGAATAACCCTTTTTCACTTGAACATTTAATACTTGGACATGTGCATGATCTCATACATGTTAGTGTGTCCCTCATACATGTTAGTGAGACCCTTATACATGCCTCTCTTAATATCACTCAATCACATACCTCCTCACTAGTCTAAGGATTCCCTTCATGTGGCCTTCGATGTGTCAGTTTGATTGTGAGACATGATTTGTAGAAGTAATTTTGATCCCAAAACATTCATTTTACAACATAGCTTGATCATGTGAAGATTTCATGTGCATGTTAGGTTGATCATATGAAGACATTCAATAAAATACAGGTTGGTGATGTGACAGCATATAGACAAGCTTTGTTGATCATGTGATGACCTATGGACATGTTAGGTTGATTATGTAAAAACCAATGGATGATTTAAGATAATCATGTGATGAAATCCTAGAAAATTCATGTTGATCATGCAAGGAAATCCTAAAAAATACAAGTTGATCATAGTATAGGCCGTGAAAATTCATTTTGATTATCCTAAGATATCCTATACAACTCACTATTTCATTCATTCAAATCACAGAAAAATTTGTTGATCATATGAAAGGACCTAGACATTTCCACTATATTCAAGTGGATACATCTGGGAAAAGTAACTTTGATCAAGCGAAGGCCTCCTGGACATGTCAATTTGATCATAAAAATACATCCAAGACAAGTCAGATGATCATGTTAAAAGATATGGAAATGTCTGATTTGATCATGATAGGGACCATGGACATTCTAGATAGAAACCCATTGATGTGTAATCTATGTCAGATGGCCACTGAGAACATCTCAAGCAGAAAATCAGGACATTTTGGGAAGACATGTCAACTTTATCCAGAAGACACACAAGGATATACAACATGTGAAAGCTCTGTCATGAAACTAAGACCATGTACTCCATTTATATTTCAGGTGTCTATAGTGTGTTAGGGTTACACACTCATTAGAATCTATTTGTGTTTTTATCTAATTTGGTAGATCTTTTTCATAACAAAAATATTCTACACACTATTCATGGTCATCATGTATCTTTACCTAGAGAGGGATACAATATAAATATATTACATGGAAATCCCTCATGAAATTAGCAACTAATCATCATATAATCCTGGGATGAAAATAATTTCTCAAAGTTAAATCACATATCCCAACCCATCAAGGGTCAGTAATAGTTGAATGATGATAATTATTATTACTTTCAAAACAAGATATGTAGGAAATATTTATAAGGTTTGATCTCTAATGGGATTCCACCCTGGTGTATGTCCCTAAAAATGACAAATATTCTTGACTAGTGAGATTGAATTATATGAAAGTTATACAATGATTCCTCACCCATATACTAGTGAAATGTGGGTTTCTACAAGGAAATCCTATTATTTATAATTGATATTCATTCACTCATGTACCATTAAATCCATATGTAGGTTATCGAAAGACATATGTATGAGGACCCTGATTCATTTTATAAATAGAAAATGTAAGATACCTTCCAAATTCCGAAGCTTTATACCATATCTTCCATGATATTGGTAATCATACCACTCTAAGGAAAACATTATTGTGTATGTATTGTAGAAATTTTCTCTCATGAAGTACATCAAATCATCTGCTATATCTTGTTTTTCACACCAAGTATGACTCGTGTGGGATTATAGAATGAAAATGATACTTGTAATATAATGATAAGGATACCCTTGATATGAGCCTTACATTTGTATGTAAGACCATAATCATATCATCTTCAGTAAATGGTTTATACTCTTGATGTGAAAATTCTAAGAATCCTTATATGCATTTTTTCCACTCAAGGCCACTATTGTCTCATATTATATGAAATAGATATCGATATTGTAAAATACATAGAATATGAATCCAATTAAAATAGGAAACATATAAATCCTCCAAAATGCCTAATCCCTGAAGTATATTTGTTCCCATGTGATGGTAAACTGAAATGTATAACCTTATCACAAAATCTTACACTATCTCAAAAAAACTACATGGATTTTTATTCTTCTATTTATAGGATTAATGGGATTTCATGATGAGTTTAAATACCTTATCCAAGACTCCAACTTCCTCCTTTGATAGTTATGAACACAACAGTGCCTGAATATGGATATAATCTATATCATACCAAATGAAAATGAGAATAATTGAGAACCTTTGAAACACACAGTTCTTTCTATCAACACCTAGTCTTAGTGATGTAATTTAATCAAGAGTAAATAATATTATTTGAGTATTGGGAAGGATTTGAAAACAAATATTAAATCTATAAGATAGTTCAGGAATATCTAAAAACCCCCCTAAAAGGGTGTGATGAGTCTGGCCACATATCCTATTAACTAAAATGAGTTTTCAAGAATCATTGGGCTTAAAACCCCAATCGACCTCTGGCCATTGGAATGCTATTCATTACCTAGGTATGGACCTGGGAATTATTGAGTGATTACATTGAATAAAAATATGGTAATCCCAATGCATATAATATTGAAATCACCCTCAATAACCCACAACATAGAACCGGGAGAAACCAATCCTCTTATTTTTTGTAAACAATGTCTTATTACACTATATCATTTTGGAGATCAATGAATTGACTAATGTGGACATTCTCCTAAAAAATACATTAATAATGGATAATATCACATAATTTTATTATAATTTTACCTTTTTTATAATAATATAAATGAATAATTTAATTTCCCCTAAAACATGAAAATGATGTAATAGATCCATGATGATATAATCTATTATTAAATTCAAAACATGTCCACATAGTAATTACCTTTTTTAGATCTCTTCTCCTTTCTCATCTAGTTTATTCATTTACAACCATTTAGTGATTATAATATTTTAATAAATAATCATGTCCCCCACACAAATGTGTTATTCTTACAAATATAATTTATATCTTTATTCATGGATTTCACCAACCTTGAACCTCATTCAACATCATCAAAATATCCATGTTTACTTACATATAATAGATAGGTACCATGGATTATTTTTTGTCTCATTTTTTAAAATTTATAAAACCTTCACCATATAATGACCTCCTCATCAATGAGTTTTCTTTGAGGCCCTTAATTAGAGGAAAATTAAAAAAAATTGTTTAATTTTATTTTTATCTTTAACATTTTTTTTTCAATAATGGAATTGTAAAATTCATTTAGGCATAGTTGAAATCCTCCCATATTCATTATGATCATCATCAATGTAAAATATTCTACATGTATCCCTTTTACATTCAACTCTTTTACATTTTCACATTTTTTCACCTGGTTGAGTACCTAGTTATACTATCTATAACTCTTTATATTTAATGAGAATCGAAAAAATATTCCATAAACTCTTCTATTATTCATAATTCCATTAAATCTCATCCTTGATTAGTATAAAAAAATTATGTAATGTATTGTTTATTTTTTGAAAAACCCTCATTTTTTAAGAGTATTTATTTTACATAGAAACAATATATTTACTCTTAATATTCATAGAATCTAGAACTACCTATTTTCAATCATAATTATGAAAACAAATAGATATTTTTATTGTTACAAATTAATATTATTATTATAATTATTCTATAAACCACCCAATTATATATTTTTTCCTTACAACAATAACTTAATTTAAAATATCTTATTTGTATAGATATTTCTCAAAAAAGTGATTTGTAAAATCAATTAAATAATTAGATCTCATTATATTGGTCTTCTTTCCAAATTATATTTCAACTGTTCAATTAGTTTGTTAACATTATATAATACTTCTATATTTTTACATAGGTTAATAATTTAACTCATTCGTTAATAATCACACAAAAAATTTAACGCCCCTACCCCTGCTACCCAGAGTCGGTGCTTTACTTCGTAACATTGGCATGATCACAAAAGATCAAGTCTCTAAAGACCGATTAGTTTAGTATCCTTGGAAACACTAGATACATTCATAAATGTTACATTACATCATAAAGTGAAAAACTACAATAACAAAGTCTTCATAGTCCACAATCATATCCTCTTTTGACTATCCCTGAAGTTCATTAATAAAATACATCTTCACATCCTGGAAAATATTAAAACATTGAAAGGGTGAGCTCAGATGCTCAGTAAGGATAACAATATAGAGGAAGCTTTCATAAATAAACATAAACATTAAAGAGATTTCTAACTAAAACAAAAGCCTTTTAAACTTGATCTCCAACATAATATGGAAAGAGTAAAATGAAATAATTCCATTTAATTATTCACATGGATATTCTACTGGTCGAATAATCACATGAAATATCAATTACCACGTTCATAATGATGGAATGCATAATGCCAGACTATTATAACCACGTAGCCAAGGCCTCATGCCAAGACCACATATAAGGTTTTGTCAAGGCCTCGTGCCAAGACACTAGTTTGTCTCATGATACTACCGATGCATTGAGGAGCTATAGCGGGCTTCACCCGTCACTTATTAAGTCCAATGAATTCGTCATATGAACAGGTTTAAACATATCATAAACCATAACATAATCGTATCACATAAAACATTAATAAAGGAAACATAACATTTCCACATTTTAATCACATGATATCAATACAACACATTGATATAATAAAAACACTTTCAAAACCATTTTCAATACCAAAATAAAATAAAATTAAAACATTGTATTTATTTTCATTTAAAAAATGTTATGGCTTGTAGAGGAAGCCGAAACTCAAATAATGGTCACGACGGAGGAGAAGTCGTTGTCGCCGCTTACGTACAACAAGAAAACATTCCTTTTTTTCATTTAGTAAAACACTTCATATAAAAATATTCCTTTTGAATAAACGTAAAAGTCAAAGGGGTTTATACATTGTATAAAGGAAAGTTGTGTATAAAACCAAGTATGCCTCAATGAAAGGAGATTGAGACGAAGTCCTTACAAAGATAATTTTTAAAATAAAATAGATATATTATGCGTATTTACTATATTTAAACATAAAGAAAGTACAAATAGAATATAGGACATAATAATATTGTGAAATAATTTGAAAGTAGGAGATTAACCCAAAGATTGGAAATTGGGTTAAGAAATTCCCTTACCTCGTGTCCGAATTCACTCGACCGTTCTTTGACCTCCTGAATAATAAACTAGAGTTAATATTTACCTTCTTAAGAACCTTTTTTAAGTTTATTATACCTTTTTTATCATTTATTACCATGTCATGAAAATTATGTAATTATTTAAGTTTATAACGGTCGTTTTGTCGATCTTAGGTACTTGAGTCAAAAATAAACGTCCTATAATTACAAGTTGTTCATGTGGTGAAATATCCATTATATCTAGAATTATATTCATGATTTAGATATCATATATCTCATATATATCCAGTATATACATGCATTTATAATATTCCATAACTTTTAGAGGTAAGAAATGAAATGCACCATTCATGGAGACGGTAAGCCGTACGTACGCATGAACACTACATTCATTTCTATTTAGTATTTAATGAAATCATAATGATATAAAAGTATATTATAATTCCAGTATAATATCATATATATTATCATTTACTCCATCCATTATACAACCCACATATGGCATTAACGATTCAAATCACTTTGATTGGGCGGTAGTCCGCACTTCCTAAAATGAAAATATCGCGTTTAGCCATAATGGAAACAATAAAGGTATGCCATAAATGAAAAATACATAACATTAAGTAAAAAATAAACATATTATATATCATATATATAAATAGAGTGACATCATAATGGCCACCTTTGAAGGTGTTATATGAGTGTTGTACAATCATCGTTTCGTGAGGCAGAAATTCGCCATCCACAGAAATAGTATGTTCTTTTACCATTAGATGTAGGTGTGTGTAAGTGTCACTCGAATACTTTTTATAACAACATCCTAGTATATTGATGATACTGGTGTTATTACAAATTAAATGAATAAAAAGAGTTTAGGGGGTTGGATAAGCAAAATAAAACAAAATAACATAAGAGAAGACATTACCTTAAAATCAGGTAACTCTTTTGATTTGAGCCAAAGGCTTCCTTAGGAAGAATTCTACCCATTGTGAGGCTTCTAGGAGTAAGGTAGGGAAGTTGGGAGAGTATTTGGGCAGAGGTTGGCCGAGCCAAAAGGCATTGAAAGTGTGAGTAAGGTGGTAGTGGTGGGGGCCTTTTATAAGTGGAGAGGAGGGGCACTCTTGGAATGTCAGGAAATGTTACTTTATTAAGAAATTATTTTCGAATTCTAAAGGTCCCGAAATGTTATATTTCGAAGCTAAGGTGATAAGGTTTCTAAATATCCTCATCCGATAAATTTTTGACAAGTGTAAGCCTTAGATTTTATATTATCCTTTCATTTTAATTAAATCGTTAATTAATGAGGTAATCACGACATCATCATGGTGTCATAAATAATTTAATTTTTATAAGGTCTAAAAATTATAAAAAAATTATTATGATGTAGGAAATTTTGTTATCTTTCTAATGAATATTTATAGTCACAAATATGACTTTTATAAACCCATTTAAAAATTGTTTTAGTAAAACAACTTATGTTTGTGACATTTTTATTTTAACATTAAATAAAAAGTTTTTAATGTCATTTTCCTACCAAAGTGGCTCCATGGGGTCCCCAAGTTGACCCATGGATTTTCTTGGTCGGCCATGATTCATCCAATAGGGGTAGGACAAGTGTAAAGGTATTTTCATATTTTTATAATATCATTTTTACCTTAAATTTCACTAATTACCTTTAATCGCGATTAATTAAACTTAAAAGTTACTATTTACCAAAAAATTATTTTAATCCCATTGAACCACATTTTACTTCCTAATGACAACCATGTTTGTCGGATTTTTGAAAATCAAATAACAGAAGTGGTAATATTTCATTTAAATGAAAAAATCAGTTATTTAACTACCACTTAGTGGTTTCACTATTCATCAAAAATTGAAGTTTTTTCAGAATAGTGCCAAAATTTCACCATAAGCTATAATTGATATACCAAATTCAAAAATGATGTCTATTTTATAAAATTACAAACATATAAGTTGCATTAATTAATTTTATAATTAATTCCAGCTGTCACAACAAATAGCGTGTTTTTAAGAAACAATAAATATCAAAAGATTGACAATTGTTTATGTCTAATTTCAAAGTGAAATTAATTATAATGAACACGATTGGATAAAATGGTCAAAATATATTCTAATTATACTTTAAAACCACTAAATAGTATAATTTATCACTATAAATTATCTTGATTAAAAAAGTTGTTTTTAAGTATTCTTCACTATTCATAAAAAAATGGAAGTTCTTAGAAAATGACAAAAAATTCAACTTAGGATAACCTCGATATTACGAATACAAAAATGAAGTCCATTTTGAAATATAAAATTTCTATAATTTTAAAAGGTGGGTATTACTATTCATAACGGCTACTTTGATTAGTCGCGGTGTGTTAGAACTCGAAGTTGCGTACAACACACGCTACTCTATTATTCAAAGAGTAGCATACCATGGAAGCTTGGGGTTTTACATTCTCCCCTCCTTCAATAAATTCCGTCCTCGCAATTTAAAAATTTTCATTGAAAATAAAAGGTTGAAAATAGAAAATACATTTGTGGAAAAGCCACATCAGAAATAAGGTTAATAAAATATAACATTAAAAGAAAGAAAGAGAGGTACAAAGGTCACCCGAGATAGCCCATACTAGAATTCTATGAAAATATAGATATGGAAGAAAAACAAACCAGCAAGGTCTGATTGAGAGTTGTAGAAAATAGGACTAGGAGAAAGTTAACAATAAACAAATCACAAACTTGTGATTAGTTAAACGATCATTGAATCCCCAGTTGGAAAAGTTAACCGGTGACGTTTTTGTTTTAAGTTACCTTTTATAAAGTTGAGGAATTTATTTCGGAGATTTACTAAGAACGTAAGGGAATATACATACTTGTCATGTAGACTTTCATTCTTTAATAAATTTTTACCAAAAACCCATCTTTCACTCTAAAAGGTAATAGAACTCAAAAATATTCTATTTATCCTAATTGTATAAGGTTCCAAATATTAACACATACCATTTAGATTAGTAAAACTATTTTGTAATAACCAGGGACTTCCTATAGGCTATTGGTAGGTAATAAAGGTCTGTCGCACTATGGTTGTGGGTTCGATTCCTGCATCTTTGTCTGACGCGATGGGTTATCCCCCAACCTGCAGGTTGTCCTTTTCCTAAAAATATAGTATTATAATATTCCAAAATTAATATTCAGAACTGTTTTAACCTTAAACAATACTATCCAAGGTTCAACTTAATCCATTCCAACCTTTATAGTTATCCAAAATACCTCTGTCCAGACTTTCTCTAAAAGGTCTCCAAATTCCAAAATCAATTGTATCATCAGATTCCTCAGACAAGGTAAAGTTTCTCTTATTGTCACATACAAAAATATGATTACCTTCATCATATTATAACCTTAATGAAATCAACATATACTGCAGTACAATCCTTATATATATATATATCAAATTATTCTAATAACCAGAATATAATCCATGAGTCCAAAAGCACCAATTCATTAATTATTCCGCTTCAACTGTAGTCACAACATAAGATTGGCCTTGATCCCTTGGCCTTTTCTGAGGTAATTTTCCCTGACGCTTAGGACATTCATTTGCATAATGCCCCATTTCTATACAATTGTAGCATTCAACATTGATAGCCTCTTTCTTTCCCTTGCAATCACGCGCCTGGTGACCTTTTTCTCCACATTTATAACAAACTCCCATTCATTTTGGGCAAGTACCAGGGTGATTCTTCCCACAATTATCACATAATGGAAAATCCTTCTTTCCCTTTTTCCCTTTTTCCGTCTCTTGTTCCACCATTCTCTTTTTCTCTTGCTTTACTTTGTTGTCATAAGACTTAGAGAATTCCTTTTCTGTCTTGATAGCACACGAGACTATATCTTCGTATGTTGAGAAAGATTGTGATACTAAAGCTCAACGAAGAAATGGGTTTAACCCATCAAATAAACGATCAATCTTACTTCTTGGGTTACATATATAATCTGCAGCATGCCTCGCTAACCTTGTAAAGTTAGCCTCATACTTTGCGACATTATCATCCTCCTTCTGCCTCAGACTTAGAAATTTCCTTTCTATATCTGCTCGATGGTCATGTGGAAAGTATTTTTCTAAGAAAATTTCCTTAAACTCCCTCCATTCCATACTTGATAATTCTTCATCTTCATTTGTGTTTTTAATCAGCGACCACCATTGATCGGAATATCCAGTGAGGCGGTAGAATGCAATGAAAACCTTCTCCCTTTTGCTACTCCCCAAGGCGTGGAATATTTTCTCTAAGGAGTTTATCCATTGCTCAGCTACTAATGGATTTTTACCCCCATTAAATGTTGGCGGTTGTTACCTCATGAAGCGGTCTAACATTGATCCTCCACGTTGCGTATCAGGGTGCTCCAAATGAGTAAGGTTTTTATTCATAACCTGAGTGAGTTGTCCCATTATAGTAATAAGTTGATCAGCACCAGTTGTATCTCCAACTCCACAATAATTATCTTGAGTAGGAGGGCAATCCCTACGTGGAGTGCATGCATTGATACGGTTTCCATTCCTTCCACTAGGCGCCATTTCTAAACAATGTCATAAACTAGATTAGTTTATTAATTAAAATACATAATTCCATAATTGTAAAACACTTTACATAAATTGAACTATTTATGGATATAATCCATAATCATAAAAAAGAAATGTTTTCTTTGAGGAAGTATATACTCATAACCCTTCATAGTGGTTTGTAAAGAAAATGAGAATTATCCTAAGCATATCCCCCAGGAGTGTCGTAACCAGGAGTGCAACAAGGCCCATTGTCGTGCAACAGTTCCCATTAGAGTCTAGCTCAAAGCGGTGTTTTCGGGTTTTACCCCTAGGTATATCTGTGCCAGAGCCACCTCTACCTGCTCGTATCCAGACAGGGATGTATTGCTCGGAAAACTCTCAAAATCTCTATAATACCAAAATTCTAGGAAGTTCTTCTATACTAAACCTCAATGTCTATCTTCGGTCTATGTTCTCTAATCAGATTTTATCTAAATCTAGCTTGAAAGGTTAGTACTAAACTGCCTCTAATACCAACTGTAATGCCCCGACCCCAACTACCCAGAGTCGGTGCATTACTTCGTAACATTGGCCTGATCACAAAAGATCAAGTCTTGAAAGACCGATTAGTTTAGTAGCCTTGGAAACACTAGATACATTCATAAATGTTACATTACATCATAAAGTGAAAAACTACAATAACAAAGCTTCCATAGTCCACACTCATATCCTCTTCTGACTATCCCTGCAGGTCATTCATAAAATACTTCTTCACATCCTAGAAAATATTAAAACATTGAAAGGGGTGAGCTCAGATTCTCAGTAAGGATAACAATATAGAGGAAGCTTTTATAAATAAACATAAACATTAAAGCAATGTATAACTAAAACAAAAGCCTTTTAAACTTTAACTTCAACATAATATGGGAAAAGTAAAATGAAATAATTCCATTTACTTATTCACATTGATATTCTACTGGTCGAATAATCACATGCAATATCAATAACCACTTTCATAATGATGGAATGCATAATTCCAGACTATCATAACCACATAGCCAAGGCCTTGTGCCAAGACCACAAATAAGATTTTGTCAAGGACTCATGACAAGACACCAGTTTGTCTCATGAGACCTACCGATGCATCGAGGATCTATAGCGGGCTCCACCCGTCACTTATTAAGTCCAATGCATTCCTCATATGAACAGGTTTATACATATCATAAACCATAACATAATCGTATCACATAAAACATTCATAAAGGAAACATAAAATTTCCACATTTAAATCATAAGATATCAATACAACACATTGATATAATAACAACACTATCAAAAACATTTTCAACACCAAAATAAAATAAAATTAAAACTTTGTATTTATTTTTCATTTATAAAAAGTTATGGCTTGTAGAGGAAGCCGAAACTCAAATAATGGTCACGGTAGAGAAGAAGTCATTGTCACCGCATGCGTACGACAAGAAAACATTCCTTTTTTGTCATTTAGTAAAAAACTTCATATAAAAAGATTCCTTTTGAATAAATGTAAAAGTCAAAGGGGTTTATACACCATATAAAGGAAAGTTGTGTATAAAACCAAATATGCCTCAATGAAAGGAGATTGAGACGAAGTCCTTACAAAGATAATTTTTAAAATAAAATAGATATATTATGAGTATTTACTATATGTAAACATAAATAAAGTACAAATAGAAGATATGACATAATAATATCATGACATAATTTGAAAGTAGGAGATTAACCCAAAGATTGGAAATTGGGTTAAGAAATTACCTTACCTCGTGTCCGAATTCACTCGACCATTCTTTGACCTCCTGAATAATAAACTAAAGTTAATCTTTACCTTCTTAAGAACCTTTTTCAAGTTCATTATCCCTTTTTTATCACTTATTAACATGTCATGAGCATTATGTAATTATTTATGTTTATAACGGTCGTTTTGTCGATCTTAGGTAATTGAGTCAAAAATAAACTTCTTATAATTACAAGTTGGTCATGTGGTGAAATATCCATTATATCCAGAATTATATTCCTGATTTAGATATCATATATCTCATATATATCCAGTATATACATGCATTTATCATATTCAATAATGTTTAGAGGTAAGAAATGAAATGCACCGTTCATGGAGACGGTAAGCCGTACGTACGCATGAACGCTACATTCATTTCTATTTCATATTTAATGAAATCATAATGATATAAAGGTATATTATAATTCTAGTATAATATAATATATAATATCATTTACTCCATCCTTTATACATCCCACATATGACATTAATGATTCAAATCACTTTGAGGGGGTGGTAGTCCGCACTTCCTAAAATGAAAATATCGCGTTTTGCCATAATGGAAACAATAAAGGTATGCCATAAATGAAAAATGCATAACTTTAAGTAAAACATAAACATATTATATATCATATATATAAATATAGTGACATCTTAATGGCCACCTTTTAAGGTGTTATATGAGTGTTGAACAATCATCGTTTCATGAGGCAGAAATTCGACATCCACAGAAACAGTATGTTCTTTACCCATTAGATGTAGGTTTGTGTAAGTGTCACTCGAATATTTATTATAACAACATCCTATTATATTGAGGATACTGTTTTTGTTACAAAAGAAATGAATAAAAAGTGTTTAGGGGGTTGGATAATCAAAATAAAACAAAATAACATAAGAGAAGACATTACCTTAAAATCGGGTAACTCTTTTGATTTGAGCCAAAGGCTACCTTGGGAAGAATTCTGCCCAAATTGAGGCTTCTAGGAGTAAGGGAGGAATGTTGGTAGAGTATTTGGGCAGAGTTTGGCCGAGCCAAAAGGCTTTGAAAGTGTGAGTAAGGTGGTAGTGGTGGGGGCCTTTTATATATGGAGAGGAGGGGCACTATTGGAATGTCAGGAAATGTTACATTATTAAGAAATGGTTTTCGGATTATAAAGGTCCCACAATGATATATTTCGAGGATAAGGTGATAAGGGTTCGAAATATCCTCATCCAATAGGTTTTTGACAAGTGTAATCCTTATATTTTACATTATCCTTTCATTTTATTTAAATCGTTAATTAATGAGGTAATCACGACATCATCATGGTGTCATAAATAATTTAATTTATTTAATGTCTAAAAATTATAAAAAAATTATTTTGATGTAGGAAATCTTTTTTAATTTCTAATAAATATTTATAGTCAAACATATGACTTGTATAACCCCATTTAATTTTTTTTTAGTAAAACAACTTATGTTTGTGACATTTTTATTTTAACATTAAATAAAATGTTTTTAATGTCATTTTCTTACCAATGTGGCTCCATGGGGTCCCCAAGTTGACCCATGGATTGTCTTGGTCGGCCATGAAATATCCAATAGGGGTAGGACAAGTGTAAAGATATTTTCATATTTTTATAATATCATTTTTACCTTAAATTTCAATAATTACCTTTAATCGTGATTAATTAAACTTTAAAGTTACTATTCACCAAAAAATTATTTTAATCCCATTGAACCACATTTTACTTCCTAATGACAACCATGTATGTCAGATTTTTGAAAATAAAATCACAGAAGTGGTAATATTTCATTTAAATGAAAAAATCAGTTATTTAACTACCACTTAGTGGTTTAACTATTCATCAAAAATTTATGTTTTCAGAATAGTGCCAAAATTTCACCCTAAGCTATAATTGATATCCAAAATTCAAAAATGATGTCTATTTTACAAAATTCCAAACATATATGTTTCATTAATTAATTTTATAATTAATTCCCTCTTTCACAACAAATAGTGTGTTTTTAAGAAACAATATATATCAAAAGATTGACAATTGTTTATGTCTAATATCAAAGTGAAATTAATTATAATGAACACCATTGGATAAAATGGTAAAAATATATTATAATTATAATTTAAAACCACTCAATAGTATAATTTATCACTATAAATTATTTTGATTAAAAATTTTGTTTTTAAGTATTCTTCACTATTCATAAAAATGGAAGTTCTCAGAAAAATACAAAAAATTCAACTTAGGATAACTTCGATATTAAGAATACAATAATGAAGTCCATTTTGAAATATAAAATTTCTATAATTTTAAAAGGCGGGTAATAATATTCATAACAGCTACTTTGATTAGTCGCGGTGTGTTAGAACTCGAAGTTGCGTACAACACACGCTGCTCTATTATTCAAAGAGTAGCGTACCATGGAAGTTTGAGGTGTTACAAAAAATAAGATAACATTCTTCACATTTTATACCCATGTATCTAATTATTACACATACATTATTATGAACTAAAACTTGTATATTATGTGTTCTCATATATTTCATTTTAAAAATTTACGGATGGTATTTCTTTCATGTAATTCATTAAAACCTTATACAAACCTATAAAAGATCATTTCATACAAGTGGAATCCTTAAACCTTCCATGTTTCTGCCTGATCCCTAGATTATAATGTTTATTTTAACCAATTCTAGATATATTATAGACTCAATCATTTCTATTTACATTAAAAATATTTCTATGATCTATCCATCCTCTTATAATAATATTTCTATCTATTTTCTTATAATAATTCACTTCTATTGAATTTATAGTGTATCATATAATAAAAAATGCAATGATACAAAATACATTGAATATTAAATATTAATAAACCAAAAAATATATCTCATAAATATAAAAACACCCTTATTTACTCTCTATTTATAATCAAAATTCATTTCCGTTGTTGAACCATTATTTTGTTTTAGGGTCTCACACAATGCTACATATTCCCAATGGTGGGTGGAATCCTAATCACATAGGCATATGATTATGGAATCTTTTTCAAGAAGAAATAATGAAAGGTTAGAATGTTCAATAAGGAGTATTATTTTCTAATATGGGTAATACTAATTGTTTTAGAACAAATTATTAAAATCATTAAAAGTAACCATATTAGATTCCATGGTCATTAGAGAGATCAATTTTCACCATTCATTGATTTGAATATTTTTATATATGATTGATTTTATGTCTTTAACATAATGATTGAATACCATATATTTTAAATCATAATAGTTGGGTAGTATCAATTTATCATTATCATGGGTTGTGAAAATTGTTGTATAATTGGGATTTATCCCATTATAAAAGCCTTATAAATTACTCTATGAAGGAAATCAGATAGTATACAGTTAAGTTAAAATTAATGGCGCACATTGATCCAATTAAGTTCATGTGAAAAATACTATTATAGTTCCATTTATGGTCATAAAGACCAGATTGATTATGTTCCTATTAAGTTCATGCATTGATACCCAATGATTTTTTGTTTAGGGATACACATATATGATCATTGATATACCATTTATTATTATCATACATTGAAAGTTGGTGAAACTTTTAATGTCACGTTGAACAAGTCCATGATATATAATATTTTATGATCACATGATTATTAACTTCTCTTTGTATTTTAACATCACGTAGAATGGACTACATGATTAAGGGGACACACAATGGTTTGTGTTGGACTTGGAAATCAGAATTACTTTCTAGGTCATCATGTTTCTTAGAGACAAATTGAGGGAGGGTATTTTTGTGGATTATAATATTTAGTTGGTACTCAGTTTTTTTGGATCATTTATTTTTAATGGGTATGATATCATCATTGAGAACATATTCGAGGTATAAAAAAATAAAGAGTCATAGGGTGTTTATAGCTCAATCATAGGCTAATAGGATGAGATCACCAATGAGAACATAGATGTGTTTATCAATAAGTAGATGGACCATGAAATGACTATATCAATGATAGGTCAGATGGATAATATCATTATTAAATTAATATTTGAGGCCTGCAAATAGTATGATGCTTTTGAATTTTATGGAACAATTATAGAAAATGGGTATGATATAATGAATGAGAATATAATTTGGGAATACACCCATTGAGAGGATCATGATATTAATAACCATGGTGGATCAATAATTTTGAGTTTTTAATTATGGTAAAAAATACAAGTAATTTGTAATATGGATTAATCCATCCTATTATAGTGACTTCTTTGAAAGAAGGGGTGTAAAGGGTCCCTATGAATGCAAAATATGGATCCTCTAGAAAGTAAATTACATTTTATCACATATTCATTAAAATGGAAATTTGGAAGGAATCCAACTTGTATTTGAGTAAGACTTATTTTTAATAATATAGGATGTCTATATGGGGTGGTTTTCCAATGTCAATATGTTTTATGCAAACTGATCACATAATAATTAAATGAGTAGCCATCCAAGAAAAAATGACAATTTAATACTTAGTAAGGTTTTAAAATAAACATTAATTATGAATCCCACCATTATGGTGAATCTTAAGAAACATTAAAAAAGATTATTTTTCCAGAGTAACTTTGAAAATTTTTCATTAGTGATTCTTCACTAACATAAATATAATTTTTACAAGACTGGTTTTTGAAAGTCTTGTGAAATAGAAACGATTTTTTATGGATGACCTTCAAAAATGACATGATCACTATCAAACTATATATGGGGGAAATAACACATTTCCCTTGGAATGAGTAGTGAGGGTATATATAGGCTTTAAACACAACTTCATACACAAAAACGGTGGAAACATTGCACCAAAAATATATTATGATTGCATAGGGGGTATGATTTGGAGTGGAAAAAGACACAATTTCATGAATAATTTTATATAATTCTATAATGTATATTAAATTTTTTAGGGAATAATCGCATATAAAATCTATAAAAAATAGTTATTCAAGAGAAAAAAATATATTCTAATGAGGTGGATTAATTATTCAAATAAAATATTGGATGAATATGTCATGATGAAGTAAATATAAGATGTATGAACATATGTATTCTCATAAAACTTTATGAAATTATATGATTCAATCATACGAGACCACATAGACTACAATAATAACCATAATAAATTTACACCATTGCTACATGATAGTCATGTATCGATGAATTATTTACACTATGACATAGAGAAAAAATATATTCCAACAAAATATGAGTATTCTATTAAAAATTATATTTCAATATGTTGAGAAATTTTCTATAGATAGTTTTATTGACTATTTATTTTCTATAATATGTTTATCCACATTGAAATGAATTATAAAATACCCCACCTCAACATTGTATTTGTTTCGAATAACGAGGATCTATGTAAGAGGATAATAATGTAAGGAGTGTAATTTATACCATGTTTTCATATGACCCACACCCAATATATTTATAAATGTTCCTACACAACATTGTTTCATCATGTCAGTGTCCCTCTCAGTCATAGATGTGACTCAATCATTATTCACCATATATTCATTGCACTATGAATGAATCTTTCTTGGAAAAAAATATTTTCTATAATATCATGAGTAATGTTAATTTATTAATTTTCTTTCATTATATATATGATAATAACTCTTTTTTTACGTTCTATGCATTTTGAATCACATTTCTCAGAAGATTAGAGGGGGTAATGTCACAAGGTTTTCCCCTTGAGCACACCCAAGATGACCTTTAACATGTGAAGCTTGAATTAAATCACCTACCATATATGATCGAGTAAGTAGATATTACCGCTTAGTCGATGTTATTTGAGCCACTCTTGAGACTAATAGCATCATTCACCTCACCCTTAGGGAAGAAAAAATATTAACAAGGGGTTACGTGTCCAGGCCATAGTTACTTGAAGTGTATTTTAAAATTTTTAAATATATTATTTCCATAATTTAATATTAACTAAAGTTTGGTTTGAATAAAACATATGTTTATTTATTAGAATTTTAAAAATTTATTTCTTGATAGAAATGAATAAAATATTATTTTTTAAAAACGATATAAATATTTATAATAAGTTGAAATATTCAGAATATATTTTTAGTATATAGTGTTTTAAAAATCTCTTTTTTAAAAATAAATGTTTAAATAATTTTATAATGTCATGGGAATTTTTTATAAGTATCAAAATTTTATTTTTTCTTTAAAAAATTCTATTTTTCAATAAATATGGATTTTTATAGTTATTCGTTTAAATTATCATACATAAAAAATTATTCATAAAAAATAAAAACTATTTTTTTAATCATCACATCAAAATTAGTTTATGGTGAATTTATCATAATTTTCTATAATTGTTTATGTTATTGAGAATTTTAAAAATACAGTTCTTGGATTTTGGTATATTTTGTGGATTAATATATATATATATCATAATCATGTAATAATTAATTATGCCAAATCCAATGCCTAAAATGTGTGATTATATTAATATTATGTATTTTAATATATTTTAACCAATTTAAAATATTATAACTGACTTTCCCTATCTTAAAATATGAAATTTTTTTTAAAAGAATTATTTTGTGGAAATTTTTATTTCCCATGTCCAAAGGGACATTATAAAATGATTTTCAAATTTATTGGATTAACATATCATAATGTGTGACTCAACTGTCTTACTCGATGAGCATAAACCATGGTTAAAAAACTGGATTTTTCATTTTCCACAACCTAGATTTCCAATACCAATATTTTTAAAATATTAAACAATCTCTCCACTTTTTCTATAAATACACACCCATTTCACCATTTCCATTCACTCTAAATCCATCCTCCATGTATTTATCTTTTTTTCTCCCAAATGAGTCCCCCAATGTGTCACCAATTCCAAAATGTTCGGATCCTCATCACTTGGGAGTAACTCATCAAGGTAATAGAAATCATAAATTCTCTTTTCCATTCATGTTATCTTTTTATTTGGTATGTATTCTAAATACCTAACTAAATTCTTAATTCCATTTAATATAATCCCATTACTATATTAATAGTATACTAAAAATGGTTACCCTTCATTCTCCCTCATTTCAACATTTCTAAAACCATTTTTTATTACCATCATGTTGCGTAATTTACTTCTAAAATATCTCTCTTTTAAATGAGAAATTCGGTTCTCCTTTTTATTTGAATACCATATCCATATTTATTTTAATTTACATTTAACTAGTGTAAGAAATTAATTTTATTATTCAAGGATTTATATATATGGAACCCATATTTACTTTAATGGTTCAAAATTGATATTTTGATCATGTCTTAAAAAACCATTGTAAACAAATATTTCGATTAGAACCCCATTCATTATTCTCCAGAGGATATTAATGAAATGATTTATTTTTATCTATGTGGATCAGATGAAATTATAACATTTGAATGGTATTCCCTAATAACTCTCTAATGAATTGGGTGAATAATGTAATCTCTAGACATGACATGTTTAACAATACCTCGGTAGATATACATGGTAATTTTATTTTATGAAACCTTTGTGATAAACCACGGTGATATTCATATGAATTTATCATTTAAATATTTTATCCACAAATACATGTAATTATTAATTTTCTTGTTATTATGATATTCCTTATTATCATTCTTTATTATTATGCCTCATGTTCTTATTGTAATGTATTACGATCACATTCTTTATGTCTCTCTTTCTTATTACCTTACTAGGCTTCGTTCTCACCCTTTCTTTTGATGAATATCCCTAGGATATGAGATGTAATATAATTAACTTAGGTTGAACCCCTGAAGGATAATTTCAAGTAAATTTTAGGGATTGTTTTATGTTTTCATGTATTATATACCTTATTTCAAAGAAAATAATCATTAAAAGATCCTATCTTTATTCAATTTAATAAAAAGTTAAGTAATAAAATGGGAGGATTTCATAGTAAGTATCAAATTAATATTTACATATTTGTTTAATTTAAGACTTGAAAAATTTCAGAATAACCCTTGGGAAATATATAAACATAGGAAAAATTATTTTTATTTTGTTATGTATTAATTAAGTGGTTTCCATAAAAATAAATTTCTATTGGGATTCAAGAAGTGGATGTGTCTATGAAATAGATGTCTCTTTGGAAAAAACCTGAAAAAACCACACTAATCTATGATCAATCAAGAACTAGTGCATGAAATAGGCCCTTGGAACATGTTTGGTTTAACACACTAAGGGGATATGTTTGGTTAATAAAAATATTTTAATTAACCATAAAGAATAATTTATATAAAATTGAATTAGAATAGATGAATTAAATATTTAAGCCAGATGTTTTAAGACATAAACACTCTTTATTATTATAAGATTCATAAAAGTAAAATATTTGTCTCTAGGTTTTTATTCATTCCGGAAAAATGAAAGGTAATATGATGAACCACGTAAATTATGAGTGAAATAGATGATGAAATGACCTTGTTCTGATGGAAGATGGAATGTATAACATCATAAGTATGATAAATCAACTAAAAAGATATATGAAAAAACTAGAATCAAGTTGAGATATTAGATTCATCTCAAAGGGAACAAATTTTCATCAAGTACATCATGTATCTCTGATAACCTTCATTTAGTTGATCTACCAACCCATCCACTGCGTAACAAAAAAATAGCTATATAGAGAAGATATTTTCTATAATCCATTGTTCAAATCAAGATAATTCTAACCTGATAGTATACTTCTTAGAAGGATAAGATAATCAGTGGTGGATATTGATTTAAAAACATGAAGCGAAGAAGATATTCTAACTCTATGAAAGAATAATATTAGACGGGAATTTTTGTCAATAAATATTTTCCACGTTCGATGTGGAGAAAAAGGGAGATGGAATACGATGAGATAAAGAAGACATAAAATTAATCAATGTGAAGTTATGAGATGAACTTTACTATACATGCTCGATACACCTCTATAGTTTTATGGATCCTAAGGGAAATGTTGATAGATTATTTGGTTGTATGAGACCCAATTTTTATAGGAATATAGAAAATTGATACTATAAAAGATAAAAGGAGACAGTGAAGAGTTATATGAAAGTTGAATTGGAGTTTAAAGAGACACATTGGTCACATGTGTTGAATAAAAATAAGAGATTAATGGAGAAAAACATTTAGAGTAACATTGATCATGGAAGTGGGGAAAAGAATTTGAAACATACCATTTGTATCAAATGTTGGAAAAAGAATTCAGGGAACTATTTTCTTGAAAGTGGAAGGTTATAAAAATGTTGAGTATATTGACATATATCTCATGAAAATTGTGGTGAGTTGAAGCCTCAACTTATCAATAATAACAAAATGGAAATATGGTGAAGGACGAACCAGAATTTAAATTCTTCAAACATAGACAACTTGGAAACTTTTCCAATCAATGTTCAAATCATAACATAATGGATAGAAACCACCATCAACCACATCATTGTCCATGGGAGTAAGGTAGATCATTTTCTCTCATGACAGATGAAGTAGATTCTCCCAATGATGTGGTGGAATGTACACTCATTGTTCTCTCAAAGCTATAGTGTACATTTTTTATCCTGGTTATGCACATTCTTTTATTATTCCATGTTTGAAAAAATTATAATTAATCCCTGAAATTATAGAAGTAGATCTATTATTCAAGAATCCTAGATGGATTATTCTATAATCAACCATGTATAGAAACTATAGTATAAAATTTGGTGAGTACAATATCATCAAAAATATAGTTATCATTCCCATGTTGGAATTAGATACTATATTAGGAATGGAATATCTCTAAAATAATAATTCTCAGATCAAATGAAGATGAAATGGAATTCGAGTAGCCTCTAATAGAAAACCTAAACTTATTTTCAAAGGATATATAACATTTCTTAAGCTCTATCTAGAAGAACCTCTTATAACTATCTTTATTAAGATGATCAGGGAAGAGGGATAAGGAAATGAAAGTATAATGAAATGGAATTTCTTCATAGTTCCTGAAAACATTCACATATTTCTTAAAGAGTTACCTAGGCCATTCTAAGAATGGGAGGGGGATTTATCCCTTAAACTCATACATGGTTCCAAGATGATATCAATGTCCCCATATAGAATGGATAATTTTTAGTAAGAGGAAGTAATGAAACGACTTAAATATATTTTGGAGAATAAATTTATCAAACTATGTGTATATCAATAGAGAGAACCGATTCCATTTTTATAGGATAAGAATTGATCAATGTACCTATATATTTATTATAGATAACATAATGGGATTACAATGAAAATAATTACCTTATCCCAAGGATTGTTGATTTATTTGATCAATTATGTGGGGATCAATTCTAATCCATGATTGTCCTTGGGTATGGGTCTCATAATTTGAGGGTATATAATTAATATATTATGAATACTTAATTTTAATAGAATATATCCATTATGTGTTTTTTGTTATTCCCTTTGGCATGACTAATCCACCCGTTATATTTTTGATTTGGATGAACATAGTCTATAAAGACTACCTTGATAAAAAAATTTGTTGTTTTTATTTATGATATTATGATATATTCAAAAAGTTGGGAGGATAATTAGGATCATATAAGAATTATATTGAAAACTCTTATGAATGATGTGTTATTTGAAAAAATCAAAAAAATGTGATATTTGGTTTCAATAAGTTCCATTCGTGGGGAATATTATAACCAATGAAGGAATATTAGTAGACCTTACCGAGAAAATGGATATAGAGGAGTGGACACATCCTAAAACTATAACTAAGTTTCATACTTCACATGGTTTATCAGAATATTATAGTAGGTTTGTGGAAAAAAATCATGAATTTATAAACCACCAACCATGTTGACTCTAAAAGGGTATAATTTCTTTTAGACAAAGTAGTGCAAATAATGTATCAAAGATGTTATTAATAGAGTGGTTACTTCACTTATGTTAATTATAGCCTATTTTAGAGAATGATTTATTATTTATAGTGATGAATCATTGAAAATTCAAGGTTTATTCTTCATGAAAAATGATAATGTGATCACTAATGTATCTTGATAGTTAAATTCTCATGACAATAATTATCCAACACATGTCCTAGATCTATATACATTTATTTTTTCTCTATAAATATAGAGGCACATTCTTTATGTGGATAAATGTGATATATACACAAACTTCCCATGTTTGAAGTATATATTAACACAAAATGAATTTAAAATGAGAAAAATGAGTTGGTAAAAACTTCTAAAAGACTGTGATTGTTCTCTTAATTATCAACCTAGATGAGAAAACAGAGTGATTGATGCAATATATATGAATGATATTACTGTGCTAGTAATGATGAGTATTAAAGGAGATCCATTCACCAATGACCTAGTAAGGTTGGACATGGAAATTATAATAGAAGGGACATCATCATCCCATTTCAAAATTATTTCTCAACTTTCATTACTAGAAAGTATAATGAGATATCAAAAAATAATATCATTTGATACAAAAAATAGTGTATTTTAAGTTTTTTTCTTAAGATCAATATTTATTAAGAATTTAACACCCCATGATTTCAAATTACGTTATTTCTTCAACGTAATTCAATAACTGGCACTACACGCAACACCGAGTCCAAGCGCACCAAAACTTACCAAACTAGTTGTTGAAAAGTAGTTATGAATAGTATTAACTGAATTTTGAACTTTATAAAATTCTTATAATTTTAGAATCCATATTATGAGTTTCGTAGATATAATGTAAGAACAGATACATTTTTTTAGATAAAAGAATTATTGTTTAAAAAAATGAAATTTTACCGCCTTTTAATTGGGAACCCTTTTTAAATCCAATATTTGAAACTTTTATACGTTCAATTTGAAAAAATAAACTTCTTATTTAGAATCGGGACATAAGAATTTAGTTTCAATAAATATTTTTTATTTTTCTGATAACTTTCATATTTGGGTGAATAATGAAAAATACTATATTTTAACTGCAAACAACTTTTTTTATCAAAATAATTTATAGTGTTGAATTATACATTTTAATGTTTTGGAAGTATAATTAGATTATTTTTTTACCCTTTAATCCAATTCTGGTCATTGGAATTAATTTCACTTTGAAATTATACATAAACAAGTGTCAATCTTTTGATAGTTACTGTTGCTTAAAAACACGCTATTTGTTTTGACAATGAGAATTAATTTTAAATTAATAAATGAAACTTCTATATTTTGAACTTGGTACAATAGAAATCATTTTTGGATTTGTAATATCAAAATTAGCATAGGCTAAAGTTTTGGTATTTTTCTGAAAATGTTTAATTTTTTGATCAATAGTGAAAAAACACTAAGTAATCGTTTAAAACCAAATTTTTATTTAAATAATTATTTATTTTATTTAAATTTATTTTAGGTCAAAATAGATACATAATACCTATATAAGTTCATTTTAATTCATTGGAGTCAATTTATAATAATTTTAGATATATAAAAATTTTATCGAACTTTTACCGTCTTTTACCCACCTCCTAGGAGCATTTACAAATTTACATAAAACATAATTTTACTGCTTATGTGAGTTGAATTTAGAAAATCCGAGAGACATAGTTAATATCAAGGATTAAAATGTGGATCAATAAGAAAAAAATAATTTTTGGTGAATAGTAACTTTTTACTTTTATTTTCCATGGTTAAAAGTAAACAGGGTAATTAAGGGTAAAATGATATTATTATTACCCTAAAACATTTCTTAATTCTATTGGATACATTTAATTAGACCAAAAACAACCTTAGAAATAAAATATGACCCTTTAGGTCCACTTCGAATAGATTAAGACCTTTATAATTATTTAATTTAAAGAAAAGTTAAAAGAGTTTAAAATCAATGTTTAATGACTAAACCATTTATAATATAGGGTTATACATAAGATAAATTCGACTATAAATATTCATTATAAATATAAGAATATTTCCTACATAATGGTATTTTATTTAAAATTTATAGAGATTAAATAATTAAATTTATTAATGACACAATGATGATGCAATAAGTACTTTATTAATGAAGGAATGAAATAAATGGTATTATAAATATTAAAATAAATATAATTTCATAGTTTTTATGACATCCACAAATTTTATAGGTGAATATGACATGTTAGGATTGATTAAATGTATTTTTATGAAGTAATCATGCTGTTATTATTTTAACAAAAACAAATACCAAATAGTGTCAAAATTGACATCAAATAGTTTTTAGAACAAATATTATATTATGAATTGATATAATGGTCCGAAAAATCTAAGGTTCGGAAAAAAAGACTTATATAATAACATATATGACATTAATGATCCAATTGGGGTTCCATTGGTAGTATATAGTATGTTTATTAACCATATAGTGCAAGAATACAAGAAGACTCGCTAAACGTTAAATTATTTAACTAAGAGTTAAATCTAAATGATAAGGTTAAAATGGTAACCTAAACTTGTCTAAAACATATCGATTGAGTGGTGTTCTACCCATCCCCACCTTAGGCTTTAAATAAAACATTTTTGAGCCATTATAATCTGAATATGAATTTATTATAAAATAATATTTTAATTTTTTTCAAAGGTGCCCCTCACCCTCTTATAAAAGGGCACTTCCCCTTCTCTCAAATTCACACCTCCAAAGCAATTTGGCTCAGCCAAACTCTGCCCATATAATCTCTCAATTATCATACCTTCATCCTAGATTCCCTAATTTAGTAAGAAATCCAACTTAAGTATCCATTTTGATCAAATCAAAAGGAATAACCCGAAGAAGAGATAATAATTTCACAACCCTCTTCAAGTTCTTTTCTTCTTCCACTTATTATTTCTTTCTTATTTACATTCTAAAATTATAACTCCAGTAACTTCTATATACAATGATGTTATTATAAAAACGGCATAACTTTATTCATTATTCAATCCATCTTATGAATGATAATGTCACCATTCGTGCGTACGTACGGCTTACCGTCTCCACGTCGTGGTGTAATTTGTTATTCAACACTATGTTATTTGGATGGATATAATGATGAGTAATATGTATATAAATAATGAAAATAACATTCTAATGTATCTTTAAAATTAATATATCATCCAATTCCACGCCATTAAGGAAATGATATTGTTTCTCATGCGTCCGTACGGATTACCGTGTCCACGACGCGATGAGATTCATTTCCACGTTCACCATTCATCAACAATTATAAAAATATATATATTACTAATAATTATGTAATATATGAAAAAATAATTCTTCTGAAGATATATATATATATATATATATATATATATATATAATTACCTACATATATCTTATTAACTTAGTTCCATTCAACACAATATGAAAACATAAACAATGTTTATGATTACGTACGGACTACCATCTCCATAAACGGTGTTTTTCATTTCATATATATGTCTATTATACATATTTATATTCAAGATATATATGATATATAAATCATTTTTTATATTCTGGAAGTATTTAAATCATGTTCTTAGTGATACAATCATGAGTAACAAGTTAAAACACGTACGATAATGAAAGAGATTATTACCTGAAATTTTAATTTAACATTGAAATTCTTATTTAATGGCTAGTATAATGTCATAAATAAATCATGTATGATATCATAAATATTAATATGGTTCTGGTATTATTTAATAACATAATACAATCTTCATATATGAGGTTAAACGTATCCTCGACCAAAGGAAAGTGCAAGGTAATGGTTAATTCCTCAATCTCATTATTATTAGAGATTGTTTATGTGTAAGTATTTACTGGGACCTTTTTATCATCCATCACCATTTTTCATAAAAATGATTTCAAAATGAATATTTTAAAGAGTTTTGAATGTTACTCTTTATCAAGATCATAATTTTAAATGTTTTAAATATTTATCTTTCTAAATATTTTTAATTAATGTCCATGTTTTCAAGATGATTTTAAGGATTTATTTATATGGAAATTAATGTTTTGAAATAATAATTCTTTTCGAAAGTTTCAAAGTGGTATGGGACACTTTGATTCAAAAATATCTTTTAAATTACTTCCATTATAAATTTGTGTCTTTTAAATGATTTTACAAAAAAGGATATTTCTCTCAAAAAGTTTTACTCATCATTTTCAACTATGTCAGCATCCTTTACTGGATATTATTTTTGATTGAGGTTGATTTATTGTAATAAAATATTCCATATTGTATTGAATGAGTTATCATATGTTTGACTGTGGATGTTCTATTTTTATACCATTCATGGTTTATGGTTAATGTATTGACATTTTTTATGCTATTTTTAATACGAATGTTTATTTTATGTTTCAACTATTCATATGTGGAATGCAGTGGACTTAGTAAGTGACGGGTGGGGCCTGCAATAGCTCCTCGATGCATTGGTAGGTCTAATGAAAAAAAATAGTTTCTTGGCACAAGGCCTTGATAAAAAAATTATTTATAGTCTTGGCACGAGGCCTTGACTATGTGGTAATGATGTCCGGGATTAGGCATTCCCTCATTGTGAAATTAGTTATTATATGTGATTATTAAGATAGTAGAATATCCATGTGAATGTTTATATGGTAATGTTTAATTTATTTTGAAGATATTATGTTCATATTTTTGTTTAAAAGTCTTTTTTTATTACACATCTTGCCATAAAATTTTATAGCTTCCGCTAAATTATTTACCCTTACTGGGCATCTGAGATCACCCCTTTCTTATGTTTTATTTTCCTCGGATTCCAAGAAGTTTATTATAATTTATATGCAGGGTTAAGCTATAGGGAAAATTTTAATTCTCAAAGAACTATATATGATGTGTTTTATGTTTCAAATTATAATGTAAATTTAATGTTTGTAATCTATTTTCCAAGACTGCTAAACAGGTCGGTCCTTCAAGACTTGATTCCTTGCAATCATGCCAATGTGTTAAAATAATGCACCGGCTCTGGATAACTGGGGTTGGGGCATTATAGTTGGTATCATAGGAAGTTTATCAATAACCTTTTAAACTAGATTTAGATAAAATATGATTAGATTACATTACTGTAAGAAATACTTTGAAGATTAATATAAAATAACTTCCTAGAATTTTGGTAATGTAAAGATTTTGTGAGTTTTCCAAGAAAATACACCTTTGTCTGGATACGAGCAGGTAGAGATGGCTCTGGAATAGATGTACCTTGGGGTAAAACCGAGAAGCACCGCTTTGAGCTAGACTCGAATGGGAACTGGTGCACAACAACGGGCCTTGCTGTACTCTTGGTTACGACACTCCCGAGGGATATGCATAGGATAATTCACGTTTTATTTACAAACCACTATGAAGGGTTTATGAGTATATACCTCCTAAAAGAAAACATTTTTGTGATTATGGATTATATCCATAAACTATTCAATTTATATTAGGTATTTTACATGTTTGTAATTATGAATTGCGATTAATAAACTGACCTAGTGTATGCCATTGTTTATAAATGGAACCTAGTTGAAGGAATGAAAACTCCAGCAATACATATGATCCTAACAGTAAGAAGGATCACATCATTCATGGTAATAAGACAAAATTTAGAAGGGAAATATTCTCCCATGTATTCTCAACATATGAAGAAATAGTATCTTGTGTTAATAAGATAAGTAAATAATTATCTGAATCCTATAGCTTTGAAGGCAAGGAAGAGAAGAAAAGGAAGGTAGAAAGAAAGATGGATAAAGGGAAAGAAGGATTTTCCAATATGTGATAAATTTGGAATGAATCACCTTTGTAAATGCTTGAAGTGAATGGGAGTTTGTTATAAGTGTAGAGAAAAATGACACCAAGTACGTGATTCCAAGGGTAAGAAAAAAATTCAAATGTACAATGCTTTATCTGCAAGGCATTAGGACACTGCGTGAATTAATGTCTCAGTCATCAGATTATACCTTAAATGATGCTTTTGGATAATAATAATGTTATGATACAACCTCATGTGAAGAGGAATGACTAGTGTTCTTATGTTGTTAATATAGAATTATTTCATTTGAGTGTTGTATCAACAATATACTGGATATATAACTTATGGAGATAAATAAGGATTGTACTGCAGTACTATTTTATTGAAGATATGGGATTATATAGATCAAAGAAAAGTGACTTAATAGTAAGCTACACTTTTTTTAAAATATATGGTTGAAGGAAAGGAAATCCTTAATATGGTCCTGATAATGAGGTAGTGATTTCGGAATAATAAATGGTTGATTTGGATAAATTATATTTGATATTCTTGACTTCCTTGAAACTGATTAATTATTTTTATATTCCATCATTGTTGGGGTTTACAACATTTTTTGGATAGAAGGAGTATATCGAGTATTCTATAAGGAATAAGAGAGCATGAATATAATCAATATGGTTTTACGGTAATTTAGGATTTGGCGGTGTTTTAAAAGAATAATGATGAAGGCGTTCACATGTTATTACCTGGAAAAAAGGATCTTTATTGTGTTTAACTTCCTTATAAATTTTGGACAGAGATTTTGGATATAAGTATTTTGGATAAGTCTAAAGGTTGGAATGGATTAAGTTTGAAATTGGATGTTATTGTTAAGGTTATTTATGGATTGTTTTAAAAAAGAAAACCTAGAGGTCGGGCGACTACTAGTCGCATCCGGCAAGGCCACGAGACTTGAACCCACAACCGAAGAGCAAAAAGGGTGCATCACCTATGACAGGACTACGTGATGCACTGTTTTTTATAATATAGATTTTTTTAAATAGTCTGATAAATGAATTATCAATTCATTATTTTTGGAACCCTATACAATTGGGATAAATATATATTAATTAAATATTTTGGAGTGAAATATGAGTTTGTGGTTGGAATTAGTTGAAGGATAAAACTCTAATTGTCAAGTATATATATATATATATATATATATTATTTTATCCTCTTATTAAAACTAAATTTTATTAACCCAATTTCCTATGTTGGATTTCCCAAAAATGGTATTTTCTATTTTTAACCTTTTATTTTTGAAGAACAATTTGAAATTGCGAGGACGCAATTTATTGGAGGAGGGAAGAATGTAACACCCCAAGATTTCAAAGTACGTTATTGTTTCAATGTAATTCAATAACTTGCACTATACACAACACCGAGTTCAAGTGCACCACAACTTACAAAACTAGATGTTCAAAAGCAGTTATTAATAGTATTAACTGAATTTTGAACTTTATAAAATCCTTATAATTTTAGAATCCATATTATGAGTTTCTTAGACATAATTTATGAAAAAATACATTTTTTCAGATAAAAGAATTATTTCTGAAAAAATGTGATTTTACCGCCCTTTAATGGAGAACCATTTTTAAATACAATATTTGAAACTTTTATATATTCAATTTGAAAAAATAAACTTCTTCTTTAGAATAGGGACATAATAATTTAGTTGAAATAGATTTTTGTGTTTTCTGATAACTTTCATATTTGGGTGAATAGTGAAAAATATTATATTTTAACTGAAAACAACTTTTTTTATCAAAATAATTTACTATGTTGAATTATAAATTTTAATGTTTTGAAAGTGTAATTAGATTAAATTTTTACCCTTTAATCCAATTTTGGTCATTGTAATTAATTTCACTTTGAAATTATACATAAACAAGTGTCAATCTTTTGATAGTTACTGTTTCATAAAAACACGCTCTTTGTTTTGACAATGAGAATTAATTTTAAATTAATAAATGCATCCTATATGTTTTCAATTTGGTAAAATAGACTTCATTTTTGGATTTTTAATATCTAAATTATCCTAGGGTGATGTTTTGGTATTTTTCTGAAAATGTTCAATTTTTTGATAAACAGTGAAAAACACTGAGTTATTGTTTAAAACTGAATTTTTATTTAAATAATTATTTATTTTATTTAAGTTTATTTTTTGTAAGAATAGATAAATAATACCTATATAAGTTCATTTTAATTCATTGGATTCAATTTATAATAATTTTAGATATATAAAAATTTTATCGAACTTTTACGGTCTTTTACCAACCTCCTAGGAGCATTTTCAAATTTTCATAAAAACTAATTTTAACGCATCTATGAGTTGAATTTCTAAAATCCATGAAAAAAAATTAATATCAAGGAGAAAATGTGGTTCAATAAGATAAAAATAATTTTTGGTGAATAGTAACTTTTTACTTTTATTTACCACGGTTAAAAGTAAATAGGGTAATTAAGGGTAAAAATGATATTATTATTACCCTAAAACATGTCCTAATTCTATTGGATAAGTGTAATTAGACCAAAAACAACCTTATAAATAAACTATGACCCTTTAGGTACACTTGGATTGGATTAAGTCCTTTATTTTTATTTAATTTAAAAAATAGTTAAAATTGTTAAAATCAATGTTTAATGACTAAACAATTTTTAATATAGGGTTATACATAAGATAAATTCGACTATAAATATTCATTAGAAATCTAAAAAATATTTCCTACATAAGTTTATTTTATTTATAATTTTTAGAGATTAAATAATTAAATTTATTAATGACACAATGATGATGCAATAAGTACCTTATTAATGAAGAAATCAAATAAATGGTATTATAAATATAAAAATAAATATAATTTCAATGTTTTTATGACATCCAAAAATTTTATAGGTGAATTGGAAATGATAGTATTTATTAAATGTATTTTTTTGAAGCAATCGTGCTCTTATTATTTTAACAAAAAACAAATACCAAATAGTGTCAAAATTGACATAAAATAGATTTGGAAACAAATATTATATGATTAAATGATATAATGGTCCTAAAAATCTATGGTTCGGCCAAAAGATTGATATAGAAATATATATGACATTAATGAGCTAATTGGGGTTCCATTGGAAGTATATAGAAAGTTTATTAACCATATAGTGTAAGAATACAAGAAGACAAGGTAAAAGTTAAATTATTTGACTTAGAGTTAAATCTAAATGATAAGGTCAAAATGATAACCTAAACTTTTCTAAAACCTATTGTTTGAGTGGTTATCGACCCATCCCTACCTTATACTTTATATAATACATTTTGGAGCCATTATAAACCTAATATGAATTTATTATAAAATAATATTTTAAGTTTTTCCAAAGGTGCCCCTCACCCCTCTTATAAAAGGGGACTTCTCCTTCTCTCAAATTCACACCACCAAAGCCATTTGGATCGGCCAAACTATACCCAAATACTATCTAAACTATCCTACCTTCATCCTAGAGGCCCTCCTTTAGTCAGAAATTCAACTTAATGGGCCCTTTTGATCAAATCAAAAGGAAGAACCTGAAAAAGAGGTAATAATTTCACCACCCTTTTCAAGTTCTTTTCTTCTTCCACATCTTATTTTATTGTTATTTCCATTCTAAAATAATAAATCCAGTACCTTCTATATACTGTGATGTTATTATAAATATGGCACAACTTTATTCATTATTCTATCCATCATATGAATGATAATGTCACCATGCGTGCGTACATATGACTTACCGTCTCCACGTCGTGGTGTAATCTATTATTTAACACTATTTTATTTGGATGGATATAATGATGAGTAATATTTATATAAATATTGAAAATAACATGCTAATGTCTCTATAAAATTAATATACCATCAAATTCAACACCATTAAGGAAATGATATTGTCGCTCGTGCGTACGTACGGATTACCGTCTCCAGGACGCGATTACATTCATTTCTACGTTCACCATTCATCAAAAATTATAAAAATATATATATTACTAATAATATTATTTACTTAGTTCCACTCAACACGACATGAAAACAGAAACAGCGTTCATGCATACGTACAGACTACTGTCTCCATAAATGTTGTTTTTCATTTCATATATATGTCTATTATACATATTTATATTCTAAATATATATGATATATAAATCATTTTTTATATTCTAGAAGTATTTAAATCTTGGTCTAAGTGATACAATCAAGAGTAACAAGTTAAAACACGTACGATAAAAAAAGTGATTATTACCTGAAATGTTAATTTAACATGGAAATTATTATTAAATGGGTAGTATAAAGTAATAAATGAATAATGTATGATATCATAAATATTAATATGGTTTTAGTATTATTTAATAACATACTACGATCTTCATACAGGTGGTTAAACGTACCCTCGACCAATGTAAAGTGCAAGGTAAGGGTTAATTCTTCAATCTCATTATTATCAGAGATTGATTATGTGTAAGTATTTCTCGGGACATTTTTATCCTCCATTACCATTTCTCATAAAAATGATTTCAAAATTAATATTTAATGATTTTTGAAATTTACTCTTTATCAAGATCATAATTTTAAATATACTAAAGATTTATCATTCTAAATATTTTTAATTAATGTCCATGTTTTCAAAATGATTTTAAGGGTTTATTTATATGGAGATGAATGCTTTGAAATGATAATTCTTTTCAAAATTTCAAAGTGGTATGGGAAACTTTGATTAAAAAATATCTTTTAAATTAATTCCTTTATAAATGTGTGACATTTAAATAATTTTACGAAAAAGGATATTTGTATCAAAAAGTATTACTCGTCATTTTCAACTATGTCAGTATCCTTTACTAGATATTATTTTTTTGTTGAGGTTGATTTATTATAATACAATATTCCATATTTTATTGAATGAGTTATGATATGTTTGATTTTGGATGTCCTATTTTTATACCATTCATGGTTTGTCGTTAATGTATCGACATTTAGTATTCTAGTTTTAATACGAATGTTTATGTTATGTTTCAACTATTCATATGAGGAATGCAGTGGACTTATTAAGTGACGGTTGGAGACTGCTATAGCTCCTCGATGTATTGGTTGGTCTCATGAGACAAACTAGTGTCTTGGCACAAGGCCTTGACAAAAATATTATTTGTAGTCTTGGCACGAGGACTTGACTATGTGGTAATGATGTCCGGTATTAGGAATTCCCTAATTGTGAAATTAGTTATTACATGTGATTATTCTGCTAGTAGATTATCCATGTGAATGTTTATATGGTAATGTTTGATTTATTTTTAAGATATTATGTTGATGTTTATGTTTAAAAGGATTTTTTTATTAAACATCTTGCCTTAAAATTTTATAGCTTCCGCTAAATTATTTACCCTTACTGAGCATCTGAGATTACCCCTTTCTTATGTTTTATTTTCCAAGGATTACAAGGAGTGTATTATGATTTATATGAAGGGTTAAGCTATAGGGAAAATGGAATTCTCAATGAACTATCTATGTTGTGTCTTATGTTTCAAATTTTAATGTAATGTTAATGTATGTAATCTATTTTCCCAGACAGCTAAACTGATCAGTCCTTTGGGACTTGATTCCTTGCAATCTTGCCAATGTATTAAAATAATCCACCACCACTGGGTAACTGGGGTCGGTGCGTTATAGTTGGTATCATAGGAAGCTTATCAATAACCTTGAAAACTAGACTTAGATAAACTCTGACTAGATTACATTACTGTAAGATATACATTGAATATTAGTATAAAATAACATCCTAGAATTTTGGTAATGTAAATATTTTGTGAGTCTTCAAAGAAAATACATCCTTGTATGTATACGAGTAGGTAGTGACGGCTCTAGAACAGATGTACCTTGGGGTAAAACCAGAAAACACCGGTTTGAGCTAGACTCGAATGGGAACTGGTGCACAACAACGGGCCTTGCTGCACTCTTAGTTATGACACTCCTGAGGGATATGCATAGGATAATTATCGTTTTATTTAAAAACCACTATAATGGGTTTATGAGTATATACCTCCTCAAAGAAAACAATTTTGTGATTATGGATTATATCCATAAACTATTCAATTTACGTTAGGTTTTTTACATGTTTGGAATTATGAATTGTGATTAATAAACTGACCTAGTGTATGCCATTGTTTAGAAATAGCACCCAGTTAAAGGAATGAGAACTCCAGCAATACATATGATCCCAATAGTAAGAAGGATCACATCATTCACGGTAATAAGAAAAAATTTAGAAGGGAAATATTCTCCCATATATTCTCAACATATGAAGAAATAATATCTTCTGTTAATAAGATAAGTAAATAATTCTCTGAATCCTATGGATTTGAAGGGAATCCAGAGAAGAAAAGGATGGTAGAAAGAATGATGGATAAAGGGAAAGAAGGATTTTTCAATATGTGATAAATTTGGAATGAATCACCTTCGTAAATGCTTGAAGGGAATGGGAGTTTGTTATAAGTGTGGAGAAAAATGACACCAAGTATGTGATTGCAAGGGTAAGAAAAAATTTTAAATGTACAATGCTTCATCTGCAAGGCATTGGGACACTACATGAATCAATGTCTCAATCATCATAGTATACCTTAAATTATGCTATTGGATAATAATCAAGTTATGATACAACCTCATGTAAAGAGGAATGACTAGTGTTCTTATGTTGTTAATATAGAATTATTTCATTTGAGTGTTGTATCAACAATATACTGGATATATAAATTATGGATATAAATAAGGATTGTACTGCAGTACTATTTTATTGAAGATTTGGGATTATAAGGATCAAAGAAAAGTGACTTAATAGTAAGCTACACTTTTTGTAAAATATATGGTTCAAGGGAAGGTAATCCTTAATATGGTCCTGATAATGAGGTAGTGATTTTGAAATAAGAGATGGTTGATTTGGGAAAATTATATTGAATATTCTTGACTTCCTTGAAACTAATTAATTATTTTTATATTCCATCATTGTTGGAGTTTACAACATTTTTTGGATATAAGGAGTATATTGAGTATTCTATAAGGAATAAGAGAGCATGAATATAATCAATAAGGTTTTATGGTAATTCAGGATGTGGTGGTGTTTTAAAAGAATAATGATGAAGGCATTCACATGTTATTACCTGGAAAAAAGGATCTTCATTGTGTTTAACTTCCTTATAAATTTCGAAGAGATAGTTTGGATATAAGTATTTTGGATAAATCTAATGGTTGGAATGGATTAAGTTTGAAATTGGATGTTATTCTTACGGTTATTTATGGATTGTTATAAAAAATAAAAACTAGAGGTCAGGCGGCTACTAGTCGCATCCGGAAAGGCCGCAAGACTTGAACCCGCAACCGAAGAGTGACAAGGGTGCATCACCTATGACAGGACTACGTGATGCACTGGTTTTTATAATTTAGATTTTTTTAAATAGTCTGATAAATGAATTATAAATTCCTTATTTTTGGAACCCTATATGATTAGGATAAATATATATTTTTTAAATATTTTGGAGTGAAATATGAGTTTGTGGTTGGAATTAGTTGAAGGATGAAACTCTACTTGTCAAGTATATATATATATATATATATATATATATAATTTTTTCCTCTTATTAAAACTAAATTTTATTAACCCAATTTTCTATGTGGGATTTCCCATAAAGGTTTTTTCTATTTTCAACCTTTTCTTATTGAAGAACAATTTCAAATTGCGAGGATGCAATTTATTGGAGGAGGGAAGAATGTAAAACCGTAAGATTTTAAATTACGTTATTTTTTCAATGTAATTCAATAACTTGCACTACACGCAACACAGAGTTCAAACGCACCACAACTTACCAAACTAGCCGTTCAAAAGAAGTTATTAATAGTATTAACTGAATTTTGAACTTTATAAAATACTTATAATTTTAGAATCCATATTATGAGTTTCTTAGACATAATGTATGAACAAATATATTTTTTTAGATTAAAGAATTATTTTTCCAAAAAATGGGATTTTACCGCATTTTAATTGAGAACCATTTTTAAATCCAATATTTGAAACTTTTATATATTCAATTTGAAAAAATAAACTTCTTCTTTAGAATAGGAACATAAGAATTTAGTTTCAATATTATTTTATGTTTTTCTGATAACATTCATATTTGGGTGAATAGTGTAAAATATTATATTTTAACTGAAAACAACTTTTTTTTTCAAAATAATTTACTGTGTTGAATTATACATTTTAATGTTTTGGAAGTATAATTAGATTATATTTTTACCCTTTAATCCAATTTTGGTCATTGGAATTAATTTCACTTTGAAATTATACATAAACAAGTGTCAATCTTTTGATAGTTACTGTTTCTTTAAGACACGCTATTTGTTTTGACAGTGAGAATTAATTTTAAATTAATAAATGAAACCTATATGTTTTGAATTTTGTAAAATAGACTTCATTTTTGGATTTGGAATATTGAAATTAGCCTAGGGTGAAGTTTTGGTATTTTTCGGAAAATGTTCAATTTTTTTATGAATAGTGAAAAAACAATGTGTTATCGTTTGAAACTGAATTTTTATTTAAATAATTATTTATTTTATTTATGTTTATTTTAGGTAAAAAGAGATAAATAAAACCTATATAAGGTCATTTTAATTAATTGGAGTCAATTTATAATAATTTTAGATATATAAAAATTTTATCGAACTTTTACAGTCTTTTACCAACCTCCTATGAGCATTTTCAAATTTACATAAAACCTAATTTTACCGCATCTGTGAGGTTAATTTCTAAAATCTGAGACACAAAATTAATATCAATGAGAAAATGTGGTTCAATAAGATAAAAATAATTTTTGTTGAATAGTAACTTTTTACTTTTATTTACCACAGATAAAGTAAATAGGGTAATTAAGGGTAAAAATGATATTATTATTACCCTAAAACATGTCCTAATTCTATTGGATAAGTGTAATTCGACCAAAAAGAACATTATAAATAAAATATGACCCTTTAGGTCCACTTGTATTGTATTAAGACCTTTATTTTTATTTAATTTAAAAAATAGTTAAAAGAGTTAAAATCAATGTTTAATGACTAAACAATTTTTAATATAGGGTTATACATAAGATAAATTCGAATATAAATATTCATTAGAAAGCTACAAATATTTCCTACATAATTTTATTTTATTTATAATTTTTAGAGATTAAATAATTAAATTTATTAATGACACAATGATGATGCAATAAGTACCTTATTAATGAAGAAATCAAATAAATGGTATTATAAATATACAAATAAATATAATTTCAATGTTTTTATGACATCCACGAATTTTATAGGTGAATAGGAAATGATTTTATTTATTAAATGCATTTTTTTTGAAGTAATCTTGCTCTTATTATTTTAACAAAAAACAAATACCAAATAGTGTCAAAATTGACATAAAATAGATTTGGAAACAAATATTATATTATTAAATGATAGAATGGTATTACTAATCTATGGTTCGGCCAAAAGACTGATATAAAAATATATATGACATTAATGAGCTAATTGGGTTTCAATTGGCAGTATATAGTAAGTTTATTAAACATATAGTGTAAGAATACAAGAAGACACGGTAAAAGTTAAATTATTTGACTTAGAGTTAAATCTAAATGATAAGGTTAAAATGGTAACCTAAACTTTTCCAAAACCTATTGTTTGAGTGGTTTTAGACCCATACCTACCTTATACTTTATATAATACATTTTGGAGCCATTATAAACCTAATATGAATTTATTATAGAATAATATTTTAAGTTTTTCCAAAGGTGCCCCTCACCCCTCTTATAAAAGGGGACTTCTCCTTCTCTCAAATTCACACCACCAAAGCCATTTGGATCGGCCAAAATATACCCAAATACTATCTCAGCTATCCTCCCTTCATCTTAGAGGCTGTAATTTAGTCAGAAATCCAACTTAATGATCCCTTTTGATCAAATCAAAAGGAAGAACCCGAACAAGAGGTAATAATTTCACCACCCTTTTTCAAGTTCTTTTCTTCTTCCACTTCTTATTTCATTGTTATTTCCATTATAAAATAATAAATCCAGTATCTTCTATATACTATGATGTTATTATAAATATGGAACGACTTTATTCATTATTCTATCCATCATATGAATGATAATGTCACCTTACGTGCGTACGTATGGCTTACCGTCTCCACGTCATGGTGTAATTTGTTATTAAACACTATGTTATTTGGATGGATATAATTATGAGTAATATGTGTATAAATATTAAAAATAACATGCTAATGTCTCTATAATATTAATATACCATCAAATTCCACACCTTTAAGGAAATGATATTGTCGGTCGTGCGTACGTACAGATTACCATCTCCAGGACGCGATTAGATTCATTTCCACGTTCACCATTGATCAAAAATTATAAAAATATGTATATTACTAATAATATTATTCACTTAGTTCCGTTCAAAACGATATGAAAACGGAAACAACGTTCATGCGTACGTACAGACTACCATATCCATAAACGCTATTTTTTATTTCATATATATGTATATTATACATATTTATATTCTAAATATATATGATATATAAATCATTTTTTATTTTCTGGAAGTATTTAAATCTTGGTCTAAGTGATACAATCAAGTTTAACAAGTTAAAACACATATGATAAAGAAAGCGATTATTACCCGAAATGATAATTTAACATGGAAATTATTATTAAATGGGTAATATAAAGTCATAAATGAATAATGTATGATATCATAAATATTAATATGGTTTTGTTATTATTTAATAACATACTAAAATCTTCATACAGGTGGTTAAACGTACCCTCAACCAAAGTAAAGTGCAAGGTAAGGGTTAATTCCTCAATCTCATTATTATCCGAGATTGTTTATGTGTAAGTATTTCCTGGGACATTTTTATCATCCATTACCATTTCTTATAAAAATGATCTCAAAATGAATATTTAATGATTTTTGAAATGTACTCTTTATCAAGATCATAATTTTAAATGTATTAAAGATTTATCTTTCTAAATATTTTTAATTATTGTCCATGTTTTTAAAATGATTTTAAGGATTTATTTATATGGACATGAATGTTTTGAAATGATAATTCTTTTCAAAATTTCAAAGTGTTATGGGACACTTTGATTAAAAAATATCTTTTAAATTACTTCCTTTATAAATGTGTGACTTTTAAATGATTTTACAAAAAAGGATATTTGTCTCAAAAAGTTTTACTCGTCATTTTCAACTATGTCAGCATCCTTTACTGGATATTATTTTTGATTGAGATTGATTTATTATAATACAATATTCCATATTTTATTGAATTATTTATGATATTTTTGATTGTGGATGTTCTATCTATATACCATTCATGGTTTTTCATTAATGTATCGACATTTCGTATTCTAGTTTTAATACGAACGTTTATGTTATGTTTCAACAATTCATATAAGTAATTCAGTGGACTTAGTAAGTGATGGTTGGAGCCTGTTATAGCTCCTCGATGTATCGGTTGGTCTCATGAGAAAAAATAGTGTCTTGGCACAAGGCCTTGACAAAAAAATTATGTGTAGTCTTGGCACGAGGCCTTGACTATGTGGTAATGATGTCCGGTATTAGGCATTCCCTCATTGTGAAATTAGTTATTACATGTGATTATTCTACTAGTAGATTATCCATGTGAATGTTTATATGGTAATGTTTCATTTATTTTTTAAATATTATGTTCAAGTTTATGTTTAAAAGTCTTTTTTTATTACACATTTTGCCTTAAAATTTTATAGCTTCTGCTAAATTATTTACCCATACTGGGAATCTGAGCTCACCACTTTATTATGTGTTATTTTCCTAGGATTCCAAGAAGTGTATTATGATTTATATGTAGGGTTAAGCTACAAGGAAAATGGAATTATCAAAGAACTATCTATGTTGTGTTTTATGTTTCAAATTTTAATGTAATGTTAATGTATGTAATCTATTTTCCAAGACTGCTAAACTGATCGGTCCTTTGAGACTTGATTCCTTGCAATTTTGCCAATGTATTAAAATAATGCACTGGATTTGGGTAACTAGGGTCGATGCAATACAGTTGGTATCATAGAAAGTTTAGCAATAACCTTGAAAACTAGATTTAGATAAACTCTGATTAGATTACATTACTGTAAGATATACTTTGAAGATTAGTATAAAATAACTTCCCAGAATTTTGGTAATGTAAAGATTTTGTGAGTTTTCAAAGAAAATACATCCTTGTCTGGATACGATCAGGTAGAGACGGCTCTGGAACAGATGTACCTAGGGGTAAAACCAGAAAACACCGCTTTGAGCTAGACTCAAATGGGAACTGGTGCACATCAACGGGCCTTTCTGCACTCTTGGTTATAACACTCCTGAGAGATATGCATAGGATAAATCTCATTTTATTTAAAAACAACTCTGAAGGGTTTATGAGTATATACCTCCTCAATGAAATAATTTTGTGATTATGTATTATATCCATAAACTATTCAATTTACGTTAGGTTTTTTACAAGTTTTGAATTATGAATTGCGATTAATAAACTGACCTTGTGTATGCCATTGTTTAGAAATGGGACCCAGTTGAAGGAATGAGAACTCCAGCAATATATATGATCCAAACAGTAAGAAGTATCACATCATTCATGGTAATAAGAAAAAATTTATAAGGGAAATATTCTCACATGTATTATCAACATATGAAGAAATAGTATCTTGTGTTAATAAGATAAGTAAATAATTATCCTAATCCTATGGCTTTGAAGGGAAGGATGAGAATAAAAGGATGGTAGAAAGAAAGATGGATAAAGGGAAATAAGGATTTTCTAATATGTGATAAATTTTGAATGAATCACCTTCGTAAATGCTTGAAGGGAATGGGAGTTTGTTATAAGTGTGGAGAAAAATGACAATAAGTATGTGATTGCAAGGGTAAGAAAAAAATTCAAATGTACAATGCTTCATCTGCAAGGCATTGGGACACTACGTGAATCAATGTCTCAATCATCAGAGTATACCTTAAATGATGCTATTGGATAATAATAAAGTTATGATACAACCTCATGTGAAGTGGAATGACTAGTGTTCTTATGTTGTTAATATAGAATTATTTCATTTAAGTGTTGTATCAACAATATAATAGATATATAAATTATGGAGATAAATAAGTATTGTACTGCTGTACTATTTTATTTAAGATTTGGGATTATATGGATCAAAGATAAGTGACTTAATAGTAAGCTACAGTTTTTTTAAAATATATAGTTGAAGGGAAGGTAATCCTTAATATGGTCCTGATAATGAGGTAGTGATTTTGGAATAAGAGATGGTTGATTTGGATAAATTATATTGAATAATCTTGACTTCCTTGAAACTGATTATTGATTTTTATATTCCATCATTTTTGGAGTTTACAACATTTTCTGCATAGAAGGATTATATCGAGTATTCTATAAGGAATAAGAGAGCATGAATATAATCAATAAGGTTTTATGGTAATTCACGATGTGGCGGTGTTTTAAAATAATAATGATTAAGGTGTTAACATGTTATTAGGTGGAAAAAAGGATCTTCATTGTGTTTAACTTCCTTATAAATTTTGGACAGAGAGTTTGGATTTAAGTATTTTGGATAAGTCTAATGGTTGGAATGGATTAAGTTTGAAATTGGATGTTATTGTCAAGGTTATTTATGGATTGTTATAAAAAGAAAACCTAGAGGTCGGGCGACTACTAGTCGCATCCGGAAAGGCCGCAAGACTTGAACCTGCAACCGAAGAGCGACAAGGGTGCATCACCTATGACAGGACTAGGTGATGCACTGGTTTTTATAATATAGCTTTTTTTAAATAGTCTGATAAATGAATTATAAATTCGTTATTTTTGGAACCCTATACGATTAGGATAAATATATATTTTTTAAATATCTTCGAGTGAAAGATGAGTCTGTGGTTGATATTAGTTGAAGGATGAAACTCTACTTGTCAAGTATATATATATATGTATATATATATAATTTCTTCCTCTTATTAAAATTAAATTTTATTAACCCGATTTCTTATGTGGGATTTCCCATAAAGGTATTTATTATTTTCAACCTTTTATTTTTGTAGAACAATTTCAAATTGTGAGGAAACAATTTATTGGAGGATGGAAGAATTTAACACCCCATGATTTCAAAGAACGTTATTTTTTTAATGTAATTCAATAACTTGTACTACACGCAACACCGAGTTCAAGCGCACCACAACTTACCAAACTTGCCGTTCAAAAGCAGTTATTAATAGTATTAACTGAATTTTGAACTTTATAAAATCCTTATAATTTTAGAATCCATATTATGAGTTTCTTAGACATAATGTATGAACAAATACATTTTTTTAGATAAAAGAATTATTTTTCAAAAAATGGGATTTTTCCGCCTTTTAATGGAGAACCGTTTTTAAATCCAATATTTGAAACTTTTATATATTCAATTTGACAAAATAAACTTCTTCTTTAGAATAGGGACATAATAATTTAGTTTCAATTGATTTTTTTGTTTTTCTGATAACTTTCATATTTGGGAGAATAGTGAAAAATATTATATTTTAACTGAAAATAACTTTTTTTATCAAAACAATTTACTGTGTTGAATTATACATTTTAATGTTTTGGAAGTATAATTAGATTATATTTTTACCCTTTAATCCAATTTTGGTCATTGGAATTAATTTCACTTTGAAATTATACATAAACAACTGTCAATCTTTTGATAGTTACTGTTTCTTAAAAACACGCTTTTTGTTTTGACAACGAGAATTAATTTTAAATTAATAAATGAAACTTATATGATTTTAATTTGGTAAAATAGACATAATTTTTTGATTTGGAATATTGAAATTATCCTAGGGTGATGTTTTGGTATTTTTCTGAAAATGTTCAATTTTTTGATAAATAATGAAAAAACATTGTGTTATCGTTTAAAACTGAATTTTTATTTAAATAACTATTTATTTTATTTATGTTTATTTTAGGTAAAAATAGATAAATAATACCTATATAATTTCATTTTAATTCATTTGAGTAAATTTATAATAATTTTAGATATATAAAAATTTTATCGAACTTTTACCGTCTTTTACCAACCTCCTATGAGCATTTTCAAATTTACATAAAACCTAGTTTTACCGCATCTGTGTGTTGAATTTCAAAATTCCAAGATATAATGTTAATATAAATGAGAAAATGTGGTTCAATAAGATAAAAATAATTTTTGGGGAATAGTAAATTTTTACTTTTATTTACCACGGTTAAAAGTAAATAGGGTAATTAAGGGTAAAAATGATATTATTATTATCCTAAAACATGTCCTAATTCTATTAGATAAGTTTAATTCGACCAAAAACAATCTTATAAATAAAAAATGAACCTTTAAGTCCACTTGGATTGGATTAATACCTTTACTTTTATTTAATTTAAAAATAGCTAAAAGAGTTAAAATCAATGTTTAATGACTAAACAGTTTTTAATATAGGGTTATACATAAGATAAATTCGACTATAAATATTCATTATAAAGATAATAATATTTCCTACATAATTTTATTTTATTTATAATTTTTAGAGATTCAATAATTAAATTTATTAATGACACAATGATGGTGCAATAAGTACCTTATTAATGAAGAAATAAAATAAATGGTATTATAAATATATAAAAAAATATAATTTCAATGCTTTTATGACATCCACGAATATTATAGGTGAATAGGAAATGATAGTATTTATTAAATGTATTTTTTTGAAGTAATCATGCTCTTATTATTTTAACAAAAAACAAATACCAAATAGTGTAAAAATTGACATAAAATAGATTTGGAAACAAATATTATATTATTAAATGATATAATGGTCCTAAAAATCTATGGATTTTCCAAAAGACTTAAATAAAAATATATGTGACATTAATGAGCTAATTGGGGTTCCATTGGCAGTATATAGTATGTTTATTAACCATATAGTGTAAGAATACAAGAAGACACGATAAAAGTTAAATTATTTGACTTAGTGTTAAATCTAAATGAGAAGGTTAAAATGGTAACCAAAACATTTCTAAAACATATTGTTTGAGTTGTTTTTGACCCATACCTAGCTTATAATTTATATAATACATTTTTGATCCTTTATAAACCTAATATGAATTTATTATAAAATAATATTTAGTGTTTTTTTAAAGGTTCCCCTCACCCCTTTTATAAAAGGGGACTTCTCCTTCTCTCAAATTCACACCACCAAAGCCATTTGGATCGTCCAAACTATACCCAAATACTATCTCAACTATCCTCCCTTCATCCTAGAGGCCCTAATTTAGTTATAAATCCATCTTAATGAGCCCTTTTAATCAAACCAAAAGGAAGAACCCGAACAAGATTTAATAATTTCACCACCCTCATTCAAGTTATTTTCTTATTCCACTTCTTATTTCATTGTTATTTCCATTCTAAAATAATAAAACCAGTATCTTCTATATACTGTGATGTTATTATAAATATGGCAGAACTTTATTCATTATTCTATCCATCATATGAATGATAATGTCACCATGCGTGCGTACGTATGGCTTACCATCTCCACATCGTGGTGTAATTTGTTATTCAACACTATGTTATTTGGATGGATATAATGATGAGTAATATGTATATAAATATTGAAAATAACATGCTAATGTCTCTATAAAATTAATATACCATCAAATTCCACACCTTTAAGGAAATGATATTGTCACTCGTGCGTACGTACGGATTACCCTCTCCAGGACGCGATTAGATTCATTTCCACGTTCACCATTCATCAAAAATTATAAAAATATATATATTACTAATAATATTATTCACTTAGTTCTGTTCAACAGGATATGAAAACAGAAACAACGTTCATGTGTACGTACAGACTACCGTCTCCATAAAAGATGTTTTTCATTTCATATATATGTCTATTATACATATTTATATTCTAAATATATATGATATATAAATCATTTTTTATATTCTGGAAGTATTTAAATCTTGGTCTAAGTGATACAATCAAGAGTAACAAGTTGAAAAATGTATGATAAAGAAAGCGATTATTACCAAAAATGTTAATTTAATATAGAAATTATTATTAAATGGGTAGTATAAAGTCATAAATGAATAATGGATGATATCATAAATATTAATATGGTTTTGGTATTATTTAATAACATACTACGATCTTCATACAGGTGGTTAACCGTACCCTTGACCAAAGTAATGTGAAAGGTAAGGGTTAATTCCTCAATCTCAATATTATCATAGATTGTATATGTGTAAGTATTTCCAAGGAAATTTTTATCATCCATTACCATTTCTCAAAAAAATGATTTCAAAATGAATATTTAAATATTTTTGAAATGTACTCTTTATCAAGATCATAATTTTAAATGTATTAAAGATTTATCTTTCTAAATATTTTTAATTAATGTCCATGTTTTCCAAATGATTTTATAGATTTATTTATATGGACATGAACTTTTTGAAATGATAATTATTTTCAGAATTTCAAAGTGGTTTAAGACACTTTGATTAAAAAATATCTTTTAAATTACTTCTTTTATAAATGTGTGACTTTTAAATGATTTTACAAACAAGGATATATGTCTCAAAATGTTTTACTCGTCATTTTCAACTATGTCAGTATCCTTTGCTAGATATTATTTTTGATTGATGTTGATTTATTATAATACAATATTCCATATTTTATTGAATGACTTATGATATGTTTGATTGTGGATGTTCTATTTTTATACCATTCATGGGTTTTATTTAATGTATGTACATTTCGTATGCTAGTTTTAATATGAATGTTTATGTTATGTTTCAACTATTCATATGAGGAATGAAATGGACTTAATAAGTGACGGTTGGAGCCTGCTATAGCTCCTCGATGTATCAGTTGGTCTCATGAGACAAACTAGTGTCTTGGCACAAGGCCTTGACAAAAAAATTATTTGTAGTCTTGGCACGAGGCCTTGACTCTCTGTTAATGATGTCCGGTATTAGAAATTCCTTCATTGTGAAATTAGTTATTAGATTTGATTATTATACTAGTAGATTATCCATGTGAATATTTATATGGTAATGTTTCATTAATTTTTAAAATATTATGTTCATGTTTATGTTTAAAAGGATTTTTTTATTACACATCTTGCCTTAAAATGTTATAGCTTCTGCTAAATTATTTACCCTTACTGAGCATCTGAGCTCACCCCTTTATTATGTTTTATTTTCCTAGGATTCCAAGAAGTGTATTATGATTTATATGTAGGGTTATGCTACAGGGAAAATGGAATTCTCAAAGAACTATCTATGTTGTGTTTTATGTTTCAAATTTTAATGTAATGTTAATGTGTGTAATCTATTTTCTGAGACTGCTAGACTGATCGGTTCTTCAGGACTTGATTCCATGCAATCTTGCAAATGTATTAAAATAATGCACCGGCTCTGGGTAACTGGGGTCGGTCCATTATAGTTGGTATCATAGGAAGTTTAGAAATAACCTTGAAAACTATATTAAGATAAACTCTGATTATATTACATTACTGTAAGATATACTTTGAATATTAGTTTAAAATAATTTCCTAGAATTTTGGTAATGTAAAGATTTTGTGAGTTTTCCAAGAAAATACATCCTTGTCTAGAAACGAGCAGGTAGAGACGGCTCTGGAACAGATGTAACTTGAGGTAAAACCAGAAAACACTACATTGAGCTAGAATCGAATGGGAATTGGTCCACAACAACGAGCCTTTCTACACTCTTGGTTATGAAACTACCGAAGGATCTGCATAGTATAATTTTCATTTTATTTAAAAACCACTGTGAAGTGTTTATGATTATATAACTCCTCAAAGAAAACAATTTTGGGATTATGGATTATATCCAAAAACTATTCAATTTACATTAGGTTTTTTACATGTTTGGAATTATGAATTGTGATTAATAAATTGACCTAGTGTATTCCATTGTTTATAAATGGCACCCAGTTGAAGGAATGAGAACTCCAGCAATACATATGATCCAAACAGTAAGAAATATCACATCATTCACGATAATAAGACAAAGTTTATAAGGAAATATTCTCCCATATATTCTCAACATATGAAGAAATAGTATCTTGTGTTAATAAGATAAGTACATAATTCTCCAAATCCTATGGCTTTGAAGGGAATCCAGAGAAGAAAAGGATGTTAGAAAGAAAGATGGATAAAGGGAAAGAAGGATTTTCCAATATGTGATAAATTTGGAATGAATCACCTTCATAAATTCTTGAAGGGAATAGGAGTTTGTTATAAGTGTGGAGAAAAATGACACCAATTACGTCATTACAAGGGTAAGAAAAAATTTCAAATGTATAATGCTTCATCTGCAAGGCATTGGGACACTACGTGAATCAATGTCTCAATCATCAGAGTATACCTTAAATAATGATATTGGATAATAATCAAGTTATGATACAACCTCATGTGAAGAGGAATGACTAGTGTTCTTATGTTGTTAATATAGAATTATTTCATTTGAGTGTTGTATCAACAATATACTGGATATATAAATTATGGAGATAAATAAGGATTATACTGTAGTACTATTTTATTGAAGATTTGAGATTATATGGTTCAAAGAAAAGTGACTTAATTATAAGCTACACTTTTTGTCAAATATATGGTTGATGGAAAGGTAATCCTTAATATGGTCCTGATAATGTGGTAGTGATTTTGGAATAAGAGATGGTTGATTTGGATAAATTATATTAGATATTCTTGACTTCCTTGAAACTAATTAATGATTTTTATATTCCATTATTGTTGTAGTTTACAATATTTTTTGGATAGAAGCAGTATATTGAGTATTCTATAAGGAATAAGAGAGTATGAATACAATCAATGAGGTTTTATGGTAATTTAGGATGTGGCGGTGTTTTATTAGAATAATGATGAAGGTGTTCACATTTTATTACCTGAAAAAAAGGATCTTCATTGTGTTTAAATTCTTTATAAATTTTGGACAGAGAGTTTGGATAAGTCTAAAGGTTGGAATGTATTATGTTTGAAATTGAATGTTATTGTTAAGGTTATTTATGGATTGTTATAAAAAATACAACCCAGAGGTCAGGTGACTACTAGTGTCAATCTTTTGATAGTTACTGTTTCTTAAAAACACGCTATTTGTTTTGACAACGAGAATTAATTTTAAATTAATAAATGAAACCTATATGTTTTGAATTTGGTAAAATAGACTTCATTTTTGGATTCGTAATATCGAAATTAACCTAGGGTGATGTTTTGGTATTTTTCTGAAAATGTTCAATTTTTTGATGAATAGTGAAAAAACACTGAGTTATCGTTTAAAACCGAATTTTTATTTAAATAATTATTTATTTTATATAAATTTATTTTAGGTAAAAATAGATAAATAATACCTATATAAGTTCATTTTAATTCATTGGAGTCAATTTATAATAATTTTTGATAAATAAAAATTTTATCGAACTTTTACCGCCTTTTACCAACCTCCTATGAGCATTTGAAAATTTACATAAAACATAATTTTACCGCTTCTATGAGTTGAATTTATAAAATCCAAGAGACACAGTTAATATCAAGGAGAAAATGTGGTTCAATAAGATAAAAATATTTTTTGGTGAATAGTAACGTTTTAATTTTATTTACCACGGTTAAAAGTAAAAAGGGTAATTAAGGGTAAAAATGATATTATTATTACCCTAAAACGTGTCCTAACTCTATTGGATAAGTTTAATTCGGCCAAAAGAAACCTTAGAAATAAAATATGAACCTTTAGGTCCACATATATTATATTAATACCTTTATTTTTATTTAATTTAAAAAAGAGTTAAAAGAGTTAAAATCATTGTTTAATGAATAAAGAATTTTTAATATAGGGTTATACATAAGATAAATTCGACTATAAATATTCATTTGAAAGATAAAGATATTTCCTACATAATTTTTTTTTATTTATAATTTTTAGGGATTAAATAATTAAATTTATTAATAACACAATGATGATGCAATAAGTACCATATTAATGAAGAAATCAAATAAATGGTATTATAAATATAAAAATAAATATAATTTCAATGTTTTTATGACATAAAAGAATTTTATAGGTGAATATGAAATCATGGTATTTATAAAATGTATTTTTTTTAAGTAATCATTCTTTTAATATTTTAACAAAAAGAAAATAGCAAATAGTGTCAAAATTGACATAAAATAGATTTTAAAACAAAAATTATATTATTAATTGATATAATGGTCCTAAAAATTTATGGTTCGTCCAAAAGACTTATATAAAAATATATATTACATTAATCATCCAATTGGGTTTCCATTGGCAGTATATAGTATGTTTATTTACCATATAGTGTAAGAATACAAGAACACATGGTAAAAGTTAAATTATATAACTTAGAGTTAAATCTAAATGATAAGGTTAAAATGGTGACCTAAACTTTTATAAAACCTATTTGTTGAGTGGTTTTCGACCCATACCCACCTTAGAATTTATATAATACATTTTTGAGCCATTATAAAACGAATAATAATTTATTATAAAATAATATTTTATGTTTTTCCAAAGGTCCCATCACCCCTCTTATAAAAGGGGACTTCCACTTCTCTCAAATTCACACCTCCAAAGCCATTTGGATCGGCCAAAATCTGCCCAAATACTATCTCAACTATCCTCCCATCATCCTAGAGGCCCTCTTTTAGTCAAAAATCCAACTTAAGGAGCCCTTTTGATCAAATCAAAAGGAAGAACCCGAAGAAGTGGTAATAATTTCTCCACCCTCTTTCATGTTATATTCTTCTTCCACTTATTATTTAATTGTAATTTCCATTATAAAATAATAAATCCAGTATCTTCTATATACTGTGATGTTATTATAAATATGGCACAACTTTATTCATTATTCTATCCATCATATGAATGAAAATGTCACCATGCGTGCGTACGTATGGCTTACCGTCTCCACACTGTGGTGTAATTGTTATTCAACACTATGTTTTTTGGATGGATATAATGATGTGTAATATGTATATAAATATTGAAAATAACATGATAATGTCTCTGTAAAATTAATATACCATCTAATTTCACACCTTTAATGAAATGATATTGTCGCTCGTGCGTACGTAATGATTACCGTCTCCAGGATACAATTGGATTCATTTCCATGTTCACCATTCATCAAAAATTATATATATATATATATATATATATATTACAAATTATCTTATTCACTTAGTTCTGTTCAACATGATATGAAAACGGAAACAGAATTCATGCGTATGTACAGACTACCGTCTCTATAAATGTTGTCTTTAATTTCATATATATGTCTATTATACATATTTATATTCTAAATATATATGATATATAAAACATTTTTATATTCTGGAGGTATTTAAATCTTGGTCTAAGTGATACAATTAAGAGTAACAAGTTAAAACACGTACGATAAAGAAAGCAATTATTACCCGAAATGTTAATTTAACATGGAAATTATTATTAAATGGGTATTATAAAGTCATAAATGAATAATGTATGATATCATAAATATTAATATGGTTATGGTATTATTTAATAACATACTACGATCTTCATACAGGAGGTTAAACGTACCCTCAACCAAAGTAAAGTACATGGTAAGGATTAATTCCTCAATCTCATTATTATGAGGGATTGTTTATGTGTAAGTATTTCCTGGGACATTTTTATCATCCATTACCATTTCTCATAAAAATGATTTCAAAATAAATATTTTAAAGATTTTTGAAATGTACTCTTTATCAAGATCATAATTTTAAATGTTTTAAAGATTTATCTTTCTAAATATTTTTAATTAATGTCCTTGTTTTCAAAATGATTTTAAGGATTTATTTATATGGACATGAAAGTTTTGAAATGATAATTCTTTTCAAAATTTCAAAGTGGTATGGGACACTTTGATAAAAAAATCTATTTTAAATTACTTCCTTTATAAATGTGTGACTTTTAAATTATTTTACAAAAAAGGATATTTCTCTCAAAATGTTTTACTCATCATTTTCAACTATGTCAGCATCCTTTACTGGATATTATTTTTGATTGAGGTTGATTTATTATAATACAATATTCGATATTGTATTGAATGAGTTATGATATGTTTGATTTTGGATGTTCTATTTTTATACCATTCATGGTTTGTGGTTAATGTATTGACATTTCGTATGCTTGTTTTAATATGAATGTTTATTTGTCTTGTTTCAACTATTCATATGAGGAATGCAGTGGCCTTATTATGTGATGGGTGGAGCCCTTTATAGCTCCTCGATGCATCGGTAGGTCTCATGAGACAAACTAGTGTCTTGGCACAAGGCCTTGAAAAAAAATTAATTTGTGGTCTTAGTACAAGGCCTTGACTATGTGGTAATGACGTCCGGTATTAGGCATTCCCTCATTGTGAAATTAGTTGTAACATGTGATTATTCGACTAGTAGAATATCCATGTGAATGTCTATATGGTAATGTTTCATTTATTTTTACCATATTATGTTCAACATTATTTTTAAAATTCTTTTTTTATTAAAAATCTTTCCTTAAAAATTTCTAGCTTCTGCTAAATTATTTACCCTTACTGAGCATCTGAGCTTACCCCTTTCTTATGTTTTATTTTACCAGGATTCCAATTGGTGTATTATGATTTATATGCAGGGTTAAGATATATGGAAAATGGAATTCTCAAAGAACTATCTATGTTGTGTTTTATGTTTCAAATTTTAATGTAATGTTAATATATGTATTCTATTTTCCAAGACTACTAAACTGATCGGTCCTTCGGGACATGATTCCATGAAATCTTACCAATTTATTAAAATAATGCACTGGATCTGGGTAACTAGGGTCATAGAATTACAAAGAAGGTGTAATTATATTTTATATAAGGTTATGCATCCCATTTATCCCAGAGATAAAAAATGAGATGATGGATAATGATCATAGATCTACATTGATTATATATCCCAGAATCCAAAAATATATATAGGTACTTTCACAATAATTACTGGTGGGATAATATGAAAAGGGATATTGTTGACTGCATCGTAAAAAACCATCCAAAAGTGGTATTCCAACCACTATCGATACCAACATGGATTTTCGACAACATCATTATGGACTTTGATACTGGTCTCCTAGTAACATCCAAAGATAACAATGTGATATGGTTTATAGTAGACTGACACATCATGAATTTCTATTTTAACTCCATTTGAGAATATTTAACTATTGACTAACATTCCAGGATATACATAATGGAAGTGGTGAGTATCCATGAGGTGTAACATTCTATCATTTTTTATCATGATCCAAGGTACACATATAAATTGTGGATAATTATTGAACATTCTATAAATACCAAATTTAATTTCAATATGGAATGTTACCACTAAACTAATGGATAGTCTAAAAGAACTATTCAGACACTCGATGATGTGATGAGAACATTCTCATTAAAATTAAAGGTGGATTGGATCAACACCTTCAATTAGTTTTGTTCTTATACAATAATAGCAAAAAATTGAGTTTTAAAATGGAACACTCTGAAGCATTATATGGTAAGTGATGTAGAACACCTACATGTTGGGATGAATTTGGTGATGGAAATATTATTGGTCCTGATCTTGTGCAATATATGATAAAAAATGTTCATACTATCAAAAAAACATATAATGTTTGCATAGAGTATGTAAAAGAGATATGTTCACAATCATAGAATGGACTTGGATTTTTATTTTGGAGATAAATTTTTCCTTTAGATATCACCATGAAGGAGATTCATTCACATTGTAATAAAATAGATTTTTATCTATAAGTACATTGGCCCCTTTGAAATCCTTGATCATATAGGGAAAATGTTATATCATCTAAAACTTCCACAAAATATAGTTCATGTTCATAATATGTTCCACATATCAATCATGAGGATATACATACCTGAGCGCCCACATATATTGATTGTGGAGGTGGTACAACTAGAACATGACCTCTCTAATAAAGAGCATCTAGTAGAGATCTTGGACAATAGAGAAATTATTCTAAACAACTAGAAAACTCACCTTTTCAAGGTGTTCTGGAGGATCCAAAAATATGTGGAAGAAAAATGGGATCCATAGGGGACAATAACATATAATTACCATCACATATTTTCAGATGATGGAATGAATTTAAATTTCAGTGATGAAATATATTAAGGAGGAACCACCTTAATGACCCAAACTTTTTAAATAATATTTTTCTCTTCAATAAATATGTGTTATAATTAATGATATACACATATAGAATACATAGAAACTAAACACAGATTATATCATTTAAAAAGATATTTACATTATATATATATTAGAACAATTAAATTTCCAAATGATAGACAAATAAAATAAAATATTTTTGCTAAAATGGGAATGTAAGGATCACCCCAATATTCTAGAATCATTTACCCCAATAAAATAAATATATAAATAAAAAAATTATTAAACAAATCAATATCTTATGAAAATAAAAATACAACCTTAAGGGGGAATTGTAGTCAATTGTGAGTTTATTATTGAACTATTATTTATGGGGTATAAATGGAAATGTGATCATTGGGATTCGACCATTATATGACCATTAGATAATATAATACTTGGAAATTTTACCCTTGGTTTATAATTTTAATATTATAATTTGTGTTTATAAGTAATAATGGAAAAATATAATTGACACAGAAAAGAGAATCGATGACCTCAACCGGTAGAGTCATGTCCATGAAAGCCCATTTTTAGAACATTGGAGGGATGTGGCATCACTGGGGTTCTCCCTTGACCAAGATAAATCCAATATTCAACAAGTGATTCTTTAATAAAATCGCATAATGGATTTGTTGATGTTAATAGAGAATACCATCCGGTCAATGTTAGTTAATCCACCGCATGAAATTACTACAATTGCGCACCTCACCCTTAGGGAATATGTAGGAGTAATAAAGGGTTACATGTTAAGGCCTTAGTTATATAAAGTGTAATTTATTTTTTTATATAAATTTTTTATTCCATAAATCACTTTCATTAATAGTTTTATACTAAATAAAATATATCTTTAATTGAGATGAATATTATCAATTTATTTCAGACACACAAATAAACCATAATTTTTTTGATTTAGAAAAGAGATTAATTTTTTTCATAAAATGAGGTATTGAAAATAATATTTTTGATGATATATAATTTTAAAAGACCCTTATTTTAAAATAATTGAATAAATAATTTTATAATGTCATGGGAAATTTTTTTATGTTAAAAATTTGGATGTTTTGTAAAAACAATTATTCTTCAATAAATAAAGATTTTGATACATGAAGGTAATTATTCTAATAATTAGATAAATATTTTAATAAAAGATAAATTATTTAAGAAATCATCACATCAAAATTAGGTCATGTGTGAATTTAAGATTATTGTGTGAAACAATTTTTATTTTTCGGGAATATTAAAAATACAGTTATGGGGCCTTAATATATTTTGTGAGGTAACTTTTATTTCATAATGGTGTAATAATTAATTAACCATAATTCAAGTCCTATAATTTGTTTTTTATTAATATTAGTCATTTTAATATATTTAAATCAATATAAAATCCTCCCAGCGACTTTCCGAAGTCTAAAATAGAAAATATTATTTTAAAAACATAATTCTATGGAAAATTTAGCAATCCATGTGAAATGATGTATAAAAGATGATTTTTTGTTTTGGTCGATTACAATTTCATAAATAGTGACCCAAATTTATAAATCCATGAAAAAAAAACAATGGTTAATCCATTGTGTTTTTATTTTCCCCAACCTAGATTTCAAAATCATATATATGGAAATTATTAAACAATTCCTTTACTTTGTAAATAAATTCCCTCCAATTTCACTATTATCCTTTACTCATAATCTATCTTACATGTTGATATAGTTATTTTCCTCCCATGTAGTCCTCGCATGGTTTCTTAAATCCCCAATGGTTTTAATCCTCAAGATATATGAGTAAATCTTCCAGGTAAGGGAAATATCCACTTCTATTTTCCATTCCAGTTCACTTTTTAGGGGCTATTTATTCTAATTTCCAAACTATGTTCTTCTTTAAACGTTATAATATCTCATTACAATACTAATAGTATTTTACCAAAGGGGTTCCTTTTTTCTACATTATTTAATGCTAATATAAAATATTTTTTATACCAGTCATGATGTCGAATTTACATCCCTAATTTCTATCATTTAATTAAGAAATTACCTTTTACATTTTATTTAAATAACCAAACTTATTTTCTGTTATATTAGTAATCAACTATTTTTAATCATGACTAATTTTTTTTGGTATTTAAAAATATGAAACCTATATTTAATTTATTATGTTTAAAATTATGTTGTTATCATATATTTAAAAACATTTTTACACAAAGATTTTGATAAGAAAACCGTTCATTATTCTCGATTGGTAATTAATGAAATTATTTATTTTGATCTATTTGGTTCACATGAAATTAATAAATATGATGGGTTCACCCTAGTTGGTCTCAAATTAATAGGATAAATAATTTAGTCTCTAGATATGAAATGTTTTATGATACCTCATTGAATAACCTTGATAATTTTTTTTTATGAAACTTTGGGGACAAACATTGGTGATATGCTTAAGAATGTTTCATTTAAATATTGAATCCACATTTCCATGTTATGTTTCCTATTTTTATTATCATAATATTCCAATTTATAAATTCTAATTTTTATTCCTCATGTTATTATTGTGATGTCTCATGATCGCATTCTTTATATATCTCTTTTTTATTCTGTTACTGGCCTTTATTCTCACCCATTCCATCGATTTATGTCCCCATGATTTGAGACGAAGTATATGTTACTTAGTATGGTCACATTAATATGTTTTTTTATTTTATATAGAATATTTTTAATGTATTCAAGTTTTAGGTACCTTATTTCTATGAAACTAAACCTTAAAATATTATACATTTATAAAATATAACGAAATTTTATGTAATAAAATGTCAGGATATCATATTATGAATCAATAAACCCATGTGTATAAAAATTATTGTGATTTTTATATCATTATTTTCAGCTTAATTATTAGTTAAGAAGGAAGAAATAAAATTACTCAATATTTTGAACTAAAACACACATGGAAAATGAAGTAGATATCACTATATAAAGTAATTTTAATAAATAATTATTAATAAATATGTTAGAAATTGTTACATGTAAACTATATATGGTATAATATATATTATTATTCATTTAAATATTTATATAATAAATCAATATTTGTTATACATGAGGCTCCATTTCAAATAATTTATATTGGACCTAAGGTGGTGGATTTTCATCTCACTTTTATTTCTATGAGACACATTCCATATTAACAACATATTTCATTTATGTGTTGTATATACTGCTAAATAATTTTATTTATGATTCATATTATGAATGTTGTGGGGATGTCAATATCCTTTTATGTAAATTTATTTCATGGAAATTTTTATTCAAAATTGACAATAGTAGTGATGGTTTTATGTTATAATCTAATTTTTTAGAGAGATTGTTTATGATTAATTATTCACTAATAAAATACATTGATATATATCACATTAATATCATGAAATTTATTCTCCTATACTTATTAATTATGTATAATTTTTATTTATTTTTCTATTTCTTAAGTACTCAAACAACTAAAAATATGTTATTAATGAAAATTAATATTCTTTCTCTATTTGGTTGAAAAGTAATTTTATTTAATACTCATGTTTTCAGAAATTATATTAAAGATTGAATTTACTATGCTACTATGATTTTATAATTTCATTTTTAACCTTGTTATAATTTTTAAAAAATAATTAAAAATGAATCTTATTTTCTTTTTTTGGAAAAGGTATATTTTTTTACTTTTTTTGAAAATTATAAATGGAATGTTTTTATCTAATATACCATGAATATAATTTCCCTCTATCAAGACTGATCAATAATTTAAATCATGCATTTAATGATTTCAATATTATTTTCAAGTATAATTTTTTCTATACCATTCTTAATATTATTTTATATTATTGGAGTGATTTAAAATGGAAATTACAAATACTAAATAAATATTTTACTGATAATTTTTAGTATTTATATTCACTAATGATTGAAATTATTAATTTATATTATCTTCTACTGGGAATATTGTCAAAGAATACCATACTTATTTTTTATCTAGATATTTTATGTTTTCTGTGATAGGATTTTTATGAAACAAATTTTTTCTATGGGATATTATATAATGATATAATTAATTTCATAGAACACTTGTTCCATTTATATGGGTTATTCTATGATTAAATGTCTATAAAATATATCTATTTTCCTGGAAAAAGATATGATCATTTTTTAATGTTCTTCAATAACGCTTATGTATTATTTTCATTATGAGATTTTTGGGACCTTTTTGTAACATCTCAAGTTTTATGAAAGAAACATTATGATAAATAACATACATGATACGCTACATCAAGCTTAAACAAATACGTAAATATTATTATTTAAATGATAGCATTATAACATAGCCATTGGAATAGTGGTAATGAATATTAAAAATTAAATTATTAAAATATCATGTCTAAATGTTTAAATAATGATTCATTGTTTACAAAATTTATTATAAATGGAAATAAAAATCAAGTGAATATAAAGGATGTGTTTTTTTAAAAACCTTGTTAAAAATAGAATAATTGTGTTTATAAAATAATAAACTCTTTATGGAATTTTATTTGATGAAAATAATATTTTATATATTCAATTTAATGTTTTAAATTCTTATTATATGTTTTCTATATATGATATAAGAATAAATCAATTTTTTGTACAAAAGAAGTATTTTTATAAAAATATAGTATGACGACCTTTTGATGGAGAACAATTTTTAAATTTATTTTTCGACACCTTTATATGTTTTATTTGAGAAAATAAAATTCTTCTTTATAATATGGAAATCAAAATTTACTTTGGATTAATTTTTGATATTTGTCTAATAACTATCATGTTTTGATGAAAAGTAAAAAACACTATATTTTAATTGAAAACAACTTCTTCCATAGACAAAATTTATATAGCTAAATCATATTATTTAATTGTTTTAAAGTGTAAATTTATTATATTTTTATCATTTAATCCAATTTTGTTCATTATATGTAATTTCAATTTTAAATTGTTCATAAACACATGTCAATCTTTTGATATTTTTTACTTCTTAAAAACCCACATTCTTGTTTTCACAACATGAATTAATTTTAAAATAATTACTACAATTTTTGTGTGTAGATTTTGAAAAAAATTATTCTATATTTTAAATCATAAGTTCTAAATTTTTTAAATAGGTACCTTTTATTTTTTGATATTATGAATAGAAACTTTAGTAATTAATATTTTTTCCATGATTAAAGGGTAAATCAAGTATATATCGGTTAAAAATAATATATAATAATACAAAACAATATTAAAATGTGTACTAATCCTTTTGGATGAGATATTTATGACCATGATAAACCTCAAGCCGAAATTATGGCATTTTGGAGCTACTTTGGTGCGAAAATGACATTTTATAATTTTTAATTCAAAGAAAAGGGAAATATAACATAAACATGTATCATTTACTAAAAAAATTTAAGGTGGGGTTATATAATTGATCCAGTCGACTATATATAGTCATTATAAATGTAAAAATATTTCCTAAATCATGTTATTTTATTTATAACTTTTAGGCATTAAATAAATAAATTTATTTATGACACAATGATGATGCAGTGATTACCTTATTAATGAAATATTCAAATAAATGATATTATAAAAATTAAAATAAATGAAATTTAAATATTTTTATTCCATAAAATAATTTTTAGGATGATATTGACATATTATATTTTATTTAATTCCTTTTTTTAAAATAATCAATTAGTTATGGCTTTAACAAAAATCAATTACTAAATAGTTTCACAATTGACATAAATGAGTTTCTAAAACAAATAATATTTTATATAATGATATAACAGTCCTAAAAATTGAATATTCATCCACCATACATATATAATGTTAGAAATATCCTTAATGATCTACTTAAGGTTCTATTATCATTTTATAGTTACTATAGTAACCAGATATTATTAAACTATAAGAAGACATGGTAAAAGATAATGTTTTTAAATTAGGGTTAATGCTAAAAGATAAGGTTTATTTTATTACCTAAACTTCTATAAAACCTATTTTCTAAGAGGATTTAGACCCAATATCATCTTATCCTATAACTATATCCCCTTTTAAATATTATTATTTTCCAATAAATATTTAATAAAATAATATTTCAAGACTTTCCAAAAGTCCCCCACCTCCCTCTTATAAAAGGCCAAAAACTCTACCCACATACTCACACCTCTAAATCCCACTGTCTCATTAAAATTATACTCAAATAATCTCCCAACATACATCCATTCCTCTTATAATACTTAACTTAGGTAGGAGGAAATTCAAGAAATCATTTTGTCTTAAATCCAAATAAGTTACCAGATTTTGAGGTAACGTCTTCTCTCAAGTTACTTTCTATTATTTTAATTATACTCTCCCTATTACTTTTTATTCTACGATTATATAAAAAAATAATACTCAATATACTACAATGTTTTTATGAGAATTATTCTAACTACACTTACACACACGTCCATCTAATGTATACGAACATATTGTTTCTGTGTACGGTGAACTAATAACTCAGGAAACGATGAGTGTTCAATTTTATCCTACCACATATCATGGTGGAAATTATGATGGAACTGTATTTATATATGATATATATATTTTATTTATATTTTATTTATGATTCTTTAATTTTTATTTACAACATACCTGTATGCTTTCCATGATGTGTAAATACAATAATTTCATTTGAGGAAGTGTGGACTATCGCCCCCTCAAAGTGATATGACTCGTTCATTCTGTACATGGAACACATAAAAGATGATTTTATTAAACATATGATACATAAATGAAATAAATATAATATTTTTATTATAATATACTCTTATATAATTTGATTATTATTCTTTTAATATGACAAATTAATTAATGTAGCGTTCATGCATACATATGACCTACTATCTCCATGAATAGAGAATTTCATTTCTAATATCCAAATATTATAAAAATAAAAAATACATATATAATTTATATATATGATATATAAATCATGAATAATATTATGGAGAAGATGGAATTTTGACTAAATGGACAATTTACGTCAAAAACGAGTTCACTTTCGACTCAAGTACTGAATATCGACCGAACAACCCATATTAACTTAATTAATTATATAATTATAATAACATGATAATATGTAATATAAAATGAACAATAAACATGAAAATGGTTCTAATGAAAGTATATATAGACCTATCTATATTATTCTATAAATTAAAGAATGAACGGGATAATTTTGATTCAAGGTAAGGGAACTTCATAATCCAATTTTTATTCTTTTTGTTAATCATGTACTTTTGGATTATGTTGTGCTATGATTAAGTGAGAAATAAATTTGGATTTCCAATATTTTATTTATACTTAAATTTTTTTTACTTATAGTTTATACATATAATCGATATATTTTGATTACAAAATGATCTTTCTAAGGCAATTTCTAAACTCAATTTCTGCTCACTAGGTTTTACGCATACATCGTCGATTATATTATTCCAAGATTATGTTTGGAATCACTATTTGTTTATTTATGTTGTAATTTCCACTTCCCTTTTTTTGGATATAATATTTCTATATATAATCACCCCATTCATAAATTCTTACATCATTTATATGAACATTGTAGGGGAACTTCCTAACCCAATTTCTATTCTTTATATTAATCTTCTACTTCTTGATTATGTCATGTGATGATTATGTGGGAGATAAATTTTGATGTACTATATTTTATTTATATTTTATTTATGATTAATTATATTTAATACACATAATGGGTCTATTTTATTAAAAAATTGATATTTGTAAGGGAATTCCTAAACTCAATTTCCACTCATTGGGTTTTACACATACATAATTGATTATATTATGCCATGATTATGTGTGGAATCACTATTTATTTATTTATTTATTAATTTACAATTACCTTTGTGTTTATATACTATTTATACACATAATCCCCCAATTGATAAATTCTTACATCATTTATATGAACTATTTATGGGATCTTCTTAACCCAATTTTGATTCTTTGGGATAATAATCTACTTCATGATTATGTCAGGATTTAATTATGTGATAAATAAATTTTGATATCATATATTGTATTTATACTTTATGTATGTTTAATTATAGTGAATACACATAATAAATCTATTTTATTAACAAAATGATCTTTTTTAAGGGAATTTTGAAACTCAATATCCACTCATTGGGTTTTATGCATACTTAGTTGATTATATTATTCCAAGACTATGTGTGGAGTCATTGTTTATTTATTTATGTTGTAATTTACACTTCCCTTTTTGTGTGTATACTTTTTCTACACATAATAACCCCATAAATAAATTCTTACGTCATTTAGATGAACTTTGTAAGTGAAATCTTAACTCAATCTCATTTCATTGAGTTAAATATCCATGTCATGGGTTTTGTTTTTCCAAGAATATGTGTGAATTACCTATGATTGTTTTACAAATAATATCCACTTATATTCGGTGTATTTATACTTATTTCACAAAATTATTTCATTTATTTATTCTTAATCTAAGGATATGATCTTTATAAGGGATTTTGTCTCAATTTACATTATATTGAGACCTATTTGTTGTTATACACCAGTTCACTTTTATATGGTGTATATACTGCCCTTTGACATATTATATCATGAATCTCCTTATTATCATGATATTATAGGTATTGTTTAATGTTATTCTTTAATGATTTTTATTCAAGTATTTTCTCAAGTGGTAAGGGACTCTTTAATTAAAACATAGTTTTAAATGTTTTAAAGATTTAATATTCTAAATATTTCTCATTAATGTCCAGGTTTTCAAAACAATTAATGATTTATTTATTTGGAAACTAATGTTTTAAAAATTTAATTCCATAAAAAGATTAAAAGTTTTATGGGACACATTGATTCAAAAATCATCTTTTTAAATGATTTAAATGCATGTTTTTTTAATTAGATGGATTATGTAAATATCTTAAAATGATATCTTGTAAATGGAAATGTGGAAATGTTCTTTTCTTAATGTTGGTTTTATGTGTTGTGATTATGTTATGATACTTGGGAATTGAATATGTATATGGGTGGTTCCATGATAAACTAAGGGAAAGTGATCCCATGATACCTCTCCAATGCATTGGGTAACTCGACAGAGGTAAATAATAAAGTTTTTCCTATGTTATTTAGGGTATATACTTTGATTGGTATTGCAAACGTAACCATGAAGGTTAATCTCTATGTAGCTGTGAAATCTAAAATGTAAGTATGATATGGAACCCATAAGTTACGTTTATGTTTTTTTTGTTTCTATGATGTTTTGTAGGAATCTTATGATTACATGATGTAAGATAAGTAATTTATATTTTATGGGTGAAAAGTTTGATTTTTTTAAAATGATTTTATGGGATTTAAATATTCATGGACTAATAATTTTATTCCTTATAGATCTTTTTATGCATATCCCATGTTTTTGAAATTTTTTCATAGGGTATAAGGAAGGATAAGAGAAAAGAAGAATTCAAGATGATTTTTATGACGAAAATAATTCGTGTTCTATTTAAGGAGTTTTACTATTGTAGAAAAAAAAATTGATAGAGTATAAGTGTATGATTTGAAATTTATGAAATGTAATGTAATACTTTTGGAATAATTTTCTAAAAACTCTAAACCTGAAAAGATCCTGAATGTAAAATAATGTAAATTCTTGATGAAAACTCATGATTATTTAAGGTTTAAAGTTGGGTAGTTATAGTTATTATTAAAGGAAATGTTTAGACAAATTTAGGCATTATGATATTTGGATAACCACTTGGTAAGTCTCTATGTCTATTATTTCACTTAAATATTTGTTTTATAACTTTTTCAAATCAAGGAATGTCTTTTACAAATGGAAGGAGAAGGGTCTCAGACCAAATTCTTCTCTCTTCTTGATGATATACTTGTAGTAATAATTACAATTTCATGTTCAGATGATTATGAAACATTTTCTTGCATACAAATTACTTGAAAATGGTAGTTTGAGATATCCAAAACCTCTAATATAACTCTATACCATCATAGATCATGGGATATATTTAATAAAATCCTATTTTATCGATATTCTCATATTTTTAAGAAAGGTAAAAAGTATCAATAAATTTTTAAATATTTTACCTTATCACATGATTTTTAAACATTTCATGATTCTGAAAAAGGTATTGGAGAAAGATACACTTGTGAAACCTATTTATATTTTCTTTTCAAATAATGTATTTCAACACATACTTATGGTAGTTTAGAAGTACCATTTATTGAAACTTTCAACTCAACTGAGTCAGTCTATTTTATAGAAATCATGTTTTATCAGATGTTTTGAAATTATATGTCATACATTATTATATTTCAAAACTTTTTTTCTATGAACACCCAAATAACCCATGTTTTACAAGGTGTGTTGGGATAAAGGAAGAAAGTTATTTTGAATAATCTTTAAATCATTATTGTAATGCATGGACCTTCTATTTACATGAGCAAGATTATGATGAAGCCAAGTGGACACCATGATCAGGGTATGATGTTTTTTATTCTGGTAGTAGTTTTATTTTATCATATAAAAGTGAAAAAAATGTCCGTATATATAAGGATTCATGAATTAATATGTTTAATTTGTTATTATTTGGGATGAAAATGAGAAAAATATGACAAAAATGGAGGTTAAAACATGGTAGGGTTATATTTGAGTTTTATAAAAAGGGACAAATCGCAAGATGGGTGACAACCCGCAAGATGGGTGACAACATGATGTGTCCATCAAATCCATGGGAATCGAACCCACAACTAAAGGGTGATAAGGGTGCATTGCATACCACTAGCCTTTGTGAAGTCCTTGTTTGGTATGACTTATTCTTATTAGTTAAATGATTTTATGGATCAAGAATAATTTGATTTTGGGAACTTATGTTTTATCAAATGGATATCCTTAGTATATAAAAATGATTTAGTGATTATATGATAAGTGTTATTAGGGAATAAGGTTTTTTATTTGGGAACACTATATGTTTAAGTAAAATAGAATACTATGGGATTTCATTTGTAGAGTAAAAGTTAAATTTTATTTGGGAAGAATATATTTTTTTGTTGTGGATATATGGAAATCTCGGTTATTTATAGAAAAGATTAACTGGTCATGGAGAATATTTGATTAGGTCAATTAAATTTAAGTATGAGACTTTCGGAGTAGTAGATGTTATTTGGATATAATTTTTAAGATTTATCATGGAAGACTATGCAATAAAATCATTCTAAATTTTGGGTTTCAATTTTAGATTAGATTATTCTTCTTGAGGAATTATGTGGAAAATTATTTTGTAAATGGTCTTTGTTGATCTTTGGGGTATTTTTTGTTTAATTTTGGAGATTAAGAGTAGTAGTTTTTTTATAAAGAATTATTAATTTTAGGGGATTATCATATCTTGTACTAACCATTTTTTGTTTTGGATAATGTCTAAATCCAAAAGAAATATTTGGTTCATATTTTTTGTATTATGTGGTTCTCTAGAAGTTTATTCTACCGCTTCAGGTGTGACCAAGCCATCTAGAATACTCATCGTTTGGAGAAAAGATGAGTTTTTGGAAGATATTTCTTAATAGAAGAACCGCTAATAGACAAGTAAGTATGTTTTATAATGTTCTTAGTAAATCTCATAAATAAATTCCTCTACTTTTTTAGAAGGATATTAAAACAAAAAAACATAGTCTGTTTACATTTCCTACTGGGGAATCAAAGACTATTTATCCCATCAAAAGTTTGTTATTTTCAGATTTATAAATTTTTCCTGATCAATGTTTCTATAAAAATACATCAGAACAAGATGGTTTGTTTCTCTTCCATATACATGTTTTTCTACATGGTATCCCCGTATGTGGTTTGTGAGGTGACCTTTGTGCATCTATTTATTTCTTTCGAAGGGATAGTTTTATTGACACTTCTTCCAATGTGGGATTTTTAACAAACTTAATGAGCCAAATTTTAAAGTTGGAAGGATTCTACATCCAAATGGTATAATGATTTAACATCTTGAGTCTTATGAATGATACACTATGATGAATATCATACATGATACACTACATCAAGCTTAATCAAACAACTAAATATTATTATTTAAATGTTACCATTATAACCTAGCTATTGGAATGGAAAAAATGAATAGTATCAACTGAATTTTGAAAATATGGTTTTAAAATGTTTAAATAATGATTTTTTGGTTACCAAATCAATTAGAAATGTAAATAAAAACAAATTGAATATAAAGGATGTGTTTTTTGAAAACCTATTTAAAAAGAGAATAATTGTCTTTATAAAATCATATCACACTTTATGGATGTTTATTTGTTGAAAAATATGTGTTATATATTTAATTTAATGTTTTAAATTCATTTAATATTTTTTCTATATTTGATATATGAACAAATTCAATTTTTTGGATAAAAGAAGTATTTTTTCTAAAAATATAATTTTACCACTTTTTGATGGAGAACCCATTTAAAATTTAGATTTTGACTCCATTATATGTTCTATTTTGAAAAATAAACTTCTTAATTAGAGAGAAGAAATAAAATTTTACTTTGGAAGAATTTTTTATATTTTTCTGATAACAATCATGTTTTTATGATAATTAAAAATACGCTAAATTGTAATTGATTTTTTTTCCATCGACATATTTTATATGGTTAAATATTATTATTTAATTATTTTAAATTATAAATGGAATATATTTTTATAATTTAATGAAAATTTTCCATTGGAAGTAATTTCACTTTTAAATTGGACATAAACACATGTCAATATTTTGATAGTTTTTACAATCTTAAATACCTGCTTTTTGATTTTGATAACAGGAATTAATTTTGAATTAATTATTACAATTTCACTATTTTGAATTATAAAAAATTGATTCCATATAAGGAATCAAAAGGTATAAATTTTATAAATAGGTGTGTTTTCTTTTTTGACACTATGAATAGTAACTTTCGTAATTGGTTTTATTTAAGATGGTTAATGGGTAAATCGGGTAAATAAGGATAATAAATAGTACTAAACTAATATAGAACTATAATAAAATGTGACCTAATCTTATTGGATGAGATATTTTATACTATGAGCATCCATATTCAGAAATGTTTTCATTTTTGAGCCACTTGAGTGTGAAAATGACTCTTTATAATTTTTAATTTAAAGAAAAGGGAAATACAACATAAACATGTATCTCTTGCTAAAATAAATATAAGGGGGGTTATATAAATGATATTTTTTACTATAAAAATTCATTATAGAGATAAATTTTTTTACATCATTGTATTTTATTTATAACTTTTAGACTTTAAAAAATATATATTTATGACACAATGAGGATGTAGTGATTACCTTATTAATAAAAGGTTTAAAACAATGATATTATAAATATTAAAATAAATGTAATTTCAAAATATTGATTCCATAAATTAATTTTTTTGGATTATATTGACATATTTTATTTTATTTAATTCCTTTTTTTGAAGTAATTGTGTTTTTATTACTTTAACAAAAAATCAGTTAGAAAATAGTGCCAAAATTGACATAAATGTGTTTTTGAAACAAATACTATTTTAATAAATGATATAATAGTCCAAAATATATATAAATCGGTCATCAAACTTATATAATGTTACAAGTTTCATTATTGATACACTTGTGGTTTGATTAGTGTAATATAGTAATTATAGTAACTATATATTATGAAAATACAAGAAGACATAGTAAGAGTTAATGTTTTTAATTAAGGGTTAAAGCCAAAATATAAGGTTAATTTTAAGAACTAAACCTGTCTAAAACCTATTTTTTGAGTGGATTTCAAACAATTATTATATTATTCTCGAAATATATCCCTTTTTAACTATTATAATTCTAAAATAAATTTATAATAAAATAATATTTCCAGACTTTTTAAAGTGCCCCTCCTCCCTCTTATAAAAGGCCACCACCTCTACCCACATACTCACACCTCTCAAGACAATTGGATCATCCAAATTCTTCTAAAATAATCTCCTAACATCCCTCTCTTCCTACTAGGATCCTTCACATGGGAAGAATGCAATTCGAGAAATTCTTTTTGCTTAAATCAAAAGAAGTTTCCCCATATAGAGGTAACTTCTTCTCGCAAGTTACTGTCTTTTATTTTCCTTATCCACTCCCTTTGATCTTATTATTCAATGATTACATAACAACAATAGTATCCTAAATATACTATAAAGTTTTTATGAGAGGTATTTGAACTACACTTACACATACCTTCATCTAATGTATACAAACATATTATTTCTGTGTACGGAAAACTACTGCCGCACGAAACGATGATTATTTAATTTTCTCCTACCATATCTCATGGTGGACATTATGATTGAACTATATTTATAAATTATACATATATTAAATTTTTATTTTATCTAGGTTTATTTAATTTTTATTTACAAGATACCTTTGTTCTTTCCATGATATGTAAATACGATAATTTCATTTAAAGAAATGTGGACTACCACCTCCTCAATGTGATATGACCAGTTCATGCTATACATGGTACTTATAAAAAATGGTTTTATTATAAACCAGATATACATGAATTCAATATATTATAGATAGTATAATATATATTTATATCTTTTGATTATTATTCTTTTAATATGACAAATAAATGAAAGTAGTGTTCATGCGTACCTATGGCCTACCGTCTACATGAACGGTGCATTTCATTTATTATCTCCAAATCATATGAAAAAATTAAATACATATATACTGGATATATATAATATTTAAATCATTAATAATATACTATATACGATGGAATTTTGACTACATGGTAAATTTAAATCAAAATGACTTCACTTTCAACTTAAGTACCGAATATCAAAAAAAACCATATGAACTTAAATAATTATATAATTTATATAACATGATAATAAGTCATATAAAATGAATAATAATATTTAAAATGGTTCTAATGAATTTAAAAATTCACCAAGGATTATTATTCATCGAAATTAAAGAACGACCGACATTATTCGGATTCAAGGTAAGGGAACCTCTTAACCCAATTTCCATTTTTTGGTTTAATATTCTACTTTTGATTATGTCATTCTATGATTATGTGAGAAATAAATATTGATTTAATATCTAGTATTTATAAATTACTTATGTGTAATTATAGATAATAAACATAATCAATCTATTTTATTTTCAAAATGATCTTTTTAAGGGAATTTCTAAACTCAATTTCCACTCATTAGGTTTTATGCATACTTTGTTAATTATATTATGTCAAGATTATTTCTGGATTAAGTGTTTATTTATTTATGTTTTAATTTTCACTTCTATTTTTTGGGATAAAATATTTCCACAAATAATCTCCCTAATTTATAAATACTTGTATCATTTATACGATCTTTGTAAGGGAACTTCCTAGCCCATTTCCATTCCTTGGGTTAATCTTCGACTTCTTGATTATGTTTTTATGTGATTGTGTGAGAAATAAATTTGAATTTCCTGTATTGTAGTTATTCATTATTTATGTTTAATTATTTTTAATACAGTAAATCGGTCTGTTTTATTAAAAAAATTATCTTAGTAATGAGATTTCTAAACTCAATATCCACTCATTGGATTTTACGCATACTTGTTCAATTATATTATTCCAAGATTATGTGTGGAATCGATGTTTATTTATTAATTTTATAATTTACAGTGTTAGTGTGTGTGTATAATATTTATACACATAATAACCCCATTTATGAATTCTTACATCGTTTATACAAACATTGTAAGGGATCTTCTTAACCCAATTTCCATTCATTATGTTTAACTTATACTTATTGATTAATCCGTGAAATTATTATGTGAGAAATAAATTTTGATATCCTATATTGTATTTTTAATTTACTTATGTTTAATTATAGTGAATACTCATAATTGATCTATTTTATTAAAAAATTGATCTTTAAAAGGGAATTTCTACACTCAATTTCCACTCATTGGGTTTTACGTATACTTCATTGATTATATTATGCCAAGAATATATGTGGAATCGCATTTTATTTATTAATTATGTAATTTCAACTTAGATTTTTGTGTATATAATGTTTCTACAAATAATAAACGCATTTATAAATTCTTACATCATTTAGACAAACTTTTTATGGGAAATCTTAATTATATCTCCTTCCATTGAGTTAAATATCATGGTCATTGGTTTTGTTTTTTGAAGAATATGTGTGAATGACCACTTATTGTTTTACACATAATATCCACTTATATTGGGTTTATTTATATTTTTGACACATAATTATTTCATTGATTTATCCTTTACCTAAGGATACGATCTTTTTAAGGGATTTAGCCTCAATTTACATTCCATTGAGACTTATTTGTGGTTATAAAACTATTAATTTTTATATAGTGTATTTAGTTCCCTATGAAATATTATATCATGAATCTATATTTTATCATTATATTATATGTTTGGTTTAATTTTATTCTTTAATTATTTTTATTCATGTATTTTCTCATGTGGTAAGGGACTCTTTAACTAAAACATGGTTTTAAATGTTTTATATACTTATTATTCTAAATATTTCCCATTAATGTACATATTTTCAAAATGTTCTTGAGGATTTATTTATATGGACATTAATGTTTTAAAATGTTAGTTCATTTAAAATTTTCAAACTGATATGGGACACTTTAATTAAAAAATTATCTTTTTAGATGTTTTAAATATGTGTTTTTAAATGGGATTGATTATGCCAATATCGCGAAATTATATCTAGTGAATGAAAATGTGGAAATGTTTCTTTCATGGTGGTTTTAGGTGTTATGATTATGTTATGGTACTTGGGCCTTGTTGATATACACATGTTGTTTTTTGATAACATGAGGGAAATTGATCCCATGATAGCTCACTAATGAATTGTGTAACATGATGGAGGTAAACGATAAATTTTCACTTAAGTGATTTAGGAGATATACTATAATGGGTATTCCAAATGTAATTATGAAGGTTACTCCCTATATAGCTGTCAAATCTAAAATATATGTTTGATATTGATGCCATATGTTACCTTAGTGTTTTATGATTTCTATGATTTTTTTAGTAATCTTCTGATTATATGATGTAAGATAAGTAGTTTATATTTTATGGGTTATGAGTATGATTATTTCAATGTGTTTTCATGAGTTTTAAATATTCATGGACTAATAATTTCATTCATTACTGAGATTTTTATGCATATCCCATGTTTTTCAAATGTTTTCCACTGGTTATAAGGAATTATAAGGGAAATTATGAATTCAAAATAAATTATAAATAAAATAATCCTTGTTTTATTTAAGCAGTTTTTTATTCTGAAAAAAATTAGAAAGAGAAGAAGTGTATGCATTGTAATTTTTGAGATTTAATGTAATAGTTATGGCCTAATTTTCTGAAACTCTAAACCTAGAAATATCCTCAATGTGATATAAAGTAAATTCTTGAACAAAACTCATGATTATTTATGGTTTAATGGTGGGGCCTTATACCTTTATCTCCATTCAATGTTTTAGGTAATGGTTGATATCGCAAAAGGATAGACATAATTGGAATGGGGAGTGAACCCAGTTCAGTTAGGCACTATTTCCAATATGAGTTCCTTGGGAGTGAACTATGACTACAATAATAGTTTAGGTATTGAACATAATTCATTGTTACAAACCTTCAATTTATCTTAGACTACAAATAAAATAATTACATATTCTTATATATATGACACAATTCCATCTCTTATGCCAAATTTTTGCTTCCATAGATTATGTTCTTGGATTGATTTATTATTAATGTCTTATAAATATCCATGTTTATTTAATTGACTCAATATTATGGTTTATTATATAAATTTTCTAGATTATAAATGTTAATCTCATGTTATTATACACTTATATTAATATAATTATCATGTGATCATTGATATATATATTTTCTCCCTTACTGAGGATTTAAGCACACTTTCTTATGTTTCCATTACATATTCTAAGAAATTTTATATGTCAAATATGTGTGATTAATATGATTAACATAGGGAGATAATATATAGTAATTTTAATAAATAGTTTTAATTGTGTCCATGATTCCAATATAATGAGAAATATATGATTTTAGATGAGATATTTGTACTATGTAATGAATAATAATAAAAATAAATGTAATATATATATATATGAAAAATATGGGTATCTATATTCTATATCAATGAAATTTTTAGTTAATTAATAGAATATATTATTAGATGACAATTGTGAGATCCATGGGGATATTTCAATGTATAGAATAAAATAATAATGTTTTGATTATCATCATAAATGGCCAAGGATGATCCCATGGTTTCATATAATAAGGCTTCAGGATTTAGACATCAAATAAATTAGTTTTTATGATTATGTGGTTTTCCACTATGATAACTATTCCCACAACTATGTTTTCTTTTTTGATGGAGGGAACCCAAAGGAATCATATAACTGCTGATTTATATGAATATTACAATCTACTACAAAACCTAGTGTTATAGGAACATGAATTCAAAATACGTTTTTTATATTTATACACAAAATTCAATGATATGAATCAAACTGAGTATCTAATTGTGAAATAGAGTACATTTAACTATATTTAGTCCATCATTAATAAGCATTCAACTTTTTTAGTTGGTTTTTTATCAACTAGTTTTTAAAAAATTGATCAATTAAATTTAAAGCATATTATTAATTCTCACATGTTTAATATATGTGAATGTTATTTTGGTTATTTATAATTTTTAAGGTCACGTTAATAATTAGGGAGATCATATCATGACCATGAAGAAACACAGATAAATTAACTCCCATGATTTGGTTGATTTTAAGAGATTATTTATTAATAAGTTATTTTCATGTATTATTTTTACAAAAATGGAGAAGGAATTTTATCAGATTAAATAGAAGGAATATTAAATTTTTTGTACCTATGAGGAAAATGATTCAATTCATATATTATAGGCATTGGGTATTATCATCCCACCTTAATTTATGGTTGGTAAAAAATTTCGGTGACATTAGACCATTCTGAAGCGCATTATCCATAATAGACATCAGTAACTATGAAAAAAAATCATTCAAGCTGCTATCAATGTAGGGAAAGAGATATGATTTTCCCATAAATATCATGATTTTTATAGGAAAATAAATATGGGCTAGAAGGTAAATTAAAAAAACCATTAATACAAGAAGATGATATTTCCTTTATAATCAATCTATGGATGGAAACATGAATTAATTTGTCTTAAGGGAACTGGTCAATGATTCGTGTGTGGAAAGGAATTTTATCAAAAAATATAATTTTGATGTTATGTTAATAAGATATTTAATGATAAAATATATAGAAATAATTATATGTGAACCGCCCATACTATATTGTTTTAAATACAAGGAGTATGGGAAGTATTCCAACTAGTTCTCAAATTTGATGGTTAATAACGATGGTAGACATAAAGAAAACACTTAACCACAATGAAAATGGTAAATTACATGTGATCTTTATTTATAATATTTTATATGATAACATAATGGTTAAAGGTACACAAACCCTTTACTCTAGAGATACTAATGCATTATTTTATTATATATATACCCACTATTTTATCTACATTGAATTTGACAAGGGTATCACAATACCACCTCACCAATTAGATGTCGAGTTAGCAGTAAAAATTTATAATAGTAGTATAATTTTATATCATATTTATGATTATTATTTAGTAGAATTGTGTGGGAAGTTACTTCCTATAAGCTTCTTTATTCTCCATTTTTTGTGTTTGATGTCATCATATACATGGATTTGTTTTCTTTTAAAAAATTCCATATCACTTTCTATGTAATGGAAATCATGTTTTACATTTTGAACCAACAAATGATCATCCATGGGTTTGATAACAAGTATAAAAATTTCATGTAATTAATATCCATTGTATGGGTATAGATTCATATTCAATAAGGGTGTTTATCTCAAATTTTTGGGGAGAAACCCAACCTAAAATGTTTTAATATTGTTCGGGTAATGGCCCAAGCCATTTTTAAATTGATATTAATTTATTTAAAAAATATTTGTTACATATTATATAATATCATACATATAAACAATAATGAGAAAATAAAAAAAATTATCTCTTTAAGAATTAATATTAAATTATTTATCTAGAAAACAATTTACATGGAAAAAATTACAACTGGACAAAATATATGAAAAAACAACTAAAAAGGGGGAAAGTATGGATCACCCCAATAATCTACAATCATCACCCCCACATAAAATTCTGTAGAATTAAATTAAAATATTATTATACCAATAAAAATATTATCAAAATAAATATATAATATTATCTTAAATTGCATTGAGTTTTAAGAGAATGTGTGAATTTTTTTATAGGTTATAAAGGGAAATGTGACCATTTTTATTCGATAATTATATGACCATTGGTCAATACGGTTGTTGGAAAATATACACTTTGTTTATAATTTTTCCAAAATAATTATGGTTTATATGTTCTAAATAAAAATCATAATTGATACAGAAATAAGGATCTATGGCTTCAACAAGAAGAGTTTTGTTGTTTAATTCCAATTTTTTAGAACATTAGAGGAAGGTATCATCACTTGGGTTTTCCATTGTCCAAGACCTTGTTGAGCTTCAACAACTAAATCTTAAATGAAATCACAAATATGATAAGTTCAAATTATTGTATATTTTCATTTGGTAGATGTTAGTATAGACACCCAATGAAAATACCACCATCACACACCTTACCCTTATGGTTAATGTAGGTGTAAAAAAGGGGTTACATTTCTAGACCTTAGTTACTTAAATTACAACTTCCTTTGTATAAATAAAAATTTTATGCCACCAATTTTCCTATAAATACATACTAATTTCATCATTTCCCTTCACCCTAATCCACTCATCATGATATTTTTTTTCCTTCCACGAATCCCCTCAAGGTTTCCTTAAGATCCCATGGTTCAATTCCTCAAGATCACGGTGTAACTCTTCATGATAAGGGATTATCATAACGTTCTATTCAATTTAAGTACTACTTTTTTTATATGTCTTCTAAATATTATTTTTACTCTCTTTAATTAACATTTTAATATACCCTTACATCCCTATTATTTTTTATCAATTGGAGACCCTTATCCCATCTCGATTTACCCTTATCAAAATCTAGGTTTTATAATTATGATGTTACTGAATTTACTTCTCGAACATCTCTCTCTACCTATGCAATTAATTTTTTGTTCCTTTTATAAATACCCAATAGTTTTTATTTTATAGGGGTATTCACCTATAAGTTAAAACTATTTATTTAATTCGGTGATATACACATAATAATCCTACATTCCTTTTTTGGTTAAAATGATGTAATTATCTAGTCTTTAAGCATTTTTTTATGCCCTGAGTTTTTATAAGAAACTTGTTCTTTAATATCCATGGGTTATTAATGAAATGATTTATTATGATCTATGTGGATTATGTGAAGTTATGTGATGAAATGTGTGTTCCCTAATTAAACTCCAATTCATTGGGTAAAGAATTTAATATCTAGATATGACATGATTTATGACACCTTAGTGAATAACCATTGTAATTTCCATTTATGACACCAGAGGGAAAACCGTGGGGATATGCTTTGGAATGTCTAATTTAAATGTCATATACACATTTAAATGTTATGTTTCTAATTCATTTTATCATTTTCGGACTCATGCAATCATGTTCAAGATAAATTGTTATTCCTCATGTTCTTATTATTATTTCCCAGTATCATAAGATAAATGTTTCCCTTATGGGGCATCAAGCTCACTTATTTCATTTTCTTTATTTCCTTCGGTAATAAGATATAGTAAACCAAATACAGGGTGAACCAATATAGATATAATTCATGTTTATTTAGTGGAATGTTTTATATCTTCTTGTGTTGTGTAATTTATTTTAATGAAACTAATCATTAAAAGATCATATTTTTGTACCATGTAATTAAAAGTTATTTAATAAAAAGGTGTTATTCCATAGTTGTTATCAAAGGGGTTTTTAGTTATTTGTGTAATGTAAATCATGAAAACATTATTATGAACCCTTGGTAAAATTCTATATATTGTAAAAAATCAAGATATTTTGGAAATTATTATTTAAGGGGTTTCCATATAAATATAACCCCATTAGGATACTACAAGTTGATGTGGATAGAGAAAATATATAAGTTGGGGTAACACCTGAAAATACTACTTTTAGATAGACTCAAATGGGAATTAGTGCACAATAACAAGCATTTATACGCACTAGGATTAATACTATTAAGGGATCAGTTTGTTTAATGACAAGCTTTTTATGAAACTTTATGAGGGATATATATAAAATATTATTATTATTAAAGGATGCTAATAATATTTTTAATCATTATTATTTAATACATAATCATCCTTTTAGAATTATAATACTTTTAAAATGAACACATTTTTCACTAAGAGTTTCTTATTTAATAAAAATAGTCGGATATTGGACGAACTATGTAAACGATGAGTGAAAGATATGATGCACTGATAATGTTCCAAAGGAATTTGTGGTGTAAAACATTATGAGGATGACGAATCAACTATATTTAATAATGAAAAATAACTTGAATCATGTCGATTGAAAAGATTCACCTAAAAGGGAATCACAATTTGTTGAGTCTTTCATGTGTCAAGGACCACCTTATTATAATGGATGTACTGAACCACTTGTTTATTAATAATGGATTAGATCTATAGAAGATATCTTTCCTATACTCCATTTTTAATGGAAGAGAATGTAAATCCAGAAATATGATTCTTATAAGGGGAAGCTAATCAGTGGTGGAAACTAATTAAAAAAATGTTCCCAAGAAGGGATACCAGTGTCGTGTAGTGGAAAGAGTTCCTGGGAATATTTTTAAATAAATATTTCCCCCCTTTTTATGTGAACCAAAATAGAGAAGTAATTTATTTAAATGAAGTAGATATAAAATAAATCTTTGGAAATATATGTGATAAACATTAAGAGACATCTGCAAACCAACTCTATATTTTTCATGGATCCTAAGGGAAATGTTGATATATTCTTCCATGGATTGAGACCCCATATATGGAGGAATATAAATAGAGAGACTATGAAAGATATGATAAGATAGTGAAAAGTTATATGAAGTTTTAATTGGAAATTTAATTGATGCAATGGTCACATTGATCTAATAGAAATAAAAGATAAATGTATATAAACTCAAGGAAGAACATTAAGAATAGAAGATGATGAAATAAAGTGTAATTTCTCACATGCAACAAATGTGAGAAAAAGAATTTAGGTAATTTCATAATTTTGTGTGGAAATTGTTAAAATTACATAATATATGTACATATATCTTGAAACGATCATGGTGAGGTGAAGCATAAACCTCTCAAAACTAATGACAAATGGTATATGGTGTAGTCCCATGAGGAAGATCAAGGATTCAAGTGTGGAAACTTTGAAACTATTCCAATCAATGTATATACTATTATATAATGGAGGGAAACATCCATCATACATAGCATAGCACAAGAGATAAAGGTTGAGAATTTTCTATCTGGATGGCTGAAGTTCAGGTATTGAATTATCTAGTGGAATATACAGTCATTGTGCTTTGAAAGATAGCATGTTTGTTGTTTGATTTTGGTTCTATGAATTACATTATTTCATACATTTTTTGAATAATAAAGAATCAATTCCTAAACTAGTAGAAGTAGAGTCATTATTTAGGACTCCCAGAGGGATTATCTAAGTAGAAATAGTGTATATAAATTCTAATATTAAATTTGGTGAGTAAAATCTCATCAAAAATATAGTAGTCATTCGCATGGTGGAATTAAAAAAAATAATAGGGATGGTCTGTGGGGGGATGACGATGCTTCAACTAGATAACGCACCCCACGTGCACGCAGAACCTCGATTCTCGGTTGTTGATCCTATTGAGAGTTTTGTTCCGACTTGGTTTCCAGCGTTAAAGCCCTTTGATACTAGTCCCTCATGGTTGTATGTTTCCTATACTACGAATGGATGTAATTCTTTCAAAGATTACCTATGTGGTATTTCTCAGGGTTCTGGGTTTTCTAGATTTCCAGAAATCCAACTGATCAACTCATCGGTTTTGTAGGGACAATTCTGTCTTATCAGTAGAGATTTCATTAGAGGATTATGATGAGGCGATTGTCTATCTAAAATGGACTCTTGTCACATGTTTTGGAGCAGAAAAACCTCCTCTAACAATTTTCAAGAAGTTAGTTGATTCTTGGGGTCTTTCTGCTCCAGTCCAAGTATCGTTAATCCACTGGTCTTCCTTCTACTTGTTTTTTCTTCAGAGTTGGATTTTATTCACGCATGGTGTTTTTCCCCGAATTAGGGGTTGGTGATGGTTTAATCTAGCTCATTGGTTGATTGATGTGCACAGAGGGAGGTAAAGTTCTATTGTAGCTATTTGGATCTCCCTTCCAGGTTTGCCTCTCCTATTACATAATGGTTCTATTCTAAAATTCATTGGAGACCCTCTGGGGGGTTTTCTTTGTTCAGATGATAGTAACCGATATGGTGCAGATGTCTCTTCTGCTCGCATCTGTGTTGAACTAGATCTTTTGATTCCTATCTTCAATAGGATATATTTGAAAGTGAAGGGGGAGTTTTCCTATATTGAAGTGATTTTTTATTCAGTATTTCCCAGGTACTACTACCACTGTTATCTCCAAGGTCATTCGGTGCAGGTATGCTGAAAAAAAATTAATGGGAAAAATATTGTTCCGATCAAAAGTTGTGTTCTGTCTGATGTTGCCCCACTTAACACGGAGGTTTTGCATGTTTCAAATAGTAGTGTGACTGTTAAGGTAACATTTTCTAGAGCTGATTCTGCTATTATTAATCTAGATCATTCTTTCAATATTGGGTCTTTAACTATTTAACATTCATCTAGAGATATGATTCATGGTTTTAGTGATTCTTTGTTGTTTTTAAATAATTTTTTTCAATATGAGGGGGGATATGTATATGATGTCTTTTTTAAGAGAGGTGTTCATGGGACTTTCTCTAAATTTCCAAGGCATCAGGATATTTTGGTAAGGTTCGTTTAGTCTATTGGTCCCCTAGTCTCGTTCTATGAGGCCGCTATCATTGCTTTCTGAGCCCTAATCTTCTTCATCCTATGCCATGATTGGGTTTGGTGATAACTTTTCCCCCGAAGGTGTTTGTAAGGACTCACACAGGGGAGTAACGTTAGAAGATGGCAAGGAATAGGTCTTATCCTCTTGACCTTTCTTTTCCTCAAGATGTTTTGATTCCTCTAGTATATATGAATTGTGATGACCATTTATCACTGAGCAAGATGAGGAAGGATTCTAGGAGATGTTTTTTATCTCTACCTCTCCTGTTAAGTCTATATTTTCTTTATACATTATAGTTTTCACTAGATCTAGGCTTCACAATGTAAAGGAGTATCTAGCCTCTGAATCTAGTCTGACCAAGATGCATGGGGCCAAAGCTAGGCATAAATTGTTCTATTGATTCCAATTATTATTTGAAACACCCGTGGCATTGGTGCTCGGGTGAAATCTGATTTCTTGGTAAGAGAAATCAACACTTATAAAGTTTGTGTTACTTCTATTCTTGAGAATAAACAAAATCTATGTACGATTAAAGATTTTTCTCATAAACTCAGAATGCATGAAGGCAAGAATACTGAACCAGATAATAATCACATTTTGGTTTTTTGGAATAAAGATGTGTATGTGGATCTGGTTAAGGCTAGAGATCAATATATTATAGTAAAAGTCATCACTGATGTGGACTTGGTTTTTGTGCCCTTTGTATATGGTCGCTATGATGTTCAAAAGAGAGAGATATTATGACAGGATCTGAATAGTTTTCATCCGGAGGAACATCTGTGGATTGTTGGTGGGGATTTTAACATAATTTTAGATCCTATAAAAAATAAAGGGAGGGGTGCATTTCCTCATGTGGCTAGCATGAATTTTGTCCGGTTTATGGATGGCAAAGGGCTTCTTGATATGGGTTATTCTGGGAATGATTTCACTTGATGTAACAACAGGAAAGGCAGTCAGCGTTGCTGGAGCCATCTTGATTGTTTGTTTAGCTAATGTTCATGTTGTTTCTAGGTTCACTAATGCTAAGGTGGAGCATCTTGTCTGTGGATTCTAAGATCATTCACTTTTTCTTATGTCCTTATCCTATATGCTTGTTGGTAATGAACGTTTTTGTTTTTATGATTTCTATAATGGTATGCATGATTATCATCAGATTGTCAGGGGCTGTTGGATGGAACCAATCTAAGGCCATTCTTGGGTGGCAATTCATAATAAGTTGAAATATCTTAAACATAATATTTATTCCTTGGTAAACAATCTCCTGCCTATGGACCAAGACATGGATTATCTTAAACAGTAGGTTGAGCATATGGAAAAAATTATGGAAGATAGATGGGATGACACGATCTTTAAGGATCTTCCTTTTATGAAAAATGATATGGAAAACCTTATTCTTAAACATGAACGTATTGATTGTGAAATAGCTATGGTGAAATGTCTTCATGAAGGAGATAGAAACTCGACATATTTACATGTGTGTGTTAAGGAATGAAAATGGTTGTTAAGCCAAATATCCTTCTTGGATATGGTTCTTTATCGAATGACAGAAATGTGGTTGGTAATTTGGCTTCTATTTCTTCAAAAATTTACATGCTCATCTTAATTCGAATATGGTAGATGGATATACTAGTGGGAATGAAGATATGTTTGAGGAAACACCTAATATAATGTCTGTTCAGTACAACATGCTGTTGGAAGCTGTCCCTGATGAGAGAGAAATCTATAATGCTATGATGAAGCTTATCCCAGAGAGTACTCTAGGTCATGATGGTTTTCCAGGATCTTTCTATAGAGGATCTTGGGATGTGGTTAAGGCTGGTATTTTTTTGGCCATCCAGGATTTCGTTCGGGGTGGTTCTATCCCAAGGGTCATGGGTGCTACTACTTTGGTAATGCTTTCTAAAATTGTAAATCTTTCTTCCATTCGGGATTATAGACCAGTAAGCATGTGTAATTTTACTTAAAAAATTATGTCAAGCATTATCAACTCACGACTGGATCAGCATGTTCCATAGTGGGTTTCCTTAGAACAACATGGTTTTGTTCGGGGTTGTTCTATTCAGGGATTGGTTTCCTTGGCACATGAAATGATCTGTGATATTAACTTTAAATGTTATGGCTCAAAAATGGCTTTAATACTTGATATGAATAAATCTTATGACCGAATTGAATGGGGTTTTATAATCAGAGTGCTTAAGTGCATGGTTTTCTCCACATGGTCCACATATATTATGTTTTGTTTCTTCAGCTCTTCCTAGATGGTGGTTTATTTTATTGAAAAAACGTATGGTTTTTTCAAGGATACTTGTGGGCTCAGACCAGGACATCCCATCTCCCCTACTCTTTTTATTCTCAAGAAAGATACTCTTAGTCACCTTATTAATAAGAACATCTCCACAAGTATCATGATCCCTTATCGAAATAAAATGAATCAACCGACAATCTCTCACTTGATGTTTGCGGATGATACCTTAATATTTATCAATGCCAGTGCTAGATAAGTTGGGGGAATTATTAAAATAATGGATTAATATAGTTACTAGAATGGAAAAATTATCAATAGAGACAAAATTATTCTGTATATTTCTGACAAATGTGGTGATAGGAAAGTTTATTCTTTATCTAGAATGTAGAATATACAAAGGGGTTATTTCCCCTCGAATTTTCTTGGGTCTCCTATTTCTTCTGGCCATATTAGAATCAGAGATTTTGATGGCATTTTGAACAAAATTATGAACCATGTTCTTAATTAGAAAAATAGTTATCTATCCTTTGGTGGGAGGATTGCTTTAATCAATAGTGGTTTACTGGATATACCTATTAATGTTATTTCCACAATAAAAGTGCCTAAGGGGGTTCTGAATAATATTGAAAAAATATTGGCTGATTTCATATGGGATGCTCTTTCTGAGGGGACACATCACTGGACTTCCTAGGAGAGATTGGAAAGACCTCTTCAGGAGGGTGGCATTAGTGTCAAGAATATAATAGATGTTGTTCCCTACATGCATCCAAAACCTTCATGGGAGGTAGTAGAGGAACAAACTCTTTGGGAAAAAATTACATCTTTTTAAGGAAGGGGTTATTTGGAAGATAATAGTGATTTTCCCCTTTTTGGTGTTTGATCCATAATAGTATTCCTACCATTCAGCAGTACTCTAGATGGATTATTGGGAGAGGGGATATTTCTTTTTGGCATCACAATTGGGCGGGTTCTAGTGTTTCTTTTCCAAACTGTCTAGGAGATTCTATTTCCTTTAGAGAGGTAATTATGCATCCGAGTTTCACTAATGATGTTTTCAATAAAGATAAAAGGGAGGTGTTTGATAGTATTGAGTTGATTTTAGATCCGGACAGATGTGTTATCACTACTACAAATTCAGGTTTGTTTTCTGCAAAAGACTTTTGTAGGATCATTCATTCACAGGAGCAACAAGACATATGGAATAATGTGTTATGGTGCTACAAAATTCCATCTAAATTCAATATTCTAATATAAAGTATTAGAAAAATGGCCATACCTAAATATGATAATGTGATAAGGATGGGTATTAATATGGTCTATAAATGTCAATGTTGCATAAATCATAAGGAGGAGGACCATAACCATCTCTTTTTTATGGAGAATGGGATATGGATGTCTGGTATTATTTTGGAGAATTTACTGAACTTTTTTCTAAAAATTTACTCGGTTCTCCTTTCTTGGAAAGATGGTTCTATGGTCTGAATGGTGGAAGTCTAGAAAAATTTGCTAGGGCGGTGGTTCTGAATGTAGGTTGCTGGAGTATCTGGCAAGCCAGAAATAAATCCAGATTTGAGGGTCCTGTTTCTACAGGAAGATATGTTTTCACAAGAACCAAGTGCCTCCTATCTGATTTTTTCAGTGTTTATAATGAATGGAATCATGACCACTCTATGAGAAACATACAGGTGACTGTGCCTTTAATACAGCATACTAGTTCTATTTTAAGAGGAAATTAGGTCTGTTAGACTCCTCCAAAAGTGGGTTACAAACTTAATTTTGATGGTTCTTGTATTTTCTGGATTATGCATGGTGGAAGGAAAGTTTGGGATGTTAAAGGGAGTTTTATTATTTCTTTCACCACTTATTGTGGTAAGGAGAACTAAATTCAAGAAGAGTCTAATGTGATGTTCATGTGCCTTAAATTGTGTGGCCAGAAAAGCTTTATTCTTGAGAAAATTGAATATGAATCCTGAATTATTCATGATTCTATTCATGGTTTTATACCCACTCCTTGGTCAATTGCATATTTAATCAAGAAATGTAAGGGTAGAATCAACAAAAACACTTAGGTTGTTCATACGTGGCGTAAGGGCAACAATGTAACAGATCATCTTGTTTCTATGGCGGTGGCACACCAAGGAAGCAATGTTACCTGTTTTTCCAGAATTATTCAACTGAAACCAGAGGGTATTGAACTAATTAGAGGATATCAACTCGGTCTTCATTATTTTTGGCCTCCTTAGTTTTGTATTTTTTTTTGGACTTTCCCATGGTCCTGTCTTGTTTTGGGATTTTTCCAGATAATAAATAAAAAATGTAGAGTTGTGATAAATAATAGGGATCGTCTAGTTCCCAGTGTATAATGATAAGATAAAATATAGAAGAAAGGAAATATTTTTAGTATTGAATTGAACACCTATATCCATTTTCATAGGAGATACATCCTTACTTGAGTTTTGTTTAGAATCACATCCCATAGCCTTTTTCATAGAGATGATAGGTTAAGAGGGAGAAGTAAATGAAAGTATGTTAAGATATATAATGTCTACATCATTTAAGAATATATTTACATATTCTCTGAAGAGTTAAATGGACTTCCCCTTATAAAGAGACGTATACTTGTCCACTAAACTCATACCCGGATCCAAGCTGATATCAAATATCCCATATAGAATAGAAAAATGTAGAGTTGAAGGTATTGATGAAATAACATCAGAATATTCTAGAAAAACTATTTTTCCAAACATGTGTGTCTCCATGGGGACCCCTATTCTCTTTGTATAGAATAGGGATGGATCACTGATGTAATGAATTAAATATAGAGAACATAATAGGATCACAGTGAAGAACAATTACCCTCACCAAAGTATTTATTTTTTATTTGATCATCCTTACTGGTCTCAATTATTCTCCAAGATGTCCTATGATATGGGTATCATCAATTTAGGTTAATGAAATAAGCTATTCTAAATCATGCCTTCAGAAAACGATATGCGAATTATGAGTTTCTTATATTCCATTCGACATTACTAATTATACTTCTATATGTTTAGATTTAATGATTATTTTATTTAAAGTATTCCTTGAAAAATTAATTGTTGTTTTTATTGATGACATTATAATATATTCAAAAACTCATGAGGATCATGAAGATCATCCAAGAGTTATATTAATAACTATGAGTAAAGAGATTCTATTATGAAAATTCATAAAATATGATTTCTTGTTACAATATGTTGCATTCTTGGGATCCATTAAAAGTGATTAAGGAATCTTAGTTCACCCTAAAATGATAAAGGCTATAGAGGAGTGGCCACATCCTATAATAGTAATTGATATCCATAGTTTTCTTGTATGATAAGGGTATTATTGGAGGTCTGTGTATAAAATCACAACATTAAAATACACTAAACATATTATCTCAAAAAAGAGATAAGTTTATCTATACAAAAGAGTTTGATGAATGTTTCCAAGAAATGATGATGAAGTTGGTTACTAAACCAATGTTAGATCTACAATATTTCAGAAAATTATTCATTATATATCGTAATGCATATATTAAATGACTTGAGTTTTTCCTCAAGAAAAATGAATAGGCGATTTCTTATGCATTTCAATTGACTAAATCCTCATGAGAAAAAATATCCTACACATGACATAGAGTTACTTGATATTATTTTTTCTCTAAAAATATTGAGGTAGTATCATTATGGGGATAAATTTGGTATATACATAGACCAACAATGTTTCAAGAATGTTTTACCAAAAAATAAATATAAAATGAGACTAGTGATATGGTTGGAAAATCATAATAAATTTTCCTCTTGAATTCATTATCACACTGTAAATGAAAAAAAACACTGAATCATTAAGTAGAAACAAACTGGTTGTGCTATAAAGGATGAGGGTTCATAGAGATTCATTGATCAAGGACCTAGTAAAATTGGACATTGGAATCGTAAGGTAAGGGAGATCATTAATCATATCCCAAATTATATATCTACCATCATTACTAGAGAAGATCAATAAAGGTCATACAAAATTTGATTTTTTACAATGAATGATAGAATATGTAAGGAATGGGAGATTTTTGGAGATCACTTTGGATCCAGAAGGTATATTGAAATTTCACACTAGGCCATGTGTTTCATCTATCCTAGAGATAGAGATAGAGATGATGGATGAGTCTCATATTTATATATCCTCTACACATTCTAGAACCACTAAAATATATGGGTACCCTTTTTATTTTTACTTTTAGGATAATATGAAAAAGAAAATTGAAGACTACACTACAAGGTTCTTTTAAATTTAGAAAGTGATAGTGGATATGAAACATTCTAAAGGGGTATTGCGACCACTACCCATACCATCATGGAAATGAGATAATATCTTTTTGGACATAATAACTGGTCTCCTAGGAATATCCAAAAAAACAATGTGATATGGGTTATAGTGTATTGACTCACCAAGACTTCCAATTTTATATCTTTTTGAGAGGAGTTCTCTTTCAACAAAATTTACCTAATTTATGTCAAGTAATTGGTGAGGTTTCATGGGGTCTCACTATATATCATTTCTAATAATGATCAAAGAATCACATATAAATTATAATGAAATATTCTATTTTCTTTAAATAAAAAATTTAATTTTTGTATAACCTATCACCCTCATGCTATGTGTCATCCAGTTTCCCTGAGGATTTTTGTTGAAGTTAATGTATCCAAGAGCCCAAAGGATTCCATCTGCATCAAGGTTCAAAGGGAATTACGTTGGTACCAGAAGGTGTGCTATAAATCGTGGGTTCCTTTTTTTTTTGCAAGCATCATGGTCATGCCTCTGGTAGATGCTAGAATTCTTTGGGAGAGGATATGTACCTGTGGGTCGCTGTGAAGGATGGTCCCAAAAACTCAATCCCTGGTTTTGCTTGTATTTCTCCTGAAGTGGAAAATCGGGGTATCAGGGAGGTTGGATTTCCTACTGCCTCCCATAAGGAAACAGAACTGAGGTTTTTAGAACAGAGGGTTGTGGATGTATTTGGTTGTCTGTGGTGGGATTTAGGTATCAACCTTTCACGAAGGATGGTCCTAGGCAGTTCAGGGGAGGTTGATGGGGTGATGGTGGGCCCAAGGAACCCTCCCACATATGAAGAGGCAGTGAGATTCATTTTCAATTCTCCCCAAGTGGTTATGGCCCTGGGATCAGGTAAGGATAGTCCTTCCGGTCATTTGGGGGTTCTTTCTGATCAGGGGGCTGGTGTGAGTACAGTTTACAGACCATTCCCTATTAAGATTCCAGTGTTGATAGAATAGGTCCTTGGTGAGGGCTTGAAGCCTCCCTCTCCTATTCGAATAGGTTTAGCTGGATTTTCTGGTGGCTCTCAGAATTGTTTTGCGGTGTTGAGTGTTAATGATCCTCCTCCATTTGAAGAAGTGAATCTCGATGAGGATGGGCATATAGATATCCACCCTCTACAAGTCAGTTCAGATGTTATAGTAGAAGATAATGAGTTAGCCTCAGAACTCTAGTCCCCAGAGCCCAAGGAGGAAGAAATTGCAGAAGGGTACATCTGTTCCTCTTCAAAAAAAAGGGAATAACAACCTTGTGGATACATATGGGCTTATCTAGCATAGTCGGCGGATGAGTAGATGAAAGGACTACTCAACCTTACCTAGTCCTCCTGTTACAAGGTCTTCTAGTAAAGTAAAAGTCCCTCAAAAGAGTTTGGAAGTTGCTACTAACATCCCAAAGACTAAGGAGGATGTTGAATCAGGCATCATCGAGGATATTCTCATGCACTCTAATGAAGAAATTATAGCGGAATATTTCTTGATCAAGATTTCAGAAGAGTATGTACATAGAATGTTAAAAATACTGTTTCATGTTGATTTGAGTGAAGACCAATCATCTCAGATTGATTAACAGAATAGTATTTTGATATATGGTTTCAATGAGGGAAAAACAAGTCTAGAGGAGCATGTGAAAACCAGGGACAGGATGGCATCCCACTTCGAGGATCTCATTAAGGATAACCATGATATGGAGGCCACCTCCATCAAATGGAGTCTAGTCAAGGTAAAGGATTCTAATAGATTTAATTTTTTCTGGAATGACCAGATTATTTATTATGAGTTTTTACATTTCTTGTATTCTGAACCTCTTGGTCCCACTTTTTCCTTAAAAGTGAATTCTAAAATAATAAAAAATATTTATTGGAAAATATCCATGTGATTTGGAAAGAATGGGAAGCTTATCCCTAATCACATTGGCCCGTTTGAGATCCTTGATCTCATAGAAGAAGTTGTATATCAGATAACACTTCCACCAAATATAGATCAATTCCATGATGTATTCCATATATCTCTCTTGAATAAGTACATAAATGTTACATCACATGTACTAAATCAGGATATTTACAACTAGAACATGACAACTCATGTGAGAGTCATCTGGTGGTGATCATTGGATAGTAGTGACATGTTTCTAGGAAACAATACTACCCAAATCATCAAAGTGTAGTGGATGAACCATAAATATGAGGAATAGATGTAGGAAATAGATGATAAAATCAGATAGTAGTAGCCTCACACTTTCTCAACTAAGAAAATGAGTTCAAATGTCAGGGAATAAATTTCATAATGTGGAAAGAATGTAACAACCCATAAATTTTTTAAAATTATATTTGTTCCATGATTAATTTTAATAGCTATTTTATAATATCATAAAAATGACAAATAAAGGGAAAGAAAACTAATTTTTTCCCTTAATCAATTTTCATTACATTTATCATTTATGAAACCAATTAAAATAAAAAACCTTAAAACTGGAAAAAAGGAATAATATATAAGAGGTAAAATGAGATTTTGTGGATCACACCAATCTTCTTTAATCATCACTCCCACTACAAGCTATACATAAATAAAAGAAAATATTAGTAAACCAATCAACATCTTATGAATATGAATATATAACATTAAGATAAATTTGGCATAATATTTCGGGAAAGAGTGATGTGGTTTGTATAAGGTATAAAGGTAAATGTGAACATTGGGATTCGACCATTATATGACCATTGGTCAATTATGACCATTGGAAACTATAAACATTGTTGATAATTTTACCATTACAATTAGTGATTATACCTATTAATGAAATGGAAAATTGATGTAGAAAATTATATTAATGTCCCAAACCTGTAGAGTCATACCATTTGAAGCCCATTTGTTATAAAATGGGAGGGCGGAATTGTCACTAGGGTTCAGCCCTAACTATTCCCAAGTTAAGATTTAACAAGTGAAGACTAAATGAAATATCACACGAGATAAGTTATAGTTATTGGAGATTACCATTCATTAGATGTTATTTGAGGCAACGTATGAAACTACCACCATCACACAACTCACCCTTAGTGTGTATGTGGGAGTGATAAAGGGCCAGGTGCCCAGAGCATAGTAACATAAATTCTAAAATACATTGTATAAGTAAAATATTTTTACCACTAATTCCTCCATTTTTTCTTTAAATAAAAATCCATTTAACCATTTTCATTCACTCTTAATCCATCATTTGTAATGTTCTAGAACTTTTTCCTCCTATGGAGTCCCCCAGGGTATCCCCAAGACACGACGGTTCCATTCCACATTATCTATGAGTAACACTTAAAGGTAAGTGAATTATCCTGCATTTCTCTTCAATTCAAGTACCTATTTTGGTATATATCTTAAAAATCCTATGATTAATATATTTTATTACAATTCTGATCATACCCTTACAGCTAAATTATGTTTCATAAATGGGATACCCTTCCCTCTATCAATTGAACCTTTTCAAAAACCATGTTTTATACCTTCCATGCTGTTGAATTTACCTATCTAATTTATCTCCCTAATTAATAAATTATTATTTATTATTTTCATTCCCTAAATAACCAAACCTCTTTATTTTGAAAGTGTATTCTCTTAGATTTAAAAATTATTTATTTTATTCTCGTAATTACCCATAAAAATCCACATTCCAATTTGTGGGTAAAAAACGATGTAAGGAACATGTCTTTAAGATCTTTTGTATGCCATGATTTTGTATAATAAACCCTTTATTTATTTTACATAGGATAATAATTAAATTATTTATCATGATATATATGGATCACATGAAATAAATATATACAAAGTGTACAACCTAATAGTCCTCCAATGCATTGGGTAAATAATTTAATCTTTAAAGATCACATTTTTTTATACCTTGGTTAATAGCCTTGGTAATTTTTATTTATGACACTCTGGTGACAAACCATTGTGATATGCATATGGATGTATCATTTTAGTTTTTTAACCACATTTCCATGTGATGGTTCATGTTTATTTTATTATTATATTCTTTTTAATCTCTTGTTCAAGAAATATTTTTAAGCCTCATTTTCTCATTTATATTCATAATGATCACATCATAAATGTTTCCCTTTCTTATTCCATCACTAGGCCTCTTGCTCGATCCTTTAACTGAATGTATGTACCCTGATTATGAGATGATGTAAAATAACTTAAGGTGAACCAAAAAGATTTCATTCATGTGGATTTAGAAGATATTTTTATGTTTTTGTGAATTATGTTCCATATTTTAATGAAAATAAATATTAATAGATCCTCTATGTGTACCACGTAATGAATATTTATGTAATAAAAAGGTAGGATTCCATATTGTGAGTGATTTTTAATGTATATTTATAAGAATTTTCTAGTCTTGGATTGAATCATAAATTATAATTCTTGATATAACATAGACCGGGTTCTATACATATTTCAAAAAATCCATATAGAATATCTTAAATTATGTTTTAGTAACTAAAGATTATATTCCAATAGATTTTTCAAAAGAGATTAATTTGGACATGTGCATCACCATGGGGAACAACAGTTCATTCTATTAAGAATAATGATGGATCAGTTTTAATTTTCATTGAATATTGTGAACTAAATAAAATCAATATGAAGAATAATTATCACTTACACCTTGTTGATGACTTATTTGATCAACTGTGTAGAGGAAAAAAATTCAATGATTGACCTTTGTTTTCGATATAATCAATTATTGGTTTATAAGGAAGACATTTATAAGACATGATTTCTTATAATTATTAGAGAAAATAAATTTATAGTGATTACCTTTTTTTGTTAAAATTCACCCTCTATCATTATAGATTTAATGAATGTAATCATTATATTCTACCTTGATCAGTTTGTTGTAGTAGTTATAGATTAAATTCATATATATATATATATAGTTAAAGTAATATCATGAAGATCAAATCATAATTCTACATAAGACCCTTGGGAAGTATAATATTTATGAAAACGTTCCTAAGTGTGTATTATGGCATCATAAATATTTAGTTTTAGTTTATATGATCTAATGTGATTTTATATATATAGATACTCCAAAAACGTATTTCTTGATCCTTGGACCAGAAGAACCACTATGAATGAGGTTTATAGTTTTTTTGTTTACCCGTATATTACAAGATCATTATAGAAAATTTCTCATGACTATCTAAGAAAACCCCTTTGTTGACATGGAAGGTATCTATGTTCCATTTTTATAGATGAATTTGAAGAATATTTTATCAAACTGAATATAAGGTTATTTGGTGCAACTATGCTTTCACTACCCTGTAGCGAATAAGGTTTTCTTACATATAATGATGCATCAACATAAGTATTATACTGAATTATTATATAGAATAATATGGTGATGGATTATGGCTCATCCCGGTTGAAGGTTCGTGTTATAAAATACCCATCTCATATTTCATAATACACTCTTCGTCCTGGAATTACAAAGATGTGTAGAGATTTGAAAGCGTGTTTCTGATGGAACCGAATAATGAGATATATTGCTGAGTATGTACCTTTGTGCATTATATATTCATATGTTAAGGATGAGAGACAAAATAAAATGGGAATTATGCAACCATAACCCATACTAGAATAGAAATATGAAAAATCATTATGGATTTTATCATAGGAATACCCATACCCAAAAAAGAACATTGTTATATTGGTGATTGTCTATCACTATATGAGATCAGTATACTTTATTTCCCTTATAGATGATTTATCTCTTGATTTTATTGACTAGATTTATTTCAAGGATGTGTTATGGTTTCATGGGGACCAAATTCTATTGTAACGAATTAGGATCCAATGTTGACATCAATGTTATGTAAAAGGATTATATAGGATTTTTATATAGAATTTTGTTTTATCATGGTTTATTATCATTATTAAATCTTTTAGTTTGATAATATACTCCAAAAATGAGATTATAAATGGATATATTGTTCTATTTATTTCAATTTTGGTTGGGAATAACACATTTTTCTATTTCGGTTTTCTTATAACAATATATTTCATTCATGTATTTTTATGTCTCCTTATGAAGATCCCTATGGAAATTAGTTTATAAAACCAACAATATGGGTTAATATTTGAGAAATAAGGCTATTGGGACCTATGATATTTGAGTAAATTACTATTAAATTATGATTCATTCAACAACACATCAAGAAAGTTAGTGTCACCAAAAACCTTCTTCTGAAAATCATCAATATAAAACTGAATTTGAATACTATGATAATGTTTTTATAAGAAATTATGCATTGACATAGGTTATTATATTTTCAATGAATGTAAATATGATCCCTTGGTATGTTGGACTCTTCAATATAATTGATCAGTTTAGGATTATAGTGTATCTCTTGGTGCTTCCACTGAACCTCTCTCATGTTTAAGAAGCGTTTCATGTATCTCTCGTAAATAAGTACACACATGATCCATAAAATGAATTGAAATTAGATGTTGTACCACTATAAAATTATCATTTTTATTATGAATAATCAATAGAAATATTAGATCTTAGATATAACTTCATATAAAATAATACTACCAACCTTTTGATTGTTCTTTGAATAAATAAAAAAAGCAATGAAGCTACATGGGAACCCGATGAGTAATGGAATAAATATATACTCATTTAATTGTATCTGTGAGGTGAATTTGGGTAGGAAAGAATAATTTTATGTGGTGTACAATGTAAAATCCTAATATTTTAGGAAATAGTTTTTCAATTAAATCTAATTTCTTTGAGTGCTTCTGGTATACGCAATATCTAGTTTAAACAAACGAATATATACTATGAAAATATTTTTATTTTAACTGATAGTTATGGCCTAGAAATTTTATTGGTAGGAATAAATAGTAATAACTAAATTAATAATAAAATAAGGTATATATATGACAAAAATAAATTAATTTGTAATCGGTTAATTATAAATGAAAATAAATGTCATTTGAAAGTAAACGATTTATTTTCTAAAAACAATTTATATGAATATACTATAGTTTTATCTTAATAAAATTAATTATTAACTACTAGTTAATGAGTTTAATTAAATATATATTTATATTATAGTTAATAATATTTTGTATTAATCATTAATCTAATTTTTGGTATGGGATAATATTAAACAATTATTTATTGCTAAAAATAAATTTTTCAAAAAAGTGATTTTCATCACATGTTTCTCTCTTTTTTTAAAATCAATTTTTCCCGCATATATAAATTAAATTTTATAAAATTTATTCCATTTTCAAATAATTTTTTTTTAAATAGTTGTCTTTTATGTTTTCTCAATATGACGAGTAACTGTGGTATACATTAATATCTCAATAAAGGGTAAATCGGGTTAATCTAGGATAAAATAAGTGATAAGGTAATAAAATTACATTCTAATTCTTAATGGAATCATTTAATTATAATCTTATCACCTTATTATAATTATTTTTTTAATATACTTGTATCCTCTAAAAGGACCTATATAATATTTATATAGAATAAAGTTACATAATATAACTCTCTTAGTTATAAATATCTCCCATGATTCTTCATAGGTGTAATGATTTGTTATATGGGAATATGAGTGAATTTTATGATATTTTTTAAATTATAATTAATATATAAAATAATTTCTAATTTTTAGTAATTATATGTTGAACTTAAATGCTTATGAAACATTGATGACGTACATCTCTCAATAATTAAAAATATAATTAATTTTTTATAAAATTTATAAGTGAAATATTTTCTGTGATTTAAGATGTATCACTAAAAAATATTTATTTATATATAAATGTAATGATAAATAATTATATTATAATTACATCATTGTATTTATGTATTTTAAGTCAACTTAAATTATTAGTGTATAAATTGGGTATAAAGTCATTTTTTGAAGATAATTTTAATTAAAATAATTAAAAATATTAAAAATATTAAATGATGATAATGGGGGATAATATAAGTTATAAAATTTCATCCCATTTTCATTTAATGGACAATTGGAAAACTTTTTGGGGATATCATAAATTTATTTTAATCTATTATGAAAAACCATGGGTGCCCCTCCATTAAATTTTAAAAGGAAATCCATACTTCATCTTCTATATATTTTATTGATCCTTTTATATCGACTAATCAATAAAAGTTTATCTTAACCACTCCCCAAAAAAAATCTTTTGGTTATGGTTTTCCAAAAAGGCCAACCCTGGAGCCCTTAAGCAGAGATCAAAAGGAGTTATTTTTAAAAAGTTGTAATGATCATAATCATCCACATTCTTTTAATTATTCATTTACCCCCAATAAATTAATTATACTCATAATATAATGATCACATAAGTATCCTAAATATACATAAATATTATTATTATAATTAAAACAGCTTTATTCATCACTATTTCATCAAATGGGAAGTGTAAATACTGATTTCCCATAAGTATGGCTTACCCATCTCCATATAACTATAAAATTCAGTTCTAGTCGTCATATTTTATATAAAGATATTATTATGGTTTTAATGATTATATTTGATAATTATGATGTAATCATACTTATGAAATGATATTATCATATCTCCATACTTAACTTCCAACTCATTGGAAATTAAAATGTCGATCTGGTGTATGTGTGGACTACCGTATCCCGAAAGTGATGAGATTATTTTATCATTTATTTGGATAGAAATAAGAAGATATTTAAAAAATATATATGTTATAATTTTGATTATTTAAATTAGATTTATTATTTATCTTTCTTTTTTTCATCAATTTATAAATGGAAATATAGTTCAAATATATGAATGACCTATAATATCCATGAATGGTGAAAGCCATTTTTTAATCAGCATATTTTATGTATGAATATAAATGTCATGACCCCCTCCCCACAAATTTTACACCTCCTTGGCCAGAAATGTGAGAAGGTAGATAATGACTCCCGAGTCCCGCCTCTAGTAGGCCCCAGGATGGCGACTAGCACCAAGGGTATAGTAAACACACATATGGGAGACATTATCATCGAAGATAACACATGAGAAAGAGAGAGATAATATAGACAACAACCAAATGTATCTCAGACAACAATATAAATTAAATCCCAAGTACACATATGTAATGTCATAAAAAACTACTACAAATAAAAGGGGAAAATCGAAAGTACCCAAAAGAAAGTAAAAACCACAACAACCATGAAACCCAAACAACTCCTACAACCCAAATCTAGTAGAAACCAGCCTTCCCCATGTGACCTAAAAAACAGTTTATATATACATTGGGTGATTATAATTGTATAATCAGTAGGATCCTCCCCCGATCATCTCATGAAAAAGTAAACAAAGGATGATAAAGCACAGTGAACAATAAGTGAAACTAACTCTTCACCTAAATAGATATACTAAGTTCCTAGCCTCAACATGGATACTCTCACCAAGTTTTTTATACAAGAGTATATAATATTATAAAGAATATCAAGGGTACCCCGCTACTACTTCCCCCCTAGTTTTCCACTTGGACCCAACGTCGCACGTCCTAAGCATCTCTCCCCAAAAAGGCTTTCCCACAAACACCTGGGCGAAGCACCACAACATGCACCTCATGCAACAAAACCACCACATCTACATAAGCAAAGTTACCAGGTAGTTTCTAGGAGCCACTAAAACTCGCATATCATGTATCGTATGTCGGGAATTAAACCTGAAGCCATTATAACCCATACATCGAGTAAGGTTCCTCAAGCCATCACAACCTATACATGTTACACCTATAAAATTCTATAGTAAAATATATCTAAAATATAAGTGTGTGAATAACCGCAAGCTATTACAGCTTTCTACACACATATGTGGGGAAAACTAACCACTCTGCCTACCAGCACAAGTAACTACCAAGAGAAGATAGTGGGGCCAAAGGGGGTAGTCATTCATCCATCCTCCCACTGGAATGCTGGGGAAAACACTCCCAGGTCTCAGAATCCACAAGGTTTTAGTTGACCTAACTAATAGGGTGGAGTATCATATAAAAACAAAAAAAAGTACAAAATATATTATAGCTCAAAACCACGCTATGGGCATAACCTAGTCTTAGACTCAACAACATCTAACGCCTCTCAGACTCCCGGATTCCACATCCAAGACTATATATCCTATATGCACACAACCATTTAAAGATATTTATTACATTACTTCATCCCCTTTTTATTGATTTCACTTTACGTTAATCAATTCTTTAAAAATTAATTAACCATTAACAATTCCACGTTATATTTCATTAGCATCACTCCCAAAGTCTTTTGTCCATAGCATTGCGTCTTAGAAAGCTCCAACCCCATGGGTTAATATCATTTATTCAATTATTTATTTTTAGCATTAGTTTCCCATATTCCTAGGAATTATAGAAAAACATTGTATGCTACTAAACACAAGGGGGCTCAACACGGTGAGTAGATGAACTACATGTCGAGTCTTTGCTTCCTATAGAAAGAGTGTAGACCCATCCTCCCTTGATAAGCTAAACATGGAAAGCACGTGGCATACCTCATGCGTCTTCACACCTTTTGGGAGAAGGGTAAGAAAGACTAGCAGCTTTGAGAAATGGGGATTGTAAAGAAGATAAGCAACCCATAAGAATCAGCAAGCATCCAAACATTCACATCTGACCCATTTCATCATCCCGGGTACACTTCCCAACACCCACTAGAATATACTGATTCATCATTCCACTCTAGGCATCAACTGCTTCCATTACCAGTTGGCCTCCATGCCCCCAATATAATATAATAGCCATCTAGTCTCACATCACAACATAAGGAGCAGGAAAACAAACATCATACCAACTGGGGTTTTCACCCTTAAACAAGCAAGAGGGCAACTCAGAACCCTACAAGGAATTATCTTTTATCAAACAACCAGTTCTTTAATCTATCTTGTATTATCCTATTTATTATTCATAGGTTCAAAATTTAGGAAATCTAAACCGTAAGCTATCACAAATAATTAATCATTCTTACTACACTGATTTTATTAACATCAAATTACAAAAAGAAGAACAAGATTCATTTACATTCCTCTTTATATGTAGCCAAACAATTATCAATTAATTCCGACTTTACATTCATTACCAACTTCCATCAAGAATGTAAATCTAAACAAATAAAGAATAAATATCACACTATATAACAAAAAAAGAGGCAATAAAATATGATCAATATCAATTTATTAATCCAGTTCAAATATATATTATGTCTATTCCATTATGATCTAGTGGGATAAAACATCCTAACTATAAATTTTCACGTAAAATAAAACATAAGAATCGAATCCCCTACCTCAAATGGTTCTTGACGTTCATTATACGAGGACGAGCCACACAATAGTTTATGATCTCCTCCCCCTGTGACAACTGTATCCACTTGAGGATGCAGAGACACTAATACACCGGTCAACACCCCAGAAAATTCAATTAGGAATAAGAATATAGAATTCCATAAATGTTAAAGGATAAAAAAATGAGATGAACCCAAAACCATGATGACAGATCATACCTTATATCCAAGATTAATTGATACTATGTGGTTGAATCAAAAACAGAGGGGAAAAATCCAAGGAGTAAAGCATGATCGCATAATTCTTATGGGAAGGAAGGGAAGGTTCCAGCATATCACACCCGAGAACAAGGAGGAAGGACTAGGGAGGAATATATCTCATCCCTTTAGAAGATTTAATGGAGTCACTGTTTAAGATACATTGGATTTTCCATTTAAATTCGGATCGCATTAAACCCTACGTTTTGGCTAAGTAAAAACATCTTGAGGATTAGGAAAAATTAATATAGGAGTTACGGCTTTTGAATCGGCTTTAGATTCCTCAAAATAAGGTTTTAAAAACATTTTACGTCAATGGAAACATCAAAGGGGAAAAACTATAGGAAGTTGGAAACACTGTTCACGTACTTGAAATTTGGAAAAGGAAATATACTATTCATGAACTTTAACATTGGAACCTCACCATTATGGAAACATTGTTCATGAACCTCAATGTTGAAACCTCACCATTAGAACCTCACCATTCAGGAAACACTGTTCATGAACCTCAATGTTGAAACCTCACCATTGGAACCTCACCGTTCTAGAAACACTGTTCGTGAACCTCACCGTTGAAACCTCACCATTGAAACCTCACCATTTTGGAAACAATATTCATGAAGCTCACTACTGAAACCCCACCGTTGTAACCTCACCATTCCGGAATCACTGTTCACAAACCTCACCATTGAAACCTCCCCATTGGAACCTCACCATTTTGGAAACACTATTTCTGAACCTCAGTGTTGAAACCTCACCATTGGAACCTCACCATTGAAACCTCACCATTGGAACCTGACCATTCTAGATATAGAGTTCATGAACCTCACTACTGAAACCTTTCCATTCTGGAAACACTATTCATGAACTCAAAATTTGGAAGAGGAAAGTGGCTACCATTGGAACCTCACCATTCTGGAAACTCTGTTCATGAACCTGTAATTCGAAAAAGGAAAGAGGCTACCTTTAGCACTATTCACATAAGGTTATCAATGTACTATTCACATAAGGCTACTGATGACACTGTACAAATATGGTTATCATTTTACTATTCACATAAGGTTACTGTTGTACTGTTTTCCTAAGGCTACTAATGGCATTGTTCACATAATTGGAAATTTTGAAAAGTTTTTGGGATAAGTCACTTTGACCACCCGAACACCTCAAACACTAGATTCCTGAAAATTAATGGACCATAGATATATGGGCCATTACATCAGATGCCACTCAAAACATTCTTGTCCTCAATAATTCAAATCCAACCTAAAAGGGAACAGAAAAGAAGTCAGAACAACCACCCATCGGGATACCTCTCAAAAGAGAGCAAACCACAAGAAGCAACCAAAGAAAGCAATCTCATAAGCACTGGTGGTCTACAACCACAAAGCGAATGACCTTACATGAAAAGAGTTAAACATCAAACAACTGTGGGTACTAAACACGTATCTTTGAATCACATTCCTAGTTACTCTCCTGTACGACACCATGTCACCAAAAGACATGAACCAAGTGGATAGAAATCCCATGAAACACATTCTATTTACGGTCTTGGATCTATATAGGTCACTCCTCAAAGGTCATATCATCATCAACATTGATCTCTCCCCAATTGATTATGTGATAGTAATCATGAATATAACGACAGAGCTATGACATGTGAAAAACATCGTCTATCCAACTCATCTTCGGGGGGAGTTCTACTCGATACACCATAGCTTCAATACGAGCTAACACCTCGAAAGGCCCAACAAAACTGGGGATAAAACTTAATCCCATGACCAAACCTTCACTTCCCATGAGAGGGAGTCACCTTTAGAAACATGTGATCCCAAACATCAAACTCTTAGGGTCTCATCCTCTGATCAACATATGATTATGGATGATCATGCGCTATCTTCAACCTCTCACGAATTACCTGAACCATCTCTAATGTATTCTGCGCTACTTCCAGTCCGAGAATTGCTGAATATCTGGCCCCAGTCCAGCATAGTGTAGAATGGAAAGGCCATCCATACAATGCATCAAATGGATCCATACTGATGGGGGAGTGAAAAATATTGTTATAAGAGAACTCCACCAAGGGTAAGTGCCTCAACCACAAACATCCAAAATCCATGACAGAAGTGCATAACATGTATTCAAGAGTCTTGATGGTTCGCTCAGTCTGATCGTCTATCTGAGGATGAAAAGTAGTGTTAAGTAATTGGTGATAACTAAAAGCATGTTGGAGACCTCTTCACACCCTAGAGGTAAAATAAGGATCTCTATTGAAAATTATCATCCTTGAAACTCAATGAAGTCTCACCACCTCTTCCAGATAATTCCTCAACAAAAGATCCACTAAGTTTGAATCCTTGATTGATATAAAGTGGGATGATTTTGTTAAATGATCCATTACCACCCAAATAGACACATTTCCACCCTGAGCTCGAGGTAGACTAGTAAAAAAGTCCATTGAGATTTCCTCCCACTTCCACTGAGGAGCATCTAATGGCCAGAGAAGACCACCAGGAACACAGTGTTTGGCCTTCACCTTCTAGAAGACCAAACATTGAGACACAAACTCCGAAACCACACGCTTTAGCCCCAACCACCAAAACAGGCTCTTCAAGGCTCGGTACATCGTTGTCACTCCAGGATGCACCACTAAAGGAGAACTATGGAAATCTTTGAGAGCCATGTTTCACTTCATCAAAGTAAAAAATATCCTTCCATGATACGGCACATAGTTTTGTTCATCCTCAGACAATACATCAGGGGCCTCACCACAAACAACTCGGTCTCACCAGACCTACACCTCTAAGTCCCCAAACTGGGACTCTTCCACATTCCACACCAAAGATGACTGCACCTTCATCTGAAAAAGTTATCCACTTCCACCCAACTTCTATCATATTGAGATATAATGCTGACAGTTCTTCCATAACTCTCCATGAGTCACTAAATTCACGCACTACATCACTATGTGACTTTTGACCCATTGCATCAGCTACCACATTTATCTTTCCAGGTGTATATGTTATTTAAAAGTTGTATTCCTATAGGAACTCCATCCACTGACATTGTTGTAAGTTCAAGTCAAGCTTGGGAAAACATACCTCAAACTCTTATGATTGGTGAAAACCACATAGCACTCGCCAATGAAGTAAGGTCTCCAAAACATCATAGAAAACACCACGGCTTCCAACTAAAGATCATGGGTGGAATAGTTACGTTCATGGGGATGCATCTACCGATAACCATAAGAAACAACTTATCTATGATGAATCAGAACACAACTGAACTCTAGATTCAAAGCATCGTAGAAAACATCAAACTGAACTCCCTATACTTGAAGACAAAGAACCGGAGAACTTACTAACTTCTCCTTTAGATACTAGAATGTTTTTGGAAACTGATAAATACATATGAACACATAATCCTTCCTATTCAAAGTTGTTAGAGGAGTCACAACTTGAGGGAAATTAGCTATGAACCTCCTGTAGTAGCCTGCAAGACCAAGGAAAATTTGAACCACTTACACTGTCTAGGGGGATGCCCAAGAAACAACTACTTCTATCTTATATGGATCCACAAATACTCCCTACTGGGACACAACATGCCCCAAGAAATGAACTTTTTCAGCCGAAAACTCATACTTCGAAAAAATCCCAAATAGCTGATGTTGACGAAGAACTCTCAAAATGGCGTGTATATGCTCTACATGCTCCTCCCCATACATGGAGTACATAAGGATTTCATTGATGAAAACCACCACAAAATTGTCCAAGAACTCACGGAACACAGTGTCCATCAATCCCATGAACATATCTGGAGCATTTACCATGCCGAACAACATTACAACGAACTCATAATGCCCATGACAACAACAAAAAGCAGTATTTGGGATATCCTCATCCTTCACACGCATCTGATGATATCCTAACTAAAATTCGATCTTTGAGAACCAACTTTCACCCTTTAGTTGATCGAATAAGTCATCAATACGTGAAGAGGATAACAGTTATTCATTGTCACTTGGTTTAAGTGACGATAATTGACACAAAACTGCAAACTGCCATCAGCCTTCTTCACGGACAAAATTGGTGCACCCCACGATGACACACTTGGCCAAACAAAACTGCACTGTAACATACCACAAATATTTATACGTAACTCTTGTAACTCAAAAGGGGTCATCCTATATAGAGACATAGAGATAGGAAATGCTCTTAGTTATAGCTCGATCCCAAACTTGATCTCTCGTCGATCGGGTAATGCTACAACCTCTTTTGGAAATACCTCAGGGTATTCTTTATTAACCTTAGTAAACTCCAACTATTGAACCTATGAAGAATTCAGCATCAGCTCAGCCGCCATGGATGATAAGGTTGGAACATGCCTCTAACAAATCTAAGGGTCTTGGTCACCAAAGATCACCATTGACTCTCCATCTGCATCGAAGAACACTACCTGCATCCTGAAGAAATCCACGATAGCCTACACCGAATAAAACCAATCCCTTCCACGGATGGCATCATATGGTTGTATAAGTAAACATAGTAAATCTCCCCAAGAGTGGTGTTTCCCCAACACTAGATCACAGTCTAAACATACTTCAAACAAGTCAGCTGAGCCTCTAATAGGCATAGTCAATGCCAAGGGCACTAGAAGCCTCTCTACCTCATGTCCCAAAGCATGTAAAAGGGTAAGTGATAAGAAGGATTGTGTTACTCCGGAATCAAAAAAGGAATACACCAAGGAAGAAAACAAAGGGTACATCGAATGATGTCTGGCTCTCCTATAGCTAGTAACACTAATGCATGAAGAAAACCATGACCTCCTCCATGAATTCTCTGACCCTGATGATGACCACCACCATGGTCGCACTCTGTTCTCGGAGGATGTGGAGCATCATGGATCTCTCATCTTCTTTCCCCATCTACCCTTTTCTGATCCAAAGAAAGTGCAACCTGCTGCTGCTGCCTTAGATAGAACTACCTCAAAGGAGGAACCTGGAGAAGAGCACATGGTGCACAATGGATTCTATGAATGGTTAGGCACTCTCGTAGCTGATGACCTCAACCACCACATCAAAAAACAAGTTCCTGATCCCATATCCTAGGCCTGAGATCCACTGCCTCCAGAGAAACAAGATGTGGAGGGTTGGGTCCTACCCCCTACTGAATAGAAACTCTTATTCCTTGAAATCCATGAACCCCATACCACAAATCTGCTTCATGAGGAATCATGACGACTCTTCTCTCATGATGATCCAGTTTTAGCAAAAGTCATCTCGACAACCTCTTCTTTTTCTATCACCTCAAGCTATGTCTTCAACATAAATGGGGTGACCTGGAGGTGGATATATGGATGCAAAGACTCCTCAAAATTCCGCTCCCTAGCCTCCTCATCTGGTAACATGTCCGAAGCATATCGTAAAAGGTTCCTGGAATGGATTCCAAACTATCTTACACTGCAGCTCCCCTATCAAAGGGTAATAATCTCTTGGGGACTGGATGCCTTCACGTTTGAAGAAAGAAACTGGACTCTAAAATGGTCTTAAAACTCCTCCCATGAGTTCACTGACTCCTCGTGATCCCCAAAGAATAAGAACCCCAACTTCCTCAATACTCCACGCACCATTGTCCCAACAAAGAAAACCTAGTTCTACTTATGAGCATGGATCGATCTGAATCCTAACTCGACCTCCTCCAACCAATCTTCCATGACTGCATCTACAATGGAGCTCTCGTACTTCTGCAGACTCCGACCCTGAAACTCTCGGAGTGTCCTCCTCCTAGTGTTGTATCCGTCAGCCACTAACTGGTGGCGATCTACTCTCACAGCCTTCCAGACATCTTCTATGCAATCCTGACAAGGACGTCGGCCTAGAGCCATACCTGTAAAACAACAAAAAGTTAGGGATCTTAATCCGGAAATAAGGAAGACTCATCATTACTTAATTAATTGTTTTATTTTATTCATTTTAGGTTACCCAATCCCAAGGCCTAACCATTCAGAAATTGGCACAAGGAAGAATGATGTCTGATCCTTTCCTAGGTCTCTACCCTACAACTAGTATCACCTTGTTTAGTACCCATTGTAAAATTAAAGGTCCATACATCTTATCATAGGGGGTCCTAAATTTCTATGTCTCAACTGGCCTCCAGGGTTTACATCACTTTATAAACACAAATGAAACTGTTTCTCTACCAACCCATGCAACCTCACCTATGCCTAACTCTAAACTCTATCTTATCCCTCAACCAGAGCTCTTATACAACACTATCATGACTCCCTCCCCACAAAGTGTAACCCTCTTGGGTCGGCAATGTGAGAAGGTAGATAATGACCCCTGAGTCCCACCTTCAGTAGCCCTAGTTTGGTGACTAGCACCGAGGGTATAGTAAACACACATGTAAGAGAAGACTAGAGAAAGAGAGTGATAAGGAAGACACCAACCTACTCCAAATCAGACAACAGTATAAATTAATTCCCATGTACACATATGAAATTTCAAGCAAAACTACAATAACTAAAAGGGGAAAACTATATGTACCCAAAAGAAAGTAAAAGCAATAGCAACCATGAATCCCAAACAGCTCCTACAACCCCAAGCTAGTAGAAACCAGCCTGATCTTCAGCTTGCTCCAAGTGACCTGAAAAATAGTTTATATATACATAGGGTGAGTATAATAGTATACTCAGTAGGATATTCACCAGAGCCTCTCATGAAAAAGTAAAGAAAGCATGATAAAGAACAATGAACAACAACTAAAACTAACTCATCTCCAAAATAGGTATACTAGGTTCCCAGCCTCACCATGGATACTCTCACCAAGTATCACATACAAGAGTATATAATATAATAAATAATATCAAGGGTACCCCACTACTACTTCCCTACAGGTTTGTCACTTTTCCCCAATGTCACATGTCCTAAGCATCTCTCTCTAAAAAGGCTTGCCCACAGACCCCTGGGCGAAGCAACACAACATGCACCTCGTGCGACAAAACCGATAAAACCACGTAAGCAATGTAACCCGATAGTTCTGGGATCTAACACAGCTCACATATCATATATCATACATCGGGTGTTAAACCTCAATCCATTATATCCCATACACCGAGTAAGGATCCTCAATCCCTCACATCCTATACATATTACACCTATAGTATTACATAGAAAATTATATCCATAATATATGTGGGTGAAAAACCACAAGCCATTACAGCCCTCTATACACATATATGGTGAAAACTAACCATTGTTCCTATGAGAACAAGTTACTACCAAGAGAAGATAGTGGGGACAAAGGGGGTATTCATCCATCCATCCCCCCACCTGAATGTTGGGGAAAACACCCCACAGGGCTCAGAATCCTTGGGGTGTTAGTTTCCCTTACTGACAGGGTGGAGTAGCAAATAGAAACAGAAAAAGTACATAATATAATATATCTTACAACCACACTATGGGAATAACCTTGTCTTAGACTGAACTGCAGGTAACACCTCTCAGACTCTTGGCTGCCACTTCTAAGACAAGGTATCCTATAAGCACACAATTAATTAAAGATCTTTATCACATTACTTCATTCCCTTTTTATCAGTAGAACAATACATTAATTAATTCTTTAAACATTAATTAACTATTAATAATTCCACATTATATATCATTAGAATCACACCCAAAGTCCGTTGTCCTCTACATTTTATCCCAGCAAGATCTAACCCATAGGTTAACAACATTTATTCAATTATTTATTTACATCATTACTTTCACATATTCCTAGGCATTCTAGAAAAACATTATATGCCACTAAAAAAATGGGTAAAACATGCTGAGAAGATGAACTACTCGTCTGGTATTTTCCACCTATATAAAGAGTGTAGAAACATCCTCCCTTGAGAAGCTAAACACGGAAAGCACATGGCATACCTCGCACGTCTTAACCACTTTCGAAAGAAGGGTAAGCCATATGAGCTACCTTGAGCAGTGGGGAATGTAAAGAAGATAAACAACCAATAAGAATCAGCAAGCATACAAACATTCACATCCAACCCATTTCATCATCCATAGTGCCCTCCTAGACACCAACATGCATAAAAGGATGCATCTCTCCACTTTAGGCATCATCTTATTCCACAACTAGTAGGCCACCATGCCCCCACATATCACAACATCCATCCTGGCTCACATCACAACACAAGCAACAAGAAAAAAAACATCATACCAATTGGGATCTTAGCCCTTAAACCAGCTAGATGGAAATTTTGAACCCTATAAAGAATTATCTTCTATCAAAAAACTTGTTCTTTAATCCATCTTGGATTAACCGATTCATTATTTGTTGGTTCTAACTTCGGGAAACCTAAATAGTAAGCTATCACAAATAATTAAACATGATTGTTGAACCAATTTGATTAACTTCAAATTACATCAAGAAGAACCAGGTTCATTTGCATGCCACTTTATCTTTAGAAAAACAATTATCAATTAATTCGGTCTTTGCGTTCTTTACAAAATTATATCAAGATCAAAAATCCAAACAAAACAAACATAGATATCACACTATCTATAAAAACATGAGGCAATAACATATGATCGATATCAATTTACTTATTTGGTTCAACTATTTATTATGTCAATTCTATTATGATCTAGTGGGATAAAACATGATAACTATAAATTTTGACATAAAATAAAAGAGAAGTAAGGAATCCCCTACCTCAAATGGTTCTTGAAATTCTTTATAAGGGAATGATCCACATAACAGGTTTCGATCTCCTCCCCCCGTGACAACTATATCCACCTAAGGATACAGAGAAACCACCGAACTGGTCAACACACAAGAAAAGCCCATTAGGAACATGGAGAGAGCATTCCATAAAAGTTAAAGGAGAAATAGAAGGAGATGAACCCAAAATAATAACAATAGATCATACCTTATATTAAAGACTGATCGAAACAGGTTGGTTACATCAGAAATAGAAGGGAACTAATCCATGGAGGAAAGCTTGATCGTACAATTCCTATGGGAAGGAATGGAAGGTTCGAGCGTCTGACACCTGAGAATAAAGAGGAATGACTTGGAAGGAAGATATCTCATCCCTTTAGAAGATTTAATAGAGTAGTAGTTTAAGATACGCTGGATTTTACATTAAAATAGGATCGCATTAAACCACATGGTTTGACCAAGTGAAAACATCATGAGCCTTAGGAAAAATTAACATATGAGTTACGGCCTTCGAATCAGCCTTGGAGTCCTTAAAATAAGTATTTAAATACATTTTATGTCAAAGGAAATGAAAAATGGGCTTACTATAGGATACTAGAAACACTATTCATGAACTCAAAAATTGGAAAAGAAAAAACACAATTCATGAATCTCACCGTTCTGGAAACACTATTCATGACCCTCGCCGTTGAAACCACACTGTTGGAACCTCGCCATTCTGAAAACACTGTTCATGAAATTCACTGTTGAGACCTTACTGTTATGGAAACACTGGTCATGAACCTCACCATTGAAACCTCACCATTCTAGAAACATTGTTCATGAACATCACCGTTGAAACCTCACTGTTGGAACCTCACCGTTTTGGAAACACTGTTCATGATCCTCACCATTGAAACTTCACCGTTCTGGAAACACTATTCAAGAACTCAAAATTTCGAAAAGGAAAGAGGCTACTGTTGTAACCTCACCGTTCTAGAAACATTGTTCATGAACATGAAATATGGAAATGGAAAGAGGCTACCGTTGACACTGTTCCCATAAGGTCATTTTTTTATTGTTCACATAAGGCTACTGATGAAACTATTCACATAAGGTTACCATTTACTATTCACCTAAGGCTACCGATGCCATTGTTCACATAATTTCATATTTTGAAAAATGTTTGGGATAACTCACCTTGACCACCTGAAAACCTCAAACACTAGATTCCAACAATGTAATGGACCAGAGAGGTCTGGGCCATTATAATAAACATGTATATAATTATTATATGTGATATTTATATATTTGTAAAATTTTATATATTATGGATTGATGATAAAAATAAAAAGATCAAAACTATCAAAGAAACCCATATTTTATAAATGAAGCCTATATCACATTGAATAGTAATTTGAATAAATAAGTGTTCAAAAATGGGTGATGAAAGGTTATAAGTAAAAAATGTATTGTACGATATATATTTTTATGGTAATATAATATATTTACTGAAAATAAATATTTAATATAAATGAGGTACTAATGAATATGAAGTAATTCAGACATACAATAATATATATTTGTCTCACATTTATTTCTATGAGATTCATGCCTAATTCTCCAAATATTTATTTAATATGGTGTATATAAATTATAATAATTTATTTTTTATTAATATTTTTTATTATATATATATATGTATATATCAATATAATTTTTTTATTTCATAGTTTGAAAAATATAAAATTTATCAATGTTTTATGTGTTTTATTTTACAATATCATTGTTTATATAGATAGTTTAATTTTAAGTATATAATGATTTAAAATGATGATATACATCTCAATAAATACTTGAATTTTATTCGTATTTATTTATGTAATAATAATATATTTTTTCAATTATTTTTCATTCCCAAATTAATCAAAAAGTCAGAAATATTTTCTTATAAAAAATATACTATATTTTCCTCTCTGGAAGAAAAGATTTTTTCATCCATATACATGTTTTTAAAAAAATGGATTTTTTAGTATTGTACTATTATTTTTTTATTTAATTATTAAAAACTTTTTTATTTTTCAAAAAATAATACCTAAATAATTTTTTTGTCACTTTATGAATTAGAAGTTTTTTTTGTAAAAAATTATTGCATGAATGTTTTTTTTAAATTATAAGGCATAAAAGAAATTTTCCAACAATGATGAATTAAAAATGGTTTGAAAAATAATTTAAAATTTTAAAAGTATTTTTTCAATGAATTGTTTTTCCATTATTATTTTTAATTTTTTTTATTTTAAAGGAGTGATTTCAAAATGGAAAGTATATTTTCCTCAATAACATTTTCATGAAATGTTCTCATATTTCTAATCATCAAATAAAATAAAACCTCATTAATTATGATATTTCTTTTGATACAGTCAAAGAATACCAACCTCATTCCTTATCAAGTTATAGTATGGCTGTGCATTCATGATTTTTTGGGAATCATTCCATTTCCATGTGTTTTAATAAGATGAAATGAAGACATATTTATGAAACCATTTTTTTAATGGGTTATGCTATGATGAAATGTTTTTTAAATTCCAATACATTTAGTGGATAATAAAACGATCAATGTTTAATGATATTAAATCACACATATGTATTAAGTTCATTATGTTGTTGGTGGACCTATATATCTCTCCAATTCGTTGGGTAATTCTTTATCTCAAATGAGATAAATTGGACATGAATCGGTAGTGAACAATGTTTTGTAAAGGCATTTGTCCACTATGATAGTATTGAGAGTATACTGTGACTACTATGAGGGTTTGGGTAGTGAACCCAATCCATTATGATAGACGTGGAAATTGACTTTTACTATTTAGGAAATGAATTTCTATTCTTATGTTTATTCAAAAAACTAAGAATTATTTCAATGTTATTCTTCAATGGCTTATGATATTTAATTCTATTATTATTAATATCTTATAAAATGATAAAATCTATTAAATCATTCAATATTATGATTTATGATTTTCAATGTATATTATTCAAATGTTATGCTCATTTTCTAATACAATTATGTACATTCTATTCTCAAGTGATCATTGATATCTCCCTTTTTTACCCTTAATGAGAATCTAATCTAACCCTTTCATATTTTTCCTTTCATTATGTTATGAAATATGATATGTCAAAAAAATATGATAGTTATGATGAATGAAGTGGGTGATGGTGTAGAAATTTTATGAAATAGTTTTTATGTTCCATGTTTTTAAAGGCTCTATACCTACATTATTTTCACATGGATCATTTTGATATGTAATTTTTATTTATCAACTATGACAAGATATTCTAATTTTAAAAGTATGGGTCACTATTGATCATATTCTAATTTCATCATTCATATATGCTTCTTCTTCACTAACATGAATATTCGTATTTCTTAACTAACTTTTTATTACTCATGTTCATAATATCAATCCCATATCATGGGTTTTCATAATTCTATCTATATTGTTTATGACAAAATACCAATATAACAACAATTATATTTTACACTGAATTAATCCTATCATCTATCATGTACCATAACATATGAAACATTAATCTTTAATCATCACCCAAAAACTATATAGATAAATTACATACAAAAAAATTATTCAGTATAAGAAGAATTATGATCTTATATTTTTCAATTTTTTTCTCACATCTCAAATGGGTAATGTATATATTTAAATACAACATATGATATTTTTCGGAGTTGTTTTATTCTGAAGTTATTGTATTATCTTTTTTATGGCTATAAATATACAAAAAAATTAGATTTACTCTTTTACTTCATCTTAACAGGTTCTATAAAAGTATCATTAAAATCCCAATGTATAAATATTTGTGTTTTTTATACTTATATAATATATATTTCCACACTATATAGAATCATTTTACATCACATTAATCATAATAATTATTTTCTGTTAAGTCCATCACATACATAATTTAATCTTCATTTTAGTTGTTAACAAAAAACAAACAATAGTTCTTTCATTATAAAGGTAATATAATAAAAGACACAAGATAATCAGATCATGGGATGAAAGAAAATTATTTATTTTAATATAATATTATTTTTTGATAAAATTTTTTATGAAGTACACAGATAAACACTATAATGATTTATTTCCCTTTTAAAACATTTCTTAAATATAGAATTCATGAGTTTCTTCTCCCTGAAAAAATAATTTTATTTTTAATGAGTGAGGGTAGAGGTAGAGAAATTTGTTTTTATACACATCCACTATCTATCTTCCTATGTAAATTTAATTAAATTAATTATAAAAAAATGAAGAAAAATATGTTGGGAATAACATATAATATTCATTAATATGTTCTAATGGAATTGACATATTCTAAAAAAATATAATTACTAAAATTGAATATAACTATTATGGAATAAAATTTTTAGTATTTAAATATATAAAATGACACAAATGAAACTATTTCATATTCAATGAGTCATTCCCAAACAAATCAATTTTTTTACGTATAAAACATTATGCATGAAATTTTAAATATTAAAATGTCATACATATAATAAGTTAAATATCTTTTAAGGTTTTCATACTAATTTATGTGTGATATTAAATTAGAACAGATAGTTGGGAAATTTTTTTACAAATGTAATGATCCAAACATCTCATACATAGATATTACATCATTTAGATGAATATTCATTACATTAAAGAAACACACATAAGAGGATCATAATGGTTTAATACCACTACAGACTAGGTACATAATCACTTTAACTTTTTAAATATCTTAAACATATTCCATAAATATATTCATATTTGGTAATAATAAAAAACATACCCTACATAAAAATATACTTCATAACCTAGGAAAGGAAACAAAATAAAGCCTGAGATCATATGCTCAGTAAAGATAAAATGGAGATATACACATATCTTAATTGAATGAGAACATGACAATAACATTTTAATACCATACCCTATATATCATTTATCATAAAAAAGAGTCAGGAAATAAATCATGGAATTTTATAAGACACAAATTATAATGAAAACATATATGATGAACCATTATAACATAACATTGGAATAAGTAATAGATTTTTTGAAAGTACATAAGCATAGAAAATAATTTCATTATTAGTTAAGGATCATTTCTAAAATTATATTACTATAATTATTTTACACCAAAATCCATATTATATGTCATGGTTCACTCCCAAAACTATCATAGTAGACAAAGTCTCTTACTAAACTAGGATCACTCCCCTTTCCAATACTATTTATCTTGTGAGATATTAGAATTTACCCATTTCATTAGAAAAAGATATATTTCCCATCCAACATGTTCAAATGTATTCATTTTCCATGGTTATAAGGTAACCAGCATCACATAATGAAAATTTTATATATGTGTTCTACCTGATCATAAAACATTAACAATATCAGAACACATTAAAAGAAATGGTTTTCATAATCATTTCATCATAACATAACCTATTTAATTGAAGCTTGTTTCATAAATTTTTTACAATTTCATCAAATAATATCCCATGGAAAAAAGACATGGGTTTCGTTGAAATTTTCTAATTTTATAATTTGGATAGAAAAATGAGTTTGATAAACATATTTTAATCATAATAATAAACCATTCAGATAAATAATAATAATGGTGTCCTTGGATTATATCCATAGAAATAAATTTGTTACATTAAATGCTATCATATTATATTCAAAATTCGTTTGAAATATTACTAAGAACTTATATCAAGGAAAATAGGGTTCTAATTGGATGGACAGTTTTAAAAAAATAATTATTTTAAAAATAATATTCATTGAAAATTACATTGTAAATTCATAAATGAATCATTAAAAACCATTTAAAATATTTTCTGAGAAACATATACATTATTTGAATATAATTATATAATAATAAAAAATAATAAAAACTTTTATAAATATTTTTATTTTAAAATAAATGTTAATCTTATAATGGAATCTTTAAAAGACTTTTAAAATATTTATTGAGGGTAAAATACAATAATTTCAAATAAATTTTTAAATCTAAAATTTGGAAAAAAAATGGAAATAAATTTCATTGAAAATAATTTTATACATTTATAATTTATTTTTAAATTATTGAGTGTTTAGGATGGTGGAAAATATCATTCATGTTGTGAACATAAAAAATGATTCTTTTAAAACAATTCAAATCCAAACTAGAATTATTCAGAAATTAAGTTGATGATTCCTTCAAAAAATTATAATTATTGAAACACAGATAAATATATATTTAATAACTCATTTTTTAAATTTTATAAAGAAATAAAAACATTTTTTGAAAAAAAAATTGGATGAAAAATGGGTTTTTGATCGAACAGAGAAATAAAGATAATTTTCATTAACAACTTTATTTTTCCCTATTGAGTAAATAAAGGGAAGGAAATGAAGTGAAAAAATGTATCCTAAAGAAATAAAAAAATAAAAGTAAAATGATAAATTTTTCTATTAGTTTTATCATAAGATATTATCATCGAAATCATAACCATAAACAATATCAATAGAATATGAGATTGTTTTATAAAACCGTTACAAAATTTGTACCTTTGGAATCGTAGGAACCATTAGAGATTGACATCAAATTAGTATTTTTATATCATAAATTGAATTAAATTCATTATATAACATGTTAATGTATTATTATATACATCTCATAGAATAAGATAGGTGTATAATATAACTTATGGCCCAAATAATATAATTTTAGTTAAAAATTACACACCACATTGGTAAATTAAGAAACATAAACCCCATGAAAAAGAAATAATTAAATGGATATGTAAATAAAAAAAATTATTTATAAATAAACCTATAATAAATTATTGGCAATTATATGAACCATAATAAATAAATTTTTGTTGAATATGTCATGTCTCTCACCGTATGAAATATTGAGACATAATTCATTTACTTTAAGTATCATCTTCCGTCATAAAAGTTATAAACTAATATTTAATAAATATACATTTATCGTAAATATATTAAAAAACCATATATGTATTTATATATATATATCATACCACATATGATCTACCTATCACCTTTTTACCCATTTATTATCAATTACTTATTACTGATATGTTTTTGGTAATAACTATATAATTTTTCACATATGTTTTGGTTTTTTAGTTTTAGTCCTCTTATAGTGATAATAGTTACAACATATCTAAAATTATAAACATGGTAATAATATCATATATTTTAATAATAAATGTATATTTAATAATTTATAAAATATTTGATATAGATTATAAAATACACCCTTCATGGAAACGGTAGATCATACGTATGGATGAACGATTTTATTATTCTCTCAAATGATTGAAACAAATAAAGTAAAATAATATATTATCATCAAAGAATAATTTTTATGTCATATATATCTGATATTTTCCTTAAAATTATCCTTATTACCTTCCATTTAAACCATGAATGGAACAAATCTCTTTACAATGTGATAGTCTATTGTACTCATTAATAACGATATCATACCCCCCGTGAAATGGAATATTAGAATTAATAAGTAATATAATTATTTTATAAGTATAATATTTTTTATATATAGTATACAATTATTTAAACTTTTCTTATTAATATTCACCTAAATTAGTAATGAAAAACACATCATTCTAGTTCATGAAGCGGCAGTCCGCTGTACACACAAGTGACATTATTATTTTCCCTATGGGATTGAAGGTAAGATGGTAGGTGTGGAATTATAATTAAATAAGTATAATAATATTATAAATATTATATATATATATATACTAAAAATACCTCATTATATCTTTTAGTGAGAGGTGTTAATGGTATAAAAATAACATTAGTTTGTGAGGCAGTAGTTCTACGTAAAACTGAATGTTGTTTTCGTATCCAATTTGATGGAAGAGTATCTGGATATAGGTCATTACCATTCCATAACATATAAAAAGGAATCCTATGTTGAATTTTGGAATTAAATAAGGATTATATGATGAAATTATGGAATTAATTAAGGGGTTTGGGTTGGAAATTTTAGTATATATGGCTTTTTAAATAGTTAATATGAGAGGATAGGGGTGGCCTTTTATAATTGAGTTGAGTGAAACAATTTTAATTTTTAAAAATAGAAATTTGTACCCATGAATTTCACTTGAAATAAATGATTAAAAAGAGACCATTATATACCATATAGTGTAAAAGGTTTTAATATTTTCATAAAATTCGTGTTCGACATGTTTTTGGTAAATTTTAACCACTATTTATTTATTTTTACCCTCAGTAGTTCCACTATCCACTTAACTGAGGGAATTAATTTTTTAGATTTTAAAATTAATAATGGTAAATCATTATGTGTAAATTATAAGATAATATCAATTATGAGTATTAAAAATTCTAAATCCATCTGTCAAAATTCCATTTATAGAATTCAAAAGTTTTGATGTAAAATTAATCACGTAGATACGATGAAAAAAGTGATTCTTCAAAGAGAAGAGATTAAAAGATTAAAAAAACATTTAAATCAAAATTTTATATGAGATTTATTAAACTAAAATAAATTTGATTAATAGATATAGTTGATGTAATTTTACTTTTTTACCAATCTTAATAATAAATTGGAAGTATATAAATATATTAATGGATGTGAAAATTCGTAGTTAAAACCAATATTTTCAATTTTCATAAAAAAATATCCTTTCAAGAAATTATTAAAAACTAAATCCAATAATATTTTAACATGATTAATTAAACAAAAAAATTAAAAAAATATTATTTTTTCTATTTTCTTTAGGATTATTTTTAAATTACGTGTGCAAAAAGAGATAAAAATACATTTTTAAAAAATATATTTTAAAGAATAAATCTGGGTTTAGTCTTATATATTTATTGAAAACAAATATGATGGATGGTTAAAATATGATTGAATATATATTATATAAATTTAATTATAAAAAATCAGAAAAATATATTTTTTAATTTATTGATGTACAAAAAGTTAGTCATGCATAGATATAATTTTTTATAAAAATAATTACTTTATTTTCAAATGGTTATTGTTTTAATTTTTATTTAATTCATCATAAAATAATTAAATATATATACATGTGTTAACCATATATTTTCATAATTTACCTAATCTAATTCATACATTCCATTTTGAATGCAAGGTGATAACTATCATACAAAATATAAAATATTTTAATAGTATGACATGTTTCTTTTAATATTGATTTAATGTGTGACCCAAGATACATTAACTATTATGTGTAATGAAATCTAAACCCACCACATAATGTCACACAAGATAAAAAAGGTGTTTCTTATAATTAAAATATAAAAAATATTATATTTATTTAATAAAAGTTTTCACAAAAATATCATGGGTGTTATATTATATCCCCTTAAATAAATTTCATCCTAAAATTTTTAACTTGTGCTTAGTAAATAAGGGTTTAACATATGAAAATCCCTTAGTTGTGCACCAAAATCCAAAAAAGGGTTCATACAAATTCATCTTCAAAATAGTGAAAGGGTTTTCCAATGGTCATCTAAATTAATACATAACATTGTTTTCATATCAAATAAGATTAGAATGAGGTTAAAATATAGACATATAAGATAAAACTAATGACCAAATACTGATTGAGAATGATAGAGGGAATGTTTAGGATAATATTAATAAACAAAAAACAATTAATACATTATAGGTTAATGGAAAATTTCATCATAAAAAATGATGGTACATTTTTAACATTTTATTTCAATTCCCTTTTTCCATTGTTGAGGAATTATCATGAGATGATATACCTAAATGATTAAATTACATTTCAATTCCACAACCTCATTGTTTGGTTATTCCACTATCAATTTATACTATATATATTTACTCTAAAAGATGAATTTTCCCAACCATGTGAACTAACGGATAATAATATCCATAAAAGAATTATTAAAAATTTCTTTTATCTCCTAATATTATGAAAAATAGAATATTTAACACATGTTATACAATAAAATAAAAATATGAACTTAATACATTATATAAATAGTCAACCATAAGGCTTCTCCATGTGTTAAAAAACTTATATCCAAAAAATTATAAACAAGGTCACTGAATTTCAAAATTCAAGTTATTATTAATCCCTTAAATAATATATTTTTGCTCTTAATGTCACATACCACATGTATGAAACCATAGATCATATATAGAAATTAAAAGGATTAAATAGCAATTGAGAAGGGAGTTTGAATCAGTTTTTCACATTTTACAAGTTTCAAAACTTTTAGAAACCTAACCCTTGTAACCTACTAAGATTTATTTCCATATGAACATTTAGTAAATACTCATGCATGAAAAATAAGGAATACCAGAAAAGTGAAAAAAATTACAAAATTTGGCCTCATTGTGAGAACCTACATATTTATCATAGCTACTCTCATGGGTCTAAGTAAATCCACTAATAAAAAGTGAATACAAATTTGGCCAACTCCCATTTGATGCCTTCTATTTCCCAATTGGAATGATTATACTATCTTATGTTAGTATAAAAACTATTATAATAAAATAGACCTAATAAAAATAATAATGACATTGTTGAATCTTATCCACAGTTACTCATACTGAATCCTCAGTACGATTTGGCTGTATCCAGTTTTGGAGAACTCTAAATCCAATTTCTGCAAAATGCTAGATCCGATTTTCTTAGAATGGTGGATCTTATTTTCATAGAATGATTAATCTAATTTTCTATAAATATTGGATCCAATGTTTTCAGAATGATGGATCTGATTGTCTCAGAAAGCTGGATCTGATTTTTAATGAATTATAGATATGGTTTTCTTAGAATGCTTGATAATATTTTTGACGAATATTAATGCTGGATCCAATTTTTAGAAAAATTAAGCTAGATCCATTTTATAGAATAATAATGTTTAACTCAATATATGATAGAATTATAAATACATTTATTTTTCAATCAAATTGGAACTTTAAATTTGATTTCTCCAATGCTCATCATTTTTCACATATGTAGAATGTTTCAAATGATCATATGATCTGAGAAAGTATTTATAGGGAACTACGAAAATAGAAGCAGTAATGTTGAAAACTTTTTCTACTTCCTCAAATTTCAAATCTCCGCAAAATATCCCACATTTGAAATATGAAGTTTTACTTCTTCAAAACTTATTATATTTCACCATGATTTATGAAAAATTGAATTTCAAGTTTGAATCCACAATATCTAGAATTTTCTTTTTGAGTGAATCATATTTATATATCCTTCTCATTGAGTCTGATTTCTTCTGTGAATCCAATTTCAATATTTTTCATTGAATCTAATTTATTATGTGAATCAGATTTCTGTTTTTTTTTCAATTATTTTTTTTCTTCTGTGAATCCGATTTTTTTTAGTGAATCTGCTTTATGTTTTTTAGTGAATCTAATTACTATTTCTAGATAGTAATCTGATTTCTTCAAAGTTATCCACCATTTCTTTAAAATCATTTATCATGAATGATTTCAATATTTGTTCTTACTTTTGATCATAAAATAATCATCTGTTATATTTTAGAATAATTGAACAGTTTCTAACTCCTGACTTCAATTTCTTAAAAAAACTTCTTCAACAACAAAACATGATCATCAACCAACACATTTTCCCATCAAATTATTTCTTTATAACCTGGATACATTATTCTTTCCCTAACTAAAATAAATTAATAGATTCAATTGGCCAATAAATACTTTCTTCAATTATTTTTAATCCAAATATTTGAATCTGATGCAGATAGATTTCATTCCTAGATAACAAAAACATTCTTGGAAAAAGGTTTGTTATAAGAAAATAAAAATCTTTATTAAAAATGATTTATTGAAAAGGTTCTACAATATCTCCCTTTGTATTTTTTCACAACCCATGTTAACAACTTTTCCAAATTTATGAAATTTTCTCATACCCCAACTTTTGTAGTAATTCATGTTTTTTAACCTTTTTCCAAAACATAGAATTTCTAAAAAAATGTCCTTACACTATATTACTAGATAATATAATGTTCTTGAAGGAATTACATCCCTTGTTGATTAGAATATTTATCATCCATGTGAATATAAACTCTCATCACTTTTATTTTATCACATTATTTTTCTCACCCATTATCACTTTTATTTTTCTCTCAATTTTATTTTATCACTTTCTTTCTCTCTCCCCCATTCTCACTTATATTTTTATATCCCTCATTTTCAACATAATCCAAATCTTTGAGGGGTCTTCCTTATGAGATTTAGGAAGACATAAGAGGATGATGAACATGAATTTTCTGCCTCAATTCAACAAACCATTATTCTGAAATTGCTTTTATAAAGATATCAGTAATCTGATACTTTTTTGAAATTTATTCCTGGATAACATCTCTTGAAGCATATTTCTTTTAGATAAAGTGGAAATTTATATCAATGTGTTTTTATATTTAATTTTGGATAGTATTCTTATAATGATCCATTGAACATTGATTATCATGACATATCTTTAATGGTTTAGAAGAATTCAATTTAAAATATTATATCTGAATATTAATCCACAACATTTGAGCACAAGCCTAAGCAACTACCACATATTTGGATTCAGTTGTGCTCAATGTTACTAAAATTTGTTTCTTAATATTTCATCTCAAACAAAATTCACCAAAGTTAAATGTCCCTTTTTGGGATGATTTTATATCATTACAATATCCATCCCAATCGTCATCAGTATAACTAGGAAACATCATATAAATTTTTATTTTGTATAATAACCCATGTGAAGTTGTTCCTTTGACATGTCTAAAAATCCTCTTTAAAAACAACATATGTGATTCTTTTGGATTACTTTGATACTAGAAATATAAATTCAAAACATAAAAAATATCAGGCCCTGAATTTGTACAGTAAAAAAGACTACATATCATCTTTAGAATGTCTTTTTGATTCACACTTATTTTGGATTCATATTTATTAAACATTGTTATAACAAAAATAAGAGTTTAAACCTATTTGCATTCATCCATCAATAACTTCCTTAACAATTCAATTCATAATTTTCCTAATATAAAAAAAATATACTTTCCTTTTGGTTAAATTTGTAGTCCATAGAATAAAGCTAATTATCTCATCATTTAAATTTCAAAATTCTTCTTCATTTATTCAAAATATTATTCACAAATTTTTTCATCATCCCAATAAAAAAAATCTATCATTTATATAAACAATTACAATTAAAGTTCAGGAGTCATAATAATTCACATATATGTTTCTATCAACTTTTCCTTTAGAAAATTTCATTATTATCAAAAAAAAATCAAGCTTCAAATACCTCTAACAAGGCGATTGTTTCATCCCATACAAATATTCCATCTATTTAAACACATTGTTATCGTCCTCATCAAGTAGAAACTCACAAGTTTTATCATTGTAAACTTCTTCTTCAATCTCAAAATTTATGAAAAATGCCTTTTCATTAATATGATAAACTCTATAATTTTGATGAGAATCCACTATAAGAAACATTAGAATTGTTTCAATCCATGAAATATCGGAAAATGATTCATCAATATCCACACCTTCAACCTCTACATAACATTTAAATACAAGTGTTGATTTCTTTACTCAGACTTGTCCATGATCATTCAATTTTGTATTATAAACCTACATGGTTTCAACTAAATTTTTTTTCTAACCCTGGAACAAGTTCCCTTGTTTCATACTTTTCAATGTGACCCATCTCTTCATTTATAGCATCCAACAATTCTTTATGTTTAATAGCCTCGAAAAATGATTCTAGTTCACCTTTTGAGATATGTGAAGTCGAATTTTATAATCTATACTTTCTTATGGCCTAAACCAGATCTTTATAATTCCCAATAATGTTTTCGGATTAAACATATTTTTATAAGGTAGTAAATTTCATGTATTCTCTCCCAGCTTCACTTTTCTTCACGACACGACTCATCTGAATCTTGACGAGGATGTTTTAGATAGAATTCATTGTTTTTGGAATTCTCTAATGTATTCTCCTCAAAATTCTCAATAAATTTTATTAAAGAACATTTATTTTCAATTACATTCATGTCATATGATTCCTACAACTTTTTTAAAATGTTTGTTCCAACATTTCCAACTTCTCCCAATTGGTGAATAACCCATGAATGTTCCATCCTCATCCTTCACATCAATCATTCCCAAAATAGTATTTTTGGTTTTGAGAAAATATATAATTCCAAAAAATTTGAAGTATTTCAATGAAGTTTTTTTATACCACATTTCATAAGGATTCATGTTGGTTAAAGGTCTCACCGAGAATATATTTGGACCTATAAAATAGTACTAATAACTTCTTTGCCAAATAATTTTTAATGTTTGTATTCTACTAACATACTTCCTCCCATCTATACTGATCTTATTTTCCTTCTTTCTACTACTCCAAATTTTTTATAGATTATAGGGATCACTATACAATGTTTGATAAAAGGTTTCCTTATATAATCTTCAACATTATTGTTTGTAAATTTGGTGCCATTATCAAATCTCAACCTTTTTTGTAAACCCCCAATTCTTTCTCGACAACATTTATAAATAATATGAAGCTTTCAAGAGCCTCCAACTTGTGCTTCAAAAACATGATATTTGACTTCTGAGTGAAATCGTTACTAAAATTGATAAAATACAAGTCTCCTTTTTATTAATGTCTCATCGACCCACATATATCGGAATGAAAAATATCAAGTGGCCGAGTAGATTAAATATCAACAATTTTATGACTTGTTTAGCCATATTTTAATTCTAGAATTCAATAAAAATAGCATCATATCTTCTTTTTGATTCTGGAAAATTCAATACAACATCATATTTAGGAAGTTTTTTCATGTTTTTCTACCCCATTTGGCCATGTCCTTGGTGCCCCAACTAGTTTTCATATTCAGCACTCAAGTAATATGAGTTATTAAATTCTCATATTTGAAAGAGATCATCAGTGGTTATTTCTCCTTTTGTAATGTTTTTTCCATATTTCACACTTTTGATGATATAAGAATCATTTTAGAAGATTAATTCTTTTCCATCATCAAAAACTTGACTTATAGTAATTAAGTTTTGTTTTAGACCACCAACATGAAAAATGTATTTAGATTTCAATTTCTCTTCTTTAGTCTTTGTCGTTATGATTCCTCTGATTGATAAGAAACTTTTGTTTCCAAAAGTAACTGCTTATCTATCTAGTCTTTAAACATATTTCAATATTTTTATATCACCTGTCATATGTGGAGAATAGCAACTATCTAGTATCTATGGTTTGTTCCTTATACTTTCTTCCAAATCTATCTCAACAACAAAAATATATTTCCTCAATCTTCTTCTTTTAATCTTTATTTTCCTTTATATAATTAGAAATATGTTTTTGAATGAGTGTATTACATATTTTGAAAATATGACCATACTAATGACATATTCCATAGACTTCTTCGAGATATTCAAATTTATTCTTTGTTGGAATGTTTCTAATATCTTGATAATTCACCATTATAACTTTCTATGAGTTAGGAGATATTTTCATTCTTCATTCACTATTTCTTTCACTTTTATCAATAATTATTCCAAGTAGATATATGTTGTGCCCAAAAATTTAAGATATATGCCCATAGATTCCACAAATCTTAAAATATCCCTTAGATCTTGAATTTTTATTAAATAATGATCTTTCTTTATAGAAACACTACTGAGGTTGGTAACTTTTTTCATATCTAACATAATCTGGATGTAACCATATTTTCTTTTGAGTGAGTTTTCTACTTTTATTGATTTTATTGGTTTATCACATCCTTTATCCACCAAATATTTCCAAATATAGTTCCTAGAACATGAAATATTAAATAAATTAGATGAAACAATATTTTTGGTATGAGAATATTTCACTTGACTTGTATATTGAGCCTTCTCACCAACTATAAAAGTCCCAACTTTTACTTCCAAATGATTGTTGAAGTTTTCGTTCATCTTCCACCAGGTTCTTTCGTACTAAAAAAGTATTGTTTAAAACTTTTTAACATCTTCTTCCTTAGTTTACTACTTCCAAATATAATCTTTAATCACCATTCCCTGTTCAGAAATTTATTAGTCTGTAACTCAAAATATCATTGATGTATTCTTCTTAATTATTAATAACATCTTTTCTTCCATTAGAAACTTCATTCCAATATTTATTCATAACCATATTTTATATCTGGAGAGTTTTCTTTTTCTCAAGACATGAAACAAGTTCTATTCTGAGATGATTCACTCTATAATATTCTTCACCACCTTCTTCAATATTTGAGGAATATTTTGTTTTCTAAACATTTTCAATGAAGGTTTTGAATTTTTCTAAACTTTTGTCTTTATAATAATTTTTTTAATTGATTCTGATTCATCATTCCTTCTCAGCATACTTATTTTTTTCTACTAAACTTCTTCTTGTATCTGTTGGAATACTTTTCTTCTTTATCATTTTTTTCAGTTCTTCCATTGAGGTATCCCATTAGAATCATCTTGTTATTCTCCAAATATCATCTTGTGGAAATTCATAGGATAGTGTCTGATTCTAACACACTCCAAATTTTTGAGAGGGAGTTTACCTCCATACATTACTCTACCTCTTATATATTTCATGGATATAAGAGACATGATCGTTTCATTCAACTCATCATCCACATTATCTTTAGAGTCACAAGGATCAACATTATTATCATCTTGAATTTTCAACTTTATCATAGCTTCAAAAGCCATTTCATCTTTTATAGTCTTTTTAAACATTGGATCTTTCCTCATCTTATAAAAAATAAGAAATTTATTCAATTCATAAAGAGATAAATCATTTTTATCTTCTAAGGATTAAATTTTAGAATCATACCAATCCGGAAGGTTTCTCATATGTTTCTTCAAAATTTTAAAATCATCCAAGACATCTCAAAATCCACTAATTTTCATACAATTTCATTTACTCTGATGAATTATTAATCAATTATTTATTCATCTCTATTTCTAATTTCTTCATACTTACTATGCTTGATTTGTCACATTTATTTCTCGACATATGTATTTTCTTCAAAATCACTCTCTATATTCTCCCATCTATTTTTTGATGTTTTGAGACATGTCAACTTTTGATAAACATTATCTAATAAGGAAAATGGGATTATATTTCTTTTATTTCCATCATAAAATATATTTCACATATTTGAAAAACTCATATGTTAACCTTTTTCAATTGGTGGAAAAAATAGTATCAGCATCAACAAATTTAAGGCCTAGAAATTGGAGATAAGGAATCATCATATTCTTTAATCAATAATTATTTTTTCTATCAAATATAGAAATTATTCTACTATTGGTAGAATTGATGTTCTCCATGCTAAGGATTCAATAAGGAAACCTTATCTCTAATACCAATTGACGTTCCAAGGACCGAATAACAATTGAGAAGGGGGTGGGTGGAGGTTGAATTAGTAGTTCACTTTTTAAAAGTCTCAAAAAATTTAGAAACTAAACCCCTAAATCCTATTAAGATTTATTTCCATTTCAACTTTTATTAATTACTCATTCATGAAAAATTTCTAAAATAAGAAATGAACACAATATTTAAAATTTTCGGCCTCGGTGTGAGAACATACACCCTTGATATAGCCACTCTTGTGGGTCTAAATAAATAAAAAATAATGAAAAATTGAATAAAACTTGTGTTAAATCCCATTATATACCTTCCATCAATGGATAGAAATAATTATAGTGACCTCTATCAATTTTTAATGTTTTATTTTAGAATAATGGATCCATGAAAAGGATAAATACTTTTTTGAATCTACTCCACAATTCTTTAGTCCAAATCCTTAGTCCAATTTGGCTGGATCCAAATTTATTTTCTTAGAATGGTAGAACTGATTTTTGTAGAATTTTAGATCTTATTTTTGCATAATACTAGATCTGATTTTCTAAAAATGATGGATATGATTTTCATTGAATGGTGGAATCAATTTTTTTAGAATATTGGATCTAATTTTCTCAGTATTTTGGATCATATTTTCTCAGAATTCTGGATCTGATTTTTTTAATATGTCTAATCTGATTTTCTCAAAATTTTGAATCTAATTTTTTTAGAATTACAATGTTGGATTCAATTTTCAAAATAATAAATCTTTATCTGATTTTCAGAACAATAATGTTGATCTCAAACTCTGATAGAATTATCATCAAAAATATTTCTTCAATGAGTTGGGAATGTTCACTTAAATTTCACCAGTGCTCCACCTTTTGTGCATATGAAGAAAGTTACAAGTGAACATATGATCTGAGAATTTATTTATAGGAAACTCAGAAAATTATAGTAGGAAACATGTAAACAATCCCTAATTTGTTAAATTTCAATGCTCTGAAAATTTCTCGTATTTAAAAACTCAACATCGACTTCTTCAAACCACCATATATTTCCTCGAGATTTATACATAATTTAATTTCATGTGTGACTTCCTCAACTTCTGGAATTTTCTTTTTTAGTGAATATTATTTTTGTATCATTATTAGTGAATCTAATTTCATTTATGATTCTTATTTATTTTTTTAATATGATTTCAATTTGTTTTTAGTAATTATAATTTCTTCTATAAATCATATTTTTATTTTTTTTCAATGAATTAAAATTCTGTTTTTCAATGAATCTTAATTTTTTTTCTTTTCAGTGAATCTAAATTCTATATCTTTTCAGAGAATATGACATCTTTAAAGCACTCCACCATTTCTTCATAAACATTGATCACGAATGTTTTCTTGATTTGTGAAAAAATCTTGATCAAAATAGATTCAATTGATTTTTTTTAGAAAAAATGAAAACATTATAACTGCTAACATTAATGTCTTCAAGAAAACTTCTTCATTAAAAAATTTTGATCTTCAAAAAAAACTTATATCTCAACAACTTTTTTATTTCTAATTCTTCAACTTCATTTTTCTCTAATTAAGGTAATGGAAAAATTTCATCAACCAATAAATTCTGCCTATGATTCTTTTGAACCCAATGATCTGAATCTGATGCATATGGATCTGATTAATAGATAAAAAACAGTCTTCAACATAAATGTTATTTATCAAAAAATAAAAAACATTGTTAAAAAAGATTTATCACAAAGGATCTTCAAATTTTCTCCAAAAACCTGGTAATATACTTAATTACTATAAAATCATAATAAATCAACATCTTTTTTAAATATGCAACTATTTAATAATTTCAAAAATAAAATACTAAACTTATGATTATATTCCATATGTCCAAAAAATGTAGTAAAATTCATCAATGATAAAATATTTTTTTTATAAAATCGTAAATCAATTACAAGGTCATCAATACTATCCAAATAAAACTATTCATTCTTATCCATTCACTATTAAAACTATATGATCGAAATATAAATGTAGATGCTCAATTAAAAGAGTGGGGGTTAATTGTAGGTTTTAAAAAATTCATTTTTAACCTTAAGGAAAAATATTACAATAAGGTTAAATAAGGTAAATTCACAAGATCACTTTTAGTTCTACAAAATTTATAGGATTCGAAAATTTGATTCTAAAAATGAAACATAAGGAAAGTTTACATGGAAAAGATTCTACTTTAAAGCATATAGAATTTTACTTATCATAGTATACAAAAGAACAAGAAAGTAAAAGAAGGTTATAATTTCTTCCATTATCAAAATACAGTTTAAAAAACATGAAACAAAACAACTAACCTGTATGAAATATTTTAACCCAAAGAGAAGGGTATCCAACAACCTTGGATAAAGGTCCCTTGATTTATACTTTAAAAAAATTCTATCTTACCCACACCAGGGTAAGCCCTCAATAGGAATATCATAATCTATCTTTCTATACTCGCAACCCCTCGAGCATTAAATATATTCATAAAATATGTCTTCCTATCCATTTAAGTCCTCTAACTTTAAGGTATTCAACACCTCTTTCTTCTTATCCCCAGAAGTCCTTGATTGTATACAGTAGCAATTGGAGTCACACGAAGCAAACTGAGCAAGATATTCAGTACAAACAAGGCATGAGATTCTCTCTCTCTAGAAATCACTTCAGCAACATGAAATCTCTTGAGTGATCAATAGGTCTCAGTTAGTATTAATCTCATTCAAACGAGCTCCTATTTATAGTCACTTCTCTAATGGTAATCTCCATCCACCAATGTTCATATTTTTCTATTAATTTTGGAGGGAACAGTACATGTGTCACTCAAACAGCGATTTGTTAGAAACATAATGTATGATAATGTTTCATAACTATAACAAGTGTAAGTAAAATTATGTTTCTTAAACAAATCTATTTTTTCAGAGTATAAGGAAAAATAAAAGTTTAGAGTCTATTAAAATAATAATTTGGAGACTATAAATCATGGATAATCAGATTTTTTTCCAATGAATTTGGATTTTGTTTTCTAATAAATTCATAACCACAATTATATAGATTTTAGAATCTGAATTCTAATCAATTCGAAATCTGAATTCTTAGGAATTTGGAGTCTGAATTTTGGGGAATTCAGAGTCTAAATTCTGAGGAATTAGAAGTCTAAATTCTAAGGAATTTTCCGTCCAAATCTTAAGGAATTCGAAATATGAATTTCAGAGAATTTGGAGTCTGAATTTCAGAGAATTTGAAATCTGAATGTCTGAGAATTCAGAGTCCAAATTTCAGAGAATTTAGAATCTGAATTTCATTGAATTTAGAGTTTGAATTTCAGAGAATTTGGAGTCTGAATTTTATTGAATTAAGTTTCTAAATTTTAGAGAATTTAGATTATGGTTTACAGAGATTTCGGTGTCTTAATTTCATGGAATTCGGAGTCTGAAAATATAATACTCTATAACCAAGGATTTAACAGATTATGAGGTTTTGGATATGAAACCAAATTTTAACCATTACGAATAAAAAGATTTATATTTAGAGAAACTATAAAATGGACAATGAAAACATGGGTAAGGATAAAAATTTCCTAAATGAAGGAAAATATTCCTTATTAAGATAAATTTTAGGGAAAATATAATTTTCCTTAAGATAGAGTGTTTGTGATTTTCAAAACATAGTGTAATGGAAAATTTATAAGGAAACCTTATTGTCTCAAAAATGTCCCCCTTTTTGGAAAGAAAAAACATACTTTTGAAAAAATAATATAAGGACTTCGAGTTTTTCTATATGAACAAAAAAGAAAATGTATCTCCCCTTACATATGAATAACTGTGAATATGACTAACTCCCCCTTAGGTTTTGTAATTCCTAATGATCGTATTCTAAATTTCATGAATGAGATTTTCATTTTCTTGCACACAAAAATATTCTTTGATAAGTACTTATACTTATATTAACTCCCCCTTAGTTAGGGAAATCTCTTTTTTATGTAGAATTCTTTTTATTAATCCTTTCTCCCCCTTTGTGATTTTCAAAGAGGAATAAGGAGAATGGAAAAAAAATATGGTACCTGAAAAATTAGTAGTAAACAACCAAATATATAAATAACAACCAAAATTACATTATAATTGAAATAATTTGAACAAATAAGAAAATACCACAAAATATTATAATGGGGTAGAATTATCTTTCATTTTCTATTGACATTAAATTTTTGACAATGGTTTTCATCTTCTTTATCTCTTTGTGATCTTCTTCAACATGCTTGAGCAGCTGATCCTAATCTTCATTTTTCTTCTCTGTGGATTTTAACATTTCTTCATGTGCCTTAAGAATATCTAAACGGGCCTTCATGACTTCTTCTTACTTAACAAGACTCTCTTCAAACTAAATTTTGAGATCCCTTTCTCCCTTCCAATTTATAGCCACTGAATTAATCTTCCCATTCTAGTACTTGAGTTCTTTGCTTCTGATTTGTTTGTTCAAGAGTCACATTTTCCTCAAAACTCATAGTAAGATAGTTAAAATTCCCATATTTGGTGTCAAATTAATCCTTCACATTATCTTTAAATTCATAAATTGCACTTAGATCTTAGATTTTCTTCCTTGAACAACTTGTAATCTTCTTGAATGATCTTCTATGAGATTCATATTCAATGAAAAAAGTTTTGAAATCTGTCTCAAGCTTTACAAACTTATCCATAAGCATGGTGACTGAATATTATTTCTAATTAAATGAGTGTTGAAGCATCTATAACCTCTATTCTATACACATAAATAATGGAATGGTATCAACCAATGTTTTTAAAGATTGTACCACAAAATCAGGTCCAATAGAGGACTATTCTAAATCATATTTTTGGGTTGGTGAGGATTATTTTTCAAAATCTACATCTTTCCTCTTCAATGAAGCACCACAACCTTTCTTTTTCACCACAAGTTTCTTAAGTGTATCAACCAACACATGATTTTATTTATCAACCCTCGGAATGATCTCTTCTGCATTGGGTGATTCTTGGTCACTATCAGATAATTGAAAAATTATATCTTCCTCATTGTTTTTTCTTAGTACCTTCCTCAATATCCTCAGGCTGAATAAAATCATGGATTCTACATTCTTATTCAGATAGCATATTCTCTTCTTCCTGACCTTTTTCTTATTTTCCTTGAGTAGCATGTTTTCAATATTATGCATCATAAGTTTGGATTGAATGTTTCTCATAAGGACTCTCATTCTCATTATATTACTCTACTTTCCTTATCATGTCTTCTATATCACCACTTCCTTCTTCTTCTTCTTCATCTACTTCTCTCTCTTTCACAATTTCTTCTTCTCGTTCTAGTTCCAGAATTGCTATCTTCTTTCCCGGAGTCACAGTAAGTGATTCTTGAGAAATGGATTCCAAAACCTATTGTTGATCAAAGGATTTCTTAGCAGCCTTAAGAACAGATTGAACGATTTCAGCTTATAACATCTTCTTCCTCTACTTCTTTTCTTTCTCTTGCTTCTCAAGATCTTCAGAAGCCTTTATCATTAATTATTTTTCCTCAATAGGGTCCAAGCCAAAATTAGACTCCCTTTCCTTTATTTTCTTCTTGACCTCTCCCCACTTAGCCACTACTTCATTAGGGTATGTCTTTTTCTTCTTTGGTTTTTGGGTGCTGATTGAGATTCCATAGCTACATGGATTTTTCTTTTTTCTTTCGGTTCCTTTGCCTTCCTCTTCCTTCCACCATTCCTGGAAGTCTCAGACACTTTCAGTTTATTTGATAAAGATTCTAATACTTCTTTAGGTAGCTCATAAAATTATCTGGATTCATTAGAGAATCTGGTCTTCATCCTTCCCAATGTATCATCGCTCAGAACCATAACCTTGTAATTTCTTGGCGTAGAACTGCAAGTGATTTTGAATGATTCTAGACAAAGAACTATAATTTTGGAAAGAATAGTGGGATACATGATAATTTGAGACTTCAAATTTCCATTCTTGATATTATCAATTGTAATAATGATATACTTCACCAGATTAATCTTCTTGAGGTTTACCAGAAAATCAAAAATATAGATGTCACTTCTCTTTAGTGTATCCTTATCTCATTTTCTAGGAATATTAAAACCTTGAACCCACAATTCAAGAATCCAGAAGTTTGTAGATATATGGATAATCTTTTTATTCTTTACTTCTTTCAAGCCAAGGTACTCTAAAGCCTTTTCCTTCTCAAATGAACACGATACATCCGGTAATTTGTGGGTAAAAATTTCAGATTCACCTTCATAAAGAATTCCAATTAGACTTGGAGCAATAGAATAGGAATGGTAGTAAGTCTTACCATAGATATTGAAGGAAAACTTCTCTCTCCCTCTTTTGTTGAAGAAACTTACTGATTCATAAAATTCAACCAACAACTCTGGATAAACTAGATCCTGAACCTTTAATTTTGATATATAGAGACTTTCCCTACTATTCAGCTTTATGTTCACTGAAATGATTGAATCATACTTAGTAAAAAAATTAAAAACGACTAACCATTCTCTATATATCTTCTATTCACATATTTTCTTTATAGTAAACATTTCTTTTTGATGAGAGGCTTCAATAGACATACGGCACTATGGAAAACCTGAAGATCTAGAACAACCTTAAGTAGGATGGCAGAACTTCAGCACGCAAAGGATTTGAAGATCGATGTGGGAAAACCAACAGGGGGTCCTTATATAGAATATTTAGATGATGGTTCAACATCCTTGATTGATCTGACAGTTGAAAAACTCTTGATCAGATCTGACGGTTGAGATTATAGGCCAAGAAGGGATTTGGTTGGTTTTGATCTTTTGAGGTTTTTAAGATAAAGATTTGGATTTAAGTGAAACTCAATCTAAAAAGGTTTCTTAAACAAGATAAAAATACAAACATTAAAAATTATGATTACAAAAATTTAAGAAATCAAAACATACCTTCTAGATTTCCATTAAAATTATTTATAACAAATAAGATTCTTTGTGAAGAACATTATATTTAAAAGAAACTTGTTACAAAAATTTTGATTATGAAAATTTTTATTACTAAAATTTTAGCTTCAAAAATTTTGATTATGAAAATTTTGATTACAAAAATATTTTTAATTGGGAAAAGAAAGAATAAATATTTGAGTAACAAGAAAATATACTACCCCTATGAAAACGAGTTTCTTACTATAAGGAGATAGGTTTCTACAAAAAGTTAATATAGAAGATTACCTTACGGTTATCATTCTTAAATTGTTTTAATTTTCTCAAATATATCGGAGGGTAAGGATTTTGTGAAAATATCAGCAAGTTGATCTTGCATTTCCGATAAATTGAAGAATGATATCTCCTTTTTCTGAGTGAACCCTAAGAAAGTGATGTCGAATATCTATGTTTTTTTCACGAGAGTGATGTGCAGTGTTTTTACTTAGAGAAATAGAACTAGTATTATCACACAATATTTTTGATTTGGTAAAACACATACCATAGTCTGTTAGTGTGTGTTTCATCCACAACACTTGAGCACAAAAACTTCTGACTGTAACATATTTAGCTCCAATAGTGGAATGTACAACTGAGTGTTGCTTTTTTCATGAGTAAAAAACTAATGAATCTCCTTAGAAATGAAAAGTTATGGATGTAATTTTCCTATACATTTTACATCCACCAAAGTTAGCACCAGAAAATATTTTTAAAACAAAATCAAATCCAGAAGTATAAAAGTGTCCTTAATCCATGGTTCCCTTTAAGTAGCGAAAAATTATTTTCAGTGCCTTTAAATGAGATTCCATAGGATTGGATTGATATCTTACACATAAGAATACTGAAAACATTAAGTCTATATGAATAACTATCATGTATAGTATACTTCTTATCATACCTCTAAATGATGTTTGATCAACTGCTCTCCCAGATTCATCATGATCAAGGGAATTTGAGGTACCAATGGGAGCACTAATACTCTTAGTGATTTCATATCCATAATTATTAAGAATATATTTGATATACTTAGGTTGGGATATATAAGTTCCTTCTGATCTTTTAAAAATTTTAAAACCTAGGAAATATTTTATCTCACACATTATACTGATTTCAAACTTATATTTCATTATATTTGCAAAAGAACCGGTTAAGCATTGCGGATTTGAAACAAAAATAATGTCATCAACATATATTTGAACAATAAAAACATTTTTCTTATCTTTCTTTATAAAGTGGTTTGGATAATAATTTCACATAATTTAATTAATTTGTAACAAAAATCCTATAAGTATATCATATCAGGTTCTAGGGGGGTTGTTTATGTCCATTAAAGCTTTGGTGAGTTTGAAAACATGTTCAGGATGTTTTGTATCTTCAAAACCAAGAGGTTGTTCAAAAAAACATCCTATTGAACATGTCTATTAATGAAAGCACATTTAACATCCATTTGAAAAATTTTAAAGTTAAAGAATGCTGTAAAGTCTTGTAGAATATGGATAGATTAAATTCTAGATACTGGAGCATAGTTTTCTTCTCTATCTATTCCTTCTTGTTTATTATAGCCTTTAGAAACTAATCAAGATTTATTTCTTACTATGATTCCATTTTAGTCACACTTATTTATGAAGACCCATTTTACACTAATAAAATATTTTTCCTTAGGCCATTCAATCAATGTCTATAATTTATTCCTTTTGAATCCATTTATCTCATCTTATAGGGCTTTTATCCAATCATCATCACTTAAAACATCATCATTGATTTTTAGTTCTAATTGAGAAAGGAATGCTAGATGTTGTACTTCATTTCTTAAGGAACTTTTAGTCCTTATAGGTTAATTTACATCACCAATGATACTATCACTGGGATGATTCTTATGAAACAACTAATTTGGGTTTTGTGAAACTTGTTCATTAACTTATCGTAGAAATTTTCTGGGGTAAATGTCTCAGAACAATTTTCATGAACATTTTACTTATAAAAAGTATATTATATCAAAGGTTGATAATAAGTTTTTGGAAACACATCCAAAGATGTAGGTTGAATTTGTTTTAAAAAAAGGATCAGTTTCATAAAATTTAACATGTATTGTTTCTTCAATAGTACAAGTATTTTTATTAAAAACTCTATAAGCCTTAGAAGTTGTGGACTAGCCTAAGAAAATTTCTTCATCTGATTTGGGTGTGAATTTATGTAAATTATCTTTATTATTATGAATGAATACTTTGCATACAAATACCTTGAATTAAGAAAGTATAGTTTTTCTACCATTCTATAACTCATAGAGAGTTTTTTTAAGAAAAAGTCTAATCAAAACACGATTTATAGTATAACAAGAAGTACTTACAGCTTCAGCCCAAAAATGTTTAGCTTCTGAATATTCACACTACTTGGTTGTTATTATATCTTGAAAATTTTTATTTCTTATTTTGACAACACCATTTTGTTGGCGGGGGGGGGGGGGGGGTTCTCAGTGCTAAGAAGTTATGAGTAATGCCTTTTCTACTACAAAAAGTTTCAAAATCAGAATTCTGAAATTATCCTCCAAGAACATTATGAATACTTATAATTGGATGGTTTTTCTCATTTTTAACATGGGATCAAAATATTTTAAAATAAGAAAAAAAACATCAGATTTCATTTCTAGAAAATAGACCCACGTAAACATAGTGTAATCATTAACAAGGACAAACCCATAGTATTTTCCTCCAATGCTTCCACTTTGTTTTGGACTGAAAGGATCCATATGCACCAACTGTAATGCATCATAAGTTGAGACTTTACCAATTTATTTAATTCTTTATTTATGTTTCGTTCCATATTGACAAGGATCACAAACTTTCGAATAATCATATCTAAGCTCTGGTAGATCCTTAAATGTATTTTCTTATAGATTTTACATAGGTTTCTAAGGTTACACTGTCCTAACCTTCTATTCCATAACCAAGATTGATCTTCCATTACACTAAGCCAATGTACATCATGGATCCTAAGGTCTTCTATGTTTATTGTGTATATATTATCTTTCCTATGGGTATAAGGAATAAACTCTTACATGGAATTGTGTACTAAGCACTTATCATTCCTAAAATTCAAAATGTAACCTTCATCACATAATTGAATTATACTAATGAAGTTGTGATTAATACCATTAACAAATAAAACATTTGAAATCAATGTTTTTACAAGAAGAAAAATGTTACTAATACCAATAATTTATCTCGTAGCATTATCTACAAAAGTTACTTTTCCTCTTTTCATCTTTATAATATTTTCAAATAAGTTTTTGTTACCAGTCATGTGCCAAGAACATCCACTATCCTTGAACCATGTATTTCTATTGGTACAATCTTTTTTTTCCAAAAATAATAGAGTTAGACTTTCGGAACCCAAAATTTATTGGATCCAAAAAGATCATAAAAAAAATTAGGTATCCACATTTTCTTAGAAAAATAATCTTTTTGACAACCTAAAGACTGAGTTTTTTTATAGAACAATTTTTCACAATGTCCACCACACTGACATTTAGTATAGAATAGATCACTTTGAGGAACAAAATAGTTATTACTAAAAATAGGTTTAGAATGAGTATAACCAAATACAAAATTATTCCTTAGAGTTCGAATTTGGGAATACAACTTATCAAAATTTATTTTACCAGAGATAAATTTTTACAAACACTTCCTCAATGAAAATATTTTTGACTTTAGTTTAATAACTAATTTTTTATCCAAAAAACATTATTTTTAGAATTAGAGTCTGTTTCTAAAATATAATTCATAGAAATTACATTTTCAAGATCCTAAAAAAGATTATCCTTCTCAAAATTATCTTCCTCAAGGTTTTTTAAAATACATTAAAAAACAAAAAGTTTCTTATTAAGATATTTAGAAAGATCTGATTCTTCTTCAATAAGAATATAAATTATGGAATTTGTTTTATCATGTTTTTTCTTGAATTTAGAATTTTCATTCTCAATTTGTTTAGTAAACCTAGATACTTTTTCATTAGTAGGTAATATATTAACTTCATCAGAAGAATATTCCTCATCTGAAGACTTGTAATATTTATTATCACTATAATTTTTATTTAATGATACATTAGTTATAAATTTAGCATTGTGTACCTTGGCTATTAGACAATGATTTTCAACAGGTATCTTGGCAAGACGACCAAGATTCATTTGACCCGAAGATTCATACTCTGAGGATTCCTCAAAAGAATCTCCACCACTGGAACTCTAGGTTTCATTAGATTTAAAAACATTCTTAACATTAGCCTTGTAGTACTTCTTTCTATTTCTCTCAGAATTATTTTCCTTTATATCCTTTTACATAATCATAGGACTATCTACCCTTATATTCCCTACTCTTTTGAATTCATAACAAGTGAATTCTGAGTCTTTCTTTTCCATTATTTAATTATTCTTAAATCTATACTTAATGTCTATCTTCCCAACTATCTTGTTCATCCTTTATGAAATATTAGATATCACATTCTTAGAATGTTAAATTTCACTAAATTTGGATAAACCAGTGACTTTATTTAACTTATATCTTGTCACTCTTTCAAGAGTCATGGATTTAGTGGTATTAAATGTTACACTTCCATTACCATTCTTATTCTTATTCATATCAACATCTCATTTCATTCTTGTCTCATGTTGAAGAAGAGTTCCAAAAATCTCATCAAGAGTAATTTGAGATACTTTCCTACTCTCTTCAATGGTTGTTCTATTAGATCCCCACTCATTAGGCATGATATCTATAATCTTATCAACAAGTGTCTCATCATCTAAAACATTTTCACCCTTTGATTGTAAACTGTTAAAAATGGTCATAAACCATTATTGTACCTTGCACACTGGTTCTCTATAAAGAAATAGAAATCCATGATATTCAACTCTAAGAATAGCTCATATAGTTTCTATAACCTTGGATGTACCAAAATGAGTAACCACTGATTTCTCCCAAATAAAATTTATAGCTTTAGAAGAAGAAATTTGACTATATATATTCCTAGTCATGTAACATAACAAAATATTGCATACCTTGTAGTGTAGTTGATATTCTGACTTATCTTGATTAGTAAAAGTTCTGACTTCCTTATCAGAAATCTTGTAATCTCTAGTAAGCATAAAAAAAATTTCCACTACATTATTTATAACAAAAGTATTCATAAAATATCTCCAATATTCAAAATCATTTCCATCAAATATAGGTGGTATGGTAGGATTTAGATTTTTAATCAAACCAACATTGATTCCTTCCATCTAAAAGAAAATATCTTTCCACAAAAACTTGTTAATAGAAAATGTTTGTAAATAAGGATAAAAATCCTAAGAACATAAAATATTTAGAATAATGAAGACATCATAAAGTAATCTTATATGTGAATATAAGTATTTCAGAGACCGCATATAATACCAATTATAGGATCAAAATATGAATTTAGATGCTCAATTAGAAGAGGGGGTTAATTGTTAGTTTAAAAAAATTATTTTTTTACCTTAAGGAAAACTATGTTTAACAAGGTTAATCAAAGTAAATTTACAAGACCTCTTTTAGTTCTATAAACTTTCTAGGTTCCAGTAATATGATTCCATAAATGAAAATTATGGAAAATTTATAAGGAAAATATTATACACTAACACATATAGATTCTTACTTATTATAATATACCAAATAAGAAGAAAGTATTAGAAGTTTATAATTTATTCCTTTATCAAAATAAAATGGAAAAAAACCTAAAACAAAAAAAAGTAACAAGTATGAAATATTTTAACCCAAATATAAGGGTATCCAACAACCTTGGATAAATGTCCCATGATATATACTTAAAGAAACTCTATCTTACCCACACCGGGGTAAGCCCTCGATAGGAATATTGGAATCTATCATTATATCCCAATAATCCCTCTAACATTAATTTAGTCGAAACATCTATCTTCCTATCCACGGAATTCCTAGAACATTATGGTAGTCTACACCTTTGTCTTCCTATCCCTATAAGTCCTCGATTGAATAGAGCAGCAATCAGAGTCACATGATGCAAGCTGAAAAAGATGTTCAGTACGCACAAGGAATAAGAGTCTCTATCTCGAGAAATCACCTTAGTATCATGAAATCTCTAGAGTAATGAAAAGGTCTCAGTTAGTATTAAGAGCGGACTAATGAACTCCTATTTATAGGCACTTCTCCAATGGTCGGTTCCCTCGTCCAATGGTCATATTTTTCCTTGAATTGTGAAGGGACCTATAAACGTTTCACTCAAACAATATTTAGTTAGAAACATAGTGTATGACATAATTTCATAAGTATAACAAGTGTAAGTAAAATAAGGTTACTTAACCAAATATATTTTTTTTGAGTCTAAGGAAAAATAAAATTTCACAGTCTAAGAAAATAATAATTTGGAGACTATAAATCATGGATATTCGGATTCTGTTTTCCAAAGAATTTGTAACCTGAATTCTATAGATTCCAGAATCTGAAATATAATGAATTCGGAATCAAAATCACTAGGAATTCAGAGTCTGAATTTAGAGGAATTCAGAGTCTGAATTTAGAGGAATTCGGAGTCTGAATTCTGAGGAATTCGGAGTATGAATTCTAAGGAATTTGGGGTAAAAATTTCATAGAATTCAAAGATTGAATTTCATAGAATTCAGAATATGAATTTCAGAGAATTCAGATTCCGAATTTCATAAAATTCAGAATATGAATTTCAGAGAATTCGGGGTATGAGTATTAGAGAATTCAGAGTCTGAATTTTAGAGAATTTGGAGTCTGAATTTCAGAGAATTCGGAGTCGGAATTTCATAGAATTTGAAGTCTGAATTTCAGAGAATTCAGAGTCTGAATTTCAGATAATTTAGAGTCTGATTTTCAGAGAATTTAGAGTCTGAATTTCAGATAATTCAAGTATGAAAACAAAATACTTTATGACCAAGGTTTATAGGATTCCAAGATTTTTGATATTAAACCAAAATTTAACCATTAGAAATAAAAATAGTTGGATTTAGAGAAACTATAAAATGATCAATAAAAACATGGGTATGGATAAAAATTCCCTTGAGGAAGGAAAATTTTCCTTATTAAGATAAATGGTAGGGAAAATATAATATTCCTTAAGATAGAGTGTTTGTGATCTTTAAAACATAGAGGAATTTAAAATTAATAAAGAAAACTTATTGACTCAACAAAAACTAAACACCTTTTTCTCCACATCATAGACATAATAATTGATATCTTTGTTTAAAAAAATATCATCTTGAATGAAAATAAGTTTTCAAACTATTCATTCCATTTACCATATTCTTGTAACTCTTTAATTAAAAACTATTGTGGAGTAATCTATATGTGGTTCATGATTATAATAACAAGAATACTAGTGATAAAAATTTAATTCCTTAACTCCCAATACTTAAACACATAAATCATTCCACTTTCCTCATACACCATTGACTAGGATTCATTATCTTGTCCATTAACACTTCATTCAATTTATATGTAATTTTTAGCCTTTTAATCATCATGTATATAACTATTACACATAATACCATTTTTTATTCTTCATGATCTTTCCCCTTAGTACATATGTTTGTATAATTCCAATACATTACACATTTGAAACATTCAATAGTTAATGATATCTTCGTGAGACCATTATTCTCATCCATTTCATTAACTAAAATTTTCATTTTTCCTCAATAATTAAATTATTTGAGTCCTTTTTCCCTCCATCATAACATATTCATGTTCATCTAGGATATCCAATTATATGTTTGAACACAGATACTCAACACATTGGAAACTAAATCATCTTTCCTCGATGGTCTCCACTACCCGAACTCTCAATTAACTCTATCCTTCTATTATTGGGTGAGTCTGAGAGTTGTTTAATGTGTAAGTTTTTAATCTTCTATCATGTTATCTTATTAGGAATAGTCATTATATATTTCATTATACTCATATTTTCATTTTTTTACTCATCAACACAGTGTCTATCACATTCAACATCAATCTAGTTCCATCTGGTTTCAAATATATACTAAAACAAAAAATCATATTGTGAGAAACAATAAACATTTTTTTGTGACCACATAGTCTGGGAATTCACTTTTATTATAAAAAAAATCATGAAACCATAATTATAATTTATATAAACATATTTTTCACCTAGTTGATAAATTTAAATTATTCATATTCATATTGATGGTTCATAAAATGTTTGTTCTTTTCCAAAGCATACCACCCCCTTAATTTTTATACCTGGTGTGTTTAAGGGTCTATTTTTCAAGCACTAGGTGATGATTTATTCTAACTCAATGACCCCTTTTCACAATGACTTCTACTAGGACCCTAAGGGTTAGGTCCAAACCCACTTGTATTATCCATGTAATTTCATGGCCTGGCTTACCATCGAACTGATTGATGGACAGGTGTGTCACATGGCCTCAAGTGCATCTCCCCATATGCTAGAGGTTTCCAACTAGTATTGAGGGTGTTCGGAGGTGATAGTGGGGAAAATAAACCATATTATCAGTTTTTCACAATGGTATTATCAGTGAAATATCAAAACAATTAGCGGAAGCAATATATAAAAGTAATTTGCAATGTATCAGAATATAGATAATAATAATTTTATAGAAGTGTCCAATGCTGGTTATACAACAGATGAATGCATGACATGCAGAGATACATCGTCAAAGGTAGTAACAAACAACATTATTTTTAAAATAGAACAATATTGGACTCAAATAAAGAAAATATCTAAAAAGTCCTAAGGCAGTATCCACGAGAATCCTGAGTTATAGCTCAATCCTTTGCTTCTAACTCCTGGTATAAGCATATAACATCAAGCAAGATCTAAGGTCCTTATTCCTCCGAACAAGAACTGTATACTCTAGTACCCCAGTGAAATTGAATCCCAAGTCAGGTGTGAGATATAAATATCAGAATCCTAGAACCACCAATGTCTATCTCTATCTAGATTGTGTAATTTAAATTTAATAGTTTGTATGTACGAATTTTTAATAAAGAAAGCTGATAAAGTAAAAAACAACTCGTCCAGGTTCATAAGGGAAACCTGATGGAAATACCTTCTTCTGCTCATTGCTAGGGTAAGTGTTTGATCAATTCACCAGGTATATTCTTTTAAATATATATATATAGCTGGAACATGGGTAAGAATTCCTCTTGTCCATACATTTATAGTTCATTGAGTGGCCTAAGAATGTAAACACATTTAATATAGTCTAATAAGTGGCCTCAGCATGTGCACAATTTTCATATTGTTCTCTAAGTGGCCTCATCATGTGCACACTTTTAATAAAGTTCACTAAGTGGCATCATCATGTGCACAATTTTAATATAGTTCATCAAGTGTCCTCATCATGTGCACAATTTTAATATAGTTCATTAAGTGGCCTCAACATATGCACACTTTAAATATTGGCATGGGTAAAACTGCCTCCCATCATTAGAATATAATACATCATTATAATTGTTATAATATAATACATATGGCAGTTCCTCTTATGCATTTCAAATAGCTGGTACCATATTATACATCAGCAATAACCTACACAATTACTTAAGTAAACCCATCTTAAGTATTTCAATTTAAACATTAACATATTGATCTCATCGTATTCAAATAAACAAGGCAAGGGCCTACCATGAATCTCATAATCAATATTCCATATAACTATAAGGATCCTTTTTATTGAAAACACTTAATAAAATTTAAACAATATTATTTTGCTAAACTATTTTTCCAAGACATGCCATTTAATATGATTCATCCAAATCAATGTCGTTCTAACTCAATTTTCCTAAACATGGAAATTTGATTTAAGGTATCAAGTGTTTTATTCATTCTAATTTAAGGATTTCACTTTCTAATTTAATATATCTTAATCAATTTTATTAGATACTCATGACAGAAGGAAAATTTCACTCAATAGTTAAGATAAAACCCATCATATGTGTAGGGAAACAAGCATTGGAACATTATAGTAATATCCATAAGGGTCTTGTAATAAAAATTATATTAGTATTTCCATAAATAAACAAGCGTATAGGAAGACCAATGCAATAATCCAAAAATGTATAAAAGTTTATCACTACACTTTCACCTTGAATGCAATGCACCTCCATTGGAGGGGTTTTATTATGAAATCATGACTTTGTTAAAACAACCATTTATCCTTATTAAGCATATATTCTATTTATCTATTGAGAATAATTTATGAGAAACTACTATAAATGGAAAATCTTTAATAAGAATTATTGAATGATCAATTAAATAATTAATAAATGTTTTCCTAAATTTAAAGGGTAGGGAAAGGTACCCTACCATAAAGTGGAACCAAGCCATCCACTTCAACTCTAGGGGCTTTCTAACTAAAATTCATTCCTCCACCACTATGCATATGAACATTCACATACATCCAAGGTGACCTAGGGCTTTTGAACAATCCCACATAGCCGTAAACATGTCTAAGGGGATCCTTACATATATGCTTATATGTATATACCAGTCACCACTCACCTACACGTGGATTTTTTATATATAACATGGAAAACATAGCCCAATACATGTGTAATAATTTCCGTGGATGGTTATACATGTAATAGGGGAACCCAAATATATATTTTTTGTTACCTATGCACATCCAGAAGAGTATCCCTTGACTTGGAAACTTAAACACACAAGGCAGCAACCAACACACTACAAGATAATTACTATGAACCTTAAAACGCATAAAGGCCCTAATTTAACAGGTGAAAAACAAAGAAACAAACAGAATACTTTCCCCAAAATGACGAAAGAGGATCAAAACCACCTGAACCGCCTCACCTTCGGCAACAACTTCTAGAACACACACGTACCAGACCTAAGAGGCCACCTGCACACCCTACAACCAAAAGGAAACTGAAAATTGGATCACTCCAAAAACCTAGGGTTTGGGTGCGATATATAGAGAGATGGATAGACCAAAAACATTCCAGGAAAAGGGAGGATAATGGATAAAGAACCATTCCATGGTGGATCAAATATGAAATGTGAAAAAAACCGGCCAAAAATCATGGACTAGAGGAGGTGCATGGAGGGGGTCGTGCATGGGAGAGGGGGAACCCCCTTGGGGTTCCACGTCAAGAATGAGAGTGATGGGGGAGTGAGTTAGTTTTTAATTTATTTTTATTTATTTAAATTTTACAATATAAATTATTTTAAAATAAATCCTTGTAACATGGTTTAGGCTACACAATTTATCAAAGTTGCACCAACTGGGCACCCTCTAATGGGAACTTTTTGTACTCCACATAGGCTAGGTGTAATGTTTGGAAAACTATGTACAACCCATGTGCATCACCACAATTACATTTTAGCAAGACTGCATGGTCTTCTATAGTGGGTTGAATGGTTTTAGAAAAACTTTTCACCCTCCGCAGTCTTTAAAAACTTAATGTTTTCTGGTCTGGTGCTACTGAAACTCTTGGACACCCAAGAAACTTAACGGGCCCTCACCCTAGTCCAAAAATGTCTCTTAAGAGTGTTCCAACTCTCAAAATTCCATTTATATTCTCAGTGATAAAAATAACCCATTCATTAAAATAAAAAAGGTCAAAACCTTCTATTTTTAGTCTGGTCCAAAACATTGATCATTACAACCTTACCACGTTGAAACTTCATGTCCCTGATAGGACTTTGGGAACAACATACACCTCATCCAACCTACAAGGGTCTTGAGTATTTGTTCAAATGGTAGAATTGTGTTCCCTAATTCCCAATTCACCCTTAATAATTTCAGAGGAAAAATAAACTTAAGCCATTTAAACTCAAGCTAACAAATAATCTTCCAACTAAAATATCGATATAGAAGTTACCCGAGCCCATCTACCCAGAGACATGAACTCATCATCATCTCATAATACTTCGTCCAAAGGTACTTCCCACCATAGGATTTAATGTTATGTGGAAAATTCCAAAAATTCATATCAACCTCCACTGGAATTGGAATTACATGCACACCCTTAAGTGTCCAAGTGACGCTCTTGATGTGGTTCCTAAAATAGTTAAACGATTGTTCCCCATCAACCTCTAAGCCAGAGTCAAGCCAGTTTTCCATGGAAAGCCCTGGCTGACACCAACCGCACTAGCCTCACCCTAGATATGTACCTTAAAATGGTTATTCACCAACTTAAACCATTGAATAAGAAAAGAAAGAGTCAAGCCACTATGTCCAAAATCATAGTGTAAGAAACAATAATCATTTTTTGTGACCACGTTGTCATTGAATTCACTTTTGTTTTAAAAAAATCATGAAACCATCATTATAATGTATGTAAACATAGGTTTAACCTAGTTAATAAATTTTTATACCAAGCCATCTCACATTTACAACAAACATGCTCACTGAAGCCTATAACCTACTCCCGATGATGTTTCTAAGATCAAATCATAAGGGAAACCACGCATCCCACGTGAAACTATGTAAGAGAACAACCAAACAAGCCCAATGTCTTTAAAGCATTAGTGAGGAATAAAAATGACCACTCTTAGTGCATATAGGATGAAGGAAAGATAGGAGACATGAATGTCACTAAGTAGAGTACACTAAGAGGATTTTTAAATATTAGACACTGAACTCTAACCAAGAAAAACAATGTTTCTAAAAGGTTTCATAAAAAGAAAACCGCAATAACATCATGTTGTCATACAAGAATCAGGATCATTGAAAAATACATAGGCCTAAAAAGTATTCAAACATGATTAACCATTTCCAAAAAGAATCTTAGGTAGGGTCAATTCTTCTTGGAAGGCCACATTTAATATATTCAACATGAAGATCGTTATCATAGGAGGGCGCTAACTTCCAAGAGATGATAACTAGCCGCTAAAGAGCATGCTAGACCAGAACAACACTAACAGATGTGTGATGATCCTTTGAGATATCCTCACCACATCAAGTATAAAAAGAAGACCAAGGCACAACTAAAACCAAAACCAAAATGAATGATGTGTCAAAAAACATGAGTATTTAGAAACCCATCCTGAGCAATGGGAAGAACCTATTTATTTAATGCTGAAGTCACTCTACCTGGAGATGACCCTAGACCACATTCAAAGGCAAAAAACTCAATGATGTATCCAAACTCAACTGGTTCGTTATTTCATTTGACACTTGTCATTATCGTGTTTATCAACGCATCCCACCTGAGGAAAATAGAAGTGACTAAATGACCATGGAAGTATCGGATCATTCCATTGGCATCTCAAACCTACTGAAAATGAGAATTACCCATCGCTCAAGCCCATAACAAGATCCAATAAAACATAAATGCCCATCCCAACAAAGGTTTCACTGGAAACTGAAATTCCTATAAGGGAAAAAATCACTCGAATGACAACAAATGATAAAAAAATAACTGGCACTAGAAAATAAATCAAATTATAAAGGAACTACCTACCACGGGCTAGCCAATTTTAAAGAACAATCATCAACCCAAAAAAAATTTCATGCCAAACAAAAGTCACCAGGCTCAAAGACAGTCATGAAGCCATTCCTAAAGAAATAACCCCTATAGAAAACATATATAGCTCCATTCCAAGGAACTCAAAGAGAATCTAAAATCTATCCTTCCACGAGGGTCTCAACACACCACTAGAGGTTCCGTTTCCAAGCCCTTTTCCTTTAATCACATTAATCATTTACCATTAAAAAGTTTTCATTTTAAATCATCAAGTACCATTTAAAAAAACACAAGGTACTCGATTTCACTAAATCTATAAGGGAAAAGGGAAAGTTTAACAGTAATTTCTTTTAAAAATTTAAACATTCACTGACATCCCATCATAACCAATAAATTTATCATAATAAATTTTTTTAACAATTAAGGCTACCAATGAGGATCCACTTTAAACCAATTCACTTCTGATCAAAACTAAATAGTTTGCACATAAATAATCATTTTAGAAAGAATCAAGTAATTACATTTAACAATGGATTCTTTTTACCAATTCTTGTAGTGCCTTCATGGATTGATAATTGGCTCCCATTAATTGAAACCATATTATATTTCCTTTTATAATATACTCAAATACATAATATACAAGACATATAGGCACTCATCTACCAACGTATATAGCACCCAAACACTTTATAGTTTTTCATTTAGATACTTTTTAATTAAAACCAATACTATTTCAAATTTAATCCTCAACGGCCTTTTAGAATAGTTTGGACACACAGGTTACCTTTTCCTAGCTATAAGGCACCTATAAACCTTATAACTGAAAATCAACTCATATCGTCGTTGCAACCAGTTTATATATATCAAAATTGTATGAGAATTTTATCTCAAGAAATAAGCACAAAATAATGGAATATTACCCATGGATCATAGAAAAACATGTTAAAATTAACCACTAAAGCGTGTTATCTATACAGGAATGCTAATGAAAACAAAGCATGGCATATCACTCAGTCCACATAGTCAAATCAATATGAAAATGATAATTTACCTAAAATTGAATGGCACTACACAAGGAATGTTAATTTCTATGTGCTTATAATGATGTGTGCAATATAGCTTCATGGTCATATCAGGTCATGGGTAAAATTATATAAGGTCCATAAATCATTAATAAGTGGAAAATACATCAGTCACTCAAAGTGAAATCATATCAATTCTAACAACGAACAATCTAAATAGAAATCCCAGCCCTAACCACTTGGTCATTTTCTATATATGGGGTGATCAATCTCAAGCATAGAAATTAACCAAGTTCCGACTCATTCCTAATACCATGTCTACCTACCCCAAATATTATGCAAAATGAATTCAAACATGCCTCTAATACCACTTTGTAACATCTCGGCCCGACTTACCATCGAATTGGTAATCGGACCAAGGGGTTACAAGGCCTCAAGCGCATCTCGCCATATTCCAGAGGCATCCAACTACTAGAGAGGGTCTCGTTAGGTAATAGTCGGTAGACTACACCTTCTTATAAAAGTTTCATCGTGGTATTATTAGAGAAATAACAACAGAAATAGTGGAAGCAATATATATAAGAAAACAAAAAAGCAGCAGAAGATAGATAATAATCATTTTATAAAATCATCCAATTCTAGTTATAAAGAAAAAAAATGAATTTCATGTAGAGGTAAATTTTTTAAAATAATAAAAAACAACATGCTTTTCAAAATAGAACAATACCAGACTCAAATAAGTAAAAGAACTAAAAAGTAATAAGGAAATCTTTGAGATCATCCTAATCTCTAGCTCAGTCCATTGCTCCTAACTCCAGTTACAAACATACATCAAAAATAAAGGTCCAAGGTCTATAGTACAGAAAACAACAAAGGTCTACTCAGGTAACACAATGCAAAGGCATCCCGAGTTGGGTGTGAGAAATAAATCTCAGTAGGATAGCACCACCGATGTCTATCCCTTTCCATAAAGAGTAATATAAATTTAATAGTGTGAAAATATGATGTTTTAATAAAGAAAACTAATCAAGTAAACAACCACCCTTCCAGGTTCCTATGGGAAACCTGACGACAATACCAGCTTTGATTTATTACAAGGATAAGTGTCTGATCAAGTCACCATGTATATACTTAAATGTATATATATAACTATAACAAGTGTTAGAATTCCTCTTATCAATAAATTTATAGTTCATTAAGTTTCCTCAACATGTTCACACTTCTAATATAGTCGAATAAGTGGCCTTAGTGCATAAACACATTTAATATAGATTAATAAGTGGCCACAATATGTGCACACTTTTATTATAGTTCATAAATTTCCTGCATCAGGTGAACACTTTTAATATGGTTCATCAAGTGGCCTCATCATGTGTACACTTTTAACATAGTTCATTAAGTGTCCTCAGCATGTGCTAAATTCAAATATAAGCATGGGGTAAAACTACCTCCCATCTTTTAAAGAGAATATTCATTATTTTAATTATAATATAATGCATAAGGCAGTACCTCTTTTGCATTTCAAATAGTTGATATCAAATTATATGTCAGAAATCATGTTCACAATTACATACGAAAAATCATCTTAAGTATTTCAATTTTAAACATTAACATATTGATCACATTCATTTCAAATACATGAGGAAAGGTCCTCCAATTATTCTGATTAGACAAATTCCATTTCATTTCAAGTATCCATTTTATTGAAAACATTTAATACAAGTCAAACAATTCTCTAGGGCTAAACCATTTTCCCATGATATGCCATTTGATATGAGTCATCCCACTCAAGGTTATTCTATCTCAATTTGCCAAAACATGGAAAATTTATTTAAGGGATCAAGTGTTTTGGTCATTCCAATTGATGGATTTCACTATCTCATTTAATTCATCCTAATCCAGTATGTTAGATACTCATGAAACAATGAAAATCCCATTCAATAGTTAATCTAGAACCAATTAAATGTTTTAAAAACAAGAATTACACCATTATAGGAAACTCATTATAGGAATATCCATAAGGTTCATGTGCTAAGAATTATATCATGATTTTCTTAAAAAGAATAAATCATATAGGGAGACCAATGAAATATTCCAAACATGTAAAAATTCTATCAGTAAATTTTTAACTTGAAGGCAGTACACCTCCGTTGGATGGGTTTTATTATTAAATATTGACTTTGTTAACAATAAAACATTTATCTTATTTAAACATATCTTCTGTTTCACTATAGGGAATAATTTATTAGAAACTACAATAAACGGAAAATATTTAATGAGAATTCTTGAATTAAAAATTAACTAATTAGTTAACGCTTTCATAAATTAAAAGGTCATGGAAAGGGACGCTTCCTCAAAGTGGAACCCAGACGCCACTTCAGATCATGGAGCATTCTAGCTAAGAGTTGATTCTCCCACACTGAGCATATCCACTTTCAAATACATGAAATTAAATCTAGCCCTTTTGTACATACCTGCATGGCCATGAACATGTGTAAGGGTGTTTCTTTACATATATGATTATATACATATACTAGTTGACACTCACCTACACATGAATTTATATATATATATATGGGCACACCTAGCCCCATGAATGTGAAATAATTTACATGGATGATTATAAATGTAATGGGGGAACTCACATATATATTTACTTACCTATGCATAGGCAGGAGAATCTCCCTTGACATAGCTTCTCGAAAACACAAGGTAGTGACTAACACATTACAAGATAATTAGTAAGAAAATTAAAACACATAAAATACCTAATTTAATAGGTGCAAAACCAAGAAACAAACATAAAACTTACATCGAAATGATGCTTAAGGACTGAAACAACCTAAATTGCCTCACCTTCAGTGGTGGTTGTTGGAACATGCACCTATAAGACCTGAGAGGCCACCCACACACCCTATAAAAAAAGAAAATAGATCACCCAAAAACCTTAGGGTTCGGCTACGCTACACCGGGTGATGAATAGACAGAAAAACATCCAGAAAAAGAGAGGATAAGGGAGAGAGGGACTTACCTAGGTAGATCAGACAAGAAACAAGAATAAAACCGACCAAAAAACATTGACAGGAGGGCATGTATGGAGGGGGGTCATGCGTAAGAGTGGTGAAACTCCAATGGGGTTCCACGTCAGGAATGAGATGGGTAGAGGAGTGAGTTATATAGTTAATTTATTTTTATTTTATATAAATTTTAAAATAAAACTGATTTTAAAAGTAGGCCTTGGTGCATGGTTTGGGCCACAAAGTAAAGAAAATGTTACACCAATCATGCGCCCTCTACTGGAAACTATGGGTACTCTGCACAAGCTTAGGTTCATGATTGTGGAAAACTTTGTGCATTTCCATTATCCCCTTTGAGCTATGCCACATGGTCTACTGTAGTGGGTCACACAGTTATAGACAAACCAAGTGCCCTCTATAATCTTTCAAAACATGATATTTTCGGGTCCGACACTCCCAAAACTCTTCGAGCCACCCATAAAACATAAGGGGCCCTCACCCAAGTCTAGAAACATCACTTAAGAGAATCCTCACCCTCTAAATTCTATTTCCAGACTCAGTTTTACAAACAACCCATTCAGTAAAAGAAAAAGTTCAGAAACCTTCGCCTTTTAGTCCATTCCAAAACGCGGATCGTTACAATCTAGACACATATGTAATTTCTTGCATACCAATCAGTCTATCTTTTAAGTAATTTAAAGATGTATTAAATTAAATTTACTAATCTATACAATTATTCTTACACATATAACTGAAAATAACATTATACATATCCCTATAGATCATTGTTTTGAATGTTTAACTAATACTTTCATCTAATAGCATCTATAAATACATAAGCTTCCCATTAATATATTTTACATATTATATTTAATATTCATTAAATTAAACAAAAAAACTACTAGATCATAATGGTTCAATGTCATTTGAGACTAGGTATATAATCATCTAATTTAGTAAAATATCTTCAACATCTCCAATATTGATCATCCCATTTTTTACTCTTCATAAACAGACCCAACATAAAACCTTTCATCATAACATGGGAAATTAAACCTAAGAAATTTTGATCTTAGATGCTCATTAATGGCAAAAAATAAGATATAAAAATATCATGAGATAATAGGTATAATAATAGGAGAGTAACATTTGAAAACTATACAGTACATTTAATATATCATAAACATGATTTAGGGAATAAATCATGTAATTTGATAATACATTAATTATAATGAAATACAATTACTTGAACCATAATAACAAAACATTAAAATAAGTAATTGATTTTTGTAATTCAAATAATAATATAAAATAATTTCTTTAGTATTAAATTATCATTCCCAAAACTATCATAGTGGAATCACTTCACTCCCCAAACCATCATAGAAGATAATTTCACTCAAAATAATATCATAGTTGGCATGATCCCCTACTAAACTGGGTTTAGTCTCCATTTCAAACCTATTGATCTCATGAATTATAAATATTTACATAATTAATTTGAGAGAGATATGAGTGCCACAAATATTGGTTACAATGTAACAACTGTTCTCGGTAATAACATAACCACCATCACATAATGAAAATCATACGTATATAAGCCACAATATCATAAAAAATTCATAATATCATAACAAATTAAAATAATTGTGATTCATAAAAATTTCATTTTAGCATACCCTGTGTAAAATAAATAGGTATCATAATCATTTCATTATTTCATTAAAGTATAACTTCAGTATCACGAAGTTGGTTTCATAAGTATTTTATTATGGTATAACCTGTCAAAGAGAAATATGGTTCATAAGCATCTATTCATAACTAACATAGGGCATTAAAAATAAGAATAATAACTTATTTATTAAATAATATCCCATGTAATAAAGATGTTTTATCATAGGATGTCATTATATATAGAAAATTATTTTAAAATATTACAAGGAAACCTTATTGAAAAAATCTTCATTTCCACTTCTCATGAATTTTTTTTTAAAATAGTTATCATTGAAATTAAATTTGTAAACATATAAAAAACATTATAAATCATTTATGTTATTTAATGAAAATAACCTTTATTTAAAAATCATGTTTTAAAAGTAAAAATTCATGATGATTTTTAGAAATACTTTTCATTGAATGTAAATTTTGAAACATATAATGGAGTTATTAAAAAAATTTAACATTTTTTAGAGGAATATATATTTTCATTAGAAATCATGTTTTAAAACTAAAAATATAATAACAAATTTTGAAATACTAGTAATTTAAAAATAAAATTAAAAAATAAAATGGAATCTTTAAAACATTTATTGCTCATGAAATCACAAAATAGAATTCAATTTATACACATTAAAATAAAAATTCCTTTCATATTTTTAGTAAATTCTAAATGGTAATTGTTTGAAATACGGCAAGAAGAATATTTTAGGAAAATTATAAAATTAAAAACATGTGTAAAAATGAATTTAATAAATAAAGTGGATAATTTTTTAATTTTTTTTGAAAACATTATTAGAAAACATGGTCTTGGATGAAAAACTTGTTTTTTGTTGAAGATGGAAATAAATATAATTTTTCATCAAAATATGTTTTTGACCTATTGAGTACAAAAAGAGTGGAAATGAAGGAAAAAATGTATTCCCAAGAAATAAACATAGTAAAATAAAATTATGGTCTTTATTTTTTAATGAATCATAGGACACTATCATAAAAAACATAACTGTAAACAATCCCAACAAATGGTGAGATTATATCATTATACCCTTACCAATTTGGAACATTTTGACTCATCGGTCCCATTAAAGAATAAAATGTACCTAAACTATTAATTTCATGAAAATAATAATATTAATGATATAATATGTCTAATGGTTAATATATATGCATTACAGAATAAAATAGGTTCATAATATAATTAATGTCTCAAAGAAGGAAAGTTGATAAAAAAATATCTTATCCCTTTCATAACATTTGGACTGTAAATATCAAGATTGAGAGATCCTAAAATGGATATGTAAATCACAATAATTATCCACATATTAATCTTAAAATACACTCATTCAAATTATATACAACACATGAAATAAAAAATTAGTTAATATGGCATGTTTCTTGTAGAATGTAATAGTTTTATGGAAATATATTACCTTATGTCTGGACATCTTTCATACATGTTCAACACTCTAATATAAAAAATATTTTTTTTACAATACATATATTTTTTTAAGAGTTATAGTCAGAAGTAGAGCTTATGACCATTTATTAAAAGAGTGAAAGAAAGTATATAGAAATGGAAAAGGATGTCAAACAACCATAATTACCCTCATTAATCAAAACTAAAAATCATAATATGGAATTTCATTCCCACAATCAGAGTCTCCAACTTCCCACTTAGATTGATATTTTTCTTAATTAAAGGTCTTCTGGTAGTTTGTTTCAACCTTTCTTGACATCTTTGAAGATTATCTAGTTGACATGTTCCTAGTGGTTTGAGAGTAGCCATTGTGGGGCCTTACTGTTAAAGGAACAGAGGAAAAATCCTCTCCATAAGTCATTCTTACCTCACCACTTAAGACAACATCCTTGAAAGAGATAGATCCACCACTTCTGAGACCTATGAATCCATACTTTCCCCCTTCATCATCAGAAACATTTCCCCATTTACAAGTAATGGGAGAAGAATAAAAATGATTATGGACATCATGTTGATAATCAACATTCGGTTGAATGTCATTGTGTTTAGTTCCATCAACCAAATCAGGAACATGAATAAAATTTGGTGTTGATGTTTCGATCTCTTTTCCCTTAAGAGACACTTGAGATATAGGATTCTCCGAAGTCAAAGCATCAGTAGCAATATGAATTGGCTCTTTAGGAGAGTCACTATCCCTAACTGTAGTCTTGGAAAAAGATGATTCTTTCACAGTTTCCTATCGTCAATAAGGGTTAGAGGCGTGGCCTCTCATCCCACACTCCGTACAAGTAGTGTTCTTTCAGCACAGCTCTAAAGAGTGCCCAATAGTCATACATTCAGTACAGTAGAGAGGCTTTTTTCCATATTCAACATCAATTAAAATGTTATCTGAGGGAGTTGAGAGTGTTACCTTTTCAAAAAGAGTGGAGATGAGATCAACTTCCACCAACATCCTAGAAAATTTCCCATATCTGACATCTTCATTTTCCTTATCAAGCTGGATGGGGGACCCTATTGTTATGCCAATGTATTAAAAAATACTCGTATGTCAAAGGACCAGATTGAGCCCATATAGATAAACCCAGTCTTATGAAAAAAAATTTTTGGATTGTGATAAATTATTATCCAAATACCACTCATGTACGTGAAGCAACCCATGTTTTATAAATAGAGAACCAAAGCTCCAAGCATGAAGCTTCAAGTCATCTGATGGAAACAAGAAATGCAAAATATCCTCGACCAAGTGAGATACATTTCCAGCTAGAAAAACCCCAGATCAATGAAATTTAGCTAAACAAATCATCAAGTTTCCAATGCAGTGCACCTTTAGGTAAACCAATGTGATAATTTAAAGAATGTTTACCCATCATAAATCTCTCGGCAATATCAGCGGTGTAAACCTTTACATAAGGAGATGTGGCCTTCGGAAGAATTCTTCCATGATGAGATTCCTTGTAACAAGGTTGTGAACGAGCTTCATTATTTTTATTCCCAAAAATTGAATCCTTCATCACAACTACAAATGACCGTGAACTAAATAGAACATCAATACCAATACCCTTCATCAATTCCCTATGAGAAACCTCATCACCATACTTAGAAAATGATTTCTTCAGAGTCTTCTCTGTTTTGCACGAATCAGAGTACTGTCCACAACGAGCAGAAGAGGAAAAAATTCCCAAACATGTTGAAATCTCAGATATGGGGATCAGAACCTTCAACACATCGTAGCGAGACACATCAGCAGATATGGGTTTCAATGTCGTCATAACATCAAATTCCACTACACGAACTGACTTGGGCCATGGAACTGTTATCGCTAGCAGAATTTTTTCCTTCGATCTGTCGACCTCAGATCTCCTCGGAGCTGGAGCGATGTCTGAAGCGAGATACAGTTAAGGTTGAGCTTCCGCACAAGGCACCTACACAACATGACCTGAAGGAGGGATAATATTGAATCTGAAGTAGTAAAGGATATCCATTTCCAAATAAGAACCCTAGAACCCCAACAGTAGTCATCTCTTGAGAGGAGCGCCTCCCGTTCCGCCTTTCATTCCGCATCCCATTCCGTTATGTCCCCGATAAAAATTGTTTTATTATACATATATTATATAACAATGTGTATATATATATATATTACCATATATTATTTACTTATTACATGTTATTACCTGTTAATTCTTTGTTAAAATTAATTTTTGGGTAACAACTTATTTATTTTCAGGTATATTTTGGTTTCGTATTTTCGGAAATATTATAATGATTATGGAACCTTCATATCTATAATTTTAAAAATGATATAAATTTAATATATATTCATTATATATATAGGTATATATTTATGGAAATCCATAAAACTCATAGATAGAAAATGAATTACAATTTTTATAGAGATGGTAGGTTGTACATACACATGAACATTGTTTCTGTTTTCTCTAATGAATGACAGAATGATTGGTAAACAATATATTATAATTCTAGAAACGTTTTAATGTCTAATATATAGAATTTGTTCATTAAAAGCATCATTATAATCTTTCATTCAAAGTTTGAAAGAATCAAAAGACTTCACGAAGAGGTATTCCAACGTACACACAAGAGAAGTTATCATATCCTCCACTGGATGAAAAGTAAAAAATTAATATGTGATATAATTATTACAGAAGGATAATTATGTTAAAAATATCATGTATATTAATTAATATATTTTTATTACCATATATGTAAATCATAAATGAAAAATAAATCACTACAGTTCAAGAATAGGTATACTTTAATAAAAACGTGTAAAGTTATTAATTTTTACAAGATGTATTTATGTAATCAGTTATATGTTTTACTAAAATTATAGAGGTAAAATAATATCATTAATATAATAAATTATCAATAAACACATAGTAAAATTCAACTATTAGTGGTGGTTATTGAAAAAAATATCATCGGTTTGTGAGGAGGTAGAATGTCGTACAAAATAAGAATTGTGTTTCCGATTTTAGGGAAGGGGAAATGTATATAAGTAATTCTATTAACATAAATAAATATAAATATATGTAAGATAAAAAGTATATAATTTACTAATATTTTCATAGTAATTTAATGAGGTAGAGGAAAATATAAAATAAGGATGCTCAGTTAGGGACATTAGCTATTTTTTAGATAATTTATTTTTGTTTTCACCAAAAGAATTCCTTTATTAGATATTTTATCAAAATAATGATTCTATGACGGGATTAGGGAATTAAGAACGTTTTTGAGAATTTAATGTAAAAATAATGGGTTTTAAAATTGTGAAGAGGTAAAGGGATTGTGTGGCCTTTTGTAAGTGAGGTGGTTTTCACACTTGTGAATTTTAAAATTAAAATGTGTACACATGTTTTTCATATTCTACAAGGCTCCAAAATGGTCCATTATAAAAAATTTAAGATTTAATGTAAAAATATTGGTAGAAAATGTGGTTTGGAAAACTATTGGTTTATTTTAACAGTTTTCTTTTAATTACAACCCCTAGTAAAATCATTTTTCCCTTAACTGTAATAAATTATTTTTACTACTTTTAATATACGTAATGGTACAAAATAAAGTAGAAATTATTAGATAATAAAAATTATTATTATATTTATGGAATCTATTTTCCAAAATTTCATTTACAGAAATTGAAAATTTTTAATTTAAATTTTAATAATACCTACGCAATTAATAAGTAGTTTTCCAAAAAGATACATTCAAAAAGTTAAAAATAATTTTAAAAAAAATTAAAAAATATTGTGATTAAAATGAAAAATATTGTTTTAATAGATATATAATTGAAATAATGGATATTTTAATATTAAAATTATTTTTATGTATTTAAATGTTATAACATAAATGAAAATTTTTAATAAAAATTATTATTTCACTATATATTAAGAAAAACAAATATTCAGAAATTATCAAAAAATAAATTGATGATAATTATAAATTTTTTGTTTGAAAAATTTAGTTTATTTTTCAATTATACTATATGAAAATTGAAAAATAAATTTCAAATTATTTTCACATGATTTGTTAGAAATAATTTTTAGAAGAATAATATTTTAGGTGTAAAATATGATTTTTTTCATATATCATGTATAAGAAATGTAAGATGAACGTGAAAAATATTGTTTAAGTAAATAATATATATTTCCATGAAATAATTCACAAAATATTATTTTATTTATTTTATTAAGGTAATAACATTGTTCACAAAAAAATATTTTTTAGAAATATATTTCATTTTTTAAATAGTTTAAATTTATATATATAATTAATTTTCCAAAAAATAATTTATTTTATATACATGTGTAATCCATATATTTTCATAATTTAGTTCATCATGTTCATATAAAGCTTTCCTACAACTATATGATAACAATAACATTAATTAGTAATATTTTAATAGTACATCATGTTTCATTTAAACTTGGTGTTGCATGTAACGTAATATACTCACTATTTCATGAAACCAAATATTAAATCATTGCTTACTGAAAAAAATATGTGTTTTATGTAACACAATAATTCCAAAATAATAATTTATTTGAAAAGTAAAATTTTTCACAAAAGCTCAACATGTTTCACGGAACCAATTATCCGGCCTAAAACTCATTTTCATGTCTATGAGGGAGAATTATTTACATAGGTTCTATATTAGCATAGTAGAATATAATTTAAAATCACTAAAAAAATATTTAACTTTTTCCAACATGGTATTATATTTTGGTAAATATACATTTTTTGTTGGTAAAACGTTTTACCAACATATATGTCTCTGTTACTAAATTTTTGGTAAAAACTCTGTCAATAAATGTTATTGTGACAGATAAATTTGTTATGTTGCAATTATAATAATACCAACAGATAATATATATATCAGTTAAAATGTTTAGTAACAAATTTATAACAAAATTATCTGTTGTTAATAAAAATATCAATAATTAATATCTATTTATGAATTATTTTTAAATGAAAAATTATGTGACATCATTATAATATCTGATGGCAACACTATACTATATTTATTAAAAATATATATAAAATATATTGATTATAATTATTATATAATAACTATAAAATTAACTTTTATAAGATCTGTAGATGGTATACAGAAACCAAAAAATACGCCCACCAAATCACGATAATTAATTTTTTTTCATGATGTAATTTTATTCAATCCACCAAACCATGGTTACACAAAATCCAATACACAATCAAGGTCCACTGAACATTTTTTTTCACATAAACCCAACAAAATGGAAGAATTGCTCATGCACTAAAATCCACATCCCACAACACTTGGTCCAAACACTTCCAACTTTACACACTGCATCTAAAAAGAAAAACTCCTTAAATATGGTCCTCCGCCAGTGGACCTTTGAGAGTAGGGAACAACAGCGACAAATCTTTGAAATCAAAATGGCTATATAAAAAGTTACATACAAAAAGACTAGCAGAAGGATGGTCCAGAATCTTGTAGAGTCAAATTCACAATCCTTTCACTAGAACCTAAATAAAAAAACACATAAGAATCAAACAAAACCCTTCAAAACAAGATCACAAAATAATAATGAAAACCGTATTAAAATTCTACAAAAAAAATTAAGAATTCCGGGAATCACCTGAACAATAATATCATTGATTACATAGGGGATACATGCTTTGAGTTAACTTAAAATGCTCTTGTTTTCATTAGTAATTCTTCTCAAACCTTCAAATTCCACATTGGAATGTATACCCTTCCATTAAAAGTTTATATGGAAAGAATTGAAAATATCAGAATGAATATAACGATGGTGATGATGTTGTCAGCAACTGAATCCCAGATATCAGAAAGTGTTACATTTATTCATCCTTTTCGAACATGGTATCCTCCAAAAAATAATGTTAAAATAATGTTCTATAAAATAAATTAAATAATAGTTTCCAAAAATACCCTAAACAATTTTGAAACATTTCCACCAAAGCACCTTGACAAAAGAACAATGTAAATAAAAACAAACCGAAGGGCAGATTCGCAAGCAACATTTTGGATTTCTAGTTTTTGAGTTCGCTTCTTCTAGAGAACCTCTTATATAGCACCAACAATAAACCTCTGAGTATGGCCTCTTGGATACAAGACACAACTTAACAGCTTCAACAAAAATATCCTAAAAATTTCAATACAAAACAGATAGCTTAGGTTACATAATCTAATACATTTCTAGAAAATTAAAATAGGAAATGTTTGTATAAACCAAATGCATCCTTGGATTCATAACATGAAAAAAGGTATTTTAAACAAATATCAAAGATAGAAAATTAATTTCTCACCTTCTTATGTTTTCTCATATACATGATAGTCCAGCTATGATTTGAAGGCTTCCAACGGTTATGGAAATACCTCTTGCCTTTTGAATTTGAAAACCAGAATACCAAATTAAACAACAATAAATTCATCACAATGGTAATGTAGAATATAAATAAATAATCTTGGTTTATTAATAATTTATTTTTGAAAAAATCACAATAATGGTCAATGATAAATAAAAACAATGAGAATAAAAGTGTTTGGTTCAATTGGGGGTAGGGAACGGAAGGGGAAGGGTTCAATATAGGGGAGTAGAGGAAAAATAAAGTAACATATCATCTTTTTTTAAGGATTGAGGAGTAAAAATAATATCATATTCTTTTGTTGGTTTAGAGGGGAAGGAAAGATAAAATAAAAACTAATATTTAGGTTTGTAGGGGTATAGAAGGTAAGTTGATTCATGTTTACATATAATTTATATTTGATTACCCTCTCCTTCAAATTAGTAGCTTTCCTTGTTTTTCATTTCCTCTCCTATGAATTTAGGAACCAAATAAAGATTTATCTTTCAGTAACAAAAAATATATACCTTCCCCTTCCTCCATAAAATTTCAACCGGTAGGGAATTTGGATAATAAAATACACTCCATGATGCTCACCATCCCTCCCTCCAATAGAATACAACATCAGATAATTCAATGAAAAAAACATGAACATTCAGAAGTATTGTTAATGGAATATAATACTTGAGAATAGAATATGAAAAATTGAATACCCCTGTCAGGGTATGTCTTTTCTTACTGAAGTGGAAAAGTTCAGTCCTGGGATAAAAATATAATAACAAAAAATTCATGAAATCAAACAATTGGTGGTGAACAGAAAAATTATCATAAGGTAAAAAAACATTCTTGGTTTTATCATCAATGCTTGTGCAATGGTATATAATTCCTGAGAAAAATCTATTTAGCATTTGATATGTCAATCTTCTGACAAATACCCCTAATATGATTAATAGCAACCTTGATGAATTCTCTAAATCAATGGTATATCATTGTTGAGAAAAATCTATTAATCATTTCATATGTCAATCTTCGAAAAAATACCCTTAATATTATTAATAGCAGCCTTTCAATCTTCTATGAATCAATTTCATGGTTGAAATATGAAACCCATGGAAATTTCTATAAAGTAAGTTTTTGTTTTCAGGATCCACTTCAACATACAGTTCAACACTTTAGTAGTGATCAATTGATAAAATATCATAACTTTTTTCCCACCCAAGTTCAATTTAGAAACCCAATTTTACAGAAAGAGAAAAAAATGTAAAAGTATTTATCTTGAGAACTTTTAACTTTTTTAGATGAAAAAAATTCATTTTTAATCAGCCGGAGATCCTTTTGCAAACCTCCAATTAAGAAATTCAGACCGAACATGATTAATGGTGATTAAATATAACCATGAATGAAACAAATTATGCATTTTCAGCTACCTATTGAAATAACTATTGATGATGATGAAAGTATGTACATTGAATAGTATGTATGTCTACCTATCATTTATTAACCCCCTTAGTAAACCCTACATAACCCATCACTGCTATGTGAACGACACTTTAATCCACCAACATGCTATAGACATTTCTGAATGTACTTCCTGGGATTACCCGAATCACATATGCCTAGACTAATGTACAATGATGGTTTCAGTAATGTTATCATAAAAAAACTAAAATGCACAATGAAGAGTGATTATTCTTGTAGTGGAGGTAGTGATACAAGCATTGATGTCACTAGAAAACAACAATATTTACAGTAAATGGATTTTCAACGTGCACCATAATAACATGATGTGATACTAGGGAATAAATGTTTAGTATACCTTCAAGAAATCATGATGGATGAAAAAGGATCAAAAGATAATATAATATAGGAATAGGGTTCCATTTGAAAACACTTATCAAAAACTTCTTATTTCCCCATCGCTTATGATAAATTCTTCTATACGACCACTTCAAAATTTATTATTAAAAAAGTTTTTTTCCACCACCTATCTATAGGATTTTATTCTGAAATTTAGGTGTAATTTTTTTTTGAAAGATAGAGAAAGTACTAATATGTAGAGAGTGTTGTGAGCAGTTTTAAATAAGCGTGAGCTGAAGAATTCCGGACCCAGTTAAATTAAGAAAATCTATGTGTGGTATAATTTATGAGAATTCAAAACTAAGTTAGAAATTGTAATTAGGAACAAGCATTGATACCTGGTCAGCCTACATGGCTGCTCACTACATATAAATAACAATATAATTTCAAACAAATATTTCTATGTAACGTAAGTAATCTGTCTCAAGAATAGAAAACAAGAACCAAAATATCTATCTAAAGCCAACAAAATATGTCATTGTTAAAAAAATTAAAATAATAAATCACTACTAGATAGAATTACACAGAATTAGAATAGGTTCTGATCAAGGAAATGGAAATTTAAAATTAGAAAAGTAAAATCCAAATTCAATAAGCAATAAATAAAAATAAATAAAAAGAAGAATAAACCCTAATTACATTCTAAAAACCGAGTCATGGAAATGAATTAATCTTTTGAGATTTAAGATGTTTACCTTTGATACTGATTATCCTGTATGTAAATATCTTGAATTTAGAAGTAATAGAGTGCCAAATTCGACACCACATTTCTGACAGTAAAGGTATATCTTGCTAGAGACATGAAATAGATATAAAACAGGGGAACGCGATTGTAGTGCTAGAACCTCATATGGGACGTAGGGTAGGTGGCGACTATTCGGGATGGAAGATTGGAATACCGATACATGTGAGGATATTGAAGAGACATGGAGGCAAGGACGACATAGGAGGATATCCTCTTCGGGTAAATTAGGGCTGATGTGGCGGGGCGGGAATAATTATTATTTTTAACGTATTTTTCTGTAATATAATTATAAGTTGTTTATATATCAATAAATATTATTATGTTATTAAATAATTAATATTTTTTTGATGAATAATTATATATTTTTATTGAAAATTGATATGTTTATACTAAATAATAAATATAAATAAATATTTATTTAATCGTAGATAAAATGTTTTTTGGATATTTTATTATAGTATATATTTATAATGGTAAAATATTTTTTGGTAATAATAATTGTTAAAAATAAATATTTTTATTGGTAAAAAATGTTTGTATTAGTAAAATAAAACAACAGATTTAATTTTCAATAAAATATTTCTTTGGTATTGATCAATTAATACCAACGAATGTGTTTTTTGGTAAAAATAATTGTTAGTGGCTGAAAATAATACCATTAAAATATAATATCTGTTGGAATTACTCGTTTTTACAAACATATATTTTATCTGACACTAAAAATCTATTGGTACAAGTCATTTTTTTTGTAGCGAATGTAATTTACCATGGTAACTATTCACCTAATTTGGGATTTTGAGACATGTATTGTGCCTTTGGGCCACTGGTCCTATAGACCACCAATAACCCTTTAGGCCATAGGTCCCCAAGGCCGTGAAATATCCATTAGTTCATAAGGTCTCTAGATTATATAAAGAACTTCATGTGTCATGTGGGTGTTGGTGGTATGGATAGTCTGAATCTAGTAGGTCAATTGAAGGAGTAGTTGTAAGGACATGATATTTTCCTATATAATGTCCATAAATATATAATATATTAATTTTCATGTTTCACACACTATACCGAACTGAATCGATAATAGGAATATTGGATTCATTTTATTTATAATAATAGAAAATAATAAAAACTTCTAGTAGATAAATTTATTTTAACAAACCAAAACCTTATACATTTAAATGAAAATGAATAAATGATATATAATATTAAAATTAATTATTAATTTTAAAAGATATTTTTTAAAATTATTATATATTTTATTCATATATTATAATTATCTAATGTTAAATGATTATATATAACATTATAGTCTATGATAAAATATAAAATCATTCAATTAATGTGATAATTATGTGAAATAATAATAATAACACTTAAATGATTAAAAAATCATTTAAAATAATCATTTTTTATTTTATTTTTTACTTTTCAATTATAAATATATCATGAACGTCATATATAGACATTAATTCCATCAATATAACTAGTTTTGATATATAGTGACTTGAAACAAATTATATCAGTTCATGAGGCGGTAGTTCGTCGTAGAAACGAAGGATAACTTTCTGTCCCATTTGAATGAAGTGGATATGGATTTAGGTGAGGATATTAACATAATAAATTCTCAATTTATATAAGTAAATTTATTTATTATTTAAAAAAATGTGAATAGTATTTTAAGGATGTGTAAGAAGAAATAAAATAGAAATACTTGATTAACAACAATACCTCTTCTGCATATAGGCATAACATAATCATTAGTAGAACACTTGGATTATAGGAAGGTATATGGAAAGATAGTTTTTAATCCAAATATGTTTTGATGTGTTATAAATAATGAATAATAGGTTCTCTTTTATAAAAGGGGTTAGGGGCACACTTGGAATTTCTCAAAATTTTAAAATAATATAAATTAATTTTATATTTTAAAAGGTTCAAAACTGTTTTATTTCAAATATATGATATTTATGGGTAAAAATTATTTCATCCAATGAATATCATATATATTTTTATAGTTTTCTAATCCATATATTTTGAATTTAACCCTTAGTTTTCCTCTCTAACTCTTACTGTGATAACATGTGTGTTTAATCTTTATGTATAAATATAGTATCTATAAAATTCCCAAAGAACCCTAAATATATCATTATTGAAATTTAAAACCTTATAAAAATATGTTGGACAAATTTTATATTATTTTGGATTTTATATCATTTAAAAAAATATTATTTATTTTAAAATATCATTAATGTCAATTTGAACTATATTCTATTCTTGGATTTTTAAAATTATCATAAAAGGGATTAATTATAAAAAAAATTACTCTAAAACATCACTAAAATGTCAAATTATCTTTTAAAATTTCGATATGGAATTAATTATTTAAAATTATATTTATTTTAATATTCATTTTATAATTTATTTTTCATCTCCATTAATTTAAAAATTATTGCATCGTCATGGTGTAATCCAAAAGGTTAATATTTATTTCCAAAAAATTAAAAATGAATTCCCATGATACAGATAAAAATTATATATTTCAAAATCCAATTTATAGTCTAACATATAACCTATATATATAAATATTAAAAAATTCACTTGTTAAAAAAAAGTATCAAAACATTGAATTTTCTTTGAATAAAGTACGATAAATGGATTAAAGTCATCAAAGTGGCTCCCAGAGTTCATAAAATCATCTCAAGGATTATGTTAGTTGAAAACGACTCATCCAATTATATTAGTACGTGTTTTAGGAATATTTTATAATATTATTAATATTATTTTTACCCTTAATTATCTGATTGACCCTAAACTATGGTAATAAAAATTACCAAAATTACTATGCATATTGTCAAAAAATAAAGTGGGACAATTTAATTAATTTTGACATTATGATTCCAAATATATAATTCATTTTTTTTAAATTAAAACACTACATCAAAAAAATTATTTAACATTACTCATGTTGTCAAAATGAGAAAACATGTCTTCAAAGTGAAAACGTTCAAAATTGTGAAAATTTTTTATGTCCAAATTCATTGTAAAATATCTTAAAATTACCTAAATTGATTTAAATGATATTTTATTGATCTAATTATTCTTTAAAATGAATCAAAAATATAATTTTACTATATAAAAATATTTTTCAAAATTGATGTTTTCAATTAAAATCCAGTATTTTAACTATTCATAAAAACATGAAACTTACCATAAAAATATCAAAAAAATCTACCAAAGTAAATTTTGATATTAAAAATTCAAATTATAAGTTTATTTTATCAATTATAATTTATATAATATTATGAAAACTCTATTTAAAATAAGTATATTGTCAAAAGGTGGAAAATGGCCTTCTTAGAAAAAAAACATCATTTATAAGTTAAATTGGATTTGTTCATATATGATGTCTACAGAACAGATAGGATGAATGTTAAGTATTTTTTATATAAAATCAATTAATATAATCCCACAAGGGTTATTTATTATTTATTATTATAAAATACACTTTGGTACATTTAAATAGTTTTTTAAAAATATTTTCCTTTAATTTTAAAAGATGATTTAATTTTCATTTAAAATTAATTAGTCATAGAATAAATTCATTTTATATAAATTTTTAAACAATATTTTTCATAATTCACTTAATCATGTTCATACCCCATATTCTAATGTCTAGGTTATAATAGTAATATTTAATTAATAATATATGTTTTTTCTTTTAAGCTCGATGTGGTGTATCATTAACTCAATCCACAAAATTGTTTCCTTTTAAATATTCAGAATGTTACATTCTCCACTATTTATTAAATTTTAGAATCCCAATTTTTACTTGGTATTTTTAATAAGTTTTTGACTATTCATATTACATTTATTGAAATCCAATATCTAAAAGTGATTAATAAAACTTCCACTTTAAAAGAATGAATGGGAAGTAGAAGGTCACCTATGATGACACGTATAATGTTTCCATGCAGAAAAACATGGACATAGATGATAAAACTAACTCTCAAGGACTGATTAAGAGTGATAGAGAACATGATCATTAGAAATTTAATCATCACAAAACCATAAATATGTGATGGGTAAAAAGGGCATTGATAAATATAAATAGATATCATTTTTGTTTAAAATTACTTTTCACAGAGATGAGGTGTTATTTTACTCTATGGAATATGAACATAAGGAAATATAATTACTTGAAAAGTATAGTTTCATCCATTAAGCAATCTCCACTACAAACTCATTTTTTCTCCAAATGATGAGTATTTAATATGAATTTCCAGGCCTAAAACACTAGAATCATCTTCTAAAGAATAAAATAATCCATAACAGATTATTTATTTCTACTATCTTGAAACATTAACCAAAAATAAAATGGGTGGGATAAGATAACATAATTCTAAATTTTAATAAACCCTCAAAAGAATAAAAAAATATTTTTAATCTCTAAAATTATATATTAACACCCAATGTTCAACATATATCATTCGATAAATAACTGTCCATAAAATACCTCAGAAATATTATAAACTAAAATTGAAACCCAAAATTCATAAATATTTGATCATATGGTCTTCCATGATAAATTTTATCATTTATATCTAACTAAATTCAATCACTTTTAATTCCTCATACCAAAAACATATTTTCCTAAATTACATAATCATCATTATATACTAACCATTTTCCACAAATAACTTGAATTATCATAAAAACGTAATTAAATAATATATTAATCCAAAATATAATTCAAATATTATTAATTAAATAAAATCATATGGTATTCTATTTACCATGATAAAATATGGTTCCCAAAATTGTGAATAACTTTTAAAATAACATTAATAACGTAATAACAAAAAAAGCATCCATTATTATGGTGATCTATAAAACATAGTTTCTATAAATGTAATAAACCATAATAACATAAAAAATTAATGGATCCAAAAATACCTTTATTCCTCGTAATATTTCATAATATAAATGTCACGACTTGCCTTCACTAATATGAGGGAAGGGACAGAAAACTACCAGACCCCTCCTTCCACAAGTTGAAGGAGAGAAAATGACCCATGAGTCCCACCTCCAATAGGCCCTGGAATGGTGAATAACACCAAGGGTATATAATCACAAATAATATGGAAGGAATTACCCATTTTATTTAGTAGGATAGGGAGATACAATGGTAAAAACCAAAAAACTTCAAAACTAAAGGTAAATGTATATCCAAAACCCATTCCCATATGCTTGTTCAAAGATAAACCGATACAAGTACAATTAAAATCCAAAGGGAAAGTACCGAAAGAATGAAAACAACAACCAAAATTGGCTCCACGTCCGAGAAAGTACGATTCCGAATGGTCCCCAAATTCCTCCTGGAAACCTGAAAGTAGTTGTATATACGTAGGGTGATTACATAGGTATACTCAATAGGGAAAACCAAAATCTCCAACGCACTTGTGTGGAGGAATTCTAATGAACCATGAGAAAAAGGAGGTAACCAAAGCACCTAACAAGGAAACTATCCACCCAACCTCACCAAGGAACATGCCCCAAATAATGAAAGTCAGATAACATAATAGTAATATCATGTCGATGTTTGGGTACCCCGAACCACTTCCCACTGGCTATTGAAGACATCCTACGCATCATACCTCCCCCACTATTCTCACTACAGTCCCACTACCTCCCCAACAACAACCTTCTGGGTCACCATAACCACACATCCCACCCACAAAAACCTGGGCCACCACAACCATACATCCCACTCGCAGACACCTTGGCCACTATAATCATACGTAACCATGCCCGTAGACACCTGGTCTATAACAACCACCACCTCACCTGAAGACACCTAGACCACATCCCGAATACACTTGGGAATCAAAACCCACCCGCACACACCTCGACCGACCACCACAACCACACTTCCTGAAGAATCTTAGGCTATAATGGACCTCATTCCATCACATCCTACGCGAAGAGTCTTGTCCTATCAGGTAGAGGGATCGGAGAGGATCTAATAACCAAAAACCAAATAATATGTTGGGAAAACACCATCCCCCATGAAATGGGGGGGTTCAGCATGAAGTGATCAACTTGGGTGCTGTGTGAATAAAAAACACAAAACTAAATTTATATGTAAAGGTAAATAAGAACTCAACCCATCCTAAGGGTTTCAAAACCATCCCATACAAAAACAATCTTTTTATTATTCATTCATACAAAATCATAACAACCACAACCAAATCACAATTAATTCCTAGAAAACAATTCCCCACTGAACCCATTCTTGTTATCATAATCAAGTGATAACATTTAAATAATTATTCAATACTGGGAAACTAACAGGCATAACCACAATCCAAGGGAAGAATAAAAACCAATAAGTAATTTAATCATTCACATCTGGTTCTCTTGAAAAGTCACAATAACAAAATAGATTCGTGAGATCACTCGACGTACTCGAACCAAACCAACCCCAACATATGGACCCTCATAGCCTCAGGTCCACAACAAAAAATGAAACAATAGGGGATCCCATCCCCATCAATTTCGCCCAATGAGGCATCAAACAGAACAACCATACACATCACCAGGACAGGGAAATGGATTTCTCAGATTTAATCACACAATTCATTAAGTTCCTTATTTCTGTTTGGTTAACCAGGGTGATCATATAGGTATTATTGTACCTTTTTCATCCATTTAATCAACCTAGTTTATGTGATTAACATGTTTCTATGTTACAGTAATTCAAATATCGGATTATCCAGGAAACAGAGGTTCATTAGTTCTCAAGAAATGACCACTAGCAGCTATGATTTTCAGTGGACGTAAGCTCATATAATTCACAACATATAAGCAAAGATAAAAGAGTACAACAGCATTATCAAACAAAACCCTTCATTCTTTAAAAAATATTATTATCTTCATTAAGATTTGTTTTCATCCATCCATGAAGGGACATTATCATACCCACCCCACATGTTACAAAGTAAAGCGAGATGAAGGATAACCCTACCTAAAAGATCAATGATCGAAGTTTTCTTCCTGGCACCAAGAACATGGGATGTGTGACTGGAAGGGGAAGAACTCCAAGGAATCCAAGAGTGAGATGAAAAGGCTCCAGCATGGTTGCATAACTAGCCTTGGGAAGAGGGACTTCAAACACACTACAGAAAGGAAAAGATACCAGCTAAGAAGAAGAAAGAAACTTCGTTCAATATAAGGCCAGATCGTGGAGTTATAGGATATGAAATCTTGAATGGTTTGAAAGGAGTATTGTGTTTTCTACATGTTGTTGGATGGTTACACATGATAGAAATAATTTTTATTTGATAATTCTCTTTGGAGAGGTGGTGATAATGGTTGTGAGTTAAATGGTTTCCTTTAAACTGATTAAAATGCGTAACAGGGGTGGAATTGGAAATTACGAGGGAAAGGGGTGATTGTAACAACCTGATATTTTTAGTAATATTTATTTCTTAAATTTGGGTTTTATTTTATACTAAAAAACTATATTCTTTAATTATTTAAGTGATTATAATTAAAAGATATCGTTGGGTTTGGATTGTTATATGATCGTTGGCCAATATGACTATTGGAAACTAAACTCTTAATGTTATAATTATTTTTTATAAATAAAAATGATCTTTGTTAATTAATATAGAATGAAGAGTCCATAGCCTCATCCAGTAGACTCGGGCTATACAAAGCCCATCTGTCAGAGCTTGGGAAGGTGGTTGCATCACTAGGATTTGCTTTTGACCAAGCCCTAGTTGAACTCCAACATGTAAAGCTTGAACGGAATCGCCTATGGGTTATGTTCAAGATGAAAAAAATCACCACTCGAGAAATTTTGTCTGAGATGCCCCAAGATTCTGTCACCATAGCACAACTTACACTTAGGTCCTATAAAGGTGTTATAAGGGGCTGTGTAATGAGACCTTAGTTACATTGTGTAATATTTTTGTATAAATAAAAATTTTATTTCTTATTATGTTAAATTTGTGGAATAAAAATATTAAAATAAATATAGGATGAATTTATAGAAGTTCCATTTTATTAGTGAATTTTGAAAAAATGGTATTTTAAAATATTTTTTATACATTTTATAATTAATAATGTGAAATTATTTTCAAGAAATGGTCTTCTACAGTTGTGATGAGTAAGAAATTTAGAGTCTAATAAGATCAAAATAATTTTTATTGAATAGTAATATCTGAATATTAACATACCCTTATGAATTGTAATGAATAGTAATGAATAGTAAATCAGCCGAAAAAATAGAAACATCAATCATGAATATATAAATATAATTTAGACATCTTAATAGTGAAAAAATAATAATAGTATATGTTTTGGTATTTTTGTTGGTCATAAATATTTTATTTACAATTTTATAATTAATTTAATATTTTCAAATGGAAATTTATATTAATAAAATGTAATAATAAATTGTTACATTATTTTTTTATGGTTATACAATAATTTTATGGGACCTTGATTACTTTATCAAGGTGTAACATAACAAGTTGTAGTTTTAGAGTTGTTTTCTTTGAATAAATAATAATTTTATTTAAAAATTAAATTAAAAATATTTAAAAAATTATATTCAAAAAATTAAGTTATTTTTTGAATTCAGAGCATTGATATTAGGTTATGGTGGATTTATAATAATTTTATAAAATGATTTGTTTTTTAGTGAATAGTAAAAATGCAGTTTTGAGTTTCGGTGTGATTAATGACATCATTAATGATGTAATGATGATGTAATAAATAGGGTCGACTTTTTAATAGTAAGATATGTTATGTGGTGTCCAAAGTGTCCAATTCCATGGGAAAATACCATGGGCAAGCCCATGCTTTTGAAAATGCCAACGATGAGGGGTCCCTTGGAAATTAATTAAATATTCCCTCATTCCTTTAATTACAAAATCCTCCTCAACGAATATCTTATCTCTTTACCTCCAAAATAGTCTTCTCATGGTACCCTCAAGCCCCAAAGGTCCCAACCTTTGATATTTCTAATTCACTCTTAAAGGTATGGGAACCTTTCACCCGCCTCTTTTAGTCATGATTTTCTTTTATGTTATATCTTCTAGTTTCCATCTTATTATGTGGAGGTATTTTATTCTATATCCTTACTACATTACATTAAATGTTAAATTTATGAGATAAACTTTCTTCTCTCATCAAATTAATTTTCTGAATTATAAGTGATGTTGTTAGGCAACTAAATTTTCGTAAAAGAAATCGCATTTTCTCTTTCCTTTCATGTTTCCTTTTCATGTGGTATGTCATAAAAATGTACACACCATGATCTTATTTTTTTATCTACCTATACTAAAAAATGATTCATTTATTGATTGGAGACCCTTTCCTCCTCTCTTTTATTTATTTTCTAAAACCATGTTATATAGCCGTTATGCTGCAGAAATCTCGTCTCAAAATTTCTCTCTCTTTATCTCATGAAATTCTCTTTTTTTGTTTATGTGAATACACAAAAATACTTCTTTTATATGTTTGTTCATAAATACAATAAAAATGATATATTTAATTCTTCAATTGACATACATATAGACCTCACTCTATTTTCATGGGTTATAAATAACATAATGATCTTATTTTCAATTACTTTTTAAAACGTCGCGATTTTGAAATGAAACCCATTTCTTTTATTCACTATGTGTTATTTATGAAATTTATTATTATGATCAATGTAACTCGCATGAAAATAAATAAATATTAATTGTGTATCCTAATAGTGGTCTAATGCATTGGGTAAAGAATTTAATCTCTAGAGATGATAAGTTTCACGATATGTTGGTGAATAACCTTGGTAATTTTTATAAAACATTGGGGATAAACCTTGGTTATATGTTCATGAATGTCTAAATTAAATGTTGTAGAAACATTTTCAAGATATTATTAAATTTATTATTTCTATTATATTCCTCTTTATCATTCCCATATGATATCTCTCATATTCTTATTGATATCACTCAAGATCACATGTAAACTGTTTCACTTGCTGTCCTTACTGGGCCTTTTGCTCACCCATTCCTTTGTTGTATGTCTCCTGGATATGAGATGTAGTAATTCTTCTTTGTATTAACCTATGATGAATACTTACAAGTGGTTTAGAAGAAATTTTTATGTTTTTTTCATGTACTATGTTCCTGATTTCCAAGACACTAGACTTTAAAAATCCTATGTTTGTAAAATTTAATGAAAAGTTATGTTATAAAAATGAGGGATGACATAGTTGGTATCAAAGGATAGTTTAGTTATTTATTGAAATTAGTCTATCAAAAACATTAGGATGAACCATATATAAATGTTTAAATATCAGAAAACTTCCTTGTATTTTGTTGAAATATTAAGTAAGTGGTTTTAGAACAAATAAATCCATGTCTAGATACAAACAAGTGGATGTGTCTCCGGAACAGATGTACCGAGGAGTGAAAACTCCAACAAGGAGTATCGGTCTTGATCCACGGTATCCTAGTACACGACAATTGGCAATGCTGCACTCCTGGTTTGACACTCCCTGGGGATATATTTGGTTAATCATAAGCTTTTAAAGAATAATTATGAAAGATTTATAGCGAAATGTAATTTTTTAATCATGACTTTTTAAGAGATAAAATCATTTATAGTTAGAAGATTTATAAATGAAATAAGTTTCTCACTAAGGTTTTATTCTTTTAGTAAATGGCAGGAAATAGGAGGAACCATGAAAATGGTGACTGTAATGGACCAAGCACTGACAACCCTTGGATGGAAGTTGGAATAGAGAGTTTCATGTGAATGATGAACAAATTGAATCATGTTATAGGAAATAACTTGAATCAAGTTTAGATACAGATATCACCGTTACGGGAACGACATTATATTGAGTCATTTATGAATCAATGACCACAAAAATTTAGTGGATCTACTAACCAATTGATTTTTGAATAGTGGATCAACACTATTGAAAATAGCTTTTCTGTTCTCCACTGTTCGTTACAAGAGAAGGTCACCCTGGCTATATATCTCTTAGAGGGAGTAGAAGATCAGTGGTGGGAACTTATAAAAAACACGAGTCCAAGAGTGGAGGTTGAATCTATGGAGTGGGAGGAGTTTGGAGGGATCCTTTTTAGTAATTTTTTCCCTCGTTCCATGAGAAAAAGAATGGAGAAGAAGTTTCTCGAGCTAACGTGGAAGGAGAATGAATCCGTGGGAAGCTACAAGATCAATATCAAAAGGCTTTCATGTTACACTTCTAGATTTTTCATGGATCCAAATAGTAAAGATTATAGATTCTTCGGTGGATGGAGACCTCATCTGTGGAAGAATCTAGCCAATCGAGACTACGATAGCTATGAGGAGATCGTTCAGAGTGCGATGAAAGTCAAGCTGGTGTTTAGTGAGACTTAGTGGTCTCATAAATCCAATTAAAAGAATGGATATATAGAGCCAAGATTAGAGAGGATATTCGATCAGGGAAGAGAAGGAAATCATGTACAACATCCCACATGTAATAAATGTGGGAAGAATAATTTGGGGAACTACCTTCTTGGGAGAGGGAAGTGCTACAAGTGTGGAAGAGATGGACATATTTCACGGAATTGTCATAGTGAGGTGAAACCTCAACCTCCCAACACTAATGACAAGGGTAATATGGTTTAGTCCGTACCTAATGTCTAATGCAATAAGTGTATAAATCTTGGGAACTTTTCCAATCACTGTCTAAATCTGAGGGCAGTGGAGGGGAATCACCATCATCCTCATAAATAGCCAAGGGAACAATGTCGTACTTTTGCAATCACTATGGCTGAAGTTGAAGAGCCAAATGATGTGGTGGTAGGTACTCTTGTTGTTCTCTCAAAGCAAGAAATTACTTTTTTTGATTATGGTTCTATGCATTCCTTTATTTCCTCTATGTTTCCAAAGAATTTAGAATCAACCCCCAAATTTCTAATAGTATAGTCATCAATGAAGACTCATGGGGGGATTATCCAAGCATCATCAGTGTTTAGAAACTCTGGTATTTAATTTAGTGAGCACAATATTATCATAAATCGGGTAGTCATTCCCATGCTTGAATTCGACATTATACTCAGGATGGACTGGAACTCAAAGTATAATTCTAAGATCAAATGCAGAAGAAAGGAAATATCAGTAGTTTTGAATCAAAAACCTATAGTTATCTTCCAAGGAGAGGTATCTCAACCTAGTCATTTTCTAGAATAATCTTCTATATCCTTCTTTATGGAGTTGATCGGTGAAGAAGAAGAATGAAATGAGAGTTTAAGGATAGAAAAGTTCCTTAACATCCAATAATATATTGATGTATTTCTTAAGGAGTTACTCGGACCTCCTCCAAAAAGAGAGGTAGAGTTCTCTATTGAACTCATACCTGGATCTCATTCGATATCAAAGACCTCCTATAGGATGTAAAATGTGGATATCGAGGAATTAAAGAAGAAACTATAAGATCTTTTGGAGAAGGGGTTTATCCATCCAAGTGTGTCTCCATGGGGAGAACTTGTTCTCTTTGTGAAGAAGAAGTATGGATCAATGCAGCTATGCATTGATTATAAAGAACTAAATGGGATCACAATGAAGAACAAATACCCTCTTCCAATAATATATGTATTATTTTACCAACTTCATGGGGCTCAATTATTCTCTATGATTGATCTTTGTTCTAGTTATCATCAATTATGTTTGAATAAAGAAGATATTCCAACAACTACCTTCTGATCAAGATATGGTCATTATGAGTTTGTTTTTATGCCCTTAGGACTGACTAATACACCTGATATTTTTAAGAATTTTATGAATGGTATCTTTAGGGAATACCTTGATAACATTGTGGTATTTTTTATTGACGGTATTCTGATATATTCAAAATGTATCAAGTAGCATGAGGACTATCTAAGGGTTATTTTTTAAACTCTATGGAAGGAGAGGATTTTTGGGAAGTTCAAAAAATGTGAATTATGGTTACAACAAGTTTCTTTCTTGGGGCACATTGTGACCAATGAAGGAATCATAGTTGACCCTGTAAAGACTAAAGTTGCTGAGGAGTGGCCTCAACCTACAACAATAACATAGATTCGTATTTTACTTGGTTTAGTGGGATATTATAAGAGGTTTTTGAAAAACTTATCATGACTTTCTAATCTATTAACCAAGTTAACTTGAAAAGGGGTCAAGTTCATATGGAAAAAAAAGTGTTAGGAAATTTTCCAAGAGCTGAAGAAGAGATTATTTACTCCTCCTATGTTAACTTTGACCTCATGTGGAGAAGGATTCATTATTTTTAGTGATGAATATATGAAAGGGAATGGGTGTGTCCTCATGAAAAATGACCAATTCATTGCTTATGCATCTTGATAGTTGATGAATCATGAGAAGAAATATCTTATGCATGATCTCGAACTAGTTGCGGTCATTTTTTCTCTAAAGATATGGAGGCACTATCTTTATGGAGAGAAATGTGATATATGTATAGACCATTAATGTTTGATGTATATTTTCATCCAAAAGGAATTGAAAATGAGGCAGAGACGATGGTTGGAACTTATCCAAGTCTCTGATTGTTCAATTCATTTTCATCCCAGAAGAGGAAACAATTTCACTGATGCATTACACAGGAAATACCCAACTATTCTATCCCTGATGTGGATTCAATGATATCCCTTGATCAATGACCTAGTAAATTTGGACATGTGAATTATAAGGTAATGGACATCATCAACACTAACCCAAAAGATTTCTCAACCGTCATTACTAGAGATGATCAACAAAGATAATAAAGAATATCTTTTGTTACAGGAGATGTTTGAGACTGTGAAGGATGTAAAGTTTCTTGAGTTCAATATTGATGAAGAAGGTGTAATGAAATTTTGTACAAGATTATGTGATCCATCTATTCTAGAAATAAAGAAAGAGCTAATGGATGAAGCTTGTAGCTATACTTTCTCTATAAATCATGAAAGTAGAAATAATTATAGGAACCTTTGTGATCATTATTGGTCGGATAATATGAAAATGGAGATTACTGACTACCCTTCAAGGTGCCTAGTATGTCAGAAAGTGATGGCAGAGTGAAAACTTTTTAAAGGGGTATTGCAACCACTACCCATACCAGCATGGAAGTGGGACAATGTCACAATGGACTTTTTCACTGGTCTACTGAGAACATCCAAATTAAACAATGTGATATAGGTTATTGTGGACCATCTCACCAAGACTACTTATTTTATCTCTATTTGGGAATATTTCTCTCTTGATGAACTTGCTTGGATATACATGAAGAAGTGGTAAGGCTGAATGGAGTTCCACTTTCTATCGTATATGATCGTGATCCAAGGTTCACATCGAAGTTATGGAGAAGTCTTCAACATGTTTTGAGCACTGAATTGAATTTTAGTACGGCCTATCACCCCCAAACTGATGGCCAATCTAGAAGGACTATTCAAACACTCTAGGACATTATGAGAACATGCTCAATGGAATTTAAAGGTGGATGGGATCAACATCTCCCTTTAGTTGAGTTCCCTTACAATAATAGCTTCCACTTGAGCATTCAAATGGAACCCTATGAAGCTCTATATCGAAGCGATGTTGAAATCCTAATTGTTGGGATGAAGCTAGTGAGGGAAAGCTTCTTGGGCCTGATCTTATAAAAGAGATGATAGAAAAAGTCCACACCATCCTGCAACATATTAAGGCTGCTCAGAGTCAGCAAAAGAGCTATATTGAAAACCATCGAAGGGACTTGGAGTTTGATGCTGGTGAGAAGGTCTTTCTTCAAATTTCACCTTGGAAGAGATTCATGAGGTTTGGGAAGAAATGCAAGCTCATCCCTAAGTACATTGGCCCCTATGAAATCCTTGATCATGTATGAGCAGTGACCTATCGGCTTGAACTCCCTCCAAATATAGCACAAGTTCACTATGTTTTCCATGTATCCCTCTTGAGTAAGTACATACCTGACCCTTCATATATACTAAATCCAGATGTGGTACAACTAGAACACGACCTCTCTTATAAGGAGAAGCTGGTGGAGATCTTAGGTCATAGAGACAGGTTCTACGCAACAAGCCTACCCACCATTTTAAGGTCTTGTGGAGGAACCACTAATATAAAGAAGCCATGTCGGAACCATAGGACTCTATGAGGCATACGTACCCCTATATTTTCTCTTTTGAGGGTACAAGGTAAAATTTCGAGGGAGAAATTTCTTAAGGGGGGAAAAATGTAACGAACTGATGTTTTTAATAATATTTATTTCCTAAATTTTTGTGTTATTTTATACTCAAGAAAACTATGTCCTTTAATTAATGAAGTGTGTATAATTAAATGATATCATTAGGTTTTGACTGTTATATGACCGTTGGTGAATATGACTATTGGAATCTAAAATCTTAACATTACAATTATTGTTTATAAATATAAGTGATCATGTTTACTTAATATAGAAAGAAGAGTCAATGAACTCATATAATAGACTCGGGCCAGAAGAAGCCCATCTCTCAGAGCTTGGGAAGGAGGTTGCATCACTGGGATTTTCTCTAGGCCAAGCCCAAGCCGAACTCTAACATTTAAAGATTGAACAGAATATCCTATAGAAAAGTTTAAGCTGATAAAAATCACCACTTGGGCAATATTTTCTGAGCCGCCCCAAGATATATCACCAAAGTTCACCTTACACTTCGGTCTGATGCAGGTGTTATAATGGGCTATGTAATGGGACCTTAGTTTCATTGTGTAATCATTTTGTACAAGTAAAAATTTTATTTCATATTATTTTAAATATGTGGATTTCAAATGTTAAAATAAATATAGGATTAATTTATAGAAGTTCCATATTATTGGTTAATTTCAGAAAAGGGGTATATTAAAATATTTTTGTATACAGTAAATAATTAATAATGTGAAATGATTTTCAAAAAATGGCCTTCTACAGCTATGATGAGTAAGAAATTTATAGTCTAATAAGATCAACATAATTATTAGTGAATAGTAAAATATGTATACTAACACACACTTATGAATAGTAATGAATAGTATATCAGCCAAAAAAATAGAAACATTACCCATAAATTTATAAATATAATTTAGACATCTTAAAAGTGAAAAAATTGTCATAGTATTAGTTTTGGTATTTTTGTAGGTCATAAATATTTTATTTACAATTTTATGATTAATTTAATAATTTAAAATGGAAATTTATTTTCATAAAATGTAATCATAAATTGTTAATTTTTTTCTTATAGTGATACGATAATTTTATGGGACCTTGATTAGTTTTTCCAGGTGATACAAAACAAGATATAGTTTTAGAGTTGTTTTTTAATAAATAATGATTTTACTTAAAAATTAAATTAGAAATATTAAGAAAATTATTTTCATAAAATGGATTTCATTTTTATATTCTGATCATCGATATTAGGTTATGGAGAATTTATAGGATTTCTATAAAAAAAATCAGTGAATAGCATAAATAGAGTTTTGAGTTTTAGTGTAATTAATGACAACATTAATGATGTAATAATTATGTAATAATTCAGATAAACTTATGAATAGTTAGATATGTTATGATTTGTCTCAAGTGGACAAAACCGTGGGCAGGCCCTTGGTTTTTCAAATACCAACAATGAGTTGTCCCTTGAAAATTTATTAAATATTCCCTCACTTTTTCTATAAATATCAAGACATTCCATATTTCCTTTCATTCCAAAACCCTCCTAAATAAAGGTCTGGTCCCTTTATCTCCCAAGGAGTCATCCCAAGGTGCCCTCAAGCCCCTAAGGTCCCATCCTTTGAGCTTTTCAAGTCACTATTCAAGGTAAGGAAACCTTTCACCCTCCTCTTTTAGTCATGATTTTCTTCTTGTTATGTCTTCTAGTTTCCATATTATTATATAGGGTTATGTTCTTCTATATCCTTATTAAAGTCCATTTCATGTTCAATCTATGAGATCCCCTTTTCTATCTCATCAACTTATTTTTATGAATTATAAGTGACGTCGTTAGGCTGCCGAATTTTCGTAAAAGAAAGAGCATTTTCTCTTTCCTTTCAAGCTTCATTTTCATGTGAAATGTCATTCAAATTTACACACCAGGATCTAATTTATTTTTATTTGGTACCTATACTGAAAAATTATTCATTTATTTATAGGAGACCCTTTTCCCTCTCTTTTTATTATTTTCTAAAACCATGTTATATAGTCGTTATTCTGTAGGTATTTCATCTCAAAATATCTCTCTCTTTCTCTCATGAAATTCTCTTGTTTTATTTATGTGAATTCCCAGACCTATTTCGTTTATATGGGTGTTTATAAATACAAAAAAAATTATATATTTTATTCTAGAATGGACAAGCATATAACCCTCACTCCCTTCCCATCGGTTATAAATGGCATAATGATCATATTTTCAAGCACTTTTAAAATGTCAGGATTTTGAAATAAATCCCATTTATTTTATTCTCTATGGGTTAATTATGAAATATTTTATTATTATATATGTGTCTGACATGAAAATAAAATAAATATTATGGGTTCACCCTGATATCACTCCAATTCATTGGGTAAAAAATTAAATCTCTAGAGATGACAAGTTTCACAATACCTTGGTGAATAACCATGGTAATATTTGTGACACCTTAGGGATAATCCTTGGTGATATGTTCATTAATGTCTAAATTAAATGTTTTAGCCAAATTTTCAAGATATTATTCATGTTATTATTTCTATTATATGCCTCTTTATCATTACTTTATGATATCCCTCATGTTCTTATGGATATCACTCAACACTATTTGTAAACTGTTTCACTTTCTTTCCTTACTGGGCCTTCTTCTCATCCATTCCTTTGATGTATGTCTCTAGGTTACGAGATGCAATAATTTTACTTAGGATGAACCTATTATGAAGCCTTAAAAGTTTTTTAGAATAATTTGTTATGTTGTTCTCATGAATTATGTTCCTGATTTCCAAAATAGTATACTTTAAGGATCCTCTCTTTGTAAAATGTAATTTAGAGTTATGTAATAAAATGGTTGGATTACATAGTGACACTAATGAAAAAGCCTCATGTTATGGTAACCTAAGCGTCTCCCAATTAATGTGGGGTTTTAGATATCATTTAAGGTATTTAAATGTCTTTGAAAGGGGAATTAAAACACTTTTACATCAAAAGATACATTGTGGGAGCAGAACTGGAAAATGTTGAAAACTGGGAAAAACAAAGCGTGGGACATCGTAACTATGCCACCACCATCGTGCCACCTTCACAGTGTCCCCGGTTTGGTGGGACACCATAATTATTGCTACTATTTCAATGTGCAACTGCTACAGTGACACTATCATAGTGCCACCAGTTTGGTGGAACACTATTAGTGGTGCCACCATTTTGGTGTGCGACCTTGATGGTGTGCCCGCTACGGTGCCACCGTCACGGTGACACTGCCATGGTGTTTTCGTGCCCAGTGTCACCATCATGGGGCTTCTGTGAATGGCTCCACCATTATGGTTCCACCGTGACCAGTACCACTATCACGGTGACACCATGACCGGTGTCACCGTTTCAGTGGAACCATTTGGTGGAACAGTGTTTTCGGAAAACTCTTTAATGAGTCAACGATGGTCCACAGGATATCCCAAACACCAGAAATTTGGCAATTTAATGGTCCATGAGGGTCTAGACCATTACATTAGATACCCCTCAAACTATTCTTGTCCTCGATAATCTAAGAGTAAACATGAAGAAAAGAGAGGGGGCCCGAATTACCACCTCGCAAGATACCTCTCAAGAGTAAACCTCTTTGACATATAAGAACACCTATCCCTCATACTGATCAACTATAAAGGAACTACCACTCTAGTCCCTTGAGCATCCACACAACCATGTAAAGCAAACATCATCGAGTCATACGTATTAGGTAGCCCCTTCCTTTAGGCCAAGATATTATCTGCTTTGGGTAGCACTCACTCACCTGCACGGGTTTAATTGCATCCACCATAATGCATCCTGACTAGGGATCATGTCCTCTCCACCACAAAGTTGGGACACTTCACACATATTCACAGAACAAGGGAAAAATCACATCTCATAGATAATAAGTTCAAGCATTACATCACAATTAAGAATAAAGAGACAAAGAAAAAAACTCAAAACAACTCTGGGTACTGGGTGCGCATCTGTGTATCCCATTCCCAGATACTCTCCTCAAGGAAACCATGCCTCCATAACACATTAGCAAAGGGAATGGTTCATACATGAAGCACCTCCTTCTCATGATCTTCAATCTTCACTGGTCACTCTAAAAATGTTGCATTGTCCTCGATATCCAGCTTTCTGTAATCGAGGATGTGTGGATCATCGTGTAGATACCGATGGAGCTGAGACACATGGATGACTTCGTGCACCCTCAGTAGTGGTAGTGGAAGAACCGGCTGATAAGCCACTTCGCTGACCCGCCACAACACCTCGAAGGGTCCGATGAACCTAGTAAAAATCTCACCTCCCCTTCGGAACCTCTATTTACCACACCAAGGGGAGTCCTTAAAGAATATGTGGTCCCTATCCTAGAACTCCCAGGGACTCCTCCAATGATTGGTATATGAAATCTGTTAGTCCTGATTTGCCTTAATCCTTTCTCGTATAAGTTGAACCTTCTGCATCGTACTATACACTACCTATGATCCAAGAACACCTACTTCCCTGACCTCTGCCCAGCTTATATGTGAGCGACAAGGTCTCCCATACAAGGATCTGAACAGATACATACCAATGGTGGATTGATAGCTATTTTTGTAGGAAATCTCTACCAGAGAAAATTGTAGCACCCACGATCCCTCGAAGTCCAAAACACATGCACGTAGCACATCCTCCAATGTCTAGATGGTACACTCTATCTACCCATCTGTCTGTGGGTGGAAAGTAGTGTTGAGGCATAGATGGGTTCCAAAAGCATGTTGCAATACTTTTGAGACCTTTGAGGTAAACCATGTATCCCAATCTGAGACTATGGAATTCTAAACTCCATGAAACTGCACCACCTCACCCACGTACCTTTGTGCTAAGGCATCCACCACACTGGACTTCTTGATTCCTAGGAATTGAGCTGATTTTGTCATCCAATCCACCACTACCCAGATAGTATTTATGCACCCTTGAACCCTAGGTAGTCCTGTGACAAAATCCACTAAGATGTCATCCCACTTCCACTCAGGGACATCTAAAGTCTTCAATAGACCGCTCAAAACATATTGATCAGGATTCACCTACTGACACACGGGGCACTTTTCCATGAACCCCGCCATAGCCTGTTTCACCCCAGGCCACAAAAGAAGACTTTTCAAGCCTCAGTACATTTTGGAAACTCATGGGTATACTACTAGGGTGGGTTGTGGAACTCACCAAGAACTCTCTCATGCATTTCCCCCTAGGATGAACAACATTCCCAGAAACAACATCTGATTCTGTCCATCTTCTGACTATCCTTCTAGAGCAGTTCCCAGGATAACATGATCATGCATCACTTCAGCCTCTATGTCCCCCCACTGAGACTCCTCTACATACTACAATATAGAGGAATGCACTGTCATCTAGAACTTATAGCCTTTTCCTTCCTCCACCCTTTTATCTAGGTGTAGGACAACCAACTCTTCCATCACCTTCCGAGCATCTGCGGATTCTCGAACCACATCCTTCGGTGACTTCTTGCTCAAGACATCGGCCACCACATTCCCCATTCCTGAGGTGTTGGAAATCTTGAAGTCATAGTCCTAATGAAACTCCATCCACCTCTGATGCTCCAATTTTAGGTCCTGCTGGGAGAAGATACACTTCAAGCTCTTGTGATCCGTGAAGACCATGAATTATTCTGCATTGAGGTAATGCCACCACAACTTTAGCGTGAACATGACCACCACAATCTCTAGTTCATGGGTGGAATATTTAAACTCAGAGGGACACAATATCCTAGACCCATAATAGATCACCCCTACTGTTTCATCATTACACACCCTAGACCTTGGCCCAAAGAATCACTAAACACCTCAAATGTCACCCTTTCTTTTGGAAATCTCAGCACTGGGGCACTAACCAACATACCCTATAGATAACTGAATGCTTCATAGAATTTCTCACTCTATACAAAATCATAGTCTTTATTGGTCAAGGTATCCAAAGGTGTTACAACTCGAGAGAAGTTGGGAACGAATCACTAGTAGTGACATGCTAGACCCAGAAAACTATGAACCTCTGCTACATTCTTGGGTTCTTCCCAAGAAAAAAACCACTTAAAAATTCAACGGGTATATTTCTATTCCTTTCTCGGATACCATGTGTCCAAGGAAGTGCACCTCTAATTTCTAGAACTTGCACATGGATAACTTCCCATAGAGCTAGTGTAGTATAAGGTCCTTTAAAATTTTCCTCAAGTGCTCAGTGTCATTCACTTCTAATTTTGAGTAGATCAGGATGTCGTTAGTGAACACGACTACAAACTGGTCGAGATATTCCTAAAAGACGAAGTTCATGAGCCCCATGAACATGACTAGTGTGTTCGTAATGCCGAACGACATGACTACGAACTCAAAGTGTCCATATTTATACCTAAAGGCAGTCTTTGAGATCTCACCCTCCTTCACCCTAAACTGGTGATATCCTAACCGAAGTTCAATCATGGGGAACTTTCATGCACCCTTGAACTAATCAAAAAGGTCTTCGATCCTTGGGAGATGGTAACAGTTCTGGACTGTCACCCGGTTCAACATCTGGTACTCTATAAATATCCTAAGACCACCATCTTCCTTCTTTGAGAACAAGACTGGGGCACCCCATCATGACGCACTCAGTTGGACAAAACCTTTATTTATCATATTCTCAGTCTTAATTCATAATTTATACAAATCATAAGGTTCCATATGATATGGAACCATCAAAATCGGATGAGCACCGGATTGTAAGTATATCTCAAACTCAACATCATGTCGAGGGGGCATAGTCACCACCTCTCTTGGGAAGACGTCCAAGAACACACTGATGATTACCGAGACTTACACCATCTCTATATCAGCGAACTCTGCTGACACCTCTGCTTATAAGAAAATATATGGATCCACTAGCCAGATCCCATTCTATAAACTCTGTTCACGGATGAATGTCACATGTTGTCCACCCATATCTGAAAACATGACCCTTCTTAGGAAGTATTTGATAAAAAAACACACAAGTAATAGTCAGTAGATGCCTGAAATGACATCACATGACTGCATCTGTAGAAAAAGAAGGTCACCACTGGACTGATGTGGCCCCAGCATCAGTTTGCATCCCCGAAAAACATAATACAAGATGGTCTGACCATCGACTAGCATACTCAAAACCAGAGGAATGGAAATTCTCTCTACATCTAGACCCAGATGACGGAATAAACTAGGTGAAATAAAGGATTGTGAACCTATTGAATCAAACACGTTTCATGCAAGAGTTCTAAATAAGATGGCAGTACCTCGAACAACTTCTGGCCTTGCTGGAACTGCCACCTCTGTGGCGTGAAACTGACCATCCCCAGCTCCTCTGCCCCTCAGTTTTCGTCCGCATCCCCAAACACACCCCGGTTGAGGTCCCTAAGGTCGACCTCCACCCCTTGATCAGTCCTCTACTAATCATCCAGATCAACCTCTTGGGACTCGATACCCTGTACTACTCGTGGTCGTCGTTTGGGTGTCATAACTGTAAGGTAAACAAGGAATGCCTAAACCTGAGTGGTTAAGAAGATTTCTTTCAAATTTTTCATAAACATGTTTTTTATTTAAATTCCTAGAACACCTAAAACACACAAGAAAACCAATAATTATGATGCACATACTTTTCCTAGGGTCTCTAACCTGTAATGAGTGTTTTCTCACTTGGTTATTTGGTAGGTCTAGATACCATGAATCAAATCATGGGGGGGCCATAAAATTCTGTGTCCTAGCCAGTCTTCCCTGGCCTATTTCACGGAAAAAGATTACCTAATAATATTTCCCTACCATCCCATGCAATCCTTACTGTGCCTAACCCCAAGATCCATCCTATCTATAAACCATCACCTTTGATATCAATTTTTCATGACCTGCCTTCACCAAGATGACGGAAAGGACAAAAAACTGCCAGACCCTTCCTTCCTCAAGTTTAAGGAGAGATAATGACCCCCAAGTCCTGCCTTCAATGGGCCCTGAAGTGGTGACTAGCACCAAGGGTACATAATCATAGGTAATATGGAATGAATTGCCCATTTTATTTAGTAGGATTGGGAGATATGATGATAAAAAACCAAACAACTCCAAAAATGCAGGTAAAAGTAAATCCAAACCCCATTCCCATAAGTATGTTCAAAGATAAACCCATACAAGTTTAAGAAAACTACCAAGGGAAAGTACCAATGGAAAGAAAACAACAACGACAATTGTCCTGACGTCTGTGGTAGTATGATATCGCATGGTCCCTAAAGTCCTCCAAGAAATTTTAAAGAAATTTTATATACATTTGGTGAGTACACTGGTATACTCAATAGGGAAAACCAAAAGCTCTCATGCACAAGTGGGGAGGCATTTTAATGCCCCGTGAGAAAAAGGAGGTAACCAATGCACCAAATAGGGAAATTATCTAACCAACCTCACCAAGGAACACTCCCCAAATAACGCATGTCAAGTAACATAATAGTAATAGAACATTGATGTTTGGGTACCCTGCACCACTTTTCCTCTGTCTATTCATGACATACTACGCGTTAGACCTCCCCCCCCCATTTTCACTGCAGTCCTACTACCGCCCCAACAACAACCATATGGGCCACCACAACCACACATCACGCCTACAAAAACCTATAAAACCACAACCACAAACCATTCTCGCAGAAACCTGGGCCACCACAATCATTTATAACCATGATCGTAGACACTTGGGTTAGAACAACCACTTCCACACCGGAAGACACCGAGGCCTCATCCTGAATACTCTTGGGAAACAAAACCTATCTGCACACACCTGGTCCAACCACCAAAACCACCCTTCCCAAATAATCATGGGCTATAATGGAACTTAGGAATTCACATCCCACCCGAAGAGTCTTGTGCTACCCACGATAGGGAGCATAATGGAGCTAATAACTAGCCACCCAATAGGATATTGGGAAAAACACCCTCCCCCATGAAATGGGGTTTTTCGCCATGAACCTCTCAATTATGGTGGAGTGTGAATAAGAAACACAAAACTTAAATTATATGTATAGGTAAAAAATCACTCATCCCAACATAAGGCTTCCAAAATCATCCCATACACAAACACCCTCATTACTATTCATTCATACAAAATCACAAAAACCACAACCCAAGCACAATTAGTTACTAGAAAACAATTCCCCTTTGATCCCATTATTGTTATCATATTAAAGTGATTCCATTTAAATAATTATGAACTACTGGGAAAATAACAGGCATAGCCTCAAGCCAAGAAAGGAAAACATCCAAGCAGTAATTTAAGCATTCACACCTGGTTCTCTTATAAAGTGACAACAATAAATGGGATATGTGGGATCCCTTGAAGTACTAGAACCAAACCAAGCCCCGACATATAACCCCTCACAATCTCAGGTCCATAATAAACAACTCAACAACTGGGGATCCCATACCCATCCATGTCACCCTATAAGGAATCAAACAGAACAACCATACACATCACCAGTACAGAGCAAGGGAGTTCTCAGATTTATTCACACCATTTATTAGGTTCCTTATTTCTATTTGGTTAACCAGGGTAATCACACAAGGATTATTGTTCATTGTGTTGGAACCACTTTGTGAATAAGGTTGTATTTGTTGTCAATAGTTGTCAATGAAGATCAAAATGAAGGAGATCAATAAGTAATCAAGAAGTACTCCAATGAAATGGAGGAATGGAAATTCAGACGATTGTTGTACTGATCATAAGTTCAAAGAACATGTTTCAAAGGTGACACATTGTTTAAAAAAACGAAGAATGTGAGGTATAATCCCTCTAAGGATGATTAAAGAAGAATGGGGTTTCGATGAAGACCATGAAATTCCTCATGATTTCATGAGAACCATGCAAGAGACTTCTTGAAGAATTGAATCATATGTTTTCCATGATGTAGAGAATGACGGTTGAAGAAGAAGACAATGTGCATGGGATTGGAATTTTAAGATGGACATGCAGAGATTGAAATTATGAGATGGCCATGCACTTCACATTGTCTCAACATATGATGTTGCTAATGTTGTTCTATCAAAGGATATATATCACGATATTGGAGTTTTTGATGAAAGCAGAAGAGTTGTTAAAGAAGGAAAATCACCAAAAAGAAGAATGAAGGATTTGGCTGAAGCATATATTGAAGGTGGCACTGTTTCCCAGTGTTTGCAAAATTTTTGGGCCTCAAAATCGGAAAATGAAGACATGGATTGTCTGTAAAAGGAGGTGCGCACAAAGAGGAAGTGGTGCACAGAAAATAAGTGTTGTGCGTGAAATACTTGAGATGGGTGCAAAAAACAATGTGGTGCGCGAAATAGCAGAGCAAATTTTTTCGTGAAATAGTGTTTTGGAATCAGAACAGTGAAAAATGGTAAAGGCAAGAGGCGCGTGAAAAATAGGAGATGATCGTGCCATGTGTGCGGAAAATCAAACCGGTGTGCGTAAAGTTGGTTGTGTGAAAAATGTGGGTTTGAAGTTTTACCAGAAAGAGAGGATTCATGTTCAGAATAATGAAAAATGGATAAGTAATGAGATGCACAGAAAACCAAGGCAGTGCGCTAGAATAAAAGGAAGGTGTGCGTAATTCAAAGAACTGAGAGACAGTTTTACGCGCAGGATGGGGTTTTACGTGCAGGATCAAAAACGCCTATAAATATGAGGTGAACCCCTCTCATTCGGGGAGGACCGACATATAGAAAAATCCCGAGCTCTGACACAAGGAAAAATTGAGGTATAGAGTGTTGCGTGAAAAGCTGAAGGGTTGCGCAAAAAAGAAGGTGTTTCGCGAAAAAGGGAAGTTCTGTGCGAAAAAGAAGATTTGCGCGAAAAGCCTTTTACGCGCCAAAAAGGTATTTTTATGCGCAAGGTTTGAATTTTACATGCAAGACACCGGGAGGGGTGCGCGAAAAATTTGGGGGTCCCGCTAGCCTTTGATAGGTGATTATAACTCTCAAATATGCTTTGCGAAGACCGAAGAACAGTGATCCATTTGATTTTATGAATAGAATTATTATTGCACACACAAGACTGGTGTTTAACACCCTCGTTGTTCTTTGCGAAGAGAAGAAGAATGATTCGTGAAACTAAACTCAGATCTATACAGAAAGAGGGGAACATATTAATACACTCTGGTGTTAGTATTGGGAAACAAAAGAAGAGAAAAAGAAGATTTAGTGCATTCAGTTATTGCACTAAAGGAGAAGATTGAATACAAAAGAGCATCAACTCAGTACTCTGATGCAAGCATTGTCTCATGCTGAAAAGGAGACAAAAACTTCAATGAAAATCTATTGAAGAGACCTTCACATTTATAAACTGAGTGGGACTTCACCAAGGGCAGTGAGCTAGGGGGAGTCAATGGGAGTGACCCGAGGGACGCAGTGAGCTATCCCTGAACATTTGTAAAGGTAGTGAGCCTGGGACAGAGTAATTGTGCCTGAACCTTTGTAATCTATTTATAGTGAAGCATAGTGGATTTTGGTACGACCAACAACATGTCGGCCTATGATCCTTGGACGTAGCCCTTTGTGGTGAACCAAGTAAAAATATTTGTTTCATCTCATTGCATGTGAATGTTTCATTACTGTTCATATCCATCATACAGTTTTAATCAGTTCCTACCAATGTGGGAACAAGATCCACAACTTTAAGAAGAAAAAGTTGACACCCTGATTCACCCCTCTCCTCTCAGGGTGTCCCGGGGTCCTACACATTGGGAATCCAATTAATCAACCGATTTTACATGATTAACCAGTTACCATGTTACATCCAATAAATAAAAGGATTATCCAGAAAACATAGGTTCATTAGTGTGCAAGAGTGGACAACCATTGTCCATTATTTTCAGTGTACAAAAGCCTGTATAATTCAAAAAATAAAATATAATATAAAAGAGTACAACAGAATCATCAAACTCACCCCTACATTATTTAAAAATCATTTATTATCTTCGTTAATTTTTGGTTCCATCCATCCCTGAAGGGAAATTATCGTACCCAACTCACATGTTAAAAAGTAAAGAGAGATGAAGGAGAACCCAACCTGGATGATCAATGATTGATGTTTTCTTCCTCGCGCCAAGAACTGGGGATGTGCGACATACAGGGGAAGAACTCCAAGGTCTCCAAGAGTGAGTAGGAAAGGCTCTTGAATGGGTTCACAACTAGCCTCAATAAGAGGGACATAAAACACACAAAGTAAATAAAAAGAGGCCAGCCAAGAAGAAGAAAGAAACAACATGTGATAAAAGGAGATATCCTAGAGTTACAGGGTACGAAATCTTGAATGGATATAAAGGAAGATCATGGTTTCTCTGTGTAATTGAATAGTTACACATGATGGAATTAATTGTTAATTAATAATTCTCCTCAGAGAGGTGGAAATAATGGATGTGAGTTAAAGGGTTTCCTTTAAATAAAAGAAAATGTGTAACAGTGGATGAACAAGAAAGTATAGGGAAAAGGGGTGACACCGAGGAAAAAGCCACACATTTTGGTAACTCAAGGGTCTCCCAATGAATGGGGTTTTTTAGATATCATTTATGGGCTTCAAATAGCTTTGAAAGGGGTAGTAAAACACTTTTGTGTAAAAGATACGTTGCGGGAGCGGAACTGGAAAAAGTCAAAAACTGGGAAAAACAAAGGGTGGGACATCGTAACAGTGCCATTATCACAGTGCCACTGGTTCAGTGGAACAACATAAGCGGTTCCACCATTTCAGTGTGTGACCACTATGGTTCCACCTTCACAGTGCCACTGTAATGGTGCCTCCATTTTGGTGTGCGACCGTGATTGTGTGACCACTATGGTGCCACCATCACGGTGTCGTTATGACTGGTGCCATCATTTTGGTGGAACCATATGGTGGAACTGTACTTTTTGAAAAGTCCCTAATGAGTCACTAATGGTCCCCAGGAAACCGCAAACCCTAGAAATTTGGAAATGTAATGGGCCAAGAGGGTCTGAACCATTACAATAATTCCTCAAAAGGGGATTTAGAGACCCAAAACTTATGATCAGGATAAAAATTATAGACCGATAATGATAAAACATAATCATAATAAGGAACTATAATATAAACACATATCTAAACAAACCTTTATTACCAACTTTAAGGACCAATACATAAAACATTACATATTCTATTGTTTTTTAGCAGGAATTAATCTTATTAAAATTATATGGATCTTTTTGGTTTACAGCCTTTGAGAATTATGAATAACTATTAAAAATTAAACCCACAAGTTAAATGTGAACACATATACTTAGTATCCATTTCCCCACCAAATTGTTTTTTAAATTACATTATTTCTCTAAATGAAAAATTATCATTTTTTCTCCATGATCTCATCCTTTCCCTTATATCACTTAAACTCAATGAATTTTATAAAAAATTGGATGAGAAAAAAAGAATTAAAAGGGATATAAAAAATAAAATAACCTATTAATTAGTAAAAACATGAAATCCCTTGAAAAATACTTTTCTTGAAAAAATAATATTTTAATTATAATAGGAAATATAATTCCCTTAAATATATTATTTATTTTAAATTTTGAAAACATAATATTTCAATAAAAACACATAAGAAATCATAGGCAACTCATATAGTCGCACTGGTACATCATCACATAGAACCCTTACAAAACCCTTATGAAACCCTTACAAATAGAAAAAACTATATTTTAGACATCCATATCTATAGTACCAACGGCATTGGAGTGCTAGGTAGGTGAATCCGTTATTTATAATATCTATGAAAAAAAACACGAATAAAAAATTTCATCAATTGAAAAGTTATTCTAAACTCATATGAAAACCAAATTCAAATAATAAAATATTATTTTCATTCAAAAGTCCATTTTCAACACAAAATACACCATTCTTTTGAAAAGAAAAATTTTAATAAAAAAATGTCTAATACAAAGTATAAGTGGGTTATAAATTTAATAAGACAAGTATGCTTGAAAAGGAATCATAAAATCAAAATTAAATGTTGTATTCATTATTCGTTAAAAGTATGATATTTTATTTTTCATTTTTCAAAATGTTCCATTTAAAATAGGAAAAAATATTTCTTTTGAAAACCTTTGAATGTAATTATAAATATACATAAAATATCAGGTATAATACTTTTATATACATATAAATGTTCATTTAAATTAATATCAAGAATATTTACATGGAAGAAATTATTTTTATATAAAATATTTAAAAAAATTAAAAGTTATTTTTTAAATCATTGTGTCCCATACCACATTGAAATATTTAACTCATAAGCCCCATAGTGGAATAAAATTTAACCAGACATTAAATAAAATTAGAATAAATAATTCCATGATATGATATGTTAAAGGGGTTGTATATACACCACATAAAATAATGTGTGTGAATAACATCGAAATACTCCTCAATGAAAGCATATTGAGAAGAAGTCCCTTTCCTTGAGTCTGGTTTATCACATATGTACATTGACTTTCTGAATAAAAAACATATATTAATTGCTTAATTTTCTGACATATCATTTCATGTTTACCAATCCAGTTTTTTCAATTATTATTATGTCATAAACATTATATAATTAATTAAATTCATGTCGGATGTCTTGACGATATTTGGTACATGAGTCCAAAATAAATTTGGTTTGATGTCTATAGGTAAAATGGTCATTAGTATATCATATCCATAATAATAGTCATGAAATAATTATTAATTTTATATATTAATAAAAAATTAAAATCCCTTCATTACATATGTATATGAAAAATGAACTATATTACAATCATAGGGATAGTTAGTTATACGTAAACATGAGTAATGTTTCCATTTTTCAATTATCCTTAAGAAAATAAGGTTAATATAATTTTATCTTTATAGAATTATAATAGTATCATTTATATAATATTATTCCTTAAAATATAATTATATTTTTTTCATGTGATATGGTGATGGAAAACGAATCACAATACTTCATGGAGGTGATAGTTCACACATACGATTGAAAAACATTATCTTTTTTACATGACTAGAAAGGTAAGAACATATGTAACAACCCGAACTTTTAAAAATTAAATTTCCCCTTATGTTTGAAATAAATATATTATTATTTAATATGGTTATATAAAACACATTGACTTATTTAGTTTATTATATCATATCATATTTAAAATATTTTTCAGAATCATTTCCATTAATAATATAGTCATAGAAAAATGATCATATGATTTGTATAAATATAGAGTTTCTAAAAATACAAATTACAAATAGAAAGGAAGTGATGGACTCAACTATATAGATCATACCCTATGAATCCCATTTACTGTGGCATCATAGGGAGATAAAATCATTAGGTTTATAACTTAACCTTGAACAATTTGAAATCTGAAAACATAAACTTGAGAGAAACCATTTATGGGAGAAGATCAAGCTCATCAATATTACAACACAAACCATGTTCGCTGAACCACTCCATGAAATTATCACTATGGTGCACCTTACCCTTAAGGAACATGTCGTTTTTTTAAAGAGATATTTATCAATACCCTAGAAGTATGATTATATAAATTATTTTTTATTAAATAAATAATATATTTTCATCCTATTATTACTAATTTATAAATGATTTTTATTTTGATACAATAAAACAAAAGTGGTTTTTTAATTAGTATTCAATTTTAATTAATAAATTTATTTTGATGAATTAATGTAATTTTGAAATAAATAATATTTTAATAAAATATTATTATGAAATAGTGTGTAGTAAATATAAATGATCATATAGTTTTTATGATGTCAAATGTAATTTCTATAAGGGTTCGAAAACTGTTATTTTCAAAAAACCAGAAATTTCACAATAAATGTGGATTATAATTTTAAAAGTGGAAATACATATATTTGAAAAAATATTATCATAAAAGGAATATAATTTTTTCAATCCTAATTTCAAAATTATTCAACTATTAATTTTTCATAATTTTTTGAGACAGATAATTTTTCAGGTAAAAAGTAAATACAGTATAAATATATATTTTGTATTATGACATCATAATGACCCAAAAGTGATGTAATAAATAATATAAATGGTATCCATGACCAGATATATGTCTTACCTTGAAAAAATTGATTTTATGTCTATTTGATTGAATTTATAAAGCCTTTATGAATCCTCCTAAACCATTAATATATTTTTAATGCTTTTGGAATCATTTCATTAAGAGTATGAATCACTTACACATAAGAGGGGTTATTATTTTATTTTTTTCAGACCATGGACTTATAAAATAATAAAAACCACTTCTATTTTAGAGAAAAAATGAGGAAAAACATTGGAACGATTTTGGTTTTGGTTATTTTATTTTATAGAATCCAAAACACATGTTTGAGAAATAATAAACAAATCCCCACTCATTTCCTATATAAACAAACTCATGATCCCATTTATCCTCAATAAATATCCATGTATGAAATTATTACTCTGACCTACCCTCTTTAGAGTCCTCCCAAGGTTCCCTAAGCCTTTAAGAAGCCCCTTAAAAGCATCTGAGGTCACACTCCCAAGGTAAGGGATCCCCGCCTTCTCTTCTTTATTCAAGTTTCTTTATTATATTATTCCTTATATATCTTATTAATAATGTTGAGATATGTATTTACATGTCCCAATTACTTCCCATTTTATTCCCAAATTATTAGATAACCCTTCACTCTTATCATCAAATGTTATGAATTTTAATGTGATGTCGTTATGCTGTCGAAATTTCACCATAATTTTCCATGCCAAAACAATTGTATAGTAAATACCATATCCATTTACTTTAAAGGGTTTTCACCTTCATGCACTTACACTTATATGGTATGGGACCTAAATGCATTCATTCCACACTCGTTGTTTATATAATAAAATATGATGATGAATTAATCCCTATTTTATGATCTATATGGCACAGATAAACGATGATAATGAAATAAATGTGATGGGTGTACCTAGAATTATATAGCGCTAAAATACATTAGGTAATGATTAGTCTCATGAGACATCATTTTGGGATAAATAGTAAAACTAATTCTTTTTATGGGAATATTTTTATCCTGATTTCATTGTATTTATCCTTAACATATATTTTTGATGTAGTGTTTTAAGTTGTTCCTGTGTTTTCAATATTTCCATTATGATTATAATAATATATCATGTCTCATTTTTCATGTTTTTGATGACTAATATTTTCATGAAACATTGATATGCCTATTTTATAACATTTATTATTATCATCATGCAATTCTATTTTATTCCCTCACTAGGATTTATAGATCACCCCATTCAAAGGTATGTGTACAGGTTATCTCGTATAGTCTTAAAATCCATGGAATAATAGAATCTTGTCAAGGATGGTTTCAATAATATCTCAACCCATTGGTTATTTGTCATATATTATGTGTATTTATATGTAATAAATCCTGAATTTATATGTAATAATGAAAAGGGTTGTTATAGTTGGTATCAAAGGAAATGTTTTGTTATTTTTGAGTTTAGGATTATAAAACTCTACAGAATACCTTCGGGATATGAATAAGAATAAGAAAATATCAAAAAATGTAGGTAAGTAAGTGTAATTGGTTTATGAAAAAAAATACATCCCTCACTAGATACTACTAGTGAACGTGGTTCGTGAATAGATGTACCGTGGGGTAACAACAATGACACGATGTACCATGTCGGACTCGGCGTAACATGGTACACGACAATGGGTCATATTGTTCACCTGGGTTGACACCCATGGGGGATATGCTTTGGTAAATTAATAATAACATTTTAAACCATTATTATGGGAAAAAAATCTTCTAAAAATATATGTTAGTAAATAGATCATAGAAACATATATTAAAGCCTGGCAATTCCAAAGTTAAGGATACAATTGAACTTTATAAGTTATACCTTTAATTTCAGTGGATTATACTTTATGTGTTTAATTTTTTAAAATATTCATCCCTAATTATTATTTTATTTTAGACAATGGAAAAATTTTATATGGAATTAGGTAAACTATCAATTTTATGAGCAATGTGGTGACTACACCCAACGAGATTCCCAACCTGATGGGAGCAATAATCACAATAATTATGATGATAATCTATCAACTGAATTGGGTTCTGAATAGAAACCTCGATCAAGAGGACTATCCAAATACCCCTAAGAAATAACATGCCATAATTGAGATCTTTACATGAAAATATCCTCTGAAATTCATTGTATCATTGTATCCCTTAGTTGTGGAACAATGGATCAAACCCATTGAGAAGATATTCTCTATCCTTTAATTTTAGGAAAAAGAGAAGTTTCTACTGTCCTTTTTTTAATATATTGATAGAATATTATTATTTGAGAATATTGAACCAAAATATGATGTCCTAGGAAGATATTAATGTGATTGGGTGGATGGAATTCAAGAAAATACTATTTGGTAATTTTTTCACCATACTCTTCATATTAAAATGTAAAGGGACATCCTTTTCCTCAAGAAAAAAATGATTAATCTCTTGGGGTGTATGGGGAAAACATTACAGGACATTCAAGTTATGCCTTCATATTTTTTTACCATGAAATTCAAGGTTGGAAACATCATTGGTGGGATAAAACCTAGTTTATGAAAATTCCCAGAAATATGAGATTTGTGATACCTATGATTAAATTTACTGATGTGCCATAATAATCAAAATATATATCATAGAATTTCAACAATATCATAGGGATAAGAAGGAAAAGGTGTATTTTAATTCTGGTGGTCTTATGGAGGAATCTAACGGTGCGAATAAATTACAGCATCCCACTTTTCAAAGGTGTGTAGTAAAGCACGCAAGAAATTTTCTAAGGGGAGTGAAGAAATTATTTAGGTATAGAATGTAAGGAAACCTAGATAATGATTATTTACAATAGAAACCCATTGATTCAATGGAAGAAAGAAGTTCACTAGTCAACCCTTAGTGAATTTTTCATTTTTTCAAGTTCAAGGAACCATGGTACATTTAAAACCAATGAAATAATCTAAGGGTTTTCAGAGATAACAAACAACCACTGAGGCAGAAAGTGGAGATTTTTGCATTAGAACCACTAAGGTGGGTCCCAAAAACAATGTGGTGATAGGTATGCTAGTTATTCATTCAAAAATAGAAAAAATAATTTTTAATTATGATTCTACACATTCATTCATATCATTCATGTTTAGTAGAAATTTAAAAAACTAACAAAAATAATTTAAGTAAACTTGTCTGTGAAAACGGAGGATGGGAAAATTATTGCATCCATTGTATATAACTCCCACAATCAATATTTGTGGTATGAACTTCCTATAAAACCTTTTATTACAACATTTGGTTTAATTTGATGAATTTATTATTACGGATTGGATTTACCTATATACAGACAACCAAAATTTCCATGATAATGAAATAACTCTTCATATTACAATTTTTCCTTTGATTATATACAAGTGAACGGATTATGATGAAACTTATTTGGAACCATCATCTCATGAATGGATATTATTTCCCTATGAGAAATCATATCGAGCTAAATGGTGGATTCTAAGGAATATATCATCCTTGAAGACATGCCCATTGTGAGGGAAAACTCATATGTGTTTCTTGATGAATTGACTAATCTTACTCTAATTCAAGAGGTCACATTTTCAATTGAGCTCATACATAGGGAGTTTCCAATATCAACGAAATAGTAATGAATTGATGTTTTGGGACATGAGGATCTAAATAAAAAACTAAAATAGAATCTAGATAAAGGTTTCATACACCCAAGTTCCTCTCCATGGGGTGCACTAGACCTTTTCATCATGAATAAGGATGGGTCAATTTACCTTTACATTGAAAATATAAATCTAAAAAAGGTCATGATAAACAACTAGTAACCTCTTCTATAGATTGATGACTTGTTCAATCAGTTATGTGGAGCACACTACCTCTCCATGGTGGATATGTATTTGGTATATTACAATGATAAGGTGAATAAGGATGATATCTAGAAGACTACATTACGTAGAAGCTACGAGCAATACGAGTTCATATTAATGCAATTATGACTCACTAGTTCTATAAAAATATTCATCTACATGATGAATAGAGTATTTGGGGATTACCTCGAAAAAAAACTTGGTTGTCTTTATAGATTATATTCTTAAATACACCATATGTGAGGATTATCATGAGGAGATTTTTATCATAGTGCTAAAGACTGTGTGAAAGTATAATCTTTATTACAAGTATAGAAAATGCGATTTTTGGTTGAGGGAGGTCTCATTCTTGGGAAATATCATAACAAGAAATGGGATATATTTATAAACTTCAAAGATAAATGGAATTAAAGGATTTTATAGGACAATATCTATTATATATATCCATTGTTTACTTGGGTTAGATGTGTATTATCACTGATTTGTGAGAAATTTAGTTCAATTACCATACCCTCTAACCAAGATAAATCAGATGCGAGACATGTTTTCTTGGAATAATGAATGTGAAGAGAGATTCAATGATATGAAAATGATTCTTATTAGTGAACATCTTCTTACACTACCCACACGTGGAAAAACATTCTTAGAATCTAGTGATTCTTTAAAAAAGGTATTGGGTTCTATTTTATTGAAAACTGAAAAATTGATAGCCAGTAATTCAAGTTAATTAAATTTTCATGAAAAGAACTACTAAGTGCATTATCTAGAGTTGGATGTAGTAATATTTTCTTTGAAAATATGGTGGAATTATCTCTTTGGGTAGAAGTGTTAAATATATATTAATCACAAAAATCTCAAGTATATATTCACAAAAAAAGAGCGGAATATGCACCATTGAAGGTGGTTAAAGCTGATCATGCACTATAGCTACTCAAGCCACTACAATCCTTGTATAATAAATAATGTAGAAAATTCTTGAAGTAAAAAGGATCTAGAAATTATATCATTGATAAGAATTCATTGGGATATTCTCTTTTATATTTAGAAGGTATGGACATGGTAATCATAAAGGATGAACCATTATCAATCCTTTTACAAATCATTTCTCAACCATCCATTTTGGAGAATATAAAGGATTCTAAATGAGATCATGTTGTAATTCAGAAGAAAGTTGAAACTATAAAAAAGGGAAATCATTAAATTTGAATGTTAATGAATAAGTATTTATATGATATGGGTCACAACATTTTGTCCCATCAAATCCTAAGCAAAATATGGAGTTGTTAGATGATACTCATAGATTAACCTTCTTTATCCATCATGGAAGAATAAGGATTTATTGAGATCTCAGAGACACTATTAGTGTGAAAATATGAATAGGGAGATTGTGGAGTATACATAGATTTGTCTTGTATGTCCACAATATAAATAAAATAGAAAAAATGTAAAGGGGGCGATGAAACCATTTCCCATACTAACATGAAAAATGTGAAAACATTGTAATGGATTTTTCACTGGCCTTTAAAATACATCAAGATGGAATAATAAATAAGGGTTGTGGTGGATCGTCTTACAAATATTGTACACCTAATTTTGATTTTACATGATTTTTCACTAGATAAACTTGCATGAATGTACGTCCTAGAAGTGGTGAGGCTCCATGGAGAACCACTATATATTGTATCTAATCGAGATCTGAGATTTACCTCAATGTTCTAAAAAAGTATCCAATATTATCTAAACAATGAGATGAAATTTATTATATCCTGTTATCCTTAAACTGATTTCATGTTTAATAGGACTATTCATACATCGGTAGACATGTTGAGATAATTTTTTATAGACATTAAAGGAATATGGGACCAACATCTACCTCTAGTTCACATCTCTTAAAACAATAGTTTCCACTCGATCATCCAAATGGCCCCTATTATTCTCTTTATAAGAGGAGGTTCATAACACCTACATGGTGTAATGAAGTTTGGAAAATCAAGCTACTAGGTCATAAAATGGTCGAGTAAATGGTTGAAAATTTCAAGACCATTTAGTAGCATATCAAGGCTGCTTAGAGTGAACAAAACATTTATGACAATAATCATTAGTGGGACCTAGATATTGATGTTAGAGATATTTTTTCCTCTACATATCCATAGGGAAGTAATTGATGATATTAAGGAATAAGGGAAAGGTTAGTATAAGATATATTGGTCCCATTGATATGCTTTATCACATCAGAGTGGTGGCATTTCCACTAGCACTATCACAAAACCTATATCATGTTCATTATTTATTCCATGTATCCCACTTGATTAAGTAAAAAATATAAATCTATCATTTAATCAATCCAAAGGTGGTACCATTAGAGAATTATCTTTCATATGAAGAGAATCCAATGAAAATATTAGATCATATATACAAATTTATACAAAATAAGACAATGCACATTCTCAAAGATCTATTAAGAAACATAAAGTTTCAAGAAGCTATGTAGGTACCATAGGAGGTGATGAAAAAAACCCAACTTCATCTATTTGAGTGTGTAAATGAAAAATTTTAGGGTGAAATTTATTTACGGGGGATGATTGTAATGACCTAAACTGTTATATATAAAATATCCCCTTCTGTTTTGATTAAATTTATTATTTTGTAATATGGTTATAGAAAACCCAAGAACGTATTTATGTGACTCCCTCATTTCAAATTCATCCACTCATTCTCCAATATCCCTCCCCCCTAAAGGATGTTCTTTTTACATCCCCCACTGATGTAATTGGTCCCTCTTTCTCCCCACCAACCTTGTTTACTCATATCATGTGTCCTCCAATGCTCCCCCTCCTATTTTAGTGGCCCTAGTCACTCCCTCATTGATGGATTTCCTCATTATCTCTATGTATCCCTACTCGTCTCACCTTCTCCTATTCCTGATATCTATATAAATAACCTCCATGATGCTTTAGTGGATAGATGTTTAGTGATTTATTTCCTTAAATCTTCCATCGATGTGGTTGTGGACATGAACCAATGAAACTTTTTTGCACAGTTTGGAGTTTATTAGCCTCTCCTACCCCTATTTAATAGTTTCATCCTTCCTTGAGGTCTATATTCTTTAGTGAGGTTATCATTTCTGAACCGCAAATATATTTTTTCTGTTGTTGTCATTTCCAAAGGATTTCATGAAGGCTTGGTCACAAAGTCATTAAATAGACAGAAAGTGGTGATTTAACCTATCTCAATTGTGTATGGAGGCACAATTTGTCCAAGACTCTCCTCAAGTGACGGTATGGGTGAAATTTCTTTTTCACCCTCTTCTATTTCATAATATTGCTCTTCTTCATGGTACTGGTGATTCTATTTGGCCATTTTTTTATGCAAACAAATGAACTCATAAAATCAATGATTCAAGGGTGGGTTGTATATACATGGATATGAATTTATCTCATCCTATTCATTCCCATTTATGCTCAGTGTTAAGTAAGTGTTGTCCTAGTGGAAAAATCGTGTGTACTTATCCCTTGTGTATTTCTGTGTGGATTATCACATGCACGATCCTTCTCATCCAAGTTTTCAAAATTCTATTTCCATGAATCATGTTTCCCTATCAATGCATCCCCAATCATTTTGAGATTATATGAACTATGAAAAGATGGATTCTTTCACTATTTTCATTCCCCATGAACTGATGAAATAGCGTATTCCCTATACACTTAATCCTTATCTTATTTTAAAGAACATGAATAATTCTCCTTCATGTGTCCCAGAATTAGATATTTTTATTCATTTTAACCCATTCCTTGACATGGTGGTCTATTTACCTTCTGTATGTTATCCCTCTAATGTTCAATGTGTGTAAGTTCTAGTGGGGCAGTCATCATCCTTGGGGAGTTAGGCCCTTATCCTTGTTCATCAGAATACTTACTGCAGAAAAGGGAAAGAATCTTTATATGTTTCCTTACCTTCTAATCCCAAATATTTTTCCCTAACTAACAGATTTGGCTTATTATTGCATAAGTATTTAAGTTTTGAGACCAGTGGTTCTACTCCTTCTCCGAATGGGTTTTGGACTTGGGCTCATGTCAAATGATTAATTTTCACTTCTGATTGTCAATTAAATTGATCATTCATGATGTGGGCCAAATATAGATTCCTTTCGTTTCAATAATTTCTAGACTTATTTGGAATGATTGAGGGTTAGTTCCACCAGTTAAGGTGTACTATTTAGTTTCATAGGTACATTATAATAATATCTCCTTGGTGAAGGTTTTTGAGCACAAAGGGCACCATTTAAAATTCTAAGACACTACTAACAAACTTTTTTTCATGATTTCTTACATGGTGACACTTTTAATCAATACATTTAGCTCTTTTGGAAAAATTACATCATGTTTAAGAATATTAAAACCACTAATAAGAAAATTAGAGATAAATCTAGCATCAAAATTTTCGCCTATTTAACCTCCTTTGATTATACCAAATGTGAACTAAGAGAACATTATATTCTTTTGGATGACTTGGGAAACATCATTGCAGGTTAATAGGCATGGATAGTTGTTGGGGAAATTAATTGAATCCTTGACCCAAAAGAATATAAAGGTGGGGAAGATTATCTTTTGAGGGACATAAAAGACTTTGCATTTTTATTTCTCAAAATGGACTCCTTGACCTTGGATTCTTGGAAGATAAATATTTATAGTGAAATAATCAAAAGTAATTCATTATATTTTTAGCCAGTTGTATTTTTCTTAAGATAATCTAAAATTCATCACAACATTTCCCAATGTTAAGGTGGAGAATTTGGCTAACGTGGTCTCTGATCATTCACCACTCCTCATTTTCATTGTAAGTGCAATTATTGGACATGAGTGATTATTTTATTACAGGTGTTGGGGGGAGACCCTAATTTTCAACTTATTGTTCTTTCATTCAAGGAGATACCCATTCATGAGTTCTATTGGGTGTGATTTCATAAAAATATTAGAAAAATGAAAGATGATGTTTGATTGTAGGAAAACTCAAATCCATACCAATTCATGTATTTAGATACCAAGAAGGGTAATATTGAATAGGATGAGTAGGGACTTCAATCTCAATGGGATGATTATATTTTCAGCACCCTTGTTTTCTTAATGAACCGTCTTATGGACATGCTTCTCGAACATGAATGAATTTCTATATAAGGCTGTAGGGTGACCTAGCATAAATATTGTGATAAAAATACGAACTTATTTCATGCATGAATCAAATAATTAATGAGATCCAATGAACATAAAATTATTCCCAAAGATGTATCTTTTACCAATTACCCACAGATTTCCCACATTTTAGTCTGATATCTTTGACTTCACCCCACATGTGGTCTTTCATGACATCAATTGGGAATTTTTAGGCTAATCGATGAGTAGTATGTATAGAAGGCATTTTTTGCACTAAACACTCAAAGAACCCCCAGATTGAATGGGTTTATGGGATCCTTATATATCACATATTGGGACATTATAAAACATGAGCTAGTGGGATGAATTTGAGACCTTGTTTTGGTGGTTTCCTCTAGTGGAATGTTCTACCAATATTATCCTCATCCCTAAAGGTAATTACTCTCCTTTTTAAAGCAATTAAAGCCAATTATTATTTGTAACTTTTCTTGAAAAGTTATGGATACCTTAATTAATCATACTCTTCAACTACACCTATATAAGTGGGTCACTAATGAGTAACAGGGTTTTTTCTCGGGCCACTCCACTCAAACTATTATTTCCATGGCTCAATAACACTTAGGTGAATTTAATAATAATGTTTCAGGTTCAAACATTGTCATTAAGATTGATATAGTTAAATACTATGACCAGTTTGAGAAGAGTTTTATTACAAAATTTATGTGGAGGATGGGGTTCTCTAAAAGGTTGGTTGTTATCTTCATCAAATGCATTGGGTATTTATGGTTTTTAGTTACTTTACTGTGGAAAATATATGGTTTCATTAAATCAGTCATGGGATTAAGATAGGGGGACCCCCTCTCCTATAGTATCACCATTTTGATATAAGATTCCTCTAGTAGATATATAAATTATTTTATTTACGGCAAGAATATTCCATCTTTCTAGTGGAAGTCTTACTTCCCTAACATTACTCATATATTCTTTTCGGATGACATTAATATTATTCTAAATAGTAGCAATGGGAACATACGAGATCTTAATAGTATTCTAGATGTTTATTGTAAATGGAATGGTCGAATCATTAATCATGGGAGAATGGTGATTATCTCTCTAGGAATTATTCAAGAAGAAGGGGGAGAATAATTAAATAGAATCTGGGGTCACCAAAAGATAATTTCCAATAGAGAGTCTAGGAGCCCCAATTTCCCTAATTAAGGTTCATATTAACAGTTTTGATGACATTATGGAAAAATCATCACTATTATCCTCAATTGTAAAAACCATATCCCTCCTTATGGGGGAATAATTACCTCAGACAATAGTATTTTAACATATATCCCAATTCCCTTGATGTAATCTATAGTTGTTCCCAAGATGATCCATCATAATATTTAAAAAATCATTGTTGGTTTTATTTGAGATTCCCAATTGGAGGATAAAATTCATTGGGGATCATGGAAAAGAATGGTATGAGGAGCCAAATAATGGGGAATCAATCTTAGGAGTGGGTTAGACTCCATTCCCAACTTGTAGGATAGTCTAGAATGATACGTATTTTATAAAAATCCCCTTTGGGGAAAATTTTTCTTTAAGATATAAGGGACCTATTTCAATGTGGATGATGGGGGCTGTTCCAAACTCTATAAATTTACCCCAAGTCACATCTTTACCTTATAGAAGCTCTGAAAGTGGATTTTCAAAGGGGGGACGAACAAAATCTAGAGAGATAATTTTTGTGGGAGAATTATTAGTTTTCTGGGTATCCTAAATTGTGACATATATTTCTAGTAATCCACCTCATTCCGCACATAATCCCATGTTGTTCTAAAGCATACATAATTGGACATTATACAAAATATTGTCATTTACTATGAACCTAAAAATATGTTGTTCATTGGATCTCATTATGGTTCTATTTATATGAAGTATTATCATGTTTTTTTGCAGATTAATAACAACCATGATGCATGGGGAGGTGTTCTTTGGTTCAGTAATATCCCAACCATGGTTAATTTCCTTATGTGAAATTTTTTAATTCTCCTATTTCTATAGATGTCATGGTTCACAATAAAGAAATTAATTTGTCTTTTAGATGATCGTGATTACCTATTCATTTAGATGATTCAATGATGTACCTCTTATTAGATAGTGAGTTGGCTTCCAATATATTGAAAAACTTTATTGTTTTCCTAAAGAAAGAGTTACAGGGTTTATCTGGGGAAAACTTTCTCCATTATTGGTGCCACAGTTTGGGGAACAATGATTTGGAGTGAAAGGTGAGGCCTTTGCTTCTTATGTATGGTTGTTGGCCACTTTGGTCCATTCATAATAAGGTCATGCATGATGGAACTCCTAGATCCTAGTCAATGGTACTTGTGAGGGAAAGGTCCCTAATGGTGGTTATATTTCCTCTAATCAAATAGGGTGAGTAGTCTCTTTCCCTATAGTGGTTGTTAGTTGATAAGGGAATATCCATTCTGAAATCATACTGAGACACCTCGTTGAAAATGGGTTTCATGGATCCCATAGTGTCTGTAATCAAATTAAACAATGACAACTCTTATATTAATGTTTACATGAGTGGAGAGGTATATTTATATAACTAGAAGTGTTTTTTCCCTTACTTTTAGTTTTTGGTTGGGAAACAGGGACTCTCATGAAAGATATAGCCACCAAGTTCAAGGGTTTGAAATTTTGTCTCTCCCAGGGAATCCTGGTCCACCGAGTGGAAACTAATTCTATTATTCTTCAAATATTAATCCATAGAACATGCTCTACTTCCTATGTTATCACCTATTTTTTCTGATCAATAAGTGGCTTATCCTTAATCACATTATACATACGCACTCCTAGAGGAAAGTTAATAAGGATGCTGAATTAATGGCATCCTTAGCCTCACATGACAATCCTTGTACTATTTCTAGTAGAATCCTCCCCCTGAGTTTTTTTTCTTTGTGTAGGATGATGATTTGGTTTTGTATTACTTTAGACCACCTTGATTTTTTTCAGGTATCGATCTGCTTTTATCCTTTCAATAATAATCACAATGTTTGATGCTATTATATACTATTGGTTTTTAATACCATTAACCAGCATTACCATTGATAATTTAGCCTTTTAATAGTGATAATATCATTAGTATAACTATAGGGTTTTAAAAAATACAATTGACAAGGACAAAGGAAGTGATAACCTCAACCTATAGAATCATGCCCTATGAAGCCCATTTATCAAAAAATAAATGGGAGATCACATCACTAGGATTTTACCTTGACTAATACCAATATGAGATTAAACTATATATGTATGATAAAATTTGATTATAGAATAAGTTTAACCTCATTGAGATAACAGCCTAAACCTTGTTCGTCGAACCATGAAAAGAAAGTGTCATTGTCATACCCCTTACCCTTTGGGAATTTTCTAGTGTATTAAAGGCATATATATCAATACCATATAAGTATGAGTCTTTAAATTTTGTTTTATATATTAATAAATATTTTTACATCCTATTATTTCTAATTTATAAATTATTTTTATTTTGATACAATAAAAAAATGTATTTTCATTTAGTATTCAATTTTAGTGAAGAAATTTATTTGGAAGAATTAATAGATTTTTGAAATAAATAATATATTAATAAAATATTATTATTTCACAATTTTCAGTAAATATAAATTATCATATTACTTTCATGATGTCAAATTTAATTTTTATAAGGGATCGAAAACATTCATTGTCCAAAAACCTAGCATTTATCAACAAATGATGATTCTTATTTTAGAATTTAAAAAACATACATATATATATATATTGATAAAATGAATATGAATTTTTGAATCAGATCATCAAAATTATCCGAATATAAATTTTTCATATTTTTTTGAGATAGTTGACTTTTCACATAAAAATTAATTACCATATAAATATATAATGCATATCATGAGATCATAATGACCCAAAAGTGTTTTAATAAATACTATAAATGGTATCCAAGACCAAATAATTCATTTACCATTAAAATTATATGATTTTATTATTATTTGAGAACTTGTATAAATCTCTTATGAATCTTCCAAAAAAAATATTATATTTTATGGTTTTAAAATTATTTCATGAAGAGTATAACTCTCCTAAATATAAGTGAGGTTAGAATTTTATTATGATCGGAATATGAATATATAAAATAATGAAAACAACTCCAACTTTTCAGAAACCATGGGAAAACATAGGATGGTTTGTTTTGATTATTTTATTATATAGAGTCAAAACATAACTTTGCGAAATAATAAAGAAATACCCCCTCATTACCTATATAAACCCAACCAAGATCACATTTAACATCCCTAAAAACATTAGAGTATGTCCTTAATCATCCCTCCCATCTCTATATTCCTCTCAAGGTTCCCCCAAGCCCTCAGAAATCCCCTTCCATGAATTTGATATCACGCTCTCAAGGTAAGGTATCCTCACAATCTCTTCATTATTCAAGTTTATTTAATATCTTATTCCTTCTATTTACAATTCATAATGTTGGGATATGACCTTACACATCCATTTTACTACCTGATTTATGTCTAAATGATTAGAGACCTCTATCTTTCTCATAAACCCATTCTGTGAATTTTTATGTGATACTGTTATGCTACTAAAATTTTTCTGTGATTTTACAGGGAACAAATTGTATTGAATATAATAACCATTTATTATCAAGTAGTTACAAATTTATAAATATATAATTCATTTAATTGGGAGTTACATGTATTTATTCAACACTCCATGATCATGGAATAAAATATTATAATGAATGAACCCATGTTTTATAATCTATGTGGAACACTTAAACATAAGAATGAAATGAATGTGACATGTGTGCCCAGAATTTTATAGTGATCCAAGGAATTGGTAAATTTTTAGTGTCATGAGATTCTATATTGGGATAGAGAGTAAGATAGATTTATTTATTATACTTTTTCTATAATGATGTCTTGGTAGTTAGCATTAACCAATGTTTATGATGCTGTGTTTTAATTATTTTCCACATTCCTGAGGTTTCATTTGTGATTTCCATGCCATATAGTATATCATTGTTCATTTTAATGATTAATACTTTTTTTATTCCCCATTTATATTCATATTTCCAAACATATATTAGAATATTCATTTATTCCATGTTTATTCCATCACTGGGCTTTATAGATCATCCCCCACTTATATATGTCCTTGGTTTATCCCATACAGATTTTAAAGCTATGGAATTTTAGAATAATGTTAAAGAAGTTTTCAATAATGTTGGTGTATCCTATGTTCAATATCTTATTATATGTACCTAGTTTCTATAGATAATAGACTTCTTGATCTTCAAGATTTAATTATGTGTAATTTTGTTAAATAAATCATGAATTAATTAGTAATAAAGAATAAATTTTTTATAACTTAAATGATATATTATATTTTAATTATGATAAATATATCATTAATATCATATATAAACCTTAATTACTTCATTACAACCATTTTTTATAGGTGATGATTTGAAATAACATATATGAGTTTCTGAGGAGGTAGTACACCGTTAAATTTAAAAATAACTTTTTTCCATTTTGACGGTTGTGGAGATGGATTTATGTGATGATATTGACATAATAACACCTTAGTATATTCAGGACACTATATTTATTATTTCACCAGGATTGAAGAATATTTCAATGATGTGTAAGACGAAATAATACAAAATGGTTGATTAAAAATGTTACCTCTTCCTCAGACCGCCTACCTTACTTAACACTTAAAGACCACAAAGGATGGTTTTCTGCCTAAAATATAAGCTCTATAATTCTAGGATGGATTATATTAAGGTATTTATGTGTATTTTGGCGGATAAAATTTATTATTCAACTATGACAAGTAGTGATTAAGAGGATCACTTTTATATGATATGAGAAGGTCACTCTTGGAATTTCTCAACATATTAAATTAATATAAATTACATTGATATACAAAATGGCTCCAAACTAATTTATTTATAATATAGGATTATTATGGGTCGAAATAAATTCATCAATGTAATATGAAGTATGTTTTGACTATTCTTTTATCCTTATCTTCTGAGTTTAACCCTTATTTAACCTCTTTAACTCTTATCATTATAACTTCTATTGTTGCTATTTATGTGTTAATATAGTTAGTATTAAATTCCAAAAGAACCATAAATGTATCATTGAAAAAATTTAAATGATATCTTTAAAAAGTTTATAATTTTTTTTATTCAAAATTTAATATCATTTAATAAAATAATTTGTATTTTAAAATATCATCAATGTTAGTTTCGACAATATTCAGTATATTAATTTTTAAAAATATCATAAAAATAAGATAATTTTGAACCAATTGTTATATCACATCACTAACATGTAAATTAAATATTTAAAATTCAAGGATGAAATTAATTATTTCATAATATATTTATTTTTATATTTAACATCATTTATTGTATATTTCCATTAATAGAATAATTATTCCATCACCGTATTGTAATACCTAATGTAATTATTTATTTTATAAAAATTAAAAATAAACTTCCATAATAAACATAAACATTATAGATTTGAATATACTAATTACAGTCAAACCTGTGACCTATATAACCCTATATTAAAAATAGTTCAATTGTTAAAGTATGATAAGATTGACTTTTCATTAAATAAGATACTATAAATGGCATAAAGATAGCCAATTGTCTCCAGAAGCCCAAAAAATTGGAATAAAGATTATTTCGGTTGAAAATAATTCATCTAATAATGTCGGTACAAGTGATTGGTTAATTTTAAAATATTTATAAAACTATTATTATCCTTAATTATTCGATTAAACCTTAAATGTGGTAATAAAAATAACAAAATTTACAATTAATATTGTCCCAAAATAAAATTGAAATATTTAATATATTTTTACATTACAATTCCATACACATAATCCATTTTGTAAAATTAAAAACACATAATTTTTAAAACTTAAATTAAATTTAACCTCGTTGTTGGAATAAGAAAATGTGTTCAAAAGTAAAAATTTTCAAAAGATTAAAATGATTTCATATCGAGATTAAAAGTGAAATTGATTATGATGACCAAAATCTTATTAAAAATATAAAATTTATTTAATTCTAATTTAAAACCAATGAAAATAAAATTTATATATATAAAAAAACATTATCCAAATTCGTAGTTTCAATTAAAATCTAGTATTTCACTATTCATCAAAATATGATGCCTATCAAAAAAATTACAAAATTTCAACCAAATTAAATATTGATATTACACATCCAATTAAGAAGTTTATTTTTGTGAAATATAATTTATAAAATTTTCAAATACTATATTTAAAACATGTGCACCATTAAAGGGTGGGAAAACTAACTTTTTAGAAAAATATATCTTTTTTGTGTAAAATTAGATTTGTTATTATATCATGTCTAGAAAACACATAGAGAAAATGTTAAATTTTTTAATTTAAATTTCATTAATATATTCCAACGTGACTGATTTTTTATTTTATTGTTATAAAATCCACTTGTGAATATTTAAATAGTTTTTCAAAAAAATTATTTTTATTTTCAAAGAGGGTTTTATTTTAATTTATAATTAATTGGTCACCAAAAGAATTCATTATATATATGTGTGTAGAAAATATGTTCTTAATTCAGTTAATCCTATTTATAACCACCAATCTAATCTCATGGTCATAATAGGAACATTTAAATAATAATATTTAGTTGTTCATTTTAAATCATTATGGTGTATCATGTTCACTATCGAGCATACTAATTCCTTTTAAAAATTATGGCATGTTACAATAAAATACAAGAGTTACAATATTATTATTTCATTAAATGATTTATTATTATGATGGAATGATTTATATAAAACATGTTTCACTTACACTTGTTATACCATATGAAAATTATTATAAAACTTGCTTCCTTTAATGGGTTAAGCTGCAATAAAATAATAAAATGATTTTTAAACATATCTCTTTTCCATGGGTTATGATATGATTAAATGAGTATGAAACCAATTTCATTCAATGGGCTATGAATTTAGTATAATCTTGTGTCATGCATATGTATGATTTTATTTATGTGATGGGTGGTACTTATATCTCCCTCAAATTCATTTGGTAGTTATTTATATATCATGAGTTAAAAAAGACTATAAAAGGGAGTCAACATAGATCATTAAGGAAATTTATACGCTTTGGTGGTCTTGGGAGTTAACCATAATGATTATGATGGTTTTGGGAGTGAACCAATTCCATTATTATATCTTTAGCAGTGATACATTACTACTATAGAAATGATTCTATATGCTTATGTGTAGGCCACATTTCCATGTTTTATAGTAATGTAATTGTTGAGTCAAAATGTGTTTCAACATTCACATCAATCATTTGTTTTGTAAATCACAAACCACACATATCGTAATCATATATCTTTTTATCATGTTTATTTTTTTACAATCATAATAACTCACATTGTCTTTATTATTTATTGCATTGTTATCATAATCATGTATATTGTTCTCTTATATTGTTTTATAGGATGTTTCAAAATCATAACCAGATTGTGTATTGCATTAGAATTAGAAATCAGGTTTCAGAATATGTATAACATCGTAATCAAGATTCATAACTAGTTTATGTACTATATCGATTTCACATGAATTGTATCCACAAGCTCCGTAATCACTTGTATCGTAATTAGTTCATCGTAACTAGGTCGTTGTAACCATATGCATCATAACCAGGTTATGTAACTTGTCATAATTATGCATTGTAACCAAGTTAAGTACAGAATCATAATTAAGTGTTGTAACTAAGTTAAGTACTGCATCGTAATCATACATCGTATCTAGATTAAGAATCTGTACCATAATCATGAATCATATCCAGGTTTTGTATCATAGCTAGGTTATGTGTCATACTCTTATTATGTATTATATTCAAGCATCATAATCAGATTAAATATCATGCATCGTATCCATGTTGAGAACTCTAAGAGGGTTATAAAGTGTAATCTCGATATGCATTGTTTTCTTGATAATCATAGTAACCTAGTTATGTATTGTATTTTTGTAATACATTACACTCTTATCATAACTTCAATATCGATTACATCTTAATCACACTCATTGTTTCAAACTATTTTACCTAATACTTTCCAACTAAAATGATTTCGTTGAGTGGGTTATTTACCAATTTAAATGATGTCATGTATCAATTTGGTTTGACCATTGTAATGACAGGTTTCCTAGTCTCTCTGAGTTATTTGGAGAAATATGACCATTGAATGAAATATGACCATTTGAACCTATAGCCTATAAAAATGAGGTTATTCGACCCAAAATACATAACTTTTGGTTCTATCATGTTCTACATAGAGATGATCTGTCTTCTCTATTGCTTCCTGTGAAAGACTTGATGATACAAGAAGTGAAAAAAATATTCCATTTTCTTGTATTTCTGTAAGTTCTTTTTTCTTCTTTTTGGGACCGATCTGTATCATAACGATCGAGGGATTCTATAGATCAAAAGACATGTTTCCAATCATCTTATCGAGGGATTTCAATTTCTTGAAAGATGGAGGTGTCGATTACCTTCTTAATCGAGGGCTTATGGGGAAAGGAAGACAGACATACTGATCATCATATTTATAGATTACCAAGGTGGTGGTAAGACAGAACCTTATCCAAGGTGAAAGGATACCCTATTTTTTGTGATAAAATAATTGTAATGCTTTTACATTTCTGCTACTATCTATATTAGAAATCTGATTGTATTGTTTCCTATTTATTTTCATATTCAATTAAAATGTAATTTTTTCAATTATGATTCATATTGGATTAAGAGGTTCTATACTACATATGGTTGGATCAATAATATTTATATTACTCTGATCATTGTATTCAATTTAAATATAATTTATTTACATTACTTATAGTATTATATCTTAGTATTTCTATCGGATGAAAGACATATATAGTCTATTTTATTGATTTTGAATTGTATTAGTTTAAGGTCACATAAACTAAGTCCTTTATTAAGTGTTTACATACATTTTTTTAAGTATATAATTCACCTCCCCCCCTCTTATATTGTACCATATAATATACATATACATCTATATTACGATTCAAGAATTGGTATCAAAGGTGTTTGCAATATTTTTTGTTACTTTTTTTATTTCTTTTAGTAATACAATTTTATATCATTTACAAACCAATTGTTTATAACTACTTACTACACTAACGTGTTGAGTGGAAAAGTATTGTTTTATAAGATGGATGGAATGAATATTGGATTAATTGAAAATTTTAATCCAAAAAGACCACCTATTTTTTATGGAAATGATTATGAGTACTGGATAGACTAAATTAACACTTTTGTTTTTAATATTGGAGTAGAAAACATTATCATGCTTACTGGAGGTTACAAATCCCATAAAATGATGTCAGTACCTTCACCAATCAAGAGAAAAATGAATATCAATTAAACTACAAGGTACGAAATATTTTGTTGTGTTCCATGACCAAGAATATATAGTCTGATATATTCATGTGAAGTATCCAATTGTATTTGGAAGAAATTAGAATTCACAGATTTTGGTACATCTAAAGTTATAGAAATAAGAATAAAAATTCTTCAACAAAAATATCAGGGGTTTATTTTTCCTTATGGAGAACCAGTATGAAAGGTGAAACAAAGATTTATGACAATAATTAGTAGTCTAAAATAAATGGGTGAAAGGATCTTGATGATGAAGCACATGTGGATAAGGTATTTGACATAATTCCAAATTAATGGGAATCAAAAGGGACAATTATTGATGAAAACAGGAAGGTTACTCAAATTACTGTTGATTAGTTATTTGGAAATGTTCTGCGACATGGGACAAGAATTAAAAGAGATTCTGATTTCAACGAGAAGAAAAATGGTAATGGGAGTGTATCTTTATCTACTACATCCAAAGTTAAGACACTGGAAAGGATAAATAGATCCAAAGCTAAGAAATCTGGTGTCATGTCAAAATAAATTGATTGTGATCACTCAGATAATGAGTTAGCAAATCTTTCTATAAGGATGAACAAGATTGTTAAAAACAATTACATTCAATACAGATTCAAAAATAAAGATAGGAAGGATAATAAATACTCATAAGTAACATGTTATGAATGTAAAAGAGAAGGTCATATTAGACCAGACTGTCCTCTACTAAAAAGAAATGACATAAAGGATATTATAAAAGAAACAACAAAAGGTATTATAATTAAATGGTAAAGAATGTATTGAACAAAAATTCTAGAATATCTATTCTTACAATAGATGTGTCAGATATTTCAAAATATCTTAAAATTAAAACTCTTGATTTTGAAAATATTTCAAAAACCCTTAAGGAATTAATTTTTGAGAATAATAATCTTTCTAAGGATGATGAAAAACTTATTTTAAGGAAAAATATTTTTAAAACTGAATACAATTACAAAACAATTTATTGTGAGAATGATTATTTAGTCATTAGACTAAAATCTGAAATCTTTTCAATTAAGAAACTTTTACCAAAATTTAACTTGGGAGGAAAATAATTTGATAAAATGTTTTCTCTAATTCATCCTCTTAAGAATAGTTTGGGAATTGGTTACCCTCAATCAAAACATATTTTTAGTCATAACTATTTTGTTCCTCAAAGTGCCCCATTCTTTACTAAATGTCAATGTGGTGGACATTGGGAAAGAAATTGTTCTTTTAATAGAACTCAGTGATTAGGATTTCATAAAGCCCATTTTTCGAAACAAATGTGCATTCCAAAAATTATTTTTTCTAAAATTTCTTAATCCAAACAAGTTTGGGTTCAGAAAAAACTAATTGTTTCTTTTTTAGGAAAATAATAAGTGTACCAACAATAAGAACTTTTGGTACATGGATAGTGGTTTTTGTTAACACATTATTGGAAACAAAGATTTATTTGAAAATATTATTGAAATGAAAGTTGGAAGAGTGACCTTCAGAGATAATTCTCAAGGAAAGATCATTGGTATAACTAATATTATTCTTCTAGGAAATGTTTTGATTTAAAATTTTTTGCTTTTAAAAGGTTTTAGGAACAACCTTATCAGTATAATTCAATAATGGGATGAAGGATACATTGTAAATTTTAGGAAAGATAAATGTTTTGTTCACAATTCCAAGGAGGAATTCATTCTTTCTACCCATAGGAATGATAATGTAAACACAATCAACTTAGAAGACCTTAGGAGTCATGACTTGTCTTTCTTAAGTAAAATGGAAGACTAATATTTGTTATTTAATAGAAGGTTAGGACACTGTAACCTAAGTATCCTTTGTAAACATTCAAAGAAAATATTTTTTAAGGATCTACTAGATCTTAGTTATGATTCTTTAAAAGTTTGTGAACCTTGTTAATATAGAAGGAAACGTAAAAATAACTTTAAATAAATTAATGAAGTTTCAAATTCTAATATATTATAGTTAGTACACATGTATCTCTTCGGTCCTACACAAACTAGAAGCATTGAAAAAAAGTATTATGTATTTCTTTTAGTTGATGAGTATACTAATTTTACGTGGGTCTATTTTCTAGCAAATAAATATAAATCCTTTTTCTACTTCAAAACATTTAGATTCCATGTTTAAAATGAGAAAACCTACCATTAATAACTATACATAGTGATCATGGTAGAGAATTTCAAAATTTTGATTTTGAAACCATTTGTAGTAAGAATGTTATTACTTACAACTTTTTATCTCCAAGAACCCCTCAGCAAAATGGTGTTGTTGAGAGAAGTAATTATATTCTTAATGAAATGAAAAGAACCATGTTGAGTGAATACTAAATTACTAAACATTTTTGGGATAAAACAGTTATTAGAACATGTTATACAATAAATCATGTTTTAACTAGAGATTTTCTTTATAAAACCCCTCAGGAATTATGGACTAGCAGAAAACCTAAGGTTTCTTACTTCAGAGGGTTTTGTTGCAAAGTATTCATACTGATTAAAAAATATATTTTATATAAATTTGAACCCAAATCTGATGATGGAATATTTCTTGGTTGTTCCAAAACATCTAAGGCTTATAGAGTTTTTAGTAAAAACTCTTATACTGTTGAATAAACAATACATGTTATGTTTGATGAATCTGGCCCCTTTGTTTTTAAACAATCCTTAACTGCATCAACTAATGTATTTTCAAAAACTAATTATCAACCATTGATTGAAAACTCTTCTCATAAGGGTAATACTCAAGAAAATGTTTCCGAAACATTTACCCCAGAATATTTTTTTTCAACCCAAATAAATTTTTTCTTAAAAATCATCCCAATGAAAATATAATTGGTGATGTGAATCAACCTGTAAGGACCCGAAATTACTTAAGAAATGAAATGGAACATCTTTCTTTTCTATCTCAGTTTGAAAATAACACTTCTAATGAGGCCTTAGGTGACGAAGATTGTATTAAAGCAATTCAAGATAAAAATAATAAATTTAAAAGGAAACAAGTTTAGACATTGGTTGAAAGACCTAATGAAACAACTATAATTGGGGTAAAATGGGTTTCCAGAAAAAAAGTGTGATGAAAATGGATTCATCATAAGAAATAAAGAAAGAATTATTACGAAGGGATATAGTCAACAAGAGGGAATACACTAGTATGACATCTATGCTCTAGTTTCTAAACTTCATCTTATTCAAATTCTATTATATTTTTCAGCATAATTCGATTTCAAACTTTTTCAAATGGATGTAAAATGTTCATTTATCAATGGTTTTGTACAAGAAGATTTTTTTGTAGAACAACCCCCTGGTTTTTTAGAATCCAAATATCTTGATCATGTTTTCAAATTTACCAATGATTTTTAGGGTCTTAAACAATCACCAAGAGCATGGTATAATACACTCACATGATTTCATTTACAAAACAATTATGAAAAAGGTACTGCTAGCCCAAATCTCTTTATAAAAATGGAAAAACAAATTGTCCATATCTATGTTGATGGCATTATAATAGGTTCAACTTAGCAATACTTAACTTATTCTTTTGAAAATCTAATGAAATCTGAGTTTTAAATGAGTATGATGGGTGAGTTAAAATTCAATTTGGGTTTTAAAATATCTCAAAAACTAGAAGGAAGCTATATATCTCAGCATAAGTATATCAAATACTTACTCAAAAAGTATGGATATGGCAACACTAAAATTATTGGCACTCCAATTTGTACCTCAAATATACTTAAACATGATGAAGCTGGGAAACCAGTAGATCATAAAACCCTTAGAGGTATGAGAAGAAGATTTTTAAACCAATATAATCCAAAATAATCTCATTTAAAAGTAGTGAAAAAAAATTTCTACTTAAAGGGTAATTTGGATTTATGCTTATTATATTTTTCTGGAAATAATTTCATTTTAAAAATCTTTTCAGATGATGACTTTGGTGGATGTTTAATGGATAAAAAGAGTACATCCGGAACATTTTATTTCTTAGAATATTATCTAGTTTCTTGGTCTTGTAGGAAACAACACTTAGTAGAACTTTCCACTATAGAAGCTGAATATGTAGCAGCTGGAAGTTGTTGCGCTCAGGTGTTATGGATGCAAGACACACTCACTTACTTTGGAATGACATTTTCCCAAACTCAAATACTATGTGATAATACTAGTTCCATTTCTCTTAGTAAAAACCCTACACACCACTCATGTCAAAAACACATAGATATTAGCCATAACTTTCTTAGGGATCGCACACACTAAAAAGAGATATTGTCTTACAATTTATCAGAACATAAGAACAACTTGCTGATATTTTCATAGAATAATTATATTCTGATAGATTTGAATACATTAAATATAAAATAGTAATGATCACTGTAAAGTAATAATTCACATCTATTACTTGTTTAACCCATATTCTTACATTCATTTACTCTTTTTCAAAGGGGTAGTATACATTTCACTTATTTATGTTTCTTATTTTATCAGTTCTACTCTTTAGATTTAATATGAATTAGTTTCTTTTATTTTACAGTTAATTGGTTTCTTTTGTTTTATAGTTAATCAGTTTATTGTTTTTAGTTAAATGGTTTCATTTGGTTTATAGTTAATCGGTTTTACTTTTGTTTTACAGTTTTTCGGTTTCACTATAATCAGTTTTACTCTTTAGTTTTTCACAATATTCATGATTTTATCAGTTTCATGTTTTTATTACATTCATGATTATTGGTACTAGATTATACTATTGGTATTAAAATATTTTATCCATACTAATGTATTGGTATTGGATTACCTTTCCAGTATTGGACTATCAGTTTTGGATCATTCTATAGGTATCTAGTAATCGGTATCAGCCTATTTGATTATATCGGTTTTAGAATTCTTTTCAGTTTCAATTTTTTAATATTGTTTATATTATAAAAAATATATATCAAAACCAATACATCTATCTCATTAATCTTTCAGGAAAAATTTCTAAAGCCTTATTTTGGTTGTTTCAATAGTTGTTTCTCATTTCATTCTTTTAATTCCTAAATGGTTTCAGTTTGAATACATTTTTCTTTCATGGAAAACCTCAAGAGTTTAAAATAATTCTTGAATATTAGATCTCTTAGATCTAATCTTGATCATTAATTTCTTTTTAAAGGAACATATCCCACATCAAACTCATCTGTTTTCTCTCAAGATCGGTTGCCCTATATGTTGTCAACATGGTTTGAAATTGGTTACAACCTCAATCTTCATAATCAGAGATCTACATAGCTTTCGTAATCATCAGTATCATTATGGTGAGAGTTAGAATTTCATTACTGAGTCTACTACCTATTCTCCAAAATAAATGGCTGCAAAATAATTTTCCTTTATGACATTTTAGGGTGAAAGGCTAGTCTATCGAGTCTTTTATGATTCTTTTGATTATCCTTTAAAAAGATTATATGTTTTCAAGGATAGAAATTTATTTTTGTAGAAATACCAGGTTCTGATCAAGACCAAGTCTATCATGATGAGCTGTTACAATTTTATGAATCAGTAGAGATAGAAAAAGATCTTAATATTTTATTTATGTTGTATGATAAGAAGTATACAACCTCCTCAAAATAGGCAAATACATTTATAGGTTTTTCATTCGACAGAGTCGCATTATTTTCTTATCATAAGTTACCAGAAGCTTATGGAACTTTATATAGGACTAAATATGAAGAAAAACTTTTTTAGATTCATGACGAAAAAAGAAAATTAAGTCATTTATCAAGAGATAATAGACTCATAGCCCTCTTGATGAAATGGTTTTGATGCTGAGAAAGGGTGATAGGAAAAATTTTAAAGTTTCAGATGTGTATGTGCTTAACTATTTGGTGAACATGAGGAAGTTTAACCATGTGGGGTTTATATTCCAAACAATTAAGAAGCTCAAAGATGGTGGTATAAAATCAAAGTTGATAATTTTTCCACCATTATTTGTAAGTTTCAGAAAGAATGTTTGGGCTTGTGTAATGTTACAATCAAGTCATATCCCACTTCCTTCATAAATCCCTTAATTAGTAAGGATTATATAAAGAGACTCAAGTTACGATTCAATCCAGAGTTGAATTTTTTTGAAAAATATTCGGATGCTGAGAAGTAAAAGGAATTTGTTGAAAGTAGTGAAAAACATTTTAAGTCATCAAAGAATTATTAAAATAAAAGAAAGGTAGTAAAGACTACAACTCCAAATCCTTCAAATAAAAAAGCGGTTGTATCTGATGAAGTTGTTGCTGAATGGAGAAAGAAAAATCAAGAAAAGAAATAAGGGGATCCTCGGTTTTGATTGGATCTGGTTGAAGCTTTGGCATTGAAATTAATTTTTGAAGAAACATTGAAAGAAGAAGAGAGAAATAAAAGATTAAAGAAGACAAAGGCTGATAGTATTGACATTGATAGTCTTCTCAAAATAGCTGAGCAACTAAAATCCGAAACTGAAATAAGGGATCCATCTCGTAAAACTCAATCGGTTTCAATAGGGAATGTCAAGGAGAAAAAAGTTTCTGATCAATCGGCTACACATTATCTTGATAAAGAACATTATGAACAAGAAAAAGAACTCCAATAGGAACATGATCAATAAGAACAAGGATAGGAGGAAATATAATTTGGATTAAAATAAGACACAAACAAGAGAAGTCATACCGCAGAGTCATCAGAAGTTCCATCTTTTGTTTATGCATCCCCGAATCCTCAACCCTACAAGAGAGTATCTCAAAAATGTTTACTCCAAGAAATTAATTCATATTTCTGATAAATAATGGGAAGAAGAATAAGAGGAAGAATCTGATAAGAATCAAAACAAGCATGCTCAAGTGATCGGTACTAAGTCTCATTTTGGTTATCTTCCTCAATTCACTGAGGAAACAGATTCTGAAAGGAAAATCATTGTGAAAGGCATTCAATACATTTAACAAGACTTGAATGGATTGGAGAAGCAATTACCATTTATTCCAAAAGTTGAATCTAGACTGGAAAATCTTTCAAATGCCCATAATGATAAACCGGATTATATTAAGGTATTAATTGATAAGTTTCTAAATATTGAACCCGATTTCAATATTTTTAAGGAACGATCTACTGAGCATAATAAGGCTTGAAATAACGTTTTGAATTAGTCTTATAGCATTGATGAAAGCCTAAAGAATCATCTGGACAAGCAGAAAGAATTGGTACATCAGGTAAAAAAACTCAACACTCTCTATCTAATGTTGATTAATAATTTAAATGAAATGTTTGAAAATTATGAAAGACCGGGTACCTCAAAATACGTAGTCTCAAAAGATATTGAGATTTTAAAGGAAAACTTTGAAGACAATAGTAATGATATTTTTACCCTCAAATAGAGTTTCTATCTTAGAAAAAGCATGTCAACTCAGGATGGATAATTTCAATAACTAGTTATCAAGACTTTAATCTCAGGAAGCTATTAATTGGATTTATAAAGATCAGCTTTGGAAGCAAGAAAAGATTTTTTCTGAATAGGATGAGAAGTTTAAGGCTCATCAAGAAGCTCTGGACAATCTCATGGAAGATTATAAAAAGTTCTAGAAGATGAAACATTCATAGTTTAATATTTTGGAAAAACTAAAGCGAAAATAATGACAGTTGAACACTTGTTGTGATAAACTTTTGTTTCAAGTAACATTTATTGTTTTTTACTCTGTTCCTCTCACCTTTTTCAAGAAATTAATTCATTCACTTATTCTTTTTTAAAATCACAAATGGGGAGAATGATTCTGAAAATTGATTTTTTTTATGCCTTATTAAAAAGAAAAAATTCAAGTAAAAGTGAATATAATATGATCCCTTGTGATTTTTTTAAACCAAGGGTGTAATTATTCATATTCACTATTACTTTTAGAAGATTTATTAAACTCTGGGGAAGATAAGTTCTTTATTGTTTGTTTTGTTTTATTTTGTTTCGTTCTTTCCAAAAAGGGAGAGATTGTTGAGTCAAAATGTGTTTTGAATTTCCTATCAATCATTTATTTTGGAAATCAGAAACCACACATGTTGTAATCTTATATATTTTTATCATGTGTGTTGTTTTACAATAGTAATCACTCACATTGTCTTTATTATTTGTTGCATTATTATCATAATCATGTATGTTTTTCACTAAAATTGTTTTATATGATGTTTCACAATCATAACTAGATTATGAATTTCGTTAGAATCATAAATCAGATTCAAACTATACATAGCATCATAATCAGGATTTGTAACCAATTTATGTACTACATTGATTTCACATGCATTGTATCCACATGCATCGTAATCACTTGTATCATAATTAGGTATTCGTAAATAGGTCATCGTAACTATATGCATCATATCCAGGTTAAGTATTGCATCATAATTATGCATAATAACCAAGATAATTACTAGAAAATAATTAAGTATCATGACTAGGTTAAGTACTGCATCGTAATCATACATCGTATCCGGATTAAGAATCCATATCATATTCATGAATCGTAACCAGGTATTGTATCATAACCAGGTTATGTATCATACTATTATTATGTATTGTATTCAAGCGTCGTAATATGATTAAATATCATGTATCATAACCATGTTAAGAACTGTAACCAGGTTATAAAGTGTAATCTTGATATGAATTTTTTTCTTGATAAGCACAGTAAACTAGTTATGTATTGTATTTTTGAAATACATTACACTCTTATCATAACTTCAATATCGATTACATCTTATTCATGCTCATTTTATCAAACCATTTTACTTACTACTTTTTAAATAAAACAATGTAGTTGAGTTATTTATTTACCAATTAAAATGATGTCGTGTATTCTGTTTGTTTTAACCGTTGTAATGATAGGTGTCCATGTCCCTCTGAGTTTTTTTGAAGAAATATGAACATTACAGGAATATGATCATTGGAACATGAAGCATATAAAAATAATGTCATTCAAACCAGAATACATAACTTTTGCTTCTGTCAAGTTCTAGAGAGATATTTTGTGACTTCTCTCTTTCTTTGTGCAAAAACCGTGAAGATATATGAAGTGAATAGCTTGTTCCATTTTCTGGTATTTCTATAAGTGATTTTTTTCTACTTTGTGAGACTGATCAGTGTGATAACAATTGAGGTCTTCCAAGGATAGAAAAGCATGCTTCCAATCATCATATCAAGGCTTTTCAAATGCATTAAATATAGAGGTGTTGATTACCTTCTTAATCGAGGGATTTTGTGGATAGGAAGACAGACATGTCGATCATCATATCGAGGGCTTACCAAGGTAGTGGTAAGAAAGACATTTATCCTAGGTGAAGGGATACCATATTATTTGGGATAAAAGAATTTTAATACTTTTACATTTCGGCTGCTATCTATATTTGAAAGGGAATTGTATTTTTTCTTCTTCCTTTTTACATGCAATTCAATTGTAATTGGTTTAATTATGATTCATATTGTATTAATATTTTTTATACGCTATATGGTAGAATCAATAATATCTGTATTACTATGATCATTGTATTAAATTAAAATACAATTATTTTACATTACTTTTAGTATTACATCTTGTTATTTCCATCGGATCCAAGACCTATATGGTCTATTATATCGATTTCGAATTGTATTAGTTTAAGACCACCTAAACAAAGTAATTTATTAACAGTTTAAATACATAGTTTTTTAAATCTACAATTCACCCCCCCTTGTATTGTGTCATCTAATATATATATACATCTATATAATGATCCAATAGTAATGGTTTCATGGTTTGTATTCTTTTATTTAATTAGAATTATTGTCTTCAAAAATGGAAGTATATTTTAGGTAACTCATAATTATGGTCACTAATTTTTAGGGTATGATTTCTGAATTCTATACCCATATTTCCATACCCTTGTACTAATGTTATGATTACATATATCCCATACTTACCCTTATAGAGAATATGATCTCACTCTATCTTCTGTTTCCTTTTCACATGTTATGAAGAAATGTTTTTTTCAAGGGAATGTCTAAGAAGAGTAATATATGGGAATATATTTATGGGATATTTTGAAAATAATTGAAGATGAAAAATGATTTGAGGTCTAATATAAAATGGATATTTTCATGTAAAGTCCCTAGGAGTGTGTTCATGTAATATAATGGCAACGAAACTAAAAATATGTAATATCTATATATCATATGTTTGGGTCAACACAATTGGTATTAGTGGACTTGATAAGATAACCTCTAGAAACTCGGATGGTAAAACCATAATGAGACACCTAGGGATATTTTGGGGATGTGTTAAGGGATATGTCTAATGATTACTCTATGTATGATTCAATGTATAAAAAAATGTACTTAAATTTTGGTAAAGCATAGAATGAATGATTTCCATAAATGCTCATCCATGTGTAGAGTATATAAGTGGATGTAAAATAGGAATAGAGGTACTTAGGTTAATAACTCCCAAATGGATGTATTGATCTAGACTCGGCCATCACCTGGTTCATGATAATAGGCCTTGTTACACAATAGTATTAATGCTCCTAAGGGGATATGCTTTGAAAATTCACAATATCCTTATGAACCATCATGAATGATTTAAATTTTTAATGACCATGGATGGACTATTTTATGAGTATGGTATCATAGATTTAGAATTATTTTTCATGATTTAGACATATTATAGGTGATATATCATGTTTTGTTTCTTGAAACTATAATTATTGTTTCACACACTATTATTTTTTGTTTTATGCATTAGTGGGAATAAGAATTAATTTTATTAGTGTTAAAAGTGATAGAAAATGTGTTAATAATAAACCAAATTGGATTATGGATGGGGTGAAGGATATGGTGATTATTCTTAATCAATTATCATGATATTTGATTAAAAACTTTCACTATATCTATCATTCAGACTAACCAAAGAAGTGTATGATATAATTCATTGATACTTTTGGTGGTAGAGAGCATGAAGGAATGAATATTTAGTTTTATATGTGTCAAGGATGTGGGAAGAAGAAACCAAGTGGATGTATTAGTGGAACAAGAAGATATTATGATTGTATAAAATGACCCAATGCAAGATATTGGAGAGAAAACAGAAATGTTCAGTTAATAATATGGATAAGAATAATGTTATCACTATGATATATTGATTTTTAAATGATTCAAATGTGGAAATAATGTGATGTATACAAATAAATTTCCTAAGGGGAAATTTATTGATGAGAAACAACAATTCCCTAAGAGTAATGTTTGTACAATTGATGATGATGATATAAAAAATGAAAAAGGGAATGAAATATATGTTATTGAATAATATTATTAAGCCTAGTTAATAGTGAAAGAATTAAGTAGAATGGTTGAATTTTGTATGTATTGTAATTCCATAATTATGATATGTATAATTATCTTTCATTATGATTTTTTCATTAAGATTTTATATAATATGTTTAGTGGTACATGTTACCCAGAAATGTGATTTAATGGCTAGGTTATATTTTAGGGGGAACACATGATTATGTGAAGGTAACACTTGATATGTTTCAAATGTTTAGAAAATGGATATTATTTAGGATAAAGAGATGATTTATATTGAAATTATTAATGAACTAACAAGTAATAGATTTCTTGTTGACAAAGTACTTTATGATATCTTTGTTGGATTTTACAACATTATTGGATATGTGTAATATAGTCAATAATTTGTTCTTTTAATCAAGGAATGAGGAAGAATTCATTTTTTAAATATTTTTTATGGTAATTATAGTTATAAAAATCTTTTATAAAAATATATGACTAAGGTATTAATATTTTTGGTATGAAAAAATTACCAAAAACTTCAGGTTATTGAGGGGCTTGATTATAAGTTATTTATTAGAAATTTCATGAACATTTCTATAAATTTTGAATTTTGGAAGGATTATAAGGGTAAACATTTATGGAATACTTTAGGTCTAATATTTCTTGTGGTATTAGAGAGTAATTTATTATTTCATCATATAATAGTTTTTGAATAACTTTTACTAATGATTTTGTTTTTGATTATAAATTGATATAGAGGTAATGAATTATGATTTTCCTATGGATATAATAACTTGTTTGTGCAATAGGAATTTTAAATTAATCACTTAGAGTAAAGATATTATGTGGAAAATGATCGAGTAATAATTAAATTATGGTATTTTTCTTATAAAATAGAATGAAATTATGTAATTATATCTCATAAGGAAAATTCATAAACATTAAGAAATGTTCTTGAAATAAAATTTAAAAATTTTATCTTCTTTTATAATGAATGAATTTTCTTATCTCATATCACATATTTATAGAATTTTCATCATTAAAATTATTCATAAAATGATCTCTATAATTATATATTTGTATTTGGGTGTTAATTTTTTATTATATGTCAATTTTTTCACTTTCTATATAAGATATCATATATGAAAACCTAGCTTTGTGTTATAATATAAGGCCTTAAAAAATAACTTTCACCCTTTTGAATATAAATATATATTAACCATTTTTATCTTGTGGGTTCTAAACAAATGGGTTTTTTAATGTTAAATCACTATTTTCTGACTATATGTTTAAATTGTGAGAATGCAATATATATAACAGGGTATAATGAAACAACCCAAGAAATTGTGAATTGTTATTTTTTAAAAGAAATTTCATATTTTGATTGCATACATTGAAAAATAATGAGTTTAATTATAAATAAATGCAACACTAATTTCTCATTTATTTATACTATACATTATATATATCTTTCATTATACACAACATCGAGTATAAATAAACTGTTGAATAATTTTTAAATATTATTATTTAATATTAAAGTATCACATATCTATTAGAATAGTGGGAATCAATATGATTAACTTAATTATAAAATATTTATGGTCTACACACACACACATACACATATATATATATAATTAATTTTTTGGTGACTAATTCATTAGAAATGAAAACACAAATTGTTTAAAAATAAATGAAATCTTTTTTGGGGGAAAAAATATTCAAACACATTTTCTTTTTTTTAATAAATTATAAAATAATATTTTATGAATGATTTTAAAGATATATATATAAATTAAATAAAATTTCGAACATTATTTATATGTGTTTTCTAGAAAATATATTATAATTATTTTCAATTTTCAATTCAAAAACACATTACACTAAAAAAATTCCTATTGAACACTTATTTAAAATTTAATTTGTTCCACATTCTGAAAATTTATTTTAAGAATTAAAATTATTTTTAGAAATAATAATGTAAAAATTATCTTAGAGTGAATTTATTAGAATAATCTGAGAAGATGAATTTTTCAACGGTTATTGAAAAATACTTGTTTTTATTAAGAATTTTCATTTATTTTAAATCATTTAAAAACATCCAATTAGGATAAATATGGTTAAAAAGGTAAAATTAGTTCAGTTATGTATTTTTTGTTACTATTTTATTCATTGGATACAATTGAATATTAACTCTGGAAATAAAAACTTTTTAAACTTTTAGAAATTCTTTCTTTTAAAAACTATTTCATCCAAATGTCTGTAGAATTAATTTTAATTATATATTTTAAATTATTTTAATGGAATATGGAAAAATAGATTACATATTTTGAATAAAAAAATTATTTTATCTGATTTTTTAAAGATAATTTTGGACCTTAATGAATATAAATAAAACAATAAAATTACCTTAGTTAATTTAAAAATTTCTTTACTTGGGGGTTAAACTAATAACATATGGGTCAAAAGGGACACAAAACAATCAAAACACTCATTTTATGACCTTATTTTGACATTATGTCTTATAGTTTCATTAATGTACCATTTTAGAGCCTTTTTTATTGTGATATATGTGGGAACACCTTTTTCTTTTCAAACATTTCATGTGTACCAATCAACACAATTATAAAAGGCCACCCCCTCTTCATTCATATTCACATGTAAAAATCCATTATATTGGTCAATACATGTCCCAATACCCATATTAATTCCCTAATATTACCCTATAATACATTGTTTTCTGATTAAATACAACCTAGGAATAAATTTTGTTCCAAGAGAATGATATTCTCTAAAAAAGAAGTTGTTTCCCAAACTGAGTGTTTTTTATTTATTTCCACACATAATTAAAATATTATTAAGAAATTAATATATAATATTTTAATTATATTTAATATATTGAGTTTTTTATTTTTATTTAAATAACTATATCCATCTCTTATCCCATCAAATAGGATACAAAATCATCATTTCTCTGTATTGTGGACTACCGCCTCCCATACCGATGTCAATCATTTTCCCAATACGACTTATCATGACAAGATATAATGATTAATTAAATTTTTATATAATTTATTTATGATATCATTATACTTATTTTATTTTAATTTATCATTTACCTTTTTACTTTCTATTCTATTGAAATATGATAATGTAACTCATGTGTAAAATAGACCACCTCCTCTCGAAGCGATGTAATTCATTCACACATTACATGCAAGGTAATAAGGATAGTTTTAATGAAATTATTTGATATATATAAAATAAAATTTATTATTAAATTTTAATATATTATTTTCATTTATTTACTTTAATCTATCAAAAATATATAATCAACGTTCGAGCATATGTATGGCCTACCGACTCTATGAAATGTGTATTTCATTTTCTGTATCTAATGTTTATAGATCAATATAAAAACATAAAAAATTAATATATATGATATTTATATCATGGAAAATGTTTTTGAGATTATGAAACAGTGATCAATGTAGGATGACCAAAAATAACAACTCAAATCATACATGAAAAACAAAGCAGTTGTTGCTCGAAACGATACTTCAACGTGGAATTGTTAATCAGAAGATAATAAAATAATATATTGTTTGATATATATAATTAATATTCTTTAATATTTTTATAATTAATATATATTTATTATATTATAGTTTTTAATGTGTACGAATGAAGTTGAGACTTGATTGTGGGATTCTCATCTCACTTTTTTTACTTATGTGAGACAAGTTCCATATTCACCACATATTTCAATTTAATGGTGTATATAGTAACCCTGAACTTATTTTTTGATTCCTGAACTAAAAATTATTGATATTTACAAATAATTTTTATGATATCCCTTATATGGGTTTTTTGGTTCAAAATTTTCCAAAGTAGTAAGGTATTATTTTTTCTCCATTTTCCATCATTGAGACATATGTTGTGTTATTCACTATGTTATTTTATGGGGTGTATATGCAACACTATTGACACATAATATCATGAATTTATTTTTTCTCTTGATATTTTAAGTATAATTTTATATAATTTAATCCTGGGGTTTAAAAATCAATGTTACCAATCTGATAAGTGTTTTATGATATGATCAGATCGTCTATTAAGAATATTTTTAATTAAGATTCCAATGAAAAAATATTATGTTATATCTATCAAGAAACTCATGAGTTTACACTCTTATAGTTATTCCATTATAATATATTATTTCCCTTCATTTTCCTCTCATTATGGAATCAATAGATCAAATGAATGTTTTTATGAAAATTCACCATTGTTTCTCACTTCAGTAAAATACTTTTATCTTCAAAAACCATGTTAATAAAAATGTTTTCAAAAATATAATTAAAATTCTCATAATTATTTATTACAGACATTTCAACCCATTCTTGACATGTAACAATATTTTTAATGGATTTTTCACCCGTTTTTTATATAAATTCTAGTTTTTATTTTAACAAATATGTGAACATAATACTCTTTTTATCATGTATAACTTAAATGGAATTATCTATTGTAATAACCAATACATTATTTTAATATTAATTTATAGTATTCAATGGAAAATTTTAATTTAAATTATTTTTAAAATTGTTTATTTGTTAAATTGTATTTTCAATGTTGTAAAGATATTTTTCTCATTAAAAGTTTTCAATAATTTTTAAGGCTTCATATATAAGCTTTCATGTATAATTTCAAAAAAAAACGATTATAATAATATTTAATGTTTGGAAAAGTGATTTTACTCAAGAAATATTTTAAACTATTTTTAAATATGCATTTATATGTTTTCCAAGTAATTTTAGAAGAAAATAATTTCCATAATATTTTTAGAACTTTTTATGTTTTAGAAGTGATTTTGAATGGAAATATATTTTCATCATGAAATTTTTTAAAATATTTATAATTATTCCTTTATAACATTTAACATCTATTTCCGAAGAAAATAAAATTTAAAATTTCTTATATTATAATTATTTATTTCCTCAATATACGGTTCAAATGATTTCTAAATATTCATTTATTTATTGTCAAGGTTATATTCCAAGATATTCACTTCCAAAATATTTTATTAATATTTAGTTAAAAAATCAATGAATTTTTTTCCTTAATAAATGTTCTAAATAATATTTTCATATTCCTTTATAGAAATAAATATTAATTTTTAAATAAAATGATCTCAAAATTATTTAATTAATATTTAGTTTTTAAAATATCCTGTCATTGATAATTTATTATCATCAATAAATTATCCATGTGCCTTTTCAAAAAAAAATATTTATATGATTAAATATGTAGATGTTACCCATACCATACTGTAGATGTGATCCAAGGATAAATTTTATATTAATTCTATAAATGTTTTATTTTTATGATGGAATGATTTATATGAAACCTATTTCTCTTTCATGGATTATACTATAAATAAATTCTTTGTAAACCTACTACTTTTAATAGGATATTCTATGATGATTTTATTAAAAGATTATGAAACTAATATCCATTCCATATAATATGAAATTATCAAATTCTAATGAATGCAATATCATTTTATGGGTTATCAATGTTTTAGGATCTCATGGAATACTTGTTTATGGTTTTCATTTTGTGATTGGTTGGGCCTATATCTCCCTCCAAATCATTGGGTAATAATTTATATCACATGGGAGAGGAATGATAAGAATGAGGAGTAATCCCGATTCAGTAAGGGACTTTTTTCATTTTTATGGTATGGGTAGTCAAATGTGACTATTATGATGGTTTGGGGAGTAAACCCAATCCACTATGTTATACTTGTTAGCGAGCTTTGACTATTTTGGGAAAGATTTTATAAACTTATGTATATTCCAAAATTACATGTATTATGTAAATTTTATTCTCTCATGGAATATGTTCTTTGATTTCATTATTATTAATCTAATATGAACTTCTAATATTTATTCCATGAATAAAAATTATTATCTTTGATATGGATTTTTTTATTTTTCATGTGTTATTCCCAGGTTTGCATAACCTTATTCTAATTTTATGATTACTTATCTCTTATGTTTTTCTATATTGAGCATTTGAGCTCAGCCTTTCTTATTTTTCATTTCTACATGTTATGAATAAGGGTTTTAAGTAGGGTATTTCTATGAAGAGTATTGTGAGTGAAGATATTTGTGAGAGATGTTGAATATCTTTCAAGATGTAAAATTAATTTTTATATAGTCTAAAAAGTCACTATACATGTATGATTTCCAATTTTGAGTTTTTGTAATGTATTAAATATTCATATAAATATATTTAATATATATTTATTAGAGTTTTGGTTCTCTACCTAGTACTATATATAGTAACATTATAAAATAGATCCAAAAAATCATTTGGATATTTCTAAAACACTGGTAAAAAACTATTAACCATTTCCCAATTTTTAAAAAGAAATATAAAACATCATGAAATTCCATCCAATATATCAATTTTTAAATAATATAATACTTTTAGAATCCCAAATTTAATTTGAAAACATATACCATAATCAAGTAAACATAATGTGTGGCCCTATGAAACAATATAGTATTGAAAAAAATTATTAATTCTCCAACCTATAAATGTAAGAAATAAACACACCCTAGAATATAATTAATTATATAAAATCTTCCACGGGATATAGATTGGTATCTACAGGTCACACGTATCTCTATAAAAACTTCCACCAACTATATCATATACATGTTTTTATATTCATATAATCCATATGTAGAAGAAATAATATAAATATAGGACTTATTTTATTCTGATCCTATATATACTCTCGTATATAATTGATTCTCCATATATAATCTATCTCTATGGATGAACACATAATATTTCCTTCACCTTGATGTATAAGCACATAATATTCTCATAAGCCTATCAAAAACAAAATTACCTATCACCTATATATGTTCAATCAAACTCATGATCAATTTATCACAATCGAGATCCCTTATGTCATAATCATAATATGGGAGGAAAATACCATAATGATTAATATTTAAAGGATGAAATTACCTTCGATATACCCATCATCCCCATTATTTGGATAACCTCAATAATAAGATAAGTAACATAACAATATGTAAATTTTTTCATTATATATATATTTTCTAACCATTGTGTTAAGATTTAATATTAAATTTGAAAACATATCATACTAAAGACATATTGTACAACACTCCATCTATTATAATTCATGGGTCATATTGTAGAAAATAAATTATTGTCCCCTGGCCATATTTTATATCTCTTTATATAATAATCCCTATAGAATTCTTAAACATATTACACAAAATATAATACTCTATTGAATAAAATTAATTAATTATACTCAATTCCATACACAGAGAGGATAAATATTTTATTTATTTTATTTATGTAAATAACCAACATGAAGGAATGATAAAGTAGATACTACAATTTTAGAACATAATAAACTTTTTATTATTAAAATATTTTAATAATTATATGAAAAATATATAGAAGGACCCATTTAGTAATATCTTATATAAAAAATACTAGAAATACCTTATGTTTTATTCAATTTTATATTTTCTAATCTAATTACATCTCTATGAAATTAACAGCACAACTTTATGTGACCTTATGATAAAATCTCCCACTAATCATCGATAATTGTTAAAATCTATAATGAAATAATGTTTTAATAATGATGATACAAAGATCCATATTTCTAACATTTCAAACTAATAATAAGTATAAAAAATACTTTACTTCAAAAAAATATAATTTTATTATGTTAATAACATATGTTACATATTTTTAAAAAGTTATAATTTAATTTCCCTCATTGTATAAATATTTCTTTAAAAAATTATTTTATATTAAATAATTTAAAAAATTCACTCATTTTGATATCATTTTTAAAAAATATACCATAACAATTCTTGTATATAAATTGATAGAAAATTTCAATTAACCCTTTAAAATATTATATTTATTTCATTGTTAACTTCTCCAAATTCAAACATACACCCACTATAGACATTGAAATTGTATTATCTTCCAAATATCATTATTGGATATACTAACACCATTATAATGGGCAGCGACACTTTTTTCCTATATTGGGAATTGATAATAAAAAACTATTAACAAACAAATTTTATATGGTAGTTTATTTTTCTTGAGTAATTTACTCGAAGGAAGACTCTACTTTTTAAAATATGACAATAATGTTTAGAGGTAACTTGTTCCCTCGCATTGAAAAATATTTCATTGGTGAAATAAATTATTTTAAAGAACTAATTTTCCATTCTCTCAATTTAAAACTGTGTAATAAAATAGCATAAAATAACATTAATTTATTTTAAAATCATAAAATTACTTTCTTATATAAATTATTAAAAATAAATATTCTTATTATATAAGTGAAAAAATAATAAAATCCACCATATATTCTAATATATAACTGATTTATTTTAATTCATCGCATCTAAATCCTATATAGTTAAATTCCTTTTTTATCACATGATTTCATACTGTGAGATTTATTCACCATTTACTCTTTAATTTTGAACTCATAGACATATTCAGATCAATAATTTAATGAATTAATATTATTATATATCATTTCAAATGATGTAAATGATTATTATAATAGTAATTCCATATGGGGAAGCTTTGATATTTTTATTTTATGTATTTAATTAGTCTTGGAAATTACACATATCAGATCTTGGATTTCCATCCTCGAATCATTGCCCTTACTTCCCTACTCAAACACTATTTATCAATTATATTCACATAATATTTTAAGAAAAAAAATTTAGAAATTAAAATAGAATTATTTTTAAATTTAATCCTTTAACCTATCAAACAATTAATATGTCACATGATCTAAGAACTACCATGTCATACTCATATTTTATAATATATTATGGAGATAAAATTAATTAATTGAACTCATTAATATTATATTAAATAATAAACTATTATAAAATTTCCTATATTTATTGAATAATGGATTTTTATAGTTATATAAATTCATTATGGTGACCCAATACCCTCTAATATTTTTAAATTACTAATCAGATTGAATTTATGAATGAATTCATAGTTTCATTTCTGATTTTTACTTTTAAATAATGACATTGTAAACATTCAACTTTCATTACTATCTTGTACTTTATAGATCCATTTCTAGGTTATATATCATCTTCAATATATTCATGAAAATATTTTTAATATGAAACAATTTCCCCATGGGAAAAAATCATGAACATGGAGAGATAAAATTTGATATTCGCATACCTATCCTTAGTAAAATGATATTTTTCATGAATGGATTCACTAGTAAATTTCATAATATGATAATTCTATAAAGAATTGAATTTTATATATTTCTTAAGAATAATAATTTATTCACGATATCAAAATATGAAATTTAATTAAATAAGATTACCATTTTTATTATTTCTATCAATTTCACCTTTAGTGGTTTTGATTCCATTTTATGATAAACATAACCTTTTACCAGATGACTATTTTTTTATATTCCATTAAAAATAACCTTTATTAACTTTTAAATGAATAAAATTATGAACCATTTTTAATTATTTAATAACCATTACTAGTACAAAATCCCTATTTCACCATGTCTCATAAAATTTAATATCCTTACATAAGTCATTGTTTTTTTGGTATAATCATTCCATACATTACTCTTGATAAATAGATTTGTAAACTCCTTATCCAATCCACCATAATGATAATATCTTTTTTATTCCTTATCTATCAAAATGTTTAACATTTCCTAGATATGTATAGCTAAATGTCATATCCATAATAGGAATCTAAAAATTTTGGATGCAATGACCCTAGTTTTCGTAGGTGGTATTCTTAGCCCAATTTGGATTATTGGTCTCCCAGTCACATATAAATTGTAAAATAATAATTCCCCCAAAAATAAACCTTTAGAAACAAATTACTGTCAAATTTTTCACCATATCATATGTTCACCCTTGGAAATGAAATTAGCAATATTCTAAGACAAACATAGTTTTAAGATCTATTAAATAAATTTTACGTATTCCCAAATGTGTGAACAATAATACCTTCTAAACATATCTCTATATGGAAATTACAACATTTTGATTTAGTGAATCATGGTTGATCATACACCAGTTATGTAAAAAATCATTTCTTTTATGGATCATGGATCATTCCCATAAATGGGTATTTAATTTAATTTAATTTAATTTTTTAATTTAATTTAAAATAACCTTATATTTTCATTGTAAAAGTGAGAGAGAGTGGTAAAATTGTACCATTCATAGATGTGGTGCAATCAAGAAGGAACAATGGTAGTGGAAGAAAAATTTAAAAAATTAGTCTAATCATATCTATATCTGGGTGAAATAAATATGGTGCAAGGATATAATCATTAAGCATTAAGGATTCAAGTCTACGTTGGGATCATTATTTTTAATGGAATTGTTGTTTTTGTGTTTGGGATGGTATATGGCCATTCATGGGGTGATGTTGAGATTAAAATGTGGTTTTGGTGATTTTCATAGGGTTTTATTAAAAATAATAATAAAATAATATGTATTTAATGAATATATGATATGCATTTTATATTCAAGATAATTCTACAAGAAGAGGACTAAAAAAAATATTAGACATATAAACTATTTTTTATGACCACTGCAACATTACATGGAGTGTGTCCATATAAATAGAAGAACACCATATATTAGGAACATGAACTATAGTAGTATATTCTATTATGGTGTACATAACACATAATCATATAGTGTACATGACATAGTACCATTTGTGGATTATAAACTTTGTATTTCTATACACATTCCAATTATTTAGGAAATACATTCTGATTAAGGCTGAGGTACACACATAGAGCAAATCATTTTGTGTAAATTCAACGTACACATTGGGGATTCCTTTTACCTATGCACAAAAAATGTATCTACATGTTTTCACTCATTTTTGTGGGATTTGGGGATGTTAGTAGTCCATTATGATTATTTTCCCACCAAGAACATAGTGGTGTGGAATTCAAAGCCATTGAGAAACCTTAAAGGAGTTATTTATGTATGTTTGTGGATTTATGTCTCATGTGGGTGATTCTGAGGTTCCATGTGATAAAGAATAATATATTAAATAATGGTGAGTCCCCTACCCCCCACTACATTTATACTACACGGCATGGAATCTTAAGATGTATTTGGATATCAGTACTATAAAAGTACATCAATGGTAATTGATTCTCATAGGATAATAAATTCATGAACATTGTACATTGTATAATCTTTTATGGTTCTATATATAAAAAAATTTATCCTAAAGGGACTCATTGTTGGGCATGGAACTTGAATGGACCTACATACATCCTACAAACAAAAAAATTAGAGTTGTTGTAAGTTGTTTGGATTGGGCAATGGGGAAGTTGTTTGAACAAATTATTTTAATGTTAGTCTTTATTTAAAGTCTTCATTTCAGATGAATTAAATATTCATTGTTCCATGGGTCACCTCTATTAGTGAACATAAGATATAGATAAAAATCCATATGTTATATTCTCAGTGTACTTAATTCATCCAACTACAATATCTAATGGATGTGTGGAATGAGAGGTATAGGGATAAGATATACATTATCAATTTGGATTATGGAATATTATGGGGTGTTGTGTCACATTTATGACTTATTTTAAAGGTATTTTTAATTTATTTTCCATTCAGGGTTTGTTTTGGGGGTTTCCCAAGCTTTTATGGATGAATGGGTGAGTTTTCATGAATTAGGCCAAACCGTGAGCCCAATTCCAGATTTAAAAATAATTTTTTTTCTTTTATAACTCATTAATTTTTCAATATTTTTCATCCATTCTAATTCATACTTGTCATCCCATGACCTATGATAACCAAACAAATAATTTGGACCATTTAGAAATCTGTAATCATGGTGGATGCCAGTTTTTATTTAAGAGATTGGGTCTATCCGAAAGCACATTTCCTACATTAAAATTATTTTTTAATTCATTAATAATGCATTCTATTTTTACGTTTTTTCAGTGAATCCAACTCCCACCCGATCCCACTTACCTAAGTAGATCCCTCATTCTCCCCTCCCCCAATTTGGAGCTCAATCGAATCTCGAAATTGGGCAAAATCTCTCTGGATATCACAAATTACCCAGATTTGAAGTGGTAAATTGATCCTTTCCTAATTCCTTCTATTTTCACTATTTTCCCCATTATAGTTTTTACATGACCTCCTAATATTTTTTCAAAACTCCCTTAAATTTTTATCTATTTCAAAATTCATATTCTGGTAGAGTTTGGGTCACTTTCTTCAAGATTGTTTTGGGTAATTGTTTCTCTCTTCAATTCCTTCCTTCTCCTTAGGATTTCCACCCTCTTTCATAAATTTATAGAGCGTCCAGAAGTTAGGTTTCATAACTAGGGCTTTATTTGGGGTATTTTTTGTTAAATATTATGGTTTAGGGTTCGTTTTCACTTTCTTGTGGTGCGGCAAAGGTGTGGTTGAGGTTTTGCACCAAGATTCAAGGGTTTTGATACAAAAGGTAGGTGGTTCCATGTGTAAACAATTATTGATGAGTTATATTTCTTTATTTACTCATTTTTCATATTCCTCATATATTGGGTGTGGTTAGAAAACTATTTATGATTGATTTGGTTATGTTTTAAATTTTATAGTTTCTTTTTAACTTGAAATTGGGTGTTTTCATGTGTAACACATGGGGTAATATCTGGGTGTATTTTATAACTTATGGTATTGGTTTACTAAATCTTGTTGGGCCTGAAAATTATGGTTTGGTAATTTTTTAGTTTAATGTGGTCCTAAAAAGAAGTTTTTTTAATAGTTTTTATGTGTAAAAATTGTTATACTTTTTGAGATTATTTTATGAAAATGTGTGTTTTCATTTGTATCTTTTGTGGTATTATTCAAGGTTATTTTATAACACTTTAATTTTGTTTTATAAATTTATCTAGATATGATAATTCTATTTTGGATAGAAATTGTTATTGTTTTGGTCTTAAATGGGGGTTTTGAAATGGGTTTTATGTGCAAGAGATAGTTACACCCCTTGAGTTTGTTTTATGAAAATTGTGAATGTTTTGTTTGGATAAACAAAGTGGGTGAAAGGTTTATATGTACTGTTGGGGGGTTGTTTACCTAATATATGATTTTTATAAGTTAGGTGGTTATTTAAGAAGTCAAATATTGTTTTTAGAATGTTTTATAAAGTGCCGAAATGTTTTAGAAAATGGAAAGAGAGCTGCAAAACATGGTTGTGGAATTTTTTGTGTGAGCCTGTTGTGAAAAATGAATTTTGTTGATGAAAGAGGTAATATATGATATTTGATTGGGTTTTTATGTGAGTTATAATGTCTTGGAATGGTTTATAAAAATTGTTTAATGGATTTTGGGAAGTGTTAAATAAATGTGAAAAATGTTGTGGGCTATTTTGCTGTGAGTCGGATTTCAAAATCAATTTGAATGAAAAGTGGAATTTTGTGACTTGTATGGTATACATGTGGGATTTTTGGTGGATTTGTGATATGGAAATGATATTTTCATATGAAAAGTATATTTCGTGACTTTTTTAACTTGTTTGATCATAAAGGGAAAACATGGGTATCTAGGTGGGTAGACGTGTACTAGTATGCTAGTGAATCTGTTGGGGTTTGACCCCAGTTTCACTTAGATAGATTGTCACTAACAACTCTAACTAAACTATGATGATGATGATTGAGGAACACTAGGTTATGGGTATGTTCCCTACTAGTTTTTCGTGCACGAGAATGGATATTTTTTATGGTTACTCTCACCGAGATATGAGGAACCTGGGACCCACAATAAACTAGTGCCTAGGGGTTATTTACTATGTTTTGTGATCTTTAGATTCATTATACTTACCATCGGCATACTGTATATTTGGTTGGAAAATTCAGTAGCATTGGAATTTATTTTAAAAGTGTTGATTCTTGAAATTATCCCACTTGAAAGCTATTTTTTTAAGTTCCATCTTTAAGAAATTATAACTAGAAATTACATGTTTTTAAAAACATGGATGATTTTCCTCTTTGAATGTTTATCCCATGGAATATCTTAGAGGTAGTATCCTACTGGGCGTTAGATCACACCCTACTTACATCTTTGGGTGTAAGTAGACTTGGTTATTTTTGTTGTTGTAGGTTGGGTATAATTTTTTAGTTCCAGTGGTTCGGGTTTCTAACAGGTCCTTGGTGGTGAAGTCTTGTGGAGATGGCTTGAGGGCGGTGCCCCTTGACATGAGGGATCTTGGGATGTTTCCTTTTGATTTTGTACCTTTATTATAGTCTTTTTCAGTTTTTTTAATATATGTAATTCAGTTATGAATTTTGTAAAAAATGGTTTTAGTTGAAAAATACAGATTCATTTTATTGTGTTCTTTTATTGTTTTAACTATATAAACTTGGGTAAATCATTCCCAATTCTCATTTTATGATACCCAGGAACTTGTGCCAGCCCGTGGGGATCTGGAATTCCCTTCAGTCCTTGTCATGGGTTGGGTATGGTGCCTATTTTGGAAGCGACCAGATTTGGTTCGTGACAAAATGGTATCAAAGGCAGGTTCGCTCTCTTTGGGTCATATTATTTGAGGAATAGTCGGGATAGTCTAGGGTTAGAATTTTTTGGACTTGTAATTCTAGTTATGAGTAGTGTGTCTGATCACCACACCTCATGGTGGGATTCAAGTCTCTAGGGGAAGTCGAGACTTTTTTGAGTCCTTTGGTTTTCATGGTTTGATGATGGTTAGTGGAAATGAAAAGAGAGTTGGGTTAATGGTCTCAGTGAGCTCACAGGGTCTGGAAAGCCATGTGGAGCCAGATATATTTCCCTAGAACACTCTCTGTGATGTTTAAGTGATTGTAATATTGCTGCCAACCATATGTCCAAGTCACCCAATGAAACTAGTTTCCTCTCGCATTATCTTGTGGTCTTTAGTTTTGAAATCATAGAACTTTGGTTTTAAACTGACTTTGTTTTAAGAAGGGTAAAGTTTTTGTGAAATAATTATCTAATAAATAGGGAATGGTTAGATTTTATAAAATTGAGAACTGAATTTTCATAATTTTATTGGAATGGAAAATGGTGTGTTTGCACCTCTTTTGAAAGCATGAACTATGTCAAGGTTGGTTTTGAAAAAGTGTTTCCAATAGAGTTTTCTAAACAATTGAAAGGTGTTTTAATGGGATGAGATGATTTGAAATTGATGTGAATAATTTAATAGTGAGTTTTTATTGGAATGATTGTGCCTTTCTAAAAAGATTTTTTAATGTGGTAATTTTGGTTCGATTTTGTTGTTAGCGGTCTTCAGAAAAAGGAAGTATTGGTTGTTTTTTTTGTTTTGAAAAGTGGAATGAGTTTTTTTTTAACCTTTGGTATTTTCATGAGAGACCACATGAATGGGGTTTTATGGTATGGTGGATGGTTAATGGTATGACTGGATGAGTTTTGGGATGAATATGAGGGGGGTGCCCGGTGTGGCACAGAAACATGCATATGTGAGGCCAATGGGGTACCATTGGTGGATACGATAACCGTTGAACCGGTTATTTTAAAAAAGATGGTTTTAAAAGGAAAACTTTATGTCTTAATGACTAGTTTGGGAGGGTGTGTATTATGTGTTCCTAAAAATGTTGTTTTTGTGGGATATTTTGAGTCCAAGAACCCCTCCTGTTTGAACTGTGTTTTGGGTTTGTTTTTGGTCGGTAATATGTGTTAAAGGTCCGGTTGGTGGTATCTTCTAAGAAATGTTTTAGGATGCCTTTACAGTGGTTCCCTTCAAGTTTTTGGATCTGGTTTTGGTATATCTTGACCAATGGACCATCTTGGTTGGGTCCGTGGGTTCAATCGTTGGATAAGTTACTCCCCATTAAGGGTTAGTTCTCAACTGATGTGAAACCCGATTGTTTTGCCGTTTGAAGACCCTCCAGTTGATCAATATAAGGAATATTTTTCTTGAGATTTTTAGATTGAGTCTACACCCTTTCCTTTCATGGTTTGGTGTATCCTATTATAGTGGGAGAGTTATCATGGAAGGTTGAAAGAGACCATAGCTTCTTAAGTTTTCTGATTTTCTGAAGGTACAAGTGGTCTGGGTTTTGTTAGCATGGTTGAGTATCTGGATGGTGTCTAAGAGGGACTCTAGGTCCTTCTTAGTCTCCTTGAAGAAGGATTTCACGTTAAATTACTAATGTTGGAAATCTATTTATGAGAGGATATTGTGTCCAATTTCTAGAATTTTGTGTTATTTTTGGATGTTTTATAAGGTCCCTCTCCATTCATTGTTTATATCAGTCGCCACGGTCATATTCAGTGACTCCTAGTGATGTAATGTGCTTGATTGGCCATAAAGGTGAAAGTCATACAATCCTCTGAGAGTCCCTGTTATGTTGGGAAAATGTATCCCTTTGAAAAACTTCAAAATCATCCATTTTAGAAGAAGTTGAGTATAGGTGTTCTTTACTTATATTGATTCTCATTAGAAGAAACAGGTTGTAATGTGTGTGCATCTTCTAAACCCTTGTTTCAGTGAAATACCAGGTTAGGGTAAAGTGAGTTTGGAATGTGTTATGTATTGGAAATATTATCGGGGATTGTAGTGTAGTTTTTAGTGGCACTGAAAGAAGAATTCTCATTTAGGTGGTTTCCAATGCCTAAAAGCGAGGCCAAAGATGCATCAATCAGTTGATCTCTAGCCATAGGTCTCGGAGAGAAGCTGGATCATAGTCAGGGGAAATCCCAGGGTCGTTTAAACCCCTTGTGCAATGTCATATCCTTTTTATGAAATATAGGAAGAGTTTAAAACACTGGTGTCATCAACTTTATTATGTTTTTCTCGTTTGGTGGAAATTGATGGAGGGCCTTGTACCCATGTCAACACCTAATGTCATTCCCCCCCCCTTTGGTTTCCATTGAGTCATTAGAGAATGGTTGTAAATTTGGATAGACGTGTTGAGGACACAGTTTATTCATGATTAGTAGTGACTGTGTGCCAAGAATCCATGCAAAAAAGAATGATCTGTATAGTTAGTGCACAGTTTCCCAAACTGTGCGGACTAACCCTGCGCCCTTCCCAAATCATTAAATTTCTTTGGGTCTTTCTGTGTCGGCTCATGTTGGTCGGTTATGATAGTTGGTTTTATGGTGGGGGGACCCATGATGGGTCTCATGTATGTTTTTTGGAAATGTCTAATGGATTTCTACCCCTTGTACTAGGGAATTCTTTCGGGACTCCCCCAATTAGTGTCATGATTCTGTCTTGGGAAAAATTTTTGTTGTCTCTTATGGTGGGGAGCCCATTCGTATCTCCCTGTACCAATAACTCATTTTTTTCAATGGTCTTGTCTTAGAGATTGATAGTCTATTTCGGAGATATCTAGATAACAACATCTTCCTTGAGTAAACTTTGATATTGGAGAGATACTAATGGTTTACATAAAGTAAGTTGAGTGTAACCATGTTCAAAGTTGTTGTTCGTTTGGATGAATTGATTCAGTTTTGTTCGGATAGTGATTGAGGAGTTTTCTATTGGGATAATGTATGAATGTGATTGATAATTTCAATAAAGTGGTGTAATTTTTTGTTGTGATAGTAATCCTTCCTTAATTGATCAATGGAGGTGTTTTGGCCTTTGGGGGTGAAACCTGGCAAGGGAGAACCTCTTGGTTTCTCAGTTTGGTTTGGTCGACGCTTTGACCATGCTGTGACTTTCCGGGGCAGAATGTTTTCATGGTGGGGATAATTTTTACATACATAAATTATTTTAAATATATTTTTAATTTATTTTATATCCATGCTTTGTTTTGGGGGTTTCCCAAGCTTTTATGGATGAATGGGTGATTTTTCATGAATTGGGCCAAACCGTGAGCCCAATTCCAGATTTAAAAATAAATATTTTTTCCTTTATAACTCATTCATTTTTCAACATTTTTATCCATTCAAATTCTTAATTGTCATTCCATGACCTATGATCACCAAAAAATTAATTTGGACCATTTAGAAATCTATAATCTAGGAGGATGTTAGTTTTTATTAAAGGTATTGGGCCTACCTAAAAGCCCATTTCTTGAATTAAAAATAATTATTAATTCTTTAATAACTCATTCTTTTTTTAATTTCTTTTGGTTATTTCAACTCCCACCCGAGCCCACTTACCTAAGGCGCGCCCCCATTCTCCCCTCCACAAATTTGGAGCTCAATAGAATCGTGAAATTGGGAGAAACTGCTTTGGATATCACAAATCTCCCATATTTGAAGAGGTAAATTGATCCTTTAATAACTCCTTAGATTTTTACTCATTTTCCCAAATTCTAGTTCCTACATTACCTATTCATCGTTTTTGAAAACTAACTTAAATTTTTAGTTGTTTTAAAATTTATATTCTTGTGGAGTATGGGTCGTTTTCTTCAAGATTGTTATGGGTAAGTGTTTCTCTCTTCAATTCCTTCCATCTCCTTAGGTTTTCATCTCTCTTTAATTAATTTATAGAGTGTCCAGAAGTTAGGGTTCATACCTCAGGTTTTATTTGGGGTATTTTTTTGTGAAATATTATGGTTTATGGTTCTTTTTCACTTTCTTGTGGTGCGGCGGAGGTGCGGTTGATGTGCGGTTGAGGTTTTGCACATAGATTCAAGTGTTTTTACTAAAATGGTAGGTGGTTCCATGTGTAAACAATTATTGATGATTTATCTTGTTGTATATAGTCATTTTTCATATTCCTCATATTTTGGGTGTGGTGAGAAAAAAATTTATGATTGATTTGGTTATGTTTTAAATTTTATAGTTTCTTTTTAACTTGAAATTGGGTGTTTTCATGTGTAACTCATGGGGTATTATTTGGGTGTATTTTAAAACTTATGGAATTAGTTTAATAAATCTTTTTTGGCCTACCAATTATGGTTTGGTAATGTCTTATTGTCTTGTGGTCCTAAAAATACGGTTTTTGAATAGGTTTTATGTGTAAAACATAGTTATACTTCTTGAGATCATTTTATGAAAATGTGTGTTTTCATTAATATATTTTGTGGAATTATTCAAGGTTATTTTATAACACCTGAATGTGGTTTTATAAATGTATATAAGGCTGAAAATTCTTTTTTCGATAGGAATTGGTTTGGTTTTGGTCTTAAATGGGGGTTTTGAAATGGGTTTTGTGTGCAAGACATAGTTTCACCCATTGAGTTCATTTTATGAAAATTGTGAATGATTTTTTTTGGTTAAACAAAGTGGGTAAAAGGTTTATATGTACTTTTTGGGGAGGTGTTCACCTGATATGGGGTTTTTAAAGCTTATGTGGTTATTTAATAAGTCAAATATTTTTTTAGAATTTTTTATAAAGTGCTGAAATGTTTTAGAAAATGGAAAGAGAGCTGAAAAACATGGTTGTGGGCTGTTTTGTGTGAGTGTGTTGTGAAAAATGAATTTTGTTGATGAAAGAGGTATTATATGATATTTGAGTGGGTTTTTATGTGAGATATAATATTTTTTAATGGTTTATAAAAATTTCTTAAAGGATTTGTGGAAGTGTTAATGAAATGTGAAAAGTGTTGTGGGCTATTTTGGTGTGAGTTGGATTTCAAAATCAATTTGAATAAAAGTGGACTTTTATGACTTGTATAGTATACATGTGGGATATTTGGTGCATTTGTGATATATAAATGATATTTTAATGTGAAAAGTATATTTCTTGACTTGTTGAACTTGTTTGAGCACAAAGGGAAAACCCGGGTATCTAGGTGGGTGGATGTGTACTAGTATGCTAGTGAATCTGTGGGGTTTGGCCTCAGTTTCACTTAGCAATATTGACTATAACAACTATAACTAAACTATGATGATGATGATTGGGGACCACTAGGTTATGGTTATGTTCTCTACTAGTGGATCGTGCATGAGAATGGATATTTTTTATGGTTACTCTCATCGAGATATGAGGTACCTGGGACCCACAAAAAACTAGGGCCTAGGGGTTATTTCCTATTGTTTGTGCTCGTTAGATTCTTTATACTTACCATCAGCATATGGTATATTTTTCTGGAAAATTCAGTAGATTTGGAATTTATTTTAATGTTGTTTATTCTTTATATTATCCCACTTGAAAACTATTTTTTTTTTAAGTTGCATCTTTTAGAAATTGTTACTATAAATTACATGTTTTTGAAAAATTGCATGTTTTTCATCATTGAATGTTTATCCCATAGAATATCTTTTAGGTGGAATATTACTAGGAAATGGCTCACACCCTACATACACCTTTGGTTTTAATTATACTTGGTTATTTTTGTTGTCGCGGGTTGGGTATAATATTTTAGTTCCAGTGGTTCGGGTTTCTAGCAGGTCCTTGGTAGTGATGTCTTGTGGAGATGGATTGAGGGTGGTGCCCCTGGTTATGAGGGTTCTTGGTATGCTTTATTTTGACTTTTTACCTTTTTTATAGTCTTGTTGAGTAGTTTTAAAATATGTAATTCAATTCTGAATTTTGTAAAAGATGGTTTTTATTGAAAAATACAGATTTGTTTTATTGTTTTCTTTTGTTGTTTTAAGTTTATAAACTTGGGTAAATCATTCTCAATTATCATATTATGATACCCAGGCACTTTTTCCAACCCATGGGGTTTGGGAACACCCTTCAAGATTTGTCACAGACTGCGTTTGGTGCCGGTTTTCGCGTCGATCAAATTCTGTTCATGACATATTGGAAATCTACTAAATATGTTTTGTGAAGGTCCCCCAATCTATGTCCTATTTTCATGGAGATCGCACATTTATTAGAATAATTATTCATTAATTAATGAAAACAATTTTCACATTGTTCTTCCTTCCCATTCTGATGTGCGAGATACCTCTAATAGTTGGTGTCTCTATTATCTAGTCTATATCCCTAGACCTATTATTGACTCCCTATCAACTGCATGGAATCGATGATTTGATTATGGTTTTATTATAAATGTTTGGATATTCATTTTATCAGAAACATGTGATTAATAAGTTATTCCTCGTTTAACCTTTTTAAAATGATGCTATGGTAAATCTTGTTTTTAGTGGGAATGTATTCATAATAGGGTTGGATGATCTCTTCTGTTTTTTACATATATAGTCTATATAATTATATTTTGAGGTTCCTTTTATAGATGGTGAAGTTTCTTCCCCTCAGTAGGATGATAAAGAGAATTACATCCAATGATTTTTTGTAGATCACCCATATATGGGGGTTGTAAACCACCTCAAGCATCATTTCCCTCTCATGTTATGGATCCCTTTTTTAGAGAGTCTTTGGGATCATGTCTCTATTGAATGGATGATCATATATTCCATTGGTGGAAAGAGTTATTGTTTTAGAGATAATGTTTTTCACTAATGATTTAATTAGTTCACCCTACAATATGGGTGAGGGAAGATTCTATTATATTATGAGTGGATAGTGGGTGATGATCCCTTTAAAAAAATGATCTTCATAACTAAATCGTTATAGTTCAGTGTAGTGATTCATATTAGGGTCCCCTCATGAGTACCATCATGGTTTTATAATTTATATTAATTTTTATGAGTTTGAATACATTTTCCACTGGGGTTTTTGAGTGGGGAGTATTTTCCCCTAGAAATATACATTTTCATTGAGTCTAAGTCCCATTGATCATTTTTTTCATTCACGGTTATCCCTTTTTGGATTCCCTCTATAACAAATTTAGATATTAATTTTTATCATTTTCCATTCCTTGAATTTTCCTTATTTTATTGAGTTGGGGGGACTATGTGGATCCTCATTCAGTGGTTCCATAGTCTATTGTCCAATTTATATTTTTATTTTTAAGGATTATTTGAGGGTAATTTTACTCACACCCTTACATATGATCCGTTCACAAAAGTTTGTGTATGTGAATATTGTAAACCTATTGGTGGTGATTTAATTCAATCAAGTTATAGAGTTATGGAGTCAAACCATCACTGGTATCCAGAGGCAATCATGATATGTAAAGACACGGAAATTTCAAGGAATTTTTTTTCCTAATTTCTTTTGAATTTTGTGAGTGCGCGGTTTCAGACGACACCTGATTCTGAGGCCCGGTTTTCCCGGAATAATTTTCTGATGTTTTGTTAAGCCTAAATTAAAGCGCGTAAGCAGTTTTCCTGAAAAAGTGGAGTAACTCTTGAACGGTTTCTCGGATTAGAAATATGAGGGCACCTTTGCGCTCATGATAGTGGGATTACCCTAGGCGCGACTTAAGTTTAGTCGGCACGTGCCTCCTATGAGAAATCCCAAAAATGGATTAACTGTACATAAAATAATTAAATAAATTATTTTATTTTTCAAATGCTTATAACTCACAAATGGTAGATTGGATTAAAAATTCGAGACCACTACTGAATTTGTGATGGAATGTTTTATTTATGCCGATACTAACATTTGTCAGCACAGGCCACCAGAAAAAGTTAGTTTTTGGCCGCAAATAAAATAATTAAGTGACAATTATTTTATTGTAAAATTAATAAATTTTAAACGGTAACTCGGATTGAAAATCCGAGAGTATCGATGGGTTTGTTGGGGAGTTTTTTACTTAGGCAGAGCCTAACCTCGACCGGCGCGGGTCGAGGGTGACTGATAATAATTTTCCAAACTTTTTTTCGGCTACGTTCAGTAAACGTACGTGCGGGTTTTTCAATCTTTTGAACCGGTGCTCGGAATTGAAATTCGAGGGCACCGATGAACGCGCAGCACTGGTAATTTCTTAAGGGGACCTTTACCGCAGTTGCGTTTTAAACAGGTTGAGTTTTATTAATTTTGGAGTTTAGTTAAGAAAATATAAAAAAATTTGTTAAAACAAATTTATATCTAAGGAATTTAAATCCTCCCATGTTTGGATATATGAGAGGTGGGGCACACACGAGCCCCAACCTCTCATCTTCCCATAAGTCTCTCCAACCCCCCTTTAACGCCCCTTTAATTTAATGTGCCAACCCTCTTCATTAATGAACTAAACATCTTTAAATTATTTGGCACGTTTTCGAAATTCTCTTGAAATATTTATGCCAACTCTTTAATAAATGGATATACTTTATTATTATGGGTGTAGGCATAATCTCTAGTGGGGAGAGTCTTGAGAGAGGGGATTTGGGAGGATTGAGAGGACTTATTTCCCTCATCGAAGAACGCAAAGAACGTTGGCGCCAACCTCGACTTCTTCCTTCTCGACATTGACGAAGCAATGACGTCATCCCACAGCAACGTCAATGGAACAAAGATAGCATCTCCTACCTTCGTAAAGCGATCAACCTTCTTGAATTGAGGTAGGGGTTTAATTTTGAAGTATGATAAATATCTATGTGTTAATTCCACTTGTTCTTGAATCTCAACGATGGTGGCCAACCAAATATGGTCATCGATCCGCACATAGACCGTGAACCTTTCTGTTTCGTTTATCGTGCATTATTTGTCGCCAAATATTTATGCGTGCTAAAAACTCAACGTTACGTTGAGCATACGGATGCGGAGATATCGACCCGAGGATCACGAATCTGCGATTGTCACAATTTTCGGGTTTTGAACGAAGATACAGTGACCCACAGAAGGGGCGACGCAGCGGTGTCATTTCGGCGTGTGTTCAAGGCATGACTTCGGACAGAAGAGGACACTGTGTGAAGGGCTAGCTGATAGGGTTTGGAGGTTTGGGTTGGAGGGGCTAAAACGTGAAGGAATTGATAGATTTGAGAGATAAAGTTTAAGTTGATGATATAATAATAAAAATAAAGTAATTAATTGATGGTGTATGTTTCCAATGCCCAAAAAGGGCTCCAAAAACACGTGGATTGATTTGGAGTTAGGAATAGTAAATAAATAAGTAATTAATAATAATAATAAAATATTGATGTTTTTACTTTTGTTGATAAAACACATTTTTTGTCTGCAACTTCCCCGTATGACCTCGGTTTTATGAACCGTCTATGGCGGTGCGACCCTGATTTCGAGACGGACATTCTGAGTCCAATATTGAATGTCTTTTTTGGTTTTTTGGATCGGGTACCCAAAGCGCTTGGAAAATAATAAATTTAATAATATTATTAATTCTTTGACCTGCCATAACTCATGCGTGCGACATCCGATTGGATTGCCATCAGGGGCGATGTAATCCTGACATCAATACGGTCGATTCAATTCTAATGTTGAATACTAGATTCTGGTTCATGGATCGGGCCCATGAAACACGGAATAATAATATTATTATTATTATGAGATCTTGTTTCGGACATATCTCTCTCCTACGTTGTCGGAATGTCGAACTGTCTGCGAGGTTGTGACCCTGGAATTAACATGGATGTTTCATGACCAATTTTGGATATTTATGTCGAGGTTGTGGCGCGGGCCCCATGAGTCCCGTTTCACGCGTGTTGCGGTGAAATGTAACATTTTCACTGGCTATCCATTTTGGACCAATGGGTAGTCCATCTCGTGTGTTTTTTCATATGAATCGTAATGGTGTGACCGGTTTAATTAACCAGTGTCATTTAAAGTATTGTCGTGTTGGTTCGAACCTGAAACCAACCGGGCCCTCGGAACGGAAACGCTTATATCTTGAGCTCCGGACGTCCGATTGACGTACCATCGACTTTGTTGGATTCCTCTTGATGAGATGGAAATTTTGGCATACTTATCATGGGTTTTGGTTGCAGTTGCATAGTGGCCGGGTTGGATTGTACCCAAAATCCAACCAGGCCCCTGGAACGGAAAAGATGATAACTTTCAGACTGGACGTCCGTTTGACAAACCATCAGCGGCGTTGGTGATCACGTTGAGAAACATTCCCTATGAGTATACCCTATAAGAGTTTGGGGTATAGCTGAGATACGGCCGGGTTGGTTCGCACACGAAACCAACCGGGCCACTGGGACAAAAAGGCTAATAACTCACAGACTGGGCGTCTGATTGACGCGTCGTCTGTAGAGTTGAGACCCCTATGATGAGTCGGTCCTTTGAGATACTTTTCATGGGACTTTGAGATAATTGGAGTATCGACATGTAGCTTGTGGAGCAGAACCTCCCGGAGACGAGCGTATGGAGTACGGAGACCGTGTAGCCGGCTTAGACCTAACGACTGCTTGACCGACTCGACATGGAGTGAGTCGACTAGCCCAGTGGACGGAGCACTACTTTGTTTGGGTGCAGACCCATAGCGGACGGAGCACTACTGTGTGATAGTGTAGACCCGTGGTACTCGTCCGAAGAGTACCTCTGCAGGCTATTAGGGGGTGTGTACTATTGTGTGTGGGTGGCATACCCCGGCGGGAAGCACTACTGTGTTTAGGTGGCTGACCCGCGGTACTCGACAGAAGGAGTACCGCAGCAGTCTTAGGTTAGTGAGCAGTACCTCGGAGTCGTGACAGAACCATTGTACACTCCAGAAACGGGGCTCTTCACCAGCTACAGTTTCGATATTGAAAATCATGGTTTGAGCTGAGTCTATGACCTTTGTGGTTACCTCATGATTGAGATGGGTCACTTGATAACTTAGGTATATGTGTGGGCATATACCTGGGTAGTGGTTATCCGCTGAGTCTATGAACTTTGTGTTTACCTCATGATTGAGATGGTTCACTTGATAACTTAGGTATATGTATGGGCGTATACCTGGGTAGTGGTTATCCATTGAGTCTATGACCTTTGTGTTTACCTCATGATTGAGATGGGTCACTTGGTAACTTAGGTATTTGTATGGGAATATACCTGGTTAGTGGTTATCTGTTGATTTCATGACCTTTGTGTTTACCTCATGATTGAGATGGGTAACATGATAACTTAGGTATAAGAATAGGATTTTACCTAAGAAGGGTTATCTTTTGTGATTCTGCTTTATGGTTATCCTTGTTGGATTTAGAGAGACCTTGAGGGTCTCGGGGTCCCTACTGAGTATCGTTATACTCACCCCTATACGGGCTATGCCCGCACCTCGTTGTGTTGGTTGCAGACGACGGGCAGCGCTGATAGAGGCCGAGTATTTGATGACTGGATAGTACCCAGAGGTGGATCTCACGACGATTCAGTATCCGGAGGTGGAATTCACGACGAGACAACACTCGGAGGAGGTTGACGGGCGAGAGCATTGTGGAGGCTATCTTTACCTACCCTTCAGGTAGGATCTGTGGTGGAAGATCTAGAAGTTGTGCTATCTGTACCTACCCTTCAGGTAGGATCCGAGGTGGATGACCTATGAGCTATTTCTATTATCCATCTGTTTGTATTTTCTGTTGTACTTCCGTTCAGTTGTAGCTATAATTTTCAGTTGGGTTTGTATCCTGGCCCTTTTCCTATTCAGCACTTCTTTTGTACTTAGTGTTTACTTCCTCTTGTACTCTATGGTGTTTTGTTTACTTTTATAAAGGCAATGCCTTCCCAGTTATTGGGATTTACGCCTTTGGTGCTAGTCCTCAGCCCCTGGCCTATGGAAGGCGGGCTTGGGGTAGTCACGACTTGAGCCCCGAGGACGGGTCGTGACAAATTGGTATCATAGGAGTCAGTTCTACCGAAGAACTCAGAACTCTGATCATTCCTTTCTATGAAGCAATAGTGTTAAGGGTACCGAGTGTGGTCTTTAGTTCAGGGAGCCCAGTGTTGGTGTGGCAGCCGACGTATCCATACACCAGGACCCGGACTACTGATTTCTGACTTAGTGCACAAAAACACTGATTGCGTGTGTGTTTCCAAAAGTTTTAATTTCAGCTCAAACCAGGTCATCTTACCAGGTATAAATCGTTGACCATGTCACATCTGTTCAGGATGTCTCCATGCAGACAGTCAGTTGGAGTTTTGAGAGAGTACTCGATGACGGCCCACCGAGCGGCGAGGCTCCGGTGCGGGGCCCTTTTTACTATGTTGGTACCCTCGGGTGGTGTACCAGTAGCACCACCACCTGTTGGGTAGCAGATGCCACCAGCCTTACTAGAAAACTATGCACACTGGCAGAGCATGTTGCATGAGTTCCAGCCGCAGTGGCCTCCGAGGTTACGAGGCGAGACAGATTCCCAGACAGCAGAGCACTGGTTGGAGGCAATTGCTAGAGTTTTCCGCCTAACTGAGACATCAGTAGAGTGGATGGTGTTCTTTGCTACTAGTGTTTTCCAGTGAATGACCATGAAGATGGTCCGCATAGTGATGAGGCTTCCGTACGTGGACCGATGCCTGAGATAGTGCCTTCAGGTAGTATGTCAGTTATACATCACTACCTGTTGGTCAACAATTAAAACTGGCGGTACCGGTAGATGACACATGTAGACTTACTGCCTTACACATGTTCCAACATTATATACCCTCAAGTTCTGAGGCGAACCTAACTCATAGGTGGCTGAGGGCTGGCTTGAGGAGGTGGCTGAGAGTTTCCTAGAGCTTATACAGCTTCGGCAGGACGACCTTTCGGTAGCTGAGTATTCATTGAGGCGTACCGTGCATTCCGGGTACTCGATGAATACAATTCGATCAGTGCTATAGAGCTCAGACCTCCGAGCGTGGTGTGTTTAAGGATATCCAAGCCATCACCTTTCCTCTATGCATTCCTACTTAGTCTATTGTGCTAGAAAGTACCTTTGTGGTTGAGAATTATTTGCTGAATGGATGCAGTCAGTGAATGTTAGCGGTGGGAAAGCTGGAAACTGGTTCCAGTCTCGGAGACTTGGGCGTGTTAAATGTTTCAAGAATAGGAAGTGTTAAGGACATATGAATCTGCAGAGTAGCAGACACAGAAGCAGAGCTAAGAGTGCAACATGAGGTGGTGTATATTTCAACATGTTACAAGTACCCGTCATTGTAGTCCCCGCCAGGCTCAGGGAGCTGGAGGGTAGGGAAGATAATAGATGCATGCGGTCACAGAGTGTGACCCAAGGTCTCTAATAATGATTTGAGGTACGGTATGTGTCTACTATGAGCTTCCATATCAATAGACATACGTACCAATCATTCCTTCCATCCACGAATCTTGTCCTAGACCTAGAGTTTCTGGATAAAACCGTTGACTTGACCCTCACGTCTGGAGATAACATCGAGAGGAGACTTGATAAACACACTTACACCAATAGGTGTGATCTGACCCTTGAGGTGAGAGTTTCAGTTGGATCCTCTTGGTGACAACGTCGAGGCCTTACGACGTTAGTTTGGGTATGGACTGGGCAATCACAGTTCAAAAACGGATTGACGGTATTAGGCAAAAAGGGTGTGGTTTACTTACAACGATGGGATGAGTTTTCCTTGGTCGGCAAAAAGAAAACCCCAGGCAGCACCGGAACCTCCAGGAGAGCACATGGGAGAAGAATGCTCATATGCATGCTCAGTACCACTTTTTGTTTCCCTTAGAGTGTGTTGAAGCTTTACGGGGACGTAAATCCCTGAGTTGGGAGTAATGTAAAGACACGGAAATTTCAAGGAAATTTTTTTATTAATTTACTTGGTATTTTGTGACTGTGCGGTTTCTGATGGAACCTGATTCTGAGGCCCCGGTGGGCCCGGAATAATTTTACGAAGTTTTGTTAAGCCTAAATTAAAGCGCGTAAGCAGTTTTCCTGAAAATGTAGAGTAACTGTTGAACAGTTTCTTGGATTAGAAATCTTAGGGCACCATTGTGCTCAGGATAGCAGGATTACCCTAGGCACGACTTATGTTTAGTCGGCACATGCCTCCTATGTGAAATCCAAAAAATGGCCTAACCGTAAATAAAATAATTAAATAAATTATTTTATTTTTCAAATGCTTATAACTCACAAACAGTAGCTCGGATTAAAAATCTGAGACCACTACTGAACTTGTGATGGAATATTTTATTTAAGCAGATAATAACTTTTGCCGGCACTGGCCACCAGAAAAAGTTAGTTTTTTGCCACAAATAAAATAATTAAGTGACAATTATTTTGTTGTAAAATTCATAACTTCTAAACGGTAACTCGGATTGAATATCTGAGAGTATCGAGGGGTTCGTTGGGGAATGTTTTACTTAGGCAATTCCTAACCTCGACCGGCGCGGGTCGAGGGTGACTGAAAATAATATTCCGAACTTTTTTGGGGTAAATTCGGTAAATGTACATGCGGGATTTTCTATCTTTTGAATTGGTGCTCAGAATTGAAATCTGAGGGCACTGATGAACTCGCAGCGCCGGTAATTGCTTAAGGGGACCTTTACCGCAGTTGATTTTTAAACAGGTTGAGTTTTATTAATTTTGAAGTTTAGTTAAGAAAAGTTAAATAAATTTGTTAAAACAAATGTATATCTAAGGATGTTAAATCCTACCATGTGTGGATATATGAGAGGTGGGGCCCACACGAGCCCCAACCTCTCATCTTCACATAACTCTCTCCAACACCCTATAACACCCCTTAAATTTAATGTGCCAACCCTCTTCATTAATGAACTAAATATCTTTTGATTATTTGGCACATTTTCGAAATTCTCTTGAAATATTTATGCCAACTCTTTAATAAATTTTTATACTTTATTATTATGGGTGTTGGCATAATCTCTAGTGGGGAGAGTCTTGAGAGAGGGGATTTGGGAGGATTGAGAGGACTTCTTTCCCTCATCGAAGAACGCAAAGAATGCTTGCACCAACCTCGACTTCTTCCTTCTCGACGTTGACGAAGCAACGACGTCATCCCGCGGAAACGTCAACGGAACAAAGATAGCATCTCCTACTTTTGTCAAGCGATCAACCTTCTTGAATTGAGGTAGGGGTTTAATTTTGAATTATGATAAATATCTATGTGTTAATTACTCTTGTTCTTGAATCTCAATGACGGTGGCCAAATAAATATGGTTATCGATCTGCACATAGACCGTGAACCTTTCTGTTTCGTTTCTCATGAATTATTCATCGCCAAATAATTAAGCGTACCAAAAACTCAATGTTACGTTGAGCATACAGATGCGGAGATCTCGGCCCGAGGATCACGAATCTGCGATTGTCACAATTTTCAGGTTTTGAATGAAGATACAGTGACCCACGGAAGGGGCGACACGGCGGTGTCATTTCGGCGTGTGTTCAAGGAATGACTTCGGGTGGAAGAGGACACCGCGTGAAGGGCTGGATGATAGGGTTTGGAGGTTTGGGTTGGAGGGGCTAAAATGTGAAAGAATTGGTAGATTAGTGAGAGAAAGTTTAAGTTGATGATATAATAATAAAAATAAAGTAATTAATTGATGGTGTATGTTTCCAACGCCCAAGAAGGGCTCCAAAAAAACGTGGATTGATTTGGAGTTAGGAATAGTAAATAAATAAGTAATTAATAATAATAATAAAATATTGTTGTTATTACTTTTGTTGATAAAACACATTTTTTGTCTGCAACTTCCCCGCACGACCTCGGTTTTACGAACTGTCTGCGGCGGTGCAACCCTGATTTCAAGACGGACATTCCAAGTCCAATATTGAATTTCTTTTCGAGTTTTTGGGTCGGGTACCCGAAGCGCTCAGAAAATAATAAATTTAATAATATTATTAAATCTTTGATCCGCCATAACTCATGCGTGCAAAGTCCGATTGGCTTACCGTCAGTGGTGATGTAATCCTGACATCAATACGGTCGATTCAAGTCTAATGTTGAATACTAAATTTTGGTTCATGGCTTGGGCCCACGAAACACCGAATAATAATATTATTATTATTACGGGATCTTGTTTCGGACATATCTCTCTCATACAGTGTCGGAATGTCAAACCGTCTATGAGGTTGAGACCCTAGAATTAAGACGGATGTTTTAGGACCAATTTTGGATATCTAAGCCAAGGTCGAGGCGTGGGCCCCACGAGGCCTGGTTCGCGCGTGTTGCGTTGAAATGCAACTTTTTCATTGGATATCTGTTTTGGACCAATGGGTAGTCCATCTCGTGTGTTTTTCCATATGGATCGCAATGGTGTGACCGATTTAATTAACCCGTGTCATTTGATGTACTGCCGGGTTGGTTCGAACCCGAAACCAACCGGGCCCTCAGAGCGGAAATGCTTATATCTTGAGCTCCGGATGTCTGATTGACGTATCGTCGACTTTGTTGAATTCCTATTGATCAGACGGAACTTTTGGAATACTTCTCCTGAGTTTTGGTTGTAGATGCATAGTGGTCGGGTTGGATTGTACCCGAAATCCAACCGGGCCCCTGGAACGGAAAAGCTGATAACTTTCAGACTGGACTTCCGTTTGACGAATCGTCAGCGGTGTTGGTGATCACGTTGAGAAACGGTCCCTATGAGTATACCCTATGAGAGTTTGGGGTACAGTTGAGATACGGCCGGGTTGGTTTGCACACAAAACCAATCGGGCCCCTGAGATGAAAAGGCTAATAACTCACAGACAGGGCGTCTGATTGACGCGACGTCTGTTGCATTGAGACCCCTATGATGAGGCGGTCCATTGAGATACATTTCGTGGGACTTTGAGATACTTGGAGTATCAACCTATAGCTCGTGGAGAGGACCCTCCCGGAGACAAGCGTACAGAGTACGGAGACCGTGTAGCAGGCAGAGACTTGACGAATGCTTGACCGAATCGACTTGGAGTGAGTCGACTAGCCCAATGGATGGAGCACTACTTTGTTTGCGTGCAGACCAATGGAAAATGGAGAACTACTATGTGACAGTGTAGACCCACAGTACTCGTCCGGAGAGTACCTCTGCAGGCTATTAGGGGGAGTGCACTACTATGTTTGGGTGGAATACCCCGGCGGGAAGCACTATTGTGTTTGGGTGGCTGACCCACAGTACTCAACAGAAGGAGTACCTCAGCAGTCTTAGGTTAGTGAGCAATTCCTCGGAGTCGTGACAGGACCACTGTACACTCCAGAGACGGGGCTCTTCAGCAGTTACAGTTTCGATATTGAAAATCCTGGTTTGAGCTGAGTCTATGACCTTTGTGTTTCCCTCATGATTGAGATGGTTCACTTGACAACTTAGGTATTTGTATAGGCATATACCTGGGTAGTGGTTATCCACTGAGTCTATGACCTTGGTGTTTACCACATGATTGAGATGCGTCACTTGATAACTTAGGTATATGTATGGGCATATACCTGGGTAGTGGTTATCCATTGAGCCTATGACCTTTGTGTTTACCTCATGATTGAGATGGGTCCCTTGATAACTTAGGTATTTGAATGGGCATATACCTGGGTAGTGGTTATCCGTTGATTTCATGACCTTTGTGTTTACCTCATGATTGAGATGGGTTACTTGATAACTTAGGTGTAAGTATGGGCTTATACCTAAGAATGGTTATCTGTTGTGATTCTACTTTATTGTTATCCTTGTTGGATTTAGAGACACCTTGAGGGTCTCGGGGTCCCTACTAAGTATCGTTATACTAACCCCTGCACGGGCTATACCCGCACCTCATTGTGTTGGTTATAGACGACGGGCAGCGCTGACAGAGGCCGAGTGTTTGAGGACTGGATGGTACCCGGAGGTGGATCTCACGACGAGTCAGTATCCGGAGGTGGACTTCACGATAAGGCGACACACGGAGGAGGTTGACGGGTAAGAGTGTTGTGGGGGCTATCTGTACCTACCCTTCAGGTAGGATCTGTGGTGGACGATCCAGGAGTTGTGCTATCTATACCTACCCTTCAGGTAGGATCCGAGGTAGACGACCCAGGAGCTGTTTCTATTCTTCCAGCTGTTTGTATTTTCTGTTCTACTTCCATTCAGTTGTAGTTGTACTTTTCAGTTGGGTTTGTATTCTGGCCCTTTTCCTTTTCATCACTTCTTTTTTACTTGGTGTTTACTTCCTCTTGTACTCTTTGGTGTTTTGTTTACTTTTATAAAGGCAATTCCTTCCCAGTTATCGGGATTTACGCCTTTGGTGATAGTCGCCATCCCCTGCCCTATGGAAGGTCGGCTTGGGGTAGTCACGACACGAGCCCCGAGGACGGGTCGTGACATGAGAGCTAACGATAATGATTGATTTATCTCATAATAGGGATACTCATCTCTTGGGAAACTCTATTATGGATTTTTCATTGGGTTTTCAAAATTGTGTTATTTTCCCAATTCTATAATTGAATTTATTATATGACATTATATTTTTATAAGATGAATGCATGAATATTTTCTATTTAATTAGATTTGTATTTCCTATATTCGTAGGGATATCATATAATATATTATAATGTATAACTTATATATTTTACATAGGATAAGGCATCTCATATATGTATTAAACCTTTTTGGGTTTTTTTCCATCCCATATCGTATTGAATGAGGGATTGTGAGGGCATACTCAATGTGAAAATCTACTCACCAAGCCACCACAAATCGTGTTCTAAAATAAATCATGAATATTTGGGTGTATCTAAAATACATTGTGGAATCAAAACTAGAATAACATGACACATATTGTGTCATTTGACACTAAATAAGCACCTGGATAAATGACCAAGCCGAATTCAGGATCATCTGAAATGAGACATGTGAACCTATAATTTGTTTAGAGAAATAATATTAATGGGTTGTCATAACAAACAATAATATCAGCGATGATCAGGGTATAAGTATCAATAAAAAATAATCTAAATTTGTTATCACCAATCTTTCTTAAAACTTAGTGAATAGGATAACACAATAATGAAAACTGTGGTTAATGAGTAATCACCAGAACAAGAAAAGGGGTAAATTGTTCATCATAATTTATATCATAGATATAGGTTAATTGGTTCTCACCGTAATCATACAATATTTTATTGAATCATATCTAATATAATAACATAGATGAATTAGTGATCTCCACAATCTATAAGAGTAGAGGTGACAATGTTTTCATCCCTATATACTATATCCATTGGTGAATAGATCAACACAAAAATCCCACCATAGGTGAAAAATTTATCACTATAATAATTATAAGGGGGAAAGGTTTACTCCATACATAATAATAAACATATTTTATAGGATTAACATAATAAATTTTATAATAATATAGATGAGTGGGTTATTAGTAAAAAACATAACTTTATTGAATGATTTATCAACAAAATATAGAACCATATAGATTTGAATGTACTATAAATGTGAACATTAAAATATTATATAGTAAAATTGTATATCAAAAAAATAAAATCATTAGTAAAAAAATATAATTATAAACATAATAAAACATGGTTGAACAGAAAATTAACACAAGAAATTACATAATTCATGATGAATAATTTATTATCATTTGTGTTGAGTTATATTCCCAAATTTACTCTGTTGGATATTGTATACATCATAGAGTCCACAATCATATATTTATATTAAGTGTGGATACCTTTTTTATGACATAGGTTCCTATATAACCCACATCTCACAATGTGAATTCCACATTTTCACAAACTATATCAAAGTCCATCAATCAGGAAAATTTCATTATTTGTGTCATGTAAAAATGTTTCCCATTGATAAGGAATGATCAATGATTCCATAAAAGTCTCAAAATTTCATTGCATAACAATGTACACCTCATAGGGGATCAATTAAATAGGTATTTCATAGTATTATTATGTAAACAAGCCCATTATTGACCACACATCAATATTTTATAGTTTTATGGGCCTATCATGTGATAGATAATCCGTAATAAATTCAAAATAATCTAAGAACCCAAATTTGCTTCCATTTTAGGTCAATAATACTCAATTGATTAAATAAATATCATTTTTAAAATGATACTCATATAACATGATTGGATATTTTAGGGACCATGTACATCTTAGTAGTAGAAATAATTTCACTTTTTAGCAGCTAATTAAATTTAAATATTTCAATTGAATTAATAAAATATAAAATTGTGAAAAGGGATTATGTATGATGAAGATAAAAACAATTATGGAAACACGGAATAGATATAATAGGAATCCTACACAAACCTATAGATATTCAAAAACCTGAAGGCATATAATTCAATCTGGAATTGATAGAGGTGTATTTAGAATCACTTTATAAGGGAAAAAAAGAGCACTGTTATTACATGTGACATTGAATAGGAGGAATGGATTAAGTTAAAAAAAATTACGATCAAAAATATCAAATCATCACGACAAATTGGGAGGTTGTAATTCTCATCACAATTCTAATGGAACCTACTTGATTAAGAATTTTTTACATAAGAAGATGGTACCCTTCATATTTGATGGTGGGATTTATGTATCCATGAGGAGACTTGGGAAGATGATGTGGATTTGTGAAAATTGAAGAAATATATTTTCAATAATGAGGATTTATTAGGTATCTTGATGGTGAGAAACCATACAGTTGATAGTTTATAATTACCCACATATATAAATTTTTGATAAATATTGTAAATTCATGTATATTTTCACCTAATTTTAATATAGAAGTTGGTGTTGGGGGATCATGATTAGATACCAATTGATGTGTATAAATCATTTAAATTATTTGTAAGATTAGATTCTATCTCAAAACATAATAGTATTCCTCTATAAATTCATTTGACTAGGAATGTGAAACTACCAAAACCACCGTTGTTATATTAACTAGTACCACAGCCATAGTGGACACCAAAATTTTAATGGGTGTCCATTGAAATTTTAGTTGGAACCGTAACTCCATATAATAAGTGGGTTGTTTTTGTAAATATTTAAATAATATTTATTTTATATCATCTTAGTCATTTTTTTCTCTCAACAGATGGTTTAACATGTATCTCTTCTTCCCTTTTGTGAAAATTTAATAACTTTCTACCTTGAGTCTAGATGGAACTAAATATGAGTAGTTATATTGGAACATTATATGTATGGATGACACTCCTCTTCCAACTCATGGAGGTTTCCTTCATCACATCAGTTTTATTTTTTTTAAATTCATATATGGAATTTGATGTGACGTTTCTTAAATTATTATATAAAAGGTTAATTTTTCAATAGTAATTGATATGGAGACATTGAAATCTATATTATTCATGTTCCATATATCATTCCCTCATTGTAAATATATTTCATTCATCGAATTTTATGTAGGTTTTTTCATGTGTGCATTACTCTCCTATAATTTATAAAAATTCAATTTCCTATTATATTTATTAATGAATATAGACTAACTATCCAACGAAAGTTCTATTAATTCTAAAATAATGGACATGTGGTCGTCGATGGAATTGTAAAATTATGATCATGGTGAAATACCAAAATAATAAAACCCATAATAGGTGTTTACTATTATTTTTATATGATTTTAATCGTTATAGGTTATCCTTGAGTGTTCAATGTATATGGTAAGATTTTGTATTGGTGAGACTTGTAGAGAACTATCATTATTATGAGTATTTGGGAAAGTTAAGGAAAATGTTGTTTGGACCATGTGAGATGGGTTGTACTACAATATTATAGGTCATACAAAGGGAGGTAAGACATAACATTAATGTAACGTGTGTATATCATGAAGGGAATGGTAACCATAAGATAATAATGGGATAGTTAACCAGAATCTTAGGATGATAATTCATTGATCCATGATTATGATAATACTTTTGAGGATTTACCATTAAAACTTGTTTCATTATGTATACGGTCTTAAATCATTCACCCATGTTATAAATATGGTGATAACCCACCCACCTATGTATTAAAATAAAGGGTTTAAAAGAAATCTAATCACATATTTATGTTTTAATGTTTAGTGATAATCGTTACAACCATGTTATAGATATAGTTACAACATATTCACCTATATTAATGTACAAATTAGTGGGATATTTTATTCACATGTGTATGTTTTTAAGACTTGCGATAACCCAATCACCATTTTTTATTTTCATTTTGATGACTTTGAAATGTCACATAGGATTATGGTGAAGATTCATTTCCCGATGAATACAATTTTTTGGTGTTGATAACCCATTAACCCATACTCCCGATATAAAGGGTGATTAACTATTCACTATTATTATTATTAGGTTGATGACCCATTACCTTGTTTTAGGATTATGGTAACAATATATTCATGTACTTCTATGATAAGAATACTGAGGACTCATTCACCCTTTTTATTGTTATAGGGATGACCCATTATTCTCTGTTATAATTATAGAGATAACTTATTTTCATTCTTTTATGAAATGAGTTGTGATGTTCTATTCATCCACACTCTTTTATTGATAGTGATACTATATTCATCTATGGAATAGTTTTTTGATGTGAAAACCCATTAATATACTTTTTGTCAAAAAAATAGAGTACATAACCCATTATAGTAGTGGATAAATTTGATATGATCCTCCATCAAGGATCTATATATAACCCCTAACACAAAATGTTTGGATGTTATTATTGTTTCATGTTATATTGTACCAGCATCCATATACATTGAATTAATTTATGCACTCTATTTTTTGGAATCATGTTGAGAATATGACTCACACTATACATTTTTAACTTGATGGTATTAAAAATTCATGATTCTAGATGTAAGTAAGTGATATGGTATTATGATCCTTATCACAACCGGGTTGCATAGAAGGATTTAGATAGAAAACAAGGACATGCGTCAGAACCAATATTTTATTGAAACACTATTCATTTGTATATATTGGATTATTTTTTAATATAGCTAACTAATCAACTAATATTTCACTTGATGTATGCTTTTTGTGTCATTATTATGGGTTTATATATTATTATTTCTTATGATATTTTATTCTTGTATTTTTATCTCTATAATATCCTTAATAATATTCAATTTTATATACTGTTTTTATTATTTCTATAGTTATTGATCGAAATTGAATATTGGTAATAGTCTCAAAATTATATCGATCAACCCTAATAGAAATTCCGTATCCTAAGAAATATGGAGAGGTGTGATTGTGACTGAATTTCTCTTTTAATCATGAATTACTTCGGTACAACATGATAAGGGTACTATAATTTTTTCTCTCATGTCAAGAAATGGTTCACTAAAATGATAATATTTAATGAAATTAGTTTATAAAATTTTAAAATTCGTCAAATAAGAACTATTATTGTTATTAAAGATGTTTTTATCAATAACAGATGTTTTAAAGGAAATTTGGTGGCTAAATATGTATGTTAGATCATCATCTTTTTTATTAAAAAATATTATATCTCTGTACTTGGTTTGGAGGATTATTAAAAGTTAAGAGACTGACATTACAAAAAGTACAAAAAAAGCTTCTCATATAATATTTACAAATTAATTAGAGAAGATAACGTATCCATTGATTGCCTTTTTTAAATTTCATTAATGAATTCATTAATTCTAATTGAAGATCGTTTTAAAGAACTGGTTTTGTTTGTTAGGAAGGGGTTTTTCAACCAATTTATTTTAATTGATAGTAAATAATTTTATAATTATTATATAACCATTATATTATGTTCAAACTAATAGAAAATTAAATTTTATGAATTTGGAAAATGAATATAATGACACCCTCCTCCCACCCCCCTGTATTCTGATCCCTCATGGTGACTCATCAATTAATATTAGAGCACAATCCATGTTTCCAATGATTTTTTTTCATTTATTTATTTTATTAAATATATTGAATTCCTTAGTTTTAAATTTTTTTACACTACAAAATCTGGTATTTTACTAGATCATATAAATTGAATGAATATAAAGGTAATTCAAAAATATAATATAAATAATTAAGGCAAAATGAAGGTTAAATGATACCATAATTTTTAGCTGTGGCTTTGAATGTTCTAGATATTGTAATTATTTTCTATATACCATTAGAATAATTTTATACAATGATATTTATGGAGAAAATGAGTACAAATAATGATATGACTATTACAAATATTTCATCATCCAAACATTCAAAGAGTAAAATTTACATCATTATTTGAATCAATACACCCTATATGCATTTGGTATAAAAATAATAAAACCTATGGGTGTGATAATAATTTCATTAAATAAAATATAAAATTTAGTAATCTATGTTTGAGGATGTTTATATGATTAATAAATATATAATTGATTACATTTACCCAATGTTTATTTAGAGTATATTTACTTTTTACACCAATGAAGTTATATTATATGAAAAATGATGGTCAATATAACATTTTCAATTTTATAATAGGATTTATGAAAACATATTTACAATATATAATTGTAAATATTATAAATTTTTGTTAAAAATTTAAATGTTTATTTATAAAAAAAACGTAAAGAAAGGGTTTGTGGTAAATATTATTTTGAATTTTGAGAAGGAAATAACTTTTAAAACTATAATGCATGTAATGAGTATAAAGGAGAGAAAAGTAAAAAAAATATAAATTCTAGTGATAAGAATATTGTTATGATGATTTATATGTTCATGTTAGTTATGTAGAAAAATTTTCAAAATTGTTCATGTAAGTATCAAGTAATGTTATCATTTAATTGTTTTAATTATAATTCCACTACACACATTTTAGAAAATTATGAAATTTTAGAATAATAGTTAGATAGTTATTTAAATACATAAATGTATTTTATTTAAAATTAAAACTGAAATATTTAAAAAATCAGTGATGACATTAAGGTGGAATTAAAGAAGTTTATATAGTGAATATTAAAACCTTTCATGTAAATCTTTTCATTAAAAATTATGATCATGAAAAAAAGAAGATATATAAATTTAAACTATGAGAATTATGAATTTCCCTTGTTAATGGTTTTTTATGTGAAGGGGGTTGTTATATAAATAAATATAATGCATATATTTCTTTGGATTTCATAATAAATCATTACTAGATTGCGTTTATTTAAAAAATAACAATGTTTTTAAAAAGAAAATCTCAATTTGAAAAAATTTCAATGTCATTAAATTTTTATGACGTTTTTTAAAGGTTATACATTATTGAATAAGATTGTCTGAATTTAATTTTTCAGTTATTAAGAATAATAAATTTAACTAATGGATTTATAAAAAGTTTTTATATAGGTAAAATAAAGTTTAAATGAAAAAACAAATTTTTTACCTTCTAAAAATGACATAATGATGTTCTAGATACTTTTTTGAAAAATAGAAGAAGATGTAGAAGAATATTTTAAGAAAAATTAAAATATGATTGAAGCATACAGTAGTACTAATTATTTTAGAAATTATAAAAATATAATGGATTATAAAAAATAATATCTAGGATATCTATATATATATATAATAATAAAATATCACATTGTGAGATAATAATGATGTAATTTTTATTACATAAAAAAAAGAAAGTTTCATATAATTGATTCATGAAAAAAATCAATTTTTAAGAATCATATGTTATAACTAAGAAGACAAATAAAATAAAAATCTTCTATTTTGTATATTAGAACTTTTATAGAATATATTAAAAATTTAAAATTTAAAATAATTTCTGTTTGAAAATTGTATCCTTATTAAAATTTAATACCCCATTTTCTAGTTAAATCATTTTTTAGAGTATTGTATTTCTATATCACTTGGTTCTATTTAAGGGGATATGAGGGTATGTAAAGTAATATCAAGTCCCTGTACGACCTTATAAAACACTTAAAATAGATTAAAGGAATAATTTTATTGTGATAAAACCTATTAAAATAATTCAACATTATTTTATTGCTAAAGTACCGTGTGTATATTATAAGAGTAATTTTTTTTATTAAATGTTTTATATGGATTATATATCTATTTAGGTCACATGGATAATGATTTTATAATTCCAATGACACTAGTTATGAAAATATGTTGGTATCATATTACAATGAGAATATACTCAATAGAATTTTATAAAATTGGATAATGTTAAATATCCTTAATATTTTAAATTAAATATATAATCATTTAAGTATAGTTCAAAAAACTTGTAAAACTATTATTTTTTGAAAAAAAAATCATTATGATATCCAAATATTAATTTATATTATTAAAATTAACAACCCAAGGAAATCATGGATAAAAGAAAAGGGTGGTATTGAACGATAGATGTGATATAATATTAAAAAATAATGTACTTTAATTAATAATGATCTCATAGTTAATATTGAAATAATAATATTATACATTTTAAAATGAAATATACATAATGCAATTAATGTGGAAAATGGATGTATCAAGTGATATTTATTGTTAGTAAATTTTATGAATCACATATGATATGGGATGAAGAAAAATATATGAGTTGATTTATTCAATAATATTTTTGAAATCAGTTACACAACATGAATTTAATTATAGAACAAGGGGAGACAAAATATATCTCAATGATTTGAAATACTATTTTAAAAAAATATTATTTCATATAGACGATTTTCTAAAAAATAATGTTAAATTAAAGTGATATTCATAAATTATAGGTACCATTGGGGTATTCTTTTGATGTATAAATAAAATTTTACTATTATTATACAATATTTCATAAAATTGAGAAGAAATTTATAAATGTTTCAAAAGAGTGTATATAATACTATATAAACCCATATTTAGGTTTGAAATTATTGTGTAAAATATAATCTAGGTTATATAAGGTAAATTTTAAGAATTTTGAAATCTAATTTTTATACTTAATGATACTGAAATTTTCTAGAATGATGTTTTTTATAGTGATCAAATGATATATCTTATAATGTAAAAGAAACCAGAATTATGTATCCATTTGGATGGTTAATTTTAACGAATATTTGTCTTTCACGACCAACCCACAATCCACCTCTAATTGTAAATAGTTTCGTGTCTTTAATCGATGTAATATTTCAAACATATGGGAGGTATTTTCCTCCAAAATACCAGGAATATAAAACCAAATCACTAATAAAAGTCATATATATATAATTTCTCACAATAGAAAAAACAAACACCACATGGAACTATATACAATGATAACTAGGAAATGAAAGGAAGGCATCCAAGACTCATATCTAACCTAACAAACACCATAATCTCTAAATCATCATAAAATTTTCATGATAAACAACTTTGAAACATATATAGTGCTAAGGACTTTGAGAAACACAGTAGGTATATATTTTTTTAAAGAAATAATTTTCCAATAAAAATAAATTTTTTCAGATAGACGTGAGTAAAAAAACTATGTGAGAAAAATGAAAATTGATAATAATAAATAAAAACATGTGCATGGAAGGATTTAAATTTATTATTGTATAATCTCTTAGATGACCACTATGGTTTTGTTTCATACACAATAGAATCAGATTGGAAATGTTTTATAGGATTCATTAAATAATATTGTTTCCAAAGGATTCTTGGAATAATATCACATTTAATATATAATTTACATCACATTTAATTAAAATTTGTATATTGTAAAATAAATTTGAATGATTTTAGGTTTCTGGATAACCATAAGTATAATATATAAGGTCCAGAATCAAATTATTTATCTTTTTTCTTTATATTTTTTCATAAATCAACAATAATGAATTGATTATAATTTTTATAGCTTTTCAGGGCCCATAAATTACATCATCACAATAATCACATTATATCCATATCTAAATCTCCACACCCACAAAAACATCAAAACATAAACACATCACCACAACTACTACCGCATGAAAACCACCACATTACTACATCAGTTTTTTACCGACTCGTGTTATAACCTTGAGTAATCACAACCCAAATACACAATATAACCCTAATCCATTATAACCTAAGGTAAATGTGTATATTATATAATATTATTCCATGAAAACCCATAAATAGGTCAATTCATCGAATCCATGATCCATTAAAATCGATATATGTATATTTATGAACACTTCATAATCCTTTATAAATCTTGTGTGTGTGAGTGTGTGTGTATTCAAGTAATAATCTTAAGCTCTTATTTCCCATAGAGACTAGACATGAGATTCCCTCAGGACATTATAGACCGTGTAAAGGTGCACTAAACATCAATCCATTATCACCAACATAGGAATACACATAATAGAATTCCATTACATAACTACATGCATAATATCATAATATCACACACAAAAAGTCAACATTCATGAAATAAAATAATATATTAAAATAATAATCCAACAATTAACTATTCAAACAATAAGAACATAAGTTAATTTTAAATATATAATCATGAAGAATTTGAAGGAAACAAAAAATAAATAATTGATGATTTAGTTAATGAATAATTATGTCAACACTGTATAATATGTTTCTACTAGATACCACTAAAGGTCCACAATAATTTATCACTTACTCATTGAATATTCTATAAATTATTAATATAATTATTTCATTTTTAATAAAATATAATTAATTAAATTTTATTTCATACGACCCATAATAATTTAACAACCCCATAGAATATCTTCTGAAGACGTCTATAATGTCTTGACCTTAAATCATATATAATCTGGAGTTAAGTTGAGAATTTAAATTTATTCACATTAATGGTCATTAGAAATTTAAATATTTAGAGAATTAGGCCATATCTCATACATAACAACTCAAATATTCTAAGGTATACACTTATACTCATTACCCATTTTTTCACAAAAAACTATTAATATAGAAACACGGGTTTTTTTCTTGTTTAATCCTCACAATTTTTCTATGTATCCCATCATTATCTATATTCTCCCATATATTCTAGGAAAAAACATTTTAAAACCTGGGATGTGTATAAAAATATCAGTAAGGGATATAATGAAAGAAAACTATTATCCTTGTGAAAACATGTAAATCATGAACACTATTATCATGAAGTAATACTTCACACCTTAGTGAAGTAGTAAATACTATTCACTAAATATAATATAATTACACTACCTTTTTTAATCAAAATATTACCATAAAACCCATATAATGAACATATAACATATAAAGGTATCTTGGGAAATAATCATACTTAAATGGAATAACGATGCGGTTGACTTCCATACATGTCACTTTGAAAAATGGAAAAGTCATATAGTGGACATCCAACCCCAATGTATTAGAGGTTAAAACATAACCACCCATCCTTGGATTATCATGGAACCATCCGTATTTGGTTTATAACGTAAATACCTGTCAAATTTACAAGTTCTATTATAAAATCATATCATATAAAATATAGAAATTATCAACATTTCACCCATAAAATATCAATTTCAATCAAAAGAAATTATTTCACAATTTTTAAATAATCATTAAATTTTTAAAACCATATTCAATAGAAACTTACCCATAAAATGGAATAAAGGATTTATTTTTATTTTAAAGATATTAAGGCATGTAGAGGAATCCAAATATCAAGTAATGGTCACAGCGGTAGATAAGTTTTGGTTGCTGTATACGTTAAATATAACATTCCTTTTGTCATTTGTCAACACATTCCATATAAAACATGTAAAAATATTCCTTTTGAAAACAATTGAATTAAATTCAAAATATATAAAAAAAACTTTAAAATCCTTTTATATCCATATAATAAATTTTTAAATTAATATCATGAAGAAAAATATTTGATATTAAATCATTAAACGTTCAAGGTGTCCCACGACACATTAAACATTTAAATATTAATATCCATGAATTAATAAATTTACCAAAACATTAAATAACATTATTATATATAAAATATGGATATGGAATTTCATATTGGATATATATACACCTTATAAAAAAATAAAGGTTCATATTATTAGTAAATGCCTCAAAGAAAGGAGATTGAGAAGAAGTATCACACCTTGAGTTCGATTAGTCATGTATCATACTTGTTCTTCCAAAATAATAAACATAGGTTAATTTATACTTTATCAATTACCTTTTAATGTTTATTATTCTTTATATATTACTAATTAACATGTTATAATAATCACTTTATCATTTGAGTTCATGTCAAATGTTTTGTCGATATTCGGTACTTGAGTTAAAAATGAACATTGTATGATGTCAATAGTCTATGTGGTCCTAAGACCATCATCTTCAGAATAATATTCATTAAATTATTATCATTTTTATACATAAATAATACTTTTAAATCAAACCATTATGTTTTGTTAGGAAAAAATAAAAACATTATAATCATGGAGATGGCGGGTCGTACATACGCATGAGTAACCTCTTCCACTTTTCGTTGATCGTTATGGAAAGAAAGTAAGTATTATTTTCTATTTCCAGAATTATAATAACATAACTAATATCATATTAATCATTTAAATATACTTATATATTTGATACAAGTGATTTAATGAATAAGAACAAGTCACATTGCATCGTAGACATGATAGTTCACACGTACGCACGAACGACATTATCATTTTTAGGTTCATGGAAAGGAAGAATGCAATTGATATATTATTATCATATAATGATTAATATGTAATGAATATATCATATTAACTATAATTACATTATAGTAACCAGCTATGAGAGATGGTTATGGAAAATTTATTAGATCAGTTTGTAAAGGTGATAATTAAAACGTATGCACAAAAGATTAATTCATTTCCCATATAACAGAAGTGGATATGGATTTAGGTGATGATATTAACATAATAACATCTCAGTATATTTATGATACTAGTTATATTATTCCATCATGGATGACTAAAATTTTATGGAAGTTTAATAAGAAATAAAATAGAAACACATAAATAAAAATATTACCTTTCCTTCAGATGATCACCTTTGTTAACACCATAACACCAATAAGGACGGTGTTATGCCTAAAATAAGGCCTTAATAATGTAGTTAGGTATTATAGTAAGGTTTTTGTGACCATATTGGATGAAACACATTGTTTTTGAAATGTGATTTATATAAGGGAATGGGTGACTTTTTATAGGATAGGGGAGGGGAACCTTAGAAACCCTTAAAATATTAAATTAAAATAAATTAATTTTTATCCTCAAATGATTTCATATTATGTTAGTTCTACATGATATGAGGATTTCTCTGAATCCTTTAATCCAATAATTTTTTCAAATTTTTTGATTTTATTTTAATCTTTATCTTTTTATTTTAACCCTAACTTAACCATTTTAATTCATACCATTTTATAAAGTAATTTACACATTAAAGGTTAAAATAATTATAATAAAATGTCAAACCACCAATAAATTATTCATTAATGATATTCTATTCTTTACACCAACTTTTTAGACTATTCATTTATTTTTGAAAACATTATATCATCTAATAATATATAAATTATTTTAAAATCTCATAAGTGTCGATTTTGACACTATTTTCCAATTAACTTTTTAGAAATATCATGCCAGCTATATTACTTCAAAACACTACATTAAACAATACATTACTTTTCAAAATCATCTATAAAATTCATGGATTGAATCAAAGATTTCATATTATAGTTATCTTAATATTATTAATATCATTTATTTGAATATTCTTTTAAGAGATCAATTACAGCATAGTCATTGTGTCACTATTTAATTTAATTATTTATTTCCTAAAAATTATAAAATAAATTACCATAATTTAGGTAATATTTTTATATTTCTAAGGACTATTTATAGTCGAAGATATCTCTTATATATCCCCATATTAAAATTGTTTTAGTAATAAGAGACATGTTTATGAAATCGGTGTATTTATTTTAAATAAAATATTATAGAAGTCATATTCACACCCCAGTTGCAAAAAAAGGAAAAAAATTTATCCCATGGATTTTTTTGGTCGATAATAACTCATCCAATGAAATTAAGATAAGTGTTAGTGTAACACACGGGTGTTTTTATAAAATATTTTCTTTAAATAATTTTAGTTCTTCACTAGTTTTCATTTCACGAAATCGTGAGTTTAAAAAAACCGAGAGACTCCCTTAGTTTCAAATTATTATTATATCCTAGCCATTAGTTTAAGGGGAATATGTATAACTAACTTATGAAAATGCATTGTGAATTCATTGGCTACCAATTGTTTATGAGAAATATAAATCAATTATATATTTGTATTTTTATTGAATTACTTTTGGTAATGAAATTAATTATATATATATATATATTATATATACTTAATAAACTAATTTTTATATTTATCCAATGGATATTTTGGTCATATGCTATGAATAAACCCTATTTGATGTATAAAACCCTATATTTTTTTAATGGGTAATTTTACGCCTTTGAATGGAGAACCCATTTTAAATTAATATTTCCAAACACTAATAATTTTTATATGAAATAATAAAAAATTTCTTTTGAAATAGTATATCAAAATTTACTTTGGTTTTTTTTTTATTTTTCTGAAAAAATTTGTTTTTTAATTAATAGTGAAAAATACTGCATTTTAATTCAAAACTACCTTTTCATCTAATTTATTTATATATTTATATGGTATATTTAATTATTTTTAATGTATTATTGGATTATTTTTTTTATCATTTAATCTAATTTTATTCATTAGAAGTAATTTTACATTGAAATTAGATATAAATTCCCATCATTTCTTTTGGTGGTTTTTACTTTCAAAACACCATTTTTTATTTTGACAACGAAAATTAATTTTAAATTAATTACTGAAAATTATATGTTTGGAATTTTGAAAAAATGGATTCCATATTGTGAATCAGTGGGTCAAAATTATGTTAATATATTACTTTTATTTTTTTGACATTATGAATACTAACTTTGGAAATTTTCATTTACCACAGTTATAGGTAAATCGGGTAAATTAGGGTAACAAAAAAATGATAAGGAAAATAAAATTACCCTAACACCTTCAAAAATCATATTGGATGAATAAAATTTGAACAATATAACGTAATGGTATGAATTAATTCATTTAATGGTCTTTTTTCTATGAAAGTTATGTAATTATTATTAAAAAAAGAAAGTTATAACATGTTACTCTCTTATCTCTTATAAGTATAATAATTTTAATGTAGTGATAAAATTGATGAAACTCCAAAAATAAATCGTATCCATATATAAAATGAAATTATCTACATAATGCGAATTTTTTTGGACTTTTTAGAGATTAAATAATAACCCAAAATAAGGACACATGAGTGATATAGTAATTATTTTATTAATAGAAATATCAGATAAATGATATTATTAGTAAAAATATAAATATTATATGACCAAATTTATGTCATCCATGAAATTTTTGGATTACTATGACATGTTAGGATTCATTTGATGTATTTTTTTTTCAAGTAATCAAGTTGTTATGAATTTTTTAAAAAGTCAAGTATGAATAATGTTAAAATTAACATAATTAATAACATAAAATATAAAATAGATTATTAAATGTTATAATGTTTATAAAAATATAATATTTAAAAAAATGGTCAATATAAGTCCTAATATTTCATAAATACCAGTTTTTATATACTTTTACAAGTTATTAAAATTAAATTAAAATATGGAGTGTAAAAAAAATGATATCACAATAAGATTAAAAAGGGAAAATAACGTTTAAATAAAAAATATAAGGATTAAAAAATATTCAAAACTTGTCTAAAAATTAGTGGATGATTTTATTTGAATCCAAAATTATATTATATTTTAAATAAATTAATTTTTAACCATTATAAATATAAAATTAATTTATATTAAATTATTATTTTAAGACTTTCCTAAAGGGCCTCTCACCTCTCTTATAAAAGGGAACTTCTCCTCTTTTAATAACACCACTAAAGCCATTTTTTCTTGGTCAAAACTTACCCATTTCATATCCCAATATCCCTCAATTAATCCTATATGCCACAAATTTATCATAAATTCATCCTAGGTAGTAATTGTTTCAAATAAAAAGAGATACTCAAAAAGGAGGTAATTTTTATATCACCTCTTTCAAAATTATTTCCTTATTATACTTACTCTTCTTATATATCTTCCATAATAAAGTAATAAATTTGGTACATTATACATTATTATATGTTATTTTAATTATTTTACAGCCTTATATCTCGTTTTATCTATCCTATGAATAATAATATCATCATGCGTGTGTGCGTACGACTTACGGTGTCCACATCGTGGTGTAATTTTTTATTAAACAATAAATTATTTTTATGGGTATAAAGTTGAGTATTTTGGATGAAAATATTTAATATAACATTATAATTATACTCTATAATTAATATACAATCCAATTCTATACCATTTAACCATTAATTGAATGAAATCGTCGCTCGTGCATACGTATGGCCTACCGTCTCCACGATTCGATGTGATTCATTCTATATGATCTTCATTAAACCATGAACATATACCTTAATTGAATGAGTAAATAAGATATATATTATACTAATATCATTCTTTAAATTATATAACTATATTCTAAGAAGTGGGACATGAATTTATCTGACAATACTTGCATAAGAATATAAAGCAGTTAATATCCGAATAACGAGCGACAGTGAAATGTTACTAAAAAATAGATGATAATATACTCATATATGTTATCATAAAAATTATTATGATTCTAGAATAATTCAATAAAATTATTTAAATCATTATACTGGAGGTTTGGATACAAACGAAGGATATCAAACCTATGTTAAGGGATAATTTTTCAATCTCATTATTATGCAAAATTGTTTATATGTAAGTATTTATCGGGGTATATGTATCATAAATGTCCATTTTTCTTATGTATATAAAATTTTTTATGTTCTTGTATAATTATTTAAAGTTAATTTTATTTTTTTGGTAAATTTACATTAAATGGTATGCAATTAATATTTTTTTTATTCGATTCGAGGTACCTTTGGACTTTTCCAGCAAAAGTACGAGGAGAATTTTTTTTAAAATTATATAGAATGAACAAATTTTATGCTATCATAATGCATTAAATCCTTTAATATTACTTTAAAAGATCTCAAGTTTATTTTAAATTTAATTATTTTCATTTAAAATTGTATAACATTTTGAGAAAAGAAATCATTTTTAAAGAAGAAAGGATATTTTCCTCAAAAATTGAGTTTAAGTGTTTTATCAAAATTATTCTTCATCTAAGATAACTATATTTAAATAGGGTTATGTTTCTATTTCTATTATTAATATTATTTTATTTTTTTAATTATGGAATGATATTTTATATGAATTATGTTATGATTGAATGATGTTAAAGAAACTTATTTTCTTTCTTGGGTTATGATGTGATGAATGATTTATGTTTTTGTGGAAAATATAAGAATGGTATAACTATGATATGGGTGGGACCTATATATCCCTCTAATGCATCGGGTAATGATTTATATCTCATTAGATATACATGACTGGAATTTGAAGTAAATCTGGTTCAGTAATATAGGGTTGGCACGGTATGTAAACTTGGTTCAGCAATGGACTTTGTCTGCTAAGATGGTCTTGTCAATGTGCCTTGACTTATATGAAATGATTTTCTAATCTTATTTGTATACCAAAAACTTCATTTATTATGTTATTAATTTTGGTATTATGTCCATTAATTCTTATGAACTTTTATCCCATGACATGATATCATGATTTTTCATATACACAATAAGTCATTCAAATGTTGTGTTCTTATGTCTTATGATTGTGATATGATTTATACTTCCTTGTTTACCCATACTAAGAATTTGAGCTCACCATTTCATATTTTTCATTCCCCCAGGTCATGAAGACGGTTATTAAGTAAGATATGTCAAAAAGGAGTCCAGTTATAAAGAAATAATGGGAGATAGAATTGAAATTTTATGAACTAGTTGTTTATGTTTCCCAGTTTCTAAATACACTATATTGTAATGATTATAATTAAATTTTTACATAATATCAATGTCTGTAAAGTATGGTTCGTTTTAGTTTATTTTAGAGGAAATTTCTGGTTATCTTTTCGAAACTAGGATGAGAAAGCCTTAGTAAAAACCACAAGGATATATATATATATAAGTTACAATCCTAGTGTTTTAGAAATGACCATGAATAACCTACGATAAAACCTAAATTGTCCTAATTTGAAATTTTATTCTCGACTATGTGTTTTTTTCATTATGATTAGTGTTTCTCGAACTATTCTTCTTGGTTTTAGTCAATGGATGGAACCCTAAGGAACCGTGTTAATGCAAAATATGGTGGAAAATTCAATGATTGTCCTCCGGATAAACCAAATGTTATGGGAGTTGGAATTTAAAATATTGTAGCTATGATCAAAAAAATTCAAGATATGAATCATGAAGGAATTCTAAATGATCAAAGGGGGGAGGAAATTTCTATTGAGTCCATCATGAGGTAGTGTCCACCTTATTTCAGCGGGTATTCTGATCCATTAGTTGATGAAAAATGGATCAGTACCAATAAAAAGACATTTTTAGTTCTACAATATTCTAAACATGATAAATTCATCTTAACAATCTATCATTTGGAAGTTGAAGTTAATCAATGGTTGAATATTATCAAGAATATGAGGTAAAGAGATGAAATTGAATCCATCGAATGGGGTGAGTTCTAGAACTTATTTTTCAATAATTGCATTCCCTGTATTCTTTAAAAAAAATAGGAGAAAGAGTTCTTTAAACATATGTAAAATAATGATGAATCCATTGGTTCCTACGAAAACAATTAGAAGACTTTCAAGGTATGCTTCTGGAATTATTATCCATCCTAATAGTAAAATTGATTGATTCTTTAATTGATTAAAACCATGTCTCTGAATAGAATTAGCAGTAAGGGAATTTAATAGCTATGAGTAAATCGTTTTATGTGATTTCAAGGTTGATATGTAGATTATAGTAACCCATCAATCATATGGTTCTAATATGAAGTGAAAAATGCAATTCAAAGGAAAATATAAAGACCAAGTTGAAAAGAAAATGATTTTTCCCTTATTCTCAAAGTGTGGAAATAAACATGGAGGGAATTGTATTAAATAGACTATTAATGATTTAACTATGGAAAAGAAGGGCATCAGGAAGTTTAATGATGAAGTGATGGGAAAAAATATGTTTAATGATGCAAATAGAGAAAAGGCTACATAGAATTCACCTCATTCAATTCAATTCTACATGTGAAAGGAAATGGTACATTATGCCAATCAATGCCCTGATCCAAGGGTTATTGATGATGATCAATATCAGAAAACTCTTAAGTCCAAAGACAAAGGAAAGTCACATGCATTCACTATCGACAATGTAGAGTATGATAATGATGTTTTGAAAGGCACACTTACGATCCAATCTATAGTAGAAAATGATTTATTTGATTCTGGATCTACTCACTCTTTTATTTCTGAAAAATTTTCTAAGAGTATCATCATATTACCTCAACAATTAGATATTGTGTTAACCGTGACAACTCTTAATGGAACAACAATCGCATCAAAAATTTATAATTATTATCTAGATGAAGTTTGTGGGAAATTACATCCTACAAATCTTATTATCCTTCCTATAGTATAATTTTATGTGATTCTCGCATGGATTGGATTTCTCTATATAGATCTCATATCAAATTCCAAGGAAGGTAAGTCACATTTCCTATTCCAGATCAATCTATGCCCATCTATCGATTCAAGGATGAATATAACCTTCTAGTTGAAGTTTATTCCATCTTATGGGTCTTGATTCGTATAAATTAATGTTTTTTATCTCAAATTATTGGGTAGAAACGTACGATTATGAATGCACCCATTATATGGGAGTTTAATGATGTCTTTCTAGAGGGATTTTTAGGTCTTCCACCAAATCGTGAAGTTGATTTTTCAATAGAACTCATACTGAGTGCTATGACTTTTTCAAATAAACCTTATAGAATAGAACCAATTGAGTTGAAACAATTTAAGAATCAACTCCATGATGATCTTGATAAGGGACTCATACGCCCTAGTGTGTCACCTTGGGGAGCACCTGTTCTTTTTGTTATGAGTAAATATGGATAAATGAGATTCTGCATTGATTATGGAGAACTTAACAAGATCACTATCAAGAAAAAAATATCATTTTCCCTACATTGAGGACTTATTCGACCAACTACACTGAGCTAAATAATTTTCCAAGATTGATCTTCATTCATGTTATCATCAATTAAGGTTTATGAAGGAGGATATACCAAAGACAGTATTATTTACAAGTTATGTACACTATGAATTTATAGTAATGACTTTTGGTCCTAATAATTCCCCTGCTATCTTCATAGATTTAATGAATAGAGTCTTTAGAGGCTATCATGATCATTTTGTGGTAGTCTTTATAGATGATATTCTGGTCTATTCTAAGTGTAAAGAAGAACATGAACACAACTTGATAATTGTACTGAAGACCCTAATAATGAATAATCTTTATGAAAAAATTACAAAGCGTGAATTTTGGATTCAAAACATTTCATTTTTGGGTCACATAATCTCAAGAGAAGGAATATCATTGGATCCATCAAAAAATGGAAATTGTTGAAAGTTGGATGAGACCAAAAATGGTAACTAAGATCTGAAGTTTTCTTTTTTTGGCTAGATATTATCTATTTTTTATGAATTTTTTTTTCTCGAGTATCTAATCCACTCTCTATGTGTACTTGGAAAGGAGTTAGGTTTGTATTTACAGAGGAATGTGAAGAGAATTTCAAAGAGCTAAAAAGATGGTTAACTGGTCCACCATTTCTCACAGTGCCTTGTAGTGGAGAATGGTTTGTGATCAATGGTGATAAATCCAACAAAGGGATAGGATGTTTTATCATGAAAAATGATATGATGATAGCTTATGCACCATGATAATTGAAAATCCATTTGAAAAATTACCTGACTCGTGATTTGGAGTTAACTATGGTAATCTTTGCATTATAGATATGGAGGAATCATCTTCATGGGAAATTGTGAGATATTCATACTGATCATAAAATTTTAAAGTATATTTCCACACAAAAAAAATATAAATATGCACCAAAGAATATGGTTGGATTTAATTAATGATTATGACTTATCACTACAATATATTACCACCCTGGGAAAATGAATAATGTGGAAGATGATTTGTGTCGACAAGACCATGCTAGCCTATCCATGATGAGGATCACAAAAGATCAAATATTTACATATTTTCAAATGATATACCTTAAAATTTTAATGGAAGGGGAGATATATTATCTTTCTCAAATGAATTTTCAACCATCAATACAAGTAATGATTAAGGAGACGTAGAAGAAAGATGTAGAACTACAAAAGAAGGTGAGAAATATTCCTGAATTCAACATTGATTATGATGAAATAATTAGGTTCTGGAATAAGTTTTGTATTCCTCCCATACCATAATTAATGATGGAGATATTGGATGAGGCTTATATTTCTTCATTGTTTATTAAACTTTGATGAATAAAGATATATAGGGACTTGAAAGAGTATTTCTAGTTGGATAGAAAGATAGGGATGTTTCTGAATATGTCTCTTGATACATGGTTTATCATCAATTTAAGGATGACAAAAAAAAGTCAAAGGGGATGTTACAACCATTACCTATACCAGCATAGAAATTAAAAAACATCACTATGGAATTTGTCGTTGAACATCTCAAAACATCAAAAGGAAATAATTCTATGTGGTTTATAATTTATCACCTTATAAAGTTAGCACACTTAATTTATTTTAGAGTGTATTTCCCCCTTGATCATCATTCCATGATATATGTAATGGAAGTGGTAAGATTTCATGGAGTACCACATTCCATTATATCTGATCGGAATCTGAGTTTTACCTCAATGTTCTGGAAAATTCTGCTGCTTTCTCTAGATAAAGAGTTATGTTTTAGCACTTCTTATTATCCTTAAACAGACGTACATTCTGAGTGGACAATTTAAACTATGGAAAACATGTTGAGATCTTTCTCTATGTATTTCAAAGGTGGTTGGGATCAACACCAACATTTGGTGGATTTTTCTTACAAAAATATCTTTTAATATACTATTCAAATGGCTCATTATGATTCTACCTATGGAAAGAAGTGTAGAACTCCAACTTTCTGGGATGAATTTGGGGAAAGAAAGCTATTAGGACCTGCTCTTGTTGATGAAATGGAAGAAAAGGTAAGATCAATTCAACAAAAACTAAGATAATCTCAGAGTTGAAAAAAAGTTAGGTTGAAAACTGAATAAAAGACCTAGAGTTTGAATTGGCTTATTTGGTGTTTCTATGAATATCTCTTTGGAATAGATTTATGAAATTTGAAAATAAGGGAAACCTGAGTCATTGGTATATTAGTTCTTTTTAAATTTTGGATCATGTGGGTAAGGTAGATTACCAATTGGAGCTTCCACCAATCTCTCTCAAGTTCATGATGTATTCCATGTATCTTTCTTGATAATGTACATACCTAATCCTTAATACATAATTAACTCATAATTCATATTTATAGATAAACATGTTTCTTATGAATAAAAACTGATAGAGATTCTAGATTGTAGCCAAAAAGTTGTACGAAACAATACCTCGCACTTGGTTTTTATGGTGTATCCACCAATTTGAAGAATCTACATGGGAACTTGAGGATATAATTAGAGATAGGAATCCTGATCTATTTTTTTCCAAGTGATTAATTTCAAAGGAAAAATTCAGTTTAAGGGATGTAGAATGTAACACCTAGATTTTTCTATGAAATATTTTATTTAAATAATTTTAATTCTTCAACAGCATTCATTTCAAGCAATAGTGAGTTTAAACAAACCTCAAGACGCCCTTAGTATCAAATTTCGGATGTAAACTAGTCATTAGGTTAGCGGTAATAATTATAACTAACTTATCATATGCATTGTGAATTCATTGACTATCAATTATTTATGAGTAGTATAAATCAATTAGATATTTTTATTTTTTAGTGAATTACTTTTGGTAATGAAATTAATGAGATATATATATTTTATATAATTAATAAAATATTTTTTATTTTCATTCAATGGATATTTAAGTCATAGGGTATGAATAAACCCTATTTGATGTATAAAAACCTATATTTTTTAAAGGGTAATTTTACGCCATTGAATGGAGAACCCATTTTAAATTAATATTTACACACATTAATAATTATTATATGATGAAATAAACGTTATATTTTTAATCAGGACATCAAAATTTACTTCAGATATATTTTTGGTATTTTTCTAATAAAATTTATTTTTTTAATTAATAGTGAAAAATACTGCATTTTAATTCAAATATTCTTTATCATATAATTAATTTATATAGTTAGATAATAATTTTAATTGATTTTAAAGTATAATTATATTATGTTTTTATCATTTAATCTAATTATGCTTATTATAAGTAATTTTACATTCAAATTAGATATAAATGCAAATCAAACCTTTTGATAGTTTTTACTTTCAAAAAACTGTTTTCTTGTTTTGACAACGGGTATTAATTTTAAATTAATTACTATGATTTATGTGTTTTTATTTTTGAAAATGGATTCCATATTAGGAATTAGTGGTTCCAAATTATATTAATAGGTTATTTTATTTTTTTGACATTATGAATAGTAACTTTTTGTAATTTTTATTTACCATAGTTAAAGGTAAATCAGGTAAATTTGGGTAACAAAAAATATAATAAGGATAATAAAATTAACATGACACCTGCCAAAATCCTATTTAATGAATAAAAGTCAACCCATATCACCTAAGGGTCTGAATTGATTAATTTAATGGACTTTTTTTCATGAAAGTGATGTAATTGTTATTAAAACAAAAAAAAGTGACAACATGTCACTCTTATATTAATTATAATTATTGTAATTTAAATGTAGTTATAAAAATAATGAAACATAAAAAACAAATAGTCTCTAGAAATATGATGAAATTATATACATAATGGAAATTTATTTTGAATTTTTAGGGATTAAATAATTACCATAAATATGGACACAACAATGATATATTAATTATTTTATTAAGAGAATTATCAAATAAGTGATATTATAAATATTAAAATAAATATTATATGACATAATTTAGGTCATAAAAAATTTTGATTACTATGAAATTTTAACATTGAGTTAATTTATTTTTTTCCATGTAATCATGTTTTTATGAATTTTTGAAAAAGTCAAGTATGAATAGTGTCAAAATTAACAAAATTCATAACTAAAAATATAAAATATTTTATTAAATGTTATCAAATTCCTAAAAATATATGATTATAACTAATTGTTAATATAAGTCTTTATATATCACAAATTCCACTTTTTTTGTCGTTTGACATGTTATGATAATTACATTAACACACAGTGTAAATAACATGGTATCATGGTAAGATTAAAAACAGTAAAATAATGGTTAAACAAAAAATATAAGGATTAAAAAATATTAAAAAATTGTCTAAAAAATATTATATAATATAATTTAAACCCAACATAATCTTATATTATAAATAAATTATTTTGGTACAATTATAAACTGAAAATAAATTTATAATAAATTAATATTTCAAGACTTTCCTAAAGTTCCCCTCAACTCTCCTATAAATGGGAACTTCTCCTTCTCTTTTAATAAAACCTCTAAATCCCTTTATTATCAGCCAAAACCAGTCCATTTACTCTCCCAAAATCCCTCAATTCATCTAATAAGACACACTTTAGTTATAAATCTATCATAGGGAGATATTTTTTTCAAATAAAAAGGAGATACTCGAAAAAGAGGTAATTGTTTTATCACCTCTTCAAAATTATTTTCTTCCTATACTTCCTCTTATTATATTGTTTCCATACTAAAGTAATAAATATAGTATATTATATATTCTGATATGTTATTATAATTATGAGAAAACCCTATATCTCCTTTTATCCATCCTATGAATAACAATATCACCATTCATGTGTATGTATGACTTACCATCTTCATGCCATGGTGTAAATTGTTTCAATAATAATTTATTTAGATGGGTATAGTAATGAGTATAAAGGATTTAAATAACTAATATAACATGATATTTATTCTTTATAATTTATATACCATCCAATTCCATACCATTTGACCATTAAGTGAATGATATTGTCGTTTGTGCGTACGTACGGCCTACCATATCCACGATGTGATGTGATTCATTATACATGATCTCTATTAAACCACGATTATATACATGAATGGAATGAATAAATATGATATATATTATACTAATATCATTTTGTAAATGATATAAATATAACCTAAGAATTGGAACATGAACTTATCTGAAAAAAAAACTTTCATAAGAACATAAATAAATTAATATCCAAATAAGGAGTGAAAATGAAATGTTACTAACAAACAGATGATAATATAATAATATATGAAATAAATAAAATTATTATGATTATATAATAAGTAAATAAAATTATTCAAATCATGATACAGGAGGTTCAGATACATATTAAGGATATCATACTTAAGGCAAGGTATAATTTTTCAATTTCATTACTATCTGAGATTGTTTATATATAATTATTTAGTGCGGTATATTTATCATCCACATCCATGTTTCTTATGTATGTAAGATTATTTATATTCTTCTAAAATTTAAATTTAATTTTTCCATTTGGTGAATTTTTATTAAATGGTATGAAATCAATAGTTTTTCATTATTCGACTTGAGGTGATTTTTGACTTTTCGGGAAAAAGTTTGAAGAGATTATTTTTTTAACTTATACCACATGAACAAATTTTTAAGCTTTAATAATGCCTTGATTAAATGAATATTTCTTTATATGACTTCAAGATTAATTTCAATCGAATTATTTTCTTTTAAAATTGTGAAACATTGTGAGAAAATAAAACTTTTCTGAAGAAGGATAATGTCCTAGAGAATTGAGTTCAAGTGTTTTATCAAAATTATTTTCCAACAAAGAAGACTCTATTTAAATAGGGTTATGTTTCTATTCCGATTATTACTAAGATTTTATTATGTTAATGATGGAATGATATTTTATATGGATTATGTTATTATGGAATCATGTTTAAGAAACCCATTTAATTTCTTGGGTTATGTTATGATGAATGATTTATGTTTTTGTGGAACATGTAAGAATGATTTCATTATGAGATGGGTGAGACCTATATCTCCCTTAAATTAATTGGATATAGATTTATATATCATTATATAGACACGATTTGAACAGCATATAAATATGGTTCAGTAATACAGGGTTGGAATGACACATAAACTCAGTTCAGTAATGGACTATGTCTGATATGATGGTCATGCTGATGAGAATTATCTAATATGAAATGATTTTATAGGATTATGTGTATGCCACAAAACATAATGTCTTATGTTATGAATTTTGGGATTATTTTTATTTATTTTTATGAACTATTATCCCATGACATGATATCCTAATCTTTCATACGCATGATAAGACATTCAAATATTATCTTCTTATGTCTTATGACTATGATATGATGGATACTTCCTTATTTACCCTTACTGATCATTTGAGATCACCCATTCATATGTTTCATTTCCCCATGTCATGAAGAAATTTATTAAGTAAGATATGTAAAAAAGAGTCTATTTATTATTAAATAAGCAGGAGATAAAGTAGATTTTTATGAACCAGTTGTTTATGTTTCCTAGTTTCTAAATACATTATACCTACACAGTACTGTCATGGATTTATTATATGATATAATGATTATACATAAATTTTTAAGTAATATCAATGTATGTAATTTATTCCTCATTTTAATTAAGGTAATTTTAAAATATTATAATATTAAATTTACCATTAATTACTCAATTTACCCCTTATTGTGGTAAATAAAATACTAAAGTCAATATCCCCCAAAAATTATTTTTATCTTATTAGATCAAATTTTTCATACTGATTACAACCATGTATTTCCATTTTTTAAAATTCAATTTACATAAGTGGTAAAATTAATTTAAAGTTAATCATGTTGACGGATCGATAAAACGAGTTTTTTAAGTAAAAATGTTCAACAGTACATAATGTTTTTATGTCCAACACCAATGAGACATTTATTCCAATGACCTAAATTGTATTAACAGATAAAAACAAACTCTAATTACACTTTAAAACCAATTAAAATTATGACCTTACTATATAAATAAATAATATGAAATGCACTTTTTAATTAAAATGTAGTGTTTTTTATTATTCATTGAAGTATAAAATTTATCAAAGAAATACCAAAAATCCCCCAGAAAGTAAATTTATATATCCCTCTTTTAAATAAAAATTCAATTTTTTCCAATAGAATTTATAAAAGTGACAAAAATTTAAAATAGGTTCTCCATCAAAAGGTGGTAAAAAAATTAAAAATCCTCCTTTTATGAATAAAATTGAATTTATTCTCATATCATAACTAAATAACATATAAGATGAATTTTTAACATTATATTTAATTTATATTTCATTAATATAATCCAACAAGAGTGATTTGATTATTTTTTAAACATAATTATTCATGCTTAAATAGTTTTTCATAACAACAAATATGTAACACCCTGAGATTTTATGAGATAGATTATTTTTATTTTATTTTATATCTTGTGATCTACACTACACTAATATTAGATTGCACTATATGAAACACCATATTATCTTATAGTATACACAACAGTATGCTTGGCTTGTGTTGCACACAATTTGAAGTTCTTTTGATAGATTTTATTTCACACAACACTGAGTATAGATTTTGTTCAATGTATAAATGAAAAAATTTTGGATTATGGTATATGAAACACCAAAGGAAGATTTCTCTACACACAACACTGACTTGGCTCGTGTTACATGCAAGAGCGACCATCCTCGATAACTTGCGTTGTACGTGATACAGAGTTTCAATAAACAACAAAATATTATTAAAATATTATTATTTAATGGGATATGAACTATAAATTATTAACTTTATTAACTAAATAATTAATTTTAAATAACATTATCATTAATCGTATACATTTTATATAACATGGTATAAAAACAATATCAATTTTCGGAAAAAAGAAGTATTTTTCAAAAAAATCATTTTTGTTGCCTTTTGATGGCACACCAATTTTAAATTTATTTTATAAAAATTCAATATATTTTATATGAAAAACTAAACTTTTATATTTTTAATAGTAACACAAAAATTTAATTTTGTTGAAGTTTGGTATTTTTTTGATAAAGTTCATTTTTAATGAATAGTGAAAAATACTGGATTTTAAGTCAAAACCTTCTTTTTCATCTAATTTATTTATATCATTAGATTGTAATTTTAATTGGTTTTAATGTGTAGTTGGATTATATTTTTATCATTTAATACAATTTTGGTCATTTTAATTAATTTCACTTTAAAATTGGACATAAACACAAGTCAGTCTTTGGATAGTTATTACTTCTTAAAAACCCGCTTTTTGGTTTTGACAACAGTAATTAATTTTAAATTATTTACTCTAAGTTATGTGTTTTTATTTTTGAAAAATGGATTCCATATTTTCATTCAAAATATTAAAATTGATTAAATATATAATTTAAAGGTTTGGAAATTATGAATAGTAATAACAGTTATTATTTCTATTTACCCTGGTTAAAGGGTAAATCTGGTAAATAAGGGTAAAAATAATAATTTTATAATATAAAACTACCCTAAAACGTGTCCTAATACTATAAAATGAGATATGTCTGACCATTTAATTCCTTGGGTTTATTTTGGGACCACATGGATTCACAAGGATGAGAAAATGACATTTTTTAAGAATTCAATTATAGTAAAGATAAATTTAACATAAACTTGTATCCTTTACTAATAAAAATTTAAGGTGGGGTTATATAACTAATATCTTAAAATATAAATATTCATTAGAATTATAATAATATTCCCTAGATCATGGTATTTTATTTATAGGTTTTATACATTATATTAATAAATTTAATAATGACGCAATGATGATGCACTGATTACTTTATTAATAAAGGATTCAAATAAATTATATTATAAATGTTAAAATAAATATAATTTGATAATTTTGATGTCCTAAACTATTTTTTTCGATGATATTGGCATATTATATTTGAGATAATTCCTTTTTTTAATTAATAAGGTTGTTGGGAATTCTAAAAAAATCCAACTATGAATAGTCTCCAAAATTTAAATAATTTATAACATAAAACATAAAATAGTTTATTGAATGATATTAAATTCCTAAAAATATAATATTCTGAAAAATGGTTAACATAAGTCTAAATATGTCATAAATTACTTCATTGGGTCTTTTTACATGATATGGTAATTACATTAACCCACAATGTGTAAATAACATGATATTGCGATAATATTAAAAAGGGTAAAATAAGGGTTAAACTAAAAAGGTAAGGACAAAAAAATATTCAAAACTTGTATAAAATTTATTGTATTTTTGGTATTAAATCCAAAATCAACATATATTTTAATTAAATGAGTTTTTTAACATTTTTATTCAAAATTTAATTTATAATAAATTTATATTTTGAGAGTTTCCTAAAGCGCACCTCTTCTCTCTTATAAAAAGGAATATCCTCCCACATTTCCTCACACTTTCTTGTGCCTTATATCTCAACCAAAACCTAACCAATTCTCCTATAAATATTATTAGTTAAATTATTTAGTCTCTGGTTTTCCCAAATAATCATCCCTGGTGTCCCTAAGAAGAGATCCAAAGGATGTCCAACGAAGAAGAGGTAATTACTTTACTAATTCAATTCAATTTATTTTCTTATTCTACTTAATATTTCTATGTTGATTCCATAATAAAGTAATAAATACATTATATTATACATTATGAGATGTTATTATAATTATGTTACAATATTATATCTCCTTTTATTTATCCTACGAATAACAATATCATCAAGTGTTCATGTATACGACTTACCGTCTCCACGTCGTGGTGTAATTTGTTATTTAATAATACTTTATTAGGATGGGTATAATTATTATTATAATGAATATAAATAATTAATATAACATGATAAATATTATGTATAATTAATATACCATCCAATTACATACGATTTAACCGTGAAGAGAATGATATTTTCACTCGTGCGTACGTATGGCCTACCGTCTCCATGACGCAGTGTGTTTCATTCTCAACGTTAAAAATTTAAGAATGACTATAAAATATATATGATTAGTGAAAATAATTATTATGAACTTAATTAAATGGATAAAATAAATCTTATTCATAACAAACATGACTTACATGGAAAAATAGGAATGGGAAAATGAAGCAGGTAACACCCAAAATAATGGTAATATTGAAACACTATTAAAAAATGATATAATAAGACCATATAGAGTCATATATGATATCATAAATATGTATATTATCCTGTTATAATTTAATAAAATGATTTAAACATTATACATAAGGTTTACACGCCCTTGACTAATGAAAAGTACAAGGTAAGGGATAATTTTCAAATCTCATTTTATTCCGTGATTGTTTATACGTATGTATTTACTGGGGAAATATTTATTATCTATGTACATGTTTTATAATAATGTTATCATAAAATTTTTATTATTCTGATATTTATTTTTAAATTCATTTTTATTCATTTTTTCTTTTACAACATGGCATGGAATGAATCTTTTTTTTATTTACCATATGAGGTACTTTTTTACTTTTCCATCAAAAGTACGAGGAGAATTTTTTTTAACTTATACAGCCTGAAAGGATTATTACACCTTCATAAATCATTATTTCCATGAATCTTCCTTCAAAGTATTTCATGATTATTTTAAATTAAATTCTTTTCTTTTAAAATTTCACAACATTTTGAGAAAAGAAAATATTTTTTAAAAAGAAAGGATATTTTTCTCAGGAATTAAGTTCAAGAGTTTTATCAAAAAAAAATTCCATTTAGGATGACACAGAGGTTATGTTTCTACTTTTATTTTTTTATGATGGAATTATATTTATGAAGCCCAATTATCTTATATGGATTATTTTATGATGAAATGATGTCTAATAATCCTATTTTATTTCATGGGTTATGTTACGAAAAATGATTTATGTTTTTATGGCACATGTAAGAATAGTTTCATTATGAGATTGGTAGGACCTCTATATCCCTCTAATTAATTGGTTAAATATTTATATATCATGATGTAAACATGGGTGGAACATCTAGTAAATCCTGTTTAGTATTACAGGGCTGAATGACAAGTAAACTCGGTTCAGTATAAGACGTTGTCTAATAAGATGGTCTTGGCAGCAATACATTAGCTACTATAGAAATCATATTATGTTATTATTATTTTTCCATTATTCCATGTTTTATACCAATTTTATTCTATCATTTTTAATGTTCCTTTATTATCCATGCCTTATGCACTGCCAAGAATTATTTGCTGACTCAATATTCTAATGATTAAACATTTTGTTCATGTTTTTGCATTCTTATGGTTATGGTTTGTTTTGTTTTATCCATGTTTACCCTTATTGAGAATTTGAGTTCACCCATTTTATGTTCTCTTTTCTCTGGGATATAAAGAAATATTTTATGTATGAAAACAAAATGGGAAGATCTTTATGGGAGATGGTGAAGATATTTCTCAAATTTAGAATATTATGTTCCAATTTAACAAAGAAACTAAACTAATGTGGTCTTTGGGAAACTTTTATTTTCTCTTGTATTGATTATTCTATAAAATAAATTTAATTTCCATGTACATCAAGTTGGCTCATTATAGTTGGTATCCGAATGAAGGTTTAGTTATCCTTTGGAAACTACGATGCAAAAAACATTGGTGAGATCCCTAGAGATATTTCTAAGATATGTTTAGGGATGTCGATAAGGTTAACTATTACTATAGGTTACATCCCTAGAATTATGCTAACAATCATGAAAAACCTAAAAATAAATCTAAGATGTTAGATATTGAAATTACTCCCCCTAGATTATATTTTTTTCCTAGTATGATTTTTTCCTCTCACACTATTCGTTTTCAGTTTTAGATGTTGGCTGGAACCCAAAAGAACTGTGTTAATGATCAATGAACTGGAAAATGCAATGATTTTCCTCTTGAACAGCCAAATTTTATGTGATATGGAATGAAAAATCTAATTTCTATACTCACACAAGATATGAATCATTCTGTACTTCCAAATGAGATGTTAAAGAAACAATATTCTATTGATTCCTTCATGAGGCAACGTCCACCTTCTTTCAGTGGGTCTTCTGATCCACTAGTTTCTGAACAATGGATTAGTACCATTGAAAAGATATTTTTCATCCTTCTCTGTTCAGAACATGAAAAATTCATTTTGGCTTTCTATTTTTTAGAAGGTGAAGCAGACTAGTAGTAGACTCTAATTAAGAATATAAGGTAACAAGATGAAATTGAATCCATGTAATGGGATGAGTTCAAGAACTTGTTTTTCAATAATTACTTCCAATATATTATTCCAACAACGAATAAAAAGGAGTTCGTTGAGCTTAAGAAAAAGGATGATGTATCTGTTGGTACATACGAGATGAATTTTACATGACTTTCAAGGTACGATCTTGGCTTTATCATCTAACTTGAAAGTAATGTTGATCGATTCTTCAGTGGCTGTAAACTAAGTCTCCAAAGGGAATTTTCTACAAGATACTTCAATAGAAATGAAGATACTGTGTCTTTTGTTTTCAAGGTATAACTATAATTTGGTGTTACATATCCATCTCATTATTTTGACAAGAAACAAAAGATGGAGTTCAAGGGAAAATCTCAAAACAATGGTGAAAAGAAGATGAATGTTTTATTATGCTCGATTTTTTGAAACAATCATGGTGGAGATTTCCATAAAGGGACTAGAAAATGTTTCATGTGTGGAAAAGAAGTTCATCGAGTAGTTGAGTGCCAAACTAATGGGAATTTTTTTTCTAATGATGTGAATAGAGGAAATACTACAAAGAATGCACCACCAACACTTCAATGCTATAAGTGCATGGAAATGGGTCATTATGTTAACCAATTCCCTAATCCAAGGTTTAATGATGATCGATGTTATTAACCTCTTAAAAAGAAATATAAATGGAATTCATGTGCGATCACTATTGGCAATGTTGAGTTTGACAACCAAGTGTTGGAATGGTTATGTGTTTATGTAATGGGATTCCAAAATAGTGTTTTGTAACCACATTATTAATTTTATAGAATATTGGAATATCTATGTATTACTCTATTGTGGTTTTCCATTTTTAGATGGTACCGGTGACCATGAAAAGCGATTAAAATAATTTTTATTTGCACATAATGAAGGGATAAAGATATAATGAGATGTTTTATAGTATTAATGTTCTAATGACTGATATAAGGAAAAAGTGATATTGTGGATTGAGTGTGTAGAATTTTTGGTATTTTTTGAGTGTGTAAAGAGTTTATTTTGATAGAATTCATGTTTTCACTAAGGATATATGGTAATTAATGTTATCATCATGTTTCAATACAATACATGATTAAGGTATTAAAATGTTTGGAATGTGACAACCAAGAACTACCAGATGATATATAGGAGAAAAATGTTAAGTCATTTTAGTCTATTTCTTTATAAAGTTTTATATTTTTAGTTTTTAGAAGGATTGTAATGTTATTCATTTATGGATAGTATAAGTTATATTCCGGATTAAGTTTGTTAGATTGATGTATTATCTCACTATAGGTGGATTTATGCATATTTGATAACATTTTATAACATTTTTATTGAGATATATGGAATGACCTCTCATTCTATCACTTGATCTGCTAACAATTAAAAAATGACATATTCAACTTCATTTCTTCAAATAAGAGATGAATTGGAAACTGTTCAAGGAACGATCAATGGTACTGAAATCAAGTAAGTATTTCTTCTCATACAAAACTTATTCAACGTTATGAGAAGGATATTGAAAAAAATAAATGTTATCCTAGTACCTTATTATCCAATGAATCAGGTGGTCCCTCAAATCATCATATATTTATGGATTTCTAGTATTTACCTTTCTCAAAACCTTTTTCTCTATCACTATCCTTGAAAACTTGATGGTTATATTTCTCTTCCATATCCATGTTTTCACTTCCCACATATGTTCTCCTATGTGGAAACCTAGTTATGAGTTAAAATGGGTAACCATTATGTTTCTAACATTCTTTTTTAAAATGAATTTTTAGTATCCCTTTCTACAATGTGGGTTTCAATGAAATAAACTTTCAAGTTGTAATCCTTTTATAACACCGATGAATTTCAAGGGTGAAATTAATTTTAATGGGGTTAGAATGTAACACCCTGATATTTTATGATATATATTATTTTTATTTTCTATGATGTATTATTTTGTACACTACACCAATGTTATCTTTCGTTATACACAACACTGTATTAGCTTTCAATATACGCAACATTATTCTTATCTTGTGTTGCACATAATTTCATGTTCTTTTGATAGAATTTATTTCATGCAACACTGAGTATAGATTTTGTTCAATGTATAAATAAAATATGTTTAGATTATTTTATATTCAACACCAAATAAATCTTGCACTACACACAACACTGACTTGGCTTGCATTACACGTAAGAGTGACCTTCCTCTACAGCTTGCGTTATACGCGATACCGAGTTTCACTAAACAATGATATAATATTAAAATATGATTATTTAATGGCATATAAACATGTTTTCATGAATATTACTAAACACTTTTTGAATTTTATATAACATTATTATTTATCATAAACATTTTCTACAACATGGTATGAGAACAAAATCAATTTTTCAGATAAAATAAGTATTTTTCAAAAAAAGGTAGTTTGGTCGCCTTTTGGTTATGAACCCATTTTAAAATTTGTATTTAAAAGTATTATATATTATATTTGACAAAATAAACTTTTTATTTTGAATATAAACATTAAAAATTAAATTTTTTCTAATTTTGGTATTTTTTTGATAAAGTTCATTTTTTAATGAATTGTGAAAAATACAGCATTTTAAGTCAAACGTGCCTTTTCATCTAATTTATATATGTCATTATATTTGTAATTTTAATTGGTTTTAAAGTTTAATTGGATTATATTTTAATAATTTAATCTAATTTTGGTCATTCTAAGTAATTTCACTTTTAAATTGGACATAAACACATGTCAATCTTTTGATAGTTTTTACTTCATAAAAACCAACTTTTTGGTTATGATAATGGGAATTAAGTTTAAATTAATTAATGTAACTTAGGTGTTTCTAATTTTCAAAAATGGATAAAATATTTAGAATCATATTTTTCAAATTTTTTAAATAGTTACCTTTTATTTTTGGACATTATGAATAGAAACTTTAGCAATTTTTTATTTACCATAGTTAAATGGTAAATATGGTAAATAATGGTAAAACAAATAATGATTTAATAATATAAAACTACCATAAAACATGTTTTAATCTTATTAGATGAGATATTTCTGACCATGGGCTACTTTGGGTCGATTTTGGGACCCCATGGATCCACTTGGACGTCAAATTGACATTTATTAAAATTAAATTAAAGAGATATGTAATAAAAAATGTATCTTTTATGAATAAAATTTTATGGTGAGTTTATGTAACTAATATCTCAATATATAAATAATAATTAGAAATATAAAATTATCCAATATATCATGATATCTTATTTATAATTTTTATACATTAAATTAATAAATTTAATAATGACACAATGATGATGTGGTTATTGCTTCAATAAAAAAGGATTCAAATAGTTGATATTGTAAATGTTAAAATAAACGTAATTTGGATATTAAAATTCCAAAAAATAATTTTTTGGATTCTATTGACATATTATATTTAACTTAATTCCTTTTTTTTAAGGAATCAAGTTTTTCAAAATTTTTAAAAAAGTCAAGTAAAAATAGTGTCCAAAATTTACATAATTCATAACTTAAAAAATAAAATAGTTTACTAAATGATATTAAATTCATAAAAATGTAATATTCTGATAAATGGTTATTATAAGTCTAAATATGTCTTAAATAACTTTTTTGGGTCTTTTGACATGATATGGTAATTAAATTAACCCACAATGTGTAAATAACTTGATATCACAGTAAGATTAAAAAGGGTAAAATAAGGGTTAAACCAAAAAGATAAGGATAAAGAAATATACAAAACTTGTATAAAAATTATTAGATAATTAATATTAGAAATAAAATAATATTATATTTAATTAAATGATTTTTTATAGTTTTTAATAGAAATTTAATTTATAATAAATTAATATTTTGAGAGTTTCCTAAATTGCTCTTTTCCAAAAAGTCCATCCCTAGTGTCTCTAAGAAGAGAACCAAATGATGTCCAATGAAGATGTAATTGTTTTACCAATTCAATTTAATTTCTTTTCTTATTATACTTACTATTTATATGATGATTCCATAATAAAGTAATAAACCCATTAAATTATACATTATTTGATGTTATTATAATTATGGTACAACCTTATACCTTCTTTTATCTATCCTATGAATAAAAATATCACCATGTGTGCGTACGTAGGGCTTACCGTCTCCACACCATGGTGTAATTTTTTTCCAAAAAATAATTTATTAGGATGGGTATAATGATGATTATAATGAATTTAAATAATTAATATAACATGATAAATATTCTATATAATTAATAAACCATCTAATGAAAAACCATTTAACAATCAATAGAATGATAACGTTGTCCATGCGTACGTACGACCTACCATCTCCACAATGCGGTGAGATTCGTTCTCCACATTAACAATTCAATAATGAATTAAAAATATATGTGATGAGTGAAAATAATAATTATTAACTAAATTTCAAGGATAAAATACATCATATTAATAAAAAACATGACTTACATGGAAAAACATGATTGGGAAAATGAAGCAGTTAACACACGAAATATTGGTAATATTGAAATACTATTAACAAAATGATATAATAGGATCATATAGGATAATATATGATATCATAAATATGAATATGTACCTGATATAATTTAATAACATTATTTAACCATTATACAGGATGTGACCACACCCTAGACTAATGAAAATTACAAGGTAAGGGACAGTTTTTTAATCTCAAATTATTCTGAGATTGTTTATACATATGTATTTACTGCAGATGTATTTATCATCCATGTAAATTTTTTATAATAACATTATATTAATATTATTATTATTCATATATTTATTATTAAAGTTATTTCTACCCATTTTTTACTTTTACAACATGGTATGGAAGGAATCCTTATTTTGTTTACCAATCAAGGTAGTTTTATACTTTTCCAGTAAAAGTACGAGGAGAATGATTTTTTAACTTATGTGGCATGAACGGATTTTTACACTTTAATAACACATTATTTATATAAATATTCATTTAAAATATTTCCGGTTTATTTTCAATTAAATTCTTTTCTTATAAAATATCATGAAATTTTGATAAAATAAAACTGTTTTGAAGAAGAAAGGATAACTTCATAATGAATTAATTTCAAGTGTTTTATCAATTTTATTTTCCATCTAAGATGACATAGGGTTATGTTTTTACTTTTATTTGATTTTTTTTATGATGAAATTATTTTATGAAGTCCATTTATCTTATATGGATTATGTTATGATGAAATGATGTCTTAGAATCCCATTTTATTTCATGGGTTATGCTATGATGAACGATTTATATTTTTATGGAACATGTAAGAATGATTTCATTATGATATGGGTGGGACCTATATCTCACTCCAATGCATTGGGTAAAGATTTATATCTCATGATATAGACATGGCTAGAATATGAAGTAAATCTGGTTTAGTAATACAGGGATGGAATGACAAGTAAACCCAGTTTAGTAAAGGAAAGTGTCCACTATGATAGTCTTGGAAACAATGCCTTGGATACTATGGAAATCATATTATGTGATCATTTATTTTCTATTATTCCATGTTTTATGCCAATTCTATTATATAAATTTTAATGTTCCTTTATGATCTATTACATACTTATATCCAAGAATTATTTCATGACTCAATATTCTTATGTTTAAACATTTTGTTCACATTTTTGCATTATTATGTTTATAGTTTGTTTTATGTTCTCCATGTTTACCCTTACTAAGAATATGAGCTCACTGTTTTTATGTTTTATTTTTCCCAGGATATAAATAATGGTTTTATGTAGGAAAAAAAGGTGAAAATCTTTATGGGAGATGTTGAAGATCTTTCAAAAAGTTAGAATATTATGTTCCACGATTCCAAAGACACTAAACTAATATGGTCATTGGGAATATTTTTGTGTCTTGTATTAATTATTCAACAAAATAAATGTAATGTCTATGTACATCAAGATGGTTTGTTATAAAATCATTTATATTCAAATGGTTTTTTTTCATTTCTAATTAATTTCATAACCAAGGAATCATTATATAAAAATGTGTAAAACCTATTTTCATAATTATGTTAATATCATTCATTCCTACCATTCGAATGGATATACAATAACTATAACCTAAAATGATAATATTAATAATATATTATTTTTTAGTATAAATTGTCCATGTGTTAAATGTAAGATTTCATAGAAACACATTGTTCTGTGTCGGATAAACTATTATACATAATGTTTATTTTAAAGTAAAATTACTATCTAATTCATAAATATTAAAAAAATATGTGACATTATTACTCTATAATTACATGGTAGGTTACATCCTTCCCCCCTTTTATAATTTGTTTCCTCATAATTTTAAATTTGGGCTCAGTAACTAAGGTTTCACTTTAGAAAGTTACTTTATTGAAATCTCACATCGGAAAAAGAGTCAATAAAACCCCCAGTTAAAAAGTGAAGTACAAAGTTTAACCAAAATAAATCATTATATGATTCCATGTAAAAAAATGTGTACATAGAATGAAAACTAACCATAATTTTTTGATGGAGAGTGATATAAAACCTGATCCAGAGAAATTTAACAATCACAGAACCATAAATTTGTGATTGGTTAAATGGTCTTTGATTTCATAGTAGGAAAAGTAGAAGAATAAATTTTGTGTTTTAAGATCCTTTTCAATGATTTTTGGAATTATGTTACTACCTGGACTAAGAACATAAGAAAATATACTTACATGAAAACTAGAGTTTCACTGTTTAATCAAATTCCACAACAAACTCATCTTTTTCTTTAAATACTGAGTATTTAAGATGATTTTGTCGTTCTTGAATCAACTTTTAGAGAATCACATAATCCAAAAAAAATATCTATATATTCATCCTATCGTAAAACATTAACCAAAACCAATATTTTTAGGATAAGATAAGATAAGATAAGTAAAAAAATTAATAAAACTTCATATGATAAAAAAACTACATTAATCTCCAAAATTCAACATTTATAGCCAATGTTCAACAGAGATCATTCAACAAATAACTATCCTTAAATTTCCTCAAAATATTTCAAACTAAAATTGAAACACAATATTAAAAAATATTTTATCACATAATCTTATAAGATAAATTTTATCATTTATCTCTAAATGAATTCAATTACTCCTGTAGTCTCATACAAAAAAAGTAATGTATAAATAATCATCAAGATACACTAACCATTTTCATAAATAACTAAAATCATCATAAGTCCATCATTGATTCATAAAAAATTTAATTCAAAATCTATTACTAAAATAAAATACCATAGTATTATATTTATATTAATCATATTGTGTTCCCGAAATAGTGAACATCTTCTGAAATAATATTAATAACATAATCAAAAAATAATTTTCCAATACCAAGGATATCTTTTTCATAAAACATATGTTCCCAAAATAAAGTTATTATTATTCCAAAAAATAGAATAACATAAAATTTTCAAAATTACTAGGGACTTAATGAAGGTCATTGGTAGGTGATAAAGACTTGCCTCCCTTCGGTTGTGGGTTCGATTCCCATGGCCTTTCTGGATACAACAGGTTATCACCCATCCTAAGGTTTGTCATTTTTATAAAACTATATCATTCTTATAACATTCTCAAAATATGGTAATGTCCTCAAAAATAACTATAACATGTTTTAACCTCACCATAACATGTTTTAACCTCAATGGTCATCTCTTACCTTTCATTTTTCTCCCAAAATGTGGTAACCCTTATTTTCCTCAAAAACAAAACATTATATGAACCCTAAAGGTCATCTATTACTTTATAATTATGTCCTTAAAAGAGAATTCTTCCTCAAATTTCATTTTCGCATAAGAAATTCAAGGTTACATATTACACAACTAAAAAATTCTTAAAAATTACCCCCATAATCAAAATAGTATTAATAATTTTAAATATTTACATGTCCTTATGTATACCATAGCTATTAAATCCCATATATGTTGAAATATTAATATTTCAACATTCTTCATAATCCATTAACTGTAAATTGAAACCATATCTCTTAATAAATAATAACTAAAAATTAAATATATGGATTATATCCTAATGATTCATAAATATCAATCAGGTAATGTTTCATACATTATGAATAATAATATAATTCATGACGTGAATCCACATTTTAATATCTTCTTGAAGTTCCTTTTCTCTTTCGGTATATTTTCCTACTTTAAAAAAGTAAATTTTCACAACACTTTTAGTATTTCACCTTTTGAAAGAGTTGGATGAGTTGAGATCATGAAACCATATAAGAAAGATACCATGACCCATAAATTTTTTTTTGAAATGATTAGGTGTAGGATAACTCCGAAAATTTCTTATAGGTGATTTGAATAGTCATAAAGCTGTCAAAATTATTAGAACAAGATTTTATAATAATTGGGATAATTAAATCATCAAGGAGGGTTAAGAAGGTTATGAAATATCTCTTTCATTCCATCATGACAAGTGATCCTTAATCTTCTAAAAATAATAATCACTTAAACATTAAATGAAATATTAAAAGAAGAATCATCTATTGGGTGAAGATAACATAAATTTTTTTATAATACTCAAATCCATCAACCAACTTATATCTTAGTTGTTTTTTTATCCAATACATCTAATTTACCAAAATATTATAAAATTTTCCATATGAAAATAACCATCTTGGTTATATGGGATCTTTAACGTACACCCATATAACTAAAGGATATTGATGCAGTGGAAGCATGGCAGTCGGGAGGTCCCATCTATTCTTTTTCCCTAATCGATGACCAATCTGAGATCAATACGATGATGAATGTCAGTATCCTTGGATCAAAATCAAGGTTTTGCACAAAGAGAATAATAGCACCAGACTTGAGAAACAGGATCTTGGACATCGAGTTTTTAATTAATTTAATAATTTCATAAGAAATTAAATACATGGGTATTTGGTACATTCTTCGATGATGATCATTGATCATCTGAAATAACCATTATAAATTTACTTAGTTTTTCTTGAAACGTTCCAAAGTAGAATGCTTCTAGAGGTGATCCACACATGATCCAATGGTCTCCGATCAATGCCACTCATTCTATGGGTGCTAGCATGGCAGAACGAATGTATTGCATCAATTTTTCTTGATAGCTCATTCTTCAGTCTTGAAGAACATCTCTAGTTCTTTAGATGGAGAAATGATAGACGTTTATAGAGAAATGTTTTTCTAAACAATGATCAATTCACCAAGGTTTGGCTAAATAGACGCAACTCCCAATTAATCGTCATGGGGTTTCAGTTATAATATTTAATTGAGAAACATAAATTAAATGCAATTATAACTATTAGAAAAAACCCATGTCACATAATAACAATAACATCATCATTATTTTTGGTGTGACAACCTGAAAAAAATGGAACAATAAATGAAATATCATGCCACATAATGTTAACAGTATTATTATTATTTCTTTCACCAACTAGATAAACATTATTTACTTACTTGTAAATAATTTATTTATCAAAGGACACGATCTTTGTCTGTTTGAACTCCTATTCCATTTATTGAACACCTAAATAAAATATTTTATTCTCTTAAATAAATATTTTTATTCATAAACTAGTAAAAATATATTTACTAAATGTTCAATAAAATAAATAAACATATTTTATTCACCATCCAGTGAACAAATATTTATTTAATTTATGCAATCATTTTAACATGAATAAAATTATTCCTCAATCATAAGAATAATATTTATTCTATTAATTAAATTCAAATAGAATTTAATTGAGACCAATAGAAACACTTAGTATGTGACCCTCTATAATTCTTTCTCATTGGCATTAGGTGGGATTACATAAAGATCAATGATATTGTCTAGAAACGGTTCAAGGCACCCAAGAGAAATAACCTAAAGTCTATGTGATGACATCCACATATGAATGCTCACTATATAATATAATTATTTTTTCATAATATCTCATCAATAAGGTTTCTTGATAGTGTCATCAACTTGTATTCTTGATACGTCATTCTTTCACTACCTAAATTAAACTCATTGTTACACCATATCCATGGAATTACGGTCAATGGTTCTATTTCAATCAATGGGTTGAGATATAAACATCCAGAAATGGAAGGAAAAAATCCTTCATTGACTTATCCATAAATGGAATAGATCTTTATTCCACAAGGATTTGTGGAATCTAATATTGTATTAACTCTTGTGTACCTTGATCCTCGACATCATCGAATTTTATTTCACTTCCACTATCTCTTTTGGATATTTTACCTCTCTGTCAAGGAATATGGAGAGTCTTAACACAATAAATTTTTTTTCTAAGGGTTGTTATAGGAAGTATCCCCTTGTTTCCTTAGGATATCCTACAAAGTTACACTTTGTTCCTTGGGGTGTGAGTTTTTTACCTAAATAGACCTTAACAATCTCTTCACTTTCCCACACATGTAAATTTGATAACATGGCTTTTCTTTAACTCTAAAGATCATATGGAATACCATTTATTGATTCAGTTGGTACATGGTTTAGTATATGTGTATTTTTTTAGAATGAATATTCCCAAAGGGATAATGGAAGACTTGTATGACTCATCATTGATCTTACCATGTCCAATAAGGTTTGGTTCCTCCTATCACTTACACCAATCCACTGGGGTGTGTAAGGATGAGTGTGTTGGGATAGGATCCCAAAATACCATAAGTAATCAAGGAAGTATTGATTAATATATTCTCTACCTCGTTCTTAGAAGAGTTTCTTAATATTCTTAATGAGCTAGTTATCAACTTCATTCTTGTATTACATGAACATATAAAAATAATCCGACTTATACCTCATTAAGTAGATATATATATATATATATATATATATATATTCTAAAATAATCATAGAATGTTGTGAAGCATGAGTACCCACCACTTACTTCAACTGGAAACGTTCCACACACATCGGTATAAACCAATTAAAGAATCACTATGTCTCTTTCACCTTTCCCACTAAATGGATCCTGGGTAATTTTTTCATGTAAACTTGTGTGACATACACCAAGTGTTTTTAGTTCGATAAAATATAAATATAAATTATGATGTAACTTTGTCAAGAATTTCTCATTTACATGACCTAGATGGTGATTCCAAATTCCAGTGTTGTATGAGTTATGTGAAGTAGTTTGATTATCGATTTCCATTACTTTGTTTGTGTAATCCAACACGTAAAGACCGTTATATAAATATGCCTTAGAAAAAATGATATCTTTATAAAATAAGAAACATGAATTTACAAACATAAAAATAAATCCATTTGTATCTATTCTGGATATAGAAATAATATTTTTGGTTACATAAGGCACATAGTAAAAACCTTTTAATACCAAGATCATCTCAGTTAGCAACGTGAGGTGGTATTCCCTGACTACTACATCAGAATGTCTAGCTTCATTGGATTCCCATAGATGTACCTCCCCTCAATAAATTTTCATGAATCTACATGGTTCCTATTTTTGGATACATATGTGAGTACCAGAGGCTATATCGAATACCCAATTTGTAGAAATAGATACATTTTACTTGATAATAAATTCACCTGATGCTTCCCCTTGTTTCTTTTGCTGGGTGTAGTTTTTCTTCTACTTTCCATTCTTTCCACATGAGAAAAAAATAGCTTCATATTCTATTCTTTCATCCTTTATTGTACATTTCCTGGAAGGGTGTGAATAATCTTTGGTCTTAAATATCTTCACATTCCCTTTCCTCTTATTCACTATAAGGACATAAGGCTTTTCACACTTCATGTCATTTTTCACTTGGCGAAGGAGGATAAGAGTATAGGGTAGAGACTTCTCAATATTTTTCATATTGAAATTCACAAAAAAACTATATAATCCTTAAGGGAGTGATATGATAATGATATTGTTACCTATTTCATCAAGGAGTTTAAACCCTAGAACCTCCAACTGCTCAATGTGTCCAATGATCTTGACTATGTGAGGCCTAGCTGGGGGACACTCTCCAAGCATACTCTGAATGAGTGCCCTGGAGATCGAAAAATGTTCTTGTATTTCTCTCTCCTGATAAAGACCATGGAGGTTCTCAAGAATCATATAGGCATCCATGTTTTCCTGAGACTTCATGAGTTCACGAGACATTGATGATAACACCAAATATTGAAAATCTACCATGTCGTTCATATGTTTTTCATAGTACAAGAACTATTCATCATTCACCTCTTGGGCAGGAAGATCAGGTAATGAGGACTCAAGCAATTAATATTTTCATTCATGTCATGGAATGACCTAAAGGCGACTAAAAAATTCCTAGAAGTTACATCCAGTCAGGATGTTGTCTTTATCTAATCATGATAGCAGGTATAGTGTGGTTGAAAAGATTGTCATTTTATTATACAATTAAAAGAGCATATAATAATTACTTTCTTGATTAAATTTTTATGAGAAATTATAAATTAATTTTGTTAAGTCTCCCACTATTTTATAAAGTCCCAATGTCCCTCACCATTGAATATGGAATGTCTATTTTCTAGGAAATTCTAGTGCAAAGGATCCTTATTCCCCTTCACACAACCCCAACAATGGTTGGTCAATCTATTTGAAAGTATTTAGGTAGGCATTTATTTTCCTACTGTAGGTTCGCAGCTCCATGATCCGTTGAGTGGACTCCCCTATCCTAAAATCCTATCATGTATTTCTTCAATACTTGCCTCTAAATTTACACCAAGTCTACCATGGACTACTCCTCTTGAAGTAAAATGGTTATGTCAACCCAAAATATTCATAAGAGATTCCTCTATAAAATTAAGTGTCCCAATAAGGGTTGGTCAAAAACATTGTTGTATTTAGTCTTTCCCTTAATCAAGTAGCAGGATCCTTAGTCAACTTAATATTTTATTGAGGGATTTTTATCTCTTATACGTAAATTTCCTTATTGTCTTTATCACATGATCGTTAATATTTAGTATAACTTACTTATTTGATTAACCATGTATTGATAATATTTACACATAATACTAGTTTATTTGACTTCCATCTTAGATGATTATTAATTCATTAATTATGTGGTCACAACAACACATCCATAATAAAAATTCATGCAACAAAAAAAAGTAAATGGATGATCATGATCTCTTCCAATGGTTAGTTTATCTAGCAGTTGATAATCCAAACTCTGACCAAGGAGAGAAACAGCTTGAACCATTAATGGTTCATGTCTATAGCTTTTTACTTATCCACCTTGGTATCTCTTTTTATTGGTTTCACCTTAGCTCCTAACTTGAACCGCCTCCATAATCTCGGAAGCTCCCTCCATTTTATTTTGTTTTTAACTCACAAATGGGTGATGGGTATAAAGGGGGTTTACATAAAAGAAACCATGGGCACACAATCCCTACATATTAATGAGGAGACATGTCATGTAGACCAATAATTAAATTTAAAATAAATTAAAAGGAATAAAATTACATATAAAGGTCTAGTCTAACTCATGATCATCCACACACATGCAATTAATTACGCATTTAAGAATACTAGCATTCAATTCTTTAATCGTTCTTAGTAAGATAAATCATGCTTGAATTGATTAATTATTATCTTTAATTAATCAATATTTTTATCTTAATCCTTTTATGAATATACATGATATTATCATCTATAACCTTCGAGGTAACACAGTGAACTCCCATTTGAATCTATATGATATGTAATTTTGAACATTACAAAGACATTAAAGTTTTGATTCTTTGTAATTTGGTAAAATACACAGTCTGTAGTTCTGACAACATGGTGTGTACTTATTTCACCATATTATCTAAAGTACACACCTAGGGACTTGGTGTGTGAGGTGTACTTTAGAAATCTTGGAGTACACAGCATGTCCAATAGGCCACACACCGTGTTGTCTCGAGGTTATATGGTTACTGATCAGCTTAGTTGTGTATGGGATACACTGTTTGGCCCTTGACCCAAAGGGAATACATGTTGTGTATAATGGGCTAGATGACCATGCACCAGTCTGTCTTGGTCAACAAGTTGTGTAAGAATTAACTACACCGCGTATCATTAATGCACATATCTTGAGTAATTTCCAAATTACTCTCGATGCACTAAAAACAACTACATGGGGTGTAATTTAGATTTCACAATGTGTATGGAAGATTACATGGAATGTCACTCCAAATACATGGAGTGTACTATCATGTTACCTAGAAATAATCATCAAATTCTCCTTATGAGATCCTCAATTTAATTTTACTCAAAAAAAATATTTTTTCTGTTAGATCTGCGAGAAACAAAAAGAGAAAGAATAAATCATGAAATTCAATTTAAAAAATGATTAAACATTAATTGAAAAACTAAATTATTAAAACATAAATCATCAATGAATTATTTAAATAATGATAAATGATGATGATCCCTCCTTTGATACAACTTGAAGGATCATGATGTAGAGGAAGTGTGGTGTTTGGGAGGGCCCAACTTTGCTTTTTCCATAATCAATGATCAATTCAGGATCAATATGACGATGAACACTAGTATCCATGGATTGAAAAAAAATATTTTTACAAATAGAAGAATAGTGTCGGATCTGATAAAGGTGATCTTTCACATCATGTTTATAATTAAATTAATAATTTCTAAAAAAAATTAATGCATGGGTCTTTGTTACTTTCTTTGTTGACGATTGTTGATCATCTAGAATGACCCTTCTGGATTTCCTTTGTTTATATTGTGAGGATCCAAAGTAGAATACCTCTAGAGGTGATCCACATGTGCTTTAATGGTCTCCAATCAACATCACTCATTCTCCATGTGCTAGCATGGTGAAACAAATGCCTGGCATAGATTGTTCTCAATAGAACATTCTTCGGTCTTGAAGAACTTCTTTTGTTTTTTAGATGGATAGATGAGAGGAGTTGAGAGAGAAAATGTTTTGTGAAAAAATTCCCAATTCACCGAGGTTTGGAATAATAGACACACCTACCCATTAACCGACATAGGGTTTCAGTTACAATATTTAATTGTGAAATAGAAAGAGAATGCATTTATAAGTATTAGAAAAAATCCATGTCACATAATAACAATAACAGCACAATTATTTTTGGTGTGCTAACTTGCAGAACACAATACCATAAATTAAATCCCATTCCACATAATGATAAAATTATTATTATCATTTCATGCACAAACTAAATAAACATTATTTACCGACTTGTAAATAATTAATTTATCAATGGAAAAGGTCTTGGTCCATATGAACACCTATTAAATTTATTGAACACATGAATAAAATGTTTTATTCTCTTAAATAAATATTTTTATTTACAAACTAGTAAATAAATATTTATTAAATGTTCAATAAAATAAATAAATATATTTTATTCACAATCTGGTAAAATGGTATTTATTTAATTTATGTGATCTTTTTAACGCAAATAAAATTATTCCCTAGTATTATGAATAATATTTATTCCATTAATTAAACTCAAATAGAATATAATCGATACCACTAGAAGCACTTAGTGTGTGACCCTCTAGGATTCATTCTCGTTGGAATTAGGCGAGCTTGCCTAAAGTCTAAGATCACTGTCTAGGAATCTTTCAAGGCTCCCATGAGAAATAACTTAATGTTTAAAAGATGAAATCCATATATAATTCTCACTAAGTAATATAATCTCTTTTTCACAATATCACATCAAGAAGGATTCACGAAATTTTCATCAACATATATGCTTGATAGGTCATTATTTGAATACCTGGAATAAACTTGTTGTTACACCATAGACATATAATTTAGGGTGATGGTTCTATTTGAATCAAATGGATAAGATATCAACATCCATAAATGTAAGGGATAAATACTTCATCGGCTTATCCATTAACAACCTGTTGTTCATAACGCACCCAGTGTACCCTACTCCCCGCCAATATATGGAATATCAATTTTCATTAGAAAATCTAATTATCTGAGTCATGACATGTATTAATGATAATCTTAAAGTCTAAGGACCATTACACATGCTCGTAGATAGGAATATTCAGGGACGCCAAAACATGTATAATTCTTACTTGCGGGTATGTTCTCATAATCTTCCATCTTTTAGATTACCGAGTGCAAAATTCATGAGAAGAAGTATCATCTTCTTATGATTTCTCACACCTGAAGGTCTGTATACAATGTGTCTCATCATAGTATGTCATCCAAACATAGAACTATATTTAGGAATATTATCAAATCACTTCAAGGTTCTCATCAAAGTGGTGAACTGTTGTGACCTTATTAATGAGACATATACTCAGAGACATTATTATATTATAGTGATGCAGAACAATGATCAATATATAATAAGATGTTTAATATTTAAATACAATAAATATTCACATAATCATTGTAAAAATAGTTGGTTCTAGGAAACCAACTCCAACAATAACATCCTAACTGCTAAAGTTATATAAACCTTTACTTTGATACCATCTATAAGGCCCTGACCATACACATTACATAATAATCAGTTAATTAAAGAATTTAAATTTATTAACATTTAGGATATTTCAAAGTTAATATCTTTATAAAATTGATCCATATCTCATAAATAAAAAATCAAATATAACAAAGTAGACACTTCTACTCACTATCCATTTTTTCACAAAATGAAAACTATTTAAAAAGAAACATGGGTTCATTTCATGTTTAATCAGAAAAATCATTCCCTTTGATCCCATCATTGTCTCATTAATCCATTAAATCCCATGAAAAAGAATTTTATAACATGCTATGAGCATAAAAACACAATAATGGGAATAAAAAAACAAAACTTTTACCCTTACCAAAACATGTAAATCATGATTACATTTACCATAATATAATACTTTTCATCTTAAAGAAGTAGTAAATACTCTTAACATAATATAAGATAATTTAATTCCATTTTTATAATAAAATTATTACCATTAAAACCATTGAAATCACTTAAAACATATAAAGGTAACTTGGGACATAATCATACTTAAATGGAATAACCATGCGGTCGACTTCCAAACATGTCACTCTTACAAATGGAATAGTCATACGACCGACTTCCAAACCCAATGCATTGGTGGTTATAACGTAACCACTCATACTTAGTTTATCATGAAACCAATATATTATTTTATCACATAACCACCTTTCAAATTTCTAAGTACCATTATACAATCATAATACATAAAATATTACAATTATAAACATTTCACTCATAAAATTTCATCTAAAATCAAAAGAAAAAATTTCATGGTATTAAAATAATAATTCCATTTTTAAAACCATTTTCAATAAAAAATTAACCATAAAATGGAATAATTGATTTATTTTTCTAAAACAACATTAAGGCATATAAAGGAAGGAAAATACCAAATAATGTTCATGGTGCTGAAGAATTATCAGTCTTCATATGCATTAAAAATAACATTTATTTTGTCATTTTTCAAAATCATTCATATAAAAAATGTAAAAAGATTACATTTATAAACCTTACAATTAAATTAAAAATATATAAAAAAATTATTTAAAATAATATTATATCCACATAATAAATATATAAATTAATATCATGAAGAAAAATATTTTGATAATTAAATATTTAAACATTCAAGGTGTCCCATACAACTTTGAACGTTTAAATCTTCATCTCCAAGAATTAATAAATTTATCAAAACATTAAATAATATTAGTATAGATAAAATATGGATATAAAATGTATTATTGGTTGTATATACACATTATAAAATTATAATGGTTTATATTATCAAGAAATGCCTCAATGAAAGGAGATTGAGACAAAGTCTCATACCATGAGTTTGATTCATCATGTATGTCACTTGTTCTTCCTAAATAATAAAATTAGGTTAATTTTTAATTGATACAGAAACATTTAATGTTTATTATTACTTTTATATCATTAATTACCTTATTTTAATATTTAGTTAACTATTTGAATTTATATTGGGTGTTTTGTTGATATTCAGTAATTGGGTCAAAAATGAACATGGTATGATGTCAAAAGTCCATGTGGTTATAAGTCCATAATCTCTAGAATAATATTAATAAAATTATTTTTATTTTTATAAATAAAATATAATTTTAAATCAAACCATTATGTATGGTTACGAAAAATTAACAATGTTATAATCATGGAAATGGCAGGTCATACGTACACATGAGTAACCATTTAAATTATTTATTGATCATTATGGAAAGGAGTTAAGTATTATTTTATCTTTATAGAATTATAATAACATTATTAGTATCATATTAATCATTTAAATATACTTATATGAGTCATAAAAGTGATTTAATGAATAAAAATGAGTCGCATCGCTTCGTAGAGGTGATTGTTCACACGTACGCATTAATGATGTTCTAATTTTTATACGCATGGAAGGGAAGACCATAACTAATATATTATTATCTTATAATGATTAATATGTCATGAATATCACATATGAACATTAGATAAATTATTATAAATAGTCGTGAGAGACGGTTATGGAAAACGAATTATATCTGTTCGTGGATGTGATAGTTCACACGTACGCACAAACAATTAATTCTTTTCCCTTTCATGGAAGTGTTGATGGATTTGGGTAATGATATTATCATATTAAAATATTAGTCTATTTATGATACTAGATTTATTATTTCATCATGGATGAAGAATATTTGATGGAAGTGGGAGAACACATAAAATAGGAATGATTAAATAAAAACATTACCTTTCCTTCATATGATCACATTTCTTAACACCTTAACACCTCTAAGGATGGTGTTTGGCCTAAACTAAGGAATTGAGATTAACAAAAGGTATTATAGAAAGGGTCATGGGTAGGAATTGTCTAAAAAATGTTTTGTAAAGTGTGTGTTATAGAGAGGAATGTGTGACTTTTTATAGGATAGGGGAGGGGCACCCTTGGAAACCCTTAAAAAATTAAATAAATATCAATTAATTCTTAATTAATAATGATTAAAAATTTTACAATTTATAGATAAAATGAGGATGGTTTGAAATCCCCTCAACCAATAATTTTTTTACATGTATTGGTTTTATTATAAATAATACCTTTTTGTTTTAACCGTTGTTTAATCTTTTTAATTGTTAGAGTTTCATAAAGTAATTTACAATTTGAAGGTTAAAATTATTACCATAATATTTCAAACGACCCTTAAATGAGTCATTGTTGATATTATATTCCATATCAATACTAGTAGTCTGAATATTGTAATTTTTCAAATTTTATATCATTTAATAAAATATAATTTGTTTTAAAATCTCATAGGTTTCAATCTTGACACTATTCAATAAAATGGGTTCGCCATCAAAATGTGGTAAAAATTCCTTTATTGAAAAAATACTACATTTTTTAATAAAATTGAATTTATTCTTATATCATGTCAAGAAAATATACAAGATGACTATTAAAATAATATCGAATTTATATTACATTAATATAATCCAAAAAGAGTGATTTTATTATTTTTTAAACATAATTATTCACACATAAATATTTTTTCCCAAAAATTCATCATTTATATTCAATTGGTTTTTATTTTAATTTCTACCTAATTTCTTAACCAATGAATCATTATATAAATTTTTTATAAATTATATTTTCATAATTTAGATAATATATTTCTTTCCTTCCATTCTAATGACTATGTGATAACTACAACATAAAATAATGATATTGATAATATATTATTTTATTGGTACAACTCAATATTGTGTGAGACATAAGATTTTAGAGAAGCTAATTGTTGTAGGTTGAGTACACTATTAGACATAGAATCCCTTTTAAAGTAATGTTACTATAAAATTCATAAATATTAATAAATATGTAATATTATTAATCCATAATTACATGGGATGTTACAACATAACTAACCATAATATCTTATAATTAATCGACAAGATTCAATTACACTACGTAATTTATCAACTTTTAATTATAATGTTTCCTTTAATTAATATATCATTACCATCATTAAATTATTTTTTATATAAATAATAATGCATGATGTTGCAGTATATACACAATACATAGTTAATATATGGATGGATAATTTTGTTAGACATGTTCATTGACCCATGTTTTTCATTATCAATATAGATTCCCTTTTAATTATATGAATTTTTTTATTAATTACTTATTATCATTTATTCATTTCTCATTTAGTCATAAAATTTATAAAATAATTAACAAGATATTAAGTAAATATATACACTTATATAAATAAAATATATTTATATAACTATTTCAATATTTGTGTCATAAAATTGGATTTAGAAATTAATGTTTGAATTCATTCATAGTTAACAACAGAATTATAATGAAGAATCGTCTTATTATTTCAAATTTAATATATCAAAATCGTTTATTTCATTCCAAATTTATTTCTAAAATAATTATAATTTTCCAATAAAAATAAAATATTGTAATATTTTCAAAAAAAAAGAACCATTAATCAAAATACAAGAAATACCTAATAAAAATTAAACTTAATAAGAGGATCTTAATATAAATAATTATTAAATTATAAAAAATAAATAGAGATAAAGTGAACCAAATAAAAATTTTAATATATATATAAAAAATATTTAATGTCCCCATTTCTCTAGACCAAAAAATGACTTCAGTAGTAAGGGGATATTTTTTTAGGAGAGTAGTTATAGATGATCTGAATACTGAGAGTGGGGATCAATGTTTGACACATTCAATGCATTTTATTCTATTTATATATTTCCTCATTACCGATTTCACTAGTTATAGAGAGTTATTTCAATTATTCTCTCTTATCACATTTTATTATTTTAGACAACATAAATAATATACGCATAATCAAAATGTAATAGTGCTTTATAGGTACACCCCTAAATGTGGGAATGATAGTCCATATTCTAGTATAGATTACTCCAAGAAAAAAATCAACTAGATTAAACTTGATAGATTTACAAGATACACTTTTGATATTGTATTAATGTAAATCCCATGATTATATGTATTGAACACAATCAAAATGATTTTCAGGGGTATAAACTGCTGATTCTATCTCTAATTAGATTTTAAAAGGTAGTTGATATGATTCTTTAGTCTCCTTCAAGTTATCTTACATAAACAACATTATAAAAGAACTGCAACATTAAAACATAAGGTAATTGTTCTTCCTCCATCATCTTCATACACAGTATTATAGAAAACCAGCTTTCTATTATTCATATAAGAAAACTAGAAGGCTTTTCTCAATATTTTTTCATGAGTAAAATATTCTTCTTCCTTGTGAACTAGGTTTCACTGAAATATTCTCCCTTCTATGAAATTCAAGAACAACTCACCCACTCTATTTTTTATACTTAGTTATTCTTCTTATCTTCATCATAAATTCATAAAATCTAAACTTTTTATTCCATATTGACTATAAATAAAAAATATATGATAAATAGAGTAGTGTCATATCTCTTCATGACATAATTACTTTCCTCTAGAGAAATTCTATTTCACACTAAATATTTTTTCTTTGACCTAGTGATATATATACATTATTGAATACAAGAGGATAGGTTGTCATCTATGTTCCTACTATGTATTAATATTCACAATAAAAAATGAATATATAATTTAAATTACCATGATTTCATGTAATTAATATTACCCTGATTATTTTCTCATTGTCTTCATTAACATACATACAATTTTACCTCATTAAATTCATCCCGAGAAATGTTATATATTAAAAAGAAAATTATAACTATATAAATATGTAGGTAATTTTTGTTCCATCTTAAAACCCTTAATTCAAGATTTGGTCCTAAAACCATGTTTTATAATTTTTATAAACATGTAACTAATAAATATATATATTCCTTTATATTATTGAGATTAATTTTTGATCTATATATTAGATGATTATAAAAACTCTTACATAATGTCGGAGATTAATAAAAGAATTTTTAAATGTCGAACTAATGTCACTTGAGATATCTCTATAAACTAAACCACAAAACATTTAAATTTATATTGATCTTATAAAGAAATTTATAATTTATGGTGAGCATAAAAGTTCTTGGAAATGGGTTTTAAAACTATGAGTAAAATTCCATAAATAATTTTTAACATTCATTGAAAATATTTCATTATATATCAAACAAAAATTATTTGATATGAAATTTTCAAAACCCTTAATAAGTGTATATATAAATTTGAAAACCTATTAAATTTGAAAATATAATAACCATTTAAAATACATGGATTGGTTAATGAAAACATTTAATATCATTACCTCAAAAATAATAACACTTTTTGAAATTTATGATATATGGAAAGATCGTAAGAAACCCATGATCCCACAAAAAATTATCACTTACAGGAAAACATCCCCTTTATGATCGTGGCCTCAATCCCTATCCCTCATCATCTCATACGATACCCCTGTGCATAATTTTATTAATAAAAAATTCATGGAAATTATTTATAATTATAATCCATTAAATCATTATTTTAATACTGAATAATTTTTTTTCATTTGTAAATTAATTTTATTAAACATACACTTTATGGAAAACTATAATTAAATTATGAAAATTCATTCAGAAAGATTCAAATTATTCAATACTTTATAAAATATTCTTTTGAAATATTACTTATAGATAAATAATTGAACACACACATATGATTATGCATGAAATTTTGGAAAAATTATAGTGAATTCCTTAAAGATATTCATGAATAACATCCACAATTTTATATAATTGTTTATGCACAAAATAATAACTCTATGACCTCAAAAATCATGTGAGAAAATGTAAAAAACAATTCTTAAAATAAAATCTCCTTGAAATGGTCTTCATAGATTGAATAAAACACTAGCCCTAAAATTATTTTTTAAAAATTAACTATGAAATGGGGTGTTTAAATAATTGAAATAGGGGTTTTGTTCAAAAATTATTTTCTTATGAAATTATCAAATATGGGGTTTTCGAAAGTTTCTTCTCTAACTAAAAGGGTTAAAAAATTATATATAAGAAAAATATATTTTCTTCATTAAAAAATACTTTTTAAATTAAATCACCATTACCTTAATTAAAAATATCTTCTTCATCAAGTTATACTCATGTTTTTGAATTATCAATCTCTAGAACTTTGAAATATGATAAGTGCAAGGATATGTAGGTGGGACAGAGATAGTATAAGGACTCGGCCTTAAACGTTACATAATATTGAATTAAATTTATAATTCACATTGGGGATCTTTTTAGGTTTGGAGTTTTAGAGAATTATGACATAACTATTACATCTCAAAAGATTACAAAGTAGACACTTCTACACAGCTTCCATTTTTTCATAAAAGAAAAACTCTTTAAAAAAATAGTCATGTCTACTCCCATGTTTTAGATAGAATGACTTTTCCCTCAGCCCATCTTTGACCCTATTCATCTTTAAGTCCCGTGAAAACATTTCAAAACATGGGATGAGCATAAAAAACTCTTTAAGGGTTATAAAACAAATAAATAAAACATTTGTTCATAAATACATACAAAACATAAACTCTTTTACTTACCTAATGATAACATAAGATTTATCAATAACACATAGAAATCACAAATCATAAAGGTAACTTGTGGCATCCATAATATACTTACAATGTAGCTATGACAGCTACATAGGGAGTTACTTTGGAATACACATCACAATATATTCCTTAAATATCTTAAGATAAGCATTCACATTTACCTCCATCACATTACCCAATGAATTGGAGATCTCTATCGGGTTCACCCACCCTAGGTTTATCATGGAACCACCCGTATACATAAATAATTCCCAATAACCATAACATGATCATAACAAAAAACATAAGCATAAAGAAAAGATAACATTTCCACATTGCAATAAAAAAATATCATTTCAGGATGTTGAAATAATAAATTCATTCTCAAAATCATTTTCAATACCAAAATACATAAAACAGAGTATATGGTATTTATTTTTTCCTTTTAAAAACAATATGGCTTGTTAAGGAATCCAAAGATCAAATAATACTCACGGCGGCAGAAAGGTCATTGTCACTGCTTATATAAAAAAACATTCCTTTTTTTCATTTAATAAAATGCTTCGTATAAAAAGATTCCCTTTGAATGAAATGAAATATAAAAGGGGTTTATGCACCATATAAAATAAATTCATGTATAAAACTAAATATGCCTCAATGAAAGGAGATGGAGACGAAGTCCCTTACCTCGTGTCCGACATGACTCAATCATTCTTTAATCTCATGAATAATAAACTATAGTTAATTTAAACATTCTTAAGAACATTTTTCAAGTTTATTATTCATTTTATATCACTTATTACCATGTTATAAAAATTATGTAATCATTCAAGTTAATAATGTTCATTTTGTTGATATTTGTAACTTGAGTCAAAAATGGACTTCTTATAATTACAAGTTGTCCATGTGGTCAAAAGACCATTTTATCCAGAATGAACTTAATTATTTAGATATCATATATATCATATATATCATGTATATATATATTTATAACAATTCATATAATTTGGAGGTAATAAATGAAATGCACCGTTCATGGAGACGGTAAGCCATACGTACGCATGAACGCTACTTCCATTTCTATTTCTTATTTTAATGGAATTAAAACATGATTATACATAGGTATATTATTATTCCAGTATAATATAATATATAATATCATTAACTCCATCCTTTATACATCCCACATGTGGTATTAATGAGTCATATCACTTTGAGGGGGCGGTAGTATGCACTTCCTCAAATGAAATTATTTTGTTTACCCATAATGGAAACCATAAAGGTATGCTATAAATGAAAGATATAGAAGCATGAAAAAAACATAAACATAATATATATCATATATAAATATAGTTCCATCATAATGGCCACCATGAGAGGCGGTAGGAGGTAATTGAACAATCATCGTTTCGTGAGGCGTTAGTTTTCCATCCACATAAACAGTGTGTTCTTCACCCATTAGACGGAGGTGTGTGTAAGATTAGTTCGAATTATTCTCATAACAACATTCTTGTATATTGAGGATACTAGTTTTTTATAAAATAAATGAATAAAAATATTTTAGGTTTTGGATAAGTAAAATAAAAGAAAAGAAGTTAAGAGAAATCGTTACCTTTAATTTGGGTATTTCCTTTGGTTGTAACCAAAATAACATCTCGAAGTGCCTTCTGCCTAAGGTTAGGCTTCTAGGAGGAGAATAGGCATGTAGGGAGCTTGATTGGGTAGAGTTTGGAAAAGCCTAAAGGCTTGAGAGGTGTGATGAATTGGTTAGAGGGGAGGTATTTTTATAAGGGGCAGGAGGGGCTCTTTAGGGAAGTGTGAAAATATTATTTTATTATAAACTTATATTCAGTTTCCAAAGGGCCCAAAATCATTAAAGTCGATTATACGATGACTCATGGTTGAAATAAAATCAGAAAATAATAATTTAATAGGTTTTGGATGTTATTTTAATGTTTATAATCTTATTTAATTAAATGACTTATTAATGAGATAAACACTACATCATTCTTGTGTCATAAATAATTTACTTTATTCGATGTCTAAAAATTATAAAAAAAATACCATGATGTAGGAAATAATTTTATCTTTCCAATGAATTTTTATAGTTGAAAAGATAATTTATATTACCTATTGTTAAAATTAATTTACTAAACGATATTTTTTTTGTCATTTTTGCCTTTACTGTAAGTTAATTAATCTAAATTGTCATTATCACTCCAAAGTGGCTCAATGGGGTCCCAAAATCGACAAAAAGATGCCCATAGTCATAAATGAATCAACCAATAAGTTTTGGACAATTTTTATGGTAATTTTGAATTATTATAATATTCTTTTTTCTTTGAATTACCCTATTTACCATTAACTACATTAAATAAAAGTCAAAAGTTACTATTCACCTAAAATTATTTTCGTCTTATTGAACCACATTTTACTTAATAATAACAACCATGTATGTCGGATTTTCAAAATTCAATTCACATAAGTGTTAAATTTTCATTTAAATGAAAAATTCAATTTTTTAACTACTACTATGTGGTTTCACTATTCAACAAAAATTGAAGTTTCTCAGAAAAATACCAAAAATCCTGTTTAAGATATATTTTTTATTCTGAATTCAAAAATGATGTCTATTTTACATAAATTCTAAACATAGAAGTTGCATTAATTAATTTAAAATTAATTTTCGTCATCAAAACAAATAGTGTGTTTTTAAGAAACAATAACTATCAAAAGATTGATATTTGTTTATGTCCAATTTCAGAAATTAATTTCAATAAACAACATTAGATTAAATGGTAAAAATATATTATAATTACACTTTAAAACCAATTAAAAATATAATCTAACCATATAAATAAATTAGATTAAAAATCACTTTTGAATTAAAATATAGTATTTTTCACTATTCATTAAAAAATGAACAGTTTGCAGAAAAATACCAAAAAATTGCCCAAAGTAAATTTTGATGTCCCAAATCTAAAGAAGAATTTTATTTGGTCAAATAGAACATATAAAAATGACCAAAACTAGATTTAAATATGGTTCACCATTAAAAGGCGGTAAATCGACCTTTTAATGTAAATTATGCTTAAAATTAGATTCATTCACATTTTAAGCCTCTAACTTTTTATTGGATAAATGTTAATACATTTAAAAATCATGTATAATCATATTGTAGTTGGTTTTTTTAATTCCCTCCAATACAACATCAATAAGTTAACTACCATTTAAAATAATAATATTATATTATTAGTGTGCAATGTGAGATTTCAAAGAAACCTGTTGATGCGTATCGGGTATGCTATCGAACATAACGACCCCTTTAAAGTAAAATTAATATTTAATTCACTAATATTAATAAATATAAAATATGTATTATTCTTTATTTACCTGGGATGTTACATCCTTCCCCCCTTTTTGGAATTGTATTCTCGCAATTTTACTTATCAAAATAAGTGGGGGTATTTATCCCTCAAAGCACTTTCAGATTCCCATGTTCGATCTTCAACCATATGGTTTTTTCCACAAAACCATTACCTGGTGAATTACCTTATTCCGCAGCACTTTCTCTCTACATTCAAAAATATGAACTGGTTTTTCTTCATAAGAGAGATTCTCTTCCAACTGAACTACCTCTAGGCTCAAAACATGAGATGGATATGACATATACGTTCTCAACATCGAAACATGAAAAAAAAATTGTAAGTGGGATAAACATGGAGGAAAAGCCACTCTGTACACAACTGATCCAACTTTCTCTAGAATTTCATAAGGTCCAATGAACCTCAGACTCAACTTTCCCTTCTTACCAAATCGCATCACACTTTTCCATGGAGAAACTTTGAAAAATACATGATCACCTACCTCAAAAGAAAGATCCTTCCTCCGGTTATCTGTATAACTTTTCTGTCTTCTCTGGGCTGTTCTCATTTTCTTCTGAATCAACTGAAATTTCTCTATCATCTCTTCTACCAATTCTGTTCCCATTAACTTCCTTTCACCAACTTCAACCCAAAAAGCTAGTGTTAGACAACTCTTTCCATATAATTCCTCAAAAGGAGCCATTTATATGTTGGAATGAAAACAGTAATTATATGAAAATTCAACTGAAGAAAGATGTTGGTCCCAACTTCCCTGATAATTCATCGATCAAGAATGTAACATATCTTCCAATGACTGAATTTTTCTCTCTAATTTCCCATCTGATTGAGGATGAAAAGTTATACTAAAATTTAATTCAGTACCCAACGACTTCTAAAGGCATTTCCTGAAGTTAGAAGTAAACCTACAATCACGATCAGATACAATGGAGAAGGGAACTCCATGAAACCTGACTATCTCTTTAACATATAACCGAGAAAGTTGATCTAGAGACAATGTATCTAAAATAGGAAGGAAATGAGAAGATTTATTCAATTAATCAAAAATAACCCAGATTGCAATATTACCTCGAGATGTCTTCGGTAATCCCACAATGAAGTCCATATATATATTTTACCATTTCCACTATAGCACCAGTAAAGGCTGAAGCATCCCTTTTGGTAACTGGCACTCTGATTTAACCAGTAGACAATTCAAACACTACACAGTAAAATCAACAATATCTCTTTTCATTTCATCCCACCAGTAATACTCCCAAAGATCTTTGTACATCTTAGTACTTCTAGGATGAACTGAAAATGGGGAACTATGAGCATCACATAACAACTCATTATTCATCTATGAATCACAAAGTACACATAATCTCTTTCCAAATCTCAAAACACAATGATTATCAATGTTAAATTCAGGCAACTTACCCTTCTGAACCAACTCTACCTTTTTCTGTAACTCACATCCTTCCATCTGTGCTTGCTTTATTCTGTCTAATAGAGATGATCTTACTGACACCTGATACAAAACAGAATAATTTTCTACACCAACAATTTCTATTCCAAAGTTTATCAAATCAAAAACCAAAGGAACTTATTCCAAATGTAACATGGTTAATAAAGCATTACTTTTTCGACTCAATGCATCAGCCAGATTATTTTCTTTTCTCGGATGGTAATGGATCACGTAATCATAATACTTGATTAATTCTAGCCATCTCCTCTATATCAAGTTCAATTCTTTTTGGGTGAATATATACTTTAAACTTTTGTGATCAGTATATATTTCACATTTTACTCCATACAAATGATGCCTCCAAATTTATAAAGAAAAAACAAATGTAGCTAATTACAAATCATGTGGAGGGTAATTTATCTTATTTGGTTTCAACTGACGTGGATCAAAATCAATTACCTGATCATTCTGCATTAGGATACAACCAAGTCCTTTCAACGAAGCATCACTGTAGATAACAAACTCACCATTTCTGGATGGTAGTTCATAAACTAGAGCATTCACCAATTGTCTTTTCAATTCCTGAAAACAATTATCACATTCTTTTGTCCATATGAACTTAACACCTTTTCGAGTTAAATTAGTCATTAGACTAGATAACTGTGAAAAAATTCAACAAACCTCTGGTAATAACCTTCCTAACCAAGAAACCTACAAATCTTTGTTACATTTGTGGGTAATATCCACTCTTCAACCACTTTTGTTTTAGCAGGATCAACTGTTATGCCTTTTTTTGAAACAATGTTCCCTAGGAAATAAATTTGTTGCAACCAAAAATCACACTTTCTGAATTTCCCATACAATTTGTTTTCTTTTGAGGTTTGAAAGACAACCCTTAAATGAATTTCATGTTCCTCTTTACTTTTGGAATAAAACAAAATATCATCGATGAACACAACCACAAACTTATCCAAAAACTCACAGAAAATTCTATTCAAAAGATCCATGAATACAACAGGTGCATTGGTTAAACCGAAAGGTATAACTACAAATTCATAATGGTCATATCTCATACGAAATTTTGTCTTCAGAATGTCTTTTTCCTTTAATTTCAATTGATGGTATCCCGACTTCAATTCAATCTTCGAAAAATACTGAGCTCCCTAGAGCTAATCAAACAAATCATTGATATGAGGCAAAGGATACTTATTCTTAAAAGTGATGTTATTCAATTATCTATAATCAATGAAAAGTCTCATTGAACCATATTTCTTTTTAACAAACATGACAGGAGCACCCCAAGGTGATGTGTAGGTCAAATGAAACCTTTATCTAATAACTCCTGCAATTGCTTCTTTACCTCTAAAAGTTCAATTTGAGCCATTCGATAAGGGGGTTTTGAAACTGGCTTAGCATCATTAACTAATTCAAAAGTAAATTCAACTTCTCGATCTGGTATAATACCAGACAACTCATCCGGAAAAACATAAAGGTACTCATTTACCACTGGCACATCATTAAACTGAACAGTTCCTTTTTTTCAACAATATGTGCAAGGAAACATTTATTTCCATCTATTACAAGTTTCTCAGCTTCCTGATATGTTATCAAAATCAAGGGTTTATTCTTGTATACAAACTGAAAATAATTCTGAAAACAAACCTCTTTAGCTCTGTAGTCAATCTTAGCATGATAAATAGAAAGCCAATCCATACCCAAAATAACATCAAACTCTACTAGAGGCAAAACAATAAGGTTTTCAGGTAGATTCTTTCCTCACACAAGGACAGTAATGTTCTTATGTTTTCTTTTTGTCTCAACATTTCCTCCAGGTGTTTTTACCATAAGTTCTGTATTCATATCTTAATATGGAATTCCCAATTTACTAGAAAACTTCTCATAAATGAAATAGTGTGTAGACCCAGAATCCAAAAACACATTGGCATAATCTGAATGAACAAACAGTGTACTTGATATAACTTCATTTGATGTCCCAATATCTTCTAAAGTAGTGGGAAAGGATTTCACCACCCCTTTTGGCATGTAGTCTAGCTTCTTTCCTTCAGTTGAGTTCTTTGTTGGACATTCATTTTCATAATGAACCATTTCATTGCACTTAATACATTTTACTGACTATAAATCAGATTGTGTCTTACCATTACCCTGATATTTTTCAGTGCAATAACAAGCCTTATATCCCATTTTACCACATCGGAAGCACTTACCAGAATTCAAAATACTTTCCCCAACATGATTTTTACCCCAATTTTCACAAAATTTAACCTTAAGATTCTTACCATCATACTTTTTTGAAGAGTTCTTCCCTTTCTCGTACCACCTCAATATCTTATTTTGTTGTTTTTTAAAGAACGCCTGATCATCAGAAAACTCAATTCCCACCTTCTCCGCACAAAAAAGAAGTTATTCATAACTCTTTGAACTCATGAGAATCTAAAGACCTTCGATAGTTTTCCTTTAATCCTGAGTAAAAACAGTTGATTTTACTATCAAGATATCGTATGAAATTTGGAGCATACCTTTCCAGTTGAGTGAATTTTACTTCATAAGAAGCCATTGAGTCATCCTCTTTCCTCAATTCCAGGAATTGTTTTTCCATTCTAAGACAAACCAACTTTGGAAAATATTTCTCAGGAAACATACCTTTGAATTCATCCTAATTGAGAGCATCAATCTCCTCACTATCTCTGAAATTTTTCACCATCGACCGCTACTAATCAACTTCACCTTAAAAATGGTAAACAACAAGACTAACCTTTTGATGTTCTGAACAACCCATGACATCAAAAATATTTTCCAGTAATTTAATCCACCATTCTTATAGCACTGGGTAAGATGATTCTCTGAATGATGGGGGATGTTGCCTCATGAAATGCTCTACTACTGACATGTTCCTCTGTGGTTGATCTAGCTGATCTCGTACATGGATACCACCACAATTTATAGAATGAGTCAAATGTGCTACCATTAAAACAAATTTTTCAATTCCAATTTCGACCATCATAGGTTGCTGATTTGGAAGGTTTTCTTCCTCCTGATGTCGTCCGAACATATCTTCCATGTTTCCTCTGCAGAAAACCATTCTGAACATAGAAATATCATAGGCAAAGCAACATGGTAATCTATAAATGCTATATGATTTCAATAATAACATAAATTACATTATGGATATTAATTTAACAATACCTTAACTCTTAAAGTTATCTAAACTGACCTCTGATACCAGCTATAAGGACTCAGCCTTAAACATTAGATAATATTGAATTAAATAAATAATTCACATTGGGGATATTTTTTGGTTTAGTGTTTTAGATAATTAGGACATAACTGTTACATATCAAAAGATTACAAAGTAGACACTTTTACATAGTTTCCATTTTTTCATAAAATAAAAATTCATGAAAAAAGAGTCATCTCTAGTCCCATGTTTTAGACAATATGACTTTTCCTTGACCCCATCATTGACCCTATTAATCTTTATGTCCTGTGAAAACATTTCAAAACTTGGGATGAGCATAAAAAACTCAGTAAGGGTTATAAAACAAAGAAAGAAAACATTTTTTCATAAATACATACAAAACATAAACACTTTTACTTACCTCATGAAAACATAAGATTTATGAATAACACATAGAAATTATAATTCATAAAGGTAAATTTTGGAATCCATAAGATACTTACAATGTAGCTATCACAGCTACATAAGGAGTTACTGTGGAATATCCATCACAATATATTCCCTAAATCTCTTAGGAGAAACATTCACGTTTACCTCTATCACATTACCCAGTGCATTAGAGAGTTATCTCGGGCTCACCCTCCCTAGGTTTATCATGGAACCACGTGTATACATAAATAATTCCCAAGAACCATAACATGATCATAACATAGAACATAAGAATAAAGAAAAGATAACATTTCCACATTGTAATAACAAAATATCATTTCAAGATATTGAAATAATAAATCTATTCTAAAAATCATTTTCAATACCAAAATACGTAAAAAGAGTATATGGTATTTATTTTTTCCTTTTAAAAACATTATGGCTTATTAAGGAAGCAAAAGATCAAATAATACTCGCGTCGGTGGAAAGGTCATTGTCACCGCTTACGTAAAAAAATTCCTTTTTTTTTGTTTAGTAAAATTCTTGGTATAAAAAGATTCCCTTTGAATGAAATGAAAAGTCAAAGGGGTTTATACACTGTATAAAATAAAGTCGTGTATAAAACTAAATATGCCTCAATGAAAGGAGATTGAGACGAAGTCCCTTACCTCATGTCCGAATTGAATTGATCATTATTTAAACTCTTGAATAATAAACTAAAATTAATTTCTACTTTCTTAAGAACCTTTTTCAAGTTTATTATTCATTTTATATCACTTATTACCATGTTATAAACATTATGTAATCATTCAAGTTAATAAGTTTTATTTTGTCAATATTTGGTACTTCAGTCAAAAATGGACTTCTTATAATTACAAGTTGTCCATGTGGTCAATAGTCTATTTTATCTAGAATTAAATTCATTATTTAGATATTATATATATCCTATATATCCAGTATATATATATTTATAATAGTACATATCATTTTGAGGTAAGAAATGAAACGCACCGTTCATGGAGACGGTAAGTCGTACGTATGCATGTACGCAACTTCTATTTATATTTATTATTTTAAGGGAATTAAAACATAATGATACATAGGTATATTATAATTCCAGTATAATATCATATATAATATCTTTAACTCCAACCTTTATACATCCCACATATGGTATTAACGAGTCATATCACTTTGAGGGTGCGGTAGTCCGCACTTCCTCAAATGAAATTATCGCATTTACCCATAATGGAAACCATAAAGGTATGATATAGAAGAAAAATATAGAAGCACGAAGAAAACACAAACATAATATATATAATATATAAATACAGTTCCGTCATAATGTTCACCATGAGAGGCAGTAGGAGGTAATTGAATAATCATCGTTTCATGTGGCGTTAGTTTTCCATCCACATAAACAGTATGTTCTTCAACCATTAGATTGAGGTGTGTGTAAGTGTAGTTTAAATAATTTTGATAAAAACATACTAGTATATTGAGGACACTGTTTTTTATTTAAAATAAATGAATTAATATATTTTAGGGGTTGGATAAGTAAAATAAAAGAAAACAAGTTAAGAGAAATTGTTACCTTTAATTTGGTTAACTTCCTTTGGTTTGAACCAAAAGAACTTCTTGAAGTGCCTTATGCCTAAGGTAATGCTTCTAGGAAGAGAAGATTGATTTAGAGAGATTAATTGGGTAGAGTTTGGACAAGACTAAAGGCTTGATAGGTGTGCATAATTGGTTAGAAGTGAGGGATTTTTATAAGGGGGGTGAGGGGCTCTTTAGGAAAGTGTTAAACTATAATTTTATTATAAACATATATTCAGTTTCAAAAGGTCCAAAAATCATTATAGTCGAAGATAATATGAGTCATGGTAGAAATAAATTCATCCAATAAGAATTAGACTGGTTTTGGATGTTATTTTAATATTTATAATCTAATTTAATTATATGATTTATTAATGAGGTAATCACTGCATCATTCTTGTGACAAAAATAATTTAATTTATTTGATGTCTAAAAATTATAAAAACATTCCATGATGTCGAAAATCTTTTTATCTTTACAATGAATATTTATAGTAGAGAATATAATTTATATAACCCCTTTTAAAAATTAATTTACTAAAAGATATTTGTTTTTTTCATTTTTTCCTTTACTGTAAGTTAATTAATCTAAATTGTCATTATCACTCCCAAGTGGCTCAATGGGGTCCCAAAATCGACCCAAAGATGCCCATGTACGTAAATGACTCGACCAATAAGGTTTTGAAAAGTTTTAAGGTAATTGTGAATTATTATAAAATTCTTTTTACCTTGAATTACCCAATTTACCTTTTATCGCAGTAAATAAAAGTCAAAAGTTACTATTCAGAAAAAAAATATTTTCATCTTATTGAACCAAATTTTACTTACAAATAAAAACAATGTATGTCTAATTTTTGAAATTCAATTCACAAAAGTGGTAAAATTTCATTTAAATGAAAAAGTCAGTTTTTTTAACTACTACTAAGTGGTTTCACTATTCATCAAAAATTGATGTTTTTCAGAAAAATACCACAAATTCATCCTAAGATATATTTGATATTCCAAATTAAAAAATTATGTGAATTTAAACAAATTATAAATATATAAGTTTCATTAATTAATTTAAAATTAATTCCCGTTATCAAAACAGATAGCGTGTTTTTAAGAAACAATAACTATCAAAAGATTGATATTTGTTTATGTCCAATTTCAAAGTGTAATTAATTATAATAAACAACATTGGATTAAATGATAAAAATATATTATAATTACACTTTAAAAACAATTAACAATATAATCTAACTATATAAATAAATTAGATTAAAAGGCACTTATGAACTAAAATACAATATTTTTCACTATTCATTAAAAATGAACTTTATCAGAAAAACACCAAAAAATTACCCAATGTAAATTTTGTTGTCCCATATCTAAATAAGGATTTTATTTGGTAAAATAGAACATATAAAACTGAACAAAACTAGATTTAAAGAGGGTTCTCCATTAAAAGGCGGTAAATCGACCTTTTAATGTAAATTATGCTTAAAATCAGATTCATTCACATTTTAAGCCTCTAACTTTTTATTGGATAAATGTAAATACATTTAAAAAACATGTATAATCATATTGTAGTTAGTTTTGTTGATTCCCATCAATACAATGGCTAGGATTTGACTATCATTTAAAATAATAATATTATATTATTAGTGTGTAACGTAAGATTTCAAAGAAACTCGTTGTTGCGAATCGGGTACACTATCGAACATAGAAACCCCTTTAAAGTAAAATTAATATTTAATTCAAAAATATTAATAAATATGAAATATATATTATTCTTTATTTATCTGGGATGTTAGAGATATATAAGATAGAGATCTTTGGGTCATGGGAGTTTTTAACTAGGAGAAAAGATATTCCCATTAAATAGAAAAAATCTAATAGTGAATTTCAAGTATTTTCACAAGTCTAAATTGTTATTAACAATAATTTAATGATTTTAATTATAAAATATACTATGTTTTTTTGTATAATATATGAATATATATTTATATATGTGTATAAATATATATTCATATATATCTAGCTAAGCTGTATAGCTTGTTATCTTACCCAAATAATTGTTTATATATATGTACATGCACATCAAACAATTCCATTATCTAGTAAAGGCCATGGTGAGATTTAGGAATTCTTGACTTTCCAAAAAATGTATAATATATATATATATAACTCATTATTTAATCATCTGTATGATTTGAAGAAGAAAAATTATTATCCTGAAGGATCAAATATGATATCAAATTCAGATATATTTGTATATATATATATATATTACTCACTCTATATAGTTAAAAGGGTGATTCTTTAATGAAATTTCATGAACAAGAAAAAAACTAATAAAATATTTGACCTTTCATTCTATTTTTGCATGATATAGTCAATCCATGATATTGAATTAAATAGTGTTTGTATTTAATCATTGTGAAGTAAAAAATAGAGATGTTCTCATGGATAGGACATAGTGGTCTCATAATTTAATATCGTTGGGTTTTTGTTTAGTAGGTGACAAAAATTTTTATATGACCATGGTCTTGGTCATGTGTGAATTTCTAAGGATAGAACTGGTGTCATGAGATAGAAGGATATAAAGGGGTTCTTTAGGTTGAGCAGAAGGAATAAGATGATGGTTTATTGAATCAAATGGTTGGTGGGGACTCAGTCATATGGTTCATGTTATAAACAAAAATACTTAAACATAGTTACAATGCCCTCATTTTGAAAAACCACATCAGACTTCTTCTCATTCAAGCACTGAAATATATAAAAACCAATCTCAGTATTGGTTTGTTCTAATTCACTATGGGAGATGCACCCAGACACAAATACCCACATACCCTCCCACAACGAGTCGCGCTATTCTATCCACAGGGAACCCAATCATGGAATTGGGAACACCATATTCAAGTTGTGTGCGATAATTAGGCGTTATGCATACAAAAATAATACCCCTATACCATGCGGTCTATCTAGGCTCGTTTCCAATCATATGTTAAGATTGCACCTTACATGTGTATTGTTGTTCTATCAAGGATATCTTCTATGGTTGGATCATTTTTCCATATATATATAAGTATCTTGTAGTTAAATTCAATTAATATTAAATATATTTAACAATATATGAACCAATTTATCAATTTTTAGTATATTTACTTATCTTATCTAATAATGTTTACTTATATAACAAATAATAATATTTTAGTAATCAAAACATTTATATTAGTTTCAGTTGACATTTTTTAAAACAATATGCTTAAAAAAATAATAGTAAATATTTTTTCTCAAAATCCTGTGAAATTATTCATTTATAAATATTATTCATTAAACATTTTTAAAAGTCCCTTTTATAGAAATTTAACAAGGTAAATAAATATTCTTAAACTGAAATTAATATTTTTATAATAAAAAAAATATTTGTTGAAAAATTATATACTAAAATAATTTACAAAAATTAAATTCTTACTAATAACAAAAACATATTTTTCATAATAAAAATACTTTAATTTAATAGATGTTTAATTTAAATCATACATTAGTTTGTATTAATTATCAAAAAACAATATACAAAACATTTTACAAATACATACTTATTTAATTCTTGTAAATCTACAAAATTCATTGATCGTCCTCTTAATGTTCCCTCATTATTGGTGTTATATCCATTAATTCATGAGGCCATTTCAAGCATCAAATAATATTTTGATTATATACAAGAAAGTTTGAGATGAACTATGAAAATCAGTGAAGCTCCATTCATAGGGAATATCTTAGAAATCCTTCTTCATTCATTATTAATTGATTTCACCCCCTTTTATAGTCATGAAATCTCTTTTAATCGCCAAAAAAATCCATGAATTCATCTTTTACCATTATTATTAAATATATATGTATCAAGATATCCATATAATGATATTTCATTCCATTATTTAGTATCATACCTAGAAACATAAAAATTATTATATTACACATAATATTAAATCCTGGAAACTCAAATTACCACTCTATAAAAATCACTAAATTTTACAAAGTAATAACCTATATAATGATTATATGGACTATTATATAGGGGACCCATATGACTATTCTGAATGTATTCTACATAGAAATGGATTTTCTTGATGATTATTTTAGTTAATTACTTATGACGATGATGTATCATATATATATATATATATATTATAAACATTACAAACTCATTAGGTTACAATTACCTAGAAATAATCCCTCAAGAACATACCTTTGTATGGGATAGAATAACCAATATAAATAATAAACATCAATTACTCATTAATTTTAAGTATTAACCTTTAATAACTCCAATATAATGTTGAAATGAACCATAGGTTATAGGATAACGTTATTTATAATTAGTTGAGTTTCTTACAAAACATACCTTTATGAAAAATGAATTTTTCTTAATAAATTATATACATTCCATAATTTTTCTAAAAAATATTTATTAATTTTAAAATAATTTAAATGATTTCTTAAAATATGAGATTAATTACAAATAAATTCAATGACATTTCAAAACCTTATATCATATTAGATATTCTATTTAGAATATTGCAATAAACATAACTACCTTTTAATTTTTATTTTATATCATCATTTTCAAAACCAACACATAGTTGATATTTATCATCTATGTAAACATTCATAAAAATTTGATAATCAAGGTATGGACCTTCACACAAACCCATAATTATATATTTAAAATAACATAAACATAAACATATCTATGGAACTCCAATATTTTTAAAAACATCCTTTAATCTATATCCAACACAAACATTGAATGAACTACTTCTAAAATCATAAATATGACCACCACCTCCTCAAAAAATCTAGCATGTTTTATCTAATCCACATTTATATAATGAAATTAGCATAATACATATAAAGTTATTATTCAAGAAACACATCAATCTTGAAATAGTTTCTGAAAAATTTCAAATCCAAGAACTCCATATTACATAACTTCCACTTTATTGAATATTCATATCATGAATAATTAAATTATTAATAATTATTAAAAACCTATTCCAAAATATACAAGACACCAAAATTAGACACAATACCCCATTTAATTTATTTTTCATAATTTAAAATGATATTTCATAATTTGTAATTCAATATATATCGTCTCCACTTCTCTTCCACTTTCACTTATTTAAGATTTTGTTATCCCACTATAGTTATTATTTTATTTTATTTTATTTACGGGAAATAAAAATTGAATTGAGTGATGATAAAATCATTTCATAGTTATGAAACATCCCATAATTTATCTCCTCTAAGTCTATAATTTCCATGCTCAATGTATAAAATAAGTGGATTTTATTTATACATAAAAGAATTACATTATTAATGAGTATGATAAAAATATAAAATGATACATCTTACAAACTATTTTTATAGAATTTATAATAGTTTTTCATGCTAATAAAATTAATTTAATTATATTGAGGTAAAATTTATCTTTATGTATATGAACAGGAATTTTTGGCTCCCTCATGAATAACCAAATTAGAACATTTAAATATAGTAGTTTTTACAACATCCTTGGAATGTATTTAAACATTATTTCCTAATTCATTAATTAATTCAATTTCTCAGCCTTAATATTTAAATTTGATTTCTATTATTATTTATGAGAGAATAAGAATTCATAACATGTTAATGGAATTTTATTATTAACATTCAATAACATTTATATGTTCATGAATAAATGATAGTAGATTTTTATTCATTATTCATAACCTTCTTCCCACTAAAGGTTATAATGATACTATTCATTATTATAATTAATGTACTAAGAATATAACTTTAATGATTGTCTATGTATAGAATACACTAAAATTGTTCATATTAAATTTTTTTCTACATTTTTCATCTTACATAATTGTTCATTAAAAATGATAATCTCAATGGGTTTTCTTTGGAATTCCACATGAGGAATCAATATATGATTGTGAATTATTCTATATTTTTGAATGATCATATACCATCAATTATAATGAATTTATTCAAAAAAATTAAAAATTTATAAAAATTGGGAGTTTATTACAATCTATTTGCAAATGAGGCATCAAATTAGCTAGAAGTGTATCCCCCAAGTGATATGCACACTATAAGATCTCGTACTTCTATTTAGGTACTCACTTGTTAAATTTTTTTTCTTATGATTATTTATTTTGGTTAATGAGATTTTTATTGGGTTTAAGAGGAGTCTCCATGGTGTTACGGGGGTTTGGGACATGAAATAGGAGAAAATCGGTCCATGCAATGCATGTTGCACCATTTATGCACAATTAGTAATAAAAGTGTACCTTAACCACTCTTTCCTAGAGAGGATGAACACGTATTGTGGAACCGTGCATGGGGAGTATAAAAATAAGTGGAATAAGAAAGATCCAATAGACAAGGTTTCCAAATGGTTTTTCACACCATATAGGATCTCTAGGAAACCTTGCCACCTGGACCCTCATGGAAAAATGGTGGAGCATGGTTGTCTCACAGTTTGGCTAACCGTGTGACCAAACTATGAGCCTCATTAAAGTGGGGAAATTTACCATTTTCCTCTTATGTCTTTATGTTTCTTTATCTGATTTTCCTCAACATTTCTCCTCTAGAATCAATAGTAACAAACCCAAATCTTCGAATAATTCCAATGATTGATCTCCTTCAATTTAATCCATTTGGATCACTATTTACTGTGGATCGAAGCTCCGAGAGATTCTAGTACTCATCATTCCTCAATTTTATAGATATGATATTATATTTTTGTTCTTCTTATTTAAATTACTACAACTATATTTTTCTAGTGGATCATAAGTTAAGGATTTTATTTTTATTTAAATTCGAACCAAAAGATAAGGTTATGTGAGCATTCATCTTTGGAACTAAGGTAGGTGGACTACAAGTAATATCACATATTATTTTTTACTATTTATGTTCATGTGGTTGTGTATTGGTGTCGTTGTCTTTCCTATTTTTTCCCTAGGTTGAAATTATAAATAGTTTTTGTAAACATTTAATTGATCCCCTCACGATCCATGTGGGACATTTTGATGTTAATTTGGATGGGTTTAAGGCCCAACAATGGTTTATGCTACATCATGAACATGGAAATTGAAATTTTAGTGGATAATTGTATTGTTTTGACAGATATACCATGATAAATGTGTTGACATGTATCATGGGTTATGAAATCAAAGTAAAGTTAATTATGTCTATTTATTAAAATGACATAAGGGTAATATGGAATAATATTAATAGGTTAAATGTGTTATGTATTATCAATGTTAATTATGGTGATGGTCTAGGGAATATAAATGATAAATGGGATAATTGAATTAGTAAATGTAAATTATAGTATATAAATATGTTATTCCATGAAGATGTCTTCTTTGTGCATTGAAATATTATTTTAAATAATTAATTTGATTAGTGATTATTGTTTTGTTTATGAATATGATATGGTAAAATAATATTATGAACAAGTCTTGGTGTTATGTGGGGTATTTACATGAGTTTTTATGCCCAAGAGTCAAGTTTCAATGAGGTTCTAAACCCCACTGATATAATACACATGTTAAGGAGTCAGATTGAGGATCTATGCCCCTAATAGTTGAATTTGTTGAGACTATCTAGAATAAGGATTCCAGGTATCTATATATATTTGTTGTGAAATTTTTCCCGAGTCAGATTGGTAAATTCACCCTTCTATTTATTCATAATATTTTAATGGAATAGGTTAGGGTATATTTAATGAAAATTCCTAACCTATGTAATAAATTATAAAAGTGGTAAATTAAACCTTTTTAACAACTCGAACATTTTTTATCTCATGTATATATTATTATAGATTATTTACATGAAAATATTTTCGATTTATACTAGATATTTTGTAGACACTATTAGAAGTTTCCTACTATGTTGTCCTTGCACCATACTCGGGCCACCATTGTGTACCCGAGAAGACATCATGCTCACAGGTCAAGAAAATGGTAAGGGATCTATGATAGATGGTTGATTTGGGAATAGGATCATCAGTCATGAGGAATATGTATGGGGATTCGGGAACTATTTTGGGGATTCTTTGGTTGTTCATAATTTTGGTCTTTCCTTGCATATGGAACTAGATGAATTTAAAAAGCATGTTTACTATCTGGTTTTGTTATTGTACCTAGTTTTGGGAAATATATTATTGATACATGGTTATTAGTTATATTATTTTATTTATTTATATATATAATTTATTTTGGGATACTCTAATAAAGAGGGTATAGAATCACATATATTCCATTAGACTATCTCTTCTAGTTATAAGCCTCTATTATTTGGGGAGATGCTCCTGAGGTCATGTGGTGACCCAAATCAGGGCACCATGTTAGATACCGAGATGGTAAAATTAAAATGTGGCATCAAATAGGTCATTTTATATTATTATATTATTTGAAAAAGGTATATGGGACACTAACACATGTCGGACCTTGAAATGATCTCATGATTGTTTGTTTCTAACTCATGTATGGGGGAAACCCCATGTACTAAGGGTGGGATTGTTGTTATGGATGATTATTGTTATGATTAGATGATATTTCAACTTTGGTGATTCACTTGTTTTGTTTCATGACAATTTTATGATATTTTAATCATGTCCACAATGGAATGGGGTTGTACATACATGCATAATTTTAGGTAGCTAGGGGTATTGGTGGCATGCATCATGGTTGTCACAAATAGGAAAGATATGTGAGACATGAGGGGCAGAATGAATTTAATTTTCCTTGAAAATATGAAAGAGGTGGTTTCTAATAAAGATGAAGAAAATGGGTAAATGGAAAGAATGTGAAAGAATGGTCAAAGAAAAATTCCTCATGAAAAGTTCTAAATGGGTTAAAATTTTGTTTGTGATAAGTTGGAAAGATGGAATGGTTCCTAAAAGAAACATATTTATGTTTTAAAATAGTAAATGGTTGAAGGTGATATTTAATGAAAATACTTGTGGTTGTGTGAGTTATTTTACCCCATGATGAACATGATCATTGATAGGTATGGATAAGGGTAGTGACAAATATGCAACTATATTTTTTTTGGGATGTGTATGTATAATTGGTTGATTATGAATATTTTATAGCCTTATTTTGTGAAAATAGTGAATGATTTTTGTTATATGTTTTATGATGTGTGTTTGGCATTGTAAATAGATTCCACCAATATTATATGTGTTGTTTGGGTGATGATAGGATATAACCTATAATTCACCTCCTATAGTGGAGTAGGCATACATGTAGAACTATGGTAACTGATTGTAAGAGTAGTTTTTTGAAAAGATTTATCATTTTATACAGATGATGAAATGGTACCCAAGGTGGGTTGTGCCTAGTTTTTTTTACTTGACTGGAGAGTTTAAATTTTATAATCCTCCAAAATTTTCTGTATATGGTGGAACTTAGCCACTATTTTCTGGATAGAGTCCATCCAGATGATTCTAGATCACCTAGAGACTCCTGTTGAGAAGATATTCATGTTTGAGGCATACACATTGTGAGGACCATAAAAGCACTAGTGCGATATTCTGGTCAGACTATACAAGAATAGGGTATGTTATATAAATATTTCTATGAAATATTTCTAGAACATTTCTATATGGATTCCTTGATTGGGGATAAGGAAGTAGATTTTATGATGTTGAACATGGGACTATGTTAGTGATGGATTATGTTGTTCGCTTCACTAATCAATGATCTTTTTTTGCATTCGAAGGTGATGAGGCATCTACAAAGAGATGTTTTCTGGATGGACATAGACATGAGATCATGTCTCAGGTAACTATCATCTATCTGAATATATTTGATGAGGTGGTGGGTCAGGCCCTTAATTCAGAAGGCAACATAAATAAGGATTTTGATAGTGGATATGTTCATCTAGTTTGGGGACCCAGTGGTTTTTTTAAATGGTAGGAATTTTCACATTGACAGTTTTAAATAGGGGGTGGTGGATGGAGTGGTCAAAGAAGAGAACCATCTAACTAATGTAGGAACTGAATTATCTTCTATCGGTGTGGTGGGATGGGACATATGCAAGGTATTTGTACCAAACAAATAGTTGTGTGATGAGTGTATAGTAGGATGGAGAATGTGAATAGATTCTGTGTGACCCTTAGAAATGGGAAATTGTGGAGGATCAAAGATGATGTATAGTGTAGGAAGGGGGTCAGTTACCCCTTATCAGGAAGGTAGGAAGTTGGAGCTCCACTAGCTATATCGGTCGGGGCATAAGGTATGGTTCCCCAAGGACAGGTCACCCTCATCCATAGGGTAGTTTATAACCAGTAAATTAGACTAGATCTCAGGGAAGAGTGATGGGACACCTTCATGAATTTTATCCTGAATCTATAGGTGGTGAGGCTAGACCATTGATAGTTCAAGGTATGATTCTTGTTGCTTCCATACTTTCTAGTTCATTATTTGATACATGATATTCACACACTTTTATATTTGTTCGAATTGTATATATGTTTAGTAATAGAGGTTAAAACATGAGTGGGGTTCTATCGATTGATACAAAACTAAGAGTACGAGAAAAGAATATGCCGCAATTTATGTAGTGTTTCATTCAGGCTGGTGGGTACTATTTTTTTGGGGATTTTTTTGTTGTAGATTCAAGGGATTGATATGATATTGGGAATGGATTGGATCGTGTTTAACCTAGACCATATTGGTTGTTACCATTATAGGGTAACATTAACATCCCTAAAGGGGGATACTTATGTTCACCATGGTGAATGAGATATCTGATTCATCCATATAGGGATAGTTTTCTAGAAGTTGGGTGAACTCATATCCTAGGCGTCTTGGATTGTTCTTGATGGTGGGGGAGTAGGTCATATTTTCTTCCCTTATGTGGTAGATCATTTACAGGATGTGTTTCCTAAATACATCATGGGGCTGCTGCCCAAGAGAGATGTAGAGTTCACAATTGAGTTTCTTCTTTGAGTAAAATATGTTTTTTTGTCTCCATATAGATTAGTTTTAGTAAAATTCCAAGATATTAAAATATAGTTGGAGGAATCAGAGTACAAAGGGTTTATTCATACAAGTACGTCACCTTGTGGATCTCCAGTTCTATTTACAATAAGGATGAGATATATTTGTGGATGTTCTTTGATTATAGGAAGCTTATTAAGATGAAGATTAAGAGCATGTAACCTCTTTATTGAATTGAAGATATTTTTTACTAGTTGATAGGTGTGTCTATGTTCTCCATTATTGAAACAAGATTTTTGTATCATCAACTAAGGTTGAGAGCTTTTGATAAATTAGGGAAATATTTTAGGATCATGCATGGGATGTATGATTTTTTGCTGATACCATTTGATTTTACTAATGCATTATTAGTTTTTATGGACTTCATTAACTAAATCATTCACTTGTATCTTGATCAATTAATAGTTTTTTTTATGATTATATCTTGCTATAATCCAAGACTCATGATGATCATGAAAAACATCTTGAAATCATCATGATTAAACTATGTTATAATAGGCAATATTACAATCTTTTCAAATTTTATTTCTAGCATGATAGGTTACATTTATTGGGTCACATAATCTCTAAGTAATTTGTGTTAGTGGACCGAGAGAATGTATTGGTAGCTGTATCATGAGAACAATCCACGAACATTTTTTATATCCTATGTTTTTTGGGTGTATAGGGCTATTACTGGAGTATTATCAATTCATTTTCTCATTTTTTAAACACTTATTTTAGGTTTATACAAGACATTAACCAAGTATTAATGGTATTGGATATGTGATGATGCTTTCTAGGAGTTAATGAAGCTGCTGACAACTGCACCAATTTGGATCCTATCCAAGATGGGTAAGGATTATACATTGTTTTTCGATGCATATAGTATTTGGATTGGGGAAGTTTTGTTGTAGGATGATCAGGTTTTGGTATATAGATAATGAAATTTGATTCCCCATAAACAAAATTACCCTGTGCATGATCATGAATTGGCCTTGTTGGTTTATGCCTTAATGTGATGGCAGCATTACTTTTTGGGATACAAGTTTACTATGCATATTGATAATAAAATCCTTTAATTACATCTTCTCCTAATGTGATTTGAATATTTGGTAGAAAATTTGGTTTGTATACATGAATTCCATTTCTTTTGCGCTATTATATATATTCGGAAAGGGGAAGGGTATTTCATATTCTTTGAGCTATAAAACTCTAAATCATGTGCTCAGGGAATCTAGTTCGGCGTGAAGAATGATAGCGTTTTTTACTTATATGTATCTGGAGGTTTCTGATGGACAATAGATGATATCCCTTACATCCTTGGTAGTTGTTTCCAGCCTTCTGATTTGGATCATGGATAGCCAGTGTGAGGATCTTTAATGTTTGTCTTTGGGTTAATGTATTAAAGTTGGGGAGTCACCTTCTAAATGGAATTTTGGTGATGATGAGATCATTTATGTTCATGGTGGTGTTGTTGTGCCTACTTTTATGGTGTGAAAAATTGATGTTTGAGTTTCTTGCATTCAAGTGGGAGGTGAATCCCAATGTGGCTAAAATGTGTTTTGATCTGCGTATACAGTATTGGGGGTATAGATGAATAAAAATGTTTCATGTTTCATTACGAGATTCTACACTTGTCAGAAAGTGAAGGCTGAGCATCAGCAACTGGGTGGTTTATTACAACCACTACCATTTTGGAATTTAATTGGTGTGATACCATGAGGGATTTTTTGTTGGTTCATCCAAGGAAACCACATATGAATGATGTTTTATGGTTTGTTGTGGATTGTTGTGGATTGGTTTACCAAGGTGACCTATTTCTTGTTGATATGAGAGAACTTCACTCAGTTGGGTGATTTTTATGTTTGTGAGATTGTACGGTTTCATAAAGTTCTGTAAAATATAGTTTCGGATTGTGACTGGTATTTTACTTCACACTTATATAATGGGATAAAGAAGGCACTAGATACCCATGTGTTTTGGAGTATGGCTTTCCAACTCCATACATATGGGAAGTTATAGCATATTATTCAAGTACTAGAGGTTATGTTGAGGGCATGGGTACTAGACTTTGGATAATCTATGGGGAATCACTTAGAACTTTTTTTGTTTTCCTAGAACAGTAGTTACCATTATATGTTTCAAATAACACCATATTATGTTCTCTATGGTAGGCCTTATAGATCTATGTTATGTCGGATGGAGGGCAGGGAATCATAATCCTTAGGACCAAGTCCTGTATAGAAAATATCAGAATAGGTTAAGTTGATATAGAAACATATGGACATGGATTATAGTATGAAGAATTCATATTATGATCAATGTCATCAAATCCTTGAGGTTATGGTGGGGGATCATGTGTTTCTTAAGGTGTCTTTGATGTTGGGTAAGCATTAGATTCAAAAATATTGTAATTTGGAACCTAGGTATGTGGGTCTATTTGTTATTGTGAAGAGGATTATATTGGTGGAATATTGATTAGATATTACAAAAACGTATGGTGGCCGGAATAATGTTTTTCTTGTGTCAGAACGTTATCATTATCACCCCAACCCATCTCATGGGATTGATGTGGATGACATTGATCTTCAAGCTGATGCGTCCTTTGAGGAACATCTTATTTGTATTGTGGATCATAGTGAGAAAGTATTGTTTGGTAGAAAAATTATTTTGGTTCATGTTTTGTGGAAACATAGTAATGTTTAAGAAGAGACTTGGGAGAGGTAGATGGTATCCAACCCCTATGGACTTGTCTTTTCACCTTATAAACTCAGGGATTCTTGTGACTGCATCTCAGGGATGAGCCATTATAAGGTGGGGAGATTATAAGATCCTGAACATCTATTTATGTATTCCCTAGTTTAAAATTTAGGTTTAAGTCTATTTATTTTGTAAAATTATAGGTTTACCAAGTGTTTGTGTAGTATTAGGGATTTTTTGGGAGTTTGGTACACAAAAGAGGGGGGAAATGGGACCATCCAATGTATGTTGGACTATTGGTTCACAGTTAGTAGTAATAGTGTGCCTTAACATTGATTTCATAGAGAGGTGGAGAATGGATGGTGAAACCATGCAAGAATAGGATCCAAACCGTGAAAAATTAGATAGATCTCATATGCATGGTTACGAATTAGGTTTTCAAATCATTCGAGCTCCCTAGGAAATAATGTGAATGGGCCCCTCTTGAATAGAGGGTTTCGTGTAGTCGATGCATGGTTTGTCCAATCATGCAGCCTAAACATCGGCCACATTAAAGTTAAGGAAATTTTCCACCCCCACCATTGGATTTATTTTTCATCAATCGATTGTCCTTCCCATTTATTCTCTATTAACATGAGTTGATGAACCAAACTCTCCCAAGCTTCCAAAGAATCAATCTAATTTGTTTCTATGCCATTTGGAGTGTTGTTTGGTGTAGATAAATGCTCTAGGTGTCTCTTACACTCCTCATTCCTCCTTTTTTCTGGATTTGGTCTTTAGTAGTTTTTCTTCTTCTTATGATTCCCTAAAACCCTCTTTTTTTTAGTGGATCATAAGTTGGGGATTCGATGGGTGTTTTCATCTGAATCCAAAGGTAAGGTTAAGAGAGTATTCCTCATCGAAACTGAGGTAGGTGTTATATAAGTTATATCCTACTGTATTTTTGATTATATATGTATGTATGGTTGTCCATTAGTTTCATTCTATTTCTTGTTTGGTCTCCCCAGGTGTAAATGATAAACTAATTGAGTAAACATTTAATTAAACCCCACACGATCCCTATGGCATATGATGATGTTGATTTAGACTGGGTTAAGGTCCACCCAGAGGGTGTTCTACTTCTTGATCATGGTAATTGAATTATTAAGTGTGGAATTAAATTTTTATTTCATGGATCCCATCATAAAGCTGTTTGCATGTATACTTGGTTATGAAATGAAACTAATGGTAATTGTCCCTATTTGTTAATAAGGAATAAGGGGTATTTGGTACAATGTTAATGGGTTAAACTAGTTATGGATTATAAAGGGTAATTGTGTTGATGGGCTAGGTTATGTAAATTTCAAATGGGGTAATTAGATTGAGATATGTAAAGGATAATGTGTATATAGGTTAATTCATGATGATGTCTTTGGGGTTCAATGAACTATTTTTGTGAATGATGAATTTTATTTCTATTTATGATTATGTGGATAAATTTTTTATAGTTAAAGAAGCATGTGAAAATGGATTGGTTGTATGTGGGGTATTGAGTTGAGGTTCCATTCCCATGGGTTGGCTTGGAATGAGGCTCTAAACCCCACCCTTTTAATTCACATTTTAGGGACGGGGAATGAGTATCTATACCCTTAACGGTTTCATTTATTTAGAATACTAGGACAGAGGATCCAAGATAAGAGTGGTGTATTTGTTGTTAAATATTTCCCTAATGAGATTGGAAAATTTCCATTCCCCTTGTGCATAATGGTTGACTTGCATAGGCCAGGGTATATTTAATGAGATGACTAAACTATGGAATAAATTTTGTAAGTGTCTAAACTAAATCCACCATCTTATATCCTATTTATATTGTAATTATTTATGTACATTAATACACTATCTATATATACTAGATATGTTTTTGACACTTTTGGGGGCCTATTGAGTTGTACTCACACCAAGTTCATGCCACTATTGGATACTCGATTAGAATTCACTCTTGTAGGTCACGGAAAGGGAAAGGTCCCTATGCTAGATAGTTTATTTGGGATTGGGATGTTCCAGGATGATGGAACTAGACATTGTGTTAATAACCATTTCATGGATTCTTCATTATCTATTTACTATTGTCTTTCCATGCACTTCTCAGGATATGACATAACATAGAATGTTTACTATTTGGTCTAGTATTATTATTCTCACTTAGGGTGAGAGATTTCCTAATTTCAGTTCTTAAAGTGAATAGGATGGGTGACCACCTAGGATGTTTCCCAGGGAATTTGTGACTGATGGAAAAAAAACTACAAAGAACATGTGTATATTTTATCTTACTTATGAAAGATGACTTGTGTTTTTTCCTCAAAGAACTTGCACAATGTACCTCTACAGTTTCAAATTCTATTATCTATTTCAATATTCATTCTTCCCATTCTAACATCCCAAGATTAATCGTCTTCTTCTCTCCTTCACCCTCTATACCACCATACCCCTTATGGGTTCTTCTCTCCATCGCTAATAGGAGTCCCGCCTCTAACTCCTACTCTGAAGGAAATTCATATCCATCCCCACACTCAAATCCTCTAGATCTTATACCATTTCCTTAGTTCTCCATTGAGTAAATCTTATCAAACTTTATTTAAGGATATCCAATGCTTTAATTCCCTAAATAGAAGTTTTTGGATGTTTTGTCCTCTCTTTGGTGGACGCTAGTGGCCTGGGTCGAAATTGAGAAACTTTCACTCTTAGATTTCCAATATCTTATGGCCTCTTGGGGTATTGCTTCACCATAAATGGTTTCAGACCTCAACTAAAAATCCTTTTCATTTTTCTCACCTCCTAATGGGAATTCATTTAATCACGGTCTTTAAAAAATCATTATTAAGGAAACCTGTGGTTCTGTATCTTTAGGTGTTCTGTGGAAGTGAACTCAGGGAGGGAATCTCATATGGAATCCATTTATATCATCATTATTGGGATTAATATAACCCTTCATAATAAGTTCATCCTCTGGTGGTGATACTCTTGGTTTATTTCTTTATGATGAGGAACACAGCCAATAATATTTTCACTTGTCTACGGCTTTCATATACCTCGAGATGGATGTTTCTCTCCCTCTTCTAGAGTGAATTATTCTAATAGCATGAGAATTGTTCTCTTGGTGTCAAAACTTCGTGTACCATTGTTCAGTGTGCTCTTATGTGGTGTAATATCTTTTGGGTCACCCGAATACAGATTGTAGGAAAAATAAAGTTGGTTTTCATCCATATTCAAAACCATCATCAGGTTTCATGTAAATGTCCTAGAAGGATCAGGTTCAGTTTAAATCCTCATTTTCTAAACCACCTTTACAATCAGGGTTGTTTTCTTTGTCATCTGGATCGAAGCTCAGTGAGAACCCTCTTAATCTATATTCTCTTTCTCCCTCACTCTAATGATTAATTATTTTATGCCTAGAAATAGTGATCTTGAAACCAAAGATATTTCCCAGTACAATTATTGAATACTCTCTAGAGCATATGTCTTCCCCTGATATATGTTGGTACCATCCTCAATCCCAACTATTTTAATCCCTATGCCCTCTAAGGATCCATTTTTTATTCTCCCCTTCAGTTATGAAATAGATTTTTTTTCTTTGAAGAGAATAATTGTTAGATGATATATATTAAAGGGGAATGTCCCTTGTTGGTCCACCTTCAGTAATAGGTCCCTAGACCAAATCCCAAAAAATAAATGAGTTGGATTGTGTTCTTGTTAATTCACATTTATCTTTATTGTCCGGAGACATTTCTAGGCACCCTCCATCCTAATAAACTCCTTCTATGTCAAGAATTGTAATGTCCTAGATTTTCCATGTAAATTTTTTGAAAATTATATGTTATTATTTTGAGACCAAGTACTGAGATGGAATGTGATTCTAAGGCCCAGGATTCCCAGAATAAATGTTTTAATGGTTTTTATGTTTATTAAAAATAGTTCACATGTCTGGTTTTAGTAACTTATAAAAAGGTGCCTGGATCAGAAATCAAAGGGCATCGTTGAGCTTAGAAGAGTGATTTTACATTAGGCAAATCGTAACATCGGCCGACACAGGTCGGCTAAAAAATTTAATTTATGGGATTTTTAAGAGAAAAATAAAATATACATAAAAAGTAATTTTATTTTATTTCATAAATGTTTCACAACGACTCAGCAGCATTGTGATGTGGTGACTCGGCGATGCTGCAATGCAGCATCATAGGAATGTTGAAACATGTTTAAAATGATAAAGTGTGTTAATGTATTTCCTCCATTAATCAGGGGGAGGGATGAGAATTATAATTCATAATGTTGTATAATTTCTATGGAACCCTAGGAATCTCTCTTTCCGGTAACAACAACTTATATATTGGATCTTGAATCGAACACTAATGAATCATGGATCAAGGATGTTCATGGATGGATCAACATCAATGAAGAATTCTCTCCTCTAACTGGTCTACTTTTTAGATAGGTGGTTGTTTCATATTATTTTTCTTTCCCCATTCTTGATTTCAATGATAAATGCAGACCAACCCACGAATAGGTTGATCAGCAGTTCAATCATTCTTATGGGTTGGACAAACTATGGTATTAAAGGGAATAGATTTGATGACTATCCTTATTCATAATCATGCTGACATGAATGGTACAAGGATAAAATGAACAAGGACATGGTACATTATAAGGGTATTCTTGTGCTTATCTCTCTTCTTCATTCTTAAATTCCTCATCGGTGGACCCTCATGGTCTTGACGTGTTTAGTTTGGTGGATCCAAAAATGATCAGACCCCCAGAGAGATGACAAGATGACTTGATCCCATCACAGTGATGGTGATGACCTGAGGTTTGATACGGCATTCCCAGTTCCAAGAATGGACCACCACGGTGTTGGTGGAGGCTCGTAGAAGAGGAGCTGTAGGTGGAAGTGCCAGTGGGGGAACACAGTGGCGTGACTACCCGATAATGGGAGGCCACTATATCTACATCCAGTGGCAGAGGACTCCACAGCTTAGCCGCTGTAGGAGATGAATAAGGTTTTTGGCTCGACAAACGTCGGTGGCCTCATTCGGACACGACAGGAGGTCACGTCACAAGGCATAGGTCTGCAGTCTAGCTGGATCGAGGTGCGGTCATGCACCTGCCCACCGCATTGAATATGGAAACATCCTCATGTTGACTAGTTAGGGATGTGGTGATATCCTCTTCTAGTGGACCAAGTTGTTCTGTACCATGCGGACCGACCAAGCCATGTCAACCATGTGGTCTTGGCTGAAGCAAGGTGGGTCGGGTCGACTCGGTTGGTCAGTTTGGACCTGGTGGGTCGGGTTAGGTGAGACTTGGTTCGGGCCGGTCCTCCCAAATCGGACTGGATTTAGACCCAACCTTCCCCTTTTTACCTAAATTCCCATAAATCTCAAACCTTATGTCCATTTTATGATCCATTTGTGGAGTTGTTACCCTCGTGATGAGGTGGTTTTTTGGGATACTCTACGTGACCATTCGTGAATGTTGGCATACAAAATATTGGATCATGTAATAGGTGCTCCCATAATGAGTGAACTAAGGATGGAATCATGTGACTGGATATGGAAAATATGCAGAGGGTGTATCATGTAAGGGTGTGGAGTTAGTCTCTAGTGAGGGGCGGGGTTGGTCTCCGACAAAGATGCAGAGTTGGTCTCTAGTGAGGTCATGGAGTTAGTATCCGATGAAGATGGGGAGTTAGTATCTTATGAGGGTGTGGAGTTGGTCTGTTGTGGGGGCGTGAAGTTGGTCTTCTGTAAGGGAATGAATTTGGTCTCTTGTGATAATGTGGAGTTATTCTCCGGTAAATATGTAGAGTTGGCCTCTAGAGAGATTGCGGATTTGGTCTCCTATAGAGACCATATGTATTGATCGATTTGGGTATGTCTGTACAATATTAGTATATGTATCCTGGTGTGATATGATTGTAGTGACTCTCTTGACTATATTTATTAGAGGCTACACTACATGTACCTATTTGGTAGTCTACCTTTTTTCTTTCTTTGTGGTTTATTTTGTGGTTCGGGTATGTATTGAGTATTTTTTTACACACCCATACACGGGCTTTTCCCACAAGTGTCATTTCGTGTGAAGACGATCAACAGATTTGATCGAGTCCTTGGTGGTTTAGATATAGGTGGTGATTCATGGAGGCCCAATGGATGTGGTACACTTCAACAAAATTTAGATAGCTTGTTATACCTACCATTCATGTAGCGTTTTCTATGGACAAGATCCATGAGCTTGTACTTTTCTGTTTCAGTTGGTCTTCTATTCTGACCTATTTACATTACTATTTTGTATTGTTACTCTTAGTGGTTTTCTTAGTGGCCTGCATACTTGTTTACTTAGTGTTTCCAGTTGAGTACTCTTTATTGGTGATGGGTGCGTGTGTACAGGTACATAGTAAAATGCTTCCCATTTGTGGGATATTCCTACTCAATGGTAGTCACAAACCCCTGGCCTATCAAAGGCGGGCTTGGGGTAGTCACGGAATAGACCCTGGGGGATGGGTCATGACATATTGGTATCAAAGGGAAGTCAGTCTGACTTTTGTTTTGGGACAATAGTGTTAAGTGTTTCAAGTTCTTCTATCAGCCCAAAGAACCCAGTATTTGTGCGGTGGTTGATGTATCCATACACTAGGACCTTGAATTATACTATTCGACTCGTTACATTAAAACACTTATTGTAGGGGAAATAAATAGTTCATGAATCATATAGGAATTTAGTGTATTATCATGTACTTATTGAGTCAGATTCAGGTCACCAGGTATACTCTATTGATCGCGGTACATCTTGTTCTGTTTCTGGATGATTCCACATAGGCATACATCCAGGAATCTAGGGTGTGACCAAGAGGATGGTCCGCCCAAATATGATGCATCAGTAAAGGGACTGTTTCCAGAGATAGCACCTCCCAGTGGTGTACCAGTGATACCACCACCCGGAGAGAAGTAGTTCATATCGGCATTACTGGTAGAGGAAGCACTCAGGCTCAGGGTGTTGAATTAGTTTCAAAGATAGCGACCTCCCAGGTTATGAGGTGAGACAAATCCTCAGGTGGCTGAGGATTGGCTATAAGTAGTTATGAGAGTTTTCCCCCTAGTGAGGACACCTCTTAACCAGATGGCAGTCCTAGCCACGAGTCTTCTACAGGGATCAGTGGGGATATGGGGGAGTATGACGATATATATGGACAAGGTGGTGACCCTCTCCAAGATAAACTATGGGAATCTCTATAGGGAGGATTTCATTCCATTTACGTTATGTTATGTGTGTATACAGTATCTCCTGAATCTACAACATGTCATCTAGACGGTGGTGGAGTACTCAATGAGATTTACATATCTTTCTTGCTACTCTATAGATATGGTGTGGGACCCTTTCTTCATGGCCTATACATTCGAGCAGGGACTATGCTTGGAGATCAGCACATCGATGATATCCCTTATCATCCCTACAGACACTGAGGTGCTAGGGAGAGACCAAATTCTGGAGATATTTCTTATGGAGTAATCACCGGTGGTACGAGATACCACCGGGATTCAGGTAGTTGGGTCTTTGGCAGTAGCTAGCTGACAGCTGAAACAGGGGTCCAAGAGGACTACATAGTCTAGGGGACAACCTCAAGACATGAGATCAACAATACATGGATTCTAGGAGAGAGTGGGTTGACTGATAGAAGGTTTGTGCTACATGTAGGATGGTCGTGGGCATATAGAGAGAGATTTTCCAACCAGCCATACGATCGACCAGGAGATGGTTGAGGGACCACCAAGGAAGCAGTGGAGGAAGGAACTGTAACACCCCGACCCCAAAATCCCAGAGTCGGTGTGTTAAACAAAATGTGTAATATTTTTATAAAATGAAATGATGATAAATTACACATCACGTTCTATACATAGGATCTTTAGGGTTTCAGTTCTGGGAAACCAGATACAAATGAAACTTTTCTTCTACTAAATGAGATAGACTCCGCAAAGAATCCATAATTTATAATATCTCAACTCTACTAAACCTATAAAAATAAATCAAAACATGGGGTGAGAACAAGAATAACAAATAAGTGGATTTTAAAAATAATATTTGAAATATAACCTTTTAAAAAAACATTACTTTTAAAATAATCATAAAATATTTTATTAAAAGAAAATTTCAATATAAGAAGCATGAAAATATTAATTTTCCAAGATTACCAATAATAATTTTGAGGTAAAATTAAAAAGGCTGAAAATGAAACACGTTTAAATCATTTGTAAAAAAATATTGGTGTGCATCATATAAATCAAAAGTTTATCAAACTATACTAAGTGTGACATTCTAGGGTGATGGTACAGAATTTACACACAAAAGTAATACATGATCGTATTTTGACATAAAATCATAACATTCATTTCTTTCTTCATAAATTTAAAATCATAAAATGAATGTTAAAATACTATCATTTTTATTAAAGTATAGAAGATGAGTGATAAATAAACATTATTCCATGTGCATTTACATCTTCTAATACTCATAACTAAAGGATCTTAACCAAAAATATTCTATTGTTTAATAATCACATGGTTGATCATATTCTAACACATGGTGAAGGAATTTATAATGTCAGACTATGTCAAGGCCTCATTATAAAACCATAATATTTTTTTCAAGGCCTTATGCCAAGACCATAATTTTTCCAAAGCTTTGTACCATGAACTAATTTGTCTCATGAGACCAACTGATGCACCAAGAGGCTATATTGGGCCTCACCTGTCATATTATAAATCCAATAAATTCCTCATATTTCCAGTAATGTCATATATTTAATGTGTCCCATAACACTTTGAATATTCAATTTATTATTTCATATATTCAAGGTGTCCCATACCACATTAAATATTTCATTTCTTATTTCATATTATTCAAGGTGTCCCATACCACTTTGAATAATTAAATTATTATTTTATAAATTATCATGATATGTCAGTTACCATTTAGAATATGGTAAAAAAAATTCTCAATGACATGCATGGACTAATAAACATTCTTTGCACATGTGATAAAAACTAAATCACGTAAGTAATGAATGGATGCGGTTTTCCACATAAAATGATAACTTTTTAATTTTAAAATATTTTATTCATGGAAATGAATACTTAATAGAAATACATTCCATTTAATACACTGATAAAAGAGTCACTGACCATAAAAATAGATTAGATCATAATTTTTATTAAATAATAATAATCACTGCAGTAGGTTCATCATGTAGTAAAACATTAAGTGAGCATAACATGATAACATGATTATACACATCCCTTTTATCCTCTAAAATATTTTTATGTATTATTGCATAATAATATACATAAACACATATTGGTGTAGAAAACTAAAAATTAATACTTATTATAATCTTAAAAGTATTAATTGCATCAAAACATTAATTAATTCTGATAACCTTCTCTTGAAATTGGGATTTTGAAATCATATAAATACATATATATATATATATATGCATATATTTATATATATAAACTTTATATACATATAATTATATAAAAGGGTTTCTCATTTAAAAAACGTAACAAAATAGTTCCCTACTAAGATTATAAGTAGGCCAAACTCTAGTGAAACATTACTGATCCCCTTAGGACACATTAAAATAGATTGGGTTTGAAATATATACAAATATTGGAATATACACAAAGTGTATATTCAGTATTTCATAATAAAAACAATTCAAAATATTCCCTTAAATGAAAATTTTCATCATTTGAAAAGCATAAAATAGAAACGGTTCTATATATATGATGTATGCACACACATATGTGTATATACAAGTTAATCGATCAAACACAGTGCTAAATAAAAACCCTTACAAGTGCTACCCTCATTAAAACATCAGTTAATCACTCATAAACAATATTTAGAAATCCAGAATAGGTTTAGGAAAAAAAATCATATATAAATGTTTGAATATATACATATTCTTATATACACAGGGTGTATATATAGATTTTTCCAAGAAAGACAGGGAATTAAAATCCCTTAATAGAACTCAAGAACGAGGTAGAGTTGAGTAGAGATCGCTGGCGGTTTGGGAGGAAGAAAACCCATAGGGTTTTGGGTGAAAAGTGAATTTATATAAACTGTATATATAAACTGTATATATTTTTATATAACCCATGGAAAAACATGAAATGAAAGAAAAATACTCGAGAGGATACATAAAAAAGAGAGGGAAACAACCCGAATCAAATAAAAACATAAGTAAAATGGTCGCTTGATAATGTGTGTATATATATATATATTTAAGGAAACATTCACTGAAACCAAAGTGGTTCGGTTTTAAAATAAAATAGAGGTGTCGGGTCGGTGTAAAATGAGAAAGAAAGGGGGTGCTGATGGACAAATTCGAACTCATGGTTTGGAGGAGAAGAGTGGAGGAGATGGCAATGGCCACTGGGGTAGCGTGATGTGAGGAATAAGAAGAAGATGGAGGAGATGTGGAAAAAAATGATTGTTCGAGTGCGATCGGGTAGCTGTTGTAGGTTCCATGGTTTTAAAAATGGATGGAAGGTATAGATTACATCTCATATTGATCATATGGTCTTGGTGATACCTCTCTTTTTAAATCGAGATATGCTGATGAGATTAGATCTAAGGGAAATGGATAGACTACATCACATTACATTAAAAATAATGGTATCCCACATCAAAAATGTGGTTGTTTCATGGATCCTTTATAATACACCATGCCCCAGTAATGATAAATAATCTCTTATCCCTCCCCAATATTTCCTCGTACCAGTTCTTCACTGCAGGCACGCTCTGCGCCCACCCCTTCCACCATGTTGCCCCGCATAGTGGTGTGTTGCACTTATCCCTCCCGATCCCTATGGGTTCGCACACTATGGTGTGCGATCTTCCCCACCTACTACTAACTGGATCACGGTATCCGACTTACTGGAGAGGATTGGGCACCCACAGTGAGAGCTATGGCCTAGAGGATTGGCCTTTGAGGCTGTTCTCATCCAAGATGTCTCTAAATTTTTTATCAAAAATTTATTAACATAGTTTTAAAACATAAAATGAAATTAATTAATAAAATAATTATTTGTTATGTTAAAAGTCGTATTTATAATAACTAATCATAATATTATTTTCATTAATGCAAATATCCAATAATAATATTAATTTTCTTATTAATAAAATCATTATCCCCGTACTAAGATTAATTAAATCTTATGTTTTTATGCATTTTTCATTTTAAAACAATAAGTTTCAAAGTATAATTTCATTAAAAATATCCTTATAGTCATGGTTATAATACTTTTAAAACCAAAATACAAATTATTATTTATTTGAATATGTGTCGTTATTTAACTATCGATATGACATTAATGTATTTTTTAAAAAAATAAATCTTTATAATACTTATATTTCTTGAATAATTAACATAATAAAAATATTTAAAACACCAAAAAACTATAGAATTTTATGACCATTACTCGAACCAATGGCCAACTTCGGGCTCCAATGGATAAAAATGGTCATATTCACCTTCAAGGGTTTATAAATACTTTTTTAGAGTGTTTTAAACTTCAAAAACTATCTCAGATTATAAGGATTGTTTTATATATCCATTTTACTCTCAGAAATATGGCCATTATTATAGCCATTTCATTCTTTATTAAGGTCAGTCCAAGGGATGAGGGATACATGATTGGTCTCATCATGGTGTTAGGAGGTCTTACAATGTCGCTTCATAGATTTTCCATTAGTTTTCAAGGCTAGTTATGTTCTTTTTGCTTTGTTAAAATGTAGCATTTCAGTGTTTAATAAAATTTGTCTTGTTTTTAGTTTTCAAACATTATTTTGGATAGTATGGAAATTAAGAAAAGTAAAATAGTTAAAACTATTAAAATATTGTTATTACACATAAAATATGTTTGGGGTATCACATTATCCCACCTTCAAGGAGTTGTGCCCTCAAAATTCTGTTATACTCTAACCTTTAAGAGATCTTCCCTGGTGTCCCTTCACCACTACCACAAGATTTGGTGGTTCTATAATGTCATGGTTTCCATGGTAGCTTTGAATTATTAAATTTCGTTGGTCTAGACACAACTCAAGCAACTAGAGTTATACTCTTTTTTGTAGTGATCAGATCTCATATAAAAGTAACGGTTGATGAAAGGCTTGGAGATATCAAAAAGGACTCGATTCCTATAAACCAGCCAAACCACCTTGTTTTATAAAATTTTAAAATTATAAATCCTCCATTATCAACTAAAGTATAGGAGTTGAAAAATATTTGTTTCGTGAAGGTCATATGCTTTTGTGGCTTCCTAAAATTTCCTTATAGTTTGATATCTTTCAAACATGGTAAAACATTTGAAAAGACCCTCAAAATAATTTCTTCGTCATGTATAGAAGGCGAGTTGTGCGTGTACTATGAGGAAATAAATGAAACTTGATCCTCAAAAGAATGAAAGTATATTAGAAGTGTTGGATAACTGATAAAGATATTTTCATGATGATCATAGATTTACGAGAGGTTCAAACACGTCCAAAGATGACTTTAACATTATAGTTTATAGTATCTTAGTTGGTAGGGGAAAATGGTTGGTTAGTGACCTCACATCTTCCATCTAAAAATTTTAAGGATAATGTACTAATCAGTAAAGCATAACCATTTTAAAATAGAGATTTTATTTTGAAAATACAAATTAAGAACCAAATCAAAAAAAATAACATTATTCATTTAAGATAATGTTCATGAAACTCAGGGTGTTAAATATTCATTCATTCCCTTTCACATACTCACTAGTACAAACTTATTGTCATCCATCCTATTATCCCTTCATAGGTCCCACTAGTGTTGACGATTTCTCCATTTCCCAGTTAAACAGATCCCTAAAATGGTTTCAAACTCTTCGATCTCTTTGTTCTAGATGCATCATGAGAAACTTGGATCAATCAAATGTGGACATCTAAAGTTACATGGTAGAATTGCATGACGAGTATGAAGTTGGGTGACATTAGCATGAAGTTGATGTCCATAAAAGAAACCGGAATACGTCCTCAAGAATTTTGAAGTCCCTAACATGACTATAATGAATGTAGGTCAAGATTTAACCAAGATACACTGCTCGAAGGTCACCCTCTTGTGTAACCTCTTAGAATTTATCTAGAGATGGAATATTCTCAGCTAGGTTAAAGCATTTAAACAGACACTCAAAGTACTTTTCATTACGTTCATAGAACATAAGTTGAGAATGAATCATAGGAAAATAGTCAAAGCATGACCTCGGTGGAGTTAAAGTACATGAGGAGAGTTAGATACATATTAGAGATGTTTACATGTTAGACGAATGTTTTTCAAAGACTCATAGCCTTCTAAACATGACTTCGCCACTATATTCTCTAGCATTTTGGTTGGAAGCAACAAAATAATCGTTTCATCTACCATATGACAATTTTACGAAATAATTCTACTTATTAAGACATAATTATATTTTTTGTGTTTTTCTAATTTTCCAAAGTTGTCTAAACTGACCTCTGATACAAACTGTAAAACCACGACTCCAAAAACCTAGAGCAGGTACGTTAAACAGGGTGTGTAATTTTTTTTATAAAATGAAATGCTGATAGATTAGACATCACGTTCCATACAGATGATCTTTTCTATTTAGGTTCTGGAAAACCAAATATAATTGATACTTTTCTTCTACTAAATGAGATAGACTCCACAAAGAAGTCTCCTTTTAGAATATCTCAAATCTACTAAACTTGTAGAAATAAATTAAAATTTATGGTGAGAAAAATAATACCCAATAAGGGGGTGTTAAAAATAATATTTCAAATAAAACCTTTTTAAAAGAAATTATTTTTAAAATAATCATAAAACATTTTCATAAAATAAAACTGAAATACAAGTAGCACGAAATTATTAATTTTCAAATATTATTAATAAAAAAGTAACGGAATATTAAAAGGCTATGAATGAGACACATTCATATCATTTGTAAAAATATCGTGGTGTGAAGAATATAAATCAAGAGTTAATCAAACTATATTGATTGTGACATGCAAGGGTGCAGGTATAGAATTTACACATGAATGTAATACCTGATCAGAGTTACTCATAATATAATAAAATTCATTTCTTTATTCATAAATTGAAATTAATTAAATCATAGTTAAACTATAAGCATTTGTATTGAAGTTCAGAAGATGAGTACTGAATAAGAATTAGGCCATGTGCATTTACTTCTGATAGTCATACGTAATGGCTCTCAACCAAGGATATTAAACTAGTTGAATAATCACTTGGTTGGTCATATTCTATCACATAGTGAGGTAATGTATAATTCTAGATTGTGTCAAGGCCTCATGCTAAGACCATTAACTTTCTTTTAAGGCCTCGTTCCAAGACCATCATTTTCCAAGGCCTCATTCCAGGGCCTATAACGGGCCTCAACCATCACATAATAAGTCCAATACATTCCTCATATGTTCATTAAGGTCATATATTCAATGTGTCCCATACCACTTTGAATATTCAATTTATTATTTTATACATTCAAGTTTTCACCTAACACTTTGAATATTTCATTTCTTATTCCATATTATTCAAGGTGTCCCATACCACTTTGAATAAATAAGTTCTTATTTCATAAATTATCATGATATTTCAGTTAAAATTTAGAATATCGTAATAATAATTTTCTCAACAACATGCATGGACTAATAAAAATTCTTTTTCACATATGATAAAAACTAAAGCACATAAGTGATTAATGGATGGGGTATGTCATAGAAAATGATAAATTCTTAATTTTAAAATATTTAGTTCATGGAAATGAATACTTAAAAGAAATACATTCCATTTAATACACTGATAAAAGTTTCAATGAACATAAAAATAGATTAAATTGTAATTTTGATTAACTAACAGCTATCACTACAGCAGGTTCATCATGTAATAAAAAATTAATTGATCATAACATGAGTACATGATTCTATACCTGCATTTTATCCTCTAATATATTTTTATTTATTGTTGCATACTTTGATACATAAACACGTATTGGTTTAGAAAACATAAAATTAATACTTATTAAAATCTTACAATTATTAATTGCATCAAAACATTAATTAGTTCTGATAACCATCCCTTGAAATTTGGTTTTGGAAATCATATAAATATATATATATATATATACCGTATATATGTATGATTATGTCAAAGGGTTACGCATTTCAAAAACATAACAAAATGTTCACTTAATAAGATTATATGTAGGCTAGAATCTATTAAAACATTACTAATCCCCTTAGGAAACATTAAAACGGATTGGGTTTGAAATATATACACATATCCAAATATAAACAAAGTGTATTTTTGGTTTGTCATAATAAAACAATTAAAAATATTCCCTTACATAAATGAAAATTTTCATCATTTGAAAGGCATAAAACAAAAAAAATTATATATATAACATATACACACACATATATGTGTATATATGAGTTAATATATCAAACACAATGATAAATAAAAAACCATTAAAAGTGATACCCACATTAAAACATAAGTTAAACAATGATAAACAATATTTAGAAATCTAGAATAGGTTTAGGATGGAAAATCATATATACATGTTTGAATATATACATATCTATTTATGCACATGGTGTATATAGGTATTTTCAAAAGAAATAAAAAGAATAAAAAACCCCTACTTGAAATAAAGAATGATGTGGAGTTGAGAAGAGGTCACTGACTATTTGGGAGGAATAAAACCCATAGGCTTTTTGTTGAAAAGTGAGTTTATATAAACTTTATATATATAAACTGTATATATATAAACTGTATATATTTTTATATAAACCATGGATCAAAATTGAAATGGAAGACAAAGACTCGAGAGGAGACTTAAACAGGATAGGACAGCCACCCTAATCAAAGAAAATCATAATTAAAATGGTCTCTTGATAATGTGTATAGATAGATATATATATATATATATAACATAGGATCCTTTCTATGAAACCAAAGGGGTTTAATTTTAAAATAAAAGAGGCGTTTGGGGTCTATGGAAAATGAGAAAGAAAGGGGTCCTTCGATGAAGAAAGGCAGACTCATGGGTTGGAGAAGAAAATTGGAGTAGATAGTGATGGCCACTGGTGTGGAGAGATGCGAGGAAGAAGAAGAAGACATATGAGATATGGAAAAAAATGCAGATAGTCATGATCGTCTGAGTGAGATCGAACAGTTGTTGAAGGTTCTGCATTATTAAAAATGGATGGATAGTGGAGATTACATTGTGGATTTATCATACAGTCACAGTGATACCACAATTTTTTAAATGAGATATACAGTTGAGATTATATCTGAGGGAAATAGACAACCTGGATCGAGTCCCATTAAAAATGGTTTCATCCCATATCAAAACTGTGGCAGTTTCACAAATACTTTATAAAACACTACACTCCAGTAATGATCAATAATTTATTCTCCCTCCCTGATACTTCCCTATACTAGTTCTTCACTATGGGTGCACTCTGTGCCCACCCTTTCCATTGTGCCTCCTCGCACGGTGGCACACTGCTCATATACCTCTCTATCCCTATGGGTGCGTATGCTATTGCGTGCGAGCTACCCCTCTGGCTGCTGGCTGGATCACGATGGTCGGCTGGTTAGGGAGTCTTGGCCGCCCATAGTGGGAGCTATGGCCATGAGGACTGTCCTTCTAGGATTTCCTCAGCCAGTATTTTACTAAATTTTTAATCAAAAAATTATTAACTTATTTTTAAAATAGAAAATGAAAGTAATTAATAAAATCTTTATTTGTTATGTTAAAATAGGTATTTATAATAATTAAATAGAATATTAATTTCATTAACACCAAAAACGAATAATCATATTAGTTTTCTTATTAATAAAATCAGTCTTCCCATAATATGATTAATTATTTCTTATGTTTTTATGCATTTTTCGTTTTAAAACATTAAGTTTCAACGTATAATTTCATTAATCATATGCTTCTAGTCATGGTTATAATACTTTTAAAACCCAAATACAAATTATATCATTAATTAAAATTGTTTCAATATTTAACTAGGGATATAACTTTAATGTATTTTTAAAATATTTTGAAATCCATATAATACTTATATATCTTGAATATTTAAAATAATCAAAATATTTAAAATAACCAATAGCTAAAATATTTTATGACCATTACAAGAACCAATGGTCAACTTCGGGCTCCAATTGTTAAAAATGGTCATATTCACCTTCAAGAGTTTATAAATACTTTTTAGAGTGTTTTAAACACAAAAAACTATCTTGGATTATAAGGATTGTTTTATACATCCCTTTTACTCTCAGTACTCGGTCCATTCTTCTAGCCATTTAATTCTTCATTACAATTGGACCATGGGATAAGGGCTATATGCTTGGTCTCATCGTTGTGTTAGGAAGTATTCTAGTGGAACTTCTCATATTTGCTATTATTTTTCTAGTTGAGTTTTGTTCTTTTGGATTTGTTGAATTGTAATTTTTCATAGTTTAATAAAATATGTCTTGTTTTAATTTTTCAAACATTGTTTTGGATAGTACAGAAATTAAGAAAATTAAACAAATTAAAAATATTAAAATACTATTATTACACATAAAATATTTTTGGGGTATCACAGGAACTGGGTGGTACGCTAGGAAATGGATGTGGTAGAGGAGTGGGACGAGTGGTAGGAGGTGGAATGAGGTTCGAGGCACTACCACCACTAGCCCCAAGTTGTCCCCCACAAGCTTAGAGAGATGGTGCATAGGGGTGGGGCTAGCTTCAAACGATGGGGGCTAATGATCCTGAGACATCAAGGATTAGTAGAGGTATGATCTATGTCTTTTCCACCCTATATTTAGTTTTTATATACACATGTTCTAGTCACTCTTTTCTTGCCATGACCCTTGTTTTAGACACGGAGATTCCATTGGAACCATTAACTCAATACCTACCCTTATAGACTCCTTGATGAGGATATTCGAAGATCACACACTAGTGCTGATAGTGTTCCCTTACTCTTAGGGGTGAGATTTTTAGTTGGGATATCTTGGTGGAAGCGTCGAGGCCTTATGACATCATTCTAGGTATGGACTTGTTATCCACAGTTCATGTTCATATTGACTGTTTTAGGCACACAATGCGGTGTGTACATGTATATGGGACCCGATTTTCCTTTATCGGTGAAAAGGAAACCAAAGTTGCATAGAATGGACTCACACATAAGAGGTTTTGACCACTCACACATCTGTTGTCTAGCATGACCTTCGGTGCAGGGGATGGGATGAGTCCTCATATTTCTGCAGTAGTGGGAATGTATGAGGACATCTTTTCAAATGATTTTCTAGGACTAGCTCCTCTTAGGGAGGTTGAATTATACATTTACATATACCCCGTAACTACACCGATATCTATACTGGAATATTGGATGGCTCCCTTAGAGATTCGTGAGCTGAGGGTAAAGTTTGAGGACTTGTAGAGGAAGGGCTTTGTGAGACCATGTGTTTCTCCGTGGCAGCCCCATTTTTTTCCAAGAGGGCATATAGGAGATTGAGGTTATATGTGGACTTATGGTTATTAAAACATGTGACCATGAAGAATAAGTATCCTCTATCAAGGATTGATGGCCTCTTCAATCAGTTAAAATGAATGAGATGGTTCTAAAAGATATACCTTAGATCAAGCTATCACTAGCTTCATTTACAGGATTGGGATATTTAAAAGACGGCTTTCAGATGTCACTATGTCCACTATGAGTACTTAGTGATTCTTTTTGGTGTTATTAAATCCCCAAAAATGTTCATAGGTATCATGAACAAGATCTTCTAGACTTAACTAGATCGGTTTGTAGTGGTATTTATTGATGACATCCTGGTTTACTCGGCATCCGAGAAGGAGCACACGATACATGTGAGGATGTTCCTGGACATAATCTGAGAGCACCATATTTATGAGAAGCTCTTGAAGTTTTATTTCTAGATACGAGTGGCCCATTTTCTGGGAAACTTCATTTTGGAGGCTGGAGTTGTTGTAGATCTAGTGAAGACAGAGGTTGTGCTTTCTTGGGAGACACCCAAGAAGGTTATAGAGGTGTGGAGTTTCCGTTGGTTGGATGGGTACTATCGGAGGTTCGTTCCCGACTTTTTCAAAATTATCATTACCCATGACAGCCTTAACACAAAAGGGGGATCCTTTCGTATGGACAGAGAAGTTCCAAGAGAGATTTCAGCAACTGAGGTATATTTTGACGAGTTCCCCTATCCTAATATTTCTAGAGGAGGGAGTCATGTACATGGTGTTCTGTGATGTGTTAGGGATTAGGATTTGTTGTGTCCTGATATAGGGGAAAGAAGTGATTTATTATGGTTCACAGAAGTTGAGACCTCATGATTAGAACTACAAGACCCACGATCTAGAGTTGACTGTTGTATTCTTCAATTTGAATATGTGGAGACACTACCTTATGGGTGAGCGGTTTATCATGTACTCAGACCACAAAATTATCTATCATATCCTCTCTCATAAGTATCTAGAAATTATACAAAGGCATTCTCTAGATTTCCTCTTATACTATGACTTTGAGATAGTCTATACTCCAAGGAAAGGGAATGTGGTGGTATATGATCTCAGTCAGAGATCGAGTTCACATATATTGAATGAGGCCTCAGAGCAGTTGCCTCACTTAAGATATCCTTCATGGATAGATATAGAGAATCATATCTCCATTCAATTGTAGTCACCCATCTACTCTTATAGTGAGTTAGTGAGGCATGGCTTAAAGATACCAGCTGCAAGACTATACAAGATCAGATGTCCACATGGCATGCCCCTAATGGATATTCAAAATGTGGGGATCACGTCATCCTTTTTAGAGGATGCACGGTTATACCAGAGGATTTACTTGAGGTGGGGTTTAGGGAGTTTCATAAAACCTCTTTGGTGGTAGATCCATGTGTGTCAAAGATGTACTAGGACCTCCGAAATTAGTTTTGGTGTCCGAGTATGAACAAAGAAGTGGAAAAGTTTGTCTCTAGATGCCTTACTTTTTAGTAAGAGAAGGTTGAGCACCAAGTTTAAACAATTTTAAATCAACCCTTGAGGTTACAAAATGAAATTGGTATGGAATATAAATTGAATTTGTAATGGGTTTACCACATATATCAAGGGGGGATGATATCATCAGGGTTATCATTGACCAAATCATCAATTCGTCCCACTTCCTAGTGATTCGGGAATGGGGTTCAGTATAGAACATAGGACACCTCTACATACAGGAGATAGTTTGACTCCATGGAGTACCATCTTGGGTAGTCTTAGATAGTGATGCACACTTTACATCCTGGTTGTGGAAGTGATTTTAGGAGGCATTTGGGACACATTTGCACTTGATCATAGCTTTCCACCTACAGACAGACGGCCAGACAGAGAGGACTATTCAAGTACTAGAGGACATTTTACATGCTTGCATCCTCAATTTTGGCCGTAGATAGGAGGATCAAATACCTTTAGTGGAGTTTTCATAAAACAACATAAACCACTTCACCATTAGTATGGCACTGTTCGAGGTCTTGTATGAGAAACCATGCAGGTCATCCCTTTATTGGACTGACCCCGGAGAGTCAGTGGTCTGGGCCTCGAGTTGGTACAGCCTGCTACAGAGAAGGTTCAAGTCATCCAAGAGTGGATGAAGACAACACAGATCTGTCATTATCCATATGTTGATAGGTGATGGAGGACCTTGGAGTCCGAGGTGGGAGATCATGTGTTTCTTCAGGTCTCCTTTCGACATGGGATAACAGATTTGGTTGGGGAGGAAAGTTATATTTGAGGTTCATCAGACCCATGTTGATACTACATAGAGTTGGATATGTGGTGTACTACTTGGATCTTCCTATATATTAGAGCAGTTGCATGAAATCTTCCACATATATCAGTTGAGGAGATACGTACATGACTTAACACACGTTATTGACTGGGGTAAGATGGACATTGACGATAGGGAAACATTTGAGGAGTTCCCAATGGATATTGATGATCAATAAGATATAACCCTCTGTGGGCAATCAGTTCCTCTAGTTTGCATCTAGTGGATGCATGGGAATCTCTAGGAGAGAACATGGGAGTGAGAAGATCAGATTCTTTCTCTGTATCCCCATTTTTTTAGCCGTTGTTTTGTATTTTGGGGATGTAAAGCTCTAAGGTGGGGAGAATGTAATGTCTTGGATTTTCCATGTGATTTTTTTGAAAATTATTTGTGATTATTTCAAGACTATGTGTTGAGACATTACATGATTATGAGGACTATGGTTCATGGAATAAATGTTCTAACTATTTTTAAGTTTATTAAAAATAGTATACATATGTGTTTTTAGTAACTTCTAAACGAATCCCTATATTAGAAATTTGAGGGCACTGTAGAGCTCAGAGCAGCGAGTTTATCATAGGATATTACTAACATCAGCTAGAACGGGTTAGCTTCAAATGTTAATTTATGAACATTTTAAGAGAAAAATAAAATATACATAAAATGTTATTTTATTTTATTTCCTCAGTGTTTTTCAATGACTCAGTAGCACTATGATTCAGTAACTCAACGACGTTGCAACATAGCATTGTGGAAACACTGAAATGCATTTATGACAATTAAATTCATTAACATGTTTCCTCCATTAATTAGAGGTAGGGACCATTGTTAGAATTTATAATGCTGGAGAATTTACCTGGAACCCTTGGAAGCTCTCTCACCGGAAAAGACAGTTTAGAGATCGAATCTTCGATTGAACATCGACAAACAACGGATCGAAGAAATCCATGGATAGATCACCATCAATGGAAAATTATTTCCTCAAACTAATCCTTATTCTAGGTAGGGGTTAATTAATATTATTTTTATTTACTCGTTATTTATTACAATGATGAACACTGACTGACCCACAAATAAGTTGATCCACGGTTTGATCGTTCTTCCAAAATGGATAAATTAAGGGATTAAGGGGAATATATTTGATAATTATCCTTATTTGTAATCATGCTAACATGAATAGTACATTGATGACACAAACAAGGTCAAGGTCGGTTATAAGAGTGTTCTTGTGCTTATCTCTATTCCCCATTCTTGTGTTCTTCATCATTGGACCCTCATTGTCATGGCGTGTTTTCTTGAGTGGTTCTGAACATGACCAGACCACCAAAGTGATTAAAATATGACCTTGAGCCCATGTAAGTGATGGTGATGGCCAGAGTTTTTCAATGAAATTCATGGTTCAAAGAATAGATCACCATGATGAAGATGGAGGCCCATAGGAGAGGAGTCACTAGTAGGGGATCATAGCGGCACGACCTCCCGGAAGAAGGAGTCCCCCGACACTTTAGTTGGCGGTAGAGGACATCACTGTATAGTTGACGTAGTTGGAAGACAGTGCCTCCACCTCAAAGGCTAGTTGCGGCCTCGGTTAGATGCGGTAGGAGGCCGCATCACGCGATAGAGGGTCTTGGTTCAGCTGGACCATGGCAAAACGCCGCGGCAACCACTGTGGGGTGGCCACACTGAGGTTACCCTAAGTTGAGCATAGTGGATTCCCCACATTAAATGTGGAGGCTACCCCGTGTTGACCAGGTGGGGATGCGGTGCGGGCCACATCCGGTGGACCAAGATGGTATGCACCATGAAGACAGGGTGGGCCAACTCTTCCCGGTGGGATAGGCTGGAGCAAGGTGGGTCGAGCCGAGTCCAGAGGTCTGGGTCAAACCCGGTTGGTCTGGTCGGACCCGGCAGGTCAGGTCAGGCGGGACCTGAGTCGAGCCGAGTTGGGTTGGTATGACCGAGTTGGACTAGATCCAGACACAAATGAACTCTTTTTACTTAAATTCCCATAACTCCCAAACCATATGTATGTTTGAAAATCCCATTTTAGAATTTAGACCCACACAACAAGGCCTAACTTTTGTATACTCTATGTAACCTTTCATGGAGGTTGGATTATGACCTATTGTCTTGAGGAGTAGGTGCTCCCAGAATGAGCACACTAAGGATGGAATCCTATGACTGGGTATGGAAAATACATGGATTTGGTCTCTGGTGAGGGAGTGAATTTGATCTCTAGTGATGACACATAGTTGGTCTCCTATGAAGATGAGGAGTTTGTCTCTATTGAGGGCATGAAGTTTGTCTCCTACGTAGAAGAGGAGTTGGAATCCTATGAGGGCATGGAGTTGGTCCATTATGAGGGTTCGTTGTTAGTCTCTTTTGAAATCACGGAGTTGGTCTCCTCTGAGGGTGCAGAGTTGTTATTTTGTAAGGGCATGGAGTTGGTCGCTTATGAGGGCATGGAGTTGGTCTCCTATGAAGACCGGGAGTTGGTCTCCAGCAAGGGCGTGGATTTAGTCTCCTACAAAGACTGTATGTCTCGATGGATTTGGAAATGTATATACATTCTTAGTATATGTATCCTGGTGTGAGATTACTTTAGTGACTCTTGATTATAGTTCTTAGAGGAAACTCATTGTGTATCTATTTGGTATTCTTCCTTGTGTCTTGTTTTGTGGTTTTCATTTTTCGTTTGAGGTCCCTGCTAAGTTTTTTTTACTCACCCCTATATGGGCTTCACTCACGCGGGTCATGTATTGTGAAGATGATCAAAAAAATTGATGGATTATTTAGTGTGTTGGAGATAGGTTGTTCTTCAGGGAGGCCTGATAGATGAGGTACACTTCAGCAACATTTAGAAAGCTTACTATAACTACACTTCAGAAAGGGTTTTCTGGGAATGAGATCTAGGAACATTTACTTTTATATTTTAGTTGGGCATGTATTCTGGATCTTTAATTTTAATGTTTTATATTGTTACTCTCAGTGGTTATATTAGTGGTATATATACCTGTTTACTCAGTGTTTCTAGTTCTATAATTTTTCTTGGATACAGGTGCGTGTGTACATGTACTTAGGCAGACCCCTACACTTTGTGGGATATGCCTACTCGGTGCTAGTCTATATCCCCTAGGCTATGGGAGGCAGGCTTGGGGTAGTTATAGCATGGTCCTTAGGGGACGGGTCATGATAGGAATTATCGTGGATTGGGAGATTGGGTTAAAGATAAATTTAATCTAACGAATGTTATAATAGAAATATCTTCCTCTTTGTAGTTCTAGAACACAAACAATGCTTCTCCAAAATTAATGAGTTTACACAGAGGATAATCATTCAATAATACATGAATGTCAATTCTAAAAATAAGAGCATATAGATCTTATAGAAACCCAGCATAAGTTTAGATATGGTGTAAATTTGACATCAGTACATAGTAGAGAATGTTATTAAAGTCATGAGAACTATTTCATTACTTTTTTCTATTGTAATTATGAATCTTCCAAGAGATATGATCTATCAAAAGGACTCTGGTATTTTAACCAAGAAGAAAATGTATCACCAGTTGCTGGAGACTTCAATGTTATTTTGGAAACTCATATAAGAAATCAAAGAGTCTATTTTTTCACATAATTAATATATCTCTCTAGGCCATTAAAACTTCTCTAGACCATTTTATTTTGATTCTTTGGAAATAGTGAAGGATGAACTCATTAAGATAATGTAAGAATTTTTTAGGGGAGGAAATATTCCTAGAGTTTTTCTAGTACCTCCCTTGGCCTCATTTTGGTGGAGAAAAATCCCTATTTTTTGAGTCCATATATACCAATTATCATGTGAAACTTCCCCTACTTGTTTCTTTCTAGTGTTCTCAATAGATGACTTTCATCTTACATGTCATCCAAGATATAAAGTGAGTAGCATAGTTTCATCCAACAATGGTCCTTCCAACAATGGTCTATCCAAGGATTTATTGGTATTTCTAAATATATGATCTATGATATTAATAATAAATGTAATGGATATAATATTATTATCAAAATTGATATAGATAAGTCATATGAGATAACTAAATGGGCATTTATTTTGAGGGTTCTATCAGGTATGGGTTTCTCATCTCAGAATGAAGACTTATTTTTTAGGTGTTTCAGTTCCTCCTGGTTTTCAATAATTTTAATGGGAAATAGAGGTGTTTTTTTAAAATATGTTCAAGGACCTAGACAATGGGATCCCCTGTGTCTAAATATCTGGATTTTAGAACATGATACTCTCAAAAGGAAGACCAATAAGAACCAGGATCAAATCATTATCACCTGTTACAAATGTAGGTCTTGTTCTGAAGGGGACTCCAATATCATGTTTGTATATGACATGGTTAATTTGTATAACATAAATAATATATTAATCATTAGTGTAAATGAAACCATGGAATAATATTATAGATGGAGATGACAATGTATCACCTATAATAAAAGTATCATTTTTATTTCAAGACATTTAACAGAGATACGAATTCACTCTATTGATTCAACCATTTGTATTTATAGAAGGAATTCTACCATGGAGTACATAGGATCTCCCATATCCTTAGGTTTCTTTCTTATTGATCACTTCGATGATGTCATTGAAAAAATTGTGACTCACATTAACAATTGGAAGAATATATTCCTCTCATTTAGTGGAATAATAAATTTGGTTAATTGTGTCCTATCCTCAGTTCTAATTCATATAATATTGGTCTTTAAGGTGAAAAAATAAGTTATTATGGAGATTGAAGACCTTATTTTATCCTTTATATAGGATTACCTCTCAGATAGGAGGTTTCACTGGGATTTATTGGGAAAATGGGAAAGACCCTACAATGAAGGCGACATCAACCATAGATGAGTGAAGGAAGTAATGAATATGTTGTATAGTAGACTATCATGGGAACAACTTAAAGGCCAATCACTTTAGTAATTCTTCATTGTAACCAGATATGGTCATCCCTCTTCTTTTTCTAAGGACAATGCTTCATTGTTTTGATGGACTCTAGAAAATATCATTCTGAACATGAAATGAAATAAAATATGCATAATAATTTGTGGGGATATTATCTTCTAGGAAGATAATTAGATTATATCTACGCATGGATTCCATTGTTTCCCTATTCTAAAAATATCATTTCATCAAGCTCGTACATATCACAGATCTATCAGATTGATACTCCATGAAGAACAATATAAAGTATTGAATACTATTTACCTTACCCTCAAACTGAAAATATTTTTATACATAGGTTCTCCATCATGGGAGTTCACTACAAATTCATTCTACATAACCATGAAGTCCAATGATGATAATGATCCATGAGGAAAACATCTTTGGGGAAAGTAGGTCTTGATGAAGTATAACATCGTGATATGGTGGGTTCCCAACAATTCACTACCCACTAATGATTATATCCATCGTATGGACATTTTGATGGTATCAGAATGATTCTACTTCATTAATCCCAATGAAGAGACAACCCACCACCTATTTTTCACAAGCAAATGGGGAACATACATTTGGTGTTTAGTATGAACATCAGTGAAAATTGTAATGGATTCCTCCACCTGTAATGATTTTTTCCAACAACAGATCCATGAAAATTAGAATAATTTATAATAATTTATGACAAGTACCATAATTCTCACTATTGGGTGCTGGTGTTTATGTAATTATCATAAAATAGCCTGCTTAGACAGCCACAAGTTCTCGAGTCTGGCCCTGATTGCGAGGACTAGGTGCGTATTGCAGATATTTCAATTATAGTAAAGAAAAGGGATTGTTATCCTTCTCTCATACACCTTATTCCCATCCATATCTTTGATTCTACCACTACCAGTACTCTATAGGTATTTTGGGTGTGTTGGAGGCCTCTAACAAGAAATATCAGGCTTAATGTGGATAGTTTCTATAGTACCAGGGACATGCGTAGTGGATTCCTGATCTGGGATAACCATGACTATGTGTTTTTTATTTATCAACTTTTTTTTCCAAAGGATATTCACTCAGTGTAGAGGATAATTCAATGATATAAGTCTTGTAACATTACATATCAAATAACATCACAATGGAAGCAGTATATACTAACACCAATGTTCTCCCTGAATCCCTCAAGAGGAAGATCCACCATCCATGGACAATCATATATCACATCCAGCAATGAAAAAAATCATCAATAATCATGTTAAAATACTTCATATGAGGCATTAAGGTATCCAAGAATCAGACTATATTCCTAATAAGGATTCTCGGACCCACTCCTTACAAACCGTTTTTAGCATGGGTTCACTTCCCAATGAATGGATGAACATAGTGATAAGTGATTATCTTGGACTTCATTTTTATAGACCCCATTGATCATAGTGTGTCTCAATGTAACATGTATCTATATTTTTTCTTATTTATCCTTCTTGAATAAAAGTAAGAGCATTTTGGTGGTAGTATTGTGGTTGTGGGATTTTACCCAATTTTGAGAAATAGATTTCTGAGTCATGTTTATTAGTTAAATTATTTACTTTATTTATATTTATAATATTCTTTGGAATACTCTTATAAGGATGTTATAATAACCCAGGGTATTCCTTTAGATTATTTCTACTAGTAAATAGACTTTGACATATGGGGAGGTTCGCATGAGATCACATGGAGACCCGGATTAGGGCACCAGGTTTAGTTGCAATTGGGCTGGGGATGTTACACACACCAACTCCTTTGTTTTCAAGACCATATTCCACCATGTTTTCCTCCCAGAATACATGTGTGAAAATAAATATAAGTCTCATTATAGTATTCAAATATTCCATCCACTGAGATATAAGTCTCTATGATATATGAAAATTACCATTTCTTTGTGACATTTACTCTATTATGTCTAGTATTGATAATTTCTTCATTTTTAGAGGTTCCCCCCTATGAAGAAAATTAAAATTAAATTACCTAAATTGTTAGAATAAATATAATACATAATAATATGGGTAATTAATAAAATTTTATAAATAAATGGGAAGGAACAAAATATGAGAGTTAATGATATTTTTAATTAAATAATACGATATATTATTGTCATCATATATTTTGAAGGGTCTAGAAATTGAAGGTGATTGATTAATATTACATTCATTCAATTCATTGGGATTAAAATATATTCTTTAAAAGTGAAACAAAATACAATAGGGGCTTTCACATGATTCTATTAAAATGATAATTCAAGATTAATAATTAAGAATTTTTAATTATCATACATTAAGAGCTGATTGATTCTATTTTTTAGAAAGTAAATTTGAATACTGTTTTAGATTAAACTGAACTTATTCAAATCTTTAATAATTGAATAATACCTTAGCTCCAATCATAGTAATATTTGCATCAACCCCAAAAAATAATATATGAATAATGTTGTGAGAGGTATGTGAAACCATGATTTTTTAAGATTTATAGTGAATGAATTAGGATTAGATTCAATGAATCAAAACATATATCTTGATTTGACAAAACAGTTATTATTTTAGAAACATGTCAATATATATCATAATTATAAATGATTGAGGGGGAATGATATATATTTAATATCATCCCATAAAATTAGAAAAGAAGTTTTAGTGATGATATTATAGTTAAATGAAATTTTATTTTCATAAAAAAATTATCATTTTATGATTATAAAATTGATAATTAAATTATTATTCATAAAATATAAATCATCTTAATATATACATCACAATGGAATGACTCTTTCAAAACAAGAAAACCACACATATAAATAGTATAATATTACTTTTTTAATCAAATTAAATGACACTTATTTATTATAATTCAATAATGGGGGTAACTCTTACAATCCTGGGGTATGAATAACATTTATCATAAAGAAACTTTTAAATATGGAATATTTAATCTTACATGTGAAATTTTAGAGAATTTTCAGACTCATTAATATCGATATTTAACATTTACATACCTAAGTGTAGTATTTTTTATATTATAGTGAGGGATCGTAAGAGTCCGAAATTCTAAAAAGACATTGAATATAAAAAAGATATCCCTAGAATAAAGGAAATGTATATATATTCATTAGTGGAAGTTAAAAACCATTTTATCATAAGTGGAGTTAATAAAAAATGACAATTTTTATTTTGAATAATTTATATTTTTGTATAAAACATTACTTTGACACATAAATAAATCCTCTTTGGCATTTAGAATTGGAAAACTTAATTTCCCATTCTAAAATATATAATTGTTAACAAAGTGAAATATAATTTCCAATTTATATAGACATTAATAATTAAGATAATTTCATGAGACTTTAAGGGGGCATAGAAATCATATAAATAATTTAAAAATATAGAGAAAATTTAAATTAACAGAAAATATGATCATAGAACTATATCTAACTATTATTAATATATAAAACTAATAAAACATTTTCTAGAAACCCAAATATCTAGAAATATAATTTAGATAAGGGTTAAAAAATATGATACCAAGAATTTTTCACCTCACATACAATTTCCCTCCTCGATATTTAAAAATATATAAAAAGGAAAAGCTAACCCATGTGGAAAAAATACAAACCTATCTTTTCACATTAATTCCTAAAAAATAAATCTTATCCACAAGAATTCAAAGTAAGAAAAAAAGTAATAAAATTCTTAATAATATCAGCATATAAGAGAAACTAATCAAATATTATAGATCTAATATAAATAAAAATGAAAACATAATAAGTTAAGATAGAATATGGAACACACAAAATCTGGTCCAGGCACTTCCAAATGAAATCTATGATGTGATCTCAAATATATAAGAAATTTAAACTTTGAATATAAATTATCAATATTATATATGAATAAGAAAATTTTATCTTTATGTTTGAAAATATCACTCACACACTGATTGAGAGAGAGGTTAAAATTATAATTTCATGATATAAAATATTAGCCAGAAAGTCCTAAATAGTGGTTAGTGGTGATAACACAAGTCTTCATTAGCATTGAACAGAATATGATATTATTATTTAAAATAAAGAATAATTATAAGAATTCATGATCACATTTTTACTTTATAATATATCAGTATTTTATGCTTCATTACTTGATTTTTATTCCTAAATATAATATAGAAATTACTAGGAAAATCCCTCCATTTCTTCTTTTTATTCTTAAACAAACATAAATTATATCTCTCATAAAGAACATGATCTATAATTATTATTGAAACACATAATGAAAATTTTTAATATGGTTATGGGTATATTGCATTTATATATATATATAATCCAAATTAATAATTAATCAGGCTCTTATACTCCTTATTCTTATTTATTCTATATTACACTACTGATTTACACAAATGTTTATGAATTATATACATTATTTTATGGGAAATAATATTTTCATTACATCATTATGAATGTAATAGTATGTGAAACCATCACAAAGAAAATTATTCGTGGTTTATTATCCACTTTAATCTATGTTATTTCCTCATAATACCTCTTCAAAAGTAGTATTTATAATAAATTTTCTATATAAATTTGAGTATATAGGAAATTAATGAAAATTTAGTACATTTAATGACCTTCAAATCACTCATTATTGTGTAGGATCCATCAAAAAAATTTATTCAAGGAATAAATTAATAAAGTCCATATGTAAAGATAGTGACTATTCTCAAAAAAATCATCTAGTACTCTATTTTCAATTCTCTCATATGATAAATAATATAATTATAAGTCTATATTTATGTGAAATCCTAATTCATTACTCACCCCTAGTGAATCCAATAAATATAGTGTGACCCTAAATCTCAAGGGAAATTTAGAAAATAAGTTTCCCTAAATTAGGATTTATATTCAGGATCACTCATCAGATATTTAATACATTTCTTTTATATATTCTATTCAATTTTCGTCTTCAGTTTATATTATTTGGATGTTCTGTTAAATTCAATAGCATAGAATTTTCAAAAGTCTCTACATGCCCGAAATTACCTCTCAATGGCCATATTTTTAAAAAAAATAAGAAACATGAATAATATATCACATATATTGAGACCCTTCGTCCTATATATATAACTTTAAATTGATAAATTAAATCATATCTAAAGATCTATCAATGTAATGTTAGTAACATATACTGAACAACACTCCATTACAATTTTCATTATCCATAAATTTCCCTAACACTCTCAAATTACTACTCCATTTGTCATAGTTATTATTTACATGTTGTGGAGTTTTTAACTCATTATTTTAAGGGGGCATGAGTTACTCAAGATATCTTATATTATAACAACCAACACTATAATAAAATACATTTCCATAAATCATGTTGAGTATATTTTATTTTACCCAACATAAAACTAAAATAGAAACCAAGCTACATTAAAAAATTAAAATGCTTAAAAATAATTATTATAATATATAAATAAAATTTGTGGGTATAAATAATAGGTGATCACCTTATGAATATTATTTAAAATGGTAAAAAACTAGGGTAAATTTATTATTTAATCTATACTTCTTCGAAAAAAAGATTTTGATGCCTTTAGTGTGCTAATATGAAAATTAATTTTTATCATTCATATATTATTTATTTGGTAAAAATTATTGTATATATAGAATTAATTGGAAAAATATATTAAAATTTCCACTTAATTTTAGGGAATAAAAATAAGATTACTAGGATTAAATTTAATTACTGTGGTAATAGTAAATCTGTTAATTTCAATAAGTTTTGAATAATGTGGAATTTTTATTAAATTAAATAAATTAATATATTTTCAAAAATAAATTAAAATAATAATATTTAAAACTTTATAAATAATAATTACCACTCTCCTAATTGTTAATAATGTGTATATTATGTCTAAAAAGCTTAATTATAAAAAAATCTATTAAACAGGTATCAATATATTTAATTTTTAAATTTAAAAAAATATTAATATCTTATTTATATATATATTTTGATTATATATAAAATAAATTTAGGTTCATAATATCTAGATTTTATATGGGAATTTCATCATATTTTATAAAAAAATTCATTTACTTTCGGTAACACCATGTTACTAGAGTTGAAACCAAACCGGTAAGTGTAAAAACAGAGAGATAAAAGAATTGAAACTTGTTTTAAAAAATGTGTGAAAATGAATTCTAGATGATTCATAAATTCTATATGACCCCATAAATTGTTCTTTCCAATATTGGATCCATTAAATCTTTAATTGTGTCATTACATCATTGAAAAATAAACTTGTATTTACAAATGTACCATTTAATACCTTATAAAATGGAATCATTTCACCATAATTCTCCACCCATTCTAAGTCATTAGTTATAAAAAAACACTACCCTAGTCTCAACACTTATATCTCCACACGTGATTTAATCCTTGTTTTTCAATATTACCGAGCTAAGGACTATTGAGGTGTTACCTAAGTAATCACATCGAAAGGGAGAGGTATTATCTTTAACTGATCTCTCTCAATTATTTATATATCTACCATAGAAAACTTACACTATATATTAATTTATCAAATATATGTGTTAATAATATTATTAAATGATATTATAATAATGGAATTTACCTTTTTTATGATTCTCTAAATTATATAATAAATCAAACTTTCTCCTATGTTAGATGGGAACTACTACCTTCATAAGCGACGTGGTCTATTTTTGATAACTAGCTTACATAGATAGATCAGAGGAGGAATATACTGAATAAATTTGATATTTGAAACATTATTAATGTAAAAAACCTAGGTTATGTTAAAGTAAATCATTTTCTTTTCGTGTTAATATTCTTCAATTAGATTTTATACAATCATATTCACTATAATATTATTAAATAATTTCTCAGTCAAATGGGAATAAGCATTTTTTTACCAAATTTGGATTTAATGTACTATATAGTTTGATTTAAAAATATTTCTATAAATTTTTTAAATTTATTTTTTATAAAAAAATATCATTTTTAATTTACAAAGTAAAAATTATATTAAGATTAATTTTGGATAATTTTATAAGCAGTTTTTTTGAATGAATGGTGAGGATATAATTTTTCTATAAAAACTATTTTTTCATTTAATGTGTTTAAAAGATCAATTTTATTAAAATTATTTAAAAGAAAAATTATTTAAATAATATTATAAATAATAAAATTATAAAAATTCAAATTAATTTTATTCATTTTTTTATAAAATCATTTTAAACATAAGAAGACATCTATTCTTGAAAATAGATTTTTCACATTTCACAAGTTTAATATTAATTTAAAAAATAAAACATAATTAAATTAATAATGATAAAATTTATTATATATATATATATATTAGAATAATTAATATTAGGTGATAAATCATTCATAATCATTAGTCATTATGAATCTTAAAAATATTAAAAAAATTACTACTATGGTAATGGTTAAAACATGATTATCATGGATTAAACTAATGTGATGTGTTTTAAAATGACATCAAAACATTAATTAATCATATAATATGGATTTAATGAGACACATATCATTATAATATGAATATTTAATTTTTTAAGGGATTTCATTCCATGAAAATAGCATTGTAATATTTAAATATTTTCAAAATTACCAAGTATGTCATGTTCATCACCTATAAAATGACACCACATATCCACTATTCTCCAAACATCAGGAACGTTTAATTCATCTAATACCTACCAAAATATATTCCTAATATTTCTCCCCATGTTTTATATGAATTATTTTTTTGTATAATACCAACCATATGGGGTTCAAAAGTAATGAAAATGGTTTGTTTGTAGAAGATGTAAATAATTAAACTAATGTTTTGATTTCAATAATTCTTGTACCTCATTAAAAACATAATAAACCAGGATAATATAATGACATAATTATCATAAATATAATTAAATTTCATTATGTTTATGGTATATCCATTTTCATCTACAAACCCATCTAATAATAAACAATCATTTGTGTGTAGGTGTGGATTGTTGCATCATGAGACACTCTATTTCATTTTTCATCACAAACTCTAATTGTAAATAAATATAATTTATACAACTAAAAAAATTACAAATATATATGATATAATTTTTTTAATAATCGTAAATAAATATTTTATTTATTAATTTATAACTAAATATAAAATTAAAACAGTTTTCGTGTGTACATGTAAACAACTGCTTCATGAACTAGTGTACTTTATTTTTCATCACCACCTCACATTGAATGTATATATTAGATTAATTTAAAGAAATAATATTATATTAATTTTATAGTCATAATTTTTTTTGTGATAAAATAATACATACCTTACTTTTATCATGTTCAATTGAAAATTGATACCTTACTTGTGGGTACTTATGGTCTACAATCTCTATAATTGTAGTGTAATTAATTTTTATTATGAACCATGAATTGTTTATTTTAAAAGTATAAATAAAGTATAATAATTATTAATATGTCATTATTATTTATCAATAAATGATTTAATCATGATCTATTAGGCCATAGTCAACCCACTGACATCATTTTAGTCCAATAAGTCGATTATCATCAAATCGTTCAATGTGAAATTAACTTATTATGTAATAGAATATAAAAAAGTAATAAATAAAATAAAATTTATAATAAACATGAAAAATTTAATTATAAAAGTTAATAATTAATAATTATTATTATTACTTATCAAAAATAACATATGTGACGACTCAGACTTGAGGTAAGAGATTTCTCGTGTCAATTTTGTTTCTTTAAAAAATATGATTTTTCATCACATTTTTTCTTTTGTGTGGTATATAAAATAACATATGGATGTATTTAATAACTATTCTATAAAAATTAAAGTGTTTACATGTCCATTAAAATTGTATTCCTTCTAAAATTCATTGTTTTAGGAGTTATCGTGTTGTAAGGGACAGTTTAATATAAAACCTCATTTAAAATGTTTAAATAATTTATTTTTTAATTACCTTTATTCCATGTACTTATTATTATAAATATTTTATGAATTTATTTTGATGGAAATAAATTAATTATAAATGATAATTTAAGAATCTTATGAATATTCATAATTTTTCCAAAGAAATATTTTCAAGTATTTTATAATGAATATTTTTACTTCATTTACAAATAGAAAAAATGAATGCTCTATTTTTACCTTTATAAAATCAATTAATTTTTCCACTAATTAAATTTTTATTAATTGTTTCTATTAAATTCCTATAATATATGTTTTCTTTATAAAAAATTACCCCTTGCCCTTTTTCATTGTATTTTAGTTTTTAAAATTGTGTCTTTTTAATGAAAAGATATATTAAAATTTGAAAGTGCTTTTCATATATGTTTAGAAGAGTTTTTAAGGGGATAGGGATAGAGAGGAGTACAAATAAAATAATTTATTAATGAAATAGTATTTGATATTTATACATGATGATGTGTGAGCCCGATATATCATGAATGATAGGTGAGACTGATATAGATTACATGATGGTTGAACCCGATATAACATATATGATTCCTGAGCCCAATATATCTCACCAATGCATTGGGTAATTTTTCTTGTATAAAATGAAACAAATTGGGAGTTATACAAGGATGATACCCCAATGTATTAAACTACTATCTAGTTATTTCTGTCATTACTGAATACATGTTATGAATATAAAACTCTAAAATTCTTATAAGGGTTCCTAGTTTCTTTCTATTAAATTTGAATTATTTATATGAGAAAAAAGAATTTTTTTCATGTGGGTATAATTTATTTTATATTAATAAATAATAATATTAAAAAGTGATTCAATTTATTGGTTTTTAGGTTTCTCACTGAACTAACAAATTTATTAATTTTATGTCCCTTACTGAGCATCTTACTCTTATCACATATGCATAAATATTTTATAGGTTTTTAAGGATGTATTAAAACAAAGGAGGAGTCATGGAGGTTTTGATGTTTTCTAGGAAGAGAAAATGTTGTTTGCCTTAAAAAATATATTTTTTGAAAAATATATACTGAGTTTAATTATGCACTTTGTAACGTATGAGATTGTCATGTAATATTTATAAAATAATTATATAAAAAACTAAGACTAAAAGAACATTAAGAATGTAATAAAGTATATTGTAGTCTATAAAAATATATTATTCAATGTTTTATCATAAGTTCCACATAGTTGTTATAAGATAAAGGGTTTAGATGAATTTTGAGGTAAAAAAATGTTAATTGAATACCTTTGATAGATTATACCTTATGGTTATGTTGAAATGAAATATAATATCAATATAAGAATTTTATTCATCTAATATATGTCTAATTAGAATGGTTTTCTACAATAGGTAACAATTTTTCTAAAGTAAGAAGCTATAATTTTGACAATTTCATTTAAAATCAATATACTCAAACAGTTGGAATTAGAACTGATCATATTTTTTATGTTATGGCTCAGAATATGGAGGCTATAAATGGTGGTGGACCCCATGTTAGGGAGAAAATATTTAAAATATATGAACATGCCCATTTAAGATTATTTTATGAAACATCTCCATCCATAATTTAGTGAAACTTTTGATACATTTGTAGCTAATGTATTGATAAATGCTCTAGAAATAATATTTGAAGTCATGGATTGTTTAGAATGTCAAATGGTAACTCTTAAAAATATCCATTTTAAAGTTAAAAATGATATTTAATGTTCATTAGTTAATAATACAAGAATGTGATGAGCTTGATTCCATTAAATAGGATTAAATGAATAATAGATTTGTTGAAAAGTATTTATTTATGTTTTATAAAATCAGAATAAAGGAAAAAATCATTTTTAATTAAAAAAGGAGGAATATTATATATCAAAATTTTATCTTTTTTTTTAAATATTATCTAGTTACACAATAAATTTTATATAAGGCGATGATATTTAAAATAATATATTTTACTAAAAAAACAATGTTTATAATGAGATTTAGACACAACTGAATTTAAAATTTATGATATTTTCTTTCATTTAGATGAGAAATGTGAGATACATTTTTCTGATCTATATGTTCTTTTTTACAACAATAGTAATAATTTTTCAATGTAGAAGTCAATATTGAATAATCCATTTAAAAAAACATGGGTGTATCCCTAAGAATGTTATATGTAAGGTAAAGAACATTACAAGGTATGTTCAACAGGATATGAAAACTATTATCACTATGGAATGTCTGGTCATATGGATCGTGACTATAAGAAAAATAGTCATATTATATATAATAATAGGGTAACATATAGAAAACAAATGGTGAGAGGTTTTAATTTTAATTATTTGGGTAATTATGCTATCATATGTCTAAAGACAGTAACCCATTATAGAAATAACCAAGATTGAAACCTGAATCTGGGAAAAATCATCTTCTACTTCTAATGTTTATATTGGGTCATAAACTAATGTAGAGAAAGGTAAATTAATTTTTTATTCAAATTATGTCAATGTCTTACTTGACTATGGATCTTCATAATACATTATTTTTTTGAATTTTTAAAGATAAAAATTGAATTTCACGTCATGATAAGAGGATGTAACAGTTGGTGAAATCACATGTTGGATGTATTAATGAAAACAAGAATTATAGGGTTCTTCATATTTTCATCACTGGGATGATTTTTCAGAAAAAAATTAGTTAAACTAAAAATAGTAGTGTTTTATGATATTCTATATATTGATTAAATTTTAGTTTATCTTGATATGGAATATTCTAATGATAATTAATATGTCATAAATTATTTCAAACATTTTATATCATATCAAAAGGCTAAGAAATTAATTATAGAAGGAAGAAAAAGATAGCAATATCATAATATTGAAAAAAAATAAATTAATTAAATAAGTGAGGTGGAAGTACAGAATGAATATATGGATGTATTTATAATTGATTCTTAGGATGTTATCCATGGTATATAGTTTGATTTTACTATTCTATTGGTGAATAATGTTAAGTTAAATAAAAATATCTCTAATATTAAATATCATGTAAAACATTTAGATTGGAAAAATAATTCATAAGAATATCATGATAAAGGTTTTTTATCCTAGAACCTAACCATGGGGTGTTCCTATTTTATTTTTTAAAAAGAGAGATGGTTTAATGATGATTATCGTTGATTATAAAGCCTTTAATAACATCACTATTAAGAAAAATTAATATTTACCTGGTATTTATGATTTCATTAACATATAATAGAATTGAATTAATTTTCAAATATTTATCTTAGTTCAGGGTATCATCATTTTATATTAGGGTGGAACATATTTAGAAAATATAATTTCAAACTAAATATTTACATTATGTGTTTGGGGTTATTCCCACAGGTTATATAATTCACTAGTTATGATCATTGATCTATTTAATAGAGTATTCCTTGAAAATTTATATATTTTGGTGGTTTCATTTAATGATAATTTTTTTTAATTTTATACAAGTCATAAATATAAATAAATAAACCTATGTATTTTTTTTATAAACCATGAAATAACAAAGCTTATATGAAAATTTTAGTTAATAAGAATTTTTTTATAGAAGATTTATTTTCGAGGAAATACTAATTCCAAATATAGAATAAATTTGACCATATAAAAACTAATTTGGTCAAGGAATTTCCAATAATGAAAAATGTACTTGATATTATTAGTTATCTTGGATTAAGAGGTTACTAATGATGGTTTGTTGAAAACATATCTTGGTTGACTATCCCACTAACTTTGATTACTAAAAATGGAGTTAGAAACATGTGGACTAATAGAGTGATATTTTCGCTTAGGAATTGAATAAAATATTTTTGAATGATATAGTTTTGGACCTGAACTCTAGAAATGTAGAATTTCTCATCTACAATATGAATCATTGAAGGGACTTGGTTTTCCTATATTGTAGAATTTCTAGGTAATTTTTTATTATTCACATGAATTAATACCCCAATACTTAATTATAAAAAATTATATATTAGTAAATTATGTGGTTTTTAATATAAAAATTCAGAGTCATCATTTTTTGGACAAATGTATATTGAATTGAACATTTCATACCTAAATATTACTATAATTTTCATAATATTAATTACATATCATTTTTATCCTGGATATAGACACAAAGGTTTTTGGTCATTATAATATATATATATATATAGTACAAAATGATCTATTGCTTTTCCTATTATGTTATTCACAACAATCATCCTTTTTAGGCATATAAACACAAAAAAACATTCTCTATATCCTAGGGACGAAAATCATATGAAAATATGAGATCATATGATGATTAAAGGGTAAAAATAAAGGATATAAATGAGTTAACATAAGTGAGAATAAGATAAGAATAAGGGTATGAGAACATGATAATCGCAATATAAAATCATACCCATCAAATCATATCTCAAAATTAGGAATAATGAAATTATGGGTTTTCAATCAAATTGCATGTGAAAAAAGTGGGTGGAGTCATCAGAAGTCAATCATGATCTATAAAAATATATAATAACCACAAAAATATATTTTTTCATACAAATAATCCTAGAAAAAAAATTCTTATTCTAAGAATTACTACCTATGAAATCATAGTGTATTAGGTTCAGTTCATATTGCATTATTTCTATAGGTGAGGTTCACTACCATGATTATCTTAGTAGAAATTATACATTACAAAAATTCATCATATCCTCAATCCAATCATTATTATCTTATGAGATATCAATTATTACCCAATTAATTTTTTTTCTATATAATTTTAATTTGACCATACACATAATGAAAACTATACATATGTGTGGAACATGATCGTAAAAAATTCATCATATCATTAAATATTATCATATTGAAAAGATACAGGTTTTATAAACATTTCATCATAATAATAATAAACCATATATATAATAATAGTTGGTAATATCCCTATTAAATAATAATAAGCATAATAGTATTTTGTTATACTTAATTTTTTTAAAATATTAGTAGAACTTTTCATAAGGAAAATATCCAATTTATTTAAAATCACATATTTATAATATTAATATTGAAAAAAATATTAAAAAAAATATTAATTTAAAACTATATAGAATATATAAAATGGATTAATTAATGAACAATTTATTCATGATGGAATGTAACTCTTCTTTGTAATTGTACATTAGAGAAAAAAATTACTTTCATGTTTTTAGTAAAAATTCAAGAGTAAATAATTTTGAAAATGACAAGTGCATTTAAATAAGAAAACTTAGAACATAAAACATGGTAAAAATGAATATATGGAGTCTTTTAATAATGGTAAAAAATATTCTAAAAAACATTTAAATTAAAATATTCAAATGGAAAAAAAATATTAATGATGAAGAAAAGAAATAATGTAATTTTTATTTAATATTTCTTTTACACATTAATTAGATCACAAAGATTGTAAAATGAAAGTAATACATGTAATATAAAGAAATTAATTTGTTATAAAAATTTAAATAATATATCATAGTGATATATTATACAGTTTCATCATTAGAAAATTTAATCCTAAACAACCTTGGTAAAAATGAGATTCTAACATAAAACTGATACCTCATGTCTATCTTTCTTCAAAATAGATCTAAAAACAATTATAATAAAATTAAACCTATTCTAAATCAATAACACAAATATAATTAAACCTACAATATAATACATTTTTACCACTTATTAATAAATCATTGAAAATACTTCATTAACTTCACCATTTTGGTTCTTAATAGCTTCATTTTTCATATTTAATTTTGTTCGGTAGTTATGGTCCATGAATATTTTTCATGTTTCCTTAATATTTATAATTTTAGTTGTTATATAAATATAATATACATTAATTATATAAATATTTATAAAAATTATTATATTTTGGTGTTGAAAAATATATCACATCACTACGTGGAGATTGTAGTTCGTACGTATACAAGAGTAATGTTTCAATTATTTTATAGACAGAATAATATAAAGGATATTAATTTAAATTTATAAAAAATTTAGTATATTATTAATATTATATATATTCAATTTAAATCAAAAATAATAACCAACCATGAATGATGGGGATGAAAAATCAATCATATCTCTACGAGAATATAGTAGTCCACATGTACACATTAGTAAAACATTCATCTCCCATTTGATGGAGAAGAGGTGGTAAAATATTATTACATAATCATAATGAAATATATATATATATATATATATATATATTATAATATATCAATAATTTTATGATAGATACAATGTGTTTAGAGAAATTATAAGAATATATAGTATGTAAAGTTCTTAGTTAAGATCTATACCTCTTATTTTAGACTGCTCCTAGCCATGCAACTAAATACAAGTTGGATTGGTAATATGAGAAGAACAATAGATTTTTGATGAAGATAAGTAAGCTTTAAATGGTTTAGAGTATGTATTTTTCATGAAATGAAGCTCAAATTTTGTGAATAATGGAATAGAAAATGTGCCATTTTATATGTCAACAAAGGGACACTCGTAAATTTTTATAAAATATTTCAATTATATATGGTCAAATGATTTTTATTGTGGCTCCAAAAGGAAAATAATTCTAAGGTGTGAAATGAAAAGGTATAAATATTTTTTAAAAAATAATAACTTTAAAGGAGTGGTTTGAAAAAATGACCCTCTTCTATTGGTTTAACCCTCCAACAATCATGTTTTAACCTGAATAATGGTAACCAAATAGAACAATATTTAATATTTAATGTAATAAAAAATTAATTTAATCCTATCAAAAAATAATAATTATGATGATAAAAATTATTTAATCCAATTTTCGATATTTAATTTTAATAAGTTTTATAATTTAATTTTAAATAATCACACAATTCGTAATGAAAACCTACGTTAGAAAAATGAATTTTAAGAATAAATGAAAAAATATTACAATTACCTATCAAGTAAAAACCCTAAAACAATTTTTAAAATATTATATTGAATATAAAATACTTAAATATCATTTAAATAATAAATTAATATAAATTAATTTAATTTATTAAGATAAAAACATAATGTTTCTATAGTAACAGTTTTTAGAAATGTTTATTTTTAATACAAAAAATAAACCTATACCAAAATCATTTAAAATGATGAATCCAGGGTTATTCACTATATAATATATAATTAAAGTGTTATTTTGTTACTTTTATATCAAATCGAAAACATAATGGTACTTTTATATGAAAATAATTGGGAGTTTTTACAAAAAACGGTATTTTTCATAATCCTCTAAAACATAAACCTTTTTAGAAAAATTATTAAAATTTAATATAACCTAATATATAATTTTTTATTTAATAAAAATATTAATATCCTCAACTAAATATTATATATATTTTATAAATTAAAAATATTATTTTCAAGATTTTTTTTATGAAAACCATTTTTTAAGAAAATAAATTTTTTAAGCATAAAATGAATTTACTAAAAATTTGTGATTTGTTTATTATAAATTAAAAAAAATGATTATTAATTAAAAAAATTTAGATAATTTTTTAGATTTCATAATTTTCAATCAAATATTACAATTTAGTAGTTAATATATAATAGTTTACAAAATCACGATTCATGTGTACTCGGGGTTGCATATAGGGAAAGCTATCGAATAAATAAAATGGTTTACATATGAAATTCATAAAAAATATTATCAAGTTAAACTATACCCCAACATAAAATTAATTTCATCCCTATTAATATAATCACATTGAAACAAAAAAATGAGGATAGATTTCTTTAATCACATCATTGGTTTCTCATATAGCTTCCTAAAATTTCTAATTCCCCCAATGAATTTTAACCATGTGAGTAGTCATGTTAAATAGAAAATAATCTTTTTAATCCAATATATCTATTGATTATTATTTATATGAATGATCATTACACATTTTTATAACCTATTATATGAATTCATGTGAATCATCTTGTATGTACTTCCCCAGTAGATATACATAGAAAACATCATGAACATGAAAGAGTATTGGTGGGAGTTCCAAGGATTAGAAACTATAGAAGTATAATTACGAATATCAAAATGAACAATATACCTAGGGTTTATGATTCAATTAATTTTTAATCTAATAATATTATTCTATGAAAAAATTAATATGATAACCTTTTAATCACCTTCGAATTCTAGATCTCACCGATGATTCTGTGCATAACAATTTTGTTTACTATAGGGCACCTTTATATGATACATCATGGATCTAACCTTCTCTATCATTCACTAAGATATCTCAAGTTTCAATTTAATTATTTCCAAAACATCATCCCATTATGTCATATTTATTAAAATATTTCTATATAAGGATTCCTTAGGAACAATCTTAATGATCAAGTGGAAGAAATTGGTGTAAGGAAAATCCAATAAAGGATAGTTTTGATCATTACCCCCTTTAAATTTTAGATAATAATATCTCAATATATCTACTAAAATTTGAATGGTTTTTTCATATTTACCATCTATCTGAGGATCACATTTAGTAATAAAACACACCCATTTACCTAGAACATGATTTGTTACATTCTATAACATCAAGGTATATCAAATATCCTGATCTATTATAATTGTTTTTTGGTACCCTTATAATTATACCAAATAATAAATATAATTTCAATATTATCATGATATAAATAATATCTAATATAAATGAAGTTTCCTAACTTCATTTGGTGAATTTCCGTAACTAAATTGAATTATGGACTTTATATTTTTTTGGGAGTCTTCCAATGAAAAACATGGTGATTTAAGATACCACTATTTTTGTGGATTTTGTTTGTTTTCATTGTTTTTCATTATTGTTCAATAAAATAAAATTATTTCATTAATGTTAATATATTGAATTTATAGTAAAGAATAATTTTCTATAATTACTAGTTGATGTATACAAGATTTGTAATGAAGTTCATATATCTTGATTTAATGGAAAGATAATAAAGGAGATCATTAGTTTTATTGTCATAAAAATTAAATAAATTGAGATATTTCCATTAGTAGAGAGGTAGATTATTCAATACCTAAATATTAAAATTTATATAAAGAAATTAATATTACTTGTGATGATTTATAAGATTTCAATAATGTCTAAAACATGTTCTTTGAAAAAACAAATGTAAATTCTAATGTATTAATGTGATTCTATGAAGTCAATCAAACTGAGGCGATCATATAGAGGATTCTAATAATCAACATCGAATGGAGTGTCTGAGGTATAGACATTTATAAAGTCAGTATAACAGTATATTAGATGGATATTTCAAAATACATCTAACATAGTCTATTAGATATAATAACCTATTTTTCTATAATTTCAAAGAAATATTGGGTGGTCACTAAATGAATGTCCCAAGTAACATCGAGCTAATTTGAACATAATAAGTAAACCAAAATACATGTGGAAACAATTATTTGACCAATTATATATATAGTTACATTAGACAGATAATGATCAAAAAATATATATGTGTTTATATTTGATGTTTTTCTTTCTGTTATGAAATTAAAATTAATTTTAGTTTTGATTCAGTGGTGATTTTTAAAAAATTAATAAATCCTTTATGAAAGAGAGCTACATCATTTTATGTGTTAAAAATCATCAAAGTAATAGAAATCATGACTATTGTGAGTAGTTCATAATCTTGGAAAAATTTGGTTGAAGGATTGAGTTGGAGGAACTATTTATCTTGATCAATGTCCAATTATAATTTATTTTAAATAAATATCTTTGTAATGTCTATAAGATGGGATTTTAAAAAGTGCAATAGAAAATTAAAAAATATTTAACGAATGAATAGAGCCTATCTAGAATAGGTTTCCAAGTGATTAGAAAGATATTTTATTTTAATGTTATAAGAATCATATGTAGATAATTAGATAAATATTTCCAATGATTCAATGTATTGGAATAAAGATGATATTTTCTACATGTGTAGTATCAGATAGAATTATATTTGTGGTGTAATCAGATATATATTTCTATATGTTGTTTATACGATATATGTTTTCAGGAAAAATATTTAGATACAATCTGTTTTGAAAACACATTAGACATAAATATATTACGGATTTCATCATGCTAAATTTTATGAAGAATTAGAATGGTTATTACAAAGCCATTATTCCATTTTCTATGAAGTTGTTGAATAATAGAAGAAGAATAAAAAAAAATATTTCATTATATGGAAGAAAACAACAAACATTTGAGAAAACATCAGATAGATGAATATCCTTGTGAATGTATTATATATATACTTTCAATGAAATATCAAATCTTTTTATCTAAAAAATGTTATCAGATGAAGATAAAGTGTTGATAATGACATATGTGATATTACAACAAATTAATGAATATAAAACAACTAGATCTTTCATTATATGGAAGATATACTAAAAAATTATTGTATATAATGTTTGATGACCTTAAAAAATTCTTTTCATTATTATATTGAATTGTTATGTTATTGAGTTGGATGTTCATTGACTGAATAATCATAATGGGAAGAACTATGATTCTATAAAATGTTGGTGGAAGATTTAATAAGATATTTAATACAAATATCTATGGAGAGTTCCTATGAAGATCATTAACTCAAATCTATTATGATGTTTGAATAAAATCAAATGAAGAATTTTATAGATGGGATACTAAAATTTGAATTCTTAATCTCATATAATGTTTTAGAGGTTTTATGCCTATATAAAGGATTAAAGGAACCATATAAAAACAATATTGTCATGATAAAGAGTATGTAAGTGTATGATGTTTTTCACCTTGTGGTTCCAACCAATAAATATCTTATTTTGAAAAGATATAAAAGATATATATATCCTATATTTTTGAATCAGATGAATAGTGTGTAGTTAGATCAGTTATTATGGTTATAACTATTATTGTGTATGGAATGTTTTTTATAGAAGAATAAACCATAAATATTTTGGGAAATTATAATTTGGTTCAAAGTAGAATATGAATATTTAATGGATGGAGTTGATTGTATAGAAATAAATTATAGAATTTAATGGAATAACTATTTTCTAAACATAGACTATTCACTAAACAAATTGTTTTCAACAAAAGTGTAGAAGAAGTTACCAATCCAAGGGAATGATAAGGTAACATATAAATATCATTAAATGATAATTTATAGATGAACAGGTTACATAAGAATAAATATAAGAAGGGATTAGACAAACTATCACCCAAAAAAAGTTCATCAGAAAGATAAAATCAGATATATGTATTGGGCAGACGGATTATAAGGATAGGTTCAAGACAACAGAATAAGTAATAGGAATTTTATTTTCCCACTTATTTTCAAGTAGAAATTGAATAATAATGATGTGAAGAAAAAAATAGCACTTTGCAATCCTACTGATGTTTCAACTATTTGAATAATTTCTACATATTCTAAAATACATGAATAATAAATTAGATACTTTCAGCATCTAATGTATTATCTAAAACATGGTGATGGTTGTGGGATAAAGACATCACCAGTACATGGATTAATGATTTTTTTCCCTTACCATCTCTCATAAATTGTAGGGAACCACACTTGGTATCTAGATTATTTTTTATCCAAAACACAAAACATGTATCACATTACAGTGGATAATCCATGTTGTTTTCATCACCATATACATTAAGTACTAGATACTCTTATAGAGTAGTGATCCTTGTAATAATATGATGTTCCATCCTTTACATGAGTTCATATACTTTTATACCATAATGAAAGTAGTATAGGATAATAAAGATCATTAATGGTCTAAAATTTTCAGGGATAAAAATTTAATATGGGTCAAAAATTCCACAACATTGTTTCACACCCCCTTCCCCACTCAATAATGACTATATCCCAATGTGGTCCTCTCAAGTGGTATCAAATATAGTTCATATCTTTCGTATATTACAAAGTAATTTAATTCTCATTTTATCTTTTTTCATTCATGTATTCATAATTACATATAGTCATTGTGAAGATTTAGTCATATATAATAATAATTCCATTTCTACCAATACTATTATAAATATAAGAACAAAATGATAAAAACTCATGAAGAAGATATCCATCAAATCTAATTAATAGCAAACATCTATCTTAATGTTCCATGAAAATAGTGAAGATACATCTAGATTGTAATATAAAAAATATTTTTCAACATACCACCAAGAGGATGGGAAAAAATCCTTCCATGAGTGGATCAAGATCAAGTGATCATCGGTTATGTGAAGTTTTTTTTCAAACAATCCTGAAGAAAAATAAATTATTATAAGTTGTGATCTAGATGAATCTAACACTTCTCATTATATATATTTTATTTGACTAAAATATATTCAATTAAGAATTACCAATGAAATATTATCTCTTGTTTTTAATATCTTTCAATGTATACAGTAATAAATAACTTATCTTGAATAAGGAGAAGATGACATGAAATATTCTTTCCTCCTATTGTGCACACAACATTAAAATTATCTAGATTTATAATTTTAACTTCCAACTCTGGAAATTTCATAATGAGGAGGATACTTTTTTACTCCACTATTTCATTCTACTAACAAATTCCTCTTTGATCATCTCAACTTATTAATTTTATATTTTTTTAAATGTTTTTTAATTTTACTTTATCATTTCTAGTTTCATTTTCAACCCATTATTCATTATATCAATTCGAGTCTACAAATATGCTTCTAATGCATTGATCATAAATTAAATCCTTCCAATATATTCTTCTATTTCATTTATTTATTTAACAAATACTTTTAATACCTAGAAAATATTTCTTAAATATATAAATTCCTTTTTATTTTGGATTATATTTTGTTGTTGTGATTTTTCATACATAATAATTTATGGATTGGGAGTTCTTCATCATGTTATAATAAACCATAATGTTAGTGTTCTCCTAAAATATGTTTTTAAATGGACTAAAAATAATAAAAGCTACATCACTATGCATGCCCAACTAGATTCCTATTAGGTAGGCATATTATTAATCACTTGCCTTATCTAGTAACTCATTTAGGATGTGGTCTTCCCAACATACTTTTGATTATCCTATGGAACCATCTTAACAAGAAATAATAGTGAACTCATATCAATGAAATAATTTTGAAACACGTAATGTTAATGATTTATCATTCTTTATAAAATTTTAAATCTCAAATAAATCATTAATATCCATGTTATTTATATTATAATCCTGATTTTGGCGTTATGTTTTTTTATTTTCTCCCTCAATTGATAAGAGGGTCATATTCTTCATCTTTTTCAACTCCTTATTTCATTCATTAATTATAGATATGGAATGAATATACATTTGATCATCAATTGAAAAATGTTCTGTAAATCTAGAATTAATATTTACATTATAATAGTAATTTATAATCTACAAATATTGAGATTATATAGAATCCAATTGTATGTGAATCCTTACACTCTGATATCAATTTCTAGAATCACTTAGGAATATACCCACACTAAGAGGGGTAAATCACTATTTGATTAATTATAAAAAATTAAGATATTTATTATTTATTAACCCATTCACAACATATTTTAATAGATCTCCCACTTTTCCTCAAATTTGGTTTTCTGAATAGAAATGGGTAGTAACGTAAAAAACCTAAAAAAACCAGATTTGTTAAAAAGTATCACATCAAATATGGATGAATATATCTATGACGTATAGTGGTTGTTATCCCACTAATTAGTAGATCAAATATTATTATCAAGATTTAAATTTGGTACATATATATAATTGGACCCCTAATCCTATAAAAAACTAGGTAACACACAAGTTCCATATCATGGTCACTGAATATAGAATATCGGTGCGCACCTATTCAATAGTGATCAGTAATGATAAAACAAGTCTCATATTCACATTAATATAACCTAATATTCATACTCAAAACACATTAATATAATGGGATTTATCAATATAAAATATAATCTATAATATATTAATATATATGGTAGTTTTATAACTTATTTAGAATTAATATAATATAAAAAATAGTAGTATTGACCATCTCTTACTTCTCATTTTTTTCTTCAATAGATAGAAATAATATCTCTCTTAGAGTGTAGGATATCTCTATAACATTGAGGGTTAGACCAAAAATAATTTTTGTAGTGACATTAATCTCTCTTCAATACACATATTATCTACCTTAATATGGAATCTAGGTCTTCTACTCCTTTTTTCATCATATCTATTTTTATTTATGAAATGTAATTATGAAAATTTTTCTCACTTGAATACAATGTTTCATTAAATATAAAATTTTAAATATTTTATCATAAAACTACTATAAAATAATAATATATTCTTAAAAACATAGCATGTTTTATGATCCTTGTTAAAATTTTTTACTTCATAGGACTATCAATATCAAAATAGCATTTAGTTTAAATTACCTTTTCCAATCATAGTATATGTATCCTTTGTGAAAGTTCATAATGTTGAAAGGCCATCATGTATCTTAGTCTTACATATTATCCTTATAAAATCCTAGAGGTAATACATTTATTAATATCTAATGTGTATAAAAGGTTAATTTTCAACAACACTATTATATACTACCTTGTTTTTTAGTTATTTCAAGTGATTTTTACTGACATTCTAAGTGTATTTGTAAGAATCCTTGATATAAAACTCACCCTTTTCACATATAAAAAATGCCTCAACCCAAAAAACTTTACAAAACTCTCAAAGACACCCTTCCTAGTATTTAGAACTGTATCCCAGTTTTCTTGTCATCACTTCTATGAGTTTATGCAACTTTTTTTATTTGTTTAGACTCTTTGTCACCTCTAAATCTCTATTGTTCATAAATTCTATTTAACTAAGATTTTCTATAACTCCACATGCATGATATAACATGATGACTCCCCTCTATTTTTCAAATATTCACATACATAATTTTATACTACAATGACTTCACTTCAACCTTTGATTATACATTTAAATCCACATATTGAAAAATATGAGTAACCCATCACTATGATATTTATTTCATTTAAGGAATAACATATGCATTTAAATGTCACTGTCAATAAATTAATTCAGAATCTTTCATACCACTTTAAATTGTGTCATATTTATTATCTATAGGGAATGTATTTCAACATATCCCTACATTAAGTGGAATTGAGTTACTCCTGATCTCCCATGGATCGTAGCATCACACTATTGAAGTATACACTACAAGTAATATGTATGATTTCATTGTAACAACCCATTAACATGAAAACCCTACAACTAAGAATGAATAATATGTAAAGACAATATCATTCAAATAAAAAAAATCATGTAATATAAATAATACCAAGTATCATGATTTCCACACTGAATATCTACTTGATATACCAATTTTATTTATTCTATATGTGGTGTGGAATGACTTTGAATTACTATATCACTACCCCATTCCCTGTCCATTGCACCACACTAACACCATACATGGTGGGTCTTCCCTTATGTCCTCTAACACACTTCATATTAGTTTTGACCATTGTTAGTCCTTCATATCCACTCTCATTAGTTCCATTATCAAGATTGGCCTCTTAATATGATGTTCTACTGCTTAAATGGTACAATATTGAGAATTATAGGACATTTTATTTGTTCATTAGTGAAAATTAGTTCCTATGATCAATATTCTTTCATCAAAACTCCATTTCCATTTCTATTATCAAATATTAGGATTTCCCACCAAGTATTTTCCAACATTTCAACTTTGGATTTTCAGTACATAACACATATATCTATTCTTCCTTTTTCCTCATTATATTTCAAAAAAATATTTTTGAGACTATAAAGGATTGTTTAATAATAATAATACTTCATATTTATCATTTTACATTCATTACAATAATGAATAATCTCAAAAATTCCCAGATGTATTTATTTATACAGGATTTATCTATATTCACTTCAATATGTAAATGGATATTAATTAACTCGATAGAATATTTAGGATTCATTTCCCACATAATTTTTGACATCATTATGTTTCCATTAAAAAAACTAGCTACAAATTTTAGAACCTCAATGGAATAATTTTATCTTTAAGTCATAATTTAGTAGTCATACCTCAAAACATAATTACATTATTGCATCAGAACTCTAAAGGTTTTCTCAGCTAAATTCATGGTCACTCAAATAAACCTCAAAGTTGATTTCCTTGTCCATATAATGACTTCCACAATATAAGAATCATTCATATTCTTACTTATTTAATGTAAATCCCAAAAATAACACAAATTTCCTTCAATAGATATTCCTATCAAAGAAAGACTTCTCTTAACCCTCCTACCTGGGAAAAACAACATTGTTGTCTCTTACATGTCTAAAACATCACCTAGATAATCAACCTAAGTGTGAAATTCCCAGAGTTTTCTTGATGAGAATGAATTCAATTATGAAATCATCCACAACTAAACTATTCATATGTCATTTACCGGAGAGAAAAATATTATAGGCCATCTACCTATGAAAAACTTCACTAATGTATCCTACCTAGGAGGAACTTTTCCTTGACCCCACATTAGGGTGACACTTCACTGAGGTGTCCATACTAGGTAGACACATTGCTTTAGTCTCCTACCTGGACTCCATTTTATCATAAAAAAATTCTAGGGAACCCCCTCCAATGTCTCCAAATTGGGTTCTATTTCACTAAGGATCCATGAAATGGTTCCCAACCCTTCCATATATTACTATACATGAGATAAACTTTATGATTATTTAAAATTTATATAGTTCCTATACTCCTATTATATTCCAAAAAATTAATATAGATGAGATACTCTTCTCGACACCCGAAAATTTCTTCCCCCAGCTTACTTTTTATAGTGAACTAGTTTGAACCTCCCTCTATATATTATCCTCGATTATTAATGTCTACCTTTGGGATCTATTGTCAAAAATGTTGGAGGGGATACATCTATCTATGGAACTCCTATAATGATTATGACAAAAACCTTTTTTATCTCCATTCGCCAACTAGATACAAAGAGACTTGGGGATACATCCATATTTTTGCATCATGTTATGTGTAACACCCAAACATATTATCTTTCAACTCAACATAAAATTACAATTTGTGAAATTATGGTGGATATTACATATTACCTATACATTCCCCCATTATAATCACTTTAATGACTTAGACATCCTTACTAGGTAACCTACTAGGTATATTCTCCAACCATATCCTCTCTTATGTAGTTACCAATAGAAAAGATAAAACAAAATGGTAAGAAAAATGAAAAATATCCACTCATTCTCTTATTCCCTACCCATTTATGACATAACCATCATTATAGGAATAAATTGAACTTCATAAATAGGTCATTTCACACAAACACAAACATTAAAACCAAAACATCCTGGGATTTTATTTTGGTTAACAAAGATACAAATGTTTCCACCATGTGTTTTAATCCCTATATGAAATGGGTGAAATGTGCATTTACTTAAATGTAACATCACATGGTCAGGGCTACAACACCATTAAAGGCACAACATTATTTATTATCACAGAACCCTTAAAGGTTCTCCATGTCCCATTAAATTGTACTAAACTATATGGGATCTAATCCCCTTTATAGTGAAATATATGACTTTTATGTTATAGGGTTTGTCCCTAATTAAAAACACCAACTCCCTCCATAGATTATGATAACATGAATAGTTGTAACCAATCATGCTCTCAAATTTTGGATGGATTAAAAATATTTACATAAATATTTTAGATATTCTTATAAAATGGAATAATATCCCTGAAAAATAGTTTGGTGAGCCTAACCGACTATCCTCTTAGCTAATGTACACCTGAAACAACATTTCTAATACTCTAGCAGCCAATTTCCTTTGGAAATTTTTTTTATGTGTATTAAAAATGAGTGCGTGCCATTTAGAATTTCAAAAATAATAATCTCACAACCAGACTCTCATTACTACCCCATTTTTTTTATAATGTTTCGATATAATTACCCATTTAATATCAACCATAACTCCTCTAAAATTAATAAAGTAATATAGAATAAAGTATTTTTTGAAGAAACTATTATAATTTTACTAGAAAATATTAGTATGATTGAAATCAATAAATTTTAATAGATATGAATAGATAAATAAAAAAACATAATACTTTATATAGATATAATAATCACCCAAAATTATTTATAGGAAGGATTTTGTTTAGTAACCTATAACTAACCAAGACCCTAAAGAAATAACTAATTTTAAATTATTGAGAAATAATAATTCTTAAAATAATTACATTGATTAAATCATACTAAAAAATAGATGATGTAGAATATCTAACCTAATTTAGGGAATATTCCACTGTTTAAATTAATTAAGAAACTCACATGGAATATAATAAAAAAAATCATCTCTTAACCCACATCAACATTATAGAATATTTTATAGAATTCAAATATTACATGATTCTTGTTTCCAAATTTATGTCCCTATAAAGGCTCTAAAATTTAAAGAAAAATATAAATCATATCATTAAATGAAAATTTTGTTAAAAAATAGTTTTTGTGCATCATTCATCCATTGCTATTTTAATTTATTTATTGTATTATGTCGAGGTTTTGAACATGAATGAAAATAAATTTTTGTAAGAAATATAAAAGTAATAATATATAAATTAAAATGTATATTTTAATACACTATCATGTGATGAAATTTAAAAGACAACAAGTAGAATGTATGAAATTAACAACTAGAACTATTTAAAAAGTCATCTGTAAAATAATAAAACCATTTCAATGAAGAATTTTAAGAATGGATATAAAATTAGAAAACAATATCTAGTGAAAATAAATAAAATTTATTGAACACAATTCACTATTAGGTAACCAAAATCACCATATTATTCTTACCGTATGTAAATTTTAAACACATTTCCATGTGACCGACATTGTCCCACTATTGAACTTGTCCTCTTCATAATATCAAATAAAATAGTTATTATGATATCAATTAAAAATTAATATTGATTAATTTTATTAATATTTGGATTGAAATGGTAAATCAATAACTAAATCTGTGTAAAAAGAAATGAAATTCCAATACAGATTGATAATTTTTAACTGGTTGAATCAAATAAAAATAATAAAATATAATTTATTAAAAATAATTAAGAGTTTTATTTTTGGAATGATTCACATAAAAGTTTTATATTCAATGATTTATTCAGTGTCACATGGTTATTACAAAGTGTTTTAATATTTAGTTATTAAAAAATTTCATTATTTTAATTCAGCATGTAATTTCTTCATATTTCTCTTTCATGTGTCAAAAATGAATAAAAATTCATTATAAATAATGAACTGAATTCTGATCTTGGGAAAAAAACGAAAAAAATAGATCAATATAGTAAAAATAGTATTTTACTTATTACATAACAAAATACACCTAATAATTAAATAGGTGATCACATTTAATAATGTTAAATATTTTGTTTACAATAATTAATTATCAATTTAATTCATGTATCATCAATTACAGTAATTAAAATGTGTGTTTTTAATGTATCATAACATTTCATTAATTGATAAATTTATATTAAATAGAATTTGTAAGAATAACTTTCAATCAATTAAATGAACTCATACTTATAACATGAAATTAATCCCCTAAAAAACTTATTAATTACCATTTTGGATAGATATATAAATTTAAGTGTAATATTAAGGAATTTTTTAATTTAATTCATGATTCTAAAACATTTGTATCGGAATATTTTTTTAAAATATATTTTCTCTAAAATTAAATCTTATTTAGGAAACATTTTTATAATGTTATTCTGGGAAATAACAATCGTTTACCCATACTTCTCCATTAAGGGAAATATATGACCATGCTACTCATATTAATTTCATCTTTACACATGTTCTTCCAAAATATATTTTATATGTTTTCGAATTAATATTCCTTATTCATTAAATTTTAAAACCAACATGGACTATTGAGAAAATAATACATCATATCATTTTATTATTTTATATGGAAACATGTTTTAACAAGTGTAAATTAATTTAAGACTAATTCATGTAGCATAATTACATGTACTACACTATATAAATTTATTTTACAACATATAAAAAACAAAAACATACTTATAAATTAAAAATTCACATAAATGAATCATTTTTCAATTATCCATTCACCCAACATAAATTTTCAACCTTTTAATTAGAGAAAGTTTTCTAATAAACATGCTATTTTTTCTATCCTGGTCCATTGATTAGATCATAAGGGGCCAAGATACAAGGATCTAATATAATATCCCTAACATTAACAGTCTAAACATAATTAACAAGGGGGACTATATATCATTGATCAATACATTCTCTTCCTCCTTCACTAGATAAGTAGAATAAATTAGTTCCTATAAAAAATTGTGTATTCCTATGATTCTCCTAATTCTGAATTCTATTTTGTCCCTAAATCAAAATAATCGATAATTTTTCTTCACAACCCATGCCCATTAAAACACCACCCATTTCAACATTGATGATATGTATGACCCCATAAGCCTTATATTAATACGTCACTTGATATAGGATATCACTTAGAGTTTCTAGCTACCATGTTGGAATCATTTCCCCAAAAATCCCATGAAAGTATAACCAAGAAACCAATAAACTAAATATATAAATATAACTAAAAAACTAATATTTACCAATAAAAAACTAACATCTCATAAGTTTTTATACATTGAATACAATAAAATGAAATGAGACCTCCTAGAATTCCCTCAATATTTCAAAATAACCATATCCTACAAAATCCATCAAACTATGCTACCTAACAACTCCAATAAAGTTATTGGGGTCAGATTTTATGAGTAATCAATAGGTTTATATTTTCAAATATATGTGTTTCTTTATACATGATTGGAATACAAAATCCTAGAAAAGGGCTATTAAAAATAGTGTAAACAAGTAGGTATGGATGGAGGTAAATTTATAACTAAAAAATCAATTATCTTCCACCATTGCTGTATCATCTACACACCCATATCATCTTTATAAAATTAAATAGGAATTATAAAACAAAATTGTTCTTATAATTCTTGTATTATATAAAAAACTAAGAGGATTCTTAAAATCATATCATAATTAACTATTTAATCATATCAAATATAATTAAAAATAAAATCATTTTAAATAAATGAGGATGATGTTACTTATTAAGACACACCTATGAATAATAAATGTTTTACAAAAAAAATTATCCCTCATTAAATCATCATATTCAATTCATCAATCCCATAATAATAATTTCCATATAATTTTCAAAGCAAATATAAATTAATCAATCAAATTTCCATAATCTTATTTTATTAGAGGCCTAGGGAAATGTGAAAACATTAAAACCTAAAGATGTTGGTTCCCAGAAATAGGTGCATGTTTGAAAACCATGATCTATTAAAACCCTCATTTTATATATATATATAAAGACTTCATATTAGTTCATCAGTTCCAATGTAAGTATATAATTGAAATTGAAAATCATAATGCATTGTTACATAATAAAGTCCATATTTGTGATAAAAATTACCCATTACATATTGTATGTTCATTTTCTATAGCAGAATACATTATAGATATTGAGGTTATGAACATAACTGAAATCCATTATATCCTACATTCATTGAATTAAAATATAAAACAATAAGTAAGCACATAAAAAAAAAATAAGGAACCAAACAAACAGTATCAATTAAAATCATTCAAATAATAATAACCAAAAAAAATTGTAAATCAATAATCAAAATTAATTTTTTACAATCACCAAATCAAGAATAAAAATATAAAAATATAATAATCATTTCTATAATGTATTATATTTTACAACTAGATGATATTGTATAATTAAAATAATTCTTAACTCACACATAAACTATTCTATTAATAAATCTATTTACATTAGCATAGATAATTAAATACAACTACTAAAATAGGAATACTATCATATCCCATCCTCCTCTTATCATCTTGGATAGTATTAGAATTCCACTAGCCTTAGGTGCTTCCCCTATACCCTAAATCATGGAAATAAATATCATGGGCTTCCCCAAATCACTAGGAATGGTTTTCTGATACTTAAAAGACAACCTGATGAATATAAACTATAATGAAAGAATATAAATAGATTAATGAAATATTCTAAACTAAAATTCATTAAAAATTTAAATAATAATGTGAGTCATTGAATTCAATATTAATACCAAATATTTATACAACTACCAAAAAATAAATATGGAAACTAAGATACCAAACATGTCAATACACTAATATCCACTACATAACCACTACTAAGTTCCAACCACTATCATCCATGAGCATAAAATCAAGATACCCCTATAAAGAATCATGAGGTATTACTCATAAATTTATAAAGTTTAGAAACAAATTATAATGAAAAAAATTATAATTTAGGGGTTGAGTATATGAAATTTTAGGGAAACCCTCAATTACATCACTAACATGCTACAAAAATTGGAACAAGGTAGATCGCTCTTTATATAAAGTAAAAATGATCCTAAAAAAGTTATTAAGATATAAATACATAATTACTAGAAATAATTCATGACACTATAAACACCTAATAAATAGCCTCACACACTCATGAAATCAATCCATTCATCCTCTTTAGAATCCATGTAAACAACATGAATGCATTACCCGTCCAATGGGTCATAGGAGAACAAATACCTCCTCATTAAGGATATTAAATAATGGAAAAATATATTTTTACATAATTGTGACATTGTATCCATGTATGAACAAATAATTCCCCATCAAAATAATTCTTGAATGCACACTATCACATTCCAAATAAATGTTTACATACACAAGAACCACCCTTTTAGAAACCAAAAAATCACTTATGAATGTTACCAAAAATTCAGTGGGTGTATGAAAATATTATTATTTATGATATATATAAGGGGAGGACCACTTAATTATCAAGTAGTAAATATTTATTCAGTGGTTTTGGATTATGAATGTTGCACCATCAAGGTGGTTTTGGCGACGAGGGAGCACTGGTGAGGCTGGATGAATTTTCAACATCAGCACTAGTGATGAGCAGAGAGATCTTTGATGAAGAGGATAACTTAAGGTGTCATGTGACTAGAGAAAGATGTGGGGTCATTATAAATGAGAATCACTAGTGGTGGTGTATGGTTTACCTGACCGGAAGATCAGGTATCTTAGTAGGTCATTTGTATGTGGATGGTGGTAGTGGGCATTTTATGCATAGGGTGCATCCTTCCAGGACATCAACAATGGATGCTGGTGATGATCTAGTCAGTGACATCTCAAGCAGGTGATTATGACTATGTCTTCCCACTGTGGGTGGGAAATCAGTTTGACCTTGGGATATAAGGGTGAATAATAGGCTGTATGTGGATTATTTATTTAGGTTGGTGATGTACCTACATTTGTGGTGTTTATTTCCCACTGATGGGAATGTTTTTTCATGATTCCAACTACTGAGGGGAAATCGATTGTGGTATGGGATTTCATCTGGTGTGTTGTTCACATGTTCCATAGGCTTTCGATGGAAGGGTATGCTGACAGTGAGAGATTCCACTGATGACATGATGACCAACACATCCAATGATGAGCATCAGGGGAGGTCATGATCATGGGTAATGATGGTGAAGGGCATAGGGACATCCTCATGCAATCATTTTCAATAAATATTTCTTCCTCAAGTGTTTTGTCGGTCACCCTCCTCGATGTGGTCAGATGCATGGGTTCTTCGTTGTTCGCAGCTATTGGATGAATTTATGGAGATTTTGTTATGGGTGTTTTTGGGCCTTTTGGCATTATGATTCTTTCCTCCTGGCATTCCTCAATGCGGGCCTTCTATCAATGGAGTGTGTGTACCTTTTCCTTTAATTTTTAATAAAATTTGCATGATCATGGATTTATGTTACCAAATTAAGGATCAAAATTGTACAAGTAATTATATTCTCAAAAATCACACTATGAATATATTTCTCAAATTAATATATAATAATATTTTTTCATTAAGAAACGTATACATTTATAATTAAACCATACAAAAATAATGATTAATTTTGTTGTAAGGTCAGAGAGAATATTACAACATCAAATGGCCTCTTACTGAATAAAAAACCATAAACATGTAGTTATATTTTGTCATACCCTTATAACAATAAATTAATAAAATTCCCATCAAAACCACGCAATAAAGAAACGATTTTGGATTTGAATACCTATAATTGGGTTTCTCTAAAGAGAATATAATAAATGAATAGAACTATAAGATATATAGATCCCTTAATTTATATTTTCATACTTAACAGTCATTGTAATATATTAATCATTTTTTTAAAAGGGAATATCTATTTGTAAACGTTTATTTTTCTATTAGTAAAGAAATTTAACAATAGATATGTATATATAATTAATATTTTGGTTGAAACTATTTTTCTAAATGTTATTGTGACATATAAAATAATTCTTTTTCAATTATAATAATACTGATTGATAATATATATGTCTTTCAAAATGATTAAAACCCAATTTATATGATATATTTATCATTTTATTTTATTATTATCATAGTTTATATCCAAAAAAATTAATATCTATTTATAACATATATTTTTAATAAAATATTTTATGTGGGTATTTCAATATTTGCAGCAAAAAATTATATTATATTTATCAATATAATTATATATAAGATATATTATATAATAATGATAAAATTAGATTATGGGACTCCAATAAAGGATTTATTTAAAAAACCATGTCCAAACTCCATGAAAAGTCATAAACACCATAAAACATGCTTTTTCATGTTTTGAATCTAACTGACATTACATGAAACACCTTCAAATTTCATTAATAATCCATTTCTCTCACACATAAACTGTCACTATAGTGGTTCATACTATATGCTAGTAAATATTGTACATATCCGTACATCAACAACTTTAAACAGAATAGGCATTATTATAGTCACATGCATGTCGTAATTGTGTTATTCATAGATTAAATTATATCATCAACACAGAGAAATAAGATCATTTTCACAAATGTGGAATTTAAATCCTAGATTAAGTAGTTTTGATATTCCATCATGGTCCATTTTTTCCAAGACCTATCCATGAAAATATAAATGAACCAATTTAATATTGATATTTGTGAAATATATTTATTCTAAACAAAATTTTCAATTGAATTCATTCTAATAATTCAAAATGTCATATAATATAGAAGAAAATAAAAAATAAATCCATTTATATATTTATAAAAATATTAGGGACTCAAAATGTATCACCATTCCATGATACATAACAAATTCATGTAAGATTATGCTACAGCTTTTATTTAAGAAAAATTAATAACATTTAAAAGTGACATGATCTATAATATATAGTAAAACAACATAAATAATATTCATAAAATATATATATATATATATATATATTCCTAAAATGGAATCATTTTCTTGATAAATATTCATGAAAAAATTATATTGAATCCCATATATACAATTATAGTATAATTAATGCATGAAAAGATTAGTATACAAAGAATAAATTCATTATTTATTCACAGTATAACCATGATATTCTAATATCTCTTTCATTGACCCTAATTAATGAAAAATAATAATCTTAGGATTTTAAATTTATTTTACAGATATAACTGAAATTTGAAATTACCATTCATTTATATTAAAATTTTCAATATGGAAGCATCATGTGGTAGCTTCAGTTGGAACATAACAAAATCATTACCACTCTATTTAGTTCAACTCTCCACCTATCTAGTTTGATTCCCATTTAAAGAAGTATTTTTAAGGGTGAAAATTTCATAATTAATCCTTATCAAACCACCTTTCATCAACTCCATCCACTAGGAATTTCTCAATTGAGAAATAAAATCATAATCCAATCACACTTCAATAAAAACCATCCACAAACATTGGAAATTTTCATCTTAAGAGCATTATATAAACCTAATTAGTAGTATCATAGAAATAAGTGCTTCAAATAGTTACATCAACACTAACTTGTGGTCTCTAGAATGTGTAATATCAACATAGTGAACCCCCTTAATTATTTTATCAAACATATGATAATATATTAACATATGTTTCTTTTATATAATCTCATTCATCATGTATCCTAGAAAATATGAACTTTAAATTAAATATTGAAAAATATTGAAAAAAACAAACCTTAGGTATTTGGATAAAATCTATACAACCTAACCCTCTTTAAAGTCATATTGAACCCAAGTGACCACCAGTGGCATTCCCACTAACACTAAATCTCAATTTCTAGAAATTTGAGGAGTACCTTCATATTTATAAAGAACAACCCCATAATTTACTTCTAGATATGCAAATTAAATCTAGTAAACTATTAACTCAACACCACCATTAATTGATGATCGAAACCAAACCAAATCCATGAATGTTTGATGATACATATTTTCAATGTAAAGACATAATTATAATAATGATCATCCCTATCCCACATGATCAACAGCAAGGAACTATGAACCATCCATGAGAAAAAAAATGGTAATCAATCACAACTCCATTTGGGGATAAATAATATGGTGTTGTCACTCTTAAAAGGGTTCATTTTAAAAATAATGTAAGAAATTGGTTTATTAAGGAAATAGATAACAAACATTATGGGATAAATAAAGACCCAAAAATAAAATAAAAAATAATATAGAGGATAATGATGACATAGTGGTTTTAAATGGTAATACTGCTAGTAAATAGGTGTAAGAAGATTAATTTAGAGTGGATAGTGGATGTGCAACGAGACTTAGGTTCTCTACACACTTTTTTCACATAAAGTGATATATTTCAAACATAGATTATAGAAATTTATTACAAAAAGATTTCACACATTGATTTTTTTGTAGAATAAATTGAATTGATTGATAGTGATGTAAAAAAATTTGAGGGTACACATTGGTATCATAAAAGTATAATCATTGAACAAAATACTGTAAAATCAGTAACATTATATTTTGTAATAAAGGAATATAAAATTAAATACTACACAATATACAACCCTTTATCATAATAAAATAGAAATGTGGAATCTAAAATTCTACATTTGATCATATTTAATTAGTTCTAAATAATTTTATAGTCCAAAACCAAGAATTATGATGTTTTCTAGATAAATACTTTCATGTTATATCCATGTAATATGATGCATGAATTGAAAATAATATCAAATGGTCACATTAATCAAATCTTAGAATAAAATGTTTCATACACTATTCACAATGATTATAAAGAACTGGAAACAAAACCAATCAAAAGATGGAGAAAAAGAAGAGAAGAAACCATATCCAATGTGATGAAACTCAGTCACCTACACTGACATCATTCAGGGATGTCTAATCTATATTCTACCCTCAACCCATTAAAATACCCATCACCCATGTTTTAATAAAAAAATTAAAACACATGGATAGAAAATTGGGTGGTATATCAGGAAATAATAACCCAAAGGAAACAATAAATCAACACAGATCGTCAACATTCCAAGGGAATGAAACACCAATACACCAAATCAATGAATGTTTGGTGGATAGACATTGGATTGGGTCTAATGGTTTATGGTTCGGATAGGGTGTAGACATAGATGAATGAGATATACTGGTGGAAGGATTACAATGAGGCAAATCCAAATTAGGGAGGTCTTTTAATTAAGGAAAAATTTCCCTAGAATTTATGATTGTCACAAATTATATATATATATATATATATATATATGAGTGTATATATATAATCTATTTTTTATAAATAATATTATATATTTTTAAATTTTACATATTTTAATTCAAATTATAAAACAATTATTCAAAAATAATATGTTGATAATAAATTATTAATAAATATATTAAATTTGGTAAAATAATTTTTATAATTAATTAATATATTATCATATGATTTCCTAATTCTAAAAAATTTATTTTATATACCTCACTGAGAAAGCACAAGGACAGCCAATAGAATATGGTAGTTTGACACAGGGCACACAACTCACAAATGGCCTCACAGGTGTCATAGTAACCACACTCTTATACTTGTAGATATCATGATTAAAGATGATGGTGGGTTATTGATTTAAATACATGAAAAAAAACCATAGGGTGTTCGATCCTCATTAACTTTTTCTAGTATAAAAAATATGCATACACCATGAAACCATTCAAACATTTGTAAAACAATTTTTACAATTAGTATAATAATACAAAATATTTTATTTTCTAAAAAATATAGGTGGGTATAATAATATCAAAATATATATATATTGGTAAAAAAATATTTGATAAATTAAATTTATACTAAAAACCTAATGAATAGTTATAATTACTGATTTTTATAAAAAAATATATTATCTCTCACTAAATCTTGATTTTTATATGTCTTTATTTGCAGTGAATTGAGTATTCAAGAAGAAGGAAATCTAGAGTAGAGAGATTCATCAAAATATCCCAAGGGAACCCTGTATATTGTTATCACTAGAAGTAATATAAGAAATGTAAATTTAAATAATATTTTAGACTAAAAATTATTCTTTTTTATTCAAATAATGTGATATATATTTTGGTTGAATGATTCGATAAATTGTGTACAAAATATGTGGGGATATCTATTTAAAAAAAATGTAGGGTTTCATGGGTTTAGTAATACAGTTTACTAAAAAAGTGCGCCAATAATGACTCTACTACAAAACACACCTTAGGATTTCAAGGTTTGGTCTCAAGGTCTTCCCAAACCAAGTATTAGTGATGGAAATACCCCTAGATTAGTATATCATATGCCATAATTCCTTGAAATCATTCATTTTTTTCCTCTAACCATCCACTAACTAGGAACCCATTTGAAACTCTCCAAAACAACAAAAAACACTCAGAAATATTTTGAAACTAACCCTACCCTGTGTATTTCATAAAATTAAATAATATAGAAAAAAATTACTATAAATCATGGTTGTTTTAATAAACCAACCATTGGGTTTTACATTGATTGATTGTTCGAGTTTGGTGGTGTCTTCAAAAATTTGATTACATTTTTCTTGTATAATTGTCTCAAGCTCCTAAATATATTTATTAACTATACCCAGATTCTATATTAAATTTACCAAATATAAAAATGTACGCCAGAATATTTTTTCATTCATATCTAGAATATGAATTCGGGCTTGAATAAATGTAGCATCAAGCCCTGATATAACATGATCCCAAATATTCACATGATCTAGGTGGGGAATGTACTTTTTTGTTAAGATATATATAGAAAATAATGAATCGTGATAAATCATATAATTAAATCTAGTTAACAAGAAACATCACTAATGCACTTGAAAATCTAAAATTATATATCATACAATGAAATTAATTTCCCTTTCTTATTGAAATAGTGGTGCCAAAAAATCAGAGGTACTCAAAAGAATAAATGACTTTACACATTAAAAGGTAATTGTCAATGGTGAGAATATATATATAATATTTATAATATATCAGGACTATTTCAAAATGTTTCATGATCATTGATATCTTATACATATTATTGGCCATAACACTTGGTCCAACAAGTATTTTTTCCAAATGTATTTCCCAATAAAGTGGATAACAACATAAATTTACATATAATGCTTCAAATAGAGCCATATATATTTTGTATTGAAAATAATTGTTATATGATCACTCTAAAAGTGGGAAATTATCTTCCCATAACCCACCAAAGTCTATCACACATTCTGAAATCATTTCATCCAATGTATAGGTTTTACAAACTAAATTCCCATCCATCGGTGGAAGGTATATCATGAACATGGTAATTAAGTTCTATATAATTTTTCAAAAGACTGAAAACACCTTGAGGTATATCTTTGGTCATATTCAGAGAAAATCTAAATTGTTTCCCAATATAATTTTACCTCATACCTTACATATATAATTTACAACTCATTTGTTGAATTAGTTTCATAGTTCAGAATGAAGTGTGTCAAATTGTTAACTCAATATACAATCACATAGATAGAATCATGTTTCTAATTCATAATTTTAAAATTGGGGACAATGTATATAATAATTTATTCCCATTTCCATATGTGTATCAAAAATTATTGTAAAATTCTCGGTGTTTGTTGATATTTTTCTTTCACTCATTGTTTTGGAATACTTTTCCAATAATATTTGTCCATCATTCTCTTAATAATTGGACACTAAAATGGTTATTCACAATCATGTATATTCTTTATATACATGGATGGAATTATCACATTGATTGATAATAAGTAACACCTCATGATTTTTGTGTAATTATTTTTATATGGAATTATTTCGAGACCGAAAAAATTGATGGAACGTGATTCTGAGGCCCGGAGATCTTGAAACGAGATTTTAAACATTTTTATAAGGTATGTTCAGAAAACATGGGAGTGGGATTCTATAACTTTTAAACCATTGCTCGGATTAAAAATCTGAGGGAACCATTGAATTAAGAATATCTATATTTACCTAGAAATGACTTAAATTCGACCGGCAAGGGCCGAGTGGAAATGTTGTTTTTTGAACTTTTTGAGAAAAATAATAAAAGAATTTAAAAGAGTTAATTTATATTAATTCTCAAAAATGAGTGGCAGACAGCGATGATGAATGGTAGCGATGAGGCAGCGACGATGCACATTAATGAGGCTCATTAATGTCTTGTTAACTCATAGAGTAATGATGTTTTAATGACACATAACAGTGATGTTGTTTCTTAAGTAAACAGTGTAACAATGCAACGTCACATAATAATGGAAACATTGTGACGTGCTCTTATAGTTTGACGTACTAGGGAAGTATGGATTAAAATTTTTTAGGATTCTCTTGAAATACTTTGAGAGACTTCCACCCCAGCAAAGACGGGCGAACGCTGGTGGAACTTCATCATCTTTGATGCCTTTTGAAGATTGGATCTGGGAAGTGACGTTGTTGTCTCAGTCCCTCAAGGAAGAACACTACAGCATCGGATGTCAAAAGAGGTATCGGTTTTTGATTTAAAGTTCTTCCCCATCCTATTCTAAAAACGGCGAACATAGATCAATTAATGAATAGGTTAATACAAAATTAATGCATTGTGAAGGAGGCTGTTCTATTCCTGGGGTTATTTTTATTCAGGATCCAAATCATGGCATGGAATGATTGAACGGAAACTCCTCAAACCTCCACCATCTTTAAACCTCAAACTCGGAATCCCTAGGCTGACAAAAACAAATATCGAGCACCTCTACATGTGTATTATTGGTTGTTGTACCTTCTAAATTACTGAAAGGCAGGTTTGGGATCCTCGCAGTGAAGAGGGCGCACCTTGGAGGCCATAGATGCTGACGACTCAAAGAACAGACCACTGGAGTGCGTCCGGTGGTCCGCTAAACTCCCTACCAGCGCGCCGACACCGACGGCGTCAGCGGCGGAGGCCGGCCTCACTAGATGCGTAGAGGATGTTGCCCATGCTGGTAATCCATGTTGACCAGGTTTTCACGGCGGCACACTAGAGGATGCGGCACCAGGCGGGGTGCCGCATTTGGGTCGTCCGGACGGCTGGCGAAGCCGTGCTCTATTGAGTGCGGCTAGTGGAAAGGCCATGCACCCACGGGGCCAAGGGGGGAGCCGGACTCGGTAACCAGGCTGTGTCCCGGCTGGTCAGCACCACTAGTTGCACTACGCAACCGGTCCCCAGCAGGCAGACCAAGCCCCCAGCATGCCGGACCCGAGCCCAGCGGGCCGGATCTTGTCGGTGGGTCGGACCCGCACCAAAGGGTCGGACCCGCACCGACGGGTTGGACCCATGCCGGTGAGCCAGACCCGCACCCATTGAGACATAACCACAACATTAGGCCATACCCACACCCCCTTAAGGTTGATTCGGACTTCACTGGGTCACTGGACGACCCGACGGGCTAGACCCTCAGCCAACCGGGCTGGGTCCAACGAGGTCTATGGGGCCTAGACCACTGGTCAGGCCAGACCAGACCGACCTCGACCCGCACCACGTTGGGATGAGTCCATCTAAATGATCTGTGGTATTTGAGACCCATGGTCCGGGTTGGTTGGGTCAGTCTGACCGGGTCGGACCGGGACCCATCGCAATCAACCCCATGGTTACTGAAATGCATGTATCTTGCAAAATGTGAGTTCAATTGACGATCCGTTTGTGGAATTAGGACCATCTCGATGAGTCAGATATTTTATCACACTCTATGGTGACTTTCATGGAAATTCATATGTGATGAAGGTCTTGAAGAGTGGTATTTCCAAGCGCACTACATATAGAACCCTGTGACTGGATAAGAACTAAAGACTACTAACTTTTGGCCCAGTGGGAAGCACATAACTGTGAAATTTCAATCTCATGGTGGGAATCACCTCTCTGTGATTTTTCAGGCCTGTGGTATGAGATTAAGTGGAGTACCTCAGTAGGCCATGACTAGTGGGCGGCACCTCTCTATGACTTTGTAGTCCCATGGTACACGATGGGGAAGAGTACCTAAGAAGTCCAAGGTTTGTGGGAAGTACCTCTTTGTGACTTTGTAGGCCCATTGTACTCACTAGAGGAGGAGTTCCCCATTATTCAAGGTGTTTAACGATGTGACTGATGATGCTACTGTTGCTACCCAAGAATATACCTGGTGTGATTTCTGTTGTGCTTCATGCTTTAATTCGATGATTTTTTTTAGGTCATTCATTTTGGTTTTGGGTTCTGATGTTATTAATATTTTCATAAATTTTTATGTACTCTATTTACTTATTTTCAATGAAAAGTTCATAATTGGTGAGAAAAACTCTGGTTTTAATTTTAAATGTAATTTTTTAGCATTATTTGAATTAATCAAATCGAGTCAGTTTACTATTTTTATAATAACTCTAACCCTACTTATTCCAATTGAATGATTATTTTGTTAGGGTTCCTTACACAAATTACAAAATTTAATTATAAAGTACCATTGTCCAAATCATCCATTTGAAGGGACATATGGACAAGACAAAAATAGTCCAACGAATCTATGAAGAAACTGGATTAGCCAGGATAATGGAATTACTGGGCTCCATCCATAATCCCAAATTTGATGATACTATAGAGTTTGTTCAAGATTATCCAATGGGATCATGGATAAATATTTCAAGGATCAATCCCAAGACCAAGGGCCCCAACTAATTCATTTAAACTCATCCCACAATTCTAGATAGGAATTAAAATTAGTACAGTATTCATGACTTTTCTCATTATCTAAACATCCAATATAGATAATATTTTTCAGTGAGAAATCCAATATATGTGTGGCCAACATTTTTAAAGAAATTTTTCATATTTTAAGGCATATTCCAATTGATAAACCCATTCACATTTTTTCCTTCAAAAAAGTCTGTATTGAAATGGACGAATTATAATTTTTTACTAAACCCACCATAAATTTTTCTCAATAAGTACAAATGACTCCAAATTTTGAGAGTAGACGACAAACATTATTATATACAACTTTTGAGAAATATATATCTTTATATTCAGATATTTTGTTGTCTAAATCATTGATCCAAGTGAAGGGTAGTTTTGGAATGCATATAGTCCACCGCCTTGGGCTATAAATACATTCCCTCTTATCCTTTCAAAATGGTTGGAATTTTAGAATAGAGGAGGATCAATTGGAACATCCAAGTATCTTTAAAATTACTTAGAGGACATTCCAAACTCAATTTTTTACTTGATAGACCCTTCCACATATCTTTGTTTTCATTTACTTTTTTTGCTTTTCTTCATTTGAAATCTCGTAAGTGTTGTTTTTTGTAATTCTATTTTAGTGAAAGTTTCTTATTAATATCCTGTTTTAATCATCCACCCTCTGTTCATAATAATTAATTATTTTAAAATATTTTAAATCAAGTTTAAAACCCTTATCTTCTTTTTCTTCCTCATTCAATCGAAATTCTATTTTTAATTATCATCACCGTCTGTGTGTGTGTGTGTTCGGCGCACAACTCTTTTCTTATCCCATTATTTTTATTATCTTATTAACTCGTAATCATAAAAATAATAAAACTAACATATAATAATCTTAATGGACAAGTAAATATACCATTTAGGTGAGTTAAAATTAAGGTATGTTAAGTGATTGAGGGTATTTTCTCGATGAATATTATTTAATTTAACATTGTGTATGTTAGACTTAACATGTCATGGATTAATTACATATTTTGTTTAACGTATGAATTCCATGGATTATTGGAAGCATAAATACACTACCACAATCAAGTAATGATTGATATTAAAATCCTAGTTAAGTGAACTCTTGGATTAAAGCCTTAACACTTAGGAATTCTAATCAACATCAACTTGTAACAAGGGTATCGATTTAATGCAATAGAAAGCAAGGATCAAGGATATCACAAGCTTAAGTACCTATTGATTAACTCACCCCAATATTTATTAAATTGTTAAATCAATCAATCATTTAAATTAATCTCTCTAAAAAAACCCCTCAATCAAAAAACAATTGACTAAAAGCAATCGACTATTAAAACATATCATCGCTGAGGATTTGACCTGAGTGCTGCTATACACATTAGCAGAGCATCAGAACCTTGAACGATCAATAGGAAAAAATTGATCGCCCTTTAAAATGACATCATTGTCGGGGATGGTTCAATTAAGTGGTTGTTAGTTTCGGGTTTTTTTTAAATAACAAAAATAACAAAATTTTAAAAAAAGAAAAAAACACTGAGAAAAACCCACTTTCTCAAAAAAAATCATAAACGGAAAAAAACCACAAAGAAAAACTCGTCTTCCACTTTCTTCCAAAATATATCTGAATTCCCCGTAGCCTCCCTAAAAATCTCTTAGATTTTTTTGACCATAAAATTGAGCAAACACTTCACCAACATAGGAGGAAAATTAGGGATAATCAAATAATTCAAAAACATGTCCTTATCCAACCAATTAAATTAGATATGGCCAATCCTAGGGAACAAACACTTAAAGAACTTGTTTCCCCCGATATGAATTACCATCCCCTTGGTATTAAATATCCAAACATAGTGGTTTACTTTGAACTCAATTTGGCTTTTATTCGTCTTCTCCCTCATTTCCACGGGCTAGTCGGTGAGGATACACATGTCCACCTTAAAGAGTTCTAAGTGGTGTGCTCTACCATGAAGCCTCAAGGGGTTTTTGAGTAACAAATCAAACATAGATCATTCCCCTTCTTCTTAGCTGACACTTCTATGTCATGGTTCTACTACCTCCCTCTTGGTTCCATAACCACATGGAATGACATGAAGCAACTCTTCTTAAATAAATTCTTTCCTATTTCTCGTACTAATTCTATCTGAAAGAAAATGAGTGTTATACGTCAATTCCAAAATCAATCACTCCATGAGTATTGGTAGTGGCTCAAAAATCTTGTGGAAACCTATCCACATCACTAAATCCCTGACCATCTCTTGATCCAATACTTCTATTAGGGGTTGTTGTCTATAGATAGAACTTTCATTGATGCCACAAGTGTCGGTTGTCTTGTTGATAAAACTATTTTAGATGCAAGATATCTCATAATAAACATGGATAAAAACACACAACAATTCCATACTCGAGAACATTCTCAAGTAAAACAATCCCAAGAGAATCAATATGTATTGACCAATAAGATGACTGAGTGGATGAGTGAACTTAAAAGTCTTTTGAGATAACTATTTGTGGCGGCCAAAGCCCCAACCTCATCCTCACAAAAATCTATGTTCCCTGGACCTTTCAATATTTGTGGAATTTTTATCTCTCCATCTCATCCAACTAATACATGTCCACAACATCATCTGATTCATCGGTACCAATGGAGATCAATGTAGCATATTCTCTGAGGAACACCAACCCTCACCAATTAGGTCAGTTCAATAAAAATTTCAACTACAGAGACCCAACCTTTTCAAACATTACTATTAAATAATTTTAAAGATGAACAACATAACATTATTACACATATAGGATCTAAAGGCTTAGTGTCTTGTGAAATGTAGGACCATATAAAACAATTACAAAATCAAGTAGAAACATTTATTTAATTCCTTCTTCTCTAGCTTCTTATTGGCACGTGACCTCTCCTTAGTACATGTAGTCACCTGAGGATATACATCAAAAGGGGTGATCTAAAAGCCCGGTAAGAGGATATATAAGAACAATATAACAATGGGTGAGCATAACCATAACATAGGGAAAGGATCATGAACATGAGAGAAAGCTTTAATTAGAGACTTGAAATGTGCCAATGCATAAAAATGAAACATCATGTCTTAGTGTTTAACTACCACACATACTTATGAACAAAGATAGAATCTTTTTCACACATAATTTCACATTAAATCATGATATTCATCACTTTACCCAATTCAATGGATCACTTTACAATTTTGGGTGCACCCGTCGCATTCATATTGTGCTATATAATTCCGGGCACACCCGTCACATCATAACATTATCATTTATCATTCATGCCACAATGAACATATATCAAGAATGAATATAACTAACCCAAGAAAAGGAATGGGTTTTATCTCATAATAACACATTTATAAACATTGGGTTCCCAAAATAGAGAGGGAATAACATACAAGTTACAAGAACAGTCAACCTTGAATGAGAAGTAAAAGGTGTGTTCTCAAAAGAAGAGTTCTTTTGGAAAATATTTTGTTTGACATAAACACCAGTTAAAAACATTTATATCCTAAAAATAAAATAAAATAATTAAAAAATTATTTTTAAGGAGTAACCATAACAAAAAGGAGTGAAAGAGGGAGAACCCAAAGGATGAAAGTTGGGTTCGATAATTTCCCCTTACCTTGTATCTGAATTCTTCCTTATCTTTAATGTCCTATATAACCACACTAGATTCATTAATTAACAATTAAAGAACCTGTTTTTCATTAATATGGTTCATTATTGTTTCATTAAGTTATTTTATGTGCCTTTGGGTGAGTTATAGAGTTTAAAAACATTGTTCGTGAAGGTTTTTTTTATGGTTTTCTTGAGTGGTTCACTTGTATTCTTAAATGAAAGTTCATGTAGAACATGGGTAAACATCCATAACTGATATTAAATTTTATTAATGATATTAAATTAGTTTAATTATATTATAATTAATTATGTTATATACCATGTGGATGAATCATTAGATAGGAATTTAATGATGATCGTTTGGGTTAATTTGGGCGGTTTTTCGACCACAATGAACTTGTTTTGTTTAATAATTTAGTAATATGTGCATAAGTTAGTTCCAGAACATGAAATAGGACATAATACAAATATAATATTCTGTTTCAACCATAAAAATGGTTTCATTACCATATCTAAAGGTACAAGTGGAAAAATGAAACGTGTCGTTCTCGAAGGTGGTAGATTAACACCTCACAAACAACGTTTTAATTTATAAAATAAAAGGAAGAGAATAAGGGGGTTTGATGGTATAATATCCCCTTATTTTCATAATATTAGATTATATGAGAGTTACCATACCATTTTTACAAATATAGGTGGGTATAGAATAAGAAAAGAACGTGAAATTGAAAGGAATTTAAAGGAAAAGAAGGAGAGAAATTACCTCTTGAAACCTCCTCTTGAGATCCTAATTAAGGGGCATAAGCTTGGTCTTTTGATGAGACCAGAAGATTTTAGATGTGTAGGAGGGGCTAGGATAGAGTCTTGGGAAGATTTTAGACAAGACTTGAAGCTTGAGAGGGTTGAGGAAATGAGGGTGTGAAGGGCGGTTTTTATAGCAGAGCGGAGATGGGTTTTCTTAATATAAAATTCATTAATTTATTATTTCTCCACAAGACAAGTAATAGTGAATCTTCCATGACCAAGAATAGTAATTTTATAATTTAATATCTAACCAAGTGGGCTTACATCATCATAACATCATACATGACTCTATAATTAACTTATTTAGATTATTTTTAAAATTATGGTATTTCACTATTCATCAAAAATTCAAGTATTTCAGAAAAATATAAAAATTTAACCAAAACCATTTTTTGAGCTGTATAATACAAAAATTAAGTCCATTTTTCAAAAATAATTTTTTAAATATGATTAATTTAATATTTAATTAAAATCATAATATACTTGAAAAATAAAATTTTGAAAATTAAAACTGGTTTTATAATGATTTCAAAAATTACATAGGGTTTTATAAAATTATCTAAAAACTAGAAGACATATATTTGTTAATTTATGAACACATTTTAAGAAAATACATTTTCTTTTAAAAAAATTAATTATTTATTTATGACTTACAAAAATACCACAATGTTTACTATGGTCAAATTGTCACTTTCTAAGATGCCTAAATTTTATTTAATTATTCATGGGTAAGGTTACTCTTATTCTAGATAATTTACTATTCATAAGGGTCGTACTACTATTCATAAGGGTAGGTTATTATTCATAAGGGTAGGTTACTATTCACCAAAAAATATGTTTTTCTTTTTGGACCCAAAAGTCATCTTGAACACAACCTTGTATGTCGGATTTTTGAAATTCTAAATACAGAAGTGAAAAAATTATGTATAAAGATCACTTAGCTATTAGTAGTTCATTATGTTTTGTTTTCATGTGATTTTATGAAATTTTTATAAGAATGGAATTTCCATTGAAAAACTTTGGGTTGTTACATTCTTCCACCCTTATGAAATTTTGCCACCGAAATTTTACTTTACGCAAACAGGTGAGGGTACTTCTCCTTCATTGCCTCCTCTGGTTCCCAATTAGCTTCTTCAAACTTATGGTTCCTCCACAACACTTTGACAAGGTGGGTTGTCTTGTTTTGTAAAACCTTATTTCTCCGGTCCAGAATCTCTACTGGATGCTCTACAAAAGAGAGATCATCTTCTAGTAGTACCACCTTTGAGTTTAGTACATGTGAGGGATCAGGTATATACTTCCTCACAAGTGATACGTGAAAAACATCATGAACATGAGCCATATTCGATGGAAGTGTAAGACGATAGGCCATGACTCCTATATGGTCAAGGATTTCAAAGGGGACAATGTACCTTGGGATTAGCTTCCCTTTCTTCCCAAATCGCATGACTCTCTTCCATGGTGATATTCGAATGAATACTTTATCCCCAATGTCGAACTCTAGGTCTCTTCGACAATTTTTAGCATTGCTCTTTTGCCAACACTGATAAACTTTTATGTGTTTCTATATGAATTGAACCTTCTCTGTCATCTCTTGCACAAGATCAGGTCCGTGTAGCTTTCGTTCTCCAACATCATCCCAACAGGTTGGAGTTCTACATAGCTTTCCATATAGAGCTTCATATAGATCTATCTGAATACTCGAGTGGAAGCTATTGTTGTATGAGAACTCAACCAATGGGAGATGATGATCCCTTCCACATTTTAAATTATAAATTGTATGCTCTTATCATATCATCAAGTGTCTAAATAGTCTATTCAGATTGGCCATCGGTTTGGGGAAGATAGGACTTGTTGAAATTTAATTCAGTACTCAAATCATGTTGAAGGATCCTCCAGAATCTAGATGTGATCCTTGGATCGCGGTCAGAGACAATTGAGAGTGGAACTCCATGGAGTCTCACCACTTCCTTCACATGTATCTTTTCAAGTTGTTCAAGTGAGAGATCTTCCCAAATAGCGATAAAATGGGCAGTCTTGGTGAGTTGATCAACCATAACCCATATCTCATTATTTCCCTTCGATGTCTTCAGGAGACCCGTGACAAAGTCCATAGTAACATTATCCGATTTACATATGGGTATAGGCAATGGATGCATCAAACCTTTGGACCTTTGTCCCTCTACTTTAACTTTATGACATACCAAGCACCTTGAGATATATTCTGTAATCTCCTTCTTCATGTAATCCCACCAGAAGTGTTCTCATAGATCATGATATATCTTGGTACTCCCATGATGGGTAGATAATGTTGAGCTATTTTCATTATCCAATAGCTCTTTCTTTATCCTGGGTGATGAAGGCACAAAAATCTTCATTTCAAACTGAATCACACCATCATAGTCGATATGGAACTCTTGCATCTTCCCTTCTTTTAATGCATTCACCCTCTTTTGTATCTCCACATCATCCCTTTGTACTTCCACAATATTCTCTTGGATGGATGTTTACACAATAATTTGGGAAAGGTAGGATATATCCCATGCCCTTATGATTTCTAAATTCATCATTTGCATATCCAAGAAGATAGGGTCTTCCTCAATCCATATCATGGATAGAATAGTATGTTATTTTTTTCTTAGAGTAATAGCTACCTTGTTTGCCTTTCTAGGATGATAGTGAATAAAGCAATCATAATCCTTGATTAGCTCTAACCATCTCCTTTGACTCATGTTGAGATCCTTTTGTGTGAATATATACTTTAGGATCTTGTGGTTAGTGTATATGTAACACTTCTTTCCATAAAGGTAGTGTCGTCAGATTTTCAAGGCAAAAATCACGGCTGCCAGCTCTATATCATGTGCCGGGTAGTTCTGGTCATGTATCTTCAACTATCGTGAGACATAGGCTATCACATTGTCATTTTTCATGAGTACACAACCCAAGACTTTCTTTGTGGCATCACAGTATATCAAAAAACTTTATCCACTTTTCGGTAGTGTGAGTACAGGTGCAGTGATCAGCCTTCTCTTTAGCTCCTTGAAGCTTCCCTCACATTCTTCCGTCCAGACATACTTTACCCCTTTCCTTGTTAACATAGTTAACGGGCTTGACATTCATGAGAAGTTTCTCACAAAACATTGGTAGTACCCAGCTAATCCAAGAAAACTATAGATTTCGGTGACACTAAAGGGCCTAGGACATTCCTCAATCGCCTTTGTTTTTTAAGGATCCATAGAAATTCCCTCACTTGTGATCACATTTCCCAAGAAAGTGACTCGCTTCATCCAAAAGTCACACTTGATGAATTTGGAATACAAATTATCCTTTCTCAATGTCACCAACACAAGTCTTATATGTTCTTTATGTTCCTCATTTCTCCTGTAGTATATGAGAATATCATCAATAAACACTACCACAAATTTGTCAATGTAATGTCTAAAGACTATATTCATCAAATCCACGAAGATTGTAGGGGAATTAGTAAGTTTGAAGGGAATCAACAGAAACTCATAGTTCTCATACCTTGTACAGAAGTCACTCTTCTGAATATCCTCTTTCTTCACCTTTAGTTGATGATATCCAGAATTAAGATCCACCTTTGAGAAGTATTGATCTCCTCTTAACTGATCAAACAAGTCATCCATCCTTGGAAGATGATACTTGTTATTTATGGTGATATTGTTGATTTCCCGATAATTGATACACAGCCACATTGTTCCATCCTTCTTCTTTACAAAGAGCACTGGTGCACCCCCAAGGTGATGCACTAGGGCGTATGAACCCTTTTTCCAGATGATCTTGCAGCTGCTTCTTTAACTCCTCCAGTTCGATAGGATCCATCCTATATGAACACTTTTAGATAGGAGTAACTCCTAGTATGGGTTCAATTGAGAAATCTACCTCATAATTAAGGGGAATTATAGGTAACTCTTCAGGAAATACATCACTGTATTCGCTCATGATGGGAATTTCTGCAAGGTTGGAACTTTCCTTTGACCTGACCATTTGGGAGAGGTATGCTTTTTCATAGGGAATCAACACCCACACCATGGAAGGATTTTTCAAAGGAGATTCATGCTCATCCTTGAATTTTTAGAGGAGGATGGGATGGTTTGGAATATGAAAATATATTTCCTTTTCCATATGGTGGATATGTGATCTATATAATAAGAGCCAATCCACTCCCATTATAATGTCGAATTCCACCAAGGTAAGAATTACAAGATTTTCTAGAAGAATCTTCCCACATAGGCCAACAGGAGAAGAGTCAAACACTTGGGTTTCAATTATTTCACAACATGGTGTTTTTATATATATCTCTACTTCAAGGATTCGGGGCTTTGATTCTATAGTTATATCAAACATGCAGGATATAAATTAATGCATAGAACCAGAATCAAATAAAACTTTTTCCATTATTGAGTGAATATGAAGTGTACCTTGTATGAATTCATTATATTGCTCCACTTCTGAAATAGTGACGGCATAATCCTTCCCTTGTTCTTTTGGCTTTGGTGGATGCTGATGTTGATTACCCTCGAGAACTCGAGGTTTGGTGCATAGTCTTGTCTAGTGCCCTAGCTCCCTACAGTTGTAGCATTGAACCATGGGTGGTTCTTTCCTTTATTTGGCTACACTATTCTTCCTTTTCATGTCTTTTTGACACTCTTTAGCATGGTTTCCTTCTTTCCAACACTTTAATCACTTCCTCATCCCTTTGAGGCAGTTACAATGGTGCAACTTCCCATATTTTTGGCATGTGGGTCATTGAGTTTTCTTCCCACCTTTTTCATTAGATCCACCATCTTGAAACTCCATCTTTCATTTCTTATCACCATAGTCATGGGACCATTATCCAAACTCCATCTCCACTTTGAGAGAACATCACACAACATCTTCATAACTCCCAAATCCTCGAATTTTAAGAACCTATCGAAGGTTTGGTTTTAATCCAATAAAGAATATATCAATTTTTCTATCACTGTTGATAAAAAAACTGAAGTGTACCATGAAATCCTTGTGAAATTTGCTTTGTAGGTTATGACAGATTATTTTTATTTTTTTCTTAATCTCTATGAATTCTCTCTCCATCTTCATGCGAATAGTTATTGGGAAATACTTGTTAAGAAACATTATCTTAAAGTTATCCCATTTCATCTCTTCAATTTCCTCCCATGGATTGGTGTTCTTAATCAAAGCCCACCATTAATCAGCCTCTACATCTAGACGATAAACAGCTAGAGTCACCTTCTCTATCTCAGAATAGTGAAGCGCAGAAAATGTTTTTCTCCATGTAGTTGACCCACTGTTCCACAATTAGAAGATCGGAAGATCCACTAAACGTCGGTGTTCGTTGCCGCATAAAACATTTGATAGCCAATTACTCTCTCTTTGGTGAAGGAGTCAGTTCCCCATTAGTATGGTTATTTTTCATAACATGAGATAGTTGGGTAAGAATCTCCATGAAGTTCTAAACTCCACCTCCCAAATCATTGGGGATGTCATTCGGGCAATCATTGCATTGGCCCTCGCACAAGTTGTTGGCCTGGTTTCTCCTGGTTCCCACAATTTTCTAAAATAGAGAAGGTTAGAACAAAACATAAGTCAAAAATTCATGAATAACTTATTCATTTGTACAATTTATACTAAAATAATAACATTTGGCATCCCTATGTAAATATTCTTGTGTGCATATTTGTACTTAGTCTCATGCTAGAGGTTTTCTCTAGGGTTCACTAATCCTAATTCCAAAATTTACTAAACCTTACCTCTGATACCAACTATAGAGACCAAATATTTTAAAAAAGTACTTTTAAATAATTTTAAAGATAAAAAAAATAATATTATTACACATATAGGATCCAAAGGTTTAGTGTCTTGGGAAAACTAGGACCATACAGAACAATTACAACATCAAGCACAAACATTTATTTAATTACATCTTCTCTAGCTTCTTATTTGAACTTGACCTCTAGTTAGTACATGTAGTCACGTGAGGATATAAATAAAAATGTGTGATCTAAAATCCTATTAAGAGGATATATAAGAAAAATATAACAATGGGTGAGCATAACCATAACTTAGGCAAAGGATCATGAACATGAGAGGAAGCTTTAATAAGAGACTTGAAATGTGGAAATGCATAAAAATGAAATATCATACCTTAGTGGTTAACTACCACACATACTTGTTAAAAAATATGTAATCTTGTTCACACATAATTTAAAATTAACTCATGAGATTCATCACTTTACCCAATTCATTGGAGCATTGTATAATTCTGGGTGCACCCGTATCATTCATATTACGCTATATAATTCTGGGAGCACCCGTCACATCATAACATTATCATTTATCATGAATGAAACAATGAAAATGTATCAAAAATGAACATAACTAACCCATGAAAAGGAATGGGTTTCATCTCATAAGAACACATTCATAAACATTGTGTTCCTAAAAAAATAGAAAATAACATACATGTTACAAGAACTGTCAACCATGAATGAGAAGTAAATAGTGTGTTCTCAAAAGAAGAGTTCTTTTGGAAATCATTTTTTTTTGACATAAACACCAGTGAAAAACATTTATATACTATAAAATAAAATAAAATGATGAAAAAATGATTTTTAAGGAGTAACCATATAAAAAATAAGTGAAAGAGGGAGATCACAAAGGATGAAATTGGGGTTTGAGAATTTCCCCTACCTTGTATCAAAATTCATCCTTCTCTTTAATGTCCTATATAACCACATTAGATTCATTAATTAAAAATTCTATAAAATTTTGTTCATTAATATGGTTCATTATGTTTTCATTAACTTATTTTATGTGCCTTTGTATGAGTTATAGAGTTCAAAAACATTGTTCGGGAAGGTTTGTTTTCACGGTTTTCTTGAGTGGTTCACTTATATTCTTAAATGAAAGTTCGTATAGAACATGGGTAAACATACAAAACTGATATTACATGTTATTAATGAAAATAAAATATTTTTAATGATCTTATAACGAATTATGTTATATACCATGTGGATGAATCATTAGATAGGAATTTATTGATGATCGTTTGGGTTAATTTGAGCAGTTTTTCGACCACAACGAACTTGTTTTGTTTACTCATTTAGTAATGTGTGCATAAGTAAGTTCCAGAACATAAAATAGGAAATAATACATATATAATATTCTTGTTTAACCATAAAAATTTTTTCATGACCAAATATGAAGGTAGAAATGGAAAAATAAAATGTTTCATTCTCGAAGGTGATAGATTAACACCTCACGAACAACGTTTTCTTTTAAGAAATAAAAGGAAGAGGAGAAGGGTTTGTATGGTATAATATCCCATTAGAGAGTTAAAATTATAGTATATGTGAGTTATCATACCATTTGAACAAATATAGGTGTGGATATAATAAGAAAAGAACTTGAAATTTAAACGAATTTAAAGGAAAAGAAGGATAGAAATTACCTCTTGAATCATCCTCTTGAGATCCTCCTTAAGGGGCCTAAGATTGGTCTTTTGATGAGACCAAAATATTTTTGATGTGGGGGAGGGGATATGAAATATTATTGGGTAGATTTTAGACAAGTCTTGAAGCTTGATAAGTGTGAGGAAATGAGGGTGTGAAGGGTGGTTTTTATAGTGGAGGGGAGAGGGGTTTTCTTAATATAAAATTCATTAATTTATTATTTCTCCACAATACAAGGAATTGTGAGTATTCCATGACCAAGAATAGTAATTTTATAATTTAATCTCGAACCAAGTGGTATTTCATGATCATAACATCATACATGACTCTATAATTAACTTATTTAGTTTATTTTGTAAATTAGGGTATTTCACTATTCATCAAAAATTCAAGTATTTCAGAAAAATCCCAAAATTTCACCCCAACCATTTTTTGATGTTTAGAATTCAAAAATGAAGTTTATTTTCAAAAAAAATATGATTAATTTAATATTTAATTAAAATCATAATTTACTTGAAAAATAATGTTTTTAAAATTAAAATTGATTTTATAATGCTTCCAAAAATTACATAGGGTCTTATAAAAATACCTAAAAACTAGAAGAGATAGATTTTTTAATTTATTAACACATTTTAAGAAAATAAATTTTCTTTTAAATTAATTATTTATTTAGTTATGACTTACAAAATACCAAAACATTTACTATGGTAAAATTGTCACTTTCTAAGATGCCTAAATTTTATTTAATTATTCATGGGTGAGGTTAATCTTATTTTGGGCGAATTAATATTCATAAGAGTCATACTACTATTCATAAGGGTAGTTTATTATTCATAAGGGTTGGTTACTATTCACTGAAAATTATTTTCTCCTTATTGGACCCCAAAAATCATATTGAACACAACTGTGTATATCGGATTTTTGAAATTCCAAACACAGAAGTGAAAAACTTATGTTTAAAGGTCATTTAGCACTTAGTAGTTCATTATGTTGTTTTTTCATGTGATTTTATGACATTTTTATAAGAAAATAATTTCCATTGAAAAACTTTGGGTCGTTACATTAACCAACCTCACTCTAATCCCTTCTCTTATACCTTCAACCAAGGCTTGAGGTATGGGAATCCCATTTCACATCCCCCTCAATTCCCACCTCAAAACCCAAACCAATTCCAATATGGTCATGGTGGTGGTAACTTCCATCAACATTATCCTTTTTTTCCTCATCCTCAAAGGAACAATCTGCCTCCGAGATTCCACTATCCTAGTTTGCCTTCCCAATTCCCAAACCAATACAATCGCTTTCCCAAAAACTAAAATCAAGGTAATCCCAATCTAGGACAAGTCTCTTCTTCAAAAAACCATCTAAAAGTGTAGTAGAAGATCTTTTCTCTTTCACTCATTCTAGCCTCAAAAACACTGAAACCCAAATTGGTCAACTTGCATCCCACCTGAGCCAGCAACAACCATCAAATTCCTCCCAAATCCAAGCTCAACCATTACCCTACTCCAAGGGTAATATAATTGAAATTACACATAGATAAGGGAAGAAAATTTCTATTCCTCAAGATAAGTCTTCCAAACTCCCTTTGAATGTTGGCCAAGAAAATCAAAATAAACATAAACATGAATAGGAACATGAATCTATTACCTAACCTCCTTCCATTCCACTTTGGAATCCAATTCCATTTCTTCAAGTTCTTTCTAAAGCACAGAAGTCCTTTGAACCCGATCCTAAAATGCTTGACATGTTTAGATGTGTAGAATTAAACATACCCCTCTAATATTCCTTAAAACAAATCCCTATGTATTCCAAGTTTTATAAGTAAGTGTGCACCCATAATAGGAATCTAAGGTCCTTCGAAAATGTTTCCACCCAAAAGATTATTCCCATAAAGTAAAGAGATCCTGGGACCTTTACAATTCCATTCCAAATTGAAAGTTCCATCTTCTATGATTCACTCATAAACCTAGGAGCCTCAATTAATTCCATTTCCAAATCCATATGCTATAACCTTGGTCTTGGTCCCTTACATCCAACGGGTCTAGTTGGGATGTTGAGTTTAGTTTTGAATTAGTACCTCATTAATTTCCAATTTATAATCCCCCTTATAGAATGGATGAAGTTGAATGTATATAATTAAAAGAACAATTTTTAGGGTAATTAGTTAAAGGTTTCATTCAACCTAATACTTCACCATATAGGTGATCCTATTTTGTCTGTAAAAAATAATTATGGTAAAATGAGACTTTTTATTAATTATATATCCATTAATAACATAACTATTGTGAATAAATATCCATGGAATCATATCAATTATTTTTTTCATTAACTCTAGAGAGCTCAAAATTTTTTGAAGTTTGACCTGAGGTTAGGTAACCATCAATTAAATGTGATTGAAGGAGACATTATGAAGACTCTTTTTCAAACTAGATATTGGAACGATGAGTTTTTAGTTATGATGTTTGGATTATCTAAGGATTCTGATGTATTTATGGACCATATAAATAAAAGTTTTCATGATTTCATAGATATATTTGTGGTGGTGTTTATTGATGAAGTTTTGGTATAATATAAAAGTTATTAGGAACATTAAATAATCCTGGGTATTGTTTTGAAAAACTAGAAAAACTATTTTGAAAATTTAGAATGGGTGAATTTTGGTTGCCAAAAATTTCATTCCTTGGAAATACGGTTTCTAAATATGACATAACAGTAGACCCTGCTAAAATAAAAGTCATTAAAGAATGTCCATGAATAAAAAATGACATTGATATATATAGTTTTCGTGGATTATATGGTTATTATAGGTTCTTTTCTGAATAATTTTCTCAACTATTTATCCCACTGACTAAGTTAACTAGAAAATGATTTATGACTATCTAGGAAAAATAATTTGATGATTGTTTTCAGTAGTTGAAAAGAAGATTGGTGAATTCTTTAGTTTTGTCACTACCTTCCATAAATGGATAATTTTCCATCTACAGTTATTTTTCATTGAATGAACTTGGTTGCATCCTATTACAGAAGGATTTGTTAATTTCTTATGCTTCATGTTAGTTGAAACATCATTAATTAAATTACCCTTCACATGATTTGGAATTAACTAAAGTTATTTTTTCTTTTAAAAATCATTGAATAATTTGGATGGATTAAATTTTCAAATATTTACTAGTCAAAAAAATTATGTATATATTCACTGAGAAATAATTGATCATAATACAAAGAATATGGATAGAAATAATCAAGGATTATGAATGCACCATTCATTACCATACTGGAAAATAAAACAAGGAGGAAGATACTTTGAGTTGATGATTTAATTATATATTGACCATGTTACCTTTGGAACATGTCCTATTGTTTAATTATTTGAGGAATTTTATTATAAAAGTTCTGCATTCATGGAGCTACTCTATGTTGTTTCAAGTTTCAGAAATGTCAACATTGTCAGAAAGAATTAAGAAATATCTAAAGAGTATCAATATTTGTAAGGAAGTGTGGAATCCATTAAGAAAGGTATGTTTTCTGATTTTAATAATGTTGAGAAATGTATTTTATGGTGTGTAAAAATAATACATGTGAATTGTGATTCCTATCTGAAGAGAGGTTTATTGAGTAAAGATAATAGTTCTATATTTTTCATTCATTTGGTTAACACCAGGATCTTAAATGACCTTAGAGATTATTATGTGTGGGATACAATGAAAATAGATATTATTGACTTCACCATGAATTGTTTGACTTGTCATCGTGTTAAATTATAATTAAAGTTACTTAAGGAAATTCTTCAACCTTTTCCAACTCCAAAGTGGAAATGGGAAAATATATCAATGGATTTATTCGACAAGAATATTTTTTATTATTATCACCACCACCTTAAATTTTTATTAAACCGTGATGATATAAAATCCATGTTATGTTTTATAGAATGGTATGTTTTTAAAATAAGTTATTTACCTACAAACTTATCTACTTCCATCAAATGGGTTGTGAAATTATCAATCGTGTGTACGGAAGACTGTCACCTCATGAACCAATGTCATTTGTTTTCCATTACTAACTTTCAATGTTTTGTATAATGAAAGATATAAATTATATATATGATATTTATAAATTAATTATTCCTCTATGTTAATTATATCATATATTCTATTTTTTACAATCGATTCTATAAGGGATACGATAATGTCAGGCTAGTATATGGAAGACTGTCGCCTCATGAAGCAATGTGATTCTTCTTTCCCGAAATATTTATATGTAATATATTATGTTTAAAATTAATTCATATATGTTATATAAATTACTAGATTATGATATTTATGAAACATTTATCATTATTTAAAGATAATATTTAACATTTTATTTCTTTCCTTTTCAGTCACATAAGGATGATAACATCTCTCGTGTACGTGTGGACTACTACCTTCATAAAGTGATATTATTCTCTTTTCATCACCACACCAAATGGATGATATATATATATATATATGTATAAAATATGGTATGCATGATATTATTATCATTATTAAATGATAATATATTATTGACTTTATTTCCATAATTATCGTTGAAAATGGAAACGTTTCTCAGGAACACAGAAGACCTACTATCTCCCTGGCCATAACGTAAATAATTTTCCATAACCCTATTTCATGATTGATTTAAATAATATAATTTATGTATAAATATGATAAATATGAAATTATTATTATAGATATGATATAACTAAATAATATGTGAAAGAAATGGATCTTTCATGATAAAACATACATGATAAAATAGTCATAGAACCATTTAGCGATTTATTTATGTACTCATTTATTCATTTATTCATTTATTAATTTATTTATTTATTTATTTATTTATTTATTCATTTATTCATTTACTTATTTATTTATTTATTTATTATTTATTATTTATTATTTATTACCATGTTCATACCCATCATCATGCAGAAGTCCATTTCCATGCACATGTCCATACCATATATAGAAATTCTCTATTGGGTGAGATTTAAACCCCTTACCTCTTCCTTATTCTCCGAAGACATTACCACTCTAGCAGGATCTTCATGTGGTCAATAAATCGAATTTAATAAACTTATACATATATATATTAATTGAAAAAACAAGTAATACATAACAAATAGATACACAGTAAAGAATTATTAATCAATAATTATTAATCAATAATTAATAATTAACAATTAATGACGTATAATATATAATATATAATATATAACATATAATATATAACATATAATATATAAGACATAATATATAATACATTATATATAATATATAATATATAATATATATTATGTCTTATGTCTTATGTCTTATATATTATCTCTTATATATTATATATTGTATATTATATATTGCATAATATTTAATATATAATAAAAAATACATAATATGAAATATATGATAGATAATATATAATATATAATATATAATATATAATATATAATATATAATATATAATATATAATATATAATACATTATATATAATACATAATATATAATACATAATATATAATATATAACATATAACATATAATATATAAGTAATGTATAAATAATAATTTAATTGAAAAATAATTTATATATGATGAATAAATAACAAATTAATAATAAATTAATACATAATAGTTAAATAAAAAAATTATAAAAAAATTAAAAATTAAAAATTAAAAATTATAAATTATAAATAATAAATAGTTAATAATAAATAATTAATAATAACTAATAATTGATCATTGATCATTAAGAATTAAGAACTAAGAATTACGAATTCATATTTAAAAATATATAAATTATTAATAAATTATTCGTAAATAAATAATTAATAATTAATAAATAATGAATATTGAATTAAAAAAATAATAAATTAATATTTATTAAATTAAAAATAAATTAATAAATAATAAATAATGAATAATAAATGAATAATAAATAAATAGGTAATTAATAATTAATAATAACTGATAATTAATAATTGATAATTATTAAATTAATAATTATTAAATAATAATCAATATTTAATATTTAATATTCAATATTCAATATTAAATTTTTAATAAATATGTAATAAAAAATCAATAATTAATCAATAAATAATAGATAAATAGATAATAAATGAATAATAAACTAATAATAAATTAATATTTAGTAAATTAAAAATAAATTAATAAATTCTAAATAGTAAATAATAAATTCTAAATTCTAAATTCTAAATTCTAAATTCTATATTCTTAATAATAAATAAATACATACATAAATAAATAAATAGATAAATAACTAATTAATAATTAATAATTAATAATAACTAATAACTAATAATTAATAATTGATAATTAAAAATTAATAATTCTTAATTAATAGTTAATATCTAATATCTAATATTTAAAATTCAATTTTTAATATTTAATAAATATTTAATAAATAAATAATTAATTAATTAATTAATTAATAATTATTTAATAAATATTGAACAACGAATAAATAAATAAATAAATGATAAATGAATAATAAAGTAATAATTAATAATTAATAATTAATTAATTATTTAATTAAAAATAAATTAATAATTAATGTGTACATAATAACTAAAGAATAAAGAAATAATAAATAGTAGATAAATAAATAATAATTAATAAATGAATATATAATAATTAACAAATTAATAAATCATAAAACGTTAAGAACCTCTAAAACCCCAAAAGACATTAAAATGACCCTAGAATATGATCTGAGACTCATTTTTTCATGGCAGAACAAGTCCAATAAAATATCATGAAATGAGCTTCAATATGATATGTGGTACATGCCAAATGGGCACCTGGATCAAAAGTTACAACCGTTTGAATTTTAAGAAATCAGTGTCTACAACTAAAACCTCTGTTTCGGAGGCCTTCGTGGTATTTCGGGAGAAATAAAAAGTAGTAAAATATTCACAAAGTTAGTACCAAACTTAAGAGGCATAGAGCTCATCGTAGGCTTCAATTTGATATGTGGTAGAGCCAAAACGGACACTCAGATTAAAAGTTGTGGCCATTTGAAATTTGAGTTCGATTTTCGACTTTTGAATTTCGAATATATTTTTTTCCTTTGATTATCACATGATTTAATTCTCACTTGGTTTTTTCATATTTGATAAAATTCTATTTGACTGGTTGTGGAGCTGAAATGGACTCTCGAATCAGAAGTTATGGTCATTTGATGTCGAAGTATGTTCTTCTACTTATTGATGATTCCTTTTCAGATTAAAAATATTATTAACTAATAATTATAAATATTAATTAATTGACACATTATAAATATTTAAAATTATAAATAATAAACTATATTTTTTTGTAAATAATAAATATTAAATAATTAATAATTAATAAATATTTTCTTAAAATTTTCTTAAATATTGGGGCGGTTTAGAAAAAACCGCAACTATTTCACGGGGTTTTTTTTTTAAACTACGGCTACAAATTGAAAAAAAATTGAAGATATTTTAAAAAAATTATAAAAAAAATTTTAAAAAAATAGATGCGGTTTTTTTGTGGCAGTTTTAAAAACCACAATTAAATTTTCGATCAAAAAATATTTAGCGGCGATTTTTAAAACCACTATGAAAAAAAAACCTCAAAAACACTATTTTCTTACAATGAGAGGGTGATAAGATGTTATAAAAGGATCATATGTGATATTATAAATATTAATAATGCCCTTGAGTAATTTAATTACATGTTTAAAACCACTATTCAGGAGTTTAAATAACATTCATTCAAAATGAACTATGAGGTAAAGGATTTCTCAACACAATTTATATTCATTATGTTAATCTTTTAATTTGGTGATTGTAATTTTATGATTATGTGTATAATGAATTTCTATTACCCTAATTTGAATTTTAAAAAAATATTTGTATTTTTATTTGAAACACAGAATCAGTTAATTGATTAATTATCATCTCAACATTACGATCATTATATTGGTTTATTTCACAATATCATTTTGAACGATATTATTTACTCTTTAATTTTAATTGAAGGCAATTATTAGAAATTTTGATAATAAACATATTAAATTTTCTTCTAATATTTTTAATAAATATATTTTCCTGTAATAGTTCCATTTTTCAACTGTATTTTCCTGAAATTAATTGATAAAATGTTTTTAAGAAAAATCCAACTTCATTTATATCTTCGGTTAGAAATAATTTTTCTTCCAAAACCATGTCATCCAAAAAAATCAAAAATGTTTTTAAACGTTCTAATATTATTTATTAAAGCCATTATCACTCAATATTTTAAAAAATTCAAAGTAATCTTATGCCATATTAAAAACATTTTCGGTTTGGCATTAACTAATAATTTGAAAACAACATTCTGGTCATTTTCTACATGAGGAACATTCCTACTATTTTTACAATGAAAAAGTAATGATCTATTTTACTTTCAAGTCATGTATGGTATTTCCTTCTATCATAACTATCCTTTCCTTGATGACTCCTTTTCATGTTTAGGAGGTTATTTTAAATTAATTTTTTTAAATGTTATGTTCATTGAAAATCATTATAAATTTTTTTTCAAAATAAAAACTACATTTTCCTCAATAATATTTTCAAAAACAAAATTATGGTAATTATTTTAATTAATGACAAAAACACTTTATTCCTATCTAATGGGTGTATTTTTATACCCTAATTATTCTTCCCCTTAATGTTTTATTATTATTTTCACTATTTTTAATATTAACATTCACTTGTTTTATTTTGTATTCATTAACTTTCCCATAAAATATTCACTTTCATGTGATCATAAAATATTAAATCTCCACCAAATAGTAATATTTTTTTTATCATGGATACCCTTATTCCTAGAACCTTATCTGATTTATAAATATAGTGATTTACATTGAAAGTTATTTCATTGATTGGGAAATAATTAAATATATTTATCCTTTACTCAATAGAAATATTCGACATTAATCCATTTTGATTCAATAATTAAATCCAATATTTCATTTATGAGGATTTATTTGGAACATTATTTAGGATTGTTTCATGAAATTATAAATCTCTTATACGGATTGGTAGTTATGACGATACAAACAAGTTAATCTATCATTAAATAGATTTTTACCTATAGTTTAGACCATTTTTTAAAGATCATGATGGTATAGGTATCATGCTCCTGAGACATGACATACAATAATTAAGCATTTCCTTCAGTAAGATTTCATTTTTTATTGTCCAGTATATTTTTACTATAATATTATCTATTGACACATTTCATTTTATTTTTATTGATTAAATGAGATTTGTTTCTAGTAATTTATCTCCCCATATTGATTATTCCTTATCTAATAATATAAATGGATTATGTGATCAGTTATTTACCATGAAATGTTTATTATTATCTATTGATTATAGGTTATTCTATACTTAACCCTTACTGAAAATTTGAGCTCACCGATATTTTATTTCCTTTCTCTATGAACCCATTATGTGTACTATGTTTGATATGAATAGATATTCTAGAGTAAATAATTTTATTTTTGAGAAAAGTTATGTTGTAATTTGTGTTTTCAAATGTAATGTAAGACTCAAGTATATATCTACTTTACTAATACTACTAAACTATTTGTTCCTTTAGGATGCTATTTGTATAGAAAAGTTATGTTGTAATTTGTGTTTTCAAATGTAATGTAAGACTCAAGTAGAATCCTTGGGAACAATATTTAGGAAAACATATATTAGGGATCAAAAACTTATGACAAACCATGAGTACATGTATAGAATAACTTCTTAATGTTATTTTATGGTATAGATTTTGTTTTCTTCCTCGCAATACATCCCAATGTGGATACTATAAGGGGAAACATTTTTGGTATAGAGGTACCTAGGGGTAATAACTCTGAAATTTTTGTATTGGACTAGACCCAATCATCACCTGGTACCTGAAAACATACCTTACTATAGCCTTATTTTAAAACTCAAGATGGATATTCTTAGGATAATTCAAAAAAAATTCAACCCATTTTCAAGGAATTAAAAATAATTATATACATTATGAATCAATGCTTACGATTTTGAGATTATCTAGGCATAAATTTTATAACTTATGATAAGTATTTCTCTATTTTTGGGATTATACAAAATGTTTCATAATGATATAATATAATATAGTATATTCAACCATTTCTAAATGGAGCCTATTTGAAGGAATTGGAACTACCTCATTTCATGTGACCCAAAGAGTAAGAATAATCATTTCATGGATGGGATTAATCAAACCTTTTAAAGGTAACTAGTCTCCCAAACATTCACATCATATGAGGAAAAAGTATCATGTTCACACAAGAAATTTAAATCATTTTCTATATATTATGTAATTGAAGGGAAACAAGGTAAGAAGATGATAGAAGATAAAATAATGGACAATGGGATAAATGTAAAAAATGATAATCTGACATGCTATAATTTTTAAAAGAAAATATAGAGACCCTTGATTTTAAAACATTAACCTTACATAACTTTTTTTGGTATATAAGAGAGATACATTATCTCCCACTAGGTTCTTCATGACTAACACCCTTCTTGGAAACAGCATAATTACTACATATCTTTATAACATAGGGAAGGAAACATAAAAATGCGTGAGCTAAAATGATCAATAAGGATAAATAAGGGATAGATATAAGAATAAACATGAGCATTGGGGTATGAGAACATGATCAAAACATTAGATGATCATTCCCTATATATAAAAGATTATAAACATAAATAATGTCATAAATTTTGGAAGTTCATAAACATGAATCATAAACAAATAATGTAAATAATCCATAAAATCATAACATAGTAATAAAACATAGAATTATGGAAAACGCATAAGCATATAATATGATTTTCATAGTATCCAAGGTATCACTTCAAAGACCATCTTAGTAGACCAAGTCCTTTACTAAATTTGATAACCCCCATTCTAGCTGTGTATTACTAACCCGAGTGAACCCTCATTCCAGCCATGTATTACTGAACCAATTAAACCCTCATTCCAGCCCTATATTATTGAACTGACTAACCCTCATTCCATCCATGTATTACTGAACTGATTAAACCTTCATTCCCGCCCTATATTACTGAATCGAGTAACCATCATTCCATCCTTGTATTACTGAACTAAGTAAAACGTTTTTTGATCCTTGTATTATTGAACCGAGTAACCCGCATTCAAGCCCTTTTTATCTCATGAGATATAAATCTTTACCCAATGCATAAGAGGGAGAACTAGGTCCCACCCATCTCATAGTGAAATCATACATACATGTGCCACAAAATCATAAACAATAATATCATAACCCATTTAATGAAATGGGTATCATAAACAAGTAAACACATCATAACTTGTGGAAAGGTAAAGGCTACATAATCATTTCATCATAAACATAACCCCTGAAAATAAGAGGGTTCGAAAATCATGTAACTTTTTAAAATAAGAGGGTATGAAAATAATATAACTTGTTAAAATAAGTGGGTCTCAAAGTCGTATAATCCCTAAAAAATAAATGGGTTTCATAATCATATAACTCGTGAAAGAGAAATCAGTTTCATAAACATCATGATACCAAAACATAGTCCACTCAGAGAAATAATATTAATGTAAACATTGTTTAATTTTCCCATAAAGACATGAGTAACACCAATTGACGTTATCTTATATAGTATTAATTTTTAAATTACTTTTAAAAACATTTCTTGAGGAAAATATCCTTTATTCATTGAAAAATGATTTTTATAACATAAATCCTTTTGAAAACATTTTTTTTGAAATAAATTTGAAAACATTTAAGGGAAGTTGGAAAATAATAAAACATTTTTAAAATCCTTTTTCCTTGAAAATTATCTTCAAGTATCTTTTGAAAACATTTTTGATAACATTGTTTTTGAATACAAAGGATTTATGACAGAAGATAGAGTCACGTTCATATTTTACATAAAAAAATTATATTAATTACTAAAGAGTGTAAAATGGTACTAAAAATGAGAATATATTTAACAGATATAGGATAAATAAACTCATGAGTTTTCTTGAGATTTGGATCATATTTTTTTATCAAAGGATGCATAAACATTAACAGCCTCGAAAAGTGAAGAGATTGTCTCAATAAACTATTATAAATTGGTTACCTCGGATCATAATATCCATGTAAGAAAAGGAAATTAAATGAAGAATAAAATATCATGAAAACATTTATATTCCTCATATAACATGTAAAATTTAATTATATACACCTCAAAAAATATTTTAGGTGCATAACGAAACATGAGTCTCAAAGAAGGCAAATTGAGACAAAATTGTTTTACTGATTTGGTAACATTTTAAAGTCAAACAACATTAAGGAAAGATCTTAACATTTATATTTTAATACCCATAAATTTAATTATGAGATTCATATAATATAATCATGTTCAGTACATACACCACACAAAAGGAAAGAGTGGTGACCAAATCTTGTATCTAACGAAAATAAAATGTGTGATGAAATCCCCTTACTTTATATCTTGACTCTATCCATACTCGTACAAGATTCCTATGTAACAAATATAATTTTATTATAAATATTATATAGAACCATGTTATTATATCTATTTCCATATATGTTTTGATTATGACCTTATACTACCCACTTGTTAACGATCATATGTTAAAGTTCCACTTTGGGTAATATTCACTTTGTTCTTCGCATGCGTCTTAATTTGTTATATGATTGATCCTTATAATTATATCATGATTGAAGAAAGTATAAAATTATATAAATATCATTATATTCAGTATGTTTATATTATAATAATAAATATAATAATGAAGTATTAAATGGAAAGCATCGTTCATGGAGACGGTAAGTCGTGCGTACAAATGAACGTTGTTTCCATTTTTTGTTGTCGTATTAAAAGAATGTATGTAAATAAAATATTTATAAATATATATATATATATATATATATATCATTATTAAATAATAATTAATATATCATACAAGTTCATTAAACCCATCCTCAACATGTTCCATGGGGTGTGTGAATAAATCACATCGCTTTGAGGGGTCGGTAGTCCACACTTCCTTACACGAGACTATTGTATTAACACCAAATGGAATGAAAAACTATGTGTGTTATAATAGGAATAAAAAAGATTAAATGCATAATATATATAATAAATTACATATATAAATATATTTTCCTTCATAATGGACACCATGATTGGTAGTAAAGGGGAAATGAAAAATCATTGTTTCGTGAGGCAGTAGTTCTCCGTAAACAAAAACAATTTGTTCGATATCCATTATATGGAGTTGTGATTAAGTATAGGTCTACATATTTTCACAAATACACCCTATAATATTTATCATACTATTTTTTCACTCACAAATGGAATAATGATAATGAAGGGGAGGAGAAAGAAAATAAAGGAACGTATTTTGAGAGGAGACGTTGCCTTTTAATCAAGTAACTCCTTTAGGTTTGTGACAAAAGGATTCCTTGAGTGGATTTTTTCCCTATGTGAGGATTAAATTTTTAGGAGATGGGTTTTTTTAGGATAATTGGTATGATATTTTATAAAACTAAATTGTTTTAAAGGTGTGAGGAATGGGTATATGTGGTGGCCTTTTATAGTGGATATAGAGTGACACTCTTGTAAATATTTCAATAAAGAGTTCTATCCACGTTTTTATTGTTGAATGTGGATCCAATAATGGAAAAAAGTCAAGAAAAATGAGTATAGGGTCAAAATATGTCCATCCAATAGGGTTTGGACATGGTTCTAGGTCGTTTTGGGTCTAAAATTTAAAGTTTAGTACTTTATTAACATATTTTTTCTATTAATCGTTGTAGTTAAATTTAATCACTTTCACTAATATTTTTGGTCAAAAACAAAGTCGACCTTATTATAAATTATAATTTATTCTTATTCCAAATATGGAATCCATTTTTCCAAATTATAATCACATAAGTGGTAGAAAATAATTTAAAATTAATCTCACTAATGGGATGACACTACGTGTTTTTAAAGTAAAAACATCCAAAAAGTGCTAAGTTTTTTTATCCAATTTAAATTTGAAGTTGGTTATAATTACCAAAAATTGTATTAATTTTTAAAAATATTATCTAACTAAACTATTATGATAATTTAAAATATAATTTATCATTATAAATAAATTATATGAAAAAAACAGTTTTATATTAAAATTCTGTATTTTTAACTATTCATTAAGAGATGAAAACTTAGATAATAATACCAAATATTTATCCTAAACTAATTTTAATATTTATATTACAAAGATAATGTCTATTTTGAAAAATTAAATCTATAAAAATTCTAAAATTTTTATTTAAAATGGGTTCACCATTAAAAGGCGGTAAAACCACATTTATAAAAATATATTTTTTAAGCATAAAATTGGGGTTCTTCTTATCTTATGTATATCGAATATATTGGATGAATATAAAATATATTTAACTGAATATATAACATATATATTATATTAATATCAAATAAAAATTTTAATTAATTTATTTTTCTTGGTTAAAATAGCTTTGGAACTATAATAATATTCGCATTTATATTCAATCATTTTCCAGATTCATTAATTGGTAACCTATGAATTCATCTTATATTTATGTAAACCACATATTTTCATAATTTAGTTAATAATATTTCATATACATAAACTTAATTTCTAGGTTATATTTCATCATAATAATATTTTTTTAATAATATATTATTGTTAGGTTGCACTCGGTCTTGCGTGTTACACAAGACATCAAGGAAGGTTATTATTACATGTAATATATCCTAACCTTGTTTTTCCATGTAACGTACTCCAAGTTGGGATTGTGTGTATCAGATTCAAAGTTGTATCCATATTAATGCAATGTTTTATTTAGTGAAAATTAATTTTTAGTGTTGCGTGAAGTGAAAAATATCAAAAAATTAAAAAAATTTACAAGATCTTAGGGTGTTTCATTATAATTCCATTAAAATAAATTCCCCCCTCAATATTCATCTAGGTTGTAAAAGGTTTAATACTTTAAAGAATCATTCAAATAGACCTTCATTTTAAAAATGGATACTAAAACATCCCTTAAAAGGGAAATTTGGAACTATAATGGTTACCCAAAGTAACATATAACTATGTTTTTACATAGGACAAAATAGGTTGGGAGTGAAGATTGTATATTGAGGGATGGCATACATATTTATAGGGATTTATTTAGGTCATCAATCAAAAATAGTTGAAGGATCAAATGAATTATGAGGTCCTCAATTTTATAAATATGTGATTATTCTAGAATCCATTGGTTTGATGAAATTTATGGTATCAGGACAATATTTTTTTATCACTTTTAGAACGTTGAAAATTCTTGATAAATTTCAATAAAAAAATTTCTTTCTTAGGTTGTTCTTTAAAAATTTATAAAACATCTATTACCACATGGAATGAATTTATAGAAATTATCATTGATGCATAAAGCAGTAAAATACACTTTTATCATAACTTACGTGTCACGACCCATCCCTTAGGGCCTGTGTTGTGACTACCCCAATCCCGCCTTTCATAGGCCAGAGGATGGTGACTAGCATCGGAAAGGCATAACTTAAAAAGGGAAGGCATTTCCTTTAAACCTGTACACACATAGACAGGGCATACCACACAAATAAAACCACAAAGGAAATAAAGTAGTACAACCACAACAAAGTATCACTACTGAGAGTAAAGTGTGTAAAATAAATGTAAAGGGGGAAAATACAAGCTCAAGTGAAAGGAAAGTGCAACAAAAGAAATACAAGCTCTGGAGGTTGTATACCAAGGATCCTACCTAAATGGTAGGAACAACTCTCTATCGGATGTCACTACATCACACCATGTATATTGATCCACTTCTAAGAACCATTTAGTCCTGGCTCCCCAAAGTCTCATTCAAGTATGTCCGTCATCTGCACAAGACACAATAGGTGTGGGTGAAGCTCGTACAAGGGCGAGTATAACTATACTCAGTAGGGACCTCGATCCCCCGAAGGTCTCTCAGTAATCTACGAATTAAAACACCATAAAAGAAAATACAAAAAAGGTAATATCACTAAGAAATATCTCAAACACACAAAACAAAGTAAAATATGCATCTCACATCAGGTATAACTTAAGTAAAAAAGTAAATAATATTAGTCATAAAGCTAGATCATATTATTCTGTCAAGAGGCTCTACTACTGACCCGCATAGGGTCGCTAGGTGATGACCCATACAGGGTCACTAGGTGCTGACCCATAGACGATTTATAGGTGCTAACCCATAAAGATCGCTATGTGTTGGCTCACTCAGGATTTCTAGGTGCTGACACATGTAGGATTGAAATTATTTCTCCACGTCATAGTCAGCCACTAAATTCTTGTACTTAGCACACTTGATTATCAGAGGATCCACTCCTCAATCCATCATTCATACCACAACTACAACAAATTACCACATAGAGTTATCCAAAGTACCATCTCATCATATGGTTCCCAATACAAAATACAGCACGTCGTTCGAACGCATGGTCTGTAAGTTATTGGCTTTTTTAAAAAAAAGGTATGGTTGGATTTGAGTCTGATCCAACCGGACCATACTCCAAAATCCACCAAAACTAATGTGGGGTATCTAAAAAATATTTCCTCATCGCAAGGTTCCTCGCTCCATAGACGGTACGTCAATCAGACGCCTGATCTACAAGTTTTGATCATTTCAGTGAAATGAGGTTGGTTGGGTATGGGTTTGGTCTGACCCGGTCGGACCGACCCAACCCAACCCTATCCAGGGGTCCCACATCAGTCTGGCATGGGTCCAGCCCAGCCAGTCCATTGGGCTCGCAGGTCCTACTCGGTAGGATGGGTATGGCCTGCTGGCGGGTTCGGCCTTACGTTGCGGGTCTGGCCGGGCAGCGCGGGTCCAGCCTGGCAGTGCGGATCCGGCCAAGTGGCCGACTTGGGCCATCCCAGGTAGAATGGTCCACCCACCTAAGATGCAATTTATAGCCATTTCCAGACTCATGCTCACCCCATGGTCGACGTGGGGCGGTCTCCTTACCGCGGTCAAGCAGTTGTGGCAGCGCCACGTGGTTAGATAGTCGGGTTGGTTGTTTCACACGTACGCGAACTGGGTCTTCATGCCTCCATCACACCCGAGTGGCCTGATCAGGACACTCCTCAATGCGGTACTGACAGGTACGTGCGCCACCTTTCTGTTGTGGTCGTCTAGCCATGGCTTCCTACCTCCTTGGAGCTCCAATGGGCACACTTCCCTCCTCCGCCCGTGGCCATCGCCGTAGGCCACCGCCGATGGTACCGTTGACGGGCCACCAGAGTCGCTCCAGTGTTCCATCTCTCAAACCGCTTGCATATATAGAATTTCTAGGTCGTCACCTTCGCTACAATAGCCTCAAACTCACTTTTCCATTGTCTCAATAAATCATCCATGAAGAACTCACAATAAACAACTATGGCGGAGGGTCCATGCCTTGTTTGTGTCAGCCCTTTCCCTCCACGTTAGAGTTTATGCATGGGGGAATGTTTTTATCAACACAGCAAGAATAAAACCCCAATTCAAACCCCTTCACAATATCCACTGGCAAGAACAAGTGATTCGAGTATCATCCCGTCAGTCAGTTGATCCACATTCGCCGTTAATTCTAAAGAACAAGGAAGAAAACATCAAAAAAATAGAACTCATAAACCCATACCTTGTTGAAGTTCGATGTCGAAGAGTTCATCCTTGAGGTTTCAAGAAGTTTACATCTCTTCCGACTCCATCCTTCGAGGCACACTGAAGACGATAAAGTCTCGCTGACATTCATCATTCTTTATTGGGGAGGAAGTTTGTTGGAGGTTCTTCAGAGGATCCTCGTTGATTAATCCTTATCCCACCAATGCATCAAACTATTAAAAGGAAAACGCATCCCATCATTTTAGTTACGATGCAATTTCACATCATTATGTTGTTTCATTTATAAAACAGTGTCGCTGTTATGCTTCCTTTATTACATCATTATGCTGCATGATATGGGTCATTAATGAGCCTCATTAATGTGCCTCATCATCGCCTCATCACTGCACCACAGTGTATCCATCAGCCACTCAACGGTGTGAAAAAAGATATAAAATAATACATTTAAATTATTTTATTATTTTTTTCAAAAATTATGAAAAATAACATTTCCTCTCAACCCTTGTCGGCCAAAGTTAAGTCATTTCTAGAAAAATCCCAATGTTCTGAGTTCAACAGTACTCTTGGATTTTTTATCTAAGAAATGGTTCAAAATTTAGAAAAACCCACTCTTATGTTTACTAAACGTACCCTAAAAAAGTTCAAAATTCCGTTCCAGGCTCACGAGGCCTCAGAATCATGTGTCGTCAGGGCGTGTGGTCTCAGAATAATTCAGTATAATTAAAAAAACTACATGGAATTTTAGAAAAATTACATTAAGGACCATAATAGAATGAAAAGTCTAACTATTTGTATCTTCATACACAACATGAATTAATCTATAAACATAAAAAATAACACTACTTGTTCATCATAAATATTTATTCGTTAAAAATAAATATACATTAAATAAGACATCTTGTAGGCTAGTGGTAGGCGTAAATCCCTTATTGTCCTTCAGTCATGAGTTCAAGACCCATGGTCTTTCCATAATTTATTGGTTTTCACCTGACAAACATGATGTCCTTTTTCTAAAACAACGCAAATATAATTTCCAAAATATAAAATATGGACATCCTTGAAATAATTTTAATCACTAAATAACCATTTAACCAAGGTTTTTAATACAAATATATGCCTAAATACATACTATGAAGTTTAGCTTAAACTTTTCATGAATGGATAAACTTATAATCCTTACCAAGGATGAAAATCCAAAACATTTGAAGAAGAATCATGAAATCAGACTAACATTGATTCCCTCGTATATCAAAAATTAGTTCTTCATTGTCGCATTCCAAACATTTGAATAACCACATCAAGTATTCTCTTGAAACATGGTAACAACCTGAATTACCAAAAATCCTTTTGGAAAACATGCATGATTCATTTTTATATAGTGTATTAGATCTATTATATAAAACCAAATGTTGTAAACTTCATCAATGATAGCATAAACCACCTATCAGCAAGTCCTTACTTAGTTCCCAGGTAATCAGTATTGTCCAATTTACTTATTCATATCCCATGTATCTTTATCCATAAAACATTATATTAACATAAATAACATATTAAGGGTTACCTTCCATTATTAAAAATATCAAATTTTCATTAAATCAATTCACTAGTCTAACATAAACTTGTAAATACTGAGAAAAAACATAAATTGATCAATTGTTGTATATTTCATCATTCAAACATTTTGAATCCAAATACATAAAAACATAGACTACTTAATACTTAATAAATTAAAAATTATACCTCATCCTATTACATAATACCTCTTTACTTTCACATTTCATCTTTATTCTCATCATCATCCATAATGTAACCATTACTCGCACCACCTGGCTATTTCTCTTTAGGAACATTCCTCTTGGGACATTGAGTTTCATAATGACGATTTTATCCACATTTAAAACACTCAACCTTCAATGGTTTCTTAGGGAGGATAATATTATCATCTATATAGATAAAAAAGTTTTCATTTTCCCCTTACATTCACTTGATTTGTGTCTTTATTTTCCATAGTCAAAACATATTCTTGTTTCTCTAAGACATTCTCGTAGTTGATTATTTACACATTCTTGACACAAAGGAAACTAAATCTTCTATACTCCATGGCCACCATTACCTGAAATATCATTGAACTCATTATTTCTATTCCTTGGGGAGTCTGAGAGTTGGTTAAGGTAAATGTTGTTAATCATTTTCCATGAAAACTATTTAGGAATGATCACAACATCTTTCACTACAATGATCATCTCATTTTACTGCTCATCCGAAAATATTCCATCACATTAAAAATTAATCAAGTTATTTCTAGTTCCCTCCATTGACTAAAACTATAAGTATAGTTTTATAATTAATTATCATATAATAAAACCACAAAGTAAAGAAAAGAATTACTTATAGGATATCTAAATCATGTCACCTTCCTTAATATACAACACCCAAGGTTCATCCCAGATTATTCATAGGAATCATATATTTAAATACTTCATGATGGTTCATGAAGAGTTTTTGAATTCCCAAATAATATACCTAGGAATGTTAAACCAGGTGTGCATCAGGGCTTGTTGTTGTGTACCATATTACCCCACATCAAGCCCAGATCATCTTGTCAGATTTATTACCCCTAGGTACATTTGTTTCAGGGCCACATCCACTTGTAGTATCCAAACAAGGATGTATTTATAGGAAACCATTCACTCTATACTTTAACAAAATTCATGGACATTTTCCTAAATGTTAACTCATCCTTAATATAATCCTTAGAGACATCCAAATATATATCCTCAGAAATATACCTAGGGATTTCACTAATGTTTTCACATCCCAGTTTCAAAATGTTAACTATACCTTTTCTTTAATACCAAATCTAGTGACCATCTCTTTTCAAACATTAACATTACATAAATTTTTAGTAATACTTAAAAATTATTAAAAAAGACACCCAAATACCCTAATTGGGATAGTTCCTTTGGAAACTTGGAAACTTAATAACTCGTACATAAGAGAGCTACATTATCTCGGACCAGGTTCTTCATGACTAGCACCCTTCTTAGACACATCATACTTACTAAATATCTTCATAACATGTGAAAGGAAACATAAAAATGGGTGATCTCAAATGCTCAGTAAGGGTAGAAAATGGAGGCATGTGAGTATAAACATGATAATAAGGGTATTTTAAGGGTTGGTGTCCTGAGAACCAACTATTTTGTACTTTGATTACATGAATGTTCACTTATTATATATTGTTCATTGTTCTGGTTGACTATAATATAATAATGTCCTGGAATATTTGTTGCATTGATAAGGTCATGGAAGATCCACTCTATGATGAGATCCTTGAAATTATATAACAATATTCTTAAATAAAGTTCTACGGTTGGATGACAAACTATGATAGGACACATAGTATACAGACCGTCATGTGAAAGTAATTGTAAGAAGACGAGACTCTCTCTCATGGAGTTCGCACTTGGTAATCTCCAAGATGATAGATTATGATAACAGACCCTCCATTAGGAATTCCACATGTCTTGGTGTCATCGAACATTGCTATTTACGAGCATGTGTAATGGTCCTTAGACTGGAAGATTATCATTAACTCATGTCATGACTCCCACACATAGATTTACTGACGAAAACCGCCATGCAGACAGTTAGTGGGAAGTAGGGTACGTTGGGTGCGTCATTAGTGATATGTTGTTAATGGATAAGTCGATGAAGGATTTGTCCCTTCCATTTATGGAAGTTCATATCTCGGCCCTTTGATTGAAATAGAACTGTCGCATGAAATTCCATGGCCATGGTGTAAATGACGAGTTTATTTTAGGTAGTCAAAGAATGAAGGATCAAGCATATAGGTTCATGACACTACCATGAAACCTTCTTGATGAGATATTTAGACAAAGGGATTAAATTACACAGTAAGTGTTCGTATGTGGTGATACGTCAATGTGGCATCAACTTCTTTCTATTGGATGCCTTGACCCGCTGCTAGACAGTAATCTTGGACATTAGGCAAGCCCACCTAATGCCAACAAGAAAGAGGCCTAGAGGGTCACACACTAAGTGTATTAAAGTATCTCAACTAGAATAAAGATTATTCCCGTATGTGGTTTAATAATTATTCAAGGAATCCTAAATCGTTTTAATGTTGGGGGAAGAATAAAATGAAAACAAGTAAACGCCGTGTATTAATTATTACACGTCGTCTAGTTTTTATTTTGAAAAGGAAATGAATAAATGAAAACAATATATACAGGTCGTGTACATTTAATGTTCACACCGTGTAGTTTTCAATGAAAAACAAGTACACTCCATGTATTTATTATTATATGCCATGTAGTTTTTCCGGTCGGGATTTTGAGGATATAATATTGTTTTATTAAATGATATTTATTATAATCAGTGTGAGCGCATGTCAAGGAATTAATTATTTGTCATGGGGGTTTTCAATAAGAATTAATGAAATAAATGAAACGCGTAACGCATTTATTTATTGTCATAACTCTACAACCTCAAACCTGATTATAAATATCCTCACAACCCCAACACTTTTCCTACACACAAGATAATCGTTGTGCACAACAATTCTGGATAATTCTTTCAAGGCTGAAAGAACCTCTTCCTCCAAGAAAGCTCTCAAGACTGAGAGAGATCCTCTTCCATCAGATCAAGATGATCTAAGGCGGACAACACAAGAAAAGGTTTCTCCACGCTAGTACCTGGAGACTCCTTTGGCGATGTCCTGAGATACGAGGTACACGTGTGGATCACCTATGGAAGAAGTCTACAGTTGGCTTCTGCGACGCAATGATGAATCACATCGGAACGTGATCAAGAACATCAACGAAGAAAGAACACCCAAAAGGTATTTTTTCAATTGATTAAATTAATTATAATCAACCTGTAATGATCCAACTTTGTGGTTCCAGGACTTTCCATTTCTTTGTCTATTTATATGATTCAATCCGTGGAGACTGGTGTTTATCTTCGTATTGATCCCAGATTGATCATTGCTAATGAAAAAAAGCCAACTTGACACATCGACCCATGCACATCCTCTGTGCTCGAAACCTTCAAATGGTATCAGATCAAGGTTACAATGTTGATTATAGTTATTTAATTTCCGTTGATAATTTACGCATTTATATTTGATTCAATTCAAAATATACTATTAATCTGAATAAACGAGATCTATTCTTCCTCCTTAATTTCTCAATTCATATCATAGAAACAACCTTTTAATTTTAATTTTTGATTAAAATAAAAATGAGGAACTCATCTCGAGGATCCACTCTTTCTGTCTGTACAACACGGGATTACAAGGCGTGTAATTAAAACTACACGCTGTGTACTTAGGTTCAATGAACCGGTACTGGTCCGCCAAACCACGCCGTGTGAATTGAATATGCCTAAGTATTAATCACTTTGTGTTGACCAGAATTGAATGGCACGTGGAACCGGAATACATGACGTGTATTTTGGAGCAACACGCCGTATAATCCATTCTGGCCAGGTGAAACCGTGTACAAGGATAAGCCGTGTATCGCGTATACGGGATCGCCAGGCCAATTACCACGTAACAAGGAATTACAAACTGTGTATTATTTATCTACACATCGTGTACTCCAAAATTTCCAAAGTACAGAAAACACGGCAAAGCCCCGATGTGTACTTTGGATAAAGATTGAAAATAAATACACACCGTGTAATTATAAACTACATGCCGTGTACTTTCAAGAAATGGAATTTCACCAGGTTTCCTCCAATGTACAAAGACCCGTATATGGAATATGGATGAGAAGAATCTCAAGGAATTCAGAAAGGAATTTATGATAAAGAATTGATTAATTATAAGATCATAATTAATTGAATTCGTGTGTGAGTTATCTTAAATGAATGAATGATTAAAAGAATTTTAATTCTAAATATGCGTAAATGTCGTTGCATGCTATGGATGATCATGAGATAGACCAAAGACCCTTTGTATGGGTATGGTTTCATTTAAATTTATATAATTTAAATTTGTTGGCTTGCGAGCCTTCTTCCAATAAAATGTAGGGCCTGTGTGCCCATGGTTTCTTTAATGTAAACCCATGTAATGGAGGATCTCCCCAAGCCAGAGGAGACGATTCAAATCCCAAAGCTGAGGCGAAACTGACACAAGAAGATTCAAATGTAGACAGGTGGGAGCTGAAAAACACGAACCATCAGATTAAAGATGTTTTCCCTAGGTCAGGGTTAGCGTATCAAAACTGCTAGGTAAGTTAACCAATATAATATCATGACCATGCCATATTATTTTATTTCTGTCTAAATTGCATGGTTTATTTATTATGTATGTGTTGTCGCGATCACATAGTTAATCAAATGAACAAGCATGCAAAGATGGAATAAAATAAAAACCGGAATATGCGTAAACATTATCAGAACATGTTTAATCACTTAAGAAAGTAACACTTAATGTTAACAAGCATGTGATAATGAAAAAATATGCTTAAAGAATAAAATCCCTCAAATACCATATTATGTCATACCAAGCCTTCTGTTACTTGATTAAGGGCAAGACTCAATAAAACTATGTGTTTGACCAACCCTTTTTGGGACACTTACTTTTATAAAGGAAGCCCTTATGAAAGGTTTTGGGTTTACTTAACCATATAACATCAAGAGGAGTAGCCCATGATAAACATGATGTAATATTGGAGGCAAGTGTTGAGGAAATCCAAGTTAGGATTTCAAGATTGGGGAGTCCACTCAACAGATCAAGGAACTGTAAGCTCATAGTTGGAAAATACCTACCTACCTAAATACCTTCAAATAGCTTGACCAACCCTTTTGGGGTTATGCGATGGGGAATATGGATCCTTTCCACTAGAATGTCAAAGCAACTGGACATTCAAATTTCAATGGTGGGGGCCATTGGGACTTGATAAAATAGTGGGAGAATTAATTAATTCATTTATTATTTCTCATAAAAATGTAATCAAGAGAGGATTGATAAATCTGCTCTTTTAATTTGTAGAATCGAAATGAAAAACTCGTCAACCATATTTTCTCTGCGATCAATTCTGGATAAAGACAATATCCTCACCAGCAGTAACTTTCAGGAATTGTTTAGGCACCTTCGGGTTATCCTACACCATGAAAGAAAGTTTTACGTGTTGGAGTCCTCACTTCCTGATTCTCCTGCCCCAAGGGAGATTGATGAAGATTTCATGGTATATGATTAACATTTAAACGATGCTCTAGACGTTCAATGTTTGATTTTATCATCGATGTCTAGTGAGCTCATGAAGTATCATGAAGACATGGATGCCTGTAGCATGCTCGAGCACCTCTGTGGTCTATACAATGAGAAAGCAAGACAGGAAAGGTATGAGATCTCCAAGGCTCTATTTCAGAGAAATCATGGAGAGGTTTCCCCAGATGGGCCTCATGTAGTCAAGCTCATTGGCTACATTGATCGCTTGGAGGTTCTAGGGTTTAAACTCCCCGAAGAACTGGGCACTGATCTCGTTCTTGCATCACTCCCCTAGAGATTCTCAAAATTTGTTGTTAATTTCAACATGAACATCATTGAGAAGTCTCTATCTGATCTTCTTATCCTTATTCGCCATGTAAATAATGACATGAAGCATGAAAATCCTTCTGTCCTTATGGTGAATAAAAGGAAAGGGAAGGCAAATAGATTTAATCCCAAAGCTTCTTCAAGGCCTTCCAAGAAAATGAAGATCAAAGGGGAGGCAAGAGAACATGAGGATGTTTGTTTTGCATGTGTCAACAAGGGCCAGTGGAATAAAAACTGCACCCAGCCTAGGAAGCAAGGGGAAGCTTCAGGTGCGTTTATCATCGAATGAAATCTATCTATTTCTACAAATTGGGTATTAGATACTGCTTGTGGTGCTCACATCTGTATCCAAATATAGGAACCAAGTATATTCAAGAAGATCGATCGAGGGGAGGTAGATATATGAGCAGCCAATGGAGCCAGACTTGCTGCTGTAGCTGTCGGAGACTACCACCTCACATTTCCAAATGGAATGATCTTGGTGTTAAAGGGTTGTTATTATGTGCCTTCTATAACCAAAAACATTATTTCAGTATCCAGATTAGATACTTATGGATTCATCTTCAAGTTTGGAAATGGATGTTGCTACTTTTATAAAGATAGCATTTGTTTTAGTAGGGCACATTTATATAACGGCCTTTATGTGTTAGACTACACAAACCAAGTAATGGAAATCGATGAAAACGTTAATTCACATGACTCATACCACACACAACTTTGGCATCACTGTCTAGGTCATGTCAATGAGAAACGTTTGACAAAATTACATCAAGATGGGTATTTAGATTCTTTTGAACTAAAACCACTTGGTGTATGTCATGCGTGTCTACAAGGAAAAATGACCAAAGCCCCATTTAGTGGGAAAGGTGAAAGATCTAAAGAGCTTCTAGAATTAGTTCACACAGATGTGTGTGGGCCATTTCCAATTGAGGCAAGGGGTGGGTTATCATACTTTATAACTTTTACAGATGATTTTAGTAGATATGGATATATCTACCTAATGGGGTATAAGTCATATTATTTTGATCAGTTCAAAGAATACAAGAATGAAGTTGAGAACCAGCTTGGTAAGAAAATTAATAAACTCTGCTCAGACAGAGGAGGAGAATATCTTAATCAGAACTTCATTGATTTCTTAAGAGAGTTTGGGATTCTATCTCAACTCACTCCTCCTTACACGCCACAGTGGAATGGTGTAAGCGAAAGGAGGAACCGCACCCTGTTGGACATGGTGAGATCAATGATGAGTCATGCGAGTCTTCCATTATCCTTTTGGGGATATTCATTACACACAGCAGCACACATACTAAACCAAGTACAAACTAAATCGATAAATGGTATTCCATACAAGTTATGGAGTGGACGCAAAGCCATGTTATCAAATTTACATGTGTGGGGTAGTGAAGAATTTGTTAAGGCCTCTTCAGGTAACAAACTTTCACCCTGAGGCACAAAGTGTATCTTTATAGGATATCCCATGAAAACAAGGTGATATTACCTATACAACCCCTCAGACAAAAAGGATACACTGGAAAGACACGCCATATTCCTTGAGAGGGAGCACATCTCCAAAAGAGGTAGTGGGAGAGAGATAGACTTTGATGAAGTCGAGGCTCAAGATACACATGAGTTGGTACAAGAACAGATTCCACAAATCCCCGTGGAAGAACAATCTGTTCCAGAGACACAAGAACTGCATAGGAGCCCGAGAGAGGTAAGAGAACCAGAACGATATGGGTTTCTCGTCACCGAGGATGGTGACTCGTTATTGGTTGACAATGATGATCCTCTTACCTACAAGGAATTAGTTAAAGTCACAGATGTTGCCAAGTGTCAAGAAGCCATGAATTCTGAAATGGATTCCATGTACCAAAACCAAGTCTGGATTTTGGTAGATCCTCCAGTTGATGTAAAGCCTATTGGTAATAAATGGGTATTCAAGAAGAAACTGGACATGGAGGGGAAAGATATCACCTACAAGGAATGACTGGTTGCAAAAGGTTTTAGACAGTGTCAAGGAATTGACTATGATGAAACCTTTTCACCGGTTGCGATGATAAAATCCATCGGAATCCTATTGGCCATTGCTGCTTACCATGACTATGAAATTTTGCAAATGGATTTCAAAACAACATTCCTTAATGGGAACCTCAAGGAAGATGTCTACATGACACAACCTGAAGGGTTTGTGACTTCAAAGGATGCCAACAAGGTATGCAAGTTGTAGAAATCCATTTATGGATTAATGCAAGCATCAAGGTCATGGAACATTCATTTTTATGATGTTGTAACGGAATTTGGATTTGTTAAGAATGAATGTGAGCCTTGTGTCTATAAGATGTTTAGTGGGAGTGCAGTCATTTTCCTAACAGTATATGTTGATGACATGTTACTAATTAGAAACAAAGTACCTGTCTTATAGTCATTTAATGCATGGTTACATAAATTATTCCCCATGAAATACATGGGCGAGGCAGCATATATTATTGGGATCAAGATACATTGTGATAGAACCATGATAATGCTGGGCCTGAGTCAAATTACATACATTGACAAGATACTGAAGAGATTCAGTATGGAACAATCCAAGAGGGGATTGCTTCCAGTGTCACATGGCATTCATATTTCCAAGAAAATGTCTCCTCAGACACATGAGGAAAGAAAGAGAATGGAAAGGATCTCTTACGCATCATAAATTGGGTCAGTCATGTATGATATGCTATATATGAGGCTAGATGTTTCTTATGCATTAAGTGCGGTAGGAAGATATCAAGATGATCCAGGAGACCTCCATTGGATGGCAGTCAAGACTATCCTTAAGTATCTGAGGCGTACTAAGGATATGTTCCTAGTTTATGGAGGAGATGGGGAACTAGTCATCAGAGGACATGTAGATGCTAGTTTCTAGACTGATCAAGATCACATGAAGTCACAGACTGGATACCTCTTTAGTTTGAATGGAGGTGCAGTGAGCTGGAAGAGCTCAAAGCAGAGTGTGGTGGCAGATTCTATAGCAGTATCTGAGTATATCTCAGCTTCTGAGGCAGATAAAGAAGTAGTATGGATGCAAAGCTTCGTCCAAGATCTAGATGTAGTACCGAGCAATAAAGATCCTATCATACTCTATTGTGATAATATTGCAATGGTGGCACTTGTAAAAGAGCCAAGGTCACATCAGCGGACAAAGCACATACTTTGGAAGTATCATCTCTTGAGGGATTTTTCTCAGAGAGGTAAAGTTGCAGTGAGTAGTATTTCCACGGAAGACAAAATGGTGGACCCCTTGACTAAAGCCTTGACTCAGCAGAAACATGATCATCATGTGAGGTCTATCGGACTAAAAGTCGTAGGCTGTTGGATCTAGTCCAAGTGGGAGTTTTTAAGGGTCGGTGTCCTGAGAACCAACTATTTTGTACTTTGATTACATGAATGTTCACTTATTATATATTTTTCATTGTTCTGCATGACTATAATATAATAATGTCCTGGAATATTTGTTGCATTGATAAGGTCATGGTAGATCCCCGCTATGATGAGAACCTTTAAATGATATAACAATATTCTTAAATAAAGTTTTATTGTTGGATAACATACTATAATAGGACACATAGTATACAGACCGTCATGTGAGAGTACTCGTAAGAAGACGATACTCTCTCTCTTATGGAGTTCGCACTTGGTAATCTCCAATATGAGAGATTATGACAACAGACCCGCCAGTAGCAATTTCGCATGTCTTGGTGTCATCAGACATTTCTATCTACAAGCGTGTGTAATGGTCCTTAGACTGTAAGATTATCATTAACTCATGTCATGACTCCCGCACTTAGATTTACTGAAAAAAACAGTCACGCAGACAGTTGGTGGGAAGTAGGGTACGTTGGGTGCGTCTCGAGTGACATGTTGTCAATGGATAATTCGAGAAAGGATTTGTCCCTTTCATTTATGGAAGTTGATATCTCGGCCCTTTTATTGAAATAGAACGGTCGCATGAAATTACATGGCCATGGTGTAAACGATGAGTTTATTTTAGGTATTCAAAGAACGAAGGATCAAGCATATAGGTTCATGACACTTCCATGAAACCTTCTTGATGAGATATTGAGACAAAGGGATTAAATTACACAGTAATCATTCGTATGTGGTGATACATCAATGCGGCATCAACTTCTTTCTCTTGGGTGCCTTGACCCGTTGCTAGACAGTAATCTTGGACTTTAGGCAAGCCCGCCTAATGCCAACGAGAAAGAGGCCTAGAGGGTCACACACTAAGTGTATTCAAGTATCTCAAGTAGAATAAAGATTATTCAAATACGTGATTTAATAATTATTCAAGGAAGCCTAAATCGTTTTAATGTTGGAGGAAGAATAAAATGAAAACAAGTACACGCCGTGTATTAATTATTACACGTCATGTAGATTTTATTTTGAAAAGGAAATGAATAAATGAAAACAATATATACACGTCGTGTACATTTAACGTACACGCTGTGTAGTTTTCAATTAAAAACAAGTACATGCCATGTATTTATTATTACACGCCATGTAGTTTTTCCAGTCGGGATTTTGAGGATATAATATTTTTTTATTAAATGATATTTATTATAATCAGTGTGAGCGCATGTCAGGGAATTAATTCTTCGACATGGGGGTTTTCAATAAGAGTTAATGAAATAAATGAAATGCATAACATGTTTATTTATATTCATAACTCTACAACCTCAAACCTTATTATAAATATCCCCACAACCCCAACTCTTTTCCTACACACAAGAGAATCTTTGTGCACAGCAATTCTATAGAATTCTTTCAAGGCCGAAAGAACCTCTTCCACCAAGAACGCTCTCAAGACTGAGAGAGATCCTCTTCCATCAGATCAAGATGATCTAAGGCAGACAACGCAATCAAAGGTTTCTCCATGCTAGCACCCGGAGACTCCTTTGGCGACGTCCCGAGATATGAGGTGCACGTGTGGATCACCGCTAGAGGAAGTCTAAACTTTTCTTCTGTGACGCAACGATGAATCACATCGGAACGTGATCAAGAACATCAATGAAGAAAGAAAACCCAAAAGGTATTTTTTTCAATTGATTAAATTAATTATAATCAACCTGTAACGATCCTACTTTGTGGTTCTGGGACTTTACTTTTCTTTGTCTATTTCTGTGATTCAATCCATAGAGACTAGCGTTTATCATCGTATTGATCCCAGATTGATCATTGTTAATGACAAAAATCCAAGTGTGCACATCCACCCATGCGCTTCTGCTGCACCCGGAACCTTCAGGTATGAGAATGTGATCAAAACATTAGATTATCATACCATGTATATCAAATATCATAAACATAAATCATGGCATAATTCATGGAATTTCATAAGACATGAATCATAAATAAATAAAAAAAATAATCCATGAAACCATAACATATAAATAAAACGTATAATTTTGGAAAACACATTAGCATATTATATGATTTTTTTAGTATCCAAGGTATCACTTCAAAGACCATATTAGTGGATAAAGTCTTTTACTGAACTAGGTAACTCTCATTTCGGCCCTGTATTAATGAACCGAGTGAAACCTCATTCTATCCTTCTATTACTGAACCAATTTAACCCTCCTTCCTGCCCTATATTACTGAACTGAGTAACCCTCATTTCATTAATATTTTACTGAACTGAGTAAACCCTCATTCCATCCCTATATTACAAAACCAAGTAACCATCATTCCAACCATGTATTACTGAACCGAGTAAAACCTAGTTCTAGACCCGTATTACTGAACAAAGTAACCCTCGTTCCAGCCCTGTTTATCACATGAGATATAAATATATACCCAATACATTGGAGGGATATATAGTTCCATCCCAAACTATAGTGAAATCATTCATACATGTGCTGAAAAATCATAAACTATCATATCATAACACATTAAATTAAATGGGTATTATAAAAATGTAAACATATCATACATTTGGAAAGAGACAGGTTTCGTAATCATTTCATCATAAACATAACCCATGAAAAGAAGCGAGCTTCAAAATAATATAACTTGTGAAAAGAAGTGGGATTCAAAAGAATATAACCAATTAAAATAAGGGGGTTTCAAAATCATATAACCTATAAAATTGAAATGGGTTTCATCAGCATATAACCTGTGAAAGACACATCAGTTTCATAAATAGAATTTCATCAAAACATAATTCATCTAGAGAATGAATATAAATCGGAAATTTAAATAATTTCCCCATAAAGGCATAAGTAACACCAATGGATGTTATCTTATATAGGAAATAATTTTGAATGTTCATTTAAAAAAAATATTTATAAAAATATCCATTCTTCTATGAAAAACTATTTTTATAACATAAAACATTTTAAAAACATTTTTCTTGAAAATATCTTTGAAAACTTGTAAAGGAGGAATTGAAAACAATAACAAAAATTTAAAGTCTTTTTTCCTTCAAAATTAACTTCAATGAACTTTGGAAAAAAATTTGAAAACATGGTTTTTTAATACAACAGATTTCTGATCGAAGAGAGAGATATAATCAGATGTTACATAAAAAATTATCTTAAGTACTAAAGAGTGAAAAAATGGTACTAAATATTTAGAATATATTTAAAAAATATAGGACAATGAAACTAATGAGTTTTATTGATATATGCTTTATAATATTTCATCAAAGCAAGCATAAACATTAATAATCTCGAAAAGCGATGAGATTGTCTCAATAAACCCTTTAACTTGGTCACTTTGGATCATATTATCCATGTAAGAAAAGAAAATTAAATGAAGATTAAAATATCATTAAAATATATAGATTCATTATATAAAATGTATAATGTAATTATATACACCTTGAAAAAGAGTTTAGGTGTGTAACAAAACCGGAGTCTCAAATAAGAAAAATTGAGACAAAACAATTTTACTGATTTGGTAACTTTTGAAAGTTAAACCCCGTGAAAGAAAAATCATAATATGGATATTTAAATACCCATAAATTTAAATATAATATGAATATAATACATTCATGTGTATTACATAAACCACATATAATGAAATAGTGGCGAACATATCTTTTATCTCTTGAAAATAAAATGTGGGATGAAATCCTCTTACCATGTGTCTTGACTCTCTCCGTACTCATACAATATTACTATATAATAAATACAATTTTATTATAAATATTTTAAATAATAATATTATTATATCTAATACCACATATTTTTTTTATTACCTTATATTACTTGCTTGTTAACGATCTGATGTTAAAGTTTCACTTCGGGTAATATCCACTTTGTTCTTCACATGCATACTAATATGTAATATCATTGATCCTTATACATATATCATGATTAAAGGATGTATAAAATGATATAAATATATGGTATATCCAGTATTTTTATATTATAATAATCAATATCATAATGAGGTATGAAATGGAATACATCGTTTATGGAGATGGTAAGCTGTACATAGGCATGAACGATGTTTTTGTTTTTTTTTTGTCATATTGAAAGAAAGTATATACATGAAATATGTATATATATGTATATATATATATATCATTATTATAGTAGAATAACTATATCATATATACCATATAATTTAATTAAACCCATCCTTAATACATTCCATGGGGTGTGTGAATGAATCACATCATTTTGAGAAGGCGGTAGTCTGCACTTCCTTAAAAGAGATTGTTGTATTAATGCCAAATGGAAATAAAAAAAGGGGTGTGTTGTAAAAGTAATTAATAAGATTAAATAAATAACAAATATAATATATTAAATATATAAATATAGTTTTCATTATAATGGACACCATTAGTTGTGGTAATGTAGAAATGAAAAATCATTGTTCCATGTGGCAGTAATTCATCGTACACAGACAGAGTATGTTTGAGATCCATTAGATAGAGGTGTGTGTAGGTTTAGGTAAAAATATTTACATTAAAAACCATATTATATTTATTATAATGTTTTTGTCAAACAATAATGGAATAAATAGTGGGGTGGAGAATGAAAATAAAGGAAAGGATCTTGAGAGAAGACGTTACATCTTAATCGAGTAACTCCTTTTAGTTTGTGAAAAAGGATTCCTTGAGAGGATTTATACACAAAGTGAGGACTCAACGTATATATTAGGTATTTTGGGAGGATACTTGTTTATATATTTTCCTAAACAAAAATTTTTGTGACATGTGATGAATGGGTAGAGGTGGTGGCCTTTTATAGTGGAAGTGAAGTGGCACTCCTATAAATATTTGAAGAGAGAATTATACCCACGTTTTTAAAGTTTCATGTTGATAAAATAATGGGAAAAGGTAAATAATATTTATTATATGGTATAAATATTTCTAGAAAAGGTGTTTTGAACATGTTTCTAAGTCGTTTTTGGTCAAAAATTTAATGTTTAGTACTTTATTAACCTAATTCTTCTCTTAACCGATGTAATTAATTTTACTCACTTTCGCTAATATTTTTGGTCAAAAACAATGTCAAACTTATTATAAATTATAAATTATGATGATTACAAAGATTTAATCCATTTTTTCAAATTCTAATCATAGAATTGGCAGAAATTAATTTAAAATTAATCCCATTGACGAGACAGCATTGCGGGTTTTTTAGTAAAAACATCCAAATGTTTGCTATGTTTTTATATCCAATTTCAATGTGAAATTAGTTCTAATGACCTAAATTAGATTAATTGGTAAAAAATATATCTAAATAAACTATTAAATCAATTAAAAATATAATTTAACCTTATAAATATATTATATTAAAAAGAAGTTTTGTATTAAAATCTAGTATTTTTAACTATTCACTAAATGATGAAACCTTACATAAAAATACCAAAAATTTATCCTAACCTAATTTTTATGTTTCTTTTCCAAATATAATGATTTTTTGACATATTAAATATATGAAATTTATAAAAATGTTTTTCAAATGGGTTCTCCACTAAAAGTTAGCAAAACAACATTCATAAAAATATATGTTTTTAAGCATAAAATTGGGATTATTCTTATCTTATGTCTATAAAATATATTAGATGCATATAAAAGATATTTAATTGAATATATGTAATATTTATTACATTAATATCACATAATAATTTTAATTAATTCAATTTACTTGGATAAGATAGCTTTGTGACTATAATAATATTTACATTTATATTCAATTCGTTTTCATGTTCATTAATTGGTAACCTATGAATCTATATTATATTTATGTAAACCACATATTTTCATAATTCAGTTAATACTATTTTAAATACATCAACTTAATGTATAGGTTATATTACATTATGATAATATTTTTAATAATATATTATTGTTAGGTTACACTCGGTCTTGTGTGTTACACAAGCCATCAAGGAAGGTTATTATTGCATGTAATGTATGCAAACCTTGTTTTTTCATGTAAAATATGCCATGTTGGGATCATGTGTATCATATTAAAAGTCATATTGATTTGAAAGGAATGTTTAAATTAGTGAAAATCTATTTTCATTGTTTCGTGAAGTGAAAAATATCAAAAGATTATATTAATTCGAAAAAGAATTAACAAAAACTTGGGGTGTTACATAAACATTGTGGTATATACTTAAGAGGAAAAGAAGTTTTCTTCATGTGTGGAGAAAAAATCCACCATGATCATAATTTTCTGTAAAATAAATTTTCCAATTTTAAATGCTTCTTTTGTATGGATATGGTGCACTATGGAATTGAATTCTCCAAGAATGAAGGGGATATACCCCTAAGAAGCTAATATATCAAGGTTAATCTTATCCTATTACTATATATGATGTGGATTGATTAATGATCTTTTGTTTTGATTCATGAATTATTTAATTTTATTATTTTATCAATGATGTTTTGGTTATAATAATTATGAAATGTATAAGGATTGTATTATAGTATTATTCCTTAAATGATTTAAAATCATGTGTTCAAAGGTACCAAAAAAAATATAACAGAAACATGATCCTCTTGTAAAACACGTGATTCAGGGAATAATTATGGATAAAATATTTCATATTTTGATATAATGATGTTGTAATAATATGATGATTTATATGGAAAATTAAAATTGGATAGCACTGGAATCCTTGGAACTGGTTAATGATTTCTCAACAAAGTGGTTTATTTTATCATTGATAGAGTTAATTTTTTTTTGGATTTATGGATTATATCCAATGATTTATCTTTTTGTTCGGGATTATAGAAGCATGAATTTTTTAAAAAGGGTTTATGGTAATTCAAGTTTTTACCCAATTTCAAAAGGATGAAAGATGATGGTATTCACATGTTTTGACTGTGACGATTAAGAGATACATCATTATTTTTGAGGGATTAATGATAATTTCAACTTTGAAATTCATAGACTTTATTTATAATGTTTTGGATCATGATCATTTGGAAGGGTCATATGGTTAACAATTTTTGAAATGGGTTATGTTGAAATTTGGATGTGGTTTTGATGATTAATGTATTAATTCACCAAATAAATATTTGTGTACAATTTATAACATTTGACTATAATATTGATTTTTTAAAATATTTTGAGAGAGATAGAAATAATTTTCTCTCTTTTATGGATCTTATGATATATTAAAAGTGAATCTTAGTGATTTCGACATAAAAAATTCATTTTTGGATATTTTTTTCTTAGGGTAAAGGATATATTATAAAAAATTATGATTTAACAATGGATGAGATTATGATTATGAAATGGAATGAAATTATGTATGTATTTATTCTCATGAAATTTCATCAAATTCAAAAAAAGGTTCTTCAAATAAAACATTTTCTTATTAACATAATTCATGATAATATTAATGACCATCTTAAATCCTATTTGGTTTATGGTATTTTGGTCAATAATATTATCTAGATCACCCACTTTATTTGGATCAATGACCTTTATCACTCTCTATTAATCCTGGGAATTGGTATTTTCTTGATTACCCATCTTAAAACCTCTATCAATCTTTAGGTTATGTGACTACTCCAGCTAACCGTCATACAACTCATTCTATATTAATATGAGGATGTTTTATTTTCACTTTCATGATGGGGGATTTCTAAAATTAGTATTCTCAAAAATAAAACCCTTTATTATCATAATAATTTTGAAATTTTGAGGATGAAATTTTTTTAAGGTTGATAGAATTTTACACCCCAAAATCCTAAAATAAGAACATTGAATTCGATAAAGTATATGACATGAAACAAAAAGATTATATGAAAATATAACATAATGAGAGTTTATGATATATTCATTTTCCAATCTATTATATATATTTTCTTATATACACCACTGATTTATCTTGAGTTACATTCAAGACTCAATTTACCTTGAGTTATAGGAAACTCTGAGTTTAAAGGAAATGTGAAATATTATTAAAATAATATTATTTAATATAATAGTTATAACCTAGACATTAAATTGTAGGGTATTGATAGTACTAAATATGTTATTAAAATTATGGTAATTTATTAATTGCGAATATAATAAGAATCATTTAAAAGAAAAAGAAATATTTTCTAAAAAATTGATTTTTCTAAATGGCGGTTTAATCTCTCTTTATGCACATAATTTAAAATTAATTTTTATAAATTTTATAATATTAATTTGACAAAAAAATATCATAATACCAAAATTATTTTATGGTGCATTTTTTTAATAATAAGTTTCATTTTTTGATAAATAGTGAAAATGATGAATTTTACTTGAAAAGTGCCTTTACATTTAAAAAAAATTATCGATTAATTATATTTATAATTGTTTTTAAGTTAAAATTATTTAATTTATATATAAATTAATCGAATTTATTTCATTTTATTCATTATAATATTGAATTTTGATATAAAAACATTGTAAAATTTTGATCATTTTCATTTTAAAAACCCTCTTTATCTATATGTATATAGGATTAGTTATAAATTAAATATTTACATGTATATGAATTGGATTATTAAAAATTAATTAAATATTTATAATTAGTATAATTTCTAATTTCTAATAATTTCAAAAAAAATTGACCAAAATTAAAAGTGAATTTAGTAAAAATTAATTACCATTGTTAAGGTACAAATTGATTTAAAAAGGTGTTAAACTAAAAATATAATGATAAAAATTACATATAATCTTTTATAAAAAAATATTTTCTAGACATATATCAATAATAACACCTATTAGGTTTAAGAATATCAGTTTTGAACCCTTTTGGAATATAAAAAACGTGGGATAACTCAGTTATTTTCATAATATATCAAGTGTTTCCTCTCCCCCATTTGTTAAAGGCCACCACCTCTCCTATATTCTTCACAAATTCAAAACTACATTAAATAATTATATAACTGAGAAAATAACATCCAAAAATCCCTCCCATAGTCTTATAATTATTGTTTTGGCATAAATCCTATCTATTAAGGCTTTATGGAAAATCTAATGAGGATACCGAAATAAGAGGTAATGTTCTTCAACAAGAGTATTTATTATATTTCAACCAAAACCTCCAATTATTATTAAAAAATGATGATATTATAACAAAAATATCTTCCATATACATGGTTAGTTTTATAACAAGTTCATGACCTAAAATTATATCCACTTCTATCCAGAGGGTTACAAAATCATTATTCTTCTGAAAGGTAGAGTACCACCTCGTGAACCCATATCATTCATTCTTCTATTACCACCATTCACAGTTTGGTATAATTATCGATATAAATTATATATATATATGATATTTATAATATAATTATACCTATGGAGTAATTATATCTTTTATTTTTTTTTTAAATTCCATTTTGTATGGGATATAATAAAGTTGTCCGTGTGTGCGATGAACTACCGCCACATGAAGGGTTGTGATTCGTCTTTCACTAACTATTTACATGTAATGTAAAGAGGGTAATGTTAATGATTATATGTGATATAAATAAACTAATTATGATATTAATGAAATATTTATCATTATGGAAGGATTATATATATTGTTTTGTTACTTGCCTTTTCACTCACTTTAAGATAATAACATCGTTTCTGTACATGTGGACAACCACCTTCATGAAGTTATGTGACTCTATTTTCAGAACAACACCACAGAGATGTTACATATATATATACAATTATATAATATGGTATATGTGATATAATTATAATTCTGTAAATGTAATATATTGATAGCCCCTTAGGGCGATGTTAATTCCCAATAGTACTATGAAAAAACAAAATTATAAAACTGAAACTTTGATACTCGATTAATTAAAATGTAGTATGAGGAAATTTTGGGATCAACCCCATAGATACAATGTGTATATTTCAAATTATTTAAGGAAACATAAATTGAAATTATTTAATTCATTTGAGGAAAGATAAATAATATCTGTGATGATTGGGATGAAATTAAATATAGGAGACATTCTAGGTTTATTGATTTTAGGTTCATTTACTAGAAATTAAATTAATATGGGTTTATTCATGTTTGGTATCATAATTAGGTCAGAAAAGATCTTTGGTTTTTATATCCTTCCATAATCCTATCATTGCACCTTTGGAATGGCCATCTACATGGAGTAATCATAGAACTAGTTCACCCAAAACCTTGTTTAACCATAATTAAAATAATTTTCATAATGGTAATATGACAAATAATCAAATTAATTGATTAAATTGAATAAACAATCTCAAAACATATAAATAGTCATGAAATGTTAAAATAGAGAGATTTAGAATTGAATAATCAGTTTGTAGCAATCCAAAATATAAATTGAAATATAAAATAATCCCTTAGAAGCACCCCCTACAATCACATTACCCGACACTAAAGAGACTACTCTCTCATGATGAGATCAAATTACATGGGTACTAAAGGAAGAATGCTAGAGAAGAGGGGATCTGGATAATTACTCTATTGTCTGTTGGTGTCTCCCTTTCTCCGACTAGTCCCAATATGTCTTGGAATGGTGGCCAAAGGCCTTTTTTTATGGCCATATTCATCCACGTGGATTGCAGTGTGGGTTTTATTTTTCACATGTCGAAATCATCATGACATGTACTATGGTTACAAATCATGTAATCCCTTACATTTTCCTCTGTATATTTTGAATCCATGAAATTATCATTTCCCAACTTTGACTCTGATCATGATGTGTATTTGTAACTTACGTCATGTTATCATCTTTCACAACATGTATTCATGTAACGACTTGTCCCATCGGTGCAATTTTCTTTTGAACATGTCATGATGTGTAATGGTAGTAAACGGTGTGCAATCAGTCTATTCTAGTTTTATAAGTCCATTTCCCCTCCAAAAATATGGTTTCATGCCACGAGAAAAGTGAAGTGACACAAAGGGTCATTTTGCTCATATTTCTCCCCTTTTCATTCCTTTTTCAGCAATTAGTTGTTTCCTACCAAAAATCATAAAACAAATTAATACATTCCAAAATTAGATATATTTATCAATTAAATACATAAATCAACACCTTAAAATACTCTAAAATATATGCATGAAATACACTTATCAAATATTCACTACCACAAAACTGGGTTTCCGCAACACCACCCTTTAATTGCGCTAAAAAAGCACTGATAAAGGGGGTGCCATAATCAGCACTAAAAAAGTGCTAATAAAGGGTACTTTTAACAACTCTAAAAAAATCACAGTTAAAAGTGACCCTTTATCAGCTCTTTTTTTAGCACTGATAAAGGCACCCACTTTACCAGTACTTTTTTTAGCACTGTTAATGGGGCCCCCTTTATCAATGCTTATTTTAGTAGTGCTGTTAATGGGGGGACTTTATCAGCACTTTTTTTCCTAGCACTGATAAAGTTTAAATTTCAAGAAAAATCAGAAAAAATAATATATTGATATATAATTATATTTATATTGGTATAAATATAATATTAATTTTTTAAATAAATTTTAGATCAACTTGATATGTGGTAGACACAAAATGGACCCCCAGAGCAATAGTTATGGTCAATTGGAGGGATTGAGGACTTCTTCGGGCCTTAAAAAGTATAATAATTTGTTCCAATGGTCACCAGAGTGTATTTCTATTCACAAAATTCGATTTGAAATGTGGTAGAGGCAAAACGGACACCCAGAGAAGAAGTTATGGCAAAACGAACACCCGGAGCAGAACTTATGAACGTTGGGAGGAATTATGGGCCTTTTGGTCATGAAGAACATTATAGAGGTGTCTAGTGGTCAGCAGAGTGTAGATATTTACAAAATATTTGATTAGATATATAGTAGAGCAAAAATTGACACCCAGAGCAAAAATTATGATTGTTTGAAATTGATAAACCCTCTCAGTGCCTAAAAACCTACGAAACTCGTAACTTGCAAAAATTGACATAAATTCTAGTATTCGTCTCCATTTGAGCACCGAGTCTAGTAAAATCGAATATCGTGAGATGATTGAGGACCAAGTCCAATCAAAACCATGATAATATCAAAGAAACGGAAGATATATCAGTTATACCAATCTAAAAAACTCCAACTTCAAACGGACATAACTTTCGCTCCGGGTGTCCGTTTGGACTCTACCATGTATCAAATCGAAGGAAGAAAAGATATATACACAAAAAGTTGAATGGAACAAATTTATAGTCTTATAGAAAACCCTAAAACCCCAAAAAACCATCATAAATCCTTCAAAACTTTGTTTCCGTGTCCGGGGCCCTATCAAATTTTTCTTAAAATGGTGATAACTCTCGATATGTTTGTCTGTTTGTTCTCATCTACTTGTTATATAATATTTTGTTCCATGATATTTGGTTTGACTGGTGATAGAGCTTAAAATAACACCCGTATTAGAAGTTATGTTGTTTTTGTGACTCTGTGGTTTGTTAGGTTTTTCAAGCCCCCATTTCTAGCATTGTTGTCATGTATGATGTTTTTTAAATAGCTGTAACTTATGATCTACCTAATCATTTAGCCTCCACCACCTATCATATCAAATATCATTTTATGATCTTTTATTTGACTAGCCACGGAGTTGGAACGGACTCTCAGATCATAATTTTTCGTTGTTACCCTTAGATTAGGGTTTATTTGACTTTCTAACTGTACTTACGGGTTTGGAGGGTTTATCCATTTTTTATCTTTTTTCAGGTTATCATTTCTTGTTATCATTTTTCATAATTTACTATTATTTATAATCAAATATATAACAATATATACATATTTTTTATATATTCACACTTAAAAATTTAATTTTATAAATAAATAATTAAACATATTTACATATACAATATATTTCTCAATATATAATCCTTGTCTAAATAAAAAATAATATCCATTTTATTTAAAATAAAAATATGTGAATATTTATATACCTATATAATATGTACTTTTATATGTGTGTGTGTGTGTGCGCATCTATATTAACTAACTGATATATATTATATATATATTCTAAACAAATGTATATACATATTAATATATAATATTTGTAAATATATATAATTATGTATAATTATAATTATATATACACATATAATATATATATATATATCTGTGTGTGTGTGTGTGTTTGTTTGTTTGTGTGTGTGTATGTTGTATATATGTATTTATTTATTGATAAACACACACAAAAAAGAAAATTTTATAAGTGTATTTAAAAATGATCTTATAAATATATATTAATATATGAATAAATATATTAATAAATAAATATAACTATATATATTAATATATGAATATATATATATATATATTAATATAACTAAATATATATATATAAATATATCTATATATATTAATAAATATATATATATATGTTAATATAAATATATATTAATATACAAGTAAATATAACTATATATATATAAATAAATAGATATATTAATAAATGAAGAGAAAAGAAATATAGTGTAGTGGTAAAGGCTTAGGTGCGCATGCAACAGGTCCTGAGTTCGAATCCAGGTGGAGGCAGGTCCCTCGCATGGGTGGAATAAAGGCTAGCGCTGTTAAAGGGTGGGCTAGCTCTGTTAGGGGGGGTAGCTGGGGCGTGTGGGCTAGGGGGCGATATTGGATGGGGGTTCAAGCGTTGTTAAATCCCCTCCCTGAATTGCATAAATATATTTTTTCTATGTTTTTTATCTTTTATCAGTGCTTTTAAAAAAGAGCTAACAAAAGCGATATTTTATCAGCACTAAAAAAAGCACCGATAAATGACCCATTTATCAGTGCTTTTTTATTGCTGATCAAAGGGGTCTTTATCCGAACTTTTTTTAGCGCTGATAAAAGGGACCCCCCTCCCTTATCTTCACTGAGATTAATAGAGTTTTTTAGAACTATAAATCAACTTTTCTTGCACTGATAAAGTTCATATTTGTAGTATTGATTACATAACTTTTTCCATAATGATTATTGAAAATTGAAACGTTACTCATGCTAAGTACAACCTACCATCTTCATGTTCATAACATATGTTAGTTTTCATAACCCTGTGTAATTATTGGTTTTAAATATGTAATTGATGAATAAATATGATAATTATTTCATGCCTATTATTCTGGATATGATTAAGCTATATAATATTTGCATGAACTAGATATTTCATGATGAAACATGCATGAGAAAACAGGGCAATTAAAACCTGAAAGTAATGAAAATAATGAATGATTATTAATTAACGGGTGATAATATTACATAAATGATGATAAATGATATTATAAATCTTAATTCTATCTAATTTTAATATAATAACATGTTTTTAACCACAATAAAATAGGTTAAAGAATGTTCAATAAAAAGAAATATAAGGTGAGGTATTTCTTAACTCAATTTCAGTTCATTGGGTTGTTTTTCTATGTCATTGATTTTTTCATTCTATGATTATGTGTAGAATAAATTATTGTTACCTTATATTTTATTCCTATTTTTTATGTGGATTTGTATTTTAAAAACATAATCTATTCATTTATTAATTATCACTTCAATGATATGATCATTATAAAGGTTTATTTCACAGTCTCATTCTAATTGAGATTGTTTAATCATAAATTTATATTGAAAGAAGTTATTTGACCATTTCATAATAAACCCATTTAATATTAATCTCATCTGGATAATAAATATATATTCATGTAATAGTTCTATTTTCCACTCTTTTCACTTAAATTTATTGAGAAAATGATTTTAATAAAATCCACATTCATTTCTCTCTTCGGTTGAAAATATGTTTTCTTCCAAAACTACATCTTCCAAAAATGTTTTCAAAAATGTTTTTAACAACATAAAAAAATTATTGGATTTATTTCAACTCTTTTATACACTTTTTAAGGAAAAATTAATAGAATCCTATACCATTTTCAAAACACTTATTTTTTAACAAAAATGTGAAAGTAATATTTTTATCGTCTTCTAAAAAACACAAATTTCTAGAATTTTTACACTGAACAATTAATGTTCATTTTAACCTTTACAACCTATAAGGAATTACTACCATCATGTATTTCATTTCATTAGTACATCATTTTTATTGTTATGAGGATAATTTTAAAGAATTTTTTTAATGTTATTTTCAAAGAAAATAATTTTCAAAATAAAATCAATATTTTCCTAAATAATTTTTTTAATTATCCTTTTATGGTATTTCTATTCATAAATAACAAAAAAAATGTCATTCTTACTCCAATAGTTATATGTAGATACCATCCCAATTCTTTATCTAGGTTGTTTATAATTATTTTGACCAAGGATAGTATTGACCTTCACATAATTATTTCATTTTTATGAATTAAATTCCCTAGAAAATATTCACTTTACTGCGATCATTAGACATTAATTTTCCCTAAATATCCATATTATTTATCATTTTTATTATTATTTCATAAAACGTACCTCATTTATATATACGGTGTTTTTGAATTGAATGATATATGTTTAACTAGTAAATACTGATTAATCATTATCCTTTACTCAAAACATATATTTAATGTTAATAAACCTTTATTTATGAATTAAATCAATTATTTGATATATGTGGAATTATTTCAACCTATAGTGACTATCCAGGTCCATCATTATATATCCCCTCGATGTATCAATATGTATCGTGAGAAAAATATGATATGCTATCATTAAATAGGTTTTTTACTATATTATGAACCATCTTGTGAAAGGTCTTGATGGTAGAGGTATAATTTTATTGAGACATGATGTCTAATAATTAATCATTTCCTTCATTAAGATTTTAGTAATTATTATCTAGGATATTTTCACTATATATTATCTCATGATGTATTTCATTTTTATATTATTTATTAATGGAATGTGTTTTTAGTAATTTACCTTTCTATAATGATTATTCCTTAATGAATTATTTAAATGGTATGTGTTCAAAATTAATTACATTTCCATGTAGATTAAACTTATTGATTCATCATATCTTCCACTGTATATAACTTTTATTGATAATTTTAGCTCACCCTTATTTTTTTTATTTCCCCGGGGACCCTTGAAGTGTACTATTTTTGATATTCAAGTATATTATATAAGGAATAATATTATTGTCAAAAAAATTATGTTATAATTTCTCTTTTAAAATTTAATATAATACTCAACTATATATCTATATTACTAATATAACAAAATCATTCAATCCCTTGGGATATAATTACCTGCATCTTATGCCATTGTAATAAATCTGGAACTGGCTTTGGGGTACTGGGTTTGGGGACTCTATAAAATCCATGTAGGGGCTTATTAATTCTATAGATATTGATGGTTGTATTGGGTATTTCGTAAAATTCATCTAGCCATAAATAGACGTATGTGTCACTGATTTTTAATGGATAAAGGTAATGTCTCAGAAATTGTGATATTGGATATTGGTAAAACATTGTATGTCTATCTAAAAGGAGTACTGTTGTAAATAGTTAGGATCGAATGAAAATTGTGAAGTTGTGATTTAGGATCACTAAGATGTTGTTATTATAGTCCAAATATGAATATTCTCATGTTTCCTTGGAGTATTATCTATAGATATGGTTGGTGGTGGGAGCCTATGGTCATATCAAACAATATAGTATCTAGGATGGACATCTTATTGTCTTATAAACTATTACAATAACTCTATGGTTAGTTTTTATTAATTATAAATTATGTTACTCATTGTAATTGACCATGTTTTGATTTATAACATTGGGAATGTTGGTTTTATCTAAGTGGTAATATAGTAAATTATATTGTGGTGGAAACCAATGGATCATGTATAATTTGATTCAAGGATGGTCACCTATATATAGATGGAGGTGTAATGATTCATATCAATTACATAGACCATGAGGTGACACAAGAATTACTTATATAATTATTACAGCATTTTAGATTAATATTCGATACTTATCATAATAATAAATTCCAAAAAACCATATAGTTTTAGTGTCTTTCAATAATAGTTACATAATAAATTTATATTATGAATATCTTAAATAAATACAAAAATTTATCATCATATAAAAATATTCTAATACATATTGTACTTAATACATTTCATGATAACATGGAGAAAACGAAACATAAGGGAGGGTGTTCTAAAATTCCATGAAAGGGAAAGATGTGTTATATCAATTGATGAGAATAAGTGAGAATAAGTTAAAAAAAAGGGTATGTGAACATTTTCATAAATTATGATAACATATAATATATTTCATAGACAATATAAGAATAATAATTTTGTAATGATTTTTTATTAAAAAATAAATTAGTCATGAGAGTGAGGAATCATCAATATTCAATCAAGAGTCATGAGAGCATAGATTTAAAATAAGGTATATTTTTTTAGACACAAAATATTATAGAATCATTTCATTGATTAATTATCACTTCCAAGACTCCCATAGTGGATAGAGCCCCATATTGTATTGCATAACTCCATTTTCCAATCATTTCCTCAATGAAGGGTCACTAAATGGATTATTATAGTGAATAGAGTCCCTTAGTAGATTGTGTTCACTCCATATTATTATTCATGTTGTATCATTAAACATAAATATTTCACAATACATTTGAGGGGTATATAAATACCATACCACCCATCCCCTAATTTAAATAATACATAAGTATAAAACATGTTATTAAAACATTCAACACATCATCATAGCATAATTAACCTTTAAAAAAGAAATGGGTTTCTGAAATCATTCTTAAAATCAACATAATCAAAAGCCATACATATAATGAAAACTAATAATATCATAATATAATATCTTAATATTTTAAAAAAAACCATGAACTATGTTGAAATAGATACAAAATCTCTTTTATAGAATCATTTATCATATGATTTTTATATCACAAAAAAATTCATTTTACTTCATAACATTTAAAAAAATAAATTCCATGAAAAATGATAATAGTATTTTCTTTTAAGACACATTGGAACGTTTATAGGGATCAAAAAAAAAATTAACGTGGTAGAATCAATTCAATTAATAAATGTTAAAATGTTTCCCTTCATACTTTTATAAAAAGTAAAATACATCCCCTAGGAAAAAATATTATAAAAATTCATTTCAAATAAATAAAAAAATAAAATAAAGTATAAAATAAAATTAAACTATAATTATAGATTACTAAATAAGATTATTGAAAAAATTTAATGAATATGGACTAGGAGGTCCTTGATGTAGGGTTCCTCGGGCAACTCGTAGGATTTTCAGAATGTCGTTGACATGATGTTCATTTTGTTTTTGATTTTTTATGTTGTATTATTAATTTTTAATTTTCGTACTACATTTTATTTTATTTTCATGATGTGAGGGTTCCCAATATAACCCTAAAATTTTTTAATAAAAAATTTATAGTAATGATTTGGAATATGGGAAAGGAATAAAAATATTACTAACCAAAAATAATAAATATCATTGGTTTTTTCATATTGAAATTATTTACTCATTATTAAGTACATAAGGGAAAGAAAATTGAAATAGTAAATGAAATTGGAGGAATAAATATAGGATAAGACAATTTCTGGGGTTTATCATATAAATATTTTTTAACTCCGAAAAAGTAAATACTCTCATAAACAATCAAGATTAAAAATTAAATAGTAATATAAACCCTTACCTCAGATCCTAACATTATTTATAAACTCTTCAAACCTTCTAGGTATTAAATTAAAAATAACTAAAAATAAATAAAATAACAACCTTAATACATATAATAATATATATCATTACCTTATTATTTAAATTTTCCAATTTGTTAATAATTCTTCATTAAATCATTATTTGGGTTGTTAACTATTCATCTTCGCATGAATTTTTTGGTTTGAAAGTTCAAGTCCTTGCACATTGATCATGGTTTAATCAAATAAAAAATAATAATAATTTTATAAGATTCATATTTATTAATTATATATAATTTTATAAACAATTATATAAATCAGTTATTTAAATTGACTTACATTTCTTGATGAAGAAGGTTGTACATTGGTACTGACGAGTATGTATTAATTTTAGAAAAAAGATAGGATAAATTAATATTATAATATATATTTATAGAATAAAAATAAAAAATATATTTTATATTCATTAAATATATCTTTATGCAAATTTGTGTTCAGTGGAAAATAAAAAAAGAAACCACTTCACTTTGTAGAGGTGGTGGGCCACACATACACACAAGAGATATTATCATTTCCAAAGGATTTTATAGTAAGAGGATATAAAATATTTTATCATTACATAATCATAATTTTGTTATAATAATCATATGTATCCATTAAAACAATATATATAACCATCTATGATTGATAGAGATGAAAAATAAAACGCATCCCTTGATCGAGACACTAGTATCGACATATACATGAGCGATGTAATTATTTCATTAGATATTAAATAGATGTAAAATAGTTTTAAATTAATATATAAAAACTTTTAAATAGTGTAAAAAATACTTATTTCATTTTTTAAATATAATTACATATGATTTTTGGGATTTTAATGAAGAACAGAACTTGAGATAGATTGGTAAAGATAATCACCTCTTCTTATGGTATCCACCTTTAGCTTTCACATTAAGAATTAATGAGATGGTATTTCAGTGATTCAATGACCTCTATAACAATGTAATAATTTTTTTAATAGGTTTGGTAAGTTATTGGATGAAGTGTAGTTCTCATTTTCTATGTAGAAGCATGAAGAGTGTGTTCCCTTTTATAATTGAGGTGAGTTAAAGGCTTATAATTACTTTAAACATTATTAAATAATATATATTTCTTAATCAAGTACAATGAAAAAAAATTGAAATAGTTTCTATGATAATATTTTTTTGTATAAAATAAATTAAACCCATGATATTTACATAATTATTATATATTATTTTAAACATCATCTCTCATTTGACCCTTTTTACCCTTACCACTATAACAAGTTTTTTTCCATGGAAAAAATTCCTTCTGGATAAAAGATAAGTTGAACATATTTCCATATATAAATAAATTGGATTAAAAATATGAAATAAATTTTGATATAATTCATTTCCTATAATTGGTTTTAATTAATTCAAATATCAATTCCCAAAACATGTAAATAATTTTCGATGAAATAGTATTTTTAAGCATAAAATTGTATTTATTCTCATTACATGCCTAGTAAAAATGTTTAAGTTACTAGTAATATATTTTATTGAAAATATTATCTACACCATTATTTATAACTATCCATAAATAATTATTAATTCAACTTAATTAGATAAAAATACATTTTTCAGAATTAAAACTATTTTATAAAAAAATCTATTTTTAAATTCAAATGTTTTCATCGTTATTTATAAATAATTAAGAATTAGTGTCTAAATTATTATTCCTTTGGTTATATATATTATCGATATTAAATATTTGATTAGTAGTGATCAATTAATTGTATTTAGATAAAAGTACATAATACATAACAATTAATGCCTAGAAAAATTTGGTCTTCTGATTTTATTCTATTCACAGAAATTTGAGATATTTTTTACTAAGGACTACTCAATAATTTTTTTATGAAATAAATAATTTATAAATATTTCTTATATTTCAGTTTATTATATTCAATCCTTCCAATTCAAAGGTAATATGATAATAGGCATATTTAATATTAATATTTCAATAGTATATCATAGTTTTTCTAAACTTGGTGTTTCATTTTAGGAATGATATAAAACACATAAAATTATATGTACATATATATAATCATGGTATTTTCATTATAACCCATTTTAAGATTATCTAACGTGAAATTTAAACTACTCTTGTATAGATAAAAATTACTTGTTCCATGTAAAATTTCTAAGTTCCCATGTTTCTTCCATTATGGTTTTTCCAATGAACATTGACTAGATCAGTGTCCTTATTGTTTATCTATTTAAATCTTAAAAAATGAATCTACACTAACTTATAAATAAAAAAGATCATAATTTAATGGTATAGAATCTTTGTTTAGTACATGTTAAGGATCATTTATGTACTTCCTCAAAAGTGAAACAAGGAAGATAATATGCACATTAGACTATATTAGTGGTAGTTACAAGAGATATGAAGTCATTATATGATAAGTCATGTCACAGGGAAAATTATATCAAGGGATTAGGATATCCTTTATTCTAAATTTCTTTACTTTCACCCAAGTAGATATTTCAATGAATACATTGACACTAATTTTGATCTCTAGATCATGCCAATAATTGTCTTCATAACTTTTCATTGTACTTTTTTATTCAATTTTGTGTTGTTCAATGCATATAAAATTATCTTATATTCCCTCATAAGTGCATTTTCCCCAACATTATCCCATTATGGTGGATTATTTCACTTATTTTCATAGAGGGATTACTAAGGAGCAATAACAATTCTTGAGTAAAAGCTATTTTTGTAAGAAAATTGAACCAGATAAAGGTGTTTATCCAAATATCCTTTGATATCCATATAGAAAACACTAAAGGTTTCTTCTAGGTTTTGAATTTTTATCCAATATTGAACATAATTTTGATTATGATATCCAATTGTAAAGATAAAATCCATATTCAAATCATACTCAATACTTATCTAGAATATCTAGGTAGACCTCATATTTTTATTATAAATAATGTAAGGTAGTACTCTATAAAAACATAAAACATCATTAATGAATATCATGGAATTTTGTTCAATAGATATATCATCTATGATAAAAATGAAATTAATAAACTTATTATGTTGATTGACTGAACTATTCATGGCCTATAAATTTCTTAGGGTGTCCTACACCATATCACATGGTGATTTTTTTCCCATTTACATTCTGTAATTGGTAATGATTATAATATTCCCTTAGACATATGTGTAACATCCATAGATTCAATTGAGTAAACCTTTTTTATTATTTTTATGTATTCTTAGTGTTGGGAGAATTTTGGGAGGGTTTGTAATATTTTTATATTGTTTTGGGGACTCTTATAAAGGTGAATGGTTGGTGAATTTTTTTTTTGAAATTGTAAAACTCCAACAGGAATCCACGCAATGTGAAATAGGGTCATATTGGTAGGCAAACTGTTTCGTACATGATTTGGTAAAACCATGAATCCAATCATGAGAAATTGTGAAAAGTTTGATAGAATGATTTTGTAGGTTACCACATGGTTTTTCTAACTATGTGGAGAAATCGTATGGGGTTCTCCTTGAGACAGAGGCCGGCGCAACATTAGCACATGGTTTTCCTAGCCGTGTGACTAACTGTGCATGGTTTAAAAGTGTGATCATAAAACTATAGATCTCAATAGTTTTCACTTATAAGGATATAATTTTCCTCCATTTCTCCCTAACTAATATTTATTCCTACCAATGTTTGTGGAGTCTATCCCCATCTATACGGGAGTAAACCAAAGTAAAATCTTTGTGCCATGGAATCAGATTCCTTTGATAAGTATTCATTCTTAGTAGTTTTTCATAGTATTACTTAGATCTAATACTATTAACTTTCTATAATTCTTAGTTATAGTCCAATATGGATATATTTATGTTTTTTTATTCCAATCATGATGATATATAGTGTTCTTAATTTTGGAGAAGGATATTTAAGGCGGTTTGGAGATTCAACTTGTTTTTTGTGTGTTTTTGGGTTGTTCTTCATTAATGCCATAATTCCCAAGGTAGGTGGCTTCAACCTCAACTCATATTCTTAGAACATAAAGTATTTATTTTAAATTGATTGTTTTTATGAAAATTTATTGTGAAATTTTTGTGAATTTCATGATGGAAACCCTCTTTGGTGAGATTTTTTGGAATTAGGAAAATTGGGTGATTTAATGGAAATTGAAAGAGATGACGTGATTTTAGAAATATGATTTTAAAATGGTTTTTGGGTTTTAATTCATGTAAGAAATTAAATAAAAATATAGATTTATTTAAATGGTTTGTAAAATATGGTTTTGTAATGTGGTTGGATTAATTGATTAAGAATGTATGGAATGGGATGGATATTGGCTGTGAAGTACCACCATCAAAGGGGTGGATAATAAGTGTGAGGTTCAACCATCAATGGTTACACCAAACTAGTGTGGTTTCATGTGTGTGTGTGTATGATTATGTAAAATGGAATGGGTTATTCCAACCTGGAAATTTTGAAATGGTTAAATGACTTGTTGGGTTACTTTTGTCGTAAATTGGTTTTGATTAAGGAAACTATTTTTCTATGGCTATTATTTTATATTTTGATATAAACTATTTTCAATTGCTTTGTATAAAATTTTCATATAAACATACTAACATTTTTTGTCCAAATATCATGTTTTGGGATGTCATTTGTGTAACAAATCAGATTTTTCTTGGTTCTATTAATATAAAATTCTTGGGAAAATTACGAGACCAGGTGCTGAGATGGCGTGAAATTCTGAGTCTTGGAGTGCTCGGAAAGATCTGTCAAAATATGTTAATTTCTTGAATAGCGCACATGATCTATTTTCCTGAAAAGGTGGAATAACTCTTAAACAGGTGCCCATATCAGAAATCCAAGGGCACCATTACGTTCAATATGGTAGGTTTACCCAAGGAGAAAATTAACATTAGTCAGCACAGGTCTACAGTGAGAAAACCCAAAAATTGAATAAACTTAAATAAAATAATTAAATAAAATAATTTTATTTTTCAAATCATTATAACTCATAAATGGTAACTTATATTGGAAATATGAGGGTACCATTGAACTCATGAGGATGTGCCTTCCTTAGGTGAAGCTTAACCTCAACCGGTTCAGGTATAGGGTAAAAGTATGTTTTTGACTTTTTAAAGGAGAATAATATAAACTTAAAAAAATATTTTATTTCCTTTTAAAGTTATGCACTGTGATGATGATGTGATGCATCAATGGAGAAACTTGTTCTCCTTTCATAAATGAAGTAGTGTGGTGATGTTGTTCCAAATAAAAACAATAACTATGAAACTCATTAACATGTTTCCTCCATTAATTGGGGATAGGGTCCAGCGTTAGAATTCATAATGTTGAAGAATTTATATAGAGTTTCCCTTAGACTAGGAGAAGTATATATCACCAGCGACGATGGATCAGATATCAGGATTTGATCAAGTAGAGATGAATTAATGAATGTCGATGGAACAAGGATCGATGTGGAAATATGACTTTAATCTAAGTCTGAAAGTGATCCAACTTGAGGTAGGGGTTGTTATTCTTTGAATCTTATCATTTCCTCATTATTGATATTCCACAATTGACACTGAGTAATTAACAAACAAATTGATTCATGGATCGATCGTTGTCGTGGGATGGGATTACTCTTGTAGGGTTTTAACGGATGATTATCTTAGTCATTTTTTGTTAACTGTTCTAACACCAAAGAACCTCGATCGTCATGAAGAATAATCAAGGTCCCTTTATCTTTGTTGATTCGTGCTTTTAACCCTCTATTCTTTGTTCAACACATTTTTCTTTGTTTGTCATGTGACTCAATATTTGGTAATCTATCGATCATTTCACAATCGATACATGGTGAAACAATCCGACATCACATATCTGGGATGGACACAACACCACTGATGTGCGATGACGATGGTGAATAACGGATTGAGGTAGTGTAAGAGATATCACATGCAAATGGTTACATAGTGGAAGGGGATCGTGGTGTGATTTTGAACCTTTGACGATGAAGAACGCGATCTGAGGACTCTAGAATCTCTTCTATATTAAAGAACGAACCACCAGAGCACATCTAGTGGCTCGTAGTAGTGGGGACATTGGCCGCTTGTTGGAGCCGGCATGTCTTGGCGATGAAGGAGGCCCATGGTATCTGCCACGGGCTGTGTTCAAAGGACAGCGGTGGTTCGAAGGACATGGTAGTGGTTTGGAGGATGCGGTTGGAAATCTCTGTCATGCGGTTAGAGGTCGTGGTATAGCGGGATCGTAGTGCTGACCCACAGTAATGGCTGCAGGTGGGACGCGGCACCCGCTGCATCGCAGGCAGAGAAGACCGGCCTGCTCCAGTGGGCTGGGTTGGACAGGCGGGCCAATGTCAAGCTGGGCTCAGTGCCATGGTTCTTGCCTCTAAAGTTTTCCAGGTCAACCCACTGGGTTGGGTCGGCTCCAATATGTCGGGTCGGTCTGACCGGTTCTGGTCAGTTCGACCGGGTCGGGCCGGACCTGAACCTCACCAGCCTCTTTTCACTAAAAGGCTTGTATCTTTCAAACTATAAGTCCTATTAATGATTCGTCTATGGTTTTGGGACCCCTATGATGAGAATATCCTTTTGATATGGCTTAGTGGCGTTTTTTGGACCAAAAATGGTTGGAATTGTTTTTTTATCTTTCTTATGAGAGATCGATACAAGATCCCAAACCCATCATATGGGGTGATAGTAGAGATTGAGATGATTCCCTTAGGATTCTCTATGAAGGTACGATGTTGGATATAATTCCTATCATAGATAATGGCATGTATTATGAAGGGAGTTGGCTTAGAGAATATCTTGGTGACCCAGCAGGCTGAAGTGACGAGTGGATCTAGGTGACCCAGCAGACGGAAATGACTCTACGAGTCTTAGTTCCCCAGTGTGTCTATATAGAGCATGTTGCACACCAATAGGCTTGATCACTCCACACATATCTTCATGGTACCTTATATATGGTTTATGGAATGAGTGTGACCAATATTTACATAAGAACCCTTCCCCTATCTATGATGATAATTCCAGTAGGGCCAGGATGTCCCCTAGTGAGCCCTGGGTGTAAGACCCCCTATATGTGAATCTATATCTTTCCTTCCTCCACGACGTGACATTATTAGTTTAATTTGGGTAGTTATGAGTGTTTATTCTTTGGGAGAGTCCCAAATAAGCAGGACTCTTTGTGAGGGTCTTTGATTACTTCATATCTCAAAGAGCGAGTTCTCCCGGAACAGCGTTCCTTGAGCAGATTCCTATGACCAAGGATTTGAATGTGATATTGAGACTCCATATCTCAGTGATACCAGAAATCTTATGTAAAATTTATGATGTATAGAGACTAGATTTTCTCTTAGTTACTTTTGGTAGACTTTTTCTATGTGGTTACTATCTGATAGTTTGGTGAGTGGGATCTCCCGGAATCGAGAATACTACGAGCGGAACCATATGGCTGGCAGTGGATGAGACCTTATGTCTTTTAGTCCTTTAGGAGTATACATAGATGTTCTTATTATATGTGTTGCTGATATATACCTAGGTTGTTCTGATTTTACCTTCTTGGTGGTCTTTTGCTTTGTGTTTTCGGGACCCCTACTGAGTATTGTTTTACTCACCCTTGCACGAGATTTTCCCACACATGTCGGGTCTTGTGCATTTGACCAACACTATTATGGATTCCTAGGAGGAGCATGTCTAGGACTAGGACTGGACGATTCCTTGTGAGATCAGATGAGCCGAGGTGTTTCCGGTAGCTTCCTACAGCATCTTCAGTGCCCTGGTTTTTAGTTCGGACTTTATAGTTGTTTTTTATTGGGATTTTTTTTCTAGACCGGTTTCACTTTACTTCTTTAATTTACCTCATACTATGTTGTAGTGTTGTATTGGTATTCAATAATTTTCTTTACATAGTGTTTTTACTCTCCATCCCCTATGGATTGGAGTCAGGTGCGTGTGTACATGATCATAAGAAAATGCCTCTCATTTTGTGAGATATGAATACTCAGAGCTAATAGTCATCCCCAGGCCTATTAGAGGTGGGTTTGGGGTTATAACGGCATGGGCCCTAAGGGACGGGTTGTGAAAAAATGATATTAGATAAGGTTGGTTCTACCTTAGGACCGGAGTCTATTAGATTGGTTCGAGGAAACAATGTTATGTGTTTTGAGTTCGGCTTTCATGTCAGGGACTCCAGTATTGGTGCAACGGCTGACATATCCATACACCAGGACTCTGGGAACCTATTTTCTATCTCGGTACATGAAAAAAATAGTTTTAGGGAAATAAAGGCACATGCATCATATAGGAATTGTTGGTATTTTCCATGTCCTTCTTGAGTCATCTCACCAGGTATACTCTTTTAACCGTGATAAATATTTTTTTCAAAGGATGTGTTCATGACATCAGCTATCGAGGTTTACGTAGTAGAAATGGGAGTTAGGCTCAATGCTCGATGATTCCTCCCTGATGGGATCCAGTTGCAGAGCAGGTTTTATTCAGGATGGTTAACAGGTGATGGTTTCTCCTAATGATCAGTTAGCATACCCACCTTTACTGTTTCAGATGGATGCAGCTTTCCAGACATAGTCTTGGATGGCTCTTTTGGCGCTATATGATGAATAATAGGGTTCAAACATGTATCATAGGATTATGAGGTAGTGATCACTTAGGTAGTAGGGTCAGTAGGACCTACCGATAGCAAGTACGCAACATAAGCCATAGAACCTGATGTTTTGTCAGAAGTTCCAAAGACGTGCTAGTTCCCAGAATAAAAGGATTTTCTATGATTGTCAAAAAAGGGGGATTATCATGAAATATTTTCCCCCAATTCATGATATAGTTAGAGAGGTAGTTGATGAACAACCAAGGAAGAGGCAGAAATGAGAGAAGACAGATCCATCGGGCAGTGGACGTGGTGGGAGAGCTGGGGAAGTGGTAGGAGGTGGCCTAAATTTTGACGTGTTACCACCACCACCTCCAAGTTGTCCATACCAGACTCTAGGATTTGGACGACAGGGGAGGATACAATTAAATTATTTTGAGGATTATGACCATAGGACTCTAGGTATTATTCAAGGTATGATCTATATCTTTCTACTTTAGTTGTAGTATTGATATACACTTATGATAGTTATTTTATTTCCTGCCACCTTTTTTGTTTGATACCTAGAGGTCCCGGTTAAACTGTTGACATGATCCTCATGTTTGGAGACTCATACAAAAATATACCCAATAACCACACACTGGTTCTAATAGTGTGACTTGACTCTTGGAGGTGATGTTTTCAGTTGGGATCTCTTGGTGGTGGCATCGAGGCCTTATGATATCATTCTCGGTGTAGACTAAATCTTCAGTTCATAATCAGATTGATTTTTTTAGGAAAATGATGTAGATCATCCACGATGATCGAACTAGATTTCCCTTTATTGGAAAAGGGTAAATCCTTGCAACTCTTGATGGACTTAGTCAGATGAGGGTGTAACGGATTTCTATTTAGTTTGATAGTCCAAACCTCGGTGTAGTGGATGTTATGAGTCCACCGTTTTCCTAGTGGCAGTAGTGTATAAGGACGTATTACTTGAAAATGTTCTAGGTTGACCTCTCATTCAAGAGTTAGACTTTTGGGTTGGTCTACACCCTAGGGTGGCACTTATATTTATGCCAGCATATGGGATGGATCCCAAATAACTCTACAAGTTGAGGGTAAAGATGGGGGTCTTATAGTGGAAAGGCTCAGTAAGACCCAGTGTTTCACCCTGGACATCTTGAGGTGATCTTAGTTGATGACATCTTAGTGTACTCATAATCCTAGGAGGATCACGTGAAACACTTGAGGATGGACTTGGACCCACTTCAAGATCAGCAGCTGCATGGAAAGATCATGAAGTGTCTGTATTGGATTTAATAGGTCTTCTGTTTCTAGGAAACATCACCTCAGAGGCTATAGTTTCATTGAATCCAGTGAGGGTTGAGATAGAGTATGACAATTAGAACTATGCAACACATAATCATGAGTTAGTAGTGGTGGTATCGGTATTGAAGATGTGGTGATACTACCTGATGTAAGAATGATACATCATCAACTTCAACCTCAATATTATCATGTGTGTATTCTCTTAGAAGGATTAGGGCTTGAGATAGAGGTGATTCCTAGAGTTCTTACCTAAATATGACTTGGAGTTTTTTTATACTCCTGGGAAGAGGAACATGGAATAAGATTCTCTCAACAGGAATCCGGTTAACAATTACTAAGTGAGGCATCAAAGTGGTTAGCCTTTTTGTGGTTATCCTTTATGGATGGGGATGGAGCATCTTACCTCCAATCATTGGTTGTTACCAGTAATCTCTGGAATGAGTCAGGGATTAATAACTCAATGAAACTGAATATGAGACTTAATGTGCTCATTTTTCCACAGGGAATACCCCTGATGGACATTCGAAAGGTGGGGAGAACACTGTTCTTTTTAGAGGATGCGTAGTTGTAACAGTGGATGCCTAAAGTGGTGATATGAATTGGGGTATACATGTGGGTGTGAATACGGACACTGGTGATGACATAACGGGTTGAAGTTGGGCGTATCTGTTGAGATAAAAAGACGAATGCTTGATCGAATCAGTTTCATGGGTTGTTCATTCTATTTCTTGGGATACTCAGAAGTAAGTGTGAAGGGATGTCAGTGGACTTTGTGATATTTTTACCACATATTTCCATGAGGAACGATACAATATGGGTGATCATTCACCATCTCACTAAGTCGGCCCACTTCCTAAATACCCAGAAATAGAGTTTAATAGAGAGCTCGGGATTCCTCTATATGCTCGAGATAGTTCAACTTCGTGGAGATTCATCGATGATTGTTTCAGATTGTGATTCTCTCTTTACATCCTAGTTGTGGAAGGGATTTCAGGAGGAATTTGTAGAGAATGTGCAGGTCATCTAGGAGAAGATGAATTATACACAGAGCCATTCGAATTTTTTAGTTGGCAGATGTCAGAGACCTTTGGAGTTTGAGGAATGAGACCATGTCTTCCTTTGGAGCTAACCCCAATGAGGGTTACAAAGATTTATTTCAGTGTGGAAATCTAGAACTAAGTTTAATAGTATCTCTTTCAGGTGATTTGTAGAGTTGGAAATGGAGTGTGTTGCTTCGCTCTACCTCGCAGTGGGACCAGGTACACAGTGTCTTTCACGTGTCGCAACTGAAGAGGTATATGTATGATCCTTAAACATTAAAAACTAGGGAGAGCTATACATCGTCATTGGAGTGTCTTAGGTTGAGTACCAAATAAATATTGAGGATCCTTTTTGGAAGATATTTTCCCTTGGTGCGTGTCTGGAGGCAGCACGTGGAACTTATTAGGAGCACATGGGAGAGGGGGGCTCAGATTCATTCTTGGTTCTATCATCATTTTTTTGAGTAGACATTGTTTGGATTTTTGATGACATAAATCCTTAAGGTGGGGAGGATATAACAAATCATATTTTTTCTGGTTCTATTTTTTAAAAAAAAATTGGGAAAATTATGAGACCAAGTGCTGAGACGGAGTGTGATTCCATGTCCCGGAGTGCCAGGAATTATCCATCGAAATATTTTAAGTTATTTAACATCATGCATGACTAGTTTTTCTAAAAATGTTGAATAACTCATAAAAAGGTGCCCAGATCTGAAATCTGAGGGAACTATTGCATTTAGGATGAAAAGTTTACCCTAGGAGTGACTTAACTTTAGTTGATACCGGTCTTCAGTGAGAAAACCCGAAAATAGAATAACCGTAAATAAAATTATTAAATAAAATTATTTTATTTTTGAAATCCTTATAACTTATAAACGGTTACTTGGATTGGAAATTAGAGGGTACCCTTGTGCTCATGGGGATTTTCATTCCTTAGGAGGAACATAACCTCGACCGGTGTAGGTCAAGGGTAAAAGTTATTTTTTGGAATTTATAAGGAGAATAAAATAAACGTAAAGAGTTTTATTTTATTTCATTTTAATGTTTCACATCATGGAGACACTACAACACATCAATGGAGTAAACCATTCTCCTTTTATAAATGAATCACTGTGGATATGTTGTTTCAAAACTAAACAGTAATGCAGAAACACATAAACGCATTAACATGTTTCCTGTATTAATCGTGGATATGGTCAAATTTTATAATTCATAACAGTAGATAATTTCTCTGGAGTTTCTCTAAGGCAGGGTGGATGAGGCTCTCTCTCCGGTGACGACATATCGGAGGTTTGGACATTATCATGCGGCGATGAATCAATGAACGTTCGCGGAACAAGGATCGACGTGGCGATGTGACTTCAATCTACATCTACAAGTGATCCAACTCGAGGTAGGGTTTGTTATTCTTCAAATCTTCTCCTTAACCCATTTTTGATATTCCATGATGGATACGAACCAATTAACAAGAAAAATTGCTCCTGGATCAATCATTGTTGCGAGATGGGATTACTCTTGGAGGGTTTTAATGGGAGATTATCTTGGTTATTTTTGTTTAACCTTTCTAACAGAGGCAAACCCCGGTTGACATGAACATCTATTGAGGTCTGTTCATATTTTTTGATTCATTCTTTTATCCCTCTATTCTTCATTCATCATGGGTGTTCTTCATTTGTCCTATGACTTGATATTTCGAAATCAATCAATTTTTGAACATCCGATCCTTATCATAATGATCTGACATCGTGAATTCATGATGGACACGGCACCACAGAGGTGCAAAGACGACGGCGGTGAACAGATCAAGGCATTGCGGGAGATATCGAATGTGAACGGATTCTCACCATAAAAGGATCGTATAGTGATTTTGAACCCCTGGTGATGAAGAACGTGAGCCAAGGTCTTTGGAATCTCTTCTACATCAATGAATGGATCACTGGAGCGTGTCTAGTGGCCCGTAGAAGACCCCACCGGCGCGCTGGTGGCAGCACATCGCGATGGTGAAGGAGGCATGTGGTATCTACCATAGGCGATGATCAGAGACTGCCGACAATGGCCAGCGGCTGTTCGGTGGATGCGGATAGAGGCCACGGTCCATTAGGACCGTGGTGGAGACCCGCGACAATAGTCGTAGGTGGGATGCGGTGCCCGCCACATCCCAGGTTGATAAGACTAGCCCACTCTATGGGTCGGCCTCTGGCGAGGCCCAACGGTCTGGGTCGGGTCAGATCCATCGGGCTGGGTCGGGTCAGGTCAGACCTGTCCTGGACCCCACCAAACCCTTTTCACTAAAAGGATCATGTCTTTTAAACATAAGTTTGATTGACAAGCCGTCTGCAGTGTTGGAACCCATGTGATTAGGAGGTCCTTTTGAGAAGGCTTATTGGGGTTTCAGTTAGACCAGTATGGGTTTTTGGTGTTCTATTTGTCTTTCTTATGAGGATCAATATAGGATCTTGATCTCATCATAGGGGTGATAGTAGAGATTGAGACAATACCCTTAGGATTCTCTATGAAGGTACAATCTAGGATCACATTCCTATCATAGATAATGGCCCATTTTCTGAAGTGAGTTGGCTCAGATCAAATCTTGGTGACCAAGCTGGCCTACTGATGAGTGGATCTTGGTGACGTAGTAGGCCGAAATGACTTCATGGGTCTTGGTTCCCCCAGGAGGTCTATGTGGAGCATGAACCACACTTAGATTCTTGGTCTATCCTCACTTCCCTTCATGGTACCTAAGAGAGGGTTTGTAGTAAGGGTGTGACCAGTATTTACATGGGCTCCCAGCCCCTATCTAGGATGATAATTCATGTAGGTTAGGATGTCCCCCAATGATCCTTGGGTGTAGGACCCCCTTTCTATGTATTGATATCTTTCCTTCCACCATGAATTTACTTGATTAGTGCACTTTAGGTTTTTGTCAGTTTTTCTTCTTGAAGAGGGCCCCAAAGAATCGGGACCTATTTGAGAGGGTCTCTGATGACTTTATAGCTCAAGGAGCGAGTTCCCTCAGAACGAGCGTGCCTTGAGCAGAATCCTATGACCAAGGATTTGGATATTGAGACTCCTTATCTCAGTGAGACCAGATTTATTAGGAAAACATCAGGATGTATCGAGACTAGGTGTTCTCTTGGATACATTTGGTAGACTAGTTCTACGTGGTTACTATAACATGGCTCGAGGAGTGGGATATCGCATAATCGAGCATGATTCAAGCAGAGCCATGTGGCTGGTAGTGGATGAGATGTTGCGTCTTGGAATCCCTTACAAGTATACCTATATGTTCTTATTATATTTTTTGTTGATATATACCTGTCTTGAGTTGACTGTACCTTCTTGGTGGTCTTTTACTTTGTGTTCTAGGGTCCCCTGCTGAGTATTGTTTTAGTCACTCCTACATGGTATTTGTCTGCACGTGTCGTGTCTTGTGCAGTTGACTAACGATTTAGAGGAGTCCTAGGTAGATCCTGATAAAGACCAAGAATGGATGGTGCCTTGTGAGATCAGATGATTCTAGGTGTTTTCGGTGGGTTCCTACAGAAGCTTCAGTGACCTTGTTTGCAGGTCAGACTTTATAGTTGTTTTTTTATTGTGCTTGTGTTTTTGGCCCGGTTTCAGTTTACTACTTTACATTCTTCCATACTCTGTTGTTGGGTTGTAGTGGTATGAATACATTTTGTTTACTTATTGTTTTTACTCTCTAGCCCCTATAGCCTGGATTTGGTGGTGTGTGTATGGGATATTAGGAAAATTTCTCATATTTTTGGGATATGCCTATTTGATGATAGTCTCTAGCCCCTAGCCTATCAGAGGTGGGCTTGGGGTTGTCACTATATGGGCCCTGGGGGACGAGTCATGACAATTTGGGGATATCTTACTTATTTTCATAATTCAACCCTAATTTGGAACATTAGAGCTATTACAGATATTTTTTATCAGAACAGAGGAAAAGGTAAATTATCACACTTCTCTAGTGGTGCTTTGTGTCACATGGGTTGTATTGTAGATTTAGATCATGGAGCATGTGGGTAGATATAGATTTATGTCTGGTGTCATTTAGTTTTTTTGGTTTTATCTTTATATTTTTACTTTGATTTTAGTAGTGTTCCATTATGGTAATTGATATAGTTTCATTTTGATATCAATATTATTACTTTGAGTTGTTTTACATTATTATCATGCATCATATTGTGGTTATTTGGTTATAGTGTGTTCGGTTGAGTTTTTTTATTTCTAAAATGGAAAATCATCCCCCCAATTGAATTGATTTCCTTGGAATTTATTACAGGTCTTTAGAATCTTAAAAATTTCTCCTAAGGCCAAGTAACAATTCCACCTTGACTCAATCCAATGAGGAGTGGTGGGATGTTACAAGTGGTGTCATCTTGTTCAGTCCTTGACTTATAAGTAGTATCAATCTAATCGATACATGGTTATGAATTATGTCGGTCTTGGATTTGAAAATAATTTTGGTTAGTCTTGGATTTAGGATAGAAGGAAGGAGTAGGATTTTCGAAACTTGAAATTTAGATCATAAAAATATGTATATAACCTATTTATTTTAAACATAAAGTTACTAGGGAGTTTAGTACATAAGTATTTTGGACACACTTACAGTATTTGGAATCTCATTTTCATGTGTCTAAAAAATGATAACAGCATGTAATGAAATTTAGAAATGGCTTCCCACTAGGAGTGAATATTTTATTTTAATTAATTATTTTTGATTTGGTGTGAAAATGTTAATTTTTTAAAAAGTGTTGGATTTTTTTTTAAAATGTGAGATTTTGATAATAGAATGAAATTGGTATTTTGAAATGGTTTGACTTTCCAAAGTATGGTGTAATTTTCTAAAAATGCTTGAACATGGAAAATGTTGAATTTTGGAAAGTATTGTTGTGATAGTTGTGATGTGATAGAATTTGAAATTTTTAAGCCTTTAGTTGGTTGAGAGTGAGACATATTGCATTTTTTTGTCTGTATAGAAAATAGCACCCAGTAGTAATCGTAGAAAACAACCAGAAGAAACTAGTGAAAATGTGGTTGCACATGGTCAATAGGTGATCCACCAACTGGTTTAGAGTATAGTCCAAGCTTTTTAGGTTGTAGACAGAGGGAACAAGAGTGATGAACCAAGGCCGGTGGATAATTCATTCTCATTACATAAGTAAAATATAGATCTACTGGAGGAACAGTAGATGCGAGTGAGATTGTTATTTTAAACTTTTGCATCATTGGGATGAAGGGGATTGTTTCCTTCAACGATATGAGCTGCAATACTGTCTGAGGGTCTCATGTCAATTAAAGGGGCACATAAATGTAAACCACATGAAGACATTTTTTTAGATCAGAAGCCATTCTTGAAAATTGATTTTTTATGGATATCACTTCATGAAGAATCCATAGCATGATTCATCTAGATCATCCACAGACACTACCTAAATTATATAGAGCACTGATTGTCGAATTCTGGGTGCAAGAGCAGAGATCTGACAACACCTTCAACACCCTTTGATCACCATATTGATGAGATAGAATCCATGTGGGAGAACTCGATCTAAATTTCTTGATTGAGATCTTATCTATTAAGGAAGCGGTACATAAGAGTGAGAGGCTCTGGTGAAATTTCAAGGAATAGTCCCAGGCAATAGCCTCTCTCTACCAATTTAGAGTGGATTCTCAAAATAACCAGTACGGTTATTTGGCTCCTATTTATTAAATTCCATTAAATAAATAATTAGGACAAACTAAACTATGTCATAAATATTATTGATTATATTATCACATACCTGTAATATATAAAATATATTACGTGGTAAAATAGAGTCATTTAACTTGAATAGTAATTCCCACTTAATATAAAATGAACCTAAAATGTTAAAATAATATTCATTTGATTAATAATATTCCTCATATCTACATAACATGTAAAAAAATTTAATAAATAAATTCAATACAAATTATTCTTTACTTGAATAATATAAAATTATTTAATTATCAGTGATTGATAACTTAGACAATAGTTAGACCAAATGGTGGGGCCCACCATGTCTGATATACATATTCAATTGAATAGGGAAGGTTCATGAATATACTATTATGTGCAACCCTTTGGGGTCTTATCTCGATTGTGGTGAAAAAAAATCCACAGACTGAGAGTGGAGTCTAGCAACCCATCAAGGACCCAAAGGAGATAAGAATGGAAATAGTAACAACAACCAACAGATGAACACACACTGTGTAATATAATCTCTTTGTATTTAAATATCTCATAAAGTAGGACACACACTTGTGTCATCACCATTTTTTTATTTTTTATTTTTTAATATAATGAGATGGATTTACCTTTTGACTACCTTATCCAATGATTTATGAAGGTACTATTATTCTAATCACAAGGCCCAAGATATATATCTTCCTCAACCCAAAAGAGAAAAATACTTTCTAGACCATTCAACCAATGACATACCACCAATGATGCACCCAAAATGTGATACTTCTCCATGAGTTCAATATCATGGTTTTTTTCTGGCATTAATGAATGTGATCAAATGGAACACACTGGTAATGATCTCAAGTCTGGATACCAATACACATGTATGTATATAGGAACAACCAATGACACACAAAAAATGTGATGATCTTATTCGTATGTCTCTCCTCATGATCTCAATATTAGAGATCACAAAGTGCAATCTTCATGAGAAGAATCTTCAATGCTTATGAGCCCCTATCACCTGATAGTCAAACATCAATTGTGTCCAAACAGTATGATATGTCTAGACCTTATGAACATTTTTAAGATTAATTTCACAGTATCTAGAGGTTCTCAGTATAGCATGGGATATTCAATAACCATTTTATAGGACAATTATTCTATGGAAATTACCATTAAATAGAGGATGTTGAAATATAAACACTATAATGGCAAGTATACATCATTTATATCTGACAGTACACATGATATGGTAATCAAAAGTACTATTCATGTTATTTCTAGGGCACTCACTATTACAAAACTCCCACATTTACTAGATCCAACTTTTTAACCATAATTTTTAGAACATACATGATTAAGATCATCTTTCTACTGGGTCATGACTTTAGTTGAAGGTTCTTCAATGTTTCCACCATATGGCAACTCTGCTATATGTGACCTCATCTCCTTGAGTAAAAATCATCAAGAGAATTTATTAGAAGTATATCTATTTTTTACACTATTGAAACATGATATCCTGTACAATAATAGTATAACAATATCATTATGATAAAATTTTAATCGGTAGAAGTGATTCTAAGAACTATAACAAATTATTTCATTTAATAACATCTTCTTATCTACCTCAAAAGCTACAACGTACTGAGTTTTTGATGGTATAGATTCCACAAGCTTTATGAGCATATATCACCCATCACCTTAGCATAACTATGATATTAGATCATGTTGGTCAATGGAGGATTATTTTTTGTACTACCATAACTAGTACCCATTCTTATCCACATACTATGTACATATCTATTGTACTTACTGAAGTAAAATATGATAGTTTTGACTACTTCATTTGATGTTCTCCTGGATATAACTGATTTTTTTCTACCAGAAATTGTATGTTTCAAAATATCATGTATTGTACATATCATGGAATATGTGATTGATCCATCGTAGAGGAGTATGGAAGTCGACTCAAAAATTAATCTCCACCTATGCCAACTCATATCTACTTGGAGGGATTTATGTCATGTGACACTAGTGACAATTATTTTCACAAATTTTTCCAACTTTTAATTTTTTAAATACTATATTAGTATACGTATGATTGAGTAGGTACAAGAAAATGTTAGATCACTTTGTAGATCTTGTTTCCTTTAACATAGTCTTCTACTTTAATTAAATCACTAAAGAATCTCCTTAATCCTATTCATAACTAAATGTAAGAACAAAATATGTTTTTTATATTTTGTTGAATGCATTTCACTTGGAAAAAATGGCACCCCCATTATCCACTTGTAGACACATAGATAATATTCATTCATAAGTAATATTCTTTGATATTGATTCTTAAATCTACCATAAAATGGATTTCAGTAACTTTCACCCATGTTGGTACTTTGTGATGTTACCGAACCTTTATGGTTGTGTCATATAGGCACCTTCCATGAAATTTCATATTGAAATCAAATGGAAGATTAATAAGATCATATAAATTATGACAGGATGAGTAAAATTCTAATGGATTTAGGAAAAATGACTCAGTATAATAAATACATCCTTATTGGTAACATGCTTGTACCACCCATGTATCATCCAAATGAATACCAACCACAATATTAAATTTATAATCCCCTTTGCTCTTTGATATGTGGAATCCATTATTTAATTTTAATTAATCTTTCCAATATTATATAATTTACATATACAGTTTACTTTTAGGAAAAAAAATTTCTTAGTGAATAATTTATCACTGGTCTTAGTGAATATTAAACTATCACTACGGTTTCAACCATCCTACGTAGTATGTTTCTCTGGAACAGTCATCTTCCATAAGCACTTGTGTAATAATGTTCCAATGCAAATGACTTGTGAATCTATGGAATTTAATAAACCCAAGTATATATATCTCCCACTATATCAAATATATATTTTCACCCTTATATATAAATATAGTCTATCACTTTACAACCACTTTTCAATCAAAGGTATTTATATAATATTCTAAGAAACCATTAAAATAATTACTTATATGAACAATGTTTTTTGTTTGATCAGTGTTTTTTTATATCCTAAAAAATATTTCCATCTAATCATATGTCCTTTTAAAATAATGAATTTACATCATACTATGACTTATATGATATAAAATTTTCATGAAAGTTGAAATTTGGTAATGAGATATCGTCGTTATTTTCAAAGCATGTACTGAAATATAATGGATGTTTATGCATTTTGTAACATTGATACTATATACATCATGACTCTAATGTATAAACTCTACATTTATTAACTACTCTATGCTACATTTTTTTTAAATTTTAACATATAATACTCTTCATAGATCCCCCTTATTAGAATCAACGTCACAATGCATATAAGGTAATGTGCATTTAGGAATTACTTCACAATACATTATCATGATCAGTGAATGATTGGTCGTGATATTCATTTGCATGTCAGCCCAAAGACACTCATATCTTCTAACCATGCATATATGTAACATCCTAAACTGGCTCACCTCTACGATGGTGGTTGGACCGGTTCGTCACATGACCTCAAGCGCATCTCCCCAAATGCCAGAGGCTACCGACTAGCAACGGGGACCTTTTTCGTGTTCGTGGGGGAGACTATGCCCTCATAGGTAATAGTTATTATCACAGCGAAAGTAAATATCAAACAAATAATAAATAGAGGAAACCTATAAATGAATAAATTGCAGTAGAAGCAGTATAAATAATCCAAGTGAATACATAATAAATGTGGAAGCTGACAAATAAAACCTGGTACAAAATTATGTCATGTCAGGATGTCTGTCTAAACTAAAAGCATAGAAAACAGAAACTCAAGCATACTGTCGACAAAATTAAAAGACACAAAGTGTGAACACTACATCACAAGTAAGGCTTGGTCCTCTTCCCTAGTCTCCATCCTAACCAACAAGAAACAATCAAGAATTGGAAGTAGCATGCTTCCCTTTTTCAATACCTTCAAACATATAATCTACTCAGGTGTCAACGATGTCTGAGAAGGGTGTCAGATAATATACCAGTAGGTCAGCACCTACGGTGTCTAAAAATTTCCATTTCGTGCAATAATAAAATGCAGTGTTCTATTATATAACAATTGCAGATAATTTATTAAGTGCAAAGAAATAAATAACTCGGCCCGGGTTCCAAGCGGCACCCATGCCTAATCACCTGCTTCGGCCTAAGCCGGTAGTCTGAAAGGATTACTTGTAAGTATAATACACATATTAATATATATATATATATATATGAAGCCGAAAAGAATAAGGTAAAACAAGGAAGAGGCATACCCCCAAGCTTGTGCTTTAACTTGGGGTCTAAGTCATGGGCCAACTAAGTGTGCTTCAACATACCAGAACATATATCACATCTCAAGAGACTAAAAACGAAATTAATATAAACCTCCAGTGCATCATTATTAAGGTTCAAGTTGAGATTTGGAGTCTGATCTTGTCCTAAAGGTATCTCTATAGAACATTCTTCAATTATCCAATACCACCGAGCCCATACAAGGCAATCTTTCAAAAGACCAAGTATCGCTCGTGGCTTGGATTTACCCTGAGTCCATCCCAATCTCGCAAAAAGGGGTCAAGTGTCATATGAGGCTGGCTTAGCCACATTGCCAACAGGTCTATCTTGATAGGCCCTTTTGGAACTGGTATCACTCATAATTATTAGAAATCTTAGGGAAGTCTCGGTCCGACAAAGCCAAGAACACCGCCCCCCGACACATAGAGGTAACTGTTAGGAACGAAGGGTCCAAGAGTGACCCTTGATATGGGACCCACCTTTTTCCCCACCCTGAATTTAATAATTGTTTTCACAAAATTAGATATGATATCAACATATATAATTTCAGCTTGAAACCAAACAGGCACACCCGTGAATCACACGGTGAAAATTAAATATTTCAGCATAGCAATCTTAACAAGGCAAAGTACTGCATCAACATAAGTAAAAAAATGTGCTTTTAAATAAATAAATAAATTAGACCAACCAACTACCAAGATCCAACAATTCCAAAGTTCATAATTAATCTAAATTAGTTATTTAAATTAAACACAAAAAAATAGGTTGTGAAAAACACGTAGATAAAGACACTTTTTAATAATAAATAAACCAGCCCAACAAACTACCAAAGATTCAACAATTCGATATTCATAATTAATCTAAATTAATTATTTAAATTGAACACAACAAAAATAGGCTGTGCAACACATGTAATCTATATATATACTAAAGCAGGGTTTTCTCCAATATACCTGTCACCTTCTTACGCTTCCACATCACCCAAACTATCTAATTCTCCATTAGAATCCAAATAAAAAAACTCTCCGTGTCCAAAACCCGATCGGGATTTTGCTCGGGTTAGCTAGGATTTCTGCATTACTCCATGACGCTCCTATCCCTCTCTACTTCCAGAATCTCATCTCCAGCCAACTGCTCCTCCACTACGTGCTCCACCTCTGCATCCTCCGCCTCCGCGTGCTCCTCCTCTGCGTGCTCCGCCTCCGCGTGCTCCGCCTCCGCGTGCTCTGCCTCCACGTCCTCTACATTCGCGTGCTCCGTCTCTACCTGTTCCATCTCCGCGTCCTCCATCTCCTCCACCTCTGCATGCTCCGCCACCACGTGCTCCCCCTCCACATGCTCTGACTCCACTTCCTCTGCCTCCACATCCTCTGAAACCAGCAACTACACCTTCATCTCTTCCAAGTACAGGTCCTCCGCTCCACACTAGCTATTTTATTATTCGTTTTTCGAATGGATCCTTTGATTTTGTTCATCTACATGGCTTCCATTCTGCATGCCATGATTTCTTCACATGTTATATTTTTGTGTGGAATGATATATCTATTTCTTTGTCTCGCGACCTTTGATAGGAATCCCTCATTCGATTTGGTTTTTCATTGAGTGATTGCAGACAAGAAGTTCATGTTTTTAGCAATTTTTCAAAGAAGATGAAGTGGGAATTGAGGTTAAAAATTGGCTATGTGCTCCTCAATCATTGTGTTGCTGAACCCCTATATCAGTTATTAGGATTTTAGGTGAATAGGAACCATAATTTATTTGACTAATCATGTTTCAATGATGGTATTTCAGTGGATAAAAGGGTTTCTTGGAGATCCTAGGTAAACCATGTACCCCTATAGTTTTTTAATAAGGTCATCCATTGAATTTCTCATGCATCCTAACTTCAATGTGCATGCCATTTTTATATCCGTCATAATGCCATTAATATTATATTTAAAGGGAAATGTTTTCCACTCAAATCTCAAGAAGTTGATTTGTCTCGAAATATGATCATTCATGGAAATAATATTGTGAATAGAAGTGGTTTTTAACTTCATGGAAACCCTCTGAATTTTTAAGGCAGAAAAAGCAGATAGATTCAAGCACTAAGCCTCCCAGCTGCTGCTTATCGTCCGTGGGGAGTCATGAACTGCCCTAGATGCAAGTGGTAAGCCTCCCAGATCATGATATTTTTTGATGTTTATGAACCATCCCAATATTTGAAAAGCCCCCAACTTTCATTCCTAAAGAAATCAGGTGACATACATACTTTCTGGAAGTACTCACCTTTATAACAATTGTTTGTTTACATGTAGCAGAATCATTGAATCTGACCACCTGATTTTTTATTTTTGGTTTTTTTATTGTGTTTTTATTCAAATTATACCCAAATTTATTTTATAATATGTTTTTTTATCAATTTAGGATGTATGATGGTATAAAAGTGTTTTTCTCTTTTACCTTAGAAGTCTGCCTTTTCCCTTCAATATGATCCATCTGAAGATTTAGAATCATGTTTTCTCTTTACCTCCTAATACATGTTCCTATCATGGGACTTCCTGGGATTTTATTATTACTACCAACTATGTGTTCTTGATCCTTATGTTCATCAATACCGATACAAATCCCTTTTCTGCATCTTTGATTGTTTGCGGGTTATCAAAAAGTAATGAAACATTCATACTAATTTTTCCTATTTCAATACTTCAAGTACACATGTTTAATCTACTCGGACATTATTTATTTACCTTTCACTATTAGTCATGTTTACATTCAATTCATCATAGAAAGTAATTGTAACTTGTAGAATTCGGACATAAAATTCTAGCAGTGATGTTCCTTAGGATTTAATAGAGATTACATTATAATCAGCACAATATTCAGTGATTACATTCTCATTATAATGATTGAATGTATTTAGAATATATATTGTCTACACTCTGATCATAGTACTGTAATCCATGGTTCTATTCTATTCCTTTACTATTAATTAAAAAGATATAGAATACAAACATGAACTTCCCGTCGAGATCTAGAGATGGAAGATTTCAAAGAAGACTACTACGGCAACAACTTCAATCAGGTTATATTATTTCTATTCTATAGTGTTGATATTGTTCCATTATTTATCAATCAGAGGATTATATATTTACTATAATTTTAATTATACAGGCAGAATATCTCTTGAAAACATTGATACAACTGAAGTCGTTACACCAATAGGAAGAACTCAAACAAGAACACGTATGGATTTGTCATCTCTACCCAGTAATGGTAAGTTCAATTTCAAAAGTCCATTACTTTTTCTTTGGTTACCATATTGCAAACCAGAATATCATAACTCTATAATATATTAGCTTCCTGCCTGACAATGTTTATTTTTACTTTACTGACACTTTTACGATAATAATAACTATTGGAAAATATTGTACAGGTGAAGTGGTCACACTAGCTAATAGCATAGAATGACGTTGATGCATTCCATTATCGCCTATATCCACTAAAGGTTAGTTTCGTTTACAATCTCAAATTTAATTAAATTAATTTCATACTGAAAAATAAATAACCATGTCTTGCTATAATTTCTCATCTCCCTGTTTCACTGTCCCTCAACACTGTTTGAATTTGTCAACAATGTCTTCTGGATCAAACAAGGGAATACAACGAATGAATACCATTATACAACACAGTCTTTCATTCTTTGAGCATGTTGTCATTGAACTTTTTTACCTATATGGTTTATATGTTACACTTCTATTTAATGACTACCTATTCCATTATTCTTCTTACAAGGTATTAATAAAAATTCTCATACATTTAATGAGTCATTCGTTGCCTCGCAAAAACCAGTCCTATGAAAAATTTATTCTCTTTCAAGGAAATATAGATTATTAGGCCTGTAAATACTATGATCAACAGTTCTCCTTATAATCTTATTAGATACTGCAACCATTTTTCATCCAAGGTATGTTGTACACTCCAGCAATCATGTCATGTTTTTCTTCTATATTTCTATTTATATATATACACTTTATAATATTTAATAATATTGATAACTATGATGTTATTCTAATGAGGGAGTAATAAGTTTGCAGGTTCTACCCAACCGCCCAAGGAACAACATTCAATGAATCATACCTTGATGGAAACTAATCCTAGAAAAAACTCGGACATAGATTCTCCATCCAACTTCATAGGTCTGTTAATGTGGACATTATATTTTCAACATTGAATTGTTTTACTATTTATTTTTTATTACAAAAAAATACATCAATAACACATAACTTGAAGTTGAATGCTGCAGATAAGTCACTACAACTTGAAACAACTGAACATACGGGTTATTTGTATTTACTAAACTGTTATATTACTACATTGACTATGCATAAAAAAATTTGTGACTATTATTTCTTTCCCAAATAACATCAAATACTTTATTCCTTTGTTCCCTCAGCACATTCATATTTTTTAGACCATTCTATTATTTTTCAGCACTACAGTTCAACATCTATTATTCGCTAAATTGATTTCAATTCTTTTTTTTCATACAAATATGGCTTGTCATTTTATGTACTAAACAATAAGTGTTCTCAACAAACAAATTTGGCTTATCATTTTGTCTTCAGCTGGTTAGCCGTAAAACTTTCATTTCACTGAATTATTGATTTTTTCATTTTATAGTAGAGTAACATGATTATTTATCCTAAATTCATTTCTATATTTGTTTCTTATTTCACTTCCAGACATTTCAGAAAGAAGAACTTTATTTTCTTTCTATGATCTCAATAAGTTAAAATACATCTATTTTGGTTCAGGTATGAACAAGGATCTTTCCTTTCAACATTTTAATTCTAAAATTCATTTTTATGGAATTAATTTGTGTAATTTTATTTTTTCTAAGTTAATAGCTTTATTCATTTTTTAGATTAAAGATTTTTCAAATATATATTTCATTACCAACACTTTCTGAAAAAATCAGCGGTCTCTTATCATTTTAATTACACTATATATACTAATTTATGTATTTTGGTAATTTTATATTTATATATTTTGAATATTATTTTTTCATACATTTTTAATAGATTTTATGTATAGACTCATATAATAGTTACAATGTTTTAATGACATTCTTATATTAGTACATCTCCTATAAATTATACTTTATTGGTTCAATTATATTGACCTCCAGTTTCAAATAAACCTTACATGTTTTAGTTAATACTATGTGATTTTTCAATATCCAGTTTCATGTTTTTTTCAATAGTTTTATTTATTAATAGATTTCATGTTTCCTTTCCAGGAGAAAATATTTGTACATCATAAAATGTTCATAACCTTTTTTCATACAATTTTGATTAGTATCAAACAGTAGTGTACTGAAACTATTATCCTTTTATACACTATAATATATTACATATATTCTACTGATCAGATTCTATTTTTATTATATTTTGCAGTCTTGTTACAAGTGTATACCCCTACATTGATTGTATAATTCAGTTTTAACATGATGAGTTTTGTTTCTCATTCTCAATTATTTATGGGATTATAGTTTGGATTGAAACTGCTCAAGTTTATATCCATATAGCTCATAACATATATTTTATTTATAGTATCAGGTAATTAATCCTTCACTAATGTGTCTATAGATTACACCATCTTCTTTAATGAAAAGGGTTTGATTTGACAATCAAGAGGTCGAGAACTCCACTAATTATCTACAGGAGGTGATTGAGGTGATGTAGTCTTTTGAGAAGATGATGGAGGATGCCATGAGAGCAATAGAGGATCTTCAACTCCTATGGATGCAGAACACAAGGCTGCACCAGTGGGTGGAAGCAATGATATGAGAGTATGAGGCAAATATCCTGAAGTGCAGATCTTAGTAGATGGATGCAGAAATTGCAATAGTTTGTGGTTGGATAGAATCCAGCAAGGCAGATAAAGTTGGTTTAGATTAAGGGTAAAAAAATGGATATTTAAAAACTATAAAATATCATCCTGTTATAATTTTATAGCCTGAGGGTGATTCACTTTGCCAGGAAACCATAATTGATCTCCTCATTGAATCATATTTCAATGAAATAAAACTTCAATTGGAATCTTTTAGAGGATGGGCTACTGGAGAAACTACAAGTGGAAGGAAATAATATTCGGGTAGTTAATATTTTTGTTAGAGAATATGAAATATTGATGCCTTATTAAACATCATTTGGTATTGGATAACATATTAGTCATAGGTTATCAGATTCCTCAAATAAGAGAATGAAGTCAATTTATTTCAACAGCACCGCCCAAATTACCCAGCTTTCATTTCAATAGTTTTATGTACATGCAACATAAAAATATTTTACACTATATAAGTTCAAATACATGAATTACTTTTTAGATCATGTATAAAATAGATTACTATTTGAAAACCAGCAACCCATTTTCATTGGTTTTAGCATAGTAACTTTATATCATAGTAACTTTATTTATATAACACATGCTGATTGTTGTGAAGGATCTGTAAATTACTACTTCCATTTTATATTAATTTTTTTATTTAATTCTTCACGTGAAATATGTTTCAACAAAAACACTTGTAGACCAATTCTTTCATCTTGGGTACAATGACCGCCCTAACATGAAGCATCATTGAGCACTATGGTTCATGTAGCTAATTCACCACGAATTGTATTTGATGGGGTGTCTATGCCACTTCAGTGGATACCAATAGAGTATCGTTCTAGCAGACTTTGGGTTGGGATCAAGCAACTGCATGCATGGTGCTCTGATGGTCAAGGTGATGTCATAACCTTCACCTCTATTTACTTTATCCTCACCTAGACTTCTTATCCATCCCTTTTATTTCTTTATTTTTAGTTACATGAAATTCCTTCAAACTTTATATTATACTGATCTTAATTTGAATTATCCATTTCAATCATATTTTGTTTTATGTAATTGATTTCTTCATCATGAATTTCCAATATAAATTTCTATTCCTCATTAATTCAACTTAATATTTACTCATATGTTTTATGATTTCTCAATAATTTCCCTAACTTATATTCCATTATTATGTACCACTATTTTTTTAAATATATTCATTTACAGAGATTTATGGTCTTTTAATATGAGTACTATAGAATTGTGGACTCCTTTATTCCCATCAACATGATTTTGGTGATCAATACCTTAATTGTTATCAAGGGGATGAAAAATAACTTCCATATTGATAATTCGTCTGGTCCATTTTTTTCTTTAGATACTAATTATCTTTCAATGACACCACATGAAATGCATTAATGTTTCCTACTAATCCGTACATATGCATTTTTGTAAGCCCCTAGAATCGAAGTAAAATCCATAAAGCATGAAAATCTCTCTAGCTTGCATTCAATAATTTATCCCAATATCACCTCTTGCCTCCATCTCAGCATCCACCTTCATCTTTCATTTCATCTCTATCTTTGATACCCGCCTCTCTCATTCTATCATGTTCCATCTCTTCCAGCATTTGTCTTCACTCTATTTCCATTTTTCACATTAAGTCCACTCACTTCATCATCATCATTTTATTTTAAGCAGTATGTTGACTAATTTTTTTGAATGATGTAGAACCAGATGATTTGAAAAAAAAATTGATAGTCCCGTGCATTTTCACGTGCAGAGTACTAGTTAAATAAATTAAAAGTTTGGGCTAACAGAAATTATACTGACCACGTCGGCATGCCCTAAGGGGTGCCCGACCTTATTTTAACATATTAAAAAAGTTAATTCATGATCAATGCGGCTACAAAAACAAGGCGAAACAAATTAATTAATGAATTTTGGTGAATTTGCACAAAGCCGGTAGGCACCGACTACTGGCACAATGGTGCGTTTTTATAAATCGCAACGAAACAGAGGGAAAGAGATTATACGCCCTACTTTACAGATGTATATGATCCTATGATCCGTAGTAGGCTTTGATTTGACCTAAAACGGAATAATACAGATGATTTTAGAAAAACCTCAAAATAGGTTAAAATCATTCTGTGACGAACTGTGCAAATGATAGAGAATGAGGTCATACGATTATTGGTGCGTGGGATATGCCTTACCGAGAGGTTCACAACGCACCTAGCGGCGAAGAAAATGAACAACGAACGAAGGCACGACAGTCTTCCGAAGGGGAAGCAAGGTGGTGCACCACCTAGGGAGGAGGGAGAGCCGCGACGCCCAAGAGGGGAGGAGAGGAAGAAAATAAGGAAAGAAAAAGGGAATAAAAGAAAGAAAATAAAAACAAAGAATAATAGAAAAAGGAAAATAAAATAAAATAAAAGGGGATGAAAGGAAAATTAAAATAAAAAAATAAAAAATGGTTAGACCCATTTTTAATTATTTTTCTATTTTCAACATTCCCACTTTTAATTTTATTATTTATTTTTTTAATTCATTTTCCACCTCTATTAGTTTCATTAAAATTTCTTTAATCCTTTTTAATTAATTGTAACCTGAACGTTGCGCTAGGGAACAACATAATATTTTACTTAAAGTCTGAGAAATCACTTAATTAATTTTAACAGCTAACTGGGACCCGCAACTGGGTGCGCAGGCACGCACCCTAGGTCGCTTGAAAGATTTGGACTAAAAACATAATGGTCCGCACTTTGATTTAAGTTGAGACGTAACATGCATTTATGTGGGTAATTAATTATATTTTATCTAACCCAACAATAAATATCCACCCATGTATATACATGTTATATATATATACACACACACATGTATATTCATATATACACACTTGCACATGTATATATAAGTATATATATATTTAATCTCATATATATAGATATGTCTTATATATATATATACATCAATGTTTTTGTTCCAATATAATAATAATAATGACAATAATTAAAATAATTATTATTGTTTAATTCAACCCGTCAATTACACCATTAATATTTTAATGACAACAACCATTAATAAAAAGGATAACGGTTATTAAATAAATATTGACTGTGCATTTTCATTTATTATCTTAAAAATAAATAATAATATTAATAAAAAAGTTATTAATATTTATAATTTCCAATAAATTATTTATAACGCAAATAAATTATCTTCGGGTGCGATATGACCAAACTTCCAACGCTCGCAAAGGTTATACCCTGCCTAGGGTAAACCCCATGTCCCAAAATTATTGGTGGTGTCAGATTTCTAATTCGACGCACCGTTTGAGAGAAAATAATTATTTATTATTTAAAAATTGGAATAATTAATTAATTAAAAATAAAGATGGTATTATCAAGTGTGAGGGTGTCAAACACCAGGTGAGAATCATGGTTTTACCCTACCTAAGGTAAACTCGACGTTCCGAACCTAACGGTTGTCTCAGATTTCTCATATGACGTACCATTTAATAGTTATTTCATTTTTTTGAAAGAAAAAACACGTGTGTATGAATAAAAATAAACTTAATATTTTTATTCTATCAGTGCCACAGTGTCGACTATCGGAATAAAAAGTTCTAATGATCGGTTTTTAAAACTAGTCTGCCTAGTTAACAGAAAAACTTTATTTCCTGTGTTTTTTTTCATCCGGTTCAAAACACGAAACGTTACAACCTTCCCACCTTAGAACTTCTTGTCCCCGAGAAGCCATCGGGAACAACGTAACCCTCACCCGACCTACTGGGTCATGAAGCCTCATAAAAAAGGTCACATTGCATAGTTAAATGCCTAACGCACGCTCAAGCATTAGTTAGGAAGACAACATAAAAACCATTAAGATTTTAGCTAATGGTAATTTTCTAATTGAAACACTCAGATGGTACCTATCCACACATGCTCAGCTAGAGACATGACCATGTCACCGTCTCATTAAATTTTGTTCAAAGTTAATTCCCACCTTAGGCTTTAAAGTTAGAAAGGAGCAAATTCCAAGGCACGATAACTTCCACCTCAGAAATTCCTACAAGACACGCCCTTAAGCGTTCTAGCGATGCTTCTCACATGAATTCAAAAACAGATAAAACGGTCGATTCTCAGTCGTCCTTAAAGCCCAAGTCGATCTAGGTTTTTATAAAAGACCTGGTCAACCCAAACCGCACTTGTATCACCTGATGAAGTGTCATAAAAAGTTCCTTCAATGGATGCTTCATTGAGAAAGAGAGAGAACTAGTCAAGCCACTCTGGTCGACCATTAAAGAATAAGCTCGGCTTAGATGGTAGGTGTTTATAGACTAAACTGTGATGTCTTCTTTAAAGGTATCTCGCATTTACCGCGAACACGTCCACCAAAGTTCATACCTGACCTCCAGTGACCTTCATTGATTTAGGCATCACAGAGCCCAACAATAAGTCAAGGGTAACCTTGGATTGGCACAACAGGAGTAAAAGGAACTTACTCAAGGTAGTCCATACACCATGTTTACGAGTGAAACATTGGTACAAGGGCAAGATTCCCATATCAAAACATTGACCGAAGCCAGAGCGTCATCCGCCTGATAGTTAAGTTAGATGAAACGGTTGGTGTAGAAAATCTTTTCAGGAATTCCCGCACTAAAATCCAAAGGTCACTCAAGACTAAACAAGCCTTGATAAGAATTACTCGTCAACTTGAAACACTGAGAAAAACCACCCTAACAAAGCCCAAACACTTTTAAATCTTTAGCATAGCATAAGACCGATGCTCTCTTACTGTATCAAGGATAAAGGAAAGATAGGGGACATGATCGTCACTTAAGAAAGAGTACACTAAGAGGATTATAATATTACCAGAAGGGAAACATCTAAACAACTCGCATAAAATCCCTACCAAACTGATCGGTGTGTCAAAACAGCTGAGTCTTTAGAAGTCATCCCCGGCACTGGGACAAACTTGATTCTTTTAACAGAGATTTCACTGTACTACATAGATGAACCAAAACATAGTTAACGGCGCAATACTTGATGATAACACTTAACTCAACCAGTTCATCACAACATTAAGAACTCAAATACACTGCGTACGTGAACACATACTATCCTGAGGTGATACAAATGAAAGATGACTTTTAACTCAGAGGACAGCGTATTGAATCATCCATCACTGTGGAGAAGAGAGGGTCGAAAAACCTATGAATAACTGACCATTCCTAAGGCATGCCTAACCTGAAGGAAATGAGCATTACCTGATGGTCAAGAATGAAACAAAAGTCAAGGAAAACATGACCACCCATCCGAACAAGGGTGTCATTTTAAGAAAGGGGTCTGACTAGGGACAACGACATGTGAAATGTTCTATTCTAAAGCAACTCAAGGAGGAACTCAAACAACCCTTATACTAGGGTATTAAATAGAGGACATTTCTACAGGTTCCACATCCAAGATCTTTATATTTAATCACATTTAATCTTAAGTCATCAAAATATTTAATCAAAACATCATGTACCATATTTTTCAAAACAAAACACAAGGTACGTGATCTTAAACAACGCCTCAAGGGAAAACATGCATGTTTTATAAAATTACATTTTAAAACATTTTACATTAATTGACATTATGTCTTTAATTATTCAATCTATCACATAAAATCTTTTTAAGAAGATAAGGAAAACTACAAGGGTCCCACTAATCCGACCTGGGTTCATTAGAATGCAACCCAAAAATAGTTGTTTAATTATTAAGAGTCACAACACCCATACTGGGTTATCTCATAAGGAACATGCACCAACTAGCCTACTTAGTCCTAGTTGTTCCATTAGCAAGTTAACAAATTCATTTGAAATTATAACATGCTCAAAAAAATATCAGCCTAGATATATCGGTGGCTATCAGCTTAATAAGAAACTATAAACTTTATAGTTTTTGGCATTTGGATTCCATTCAAAGGAAACCAATAATTTTTTTCAAAGAAACCAATTACATAACAAATAATCTCGCAGGACACTACAAAAAGATAACAGAGAGATACATGTCACAATCACATAAGCATAACATTTTAATCAGAGAGATGAGCTAATAGGAACAAAAGCATTATACAGGGCAAACATGGTATTAAACAGGAAGTATGGAAATAGGCTAGCATGCTAAATATATCACTGAAACATGGTATCATAAAGGCATGATAAATAATTACAAGACATGGCATATATTCAAGGCAATCAATTTGAATTAACAGGAAGCCTAAAATGCAACTACATGGCATGAAACTATACATGGCATGTGAATTCCTATGTGCCTAATATGATGCATGCAATGCTTCATCCTTACCTTAACAGGTCAGGGGTAAAATATCATAAATTCCATAAATTAATAAGCAGTGAAAATTACACCAATCACTCGAGGTGAAATCATATCAATTGTAACATCGAAAAGTATGAACAACAATCCCAACTCTGGCCACTTGGTCATTCCCCGTACATGGGGTGATCAGTCCCAAGAACGACTATTAACTAAGTGCGGACACATTCCTAGTCTCCTGTCTACCAACCCAAAATAGTAAGACAAAAGAAAAAAATACCACCTCTGATACCACTTTGTAACGTCCCAACCCAGCTCAACTCTAAGACTGTGGCCGGACCGGTTCGTCACATTACCTTAAGCGCATCTCCCCGAATGTCAGAGGCTTCCGACTAGCATCAAGGGCCTTTTTCATGTCCGTGGGGGAGAATATGCCCTCATAGGTAATAGGTATTATCACAACGGAAGTAAACAACAAAAAAATAATAAACAGTGCAAACATATAAATGAATAAACTGAAACAAAAGCAATATAAATAATCCAATTGAATACACAATAATTTCGGAAGCTGACAAATAAAATCTGGTACAAAATGATGTCATGTCATGATGTCTGTCTAAACTAAAAGCACAGAAATCAGAAACTCAAGCATACTGTTGACAAAAAGAAAAGACACAAAGTGTGACACTACATCACAAGAAAGGCTCAGTACTCTGCCCTGGTCTTCATCCTAAGTAGCAAGAAACAATCAAGAATTGGAAGCAGCACGCTTCCCTTTGTCAGTACCTGCAAACATATAATCTACTCGGGTGTCAATGATGCCTGAGCAGGGTGTGAGATAAAATCCCAGTAGGTTGGCACCCGCGGCGTCTAAACCTTTTCATTTGGTGCAATAATAAAATGTAGTGTGCCATTATATAACAATTTCAGATAATTTATTAAGTGCAATGAAATAAATAACTCAGCCCGGGTTCCAAGCGGTACCCGTGCCTAATCTCCTACTTCGGCCTAAGCCGGAAGTCTGAAAAGAGTACCTGTAAGTAGAATACACATATGCATATATATGAATCTGGGAAGAATAAGGTAAAACAATAAAGATGAATACACCAAATCTTGTGCTTTAAATTGAGGTCTAAGTCATGTGTCAACCAGGTGTCTTTCGACATACCAGAAAATATCTCACATCTCAAGAGACTAACATCGACATTAATATAAACCTTTAGTGCATCATTATTAAGGTTCTTGTTGAGAGTTGGAGTCTGAACCCGTCCCGAAGGTATTGCTACGGAACATCCTTCAATTATCCAATACCATTGAGCTCGTCCAAGGAAATCTTTTGAAGGACCAATTATCACTCGTGGAATTGTTTTACCCTAAGTCTGTCTCGATTTTGCAAAAAGGGGTTGAGTCTCATCTGAGGGTGGTATATCCACATTGCCAATGGATCCGTCCTGATGGGTCATTTTGGAACCGGTATCACTCATAAGTATTAGAAATCCTAGATAAGTCTCGGTCCGGTAAAACCAAGAACACCGCCCCTCTGCACATAGAGGTAACTGTCAGGAACGAAGGGTCTAAGCGTGGCCCTTAATACGGGACCCACCTCATTTCCCTGCCATGAATTTAATTAATGGTTTCACAATATTAGATATGATATCAACATATGTAATTGCATCTTGAAACCAAATAGGTACACCCGTGCATCACACAGTGAAAATTAAATATTCCAACATAACAATCTTAACAAGAGAAAGTAACGCATCAACATAAGCAGACAAATGCACTTTTAAATAAATAAATAAATTAGACCAACCAACTACCAAGATCCAACAATTCCAAAGTTCATAATTAATATAAATTAATTATTTAAATTAAACACAACAAAATAGGTTGTGAAAAACATGCAGATAAAGACACTTTCTAATAATAAATAAATCCACCCATCCAACTACCAATGATTCAACAATTCAAGATTCATAATTAATCTAAATTAATTATTTAAATTTAACACAACAAAAATAGGTTGTGCAACACATGCAATTAAATAAATTAAAGGTTTGGGCTAACAGAAATTATACTGACCACGTCGGCATGCCCCAAGGGGTGCCCGACCTTATTGCAACATATTAAACAAATTAATTCATGATCAATACGGCTGCAACAACTAGGAAAAACAAATTAATTATTGAATTTGGGTGAGTTTGCATAAAGCCGGTAGGCACCGACTAACGGCACAATGGTGAGTTTTTATAAAACGCAATGAAATGAAGGAAAAGAGAGTAGACACCCTACCTTATGGTCATAGATGATTCTATGATCCGCAGTAGGCTTTGATTTGACCTAAAACAGAAAAAAACTAATGATTTTAGAAAACCCCAAAATAGGGTAAAATCCTTCCATGACGAACTGCATAATGGATTGAGAAGGAGGTCGTATGATTCTTGGTGCATGTGATAAGCCTTACCGAGAGGTTCAGAACCCACCTGACAGTGAAGAAAATGGACGACGAACGGAGGCGCGACGGTCTTCCGAAGGGGAAGCAAGGTGGTGCGCCACCTAGGGAGGAGGGAGAGGTGCGGCGCACAGGAGGGGAGGAGAGGAAAAAAGAAGGAAAGAAAAGAAAGAAAAGAAAAACAAAGAATAACAGAAAAAGGAAAATAAAAATAAAACAAAAGGGGGTGGATGGAAAATGAAAATAAAAATAATAAAAAATGGTTAGACCCATTTTTAAATATTTTCCTATTTTCCACATTCCCGCTTTTAATTTTATTATTTATTTTTTTAATTCCTTTTCCACATGTTTTATTTTCATTAAAATTTCTTTAATCATTTTTAATTAATTTTAACCTGAACGTTGTGCTAGGGCGCAACATAATGTTTTACTTAAAGTCCGAGAAATCCTTTAATTGATTTTAACATCTTACTGGGACCCGCAACTTGGTGCGCAGGTGCGCGCCCTTAGTCGCTTGAAAGATTTGGAATAAAAACATAATGGTCCGCACTTTGATTTAAGTTGAGACGTAACATGAATTTATGTGGGTAATTAATAATATTTTATCTAACCCAACAATAAATATTCACCCTTGTATATAGGTGTTATATATATATATACACACATGTATATTCATATATATACACCTGCACATATATATATAACTATATATATATTTAATCTCATATATATAGATATGTCTCATATATATGTATATACATCAATGCTTTTGTCCCAATATAATAATAACAATAATAATAAGAATTAGTATAATTATTATTATTTAATTCAACTCATCAATTACACCATTAATATTTTAATGACAACAACCATTAATAAAAAGGATAACGGTTATTAAATAAATATTTATTGCGCATTTTCATTTATTATCTTCAAAAAAAATATTATTAATAAAATTATTAATATTTCTAATTGCCAATAAAATATTTATAACGCAAATAGATTATCTTCGGGTGCGATATGACCAAACGTCCAACGCTCGCCAAGGTTATACTCTGCCTAGGGTAAACCCCACGTCCCGGAACTATTGGTGGTGTCCGATTTCTAATTCGACGCACCGTTTGAGAGAAAATAATTATTTATTATTTAAAATCAGAATAATTAATTAATTAAAAATAAAGATGGTATTATCAAGTGCGATTGTGCCAAACACCCTATAAGAATGAAGGTTATACCCTACCTAGGGTAAACCCAGTGTTCTGGACATAATGGTAGTCTCAGATTTCTCATACGACGCACCGTTTGAGAGTTATTTCATTTTTTTGAAATAAAACACACAGGTGTATGAATAAAAATAAACTTAATATTTTTATTCTATCAGCGCCTCAATGTCGACTATCGGAATAAAAAGTTCTGACACTCGGTTTTTAAAACCGGCATGCCTAGTTAACGAAAAAAATTTATTTTGTGCTTTTATTATTCGGTTCAAAACACGGAACATTACAATATACATCACTATCAAATTCCTTAATTACTTAAAGGAATCTTATGATGTACATTTACCACTAGCTTACCCTTGGAATAGTTAATTATCTCTTCCTAAACTAATTTCAAATGCTTTATGGAATACCTTTATTGTTAAAGGTTTCTTTGTCTAAACTAAATATGTATAAAGGTTGATAATACCCTAGGTTTTTAGATCCACATAGTCTAAATTCCATATTGGGTATATGAAGGATGTCCAGTTTTAGTTTTACATGACAAATAATTATCATTCCACAACTGGGTAAAAGTCATATATTTCATATTCATCATGTATTGCCTATGATTCAAGTACCACTGAACTATTTGTTGAGTATGATAATGTTGGGGAAAATCCCGAATCCGGGCCGAAAATTGCTTCCCAAAAATTTCGTGAGAAACTCGTCGAAATATGGAAGCGATATAAGAAGAATAAATAAATCAACACGCAGGATTTTTTTAACGTGGAAAAACCCTCACATGTGGAGGATTAAAAAACCACGGGGCAACTCCGAGAAAATTCACTATGAATCAGAGAGTAAAAAAATCCAAGTTAAGCTCGAAACTTGAATTGCAAATACAACATAAAAACCTGTGCGAAAAACCACACCCTGATATGCCTCCGTCGCCTCTCTAATAATAATCCCTTCTTTGGTGAAATATGGTATGATGCTGCTGAATCAACCACTCATTCGGTGTACAAATATGACGTGTGACAATCAATGCCAACTGAAAGTAAATCACCCTCTCCCTGAACAAGACTTACGCCAGTATCATCAGAATCGGTGTTGTGCGCCTTCTTTTCCTTCTTATGCTTTTTCAATTCATAGCAGTGTCTCTGCACATGACCCTACTTGTTGAAAAAGAAGCACTTGACCTTTATTCTTGTCTTTGACCGACCACTCTCATCAATAAATGTGATGAATCTCAACAGATAAAACACAAAAAAACAATCATTCCCAAACTCAGAAGAATGTCTCGTTATATTCAAAGGGAATGTGAGATAATTTTTTTGGTTCTTATCAACAACTTGTTCAACTAGAATCATTCACTTTATAGTTAGAAGTTATGTGTTTCTCAATGATGACTTAGGAATCACACTTTCTTAGTTAATTGAAGAATAAACCTTACTTCTAGTAATGTTTTTATTACTTACTTGGTTACTGTATTTCAATACACATACGTAATAAACCTAATTTATTTAGTACCTAATTAAGTCATAAACAATACTAATAATTTATGAATATTCATTGAAGAAGAAGCAAATATTTTCATATTAAATTCAGTTAATTGTAATTATCTTCCATATAATTTATTTCAAGTTATGCGATACAAATAACCTTATATTTAATAATGAACCTCATGTTATTGAAGGATGTTTCGAATGTGACTTTGGTATTATAATTTATATTAGTCAATTCACCTTTCCTTTAAACATCTTCTCTTTAATGAAAAAATATTAATCTCTCTTTGAGTTCTTTATTTACTTGGAGAACATTATCGAAAAAATGAAGATGTATTTACCTAATACTGTTCATTTTTTATCCTTAAATGAAACTGAAGTAATTGGGTATAAGATTCCATAAAATATCATGATCCATATTTTGAGTTTACACATAAGTTAGTGTAATTTATCACTCATTCAACTCTTGCTTCCCTTTCACCTTATAAACATATTGAAGTTGAGACTAAATGTTTAATTATCTATGCCCTGATGTAGTAGCCAAAAACTCTCGTCATATGTTCATGATAGCATAATGAAATAACCATCATATGGTTCATACATGAGTATCTTGTATGCATATTATACATCCTCACATTTTGAGGTGGATTAACTGGTATAGGGACACCAACACCTTGAATTTTTGATATTATAGAATTCTACTCATGCTCTTATACTACACTTGGAATTTCGTGCTAGTTTTGAAATTTACTTTGTCCAATGTGTATCACAATTTATCCTGTGATTTTATTTTCCATTTTCTAAAAAATATATTTCCTACCAGATTGTACTTTTATCTTGATTTCTGAATTCGACATTATTGATTAATTATATCAATAGTTGTCTCCCACTACTTTAACGACATCTAGGAACCCACTATAATAGAATCTAAACACTTTATTGCTTGAGTATTCTAGTGGAAAAGATCTTTGAGTCCCCCCCAGAGTTTACAAGTTATGGCTACACCATTAGACAGAGAGTTCAAGGTAGGATTTTGACTGGACAACCACATTAACTTGTGGTTCCTTGATTTTGTTAAGTGAAGTCCCATCTTCTCAAAATCGTATCCTTGATTCCTTCAATGATTTCCTCTAAAGTGATATCAAGTTAGATATGCAAAATCCTTCAAACCATTTTCGTTATGTCAACCCATCGTTCTTATAATAACTCCCTAGTAGTAAGAGGCACACTCAGGTATTGCAGATCGAGCATGTCGAACACCAGGTACTGTTCAAATTCAAACGACATAAGGAATTTTTGAATTAATATTTCTTTGAGGGTTTCTATGTTTTTCTCTCAATGAATGTAATCAATTTATATTAATCTATTTTCATCTATATTTTCATCTCACAGATGAACTTTAATTAAAAACACATTTACTGATTCATTATGCATTTTATTATCTATTATTTTATTTATATTCCCACTTTGATAAAATGAATAAAATAATAAATATATATATAGTAAATCGACTACTCAAATGGTCTTTAGCATCTAATATTGATAATCCATTTAAAACTAATGGACCAATCACACTCTAGGGGTAACAAACTTGAGTTGTAGCATGACTCGTGATGCATCATTCCCCTATCTAGTATGAATATTGCTCATCTGGGGTAAAGTGTCCTCTTTGTGGGGTACAATTTTCATCTTCTGTAGCGTCTTGTCGTGCTGGGGTCCAGGTCTTGTCTCATGTATAAATATACTCACGCACAAGCGAGGGAAACTAGGGGTGTTATGTACATAGGATGAGTTTGCACATGTAGACACGTATAAAAAATGACCAAAAATTAACGACGATACACATACCATCTTAATTAATTACAATTATTGTACATAGTAATAATAATTAATTAATTAAATGTAGTCATTACTCAAGACTCGTAAGTATAAATTTATGTGTGATAAAAATTAACGTGATAAAAATTAAAGTATGAGTGGTATTAAATGAATTATATGAACTAAAATACAAATAATTTATTTAATTCACATTCGGTACCATAATTAATTTAATTTTAATACCAAAAATTTAATTAACTAATTAATTTAATTTAATAACAAAATCAAATTAATATTATCTTGGGTATTAAAATTGGATAAATTGGTTATACGGGTTTTTTTTAATTTAATGGGTTTACTTTTTATTTATTTAAGTAAACGGGTTGTTTGAGCGCCAATTCAATGGGCGCTCTCACAAACAACCTATAGCGCCGATTCAATTGGCGCTGAACCCTTATTTTTTTATAAATCCCCACACCGCCCATCCCCAACCCTTATATATATATATATTTATATAATTATAATTATAATAATAATAAATGTAATCACTAAAATAAATATAATAAATTTATTATTGTATATATTATATCTATAACAATTTTATAATTATAATTGATATATAATAACAATAAATACAATTATTATAATTATACAAATAAAATATTTATATAATTACAATAATTATATATTTATAAATATAATAAATATATAATTATAAATATAATAATTTTATAAGTATATAATTATAATAAATATACAATTATAATTACAATAATTATATAATGATAAATATAATAAATATATAAATATAATAATTAGATAATTATAATAAATATACAATTACCATAAATATAATTAAAAGTATAAATTTAATAAATATATAATTATGTATTTGCTATATTTATATTAATTATAATAAATATACAATTATAAATATAATTAAAATTATAAATATAATAAATATATATTTATATATTTATTATAACTATACAATTCTTATAATTATATATTTATTTTATTTATAATTATAATTATATTAATTATAATTACAATAAATATGTAATTATGAAATTATAATAATTATAATAATTCTATAATTATATATTTATATATTTATTCTATTTATAATTATTAATATAATTATTATAATTATAATAATTATATATTTATTATTATTCTAATAAATATAATAACTATAATTATTATAAATATAATAAATATAATAAATATAATTATTATAATTATTATAAATATAATTATTTTAATTATTATAAATATAATAAATATATAATTATTATTAATATAATTATTATATAATAATTATTATTATATAGTTATTAAAATTATATATTTATTATATCTATAATTATCTATTTATTACAATTATAATTATATAATTATTATAGTTACATATTTATTGTAAATTTATTACAATTATATTATTATTATGTTTATAATTATATAATTATTGTAATTATAGCTATATATAAATTATAATTATATAATTATTATAATTATTATTATAATTATAAATATAAATATTATAAGTATATAATTATAATAATTATAATAATTATATATTTATATATTTATTATAATTATGATAATTATATATTTATTGTAGTTATAATAAATATAATTAATTTTTTTAAAAGTTGGGGCCGAAGCCTCATTTTTATTATTAAATCAAAGCAAAGACCTCTTTTAACTGGGTAGAGGGAAACTCATTACATAGCCCGAAGCCTCAGTGGGCATGTAGCCCATTACATAGCCCGTAGGCCCAAATATATGGCCCAATTCACATTCTGTGAATAGTAACCCGCCTGCTACAGTATCGCACAGTACCACCGCCGCTATAGTGTCCTGCCGCCGTTACAGTACCCGCTGATGAACAGTGCTGTCACCGCTACAATACTGCTACAGTACCTGCGCCCAATGGGTTTTGAACCCCCATTTTATAATAAATATAATTATTATATTTATTATAATGATAATAAATAATTAATTATAATAAATATAATTATTATAATTATATAGTTATTTTAATTATATTTATAATTGTATATTTATTATAATTATTATAAATATATAATTATTATAATTATAATAAATATATAATTAAATAATTATTTTATTTATTATAATTATAGTTATATAATTATTTTAGTTATACATTTATTATAATTTTTTATTTTTTATAATTATAGAATTATTACATTCATAATTATAGAATTATTATAATTATACAATTTTTATAATTATATATTTATTATGTTTACAATTATATAATTATTTTAATTATAGATGTATATTTATTATAATTATATAATTATTTTATTTATTATTATAATTATATATTTATAATTTTATATTTATTATATTTATAATTATATAATTATTGTAATTATATTTGTATATTTATTATTATTATTATATTTATAATTATATATTTATTATAAATATACAATTATTATAATTATATATTTATTATATTTCTATATTTATCATATTTATAATTATATATTTATTATATTTATAATTATATATTTATTATAGTTATATATTTAGGGTAATTGTATATTTATTATAATTATATAATTATTATTTTAATAATTATATATTTTTTATAATTATATTTGTTATAATAATGTATTTATTATATTTATCATTATATAATTATTGTAATTATAATTGTATATTGATTATAATTATATAATTATAATATTTATAATTATATATTTATTATAATTATATATTTATTATATTTATTTTAGTATTTATATTTATTATATTTATTATTATAAAATTATTTTAATTATAATTGTATATTTATTATAATTATTCAATTATTATATTTATAAATATGTATTTATTATAATTGTACATTTATTATAATTATATACTTATTATAATTATAAATATATAATTATTATAAATATATATTTATTGTAATTGTATATTTATAATAATTATATAATTATTGTAATTATAATTATATATTTATTATATTTATAATTATAAATTTATTTTATATTGTAATTATATATTTATTATAATTATATAATAAATATAATGATAAATTTTTTATATTTATTTTAGTAGTTATATTTATTGTAATATATATATTTATTATAAATATATTTGTTATATTTATAATTATAATTATATAAATATATATATAATATAAGTATATAAGGTGGGAGAGGGGTAGCATGGGGGTTTTGAAAAAAGAAATCAGCCAGCGCCAAATCAATTGGCACTATGGGTATTTTGTCAAAGAGCCAATTGATTTGACGCCAGACAAACCCATATCCCCAAATAAAAGAACCCTAAACCCCTTAAATTAAAAAAAATTAAAAACACCCCTATACCAAATTTTTCCTATTAAAATTATCTTATGTAAAGCCGAAAATAATATTTTAATTAATTTAATTTAATTCAAAATTGAAATTAATTATTTTTTTAAAATTTTTAATTATCCCGGTCCCCGAATCTCAGTGCAAGGCCTATGCGGGTGAGGGAGATCCACTATTTTGAGTTGGGAAAATCCAACCGAAGCTAGTTTCTGTGCACATCATACCCTGCAGAAACATGCAGGAGAAAATGGTAAAACACATCATATATATGGGGAAGCCTCGGTGGCAGCACACCGAGCATGCTATGGAGGAGGTCGGACGAGTGACCCCTAGGGCATCCGCCCTAGGTAGGCGCAGTGCGGAAGACCAAATATGTACACACGAGTTTCTCCGGGATGCAGACGACAGCATCCTGGTGGCCGGAAGGGTGGATCTGGGTGGCTTTTGTCGGTCTGCAGTGTGCTCCAGGGAGGGGATCATAAGAGATGGGAGTGCCACATGCTACCGCGACTACTGAGAAGGGAAGTAGGACTCCGAGAGATAAAGTAGGGGTTCGTCGACCTCTTGTAGGAGGAGATACGGTCGGGCCTGGTGGCTAGAAATCATGGCCGATGGGATGGAGGTATCCGATGAGGAGGGACCAAGAGGTGGTTCCCGGCGGTCGAGAGTGACCCTTGAATGTGTGGCCCACTGCATACAAGAGACCCATGCTTTTTTTGAATAAATTTGAAATTATTGTTTGATTAAAATTTTTCTAAAGGCTATGTAATAAGCCTTTAAATATAATAATAATAATGTTAGAATAATAATATTTTTTATTATAAATATATAATTTTAATTTATAATAACATCAACCGGTATTATTTCTTGTGATATGATACATGACAGATCATAGCTGAATATACCGAATTTTCTAGAAAATACAAAACAAATCCGGAACATATATTGTTTATTCTCAATTTCAATACACATGAAACAACCAGGTTTTATCCATAAATATTTCCTCGGATGGCCGAACACTACTACAAAAAATGGGCAAGAGAAGCGTCACCTTATATCAGCGCTAAGCAAAAACCGCTGATAAAGAAACCTTGTATCAGCCCTAAAATTTTAGCGCTGATACACGGTAAACTTTATTAGCGCTAAAAAGGCGCTGATAAAAAGACCGTTTATCAGTGCTAGAAAGCGCTGATAAGGAAGGCATGTATCAGCGCTAAAATGTTAGCGCTCATACAGAAAGGATTTATCAACTCTTTTTTAGTGCTGATAAATGTAGGCTTTTTTAGCGTTGATAAAACCGTAGTCCCAAATTTTATAAAATCGATCGCACAGTATCCTCGGTTTATCGCGACCTAAAGCTCTCGCGGTACTGTAACCCTGTGACTGCCCTCCGCCGCCCCCGATCTTCGCATTGCCGGACCTCCGCCGCTAGCCCTTCTCCTAATCATCCCCCTCAAACCCCTTCGACGGATCCTCCTCCCCGCAAACCCTACTTCTCCTCTTCTTCGCTCGACCCAACTTCCCGCGAACCCTACTCCTCCATTTCTCTTCGATTGGCTGCTCCTCCCGTGCACCTCCTCCAGTGCACCTCCACCTCTTGAAGTTTCCAAGTGTGTGGTAAGTGATTCAATGCTTTTACATTATTAGATGATTTTGATATTCTTTCTTAGTTTCATGAATGTGTTCTATGGATTACTTTTTTGGTGCGAAATATGTTTTGGAAAGGTTTTGAGATCCACATGTAAGAAATTTTTTTTCTAAAGGAATGTTTTTATGTTTCATGTTATCTTTGTTGAGGTGTTTCTTAAATATATTTTATGTCTTGTGTGAAAGGTGTGAAATGAAATGAGTTTTCAAAAAGAATTAATGGTTTGAATGTGTTGAATGTGGATTTTATAAGAGAAATTCGTTTTTGTTGCATGTTGTATTTTTTTTGAACCTGATATGTGTCTTTGAATTGTGAATGTGATTTGAAACATGTTATAAAATGGATTTTATGTGAGTATGAATTTGAAAGGGGGTTTTCGCAAGGAAATGGTTGGATTTCATATGTGTTCTTCTTGCTGTGTTTCCAAATGTGTTTCATAAAATTTGAAAGTGGTGTGAAATGTGTTTCTAAATGGTTTTAGTGTGCATGTGAAATAGAAAGTGGCTTTTTTGTGTAAAATAGTGGTTTTGGTGTGAGATTTCGATCATTGGATCCATGTGAAAATGTGGAAATGTGAAAATGTGAAAATGCGAAAGAGGTGATATCCTTGTGTGCTTATAATACTTGGAATGTGTATGTGAAAGTGGTGATATAGTTATAGTTAAGCTAAATGGGGTCTTAGATTGCAAATACTTCAAGTAATTTTTTACGGAGTAATTATATCTAGATTCGATGGTATCGGGTAAGTCCATGGAGTTTCTCAACCTCATCTAAGGTTATTAGACATTGACTCAATATAATAATAATTTTACTAAAATTGCTCAGTTTTCACATGAAGTGGTTTCAAACAATAATCTTAAGTCCCAGAGGTTTTATAGGGGTCTTCGATCAGATATCCAATATCAAGTATTTATGCTAAAGTTTACATAAAATTTTGATGTTCTAGATAGTCATGTGATGGATGAAATTGGCATGACTATTATGTCAAGGTTAACTAAAGTTACTTATATTCCTAGTGGTAGTTTTACTAGTTCCTATAAGTGGAATAAAAAGTAGAATGAGCCTCATAGTGAAAATAGTGGTGGTGGTATTTTATAGAAAACTTCCTCCAGATCATCTGTAGTGTCTAGTAAAGGCCAAATGAATTTTTCCTATGTGGAAAGATCGAACACTCAAAGCATTATTGCATGGAAGCAATCAAGATTTACATCTCGTACAGGCATTAAAACTACTTGAAGAGGGGTTTACATGTTTTTACTACCCTGTTTAGTGGAATGGAATCATAAATATTGAGAGGTGCCAAATCATAGTAATATTATTCAATAACAATGGGGTCCTAGAAAAGTGTATTAGGAATGAAACAACTTCATTCAGTGGATTAATCTCCAGTAGGAACTGATGTGGGTCATGCGATAGTGAGAAGCACCATTTGCATTTCTTTTTCTTTAGTGTATGTTTTATTTGATATTGGTTCCCATCATTATTTCATATCAAACCTCATTATACAACTCGTAAAACTTATAATAGAGCTCATGGATTATGTGATAGAGATTGTAACATCTCTTTGGATAAAGAGGGAGTAAGGTCTCTTATTCCCCTCTCATGCTTTCTCTTTTTCAGAGATTTAGATCATATGATATTTTTTGGTTCTTAACATTATTCCCCTATATGTTATTATCAGAATTAACTGACTAGTTTCTAATAAATCTTGGATTTACTATTATCATTGGTGGGTGTCCTTCACTGCCCCCGATGGGGAATTCCATGTTTTCCATAGAGAATCAGACCTGATGCCTAGTCGAGCTAGACCTCTTCTTCCAGAGTTGAGTGTGATGATATCCTTTTATGCTATTGAACTGGAGTCAGAATCCTATTATAGTGAACTTCCCCTAGTAGCTATTGAATTTCCAAAAGTGTTTCCTTTAGTCTTTTTTGGTCTACCACTAGAGAGGGAGGTGAAGTTCTCTATCAACTTGGTGATGGGTACAAAACCAATACCTATTCTATCTTACCATATAGAACTAGTTAAATTTAAGGAACAAAATAATTAGTGGGATGAATTGGTTTTCAAATTCTTTATTTAACCTAGTGTGTTGCCTTGGGAAGAACTGGTGCTTTTCACCAAGAAGGTCACTGGAACCCTTTTCTTGTGTGTTGATTACCAGAATCTCAATCAGGTTATGATCAATAAAAAGTATCTGTTGACCTATATTTATGATTTATTAGATCTTCTAGGGGGGGAGAGTGGTTCTCTAAGATTGGTCTTTAGTTTGGTTAACACCGGCTTAGGATCAAGGAGTTTGAGATTTATGTGTGACTATATACTTATTATATTTTCTTATTATTTCTTACGCACCACCACTTGAGTCAAGTAACCTGATTGAAATCCATATGGGTACTTTGGTTCTGATGTGGATATGGGTTTTTATGTGTTTATGACATGTGTATGTGTGGATATATGGGTATTTAGTCATGATGATATTGAATGTAGGGCAGAGACCTAGGAGTGGTAGATGCATCATTCTTGATTATTCTTGTGTTTGGACTGAGGTGATTTCGGGAAACTATAATGAATCTAAAGTAATTATAATTAATGAATTCCATATTGTAGAGATTATGAGAATCCTTTCTTTACTTATATAGTTGGCTACTGGTTTTCATCCATATGTATTTTAGGTTGATGAGGTATAAAAGGATGGACTAGTTGACCATATAAGGGTTGACCCGATAGAGGAGGATGAGCCATAGAGGATGATGTCGTGTGAGTTTTACCATCTATGACACATGTGATTATCCCCGCGAACCCCTTTTTGTTTGGAAACTGTGTTGATTTTGATGGGGGGTCTATCCTGGTTCTGTTGTTTTCCAAATCATTATTAGAAATGGTTAGGCTCTATTAATCTCTATTTTTATAAGGAAGTGGTTCTATTATACTGTGTTTTGAAGTCTTGTTTTGTGTACTTTAACCATAAATACTAATATTTGATATTCAAATAGGATGGTGATGAATAAAGATTTGATGGATGCAAATCGTTTGACAATAGAGTATGAGAACAGAGTGAAAGAGTTCATCAAGTTTTCAAAGGATCACACAAAGGATCCTTCTCAAAGCCTCTGTCCGTGTTTACGTTGTTGTTATTCTAGAATAATTACTCCAGAGGAGTTGGAAGAACATTTGATATTTCATGGAATAGATCAATGTTATAAATGTGCGAATAAACACGGAGAAAAAGCGAATGTAGCTACTGGCTGGGATAAAACTGCATTTTATGGATCATCAGATATGTATAAAAATATGGATAATGTAGAAGATTGTATGGAGGATGTGATTATAGATGTCAATGATGATGAAGATCATATTGAGGAAATGACAAAGACAATTGAAGATGAACTTCGTGATTTCCCAAAATTGTTTGAGAAGTTAAAGAGTTGTGGAAAGATGCCATTGTATGCTGGTTTCACTAAATATACAGTATTTTCAGCTATACTGAAGTTTTATAAATTGAAAGCAGACAACGTATGGAGTGATTTCAGTTTTACGGAACTACTTGCTCTCTTGAATGACATGCTCCCGGATGATAATGAGCTCCCAAGCCGGACATATGAAGCTAAAAAAATGCTACGCTCGGTGGGTATGATTTTTGAAAGAATACATGCTTTCCCAAAAGACTGTATATTGTTTCGCAAGGAGAACAAATCACTTACAGAATTCCCAATGTGTGGTGCTTCTTAATATAAGAAAGATGAATCCATTCCTACGAAAGTTGTATGGTACTTTCCAATCATTCCAAGGTTTAGGTGTCTATTTGGAAGTGAAGAAACTACAAGACAATTGTCATGGAATGCAGATAAAAAAAATAAAGATGGGAAATTACGTCATCCGGCCAACTCTCCTCAATGAAAGAAAATTGATCATGAGTGTCCTGAATTTGGAAAAAAGATCAGAAACCTTCGTCTTGCATTATCTACAGATGGAGTGAATCCTTTTGGTTTTCAAACCAGCACTCATAGTACATGTCCTGTTATGTTGGTAAATTATAACTTGCCACCTTGGATATGCATGAAGCGGAAATTCATCATGTTATCTATGCTTATATCAGGACCAAAACAACCAGGTAAGGATATTGATGTTTATCTGGATATTTTTATTGAGGATTTGAAGTTATTGTGGGATTCAGGTGATATGTTGTATGATGCTTATAAAAGTGAATACTTAATGTTGAGGGTGACGTTGTATGGGACAATAAATAATTTCCCTACTTATGGAAATTTTTCAGGATATAGCATTAAATTAACTCAAGGGTGTCCCATGTGCTAAGAAGATACATAATCAATTAGGTTGAAACATTCATCAAAATCTGTGTTTCTAAGACATCGTAGATTTATACCTCGTCGGCATAAGTACCGATCTTGGACGACATCATTCAATGGAAGTTCAGAACAACGTGCATCACCATCTCCACTAACAGGTGATCAACTATTTGAGAAAGTAAAATATGTGAACACTATTTTTGGTAAACCATTTTCTAAAAACGTTATGAAAATTAGTTGAAAAAAGAGATCATTTTTTTGAATTACCATACTAGAATTGTTTGTACGTCAGACATTTTCTTGATGTGATGCATGTGGAAAAAAATGTATGTGACAGTGTTATCGGAACGTTTCTAAATGCCCCTGAAAAAACAAATGATGGAATTAAAGCAAGTTTGAACATGGTTCACATGGGAATACAAGAAGAGTTGGCTCCCGTGAAGGGTGATAATTGAATGTTTCTTCCTATAGCTGCTTATACTCTTTCTAGGGAGGAGAGATATCAGTTTTGAAACTTCTTCAATGATGTAAAGGTTCCAGAGGGGTATTCATCAAATATCAAGAACATTGTGTCAATGAATGATTTGAATTTAAAAGATTTGAAATCACATGAATGCCTTGTTTTGATGCAAGATCTAATTACTATAGCTTTACGTTGCATTTTTTCCAAGAATGTTCCTCACACGTTAACCAAACTTTTTTTCTTTTTCAAATCAATATGTAGCAAAGTTTTAGACCCGGCGAAATTGCCAGCTATGGAAAAAGAAATTGTCATCATATTATGTGAATTATACATGTTCTTTCCGCAAAAATTCTTTGATATGATGGTTCATTTGATGATTCACTTGGTGAGAGAGATTCGAATTTGTGGTCATGTGCACTATAGATGGATGTATCCTGTTGAATGGTATATGGAGATTTTAAAAGGGTCTGTCAAAAATCCAAGTCAGCCAGAGGGTTGTATAGTGGAGAGATATATTGTTGAGGAAGCCATTGAATTTTGTAACGAATAACCATCTGATGTGGAAAGCATTGGTCTCCCAAAATCTCGTCACACTGGACACATTGGGGGTGAGGGAATTTCTGGAAGAGATGTTGTGACAATCAGTATTACAGATCAGGAGCATGACCACCTTTATGTTTTTCATAACAGTTGGGAGGTTTCTCCATATATTGAAACTCACAAAGAAATTCTTAGGCAGTTGAATCCATCAAGGGATAAAAATGGTTATCAAATACACATAATCACCAGTATATAGGATGGTTTTAGGACCATATTTTTAAGATGTTGGATGAAAATAAGAATTCAATCTCAGAACGAATTCGATGGCTATCTACCGGACCAAGTGTGTATGTATTATCTTACAGTGGTTATGTAATTAATGGTTATACATTCTATACAGATGAACATGATGAAGAGAGTACCATGAAAAATAGTGGAGTTACACTAGTGGCTGAAGCGATTCAGGTTTTTGGTAGTAAGTATAGAAATATAATTTATGCAAATATGTCATACTTTGGCATTATCAAACTAATATGGGATTTGGATTATACGAAATTCCAATTTCCAATTTTTCAATGCAAATGGGTTGATAACAATAGTGGTGTTAAAATATATGAATGGGGATTTGTGAAAGTTTATTTTAGTAAATAAGGGTACAAAGAAGAACAATTTATAATGGCATCACAAGCGGTACAAGTTTTTTATGTTCCAGATCCCGCAAACTGAAAGTGGTTGAATGTTCTGTTATCGTCCAAAACTACGGAAGGGTATGATGAAAATTCATTTCAGGATTATCCTTTCCGTGGTACATCACAATAATTTCTTATCGGTCCCAATGTAGATGATTTTTTTTATGTTATAGGAGACCACAATGAAGGGATTTGGATAATCGATAGAGGTGTCAAATCCCTTCAGCCTTTCAAAAAAAAGAGAGTTCAATAAATATGTTATATTTTGTTTGTAATATAGATCTTGCTATCTCATGTTATTATCTTATCATTACTGAAATTATGTAATCTAAATTAACTATTCAACCACTTTTGTAGATAATGACTTCTGCACATTCTAGTGCTCCAAACCTTGAGGCTGAACAAGTCTCTCAAGCTGCTGCTACTGCAGCTGCTGCTGCTCCTGCTGCGGCTACTCATAGTGCAGGGAAACAACACGTTTCTGAACATGTTATTGCTCCTATTGTTGTGGTCCAACAACAATCAGCACATGCCATTGATACCATTTCAAATGAACATATAGATGATGTTGATATCGATGAAATGGTCGGGAATGAAGGACCGACGTCGCAGAAAACACAGGTGCATCGTAGTTTGACGGTGTTAGCCAAAGTTCTTAAGGCGAAAAGAAAACGCATCAAATTTGATGTCTGATGGAATGCACGAGGACAAAATGTGAATCCCAACAAGGCTATTTTAGTAGTTACATTAGAGTTGTCACTCGGCAACACGTGTCGATTGACATAGATTCATGGCACCATGTTGTGTCCGGGCTGAAGGCTGTGATATGGGAAGAAATTATGGTAACATTATTAATTTATTTCTTTAAATTACTAGATAATAAAATAATGAAACAATGTCTTACTCTTCTCAATCTCTCTCAGAGTACATTTATAGTATATGATTCACAAAAGGATTATGTACTAAGGCTTGCAGGAAGAATTCATCAAGGTTTTTGCACTATTTTAACAAGATGTCACCTTAAAGATTCCAAAGTTAAAATAAACCTGCGCCCACCCATTGTCTACGCTCACCTGATATCCCAAGAAGTATGTGATGCATTTATTGGCCACTGTGGGGATGATATGTTTCAGGTACATTGTGGGTGATAATAAGTTGTTTGAGGATACATGTATTCATCACTTTGATTGTAAATATTTTATTTATGAAACAACAACTCTGTACTAAAAATAAGGAATGTGCATCAAAACCAACATACCCCTATCGTAAAGCAAGGATGGGGTACACTTCACTAGAAAAGAAAATGGTACGTATTTTAAATTTACAGTAATATTGTTAGGTGACAATAAAAAACATCATAATTATCTTTCTCCGTTTATATGTAGATTTATGAGTCTAAAACCAAAGAAACTTCCATCCCACATCATGTACTATGGAAGGAGGCACAATTGAATAAGGAAGGGAATCTAGTATATGAGAACACACAAAAAGTGTGGGAAATATGTGTAAGTATGACACGACAATAAAAAGATTTGTTTAAAATTTCTATTACATAAAAATAATTAGTTATTTTCCTATATCTGAAAGTCACAGGAATCAGCTACTCATGTAGTGGATGTTGACCTATTATTGATGAATTTGAAGCAGCCATAATAATATGGTCGTGTCAGAGGTGCGGGGTTAGGGGTGACACCCCGAGTATATTTTGAGAAGAAGAAAAAAATAAATGATAGAGATGAAAAATTGAAACAAATGAGAAAAAGACTAGAAACCCTTGAAGAATGATTGTAATGGCAGGGATAGTTGCTAGCAACTTTTATGGGTGAGAAGCAAGGAGAAGACACAACTCAAGAACAACTAGCACATGAAGATCCCACCCCACCCCCCACCAGCTTTGAGGCGAGCCATTCCCCTCAAAGAGCTGTCATAGCTGTGGTAATCAATATTCTAATAATTGTTCTCATGAAATGTGAATCAGAAAAAAACTGATACTTTTCATATACTAATCTTCTACAGGGTAATAATGATTGTGATTTATATCTATCAACATCCACCTAGCACCTTGTTTCAATGGCTACAATGTTCAACATCCCAGATGACACTCTGCATAATAGACCACTTCCAAAAGTTCAACTGAAAGTAATGATTAATGTAGCTCATGAGCCAAATGCAGAGCTACCTATTCCACTTGATGATGATGATATTTATACGGTCAAAAAGGCTATTGGGGAATTCATTGCATGACCGTCACAACTTGTAAGAGTACATGAAGACAAAGAGGTATTTATTTCCTTTTTTTCAAGCTAAACCTTTAAAAATTAATGAATAAAGGTTATGAACCAATAAATGTTATTATAGATGGAGAAAGGGAAGGGGGTGACAAACGTTGGCTCAAAACCATCTAAAGGATCGATCAAACAATCCCAAGGAGCTACTGAAAGCACAATAACACCACCTGTTCTCTATCCACATTTACTAGCATTGAATACTCTTGTGGATATGAAGCTAAGAGGTGGTAGTAGTCATATAGTGGTTTTGAAAAAGAATATATAAGGAGAGGAATGTCAAGATTTAATTGCTGTTGAAAATGTAAATGAGATCCTTTAAAACAGCTGGCTAGGCATCATATTTGTAAATATATATATGAGGTATGTTTTCATGAATTTATTTTCTAAAAGCTGATCTAATGTGAAAATTATAACTAAATGCAATTTATATTATTGACAGACGTATATATGAAAAACAGTTGAAGGAATTTTCTCATGATCCAAAATTCGGACTCATTAGTCCTCATACCATATCAACACATCTAACGAAATTAGTGCCATATAAAAGAATGACATAGTAAATGGTTTGCTGAAAACATTTGAAAGCAAGATTACAGATGACAAACTCTTCCTAATACCAACCATGTAGGGGTAAAACTCTACGATTAAAGAATATTGATTATATTTTCACTTCTTTTATTAATTATTACTTTTTGTGTTTTTAGGAAACATTGGATGCTAATTGTGGTGAACTTAAATACTCCAAAGATTTATTTTCTGGATTCAAAGCATGGATATCCATCAAACCGACCACACATGATGGAGTTTGTGAATCTGTAAGACACTACATCCTACGTTTTAGGTCTAAAAATCAAGTAATATAATTTATATTATCTTTTAATGAGGATTCTGTTATGATAGGGTGGTGCATCATTATCGTCTAAAAAAAGGAATGAGGATCGGGGCTAAGCATAAGGAGTCGAGTAAGTACTACGTCTAAAAAATATCACGGTATATATAATAAAATTTCACTATCCAAAGACATATCAACACAAGTTACTTATTCTCTTAATGAATAATTTTTTTTTCAGTGTCCAAAACAAACAAACGATAATGATTGTGGTTATTATGTTTATAAATTTATGAAAGAGATCATTTTTCATCAACAAACTAGCATCCCTAAAGAGGTATTTTCAAAAACAACTACTAGTTCATATAATTTATTTATTAATTCTTTATTTTTATATTTTGCAGTACTACTATGACTTCCAAAAATCCTCATACTCACAAGATGGTATATATTTGTTCAGAAACAAGTGGGCAGCATACCTGATGGCAGATTGTACACAAATAATAAGAATATCTGACTTGGGGGCGTGTACAATTGGCAGTCATTTTTGAGAGGGGTTAAGGGGATCAAAAGATGAAACATTATTGTATGTAAATGTTCATAGGGAAATTGTAATTGTTATTAAATAAAACATCCTTTCTCCAATGATTCATTTTCCAATTTTAACAGATGATATGCACCAGCAACATGCAAGAATGATGAACCCCTCAAAGTGTCTCTCTTTTGTTTAAAATGAAAAGATTTTTAAGTGAAAACAACAACTTACGTACATAAATCCAAACAAATGAATTTGGATTGTGTTTATGTTTTAGGAGAACAATACATGGGTCCTTTAAGACGTGTATGAGTCAACCCCACCTCAATACGAGGCCCTGTGTGGCTGGTATCACTCAGAGGGTCTCTCTTTTGTTTAAAATGGACAGATTTTTAAGTGAAAACAACAACTGACATACAAAAATATGACCAAAAACTTTATGATTGTATTGTTACATTAGAAGAATGATCCCTGGGTCCTTTGAGACATTTAATAGACAACCCTTTATCAATCCGAGGCATAGTTTTGCTGGTATCACTCAAAGCGTCTCTCTTTGGTTTAAAATGGACATAATTTTAAGTGAAAACAAAAACTGACCTACGGAAATATGACCAAATGCATTCAGATTGTTTTGATCCATTAGTAGAATGATCCATGGGTCCTTTTCGACATGTACGATTCAACCATTCCTCAATCTGAGGCACAGTGTGGCCAATATCACTCAAAGTGTCTCTCTTTTGTTTAAAATGGACACAATTTTAAGTAAAAAAAACAAATGACCTACGGAAATACGACCAAACACATTCAGATTTCCATAATCCTTTATGAGAATGATCCATGGGTCCTATGAGACATATAATATTCAACCCCACCTCAATCTCAAGGCACAGTATCGCCGATATCACTCAAAGTGTCTCTCTTTTATTTAAAATGGACACAATTTTAAGTGAAAACAACAACTGACCTATGAAAATCTGACCAAACGCATTCGGATTGTATTTATATTTTTGGAAAACAATACATGGGTCCTTTTTGATGTGTAAGTGTCAACCCCTCCTCAATAAAAGGCAAAGTGAGGCCGGTATCACTCAAAGTGTCTCTCTTTTGTTCAAAATGGACACAATTTTAAGTGAAAACAACAACTGACCTACGAAAATCTGACCAAACACATTTGGATTGTATTGATAATTTAGGAGAACTATACAAGGGTACTTTGATATGTGTACGAGTCAACCCTGCCTCAATACAAGGCCCGATGTGGCCGGTATCACTCAAAGGGTCTCTCTTTTGTTTAAAAAGGACATATTTTTAAGTGAAAACAACAACTGACGTACAAAAATCTTACCAAACACTTTAGGATTGTATGGATCCTTAAGGAGAATGATCCATGGGTAATTTGAGACGTTTAAGAGTCAACCCCATCTCAATATGAGGCATGGTGTTTCCGGTATCACTCAAAGTGTCTCTCTTTTGTTTTAAATGGACACAATTTTAAGTGAAAACAACAACTGACCTATAGAAATCTGACTAAACGTATTCGTATTTCCTTGATCCTTTAGGAGAATGATCCATGGGTACATTGAGACATGTAAGAGTCAACCCCGCCTCAATCTGAGGCATGGTGTGGCCGGTATCACTCAAAGTGTCTCTCTTTTGTTTAAAATGGACACAATTTTAAGTGAAAACAACAACTGACCTATGGAAATCCAACCAAACGCATTAAGATTGTATTGATTCCTTATTATAACTTTACATGGGTCCTTTTTGATGTGTAAGAGTCAACCCCTCCTCAATCCGAGGTACGGTATAGCAGGTAGCACTCAAAGTGTCTCTCTTTTGTTTAAAATGGGCACAATTTTAATTGAAAACAACAACTAACCTACGTAAAATCTGACCAAAAACATTCGGATTGTCTTTATCCCATAGTATAACTATCCATGGGTCATTTTTGAAGTTTATGAGTCATACTTGCCTCAATTAAAGGTACAATGTGTCTGGTATCACTCAAAGTGTCTCTCTTTTGTTTAAAATGGACACAGTTTTAAGTGAAAACAACAACTGACCTATAGAAATCCAACCAAATGCATTTTTATTATGTTTATCCTTTAGGAGAATGATACATGGGTCCTTTTAGACGTGTATGAGTTAACATCGACTCAATATGAGGCACGGTTTAACCAGTATCACTCAAAGTGTCTCTCTTTTGTTTAAAATGGACACAATTTTAAGTGAAAACAACAACAGACCTATGAAAATCCAACCAAATGCATTCGTATTGTCTTGATCCAATAGGAGAAAGATCCATGGGTCCTTTTAGACATGTAAGAGTCAACTTCGTCTCAATCAGAGGCACAGTGTTGCCGGTATCACTCAAAGAGTCTCTCTTTTGTTTAAGATGGACACAATTTTAAGTGAAAACAACAACTGAACTACAGAAATCTAACCAAACGCATTCATATTGTCTTTATCCTTTATTCGAATGATCCATGGTTCCTTTGAGACGTGTATGAGTCAACCCTGCCTCAATCTGAGGCATGGTGTGGATGGTATCACTCAAAGTGTCTTTCTTTTGTTTAAAATGGACACAATTTCTAAGTGAAGACAATAACTAACCTACGGAAATCCAACAAAATGCATTCAGATTGTATTTATATTTTAGGAGAACGATCCAGGGGTCTATTTAGATGACTATGAGTCAACCTTGCTTCAATACAAGGCTCGGTGTGGCCGGTATCACTTAAAGGGTCTCTCTTTTGTTTAAAATGGGAATATTTTTAAGTGAAAACAACAACTGACGTACGGAAATCTGAACAAACGCTTTAGGATTGTATTGATCCTTAAGGAGAATGATACATGGGTCCTTTTAGGCGTTTATGAGTCAACCCCCTCTCAATATGAGGCACAATGTTTCCGGTATCACTCAAAGTGTCTCTCTTTTGTTCAAAATTGACACAATTATAAGTGAAAACAACAACTGACCTACATAAATCTGAACAAACGCATTCGGATTGTGTTTATACATTAGGAGAAAGATCCATGGGTCCTTTGCGACATGTACGAGTCAACCCCGCCTCAATCTGAGGCATGATTTAACCGGTATCACTCAATGTGTCTCTCTTTTGTTTAAAATGGACACAATTTTAAGTGAAAACAACAAATGACCTATGAAAATCCAACCAAACACATTTTTTATTGTCTTAATACTATAGGAGAACGATTAATGAGTCCTTTTTGATGTGTACGAGTCAACCCCATCGCAATCTAAGGCACGGTGTTGCCGGTATCACTCAAAGCGTCTCTCTTTTGTTTAAAATGGAAACAATTTTAAGTGAAAACAACAACTGACCTACAGAAATCTGAAAAGAAAACATTTGTATTGTCTTGATACATTAGGAGAACGATCCATGGGTAATTTTCGATGTGTATGAGTCAACCCCACCTCAATCCCAGGTACGGTGTGGCCGGTATCACTCAAAGTGTCTCTCTTTTGTTTAAAATGGACACAATTTTAAGTGAAAATAACAACTGACCTATGGAAATCTGACCAAACGCATTCATATTATGTTTATAATTTATGAGAACGATCCATGGGTCCTTTTAAACATGTAAGAGTCAACTCTACCTCAATACGAGGCACAGTCTCACGTGTATCACTCAAAGTGTCTCTCTTTTGTTTAAAATGGACACAACTTTAAGTGAAAACAACAACTGACCTATGAAAATCCAACCAAACGCATTCAGATTGTCTTGATCCTATAGGATAATGATCAATGGTTCCTTTTTGACCTTTAAAAATGAACCCCACCTTAATCAGAGGCACGGTGTGGTCGGTATCCCTCAAAGTGTCTCTCTTTTGTTTAAAATAGACACAATTTTAAGTGAAAACAACAACTAACCTACAGAAATCTAACCAAACACATTCGTATTGTATTTATATTTTAGGAGAACTATCTATAGGTCCTTTGAGATGTGCACGAGTCAACCTTGCCTCAATCTGAGGCCGGGTGTGGTTGGTATCACTCAAAGGGTCTCTCTTTTGTTTAAAATGGACAGATTTTTAAGTGAAAACAACAACTGACATACGGAAATCTGACCAAACGCTTTTGGATAGTATTGATCATTTATGAGATCTATCTATGAGTCATTGGTGACGTGTATGAGTCAACCCCATCCCAATCCATGGCACGGTGTTGCTGGTATCACTCAAAGTGTCTCTTTTTTGTTTAAAATGGACACAATTTTAAGTGAAAACAACAACTGACCTACAGAAATATGACCAAACTCATTCGGATTGTCAATATCCTTTAGGATAATTATCCATGGGTACTTTTAGACTAGTAAAAGTCAACCCCTCCTCAATCCGAAGCACGGTGTGGCCGGTATCACTCAAAGTGTCTCTCTTTTGTTTAAAATGGACACAATTTTAAGTGAAAACAACAACTTACCTACGGAAATAGGACCAAACACATTCAGATTGTCTTGATCCTTTATGAGAATAATCCATGGGTCCTTTTTGACGTGTACTAGGAAACATTTCTTCAATACGAGGAATGGTCTGGACGATATCACTCAAAGTGTCTCTCTTTTGTTTAAAATGGACACAATTTTAAGTGAAAACAACAAATGACCGACAGAAATCTGACCAAATGCATTTGGACTGTCTTGATCCTATAGGAGAACTATCCATGGGTCATTTTTAAAATTTATAAGTCAAACCTACCTCAATTAGAGGAACGGTGTGTCCGGTATCACTCAAAGTGTCTCTCTTTTGTTTAAAATGGACAGAATTTTATGTGAAAACAACAACTGACATACAGAAATATGATCAAACGCATTCAGATTGTATTGATCCTTTAGGAGAAATATCCATGGGTCCTTTGTGATGTGTAAAAGTTAACCCGACCTCAATTCGAGTCATGGTGTGACCAGTATCACTCAAAGTGTCTCTCATTGGTTTAAAATGAACACAATTTTAAGTGAAAACAACAACTAACGTACCAAAATCCAACCAAACACATTAGGATTGGGTTTATCCTATATGAGAACGATCCATGGGTCCTTTGAAACGTGTAAGAGTCAATCCCACATCAATCTGAGGCCCGGTGTGGCCATTATAACTAAAAGTCTCTCTCTTTTGTTTAAAATGGACACAATTTTAAGTGAAAACAACAACTGACCTACAACCTGGACACCCCCACCCCCTGGAAAGCCCTCTCAACCCCCTAGACACCCCCACCCCTGGAAACGCCCATGGATAACCCCCACCTCAGATAGCCCCCCCAACCCCCCCAGACACCCCACCCCCCTGGACAACCACCACCCCCTGGACGGAACCCCCACCCCTCCTAGACACCAACCCACCACCTAGATACCCCACCCCCTGGACACCCCCACCCATGGAAAACCACCTCCAACCTCCCAAACACCATCCCACCCCCCTTGGACAGCCCAACCACCCCCTGGACACCCCCCCCCCGACACACTGGACACCAGCCCACCCCCTGGACACCCCCTAGACAGCCCCCACCTGGACACCCCCCCTCCTTGGACACCACCCCACCCCCTTGGACATCCCCCAACCTCTTGGACCACCCCCACCCCTTGGATACCCCACCCCCTGGACACCCCTATCCCCCGAACACCCCCATTCCACCCTCCTGGACACCACCCACCCCCCTTGGATAGCCCCACCAATCCCCCAGACCGCCCCCACCCCCTGACACCCCCACCCCCTAGAAAGCCCCCCGACACCCTGGACACCAGCCCACCCCCTGCACACCCCCATGGATAGCCCCCCCTCACCTGGACACTCTACCCTTGGACACCCCAGCCTAATTGGGTATCCCCCCAACCTCCTGGACCACCCTCACCCCCTAGACACCCCTTCCCCCCCAGACACCCCCATCCCCCGGACACCCCCTACCCCCTTGGACAACCACCCCAAACCCCTGAACAACCCCACCAACCCCCTTAATTCTGAATTGAATTCTTCATGTACTTAATTAACTTATGAATTATGTGTTAATGGTGTATGGGTATACTTTTTTTATGGGTATACTTGGTCTAATTATCTTATGATTTATATTTTAATTTTGTATGAGTATACTTATTTAGATGCTGAATTTTTTGTAGGTGTTTGGGTGTGCTGTTGCAGAATTTTTTGTAGCAGCAGACATGGAATTTATCAGCACTTTTTTAGCACTGATAAAGGTTTCCTTTATCAGGGCTTTTCTAGCACTGATAAAGTACCCCTTTATTAGCGCTCCATAAGAACTGATAAAGGGGACCCTCCCTTTATCAGTGCTGAGATTTACAGCGCTTTTTTAGTGCTGATAAAGCCCGTTTTGAGCGCTAATAAATATCGTTTTTGTAGTAGTGGAAACATGGCCATCATAACTTATATTGAATGTTGGATGAATCTATTGGGACTGAAATAAAATCCTCCACATAAATGTAAATAAAATTTAAATTTATTGGCTAAGATAATTTATGCGATAACTCTGCTACCCATTGAATGTACCATGGAATAGATAAATCCAATGCGATGGAGATTTTAAAAAATTTCATCATCGACGTGACGAGACTTGTCATTTTCGATGAATCATTCCCCAGTAATTTCTGAGGATCTCAACTGAAATAAAGGAGAACATAAACATAAAATGAAAACATAACTTTTTCATATATGAATCCATGCTCGACATATGCTTGTCATAATAAATCATTAAAAGAATGATCTATATCAGTACCCCACTCTATCATCCAAACATGCTTCAAAAATATGCTCAAGTGTTGATCATTAAATTATGCATGCAAGCGTGAAGATTTGGTGATGCCTTCGACGCCTCAACGATCACCCCATCGTCGATCTTACGATGCATGAGAGAGAACTAGATTTTAATATATGTATCGAGAGCATCCCTCTCTAGGAAACTAGTTAGGATATAGAGGCTATGGGGATGTTTCCAGGAAATGTCTCAGGAAAGGGCCTCTATCAAACTATTTATAGTTGATGTTCAAAATCCATGGTAGGGTTCCCCAAGCCTCATTTATTTAATGTTTATAGAATAAATAATTATGACGAATTAACTACATCATAAATATCATTTATTATTTTATCATATACCTATAATATATAAAATATATTAAATGATAAAACTAAGTCATTTAAATTGAGTCGTAAATATCATTTAGTATTAAATGAACATGGAATATTAAAATAATATTCATTCAATTAATAATATTCATCTTATTTACATAACCTGTAAATAGATTTAATAAAAAAATTCAATACCAATTATACTTGACATAAATAATATGAATGTTTTTTTCAATTATCGATTACTTGAACAACACTCAGACCCTATGGTGGGTTCCACCATGTACAATATATCATTTCAATATAATGGTGCGTATTATTCAATGCACTATTGTGTGTGACCCTCTAAGCCATTGTCTCGATAGTAATGAATAAAATCCACAAATTACAAGCGGTGTTTAGAAAACCATCAAGTCCCCTAAAGAGATAAGGACAGTCATAGAAATGAAAACCAACCTATGAACATGCACGATATAATATAATATCATTGTTTATAAATATATCATAATGAAAGATGAAAACTTGTTACATGGCCCTTTGCTTTCATTATTATTAGTTGTTCTAACCGGATGGATTTACCTTTCAACAACCTTGTCTAAGGATTAATTATGGTACTACCATCTTGGTCAACAAGGCCTGAGATATATAACTTCCTCAACCTATAACTGATAAATACCTTCCTTACAATTCAACTAATTCTATACCACTAATGGCGCACATAATACAAGCTACCTCATAATGATATAAATACCATTGTTTTTGCCTTCATTAATGCACTGAATCAAATGGAACACATTTTTAATGATATCATGTTAGGAGACCAATACACATGTCTACAAAATAAGAATAACCAATAAAACCCAAATCATATGGTCTTCCAATTGGCGGGTCTGTCCTCCTGATCTCACTACTAGAGATCACCATGTGTGAACTTCTGGTGAAGAAGTCTCAATGCATATGGGACCCCATTACCTGATAGTAAAACAACAATATTTTCCAATCAGTATGATGTATCTTGACCATAGGATATTTCTTTAAGATTACTGTCATAGTATCTCGAGGTTCTCATTATAGCCTTGGATCTACTATAAATCATGGATATGAAAAATTAATCGATAGACAATACGATTAAATAGTGAATGTAGAAATATCTACACTATAATAGTATTTATGAATCATGTATATCAGACGTTACACATGTCATGGTAATAAAAAGTACTATTAATTTTTCTTTCAGGGAACACAATATTACAACACTCCCACCTTCACTAGATCCGATATGATAAACTTAATTTTTAGATATCACATGATTATGATCATTTTTCTACTGATTCATGTTTTTAGTTTCTGGGTCTTACAAGCTCCCTCTTCAAGGCTATTATTATATATGCAACCTCATCTCCTTGAGTAAAACATCTCAGGATATGGTATCCGTTGTATATCCCTTTTTCCACCGTCAATACTTGGCGTATTGGATAGTACCAGTAACAAAATTATCATTATGGTAAACCAATATATGGTAGGTGTGATTTCAAGAATTGTAAAAAATCGTTACATTTAATAACTGCATCTTTACTACCTCTGAAGCTGCAATTTATTCAGTTTTTGTAGGTATGGCTACCACTGGATTTTATGATCTTGTATTCATCATCATCTTAGCCTAGGTATGATATTTGACCATGATGATCTAAGGAAGACTCATTGTTATCCCACTATGACTATTAACCTCTCTTCTACACATACCAAGTATGTATCCTTTGTACTTATCAAAGTACTGTTAGATACTACTTCACTTTCAAATCTCTAGGATATAAAAAATATTTTCCAATGATTTTTTTTTTCAATATCATGTTTTGTACATATCATGCCATAGGTGATTGATCCATCACATAGGCGTATAGAAATCGACTCACCACATGACACCCTCTTACTCCATTGCATTTATACTTGGAGGGATTTATTCCACGTGACAATGGTAACAATTGTTTTCATGAATTGTTCAAACTTGTATTTTTCTAAATTATTATTTCAATATGTGTATGATTGATTAGGTCCAACAAATCGTTTGATCTACCATAGTATATCATGTTCCCTAGAACAAAGGTTTATACTTTAATTCAATCAATGTAGATTCTATTTCATCTTGGTTTTACTAACTATAAGACAAAAATATGTTTTCAATAAATCTCCGATCATATTTTACATGAAAAAACAATGGTGCTCCCACTAGCATCTGGTAAACACATGGTAAAAATTCATTCTAAATGAATATTTTATGATCCAAAATTATTAATTCTATTCTAAATAGGATTTCAATAACTTTCACCATTATTGGAATTTTTTGATGTCACCAACCATTTCTAGTTGTGTCATATAGGCAACTTCATGAAAGTTGGTCTTAACATCCAATGTTAATTAATATGGTAATAGAAATTAAGCTATGATAAGTAAAATTCCAATGCATTTAGGCATAATGACTTTGTATAAGCAATAGATCCTTATTTTTACTATGCTTATACTGCCCATGTATCATCACACATGAATACCCACCATATTATTTAATTTATAATGCCCATTTCACTTTGATAGAAGGAATCCATTATTGAATTTTAATTGATCTTGTCAATCATAGATAATTGAAAAAAACTATTTACTTGTTCAAAATATTATTTTCAATGAATAATTTATCATCGAACATGGTGAATATAAAACCATCACTACAGGTTTACCCTTTCTACGTAGTATGTGTCTCTCAAACATTCATCTCCCATAAGCACTTATGGAATCATGTTCCTATTACAATGACATGTGAATTTATGGGATTGACTAAACCCATGAAAATATGGCTCCCACTATCACAAATTGATATGTGAAACCTTATATTGAAATATACTCTATCACTTCACTACTACATTATTTTATTAGGGATTTAGTAATATACTAAGAAATAGTTAGAATAATTACTTGAATAATTTTTTTTGATGAATGCTTGTTTATATCCTATCAAACTCTTGGCATCTAAACACAAGTCCTTATGAAATAATTTATTTAAATCATACTATGACTTTTATGACCTCAATTTTCTATTATATTTGTCATATGGTTATGAGATATCGATGTTATAATAAAATAACATCATGAAATATAATTGAAGTTTCCTCAAGTAGTAACATTGATACTACATACATCATGACTCTGATGTATAAAATGTGCATTTAAGAAATTCTCCACACTAAACTATGTTGACCAATGTTATCAAGTAATACTCATCATTGATCATTATTATTAGAATCAATATCATGATGAAAATAAGGTAATGTGTTTTTAGGAATTACTCCACACTACATTATCATCATTAATGAATGCTTTCTCAAGATATTCTTCAGCATTCCAGCCAGAAGAAACTCACAAATTATGACCATGAATATACTTCACTATCACATTGCATAATTACTTAAAGAATTAATATGAAGTACATTTACTGCTATCTTACCCTTTAAATAGTTGATTCTCTCTTGATGAACTAATTCTGGATACTTTATTGCATACCTTTATTAAAAAAAATTTCTTTTTATATACTAAATAAGTATACACATAGATAATTCCATCTGTGTATCACCAGAGTCTAAATACCATCTAGGGTATATAAAATAAATCCTCTTTTAGTTTTACTTGAAAATGATTTATCTTCCCACAAGTGGGTAAAATCCTTAAATTTTATATTCATCACATATTTCCTAGTATTCAAGTGCCAAAAAAATATTTGTTTGGGTATGATACACCAAAAAACATTCATTCCTAAACATGTAATAATGTCTCCTAATGTCCAAAGGAAACATGAGATAATTGTTTTGGTTATACTAAACAACATGATCAGCTAGAATCATTCACTTGGAAATTAGAAGTTATGTGTTTCTCCCTGTTAACATAGAAATCACCCTTTCTCAGATACATGGATAATCCAACATAATTCATGTAATGTATCTATTACATAAATTGTTATTGTATTTTAATACACATATATAGTATGGATATTGTATTTAATGCTAAATTTATTTATAAAAAATACTTATAACTGATTAATATCCACTAAAGAAGAAGTAGGTGTATCCCTTTTCAATTCAGTTCATTGAATTTATCTTCCATATAATTTATTTCAAGTTATGTGATGAGAATATACTTCTATTTAATAACAAACCTCATGTCATTAATGGAAATTATGAATGTACCTTTGGTGTTATACATGATTTTTGACAATTATATTTTCCTTTCAACTTCTTCGCCTTTAAAAATAAATATTACACTTTCTTTGAGTTTTTTATTTACTTGGGAATCCTTAGATAAAATGTGAACATGCATTTACCCCATCATGTTTGTTTTATAAACCTTAACAAAACATGAGTAGTTGGCTGTAAGAGTAGGATTCCATGAAATATCATGCTATATCATTTAGTTTTACACATAAGATAATGTAATTTATCACCCATTCATATCTTTATTCTCTTTCTCTTCATAAACATCTCAGACCTGAGCAACATGTGTTATCATCCATGTCCTAATGTAGTGAAAAAAACTTACATCCGATGTTGATGATATAATAATTACATAACCACAATATGTTTCATACATGAGTCTCCTATAAGAATATTATATACTCTCACTTCATGGTGTGTCTTAACAATCATAGGGACATCGACACTTGGAATTTATAATACCGTAGTTGTGTGCACAAGCACCTCTACTACACTTAGAAATTCATACTAGTTTGGACACTTACATTTTCTAATGTTTATCGTAGTTTATCATTTGGAATTATTTTCCATCTTCTACAAAAATAAAAATTCTAGAAGATTATACTTTTATCTTGATTACTGAATTAGAAATTATTTATTAATTATATAATTAAATGTTTCTATCTATTTTATCAAATTCTAGAAACCTTATACACTAGAATCATAGTACTCTTCCTCATCTGTATTCTATTGGAAATGATCCTTGATACTACCTACATAGTCCAAATGATATGGATACTCACCTAATCGGAGAGTTAGTGGTTGGATTTTGACTGGCCAACTGCATTAAATCGCAGTTCCTAGATCTGTTGAGTGAAGTACCAATATCTCGAAATTATAACCTTGATTCCCTCATCTCATTCCTCTAAAGTTGTATATATTTAACTATGTGAAACAATTACTACTATTTTAGTTATTTAAACTCATCGTTCACATTATAACTCCTATGTAGTAATAGGCACCCTAAGTTATGGCTGACTGAGCACCCCGAACACCTGATTGTGCTCAAATTCAAATGATGGAACATGTTTACTATATAACATTTCTTTGAGGTATTTTTTTTGCATGATGAAGGTATTCCATTTTTATTAATCTTTTTCATATTTTATTTGTACTCACAACTGTTCATTAATAGAAAAAACATTCACCGATTCTTTATGTATTTTATTATTTATTATTTTTTTGTATTTACCTGCTTTTATAAAATGTATAAAATAATAAATAAATACATAAATGAACTAGAATAACTGACTTGTCTTGAGAACCCAATACTGATTAATCCATATAATATTAATGGATGAATCATGACATTGGGGTAACATACCTAATTCGTAGATTGATTCATGATGTAGATTTTCCTTATCTAGTATGTATGATGCTCATCAAGAGTAATGCCTCATCTTGGAAAGGTCCACTTCTCGCCTTGTGTACTGCCTTGTCTTGGCGGGGTCCAGGTCTCATCCGTTGTAAAAATATACTTGTACACATGTAAAGGGAATGAGGGGGTTAAATGTATATTGGATGAGTTTGTACACAAACGACCATATAAAAATTTATATAAAATAATGATGATGTGCATAACGTCTTAATTAATTACATTTATCACATGTAGTTTAAATAATTAATAATTTAAATGAAGTCAATCACTGGTCGGGTAATTACTCATGAATGGTCAGTATAAATTTATGCACCATAAAAATTAAATTGAAATAAATTAATGTATGATGGGTATTATATAAATTAGTTGAACTAAAATTCAAATAAATTATTTCATTTACATTTGATCCCTTGATTAACATAATTTTAATAAGAACAATTAATTAATTAATTAATTTATCACCAAAAACAAATTAATTTCATCTTAGGTATTATAATTATTATTTCGAAAGAAAAAAATAATATTTTAATTCCTTTTATTTACTTATAAAATTTAATTAATTTAAATTAACCCTTGCCCCTGAAACTCGACGTCAGGACTGTGCTGGTTAGGCCGAACCTAACAGGAAAATTCTAGGAAATGAAAAGCATGTTCACATCTATTCTGGTTCATGTAGGTCTTCCCAAACCTTTTTTGGGATTAGAAGACCCACCCGAAACCCATTTCGGTACACATTGGGTCCTATAGAAACTGGAAAGGGAAAAAGGTACCTCACAACACAGGTTAGGGGATGTCGCAGTAGTGACACACTGAGAACACAGTGAAGGAGGTTAGAGGAGCAACCTATGAGGATTGAAGCCTATCTAGGATCAACGGTGAAGACTAGATCCCCATATGCGGGTTGCTATAGGATGTTGACGATAACATCCTTGTGGCCTGTAGGTGTAGGATCAAAATGTAGAGTGCTACATAGGCGAGATCCCCGATGGTGGCCGGATCCCAATAGGGATAGTGGTTATCAGTGCGATTGTGGTGAGGGGGTGGGAAAATGAAAGAAGGGAGGATATATGGGTCTCATGAGATACAGCTGGCCGAGGAGGCGGTGGTCATTGCTGATGGGCCAGCGGGATCCAGTGAAGAGAGACATATTTTAGGTCACGGGAAGGCATGTGGCTTCTGCAAAGTTGAATAGAGGAGGATGCCGCCTGAGGGCGTGGCCGAAGGGCTGCAGGCAGGTAGTCCAATGGAGACATGCTGGAGCAGGTAGGTGGCATGTTCATGAGGTTGGGATGATTATAGAAGACCGACATGCGGCACTCAGTGGTGGAGGGTGCCCCTTTATAGGATTTCCCCACCGTGTAGAAGAGAGCCATGTTTTTTTGATCGACATTGAAATTTTTTTGAGTAAAAAATTTCAAAATTATATGTAATTATCCTTTTAATATAATATTATTCATAAAATTATTATTAAAATAAAAATAATCATAATAATATTATTATAATAAGTTATAATACCATCATCTCATATTATTTCTGATGATCTAAAATCGGTTAGATCATATCCATATTTACGGGATTTGGCAGAAAATCAAAAACAAATCATGAACATATATTGTTTATTTTTAATTTTAATACCTATGTAATGACTATGTTCGATCGATAATTTTTTTTTAGAAATAATATGGATATTCGACCTTGGATTGAATTGCAGATGGATTTTTTGGGACTAGAATAAAATACAATACTTAAATTTAAAACAAACTTACTTTTATTATCTCAGATAATTTCTATGATCACTTAGATTCCAATTGAAGGTAATGGGGATGAAGGGAATGTCAGTGGGATAGGTATTTTAATAATTTATATCATTGGGATGAAAAGACTTTTCGTCTCTAATGATTCCAGCACCGATATGGTCCAAGGATATCATGTAAATAAAAGGAGCACATAAACGTAAACTGAAAATATATCTTTTTAGATATAAATTTGTGATCAACATATGCATATCGACTGTGATCTCTGCATGATGGATCCATTGTAGGATCCCGATAGATCATCCAAAAAATCTTCAAAAATCCACCAGAGCATCGATCGTTGAATTTTGGGTGCTATCTCAGAGATTCAACGATGCCTTTTATGCCCCAACGATCACCACATCACCGAGCTTGTGATGTATGAGTGAGAACTTGATCCAAATGATTGGATCAAGAGCTTATATCTATAGTAAGAGGAAGAGGATATAAAGTCTTAAAGAAAATATTTCCATGAATTTTCCCAATAAAGAGCCTCTCTACACTTATTTATAGTTGATTCTCAAAATATTTGGTAGGGTTTCCCAGCTCCCATTTATTTAACATCCACTAGATAAATAATTATGATGATGTAAATTGAATTGTAAATTTTATTTATTATTTTATTACATATCTATAATATATAATATATACTATGTGATTAAACTGATTCATTTAACTCGACTCATAATTCCCACTTAATACTAAATAAACCCAAAATATTAAAATTGTCACATCCATGACTTCTTTTAAATGTATTTTTCATTTAATTTTCATTCTTTCTTTGTTTTGGGGGTTTTCCATTCATTTTTGTGGAAATGTAGGTTTTTTAAAATTTGGGCCAAACCATGAGCCCAATTCCAGATTTAAAAATAAATTTAATTTCTTTTATATCTCCTTCATTTTTTAACATTTTTCATCCATTCCACTTCCAAATTTTCCTCCTATGACCTATCCAAATCACCATGTCCATTTGGAACCTTTTTGAACCCATTATCATTTTGGGTTTGAGTGAAATAATTTGGAATTGGGCCAACCCATGTGCCATTTCCAGTTTTAAATTGTTTTTTAATTATTTAATAACTCACTCATATTTTACTTTATTCCGGTTATTTCACCTCCCATCTGAATCAAAAATCCTGAGCCTCACCCTCATTATTCACTTTTCCACTTTGGACCTCATTTGCCTCTCGGAGTAGGGAAAAACTACTTAGGGTTCCTCAAATCATCCAGATTTGAGAAGTTAAGTTGATTCATTCACAAATCTTTTAATTTTCACTATTTTTCTCCCATTTTAGTCCCCACTTGACCTTCTCATCCCCATTAGAGCCTAAATATCAGGTTTTGTTGCTTGGATATTCAAATTTTGGTGTATTTGGTTCGTTTGATTCAAGATGTTTCAAGTAAGTGTTTCTTTCCGTGATTTCTTCCCCTTCCTTAGGGTTTCTTTCACCCTTTCTTGAAGTTCCTCATGTCCAGAAGTTGAGGTTCGAACCTAGGGTTTGATTTGGTGTCTTGTTGGTCAAATATGGTTGTTTAGGGCTGGATTTATCTTCCTTGAGGTGTAGCGGTGGTACGGTTGATGTTTCACACCATGTTTTGAGGGTTTCAACATAAAAGGTAGGTGATTCCCTGTGTAATCATTTATAGATGAGTTATTTTTCTTAAATAACTTATTATGCATGTTCCTAAGATGTTGTGTGTGGTGCGAAAATTGTTTATGTTGGATTTGGTTAAGCATTTATTTTTATAGTTTCATTTTAGCTTAAAATTGGGTGTTTTTCATGTGTAACCCTCTGGGTATTGTTTGGGTGTTTTTTAGAACATGTGAAATTGGTTTAATAAATCCTTTATGGGTTGACAATTCTTATTTGGTAGGTTATTGGTGTGACATTATGTTTTAAAGAGGTTTTTTTAATGGGTTTAAGGTGTAAAACCTTATTGTACTTCTTGAAAGTGATTTTGAAAACGTGTGCTTTTCATGTGGATCTTTTGTGGTATTGTTTGAGGTGTTTTTATAACACTTGGGGGTAGTTTATTAAATGTTTTTGGGGATGCAAATTATGTTTTAAAATTGTATTGGTGTGAGTTTTTCCTTGAAATACGGTTTTGAAATGGGTTTTATGTGAAATGCTTTGGTACACTCTTTAGAATTGTTTTATGAAAGTTTTGAATGGTTTAATGATTTATATAAGAGGTGAAACCATATTGGAAAACTATTTTGGATTGTTTATACTTTCAAATGGACCAATTTAAATGTGAATAGTTATGTCATGTGATGTGTATCCCCTTGTAAATGTTTTATAAAAATGTTTAATGGATTTACTAAAATGTGAAAGAGGTGTGAACGTGATGTGGGCTGTTTGTGAGAGTGTGATGTGAAAAATGGATTTTCTTTATAAAAAGGGTTTTATTAAACTTTTGAGTGGGATTTTATGTGATGTTTATCAAATTTGGAGGGACTTTATAAAATTTTTAAAGGATGTTTTGGATTGTGAAAGTTATGCAAAAAGTGTTGTGGGTTATTTTGGTGTGAGTTTGATTTCAAAATGCATTTGAATGAAAAGTGGAATTTGTGGCTTGTGTGATGTACATGAGGCTGTTTGGTTAATGTGTGATGTGGAAGTGATATTTTCATGTGGAAACTATATTTCTTGTATTGTTGAACTTGTTTGAGTACAAAGGGAAAACCCGGGTATCTAGGAGGGTGGACGTGTACTAGTATGCTAGTGAATCCGTGGGGTTTGGACTCAGTTTTACTTAGCATGATTGACACTTAAAACTCTAAATAAACTATGATGATGATTATTGGGGACCAATGGGTTATGGTTATGATCCCTACTTGAGTCTTGTTCATGAGAATGGATATTTTTTGTGGTTACTCTCACCGAGATACGAGGTACCTAGGACCCATAGCTAGCTAGTACCTAGGGGTTATTTTCCTATTACTTGTGCTCATTAGATCATTTATACTTACTATCGGCATACGGTATATTTGGCTGGAAAAATTCAGTAGCTTTTGAATTTATTTTAAAAGTGTATATTCTTTAAATTAGCCCACTTGAAAACTGATTTTTTTTAAGTTGCATCTTTTAGAAATTGTAACTAGAAATTACATGTTTTTTAAAACATGCATGCTTTTTGTCTTTGAATGTTTATCACATGGAATATCTTAGTGGTGGTATCCTACTTGGAATTATCTCACACCCTAATTACACCCTTGGGAGTAACTAGACTTGGTAATTTTTGTTGTCGCAGGTTTGGGTACAACTTTTGTGCCAATAGTTCGGGTTTTCACCGGTCATTCATGATGCGGTGTTGTGAAGATGGATTGAGGGAAATGCCTCTTTCCATGTTGAGTTTCATGGGCTGTTAATTTTCGGTTTTTTACCTTTGTTATAGTCCTGGTGAGTTGTTTTAGTCTATGTAATTCAGTTCTGATTCTTTTGTAAAACATTGTTTGGTTTGAAAAATTCAGATTCGTTTTATTGGTTTCATTTGTTGTTTTATGTTTATAAACTTGGGTAGATAGTTCCCAATTCTCATTTTATGATACCCGGGCACTTGTGCCAACCCGTGGGGATCGGGAACGCCCTTCGGGACTTGTCACGGGCTGGGTTTTGTGCCAGTTTTGGTGGCGATCAGATTCGGTTCGTGACAAAAATAATATTCATTCATTAATTTTAGTCGTCTTATTTAATTAATTTTTAAATAAATTTAATAAATAAATTTAATACCAATTAATAATTACTTAAATTATATGAATTTATTTATTTATTGGTGATCAATAACTTCGACAACACTCAGACCCCGTGGTGGGGCCCACCATTCTGATATTTCAATTTAACTGAATATGTAGGATTCTTGAATATAATATTGTGTGTGGCCCTCTAGGCCCTTATCTCGATAGTAGTGAAAAATATCCGCAAACGAATAGTGGAGTCTAGCAACCCATTAAGCCCCATAAATAGATATGGATAGTCATAGAATCAAATACCAACCTACAAACACACACCATGTAGCATAATCAATTTTCCTTTTAAATATCTCATAAAGCATGATGCAAACATGTGTCATCACCATTTTCTTTATTTATTATTTTTTGATCTAAATAGATTGATTTACCTTTCAACTATCTAGAAAAATGATTTATGAAGGTACAACCATCTTGATCAACAAGGCATGTGATATATAACTTCATCAACCTAGAAGTGACAATTCATTTCTTGACCAGTCAACAAATTCCAAACCACCAATGACACACCCAACACATGCACTACTACAAAAATGGGCAAGGGAAGCGCTACCCTTTTATCAGTTCTAAAAAAAAGTGTTGATAAAGGGGGCCTTTATTAGTGCTAAAAAAAGTGCTGATAAAGGGGATCGTTTATCAGCGCTAAAAAAACACTGATAAAGGGGACCCCTTTATCAGCGATTTTTTAGTAGCGCAGATAAAGGGGGGATTTATCAGTGCTTTTTCCTACCGGTGATAAATTTTATGTTTAAAAAAAATCATGAAAAATAAATTATTGTTATATAAATATATTTATATTGATATAAATATAATATATATTTTTTAAATATGTTTTAGATACGTATAAATAGATTATTAAATTTAATATATAAGAAATTTAGTGAAAATAGATTTAAAATATTTTAAAAAAATATTATTAATTAATAATTTAATAATTATTATCGATTAAAAATCATATAATAACAATTTGAAGACACAAAAAATAAAAACAATTAATAAAATATCTAAAATTAGTTAAAAATGCAACTCAAACTTCAAACGACCATAACTTTTGATCCGGGTGTCTGTTTGAGCTCTACAACATATCAAATCGAAGCCTGTGATGAGCGCTACGCGCTAGGGACCCATGTAAATCTTCTATCACATTTTATGAGATAAAAAAGTCCCAGAAGGCCTCCAAAGTTGAGTTTTTATTATGGATACACCGATTTTTTAACATTAAAACATGTATAACTTCTGATCCGGATGTCTGTTAGCCCTGTACCACATATCATATTGAGTATTGTTTCGTTTTCTTCGATTTGACTGGTTGTGGAGTTGAAACGGGCTTCTGTATTATATGTTATGATCGTTTTAACATTCCATGGATTTTCAAATACATATATATATGTATTTATTCGTAAATATATATGTGTATATGTGTGTGTGTGTCTGTGTGTGTGTGTGTCTATGTGTGTGTGTGTTGTATATAAGTATGTATGTATTTATTTATTTAATTATAAACACACACAAAAAATATATTTCATAAATGTATTTAAAACTAATCTTATAAGTATATATTAATATACAAATAAATATAAGGATAATAAATTATAACTAATATATATATATATATAAATAAATAAAGATAAATAAATATTAATATATGAATGAATATATATATATACTAATATATGAACAAATATATTTATATTAATATGAATCTATATCAATATACGAATAAATATAACTATATATATATATATAAATAGATATATCATTAAATAGAGAATGAAAAGAAATGGCTTAGTGGTAAAGGTGTATCCGCGAAAGGGGGGGTTGCAGGTTCGAGTTCGGGTGGAAGCAAAGGGGTGCGCGAAAAGGGAATCGCGTGGGAGACCTCCTACCGCAGATAAAGGGGGGGGGGGGGGTCATGTGCTGTTAAAAGCTCTCCCCGCATTATTTAATTCTTTTTTTTAATTTTTTTTTGACATTTATCAGTGCTTTTTAAAAGAGCTGATAAAGGGGTCTTTTATCAGCGCTTTTTTAGCGCTGATAAAAGGGTCCTTTATCAGTGCTTTTCATAGCGTTGATAAAAGCGACCCCCTATATTAGCATTGAGCTTTACAACACTTTTTTAGCACTATTAAAGCACGTTTTGAGAACTGATATAGGTCATTTTTTAAGTAGTGATGCTACCTCACCATGATTTCAATATGATGGTTTTTTTATTACATGAATGTATGAAATGAAATGAAATACAATGGTAATGACTTCAATTTAGGGGACCAATACAGATGTTCACATATATGAACAACCAATGACACCCAAAACTTTCGGTTTCCTATTGGTAGGTTTTTCCTCATAATCTTACTACTGAGGTCACCAATTACAAACTTCATGAGAAAAAGTCTCAATGGTTATGATCACCTAGTACTTGAAATTCAAATGTAAAATATTTCAAGTCATTATGATGTATCTATACCATAAGACCATTTTTTAAGATTAATGTCGTAATATCTCAAGGTTATAATTATAGCATGAGAACTGCTAAAAGATTTTCATATAGAAATTAATCTCTAAACATCACAATTAAATAGTGGATGTAGAAATTTCTACACTATAACAGTAAGTATGCATCATGTATACCTTACTATACATATGATATTATAACCTAAAAGACTATTCAAGTTGGGTATAGGGAACCCACTATTATAAGAGAATCCATCTATCTTTTACAATGATTTTGAACTAGAGATGGTGGAGGTGTGGTTGAATGGGATGAATTGAATCTTAGATTTTTTTAGTAAAATAGTAGAGATGAAATTCATGTTGGTTACATATATGAGAGAGGATATAGCACCCCAATGGGGGGATTTAGCAGTTTAGGCTAAATTAGTCCAAGGCCTTGTATGAATGGATTTTTAAGATCATTTCCTCAAAAAAATCTATCCTCATATGTTCAGGATTTCATGTATGATAAACTTCCCTATCTTGAAATAGGAAAGCCTCAATGTGATAGAGTATGTCACTAAATTTATAAACATTTTCTGTTTTTCAAATAAATTTGATGTCGCTACGTACTTGAATGCACACATTGTTGAATCGGTACTGAGATAAGTGATTTTCTCAAAGTTTGTTGTGATGTGGATAATAAATTATACAGAGATATTTAATAGAGTGATAGTGGAATAACGTGATATCTCAGGAGCTACAGGTGGGGGGAGTATGTTGATACATATGGGAAGTGGTGGAAACTATAAGGACCCATCCTTAAAACATTACATAATATTGAATTAAATGAGTAATTCATATTGATGATCTTTTCAGGTTTAGAGTTTTAGAGAATTATGACATAACTATTACATATCAAATTGAATATTACAAAGTAGAAACTTCTACTATAACTAATTTTTTTCAAATCCATAAATAAAACCAGAGTTCTTTTCCTGAAATAAATCTTTTTAAATACTTCCTTTCTCTTACCCTTCCTTATAACCTATGAAAAACATTTCAAAAATTTGGGATGAGCATAAGAAACTCAGTAAGGGTTATAAAACAAGGAAAGAAAACATTAGATCATCAATATATACATAACATATGATTTTTAACATACATCATGAAATCACAAGATTTGTGAAATACACATAGAAATCACAAGACATAAAGGTAACTTAAGGCATTCATAACATTCTTATGTTGGGAGTAACCCTCATGGTTACGTTTGGAATACCCATCACAGTATATTCCCTAAATCCCTTCAGAGTAACCTTAGCGTTTAAATCCTTCACGTTACCCAATTAATTGGAGAGATATCTCGGGCTCACCCACCCTTATTTTATCACAGAACCACCCGAATTCATAAACAATTCCCAAGAACAATAACATAATCGGATCACATAAAAAATGCATAAAGGAAAAAAATAAATTTTCCACATTTTAATCACAAGATATCAAAACAACACAGTTATATAATCAAAACATTATCAAAAACATTTTCAATACCAAAATTAAAGAAAAGTAAAACCTACTATTTATTTTTATTTTAAAAAATGTTATGATTTGTAGAGGAAGCCGAAACTCAAATAATGGTCACGACAGCGGAGAAGTCGTTGTCGCCGCATACGCAAGACAAAAAAAACATTCCCTTTTTCATTTAGTAAAATGATTTGTGTAAAAATATTCCTTTTTAATGAAATGAAAAGTCAAAAAGGTTTTATACACTGTATAAAATAAAGTCGTGTAGAAATCAAAAGATGCCTCAATTAAAGGAGATTGATACGAAGTCCTGTACAAAGACAATATCCTTAGATTAAGGATAAATCAATTACATAATTATGTGTGAAAAATATAAATACACCCAATAAAAGAGGACATTAAGTGTAAAACAATCATAGGTCATCCACACATATTCAAAGTACGACATAATCAAGAAGTTGAGGTATAACCCAATGAATTGAAATTGGGTTAAGAAGTTCCCTTACAGAAATTTGACAGCCAAATAGTGTCACTTTAAAATTCAGAAAATGAGTTGATGAGAGATAATAAGGGTATCTCATCACTTGGACATAAAATTTACAGCAATAAGGATATATAAGAACATATCCCAATATTAATAATATGTAATTTAAAAGACCTAACAAAATAAGTCTTTTAAAAAGAGGAGGGTGAAAGGTTCTCTTACCGATTTGGGTAACTTTCAAAACGTACACCCCATGAAAGAAGGATCATACAATGAAGATGTAAATACCAATAAATTAATGTATATTACACAAATAATACAATCATAGGTATTAAATACACCACAAAAAGGAAATAGTCTCAAATGTAGCATGAATCTGACGGGAATAAAAAGTGAGATAAAAACCCCTTACCTCATTGTAATCAATCAAGTTGTATGACCACAAGATAATAAAAACCAAATGAATCACATAATACCATGAATATAAAAAGAATCATGATAATATATATGAAATTTAATTACACAATACACCACATGCAACAAATAATTGGCGAGCAATGGAAATCTCACGGAATTAAAAGTGAGATAAGAAATCCCTTACCTCAAGTCAGACTAGTTCTCGTTCGTTCTTTAAATTCCTGAATAATAAACTTTGGTCAATTTATAATTTCTTAAGGAATTCCTTTGAAGTTTATTATTCAATTCATATCACATATTATCATGTTATAATAATTAGTTAATTATGTGAGTTCATATCATACGTTTTGTCGATGTTCGGTACATGGGTCAAAAATGAACTTGTCTGAAAAGAATTGCCCTTGTAGTTAAAAGTACATCATCTCCAGAATGGTGTTCATGATTTAAATATCATATATATCCAGTATATATGTATTTAATAATATTCCATAATGTTTGGAGATAAGAAATGAAATGTACCGTTCATGGAGACGGTAGGCCGTACGTACGCATGAACACTACTTTCATTTTTTGTCATATTAATGGAATTTAAAATTAAATGAGAAATAGATATATTATAATTAAAGTATAATATATATGTTATATATGTCACATATGTTCATTTGTTCCATTTTTATACATTCCATGTATGGCATGAACGAGTCACATCACTTGAGGAGGCGGTTGTCCACACTTCCTCATATGAAATTATCACATTTGCACAACATACAAAGCATAAAGGTATGTTTTAAATATAAAATACCGAAGCATCGAGAGGAAATAAATATAATATATATCATATATAAATATAGTTCCATCATAATGGCCATCATTAAAGGTGTTAAAATAATATTGAACAATCATCATTTTGTGAGGCAGTAATTCGCCACCCACAGAAACAATATGTTCTTTAACCATTAGACGGAGGTGTGTGTAAGTGTAGGTAGAATACTTTTCATAAATACAGCCTAGTATATTGAGGATACTGGTGTTATTATGGGATAAAATAATAAGAAGACATTGGTGAGTGAAGAAGGAAAATAAATGAAAGAATCTCGAGAGAAGACATTACCTCTAAATCGGGTAACTCTTTTTTTTTATTTGAGCCAAAGGCTTCCTTGGAAAGACTTAGACCCAAAGTGACACTTCTAGGAGTAAGAGAGGGATTTGGAGAGATAATATGAGAAAATTTTGGACTATCCAAGTGATTTATAGGTGTGGGTAAGGGGGTATATGTGGGGTCCTTTTATAAGAGGGAGGAGGGTCACTTTTGGAAAGTCTTGAAATGTTACTTTATTATAAAATGATTTTCAGATTTTATAAAGGTCCCAAAAAGATATATTTTGAGGATAATGTGATAAGGGTTATAAATACACCCATCCAATAAGTTTTGGAAGATATTAAGTCTTATATTTTTCCTTATCTTTTCATTTTATTTAAATCGTTCATTAATGAGGTAATCACTCCATCATCATGGTGTCATAAATAAATTTATTTATTTAATATCTAAAAATTATAAAAAAAATACCATGATGTAGGAAATATTTTTAGCTTTCAAATGAATATTTATAGTCTAATAGATAATTTATTTAAACAAAATTAATTTTTTTACTTAGGATATACAAACCTTTGTTATATTTCTCTTCTTTTTTAAAAAAAAATAATGTCATAAATGTCACTATCACACCCATGTGACTCCATGGTCCCTCAAGTTTGGTAAAAATATTCCCATGGTTGGACATGACTAAAAAAAGAGGATTTGGACACATGTTTGGGTCATTTTATATTATTATGAAATTATTTTATAACCCTTAACTACCCAATTACTAATTAATCGCGATAAATAAAGATAGTTGTCGTTGTTACTATTCATAATTTCCAAAAACAAAAGTGTCTTAATTACATAATTTGGAAATTATGATTCCAAATATGGAATACATTTTACCAAATTACAAACCCATAAATTTCAGTAATTAATTTAAAAATAATTCCCGTTGTCACAACCAAAGATTGGTTTTTAAGAAGTATAATTTATCAAAAGATTGACTTGTTTTTACATCCAATTGAAAAGTTAAATTACTTCCAATGAAAAAAATTGTATTAAGTGATAAAAAAATAGTTCAATTAAAATTTAAACCCAATTAAAATTTCAATCTAAATATATAATTAAATTAGATGAAAATGCATTTTTGAAGTAAAATACAGTATTTTTCACTATTCATTAAAAATGAACATTTGTCAGAAAAATATATTTTTTTATCCAAAGTAATTTTTATATTCCAAATTAAAAAATGATGTCCATTTTAACAAATTCAAAACATAGAAGTTTCATTAATTAATTTTATAATTAATTCTCACTGTCAAAACAAATAGAGTGTTTTTAAGAAATATTATCTATCAAAAGATTGACACTTGTTTATGTCCAATTTCAAAGTGAAATTAATTCCAATGACCACCATTGGATTAAATGGTCATAATATATTTTAAATACACTTTAATCCAAATTAAAATATAATCTAACCATATAAATAAATTATATTAAAAGGAGGTTTTCAATTAAAATACATCATTTCCACTAATCATTAAAAAAATGAACTTTATAGGAAAAATAACAAAAATTTACACAAAGTAAATTTTGATGTCCCGATTATAAAGAAGGATTTTATTTTGACAAATATAACATATAAAATTGACAGAAATTAGTTTTAAAAAAAAGGTTCACCATCAAAAGGCGGTTAATTGACCTTTAAATGAATATTAGAATATTTATGTTTAAAATTGGATTCATTCGAATTTTAAGCCTCCATAATTTATTTGGTAATTGTTAAAATATTTAAAACAACATATATAATCATTTTTTAGTTAGTTCTGTTCATTCCCACCATTATAACGGCTAGGCGTTAACTACTATTTAAACAAATATTATTATATTATTAGTGTGCAACGTAAAATTTCAAAGAAACTCATTGTTGCGTATTGGGTACGCCATCGAACATAGCATTATTTTTAAATTAATATTAAAATTTTACTCACAAATATTAATAAATATGAAAATTTCATATTCTTTATTTACCTGGGATGTTACACCCTTCCCCTCTTTTGTGAATTGCGTCCTCAAAATTTTAAAATTGGGCTCGGAAACTTTATTGAAAGCCCCACATCGGAAAAGGAGTAAATTAAACTATCACTTTAAAAGAAAGAACGAAAAATACAAAGGTCACCCGAGACAACAAATACTAGGATTCCATGAAAACATGGATATGGAGGAGAAAAAAACCATCAATTTCTGATGGAGGGTGATAGAAAATATGTCTAGGATAAAGTTAACCACCAGAAAATCACAAACTTGTGATGGGTTAAACGGTATTTGATTCCCCAGTATGAAAAGTTAACAGACAATGTTTTTGTTTTAAGTTACTTTTCATTGAGGAATTTATTTATGAGCTTAACTAAATCATAAGGAAACATACTTACTTGTCATGTAGACTTTCATCTCTTACTAGATTTCTTACACAAACTCATATTTTCTCCAGAAGATGAGTATTTAGGATGACTTGTTCACATTAAGAGTGCTATAATCAACTTCTTGAGAATCACCTAATCCACAAAAGATGAACTATATATTTCCCATGTCTTTATACCTTAACCAAAACCAAAATTGTTAGTACAAGAACAGATTATCCCCAAAAGGATAATTTTTTATATAAAGAAATACTACTCTCAATCTCCAAAATTCAAAAAAAATAACTCAAGGTTCAAGAAAGACCATTAAATAAGCATGTATCCATAAAATTATTCAAAGTAATCCAAACTAACATTGAAACCCAAATCTCTGAAGGATTTAATTACAGACTCTTCCAAGGTAAGTCTTAGCATTTATCTCCAAATAACACCAGTTACTCTTAAAGTCTCATACAGAAAAGTAATTACCCTAATCACATATCCTCTATGATAGGTTAATAATTTCCCAATATCAACTTATTCCTAATTCATAATAAAATCTAACTAAAAATAATTAGTCATACAAACCAGAGACTTCATGTAGTCCAGTGGTAGGTGATAAATACCCTTCACGCTTTGGTTGTGGGTTCGATTCTCACAGCTTCGTCCGACGCGACGGGTTGTCACACGGTTTGCGTGTTGTACCTTTTCAAAAACTATATAATTTTATAACATTCCCAAAAAGAGTTAAATTCATCAAAAATAACTATGACATATTTTCACCACAAAGGTTATCTAATAACTTTTGTTTTGCATCCCAAAATGTATTAACCGATAACTACCTCAAATTCAAGGATCATATAAACCAAACTGGTTCTTTATAACTATATCCATAAAAGAAAAGATAATTATTCCTTGAATAAAATTTTCATATATCAAACATCAGGGTTAAACATACTATAAAAAGTCTTCTAATGTAATATCATCATCTAATGAACCTTAATAATTTTAAGAATTTCACCATCATAAAATCTACCATAACTCTTGAATCCCTTATATGTTGACTTCTTACTCGTTCAATATTATTCATGATCCATTAATCATTCCTTTATAACTTATTTTGAAATACTTCTTTCCTAAAAAAATCATGAATCATATCCTAAGATTCAATTACAGGAAAACATATGTTAAAAAGTAATCCATACCTTTCATTGGTCATTGTCAGTTTCTTCATCCTCAATCAGAATGGAATTAGGTATTGGTAAAAAAATATTTTTACTATCCTGGTGATCCCATTCCCGAAACTTCTTCGTAGGAAATGTGTTTGCATAATGACCATTCACACCACATTTAAAACATTCAATTAATCATTTAGAAAGAACTTATTTCCCTTTCCTAGAGTCAACTAGATGCTTCCTTTTTCCAAGGAAGGTTCTTGCTTTATGACCTTAATTTCCACATCTATAGCATCTTTCTGTCCCTTTGAAACATTTTCCTATGTGTTTCTTTCCACATCTTTGACACATAGGTTTTTGAACATTCTTACCATTATGATTATTACCTGAACTTCTCTAGGGATTTGTTTCTTGCATATATGATGCCTTATAAAAATCACCAAGGTTCATGTGGTCAATCATGACTCCAGATATTTGGTTGAGAATAACCACAAGAGTTCTCATTGCAACTCCCATATCATTTAGTTGCTCATTCAGAAAACTGTCATAGTTTATTTGACATCCACTGTTACTTTGGTGCCTGTTAGATCTAGCCATTTACTAAAACCAAAAATGGTCAGTGTGAGTATATTAGTAAAATCATCATATAATATCTTATGAGGAGGGTAAATACTAAGATATACTTATTATTGTTATCTTAAACTCATTCACTTTATCTAAAAAAAACTATGACTCTTTCTGAAATCCTACCCATTATGGTAATGTCACTTATGCTTAAAGAATACCCTAACCTCTAAAGTTATCTAAACTAACCTTTGATACCAACTAGAAGGACCTGACCTTAAAACATTACATAATCTTTATTTAAATGAATAATTCACATTCGGGATCTTTTCAGGTTTAGAGTTTTAGAGAATTATAACATAAGTATTACATATCAACTTGAATATTACAAAGTAGACACTTCTACTATAAATGATTTTTTTCAAATCCTTAAATAAAACCAGAGTTCTTTTCTTGATATAAATCTTCTTGAATACTTCCTTTCTCTTACCCTTCCTTATAACCTGTGAAAAACATTTCAAAAACTTTGGATGAGCATAAAAAGCTCAGTAAGGGTTATAAAACAAGGAAAGACAAAATTAGATCATCAATAAATACATAACATAAGATTTTTAACATACATCATGAAATCATAAGATTTGTGAAACACACATAGAAATCATAATACATAAAGGTAACTTGAGCCATTCATAACATTCTTACATAGGGAGTAACCCTCATGGTTATGTTTTGAATACCCATCATAGTATATTCTTTAAATCTCTTCGGAGAAACCTTATCATTTAACTCCTTCACGTTACCCAATGCATTGGAGATCTATCTCGGGCTCACCCGCCCTTAGTTTACCATGGAACCAACCGACTTCTTAAACAATTCCCAAGAACCATAACATAATCATATCACAGAAGACATGCATAAAGGAAACATAACATTTCCAAATTTCAATCAAAAGATATCAATACAACACATTGATATAATCAAAACATTATCAAAGCCATTTTCAATACCAAAATTAATGAAAAGTCTATTTATTTTTCTTTTAAAAAAGTTATGGTTTTTAGAGGAAGCCAAAACGCAAATAATGGTCACGACGGTGGAGATGTCATTGTCGCCGCATACACAAGACAAAAAAAACATTCCTTTTGTCATTTAGTAAAATGATTTTTGTAAAAATATTATTTTTGAATGAAATGAAAAGTCAAAAGGGTTTTATACACCGTATAAAATAAAGTTGTGTAGAAATAAAAAGATGCCTCAATGAAAGGAGATTGAGATGAAGGCCCGTACAAAGACGATATCCTAAGATTAAGGATAAATCAATTACATAATTATGTGTGAAAAATATAAATACACCCAATATAAGTGGATACTAAGTGTAAAAAAATCCGAGGTCATCCAGAAATATTCAAAGTACGACATAATCATGAAGTAAGGGTTTAACCCAAAGAATTGAAATTGGGTTAAGAAGTTCCTTTACAGAAATTCGACAGCCAAACAATGTCACTTTAAAATTCAGAAAATGAGTTGATGAGAGATAAAAAGGGTATCTTATCAATTGGACATAAAATTTACAGTAATAAGGATATATAAGAACATATCCCAATATTAATAATATGTAAATTAAAAGACCTAACAAAAGAAGCCTTTTAAAAAGAGGAGGGTGAAAGGTTCCCTTAACGATTTGGGTAACTTTCGAAACGTACACCCCATGAAAGAAGGATCATACAATGAAAATGAAAATACCCATAAATTAAAGTATATTACACAAAAAATACAATCATAGGACGTACATACCCTACAAAAATGAAATAGTGGAAAATGTAGCATAAATCTTAGGGGAAAAAGTGAGATAAAACCCCTTACCTCGTTGTAATCAATCGAGTCGTATGACCAAAAGATAATAAACACCAAATGAATAACATAATACCATGAATATAAATATAATCATGACAATATATATCAAATTTAAGTACACAATACAGCACATGCAACAAATAAGTGGCGAACAATGGAAATCTCACTGAATTAAAAGTGAGATAAGAAATCCCTTACCTCAAGTCAGACTTGTTCTCGTTCGTTCTTTATATTACTAAATAATAAACTTAGGTAAATTTATAATTTCTTAAGGAGTTAATTTAAAGTTTATTATTCAATTCATATCACATATTATCAAGTTATTATAATTAGTTAATTATGTGAGTTCATATCATACGTTTTGTCGATGTTCGGTACGTGAGTCAAAAATGACCTTGTCTGAAAAGAATTGCCCATGTAGTTATAAGTAAATCATCTACAGAATGGTGTTCATGATTTAAAAATAATATATATCCAGTATATATTTATTTAATAATATTCCATAATGTTTGGCGATAAGAAATGAAATGTACCGTTCATGGATACGGTAGGCCGTACATACGCATGAACGCTACTTTCATTTTTTGTCATATTAATGGACTTTAAAAATAAATGATAAATAGATATATTATAATTAAAGTATAATATATATTTTATATAGGTCACATAAGTTCATTTATTCCATTATTTATACATTCCATGTATGGAATGAACGAGTCACATCACTTGAGGGGGCAGTTGTCCACACTTCCTCATATGAAATTATCGCATTTGCACAACATGAAAAGCATAAGGGTATGTTTTAAATATAAAATACATAAGAATATAGAAAAAATAAATATAATATATATCGTATATAAATATATTTCCATCACAATGACCACCATGAGAGGTGTTAAAATAAGATTGAACAATCATTGTTTCGTGAGGCAGTAATTCGCCACCCATAGAAACAGTATGTTCTTTAACCATTAGATGGAGGTGTGTGTAAGTGTAGATAGAATAATTTCATAAAAACATCCTAGTATATTGAGTATACTGGTGTTATTATGGGATCAAATAATAAGAATATAGTGGTGAGTGAAGAAGGAAAATAAAATAAAGATACTCGAGAGGAGACATTACCTCTAAATTGGGTAACTCTTTTTTTGATTTGAGCCAAAGGCTTCCTTGGAAAGACTTCTGCCAAAAGTGAGGCTTCTAGAAGTAAGATAAGGATGTGGAGAGATAATATGAGCAGAATTTGGGTGATCGAAGTGCTTTAGAGGTGTGGGTAAGTGGGTAGAGGTGGGGGCCTTTTACAAGAGGGAGGAAGGTCACTTTTGGATAGTCTTGAAATGTTACTTTATTATAAAATGATTTTAGGATTTTAAAGGTCCCACAATGATATATTTTGAGGATAAGGTGATAAGGGTTAGAAATAAACCCATAAAATAGGTTTTAGACAAAATTAAGTCTTATATTTTACCTTATCTTTTAATTTTATTTAAATTGATCATTAATGAGGTAATCACTGCATCATCATGGTGTCATAAATAAATTTATTTATTTAATGTCTAAAAATTATAAAAAAGTACCATGATGTAGGAAATATTTTTAGCTTTCTAATGACTATTTATAGTCTAAGATATCATTTATGTAAACAAAATTAAATTTTTTTACTTAAGATATACAAACCTTTGTTATATTTCTCTTCTTTTTTTAAAAATAATGTCATAAATGTTACTATCACACCCATGTGACTCCATGGTCCCTAAAGTTTGGTAATAAGCTTACCATGGTCGGCCATGACTCAAAAAAGAGGATTTTAACATATGTTGGGGTCATTTTATATTATTATGATATTATTTTATTACCCTTAACTACCCGATTACTAATTAATCACGATAATTAAAGATAATTGCCGTTGTTACTATTCATAATGTCCAAAAAACAAAAGAGTATTAATTAAATAATTTGGAAATTATGATTCCAAATAGGGAATCAATTTTACCAAATTAAAAACACCGACATTTCGGTAATTAATTTAAAAATATTTCCTGTTGTCACAACCAAAGACGGGTTTTTAAGAAGTAAAATGTATCAAAAGATTGACTTGTTTTTACATCCAATTGAAAAGTGAAATTACTTCAAATGAAAAAAATTGTATTAAGTGATAAAAAAATAGTTCAATTATACTTTAAAACCAATTAAAAGGACAATATAACTATATAATTAAATTAGATGAAAAAGCAGTTTTGATGTAAAATGCAGTATTTTTCACTATTCATTAAAAATGAACATTTGTCAGAAAAATTCCAAAAATTTATCCAAAGTAAATTTGATATTTCAAATTCCAAAATGATGTCCCTTTTACCAAATTAAAAACATATAATTTGCATTAATTAATTTTATAATTAATCCCTGTTGTCAAAACAAATACCGTGTTTTTAAGAAACAATATCTATCAAAAGATTGACACTTGTTTATGTCCAATTTCAAAGTGAAATTAATTCCAATGATTACCATTGGATTAAATGGTCATAATATATTTTAACTATAATTTAAACCCAATTAAAAGATAATCTAACCATATAAATAAATTAGATTAAAATGTGGTTTTGAATTAAAATACAACATTTTTACTATTCATTAAAAATGAACTTTATCGGAAAAATAACAAAAATTTACACAAATTAAATTTTGATGTCCCGATTCTAAAGAAGGATTTTATTTTGTCAAATATAACCAATAAAATTGGAAAAAATTATTTTAAAAAAAGGTTCACCATCAAAAGGCGGTTAATCAACCTTTTAAAGAATATTAGAATATTTATGCTTCAAATTAGATTCATTCACATTTTAAGCATCCATAATTTATTGGGTAATTGTTAAAATATTTAAAAAACATATATAATAATTTTTTAGTTAGTTCTGTTCATTCCCGCCATTACAACAGCTAGGCGTTAACTACCATTTAAAATAATATTATTATATTATTAGTGTACAACGTAAGATTTCAAAGAAACTCGTTGTTGCATATGGGGTACACCATCGAACATAGAATTACTTTTAAAGTAATATTAACATTTTATTCACAAATATTAATAAATATGGAAATTTCATATTCTTTATTTACCTGGGATGTTACATCCTTCCCCCCTTTTGGGAATTGCGTCCTCGCAATTTTAAAATTGGGCTCAGAATCTTTATTGAAAGCCCCACATCGGAAAAGGAGTAAATTAAACCATCATTTCAAAAGAATGAAAGAAAAGTAAAAAGGTCACCTGAGACAATAGATACTAGAATTCCATGAAAACATGGATATGGATGAGAAAACAAACCATCAATTTCGGATGGAGAGTGATAGAAAATATGTCTAGGAGAAAGTTAACCACCAGAAAATCACAAACATGTGATGGGTTAAACGGTATTTGATTCCCTAGTAGGAAAAGTTAACATACAAAGTTTTTGTTTTAAGTTACTTTTCATTGAGGAATTTATTTTTGAGCTTAAATAAATCATAAGGAAACATAAATACATGTCATATAGACTTTCATCTCTTACTAGATTTCTTACACAAACTCATATTTTCTCTAAAAGATGAGTATTTAGGATGACTTGTTCACATTAAGAGCACTATAATCAACTTCTTGAGAATCACCTAATCCACAAAAGATGAACTATATATTTCACATGTCATTATACCTTAACCAAAACCAAAATTGTTAGTACAAGATCAGATAATCCCCAAAAGGATAATCCTTTATGAAAAGAAATACTACTCCCAATCTCCAAAATTCAATAAAAAGAACCCAAGGTTCAAGAAAGACCATTAAATAAACAGCTATCCATAAAATTCTTCAAATTAATCCAAACTAAGATTGAAACCGAAATCGTTGAAGGATTTAATTACACAGTCTTCCAAGGTAAATCTTAACATTTATCTCCAAATAACACCAGTTAATCTTAAAGTCTCATACTAAAAATTAATTAACCTAATCACATATCCTCCATGATAGGTTAATCATTTCCCAAAATCAAATTATTCCTAATTCATAATATCATCTAACTAAAAATAATTAGTCATACTTACAAGAGACTTCATGTAGTCCAGTGGTAGGATATAAATACCAGTCGCACTTTGGTTGTGGGTTCGATTCCCGCAGCTTCATCCGACATGACAGGTTGTCACAGGGTTTGTGTGTTTTACCTTTTCAAAAAGTACATAATTTTATAAAATTCCCAAAAAGATATAAATTCATCAAAAATTACCATATAATATTTTAACCATAATGTTTATCTAATAACATTCATTTTGCATCCCAAAATGTATTAATCGGTAATTACCTCAAATTCAAGGATCATATAAACCAAAATGGTTCTTTATAACTATATCCATAAATGAAAAGATAATTATTCCTTGAATAAAATTTTCATATATCAAACATCAGGGTTACACATACTATAAAAAGACTTTTAATGTAATTTCATCATCAAATGAGCCTTAATAATTTTAAGAATTTCACCATCCTAAAATGTACCATAACTCTTGAATTCCTTATATGTTGACTTCTTACTCATTCATCCTTCTTCATGATCCATTAACCATTCCTTTTTAACTTATTCTGAAATACTTCTTTCCTACAAACAAAATCATGAATCATTTCCTAATATTCAATAATAGGAAAACATATGTTAAAAATAATCCATACCTTTCATTGGTCATTGTCAGTTTCTTTATCCTCAATCAGAATGGCATTAGGTATTGGTAAAAAAATATTTTTACGATCCTGGTGATCCCATTCCCGAAACTTCTCCGTAGGACATGTGTTTGCATAATGAACATTCACACCACATTTAAAACATTAAATTGATCCTTCAGAAATAACTTCTTTCCCTTTCCTAGAGTCAACTAGATGATTCTTTTTCTATGTAAGTTTCTTTCGTTATGACCTTCATTTCCACATCTATAGCATCTTTCTGTCCCTTTGAAACATTTTACTTTGTGTTTCATTCCACATCTTTGACACATAGGTTTTTGAACATTCTTAACATTATGATTATTACCTGAACTTATGTAGGGATTTGTTTCTTGCATATATGATGCCTTATAAAAATCACTAAGTTTCAGGTGGTCAATTATGACTCCAGATAGTTGGTTGAGAATAAACACAAGAGTTCTCATTGAAGCTCCCATATCATTCAGTTGCTCGTTCAGAAAACGATCATAGTTTCCTTCACATCTACTGTTACTTTGGTGCCTTCTAGATCCATCTATTTAATAAAACCAAAATGGTCAGTGTGAGTATATCTGTAAAATCATCATATAATATCTTATGAGGAGGGTAAATACTAAGATATACTTATTATTGTTATCTTAAACTCATTCATTTTATCTAAAAAACTAGGACTCTTTCTGAAATCCTAACCATTATGGTAATGTCACTTATGCTTAAAGAATACCCTAACCTCTAAAGTTATCTAAATCGACCTTTGATACCAACTATAAGGGCCAGACCTTAAAACATTACATAATCTTGAATTAAGTGAATAATTCACATTGAGGATCTTTTCAGGTTTTGAGTTTTAGAGAATTAGGACATAACTATTACATATCAACATGAATATTACAAAGTAGACAATTTTAATATAACTGATTTTTTTCAAATCCTTATATAAAACCAGAGTTATTTTCTTTAGATAAATCTTCTTGAATACTTCCTTTCTCTTACCCTTCCTTATAACTTGTGAAACACATTTCAAAAACTTGGGATGAGCATAAAAAGCTCAGTAATGGTTCTAAAACAAGGAAAGAAAACATTATATCATCAATATATACATAACATAAGCTTTTTAACATACATCATGAAATCATAAGATTTGTTGAAATACACATAGAGATCATAATACATAAAGGTAACTTGAGGCATTCATAACATTCTTACATAGGGAGTAACCCTCATGGTTACGTTTGGAATACCCATTATAGTATATTCCCTAAATCTCTTTGGAGAAACCTTAGAATTTAACTCCTTCGCGTTACCCAATGCATTGGAGATTTATCTTGGGCTCACTCTCCCTTAGTTTATCATGGAACCACCCGACTTCATAAACAATTCCCATGAACCATAACATAATCGTATCACCTAAAACATGCATAAAGAAAACATAACATTTCAACATTTCAATCACAAGATATAAATACAACACATTGATAAAATCAAAACATTATCAAAACCATTTTCAATACTAAAATAAACGAAAAGTAAAACATGGTATTTATTTTTCTTTTAAAAAATGTTATGGCTTGTATAGGAAGTCAAAACACAAATGATGGTCACGACGGCGGACAAGTAGTTATCGCCGCATACGTAAGACAAAAAAACACACCTTTTGTTGTTTAGTAAAATGATTCGTGTAAAAAGATTCCTTTTTAATTAAATGAAAAGTCAAAATGGTTTTATACACCGTATAAAGCAAATTCGTGTAGAAATCAAAAAATGCCTCAATGAAAGGAGATTGAGACGAAGTCCCATACAAAGACAGTATCCTTAGATTAAGGATAAATGAATTACATAATTATGTGTGAAAAATATAAATACACAAAAAATAAGTGGATATTAAGTGTAAAACAAACAGAGGTCATCCACACATATTCATAGTATGACATAATCAAGAAGTAGAGGTTTAACCCAAAGAATTGAAATTGGGTTAAGAAGTTCCCTTACAGAAATTCGACAGCATACCGATGTCACTTTAAAATTTAGAAAATGAGTTGATGAGAGATAAAAAGGGTATCTCATTAGTTGAACATAAAATTTACAACAATAAGGATATATAATAACATATCCCAACATTAAGAAGATGTAAATTAAAAGACCTAACAAAAGAAGTCTTTTAAAAGGAGGTGAGTGAAATGTTCCCTTACCGATTTGGGTAACATTAGAAATGCACACCCCATGAATAAAGGATCATATAATGAAGATGTAAATACCCATAAATTAAATTATATTAAAAAATAAATACAATCATGGGAAGTAAATACACCACAAAAAAGTAAATAGTGGCAAATGTAGCATGAATCTCACGTGAATAAAAAGTGAGATAAAACCCCTTACCTCATAGTAATCAATCGATCCGTATTACCAAAAGATAATAAACACAAAATTAATCACATAATACCAGGAATATAAATAGAATCATGATAATATATATGAAATTTCAGTACACAATTCACCACATGCAATAAATAAGTGGCGAATAATGGAAATCTCACGGAATTAAAAGTGAGATAAGAAATCCTTTACCTCAAGTCCGACTTGTTCTTGTTCATTATTTATATTCCTAAATAATAAACTTAGGTCAATTTATAATTTAATAATTACATCCTTTAAATTTTATTATTCAATTCATATCATATATTATCATGTTATAATAATAATTTAATTATGTGAGTTCGTATCATATATTTTGTCGATGTTCGGTACATGAGTCAAAATTGAACTTGTCTGAAAAGAATTGCCCATGTAGTTATAATTAAATCATATATACAATGGTTTTAATGATTTAAATATCATATATATCAAGTATATATTTATTTAATAATATTCCATAATGTTTGGAGATAAGAAATGAAATGTACCGTTCATGGAGACGGTAGGTCGTACGTACGCATGAACACTACTTTCATTTTTTGACATATTAATAGACTTTAAAACTAAATGAGACATAGATATATTATAATTACAGTATAATATATATGTTATATAGGTAACATAAGTTCATTTATTTCATTCTTTATAAGTTCCATTTATGGCATGAACGAGTCACATCACTTGAGTGGGCGGTTGCCCACACTTCCTCATATGAAATTATCGCATTTGCACAACATGAAAAGCATAAAGGTATGTTTTAAATATAAAATAAATAAGCATAGATAAGAAATAAATATAATAAATATAATATATAAATTTTTTTCCATCATAATGGCCACCATGAGAGGTGTTAAAAGAAGATTGTACAATCATCGTTTCGTGAGACAGTAATTCGTCACCCACAGAGACAGTATGTTCTTTAACCATTAGACGGAGGTGCGTGTAAGTGTAGGTAGAATAATTTTAAAAAAACATCCTAGTATATTTAGGATAATTTTGTTATTATGGGATTAGATAATAAGAAGATAGTGGTGCGTGAAGAAGGAAAATAAAATAAAGAAACTCGAGAGAAGACATTACCTCTAAATCGGGTAACTCTTTTTTTTTTGATTTGAGACAAAGGCTTCCCTGGAAAGACTTCTACCCAAAGTGAGGCTTATAAGAGTAAGAGAGGGATGTGGAGAGATAATATGAGTAGAGGTTGGACGATCCAAGGTCTTTAGAGGTGTGGGTAAGGGGGTAGAGGTGGGGCCTTTTATAAGTGGGAGGAGGGTCACTTTTGGAAAGTCTTGAAATGTTACTTTATTATAAAATGATTTTCAGATTTTAAATGTCCCGCAATGATATATATTGAAGATAAGGTGATAAGGGTTCTAAATCCACCCATACAATAGGGTTTTTACAAGTGTAAGTCTTATATTTTTCCTTATCGTTTAATTTTATTAAAATCATTCATTAATGAGGTAATCACTGCATCATCATAGTGTCATAAATAAATTTATTTATTTAATTTCTAAAAATTATAAAAAAACCATGATGTAGGAAATTTTTTTAGATTTAAAATGAATATTTATATTCTAAGAGGTCATTTTTTTAAACAAAATTAAAATTGTTTTACTTAGGATATACAAAGCTTTGTTATATTTCTCTTCTTTTTTTAAAAGTAATGTCATAAATGTCACTATCACACCCATGTGACTCCATGGTCCCTCAAGATTGGTAAAAATATTCCCATGGTCGGACATGACTCAAAAAAGAATAGTTGGACACATGTTGGGGTCATTTTATATTATTATTATATTATTTTATTACCCTTAACTACTCGATTACTAATTAATCACGATAATGAAAGATAATTGATGTCGTTACTATTCATAATGTCAAAAAACAAAAGAGTATTAATTATATAATTTGGACCTTATGATTACAAATATGGAATCAATTTTACCAAATTCAAAACATAGAAAGTTCAGTAATTAATTTAAAAATAAGTCCCCTTGTCACAACCAAAGATGGGTTTTTAAGAAGTAAAATTTATCAAAAGATTGACTTGTTTTTACATCCAATTGAAAAGTGAAATTACATCCAATGAACAACATTGTATTAAGTGATAAAAAAATAGTTATATTAAAATTTAAAACCAATTAAAAGTATAATCTAACTATTTAATTAAATTAATTGAAAAAGTAGTTTTGAAGTAAAATGCAGTATTTTTCACTATTCATTAAAAATGAACATTTGTCAGAAAAATACCAAAAAATTTTCAAAAGTAAATTTGATATTACAAATTAAAAAATTATGTCCCTTTTGCCAAATTCAAAACATATGAGCTTCATTAATTAATTTTATAATTAACTCCCGTTGTCAAAATAAATAACGTGTTTTTAAGAAACAATTTCTATCAAAAGATTGACACTTGTTTATGTTCAATTTCAAAGTGAAATTAATTCCAATGACTACCATTGTATTAAATGGTCAAAATATATTTTAACTACACTTTAAACCCAATTAAAAAGATAACCTAACCATATAAATAAATTATATTAAAAGGAGGTTTTGAATTAAAATACAACATTTTCACTATTCATTAAAAAAATGAACTTTATCAGAAAAATAACAAAAATATTAGAATGTTTTTGCTTAAAATTGGATTAATTTGCATTTTAAGCCTCTATTATTTATTGGGTTATTGTTAAAATATTTAACAAACATATATAATCATTTTGTAGTTAGTTCTGTTCATTCCCGCCATTACAACGGCTAGCCGTTAACTACCATTTAAAATAATATTATTATATTATTAGTGTGCAACGTAAGATTTCAAAGAAACCAATTATTGCGTATTGGGTACGCCATAGAACATATAATTTCCTTTAAAGTAATATTAACATTTTATTCAAAAATATTAATAAATATGAAAATGTCATATTCTTTATCTACCTGGGATGTTACATCTTTCCCACCTTTTGGGAATTTCATTCTCACAATTTTAAAATTGGGCTCAGAAACTTTATTGAAATCCCCACATTAGAAAAGGAGTAAATTAAACTATCACTTTACAAGAAAGAAAGAAAAGTAAAAAGGTCACCCAAGACAAAATATACTAGGATTCCATGAAAACATGGATATGGAGGAGAAAAAAACCATCAAGTTCCGATGGAGAGTGATAGAAAATATGTCTAGGAGAAAGCTAACCACCAGAAAATCACAAAATTGTGATGGGTTAATTGGTATTTGATTCCCCAGTAGGAAAAGTTAACAGACAACGTTTTTGTTTTAAGTTACTTTTCATTGAGGAATTTTTTTATGAGATTAACTGAATCATAAGGAAACACACTTACTTGTCATGTAGACTTTCATCTCTTACTATATTTCTTACACAAACTCATATTTTTTCCAAAATATGAGTATTTAGGATGACTTGTTCACATTAAGAGCGCTCTAATCAACTTCTTGAGAATCACCAAATCCACAAAAGATGAACTTTATATTCCCTATGTCTTTAGACCTTAACCAAAATCAAAATTTTTAGTACAAGATCAGATAATCCCCAAAAGGATAATGCTTTATAAAAATAAATACTACTGTCAATCTCCAAAATTCATCAAAAAGAACCCAAGGTTCAAGAAAGACAATTAAATAAACAGCTATCCATAAAATTCTTCAAAGTAATCCAAACTAAGATTGAAACCCAAATATCTAGAGGATTTAATCACATAGTCTTTCAAGGTAAATATTAACATTTATCTCCAAATAACATCAGTTACTCTTAAAGTCTCATACTGAAAAGTAATTAACCTAATCACATATCCTCTATGATAGGTTAATCATTTCCCAAAATCAACTTATTCCTAATTCATAAGACCATCTAACAAAAAAAGAATTAGTCATACTAACCAGGGACTTCACGTAGTCCATTGGTAGGTGATAAATACCAGTCGCGCTTTGGTTGTGGGTTCGATTCCCACAGCTTTATCCGATATGACGGTTTGTCACACGGTTTGCATGTTGTCCATTTTCAAAAACTACATAATTTTATAATATTCCCAAAAAGAGATAAATTCATCAAAAATAACCATAACATATTTTAACCACAACGGTTATCTAATAACTTTCGTTTTTTATCCCAAAATATATTAACCGGTAATTATCTCAAATTCAAGGATCATATAAACCAAAATGGTTCTTTATAACTATATCCACAATAGAAAATATAATTATTCCTTGAATAAAATTTTCATATATCAAACATTAGGGTAACACATACTTTAAAAAGTTTTCTAATGTAATCTCATCATCAAAAGAGCCTTAATAATTTTAAGAATTTCACCATCCTAAAATCTACCATAACTCTTGAATCCCTTATATGTTGACTTCTTACTCATTCAACTTTCTTCATGATACATTGACCATTCCTTTCCAACTTATTCTGAAATACTTATTTCCAACAAATAAAATCAAGAATCATATCCTAAGATTCAATAATAGGAAAACATATGTTAAGAAATAATCCATACCTTTCATTGGTCATTGTCAATTTCTTAATCATCAATCTGAATGGAATTAGGTATTGGTAAAAAAATATTTGTACGATCCTGGTGATCCCATTCCTGAAACTTCTTCATAGGACATGTGTTTGCATAATGACCATTCACACCAAATTTAAAACATTCAATTTATCCTTCAGAAAGAACTTGTTTCCCATTCATAGTGTCAACTAGATACTTCCATTTTCCATGCCAAGTTCTTGCTTTATGGCTTTAATTTCCACATTTATAGCATCTTTCTGTCCCTTTGAAACATTTTCCTATGTGTTTCTTTCCACATCTTTGACACATAGATTTTTGAACATTATTACCTTTATGATTATTACCTGGGCTTCTGTAGGGATTTTTTCTCATATATATGATGCCTTATAAAAATCACTAAGTTTCAGGTGGTCAATCATGACTCCAAATAGTTGGTTGAGAATAACCACAAGAGTTCTCATTGCAGCTCCCATATCATTCCGATGCTCATTCAGAAAACTGTCACAATTTCCTTCACATCCACTGTTACTTTGGTGCCTGCTAGATCTAGCCATTTACTAAAACCAAAAAGGTCAGTTTGATTATATCAATAAAATCGTCATATAATATCTTATGAGGAGTTTAAATACTAAGATATACTTATTAATGTTATCCTAAACTCATTCACTTTATCTAAAAAAACTACGACTCTTTCTAAAATCTTAACTATTATGGTAATGTCACTTATGATTAAAGAATACCCTAACCTCTAAAGTTATCTAAACCGAACATTGATACCAACTATAAGGAACTGACCTTAAAACATTACATAATCTTGAATTAAATAGATAATCCACATTGAAGATCTGTTCAGGTTTAGAGTTTTAGAGAATTAGGACATAACTATTACATATCAACTTGAATATTACAAAGTAGACACTTCTACTATAACTAATTTTTTTTAAAATCCTTAAATAAAACTAGATTTCTTTTCTTGATATAAATCTTCTTGAATACTTCCTTTATCTTACCCTTCCTTATTACCTGTGAAAAACATTTCAAAAACTTGGGATGAGCATAAAAAGCACAGTAAGGGTTATAAAATAAGGAAAGAAAACATTAGATCATCAATATATACATAACATAAGATTTTTAACATACATCATGAAATCATATGATTTTTTAAAGACACATAGAAATTATAAGACATAAAGGTAACTTGAGGAATTCATAACATTCTTACATAGGGAGTAACCCTCATGGTTACGTTTGGAATACCCATCACAGTATATTCCCTAAATCTCTTCAGAGAAAACCTAAAATTAAACTCCTTCATGTTACCCAATGCATTAGAGAGATATCTTCGGCTCACCTGCCCTTATTTTATCACAAAACCACCCTACTTCATAAACAATTCCCATGAAACATAACACAATTGTATCATATAAAACATGCAAAAAGGAAACATCACATTTCCACATTTCAATCACAAGATATCAATACAACACATTGATATAATCAAAACATTATCAAAACCATTTTCAATACCAAAATAAAATAAAATTAAAACATGGTATTTATTTTTCATTTTAAAAAAGTTATGGCTTGTAGAGGAAGCTGAAACTCAAATAATGGTCACGGTGGCGGAGAAGTCGTTGTCGCTGCATATGTAAGACAAAAAAACATTCCTTTTGTCATTTAGTAAAATGCTTCTTGTAAAAAGATTCCTTTTGAATGAAAGGAAAATTCAAAAGGGTTTTATACACCATATAAAATAAAGTCGTGTAGAAATCAAAAGATGCCTCAATGAAAGGAGATTGAGATGAAGTCCCGTACAAAGACGGTATCCCTAGATTAAGGATAAATTAATTACATAATTATGTGCGAAAAATATAAATACACCCAATATAAGTGAATATTAAGTGTAAAACAATCAGAGTTCATCCACACATATTCATAGCATGACATAATTATGAAGTAGAGGTTTAACCCAATGAATTGAAATTGGGTTAAAAAGTTCCCTTACAGAAATTCGACAGCCTAACCGCGTCACTTTAAAATTTAGAAAATGAGTTGATGAGAGATAAAATGGTATCTCATCTATTAGACATAAAATTTACTGAAATAAGGATATATAAGAACATATCCTAACATGAACAAGATGTAAATTAAAAGACCTAACAAAAGATGACTTTTAAAAAGAGGAGGGTGAAAGTTTCCCTTACCGATTTGGGTAACTTTTGAAACGTACGCCCCATGAAAGAAGGATCATACAATGAAGATGTAAATACCCATAAATTAAATTATATTACACAAATAATAGAATCATGGGCAGTACATACACCACACAAAAGTAAATAGTGGAAAATGTAGCATTAATCTCACATGAATAAAAAGTGAGATAAAAACCACTTACCTTGTTGTAATCAATCGAGTCGTATGACCAAAAGATAATAAACAAAAAATGAATCACATAATACCATGAATATAAATAGAATAATGATAATATTTATGAAATTACAGTACACAATACACCACATGCAACAAATAAGTGGCAAACAATGGAAATCTCACAGAATAAAAAGTGAGATAAGAAATCCCTTACCTCAAGTCCGACTTGTTCTTGTTCGTCATTAATATTCCTAAATAATAAACATAGGTAAATTTATAATTGATTAAGGAATTTATTTAAATTATATTATTCAATTAATATCACATATTATCATGTTATAATAATTATTTAATTATGTGAGTTCATATCATACGTTTTGTCGATGTTCGGTACATGAGTTAAAATTGAACTTGTCTGAAAAGAATTGCCCATGTAGTTATAAGTAAATAATCTCCAGAATGGTGTTCATGATTTAAATATCACATATATCCATTATATATGTATTTAATAATATTCCATAATGTTTGGAGATAAGAAATAAAATGTACCTTTCATGGAGACGGTGATCCATACGTACACATGAATGCTACGTTCATTTTTTATCATATTAATGTACTTTAAAACTAAATGAGACATAAATTTATTATAATTAAAGTATAATATATATGTTATATAGGCCACATAAGTTCATTTATTCCATTATTTATAAGTTCCATGTATGGCATGAACGAGTCACATCACTTGAGGGGCGGTTGTCCACACTTCCTCATATGAAATTATCACATTTTCACAACATGAAAAGCATAAAGGTATGTTTTAAATATAAAATACAGAATAATATAGAGGAAATAAATATAATATATTTCATATATAAATATAGTTCCATAATAATGTACACCATGATAGGGGTTAAAAGAATATTGAACAATCATCATTTCGTGAGACAATAATTCGCCACCCATAGAAACAGTGTGTTCTTTAACCATTAGACGGAGGTGTGTGTAAGTGTAGGTAGAATCATTTTCATAATAATATAATAGTATATTTAAAATACTGTTGTTATTATGTAATCAAATAATAAGATGATAGTGGTGAGTGAAGAAGGAAAATAAAAGAAAGAAACTTGAGAGAAGACATTACCTCTAAATCGGGTAACTCTTTTTTTGATTTGAGACAAAGGCTTCCTTGGAAAGACTTCTACCCAAAGCAAGGCTTCTAAGAGTAAGAGAGGGATGTAGAGAGATAATATGAGCATATTTTGGACGATCCAAGGGCTTGAGAGGTGTGGGTAAGGGGGTAGAGTTGGGGGGCCTTTTATAAGATAGAGGAGGGTCACTTTTGGAAAGTCTTAAAATGTTACTTTATTATAAATTGACTTTAGGATTTTAAAGGTACCACAATGATATATTTTGAGGATAAGGTGATAAGGGTTCAAAATCCACCCATAAAATAAGTTTTAGAAAAGTATAAGTCATATATTTTACCTTATCTTTTCATTTTATTTAAATTGTTCATTAATGAGGTAATCACTGCATCATTATGGTGTCATAAATAAATTTATTTATTTAAAATCTAAAAATTATAAGAAAAATACCATTATGTAGGAAATATTTTTATCTTTACAATGACTATTTATAGTCTAATATATCATTTATGTAAAAAAAATTAAAATTTCTTTACTTAGGATATACAAACCATCGTTATATTTCTCTACTTTTTTAAAAAATAATGTCATAAATGTCACTATCACACCCATGTAATTCCATGGTCTCTCAATTTTGGTAACAAACTTTCCATGGTCGGACCTGACTCGAAAAAAAAGGATTTGGACACATGTTTGGGTCATTTTATATTATTATGATATTATTTTATTACCCTTAACTACCCAATTATTAATTAATCCCGATAAATAAAGATAATTGCCGCCGTTACTATTCATAATGTCAAAAAACAAAAGAGTCTTAATTAAATAATTTGGAACTTATGATTACAAATATGGAATCCATTTTACCAAATTCCAAACACAGAAATTTAAGTAATTAATTTTAAAATAATTCTCGTTGTCACAACCAAAGACGAGTTTTTAAGAAGTAAAATTTATCAAAATATTGACTTGTTTTTACTTCCAATTGAAAAGTGAAATTACTTACAATGAACAAAATTGTATTAAGTAATAAAAATATAGTTCAATTACACTTTAAAACCAATTAAAAGGAAAATTAAACTATATAATTAAATTAGATGAAAAAACAGTTTTGAAGTAAAATGTAGTATTTATCACTATTCATTAAAAATGAATATTTGTCATAAAAATACCAAAAATTTATTCAAAGTAAATTTGATATTCAAAATTAAAAAATTAAGTCCCTTTTACAAAATTCAAAACATATAAGTTTCATTAATTAATTTTATAATTAATTTCCACTGTCAAAACAATTAGCGTGTTTTTAAGAAACAATATCTATCAAAAGATTGACACTTGTTTATGTCAAATTTCAAAGTAAAATTAATTCCAATGAACACAATTGGATTAAATGGTAAAAATATCTTTTAACTACACTTTAAACCCAATTAAAATGATAATATAACCACATATATAAATTAAACTAAAAGGAGGTTCTGAATTAAAATACAACATCTTCACTATTCATTAAAAAAATGAACATTATCGGAAAAATAACAAAAACTTACACAAAGTAAATTTTGATGTCCCGATTCTAAATAAGGATTTTATTTTGTTAAATATAACATATAAAATTGAATAAAATTAGTTTTTTGAAAAAATGTTCTCCATTAAAAGGCGGTTAATCGACCTTTTAATGAATATTAGAATATTTATGCTTAAAATTGGATTCATTCTCATTTTAAGCCACTATAATTTTTTGGGTAATTTTTAAAATATTTAACAAACATATATAATAATTTTTTAGTTTTTTCTTTTCATTCCCTCCATTACAACAACTATGCATTAACTACCATTTAAAATAATTTTATTATATTATTAGTGTGCAATGTAAGATTTCAAAGAAACTCATTGTTGCGTATTGGGTACGCCATCGAACATAGAATTTCCTTTAAAGTAATATTAACATTTTATTCACAATTATTATTAAATATGAAAATTTCATATTCATTATTTACTTGGAATGTTACAGAAAATGTAATGCTGGGAGAAACTGGAAGAGGGACCCTAATTTCCATGGTATGCAGATCGCTCAAAATTGGAAGAATGGATCAGTAAATCTTCCACCAAGACCTAAGAGAAATCCAGGATGTTTCCAATTTTATTATTTGGGCCACATGAAGCAAGATTGTATGAAACCACATAGATCATAACATAATTTATTTTAGATGGGAAATCATTAGTGTTATTATCCTCATTCTCCAAGGTTGAGTGTTCGTGAATCCTCTCATGTCTCATAGACATCATATTCTTAGATATGATGAGGGAAGTAGAATCAATATTATTAGCAGAATAGAGATAGATTTGGTTATTTTAGGAATACCATGACTCCTCGACATGGGAAATTTCAAAAAATACCAAAAGAAGAAAGTGAATTGAGTTGAAAATTATATAGAGATGAAAAGGTTACTTTGGATGATCAGTTTGGACCATTTATGGTGTGAGGTATGATTCTTTTGAATTATAACATTATTAAATATTAATTTGATATGGGTGAATCCCATTCCTTTATTTCATCTTGTGTCGTTGATTTTATGGGGGTTTTAATGTTGAGATGATCTCAACCATTTAGAAACATTAAACTCTACTTGGTCAATGGGAATGTCGAGACATATGTGTAGACAAAGTTTGATAACTATTGATGGAGTTGAGATGGTATTGGATTTCTATATTCTTGATATGGTTGTTTGTGACATAATCCTAGGTATGGATTTTTTTAATACATTCAAGGATTATATTGACTATTATACCATAATGGTTAGTTTTATGACTAAAGATTTCAGCAGATGTAACATCCCAGAAGTTCCATACATAGTTATTCTACATAATAATTTTATTAAATGGATTAATTTATAATTAAAACAAATTAAGTTTTTAGACAATTTCCATTGAAATTTATTATTAAAACTAAGTGTTTAATTAATTAAAATATAATTTGATCGTAAGTTAATTTAAATATTTAAATGATATAATAATATTTATAAATAATATTAATTTTAATTATAATAAATAATTATATTTTACCAATTATGATTTATGAGAATTTTATATTTTTCAGTTTTATTTTAGATTAATACTCAAAAAACAAATATATTTTTTTTGTTTTTTAAATAATAATTTAGTAACACTATATTTATGTGATTATTTTGAATAACATTTTTTATCTATATTAAAAGGTTATTTCAAAAGTAATATATAAAATTTTGAAGGTAATATATTTTTATTTGTAATATGAAAATGCAAAATTATGAAAAATGATGAAATGATTAGTATTATTATAAAATTTATGTATTGTTTTTCAATATTTGAAATAAAAAAATTATACATATTGTCTTATAATTATCTATAATTATAAATTTTTTAATTAAGAATGATAAAGAAAATATATTAAGATAATTATAAAATAATTTATTTTAATTTGAATCATGACTTAGCTAAATAAATTAATAAAAATATAAAATATAATAAATTAACCTCATTAATATATTAAAAATGATATTTATTAAAATTTTATTTTTATAATAAAATTAATATAATAATTATATTTAATATGTTTTATAGAATTTAAATTAATAAAAAAAGAATATATTAAATTTATTATTACAAAATAAAAGTTATTATATCAAAGAACAAATAAAATGAAGAAATGAAATTAATAAAATGAAAATTATATACAAAATCATGAAAATGGAATATAAAAGGGATTCGTGAAATTCGAATTAAGGGAAAACATTCATTTTTGATTTCTATGTGAAGATAGATGAGGGACCTAGTGTTCAAGTAGAGGGGTTCACTCAAGTGGCACAACATTGAGGGGGAGATCAAGTTGAAGTCCATCATTTTGAGAGGAGGAATGATAAGGGGGGAGAAACTGATCTCATATGAACTTAAGGCTTTGGCATGAGTCAATATCGAAAGACGACGAGCATTGATGACCAGATATTGGCTGCAAAGGGGATTCAAACTCGATTTGGGGGAAAACAACCTTCGGTTTTGGAGATCTAATCATAGCTTTTCTCCTATTCTACGAATTTTCAGGTATGTGATTTTTTATTCAATTTTCATGTATCTAAATATGATTTATAGATTCTTTATTGGGTTTATTAATTTTTCTACGATTTATCTTATTCATTTTTTCTCAGAGGGAAATTATATTCATTTTCATTATAGTTCATTTATTTTATTTGTTGAATTCTTGTTTTGATGTGGAATGAATAGATATGAAAAAAACACCTCTTATTTCCACACATTGAAATTAGTCATTCATTTTAATGATATATAATAATTATATGATTATTCTCCTCGATTCAATTTTTTTGTTTTATCTGGTCCCCAGAAAAAATAAAATATGAATAAAAATTAAATATATGTTCTTATAATTTTAAATTAAAGAATCTAATCTATTAGGATTTGTTTGGATTACTCAAAAAGCATTATCAAAGAACCACAATCCTTAATCTAGTTATCTAGATTCTGTATACGGTTGGATATAAAAATATTAAATAAATACATTTGATATAATTTTATAGTTTTACGAAGATTCAATATAAGGAATTGTTTTGGTATACATGTAGGTGGAGAGGCAGACTTCTTAAGATAGAGAGAAATAGAGAACAATGGCCTTTGTTCTGAATTTTCTGGCCCTCTAAGATAAATTGGCAAGTAAGAGTGCATAAGATTGAGAGTAAGCATGGAATAAAGAAAGTGAGTGTTTTTAAGCATTCCGCGAAAGGTTATTTGGATCTATCAGAAAGAATATTTAATTGATAAGGTAATTTATTTTCATTTTAAGTATTTTAATTTGAAAATTATATTTTTTTAGAATTATAAAAGTTATTTTTGAATAAATATTAATTCATACTATGTTTTGGAAAGTGATAATTTACTCTCTTTGAAAAGACTTATATTTTTATATATGTATGAATTTATTTTTTATGTGAGTTTATTAATTTTTTATAAAATTATTTCATAATTACTATTTTTAGTTAAGGAAACATATTTTATGTACACAATTATCCTAATTTTATGTTTATAAAATTTTATTCTAAGAAAGGGTAATGGATCATTATATTTATATATGTCTATAAATATTATAAGCATGATAATATTTTCAGACATAAGCAAATTAAAAACATTATGTTTTATAAATTTTATTATGAATTTATGTAAAGAGTTTTTATTTTCAATGTTTATGTTTGTAATTGAGGTATTTTATTTTTAGGAAATAGTTTTAAGGGGATTAATTATTAATCACCATTTTTTGTGTGAATATAATTTATACATTCATTAATTTAATTTACATTATAAGAAAAATCCATTTTTTTATAATTTGTGACATTCCATGCATGTACCAATTAAAATTTTATTTATTTTTGATTTATGTACATAATGGAATAAGTAATTCCTTTATAGAAATTTCTTTTCAATGTGGACTTAAATTATATTTTAATTAATATTACATGTATTAAATTTTTGTCAAAAGGAGATGAGATTCATTTACTACATTTTTCTTATGAAATTATGTATTAATATATATATATATATACATATTCCTATAATTAAATTTAATTATGTTTTCAATTTGTATAGTAAAAACTCGAGTGAAACACTATATATATGTAATCACGGTTAAAATGATTTTATAAAATTAGTCACTTGAACTTTGTAAATATGATAGGGATGTGGGGAGTGAACCCATAATTCAAGATGGTATACTCAGACAACCTTCAATGTTTCAGGTGGCCTCAGTGTTTTGTTTTCAGAAGCATGCATAGAGTTTTAAGAAAAATCACTAGATTATTTTTAAAGAAATTTTTGAGTGTAAGAATTTTCAAAAGTATTGTAGTATTTTTCAATATGTAAATAATTTCAATAATATTTTCATAAGGTATTCATAAAATTTTTTTGGAGGTATTATCAATATAATTTAAAATAATTTCTCAAAATTTATTTTTTAATGATGTTTTTATTAATAGAATTTCAATGATTTTTAAACCCCTTACTAGGAAATTTTATTCTCTTCCCATTATTTTAAAATATTTTTATATGTATCATATAAGTTCTATGTTAAAAATCATCTTATATAGAGATAGGGCATGTGAATTTTTTTATTTCAACTCTGATAAAATGTAATATGTTGTCTATTTCTCCAAAACCTAGACTAAAAAAGTTCTTAGTATGTCTAAAGTGTCGTGAATTGTTTTAATTATCTTTTATATATAAAAAGTAATAATCATCATTTTAAAGTAATGAAAATAGAAGTATAGGTTGGGGTCGTTATAGTTGGTATCTGGAATTTATCTACAGAACTTTAGAAATAAAATGTTCTATTTTGAGGGAAAAAATCATCATGATGGATTTTTCTTTAGATAATTACATCCCCTTAGAAATTTTTTAATTATGAAGATGGAAATTAAAAGTTTTTCTATGTATGGATGTATTATGAGGGAAAATTTCATTTAAGGGGGGAGAATGTAATATCTAAGAAGTTCCAAATATAGTTTTTATATATAAATATTTTATTATATACGTTATTTCATAATTAAAAAACCATTAATATTATTGAGACAATTTTACTTGAAAATAATAATTCAAACCGAGTGTTTTAAGTAATTAATATAAAATTTGATCATAAGTTAATTTAAATATTTGAAATTATATAATAATTTTTATAAATAATATTACATTAAATTATTATAAATAATTATATTTCATAAATTTTGATTTTTAAAAAATTTATAGATTTCAATTTGATATTAAATTAATATTCTACAAAAATATATATTTTTTTGTTTAAAGGAATATATCAGTATAAGTATTTTTTTTTGATTATTATGAATACAAAAATATATATTAATACAAAAAGGTCAGTTGAAGGTTATTAAATATAATTTTGAAGGCAATATATTTTATTTTTCAATATAAAAAATCCAGATTATGAAAAACACTGAAAGGAAAAGTATTATTGTAATATTTATGTAATATTATTTAAAATTTGAAATAAACAGAAATATATATATTTTTTACAATTGAATAAAATTATAAATTTTTTTAATTAATTATTTTATAGAATTATAATAAGACAATTATAAAAGTATTATGTTTATTTTGAATCATGACTTAGTTTTATGAAATAATAAAAATATCAAATTTAATTAATAAATATCATTAATATACAAAATATGGTAATTATTAAAATTTTATTTATAAAATAAAATTAATATAAGAATTATTATTATTATGTTTTATAAAATTTGAATTCAAAAAACGTATATTAATTTAATTATTAAAAAAATAAATATTATTGTAACAATGAAAAAATAAAATGATGAAATGATAATAAAAAAATGAAAATGAAATAGAAAATACGAAAAATAATATATTAAAGGGATTATTTAAATTTAAATAAGGTAAAACCTTCTTTTTGGTTGTTTATGTTCGGGTGGATGAGGTGTTGAGTGCTCAAGCTGAGGGGTTCTCTCAAGAAGAACATCTTTGAGGGGGTGATCAAGGCGAAGGTCACCACTGTGCGAGGAGGAAGGCCAGACAAGAGAAACAAATATTGAACAAACTTGAGGCTTCAATTAGAGTTAATATAGAACATTGATGAGTATCACTGGCCAGATCTGGGCTGCAAAGGGGCTTTGAACTCGATTAGGCGGAAAACAACCTTTTATTTGGGTGATCTAATTTTATCTTTATTATATTCTTTGATTTTTATGTAGGTGTTGGTTTAATCAATTTTTTCTTATTCAAATATGATTTCTAGATTTATTTTGGGGTGTATTAATTTTTTTATTTGTTATCTTCTTCTTTTTTTATTCTTAGATTTTGATTGTACTCATTTTCATTATGGTTGATTCATTTTATCTATTGAATTACTATTTATATGTGGACCAAATACATCAAAAACAAACAACATTTATTTCCATATGTTGAATTTAGAAATTAATTTTAAACATAATGAACCTAAATAATTTTATTCTCCTCGAGTATTTTTTTTTTGGATTTATCTGGTTCCCATATAATGAATCAAATTTTCTCCATTTTTTTTATAAATTAATTGGAAAAATTCCAAGACCAGGATCTGAGACGACATGAGATTCCACGGCTCAATGTTCTTAGAATGATACGGTGAAAAATTTTATGTTTTTAATAAAGCACATGGGATGGTTTTCCTGTAAATTGGGAATAAATTTTTAATGGGTTTCCAGATCATAAATCTGAGAAAACCATTAATCTTAGAGTAGTGGCTTTACCCTAGGTGCGACTTATCTTTAGTTAGAGTAGGTCTTTAGTGGAAAAACCTAAAAAGGGAGTAATTGTAAATAAAATAATTATATAAAATTATTTTATTTTTAAAATCCTAATAACTAATTAAAGGTAACTCGGATTGGAAATCTAGACCACTATTGAATTCGTAAGGGGGTGTTTTCCTTAGGAAAAGCCTAACATAGACCAACTTGGGTCGACTGTGAATGTTAAAAATTGGATGTAACGGTTGTTAATTTTTTTTAATAAAAATATTTTATTTGAAATTGAATTGGTTTCTTTTAATTAAATCCTTTTTTAGAAATCTATGGTTATCTCTATAACCTTGGAGTTTCCCAGAGGTAGAGAGAGGAAGGCTCTCCTTGTGATTTGGAGAACAAAGACTTAAAATCTAATCAGAGTACGGCAGTTCAACGAACATCGGCAGATCAAGGATTGAAGATGACATAGACTTCCGTTCTTCGTCAATGATTGATCTAACCTCGTGGTAGGATGTTGATCTCTTTGTGATTTTTTTCCTTTCCTAGATTCAAATGACAAATGCAGAACAACCCACAAACTGGTTGATCTGTAGTTTGATCATTCTTGTGGGATGGATTTTATTATGGGGATTTAAGGATGATAAATATTTTGAATAGTGTTTGATCGTTATTCATTAAACCATCTAACATGAAAAAATAAAGGATGACATGAAAAAGTCCATGATCCATCCATTTAGGCATTTATGTGCCTTTTCTCTTTCCCCCAATATCCAGCATTCCTCACTCATCATTCCTTAGGAATAATGATTAGAAGATCGTTGTGCCTTTGATCTGTGGTACAATGATCCAAGAATGGGGATTCGATCACATGACAACATAAGGTTGTGGTACCACAAGATGGCAGTTATGACTGAACCCGGAAAAGCATGGAAGGGAGAGGCCGATAGCGGGGGGTCGGCGAGAGAGGCAGCACCATCCTGGAAAGGGAGGTCGGTCTAGGAAAATAACGGCAATATGGGCCACCAATATGGTGGTCGATGGTGGTGGCGAGACATATTCAAGGTGGGAATGCATCAGAGGAGGCATGAGGTGGCACAGGTCGCAGGGGGAAACCAAGGGCCATAACAGAAGGTCACAACAACTATGGTGGGATGTGGCCTAAAGCCACATCAAATAGAACTTGCAGTAGCAGCATGTTCATGAGAGCAGGTGGATGAGGCAGGCCAACCATGTGAAATGCAGTCTCTTGCTGCGTTGACTGGGGGATCATGCTGGCCACACTGCCAGGCAACAGCGTAGACCAGAGGGACACGACTAGGGAATTTAAAATTCGGTGGAGTGAAGTTATCCCACATGACATGGGATGGGCTAGTTTATGAAGGCCTAGAAAAACTGAGTCAGGTTGGGTCAGATGAACCGGGTCAGGTCGCATCGGCCGGACCGGGTCAGACCCAGAACACTTTTTCTATATTGACCATATCATTAAAATGAGTGGTCTGTTTGATGATCCATCTACAACATTGGGAACCTTGTGATGACACAACCCTTTTGATATAATCTAAGTGAGTTTTTTTTGAAGTTGGAATACGATCTAATGGACGGAGGAGAAGGATCTCCGAGAATGACCGCAGTATGAGTAGAATCATATAGCTAGTTATAATCATGGTGACTACAAGACATGGGGGATGCATGACCTGTCAATGCTCTATGTTCCATCTATGCTCTGTGCGCCATCGATGCTTTGAGTGCCATCAATGGTCAGCATGCCATCGATGCTCTGTGCACCATCAATGTTCCGTGCACCATCGATGCTTCATGAACCATAGATGCTCCAGATTCCATCGACACTCCAGGTGCCATCGACACTATAGGTGCTATAGATTCTATATGCACTATTGAAGATCCATGCGCCATCGATGCTTTGTGCACCATCGACACTAGGAGATCTGTGGATAACAACTGAGATTTATTATCTTCATTCTATAGGCTTATACCTATGTGAGTTGACTGCCTGACTCTATTGACTATGTATCTTCTTAGTGGTATAAATTGTGTATGTTTTAGTGACTATAATTCATATGTTTCCTTTTTCGTGTACTTCTTGTGTTTCATTTGGGGTTTACATCATGTTTTTCTTGTTTGTATTGATTCATGTATTTATTAGTGGTATTTCCTTTGTGGTTTGAGGGCCTCCATATGCGTTTTGTTTTACTCACCCCTACATGGGATTTTACTGGATGTGTCTTGTATTGTGAAGAAAATTGATGCTTTGATGGAGTTCTTGGTGGAACAGGACTGAGTGGTGTTTAGAGGGATCAAACGAACATTTTTTTCTTCTACAACTTCTGGCAGCCTTCCTACACCTACCCTTTAAGTAGAGTTTTTTGTAGATAAGTTTTAGGAACTCATGAATTCACTTGTAGGACTCTTTATTTTGGTGGGATTTTATTCTATCCCTGTTTAAATTCCTATTTTCATACTTTCGTACTCTTTGGTTGGAATCTTAGTGTATGCCTACATTGTTTACTTAGTGTTTTTACATTTTAAAATTTCATACATAGAGACATGTTCATGTGTATATGTACTTATTAAAATTTCTCACATTTGTGGGATATTCCTACTCAGTGCTAGTCGCTAGCCCTTATCCTATTAGAGGCAGGATTTGGGTAGAAATTGCATGGTCCCCATTGGGGCGGGTCATGAATGAGTGGTAACAAAGAGAGGTCGGTTCCACCTAAAGAACCAAGCATCCATGAGATTGGTTTGGGGATATTATATTAAGTATTTCAAGTTCAAATTTTATACTAGTGACTCCAATGTCAGTGCAGAGACTAACATATACCTACACCAGGACTCTGAATTCTTATTTTCAACTCGGTGTATGAAAACACTAGTTGTAGGGAAAATAAATTGTACATGCATCATATCAGATTTTTAGTGTGTTATCAGGTCCTTATTAAGTCAGCTAACCAGGTATACTCTGTTACCTATGGTACATCTTGATCTATTTTAGGATGCCTCCACATAGACTACCATCTAGGATTCTGATGCATGATCACGAGGATGATTTGACTAGTGATGAAGTGTCGGACCCGGACCAGACTTGACTCCTTTCATAAATTGGCCATATCATTCAAATAGGAGGTCTGTTTGAAGATATGTTTGCGGTGTTGAGACCATAGAAAATATAAAACCTTCTGAGATACTATAAGTGAGTTATTGTGGATGCTGACATATGAAAAAATGGATCAAGGATCATGTGCTACCAGAACTAGAGTGCTATGAGAGGAATCCTATGAATGGCTATGATTTTAGTGACTATGTGACTTGGAAGATTCATGACCCATTGATGCTCCATGAACCATCAATTATTCATGTCTTCTCAATGATCCATGTTTCATTGAATCTCCATACACAATCGATGCTCTGTGCACCATCAACACTCTATACACCATCGACATATGGGCACCATCAATGCTCTGATGCCATCAATACTTCATGCGCCATTGATGATCCATGAAACATAAATGCTTCATGCGCCATCAACACTGGGATATCTGTGGACTACAAATAAATTTCCTTATCTTCATTATATTGACTTATACTTGTGTGAGTTGATAGAATGACTCCATTGACTACGTATCTTCATAGTGGTCTACATCATGTATTTCTTAGTGACTAGACTTCATTTGTTTCCTATGTGGTGTAATTCATGTCTTTCATTTGTGGTGTAATTCATTTGTTTACATTGTGTATTGCTTCGCGTATTTCTTAGTTTTAATTCATTTATGGTTTTGGGTGTCCTATTGAGTATTGTTTTACTCACCACTACATGGGCTTTGCTAGAACGTGTTATGTATTATTCAGATGATCAGTGATTTGATAGAGTTCTAGGTGGACCAGGACTAAGTGGTGATTAGAGGGATCATACGGACGTGTTGTTCTCTTAAAATGTCAAGAAGTTATCCTACACCTACCCTTCAGGTAGAGTTTTCTACAAGAAAGTTTTAAGAACTTGTGAATTCACATGGAAGACACTTTATTTTGGTGGGCTTATATTCTGGCCCTTTTTAGGTTCCTATTTTCTACTGTCATACTCTGTGGATGGTATCTTAGAGTATGAATGCATTGTTTACAAAGTCTTTTTTCATTTCATCATTTTGGCTTGGAGATGTTTGTGTGTGTACAAGTACATAGGAAAATGCCACCCATTTGTGGGATATACCTACTCAATGATAGTCATCAACCCCTATACTATCGGAGGCGATCTTGGGGTAGTCATGGCATGGGCACCACTAGGATGGGCCATGACATCCCATAATAATGAAAATATGAATATAAAATAAATATCTATTTCTATCATTTAAAATTAAATGATCTCATCTGTTAGGAAACATTTAGATTTCTCAGAAAGCATTATTAGAGAACCAAAAATATCAATTAGGTTCTCTAGTAGTTGTATACGAATAGAGATAAACATATTAAATAAATACATTATATAATTTTATGATGATGAAATATAAGGAATTGTTTTGGTATAAATGAAGGTGGTGAGGAAAACTTCATAAGAGAGAGAGAGAGAGAAATAGATATTAGTGGCCTCAGTTATGTAGTTTCATGTCCGGTGATTAATTTGGTATGGAAGAGTACATAAGACTGGCAGTTATTGATGACTAAAGAGAATGATAGAATTCAAGCATTTTACTAAAGGATTCTTGAATCTAGTAGCAATAATCATGAATGGTAAGGGAACTTATTTTTATTTAATGTATTTCACTTTGAAAATTATAATTAATTATAATTATAATAATTATTTTTTAATAAATATTTATTGAAACTATGTTTTCGAAAGTTATATTTTAAGATCTTTACCAAGACTTCTAAATTTTTTGTATGTATGAAATTATTTTTTAAGGTTGTTTTTTAAATATTTATCAATGTATTTTAGAAATACAGAATTTATTTAAAGAAAATTATTTCATGTACTCAATTATTCAATTTGTATGTTTATTAGTTTTTTTCTAAGAAATGGTTATGCATCATTATACTTATATTTGTCTATAAATATTATAAGCATGAAAATATTTTCAAACATAAGAAATTTAAATAAATTATAAAGCTATTAATTTAATTATGAATTTAGTTAAATGCTTATTATTTTCAAAGATTATGTTTATAATTCGGTTATTATATTTTTAGAAAGACCTTTTTAATGGAATTAAATCTTATCTATCATTTTTGTGTGTGAAAATAATATATAAACTCATGAAATTCATTTAAATTATAATAAGTGTCATTTGTTTATAATTTGTGACATTCCATGGATGCATCAGTTTAATTTTTATTGAGTTATAATTTATATACATGAGGGAATAAGTAATTTCTTAATAGGAAAAAGTTTTCAAAGTGCATGTTCATTATATTTTTTTCTTATGAAATTATATAAATATAAATATATATATATATATATATAAATATATACATGTCATTAAAAGTAATTATGTTGTAAACATTTTAATGTTAAAAATATAGTGAATGAATATATATATGTAGGAAATACAAAAATGATTTTTTTAAATATAGCACTTGGACATTGTAAATATTATAAGGAAGTGTGCAGTCAACCCATCTCTCATGTTGGTTGGCCCAAGAGACCCTTCAGTGTTCAAGTGGCTTGAGTTTTTTGTTTTCCAAATCATACATAGAGTTTTTAAAAAAACAATGGATTATTTTTTAAGAAATTTTTCAGCATAAGTATTTTCAATATGTTTTAGTATTTTTAAATATGTAAATAATTTTTATATTAGTTTCAAAATGTAGTTATAAATGAATTTTTAAGGTATTATCAAAATAATTTTAAAATCATTTATCAAAATTTATTTTCAAAGGATGATTTCATAAAAGGAATTTCAATGATTTTTAAACCCATTATTATAAAATATAATTCTCATCCCACTATTTTAAAATATTTTTATTGGTATCATAGAAGTTCTATGTTGGACATCATCGTATATGGATGTAGTTAACACAAAGAAAATTGTTTTCTTTTGTTACAACTATGATAAATTCTAAGATGTCTATTTCTCCAAAACCATTTCAGGGAATGTTTCTAGTATATATAAAGTGTTGTGTATTATATTAGTTATTTTTTATAAAAAATAATAATACATGAAATTTTCAGGTGTTGAACCTGGAAGTGAAAGTTTATAGTGTTATATCAGACATCTCTTTAATAGATATTGAAATACAAAGGCATATGAAATGGGATTTTTGGAACAATCAGATAGAATGATATCATAACAGCTGATAGTGTTTAATTTTGCATTGATGGATGACATCAGGAATTGTAGTTATTCATTAGCGGTGGAATAGTTTTTGGATGTTTATCCCAAACATTTATATAGTATTACACCCACAAAGGAAGTGAACATTACGATTTATCTCATTCTGGGGAGTAGTCCTATTTCCATCCCATCTAACTAAATTAAACCAACATAATTAAGGGAAATGATAGTGTAGTTGGAAGATCTAGAAATCAAAGGTTTCATTTAAACTAGAATGTCTCCAAGGGTAGTAATAGTCTTGTTTATAAAAAATGTAGATGGAACTCTTTGGTTGTGTGTGGTTTGGTGTAAGATTAACCAGTTTATGATTAAGAAAATGTATCAACATCCACAAATTGAGGATATGTTTAATCAATTGAGATGAGTTCTTTGGTTCTATAAAAATGATTTGTGATCAGGATATCACTAATTTCAGGTTTGGAAAGAAGATATTCCAGAAACATATTTCAGAAGAATGTAAGGCAACTACGAGTATGTCGTAATGCCTCTCGGTCTTAATAATGAACAAGTAGTCACTATGGAATTTATGAATTAGATATTTTAGATGTATCAGGATTCTTTTTTGGTGGTTTTTTTGGATGATGTGTTGGTGTATTCAAGGTCAAGGGAAAAGCATGAGAAAAGCTTCTTAAAAATGTTGGGAATCTTGTGGGATCATCATCTATATGCCAAACTGTCAAAGTGAATTTTTTAGATAGAAGAGGTATGCTCCCATGGATATGTAATCTCTTAAAGAGGTGTTTCTATATATCCATAAAATATAGTGGTTGTAATATCTTTGAAAATACCAAATAATATCTTTAAGATACATATTTTTCTTAAATTGGATGGTTATTACTGGAACTTTTTTTTGTGTATTTTTATGATAGCATCACCAATGAAAACTTTTAAAAAGAATAATGATCTACTTTAATGGAACAAAAAATGTCCTAATTATTTTTAAGAGATTAATTTTCACCTTACATCAATACAAATCTAGATTTTTTCAAAATCAGGATAGGGGTACATGGTGTATTGTGATTCTTTGGGATCTATGTTGGGATGTGTTTTCATGCTAGGAGATAGTGTGGTTTCTTGTGGATAAATAGAGTTATGGTTGCAAGAGAAGAATTTAAAAAAACATTATTTGGATTTATCTATCATATTCCATGATTTGAATACATGGTGTCATTACCTATTTGGTGATAAATTTATGGTATTTACGGATTATAAGAGGTTTAAGTACATTTTCTCACAACAATATTTGAACCTAAGATAATGAATTTGGATGGAGTATCTCCAAATGTTCAACATTGAATTAATATATACATCAGTTAATGGTAATATAGTGGTAGACTCATTAATCAGAGTTTCAAATGAAGAGTTGGAAAAGGGTATTCAGATTAGTGGTAGTTGATTTCAGTGATTGAAAACATGCTCTTAAAATGTGAAGAATGAGGTGAAGTGTCAATTTTATTTATAGTTTTGTTCATTCCTAATTTGGATGACATAGTAAATGAGGTATAGACATATGATTTATAATGAATTTGTATGAGAAAAAAACTCAATTGTGTTGAGACCATTAGGGGATGAAGGATAGATTGGAGTTTAGTTTTGTGGTTTTGAGATCAGATAGTCATACCAATTCCCAATCACGAAAAAATTCATCATTCTTACCACCATTAAATATGGGATGTTCATATGAGAATACATAATATGTATAAGGAACTAAAATAATAGTTCATGGGGGGGTCAGTATAGAAAAGAAGGTGGTTGATTTTGTTTCAAGATGCTTAACTTTTCTATTGGTGAAGGAATAACATCAGTGCCTAGCATGTATGTTACATTATTTATCTATTCCTATTTTTAAATAAGAGAATACATCTATAGATTTTGTAACAGGTATCCCAATAATGGTTTGAAAACATGATTACATATTGCGGATAGTGGATCATCTCACAAAGTCAGACCATTTCATTCCTTTTCACAAATTCCACAAGGTGGAGGACATTTCAAAAATCTATATCCGAGAAGTGGTAAAGAGGCATGTCATAATAGTTTCAATAGTATCAGGTGAGATATGATGTTTATGTCTTATTTCTATAGATCCATATAGAAATCCATTGAGTATGTGTTGACCATGAGTACGACATTTCATCCTCAGACGGATGGACAATCCGAACAGATGATACAATCTTGGGAAGACATGTTTCGGGGTTGTGTGATGGATTTTGGTGGCTTGTGGGAAGAGTAAAGACTGTCAGTGGAGTTCTCATATAACAGTAGTTATTAGGAATTGATACATATGGATCATTTTAAATCATTTTATGGGAATCCATGTCATTATCCACTATGTTGGGTGAAACAGTTGATACTTCACTAGTTGGACCGTGCCTTGTCCAAGAGACAACAAAAAAGATTCTGTTGATCAAGAAAAGTATTGAAATGGATCAAAGTCTTCAGAAGTCATATGTGGAACATCATCGACAATCATTTTCATTTTAGGTGAGTGATCATGTGTTCTTGAGAATCTCTCTAAGGCTTGGGAATCATTTTTTAGGAAGTATTTAAAGTTTTCTCCCATATACTGAATCACTTTTGAGATACTTTAATGGTTTTTTGAGGTGGAATATTGGTTGAATTTGTTCCCATGGTTTAGTGCAGTGTGTAATGTGTTTCCTGTATCATAGTTTAAAAAGTATTATCTTGATCCTGATGATATGATTCAATGGAATCGCATTGATGTAGAGCTGGAAGAATCATTGGTACATGTGCTGGTACAGATTTTGGATAGGCAAGAGAATGCATTTCGTGAAAACCCATCTTTCTATGTTGGTTTTGAAGAAAAATGGTTATATTTATGAATAGAATTAGGAGTGGGTGAAGGAAATCATTGAGAAATGGTCTAAACTCTTTTAGGAGAGGATTGGTTTTCTACTTTTTGGTGATGAAAAGGCCATTGGTGGGGAGAATATATCACCCTTGGTTTCAAGTAACTAACCCTTTCTTTATTATTTTTATGTATGTAATGATTATGAGATTTTTTGGAGGTTTTTTGAAGGATTTTGTATTGTTTTTGGGAATTTTTTAAAGGTTCAATATTGGTGAAAAGTTTTATTGACACTATGAAACTCCTACAGTAAACTGTGCAAGGTGAAATAGGGGCTTCTGGGTAGGCGCTTGGTTAGGCACATTATTTGGCCAAACCATTCAACCACCCTTAAGAAACTGTGAAAAGTGGGATAGAGGTATTTTTCATGGTTGGCACATAATTTTTCAAAAAGTTCAGACCACCAAGAAAGGTTCCCCTTGAGGAAGAGGATAATGCATCGTTAGTGCATGGTTTTTCATACCCTGCATCAATCCATGTATGGTTTAAAAGTGAGATCCTGAAACTTTTTATTTCACTCATCTTCAACTATAAGGCTATCATTTCTCATCCATCTTTGTAGTAACATGAGTTTTCATCCATAAAATGGTCGTGGAGTCTTTCCTCATCTATTTAAAAGCTATCTGAAGACAAATTTTGGTGCATTACACCCGATTCCATTGGTAAGTCTTTTGTTGTGGTATTTTTTCATTGGTTTCCTTACATATACTCATATTACCTCTCTCAGATTCATAGAATTTGTATTTTTTAGATTTATATATATATTTTATGCTAATAAAGATGAGATATGGCTGTGTTGATGTTAGGGAAAGATATCTAAGGTGGGTTTTGGAGATCCAAAAAATTTTGTTTGTGTTTTCATGCCATTATTTATTCACACCATAATTCCCGAGGTAGGTGGATTCAATCTCAAATCCTATTATTATTAAATTATGAATTGATTTAGAATATATTGATTTGATGGAAATTTATTGGGAAATTTTTATGAATTTCTTCATGGAAACATTATTTGGTGACAATTTATATAATTTTACAAATTGGTTGTTTTGGTGGGAAGTGAACAAAATAATATGATTTTAAAATGGTTGTTTGGTTTTGATGTATCAAAAAGTGTTTTCAATTAAAATATAGATTTATTTAAATGGTTTAAAAAATATGGTTTTTTCATGTATTTATCTTAATTTATTAAGTATGTGTAGAATGGTATGGATATTGGTTATGAAGTACCACCATTAATGGGATAGGGCATGGATGTGAAGTTTCAAAATCAATGGTAACACCATTAATTTGTGTTTGAGAGTGTTTTTTTGTAATTATGAGAAATGGAATTTGTTACACCAACCTTTATATTTGGAAATGGTTAAATGGATTTTTGGGTTAATTTCCATGGATGTTTTTAAAAACCATTTTTATATATCTATATTTTATATTATAATATAATTATTTTCGATTTTTTATATAAATTGGTTTATATATATGTTCTAACATGTTTTATCCTATTTTTGTGATTAGGGAAGTCATTTTTTGAATGGCTACTGAGTTCCATTAATCACCCCTACTTTGATTCTATGGTGCTTTTGTAGATATTGTTTATCTAGACACAGACAAAGGTGAAGTATCACACATCTTTAATGGTGATTCATGACACTTGTGTTGTATTTTGTATTTGTATCATGGAGTATGTTGGGACATTTCAATTATTTTTTGGTGTCATTGGGTTTGGTTGGTTTTTTCTTCTACTTTTTACTTTACTGTTAGCAGTCTTTCGCTGTTGTAATCTAGTATAGTTTTGTTTTGATATCAATGGTATTAAATTGAATTTTTATACATTATAATCATGCATCATATATTTTTTATTTGGTTATATACTATTTGGTTGAGTTTTTTTATTTCTAAAAGGGTAAATAGTCCCCCCCCCCAAATTGAATTGAATCCCATTCTAATTATTACCACCCCTTGGCATCTTGGGGATGCCACTAAGGCCAAGTAGCAATTCTACCTTGGATAAAGATAATTAGGAGGGGTGGGGTTTCACATATTTATATCAACATCAACATACTTCTATATATAGTACCTCAAAAAATTCCCCCCAAAATTCCTTTTCACGTTTTCCAACTAGAAACAGCCTATGGGATATCTATACAACATTATTATTCTATGTAAATATATAATGATGAGCTAAGTAATTTTTATAATATATCCATATTTATTTCATTTTTTATTGGAATAAATTACCTATTCCGAAATTAGATCATGTAGTTATAATTATAGTTGATATTTAGAATAATCCTTATATTCTATTTTTGATCCATCTTTTTCTTCAATACCCATTAAATCATTGCATGAATCGATGGTTGAACATTTATAATTTTTCTTGACGTTTATAATTTATTATTTCAATCTGAATCCTATAATAATAAAAGAGTAATGGATATAATTCAATCTTTATCATGGTTAAAAAATAATGGTGCATCCGACTCAAGGAATGAAATAACTTATTTTCCTTCATAGGCTGGTATTTTATTGAGTGGTATTAATATTTATTTAACAAAAACCATTACATTTGGGGAATGTTAAATTATTTATATGTGAATATATAATTCATTATTTTATTAATAATATATATATATCAAACATCATGATATAAAAAATTCATTCATATTTCAAATTAAAAAATTATCATTTCTAGTATTTTTTCATTCATTCATTCATTCATATATATATATATTATCATTTAAAATTAAAAATTATCATTTATAGTATTTTTTTCACATTAACATTTAATTAAAACGAGGCATATTTTACAAAAGTTTCATTCTTCAGATGAACACATCATATTCCCTTCTTCAATATGTCAATATATAAATCAAATGCTACACTATTTTAGGATAGCGTAAGTACAGTTAAACTATCATAATATACTATTGAATTCCTTGAAATTTGCTTCACATTATAATTTCCAAAGTAACTTTTCTTCCATCCCTTTCAACATGGTTAATGTATTTAGTATCCATGATAAATTTCTCAAAATCATTAGTAATATCCATACAACCCAAAAAAACTATGAATTTTTTTCACTGTGATTTTTCTTGTCCAATGATTAAAAACTCATATCTTAGAAAGAACCATAGATATTCCTAAGAATTTGGCCAAATGTACTAATAATTATAATTTCTTTATCCAAAATCATCACTTTCTAAATTTGGGATATATTTTTACTTTCATCATGGTATTCATAAAAATAGAAACATTATCTCTATGTAACTTCTTACTCATTGAATATATACATATATCAGCTATAATAACATTAAAAAACTTATCAAGGAAATATCTAATGACTCAATACATTTGATCCATAAAGAAAATGGGGGCATTAGTATGTAAAAATCAAGTCAATATAAATTTATAAATAATATACCTCATATAGATGGATTTATTGGGTATATCCTCCTTCTTTATGATTAGTTGATGAAATCAATAATGAATTTCTATCTTGGAAATGTATCAAGATCTACATAGTTGATCAAATAAGTCATTAATACAAAGTAGGGGATACTTATTCATGATGGGAATATTATAATATTCTAGTATTCAAAAAAATAATCATGGAAAACTAAATCATGTTAAAAAATAGTTTATGTATAACCATTAGTGATTTCATCAGCTGTATAATACCTTTTCTAAATACTATTGGAGTTTATTCATCAATACAATCAACTCAATCAAGGCTAATCACTATTAATCCTTTGAAATTAATACATCACTAGGTATTCTATTGGAAACCCAACTTCATGATTTGGGGGATGAATAGTAAAATATTTAGAAAATACATCCAATTATTCCCTACTAATAGTCATATCTTTAATTTTGAGTATGTGAACAACTATTTGTGAGAAGTACTCTACATGAATTGGTGGTATGACCCATATAGTGTGAATAATTCCATTTAATGTACATAATCATCCTCAATAATATATATAATAAAATGTCTATTCATAATAGAACATGGGGCTTCCCTTCTTAATAAATTAATATGAGATTGATAGAAAGAGAACCAATCCATTACAAATATCACATCAAATTTAACTAGAGGGATAATACAATTGTTTATCATAAGCACATTCCAATAAACATTTATGGTAGAGGAAACATAAACATGATATGTGATCTTTATACTATTTGGAATTATAATTGATAATTTAATATCTAATAAGTGAGTTGGGGATTTGATTACCATATATAATTAATCATATATAATTTAGTGGGTAGAACTGGAATCGAATAATATATTTTTAATTCCGCATTATATAATGAGTGTTTCATAAAACACATCATTATTATGACATATTTTATTGATTGTGATGGTATGATCATTTACTTTATTTCGTATTTTACAGGGATACCAACATCGATTATCATCCTTAACAATCATATTCATAAAATAGCTATAATTATATATACAATCCTTATAATTCTATCATTGTAGTGTGGGTGATGAATTCAATTTCGCTTCCACTATATTCATTTCATTGGATGACCTCTTCACATTACATATGAATTTATTTTCTTGATAGTCTTATTTTAAACAAAAAAACATATACAAATCCCCATAAAGTATTTTCACCTAGTCATATTTCCACATTTCATTATAAATAAATACTAATTATCTTTCCTCCATGGGATTTATTATTTTTATACTCCTAAAAAGATACATCTCAATTTTCTTTACCCTAAATATCGGTGATTAATGGGAGGAGACACTAACCATTTATTCCATGAGATCATATTACATGATTTTTTAATATCTACTAATTTAACATATAGATAATTCATTTCATAGACAATGTTTAAATCATATAGATAATTTACTACCATTTCATTCAGGGTTGATGATAATTCTAGAAGAGTATATTGTTTGTCTGGGGAAATTTATCTTATATTTATTGATATATTAATAATTGTTCTATTAAAGACCATGAAATTACATTTTCATTTGTATATGAAGATTTTTTGGAATATACTTGTTGGTAAATAACATAGTAAATTCTTCACATTTTATGGGGTAAATCTATTCATCTTTCCCTATATTTTTAATAAGATATTATCATAGATAAGATATACCATCCAAATTATAAGTCGATGAGATAAATTTTTTATTTTATAAAAATTATGGAATTAAACATGTATTTTTTGTGGTATATATCAATTTATTAGTAATTAGTATATCTGAGAATGCCCTCAAGGAAGATGTTTGTTGCCTCATGAAAGAATCAATGGTTTATTTTTCCTTTCTATAGTCATTTTGAATATCATCATGATTCATAACATGAGAGAGTAAAATGAGAATATACACATGATTTTATATTCCATCCCATATTCCATTCATTTTCTCATGATGATAGTCATTACATTGTCCTTGACATTCATTATTAACCCGATTCACCTTTCTTCCAATAAATGACTTAATCCAAAAAAGCACAGTGTGAGAATCATACTACATAAATCATTGTGAGTAGTCATATAGTCATTAAAATCATTCTAATTATGTCCCAAATTTTGATACATCCTCATAAAAATATGACACCTTAAGTTCATCAAACATTTACAAAGTATGGTGATTATTGGCAGGTTCAATATGAGGCTTGGGATGATGATTATTGTAACTCCTTCCTTACTTTATAAATAAATGTAAAACACTAGATGTGTTTTCCTACAATTTTAAGAAATTGTTTTGAAATATATGATTAGTATGATATTAATTAATTATGTTTCATATTTAAAGGGTGTCAAATGCATGAAATGGACCTTATGCACATCATTATTCACGGTTTCAGTATCATGGAGTTTAATGATGAGTTGTTAGAGATTATTCCAATTTTTATTAAATGTATGAATTAAATATATTTTTTACTATTAAATAATGTATTCTTATGTTTTGAGATAAGTGAAAAAAATTATGGAAATTATTAGTAAAATATTTGATATTTTTTTGAGTGGAGATAAAGGATATATAATCATAATTATGACATTAGAGGTCCCTTTAATACATTACAATGTATGGAGAATTCATGTCGTTGTGATAACATTATAGGGGATCAAGTTCAGCATGGTTGATTATTGACTAGGACCATCCCTATTTATTATTTTTGTTATGGACAAACATTATGTTGGTATAATGGTTTTCCACATATATTTTGGGAGTATGAGAGAAGCTTAGTTAATTTTAATACATGGTTCTTGTTATAGGTAGTTCTTAAGATACCCCTATAGTGACATGGTTCATATAATCATTGATGAGTAATTTTGGATGATCCTTCATGGAATGGGTAAGAAAATCCAAATGGATTAAGTATTTGGTTTGTGGATATAGTTAGTAACTAATTGGATAAGTGTTTTTCAAGGTATTGTGGGTATATCATAGGGATATTTTAAAATACCTAAAGAGGTATATATTATGTGGAAAGTGTCTCAAGGATCATGATTTTACTAATGGAATATTATATATGGTTGGTTGGGTTTATTATAATAGGTTGAGGGTTTTACCACTAATAATGTATGTGTCTAGTTTCACTAACTGATAGATATGTAATATGGTTTCCCTATATTATTATTCTCTCATTGAGAAATTATTTTGGATGTGTTGTGCATGTATCTATAGTGTATATTCATTTACAGATTCTTATGTGAGGATTAATTTGATACTTTTGAGTGGATATGATGTTTTCTTCTAGATTAGTTTTACCTATATACATTTGGATTGGGTGGGTAGAATGTGGTTCCCAATTGTGAGAATAATCACAGAGTGGTAACTCTTTGGTTGGTAATAATGGTGAATTTTGGAGTACATTCTCATAGACCGATGCATTGTTCCCATGTTTGGGAAGTGTCTAGATGGTTGATCTATACTGCAATAATATTTGGATTTGGGTAGATGGATTGATTATTGCCTACATTTTTAGGATATTTTAGCCATGAAATTTATAGTTACATGTTATGAATAAGATATAGATTTTTCTAAAATTAGTCTTTATTTATGTCATTTTCGATATAATTTATACAATATCTTGGTATGAATAAGTTTATAGTTGGGTCTAATATTATAGAACATGGTTCTGCATGATATTTTGTTCAACCTATGTATGTTACTGTAGTGTTTTTGTGGATATCAAGATAATAAAATAGTTTCTTAGAGACCTAGGGTTCATATTTTCATGCTACATTGATTATTTTTCATGAACAAGAGGATGGATACTTTATTAAAATACATGAATAGATTATTATTTAGAACATGTTGTATGACTTATATAGATTATATGACTCTAACTAGTATTTATCATCAATCATTATATCCAGATGGTTTCTAGGACTACATATAGCATTTAAATCCTATATTCAAAATAGTGTTATCCAAGCGATATCCTCTAGAATCTTCAAAGTATCACCATGGTTATAATATATATCTATCTATATGATTATATGATTTATAGTGCCCCATTATAGGAATGTATATGAGATACATAAGCACTGGATGATTTAAGTAGGGTTATGTGTCATGATGACATGGATAACACATGATGACATGACCTAGTGGATTGTTTTCTACATGTTATTACTTTATCATTTTTCTTATATATACATATATTATATATTATGGAATATATAAATGACATAGTTGGTGGTCCAAAACTATTTTTTATGCTCACACACAATATTCATACCTTGGATCCCTTGAAAAACCATATGTTTGATTTTAGTTCAAGGTATTTTTATGGAATTGGATTGGAGAAGAATCACAGTGTTTGGGAGATTGGGGTGAGGTTGAACTCTAGATTTTATGGCGATGAATCCACTTTTATGCCATTTTTTGTATATTATTTACTTTATAAAATCAGCATGTGATCCTTCATGTATGAATATGAGTATGTTTAGTATGGGTTCAAATTTATATAGAAGGTCAATCATAATATGTTATCGATAGATGTTTCTTGGTTATGATTTTATTTACATACATTGATGTTATATGATGATTCATCAACTGAAAAATGTGGGTTCCAAACCCATTAGGCGTAGTTTACTGTAGTAATACTATAGCTATACTGTAGATCGGCGGGAACTGAAGCGGTGGTAGGGCACTGTAGCAGCGGCGATACTATGCGGGTATTGTAGCAGGTGGGTTATTATTCACAGAATGGGATTTGGGCCCAAAATTTGGTCTACGTGCTATGTAATGGGCTACATGCCCACTGGGCCTTTGGGCTACGTAATGGGTCTCCCTATAACTAATTAAAAGAGGTATTTTATTTTATTTAATAATAAAATGAGGTTTTAGAACCAACTTTAAAAAAATATGGTGATTCATCAACTACATATTATTTTTTTCTGTGATAAAAAGATTATAGTGTCTTCACATTTTGATTTGACTACTACAAATAGTTAGTAGCCTCTTAAATATGGGAAGGTAAATGTGATTCCACATAATGACACTGACCCACCCATGATTAGGGCTGGATTGAGTTAGGGCATTAAAAAGTAGTTCACAAAATAATACTGTAAGATTCATGTTATAGATTTGAACTAGTTTATTCCCCCCAATATATTTTCAAATATAGAAAGATCATATTTATTTGAATAATCTCTCAATTTAACATGCTTGATGTAAGACATGATCCATTCCTACATACATTACTTTAATATTGAATCATAGCTGATCCACACATTAAATCCTATCCCAATATAGTATCCTTAATATAATCTCTATCCCAAACCAATATACTAAAAAATAAATATAATATTCCATAAAAATAATATTAAATTCATAATCATTAATAAATGATTCAAAAAAACACCTTAGAACTGTTCATTAGTGTTTTTTGTACTTTGTGTGGGATTTCATCCCCATCCTTCTACTAGATCTCGGTAGCACTCTATCCTTATTTTCATTAACCCTAATATCATCCCATAATTTAGGTCTATTTTTATCAGCACTAAGGTCTCAAACCTTTATAGTGGCTGACCTCAACTTTTTCTTTTAGAAAAAGAGTTAACAGGAGATTTGGGTCTTAAAAATATAACCTTGGTGGATCACTTTAGGATATATTAGAATTAATTGACTCCTTCTACATTTTCATATTTGGATATTGGGTTCTATAGGAATGAGCATTGGTTAGTCTTATTGATAAATGGTGTATGATTATCCACTTTTTATGATAGGATATTTATATCCTCATATGGTCTATTGGTCCTTTATATTGAAAGGGTTTTATTTTATACCTTTTTTCAGTTGTCTTATGATTTTCACTTGAAACAGTTGCTCCTTCAATGGAAGTGTGGCTATGATTTCGAGAACATTTGTTTCCTTTCTAATAACCCTATATAATCATTATTCCTGGGAATGTGGTAGCTTTATATTTGTGTTAATATAATCAAAATATCATTATTTTTCATGGGACAATCCAAAATATTTGTGCCAAGTATGATGTTTTAATGCCACCAGTGGAGTGGGATTAGATTGATGTAGGGGAATAATTTCATTAAAAACAAGAGCTGGTATTCGAGTCATAGAATGATATTGTTCATTTTTTAAATTGTTTGGTAGTCTTTTTTCTACATGTAGTTGTGTTTGCATGGATCATTAGGGGGTGCATGACTCGATTACTAGATAAGAGATTGGGATAGAGGCTTTTACTTTCCATGATATAGACTAGTTTGATACAAACATGGTGATTCCATCCACACAGTGGAAAGAAAATTGAACTTTGGTCTAATGGTGGAGTACAAATTTGACCATTAGAGGCATGATGTGGTTGATCATTGGTTGAATATACATGGAACTTTTAGTTAATGGGAGATTAAGATGATTCCCATAGTTGATTATTTGGAACTAGTCTTACTCATACCCAAACCCTCATCCTGTGAATAGGGAGTTCATCTTAGAAATGTACCCGCAAATGATGAGGTGATAGAGGTATTATGAGAGGGAGATTAATCGGGAATAAAGGACCAATAAAATGTTATACAAGTCTCACCATATGTGGGTGGGTGGGTGGGTGGGTGAATTCATTGAATAGGTTATGTACTTGGGGGAATATTCTTACTATTAATCTATGCAAATGTTTTGAAGGGCTAGAAACTAGTGGCATGGATATGGAATAACAAGTCTCCGCATTGGTAGTGGACTTCACTATAATCCAAGGAAACACTGAGATATAGTAAGGTGAAGATACCTCTATCCGCTTATCATTTAAATATGAATATGTACGGAATGATAGAGGAATTCACAACCAAAGGAGGAAGATGGGGCAGAAGGGGAACAATGATTAGAGGAATTGATATGTGTTCAACTAAAGGAAACATAAGAGAGCGTATGGATTATTATTATTTTATAGAAACAAATGGAGAATTTTTTTTCTTCAAAAATACTAGGTCTGTGGTGATCAACTATGAATTCATTTCTAATAAACATGTCCTATATTAGAGTTGTAATACTTAGAGATAAAATAAGAGGGTGAAATGTGTCAATGATGGGGAACAAGAGTAGGATGATGGTATGATGGAAGATCTGACTCATATGTAAGGGGATTTTGTGGTTGTTTATGTTACTAATATTGATACCAGCACTAATATGGATGGCCCTATTAAGGATGTGCTATTTATCCCATAGTAGGAAGTGGGTTAGGTGGATGTAAACAATAAATGGCCTTTGGAGCATATCATTCACTTCAAGGAAGAAATAATATTGGAGGATCTTCTGATTATTCTTTCAAAGAGAATGTTGATATGATTTAGGATAGAATGAATCTAGTGGATACCAATAAAGATATGTACATGTGGATCTAAAATAAATCTATAATTTTGACAGGTTTCTATAATTAATGGAATATAAATGTTCATGATTTATTCCACACATGGGATAAGATGGATTATAATTTTTAATACCGCAACATGGATGTTCTTTATAACATAGTGACTAAACATAATTAGAAATTACATATAAATAATTCTTCAATTAAACTCATGATTTATTTCATTGACTTTGTTATTTCTTATGTCATCTGATTTTTTTCATATTTGAAAATTTGATATTTCCAACTTATTATATAAAAGTTCATCTAAAATAAAAGAAATATATTTTTCAATCCAAATAAACCTAGGACTCATTATCCATGTTCATTAGACCCCATAAAATTCCACCCCATTAAATTCACTCTAAATTCCATAGAAACAATTTTTCTCATAGAAATAAAATTATGATATTAGTAAAAAAAATTCATCATATCATTAATCTATAAAAAATATTCATGCTCGAAACATAACATAACACTGAATCTACAAGATACCTGAATGATTCGCACTCACAACATGCCTCACCATAGAGAATCGCCAAATTTCAGTACTCATTTCCAGTATTAAAATTATGACCAACTTGACACTCCCAATATTCTAAGATAGAAAAAATTATTAGACTATAAAATGCTAAATCCATGAAAAACATCTATCAATTTTATCTGGATTTATAGTACCTTATCTTATTGACACATTAAAATAGATAATAAATCACTAGGGGTACTAAACCCAATGTTGTCTCTAGAAAAATCTGTTGATAGTCATTTAAAGCTATCCACTTAGACATTATTCATCCAAATACACAATGAATTTATACAAAAATTAACATTCATAATATTATGATTGAATCCAATACAAAAGTACCATTAGTATCTAACATGCTTCCATCAATTAGTTATCTATAAGAATACTTCCTTGAAAAAATAGCTGGTTGTTCTAGTCATTTCCCATCATTAACTCACTATCAATATAGGATAGAAATAATCACTATCAATCTACCCATCTCAGGGAAATGGATTAACAATCACTTGACTATAAGCTTCCTTACTCAATTCCATATCAATTTCAACATGAATTGATCCCCTCAATAGTTTATCACCCATATACACACATACCACCCAAATAATAACTTTTTAATTTACTAAATCATCTATGACATGATTGATCTTGAATGGAACTATCCCACATACCTCATACATCAAAAACCCAACACTACGTTTTCTCTACGGAATGTGAGAATAAATAAAAATGATATATTATATATTTATCACACTATCATAATATTAATACACACAAATGTAAATAATTTTGAAATCATGTTTAACCATCAATAGCCAAATGAACCCTTATGTCGACTCTCAAGATCTAAATTCTAGGATATGAATCCAACAAATTAGATCTAACAAAAACACTATATACAAAGAAAATCATTTTTTCATGCATTTAGCTTCGTATCTAATCATTCAAAATTAAAACAACCCACCTACTATAAAAAGTCAATCCAAAAGAGAATTCACCAACTATCCAATCATCATATACCAATACTAAACTCTTCCTAGCCATATAACACCCACATTGAACTATAATCCATTCAAATTTTGATGGTACTGATCTATACCCCTATCCCCATGTTATTTATTTACAAACTTCATTTCTATCATCACAACAATTACATTTCAAAAATATAATTATATCATTATGGAAAACATGAAAATAATCAATTACCCTTTGACATAGTTAATTAATATCCCCCAAATATGTTATTCATTAAACACTAAATAATTTATTTTTTAAAATTTAAAAAGATCATAGTTACTAAAACATCATTAAAAACATTCCATTAAGGATTAAAATTTTAAAAATTGTTTCTAAAAATTTATTTATAAAAAAAAAATTTAAACAATTTTTTTCTTCTAAATTACTTTATCTAATCACAATAAATCATGCACATGGAAATTAGACTAATGTTATATGTATTATTTATGTACATACAACTATTTCCACCATAGGACAACTATAAAACAATATATCAAAATAAATGAAATTGTAATTTATTAAGAATTTACAAAATGTAATCATATAAAACAATTTATGATTTAATATAATATGACATTTTGGGTCCTCTTTAAGGGTTTCCTCATCTATTTTAATTATTAATTTTCAATAAAAATTTGATTGAAAATCATTTATTCCGATTGAGAGGTCCCTTGTCCCCTCTTATCTCATATTGACAATATTTGTTAGTGCATATCCTATAAAGAATATTACATTAGGTGGTTATATGTTTTGTTTTATTTCATAGTTTTGTTTCAATAAATTTCACCAACCTATATGTCCTCTAGAGCCAAAGATTTCATAGATGTTCTGTGTGTCTTTTTGATTTTCCATTTAGAATTCATGTTCTTTTGTTAATTTTATTTATACATTCTTATAATAAAAATTTTATTGGGATTATTATTATTTGACTTGTTTATCACGATGGTTTATCACTTCATAGGGTCTTAATTCTCATGTGGTGATAAATAAGCATGGTGTATGAATTTTTGTATTCTTCTAAAAAATGATGAAGACTGCTCTAAATCTAGGTCTAGGGTGATATGTGTTTTGACAAAAATTAATTCATTATATTTTTTCAATGAATGAAATTATTTTTTGAAGACAACCTAAAATAGTAATGTTTTTGATTTAATCCCATTATTACATCATTCACTCCAAAACCAAGGTTTTCTTAAAAGAATCAATGATACATTGGGTTTCATTATTAGGGAGGATAATCAAATTATAGATTTCAATTACACCTTGTCACCTCAAATTTTATTGAGAGTTATATTTCTATAGTACTAATTTTTTAGTCTAAAATATTGATTAGTGTACACATTTTTTGGGTGACATAATATTTACTAAAAATATAAACTCTATTTTTCTCAAATTATAATTTTTATAATACCCTATATCCATATATGTATGTTTTTTATTTTCTGTAAAACAACATTATTTATTTATTTTATTATTTAATGTGTTATAATTGGACCGAGTGGATATTTTGACAAGTTATCGGTTGTTTCAAGACATCTATTTTACATAAAAAATCCATGAGTACCTAGTAGCTTTTCACTAGGTACCCTATAGAGCCCCCAGGTTGGGGAACAATTTTTTGGTGGAAACTAGCTGTTCAATTCCCCAGTGGTGGGTATTTCATTCCTATTTAGTAGCTACTAGAATAGTAACATCATATTATTTTAAAATATTAATGTTTAAATAAATTACCAAAAAATTATTAATTAGTATAAAATTATATTATATATCATTTCCCTTAAGAATAGTGGTGCACATCACTCAATTAGATCATCATTATTCCTTAATTTTATATTAGTGGATTTTATTCCTCATTCATCGAATTCATGGTCAGTTTTTCATAGGATGTAAATTTGATAATGGATAGATGTACACTTATATACTTCTATCATTTCTCTCAATATTATACCTTTTATCATTGGGTGATCCCTAATTAGTGGTAATTTCACAGGTTTTCTAATCTCTCTCATTTGATATTGAATCTATTGACGGTGTTTAACATGAATGACCATACAAGTCCTATATAGTTGTTCCACTATTTTCTCAATGATATATCTTTTTTATCATGAATTTCATGAAATATATTAAATGATTCCTTGATATGTATTTCTTAGAACTAAATTAATTTTTTTTCCAAACATCCATTGCTATAATTGGTAACTGTTGGGCCATGGGTATCTCATGTGTTGTTTGAATCGATATCATTGGTCTCTTTTTTCCATCATATATGTGAAATTAGTATTGAAACCTTGACATTGGAACAAATATGGGTTCCAATGAATTATATTTCACCCTTGGATCCTCATTTAGTCCCCTAGTATGTTTCTTGGAGATTTTTTATATTTTTTTGGGTTTGTATAGAGTATATTTACCATAGGAATATGGTATTTTATGGGTAAATATTATAAAATCATGGATTATTACACTTGTTTTTTATTAAATAGGTCAATTGGTTTATTTAAATTCAAATCTATCATCATATTTATTTTGTCAACATTTTGTCAATATTTTTTATAATGTTTTATATTATGATATATCAATCAGATGAACAATTTAGTGTGGGATAAATTGTTCACACAAACGAGTTGAATGTGGACAAGTTATTTAAAATCATTTTTTATTGGTAACATATCATTGAAAACTATGTGGATATTAGGGGGTATATAAAGCACACAAAATTGGATGTAGGTGTATCATTTTTTTTTTGATTTTTGAGGAGGTGATAGACCACTAAATATTTATCCAAATCAATAATAAATTTTATATATAATGGGGGAAGTAAAGAAGAGATTAAAAATTCATAGAGGTCTGAATAAGTGAAGACTGATGGAATCCCTAATAACATGTTACACCCCAGTTGAGGGAAAGAACATTTGGAGAAAAAACACAAGAGGGGACAATCATGGGTATCCAGAGAAGCGATGAAATATACCACACAATTAGTGGTATATCCACTACATGATATTTTGTGTAATCTGATCATCATCCACTTATATGAGTTGTCCGAGTTGTTAAACCACCACTCAATGAGTTATTATATATGTATATAGGCTATATAGGATTTCATACAAAAAAATTATATCATCCAATATAAATTTTGAAAAATTTGGTACATAATCCACATAGAGGATTATAGATGTACTATAATGTCCAACTATGAATGATGTATTAGTGTTGTATTATCCACCTATGGATGACATAATGGTAGTAAATAATTCACCCATGAATACGAGGAGGTATTATATCTTCCACATTAAAAGTAATATGGTTTTTATAATAACAACCTATAAGGGATGTTATAGTGGTTATTCATCTACATGAGTAGTACAATGGTAGAAGATAATCATTCCAATCATGGAAATTACTGTGTATTTTTTAAGGAGATTAGTTATTCCATAATCAATAGGGTTCCTTATGTTATCTTAGTTTTTGGTTTAATGATAGATTATTCACCCATATGGATTTTTATTCCAATAACTTGTTTGACTAGTGTTGTTTGATGGTGATAGCTCATTCAGAATGATATTTATATAAGGAGTGATATATCATTCATCCTCAAGGTGTCTGTTCAGATAATGGCATCATTCTACCATTATAACACATATTTAAGTAGGTATGGTCATGAATAGCTTAGTAGGGGAAATAAAAAAGGAGATATGTTGTTTATTTATAACCATTTACATTATTATATTATCATACCAAGTATAAAACTATAATTACTATATGTTTTAGTGATACTATTGATTGTGGACTAATGAAATATCCTAATGCCTTGATAGAGTGCCCTAGTACGTAAGAGAAATCAAGTTTTCATGACCAAGGAATATGAAGTAAAAAATAATTTGATGGTTGAATAGGTTTACTATTGTGGAATTATGAGGATTGGTCAAACACATAACATTATACCAGTCCGACCCATCTTTATTTACTCTTGTTTATATTAATTTCATTGAGTATGATCCACACATGGGTGATACAACTATTACTTTATAACATATGTGACTTATAAAATAGTTATTTTTTATATATCATGGTGTTGATATAAATTATTCTCTTGGATTTAGTTATGATATTTGTTTTATTAATTCCTCTTAAACTGATTGTTGTTTTATCATATTTATTATCTTGTTTTTGTTTTTATTTAACCTAAGGGTATAATATTAATTTTTTTAATATATAATACCTTTTTATTAATCATTATACACTACATTATGTGGAGTTTTTATGGGGTTTTTAATGCTTAGATTCATCTAAATCAAAGTTTAACCATGAAAAGGTTGTTACAAAGAAATATGAGAACTTATCTTCATATATCCTATAATTTTATATATTGTTAATAGAAGGTAATATATTTTTACTACTTGGTATGAGACATCATTCTAGGGTTTAACATAAATGTATGATGAAGTATATGTTACAAATAATGAGGTTTTTATTCATGGTTTTTTATTGTTTAATTTTATTTCCAAGTGTCATGTTTTTTTATTTATAATTTATTGGTATTTTACTCTAGAAAATTCATAGGAATATGTGTGTGATCATGAATTATTCATCACATGTAAGGATTATATGATATTTTCATTATATCCTTTGATTTAAAATATTTAAATTATATAGGGTTTATTTAGATAAAGTGAAAAATATAATTCATATAGGTTATTCTTATATAACATCTCTATAGAACACTACATGACTGAACAAAGATTAATGTCATATATAGTAAATGGGATAATATAATTATGTGATCCTTATTTAGTGATTATACCTAACCCATAACTGGGTAGGTTAGGCTAGTCCCAATCCTTATTTTCTGGGACACTTATATTATAGGGTGTGTATTTAAGAAAGAGTGGTTCATTCCTATTATTGATCACACTAAAAAAATGATATTATAAATTTCATATAAACATGTTTTGATACATTCAAATTTAATAATAGATATATGAAACCATATTTACATTTGATTTAGTTCTATGTGGTTGATTATTAGAATTCAACATTATTATTTGAGCTGGAAAAACATGTTTTTCTTGTTACACCAATTGATCTATTATTATGAAAGAGGTAACATTTTGACATTAATATATAGGGAATGGGGATCTGATTTCTTGTTCAAACATATTATACATGACCTAAATGTTTCAAATTAATAATCCAATATTCATTTTGGGGGAGTTTGGACCATAAATTTTAGAATTATGGATTGAGTTTAGGTATAATATATTAAACCATCTTGAGAAAATCCCAAAGTGGTTCTTAATGTTTTCCCATTATATAAATCATGGGTACGAAATGTTTTAGTGGGGAATTATAGCTTATGAAGACAAAAAATTGGGGTTGACCTTAATTATCTTTCATTATTGTTTATTCATGGAATTCTTCTCAAATACTCTGACATCAAAAAAATTTGGGTACTTTATGAAATTGGTAAAAGGGGTATGTCTGTGTTTGATTATACTGCTCCCATTACCGATTGATTTTGATTCATTCATGAAATTGATTTTGATATGAATTCCACGTTTAGGTGTTTTGAGGATGTCCAAAGGAAATTGCATCAGTACCATGTGAATATATATAAGTTGATATCCTTTTTAATGGCCATTAATAAGGCTTTACTTTCTGATAGACATCAGATAGTGAGTATACACTCTATGTATTACAATAATTATGAATGGTTTGGGAGGGGGTTATTGGGTAATTTTAATTAGAGGATTGATCGGTCATACTAGGGAGATGATAAGCTAAGTAGTTAGGCATGGGGTTTTTTACTTCTTATGAGAGGTAAAATCAGTTGAGTGTTATATGTGAAGCCAATAAGTATATGTCAATAGAATTATGATAGTTCATTCAATGAGATCCAATCTAATACAGAGTTTAAGAATTTATATAAGTATCACGTGATTACATAATGGATAGATGAAAATCATGGTTCTTTTCAAAAATAAGATTTAGGGGTAGGTCTAGGAGTGGAATCAAGATATAAGTTATGATCTAATAGTTTGGATCATGGGGAAGGTTCTCATTACTATAGTGCAGGGTAGACACAATATAAGGATGATGTACTATGAAGGTTTTAGTATATTGGAGCTCCAAATTTGGTATCATAATAGTTTATCACCATTTATAATACACATTCTATGTAGGGATGAGAGATTTTCACCATATAATATATGATCAGGGTTTTATCAACATTATACATTATAATATTTCATACAAGTACATCACACTAATCTATATCTTCTAAACTAGTCAGTTATTTTGGCCTTTTATTAATGTATATATATATAGAGTTTTATATTTATTTAACCATAGGGTTGGGGTTAGCAGTTATACATATATATTTTGAGAGGTAATTTTTTTAAGATTGTAGGACTCACTAGGAGTTTTAGTGTTGAAGATTGGAAATTTCAAAGTAATTCACAAAAATGGACTCATTGAATATTTACTATGATCAAATAAACTATTATTACTAATGGGTTTATTTCATTTACCATGCGGGGTGACATTTGTACCCTCATTGGTGAGTGGTATTGGAAAGAAGGTTTCTTGTTACCAAGATATTTGTAGATGGGGGATATTATGTCCAAGTTGGAAAGTGATTCTTTAAGAGAGTTATAGGAAAACTATTTTTCTATTATTCCCATAAATAATAAACCACAATATATGTTTACTAAGGATTTATATTGATTTTTATACAATAATTATATTTAGATCATGATTAAGAATTTCCACGGTATGAATCCCATTTCTATTACACTTAATGGGGTGGATCCTATAGTGATTCAAAAGAAATAGGATTACTGAAAACCCAATAAAATTAACATATATTAGTTTTTAAATAAATTTTGTCTCTTAAATATAATGATACATAGGCTTTTACAACTCTAAATGAATTATTATAAAGTATACCGTTGTAACCATGGTGTTAAATTAGTGTGTAAAAATAGGAATATCTAAACTATAAAAATTATATGGTTTACACATGTATGGGTATATTTATTGAATATAAATTGATTAAAAATAAATATAATAATAATTAGAATTAAAAATAATTGCCTTTCTAAAATACATTATTTTTTACAAAAAATATTTTCATTTTTTTTGCGTACATATGATAAAATTATATTTTTCTACGTTTAAAAAATATATTTCATTGAAACTTGGGCTTCATTAATTCCCCCAGGGTTACCAAATTTATAAATTTTACAAATGAATCAAAAATACCACTAAACAATAGGGTAGTATTGGGTATTCACATTTGAGGTCGAACCCACAGAGATAAGTTTGGATAAAATATTAATTTAGTAAAATAAACACAAACCATTTTATAGAAAAATCAGATAATAATTGATTTTAAAAATAGAAAAAATGGAGGATAATTAAAAATCTGGGTTCATGTTTTATTATGGCATGAAATAATGAAAAATAAAAAATATTCAGAAATGAGTTTATTAGATCCAATGATCATGGTAAGAAACCTCGAAATCATTGAGGATCCCTTTTCATAATAGTCATATCACATTAGGTATTTATTAATTTGGTAAATCAAAACCATTTTTAAGCATAATAAATTAATACACACAATGGTAGTGGTGATTATCATTTTACAGTCAAATAATAGAAAATATCACTCCCCCACCTATCATGCAATGGTCATGAATGAAAAGGTGAAGAAGAGATTTGAGAAATTGGCTTTACAGAAATAGACCCAAATTAATTAAACTAAAAAATAAAATAACTTTAAACATTAAATACCCCTTCATTACAATTTATTCACACATGGTTTACCGTAATACGATAGATGTGAGGTGGTAGGAAAATAAATAACCTTTTTATGCATCACAACTAAAACGGTCCATGATCATAGTAGTGGTGGCTCCCTGAAAAGCCTTAAGAGTGGTAACATTTACTCTTATATACAGAATTTCTGGGGGATTGGGTATAATTAAATAGTATTTATGATGGGTAAAAAGGTGTTCATATCTATGTCTTGTGCCATAAAATAGGTTATAATCATATAAAATATAATCAAAGGATCGTAATAGGGTCATTCAGAGACTTTGAGGTTATGTATTGATTACACGACATGCAATGTTTGGGGATTTTTCCTTGAATTTTTAATCACTTTAAATCATGTTTTGGGTTCACTAAATGTAATGTAATCATGAAATATAATAATTATAAGATGTGTAAATTCATCTTCTAGCTTCGATTGCTATGTTTATATTTGGTTCTTCAGTTTCAGGCCCCAAAAGTGTTCTATGATCATCAAACATCAAGGGAGGCCTTCTATTTTCTGGTGTCATGCCATATAACATATCTTCAAAGTATGAATTTTATTCTTCATCTCATATTTTCCCTTTTACCTTTTTTTCATTTTCCAAAACATATATAATCTTGATAAAAATGAAGAAATAATCTTGTATACATGCTTAAATTAATAATGAAAATCATCAAAATCAATGCATGTTCTTACCAAAAATGTATGCAATAATATTACTAATCAATATTTTGAAAAATTACCATATTTATTGAAGTAATAATTTCAAATATTTCAAATATTTATTTTTGAGAATTCTCTAGAATGATTTTATTTTTTTATAATAGTAAAAATATACTTAATTTTTTAGAACTGCATTTTCATTTAATGATTTAACAAGGTTCCATTTTGATTAATTTTTTCGAAGTAAAAATAATTAGATTATTTTATAATTAATTCATTTCAGGTCATTTGAATCAATAATATGTTAGAATACAATATAATTTTTTTTCATGTGAATACATTTCCTTTGGAAATCATTTTTTGTCATGTCAACGGGTTTAAAATTTAATTAAATTCTTCTAAATATATGAATTAAATTGGAAAAAATGGATTCCATATTTATAATACAAATTATTAAATTTTATATTATGTTTAAATTATATTTTTTTCATACCTTATAGAATAATCATTAAAAAATAATTTTTGCGTTTAAGGTTAAAATTGGTTTAGATGGGGATTAAACAAAAATGATAGGGGTTAAAATAATGTAAACTCTTATCCAATTACAATTTTACATACAAAGTTTGACCATATATCATATATGGTTAAATAATGAGTCATTTTGGATCCTTATGGGATTATGAAAACATAGTTACAATTTATTCTTTTCAAAAATTTCATTTCTGTCCTTTCCCTAACATATAAAAAAGAACCCAGACTCCTCTCCAACTCACACTTCAGAAGACCTTTGGTGAGATCAATCCATCCCTAAATCCATTCCACTCATACCTCCACAATAACTTTAGTACCTGGTTTTATTATAAATCCATTATAGTAATGATTTATATATAAACCTTAATAGGATACATAGAAAAAAATTAGTTCTTAACAACGAATTTTCCTGGATTTGTTCATTTACCTACTTTATATAAAGACCTAGACTTAAACATTACATAATATAGTTAATTATACCTAAATTATCTTCCATAAATTACCAAATATCTTTTATGTATATAGTTTTAGATAATTTTGTTATAAAATCATAGATAGAAAATCATATATTACAATGTAGACACTTATACTCAATATCTATTTTTTGGACAATAATAAACATTAAAAAAAGATTTATTTCCATAATAAAACTTCTAAACAATAAAAATGAATTAATCTCATAATTTACCCGTAAAAAACCTGTGAAAAACATTTTAAAATATGGGATGGTAAAACAATTCTCAGTAAAGAACATTAAAGAATTAAAGAAACCATTAGTCAGTGAATGAAAACATTTTCACAATGTTATAAATGTTTCGCATAAAAAATATTCCCTTCACCATACCTTATGAAATCATAAGATTATTGAAAAATAATGTAATGAATACATAAATAATAAAAGGTAAATTATTTTATCAAGTTTCATATAACTCTTACATATAATGTATCTCTCCAAACTATACATGAAGTAACCATCATGGTTATACTTGGAATAACCATTGTAGTATATTCTTATAATCCCTTAGGAGACAAAAAGCTAATTAACTCTATCACTTTTCCCAATGCATTGGAGAGCTATAATGGGATCAAACACCAAAAGTTTATTATAAAACTAATCATCAACATTTAAATTACCAAGAACCATAACATGATCATAACCCAAAATCATGCATAAAAGAATCATTCTTGAGTAAAATAAGTTTTTTCCTTTTTGAAATCACTTTTTATTTCAAATATAAAATACACTTATAAATTAATTTTTTTTTGTTGAAAATAAACATGTAATAGAAAATATAATCAATAGGGTTACATGAAATTAGGTAAATATACTTATAATGTATAAGTAATAAAACTTCTTTAATAAAATGATTTGTAACATGAAAATAGACTTTTAAAAAACAATTTCCACTACAAATATCATCTCATTGATGTTAGAATTAATAAAATGAATAGAATATGTTTATACCATTTAATGAAACATAACACAAAATAATATAATAAAAATTTATTTCCCAAATAATCTTATCATTATATAATCAATGAAGTAGAGTTCTAACCTAAAGAATGAAAAAATGGGTTGAGATTCCACTTACCTTTTTTCTAAAAGTGTTCTTCAATTGTATATAACATCCTTGATAATGAAATTATATTCATTAATTACTTAATTAAGTACCATTTTCACATATATTTAATTCATTAGAATTTTATTATGTTCATTTATGGCTATTTTGATGAATTATTAATATCAAAATCATTATTACAGGAGTGTTCGTTTCATAGATTTATGGTCGGTTCCCATGAGTATAATTATGGGATTTCTTGTCAACTGGAAGAAAAACTCATGATGTGGAAATAAAAGGTATTAATATGTTTCCATAAATTTTATAATCCCATATATCATTTTTTTATATGAGGATGCTATATTAGATAAAATAATAATGATAAATTTTTGGTTTGTTTTGGGCGGCATTTCTGACCATTACAATCTAGATCCATTTTATTTAGTATTATGTTCATAAATTAGTTCCAAAACATTAAACAAGTTAAAATTTACATATTCAAATCTTTTGTAACCAAAATAATTGTTTTATGACCTATATTTAATGTATTTAAGAAAAATGAAAAATCATTATCCACAAAGGTGGTGAATTTACACATCATGAATACTTTTTTCATTTTTTAGATTATGAGAAGAAGTAAAGCGTAACACCCAGAGATTTTATGAGATATATTTTTGTTTTTATTTATTATGTTATACGCAACAACAAAGTAATCTTTCACTACACACAACACTGTCTTGGCTTCCGTTACAGGAAAGAGAAACCTTCCTCGATAGCTTGCGTAGTACGCAATACCGAGTTTCACTAAACAACGATATGTTATTAAAATATTATATAAACTAACCGTTATGAATAGTAATACCCACTATTTTAAATTTTATATTTCAAAATGGACTTCATTTTTAGATTCATAATATTGAAATTATCCTAGGGTGAATTTTTGGTATTTTTCTGAAAACTTTAAATTTTTGATGAATAGTGAAAAACACTGAGTTACAGTTTAAAACTGAATTTTTATTTAAATAATAATTTATTTTATTTAAATTTATTTTAGGTCAAAATAGATACATAATACCTATATAAGTTCAATTTAATTCATTGGAGTCAATTTATAATAATTTTAGATATATTTAAATTTTATTGAATTTTTTACCGTCTTATACCCACCTCCTAGGAGAATTTGCAAATTTACATAAAAATTAATTTTACCGCTTCTGTGAGTTGAATTTAGAAAATCCGAGAAACACGGTTAATATCAATGAGTAAAATTTGGTTCAATAAGATAAAAGTAATTTTTGGTGAATAGTAACTTTTTAATTTTACTTACCACGGTTAAAAGTAAATTGGGTAATTAAGGGTAAAAATGATATTATTATTACCCCAAAACATGTATTAATTCTAATGAATAAGTGTAATTCGACCAAAAAAACCTTAGTAATAAAATCTGACCATTTAGGTCCACTTGGATTCGATTAGGACATTTATTATTATTTAATTCAAAGAAGAGTTAAAAGAATTAAAATCAAAGTTTAATAAGTAAAACATTTTTAATATAGGGTTATACATAAGATAAATTCGACTATAAATATTCATTAGAAATATAAAAAGATTTAATACAAAATGGTATTTTATTTATAATTTTTAGACATTAAATAATTTTATTTATTTATGACACAATGATAATGCAATAATTACCTTATTAATGAAATATTAACATAATTGATATTATAGATACCCAAATAAATTTAATTTGAGACTTTTTATGAATTAATATAATTTTATAGGTTAATATAAGATATTAGGGTTGGTTAGATTAATTTTTTTTAAGAAATAATTCTGTTATGAATTTAGAAAAAACAAAATATCAAATATTGTCAAAATTGACATAAAAGAGTTTTTAAACAAATATTAAATTATTAATTGATATTATATTCATAAAAATATAAGTTTTGGAAAAAATAATTATATAATAATATATATGATAGTAATGAACCAATTTGGGTTTGTTTGGCAGTTTATAGTAAGTTGATTAACCATATAGTGTAATAATACAAGAAGACACGGTAAAAGTTAAATTATTTAACTTAAAGTTAAATCTAAATGATAAGGTTAAAATGGTAACCTAAACTTGTCTAAAACTAATTGGTTGAGAGTATTTAGACCCATCCCCACCCTAGCCTCTAAATAAGTCACTTTGGATCCATTATAATCCGAATATGAATTTATTATAAAATAATATTTTATGTTTTTTCTAAGGTGCCCCTCGCCCCTCTTATAAAAGGGAACTCCCCTTCTCCCTAATTGACACCACCAAAGCCATTTGTATCGGCCAAACCCTACCCAAATACCCTCTAAACTGTCCTACCTTTATTTGAGAGGAATTACTTTAGTCATAAAGCCAACCTATTGACCCCTTTTGATCAAATCAAAAGGAAGAACCCAAAGAAGAGGTAAATATCTCACCACCTAATTCAAGTTCCTTTCTTCTTCCACTTACTCATTCTTTGTTGTTTCCATTCTAAAATAATAAATCCAGTATATTCTATATACTGTCATGTTTTTATAAATGGTACAACCATATTAGTTATTTTATCCATCCTATGAATGGAAAATTCACCACACATGCGTACGTATGGCTTACTGTCTCCACGTCGTGGTGTAATTTGTTATTCAAACATTTCATCATTTGGATTAGTATGATAATGAGTGTAAAAGATATAAATAATAAATATAAAATTATTATGATTATTTATATATTATATAATAACCAATTATATCCTATTTTAATATAAAAATAATTATATCATCGCTCGTGCGAACATACGACCTACCATCTCCACAATGTGATGCGACTGATTCTACATGATATTCATTGAATAATGATTCTATAAATGAATTTAATTAATAAATATGATATATATTACACTAATACAATTCTTTAAATGAGTTAATTATAACCTAAAAATAGGAATAAGAATTTATTTTACAAAACATGCATACGAACATAAAGCGATGAACACCCAAATAACAAGTAGCAATGAAATATTACAATTATGAAGATAAGAATATGACCATATATGATATCATAACAATGAATATGATTTTTTAATAAGTAAATGAAATTATTTAAATCATTATATAAGAGGTTTGGATATGTATGAAGCATATCGGACCTAAGGTAATGGAAAATCTCACAATCTCATTTTTATCTGAGATTGTTTATACTTCAGAATTTACTGGGGCATATTTATCATCCACATCCATGTTTCCTCAATATGTAATATTATTTCTCTCCTCCTACAATTTTTTAAATCCAAGTTTACCTATTATTGAATTTTCATTAAAAATTATGAATGGAATCTTTTTTCGTTTTCAGTACGAGATACTTTTTGACTTTTTTGGACAAAGTACGAGAAGAATGTTTTTTTAACTTGTACGACATGAATGGATTTCTATGATTTTATAGAAAATTATTTCCATGAAGCTTACTTTACTTGTTTTCATGTTTATTTTTAATTAACTTTTTTTTGTTTAAAATTGTATGACATGTTAAGAAAGGAAAAATGTTTTGAAGTAGAAAGGATATTTTCCTCAAGAATGGAGTTCAAGTGTTTTATCAAAATTATTTTCCATCTGAGATAATATAGGGTTATGTTTCAATCCCTATTTTTACATTGATTTGATTATGTTGTGGTGGAATTATTTTTATGAAAGTCTTTTTATCTTATATGGTTTATGTTATGTTGTCATGATGTTTAAGAATCCCATTTCTATTACATGGGTTATACTACGATATATGATTTATGATTTTGTAGCACAAATAAGAATGGTTTCATTATGAGATGGGTGATACCTATATCTCCCGAAAATGTATTGGGTAAAGATTTATATCTCATGAGATAGACATGGCCAGAACGACATGTTAATCTAGTTCAGTGATACGAGACTGAAATGAAGAGTGAACTCGGTTCAGAAATGGACTTTGTCCACTATGATAGTCTTGGAAATGAGTCTTGACTAATAAGAAATGATTTTCTATGATTATGTGTGTATGACACAAAGTTTCATGTTTTATGTTATGATTATTGGGATTACATTTCACTAATATGATTTATCTCTTGTTATGATATTATGATCTCTTTTGCAGGTTAAGATTTTCAAAATGTTAGGTTCTTATGAATATGATATGATTGATATTTCATTTGTTTACCTTACTGAGCATTTGAGCTCAACCATTTTTATGTTTTATTTTCCCCATGTCAGGAATAAGGGTATTAAGTAGGATATTCCAAATGGGACTCTATATATGATGAAATAAACTGGAGACAAAATATATTCTTTTTGAACCAGTTGTTTATGTTTCCCAGTTTCTAAAGACACTATACCTATACGGTCCTTTGATGTTTTTGTAATATTTTTTAATAAGTATGATTCAATTTTGAAGTAATAAAAATGTAAGTAAAGTATGGTTCATTATAATTGGTATCAGAGGAAAGGTATAGTCAACCTTTGGAAACTAAGATGTGAAAGCCTTAGTAAGAACCCTAAGGATATGTCTAAGCATAGAACACAATATTAGTGTTTTAGAAATGGACATGAATAACCTATGATAAGTCCTTAAGTGTGAAATTTTATTTTTGATTATGTGGTTTTCCTATTATGATTAGTGTTTCTCACACCATGCTTATTGGTTTTAGTCAATGGCTAGATCCCAAAGGAACCGTGTCAATGCTGAATGCGACGGGAAATGCAATGATTGTCCGCATGAGAAACCAAACCTTATGGGAGATGGAATGAAAAATCATGTAGCCATGCTCACACAACTTTCTCAAGCTATGAATCATGCAGGACTTCCAAACGAGCAAAGGAAGGAGAAACATTCTGTTGAATCCTTCATGAGGCAGTGTCCACCCTCATTCAGCGGGTCTACTGATCCATTAGTGGTTGAACAATGGATTAGTACCACTGAAATGATATTTTCAATTCTAAAATGTTCTAAACATGATTAAGTCATCTTAGCAGTATATCGTTTGGAAGGTGAAGCTGATAAATGGTGGAATCTTATCAAGAATACGAGGAAAAGAGATGAAATTGAGTCCATGGAATGGGATGAGTTCAAGAACTTATTTTTCAATAAGTACTTCCCTCGTATTCTTAGAAAAAAAGATGGAGAAGGAGTTTCTTGAACTAAAGAAAAAGGATGATGAATCTGTTGGAACGTATGAAGAAAATTTTACAAGACGTGTAAGGTATTCTTCCTGAATTATTATCCAACCTGAGAGTAAGATCGATCGATTCTTTAGTGGCTTAAAACCAAGTCTTTGAAGGGAGTTATCCATAAGGGACTTCAATAGCTACTAGGAAACTGTTCGATGTGTTCTCAAGGTTGAGATGGAGATTGGAGTAACCCGTCAGTCATATGGTTTTGATAAGAAGAGGAAAATGGAATTCAAAGGGAAATATAAAGGCCACACTGAAAAGAAGACGAGTTTTCCCTTATTATAAAAATGTGGAAAGAAACATGGAGGTAATTGTCTTAACGGGACAATTCAATGTTTCAAATGTGAAAAAGAAGGTCATCGGGCATTTGAAAGCCACAATAATGGGAAAAATATTTCTACTGTTGCGAACAAAGAAAAGGCTATACAGAATGCACCTCCTACACTTCAATATTACAAGTTCATGGAAATGGGTAATTATTCTAATCAATGCCCTAATCCAAGGGTTTTTCATGATGATTAATGTCAACAAACTCTTAAGGCCAAAGACAAAGGAAAGTCACATGAAATTTCTATCGGCGATGTGGAGTACGGTAATGAAGTGGTGAAATGTACACTTACCATCCACTCTAAAGTAGAAAATGATTTATTTGGTTATGGATCCACCCACTCTTTTATTTTTGAAGAATTTTCCAAGGGTATCGCCGTACTACCTCAACAATTAGTTGTTGAGTTAACTGTGACAACTCCTAATGGCACAACGATTGCATCAAAAGTGTATAAATCTTCTCCAAATGACGTTTGTGGGAAAGTGATTCCTGGAAATCTTGTGATCATTCCTATAGTGTAATTTGATGTGATTCTTGCCATGGATTGGCTTTCCTCATATGGATCTCATATCGATTTCCAAAGAAGGGAAGTCACATTTCATATTCCCGATTAATCTATGATCATCTATCGATGCAGGGATTAATATAACCTTCTAGTGGAAATTTCATCCTTCTTATGGGTCTTGATTCCAAAAAATGAAGATTATTTATCTCAAATGGTTGGAGAGAAACTCACTATTAAGAATATACCCACTGTACGAGATTTTGATGATGTCTTTCTGGAGGAATTTTCAGGTCTCCCACCAAATCGTGAAGTTGAGTTTTCAATAGAACACATACTAGGTTCTATGCCTATTTCAAAGACACCATATAGGATGGACGCAATTGAGTTGCAGTGTCACGAACCAACCCAAGTCGAACCTGAACCGTTCACCCAAGCCGGTCCGCGACATGGACCGATAGGCGTTCCCGATCCTCCCGGGCTGGCGACAAGTGCCAGGGCATCAACAGAGGCGGTTGGAATGATTTCACGCAATTAAAATAAATAGATAAAGCAACAGAAATAAAACAGAGTAGTGAAAAATAAATAAACAAAGTAAAGTAACTACACAGGAACAAAAGAAAAAGAAACTAACCAAAAGAGACAACCACTATCTCCGTGTGACCTTGCGGGTCACTCTCCAACTCACGACCAAACGTCGCCCAAAGCGAACGCACCCAAGCTGTAGCTTGCACGAACACTAAAAACAGAACATAACTATAGGCGTGGGTATTAAAACTCAGCAGGCTAGCCTGTTATCTATTCCCAATGCACTTCCTTTAAATAAATAAATTTACTAATTTTAGGTTGAAACTAAATTATATAAAATATTAGTTTCCACACACACTTTCATTTCTAAAACAAGTATCAGTCCATTGCCCTTTTTAATTTCAAAACAAGTTTTATGTTTGAAAGGAACATGTGCATTTATTTTTAAAACATTTTCTGAGAACCATTTAGAAAACCAAGCTTCAATTATTATCCAAAAAGGAGAAACCACACATAACATGCAACACACACCAAGGGCAATGGAAAAAGTGGCACACAGGGGCCAGCAACCGAACTAGACCTCTCAATCGTCTACCACATACAAATAAACACTAAAGGAACATGGGCTGAACCTAGAATATCATGAACAATACAGAACGTACTATACATGTTACTCATCTTGAAGGCATGCCCTAACTCGATGACGTCATAATGACCTAATGATCAGAATATCCCTACATGCCCTAACTGAGGGGCCCAATACCCATAGTAGCAATAACATAGTATTCCCATGATATGTGGCCACTAGCCAGTGCTTAATCTAAACTAATGCAGCAATCGTTCTCAGAAGATTCACTCACTATGCCAGGTTCCTATGTCAACACATATAATAAAAAGGGGTGCGTTCACAATGAAAATCAATCAGTCATGATCAACAAATATCAGACACAAATCCCGCAATCAACGAACACCAAGGATCACCCCTGAGTAACCCCAAAGTGAGTTTTTCAAAAATAATTTATTTTATTAAAGTGCCAAATGGGCCTTCACCAACATTAATGAAAAACATCATTTCTTAAGAAAACCCAAAACACTTATTCAGAAGAAATCATTTATCATTTAAACCAAAACTACATTTTAAATCCATGAATTATGTTTAAAATCCAAACGGTAATTCTTTCACTACTGGTTGTCCGTTCATCAAGAAAATATTCCATGAATCGTGTATAAAATAAACATCTATTTTTACACCAAATAATCATATAAAATTAATTATCTTATATTATTTCCAATTTATTAAAATTAATAAAACATAAAGTAATTAATAAATTATAAATTTAAAGGTGAGCGCAGTGGGTGACCTACCTCGAGACCGAGATGAAATGGAAGACGCATGTCCGACACCACACAGTGAGGTCCAGTGTACTGTAAAAAAACACTAAGAACTCAAAAAAAACAAAAACCCCAATTAAAGTATGTGAAACCAAGTGGCAGGAAGAAACCCTCACCTCGAAATTGATGCGCGATGATGACGCAAACTCAGAAACAAAGCGCGGTGATGGAACTCACTCAGAAACGCCCCGCGTGGGTCCTAGAAATTCAAACCGACCCAAATAAAATTTAATTAATAAAAATTCTAATCAAACCAAGGTAAATATATATATATATATATATATATATCAAATAAAAATATAAAATATAGAATAAAATAAATAGTTACCAATGTGGGGTTCGCGAGTGGAAAAAGACCACCAGAAGGCGTCACGTCGGAACACCGAAAGGCGTCCACGTGGCAGGACGCAGTCCAACCAGGGGGTGCGGTGAGGGCCGCCCGAAAGTGGTGATACGAGGTAGCCGATGGGAAGGGTTCGAGTGCACCGGGCAACGGTGGGAGCCGTGGCCGAGTAGGGGTCCTACGGCAAGGAGAACAAGAGTTCGGGGTGGCCGCTGCTATGTACAGGAGCAGGAGAGGGTGCAGGGGGTGGCCAGAGGGACTGCTGTGTAGTGGCGGACATTAGAGGAGATGAGATCGGGGTAGTAGGAGGGTGGTACAGGGTCCCGGAAAGGGAGGCAGTGAGGTCGGGACACGGGCGAGGTAGTGAAGTCAGACATGGAGGAAGGGGCCGGATCATGGCAGGGGGCTGCGGAGGGCGAGCAGGAGTGCATGATAAGGGGTACAAGAAGGAGGACTGGCGGGTCGTGGGCGAGCAAGCTGCCTGATGGTGGCGCGGCATGAAGAGGCCAGACAAGGTGGTCGGTAGAGGCTGGGCGAAGGCTTGGATCGCGATCTGCAGGAGGTGGATCACTTAGGGAGGGGTGCATCGCTGCTAGAAGGGGAAGCTAAGGGGAGTCCTAGACGAACACAGAGGGCAGGCAGAGGGATCGGGTGAGACTGACTGGGGCGTGATAGATCTAGGGTTGAGGGCAGAACAACACAATACGGAGGGCCTATGGGTGTCACAACCCATCAGAGGCGCACCAATAGGGAAAACCGGGGGGGGGTACACTGTAAGGGGAGCAGGAGGGAGCACCAGATAAGGAGGCTAGGCAGTCCGTAGGGAGGGCGGAGGTGCAGCGCGACCGAGCCGTGAGGAGACAGGAGCATCGTACCAGGGGGGAAGTGCTGGGCAGGCCAATGGTAGAGGATGCACGGACTGCAGGAGAGGCGATGGGCAACGGCAGGCTAGGATGCGGGGAGAGGCGGTGCGGCAAGTGCGGCGTGCAAAAGAAAAAAAGAGAGAAGAGAGTCAGGGGAGCGGGTCGCGCGCAAGACAGGGGGGACAACACCGCGTGGAAGAGGAAAAGAGAGAAGAAAAAAAAGAAAAGAGAAGGATGAGGAAGAAATAGAAAGAATGAATGAAAAATAAAAATAAAAATAAAATAAAAGTAATTGATAATAATAATAATAATAATAATAATAATAATAATAACAATGTTATAAATTAACATTTTATAAAATTCTTTTTAATTTAATTTATTCTTCTAATTTTATTAATTATCTAAACAGTTGAGAAACCATGCACCCACCATGTCCGAATGCACGTTCGCTTCTAGCAGTGCGGTGACCGTGCACCCACCCGGACCGAATGTGCGGGGACCGCTAGTAGTACGGTGACTGCGCACTGGCCCAAGACCCACTAAAAACATCAAAGCTTCAAAAATTCAAACACGGACCCAAATATGTCCAAAGATTCCAGACCGAGAAAAGAATAAAACAACAGGCGTTCGTGGTCGGGGTGTGACAATTCTCCCCACCACAGACACTTTCTACCCTCATAAAGTCACAAAGCCAACAGTTGACACAACATGAGTTCATTCCCAGAAACAATCATAGAGAACAGAGAGATTCAGGGTAACCATTCCCAAGAAACATCACACCCGACCAATTCATGGAAACCCACTGCCCGAGATTGAGGGGAGAACATGAGAGTGTTCTCCCCACCATAAGAATTTACTAATATAAAAACTCTTGAAACACGAAAAAACCACCCGGGGGGGGGACATGGGAACTCCCAAACATAACTCATTCATCTTCCCCACATGTACCGAACAACACACCTGATACTTGATGAAAATCTTGTTACGGAGCAATCTAACAACTTGTGGATGAGAAATTAACTCAACACCTCCCATAAACTCCTTGAAACAAACATTCCCCTATCGAACACAGCTAGGACCAACTCAAAATCAGAATAGGTCCATTTATTCACGGGCCCAGACCATTCAAAGAGACCAAACAACTTAAGAACCACACTGAGAGCAGATAAGACCGCTTGGATTGTGGGGGAACGAACTCATCATGCCACCACAACAAGGATGAGCTTGAGACAACGATGAGAATAGAATAAGGGAAGTTTTGGATATTTACATTCCAAAGCTAAAGACATTATCTGGACCAAGTTTCTACACACCCTCGGAAACTCCTGACTTTGCGCGAGCTTCACCCCGAGACCTGTGGCTGGGGCCCTGATAGCTGAAGCCTCTCCTGCCTCACAGTTAGGAATTTTCATCTTCTGGTTTCTAACTCCTTCCATTCGATGATTCCAACAACCACGATGGTCATACATTTTCAAAGGGATGCAAAATGACAACTTAGAATGTCCGGATAGGCCATACTAGTGGTGCACAAGAGAGCTGTCCGACAAACTAGGAGCCGGTACCGATGAGGATAGTTTCTTGGAGACAGGTTCTACCGGCCCACACTCATTTCCAAATGGGGAACCTTCGTAGAATTAGACCACCATTAATCACACCCAAAACTCTAACAACGATGAGACATTTCATCTTTACTAGTCCAGAACTGAACCCTAAAATAACCCTAGGGCGATATGAACCTTAACTATCCTGGGAGTTCCCAACATCACGAAGACTCACTATCTTTCTGAACAATACAACTAACTCTAAAAGACTTTGATTACCTCGAAAAGAAAGCAACACACAAAAAGAACTGAGAACTGAGCGTAACTCATTGACAAATTTTGGAGGATTTCTGGGTGGCATACTCATGACAACATGAAAAACTCCATTAAAATAGAAATCAAGCCAAAAATCAATCAAGGAAACAACACAAGCCAAGGGAAATAGGCCCATAAGCCAAACATATACAACACAATGAGAAATCACTTTTCCAAAACCGATATTTCTTTGCAATTTTAAAAACTCACCTACGACACTTTATGAACCATCACTTGGGCGTTTATTCAATCCCGATCACATCACCTATGAAAAAGTGCCCCCATGCACTTACATACATACCCACGCATGTGTGACCCTCCATAAGGAGTGACAAGGTTCAAACACTTATTTTTCTTACCAAATCCAAACCCATACCAAGTTTTCCAAACTGATACACCTTCTCCTTAAAAACCCACTTTAGTAATTTCAAAAAAACAATTTGGAAGAAACACTTTTCCATTTAAAAACCAACTTCACTTTTAATGCACGCTCAAATCAATTGAGACTAAAACAAAACACAAGAAGTAATAACCCAATGGAATGAGGAACTGGTGCATATGTCTGACCCAACAACATGGTGGTGAGCCAAGCACCAAGTAAGGCATAACACTAAGAGGACCTTAAACCGGGCACTTGGACTCTACATGGGTCACCACCCCATGTGATGCCACAAAGTGAATCGATTCACCTCCATTGTTATCCTTCAACCCGAAACGACCAAGGACAAGTGACTCAAATCCTAGACTAACCCTGGTAACTCAGGTCTCGTCACAAGCGGTGGTGATCAGGCACCAACCCGTAACCTACCTCCTGAGCCCCGACAATCCAAATCTTCATCTAATGGACATCCCAAATAACAAAGGGTACTCTAAAAAGCATGGTCCGCAAATGGCCGACCTCCTTTGATACCATTTTTTCATGAACCAACCCGGGTCGACACTGAACCAGTCACCCGAGCCGGTCCGCGACATGGCCTAAGAGGCATTTCCGATCATCTCGAGATGGCGACAAGCGCCATGGCATCAACAGAGGTGGTGGGAACGATTTCACCCCAGTTAAAATAAATAGATAAATCAGGAAAAATAAAACAGAGTAGAGAAAAATAAATAAACAAAGTAAAGTAACTAAACAAGAACAAAATAAAAAGAAACTAATCGAAAGAGACAACCACTATCTCCATGTGACCTCACGGGTCACTCTCCAACTCATGACCAAATGTCACTCAAAGCTAACACACCCAAGATGTAGCCTATACAAACACTAAAAACAGAAAAGAACTATAGGCGTGAGTATTAAAACTCAGTAGGCTAGCCCAATATCTATTCCCAATACACTGCCTTTAAATAAATAAATTTACTATTTTCAGGTTTGAACTAAATTATATAAAATATTAGTTTCGACACACACTTTCATTTTTAAAACAAGTATTAGTCCACTGACATTTTTAATTTAAAAACAAGTTTAATGTTTGAAAGGAACATGTGAATTTATTTTTAAAACATTTTTTGCGAACCATTTAGAAAACCAAGATTCAGTTATTAGACATAAAGGAGAAACCACACATAACACGCAACACACACCAAGGGCAATGGAAAAAGTGGAACACAGGTGCCAAAAACCAAACTAGACCTCTCAATCATCCGCCACATACAAATAAACACTGAAGGAACATGGGTTGAACCTATGAGATCATGAAAAATCCAAAACATACTATACATGTGACTAATCTTGAAGGCATGCCCTAACTCGATGACATCATAATGCCCTAATGCTCGGCATAGCCCTACATGCCCTAACCGAGGGGCCCAATACCCATAGTAGCAATAACTTAGTATTCACCTACAATGGGGCCACTAGCCAGTGTGTAATCTAAACTAATGCAGTAATCGTTCTTAGAAAATTCACTCACTATGCCAGGTTCCCATGTCAAGACATATAATAAAAAGGGGTGCGTTCATAATGAAAATGAATCAGTCATGATCAACAAATATCAGACAAAAATCACACAATCAACGCACACCAAGGATCACCCCTGAGTAACCTGAAAGTGAGTTTTTCAAAAATTATTTATTTTATAAAAGTGTCAAATGGGCCTTCACCAACTTTAAAGAAAAAAATCATTTCTCAAGAAAACCCAAAACACTTATTCAGAAGAAATCATTTATCATTTAAACCAAAACTACATTTTAAATTCTGTGAATTATGTTTAAAATCCAAATAGGCATTCTTTCACTACTAGGTGTCCGTTCGTCAAGAAAATATTCCAAGTGTCCTGTATAAAATAAACGGCTCTTTTTACACCAAATAATCATATAAAAATTAATTATCTTATATTATTTCCAATTTATTAAAATTAATAAAACCTCAAGTAATTAATAAATTCAAAATTTAAAGGTGAGTGCAGTGAGGGACCTACCTCAAGACCGAGATGAAATGGAAGACGCACGTCCGACACCACACAGTAAGGTCCAGCGTATTGTAAACAAAACACTAAGAACTCAAAACAAAAACAAAACCATAATTAAAGTATGCGAAACCAAGTGGCGGGATGAAACCCTCACCTTGAAAACGAAGCGCGACGACGACGCAAAATCAGAATCAAAGAGTGGTGATGGTTCTCACTCGGAAACGCCCCGCACAGGTCCTAGAAAGTCAAACTGACCCAAATAAAATTTAATTAATAAAAATTCTAATCAAACCAGGGTAAATATATATATATATATACCAAATAAAAATATCAAATGGAGCATAAAATAAATAGTTACCAACGGGGGGTCACAACTGGAAAAAGACCACCGGAGGGCATCGCGATGGAATAACGGAAGGAATCCGCGCGACTGGATGCGGTCCGACCAGAGAGTGTGATGAGGGCCGCCCGACAGTGGCGATGCGAGGCAGCCGATGGGCAGGGTGCGAGTGCACTGGGCAGCGGTGGGCAGCGGCGATAGCATGGGCCGAGCAGGGGTCCTACGGCAAGGAGAACAAGAGTTTGGGGTGGCCCCTGCTGTGTACGGGAGTAGGAGAGGGTGCAGGGGGCGGCCAGAGGGGATACTGTGTGGAAGCAAACATCATAGGAGCTGGGATCGGGCTAGCAGGAGGGTGGCATGGGGTCTCGGATTGGGAGGTAGTGAAGTCAATATGCGGGCGAGGTAGCGAAGGCAGACAGGGAGGAAGGGGCCGGATCATGGCAGGGGGCTGCGGAGGGAGAGCAGGAGCACATGTTCTGGGGTTCAAGCCGGAGGACTGGTGGGTGGTGGGTGAGAAGGCTGGCTGATGGTGGTGCGGCAGGCAGAGGCCGGGAAAGGTGGCTGGCGGAGGCCGGGCGGAGGCTTGGATTGTGATATGCAGGAAGCAGAAAACTAAGGGTGGGGTGTAGTGCCACTGGAAGGGGAATCCGAGGGGAGTCCCGGAAAAATGCAGAGGGCTGGTGGAGGGCTCAGGAGAGACCGACTGGGGCACGCTGAAGCTGGGGTCGAGGGAAGATCAGCGCAAGATGGAGGGCATGGGGGTGCCACAACCCGTCGGAGGCGCAGAAACAAGGAAAACTGGTGGGTGTGCATTGCAAGGGGAGAAGGAGGGAGCACTAGACAAGGAGGCTTAGTAGTCTGTTGGGAGGGCGGAGGTGCAGCGCAGCCGGGCCATGAGGAGACAGGAGCCGCATGCCCGGGGGGCAGTGCAGGGCATGCCAAAGGCAAAGGATGTGCGGACTACATGAGAGGGGTTGGGCGACATTAGGGTATGACATGAGGAGAAGAAGTGCTGCAAGTGCGGCGTACAAAATAAAAAAAGAGAAGTGAGGCAGGGGAGCGGGTCGCGCGCAGGATAGGGGGGACAACACTGCATGGAAGAGCAAAAGAGAGAAGAAAAAAAGAAAAGAGAAGAAGAAAGAGGAAGAAAGAGAAAGAAATAATGAAAAATAAAAATAAAAATAAAAATAAAAATAAAAGTAAATAAAAATAAAAGTAAATAATAATAATAATAATAATAACAATGTTGTAAATTAACATTTTACAAAATTATTTTTAATTTAATTTATTCTTATAATTTTATTAATTATCTAAACGGTTGAGAAACTGCGCACCCACCACGTTCGAATGCACTTTCACTACTAGCAGTGCTCTGACCGCACACCCACCCGGACCGAATGCTCGTTGACCAATAGCAGTGCGGTGACTGCGCACTGGACCGATATGCACTGAAAACATCAAATCTTCAAAAATTCAAACTCAGACCCAACTCTATCCAAAGAAGCAAGACTGAGAAAATAATAAAACAACAGGTGTCTATGGTTGGGGTGTGACATGTAGGAATTGAAGAGAAACTCCAAGAGAATCTTGATACGGGATTCATACGCCGTAGTGCATCACCATGTGGAGCACCTATTCTGTTTTTTAAGAAAAAAGATGGATCAATGAGACTCTTTATTGATTATCGAGAACCTAACAAGATCACCATCAAGAACAAATATCCTCTATCATGCATTGATGACTTATTTGATCAACTATGTAGAGCTCAATACTTTTCCAAGATTGATCTTCATTCAGGGTATCATCAATTAAGGGTCAAAAAGGAGGATATACCAAAGACAGCTTTCTGGACAAGGTATGGACACTAAGAATTTATAGTGATGCCATTTGGTCTTACTAATGCCCCAGCTATCTTCATGGATCTAATGAATATAGTTTTTAGAGACTATCTTGATAAGTTTTTGGTAGTCTTTATAGACGATATTCTTGTCTATTCAAAGATAAAGGAAGAACATGAAGTTCACGTGAGAACTATATTGAAGACCCTCAGAAAAAAGAAGCTTTATGACAAATTTACCAAGTGTGAATTTTGGCTTCAAAAAGATTCATTTTTGGGTCACATAATCTCAAAAGAGGGGATATCTGTGGATCCAGAAAAAACAGAGTTTATCGATAGATGGTCAAGACCAACAATAGTAACTGAGATCCGATGTTTTCTTGGTTTGGCTGGATATTATCGACATTTTGCCAAATATTTTTCACGATTATCTAATCCACTCACCAGGTTGAATCGAAAAGGAGTTAAGTTCGTTTGGATAGAGGAGTGTGAAGAGAATTTCAAGGAGTTAAAAAGAAGGTTATCCAGTGCACCTGTGTTGACACTACCTTATAGTGGAGAAAGGTTTGTGATCTACAATGATGCATCCAAGAAGAGATTAGGGTGTGTTATCATGAAAAATGATATGGTGATAGCTTATGCCTCACTACCGTTAAAAATCCATGAGCAAAATTACCCAACTCATGATTTGTAATTAAATGCGGTAATATTTGCATTAAAGATTTGGAGGCATTATCTTTATGCGAAAAGGTGTGATATTTATACTGATCATAAAAGTTTAAAGTATATTTTCACAAAAAATGGCTGAATATGCACCAAATAAGATGGTTGGAGATGATTAAGGATTATGACCGCTCAATTCATTACCACCCTGGGAAAGCATACAAGGTGGCATACACATTAAGTCGACAAGACCATGCTAGCTTATCCATGATAAGGATCACAAAAGATCCAATATTTTTGGATTTACAAAGGATGGATCTTGGAATTATAATGTAAGGGGAAAATCTTATCTTTCTCAAATGAATGTTCCACCATATATACATGTGAAGATTAAAGAGGCACAGAAAGAAGATGTAGATTTACAAAAAAAGGTGAGAAATGTTCCTGGATCCACATTGATTGTGATGAAATATTAAGGTTCAGGAATCGGGTTTGTGTTCCTCCCATCCCAGAATTAAAGAAGGAAATATTGGATGAAGCTCATAGTTCTTCATTATCTATTCACCCTGGAAGCACGAAGATGTATAGGGTCCTGAAGGAGTACTTCTGGTGGGATGACATGAAAAGAGATATTGCTGAATATATCTCTCGATGCTTGGTTTGTCAGCAAGTTAAAGCTGAGAGACAGAAGTCTAAGGGGATGTTACAACCATTACCCATACCAGAATGAAAATGGGAAAACATCACCATGGACTTTGTCACTGGACTTCCTAAAACGTCCAAAAGAAATAATGCTATATGGGTTATAGTTTATCGTCTTACGAAGTCGGCACACTTCATTACTATTAGAGAAGATTTCTCTCTTGATCAGCTTTCTAGGATATATGTGAAGGAAGTGGTAAGATTTCATGGAGTCCACCATTCCATTATATCTGATCGGAATCTGAGGTTTACCTCGAAGTTTTGGTGAAGTCTTCAGAATACTCTAGATACAGATTTGAGTTTCAGCACTGCTTATCATCCTCAGACCGACGGTCAGTCTGAGAGGACAATTCAAACTCGAGAAGACATGTTGAGAGCTTGGTCTATGAATTTCAAGGGTAGTTGGGATCAACACCTAACTTTGGTAGAATTTTATTATAATAATTGCTTTCACTACATTATTCAGATGGCTCCTTATGAAGCTCTCTATGGAAAGAAATGCAGAACTCCAACTTGCTGGGATGAAGCTGGGGAAAGAAATCTATTAGGACATGATCTTGTTGATGAGATGGAAGAAAAGGTATGATCTATTCAACAACACATAAGAGAAGCCCAGAGTCAACAAAAAAGTTATGCCGAAAACCGATGAAAAGACCTAGAGTTTGAAGTGGGTGATAAAGTGTTCTTACGAATATCTCCTTGGAAGAGAGTACTGATATTTGGAAAGAAGGGCAAGCTGAGAACAAGGTATATTGGTCCTTTTAAGATACTGCATTGTGTTGGGAAGGTAGCTTACTGATTGGCACATCCACCGAATCACTCTCAAGTTCATGATGTGTTCCATGTATCTCTCCTGAGAATGTACATACATGATCCTTCACATGTACTAAGCTCAGAAGTTGTACTACTGGAGAAAGATTTTTCTTATGAATAACAGCCGATAGAGAGTCTAGATTATAGCGAAAAAGTTATACGAAATAAGACCACTCACTTGGTTAAAGTTTTATGGAGGAACCACCAATTAGAAGAAGCTACATGGGAACTTGAGGATATGATGAGGGAGAGTTATCCTCATTTATTTGTTACAAAGTGATGAATTTCAAGGACAGAATTCTTTTTAAGGGGGGTAGAATGTAACACCCTGAGATTTTATGAGAAATCTTTTTGTTTTTATATATTATGTTATACGCAACACCAAAGGAATATTTTACTACACACAACAGTATCTTGTCTTGCGTTACACGCAAGAGCAACCTTCCTTGATAGCTTGCGTAGTACGCAATACCGAGTTTCACTAAACAGCGATATGTTATTAAAATATTATATAAAATAGCAGTTATGAATAGTAATACCCACTTTTTGAAATTTTATAAATTCTATATTTCAAAATGGACTTAATTTTTGGATTCAAAATATCAAAATTAGCCTATGCTGAATTTTTGGTATTTTTCTGAAAACATACAATTTTTTATGAATAGTGAAAAACACATAGTTATACCTTAAAACCAAATTTTTATTTAAATAATTATTTATTTTATTTAAATTTTTTTAGGTAAAAATAGATATATAATACCTATATAAGTTCAATGCAATTCATTGGAGTCATTTTATAATAATTTTATATATGTAAAAATTTTATTGAACTTTTTATCGTCTTTTACCCACCTCCTAGGAGAATTTTCAAATTTACATAAAACTTAATTTTACCTCTTTTGTGAGTTGAATTTCGAAAATCTGAGAGACATGATTAATATCAAGGATTAAAATGTGGTTCAATAAGATAAAAATAATTTTTGGTCAATAGTAACTTTTTACTTTTATTACCACAGTTAAAAGTAAATAGGGTAATTAAGGGTAAAAATGATATTATTATTACCCTAACACATGTCCTACTACTATTGTATAAGGTTAATTTTACCAAAAATAGTCTTAGGAATAAAATATGACCATTTAGTTCAACTTGGATTAGATTAGGACATTTATTATTATTTAATTCAAAGAAGAGTTAAAAGAATTAAAATCAAAGTTTAATAAATAAAACATTTTTAATATAGGGTTATACAAAAGATAAATTCGACTAAAAATATTCATTAGAAATATAAAGATATTTTCTACATAATTTTATTTTATTTATAATTTTAAACATTAAATAACTTAATTTAGTTATGACACAATGATGATGTAGTGATTACCTTATTAGTGAAATATTAACATAATTGATATTATAGATACCCAACTAAATGTAATTTCAGACTTTTTATGAATTACACTAATTTTTCAGGTTAAAATAACATATTAGGGTTGGTTAGATGAATTGGTTTCAAAGTAATAATGCTATTATGAGTTTAGAAAAAATAAAATATCAAATAGTGTCAACATTGACATAAAAGTGTTTTTAAAAATATATTAAATTATTAATTGATATTCTATTCATAAAAATATATGATTCAGAAAAAATACTTATATAATAATATATATGACACTAATGAACCAATAGGGGTTCTTTTGACAGTTTATAGTAAGTTTATTAAACATATAGTGTAAGACAACAAGAAGACACGGTAAAAGTTAAATTATTTAACTTAGAGTTAAATCTAAATGATAATGTTAAAATGGAAACATAAACTTGTCTAAATCCTATTGGTTGAGCGGATTCCAACCCATCCCCACCCTACCCTCAAAAGAAGTCACTTTAGATCCATTATAAACTGAATATGAATTTATTATAAAATAATATTTTCTGTTTTTCCTAAGGTGCCCCTCACCCCTCTTATAAAAGGGAACTCCCCCTTCTCCCTAATTCACATCTCTGAAGCCATTTGGCTCAGCAAAAACCTGACCAAATACCCTCTAAACTGTCCCCCCTTCATCCTAGAGGCATTAATTTAGTCATAAAGCCTACCTAAGGATCCCTTTTGATCAAATAAAAAGGAAGAACCTGAAGAAGAGGTAAATATCTCACCACCTATTTCAAGTTCCTTTCTTCTTCCACTTCCTTCTTCTTTGTTGTTTCCATTATAAAATAATAACTCCAGTATATTCTATATTCTGTGGTGTTATTATAAATGGTACAACCATATTAGTTATTTTATCCATCCTATGAATGAAAAAGTCACCACACGTGCGTACGTACGACTTACTGTCCCCACGTCGTGGTGTAGTTTGTTATTCAAACATTTCATCATTTGGATGGGTATGATAATGAGTATAAATGATATAAATAATAAATATAAAATTATTATGATTCTGTATATATGATATACCATCAAATTATATACGATTTTAATATCAAAATAATGATATCATCGCTCGTGCGTACGTACGGCCTACCGTCTCCATGATGTGATGCGACTTGTTCTACATGATCTTAATTGAATAATGATTATATAAATGAATTGAATTAATAAATATGAAATAAATTACACTAATAAAATTATTTAAATGAGGTATTTATAACCTGAAAATAGGAATAAGAATTTATTCAACAAAACATGCATAAGAACATAAAGCAATGAACACCCGAATAACAAGTAGCAATGAAATATTACTAATAAGAAGATAAGAATATGACCATATATGATATAATAATAATGAATATGATTCTGTAATAAGTCAATGAAATTATTTAAATCATTATACAAGAGGTTCTAATACGTATGAAGCATATCGGACATACGGTAAGGGAAAATCTCACAATCTCATTTTTATCTGAGATTGTTTATACATCAGAATTTACTGGGGAATATCTATCATCCACATCCATGTTTCCTCAATATGTAATATTATTTCTATCCTCCTACAATTGTTTAAATCCAATTTTACCTATTGGTGAATTTTTAGTAAAATATATGAAAGGAATATTTTGTCGTTTTCAGTACGAGATACTTTTGAATTTTCTGGCCAAAGTACGAGAAGAATGTTTTTTTAACTTATATGAAATCAATGGATTTTTATGATTTCATATAACATTATTTACATGAAGCTTCCTTTATAAGTTTTCATGTTTATTTTTAATTAACTTCTTTTAGTTTAAAATTGAATGACATGTTAAAAAAGTAAAAATGTTTTGAAGTGGAAAGGATACCTTCATCAAGAATGGAGTTCAAGTGTTTTATCAAAATTATTCTCCATCTAAGATAATATAGGGTTCTATTTCTATCCCTATTTTTACATTGATTTGAATATTTTATGATGGAATTATTTTTATGAAAGTCCTTTTATCTTATATGGTTTAAGTTATGATGGCACGATGTTTAAGAATCCAATTTTTATTACATGGGTTATGCTATGATATATGATTTATGATTTTGTGGCACACATAAGAATGGTTTCATTATTAGATGGGTGGGACCTATATCTCCATAGAATGCATTGGGTAAAGATTTATATCTCACGATATAGACATGAATGGAACAGAAAGTTAATCCGGTTCAGTGATACAGGACTGGAACGTGGAGTGAACTCAGTTCAGAGATGGAATTTGTCCACTATGATAGTATTGGACATGAGTCTTGACTAATAAGAAATGATTTTCTATGATTATGTGTGTATGCCACAAAGTTTCATGATTTATGTTATGATTATTGGTATTACATTTCACTACTATGATTTATCCCATGTTATGATATTATCATCTCTTTTGCATGTTATGATTTTCAAAATGTTACGTTCTTATGAATATGATATGATTGATATTTCCATTGTTTACCCTTACTGAGTATTTTAGCTCACCCTTTTGTATGTTTTATTTTCCCCAGGTTAGGAAGAAGAGTATTAAGTAGGATATTCCAAAAGGGACTCTAGATATGATGAAATAAACTGGATACAATGTAGATGCTTTATGAACGAGTTGTTTATGTTTCCCAGTTTCTAAAGACACTATACCTATACGGTCCTTTCATGGTTTTTTATATGTTGTAATAATTATGCTTTAATTCTAAACTAATTACAATGTAAGTAATGTATGGTTCGTTATATGAAGAGTTTTGATGATGGCTGTTTCATTAAAACAATATTATATATATATATATATATATATATATATATTATACTGAATGTATTATCGAATTTTGTATTTGTTAGGTGAGAATAAGGTAGAAATAAATAAATAAAGAAACATATATAAAAGAGAAACATTTGAGGATTTTACTTCTTGAATATTGTCTCCTTGATAACCTCCTTAAAAAACTAGGTTTTGGTATTCTAGTAAGACAATAATGTCTTTAATGTGTATAAAATTATCAGAAAGGGAATAGGATGGAATTTATATAATCATAAATTTATAAAATGTGTGAGGATAATAGGTGGTTTGGGGTGGCATTTATAGGGAGATGAGAGGGCAATTTTTTGATTATTTTATTTTATTTGTTTATTATTTTGACTCAAGAATATAAATAGTGTTGAATTTTTTGACTGAATAGTAAAAAGTGGATTTTTTTTCGAACTACAGGGTGGTTACATCAAAATTGACTAAAAAATTCATATATTCAACTTATAATGTTAAATAACACAAAATATTGTATCTCACTTTTCACCAAAAAATAAACTATTTTAGGAACATCTTAAAAAATAACTGTAACCATTATTTAATCAGTAGATTTAAATAATGGACTCCATTTTTAAAAAATAATATACTAAATATGATAAATTAAATTTTATTTAAAATAATCATTTATTTGAACAGACTATTTTTAATATTATAACAGATTTTGTGACACTTTAAAAAACTTATTTAGGCATCAATAAATTGTATTATAAATATAATTAAATATAATTTTAATTTAAGAATCTATTATATGAAAAAAAATTCTTTTAAATAATTATATTTATTATAAAATTGTATATAAACATTTACATTTCAAAAAAATTCCAACATGTAGTTTTTCATTTTGAAATAATTTATTTACTTATTTCTTGATATAAATATATCTTATTTTCATTTAGGATATACCTAAATTTTATTTATACATTAATATGTGAGGTTTTTATTCTAATGGACATATTAGTATTCCACATATTCACATTATTATTCTAATAGTAAGGTTTCTATTCCTTTAGTATTGATTAATTAATTTTTATAAATACAACATATTTCATTATACAATTTCAAGGAATTTGACCCTTTTATTATGGATTGAAGAAAAATTACTCTATAAGTACCTAGGTTGTTACATTCTCCCCCATTTGGAAATCACATTCTATTAGTTTTATTTACTTATAAAACAAGTGAGAATGTTATTCCCTCATAGCGTTTGAAAATTCTATTACTGCTTTTCACCAAAAAAACATAAAATGGTGAATTTCCATAATCTGAAATACATGATCTCTATGATCCAGAATCTGAATTAGATTTTCATAACATTATATGTTGGCTTCTAACAAAAAAATATCAGGGATTGAAGATTATATGAATCAGTCACATACTTTCCTGACAACAAAACATGGAAAACATTGTGTACCAAGTACAAACTCGAAGGAAGATCCACTCGGTTGGAAACTGATCCAACTTTCTCCAAGAATTCATAGGGTCCAATGATCCTTGGACACATCATTCACTTTTTACCAAAACATTTCTCACTTTTACATAAAGAAACATAGAGAAGGTTATAATCACCTTCTTCCAAAGAAGGAACCTTCCTTTGTTTATCCACATATTTTTTTTACATCCTCTTACTTATCCTCAAATGTTAATGAATCATTCAAAATTTCTTTGTTGTTTCCTATTCCTATTCAGGTCCCACAATCATTCATTCACTAACTTATTCTTAATATTCTGGAGGTCAAAACAACATTCAATATAATTCTTAAAAAGGTTCCATTTGTACAATTGGATAAAAAAAGTTATTATATGAAAGCTCAACCAAATAAATAAACTAATCCCAATAACCTTGGTAATCCATTGAATTAGATTGAAGAAGACCCTCCAATGTCATAATTATTCACACTGACTTTCCATTAGATTGAGGATGAAGAAAAGTTCTGACATTTATTCAGTTACCAAGGAATTCTATTAGCCCTTCAAAAGTTATAAGTGAACATGAGATGACTATCAAATACAATGGAGGGGGAAACTACATGTAAACCTTCTATCTCTTTGTGGTATAGTTGAAAAAGATGATCTAACAACATTGTATGTTGAATATAGAAAAATGTTTACATTTAGTTTGTTAGTCAACAATAACCCAAATCACATTGTTATCTCAATATGTGTTTGGTAACCCTAGTAGGAAATAAATGGATATATCTTCCCATTTCCACTATATAATTGGAAAAGTTTGAATAATCCCCTTTGGCAATTTTCATTTTGTGTGTAGATATTTAAAATAAAAACATCTCATTGTAGTATCAGCAATAATTTGTTTCATTTTATCCCAATAGTAATAATCTCGAAGGTCTCTGCACAAGTTAACTCCCCCAAGATGAACAGAAAATAATGAATTATTATAATCACTTAATAAATCAGTCATCAACTATTAATCACAAGGCACACATAATCTATTAAAAAATATGAAAACATAATCTTTATCAATGTTAAATTCTAGAAACACACCATTTTTAACCTATTTTACCTTTTCCTGTAACTCACTGTCTTCCTTATGTGGTTTTTTAATTCTTTGTGATGGAGATAATTGCATTGACCCCTAAAAAATAGGAATTTCATGAACCATCCACTTCCATGAAAAAATTCATCAAATCATTAACCAAGGTTCTATATTTCAAATGTAACATGGCTAATGTAACATTATTTTATCAACTCAATAAATATTTTACTTTATTTTCATTTCCAACATTTAAATTTATTGTAAAATAATAATACATTACGATTTCCATCCATCTTCTTTGCCTAATGTTAAATTCATTTTGAGTGAATATATAAATAAAAATTTTAAGATTAGTATATATTTCACACTTTTCTCCACATATATTATGTTTAAAATTTTTTTTGTTGAAAACCATAGCTTCTAATTCTAAATCATGTGTGGGATAATTTAAATCATTAGGCTTCAGTTTCTATGAAGCATAAGAAACTGCTAGATTATTTTGTATTTAAACACAACCAAGTACCTTTAAAGAAGAATCATTATAGATGAAAGAGTATCCATTTCTGGAAGGTAATAAAAAATTTTGAGCGTTCACCAATATTATTTTTAGTTCCTGAAATCAAATATCACATTCTACTATCCAAATAAATTTATTCCCTTGTTATGTTAACTAATTTATACGCTAGATAACCATGTAATATTTCTAAAAAATCATCGGTAATAGATTGATAATATAAGAAAACTATAAATCATAGTAACATTTGTTGTATTGGGCACTTATGAACTATTTTTTTGTAGGATTAACTATTATTCCATCCTTATTTACAACATGATTTGGAAAGGATTTATATTATAACCAAAAATAACATTTGCTATATTTCCCATATAACTTTATTTATTTTTAGTGTTTCAGAATAACCCTAATATGATTTTCCTAATCCTCATAAAATTTTAAATAAAGCAAAATAACATCAATAAAAACAACAATAAACTTATCCAAATATTCATAGAATATTCTATTCCTATGATCCAAAAACACATCTATGGAATATTTCAAAACAAGGAGAATATAAAAAAACTAATAATTCAAATATCTAGTATGAAATGTTTTTTGGGAATTCCATCCTCTTTCACTTTCAGTTTATTGTACCCGGATCTCAATTCAATCATGTAAAAATGAACTTCCTATAGTTGGTCAAACAAGTCATAGATATAATGAAATGGATATTTATTCATAATAATTATTTTATTCAATGCTCTATAATCAATACAAATGATCATAGAAACGTATTTATTTTTAATAAAAAACATGTTCACCCCATGGAGAAGTACTTAGATGAATGAATCCATTATCTAGAAAGTCATGTAAAGGAATTTTCAATTCAATATGTTGTTCATGATCCATTCTATATGGGGGTTATGAAATATGTTTAACATTAGGGCCTAAATAAATTGTAAAATCAACAACCTCATATGGTATAACACTAGAAAAATAACCAGGATAAACAACCAGATACACATTTACCACCAAAAAATCATTAATATGAATAATTCTCTTATTTTCAACAATATGTGCAAGAAAACATTCATATTAATCTTTTAAAAAATTTCTCATCTTTTAGATATTTTATCAATGGTATGGGTTCATTATTATATACAAACTGATACTCTCACTGAAATAAAATCATTAACTCTTCAATGAATCATAGAATTGTAAATAGAAAGAAAAATCATAGCTATAATGACATCAAATTATACCAGGGTAATACAATAAGGATTTAAGATAAATTCATTCCCCAAATATTTATAACATGATTAATAAAATTAATTTTTCCCCCAATATTTCACGCAAGTAATTTTACCATTATTTATGGATTCATTTCATAGGTCAAATTTAAAATTTACTAAATAATTTCTCAGATATTAATGAAATTTTAGACCCAAAATCAAAATAGACATTAAAAAATATGAGTAACCAAAAAATGTACCTGATAGCACTTCATTTTATGGAATAAAATATTCCAATTTTTTTCAAATGATTTCACCACAACTTTATACATAATTTATAGCTTCTTCCAATCATTAGGGTTTCTCTTTATACACTAGTTTTATTAATGACCTATCTCATTACATTTAAAAAAAATTAATACATTTATAATTTTTTTTCTTACCACTATGATGATCTTTTTAATTGAAATTATGACCAATATTCTAAAACATACCACATAGGAAACACTTACCATAATTCAAAAAGAATTCAACAATGTTTTTTCCACAATTCTCAAAAACTGAAAAATTAATTTTATTACCATAAAATATCCTTGATGCATTCTATCATTTTTACTTCCACCTCAAATATTTTTTTCTTTTTGTCAAAGAACCCATGATCATCAGAAAATTCAATTTCCAACTTCTCCGCACATCGAACATGTTTTTCATTACTTTTTAATTAATGAGAATCCAACTCCCATTCATATGTTATATTCAATCCTGAGAAAAAAATATTTATTTTACTATCTAGATCCTGGATAAATATTGGAGCATTCCTTGAAAATTGGGTGATTTTTTCTTTATATGCACCCACTAAATCCTCAAAATTTCTCATATCCCAAAATTATTTTTCCATCCTTAATCAATTCACAGTTAGAAAATATTTCTTAAGGAAAACATTTTTCAATTCATCCCATTAAAAATCATCAATATACTATCTTTCCATAATATTATTATCTATTTACCATCACTACTTAGATTCTCCTTCAAAACGGTTAATATAAAGACTGAAATTTTATGGTACTAACACCACATGACATTGAAGATCATTTCTAGCACTTTAATCCACCCTTCAACAACCACTAGGCTAGAAAATACACTAAATGAAGGAGGTTATTACCTCCTAAAATGATCTTCCACTAACATATTCCATTATGTTTGATATATATGATCTAATACATAGATTACACTACCATTTAGATCCTTCTTAAACTGCTCTATTACTATATCAAACTACTTGGTTCCAATTCACACCATTCTAGGTTGTGGATTTGGAAGGATATCACCCACTTCATGCCTTCCTACTGCAAATTACATGTTTTTTCTATGGAAAACCATTCTAAATAGATATATCTTAGATGAAAAACATGTTAATATTTAAATTATATATCATATCAACATAACCATACAATAAAAATAATTTATTGGTATTCTACTAACATTATCATAACCCCAAAAGTTACATAAACCATGCTATGATACCAACTTTAAGGACACATCTTTAGATATTATATAATCTAGTTAATTAATCTAGAATTCACTTTCCTAAATTCTCAAAGATCGTTTTGGTTTATATTTCTGTAGAATTAGTTCATAACCTCATACATAGAAACACAAATATTACAATGTAGACACTTCTACACCATATTAATATTTTTACAATATGAATATTTTTTAAAAAAAAATAATATTTATTCCCATAATAATACATCACAACATTAATCATGAATTATTTAATTCCATTAACCATCAAAAAACACAATGAATTTTTTTTGAAATATTGTATGGGCACAAAAAGATTTTTAATGGATATAAAAAAGAAGAATGAAATAGTTATTTCATGAATGAAAATATTTTACAAAAGTTAATATTTTTACACATAAAACAGATGATCTTTAGATTACCCAAACAAATCAAAAGTTTCTTGTAAGACCATAGAAATAATAAATAAAGGATAAAAGGAACCTTTTAAAATCATTTTTATATCACTATTACATATAATGTATCTCTCCTAGCTACACATGGAAGATACATTATTTTAACAATCAGAATAATAATAGCAATATATTCTCATAATTTGTAAGGATAATCCTAATAGGTTAACTTCATCCCATAAACCATTATATTGAAGATATATAATAGGAACACCCACCCTCAGTTTATCACGAAACCAAAAATTATAATAAAAAATCCCAAGAACCATATCATGATCATAAAAAATAATTCTTGCATAAAAGAAACATTCATGAGGAATTTTTTTTTCTATTTTGAAATAACTTTTCATTTTTAAGAAGCTGAACACTTATAAATGAAAACATTTTATTTGAAAATAAACCTGTAAAATTTTAATGGAATCATGAAATCAATAAGGTTTCATGAATTTTGGAAAATATTCTTTTTATATGAATGTAAAAATCATTTTTTGATGAAAAGAGTTGTAACATAAAAATAGGACTTTTGGGAAGAAAGTCCAAAATGAATATCATATCATTGACATTACACTAAATCAAATGAATGGATGGTTTATATACACAATAAATCCATATAAAACAACATAATATAACAAAAAATCATTTCATAAATATTATTAATATTAAATAATCAATGGAGTATATGTTTAACCAAAATAATTGAATTTTGACTAATAATTTATTTACCTTATGTATGAATGTGTTATTTAGTTATACTTAACAGCATGTGTAATAAATATATATTAATTAATTACACAATTCAGAACCTTTAAAAAAATATTTTATTTATTACCATATTATTATGTTAATTTATATCCATTTTGATGAGTTATAAATTACTAAATCATTGTTCCAGGAGTGTTTGTTTCATATATTTATGGTTGTTTAACTTGAGTATAATTATGGTAGTTCTTTTCAAATGGAAGAAAAACTCCAAAAGTAGAAAAAAAAGTTTTTAATATGATTCTATAATTTTAAATTATCCCATATATCATTTTTTTTCTAATATGAGCACGATTAATTTGATAAAACATTAATGATAAATATTTTTTTGGCATGTTTTCCAACCATCAGATACTAGTTTCATTTTATATAATATTATGTCTATAAATTGGTTCTTGAACATTAACAATTTTATAATATAAATATTAGAATATATTTTAATCATAATAATGGTTTTCTTTCTAACGTCGAGGTCAATAAAGAAAAATAAAAAGACATCATACATGAATTTGGTGAATAGACATGTCATGGATGATGTTTTCATTTTTTAGAACAAGATGAGGTGAGAAGATGTTCGATGATGAATACTACATTAACAAAATATAAATATAGTGTATATATGATAATGGATTTATAATTTCTATTCGGATATAGTAGGTGAATATAAGGTATAAGAAAGGAATGTAAAAAAAATTAAGATATAAAAAATGCAGGATTTTACCTCTCGAATATCATTTCCTTGAGAATCCACTTAAGGAATTGGGTTTTGGTATTTTGGTGAGATCAAAAGGCATTGAATTTGGCAAAGATTCTTGGGATAAAAATTGAGAATACATTATAAAATATTTGATTCTTTTAAAGTGTAATGATAAAAGGTGGTGAGGGGTGATATTTATAGGGAGTGGAGAGGGGTGTTTTTGATTATTTACTTCATTTCTTATTTATTTTGGCTCAATACTATCAATAGTGTTTATTCTTATGACTATGTATATTAAATATCCTACGTAAGTTCTAAATAATTATTTCTTACATTCTAAATGACCCAAAAATTAATTTATTTCACTTATAATGCTAAATAATTAAAATTATTATATTTTATTATTCAATAATGATTCAGGTATTTTTTAAAAATCCAAAAAACTCACCCTACCCATTTATGAAAATTTAGATATCAAAAATGGAATCCATATTTTGAATATAATTTTTTGAATATGAGAAATTTATTTTTTCTTACAATAATAATTTATTCGAAAATACTAATTTTAATAATATAACATATTTTATGAGACATGGAAAATTTAATTAAGGTATAAAAGTATTATATTGTAATTATAATACAAAAAATCTTAATTTATGATTCTATTTTATGGAAATATATTTTATTTGAAATCATTATATTAAATATAAAATTGTAAATAAAAATTTACATTTAACAAAAATACCAGCACTTAATTTATCGTTGTTAAAAAATTTATTTATTTATTCCATGATATAAATATATCACATTTTCATTTATTAGATTCCTAAAATATATTTACAATTTAATAGGGGAGGTTGTTATTCTAATAGAAATATTACTATTCCCAACAGTTATATTACTATTCCAATAGTCAGGTTACCATTCTACTAGTATAGAATCTTTAATTTACATAAATACCACTAATTTCATTATATAATTATAATGAATTTAACTATTTATTTACATAATGAAAACAAATTATTCTATAAGTACATAGGATGTAACATTTTAAATATCTATAAAATATGATTATATAATTATTCTAGTATCTCCAATAAATTAATATGTTATTCTGTTAATTTTAGGACTTATATGCATCATATCTTACATCAAATGGGTAATGAATATTTTAATCGTGTGTATGACAGACTACCTCCTCATGAACCGATGTAATACTTTTTCCATCGTTGTCTCTAAAAAATGGATATAATTATGGGGTTAATATATATATATATATATTATATTTAGGAAAAAAATATAATTCTATAATTATAATATCACATGTACCTTCTTACCCTGAAATCCATTAGAAAATGATAATTTCACTTGGGTGAACATGTGTACTACCCCCTCCACAAAGTGATGTAATTTTGTTTTCATTTTACTTTAGAATGAATGGTAAAAAATATATAAAACAATATCTCAAGTTCCCTAATAACCCAATATCCAAGATGGTCATGACATGGCACGAAGGGCATCTTCGATCCCCACGGGTTAGCGACTTGCACCCAGAATCATATAACATGAAAGTGTGAACGATTTTCTCACAAACATTGTTTAAGTAGAAAAAAAATTCAGAATGCATAAAAAAGAAACTCTATATGGAGAAGTGTACCATAATTAAAATGGTAAGGAAAACCAAATGTAGTTTAGCAATGTAATATAAAAATATGATAGCTGCCCAAGTCCCAATGAGCGCAACTCTTCAAGACCAAAGGATCAACAACTACTACCACCATGTGGCACCATAACCTTACTCAAACCTGGAAGAAGATAATCTACAAACAATTGAAGGAACATGTAGGGGTTGAGATAAAATCTTGGTAGGGTTTCAATAAGGATTCCATAAAAAATACCAAAATTTAATTAACCAATTAATGTTTTAATGTTTAAATATATAGGTGAATATGTTTAATGAACTGTTAAAAAAATTCTTTCATTACATTTAAAATTATATAAATACTTGAAACAAATGTCTTCATAAAAAAATTATATAAAACAATTAACATAAATTCATTAGAAATGTAAAATATTTTATAGACATTGGCACACATTGACATATCATATATAAAAAAAATGAGAAAAATGGTCATCTGCAAAAAGGTATGATAGTTCCATGATATGGGATCCTCACACACTTGAAGGTGATCATAGAAATATGTTTATACACATACCCCCTAACACTAGACAAAGGTGACTCACCACTATCCCATCAGGGACGTGACCTGCTATACTAGGATTTGTTTATGTTATAAATCATTAAAATATTTTTTTCAAAATATCTAACAAACTACCTAGTATTTCATGTTATATAGTACAATCAATAAGGGAAAATTTATTTTAAAAATATTTAAAAATATAGTTCATCACATCCCCCAACTAAAAAAGTAAAAATTTTCCATTTAAAAACCAAAATGGGGTTTTAAAAAATTTATGCCTTTTTCCAAGGTAAAAATACTATATTTCTATTAAAAATAAATTCAATAAGTTTTCCCAATTTTAAATTTTAAATAAATTTAAACAATTCACTTTCATAATTTTTTTTCAACAATTTAAGTTCAACAATTTTCCTTAAATTTCTAAAACACAGCCCAATTCAATTGATTTAGAGGTTTTCCCCAATTTCTATCCAATATCCAACTCCAAATATAAATCCCCCAATTAAATGAGATTGAGTTTTTTATAAAACATTTGACATAAGATCATGTAAATGAATTTAAATATTTAAACTGAATTTAAATCAAGAAAATCATAGTTAATAATTTTTTTTCCATCACAATGGAACCACCTAACCTTTCACAAAAATAGATGGACCACAATGGAACCCGTAAACAAGAAAGAAGTTTAAAAATATCGAGGAAATGAACCTAGAAATAAGATTCGACAACCTATAGTTTTGATCCATATATCCCAATATGATCTATCAAACTCCAAGGAAAGAAATTGAATGAGATGAAGAGACAAGGAGAATGCTTACTTTGTGAGTCACATAACAACAACAACAATGATTAATCACTGATAAAAATAACTCAAAAGTATTTTAGGGATCCAAAATAAAATGGGAATGAATCTTAAGTTGATAAAAATGGAATTTATGTGAATAAAAAGAAAATTTAGTGATTATTCCTATCTATAAAACAACCATTAGGAATTTACAAGACATGTAACCCAATTAAATGTATTGCAATTGAAAAATCCCAAAATCAACATAAAACCCATAAAAATTTGATAAAATAGTATTTATTGTTATTTTAGAATTTAAATATTATTTAACCATATCACACGACATGTAAATTCCTAGCATGCTATAGGACAATAAGGTTTTATACAGATAATCCAATAAATCTCTAACTTCACAATAATAGGTATCCTCTAAATTCCTTCACATCCCTACCTAGAAAACAAAAAAATGAAACCATGATATGTTTTAAAATGTATATGTTAATAAGGAAATGGTATGTAACGACCATCCCTCAATAAAATCTTTCCTTCCAAAGAAATCCTATCAAGAATTTTTCATATAAAAAAAGTGAGGTCACTTCCCTCTCAAAAGTTCCTCATGAAAAATGGCTCATGAAAATCTGAATTGTGTTTCCACAACACTCGTACCAATATTATATCCCTCCCACAATGTACCTTAGTTTCAAAATAATCTATCCTAATTTTCCTTTCAGTAAGGTATAAATTTGGTTCAATCTCATGATCACTCCACCTTAGAATATGAGATGGGTCAAATTGATACTTTTGTAGTCAAGATACCTGGAACATATTATATATTGAAATTAGATATGGTGGAAGTGATAAATAGTAATAAATATTCCCCAAATACTAAATTACAATAAAAGGTCCCCCAAAATGAGGATAATGTTTCCCTTTACTCTAAGCCTTGGATGACTGAACTGATGTTAAACCTATAAAACACCTAGCCACCAACTGAAAATTCCAATGGTCTAAAACAATGATCAATGTATGATTAATATTGGATTTGATCCATCAACATTATTTGATAAATCAACTAAATCATTGATGTGGTCACTTAAACCAAGCCTAGTCCAACCAAGGATCTTTCACCAATCTCAGACCAACATAATGGAGATCTATAAGATCGCCTGTACAAGGACTCGGAAGGAACCAATTGGATAGAAGATTGATAACTATTGTAATATGAAAACTCAAAAAGCCCTAGATGTTTGTCCCATGATCCACCAATTTTGAGAATACAATAATGAAGAATAACCTCCAAAATCTATATAGAAAATTCTGTCTCTCCATCCCTATGGATGGTATGCCACGACTAAACAGATCTGATATCCCAGTGCCTCTTGAAGGCCTCTACAAAAAGAAGAAGTGAACCAATGATCCCTTTTAGAAACTATAGAATATGGAAATTCGTGAAAATGAATAATCTATTTTACATAGATATTTCAAAACACCTCATATTTGGTTGAATCATGAATAGGTATAAAGTGAGCCGATTTACATGGACTCTCATTCATAACCCAGATCAAATTATCATTTTTATGAGTCTGTGGAAATCCAATCACAAATTCCAAAAAGATATCCTCCCAGTTACAAGTTGGCACAAGATGGGGCTGAATTAAACCCGAAGGCGTTTTCTGCTAGGCCTTGACCTATTAAAACATATAACAATGAGAGAGAAAATTATCAATGTTTCATCTCATATATGGAGACTAGAATTTATATCGTATTTCATAGAACATATTCATGGTTCCTTGGTGCACTACCCATTGGGATTTATGTCAATCCCCTATAACATATTTCCTTGACTCTAATGGAACAACATAGTGATTATGGTACCATATAATTCCATCAACAGAGAATGACCATCCATCCATGGTCTACCCAATATTAATATATTATCTAATTCTATGGATCTTATCATCAAGATGATGCTCCTGGATGATCATATTGATAAGAGAGGATGTCAAATAAACACTGTCCAAAGAAACCTCAATCCATGATTCTTGGACTCCAATATTAAACTATGAAAAGTGTGCCTTCAAGTTCCACTATTCCAAGTACTCATTCACAGCATGGGTTGTAAGTTTGTTTCTCAAATCAACAATTATGATGTTCTATTTCCCAAGGGAATATAGGATATCAATGATTAAATATTGAATGTGTTCCTCCCCAAAACTCTATAGGATATTCAAATGTTTTTGAGAGAAGATATAACACAATATATTATGTTCTGAAAACATGGTAAACCCTTATTAATAAAGGTAATGCCACCAAATCTTAAGAGTGTGAATCACACATGGATTCAAGGTGATGGGTAATATTATGCATCTCATGTGGTCTAAGTTGATGAGATCCATAATCTATGACATGATCACCATTCATAATTACACGACCCAAACCAGAACGTGATGCATCAAAAAACATCATATAGCCCTGTAAAACCACTAGATGAGTCAAAACCAAAGCAGTAGTCAAAATTCATTTCAGATAAACAACATAATTATTAAGACTTTAATCCAAAGAAATGTTTACTCCCTTCTTAGTTAGTGAAATCATCAGAGAATCCTACTTTGAGAGTTCCATAATGAAATAACAATAATACACATCCAAACCTAAGAATATACGAACATTAAATACATTTAGTGGTTGTTCCCAAATCATAATAGCCTTTACCTTTTTAGGATCAACTAAAATTCCATGTTCTGAAACTGCGTATCCCAAAAAATTCACTTCCTAAATATATAAATCACATTTTGAAATATTGGAATAATATCAGTTATTTCTCAATAATTCCATCACTACTGTTAGATAGATCACATGATCCTCCTTGGACATTGAACACAAAAGTATTTTATCCACCCATACTTCCATGAAATAATCAAGCTACTCATGGAATTCCATATTAATTATGTCAATAAATAAGAGGGAAAATTGGTTATACCAAAAGGAATGAAAATTTACTCACAATGGTTTTACCTTCTCTAAAAGGTAGTTTTTGGAATGAAAAAGTATTTTATTCTCAACTGATGGTAACCATATTGAAGGAAACATATTCTAGAACCATTTATACATTGTCAAATGATCAAAAAGATCATCAATATGTGGTAATAGATTCAGGTAATTTACCATTACTCCATTGATTTTTCAGTAATCTATGCAATGGAGAAGTGAACCCTCAGCTCTCATGGAAAAAAGAACTGGCACCACCTAAGGTGACTCAACTGGGTGCATAAATCCTTTGTCTAAAAGATGAACCAATGGAATCTTCATCTATTTAACTTCATTTGGTTCTATATGGTAAGAATGAATTGATAGTGCTTGATTACCTTGTATTGAATCAATATAAAAATATACCTTCCTTACTAGTGGCAGACCATAGAAGTCCGAAGGAATAACGTTAAGATACATGGTGAAAACTAGAGATATATCAATGCTCAAAAGTCTCACTCGATATCAATAGTGAACACTAGTATTACTTTCCCGAAATCGAGATATTATGGTCAGAATCTACATGAACTTTGTTCCCATTCTCCATAAAGGATTAAAAAAACCCCATTATGCACATTAAATGAGACTCACCAGAGATAATGATCTTTCTAGGATTTATTGGAAATGAGCTAATCCATTTTTAACATGACATCTAGAGGTTTCATGTCGAGAACTATAAAACATAAAGCAATATCAACATCTAATAGAGAGAAACCACAAGAGGGACTATAGAGGCCCTTATCCCTCCTTATTCCATAGGGTGTATTAATATCTATCATATAAGAAAAAATACCCATAGGTATATTTCTAATATTGAAAATAATATTTGAGATAAAAAATGAGATGCACTATTATCAAATAATGCATTCATCAATGAATAAGCTATAGTGATGGTAGCTCTCACAGTCATTGGACATATGTCTGATTATTCTGGATACTCTTCTACTACGTGAAGAATCTTCATTTGGGATACATGTAGCTACAAACCCTTTGTATGTGAAGAATATGATTTCAAAAAGTTTTATTAGGTGTAGATGATCCCATGCCACTATGTAGAGTGGAAAAGATATAGTAGAACATCTACAAGAGACCTGAGCATCCGCAAGAGCCATATATCATGGTTTCCTCATTACAAACCCTCTTTGAGTGGCCAGGCTTCACATAATGTTAAAAAATCAACGGTCCTATTACAGAACTTCATGATGTTTAGAAAAAAAAAATTTTTAAGATCAACTATGGTAATACTCATGCTTCCTCTTTATATTAGTGGAAAACACACTTACAATGGGAGGAGAGGAAACTCCCATAAAACCTGACTTGCTATCCATATCCATTTCAACCATCAATGATCTATTAAGCACTTCAGTATAAGTTGGAAGACTGAAAAATAAAATATGAGAAAGAATATCAGATCAGTGTCCCAGCTTAAACCATTAAGTCTTCATATTCCCATTTTAGATGACATTAGGTGAAAACTGCATTAACTCAACAAAATCGTTTGCATACACTATCACAGTTCTGTCAACGTTTTCATGTTTGAAGAACTATAATTCATTGTCTAAGATCATATAATCTAGAATGATATGGTTGGGGAAAATACCCTTTAATTCCTTCATATCTAAGAAATAATGTTTCTTTTTCATCACCATCATGTCCCACCATCTCCTACTCAGTCAATCCATCATGAAGTTGGCACAATTCACCTTAATCTACTCCGGTGTCTCCAAGAATTCAATAAAATGAACTATCATTCTCAAATATTCCCCAAAATCTGGAGGATCATTGGGACCTTTGAACACTAGTGGCTTCTCATGAAGGAACTCCTAATAAAAATTCCGGATAACATCACACTGGGGTTCCAAAACAGGATCCTGAATGAGAACTGTTGTAGTTTCCTGCCCCTGATCTTGGATAGTATGCATGATCACCTAAACCAGACTCGGGTACACAAGAGGATTTTATCACTGTGGATCATCAATATTTCATTCATGGATCTTATTAAAACATCTTCATGTAGGAATGATTCAATTCAATATCAACATAAAATGTTGAAGACATCAAATTAAAACACAAATAGTGAAACATAGGAATTGAATCCCAAATTATAATAATACATGATTTTGACTTCAATCTATCCAAATCATAAGTAAGGAAATGACTAGAACCAATCCTCAAGAAATACGTCCCTATCCAATTCTGTTGACTGAAGGTTTGTTATGGTGAGAACTATCTAGGCACCCAATCACCACCACCTCACAATAATCGACAAGGAAACACAACTACATACTAACTTGTAGACATGAAGCTCAACCTTCCCATGATACTAATTTGTTAAAAAACAACCAATGTTACTTGGTAACCCAATAACCGAGATAGTCCTTAAATGGCCCGAATGGCGTTCCCGACCCCCATGGGTTGGTGACTAGAACTTGGAATCATAAAAAATGAATGTGGGAATGATTTTTTTCCACAAACATCATGAAAGCAGATAAAAAGGTCAGTATATAAATAAGAGAAACTTCACATGGAGAAGTGTAATAGAAGTAAAAAATGGTATTAAAACCCAAAGTACTATAAAAATTTATGAGAAAAACACAATAACATAACAAGCCCTAATATAGGAAACTCTATAAGACCCAATGATCAATAGTTACTACCATCAAGTTGTGTCGTACCCTTTCTCTAATTCAGAGGAAGATAATCTACAAACACCCAAAGGAACTGATAGGGTGTGAGCTAATATCCTATTGGTATCTCACCATGAATTATATAATATATTGCCAACATTTAATTAGCCAATTTATTATTTCAAGATTAATCAATGATGTGTGGAAGTTTAGAGAATAATTAAAACAATTCATGATTTATATTTAAAATGATATAAATAATTTAAACAAATGTATTAATAAAAAATGTATATAAAACAATTTATATAAATTTTTTATTCTTGTAATATAGATTACAAACATTGTCACACATTTATATATTATATATAATCAAGCGAGAAACATGAGAATCTATCAAAAGGTACAATAGTTCAAGGATACATTTGATTATAAAACACTCAAACGGGATCCCAACAATATGTGTATACATGTGACCCTCTAGCACTGGAAAAAGGTGACTCTTCACCATCCTATAAAAAATGTGACATACTGCACAACATTTTGTTTCAGGTGTAAATCATCAAAATAGTGATATACCAATAACTGACTAACAACCTAGGCTTTCATGTGATTTAGTATATTCAATGAGGGACAATTTATTTTAAAACTATTTAAAAATACAATTAACCCCATTCTCCGATTCCAAAAGTTCCAATTTTCCATTTAAAACCCAATGCAGATTTTAATCAAATCAGTCCATTTTCAAAAATAAAACCACTGGGTTTCTATAAAAATATATTTAAAAATATTTTATAAAATAAAAAATTGAAATCTAATTCAAAATGTTGATTTTATAATTTAAATTTGATAATTTAAATTCGACAATTTTCCATAAATTTCTCAAAAACTCGTTAATTAAATTGAATTGGGTGTTTTCTATAATTTCATTCCAAAATACTTTCCACATTCAAATCCCCCAATTCAATGGAATTGAGTGTTTAATAAACCATTTGAATAAATATCAAGAAATTGAATTAAAATAAAATAATTGAATTTAAATCTAAAAATTCATGGTTAAACAAATTTGGCCATCATAATGGAACCACCTACCTTTCTCAAGGAAGCACAAGCCTGCAACAGAACCCACCAATAAGAAAGAAAGACACGATGATATAGTAAATAAACCTAGAAAAATGATTCAAAAAAATATATTTTAGATCAATTAATTCCAAGATGATCTATCAACATCCAAGGAAAGAAATTGAAAGAGACGAAGAGACAATGATAATTCTTACCCGGTGAGTCACACCGAAACTGCTATAATGATCAATCAATGATTGAAACGACCTAAAAGAGTTTTAGGGACCCAATATCACATGGGAATGGATCTTAGGTCAATAGAAATTAAATACAGAGATAAGGAAAAGAAATTTAAGCCAATATTCCTATTTAATAACAACCATCGGGTCTTTATATGATGTGTAACCAAATTAAATGTCGTGTAATTGGAAAATCACTTAACATCTGAAAAACCCATCACCTTTTAATAAAATTGAATTTATTATTATTTTATAATATACATTTCATGTTACCATATTATAATACATGTAAATACCCAAAATACTATATAATAAGAATATTTTATGTTGAGATTCCAACAAATCTCAAACTTCACCAATATTGGTATCCTTCTAATCCCATCTCAGCACAACCAAGAAAATAAAAAGGAAAACCAAAACAAGTTCTAAAACATATTTATCAGGAAGGTAAAGGGATATAAAAAACATATTTAATAAATATATATTATTTTTATTATATAAAGATTATTCTTTAAATGTTAACTATTATTTTTCTTTTTTCATTTCATCCATAAAAAAATGAAAACAGTGTTCACGCGCATGTATGGACTACAATCACCATGAACAATGTCTCTCATTTTCTATCTCTCAAATTTATATAATAATATAAATACTAATATAATTTATATAAATTAAATTAATATTAACATAAAAATTATTGTGATGATGGAATGAATATCAATTGACAATGATATAAACAACAAAAGCATTTATATGTTAAAATTGAAGCATTTATCAACCAGAATAGTTTTAAATAAAGAATTATATATAAAAGGTTAATGAAAAGTTATATAAATAATATTTGGTGTGAAAGATATTATTTTTTATATTTAACATATGTATACATAATATAAATTTATTAAATATGATTTACAAACATGTAGGAAGGAAATAGGACCTAATGTAGGGGTTTCTTGTCTCAATTTTACTTTTATGAGACATATAAATTATAAAAAACTAAATTATTATGCTTTTTCCATATTCTACCACTTTGATATTTCATGTCATGTTTATGATCATTTTATTTAATGATTTATTTCTTGTTACTTATTTTATGCTACTTATGATTTAAAAGTTACCAAACTTGTAAGGGTTTATTTCTCAATCTCATAATTAGTTGTGATTTATTATTTTTAAGTATACCTTGGATGAATAGTGTTATATTTCTATATTAAAACTAGTATATTCTTCCTTAATCTATTTATTCAATATTATTTCATGTAATATTAATTTTTCAAAACTATTTTTATTAAAATTATAATGAAATTTGTTTTTATGAAAATTAAACTTTAATTCTCTCTTCATTCATATATAAAATATATTTTATATTAATGTTTTCAAAAAAAATAATTTTTTTCACATTATGAAAATTATGTATTTAAAATTTTATGAATATTTTAGTTTTTACAAATTTTTTCAATAGAATCTTCCTTTAATTTTTTTAATGAGGTACTTTATATCCTTTTTAAAATAACATGAATAAAAACCTAACATATACGATAAGTTTCGAATTAAAATCATTTATAAAAACTCATTATTTGGAATAATCCTTTACAAGTTTAAAATATTATTAATGACATTTTTTCCAATTTTTTTGGATATTTTTTAGGATTTTAAAAAAATAATTTTAGTGTATAAATGGAGTATTTTTTGAAATAAACCTTTCACTGATATATTTAATGAATTTTCATCAATGTCAACATAATTTATTAATATTATAATTAGGAAATACTATAATGAGATCATCATCCTTTTTTATATGGATTATAAATTATAATATTTTAGGAAATTTATTAACATTTATATGATTGTTTTACAATACAATTGTTTATGTAATTTTTTTTCATTGAATAAATTATCAATATTGTGTATCATATATTTTTAAAAAAAAATTTGAATTTTTTTATGTCACCCCTCATATGAGACATTCATTGGACTCATTATGTGATTGGTGTGGCCAGTTATAGCCCCTCAGTGCATTAGTATGTATCATGAGATAAAATATCATGGGTTTTTTTCCATGTCCAAAACCATTAATGAATGTTTTTTGTGGAATGAGGCCATGAAGGTGTGTTTATGATTTCCAAAATTATGATTTCCTTCCTTACGATATTTTTTATTAATATACATGTTAATATTCTATTTTATATAATACATATAGATTTGTTTCGATCTTAGGTTACTATTTATATTGAATCATTTTATCATCATTAATTACCACCATATTATATTCATGTTCATGTTATCGATTAAATAAACTATTTTTTTTTATTTTTGTACCATTTTTTATTGATTATTCTTTAATTATTATTAATAGGTTCATCTACACAGATACCATTATTATGAATTTGTGCTCACCTAATTCTTTAATTTTCATTCTACTGGATTCCAAGAAGTGTATTATGATTGATATTAAAGGATATCTCAAACAGAATAATGGTGACGATAAGTAAAATCTAGGTTTTAAAATTTCAATTGTAATATATTAGTTATACATGTATCATGTATTCAAAAACTACTAAAAAATCAGACATATGGGAAATTATATCCTTTATCTAGATCCAATGTAATAAAGTAACCACAATCTATGGGATACTACTATAGTGACACATGCACTATTAACCTAGAACCGATATCTTCTATAGAAAATAAGAATAATATACAATGAATCACATCCTGAATGAAAAAATAATTTATTAGTCATTATAAAATAGATACATAAATTATTCCCATTTTACATTTTAATACAAAAAAGTAAATCATTTTTTAAGAATATAATTATTCCATCTAGAATATCCTTGAACATCATTCATAGAATAATTCATAGATTCCTTGGAATGGAAACTCTCCAAACTATGAAATGTATTTTTATGTCAAATCAAATTCTCACATAATATCTTCATTGAAAATTTTATCATCATTAGGTCAAAAAACCACAAAAACTATCCATGATTAATCTAATAATTAAATAAGAGAATAAGTGGGAAAAGATTATGATTTGAGAGTAGAAAGTTTTTATAAAAATGAGTGGGTCATCATATCTCTCAACCTCATGATCAGAATCAATTAAGAGTTATAAAGATGTCAATAAACGAACTGGATATTTGATCTCCCAGAAGAAATGAACCTAAACTCTTGGAAAAAAGTATAAAAATTAATTCACCATGAATAGAGGTTAAATATCATTCCTGAAGAAAGTAAAAAACATAGAATAATTTTATTTAAATCATTAAAAATTATAGAATAGAGATAGGGGAGATATGTGAGAGAAAAAAGAGAGGAAAACAAAAAAAGAATGAGGGAGGGGTATTTTTCATGAATTAAAAACCTATTTTAAAAAAAGAAAAAGAAATATTTTCAAACTAACTAATGAGGAAGGTAATTCTAATTTTAAACAGACATAGTGGATCATCCTATATTCTGTGATACATCAAAAACTACTCGAGAACTATCATTTCCTAAATATGAAAATTACACTACACTCTATACAGCCTTTAATATGATTACTAATTTGTCAATTTTATTTTTAAATATGATTTGGATATTACAATACCTATATAATAAAATATATCAATTTTTATAGATATTAAATTATATCATTTCCTAAATATTCATGGTGGACAACATCATCATTATAATGTAATTATTAGACATGAATTTTTTTAAATTGAATGATTGAATAGTTGAATTAAATGGAGTCTAACCAAGAACTTATCAAATCCCAGCTCGTTAGAAATCCTCCTCTATCCATTTAAATAGAAAAAACATCTCTTTGGGGAAATATATTTATAAAATAATCTATTCAATCCAATTATGATCCACTATATTGAAGCTTCCATGAAACATTGAATTCATCATTTTGCTGAACCTATGTTTTCCACACGATCTAATCCATTCAAAAATTTCATTTATAGATTTTGAGTCCCACTCTTTACTAAAATAAAACCTACATATTAAATCATAAAAATAACATGAATTTTACTTTTCAACAACACAGAAATTCCCAACATTGGTTGGAAAAAATTCAAATCGATAATCATAATTATCCTCTAATATTAATCAGTCAAATTATGTAGAGAATGAATGGGACTAGACTTAAATATTACATAATCATATTAATTCATCTATATTTTACATTCATACATTCCCAAAGATCATTTCAGTTTATTTTATTAGATAATTAGGTCATAAAATCCTATATTGAAACTCACATATTACAAATTAGACACTTATACTCAATATCCATTTTTTCACAATAGGATACTTTTAAAAAAATTATTTCATTTCATAATAAAAATTCATAACTATATAATTAAATTCTTCTCTTCATTTTCTAAACCAAACACCCTTTAATTTTTTTAACTTGGGATGAGAAAAAATTCATAAGGGATATAAAAGGAATAAATAATACATTAGTCCCTAAATGAAAACAGTTTCTTAATGTTATAACTATTATACATAAAGCATAATCTCTTTAAATTACCTTATGAAATAATAAATTTCCTATAAAACCATAAAAACATACATTTATCATAAAATGTAACTTTTAGAATCATTTTCATATCACTCTTACATATAATGTATCTCTCATGTCTATATAAGGAGTAGCCATCACAGTTACACTTAAAATAACCACCATAGTATATTTCTATAATCTCTTATGAGAAACCTAACTGCTTAACACCATCAATTTTCCCAATTTATTGGAGACATATAACGGTCTCACCCAGACGTGGTTTATCATTGAACCACATGTTCTCATAAAAAATTTCTAATTACTATAACATAAGCATGGAACATGAAGAATTCCTAAAAGAATCATTTTTGAGTATAATAATTTTTCAATTTTCAATAACTTTTCATCTTTACAAGGCCACATACTCATAAATGAAAAACTTTTATTTGAAAATAAACTAGTAAACTTGTAAAGGGAAAATAAAATCAATAAGTAGTGATGAATTTCAGAAAATACACTTCTTCTATATAATTGAAAACAACATTTCATTAATAAAAAGAGTTGAACTTGAAAAGAGTACTTTTAAAAACAAAGTCCCTTTTATTATGTCCCAAAGTATTATTAAAATATATATAATGTCATGTATAATCAAATTATATTAATAAATTAATTAATTCAGAATAATTCCCACTCATATTCTTCATTACAATTTTTTAGTTCATTTATGGGCATTTCAATGAGTTATAAATATCAGAATCATCATTATAATAGTATTCCATTCATGGATTTATGGTCGGTTCCCTAGAGTATAATTATATGAGTTAATGTGAAATGGAAGAAAACATCATTAAGTTGAAAAAATGGTATTAATATTCTTCCATAAATTTTAATTACCCCATATATCAATTTTTAGGATATTAGTATTATTAATTATATAAAACATTAATGATAAATTTTTGGGATATTTTTGGTGGTTTTTCTAACCATCAATTTTTTTTTTAATTTTATTTAATTATTATGTCCATAAATTAGATCTAGAACATCAATAAAGTTATTATATACATGTTAAAATTATATTTAACCATAATAATTGTTTTATGACCAGCTTTTATAGTGTTAATAGAAATGAAAATTTGTTGTCCATGAAGGAAATGAATCGACATGTCACAAATAATGTTTTCAATTTTTTGAATAAGAGGATAAGAAAAGAGGTTAGATGATGGAAATTCCATAAACACAACAAAATTATAGTATATATATGATACTAGAGTTTTCATTCCTATTTTTATTGTGGACATGAGCAGAAGGTAGAAAGAAGGAATGAATAACAAAATTTAAAAGAGAAAGAATGAGGATTTTACCTCTTGAATATAGACTTCTTGAGAACCTCTTTAAGGAACATAGTTTTTACCTTTTGGGGGGGACCATATGGTCATCAATTTGGTGAAGATGCTTAGTAAAGGAATTGGGTAGAAATTATACAATATTCAAGGCCTTGGATGTGTGAGGATAAGAGGTGGCGAAGGTTGTATTTTTTAGGGAGAGGCGAGGGGTGTGTTGATTATTTTATTCCTTTTGTGTATTATTTATGCTCAAAACTATCAATAGTGTTGATTATTCTGAAAATGAATAGTAACTACAGTATGTAATTTTAAACTGATGGTTTCTTATATTGAAAATGATTCAAATTTTATGTATTTAACTTATAATGTTAAATACCATAAATTACCAAATTTCACAATCCACCAAGAATTCAACTATTTCAAAAAATTCCAAAAATTAACAACAACCATTTTTTAATGTGAATATTTTAAAATAGGAATCTATTTTTAAAAAATTATTTTTTAAATATGTGAAATTTAATATTTAACTAAAGTCATCATTTATTCAAAAAATGAAGATATTATTATTATAACTAATTATTAGACACTTTGATAAATTAATTTGGGTCTCAAAAAAATTTAATAATTATGATACAAAATATTATTAATTTATGAATAAATTTTATGAATATAACATTTCTATTAAATAATTTTATTAATTATAAAACTGGATATATTCATTTACGTTTCACAAAAATACCAAAACATAATTGATCATTTTTAGAACATTTATTTACTTATTCAAAAATATAAAAATATCATATTTTCATTTATGATATAACTATTTTTTTTTAAAATTTCATCGGTGATGTTATTATTCTAATGGCTATATTAATACTCATAATGGTCATATTACTATTCCACTCGTAAAGTTACTATTCCATTAGTATAGATTCCATTATATCTATAAATACCACTCATTTAATTATATATTTATAATTAATTTAATTATTTAATTATAGATTGCAAACAACTATTTTATAAGTTACATGGTTGTAATATTCTCCCCAATTCTTCAAGTTGCATCCTCAATATTTTATGATATTATTAAACAAGTGAGGGTATATTTACCTCAAAACTTCTTCATATTCCCATGTCGCTTCATCAAACATGCGGTTTATCCACAAAACCATAACCTTGTGAATTACCTTATTCCACAATATTTCTTCTCTATGATCCAAAATCTGAATATACTCTTCCTCATATGAAACTTCATCTTTTAAATGAACATTCTTAGGCATAAAAATATTATAAGAATCCGAAACATATTTTCTTAACATCAAAACAAGGAAAGAATTGTGAACCTGGGACAAACTTGGAGGCTTAGCCACACAATTGGAACCTGATCATAATTTCTCCAAAATTTCATAGGGCTTAACGAATCATAGTCTCAATATCCACATATTAACAAAATACATGACACTTTCCATGGGGAAAATTTTATAAAGACACTATTACTAAACAATCATTCAACAACATTGGCCTTTATCAGCGCAAAAAATGCATTTGATAAATGTGTTCTTTATCAGTGATAAAAAATACTTATAAATGGTATCCTTTATAAGTGATTTTATATAGAGCTGATAAAAGTGATCCTTTATCAGTGTTTTTTTCTCAATGATAATGGTCTAGAATAAAATGAAATAATCAAACAAATAAAAATTAATAACATATTATCAATTTTATTAATTAACTAATTATTGGTAAAAAAAAATAAAAAAAATATACATATATATATTATAAACATTAATAAATAATATATATTAAATAAATATATATGTATGATTAAATAAATAAAATAATTAAACAAATAAAAATAAAAAATGTGTAACATATGAAAAATATTAATCATTTTATTAAATTATTTATTATTGATAAAAATGAATAAATTTAATATATGTGAATATATATATATACTATAAATATTAATTAATAGTATATATTAAATTTGGATATATAAAATTAACGAATTGTAATAATTAATCAAAAAAATTAAAAGTCAATAAATTATTAAATTAATAAAAAAATATTAAAACATTAATTATTACTAAAAATGAATAAATTTAATAAATATATATATATTATAAATAGTAATAAAAAATATATATGAAATATAAATATATATAAAATTAATAAAGTGTAATAATTAAAAACATACTAAAGTATTATTAATTTTTAATTTTGTTTTATACTTCAATTTAACATATATCAAATGTGTATTTCATTTATTTCACATACATATACATAAATTGAATCATCCCAAAATTATAAAAATGTATAGAACCTTAATTTTTTGTTTATATTCCTTTTAAAAAACCCATTTAATGATTCTTATGGTTTTGAAGGAGGTCTCCGATGTGCCTGAGGATTGTTCGAAGCCTAAAACCCCCAAATGGTAAGTAGTAGATTGGGCTACATGGTTAGAGAAAAAAAATTCCTCCCAGCCTGTATAGTTTTCCTAAAAAATGTGGTAGATGAATGTGGGAACCCGTGGACCACACAATTAGTCTGTAACCATATGACCTAGTGTGCACGACCGTGCGACCACTTGCAATTTTTTCATAGATCAGTTTCACACATTTTGTGCACAATTAGTCAAATTCTGTGACTAACCAGGTGAGGTGACCCCTTATATTAGTTAATAGTGCATGGATGGTGCACTGTTTGGTGAAACCGTGTGGTCAAACTGTGCACAATGTATTTGAAGGTGAAATTACCCATTTTCACATAATGAGTATTTTAACCATTTTTTCATTTCCCCCTCTTCTTCTAGTGGGTTTTCCCTTCTCCCATAGTTTGTGAGCTTTCTCCTCCTCCATCTATGATTTTTTTATCTCTCTCCATCCAGTGAATTTTGTTTGTTTAACCATTAAGTCAATTGGAAATATTTTGGTAAGCTCCTACTTTCACATTCCCATATTTCTAGGTTCCTCCTCTACATGTTGACCAATATTGGTGTGATAGATTTTTCCCTATTTCAGGGGTATCTAAAAAATCCGTTGATTTATTACATTTTTGGTTGAATCCAGTCCACATAATGGATGGGTGGAGATCTTCTAAATCAATGTTTGAGATTTATTTCTTTCCTCCTCATTTCATTGATTTTTAAGTGATGTTCAATTGTTCTGCATGGTGGGACCATCCATATATTAATCAAATGTGTTTAATAAATTAGTTAAAATGGTTTCCCATGCCCTAGCTGACACCTAATTTTGGAAAAAACCATAAGTGGGTTCTTATCTTAGCCTTTGGCTAGCCATTTTTGTGTTCTAACCATTAATGGATGAAGGACTATTCGTTAAATATTTTTTAACTAATGTTGGATTTTTCTTTTTCCATATGTTTTAATTAATTAAATTGACTTGGAGTAAATGGTTGAAAGTAAGCCTTATTCCTACACATTATAAATTATATATATTATTATTTATACTTAACTGGGCTCTTATTATTGTTTATGCAGTAGTTGAATGCCTATGGTTATTGCCTTATCTTTAAATTGTGGATGAATGTTTTTGAGTGCCAAGGATTCATGCCATAGTTCCTAGATTTCCATTATTCCAAAAATGTTTATCTTTAATTAAATGTTATTCATGGTAAATATTGGTAGCTTGTGATGTTGAGATTCTATTGATAGTGCGTTATTATGAATATTATATTCCTTTTTTTCTTTTTCCTCATGCCCATGAATTTATATTATTTAATTCTTTGTCCTTTTCCATATAATTGTTCAATATACTTTGGATTAAATTTAATAGTTGGTTAGCATGGTAAGAATGTGGCATTGAGATTGATACATGTTGGAATATGATTATATATATATATTCCAATCATTGTGATTGTTCCTTGGTTGATATGGCTCACTTGTTATTGTCCATGGGAGAAAATGGGTCTGGAATTAAGGATTCCATGGATGTACTCACTACGCTCAGTTGGATTCATATGGTGCATTGGGGGTGAAACTTTGTCTTGCAAGGTTTGATCTCTCCGAGAAGTTTTTAAGACTCATGGGTGATGCAAGTTCTCTAGGAGAAAATCTATGGACAGACCCATTTGATAGTATGGAAATTTCATTCCTTGTGTGACACACATTCCCCTATGTAAGATAATGGTATGGACCCAGAGTCGCCATACCTTCAGTGAAACACATAATATTGTATGGGTTTCATTCGATGGACTCAGAGGTATTGGGTTATCCAAAGACACTTGTAACTACCCCTAAAATTCTATTTAGATCACCTTGGATGGGATCAGGACTATACCAATGGATTTGATAGATGGATGGAATGTTTTATTGTACACATTTGATTCTTTTATTTTTCTTTAATATAATACCTGTATAATAATATTGATATGTTAACTCCAAATTAAAGCACAAGCTTATGGATTTATTCTATTACCTTATACAGTTATCTTATAATGGCCCTTTTTATACATATCAAGGCTTACATAGGTACCTCATTAAGACTTCCATATTAAGTAGAGTTAGATGGTATGAGATAGGTGTCCATTTAAGAACATGGACAAATATTTACATGTTTTAGTTATTTAATGATCCTCTTTTATTTATATGTGGAACTCTATCATTATTTACTGCACAAAATGGATCGTCCTAGAAACTATGAGTGACGATCTACTAAGATTTTATATCACTCTCTGATCAGGCACCATTTGGTACCCGAGTAGACTTTATGATCTTATGTATTGATAAAGGGGTGGGTGTTGCTTTCATTGTTTGATTTAATTTCTTCTTAGGATGGAGTTTTTTAGCAGAGGACTAAGCCTATACTCGAGATGCTATGTAGAAGGTTTTAGCCATTTTGTAGTGTTTGTATAGAATAGAGTATAAATTTTATTCCCTTCTTTCCATATTCTTATATTTTTGTATAGACACATGCCAACTTTATCATCTTTTCTATATATTATTGTTATTTAGATTCCCACAAAATCTATTTATTTTTTGTGTATTACACTGTTATTTCTACTAATTTTTGTTTCCTACTATGCTTCTGCTACTTGTTACAAAATATTTATCCTTATGCAAACACTTATCCGTTAGGGTATAGTCTCCCCTCAAACACACCCTAGGCCCTCGCTGCTAGTTGGAGGCCACTCGCATTTGGGGAGATGCTCTTGAGGTCATGTGGACCACCATCTTTGGGAACAATTCAATGGCACTCAAGGAGGGATGCTACAAAATTAATTCATTTTTATATACGATGCACACTCTCAAATAATTATCAAATTAATGAAATCATATATAGGAAGATAAATCAGTAATATTTATGTAATTTATTCAAAGTTTAGTATATGTTATAATTTAATTATAACATGATTCATATAATATATTGGTTTTTTAATAGGTCATTTCTATTTATTTTATATTAATATTATTACAGATAGGTATTATTTACTCATTTTTATTAATTTATTATTTATTATTATTATTTGAATTTAATTAATTTATATTATTTTTTCATATATATTTATTGACAATGTATTCATATTATCAAAATGTATTCATCTTTACTGCAATATATATCCCTGTTTTTTAATAATTTATTTTTAATTACTAAAACTCATTCATTTTTTTCAATATATTGAATGTGTAATCATTTTTAATTATCTAATTTCACTATTTTTTAAAATACCAAATTATAAATTCCTTAATAATTTAAATAATATATTTAAATATTTATCAATATACTATAAAAGAGCCTGTACCCTAGTGGTACAGACTTTTGATTGGCATCCAAAAGACCCAGGATCAAATCTGGGTAGGGGCGAATTCCTGGGGAACTGTAGCAGTACTGTAGCGGTTGCAGAACTGTAGCAGCGATGAAACTGAAGTGGTGGAGGGACTGTAGCAAGTACAGTAACGATGGCTGTACTATTGCAGGTACTGTAGCAGCGCGGGTACTATAGCAGTACTGTTCACCAAGGGTGCCTTTGGGCTTTCAAGCCTTGTACTCAGGACACTTGGCCTTGGGACTTCAGCCTATGTAATGGGTCTCCCTCTACCGAGTCTAAAGAGGTCTTTGCTTTAAATAATAAATTGAGGCGTCGGACCCAACCTTTAATTTTTTTTATTAATATACTATATTTATATTTTTTATTATATTTAATATATATAATCTATGACTGAAGCCTCAATTTATTTATCAAAAGGGGATAAATTAGAAAGAATAGCATGTAATATACAATATAGGGATTCACTCGGTGATACTCGAACTAGAGACCAACTGATACCCACAGGGGTAGCTAACATTGAGCTGCACCCTAGGATCTATATATTAATATATATATATATATATATAATTATATAAATATATAGTGATATAAATATATAAATATGCATTTTTTAAAGTATTCATATATTTATAAATAAATAATTTTATATTTAAATATTATAAAAAGTGTAAAAAATTATTTAATAATATATTTATTTACTATACTTATATTTATATATATTTAGTAAATATATATATATAATTATATATACATAATTATATAAATATACATAATTATATAAATATGTTGAAATTTATTAAATTATAATAAATATATTTAAATAAAAAATATATTTAATATATATATATTAAATATATATAACTACATATATTTATAATTATATAAGTATATTTATATTTTTAGTTAAACAATTATAAATAAATTTAGAAAATTATATTTACTATATTTATAAAATTATATATTAATAATTATAGATAAAAAAAGTATACTTTTTTTAAAAGTATCTATGTAATTATAAATAAATATATAATTATATAAATATAAATATAAATTTTATTATTTATATTTATAATTATAAATCTTTTATCAACATTAATGTTTTAGCGCTGATAAAGGTTCTTTTTTATCAGTGTTAAAATTTTAGTGTTGATAATGATTTATTTTTTCAAGTCTTTTTATGTGCTAATAAAGATCAATCTTTATCGATGTTCAAAAGCATTGCTAATGAATATTTTTAACATCACTTATCCATTTAGGGCTGATAAATGTGTGTTTATCAGTTTTTTTTGAATTTGTTGATAAATGTGTCCCTTTTCAATTTATAAGAAACATAACCATGAATGATTCAATCACGATTATCAAGATCTCACATAACTTTCTTGTTGTTGAGCCTACTCCCCTACATTCTCTTGAAAAAATCATGGCTAGAATCCAATGTATGTATTTTTGTCCTTTTCAACTCTCATGGATTTATTTTTTCGGTTCAACAGTTTATGGTTTTACGCTATTCTCAACCACGAGGAACTATAATTCTCTTCTTCCATAATTATATTAATGATTTTCTCTCTAACTATTCCTCTTAATTTCCGTTATTATCACCACCTCCACCTATGGATGTTTCCATAGTTTTGGTGACACATTCTTTCCATCATTGTAGTATTTGCAGCTTCCCATGGGGTGAGCTCGTCTTTTATAGAGTAAGTTAAGAATGTTTATTTTAGAATATTAATGTGTATAGATAAGGGTGTAAACCCATTAATTGTTGTAATTGAATAATAATTTTTCCAAACATGTTTATATCAAAAACTAGAATCAATTGGAATGTTACCTAGTTAATATGTAGCTTAAGGTATTTATTATAAATATTTTAGTTTCTCAAAAAATAATATAGAACAAAATATGGATTTAGAAATGTTATCTTTAGTTGGACACACTAAGGTCTCCATTTATATTTTTCATTCCCTTAGGTCCCTCCATGAGAAATGTTAATGATATAAGAGTCCTAATTTCCTCAAAATTACACTATTTTAGGAAACCATGATTTTTACTTTATATGTTACTTTATTTTTTCAAAATAACTCTACCTCGATAGGTATATTTATTTATAAAAATATGTTAATAATTTATAAATTTCAATTTAATGTAATGTTTTAAATGATAATTTTATTCAATCATTATTTATTATCACCTTCTATTATGTGATGTTCTGGTATTTTGTAACATATTTTTTTTGTATTTTAATAATGTGATAGAAAATGAACACTAATTTTTAGAGAATTATATTTTTTAAATGAAATATGTTATAATAAACAATTAAAATTGAATTTATTTTATTTTTAACTATTAGTGGGTTTAGAGTATTTATAGGATAACCATATTTTTAAAAAATAATTTTTTCTAGGGTTTATATTTCTTTTGATACAAACTTTTCTTTAGTTTTTGGTTTTAAATAGAGGTAACAAACATTTTCTCATTAAATATAAAAATTACTTCATGATTTCCTTTATGTATATGTTTATCTATATTATTTTTCAAATATTTAGATATTGTCAAATATGTATGAGTTTATAATGTATGTCTTATAGAGTATTATTTAAAAAAATAGTGTATTTATTGGTTATTAACCATTGAAATATCTTATTCAAGATTTAAATAATTCAATATCAACTAAATAACTCCATTTATAAGGCTGTTATATATTTTTTAAAATAATCAATGATAGTGAATGGTATTAATTATGATAGATTTTAAAAAACATTGGTTATATATAATATTGATCAATTACTATGTATTACACATGGTATAATTGAATTATTTAATTGATTATCCGGTATTGTAATTTGATTAAGTAATTTGATATTTATGATACCAGATTAGTTATAGTTTTTATATATGTATTTAATATTTTATTTTTCAGGTTAATGGTTCATAATATATATATTTATATGATTATTATATTCTTCATATTATTTTACAATAATCATATTCAATTACGTTTACTATAATCATAATATTTTAAAATAAAGAAATAAAAATTTAAAAATAATTTTTTCTAGTCATTAGAATTTTATGAAATGGAAAAATTCTATGACATTTATCTAGTAAGTCATCATTTTAAAATTTCAATACATTTTTTATTTATTATCTGAATAATTTTTTTGTTTACTTATTAAATAATTTTTTATCTAGTGTAAATTATTTCAAAATTATTTTATTAAACATAATATGTAGATAATCGTGTTTGTAAAATTTCGAATAATGATTCATTATTATATTTTCTTTTAATAATCACTAGATATTATTTGAAAATATTTTTTATATACCTATCAATGTATGATTTCAATATTTTCTTATATTAAATACATGTGTGGATGTGATAAAAATAATTTTTATCATATATTATAATATAATGTGTATTATTTTAGGTATTGGTATGATATGTTAGAGTTTGAGATACAATAGACATGATAGTGATTTGTCAAGGGCTAGGGTGTAGGTGATGTGACATTTGTGTTGTTATTTGTTATTTTTTCTATTTTTTATAATTTATGTTTAACTAATGTATTATGGCACCCATTGTGTGGTTCTTTCATAATAGAACCAATTATGTCATGACTTCCATATATTTAAAATTCACTTCCAAAGAAAAATGCCTATGTTATGCCCATTTCATGATTTCGATTCAATAAGTACATGTGATGGTTATCCCTAATGGGTTGTCTTGAATTATAAGTATATGAGGTTTAATCTCATGGTACCTGTGATGTGGTTATTTTTAGTGGGAAATAAATATTTTTTATTAATACTATGATACAAATATTATCCTATTATTAGATAAATGATTTGAATGCTTGGGAAAACCTATGGTATAAATTTATTGTATGATTATTATAATTCACTGGTATGAAATAAATTTTGTACATTTGATTATCATAGTATCCAAATTAGTTCAAAATGAAATGACAAACATGTATATTTTTAAAGTCACTACATTAAACATATACTAAAATATATGCATTTTTGTATATTTTAGGGGCCCTGTTACTATTTAAGTTTTAGGTTTTATACTCACACCCTAGACATGAAACTTAGTGGATATAAACCTCTTATATTTGATATATAGGAGAGGGAAAATGACTAGTTACATAGATTAGAGTCTATTTAGCTTAGTAGGGATGATTTGATGTCCTCATGGTAGTGGTAGGGACTTTTTATCATTTTGATATAATATTTTAAATTTAAATTATGATGTGGTAATTTAAACTAATTTAAGAAGACAACTATAATCCTCACCAGCTTCATCTCCTAAAAAGTTATTAGTTTATTTTGTTTCTTGATACTCATACCCCATAAATTCAATGTTTCTTTATCTAATCTAAGTATTAGTGATCCAAAATGATCACCGGTACATGGTATGAGATGAAAACCTCTTAGAGTAGTTAAAGAAACATAGGTTCATTTCCAAAAGAAATGGAGGATGAGTCTAAAGAAACAAAATGAAAAAATAATTGTTCAAGAGATGAAGTTAATGAGGAAGACAATTTTTTATAACATTCAACATTGGATGAATTCAGAGGATAACAATTACCATAGTGGAGTAATTATCTTCTTAAAATCAATTCCCCGTTCTCATCAAAATTGATGTTTTCTAATCATTTGAAAAAAGTGTTTGAATATGGAGTTAAAGATTTCATCATGTTTGAAATAGAGAATTCATATGAACCTTCTCAAATCAGTTGTACGTGTTTACAATGTTGTTATTAAAGAAAAATTAAATGTTTCACTAACCATGTAAAAAATTTCTTCTTTATATGTTAATGTTACCAATCCTAAAAAATAAAATACTTTTAATGATAAATCTTTATAATCATTAGTGGATCAACAACATGTTGATGAAAAAAATAACAACAACATAGTGTCACCATATTGATCAAAATTATCAAGGCATGCATCCTTGGTATAAAATTTTAGGATGGTTGGACCCAATGCAGCCAAACTATTTAAAAAAACTTCAATGTTCATTTTTATGCAAGGTTCCCCATCCAACCTGTAATAAAGGAAACCCTATTGAATGATATAATGGAAATATAAAATATATTTTCTATATTTTTCTGAAAAATTATATAATGAAAATTTGATTTAATTTTCATTTTTTATATATAGATATTTTATTTTAGAATATTCATACCAGAAATGTGTCTTAATTACAATTGAAAATACAATATAGTATTATGTAGTCTTCATACTAAGTCACCTCTTTGTGATGCTAAGGGGATTAAAATGTACCACCACCAATTAGTTTTTAACACATTATAAATAAGGAAACATGGAATGTTTTCATCAATTTTTTCAATTAGAAATAATTTTAGTTGTATTATAGTTGATAATATATTATATTTAAATATTTATTTTATCCATTTTTTTCAAAAATTTTAATTTAAGAAATAGTAAAAGGGTGATGAAAATAAATAACGTGCATCAAAACCAATGTATCCCTTTCACAATAAAAGGATGGGGTGTGGTTCACTAGATAATTAGTTGGAATATATTTTAAATCAATAATAAAAGAATAATGTGACATGAAAAACAAATGTTACCTTGTTTATATAAAAACTGATGAATAAATATCTAAATCCACGATTATCGTACATCATGTGCATAGGAAGTAGGCTAAGGTAAATAAGGAGGGTAAAGTAGTTGATGAAAATAAAAAAATAGTATGGGAAAAATGTGTCAGTATTACATAACAGTAATTTGTAATTATTTAAAACAATTTTGAATAAAAATATAAATTTATGTTCATGTTTTTTTATAATATTTAGACACAAGAATCAACAGTGACCGTAACAGAGGAAAAACTTCTTTCTATAGCTTTTATGTGGCCTAAAAATATAGTTGAGTTAGGGGATTAGTTTTTGTAATATCTCCTAAAATGTATTTTGATAAGATAAAACCACATGATGATACATATAAGTTGGTGAAACTATTATAGAAAAATGTAGTCTCACATTATGATAATATTGTCTCATCTAGTTTGGAAGACCAATGTATGAGAAATTCTTAAAGAAAACTAGTGGTGTAATAAAGATCCACACATGAACTGAATGAACCCGATATATTTAATTTTAGTAATTCACCCAAACTGCATACCTAACCTGAGGAAATAAATTTATTAATTACTATTTATCTTGAATGTGAATAATAAAACTTATAATAACTTTATATTATTAAAATCTTATATGGTATAGTTGTATACAATTTATATTTTCCAAAACCCACACGCTGTATTCTTCTGAAGGGGTATGGTGTATAATATCCTATAAGACAAGATATATAATAAATACCTCCTAAAAGACCAAATTATTGTGGGCATTGAGGTAGCTCATGAGCCTACTACATAGTTTCTTGTTCTACATGATGATGCAGATATTACAATGGTCAATGAAGTTATTGAAACTTTAATAGCATGGTAATCTAATCTTATAAATACACATGAGGTTTTTCTTTAACAAAAATTTTCATATGAAAACCCTATCATAGTTCCTAAAAAAGAAATAAAGTGTGGTATGATATTAAATATTTGATAAAGTGAATGAAAAACTTAAGGTCGGTTCAAGAGAATCTAGTGAATCAACCAAGAAATCCAAACAACATTCTGATATTTCCTTCTCCCTTCCAGTTCTAGAGAAACATTTATTATCCTTAAAACATCATACATAGACCACATTTAAATATGAAAATATGTCTTAAATTCTACATGAAAAAAACATAGGGAACTTTCATGATAGACGTAATTGGTATCCAGAATATAAATGAGTTTTTCAGGAATAATTTTTTTGGCATCTCCATTGTGAATACATTAATAATGTACAATTTCTTGATACATATTTCAAAATAGAGAGATAATATTCTTATTAATGTTAATAACTATTTATATTTTATATATTATATTATATTTGTAATATATAAAGGAAAAAATGTGCGAATCACGATTTGGATTCACTAATCCATGTCTCATTTCTTGGGAAAACTTATTTTGGATAAGGAATAAATTGAGAAGAAATGAAATGAACTAGAGAATGATTTTGGGGAAAAAAATATAAAATGTCTGACTATATTTGATTCATAAAATGCTATAGTAAAACTATAAAATCTAATAACATAAAATATATTTTTAGTTTCTATATTACTTATTTGTTATTTTTATTTTATGAAACACTAGACACTAGTCACTGTTAATCTGGATACCCCCAAATATTTATTTTTTGGAATTAACGAATGAAATGAATTTAGTGTTTGAAAATATAAAGCCCATGGATTACTAAAAATGGAAACATATTATGGTATATATAGAAATATTTAAATATGAAAACATATTTCAAAAAAATTATATATTTTGGTCGATGATTCTATATCTTCTAAAGTAATATAAGGGAAATGATAATGGATATTATTTTTGTAAATTTATAAGAGATATCATAATGCATTATATACTAGCATCCCCAAATTATTAACTTGAGAAGCTAATTTCAATTTAAATATATATATATTAATCATTTTGGTTTCTATCTTTTCGTAGTAATACCAATAATTCTAGAAACCTTCATACTCAATACAAAAGTAATTTTTTTAGAGATGAGTGGCCTTCATACATGTTGTCATAATTTTTAATAATGATGAATTTAGGTTATTACCAAATATGTTCATGATCTAGTATGATATATGACATAGAAATGTAGTTGGGGTGTGAATAATTAGTGTCATAATGCTTATATAGTATTTTGTTTCTATTTATCAAGCTTATATATTATAGATAAAATCAATTTTTTAGAAGCACTGACCTAGAAATAATAAAATTCATTGGAAATTGAGAAGGAAGATCCATTTCTATAGGTGGAACCGGAGCTAGAGGTAGATCCGATGGTAGGGGCTGAGGTGGAGATGGTAGAGGCGGAGACCAAAGCAAAGACTGAGGTGGAGGAGTATATGAAGTGTTCATATTCAATTAATAATTTTTTGGGAAGTAGAGTAGAATGATGATCGTATTACGATTGTGTTTGATAACAATTTTTGAAAAATGATCACAAAAAATTTCACATAAAATGAGAAATTTTTTTCTTTTCTTAGGTGGATTATGGAAAAAATGTTCTTCACCCCCTGTTATATTGATTTTATATAAGAATTTAAGTGGATGAATTTTTTCTAAAACAAAACAAACACCACTTATTTTTCTAAAATGATTATCATAGGCTATAATTTCTATTATTATATTCCAAGTAATATCAAATATTATTGATTTGTGTAACCAACTCTTAACTAGGAATAAACTAAACAGAAAAATAGAAAAAGATTCAGTTTCCATTCTGATGACTTATCTACACTGAATAAAAAGGGTCTTAGTAGTAGTTCTAGTAGTTTTATGAAGGTTATACAACACCAATAAAACCATAAAAATGATTATAATCCTACTCAATTTTTTTAATAAATATGTATGTAACCAACCACTGAAGATAGTCGGTGTATGTTAGAACTGTTAGAGGACAACCAACATTTAGAGATCATGGTCATCAAGGAGGGATGGTGTCTAAGAAAACATGACATAAAATGAATAAAAACTGCATTATAAATAAATCCATGAAAATGAAATACTTACTTCAAATGAAATTGTAAAGCACTAAAAAACCAAATGAAGACCCCTATGAAAAAGAAACTGGTAGCATAATCCAAAACCTCTAAAAATAATGAAATAAAAAATTTAAATCTAATAAATCATGATTTTTTAGAGCAGAACAATATAGTGGTTTAATAATGGTGGGTGGTGGAATTATTCAGGATATTATATAATCAATTAGATGGATGATATAATATCAAAAATTATTCTTAAATCCATAAAAACATTAATTATGCATGTTCAAATTCATTATGTAAATTGAACTGTGTTCATAAGATCCTTAATAAGAATCTCATCATCATTCTCAATTAAAAATACTTGAGAATAGGTATATTCCCATTTTGAAGAAAAAATATTATTATTTTATGCTAGAGATTATCTTATCACAGTATGTTGAAATGGATATACTAATATATAGAAAAATACAAGAATACATAATAGATACAATAATTTTTAGTCTCATTTAGATTTTATAATAGGATATAATGATTTTTAATACTCTCAAAAGGAGTAAATAATTTATAATGGAGTTTAGTGTCTTCTAAAAACACGTAATGGGTCACAATGATTTTTTCCAACATAGAAGGTAAATGGTTTATCATGATGTTTATACTCTCTATGACAATGAAAGGGTAAGATATATTTTATTATGTCTCATAAAAACTCCTTTTTAAATATTTATTTTAGATAAATCAATGAATATATATAATATTATATTTTTGGTTAATGTTTTAAGGAATAAATGACATCAACATCAAGGAATATTCACTCACGTACTATGATCATTCACTCAATAAGGATGATTCACTCATGAGGAGGCAATTTTTTTTATTTTCAAATAAATTCAACATTCTATGTTTTCAAACAATAATATTGTTAGATGAAACAAAGTCTTGAATGACTATAGGATAAAAACACATTCTGTAATAAACCACACCTCAAAGAAATACACTATGTACCTGGTATGACTCAAATTGTGTAGTTTCAGTCTAAAATTGATTTTTTATTAATGTATTATTCCTAATTATATTTAATTTATTTCACTATATTATCGCTAGTGTTGGAATTATTTTATTATATAGGTGGATTAATTTTCTAATATTAGGGTGTTTTTTTAAAATATGATCATGCATACGGTGCTTATAATGTTTAAAACCATCATGGAAGGGTGAATTATTACTTCTTAAAATGTATACAACCATAGTTAAAACTAATATAACAATAAAAAATAAATGGTTTTAAAAAATATACAGCCATCATGGAAAGGTGAGTTCTTTCGATTTATTCAGTTAATTTAGTCAAAAAAATATGTACTATTTTATTAATATCTTTTTTAGTTTTTTATATCATTTTCTCACAGATCATTATTTTTCCATCAAACGTCAATAACAAGCTAGAAAAGATAGAACATGGTTCTTTTGGATGGGAATTTTTAGTCAAGACGAGGTTATTTCATACATCCAAAAAGAACATTTACTTATTTTTAGGCTTAGTGTATATGCTTTAAGTAAAACAAACATATCATAATAAATTAGTTTCACCTCTGTCTGATGCATTATGTGATCGTTATGACTAGAATAATATGGTTTTATTTTCTAATTTTCATTTTAGATTAAGACATATTTAACATACTCAAAAAAATGATAAATAACAATAACATTGTCTTTATAATTTATGAAAACATTCAATAAGTCATTAATATTCCATAAGAATTAACCATAGCTTAATATTATAAATTATGTTCACAATATAAATCAGAGTATCTATTATCATTTTAAAATTGACATTTTTGTTCACAAATCATCACACTAAAAACTAAAAAAACACAATCATATTATCTGGATAATTTTGGAAAATTATTTGTATGTCGTTTTTGATTTTCTAGGATTAGTCTCACCTAATACTGGAAAATGATGTGACATGTATGAATTAAAGTATGTGCTTCCAGTTTAAAATGACATTTTAGTAAAAAAACAAGTGACAAAATCTAAACTAATAAAACACATTTGGATTGTTTTGATATGTCAGTAAAACATTCCATATGCCATTTGGATTTGTATTTATTAGACACACCTCAATACAATTCACAGTCTGATTAGTATGACTCCTCGTGTATCCTTTTTTGAAAATTGATATTAAGTTTACTAAAAAGGACAATTGACATACAAAAAACCAAGAAAATACATTAGGATTATTTTTATACTAAAAAAATATAATATATAGGTAATTTTTGATGATTAGGAATATAAATAACCTCAATATGATATATAATGTTCTTAATAGGACTCAATGTGTCTATTATGAGTTTAAAATTGACATTTTATTACAAAAATGTGTCTGTAACTAAAAATTGATAAAAAAACATGAATTGTATTGATAATTTAGGAAAAAAATTCATAATTACTATTTTAAATGTATGAATCAGTATCATATAAAAACCACACACAATGTGACTGGTATGACTCAATGTGCGTGTTTCTAGTTTAAAATGAAATTTTTGAAAAAAATAGTGGCGTACCCCAAAAAAACATTTCGATTGTTTTGATACATTAGGAAAATGATCCATATTTCATTTGGTATGTGTATGAATCATCCACACCTCAATTATATGCATGATTTTATGTTTATAACTCCAAGTGTGTCTTTTTATTTAATATTGACAATAATTTTACTAAAAAATACAACATTCATACTAAAAATTGATAAAAAGAATTTTGAGTGTTTTGATACATTAGGAAAACCTTCCATTATTCATTTTTTTGTGAATAAATCATCCAAAACTCAATTTAATACATGATTTTCCTGGTATGACTAAATTGATATGTTAACAATTTAAAACTGATTTTATGTTCAAATGGTGTCACTCACTGGAAAGCAACTAAGCATGCTTTTATTGTATTGATAATTTCGGAAAATTATTTATAATTAATTTTTGATGTTTATTAATTAGTATCGCATCAAATAAAAAAATTATTTGACCAGTATCGCTAAAAGTACATGTTTCCATTTTAAAATGACATTTTTGTTAAAAACTTTGGTGTAATACTCAAATACATGAAAACCCATTCAGATTGTTTTGAAATGTTATTAATGTCATACATATGTCAATTTGGATATTTATAATTCATCTTAACCTCAATCTGATGCATGGTGTGATGTCTCAAAGTGTGTCTTTTTCTTTAAAATTTATATAAATTTCAAATAAAGACAACTAACATACTTGAAACTTGGAAAAACCATTTATAATATTTTGATACTTTAGGAAAAATTATGCATAACAAAATTTTAATGTGTAGGAAATATCTATACCTCAATATGATACTTGATGATCCTGATATGACACAAAGTTTCTATTATCAATTTAAAATTGACATTTTAGATTAAATAGCATCATTTTGAAAACTAAGAAAATGAACTATAATTGTATTTGTAATTTATGAAAATGATTCATAATTCATTTTTTACATATAAGACACAATCTCATGTCGAACCCACATACTATGTGATTGGTATGAATCAATACGCATGTTTCTAGTTTAAATTGAATTTTTAATAAAAATAGAATTGGTATCCTCAAAACTATGAAAAAATGTTATAATTTTTTTATACATTATTGAAATGATCCACATGTCATTTGAGACATGCATAAATAAGCCCCACCTCAATAAAACACACTTTGTGACTGGTACGATTCCATGGGTGCCTTTTTATTTAAAAGTGACATTCATTTTAGTAAAAAAGGCAACTGACAAACTCAAAATTGAGAAAAAATATTCATATTGTTTTGATAATTTAGTAAAATGATCCATACATCATCTGGGATGTGTAAGAATCATGAACACCTCAACATGACACATAATTTTCCCAGTACGACTCGAAGGGTATGTTATCATTTAAAAATCGATAACTTAGTTCAAAAAGTGCCACTCACTAAAAACCAATAAAATGAAATAGGATTGTCTTGCTTTTTTTAAAATGATAAATAATGCAACTTTAATGTGTAGGAATCAGTCCAAAACCAATCCCACACATGATGTGATAGATATGAATCAATGTGTGTGTTTTCTATTTAAAATGACATTTTAGAAAGAACCAGAAGTGACATACTCAAAATTGAGGAAACCTATTCGGATATATTTGATAATTTAGGAAAAGGATCCTTAAGTCCTTTAGGATATATAATAGCCCACCACACCTCAATCTGATACACTGTGTGACCTATATTACTATAAGTGTGCCTTTTCAATATAAAAGTTTCATTTTAGTTTAAAACATGCATCACATCCCCAAAATCAAGAAAATACTCATATGTTGTTTTCTTATCTTTCTATCTTCTATTACTTAATTAATTAATTTATTATTTAAATATTTTACTTCCTTAGTTAATTTCGGTAGAGATAATTCTTGAAGGTGAACAATAAATGATGTTGTGTAAAATAATCAACAACTACTGAATGTGATACCCAATGTTCCTGGTATGACTATTATATTATATAAAAATTTATACATTCTATTTAATTTATTTGTTTATATTATTACTAACATACCCATTGTTTTATTACATAGGTGCATTATTTATCTCGATCATGGGTGTTTAGTTATTTTTTAAGGGTGAGTTATTTTTCTCTATAGTAGTGTTTTTTTATAATTGTGTTATAAGTTTATATTTATTTAAATTCTATATTTTTATCCAAATTTTCTACTTTCTGGTGATATTTTTAGTGTTGTACTATGGTGTTACATAGTAATATTGTATGACCTATTTCTGTTTCAATAATGTGCTGTAACATCACACTATAGTATTCCCCTATATTAGCACTACTAAATTATCTAATAAAGGAATCCTTTTTCAGTGCTTTTAGTAGCACTAATAAAGGATTCCATTATTAGCATGTTTATTAGTGATCATATAGGATTCATTATTCAAAACATATAGAAGTGATGATAAATGTTCCCTTTTTTAGTACAAAGTACAAGCGTGATAAATTATGTCTTTTATCAGTGCTTTTCTAATGCTGATAAAGGCCAAAGTCTGTAAACTATGATGTGGTATTTAGTACCTTTTAGCATTGATAAAGTCCAATTCTAGTGTTGTTAAAGCATTCTTTTGCAATAGTGAGCCATGATCACCTACCTGTAAATAAATATCCTTCCTTTATTTATCTTAATTTTTTTCCTACTCTATGTGTTCCCCAATTATAGCAGAATTAACTGAAATTTCTCTATTTTTTCCTTTACCAATTCTAGTTCAATAATTTTTTTCACCTAATTAATCACATATTTATATATTTAGAAACCTATTTCTATATAATTCCTCAAATGTTTCCATATATATTCTATAATAAAAATGGTTATTATAGGAAAACAAAACAAAATAAAGGTTCTAATCCCCAATTCCCTAGTAATCCATTAAAAAAGATCAATGCAAGTCAACAAATGTCAGAATTTTTCACTCTGACTATAAATCAAATTGATCTCGACTAACAGTGATGGAATTTTATTCAGTTCACAATAAATTTTTATGGCCCTTTCAAAAATTAGACATGAATATGTGATCAGTATTAGATACATTGGAGAGTGGAAATCCAAATAACCTGACTATTTCATTGTGGTACAATTGAGAAAGACTATCTAAATACACAGTATCTCAAATCAAAATAAAACTTGTAGATTTAGTCAGTTGATCAACAGGACCCAAATCATGTTGTTACCTTGTATGTTTTTGGTAATCCCACTATGAATTAAATGGATATTTATTTTTTCTTCCCATCATGGAACTAGAAAATGAAGATGAATCTCGTTCGGTAATTTTCATCCTAATTTTACTTATTGACAAGTAAAATATCACATGGTATGCTAAAAAATAACTCTTTTCATTCCATCCCACTAGTAGTACACCTGAAGGTTTTTGTAAATATTAATGCTTCCATGATGAGCTGAAAATTGATAACTATGAGATTCACTAAATAAATCTTTTATCAATTGTAAATCACATGGAACACATAATCTGTTCTTAAAGAGAAAAACACAATATTTATCAATGTTAAATACTACAAACATAACATTTTTATAAAATTCTACATTTTTATGTAACTCACACTCTTCCTTCTATACTATCTTAGTTTTATCTGATAGAGATGATTTCACTGGAACCTAAAACAAATAATATGAATTTCACACCATCAGCTTCCAAGAAAAAAATTCCAAAAAGAACTAATAAATGGCTTGTGTTCCAAATATAATATGGTTAATGTAGCATGATGTTTTTGACACAAGGAATCAAATATTTTGTTTTCTTTTTTTTGTATCATAATTCATCATGAAATTATAATCCTTTATCAGTTACATTCATACTTCAAAAATTTATGATCAACATATATTTCACAATTTTATCCATATAGATGATATCTCAAATTTTTTATAGGTGAAAACCATAGCTGTTTATTAGTAATCTTTTGTGGATCAATTTAACACATGGGGTTTTAGTTTCCATGAATCATAATATATTATGTGATCATTCAACATCCAAATGAAACCAAATCCCTCTAAATAATAATCATTATAGATGAAAAACACCCCATTTCTTGAAAGCATAGGAAAAAAATAAGCATTCTCCAATATTATATTCATTTCCTAAAATCAAACATCTTATTATTTTATCTAAATAAATTTATTCACTTTTCGTGTTAACACATTTTGTAGAATAGATAATGGTGAAATAGTTTTAATAAAAAATTATTAATTACATAAAAATCTAGGTAAACTTTGAATCTTGGTATCTTTTTTAGGGATTGTCAATTCATCAACCACTTTTTTTTGAGGGATCAATATTTATTACATATTTATTTACAGCGTACCCAATAAAATAAATATATTTTATCCAAAAAACATTTTATAAATTTCTAGTATAACTTATTTTCTTTTAGGGTTTTCATAACAATTATTAGATCTTTTTCTTAATCCTTATAGATTTTTATATAATCCAAAATATCATTAATAGAATATAAAAAAAATATCCAAATATTTAGTTAAGATTTATTGATAAGATACATAAATACATGTGGATCATTTTTCAAACCAAAGGGAAGAACAAATAACTCACGATGACTATATCTAGTATGAAATGTTGTTTTCAGAATGTCATCCTCCATTAACATTAGCAGATGGTACTCGGATCTTAAGTAATTCTTGGAAAAATAATCATCTCTAAGGACCTAGTCAGATAAGTCATCGATATAAGGAAAATGATACATATTATTAATAGTTATGTTATTCAATTCTCTATAATAATTTGAAATTATCATAGAACCATCATTCTTATTAACAAACAAAACAACAACACCCTACGGTGAATAACTCAGATGAATGAAACAGTTATATAGATACTCATGTAAATTATAATCTAATTATTGAAGTTATACGTGAGATATTCCATATGGGGGGGTTTGAAATATATTTTTTATCAAGGACTTACTCAATAGTAAAATCAATATCCTTATCTTGTATAATACTAGGAAACTCATGAGGAAAATAATCCAGATACTCCTTTACCATCGGCAAATCATTAATCTGAATAATTCCATTATTTTTAAAAATATGCATAATATAATAGTCATTTCTATAATTTAACAATTTATCAACTTCCTGAAATGTTATCAATGATATGGTTTCATTTTATTATATAATAAGATATTATATATGAAAAATAATTCTTTTTGTTCTAAAATAAATTAGCATGGCAAACTGTAATACAATATATACCCAGAATAATATCAAATTCAACTAGGGAAAATACAACAAGGTTTGTAAGTAAATTATTTCCATATACATTGAGTTGAATATCCATACAATTTATTTTTCCATAAAATTTTCTTTGGGTGTTTTTACCATAAGCCATGGTTATATTTCTTGAGGTGAAATTTCCAATATAATAGAAAATTTATCATATATAAAAGAATTTGTAGAGAAAGAATCATACAAGACATTAGATAAATAGGATTAATAAAATAATATTCCTAATACACTTCTTTGTATGGATCAATATATTCTGAAGTAGTTGCAATAGATTCCCCCACACCTTATTGCTTATAGTCATGCTTCTACCCATCATTCAGGATCCTCTTCAGACACTCGTTTTCATAATGATGCATGTCAATAATATTACTGCATTTATATAATAATTGTTCTTACCACTACCATGATCTATTTATTTGAAATTATAATCCTTATGCCTGAACATATGTCATCTAAAACCCTTATCAGAAATCAAAATAGATTTATAGTGTTTTTTTACCACAACTATTTTAAACTAAAAATTTAATTTTTTTTCCAATCAAAATTTGTTTATGCATTCTTTCATTTTTCATTCCAAATTGACCTATTTTTAAACTGGTTTTCAAATAATATATTATTATTTGAAATCTCCATTTCCACCTTCTCTTCACATAGAATAAGTTTTTTGTAGCTTTTGAAATCTTAATAAGATAATTCCCTTTGATAATTTCGATTAAATATTGAGTAAAAATTATTTATTTTACTATCAATATAACCTATAAAATTTGAAGCATACCATGAAAACTGAGTGAATGTTTCTTCATATATAGCCATTGAATCCTATTTAAGTCTTAATTCCAAGAAATTTTCCCCATCCTTATTCGAATCACATTATAAAAATATTTATCAATGAAAATATTTTTGAATTTATCCCATTCCAACGAATAAATATCTTCTATAACCCTAATATTCTTGAGTATTGACTAACATTGCTTGACTTCACCTTCAAACAGTAAATAGAATGAAGAACCATTTGATTTTCTGAACACCTAAGGACATCAGAAATCTTTTCTAGGGATTTAATCCACCCTTAAGCTATCACTAGGCCTAAAGATCCTCTAAATGTAGTAGGGAGTTCTCTCATAAAATGTTTTAGTACTAACTTATTTCTCTATTGATGATATTGATAATCTTGTGCATGGATTATGTTACCATTTATAGAATGTGTTAACTAGTAAATTACTATTAGAAACTTCTAAGTTCCAATTCCACACATTCTAGGTTGGGTATTAAGAATGGTATCATCCTCAATGTTACTTCCTACTTCAGATTCCCTATTTTTTCCGCAGAATAGCATTCTGAATAGACATATCATAGAAGAAGAAACATGATAATCTTAAAATTCTATGTTATTTCAAATTATTCAAAATTTAAAAATCTTTATGGGTATTATATTAACATTATCATAAACTAGAATGTTTTTTAAACGTTTATCTAATACCAAAAGTTAGGAAATGTCCTTAAACATTATGTAATCTTGTTAATTCCACTAGAGTTTACTTTCATACATTCCCAAATAACATTTAATTTTTTTAGAAAATTCTGAAATTACCTCATACACATAAAATATTATATTGCAATTTATACAATTCTACTCAATATATATTTTTTCACAATATGAAACATTTAAAACAAAACATGATTTATTTAGATAATAAAAATTCCCAAATTTAAACATAAATACTTCTATTCCATTACCAACCCAAAAACCCATTGAAAAATATTTTAAAACATGGGATGAAAATAAAATAGCTATTGTGGGACATAAAAGAAAGAAATAAACTATTATTACATAAATGAAAACATTTTCACAAAGTTATAACTTTTAAATATATAATATAATCTATTTAGCATACTTATGAAATCAAATGTTTCCAATAAAATAATAGCTATCATACATAAATCATAAATAGAAACTTACTAAATCATTTTCATATCACTCTAACATATAATTTACCTCTACCATCTACATAAAGTGTAACCATTATGGTTAAATGCGAAATAAACATAACCAAATATTCCTATAATCTCTTAGAAGAAACCTAACTAGTTAACTCTTTCCCTTTACCCAATTCATTGAAATGATATAATGGGATCACACTCCCTTGGTATATCATGGAACCTCCCATCATAATAAAAAATTTCCAAGAACCATAAAATTAACATAACTCATAAAGAATGTATAAAATAAACCTTCCTAAGGAAAATGATTTTTCCATTCTGATATCTCTTTTTGGTTTTACATATTCGCGCACTCACAAACGAAATTTTTTTATTTCAAAATATAATTTTAAAATTTTATTGGAAACCTAAAATTAATATGGTGTCAGGAATGAATGTAAATCTTATTATGGTGTATAAGTGAAATTAATCCTGAATAAAAATATTTGTAACTTGAAAATATGATTTTTAAAAGGAAATTCCCTTACCATATGTCCAAAAGAATTCTAAAACATTACTTAATGTCATATATAATTAAAGAATATCCATTAATTATATCAGAACCATTTTCAATTATATTTTATTTATTACCATTTTATTGTGTTCATTTATGGCCATTTTTATGTGTTATAAAAACCAGAATCGTCATTCGATGATCGTTCATTTTATGGATTTATAGTCGGTTCCTTTAAGTACAATTACGAGAGTTCTTTTAAAATAGAAGAAAAAATCCACATTGGAATAAAATAGTATAAAATGGTTCTATAATATTAAATTATACCATATATCATTTTTATCTGATATGAGGATGCTTAATTAGATAAAACATTAATGATAAATGGTTGATTTGTTTTTGGTCTTTTTTCATACCATCACAAACTAGTATTATTTTATTTAATAATTATGTATATTAATTATATCTTAAACACTAAAAAATATACAATACATATTAAAATATTATTTATAAATAATAATTTTTTTATAACCATACCTCTAGGAAATAATGAAAATTTAAAACTCAGTGTCTATGAAGGCAGTGAATCCACATGTTATGAACAATGTTTTCATTTTATAGAATTCGAGTATAAGAGAGAAGGTTTGATTATGGATATTACATTAACAAAATTAAATTATAGTATATATATAATGCTAGATTTATCATTCTAGTTTATATATTGGAGGTAAGGAAATGTTAGAATCAATTAATGAAAGAAACAATTTAGATGAGATTAAAGGAGAATTTTACCTATTGAATACGGTCTCAATGAGAACATTCAAATGAAACTTGATTTTCTTATATTTTTGAGAATATAATATCCAAAACACGGGGAAGAATCTTTATAAGTGAACTGGGATGAATTTAGATAGGATTACTTGCGTTGGAGGTGTGATGAGAAGAGGTGGTGAGGGGTGGTATTTATAGGGAGATGAGAGGGTTTTTTGTGATTAATTTATTTATTTTTATATTATTTTGGATCTAGACTATAAATAGTATTGATTAGTGTGATTAAGTATAGTAACTATTGTATGAGAGTTTAATATAATGGGTTCATACATCAGCGATGACTCAAGGATTCATGTATTTAACTTACAATGTTAAATACAATAAAGTACTATATATCACTTTTCACCAAAAATTCAACTATATCATAAAAATACAAAAAAAATCACCCTAAAATTTAATTGAAATGTATATTTCATAAATGGACGTGATTTGTTGAGAATAAATTTCTTAATAAGATAAATTCACATTTTAATTAAAATCACCATATATTTGAAAAATACTGATTTTAATATCATAAGAGAATTTGTCAAACATTGAAAAATTGTTTAAGGTATAAAAAAATTATCTTATAATTATAATGAAAAAAATATTAATTTATGAATATAAATTAAAAAAAATTGTTTTAATTAATTATATTAACTATAAAATTGTAAATAAACATTTACATTTTCACAAAAATAGCAACACTAAATTTATAATTTTGAAACATTTATTTACTTATTATATGATGTAAAAACATCATATTTTTATTTATTAGATTCCAAAATTTTATTTATATTTTCATAGTTTAGGTAATTAATCAAATGGCCAGATTAATATTCCAAGAGGTCACATTAATTTTTCAACGGTTAGGTTAGTATTCCATTAGTAGAGATTCCTTAATTTCTATAAATAAAAAATATTTCATTATATATTTATAAAGTATTTTACTATTTAATTATACAATGAAATAAAATTATTCTATAAGTACCTGGGAAGTTATAGAAAATGTAATCTTAGGTGTAAAAGGACATCGATAAAATAGAACCTCATCTCGATTGAATGAAGTCACTAACACAAGTCCAAATACTTCATTATCCAATAAAACCTACTACAACATCGTCAATCTCAATCAATCACCTTATTCTGATGGTGATAAATCTTTGTTCACATGGATCAAGTTTCAGGGAGACTACATCAAATCTCCAGTGGTAGGATTTATCTTTTAAAACCGGTTTGGTCTCAAATTCACTTGACTCCCTAGATTCATCCACAAGATTCAAGGATTTTTTTGGTTGTTCAGAATCAAGAAACAATATGACTAATAAAAAAAAAGTCATCGCTGATTCTTATTCCCCGCAAAACATGAAAAAATAGAATTGGAATCGTTATTATTATAAGAAAATCCCATCTGCGACATTTATTTTTATTTCCCATAGGATACATTAAGCATTCATTGAGTAAAATCTTATTACTTAATTTGAAAGGATCTTCCTTGGGTCACCATCATTGGTTTACCTACGTGTGGGACTTCAAAATTTCATTACATGGGTGCCACTTCAATAATTCTATTTCAAGAAATTGACTCCAAATTTTCTGCATGATGAAAGATTGTATGATGGATACATAGATTTTGTTTCATGGAATTTTTGATACGGAATTTTTCCAAATACATTACATGAATATAAGAAAAGAAATGGATACATCGATACCAAAGGGAATTATTTTTCTTTCTGAACTTATTTTTAAATCAATTAATAAAAATAGATCCATCATATATATATATAATGATATGTATTTTTATATATGAAAATTCTAAAATTTAATAATTTTAAAATTATAAATTAAACATGATTAAAATTACATTAAATTATATAATAAATTAATAAATTAAAAATATAGGATGATAAAAATGAATAATTAATTAATATAAAAAACATAGTTAATAATAATTAATTCATTAAAAACAAAATGTAATAAATTATATTAAAAATAAAGTAACAATTAAATTAATTAAAGAATATATAATCAAATTAGATGATAATATTTGAGATTAAAATGTTAAAATAAATTTCAATATGAAAATAATATACACATAACTTGAAAAAAATTTCAAAACATTTATCAAAATATAAAATAATCCTACATTTGATTAATTTATTAGTTAAACAACCATGTTAACAAAACACTACAGTTGAAAAAAAATAGATATTTTTAAGAATTAAATATACAAATTTTACATAAAAAGTGACAGGTAAAATAGATTATTAGTGGCCACATCAAATTCCCCTAAATATAATGTATTTCTTTCCCTCGTGAAATATATAGTCCCATACAATGGTAAGAAATAAATCTGAAAATAGAAAAGATAAAATTCTAAAAATAATTCATTTTATTAATGATTGTCTCACATGGATTCTTCCAGGTAGTGAAATTTTAATGCCCACTTGAATTAAATTACTATAGTAAAAACATATTTCTATTTTAAAAATTATTATTATATTTGACAATTTTAAATAGAGTTAGATGAACAATAAATTGAAACCAACTAGAATTAAAAACTTATCTTTACCTTCAGGTGAATAGACTAACCTAATTTAATATTTTTTTTAAAAAAAATTCATTATTGGATGAGGTGGAGTGGGAATTTATTGGTTAATAAATTACACATCCAACATTTGATGAATATTGATTAAAAAAAATAAAAGAATGAGGTCAATCGGTATTATTATTTCTATTTTAAAATTCATTTGGATGAATATATTTTGAGTAAAATTATAATTAATAACTTTAAACTCAATGATTATTGTATAACATTCACCGTTTTTACCAAAATTCATTTTTCCAAGATGGATAAAATAATGAATTGCTCAGTCGAATCTAAAATAAATTTAGGATTAACCTCCTCAAAGTTTCATCAAAACCATAAATTATGAGAAAGAAATTTCACTTAGTGATAATTCTAAATTGATTCATAAAAAATAACTATTTAGAATTTTTTTGGTATTTTTTATTTGATATCAATAAACTGTAGATAAGAAAATTTTAATAACACTATCAAAAAAATAAATCCCAACATTGTTCCTAATAATTAATATATAGTGAAAAACATATTTTCAATATAATGATTCATAATGTATTTCATTTTAGGAATGGAAGATCCTTGTCATAGGGTCACAAGTGAACTTAAAAATTATTTTTCTTTGAAACAAAATCACCAAATGAAAAGGAGATACTCACTAGTTTTTAACATAAAAAATTATATCATATTCAGGTTTTCAATTTTTATAGAAGTAAACATTTAATGTTCTATAATTATTTTATAAATATTATTCAAACAGACATGAAAACCAATATCTATGAACATAATGGAAATAAAAATATAATAAATCGATTGCCTATTTTTCATGATAAATTCAAAATTAATTTTTCCTATTAAAAAATAATGTTTAAAAATTTATTAAACCACCAATATCATGAAACACATTTAAATTAATTGAGAAATTGTTGAGAATAAAAAGTTAGAAATTGAAAAACTGTTCCTCTAGTTATAAGATTAAATACTTGTATATTATAATGGTCACTAATTTTCTTTTTGTTTTTATGCATGTCCCAATATATTCAAATTTCAAACTCCTATAAGTTCAAAATAATAAGAATAAAATTAAAAAAAGTAATGTAAAACATAGAAAAAAAAGAAAGACTGTTTGTGGAGTTTAATTAATGTTTCCCCAACATGAAACATCAATTGGATGTAGAAAATCATTTAATTTCTTCTTCTATAGTAAATAAGATTATACTCAACAAAACAAAAGATAAATTAACGTGAATGTGAACATGTATTTTTTCATTTTAGAAAACATATAATATTTTCCGAACATTCAGTTTTTGAAGCAAGATTGATATTAAATTCAGTATCCACAATAACATAAAACTGAATACCATAGCACTATTAAAATTGGAATGCACCCTTACCCACACTTTATTTTTAGCATATAATAAAAATATATAATCTTAAAAAGTTAAGGGTTGAAGGACACAACCTAAGAGTTACTAGGAGGGAATGAAGATACCCATGATGGTTTCATTCTTGATTTGGTCTACAATATTGTTTTCCTAAATGAGAAACGTCATAAAATTTATTTAATAAAAATAAAGAGAAAACTAAAAACAAATGGACATGATATTTTTGGGTTTAACCCCAAATTGGTTATGTATTTAAAAAATATATAACTAGAAAACCACGGGCTCAACACCAATGAGATGGCGGATATGGGTTCATCAATAAAAACCACTATATACCCTTAATTTTAGCTTTAGGTATCAAATCATCCTACTTACAGAGGACTCCGTTTCAGTATCAAACTAATCCCAATCTGTGTAAGTTTAAATATTGTAATAAAACAGAGTGGTAGAAATGTAGGGGTATGTCCCCAATTATTTATATTGAGATATGGTGTTCATAGGTTGTAAAGATTAAAAAGTTATTGTGATTTTTTATTTGAAACTATTTTATGAATTAAACATTAAAGACCTCATAAGAAACAAAAAAAAAACCTTATAACTAGTCCATATATAATAAACTTTATATTTATATTAAACTTATCCCATGTTGTTTTTTCCAATTTACTTTGGGATATTTCAAAGTACCTATTCATATGAAACCAAAAATCCTTCATTACTTTCAAGAATATCAGTGACATGATCTATTTCTTTAGCATTCACTTGGATATATGAAAATGAAATTAGTCTCAAAATAGTTATAATTTTAAAAAAATCATCTCCAACTATAAAATTTACATATCCTTGAATATGTTAATTTTATTTTACCATTTTTTGAAAAGTTATGTAGGAAGTATTTTTGATTCAAGAGTGTGCTAGAAAATCTAATCCATATTGTATTTAAAATAAAATAACCTATTCGTTGTTTAATCCATGGAAAATGATTTTTTTTTCATGTGATTTTTCAAAAATATATATTTTTGAAAAAATTAGATGAAATGTCAGTGTAAATAAAATTATTATAATGAAAATTAGAAACATATTATTTCAAATAAAGATGTTAAGATTATTCAATTTTTTCATCCCCATATCCTACAATATTTTTAAAAGGTATACAATATGACTATTATTTATTCTAATCCTTTATTTATCCTCGTAGATATCCTCCATTGATGTACAAGTTATGATTTCTTATTATTGAACCTCTACTGAATAAAAATCCAGAAAAAGATTTGAAAATTAAGAATGTTCATTAGAAAATGATTCCATATTAGGTCACAAAAACCCATGATAAACATAAATAAGTTCATGTGAATATTCTTCACTCTAAATTTAAAATAGTTCTACAAACTTATTGGTATTAAACACAACCATATTCTTTGTACATCAAGAGTGTTTCATCATTTTTTATATCAAAAATACATATTTTTATGGCAATTTTTTAATTGATTGAAATTGAAAATGAATAATTAATAAAAAATATACCTCCCCAACACTGAATATTATTTTTCAAATCTCATTATTTGATCTATAAAAGAAAAATTTTCGTTTTTAGTAGATGTAGCATGGTGGCTACTGCATGGGTCAGTCTCAAAGAGGTAGTTTTTTTATCTCAACTACTCTTCAAATATAATTTCCTATTTTTATATATTTTAGAATAAAAAAAGAAAACTTGAAATAACAATGAATTAGAGGAAGATAAAAATAATATTCATAAAAAATTAATGGAAATCAAATAAAAATAGATGAATAAAACTCATAAAGAACAATTATATTCCAGGTTTATTCACTCTACTACCTATTAATGATCTATTGAAAGAAACATCCAATGCTCAACCTCATATAACACATGATTAATAAAATGAAACATACACCTCTCACTTTAATAAAAATTTAAAATAAAATACATAATTAATATCGACACAAGAGTTCTCTCCAAACTCTAAAAATAATTATTTTTTCAACTAAAATCATAATAAAATAGATTCCATTATATGTTAGCATCAATATTTCAACAAATCACATGAAATATCATGAATTACTCTCTATAACCAAAAATATAATAAAAGGAAATATTGTAATTAGTAGCCTGTATCAATCCACTCTTACGAATGAGTGTGTCATCACATATCCCCCACTAGTGATCAAAGTCTACTAAGAGTGTCGATTTCAATGATAAAATTGGATATTTTAAATACAATAATCAACGAGATTAACCTCTTATAACTTCTTTAGTAAATTAATTCTCTATTATTGGATGTTAATGATCACACAAAAGAAAAGATAAAAAACAATGGATAATTTTTTTAAGGAATGTTATAGAAGAGAGCAGGAGTGAAGATAGATATGAGAAAGAGAGAGAGAGAAAACCAAATACAAAATAAGAGGGGGTCTTTTAAAAAAAATAAAATCCCCATATTAAAAGAAAATAATAATAATACATTTTAAGACTAACTAATTACAAAAAGAACTCCATGTTTTAACCTGCATATTGTTTCATCTCCCTTCTAAGGATATAAGTATAAATCATCTATAATTATCACTACCAAAACCTAAAATTAAATCTAAACCTAATCCAACCTCCTAGTCATTTCCCAATTATTAAATTGTTTTTCCTCATAATTTTAATATTCCATGGCCTCTACACCATAATTTATCAATTATTATAGAACATAAATACCATAATTACGCTTATAATATAGATATCCATTATCATCATTTAACTGCAATTATCAGACATTCTATTTTTAAATTTTCTGATTTTTTAAATGATTTCACTGGAATCCATCCACAAACTGGCTGACCCCTATGTCATTCAGTAATCACCTCTATCTATGAAAAGAGAAAATAATCTTCCTTTCTGGATGGAAAATTATTTCCAACATAATGGATTCAATCTTGTGATTCTTTACTATATCAAATCTTTCTCAGAACATTTATTCCATGATTCCACTAAACATATTATGTGAAAAAGTACCAAACAATTCAATAGTAGAAGATGAAGATTATGAGTTCCCCTCTCAACTGAAATCAAACCTACATAGAAAATTCGAATAATGAACAAAAATAATCCCATTCAACTTTACAAAAAAAATTCAATCATCGATATGAAAAATTTATGAATGACTAACATCCTCAACATATGGTCTAGTAAGTCGAATTCTAGAGTAATCGTCGGCTAAGGTATGATACATCTTCTAGTAAATGTGTCCTCATCTTGATAAAATTACCTAAAAAACAGGATTCAAAATTAATCATTCTATATGAAAAATATCCATATTAACTTTTAGATCAATCTAACACCTTTAGATGATAGTGAGAAATATTTCCTTAGGCATGAAGTATACTACATCAAATCTTTACTGGTTGGCTTCATATTAACTAAACCATTATTCTCATAGATTCACTCAGTCCCACCCCCACCAAATTCTTCCATATGTTATGACACATTTTTTGTCTATCATTCTATTGCTAATAGATGATAGAAATCAAAAACTAGATATCTATGATTGATCTTCCTTGTAGAAACAGTCAAAATGGCCTCAACCTCATCTTCATCGGGGGAAATCCTCATCTTTGGTGCTATATTGATTCAGCCTGAGGACTTTTTCAAAAATATATCTATGAAATAATGTTCTTCAGTTTGATATGGTTTGACCTCTTGCTTCCATTTTAGGTATAACAATGTGAGTGGCTTAAATATTTAAATACATTGGAGTCAATTCATTAATTTTTTTTTTCGTGATCTATGCTTAAAACCAACTATGTGAGGAAAAATTAAAATTTGGCCACATTGATTATTCTTCTTGGAATCAGTGATGTGTACATGTGTCCCAATATGATATGTGAATTAGGTAAAATAAATGGATATGCGAATATGAAATAAAATTATAATTCTTTCTAAAAAATTATGAAATAAATTAATTTAAAAGTACATAATATATATATATATATATATATGTGAATATATATATATATATAATCAAAATTCCCAAAGTAGAAAAAAGTTAAATTTTTTAAAATAAACATGAAAAATATTATTTCACTTAAAAAATTAAAAAAAATAATTAAAAACATAGGATTATAAAAAATAATAATTAATTTAAATAAAATTCATACTTTATAATAATTAAATCTTTAATGTAATTAGATCTGATACTAAATTGTTCATAAATTAAATTTTAAACTAATAAAAAACAAAAAACAGAAATTTAATGATAAAATTTATGATTTATATTTAAAATAAATTTTCAATATTATTGTTTTATAGAACAAATTTGGAGAAAATTAAAAATAAAACATAAAAATAAAACATAACCCTAAATTTAATTAATTTAACAATTAAACATCCAAAAGTACTAAAAAATAAAATTAACCAAAAATATACACATTGATGAATTAAATTCATATATTAAACATGAATATAGATATAAAAAACACATGGATAAAAGTTAAAATGTGCTATAACATCTTAAAAACATTCAAACTTTTATAAAAACACAATAATCCCAGGGGATGAAAATTTGTTTCCTAAAAACATCATTAAAATTTCAAAATAAAAGACCATACAATAATATAAATTGGATAGTATCATAAGATAATATCCTCAATGAAGGGTAAAAAACAAATAAGGCTATTGAAAAAAATGAGAATCCATTTATTTAAGGGTATTAGAATAAATAATTTAAAAGATAGAAAAAATTTCATTTTCTTTTGGTGTATAATTAAAAACTGAAAATACCTTTGAAATTCGTATATGTTTTTCATTGAAAATAATTTAAAATTATAATATAATCTTGATATATTATTATGGTTAGGATAGTTATAAGTTTCAGTTTAAAAAATCATTTAAAAAATATATTTTTTAATATTTAAAAAATAAATAGTAGGTTGTAGGAAAACTATATATAAACAATCATTTTAATAATATATAATTATAGAAATATATAGTAAAAAATTAATCTATTGATTATTTATTTATATATAAAAATTTACATAAAACTTATAGTAACTAGGACATGGAAAAAAAATATTCCATGCTAAAAATCAATAATAATTTATGATTTTCTTGAAAAAACTTCTTTCATTCTTTTTGAGTGAAAAAGAGCAGTAAAATGGAAACAATTCATAAAAAATAGAATTAAGAAATATAAAAGATAATATATTTGTATTATAATATAACAAATATAAAATATCAAATAATGGAAATTAAAACATACATAATACCCATAAAATGTGTGATTGTAACTTAACCCCTTACCTCAAGTCCTGACTATTATCGTATACATTCTAAAATACTATTGATAAATTTAGAAATATTATACGTATATAATAGAATAATATTAATAAATATATTACTATATATAATCCCATTATAATTTATAATGAACCCATTATTATAAATACTTCATTAAAATAAATATATGTTTGACAATTTATTTTTTTCAAGTATTTCTTGGTCTCAAAATTTGAGTCACAGTTCACTGGTTATGAATAAAAATTCATCAAATATTGATAAATTAAATATATATATATATATTATTTTATATATTATTATGTAACTATCCATGTATGTTTGTGATGGAAAATGAATAACATCACTTCATGGAGGGTACAACCTATACGTTACACATGTGTGATTATTTCTTTTTACTAAATAGAAATAAAGAAAGGTAAATAATATTTTATCATTAAAAAAATTTAATTATGTAATATATATATATATATATATTATTTTTTTACATTAAATACACAAATATATTACCATACTTTAATGGATGTGTTGAAAAATTAATTACATCACTTCATGGAAGTGGAAGTTCGTATGTACACATGAGTGACACTTTAATTTTCCATTAGATAAAAGGGATATTGAACATGTGTGAACCATTAACATAATTTTTTTATAGAATATTAATTTCATTATGTTATAAAGTTTATTGTATATATTTAGGATCATTACAAAAAACATGAAAATGATTATAGGAATATATTCATCTACCTTGGATAATCTCCATTGAAAAACACCTTAAGATTTCTTCATGGGCCACTAGCAAGGAATATATCCTCTAGGTAAAGGATAATAGTCTCAAGAAGGAATTTGGATATATAGTGGTTTATTAATGGTGCTTTGGTAGTGAATATATGTGAGATTATGAGTTCCCATTTTATATGTGAGGGGAGTGGAAACTATAAAAATACCCATTACATGACACAAAATATAAAATTTATTCTCATGGAGGGGTAGAAAATACTTCAAAAATATTAAAATATAGGACATGGTAAGGTCTAGATACACCCATAAAATCATATATAAACAATTATTAATGATATTTCAACATTATCTTTTAGTTTAACCCCTTCATTAACCCCTTTAACACTTTTCACGGTGATAAAGATTTTTTCAATAGTAACTATTTTTTATGGGTAAAAAGTATGTTGACATTATTAAAGAACATTTATTTTTATATTAAAATATATGAAATCTATTTTCAATGATTATATTACATTATATAGTAAAATTTAAATTAAAAATAATTGGAAAAAACCAATTTAAGAATAGTTTTTAGTAAAAAAGTCTTTTAAGTATAAAAATTAATTTCCACCAAATTATATTATAAAAATGTTGCCATTATTTTTTTTGTTTATTGAAAAAAATTAATATTTTTAGGAACTTAAATTATATCCAAAATTGAATGGATTTGATAATAAATAAATAAATAAAAAGGATAAAAATATTTTATTATAAAACAAATAGAACAAAATTTCATAAAACTAAAGAATGGGTTTCCAAATTCAACATAATAATTTAAAAATATTTATTTTACTCCTTAAACTAAAACATGATTGAAGAAAGGTTTTTATATTTTATTAATTATGGTTAATATCATAACAATGCAATAAAATTTACTTTTTTTATAAAATTGATAATTTTTACTATTCACTTAAAAATCATTCATTTGAGAAAAAACCAAAATATCTCAATTCAATAATATCAAAATGATTAATTCAAATGAACACACCATTTTTTAATATTTAATTTAAAATATTTTTAAATACTTATTTCAAATAAAAGATAAATAATAAATTTCACACCCTAAAACGGAGTGTCATCCAGCCCAACACCAAACCCAGTCCGTGGAATAGCCCAAATGGATTTCCCGATCCCCATGGGCAAGAAACTGATGAATGGGTGTCAAAATGTTTCCTTGAGAAATATTTCACCCTTATAGACAAGTGTAAAATAAGGCCGTAAGATAAAAAATAATAAAAAAACCAAAAACAACACATCAATTTATCATATTCATTGTTTTACAACTTTAAACAAAAAATATGAACACTTAAATCAGAACGGGAATGATGAGACCAAATCCACAACATAAACATGATAAGAGGAAAATCTCCATCAATCCACCACCACCAACAACTAAAATAAGGATAATTTATAACAACTATATCCACCATCTCCTCACCGCTTACCTTTACATGAGTCAAACATATAACAAGGTCAACATATACCCAACGGTGTATATAGGGTGTGACCCAAATCTATGTAGAATTCAACCCAAATAAAAGGATTCCTTTCTATTAATTTTTAATATTTATTAATCTTCACACTATAAAACATCATTTAATGAAAATTTATGAAGTCATTTTAAATATGAACCATTTTTATAGAAATTAATTCAATAAAAACTATTACTCAATAAACTAGATTTAAAATGAAATGTTGTCAACGTCAACTATATTATTATGGATGGAACCATATTATATAATCCACATGTCCCAAGATAGATCCATTGGGAAATCCCTATGGTAATCTAGCTTGAGTGGGACACTAGAACATTGGTCCTTGGTGAAGGGTGGTATATTAACAACAATCATAGATTTCTCATTCCTGAGACACTAGGAGGGGATAACCCATGGTCCCATTGGTATTTAAATATCATCGTAGTTTAGTTAATGTTGAAAGAATATATCATGATCTGTAAAACTGGGAAAATCCACTTCTGAATTACTAGCATATTAGATATAGTCATCCCACCTAGATACATGGTATAACCTTGTTCTAAATTCCATGTTCACATGTTACACATATCCCACATTCATTTTAAACAAATCAAAAAACTATTTAAAAAGACTTTTCAAACTACTTACCCATTCCACAAAGACCATTTGAAAACATCACAAGGAAGACACATAGTAAATCCGTGGGTTAATCCCCTTTCAAAATCACACACAAATAAATTTCACATTAAAAAATGATTTATAACATTATATAATTCACAAGTAAAATTAATAGTTCACCAAAAAGAATAAAAAATTCCATAAAAAGTCACTTTCCTATCAAAAATATCACCCCGAAATACATTTTCACTTCATGTTCCTTGGAAAACATGATTCAAAACTTTAAAAAATATCCATAAACCACTTCAATCAAACACCAAAATAAGGTACACAATAAAACATAGTCATTTTACTTTACTAAATCTATTTCTATCACATAATATTTCTAAACATGTCCAAAAGACATTCCTCACCTTAAAAATAAACCATATAGCATGTAAAAATTAACCAAAAAATAATTTCTAATCATCCACAATTTTTAAAACATTAAACCACCTACCTTATGTGTAGAAACCTTCAGAAATTGGTGCGATAATTCAACCGCACCACCACATGACCCTATCAAGGGATGATCTAACCAAAAAATTCATGATCAAACTAAAATGAATAATTTTTAAACCTAAAGATACCACCCAACCCCCGAGAAATAAGAATCCACAAAGAGGAATGAGAGAAACCCTAAAAATGAGGGGAAATAAAATAGGAAGACCACTTAATTGAAGATCGATTACAGTTTCTAGGATAAATACACTAAGAGTAGGGAGACCAAAGGAGAAATGAGAAAGGGATGGAGGTTCCTAGGGTTGAGAAGCTCGAATGGGGAAGAGAGGAATGGATTTGGGATAAAAACATTAGGGGACACGTAGTTTATTTTTTATTTTTAATGATATAGACATCATGCATGATTATCCTGCACAATTGTTCAAACCATGCAGTGAGAGTATGCCCCAATCTATTTAATATGCACGTACCAGACGATTAGTATGCCCGACCTAACATACTATGTGGAGTCTATACATATGCTTATGTCAAAAACCTCTAAACCGCCAAATAATTTCCTAGGCCCGAGCATATAGTTTCTACTAATTGTGAGACAACCATGTGCCTCATGTTTTATGAAATAAAGTTCCAAATTTTCTCCAAAAAACTTATAGAGGACCATATGGGAAAAATAGACTAAGAATAAATGGAAATATTATCTTATAATCTCAGATCCATCATACTTGGTCCCTAAAAGAAAAATCAAAACCTAGAAATGAACTAGGTCCAAAAACAAAAATAAAAACTATGGTGTGATCATTCTCCCCACTATAATTATTTTCACCCAAAACAATCCATAGAAGGCCTAATCCAAAAACAAAAACCAATAATACTTTTCTGCTCAATGTGATTCTCAAAAACCATCAAACTAAAAGAAACAGTGAACACCAAAACAAAAAAAAATAGGATTACAAGTGTGATTTCAGGAAGAAAAAATAGTCCCGCAAGCATATTCCTTAGACCCAAAAAGATAAAACACCTCTAATTGATCGATTAAGAGAAAAGGAACTCTTGAAGCACATGATCCAACTATTCAAGCCAAGAAAACGTTATATATTACCAAACAGAACTCATAACACTTACCAGAAATGAGATAACAAATTCAAACCACATCTCTATGAATAAATCTATAGCCTAACTATAAAAAAATAGTTCGGTGCACTCCAACCCAAACATTTACTCAAGGAAATTGGAATTAGATAGCTCCAAATGAGACTACCCACTACCAAGCCAATACTAGGGAACATACTAGATTATCAACATGGAAAGGCCCAAATAGACTCTCCACAATTAGAGTGAACAAGCACCGACTTATTCCTTGTGAAATTATAGCAAGACCCACGGTGGGTCTCCATAATACATGAACTAACCATCTTAACCAACTAGTATAGACCAATACAAGATCACAACCTTAGGTTAACATAGGAATTTTCTGCACACACCAAATCCCCACCACAAGGGACATGATGAAGTGACACTAAACTAAATGGAGAACACTAAACAGTTCACTATTGCCCAAGGGACAAGACCTCTTATAGATGATTACAGGGAAAAATTGAGACTAATTTACAATTTTTACAATAGAAGGAAAACCACATAGATATTTTAGAAAATGAATAATCCCCACCACCTTATAACCAAGGTGCAATTGGACTTTTGGGAGTCGGCTTCTCTCACGTCTATCCTTCGATGGATGACCTAGCCGCAAGCCGCTGGGGTTTTCTCCCCCCTATACGTCGGAGGGGGGAGTTTCACGTCCTCCTTCGACTAGGAAGGTTAGGGCATTCCTAGCCTCGACAGAGCCCCTTTCTCCATTATCGCGAATCTGACTATCTTCGAAGGTTCTTAGTTTTTTTAGCGAGGCGCTCATTCTGAATCTTCTTCCGTCGGAGTTAAACAATGCATCAGATCTATGACGTCTCACCCTTATTGCACGATTTAGGCTTAATCAACCATCAACGGATGTGTTTGATCAATTTGTTTGTGAAGCTTGGAATTTGCGGATGCGTGCAGTTATTGGCTCGCTTGACCGGAAACACTTCATGATCTGGTTTTGATCGGAGGAGGATTTGATTGAGGCCTGGTCAAGGGATCCTAGACGATGCAAGGAATCTTTGTTCTACCTATTTTGTTTGAGCTTTGACTTTCACATGAGGCACGAGCCTTCAACGATTGCGGTGTGAGTAAGTCTCCCTGGTTTACCCCTTTTTTCCAGAATACGTCCATTCTGTCTGTTATTGGGAATATGGTGGGGCGTTACTTGTGCTTGTATCTCTGCACTGAGGCGGTGTGTCATCCAATTGGCCCGCGGATCTACGTTGAGGTTGATTTTGCGAGGGATCCGGTGACCTGCATTTGGATAACTGATGGAAAGGAGTTTCGGTGGAAACAAGAAGTTGTTTTCAAATCTTGGATGCAATATTGCTCTTCCTATTTGAGATTTGGCCACACAAAGTTGGTTTACTGTAAGGGGAAGACAAGACGAAGTCACTCAGTGATAGTAAGGAAGGAAATTTCCGGGCGTGAAGATCCTGGGCCAGTGTCTCTTGTGGTGGAAGGTAGAAGTGAGGGTATTTGCACTGGAGAGGTTCAATTTGGTGCTGTAGAACCAAAAGTGGACACTAGGACCATAGGCTGGTGCAAATGGAGATGGAGGGTAGTAATGAGGGTATTTGAGCTGGAGGTGATAAAAGTGGAGATGTTGTGGATGATGAAGAATTGACTGTCGTGGCTGATGAATATTTGGTGGCAGTGGTGGATGAAGATGTGTTGGATGAGGTGGAGGTGCAGGAAATGGGGTAGGGGAACTTAGTAGAAGATCATGTGAATGGTGGTGGACTGAAAGAGATGCAACTGTCTGCCAACCCATCAGTGAAGCGTGTATTTGAGAGGTTGGAAAGTGACCATGGGTTTGGAAACCTGTCTGCGATGGTCAGTGGTGCTGATTGTTACATATTGGATTCAGATAATAGAATTGAGGTGCAGGGCTAATGTGTAATAGACAATAGGTTTGCATGCATGGAAACTGAGAATGTTCCTGCTGTGATGGAGGGACCCAAACTGTCTGAAATGATGAAGATCGCTCCCAATAATCATGTGGAGTCTGGAATGAATGAATTTGATATAGATTTGCATGATGTTTGTGGTGTTGTGGAAGGGAAACCTCCCACTTTTACTGAGCATAAAAATAACTCTGAAGTGAGAGGGATATTGGATGATGTAGAAAATGTCTTGGTGAGGAAGGATGACATCGACAATAATTCTGAATCTGTGAAGAGAATGGGAAACTGGGGAAGTTGCTTGGATAGTGAAAAAGAAAACAACAGAATGGTTAGACCTTCTTATAGTGAAATTGTTCAAGGCAGATGAAGCAGGGCATCTAAAAGTGATGGAATTAAGTTTGTTCCACCAAGGAGGAAAGCAAGTAAGGATTACTCTTACCTTCCAAAGTCGGTAAACACTAAGTCTTCATCCAAGAAGGAACGTGGAGCGGTACTTGTGTCTAAGAAAGGTCGTGCATAGTCCAGCAAAGAGGTTTTATCATTAGAACTGTTGAAGCTCAAAGAGAAGTATACCATCCTCTTGAGGAAATATGAAACGAACTCAGAATGGGAATCATCTGTACAGAGGAAATCCCTGACTATGGCGATGGTGAAGGTTAAAATTATTATGATATGTAATTTTCTTATTTTTGTTGGTACTAATTTCTGGATGCGGGAAAGCTATTTGCCTGCATCCTTTGTTTTGAATTTATGTACTTTTTATTTTATTTAACAAATGGTCAAGATATTTCTCTCTCAGATAGACTTTCTGGGTCTATAAACAAGGTGAAACACATACCCACACTGGTCACAACAAAAAACGAGGCCTCCAAAAAACGTTACACAAAAAATGGGACCTTTCCAAAACAATGAAGTTACAAAATAAATTTTAAACTATCCCTATACAACACTAGAGACCAAGCCAGAAAGTGGTCCCTTACACACCATATAATTCATGACTACATTCCAGCTTCATTCTGAGAACTATTGCTGGAGCCCTGATTTTTGAAGCATCTCCTTCGTCATTTTCAGGTGTTGAAAATATTTTTCAGAAACACTTTTTTTTGTGAGACGAAATATCACTCTAGGATGAAACAAAGGATCACATCATTCCATATAATTTACATCTCCTCAACATGGCACTTCCACTAGGATTGGGGTTATATGATTCACATGAATAATCCATTTTCTCCTTAGAAGAGATATAACTGAAATAATAACACATAGAAGACATGTCCATTTAGAATGGATAAATTCAGATTTTCTAAATGGAAAACCTACTTCCATTAATGTATAATTTCTCAAAAGGTTTCAACACATCCACATTTACCTTAGAAATAAAATAAGGCCAAAAAACTCCATCGAACATGACCATAACAAACAAAGATGCACTACATATAATGGGAATATAACCTGATCCCCAAACATGAAATTATTTTAACAAATAGACACACCGAATTCTTATGTCAAGACTTCCCACACTAATGTTATAGCTTGATACCATGGTTAAGGGAATCCGAAGAAAGACCCAAAGTCCTTATAATACCGAAACTAAAACCAACAGTCTCGAGATTCTCTTCACTCTCCTCAATATAATTCCCTTCACCGCTTCAAGATAGGACTTTCAAAATAGAGATGACAAAGTTCACCTTTTACCACTCAAAAAACATAGAGAAACTAAGGTTTCTATCATATTTCCACATCCAACAATCTTATTATAGAGGATTTTCATGACTTTTAAATATAAGAGGATTAAAATTCTAAAACCCGAGAAAAAATTTTATAGGTTGATCATCTGAAGGGTTCATTACTGAAAAAACACAAGTAGTATCATCACAATGTCCATCAAATTTTTTAGGGAATGAACTTGGCCATAAGGTAAACCAAGGGCTCACTAAAACTAGTACGTGGTCCATAACTCACTACAAAAAAACCACAAATACACAAAGGGAACAAACATAAAGTCTTCACAAACACATCTCAAATGAACCCACTAACTGTCATATGAAAACAAATTTATCAACAGAACACAACCTTGAAACCCCATTAAAGCACAAAGAGTTCTAAAAATAACACCTCACATGAAACACATCCATATCATAAGAAGACACACCCCACAACTATTGGTTATAAAAACACCACATGTTCTGTTAAAAGAACCACATAAAATAAAACAAGATTGGTGGGATTCTCATTCACCAAAGGTATTCCATGGAGGCTCACATATGCATATTCTCATTCCAAACGTGGCACTCATACAACTTTCCACACATTATTTATGCATGTGGTCACATATAGAAGTACCAAAGGCCAAAATGTTTTTCCCACTTTCCATAGAAAAAAATTAATCCCACACAATAAAATTTCAAAACATTCATAAAAATTCTAAATGTTCACTCACCATAGAGTCAAAAATCACATTCAAATCCCACACATCATATCATATCATCTTTTATCAAAATTAAATTCAATAGATCCAATCCAAAAACCCAATTCACCCCATTTCAAAACATATTTAGTAACAAAAAAAATCCACTAAATCCAATTTGATTAAAATTACATTTACCCTTATTCAAAACAATTTTTTGAGAACCTTAATAAAAATATTTTTTTCACAAACAACCGATTTCAATAACTCAAAAATTTTGATCGTACAAACTAGAAATCGTTAAAATCATCCCCATTTTAAAAAGACCATTTTATAAAAATACACTTTTATAAAGAATCCTTAAAAATGATTATGATAATATTATTTCCCTATTCTAGAAATAAAATTATTACCTCATTTAGTATAGTTTTTACAACTCCAAAAAGGGTTATCAAATAGTTTTCAGAACCCATGATGAAAAAAAAACAATTCACAAGCTAAAACTAGTGTAAATGGGTTACATAGAAATAATATTAGTGACTATATTCCAATCACAACACCATAATGGAGAGTATTCTAAGAACATTTACCTAACTCCAAAAGGATTTCCTGGCCCTGTGAGCTCACTGAAACTATTATCCCCACTCCATTTTCATTTACCGAATAGAAAACAATCCAAAAATACCTAAGGAACCAAATAAAACAAATTTTTCATGGTCAATCTAGTCACATAATGAGGTGTGCTAGCCATGAACCCTACTCAAAACTATAAAAACAAGTCTTAAAAAATCTATTCTTTAGACTATGATGAATCATTCCCAAATAATGAGGCACAAAAGGGAATGACCTATTCTGATACCATTATTTCACACACCAGTCTAGAGTGTCATCCAAACCGACACCTGAACTGATCCATGGAATTTTCCAAAGGGAGTTCCTAATCCATAAATGCTGGAAACTAATGCCTAGTTATCAAAAGTTTTCTTTGGGAATGATTTCACCAATTTTGGAAAGCATAATAGAAGGCCAGATGATAGAGCAACAAACCATGACTAATAAAAAAACGAAAAAAATTACAACAATTTTTTAGATTCATTATTTTAAAAATTATCCAAAACACTAGAAATACTATAATCAAAAAGGGAAAAATGACACTAAATCAACAACCTCAATGTGAAAAGAGAGACACTTCCTTTATCCACCCACACTAACACCTACAGGAAGGATAATCTATAACAAATGGATCCACCATCTCCTCACCCCTTCCCATTACGTGAGTCAAACATATAACAAGGTCTACATTCAACCAATGGTGTATATAGGGTGTGATAAAATGACCAGTAGGATTCTATCCAAAATAAAGATACCAAGTTATAACACTTTAAGATGAATTAATGTGCACACTATAAAAACAATCCTTTGAATCATTATTGAGAAATAATTTTAATGAAATTCCATTTTTAAGGAAATAATTTCAAATGAAACTGTTACTCAATAAACTAGATTAAAAATGAAATTCACCCATGGTCCACTATATGCTGATGGATGGAACGATATCATATAATCAAATCATAAGAGAGGACTATTGGGAAATACCTAGTTTACTCTAGCTCTAGTGGGACACTATAACCTCATACCTCGGTGAAGGGTGGTTTAATAATGACAATTACAACATTCTCATGCATGAGCCACTGAGAGGGGACACCCCATGGGACTAGCAGTATCCAAAAATCATTATAGTTTATTTATTTGGTAAGATTAAATCAGGATAATTGAAACCAATAAAGGACACTTCCGAATCACCAAAGTACTAGATCTACTTAGCCCAACTAGATACCCAAGACACTGTTGTGTTCAAATTCATTTTCAAAAGTTACACATATCCCACATTCATTTTATAGAATATTAATATATTTTAAATAAACTTTTCACACTAATTTAACATTCCATGAAACCCATTTAACACTTTCATAAGGAATACAAATTGTAAATTTAACTATTTCCTTGGGTGAAGCCCCTTTCAATATTACACATAAATGAGTTTCACTTTAAAACAATATTTACAACATTATATAATTCACTAGTAAAATTAATTATGCATAGAAAAGAAGCCAACATTCCATAAAAATACCTTTATTTTTGAAAAAATCACTTCTAAAATACATTTTCACATCAATTTACTTTGAAAACATGATTCTCACTTTTCAAAGAAACGATAAACCACTTCCACCAAATTATAAAATAAGGAACACAAAAAAACATAGCCATTTTAGTTTATAAAATCCATTTCCATCACATAAGCTTTCAAAAACCATCTATGATGCATTTACCACCACATCAATAAATCTTATAGCATGTAAAAATTAACCAAGATATCATATAAAATCATTCAAAAATTTTTGTTCATGGAACCACCTGCCTCAAGGGTAGAAAAATATAGAAATTGTTGAGAAACCACAATCACACCACCACATGACCCTTGGATGGAATGATATGACCAAAATAATTACAATCAAACCCTAAATAAAAATATTCAACACTATAGGGACCACCCAACATGATGGAGATAAGAAACCCCAAAGAGGAAGGATAGAAACCATTGAAAAGAGGGGAAATTGAAGAGGAGGACCACATACTTGATGATCCCTTGATGTTTCCATGCCATGTACACAAAGAAGATAGTGACCAAGGGATCCAAGAGGAAGGGAGGGAGGAACTTAGGGATGAGAAGCTCAAATAGGGAAGAGAGGGTGTATTTGGGGTAAACACCCGAGGGGAAAGAATAGTAATTTTAGGATTTTTAATGATTTGGGAATCACAGAAGGGTAGCCCACATAGTTTTTCAAATCCTGTGATGACCATGTGGCCCTCTCAGTTTAAGTGGAACAAATAACATTGTTATCCAATATGACCTAAATTAGTATTCTTATATAAGGCTCATACCTTAAACATTACATAATCTTGAACTAAGTTAATAATTCACATCGAGGATTATTTCAGGTTTAGAGTTTTATAGAATTAGGCCATAACATATACATTACATCTCAAATTTACAAAGTATACAGTTCTACTCAGTATCCATTTTATTTCATAAAATAAAAACCCTTGAAAAAAATAGTCATGTCTTGTTCCATGTTTTAGATATATCGACCTTTCCATGATCCCATTCGTGACCCTATGCATCTTTATGTCTTGTGAAAAAAATTTCAAAAAAAACATGGGATGAGCATAAAAATCCCAGTATGGGATACCCAAAGAAGGAAAAGTATTAGTTTTTGAAAACAACAAGTAAAAAATTAATTATTTATCATAAGTAATACTTTTAACTATATAAAGTAATAAATATTCTTTACTGAATAAAAGATCATTTATTACCTTTTTTACCAAAATATTACTATAAAACCCATAGAAAGCACGTATAACATATAAATGTAACTAGGGACAAAAAAATACATAAATGGAATAACCATACGGTCAAATTACACACATATCACTGAATAGAATAGCCATATGACTGAAATCCATACCCAATGCATTATAGGTCATAATGTAACCTCCCATCTTGGTTTATCATGGAAGCACCCGTCATTTGGTTTATCACGTTACCACCCGTCAAATGTCTAAGTACCATTATAAAATCATAACACATGAAATATTCAAAATATAAACATTTCACTAATAAAATTGAATTTTTAATCATTAGAAGACATTTCAAGTTATTGAAATAATAAATCCATTTAAAAAACCATTTTCAATACCAAAACACCCAAAAGGGAATATGGTATTTCTTTTCCTTTTAAAAACATTAAGGCTTATAGAGGAATCCAAATAATGATTATGGTGGCAGAGAGGTCATTGTCGCCAAAAAAGTTAAAACAGAAACATTAATTTTTTTAATTTAGTAAAATTTGTCATAGAAAAAGATTCCCTTTGAATGAAATTAAAAGTTAAAGGGTTTTATTATACACTTGGTAGAAGAAGGAGATGTATATTATCCAAAACATGCCTCAATAAAAGGAGATTGAGATGAAGTCCCTTACCCCGTGTACGACTTGACCCATTCATTCTTTAATATCCTAAATAGTAAATAAAGTTAATTTATACTTCCTTCAGAACCTTTTTCAGGTTTATTATTCCTTTTATATCACTTTTTACCATTTTATAAACATTATATAATCATTTATGTTAATAACTATCCTTTTTTTGAAATTTGGTACTTGAGTAAAAAATGAACTTATTATAATTACAAGTTGTCCATGTGGTCCAAAGTACATTATATTCAGAATTATATTCATCATCTAGATATCATATATTTCATATATATCCATTATATATATGTATTCATAATAGTATATAACATTTGAAGAGAAGAAATGAAATGCAGCATTCATGGAGATGGTAAACCGTACGTACGCATGAACTCTATTTTCATTTCTATTTCATATTCAATGGAATTAAAACTTAATAATAAATAGGTGTAATATAATTCTAGTATAATATCATATATCATTTCATTAACTCCATCCTTTATAGTTTCCACGTATGGAATGAAAGAGTCATATCACTTTGAGGGGGCGGTAGTCCGCACTTCCTCAAATGAAATTATTGCGTTTACCCATTACAGAAACCCTAAAGGTATGATATAAATTAAAAATAAAGAATTATAGATACAATATAAATATAATCTATATCATATATAAATACAGTTCCATCATAATGGCCACCATAAGAGGCGGTTGGAGATATTGGAACAATCATCGTTTCGTGAGGTAGTAGTTTTCCATTCACATAAACAATATGTTTGTATCCATTATATGGAGGTATTTGGAAGTGTAGTTCAAATAATTCTCATAAAAACAACCTAGTATATTGAGGATACTGTAGGTTTTATAAAATAAAGGAATAAATAGAGTTTAGGGGGTTGGATAAGTAAAAGAAAAGAAAAGAACTTAAGAGAATACATTACCTTTAAATCAGGTATCTCCTTTTGGTTTGAACCAAAAGGTCTACCTGAATTGCCTTCTACATGAGAGAATGATTATTAGAGGAATATAGGGGTGTAGGGAGATTAATTGGGTAGATTTTGGATGATCCAAGGTTCTTGAGAGATGTGAGTAATGGGTTAGAGGTGATGTCCTTTTATTAGGGGTAGGATGTGCTCTTTAGGAATATTTGAAAGTATTTTTTATTATAAACCTATTTTCGGTTTCAAAAGGTATAAAACTAATTAAATTACATGATAAGATGACCATTTTTTGAAATAAAATCATTAAATAATAATTGGATAGGTTTTTGATATTTTTTTTAATTTTTATTATCTCATTTATTTAAATCATTCATTAATAAGGTAATCACTACATCATAATTGTGTCATAAATAATTTTATTTATTTATGTATAAAAACTATAAATAAAATACCATGATATAGTAAATATAATTATCTTTCAAATTAATATTTATAGTATAAGATATAACATATATAATCCCATATAAAAATTGTTTTACTAAAAGATATATGTTTATGTCTTTTTTGTCTTTATTTTAAATTAATTAATATAAAGTGTCATTATTACTCCCATATGGATCCCTGGGGTCCCAAAAATCAACCCAATGATTGAAATGGTCAGACATGTATAAAATAATTGGATTAGGACACAATTTAGGGTAATTTTATATTATTATAATAATATTTGTTTACCCTTATTTACCTGATTTACTGTTTGACCATGATAAATATAATATTTAGTGATGTAAATATTCATCATGTATAAAAATTAAAGTTACATATTTACACAATATGGACCACATTATTCTTAATATAGAATCCATTTTTCCAAATTAATAACAGATAAGTGGTAGAAATTAAATAAAAATTAATTCCCGTTGTCAAAACAAAAAACATGTTTTTAAGAAATAATAACTATCAAAAGATTATCACATATTTATGTCCAATTTCCATGTAAAATTACTTACAATGACCAAAATTGGATTAAATGGTAAAAATATAATCTAATTACACTTTAAAACCAAATAATAATATAATATAACCATATAAATGAATTAGATTAAAAGGCAATTTTTAATTAAAATAAGTTTTTTCACTATTCATTAAAAATTGAGCGTTATCTAAAAAATATAAAAATATCATACAAAGTAATTTTTGATGTCCCAATTCTAAATAATAAGTTTATTTCATCAAATTAAACATATAAAAGTGAAAAAAATATTTAAAAATGGTTCTCCATCAAAAGGCAGTAAATAGAACTTTTAAAGAATATTAGAGTATTTGTGCTTAAAGTTGGATTCATTCACATTTTAAGACTCTAAATTTTATTGGATAAATGTAAAAACATTTAAAAAACATTTATAATTATATTTTAGTTAGTTATGTTGATTCCCACCATTACAATGGCTAGGCATTAACTACCATTTAAAATAATAATAATATTATATTATTTTTCAGTATAACTCAACGTTGTGTGCAACGTAATATTTCGGAAAAATCTGTTGTTTCATGTTGAGTACGCAATCAGAAATAACATCCAATTTAAAGTGAAATTAATATTTAATTAAAAAATATTAATAAAAATGAAAATTTTATATTCTTTATTTACTTGGGATGTTACATCCTCCCCCTTTTTGGAAATTGCATCCCCACAATTTTATTCACTTATCAAAAAAGTGGGGGTATTTATCCCTCATAGCATTTTAAGATTCTAATGTTTCCTCTTCAACTATATAGTTTTTCCAAAAACCCTTTTTCTAATGGATTACCTTATTCTGTAACACTTTCTCTCTTCAGTAAAGATTCTCGTTTGATTGTTCCTTATAAGAAGGATTCTCTTCCAACTAAACTACCTTTGGACTCAAAACTTGAGATAGATCATGAATATACTTTCTCAATATTGAAACATGAAAAACTTTGTGTACTTGGGATAAACTTGGAGGTTAATCCACTCTGTAGGAAACTGATCCAACTTTCTCCAGGTTTTCATATGGTACAATGAACCTCAGACTCAACATTCCCTTCATTGCAAAACACATCACACTTTTCCAAGGAGAAGCTTTGAGAAAGACATGATTACCTACCTCGAATGAAGGATCCTTCCTCCTGTTATCTGCATAAATTTTCTACCTACTCTAAGCTATTCTTATGTGCTTCTGAATCAACTGAACTTTTTTTTCCATCCCTTCTACCAATTCTGGTCCCATCAAATTCCTTTCACCCACTTCATCCCAAAAAGCTAGAGTTCGACACCACTTTCCATATAATGCCTCAAATGGATCCATCTGTATACTGGAATGAAAATTGTTATTATAAGAAAATTCATCCAAAGAAAGATTTTGGTCCTAACATCCTTGGTAATTTTTTGAGAAATCATGCAACATATCTTCGAAGTTATGAATTGTTCATTCTAACTTCCCATCTAATTGGGGATGAAAAGCTGTACTAAAATTTAATTAATTACCCAAAGACTTCTGAATTTCTTTACAAAAGTTAGAAGTAAACCTGGGATCATGATCATATAATATTGAGAGGGGAAATCCTTGTAACTTTACTATCTCTTTAACTTTCAACCGAGAAAGTTGATCTAGAGACAAGTATCTCGAATAGGAAGGAAATGAGAAGATTTAGTCAATCGATCCAAAATAACCCAGATTTCATTATTACCTCGAGAATTCTTTGGTAATCCAATGACGAAATCCATGAAAATATTTTCCCATTTCTTCTCTGTCATCAGTAAAGGATGAAGCATACCCTTCCGTAACTATCACTCTAATTTAACATGTTGACAATTCAAACACTTCACAGTATAGTCAGCAATATCTCTTTTCATTCCATCCCACCAGTAATACTTTCGAAGATCTATGTACATCTTAGTACTGTCGAGATGAACTAAAAATGGAGAACTATGATCTTCATATAATAACTCATTATTTAACCATGAATCACAATGTACACCTAATCTATTCCCAAATATCAAAATACAATCATTATCAATGTTAAAATCAGGAAACATACCCTTCTAAACTAACTCTACCTTTTTCTGTAACTCACTATCTTCCATTTGAACTTTCTTAATTCTATATGATAGAGATGATTTCACGGACACCTAGAGAAAAACTGAAGAATTTCCTACACCAAAAACTTCTATACTAAATTTCACCAAATATTTAATCAAATGATCTTGTTGCAAACGTAACATGGTTAATGTAGAATTACTTTTTCAACTCAAAGCGTCAGCCACTTTATTTTCTTTTCTTGGATGGTAATGAATCATGTAATCATAATCCTAGATTAATTATATCCATCTCCTTCATCTCATGTTAAATTATTTCTAAGTGAATATATACTCAAATTTTTTTGATCAGTATATATTTCACACTTTACTCCATACAAATTAGGCCATAAAATTTTTAAATAAAAAAAACATCAGCTAATTCCAAATCACGTGTAGGGTAATTTAACTCGTGAGGTTTCAACCGATGTGAAGCATAAGCAATTACCTTATCATTATGCATAAGGACACATCCAATTCATTTCAATGAATAATCATTGTACATAACAAAGTCACCATTTCTAGAAGGTATTGTGAAAACTAGAGCATTTACCAATCTTTGTTTCAATTCCGAAAAACAACCATCACATTTTTTTGTCCAAATAAATTTAACACCTTTTCAAGTTAATATAGTCAGTGGGATAGGTAACCGAGAAAAAGTTTCCAAAACCCTTTGGTAATAACCTTCCAAACCAAGAAAACTAAGGATATTAGTTATATTTTTGGGTCTTGGCCATTTTTCAATTACTTTTGTTTTAGATGGATCTATAGTTATTCCATTTTTTGAAACAATTTCACCGAGGAATGAAATTTTTTGTAAAAAAACTCAAACTTGTTGAATTTCCCATACAATAAATTTTCTTTTACGTTTTGCAAGACAACCCTTAAAACACTTTCATGTTCCAATTTACTTTTGGAATAAACCAAAATATCATCAATAAACCCAACCACAATCCTATCCATGAACTCACAGAAAATTCTATTCATAAGATCCACGAATACAACAGGTGAATTGGTTAACCCAAAAGGCATAAATACATATTCATAATGGCCATATCTAGTATGAAAAACGGACTTCAGAATGTCTACTTCCTTTACCTTCAACTGATGGTACCCTAATTTCAATTCAATCTTTAAAAAATACAGAGCTCTATGGAGATAATCAAAAAAATCATCAATATGAGGCCAATGATAATTGTTCTTAACAGTGATGTTATTCAAGGATCTATAATCAATTAAATGTCTCATTGAACCACCATTATTTTTAACAAACAAGATATGAGTACCCCATGGTGATGTGGTAGGTCAAATGAAACCTTTATCTGATAACTCATGAAATTTATTCTTTAACTCTAAAAGTTCAATTTGATCCATTCGATAAGGGGTTTTTAAATTGTCTTAGCATCAGGAACTAACTAAACAGTAAATTCATCTTCCTGATCAAATATTATACCAGAAAACTCATCCAGAAAAACATCAAGATACTCATTTACCACTGGCACATCATTAATCTGAATAGTTCCTTTGTTTTCAAAAATTTGTACAAGGTAAAATTAGTTTCCATTTTTACTAGTTTCTGAGCTTCCTGACATGTTATCAAAATTAAGGGTTCATTCATGTAGACAAACTAAAAATCTTTTAGAAAATAAACCTATTTAGATCTGCAGTCAATCTTAGAATGATAAATGGAAATACAATCCATACCCAAAATAACGTGAAACTCTACTAGAGGAAAACCAATAAGGTTTTCTGGTAGATTTATTATGCACACAAGGATATGAATGTTCTTATAATTTCTTTTTTTATCAAAATTTCCTCATGGTGTCTTTACCATAAGTTCAGGATTCATATCTTGAGATGGAATTCACAATTTACTAGAAAATTTCTCAGAAATTAAAGAACGTGTAGACCCTGAATGAAAAAATATGTTGGCATAATTTGAATAAACAAAAAGTGTATATGATGCTACTTCATTCAATTTCCCAATATATGCTGAAGTAGTTGCAAAGTATTTAACCAACCCTTTCTAATTGTAGTGTGACCAATTTCTATCAGTTGAGTTCTTCGTTGGACAATCTTTTTCATAATGACCCACTTCATTACACTTAAAACATCTTACCGCTGTCTTTTCATTTCCTGCCCGATCATATTCCTTATAGTTACGAGCAGTATGAACATGCTTACCATAGTAGAAGGATTTTCCATACTTTGATAAAAATTATCTATGATGATTTTTACCACACTTCTAATAATATGCATATTTAATTTTCTTACCTTCATGATTCTTTAATGAATTCTATCCCTTTTATTTCCAACTAGACCCCTTCTTTTTCTTTCTCTCTTAAAACACCTGATCATCAGAAAACAATATTACTAACTTCTCAGAACATCTGACAAGTTTCTCATAGATTTTTAATTCATGAGGGGCTAATGCTCTTCAATATAATGGATTATTTCCTGAGTAAAATGGATTTATCTTACCATGAAGATCTCAGATGAAATTTGAAGTATACCTTACCATTCGATTGAACTTTTCTTCATAAGTAGCCACTGAGTCATCCTCCTACCTCAATTCCATGAATTAGTTTTCCATCCTAAGTCAAACCGCTCTAGGAAAATATATTTCAAAAGACATACCTTTGAATTATTCCCAACCAAGAGAATAAATCTCCTCACTATCCCTGATATTTTTAACCATCGAACACCACTGATCAACTTTTCCTTCAAAACAGTAAACAATGAGACTAACATTTTGATGTTCCAAACACCCCATGACATAAAAAATCTTCTCCAGTGCATTAATCCACCCTTCAGCTAGCACAATGTTAGATGATCATTTAAAATATGGGGGAATTTCCTCATGAAATGCTCTACTATAGAAATTTTACTATGGGGTTGGTTTGGTTGGTCTTGTGCATGCATACCACCACTATTTATATCCTGATTCAACTTATCCATCACTACAAAAAACTATTCAGTTATGATTCTAACCATCTCAGGATGCTGATTTGGAAGGTTATTCTTCTCTGTATGCATTATCATTATAAATTCCCTGTTTTCTCCATGGAAAACCATTCTAAACAATGAAATATCTTAGGTGAAGCAACATGGTAATCTTTAAATGCTATATCATTTCAATATTAACATATATTAATTTATGAACATTAATTTAACAATACCCTAACTCCTAAAGTTTTCTAAACTAACCTTTGATACCAACTATAAGGCCCTGACCATAAATATTACATAATATTGAATTAAGTTAATAATTCACATTTAGGATATTTTCAGGTTTAGAATTTTCGAGAATTATGCCATAACATATACACTACATCTCAAATATTTCAAAGTATAAACTTCTACTCAGTATACATTTTTTTAATAAAATAAAAACTATTGAAAAAAAGAGTCATGTCTAGTTCCATGTTTTAGACAAACTGAATTTCCTTGATCCCATTCTTGACCCTATTCATCATTATTTCCCATGAAAAACCTTTCAAAAAAACATGGGATGAGCATAAAAACATCATTAAGGGATACACAAATAAGGAAAACAATTAGTTTTTCAAAACAACCAGTAAACCATGAATAATTTAGCATAAGTAATACTTTTTACCTTTATGACATAGTTATACTCTTCACTAAATAAAATATCATTTCTTACCCATTTGGAACCAAATAATTTCCATAAAACTAATTGAAATCACATATAATTTATAAAGGTAACTTGGGACAAAAAAATAATAAAATGGAATAACCATAAGTTGTCTTTCACCCATATCACTAAATGGAATAGCCTTACGGACAACTGCCATACCCAATACATTGGAGTTTATAATGTATCCACCTATCCTAGTTTTTCACGACACCACCTGTCATTTGGTTTATCATGTAACCACTTGTCAAATGTCCAAGTGCTATTATAAAATCATAACACATAAAATATTGAAAATATAAAAATTTCACTAATAACATTTCATTTGCAATCATAAGAAGTAATTTCAATTTATTGAAATAGTCAATCCATTTCAAAAACCATTTTCAATAAAAAAAACACCCAAAAGGGAATAAGGGATTATTTTCCTTTTAAAAACATTAAGGATTATACTGGAAGCTAAATAATGATTACAGCTGCAGAGAGGTCATTGTCACTGCAAAAGTTAAAAAAACCACTTTTTGTCATTTAGTAAAACGCTTGATAGAAAAATATTCCCTTTGAATGAAAGTAAAATTTAAAGGGTTTTATTATACACCGGGTTTAAGAAAGATGTGTATATTATCAAAACATGCCTCAATAAAAGAAGATTGATATGAAGTCATTTACCTGGTGTTTGACATGACGCGTTCATTCTTTAATCTCCTGAATAATAAACTAAAATTGATTTTTTACATTCATAAGAACTATTTTAAGGTTTATTATTCCTTTTATATCACTTATTACCACGTTATAAACACTATATAATAATTTAAGTTAATAACGATCATTTTGTCGATATTTGGTACTTGAGTCAAAACTGAACTTCTTATAATTACAAGTTGTCCATGTGGTCAAAAGTCCATTATCTCCAAAATGGTATTAATGACTTAAATATCATATATATCATATATATCGAGTATATATATGTATTTATAATAGTGCATAACTTTTGGAGATAAGAAATGAAATGCACCGTTTATGGAGATGGTAAGCCATACGTACGCATGAACGCTTATTTCATTTATATTTCATATTTAATGGAATGTAAACTTAATGATGAATATATATATTATAATTCCATTATAATATCATATATATTTTAATTAACCCCATCATTTATATGTTCCACATATGGCATGAACGAGTCATATCACTATGAGGCGGCGATAGTCCATACTTCCTCAAATGAACTTATCAAGTTTACCCCTTATAGAAACCATAAATGTTTGATATAAAAGAAATATACCTAAGTTTAGAGACAATATAAATATAATATATATCACATAAAAATATGGTTCCATCATAATTTCGACCATGGGAGGTGGTTGGAGATATTTGAACAATCATCATTTCGTGAGGCAGTAGTTCGCCGTCCACAGAAACAGTATGTTCGAATCAATTAGACAGTTGTGTGTGAAAGTGTAGTTCGAATACATCTCATAAAAAACCTATTATATTGAGGATAGAGGTTTTGATAAAAAATAAATTAATAAGTAGATTTTAGGGGGTTGGATAAGTAAAATAAAATAAATGAACTTAAGAGAAGACATTACTTTTAAATCGGGCATCTCCCTTTGGTTTGAACCAAAAGGTTTACTTGAATTGCCATATGCCTAAGGGAATGATTCTAGAAGGAAGATATGGATGTAGAGAGCTTAATTGGACTGAGTTTGGATGATCCAAGGGGCTTGATAGGTGTGAGTAATGGGTTAGAGGTGGTATCCTTTTATAAGGGGGAGGATGGGCTCTTTAGGAAAGTTTGAAATTATTTTTTTTATTATAATGTTATTTTATGTTTAAAAATGTCCAAAAATAATTAACTTCAAATATAAGATGAACCTTATTCTAAATAAAATCATCCAATAATAATTTTACAGGTTTGGATTATTTTTTAAATTTTTAAAATCTTATTTATTTAAATCATTCATTAATTAGGTTATCACTGCATCATCATCATGTCATAAAAAATTTTATTTAGTTGATGTCTAAAAATTATAAATAAAATACCATGATATAGGAAATATTTATATTTTTACAATTAATATTTATAGCCGAAGAGATAACTTATATAACCCCATATAAAAATTGTCTTATTAAAAGATATATGTTAATGTCATTTTTGTCTTTACTTTAAATTAATTGATATAAACTGTCATTGTCACTCCCAAGTGGCTCCATGGGGTCCCAAAATCGACCCAAGGATTCCCATGATCAGAAATGAGTCAAAATATATGATTAAGACACATTTTAGGTTAATTTTATATTATTATAATAATATTTGTTTACCCTTATCTACCAGATTTACCCTTTAAGCATTATAAATAAAATATTTACTGATGTAAATATTCATACTGTCTAAAAAAAAGTTACTTATTTACACAATTTGGACCTCTTGATTCAAAATATTTAATCATTTTTTTTAAATTCAAAACACATAATTGTATGAAATTAATTTAAAATCAATTCCCGTTGTCAAAACAAAAAGAGTGTTTAAAAAAAATAACTATCAAAAGATTCAAAATTGTTTATATCCAATTTCAAAGTGAAATTAATTAAAATGAAAAAAAATTGGATTAAATGGTAAAAATATAACCTAATTACACTTTAAAACTTATTAAAAAAATAATCTAACTTTTTGAATAAATTATATTAAACGGCGGGTTTTAATTAAAATACAGTATTTTACAAGATTCATTAAAAAATGAACATTATCATAAAAATACCAAAATTTCACCCAATGTAAATTTTGGGGTAAATATTTTATAGATGAAGTTTATTTCATCAAACTTAACATACTAAATTGAATAAATAGATTTAAAAAGTGTTCTCCATCGAAAGGCAGTAAATCGACCTTTTAAAGAATATTAGAGTATTTGTGCTTAAAATTTGATTCATCCACATTTTAAGCCTCTAAATTTTATTAGATAAATATAAAATCATTTTAAAAACATGTATAATAATTTTTAAGTTAGTTATGTTCATTGCCATTATTAAAATATCTAGGAATTAACTACCATTTAAAATAATAATAATAATATATTAATTTTCTGTATAACTCAATGTGGTGTGCAACATAAGATTTTGGACATATCCTTTGTTGCATGTTGAGTACACTATCAAACATAGAATCACATTTAAAGTAAAATTAATATTTAATTCATAAATATTAATAAATATGAAAAATTTATATTCATTATTTACTTAGGATGTTACATCGGAGGTCGTGTAGAAGATTCTATCACAAAACCTTAACCTGTAGTAAAATTATCTAGGCTGGGGCACATAATTTCTAACAACCATGTTCCAACCATACACCACATGTTGTATGAACCAAATTTCCCCTTTTTATCAAAAAAATCAAAGAGGACCCTAGGGAAAAAACTAGACTGAGAATAAATGGAAATATTGTCTAAAATAATCAAACCTTTCACAACCATTCCCCAATATAAAAATTAAATCCTAGAAAAGAACTGTGTCCAAAAATGAAAATAAAAACATAGGCATGTCAATGAATAATAAAAAAATGTTTTACACAAGAAATTTTTTAATAATAATTAACATATTAATAGTAATTTTTATTATAGAAGAACATCAAGGATTCCATTAATTTATTTCTTATTTATTTCATCAATTTTATTATTTATATTTCATATAATTCCCCAAAAGTATTAAATTTAAAAAAAATTAATGATTCAAAAAATTATCCAAAATAGTCTCCTTGGGATAATTTTTATTTTATTAATTGAATTAATTTTTTTTAAAGACCATGTATTTTTAAAATTTCATTTATGTGTATAATATTTTTTTTCATTTTATATTTTTGAAAATAAATATTCACAAATATTCAATTTTGTGTCCATCAAAAGATACCGAACACATCAAATTTATTAAAATAAAATAATTTTCAAAATTTGTTGCTGCTAAAATAATCATGTAATGATATGAAAATTTAATTACAAGTAAGATATTATATTAATAAGAAAAAATAAATTTTTTCTAGAATTTGAATTTAAAATTTTAGGTTATTATTAACATACAACCTTGTTTTCAATAAAAATTAAAAAAACAAGATATAGATTTTATCAGGGTGAACCATACTTGAAACCCCCATGAAATGAACTCACGAATCCATAACTTATTATAGTATATCATTAAAAAACATGATGATTACAGATATTATTTTCTTATTATCATGGAATGGTGATTTTGACCACTATAAGGAAATAGATACAGAATTTTAAATATGCTTATAGTAGATGATCAATAAAAACATAGAATTTCTAACTAAAATTTAATATATGAATTTAAAAATATAATATCAATGGTTATATAATTAAATATGGTTTTGAAAAATACATATAATTATAATTATATTATAATACTTGAGGTTAAAACACAACTTTCCAAACACTAATCCATTGAAAGGTATTTTCTAAACTCAATTTTATTTTATTAAGTTATAATGTATCTTATTTATATGTATTCTTATTTAAAGGGTATGTTTTATCATATAATTATATTATATTATTTTTTATATACTTTTTAGGTATTTAAAATTCATTATCATGGATTCCCTTTCATACGATTCTTAGTTGATAAATTATGTTGTTCATAAGAGTTTTTCATTTTCATTTTCTATAATTGATGTATATTTTCTATTATAAAACAAATTTTATTCATATGGTGTATAAAATACATATTTGAAATATAATTTCATAATTATATTATTATAATTTGTATTACAAGATCAATTTCATGGTCAATACTAAAAAATGTTTTGATTCAAAATTTATAGAATATTTAAGGGTTTTGTTAAATAAATTCATTTCATTGAGTTATAATAATGTTTTTAACACATTTTACATATTTTAACTTTTCCCATATATATTAATTTTCATCCAAAATAATTTTTTCAATGTAATCATGTATTCCTAAATTAAAATATATTATCATTATCTCATAATTTATTTACTTTAAAATAATTTTTCTTAAAAATGTTAGTGTTTTTTGACTACATTTCCTCTTAATCATATATACATTTTCTTCTATGACTATCTTCTTATAAGTTTTTTATATACACCCATTATATCTATAAAATGGTTATTTTATATTTTTATCTATGAGAAATATATTTTAACATCAAATAATTCTTCATAAATGTACCTATTTCTTCATAAAAATATGATGTTGTCATAAATAATTTACATCATCTCTATCTATTATTTATCCTTTAAGGGTATATTCATTCATTCCATAAATTTTTTATATTATAATTTTAAAATATAATTTTTTATTATAAATATTAGACATTATAATACAAAATATTTTATTTTTAAAGGATGGTTTAAATATTTTTATTTGATTTTGGTTTTTTCTTAAAATTTCCTAAGAAACAAGAAAAATGGGTTTCTTATCAGGTACAAATATTTTGTATGTTACAACCTAAATTACATTAAATAAAAAAAATTTCATGGAATAATTAGTATTTGTTATATAAAAATAAATTTTTATAAAATTATTCTTATCACCATCTCAAAAATTATTTTTGAAATTACATTTCATCTAATTAGAATTACTAATCTGTTTAAAATGTTTTAAAAAACTATTTTTATTATTAGGTCACATATTTATATTAAACTCAATAATTATATCTTTAATATGAAATTTTTATCATCATATTATAAATTTTATTCTGATATACTTATTTTAGGCGATTTTATTTTTATTATCAATCAATCTAATTCATAATGAAATTTTATGTTTTATTATTTGAATTTTTTTATCCCATATTATTTCCATTAGTATTGTTGGTAAGATGAATAATAAATTTCATATCAAATATATATATATGTTTTATCATTATGGGATAAGTGGGTATAAAATATCCCTCTAATGTAGTATTTATGGATTTATATCGGATGATAACTAGATGGGATGTGGTTAGTTATCCTATGTCTAAAAGGATTAGGGGCCATGTGTGTTTTCCCTTATATAAATGGTAATAGGGCATGGGTGGTTATCATAACTCCAATTTTCATTTCAATAGTTTTTTTCTAAGTTACACTATTTTATGTGCCGGTTGTTCTCCTATTTTATTAATATATGAATTTCTTGGCTGTTATCCATGACATATGATACAATTTTTATGATTTTATTTGTAAAAAATGATTAGGTTTTGTATTGTAGAAATTATACGTTCTCATTACTCATGATTAGTTTCTCATTCTTCTACATTCATATCCCATAGAAACTGTTAGTCATCTATTTTTTCGATATTGTGGTTATACACCCATTTATTACTCCCCGTTGACAATGATTATGATTCCATGTTATTTTTAATTAGATGTTTCACCCATGGGTTTTAACATTCTTTTGATACAATAATTTATGAACCATTGAATCATTTTTCCCTTACTAAGAATTTTATATAACCCCTTCTTATGTTTCTCATTTTCTAAGGTAGGGATATATTATATTATTTGTGGAATGAAGGATTATATAGAGAAATATACTATATATGTTGAGGATAAAATGTGAAATATTTTATATAAATAGATGATCTAAAAAGAAACTAAAACATTTAATTATAGTAATATTTGTATAGTAGTATGAAAAAATGTTTAAATTAGAGAAATAATTTAAATAATCTACATATCATAAATTGGTTCAGCATAGTTGGTACCGAAAATAGTTTATAAAGAATATTGTTTTACCATTGGATTTGGTGTGCACGTCTATGGGATCATAGTTGGTATATGTGTGAGGATTAGTTATTTTTGAGGATTATGTAATGAATTAAAATAAAAAATATCATAAAGAATCTGATTATGAAATAATTATCATTGGTTTTTTTCTACCTTACCCGTCTCATATTTGAAAAAATTTATTTCGTAGTAACATCAATTTAGTAATATATATTATAAATAAAAGTTTCATTAATTTAAATTTTTTATACTAAAATCACATATTAAGTGTGACCTTCTCCAATCACTTATAAAAACTTATTTATCCCCATATATTTACCATGACCTATGAACAATATCACTCCATTATACGTATCCACACTCTAATGCTTATTTTCTTCCCAAACTATCACTTTAAAATGGACTATGTAGTATACCAAATGAAATTTCCCAAAGTAGTGGTAACTATCTTACACACACCATTAAATTTATTTCTTCTTCACACACTTTAAATTTTTTTTATCCATTCTAATATAAATGATTTTTTATCATAAACATAATGAAATATTATTATGTTAATTGAACTGTGATTATCATTCTCTTATTCGTCTATTGGAAAATAATAATGGGGCCTATGCATACCTGTGTACTACCACATTAATTAAGTGATGTTTTACAGTTTTCACTGCTTCCTTACATGGATAATCATATTTATATATTTTATAAATATATAGTGAATCTATTATATAAATTTTATTTGAAAAAAATTAATGATTTTTTACTTTCATTACTTTAAAACCTTTAAGAAAATGAAAATGTCTTCTTGCGTACCAACGGTCTACCGCATCCATGAATAAAAAATTATGTTTTCCCATTACCATACAGAAAAGATGGATCTAAACTTTTTTAAAATGAAAAAAATATTATATTCATCGTGCAATAATTTTTTTTATAATGGAACCATTTCATATCAACTTTTTCCTTAGTCAATATAGTGAATATCATTTGTAAAAAAATTACTGAACATCTTAAATTTATTGATGAAATGAAGTACTATAAAATTAATAGATATAGGATGATTATACATGATCCATAAAAAAATTATATAATAATTAAATAGAATTATAAATTATTTAATAAATTTAAATTGATTGTTCTGTTGGATATAACATGTATTACAATGCAGAAATATAGGGTAATATATTTTCATCTGACTTCCCCTTCATTGGGTCATTTTTCTATTAATCGTTTAATTTATTTTTTAGATTTTTTATATAACTACTATAAAATATTGTACATTTAATTAATCATTAGAATGTTTATGCATTATTTCGATTTATATTTATCCATTACTGGTTTTTCATTCAATATTATTAAATCCATAATCGATTATTTTACAATCTCACTCTTATTTTAATTGTTCATGATTAAATTTACATTGGACGAATTTTATTCAAATTCTCTCATAAAAATCATCTATATAATACTTCATTTGTTATATCTAGATTTTTAATAAATTCTTTATTGATTTCCTCTCATTAACACATAAAGCATGCCAATGACTTTATATATTAAAAATAGAATTATATCACTTTTTATAAGTTGAAACATTCTATTCCATTAATATAATCATAAAACAGTTTGAAGGATTTTTTATCAACTTTTAACTTATTTTATAGGTATTTACATACAAAAATTATATTTATTTAAAGTGTTAATAAAGAATCCATTTATAATATTTTTTTTGACAAATTATTTTTTTCTTTTTAAAAATGTATGGAACAAATGTTAATTTTAATGTATACAAATTTATATAATTTTAAAACCTCAATAGCTATTATACACTATTTTTCTAAATCTAACATTATATAATGGTTTTCAATGAAAATACTTTTATATTATTCTATGATTTTTTATTTTTTATCTTATATTTAACATGAATTATTTTAAAAAAGTTGGATGAAATTTTTTAAATGATTTATAACACTTGTTTTCTGAAAATATGCATATTTTTTAAGAATTGTTTTTTAAAAAATTGAATCCTAGATTCATCAGTATTTTACAAAATACCTTATTTTACACAAACCAACATTTTCGATGATTTAATTGTATTTTATTATCCTTTACTAACTTTTGTGTTATATATTATACTATGGTCATTATATTTTTTTTGTGATCATGTTCTAAATTACTCCCCAATATTAATTATAAATTATTTTTCTCCTATAATACTATATTTTCAGTTTCATTCTTATTTTAGGAATCATTTATATTAATTTTTTATTGTAATAATTATATAAAAATTCAATACAATGTTTTAGTTGAAGGAAACATATAATTAATGTCATTTATTTTACCAGGTAAGTATTTATATTTTGTTTTAATGATTTAATTAATACATTTATAAATTTATTAAGCATTCTGATTTTTATTTTTCATTAATTAAATATATTATTAATGCATTATACATATATAAGTGATGGGTGGGGCACTATTTTTAATATCCCCTTCATGAATATATTAATTTCATGATATATCTCTTTGTCTAAATTTTATTGGTAGTATTTTTATACATATACATTTATTGAAATTAAATTGAAAATGACATTGATAGAATGGTTCATGGTTCCATATAATGAGGACTTGATAGAAATATCACTCCATTTGGATATATATTTGTTTCCTCCATTAATATTTACATGAATATTATCCATGTAATATCTTTGTTGATATTTTCCATGGAAACATTTTTAATCCCAAGTTATTGATTAAGTGAAATATGTATCGAATATCTACATTACTATATTTCTTATCCATTTTATACTCATTATATCTTCAATTTTATATAAGTCTTACTTATCACTAAATCAAAACCATAAGTTTTTCATTCCTTTAATTATGATGTGAAGAATAAATTCTTGAATGATCTTTAAGGATGCAAGATTTTTTTTCATGTTATGTTTTATTTTTACACTTTTATGTGGAAATCATGTATGTGTCAATTTTTACTATATTACTAAACTGATTAGTCCTTAGTGATGTGTCATTTGTATCTTTTATCAATGTAAAAAAGTAAACATTAAATTTTTGTTACTAGAGTTGGGTATATTATAGATTCTCTCAGATAAAGTTTTGTAGGACACTTGGGAACTACATTTTTTAAGAACATATCTAGTATGAGCTTTATAATAAATCCCTTTTATTTTTTGATACAATTTACCTTCATGAAATTTTTTATTCTATATCTCAATATTCACGAATTAATTATATAATTATGTTTGTTACATTGTTTATATATCAATTCTAGAAAAAATGGATATAATATCAACACTCAAAGTCAATACAGTGATTTCTATTTTGAAAAATTCAACACAATGTGTTTTATATAAGATAAGATCATAGACCTACTGTGGAAACCTTCCATGGTAAAGAAAAATGACCATGATTATATGTAGAAAAAATGTTGTACCATATCATGATGTACCTATGTTAGATAGATTTATGTTATATAATCCTTTATCTATTAATGGAAAACCTAATCAACAGGTATAAGATAAATTGATCAATTCATAGACATGTGAAGTAAACAAAGGGAAAAATTAATTCTAGTATTATATAATTTAATGGGATATGATGATATTTGATTGTAATTAATCTATAATAAAATATATTATAATGAAATAGATATCATATAAAAGAGAATATTCGAAAGTGATATTTTTTGAGAAATATTTTCCATAATAGAAATGAGATTTGGACTCCCTTGGGGGTGAGGTTTTCTGAGGAGTGTCCATCGCTCTCATACTTTTTATCCTTTGTTGGATCTTGTTGTCTCTATTTTTAAGTGGCACTGCAATCAATTTTAAGGATATATTTTTATATTTTTATATTTACCATGGTGTATTTTTTAAAGGCATTTCCTTGGGAGTAATTGTTTTGCGATTTTGGAGATACTATCTATTTAATTTTTCCTTGAGTGTACAAGTTGGTAAAGGTTCATGAATGGTGGTTGTGTGGAAAATGTTTCTTATTCTTCATCACCCAAAAAAATCTAGGCAACCATCAATATGTTGGTGATGAGACTTGAATTATAGTGTCCTCTCAGGCTTCTCTAATTTGTGTGTAGGTAGATCTATCACTATCTTTTTCAATGTGAGTTCTAATTATGTATGTGGAATAATTCTTCTAGTTGAAAAATGTATTCTTTAATGATCCCCAAAATATTTTCAAGATTTTTTGTCTCTAGGGACACTAAGTTACTATGTCCAAATGTTGGATGATCTAAAAGGGGAAGTGATATTTGGAGGATTAGATGATAGTAAATAATCCTCTACTATTAGAAACTATTAGATGTCTTCCTCGCGAATTATAATAACAATGATAGACTTTAAGGTCACTTTATTTCTAGATATAATATGTCCTTCCGATCCACCGATGGTTATTTCTTAGTAGAGACTTTACAAACATTTCATGAGGATCAATATCTTCCAATAGTGGGTTCACAAGATAATGTTCTTGAACCATGTGAGGTGTAGTTAGGGGATACACCTAAATAAGATACTAATAATTTTTTGGGTGTTTGGATATTCCCCAAAATTTGGTATCTTTCAATCATGTTATCATATGTAAAATTATAGTTTATTATAGTATTCTCTTAGTAAGGAAAGTAATGGTGGAATTTAATATGGTTGATGCATCTGATAGAAGAAATCCCCCACATCGTGTGGACTTGGATTCTCTAAACTAGGTGTTGAGTATTCCCAACTGATTTGTAGTTCTTGTATATTTTAATAGGGAAGTAGACGCTCTGGGTTCATCAGCTTCCAAAAATTATAATATCCCTAAAATTATTTCATATATGGAATATGGTATTAGTAACACCATATCAATGATTAGATTGGATCCAAATAATCTTTGATCTTATTTGATCCCACATCTCATGGAAACAAGTCCACCTACCTATGTTCATAATGACATATTCTATCATATTTAATCCTAAAGGACTAGGGTATAAGAAAAGTGTTTCTTTATCCCATCAAAGGTCAAAATCAAAAATTCCAATATTGTTTTAATTTTGTATCACAAAAACACCAGATTGATCTCTTCATTTATAGATAGTCTTGAATTATATATTTTTTATCATATGGGGATCCCTTAACCTAGTGAAAAAGAAGAGAAATGTAATGAAAAAATACATAGTAGGATGGTTATTTTGAAGTGTAACTAACATGGTATTGATTCATTTCCTTATATGGAGGTAAATGTACTTACAGGTGATCTCTAAAATCACTATCCCCTATTAGTTTATTTTTATATATAGAATATCAAGAACTCCCAATTCTTCTATTCATTAAGATGGGTGTTGAATGAAATAATTTTTCTAACAATGAATAAATAATGTGAGAAACCATTGTGGGGATCTACATGGGAGTTCTTCAACGATCACATTAAAAGACATATAATCCATATTATTTAGTTGCACTCCAATATTTCATCAAGAAACTCCAAACATGAGATTATAAAATAATGTATAGAAAGGATAGAGGGAATAATTCATGGGATCTTATATGATGATAGAATGTCCTTGGTGGTTTTCAATCCAGTCTTATAGTTAGAGAAACAATTTTCCATTGAAATAGTGTTAATGAAGAATTAAAGGACATTTTGGCTCATGGATGTGGATAATAACATGTGATTTTTTAATAGTTTCTCATTTAAGATAATGTTTATTAGATGAATTAAACATATATTGGAGGATTGAACATGGCGATATGGAGGTGGTTAGTAAGCAGTAAAAAAAATACTTCGATGAAATCCTTATGGGAATAAACTTATAAATACGGGGAATGACTATTTAGGGTTTAATAGAGGGATTTATCTTAATGAATTCCCCATTATTGGTGAAATACAGAGATGATTAGGATATGTAGGCCATTCTAGGAGAAATAGATATTAAGGATTCAGTTCATTAATGGAAATATGAATGTGCGTTGGTTCTAGATGTGTTTACATAATAATTTTCTATTTATTCATGGGATGTGATCAAACCTAAATTTTTTAAGGTATTATAGTATTGTTAGAGGTGTAAAATAATTACATCATTTTGTACCTCTCTATTTATTAAGAGTTAAAAAGATAAGGACCCGATAGAGATTAATCAGTATAATATTTTTTTTCTATGTAACCCTTTGATTAACATTCCCCCCAGTATCATTAACAGAACGACGGGGAAATAATTACCAAAATTTATCTCATAGGATCACCATGGATTTAGGTAGGTCTAAAACATATTAAAAGAAATTATTAATGTAATAGAGAAGGTGGATGAAATAAAAAAGAAGATTCTCAACCCTATTATTAAGGTAGACATAGAAAATGCATATGATAAGATGAAATGGGGATACATTATGAATATTATTTGGAATGGTGGATTTATTATGTATTTCTATGATTTGATTTCATTTTTTATGTGTCTATATGGTTCCCTTTTTCATTAATCGGGAAATTATTTTCCCTCTTAAAAATAGTATGATGCTTATGAAAATGCAATCCAATATAATTTAGCTTATTTTTATTATCTCAAGAGGATATTACAGTAACCTCATATGATATATTAAGAGTAATAAGTCCATTATATTGAATAAATGGTCTGATATAACCATGGTTTCACACCTCATGGTTATTAATGATATATTGTTCTTCATTGAATGAAGTTTAAGGTCCATCGTTAACATCAACACTACTATGGAAATCTATGATAACTAGAGTGGGTAGCATACCAACTATTTGAAGTGTAGTATTTTAAAAAAAAATTCTTATCTCATTATAGTATGAATATATATGATATTATTTCCATATATGGAAGAATTATACTAATGGAATAATTAGGCCCCCCATATTTTAGGTGAGGATAAAAAATGTGCATTTTGATAGCATCATCAAGTGGATCACAGCTCGAGTCTGCAAATGGGAAAATCAACTACTATTATTATAAGGAAAAACTATTCTTATTAATAAAATTATAAAATTCATGATGATGAATGACCATTCATTCATTATGGTTTTGAAGGGCACCAATTCAAATATTGATAAAATTTCAAATTCATTCATTAGGTATGACATATAGGAGGGGATTTGTTATCTTGAATCTTGAAAAAATAAGTCATAGTTAGTTGTTGAGGGATGTGTTAGCATTTAAATAAAAATGGAATCAATGCAGATAATTTAGTATAATATTTAAGGGACAAAAGTAAAGGGAATTCATTATGATAAATGTTCATGAAAAATAGAAACAAGGATGAATAGGGATGTTGGGTGGATATAATTGAAAGGTCTTGAAGGATAGAATTTTTAATAATAGGATGCTTTAACATGCTGAATTACAAGGTAAGATGGGTTATAGGGTGAGGAAAAATAAAGATTTTTAAATATATTTGGGCTATACTTACCTCTACATCATAGGATGTCCAGTCTTAGATATTAATTTTATATATGAGATAATACATTTAGGGATGATTGGTGCTACCTTGGATGAGGATAAACATAAAATACATTTCTATAACCATATTATTTATGAACCTAATATGTGTTATTTTTTTTGAAAAAACCACATGATTCTTCAGCTTGGGGGAGTCTTGATCCCTGGTGCGACTACACAGTGAGACTAATGAGATGGATAAAAGGATTTAATGTACGAAAATACACACAAAGATAACTTTACATATCTATAGATTTCGGGAAAATTCCATCTAGATGTATGATATTTTTTATATCAAGGTAATTAAGATGGAATTGTGGTTCTTTTGTTGTGATATTCCAAAATAATAGTTTTCTTGGAATATAATCATCAATGGAAAATAGGAATGCTTCATATAAGGGGATTTTATGCTATTAGTTGGGAATTTTGATATCAGGGGTTCCATCTTTGATTTTATTCAAACAAGGTTTATGGGGTTGGATAATTATGGTGATAAAGTCACTTACTGTGGGATAGTTTTATCTATGGTGTACATGGTAATATGGGTGAAAAAGAATAAATGTTGTTGTGGATTTCATAGATCTATACATGTTAAAAATATTCCCTATTTTCCCTATTATTGGATCTCAGTTTATTCAGATGGTTAAACCATGGTAGGTAAAAGGGGTATTGTTCCTTGAATCATACTTATCACAAAGGGTAATGGTAGGTCTCGATAAGGGAGGTGGTTTAGCTAGATGACACCTAGTAATTGTCCAAAACATAATGGTGATGGGTCATGAATCCAGGGTTTTATGAGAGGGGGTTTCCTAAATCACGATGCTAGGGAATCAATGGTCCTTATTTTTAGTACAATATATGGTAAAAGATACTCCATTATAGGGGAGATAGGTTTTTTCTATATTGGTATTTCCTTTAGAAATCTATTCAAAATTAGGATTTATGTTATAAAATCAGACACTAAAATTATCATTATTTACCATTGGAATTATTTCAAAGTTACATGGGACCTTTCATATTTCATTAGGAAGAGAAGGCATACCATTGGATATAGAATTGGGTATAACCATAAATAGAGTGAGGAAAAAAATACATACATTATACTTTCTATAAAAGCGGATATGGGGGATATCCTCATTATCTACAACTATAAGGGTTCATTACCTAAATATTATAACAATGTTTTTAGTGGAGATACTCTAGATGTCCTTCATATTTTACCATACCGAGCCCCATATATTTTTAAAATAAATGGTTTATTATTATTTAGTGACTGATGAACATGGTATTTAAATATTTTCTTGATAATTTAATTATTTTATCTATTGGTGGCATCTTTTTACAATATAAAGCTATTATAATGAAAAAAACTGAGAATCATTTTTTAACTCTCAGAGAAAATGATTTGTTTGGGAAATTTTGTACATATGAATTATGGATTTAGGATGTATATTTTCTAAGATAAATTGTTACCATGGATAGAATATTAGTTTATAATTCAATGAAAATGTAGTTAATTAGTGGGCTAGATTGAATAACATAACTGAGTTTCATATTTTTCCATCCATTATCATGTTACCATAAGTTTTTTTTCAAACAATTTTCAGTTTAGATATCCCACAAACCATGTTGGAATGTAAAGATGTTATGTTCAAACATTAAGAATAATATAATGAATTTTATATAGAACTATTGAATATATTTTTCAAATCACCAATATTGAAATTAAAATTTCGAATTCATTGTTTTTTGGAATATATATATACATCAAAGAATGGAATTGGATGAAACCTTGTGAAGAATAATAGAGTTATTTCTTGTTTATTAAGAGAGTTAATGATCAATGAACATAATTATACAACACATGATATGGTGTTTTATGACATAATATTTTATTATAAGATCATAATATGATACAAAGTATATGGTTAGACATAATTTATGATGATGTTTTAGGAAACAACTACCACCCTTGGAGGGTAAAAAGATGGTTAATGCATTTAGTAAGAATTATTACAGATGCGTCACTCTAATATGGGTTGATAAGTATATATATTATTATATTTAGTGATATTGGATATTTTAATCATTAGGGATGTTTAAATATCATTATTATTCAAAATTATTACTTAAAAATTATTTATTGTAGAAAATAAAAAGGTTTCAACTCAATGTTAGGAGTTTAAAAATGTAAATTCATGTACTAACTGTTATTAATTTGGTTCAACATGATATAAATATGGTGTTATAAAATTTAAAAAAATTCTATGTGTTCCACTAATACATTAGTTTATTCGATAATTATATCATGATGCAGATAGGCCACACTTCTCTATACACCACATTAGCACTAAAATTCATTGGAATTTGATAGAACATTTTTTAGGGTTAATATAAAGTATGAAATTGCTGATAATGTATCCTGATTCTTGGTTTTTCAATAATTAATGGATGAGGGACAATACCTAAAGAAATTCATAAAACCACCTCCAATTAGTATACGGAAGTTGGATGATATTAATGTGGTATTTCTCACTAGATTACCAAAATCTAATAAATGAAATGATTTCATATATGTTATTATTGGTATTCTTACCACACCTATATATTTCCTCACTATATGATAAGGTTTAACTCTTAATCACCTCACCTAAATATAAACCAACTATGTTTTAAGAATTCATGGTGCACTTAATTTTATTGTATCTTTTCATAACCTATAGTTTACATCAAAATTTAGTAAAAGTATTTAGATGGATCTAGACACTAAGACATATTTTATCACTATTTGTCATCATCTGGTAGAAAGACATTATAAATAGACTATTCAATCAATAGATGACAAAATGAGGTCATTCTATTCAAAATTTAATAGTACATGAGATTAATATATAACTATGGTTGAATATTCATATAAGTATTTATTTAAATAAAAAATTGAAATGGAATTATATCAAACGTTGTATGATAAGATTAGTCATATAAGAAGTTATCTTAATGATTTTAGATAGAGGAAGCTTTTATTCCCAGGGCATGTCAAGGTGATAGTGGTGAATGTGGAATCTACTCATAGTTACATCAAGGATTCTCAAATAAGAAAAAAGTGTTATGCCAATAACGAAAGGAACGAAATGGAATTTATGGTATGGGGTGATTTATTATTGAATGTGTGTCTTTTTTAATGAGACATAAAGTTTGTAATTATTGGGAAACAATTTCAAAGGTAAATTGGACCTTTTCCAATTTTGGTATTAATTGGAGCTCTGTATTACCATTCAGTAAGGCCACTAAGACTCTCTAAAGTGCATGATGGGTTCAATATCTCAATTCTTAGGAAGTATATACTATACCCAAATGAATGTCCTCACTAGTTATGAAGGTATGATAAACAATTAACCACATTTTTTTATGAGATAATATTATAGATACTTTTCTGATGTATTTTTAATGGGGTATGAATGTGACACATGAGATTAAATTTTATTATGCAATCACGTCATTTTAAAGATATTATAACATATTGAACATAGTTTTATTCATGATTTGATTAATGGATTAATTAAAATGTTTTATAATTTTAATTCTATGGAATTATTTTAATTCTTTAATTCATCATTTTAAAATTAAATTAGTCTGAGTTTTGATTAATTCAAAAATAGTTTATTTTCCAGGGAATAGTAAAAAATATCCATATTAAAAATACTTCAACTATTTTAAATTTATTAAGATATAATAATTACATATTTTTTTAATCATTTTTAAGTATAAATATATATTTTATATGAAATATAATTTAATTAAAAATATAATGTTTTCCTAGAAATATATGTTTAACATTTTGGAAATCTATGTAATGGTTTTATAAAAATGAAAATACATTTTGATTATAATTTATTGATAGTGTTTTAAAAATATTCCCATTAGTTTTCATTTCATTTCAATGTCATGTAATCCATAATTTGTTAAACATAACCAAATTAATACCTTTTTAACCTGAATTATATAATATTTCAACACGAAACATGTTTTATGCTTAAAAATGATTTAGAAAAAATTTATTTTCATTTTTTCAGTCATATATGTTAGAGGTACGATATATCACATATTGAAATTGAATAATAGAAAATGGATTCAATATATGGAATCATAATATTAAAAATTATAAATAATTTCAATTTCAATTTTATATTAATTATTACCATGGGGATAATGCATCACAATGGGTAAAGGTAAAATGGATTAAAATTGTTGAAATAAATGAATGAGGAATAAATAGATAAAAACATTATCATATATAATTTATTGGATTTGTGTTCAAATTAACTTCAAAATGTAATAAAATATTTCATTTTGGGTCCACTTTACTTGAGTAATAATTATATTATATATTAATTTTTCATGTATTTAAAAGTTTCTCAACCACCTCACTTATAAATTTCCACCACCTAACGTAAATTATCAACTATTCACAATCCACTTGAGTAGATAAATACCTAAACATATATCCTATGAATATAAATATCCACATTTATGAGGTTCTTGTTTTACTAAAACTCTACTACAACCAGGCTTATTGTTTAATCCAAAGGAGGTTTCCCAAAGAAAAGGTAATAATTTTAAAAGAATCATTTCAATTTGTTTATTCTTCAATCTCTTAAAAATATGGTTTTTTTAATTAAAAATTAATTAAATTGTTATAAAAAATAGTCTTAAAGGTTATTATTTTAATGTAATTTTTAATATATATATTTATTTTATATCTATTTGAAAATGATAATGTTGCTTGTGCTTTCCTTTAGACTAGCACCTCTATAAAGAGACGTGATTCATTTTTCATTTCCCCATTAAATATATAATAATAGGGATATAAATAATATATATACATATTTATAATATCTATGATATAAATATTATTTTTTAATGATTAATTAGTTTGTTAGTTCTTTACTTTCTACCCATTAGATGAATGAAAATGTCATCATGTGTACGTGCAGACTACCACTTCCACGTACCACATATTTCATTTAAATTTTATATTTTATTTCATCTATTTTTATAATGTATTTTTAATGAAAAATTATATTAATAACATTATTAAAATTCTATAGATGATATAATAGTTCAAATCTCTTTTGACTAGGTCCTATATACAGAAGTATATTTAGAAAAAATGGTTGAACGACCTTAAGTTGTTGAAGTAGGGATGAATTATATAATGAATGGATGTAGAATGGTTATAAAATAACATTAAAATTTAAAATATATTTGAAATATAAAATATAATTTTTTAATACTATTATATTGAATATTTGGTGGGATATACGGTGTCTAACCAGGAATCATTCTATTGTAAGAGTTTTTCGTCTCAATTCCCTTGTATTGGGAAATATATTCTATAATTAACATAATTTTATTAATATGGTTAATATAATGCTCCATTGATATATTATATATTGAAGTATTGTTTCTTTATGTTATCTAAATTATCTATTTTTTGTTTTTAATTTATGATATTCAATTCAAATGTAATCAATGTTGTAAGGGTTTTTTTTCAATCCCACTATTATTTAAATTTTTCTTGGTATGATTTACATTGTAATGAATTTACTCCCATTCTCTATTAAACCATATTTTTTAAATTATTTTTATTTGACATTTTTTCATGCTTTAATCAATATTTTCTACAATTTGACGCTCAAATCTACCAATATATCTATTATATGAAAAGTTGACTCTATTTCACTTTTCTATCAGTATACATTTTATTCTATATCAATATTATTCAATTTTTTAAGAAATTATTGTATAATATTAACATATTTTTAGATGTATTGTAATTGTAGTTGCTAATTTAATTAAAAGGATTAAAATTATTTTTTATGTTTTCCAAACAATTCATTTATGACTCTTTATGATAAGGTAAAATGAATTTTTTTAACATTACATCATTAACGTATATTCCCTAATTTAAGATCATTAATCACTAAAAAAATTCCTCAATTTTTTTGGGATTTTAAAATAAAATATTATTTCATTATTCTATGATATTTATATATTTAACGAAAAATCCATTGTTTTCTATAAGATTGAGAATAATTTTTGAAGTGAATTTTAAAATTGTTTTTAAAAAAAGTTATAGATGTTTAAATATTTTTTATATGTTTTGATCACATTTTCCTCTACATTTTCCAAAAGAAATTATTTAACATCAAACCTTAATTTCTAATGAATTGTCTTCTTCTTATCATCCTTTAATAATTTATGAACTATATAATATTTTTTAGTCCTTCACATTGTTTTGTTATTGTTCTCATTCACTCTCCAATATTCATTGTAAATTATTTTTCTCCTTCAAATCATTATTTTTTGAAGCATGGATACATTAAATTTCCTGTATAATTGAATGAATTTTATAATATATTTCAAATTTTAATAGATGGTATTATTTTAAGATTTATTATTATGATCTTTTTCATTTACTGGGGAAATATTGACATTGGGTATTATTAATTTAATATAGAAATTAATTTATTGAAATGGTTTATTGATTATTTAATATATATTTTTCAATATATGAAAAATTCAATATGAATATGTAAGTGATAGGTGGGATCCAGTCACAAATTACCATTTGATGAATCGTTATTTCTAATGAGATAGAAAATTGGATAAATTAATTGTGTATTTGGTATATAATGATCCATTAATTGAAATTTTTTGGAAAAATAAATAGAAGTTAGTGTTCCAGATTTCATAGCATGAGGTTTTAATAAATTGATTATGATTTCTAACATTATTTATTTCCTTCATTAATATGTTGATAAAATTTTCAATTTCATAGTTATTTTGATATTTTTATGGATATATTTTGAAGGTAATTTTATTGATTAATTAAAATATGTAATAATAATATACTCTACAATATTTATTTTTCATTATCTAATCACAATATCTTCTATTTGAGTTGAATCCTACTCACCGAGTAAGTTCCCCATTTTTTTTGAATTATATTCTCCATGTTATGAAGAAGAAACATTTGAATTATTTTAATGGATGAAATAATATTTTTAAATCTATATTTAATTCCATTTTAATATTGAAATCCTGAATGTATTTATTTTCCCAATACTACAAAACTAATCAATACTTTGTGATTTGATACATTGTATCTTGTATCAATGTAATAATATAAAAATTGTCTCTGAGTAACATGATTTGGAGTTATTAAGAATGATTATATTAAGTGGTGAAATTAGAAAGCTAAAATTGAATAAATTAAGAAATATTTCGACATGTATAATTAATTTGGAAGTCCCCCCCACCAAAACACCCCCAAATGTGTGACATAATATAAATGCAAAGTCACAATTTGGAGAGGAAATTTCAAGGGAATTTATATTTATTAATAAATCAGTATATTAAATCTTTATGCATAGTATAACATATATATAATGTCACTAGAGAATGATTTCATAATGAAAAATATATACTACCTAAAATGAAAATGTTATTTTGGAAGAATAGATCATTTAAATTATAGTATATGTAATATTTATATACATTATTCATTGGAAATTTTAGGTGAAAATCAATGGGATTCCCATATATCGGGGTAAAAACATCATAGATTCACTATATAAGTTGAATTAGGAAACATTATGACATTATATTAAATAAAATTTCTTAAACATCATTTCACATGAACCTTTCACATATCTATGAATAATCATCATAGCTCAGTCAATCATGTATAATTCAATTCCAATATCAAGTCTCATATCATATTAAAATATATATATATATATGTAAATTTTTAAATCAATAATTTTTTACATCATGTTAGGTTAAAATCATGAACATGTTTAGATGAAAATCTTCCCATATTCGAAAAACACGAGTCTCATCCCTCTTTCAAAATCATTATATAGATACTACATGTATAATGACCAAAATATAACATACATAAATATAAAATTTTAATATATAAATATCATAAAATAATATAATTATTCATGCCATAATCCTTTACTTATAGTTTCTTTAGAAACATTGATACATATACAACTAGTTCATAGGTAAACCGCATGATCTCCCACTAGGTTCTTCATAACACTCACCCATAATATAAATATCATAAATAATACAATTTTTTATATCCTAGGGAAGGAAACATAATAAAGGATGAGATTAGCTTCTTCTTAAGGGTAGACAAGGGAGATATAAATTAAGTCATAAGTATAATAGGAACATAACAATTGGAGAATATGGAAATAACATTTTAAAATCATACCCCATAGTTCAAGGATCAAAAAAATGATTCCTGGAATAAATCATAAATTTTCATAATACATGATACATAATGGAATCAATGTACATGGAAATATGAAAACATTTTTTTTCATAAAACATTGATTTTTTGAATAGAAATAGTAATAGGAGATATTTTTAAAAGGCTATCAAAAAATACATTCATAAAATGTTAGGATTAATAAAATCACCCTATACCTATTTTGTGATTTGGATAACCTCATGTGTATCCTTTTTGGGATTGCAAAAACCACTTGTGTTCCCTTTTATTTTTGTCAAGTGATAACCTCCCTAGTACGATATTTTTTCTACTTTAAACATCCACTTGTGTACTATTTGAGCACATAAAACATTAATCTTTACCCATTGACTTGTAGGGATATATATATCTCACACATAAGATAATCTATACCTTTTTTTATACACGATCATAAAACCATCATACTATTAGAACTAATGAAATGAATTGGGTTTCATAAATAATTTATCATACAATGGCCCATGTAAAACAAAATGGTTTCATAAAAATTTCATATTTTCTTCATAGAAATCCCAATGAAAGAGAAACATGTTTTATAAAAATAATTTCTCATTAATCATACACCATAATGGGAGAGAATAAGGATGGTTATTTATATTTTATCTTTATAAAAACATAATAAACACCATGGATGTCGTCATCGATGAATGGAAATTCTATAAAGAGATCGTCATTTTTTTGGGTGAAAAAATCCTTTATATTTTGAAAAAATTCATTTATAATTTCAAAATTTCAAAAACATGAATGGAAAAATTTTATTTTAAAATAAATTTGGAAATGTGTATAATAGTCTTTAAATAATTTATCATCCATGATGGTGGAAAATTCCATTCATGACATGTACAGTAAAATAAATAGTATTTTCATATTTTTGGTAAAAATTCAAAATACTATTATCTATAAAACAAAAAGAATATTCCATTTAAAACAATTTTTTATAAATTGAAACATTGGTAAAATTATATTAAACAATAACTGTTTAACTATAAATACTTTCATTAATTTGTTTTTATAAAAAAATATATTAAAGGAAAATAGTTTTCAAATAAAGAGTCAAAAATGTAAATTTTTATTAAAAAAGATATTTTGGTCTCTTTAATCATTTAAAAGAAGAATATGAAATCAAAACTTATATTATATATAAATAAATACTATATAATATAATTCCTCTATTTCTGGATTGTTAGATCATTTGTTTTTATTATTGGAAGAATAATCATAAATAACCTCGATAAATAATTAAATTATATAATTGAAACCTTACTACATTGGTAACGTTTGAACCTAAAACAAATGAAATAAATAAAAATATATTGATATGTATATAAATCCTAAAATTCATAATTATAATCATAAAATAATTTTATATGTAGTATAAACACTATATTAAAGAAACACATGGGGAATAAGGAATGTGTCTCAAATAAATAAAAGTGAGATGAAAATTCCTTACCTCGTGTCATGAATTTCTTATTTCATATTCACCCATACTATATAATAAATATAAGTTTATTATATATCTATTACAGAAAAATAATAATTTATATGAAAATATATATGATTTACTTATAACGATGTATCACCCATTTATTAAATATTCCTTGATAAAATAAATTTTCATGTAATAATTGGTTCATTTTTCATGTTTTCTTTATATTGGTCACTTCATCCATTTTAAATTGATCAGTGGGCCATAATATCAAAAATATTAACCATGATATAAATATCATATATATTCATAATATATTTATTTATTTTGATCCATTATAGATAGATATAGGAAATGAATTAAAATTCTCATGATGATGGTAGTTAGTACAAACACATGAAAGCTCAATATATTTTATCAATGAAAAGAATTAAATAATTTTAAGTAATATATAACCATCAAATAATAATCTATATTCAAAATATACTCAATATATTCATTAAATACCTCCTTTTTACCATCCATGTAAAAATAAAATGATAAATGTCTAACATTTCTTTTTTGAGGCAATAATCCACACGTATGCATGAATGATGTTATCATTTTTCAAAATAATGGAAGGTAAGCGTTATATGTGATATTATAATTTTATATGTATAATTATTTCATAAATATGATATAAATATTTGAAATAAATCATTATATCCATCAGTGAGTGGAGGTGGTGAATAACGAATTACATCAGTTCATAAGGCAGTAGATTTATGTACACACGATTGATAGTTTTACTTCAAATTTGATGGATGAAGAGATTGATATAAGTTATGAAATTTAAATAATAACACATAATTATATATTTTAAACTTATTATAGTTTATTTTAATTTTCGATAAATATTTTATGGTGGTGTAATAAGAAATAAAATAAAAGAACCCGGTAAAGAAAAACACCTATTTTTTTTGGATAATCTCGTCATGTTAGCACCGAAAGCCTTCTTAGGACAGTTTCATTATAAAAATATAGAATTTTTTATTTGGGTGAGTAAGTAATGGATTTTTTTAGTTATTTTATAAACCCAATGGATTTTTATGATTGTAATGGAGAGGAGATGGGATACCCTTTTATAAATGGGGAGAAAAGACACATGGATTTTTTGAAAAGAAAACATTATTCCCGTGTTATAAAAATGGAAAATTGATTGAAAATGGATAATTCTATAAATATAGAGTTTAAAAATTCTAAATATTTCATGGTGATTTAAATTTTACAACTTATTAAGTTATTTTAACACTTAACATTTTAGTCTGACTACCTGATAAACCTGTTTTAACTTTAACTAGGGTAATTAATTTTTAATGATTTTTCTATTTAATATGAGAAAAAAATTAAGTTGAACATGATATATAAAATTAATAATTAATATTAAAAATTTAGTATCCATTTTTTAAAACTCAATTATTATAAATTGGAGAATTAACATTTAAATTAATCCATGAGATGTGACAAAAAAAAGTTTTCAGAGGAGAACATTTTCATTGGTATATAATGTTATAATTTTAAAATCCAATTTTAAATTTATTATAATTAAAAAAATTGTATTATTTACAAAAAATTTCAAATAATATTAATTTTTTATACATTTTAAAAAATAAGTGTCTTTGTACATTATTTAATTGAAAAGGAATATTTCAATAAAAACAAGTATTTTTCACTATTAAATAAAAAATCAAACATTTCCAAAAAACCCAAAAATTATCCATACTATAATATTTCATTATTATTTATCGAAATAAATTTTAAAAAATAGGAAAAAATTAATTTTATATTTTTTCATAGAAAAAAATAAAAAACTTTTATTGAGATAAATGTATTTTAAAAGAATATAATGACATTACCAATACATTAATTAATTATTTATCAATATTTTTTATTTTAAAAAAATAATATATTATCATCATAATGTGGTTATTGCTATTAATACCTAGAATTTTAATGAACATGTTATACAGATCAGGTTTGAATAATAATATTAATAGTATATTTTTTTTAAAAAAATTTAGGGTTGCATATAATGAAGGCTATTCAATAAATAAATTATATTATAAAAAATATTTCATTAAATATTGGGGTGTTAAATTATAAAAACTATAAAATAAATTTTTACCAAGAAAATGAAACAATCTGATAAAAACTTATGGAAAATTATGCCAGAACAAATCCATGTGTTCCCATTTAGCTACCACATGTTGGTGGCATCACCATAAAACCTTGAACAATTGAGTAGTCTAGTTTCCTCTATAAATATCTATATAATCAAAAGTATCCATTAGTTATTATTCATTAGAGTGATCATGATCTTTATGTATGAATTATGAGTTCAGTACATGTGAAGGTTCAGGTATGAATATCCTCTAGAGAGATACATGGAGGAAATCACGGAAAAGATAGTTGTTTAGTGGAAACACTATGCGATAAGAAACCTTATGTACTTGATCAAGAATATCAAAAGGTATAATATACATAGGTGTTATCATTCTATTCATTCAAAATAAAATGACCTTAATCTATGGTGAAATTAATTATAATACATTCTTAGTATCTTTAAACTACATATCTTTCCAATGATTGTCAACATAATTTTTTTGTAACTCTGAACTTTTGGGATCTATTTTTGAATGGCTCTAAATTTTATTTTATTTCGTGAAATAAAATCAAACAAGTTTAGAAGAATGGAAATCCCATTTATGAAATAGTTATAATAAAATAGGAAAAATGAAAGAACAATGGGGTTTACAAAGGTGAGAATTAATAACACCACAAACATCCAAATCGACAGGACATGAACAAAAATATAGAACAACAACAAACTATCTCAAGGATGCATCGACAATTTATCTATTGGATAGAGCATTATAAACTTGGTTGGAATCCTTATAATCATGTGTCAGATATAGATGAAACTGTTTAATAAGATAAAGGAATTGTATCCATGATGGAAGCATTATCTACGGAACATTCCATGATTGATTCATCAAGAAAGGCACAATAGTGAAGAAGTTAGATTCCACCTAAAGATGCCTCAAGTCCTAGTGGATAAAATACAATATTTCTTTGATAATCCCCTATAATTCATCTTCAATGGTAGAGACATCAATAGTTTAATGAAAATACCATCTTTTAATGAATCCCTGATGTATATGGAAGACACCACCACATCCTGAGTGTCATGGTGCACCTGAAGCAGCCCAATCCAAATTCAATGTCATCCATATTGATGTCAGTGGAATCCGTCTAATGGAAATAATTACCCTAGTTTTATTTAATTATTTAGTAATACTAAATTTTTTTAGAACAATGATACCAGAGAAGTCCATTTTAGGGAATGTTTTTTATTTTAGAAGTAGCCATGACTTCCAGGTAAAAAACAATTATTCTAGCTTGCAAGGAGGGTATATGATTCTCAATGGAAAGGGAATTTGTTTATCTTCTAGATATAATCATTGAAAATATCCTCTTCCCTGATAATCATGGATTTAATTAGATAACATATTTCAGTTTTGATGATAGAAATCATCATATCTTCATGTTTTTCTACATTCATTTTTATTCCAAAGTGAACCTTAAAATTTTTCTAGAACCTTCATTAAAATACATAAGAGTTGAATATGTTATTAATTTATTCTTAAGATAGTGGGAACATGTAAAAATTATAAGCAACATAAAAACCATTTTTCATTAGTATTCTACAAATAGGTATCCTGAAATAATTCTTCAATAAAGGCCATTATTGTACGAAAACCTTACTAGAGGAAAGGGTTTATCCCAGCTACCATTTAAATACACATAACAAGATAATATCATATCCTCTAGGGGTTTAATTATTCTCTTAAAATGACCATATATATAAGGAATATGTGATGTTATGATACTCAATTCTATATCATGTTTTTTATGAATACTTTTACACAACATCAATGTATGCCTCATATCCCAATTAGACATTATAGAATGTGATAAAACATATAATTTTAAAACTTCATTAATGTATATATTAGAAATTTGATCCAAATGTAAATATTATCCAATAGTATATATGTGTGATAATATTATATGTAAATCCAATTCATCCCATATATAATTTTGTACATTATATGTTTCATAGAGTCCAATTATAAAAACAATAATGATTTTTTTTCAATTTTCATTATATTACGGGTTATGGTTGTAACATCCAATTCATCCCCATTACCTTAGTCTTAAAATTATGGAATACCAAGAAATGAAATAATAAAATTTTAATATTTTTGTTCATGTTATTCTATAAAAATACAAATTTATATCTCTCTACACCTTCATACATCCAAGATGAATAGTGAATGAAAAACTATGAGACTCATGCAACAACTCAATATTTTAATCTAATATAGATAGAACACATACATGGTTCCTGAGACTTATTATTATATAATAATGAATGTTAAAATTTGGAACATCTCAAACCTTATTCTACATCTCTAAATCATTTTTTATGTTCCTCATAAATATTGATTTTGATATATGGTTGAACAACCAAATAAGAAAGATATTATTTTCCCCTTTAAAAATTTATAACTAAATCATTTACAGATACAAGAATATTCAATATTTCTTTATCCTCGTCATAGATAATATATAATTACCTATTCATCTGAATGAATTTAATACTTTTTCCTCTTTCTCAACATGATAATATATTGAGTAGTCATAATCGTTAAACAGTTTCAACCATCTACACTAGAACATATTCTACTCTTTTTTTGAGAATATAAAATTTAATCTCTTATAATTAGTATATATATCACATATCATACCATTAATATAATTCCACCATATATTTAGTAAATAAAATACCACCAATAAATCTATATGATGACATGGGTAATTTTCCTCATTAAACATAAATTATCGTTATGTATAAGCTATAAACACAACATTCTACATGAGGATATATACCTTTAACATCATTAATGAATCACTATAGATTAAAAACACATATACACTATACAATAATGTATTCATAAGTTTATTGACTAACCTTTTTCTTAGTTCCTTGAAATTACAGTCACATTCATATGTACAATAGAACATGGATTCCTATTGAGTAACCATAGTGATTATATTATATATCCATGAGCAATTCTCCAAAAATTGTCAATAATATCCAGGAAATCTAGGAAAAAATCATGTATTAGTCATAGTGGCTTATATGGAAAATTATTAATTTCCCCCATTATTTAGGGATCCACTAATATACCCTCCTATTGAAAATATTTTACCTCAAAATGATACTCTTTGTAATCAAAATTCACACATTGTAAAATTTTCATAAAACATTCATTCATTTGGATCTTTAACAAAATACATAATTGATCATAATACTCTTCAATTATCTTTGAATATATAATAATTTCATCTATAAATAATACCATATAATAATCAAAGTAATATCTTATGTCTCCACTATTTAAGTCCATGTAGATATCAAAGTGATTATTAAGACAAAATTGCATCACTATAAACTCACACTATCCATACCATGTACCAAAATTTACCTTGTGTATATCATCATTCATGAATCTAAATTGATGATATCCTAAATGATGGTAAATGTTGGAAAAGTATCTATGACCACATGATTTCTTATAAGATTCATATATATATATGGTAGATGATATATGTTCAAGATTTTGATCTTATTTGTTTCCTGATAAAAAATATAAAATATCATTGAATAAAATATCTTCCTAACAAAATTAATATATGGACCCAATGTGACACAGTTGGGTGAATAAATCCATTTTATGATTCTTTTAGAGGTTCTTACTTCATTATTAAAACTAAATCAAGTATTTCTTATTGGTATTGTTTGAAATAGGCATACAACCAACTATAAGTTATATTGATAACTAATCAACTAAATTCATTGGAAGACTATTAACATATTCCAGAAATCCATTAATAGACTCTCTTAAAAATATGAATATCACTGATTTTTATTTTAACCCAATCCATTTAAGATAAGAATATTTTTTAATTGTAATAATGTCCCCCATAATGGATTTGATTTCGATTAGAAGTTAGTATATACCGTAGAAATCATAAACAATCAATGGATGGCTGGGAATACCAAATGTGACTTGCCTTAATTTGAAATTGATTTCATATTTATGTATAGAAATCCAATCTATTCCTGAGATAACATCTAATAAAACTAGAGTTGGAATAATGAGATTATATGAAACATATTCCCATAAAAATCAATATGAGAGGAACATATAACTAAGATGTGATCATCATACCATTATGAGTTTTCACTACTAATTGGACATCTACAAATTTTGCATATGAATTAATATTCCTAGTTATATTTAATGATTTAATGGTATTCATATAAATATTCTCAAATATGATACATCAACATTTGAGCTCACCTATCATGACCGAAAAAAATATTCTTTCATCGATTCCTTTCTAAAACTAAGATGGTTCTCATGAGTATTTGACATCATTGATCTGAATGATATATCCTAAAGAATCATTCGCAGTATATTTAAAGCATTAAACTTTTTTTTTAAATATATGAATACATAGAATTAGAATTTTTCAATTATGGTTATTATCTATTAAAATCCATTATGATGGGTTGTAAATTGATTGTGAATTTATGAAACATATCCCTGAGAAGCGCCAAACCATGTCTATAGACATGACAATTATAGTGTAATAAGTGACATTAAAGTCAAATCCCAATGTTCCCTTTTCGACATTATTTACTATATGAATGACTATTCGAGATCCACATCTACTTATAGTTTTCATATAAGGTTTTAATTTCTTGAAACCACTAACTATATATCTCATAAAAATCAAGGAAATTTTCATATAATTTGACATATCCTTAGATTTATTGTTAGTGATATCCATATATATCTATATAGATATATCCCTAGGGATCTCACTAATGTTTTCTCATCATAGATTCTGATGGATAACTAATCCATTCATTGATACTAACTATATAGTCCCAAATATTTCATACATTAATACTTCATTTTAATTGAATAATAATCATTACATAACATAAGGATTCAGGATAGAATCGTTTTGGTCTAGTGCTTTTGGAATCATTGATACATAAAAATATTGTTCATAGGTGAACTAGATCAACTTACACTATGTTCTTCATAACTCCTACCCCTCTTATTAAAAACATACATAATAAATTTCATCGTCTTCTAGGGAATTATGATATAAGAAGAGGTGTGTTCGTATTCCACATAACAGTCAAAACGTATATATCAATGATCAAATAATCCTAACATGACCATAAGGGTATGATCAAATGAAAAAAAATTTGTACACCATATACAACATTTGATAGATCTTAAAAATAATTTCTATAATAAATCCTAGAAGTTAATAAGATATAAATTATAAAGGAATCAATGAACATTGTCCATGAGAGAATAAAATTGACATATGTTCTACATTTTTGGTATACACATAAGAATAAAAAGTGATATATCAATGAAAAAACCAAGAAATTCATAACATGTTTTATCCCAACTAACCACTCATGTACCTTCTTTGGGATTGGGATAACCTCATGTGTACCCTCTTTTGAGGTTTGGATAATCTATAATGAACTCTATTGTTTTAGTAATGGGATAACATTACATGTAACCTCTTCTTTTGGGATTGGGATAACTTTTTATTTACCCTATTATTTCAGGTATGGGATAACCTCCCAAGTACCCTTTATGCTCATATGAAATTAATCACTGGAAAATGTAATTAGGGGAGATATAGGTCCCACCCATCACACAATCAATTCATTTTGGAAACATAAAACCATAAAAGATTCATCATATCAGGAAACATAAAATAAAATGGGGTAAAAAATCATTTCATTATAGCATTAACCATGAAAAATAAATAGGTTTTATAAACATTTAATCCTTCCATCATAGAATAACCCATGTAAACTAAACATGTTTCATAAAAATCTTTTTAGAATAATGATAGAATGTCCATATAGTGAATAAGGATGGTTTTGTCGGGTCATATAATTAATAAAACATAGCCAAATCCAAATTTATTATTATTGGTGAATAAAATATCCATAATAAAATAATTTAAGCATTTTTTAGAAAAATATCCTTTGTATTTTAAATAACATATTTGATGATTGAATATTTTCAAAATAAGAGAGAAGAAATTTTAATTTCAAAGAACCATGGAAACTTATAATGGATTCATTAACACATTTAACTACAAAAAATGGAAATTTATTTCAATTCCATGTTTATTAAAACAAATATTCCTTTCATATCTTTGGTCGAAAGTGAAAAGTTAATTTTCAATAAAATAAAAAGAATATTTCACTAAAAATATTATCAAAATATTACATCTTGTTTAAAATTTAATTTAAAAATTCATTAGTTAATAATAATTTTTTTTTCAAAACTATATTTGAAAAAAAAGACGTGGATAAAAAAGAATTTTTGACCAAAGTGAGAAATAAAGTATATTTTACAAAGAAAATTATTTTACTCTAATTAATCCTTCAAAGGAGGAAAATGAAAAGGAAAAATTATTTTCAAGAAATAAAAATAGTATAACAAAATTCTAGATTTTATTAAGAGTTAGAGCATATGATTTCATCCTCGAAATTATAATAATAATCAATCCCCATAAATAAAAAGATTATAACATAAAACCCTTAAAAATTTGGTTTTAATAATATTCCTGATTAAAGAAAGAAGAATATATGGATATTTGAATATGTAACACCCCAGGTAAATAAAAATTATTACATTTTCATATTTATCCATAGTTGTGAATAAAATTTTAATACTACTATAAAGGTAATTCTATGCTCGATGGTGTACCCAATACTCAACGACGAGTTTCTTTTAAATCGTACATTGCACACTAATAATATAATAATATTATAATAGTTAACGCCTAGATGTTGTAATGGAGTGAATGAAATTAAATAGCTACAAAATTATTACATATTTTTGTCAAATATTTTTACATTTATCCAAAAAAAATTTATAGGCTTAAAATCCAAATGAATCCAATTTTACGAATAAATACTCTAATATTTTTAAAAGACTCTTTTACCGCCTTTTGATGGCGAAATTTTTTTTAATCTTACTTTTGACAATTTTATAAGCTATATTTGTCAAAATAAACTTATTCTTTATGATTGGTATATCTAAATTTACTTTGGTTAAATTTTAGGTATGTTTCTGATAATGTTCATTCTTTTTAATGAATAATGAAAAATATCACATTTTACATCAAAACTGATTTTTCGTCTAATTTAAATATATGGTTAGATTATCTTTTTAATTTTTTTTAAAGTTTAATTAGAATATATTTTTACAATTTAATTCAATGGTGGTCATTATAATTAATTTCACTTTGAAAATGGACATAAACAAGTGCCAAACTTTTCATAGATATTGCTTCCAAAAAACCCTCTATTTGTTTTTACAGTGGGAATTAACTATATAATTTGTAAATGAAACTTCTATGTTTTGAATTTGTTAAAATGTACATCATTTTTGAATTTGGAATATCAAATATAGCTTAGGGTGAATGTTTTGTATTTTTCTGAAAAACTTCAATTTTTGATGAATAGTGAAACCACTAAGTGGTAGTTAAAGAAACTGATTTTTCATTTAAATGAAACTTTACCACTTATGTGATTTTATTTTCAATAATCCGACATACATGGTTTTCATTAAGAAGTAAAATGTGGTTCAATAAGATTAAAATAATTTTTTGGTGAATAGTAAGTTTTATGTTTTAGTAATCGCAATTAAAGGCAATTAGTGTAATTTAATGTAAAGATAATGTTATAATAATATGAAATGACCTTGACACATGTCCTACCCTTATTTTATGAGTCATGGCCGACCAAAAAAATCCATTGGTGAACTTGGGGACCCCATGGATCCACTTTGGTTTGAAAATGACATTAATAACCTTTTATTTAAAGTTAAAATTAAAATGCCACAAACATGTATTGTTTTACGAATTTTTTTTAAATGGGGTTATACAAGTAATATTTTTACTATAAATATTCATTAGAAAGATATAAAGATTTCATACATCATTATAATTTTTTTATAATTTTTAGACATTTAATAAATTAATTTATTTATGACACCGTGATGATGCAGTGATTACCTCATTTTTTAACGATTTAAATAAAATGAAAAGATAATGTAAAATATAAGACCTAGACATGTCAAAAACCTATTAGATGGGTGGATTTAGAACCCTTATCACCTTATCCTAGACATACATCAATGTGGGACCTTTAAAATCTGAAACTCATTTGAAAATAAAGTAACATTTTATACCTTTCCAAGAGTGCCCCTCCTATCCTCTTATAAAAGGACCCCCACCTCTACCTCGTTACCCACACATCTCAAGCCTTTGGCTCGGACAATCTCTGCACATTTTGTCTCTAAAAATACCTCTCTTAATCCTAGAAGCATTACCTTAGGCAGAAAGCTCTTAATGAATCCCTTTTGGGTCAAACCAAGAGGAGTTACCCGATTCAAAGGTAAAGTCTTCTCTAATGCTATTTTGTTTTATTTTGCTTCTCCAACCCCCTAAACTATTTTTATTCATTTCATTTTTAAAAACAACAGTATATTCCATATACTAGTATCTTTTTATAATAAGGATTAGAGATACACTTACACACACCTACATCTAATGGTTAAAGAGCATATTGTTTCCATGGATGGTGAATTTCTACCTCACGAAATGATGATTGTTCAATATTATTCTAACACCTTAAAAGGTGGCCATTAAGATGTCACTATATTTATATATGATATATAATATGTTTATTTTTTCCTTAATCTTCTGTATTTTTCATTTATGTCATACCATTATGGTTTCCATTATGGGTAAACGCGATATCTTCATTTTAGGAAGTGTAGACTACCGCCCCCTCAAAATGATTTGATTCGTTAGTGCCTTATGTGGGACATAAAAAGGATATAGTTAATGATATTATATATGATATTATACTGTAATTATAATATATCTTTATATAATTATGATTTCACTCCATTAAGTAAGAAATAGAAATGAAAGTAGCGTTCATGCGTACGTACGACTTACCGTCTCCATGAACGGTGCATTTCATTTATTTTTATCTCTAAATGTTATGGAATAGTATAAAATGAATATTTACAGGATATATATGATATTTAAATCATTAATACTATTGTTTAGATGATTTAATTATAACTACATGGACAATCATTTTCAAACAAGTTCATTTTTGACTCATGTACCAAACATCGACAAAAACATCTGATATGAACTCACATTATTAACCAATTATTATAACATTGTAATATGTGATATGAACTGAATAATAATATTTAAATTAGGACCTTAAGCAATTATAAATTGACCAAAGTTTATTATTCAGGAATATAAAGAAATGAACAAGACAAGTCGGACTTGAGGTAAGGGATCCTACCAATCTCTTCCTTTTCAAGTACTCTCTTTTATGTCATTTCTTTTAAGTTCATCATTCTTAGTTGGGGGGATGTTATTTTATATTAATATTACTATAATTTATATGTTAATATTATGAGAGAACCTATTTTATTTAATCAATCCATTTTTTTGAAGTTTTAAGTGGTGTCGTTAGGCTGCCGAGTTTTCGTAAGGGGTTTTTCATCTCACTTGTATTCCCATGAGATTTATGCTACATTTTCCACCTTTTCCTTTGAGTGGTATATGTACTGCATATTATTATACTCTTTGTGTAATATACTTTTGTTTATTATTATTTACATCAATGTTGTATAGTCCTTCTTTAATGGGGTGTACGTTTTGAAAGTTACCCAAATCGGTAAAGGAACCTTTCACACTCCTCTTTTAAAAAGACTTATTTTGTTATGTCTTTTAATTTACATATTTTTATTTTGGGATATGTTCTTCTATATCCTTATTGTTGTAAATTATATGTCCAAGTGACGAGATACCATTTTTTCTCTCATCAACTAATTTTATGAATTTTAAAGTGACGTCGTTAGGCTGTCGAATTTTACCAAGGGAACTTTTTAACCCAATTTTGATTTCTTTGGGTTCAACATGTAGTTATTGAATATGTCATCCTATGAATATGTGTGAATGAACATTGATTGTTTTACACTTAATATCCACTTATATTGGGTGTATTTATATTTGTCACACATAATTTTCAGATTGATTTGTCTTTAATTTAAGGATACATTCTTTATAAGGGATTTCATCTCATTTTACATTTCTATTGAGACTTCATTGTTGTAATTCACCAGTTAACTCTTATATGGTGTATATACTATCCCTTGGAATATTATACCTTGAATACATTTATTCTCATGATATTATAATGTTCTGATTAAATTTTATTCCTCAATTATTGTATTCAGGTGTCTCTAATTTTGGTAAAAACCCTTCAACTAAAATATCGCTTTAAATGTTTTAATGATTTGTTCTTATTAATATCCATGTTTTCAATATGGTTTTAAGGGTTTATTTATATGGATATTAATGGTTTAAAATGTTAAAATCATGAAGGTGTTATTGGACACTTTGATTCAGAAATCTCTTTATTGAATGTTTTAAATGGTTTTGAAAATGGTTTTTTTGAATGGGTTCATTATTTCAATATTTTAAAAAGTTATATTTTTATTGAAATGTGGGAATTTTATCTTTTAATTATGATTAAGTTATGTGCTATGATTATGTTTTGTTTTTTGGGCATTGTTTATGAAAACAGGTGGTTCCGTGATAAACTAAGGGCGGGTGAGCCTGATATAGCTCTCCAATGCATTGGGTAACGCGAAGGGGTTAAACGCTAAGGTTTCTCTAAAGAGATTTAGGGAATATATTGTGATGGGTATTCCAAACGTAACCATGAGGGTTACTCCCTGTGTAAGAATGATATGAATGCCTCAAGTTACCTTTATGTCTTATGATTTCTATGAGTTATTCATAAATATTATGATTTCATGAGGTATGTTAATGTGATTATGTTTTATGAGTAATGTATGATTTCGTTGATTCTTTTGTATACATGTACTAATGTTTCCTTTCCAAATTTTTATATCCCTTACTGAGCTTTTTATGCTCATCCCAAGTTTTTGAGATGTTTTTCACTGGTATAGGGAAAGGTACACGATATGAAGATAGTGTCAAGGAAGTATCAAGAAAGAATCCATCTTTTCTTTTAAATATGTTTTCATTGATGGAAAAAAAGAATACTATCTTTTATGTAACCACTTTGTTTAAATGTGGAATGTAATGCATGATTTATCATATAATTCTCTAAAAATCTAAACCTGAAAAGATCCTCAATTTGTATTCTTGAAATAACTCAAGATTAAGTATGGTTTAAGGCTGGGGCCTTATAGTTGGTATCAGAGGATTTTTTACATAACTTTAGAGGTTAGAGTGTTAAGTGAAAAGTTGCGTATAACCACAATGGTTATTATATTAGATAGATTCATTGTTATTTTTGAAGGTTGGAATGAGTTTGAGATAACTTAGATAAGTATATATTAGTGTTTATTATCCTCTTTAGTACATAATGATTTTGTTGATGTACTCACACTGACATTTATGGTTTTAGTAAATGGATGGATCTAGCAGGCACCAAAGTGACAATGGGATTGAAGGAAACTGTGGTGGTTCTTTGATTAAGAGACTGGATGAAATGGGGGATTCAATGAGAAATCTCATGGTTATTCTAAACCAACTATCAGGAGTCATGATAAATCACTTCAACCTTGGTGAGTTCTCTAATGCATCATGTACGAGAGAACCAACTTGACATTGAAGTTCAAGTAATAATTATAAAGGTAACTGTTAGTGTTTATATGATCCTTACTTTTGAGGTAATTATGGGTTACTATACGTTATGATGGAATATGAACGACATGAGCTAAACTTGAGGTTAAATTATGTTATAATTACTTTTGATGATTTTATCTCATTTTGGGGAATTTTTTAATAATTATATAGTTTTTGAAAAAGGTCAACATGCAGACCGTGTGACAACCCGTCGCGTCGGAAAAAGCTGCAGGAATCAAACCCACAACCCAAGTGCGACTGATATTTATCACCTACCACTGAACTATGTGAAGTCCCTGGTTATTTTGACTATTTCTTTATAGTTAGACGATTTTATGAATCAAGAGTAAGTTGATTTTGGGTTATCTATGGAAATTATTAACCTATCATGGAGGATATGTGATTAGGTTAATTACATTTCAATATGAGACTTTAAGAGCAACTGATGTTATTTGGAGATAAATGTTAATTTTACGTTGGAAGACTATGTGATTAAATCCTAAAAATATTTGGGTTTCAATCTAAGTTCGGTTTACTTTGATGAATTTTATGGACAAATTGTTTATCGAATGGTCTTCGTTGAACTTTGGGTTTTGTTGGACACATTTTGGCGAATAGGAATAGATTTTCTTTTTATAAAGGATTATCCTTTTTGGGTATTATCTGATCTCGTACTAAAAATTTTGGTTTTGGTTTTTTTCTAAAGACATGTGAAATATATAGCTCTCTTTTTTGGATTAAGTGATTATCTAGATCTTGATTATAGCGCTCTTAATGTGAAAAATTCATCCTAAATACTCATCATTTGGAGAAAGTATGAGTTTGTGTTAGAAATCTAGTAAATTATGAAAATCTACATGAAAAGTAAGTATGTTCCATTATGATTTATTTAATCTCATAAATAAATTAATCAATGAAAAGTAACTTAAAAACAAAAATGTTGTCTGTAAACTTTTCCTACTGGGGAATCAAACACCGTTTAACCCATCACTAGTTTGTAATTTTCTGGTGGTTAACTTTCTCCTAAACATGTTTTCTACCACTCTCCCTCAGAACATGACCCATTTGTTTCTTCCATATCCATGTTTTCCTTCATGGAATCCTAGTATGGGTTAACTCGGGTGACCATTGTACTTCCCTTTCTTTCATTTAAAGCGATATATTAATTTACTCCTTTTCCGATGTGGGGTTTTCAATGAAGTTTCCAGGACCAGTTTTAAAATTGCGAGGATGTGATTCCCAAAAGGGCGGAAGGATGTAACACCCCAGGTAAATAAAGAATATGAAATTTTCATATTTATCCATATTTTTGAATAAAATGTTAATACTACTTTAATGTGAATGCTATGCTCGATGGCGTACCCAATACACAACAACGAGTTTCTTTGAAATCTTACGTTGCACACTAATAATATAATAATATTATAATAGTTAATGCCTAGCCATTGTAATGGAGGGAATGAACAGAAATAACTACAAAATGATTACATATGTTTGTCAAATATTTTTACATTTATCCAATAAATGTTTGAGGCTTAAAATCCAAATGAATCCAATTTTATGAATAAATACTCTAATATTTTTAAAAGATTGTTTTACCGCCTTTTGATGGAAAATTTTTTTTAATCTAACTTTTGACAATTTTATAAGCTCTATTTGTAAAAATAATCTTATTCTTTATGATTGGGATATTGAAATTTACTTTGGTTAAATTTTTGGTATGTTTATGACAATGTTCATTCTTTTTAATGAATAGTGAAAAATATTGCATTTTACATCAAAACTGCTTTTTCATCTAATTTAAATATATGGATAGATTATCTTTTTTATTGGTTTTAAGGTTTAATTAGAATATATTTTTACAATTTAATTCAATGGTGGACAGTAGAATTAATTTCACTTTGAAAATGGACATAAACAAGTGCCAAACCTTTCATAGATATTGCTTCCAAAAAACCCGCTATTTGTTTTGACAGCGGGAATTAACTATATGATTTATTAATAAAAATTCTATGTTATTAATTTGGTAAAATGGACATCATTTTTTAATTTGGAATATCAAATATATCTTAGGGTTAATTTTTGGTATTTTTCTGAAAAAGATAAATTTTTGATGAATAGTGAAACCCCTAAGTGGTAGTTAAAGAAACTGATTTTTCGTTTAAATGAAACTTTACAACTTCTGTGATTTGATTTTAAAAAATCTGACCTATATGGTTGTCATTAGGAATTAAAATGTGGTTCAATGAGATTAAAATAATTTTTTTGTGAATAGTAACTTTTAGGTTTTATTAATCGTGATTAAAGGTAATTAGCGTAATTTAAGGTAAAGATATTGTTATAATAATATTTAATGTCCTTGAAACATATCCTACCATTATTGGATGAGTCATGGACGACCCAGAAAATCCATGGGTCAACTAGGGGACCCCATGGAGCCACATTGGTTGGAAAATGACATTAATAACTTTTTATTTAATGTTAAAATTAAAATTTCACAAACATGTATTGTTTTACTAAAACAATTTTTAAATGGGGTTATACAAGTCATATTTTTGACTATAAATATTCATTAGAAATATAAAAAGATTTCCTACATCATGATATTTTTTAATAATTTTTAGACATTAAATAAATTAATTTATTGATGACATCGTGATGATGCAGTGATTACCTCATTATTTAACGATTTAAATAAAATGAAAAGATAATGTAAAATCTAAGACCTAAACATGTAAAAAACCTATTGGATGGGTGAATTCAGATCCCTTATCACTTTATCCTCTAAATACATCAATGTGGGAGCTTTAAAATCCGAATATAATTCAAAAATAAAGTAACATTTTATACCTTTCCAAGAGTGCCCCTCCTCTCCTCTTAAAAAAGGACCCCACCTCTACCTCTTTACCCACACGTCTCAAGCCTTTGGCTCGGAAAATATCTGCTCATTTTGTCTCTACACATCCCTCTCTTCATCCTAGATGCCTTACCTTAGGCAAAAATCTCTTCAATAAATACTTTTGCTTCAAACCAAGAGGAGTTACCCGATTCGAAGGTAAAGTCTTCTCTAATGCTCTTTTGTTTTATTTTGCATCTCCAACCCCCTAAATTCTTTTTATTCATTTATTTTGTAACAAAACAAGTATCTTACATATACTATTATGTTTTTATAATATGTATTTGATCTACACTTACACACACCTACATTTAATGGTTAAAGAGCATATTGTTTCCGTGGATGGCGAATTTCTGCCTCACGAAACGATGATTGTTCAATATTCTTCTAACACCTTCAAAGGTGGAAATTAAGATGTCACTATATTTATATATGATATATAATATGTTTATGTTTTCCTTAAGCTTATTTATTTTTCATTTATGTCATACCTTTATGGTTTTCATTATGGGTAAACGTGATATCTTGCTTTTAGGAAGTGCGGACTACCGCCCCCTCAAAATGATTTGATTCGTTAATGCCTTATGTGGGACATATAAAGGATAGAGTTAATGATATTATATATGATATTATACTGGCATTATAATTTATCTTTATATCATTATTATTTCACTCCATTAAGTAATAAATAGAAATGAAAGTAGCGTTCATGCGTACGTACGACCTACCGTCTCCATGAACGGTGCATTTCATTTATTTTTATCTCCAAATGTTATGGAATAGTATAAAATGAATATTTACTGGATATATATGATAATTAAATCATTAATACTATTCTGGAGATTATTTACTTATAACTACAAGGACAATCATTTTCAAACAAGTTCATTTTTGACTCATGTACCAAACATCGACAAAAACGTCTGATATGAACTCACATTATTAACAAATTATTATAACATTGTAATATGTGATATGAATTTAATAATAATATTTAAAGGAAGACCTTAAGAAATTATAAATTGAACAAATTTTATTATTCAGGAATATAATGAAACGAACAAGATAAGTCAGACTTGAGGTAAGAGATCCTACCACTCTCTTTCTTTTCAAGTACTCTCTTTTATGTCATTTCTTTTAAGTTCCTATTTCTTAGTTGGGGGATGCTATTTTATATTCCTATTACTGTACTTTATATTTTAATATGATGAGAGACCATATTTTATTTCATCAATCCATTTCTTTGGATGTTTTATGTGTTTCCGTTAGGCTGTCGAATTTTCATAAGGGGTTTTTCATCTCACTTTTATTCCCATGAGATTTATGCTACATTTTCCACCTTTTCCTTTGAGTGGTATATGTACTGCACATTATTCTACTCTTTCTGTAATGTAATTTTATTTATGAGTATTTACATCAATGTTGTATAGTCCTTCTTTCATGGGGTGTACATTTCAAAAGTTACCCCAATCGGTAAGGGAACCATTCACACGCCTCTTTTAAAAAGACTTATTTTGTTATGTCTTTTAATTTACATACTTTTATTTTCAGATATGTTATTATATATCCTTATTGATGTAAATTTTATTTCCAAGTTATGAGATACCATTTTCTCTCTCATCAACTAATTTTATGAATTTTAAAGTGACGCCGTTAGGCTGTCGAATTTTACCAAGGGAACTTTTTAACCCAATTTTGATTTCTTTAGGTTCAACATGTAGTTATTGAATATTTCATCGTTTGAATATGTGTGAATGACCTTTGATTGTTTTAAAATTAATATACAATTATATTGCGTGTATTTATATTTTTCACACATAATTTTGAGATTGATTTATCCTTGATTTAAGGACACCTTCTTTATAATGGATTTCATCTCATTTTACATTTCTATTGAGACTTCATTGTTGTTATGCACCAATTAAATCTTATATGATGTATATACTATACTTTGGAATATTATATCATGAATCCATTTATTCTCATGATATTATAAAGTTCTGATTAAATGTTATGCCTCAATTATTGTATTCAAGTGTCTCTAATTTTGGTAAAAACCATTTAACTAAAATATCACTTTAAATATTTTAATGATTTTTTCTTATTAATATCCATGTTTTCAAAATGGTTTTAAGGATTTATTTATATGTATATTAATGGTTTAAAATTTTCAAAGCTTCAAGGTGGTATGAGACACTTTGATTCAAAAATCTCTTTATTGAATGTTTTAAATGGTTTTGAAAATGATTTTTTTGAATGGACTCAATATTTCAATACCTTAAAAAGTGATATTTTTATTGTAATGTGGGAATGTTATCTTTCCTTTATACATAAGTTATGTGCTATGATGATGTTTTTTTTCTTGGTCATTGTTTATGAAAACAGTTGGTTCTGTGATAAACTAAGGGCGGGTGAGACAGATATAGCTCTCCAATGGATTGGGTAGCGCGAAGGGCTTAAACGCTATGGTTTCTCCAAATAGATTTAGGGAATATACTGTGATGGGTATTCCCAACGTAACAATGTGGGTTACTCCCTATGTAAGAATGTTATGAATGCCTTAAGTTACCTTTATGTCTTATGATTTCTATGAGTTATTCATAAATCTTATGATTTCATGAGGTATGTTAACGTGCATATGTTTTATGAGTAAAGTATGACTTCATTGATTCTTATGTATACATGTACTAATGTTTCCTTTTCGAATTTTTATATCACTTACTGTGCTTTTTATGCTCATCCCATGTTTTTTAAATGTTTTTCACAGGTCAAGGTAAAGGTACATGATATGATGATAGTGTCAAGGAAGTGTCAAGAAAGAATCCATGTTTTATTTTAAATATGTTTCCATTGATGGAAAAAAAATTAATACTATCTTTTATGTAACCACTTTGTTTAAATGTGGAATGTAATGCATGATTTATGATCTAATTCTCTAAAACTCTAAACCTGAAAAGATCCTCAATGTGTATTCTTGAAATAACTCAAGATTTAGTATGGTTTATGGATGGGGCCTTATAGAATCACTATAAAATAAATATTATTAATAATAAATTACATTATTGGTTTGTATATACACCACCAAAAAATTTGTGAATAAGGCATGTGCCTCAAAAAAATTAATGTGATAAAAAATCCCAGACCTCAATTTATTAATTTCTTTATAAAAATTAATTCCTTTTTAAATAATTAATATTTTTAATTATATATATATATAACTATATATGATATAATTATAATCATTTATCACTTTCAAATTAACAATTCATTGTTAAAATCATGAATTGGGTAACAACTGTTGTGTTTATCATGTATATTTTGGTTTGGTATTTTCAGTTTATTTACATTGAAAGATGATAAATAATATTCATAATGTGAAAAATGATTTAAATATAATATATATTCATTAAATAAGTATTTATAGTAATCTAAAAAATATATAGATATAAAATGGATTACACCGTTCATGGATTCGATGGGTTGCACATACACATGAACATCATTTCCATTTTCTAAATGAATAGAATGAAAGGATGTTATGTAATACATAAAATTTATAGAAAAATTTATATTATATATATATGATATATATTCTTTAAATATGTCCTTATTTCCATCATTTTCACACAAAAATGAAAAACATATAACATCACTTCGTAGAGGCGGTTGTCCACACGTACACACAAGCGAAGTTATCATTTTCCAACGGATTGGAAGATATTAAGGTAGATGAGATATTATAACTAAATAATTATAATTAAGTCATAAATTTAATATACATAATTTATATCCATTATTATATCAATCCTTTAGATTCAATGATGGAAATAACCAAATTGCAACAGTTTGTGAGGTGGTAGTCCACTATATGCACGATCGAAGGTTTTGTTTCCCATTTTATATAGGAGGATATAGATATATGTGATTCCATTACCCTTATAAAATCATAGATTATGGTATATAATTTTGTTATTATATCAAAATATTTAAATAATATATGAATGTGGTGGATGAAGAAATGTATTAAAAACACTCTATTATGAACAATACATCTTTGTCTGACAACCTCCTTTGGCTAGGACAAATATCTTTGATAGAAGGATTTTATAACAATACATAGTACTCTAGGTCATGGGGATGGATGTATGTAATGTATTTTGTTATTTATTAGATTAAATTATAGGATATGTAAGTGTTAAGAGGATAGTAGAGGGGAAATATTTTATAATAGGGGAGTGAACAAAATAAATTTTTTTCAAAAAAAAACATTTTATCAAAATTTTAAACAAGAAAAATAATCGAAAATGAATCAATGTAGAATAATATATTTTATTTGCTTGTTATTTTTATGTATAATTTTATTTGAAAAATTTTATAGGTAACTTTGACACTTATCATTTTTCTTTAACTCCCCGGTAAACTTGTTTCAACCCTAACTGTGGTAATTTTTTTTATGTTTTTAATATTAATTATTAAAAATATTTATTTTCACCATATGATATAATATTCTTAATTTTTATTAAAATTATTTTATCAATTTTTTAAAATTTAATTCACATAAAAAGAAGAATTTTATTTAAATTGAAACCCATAGTCGTGATGAAAATTTTATTTTGCAATGAGAAAACATTCATAGGTATACAAAGATTTAAAAAAATTAAACATTAAATTTATTATAATTCCATAAATTGGATTAAATATACAATAATTGTAGTAAAATTACTTTTAAAATATTTTGAGACAAAATATAACATACTACATGATTTAACAAAATAATAGTTTATAATAAAAACTTTATTTTTTCACTATTCTTTAGAAAATTAATATTTTCAGAAAAATAAAAAAAATAAACTTATTATGACGTTTAATGTTCACTTTTTTCTAATAAATTTTATAGATGTGGTAAATTTTATATTATTATCTTTTCATAAAAATATTTAATTTTTTTGTATAAAAATTATTTTTGAATCATACAAAGACTTTAACCGAAAAATTTATATTCTTTTTTTTTTAATATATTTGACTTATTCAAAACATTAATATTAATTATCATAATTTTATTATTCATATTCAAAATATAAATTTTAAAATATAAGTTATAATTTTCCTATTTAAATATTTATACTAATAGTATATTGTGGTTTGCTAAAACTTAGTTTTGTGTGTAAGGCAAGCCATTGAAGAAATAATGTTTATTGGAAAAAATATTTTTCATAAATTAAAGGGATGTGAAAAAAACTATGTGAGGTTAAATCCATATTTTGTTTCATTTTAATACATTCCCTCCATATAATATCCAACCCTCATGTCACATTAAATCACAATTACTGATTACTATTGTGGATTGAAAAATATACTTTTTACAAGGAAATTATGGGATTGTTCAAAAATTATAAATCAAATTTTCCCTATATTCTCTAATAATGCAAGTAATTATATGAGTTTCATGTGTCCTTTATCGAAAAATCATGTTATAAGGTGTTCATGATATATGGTGAAGGAATATAATTCCAAATAATATTAATTTGGAGTTCATAGAGGGTTTAAATCAAAACACATAGTTATCCATATGGGAACATATCTACGGATAGGGGATCCTAACACTAAAACTTAGTTGTAATGAAGAATATGTCCTGTGATTCCTAAAAAATTATTCACCCATTTTATTTATAAATATTTTCACACATTTCCTCTCAATCATGATTTTATTGTGGGTTTTTATTTAATTTATTTTATTTGAAAATTAATAATAATAGCATTCGTTTCATTTATCATTGTATTCTTCACCAATATTTTAATTTTTTATGTTGTAATGTTATACTAAATACTCATAGATATATAACATGATAGTTTCTTTATGGTAGGTGTTTTTAGGTCTAATTAAGTCCCTAAATTTATTAATTTCAAATATTTACATTCATATTTAAAAATTAAAAGAATAAATGGGAGGATTGTTTTCTATTAATGTTTATTCCCATATTTGTTTTGTTTTCTTATCCCAATAATTTATCATTCTACAATCCAAAATTGGTTATCATATTGGATCTATAGTTACTAGGGGATTATTTTACATGGTATTAGTATAGGTTTTCCAATATAGTATTCTTTGTAGAATTTTATTTTTTTGGTTTCTTATAAGGGATCTTGTTTTTTAGGACAGTCATTGGTAATTAAATAAGCTATGAATTGAATAATTTAACAATTTCTTGAGTTATATTCATGTATTAAAGAGTGTTTATATTTTTAGTAAAATTCAGACTAATTATATTTTGGTTGTGATGAAATTCATTATATCTAATCATATAATAGAATTCTTTTTCATAATTTTTTACTCTGTGAATTTATTACATTTTTTATAGATTCATTAATCCCCCATGACCCCAAATTTTTTATCTAATTTAAAATATAAGGAAACATTTAATAATAATCAATGATTATTAATTTCTCAACTCAAAAATTCATTTGATGACCAAAGTCATATTTCATAGATACATTCTATGAGTTACACATACTTTGTTCTCGAAAAGCCCTATGAAATTCTTATATCAAAATATATTTCTAGGTGATATATAAATGTAGTCACACAATATTTCATCACATAAATATTGAATAAAACAAAAAACTAATCATACACATAAACAAGTTTTTTATTAATGACAATTAAATTTAATGACCATGAAATGTATTTCATCTATGAAAATAGAAATAACAAAAAACCCATCTTCTAGAAGAATGATGTTGATTCTCTATTCAAATCCCAAAGGTCATTAACTATATATCACTATTTTTTAAAATAAAATCTATATCATATTAAATAACTTTTATACTAAATCTCCTTATAATTTAATTAGAATATTTCTTAAAGAGCCATATTTATCATTTTGATCGAAATATTTAAATTGGATGATCACATGGGGAATATACATGGTCCCTCCACCTTTTTATTTATCTTAGTTTGTTGATAATGGAATCAACTAAGATCATACCACAAGAATCAGTAGGTAATGAGCCAAATTATATCAAACTTTTGACATTTTTATTACTATCTAAAATGAATTATTTTTGTAAATCTTATATGGCCTTGTTTAAATAAAAAAAAGATAGTAACTTGATGAGTGTGGGGGAAATGGTACTGGTCTATTAAGTACTTTCATGTTTTTTATTTTAATTTATTTTTATATTGTTATATTAGTTCATGAAATAAAACTAAATTCCTATATCAAATTTTAATTACCTTTCATTTGTTTGGAAGAATTTATTGATTTAAGAATCTAAGGATTTAATGATTTCTGAAATGAATTTTATTCATTAACATTCAAATTGGACTATTAAGGATGTCTCAAAAAATGTGAAATGCTTGTATAGAAGTGTTTCCTGATATCAACTGCTTCTAAACTATGTGTATTCTAAATCAATTTTACTTCATCATTCAATTTTATATTTATTGGGTGTCTTGAGTGAATTCATGAAATATTGAACAAGTTGTTTTTACATTTTGCAATGATATTATTGTATATGATTTTTTTCAAAAATTATTGAGGAATCATAGTTAATTTCATTTAAAAAACACATTTTGATAATATCCATTCATCTATAAATAATTTTAAACCCATAAAATCCATGAATAATTTTCTAGGGTGCCATAGTAAATTTTTATCATCCATACAAACCCTAAAATTAATCACATTTCCTGATTACATAAGAAACAATTATAGGAGAATGAATTGTTTGAGGGGGTTTATGGGAGGATGGTTTCATAAGAAGAACACAAATTGGTTTAATATAATTTTTTATTAAATATGGTTTAATATTTCATTAAATTAAAATTCTTCCATTTTTTCTCCTGGAAAAAAGTTGAATATAAAAATTTATATGAAAGAACAGTTGTAATATAAGAAAAATAAAAGAAGATAATAAGAAAAATCATTCACTAGATACCATTTAATTTTGAATTCAATGTGTTGGGTACACTGATATATAAAAATAATTTTAATACTATTCATTGATGAATATTCATTGAATTTTCTTTCTAGTATATCATGCATAATATATAAAAGATTAAAAACTACCATTTATACCTCTATTGTGTCTTTCATTATGAAGAACAATATGAAAACTATATGAACACTTAAAAATCCCTCATGATCGACACATTTCAGGGAAACTGTAATATTGAAAAAGTCTTATTGATGTATTCTTATTAAAATCACTTAGAGAATTTATAATTTATAAATCATCATATAAAATTCATTCATTGAATAGGGATACAATTATTATAAGGGAGGAAAAAATTCACATGTAGATTAATATGGTATTTGATAGATATATATTAATAAAGAAAGGTTAGGTATTTTAGATCCATATAAAAATTAAGATATTTCAAAGCTTGTGGAATTTTAAATGTCTCTGAATTAATGTATTTATATTTTTTTGGTCATCATTGAAAAGTATTTTCCTAGGAATAGAAATTCATAAGTATGGGGGGTTTACTTAAAAGGAAATTTTAAAAATTATATTTCAATACTAATACCCCAAAATTGTGATTATATATTTGGATTATCAAATTTTTCTAGTTTGATAATTATAATATATAAATTATATATACGCACATATTTTTATTTAAAAATTAATTTTTTTAAATTACTTTATAATTCTATATTACATTAATTTTTTGGTTTTTTTATGATTTTAATATTGGGGAAATATATTTTTTGCATTAAATAACATATAAATTCTTTTTCAATGATTAACTATGGTTTTTGAAATGTTCACTATCATTAAAATTCATATCTAGTTGTCCATATTAGATTAATTTAATATTTAAATTCTGTACTCTTCATCTCCAATAAACTATTAAATAGGGTATTATATTATATTTAATATTATCATGTTATATTAAATTCCTACACCCAAGGTTAATGCTATACATAATATTAATAATGAGCCATATTTGATTTAAGTCCTCCTATATATGAATTACATATGGTGAAATACCACTTGGGTTAGATTAAAATGTATATCCTAATGACAACATAAGAAAAAATAATCTAGGTCCTGATTTGTATACTAAAGAAATTTTTAGAATAATGGTCACATAAGACATGTTACACATTGATGTGGAAACATAAGGTTAACCTATAAAACCACCATATCATATATGAAAATCCCACCACCCAGAAAACTTATGTTATATTGATTATGTAGCCCAATATGTCATGATAAATTAATTTAAGGGAATTTTACATGTTGTTGGTAAAAATTTGAACTGATCCACCATTATTAAAACAAATTAATCCAAGGATTTATTGTCATTTGGGTGTAATTAAAAATGTCACAAATAAACTGTTGTTAATGATTAATTTTTTTTACATTCACCATTCTTATCCTTAATTATGAAACTCTCATCCTAAGTTTTTGTGAGGAGTATATTGAATATTTAGTTATCAAAATGGGTAGTGAATCTTGGAGAAATTGAGATAAGAACACAAATAGAGAAATCATGATGCTTTGTTAATACATATAGAAGTGATTCCATGAGGGATATTAATATGAATTTCCATAACACAATGGTTAGTGAAAAAGGTTTCAATATGGTCAGTGATTAAATTTTAAGGGATACACTATGAATGGGGTAAACCCCTAGGATTTCTCTATTTTTCTAGTTTTACTCTAATTCATATGGTATTTTTTATTCTTTTTATGTTTGATATTTTATTCAACCTTATTTTCTATTTTTAACATTTTATCTATTATGTTTTAAAAAATAGTGAGAGGTTAACTAGATGATCAATCCTTGAATGAAAGTAAATGATCCTGTAATCATTACACTTATATATTCATTTCTGAATTTTTGGGAATTAAAGGGTAATCATGGTAGAAGTTGGTGACAATACCACTGATCTTAGTCTATTAGTGTCTTTATATAGCTATGAAAACAATATTTTAATATGTTTTATTGATAAAATAGTGGACTCATTTGATAGTAGGATTATAATAATAGTGTTCCTATATAATGAGTCCATATTAAATTTTTAATAACCAGGATGTGTGTTTCCTTCTCCTTGACCTTAGAGGGGGTTACATGTAGGGTGGTTGAGGTTTCTGTATATATTGGATGTTTAGAAATAATATAATCAAGAATTATCATGCTTATTTTAGAAAATGATCATAATTTTATAATTAAAGTAATTTTTAATATAATAATGAAGAAATATTTAATTAGGTTATTGTGATAATTCCATTCCCATAACTATAATTTTTTTTAGTTTAATCAAAAAGATTAATTTTTTATTTAGTATTTAAATACATGAATTCTCCATTTTATTTAGGTTTCAAATTATTTAGTAAAAAATATCAATGCTCTTATGATTATGGGCCTCTTCAAGATAATAAAATGTGATCTTCTTCCTTGTAACATTCATGGGTGCTAATAAAATTTAATGTGGGACTATTCCATTTGGTTAGGTGTTGTGTATCACTTTTTTGGAATTAATTCAATAATAAGAAAATTTATTGGTAGTGGGAACTACTATGATACATGTAGAAACATAATATTTTATTTCAGTTTAATAGTTGTTTCTCTAATGGGGTGAAGGCAGGTCCCACCATCAATCTATATAACAGACCCCTTGAATTAAATTATCAATTTAAACATCTAGTTTTCCCAAATTGACCACATAGAATATTTTGTGACATGAGTTGTGTTAGATTAGGGTTTATTTTGAAGTTATTCGATGTGTGAGGGGACTTGAATGTGTGTTGGAATATATTTTGGTGTTTATTTAAAATAATTATATTATTGATCTGGGAATTTCATCTGGATGAATTGTAAATATGTTATTTAGAGAGGGAAGTTCAATATAAATCAATTCAATGTGTATTATAAATTAATATATTAATAAATTAAATGTTTGGCTCACTTTTCAACATTAGATTCTATATATTTTCTTTTTCTTTAATTTCTATTTCAAATCATCATTGTTAATAATTATTCTTCAGTTTTTATTCCAAAAAACAATATAAAGAGATAAATAAATTAATAATTTATGGTATTATCACTAATAATCATTTGGATATTACCCATGGATTGAATAATACTGCATTTTTATAGTGCTCTTGAATTTTCTTGATAAGAATTTTTGGAAAAACTCCATATATTTAAAAGTAAAAAACAAAATGTCTTGTATTTGACTTCAAAAAATATTTCCCAAGAAAATATTAAATTATCATCGAATAAGAGACAATGAAGACAATAGACCTGTGTTAATAAATGATTATATTATTGTTATGGATTCACACCCTTGAGACCTTGGTTGAATCTATGAATGAAAGTATATTTTTATGTTTACATTTAATTATTTTAATCCAAGGGTGTTCTATTTACATTTCTTTTTCATATTTATATACATCTTCCCTATGTTAATTAATCTCTTGAGGTCCATGTTTATATAGTACATAACTAAAGTATGTGATACCTATTTGAGTTCAATGATATTCCCAAACCATTATAAATCATTTATATAACTTCTTCATTTATATGGGATAAGATATTAGTTGTGTGATATCTTGGTGAGGTAGAATCACATGTTCTAGTAAAATTCATATTTCCTTGTTCTATTTTCTTACAAATATATCTCTCCTCCCATACTTAGATCATTTAAATCATTATATTATGAGGTGGTTGAGTGATTAATGTAGTGGGAAAGAGTTTCATACAATTTTCATAATTTTTTTATTGGACACTATATGTGACGTAGGATAAATGTGATGATTAATTATTTATAATGGATTTAAAATTAATATATTTAACTAGTTTTAGTAAATTTTTTATTAGGTCATTATATAATTATCATATTAATTTATACAAAATAAATTTTATTATTATTGAGTTGTTATATAACACTTAAATATTCCTTCCCATTTAACTATTTATAAATACATGCATTTTATTTCTATAAATTTAGATTTATTTTGAGATGAATTTATAGGTTTGTGTAGGATTAGGGTAGTTAGATCCCATATTCTTTTAGAATTCATATAGATGTATACAAATATTTTTTTCAATTATAATACCTACAACAATGAAATTTCCTATGTAAATTTGTAATGTTGAAAATGAAAATAAACTCAAAAATGTAATAAGTAACCATATATATTAGAACTACAAAAAATGTCACTAAATAGATATTTTACTTTCACAAGGATCTTACCATTAGATATTTAGAACAAATATAATATAACTGAGGAAGCTGACTAGTGTTATATTGCTACGAGCTAGGCCATAAAATCTCAATCATGTACTTATTAATAATTCAATACTTTTAATGTGGTGTGTAAACATTAAAATTTGGAAATAAAGAATAATTTTATCATTTTATTATTAGGGTAATTGTTTGTAGAACTACTATATAAAAAATAATGATGTATAATGACTATTTTTTAATCTCTTCAGAACAATTGATATAAAAACTAGCTAGTGTAAAAAAACACCTTAAATAAACACTTTCATCCCGTACAATGTAACAATAACTACTCCCATTTATTTTTTTTAAATTTTTGAGCTATATCTATATAATATATCAGTTAAGCATGTAATCATGGAATCATAACACTAGTCAATAGTGAGTCTTTAACATTAATTTTTTCACTTTTCTTCTCTTTATAGGATACTAAAATGATCTTCTTGGTCAAAAATGTCATATCATGGAATGCTAGTTTTCAATTATATTTTTGTGGTTTCAATATAAAATGTATTCAAATTTTAGATATCTCCCCAATTTTTTATGCATTATATTATTTACATTTGATAGTTCCTCCAAGAGGACTGTGGTTGGAGTTTTATAAAAGTCATACATCCTCTCACAACCCTTCTTCTACTTCCACATCTGTTTTAATCAAATAAAATTTTATGAGAGTAATTTATTATTTTGTTACACATAATATCAGATGGAAGGTTCAATTTATTCATAATAAGATTCATATTAGTCATCTATTTTCTGGGATCATAGGATTTTATTGGGTTTCTCTAACTTATTTTGTAGCTACTATATCTCATATTTGAGTTCTTATGAATTCTCAATCCATATATCATAACCTTTATTATACACAAAGGATATTATGTCCCATGAATAATATTAATTTTGGTGAAAGTTCATCATTTTTTGTTTCAAATAAGTAAATAATATAATGAAATACAATGAAGATGGAAATGATACACACACCAAATCTTGAACCTAGATCCCCTCTAGAAATGTCACTGAGTGATTGAGAGATTGTAATTGACCTTTGAGTCAATATATAATATAGAGACACTGTAAAGACCCAGAATTTCCATATCATTTTTTAATAAATAATAATTTTACTAGTCCGTGAAAATTGACAGTGCTTGATTCTGTGGCTCAGAGTGCTCTGAATGAATTTCTAAACTTTTTTATCTAAGTTCATTAAACGTGCGAGCAGGTCTTTCTAAATTTTAAAACTTTGCTAAAAATTGGAATCTGAGGGCACCATTGAACTCGCTGAACGAGAATCCACTTAAGGAAAATTTCACCTCAATGATAGTTGGTCAAAGGTGAAAGATAATTTTTGGGGTTTTCATGGAAATAATAAAATAAAATAAACACACATTTTATTTTATTAGTTGTAACCACTCCATGTGGAATTAGAGAAGTGGGGAGCACCAGACCTTAACCTCTGATGAGAGATTATGGTGGTGGGGACCACCCGAGTCTAACCTCCTCTGAGAGGTTATGGTGGTGGGGACTACGCAAGGCCTAAACCTATTGAACTCCTCTCTTAATAAGGGAGAAACTTCTTAACTCCCTCATTAATGTGGAGGAACCTCTTGAGCTTCCTCCACATTAAATTATGCCAACTCACCACATTAAATTGTGTAAAGTCAGTTAATTGTTTAATTAGTCTATTTTGAATTTATGCCAACGAACTTAATATCCAACATAATATATTATGTTTGCTACTTGGAATTTTTTGGTGGAATTGGGAGAGGAGAGAGCTTTGGGAGAAATAAATTTCTCCAATGAAGAACTCCACCTCCCAATGAAGAATTCTCAGCCAACGAAAAACGCTGAAATCGACTTTGACCTTCTTCCTCAAGAATTCTTCCGACGTGGGACGTCTTCATCTTTGATGGATTGACATCCGTACTTCTTTATCATGCCAACATCAACGAACAAACTAATGTAGGGATTTAATTTGTGTATGATTATATTTCCATGTTCTAATTTTTTTTAAACGAAGAACGCAGATGTTTTCTTTTCCAGGTTTGGGAACAAATCATTGTGGGGAGGATAGGATTTGACGTTCAATGTTCATGTTCTGGATGAGCTGCTTGCTACCACCCTAACGCAGAGGGTATGGGCCAAACAAACATAGCCTGACCTCTTCGCAAATATTGTGATGATTTGTGGTGTTGAATGCGAGAAGGAGACAAAGGCAACGACACCCCTGAACGAGGCCTCCGCACCCCGTGCCACCCCTCGGCCTCCGTTGCTCCATGTCGTCCATATCCGAGCCGACCCGCGCTTAAGCCCCTGCCGCTCCACGCCGTCCGCAGCTGAGCTGACTTGCGCTCGAGCCACCGCCGGCCGCGGCCTAGCCACGCCACCCGTGACCCTGCGAGCTGCTCTAGGCTGAACAGCCCTCATGGTGCCACCCCAGGCCGAACCTCCCTTGCCACACCGCCCCGAGCTGAACCGCCCTCGTCGGACCGCCTCCCCATGGCCAGACTGCCGACCCGCTTCTGGTCCGCCGACCTGTAGCGGGTCCGCCGACTCGTGGTCGGACCGCCGACCTGCGGCTGGACCGCCGACCCATGGTCGGACCGCCGCCCCGCGACCAGTCCACCCCGATACGGCCGGACTACCACCTTGCGGCCAGACTGCCTCCCCGCAGCCAGAACGCCACCCCACGGTCTGGCGTTACCCTGGGTCGAGCCGCCCCAGGTCGGGCCGAGCCGCCCCAGGTCGGGCCGAGCTTCCTAGCGCCCTTGTGGTACCCCTTGGCCAACCCGCCCTCAGGGAACCCTCACGGCCCTCGCGGGATGGGAAGAACCTAGTGATTGAGGCAAGGTCGACCCGAACTGGGTCGGCCTCGGCCGGGACAGTCCGACCGGGTGGGAGCGGACCCGTGCCCACTACGACCCATTTACTTTCTTTTGGCCATAACTTTGGCACCAGATGACCGTTTGATGAATAGTTAGTAACGTTGAAAATCTTGGAGTGAGATGGTCCCTTTTAGTGATACCCCACTATGTTTTGGATTAAGATGGGGAACGGTCAGGTTGGATCGAGCATGAATCCAACAGGGCCCCCGAGACTAAAAGGCTAACAACTCATAGACATGGAGTCCTATTGACGCTCCGTCTATTACGTTGAGACCCCTATAACGTGGAGGACCTTTGAGACACTACTTCGTGGGACTTTTTGACAGTTGGAGTATCGACCAGTAGCTTGTGGAGCAGATCCTCCTAGAGACAAGCGAGCATAGTGCGTAGACATAATGACTGGCTGAGACTTAACGACTAGTGACCGTTTCGACTCGGAGTGACTTTACAGGACCGATGGGAGCACCTTTGTGACGTGGAAGACCCACGGTGGGGATCTCCTTAGTGACACATCAGACCCATAGTACTAGACAGGAGGAGTACCTCAGCAGGCCACAAGCGGGAGCACATCTGTGTGACGCAGCAGACCCACGTTGGGGAGCGCCTCTGGGTGACGTGGCAGACCCACTGTACTCGACAGGAGGAGTACCTCATCAGTCCAAGGATAGTGGGAAGCACCTCTGCGTGACGTGGCATTCCCACTATACTCGATAGAGGAAGAGTTCTCCAGTAGTCGAGGTGTTTGATGTTGTGACTGAGAGTGTTACTTGATACTACCACTAGAATAAATCCAGGTGTGAGTTGAGTCAGTATATCTGTGTTTTCCTCCTGATTGAGATGGATTAATTGATAACTTAGTTATATGTATGAGCATATAACTAAGTAAGGTTATCTGTTGATTTAATAATTTTTATTTTATCCTTATTGGATTGTAACACCCTGAGATTTTATGAGAAATATTTTTCTTTTTATGTATTACGTTATATGCAACACCAAAAGAATCTTTCACTACACACAACACTGTCTTGTCCTGCGTTACACGCAGGAGAAACCTTCCTCGATAGCTTGCGTAGTACGCAATACTGAGTTTCACTAAACAATATGTTATTAAAATATTATATAAACTAGCCATTATGAATATTAATATCCACTTTTTTAAATTTTATCTTTCAAAATGGACTTCATTTTTGGATTTGGAATATCAAAATTAGCTTAGGGTTATTTTTTGGTATTTTTCAGAAAACTATCAATTTTTGATGAATAGTGAAAAACAATGAGTTATAGTTTAAAACTGATTTTTTTAAATATTTATTTGTTTTATATAAATTTATTTTAGGTCAAAATAGATACATAATACCTATATAAGTTCAATTTAATTCATTGGAGTCATTTCATAATAATTTTAGATATATAAAAATTTTATTGAACTTTTTACCGTCTTTTACGCACAACCTAGGAGAATTTGAAAATTTACATAAAACATAATTTTACTGCTTATGTGAGTTGAATTTAGAAAATATGAGAGAAACAGTTAATATGAAGGAGTAATATGTGGTTCAATAAGGTAAAAATAATTTTTTTTTGAACAGTAACTTTTTTACATTTATTTACCACAGTTAAAAGTAAATAGGGTAATTAAGGGTAAAAATAATATTATTATTACCCTAAAACATGTCCTAATTCTATTGAATAAGTGTAATTCGACCAAAAAAAACCTTAGGAGTAAAATAATACCATTTTGATCCACTTGGATTAGATTAGGACATTTAATATTATTTAATTCAATGAAGAGTTAAAAGAATTAAAATCAAGGATTACTAAGTAAAACATTTTTAATATAGGGTTATACATAAGATAAATTCAACTATAAATACTCATTAAAAATATAAAAAGCTTTCCTACATAATGGTATTTATTTATAATTTTTAGACATTAAATAATTTTATTTATTTATGACACAATGATGATTCATTAATTACATTATTAATAAAATATTAACATAATTGATATTATAGATACCGAAATAAATGTAATTTTAGACTTTTAATGATTTAAACTAATTTTCTAGGTTAATATAACATATTAGGGTTGGTTAGATGATTTTTTTGATGTAATAATGCTGTTATAAATTTTGAAAAAACAAAATATCAAATAGTGTCAAAATTGACATAAAAGAGTTTTTAAAACAAATATTAAATAATTAATTGATATTCTATTCCTAAAAATCTAAGGTTCGGGAAAAAGACTTATATAATAATATATATGTCAGTAATGAAAGAATTGGGTTTCTTTTGATAGTTTATAGTATGTTTATTTACCATATAGTGTAAGAATATAAGAAGACATGGTAAAAGTTAAATTATTTAACTTAGAGTTAAATCTAAATGGTAAGGTTAAAATGGTAACCTAAACTTGTCTAAAACCTATTGGTTGAGAGGATTTCCACCATCCCCACCCTAGTATATAAATATGTCACTTTGGAGCCATTATAGACCGAATATGGATTTATTATAAAATAATATTTTATGTTTTTCTTAAGGTGCCCCTCACCCCTATTATAAATGGGAACTCCCCCTTCTCTCTAATTCACACCTCCAAAGGCCTTTTTATCAGCCAACCCCTACCCAAATACCCTATAAACATTCATAACTTCATCCTAGAGTCCTAAATTTAGTTACAAAGCCAACCATAGGATCCCTTTTGATCAAATCAAAAGGAAGAACCCGAAGAAGAGGTAAATATATCACCATCTATTTCAAGTTCCTTTCTTCATCCACTTCCTCCTTCTTTGTAGTTTCTGATCTAAAATAATAAATCCAGTATCATCTATATACTGTGATGTTATTATAAATGGTACAACCATTTTAGTTATTTTATCCATCCTATGAATGAAAATGTCCCCACATGTGCGTACGTACAGTTTACCGCCTCCACGTCGTGGTTTAGTGTGTCATTCAAACATTTAATCATTTAGATGGGTATGATAATGAGTATTAATGATATAAATAATAAATATAACATTATTATGATTCTTTATATATGATATACCATTCAATTATATATTATTTTAATATAAAAATAATGATATCATCGCTCGTGTGTATGTACGGCCAACCATCTCCACGATGTGATGCGACTCATTCTACACGATCTTTATTTAATAATGATTATATAAATGAATTTAATGAATAAATATGATATATATTACACTAATACAATTCTTTAAATGAGGTATCTATAACCTAAACAGAGGAATACGAATTTATTCTACAAAACATTCATAAGATCATAAAGCAATGAACACCCAAATAACAAGTAGCAATGAAATATTACTAATAAGAAGACAAGAATATGACCATATATGATATCATAACAAAAAATATGATTCTGTAATAAGTTAATGACATTATTTAAATCATTATACAGGATATTAGGATACATACGAATCATATCAGACCTAAGGTAAGGGATAATCTCACAATCTCATTTTTATCTGAGATTGTTTATACTTCAGAATTTACTGGGCCATATTTATCATCCACATCCATGATTCCCCAATATGTAATATTATTTCAATCCTCATACAATTTTTTAAATCCAATTTTACCTATTCATGAATTTTTAGTAAAATATATGAAAGTAATCTTTTTTCTTTTACAGTACGAGATACTTTTTGACATATCCAGCCAATATATGAGAAGAATGTTTTTTATATTATACGGAATGAATGGATTTTTATGATTTCATACAAAGTTATTTCCATCAATATTCTTTTACTAGTTTTCATGTTCATTTTTAATTAACTTCTTTTAGTTTAAAATTGTATGACATGTTAAGAAAGTAAAAATGTTTTGATGTTGAAAGGATATTTTCCTCAAGAATGGATTTCAAGTGTTTTATCAAAATTATTTTCCATATAAGATAATATAGGGTTCTATTTCTATCCCTATTTTTATATTGATTTGATTATGTTATGATGTAATTGTTTTTATGAAAGTCCTTTTATCTTATAAAGTTTATGTTATGATGGTATGATGTTTAAGAATCCCATTTTTATTACATGGGTTATGATATGATATATAATATTTGATTTTGTGGCACACATAAGAATGGTTTAATTATGATATGGGTGGGACCTATATCTCCCTCTAATGCATTGGGTAAATATTTATATCTCATGATATAGACAAGAATGGAATGACAAGTTAATCCGGTTCAGTGATACAGGACTAGAACGAGGAGTGAACTCGGTTCAAAAATAGACTTTGTCCACTGTGATAGTCTTGGAAATGGGTCTTGACTAATAAGAAATAATTTTCTATGATTATGTGTGTATGCCAAAAAGTTTCATGTTTTATGTTATGATTATTGGGATTACATTTCACTTCTATGATTTTTCCCATGTTATGATATTATGATCTCTTTTGCAGGTTAAGATTATCAAAATGTTATGTTCTTATGAATATGATATGGTTGATATTTCCTTTGTTTACCCTTACTGAGCATTTTAACTCACCCTTTTGTATGTTTTCTTTTCCCCAGTTTAGGAAGAAGGTTATTAAGTAGGATATTCCAAAAGGGACTCTAGATATGATGAAATAAAATGGAGATAATGTAGATGCTTTGTGAACCAGTTGTTTATGTTTCCCCGTTTCTAGAGACACTATACCTATATGGTCCTTTCATGGTTTTGTTATATGTTATAATAAGTATGATTCAATTCTGAAGTAATAATAATGTACATAAAGTATGGGTCATTATAGTTGGTATCAGAGGAATGGTATTATCATCCTTTGGAAACTAGGATGTGAAAGCCTTAGTAAGAACACTAAGGATATGTATAAGCATAGAACTTGATATTAGTGTTTTAGAAATGGCCATGAATAACCTATTATAAGACCTTAAGTGTGAAATTTTATTTTTGATTATGTGGTTTTCCTATTATGATTAGTGTTTCTTACACTATTCTTATTTGTTTTAGTCAATAGCTGGAACCCAATGGAACCGTGTTAATGGTGCATGCGACGGGCAATGCAATGATTGTCCCCCTGAGCAACCAAATGTTATGGTAGATGGACTGAAAAATCTTTTAGCCATGCTCACACCTCTTTATCAAGCTATAAATCATGCAGGACTTCCAAACAAGCAAAGGAGGACCAACATTCTGTTGAATCCTTCATGAGGAAGCATCCACCCTCATTCAGTGGGTCTACTGATCCATTAGTGGATGAACAATGGATCAGTACCACTGAAAAGATATTTTCACTTCCACAATGTTCTGAACATGATAATGTCATCTTATCAGTATATCGTTTAAAAGGTAAAGCTGATCAATGGTGTAATCTTATAAATAATATGAGGCAAAGAGATGAAATTGAGTCCATGGAATGGGACATGTTCAAGAAATTATTTTTCAATAAGTACTTCCCTCATATTCTTTGAAAAAAGATGGAGAAGGAGTTTCTTGAACTAATGAAAAATGATGATGAATCTGTTGGTACCTACGAAGAAATTTTTACAAGACTAGTAAGGTATGCTTCGGGAAATATTATCCAACCTGAGAGTTAGATCGATCGATTCTTTAGTGGCTTAAAACCAAGTCTTCGAAGGGAGTTAGCCATAAGGGACTTCAATAGCTGTGAGGAAATTTTTCAATGGGATCTCAAGTTTGAGATGGAGATTGGAGTAACCCATCAGTCATATAGGTTTTATAAGAAGAGGAAAATGGAATTCAAAGGGAAATCTAATGACCACACTGAAAATAAGATGAGTTTTCCCTTATTCTCAAAGTGTGGAAAGAAACAAGGAGGGAATTTTCTTAAAGGGACAAGTAAATGTTTCAAATGTGGAAAAGAAGGTCATCAGGCATTTGAATGCCGCAATGATGGGAAAAAGATGTCTAGTGACGCGAACAAAGAAAAGACTACACAGAATTCACCTCCTACACTTCAATGTTACAAGTGAAAAGAAATGGGGCATTATGCTAATCAATGCCCAAATACAAGGGTTTTTTATGATGATCGACATCAAAAAACTCTTAAGGCCAAAGAAAAAGGGAAATCACATGCAATACCTATCGACGATGTGGAGTATGATAATGAAGTGGTAAAAGGTACACTTACCAACCACTCTAAAGTAGCAAATTTTTTATTCAATTATAGGTCCACCCACTCTTTTATTTTTGAAGAATTTTCCCAGGGTATCACCGTACTACCTCAATAATTAGCTATTGAGTTAGCTGTGACAACTCCCAATGGAACAATAGTTGCATCAAAAGTTTATAATTCTTATCCAATTGACATTTGTGGGAAAGTGCTTCCTACAAATATTATGATCCTTCCTATATTGGAATTTGATGTGATTATTGGTATGGATTGGCTTTCCTTATATGGAGCTCATATCGATTTCCAAAGAAGGGATGTCACATTTCATATTCCCGATCAATCTATGACCATCTATTGATGCAAGGATGAATATAACCTTCCAGTGGAAATTTCTTTCATCTTATGTGTCTTGATTCCAATAAATGAATGTTATTTATCTCAAATGGTTGGAGAGAAACTCACGATTAAGAATATTCCCACTGTACGGGTGTTTGATGATGCCTTTCTGGAGGAATTTCTAGGTCTCCCACCAAATTTTGAAACTGAGTTTTCAATAGAACTCATACCGTGTTCTATGCCTATTTCAAAGACACCATATAGAATGGCCCCAATTGAGTTGCAGGAATTGAATAAGAAACTCCAAGAGAATCTTGATAAGGGATTAATACGCCCCAGTGCATCACCTTGGGGAGCACCTGTTCTGTTTGTTAAGAATAAAGATGGATCAATGAGACTCTTCATTGATTATTGAGAACTTAACAAGATCACTATCAAGAACAAATATCCTCTACCATGCATTTATGACTTAGTTTACTAACTACGTAGAGCTCAATACTTTTCCAAGATTGATCTTCATTCTGGGTATCATCAATTAAGGGTAAAAAAGGAGGATACACCAAAGACAGCTTTTCGAACAAGGTATGGACACTATGAATTTATAGTGATGCCATTTGGTCATACTAATGCCCATGTTATCTTCATGGATCTAATGAATAGAGTCTTTAAGGACTATCTTGATTAGTTTTTGGTAGTCTTTATAGACGATATTCCTGTATATTCAAAGAGAAAGTAAGAACATGAATATAAATTGAGAATTGTGTTAAAGACCCTAAGAAAACAGAAGCTTTTTTCCAAATTTACCAAGTGTGAATTTTGGCTTCAAAAAGTTTCATTTTTGGGTCACATAATCTCCAAAGAGGGGATATATGTGGATCCAGAAAAAAAATAGATGTTATAGAAAGATGGTCGATACCAACAACAGAAACTGAGATTCGAAGTTTTCTTGGTTTGGCTGGATATTATCGACATTTTGTGAAAGATGCTTCACAATTATCTAGTCCACTCACCAGGTTGACTCGAAAAGGAGTTAAGTTCGTTTGGATGGAGGAGTGTGAAGATAATTTTAAGGAGTTAAAAAGAAGTTTATCAAGTGCACCTGTGCTCACACTTCCTTGTAGTGGAGAATGGTTTGTGATCTACAGTGATGCATCCAAGAAGGTATTGGGGTGTTTTCTCATGAAAAACGATATGGTTATAGCTTATGCCCCACGACAGTTGAAAATCAATGAGAGAAATTACCCAACTCATGATTTTGAATTAGCTTCGGTAATATTTACATTAATGATTTGGAGGAATTATCTTTATGGTGAAGGTTGTGATATTTATACTGATCATAAAAGGTTAATATATATTTTCACACAAAAGGAGATGAATATGCGCCAAAGAAGATGGTTGGAGCTGATTAAGTATTATGATTGCTCAATTCATTACCACCCAGGGAGAGTAGACAAGGTGGCAGGCACATTAAGTCGACAAGAACATGCTAGATTATCCATGATAACGATCACAAAAGATCCAATATTTATGGATTTACAGAGGATGGATCTTGGAATTATAATGGAAGGGGGAAAATCTTATCTTACTCAAATGAATGTTCAACCATATATACATGTGAAGATTAAAGAGTCACATAAAGAAGATTTAGAGTTATAAAAAAAGGTGAGAAATGTTCCTGAACTCCACATTGATTGTGATGAAATAATAAGGTCCAGGAATCTGGTTTGTGTTCCTCCCATCCTAGAATTAAAGAAGGAAATACTGGATAAAGCTCATAGTTCTGCAATCTCTATTCACCCTAGATGCACGAAGATGTATAGGGACCTGAAGGAGTACTTCTGGTGGGATGGCATGAAAAGAGATGTTGCTGAATATATCTCTCGATGCTTGGTTTTTCAGTAAGATAAAACTGAGTGACTGAAGTCTAAGGGGATGTTACAACCATTACCCATACTAGAATGGAAATGGGAAAACATCACTATGGACTTTTTCATTGGACTTCCTAAAACATCCAAAGGAAATAATGCTATCTGAGTTATAATTGATCATCTTACGAAGTCAGCATACTTCATTGCTATTAGAGAATATTTTTATCTTGATCAGCATGCTTGGATATATGTGAAGGAAGTGGTATGATTGCTTGGAGTACCACTTTCCATTATATCTGATCGAGATCCGAGGTTTACCTTGAAGTTTTGGTGAAGTCTTCAGTATACTCTAGATACAGAGTTGAGTTTCAGCACTGCTTATCATCCTCAGACTGACGGTCTGTGTGAGAGGACAATTAAAACTCTAGAAAACATGTTGAGATCTTGCTCTATGGATTTCAAAGGTGGTTGGGATCAACACCTACCTTTGGTAGAATTTTCTTATAATAATAGCTTTCACTCCAGTATTCAGATGGATCCTTATGAAGCTCTCTATGGAAAGAAATGCAGAACTCCAATTTGCTAGGATTAAGTTGGGAAAAGAAAGCTATTAGGACCTGATCTTGTTGATGAGATGGAATAAAAGGTAAGATCTATTCAACAACAAATAAGAGCAGCTCAGAGTCGACAAAAAATTTATGCCGACAATAGAAGAAAAGACCTATAGTTTGAAGTGGGTGATAAAGTGTTCTTATGAATATCTCCTTGGAAGAGAGTAATGAGATTTGGAAAGATGGCCAAGCTGAGCCATAGGTATATTTTTCCTTTTGAGATACTGGATCATGTTGGGAAGGTAGCTTACCGATTGGCACTTCCACTGAATCTCCCTCAAGTTCATGATGTGTTCCATGTATTTCTCTTGAGAAAGTACATACCTGATCCTTCACATGTACTAAGCTCAGAAGTTGTACCGCTGGAGCAAGATCTTTCTTATGAAGAACAACTGATAGAGATTCTGGATCGCAGTGAAAAAGTTCTACGAAACAAGACCACTTTCTTGGTTAAAGTTTTATGGTGGAACCACCAATTAGAATAAGCTACATGGGATCTTGAGGATATGATGAGGGAGAGGTATCCTCATCTATTTGTTGCGAAGTGATGAATTTCGAGGGAGAAATTCTTTTTAAGGGGGGTAGAATGTAACAACCAGAGATTTTATGAGAAATATTTTTGTTTTTATGTATTATGTTATACGCAACACCAAAAGAATCTTTCACTACACACAACACTGTCTTGGATTGCATTACACACAAGAGCAACCTTCCAAGATAGCTTGCGTAGTACGCAATACCAAGTTTCACTAAACAACGATATGTTATTAAAATATTATATAAACTAGCCGTTATGAATAGTAATACCCACTTTTTTAAATTTTATAAATTTTATCTTTGAAAATGGACTTCATTTTTGGATTCGGAATATCGAAATTAGCCTCAGGTGAATTTTTGGTATTTTCCTGAAAACCTTCAATTTTTGATAAATAGTGAAAAACACTGCGTTATAGTTTAAAACCCAATTTTTATTTAAATAATTATTTATTTTATTTAAATTTATTTTAGTTCAAAATAGATACATAATACTTATAAAAGTTCAATGTAATTCATTGGAGTCATTTTATAATAATTTTAGATATATAAAAATTTTATTAAACTTTTTACCGTCTTTTACCCACCTCCTAGGAGAATTTGCAAATTCACATAAAAATTAATTTTACTACTTTTGTGAGTTTAATTTAAAAAATAAAAGAAAAACAGTTAATATCAAGGAGTAAAATGTGGTTCAATAAGATAAAAATAATTTTTGGTGAATATTAACTTTTTACTTTTATTTACCACGGTTAAAAGTAAATAGGGTAATTAAGGGTAAAAATGATATTATTATTACCCTAAAACATGTCATAATTCTATTAGACAAGTTTAATTAGACCAAAAACAACCTTAGGAATAATATATGGCCATTTAGGTCCACTTGGATTAGATTAGGACATTTATTATTACTTAATTCAAAGAAGAGTTAAAAGAATTAAAATCAAAGTTTAATAAGTAAAACATTTTTAATATAGGGTTATAAATAAGATGAATTAGACTATAATGATTAATTATAAAGATTAAAATATTTCCTACATAATGGTATTTTATGTATACTTTTTATATATTAAATAATTTAATTTATTTATGACACAATGATGTTGCAGTAATTACCTTATTAATGAAATATTTACATAATTCATATTCTAGATACCCAAATAAATTTAATTTTAGACTTTTTATGAATTAAAATAATTTTCTAGGTTAATATAACATATTAGAGTTGGTTAGATGAATTTTCTTCGAAGTAATAATGCTGTTATAAATTTAGAAAAAACAAAATATCAAAAAGTTTCAAAATTGACATAAAAGAGTTTTTAAAAGAAATATTAAATTATTAATTGATATTCTATTCCTAAAAATATAAGGCTTAGTCAAAAGACTTATATAATAATATATATGACATTAATGAACCAATTTTGGTTCTTCTGTTAGTTTATAGTGAGTTTATTTACCATATAGTGTAAGAATATAAGAAGACATGGTAAAAGTTAAATTATTTAACTTAGAGTTAAATCTTAATGATAATGTTAAAATGGTAACATATACTTGTCTAAAACCTATTTTTTGAGAGTATTTAGACCCATACCTACCCTATCCTTTAAATAAGTCACTTTGGAGCCATTATAAACCGAATATTAATTTATTATAAAATAATATTTTAAGTTTTTCCTAAGGTGCCCCTCACCCCTATTATAAAAGGTCACTCCCCCTTCTCTCCAATTCACACCTCCAAATCCATTTGGATCAGAAAACCCCTGCCCAAATACCCTATAAACTATCCTACCTTCATCCTAGAGACCTTACTTTAGTCATAAAGCCAACCTAAGAATCCCTTTTGATCAAATCAAAAGGATGAACTCGAAGAAGAGGTAAATATCTCACCACCTATTTCAAGTTCCTTTATTCTTCCACTTCCTCCTTCTTTGTAATTTCCATTATAAAATAATAACTCCAGTATCTTCTATATTCTGTGATGTTATTATAAATGGTACAACCATATTAGTTATTTTACCCATCCTATTAATGAAAAAGTCACCACACGTGCGTACGTAAGGCTTACCGTCTCCACGTCGTGGTGTAGTTTGTTATTCAAACATTTCATCATTTGGATGGGTATGATAATGAGTATAAATGATATAAATAATAAATATTACATTATTATTATTCTGTATATGTGATATACCATCCAATTATATACTATTTTAATATCAAAAGAATGATATCATCGCTCGTGCGTACGTACGGCCTACTGTCTCCACGATGTGATGCGACTCATTCTACACGATCTTCATTTAATAATGATTATATAAATAAATTTAATGAATAAATATGATATATATTACAGTAATAAGATTATTTAAATAAGGTATCTATAAGCTAAAAATAGGAATAAGAATTTATTCGACAAAACATGCATAATAACATAAAGCAATGAACACCCGAAAAACAAGTAGCAATGAAATATTACTAATAAGAAGATAAGAATATAACCATATATGATATCATAACAAAGAATATGATTCTGTAATAAGTCAATGACAGTATTTAAATAATTATATAGGAGGTTCGGATACGTACAAATCATATCGTACCTAAGGTAAGGAAAAATCTCACAATCTTATTTTTATCCGAGATTATTTATACTTCAGAATTTACTAGGGAATATTTATCATCCACATCCATGTTTACTCAATATGTAATATTATTTCTATCCTCCTAAAATTTTCTAAATCCAATTTTACCTATTGGTGAATTTTTAGTAAAAGATATGAAAGGAATCTTTTGTCGTTTTCAGTACGAGATACTTTTTGACTTTTCCGGCCAAAGTATGAGAAGAATGTTTTTTTAACTTATACGGCATGAATGGATTTTTATGATTTCATATAACATTATTTCCATGAAGCTTACTTTACAAGTTTTCTTGTTTATTTTTAATTAACTTCTTTTATTTTAAAATTTTATGACATGTTAAGAAAGTAAAAATGTTTTGAAGTAGAAAGGATGTTTTCCACAAGAATGGAGTTCAAGTGTTTTATCAAAATTATTTTCCATATAAGATAATATAGGGTTATGTTTCTGTCCCTATTTTTACATTGATTTGATTATGTTATGATGGAATTATTTTTATGAAAGTCCTTTTATCTTATATGGTTTATGTTATGATGGCATGATGTTAAAGAATCCCATTTTTATTACATGGGATTTGCTATGATATATGATTTATGATTTTGTGGCACACATAAGAAAGGTTTAATTATGAGATGGGTGGGACCTATATCTCCCTCCAACGCATTGGGTAAATATTTATATCTCATGAGATAGACATGACTATAACGACAAGTTAATATGGTTCAGTGATACAGTACTGGAACGAGGAGTGAACTCTGCTCAGAAATGGACTTTTTCCACTATCATAGTCTTGGCAATGAGTCTTGACTAATAAGAAATGATTTTCTATGATTATGTGTGTATGCCAAAAAATTTCATGTTTTATGTTCTTATTATTGGGATTATATTTCACTACTATGATTTATCCCATGTTATGATATTATAATATCTTTTGGAGGTTAAGATTTTCAAAATGTTATGTTCTTATGAATATGATATTATTGATATTTCTTTTGTTTACCCTTACTGAGCATTTGAGATCACCCTTTTGTATGTTTTCTTTTCCCCAAGTCAGGAAGAAGGGTATTAAGTAGGATATTCCAAATGGGACTCTAGATATGATGAAATAAACTGGAGACAATGTAGATGCTTTATGAACCAGTTGTTTATGTTTCCCATTTTCTAAAGATACTATACCCATACAGTCCTTTCATGTATTTGTTATATGTTGTCATAAGTATGATTCAATTCGGAAGTAATAACAATGTAAGTAAAATATGAGTTTTTATATGGATTTTCTGAGACCTATAGGGTCTCAGGGTACCTACAGAGTATCGTTATACTCACCCCTACATGGGCTATGCCCGCACCTTGTTGTGTTGGATGCAGATGACAAACATCACTGACTGAGGTTGAGAGTACCAGGACTAGATGATACCTGTAGGTGTACCATATGGCATGTCAGTATGAAGAGGAGATGTGTGGACGTGGAGTGCTGAGGAGGCGATCTGTACCTACCCTTTAGGTAGGAACCTCGGAGGATGACCCAAAAACTTACATTCCCTTTTCTTTAGTTGTATTGTATCACAGTTGTACTTGTACATTCCAGTTGGGCATGTATTCTATCCCCTTTTACATACTACACTCACTCTGTTTACTGTTTAGTTTACTTGTGTTACTATCTTCCTGTGTGCTTGGTTACGTGTGTTTACAGGTTTTAAAGGCAATGCCTTCCTAGTTTTTTAGGGAATACGCCTTCGGTGCTAGCCACCAGCCCCTGGACTATAGAAGGCGGGTATGGGGTAGTCACAGCATGGGCCCTGGGGTACGGGTTGTGAAAAATTTGTATCAAAGGAGTCAGTTCTACCAATTAACTAGGACTCTGATCTATTTTGTGAAGCCATAGAGTTATGGTTATTGAGTGTGGTTTTCAGTTTAGGGAGTCCAGTGTTGGTGCGTTGGCCGACGTATCCATACACCTGGACCTTGTCATCTGATTTCCAAATCAGTGCATGAAAACACTGATTGTGTGTGTGTTTTTAAAAGTTTTCTTTTTGATATTTTGAGTCAACTCACCAGGTATAATTCTCATATCACCAGGTATAAATTTTTGACCATGGTGCACCTGTTTATTTTTAGGATACCTCCACGAAGACAATCAACTAGAGTTCCGAGAGTTGTATGAACTGATAGCCCACCGAGCGATTAGGACTTAGTGCATGGCCCTTTTCCAGTAGTGGCACCAATGGAGGCACCAACTGTACCACTCCCCATTGGGCCACTGATGCCACCATCCCCAGCAGCAGACAGTGCATGCCTCTTGAGTGCATTGCACAAGATCCAACACTAGAGGCCACCCAGGTTCAAGGGAGAGACAGACCCACAAGCAGTTGAAGATTGGCTGGAGGCTATGGTGATAGTTTTCCGACTCGTAGGGGCAGTAGATGATCTCATGGTGATCCTTGCCACCATACTTCTATAGGAAGTAGTAGGCAGATGGTGGAGCTTGGTGCTCCAGGTTCACGACGAGGTGATGCTTCTCTAGGAAGACTTCAATACCCTATTTCGGGAAGAGTTTGTCCCAGAAAATCTTCGCGTAGTGCGCATACAAGTGCGTCTTCATCAGCTACAGGGCGACATGATTGTATCTCAGTACTCAGTGAGGTTCACTAACCTCTCACTCTACTCCATAGATATGGTGTGGGACCCATTATTCAGGGCCCGAACCTTTGACTAGGGTCTCAGGAGAGAGATCAGGGCTTCGATGATCTCACTGAGCATCCCGACGCAGGTGTGGGTTTCAAAGTGATCCCTCTTAGTGGAGAGTTTCCTTACTGATCAGTCACCAATAGTGATACCCACTAATATTCATCATGTAGCGGAGTATTCCAGTAGCTAGTAACAGACAGATGTCATAGAGGTCCAAGAGGACCAGACCTACAGGAGGAAGACTTCATAACTTAGGATCGGTTGTGCAGGGCACCCGAGACAGAGCCAGTTATACCAGGAGCGGGCAGTGTTACGCAAGCGGCGGGCAGGGTCACATGGATCTTGACTATCCCACCCGTCATACAGATGATCAAAAGATGATCAAAGGACCTCCCTAGAAGAGACAGAGGTTCAACCGAGGAGGTCCGACGTGAGTAGGTGGACATGGTAGAGGATCTGGCTATGTAACTGGCAGTGTGAGACGATTTGAGATATTACCACCACCAACACCAGGGGGTCCACCCCGACCGCAGGGAGTAGGTGGACATAAGAGAGATCATCTCCAGGAAACTGAGGCCTACGATCATGACACTCTAGATATTATACGAGGTACGATCTGTGTCTACTACACCATAGCTACAGTACTTATAGACACAAGTTCTAGTCATTATTTTTTTGCCACTGCCCTCATTCGGAGCTCAAAGATTCCGACGGAGCCGTTGGCTCAATCCTTATGGCTAGGGACTTCTACGAGTGCATATTCGATGATTACACACTGGTTCCGGCAGAGTGAGATTACTCTAGGAGGTGAGATCTTTGGCTGGGATCTCCTAGTAGCTGCATCGAAGCCTTACGAAGCCATCTTTGGTATGGAATGGTTATCTATATTCCATGCTCAGATTGACTGTATTAGGTGCTAGGTGCGGTGTTTCCGTAAGGATGGGACCAAGTTTACCTTCACCGGAAAGAAGAAATCCTTTGTTGCACAGGATGGACTTACTTAGAGGAGAGTGCAGCCGATCACTCATCAGTTGAATAGAATTACCCTCAGAGCGATTAATGTGGAGAGTCTGAGCTATCCTGTAGTAGTGGACTAGTATGCAGATGTTTTCCTTGATGATGTCCCAAGTAGTCCTCCTCACAGAGAGGTGGAATTTTACATTGACATGTACCTCGTGATGGCACCGATATCTAGACTAGAATATTGGATTGCTCCTGCAATGCTTCGTGAGCTTCGGGTACATCTAGAGGACTTGTAGGGGAAGGGATTCATCCAACCAAGTGTTTCACCTTTGGCAGCCCCGATTCGATTCGCCAAGAAGGCGGATGGGATCTTGAGACTTTTTTTGACTACAGGCGCCTAGAAAAGGTGACCATGAAGAACAAGTACCCACTCCCGAGGATTGACGACCTCTTTGATCACCTGAAGGGAACACGGTGGTTCTCGTAGATAGATATAAAATCAGGATATCAACATCTTAGAATGAGGGATGGGGATGTGAAGAAGATGGCCTTCAGATGTTGGTACGGACATTATGAGTTCTTGGTTATTCCATTCGGTGTAACCAACGCTCCAACAGTGTTCATGGGAATCAGGAACATGATCTTTCAGCTGACCCTGGTCGCTTCGTAGTAGTCTTCATTCATGACATTCTGATCTACTCGACTACTGAGGAGGAGCATGCCTATCATTTTCAGGTAGTACTGGACACACTCTGAGAGTACCAACTTTATGGTAAGCTCTCAAAGTGACAGTTTTGTATTTGATAGGTTCACTTTCTACGATATGTTATATCGGAGGCTGGAGTTGCAGTTGATCCAGGGAAGATTGAGGCGGTACTTACTTGGGAGCCACCCAAGAGTGTGACAGAGGTATGGAGTTTCCTGGGTTTTTCTAGATATTACCAGAGGTTTATGCCAGACTTCTCTAGAGTTGCAGCACCACTATTAGCCTTGATGAAGAAGGGTTAACTCTTCATGTGGTTGGAGAGATGCCAGTAGAGTTTTCAAGAGCTAAGGTAGAGGCTGACTAGTGTCCCCATCTTGAGGCTACCATACGAGGGTGTAGGGTACGTAGTCTACTACGATGCATCAGGGACCAGAATCAGATGTGTTCTGATGCAGGAGCGAGCACTGATCAAATATAGTTCTTGACAGCAGAGACAACATGAGAAGAACTACACTACCAATGACTTGGAGTTAGAAGATGTGGTATTAGACATGAAGATGTGGCAGCACTATCAGATGGGCGAGCATTTTACCATGTACTATGATCATAAGAGTCTCAGGTATATCTTCTCTCAAAAGGACCTGAACATGATACAACGATGTTGTCTTGAGTTCCTCCTGGACTATGACATCGAGATAGTCTATACTTCTGGGAAGGGGAATGTTGTTGCTGATGCACTCAGTAGGAGATCTGGTATACAGCTGTAAGGTGAGGCGACAGAGCATCTGCCCACTTTGTTGATATACTTTGTGGATAGTGATAGAGTAGCTTTCCTTCATTATCTTACAGTCACTCCCCCACTTCTTCAACGAGTCAGGAAGGCGCAGCGTGGGGAAGCTTCTTGTGAGACATGACGTGTTTAGATATCCATATGACATGCACCTAATGGATTTTATGATGGTGGGGAGCACGTCATCCTCTTCAGAGGATGTACCATGGTAGTAGTGTCACTTCCGAAATAAGTGTTGAGGGAGTTCGACACTTCCCCTCTAGCGGTACATCCAAGAGTGGTGAAGATGTACGAGGATCTCCGACGATAGCACCAGTGGCTGGGAATGAAGAAACCAATAGCAGTGTTTGTCTCTCGATGCCTCACATGTCTATAAGTGAAGGAGGTGCATCAGGTACCAGCAGGATTGGTTCAACCTTTAGAAGTATAAGAGTGGAAGTGGGATGAGATATCCATGGACTTCGTTATAGGACTTCCATGTACATCTAGGGGACATGACTCAATTTCGGTGATTGTCAACTGACTCACCATGTCAGCCCACTTCCTATCGATCAGAGACTAGGGTTCAGTAGAGAGCATGGGACGCCTCTATGTGTAGGATATTGTGCGGATACATGGAGTGACCTCGACAATTGTCTCCGATCATGATGCATGTTTTACATCCCAACTATCGAAGGGGTTGCAGGAGGCTTTAAGGACACAACTTCATTTGAGCACCCCCTTCCATCCTTAGACTGATGTCCAGACTGAGCGGACTATTCAGACCCTCGAGGACATGATGTGTGATTATGTCCTTGACTTCAGTCACAACTGGGAGGATCACTTATCATTGATGAAGTTTTCATACAACAATAGCCATCACTCCACCATTGGGATGACACCTTTGGAAGTGTTGTATGGGAGACCTTGCAGATCACCCTTGTGCTAGACTGACCCATGGGATTCAGAACTAGTTGGACCAGAGATGGTACGAGCTACCACAGAGAAGGTACATATCTTCCAGAAGCAGATGAAGACTACATAGAGTAGGAATAAGTCATATGCCGATAGGATAAGGAGACCTATGCAGTTTGAGGATGGCAACCATGTCTTCCTACGGGTCTCACCCCGATGAGGTCTATGAAGATTTGGCCAAGGCGACAAGTTATCTCCATGATTTATCAGACCTTTTCAAATCCTCAGCAGAGTTGGAGAGGTGGAATACCGCTTAGCTCTTCCAACCCAGTTGCACTGGGTTCATTACATCTTCCACGCGTCCCAGCTGAGAAGATATGTGCATGACCCTTCTTACAACATCGACTATGGAGAGCTGGACATCGATGATGGGGTGACTTTTATGGAGGTTCCAGTAGATATTGAGGATCTACAGGACCGGTTCCTTCGTGGATGGTCAATAATTCTGGTGCTCGTTCACTGGCAACATGACAACCTCCAAGAGAGCACATGGGAGCAGGAGGCTCAAATGCATGCTCAGTACCCCTACTTGTTCCCTTAGTTTGAGTTGTGGATTACAGGGACGTAAATTATGAGGAGGGGAGAATGTGAAGACCTGAAATTTTCATGTATTTTTTTTTATAAATGGGGATTTTACGAGTCTGTGAAAATTGACGGCACATGATTCTGAGGCCTGGAGTTCCCAGAATGAATTTATGAATATTTTTTCAGGTACGTTCAGTAAACGTGCGAGAAGGTTTTTATAACTTTTGAACCGGTACTCAGAATTGAAATATGAGGGCATCGTTGAACTTGCAGCGCCGATATTCGCTTATGGAGACTTTTACCTCGACAGCAGTTGGTCGAAGGTGAAAGATTTTTTTTGGGTTTTTTGTGGAAATAATAAAATAAAATAAACACACATTTTATTTTATTAGTTGTAACCACTCCATGTGGAAGTTGAGATGTGGGGACCACCGGACCATAACCTCTCATGAGAGATTATGGTGGTGGGGACCACCCGAGCCTAACCTCCCATGGGAGGTTATGGTGGTGGGGACCACCCGAGGCCTAAATCTCTTGCACTCCCCCTCTTAATGAGAGAGAAACTTCTCAACTCCCTCATTAATGTGGAGGATCCTCTTGAGCTTCCAACACATTAAATTATGCCAACGCACCACATTAAATTGTGCCAACTTAGTTAATTGTTTAATTAGTCTATTGTTAATTTATTCCAATGAACATAATAGCCAACATAATCTATTATGTTGGCTACTTAGAAATTTTGGTAGAATTGGGAGAGGAGAGAGATTTGGGAGAAATAAAGTTTTCCAATGAAAAACTTCACCTCCCAACGAAGAACACTCCGACAACAAAGAACACCGACATCGACTTTGAACTTTTTCCTCGGGACTTCTTCCGATGTGGGACATCTTCATCTCTGATGGATTGATGTTCGTACTTCTTTCTCTCACCATTGTCAACGAACAACCCAAGTTAGGGATTTAATTTGTGTATGATTATATTTCCATGTTCTTCTTTTTTAAAACAAAGAATGCAGATGTTTTCTTTTGCGGGTTTGGGAACAAATCATTGTGGGGAGGATAGGATTTGACGTTCAATGTTCCTGTTCTTGATGAACCTCTTGATACCACCCTAACACAGAGGGTATAGGCCAAACAAACATGGCCTGACCCCTCTGCAAATCATGTGATGATTTGTGGTGTTGAATGCGATGAAGGCAACTAAGGAAACGGTGCTGCTGACCGTGACCTCTGTGCCCCACGCCGCCCTACGGCCTCCGCCACTCCGTGCTGTCTACTGCCAACCCGACCCACGCCCGAGCCACTGCCACCTGTGGCCTAGACGCACCAACCGCGGCCCTAAGAGCTGCTCCGGGCCGAATCGCCCTCACCGCACCGCCCAGGGCCGAACCACCCTCGTCGTGCTGCTCCGGGACGGACAACCCTTACCGTACTGCTCCGGGCGGAACCTCCCTCGCCACGTGCCCCGGGCCGAACCGCCCTCACCGGACCGCCTCCCCATGGACGGACCTCCGACTCGCGGCCGATTCGTTGACCTGCGACCGATCCGCCGACCCACGATCGGACCACCGACCTGCGACTGGTCCGCCAACCTGCGACCTGACCTCTGCCCCACGTTCGGTCCACCACCTCGAGGCCAGAACGCCACCTCAGGACCAGACCACCTCCATGTGGCTGAACTGCCACCCCGAGATCTCACATCGCCCTCGGCCGAGCCACCCCGGGCCGGGCTAAGCCGCCCCACACCCTGGCGGTACCCCTCGGTCGAGCCTCCCTCTCGGCACCATCGCGGCCCTCTTAGGCCGGGCTGGACCCAGTGAGTCATGCCGAGTTGGTCCGACTTGGTCGGACGGGACCCGGGCCCACTATGACCCATTTACTTTCTTTTGGGAAAAACATTGGCACTGGACGTTGGTTTGAAGAAGCGTCAGCGACACTAGAAATCATGGAGCAAGATGGTCCCTTTGAGTGATATGACTCTGTGTTTTGGATTAATATGGGGAATGGTCATGTTGGATCGAGCACGGATCCAACGAGGCCCTCGGGGCTAAAAGGCTAATAACTCACAGACTGGGACTCTGATTGACGCACCGTATGTTACGTTGAGTCCCCTATGATGTGGTGGAACTTTGAGACACTTCTTCGTGGGACTTCGTGGTAGTTGGATTATCGAACATTAGCTTGTGGAGAGGATCCTCTCAGAGACGAGCGAGCATAGTGCAGAGGCCTAGTGGAAGGCTGGGACTTAACGACTGCAGACCATTTCGACTTGGTGTGACTTGACAGACCTAGTGGGGAGCGCCTTGGTGACGCGGCAGACCCACGGTGGTGAGAGCCTTGGTGACCCGACAAACCCACAATACTCGAAAGGACGATTACCTCAGTTGGCCATGAGGAGGAGCGCCTCTGTGTGATGCGACAGACCCACGGTGGGGAGTGCCTCTGTGTGACATGACAGACCCACGATACTTGACAGGAGGAGTACCTCAGCAGTCCAAGGTTAGTGGGAAGCTCCTCTATGTGACACCGCAGGCCCACTGTTCTTGATAGATGAGGAGTTCTCCATTAGCCGATGTGTTTGACATTGTGATCGAGAATGTTACATGATAATACCTTTAGAATAAATCCCGGTGTGAGCTGAGTCAGTACGTCAATGTTTTCCTAATGATAGATATGGATTACTTGATAACATAGGTATATGTATGGGCATATACATAATTAAGTTTATCTGTTGATTTCATACTTTGTGTTTTATCCTTGTTGGATTTTGTGAGACCTAGAGGGTCTCAGGGTCCCTACTGAGTATCATTATACTCACCCCTGCACGGGCTATGCCCGCACCTTGTTGTATTGGATGCTGATAATGGACAGTGCTGACTGAGGTTGAGAGTACCGGGACTGGAAAATACCTAGAGGTGGACCATATGGCATGTCGGTACGCAGAGGAGACAGGTGGACATGGAGTGCTAAGGAGGCGATCTTGACCTAACCTTCAGGTAGCAACCTCAGAGGATGACCCATTAGCTGACTTTCCATTTTCTTCAGTTGTATTGTATCACAATTGTACTTGTACTTTCCAGTTGGTCTTGTATTTTTCCCCTTTTACTTACTGCACTCACTCTGTTTACAGTTCAATTTACTTGTGTTCTTATCTTGCTCTGTGCTTGGTTACGTGTTCTTACAGGTTTTAAAGGAAATGTCTTCCCAGTTTCATCCCCTGGCCAACGGAAGGTGGGATTGGTGTAGTCATGGCACGAGCCCAGGGGGACAGGTCGTGATAGATACTGGTATATTTAGGGGTAATCTATGGTCATATCCCATTTAATTATAGAGATAAACTATTTTTGATTTAATTATTGGTCATATTTTTGGTGATTATTTATAAAAAATAAATATTATTTAGAATAGATGGTTTCAATGTGTTTATGATGTACTTACTTTTATGATGTATATATTCAGATATAAATGTAAGTAGAATGAGTTTTGGGAAAATGGATATGTTCCCATTTTATTATCAAAATTGATCCTACAAATTACTTTTAATATTATCTAATTACAATGATTACATTTCTTTTAATAAAAAGTTTTATATATCAATGATTATTTTGAATGTGTAGTCCATTAAAGAATATATAAGAACACTACACAATATATTCATCAATGGATAGATGTATTTAGGTATAATCAATCCATAATATCCCCTAACCCATATTCATTGTATATAATATCACCAATTTATCACTTAATAGACATGATTCCATCATATGACACGTTAAAAAAAATAAGGGAGGGAGAATTGTGGTAGACAAAGAAGCTCTTCCTATGAAAACATTATCGAGGCACTTCCACCAATCCCCATCCATGATCATCATCTAAAGTACATAAATTAGTGAAGAAAAAATTAAATATAATCACGAAATAACTTTGGTTTATCACTAGATTCTCCCCCAGATAGATACCCTAGGTTGTTATTCAATTTTTTTATTGAAAGTTAGAACAATGAAATGAAATGATTGGTGGAAGAGGAAAGAAACAAGAAAAAAAATTAGAGAAACATTATCAAATTATGTAAAACACACAAAGTACATAAAAATTATAATATTGAATCACATTATAGAAAACAATTGTTGAATAAGAAGTAATTAATGGATTGGGCCATGTCCCCCATGCAACAAATGGATTCAACAAGGATTTATTCCCTTTCTTACTTAGAATTTGGGACCATAGAAATAATCACCCCCTGATCAATTGTATTCCCTAATATAATTCATTTTACGTATTTAATTTTTATTGAACTTTTACGTAATTTGGATATGAAATATGATTATAGAATCTTATATTCCCCCCTTGGGCATACATGTGTTTGGTTTGGATTCTATCGTGATCAATATCCATGGATTAATCTAATATTATTCCCAATTTGAAATATAGTATTATGATGCTCAAATTGTGTATAACACACCAGTTTAAGGTATGTAACCCTTTTTATGCCTTTTTATGTTTTTAAAGTGGTTGGGTTGAGTTTGGTAGAGTTTTGGGGAGATTGAAGGCGTTTTGAGAAGTTTTGGAGGATTTTCAAAAGGAGTGTTATTTGGGGAAACCATGCAACAAACCTAGGTAACTATTAAACAAGAGATAGTGGGACATAAAACGTTTTCACATATTGTTTATAACCATGCGAGTAGGTCATGTGGGGTTCCCTTTGAGATAATTGCATGTGAACAACTAGCACACAATTTTCCTAACCATACGACCTATCCATGTGCGACATGAAAATCAGGTTTTAAAATATGGGATTGTTTGGTATTTTTCCTAAACCCTCCATTATTCCTCCCACTCAAGTCTCACTAAGTATTTTTGTTTATAAAGGGTTATAGGGGATCTCCCACTCATTCTAGAAGCATTTTAAGGGTTTTTCAAGGTGCAGTGAAGGATATTCTCTTCCAGTAAACCTTTTCTCTTGGATCTTTCATGGTTTTACTAACATCTAGTTCTCCCTCTCACTCTATTTTCTATATCTACACCCATTTGGTGTATATATTGGGGGTTTGTTTCGTAAAATTATTAGATTGAGTCTTTTTGATTTTATGAAAAGGGATATATGGTAGTTTTGTGGATTTTTTCACATCGAATTGTGTGTGGTTGTGCGGTGGGTCGATTTCACCGAAACTGTAAGGTATGTTGCTTCTCTCTTAACTCCACTTTTCTAGAACTATAATCCCTGATTTCAATTAATTATTTTTTCTTTAATTAATTAGTTATTATCATAAGGGAAGTTTTTTGGAAATCCTATTTGTGATGTTTGTGGATTTTGGGGGAAAATGGGGTATTGTGGTGAAATGTTCTTGATTTTGAATTTTGAAACGTAGATTTTAAAACTAGATTCATGATTTAATTTAGGAAAATGGTTTGTGAGAATATTTTACTTAACACATACATAACAACTATAATATTACATGTAGACACTTCTACTCAGTATCCATTTTTTTCATAAAATAGAAACTCTTGAAAAAATGATTCATTTCTAGTTCCACATTTTAGACAGCATGAATTTTCATTGATCCCATCCTTGACCCTATTCATCTTTAAGTCTTATGAAAAACATTTCAAAAACATGGGATGAGTGTAAAAATCACATTAAGGATTATAATATTAAAAAATAAAAGATTATTCCTTTAATACATACCAAGAATAATATCTTTAACATACCTCACAAAATCATAAGATTTATGAATATTATAGAGAAATCATAAATCACAAAGGTAACTTATGGAATCCATGTCATACTTACATTGTACCTATCATAGGTATATAAGGAGTTACGTTTGGAATACCTATCAAATTATATTCTCTAAATATCTTAGGAGAAACATTAACGTTTACCTCCGTCACATTACCCAATTAATTAGAGAGCTATCTCGGGCTCACCAGCCCTAGGTTTATCACAAAACCACCCATATACATAAACAGTGCCCAAGAACCATAACTTATTCATAACACATAAAACAAACATAAAGGAAATATAAAATTTCTACATTTCAATCATAATATATAAATTAGATATATTAACATAAAAAAATCCATTATCAAAACCATTTTTAATACCAATAAATTTAAAAGAGGATATGTTATTTATTTTCCTTTTAAAAACATTATGGCTTGTTAAGGAATCCAAATGTCAAATAACACTCGTGACGGTGAAAAGGTCATTGTTATAGCGTACATTAAAAAAGAAACATTCCTTTTTTTCATTTAGTAAAACTCTACATAGAAAAAAATATTCCCTTGGAATGAAATGAAAATTAAAAGGGGTTTATACACGGTATAAAATAAATTTGTGTATAAAACTAAATAAGCCTTAATGAATGGAGATTGAGATGAAGTCCCTTATCTCATCTCTGACTTGACCCGTTCATTCTTTAATCTCTAGAATAATAAAATAATGTTAATTTATACTTGATTAATAACCTTTTTTAGGTTTATTATTCCTTTTATATCACTTATTACCATGTTATAAACATTATAAAATCATTTAAGTTAATAACGGTCATTTTGTTGATATTTGGTACTTGAGTCAAAAATGAACTTTTTATAATTACAAGTTGTTCATGAGGTTAAAATTACATTATATCTAGAATGATATTAGAGATTTAGATATCATATATATCATATATATCTAGTATATATATTTATTTATAACATTACATAACATTTGGATATAAGAAATGAAATGCACCGTTCATGGAGACGGTAAGCCGTACTTACGCATGAACGCTACTTTGATTTCTATTTTATATTTTAATTGAATGAAAACTTAATGATACAATGGTATATTATAATTAAAATATAATATCATATATAATTTCATTAACTTCATCCTTTATACATCCTACATATGGCATGAACGAGTTATATCACTTTGAGGGGGTGATATTCCTCACTTCCTCAAATGAAATTATCGTATTTACCCATTATGGAAACCATAAAAGTATGCTATAAATGAAAAGTAAAGAAGTACATAGAAAATAGAAATATAATATATATCACATATAAATACAGTATAATCTTAATGTCCACCATAATAGGTTGTAGGAGAAGATTGAACAATCATCATTTCGTGAGGCTGTAGTTCGTCGTCCACAAAAATAGTATGTTCGTTACCAATTAAATAGAGGTGTGTGTAAGTGTAGTTATAATAATTATCATAACAAAAAAACTAGTATATTTAGGATACTATTGTTTCTATAAAATAAAGTAATAAAAATATTTTAGGGGGTTGGAGAAGTAAAATAAAAGAAAAGAACTTAAGAGAAGACAATACATTTAAATCGGGTAACTCCCTTTGGTTTGAACCAATTGCGTTTCTTAAAGGCCTTTCCGGAAAAGTTAATTCTTATATATAGAATATAGGGATAATGAGATTTTATTTGGATAGAGGTTGAATTATCCTAGGGGATTGAGAGGTGTGAGTAATGGGTTAGAGGTGATGGCTTTTTATAAGGGGAGGTGGGGCTCTTTAGGAATGTTTGAAAACATTATTTTATTATAAACTGATTTTTGGTTTCCAAAGGTCCAAAATAAATTAAATTTGAAGATATGATGACTATTGTTCAAAATAAAATCATCCAATTAGAATTATATAGGTTTTGGATAGTTTTTAAATTTTATAATCTCATTTATTTAAATCATTTATTAATAAGGTAATCATTACATCATCATTGTGTCATAAATATTTATATATATTTGATGTATAAAAATTATAAATAAAATACCATGATGTAAGAAGTATTATTTTATTTTAAATTAATATTTATAATCATATAGATAACTTATATAAAACCATGTAAAAAAAATTTTTACGGAAAGATATAAGTTTATTTAATTTTTGTCTTTACTTTAAATTAATTAATATAACGTGTTATTATCACTCCTATGTGGCTCCATTGGATCCAAAAATCGACCCAAGTATGACAATGGTTCGAAATGTATCATAAAATAGGATTAGGACACATGTTAGGGTAATTTAATATTATTATAATATTATTTTTTTACCATTATTTACCAGATTTACCTTTTAACCATGTTAAATAAAATATTTACCGAAGTAAATATTCATAATGTCTAAAAATAAAAGTTACCCGTTCACACAATTTGGACCTCCTGGTTCCAAATATGGAATCAATTTTTCAAAACTAAAAACATAGAAGTCATAAAAAATTGATTTAAAATTAATTCCCATTGTAAAAAAAGCGTGTTTTTAAGAAATAATAACTATCAAAATATTTACCTTTGTTTATGTCAAATTTAAGAGTGAAATTAATTCGAATGAAAAAAATTGGAATAAATGGTAAAAATATAATCCAATTTCACTTTAAAACCAATTAAAAAAATATTATATCTATATAAATAAATTATATTAAAAGGTATTTTTGAATTAAAATGATGTATTTGTCACTATTCATAAAAAACGTGCATTATTAGAAAAATACCAAAATTTCATTAAAAGTAAATTTTGATGTCCCGATTCTAAAGAAGAATATTATTTTATCAAATAGAACATATAAAAGTAACAAAAAATATATTTAAAAATGGTTCTCCATCAAAAGGTGGTAAATCGACCCTTTAAAGAATATTAGAGTATTTATGCTTAAAATTGGATTCTATTTTATTTTAAGCCTCTAAAATTCATTGGATAAATGGAAAAAAATTTAACAAACATGTATAATCATATTGTTATTAGTTCTATTCATTTATTCCATTACAACGGCTATGCCTTAACTACCATATTAATAATATATTATTATTTTTTAGTATAAATCAACATTGTGTGCAACTTAAGATTTCAAGGAAACCCATTGTTGCGTATTGGGTAAACCATCGAATAGAGAATACCATTTAAATTAAAATTAATATTTAAATCACAAATAATAATAATTATGAAAATATCATATTTTTTTATTTACTTGTGGTGTTACATCCTTCCCCCTTTCGGAAATTGCATCCTCACAATTTTATTCATGTATCAAATAAATGGGGGTATTTAACCCTCATAGCATTTTCAGATTCCCATGTTTCCTCTTCAATCACGTGGTTTTTCCAAAAAAAAATTACCCGATGAATTACCTTATTCCATAACACTTTCTCTCTTTAGTCAAGAATCTGAACTGGTTGTTCCTCATAAGAGATATTCTCTTCCAACTGAACTACCTCTCAGATCAAAACATGAGATGGATCTAGCATATAATTTCTCAACAATGAAACATCAAAAATATTGTGTACCTGGGATAAACATGGATGTAAAGACACTCTATTAGAAAATGATCCAACATTCTCTAGGATTTCATAGGGTCTAATGAACCTCAGACTCATCATTCCCTTCTTACCAAAACATATCACACTTTTCCATAGAGAATCATTGAGAAAGACATGATCACCTACCTCAAAAGAAAGATCCTTCCCCCAGTTATCTGCATAACTATTCCACCTACTCTTAGTAGTTATCATGTTATTTTAAATCAATTGAACTTTTTCTTCCATCTCTTCTACCTATTCCGGTCACATCAAATTCCATTCACCTACTTCATCCCAAAAAGCTAAAGTTTGACACCGCTTCCCATATAATGCCTGAAATGGAGCCATTTGTATACTTGAATGAAAACTATTATTATATAAAAACTGAACCAAATAAAGATGTTGGTACCAACTTCCCTAGTAATCCAATGAACAAGCACACAACATATCCTCCATGGTTTGAATTGTTCATTCTAACTGCCCATCTGATTGAGGATGAAAAGTTGTACTAAAATTTAATTCAATGTGAAAATTACTTCTGATGGCCTTCCCAAAAGTTAGAAGTAATCATGGGATCATGATTAGATTCAATAGAGTGGTGAACTCCATGAAACCTGACTATCCCTTTACCTTACAACCATGAAATTTGATCTAGAGAAAAATTATCAAGAATTGGAAGGAAATGAGAAGATTAAGTCAATCGATCAACAATAACACTGATTGCATTATTACCTTGAGATGTCTTCATTAATCCCACACAGAAGTCCATAGATATATTTTACCATCTCCACTCTGGCACTAGTAAAGACTGAAACATCCCTTTCAATAACTGCCACACTACTTTAACCTGTTGACAAGCCAAACACTTCATAGTAAATTCAGCAATATCTTTTTTCAATCCTTCCCACTAGTAATACTCCCAAAGATATCTGTACATCTTAGTACTGATAGGAGAAACTAAAAACAGGGAACTATGAGCTTCACATAACAAATCATTCTTCAACTCTGAATCACAAAGCATGAATAATCTCTTTAAAAATATCAAAATACAATCATTATCAATATTAAAATCAGGAAATATACCCTTCTGAGCCTACTCTACCTTTTTATATAACTAACAATATTCTTTATGTGCTTCTTTAATTCTTTCTGAAAGAGATGATTTTATGGACACCTGAAACAAAACAGTGGATTTTCCTGCACCAACAACTTCAATTCCAAAGTTCATCAAGTCTTTAATCAAATAATCTTGTTCCAAATGTAACAAGGTTAATGTAGCATTATTTTTTTTGACTCAAAGCATCAACCACTTTGTTTTCCATTCCTAGATGGTAAGGAACTGTGCAATCATAATCCTTGATTACTCCCATCTATCTCCTCTGTCTCATGTTCAATTCTTTCTGAGTGAATATATACTTCAAAATTTTTTGGTAAGTATATATTTCATATTTTACTCCATACAAATGATGATTCCAAATTTTTTAAGCAAAAAAAAGCAGATAATTCCAGATCATGTGTAGTGCAATTTAACTCATGAGGATTCAACTGACATGAATCATAAGAAATTACCCGATAATTCTACAAAAGGACACAACCAAGTCCTTTCAATGGAGCATCACTGTAGATAACAATGTCCACATTTATGGAAGGTAGTACCAAAAATGGATCATTCACAAATCTTCTTTTCAATTCATGAAAAAAATCATCACATTATTTTGTCCAAATGAAACCTTTTTGAGTTAACATATTCATTGGACTAGATAACCATGAAAAATTTTCAGCAATCCTCCAATAATAACCTGATAATCTAAGAAAACTAAGAATCTCTGTGATATTGGTAGGTCTAGAACATTATTCAACATATTTTGTTTTATATGTACCAATAGTTATTTCTTTTTTTTTGAAACAATGTGACCAAGGAATAAAATTTATTGTAACCAAAACTCAAACATTCATAATTTCCCATACAGTTCATATTATTTTAATTTTTGCAAGACAACCCTTAAATGACTTTCATGTTCCCATTTACTTTTAGAATAAACCAAAATATCATCAATTAAAACAACCACAAACTTCACTAGGAACTCATAGAAAATTCTATTCATAAGTTCCTTGAATACAATAGGTGAATGGGTTAACCCAAAAGGCATAACTAAAAATTCATAATATCCAAATCTAGTACGAAAAACAATATTCAAAATATTTTCTTCCTTTACTTTCAACTAATGGTAACCCAAAATCAAGTCAATCTTCAAAAAATGCTGATCTCCCTGGAGCTGATTAAACAAATCATCGATATGAGGCAAATGATACATATCCTTGACAGTGATGTTATTCAATGTTCTGTAATCAATGAAAAGTCTCATTGAACCATATTTCTTTTTAAAAAACAAGATAGAAGCACCCCATGGTGATGTGCAAGGTCAAATGAAACATTTATCTAATAACTCCTCAAATGGATTCTTTAACTCTAAAAGTTCAATTTTAGCCATTCAATAAGGGGTTTTTGAAATTGTCTTAGCATCAGGAACTAAGTCAATAGTAAATTCAACTTCTTGATTAGGTATTATACTAGGAAACTCATCATGAAAAACATCAAGATAATCATTTTGCATTGGAACATCATTAATCTGAACAGTTATTTGTTTTCAACAATATTTGCATTGTAACATTCATTTCTATCTTGTACTAGTTTCTCATCTTCCTCATAGGTTATCAATAGTAAGGGTTCATTATTATACACAAACTGAAATTATTTCTCAAATGATTCCTCTTTATCTTTGTAGTCAATATTAGCATGGTAAATGGAAAGTGAATCCATACCAAAAATAACATAAAACTCTACTAGGGGAAAACTATAAGGTTTATAGGTAGATTCTTTTCGCACACAAGAACAAGAAGGTTCTTATAATTTCTTTTTGTCCCAACATTTCCTCCCGGTGTTTTTACCATAAGTTCGGGATTCATACCTTGAGATGGAATTACCAATTTACAAGATAACTTTTCAGAAATGAAAGAGTGTGTAGACCCTGAATCAAACAACACATTCGAATAATATGAATAGACAAAAATTGTACTTGATACTACTTTATTCGATGGACCAACATCTGTTGAAGTAGTTGAAAAGGATTTCACCACCCCTTTCCCCTTGTAGTCTAACTTCTTTCCCTTATTTTACATCTTCGTTGGACACTCATTTTCATAATGACCCATTTCATTTCTCTGAAAAGATTTTACTAATTATAAATCAGATTTTGTCTTACCGTTACCCTGTTCCTTTTTTGTGAAATTATGAGCCTTATGTACCATTTTACCACATCATTAGCACTTAAAATAATTCAAAATACATTCCCCAACATTCTTTTTACAACTTTTTTCACAAACTGTGAACTTAAGTTTCTTACCATCATAATTTTTTGAAGATTTATTCCCTTTCGTCTTCCAACATGACCAATTTTTCTATAGTTTGTCAAAGAGCACCTGATTATCAATTAACTCCATTTCCATATTCTTCGTACATCAAAAAAGTTTTTAATAACTTTTGAAATCATGAGAAGCTAAATCCATTTGATTCATTGTATTTAATCCTGAGAAAAAATGATTGATTTTACTGTCATGATCTCATATAAATCTTGGAGCATACATTGCAAGTCGAGTGAAATTTTCATCATAAGTAGCCACTGAGTCATCTTCCTTTCTCAATTCTAAGAATTTTTTTTCCATCCTAAGATGAACCATTTTAGGAAAATATTTCTCAAAAAACATACATTTGAATTCATCCCAATCAAGAACACCAATATCTTCACTATCCCTCATATTTTTCAATATTGTCCACTACTGATCGGCTTCACCTTCAAAATGGTAAATAACACGACTAAATTTTTTTGTTGTAAACACCCCATGGCATCAAAAATTTTCTCTAGTTCTTTAATCCACCCTTTCACAACTACATGGTTAGATGATCCTCTGAATGATGTGTGATTTTGACTAAAAAAATTCTCCACTACTGACATGTTCCGCTGTGGTTGATCTAGATGATCTCATGTATAGATACCACCACCATTTATAGCCTGATTCATCTATTCCATAACTACAACAAATTTTTTAGTTCGGATTCTAACAATCTCAGGTTACTTATTTGGAAGGTTGTTCTCCTCTTGATGTTGTCCCATCTTAGATGCCTTATTTCCTATGCGGAAAACCTTTTTGAAAAAAGAAATATCTTAAGCTAAGTAGCATGGTAATATTTAAATGTTATATCATTTAAATTTTACAATAAATTAATTTATGGACCTTAATTTAACAATATTCTAACTCCTAAAGTTGTCTAAACCGACATCTAATACCAACTATAAGGACCAGACCTTTAACATTACATAATCTTAAATTAAGTTAATAATTCACATTGAGGATCTTTTTAGGTTTAGAGCTTTAGAGAATTAGGTCTTAACATATACATAACAATATTAATATTACATGTAGACAATTATACTCAGTATCCTTTTTTATCATAAAATAAAAACTCTTGAAAAAAGTATTTCTCTCTAGTTCCATGTTTTAGACTGAATGGATTTTCTTTGATCCCGTCATTGACCCTATTCATCTTTATCCCATGTGAGAATCATTTTAAAAACATGGGATGAGCATAAAAAGCCCATTAAGGATTATAAAGTAAAGAATGAAAAAATGAGCACTTGAATAAATACCAATCATAAGATCATTAACATACCTCAAAAAATCATAATATTTTTGAATAACACATAGAAATCATAATGGTAACTTGTGGCATCCATATCATACATACATTGTAGGTATCACAGCTACATAGGCAGTTACGTTTGGAATAACCATCATAGTATACTTCCTAAATCTCTTAGTAGAAACATTAACGTTTACCTTCATCATGTAAAAAAATGAATTGAAGAGCTATCTCGAGCTCACCCACCCTAGGTTTATCACGGAACCACCTGTATATGAAAACAATTCCCAAGAACCATAACATACTCACAACACATAAAACAAACAAAGAGGAAAATAACATTTCCACTTTTCCATCTCAATATATCATTTAAATATTTTAACATAAAAAATCTATTATCAAAACCATTTTCAATACCAAAATACTTAAAAATGTATATGGTATTGATTTTCCTTTTAAAAACTTTACGTCTTGTTAAGGAATCCAAATATAAAATAACGCTCGCGATAGTAGAAAGGTCATTGTCACCTTGTACATTAAAAATAAACATTCCCTTTTTATCATTTTGTAAAATGCTACATTGAAAAAAATATTTCGTTTGAATAAAATAAAATTTCAAAGGGGTTTATACACCGTATATTGGAAATTTTTGTATAAAAAAATATGCCTCAATGAAATGAAATTGAGGCGAAGTCCCTTACCTCGTGTCTGACTTGACCCGTTCGTTCTTCAATATCCTGAATAATTAACTAATGTTAATTTTTACTTTCATAAAACCCATTTTCAGGTTTATTATTCCTTTTATATCACTTATTACCATGTTATAAACATTATATAATTATTTATGTTAATAACAGTCGTTCTGTCGATATTTGGTACTTGTGTCAAAAATGAACTTCTTATAATTACAAGTTGTTCATGTGGTAAAAATTCCATTATATCTAGAAATATATTAATGATTTAGATATCATATATGTTATATATATCCAGTATATATATGTATTTATAATAGTATATAACATTTGGAGATAAGAAATGAAATACACCGTTCATGGAGACGGTAAGCTGTACGTAGACAAGAATGATACTTTCATTTATATTTACTATTTTAATGGAATTAAAACATAATGATATATAGATATATTATAATTATAGTGTAATATCATATATAATTTCATTAACTCCATCATTTATACATCTCACATATGGCATGAACGAGTCATATCACTTTGAGGGGGTGGTAGTCCGCACATCCTCAAATAAAATTATCGCATTTACCCATTGTGGAAACCATAATGGTATGATATAAATAAAAAATACAGAAGTATAGAGATAATAAAAATATAATATATATCACATATAAACAAAGTTCCATATTAATGTCCACCATAAGAGGTGGTAGGAGAATATTGAACAATCATTGTTTCGTGAGGTAGTAGTTCACCATCCACAGAAACATTATGTTCTTTACCCATTAGACGGAGGTGTGTGTAAGTTTAGTTAGAATAATTCTCATAAAAAAACATATTATATTTAGGATACTTTTTTGTTATAAAATAAAGGAATAAAAATATTTTAGGGGGTTGGAGAAGTATAATTAATGAAATGAACTTAAGAGAAGACATTACAATTAAATCAGCTAACTCCCTTTGGTTTGAACCAAAAGGATTTCTTGAAGTTATTTATTCCTAATTTAAGGATTATAAGTGTAATATAGGGATATTGAGAGTTTATTTTGTTAGAGTTTTTATTAGCCAATGGGCATGAAAGATGTGATTAAGGGGATAGAGGTGATGGATTTTTATAAGGGGGAGGAGGGGCTCTTTAGGAAATTTTAAAAACATTATTTTATAATAAAATGGTTTTGTAGTTTCAAAAGTAAAAAAATAATTAAATTAGAATATAAAATAACTACGGTTTGAAATAAAATCATCTAATAAGAATTAGACAGTTTTTGGATAGTTTTGTGAATTTTAAAATCTCATTTATTTAAATCATTTATTAATAAGGCAATCACTACATTATTATTGTGTCATAAATAATATTATTTATGTGAGGTCTAAAAATTATAAAACAAAATACCATGATGTAGAAAATCTGTTTATATTTAAAATTACTATTTATAGTCAAATATATAACTTGTATAACCCCATGTAAAAATTGATTAACTAAAAGATATAGGTTTATGTAATTTTTTTCAGTACTTTAAATTAATTAATACAAATTGTCATTATCACTTATAAATGGCCCCATGGGGTCCCAAAATAGACCCAAGGATGCCAATGGTTGGTCATGTATCATGAAATTGCATTAAGACACGTTTTAGGGTAGTTAATATTATTATAATATAATTGTTCACACTTATTTTCCAGATTTACTTTTTAATTATTATAAATAAAATAATTAATGAAGTCAATATTTATAATGTCTATAAATAAAAGTTACATATTCAAAAAATTTATACCTCCTGATTCCAAATATGGAATCCATTTTTCAAAATTCAAATCACAGAAGTGGAAGAAGTTAATTTAAAATTAATTCCTATTGTCAAAACAAAAAGCGTTTTTTAAGAAATAATATCTATCAAAAGATTTACCTTTTTTTATGTCCAATTTAAGAGTGAAATTACATCCAATGACCAAAATTGGATTAAATGGTAAAAATAAAATTCAATTAAACTTTAAAACAAATTAAAATAAGTTTTTTAAATATATTAATAAATTATATTAAAAGAAAATTTTGAATTAAAATGCGGTATTTTTCACTATTCATAAAAAATGAACATTATCATAAAAATACCAAAATTTCATCGAAAGTAAATTTTTATGTCCCTATTCCAAATAAGAATATCATTTTGTCAAATATAACATATAAATGTGACAAAAAAATAGATTTAAAAAGGGTTTTCCATCAAAAGGTGGTAAATCGACCCATTAATGAATATTATAGTATTTATGCATAAAATTGGATTCATTCTTATTTTAATCCTCTAAAATTTATTGGATAAATGTAAAAAATATAAAAAACATGTATAATAATATTGTGGTTAGTTATGTTCATTTCCTCCATTACAAAAACTATGAGTTAGCTACCATAATAATATTATATTATTAGTTTTTAGTATAACTCAACATTGTGTTCAATGTAAGATTTCAAAGAAACCCATTGTTTCATATCAGGTATTCCATCGAACAGAGCATACCCTTTAACGTAAAATTATTATTTAATTCAAAAATATCAATAATTATGAAAATATCTCATTTCTTTATTTACATAGGTTGTTACACTTGGAGCAGGGAGTTTGGTGTGGAGCCTTAGAGTGTGTCATGGTTTCCTTTATGTCTTGCTGTTGATTCTTCCAATTGGTACTATAATATTGGTTTTTCATGGGTTTTTGTTTGGATTATAAGGAATTATAATAGGATCGTCTGGTTTTTCTTATCATGACATTGTTGTGGTGTACCTTATTAACATGGATCATGTATTCGTGGTTAGTTATTTTCATTAAAGGGGATTCATTACCAAATTGTTCTTTAATCCCTAATCATTAATTTCTATCCTTTGTCACATTGGGAACACCGCTTAAGGCTAAGTAGAATCTCACTACCCTCTCAAGCCAACGTGGAAGGGGTGCGGTGTTACAAGTGGTATCAGATTGTTTGGTCCTTAACGTACAAATAATGTGTGTTTTTTTGGGCTTGAAATATATTGTCGGTTTTGGCATTGACATTCATTCTTGGTCTATTCCTTGAGTCCGGATTGTGAAAAGGCATAGAATTTTTAGAAAATGAATGGTATAACATAAAAATAATTAGATAACCCTTTAGTTCTGAACATCAAGTTACTTGGTATTTGGGTACATAATTGTTTTAGAAACACTTATTAAAATTGGAAATCTCATTATTGTGGGCATAACCAATGAGATGAGAATTAAATGCATGGTATAAATGGCTTCCCACTAATATTTCGTATTTAATTGGGTATAATTATTTATGTGGTGATATGAATATATTGACTGGTGAAATCCTGAAATCTATTTTTAAATTTAAGGATTTTAAAGGTATATAGTTGTGGTATTTTGAGAATGGATCGATTTTAAAAAATGGTGAAACATGGAAAATATGAAATTATTGAAAGCATGTTTGTGATAGTTTCTGTGTAATTGAATTTGAAATGATAATTCTATTCTTTCTAAAGGAGTTATACTTGTAGTTGTTTTTGTCATGATAGAAATGGCACTGGGTAGGGGTTTTAGAGACCAACTAGAGGGTGTTACCAAAAATGTGGTTTCACCTGAGCCCTAAGTGAACCAGCAACTAGTGAAGAGTATAATTCATGGTTTACAATATCTAAAAAGTAGGAATAATACAGATGATCCAAATAATGTGGATCATGTTGATTAGTTTCAAAATACTAATGCACCCATTTTTAGGGGAAATTTGGAATCAGAAAGGGAAAAATCATGGTTAAATAGAATAAATAGGATATTTGATTTCTTGGGATCACTAGTAGTGCTAAAATTAAAGTTATCCACATAAATGAGGGAAGATATTACCCTTTAGGAGTGGAAGTTAGTAGTCCTAGCTGGAATAGACTAGGGTATGATGTGAAAACTATTTAATAATTAATTATACCGTCGTATGTTAAGAATTTTGTGCACAAAATATTTACTTATCTTGGGGAAAGATATCCTCTTGATAATAGAATATGCAGCTATGTTTATGAGCATAGTTTTCTTTTCACCCGAGGTGGCAGGTAGTATATCTTTGAAGGAATGTATTTTTGAATATGGGTTACGGAAGGATATTCTTTCTAAAAAATGAGATTTTTATTAAATATTACAGTGAAACAGTGAATAGAGAAACAATATATGAATGGGATAACTTGAGAACTAGAGGCTGGGGAAACTTGTTAGTACCCATGGGGAATAGTGGGAACTCTAACGTTGGGTTCAAGTGGAATAAAGAAACTTATTTATAGGGTGGGAGTATGGCTTAGAATATGATGAATGTGTCAGTGAATCTTCCTCCAATGCCTAATAATAAGATATAATGTTTTTAGTGTTGTTCTATGGGCCAACCAAGTGGGATTGTATGACACAACCATGAGCATGTCATAAATGTAAGAAGATGGGTAATCTCTAGAGATATTGTTATAATTCTCTTAGGTAGGGTGTTCATGAAACTACTTAGGGAACACAAGAATAATATACCTTACCATGTAAGGGGTAGAAAAATACCCCTCATCAGCAGAGTAATGTTAGTGACAATGATTCAAGGAACATCATGACTCCTCAATAGGGAAATAAAGGGGAGAGTGTGGCAAGTATGTAGTTGTTTAGAGTTGACAAGGTTTTGATGGATGATCAGTTGGGACGATCAAAAGTGTGAGGTATGATTCTATTAAATTCTTCCTTTATTTAAGCATTATTTGATAAGGGTGATTCACAATGTTTAATTGCCTCTCGCATTGTTATTTTGGCGGGGTTAACTGTGGAAATGATACCTTCTGTTCTAAAACATCAAACTCCACTAGGTCAAAGAGAGTGTCCAACCATTCTGTGAAGAGAATGTTGTATAGTTTTGGATGGGGTTGAATTGATGTGGGATTTATCAGTTCTTGAGATGGATTCTTATTATATAATCCTAGTAAAGGATTTTTTTTGAAGACTTTTAAGGCCCAAATCGAATGTTATTCCAGAACAGTTAGTTTCATGATGGATGATGGTGTCAAATATATTTTTATAGGGGAGAAGAATGAAAATATGGGTGGAACAAGTTTGTTTCCACCAAAATTTGGCATGATATCATATTAGTTAGTGGATTTGTCTTTGGAATCAATTATAGAGGACATGAGAAGCATTTTTATAGCAATGGATGATCAATTTCTAGATGTGTCTCTTAAAGAATTATCGGGGTTTCCACTCATGAGAGAAGTGGAGTTTATGATTGATATCCTTATGAGGAACAATCCTATATCACTTCCATCATACCATATGGAATGAACATAATTGAAGGAGATGATAGTGTAGTTATACGAATTAGAAAAAAAGGTTTTATCCGACCTATCATGCCTTTAGGGGAAGCACCAATATTGTTTGTTAAAAAGTCATATAGAACTCTGTGGCTGTGAGTTGACTATCATAGGCTTAATCAAGTTACGATAAAGAACTGATATTCAGTTACATGCATTTATGATTAGTTCTACCAGTTGAGGGGAGATCATTGGTACTCCAAGATTGAATTGGGGTTAGGATATCATTAATTTTGAGTATAGAAGGAAGATTTTATGAAAACAACCTTCATGAGTAGATATGACCGTTATGAGTATGTGGTTAAGCCATTTAGTCTAACAAATTCAGAAATGGTTTTCACGACATTAATAAATCATATATTTTAGAGAAATACAGATTATTTCACGGTGGTATATTTCTAAGATATATTGGTGTATTCCATGATAAGGGGGGAATGAGCACCACTTAGTGATAGTGGTGGGGATCTTGAGATATCGTCGATTATATTCAAAATTGTCAAAGTGTGACTTTTAGATACACGAGGTTCATTTTCAAGGACATGTTATTTCTGATAAAAGAGTTTCATTTGTTCTAGAAAAGATAAAGGGTCTTATTTCTTGGAAACCTCTGGATAACTTTTTTGAGATACAAAGTTTCCTTAGTCTAGCTAGGTATTATCAACATTGTGTTAATTATTTTTCACGATTGGACACACTGATGATATCTTTGGAAAGGAGTAATGTTCCATTTCAATGTAATGAGAAATTTTATAATTTTTAAATAGAATATAGATCACCTTAATTCATCACAACTCTTGGTTTTTCCAAAACTATGAAAAAGGTATGTCGTGTATTCTGACACATTGGGATCATGGCTAGGTTGTTTTATCCTGAAAGGGGATCATGTGGTTTCCTATGGCACATAGATGTCTAGGGTTCATGGGAAGAACATCCCAACACCTGATTTGGAGTTGGCTAAAGTGGTTCATGATTTGAAAATGTGGCATCATTATCTATTCAGTGACAAATTTATGGTGTTTACTAATAATAAGAGTTTAAAGCATATTTTCTCACAAATAGGTTTGAACATGAGGGAATAGATATGTATATAGTATATATAGATATTTTATTTTGATTTGATGCATACACCGAGTAAGGGAAATTTTGTGGAAGATACATTAAGTAGGAAATAATTTTCTCAAGTGGTGAAACATGCATCAGATTAGTGGTAGTTGAGCTCATTCATAGCTGAAATGTGGTTGGAATGCAAGGAAAAATGTTATAGAGAGGTTTTCATCCCAATATAACTGGTTTCAGACTTTGTTAGTTTTACTTAAGTGGCAAAAGTGTCTGATTATGAGTGTTTTGTGATGAGGTTGAAACAAAATGGTGGGGAGAATTTTGAGAGATGGGAACTAAATGGTAATTTTGTTTTGTGTTTTCAGAATTGGATAGTTCTACCTATGTCTTATCAAGAGGAAATTCTCAGGGCTTATCATAATTCTAGGTTGGATGTTCATTTGAGAATCCAAAAAATGTATAATGTGTTGTAATCCATTTTTTTGGGATAGTATGAAAAGTAATTTCATGGAGTTTGTTTTGAGATGTTGGACTTGTCAGCATGTCAATGTAGAGGATAAGTGGTTTGAATAAATTTTGTAATATTTACCAATTCCTGTTTGGAAGTGGGAGAAAATAGCTATGGATTTTGTTACAGGTCTTCCAAAAAAGGTCAAAAAACATGATGCTATATGGGTGAGAGTGGATAGACTCACAATGGTGGCTCATTTCATCCCTATTAGTGAATCTCATATGGTGTATGATCTATCAAAAATATATATCCATGAAGTGGTAAAGAGGCATGGTGTGCCCATTTCAATTTTATTAGATAGATATTCAAGGTCCAAATCTCATTTATGGAAATCCTTGTAGAAAGCCCTTTGGGACACAATTAAGGATGAGTATGGCATATCATCCTCATACTAGTGGGAAATTTTAGAGAACAATACAAAACATAGAAGACATGTCATAATCTTTTGTTATAGATTTTGGTGGCTTAAGGGTGGATCACATTCCATTAGAGGAGTTCTTTTATAATAATTTAAATTATACCTCGATACATATTGCTCCGTTTGAAATATTGTATGGGAATATGTGTTATTATCCACTATGTTGGGTGGAAATAGGTGAAACTTAATTGGATAGATAGATCCTTTTCTAAAAGACTACAGAAAAGATCAAGTTGGTTAGGGAGAGAATGAATACAACTCACAGTCTTCATAAATCGTATGCGGACCATCATCGTCAGCCATTATCGTTTCCAGTGGGTGATTATGTGTTCTTGAGAATTTCACTAAGATTGGGAAATCATCAGTTTAGAATGTAGGGAATTTCATTTCCAATGTATATATAGTTTTTTGATATAGTTGAATAGGTTGGATTGGTGTGTTATTAGTTTTATTTTCCACCATGGTTTAGTGTGGTGAATACTGTGTTCCATGTTTCTCAGTTGTAGAAGTATCAACCAGATCCTATCCATTTGATTTGATGGGATCATGTTGAGCTTGATACAAATTCTTCCTTATGTAACGTGCTAGTGTAGATTGTCTATATGAAATAGATTGTAAAATTATTGTCCTAGTTCGTGTTTTGGGGAAACATGTTCAGATACGAGAGGAGACATGTGAGTAGGAGAAAGACATGGTCGAGCGATGGACCGAGCTCTTACAACAACATGACGGTTCTCTACTTTATAAGGTCATAAATTCTAATTGTGGGGAGAATGTAGCGCCATCAATTTGAGGTATGTAACCCTTTTTAGTTCATTTTCACATGTTTAATTATGTTGGGTAGAGTTTGGTAGATTTCGGGAGAGTTTTGTGGCATTTTTAGAATGTTTTGGAGGTTTTTAATGGACCACAGTTTGGGCATGGTTAGGGGAAACCTTGCAACAAACCCATGTAAAAGAGAAACATGAGATAGTGGGCCTTCATATTATTTGAAAATGGTTTCTCAAACTGTGAGAGGAGTCCATACAGGATGCCCTTGAGGATAGTAGAATGCACATGGTTAGCGCATGGTTTTCCTAACTGTGCGAGCTAACCATGAATAGAAAAAATAGGGTTTTTAAATCGGGGATTGTTCAGGATTTTCCATAAACCCTCCATTCTACACCCCACTTGAGCCTCACTTGGTATTTTTGGTTCTCAAGAGTTTAAGGGATCTCCAATTCATTTTAAAAGTGTTTCAAAGGGTTTTGAAGGTGTGGTGAAGGCTATTCTCTTCTGGTAAGCCTTATCTCCTAGACCTTTATTTGGGTTTCTTAGATATAGTACTCCCTTTCTCTTGGTTTTCTAGATCTAAACAGGTTTCATATAGATCTATGATTTTAACTTCCTAAAGTGATGTTATTTAGGCTTGTTGATGTTTGAAAAAGGTATCAATGGAGGTTTCATGGTGTTTTTCACCCCCATTTGTGTGTGGTTGTGTGGTGGGCTAATTTCACCAAAATCCAATGGTATGTGGTTTCTCTATAGAATCTACTTCACTAGAAGTAGAATCCTTGTTTTGAATTAATTGGATTTTCTTTAATTAATTGGGGATTATGATGTGAAAAGATTGTTGGAAATTCAATTTGTGATGTTTCTAGTTATTTAGGGAAAATGGGGTATTGAGGTGAAACGATATTCATGTTGTATTTTGAAATATTGATTTTAGAATCAATTTCTTGATTTAATTATGGAAAAATGTTTTTTGAAAATAGTTTTCAATAAAAGGGGTTGCTTTATTGTAATATATTGTGGCATAGACACAGACCTATAGAAGTGTTTGGGGTGGAAATGGTTGTTTTCATAATATTGTGGCATTGATGTATCATACTTGTTTGTTGGTTAAGTATTTGTACATGTGATTAAGATGGATGTGAATTGGGCAGGGAGTACCACTATAAAAAGTGGATGGATAGTGGGAATAAGGGTTACCATTAAAGATATGTGGGTGGGAAGTACCACTAGATTGGATAAAGTACTAAATGGGATTGGATGGGATGTTATACCATGTTTGTTTGCCTTAATATGTGTATTTATGATAGGTGTGAGTGAAAATATGTGATGGAAAATGGTTGTTTGGATTTCCCTTATATTGTGCACATTTGGGTGGATAATGCCGTGGTAAGGTTGTGTTTGTCTTGTTTGAAACTATTTCACTTCTAAATGTCTTATATAAAATATTTTATATAAATGTGCAAATGATTCTATCCTAGTGGTGTGTGTAGGGAAGTCATTTGGGTAAAACCTACTATGTTTTTTTACTCACCCCCTACTTTGGTACATTGGTGCTTTTATAGATTTCATTTTCTAGGACATAGTTAAGAGTAAGGAATCTAATTTTTATAGTATTTCATCATGATGCTTGGGAAGTATTATGGTTCTTGTAGTAGGGATCTTGGTGTGGATCCATGGAGTGTGTCATGGTTTCCTTTGTGTCTTGTTGTTGAGTCTTCCACTTGGTACTATGATATTAGTTTTTTGTAGGTTGATGTGTTGATTATGGGATTTGTTTTATGAAAGTTTTGTTTTTTTAGCATGACATTTTTTTGGTGTACCATTGTGACATGCATCATGTAGTTGTGGTTGGTTATCCCTTGTTTGTTTTGTTCTTTTCATTAAAGGGAAAATCATTCCCCGATTTTTATTAAATCCCTAGACATTCATTTTCAGCTTTCACCACCTTGGGAACATCACTAAAGGCCAGGTAACATATCAGCACCTTCTCAAGAAAATGAGTAAGGGGATGGACGTTACAAATTGTTACCAATATTACCTATTAATTGTTTTATTATCATTCTTTACTTCTCTTAAATGGTACCCCTAACCCATGCACTTATTATATTCTGTAACTATATGCCATATCAAATTCCACATTGTGGTACCTACAACCCAAAAATGTAGTCTCAATCTCATTTATGAAATTAAATTCTCACTTAATGTTATTTTAGTATAAACCACAACATTACACTCTACAAATAACCCCACTTCATTTTCTACATTGAGGATATTATATTATATATTTTTAAATGAAATATTCATGTGATTCTTTTGTGGGAATGACAAGGTATAATATAATTACATCACCTATAATGATGCTAGAGAAGCTGAAGAGATTCATTCCACGAAGTGGAAAATAACCTATATATTGATTACGTATAATCATTATTTACAAAATAATTATTAAACTTGAAATAAGGGAGTGGGTAATTTTGGGATAAAAACAAATATCGTATTAAACATGAAGATGAAATGGATAACAAAATAATTTCAATAGAGATGATCCAACTATAGAATCTACCTAAATATTACTTTATTATATCTTTTCAAATCTAAAAAATTATAAAATTTTTATCAATCTATGTTGTTTTATTGATCATCTCAACTCCTATAATATTTTAATATACATTATACAAATTCAAATTCCTCACACTATTTACCACTTCCATCAATGTCAATAATAGGGAATCACCACTCTTAAGCATAAACCCTTCACCAAACCCTCTCATGTTTCCTGGCTCACCGTATTTCCCTACAAAAGTATTCGGTCAAATATGTGCTCTTGAAAGGTGTGAAAAAATTTATTTCAATATCTCAAAATAAATAAAGAATATACCATGATGAGATGTACTCTCACACACCCCTATATCGATTTCCAAGAAATTCCAAAAATTTAAAAATAATATAAGGAATGAAATGTATATATTTTTGAATAATTATTTTTTATCAAGGTATTGATGCTCTATATAACCTCTCTCTATTTTTGATACATCTATGGATAACTTATATGAAAACAGATAAAATAATTGAATAAAATTATGAATATATACTGAATATAAAATTCAATATTAATAAGAAAAAACAAAAAACAAAATACTAAACACCTTCTTTTTGGAGGACCACTTTCACAATGGGTAACCATATCAATTTTTACTTAGTATACACCCTTAAATTCTTTAATAACTATCAATTAGTTAACATTAGTATCAGGATACACCATTATATCTAATCCAGTTTTACTAGTCATGGGTCTTCATTTATATATGTGAGTTCATCTCTCGATTCATCATTTCATCACAGTCTATTCATGATTTTTTCCTATATTGCATATTGGATAGATTATATGGGGAATAAATGAGAAAAAAAATTCACTATTTTTGGTAGATTAGATGAATATTAATATTTCCATTTACATGATAATGAATTCCTTTACGATATCATAATTTCATCCCATGTGGTAGAAAAATCACTGGATAATACAATGAACTTTGGGTAGATCAATCATTGAGGGATAAATCAATTTGATGAAATTTATTTGGTGTTGATCTCATGAAGCACTTTAAGAGTAGATTTTATTCAGAAATTTTCTTCATTCATCATATGATAATTTGATAGGGCATATAAATTTTATGTTTATTCTTACATGATCATTTCTTAAGAAGATATAATTTAATCTCATGTATTTTGAGGAGTGATATATTGATTTTGATTTGAGGTATTTTATTTATAGGAGTGTGCATGATAGTTGGGGTAATAATTAGATGTATGCTGGATTTAATGTGATGTTCCAATTGATTCAACTACAATATTTATAAATAATCACTAAGTCAAACCCATTAATATCACACATGTAAATATGTTTTCAATTTCACAATACATAGAGATTGATTTTATTGATTAGTTAGGAACAAACCATTTAAAAAGACATTAATATCATCCATCCCTCAAAAATATCCTTTTAATATCACATATTAACATACATACTAGTATAACTGATCCATCAAATTTTTAATTTAAGGTCATGTGAGAAAGAACCATTTAAATTTATCACATTGGGTTCAATGTTTACTGTATAATTTTATAAAACACAAATAAATATTGGATTAATTGTAATTAAATCAAAAATTGCTAAATTAATTTAAACCATAGTATTAATCCTCTACAAAATTAATTTAAATTCACTTCCAAATATCAAAAAATAAATTAATGACACATAATTAAAGAAAATATAGTTGAATATATCTATATGAAAATTAAATAAAATTAATAACATATGAATTTCATTACTATGAGAATCTTAATAAATTTAACTCATAATTAATAAAAAAAATATTTCAAGAAAAAAAAATACCCCACAATAAATTAAAACATAAAATATGAAAAATGGATAAATTCATCCACATTTTAAAATTATATTGCTTCTACTATTAGATAATATTTCTACCCCATGTACTTTTACTCAATAATTTTACCTTTAAGACTGACCCATTCAATAAATGGCCTAAGTCAAATAGAAATTTTCCATCTTCACTATATGAGAAATTAAAATATTTGTTTAGTAAAAAAAAATTGTATTTGATATACCATATTATTTATAAGACCTCATTTACTATACTACTCTAATGGACATTTAAACGGTTATTCTATGTTTAAGGGGGGTTATAATTTTTTCTTGGAAAAAATATATATATATTGAGATTTAATAAATCAATAGAGAAATATTCATATAAAACATTATCCATCATAATGATAATAATTATAATATCTCTTATTTACTGTTATAAAACAATCCCCACTCTCAATTTCTCATTGTTCATTTTGTAGTGCATAAATTCATTCTAATAGGTAGTGATAAACTCATTCTCTTTTCTCCAATGGTATGTGTTTATTATTTTTTTAAATTTTGTTTGTAATGAATTTATTTCCTAGTAGATAATTTTTTCCTTCACAATAAGATTTAAATATTAATGAAATATGATATTCATGATTATGAATAGACTTCCTAGAAATGGATATACAATCACTACGTATTCAACCCAAAAAAATGAACTTCCTCCCAAGAATCAATATGAACTCACCCAATCCCTCACACATTATTAAATTATAAAATGAAATATACGAAATATATGGGTTTTTAGATATTAAATAATTTGTTAATATGCATCAACTAAATAATAGTTATAGGATTATGAGGATTAAAATGGTAAAAATGTTAAATTGGATAATAAAATGGATTTTATAAGGTGTTCATGAAATTATAAATGACATCAACCATAAAAAATACATTGTGACCAATATCATCCTAAAAAATAAATCAATGATCTCATTTACTACATGAGAATTGAGACTCTCATTAAAAGGATTGTAAAAAAGTATAAGAAAAAATATGTCTAAAAATTGCTCTCAAGATATGAATTAAAAATATAGAAAACTAGTTCTTGTTAAGAGAATTAATCATGAGAATACTAAAAATTGTTTTTGTATATGAAAATAGGGTGATTAAAAAATGAAATAGCCAGCATTTAAAACCAACAACATCAACGCTACTGAAATCCTCAAAACTAGAAGTGAATTTTCACAAGATAGGAAGGCATTATAGATCAACAATCAAAATTATTTTAACCCTTAAAACGAAATTTTTTAAAAAAGTAGAGTCAAATATAAATTTGTTTATATCCCCCCTCATAGAAAAAAAATAATATATTAAAAACTATATAATTATAGTATATCATAAAATGTTTATTGGATCTAAAACACGTATTCAAGAATAATATATCTTCGTTTATTTCCCCAAATGGTTATCATAATTTTTTTATACTAATTTTTTTCCACTTGAATCATTCATAGAATGTAAAAAATGATGAATGAAATTTTTTCCAATTAATAAAAAAAGGGGAATAAGGGAAATAAGGAGACTCGGGGATCATTACATAAGTGAGTGAAGTGTCTCTAAATTCTAATAATGAAATTGTTAATGTGAATATACCCCAATTATAATTTTGGTTTGGTTTCTTTGATAGATACCACAACATATACCCTTATCCAAATGTTCATGAGTAGAAATTAGAATTGGAGTACCCTATTAAAATAATACATTACAAAAAATCCCAAGTGTTATGAATAGTAAGGAACATGTGTGATTAAAAATAAAGAGGATTACATATATTCTATAGTTCCCCACAATATTTTATGTTAATATTTTTACTATTGAAATAGTAGATTCTATATATACCTCATAATATAAACATATTTTCGTTTTACCACCTCTTCAGTGGTATTTTGTTTGGTAAAATGGGGCGGTTTCAATTATAATAAATATAAATTATAAATTTGTGAGAAATAATTAGAAAATATATTTAAATGAATTTAAAACAAGATAAATATAAATATAAAAATTCACTAATAATATTTTTTTTGTATTTTGTGCTATTTAATAATGAATAACCATTGGAAAATCCATATTTTGTGTAAATTATAAGACCATTTTCTCTTCAATGAGTTTCTAATGATCTTATTTCTCATTGTCTCGGGATATTAAAAACTCACATATATTTAAAACATCATAAATATGGGTATCAAATGGAATTTCATGAAGTGAATAAAATCACATGGGTTCGTCTAAAATATGAAATACCTTTTATAGTTTGTGATTGTGAACATGTTATTTAGCTAATTATTTATAAAGTATTCACTTTTCAGTTTACACAATTCGCAAGGCCACTGGGTATTTCTACTGTGCTCATAGGTGTTTCTTATCTCATTATTATTTTATCATTTTATTCTTCTTCTAATTCTACATCTTTGGCGTCTTCCTCATCATTCTCAATCTGAAACCATAATTTATCTATCATTACATTATTCAAATATTCATATAAATATGTAGTATTTTTATCCCATACCATTGAATCATACTCCAACCATTCTAAATATTTGGAATTTATGGAAATTTTTAATTATTTAATTTGAATTTCATAAAATTTTATAAAAATGAAATCATGAGTTTGGTCACCAACTTCCAATGCTTTATTTATCATATACATTTCCATTTAGAGTGCCTATAGAGTAATTATTGAAATATTTTAGGGATAAAAGTTTTTATCTATTTTCCCCTTAAATTTATTATTAACCAAATGACATAGTAATTCCATAAACATTTTATTATTTTTTACCTGGATCTATGTATCCTTGGAGAGTGATGGATAAATTATCTAATATTTCTTTCATCATATCCATATAACATTTTTTATATTACATTTATTATTATATATTTGGTCATTTATTATTATGAATTCTATAAACTATGATATTTATTCTTTCCCATATTATGGAATACAACAATGTGAATTTTAAATTCAAATGGGTTATTATTATATTATAATTTATACTAATATTCCTTAAAATTCACTATTGTTTCATAATTATACTATAATGAAATCTATTACAATGGTTCATTGGGAATTATTGATTTGTAAGTGTAGATTATATTGTTCATGTGTGAGTTTCTGTCATTATAAGTTATTTTTGACATATAATTGAACCTGTAATTAATTAGGGATCTATTATGGATGAATATTTATAAAATTATGATTTCCCAATTAAGATGAATTAATTAAATAAAGAATGAATGAATGATGGAAATAAATAATTTAAAAAAATATAAGAACGAAAAAAAATATTTATAAAAGTTTGGGAAATTATAAATAACAATTTGGATTTAATAAATTAACAAGTTTCTATTTCATTGTTATGAGTTCTGATAAATACATAAAAATAATCTCCCCATCATACTCTAATGGTATTGCGACATAAAATATTGATAGAGAAACATTATCTTCCAGGATAGATTCTTTTGGAAACTATAGTGCCTCTATCTATAGTTCCTGGTTAAACTGTCATTCTCTTACACATATTCATTCTCCATCCCACACATGAGAATATTTTTTACGATTACATAATATAGTTAAATGATTTGAACCCATCATTTTTTGGTCCTACCATGAATTTTTTTTATATGGAGACAATAATAAAAAATAAATGTGTTTTTTCTTTATTTTTTAAATAATGATAATTATCTAAAACAATGGTGAAAAATTGAATAATGTTCTTAGATACTTAAAAATGACTAAATATATTTGAGGATATTGTAAACCATATATGAAAAAAATGAATTTATAACTCCTTGAATAAAACAAGAGAAGATAACCTATTTTATCTATTGAAATGGATATAAACCTATATATTGATCCTAAAGAACATGATATTATTATTTGTAGATGAAATAAATAACTAAAAATGATATAGAGGGGATGTTTGTGAAGTTAAAATAAATAATAAGACATAAAAAGGAAAATGAAATCCAAAGTAAGTTGTGAGAAATTAATAAAACCTAGAATCTTAAAAATATTCATTGATTATAATTTTCAAAATCATTATATTTATTACTTTCTGATCAATATGAAATGTTTTCATGATAATCCATGATACTATAATTGGTTAACACTATTTATACTTATAAACTTGTAAAATATTTCATTCCCCTACATCCAGGGTCTGAGAGAGGCTAAAACCTTTCATTAGTGAGGAAAATTAAATAAATCATAACTATTTAGCCTCTAGGACCAAATTCCACATCTAGGCATATGATAGTCTATGTACATAACAAAAGGGAAGAGAAATTTATCTTCATAAGAATTAATAATAAATGATTACACCAAGATGGTGGTTACTATCCCCACCTAAAACTTTATTTCCCTTGAACTACTAGAATTATGAATGGAATTGATGGAATGATGTTTCCAGATTCTGGAACCAATTGGCTTCAACCGAGGGGTGATCCAATGAATATCCTCACACCATTGGTGATATAATGTGATACACCTAGTATGAAAATAAAAAATGTGCGATATAGAATGAATTAACAAAGAATGAATTTTATTTAATTGTAATTATATTAATATTAAACCCAAAATATGAAATATAAAGCATCTCCTAAATGGGTAATGCCTTACTTAGTTTGTATCCCCTTAATTTTATAAAATCTCCACCCCCATACCTTTTTCACTCACCCTCATGTTATGGATATTAGTGTGTTGGTCCCCCATTTGATCACTTTAGAATTTACCAGTTGAGTGTTATGATTTATCCATTTGGTGTCTTATCTCAGTTCTTCAATACATTACAATCCCACCAGGATCACTATCTTCATTGACTGTTCGATGGATTTCTTTTAGAATCCCCATATTAGTATTTACCAATTTAGGATATACTTTATGGATATAAATTTTTTATCTAGATGATAGAGATTTTATTTTTTAATGTATAATTTAATCCATCATGAAATAAAAATCGTGGTTTAATTTGAAAAAAGATATATTGGTCTATCTTTTAGGGTGACTAACAACTTATGGTATTAAATTAGTGTTTATATTAATTTGAGAATATAAATGAGATGTTAATCATAGGTGAAAAACTATTCTGGAATTTTAGTCTATCATGAGTGGAAATACCTTGAAAAAACCTTATGTATCATGTTTAGATGCCTATTTATTCATACATTATAGTTAATTTTAATCTAATAGATTAAATTAAGTTTTCATTCATTCATATATGATCTTAACTTATTTTAATATGTATCGATATCATGCATCCTATGGAGTGGTGAAATTAATCTAAAAGGATGTATTTTAATCAGATATGCTTGTCATGGTTATAATATTAATATGAAATTAAGAGGACTTATATAAATTATTCACCTGTTCAAGAAAGATAATTCATATATTAGATCACAACCGTGGAAAATAATCTCATTAAATGACATCATCATTTGGTGTCACCTTATATAGGGACTTATTTTTTAGTTTAATCACACATCACCACATTTAATTACATTAATGTAACATTTTGTTACTATTTTTAGGTACTCCATTACCCCTCATTGGATCGTTATTTGGTAATAAAAAATTTAATAGTTCTTAGGGTGAACATTTGGAGGTTTTTTAAAATTTTGGGATGTGCAATGTTCGCACACAGTTTTCCCAAACTGTGATCCCACCCAAGGTAAACCTTGCACAACTATGTAGTGGGGGGTTTTCATTATAAGAACATAGTTTAAAAAATTGTATGATCATCTAGGAGAAACCATGAAAGCAATTATTGTGGTTTATGATTAGGGAAAATGGGTTTTTAAACCGTGTTTTCCATCTATAAAAATCTACATGAGGAAATTTTTAATTCTGAAAATTTATTTTAAAATCCAAAAAACCCCAGTGTAATTTATCAAAAATCCCATTCAACCTAACTTGAATTTTTTTCCTTACAGTCTACTTATAGGTGATTTTCACTCTAACAAACCCTTTTTTAAGAAAATTGGAGATATGAAAATTTCATTCAATATCTCCTAGATAAGAGTTCTTCCCTCACACTATCTCTCCATCCCTCCCTTATATCATACTTATGTTTTCTTAGATCATCCCATTATATAGGGGTCTAAATTCCTTATATTTGTTTCTTTTATCTAGGTTTTATTGTTGGATCTTCACTACCGATGTTATTCATTATGGTTCCCCATTATAAGTGTTGTGTTATGTGACCCTGTGATCTATGATAGTTGGTTATATCTAAGTTCCACTGATTTATTAAACCTTGAATTTATTGATTTAAATCAAATTGAATTCAATTTTATTTTTAAAACATAAATTTATGCAAATTGGCATTTCAATTAAAATGTTGTATATTTTTTAGAAAACCCATGAATTGGGGTGTGATTTGGATTTGATGAAATTTATGGAATTGTGTAATTGATTTGGAAGTAATTGATTTGAAATTTATATTTGTGAAAAAATGGTTTCAATTGTTTTTTCTTAAGAACCCCAGATTTATTTTATCCTAAAAATGCATGAATAGATTAAAAACACACATTTAGTTTCCAAAGAAAAATGGAATATTAAAATGGTAAATTTTGAAATTATATTTTGAGTAGTTTTGAAATTACATTACTATTATTGATAATTGTTGGAGAATATTAAATACTAGGTAATAAGTCAGGTATTTGGTAAAAACACAGTTGGTTTGAATCTTTACAACACTAAAAAAACATAGTGCATGAGATCTTATCCAAAAAGGGATGTTGATTAATCATCATTGACCAGTTTCTGAAGAAAATGTGGTAAAATATTTCCATGATCACCTGTACGAGTGTGGAAGGATCCTATAACATTAAACAACTATACCTCTTAGTAGATGACCATGCTTTTGGTTAGTGAATTACTTTGATTTAAGTATATTTCATTTTTAGTAAATATTTATTAGAGTTTTTTTTAAATTTAAATAAAATATTATATAAAAAATGTTTAATAATCCATTGTTTTTAATGATTCTATAAATTGAAATGAAAATCATTGGTTGTTTTAAATTTTCTCTTGTTCTTCTATGCCAAATTTATTTAAAATTAAAGTCATTATTTGGGTAATTATTGTTTAATATTATTATGGAACACTTGGTCAGTCCCTATGGGGAGTTTATCTCACACCCTATATTTCCCTTCATGGTTTTTTATATTTCCTCCTCCTAAGTTCGATCAAGGGGAATGATCCACATGATAGTGGTTCTTGTTATTGATCATCCAGTCTGGTAGTGATGTCTGCATTGGGACATGAGTGGATTTATGTTATTTATAATACATTGTTTTTGTAAGTTAGGTTTATATACCTTTTTGAATTCTTTTACATTTATCCCTATATTTTTTTTCTTTTTAATATATAAAATCACAACTTTTCCATCCTCTATTTATGTTGTAAAACTATTCTCACATTTATCATGTATTATTCCAGGTGATCGTCTCCAACCCATGGGAATCATGAATTTCCTTTGGACCATGTCAAGATTGGATAAGTTTTTAGGGTACTAGGGTATCTAGGATGGTTCATGAAAAAAGTTGTATTAGAGGTGAAATTTTAGCATCATTCAATGATGTCAGTATGTAGTCGGTTAATATTTTTGGGACATTGGAGGTAGTTAAGAGTGAGTTACCAGCCAACTCTCATATCTATTTTACTTCACATAGTTTTATGGGATCATAAGTGAAAAAAAAAATATTTTGGTGTGATTGGAGGCATCATGTACTATGGGGTTCCAAAAATAGGCCTCCAGAACGAAGCTTATTCACATTATAGAAGAGTCTCCAAAAGAAGCAGATACATGTGAAACAATAATGTGAGGAACAATCACTATTTTCACATCATTAATGACTTATTTATTTGATACTAGTGAATATCATTCCTTTTTTATCAATCTATATTGTAAATCTTATAAATCTTAATATATGGATCTTATCACATCTATTGGATAATACTACACCACTTAGAATGAAGATTCAATATGACCTTTTTGTCCTACTTATGCTTTATCATTATCATATATCAAGATTACATATGATTTTCTGGTTCATGAAATGAAACCTCATAATTTCATATTCAGGATAGATTGGAACATTGATAATAAATCCAAAATTTATTTCTCTCTTTGACCGGTCTCCTATACTATACCTGATGGGGTGTGCCATATCATTAAATGATAACTGGACCCGAGGTTGAGTATATTTTTCCTTCTTATCTAGAACTAGGGAATTTAATATATATATTTTACTTTGGATCTGGAGTGGGAATACTTTTTCAGTGATCTCCCTCCAATTTTCCTCTTGTTTCTAATTGTTTTTCTTTTTGAATTCTATAATTTTACACTGGTAATGGTATAAGAGTTTTCTATTGATTTATTTTTGGGTACTAAGAAGGTATTTATTCCTTATTACAACATGGAACCCACTGAAATGAAATAGTTGAAGACTCAAATGGATGATCTTTTAGATAAAATATTCAAACACCCAATTGTGTAACCCTTGGTGGAACCTATTCTCTTCTCTAAGAAAGTTGATAGAACATTTTCCATTGAATTTATTACCATAAAATCGATCAAGAGATGTTAAAGAGGAAATATTTTTTTTCATAGATTGATAACCTGTTTGGCCAACTCAATGCTCTGATGTATTTTTCAATGATTTATATTCAATATGATTATCATCAATTAAGAATAAAAGAATATAACATTCTGAAACCCACATTTCGGAGTAGGTATGACAATTATGAGTACCTTTTAATTCCATTTGGTCTAACCATTTATCCATCAGCCTTTATGTATTTGATGAAAAGGGACTTCTAAGAGTGTTCAGATACATTTTTGGTTGTTTTTTGGGATGGCATCCTTGTTTAGTATATATCCGTCAAGGATCATGTGAGTCAAATGAGAGCGGTTGTGGAAGTGTTTTGAAATCACAAAATTTATACCAAGAAATAAAAATATGATTTATGGATCAAGAAGTGAATTTATTGGGAAACCTTGTGTTAGAACATGGTGTATCATTTAATCATTCATGGTGAAACCTATTATAATATGGGATACATTGCATACTACTTTCATGATTTGAAGCTTCATTGGTTTTGGTGTATATTATCACTGGTTTTTTAAAGGTCATCACAACGTTGACTTCCCTAATGACTTGAGTAAATAGAAAATGAATGAAGTATCATTGGGATAATTATGGTGACATTTATTTTGTTGAACCAAAAATTCATTTAACTATTTCACCAGTGTGGACTTTTATAAAAAAAGGGATAGTCTATGTGGCACATGAGCCTCAACCCAGTTGGTGAGGTATCTTTAAGTGCATCCACAAGACCCAGAATCAAAACAAGGTAGAGGCATATTTCTGAGTACTATAGCAGTACTATAACAAGCACTGTAGTAGCACTGTACACTGCATTTTCCCTAGATAGACTACAAAAGAGAATCCCCAAGAGAGGATTCGGAGTAGGTGCACTCACCAGAGCATAGCCAAATGGATTTTTCAGAATGAGAGGGTATGGATATGCCATCGGGACCAACATGTTCATTCACGGGAATCCTATCCAGACGGTCATGCGAAGGTGGAGAGATACTATCATGATACAAATGCTGGGGAGGTGTAGTTCCTTATAGATAGTCTGGTTGAATTCCCAAAGGCCTTTGGGTCATGTAATGTCCTAAGCCTATGGGCCATGTATACTATGAGCCTACGGGCTTTATGAGGGTTCCCCCTCATCCCTTTAAAGAGGGGTTATCAAAAATCAAGAAAAATGAAGGCCTTCGGGCCATTCGGGAAAGGGATTGTCTATGTGGCCTTTTATGATTCAATGGGTTCAGGTTTTGTATTTATTATTATGCAGTGTGACAATGTCTTGAAATATTGATTTTGATGACTTGGACCACATGAGGAAAAATTATTGATCAATAAACCTGAACTCACAATTGTGATACATGCACTTAAGAGTCAGAAACATTAAATTTTGGATACATGTTTATTGTGTTTCCAAATGAAAAATTATTGACTTGTATCTTCACTCAAAAATATTTTAATCTCTATTAGAGGCACCAGTGAGAGTACATAATGGCCTTTTATTTTGACATCACATACACACCATGGAAATTGAATGTCATTGAAGATTCTCTATACAAGAAACAATTAAATCAGTCTACAAATGAATCACCAGAGGAGTGGAATCTGATAGATCTCATTACATTGATGAATATACATGTCTAGGAATCAGGGGCTGAGGTTTTTTTGGAAACTATTTAGATTATCTCTTTTTATATAGAGGTGATTCTTTAGATATTGTATCTTGATGATGAGTTACATAGAATTATTTATTCTCAATATGGTGGGGAGAAAGTTTCTAAGTTATCATTCTCCACGAAGGGTATTATATGTTACCATATGTGTGTTTTTTGCTGTTAGCTATGAGAAATGTAATGATGGAGGATTTCCAAATTTCCCAATGGTATGTGAAACCAAATACTAAAAAGATGTTCTATTATATTCAACATCGATCCTGGTGTCCAAGTATGAGATATGGAATTTTTAATTTTTCTTCTTGTTGTTATAAATTCCAAAAGTTTAAGGTCGAGCACTATAGACCATCTGGTTTGATTCATCCACTTTCAGTTCCCACTTGTAAGTGTGACTATATCTCAAAGTATTTTTTGTTTGAGTTTCCACATACATAGAAATAAAATAATTTGTTTTGGGTTGTGATTGATCAATCAACAAAATTTTCTCACTTTTTACCCTTTCACAATTCATACAATGTTGAGGATTTGGTAAATCTATATATTATATAGATTTTTAGTTTTTATGTTGTTCCATATGCTACAGTCTTTGATAGGGATACCTAGTTTAATTATAGCCTTTTTAAAGGCCTTCCAGAGGCACTAGGATCTCAGGTTTCTCTATGTATTGAAAACCATCCACAGTCAGATTTCTAGACTGGGAGAGATATACAATTTCTTGAGGATATTCTCCATGCTTTCCTCCTAGATATTTGTGGAGTTTGGGATGATTATTTGGGACAGGGTGAGTTTTCTTATACCAATAGTTACATTTCATGATCAAAATGGATCCTTTTGTGCCTTTTATGGATGACCTTGTAAATATATGTTGTATTGGTATAAGATCGATGAATATTCCTTGGCTAGAACATGGTTGGTTGAAGAGATGACATAAAATATTTAGTTGATTTGTTAATGAATGTTGACGGAACATATCATGTATAAATCTTATTTTGAGCATCTCAAAATACAATTGTTTTTTTAATCAGTGACTCGGTGTTATTGAACGTGTCACCTAATTTGGTTTATCTATGGCTTGGGAGGTAAGGGAAGATTTCTCCTTAATTTGGTGGACATTTTGAGGTTGTTCGGGATGTTTGGAAAGTTTATTTCCTAATATAAATTCCTCGCCAACTATCATAGACATATAATATATTACATGTAGTATAGATATCAATGTATCTTTCTGATCCATATCATGTTCTATGATGGATTCATCTCAATGTTGACCTTTCCATTTCTGTAACATAATATATGGTTAGGATATTTGATTATGAAACCAAGGTACTTCATTAGTGGATGATACCTTTGGTTCATGTGTTATAGTGGAATGGTTCTAATATTAATGATACGTGGAGAGACATGGACTGATGAGAGAGAAGTGTCTGCATCTTTTTGACATAGAAGATTTTTAATAAGCTTACTGGGGATGGAAGGTTTCTATAATGGGGAGATTCTAACATCCGAATTCTATTTTCGGGTACTCATTAAACAATATTTTTGTCATTTTTAACATTGGTCTCATTATTAGTTGTTTCACGTAATCTTCTGGATGTTTTTGGGATATGCCCGATTGGTTCACTATTATCCCAAATCATGGGCCCAACCATGGTAGACAGTGAAAACTATGGTTGTGATAGTTTTCATGGTTGGTGACTAGTTTAAATAACATTGAACTCAGCTATGATAAACCATGAAAAACTATATAATAAGTGTTTTCAAAGTTGGCGCATTGTTTAACAAACTATTTGACACCTTATAGGGGCACACAGTTATGGCATAATATTTGGGAAACCATGCAACCCCCTCTAGGAAACCGAGCATGTGGAAATTATTAATGATGAAAATTTGTTTTTAAAACCAAAAACCCATGTTTAATATCCCAATGATCCCATTCCACCATAATTTGATTTCTTCTCCCCTGGAGGCTCCCTAGAGAAAATTGTGTCTCCTCTAAACCATTTCCGAAGATAATCAAGTCAAGTAGAACATCATTCGATGTCTCCCCAATAGGAGTTCTTCTCATTCTCATTCTTTCATGTTGTCTCATTCCATCCTCCATAGGGTTTATTTAACCTTATCAGTGTTTAGGGATCTAAATACTTTAATTTTGGATATTGTATTTAGGTTTGATTCATAGATCATTGTTGCTGAAATTCTTTGTTGGAGATCCCTATTATGGGTGTTGGGTTACGAAATTATATAATCAAATGTAGGTGGTTTCGTATATATTTGTAAAATTGATTAACCCTTTAATTTAAATATTTAAATTAAACTGATTTCAATTATATTATTAAAACATACTTCGATGAAAATTTATATTTGAGTAGAAATGATATGGATTTTACAGAAAACCTAAAATTGAAATGAATTATGGTGTGATTTTGATTTAAAAAAATGATGTAATTTTAATTTTTTTGGAAGGAATTTATTTTAAACAAGTAATTTATGAAAATAGCTTAAATTTTCATGATAAGAACCGTAGATTGGTTTTATCCAAAAAGGGTATGAATTGATTAAATACCCATGTTTATATTTTTAAAGAGAAATATGCATATTGAAATGGAAAAGGGGGGAATTTTATTTTGAATAGTTTTGATGTAATTTTACCTATATTGATTGTTGTTTGCAGACATGAAATACTATGTATAAATGTATTTTGATAGATAATTTACAAGAATAAGAAATCTTAATGTTGTAGATCTTATCACTTATGGTATGTTTATTAGTCCTCTTTGGCCATTTTCTAAGGGATGTGTAAAATCATTTGGCTATGATCACCCATGTGAGTATGAAAAGATCCCATCACTTGGAACTATCATACCTCTTAGTACAAAACCATGTTTGTCATTTTTAAAATTATATGATATATTTACATTCCATTAATTATAAAACTATATTACACATGCCATGTGAATTTATAAAAACTATTTTATGTTAATTTTTGTATTAATATGTTTTCTGAAAGGTTTCCATCAATTAAAATAAAAATATTGATTTTTTAAATATTCTCTTGTACTATCATGAATATTCTATTCAAAATTAAAAGAATAATTTTGTTAATTAGTGTGGAATCATATTATGTAACACTTGGTGAGACCTAACTAGTATTTTAGCTCACACACTTAATTTTTATTTTAGCATTTATAGATTTACTTCTTTCGGGTTCGAGAAAGGGGAAATCTTCAATTATAGGTGGAAGATGTTATTGAACATATGGTCTTAGGATGTTATCTTCATTGGGACTTGGGAAATATTTACTTATCCTTTCTAAAAAATTTTTGTTTTTCTTTTGGATTATATACCTATTTGGCTTGATGATCTCTTCTCCCTATGGAGTTTTTATCTTGAAAATAATTACCTGTAAAAAATTTTTCTAGTGATTATGTGGGAAGAATGTTCCCACCTTTAACTTGTACGATTCTAGGTGCTAGTCACCAACCCAAAGGGACCAAGAATAACCATCTTGCCATGTTAGAATCGGATTGGGATTTAGGGTTCTGTGATATCTAGGATAGTTAATGACATTTAATATCATAATGATGATTATAATTCCCTTTGAATCACACTTAGTAGATTATAACCATTTTTTATAATATGTGATCATCTAAAGTATTTAATTAAATCCTTGAAAATATAGAAAAATCTTACATAATGACGTGTAGTGCCATGTTTCCACATAAAATTCATGATGCAGATGAAATCAATGAATAATCTGTTTTAATCATTTCCTTAATAGATAAATAAGTCAATTAAAATTTTGATTCATTTTCTATAATAAAAACAATTTATTCCAAATGTTTAAAATTTAATTAATTATCCATATTTAATGAAATTATGGGTACTATTTTTACATGGTAAATGAAAAATAAAATTTAATCATTTTATCACTCCCCGGCAAATAATATATTGAACCCCTTGGAAATTATAATGATTTACAACCCAAAGATTATCCTTCCATGATTTAACCTAGTCCAGAATTTGAGAAAATCAATAGATTCATCCACTATTCAAAAATATCATAATTATTTTATGAGTTAATTCCACTACTCAAAGTTATTTTAATAATTCATTAATCTATTATGTCATTCTCATCCACTAAATGATCTACCTATTTTCTAAACTATCTATCATTACTCTTGTATCATTAAATATCATATTTTTACCATTCCTAATGTTTTCATGAGTTACTATAACACTATTAGGATTTTATGTTATATAATTTTAGATCATAATTAATTAATTTAAAGAGATTTTAAATTATTTTTTAAGGCTAAGGACAAGTATAATTATTATGTGAATAATATTTATTAAATATAAGGAATTTTAATCATTTATCCACAATGTATGTAATTTTTTTGTATAAAAATGTTAAAATTAATTCTTTTATATCCTCCCATGAAATAATTTCATCTCCTATTTCTCATTTTCTCCTTTGGAAATTAAAAATTATAAAATAAATAACACTAAAAAATTCATACTATTTTCACCATCCATTTTTGTGGTTTTTCCTTTTATTTTGTATTTTTTAATCCAAAATATGTTTTTCATAAAAATATTATGGGGTGAAAGAAAATATTAATAACCCTTTAGAATTAGTTTCATCTCTATTAGAGAAGAATTTGGTTATCGTGTAAAGTGTAACCCTTAGAGTAATTAGAATATGTGTTTTTTTACTATTTACATTTTTTATTATATTTTTCTTTTGTCTTAACCATATCTCTCACCTCACCATGATTATGGATAGTTAATACCTGAATAGGATAACAAAGTATGACAAAATATTTTATTATAGATAAATAGTAATATATTTCCTTGTTATTATATCAGGTTACATGGTGTATTTTTTCTTGTTTTTTTTTGTATTTTTATTGAAATTTTTATTTCTATCTATTAGTAAATATTCCCATAACTCTTTTATTATATTAAATTAAAATATACCCTTTAGAATGTTTTAATTTATTCATTTCATGTGAATATGTTAGAGAAGAGTTTCTTGGTTATTACAATCCATGAGTAGTTATGTTTCTCTTCATGGTAAGGCCAAACAAGTTAAGTTGTCATGGATTAAAACTCTTAAGAGTAGTGTGAACACTTCTAATCGATATAGTAAAATCATGGTGGGATAATGATCATAGAGTTTTGTTATGTTTTACTCTAAAAAATGGGAATAGTGGGAGATAATTTGATGATATGATTCATGTTTGACCATCGAGTGAGGTTTAAGAAGAGAAAAAAAATTATTAGGATAATGATACTAAACTTTTTTAAATCTACAAAATAAATATAAAAAATAATTGTAAAATAAAATGCATTTCACATCCCACTTTTTCAATATTCTCATAACCCATTCTCATACATCTTTTATTTATTTTTTAATATAAAAATATAAATAAATGGTTTCTAACATGGAATATTTCTAAGGAACATCAAGGGAAACCCTATCGGAGCTCCCAAATTGACAAGATCATATTCTAGGGATCAACAACTAATATTTGTAGAATTCAATATAATGGATAGGGTTGAATAAAGTTATGTCCCAATGAGCATCACACATTAACTAAAAATTCTAATTAATTAATGTTTTAACAATAAAAAAATAATGATAATATTATTATATAAAAACCAAAAAAATGGTGATGTGTATTGATGTGATTTATATAGAACTAAAATAATTAAAAATTATAAAAAAAAACAATTTTTTTGGAAATGGGAATAGATCCCAATTTTAGTAGTTGATCAACTTCATTTTCAACTGGATGGAGTCTTAAATAAATATTTTAACTCATTGAAAAACTTTTTTAATTATCTCCACAATCTATTATTTTGTTTTTTTAAATATTACCCTTATGAAACCTCTAAATACATTATCTCTACCAAAACTCTTCCATAATATATAAACAATAGAACTCAAGAATCAATGAACATCATCTCTTACATTCCTAAAATCTTTAAAAATAATTTATTTATTCAATTGAAAAGTTATTATATAATAATTAATATTGAATAGTGGGATTTGTAATTAAGAATATAGGTAATTAAATAAGACCAAGATCGTGTTTTGGAATCTGGTAACCATCATGTCCATATTTCAAACCTTCAGAACATCATAATGAGTGAATATCAATAGAAAATAAATAAAGATTAGGTTTTTGGGTATTCACTTACTCAATTTATATATGCTAATACTTATATCCTAAATCATTAGTTTGGGTGATTTCCCTGAACATATTTTTGGTATTAAAAATCTAATGAGATGGATTAATGAATCCTAGTTATTATTTTCATTTGATTTAATTAAACTATTTTACATATTAATCAATGAAATGAACATATACTACCATACATTAAAAACTTATAAACTAATTTAATTAATAAATTTTCAATAATAAAATTGAAAATATAATGAAAATGTACAAAAATTTCTTAGTTTGAATCCCTATGTCGAATTTAAGTTTTTTAATACCTCGTGTTTAGAAAAAATGTATTTATCCTTTCCTTGAATGGTGATTATAATTATCTAACAAAATCCATTACATATGTTTTACATCCATTGTTCAAAACCACATCCTTATTTATGTAAAACCTTTTCAAATTTATATATATGAAAATCCCTTCCTAGTGATGTATATCTTATAATGTGGGTGTTGGGGAATGATTTATTGGTCCTCTATAACCATGGATAAAATCTCATGTGACTTACAAAATCAAAGACTTATATACAATTTCAATTATATTATTTTCTTATAGGGAGATTCGGTGAGAATTCATTTTTTTAAGCACAAGAACAATATAAATTCATATTATTGTTCTCTCCCTTATACATAGAAGACTGTATTTATTAATCTACACATTGGGATGTTGGGATCCTGACCTATTCATCTTCAAAAACTATCTTATCAACAATTTTTTCCTTTAATTATTCTACACTATCCAAGAATATAATTTATGTTGATTCCAAAATAGTGTTTAACATATAGGGATTTAATATATAATTTTATATTAAATCTTAATATAATAAATTTATATATAAAATCCCCACTTTAAAATGATGAGCTAAAATTATATCTTTATGATTACCCTATAGTATTTTCCTAAGGTTTTAGAGAATATTTTCAATGTCATACCTTTTATCCATGATTAGTTCTTGAATATATAATATATTTGGAGTAACTTTGTCTTCATAGTTAGCTTCATCTAGAAATAATTTCCCATAGATATGATGTTCTCGGTCAAACAAACAAGTTGTATCTCTCATTTATACATCACCATGAACATGGGAAAATAAATTTTTATTTTAAAAAATTTGTATAAAATGAATAATAAATATTCAAATATCCCCACAAGAATATTGTTCACTAAGATATAATGGAAAAATATTCAATTTATTCTTGAAAAAAATTCTAGAAAATTGAATAAAAACAAATAACTGAATGCATATAATTCTTTCAATTGGTTCCTTGTTTGAATGATTTTATATATTGAAGTGAATATTAAACTTAAAATACCCTATAATTACATCGTGATAGATGAAACATGTTTTTAATTCTGGATCATTGAAAAAAAATTATTGTTAATTAAATAATAATAATATTTGATCTTGTATTATTTTGTTCAAAGTGAATGGTATGAAAAGGGCATCCAAATCATGATGAACCAAAATCTATCCAATTTGCATTATAGTTTGTCTTTTGAATCATCTAGTAATCATAATGAAATAATTCAATCCCCTCATTTTTTTATTTTTTATATATAAATTTTCAATTATTTTGGATTAAAATGTATTCATACTAATGTAATTACATCAATTTCATGTTACGACATAAAACATAATTACCTATGTAAAAATTAGTCAAAAATATAATAGAAAATATATGGTAAAAACATTAATCGAGTAGTTAAATATCAAAAATTGTCATTATTGAATGTGTTTGTGAGGGATTAATTTACGTTTGCTAATATTTCAAAAATTAAATATTAATTTTGGATCCACTTTCCTTAAAAAATACACATCTTATAATATTAAGAATTATATATGTACAAAATTTCAACACCTATCATTTATAAATTCTACCATCACCACCGAATATATCCTCACACATTATGCAAAATAATTTCACCAAATTCATCAAAAATATCCCTCAAAAAACTTTTTCCATGCCTTAATAGTAATTACCTCACCAAAAAACAAATCATAGGATACATAAGGTGTATTCTTGGAGAGGAAATCCCATGGAAGAATCAATATTCCTAACCAATGACTTTTAATATTCGATTCCTTTTCCTCCTCCAAATACATTTCATAAAATTTTATATAGTGACATATTTATTACTAATATATTAATATTAATTTATGTTGATGGTATATCAACTATCTAACATTCATACATTCATTAGAAAGTGAAAAATTCTACTCACGTTATGTGTGGACTATGACCCCCATAGATGACATGTTTCTTTTTCCATCAATGCCTTCATGGATAGCTAAAGAAAAAAATTGATGGTAAAACTTTGTTATAATAGTTATATTATGACTTATTTCAAAATTTTAACTAGATAAATAAAAAATAATGAAAATAAAAAAATAAAATAAATAATTTTTGAAAAACATCATGGATGAACATGTCATCAAACAATGACTTTTACTCCTAGTGAACAATGAAAATGTGAAAATTTGAAATTATATAATGACATTAAAACATCTCATTTCACTAATGGTTATTCAGAATGAAATGAAAACAACATCAATAATCTTAAAAAAGTCAGTCTGTCCTTGTAATTATGAATAAAACACTCTAGAGATTGTAATAAATAACAAGATATATTTATTCAGAGATAATAAATAGACATATAATAATAGTAATAATTACAATATATGTGATGAGGGTTCTCAATCAAGTATATGTTAAACTTGATTTTACTATTATGGGGATTAAACATGTGAACCAAGTGAATAAGGACTAGAGGTAAGGCTACATTTAAACCACTATTTTTTTAGTTATGAATTCTCTCTCAAAACAAAATTTTCTATAACACAAAAATATTGTAGTATAAATTTCCCATTAAAATAAAAACTAGGTTTATTACTTGTAAGAACCAAATTTTTCAATATGGTATTGATCCTTTAATTTTCTATCTAAATCTTAAATTTTTTCCTAATATGGATGCCTAATTTGATAGAAAAGGGTTTAAGAGTGTCTGGGGATTTTTCGATGCCTAGGACCCATCTTTTTAAAGAAAACAGACTCTGCGCATGGTTTAGAGTAAACCTTGTTGGATTTCCACACAATTTGGAAAACTCTGTAAATATTGTTTTTTAGATAGATCTACCTTACACGGTTGGTGCATAGTAGTGCAACCTAACCATGCGAGCAACCCTTTTTCCCAGGTACTCGTACATGGGTTGCACACAGTTTGAAAAACTGTGTAGACCAAACTGTTCAGGAAGATCCATACCACATGGTTTTTTCACGATTTGAAAACCCATGTGGACAAACCATGCACATGGTAATTTTCTGGGAAAATTTCCAGTTTTTTCATTAATAATATAATTAATCCACCCCATCCTCCCTAATCCACGTTTATGTGGGATTGACCATTTTCCCTCTCAATTTGGATATTTTTGAAGATCTAAACTAGGAATCAATAGATCTCCTTCGTCTGGCAACCAATCAAGCTTCTGTTCATCACATTGGATGCAAAATGGTAAGTACTCGAGTCCTCTTTAGCTACTCTTCTTCTCTTTCTGTATTGACATAGATATCACCATGTGAGAGTTTTTCACCTTTTCTTATATCTTCTATGATCCAAGGAAAATAAAGGGCCGATACCATAGGAGATGGATCATACAAACCTAAGGTGGGTTGTTAATAATCCATCCCTAAAGTTTGTTTTCTTTGGAATGTTTGTGTGGGGCCCACTGGTTTTGTTGGAATCCATTTCTTAAATTTACTAGCCATGATTATACATGATAGAATTTTCTAGTTATTTACATTCCAAATATGTGATTAGTTGTTAGTGGTTATACCCACAAATCAATCTTTCTCATGTTGATGGTTATTCCATATTGGGTTTTTAGTGTTTCGGAATGTTTGACCCATCGTCCAGGTGTGCCTTTGAATCACATTCCTAATGGTGAGTCCTTCTATAATAAATTAGTTTTTATTAATGGGAATTGCATAATGGTATGTACCATGTATGCTAACCCCTAGACCCACCTATGGTAAGTGTTTTAAAATGATTATTAAATGTGAAATGTGAAATGTAAAGTATACTTGGTATATATCTTTGACTTAACAAATGAGTTTGAATTAAAGTTACATGTTCGTAGAACCCCTTTCCTTGTTAATGGAAGGTATCAGAGTGAACCTCTCTAATTGAATATTCCTTAATATTTAATTATGAATTGTTTAAATGGTTGAAACACTACTTGGCCAATCCCTTCTAATGGAAGAAAATGCATGAAGAAATAAATAAATGGATTCAACTCTACTTGACCTATCCACAGTAATGGAAGGAAAGAAATGAACCAAAAAAATTATTACATGATTACAATATCAAATAAGAATGGACAGACTCGAGCTCACCTAGGATCTGAGAGAGGAATACCTTGGGTCTCTGGAACCCCATTCTGATTCAAGTATGCGGTTTGATTAGGTTGATACCAACCTAGAACCCAGTTGTTTTCTATTCCTGGGATTCCTGGTATAATACTATAGTGTCCTTTTAATTATTATAGGATACCTCAGATACACTCCTTGGATCCACTATTGACTTGTAGGTTCCATGGTGAAAGCCAATAGGGCCCGGTATTCGCATAGCCCCGTTTTACCTTGGTCGATCACCATGGACTCGGTAGGCACTGTATTGTGGAATGCCTTGGATTATGCTCCTTGGATGACACTCTTAACCTTTTTTATAAGCTCAGATACCATTGAGTTATAATTCCATGAGATTTACATTACCTTGGTTATTATCCTGGAACTCCCACATTGGATATCATTTTCAGGTGGCCTAGTTACGCCTTAGGACCTTAAGTACTTATACTATCACAAGGTGATGTCAGTACTGGTTAAGCCTCATGTAACCTATTAAAATTAAATGGTAATTCCTTAATTAATGAACTAGTTACATGTTTAGACACAATTCAGGGGATGAAGAAGGTACATGGGTATTTAGTTATATTTTATTTCTTTCTTAACTTTATATATGCATTCCAACACACTGCTATATTCTATTACACGAGCCAGATGTTATAGACACCATTGGTAGTGGCCCACTATGATTTATTTTACACCCTATTTGGGCACCGTTTGGTACCTATAGTAGATTACATGGTTGAAAGTATTGATAAAGGGAACTATACATCTTCAAATGCTTGATTGTGTGCTAATAGGATGGTTCTGGATAGCAGCTGACTGAGTAGGATCTTTAGATGCTTAGGGTAGCCTTTTTTTTCTTCAACATTGTGGAACATGTTATGCCTGTTATCTTATATCAATGTTTTATAGTTTTCTATTGATATGACATTACATTATCATTTTTTCAGTTGATACAATTATGGTTATTCTCATTTTTCTATTGCAACAGTTTTCTTCTGCTGTTTATTTATATTTATTTCATTGTTTACAATTACATTATATTCCTTCAACTGTGCTACACTCAGTTAATGAGGGAATAATATTTCCAAAGACACAACCTAGGCACTCACTATTAGTTAGCAGCCTCTGGCATTTAGGAAGATGTGTTTGAGGCCATGTGGCCCATTGGGCTTAGGGCACCCATTAAGTGGCATCTGGGTTCGGGTTGTCACATTATATTTCATTTCATTCATCATTGAACTTAAAAGATATTGTAATACTTTAAAATGAAATAAATAATTTTAAAATTTATAACGTTTCCATTTTAATGGGGAATTTAAATAGAGGTAAAAAAATTATAATATATATACATACATAAACTTAATTTTTAAAAATAATTTATTGATAAATTACAAATAGTATAGGTAAATAATTAATTAAATCCTTTTATAAATAAATACAGTCTAATAAATTTTTTATTTTTATACACTAGGGATTTTATTATATTATGGTTAAATAATTATTTTAATGGAATATAAGGATAATAAATATAAAAAAAAATATTTCAAAATAAAGATAATAACTATTAATTTTAAATTAATATATTCATTTAATCTATATAAATATATTTCTCTAATAATATAATTTTTATAAATTATATATGTAGAAATTAAAATTAAAATTTTTTTCTATTAAAAAATGAATTGGAAAAAATATTTCAAAAATTTTTAACCAAAATTATAATATTATTTAATATGGGATATTTAAATTTTATCATAAATTTTTTTATCGTGTTGTGTCTTAATTTCCACGATAATGGTAAAAGAGTGATTTTCCATTATTTAATGTCACAAATGTTGTCTAATTTTTTTCAAAATAAATTATCATGATCTATCTTAAATATAGTAAATAATTTTCTATTTAATTATATAAATAATATTTATACACTGTTGTAATTATTAATTACTATGAAATAAACAATAACATCTTATAATTAAAAATTTCATCCTCTAATAAACATAGTTTTCAATATATTTTTATTTTTCATTTAAAATATAAATTCTAAATTTTAATAATTTTATATTTTAAAATTGAAAATCATTTTATAATTATTCATAACAATATTAGTTTATAATTATCTTTTTGTATTTTTCAAAAAATATTGAATTTTTCAGACAATACTACATGATACATATTTTACTAATATCGTGAAATTTATCAAATTGTCAAAACAAAAGAACAACCTGAAATGTTAAGAATCCATTTTCAAGACGAAAAAATGTATATTATAATTAAATTTTCTATTGAAAAAATATTAATTTTAAGATAAAAATATATATTTGAAATTTTAGAAATTGAATTATATATTTCTCTCTATCCATTTTTAATGTGTTAAACATCTACTATATTTGACCTAATGGTAAAAACTTTTAGAAATTTTTTCTAATAAAATGGTTTTAAATTTTGGTATAAAATGTTTTAAATTATTTACAATATATAATTTTATTTTTAGACATAAATTTAAATTTAATTGGAAAAAATAATTGAAGAGAGTGAAACACTAATTGGTTAAAAAGATTAAAAAATTGACAAAAGGCATAAATCATGTTGAAAACATGCCTCCAAATGACTTTTTAAGGAATTTATCAACCAAAACATGTAGTTTATCTATTTTTTGTACTTTTTGGTCCACTTTCATTAAATTGTGTACGCTTAATTAAAAAACTCCTATCCTTTCACTTATAAAACGAGGACTTCACCACACCACTTCACCTCACAACATACCCACTTAGTTCTATAAAATCATATCACACTCATTTTCCAAATCATCTATAAACATAATATTTATTTTTATGTCCTCAAGGTACCCACTTTAACAACCTTAATCCATGATTTTGAGGATTTCTTCATTATAATAAGATAAAAATTCACAAAACACCCCATTTCGTTTCACTCTATTGTATTATTATAATTCATCCTCAATTTATATTATACCTTGTTGAAATGAAAAAATTAGTATCATTAGTATATTTATGTTTTATTATATTTATGGAATAACCATTATCTACCCTCCCCTCCACAGAATAATGAGAACAGGATTTGTGTGTTCATGCAAACAACCACCTCCATGGTGTGATGTATTTCATTTTTCAAAACCACCAAACAATGTAGATTAAATGGATATATTTAATTAATAAATATGAAAATTATTATATTATTATGAATATTAATAGGTGTGTAAATATTTATATTATTTTCATTCATTGAAAAAAGAAAACATTTTCTATGTGTAAATGCGGACTATCGTCTCTATGAATCAACTTTCTTCATTTTTCCACATCTCCCAACATGTATGGTTCTAAAATGAATTTATTGAATATATATGATATTGAGGAGAAATTTTTTTCACTAATATAGTTACTAAATGATAAGAATAAATAGTGATCATTATAAATTAATCAATCCATACGAATACATTTACCAAAACAAGCTTGTCAAGAATACCATTCTTCTAAACTATTCCTATTATTTTCATAAATTGAAGATGGTTATGTATAAATAATTTAAGAAAAATGATTTTAATTTATTTTAAAATCTTTCAAGGATAAATATTTTACCAAACAATTTATTTTGATGAGTACATTTTTAAAAAGGCATGAAGAAATAAAATTTACCAAATCCTTATAATGAAAATAAATATTAACAGTCTAATTAACTTATAATTAATAATTATAATTAATTTTTTAAAATGGTAATATATATTAATTAGTTTTTAAACTTTGGGATATGATTTTTATGTTAATAATATAGTATAATAAAGAACATTCAAGTAATTCTATATCAAAGGACTTAGTTTTCTTGTTTCACTTTTCATTTTTTGAGACATATGACATATTCACCAATTATTTTATATTGTGTGGTGTATGTAATGTCATATGTATGTTTTTATAGAACATTAACTCAATTAATTTTATTTAAAATTATGTCCCAATTATTATCAATCACTATATTTTTAGTCATTAGATAGTAATGGCATAACAAATTTTGATAACTCAAACCTCGTTTCATTGAGTGATAATTGTTATTTGTGAACATGTTTCTTAATTATCTACTTACATTACACTATAAAATTTTATTTATGTGATTATTTCACTTTAAATATTTTGAAAATAATAATTTTATTGACAAGCCTTTTCATTATAGAATTTATTTATCATAAAAGTATAACTTTGTTATAAATAATTCAAATAGTATTTTATGACAGTTTCCCTCCACATAAATTACATTTCCACCCCCCAATAACCATGATAATTCATTGTAAATTTGAATATTAATATTTTATTATAAACATAATATTTATCATTACATATATTTAATATTATGTTAGTTTCAATAACAGTATTTATAAAATGTTTAAATTATTTTTCCCTTTCCCGATCATACCTTTTCTCTTCGTCTCCAAATTTCCATTGGAATAAAATTATATCTTATTAATTATTTATTATATAATATATTTCCAAATAATTCTTTCAAAATATTAAATTTTAATTTACATATATGATATTTTTGAAAGTGACCCATAAAATCTTCCCTTTATTATGAAGATAAGAAAAGTTTTATAAATAATTACTAACATTTACCTTCAATTTTTTTTCTTTAAGGACAAACTCAAAATCTTCTATAGAGTTATATTTTAATAATAAAAAATAAAATATTTAATTATTTTTTCCTTTTTGGGGATTTATTATTTTGAATGAATAGATCTAATTTTAATATCATGTTATAAGATACCACATGAAAATTTTATATATCCAATTTTCATCCCATGGGTTTTTATGATCCAAAGGATGCTTGATATTTTATGTCACACATATATGTATAAGTGTTGATGGGTGGGGCCTATTATTACCCACCAATTAATATGATAAGTATTTTTATCACATATGATAAGTATTCACAAGAATTATTTTTTTGTGTTCTTAAGTGGCACAAATTGGTGTCTTTTAAATATGAACACATCTATACTAAATTTCTAAGACATTCATATTTTTTATATAATTCTACCATTATTTATAATTTCAATTATATAATTAAATTTTTTTTAATTAACTATAATCTTCCTTGGTTAGCATTTTGTTATCAATTATTTCTATATCTTGGTCTTTTATGATCAAAAATGTTTTATGAATTTCCCTTATGATTACATAATATTTTTAATATGATATTTCGGGATATTTATATTTTAAAAAAAATTATGGTCTGATCATTTTATTTATATAATTATTTTTCCCTTACAGAGAATTTCTGATCACTCATTACTTATTATTCTATTACATAGGTTATAAATTTGAGTATATTCAGTTAGTAGTTTAGAAAGGGATGTATATAGTAGTTTCTGCATAAAAGAATGTTCACATGTACTGAAAAATAATTTAAATATTAATCTTGACCCCAGTGACCCTAAATAATTGGTTATTAGGGTATTGGGACTATATTTGAGGTAAAATTATTAATCATGTATCATATTTTAAATTGCGTGTTTATTTATCCAGGGTTTCCATAGTTGGTATTAATGATAGTCTCTAAAGTATGTTTTTTGCACCATACCAAGAAGTGGGTGTCTAAGGAGACTCTAATGGTATCAAATAATATATATATATATATGTATGTATGTTTTTACAAAAAAACATATTAGTAAAAGTCTTAGGTGGCTCAGTTGGATTCTGATAATGTCATTGTTATTTTTTTGTTATGTTTGGTTATATATGGAGATTATTTTAAATTTTATGGGCAATAGGATGAGGGAAATATAGTTAAAACATTGGGATAATTATAAATATCTTATAACATCCTAAAATGGTAATAAAGTAGAGATTTTGTAGTTTCCTGTCAATGAAATATATGTTTTGATACAAAAAGTGGATTCTGGATATGGTATAGATGTCCATAATGGTAGTTCCCCTAAAAGGTTTGTTTTCTATTAACCTAATCTTCACTTAGTCGATGATAATGAGGCTTAACTCCAAACCTATTTTTAAAATCTCGGGAAATATTATTTTGTGATTCAAAATATCCATAAGATAAAGTAAGTGGTATTTGAATATATTTAGGGTAGAGAACTTAATATGATATAAATAATAAAGAACATAAAATACAACATTAAAATATATAAGTTATTGTACATATTTCAATTGTTATTTATTTTTTCATGTTAACATATTTCCTTTTTTTAAGATCAAAGAATTATATATTATCATCTTTTACATCCCATTATATTAGTAATAATGGAGAAAGAAGACACTAAATTTAATAATTGGAGTTATAGAAAAAAATATGAATATTATTATGAGAAACCAAAGAATATAAAATCTTATGTTGAGAATATTTTAGTTATTATCATCAAAATATCTTGATTTAGGATTAACAATTCATTATTTACAAACAACCAATTAAACACCTGAGGAAAACAGATATTTTCAAGGATTTTTATGGTGATAATGACCATGGGGGAAAGAAGAATTATTTTCTCACAATTCAAAAAATTTAGAAGAAAAAAATTGTAGAATATATCAATAGAATGGGAAAATGTTTCAATATTGAATGGTCTAGTCTTCGAGCAAGAGATTTTCAAAATGGGGTAAAGAGGGAGTTCAATATAATGGAGGATAAGGAAGTATGAACTAATAAATCAACCATAGTTTTACAAATCTAATGAAAAAAATATTCAAATTATAAAAATATCTTCAACAATATAAGGTCTAATGAGGAATACATGCAAAAAAACCTCTGGATTTTTGGAAATAATTTTAAGACTATAAAGTCATAACTATGGATAGGGGTCATGATAACTATAGAAAAATGTTATCTAATCTAATTTTTTTGCTGACTTGTTGGATTTAGTTCTATTTTTCATATGATGTTTTCTAATAGTATTAAAACGAAGCCTCAATGATTTTATTATAATATAAAACATATAATTTTATGATTATTGTATACCAGATTTATGTTTAATGGATTGTTATTGAAAAAAATATTATTGATATTTTTTAGATGAATTTGATCATATTTTGATGATGGAATTGTTATCCCCATATTATCTTCATATTATATACTATAGTAGATAAATGAAATATCATATTTTATATAATCTTATTATAATCCATTAGTACATGCCTAACTATGATCCCTATAGGAAAACCAATTCTATTATTAGAGTCACAACACCCAATCTAGATGATATTTTAGATTAGATGATATAAGAAATGTAAATATCTATATATTTTAATCATGTAGGAATATTTTTTTAGACATATCTATGTTAGTAAAGTTAATAACTTATTAGATACTATATCTTATGTCATGTACATCTTATAAACACTCTTAGCTATATTCATCATTTATTGGAACATAAAATTATGGGGATTAAATTTATTCACCAGGTGAAAAATCTTATGAACCAATAATTTATTATTTATTTACCTTAAAAATTAATTTTTTAAATTTAATTTTTTATATGACATACCAATCTAAAATTAAACTCTAATAATTTAAAAATAAATTATTAAACATATTGGTCTTAATGTAGTAGTTATGTAGACATATATAAATATAGGCCACTTTATTATGATATATATATAAATGAAAATAAATTTTATTTCTTATACTAATTAATTTATAAAAAAAATTATGAAATAGAATAATTATTAAAAGATTTTTACAAACAAAATATATTCATCGAAATTTTTTTTTTATAAGACATAAATATTATTATATTATGGGTAAATAATAATTATAATGAAATATAATGATAATATAAACAATAAAATAATTTAACATCAACCCAACAGTTAATACAATGCAATTAATATTTTTTTTTCATATAATATATTTTTCCACATTTTTTTATATAAAATAAACACCATTATATTAAAACTAATTTTTACCATTTTTAGAAAATTATTTTTACATTTTAACAATAATTTTAAAATTAGTTAATACGGGCAATTTCATTTTTATTCTTACAAATACGATACTAAGATTAATGATAACTGTAATGATAATGGTAAAGGGTTTTTTTAAAAGAATAATTTTCAAAAATGTTGTGAAATTTTTATATAATTAAATATAAATTAAAATTATTAATTAATTAGTCTAATATTTTTTTTAAAAATAAAGATATATAATATCACTCATTCAAATGGGAATTTTCTAGGAACAAATAATTATAATAGTTAATATTTTGAAAAATCATCTTGCCCATAAAATTATTATCATTATATTTTATTTTTCCATTTAAAAGTATAATTCCAAAAAATGGATTTTTAATTTGAAAAATGGAATGAAATATTTGATTTCATAAAATATAATATTTTCTTAAGTTTATTTTTATGAATTTCTCTAAAAATGTTAATTTAAAGAGGGTTAATAAAAAATAACATTTTTTCTAATATCCTGAATTTTATGAAATATTTAGAATATAGTCATGAACTAAAAAATTTAGTAAAAATTATTCTTGATTTGAAATTTAATTTATATTTAAAAAAATATTTAATAAATAGTAATTTTGATGAATTAACCTAAATTTTACACTTTATAGATTATATTATATTTTTCAATAAACTTATTTTTAATGATTATTACATTTACTATTTTAAAAATAATTTTATCACTTTAAGAATTGTATGTAAAAAATTAGATTTATATATTTTAATTAATATGTAAAAGACTGGTATTAAGTTCAATTTAGTATATAGGTATAAAAATCAACAACTAAGGTAAAAGAATAATTTCCATCATAAAATCCAAAATGGTAAAATAGTTAACATAAAGGGTAAAAGGATTAAATACTATTAAAAAAGTCCTCCAAATGAGTGGTTATGGTATTTCTTGATCAACACAATTCTCAAATCCTTTATTTTCTACTTTTGGAGACACTTTCCTTGAATTTTCCAACTCCTATCAAAAAAATAAAAAACTTATCAGTTATAAAGGGATCCCTTAATGACCCCAATTATTCTAAAACCACAATAACACTATTATTTCTATATTATTCCAAAATCCCAACCCAAAAATCCTATCCATGTTATTGAGGTTATGGTGTCCTTAATGGACCACCCCTTAATGGCCCATCCTAATTAACAAAGGATTTATTCTAAGGACTAAAGTAAAAATTCTGAAATCACCTTTTTCATTGCTATTTCTTATGTCTTATTATTATAAAAAAAATTTGATAATATTCAACTAAAATAATAAAATAATTATCATTATTATATTAATCTTTTATCATATTCACAGGAAAAACATTTCCATCCATCACCCTTAAAATGAGGAGAACATTGTTCTTGCGTATGTGAGGATTACTATCTCCATCAAGTTATGTAGTGAATTTATAATAATCAACAAAAATGGATTGTTCAAATGGATTATTATATTACTAAATATGATATTTATTTAATTACAAATATTTTTCAATAATAAATCAATTTCTTCATCTTTTTGTTATATAAAAATTAAAAACATCATCTGTGTGTTGGTACATTCTACCACCTCCATATAAAACATGTTCCATATTTTATCACCACCTTTTATTGATAGTTATGAAATGTAATTGAAAAATATATTTTATATTATGTATGAATATTTTTTCTAAAAGTTTAAAAAATTATAAATTATAAAGTAATATGCTAACATAAGTAAATTATATGAGACAACCTCATCATGAACATCATTCTCATGAACCAAATCCCTAGTTTCCATACAATAACATAAGGATTCATAAATAATTGATAAAATGTGATTTAAATGTTTTTATATTGTTTTATAATGACTAAATTGGTATTAAAAATGGGGTATTGATGATAAAATTATAAATTACGGGTAAATTTTTTGAAATTACTAGCATCTGTTAATGAAAGTAAACATTAGCTAGATAATGAGTGTATAATGTATGAATATAATTAACTAGAGAGAATTTTAATATATATAAATAATATAATTAAATAGGTGATTAAAGTGGTTATTCTTATCATATATGATATTAATTAACTTTCGTATAATTCTATAGCAAATGAAATTGATTTCTTATCTCAATTTCCGTTTTTTGATACATACACCTTATTCACCACATATATTATATTATTTGGATTATATACTACCCTATGGATGATATTACCATATATTATTCAATTATATATAGTTTTTAATATATATTATGTTATAACTTTCATGGTATTTAGATTTAGGAGACACCAATTATGAATTGATTTTGATAATTAAAACCACTTTTCACTGAGGTATAATTGTTCAACAGCAACATATTCCATATATGTTTACTTTATTCCACCATTATATTTCATTATATAATAATATCTAATTATATATAGTGATATTGAAACATTTAATTCCAAACCTTTTCTATGATGAATTTCATTCTCACGAATGTATATCATTGTTAAAAATAATTTTCACACATTTTAATGACATTTTTCCACATATCTACATTATTTAATCACATTAATTTTATCTTTTTTTATTCAGAAATATAAATATATAATAGTTATTTTTATATTATTATTTATCCTTATACATTTATATATTATTTTTAGTAGTTTTTTATGTTGGCTGATTCAAAATACATGTTTTTAAAAAATTAAAAATGTAATTCCCCGACCCCAGTTACCCAGAGTTAGTGCATTATTACATAACATTGGCATGATCAAAAAATATCAAGTCTTGAAAGACCGATTAGTTTAGTAGTCTTGGAAATACTAGATATATTCATAAGTATTACATTACATCATAAAGTAAAAAAAACTACAACCACATCTTGTCTTCATATCACCTCATACTATCCCTACAGGTCATTCATAAATTACTCCTTCACATCCTGGAATAAATAAAACATTGATATGGGTGAGCTCATATGCTCAGTAATGATAAAAATATAGCGGAAACTTTCATAGATAAGCATAAACATTTAAGGCAATGTATAACTAAAACAAAAGGTTTTTAAACATGAACTTCAGCATAATATGGAAAAGATAAAATGAAATAATGCCATTTACTTATTCACATGGATATTCTACTAGTCAAATAACCATATGAAATATTAATAACCACTTTCATAATAACAGAATTAATAATCCCAAACTATCATAACCACATAGTCAAGGCCTCGTGCCAAGACTACAAATAAGATTTTGGCAAGGCCTTGTGCCAAGATACTAGTTTGTCTCATGAGACCTACCGATGTTTCGAGGAGCTATATCGGGATCCACCCATCACATACTAAGTCCAATGCATTCCTCATATGAAATGTTTGAAACATAACATAATCATTCATAATTAAACTAGCATACTAAATGTCAATACTTTATCCACAAAACATGAATGATATAAAAATAGCACATCCACTGTCAAACATAGCTCATTCAATACAATATGGAAGATTGTATTGTAACAGATTAACCTCAATCGAGAATAATGAAGGATATTGACATAGAATAAAATAGTCATCCAAACTTTTTGAGAGAAATATCCCCCTTTTTCTTGAAAACATTGAAAAGTCACACTATTTTTCAAGAAGCCATTTAAAAATAGATTTCTGAATCAAAGTATCCCATACCACTTTGAAACTTTGAAAATGAATTTTAATTTTAAAACATTAATTTCCACATAAATAAATCCTTAAAACCATTTTTAAAACATGGACATCAATGAGAATGATTTAGAAGAATAAATATTTAAAACATTTAAATGATATTTTAGTTAGAGTTTCTAACCAAAAGAGAGAAAATTGACTACAAATAATTTAGGAAATAATTTTTTTTTAATATCACGAGAATAAAGGGATTCATGATATACTATGTCAATGTAAATTTTATACACCATATAAAAGTGATTTGGTGTAAAATAACAAAGAAGTCTCAATGGAATGTAAATTGGGATGAAATCTATTATAAAGTATGTATCCTTAGGTTAAGGATAAATAAATGACATAATTATGTGTGAAAAATATAAATACACTCAATATGATTGGATATTCAGTGTAAATAAATAAGAGGACATCCACACGTATTCTTTTAAAGACAACACCAATGAATTGAGTATTTAACTAAACAAATAGAGATTGAGTTAAAATTACTTTTATCAAGTAATATCGATAAATTGAGAAGTTATAAATGGAGTGATTATGTGTATAAAATTTATATCCACAAAAAGGGGAGTGTAAGTTATGACATAAGAAAATTAATAGTGATTCCACACATAATCTTGGAGTAAAATAATCAATGAAGTATGCTTAAAGCTTAATGAGTGGAAATTGAGATTTAAAATTCCCTTATCGATTTGGTAAATTAAAAAACATATAACCATGAAATAAGGATCATACAATGATGATTAGATATCCATAAATTAAAGTATATTACACAATGAAGACAATTATGGGTAGTACACACACCACATGCAATAAATAAGTGGTGAACAATGGAAATCTCACAGAATTAAAAGTGAGATAAGAAACCCCTTACTTTGTACATTTTCCTTTGTTGAGGGTAGGTTATCCTACTTTATAATGGTGAAATAATTTTTATTGAATTATACAAGGACAATATACATTAATATGATATCATATATGATCTTTTAACATTGTTTTGTTAATAATATCTTAGTGTTATAGTCGTTTCGGGTGTTAACTTACTCATTTTCTTTTATATGTTTTATTACATAAGTCATGTTTTTTATGGGTAGGTTGTATCTTATTCATATACAGAATGATATCAAGTCCATAAAAATTATTTTTAATCATCAAATGAGAATTATACTTGAATGTATACGATGGGGAATGAATCTCATCACGTTCATGGAGACGGTAGTCTGTACGTACGCATGAGCGATAATATCATTCTTTTGATATTAAAATAATATATAATTGGATGGTATATAATATATAAATAATAATTATCGTGTTATATTTATTATTTTAATGAATTACACATCATTATTAAACCCATTCAAATAATATTGTATTGAATAACAATTACACCACAACGTGGAGATGGTAGGTCGTACGTACGCACGTATGGTGACATGTCATTACAATGATGGATAGAATACTGATATGGTTGTACCATATTTATAATAACATCATAGTATATAGAATATACTGGAGTTATTATTTTAGAATGGAACGACAACGAAAGAAGAAGTTGAAGAAGAAAGGAACGTGAAAAAGGTGGTGAAAACATTACCTATTCTCCGGGTTCTTCCTTTTGATTTGATCAAAAGGGATCCTTAATTTGGCTTTCTAACTAAAGGAATTCCTATAGGATTAATTGAGGATAGTTTAGAGGGTATTTTGGCAGAGTTTGGCCGAACCAAAAGGTTTTGAAGGTATGAATAATTGGTTATAAGTGGTGTCCTTTTATAAGGTGGGGGAGGGGCTCTTCAAGAAAAACATAAAGTATTGATTTATAATAAATTAATATTCGATTTCTAATTTCTCCAAAGTGGATTATTCAAAGTCTAAGGAGGGTATGAGTCTAAAGGCTTTAATAAAATAGATTTTAAGCAGGTTTAGGTCACTATATTAACCTTATCATTTATATTTAACTCTTAGCTAATTAGTTTGACACTTACCAGGTCACTTTGTATTTTTATGTTATATAGTTAATAAACATACTTTATACTTCTAATAGACCCCAAAGTGGTCCATTAATGATTCAAATATCAGTATATAATTCATTTTTCTGAACCATAGATTTTTAGGAATAGAATATGAATTAATAATATAATATTTGTTTTAAAAACTCGTTTATGTCAATTTTGATACTATTTAATAATTGATTTTTTTTAAATTCATAAAAACATTATTAATTCTAATAAAATTCATTTAATTAATCCTAATATGTTATATTAACCAATAAAATTCGTGTATTTCATCAAAACTTTCAAATTATATTTATTTTAACATTTATAATACTAATTATTTGATTCATTCATTAATAAAGAAAATACTGCATCATTATTGTGTCATAAATAAATTTAATTATTCAATGTCTAAAAATTATAAATAAAATACCATTATGTAGGAAATTGTTTTATATTTCTAATTAATATTTATAGTTGAACATGTAACATATATAACACTATGTGAAAATTGTTTTTCTAAAAGATATATGCTTGTGTCATTTTTGTATTTACTTTAACTTAATTAATATAAAGTGTCCCTATCACTTACAAGTGGCTCCATGCGGTTCCAAAATCAACACAAAGATGTCCATGGTCGGAAATGTATCAAAAATTAGGGTTAGGACGCGTTTAGGGTAAATTAATATTATTATAATATTATTTTTTACCCTTATTTACTGGATTTACCCTTTAACCATGGTAAATAAAATATTTACCGAAGTAATTATGCAAAATGTTTAAAAATAAGAGTTACCTATTTACACAATTTGGACCCCCTAATTATAAATATGGAATCCATTTTTATAAATTCAAAACACATAGGTGTCATGAATTTATTTAAAATTTATTCCCGCTGTCAAAACAAAAAGCGTGTTTTTATGAAATAATAACTATCAAAAGATTGACACTTGTTTATGTCTGGTTTAAATGGGAAATTACATAAAATGACCAACATTGTATTAAATGGTAAAAATTTATTCTAAATATACTTTAAAACCATTTAAATTCATAATTTATCACTATTAATTATTTATATTAAAAAGTTGTTTGTAATTAAAATTTAGTAATTTTCACTATTCATCAAAATGTGAGAGTTATATGAAAAGTACCAAAATTTCACCCTAAGATAATTTCGAAATTAAGAATCAAAAAATAAAGTCTATTTTGAATGATAAAATTTATAAAATTTAAAAAAGTGGGTATTACTATTCATAACAGCTAGTTTGATTGGTTGTGGTGTGTTAGAACTCGAAGTTGCATACAACACACGCTACTGTATTATTCAAAGAGAAGCATATCGTGGAAGCTTGGGGTGTTACATTCTCCCCTCATTCAATAAATTGCGTCCTAGAAATTTTTAAAATTGGGCTTGGGAATATAATGTAAAGTCCAACATCAGAAAAAGAGTGAATAAAACTATCACTTTAAAAGAAAGAAAGAGAAGTACAAAGGTCACCTGAGATAACCTATACTAGGATTCCATGTAGAAAAAAATGGATATGGATGATAAACTAAGTGTCAAGTTATGATGGAGAGGGATAGATAACATGATCATGATAAAGTTAACAACATGAAAACCACAAACTTGGGATGAGATAAACGGTCATTAGTTTCCCAGTAGGAAATGTAAAAGGACAACATTTTTTTTGTTTTAAGTTACACTACATAAAGATGAGGAATTCATTTTTGAGATTGACTAAGAACATAAAGGGATATACTTAATTTTTATGTAGAGTTTCATTCTTTAATAAATTTCTACTACTAACTCATTTTTAAACGATGAGTATTCAAGAAGACTTGGTCACACTGGAAGAGCTAGAATAAACTTCTATAGAATCACATGATCCACAAAGGATAAACTATATATTTACCTTATCTTTAGAGATTAATCAAAACCAAAATGGTTAGTACAAGATCTGATGATCCCCCAAAAGGATATTCCTTTAGATAAAGAAACACTAATCTTAATTTCTAAAATTAATCCAACAATACCCCAAAGTTAAATAAATAACATTCAATAAACAATTGTCCTTAAAATACTTCAATATAATCCAAACTAATATTGAAACCCAAAACTTAGAAGAATTTTTTTAGGTAGACTTCCATGTTAAATTTTATCTCCAAATGACATCAATTACTCTTAAAGTCACATACTTAAAAGTAATTAACATAATCACATATTCTCTATTATAGGTTAATCATTTCCATAAATTACCCAAATAATAATAAATCCATAATAAAAACGTAAATAAAATTCCACCATTACTCCTCAAATGAAACCCCATAGTATTCTATTTTCCTTGGGCATATAGTGTTCCCAACAAAGCGAACATCTTCCAAAATAACATTTATCACATAATCACCAAATCATTTTCCTATACTAAGGGTATTCATTTGATAATACATAAGAATCAAAATAAACTTATTATTGATCAATAAAAAAATTTTACTAAAAATAATTAGTCATACTAACTAGGGAATTCACGTAGTCCAGTTGTAGGCGATAAATCCCAATCACACTTTGTGGGTTCAATTCCCACAACTTTTTCCGACGTGACGGGTTGTCACATGGTCTTCGTATTTTCATTTTTCAAAAACTATATTTTATAAAATTACCAAAATGAGATAAATTCCTCAAAATAACCATAACATAATTTTAACCAGAAATGTTATCTCATACCTTCCATTTTTGTCCCAAAATATAATAACTTGTAATTTCCTCAAACCCAATGATCATATAAAACCAAATGGTTATTTATAACTATATCCACAATGTAAAAGATAATACTTCCTAAAATATCATTATCACATGGAAAACTACAGGGTTACAAATACAAGAGAAAATTATTCCAACGTAATCCCATCAACAAGGAGCATTAATAATTTTAAACATTTATCTAACCATTTATTTCCACATATCTTCTTCTTTGACCAAGAAAATATCCTATAGAATAAGGAATTCACTCGGGTAATGTCCAGGTCCCCTACATTTATGGAAAATGAATGTAAATGGATTCTTGGGACCATTTTTATATTCTTCCATAGTAATCTTCATTTTTACTTGCCAATTATTAACTTTATGTCCTTCTTTCCCGCACGTAAATAATTTCTTTGTTCCGTTGAGACACTTTCCTGGGTGTCTCCTTCCACATTTCCTGCATGATGGAAATTTAAGATTCTTTTCTCCATGGTCTCCACTGTTGGAGCTCTTATCATTCATCACATTTATCTTCTTTGTTGAGTCTGGGAGTTAGATAATATATATGTTGTTGATCATATTTTTGGAAAACTGATTTGGCATGAACACGATATCTTTTACGCCTATCAACATTCCATTTTGTTGCTCATTTCCACCACTGTTCCCACCATGTACATCATTATCAAAGATACAATGACATCCTTGGACTCCAGTCGTTGTCTAAAACTATAAAGCATTGTGTGAGTAACAGTAGTCATAAAATCATTTATAGAATATCATGACACCATATTCTCAATTTGAAACACCTTAGGATTAACCAAGGTCATTTATTCTCATCTTATATTAAAATAATTCAAATTGGTTTGTAAAGAAAATGTAAATTATCCTATGCATATCCCCCAGGAGTGTCGTAACCAAGAGTGTAGCAAGGCCCATTGTCGTGCACAAGTTCCCGTTCGTGTCTAGCTCAAAGCAGTGTTTTCGGGTTTTACCCCTAGGTACATCTGTGCCAGAGCCACCTCTACCTGCTCATTTCTAGACAGGGATGTATTTCTTGGAAAACTCACAAAATATATACAATACCAAAAAATTTAGGAAGTTCTTCTATACTAATCCTCAAATTATATCTTAGGGCTATGTGATCTAATCAGAGTTTATCTAAATATAGCTTCCAAGGTTAGTACTAAACTGCCTCTAATACCAACTGTAATTCCCTGACCCCAGTTACTCAGATTTGGTGCATTATTACATAACATTGGCATGATCCCAAAATATCAAGTCTCAAAAGACCGATTAGTTTTGTAGTCATAGAAATACTAGATATATTCATAAGTCTTACACTACATCATAAAGTAATAAAAAATACAACAACATATTGTCTTCATATCCCCTCATACTATCCCTGCAGGTCATTCATAAATTACTTCTTCACATCCTAGGAAAAACAAAACATTGAAAGGGGTGAGCTCAGATGCTCAGTAATGATAACAATGTAGCAGAAACTTTCATAGATAAGCATAAACATTTAAGGAAATGTATAACTAAAACAAAAGATTTTTAAACATGAACTTCATCATAATATGGAAAAGATAAAATGAAATAATTCCAATTACTTATTCACATGGATATTATACTAGTCGAATAACTACATGCAATATCAATAACCACTTTTATAATGATGGAATGCATAATTCTAGACTATCATAACCACAAAGTAAAGGTCTCGTGCCAAGACTACAAATAAGATTTTTTCCAGGCCTTGTGCCAAGAAACTAGTTTGTCTCATGAGACCTACCGATGCATTGAGGAGCTATAGTGGGATCCACCCATTACTTACTAATTCCAATTCATTCCTTATATGAAAAGTTTGAAAAATAACATAAACATTCGTATTAAAGCTAGTATATGAAATGTCAATACTTTATCCAAAAAAACATGAATGGTATAAAAATAGCACATCCACTATCAAACATAACTCATTCAATACAATATGGAGGATTTTATTGTAACAGATTAACCTCAATCAAGAATAATGAATGATATTGATATAGACGAAAATAATCATCAAATTTTTTTGAGATAAATATCCCCCTTTTTCTTGAAAACATTTAAAAGTCACACTATTTGTCAAGAAGCCATTTAAAAATAGATTTTTGAATCAAAGTGTCCCATAACACTTTAAATCATTGAAAATGAATTTTAATTTTAAAACAATAATTTCTATATAAATAAATACTTAAAACTATTTTTAAAACATGGACATTAATGAGAATGATTTAGAAGAATAAATCATTAAAACATTTAAATGTTATTTTAGTTAGAGTTCATAGCCAAATGAGAGACACTTGAATACAAATAATTGAGGTAATCAAAACATTCTAATATCATGAGAATAAATGGATTCATGATATACTATGTTAAAGTACATTATATACACCATATAAAAGTGATTTGGTGTATAACCACAAAAAAGTCTCAATGGAATGTAAATTGGGATGAAATCTCTTATAAAGTATGTATACTTAGGTTAAGGATAAATAAATGACATAATTATGTGTGAAAAATATAAATACACTCAATATGATTGGATATTCAGTGTAAATCAATTAGAGGAAATTCACACATATTCTTGTAAAGACAACACCAATGAATTGGATGTTTAACTAATCAAATGTAGATTGAGTTAAAATTAATCTTATCAAGTTCATATCAATGACTTGAGAAATTAGTAATGGAGTGATTATGTGTATCAAGAGTATATCCAAATAATGTGTAGTGGAAATTTCGACATAAGAAAATGAATAGTGATTCCACACATAATCTTGGAGTAAAATAATCAATGAAGTATGCGTAAATCCGAATGAGTAGAAATTGAGATTTTAAATTCCAGTATCGATTTGGTAACTTAAAAAACATACACCCATGAAATAAGGATCACACATTTATGATTAGATATCCATAAATTAATGTATATTACACAATGAATACAATCATGGGTAGTCCACACACCACATGCAATAAATAAGTGGTGAACGATGGAAATCTCACAGAATTAAAAGTGAGATAAGAAACCCCTTTGAAATTTTTCCTTGGTTGAGGGTAGGTTAGCCTCCTTTATAATGGTGAAATAATTGATATTGAGTTATACAAGGATAATATACATTAATATGATATCATATATGATCTTTTAACATTGTTTTGTTAATAATATCTTTTTATTATCGTCGTATCAGGTGTTAACTTACTCATTTTCTTTTATATATTTTTTTACATAAGTCGTGTTTTTTATGGGTAGGTTGTATCTTATTCATATACATAATTGTATCAAGTCCTTAAAAATTATTTTTAATCAGCAAATTAGAATTATACTTGAATGGATACGATGGGGAATTAATCTCATCGCGTTCGTGGAGACGGTAGTCCGTACATATGCACAAGCGACAATATCATTCTTTTTATTTTAAAATAATATATAATTGGATGGTATATCATATATAAAGAATAATTATCATGTTATATTTATTATTTACATGAATTACACATCATTATTATACCCATCCAAATAATAATGTATTGAATAACAATTACACCACGACGTGGAGACGGTAGGCCGTACGTACGCACGTATGGTAACATGTCATTCAAAAGATGGATAGAATACTGAATATAGTTGTACTATATTTATAATAAAGTCACAGTATATAGAAGTTACTGGATTTATTATTTTATAATGGAACACCAAAGAAAGAATAAGTTGAAGATGAAAGGAACTTGAAAAGGGGTGGTGAAAACATTTCCTCTTCTTCGGGTTCTTCGTTTTGATTTGATCAAAAGGGATCCTTAGGTTAGCGTTTTGAATAATGGAATTCCTCTATGATTAAGGTAGGATAGTTGAGAGGGTATTTGGGCAGATTTTGTCTGAACAAAAATACTTTTAAGTTATGAAGAATTGGTTGGAAGTGGTGTCCTTTTATAAGGGGGAGGAGGGGCCCTTTAGAAAAAACTTAAAGTATTAATTAATAATAAATTCTTATTCGGTTTCTAATGGATAAAATGTGGATTATTTAAATTATAAGGTGGGGATGGGTCTAAATCAATTAATTCAATATATTTTAGATAGGTTTGAGTCACTATATTAACCTTATCATTTATATTTAACTCTAAGTTAATTAGTTTGAGACTTACCATGTCTCTTTGTATTTTTATGTTATATAGTTAATAAACTTACTATATACTTCCAGGCGACCCCCAAGTGGTTCATTAATGATACAGCTATCATTATATAAGTCCTTTTTCAGAACCTTATATTTTTAGGCATAGAATATGAATTTATAATATAATATGTTTTTTAAAAACTCATTTATGTCAATTTTTACACTATTTAATAATTGATTTTTTTAACTCATAAAAACATTATTAATTAGAATAAAATTCATATAAGTAATAATAATATGTAATATTAACCAATAAAATTCGTGGATTTCAACAAAACTTTAAAATTATATTTATTTTAACATTTATAATACTAATTATTTGATTCTTCCATTAATAAGGAAAATACTGCATCAATTTTGTGTCATAAATAAATTTAATTATTCAATGTATAAGAATTATAAATAAAATACAATTATGTAGGAAATAGTATTATATTTCTAATTAATACTTATAGTTGAACATATAGCATATATAACCCTATGTAAAAATTGTTTTTCTAAAAGATATATGCTTATGTCATTTTTGTATTTACTTTAACTTAATTAATATAAAGTGTCCCTATCACTTACGAGTGGCTCCATGGTGTCCCAAAATCGACCAAAATATTTCCATGGTCGGACATGTATAAACCAATAGAGTTAGGACACGTTTTAGGGTAAATTACAATTATTATAATATTGTTTTTTTACCATTATTTACCAGATTTACCCTTTAACCATGGCAAATAAAATATTTATCGAAGTAATTATTCAAAATGGCTAAATATAAGAATTTCCTATTTACACAATTTGGACCCCCTGATTATGAATATGGAATAAATTTTTCTAAATTCAAAACACACAAGTGGAAGAAATTAACTTAAAATTAATTCCCGCTGTCAAACAAAAAGCGTGTTTTTAAGAAATAATAACTATCAAAAGATTCACACTTGTTTGTGTCCGGTTTAAATGTGAAATTACGTCCAATGACCAAGATTGTATTAAATGATAAAAATATATTCTAAATATACATAAAAACCACTTAAATTCATAATTTATCACTATTAAATATTTATATTAAAAAGTTGTTTTTAATTAAAATTTAGTAATTTTCACTATTCATCAAAATATGAAAGTTATCCGAAAAGTACCAAAATTTCACCCTAAGATAATTTTGATATTACGAATCAAAAAATGAAGTCCATTTTAAAGTATAAAATTTATAAAATTTAAAAAAGTGGGTATTACTATTCATAATGGCTAGTTTGATTGGTTGTGGTGTGTTAGAACTCAAAGTTGCGTACAACACATTCTACTGTATTATTCAAAGAGAAACGTACCGTGGAATCTTGGGGTGTTACAAAAAATAATTTTTATTTCTTATTTATATATTATTTTACATGATTCTACTTTTCAATTATATGATATTTGTGATTATTTAATTAGCCAATATTGAAATTCTATTAAAAATATTTTTATGTATAATTTATTTAAGTTATTAAAATTATAAACTATAAAAAATCTCATAATAACTATTTTCATGACAATGTTAAAAAATTCTTAAAGTGTCTTTTAAGATTTAATTCTATATTACTATTTAATACGAAAGATCTATCTCTTGAGAGGTTATGATTTATGAATAACCATATAAATACCCCTATGAAACATTTATTATGATTGACTATGAATTTGGTGTCAACTTATTTACTTTTGATGTCTTGTTATGTGATAACATTTTGGAATGATTTGAAACTAAATATCCTTCCATGTGTGTTCATGATATGATTATTGATTGATATTTTACAATATATATATATATATATATATATGAATGTTGATTATTGGACTCTTATATCACCCTAATTTGAATTTTTTAGGGATTTATATCTTAATAAATAAAATAATTAGGAACATAAATATACTTCTTCAAATGGGTGGGGGAGATTGAGTGAATTGTTATGGTGATATATATATATTATTGTGTTTATGGACTATATTTTTGATAATATTTGTTTTATATTATGTTCCCATGATTCTTAATTATTGAGATATGATTTAATGTTATTTTATAGTCATTTTACTTCCTTGATGACCTTTCTATAGTCTTATTGTTCAATATCATGATCATTAATGATAAAAAAAATTCCATGATTATCACATATTATTTCATAATATTTACAGTAATATATATATACACTATTCATATTTCCTCATATTTTTATGATTTAATCAATATTGTTTTGATAATTTTTACCTTATAGAGTGTTTGAGATCACCCCTTACATATATTTACATTACCCAGGTTATGAATATGTGTATTAATGAAAATATTCATGGAATTATGTCTAGAGTTGTTTGATTATGGGGAAACATTCAAATATATTTTAAAATATGTTGCTTATGTTCCTAGTATTCCAATACATTAAACCTTTGGTTTTTAGTGTTCTCCATCTATATGTGAGATGAAATAATAATTCATGTAAAATAATTTTATTCTTTGGATTATTTATCTTCACTCACCAATGTTTTAATCAAGGAATATATGTAATTTATATGTTTTTAACATATGACCCATAAATGTGAGTATGAAGATCTTTAGTAGGTATAAAAGGTCATAGGTAATGTTTTGAATTTTATCACAAGACAAAGATGTGTGGTTCTAAGGAGACACAGTTTTTCTCTATATTTTTTTCATCTATAATATCTTTACATTGTATACATTTCTCATATATATATACCTAGGTTATTTTTACATTATATTTCAGGTTGATACTAGTTTTTCATGATCCCCATGCATTCTTTCATTAAATGAGGATGTTTTATGGGGACTTTCCAAAAAATTAATGATTATTGTGTGCCAATATATTAAGATTTTTCTCTTTACATGTGTTCAAAAAATGATCAATATTTATTTGGAAACTATTATGTTTTACTAATGGATTACTGTAATAGTCTATGTCCTCAACTACTATAAAGGTTCATTACCCATTTAACAAAATATAATTTGATAAGTACATTTCTGTATCAGATAATCCACATTTTCGGATGAAATCCATTAAACACAGAATATATATTTATCAAATACGTTTTCAATAAAAAATTCAAATTTCAAAAGTTTTAGTTCCCTATTATATTTGGAATCTTTTGGAAATATCTAGTGATTATGTTTTAAGATATTATCATGTAAATAATTTCTTTATCATAGGTTTTTTATATAATTATTACTTATATGTAATTTCCTTAGTTTGAACACATATTCATGTAAATGTTATTATTATATACATTGTTTTAGAATAACATAACCCTCCAACACATTGGGTAATGTTTCCATATCCAGAATTACTCAGTTTGGTGGACATATGGTTAGCCTATCAAATTATGTTATGTTGTTCTGGTAGATATCCTTGACATATGCTTATGATATATTGTTTTATATTGTTTCCACATTATTATTATCATACTTCATACGAGATGTTTTTTTAATCATTTATTCCATATGATTATATATGATATTCGCCTTTTATGATACCATTTTATGTTATTTGTCTTAGATGTTATACACAATTATAATGTTTACTCACTTATTAGACATTATAGATCATTTTTTTCTATTATTTATGTGCCCGGTTTATCCTATAGATTAATTTTTGTTCAATTAGTGTTCAAATAACATGATGAAGACTAATATAATTAGGATTTATTTTATGTTTAATTTTACAAGTTATGTGTATAATAACCCAAAGAAACTATAACTATAAATCCTTTGTTTTTATTTATAAAATTTTATATAAAAATAATATAACAAAATGAGCATTAAACTATGGATTATATAATTGGTATCAATTCATGATCTATTTACTCATGGTAGTTTAGAGGGTAATATATTCTGGAAAACCCTAGGGATAATTATTTTATATGAAAACATTGATATTTAATAAAGTTTAGAGTGTTTAATTACCAAGATATGTTATCCATGTATGGATAAAAACATGTGGACTTAGGCTCTTTAATAGCTTCTCCCCGGGTAATGAAATTTAAAAAAAAATTGTACTAACAAAATACTTACTAAGTGCAAAATTAGTGGGCCTAACTGGACAACTAGTTTGAAAATTCTAGGTGATATTCTTTGGTCAACTCATATACTCTTTAGAATCCATTTTGAATGATTGAATATATTGTTATAGAGTTTGATGGTGTAAAATATAAAAAATTAGAATAAAGAATACAATATGTTAATAAAATTGGATAACATATAATTAAACCTAGAAATTAATAAGTTAGGGTATGCATGTTTTTTATGAGTTATTCCTTATAAATTCATAGTATTCATTTTATATATGTAGTAATTTATTAATTCTCATTATTATAATTATTTTATATTACCACACTAATGTAATTTATATGAATTGTGATATCAACCAAAATTATGGGATATATAATGATATCCCAAATTAAATTCATAATATGTTTCGAGTCAAGTTAAATAAATTCATGTGGTAATTTCACAACTGTATAAATTTATGAATAATAACTTGAATCATCTGTAAATTACACCATATCAAAATAAAAACAAGATAGATGTAATTCATTTAGGAATAAAAGGCATCCCACTATTGTTAGACCATTTTATCCCTTGTTTATTAAAAAATGGATTAATTCCAATGAAATTATATTCAATGTCCTTCTATTTAATTCCCTAAGATGTTGGAATGTTTAGTTTTCTAAATTAAAATTAGGATTGATTGAAAGCTCCACACAGAATATTGAACTAGAATAAGACACAAATTATTTAATGCGAATATATTTTAATAATAATAAAACATAAATTAAATAATACTATTGTAATAAAATTGAGAGACATAAAAATTATTATAAATAAGAACTAATATTTTACAAAGGGATGTTTTCAATAAAATATATTCAATTTAAATATTTAATTTTCCTTTAAAAATAAATTTTATTATATTATTATTTCAATTAGTTATAATGAATATAATTTCTAAATTGATTATTTTAGAGTTATCATTCGTTTTATTTTTTTATATAATCTGGAATAATTTATATTATTTTAGATAGTAAAGTATATATTTTTTACAGAAATTGTATCATTTTTTACTATATCAATAAATAAGTATATCATAGAATCATATAAAAATTTTCACTAAAAAATATTTATTTATGGTGTAAGAAAATACATTTCAAAATGATAATAATAGTTTATATAAACTTTATCATACTATTTAATAAAACAAGTACTAATTTTTATAAAAAGAATCAATTTTATGTACTTTATTTTAATTTAATATAATATAGGTAAAATTCATTTTTCTATTTCAATGAAATCAATATAACATTTATATGATTATATAATAAACCATTTTATATCATATTAATCAAAACATTGATAATTATTTCATATACATAGATTTAAAACATAAAAAGTAAATTTTAATAAAAAATGGTATTTACATGGTATATTCGTAATTGTTAAATTTACTCTATCATATGCAACAAAATACTATTTAATATAAAAATTTTAATTTTTGGAATCAGTATGTCGAAATTATTTATTAACAAATATTTTATGTTTAGTGATAAAAATTAATTATGAAGGTAAATACTATTTATCATGAGAAATTCCAAACAATGAATGAATGTGTTAATAATCAGTGTAAAAAGAGTAAAATTTTAACAACTTATTTCTCATTGAGATATTGAGGTGTGGATAAATAACCTTTTATCAATTCTATTATTATCTACATTGTGGTATTATTTTGTTTTCAATAATATACACTCTTTTCATTTGATTTTTATAAATAAAAAATGTAACTATCCCCACTTTTCCAAGGGACCTCTAATAACCCCTTTAAAAATGAATACAAATTTCAGTTTCCTCATAAGAATATTTCCTTGTTCTATTCCAAAGAATTGTGTTTCACTTATATATTCTTCTAGATACCAATATTTTTCTTATGTATTACCTCTCAATGTAATACAACAATGGAAACTCAATGTTAAAAATAATATTCAACTGCATTAGAGGCTGTAATGAATTTATGAAATATGTTCCTTGTCTCAAATTTAATTTCTTTATAAATATTTCATATTTTTAAACCTGATATACTGAATATGGTTTGAAAATTTTCAAATGGATTTATTTTACCATATCCATGCAATGTTTGGGGATTTAAGATCCATTTAATTTTTTAACATTAAATGGACTTAGGTTTAAATGATATAATTTTTGAAAGGGTTTATTTGTTCCATTTTCAAATACATTTAACATGTTTGATATTATACACCATGGATTCATTTATATGCTCTTTTAACCTGAAAAATCTCATTCATGTATAATAAATATTATTAATTTCATTATATTTGAAGGATTATTACATGGTACCCCTCTTACATTCTTTGGATTTTTATTTTTGAATAATAGTTTGTATTTTAAACAAGTAATTTCTCATTCCTTGAGATATGAATATTCCTATTTACCATATATCTTATAATTTGTTAACATTATTTTATTTTGTTCTATTATATGAAATTTTCTCTTTCATCACGTGAATTAAAATTTTAACATATAATCCAATTTCAAAATTTCTTTTTCTTCATGAATTATTATATACTAATGGAAATTTTCAAAATCAAATTTAATTTATTCGAGTTAAAATTTTATTCCTTCAACAAATTTTTTTATCTTTTAAAAAATCATAAATTCTATATTTAATATGGTATTTCCTATTTTATCTTGATTGAAAAAAATTATTTTATCATAAATATTCATTCCTAATGAATTTATTTTTCATAAAAGATCAATTCCTTAGTAATAAAACATCATCTTAATTATATATAGTTTTCACCTCATTATAATGGTCATTATTCCAAATAATTAATTTCCATTTATATTTTTGAATCATAATATATATTTACTCTTGTGAACTTACTATTTACATTCTCAATTTCTAATGGAAAATCTTACTAACTCATTTTACGATGTAATTTTTTAATAAAGGTAATTCAAATATTCAATGTTTCTTCCATCCTTTCAAAATGAAAAATAATATTTACCCTCCACATTCCATGTTGACAAGATATACATATTCTTAAATATCAATTATCAGATATTATTTTCAAAAGTAAACATTTTCAAATTAAATCAATTCATCATTTTAAAAATTACATTTCAATGTGATCATATCATCATGTTTTACACCCAAGATGAAATGGTTTTGTAAAACCAAATCTTAAATTATCTCTAGTATTATCTTTACCTCTAATGGAATTGTTTCCATAAAAAATCATTAATCACCCTATAAATTTTCTTATAATGTACATTATTGTGGTGATTAAAATTTTTGTATCAACTATTTACATGCGTAATGAATTTTTTTATACCCATTAGAAATGTTTTGAAAATGATTTTCCATTCCATAGTATCATTATTATGTGGTGAATGAAACTTATTTTCATCCCAAAGATTCATATTGATTTGAAGAATGATTAAATTCATTTGGAACACTTATATAAGATGATTGATTGGTGAGGTCCTATATCACCCTCTAATGAATTTTAAAGTGTTTAATATCTACTGAGATAATGATATTGATAATTAAGTCTATTTGGGTTACATAATTTCAAAATATTGATAATAAACCTGATATGGGTTATATAAAATAAAAATATTAAACATGAAACTGATTACTATTAGATATGTTCACAATATTGTGTGCAAACATGATGAAATTTTTTTATATTCAGAATAATGTGTGTGAAAATGATTTATATTTTATATGTTCACAAGATTTCTCATGAACATGATGCATATTTTCTATATTAACACGATTGATAATGAAAAAGGAATGAAAACTCTACATTCATTGTATTGAAAAAGAACTCGATGAAATTATCATTTTCCACAATTTAATTTTTTTCATATTCTTATTTTTATTCCAAATTTTTGTGATATATGATTATTTTATGCTCAGTTGACCATGTTTACCATATCATGTTTCATTAGTCTTTTTCCATGGTATACTTTTTTTAATTTTATATTTCATTCCCAATAATAAGGACCGAAGTAAAATTTTTATTGCTAAATGTTCTTTCAATAATACATTTTCCACTTATCATGATTTATATATGATTAATATCTAAATCTTTATGATATTTTACATACCTTTACATTCTAAGAATATAGTAAAACTTCTTCATTATGTTTCATTTTCCATGTTTATACAGATGAGTATAACTTATAAAAATTCTAAAAGTGATTATATTGTTGTATGAAAATAATGAAATGCGTAAAACAATCCCAAAATATGTATCCTATATAATAGATACATATATAAAATAAACATTATATTCTTGTGATTATGTGTTTTTCTGAGACATATATTTTTTCTTTTTTAAATTATTTAAAATATATATATGTTTATTTCACATTATATCATGTTTAGTGTTTAAATAATACATTTTCATCTCCCGATCTAGGAATATGATTTTATAGATTCTCTATTGGTATTAGGGTATGTTTTAGTTAATTTTTGGTATTATTTTAGATATTATTAGATATTTATATTAGTGAAATTTAGTGAATACCTTAGTAATATGTCTAGATATTGGATAACATTATAAAAATTTAGTGAGATAAAGAGTATATGGTTCCCATTGAAATTAAATAAATATCTTGATACTATAATATGGATGTGGTTATAGAATAACATCACATTGGATAATCACCCTTCAATGGATTGCTGAATATTTACTTGATCTATACTCAATGGTTGACTAGTGGGACAAATTATGCACACCTGGCTAGTCACTCTGTAGGGATACACCTTGGTTGATCATTTATTATTTAAATACCATTATTAATGATTTATTTTCAAATTATAAATGGGGTTAGATTAATAGTAGTTACTGAGTAAATTGTTACCTAGATTGAACCATGATATTTATAGAATGATCCATGTGTGATATAGTTGAAATAAGAGTGTAAAATATTAAAATCAATATACCATTGTAGAAGGCATCATTATATTTATATTACATATTCATATGTTTATTTATTCTTATTTTATTAAATATATCAAAAACTTTTAGTTATTTTATTTTTTTGGAAACAAGATCATGAAATTGATTATGTGAAAGATTTATAACTAAAAAACTAAAAATTATATTTCGGATAAATAGTTTCTCAGTCTTACTAAAAATATTATTAGGATTATATTAGTAGGAAATATATATTTTTTCTTATGGATACCTTAACATATTAAATTGGTGAATAATAATTAAAATTATGATGACACAAATTATGTATGTTGGTAAAATTTAACACCTTGAAATTTTGAAATTCAATTTTTTATTAATTAATACAATGTTTGATGGCTTACTTAATGAAAAAACACAGAAAAAATTGATTCCTAATATATTTATTATTAATAAAATTTAATAATAATAATAATAATTAAACTTATATTAAATAAAGATATTATATTGAGTTTGAGATATATAAAAAACATGTTTACCAAAACATAATGTTTGAAAAATGAAATATATTCAATAAAATAACTTTTATTTATATATTATATTTTCTTTTAATGGATAAAATTAAAATTATTATAATTTTATTTTTTGTGAAATGATTTTAATTTTTTAATTCTATATTTTTAAATTATCTACGGATATATTTTTTGGATTTCTATGATGTAATTGAGATGTAGGTGAATGATGAAACCTAACATTTTTACTAATATCATAGTTTTTTACTATATTAATATGTATGTAAAAATAAGATACTTTTAATGATAATTTAATGTGGAAGATTTATTTATGGTATTAAACAATAGTTTTTAAATATTATTATAGATTTAAAAAACCAATGTCTAAAATTTTATTAAAGAAATTAGTTTTTCTAAAAAAATACTCTGTTAAAATCTTTTACTTTGGTTAAATATTATTTTTGAAAAAATGTGGTTATAGATTTCATTATAAAAAAAGATAAATTTTATTTTTATAATAAAGCCACTTATATCATGAAAATTAATAACATTAATAATTTTACCTGACACAAAAAATTTATTCTTAAAAATACATATTTTATAAAAATAAGTCTTTCATGTAACATGAGGTATGGTAAAAACTAATCATTCATTAAAAAAATTAATTGATAATATGTATTTCATTTTTGGAATTTGTGGGTCCTGATTAATTAATTAGGACTATTTTTAATGAAAAAATAACTAGGGTAAACACATTTTACCACGATAAAAGCCAGAAAGTCATAAAAGGGGTTAACCAAAATATTAAAATGCCTCACATGATAAAAATTATTATAATGTAGACTCTTAGATGATGATAGACACAAAATAATCTACAATCTATTATTTTCATACTCCAAGCCTTTTTGAATTTTGAATCATTTTATCTTTTAATATTAAGATGGAAATTTTTTTAATATGTCTATCTATAAACATATAAAATATCCCCTCACCTCCCCTTCACGTACAATAATAAAATTCATGATATTACGTTAAAACTACTCCATCCTTACATCTCATAATATCCTATTTAAATTTCTTTAGTTTTCTAAAACAATATTTGTTCTCATTTCCTCCCTTTCCATATTACGAACCTTCCAGAGTAATCGAGAAACTTGATAACCGAACTGAACTAACATGGCATGAATGGAATTCTCAATCCCAACAGGTTGGTGACTAAAAACTGGAATCATATAAAATGAAATTGGGAATGAATTTTGCATAAAAATTGAAAAATAAATATAAAAAATTTAGTATTCATACCAGAAAAATACACTAGGATAAGTGTACCATAAGTCAAATGGGAATAAAAATCCCATTGTACTATAGTAGTGAACTAAAAAATAGGATAAAAACCCATGTACCAAATAAAACTACTCTCTAATAATAAGGATCAATACTTAATGAAACTTCCAAGTGGCTCCTTACCCTTTCTCAAACATGTAAGATGATAATCTACAAAAACCAGAAGGCACAGGTAGGGTATGACCACAATTCCAAGTAGGGTCTCACCAAGGATTCTATAATAAGGTGACAAAATTTAATTAACCAAATAAATCATTAAATATTTAAATAAATCAACATGTCATTTTGAATAATATTTAATAAAATCATGATTTACATTTCTAATTATGGAAAATTTTTTAACAAATGTCTTGATAAAATGTTTGTATAAAATTTGTTTATAAAATTTTATAAGCCATGGTTAACAATTTACAAACATTGTCATATATACATTTAAAATAAAAACAACAAGAAACATGGTCATCTTCCAAGAGGTATGATAGTTCCATGTTATGGGATCCTCACACACTCATGTGATAAAAATTACAATGTGTACACACATCCCTTTACACTGGACATAGATGACTCATCAAAATCCCACTAAAGAATACGCTATTCTAATAATGTTTTTGTTATAGTTATAATGCACCAGTATATTTCTAGGAAAATTCCAAACTAATATGTTTGTCCCAATAACTCACTAAATACCTAGTCATTAATGATATCTAATAGAAATAAATAATGGGAAATTAATTTTATGACTTCTTAAAACACAATTCAACCCATTATCCATTTAAATTATGCCTATTACCCATTTAAAATCCAAAACATGTTTTAATAAAATCATTCATTTTCCAAGAAAAAACCAACGGATTTCTATCAAATTCATTTCAATCCAATTTTCTCAATTACCAATTTGAAATCAACTTCATCAAATCAATTTCATAATTTCAATTCAATAGTTTAAATTTCACAAAATTCCATTACATTCACAATTACAACCATATTAAGTGGAATGTAGGGGTTTTCCGAATTTAATGAAAAATTTCATTTCAAATCCCCATGTCGATATATTTTTATTTTTAATAAACCAATAGAATAATATTTAATTTATATCAAGTAAATATATTTCAATCAAAAAATATATTTTAAATCAATAAATATAGGATTATTTAAAAATTTCCACAATAAGGGAACCACTTATGTTGGGATCACATGACCTCAAAACACCAAGCTCTATGTGGGGAAATCAAAAAAATATCATCAGCAATAAAGAATCAATAATCATACATATATTCAAGATATAAATCAGAGGTTATTACATTACTCAACAACATAGAAATCTATAAAACCCTAGGGAGAAAAGAGGAAAGATTGGGAGAAAGAAAACATAAAGAGGTAACTAAAGAGGATAATATTGAAAATCATTCTCCATATTCAATTCCCTTATAGAAGGGTGTTATGGGGAAAAATCACCCCTTGGGAGATCTCCTATATGAAGAAACACATATAGGTCTAATTAGTTCGATCAATTAATTTAAATTAGGGTATCAGAACATATAAAATATATATTATTAAACAATCTTGTAGGCATAGATATTTGGGAAAGGCTAAATGGTTAAACAAACCATGTGCCCTATCAATTCTTTTTGGAAAGGTGAAATTTTTTTACTAGGTGTTTACCCAGTTTTCGAAACCATGTTCCATCTATGAAAAACCCCACGGTTAGGGTTTTCACGGTTTCCCCTCAGAGGGTACACAGTTTGGGAAAATCATTCTCCAACCGGGCATAGCCCAAAAACATTCAAAATTTCAAAAATATTCACATGAATAATCGCTAAATAAATCCCAATGAAGGAATAATCAATATTGGGGGATAGGAATACATGAAAATAGTAACATGATGATTCAACCACCTCACCATAAGAAACATTTTACCCCCAAAAATCCTGTTAAGAAGCTTCGCTCGTAAAAAGGTGAGGGAAATGTTATCTCATCAGTGCCTCACATACCCATGACTCATGAGAATCAGAACCATGATGCCATATAACAAGAAAAAAAGGTATCATCATCCCCCAAAGAAGCTCCGATTCAAGGTCAACTATCTTGAATATATGTTAAATCATAGATAAATGAGTTCCAACTTCAAGATCACTGCATATCAAAATATGCGATGAACCAGATAGATACTTCCATAGTTGATATACATATAACACATTATGTATCAACGTTAGCTATCGTGGATGTGAAATAGGGTAATAAGCTTTCACCACCTTCTCAACAACATCAAAATAGCCTACAGGTCATGGAGAATGTTTCCCTTTCCTCCCAATCCATTTATGACCTAACTAACAAGAATAATTCAAGAACACCAGATAACCAATTGATTATTTCAATGGTCTATTCCAATGGTCTATATATTCCTTATACCGGTTCTATTACTTAAAAATTCTATGGTGAATCATGTGAATATTTTTTATAGTCTATTGAATAATTCTCAGTCCATCCAAGGGACATCCACAAATATCAGATCAACACAATATAGATATACAAGGAGAGTTGTAAAAGGATTGAAAAGGATCCATTTTTATTGCATACTAGTAAATATTATTATATTCAAAATCAACCATCCCAATATGACAACATGAAACTACACTAATTTATTTAAAACAAGTGGGGACCTTATCCTCAGGAATCTTTATAGCTTTTTCTATCTGTCCATATGACTATGGATGTTATGTAGAGCTAAAACATGCCAAATATCACAATTCCTCCCAAAGCCTCTCCAAAAGCGATAAGTGAATTGAATATCCCCATCAGAGAATATAGTAGATGTGAGTCCATGAAAACATACAATATCATTCACATAAATTCATCAAAACTATGTAGCATTTTTTGTATCAAGAATTGGTAAAAAGTGAGCCAATTGTTTCCCAATCAATCACAACCCATATCGAATTCTACTTTATTTGGGTATATGGAAACCCAACCACAATGTCTATAGATATCTCATAACACATCAAATTATTCACTGAGGCTTTCTAGAGCTTGGCCTTAACTAGCTGGAATGTATAACAATGAGAGAAAAATTTATAAATGTCTCATGACATAACTGGATGCCGAATGTATGCTCCATTCCATGGAACATCTTCATGGTTATGGGGTGAAATTACCATTAAGGATTATGCAAATCCACCATCTTATATTTTTTTACCTATGATGGAACAACAAAGAGATTTTGAGAACATAGAATTCCTTCGATGGAGATTGACCAGTCTAGCATAGTCTCCTGACTATAAATAGAGATTATAATGGTACAAAACTCAACATCAAGATGATGTTTCTTAGGAATCATCATAAGAAGGGTGGATGACAACTTAACAAATGAAAAATTAAACTCAATCCATGATTACTAAACTCCAATATGAAACTGTACAAAGGGATCCATCAAGTTCCACTATTCTAAATATTCATTCAGGTCCTAAGTTGGATGTTTCCTGCTCAATGTATCGATAATGACATTCCTTTTTCCAAGGGTATAAGATATTTCAAAGTAAAAAAAGTACAAGTATTTCAGCCAATGACTTTTTCAGATTTTAGAATCTTTTTGAGAGAATATATTACTAAATCTCTTGTTCCTATAAAGCATGGTAAACCTTTCTACGAAAAGGTAGTTCCACTAACTCATATGTGTGTCCATCACACCAAGATGTTCAATGTCAATGGTCAGGTAGTTCTTCTCATGTGTTCAAAGTTGACGAGAGTCATATGAACCAACACAATAAACCTATATCAGAACAAATCCCACACATGAACTCAATGCATCATAGAAGACGACATAGTCTTGCCCGACCTCTGGATGATTCAACACCAACATAATAGTCAAAAGACATTTCTTTTAAACGAAACATTTCTAACATTTTTTATCCAAACAAAAATTTAATCCCCTCTGAGTTAGACCAATCATCATAGAATAAAAAATTTAGATGTCCTTAACAAACTTACAATAATACTATACTAAAACCAGGAATCATTTAATCTCTAAAATCATTCCGGGTTTCTCCCATGTCTGACCATTTTTTTCCCTCTCAAGGTCAACTGAAATACCATATTCTGACACCACATGTCCCATGAACTTCACTTTTTGAATCCAAAAAATATATTTTAAAACTCAAATATAATGTCATATATTTCTCAATAATTATAGAACATCTCTCATATGACACACATTATCCTTCATGGACATATATTAAATGAGTAATTCATCCACAAAGAATACAAAAAATGTATGAAGGTACTCATGGAAAATCAGGTTCATTAAATCCACAAAGACTACAAGGTCATTTTTTAGACTGAATGGAAGAACAAGGTACTAATAATGGTTATACTTTCACCAAATGGATGCTTTAGTTATGTCATAATGTTTTACCCTTAACTGATTATTACGAGATAGAAGATAAATCTTTGAGAACCAATTTTCCCCTATAAACTAATCAAGGAAAACAACATCCTTTAGAAATGTATATTTGTACTTTACCATGACACTGTTGAGTTTTCATAAATCAACACAAAGGAGAATTGAACCATGAGGATTCTTAGAAAAGAGGATCGGCGCAGCCCATGGTGACACACTCAGGTGTAAAAATCCTTTCTATAAAAGATAATCCAATAGAGCCTTCAATTATTTTTCATTTCAGTCAGTTCCTAGTGTTAAAAAGAAATATCATGTGGTTGATTAACATGTACTAAATCAATAGAAAACTCTAACTCACTTATCTGTTGTAAACCAGATATGTGAGAAGGAAAAAAATTGGGACACCTAAAGAAAACTGAAGGGAGATCACCCATAAAATATTCTCACTCTAGATAAAACAAATTATATTACTTTCCCTAAATAAAAATAAAAAGTTTTAGATCTACTCTTCCTTGTGTACCACTCTCCTAGAAAGATACAACATACCCCATTGGGTCTTATGAAGTAGACCCATCGAAGATAATAATCAATATTGCATTTATTGGAAATGAACCAATCCATCAACAATATGACATCATGATGTTTCATGTCAAGAAAAAGAAAATTCCAAGAATTTAGTACATCTAAAAAAAGAGAACACATATGTATGACTATAGAGATCATGGTCTCTCTTCATTCTAAAGTGCATAGTAATATCCATCACATAAGGGAAATGTTTTGTAGGAAGATTCACATGATTAAAAATAATTGTTGAAATATTTATGAATGAGATGCACCTATATCAAATAAAATAGTCACTAGTGACATATATATCATGATGGTAACTGTCACAGTCACTGGACCCATATCCAATTCCTCTAGAGACTCTTCCACTATGTAAATATTCTTCGTTACAGATGTTTGTTTAAGGAACTACTTTGCTCAGGATGAATTTTATTTTATTATAGTTTTGGTAGGCATTGATGATCCAGTGCCACTATTCATAGTGGAATAAATATGGAAGATCATCCACATGTCACTTGAGCATCCAGAGGTGCCACATATCTTGGGTGGGTCAATGAAAACCCCATTCAGATGACATAGATTTTAAAAAAGTTAGAAAATAAAAGGGCTAAGTCTAAGCACTGCAGGTGGTCCATAAAAATGCTTCTTTCCATTCAATACAGGGGTCATCATGTTTCCCCTTATCCTTAAAGGAATTCACACAACCACTAGGAGAAAAGGAAACTCACATCAACCCTAAATTTTTGAGCCTAGTATTTTTAGACCATCACTTATTTATCCATCACATTAGCATAAGTGGGATAATTTTGTAAGAAAACATGAGAATGAATTTCCAATAAATGTTCCAAATTGAGCCTTTGAGTGTTTAACTTATCACTACACACTATATCTTGTAAAAACTACACAGGGTCTGTAAAATGGTTTTTATACTCAGTCACGATCTTATTATCCTTATCATGTTTGAAAAAATCAAAATCCATATCCAACACTATAGAATCTAGATAGAACTGGTATGTGAAAATATTCTTAAATTCATTACACACTAAGACCTCATGATTCATCTTTATAACCATTTTTTCCCAAAATCTCCTTCTTAATTTTTCCAGCATGAAGGTGAGATAATTCACCTTAATTTCATCACATGTCCCAATGAACTCAAACACATGATATATCCTGCTCAACCATTACTCAAAATCTTGAGGATCATTTGATCATTTTAAATATTTTTGTTTTAGTAGAAGGAAATATTGATAAAGATTATTTAGATAATCTATTTGAGGTTGCACAACTGGATCTTGAATGTGGATTGTTGGTGGTGCATGCCCCATAGCTTGGATAGTATGCACAATCAGCTTAACCAAATTCGGGTCACTAGGAGGATTCTCTATCTAAGGTTCATCATAAGATTCCTCCTGGATATGATTCTCCTATTTTATCTAAGGTATGATGATACAAAACATCATTAGAAAACATCTAATTAATCATATTAACAATAAAACAAAGAAACAAGAGGAAATTAATCAATATAAATAGTTAAAGTTATTTGGATTTAAATTTATCCCAAATAAAAGTAGGGAAAAGACTATAAATATTACTCAATATTCCATTCCTCAAACTACCCATGGTTACTTAAGGTTTAATATAATGATAATTTTCCAAAAATACAATCACAACTACCTCCTATGTCCCATCAAGATTACATGAATGCATACTGATATCAAGACAAAAAGCTCAACATAGATCTCTAATACCCCTTTGGCATGAACTGGACAGAGTACCATTGTAACCCAATAAACGAGCTAAGCAAAACATGGCATTATGGAAATTCCCAATCCCCATTGGTTGGAGGCTAGCACTAGACATCGTAAGAAATAAAAATGGTAAAATTTTTACATAAACATCACTAATGTAAGATAAACATGTTAGTATTCATACAAGAAGAACACTGTAGGGAGAAGTGTACCGAAAGTAAAAATGGAATAAAAACCATAAGTAATATAGAAAAGTAAAAGAAAACATGATAACAACCAAGGTCCCAATGGAAACAACTCTCCAAGACCAAGGAACAACATCCAGTACCACCTACAATTGGAAGCATACCCTTTCTCGAACATGGAAGATGATAATCTAGAAACACTTAAAGAAATAGGTAGTGCGTGAGATACAATCTTATTTGGGTCTCACAAATGATTCCATAATAATGTTCCAAAATAAAATTAACCAAATAAATAATTTAATTTATAAATAAATAGTCATGGAATTTCAAATCATATTTAAAGAAATAAGGCATTACATTTCAAAAGATATTAATATATTAAACAAACATCTCAATAAAAATTATAAATATAATAAGGTAGTACATGTTTAGAAAGAATGGTAAATATTTTACAAACATTTTCATATATACTTTTCAAATACAAAAAATGAGAAACATGGTTAACTCCCAAGATGTATGGTAGTTCTAGATTATGGGATCCTCACACACACACGTGATTAAAACCACAACGTGTATACATGTCCCTTGAAACTTTCTATAGAGGACACATCAACATCCTAATGAGAAATATGATGTTCTAAATTTTTTAGAGGTATAAAACATAAATCCATTTATAGGGGAATTCCAAACTAGCATGTTTGTCCTAATAACTCAAAAAATACCTAGGAATTCATGATCTATAATAAAAATCATTGATGAGAAATTTATTTTAAGACATGTTAGAAGAAAATTCAACCCATTCTCTATTTCAATTCATCCGTTTTTCTATTTGAATCCAAAAATGGGGTTTTAATCATGTAATTCCGTTTTCAAGATAAAACCAATGAGTTTCTATCAAATTAATTTCAAGAAATATTTTTCAAATACCATTTTGAAATAAATTTCATTGAATTAATTTCAGAATTTAAATTCAACAATATATTTCATAAAGTTCCACCAATTTCACAATTACACCCCAATTTAATGAAATTGTTTTTTATTCCATATTTCATGAAAAATTGGATTTCCACACCCCAATTTAGTGAAATTGGTGATTTAGTCAACCAATCAAAAATAAATTTTATTTATATCTAAAAAATGGATTTAAATATAACAATTGAATTTAAATCCATAAATTTAGGGTTAGAAAAAATTTCCCATAAATAAAGAACCACCTACCTCGAGATCACATGATCTCAAAACACCAAACCCTATATGGGAAATGCCAATAAAGGTATTCGATAAGAAATATTTGAGAATAAACACTAGATTTGGGATTTAAAATAGAGGATATTTGTTTCTCTAACAAAATGGTGATAAAAAACCCAAGATAATAATTTGGAGAGAGTGGGACAAATTGAATGAGAAGATTAAAATAACCAGGGGAAGATCAAACACCATTCACCAAGATTAGATTCACTTCTTGAAGGGTATAGAGGGGCTAAAATCACCTCATGTGATCTCCTATAGAAGAAAATGTTATGAACTGAATTTGGTCTATGGGGAACATTAAATGAGGGTTTAAGATAATAAAAAAATATGATAAAAAATATCATACACATTCTTATCTAGGAAATCAATCACGGTTAGAGAAAACATAAACCTAAAAAATGATCCCATTTTTGTAACGTACATAGTTTCAAATAGGTGGCTGTATTTTTTGTCACATCTTGTTACAATTTTTCAAAACCCCACTATATGGGTTTGCATAATTTCCCCTCATAAGGAACACTATTTGGAAAAAATGTGTGTAAATTGTGAACAACCCATAAGTCTAAGGATGAGTTAAAATGATGGAAAATATACTTGAATTTTGGTAAAGGATAGAGTGAGTTGTTTCCGAGAAATATATCCAAATCTAGATATTACAAGTTGATTTGGATCTGGAATAGTTTTTCCTAGGGAAAACAACACCTAAAAAACTTTATTGAGCTATAATTGATCGGGAACTTGTGCAGGACAATGGTCTTTGATGCACACCTGGTTCGACACTCCTTATAAATATTCTTTAGTTATTCGAAAACATATGAAGAACAATTTTAAATTATTTTAATAGAATTTGGTTATAAATAAACAAGGATAAATCTATGGCGTCATTATTTAATGAAGGTTTCATGATATAAACATCCTATAGGTGACACCATGATTATGTGGTTTCCCTGTGTGATTATTTTTTTCTTAATCATAATTTTTATGATTTTTTTAATATATGGAACTGGAAGGAATGACATCAATGTTTATTGTGATAGGAAACAAATTGATTTTAATCCTGGGTAACAAAATTCTACGGGAGATAGAATAAAAATAATTTTCTCTATACTCACATAGATTAATATTGATATGAATAATGTTATACTTACATTTGAGAAATAGAAGGAACAAATTTTCTTTTGATTCCTTCGTGAGGTAATGTCCACCTTTATTTTGTGGGCCTTTTATCCATTAGTTTTTGAACAATGGATTGGTAAAAATAAAATGATATTTTTAATTCTATAATTTTTAAACATGATTAATTCAATCTGGTTGTTTATCATTTAGAAGGTGAAGCATACCAACAATGGAATCCAAGCAATAATATGAGGAAATAGAATGAAATTGAATCCATGGATTATTAATATTTCAAAAACATGTTTGTCAACTTGTACAAACCTTGTTGTCTTTGTATGAATATGAAAAAGGAGGTTCTTGAGTTAAATAGGATGGATGATGAATCTATTGGTACTTACAAGGATAATTTTAAAAGACTTGTGAGGTAATATTTCGGTATTATAATCCAAAATGAGAGTAAGGTTGATCGATTCATTAGTGTCTTAAAGATAAGACTCATAAGGGTGTCATCCATAAGATGCTTCAGTATCCGCGAAGATATATTTGAAATTACGGTTGGAGTTAAGATTAAATATTATTTTTTGGCATAAAAAGGAAACTGATGTTCAAAAGGAAATCTAAAAACCAAGGAGTGAGGTAGATGAGCTTACTTTTATGAACTATGTGTTGGAAGAAGCATGTAGGAAATCTTATTAAGGGGTTAAATAAACTTTTTATGTGTGGAAGGGAATATCTTTGGGAATTTTATTTTGAAGGGATGAGAATAAGTTAACTTACAATGTGAATGGATATAAATTTTCACATAATTCACCTCCCCCATGTTAGTGATACAAGTCTAAATAGAATGATCATTATGATAACTACTATTGACACCTGATGTTTAATGATGATGAAAACTGATGTGAATAACCTATAAAGACGATAGATAAGGGGAAATATAATGTGATAACTATTTCAGATGAGGGGTGCGATAACAATGTGGTGAAAGCTACACTTTCCATCCAATCTAGAACTACTAATGCCATATTTAATTATGGATCTACCTATTATTTCATATCTAAAGAATTTGATAATGAAATTTAGATTCAAACCAAATGATTATATGTGGAATTATCAATGAAAACCCATAATGTTATTAGGATTTCATCTTAATTCTATGATTCCACTTTGGTTAATGTTGGTGGGAATGTGCTTCCTAAAAATCTTTTCATTCTTTCTCTTGTTTAATTTGATTTCATCTGCGACATGGATTTGATTTATCTTCATAAATCCCACATAAATTGTCTATGAAGTGATATTATGTTTTATATTTCAATCCATAATATTATTTTATATCAATGTGAAGATATGTGTGAACTGCCTATGGAGATTACATATAGTGTATGGGTATGAATTCCAATTCATAAGGGATATTTATGTAAAATGGTTGGGAAGAAAATTTACATTGACTATATTCATATAATTTCAAAAAAATTTGGTTTCATTTACAAAATATTCTTATAGTCTTCCACCAAATTGTGATGTTGAGTTCTCAATAGAAATCATACCTAGTTTCACACAAATTTCAGATACTCCCTATAGAGTGGGCCAAATTGTATTGGGGGAATTAATAAATAAACTTCATGAAAACCATTACCAGGGATTCATTGAGAAAAGCATTACACCTTAGGATGGACATGTACATTTTTTTAAATGAATGATAGATCAATGAGACTCTATATATAATATCAAGAGTTTAAAAATTCATGATCAAGAATAAATGTCCTCTTCAATGTATTGATGACTTGTTTGATTATCTATGTGTAGCTCAATACTATTACATGTTCGACCTTTATTGTGGATGTCATCAATTGAGGACCAATAATGAGGATATGACCAAGACAAAATTCATTACAATGTATGGACAATATGAATATATAGTGATTCCTTTCAGTCTTACTAACACACCTTCTATCATCATGGATTTGATTAATAGACTCCTTAGAGATTACATTGATATGTTTATTGGGGTATTTATAGATGGCATTATTATCTATTCAAATTTAAAAGAAGAGAGTTAATACCACATAATTAATTTACTAACGAACCCAAAAATGAATAAAATATTTTATAAATTTACAACATATCAATATTCCCTGAGGAAATTTTCAATTTTTGGGTCTTATAATCTCAATAGAGTATATAGAAGTAGATCCTTCAACGAATGAGGATATTGAATGTTATCCTAGACAAACAATGGTGATAAATTACCATTATTTTCTAGGTTTATCAAGATATTATTTATATTGTTTGGATAAATTCTCATGACTATCAAATCCTATGATCGAGCTATCTTATAAGGGTTCATATTTCCTTTGGACAGATGAATGTCTGGAAAATTTCATGTAACCGAAGCGAAGGTTAGTCAGTGACCATATGCTTACATTACCCTATAGTAGATTAGGGTTTCCAATCTATAGTGATGAATCCAATAATGAATTGTGACTTTATGTTAGGTAGAGTGAAATTGTTATATCCCACTTCTCTTTAAAATTGGAAATTCATTAGGAAAATCACCTAACTCGTGATTTGGAGTTAGCTGTGGTAATTTTCACTTTAATGATATGGTGGCATTATCTTATTGCATAAAAGTGTGATATATATACCTATAATAAATTTTTGGAGTATATATTCACATATAAGGATTTAAACATGCACTAAAGAATATAGTTATATCAAAAAAAGAATTATGAATACTGAAAAAATTACCACCCGAGGAAATCGAACAAGGTTGTTGATGCATTGAGTCACAATGATCATGCTATCTTTTCTATGAAGAGGATCAAAAAATATCCAAAATTTATGGATTCAAAAAGGATGGATATGTAATTCCTAAAATAAGTGGAAATTATTATCTTCATCAAAAAATATTCAACCTTATATGCATGTTAAGATTTAAGATTCATATAAGGAATATGTAGAACTACAGAAGAAGGTTAGAAATGTTCACCAGAATAACCTTGATGATGATTGAATGTTACTATTTATTAACCTTGTATGTGTTCCGTGCATACTAGATTTGAAGAAAGACTTGTTATGGGAAGCTCATAGCTCTTCATTCTCTATTAATCTTGGTTGTACAAAGATATATAATGATTTGAAAGAATACATCTGGTGTGCGGAATGAATTTTTACATAACAGATATTGTATCTGGGTTCTTGGTATGTAAAGAAATTATGGCTGATAGAAAAAAGTATGACATGATTTTTCATCCATTACCCATACCTGAATTAAAATGGTAGAATATCAATATGGATCTTATCATTGGAATTACCAAACCCTATAAAGTGGATAATTATAAATGGGTGGTTGTCGATCTCCTTATTAATTAAGTACTCTTCATTGATATTAGATAAGACTACTCTCTAGGTCATCTTTCTAGGGAATACCTAAAAGAAGTTGTAATGTTTCATGGAGTACCACAATCCATTATATGTGACCAGGAACAGAGGATTACCTCAATGTTATGTTGAAGTCTTCAGCAATCCCTTAATAGATAATTGAGTTTCAACACTACATATAATCCTATGAATAATGGTTAATCAAAATGAACAAATCAAACTCTAGAGGATATGTTGAGATCTTATTGTCTAGATATCAAAGGTGGTTGGGATCAACACCTTCCTCTAGATAATTTTTCATACAACAATAGCATTCTCTCAATCATCAAGATGGATCCCTATAAATCCCTATGTGGAATTAAATATAGTTCTACAATGTTATATAATTAAGTTAGATAAAAATATATATTCAGACATGAGATCATAAAAGAAATAGTCAAAAAGTTTAAAACTATTCCACAACATATCAAGGAATATTAAAGTTGTTAGAAAAGATATGCCGATAACTATTGGCACGATCTGATGTTTAAAGTCAGTGATATATTTTTTCTTTGAATCTCTCCTGAGAATAAGGTTTAGTGGTTTAGGAATAAAGGGAAACTAATCCCTATGTATATCAGCCCCATTTTAATTATTGATCATATCAGAATAGTAGCCTATCGCTTGGAACATCCAACAAAAACTAGAAAAGAATAGAAGATTAATGACTATATTTTAGAGGGGTTATACAAATTCTCCTCTAATCATAAAATTTATAGGGGGTTCACAACCCCTCTAAATGTTTTAGCAATGTTTTTTAATATTTAGTTTGATTTTCGAGGTGGTTTTGTCAAAACCATGACTAATTTTATAATTAGTGGCGCTATATCTTTAATTATATTTTTGTGGCACCATATATATATATATATTCATTTGGATGTTTGATTAGGTTTTGAACCCCCTATAATGTATGCAATTATATGGGTTTGTGAACCCCCTCCAATATCAGAAATTATAGGGGGTTAATGAACTTCCACTAATACATTAGATTTTAAGGGGTTTTGAACCCCTTATAATTTAAGAAATTAGAGGGGGTTATGAACCCCCTCTAATTAATGTCATTATATAGGGTTTTGGACCCCCTCTCATGTATGACATTAGAGGGGGTTAATGAGACACTACTAATCCATTTAATTAGAAGAGTTTTTTAACCACATCTAAATTATTATTTATTTTTTAAAATAAATATCATATATTTGAATTTTATAATATATATGTGTGTGTGTGTTTTTATTGTATGGATATTTTGTTTTTGAATAGTGGGGGTTCACAACCCCTTCTAATCTCTTATATTAGAGGGGGTTCAAAACCGCCTCTAATCACTAACATTATAGGGGCTTCACAACCCCCTCTAATTTAAGCTATGAGAGATGTCTGAACCTACACTATTTTCTTAAAAAATCAGAATACATATAATAAATACATAGTATATAAATTTATTTTAATATATTCTAGAACATTTTATAAGTATATTAAATTAATAATTTATATTCTTGTATTTCATCTTATTTACATGTATAGCTGAATATAATTGTATAATGTGCGTATACATTAATATATATATATATATATATATATATTTATGAAATTTAATTTCATAGAATATTAATTATAATGTATAAGTATAAATATATACATAAATATGATTTATTAAAAAAATAATATAAAAACCTTTGTAATAATAAATTATAAGGATGTGAACATACACACAAATACATATGATTAGAGGGGGATTTGAACCCCCCTATTATTTAATACATTTTAGTAGAATGGGTTTTAACAACTCTATCATTTTTTATACTTGTTAAAATATATCTAATTATATAATGTAGGTTTATGTGGATTATAAATACATTATATTAATGTATTTAAATACATTTAAATAATATTATATAAATACATTAAAAAAATATATATAAAAAACATGTATCTAAGTATATACAAATAATTATATAAACTAATATATTTTATTTTATTACATATATATTATATATATGCTATTATTAAATATATAAATACATTATATATATATATACAAATAAATTAATTTACATGAATATACAGATTAGAATCAGATTGATACATTAAATATATTTGTGTATACATGTTATAACTTTACAAATATATGTATAGATGTATAAATATTCCTTAAATTTTATCTATAGATAAATATTATATTATATTATATTATATTATATTATATTATATTATATTATATTATATTATATTATATTATATTATATTATATTATATGTATATATCTACAAAACTTATATATAATGTATTATATATTTATATATATTTATATATAAATTACATAAATATTTATTTATAAAATGCATAATATATTATATTGTTATAAATATGTAATATAAATATGTAATATAAATATGTATATTAATAATTAATTAATTTTCAATGTATAAATATAATATATATATATATATATATATTCATAAAATATTTGGGTAATATATAAACAGATATACATGTAATATATATGGGTATGCTAATAAGTATAAAAATTTATAAATAAATAAATAATTTCACATTTGTGTTTGTGTGTGTGTTCGACATAAATGTATTTATGAATACATAAAACCATAATTTTATTTAAATATATGTAATTATATTATTTATTGAGGTGTGAATAAAATATAAATATATATATATATATATTTCTATTAATATATTTGTATTAATACAAATTTTCACATATAATTTATATAAATATACATATAGTTTTTTATTTAATGCATCTAAATATGTTATGCAAATTATGTTAAATTTAAAAAACATATTAATATATATAATTACTATTATATCAATTAAATTAATGGAATTTAAATTAGCATAGTGGTTTGGATGGAGGAGTGTATAGGAAGGTGACAGAGGATCAATTCTCGAATGTTTTTAAATTTATAAGGTCAATGGGAAAATTCTAGGAAAAGTGATGTCGCATACCCATGTGTACATGAACAAGTGTAGGGTTGGGGAAACTTTGGAAAAATTGGATGGACTTAGATGGTTGGAACTAGAATAAGAGAGGGACTTGGAAGGTGGGCATGGGGAATAAGAAGGTTGAACAAGTGGGGTGAGAGGGGTATGGAGGGAGTGTTTAAAAAATAACAACATTAGGGGCGGTTTTAATAAATATTAGGGGAAGTTAAAACCTTCCCCTAAAAACATCAATTACAGGTAGTTTTAATCGCCTCTAACTTGACTCACATATTATAGGAGGCTTTAACTACCACAAATAAATTATTTTCTGGTAAAATTAGGATAACTTTAGAGGGGTTTTAAACCCCTTAAAATTGAACCGCTGCTATGTTCCCCATGACTTTACTAGTGGTTCCTAAACACTGCCTCTAATAATAGTATGTGGACACATTAGTGGTAGTTCCTCATAACCACTGCTAAAGTGTTAATAAGGGCTTATAACCCCTTATAAAATAAAAAATAACCCCTCTGAATTGGCCATTTTTTCAGTGAAATTACTCTCATGTCCACAATGTGATCTATGTATCTCTATTGATGAAGTACATACATGACCAATCAAATGTACTAAACACTGAGGACATTCCAATATATTAGGTTCATTCTAATGATGAACTACAACTTGAAATTTTATTTGGTATAGAGAAAGTACTACATAATAAGAAAATACACCTAATCAATGTTTTCTGGAGAAACTATGTGTAAAAGGAATCTATGATGGAACATGAGTATATCTTCAGGTGTTAGTATCCTCATATATTTGTATTAGAATATTGAATTATGAGGGATAAATCCATTTTAAACATGGTATAATGTAACACCCTATGTTTTATGAAATTTTATTCAAATAAATTATTTTTTAGAAGTAGTTTTAGTCATGATTCGGGGAAGTTAAAAACTTCCCCAAAAAACCTCAAATACAGGTGGTTTTAATCAACTCTAACTCGTCTAAAATTTTATAGGTTGCTTTAAACACCACTAATAAATTCGTTTCTGGTAAATTTCAGTCTACATTATAGGGGTTTTAGTTCCCTCCAAATTAAATTACCACAATGTTCACCAATACATTACCAGCTATTCCTAAAAATAGCCTTTAAAAATAGTAGGTGAAAACATTAGCATTGGTTCCTCATAACCACCTATAATGTGTTTAGAATGGGTTAAAACCTTTTATAAAAAAATACCCCATATCAACTGGCCATTTTTTTATTGAAATGACACTCATGTCCATAATGTGATCCATGTATCTCACTTGTGGAAGTAAATACCTAACCATTCAAATATACTAAACACCGAGGTCATACCACTGAAGAATGATCTTTCTTTTGAGGAACAAAAAGTTGAAAATCTTGATGGTAATGATAATTTTCTACAAAATAACACCACTCAACTAATCAATGGTTTCTAGGGACAAAACCAATAATAGGAAGCAATTTTGGAACATGAGTATATGTTAAGGTGTAAGTATCCTCATATGTTTCAATTAGAATGTCGAATTTTGAGGGATAAATTCATTTTAAGGTTGGTATAATGTAACACCCTGATTTTTTGTGAACTTTTATTAAAATAAATTATTTTTTAGGGGTTGTTTTAATCAAGATTAGGGATAGATAGAAACTACCCCTAAAAACCTCAATTATAGGTAGTTTTAATCACCTCAAACATATCTGACATATTCTAGGCGACTTTAACCGCAACTAATAAATTTGTTTCTTGTAAATTTTGGTTAACATTATAGGGGTTTAAAATTCCTTTAAATTTAACCGCGGCTATATTCACGGTCACTTTTCCAGCAGTTCTTAAAAACCGCCACAGATAACAGTAGGTGCACCCATTAGTGGTGGTTCTTCATAACCACCAATAGTGTGTATAGAAGGGGTTATAAACCCTTATTCACTAAAAATTTACCCCCTCTAAACTAGACAATTTTTTATTGAAATTACTCTCATGTCCACAATGTGATCCATGAATCTCTCCCGAGGAAGTACATACATGGCCCTTAAAATGTACTAAACTAAGAGGTGATACAACTAGGGAAGGATATTTATTATGAGGAACAACAAGTTGAAATTCTAGCTGGTATAGAAAATTTTCTACAAAATAAGGAAAATCACCTAATCAATGTTTTCTATAGAATTTACCTGTAAGAGGAAGCTTTGTTGTAACTTGAATATATGTTGAGTTGTAAGTATCCTCACATGTTTGTATTACAATGATTAATTTTGAGAGATAAATTCATTTTAAAGTTATTATAATGTAAAAACATTATTTTTTGTGTACTTATATTGAAATAAATTATTTTTAAAGGGTTTTTTTAATCAAGATAACGAGAAGTTAAAAACTGCCCCTAAAAACCTCAATTATAGGCAGTATTAATCACCTCTAACCCATCTGACATATTATAGGTAACTTTTACAACCACTAATAAATTAGTTTTTGGGAAATTTTGATCAAAATTATTTACCATATGGGGGATATCATTTATTTTATATTTTCTCCCCCACCATTTCTGGTATTTTTGGTGGTTTGATATTTTTTATGCACAATTTTTACTGATTCTTCCTTTTCTCAAACCTTTCTGCAAAAAATCAATTAAGTTATTTCTCATATAACAAGATAATTTTTAGCTATTGTTGTTAGAAGGATGTGAATGATTCTCTAGGTAATATCTAGATAATATTTCTATAATTTTGAGTCTTCGATGAAATGAGTCTCATCATACATTTTTCTATGTAATAAATTATTATTTTTAACTATTTGGGAAAATTTGGTTTTTGTAGAATACATTTATCTTATTTTTAAAATTAACTATAAATACTTCAAATTGAGACTATTCATATAATTTATATTTTATATCAATCGTTATTTCCAATAAAATTCATCTATTTATTTTAGAACATAGTAATTTTCCTTGACTGAGTTAGAAAAAATTTAATCTCTTCATCCCATTTTCATTAGATTCTAATTAGGAATATTTTAGAACAATATAGGATCCAAAAAAATGTCTAACTCAATAAATATTTACAGGAAAAATATTTGAAATTGTACTTAGAAAAACGATTCTCTTGAAATTCCTTCATTAAATATGGAAAATCTATCATAAAAATATACGATAATTTCTTCTATATATATCATTATTTTTTAACTATTTTAGAAATTAATATTCTTTTCTACTGGTTCGTCTATTTCATAATGCTATCCTTTTATCTATGAAATCTCATAATTATTTCCATTGATGAATGAATATATATATCACCTTCTAAATGGTGATATTATTAAAATAATATTTGACCATATAATAAATATATTTTGTGGAATTAGTGCATCTTATACCATATAAATCACTTTTTTTAATAGAGGATTTACAATAAATATATTTATCATGATTTCTACCATTCACACTACCTTTATGTAATGGTGAATCATCATCATTTTTAAATATATTTTGATTCTTTCATACATCAATATTTTTAATTATTTGTAATCATATGGCTAAGAAATTCAAATACTCAAAAATAGAAATGGGAACAAACCGTTATATTAAAAATAAAATATATACTTCATGTACTTCATGTGATAAAACTTTTAGAATCATTCAAATCCAATATGTGATATATGTTTCTCTAATAAAAATTTTAATATTCTAAATGATCAAATCAAAGGTAACATCCAAATGATATAACCTTTAAGTAGTTATTTACTCTGAATACACACTATATAGGGGGGGAATCATGTGTTGTCTAATTCTTACAAATTTCAATTTATTTAATAATAATTTCCAATTTTTTTAACTAATCCTCTCTTAAAAATTTATACATCTAGATATATTAATTATTATTATAGAATAATATTATATAGTTTATCCTAATGATGTATATCTATATTTGGATTTTTACATGTTTAAATCCATCCATGAAATTCTACTCATTTCCTTTCATATGATTTCCATGTCCTGGAATCTTCACCAAACTATTATTACCAATATGTACAGATTTGGTCAAGATTCATCCTACATCCATTACACCATATTACATAGGTGTGAAATCACTATATTTCACAACAAACTAATGAAGAATCAAAATACTCCAAATTATATAGGAATCTCACCAGTTCTTCTTTATCTCTACCTTATCCGATTAGAGTATATAGGGAACATTTTAGGTATATATATAAAAAATAAATGATTATTTTCCCCTTTGAATATTTTTATCTTTTAATGAAAGTAAATTTTCATGAATTCATATGCGTTACTCATCCTCAGTTTTATCCTAATAGTCTTGTTATTTACATAATTTATAACTAGCAACTCCAAACTCGGTATTTGAAGAAACTCCATTGAATATTCAGAATATTATACTATTATTTGGCCCAAAACACTATCAACCTTTTCAAATTTATCGATTTTATCTATTTAGCAGTATAGATCAAAACAATAATAATTTTCATCTTTTTTATTTCCACATTTTCAATGTAAAGCTTTAGTGTACAATGATTCTAATATAATTCAATGTAACAACATTCATCATATGATTATGGTACATTTTCCAAGAGAGTAACTTCTTCTGTCAACTCCTTTAAATTTTCATTTAGATATATATCATATTATGTTATATATGCTCTATAATAAGAATGAAGTACTACATCATTTTCTATTTTCACAAACACTATATAGTCATATTATCTCATTCACGTGAGTATAAATTAAAAGGATCCCATTATTATTTTTGATAAATGTAATGTATTTTTATATTCTCACTTCTATAAAACACACATTAATAAAATTTCATGACATTAGTTACCTGTATTTATTTTTTTTAACATACCCTATATTCATTAAATACCTTTAATAATAACATCTCATTTAGATAAATATCGTTTATTAATATCATATAAAATATGAGGCTTCATCTTTCCCGATTATTTTTTAAATATTATCGAATCAATCACCCAAGCTCTATAAAACTTATATAGAAAACTATTTTTTACTATTAACCTATGTATTACTTCATGATTTCTTAAAAAAAATTTATAGAACACATATTGAGTATTTACATAATATAAACAAGTCAAAACTCTTTATTCATCATTATTATTAATTATATCACATCATAAATGGAAACTTCATTGATAAAAATATACATTCCATATTAAAATTACTTCATTATTCTCAAAACTCCATTATTATCAATTTAGTACTTTTGATGTGGTATAAATTCAACTTCCCCCTTGGATCGAATATCAAAAACTCATTATTTTATATCTTTTATCACATTTTAATTTTTAAATTTTTACTTTGATGATCACACCAAGAATTATCCCATATAATTCTATAGAATCACATATTTTTGAATGTATTAATTTTTCCCATGGAAAAAATCATATAGGAATGGTTAGATATTTTCTATTACCTTAAAAAATGATCAGATGTCACATGGTCATATATGTAAACAACATATGCACTAGAAATATTTCACTTTTATATAGGAAAATTATTCTAGGCGTAGGAAAATTTATCCAAGATGTATTTTGAGCACCAAATTTGTTGAAATATATAAAACTCTGAAATCATATAATAGATCAAATCTATTATAGCTAGATCTAATGTATTATAGTCATCTGAAATATTTTATTTCTATGATAAATTTCTTATTCCCAAAAGAAATTTCTGAAAATATATGATGTTTCTCTATGTGAGATTTTGGAATACTCAAATACCATATGGGAATAAAAAAATACTCTATTGGTTCCTCATGTAGATAATTTCATTTATGAATATGAAAAGAATTCGATGCGTAATCATAATTTCATTTATATTACTTTAATTATTTGGTATTTTTTTGCTCAAAAAATATATTATGTGTGTCTTAATTCACATACAGAAAGAAATAATTATGTCTGATATTGTTAGAATATATTTTTATTCAATCAGATGTCTTAAAAACATCAAATCTCACATGTTTTTGTTTAACATTCTCTAATAATTTTCACCTCTCCAACTCGTAAAAAAATTCGAAAATATATTTGAAATGAATTCATAAAATTGTAAAATATAATATATTCTATCAAAAACTTCAAAAATTTCATAAAAAAATATTTCAATAATTCTTTGAATTATTAATATAAATCTAAACCAAATAAATCATATTCGAATTTATTACAACATAATAAATACACATGTTATATAATTTCCAAAAGAAAACATTTACCAAATAAAAACCATAAATACATTGGGAATAAAAAAATTATCCATTAGTGTTTAAACACGTAACATAACAGTTGATATATTACAAATTATAAAAATATATTCTTGAAATTCAGCAAAAAAATCCATTAATAGAACTAATTTTGATCTGTTATTGACAAAAATAAATGAAATAAAAATATGTATAAGAACCATTTTTTCCAATGTTAACCAATTCTTATAATACATTTTAGATAATACATACAAAACCAATATAAATATCATTGACATAATGATCAACTCTACAGTCTTATGACTTTTAGGTCACTTAGTGAAGCTTTTTAACCAGTTATTTAAGGGAAACATCACTGAAAACATTTCCATTTGCGTAGACATTACTCAATTTATAATTTTTAACATCACCTATTCATTAATTATAATAAATTATACTTCAAAATAATAAAAATTAAATAATTTTAAAAAATATCCATTGGAAATATCATGTATATTTCACCAATCATATATTAATAATGTTCAAGAAGAATGATCATAACCTAATGAAGTGAAAATATGTTAACAAAAACCCTAAAGACTTTTGGTTACATTTGAATAAAAAGGAATTATAGGAGAGATCATTAAATATATTTTAAAACCAATCTAATTTATAATTTTTTTATAAAATAAATCAATATTGAAAAATATAAAGTGCTAAAAAAAATATGTGGTGAAAATTATATATATCCTAACGACACGTAATTGAGATTAGAAAACCCTTAATAATATTGTAATAATTGAATACAAAAAGTATACAATGGATGAATTCTTGAATATAATTTAATATACCATGAATGAAACATTAAAAATAAGAATTTAATCCATTAAATAAAAATCTAGATAATATAAAATAAGTAAAAGATCATAATATAAAATCATTCCTCAATAATTGTAAAATGAAAAAACCCATAACATTGATCCCACATTGTCAAAAACCCTCTAAAGTCACATATAATAGAAATATCTATTTAAATAACTTATTTTAAAATCATATTAATATTTATTATTATTTTTACTTCATTTATAATCATTATCCAAGCATACGTTAGTTAACTCTTATGTTTGTCAGAGGATATTGACAATTTTGTCTATATTATAACAGATTTTTAATGGTGAAATAGGTTCACATACATTGATAATAAGTTCTTCATTTATGTATTATTAAATTCAATATAATAAATTTTCTGTAATGATTTATAAATTTATAGTTTCATAAAATGATAGTATTTATTACGATTCATGAATATCAAATCTACAATGAGCCTGTTTTGGTATATTTTTTTACAAAAACGAAGATATAATAATAAAAATTTCCCCTAAAAAATATAACTTTAATAAATCATTAATATGTAATCTTATATTTTTTCATGATTTCATATTCGTCTATGATATAAAGTTATATAACCATTCATAATGGTAGTTAAAATGGCATAAAATAGAACATGTTATAAGGAAAGTATATGTTTGATTATGAAATTATTTAGTTATAATAATATTTTTTCATAATTAAAATGATATAATTTAGTTTTTTATAGTTTCAAAATATCATTTAGTAGTGGTGGTTGAAGAAAGTAATTTAAAAATCTATTAGTTATAAATTAAAACTGTTTTTATTCATTCAATTCTATAATTTGGCTGACAAATCTAATATGATAAATTTTTGTAAATATTTTGAATTCAATACATTATTTGTATTTGAATAATATTAGTTATGTAATAAATATCTTATTTATTCATCATTTCAATTTTAATGACTATCCCTTAAAGGTGGTGATGAAATGATAAATGTGTTATTCATTATGGAAGTAGTATCCATGTAATATGAAAAAAGTATTCAATTTTTCAAATATATGGATTGATGGTAAATGTTTTTCTTACATTTTAATATAATAACATATTAGTATACTGCTGATAATAATTACATTAAATTTGTATTTTTAGTTACAAGATAATGATAAAAGTAAATGGTTAGAGACTTGGTGGTACACATGTTGAGGGCTTGAATCATCTCTTGAAACACATCAGCTAAATTCAGAACATGTGTAACCTTTTAATTAAAAACAGATACAAAACATATAATAAGAGTATAGGGGATTAAAAATACTATTATTTTCATGTTAATTTATAAGGGATAGTATAGATTGAACATGGTGGAAATGAGGTCCCTTTATTGGTTAAAAGGATGGACTTTTCCATGGAATCTATTGTAATGTGAGGGATAAAGAAGTAATCACATAAGATTTGGGCGATTTAGGAGAGAAAACGATATCAATACATATGGGTATGAAATTAAATAAATAAAGGTCATTTTAAGGACTAAGTTTTATGTAAATTTTGTAAAATTCATGTGATATTATGTAGAAAATTTTCACACATGTTAACTTTGAATATGGGTTTACCAAGGAAATTATAATTTTAAAAAATATATGATAAACCTAATAACCCAATTTTTTTATTTTAATACCTTATTTTAAATTAGTTTAATTTATTTTTATTTATATATACCATAAAATTAAATTTTATATTAAACCATCATATATTGAAAAAGATGGGTTTTTTAAAATGTATTTTTATACAAAAAAGATTGTATTCTTATTTCTATTCGATTAAAAAGTTAATTTTCATTAATATATTAATTAAGATTCATGAAATTCATATTATAGTTATAGAAATTTTTCCATTTTTTTTTTTTTAAAAATACATATCTTTGTTAAAAATATTTCACTAAAATTTACCCATTTACCATTACTGTGGAATTAACCAGAACTTCATAAGAATATTTTTATGGATTAAAAATAAAATTTTACGTTAAGTAACTTTTATAGTTAATAAAAAAAATCAGTTTTTTTAATATTACATCTAGTTGTCATAGAAAATTAATTTTAATATTGGAAAATAAAAGTAGATAAAAATAATTTATATTAAAAAATGTGTTTTTTTCCTAAAATCATTTTGTTCTTATTCACATAAAAATTATTAAAAAATAAATAAATATTAATTCATTTTAACAAATATATAATCAGTAAATTTCATTTAAAATATTTATTCATAATAGATTAATTTTTTTATGAAAAAGATATATAAGACTGAAAAATAAAACCTTGAAAATATAGCACTTTTAAAAAATTGTTAACAAATTCAATTAAAATTAATTATTCATATCATTATAATTTAATTTTATCAATCCATTTCATCTAAAATATTAATTTTCATTTTATAATCATACCATATCATAAATTTGTAATGAAAATATATAATACATAAAAACATTCTTATAATTTAATATCATGTTTTTTATTCATTATTATTTATTTGTTATATTATTTAACTTTTCATTCACAAAATACAAAAAATAGGAATATCTATCATATGCATGTACTTCAAGGATCATATTTCCAATCTGCAAATGTCTAAATACTATAATTCAAATGACTATATTTCCCTTTATAACGACTATATTTCCCCCATTAAAACCTATAAATTCATTCCATTTTTAACTCTTAAATCACACTATTCATTCAATAATTTTACATTATGTTTTTATTTTGTAAATTTATTCTCAATTAATACTTTTATTTTAATGATTGTATATATTTTATCTACTGATTTTTATTCTCAAGGGTTAGGATTATCTTTGGCCTTCAATTGTTTTAAAGATATTAATTTTTCTATTTATTGTAACATTTTAATATACAAACATGTAATGCATTTAATCATCCATGGTAATTAATATTATATGGATTGTAATACATGATTTTATGTAAACTTCTTGAAAAAAATCATTATTATTGAAAAAGTGTTGGTATTTTCAAGCATTTGTTAAATAACTAACATCCTAATAAATTTATTTCTTTTGAATGAATTGAAAGACATACATTATAACTACATAAATGTAATATATTGAATTTTAAAGGGTCATAAAACATTGGGTGTTACATGTTCCCTTCATTTAAATAAGTTTAGTCATCATGATTTTAAATATAACTCAATGATGAAATTTTTTATTGTAACCAAATAATATATAGGACTTTATTTATAATTTATAATGAAATTTAAACTTCACTTTCATTGGGAGGAATCAGAAACAAATCATATTCCTCATGGTTGGTATATCAATTAAATTATGTTTCTCCTCAATAATTTTATCTAAATACCAGACATGATTAGGTACCAACACCAATAAATTGAAATTAATTAAAATAAGAAAATCAGAGTCAATAAAGTATTGATAGATGAATATTTTTTGATTTTTTATATGAAATGTGTCAGATCATTCCTAATAATTAAAATGTAATATTTGGTGGTTGATTTGATCCAGGTAAAAAGAAACTTCTAATTCATTTAAGGGAGAAAAATAAGATTTCATTGAGTCATATTCTTATAAAAATGAATCATAGAAGAGTTGTAGATATGGGATGAAATAAATAAAAAAACAATTATTTGTCATAGATAATTCATGTATATAATCATTGGGGTATTAAATTACATTTCATAAAAATCATTCAAGATATGAATTTGTGGAGAGAACTAAAACACAATAATATATATTTAGTTTATAAGTAAAAGATCTGTATGTCTTCAAGTACATAATTTTCATGATATACATAAAAAGTTTTCATTGATTAATCAATTTTTTTTTATTCTATCTATGAAGGTCACTTATGTTAATTATCATTTTTAGATCTTGGGTGGGGCCACTAATTTTTTTTTTCATAAATTAAATATAAATAAATAATTTAAATGAGGGATATTAATTAATTTGGACAATTTTTCACCCATAGTCAAGATTCGGTTTCCAATGGGGTTAATTCATGAAATCAAAAACACCCAACAGTTTAGGTGTCCATGATGTAGACCTTATTTCCAAATGAATGTGGCCTAAATGGATTTTTCTAATAATTCTTAAGTAATCACATTAATTTATACGATGGGATTTCAATATCATCAGAACATTCATATATGTAGTTTTTCAATACTCTGATACTACCTTATATATTTTATGATTTTTTTGAATCCTTATTAAAATTAAATATAAATCTATTAATCCTTTACATCCAAAATAAACAATAAATTCATGCTAGTGTAACTATCTATATGTATCAAATGTTTTCCATTAATGAAACTAGCCACATGTATCTAAAGCTCTATATTGTGATATCCATATACATGTATTATTTGTTAACTATATCATCTTATCATTTTCTTAAAATTTTATTTTATGATTTAATAACTCATAATTTAGTGATCATAAAGTTATTATCATCAATGTATATCGATTCTATTTTGATGTTGGGATAGGTTCTATGAGATGGTATTCCTGTATATCATTGTGAAAGGAATCAAAACCCATTAGTTTAAATCCACATAATGGGAAAAGTCATTCATTTTTGGGTATTGTGAAAAAAAAATACTATAAAAATTAACGTAATGTGCTTAGGATGTGTATGTGGAATGTTCCTAGAAAACGATTATATAGGAATTACACACAAATGACCCTTTTTGGTTTACCCCATGAGTAATATATCCTCACATGAATGGATTTTTCTTAAAATGCGTATATCCCTATGAATAAAACTCTGATCATGGGAATGAATTAATGAGTATGAGATGGAAAATTTCCCTAAAAAAATAATTCCTCTTGAGTGAAGTATTATATTACAGTGAATTAGGCTTAATAAAAGTTATGGTCGGTTCGAGATGTCAGTATTGAACCTCATGGAGGATTCCCAGATTTCCCATATATATGAGAGTCAATCCCCATATAGTTAGATTGTGTTTGGTATTTATCAAATTAGGAGGTCCATTGTTACATAATTTGGAATATAAACCTCTAGAGATAGCTCTTGCAGAGGATGTCTCACTATGAGAATATGAAATCATGATTTAGAGATTCAAAATGTGGGATTCCAAATCAAGTGTTTTGATTGGACTAGTTTCATGAACTCTACCGATCTCTAATCCCACATGAGTCATCCTCGGTTTTTGAAACACGATATAGTATGAGATACCCATGTCTTGTTATCAAGTTTGTTATGGAATTACACCTGAATTGGAATCCCAGGATGAACATATTTCCTCATCTATTGGTAGACAAGGGCGTATATATGGAAGGCAGGCAGAATATGACATGTCTCAATAAAAGTTTAGGGTAGAATCCTAGAGAGACACAAATGTTTGAATACATTACCTAATCCATAGGTGGATAAGGATAGGTCTATGAAGGACCTAGAATTATTATTCTATGAGAGATTCACATGTACATTTTCATACATATTTTTAATCTTTGGATTCAAGATTATATATCCATACAATTCACGTTTCAATTAGTGTGTGGATTGGAAGTTTCCAGTAAAATTCCTTCCACTATCCATAAGGTTGGGATCCTAAATAACATTGTAATGTATGATTTTAAAAGTTATAATTACCCCATGTGATATAAAAGGTAAATGAAGTTATACCTTTACCACATAAATTTATTATTGAGTGGACATGTTAATGTGTCAAATACCTAATTTAATATATATGATGGTCATGAGATATTCCATAGTGATGAAATTCCAGAATATGGGTTTTGGGGAATGGAGGGCCCCATCATTTTGGGTATGAGAGAGAAATGTGTCTTGGACGGTGATTTTCCTAGGTAGTACTTGGGTGAATTGAAGTACCAACCCCATGTGATACATAGGGGGACCAGAGAGTACCTCTCCAAAGTTATACTTGAAAAGACCAGAGAGCACCTTGAATAAGTGATACATGGTTGGACTAGAAAGTTCCTTTACTAAGAGAGTCATTGGTAGTCTGAAGAGTACTTCCACAAAGTGATACTTTTGGAAAGTAGAGAGTACCTCACCCATGTGTTGCATGTGAGGATTAGAGAGTACCTCGACCAAGCAATAATTTGATGGATTGTGAGTACCTCAACCTTGTGATACTTGGGATGATTGGGATTTACCTCTCTTAATTGAAACTTTTGTAGACATGGGGTGACTTATTTAAATGAGAAAAAACAATAATGATGCACGATTTTCAAGAATGGATATTACATCTTCATTGATGAATATTCTTCACATTTCAAAAACTCATGCTTGAGGTCAAAAAACATTTAATGTCATTGGAAATATTGAAAATAAACTTCTAATATGGTGAAATATCTTTAATATATACCATAATGATATTCCCATTTTGTACTACAACATAAAAAAATTCTTTATAACATAGTTGAAAGGAAACATAAGAAATGGTCTTCTTGGATACCCAGTATGTGTAAATAATTGATATATGTAAGCATAAAATTAATATAAATATATGAGAATATAAGAACAAAACATGAATATCATTACCTAAAAAATAGAGATCATATACATAAGTCAATTATTATTCATTTTCTATTCAAAATACATGATTCATGAGGAAATCAAGAGCATAATCCATTAAATAATAAAATATGAAAACGATATCAAATTGGGGAAAACCAATAAACATGTAATATATTTAACTATAAGTTAAGGTAAATTTTCAAAACATATTAGGTCACTTCATAGGGGATACACCTATTTGGAATTACACACCACTATCAACAGTCACAGTTCATTCCTTTTAAGGAAACAGATTTACCCATCATCCCCTAGTGGATCGAGATTCCTGATCATCCCATAGTGGATCAGGCAAATCGACATGTTTCCCCTAATTATCTCATAAGATATAAATATATACACAATTAAATAGAGGGAGATATAGGTCCTATACATGACATAATGAAAACCATACATATGTGTACCATAAGAACATAAATCATTCATCATTTTATAACCCATGGAATGAAATGTGTTTCACAAACATCATTCAATCATAAAATAACCCCTGGAAAAGATATTTGTTTAATAAATATGATTACACCATGACAATATATCAACCATAGTATGGATAGGGATATTATTATTGAAACATATTCCTAGTAAGGAATGTGTATCATAAATGAATGTTGTCATATATTTTAAAAAAATCTTGTGGATAATATCATTTCTTATTTGAGAATGTTTTATTTTATTAATATTACTCAAATTTTTTTAATGAAAACATCATTGTTGAAAATGAAATTGTAATCTTGTAAGTAAATCTCAATTTATATAAGTCATCTTGAAATCATAAAAATATATTCATTTTGTATTAGTTCAAAAAACAATCCTTTCATATTTTTTTAATAAAATTCAAAAAGTACTATGTTTGGAAAACCACTGACATATTTCATTATAACAATTTAGTAAATATAACTGTATATATTAATTGAAAAATATTAAAAACCTTTATGAAAATATTTTTACAAAAAAATGGTATGGAGGATAAATATTCACTGATGGAGATTTAAAACGAAAAAATCCAGAATAATGGTGAGATAATAGGATAGATAGTTATCACTTTATAATCAATTGAATAATATTCCCATAAAAGAAATAAAATTGCATCAAAATGAAAATAAAATCTTTATTAGAATAATTTTAATACAACAAATAATTTTGTTGTATATACACCACAAAAAATAAAATAGTAGTGTATAAGGCATGTGTCCCACAAAAATAAAAGAGAGAAAAAGATCCCTTACCTTAAGCCTTTAATTTTTTCATACACATTCAAACTCAAATATTATAAATATATTTTTTTATAAATATACCATAGAAACATATTGATATATATAATACCATACATGATTTAATTATTACATTATATTACTCTCTTATTAACAATTCCATGTTAATGTTTTATTTCATGTAATAACCACTTTTTTGGTACATCTTTTGACTTATTATTTGGTGTCATCTAAATTATATAGTTATTACATTATATCAAAAATAAATACCATGAAATAAAAATTAATATATTTATCATATATTTATTTATGTTCATTTATAAAATTTATATATATAAAATTAAATACACCATTCATCGAGATGGTTGGTCATATGTACACATGAACGCTATTTCAATTTCATGTCTTGTTAATCGAAAGAAAAGTATATAATATATTTTCATTATATAAAAATTTTTATGTTATATATATAATATATATTCATAAAATTAATCCTTATTATCTTCCATGTGAAATTTATATGATAAATAAATAACATCGCATCGTGGATTTGGTAGGCCATATATACGTACGAGTGAGGTTGTCATTTAAAAAAAGATTAGATTGTAAAAATGTATATATTGTATTTTCATTGTAGAAATATAATTATGTCATATATATAATATATAAAAATTAAAACTATAATAACTCCCACTTTAACAATATGGTGATAGAGAATTAATTGTATTTCTATGTGGATGTGATAAGTCGTACAGAGGCCTGAGCGATACTTTAACTTCTTGTTCGATGGTGTTCTCATAATAATAAAAACTTTTCATCATATTTTTTATCATGAAGTTATTATTTTATTATTTGTTTAATATATTTTTAGGAGGTTTAGAAGAGTATAAAAATATAGTGATTACTTAGAGAGATTACATATTATTCAAAACGGCTCCTTTAGTTCCCCTATAAAGGACTCTGGAGATGGTCATTTGGGAGGAAAAACACCTCTATAATTTGTTTAGGTTAGTGGAGAATATAATTGTTCAGCTTTTTTTCTAGATAAAAGATGTAAATAGGTGAAATGTGATGATGATGATGTGTCTGTTTATAATGAAGGTGATGATCATTTTTGGAATTTTTCATATAATTAATTTATAATAAATTAAATATCAATAAAAATATATAAGAGGCCATTTATTAGAATATAAAGTAATATTATCTTTTAATATAATTATATAATATATTTTTGGCATTTTTTAGTTTGTTTTAAGAATTATCATTTTGATTAACCCATAGTTAACCTATATTAATTTTAACTATGGTAACAATTTACAAAATATTAAAAGGATTTAATTTTTACATAAAAAGAGTACACTAAACATTAAATAGAAATTTATTTATATTTTTGACCTTATATAATCCCATTTTTCTTTATTTAGTATTTCTCAGATTTTAACAAATTTTAAAAAAAATATTTTCATAAAATATAATTATTGTCAATTTTCACACAATTATTTACCTTGACTTTAAGAAAACCAATAAAGAAATATAACAAAAAAAATTAATTTTATAAACCCCTTAAATGTAAAATTTACATATAAAATTTATGAAGAACCTTATTTAATTCAAATTATATATATTTTAATATTACTAGTATCATTTAATTCATTATTTCATTAAGTATATATTGTTACATCATCAATGTGTTATTATTTATGATAGTTATTTCACCACTAAAAATTAAAAATAAATTTCCACGATGTTGATAATTTTTTTAATTTCATAAATACATATATAGTTGAGAATTTATTATATTTAAAAATATATTAAACATATAACAATTATAAAAACAAAGAGTGTGATATTTTTTCAATGTCATTGATTTTAATAATAACCATGACATTTTCATGGAAAATTTTATATTAAAATATTCAATTTCTATAATTATGTATCAGGAGACGAATTTAATTCATGAAATAATTTTTTCCAACTATTAGTGTAGTTTTATAAAATTTATAATATTAGTTTTACCCTCAATTCTCTAATTTACCCTTAAGTGTGGTAATTGTAATTACTACAGTTACTATTCATATTATTAAAAAAGAAAATGAACCGATTTAATAAATTTAGAATTATGATTCCTCATATGGAATCCATTTTTCCTATTACATTTCAAATAATTTGTATAAATTAATTAAATATTAATTCAATAGAGAGGGAAAATTAGGATTTTAATGTAAAAATTCTCGATATCATGGAATGTTTTTATATCCAGTTTCAATGTGAAATTGAATATTATGACTTAAATTTTATTAAATAATAAAATTTGATCTAATTATAATTTAAAATTAATAAAAAAATAATTTTTGATTACAAAATAATTTCAAATTAAAATATTTTTCAATTAAAATTTAGTATTTTTCAATATTCATGAAAACATGAAACATATCATAAAATTTTAATAAGTTCAACCAAATTAAAATTTTATATTCTTCATTCGAAGAAGAATTTTATTTTTTAATTCAGAATATATCAATTTTTCAAAAACTATATTAAAAACCAATATTCCATCAAAAGGTGGAAAAATCTCTTTTTTGAAAAAAAAACTTCTTTTAGGCATAAATTAATATTTATTATTATAACTTTGTAGAAAAACCCATAAGATAAAGGTTAAAAATTATATTTAACATATTATATATATATTTCCTTAATATAATACAATATAAGTCATTTGATTATTTATTGGTATAAAATACAATTATGCATAGTTTTTTATGAAAAAAAATTTGATTTTAGTTTAAGAAGGGGGTTTACATTAATTAATTATTTATTAGTAATATAATTATAAATACATGTATAAATAATAGTTTCATAATACAATTAATCTTTTTAATTCCATACATTTTAATAATTTTTTCATAATAGCCTTTTAAAAATAATTAAAATAATAAAAGATGTTACATAAATGATCAGTGTCGTATTTAACAAAAGATAATCTGGTGTAGTGTGTAATTACATACATCAATGAAATGAAAAGTATGTTTTATAAATAATTTACATCATAAATTTCTTGGGATGTTAAATTCTACCCCCTTAAATTGAGCTCATCCCTTGAAAATTTTCTTGATTTTCAATGGTGAATGTTCATTCAATAGAAACAAATATCCTAAAAATCAATATTAAAACTCACTTTTAAAATGGAATATTAGAAGTATAACAGTTATAATAGTTAATCATCACTAGTTTTCCACATTGGAGAACATTGGTGGAAAGTGAAAACAAGCATGTGGAAGAGAAATCTAAGTATCATGTTCTAATGGAGAGTGATAAAGAACGTGGTTAGGTGAAAGTTATTGAACACAAAGAAATAACCGAACAAGGATTGAAAAAGGTCATTTATATCATAAAAAATGATGATAAAGGCACCAAATTTGATTTCAAGTTCATTTTTTATGAATATGGTGAAATATCATGAGAAGATATACTTACTTGATTTCAACACAATCTCACCCTTTGTTGTTCATTAAAAAATTACCCTTTAATCTCTTAATCTTTGAAATGAAGGTGAATAAGTGATTCATTAGGTATTCTTTGATTATTAGATCTATAAATATAATGATATGTTATTCCATCTATATTTATTAATACAAAATGTATAACATAAGTTATCTAATATGCTTAAATTATTATATAGAGAGATGATATTCTAATCTCTAAAACCTCATTCAATGTTTAACATAAATCATTTCATAAATGTTTAACCATGTAACCCATCTATAATATGAAAATCCAAACCATTAAAAAAATTTATGTAAATTTATATTAATTAGATTACCATTTATCTAACATTTATCAAAAATTAGTTCATATTTTTCACATACCAAACATGTGAATACCTTCATCATGTATTCTCTTGAGACATGATAATAACCAGAGTTTACATAAATCCTTATTGGAAAAATTCAAACTTCCTTATTCCAACTATTATTGAATATATTCCATAAATCCAAAAATGATTTAAACTACATAAATGATACCATAATAAAACTTTCAACAGTCTCTTATTCAATTCCAAGGTAATCAGTAATGTTCAATTTACATTATGCAAACACCATTCTCTAAACATTAGAAACATATTAATGGATATTTTTCCCATTTTCAAGTGTTTCCTATTAATATATAATTTACCTTAAAATCAATTTTATTTTCCATCAAAATAATGAAAAATATTCTTTTAAATATATAGTGAATAACATTAGAAGAAAAATCTTTATATATTTCACATAACTATTAAATCTAATTACATAAACACTTCAAATAATAAAAATAATTATAAAAAAAATTAATAAGGACACCTCACCATATTACTTAATACCTATTTCCTTTCACATTTAACATGAATTATCATCATCATAATGAATATAAACATTACCTATAATACCTTGTGAATTATCTGCATGGGAATTCCACTTAGGGAATCAATATTCATAATGTTTATTCATTATACATTTAAAAAAATTCATCAATTGATAGTTCCTTATGGAGGATAATATTCCCTTCATGTGAGTTAAATGATGTTTTAATTTTCCCTTTTCATTACTTTCTTTTTACCATTCTTTTCGATAGTAAAAATTATTTCTTGTTCCTCTAAGACATCCATTTCTATGTTTCATCACACATTCTTGGAATAATGAAAATTTAATCTTTTTTACTTCCTTGTATTCATTACCGGAATTCGCAGAAAAATATTTTCATATCTTATTAGGAGAGTTTCAGATTTTTTAATGGTATACATTATAAATCATGTCCCGTGGAAACTAAGTTGGAATGATCACAACATTATTCACTCCAATGCTCATCCCTTTTGACTTCTCATCAAAAAAGTTTTCAACACTTTCAACATTAATCCAGTTCCTTATGGATCTCTCCAATGATTAATACCAGATAGAATATTGTGAGAAACATCTATCAAAGAGGAAAACCACCTAAGTATGATATGTCACTTATAAGATTTCTATATTATGACACCAATTTAAATATACAAAACCTTAAGTTTAATCCAAAATTATTCACGGTTTTTTCGAAACCTAGAGGATTATAACCTATACATAGATATATCATTAGAGACATCCCTAGAAATATCTATATAATTATCTCTAGGGATCATAATAAGGTTTTATCATCCAGGTTTTCAACTGTGTATTGAATTATTTATATGGAACCAACTATAACAAACAAGTATTTTTTTTATATGGATACTACATCTTATTAGATGAATATTCATTAAGTTTAACAAACACATGCATGAGAATCATAATAATTTAGTTTTGTTAGAAAAATATAAAATAAACTTCGAATATTGTGAAATATATTCAAAATCTCTAAAAAATATTCTCCCCTTCAATACTCTTAATTAAAACCTTTCTTCATAACCTAGGGGAAGGAAACATAATAAAGCGTGAGATCAAATTCCTAGTAAGGGTAAACAAGGGAAATACATAATAATAGCATGAACAAAAGGATATGATAACATAATAATAACACTTGAAGATCGTAAACTTCATATAAAATATCATATATATATATATATATAATGGAATAATTATTTGTTTCTCATAAAACATATGTCATGAAGAAATCAATATCATAAGCCATGAAATCTTAACATAGGAATAAGGATTGAAATTTTGGATGAAATATGAAAAAGTAATATCATTCTTTATAACTCAATGGAAATTTAAAAAACATATCAGGGCACTTGAAAGGGACTACACCTATTGGGTGAGACACATCAACATCCATATTCGTTGTCCTTTATATATAAGGGGCTATGTTTTCCCATCTTCCTATAGTGGATCAAGAATGTATACTTGTTTCCCATCATTAACTCACGAGATATAAATATTTAACCAATTAATTGGAAGGATATATAGGTCCCACTAATAATATAGTGAAAACCATAAATATGTGTGCCATAAAAAAATTAATCATACATTATATCACAACCCATATAATGAAATAGTTTTCATAAACATTATTCAATCATAATATAACCCATGGAAAAGAAATTGGTTTTATAAATAACATTCCATAATAACCCTAAATCAACTATAGGAAGTATAGCTATAGTATTCATGAAAATTTCCATAGTAAATCAAAAGTGTTATAAATGAATGTTATGAATGTTTAAAAAATAATTCATTAGGAAAATATCATTTCTTCATTGGAAACATTTTTATTTATCAAAATACTGTGCAATTTTAATACAAATAATATTCATTAAAAATAACCTCATATTATTTTAAGGGATGATTAAGTTAAATAATTCTTCATGAAATCATAAAAAGAAATTCATTTTGTAAATCATATAAGAAGCATTAATTTTAATCATTTTATAGAAAAGTCACAAAGTAACTCATTTGGAAAAAACAAATGATATATTAAGAAAAAATTAGTAAAAATTCAATGATGGGTAAAAATAAATTTAAATATTTATAGGTAAATAGTATATAACTTTTTGAAAACATTTACATAAAACATAGATGTGGAGGAAAACTATTCCTCAATTCATATTTAAAATAAAATAATCCCAAATATTAATGAGATCATGGAATAAATATGTATCACATTATAATATGTAGAATTATATTACCAAGAATGAAACAAAATAATATAGAAATGAAAATTCCACAATATTAAGAATAATACTAAAAAAATACATTCATTGGCAGTATATACACAACAAAAAATAAATAACTGGTGAATAAGGCTTGTGTCCCACAAAATTAAGAGAGATAAAGCTCCCTTACCATATGTCTCGAATTATTTGGTATATATTGAATCCTCTTGTATAATAAATAAAATATTTTTATAATTATATGAAAGAACCATATTCATATATATAATACCATATATTATTTACTTATGACTTTATATAATTTACTTATTAATAATTCCATGTAAATGTTATGTTTCGGGTAATAACCACTTTTTCTTTCATACATGTTTTGAATTTTTCTTATTAGTCATATTAATTAGATCATTATTTTATCTTCTCAAGAATTATAACAATGAAGTAAATATCATATATATTTATCATATATCTTTTGAGTCAAAAAAAATTTCCTATTACTTTTCCATTCCATTTCATTTGGAAATCCCAAACTCTTTGTTAAATATTTGATTAATAACTTTTTTATGTTAAAAGTGTATTTAGACTGTGTTTGTAGAAAACATATTCTTTTACCATACATAGAAATAGATCTAAATTATTCATTAATATATGCTACCTTTTTTCATTATGATTATCAAAATGAGTATAGATTCATTAAAAAATGGATTCACTATTATTAAATTAGATGTAAGACTTTATTTATTATCATTAATACTAAAAAAATTCATTATAATCAGACGAATCATGAAACCAATAAATATAGGAGTCACGTTCATAAATATTATCATAATTAAATTCATAAGTAAGTCCATTTAACTAACCATTTTTAAATTCTTAATATAAAAAAATTATTTCTAATGTAAGGAAAATGTTTTTAGATTATAATTGTATAATTCAATATGACATCAAACAATTAGCTACCAAGGTAATGTTGAGGTGTCAGGTGTCCAATTCATTAGAAAAAACATAGAGAAATATGATCATTATGTAGAAAATTTTACTTTTATTGATTTTACTATAAATAATCAACCATTTGAAGAGTTTGGAGAATATAGATTACGGTGTTTATAGTGATATTTGATTTTATTATGTGAGATCTATAAAGATCAAAAAGTATAAATAACATGTTTTGAGTCATTTGTTATTATTTTCGGGTTTTTCATGCTTATGGGAACATTTTCAGGTTGTCTCCAAAAGAATTATTTTTCATAGTAATTGTGTATCTAATTTGGGATTATGATTGATGGATTGTGGGTATATCAATATAGATAATTCTTTCTTTTGATCAAGGGATTTTAAGGATAATAAGATAGAGCTGATCCATCATATTGAGGTTCATCCGGGATAGGCTGATATAAAAAATCTGCTATTTGTATCAAGGGATTTTTTTACTGAGGAATGATTTAATTTCATGAAAATATTAAAAATGGACACCATTCCTCTGGTTTTTGGATACCATACCATTACGGTTAAAAGATATCAATTTGTTTAAATAGTTATAAGTCATTCTTATATTGTTTATATTGAAGTTATCATTTCTTACATGTCATTTATTCCTCTGGGATTATTTTTAATTGTTTTATCATAATATATCTTTAAATGATAAATACCTAACTTTAAATTGGATGTTCTACGAATCCGATAATTTTTACATTATTATAATTAATATTATGTGATTATGATTTGTTTACTATGATATAATCATATCCACTATAATTATGAGGTAATAAAATTCATTATGATTATAATTTTATTACTATGATATATCAAAATCATTATTGATTATGATATATAAGTATTCATAATAAAGTCTAAGTCTGAATCTTATATTTTTAGAGAATGAGGTGTGTTAGTTGGTTTAGATTAAACTCTTTTAGACTAATGTTTTTAGAACCAAAATTCACCCATATTGTAATTGATCCATCAAGAACAATTCCTTTCGATCCTAATAGAAATATATTTCAGGTTGATATTAATAAATTGGCATCATAGTAGGGTTATAATGATTACATGCTTGGTTTGTTTTTATTTTCATTACTATTGCATGTTTATATAATTTTCTTATAATCTTTTTATTTGTAGAATAATAGTATAGTAGCTTGTTTTTGAAGAAGAATTTTTTTTGAATTAAGATATTATGACTTAATATCTGATCTATAGATATTTTCAATCCCAATAGACCACCAATTTTTAATGGCACTAACTATGAATAATGGAGAGACAGAATAAAGACTTCTGTTATCAACATTGGGGTTGGTATTTTTTTCATGCTAACTAGAGATTAAAAAATACCGAATATGGATGTTACGACTTTCACCCAATAAGAAAATCTTGATTATCAACTAAACTAGAGATTATGTAACACCTTATTATGTTCTATTGATAGAACCATCTATAGTCGCATTTCTTCCTGTTATGTAGCAATGAGTATTTAGAAGATATTAGTAGATTTAAATTAGGATACTTCAAATTATATCGAAACTAACATATCTATGCTAATAGATGACTATCAAGAATTTAAATTTTTTGGGAGAATACATTTCCAAGATGCATCAATGGTTTATGAATATCATAAATTGTTTACAATCTCTTAGAGAAAAATTATTATATGATGAAATCCTTGTGTATAATATATAAAATATCATTTCAAATGAATGGTAGTCTAAGAGGATTGTTTTTGATGATATAAGAATTTTGAAAAATCCTTCTCATGAGGATATTATTGGAGATCTTATACAATCTTAAGGAAGATTGAAAAGATATACCAAAAAATAAAAAATGGTTGTTTTTCTTTTTCTATAACATCTACCTTACCTCCTAAAGTTCATCCAACTAATAAATTAGTGAAATTGTACAAAATAAAAATAAATGTTATGTAATCAGACTCTAGTTATTCAAAAAATTATGAAAATGAATTGATAAGTCTTGCTCGGAGGATGAAAAAAATAGTTTTTAAGAATAATTTTCAATATTTTTACAAGAAAGGTAATATAAAATGAAGTGATATGAATGATTCTGATGTCACTTTTTATGAATGTAAGAGAGTTGAGAACATCAGATCAGATTGTCCTAATATAAAAAGGAAATATAATAAGGATAAAAATAATGATCAGAATTAGAAATAATTTATAACTAAAAAGGAAATAAATTCATTAAAAATAATGATTCTTTGAGTGCTAGTATAAGAGAGTACTCAGATAGTTCTTCTAACAAAAATATTTCCAGATAAACGAACATTGTTCTTATTTATAGGGTACCTAAAAAATACTTTCTTATGGGTAAGGTACGCTCTGATGAGAACCTTAAAAATAAAAAATTAAATGAAAATTATATTAGTGATAAGGATTCTATATCCTCATATTTAGAATCTTACTTAGTATAAGACAATATATGTTCTACTTATGGTGAATTGTCTAATTTATCTAAAACCCATAAAAATAAAATTTATAATGTTATTAAAAACATGCTAAGGTAAATTAAAGGAGAAGTGTTTAAAAAAATACAAAGCATGTATAAAGATCATGGTAAGAAAAATTTTAAAATAGAATATATTTATAAAGATTTTGAATAAGTGATTTAATATAAAAATCCATTACAAACTAGTATATATATTTTTAGTTCTAAAACTATTGCAGATGTGGATAAAAATTATGTTGTAAAACATGATGCTGGATTTTATTACTTGAATAAAACTTTATCATACATTACTACTACTAAAGAAAACAATAATGAAATGTACAAAAAAATCCATCTTCATAGTACTTGTTTCGGAATTGGATTTACCTATAAAAATAAATTTTTATTAACAATTTATTTGTTTCTAAAAATTACCACTTTTTTACTATATGTAAAAGTGGAGAACATTAGAAAAATAAATTTTCTCTTAATAATGTAATTCCCTAGTTTTACAAAAATCCTACAATTCTATCCAATTATGGGTTCCAAATTTTTTATTTTCTATCTTTTTTGGACTCAAGATGGTTTATGTTCCCAAAGTGTAATGTTTTTGAATTCTTGAAAAAAATAGTACCAAAAATATTATTACATGGTATATGAATAGTCAATATTCCCGATATATCACTGGTAACAAATTCTTTTTTGAAAATATTATCAATATTAATGGTGTAAAGGATTCCTTATGAGATAATGCTAAAGGAGAGATTATCCGTATTAGTAACATTGTTCTTCTTGGTAATCCGTTAATTTCTATTTTTCATATTATTAATGGTCCTAACCACAACCTTATTATCATTGGTCATTTATGTGATGAAGTTTTCCTTGTGAATTTTAGAAATAATAAATCTGTAGTACAAATTTCTTAGGATGAATATATTATTTCTTCTCATCGGCATGAATTTTCTAACACACATAACATATAATACTTTAAGATCCAAGAATACCATTCCATAGTGAAATGGAAGATCAATATTTTTTATGGAATAAAATATTAGGAAACAATAACCTTAGAAACCAATGTTGGTTGAATAATAAATGAATTTTAAGGACCTAAAAGGTATCAGGATTCATTCTTCAAATGTCTATGACCATTTCCAATATGGTAAGAAACATAAGTTTGGTTTTAAATATATTAGTGAAGTCTCAACTACTAATACTTTACATTTAGTGCACATGGATTTATTCATCCCTACACAAACTAGGATTATTAAAATAAAATACGATGTATATGTCTTGGTTGATGGTTACAAAAGATTCACATGGTTTAATTTTCTAAGAAAAAACAAAATCATTTTGTTACTCCCAAACTTTTGTATACAAATCACAAAATATGAAAAACCATACCTTGATAACTCTTTGTAATGATAATGTTGTAGATTTTTTAAATTTTTATTTTGAAACATTTTGTAGTTAGATACGTATAAAACACAACTTTTTATCTCTTAGAACCCATAACTAAACTAGTGTTGTTGAAATAATAAATCATATTATTAAGGTAATAATAAGAACTATGTTGAGTGAATACTCAATTAATAATTTTTTTGTGCTAAAGCTTTCAGTATGAAATTCTATACTATAAATTGAGTTTTATTTTGATCCTTTATAAATAAAAACCCTAATGAATTTTTGACAGGCCAAAACCAAAAGTTTCATAATTCAGTGAATTTGGATTTAATGTATTCACCATGACTATTAAATATAATCACTATAAATTTTCACATAAATCTGATGAAGGGGAATTTTTAGGTGTTTCCACTGCTTCTAAGGCATATATAGTTTTTAATAAAAAATAGAGTACTGTAAGAGAAATAGATCATTTTAAATTTTATGGGAATTGAACCTATTTCATTCAAACATCCTCAACCAACAACCTTGGATGGAATTTCAGAAAATTACTTTCAACCATTATTAGAAAAATATTTTTATAAGGAAATTTCCTAAGAAATTTTTTTTGAAGTATTTACTCAGGAATATTTTGTACCCTATATTGATGAATAGAGTTTACTAAACGTAAGAAATTATTTTTTTTCTTAGAAGTAATATAATTTATAATATCATTGGTTATCTTGATCAAATAGTTAGAAGTATAAGTTCTATAAGAAATGAAATTGAACATCTTTCCTCCCATTCCAAATATGAACCTAAGAATCTTGTTGAGGCCTTAGGTGATGATGATTGGATTAACTTTATAATATATGAGCTAAATGAATTTGAGAGGAAAAATGTTTGTACTCTTGTTAAACAACTTAAACAAACTTCTATAATTGGAGTGAAGTTGGTTTTTAGAAACAAATGTGATGAAAATTGATTTATTAATATAAATAATTCAATAATTGTTACTAATCATTATAACTAACAAGAAGCCATTGAATATGAATAATCCTATGCCCCAATACCTAGACTAGAAGCTATTCATATTATACTTACCACTGAAAGATTATTCCATTTAAAACTAATTCAAATGGATGGGAAGTGTGATTTCTTTAAAGGATATGTATAGGTGGAATTTTATGTCGAACAACCCCATAGTATGGAAAATAATAAAAATATTCAATGTGCCTATAAACATAATAATTCTTTAAACTTGCACAAAAAATCCCCCAAGAAAGCAGTTACCAAAAGAATTACTATTTATAAAATCAATGATGATGATATTATATCCAATTCAACTCAACAAATATTAATGTATTACATTTTGGATCTTATGAAATTTTATTTGAGTTGAGTACAATGGGTGAGTTATCAATTTCAGGGTTTTTGTGTCTCAGAAAAACCAGAAAAATGTTTTATATCTCAATATAAGTGAATAAAAATATTATTTAAATGTTTGGATATGACAACAAAAAAAGTATCAGTACTCCAATTAGAACCTCGAATACACTTGATCTTGATGAAGCTGGAAAACCAGTTGACCAAGAAACTTTTATAGGTTTGATAGGAATACTAATTTACATAACTTATAGTTGTGTTGAATTATTTTTTGCACTATCCCATCTAAAGGAATATCGAGAAATTTTAATTTATTAGGAGACTAATTAGATTCTTGGTATTTTATGTATCAACACTCAGGAGTATGTTGCACTATTCAAGATTAATATCTAGTAGATAGAAATTGTTGTGCTCAAGTGTAGTGGATAAAATACACACTCATTGACTTTGGAATCAGTTTAACTACAACTCAAATACTACGTGACAATACTAGTGACATTACATTTTGTAAAAAACCACCACATCACTCCTACAGAATGTACATAGATATCATGAATAACTTTATTAAGGATAAAAATAATAAAAGGACATATCATTTTATAATTAATCAAAAATCAAGATCAACATGATAATATTTTTACAAAACCCATACCTTCTAATGGATTTTAATACATTAAATATAATCTAAAAATGATCAATGTAAAATTACCTTCCATATAAAAATATTATATAATTATCTCTCTGCATTAGGTTATTTTTTTCAAAGGGGGAGTATATATGTTTTCTAAAGACTACATGTTTATTTTCAAATTTATATATTTCTAAAAATTTTAACATAATAAGATTTCTAGACACGCATTTATTTAAAAAAAATTAGGCTAATGTTTTCTAATTTTTTTTAGATTTTAATTTTTTTTGTGACCTAATTTAATTTATGAATATTCTATTCTGTTAAATTTTTTTATATTTAAGTCCATTTGTATATTTTTAGTTACTATCATATTCAATATTCTTTAAGTGTTGTAATCTAATATGTTTATAAAATTCAAGAAGTTCATTGTTATCCATATAGAAAACACATTCCAACACTAAAAGTTGTTCTTCTTAAATTTTATAGTTGTTAACTATTTAATTTTAATTGTATAATCATTGGTGATTGATTAGTTTAAATTATTTTTTTCCTACTTATTTAAAAAAAATATTATGAAGAATAAATATGATAAATTCATTAAAAACCACAAGATTTTAGAAATATTCAAATTATTCTTCAAATATTTCCCAACCATCAGATCTGGAAAGATTCAATATCAACCATTAGATTTTATTTTGAATTCAAAACTTCACTCTCTATGCCTATATAAAGGGTTCCCTAGGTTACACATTGAAATTTTCATCTCCTTATGCTGAATTGATAGGTCATTCAAAATCATATAGTTATAAAATCATTCTGATGTCAGAATACCTAATTTCTTTCAAGAATATGATTCCAGCTAAAAAGGATTTCAATAACTATTTTTATTTAGAGAATGGTTAGTTGAGAAAACCTTTTATGAAAAATATAATTCTACTCTAAATAATATTTTTGAATTTCACGGTTGTAAATCAATGAGTGTATCAAAATATAATGAAGATATTGATTTGGTTTACCTTGATATTGTTCTAGAATTCAATAGTTCAGTGAATTTTTTCAAAGTGAAATGAAAACAAAATATTTCTATCACAATTAATAGATTTTTTTAAAAAAATTATAATGAAAATATATTATTTTTTTGGGGTTCCATCAGATGGTGAAACCAATTTCTTTTATCATAAGTTACCAAAATATCTTGGTTATTTTGATAAGGAAAAGACAGAGGATTCATTATTTGATAACTAAAAAAATTCAGAAGTTGACTCATATCAGATCAAAAAATAAATTAATTTGTTTATATAAGCATGGTTTTTTATTATAAGGAAAGGGAATCAAGACACGTTAAATGTATCAGATGCTTCAATTTTCGATTTTCTTGTAAATATGAGAAAAATCAATCATGTGTAATTTTTTTTACCATCAGAAAAATTTATTTAGGTTTTATTAAGTATCATATTGTTATATTTTTTGATATGATATCAATGTTATGGATTAAATGTATGATTGTCATAAATATTGAAAATAAGTCATAGCTGAAGAAAATGAAAATTCCTTTCATTAATAAGGATACTCTAAAGAGAATGGTAATTGGTCTTGATAAAGAATCAATGATGTTTGATTAAGTATATAGTGGAACCACTCTATAAGTATAAGATTTTATGTTACTGAATAAAATATTTAAAAGAAGATGCAGAATTTTTATCGGGGTTATCAGGGTTAGAAAAGAAAAATAGAGAATCCTGAGCCTCCAAATGCTAAGAAAAAAATGTCTGTTCCAGATGATGTAAGCGATTCATGGATTAAAAAGAATTATTACAGTAAGAATTGTGATCCAAAATTCATATTTGACCCTGGAGAAGTTAAAGAAATGAGAATTCATGGTGATAATGTTATAGAAGAGGACTGCATGAAAAATATGGAAAAGAACATTTCAATTGAAGAATATTTATGTGATAGATTAATGAAAGGAGTTGAAATAGATTCAGTTAATGTTGATCCTAATATTCTTGATTCCCAAACCTATCAGATAAGAAAATATATTGGAATAGGCATTCAAAAAATTTATGTGGTTAATTATGACGTTCCCTCTATCATTGATAAGGGAAACAATATAGTAGTTGAAGACTCCAGTCCTCCTAAAATTCAAGAAACCCATCTGAATCGGCACCACATGGAAAGGCCAATTTAAGATTAGAAGAACAGGTTCATGAAATGTTGGTAAATCAATAGAGAAATACACTGTTAGAATTGATGATCTAGTTAAATATAGATAATTAAGAAAATAATAAATTGAATACAATGAAGAGTATGTAGAGATGAAGTGTCTAGTGAAGAAGATAATGAAATTGATAAAGAGGAATATGAAGAAAATGAGGTCAAGGGTCGTGGAGATGATTAGGATTAGTATGATGAGGATGAATATGATGAGGATAAAAACAATGAAATAGTTTAAGATGTCAAATATAATAAGCTATCTTTAAGAACAACACATTAATTATAATCAGATTAACCCTCTAAAATTTATTTAAAATCCAAAAACCAAAGAAAAAAATACCCATCATAAAAAGAAGAAGAATCTTCACTTAATTAGTATGATAGAGTTCAGAATAAAAAAAATAGAATTATGTAGATATCACTCCAATGATTTTTTTTTCAAACTTTTAATGGAAAGGAAGTTGGTAAATTAGTTGAAAATTAGTATCTATGAAAGATGAAAATGGTAAAAATAAAATAGTCGAAACTAGACCCATTCATCCTAAACATCCTGATGTTGAGGCATCAGATTATGTGAATATGATTATAGTTCTAGTATGTGAGTATATAAAGTGGGATTTACATAGACTAGATGGAATTATCCAATACTTTTCATGATTATAATCAATTAGTGATTTGATATATAGAAATAAATTTAAAAAAATGAGAGTAAATTAAACTCTAATATGACATAGTGATTTTAAATAAGGCTAATATTAATGTGCATCAATTAATTTATCATCAATATATGAAAGAATTCATAGAGAAATTTAATAATTAAATGGATATCCAAAATTTGGAAGTGAAAGACTAAAATTTGAAGATAAAATATCTACAACCACATTTTTCATAACTCAAAAAATAAAAATTTGAAATACTCGATTTAAATAAAAAAAATTAAATAATTATCATCAGGAATTTAGTTTCAGGTAGAGAAAATTAAGACCCAATATGATTTTATAAAAATACTTTTGAATGTGATAAGATATATCCAAAAGAAGAAGACCATTCATAGATCATTATAGAAGAAATATTAACATCTTTCTCCTATTGAACACTTGTTGTATTTATCTTTTGTAAATTTATTTTATTTAATGAATACATTATCTCATTATATATTGTATGAATGTTTTTGAATTCCGATTAGTTGAAGGTTCATTCATTGTTTATGGATTATCAAGTACATCATTATTTTGTGTTGTATTTTTTTATAATCATTTTCAGGAAACTCGTGAATTTTCCCCATTATTTATGAAAAAAACACAAATGTGGAGAAATATTCATATTTGGGGGATAAATGATTCTTATTATTTTACAAAGGGGGACAAATTCCATTATGAAGGAGAACAGTATCCTTATTGGAGTTTTTACCCTGAGTAAGAGTTAGTAATAATCATCATTATATTTAGATGAGTTATAAAACACAGGGAGAGTTAATAATTATTGTTTAATTCTGAATAAGATATACATAAATATAATATAATGACTATTTATAAAATTTATTTTCTACTAAATCCATATGGTTTGTGCTTTCCAAAAATGGGAATATTATTGATCAAAATTTTTTATAGAGGAATTTTCTATTCCTTTTGTTTTATAAATCACTAACATTTTATTAAAAATTTTATTACTACCCTTATATGTCCAAATTTATTTTATAATGTTTCTAGGAAAAATATACTTTCACTAAACTCATAAATAATTTTAAATTAATAATGAATATAAAAACGTTCCTTCAATATGACCATCATAATGAGTATGGATCCAATAAAAAACATACTCACCTTTATCGAATCATATGTAAGAATTTTTGTCTTGTACTTTTTTACTGAAAAATGAATTTATAATAAGACTGATTATGGAACAAATAAATATAAAAAAATCACACTAATAAATATTATCATAATGAATATTGTTAAGAATTCCATCTGGCTAACCATTTTTAAATTCTGAATACTGAAAAATAATTTCTAATGTTTTGAAAACCTTTTTATATAGTAATGGTGTAATTAAATACAATATTCAATAATCAGTTACAAAATAGTCATTGATGTGCTAGGTGTCCAACTCAATATGAAAAACACAAAGAAATACGATCATTGGGAATGAAATAACATAGTTAGATATTTTTCTATAAATATATAGTAATTTGAAGAGTTTGGGGTAGATAGATTGAAGTTTCTACAATACTAAATGATTTCATTATGATATACCTCTAAAGATTAGAAAGAGTCAACATCTTGTTCTTAATATTTGGTAATTATTTTAATGGTTTGTCTTATTAAGGGAACCATGTCAGTTTCTTCCCTTATTAATTGTTGTATATTGTGATTATGCTTCTGATTTGGGACTATGATTGAGGGATTGTTGTTATAATAGGATAGAGAATTTGATCTTATGATCAAGGTCTTGTGTGGATAGAAATATAAAGCTGATCCATTAGATTTAGGTATGATGGGGATATGAAGAAATAATGATGTAAATCTTTGTATCGATGGATTTCCATGATGTGGAATGATAGAATTTCTTGTAAGTATAAAACAAGGGACACTTTTTGATAAGGTTTGCAGCTACCCTATTATAATGTATAAAAGAGACCAATTGTTTTAAATAGAAAAAAGTCATTCTTTTATTGATTCTGTTTTATTACTTATTTCATACATTTTATTTATTACACTGTTCTTAATTCTCATTATTTTATCGTAACATTTCTGAATGTGATAAACTTTTAACTTCTAATTGGGTCATCTGTGAATAAGATATATTTACTTTATTATATTTGAATCATATGTGATTATGATTATTTTACACTGATATAATCATATACATTCTGATTAAGATATAATGATATTATTTATGATTATAATTACTGTTATATGATATATTAAAATTATTTTTGATTATGATACTTATTCAATTGGATTGGGGTCCAAGTTTGAATATGATCTTTTTTACTTAATGATGTTCGCAAATTTTTATTATTTTAAACTATTTTTTAACCAATGATTTTAAAACTAAAATTCAAAAAACTTTTAATAGATCCATATATAACATTCTATTTCAATCCTAATGTCAATATATATTATATTGGTATCCAAAAATATGTATTTATGGTGATTATTAAATTCTAAAGGATGAAAATAAAATATATCATTCTTAGAGATGGTAGGTTGTACGTACGCATGAATAATTTTTTCATTATCATTTCATATTAAAAGAATTAAAGTTATATGATATATTATCATTTCATAATAATAGTTATGATATATATATCATATAAAATTTAAAAATTCATACTTATTCACATCCATGTCAAATATAGACGAAAATGAATCACCTTGCATCGTGGAGAGGGTAGGACTTGCTTATGTATGAGCAAAATTATCATTTCCCAAAAAATTAGATCTAAAATGGTAGATATGATATTATAAATAAATAATTATAATTATGTAATAAATATCATATAAAAACATTAAATATATAATAATTCTCACTTATAAAATATGGTGATGGAAAATGAATCATATCTCCATGTGGAGATGGTAATTCGTACATACGCACGAGTGATACTTTCAATTCTTGTTCAATGGGAAAGGGATTGAATAATGGTGTGTTCATATTCATAATTAAATTTCAGAATATTTTGGATTCTGATTTTATTATTTTATGATATATATCATTGAATTTTATGAGGTATAGTGGAGTAGAAAATAGAGTCATTTGTTAGAGCAATTACATCTTCTTTGAAATGAAACCATTACATCCCCTCTAAATGAATATCATGTTGTTAATTAGGGAGGAATGAATCCTCAATAATGAGGATAGAGAAGTGTTGAAAGAAATTTTTCAGATTTTAAAAGATCTTGAAGAATCAATTTGGTGAAATGAGATGAGAGAGGATGTGTCCTCTAATAATTAAATTGAGGGGAATTTTGGAAATTTCTCAGAAGATTAATTTATAAAAATTATATCACAATCTGAATACCATAAAAGGCCACTAATTATAATCATAGATATTATTTGGTTGTGATATCATCAACAATATATTTTACACATGATTTTGTGTAATTTTAAACCTTATCAAATTTATTTACCATGATTTATCCAATTATAATTTTAACTATGATAATTGGGTTATTAAATATTTAATGTTTGTAATTTTTACATTCAAAGATTCAATTTAACCATAAATGGATAATTTATGATATTTTTGATCAAATATAATCCCATTTGTCCTTATTTTTTATTTTTAATATTTTTAACTAGTCTAATAAAATAATATTTCATAAATAATCACTATGATCAACTTCAACACTATTCATTACCATAGCGTTAATAAAATCAATCCAAAAATGTAAATTCAAAAAAATTTATTTTATACACTCTATAAATGTCCTTATAGCCTAAAAAACTTGGATCACCATATTTAATCAAAATCATTTTTATCTTAATATATCTAATATCATTCAACTGATTGTTTCACTAATTGAATAATTACTACGTTATTATTTTGTAATTATTCATGATGATTATTTATTCAATAAAAATTAATAAATAAATTTGTATGATTTAGATAAAATTTATATATTTAATAATAAAGCGCATAGTCTATCATATATTATATTTATCCACATATTAAAGATATTATTCATTATAAATGTGAGAGTGTGACATTTTTTCACTCTCTTTGATTTTAATAATATCCAGGTCATTTAAATGGGAAATTTACCATTAAATTATTCAATTATGATATTTATATGTTAATAGACCAATTAAATTCATCCTATAACAATTGGAAAATTTTTAGGATGTTTTTAAAATATTTATAATATTATTTGTAATTTCTATTACCCAATTTACCCTAAACACTAGTACTAATTTTTTGTAATATACTCTTCCATTTTTTTTACTAATTAATAGGGGAATATTTAATAAATTTGTACCTTATAATTCCAAATTTTTAATAAATTTTTAAAAATTTAATTCATATAATTAGAAGAATTTAATTAAAAATTAATCCCCAGAAGGTCCTAATGTAACATCCCAAGCTTCTACGGTATGCTTGTCTTTGAATAATGTGATAGCGTGTGTTGTACGCAACACCAAGTTCTAACACACCATAACCAATCAAACTAGTCGTTATGAATAGTAATACCTACTTTTTGAAATTATATATATTTTATATTTCAAAATGGACTTCATTTTTGGATTCGGAATATCGAATTTAGCCTAAGGTGAAATTTTGGTACTTTTCGGATAACTTTAATATTTTGATGAATAGTGAAAATTATTAAATTTTAATTAAAAACGAATTTTTTAATCAAAATAATTAATAGTGATAAATTATGAATTTGAGAGGTTTTAATGTATATTTATAATATATTTTTACCCTTTAATACAATGTTGGTCATTGGACATAATTTTACAATTAAACCGGACATAAACAAGTGTCAATCTTTTTATATTTATTATCTCGTAAAAACACGCTTTTTGTTTTAACAACGGGAATTAATTTTAAATTAATTTCTGCCACTTATGTGATTTGAATTTAGAAAAATGGATTCCATATTTGGAATCAGGATGTTCAAATTATGTAAATAGGTAACATTTATTTTTAGGCATTTTGAATAATTACTGCGGTAAATATTTTATTTACCATGGTAAGGGTAAATCCGGTAAATAATGGTTAAAAAATAATATTATAATAATACTAAATTACCCTAAAACGTGTCCTAACCTTATTGGTTGAAAAATGTTCGACCATGGGCATCTTTGGGTCAATTTTGGGACCTCATGGAGCCACTTGTAGGTGATAGGGATACTTTATTTTAATTAAGTTAAAATGAATACAAAAATGATACAAGCATATATCTTTTAGAAAAACAATTTTTACATAAGGTTATATATGTTAGATTTTAGATTATAAATATTCATTAGAAATATAAACCTATTTCCTACATAATTATATTTTATTTATAATTTTTAGACATTAAATAAGTTAATTTAGTTATGACACAATGATGATGCAGTAATTATTATAATAGTAAAAAATTAAAATAATTGATATTATAAATACACAAATAAATATAATATGAAACTTTTAATGAATTAAACTAATTTTCTAGGATAATATTATATATTATTATTGATTTAATATACTTTTTTCGAAGTAATAAATCTATTATGAGTTTCAAAAAAATCAACTATTGAATAGTGTCAAAATTGACATAAAAGAGTTTTTAAAACAAATATTATATTATTAATTGGTATTAAATTCCTAAAAATCTAAGGTTCTTCCAGAAGACTTATATCATAATAGGTGTCTCATTAATTGACCACTTGGGGGTCTCTTGGATGTATATGGTAAGTTTATTAACCATATAATATAAAAATACAAAGAGACATTGTAAAAGTGAAACTAATTAACTTAGAGTTAATACTTAAAGATAAGGTTAATATAAGTACACAAACCTGTCTAAATTCTATTTTTTGAGTTTTTTTCTACCTACCCCACCTTAACCTTTGAATAATCAAATTTGGAGCCATTAGAAACCGAATATGAATTTATTATAAATTAATATTTCTAGATTTTTCAAAGGTGCCCCTCACCCCTCTTATAAAAGGGCACTCCTCCTTCTCATTTCTTCACACCTTCAAAGCCTTTTGGATTGGCCAAAATCTGCCCAAATACTCTCCCAACTTCTCTCACTACAACCTAGAGGCCTTAGTTTGATCCGAAATCCAACCTAAGGATCCCTTTTGATCAAATCAAAAGGAAGAACCCGAAGAAGAGGTAATGATTTCACCACCCTTTTCCAAGTTCCTTTCTTCTTCCACTTCTTCTTCCTTTGTTGTTACCATTATAAAATAATAACTCCAGTATCTTATATATTATGTGATGTTATTATAAATATTTTACAACCATATTCAGTATTCTATCCACCCTTTGAATAACATGTCACCATACGTGCGTACGTACGGCTTACCGTCTCCACGCCATGGTGTAATTGTTATTCAATATATTATTATTTGGATGGGTATAATAATAATGTGTAACTCATATAAATAATAAATATAACATGTTAATTATTCTGTATATATGATATAACATCCATTTATATATTATATTAATATCAAAAGAATGATATTGTCGCTCGTGCGTACGTACGGACTACCGTCTCCACGAATGCGATGAGATTCATTCTCCATCATATCCATTCAAGTATAATTATCATTTGATGATTTAAAAATGATGTTTAAAGACTTGATATCATTATGGATATTAATAATATACAACCTATCCATTACAAACATGGCTTACGTAACAAAACATATAAAAGAAAATGAATAAGTTAACACCCGAAACAACGATAATACTAAGATATTATTAACAAAGCAAAGTTAAAAGATCATATATGATATCATATTAATATATATGATTCTTTTATAATTTAATAACAATGATGTCACTATTATACATGAGGTTAACCTACCCCAACCAAGGAAAAGTAAAAGGTAAGGTTTATTTCACAATCTCTTCATTATCCGAGGTTGTTTATACGTAATAATCTACTGGGATCTCTTTATCATCCACATTCATGTTTCTTAAAAATGTATTTCAAAACATTTTTACTATTTACTAGAATATGAGTTAAAGTCATTTATACCCTTTTTTACTTTTATAAGTGGTTTATAAAGGAATATTTCCATCGTTTTCAAAACAAGGTCCTTTTTAACCTTTTCGACAGAATTAAGGTAAGAATGTTTTTTTTAACTTATACGACGGGTGTGGCTATTTTCTGCCGTTATAAAATCCTCAAACCTTACCTTACAAGCTTATAAGAATATTTTCAAAGAAAATGTTTTATTTTATAAATATATTACTCTTAAATGATTTCAAAATAGAAAGAGATATTTCTTTAAAAAGAATTTTGATTTCTTCTATGTCAACATCCTTTGATGGATTTTACGCTTATTTAAAGTGTATTTATTATAATACAAAACTTCTATTTTGTATTGAAGGCTTTATGATATGTTTGACTGTGGATGTGCTATTTTTATACCATTCATGGTTTATGGTGAAATTATTGAAATTTCGTATGCTAGTTTTAATACGAATGCTTATGTTATGTTTAAACCTTTTCATATGGGAATGCATTAGACTTAATATGTGACGGGTGGAGCCTGCTATAGCTCCTCGATGCATCGGTAGGTCTCATGAGACAAACTAGTGTCTTGGCACAAGGCCTTGACAAAATCTTATTTGTAGTCTTGGCACGAGGCCTTGGCTATGTGGTTATGATAGTCTGGAATTATGCATTCCATCATTATCAAAGTGGTTATTGATATTGCATGTGATTATTCGATTAGTATAATATCCATGTGAATAAGTAAATGGAATTATTTCATTTCACTTTTGCCTTACTATGTTTAGGTTCAAGTTTAAAAGGCTTTTGTTTTAGTTATATATTGCCTTAAATGTTTATGCTTATTTTTGAAAGTTTCCGCTATATTGTTATCCTTACTGGGCATTTGAGCTCACCACTTTTCAATGTTTTAATTTTACCAGGATGTGAATAAGTAAGTTATGAATGACCTGCAGGGATAGTATGTGGGGATATGAGTGTGGAATATGGAGACTATGTTGTTATTGTGGTTTTTCACTTTGTCATGTAATGTAAAACTTTATGAATATATCTAGTGTTTCCAAGGCTACTAAACCTATCGGTCTTTCGAGATTTGATCTTTCTTGTGATCGTGCCAATGTTATGTAATAATGTACCGACTCTGGGTAGCTAGGGTTGGGGCGTTACAGTTGGTATCAGAGGAAGTTTAGTACAATCCTTGGAAGCTAGATTTAGATAAACTCTGATTAGAGCACGTAGACCTAAGATGAACTTTGAGGATTAGTATAGAAGAAATTCCTAGAATTTTGGTATTGTAAAGATTTTGTGAGTTTTCTGAGCAATACATCCCTGTCTGGATACGAGCAGGTAGAGGCGGCTCTGGAACAGATGTACCTAGGGGTAAAACCCAAAAACACTGCTTTGAGATAGACTCGAACAGGAACTGGTGCACGACAACGGGCTTTGCTGCACTCTTGGTTACGACACTCCCGAGGGATATGCATAGGATAACTCTCATTTTTTTACAAATAATTATGAAGGGTTTCTGTGTATATACTTCCTCAAAGAAAACATTTTTATGATTATGGATTATATCCATAAATAGTTCAATTTATGTTAAGTGTTTTATAAGTATGGGATTATGTATTTTGATTCATAAAATGATCTAGTTTATTCCATTGTTTAGAAATGGTTCCTAGTAGAAGAAATGAAAACCGAATCAATGCACGCACTCCATGTAGGGATTTCCCTCCTGCTCAAGATAATTATAGTGGAGCTGGTGATGCAACTGGTGCCGATCAGCTAATCACCATACTGGGACAACTCACTCAGGTTATGAATAATAACCTTACCCGTATAGAGCACCCTGATCCACAGCGTGGAGGATCAATGTTATATCGCTTCATGAGGCAACAACCACCAACATTTAATGGGATTATAAATGCCTTTGTAGCTGAGCAATGGATATTTTCCCTAGAGAAAATATTTCACGCTTTGGGGAGTAGTGAAAGGGAAAAAGTTATCATGGCATTTTACCGCCTCACTGGAGATGCTGATCAATGGTGGCCATTGATTCAAAATATGAAGGGAGATGATGAAGTATCTAATTTGGAATGGAGAGTGTTCAAAGATCTGTTTTTAGAAAAATACATTCCTCGTGACCATCGAGCAGATATGGAAAGGCAATTTCTAAGTCTGAGACAAAAGGAGGATGAGAATGTCACAAAGTATGAGGCTAACTTTACAAGGTTAGAAAGGTATGCTGGAGATTAATTATGTAACCCAATAAGTAAGATTGATCGTTTCTTTTATAGGTTAAAACCATTTCTTCGTCGAGGATTAGTCTCACAATCATTCTCATCGTACAAAGACATTTCCTCATGTGTTATCTAGACCAAAAAGGAATTCTCTAACTCTTATGACTTTAAAGTAAAGCAAGAGAAGAAGACACCTGCTGATCAATCTAGGAATGGAAATAAGGGGAAGAAGGGAAAGGTTGAATATCCATCCTATTGTAAATGTGTGAAGAAACACCCCGGTACTTGCTTGAAGGGAATGGGAGTCTGTTACAAGTGTGGTGAAAAAGGCCACCAAGCTTGTGATTGCAAGGGGAAGAAGGAAGCTACCAATGTTCAGTGCTACAATTGCCGGGAGATGGGACATTATGCAAATGAATTTCCTAAGCATCAGGAGAACTTACCTCAGAAAAGGCCAAGGGATCAAGGCCAAGCTTATGTTATCACTACTGCTGAGGTAGAAACTCTGAAAGACGTGGTGGCAGGTAATTTAATGGTTTCCTCAAGTTTAGAAAATGCATTATTTGATTCTGGATCATTGCATTATTTCATATCTTCCCAGTTTGCTAAGAAAATTAGATATTTCCAATTTGATTTAACTAGGGTGTTTTCAGTTAAAACTCCTAAGGGAAGTATCATTGCAACAATGTTTTGTGAATTAGTCCCCATTAGAGCACATAAATGTTCTTTATCTGATGATCTCATCGTCATACCTATGATTGAGTTTGATATAATCCTCAGTATGGACTGGCTTTCGGACTATGATGCGAAGATTTATTGTAAGAATAAAGAGGTTACGATTCTTGATGATAATGATAAGGAACACCTTATCTTTAGAGTAGAATCGTCACCACCTAATTCTTATTTAGATCCACCCCATTAGCTCAAATAAATTCAATTATTGGGGAGGAAGAGAATGAAATGACTGTGGGTGAGTAAAGGAATTTTCAAATAAAGGATGTACCTGTTGTGAAAGAATTTGTAGATGTATTTCAATAATATTTACCTGGACATCCTTCAGAACGAGAAGTTGAGTTTTCCATTGATTTAATTCCTGGATCAATGCCTATATCGAAGACCCCTTATAGAATGGCCACTGTAGAATTAGTTTAACTAAAGAAACAACTAGAGGAATTGATTAATAAAGGATTTATTCACCCTAGTGTTTCTCCATGGGGAGCCCCTATTCTTTTTAAAAAGAAAGATGGATTTATGAGGTTATGTATCGACAACTGGGAGATCAATGCTATAACGATAAAGAACAAGTATCCCCTACCTCGCATTGATTATTTATTTGACCAACTTCATGGAGCTCAATACTTTTCAAAGATTGACCTTCGATCTGGATACCATCAATTGTGTGTAAATAAGGAAGACATTCTGAAGACAGCATTTCGAACCAGGTACGGGCATTACGAGTTTACTGTAATGCCTTTTAGATTGACTAATGCACCCTCTGTATTCATGGATCTGATGAATAGAGTTTTCAAGGAGTATCTCGATGAATTTTTGGTGGTATTTATTGATTATATCTTGGTATACTCCAAAACCTACGAAGATCATGAAAATCACTTGTGCATTATCTTGAAGACTCTGAGGAGGCATGAATTATATGGGAAGTTTAGCAAGTGTGAATTTTGGATTCAGGAGATTTCTTTTCTTGGCCATATTGTCTCTAAAGATGGAATCTCTGTTGATCCTTCTAAGACCAAGGAAATCCAAGAATGGCCAGCACCTACGAGTATAACTAAGGTACGTAGTTTTATTGGTTTGGCAGGTTATTATCGACGTTTCGTCCAGAATTTTTCCCGATTGGCTAACACATTAACGAAGCTCACACGTAAAGGGGTTAAATTTGTTTGGACAAAATAGTGTGAAGAATGTTTCGAAGAACTGAAGAGAAGATTAGTCAATGCTCCTATATTGACTCTACCATCGGGGAATGATGGGTTCGTTATTTATAGTGATGCATCAAAGAAAGGACTTGGTTGTGTCCTTATGCAGAATGATAGGGTTATTGCCTATGCATCACGACAGTTGAAAATTCATGAACAAAACTATCCTACTCATGATCTTGAGTTAGCAGCTGTGATTTTTGCTTTGAAGATATGGAGGCACTACCTCTATGGTGAAAAATGTGAGATTTATACTGATCACAAGAGTTTAAAGTATATTTTCTCACAAAAATAACTCAACATGCGGCAAAAGAGATGGCTTGAATTACTCAAGGATTATGATTGCACGATACACTACCACCCAGGGAAGGCAAACAGGGTGGCAGATGCTTTGAGCAGAAAAGACCATGGAGTTTTGAACAATATGAGAATTGAAAGGGATCCAATTTTCATGGATCTAGTGAAGATGGACATGGGAATAACCAGGGAAGGTGAAACATCAATTCTTTTTCAAATGGTTGCCAAACCATCTTTACTAGAAAAGATTAAGAGTTCTCAAACTGATGATGAAGAATTTCAAAAGAAGATTAAAGCTGTGAATGATGGGATATTGAGAGACTTTGTGTATGAAGATGGAATTTTGAAATTTGGGAAGAGACATTATGTTCCCGATATACCTGATCTAAGAAGGGAATTGATGGATGATGCTCATAGTTCCAATTTCACTATACACCCTGGGAGCCCGAAAATGTATATAGATTTGAAGGAACGTTTTTAGTGGGACAACATGAAGAGGGAGATTGATGATTTTGTGTCAAGATGTATGGTTTGTTAGCAAGTGAAAGCTGGAAGGCAACAGCCTGGAGGAGTCATGCAACCTATTCCCATACCAGAGTGGAAATGGGATAATATTACAATGGACTTTGTCATGGGACTACCAAGGACTCCTAGAAGAAATGATGAAATATGGGTTATTGTTGATCGTCTTACCAAGTCAGCACAATTCCTTGCTATAAGAGAAGATCTACTACTAGAATGTCTAGCAAGACTATATATTAATGAAGTTGTGAGACTTCATGGAGTACCCCTATCGATTGTTTTTGATCGTGATCCCCGTTTTACTTCAAGATTCTGGAAGAGTCTTCAGAAATCCCTGGATACTGAACTTCATTTGAGCACTGCCTACCACCCTCAAACGGATGGACAGTCAGAATGAACTATTCAAACCTTATAAGACATGTTGATATCTTGCTCACTTGACTTTCAGGGTATGTGGGATCAATATTTACCTCTCGTAGAATTTTCCTATAACAATAGCTTCCATTCGAGTATTCAGATGGCACCATAAGAAGCGTTATATGGAAAGAGATGTCGTACACCAACCTGTTGGGATGACGTTGGTGAAAGAAAACTTGTAGGCCCAAAACTGGTGGAGGAATCAATGGAAAAGGTGAAGGTAATCCAAAATCACATCAAAGCAGCTCAAAGTAGGCAGAAGAGCTATGCCGATAATCGAAGGAAGGATTTAGAATTTCAAGTCAGTGATCATGTTTTCCTGAAGGTATATCCATGGAAGGGAGTCATACGTTTTGGTAAGAAAGGTAAATTGAGTCCCAGGTACATCGGACCTTTCGAAATTCTAGAACGAATTGGGGTTGTAGCTTACCGATTGGCAATGTCGCCAAGTCTCTCCAAAGTTCACGATGTGTTCCACGTATCTCTGTTGAGGAAATACATGCATGACCCAACACATGTACTCGCCTATGAAGAATTAGAACTGGAACCCGATCTATCTTTTTGTGAAGAGCCCGTCAGGATTCTTGATATGAGAGAACAAGTACTGAGAAACTAGACGACGCGTCTGGTAAAAGTTTTGTGGAGAAACCATAAGATGGTAGAGGTAACGTGGGAACCCGAGGAACTTAGGATGAAGAACCACCCATGTATTTTCATTTGATAAGTATTCTAGAAATTTCGAGGAGGAAATTATTTGAATGAGGGGAGAATGTAACACCCCAAGCTTCTACGGTACACTTCTCTTTGAATAATGTGATAGCGTGTGTTGTACGCAACACCGAGTTCTAACACACCATAACCAATCAAACTAGCTGTTATGAATAGTAATACCTACTTTTTGAAATTATATATATTATATATTTCAAAATGGATTTAATTTTTTGATTCGGAATATCTAATTTAGTCTAAGGTGAAATTTTGGTACTTTTCGGATAACTTTAATATTTTGATGAATAGTGAAAATTACTAAATTTTAATTAAAAACAACTTTTTTAATAAAAATAATTAATAGTGATAAATTTTCAATTTGAGAGGTTATAAAGTATATTTAGAATATATATTAACCATTTAATACAATTTTGGTCATTGGACATAATTTTACAATTAAACCGGATATAAACAAGTGTCAATCTTTTGATAGTTATTATCTCTTAAAAACACGCTTTTTGTTTTAACAACAGGAATTAATTTTAAATTAATTTCTGCCACTTATGTGTTTTGAATTTTGAAAAATGGATTCCATATTTGGAATCAGGATGTTCAAATTGTGTAAATAGGTAACATTTATTTTTAGGCATTTTGAATAATTACTGTGGTAAATATTTTATTAACCATGGTTAAGGGTAAATCCGGTAAATAAGGGTTAAAAATAATATTATAATAATTCTAAATTACCCTAAAATGTGTCCTAACCTTATTGGTTGACACATGTTCGACCATGGTCATATCTGGGTCAATTTTGGGACCTCATGGAGCCACTTGTAGGTGATAGGGGCACTTTATTTTAATTAAGTTAAAATGAATACAAAAATGACACAAGCATATATCTTTTACCAAACAAATTTTTAAATAGGGTTATATATGTTGTATTTTAGATTATAAATATTCATTAGAAACATACAACTATTTACTACATAATTATATTTTATTTATAATTTTTAGACATTAAATAAGTTAATTTAATTATGACACAATGATGATGCCGTAATTACTATAATAGTGAAAAATTAAAATAATTGATATTATAAATACCCAAATAAATATAATATGAAACTTTTAATGAATTAAACTAATTTTCTAGGATAATAAGAAATATTAGGATTGATTTTATTGACTTTGCTTGAAGTAATAAATCTGTTATGAGTTTCACAAAAATCAACTATTGAATAGTGTCAAAATTGACATAAAAGAGTTTTTAAAAAAAATATTATATTATTAATTGGTATTAAATTCCTAAAAATATATGGATCGGCCAAGAGACTTATATCATGATAGTTGTCTCATTAATGGACCACTTGGGGGTATCTTGGATGTATATGGTAAGTTTATTAACACTATAATATAAAAATACAAAGAGACATTGTAAATGTGAAACTAATTAACTTAGAGTTAATACTTAAAGATAAGGTTAATATAAGTACCCAAACCTGTATAAATTCTATTGGTTGAGTTGTTTTCGACCTATCCCCACCGTAAACTTTTAATAATCAACTTTGGATCCATTAGAAACCGAATATAAATTTTTACTAAATTAATATTTCTAGCTTTTCCAAAGGTGCCCCTCACCCCTCTTATAAAAGGGAACTCCTCCTTATCATTTATTCACACCTTCAAAGCCTTTTGGTTTGGCCAAACTCTACCCAAATACTCTACCAACTTCCCTCAATACAACCTAGAGGCCTTAGTTTGATCAGAAAGCCAACCTAAGGAGCCCTTTTGGTCAAATCAAAAGGAAGAACCCGAAGAAGAGGTAATGATTTCACCACCCTTTTCCAAGTTCCTTTCTTCTTCCACTTCTTCTTCCTTTGTTGTTACCATTCTAAAATAATAACTCCAGTATCTTATATATACTGTGATGTTATTATAAATATGGTACAACCATATTCATTATTATATCCACCCTTTGAATAACATTTCACAATACGTGCGTACATACATCTTACCATCTCCACGTCATGGTGTAATTGTTATTCAATATATTATTATTTGGATGGGTATAATAATGATGTGTAACTCATTTAAATAATAAATATAACATGTTAATGATTCTTTATATATGATATAACATCCATTTATATATTATTTTAATATCAAAATAATGATATTGTCGCTCGTGCATACGTACGGACTACCGTCTCCAAAAATGCGATGAAATTCATTCTCCATCGTATCCATTCAAGTATAATTATCATTTGGTGATTTAAAAATGATGTTTAAGGACTTGATATAATTCTGGATATTAATAATATACAACCTATCCATTACAAACATGGCTTACGTAACAAAACATATAAAAGAAAATGAATAAGTTAACACCCGAAACAACGATAATACTAAGATATTATTAACAAAGCAAAGTTAAAAGATCATATATGATATCATATTAATATATATGATTCTTGTATAATTTAATAAAAATTATTTCACTATTATACAGGAGGTTAACCTACCCCAACCAAGGAAAAGTACAAGGTAAGGGTTATTTCACAATCTCTTCATTATCCGAGGTTGTTTATACGTAATAATCTCATGGGATCTCTTTATCATCCAAATCCATGTTTCTTAAAAATGTTTTTCAAAACATTTTTACTATTTACTAGAATATGAGTTAAATTCATTTATACCCTTTTGGACTTTTATAAGTGTTATATAAAGGAATCTTTCCATCGTTTTTAAAACAAGGTCCTTTTTAACCTTTTCGACAGAATTAAGGTAGGAATGTTTTTTTAACTTATAGGGCGGGTGCGGCTATTTTCCGCCGTTATAAAATCTTCAAAGCTTCCCTTACAAGCTTATAAGAATATTTTCAAAGAAAATGTTTTATTTTATAAATATATTACTCTTAAATGATTTCAAAATAGAAAGAGATATTTCTTTAAAAAGAATTTTGATTTCATCTATGTCAACATCCTTTGATGGATTTTACGCTTATTTAAAGATGATTTATTATGATACAAAACGTCTATATTGTGTTGAAGGTTTTATGATATGTTTGACTGTGGATGTGCTATTTTTATACCATTCATGGTTTATGGTGAAAGTATTGACATTTTTTATGCTAGTTTTAATACGAATGTTAATGTTATGTTTAAACATTTTCATATGGGAATGCATTGGACTTAATATGTGACGGGTGGAGACCGCAATAGCTGCTCGATGCATCGGTAGGTCTCGTGAGACAAACTAGTGTCTTGGCACAAGGCCTTGACAAAATCTTATTGGTAGTCTTGGCACGAGGCCTTGGCTATATGGTTATTATAGTCTGGCATTATGTATTCCATCATTATGAAAGTGGTTATTGATATTGCATGTGATTATTCGATTAGTACAATATCCATGTGAATAAGTAAATGGAATTATTTCATTTCACTTTTTCCTTACTATGTTGAAGTTTAAGTTTAAAAGGCTTTTCTTTTAGTTATACATTGCCTTAAATGTTTATGCTTATTTTTGAAAGTTTCTGCTATATTGTTATCCTTATTGGGCATTTGAGATCACCCCTTTTCTATGTTTTAATTTTCCCAGGATGTGAAGAAGTAAGTTATGAATGACCTGTAGGGATAGTATGTGGGGATATGAGTGTGAAATATGGAGACTATATTGTTGTAGTAGTTTTTCACTTTGACATGTAATGTAAAACTTTATTAATAAATCTAGTGTTTCCAAGGCTACTAAACCAATCGGTCTATCGAGATTTTATCTTTCTTGTGATCATGCCAATGTTATGTAATAATGCACTGACTCTGGATAACTAGGGTCGGGGCGTTACAGTTGGTATCATAGTAAGTTTAGTACAAACCTTGGAAACTAGATTTAGATAAACTCTGATTGGAGCACGTAGACCTAAGATGAAATTTGAGGATTAGTATAGAAGAACTTCCTAGAATTTTGGTATTGTAAAGATTTTGTGAGTTTTCTGAGAAATACATCCCTGTCTGGATACGAGCAGGTAGAGGCGGATCTGGCACAGATGTACCTAGGGGTAAAACACGAAAAAACCGCTTGGAGCTAGACTCGAACGGGAACTGGTGCACGACAATTGGCCTTGCTGCACTCTTGGTTACGACACTCCCGGGGGATATGTTTAGGATAACTCTCATTTTCTTTAAAAATCATTATGAAGGATTTATGAGTATATACTTCCTCAAAGAAAACATTTTTCTGATTATGGATTATATCCATAAATAGTTCAATTTATGTTAAGTGTTTTATAAGTATGGGATTATGTATTTTGATTCATAAACTGATCTAGTTTATGCCATTGTTTAGAAATGGCGCCTAGTGGAAGAAATGGAAACCAAATCAATGCACACACTCCATGTAGGGATTTCTCTCCTGCTCAAGATAATTATAGTGGAGCTGGTGATGCAACTGGTGCCAATCAGCTAATCACCATACTGGGACAACTCACTCAGGTTATGAATAATAACCTTACCCATATGGAGAACCCTGATCCCCAGCGTGGAGGATCAATGTTAGATCGCTTTATGAGGCAACAACCACCAACATTTAATGAGAGTACAAATCCCTTAGTAGATGAGAAATGGATATTTTCCCTAGAGAAAATATTTCAGGCTTTGGGGAGTAGTGAAAGGGAAAAGGTTATTATGGCAGTTTACCACCTCACTGGAGATGCTGATCAATGGTGGTAATTGATTCAAAATATGAAGGAAGATGATGAAGTATCAAATATGGAATGGAGAGAGTTCAAAGATCTTTTTTTAGAAAAATACTTTCCTCGCGACCATCGAGCAGATATGGAAAGGCAATTTCTGAGTCTGAGACAAAAGGAGGATGAGAATGTCACAAAGTATGAGGATAACTTTACAAGGGTAGCAATGTATGCTGGAGATTATATACGTAACCCAAGAAGTAAGATCGATCGTTTATTTGATGGGTTAAAACCATTTCTTCATCGAGCATTAGTCTCACAATCCTTCTCATCGTACGAAGACATTGTCTCACGTGCTATGAAGACCGAAAAGGAATTCTCTAAGTCTTATGACTTTAAAGCAAAGCAAGAGAAGAAGAGACCTGCTGATCAATTTGGGAATGGAAATAAGGGGAAGAAGGGAAAGGTTGAATATCCATCCTGTGGTAAATGTGGGAAGAAACACCCCGGTACTTTCTTGAAGGAAATGGGAGTCTGTTACAAGTGTGGTGAAAAAGGCCACCAAGCTCGTGATTGCAAGGGGAAGAAGGAAGCTACCATTGTTCAGTGCTACAATTACAGGGTGATGGGACATTATGCAAATGAATGTCCTAAGCGTCAGGAGAACTTACCTCAGAAAAGGCCAAGGGATCAAGGCCAAGCTTATGATATCACTACTGCTGAGGTAGAAGCTCCGAAAGACGTGGTGGCAGGTAATTTAATGGTTTCCTCAAGTTTAGCAAATGAATTTTTTGATTCTGGATCATCGCATTGTTTCATATCTTCCCATTTTGCTAAGAAAATTATATATTTCCAATTTGATTTAACAATGGAGTTGTCAGTTAAAACTCCTAAGGGAAGTATCATTGCAACAAAGTTTTGTGAATCAGTCCCCATTAGAGCACATAAATGTTCTGTATCTGCTGATCTCATCGTCAAACCTATGATTGAGTTTGATATAATCCTCGGTATGGACTGGATTTCGGACTATGATTAGAAGATTTATTGTAAGAATAAAGAGGTTACGATTCTTGATGATAACGATAAGGAACACCTTATCTTTAGAGAAGAATCGTCACCACCTAATTCTTATTTAGATCCACCCCTAGTAGCTCAACTAAATTCAATTATTGGGGAGGAAGAGAATGAAATGATTGTGGGTGAGGAAAAGAATGTTCAAATAGAGGATGTACCTGTTGTGAAAGAATTTGTAGATGTATTTCCGGAAGATTTACCTGGACATCCTCTAGAACGAGAAGTTGAGTTTTCCATTGATTTAATTCCTGGATCAAGGCTTATATCGAAGACCCCTTATAGAATGGCCACTGTAGAATTATTTGAACTAAAGAAACAACTAGAGGAATTTAGTAATAAAGGATTTATTCGCCCTAGTGTTTCTCCATGGGGAGCCCATATTCTTTTTAAAAAGAAATATGGATCTATGAAGTTATGTATCGACTACAGGGAGATCAATGATATAACGATAAAGAACAAGTATCCCCTACCTCGCATTGATAATTTATTTGACCAACTGCATGGAGCTCAATACTTTTCAAAGATTGACCTTCGATCTGGATACCATCAATTGTGTGTAAAAAAGGAAGACATTCTGAAGACAGCATTTCGAACCAGGTACGGGCATTACGAGTTTACTGTAATGCCTTTTGGATTGACTAATTCACCCTCTGTATTCATGGATCTGATGAATAGAGTTTTCAAGGAGTATCTCGATGAATTTGCAGTGGTATTTAATGATGATATCTTGGTATACTCCAAAACCTACGAAGATCATGAAAATCACTTGCACATTATCTTGAAGACTCTGAGGAGGCATGAATTATATGGGAAGTTTAGCAAGTGTGAATTCTGGCTTCCGGAGATTTATTTTCTTGGCCATATTGTCTCTAATGATGGAATCTCTGTTGATCCTTCTAAGACCAAGGCAATCCAATAATGGCCAACTCCTACGAGTATAACTGAGGTACGCAGTTTTATTGGTTTGGCGGGTTATTATCGACGTTTCGTCCAGAATTTTACCCGATTGGCTAACCCATTAACGAAGCTCACACGTAAAGGGGTTAAATTTGTTTGGACAAAAGAGTGTGAATAATTTTTTGAAGAACTGAAGAGAAGATTAGTCAATGCTCCTATATTGACTCTACCATCTGGGAATGATGGGTTCGTTATTTATAGTGATGATTCAAAGAAAGGACTTGGTTGTGTCCTTATGCAGAATGATAGGGTTATTGCCTATGCATCACGATAGTTGAAAATTCATGAACAAAACTATCCTACTCATGATCTCAAGTTAGCAGCTGTGATTTTTTCTTTGAAGCTATGAAGGCACTACCTCTATGGTGAAAAATGTGAGATTTATACTGATCACAAGAGTTTGAAGTATATTTTCTCACAAAAAGAACTCAACCTGCGGAAAAAGAGATGGCTTGAATTACTCAAGGATTATGATTGCACGATACACTACCACTCGGGGAAAGAAAACAGGGTGGCAGATGATTTGTGTAGAAAAGACCATGGAGTTTTGAACAATATGAGAATTGAAAGGGATCCAATTTTCATGGATCTAGTGAAGATGGACATGGGAATAACTAGGTAAGGTGAAACATCAATTCTTTTTCAAATGGTTGCCAAACCATCTTTACTAGAAAGGATTAAGTGTTCTCATACTGATGATGAAGAATTTCAAAACAAGATTAAAGCTGTGAATGATGGGAGATTGAGAGACTTTGTGTATGAAGATGGAATTTTGAAATTTGGGAAGAGACTTTGTGTTCCCGATATTCCTGATCTAAAAAGGGAATTGTTGGATGATGCTCATAGTTCCAATTTCTCTATACACCCTGGGAGCACCAAAATGTATAGATATTTGAAAGAACATTTTTGGTGGGACAACATGAAGAGGGAGATTGCTGATTTTGTGTCATGATGTATGGTTTGTCAGCAAGTGAAAGCTGGAAGGCAATAGCCTGGAGGAGTCATGCAACCTCTTCCCATACCAGAGTGGAAATGGGACAATATTACAATGGACTTTGTCATGGTACTACCAAGGACTCCTAGAAGGAACGATGCAATATGGGTTATTGTTGATCGTCTTACCAAGTCAGCACATTTTCTTGCTATAATAGAAGATCTACCACTGGAACGTCTAGAGATACTATATATTAATGAAGTTGTGAGACTTCATGGAGTACCCCTATCGATTGTTTCATATCGAGATCCCCGATTTACTTCAAGATTCTGGAAGAGTATTCAGAAATCTCTGGATACTGAACTTAATTTGAGCATTGCCTACCACCCTCAAATGGATGGACAATCAGAACGAACTATTCAAACCTTAGAAGACATGTTGAGATCTTGCTCACTTTACTTTCAGGGTATGTGGGATCAATATTTACCTCTCGTAGAATTTTCCTATAATAATAGCTTCCATTCGAGTATTCAGATGGCACCATATGAAGCGTTATATGGAAAGAGATGTCGTACAAAAACCTGTTGGGATGACGTTGGTGAAAGAAAACTTGTAGGCCCAGAACTGGTGGATGAATCAATGGAAAAGGTGAAGGTAATCCAAAATCACATCAAAGCAGCTCAAAGTAGGCAGAAGAGCTATGCCGATAATCGAAGGAAGGATTTTGAATTTCAATTCAGTGATCATGTTTTCCTGAAGGTATCTCCATGGAATGGAGTCATACATTTTGTTAAGAAAGGTAAATTGAGTCCCTGGTACATCGGACCTTTTGAAATTCTAGAACGAATTGGGGTTGTAGCTTACCGATTGGCAATGCTGCCAAGTCTCTTCAAAGTTCACGATGTGTTCCACGTATCTATGTTGAGGAAATACATGCCTGACCCAACGCATGTACTCACCTATGAAGAATTAGAACTGGAACCTGATCTGTCTTATTGTGAAGAGCCCATCGGGATTCTTGATACGAGAGAACAAGTACTGAGAAACCGGACGACGTGTCTGGTAAAAGTTTTATGGAGAAACCATATGATGGAAGAGGCAACGTGGGAACCCGAGGAACTTATGATGAAGAACCACCCGAGTCTTTTCATTTGATAATTATTCTAGAAATTTCAAGGACGAAATTATTTGAAGGAGGGGAGAATGTAACACCCCAAGCTTCTACGGTACGCTTCTCTTTGAATAATGTGATAGCGTGTATTGTACGCAACACCGAGTTCTAACACACCATAACCAATCAAACTAGCCGTTATGAATAGTAATACCTACTTTTTGAAATTATATATATATTATATTTCAAAATGGACTTCATTTTTGGATTCAGAATATTGAATTTAGCCTAATGTGTAATTTTGGTACTTTTCGGATAACTTTAATATTTTGATGAATAGTGAAAATTACTAAATTTTAATTAAAAACAACTTTTTTAATAAAAATAATTAATAGTGATAAATTATGAATTTGAGAGGTTTTAAAGTATATTTAGAATATATTTTTACCATTTAATACAATTTCGGTCATTGGACATAATTTTACAATTAAACCGGACATAAACAAGTGTCAATCTTTTGATAGTTATTATCTCTTAAAATCACGCTTTTTGTTTTAACAACGGGAATTAATTTTAAATTAATTTCTGCCACTTCTGTGTTTTGAATTTAGAAAAATGGATTCCATATTTGGAATCAGGATGTTCAAATTGTTTAAATAGGTAACATTTATTTTTAGGCATTTTGAATAATTACTACGGTAAATATTTTATTTACCGTGGTAAGGGTAAATCCGGTAAATAAGGGTTAAAAAATAATATTATAATAATAAAAATTACCGTAAAACGTGTCCTAACCTTATTGGTTGACACATGTTCGACCATGGGCATCTTTGGGTCAATTTTGGGACCTCATGGAGCCACTTGTAGGTGATAGGGACACTTTATTTTAATTAAGTTAAAATGAATACAAAAATGACACAAGCATATATCTTTTAGAAAAACAATTTTTACATAGGGTTATATATGTTGGATTTTAGATTATAAATATTCATTATAAAGATAACAAGATTTAATACATAATGATATTTTATTTATAATTTTTAGACATTAAATAAGTTAATTTAGTTATGACACAATGATGATGTAGTAATTACTATAATAGTGAAAAATTAAAATAATTGATATTATAAATACCTAAATAAATATAATATGAAACTTTTAATGAATTAAACTAATTTTCTAGGATAATATGATATATTAGGATTGATTTAATTGACTTTTTTCGAAGTAATAAATCTGTTATGAGTTTCACAGAAATCAACTATTGAATAGTGTCAAAATTGACATAAAAGAGTTTTTAAAACAAGTATTATATTATTAATTGGTATTAATTTCCTAAAAATCTAAGGTTCGGCCAAGAGACTTATATCATGATAGGTGTCTCATTAATAGACCACTTGGGGGTCGATGGGATTTATATGGTAAGTTTATTAACCAAATAATATAAAAATACAAAGAGACATTGTAAAAGTGAAACTAATTAACTTAGAGTTAATACTTAAAGATAAGGTTAATATAAGTACCGAAACCTTTCTAAATTCTATTGGTTGAGTTTTTGTCGACCAATACCCAGCTTAACCTTTTAATAATCAACTTTGGAGCCATTAGAAACCAAATATGAATTTATTATAAATTAATATTTCTAGCTTTTCCAAAGGTGCCCCTCACCCCTCTTATTAAAGGGCACTACTCCTTCTCATTTCTTAACACCTTCAAAGCCTTTTGGTTCGGCCCAAATCTGCCCAAATACTCTCCCAACATCCCTCAATACAACCTAGAGGCCTTATTTGGATCAGAAAGCCAACCTAAGGATCCCTTTTGATCAAATCAAAAGGAAGAACCTGAAGAAGAGGTAATGATTTCACCACCCTTTTCCGTGTTCCTTTCTTCTTCCACTTCTTATTCCTTTGTTGTTACCATTCTAAAATAATAAATCCAGTATATTATATATACTGTGATGTTATTATAAATATGGTACAACCATATTCAGTATTCTATCCACCCTTTGAATAATATTTCACCATACGCGCGTACGTACGACTTACCGTCTCTATGTCATGGTGTAATTGTTATTCAATATATTATTATTTGGATGGGTATAATAATGATGTGTAACTCATGTAAATAATAAATATAACATGTTAATGATTCTGTATATATTATATACAATCCATTTATATATTATTTTAATATCAAAAGAATGATATTATCGCTCGTGCGTACGTACGGACTACCGTCTCCACGAATGCGATGAGATTCATTCTCCATCGTATCCATTCAAGTATAATTATCATTTGATGATTTAAAAATGATGTTTAAGGACATGATATCATTCTGGATATTAATAATATACAACCTATCTATTACAAACATGGCTTATGTAACAAAACATATAAAAGAAAATGAATAAGTTAACACCCGAAACAACGATAATACTAAGATATTATTAACAAAGCAAGGTTAAAAGATCATATATGATATCATATTAATATATATGATTCTTGTATAATTTAATAAAAATTATTTCACTATTATACAGGAGGTTAACCTACCCCAACCAATGAAAAGTACAAGGTAAGGGTTATTTCACAATCTCTTCATTATCCGAGGTTATTTATACCTAATAATCTACTGGGATCTCTTTATCATCCACATCCATGTTTCTTAAAAATGTATTTCAAAACATTTTTACTATTTACTAGAATATGAGTTAAAGTCATTTATACCCTTTTTGACTTTTATAAGTTGTTTATAAAGAAATCTTTCCATCATTTTCAAAACAAGGTCTTTTTTAACCTTTTCGACAGAATTAAGGTAAGAATGTTTTTTTTAACTTATACGGCGGGTGCGGCTATTTTCCACCGTTATAAAATCTTCAAAGCTTCCCTTACAAGCTTATAAGAATATTTTCAAAGAAAATTTTTTATTTAATAAATATATTACTCTTAAATGATTTCAAAATAGAAAGGGATATTTATTTAAAAAGAATTTTGATTTCATCTATGTCAACATCCTTTGATGGATTTTACACTTATTTAAAGTTGACTTATTATGATACAAAACTTCTATATTGTATTGAAGGTTTTATGAAATGTTTGACTGTGGATGTGCTATTTTTATACCATTCATGGTTTATGGTGAAAGTATTGACATTTCGTATTCTAGTTTTAATACGAATGTTTATGTTATGTTTAGACCTTTTCATATGGGAATGCATTGGACTTAATATGTGACGGGTGGAGCCCGCTATAGCTCCTCGATGCATCAGTAGGTCTCATGAGACAAACTAGTGTCTTGGCACAAGGCCTTGACGAAATCTTATTTGTAGTCTTGGCACGAGGCCTTGGCTATGTGGTTATGATAGTCTGGCATTATGCATTCCATCATTATAAAAGTGGTTATTGATATTGCATGTGATTATTCGATTAGTAGAATATCCATGTGAATAAGTAAATGGCATTATTTCATTTCACTTTTGCATTACTATGTTCAAGTTCATGTTTAAAAGGATTTTGTTTTAGTTATACATTTCCTTAAATGTTTATGCTTATTTTTTAAAGTTTCTGCAATATTGTTATCCTTACTGGGCATTTGAGCTCACCACTTTTCTATGTTTTAATTTTCCCAAGATGTGAAGAAGTAAGTTATGAATGACCTGTAGGGATAGTATGTGGGGATATGAGTGTGGAATATGGAGACTATATTGTTGTAGTAGTTTTTCACTTTGTCATGTAATGTAAAACTTTATGAATATAACTAGTGTTTCTTAGGCTACTAAACTAATCGGTCATTCGAGATTTGATCTTTCTTGTGATCATGCCAATGTTATGTAATAATGCACCGACTCTGGGTAACTAGGGTCGGGGCGTTACACCGAAACAACGTCTTTTAAGAGTTAAGATGTCCAAATGTTTGGAATTTTTTATATCATATTTCAATGTAAAATTGAGTAAAATTAGATAAATTGTATTAAATGATAAAAAATTATTTAATTATTACCTAAAACTAATCAAAAATGTAATTTAACACTATAAATTATTCTTATGGAATTTTTTTCTAATTAAAATTATGTATTTTTAACTATTCATCAAAGCATGAAACTTATCAGAGAAATTTAAAAAATTCAATTGAATGTTTTCTATATTATAATTTTAAATAAGATGCTTATTTTCATAAATAAAATTTTAAAAAATTTCAAAAATTATATTCTAAAAACATGTTTGATCAAATGGTGGAAAAACATCATTCTTAGAAAAATACTTCTTTTATGAAAAAATGGATTTGTTCATATATCATATCTAGAAAACACATTAGATGAATGTTAAATATTATATTTAAATATTATATATATATATATAATATTATCCAACAAGAGTGATTTGTTTATTTATTGGTATAAAAAACACTTGTTTATAGAATTTTAAAAAACATTTCCTATTATTGAAAAAAGGTATTTAAAATCATTTATAATCAATTCGTCAAATAATTATATATATATATATTTAAAACAAAATTTTATAATATTTATAATACTATTCATATCCACTATTCAAATGGCTAGTCTATAATTATCATGTCTAAATAATTAGAACAATAAAAGATGTTTCATAGAAACTCAGTGTTGCATGTAACACAAGGTAAGCCTATGGGTATGTAATGAAATCCATCAACGAAATATAATAATTTAAAAAATATATTTTTTTCAAACAAATCATATAGTGTAAAACTTATTAAATAGAATCACTTAGGCAAGGCTATGTTCTCATTATCAAGGACCCTCACTGGGTGATCTTAGATGGATAGTACAATTATTCTGAGCTAAATAGTGGACCTTCAGCTTAGTATATTTTGACTTAGGGTGAAGGGATTCCAACCAAAGATTTTTATTTTTTTTAGACCTTGTGGGAAACAATAATATTTTCCCAAGTATTAATTCCCACTAATTTAGTAATCATATATATCTACTTGAGGGGTTGTAAAATTGGGTGAGGGACATGGAAAATGGAGATTGGAGATATCCCTAGGAAATCCAAGGATTTTAAATGGGGACCCCCTAGGGACTATTTTTTGGAAAATCTGGGAACCTGGGAAAATTAGGTTTCTCTAAGAAAGTCAATATTATATTTTGTTTGAGAGTCTTATTCATGCATGTCAGAATTATGATGGGAGAAACAACACATGGTAATCCTATATAGGATGACCAGCCGTGTACAGGGAACATGCAGACTACACTTGTGCATGTGACTAGTAGGGAATGTTTTTTTCTCAATGAAAACATACACATATCCCATATAATCAATTTTTCTTATACATTTCATCACAAATGTATTTTAAAATTGTTATATTTCACTTTAATATCTGACCGTATGAAATCTATTCAAGAAAATTCTCCCTCAAAATTGGATTTGATTGTAAAAAGAGTATTTAGTCATGGTGTGGAGAATAACATAGAAAGAGATAGAACATGGATTCACTGGGAAACAAGTGTTCCAAAAAACCATTCATATTTTATACATGGGATTTTTTCCAATCATTACTCAAGCAAGTGAATCATGCTGGTAAATCCCCCAGGTGAATCATATAGGTGTTTTTCAAAGGTTATTCACACTGATGTGTATCACTGATACATTACATAGCCTTGTAATGTTTATAAATATTGTAACCGATTATGGGATCCCCCTTTATTTAGACTATTCAAAAATTATTTTCTAATTTCCTCTCATTGTGAAAGTCTTCCATGAAAATTATCTATGAATATGCATGATAACCATTCACATCTGATAGTTTTATCCTCAATATGATTTTTGAGATGTCACTTCTATGAGGAATCCTCTATGAGATAACCTAGGTGAGTGACATGCATGACCTCACCTTAGATAGTGATTTCTTGAGGCTTACTAGAGGTGTTACTTGTTTGAATCCACTTAGGTGAGTTACCTACATGAGGAAACCATGGATATTGACCTATGTGAGGCATTTCCTTTAAAAAAATTCAATAAAAAATGATCTGATTTAATATTTTTGAAATAATGAAATCCTTCATGTTTATTAATAAATTTACAATTATAAGAAGAATTTATTATTTTTTATTGACAATATTCTATGCAAATAGATTGTATTTAATATATTTTTGGTCTATGATATTTTCAATTACATGAACCCAACTTTGTGGACTTAGTGAAGTGTTAGAGTAAGTGTAACTTCGATTATCTAGATTGTGAAAAATTACCATTTTATTCCCATGTACTTCTAAAGAATATTCACATCCTAAGCCCAAAACAGTATACCCCAAATTATTTTCTCAATATATTTATCAATCACATGGAATATTACATTTTTTACAAGGGATTTTATATTAATGATGGAACAAGAGCCTCCATGTGCTTAATGAACTCTAGAAAGATATTTTTGGACCTGATTCCTCATATCCAAGAGACAAAATATACACTACTACATATCTATATTCATTCATTAAAAATGGAATAATAAAAGGTTATCAAGAAATAATTAGTCTCTTATTTTAGAAGGATTATCATAGAGTGGGTTGTGGGACATTTTATTGAGATAAAAAAAATTATGTTTAAAGTTGAGGTAAATGAAGTTCGTATATATGGAGCTATATGGGTAGTAGAGTCACACATCTATAATAATACTAATTTGGTCGTAGAACTACTTAGCCACTTGAGACACGACACTAATAGTCTCCACTTGACATGTGGAGAAGGAGGAATCAGTTAAATGGATGCCCACTTGATCTTGAGATTCCCCATATATGGGGTTATGTACGAACAATTAATCTATCATAAGGTGAAAAGGGGTGTAATTGAGTAGATGCCTAACTTGGATCTTGGTTTATCTAATATTAACCTTGATGAAACAGTGAAAGTCCCCTTCATAAAGAAATAGGTTCATCCTGATGAATGGAAGAATGTATTCATGATTCCTCATGAAAAGGGACAAAACTATAAATGTCTTACATGGGTTCTATATAATATAAAATAAAGGTATTTGGGAATGTATTGGGCAGTGTTAGAGCATAGAAAATACAATACATGGGTATACCATTAGTTATGAAATTCCCAAAATTAATCACAATACTATATTTTTTTTTAAAAAAAATCTAACCTAAATGTTATTGGTTTGTGTTTCCAATTGTGGTGTAATCCATAGGAAACACATCATTTAAGTTCAACTAGTGGAATGGGAACATGAGTTATTAGTATCCCCAACCATAGAAGATATCGACCTGTGATTTATGAAATTTTATATGGGGATGTACCCCTTCAAAATTTAATGTCCATTCATAGTTTAATATGGGTTCATTACCACAAATTTTAGATCTAACATAATGATATGTGATGTTTCTATCCATGGGTACCATTTCTAGCCATTGTTTTAGGCTATCTCCGGAACTAGGTCCTTGAAATTTAAATATGGGGTAACTCTATAGACTCTGGGCCTATAAAAAGAACTTAACATCTCCCCGTATGGGGTCCGTCCACCAGAATGATGATTGATACTATTCATGCATATTATGTGATAAGATCATATATGATTTCCATTGTTGACTATGTTTTAGGGATATAAAATGAGGTAGAAATTATTTTTAAATTCTACATGCCCTACACATTTTCATGTTATTTCCCATTCATAAAACATTCAATAAATCCCCTAATATGTTTATAATTAGAGGAACACCTGATGGAGTCTTAGTAACTCTGGGTCTCTATGGATATTGAGTAATCTCATGTAGTTATAATTTTTCATCCTTCATATACACATAATATATTGACTGTCGAATATGATATTTTTTGGGTCTCATCATATCCAAAAGCTTTGAATCTGTTAGAACAATTTGATAAAGAAACCATTCTCAGAAGGCCCATCCCATGTATGATTGAGGAAATGATTCAAGATCATACAAAGGGTCTTGAAAACTATAAATAAAAAAAATAAAATAAAAGTCTCCACAAATTGGGGTTGAATCAATATGATCAAACCACTTGTATCAAGTGGAAACATTGGGACTTGATACCCAGCATCCTATCAAGATGGAAAAACCTAGAAATACTAAAAAGTAAATATATATCTGGTCCTTTTTATAGCTATGAATGAAAACAACCTATTATGTGCTACCAAATTCTACGATTTTTTTTTAAATATAATTCTTCTAACATCCTGAATTTTTAGAAGTTTAATCAATGTTGCCTAAAAATTACTCAACATAGAGATATTCAAGCTCCCTAAAACTTTTATTTTGATAAAAAACTATATGGTAATGAAATATTTATAGGAAGTATAAATTATTATATTTTCTACAACTGGTTGGACCCCATCTATTAAATGAGTTCATAATGTGATGGATGAGGGTTTTCAAGAATTACTGGTTAATCAAAATACCTATGAAATGGATGAGTGCATCAATGTTGTTGAAGTAATATTATTTCCTTATCTTCCACCTAATTTTTTTTAAAAAGGTTTTGTTGATGATAAAAATATTTAATTTCAAATTACAAAGGGGTGAAAAGATAACGATTCACCAAAACTTGAATCAGCAAGATATAACTCATTTGGAACCCTTATTAGGGAAAATAGACCAAATTCTTACGAATCTGGGGATTAAACACAATGCCAAAGACATGTGAGGTATGAATTAGTGGGAAACAATTATTTATTTCCTTTTATCATAGTTGTAATATAGAATTAATTTTATAATATTTATATTTCTAATCTAAAATACCATTGAAAAAAAAATAGTTCCCATACATTTTATTATCTTGGGTAAGTTTCCAAAATTTTATTTATCCAGAATCTATACTGATTTATACATCTAACCATTATTTTTAATTTTAGAATAAAATTAATCATTATACCTTAAGGTATGTGGGATTTATCCTTCATAAGATAAGGGGGTTGATTAAGATGAGGCACAAGATCCTTCAGGTGAGCCTATTCCATTTATGATAGAAGTGTTAATGGAAAAGATCCCAACTCCTTATATTAATTTGGATGGATAAGAGAGTCATATTAACTTAAATTATGAGTAATAGGTTTTCATGTAGCACTTTTAAACAATCCAAATCATGACATTTTTAATCCTCTTCATATATTATAGAATCACATACAATAACTTCTATCTCCATTGTTGTGCCATATGTGGTTGATTGAGATCTTAGACGTTATGATAAGGGTCATGGTGGTTATACCAATTCATCACGTCATAATTTTTTTTGATGAGAAATAGTGGGTGGATTGGATGGGTTGGATTTTATTCTTGAAACAAGCATATCAAATGTCCATAATTGTGACAATTTTGTAATCCCATGTACGTAAGTTAGTGAAATAATGGATATGGAAATGGAGTGAAATTTTAAAATTTTTATTGATATTACTTGATAAGAAGGGTAGTATGGAAACTTCAATGCCATGTTGGGTGAATGAGAGTATTAATATATATGTTGAATATATTTTTATGTCTAATTTATTAATCAAAATACTTCACTCATACAACATTATTAGTAGAGAAAATATCCAAAGAAATCCAATAAAAAGGAATTGAATCCTCCCATGAATCGGCGATAGAGAAAACACCAGCTGTGGATGTTGGAGTGGAGAATTCTCCTGATCCATTTTAAAATGACCCAAGTCTTTTAAACATATTAATACAAAATTTTACGCATAATTACTCATGAAATAAAATATGTGGTTTGTAAATTATTGTGTCTTTGGAAGACTGTGAATACAATTACAAAACATGTAACATGAATAAAAAATTATTTTATTAAACTCCATAATAAGATCCAATCTCCTTTTGATCTCTAAAATCTATATAGTATAACATAGGTAATACATAGACAAAAGTGGTGAGATAAAAATAATAGTAAGGTAGTAAACATGAGAATAAATCATAACACATGAGTTAGAAGACATAACATGATAACATAAATAGAATAGATAAAGAATAAAAATAAGGAAAAATAATATATAGAACAAAGAATCATATTATCCTCGTATCATAGGAAAGTGGAATAGACATATAACATAACATAAACACGAGGAAAGGATAATAGACAAGACTATATCACATGGTGGAAACAGTCCCATAATTGATTTGGTTTACTCCATAATCTCAAACATAACATCTCATATAACTAAAATAATACATAATGAATTACGACACTATCTTGGGGCACACATAATTACATGTTCATGCATATGTTTTCAAAATAGAGAATCAAATAAAATAAATAAACATAAGGTTTACCCATGCAATGAAATGGGTATCATAATCGTGTCATAAGGCATACCCATAGGGCATAAAACAATGGTATCCATGAAATGAGGTATTTAAATCATTAATTGTCATTCATGTTATAAATATAATAGTATATAATTAAAAATTATTTCCACCTATAGTTAATTTTTTTTAAAGAGTGGTTATGTATCCATATAAATGGGAATATTATGAGGGGTCTAAAGAGAATAGTGAAAGAGTATTTAAATGGGGTATATGAATAGTAATTTATATAACATAACTTGTGAACTAAACTTTTTCTAAAAATAATAAATATATATTTTATCAATAATAGATGTTTTAAAACATTTTATCGAGTGTTACTTTCAAAGAGTAAATGAAAATAGAGAAGGTACCTTTATTCATATCATCAAAAGTAATTAAGAATGGAACCTTATATACATGTATAAACCCATCCCAGATGGATTAAATAAACATGGTATATATGGGTGAGACACATATAAATAATATATAACAATTATTAAGTGATAAATTGATGTGTATAGAGATAAAATGTATATTAAATGATCTAAGATGGCTCAAAAATTTCCATTTCCTTATGTATGAATGTGTTTTTAACTTGCACATGGTTTACTTGATAATCATATTAGATTCATTAATTAATTCATTGAGAACATATTCAAAATATAAATGATTTATTATAATTTTTTAATGTTAATTTTTGGACATTTATATGTGTTATAAAAATCAATTTTGTTGGTTCTTGAGTTTTCCTTTCACGGTTTCATGATTGTTTTGCTTGTAGAAAATTATGGATGTTCTTTTCATTTATAAATAAAACTGAATAAGTGGAATGATATTCAATTTATGAAATTAAAAAACATAAAATTGGCCCATATATCATTTTTATTCTTAAAATATAATTTTTAATTTGATTAAACATTAATGATGGTTTTTTTCGTTTACGTATGCAGTTTTCCCATTTATCACAAAAAAGTTTTCTTACTGAATATTATATCTATATATTTGTACAAAAACATAAAATAAGTAATATTATACTAATTAAAATCATATTTTCGAAAAATAATAGTTTGTTTACCAGCCATTAAGCTGGTAATATAAAACCAAAACTCATTATCCACAGAGATTATTAATCTCTATAATATGGATAATGGATGGTGGCCTTCTCTCCTGGGATCCCCCATTCTGCTCTTGGCTTCCTAGGGTTTCATTTGGAAACCCTAGAATTCAGGGTTGGTGGCACGTCTGAGCGTCGTTTCTTCCTCCTTTCCTTACATTCTCCTCATCTTTTCACCTCCTTCGACCCCCTTCTATCACAAAGGTGTGGTTTTCTTGGTGTTTGTCTCACAGGATGGATCTATTGGTCCTGATGAAGCTCGTCTCTTTTGAAGGCCCTGGCCGCTACTACCCTTATCTGACAACGTATTCCACCGCGCCTCTCCAGGTCAGATTTAGAGCGATGGATACTCTGTGGTTTTGGGTTAACGGGTTAGGCAGTCATGGGTTTTTCAGGCGCTCCATATTTTCGGCTACGGGTTTCAGCCTCATCACGATGCCAATGTTCGGAGCCGTATGTCGTTCAAATATCTACCATGACCTCAAGTACCTCCACTCCTCTCCAAGTCGGTTCGGGAGCGGTGGTTCCTCAGAGGTTATGGGAGGTGGGATTTTGCATCTGTCGGTACTCTCAACGCGGTCTGGTTTGGTTTATCTTTTTGTTTTGTTGATTTTTTGGCTTATATTCCTCTCTCCGAGGTTCTATTGGGGTTCTTCTTGGGTTTGTTTTGGTTTTTCGGTTTTCTACCCTTTGTTTTCGGTGTTTCTATGGTTTAATGTTCAGTTTTGTTCGACGATATAATGGTGTTTTTTCAAGGAGGCTCGAAGGTCTCCGATGGTCTCCGATGTTCTGGTGTGTGTTCTAACAGCAACGATTACTGTGGCTTTTGGACGGCGACAATGAACGTGTGTTATATAATGATGTTGGTTGGCGACTTTGATGGACTCCTCCGGGCTCCGATGATTGGTGCGGTGGATGGCGACTCCGACGGTGGTGATGATGGCGACGACGACAATGGGTTAATGATGATGGTCTGAGGCGATGGGTCCTCAGCTGACGGACCTGCATAGCGATCGTCTTGGGTTATGTGAAATATCTGGGTTTTTTTATTTTCAAATTTTGAATCCGGACATGTTTTATTTTGTATCCCACCGGTTATACCTTTTCCCTAAACCGGTTGTTTCCAAAATCAAATAAAAAGGAATTTTCATGCTATAATATGGATAATGGTTTCTATACATTAAATAATAAGATACGAGAAAAAGGGATGGATAGAAATCTTAAATTATAATTATAAAAATAAAAAATAGAAATTATCGTAATGTTATTATAAATTTATTGATTAATTAGGTGATGGGAAAAGATAATAAGAAAATAAATTTAGAGTGGCAGTTTAAATAAGTTACCTTAAGAATTTTACAATCTAGAAGGATCCCTTAAAGAATGATGAATTGGTATTTTTTGTAAAAAAATCACCTCCAGAATATGTCTAGGGATAATGATAAAACAATTTTGTAGATTTTGATTGATCTAGAAGAATTATGGTGGTGAAATGAGGTGACAGATGATGTGCCCTTTTATAACTAAGCTTTGGGGCACTTCTGGAATTTATTAAAATATTAATATAAAATAAAACCTATCTAGAGGAAAATTCATCCAAATGGAAAATAAATATATAATGGATTATATTTTTTAACATATATTTTCCCCTTTTAGTTAAAATTTTAATGATTTTTCAAAACAATTATATAATAACATATGTATGAAATATCATTACTATCAAATGTGATACCCTTAATTATGATGACATTAAAAGCATCAAAATAGAGTAAAAGTAGAAAAAATTATTTAAATATATCCTATATATTTCATACCTCTATATAGACTTTTTTATCATCTTATGTATCACAAAATATATTGGATTTACAATTTTTAATATTAACTATTTTATTTTACCTTAATTTAATAATTATAGCATCATCATTCTAAAATAATTTAATGTGATTATTTCTTTAATAAATATTAAAAATAAACTTCCTTGAATAAGATAAATCATTAATATTTAAAAATATATGTTAAGGTTTAATATCATTGGTATTAAACATTATATTTAAAATGTTATACTTAATAGAAAATAGTGGGGTTGTGAGTTTGACATTCTTTCAAATATAAAACTATTCGGGAATTAATGTTAACTATATGGTTCCAAAAGAACATAAATTCGTCCAACGGAATATTTTTTTGAAAAATACTCATCCAATAGATTTGGGACACGTTTTTTGGTCATTTTTAAACTTTTATCTTTTATTATTATCACTAATTGCCTGATTTACCCTAACCATTGTAAGAAAAATTACGAAGGTTTCTATTCATATTGACCAATAAACAAGAGGGGTATATTTAAAAACATTGGAAATTTTAATTCAATGTTTTGAATCAATTTTTTCAAAGTCGTAACATGTAAGTTCAGAATTTTATTTAAATTTAATCATTCAAAATGATATGAAAAACATTTTTTCTTAGAAATCACCTTTTCAAGTTTGATTTTTTAATGATAAATTATTGTATAAAATTAATTTTGAATGATAAAATTAGATTATTTATATTATAAAAGTACTATGCTTAGATTAAAGACAATTGAAAATATAATTTTTTTTTAAAATTCTTTAAAAGAAAACAAATTTTTCAGTTTAAATCATTATTTTTCAATGTTCAATAAAATTACAATTTTTAGGAAAATTATTAAAAATTAATCCAAAAATAATTTTGATATTATGAATTAAAAAAAATAATTTAAATATATTAAATATTATTTTAAATGACTCAAAATGATTTATATTTATTTTATTATAGAAATAAATGAAAATATTTTTTTGAAGTAAATATATATTTTAAAATTAAAATATCTTAACTAAAACATAAATACTTATTTCGTATTATTAAATATTTATCCTAATATGGTTATTCTAATTTATACATACCAATTCTCAAGTTAGTTATAATAACCCTTTAGATATTTTAATATTATTTAACTGTTATTTTGAACTTGGAATTGCATGGAACACAAGATACCAATGATATGAAATTATTTAAAGGGAAATATTTCATAAAAATTTTGGGTTGTCAAATTCTACCCCTTAAGAAATTTCACCCTCAAAATTTCATTTTAATAAACATATTGAAAAAGTTGAGGGTACTTCTCCAACATTTCTTCCTATGATTTCAATGTCACCTATTCATATTTGTGTTAGATCTATAATGAACTAAAATGTTTAGTGGTCTGGTTGATATGAATATTATATTTACGTTAGAGTATTTTTACCGGATACTCCTAAATTAAAATTGTTCTTATAAGGGTACAAAGGTATATCTATAATATTGATAATATTCCCCATGAATGATAATTAATCCATCCATAAATCACATTTATTGTACATTTCATATAGTTTTTCCTAAGGAAATTTCATTAAAACCGTATTAAAATTCTACCCACGCCCATCCTTCCTCGATGATTATATTAGAATATCATCCCAAAAGAATACCAAATTTTTTCATCATAATCTATAAATTATAACATCATTTTGTCAAGGTATATTTTCTAAGAATTAGTTATTACCAAGGGAGTCACAATGAAGTCATAGTTTTCATTCCACACGTGAAATGTTTTTTTGGGAATATATTCCTTCTTCACATTTACTTGGTGATATCCGAACCGAAGGTCTAGCATAGGGAATTACATATCCCCACATAGCTAATCATTCAAGTTATATAATTTTTTTTGGGTATACTTCTTATTTATCATTTGTTTTTGAGTTCACGGTAACAAATGTTGAGGCACACTAATCCATCTTTCTTATTGATGAGGTGGACTCTCGCACTCCATAATGTTACACTTGAGAATATGAAACCATTATTATATTCTCATAAAACATCCTCATCAATTATTCCAACCAATAGATTTCCATACATTATATAGTCTTTGATATGGGTAGATTTCTAGGTATAAGATCATTTGAAAACTCAACCTATCATTCAAGATGAATACTATGAAATTTATTACGAAACACATCAGTGTAGTCCCTCCCGATGGGGATGTCTTCATCAATTATCCTCTCCTTCATCTCCATGATTTGAGATAGATATTATTTTTCATGAGAAAATAATACCCACACATGATTTGTCTATTCAGATGGAGATTAATCCTCCTCTTCACACTGTACATATTTTGAGAATGCCTTAAGATGTGAAGAGTGATCAACCCCTCTTAACAGTTGATTTTTTATTTTTATAAAGAAAGATAATCGATGACCAAAATAACATCATACTCTAATAATGGATGTAAGAAGATATTTTATAGTAGTTTGATTATAATAAAATGAATGGTTAGTAGTTATATACTTTAGATTCAATAATTTATATATCCTATATTCTCATAGATAACTCAGATACAAAATTTTGATGTGGTGTTTCGATAGTTCTACTAAATATGCAAGATATGAAATAATGTGCATAACATGAATCAATTAGTACATTCACCATTACTAAATTAGTAACCTTATTACCTATCAACACATAATTGTTGGGCTTTACCTCAACAATAGTGATAGAATATTCCATTCCTTTCTTCCATGGAGGTTTTTGTCATTGACTGTCTTTCAAACCACCTATCTTAGAGATTTAGCTCACACAATTTATATGAAACATACAAATGAAACAAAATAATACATGATATTTGTTGATTATATCCTTAATTTCCTCCTCCATTAAAGGTTTATTCTTCATATCGCATTTGAAATAATTAGTGTGATTCCCCTCTCTTCCCCAATTGAAGCATCCCCTAGATCCCATTAGTCAATTCTCAGGATTCTTCTTCCAACACTTTTGATACATGGGATATTGGGATTTCTTTCCTCAATGTGATAAATCTACTAAAAATACTACATTAACTCCATCATCCTATATTTATATTCAAAACTACAATACAATTTAGAATCTCAAATCTCTATCACAACATTATGGAAATAATAGAAATTCTCTTCATAGTTTTTATAGTGTCAAATCACTAATTATTTTTATATAATAAAAATTAATATAGTAATTAAGTGATCCAAATAGAGTCAAATGTTTCTGAAAAATTAATAAGAATATAATGAATTATTTGAAAAGATTTATGCAGACACAAAGATAGGGTAATATTAAATTATCTTCAGTATGGGGAACTTCATATCTTTCTTAAGACGGACAACATAGGAGAATTATTTATTAAATAATATTTTCATAAATTCTTCTCAATCCATTAATTCACCATAATCAATAAACGTAATGTTTTTTTATTCAGGTCCACCACAGATCACCTTCCCCATCCAAACAATATGCTTCCATTATGAAATTCCCCTATTATGAGCACCGGGGAATAGAAAATATCTTCTCAATGGAGTTAATTATTTTTTATATGATGAAGAGATCAGAAAAGCCACTAAAAATTAGAGGACATTGTAACAAATTTTATTCGACCAAAGAATTAATATTTGTTAGGGTAAGTATTACATTAAACTTTATTCTTGTTGTTATTCATAATTTGAACCTGTTATTATATTATTTTCATGAAGTTATGAGATCCCATTCACATCTGGTTTGGAATCTCATTTGGTTAATTGTCACATCACATGTCATACAGGTTGTCAGCACATGTTTTCTTATCCCCAACCATGAATTGGGATATAAAAATAAAATTAGGTTGTGGGAATAATTTTCCAATGATAATATAAAAAAGGAAACTATAAATATAGAATAATAAACTTTGAAATGAAAAGTATATCCTAACATTTGATTTCTTAATTATAAATCTGTGTTATCCATGGATATAGAATTATCCATGGTGTTATTAATAATCTTTTCTTCTCATAATCTTATAAAATTATTAAGTCATGCATATGATACCAACTATAGTGACCAATTCATTTTTTACATATTTTTTTCATGATTTTAAGCATAATTTTCAATGAAATAAAAAACCAAAGATTGAAACATTTTGTTTCATTGGAAGAATGGGAACATAATTATAAATAATATAAAAAATATGAACAAATTTTTTATTAGTCTCCATAATGGGATAATGTCTCCATTTTATCTCCTACACCGGCATAAGATAAGCTTGGGAATACATAAACAAAAGGTTTGAGCTAAAAATCCAATACAATGAATAAACATGGTAATAAATCCTAACAGATGTGTTAGAAGAAATAGCATCCTAACAGAAGAGATATGGATCATGAATAAATATAAGGAAGTATAATATATATTACATGATGTTTAATGTCCATGTAAAATGTGGAAAGTGGGAAACAAATAACATGAAAACAATATGAGTCAATGCTAACCACCAAGAATATATTAGACGGTGGACATAGTCCCATAATGTATAAAGTTTACTCCCTAATTATAGACACAAATTCTCATGAGACTAAAAAAATACCCAATGAATTAGAGTATTAACTATGTGAAACCATCATAACATGTTCATTAATACAATTTCCACTTAAGAAATCAAACATAAGTAATAGGCATAAGGGTTAACCATGCAATGAAATGGGTATCATAATCATGCATCAATTAATCAAAAAAGGGCGTATAATAATGGTATTCGTGAAATAAGGGATTTCAATCATTATTGGATAATCATATATAAAAAATAATAATATATCATTAATAATAATGTTAAACTAATTTGAAAACATGTAAAATTTGTTGTTAAGTAAACTAGGAAATTAACCACATAAGCGGGGTTTTAAGATTAGAGGAAAAGAGTATTTAAAATTGTTAAGTAAAAAATAGGTTAAATTAAACAAGATGTGAACTAAAATGGGTTTCTAAACAATAATTAATTTTCCATAAATCATTTATGTGTTTAAAAATTTCACTAATTGTTATATTAAAAGAGACAATGAAAATAAATAAGTTCCCTCTATATGACTTTTTGAAAGGAATTAAGAAAGAAACATTTAATACTTGTATACAACTAATAAAAAAAGATTAAATAAATGTGGCATATATTTGTGAGACTTGTATAAATAATATATAATAATAATAAAGATATAAATTGAGTCATATAAAGAGATAACATAACCTAATGGAAATATTGATGTTTAGAAAGATACCATACCTTATGTCTGAAAGTGTTTGCAACATTTCTTTAATGTATTCAATAATAAAAATCGAGTTTTGATAAATTAATTTAGAACATTATCTAAATGAATTTTATTAAATATAATTTTATTATGTTTGTTTATGACTATTTCAATGAGTTATAATGATCAATTTATTCATCCTGGTACTGTTCATTTCAGTGTATCGTGATTGGAAAAATTCTATATAATTATGGAAGATTGTGTCCAATGGACATAAAACTATAAAATTGAAGTAAAGTGGTATTTATCCACGTAAATAAGTTTAAATGGTACCAAATATCATTTTATATTCTTATGTGATAGTGATTAATTTGATAATACATTAATTATGATTGTTTTTTTCCTTTAACGGGATTTTCGTCCATCGTGAACAAAATTTTTACTTAATATTATAAATATATTCATTCAAAAACATAAAATAACTTATAATATACTTATTAAAATTTAATTGAACCATAATAATATATTTATAACTAGGAATCCTGAAAATAATAGAAAAATCAATCTCATTATTGATAGAGATAGTTAGTCTCCATAATTTAGACAATGGCTACCTATGTTTAAATACGAGGGGGTAAGAAAACAAATGGATAGAAAATATTACACTATAAATATAAAATTAAAGTATATAAATGATACTTTGGTTAGTATAAATTGATGGATTAATTAGGTGAGGGTAATATATAAGAATAAAATCAACTAATAGGCGAGGTTTAAGAAGGTTTACTCCTGAATATCACCTCATTAGAAGATCCCTTAAAGAACATGAAATTGGTATTTTGGTGAGATAATAACCACTATAATGTGTCTAGGGATTAGTAGAATAAATATTGTTAGATAATTGATGATATAAAAGGATCAAGGTGGTGAAATGAGATGAAAGAAGGAGTCTCTTTTATAATTGAGGTGACGAAACCATCTTGAATTCAATAAAATATTAAAATATAATAAGACTGTCCTCAAAGAAAATGATTCCAAATGGAATCTAAATATAAATGAGAGGATATTTATGACCAATTATTACCCCTTTTATCTTATTTAATAGTTTTATAATTATTAAATAATTTAATAATATATTATATTCATGAAATATCATTGTTGTAAAATTTGATAATTTACTATACTATGAAATTGAAAACATCAAAAAATAGAGTAAAATTCACACTGATAATTTTATTATATCATTAAAATTCCATAATCATATAGATAATTCTTTTATCATATTTATTATCTCATATTTTGTTTATTTTAATATTTCTAATTTTAGTTATTAGATATCTTCCATTAATTTAATAATTACTGCATTATAGTTGTGTAATAATTTAAGGTATTTATTTCTTCCATAAAAATTAATAATAAATTACAAAGAAGAAGAAAAATATTTTAAATTTTCATATATTATTTATGATCTACCATATCATATGAAAAAAAATATATTAAAAAGATTATATTAAAAAAATAATAGTCTGACGAGTTTGGATTTCATTAAAATAAAAAACTATAACATACATAATATCTTATAAGAGGCTCATAATGATCATAAATTAGATACATATATGATTTTTGATTAAAATATTTCATATAATTGAATTTGGAAAAGTGTTAGGGTCATTTTCTAACCTTTATCATTTTATTTTTACCCTAAATTTCCCAAATTACCCATAATAGTGGAAAAATAAATTACCAACTATAGTGACCAATTCATTTTTCACATATTATTTCAGGATTTTTAGCATAATTTTCAATTAAATACAAAACCAAGGATTGAAATATTTTGTTTCATTGGAAGACTGGGAACATAATTAGAAAAAATATAAAACTTATAAAAAACTTTTTTATTAGTCTTCATAATGTGATCATGTCTCCATTTGATCTCCTAAACTAGCATAAGATAAACCTGGGATTATATAAACAAAAGGTTTGAGCTAAAAATACCATAAAAGGAAGAAACATGGAAATAAATCCTAACAGATGTTTTAGAAGAAACAAAATCATAACAGAAGACACATGGATCATAAATAAATATAAGGAAGTATAATATATATTACATGCTGTTTAATGATTATGGAAAATGTGGAAAGTGGGAAAACAATAACCTGAAAAAAAAACATGAGTCAATGCTAACCTCCAAGAATATATTAGATTATGGACATAGTCCCATAATGGAATAAGTTTACTCCCTAATTATAGACACAAATTCTCATGAGACTAAAAAAATACCCAATACATTAGAGTATTAACTAGTTGAAACCATCATAACATGTTCATTTATATATTTTACACATAAGGAATCAAACATATTTAATTTGCATAAGGGTTAACCATGTAATGAAATGGCTATCATAATCATGTATTAAGTAATAAAAAAGGGCGTATAATAATGGTATTAATTAAATAAGGGATTTAAATCATTATTGTATAATAATATAGAAAAAAATAATAACATATCATGAATAATAATTCTAAACTAATGTGAAAACATCTAAAAGGAGTTGTTAAGTATCCTAGGAAATGAACCACATAAGCAGGGTTTTAAGATAAGTGTAAAAGAGTATTTAAAAGTGGTAAGTGAAAAACAGGTTACATTAAACAAGATGTGAACTAAAATGTGTTTCTATACAATAAGGAATTTTCTATAAATTATTTATGTGTTTAAACATTTCACTAAGTGTTATATTAAAAGTGACAATGAAAATAAATAAGTTCCCTCTATTTGACTTTTTGAAAGGAATTAAGAAAGAATCATTTAATACTTGTATAAACCTAATAAATAAAGATTAAATAAATGTGGTATATATTTGTGAGACATGTATAAATAATATATAAGAATAATAAAGGTATAAATTGAGTCATATAGAGAGAGAACGTAACCTAATAGAAATATTGATGTTCAAAAAGATACCATACCTTATGTCTGAAAGTGTCCAGAACATGCACTTAATGTCCTTAATAATCAAAATATATTTTTGATAAATTAATTTATAACATTTTCAAAATGAATTTTATTAAATATAATTTTATTATGTTTTTTTATGACTATTTCAATGAGTTATAATGATCAATTTATTCATCCTGTTACCGTTCATTTCAGTGTATCGTGATTGGATAATGTCTATATAATTATGAAAGTTTGTGTCCAATGGAAATAAAACAATAAAATTGAAATAAAATAGTATTTATCCACTTATATAAGTTAAAATGGTCCCAAATATCATTTTTTATTCTTATGTGGTGTTGATTAATTTTATAATACATTAATGATGATAGTTTTTTCCTTTAACGGGATTTTCGTCCATCGCGAACAAGATTTTTACTTAATATTATATATATATATATTCATTCAAAAACATGAAATAACTTATAATATAATTATTAGAATTAAATTAACCATAATAATATTTTTATAACTAGTCATGTTTAAAATAATAGAAAACTAAATCTCATTATCGATAGAGACAGTTAGTCACCATAATTTAGATAATGGCTACATATGATTAAATATGAGGGGGTGAGAAAGTAGATGGATCAAAAATATTACAGAATAAATATAAAATTAAAGTTAATAAATGATAATTTAGTTATTATACATTGATGGATTAATGAGGTGATGGTAATATATAAGAATAAAATTAATTAAGAGGTGAGGTTTAAGAAGGTTAACTCCTGAATATCACCTCTTTAGAAGATCACTTAAAGAACACGAAATTGGTATTTTGGTGAGATAATAAACACTATAATGTGTCTAGGGATTAGTAGAATAATGTTTTTTATATAATTGATGAGATAAAAGGTTTAAGGTGGTAAAATGAGATTAAAGAAGGAGTCCCTTCTATAATTCAGGTGAGGAAAACATCTTGAATTCATTAAAATTTTAATATATAATAAGACAGTCATGAAAGAAAATGATTCCAAATGGAATCTAAATATACATGATATGATATGTATGACCACGTATTACACCATTTATCTTATTTAATAGTTTTATAATTCTTAAATAATTCAATAATATATTATATTCATGAAATATCATTGTTGTAAAATTTGATAATTTACCGTACTATGACTTTGATAACATCAAAAAACTGAGTAAAATTCACCATGATAATTTTATTATATCATTAAAATTCCATAGTCATATATACAATTCTTTTACCATATTTATTATCTCATATTTTGTTTATTTTAATAATTATAATTTCATTTATTTGATTTCTTCTATTAATTTAATAATTACTGCATTATCGTTGTATAAGAATTTAAAGTATTTATTTCTTCCTTAAAATTTAATAATAAATTACCAAAAAGAATAAAAATATTTTAAATTTTCATATACTATTTATGGTCTACCATCTCATATGAAAAAAAAAATATATTAAGAAGATTATATTAATAAAAAATTATAGTTTTACAAGTTGGGATTTCATTTAAATAAAAAACAATAAGATACTTAATATATTATAAGTGACTCAAAATAGTCATAAATTAGATACATGTATGATTTTTGATTAAAATGTTTCATGAAATTGAATTGGGAAAAGTGTTAGGGTCATTTTCTAACATTTATCATTTTATTTTTACCCTAAATTTCCCAATATACCCTTAATAGTGGAAACATAAATTACCAAGGTTTTTATTCATATTAGAAAAATAAATTGGGTATGTTTATTAAATTTTAAATATTTGATTAAATGTATAGAATAATTGTTTATGAATTTAAATATTATAATTTCATATTTAAATTTATAGTTATTCTTGAAAAATTCATTAAAAAACATTCTTTCTGAAAAACGTTATTTTTAAGCATAATATGATTTTATACTAAATAAATGTATATAATTTATTTAAAATTATAGAATTATATTTGTTATAATAAAAAAGAACTAATAATATATTAAAACTAATCCCGAATAGAATTTTACCTTTTAAATTATTTTAATGAAAATACATTTTTAAATTTAAATCTGTATTTTCAGTATTAATTAAAATTATATACTTTTTAGAATAATACAAAAAAATAAAACTATGATAATTGCGAAATTATGAAATAAGAAAAAAAAATTTATTATTGCAATTAAACTTTATAAATTTTTCAAAATAAATAATTTTTTCTTTTAAAATGAAATGAGAATAATTTTTTGAAGAAAACAAAATTTTGAAGAATAAAATGTCTTTACTGAAAATAACTTGTTTTTATTTCCGATTAATAAATATATTTCTTAATATGGATATTACTATTCCTATCCAAAACTTTAGTGGTTAGGTTATACATATCATGATAATATTAAAATATTTTGTCTTAATTTATTTAAACTTTATATTGTGTGTCACACAAGATACTGATGAAATCAATTTTTTTGGGACATATTTCAAAAAATATCACTGTGTAACAAATTTTCCCTATTTGTTAGGAAAATTAAATAATATTATCCTTCACAGAAGATATTCATTTTAGCTATTGTGTTCAAGGATGATGGGGAAGAAATAAACCATGATATAGATCCATCAACAAATAAGTATTCTGAGATGCTTCAATTGACTCCCAACCCTTCCATTTTTTATATTTAAATATTGATGAGAAACAACATGTGTTCATAATTAAAATAAAATGATATAGTTTAAACTTTAGATGAATACTATAATTCGATTCAAGCCACTGTACCGAGCGATGTGGATGTCACCCCTAAATGAACTAAAAATAGTAATAAACTAACTAAATGAATTATGGGGTATGTCTTCCCACTAAGAGTGGTTTGGAGGATATCCGGGATTCCTGTTATAACCAAAGGTGTATATAGGAAGCAATAGATAAAATTATCCATTCATTATCTATCTATATTAGGTTGATCGATGAATTTTTATACCAAGTGATCCTTCTACACATGTGGCTTGAGTGTTGAAGGTGGCATAATTTTTTAGTGTTTTACAAATTTTTATCCTTGAAAATCCAATGAAAAGGAAATGCTTCATGAAAATCAAGTATTTATAATCATTAAAGTTGTTATATCTCAAATTAATATTTTTTTATTTATTTGTGTTTCATTATAGAATTTGTTTCTTAATCCCATTAATTATATTTTGATGTTTTAAATTTGGGGTGACATTTTTTTTCGCTGGTATGGAGTTTCTTGAAATATATGAAGCTTCATAGAAAATAAAATTTATTGAAATTTATAGAGTTAAATTAATGTTTAATTTTTAGCTATAAATATGTCACTAATAACTATATCATTGAAAAATATTTTGAGAGGAAGCCTTATTGCACTAAATTCATGAATTTACCACATTCAAATAATTCTTAACCGAATCCATAAATTAAAACTAACATTTTTTTCAAAAAAATGATAGAAATTTCTATTTTCTATAATATTTCTCTATGTTATTTTCTAAAATTTAGTGATTTCTATAAATTTTGATTTCTTTTAAAAAGTTATGAGGTTTTCGAAAGATGACACTTAATTAAAAAAAATGTGTATATTTGAATAAGGGTGTTTCATGAAAGATACTAAAATGAAATTACTTGAACATTCAAAAAGATAGTGGAATATATTAATGAATCATAATATGACCTCCATGATGAGAGACATCATCCTCCTCTTATCTGATACGAAATAAGCCTTCATGTAGATAAACTAATAATGGTTTCTCCCAATGTAGTAAGCATTGTGGAGTCGATAGAAGTGTTCCAAGGGTAGTAGTTTTTATCCCTAAAATTTCTTGTAATGGTGGTGTTCCTTGGAGAGAGTGGTAGTGTCCAAATAATTATAATACAAAAAACATTGTGGCAATTATGAATTCACATAACACTAACACACTATTTTCCTATGATCTATGGTCTAGACCTTAGTAGTGATCTATGTAAAACTATTATATTGTGTTTCAATTTCAGAATATTGTAGTTTCACAATTGAATGATTATTTCAGAGAGGTTTAACAAGTTCCTAAAAATATTAGGACCTATTATTTCCTGTCATAGAGACAATTGACACAATGATATGGCCCTCCCCTCTTAGTGTGTTTCTTATAATAATAATTTCAATGAAAGTGATCAATATGTTGGTGTTAAGTCTCTCTATAAGATTGATTATGATGGATAATTTCATAAATAAATTAGATATCCCATTTTGATGGAATAATTTCTACATTTGTTTGAATAGAATGAGATCTCATCAATAATATATTTGGATGGATTTTCTCTCCAACATAGTTCAAGGATTTCATGTAATTGATATGATTGGACATTCTATAGCTGAATTAGACAAGAAAATGATTTATTCATATGATGAAGCTAAAATATATATTACCAAAACACTATCTGATCAAATATATTTGATAAGGGATTATATAATTACAACCAAGGCCATGTATGATAAACTATAAAATATAATCAATGGTGTAGAAAAAGAGGAAGAAAAATTAACAGTTCATCACAATAAGTTCTATGATCTAAAAATACATCCTTATAAAAATATAGATATATTATTTAATAAAATTATATTTATCTCAATTCTAAGAATTGGAAAATTAATTAAGGATATTGATATTTTGAAAAAAATAATTAAACGAATCCCATCTTTGTACAATTCAAAGGTATCATTCATTAAAAAATGGAATATATCTATGATTTATCATATTTATCAATAATGTAGTCTATTAACTTATGAAATTAGTGTCAACCCGAACGATGAAAAACTTCTAGAAATTAGGGAAATGAAATACAAACACATGGAAAAAATAGACTTTTCCAAAGGTACTGATGATGGAAATTTCTTGGATGATTAAGTTATCTCAGATATTTAGATAAAATCCAATAGATGATAAGGAATATTGAAGGAATTATTAATATGGATAATATTAAATGTGGTATATTTGGTCACATCTCTACATGTTTCTCATGAAAATATGATGATTTAAAAATTAAATAAAAAATCTTATAGTGGAATCATAGGTAGTTCCTGCAAAAATGATAATTCAAATCAGTAAATAATTGAAAAAGGAATATATTTGTTTTTAATGAGTAATGTGATGAGAAATACATATTGGAAGATGTAGACCCTACTATTAAATTTGATAGTGATTATTACATGATTTCCCTAGTTAAAAAGGAATAACCTATAAAAGAGGAAGACTATCAGTTCTATGGTTTTATTTATAGAAAGGTTTGTATGGAGATTTTTGTTTATTATCTTGAGAATAAAATAAATGAATAAAAATATTGAATAATTTTTGAAATAATCATCTGAATATGTGCATCATCACGAAGAAAAGACTAATTGATGATAAAGAGAGGTAGAAAAACGCCTCACCACTCTTCAAATTTCAATGGTGGTCATGGAGTTTATACAATGGATTGAATATATGGGAAATATTATCAATGAACTTACATAAATATTGGATTTAAATGATTATATAGTTTATATCCTAGATGAATAAGTCAATAAACAATGTAGTAATTCGGAAACTGAATTTTGTTCTGTGAAACTGAAGAGAAAATTACAATTTTGAAGGTTCTTAGATGAAATTATTTTTTATAAAGTCAAAAATGGTTCTAAAGAAGTAAATAAATATATGAATGATAAAAGACCAAAATTTATAGGAATAATTATATTTATATTTGATATAAAACCATCATTGGATGGAAATAATTTTAGTCAAAAAAGGAATCAAAAATATGGTCATGTCAAGATGCCACCAAATGATCTAATAGAGAATGAGTAAATCCCTATAGATAAGATAATTCAATGTAATCCATAATTATATAGAGATAATCAATGTTAAAATAATTATACCAAATAAGGGAACAAGGGGAGTAATGGGTGGAATAATATCTTTCCTCTTACAAAATGTCAATTCGGTGTCTTTCAGGATAATAACATGTCTTACTATTAAGATGAATGGAGTTATCTGAATATTGAGGCACTAGGAAGTTAAAAAAAAGAGAATGATACATTATACATCATAATATAGAAGGCATAATTTATATGGATATTATGTAATTTATTCTACCCTTGTTCATAAATCTATTCAATGTAGGAAGAGAGAAGGTGGAATCTATAAATACATAAATTCAATACAATTCAATACTCATCAACCAAGAAAAATTACCCATGAAAATAGATTTCCCTTATATGAGAAGAATATGACTTATATTCAACCATTCATATTAAAAATAGATCATATAATACAACTTAATCCTCCACAAAATCAAGTAACTTTTTAAAGTAGGAGGAGAAGATTGAAAAATCTAACATATAAGAGATCGCTCCCAAAGATACATAGAATAGTTGGACCAGAATTATTGAAAGATAATGGTCATCTAATATGATAAAAACTGATTTTTTTTTAAAAAAAATATTGAACGTGTTTTTGTAATAGTGATATTTAGAAATGATTGTTCCGTAAAAAAAAGTGGTGAAAAAAATATTAGAAATGTTGAGATAAAATATTGAATGTTGTCTATATTGAAATCCTACATCAAAACAACCATATTGTGAGTTAACTCTAAGAATTATGATGGGTAGTGGCAATTAATTAGGAAGGTTGAACCATCAATGTAATTTTTCATAATCGTCTCTTTAATGGTGGAATGATAAATATAAATTTATATGAGGCATATAGTAAAAAAACTTGTGTTTCTTATATATTTGAAGAAAAAAGAAATATGTGGCACATGAGGTTGGGTGAAATTAATAAACAAGGCATAAAAATGTATTCAAGGTAATGTTTTTTGTTGACATTCAAAATGTGATGTGTGATTGGGAAAATAAATTTCATGCTTTAGTTATACCAAATATTGTCTGAATTTTAAATTGTGTGAGGTTTACAATGGAATAAAATATTTTTTATGTAGTTCACATAGATGTGTATGGTACAATGAAGGTGTCCAGAATATATGACAAGAGGTAATTTTTTATATTTAATTATTACTATAGTATAATGGTATGTGTGATGTATATAAAGAGTAATCAATAATTTATTGAATGTTTGAAGTCATAACTTCAAAGATATGTGAAAAAAAAACTTGCCTAAAAACCATTAGTTAAAATCAAATAATGGAAAAAATACAAATCCATTAAATTTGAAAATTACCATCAAATACATGATATAAAACATGATGAATCTTTAATGACAACACATAAAAAATGGTAATTGAATGCATAAATCTGAAATTGAATGATATGGCCAAAATTGTACTATTAATGAGTAGTGTTTCTCATCACTATAGTAAAGAGGCTATTCATGTTGTAGTTTCCACTAAAATTTGGATTGGAAAGATTCAATGAGAAGAAAGTATACCTGTCATGAACCAGCCTGGGTCGACCCTGAACCAGTCACCCGAGCCGGCCAGCGACAAGGCCCGAGTGGCGTTCCTGATCCCCACGAGCTAGCAAATATTGTCGGGCATCAAAACAAGACAAGTGGGAATGATTTCGCCCAATGAAAATAAATAAAACAGCGGAAAAGTAGAAGAACACAAAGTAAATAAATGAACCATAAAAGAAATAATGACCAACGAGACACACTAACCTGGTCTCGACCAAAACTCCTCACGACTCTGGGAGTCGCTCAACATTCCACAACCAACTCTCGCCCACGGTGGGAAAGCTCGAACCAAACCTGCATGAAAACTAAAAACAGGAAAACACTATAGGCATGAGTATTAAAACTCAGTAGGTAGGCCCGACTAATTCTATTCCTAATGCACATACCATTAAATAAAGAATCTATCAATTTCAGGTTTGAACTAAATTATATAAAATATTAGTTTTCACACTCACTTTCATTTCTAAAAAAAGTAACAGTCCATTGCCCTTTTTAATTTAAGAACCAGTTTATTGTTTGGAAGAAATAGATGCATTGCATTTTAAAACACTTTTGTGAAAAATTTAGATATCCAAATAATAGTTGTTGGTCAAATGGAAAACCAGACACAACACACAACACACACTAAGGGAAATGGAAAGAGTGGCACACGAGGCCAACAACCGAACTAGACCTCTCAATCACCCAAAAAATACAAATAAATACTAAAAGAAACATGTATCAAACCTATGAGTTCGTGAACAATCCAGAACATACTATACATCTGACTCATCCTGAAGGCATGCCCTAACTCGATGACGTCATCACGCCCTAACGCTCGGCATAGCCCTACATGGCCTAACCGAGGGGCCAAATCCCCATAGTAGCAATAACTTAGTATTCCACTGCTATGGGGCCACTAGCCAGTGCGTGGTCCAAACTAGTGCAGAAATCGTTCACAGAAGTTTCATGCACTATGTCGGGTTCCCATGTCAACACATATAATAAAAGAGGGGTGAATAAACAATTCCAAACAATGAGTCATGATGTATGAACATCACATACAGCTCACGCAATCAACGCACACCAAAGATCGCCCCTGAATTGGTTTTCAAAAATAATTTATTTTATTAAAGTACCAAGCGGACCTTCACTAATTTAAAAGAAAAACCTCATTTCTCGAGAAAACCCAAAACACTTGTTCAAAAGAAATCAGTTATCTTTAAAACTAGAAGTACATATGAAATTCCATGGATTATGTTTAAAGGAAAATTGAGCATTCTTTCAATACTGGGTGTCTTCTCATCAAGAAAATGTTTCAAGTGTTTGGTATAAAATAAACGGCTCTTTTCACACCAAATAACCATTTAAAAATATATTATCTTATATTATTTCTCATTCATTAAAAGTTAATAAAACAAAAAGCAATCAATAAATTCTAAATCTAAAGGTAAGTGCAGTGGGGGACCTACCTCGACTCGCTACTCGATCGTGATGACACGACTTGCTTCGCATTTGCGCATAAGCACGCACAACCCGATAACTACAGTGTTGCGGACTTCCGCTAACGACATGCTGCAACAACTGTAGGACATTTAAAAACGGAAACCTTTACCCAACATAAACAAGATAATTTTGTATCCTTAATAATTATTTAATAAAACCTTTTGAAAAAATTCATAAATAAAATTTTAAAGACCATTTCGATGGATAAACAAAACACTGGAAAATTTATTAAAGAGTTTTCAAAATATTTCACATGACCTTAAAAGTCAATAAATTCACTCAAAACATACATTTAAAACCAAACGCATCATGGCGCAACACCAAACCACCTTACAGACATGTTTTGAACCATTAAAAAAATTTGATAAACCGTTAAAAAAAATTTATAGAACAAAACCTAAGAGGTATCACAAGACTTTACACAATACATGAATAAAATACACCGCACATTAACACCAAATAAAAACACAAACCCAACCAGAACGGAGAATTAAACAACAACACTAAACCAAAACACAATACACAACAACTCCTTCAAAAACTTGCTTTATGACCAAACACAACCCAAAAACATACCAAAATAGAATCGGCAACCCCCATAATATTTAATAAACCAGTTGCACAATTTCCAAAACAACAACTACTAATGCAATATGACTTTAATCCAAGACTCACCACAATTCACATGAACATGCCACTTTAAAAAAATCAAACGCATAATAAACACGAATAAAAACTAATTATACACCAACCAAACTAATTAATCAACAAGATAGATTAACTGAATGAGAAAATTAATCCATAAAACATTAATTATACGCGAAAACACTAACCTCGGTGTAGGAAAACCTCAAAATTTTGGTGCAAAACCCATGTCGCACGTTAGTGGCACCTCAAATAACACAACTAAACCCTAAAATCAAGGAATCAATACAATTTCATCATAAACAAATCAAACACAACACCAAACCCTAACCCGAAAAACCACAAATCAATTAAACAACAAACGAGGGGAAAACGCACCTGCAGTGAAGGTGCAGATGGAAAACCAGGTGAGGGGAAGGGAGGTCGGAGGTGTGACGTACCGGAAAACCGGCCGGAAGGGAGGGGCAGCGCGGGTCCGGCCATGCGAGGCACTGGGGGTGACGCTGGGGAGCTTGAGGCGAGGCGGTCCGTCGAGAGGGAGTGCACTGGTCAGTTTCATGGATAAAGGGAGTGGAGGGGGAGCGCTGGACGGAATATGAGGTCGTCAGCCATGGGAGAGGTGTGGCGTGAGCGAACGGGGAGGCACCGAACGTGGGCCGCGTGAGGGAGGCAGGGCACCGAGGGGGGGGGGGGTCATCGGACGTGGGCTGATCAAGGGGAGTAGGTGCGCGGCGAGAAGGGGCTCAAGGGAGAGGGGGTGTGATGGGTTGAGGGAGGCGGAGGGTAGTCCGGGGAAGGGTGGGGGAAACACCGCTTAGGGTTAAGGGAGGGGAGGTCTGCGCAACGGGAGAGAGGGATAGGGGAGAGAGGGAAGAAAAAAAAGAGAGAAAAAAATAGAAAAGAGAGAAATAAGAGGATAAAAAATAATAATAATAATAATTAAAGAAGATAAAAAGTAATAAATAATAAAAATAAAAAAAATAACAAAACAAAATTATAATTAATAACAACAAATTTTAATACTAAGAATACAACTAAAAATAATAAACCCCAATTAATAAAAACGATCAAGTTAAAATAACAACAAAAACAATAATAATAATAATAATAATAATAATAAGTTAATTGAAAAATTAACTTAAATAATAATAATACTAATAATAAATATAATGTAAAAAACGATTGCAAAATAATTGCATTAATTATTCACCTGGACACCGCGCACAGATGAGCACATGATCGCGGGCACAGTCGTGCGACCGTGTAATAATAAATTTAATCATAAAACTTTATCTTATTAATGTTGGTAACTACACACGGTCTCACATACAGTCGTGCACCCCTATAAGATCCCAATTTCTTAAAATAAAGAACTGGTTCAAACTGCAACTCAAAAGAAAGACTTAAAATAATTAAATTAAAAGTATGTCTCAGTCGGGGTGTGACAATACCCCATGAAATAATTCATAGAATGGACCACTCACTAAATTATTTCATTATTTTTTTATGTAATGGTTTTATTTGAAATAATTAAGAAAATCAAGCTATGTATGTTGATCCTGCAAAGGAAATAATATTCCTTGGAAACACAATAAAGAGTAAAGAAAATATATTCTATAATAATTTGCCTATAATGAATATGGAGAGAAATTATATTTAGACCATTGAAGTGAAAATTATAAATAACACTTGAAACATATATGTGAATATGTCTAAAGATGATGAAGAATGTTTATAATGGATAGATTCATGTAAAAGAATTAGTATAGTCTACCTATAATTATATACTATCCAAATGATGATGATTCAGGATTATAATAAGAAGAGGAAACTATTAATAGATAAAATCAATTGTAATCCCATAGGGAAAAAAAGAAAATATGTTGATTAATCATACATTCTTGCGGATTAGACCCCACATCCACAGATAATTAGAATGAGTAATGAAGCACATTCTAACCTCTAATAAAATATAGAACCAACCTCATTTAATGCAGTTAATTATGAATGAAGTTTTAAGATATTGAATGAATAATTGGATCATATTAAAAAAAGGTGTGGGGTCTTATTGAGAATCAATAAAATAACAATGTTATCAGAACAAAGTGGATCTTCAGGAAAAAATATTATGAGTAAAGAAATATGATTAGAAATTTGTAACAGTTGATGTGTTAAGAATTTTAATAGATTTAAGTCATGGATGTTGAAGGATCATTTTCTATAGTAGCTTGACTAGAGACTATTATTCTCTTATTATCCATGAAAAATTAATAATGGTATAATGTTTATCATATGGATTTCAAAACGAAATTCTAAAATGGTGTACTTGAAGAATAAGTTCATATTGAACATGAAGTGGGATTTATGATTGGAAATGATGAATCAAATTTATATAGATTTTTAAAGTATCTATATTGTCATAATATGGAACAAAATTATTGTATTCTCAAATTGATGAATATATGAAGAAAAAACAATTTATAATAAGTGTTGATGACCAAAATCTATTTGTAAGTAATATCAGGGAGATCAATTAATGATGCTTACATATATGGATATTGCATTAAAGTAAGAATCAATCAGTGGAATAATTTTTTAATATATATAAATTATAATTCAAAATATCCATTATTGGTGGACACATATAAATTTTTGGTCTCTAATTGATTCAAAAAAATAAATACACAATATTTTCATAAGAAAATTATGTAACATAGATGCACAAAAAGTTCAACATGTATGATTATAAACTAAGGTAAAATTGTCATTCTACTGTAATGAATCATGGAATTCATTATGATGATAAATATGTGGATACCACCCATTATATAAGGATAATAATATTCCTGATGTATTCTATTCCAACATTCCCAACTATTTTCTTTGAACATGTTTGGCAGCTCACTTATAAAGTAAGAAGAAGAAAGTGTATTTTACACTAGTTAAATGAGTCATGAGGTACATTCAAGTTACTCTTAATTTTTTCTTATTAATATTATAATCTATTTATTATGATTTATCATCATTTTTTGATGTTGACTATGCAATAGATATGGTGTATCAAAAGTAAAAAATTATGGCTTCCTTCATCATTGGAATAAAACTTATTGTATAGTTTAACATGAATCACGCAATCTATTCCTTCTTTATAGATAATGATGAGTATATTTATTTTATGATGGAACAAACTCAACTATTGTGGATGAAATAACAACATGATGATATTTCAGAAGAGGTGAAACCACCAATGATGATATTTTATGAAAATAAGTGTTCAATCGAACATACAAAAAGATAATATTAGCACTCTAATTAAAAATTTATTGTAATCATATATCACTTAATAAAATGAAAATATTAATAAGATATTATTAAAATAAAGAATTTTTAACTACTAATAATGTGGAGGATATTCTGAATTTACTATTTTCCACCCCAACATTTGAGAAACTTCAGTTTATTCTGAGCATTTAGCCACATCCCATTACTTAAATAGGTCTAGTTTTAACCCCTCCCATATTTTTCTAATTGTTCTTAATTTTTTTGGGTGTAGTTATAGTATAAATTAGCGATATGAACTAGGTGTTTTTTTGAGCACTATGAAAAAAATATGGTTTCTTTGGGTTTCATTAAGAGGGGTGAAATTCAATAAAAGAAGATTCAATGGAGGCTTCCATGATTTCATCTATAAATAGTTTTTTCATATCATTTGAAGAATAAATGTTTTGAGATAAGTTTTCATATATTTTATTCTATCAAATTATCAACTATAAAATCATTAGAAGATTAAGAAAATTTACACCAACCTGGATTTCACAAAAACAATAGTTGTGAACTAATTGATGATAATGTATTTCAGTGAAAGAGTTTAATGAAATTTTCATGTTCTATGAATGTTGATAGCTTCATGAAACATCGGATTTTCATGAAAGATGATTGTAATTTAAAATAAAATGGGGGTTTCATCTAAAATGTTTTTCTTGAATGATACTTAATCAAAGTTAATTGGTCATAGGAATTATTTGTGGAATTTATTGAAGCATCATCATAGGAAATTCATGACATTAATCATCCTTTTCATGTTATTATATATAGAATAAACCATCATGTTAATATTTTGAGGAAGGTTTCATTAAATGATAAATAAAAGGGTATTCAACATTATTCATCTAAGGGAGGTAGTGTGACATCCCTGAAATTTCTAATAAATTTCATGTTTCTAGAATAGAGTGACTATGACAAAAATTTCCATCTTTAATATATAGGGAAGAATTGTCAATTCAGGCCAGATCGACTCACTATCTAGGTATGCTCCTTAGGATATCCCTTAGCGGTGAAAAAAATTAAAATTACTATGTTGTGATTCTATTTCAATATATGGGTGATTTTTAATTACAAGATTCTTTCGAAAAGGTTAAAAAAAATTCTACCAACAAGGGATTATGATTCATCTTGTCGAAAGAAAAAGTGGACAGTTTAACAAACCTCTACCCTCTAAGGCTGTTCAGAGGCATAACAAGTCCCAAAATTCATTTTGGGAATCATTTCACTTAATTTGGAATGATATATAGAATCTATTATAATTCTACACCTCTTGATACTTTCCCTGAATACTCTATCTATTCTCGATCATATTCACTACACTGGGATATTGAATAATTGAGGTAATTATATGAAATGAATAAGATAACAAGTCTCATCATCTTCTTAATTTGGGGAGTATGATTACTAAATTTTATGATCTCTAGGATATGAAATCCCAGGAAGATCTTATCCATGCCAACAAGTTAGAATATTTTCAATGATGAAGGGATGAAAAATCTATTCGAACAATACATCTCCAGAATTAATTTGATTCTTCAAAGAGAGATTTTTTTAGATTTATTGATTTTTTGTATGAAGTCAATGAATATAAGAAAGATGATATTTAAACCATAGTGTAAAATATATTATTTTTTTAAGAAATTAAGGCCACATAGGTGTTATATTTTTAAAAGGGAGTTGAGGAATCTCAAGTAGCAATCTAATTGATCAAAAGTTTCATTAATTGAATGAAGAAATATCAGAATTTTGTTAAGATAGATTCCAAACTATTCATTTTCTTACCATTTTGTCTCCATGATTATAATGTATGTTATTTTTTTACTGTTCTTACTCTACGATGTTTTTTCCTTCATTCTTTTTTAGAATAACTAAGAATATATGAGTTAGTTTTATAATTAGTGTTATGATGTAGTTTTATGGTATGAATGAACACACATGATGTCATTTTGACCCTTATAGATTGTAACAATGTTACTAGGGAGAAAATTACAAATAGGGAGTAGTTATTTTGAATCAAACCCATAGGGTATTTTCACATATATTAATTTCATAGTGTTAAAACCCTCAAAATAGGGGCAATCAACTGAACATGACATACTGGTTGATGATGCATCTAACATCATCTATGTGTGATGATGAAAAATTTTAAATCATTTTCTTAGGGTTATATAATATGAGAAGGTGATATAAGATTGGTATAGATGGAATGGCCACATACCATATTTCAAAGGTGACTTTTATTATGATGATCTCAGGGTGTACGAAGACAAGAGGAATTTGTACTAAGGATATTCCGGCCTCTTGTTGGAATTCATCAATTTATGAACACATTTTTGACCACCATATTGGGTGTATAATGCGTTATCAACACAAAGGATTACATAACTGTTTTATTTTTCTATCACTGGTAGCCTCAGAATTCATATGAGGATCTAAGTTTCTTAAATCGATGAAGTTTTATTCATAAAAACAAGGTATTATAAAATAATTAATGGATAATTTATTCTTGAATATATTGTGAACTAATGTTTATATTTCCATCAGGATGTTGAAAATTTACCTTGAATCGCTCTCGTAATGATATTATTGCATATATATTGATCATTCGTAAGGGAAAATAAGAATTTTCATTACCTCATGGATGGTCTGAGATGCGGAATTTGTTTTTACATATTTATCTCATCATTGAAATAATAATAACACAAATTATTTTTGGAATGATCCTTACACACATATTGATTACATCTAATGGAGTAAATAACGTGTTAGGGACGTCTCTCTATGACTTTTATGGTCATGTTAAATTAACTGATCCACCCTATAATTCAGAGAAGGTATTTTAATTATAAAAATTGAATAACCATATAAATATAATTAAGTTCATATGATTCATTATTGATTTATAAAGCAAGGGGAAATCAAAGGACAATATGAACTATATTACTCAATTAAGTGTCATTTGTGGAGAAAACCAACTAATTTTTTATCCCATAGTTGGAATGTTGCCGGTCAAGGATACACCAACATCTTTTGTATGTGGGGAAGGAAAAGTTATATGCACTAATTTTTGTGCTATTGGATCTATGAAAAATGTGATATGAGATAGGTATATCATGAATTAAAATCGGACCTATTTAAATGATAGATTCCATTATGATTTTTTCAGAGAAGATGAATATCTAATGACTTCACCTAAGGATGAATATGCCTCCAATTGAAATGACAAATTGGGGGAAAACATTATATATTGTATGAATGTTCTTTAATCTTGATTAGTTGAAGGTTCATTCATTGTTTTTGGATTATCAAGTATATCATTATATGGATTCATATTTTTTTATAAGCGTTTTCAGGAAACTCATGACTTTTTCCAATTCTTTTTTAAAAAACCCAAATGTGGATAAATATTCATATTTGGGGGATAAATGATTCTTATTATTTTTTAAAGGGGTATGAATTCCATTATGAAGAAGAACATCATACTTATATGAGTTTTTATCTTAAGTAAGAGTTTGTAATAATCTTCATCATATATAAGTGAGTTATAAAACACAGGGAGAGTTAAGAATTATTGTTTAATTCTGAATATTATATACATAAATATAATATAATGTATATTTATAAAATTTATTTTCTTCTAAATCCTTGTGGTTTGTGCTTTCGAAAAATGGGAATATTATTGATCAATTTTTTTTACAGAGGAATTTTCCATTCCTTTTGTTTTATAAATCACAAAACCTTTATTAAAAATTTGATTACTAACCTTATATGTCATAATTGATTTTATAATGTTTTTAGGAAAAATATACTTTCACCAAACATATAAATAATTTTAAAGAAATAATGAATAGAGAAGTTTTTCTTCATTATGATTATCATAATGAGTATGGATCCAATAAAAATCATAATCACCTTTATAGAATCATATGTAAGACTTTATGTCTTGTATTTTTTTACTGAAAAATGACTTTATAATAAGACTGATGATGGAAACAATAAATATAGAAATCACACTGATAAATATTATCGTAATGACAATTGTTAGGAAGTCCATCTAACTAACAATTTTTAAATTCTAAATAACGAAAAATAAATTCTAATGTATTGAAAACATTTTTATATGGTAATGGTGTAATTAAATATAATTTTCAAAAATCAATTATAAAATAGTCATTGATGTGCTAAGTGTCCAACTCAACATGAAAAACCCATAGGAATATGATCATTGAGAAAGAAATAAGATAGTTAGATATTTTTCAATAAATATGCAGTCATTTGAAGAGTTTAGGGAAGATATATTGAAGTCTCTACAATACTAATTGATTTCATTACGAGAGACCTATGAATATTAGAAAGAGTCAACTCCTTGTTCTTAGAATTGGTAATTATTTTAGTGTTTTGTATTACTATGGAACCATGTCAGTTTCTTCCCTTATTAATTGTTTTATATCATGGTTATGCTTCTGATTTGAGACTATGATTGAGGGATTTTAGGGATAATAGGATAGAGAATTTGATCATATGATCAAGGGCTTGTGTGGATAGAAATATAGAGTTGATCCATTTGATTGAGGTATGGTGGGGATAGTAGGATAGAGAATTTTAGTATCATATTTTATTCATCAAATATTACTATGATAGAACTATTCTCTATGCCTTAATATCACGTTTTAGTGTTGATCATGGTTCTACAAAGATAATTGAGGTTTTTATCACTTCCAAAATAATTCTAATGATCATGTAATTTTCTCATTTATCGCTCTAAGTATATTAATTTCATAATGTGTGGAATTTATTTAAAATTTTGTATTAACACAAATTTATTCAAAGTAAACTTCTTGATAATATAAATAAAATCTTAGCAGTCACCAATCCCTTAATAAGTGACTCATTTCTCTATTAGATTGAGGAATTTTAGATATTTTCTTACCACATATACTATAATACATAAAATATAGGATAGGCACCCTTATTTCGCCCTAAAATTATTAATATTTCATAGAGGAGAGTATCATGGTTCTCTATAGTTTTACTATGGTCAACATTAATATTTCAAGGGGGTAATATGAAGTTGATAAAACATTCTAAGGTAACCCTAAAAGAATAATTTTAGGGGTTAATTTTTAATCAATGATGTCATAGCACATTAAAACTATTCTCAATTTTTAAGAGATGGTTAGAAGGATATTGAGTTATCACCACCAAATCATTGATGTAGAACTCAAAAGGCCTTCCCATGAAGGGATAAAAATTACAATGAAAGGAATATCAATATGTGGTGCCATCATAGTTTAGACCAAATGGACTCACTCGATAATAGTATGTCCCTTAGAGTGACCTAAATGAACATGAATCTTCATCATTTGGGACTATATGGATTATGTTGTGTCTTTATTATCAATCCATAAAGGATAGAGATTAATATCCGATTGTTATATCAAATAGGATTTCAATGATATGAACTACTTTTTTTAATTCATATTCTATTATTCTATGTTGATAATGACTATAATCCTCCCATTATTATCTTTTAATTTAAAAATATTAGTGATCCAACACAAGAATTAAACTTCCCAAAACAAGTTTACTATGATGAGTTTGATAAATTGAGCTTTATATTTGGCATCAAGTGTTGGATGTATTATTATTCCATACTAATTGAACCCAAATTGATCTTCTCAAAAACTCGTGTGGTGGGATCTCAACGTGTGATCATGGCCTGAATGTTATGTGTAGTTTTGGGAGATCACATACTGGTGTTTCTTTAAAAAAAGTTATATATATTATTTGGATCAAAATACATGGATAAAAAATTAATGTTGGATGTGGATATACATCGATATCCAAATTTATCTATAAGATTTCATAAATTGTGGTAGAAACACCTTCTCAAATAGTGTATGGGTGTCCCTGAGATCCTATTATGCATAATATTCCTCTTAATATTAGTATTTTACTATACATTGAAGTGTACTAGGAGATGAAGGGTGATTTGTAAAGTAATAAAAGGATTCATCATTTTGAAAACCCAAAGATGGGGTATCCACTTTTGACATAACAATTGAAATAGGGGTTTTTATGAATCATTGTGGTAAAATGAGGGATGTTTAACCTGTGGTGTTATTGTATATGTGTAGTTTAGAGACATTTATAGAATTATTTATAATATATGATATGGGGGATAAAATTGAAATTGATGCTTTCATACACCAATCTAAACACACACTTCTAATTTTATGGGGTAAAAGATATTCCTTTCCATGTTTCTTAATCATTTTAGTCAAGGTAATTTGAGACCATATGATGTTTTAAACTACAAAGCATCTTCAATAATAGGTTATATCCCTTCCCTTTAGTAAAGTACTTTATTGATGTATTGAGATTCTTAAAGATCAAAAAGATCGTTGTCCCGATGTAATGTTATGATCTATATGTTGATACAATGTTTCAGACATTGGTTATGAGTTTAATGGATGACCTTATGTTTATGTAACTAGGTCCTTCATATAAGGAATATGTAATTAATAGATTATTTAATGTATAGGAATTGATAGTTAGATATAAGGGCCCAGAATTGATTCCAATTCATTTTTTTCGGTGAAGGATCTTCTGTTTTTTTTTCATAACTCTAGAGTGTCAGGGAGGAAGGGAACAAGTCGTATTCCCTATAACCAAATAGAAAAAATGTTTGGATCTGAATGAGGTTGAAGATATAGAAAATATTAATTGAAATTATACATATGTTAGTGTATTCTACCTTTCTAGACACATACAAGGATTTGATGTTCCCTAGTATAGTGGCATCATTAAACTTATTTGTGAAAGTAATTATTGTGTGGCCTTAAATGGGACCAATCTCTATGTGTTACAGTTATACAAGGGTGACCTCATCTCCTACCTCTTGATGGTTTTACAAGGCCTATATTTGGGTTTCTAATAGGTATATCAATAAATTTAGATAATACAATATTGAGTGTTTAGTTGGAACCATGGGAAATTGCTCCATGATTTCTTGTTTCTTTTAAAGAGTTACTCACATACTGAAGTGATACTACTCCCAAGAAGATTCTCTAGGAGATAATGTACTTTAGGAACATGGTCATATATTTTGACTGAATTTGAGGGATCTAATATTATTATTTATAGTCGTACTAGATGGTTTAAATACTCACTGAGTTTTAATGAATGATTTAAACCCCATCAGTAAATAATCCAAAACAACCAACCAAGAAATATCTTCTCTAACAGGGGTGGATTTTTCAAGTCCTTTTTGTGTCACTAAAGGTCTCAATATTTCATTTTAGTAGTATAAATTTTTCTACTAGGGATGTGGAATTAATATTGAGTTTTTCAATGTCAATCTATTCCAATATTTCCTAGCCTTAAACGAACACTACCTTTGGTTCCAAAATCACGCATAATATACTCATGTTCATAACCATAGTCATTATCAAATAGGGTTCTATTAAAATAATTAAATAAATTGAAACAAATATAATTTCTTCAACTGATGATTACTTCAATTTTTGGGGTGATGAATGCACTATTGGGGATGAAATCATGATATCTAATATGTTTAAGAATTAATTTGGACTCGGTGAAGGTTCATTGTTCAATTCATGGATTTTGTTTTTACTATTGTGTTATTTCATGGATGATGGATATTGGGGGACTATTGTTCCAATTGGGCTAGTCAAACCATGGTCGAGGAAATTAGTGGAACAATTGTTTGGTTTATCTTTTCCTTATGAATGGAATTTATTTCCTTGATAATATGTTTTGTCATCCAGTCATTGAAAATATATTTCCCCTTTCTTGAAACTGCTTTCCATTCACCTTATTACTATGGATTAGAAATAGAGATACATGAAACTTTTGAATGTTTCATGACTAATTTTTCATGTATATAATTAATAAAAATTTACTAAATTTCATTAAAATAAAAATAATCCTAGTTTTTATGGTCCATCATTCGGTTAAAGGGAAAATAATTTTGGTAGACATTAGGGACAACACGATCATGCCAACTAGGATATAAAAATTTTAAAAGGTTATATTCCATGGTTGTTATAAATTATCCATGAAATAATGCATCTTTTATGGAATAAAATTTTTTTTTTCTTCTTAAAATTGACCGAATAAATATTCCATTTTCTTTATCCTAATGTGTATTATTATATTATCACTACTCAAGAAGAGGGGTCAGATGATACGGTGTTGTCCATAGAGATGGTGTTGGTGTAAGAGATACTTTATGTACAATGGTCATACTTTCCATTTTAATCATTTTATATCCATGGGTTTATGATATTGGTTGTGTCATAGATTTGGCTCAAAATATGGAGTCTTTTAATCTTTAGTAAACTACATAATGGTCATGAATCCTTCTTGTACATTTCACAGTGAAGATTGGTGTCTGTAATTTCTAATGATGGTTCTCTATACAGAGGGCCAATATTTTATCCATTGGGAGATTTATGTTCACTACATCAATTAAAACATTCCACCTATTGATGAAAAATCATACTCTCTCATTATAATGAAATTTGAAACATTAGAGGTGATAGATCATTATATATAAAAGTGTTGAGAATAATTTATGTGAGAGACTAAAAATTGAGATAATACCATCTTTTGGTTAACTATTATGGTAAAATGGTATTCCAGAAAAAGGTTATTACTTATTGGGTTTCTAAAACACACCTAATTTACCTTCTTTATTATATTTAAGGATTCCCATAATATGAATATAGTGGGACCCAAAACATGTCAAATTCTATTTAGGATCCATAAACCCATTAAATGATGGAAACATATAATTCCAAAAGATTGGTGGAGGAAGGGTTTATTCTACCCATTATATGGAAGAAAATTTTCATTCCATCCTTATGTAGCTTCCAATAGACCTTTCAATGACCTAATTGTGGCAATGAGATCTAGGGGAATGGTTTGTTGAATGAGATCTTGTAATGGGGATATGACGAGTATGTCGTGAAATATTTTCTATACCTATATATTTTTTGTTGACATCCTATATGGGTGGGTATGTGATTATATCATTAACATTGCTTTGGTTGTTTCACTAATTCATAGAACTCCAGATACCCCACCATTAATAAATCCAAAAAATTGTATTTTTAGTACCTAGAATGAGAGAATTATCTAGGACTAATCTCTATGGAATGAAGATCTCCTCTTATATACAGAATCTTGTTAGTAGATCATAATTATACAATGGATAAAGAACATAATAGGTTGGAATATTACCTCTGTGAAGTTATCCATTAAGAATCTTATAATTTTTCATCTCTAATACAAACAAAGATAATATTTATTCAGGTGACTTTGGTTCCTCTTATTAAATTAAATGGTGGGATATGGCCATTCCTTTATCATTTTCGTTAGATGAATCATGTATAAGTGGTATTAGTGGGTAATTAGTGGGAGTCCCCATGACTTATTAAGACATTGATTTATGATATGAAAAAATTACACAACCATTCTGGTGAGGATCATGTTTGGAACTGAAACGCCCCCTTTTGTTATCTAATATTGGATTCCCATTTGGTATCATATAAAGTGACTATAAGAATGATGTTTACCTATTAATAATATATTCATGTGTATATGTCACTTTAGTCAAAACATGGTGCTGATTTTCTATCAAGTACTATATAAGAGAATTCGTGATCATTATATGTGTTTACTCCCTTGATATTAGAAGTGTTTACTCCCTTGATAGAATACTTTGTCTTATTTCATTTTTATGGATTCATCCTTTCTTTTTAGGATTATAATGCAGCTATATTGTGTTGGATGGAATGAAAGAAGTCCCAATAGAACATCATTATATGAAATTTACTAAAGGAAAGTAGAAAATTTTATGAAGTACACTTTGAGGATACATCTTTTCATACAACTCCTTACAAAGAGAAGACTGACCTCTATAAGGGATCTGATATAGATTATAATGAACCAACCCTATGGTACGGGGTTTAAGTTATTCCAATTAATTTTCAATTTGAACCTAATTCAAAAACCATGAAGGGGGTGTTGTGTTAAAAATGGACCTAGACATGTGTGTCATGGATGCTCATTCATTTTCCTAGCTATGGTTACTATGGCCACATTTTATAAATTGTGAATTTATTTTGATGAATGATCTGGGTGAAATTTATGATCTACATGTGATATAACTATTTTAGAAGCCACCTCTATTACTCAGTGATTATATTTTACTAAGAGATATGGATACTAAATATTTTTAGATACCTTCTGAAAAATCAGTTCTATAAATTCCCTCATAGGTTTCAAAACCTATTATATTTAGTAATGTATGATTAACATCTGATTTGGGTTGAACAAGTCTTTGAGTGTGTTCCTCGAGCAATGAAATTTCCTAAATCCATTTTTTGTTGTAATTTTTCATTAGAGATTGAAGATAAATATAATTATATATGACTAATTCATCCACTAATATGAAAACCAGACGTGTAATTGTCGATCAATTAACACATATCTTAAAGAGCATAAATTAATGCACACTAAGAGATCTTAGGTCGATTTTCTCATAATCATGGCATGCAGGTAAAAGAGTCAATGACTAAATTTTCTGAAGATTTTTATCTATTTCCATAATATGATTACTTAATCATTTATAGTTAATGATTTTATATGATGGATAATAGTATGTATGTGATTAAGATTAACATCATGTACGCATTTTCTAACATTTTATTTAGAATGAAGATTTACGGAGTGGCTAAGGGTCAAAACACAACTGGTATATTATCATTGGCCAATTGTTTCCTCCAAGGAACTATGTTCTCGTAATTTTACTTTTTATATTCCCCTAGTTGATATAACCAATGTACCTTGTAAAAAATAGAATCTATATAAATCTCTTCTAATGTGATGGAATCAAAGAGATCAAAGGGATGTTCATAGAATTACTATTTCCTAAAGGTATCTTCTAATTGACAAATAATATCATAGGTTAATGAAATGAAATAAGTAATGAATGGTCTTTTCTTCCCCTGTGCATCATGACATGATGGATTTCTCATAATTGATTTGACATGGTGGGACATTCTTTTATAACTAAAACATCACAATGAGGACTAAATTGGAAATGGACATTATAATTGGGAGGAATACCATTATGGATTCATTTATATCCATACGAGGTGGTATAATGAAAAATTCCATAGGGAGGACCTTTATGTTGATCATTTATAAGAAGTGTATCCCCATTATTTTTGATATTGTGACCACACAAAAGGTTTATGTGGTACTCCCAAAAATAACGGTTCCCAAGATCGGTCATAGTGAAACCTAAAAAAAGATATTTATGGTGAATATTCTAGTGAGGAACACCGGTGATGTTGTTATTGATGTTATTGGGAGGACCATTACAACTAAACATGCTTGTTCTATGAATTTATGAAAAGTAAATGGTACTTTGGGCCACCATTGATAGATTTTTAATAACCTTAAGAAAACTTTTTGTATGAAGAGAAGGGTTTTTGGACATCTCCTATATTTTTTATCTCTTTTGGGGAGATATTTTCTTTCATGTTCTCTGTCAGGAAGTTGGAGTCGCATATTTTAGATGTAAACAATCATATATGGGAACTGTTATAAGAAACTCCCAAACTACATCCATAATAATACAACAAGTTTATATTGTTCTGGTAGGAATATATTCATTCCTTGGATTTGTAGATGTAATAGACCAATGATCTCTAGTCAGAATGGTTATGTGTGCACCATATAATTGTCCATTTAATGTTGGGTTATCCTGATGAAACTCAAATATCAATGTGGTAGGATGTTCTCACTCCATAATTACATTCACATTTCCCTAATGGGATACACCAATTTTGGGGATGTGTTTGTTCACCATCCCTTTGACCACTAATACTAGTACCCCAATATCATAGTTGGTTTGTTGAATATTGGTTGGGATAGATGTTTTACAATTGATTACTACAATGATATGCTGACTGAAATTCATAGTTTTAAGTGGAAGAAATTCACATTCTATAATTGGATAAATTATTTATGCATCCTCCAACAATCAATTTCCTACCATAATTTTATTGATGATTTCTTTTGTTGGAGAACAATCATGGATACCACCCATGTTCATTTTTAGGTTACACCAATCATATTATTTGAATGATTCCATATTTTTCTTGCATGATTGTTAGGTGTGGACATGGATATATATTTTTTGACATATTTTAGTATTATATAGGGTTGAATCCATGGTAGGAACAAAATCTTATTCCTTCTCTTACATTATTGCTTATCGCCTATGGTAGTATTTCCTTGGAAATTGGGCTTGAATGGCATGAGCCAGGGCTTATATTTTGGATTCCTTCTCATGTTAGAGATTTGATTCCAAATGATATTAGTGGTGGTTAATTCTAGTATAATCCCATTGGGGACCTCTTGTGATGAGGTGAGGATGCCAGAACTGACCTCTAGATCCTCCTCCCTTAGATAAGGGAGGAACATGTTGTTGTATTCCTAGTAGTGGCCCATGAAATGAATTAAAATATTGATGGGAACCATTTTTTTCTTTTACCATAGCTGTCGTTGGGTGTATAGATGAGGAGGAATCATATCTTGGAGGGATTATTTTGTTCCATTCAATGATGGAATGGTTCCATTGAGGTAGTAATCTCATATCAATGTGTTTGGAACCCTATGTTGGAGATTATTTGTGGTTGACGGTATCGTCTAGTTGGTTAATGATCTATTTCACTATATAGTAGACATATATATTTATTACTTGTGGTAAGACAACATTTTATATTTAATGGAATTTTTATGGATGTTCATAATGGTAGTAAGACACACAAACAATTATACTTTTGAATGTATCATCATAAATATGAGAGCACATGCTCATTGATTTCTTTGAAACCATGTTTGGATCATTTTAATTTCATGTAATAATGTTAGATGGAATTTTCTAAATGTAGAAAACATAATAATCCAAATTCTGCATATTTGAATCAACTTAGGTTAATAATTTTATTTCATGCCCATTTTTGTTACTCGATTTCCAATGGGGTTATTTCATGGAACCAAAATCACCCAATTGTTTTAGAATACCTGAAGTGTACATATTTCCCTAATGTATGTAAGAATCTAGTATTTACCCATTTAGCCTTAAGGACACAAATTGATCAAGAAGATGTGATGTTTTTCTCATTACACCCTTTAGAGAGAATTATTTCCTAATCTTTTACTCTCTAATAGATTTAAGTCATATTCATGAATCCTTTATAAAACCTAATATAAGAGAGGCCACATTTTACATCAACAATAAATTGTGTATTCAGGAGGAGGAAATAATAGATACGAATCAAAGGTTCTCCATTAATTGAACCATATCTATGTATATGACACTCTCTATTTAGAAGTCCATTTACATGTATCAAATATTGTACAACTCATCCTTTATTTACATGTTTATGAATTACATTATAATTTAATGTCTAATAATTTTCACTCTGAATTTTATTGTTATCCAGGGAGGTGTTTAGAGTTTTGATGTTGGGATCAATATCATTAGAAGGGATACCTATATATCATTATGAAAGGAATCTGAACGTAATATTTTTTTTGTTCAAAAAATTTGGAAACATTATTCAATTTAGGGTTATCTAACAAGGGCCATACTACGAAATTTTACATCCTATAAAATGGAAATCTAGATGAAAGGTACCTAGCTTATGATAGTGTGGTCGTATGCATGAGTGTCTTTTTTTAGTTTACCCTATAGGGAATATGGAATAATATAAATGGATTAGTCGGACTTAAAATTTATCTATGAGAATATAGAACACAATACAGGTATGATAAAGTGAGGTTAAAATAGGAAAATGAATAGGAAGTAATATTGACTCTTAGGAAAAGGATGATCTTAAAAGGAATATAAACCACTAAAAGTGGTGGTGGGTGTGAGATTTTATTTTTTAATCTCATGGAAACGTTATATGTATCACATTATTATTTGAATAAAATCTCATGTAGTACAGTTGGGTTTAGGATTACACATAGTTGGATAACCATTTTAACATAATTGGGAATATGGACCTTTATATTTAAGTATCATGAGGGTTGCGAACGTTTGAGAATATGGGAATATGATTTTTGTCATACACCTAGTGGGAGGCCCATTTATGAGTTTTGATAATTATTGTTTCATGATCACTACCAAATATATAACCTTGTGTAATTAATCCTCAGTTTGAGAAACACGTTATAATATGAGATAACTACAACACATATTCATATTATATAAGGACTTACACCCAAATTGAAAGCATGTGTTTCCATTTTTTTCTTATTTGTTTCTAGATGAGAGCGGAGATATGGAAGGTAAGGGTAATATGAAATCTTCTAAGAAAAGATAGAGGATTAATATATGGGGGATGAAAATTCTCTAATAAATTCCCTCATCCATCGGGTGTTCGGGTGGAGCTATGGAATACCTGAGGATCATATTATAGGAGGAAATACAACGGTTATTTTCATTACTATTTATAAATACCTAATTATTGATTATATATCCAATGAATTCATGAATACTACATGATTATATTCATTTTTTATGTAGAATACCAAATTAATGTCACCACCTGAACCACCTTCAATACCCCTAAGCCTATGGTCCTTATTACCACATGAATGATTGATTTTGAATATTCCAAGGACAGTAGCTACAATGGAGGTTAAATAACGAATTTACAATACCACTAGAATGGATGATTGAGTAGAAAAACTATAATGTAGATGAATTATTTTTATAGGTCTGGTAGACATATCAGAGGCATTATAGATGTTGTTATTGAATAATAGTTTTGGGTAAATGATGGTATGTGGTATGAGATAGACTTGGGGTATGGAGGATTCTTCTCTCAAATAGTACACAGATGAATTGGAAGTACATTAATCATGTGATACATGAGTATAATAGATGCTAGATCACCCATGTCATACGTGGGAACACTATAGAGTACCTTACCCAAGTGATGCTTGGGAAGACTAGAGAGTATGTCTCCCATGTGATAGTTTGGAAAACCATAATGTTCTTAGCTAAAGATATAATTGGGAAGATTAGTGAGTATCACACCCAACTGATAGTTGAGTGGGCCATAGAGTACCACACCCTAGTGATACTTTGGTGGATTGAGAATAAATATCGTATGTGATTCTTAGGGATATTGAGATATACCACATCAAATACATACTAGGGGTGAAAACAGTTTAGTTCTTGATGGGAGAACAAACCAATAAACAGCTCTTCAAAAAGTTGGTTCCCTCATTATTAAGGGCCACTTAGGGATATTTTGGATGTATTGTGTGCATGGGTTATGTTATATAGTTCTCATTCATCTTAGTGTGTTTCAAATATTGGAGAAATGGTTCCTCAAATAGGTGTTGGGAAGTTTCAACCATTAGGGTACTCCAATATCATTCTCCTTTTATTAATTTCATATCAATCAATAATTATTGGATGTTTTCTATGGTCTTTGAGAATTAGGAAATATACATGAGAGAGAATAGATTTAAGTTTCTTATATGTTTCCCAATAGATCCAAATGAGGACAATCGTGGGTTAATATAAAAGAAAATGGTGGACTATTGGTAAAATAGGTAACGTTGCACAATCCACCCATTCATATTATTTAGGCAGCAAGTTCATTCATATTAGACATGAAAAGGGTAACAAATATTGGATTAACCTATGATATTTTTTCATCCACACATGTGGTCTGTACATACTCTACTTGTTCTTGTGTCTTGTATCGCAAGAGAATTGTACAAAGACTACATGTTCATATCCCAACAAAGAACATTCACATATACCATTCATCCTCCATTCATAGGGAAATGTATTTCTTTTGAGTGTAATACATTATTTCAAAAAAGTATTTCCATCAATGAAATTTTTAAAAAACACTATATTCTCCAATATCGTTTTTTGGGAACACATGTTCTCAATGACATATACTTCTACATTGGATACATTTTCCTTATATATTCATGAAATATATCATGTGCTTTATTCAAATCTGTTGACATTTAATAATTTGGATATCAATTCTTCCACTGAAATTATAACTAATACTTAAAAGAAACATCATTTCTCTATTATATAGTATGGTTAATAATTTTACATGGTTCAATGCATTACATTATTTCGTTTGAGTTCCACCCATTGAAAAAACAAGAATGGTTAGAGTCATTATTATGCTTCAATAATTAGATTATGTTGTTATATGATATGGTAAATCTATCATAGGATGTCCTACATTATGAAAAAAGAGATGTTTCATTACCACTATAACTTATTTTATGTCCATCATTGGATAATTTTGGTTATATCCTCGCATTCTTCATATTATTTTGTAAATGGTATAAAAATATAATAAAGCATACCCAAATGGTGTTTCATATAAGGTGTGTAGTTATACCCAATTATTAAACATAGTTAAATCTGATTTAATTCAAAACCATCCTTTTCCTCAGTTATTATTCTTAAGTGTATATGAGCTGGACCCTATATAAAAATATTTTTTTCCATGAAAGGGATTTCATTATTATAAATCTATAGAGATATTAAATTATAAAAAAAAATATTTATGTATTCATATAGTTAGAATTTTAATTAGCGTTTAACTAATTATTCCATGATTTAATCCCTAAAAATAACTAATCCTTACATTTATAACATATAACTTGTTAAAAACCCTCATTATAACTCTTAACCTTCAATTATGGTAAACTTTCCTTTTTTGAGAATCAATAATATTTTTCAAGTAGTTTTATTTTATAATGTGACTAAAACATAATGTAAATTTTTTTATTAATTTAATTTAAAAACACATTTTAAATTCAAAATATAAAAACAATTAGAGGGTTTAAATTTATATTTTTCCAAAATGGTTGACTATTGGATGAATGGTGAAAAATAAAAATTTCACATAAACTATCACTTTCATGGAATTATAATGAAATAATAATAAATTGGGATATCATGGAACATTATTTATAGGAAAAATATATATTTAGTAAATAATATTAATAAAATTTAAATGAAAAACTTAAATGAAAAATAAATTCTTAATAATTTAGACATTTAGTAAATGTTTTTTCACTAAATAAAACTAGTTTTTGTTATTTCCTTTTAATAAATTATTTACATGATTATCTTAGGTTTTTTATTAATATTATTAAAAAATTTCCTCCTATTATTTAAAATCAACTAAGTAATTCTATTTAATTTATCATTATTGTAATTTTGTTTGTGAAGTCATTATTATGATTAAAGAAAACATTTTTTATTAAAGGTTTTCCCATTAGGTATAATTATATTAAAATAAATATCACAATAATATATAAATATAACAACGAAAAATTAATCAATTATTTAGAATCAAAAAAATTATATTTACGTAATATGTTTAATTTAATTGTTGTTCATAATGAATTGTAATAACTGTACTAATTTGATACCAATATAGGAATTCCCATGTTTATTGAGGGTTAAACTGAGAGATAAATGTATAAATTCATCTTAATAACATTTTTTAGTTATATTTAGGTATAAAGATTATAATATTCAATGATATATAAATTTTAATATTCTATTAAATGGAAAAAATATATTATTAAAATATTCTTAGTTTCTCTTTGTTTTTATTCCCTCCCATATAAATGGTCACCTATATACTCTATTATTAACCCAAAATGTTACATATATCATGAGAAATACATGAATTAATTACATAAAATCCTTTATCCCTATGAAATAGTGAATCGGGTCCCATCAATGGACCAAAAAATAATGCTTAATGTGTAATGGATAGGTGGTTTCTAAAGAAGAGGTATAATTATTAAATATGTTTTTTTCATTTTGGATCATTTTATACATCAATGAAATATTAAATAAATGCAATAATATAAAAAAAATACATTAATCATATACATATGATAATATAGATATGGTTCAACCCATATAAATCTCTTTTTCATTGTATATAAAATGAAAATATCACATGTGCGTACATTAGACCTTCCATATCAATGTTACGGTGTAATTTCCTTTTCATTACCATTTAACATGAATGGATATATGTATATAAATAATTATTATTTTCATATTAATGAAATTATTATGATTCTAGAAACATATTATATCATTTTTCTTCTTATCCTTTAACCCTATAATAATTTATAACTTCAGTTTTGTATGTGTGTGGACAACAGCCTCCGCAAAGTGATGTAATTCATTGTCCATGTCAACCATTAAAGGATGATAAAAAATATGAATGTAATTTAAATTTATGATAATTGTATAATTAGTAATATTATATATATATATATATATTATTTAACCATTTTAAATATTAAATGATTGAAACTACCATACTAAAACATATGTGTATGGTGATATAGTTCACACTCAACAACAACGATTCTAATAATAAATTATTTATAAATGGGTGTTTAAATAATATAGGTTGATAATATATGATATTATATTTATTTATATTATTAGATAATATAATTTTTATAAAATATAATTTATTATAGAGGAGGTAAAAGATCATATAAAGCATGTAAGGCTTTAAGTTAGGGTTTATTTCAAAATCTCATCCTTATTGAGGATTGTTTATGTTTATATTTTCTCAAGGGGAATAATATGATAGATGTATTCTAATATAATTATATTTTTTTATCTTCAACTAATTCCCATAAATTAAATGTTTTGCATTCATTTTTCTCTCACTATGTATTTAAAAATATGAAATAATTTTTTTTAAGGAAATCTAAATTTGGTTTTCAATTCATTCGATAATCAATTTATTCACTATTAATATTTTATTTAAAATATATTGAAGAATGTTTTTAATATTATATAATAACTAATTAAATTCATTTTTTTCTATAAATTTCTTTATATAAATTTATTTAAAATTATTGTTATTTCTCTTAAAAAAACTTTCTATAGAAGACGTGAACTAAATATTTTTTGAACATTTACCATGCAGACAAATATTCACACAAACATAAATAATCTATACAAAGATGATTACATTACATGTTTTGATAATCCTTTCAATATAATTTTTTTAATAATGTATCATAAATTTTAATATTTTAAATTAGTTATTTCAAAATATAAAGGGTAACATTCGCATTTAGGATTTTAGTGATTTTTTAAAAGTACTATAATTTATGTCCACATCCATTGAAATTATTATGGTTTACGATGTATATAATAAAATTATATCATCAACCATATTTCTACGTATGAATTATTATAATTTGTAACTGGGAAATTATTTATATTACTTATTCTAGTTCTTTTATATACTGATTGTTATTGATTATTATGGCCATATTTTTATGTTTTATTGTTTTTTCATATGATGAATGAATTACAATTAATATTTGAAAAGTGGGTATTATAGTTGTATATCCCTTTGATTAATGTTTAGGTATCATGAGATAAAATGTGGTGTTTGTTTATTCCTTACCCATTTTGTATGATGTCTTATAATTATTATTCCTAATTTATTTTATAATGTTCAACATTTTCTATTCCATAAATATAAAATCAGATATTGATGTCAAGGAGTGTATTTTAATTATTATGATATCCATCAATAATTTTAAATATCATGTTATTATTTATATGGAATAATTTGATCATCATTTATTTATGTAAATTTTTTCATTACAAAATTATACTATTATATATTATATTAGACATATTCCATTTTTCAGAATCCTAGATCAATATTTTATTTTATTTAATTTCCCATGATACATGGAAGGGTACTATGATTTATTTTCTAGGAAATTATAGAATGAATAATAATGATCTAAAAATATTTTCAATTATATTTTATCAAATGTAATGTGAAATTCAAGACTGATTCTAGTCTTCTTATATTCAAAAAATATTCAATACATCAGGATGAGATTTATTATATCAATTACCAATGTAATAGTGTATCAAAATTATCTAAGATATCAGGGTTTGGTTATTTTATAGTTGGAATTATAGGAATGTATATTATATACCTTATGAACTATATTTATAAATATATATATATATATATGTGTGTGAAAACAATACATTGGAAAACAATATGGTTAAGTGTTTTTATAGGATTTTATCATGATGTTTTTGTAATAAAGGTAATGTTAGGGTTAATAAAAAATAAATCATTGTAATGATACTAGAAAGTTTATTTGGCAATGCGGTAGATGAACCCATGGGTAATAACCCTGAAGGTGAAATATTGGATACTATCTTGATCATCACTAGTGCATGATGTTTTCAACTACGACTGCACATCACGATAAACACCCCTCGAGGTTATGATTGGTTTTTTTAATTTACATTTACAAACCATTATGAAATAAATGAATATATTTTTATTATTTTAATACATTGTAAATTATATTACACTTATGAATCAATGATTATTTATTAATTAATATTCAATTTTGGTTGGGTTTCGAATTTGTTTTGGAATTATACATTATGATTAAAACATATCATGCTATTATGTAATCCATTGTATTAAAGTATTTATAAATGGAATGTAGTAGAAGGAATGAGAAACATATTAATACCCACAACCAATAAATAGACCTTCCATAAGAAGAGGTAAATGAATTCAATGATTCATGTATTGGATTTTTCTTATCATTAATATATTGGGAAAAATGAATTAGGTTACGACCAATAACCATTCTCTTACCGAGTAGAGAACAATTCCAAAATGTGGTGAAACAATTTTAGATGGTTTATTATGGAAAAATAATTCCATGGATGATATAGATAATTTGTGTTAATTGATTCCAAATAGTATAAATGTGAACAAAATATTAAGCATGGTGTGGTTGGATTTTAAGGTATTCTCTTAAAAAAACTTTTATAGCATAGAACAATGTGACGTGGTGAAATATTACCTAGTATAATACAAAAAGAATATGAATATATTAATATTATTTGAATGTAATATTAATATAGTAGAATCTCATTTAAAGGAGTGTGTGTGTAATATAGAAAGTATGAGTGACCCTTTCAATAATGAAATAATGACAATACTTTATCAAAAAACCATTATCCCACACATTATTATCATATGAGGATTTAGTATAATTTTCTATCAAGATAATGAAAGAATTATCCATGTATTATAACTTTTATGGAATGAAAGAGAAGATGGGGATGACTAAGAACCTCATAAATAAGTAAAAAATAAAATGTAATTAAGAGAAGTGTGAATTTTAAATATGATATTCTTGAGTAATTACACACCATTATACATGCTTAAAAGGAACATTGAATTTATTTATGTGTTAAAAAACAATAATATAATGACTTTGAATTTCAGTGTAAGTGATAATACATCAATATAAATTTTATTGACAATTAGAATATGAAAACAAATTCTAACCAATTCCCATATCCTCAGTGGAAAGAACCACTGACGAGACCAAGGGGTGAATTAAAATCATACACAACTATAAAAACTAATGATTAAATTCAATTCCACTAGGTTGTAGGTACTTTTATAAAAAAATGCTTGTTATCTAATTATATATTTGATTCTTTATCCTCCCACTCTTTTATGAAATTCATATTTTCTATGAAAGTTGCATATTTTTCTAGCACACTGAGAGGGGGTTGTCAAATAATCACAAAGAATAAATATTATTTCATTGAAGATGTTTTATTAAATCCAAATTATAAACTATTTTCATACCCTATTTTAATATTTGATTGTTATCTCAATGTTACTCTTTTATATAATACTTGGTATGGATTTGTTTTAATGTATAATACAAAAATGTATTACTAAGAGAATGAAGACACAATTTATTAATAATATGATGTATTCCATGTTTTTATAAAAGATACATCATTATCCAAATCATGTCAGGCTACACACCACAATACATCTCTTTAATGTAATTTAAAGAGAATATGAGTATACATAGCCTAAGGATGGGATTGGTTACTATATGATATAATATGTTCTTTTTTAGAAATAATATGTTTACAGTTTTACTCTAAAATCCCCCATAGTGTATAGTTTTCTTCTCTATTGATATCTTCCCAAATGATAAATCCATTACTAATACCCCAACATAATGGCCAAATAAAACTAAGTGGAGTTAAGTAAACAACTACAATAGTTTTTTTAGGGATTTGTATTCCCAATTGTTTGTCATTGTGGACATCATATTCTAGATGTGAAATATATATATATATATATATATGTGTGTGTCTAAGAAATTGTGAATTTATTATATGAAAATAAATATCATTAACCTGAATAAAATGTATCCACATCCTCATATTGATGACTTGATTGATTAAAATTAATAAGATAAAAATGTTTCAAACATTTATGCTCATTATGGGGATCGTCAATGTAACACCCCATGGGTTGAAAAAGAGAATAAACTAAAATTCATGATAAATTATTTTAAGTAGATAGTTGTAATTAGACTTTAAACAATTTTTTCATCTTTTATATTTTGAATCTCAAAAAATGGACATACACGATTGTGATCAATACGTTATTTAGAGTCTGGTAAGACCAACTTAATTTTTCGTAAATAGTAACATACCCTTATTAATAGCAAGGTTACCCTTATGAATAGTAACATAACCTTATGAATAGTAACATCACCTATGATTTTATATATATAATATTTAATTGAATTTATGATATACCCATATCTTTGAATAAGTAAATAAATTTTTTAAAGTTGTTATTTTTGGAATAAAATATTATTATATTTAAAAATTAAAATAATAAGATTTAAAAAATTATTTTCAAAAAATGGTGTTCATTTTTTAATTACAGATGACGTAAAATGGTTGGGGTGAATTTTTTGTAATTTTCTAAAACACATGAATTTTTTATGAATACTGAAATAAGGTAAAAATCCATATATAAAAATTATCAGTTAAATACACTATTTTTTACATCATGGCTGATGTAAGCACAATTATCTCTAAATCACTTGCACTTCTTACTATTTTGTTGGTAATGGAATCATAACTATTTCTTGTCTTGTGTAAAAATAAAAAACTAATGATTAAAATAAAGGAAAACTCCTCCTCTCCTCTACTATAAATACCACCATTTCCCCCCTCTTCCTCCCATACCTCTCAATCAATGAGCCTTACTTAAGTTCTTCAAAATACTCCTCTCAAGCCCCTTACCGATGTCCAAGACCTAATGGTCTCACCAAAAGTCCAAAACCAAGCCTTTAAGAGGATCCCAAGGAGAAGACATCAAGAGGTAAACATCCTCTTTTATTTTCATTCTTTTATTTTTTATTTTCTTTTCTATTCTTCTTATTTACTCTCCTCCCTTTATCCAAGAGTCATGATTGATCAGAAATCTTATATATATTCTGTATTTAATCATGTTTATGTAATAACCACCATTATACTTATTCTCACCTCCCACTTATTCAAGAAATTAAAACACCATCATTGATGTGATGATTTTCAAACATCATAGAAGATGTGATTTAAATTTCATTTACATACTTTAAGACTACTCATGAAATGATTTTTATGGTTGAAAAAGATTATAATTTATTAATGATACTGTATATACTATTCTAGAGTCATTTTTTACATAGGCTATTAATTTATAAAACAAAATGATTTCATTTTGATAGAAGAGTCGCCAAAATGACCTAAATAAATATCAACAATACTTTAACTTATGAATCATACTCATGTAAGAATTCAAAATTATAAATGTTATAATTTATAGTTATAGAAATATTTATATCCCATTCCATTATAATTCTATATTATCACTTCCAATCAACATGAATATCCATTATGAACAGATAATGGAAACCATGTGAAGAGTGGACATGAAAACAATGGAAATAACAAAATATTATTGATGAATGGGACGAATGATGTTATAAGAGGATCATGAAAGGTGTTATAAATAGAAATATGTATCTATAAAATATTAAAAACAATATTTTAACCTTCATACAAGAGGTTTAAATAGGTTTTAGGAATTCAAACCTGAGGTAAGAGATCATCTCTTTCTCACGTTTATTCAAGAAGCTCCTCTATGTTGTGCTCTTTTATTTTTTATTTCTAAGGATGGGGTATGATTTTTATCCTCCCCCATACATCCATTAAGATATATATATTATGATATACCCATTTCTCTCTCATTAATACATACCTGGTACACCCATTACCATGCTGAAATTTCGTAAGTGAATTCTAAACCCAATTTTCATTCTTCCATTTAACTTTCAACTTCAATGGTTTTTATAAGGATAAGATGATTTTTGAAATTTAATTTGATTATATTAAGTTTTATTATGTTTATATATAGTATATATACATATTCCCTTTATATAATCAATTCTCTCTTAAATTTTATGGTATTTGTAAAGGACTTTCCTCTTAAAATCCTTTTATATGTATACTTTATTAAATCCAAAGAGATTGTTCCTTTTTTTATGTCAAGATTGTTCTCTTAAATTTTAATAATTTATTAACACTATAGTGTATCAATTATATGTTTTATAGTTATTTTTAATAGTAAATTTTAATTATTTTATGTGTGAAGTGTTTATGTTCTACGAGTGATTTCTACAAAAAATGGTATTTTGAAATGAAAATGGGTTATTCTCAAGGGTGTAAATGATTTATGAATTATTTTACTCATGATATTTTCATTGGAAATTATTTATGTTGTTTTGATCCCATTATATCTCAATATATGATGGGTGACCCCAAATATAGCTCAAGATATGTTGGGATGAGGCCCTTATATCTCAAGATTTGTTGGGTTTAGCCAATTATAGCTCAATATATTTTGGGTTGAGCCTATTCTAGCTCAAGATAAGATGGGTGAGCCCTATTATAGCTCTCTAATGAATTGGGTACTCAGGATATAGAAGTTAACCAAAAGGTTATTCACTGTGTAAGGGTTAATTTAAGAGCTATATAGTTAATATTCTCCTAGGAAACTGCATGATATTTCTCTATATATGATTTTCATGATTATGGGTTTTACATGTTTTTATGTATCACTTGACTAATAATTTCTTTCATTATATCCCTTATTGAGTTTTATAATCATCCCATATTTCGAAAAAAATTCATAGGATATAATTATGGGCAAGGGAAATAAGTGAGTTGTGATGATTGATATAGAGTGTTGTCAATGAAATCATGTTTTAAGTTTTAATGTTTTATATTTTGAAAAAATGGTCACTTTTTTTAATGGTATAACATTTGTATGAATTTGGTATTATCTGTATGTATGATATCCTAATTTTAAAAAAATATAGACCTAAAAATATCCTCATTGTGTCAAAATTTATATTCTTGACTAAAAATAAAGGATATGTAATGTAATAAGGTTGGGTCCTTATAGTAGGTATCAGAGGATGGTTTTGATATGTTTTGAGGATAGGAAGTTGTTAAAAGAAAACCATGAATGATTTTTACTATAAGGTAATTTGAAATATTATATCATTGAAGGATTGAAATGTTGCTTCATCTATGTTATTTCAGTTCAGAATGGTTTTCTGTATAAGAAAAAGTGAAGTTGAAGAAGGAATACACTACGAGGATGATGTTTGTCTTAATCTATATCCTAGAATGATGGGAATAGGAACAGACCAGTTTGTGATAGAAATGCCTTAGTTTAATTAATAAATAAATAGTGGTGGTATTCTTTCTAGAGAGTAACTTGATTTAAAATGTAGAAACATTTCTTTTGTGGATCTTTTGATGAGGAAACATCCTCCAACATTTAGTAGAACCATAGATCAAGTGATAACCAAATGATGGATTAATTATCTAGAAAAGATATTTGATTTAATGTGATCTTTGGAACATCAAAAGGTAATACTATCCACTTATCATTTTGAAGTTTAATCTAATCAATGGTGGTATTTTGTTAAGAACATGAGAGAAATATATGATCTTCAGAGTTTGGAATGCGATTATTTTAAGAATATTTTTCTCAGAAAATATTTTCCTAAAACTGTTCAACTCAGAATAGAGAAACATTTCTTGGAACTGAATAAGAAAGTTGATGAATATGTGGAACCATATGAATCCAATTTTAGAAGACTTTCCAGGTATGTAATTTATTTTACATGGGATTGTTATAGTAAAATTAATAGATTTTACTCTCATTTGAAACCATTTTGTAAAGAGCTATAGCTTGATGAGAGTTTAAAAACTATGAGAAACAAGTTCATTATGTTGAAAAATTGTATATAGAGTTTTATAACACATATTTTCCTCATGATGACATGAATAATAAGTGGTCAGGTTGGATGGAATTAGGGATGAATTCATCAAAGAAATAAGGACGTAAGAAAATAAATGTCTCTTCTTGTGAAAAGTGTGGTAAGAGGCTTCCTGGTGAATTCCTTGTAAATTTTGGGAAATTCTTGATATGTGGAATGTTTGGACACATGAATCGTGAGTGAAAAGGAAATGATCTAAAAAATAATGAGAATCCAATGGTGAGATTCTTTAACTGTAATGAATTGGGTAATTTTCCTAATGTTGGTCTGAAGCTAGTAACTCAGGAAGGAAATCAGAGAGATTGAAAGAATAAAGGTGTGGAAAAATATTTTTTAACCACTCTAGTAGATGTTGAGCCATCAATTGAGGTGGTATAAAGTAAAATTCTTGTTTTTATAGATTTTTCAAATGTGGTTTTTTGATTTTGGGTCTACGCATTACTTCATTTCTGAGAAATTTTCAGAAAAAATAGGAAATCACCCTCATGAAATGAAACCGGAACTCAAGGTAAAAACACCTTGAGGATATATTGTAGTAAAAAAATTATAATAATATACCTTTCATTTTCTGTGGAAAGTTGTTTCCTAAAAACCTTGTTGTTTTTCCTCTATTATAGATTGATGTTATTATGGGTATGGACTGGCTCTCTTTTAATCATGCTAAGATTTATTGTAGAGAAAAAGAAGTTATTTTTTCAGAAAGAGTTCTAGTTTGTGTACAAGAATGAACTCATTCAGCTGATAAAATATCATGAATCTAAGAGATTAAAAAAATATGGAAATGAAAGTTATCTTGCTCATATTTTTCAAGATAAGGGAACTATCATGGTTAATGATGTACCCATGGTAAATGAATACCTGAATGTTTTTCCTGATGATTTTCCAAGTTTTATTCTTTATCGAGATGTTTATTTTACTATTGAATTAGTTCATGGGGCTAAGATAATTTCATAACTCCCTTATCTAATGGATCAAATGGATCATCCAGAATTAAAAAAATTAGTTATAGGAAATATTAGATAAAGACTTCTCCGACTTAGCACATCACCCTGGGGGGATCCTATCTTATTGGTTACAAAGAACGATGGTTCAATGAGACATTGCATTGATTATAGAGCCTTGAATAACATTACTATTAAAAAAAAGTATATGTTTCTTCAAAATGATTATTTTTTTGATCAGCTCCAAAGGGTATAATATTTTTAAAAGGTTCACCTAAGATCGTAGTACCATCAGTTGAATGTAATGTATAAAGACATCCCAAAGAATGTGTTCGATATCATATATGGTCATTATGAATTTGTATTTATGCCTTTTGGGTTAACAAATGAACCTATAATATTCATGTATCTTATGAATATAATATTTCACGAGTTCTTTAATAATTTTGTGGTTGTGTTTAATGATAACATTCTGGTATATTAAAGAAGAAAAAAGGAGCATTAAAAACATCTAAGTGTTATTCTTTAAACCTTAAAAAAAGAAACTGTATGGAAAATTATGAAATGTGTTTTTTGTCGAAAAAAATTTATTTTCTTGGGAACATTGTTAATAAGTATGAAATAATTGTTTATCATACCAAAAAAAGTGGTTAATAAAGGGAAAAGACCTAAAAATGTTACAGATATTTGTAGTTTTCTTATATTAGCAGGTTATTACTAACGGTTTTTAAAAAAATTAATAGTTATCAAGTCTTATAAATATGTTAACATGAAAAGGGGTTAAATTTATTTGGACAGAAGAATGTGATGCTTGTTTTCTAGAACTAGAGAAGAGATTGGTGAGTGCTCCAGTTTTGGCCTTGGCTTCTTGAAATGGTGAGTTTTTCATCTACAATGACACTTAATTGAATAGAGTTGGTTGTGTTTTTTTACAGAATGATTAGGTAACTGCTTATTCATCAACAAAAATAAAACATCTTGAGTTAAATTATCCCACACATGATTTGGAATTGGTAGCTATAGTTTTTTATTGAAAATTTGGAGGCATCATTTTTTTGGACTAATATATGAAATATATTCCAACCATAAAAGCTTGAAGTATATATTTACTCAGAAGAAATTAAACATGAGACATACCATCCTGGGAAAGAAAACAGTGTGGCTAATGCATTTAGTCCGAAACATAATTACATGTTAACAAGGATACATTTGGAACATGATTCTTATGTAAAGGAATTGATAATCTTTGGATTCTAAGTTGTTGGTGCATGAATTTTCTATATTTAATTTTATCTTTCAATGCAGTAATAATTGTCAGACAGAATTAAGGATGCACAGAAGGCAGATAGGGAGCTATAGAGAAAGGAAGAATAAGTTAAAATGAGTAAGTTGGCAGAATTTAAAGATGATAAAGATTCTGTATTATGATTTTGAAAAAGGTTTTGTGTGCCTCGTGATTCCTAGTTGATGAAAGAATTGTTGCTTAAAGCTCATAGTTCTCTATTTTAAGTTCATCTTAGTAGTACTAAGATGTTTAGTGACTATTGAGATAATTAATGGTGGGATGAAATGGAGATAGATTTTTTTTGATTTTACCATCAAATGTTGGACATGTCAATAGTTTAAAGTAAAGTGGTCATTACCGAAGGGTATGATTTAGCCTTTCCCAGTGCCAGATTGTAAATGAGAGAATATATAGATCGAATTCATTATGGGACTACTGATGATATCTCGAGGTAATAATGCAACCAAGGTTGTTGTTGACTGATTGACTAGATCCACACATTTTATTTCTATTCGAGATACAATGTATTTGGATCATACTTTTTAACTGCTCCTCAAAGAGATTGTGTGGATACATGGAATGCCTTTTACCGTTGTATCTGAACAGGATCCTAGGTTCTATTCAAAAATTTTTAAGGGCCTTCAGAAGTCATTGGCCATACAATTAATTTTCATTACATCTTGTCACCCTAAATCTTATGGGCAGTTAGAACGAATGATTCAGAAATTGGAGGATATGATTTGAGTATGTTCAATGGAAAACAAGGAGTTTGGGATCAACATCTTTCTTTAGTGGAGTTTTCTTATAATGACAGTTTTCATTACAATATACAGATGGCACATTTTGAGGAATTTTATGGGAAGCAGTGTCAAACTCTAGCGGTTTGGGATGAATTCACAAAATGAATGTTGATGGGGCCATAATTAGTAAAGTTTATTGCTGAGAAAGTGAATATGATCCATCAACACATGAGGAATGCTTAGATAAGGTGGAAAATTTATGCAGAAAACAAAAGGAAAGACTTTTCTTTTGAGGTAGGTGATCATGTTTTATTAGAATATCACCATGGAAAATTATTATGCATTTTGTTAAGAACGGTAAGCTGAGTCCACAGTTTATTAGAACTTATGACATTTTCGGGAATATTGGACCAGTCACCTACTGAGTATCTTTTCCTCTATGTATATCTTAGGTAGAAAATGTTTCATGTTTCGATGTTGAGAAAGTATGTTCTAGATTTATCTCATTTTTGAGCCGAGTGATAGTTCAGCTGGAAGAGAACCTTTCATATGATGAGAAACATGTTCAGATTTTTTATCATAGAGAGTGTGTGATGAGGAATAAGGTTATCCACAATGTAATTTTTTGTAGTGAAACCACATGGTTGAAGAATAAACATGGTAATCTATAACATCTATGAGAGAAAGGTAACCTTACTTGTTTAACATGTAAATAAAATTGTGACGACGCAATTCCCAGAAGGTGGGGATAATGTAACACTCTAAGGTTTTAAAAAATGAATAAATTGAAATGCACGAAACATTGTTTTAAGTAGATGTTTTTAACTATCCTTTAAACATAATTCTTTCTCTTTTATATTTTGAATTTTGAAAAATGGACACACACTGTTGCGATCAATAAGTTATTTAGACACAGATAAGACAAACATAATTTTTGGTGAATAGTAACATACCATTATGAATAGTGTTGTTAACCTTATGAATAGTAACATACCCTTATGAATAGTAAAATCACCTATGGTAGTATATATATAATATTTAATTGATGTTATGATATACCCTTATCATGGAATAATTAAACAATTGGTTTAAAGTTGTTATTTTTGGAAGAAAATATTATTTTATTTAAAAATTATATTAATCATATTCAGAAAATTATTTTTTAAAAATGGAGTACATTTTTGAATTCTACATATTGAAAAAAAATTTGGGGTGAGTTTTTGGTAATTTTTTAATACACATGAATTTTATTATGAATAGTGAAATAAAGTAAAATACTGTATATATAAATTATCAGTTAAAAAAAATTATTTTTGACATCATGTATAATATAAGACAAATATCTCTAACTAACAAGACCTTATTACTATTTTTGGTCATGTAATCATAACTACTTCTTGTCTTGTGGAAAAATAAAAAATAAGGATTAAAATAATGGAAAACCCCTCCTCTCTTCCACTATAAATACCACCCATTTCCTCCCTCTTCCTCCCACAACTCTCAAGAAATGATCCTTACCTAAGTTATGCCAAATACACCTCTCAAGCCCCTTACCCACATCTAATAACTACTGGTCTCATCAAAAGTCCTAAACCAAAGGCCTTAAGGAGGATCTCTAGGAGAATACATCATGAGGTAAACATCCTTTTTTATTTTCTTTCTTTTATTTTAATTTTCCTTTCTACCATTATTCTTTCCTCAACTCCCCTTATCCAAGAGAAATGAATGATCCATAATATTATATATTTTCTTTTATGTTATCATGTTTATAGAAAATTCACCAATTTACTTATTCTCTCATCCCACATATTTAAGAAATTAAAACACCGTCCGTGATGTGTCGATTTTCCCACATCGTGGATGATGTGATTTCAATTTCTTTACTCCTTACAGACTAGTCTTGAAACCATTTTAATAGTTTAAAAATTTTATAATATATGTATTATATCTTATATAAGGTTGTTGAATCATTTTTAAACATTTTATTAATTTATAAAACCAAATGAGTTTATTATGATTGAAGAATCGCCAAAAGGACCTAAAGAAATACCAATAATGCTTTAACTTATGAATCATCCTCATGTTAGAATTAAAAATGATAAATTGTATAATTTATTCTTCTATAAATATTTAGATACCATTATATTATAATTTTTAGGTTTCACTTTCTATTGACAGGAATATCCATCAAGACCTGATCATGAAAACCATGTGAATAACACACCCGAAAACAATGGAATTAACAAAATATTATTAATGAATGGGTGGAATGATGTTATAAAATCATCATTAAAGCTGTTATAAACAAGAATATGATCTTGTAAAATATTAATAAAACAAATTTAAAATTCATAAAGGATGTTTAAACATGTTTTAGGGAATTCAAACCCAAGGTAGGGATCCTCTTTTTCTCACATTTATACAAGAATCTCCTCTATGCTGTGATCTTTTATTTTTCTTTCTTAAGGATGGTGTATGATTTCTCACATCCCCCATACTACCTTTATTATATATATATATACATATATATATCATTTCATATCCATTTATCTCACATTAAAATCTCCCATGTACACTCGTTACCATGCCAAAATTTCATAAGTGAATTCTAAACCCAGTTTGCATTCTTTGGGTTAACTTTAATATTTTATGGTTTTTATCAGGATAAGAAGATTTTTGAATATTAATTTGATTATATTATGTTGTATTATATATATTTATAGTATATATATATACATTTAATTCATTTAATCAACTATATCATAAATGATATTGTATTTATAGAGGGTTTTCCACATAAAATCCAAAGAGAATGTTATTTTTTATTTCATGAGTGTTATATTATATTTATATGATGTTTTAATACTATAGTGTCTCCATTATATGTTTTCTATTTATTTTTTAAAAATAATTTTTCATTATTTTGTGTGTACATTGTTTATGTTCGAAGAGTGATTTTTACGAAAAAGGGTATTTTGAAATATAAAGGTGTTAGTCCCAAGGGTGTAAATGAGTTATGATTCATTTTACTCATGATATGTTCTTTGTAAATTATTTATGTTGGGTTTATCCCATTATAGCTCAATATATGATGGGTGACCTCCATTATAGATCAAGATATCTTGGGTTGAACCCATTATACCTCAAGAAATGTTGGGTTGAGCCCATTATTGCTGAAGATATGATGGGTTGAGCCCATTATATCTCAAGATATGATGGGTGAGCCCCATTATAGCTTTCTAATGCATTGGGTACTCCAAAGTTGGAAGTTTAGTAAGTAATTTATTCCATGTGTTATGGTGAATGTATGAGTGGTATGGTAAATATGTCCCATGGAAACTACATGATGTTTCTATGCATATGAGTTTTTATGATTATGGGTTTTATTAGTTTTTATGTTATCAAATGACTAAATATTTACTTCTTTATGTCCCTTTCTGAGTTTTATACTCATCCTATGTTTTCAAAAAAAATCACATGATAGAAGAATGGGTAAGGAAATGAAGGGAGTCATTATGAATGATATGGAGTGTTTTCAAAGAAATAATGTTTTGATTATTAATGTTTTATATTTTAAAAAAACGGATACATTTTTTAGTGGTATCCTTTTTCTATTAGTGTGGTATATTATTTATATGAGATATCCTAATTCTCTAAAACTCTAAGCCCAAAAAGATCCCCAATCTGTAATAATGTATATTATTGACTAAAATTAAAGATTATATAATGTAATAAGGCATTGTCCTAGTCAATTGAATGTAAAGAATATAGTTATTAAAAATGAATAATTTGATATAATTTATGGTAATTATGAGTTAATAACAATTTCTTTAGATTTTAAAAGTCAATATCTTTTATTATAGATCCGATGAATAATGTTTTCATGGAATATGTAGATAGTTTCATTGTGGTGTTTGTTGATGATATCACAGTATACTCTAGATGTTATGATGAGTATAAGAGTAATTTAAAAATAATTCAAGATACTCTTAATGAAAATGAATTTTATGGGAAATTTAGGATGTCTAAATTTTATCTTTAGTAAATTCCTTTTCATTCCAATACTGTATCTGAGGATAAAATATTTGGTTATACATCTGGGAAATGATTATCAAAGAATAGCCTACTCCGAAAAACCAAATAGAGTTATGTAGATTATATAAATAATCATGTTACTATCAATAGTTTATTTAATAAAATTTAAGATTAGAAAACTCATTAGAAAACTTGACACATCAAGGTGTACTGTACTTATGCATGGGGGAATTTAATGAGTTTTTTTATGATATAAAGAGGATATTGATCAATGAAACAATGATGAAATTACCATTGGGTGGGGATGTATTTTTGATATATATGGACACATAAAATAGATTACATATTTTTATAATTATACTGAATGATATTTTTAATGACTAAGTGTTAGTGTAGTTTAATATCCTTGAATATAATTATAGAACTACCGATATTGAGTTGGAATTTTTAATTTTTAACTTACTGAAACTGATCCATTTTCTCCATGGTAAAAAATATGATATATATATATATATATCAAAATTTATAGATATATATCTTTTCATATAAGGATATTAGTTTGATGAAGAGGAGATTCCTAGAGATACTAAAGGATTATGATTTATTGACACTCAATAGTCTTGGGAAGGATTATAATTTGACTACATCATTGAGTAGTAAAGAACATGGATTCTATGCAAGATTAGGATTAATAAAAATCCAATATTTAGGGAAATAATAATGTTTGATATTGGAATTTTTATTAATAAAGGAAAATCACTCCATTTCTGAATAACTATAAAACCATCATTAATGGAACAATTAATAGGATCTCTGATCGACGATAAGAGTTGAGAAAAATATTAATGTGGTTAAAATGGGTAAATTGGATGATATTATTTATGATTCTGAAATGATTAATTTTGGGATAATGTAACATGCTTCATTAGTTCATTGGCCTGAAAAAAGAATTATTAGATGGATATCATAGTTCAATTTTATCAATATGACCTAGTATTACTAAACTGTATTCTGTTTTAATTGATTATTTTTTGTGGGATGATTTGAAATAATATATTTTAGACTATGTATCATGTTCTATTGGTTTTCAATAGGTAAAAGAAAAAAAGAAAACAGAGAAAAGGAATTTTGCAACCTCTATAATTTATTGTGATGAAATGGGATGTTATTACTATATAATTCTTCAATATGTTACCAAACACATCATAAAAGAATGGTTCCTTATGAATTTTTTTTACCACATCTCAATATCTTCAAATTTCTTCATTATAAGGTAAAATTCACCCCTTGAGTTTATCACATTAATCTATATTAAAAATATTTTGATACTTAATGGTACAAATATTTCACTTATATTTTATCATGATATTCATTTTATGTAAAAATTTAATGTGTTTATTTAGAAGGATCATGACACTATGTAATATTTGTGCACCACCTATCCCCCTAAAACTGATGGGTGGTCTATAAAATATTCAATAATTATAAGATGTGTTGAGGTCATACTAAAATTATATTCATTGTATGTGTGATAAATATTTTACTATTGAGTAATTTTAATATACTAATATATTCTAATCAAGAAATACAATGTGTTGAAATTAATATTTATACTAGAAGGGATTTAATACTCCAATGATCTTGGATGTAGTTTTTGAAAGTAAACATATGTGGACAACCAAAGGAAATATTTGTACTTTTAAGTTGGTGATTAGGATTTCTGAATGTTTCTATGTGTAATTGTTTTGTAATATTTATTTGTAAATTTAAACGATGTACTAATAACATCAATGATTTTAAAATTATAGAAAGAATTATAGTTTTTTGGATACTATTTTCTATTGTCACCTATCCTCTCTAATGTTCAGGATGAGTTAAAAATATATTTATTAAGGAATTAAAGTCCAAAACCAATGAATATTATCACCTTATATGTAATATAGTTGGAAACTAGTTTATTTTACTATAAATAGCCTCTCCATATTATTGATACCATATAAAATTTTTTGAGAAATAATAGGATTCTGCTGGTAAATGTACATTAGACAAATCATAAGAAATAAGATGTATTGTGGTAACATGATAATTTTATAAAGAATAAATACACACATCTATTTATTATTCTACAGTTTATATATTTAGAGGATGAAAATTTTTATGGGGGAAGAATGTAACACTGAAGCTCCATTAGAGTAATAATTTCATTATAGATAAAAAATATCAAAATGAAGATAGATTTTTTCAACAATGTTATTAAATGAATATTTACTACTTTTTATAAAATTGGTTTTAGGAAATGGATTTTTTTTAATTCATCACTCCAAAATTTTCTTTGGGTGGGTTGTTGTGTTTTTCTATAAACTACTGATTTTTTTTGTGAATAGTGAAAATATTATGTTTACAAAAGACATACATGTTTATTACATTATAATGATACAAGAATAAATTGAAAGGTTATGAAATTGTTTCTCCAAAAAAAATATTAAATATAATTTATATAAAAATATACTTTTGGAAATAGAGATACATGTTTCAAATTTTAGAATTCTATGTACATATTTTTGTCTAAAAAAACCTTTTCTCTATTTTATATTAATCAAGTATTTACATGAATATTTTACATTATTTATTGATTTTAAATTATAGGAAGTATTTTATTTATTTTAAAAAAACCAGAAATTTTTATTTTAACCAATATTTTACCATATTATATGGTAAAATAATTTTTAATCTTAATACAATCATTTTCTTTTCCTCAATTTTCTGGGAATTTTGGAAATTATATTAAAATTACATTCCATAAATTATAAAAAATGACACTTGTAAAATTGATTCATTATTCAGAATGAGAATAATTAATATTTTTTGATATTTTAAACATAATATTTATCCTAGTGAACTAAAAAATAATAAAAATTTAATACCATAGTGTTTAAATAGGTTTATCTGATGATTAAAATAAGAGATATGGGTAATAATTTCAATATAACTTTTATAAACTTAATTAGGTTGTTTTTGTTAGATAAAACACATATCATGTTTGATTCTAAGAAATTTTTAGCCACTTTCTTTAAAAAAAATTATTTTGTTAAAATCTTTTCAGTATTTCCAAGTACATCATTTCAATCACTTTTTTAAATAGATTTACTTTTAATCTATTCATTACACACATTAATCCACGTAACAAGTCAAATTCATTCCAAATTACCTTCCCAAATTTTTTTTCTATGACCATGGGGATTTATATTTATCTAAGGAGATTACTAAAAGGATAAAATTACAAGCCAAAGGTAGTATTCTGAACAAGGGGTATAAATCCTCACAAACTGTTATAATTTTACTTCCCCATATTCCATAGTCAAATAGTCTATAATAATTCCCATAATATAACATCAGTATCTTCCACATAATGTAATTTTATTGCACACATGGTGAAAAGATATTCATCTATCTTCTAACCTATGGAAAATGAAGACATCGCTTCTGTGTATGTATGACATACCACCTCCACATAACAATTTAATTCATTATTCATCATAGTTTTACATTGATGGTTATAAAAAACAATTAATTATTATATATGATATTTATAACCAAAATACGATTCTATAAATAACATATTTATTTTATCTTCTTACCTTTCCTCTCATTAATGAATGACAACATCGCTCGAGCATACGTGTAGAATTCCACCTCATTGATTCTATTAAATTCATTTTTCATGTACACTATTCAAGGATGATACAAAATTATATATAATAAATATATATGATATTATCTTCACGATTAAAATTATTGAGATGATTAATCCATGAGAAATATGTACGGACTGAAACTACTTAAATGAAAACTATTTGAAAAACAAATCATTTAACACCCCAAAATGACAATATTGTCAATGAATTATTAATTAATGGGTTATGAAATCTCATAATTAGATAATATATGATATAATAAGTATCTATATGGTGTTAGTATATAATAATATTGTAATTAAATTTATTATACATTGTGTGAAAATCCCTTATGATGTATGTTTAATTTAGAGATTTATTTAACAATCTAATCCTTATTATGGATTGTTTACATTTGATTTTATGTTTTGGAATTATGTGATATTTATATCTTATACCATATATATGTAATTATATTCTAATTATTTATTTAAATTATAGTTTTTAATATCTGTTTTTACACTATAATTACTCAAAATTCCAAAATATTGTTTCTATAGAAAAACAACATTATTATTCTATTTGGTCAGAAATATTTATCTTTAAAATTCATATAAACATTGTAATTTTTAATATAGTTTTTCTATTATTCAATTATTTATTAATATCATATTCTTTCTAAATTTTTATTTCTCTAAAAATATTTAAAAGGAATATTATTTTTATTTTCCATTTATTCACTTTTTACAGATGTTGCAAATGGAATCTTTATATTAACACTTACCAAACTGATAATTTTAAAAGTTTTCATGACTTTTAATTACCTTTAATGTTTCATAAATATTTCTATGGTTATTTTATATTATAAAACATTCCAAATATTCTTAGAAAATTAGATTTTAAATATGTGATTTTAAAATAAAACAGTTATTTTCGTCAAAATAAGTTTTGGTGTTCTTTCAAAATTATATTCTTCTATGTCAACATACATTGATCTATATTATACCTCAATAACTAATTAATCTACTGATAGAATACCCAATATTTCAATTTAATCTTTTTTATCATTTTGAATATGGAATGTTTTTATATTTTATATCCTAGTTATTTTAAAATGGATAGTTGCTGACTAATATGCTATGTTGGTTAGGTTTTTTATTAATGTAATGAATACATTTCAAAAATTAATTTATCAATGGACCCTAGAATTATATATCAAATAGATGTATCAATATGTCTCATGAGACCATATCAGTTTTTTATTTTTCATATTCCTTATCCATATATGTATGATGTCTTGCCACATGACCTCGATGGTATGTTTAAGGTATATAGAATATTTCATTCCATAATTATAAAATAATTTCTTGATTACCATGTGATTGTTTTAATATTTACAATATCCATGGTTAATTTTTAATTTAATGTAATTATTTATATGGAATTATTTGATCAAAATCAACTCCTACCGTATTATTCATTCATTACATATTTTTGACAACTTTAATTTTCTAAATTTTGAAACTGATTATCTAACCTCATATTTTTATTTTGTTTACATTTCAAGGGATAATATGATGATTAAAATTATTGATATGAAATGATATTATAGAAGTAATAATAATGTTCTCAATTAAAGTACAAATGTTTATTTTTAGTTTTCAAATATAAATCTATATTTTTGTATGTCTCTAGTTTTCTAATTCATCTAATCAATCCAATACCTTAGCATGTGATAACATGTATCTATAGAAAATATAATAATTTAAAAACTCTTTCTAGGATAATAGGGTTTGGTTTATTTAAATCATCCTTTATCATGTGTGATGAACACATTCATTACATACTATCTTTGATACTATTGACAATAACAGAGTTATACTACCATATATTTCACATCAATTAAGAATTACTTTTCATAATATCTCACAATCCTATATCCAAAATGTTTAGTGTGTTTGATAATTTTCTACTATAAAATATTATTAAACACGTATTTTATAATTTTTGCATAATCCCACCATACATTACCTCTATCAATACATCTAATATGTTATAATCATCTTTAGAAAATATGAAATTGAAGGCATAAGTATAGGTGAAATATGATGCTCATTAAGGGGGAAAATATCAATGGATTATAAAGGAATTTGTTTTTAACTAACATGATAAAACCTTTTAATGGTGGAATTATCTAATAAAAAATAATATAGATCAATTAGGGTTTTTTATAATTTCTGGTAGAAATATACATAAACTCATACAATCACACTTAAACCATGATGAACATGTCACAAAATCTGAGATAATATTACTGATCCATAGAGCATATCATAGGAAAATATCATTGAAATTTATCATTAAAATATGAAAATTAAATCATAGTAGAATAAAGAATGAAACACTAGTTATTTACTATAATATAGTGGACACTTCATGAAGACCGGATTGCTATAGCATAGTATTTCTGAAAACACAACCTAATTCCCCTTAAATTTTGGTGAAAACATTACTATATTATTTAAAAAGCTGAGTAAGCATTAATAATCATTTAATATAATTATCACATGAGATATATAACTTTAAACATTTCATTGGAGGGTGACAGGGGACCTAACACATCAATATATATATATGTGTGTGTATTCTATATGATGTGATTGTATATCAGATAATTAAAACCCAATGGATTAAATAACAATTTCATAACATTTAAAACTGATTTCACATAGAATGACCTCCAAAATTTAATCAGTTGATACTAAATAACTCAATAACAAAAAATGAGTATTTAATAATTGATTAAAATTTGTGACACAATAATCAAGGCTCTATATAAGACAAAACCATTAGATTTATCTTGAAAAAATATGTTAAATCCTAAAAATGTATTTCAAAAATAATTTTCAAACATATATTAAGAACATTAATCTTCGTGTCACATTCAAGATTAATCTTCAGGAATATAACATTCAATCCTTATAAAAACAGATCTTTAAAACATTAAAATATTGTAACCTTGAAACTATTCAATGGTTATGTTACAAAATGTGGAATGGAAAACGAAATATATATTTTTAAAAATAAATATATTCTAAATATATTTAATTATCAATATTGAAACCCACGTCATTAGAAGAGTAATACAGATTCCATTTCAACGGTTGTCTAAAAAATTAATAACATAAAATGAGATAATAAATATTTGGATTAAAACATTTCTCAATTTCTATAAAGAATCAATATATTCAATTTGGAAAAAAATTCATAAGAGTTGATGGGAATTTTTCATTCTAATGTAATTTTGTTGAAGAAATAAATCCATCAATAAAAAAATATTTGACCCAGAAAACACTTCAAACTAAATTACATTAAATATCCAAAAACATGGGATTAATGTATTATTAAAATGTGTGATTGACTTATCCAAACATATAATAATAAAATCACAATGAATAGTCATAACCCAATGAATAGAAATTGTGTAATAAAAATCCAATTCTAATTATTGAGTTTTAAATAAAAGGAAAATTGAGTATATAAAATGAAATGTATTTAAAAAAAATTATCAGAAAATTTTAAAAAAATCTTCATTATTGAATAATATACACCAAAAATAAGAAAAATTTATTAGAAATAACACATTTTTCCATGATTGGAAATTGTGATTTGAAAAACCAATTCAATTTTGAAACAATTAAATCCATAGAATATAATTGCCATATTCATAAATATAAATATAAATAACCAAAAATAGACATTAAGTATATGAAATTAATCAAATGGGATAAAAAGTAAACTATATAAAATAAAAACAAGTTCATAATAAGAAAACATGCCATAATGAATTAAAATTGAGACAAAACCATTACCTTTGTTTCACACTTCGTCGAACAATATAAATCCTCGTATATGATAAAAATATTTGTCTTATAAAAATTTATAATAACATTAACTATATATATTATATTTTATAAATATCATTTACATTCATTATCCATAGGTTTATATGTTACTTTTAGTTTATTTGTATCATCAAATGTCATTATTTTCATCATTTCAAACAAGTTTCTTAAAGGATATGTCAATTATTATTCATTGTAAAAAAGTTAAAATTTCGAAGTTAATTGAGGTGCTCCAATAGATTTTCCATAATTATTTATAATTTCTTAAATTCATTTGATTAGTTTTTTACTTACCATTTATGAGGGTGAAACTGTGATGAGGTTTTTTGGGTAAATTTTTATAAACTAAATGTGGTATATTATAAATGTGTTTTAAAACTTTTATTTCACTAAATATACTAAATAAAAATATTATTTAATTTTTAATATTCAATCTTACCAGAAATTATATTTCTCACTTAACCATGATATGTTTTATATCATTATTCATGTTAGGGGATAAATATATGTAAATAAGAACTTCCAATAACTAAAGGACAAGTATGATTCTGAAGTGATTTTTTATAAAATAATTATTTCAATATTATAATGATATCCTTAGGTGTTATTAAATATGTAAATCATTATTCTAAATTTTTGGAAGTTTAATTTAAGATAATAAGCTATTAGTTATATAGGAGAAAAAATTTCTGACATTATTATGCCTATTTAATGAGGGTAAATTTTCAAAGATCTCTTATTGTTAATATTATTAATAGAATATCTAATTACTATTTATTAAATAACAAAAATATCTTAATTTTCATAATTATTGGTTAAATCATTATTTATAACCACCCATGAAATGAGATGATGAAAAACTTAATAGGATAATTAGGTAGAAAGTAGTCTTCACATAACATTACCGACATTTTCAGTTTTTATGTGGTCAAGAAAAAGAATGAAAATTGTAATTACATTAATATAAAACTATTTATGTTTAATAATTATTTTTATTACATCAGATTATTATATTGAAAATTGGTTAGGTGGAGGAATATATGTTATAATATATAAGGGATTGGATAGTTCATACTTTGAGGACCCAAAGCTTCTCTTTAAATATATATCTCAAATGGGGAACATCAGACACATTCGTCAAACCTAGGGATATGAATAGTGAATGGGTTGATTATAAGATTTAGAATGGGTAAATTTTATAAGGACATTTTAGGGGTATATTTTCACAATGAGGGTGGAAGTGATATCTTTTTATAGGTGAAAGAGCGGTACATTTCCATGAATGTAGTGTTAGTTGGGTCCTAAAATGGAATAGATAAAGAATTAGGTGAGATATGTGAGGAATAATTTGTAAAAATTGTTCTTCGGAAATTCAATATTAAAAAAATTCTTTTATTTGTTCTATAGTCGAAATTATTTTACCAAAATTCTAAAAACATTAAGTTACCCATTTATACCCATATTTAACTTGATTAAATTTCAACAATGGTATTTATTCTTTTACTAAAAATACAAGATTACACTTAATATGAATTTTTAACATGATCATTAAAATATAGAATCAATTTATTTTAATTAATATTTTAATTATGAGAAAATTAACTTTTTAATTTAAAACATTACATATTGAATAAAACATAATTTGGAGAAAAATTTCATTCTATATAATATTCTTTTTTATTATTATTTCTTATCAATAACATAACAAATGAGTGTTAATAAAAAATTTTATTGGATTAAAAGTAATGAACTGGCTCATGTACCACGATAATCTGATAAATGAGATAGCGCTAAAATAGTCTGAAGGGAATTCCTGATTCCCATGGGGTGCGTACTAGAACCTATCATCATAAAAAATAATGTGTGAATGAATTTTCCAAAATCACTACTGATGTAATCAGAAAACAAGGAGTTATGAATACAAAATAAACTTGAATGGAATAATTTTACATGATGTAAAAGTTGCATAAACAAACCAAATTACTATATCAAAATTCAAGAAAAAAAAGGATAGATAACTCAATTCCCAATGGATGCATCTCTCTAAGTCCATGGATTGAAATCTAAAAGAACTTTTACGTGGTTTTTTAACTCTTCTCAAACATGGAAGGAGATAATATACAGACACAAGAAGGCACATGTATGGTGTGGGATAGAATACAAGAAGGGTATCACAAAAGATTCCATAATAATATTCCTCATTTAATTAACCAAATAATAAGATATCAATTTCAAATAAACAAGTTTCTAATTTAAAAATAATATTTAAATAAATCATGGTTTAAATTTAAAATGATGTAAATACTTTAAAAAATAGATTCACATTTCAATTAATGGAATATTTCTAAAAAATGGATTTATAAATTTTTTTATATTATATAGTTAATATAAATTTAAAATCCATGTAAAATAGTTTTAAAAAGAGAATACATTTATATCTCATATATTAACAATTGATCAACATGTTCATCTACCAAGAGGTATGATAGTTCTAGGTTATGGGATCCTCACACACATATATAATGATAACAAAATGTGAACACACTTCCCCTAACCCTAGTCAAAGAGGAATCATTAACATCCTATTGAGAAATTAAATGTGCAAAATAGTTTATGTTAACGTTATAAAGCATCAATCGGGAGCTAGGGCATTCACATACTAGAATGTTTGACCGTAATAACTCACTAACTACCTAGAATTACATTTTTTTTCAAATAAATCATTGAAGGAAAATTTATTTTAAGAAATTTTAAAATAAAATTAAGTCTTATTCTCACATTTTAAAAATTCCAATGGTCTATTTTACATTAAAAATAGGGTTTTAATCAAAACATGCATTTTCCAAAATCAAACATAATAGTTTCTTTCAAAAAAAATTTAATCCATTTTCCCAAATAATAATTTGAAATAAATTCACAATTAAATTATATAATTCAATTTTCAAAATTAAATTAAAAATTATAATCGATAAAATTTAATTAATTTCACAATTTAAATTCAATATTTCAAATCTCCACTTTTTCTATAAATTTCACAATCTAAACCCAACTAAATTCATTTGGTTATTTTTCCAATTTCATGAAAAAATTAAATCACAAAATCTCCAATTCAATTCAATTATGTTTTTAATCAATCAACTAGAAGTGATGTAATTAATAATAGAAACTTAATTTAATGTAAAAATTGAATTTAAATCATGTCATTTGGGGTTAATAAAAAATTAGAATCATGAAGAAACCACCTACCTTGGAATTGCAACATCTAGATACCCCAAACCCTAATCAAGATTTTTTTTGGGAACAAAAAAAATAGAAACCGTGAATAAAAACAAGGTTGATGATACCTATGTTGAGTGTATTAGATCTTCCAATCAAAACAAATATCTATAAAACCTTATGTTTGAAAGAAGAGATAGTGAAATAACATGAATGAGAAGAGGAAAATAACTAAGAGATGATGTAACACCATTCCCAAACATTTAATCCACTTTCAAGAGGGTGTCGAGGAACCAAAAAATACTCTTGGTATCTATCTTGGAATGGGTAATATTTTTTGGTTCATACAGGTGCACGAGTGACCAAATAAAAGGGTTTCATGTGTTTTAAAGATTAATTTTTAGACTAAAAATCTTGTATAATTTGTTAGCTAAGAAGATCTGCACAGTTTTTTAAAACTGTGTTCCCTAGTTGTGAGATTGTTTTAAATGGGCTATAAGGCTTCTCCTAAGTGGGTGCATGGTTTTACAAACCCTGTACCAACCGTGAAAATCACCATTACATGGTTTTCCAAGGTTTTCCTTGAGAGGGTGCAGAGTTGGGGTAAATCACGTGCCAAATACATAGTATACTAAAAACATTCAAAACATTTAAAATTTATCCTAATATGATCCTAAACAAAACACATCCAATGCATAGTGAAAATACATGTGTTACGAATAACTGAAAACAGTTACATAATGTTACAACCTCAACACCATCAAAACTTTTTAAGCATATAAATCCCATGAATAAGAATTAATGCAAAATATATGATGCCACTGGTCTCTTATCAGTGCCTCCCTCTCCCACATCTCATGAGAATCCGATATGTTATTCTATATGACAAGAACGAAAGGTATCCTCTTCCCATGAAAAGCATTGGTTTCAGAATCATTTTGATGTCTGGCCATTTAATCATGGATAAATCGGGGTCAACATCAAGATCTCAATATCTCATAACCAAATATGGATCAGATATATACTTTTGTAGCTGATATACATGGAACATGATATGTATCGATGTTATCTATAATAGATGTGTTAATAAAGAAGACACTTTCCCCTCCTTTTCAACTACCTCAAAAGTTCCTAAAAACAAGGATAAAGTTTCTGTATCCTCCCAAGCCATCAATTACCCAAATTGGGGGGAAAATCAATGAAAACATATTCACTAACTAATAAAGCAATAGTCTATGATAAGGATTAACATATTAATTATATCAGCTCTGTGTTGTCAACATTATCTGATGAATCAACTGGATATTTTTTGTCATCTCTTGAAAAATGTTTATTCTAACCAAGGAACTTTCACTAATCTTTGACCAAAATAGTAGAGATCTGCATGTTCAGCCATAAAATGTCTTAAAAGGATCCATTCTGATCATAGAATGGTAACTATTGTTATAATAAAACTAAACCATCCCCAAATGATCATACTAATCCCCAACATTGGTGAGAAGACCATCACAGGGCAAATCCTAAGGAATATGTATATCTCTATCTATCTAGTGATCTGACTATTGATGGAATTCCAGGATAAAATGGATATATAATACTAGTACCTATTCAAGGCCTCTTAAAAAATAAGTAAATTGAGGATCCCAATCAGAGACTATATCGTATAATACTCTACAAAAATGAGCAATCTCCTTTACATAGAAAATTTCCATCTTCTCAACATTGGTTTCATCAAGAATGTGTATAAATTAAGACTATTTAGTATGAAGATCGATCAAGAACCCATATTTCATTCTTATTTTTCTGGGTAAACGGAAAACCAACCAAAATATCCATATAAATCTCATCCAACATCAAGGTAGGGACTAGAAGTGTATGAAAAAAGCCTGATGGTTTCTGGGTTTCTCCCCTAACCTGTTGGACTGTATAACAACATGAGACAAATTAATCAATGCCCTATCTCATACATGACCACCAAAATTGACAATGCAGGTCATAGAACATCATTTTGGTTCCTTGGTAAACTTCACACGAAGAGTTATGAGAACCCCCATAACAAAATTAGTCACCACAAAAGAAACAACCGAGTTATTCTGATAACATTTAATACTTTTGGTGGATAATTTCCAATTGGGCATGGTCTCCCCACTATAAAAAGAGTCTCAAATGCTGTGGAAGTCAACTTCAATCTAATAATCATGAATAATCATCTCAATAATAGTGGAGTTCAACTGAACAGATTCCAAATAAACATCATTCCTAATTTATGGATTATAATATGTAATTGTGAAAATAGAGCCATCAAGGCCCACACTTCTGATGATTCATTCCCTGATTTTGTTTGATGTTTCTTACTCAAGGCATCTGTGATGACATTCCCTTTCCCTAGGTTGTAGGCTATGTTTGAAATTTATAGATGACACGTATTCCACCCAATGCATCTACAAGAGATTCAAATATTTTGTAGATAATGTATAACTAAATATCTTGTGGTTTGAATACATGGTAAACCATTCTAGGTAACGGTAATAGTGCCAAATCTTATATGTGTGCCTCACAAATTATAGTTCAAGTTCATTGGTTAGATAATTCATCAGAGGTGCGATATGTTTTCAAGACCCATAAGAAATGATATGATCACCTTACATAAGAATGCAGCCCAAACCTAAAACTGAGGCATCAAAAAGACAACATATCCCCACCTATCCTCTGGAAGAGATAACACTAAAGTAGTTGTCAAAAGACATTTCATCTTAAAAAAATAACTCTAACATTTCTCATCCCAAGAAATATTTACTCCCTTCAATGTTAGAGAAGACATCAGAGGATCCAATATTGAGGATCCCTTAACAAACCTCCGAAAATACCATGACAAACACAAGAACATCTAAATCATGAAAACATTTTGCAGTAGCTCCCATGACATAACAAACATAACCTTATCAGGTTCAAGTAATTTGACATGTTCTAAAACCATATGTACTAATAACTTCCCTTCAGAAATCATAAAATCACATTTCAAAATATTGGCATAAATTAATATATTTATCAACATTTCCAGAACTGCTCAGAGATTATGCACATAATCCTCCTCTGATTTAGAGTAAAAAAGGCTATCATCCACAAAGATATCCATGAAAGTATCAAGATAATTCGGGAATATCCTATTAATTTTGTCTATAGAGACTACATAAGAAATGGTTTGACCAAAGGTCGCGACATGGAACTTATAATGGTTGTACCTACTTTGAAAGTTGGTTTTCTAAATGTCAGATTCATTTATAATCAACTGATGGTAACCAGACCAATGACTGGTCATCTAGAAACAGATTTCCCCTTTAAAATACACAAATGGATCATCAATTTGTGGCCATAGATACTTTTTATTTATCATAAATTGATTTCTATTTTTGTAATAAATACAAAGGTGAAGTGAACCTTAAAAATTCATAGCAATGTGATCTGAAATGACCAAGGTAATACAATCAGTCGTATAAATCATTTCTCTGGAAGATATTCCTACTATGAATTCAAATCTTTTATTTTAGTTGGATCTATGAGGTAAGAGGGAATAGAAATTGGGTGAGTAATAAGAACTAAATCAATAGAAAATTATACCACGTTTACCTATGGAAAGCCAAAGAAGTCTGACAGAAACACATGAAAACACTCAATGACAACTAGAGGGAGATCACCACACAAATATTTCCTATTATGATAAAAAGAAAACATAGATATGACCTTACCCAACTATAGATAATAAGGAATTAATCTACTCAACCGTGGGCCCCACTATTTGTAGAAGATATGTCACTCACCATTAATAGTAGTGAAGGTGACCTGTCAAAGATATCAATCAATATGGGATTTATTATCAATGATCCAATCCACCCAAAATATTATGCCAATAGAATAAATGTTGAGAACTAGAAAAATCATTATAATATCAACATCTAATATATAGAAAACACAAGTGGGACTACAAATACCCTCCCATCTCTTCAAACAAAAGGGTGTAGTAATATCAATCACATAAGAAAAATAATTCATTTGAAGATTTAGAAGATTAACAATATGTGTTGAAATAAACAACTGAGATGCACTAATATCAAATAAATTTGTCATTAATAACTATTTTTTAGTAATTATACCTATCATAGTTGTTGGACCTGTATCTGCCTTCTCTAGAGACTCTTCCACTATGTGAAGAAAAGTTGTCCTTGATACATGTGGATACAACCCTTTGTATGTAAAGCATCTTATTTTCATGCTATTTTAGAAGGAGATAATGTTCCCATGACACTATGTGGTGTGGAATGGATATGGAATAACTTCAATATTTTACTTGAGCATCCGTAGTATCCTTATATCGTGGGTTAATCTGTGAAGAAACAAATTTTAATTCCCTCACATGTGACACTTGTAACATTCAATATTCCTTATCTAGGCACATCAGGATGTCTAGAATGACCCTAATATTAATAACAACCAATATGATCGTCATTATTCTACATTCCATTTAATTAACTTAGAACTCTATAGGGAGAGAATGAAACTAATGTCAACCCTAATATTCTAGCTAGGTTTATTACGGGCATCAACACTCTATCCAACACATCAACCTAAGAAGATAGATTTAGAATGAAAACCTGATGAATTATAGCACGTCGAATTCTCATCTTGAACTATTGAGATTTAAAATTTTAATTTGATACTATCTCAAGTGTAAATAGCACATACTCAGTAAAATAGTTCTGATACACATTCATGGACTTTTCACATTATTATGTTTTAAAAAATCCATAGCTTTGGCTAACAACATTTACTCAAAATAGAAATAGTTGGTGAAAAGAACCTTGATGTTTATCCATAATAAAATATCATACTTCTTTACCTTCATCATTGTTCCCCACCATCTCCTACTTAGTCCTTCAAACATGATGGTGGAAACCATTACACTGATCTCCTTAGGTGTCTCCATGAAATTAAACAAACACTCAATCCTTCTCAACCATTCCTCACTATCTCAAGGATCAATGGTTCCTTTGAGTATTAGAGGCTTTGAGTGAAGGAACTATTGAGAAATATTATCAATATAATCTTTTAGAGGTTATAACGCTTGATCCAATAAAGGATATTGTGGTGGTTCCTATCCTAGAGGATGGATAGTATGCATGATCACCTCATATAGATTTGGGTCCACAATAGGATTTTCTCTATGAGTTTTAGCAGCACCTTCCTACTCGATCAAATTGACCCAATTCTCAGATGCACGATGCTATCCAAATAGTGAAAAATATAAGAAATACTTCCTATTTAACACCAAAACTGAGAATCAATGGAAATTAATCCCAAAATATAGGAAAAAATATTATTATTTAAATCTATCCAAATAAAAATCATGGAAAAGGAGTGAACTAATCCTCAAGATGTCACCACCTAACCACACCTGGTGACATAAGGATAATTGTAGTTAGATCAGTCCAGGAACTCAATAAAAACTACTTCATATGTCCTAAAAAGATTAAACAATGCATACTGGCATTATGATAAGAAGATCAACCTATTCTAATACCACTTTGTCATGAACTGTCAATGCTACCCTATTAACCCGATAACTGAGATGAAACTGGCATAACCTGAAGGGAATTCAATAACTCTCTATATTGGAGACTAGAAACTGGTATCATAAAGAATAATGGGGGAACTATTTTTTCACAAACATTGTATATGTAAAGACAAACAAGTTAGTATGCATACAAAAGTAACTCTATAATGAATTTTTAACTAGAAGTCAAACTAGAACAAACAACCCAATGTAATACAACAATTTTCTATTATAATAGGATAGATAAAACAAGTCCCAATATATTCCAGTCTCCATTTACGAATATCAATATTTTGAATCACCTCTAAGTAGTTATTTACCCCTAATCAAACCTGAAAGTAGATAATATACAAACACTCAATAGCACAGAAAGATTGTGAGATAAAATTCTAGTAGGATTTCACCACATATTCTACAATAATATATCACAATTAATTACCCCAAATAATGATATTTTAGTTTTCAATAAACTGGTACGGAATTTAAAAACCATATTTAAAGAAATCATGCTTTACATTTAAAATTATTGAAACGATTTAAAAAAATATCACATTTCAATAGATAGAATATTTTATCAAAATGGATGAAGAAAAAATTTTAAATAAAAATTTTATATAAATTAAAAAGTAATGTAGAATTATTCACAATCATTAGAATACCTTTATATCTCATATATAATGGAGATATAAACATTATCACCTTCATAGTGGTTTGATAGTTCCAGGTTATGGGATCCTTACACACTTGTATGATGACAACGATAACGTGTACACACATCCCTTGACACTAGTCAATAGGGACTCATTGACATCTTACTGGGGAATAAAATGTTCCAAATAGTTTATTTTAGAGATGTAAAGCATCAATCTGGTGCTAGGTCATTTCCATCATAGTATGATTATCCATAATAATGCAATAACTACCTAGACATTCATGTTTTCTATTAATATTAAATGATGGGAAATTTATATTATGAAACATTAAAATATAATTAAATCCAATTATCCCATTTCACAAATGTCAATTTTCCCATTATGAAAATATTTTTTTTAAAAAAACATTCATTTTTTCAAAAAAAAAATACAAAGGCTTATATCAAACCCATTTTAATCCATGTTCCCCAATATGAATTTTAAATCAGTTCACAATTCAATTTCACAATTAAATTATAAAAATTATATTCATCAATTTGACTAAAAAAATTCATTAATTTAAAAATATAAATTCAAAAATTTATATCTTCACAATGTTACTTCAATTTCATAACTGGTCCCCAATTTAATGGAATTGGGGGTAGGATTCCAATTTTATGCCAAAATTCAACTTCTAAAAACCCTATTTCAATAGAATTGGGTTTTTAATCAATCAGTTAAAATGAATTTCATTTCTAAGAGAAATTTAATTTTAATCAACAATTGAATTTAGATAATTAATTTTAGGGTTAATAAAAAATTTCCATCGTGATGGAACCACCTACCAAAAAATTGCTAGATCTCGAAACCCCAACCTCTGATTAGGCATTTACATTGGAGAATGAAGAAAACAAAAATCGGGAATCAGACCAAGATCTTTGATACCAAAACAGAGAGTATAATATCCTCCAATCAGTAAGGATATTTAAAAACATCTAGGGATGAAATAAGAGAGAGTATAAGAATATGAATAAAAAGATAAAACTAATCATAGGATTATCAACCGTCGTTATCCAGGGTTCAATCCACATATGAGAGGGTTTAGTGGGGAAAACCGGTACTGGGATCTCTCTTGGAAGGTTAAATAGGTTTGGGGGTCGTAAAGGTCCTTAGAGGACATAAAAGTGTTGTTTTGCGGGATTTAACTACAAATTTTCATATAAATAATCCCATACACATGGGTTTCATAGAAGATCCACAGGATTTAGGCAAACCATGTGCCCATATCATGCAACTACTTTAAATTTGTTTCATGATTTCTTCTATGTGGGTTAATTATTTCAAAAATCATGTGCTAACCCCTAAAAAACCCCAAACATATTTTTTTTATGATTTTCCTTGAGAGGGAGCATGGTTTTAGAAAATTAGGTGCCAACCGTGCACTAGCCTAGAAACATTAAAAACATATAAAATTTCTCCTAAAACAACCCTAAATAAAACCCACCCAAAGAATATTAAAATGACGGGGGTGGGGTTAGGAATACCTGAAAAGGGTAACATGGTGTAACATTAAATAGAATATAATAGTGTAAAAATATTTTTATTTTATTAATTTATAACATAATTCACAATATTAATAAATGTAAATTAATTAAATAACTATTACACGATGACCTTAGTAATTAACACTATATAAATAACTTATATAAATAAATAAGAAGTAAATTTACATTTTTAACTAATTTAATCATGATGATTAATAATATAAAAATTTAATTATCATGTTAGTTTTCTAGAAGTGAAAAAAATTTATTCTATTAAAGGTGTGTATAAATCATAAAATATTTTTTATTTAGAAATGTTTTTATTCTTAAAATTAATTTATTCTTATTAAAATTCATAGTAATAAATATTTAGTTAAATTTAATAAGTTTAATATATATTTTAAATAAAGTATAATTAAAATAATTCATATGTAATGATTAATTCTATTATGAAATTGATACTCTTCACTTAAGAAAATTATTATTTGAAAAATTATCACTTGTAAAGTTGCTTTAGAAAATAAAAATAAAATTAATTATTACATATAATAATTTTAAATTTATTAATCCATTTTTTATAATATTTCTTTTATGGTTAAAAATATTTCAATTAATTAATTGGTAATAATTATATTTAATGAATGTATCTTTCTAATTAAATATCAAGTTTTTGTTTTATTCATTATTATTTATGAGATGTATTATTTTATGCTTGTTTCTAGAACTAAACTATACACCTATAATTATTGGATACATGTATATCCAACAACCATTTATTTAATGGCCTTATTTTAATAGACCATTTTTCTAATGGCCATTTTTCTCTTTATAATGGTTAAATTTCCTGAATCATATCATTTCTATTATTTGTATTCTTACCTCCAAAATCAAACATTTATTTAATTAAATTGACATCATAAATCATTCTTAATTATTACTCTTATCGTTATTTTTTCCTATTGAATGTTTTCTTCTATGAATAATAAATATTGAAGTTTAAAAGACCACATGGATCAATTATTTTTCAATATATCATTATTTCTTATTTTTTATCCTATTTTATTTAATTCACATTTAATGGATAAAATAAATCATGGTATGTAATATTCCATGGAATTTAATACATTACTCTCTGTTATTTTATTTCCATTTTTCATTATGAATGAATATAGTGCCTCTAGTAATATTCATATCATATATGTATCATCTCCTAATCATTTTAAATTGGTTTGAAAGAATAAAAAAATTATTAGGAATTATGCATGTTTAATTTGATGAATGTTAAATGGTATTTAAACCATGGGTGTAACATTCTATCTCCAAGAGGGAAGCATTAATTCTACATTCAGAAGGAACCCCAATCAACAAAGAATGAAATAATCTACTAATTATCTTTTTTCTTCTCCATCATTTAGATTACATTATTAACTCCAATAATTATATATAACATTATCCACTATAATGATGTTATTTCAATGTTAATATATATTTATTAAAATGATATTAATATTATATAACTCTAAAAAATAAATCATTGATTATTATAAGATGTTTTTTTTAGGACTGTTTAACCACTGAAATGAAAATTTATCACCAATATAACCATTTTCACCATGAACATGCATCATTTAGTTAAAAAAGGTAACATAGGATATTAAAGAGTAACATATGTCCTAAATATTGTTTTTTAATAATTAAATAAAAATTAATGTTCATTATAAAGTAATATGTGATTATTAATAAATTAATTATCTCACATGTACATCTTGGGTTCCATTTTCAAAAACCATACCCATACATTGCATAAAAAAGTACATGATATAAAAAATCCTTGGAAAACAATTATTCCTATAACATGAGTAATATAGTAATCATGAAAATGGTATCAATGCATAGAAAATTCCATCTCAATTGTGAAAAATATATAAAATAATCAATATTACTATCATATGACAATGAAACAGAACAATAATGAATTAATAATTTGTAGATAATGAGTATAATTAAATTATATATATGGAATAATATATTAATGGAATTTTTAAATAATTTATTACATTGGTTTCAATTATTTTATAAGATACTAATGTACTTTTGTGGATGTTGGGAGTATATGTTAGGGTTTTATTTCTAATCTCACTTTGAAATAATGATCACATATATCTGAATTCATATTTGGAAGTTATTTATATCTAAAACCCCATATATTTTATTATTACTTATTTATTCATAGTCATTATATATATACTTATTATTTTTCTCTTTCTAGGTCATAATTTAAGAGAGATAATGGTTTAAAATGAGGACTAAACATAACTATTCTTTCTAAAATAGAATCCTTCTTCTTTGTTTCCATATTTTTTATATATTCATATTAATATACTTTTATAAAAATAATTTAGTTCTTATCATCTCTATTAATTAAATAATATACCATATTATGTATTAAAAGGATTCATTTTAACTTTTTATGTATCATAATATTCAAATGACATTACCACTCTTTACAAAGATATGAAAAGAATATTATTTTTAATGATTTTTATTATGAATTTAATTTCATACCCTTTGACCATTTTTTAAATAATATTACTTGAAATGTTTTTATCATTTTTGAAAATTAATTCTTATCCATATTTCTTTAAAATATATTTTCATTTAAAAAACTGTTATCAAAATTTAAAAAATATTTCTACTTATTAATCAATTATGTTTTACCAAATCTCTAAAATATTATTTTGATATATATATAAATAATTTAATGTATCACATGGTTCACTATTTATTATATTTAGTGGTACTATCAAAATTATTTATTTTTATGACTTATGATCATTCTTTGTCAAAATATTCAATAATATCGTTGAGATAGAATTATTTAACTATGTAATAATGGGATTATGAATTTATACATGTTCATGTAGCACAAATATTTATGGATTATCATTATTTAATGGTTTGGGATGATATATCCCTCTAAAAAAATAGGTAATGTTTTATATTTCATGATATTTTGACAAGGAAAAAATTGTTTTTCCCAATTCTAAAAAGGTTATGGTATATGGGTGGTTTTTCCCAGTGAATTTTGTTTTGTTTAGGATTTTTTCCTAGAAAATTATAATATGTATGTATTGGTGGATATATTTGCAAATATTATTTTTTTAATTCATATATTTTTGCCATATTCTTATGCCAATGATATTTTTCTGAGATATTCACTATTGAATCATGTTTTCAGACTCTTACTAATCACATGTTACTCATGCTGAAGCCTAATATATGAATGGATGTCTTATTGTCTATATTTTATTTTTTATAATTATCATATGTTAGGTTAATGGTCCTCATTTAAAATATCATACATACCTACTCATTTTATTATCACTTACAATTATTAATTAATATCTATTATGTTTACATTAATTTACATCATGATCTCTCCCATTCTTATTTTTACCAACCCTATGTTATAATGAAGTGCAAGATATGTGATTTGTCTACATGGGGTCATTTTTAATATAACTATGGATAAACTTTTTCAGTGTAGTAAAATAGTTTTCTAAATTATCTAATCTATATTAATACAAAAACAATATCTTTTATGGAATGAATTTTTGTTATACGTAATGAATATTCTTATAAATTGTTGTAATATTCATTTAAGTAATATTAGGTTCACCTATGTTTTTATGATAATGATGTTTAGTTATTTTTAGGAACCATGATATTAAGAATAATATGATTTATCATAAAATAAACTATAATGATCTAACTATCATATAGGATTAAATTAAAATTTCATGGTCTCAATAGAAGGTTTTATATTTTAGGTAATATTATGTTTGATTTTCATTATCTAATGATTTTTTACATTGATAAATAATTATTATTAAGGAAATAAAATTTAGGTAGTATTAAATATCTAAAAAATTGAGTAATTTTTTTAATAATGAGTGTGATGGAAAGTGTAGTGATTATTCCATTGAGAAACCAAATATGATGTGATATGGAGTAAAAAATATCATTGAATTTCCTCCCAAAATAATTATGTTTTGAATAATATACGATATGAATATAACATCTGAAACATGAAATGTAAGAAAAAACTATCCATTGATCCATTCATGCAAAAAATAACACCCTCCACTAGTGTATCATTCAATTCAATAATCGATCAATGGGTTAATAATAATGAAATTAAATTTTCTACGTTTTCATTATTAGATTATGAAATTAATGTTTTAGCTATATATCATTTTCCGTGGGAGGTGGATCATTACTTTTGTCACATTTTGAATACCAAACCAAGGGGGTTATTTGACTCTATGGAATCTGAGGAGTTTAAAACATTATTCTACATAAACTATATTCCATGAACATTTTCCATTAAAATAAAAAAAAACATCATCGAGTTGAAATTAAAATAGTATGAATCCTTTATAATGTATGAATAATACAGAAAAATAAAAAATATATAATTCATGTGTTTTAATTGAATATAAATGAAAAATAAAACACTTCATTATTTTCTTAAGAAAGAGTTTTATAGTTGTTATATATGTGAGAAATTAGTCCCTATAAAGAAATTGATTTATTTTCATTAAATGTAGAAATAGAGATTTTTAAATAACATTTATCTCAGGTGTTTAGGGATAAGAATAAGAAAATTATTTTCACGGAAACACAAATGATAAATACCATGAACGAGACAAAACTAATATTCTAACAATTGAATTATTTTTGAAAAAACATGGGGGATTGTCTCAATGAAATTTATTAAAAATTTAAGTTTCAATGATAATTATGAAAAGCAGATGAACACTTAAAATATATGGAGAGGATGAATACTTAAACTGGTGGAGATACATGTACTCTTAATGAAACAAATAACGAACCAAACTTCTAATACAAAAATAGTAAATCTTAAAAGGAAAATATTCATCACAAAAAATAACTATCCACACCAGAATCAATTAGATCTAGATCAATTTGAATCATGGAAACATTAAAAAATGGACCAAGACTGATCTAGGTCATCTCCAAGTATGTTCTTAGTAACTATCACACTTCTTAGAAATATCTCACATAATAAGTTTCATTATAACATAGGGAATAGAAAAATAATAAAGGGTGAACTCAAATACTTGATAACAGAAATCAAGGGACTTATAAAAATATCATGAGAATAAGGATTTATAACATGGTAATAGAAATATTAAATACATATCGTAGATCATAAACAAGAGTCTAAGAATAAATAATGGAATTTCAAAAGACATGAATCATAATAGAATCAAAGAACAGGAACCATGAGATCATAGAATTGGAAAAGGGTATTTAATTGTTTCATATATATTATTATAGAAAATACTACATCAATTATTCTGACCAATACATTCATAACATGTTATGATTGGGTTAACCACTTGTGTTCAACTTCGAGTTTGGGATAACCTGTCATGTAACATTTATGGGTTTGGGATAACCTTAGTGTACCAATTTTTTAGGAAATAATAATATAATATATAACCTCTCAATTTCACATAATAATTATTCAATACACATTTCAGTCTATGGAGACATATGTCCCACCCATCATATAATCTATATATTCATTTTCCATAATATCATGAACAATTTACCATAAAATAACCCATTTAAATAGATTTTTTCATAGAAATATACTTATAATAATAATAATAAATTATCTAGGGAAGGAATAATGATTTTAATATTGTAACTGTAATGCCCTGACCCAAGTTACCCAGATTCAGTGCATTATTACATAACATTGGCATGATCACAAAAGATCAAGTCTCAAAAGACAGATTAGTTTAGAAGCCTTGGAAACACTAGATGCATTTATAAGTCTTACATTAAATGACAAAGTGAAAATCTACAACAACATAGTATCTATAGTCCACACTCATATCCCCTCAAACTATCCCTGCAGGTCTATCATAAAATACTTCTTCACATCCTGGGGAAAATAAAACATAAAAAGGGGTGAGCTCAGATTCTCACTAAGGATAATAATATAACAGAAACTTTCATAAATAAGCATAAACATTAAAGACAATGTACAACTAAAATAAGAACTTCAACATAATATGGAAAAAATAAAATGAAATAATTCCATTTACATATTCACATGGATATTCTACTATTCAAATAATCACATGTAATATCAATAACCAGTTTCATAATGATGGAATGCATAATGCCAGACTATCATAACCACATAGTCAAGACCTTGTGCCAAGACTACAAATAAGATTTTGTCAAGGCCTTGTTCCAAGACACTAGTTGGTCTAATGAGACCTACCGATGCATCAAGGAGCTATAGCGGGCTCCACCGGTCACTTACTAAGTCCAATGCATTCCTCATATTAACAGGTTTAAACATAACATAGACATTCGTAATAAAACTAGAATACGAAATGTCAATACTTTCTCCATAAACCATGAATGGTATAAAAATAACACATCCACAGTCAAACATATCACAAAACTTTCAATATAATATGGAAGTTTTGTATCATAATAAATAAACTTCATATAAGATTAAAATCCATGAAAGGATGTTGAGATAGATGAAATCAAAACTATTTGAGAGAAATATCTCTTTTTTGAAATAATTTAAAATTCACAGAATTATAAAAGAAAACATTTACTTTGAAAATATTCCTATAAGCTTGTAAAGTAATCTTCAATGATTTTATAATGGAATAAAATAGCTGTACCCGCCATATAAGTTAAAACAGACATTCTTAACTTAATTTTGTCTAAAAGGTTAAAAAGGACCTTGTTTGGAATACGACAAAAAGATTCCTTTATAAACATCTTATAAAAAGCCAAACAAGGGTATAAATGACTCTAACCCATAGTCTATAAAATAGTAATAATTTTTTGAAATACATTTTTAAGAAACATAGATGTGGATGATAAAGAGATCCTAGTAGATAATTACGTATAAACAACCTCAGATAATGATGAGATTGTAGAATTAACCCTTAACTTGCACTTTTCCTTGGTCGAGGGTAGGTTAACCTCCTTTATAATGGTGAAATAATTTTTATTAAATGATTCAAGAATCATATACATTAATATGATATCATATATGATCTTTAAACATCGCTTTGTTAATAATATCTTAGTATTATCATCATTTTGGATGTTAAAAGATTCGTTTTCATTTATATTCATTGTTATGTGAGTCATATTTTTTATGGATGTGATTTATCTTATTAATATCTAGAAATATATCAAGTCATTAAAAATTATTTTTAATCATCTATGTAAAATTAGTCTTGAATGGTACGATGGGGAATGAATCTCATCGCATTGGTGGAGACGGTAATCTGTATGTACGCACGAGAAACAATATCATTATTTTGATATTAAAATAATATATAATTGGATGGTATATCAAATATACAGAATCTTTATCATGTTATATTTATTATTTACATCAATTACACATCATTATTATAACCATACAAATAATAATGTATTGAATAACAATTACACCACTACGTGGAGAAGTTAAGCCGTACGTACGCACGTATGGTGACATGTCATTCAAATGATGGATATAATAATTAATATGGTTGTACCATATTTATAATAACATCACGGTATATAGATGATACTGGACTTATTATTTTATAATAGAAATAAGAAAGGAAGAAGAAAAGAACTTGAAAGAGGGTGGTGAAATTATTACCTCTTCTTCGGGTTATTACTTTTGATTTTATCAAAAGGGCCTCATAAGTTGGATTTTTGACTAAAGTAAGGCCTCTAGGATGAAGTGAGGGAAGTTGAGAGGATATTTGGGTTGAGGTTGGCTAAGCCAAAAGGCTTTTAAGATGTGAATTAGAGAGAAGGGGGAGTGCCCATTTAACATCCCAAGTAAATTAAGAATAAGATATTTTCATACTTATTAATATTTGTGAATTAAATATTAATTTTACTTGAAAAGGGTTTCTATGTTTGATAGTGTACCCGATATACAACAACGGGTTTCTTTGAAATCTTACGTTGCACACTAATAATATAATATTATTATTTTAAATGGTAGTTAACTCATAGCCGTTGTATTGGAGGGAATGAACAAAACTAACACAAATATGATTATACAATATTGTTAAAAGTATTTACATTTATCCAATAAAATGTTAGAGGCTTAAAATATGAATGAATCTAGTTTTAATCATAATTTACATTAAAAGGCTGATTTACTGTCTTTTAATGGAAAACCCTCTTTAAATATTGTTTTCGTCACTTTAATACATTCTAATTGACCAAATAAAATCCTTATTTAAAATGGGGACATCAAATTTTACATTGGGTAACTTTTTTGGTATTTTTCTGAAAAAGTTCATTTTTTAATGAATATTGAAAAATATTGTATTTTAATTCAAAAGTGCCTTTTAGTCTAATTTATTTATATGGATAGATTTTCTTTTTAATTGGTTTTAAAGTAAATTAAAATATATTTTTACCATTTAATCCAATGTTGGTCATTGTAATTAATTTCACTTTGAAATTGGACATAAAGAAGTATCAATCTTTTGATAGTTATTGTTTCTTAAAAACTTGCTATTTGTTTTGATAACAGAAATTTATTTTAAAATTCATTAATTCCACTTCTATGTTATGAATTTGGTGAAATAGACATCATTTTTGAATTCAGAATATCAAATATAGCTTAGGCTGATTTTTTGGTATTTTTCTGAAAAACATCAACTTTTGATGAATAGTGAAACCACTTACTAGTAGTTAAAAAATCTAGCATTTTCATTTCAATGAAATTTTACAACTTTTTTGAAATGAATTTCGAAAATCTGACATACATGGTTGTTATCAAGAAGTAAAATGTGGTTGAACAAGATGAAAATAATTTTTTTTGAATAGTAACTTTTGACTTTTATTTACCGCGATTAAAGGTAAATAAGGTAATTAAAGATAAAAATAATATTATAATAATTTAAAATTATCTTAACACTTGTAAAAACCTTATTTTTTGAGTCATTTATGACCATGGGCATCTTTCGGTCGATTTTGAGACCCCATTGAGCCACTTGTGAGTGATAATGATAATTTAGATTAATTAACTTAAAGTAAAGGCAAAAATGAAAAAATCAAATATCTTTTAGTAAAATAATTATTAAAAGGGGTTATATAAATTATATTTTCGACTATAAATATTCATTATAAGTATAAAATGATTTCCTACATCAGGGTATTTTTTTTATAATTTTTAGACATCAAATAAATTAAATTATATATGACACAATAATGATGCAGTGTTTACCTCATTAATAAATGATTTAAATAAAGAAGGTTATAATGATTAATAAAAATACCCAAAACATGTCCAATTATGATTGGAAGATTTTATTTTGATATTAGTCATCTTATCTTCGACTTTAATGTTTTTATGACCTTTAGAAACCGAATATCATTATATAATAAAATAATATTATCACACTTTCCTAAAGAGCCCATCCTCTCCCTTATAAAAGAAGACAACTTCTAACCAATTACTCACACCTCTGAATTTTTTTGTCACTTCCAAACTGTGCCCAATTAAGCTACCTAAATCTGTCACCTCCTCCTAGAAGACTTACCTTAGGCATTAGGAACTTCAAGAAGTCCTTTGGTTCAAACCAAAGTGAATTACCCAAATTAAAGGTAACAGTTTCTCGTAAATTATTTTCTTTTAGTTTACTTCTCCAACACCTAAACTATTTTAATTCCATTCTTTTGTAACAACACCAGTATCATAAATGTACTATGATGTTTTTATGAGATTTATTCTAACTACACATACACACACCTCCATCTAATGGGTGAATAAAATAATGTTTCTGTGGATGGAAAACTAACGCCTCACGAAACGATGATTGTTCAAATATCTCCAACTGCCTCCCATGGTGGCCATTATGATGGAACTGTATTTATATATGATATATATTTTGTTCATTTTTTCTTTATTCTTATGTATTTTTTCATTTATATAAATAAATTATGGTTTCCATAGTGGGTAAATATGATAATCTCATTAGAGGAAGTGCGGACTATAGCCCCCTCAAAGTGATATGACTGGTTAAATTCCTTATGTGGGATGTATAAAAGACGGATTTAATAATATTGTATATGATATTATACTGGTATTATAATATAACTATGTATAATTATGTTTTTAATTCCATTAAAATAATAAATAGAAATGGAAGTAGTGTTCATGCGTACGTACGACTTACCGTCTCCATGGACAATACATTTCATTTTCTAACCTCTAAATGTTATATACTATTATAAATACATGTATATACTGGATATATAGGATATATATGATATATAAATCATTAATATCATTCTGAAGATAATGGATATCTTACCACATGAACAACTTGTAATTATAAGGTGTTCATTTTTTTTACTCAAGTACCAAATATCGACAAAACGACCGTTATAAACCTAAATGATTACATAATGTTTATAACCTGGTAATAAGTAATATAAAAGGAATAATAAAAATTAAAAAGTTTCTTAAGAAAGTATAAATTGACATTAGTTTATTATTCCAGATATTAAAGAATGAACGGGTCAAGTCGGACAACGAGGTAAGGAGAATTCTTATCTCACTTTTAATTCCATGAGATTTCCATTGTTCGCCACTTATTTATTGCATTTGGTGTATTATGTACTGCAATTTGATATATATTATCATTATTAACTTTATATTCATTGAATTATGTGATTCATTTGATGTTTATTAACTTTTTATCAAATGACTAAGTTGATTACAACGAGGTAAAGGGTTTCATCTCACTTTTATTCCCATGAGATTCATGCTATATTTTCCACTATTTTCTTTTGTGTGGTTTATGTACTGACCATTATTCAAATATTTTTTCAATACACTTTCATTTATGGGTATTTACATCTACATTGTATGGTCCTTCTTTCATGTGGCATTTGTTTTGTAAGTTACAAAATTGGGAAGAGAACCTTTCACCCTCATCTTTTTAAAAGATATTATTATTATGTCTTTTAATTTACATCATATCATGTTGGGATATGTTCTTATAAATCCTTATTGATTTAAATTTTATGTCAATGTGATTAGATATACTTTTTATCTCATAAAAACATTTTCTGAATTTTAATGTGATCCTGTTAGGCTTTCAAATTTTTGCAAGGGAACTTCTCAACCCAATTTCAATTCTTTGGGTTAAACTTGTACTTCTTGAATATGTCCTCCTATGAATATGTGTGAATGACCTATGATTATTTTACACCTAATATCTGCTTATATTGGGTGTATTTATATTTTTCACGCATAATTTTGTGATTGATTTATCCTTAATTTAAGTATACCATCTTTATAAGGGATTTCATCTCAATTTACATTTCCATTGAGACATAATTGTTATTATACACCAACTCACTCTTATGTGGTGTATGTACTGTCCTTTGTCATATTGTACCATGAATCCTTTTATTCTCATGATATTATAATGTTCTGATTAGAATTTATTCCACAATTATTTGTATTCAAGCGTCTTTCTTTTTGTTAAAAAAAATCTTTAACTAAAATATCATTTTAAATGTTTTAAAGATTTATTATTCTAAATATTTCACATTAACGTCCATGTTTTAAAAATGGTTTTTATGATTTATTTATATAAAAAATAATGTTTTCAAATGATAATTCATTTAAAATCTTCCAAGTGGAATGGGACCCATTGATTAAAAAATCTCTTTTTAAATGGTTGATGAAAATGGATTGAGTTTTTCAATATCTTGAAATTACTTCTTGTTATTGAAAAAGAAATATTATTAGAGAAATGTTTACATTTTCAATATTTTACGTGTTATGATGGTATTTGGACATTTTACGGGTGGTTACGTGATAAACCATATGATGGGTGGTGTTGTGAATACCAGGACGGGTGGTTACGTTATAACCTCCATTGCATTGGGTATGGAAGTCGGCCATATGGCTATTCCATTTAGTGATATGTGTGGAAGTCGACCGTATGGTTATTCCATATAAGTATGTTTATGTCCCAAGTTACATTTTTATGTTATGTGTTCTTCATATGGGTTTTATGGTAATCTTTTGGTTACAAAGGGTAAATAAGGATCTTATATTTAGTGAAGAGTATTTACTACCTCATAAAGGTGAAAAGTATTACTTATGATAAAGTAATCATGGTTTACCTGTTGTTTTAAAAAAACTAATAGTTTTCCTTCTTTATGTATCCCTTACTAGTCTTGTTATGCTCATCCCATGTTTTTGAAATGTTTTCATAGGACTTAAAGATGAATAGGTTCAAGGATGGGATCAAGGAAAATTCATGTTATCTAAAACATGGAACTAGACATGACTCTTTTTTTCAAGAATTTTTATTTTATGAAGAAAATGGAATCTGTATAGAAGTGTCTACTTTGTAATCTCTTGAGATGTAATATTTATGTCCTAAATCTCTAAAACTCTAAACCTGAAAATATCCTCAATGTGAATTATCATTTAATTCAATATTATGTAAGGTTCAATGCAGGGTCCTTATAGTTGGTATCAGATGTCGGTTTAGATTACTTTAGAGGTTAGTGCATTATTTAAGAATATGTGACATTACCATAATGGTTAGGATTTCAAAAAGGGTCATAGTTTTTTTAGATAAAGTGAATGTGTTTAAGATAACATGAATAATTATATCTTAGTATTTACCCACCTCATAAGATATTATATGATTATTTTAATAATATACTCACACTTACCTTTCTGGTTTTAGTCAATGGTTGGATCTAGCAGGCATCAAAGTAACAATGGATGTGAAGAAAACCATAACGGCTTTCTGAATGTGAAATTGAATGAAATGGGAGCAATAATGAGAACTCTTGGGTTTATTCTCAACCTAATATCTGGATTAATGATTGACGACATGAACCTTGGTGATTTTTATAAGGCATTGTATATGAAACAAACAAATTCCCATGGAAGTTCATGAAATATTCATGAAGGTATGTATGTTCAAAAACCTATGTGTCAAGTATGTGGACAGAAACACCTAGGAAAATGTTTTAAAGGGACATGAAGATGGTATATATGTGGAAATGAAGGTCATAAATCAAGACCCTGCCATGGAAAAAGGAAGCCTCCAGTTGTCTCTAGGAAAGGGAAATAAGTTCTTTATGAGAGATCAATTGAATATTTTAAATGTGGAGTGCATGGTCATTATAAAAACACATGCCCTACAAAGATGTTTCGGGAATGGGATCACTAGGATCATACAAAAATTTGTTTACCAATACCTAATGCCATTCTAATTAAGGGTGAAGAAACAGAAAATGAACAATGAAAGGATGGATTATTTCTTAACATTTGTTTTGACATTATTGAATCTTAGGATATGATTCTTGATTTTATTATAGGAAATAAGTATTTCAGAATAATTTGGAAAGGAATGGTTAATGGATCATGAAGAAAGTTGAATGAGTAAGAAGTCAACATATATGGTATTCAAGTGTTATGGTAGATTTTTGGATGGTGAAATGCTTAAAAGTATTAAGGCTCTTTTGATGATGGGAATTACATTAGAAGACTTTTTTTGTATGTGTAACCCTAAAGTTTTATATATAAAAATTTTATTAAAGGAATAATTATATTTTCTTTTGTGGATATAGTTATAAATAACCATTTGGGATTATATGATCCTTGAATTTGAGGAAAGTATAGGTTAATACTTTTTTGGGATGTAAGATGAAAGTTATTACATAACCTTCTTGGTTAAAATATGTTATGGTTATTTTTGATGAATTTATCTCTTTTTGGGAATGTTATAAAATTATATAGTTTTTGAAAAAAGGACAACATGTAGACTTTGTGACAACCCGTCATGTCGGACAAACCTACAGGAATCGAACCCACAACCAAAGTACGACAGGTATTTATCGCCTACTAGTGGACTACGTGAAGTCCCTGGTTTGTATGACTAATTCTTTTTAGTTATATTATTTTATGAATCAAGAATAAGTTGATTTTGGGTTATCAATGGAAATGATTGACCAATCACGGAGGATATGTGATTAGGTTAAATATTTTTCAATATGAGACTTTATGAGTAACTGATGTTATTTGGAGATAAATGTTAAGATTTATCTTGGAAGACTATGTGATTAGTTCCTTTTGAGATTTGGGTTTCAATCTTAGTTTGGATTACATTGACGAATTTTATGGACAACTTTTTATTGAATGGTATTTGTTGGACTTTGAGTTTTGTTTGAAAAATCTTGGAGAATAAGAGTAGATTTTCTTTTTGTAAAATATTATCCTTTTTGGGGATTACCTAATCTGGTGTTAACCATTTTGGTTTTGGTTATAGTCTAAGGACATGGGAAATATATAGTTTATCTTTTTCGGATTATGTGATTCTCTCGAAGTTGATTATAGCACTCTTAATGTGAAAAAAATGTCATCCTGAATACTCATCGTTTGTAGAAAATATGAGTTTGTGTTAGAAATCTAGAAAAAGATGAATGTCTATATGATAAGTAAGTATATTTACTTATGTTTTTAGTTAAGCTAATAAATAAATTACTCAATGAAAAGTAACTTAAAACAAAAAACTTTTCTGTTAACTTTTCCTATTGGGGAATCAAATACTATTTAACCCATCACAAGTTTGTGATTTTTTGGTGGTTAACTTTCTCCTAAACAGTTTTTCTATCACTCTCCATTAGAACATGATGGTTTGTTTTCTCCTTCATATCAATGTTTTCATGGAATCCTAGTATCTGTTATCTCGGGTAACCTTTGAAATTCTCTTCCATTATTTTAAAGTGATAGTTTTATTGACTCTTTTTTCTATGTGGGGATTTCAATGAAGTTCTCGAGCCCAATTTTAAAATTGTGAGGATGCAATTTCCAAAATGGGAGAAGGATGTAACATCCCAAGTAAATGAAGAAAATGGTATTTTTACACTAATTAATATTTGTGAATTAAATATAAATTTTACATGAAAAGGGTTTCTATGTTTGATAGTGTACCCGAAACACAACAATGAGTTTCTTTGAAATCTTACATGCACACTAATAATATAATATTATTATTTTAAATGATAGATAACTCCTAGCCATTGTATTGGAGGGAATGAACAAAACTAATTATAATATGAATATACATGATTTTTAAAAGTATATACATTTATCCAATAAGATGTTAGAGGTTTCAAATATGAATAAATCTAATTTTAAGCATAATTTACATTAAAAGGCCAATTTACGACTTTTAATGGAGAACCCTCTTTAAATATAGTTTTGGTCACTTTAATCCATTATAATTGACCAAATAAAATCCTTTTTTATAATGGGGACATAAAATTTTACTTTGGGTAATTTTTTTGGTATTTTTCTGATAAAGTTCATTTTTTTAATGAATGGTGAAAAATATTGTATTTTAATTCAAATGTGCCTTTTAATATAATTTATTTATATGGTTAGATTAGCTATTTAATTGGTTTTAAAGTGAAATTAAAATATGTTTTTACAATTTAATCCAATTTTGGTCATTGTAACTAATTTTACTTTGAAATTGGACATAAAAAAATATCAATCTTTTGATAGTTATTGTTTCTTAAAAACATGCTATTTGTTTTAATAACAGGAATTGATTTTAAAATTAATTAATTCCACTTCTATGTTTTGAATTTGGTAAAATAGACATCATTTTTGAAATTTTAATATCAAATATATCTTAGGCTGAATTTTTTGTATTTTTCTGAAAAACATCAATTTCTGATGAATAGTGAAACCACTTAGTATTAGTTAAAAAACTGACTTTTTCATTTAAATGAGATTTTACCACTTTTTTAAATTGGATTTCGAAAATCCAAAATACATGGTTGTTATCAAGAAGTAAAATGTGGTTCAATAAGATGAAAATAATATTTAGTGAATAGTAACTTTTGACTTTTATTTACCGCGGTTAAAGATAAATAAGGTAATTCAAGATAAAAAGAATATTATAATAATTCAAAATTACCTTAAAATTTTTTAAAAACTTATTGGTTGAGTCATTTACGACCATGGGCATCTTTGGGTTGATTTTGGGATATCATTGATATAAGTCACCAGCCTTAAACCTTACTTAATCTTGAGTTATTACAAGATTACACATTGAGGATCTTTTCAGGTTTAGAGTTTTAGAGAATTAGATCATGAAACTTGAATTACATTCCACATTTAAACAAAGTAGTTACATAGAAGACAGTATTCATTCTTTCCATCAAGGGAAACATATTTAAAATAAAACATGGATTCTTTCTTGACACATCCTTGACACTATCATCACATCATGTACCTTTGGCTTGACATGTGAAAAACATTTCAAAAACTTGGGATGAGCATAAAAAGCTCAGTAAGGGTTATAAAAATATGGAAAGGAAACATGAGTTCATATATACATAAGAATGAAATCATACTTTACCCATAAATCATAGTCACTTTAACATACCTCATCAAATCATGAATAAATCATAGAAATCATAAGACATAAAAAGTAACTTGAGGCATTCATATCATTCTTACGTAGGGAGTAACCCTCTTGGTTACGTTTGGAATACCCACCACACTATATTCCCTAAATCTCTTCGGAGAAACCTTAACATTTCACTCCTTCGCGTTACCCAATGCATTGGAGATCTATATCGGGCTCACCTGCCCTTAGTTTATCATGGAACCACCCATTTTATAACAATGCCCAAGAACCATAACATAAACGTATCACATGAAACATGAATAAAGGAAACATAACATTTCCACATTTCAATCACAATATAACATTTTAGTATATTGAAATAATGAATCCATTCAAAAAGAAACCATTTCTAAAACCATTTAAAACATTTAATAAAGAGATTTTTGAATCAAAGCGTCCCATACCACCTTGATGCTTTTAAAATTTTAAACCATTAATATCCATATAAATAAATCCTTTAAACCATTTTGAAAACATGGATATTAATAAGAACAAATAATTAAAACATTTAAAGCGATATTTTGGTTAAAGGGGTTTTACCAAAATTAAGGACACTTGAATACAATAATTAAGGAATAACATTTAGTCAGAACTTTATAATATCATGAGAATAAATGGATTCATGGTATAATATTCCAAAGTACAGTATATACACCATATAAGAGTGAATTTGTGCATAACAACAATGATGTCTCAATAGAAATGTCAAATGTGATGAAATCCCTTATAAAGAAGGTATCCTTAAATTAAGGATAAATCAATCTCAAAACTATGTGTGAAAAATATAAATACACCCAATATAAGTGTATATTAAGTGTAAAACAATAAAATGTCATTCACACATATTAAAAGGATGACATATTCAATAACTACATGTTGAACCCAAAGAAATCGAAATTGGGTTAAACAGTTCCCTTGGTAAAATTCGACAGCCTAACGGCATCACTTCAAAATTCATAAAATGGGTTGATGAGAGATAAAAAAAAGGGTATCTCATCACTTGGACATAAAATTTACATCAATAAGGATATATGATAACATATCCCAACATAACAATATGTAAATTAAAATACCCAACAAAAGAAGTCTTTTAAAAAGAGGAGGGTGAAAGGTTCCGTTACCGACATGGGTATCTTTCGAAACATACACCTCGTGAAAGAAGGACAATACAACATTTATGTAAATACTCATAAAAGAAATTATATTACACAATGAGTAAAATAATGGTTCATACATACACCACTCAAAGGAAATTGTGGCAAATGTAGCATAAATCTCACGGGAATAAAAGTGAGATGAAAAATCCCTTACGAAAACTCGGTAGTCTAACGGCGCCACATAAAACTTCCAAAAATGGATTTATGAGATCAAATAGGGTATCTCATCACATTAAAATAAAATTTACAGCAAGAGGAATATAAAATAACATCCCCCATAATAACAAATAGGATCTTAAAAGAAGTGACATAAATTAGAGTACTTAAAGAGAAAGAGAAAGGTTAGATCTCTTACGAAAATTCGGCAGCCTAACAGCGCCACTCAAAACTTCCAAAATGGATTGATGAGAGAGAATAGGGTCTCTCATCTTATGAACATAAAAATTAAAGTAAGATTAATATATATGAATATCCCAATAACAATAAAGATGAGCTTTAAAAGGAATGACATAAAAGAGTGTACTTGAAAAGAAAGAGTGGAGTAGGATCCCTTACCTCAAGTCCAACTTGTCTTGTTCATTTCTTTATATTCCTGAATAATAAACATTGGTCAATTAATAATTTCCTAAGTAACTCCTTTAGAAATTATTATTCAGTTCATATCACATATTATAATGTTATAATAATTGTTTAATAAGGTTAGTTCATATCAGACGTTTTTGTCGATGTTTGGTACATGAGTCAAAAATTAACTTGTTTGAAAAAAAATTGCCCATGTAGTTATATGTAAATAATTTCCAGAATAGTATTAATGATTAAAATATCATATATATCCAGTAAATATTCATTTTATACTATTCCATATCATTTGGAGATTAAAAACGAAAAGCATCATTCATGGAGACGGTAGGCCTTACGTACGCATGAACGCTACTTTCATTTTTTGTCATATTAATGGAATTAAAACAAAATGAGAGAGAGATATATATGTTATAATTCCAGAATGATATCCATAATTTAGATGTAATATATTACATATATATCCATTATATATATGTACTTATAATATTACATAACATTTTGAGATAAGAAATGAAATGTACCGTTCATGGAGACGGTAAGTCGTACGTACGGATGAACGCTACTTCCATTTCTATTTCATATTTAATGGAATTAAAACGTAATGATACATAATATTATTTTAATTCCAGTATGGTAACATATATAATATCATTAAATATATCCTTTATACGTACCACATATGTTATTAATGAATCAAATCACTTTGAGGGGGTGGTAGTCCACACTTCCTTAAATGAAGATATCGCGTTTACCCATAATGGAAACCATAAAGGTACGCCATAAATGAAAAATACAGAAAATTAAGTAAAACATAAACATATTAGATATCATATATAAATATATTGTCATCTTAATGGCCACCTTTTAAGGTGTTAGAAGAATGTTGAACAATCATTGTTTCGGGAGGCTGAAATTCGCCATCCACGGAAACAGTATGTTCTTTAACCATTAAGTGTAGGTGTGTGTAAGTGTAGCTCGAATAATTCTTATAAAAACATACTATTATATTTAATATACTTTATTTGTTACAAAATAAATGAATAAAAATAGTTTAGGGGGTTGGAGAAGCAAAATAAAACAAAAGGACACAAGTGAAGACATTTCCTTAAAATCGGGTAACTCCCTTTGGTTTGAGCTCAAAGGATTCCTTGGGAAGACTTCTGCCCAATGTGAGGCTTCAAGGAGTAAGAGAGGGAATTTTAGAGACAAAATGGGCAGGGGTTGGCCGAGCCAAAGGCTTTGGGAGTGTGGGTAAGGAGGTAGAGGTGGGGGCCTTTTATAAGAGGAGAGGAGGGGCACTCTTGTAAAGTTACAAAATGTTACTTTATTTTCAAAAGTGTTTCGGATTTTAAATGTCACACATTAATGTATTTCGAGGATAAGGTGATAAGGGTTCTAAATCCACTCATCTAATAGGGTTTGGACATGTTTAGGTCTTATATATTACATTATCTTTCCATTTTATTTAAATCGTTAAATAATGAGTTCATCGCTGCATCATCATGATGTCATAAATAATTTAATTTATTTAATGTCTAAAAATTATAAAAAAAATACTATGATGTAGGAAATATTTTTATCTTTCCAATTACCATTTATAGTCAAAACTATGACATGTATAACCCCATGTAAAAATTGTTTTAGTAAAACATCTCATGTTTGTGTCAATTTTACTTTAACATTAAATAAAAAGATATTTATGTCATTTTCCAACCAAAGTGGCTCCATGGGAGCCCCAAGTTGACCCATGGATTGTCTTGGTCGGACATGACACATCCAATGGGGGTAGGACATGTTTCTAGGTCATTTCATTTTATTAAAACATTATTCTTACCATAAACTACACTAATTACTTCTAATCGCGATTAAAAACTTAATAAGTTACTATTCACCAAAAAATTATTTTTATCCCATTCAACCACATTTTACTTATTAATGACAACCATGTATGTCGGATTTTTTAAATTCAAAACACAAAGATGGAAAAATTTCATTTAAACGGAAAAATCAGTTTTTTATAAGTACCACTTAGTGGTTTCACTATTCATCAAAAATTGAAGTTTTTCAGAAAAAATCCCAAAACTTCACCCTAAGCTATATTTGATATTTCGAATTCAAAAATGAAGTATATTTTACAAAATTAAAAACATATAATTCAAATTAATTAATTTAATAATTAATTCCTTCTGTCAGAGCAAATAGCGTGTTTTTATAAAACAATAAGTATCAAAAGATTGACACTAGTTTAAGTCTGATTTCAAAGTGAAATTAACTCCAACGACCACTATTGGATTTAATGGTTAAAATATATTCTAATTTAACTTTAAAACCAATTCAAAAGATAATCTAATCATATAAAAAATTAGATTAAAAAGAGGTTTTGAATTAAAATACAACATTTTACACTATTCATTAAAAAATGAACTTTATCGGAAAGATACCAAAAATTTACACAAAGTAAATTTTGATGTCCTGATTCTTAAGAAGAGTTTTATTTGTTCCAATAGAATGTATAAGAGTAAATAAAACTATATTTAATGAGGGATCTCCATCAAAAGGCGATAAGTGAACCTTTAGTGAAAACTAGGGCATATATGCCTAAAATTGAATTATTTCTGTATTTTAAGCCTTTATCTTTTTTTGGATAAATGTAAAAACATTTAAAAACATATATAATCATATTTTAGTTATTTATATCCATTCCCTCCAATACAACGGCTACATGTTAACTACCATTTTAAATTATATTATTTCATTATTAGAGTGCAACGTAAGATTCCCAAGAAACTCGTTGTTGCGTGTTGGGTATGCCATCGAGCATAGCGTCCCCTTTAAATTCATATTAATATTTTATTCACAAAAATGGATAAATATGAATATGTCATATTCTTTATTTACCTGGGGTGTTACATCCTTCCCCCCTTTTGGGAATTTCATCCTTGCAATTTTTAAAATTGAGCTTGGAAACATCCTTGAAAGTCTCACATCGGAACAAGAGTCGGTAAAACAATCACTTTAAAATAAAGGAAGATAAGTACAGAGGTCACCTGAGTTAACCCATACTAGGATTCCATGTAGAAAAACATGGCCATGGAAGAAAAATCAAAGGTTCATGTTCTTGAGGGAGAGTGATAGTAAACATGTCTAGGAGAAAGTTAACCATAAGAAAATCACAAACTTGTGATGGGTTAAACGGTATTAGATTCCCCAGTAGGAAAAGTTAATAGAAAACATTTTTGTTTTAAGTTACTTTTTAATGAGGAATTTATTTATAAGAAAACATAATCACTTATCATGTTGACTTTCAACTTTTACTAGTTTCCTTAATCAAACTCATATTTTTTTCCAAAAGACGAGTATTTAAGGAGACTTGTTCGCATTAAGAGTAGTATAATCAACTTCTAGAGAATCACCTAATCCACCAAAGAGAACTATATACTTCCCATATCTTTAGACCTTAACCAAAACCAAAACCAAAAAGGTTAGTACAAGGTCAGATAATCTAGAAAACGATAACCCTTTAAAAATAAAATCTATGCTTAATCTCCAAAATTTGTCCAACGAAACCCAAAGTTCAACGAGGACCATACGATAAACAATTTGTCCATAAAATTATTCAAAGTAAACCAATGTAAGATTGAAACCCAAATATTTGAAGGATTTAGTCACATAGTCTTCCAAGTTAAATCGTAACATTTATCTCCAAACAACATCAGTTGCTCCTAAAGTCTCGTATTGAAAAGTAATTAAACTAATCACATATCCTCCATGATAGGTTAACCATTTTCATAAATAACCCAAAATAAACTTACTCTTAATTCATAAAATCATATAACTAAAAAGAATCAGTCAAACTAACTAGGGACTTCATGTATTCCAGTGGTAGGAGATAAATACCAGTCGCACTTTGGTTGTGGGTTCGATTCCCACAGCTTTGTCTAAGGCGACGGGTAGTCACACGGTCTGTGTGTTGTCCTTTTTCCAAAACTATATAATTCTAAAATCATTCCCCAAAAAGAGATAAAATCATCAAAAATAACCATAACATAATTTAACCTCAATTTTATCTCATGCCTTTCACTTCCATCATAACACATAGTAACCCAAAATTACCTCAAAAGTAAGGATCATATAAACTCTAATGGTTACCTTTATAATTATTACCTGAACTTCCACATCTATTGGTCATCTCGTATATGATGCATTAAAGATCATACCAAGGCTCAAGTGGTTGATCATGACTCCTTGATAGTTGGTTTCGAACAACCACATGTTTCCTCCTTGAATCCCCCATTTTATCTAGTATCCTAATCATAGAACCACCACAGTTTCCTTCAAACCTGTTGTCTCTTTGGTGCCTTCTAGATCCATCCATTCACTAAAAACAGAAATGTCAGTGTGATTATATCAACAAAACCATCATGTACTAATGAGTAAGGTAAACACTAAGATACACTTACTCATTCACGTTATCTAGAACTAGGACTCTTTCTGAAATCCTAACCATTATGGTAATGCCACTTATGCTTAAAGAATACCCTAACCTCTAAAGTTATCTAAACCGACCTTTGATACCAACTATAAGGCCCAGCCTTAAACCTTACTTAATCTTGAGTTATTAAAATATTACACATTGAGGATCTTTTCAGGTTTAGAGTTTTAGAGAATTAGATCATGAAACATGCATTGCATTCCACATTTAAACAAAGTGGTTACATAAAAGACAGTATTCATTCTTCCCATCAACGGAAACATATTTAAAATAAAACATGGATTCTTTCTTGACACATCCTTGACACTATCATCACATCATGTACCTTTCCCTTGACCTGTGAAAAACACTTCAAAAACATGGGATGAGCATAAAAAGCTCAGTAAGGGTTATAAAAATATGGAAAGGTAACATGAGTTCATATATACATAAGAATGAAATCATACTTTACCCATAAAACATAGGCACTTTAACATACCTCATCAAATCATGAATAAATCAAAGAAATCATAAGACATAAAATGTAACTTGAGGCATTCATAGCATTCGTACGTAGGGAGTAACCCTCTTGGTTACGTTTGGAATACCCACCACAGTATATTCCATAAATCTCTTCGGAGAAACCTTAATGTTTCACTCCTTTGTGTTATCCAATTCATTGGAGATCTATATCGGGCTCACCCTCCCTTAGTTTATCACGGAACCACCCATTTTCATAACAATTCCCAAGAACCATAACATAAACGTATCACATAAAACATGCATAAAGGAAACATAACATTTCCACATTTCAATCACAATATAACATTTTAGTATATTGAAATAATGAATCCATTCAAAAAGGAACCATTTCCAAAACCATTTAAAACATTTAATAAAGAGATTTTTTAATCAAAGTGTCCCATACCACCCTGAAGATTTTAAACTTTTAAACCATTAATATCCATATAAATAAATCCTGAAAACCATTTTGAAAACATGGATATTAATAAGAACAAATAATTAAAACATTTAAAGCGATATTTTGGTTAAAGGTGTTTTACCAAAATTAGAGACACTTGAATACAATAATTGAGGAATAACATTTAGTCAGAACATTATAATATCATGAGAATAAATGGATTCATGATATAATATTACAAAGGACATTATATACACCATATAAGAGTGAATTGGTGCATAACAACAATTATGTCTCAACATAAATGTCAAATGTGATGAAATCCCTTACAAAGAAGGTATCCTTAAATTAAGGATAAATCAATCTCAAAATTATGTGTGAAAAATATAAATACACCCAATATAAGTGGATATTAAGTGTAAAACAATAAAATTTCATTCACACATATTCAAAGAATGACATATTCAATAACTACATGTTGAACCCAAAGAAATCGATATTGGGTTAAACAGTTCCCTTGGTAAAATTCGACAGCCTAACGGCATCACTTCAAAATTCAGAAAATGAGATGATGAGAGATAAAAAAAGGGTATCTCATCACTTGGACATAAAATTTACATCAATAAGGATATATGAGAACATATCCCAACATAACAATATGTAAATTAAATGACCCAACAAAAGAAGTCTTTTAAAAAGAGGAGGGTGAAAGGTTCCCTTAACGACATGGGTATCTTTCCAAACATACACCTCGTGAAAGAAGGACAATACAACATTGATGTAAATACTCATAAAAGAAATTATATTACACAATGAGTAAAATAATGGTCAGTACATACACCACTCAAAGGAAATTGTGTCAAATTTATCATAAATCTCATGGGAATAAAAGTGAGATGAAAAATCCCTTACGAAAACTCGGCAGTCTAACGGCGCCACTTAAAACATCCAAAAATGGATTGATGAGATCAAATAGGGTATCTGATCACATTACAATAAAATTTACAGCAAGAGGAATATAAAAGAACATCCCCCATCATATCAAAGAGGAGATAAAAAGAAGTGACATAAATGACAGTACTTAAAGAGAAAGAGAGAGGTTAGATCTCTTAAGAAAATTCGGCAGCCTAACGGCGCCACTCAAAACTTCTAAAATGGATTGATGAGAGAGAATAGGGTCTCTCATCATATGAAAATAAAAATTACAGTAAGAGTAATATAGAGGAATATCCCACTAACAAGAAAGATGATATTTAAAAGGAATGACATAAAAGAGTGTACTTAAAAAGAAAGAGTGGAGTAGGATCCCTTACCTCAAGTCCAACTTGTCTTGTTCATTTCTTTATATTCCTGAATAATAAACTTTGGTCAATTAATAATTTCCTAAGTAACTCCTTTAGAGATTATTATTCAGTTCATATCACATATTATAATGTTATAATAATTGTTTAATAATTTTAGTTCATATCAGACGTTTTTGCCGATGTTTGGTACATGAGTCAAAAATGAACTTGTTTGAAAAAAGATTGCCCATGTAGTTATATGTAAATAATTTCCAGAATAGTATTAATGATTAAAATATCATATATATACAGTAAATATTAATTTTATACTATTCCATATCATTTGGAGATAAAAAACGAAAAGCATCGTTCATGGAGACGGTAGGTCGTACGTACGCATGAACGCTACTTTCATTTTTTGTCATATTAATGGAATTAAAACAAAATGAAAGAGATATATATATGTTATAATTCCAGAATGATATCCATAATTTAGATGTAATTTATTACATATATTTCCATTTTATATATGTACTTATAATATTACATAACATTTTGAGATAATAAATGAAATGTACCGTTCATGGAGACGGTAAGTCGTACGTACGCATGAACGCTACTTCCATTTCTATTTCATATTTAATTGAATTAAAACATAATGATACATAATAGTATTTTAATTCCAGTATGGTATCATATATAATATCATTAAATATATCCTTTATACGTACCACATATGGTATTAACGAATCAAATCACTTTGAGGGGGCGGTAGTCCGCACTTCCTTAAATGAAGATATCGCGTTTACCCATAATGGAAACCATAAAGGTAAGCCATAAATGAAAAATACAGAAGATTATGTAAAACATAAACATATTAGATATCATATATAAATATATTTTCATCTTAATGGCCACCTTTGAATGTGTTAGAAGAATTTTGAACAATCTTCCTTTTGGGAGGCCGAAATTCGCCATCCACGGAAACAGTATGTCCTTTAACCATTAGATGTAGGTGTGTGTAAGTGTAGCTAGAATACTTCTTATAAAAACATACTATTATATTTAAGATACTGTATTTGTTACAAAATAAATGAATAAAAAGATTTTAGGGGGTTGGAGAAGTAAAATAAAACAAAAGGACAGAAGTGAAGACATTACCTTAAAATCGGGTAGCTCCCTTTGGTTTGAGCTCAAAGGCTTCCTTGGGAAGACTTATGCCCAAAGTGAGTCTTCAAGGAGTAAGAGAGGGAATTGTAGAGACAAAATTGGCAGGGTTTGGCCGAGACAAAGTCTTTGGGAGTGTGGGTAAGGAGGTAGAGGTGGGGGCCTTTTATAAGAGGAGAGGAGGGACACTCTTGTAATGTTACAAAATGTTACTTTATTTTCAAAAGAGTTTCGGATTTTAAATGTCCTACATTGATGTATTTCTAGGATAAGGTGATAAGGGTTCTAAATCCACTCATCCAATAGGTTTTTGACATGTTTAGGTCTTAGATATTACATTATCTTTCCATTTTATTTAAATCGTTAAATAATGAGGTCATCGCTGCATCATCATGATGGCATAAATAATTTAATTTATTTAATGTCTCCAAATTATAAAAAAAATACTATGATGTAGGAAATATTTTTATATTTCCAATTACTATTTTTATTAAAAAATATGACTTGTATAACCCCATATAAATTGTTTTTTAGTAAAACATCTCATGTTTGTGTCATTTTTACTTTAACATTAAATAAAAAGATATTTATGTCATTTTCCAACCAAAGTGGCTACATGGGGACCCCAAGTTGACCCATGGATTTTATTGGTCGGTCATGACACATCCAATGAGGGTAGGACATGTGTCTAGGTCATTTCATTTTATTAAAACATTATTCTTACCATAAACTACACTAATTACCTCTAATCGCGATTAAAAACTTAATAAGTTACTATTCACCAAAAAATTATTTTTATCCCATTGAACCACATTTTACTTCTTAATGACAACCAAGTATGTCATATTTTTGAAATTCAAAACACAAAGATGGAAAAATTTCATTTAAACAGAAAAATCAGTTTTTTATAAGTACCACTTAGTGGTTTCACTATTCATCAAAAATTGAAGTTTTTCAGAAAAAATCCCAAAAATTCACCCTAAGCTATATTTGATATTCCGAATTCAAAACTGAAGTCTATTTTACAAAATTCAAAACATATAATTCACATTAATTAATTTAATAATTAATTCCCGCTGTCAGAGCAAATAGCGTGTTTTTATGAAACAATAAGTATTAAAAGATTGACACTAGTTTAAGTCTGATTTCAAAGTGAAATTAATTCCAACGACCACTATTGGATTTAATGGTAAAAATATATTCTAATTTCACTTTAAAAAAAATTCAAAATATAATCTAATCATATAAATATATTATATTAAAAAGAGGTTTTGAAATAAAATACAACATTTTACACTATTCATTAAAAAAAATGAACTTTATCGGAAAGATACCAAAAATTTACACAAAGTAAATTTTGATGTCCCAATTCTTAAAAAGAGTTTTATTTGGTCCAATAGAATGTATAAGAGTAAACAAAAATATATTTAATTATGGATCGCCATCAAAAGGCGATAAGTAAACCTTTAGTGAAAACTAGGGAATATACGCCTAAAATTGAATTATTTCTGTATTTTAAGCCTTTATCTTTTATTGGATAAATGTAAAAACATTTAAAAACATATATAATAATATTTTAGTTATTTATATTCATTCCCTCAAATACAATGGCTACATGTTAACTACCATTTAAAATAATATTATTTCATTATTAGAGTGCAACGTAAGATTCCCAAGAAACTCGTTGTTGAATGTTGGGTACGCCATCGAGCATAGAATCCCATTTAAAGTCATATTAATATTTTATTTACAAAAATGGATAAATATGAAAATTTTATATTCTTTATTTACCTGGGGTGTTACAATTGATCAACTTGGGAGTGATAATGACAATTTAGATTAATTTACTTAAAGTAAAGGCAAAAATGACAAAAGAAAATATCTTTTTGTAAAATAATTTTTAGAAAGGGTTATATAAATTATATTTTCGACTATAATTTTTCATTGGAAATATAAAAATATTTCCTATATCATGGTATTTTTTTTATAATGTTTTGACATCAAATAAATTAAATTATATATGACACAATAATGATGTAGTGTTTACCTCATTAATAAATGATTTAAATAAATAAGATTATAATGATTAAAATATTATCCAAAACATGTCCAATTCTGATTGGATGATTTTATTTCGAATATTAGTCATCCTATCTTTGTCTTTAATTATTTTTGGTCTTTTTGAAACCGAATATCATTATATAATAAAATAATATTATCACACTTTCCTAAAGATCCCATCCTCTCCCTTATAAAAGGAAACCAATTCTAAAAAATTCCTCACACCTCTCAAGCCTTTTGTCTCATCCAAACTCTGCCCAATTAATCTCCCTACATCACTATACTCCTCTAAGAAGCCTTACCTTAGGAAGAAGGCACTTCAAGAAGTCTTTTGGTTCAAACCAAATGGAATTACCCAAATTAAAGGCAATAGTTTCTCTTAAAAAGTTTTCTTTTATTTTACTTCTCCAACCCCTAAACTATTTTTATTCCTTTATTTTGTAACAACACAATTATCCTCAATATACTAGGATTTTTTTATGAGATGTATTCGAACTACAATTACACACACCTCCATCTAATGGGTGATGAACATAATGTTTCTGTAGATGGCAAACTAACGCCTCACGAAACGATGATTGTTCAAATATCTCCAACCGCCTCTCATGGTGGCCATTATGATGGAACTGTATTTATATATGATATATATTGTGTTTATTTTTTATTTATTCTCCTTTATTTTTCCATTTATATAAATACATTATGGTTTCCATAGTGGGTAATTACGATAATCTCATTAGAGGAAGTGCGGACTACCGCCCCCTCAAAGTGATATGACTCGTTAAATTCCATATGTGGGACATATGAAGGATGGAGTTAATAATATTGAATTCGATATTATAATTTTATTATAATATAAATATGCATAATTATTTTTTTAATTCCATTAAAATAAGAAATAGAAATGTAAGTAGCATTCATGCGTACGTACAGCTTACCGTCTCCATGAACGGTACATTTCATTTTCTTACCTCTAAATGTTATATAATATTATAAATACATGTATATAATGGATATATATTATATATATGATATCTAAATCATTAATATCATTCTGAAGATAATGTATATCTTACCACATGAACAACTTGTAATTATAAGGTGTTCATTTTTTTTACTCAAGTACCAAATATCGACAAAACGGCTATTATAAACTTAAATGGTTACATAATGTTTATAACATGGTAATAAGAAATATAAAAGGAATAATAAACATTAAAAAAGTTTCTTAATCTAGTATAATTTGAAATTATTTTATTATTCAGGAGATTAAAGAACGAACGGGTCAAGTCGGACGATGAGGTAAGGAGAATTCTTATCTCACTTTTAATTCCATGAGATTTCCATTATTCACCACTTATTTATTGCATATGGTGTATTATGTACTGACGTTTGATATATATTATCATGACTATCTTTATATTCATGGTATTATGTTATTCATTTGATGGTTATTAACTTTTTATCAAATTACTAAGTTGATTACAACGAGGTAAAGGGTTTGAAATCACTTTTATCCCCATGAGATTCATGCTATATTTGTAACTATTTCCTTTTGTGTTGTGTATTTAATGCCCATGATTCTACTCATTGTGAAACACACTTCAATTCTTTGGATTAAACTTTTACTTCTTGAATATGTCCTCCTATGAATATGTGTGAATGACATCTTATTTATTTACACTTAATATTCACTTATATTGGGTGTATTTATATTTTTCACACATAATTATGTGATTGATTTATCCTTAATTTAAGGAGACCATCTTTATAATGTATTTCATCTCAATTTACATTTCCACTGAGACTTAATTGTTGTTATACACCAACTCACTCTTATGTGGTGTATAAACTGTCCTTTGACATATTATATTATGAATCCCTTTATTCTCATGATATTATAAAGTTATTATTAAAAGTTATTCCTCGATTATTTGTATTCAAGCGTCTCTCTTTTTGTTAAAAAACTCTTTAACTAAAATATCGTTTTAAATGTTTTAACGATTTATTCTTCTAAATATTTCACATTAATGTCCTTGTTTTAGAAACGGGTTTTAGGATTTATTTATATGAACATTAATGTTTTCAAATGATAATTAATTTAAAAGATTCAAAGTGGTATGGGACACTTTGATTCAAAAATATCTTTTTAAATAGTTTATGAAAATGGATTGATTATTTAAATATCTTGAAATTACTTCTTGTGATTGAAAAAGAAATATTATTAGAGAAATGTTTAAATTTGAAATATTTTATGTGCTATGGTGGTACTTAGAAATTTGATGGGTGTTTATGTGATAAACCTCATGATGGGTGGTGCCGTGAATACCAGGATGGGTGGTTACGTTATAACCTCCAATGCATTGGGTATGAAAGTCGGCCGTATGGCTATTCCATTTTGTGATATGTGTGGAAGTCGGCCCTATGGTTATTCATGGTTTACCTGTTGTTTTGAAAAAAACTAACAGTTTTCCTTCTTTTTGTATCCCTTACTGAGCTTTTTATGCTCATCCCAAGTTATTGAAATGTTTTTACAGGACTTAAAGATGAATAGGGTCAAGGATGGGATCAAGGAAAGTTCATGATGTCTAAAACATGGAACTAGACAAGACTCTGTTTTTCAAGAGTTTTTATTTTTATGAAAAAAAATAGAATCTGTGCAGAAGTGTCTACTTTGTAATCTTTTGAGATGTAATAGTTATGTCCTAATTCTCTAAAACTCTAAACCTGAAAAGATCATCAATGTGAATTATCATTTAATTCAATATTATGTAAGGTTTATGGCCTGGTTTTTTTTGCTCTATTATAAGAGGGGTGAGGGGAACCTTAGGAAACACTAGAAATATTATTTTATAATAAAGTCATTTTCAGTTTCTGATGGATCGAAAATAGATTAATTAAAGGCTAAGGTGGGGATGAGTCGAAAACCACCCAAACAATAGGTTTTAGACTGGTTTGGGTCACTATATTAACTTTATATTTTAGATTTAACTCTTAGTTAAATAGTTTGACATTTACCATGTCTCTTTGTATTTTTATATTATATGGTTAATAAACATACTATATAATTCCAAGAGAACTCCATTTGGTTCATTAATGATACACCTATCATTATATTAGTTATTTGGTTGAACCTTAGTTTTTTAGGAATAGAATATCAATTAATAATATAATATTTGTTTTAAAAACTCTTTTATGTCAATTTTGACACTATTTGGTGTTTTGTTTATTCTAAATCCATAGCAACATTATTACTCCAAAAACAATTCATCTAACCAACCCTAATATTTCATATTAACCTATAAAATTATAGGAATTCATAAAATCCTCAAATTACATTTATTTGGATATTTATAATATCAATTATTTTAATATTTCATTAATTAGGTAACTACTGAATCACCATTGTGTCATAAATAAATTAAATTATTTAATGTCTAAATTTTATAAATAAAATACCATTATTTAGAAAATTGTTTTATCTTTCTAATGAATATTTATCATATAATTTATCTTATGTATAACCCTATATTAAAAATGTTTTAGTTATTAAACTTTGATTTTAACTCTTTTAACTCTTCTTTGAATTAAATAATTATAAATGTCCTAATCTAATCCAAGTGTACCAAAGAGGTTCAAATTTTATTCCTAAAATTTTTTTGGTCGAATTATACTTAGCCAATAGAATTAGAACATGTGTTAGGGTAATAATAATATCATTTTTACCCTTAATTACCCTATTTACATTTAACCATGATAAATAAAAGTAAAAAATTACTATTCGCCAAAAAATATTTTTACCTTATTGAACGACATTTTACACCTTGATTTTAACTGTGTCTCTCGGATTTTCAAAATTCAACTCACAGGAGTGGTAAAATTATGTTTTATGTGAATTTGAAAATTCACCTAGGAGGTGGGTAAAAGACGGTGAAAAGTTCCATAAAATTTTTATATATCTACAAAAATTATAAACTAACTCCAATGAATTACATTGAACTTATATAGGTATTATGTATCTATTTTTACCAAAAATAAATTTAAATAAAATAAATAATTATTTAAAAAGTGGTTGTTACTATTCATAACAGCTAGTTTGAGTGGTTGTGGTGTGTGTTTGAACTCGAAGTTGTGTACCACACACACTATTGTATTTAATCAAATAGAAGCATACTGGGGAAGCTTGGGGTGTTACATTCTCCCCTATTTCAAATAATTTCATCCTTGAAATTTCTTGAATACTACCACACAAATAGATTCGGGTGGTTCTTCATCATAAGTTCCTCAGGTTCCCATGTAGCCTCTTCCATCTTATAGTTTCTCCATAATACTTTTACCAGTCGAGTCGTCCATTTTCTCAAAACTTATTCTCTTTTATCAAGAATCTTTAAGGGATATTCAGAATAAGACAGATTGGGTTCTAGTTCTACTTCCTCATAGGTGAGTACGTGTGTTGGGCCAGGCATGTACTTTCTCAATAGTGATACTTGGAACACATCGTGAACTTTGGAGAGACTTGGCGGCATTGCCAACCGGTAAGCTACAACCCCAATTCATTCTAGAATTTCGAAAGGTATGATGTACCTAGGACTCAATTTTCCCTTCTTAACGAAACGTATAACACCCTTCCATAGAGATACCTTCAAGAAAACATAATCCCCTATATGAAATTCCAAATCCATCCTTCTGTTATCAACATAACTCTTATGCCTACTTTGAGCTGCTTTGATGTGGGTTTGGATTACCTTCACTTTTTCAATCATTTTCTCTACAAGTTCTGGGCCTATGAGTTTTATTTCACCCACATCATCCCAACAGGTTGGTGTGCGACATATCTTTCCATATAATGCTTCATATGGTTCCATCTAAATACATGAATGGAAGCTGTTGTTATAGGAAAATTCTACCAAAGGTAAATATTTATCCCACATACCCTGAAAGTCAAGTGAGCAGGATCTCAACATGTCTTATAAAGTTTGAAAAGATTGTTTTTATTATACATCTATTGGAGGGCTGTAGGCCGTGCTAAAACGAAGTTTAGTGTCCATGGCTTTCTAAAGTCTTTTCCAGAATCATGAAGTAAAACATGGATCATGATCAGAAACAATCGATAGGGGTACTCAATGAAGTCTCATTACTTCATTAATATATAGTCTTGTTAGACGTTCAAGTGGTAAATCTCATCTTATAGCAAGAAAATGTGGTGACTTGGTAAGATGATCAACAATGACCCATATTGCATCGTTCCTTCTAGGAGTCATTGGTAATCCCGTGACAAAGTCCATCGTGATATTATACCATTTCCACTCAGGTATGGGAATAGGTTGCAATACTCCTCCAGGTTGTTGCCTTCCAGCTTTCACTTGTTGACAAACTTACACCTTGACAAAAATCAGCAATCTCCCTTTTCATGTTGTCCCACAAAAAATGTTCTTTCAAGTCTCTATACATTTTGGTGCTACTAGGGTGTATAGATAAATTTGAACTATAACCATCGTCCAACAATTCCCTTTTTAGATCAGGTATATCGGGAACAAAAAGCATCTTCCCAAATCCCAAAATTCCATCTTCATAAATAAAGTCACTCAATCTCCCATCATTCACAGCTTTAATATTCTTTTGAAATTCTTCATCATCGGTCTGAGAACTCTTTATCCTTTCTAGTAAAGATGTTTTGGAAACCATTTGAAAAAGTATCGATGTTTCACCTTCCTTGGTAATTCCCATATCCATCTTCACTAGATCCATGAAAATAGGATCCCCTTCAACTCTCATCTTGTTCAAAACTCCATGATCCTTTCTACTCAAAGCAACTGCCACCTTATTTTCCTTACCTGGGTGGTAGTGTATCATGCAATCATAATCCTTGAGTAGTTAAATCCATCTCATTTTCCTCATGTTGAGTTCTTTCTATGAGAAAATATACTTCAAACTCTTGTGATTAGTATAAATCTCACATTTTTTACCATATAGATAGTGTCTCCATATCTTCAAAGAAAAGATTATATCTACTAACTCAAGATCATGAGTAGGATAGTTTTTCTCATGAATTCTTACCTGTCGTGATGCATAGGAAATAACCCTATCATTTTTCGTAAGGACACAACCAAGTCCTTTCTTTGAAGCATCACTATAAATAACAAACCCATCATTCACCGATGGTAGAGTCAATATAAGAGCATTTACTAATCTTCTCTTCAGTTCTTCAAAACATTCTTCACAATATTTTGTCCAAACAAATTTAACCCTTTTACGTGTGAGCTTCGTTAATGGGTTAGCCAATCGGGCAAAATTCTGGATAAAACATTGATAATAACCTACTAAACCAATAAAACTGTGTACCTCGGTTATACTCGTTGGTGCTGGCCATTCTTGGATTGCTCTTGTATAAGAAGGATCAACAGAGATTCCATCCTTAGAGAAAATATGGCCAAGAAAAGAAATCTCTTGATGTCGGAATTCACACTTGCTAAACATCCCATATAATTCAGTTCTTATCAGAGTCTCCAGGATTATGCGCAAGTGATTTTCATGATCTTCATAGATTTTGGAGTATACCAAGATATCGTCAATAAATACCACTAGAAATTAATCAAGATGTTCCTTGAATACTTTGTTCATTAGATCCATGAAAACAGAGGGTGCATTAGTCAACCCAAAAGGCATTACTATAAACTAGTAATGCCCGTACCTGGTTCAAAATGCTATTTTTGGAATGTCTTCCTTCTTCACACACAACTGATGATATCCATATCAAAGGTCAATATTTGAAAATTAGTGAGCTCTAGGAAGTTGGTCGAATAAATCATCAATGTGAGCTAGGGGTTATTTTTTCTTTATTGTTATAGCATTGACCTCCCTGTAGTCAATGCACAACCTCATAGATCCATATTTCTTCTTAACAAAAAGAACAGGGGCTCCCCATAAAGAAACACTAGGGTGAATAAATCCCTTATTACTCAATTCCTCTAGTTTTTTCTTTAGTTACACAAATTCCACATTGGACATTCTATAAGGGGTCTTCGACATGGTCCTTAAACCAGAAATTAGGTCAATGGAAAACTCAAATTCTCATTTTGGAGGATGTCTAGGTAAATCTTCCGGAAACACATAAATATATTCTTTCATAATAGGTACATACTCTATTTGATCATTTCTTTCCTCAGCCATGGTTATTTCCTTCTCTTCCTCCCCAATAATTGAATTTAGTTTAGCTATTGGGGTGGATCTAGATAAGAATTAGGGGGTGACATTTCTGCTTTAAATATAAGGTACTCCTTATCATCATCAAAAATTGTAACCACCTTCTTATTAAAATAAATTTTCGCATTATGGTCCGAAAGAAAATCCATACCAAGGATTATATCAAATTCCATCATGGGTATGACAATGAGATCAGCAGATAAATAACTTTTATATGCCTTAATGGGGACTGATTCACAAAACTTTGCTGCAATGGTACTTCCCTGAAGAGTTTTGACTGCAAAATGCCTTGTTAAATCAAATTGAAAATTTCTGATTTTCTTAGCAAACTAGGAAGATATGAAACAATGCGATGATCCAAAATCAAATGAAGCATTTTCTAAACTTGAGGAAACCATTATATTACCTGCCACCAAATCTTTAAGAGCTTCAACCTCAGCAGTAGTGATAGGATAAGCTTGGCCTTGATCCCATGTCCTTTTCTGAGATACGTTTCCCTGACTCTTAGTAAATTCATTTTCATAATGTCCCATATCCCTGCAATTGTAGAATTGAACATCGGTAGCTTCTTTCTTCCCCTTTTAATCACGTGATTGGTGGCCTTTTTCACCAAACTTGTAACAAACTCACATTCCCTTCAGGAAACTACTGGGGTGTTTCTTCCCACATTTTATGAAGGATTGATATTCATATTTTTCCTTCTTCCCCATATTTCCATTTCTAGAGTGCTCAGCAGATATGTTCTTCTCTTGCTTTGCTTTAAAGTCGCAAGACATAGAGAAATAATTTTCTGTCTTGATAGAACATGAGACAATATCTTCGTATGGTGAGAAGGACTGTGAGACTAATTATTGTTAGAGAAACAGTTTTAACCCATAAAATAAATGATCCATCTTAATTCTTGGGTAACGTATATAATCTGCAGCATGCATTGCTAGCCATGTAAAATTAGACTCATACTTTGTAACATTCTCATCCTCCTTTTTCCTCAGACATAGAAATTGACTTTCCATATCCGCTCAATGGTTTTGAGGAAAGTATTTTTCTATGAAAATATCTTTAAACTCCCTCCATTCCATATTTGATACTTCATCATCTTCCTTCATGTTTTGAATCAATGACCACCATTGATCAGCATCTCCAGTGAGGCGGTAAACTACAATGACATATTTTTCCCTTTCACTACTCCCCAAGGCATGGAATATTTTCTCTTAGGATTTTATCCATTTCTCAGCTACTAGTGGATTTGTACCCCCACTGAATGTTGGTGGTTGTTGCCTCATAAAGTGATCTAACATTGATCCCCCACACTTTGGATCAGGGTGCTCCATATGGGTAAGGTTATTATTCATTATCTGAGTGATTTGTCCCAGTATGGTGATTAGCTAATCTTCATTAGTTGCATCACCAGCTCCACTATAATTATCTTGAGGAGGAGGGAAATCCCTAAATGGAGTACATGCATTGATACAGCTTCCATTCCATCCACTAGGTGTAATTTCTAAATAATGGCATACACTAGATTAGTTTATGAATCGCAATAAATAAATCCAAACATGTAAAACACTTAACATAAATTGAATAGTTTATGGATATAATCCATAATCATAAAAATTTTTTGTTTTAGGAAGTATATACTCATAAAACCTTCATAATGGTTTTAAAGAAAATGAGAATTATCCTATGCATATCCCCCGGGAGTGTCGTAACAAAGAGTGCAGCAAGGCCCATTGTCGTGCCCCAGTTCCCATTTGAGTCTAGATCAAAGCTGTGTTTTGGGGTTTTACCCCTAGGTAAATTTGTGCCAGAGCTGCCTCTACCTGCTTGTATCCAAAAAGGAATGTATTGCTCTGAAAACTCACAGTATATCTACAATACCAAAATTATAGGAAGTTCATCTATACTAATTCTCAAAGTCTATCATATGGCTTTGTTCTCTAATCAGAGTTTATCTAAATCCAGTTTCCAAGGTTTGTACTAAACTTCCTCTGATAGAAACTATAATGCCCCAACCCAAGTTACCTAGAGTCAGTGAATTATTACATAACTTTGGCATGATCACAAAATATCATGTCTCAAAAGACCGATTAGTTTAGTAGCCTTGGAAACACTATATACATTCATAAGTCGTACATTAATTGAAATAGTGAAAAACTACAAAAACATAGCCTCCATAGTCCACACTCATATACCCTCAGAATATCCTTATAAGTCAGTCATAAAATACTTCTTCACATCCTGGAAAAAATAAAACATAGAAAGTGGTGAGCTCAGATGCTCAGTAAGGATAACAATATAGCGGAAAAATTCATAAATAAGTATAAACATTTAAGGCAACGTATAACTAAAACAAAAGCCTTTTAAACTTGAACATCATCATAATGTGACAAAAATAAAATGAAATAATTCCATTTACTTATTCACATGGACATTATACTAGTTGAATAATCACATGCAATATCAATAACAACTTTCATAATGATGGAATGCATAATGCCTGACTATCAAAACCACATAGTCAAAGCCTTGTTCTAGGACTACAAATAAGATTTTGTTAAGGCCTTGTTCCAAGACACTAGTTTGTCTCACGAGACCTACCGATGCATCGAGGAGCTATAGCGGGCTCCACCCATCACTTACTAAGTCCAACGCATTCCTCATATGAACAAGTTTCAACATAACATAAGCATTTGTATTAAAACTAGCATAAGAAATGTCAATACTTTTTCCATAATACATGAATGGTATAAAAATAACACATCCAAAATCAAGAATATCACAAAACCTTCAATACAATATGGAATTTTTCTATCATAATAAATCTACTTTATATAAGCTTAAAATCCATCAAAGGATGTTGACATAGATGAAATCAAAACTATTTGAGAGAAATATCTCTTTTTTGAAATCATTTAAAAGTAACATAATTATAAAAGAAATGATTTAATTTGAAAATATTCTTATAATCTTGTAAGGGAAGCTTTGACAATTTTATAATGGTATAAAATAGCCGCACCTGCCGTATAAGTTTGAAAAGACATTCTTACCTTAATTTTGTCAAAAAGGTTAAAAAATACCTTGTTTGGAATACGATGGAAAGATTACTTTATAAAAATATTATAAAAAGACAAAAAATGGTATAAATGAATTTAACCCATAGTCTATAAAATAGTAAGAATTTTTTGAAATACATTTTTAAGAAACATGGATGTGGATGATAAAGAGATCCCAGTAGATAATTATGTATAAACAACCTCAGATAATGAAGATATTGTAAAATTAACCCTTACCTTGTACTTTTCTTTAGTCGAGGGTAGGTTAAACTCCTGTATAATGGTGAAATAATTGTTATTAAATTATAAAATAATCATATACATTAATCTGATATCATATATGATCTTTTAACATCACTTTGTTAATAATATCTTAGTATTGTCGTCGTTTTGGATGTTAACAGATTCATTTTCCTTTATATTCATTTTTATCTTAGTCATATTTGTTATTTATGGGATGTATATTATTCATATACAGAATGATATCAAGTATTTAAAAATTGTTTTTAATCATATAATAAAAATTAGTCTTGAATGGATACGATGGGGAATGAATCTCATCGCATTCGTGGAGATAGTAATATGTATGTATGCACGAGCCACAATATCATTATTTTGATATTAAAATAATATATAATTAGATGGTATATCATATATACAGAATCATTATCATGTTATATTTATTATTTACATCAATTACACATCATTATTATATCCATCAAAATAATAATGTATTGAATAACAATTACCCCACGACGTGGAGATGATTAGCCGTACGTACAAACGTATGGTGACATGTCATTCAAAGGATGGATAGAATAATGAATATGGATGTACCATATTTATAATAACATCAAAATATATAGATTATACTTGATTTATTTTTTTAGAATGGAAATAACAATGAAAGAAGCAGTGGAAGAAGAAAAGAATTTGAAAGAGGGTGGTGAAATTATTATATCTTCTTCGGGTTCTTCCTTTTGATTTGATCAAAAGGGCTACATTATTTGGATTTATGATTAAATTAAGGCCTCTATGATGAATTGGGGGAAGTTTAGAGGATATTTGGGTAGTTTTTGGCTGATCCAAAAGGCTTTGAATGTGTGAATTATAGAGAAGGGGGAGTGACCTTTTATAAGAGGGGTGAGGGGAACCTTAGGAAAATATAGAAATATTATTTTATAATAAAATAATTTTCGGTTTCTAATGTCTCAAAAATAAATTCTTTAACATATAAGGTGGGTATGGGTCAAAAACCACTCAACCAATAGGTTTTAGACAGGTTTGGGTCACTATATTAATTTTATCTTTTAGATTTAACTCTTAGTTAAATAGTTTGACATTTACTATGTCTCTTTGTATTTTTATATTATATGTTTGATAAACTTACAGTATACTTCCAAGTGAACCCCAAGTGGTTCATTAATGATACAACTATCATTATATAAGTCCTTTGGCCGAACCATAGAATTTTAGGAATATAATATCAATTAATAATATAATATTTATTTTAAAAACTCTTTTAGGTCAATTTTGACACTATTTGGTATTTTGTTTTTTCTAAATTCATAACAGAATTATTACTTTGAAGAAAATTCATCTAAAAAACCCTAATATGTCATATTAACCTAGAAAATTATTTTAATTCATAAAAGTCTCAAATTACATTTATTTTGATATTTATAATATCAGTTATTTTAATATTTCATTAATTAGGTAATTACTGGGTCACAATTGTATCATAAATAAATTAAATTATTTAATGTCTAAAAATTATAAATAAAATAAAATTATGTATGAAATATTTTTACCTTTATAATTAATATTTATAATCTAATTTATTTTATTTATAACCTTATATTAAAAAATTTTTAGTTATTAATCTTTGATTTTAACTCTGTTAACTCTTCATTGAATTAAATAATAATAAATGTCCTAATCTAATCCAGGTGGACCAAAGAGGTTCATATTTTATTCATAATGTTCTTTTTGGTTCAATTATAATTATCCAATAGAATTAGGACATGTGTTAGGGTAATAATAATATCATTTTTACCCTTAATTACCCTATTTACTTTTAACCGTGGTAAATAAAAGTGAAAAATTATTGTTCATGAAAAATTATTTTTATCTTATTGAACCAAATTTTAATCCTCGATATTAACTTTTTCTATAGGATTTTTGAAATTAAACTCATAGAAGCCGTAAAATTAGGTTTTATTTGAATTTTCAAATTCTCCTAGGAGGTGGGTAAAAGACGGTGAAAAGTTCAATAAAATTTTTATATATCTAAAAATGTTATATAGTGACTCCAATGAATTAAATTTAACTTATATAGGTATTATGTATCTATTTTTAACTAAAATAAATTTAAATAAATTAAAAAATTATTTAAATAAAATTTTGGTTTTAAACTATAACTTAGTGTTTTTCACTATTTATCAAAATTTAAAAGTTTTCAGAAAAATACCTAAAATTCACCCTAAGCTAATTTCGATATTCAGAATCCAAAAATTAGTTCTATTTTGAAAGATAAAATTTATAAAATTTTAAAAAGTGGGTATTACTTTTAATAACGGCTAGTTTGATTGGTTGTGGTGTGTGTTAGAACTCGAAGTAGCATACAACACACAGTATTGTATTTAATCAAAGATAAGTGTACCGTGGATGCTTGGGGTGTTAAAGTAACATATCCCAAATATAAATATAATAACATCATGGATGTAAACTTAGATGGAAAATTATTTGGAAAGATCCCTTGGAACGTTTATTGAGGAAATTAATATTTCATTTTGAAAATATGTTTTTTCAAAAATGAATGTTAAAAGAATTAAATCATTTTAATTGAAACCTACATTTATAAATTATAAATTATGTTTAAATTAATATAATTTCCATCACAATGGGATATTATTTTCATTCGATACAAGTTAATACAAAAATTGATTTCATATTTTTAGTAAAATTCCAATGCTGCCTGTTTGGAAAACAACATGAAGATTCCTTTGAGACAATTTTCTAATAAAGTATAACATGGGATAGAATAAAATGTAAAAATAAATGTGTAAACCTTTTTTTAAATCATTTTTTAGAAAAAATTAACATGAAATGGAAATCGTTTTCAACCAAAGAGAGAGATGAAGGAAAGTATCCATAGAAACATTTTATCAATCATTTTATGTACCAATTAGATTAGGAATGGTAATATTACATGAAATGATCATGAATATGCATATGATAATAAAATGAAAAAAAATTCTTGATAGATATATCAAAATATTTCATCATTAGAATCATAATAAAATATAATCTTATAAATGATGAGATTTTAGTATAAAATCATTACCATTTTGTTAAAAGTTTTATTATAATACCCATGAAAGAATCATATAAAACGAAACATATAAATATAATGAAATAAATAAATTTGTGATGTTTCACATCAATGGTTTAGTATATAAACCTCATAAAAGAAATAGTTGGTGAATATGATATGTGTCTCACAGAAGTAAAAATTGAGACGAAAATAAAATTCCTTGTGTCTCGAATTCCATTTTACACATTAGATCAACATGTATAAAACAAATATATATTTTATAAAAAAAATTATGAACTATTATTATATATATCATAACATATATTATTTATTAATTGAATTTTATTATCTTTTCTTTAATAATTACTTATTAAAATCACATTTTGGGTAATAGCCTGTTTAATTCTTGGTTATGTTTTTGATTTTTTTTATTTTCAGTACCTCCAAAATGATCCCGGCTCCATCATATCTAAAATTATAAATAACATTTAAATATAATATATATTCATTAGAAATACATTTATTATAAGACAAAATAATTATAGATAGAAAATGAAATACATTGTTCATGTAGACGATAGGTCATAGGTATGCATGGACGTTGATTCCATTTTTCAATGGAATTATAGAACTAAGGATTGAAAATATATTGGTATTAAAAAAAATTGACATACATTTCAAATATGTTAGTTAAAAAAAATTTATAACCTTCCATGTAAATCATTAATGAATCACATCACTTCACGAAGTGGTGGTCCGCCATATTCACAAACGATGTGATCGTACCTCAAATGGAATGGAATGAAATAATTTATATGTTATTTAATTATTAAAGATTAATAATTATATCACAATTATAATATTTATACATTAAATTTATTATTATTATAATACTTGTATAATAAAAGTGAAAAACACATCACATCTATTCATGAGGCAGTTGTTTTCTGCAGATGAGCAACATTATTCAATTTTCACGGGATGAGAGGTAAGAAATTAGATGTTTTATTATATTTATTGAGTTATATTAATATAATATATATTATATATAAATAATAAATCCATACTTATATGTACCTGTGATGGGTGGTGATTTTAATCAAATTAGATTGGTTCTCAAGGTAGTATTTCCTAGTGCACAGAAATGATTATTTCATATCCCATTTTGATAGAAGAGGTTAAGGATTTTGGTTATTACATTACTATAATAACACATGATTATATTTAATTTAATTATTTTATTTTATCAATATTTTTTAATAATAAATTAAGGATTTACAAATAAAATTAAATAATACACTCGCTTTGGGGTGTTACCACTTCTTTGAACAACATAAGTTGGTTTGAACCAAAAAGCATCTTAAGTTGTATTTATGACCAAAAAGGAATATAGGTTGATATTAGGTAATTAAGGTTGTAATTTTATCTAGTATTTTAAAACCATTGTTTTTCAAAGTGTTTATTAGAGATGAGAGGGGTGTCCTTTTAAAAGTTAGGTGAGTGGCACAGCTGTCATTTTTGAAATAAAAAAAGGCATACCAATGTATTTAACCTGAAAAAAGATTCACAAATGTTCCATTATGAATAAGTACATGTTATAAGGTCTTAATATGTCCATAAAATATTTATTTTAACATATTCTTGGTTATTTTACCCCATACCATTTTATTTTAACCACCCCATTAAACCAATTTTCACCTTAATAATGATAATTTTGTTTTTCTTATTTTAATACACTAAATAGAAACAAATTAAGTAGACATTTTTAGAAAATATAATAAATTATGAATCCAAATGTAGAATAATTTTATTAAAATTATATTTACAAAAAATGAAAAAGTAAATTTAATATTAGACCATTAAATGTGAAATGAATGTGGGGTTCTGAAGTGAAAATGTTCAAAAGTACTAATGAATTACATAAAAAATCAATATGAAATTGATAAAAATGAAATAAATTATATTATTATATATATAATTTATGAAATTTTATTTATAAATCAATATTAAAAAAATATGTATGTTTTTAAATGATTTTTAATGAAATGAGAACTCAGCATAAAAAACAACAATTTCACTATTCATCGGTAATTTTATTTTCTCAAAAAATCTTAAAAAATTAAACCTTATATAATTTCGAAATGTTTAATTTAAATTTTTTTATTCAAATAAATTATATAACAGTAGAAAAAAAATATAGAAATAATTTCCCAAAATTTGAGAGAGCTAATTTTTAGAAAAAGTATATTTTTAGGAATAAAATTGGATTTATTCTAAATTTTTTTAAAACACACAAGAGGAATGTTAAATATTTTAATGAATATATGATATATATATATATATATATATATATTGCTAATATCATTCCAAAGAATGTAATTTTTTAAATTAATAAGGTAAAATGATATTGTGTGCATAAACTTAGTTTTTAGAAAATGAAATCCAACATTTTTAAAGAGATTTATATTAATTTTGGATTAATTGGTTAAAAACTTATTCATTTTATATACATTTCAAAAAAATAAATGTAGTTAATCTTGTCAATACCAACTGTTCTAAAGGATAGGTGAAAACAATCCTATTAAATAATAATATTTTAATAGCATGCCATGTTGTTTTAAACATGGTGTTCCATGTAACACATCATAAACTATGTTTTTCCTATAAGAAAATAAAAACACTTTAATTTCCGTAATTCAAGCTAAACACAATGTTTTTTGTAAAGAAAAATATTGAAAATATTAAATTTATTTACAAATAAATTATTCACTTAATCACATGGATTTAAATTATACCTTCCATAAATATAATTTATCCCTCAAAATTCATCAATTTGGAACAAAAAACATAGGATATATATACAATATTACATAAAAAAAGTTACCATAGAACAACCTCAAACATATGATTTTTCCTGAAATTAATGACCAGTTAACTGGTCTTATTTTGTATCACATTCTTTGTTCTAGAATATCCACTAGTTGTTCCATTTAAAAATGACCATGCTCTATTGGTGAGACCTATAAGTTCAATAAATTTGAAAGATTAGGTAATTAAAACCTCTGGGGAGATAAATGGAACTCATCATGAACTTGAGAGAGTGTTATTGGAATCACCAGTTAATAAGTTATGGTATTGATACCATCATTAATTTCAATGGGGCCAGTATAAATAAAGCTTAGTATACTCGTCTTTATTTCTTGAATTAATTAGTAGAAACAAACTCTCACCCATGTCAATTTCATGAACACATATTTTATTAACAAGATAAAATTTTATTGTCCTTTTCCTTCCCTTACATGCTGCTTGATGTCTCTAACCTTCTTGGTTAGATCATAAAAAATAAATAGTTTTAATAAAAGTATTTTTTTATTTATTTAATTTAGTATGTTATAGTTCGGTACATATTTCAATAAAGTGCTACAAAATAACCAATATGAATGATCAAGTAAAATATAACATTGTAGAAAAAAAACTAGTTGAAGGTGTTATTCCCAACACCCTTTGAAATCAATAGAATAATATCTTAGCATATCCCATAATATTTTAATTACTATCTCAGAATGAAAATCTATCTCAGTATGATATGTAGTTTAGATTCTCATCATTATTTCTATAGTATGATAAATACTTTACCAATACAGATTTTAATTGTTTATGTCCTGATTATATAAAATTAATAGTTGTACTCTGTAAAACTAAACCATGTCATTAATTTATATTCTAGAAATATTATTTGGAGATAAAACCTCCATAATATAAAAAAGTGGATAATTTGTTTGAAGGTTCACTAAAAACCATAATTAAATCATCATCAAAGATAAGATAAACTATAAATGGTATAAGTACCTTTCATCGTATGTCCGAAAAGTGAAACTCAATTCCTCCTCATATAAATTTTTCACTGAATCATAAAAAACCAATTGTGTGTATTGCCATATTTTTCTATTAAAATATCCTTAATATTGATAAAATACAATCACATAAAACCTCAAAAGTGGTTTCTATGATTTAAAACACATAATGAACATTAAAATCAAATTCCCATGATGGTATCCATAAATTATATGTTAATATTATATAGAGATATACACAATACCAAAAATTTATTCGCCTTTTATTACTTATATAATATCTTATATATTGAAAAAATAATTCCATTGGAAGAATGGGTTTATCCTTTTACAGATAAAATATCAAATATGATTTCATTATTCCAGAATCCATGTAGTGGGATATACTCAAAATAAATTTCACTAAAGGATGGGAAATATAATTTTTATTAGGAACATTAATACAAAACCAAACAAAAAATTCTCTAATAACAAGGGGAGGTTAATTTTACCATAATTATCATCATTCATATCATACATTGTGATTTCATATGTTTTCCATTTTTTCATTTTTTTAAGAGTTTGTTTTGACTTATTTTCTTCATTATCCCTGATATTGGGGAATTGATTTGAATAATTCACAAACTCATTGAACATAAAACACTATAGTTTGGGTGGTACATTTTTATGATCTCTATCTCTATTCATTTTAATTATTGGACTCTTCATATCACCTATACATTATTTTTCTTGATTTCAATGGTACCGATATACGTAACACCTTTTTTCATTCATACATTCACCATTGTGCTTCTTCCCACATTTCAGGAATGTAGTGGACTGGTATTTCATTGAACCATGCAATTTATTTATATTTTCAGAAGTATGAATCATCATATTCTTACATAAAATAAGGGAATTTCCTGAGTCTTCAATTTCCACTTCTACCATTGGTGAACCAAAAATTACTTTTTCATAGCTACTAAAGTATCTTATATAAAATGTCTTTTGAAGACATGGTCATATAAAACCAATGAATCGATCAATATTACTCTTTAGATAGATGATTAAAATAGAGGAATACTATCAATTTATTTTAAAATTTTCATCATAGGTACTGATATTTTTACCGTTCTTTTGTTTGACGTTGAGAAATTACTTATAAATCATTTTTTATAGACTCCCGTGGAATAATGTATTGAAAAAAAAAATCTTAAATACATCCCATTCCATGGCTTCAATTATCTCCCATTGAATAATTTTCTAAATAATATTACACTATTTATCTACATCTCATTTCATTTTATTGGTAACCAAAATGTATTTCTCTTGCTTGGAACACTGAAAAATGGAAAAAATCATTTCAGTGGTACTGTTAAGTGGGTGGGTGGTTCCTCATGATGGAAAAATGTACAATTTCTCACCTTTTACCATTTCGATTTCTAGTATGATTCATAGACAATAAATGGTGTGTGAGAATAAAAGTAATTTTTTTCATTATATCTCCCACAACCGTTTTTTTCTCAGGAGGAAAAAATTACATTGTCTTCATTAACATAGTTTATTTGTGTTGAAGTTATTGACTAATACTTGAAATCATTGTTTAAGGAAAAATAACCACATTAAAAAACCACATAATAATCAAAAAATATTTTATAGGATGTATAATTTATTATCCTTATTCAAAAACTGTGACACTTTAAACTTATTTTAGTTCATTATTGGATATTCTTCAAGTCCATCATGAGGCATCACAAAGAGGTTGTTAATTTCCAAAGCATATCCCCTATGATTTTCAAACTAAGTGTATTAGAAGGCCCATTTTTTCACCATGTGATTATTGAATTTATCTTATTGTTTTGTTCTAATACTTATGACCCCGATGTCCCTCTATACCAGAGCCACACCCACTTGTAGTATCCGGACATAGATTTAATTTCATCGTAAAAACATTCTTTATCCTTTAATAAATTTCCATTACAATCTTTTATACATTGTCTCATCATTATAAATATCCTTTATTATATCCCTATACATATTGTCAGAAATATCCCCATGGGTCTCATGAAATTTTTCATATCCTAGATCCCTATGGTTATCTAAAAATTTATCTAATACAACAATATAAATCAAAAAATATCATGTATAAATATTACCTATAAAAATATGAGTATTCATTACATTTCCAAATGATCCATTATATAATCATTTAGGTCTAGTTCCTTTGGAAACATGGAAAAATATATTTTTTATTCATAAGTGAGATAATTCATATCCCACTATGCTCAACATAACTAGACCTATTCTATGACATATCAAAAATAATATCATTAAACATAAACACAGAATGGGAAATATAAGAAAGGGTTTTATCATATTGTTATTAATGGTAAAAAGGGAGATATAAACATATGATGAGTATAAGGGTATGAGAACAAGATAATAACATTAAAAAAAATTACCCTACATATCATATATCATAAACTTAAGTCATACCATAAATCATGGGAGTTCATAAGTAAAGAATCATAATGGATTCAAATAACATTAAAACTGAGTAAATAACATCAACATAAAGAATATATTTATCAAATATACAGAAAAATATAAAATCTTATGTCATGGATACCCATTAAAAAAATAATAAATTTTGAGGAATTGGATAACCATTAGTGTATCTCCTTCAATATTGGTATAAACTCATGTTCAACCTCTTTTGGGCATGTTAAAACATCCCATATTAACTATTTTGGGCTTAGGATAAACTCTCGTGTACCCTCTATGAACATATAACAATAATCATTAAAAATTTCATTGGATGGAGATATTGGTCCCTCCAATCACAAAATCCATACATTCGTGTGCCACAATATCATGAAGAATTTATCCTAACATATTTCATTGAAATTAAATGAGTTTCATAATCATATCATCATAATAATCATAAATATTCTAGTAAAATAATAAGGATGGTAAATTTGGATCATAACACAAGTAAGTCTTAAGTAGAATCAAATATTATCATCATAGATTTAACTTTTTTTTAAATATCGCTTGGAAACCTTCATGATGAAAATAAACATTTCATTTTAAAAGACACATTTTCAAAATTGATTGATAAAAAACATGTTGGAAATAACTTTCTATTAAAATTACCTTTGAAAATTTTAAAGGAAGATTCCATTAAGATAGTAGTCCTAACTGGGAATTTATATACATGACGTACACATTAAGACAAATATTACTTTCACATGAAATATATAAATATCATTGAATTATGTATATCCATGATATAACGTGTCAAAGATATAATATATTGACAACATAAATGATAAAGGATGTGAATGTGGCATGTTTATCACAAAAATAATAAGTTTTATGATTTTTCATTACCATATTTCTTGTATTTCCTTCTGCATGTTAGATCCTCTAGTATGATAAATATAATTTTATTATAAAACTATTTCAAAATAATAACTATATATAAATTGAAACACCCATAATTTTTATGAACTATTTTTTCGAATAAATTTAAATTATTGGGTGGATTGTGTTATAAACTACACAAATTTGTTCTTGATATATATGAAACACCATGATAAATTTGTGTTACATGAAACACTGAGCTTAGCTTGCGATACACACAACACAATGATTAAAAGAAACATGAAAAATGATTAAAATAATATTATCACCTACATAATGGAATTCTAGTTATGAAAAAGGATTAACTCAATTATGATAATATCTTTTATTCATTATTATCAAATAAATTCTTTGGTGACCAATTCATTAGAAAGGTAAGTAAGATCTATTTGAAAAAATGAAACCGTTTTGAAAAAATCAATTTTCTTAATTATAAAAGATTATTATATAAAAAATTAATCATAAAAAATTTTCTGAATTATGTTGATGTAATTTATATATGATATATTAAATCAGATATATATAATTCCCCTTTTGTGTTTTATAGGCAATATATAAGAATAAAATAAATTTTTCATATAAAAATATTCATTTTTCTAAAGGTTGTTTTACTGCCTTTTAATGGAACAGTCATTGTAGAAATAATTACTGACACATTGAAAATTTATATTTGAAAAAAAAGATACATAATCTTTTAAATAGGTATATTAAGATTACCTTTAGATGAGTTTTTAGTATTATGATCAGAATTTTCATTTTTTGATAAATAATGGAAATAACTGAGTTTTAAATTAATACTGCTTTTTTATTTTTATTTTATAATGAAATTTTTTATTTTAAATTAGATTTAGATTTCAATGAGTTAAATAAAATATATATTAATCACATTTAGGTTATTTTAAAAAAATTCATATTAAAATTGGATATTACAACATTCTAATTTTTTAAACATTTTCACTTTTAAAACATTCTTTATCATTATGTCCGTGGGATTAATTTTAAATTCAATTCATCCATTTATATGAGTTGAATTTGAAAAAATGGACTATATATTTGTAATCATCATAATTTATAATGTCTAATAAAGAAGAATTAATTTTTCCAAATTTATTAGTGAAAGGAGTAAAAATTTATTATTACAATTAATAGAAAACAAGTTAACTGAGGGACTAAACATTAGTCATAAGGGGAAGATGACATTGAAAAATGTAAAAACCCCATTGTATGGACATAATTAAAATATTATTACCATATGATATTATTTTATTATTTTTTGGGACACATTTCAATGAATGTGCCCATATAATATGTCATGTAAAGTAAATAGCCAAAAAATTTAAGTATCTCCTTTTAATTTCTAAAATGAATTAGAATAGGGAAAAAACAATATTGGTTCTGTAATAAAAATTATTTTGGAATAAAAATAAATTATTTTATCATAATAATATTTCTATATATTTTATATATATGACATAATAACATTTACTCATTATGAAATGAAAACACATGTATTATTTAGTTAATAATTTAATAAAATATATGATAAAAAACATTAAAGGTGAATTAAATAGAATTTATTTTTATGTTCCATTAATTTTGTAGATTAATATGGAATTATAAATATATTTAAACCAAATAAATTTTAATTCAATTATTTTCTTGATATATTTAAATCCTAGTTAAAGGAACATTTTTAAAATTGATAATAATTATAGTTTATAATAAATGTTATTTTATTAATCAACTTTAAATTACCAAATATAATATATTCTATGATGTTATTTGTAAATAATAATAAATATCATCTATGGTTAATTAATTTATCACATTTTATTTCATAACGACTATATTGAACCCTAAATTGTAAAAAACTATGTTAGCACAATTCAAGTTAAAGTGTTGTTTTTTGCGCGTTGTATGCACTTGTGTTAATGTTAACTTAAGAAAAACATGTTATCTAAGTAATTAATTAGATATTATATTTATAATGATTGAGAAAAATTTATATAATAAGTATCACTATAATTTGTTTTTTTAGTTATATATTACATACTATACAAATCTAGTTACCATAATGAAAATGCAAAATTTTAAAATAATGAAAGTTATGAGATAAGGAAACAAATGTTTAAAACATCTTTATAAATTTGAGTTGAATGTTTTTATATACCATATCATCCCTCCAAACCATTAACTATTATTTTTTCACAAATATAACTTTTCTTGACCACCCAATACTAAATACAACTATGTATATAAAATAATGACAATCCTCCTCAACTATAAAAGGGCACTAACTCTCCCCCATTATTGACACCTATATATCAGTTTGGATCAGAAAAGACCTGAAAAAATCACTCCACATATTATCTAAAATAATCCTATAATACTAAATTTTGGAATAAATCCATCCAAGTATTCTCTTTGGTGCGAACCAATAGGAGATACCTGAAGAAGAGGTAACTTTCATCAACGAACATTTTGGTTTTATTTAATCCAAAAACCCCTTAATATATTTTTTATTTAGATATTATGTAATAACACAATTAAATTAAATATAACATGATGTTTTTATATTAATTTTACAACCTACATTCACACAACCATCCATCAATTGAGTAATGAAATCATCATTCATGTGTACAATGGTGTACTATCTCACGAACCAATGTCATTTGTTTTACAAATACCACCTCTCTAGGATTCGAATAAATTTACAAATAATTTTTAAATATATAAAATATATGTTTTTTATTATGTATTTATTACTCTATAATAATTATGTGACACATATCTTCATGCTTTAAATTTTTTGGGAATATGATAATGTTGTTTGTATGTATAGTGGATTATCGCCTCATGAAGCGATACAATTCATTCATGAATTACATAAAATATATTAAGGATGATTTTAATAATAATATGTGATTAAAATTAAATACTAATTATAATTTAATGATAAAATATATATATATATATATATATATATATATATAATTTTATTTTCATTCAATCAATATAAAATGAAAATGGATGTTGTGTTCATGCGCATGTACGACCTACTGTCTCCATGAATGGTGTATTCCATTTCATGTACCTATATTTTATAGATTTTTTTAAATAAATATATAATTGATATATATGATATTGAAATCATTATTATAATAAAGTATATTAATAAATGATTATATAAATAAGATGACCATGAATAAAAAATTAAAATATGTGTGAAAAAAAAATATGTTTTTAAATGAACTATAACATTGACATGGAATTGTTAATGAATGGGTAACGTAAAGTCATAGGTAAATCATATATGGTATAATTTTTTTGAATATTATTTTTTATATATTTATATTAAACATATATTTATTATTCAATAGTTTTTAACAAGTATTAAGAGAGTTAAGACTTAAGGTAATGGATTTCCATCCAAATTTTATTTTTTTGTGAGACACATGCCATGATCACCAACTATTTCTTATATGTGGTGAGTATACTATACATTGATGTATTTTATGATTTTTATAATGAGAATTATTTGGATTTATAAAACCATTGGGAAATCTATCTTTTAAGGTGTTGTGGTTTCAAAATTACCAAAGGGGTAAGAGAAGTTTGCATCAATTTTCCTTTTTGAGTATAATGTTATATTACAAATCTATATTATTTTGTGAGATGAATAAAACACACCTTGAAATCTAATATAATTAATATTATTATTTTCCTAAAATTGTATGATTCATTTAATTTTATTGTTCTATGTTCATTTTTATTCAATGATACCAAATTGGAAAGAGGTATATGTTACAATCTCATCATTTATTAGATTTTTTATGATAATGATACCATTGATGGAATATTGTGATATATCTCTCATAAGATACAATGAATTTAGATCCAATAATTTTATTTATGATGTCTACAGGTACTAGAACCATTTTTACAATATTTATCACATAATATATTTATGAAAATTTTATTAACAGAATTCAACATTATATCCCTCATTGGTGGGAAAAAATATTTTCACCCAAGACAATGTTTTCTAAAAATGCATTCAAAAAATTTCTACAATTACCCTATAATTTTTAATGTAAATTTATACCTAATTTTCTTTTTTAAAATAATTTTTTAAAAGGAATCTTCTTTTCATTTTCTAATCTATTGACGTTTTACATATAATACATTGTGAAATAAATATTTCAATTTTATGTATTATTCATGTACGTAATTCTCTACAAAAATAAGTTGAATATTTTTGTATAATTATTAATGAATATTTTCAAAAATCAATGCTTTATTATATAATTTTTTAAATTTTTTATTTTAAATTTATTTTCAAATAATTTAATTCTGAAATTGATTTATATTTTAAAAAACCATTAAAATGTATTTCAAATAAAAATCTATAAGTCATCATTGTTATTTTCAATGAAAAAGGTTTCCAAAAAGATTTATGATTTAATTTTTTTCAAATAGGAAAGGATATTTTCTTGAGTGATTTTTATGTGATTTTTAAAGCAAACATATTAAGATATCGATGATTTTTTCAAAGATAAGTATTTTGAAAATGTTTTATTTCATAAAAATAGAAGTTTCATAGAAATTTTATTTAACTTAATTAATAATCCATGTAATCATTAAATATCCTTATCCATATATGAAATCATTATTTTGTATAGTTTATTATTTATTAGGAATTTGATCTGTGGACAAAATAATTAATTCATTAAATAGTTTATATTTAAGATGACAAGATTCTTATTAAACCCTATTCTCTTCCATGAGTAATACCATGATAAAATTATTACGAAACGTGATTCCATTCATGTAAAATTATTTGACAAAATTATTATGAAACTTATATAATTTTCATATACTATGATATTATGAAATTTTAGGGATATCCTTTTCATTTAATTTGGTATAATATGATGTTTAGAAACCCTATCTCTTTTTATCGGTCATGATATGATGAATGTTTTTTTACCTTGTGTGACATGTATATTCGATTTCATTATATGATAGGTGGGACCAATATCCATATCCAATGAATAGGGTAATGATTTATATATAATGAAAAATATATGGATGGAATGGTGATTAAACAATTTTCAGTAGCGATCTTTTTCCACTAATATTATCTTGGAAGTGAACCTTGACTACTAAGATGGACATGTGAGTGAAGCCTATCAACTAATATGGTCTTGGTAGTGAACCTTGACTACTATGATTGTATTTGGAGTAAACCATGAGTAATATTTTTGATTGGGGTGTAAACCCATTCCATTAATATATCCTTAGTAGTTATCCTTGACTACTATGTAAATAATATCATATGATTATGTGCCTTCCACACTTATATGAATTATTACTATGATATTATATTAAGTATTTTTCTATTTATTCCCTTATGATTCATGTATTATGATATGATAATTCTAATTTCATTACTCATGTGTATGATCATTGATACACAATTTATGATCACACAATTTTATTATCATGTACTCATACACTTATATTCATGTTATGTTTATGTGTTTCATGTTCTCACCCTTTCTTATTTTTCTTTTCCATATATAATGATTAAATATTTAACATAGGAATAGTAAATGGGACTATATATTCACAAAAAATTAATATATTTTACCAAGTTATAATATTGCGTTCCATGTTTCGAAGGATAGTAAATTATTATGGCCCTAGAGCATGTACAGTTATAATGTGCTGAATATTTATCAAAAATGATGTAATATCTATGTATGAGAAGAACTCTTTTATAAAATTAGTATCAATGGAATGGTTTTTAATACCCATAGAAAGTATAATGAGAAAACTTTATTGATATCTCTAAATATAATTATAAGGATATATATAGGGATTTCTCCTAGATAAATTCAGGGATGAGTGAATGTTTAAGAAAATATCCTCGAATTTTTATAATGGATTGAGATAGTGGTTTTCAAGAAGATACATACTTTTATAGATACTATAGGTGGATGTGGATCAGGAATAGATAGACCTAGGTGTAAAAACCCAGAAAAACATTTATTCATATAGACTCAATCAGGTAATAGTGCATGATAATGGGCCATACAACACACCTAGTTTAAATCTAAAGGGGTATATAATTTTTAAGTTCAGAAACACTCTACGAACCATCAAAAATGATTTAAATAGAATATGACTATGAATAACCTTGGATAAAATTTATATTTTATTGAATAAATTATAAGGTTTCATGTGTTTATTAATTATATGAATGATTTTTCATGATTATGTGGTCCCTGCTAGGATTAGTGTTCGCCACATTATGATTTTGGTTTTAGTAAAAAACTGGTGCATTATGGATACATTTTAACATTTAATCTATTTGACAATTAATTAACTTTGAGAAAATAGATTGGATGATGACTTTTGTAAAATATGTTTTGATTATGCTAAATCATCTATCACGATATATGATTAGCATTGTGAAAATTAGTGATATTTATAACACATCGATTAAGAGGATAAATGAATTTTATAAAACTTCAAATGGTAATGAAAATATAAGAAGAACAGTCAAATTTCTTCAGGTTTTGAAGGTGTGAAGAAAACTTAAAAAATATCTCAAATGAAGGGGAATATGTTATATCTATGGAAAAAGGTTCATGGAGTGAAATTTTTTTGATGAGTTCAAAATCATATCTGTGGAGAAAATTTCCATTGAAAAAATCAATTACCTATCCCTAGAATTTTATTCAAGTCAATGGATGTAATTATTCAATTAAAATCATTGAAGTTGAATGATTAAAGTGTTTGTGTAATTAGACTCAAGAATTAGGATTTTTGAAATATATAATAAATTTTTAGTATAAGTTTTTAATTAAGGATTCAAATAAATTTTTTGAATTTCTAGGATATACTCAAAATGTGTTTTAATGGAAATGTGACATATTAAATAAGGTAAGGTTCCCATTAATATGTTTATGATTGTAGGAAAATGGTGTTTTTATTTCACAAAGAGATGATTGTTTTGGAAAAATAAAATTGGATAGTATCGATGACTTGAGAGATAATAAATGTTTTTTTAAAAAAAGTGTTTTATACTGTCATCGGTAAATTTTAAGGAAATTTTAAAATTTTAGAACATATAGAATATTCTATGTTCTATATTAGAAATTAATAAGAATTTGTGTTTTCAATATCATTTAATGTAAATTTAGGTTATTTCCATGATTCAAGATAATATATGATGATGGTTTTCACATTATTGGTATATAACAATAAGGAGGTACATTATTTTCTATAGGGTAAATAAATTAAATATCATTTTGAGAAATTTAGGTGACAAACATTATAAATTTTTAGATTTTGATCATTCAGAAGGGTCAATGGTTTAATAACTTATGAATTGTTTTCGTAAATTAGAATGTTTTTTTGAGACAAATTTATTATTTTACCATTTAATGATTTATGAATATTTGATAACCTATGATAACCATTCTTGTTTGATGTTAAGAGAACATAGAATAAATGAATTATCATTCTACTTATTGATCTGATGATCTATTATTTCTTTAGGAGTGACATATTCACTATCATTTCATTGAGTAATAGATGAATTGTATATCAATCAAGACACAACAAAAGGGTGATATTGTTCTCATAGAAATTAATGAAGCAAAGTATGTATTTTTTCTCATGAAAATATTAAAACATTAGAAAAAGGATCTAGAAATAATATTATTTCATTTTGTCATTATATTTTATGATATCAATGACCTTTTTCATGCCTCTATGGTTTATGGATTTATGGAAATTAACCATCTATGGATCACCCACTTATGCTAATCAGAATTTTATATAACACTCCATCAATATTTGAGTGTTTTTATGTCTATGTATTCAGTTTTTAATAATGTTTTCTGTTGTGGAATCCTTATTGTGAGTTACATTAAAAACCATTATTTTTCTAACATTCTATTCATAAAGAAAGAACTTTTATTCATTTGGATGATGTGGGGTTTTCTGTGAAACATCTTGAGTATTATGAACTAAATATTATCTTCGATAGCATACATGATACGCTACATTGAGCTTAAATGAAAAACTAAATATTATAATTTAAATGTTACTATTCTAACCAAGCAGTTGGAATGGCAGGAATGAACAGTATTAACTGAATTATGAAACTATGGTTTACACATGTTTATATAATGATTCATTGGTTACTAAATTTATTAGAAATGGATAAAAAGACCAATTGAATATAAAGGATATGTTTTTATGAAAAACTATTAAAATAAAAATAAGTGTTTCTATAAAATAACTATATCACTTCTGTTAGATTATATTAATGAAAAATAAACTTAATATTATTTTTAAAATTCATTTTATACGTTTTCTATATAAGATATAATAACCAAATCAATTTTAATAATAAAATAAGTATCTTTCAAAAATGGCATTTTTACTACCTTTTGATTGAGAATGATTTTTAAATCTAAATTTTTACAATTTTATAAGTTCTATATGACAAAATAAACTTCTTATTTTAAATCAAGATATAAAAATTTATTCTGGATATTTTTTTCTGATAATATTTATTTTTTATTGAATAGTATAAAATACTACATTTAAACACAAAAATGCTTTTTCTTCTAATTTACTTATATAGTTATATTTTCCATTCAATTTTTTTTAAAGAATAATTAGATTATTATTTTATTATTTAATAAAATATATATAATTGGAATCAATTTTAAATTGAAAATAGATATAAAAAAATTTCAAATTTTTTAATGTTTCACTTCAAAAAACTGTTTTAAGTCTTATCTATTGAATTAATATTAAATAAAATATTTGAAATTGAATGAATTAAATTATATAAAATATATTCCATATTTCGAATTATATGGTCAAAATTATGTTTTATGTTCAATTTAATTTTTAGTTATAAAAAGGTTACCATGGTAACAGAATTATTTACCGCAGAAAAAGACAAACATTGACAAGGGTTAAAGCTAAAAGTTAAAAGATAAACATACCTAAAAAAATAACATTTAATGGTTGGTTGAGGTGTGGATAGAACCCAAAAATCCTATCAAATACTAATAACTAGATATATTCCGGGTATTTAATTCCATATTTATATGGTTAGCTTTTAATATAATATAATGAATAAACCCATCACTTGAACCCACCACACATCAAGTATATTTACCACCTCTCCACCACCCTATTTCGACACAAAAATCCTTGTAGCTCCTCAAATATTCAACCAAACCTCTCCTCCTCACAATCCCCATGTAAAAGTGATTATGGTCTCACCAAATTTCCAAATCCAAGGTGCTCAAGGTTCATTCAAGGAGGGATATTCAAGAGGCAATTTTCTCATTGTACCTCTCTTAATTTCTTTTATTTTTCTACTTTCTCCTCACCTACTACAAAAATAAATGAATGATTACTATATAATAATTTATATACTGTATTTTTATGTTTCTAGTGGAATAAATCATATAGATTTCATTTCTCACATCCTCTTATTCAAATAAACAATATTGTTTTCTATGTTTTTCATGTTAATAACCTTCGTGAATAATATTTATGTTCTTTTTTAATTCGCCTCTTTCAATGCTGGTCTTGAAAAAATTATTCTGGTAAAATAATATTTTAATATTTATATTATGACCTATTTAATATTCTGTATTTTCAATATTAAACATACATTCATGCTTTCCATATTTTTGTTTTACGATAAATTTATTTGGGGATATATGGACTACCACCATATCCAAATGACGTGAATCGTTCACATGTCACATGAAATGTATTGAATAATTCTTTAATAAACATATATAATAGAAATTACAATTTAATTATAATGAAATGGTATTATATTTGTATAATTATATATATATATATATATATATATCCTTTACTTTCACTCTTTCAATTTGATAGGAAAAATTGAAAATAGCATTCTTGCTTATGTATGACATACATTCTCCATGAACGTTGTGTTTGTTTATCTTAAAACATTATTATAAATACTTATATAATAAATTTAAAATATATTTATATCATGTTTTATATTTAATAGATGTTGTAATTATGGCCACATGGACAATTTACATAATAAACAAGTTTATTTTCAACTCAAGTACTGAATATCAACAAAGCGTCCAACATGAACTTAGATAATTATATAATTTTTATAACACGATAATAAGGGATGTAAAAGAAAAAATAGACTTGAAAAAGTATCTTAATCAATTATAAATTGATCAATGTTTATTATTTGGGAATATAAAGATTATACATGATGATTTGGACTCAAGTTAGGAGAAATCATAACTTTATCTCCATTCATTGGGTTAAACATCTATTTCAATGGTTATTTTATTCCAAAAATATGTGTGAATAAACCTAGATTGTTTTATTATTAATATCTAATTATATTGCGAGGTTGTATTTTTTTACACATAATTATGTTATTGATTTATTCTCACTATAATTATACAATCTATGTAATGTATTTTTCTAACTCAATTTCCATTCATTGGGTTATAGATATACTTTGTTGATTTTATTATGATAATATTTTTATGGAATTAATTTTTATTGTTTTATGTTTTTTTTACACTTATATTTGTGTAGATATAATTTTGTAACAAATAATCACCCCATTGATAAATTCTTACATCATTGATATGAACTTTTTAAAGATTTACTTCTCTCACTTTTACCTCTGTGAGATATATGAATTATTCACCACTAAATTATTTTGTGTGTTGTATATATAATGAAAATTGATATGATATATCATTAATATATTAATATTCATGTAATTAAATGTTTCATTTGATTATTATTACCTGTATTGGTCATATGATTTAATAGATTACAAGTGGTAAGAGAATTTCTTATCTCAATTTCAATTTCTTGGGTTAAATTTCTACTTATTGATCATGTTGTTAAACTCTTATTTGTGAAATAAATTTTCAGTATGTTATATTTTATTTATATATTTAATTTCATTAAAATTTTTTAAATGAATATTTTTATATGGAGTGTTTGACTTTTTGAAGAAAGGACAAAAGGAATGTTTTTTTAACGTATAAAGTGACAACAACTTCTTTGCCTCCGTAATCATTATTTCATATTTGGCTTCCTTTGTAAGATCTAACATTTTTTAGAAGGAAAATAAATAACATAAATTCATTCCATATATTTTTTAATTTATAATTATTTTGAAAAGGGATTGATTATGTCAATATCTTGAAATAATATCTTGTTATTTCAATGTGGAAATGTTATTTTTCATTTTTTCGTGATTTATGTTTTGTGATTATTTTTTGGTTCTTGTGAATTTCTTATGTATTTGGGTGGTTTTGTGATAAAACTAGGGATGGTAAGACCTTGATAGATCTCCAGTGAATTTTTTTACTTGATAGACTTAAACATTAATGTTTCTCTTAAGATACATAGAGAATATGTTGTGATGGGTATTCTATATGTATCTATAAAGGATACTCCCTTTGTAGCTATGAAAGCTAAAAGTTAGTATGATATGTATTCAACAAGTTGCATTTATTATTTATAATTTCAATCAATTTTTCTAAAATCTTATAATTTCATGAGTTATGTTAATGAGTTTATGTTTTATGGGTGAAAAGTATGATTTTGTGATAATGTTTCTTGAGTTTTAAATATACATGGACTAAAGGTTTCATTATTTATTTTATATCCATTATTGTTCTTTTTGATCGCATCCCATGTTTTTGAAAATTTTTCCACAAGGTATAAGGATGTGTAAGAGAAAGGAATAAGTCAAAATCAATGTTATGAAGATTTTTATCAAGGAAAATAATTCATGTTTTTTTTAAATGATTTAAATTATGAAAAAATGGATGGTATGTAGACATGTATCCCTTGTAATATATGAAATGTTACGTAATAGTTATGTACTAATTATCTAAAACTCAAAACCCAAAAATATTCTTAGTATGAATTCTTGATTTAAATAAATATTAGGTAACATTTATTGTTGGGTCCTTATACTATGAATAGAAATTTCATGTATAAAAACATCCATGGCCGAGAAAAATTTCAATGGGGGAATTAATTTTAAAGGGGGTATAATATAACACACTACGAATTTATGAATTATTATTTTTTGAATAAATTAAAATTCAATGAAATATTTTGTTTCATTATACAAAATTTTATTCTTGTTTTATATATGACACCAAGATTATCGTATGCTACACGTAACACCAATCATAGATTTTAGTAAAAGAAACATTGAGTTTAAATGAAACATCAAATATTATTAAAATATTACCACCATCCCACTTTTTGAATGGGAGGAGTTGAATGGATTATAAATTTTATGAAAATATAGTTTTTGGATTGTATATAATGAATTATTTGGAAAATAAATAATTAAGAATGGTAGCAAGAGCTAGTAGAAAATAATGAAATTACATTTCTAATGAACAATATTTCTATGAATAAACATGTTTTATCTCAAAAAATTAAACAAAGACCTTTTGATTAATGGTTTTAATTTAATTAATATATTATATATTCAGTAATCGTTTTGCATTTTTATGTGTTTTATCATAAATATTTATGAATAAATCCATCCATTCACATAAAAGATGTATTTTTTTATAAAAGACGGTTTCACACCTTTTAAAGATGCAATTATATTAAAACTATTTTTTGAAACTTATATAAATTTTATTTTTAAATATAAAATTAATTTATTGAAAAAAGAGTTCCATATTATCATCAGATGAATTTTTAGAATCCTTCTAAGAAGTCTTAGTTTTTTATAAATACTTATAAATACTGAGTTTGAATTTAAAACGTCCACTTAATTTAATTAATTTATAATGTTGAATAAATTATCATTCAGTTAAATTTTATAATTTAAATAAATATATATATATATATATTATTCTAGTTCATTCTATTTGAACCAATTTTATAAATAATTTCTATATAAAAAAATTATAAATGTTTGAGAATTTTTAATTTCAATACCTACTTCCTCATCTATAAGATTAAATTCATGTTACATTATTCCTCTATTTTTAGATTAATTAATAAAAATGGACTATATACTCCAGATCAAAATAATATTTAATGTATAATTGGTTCAAATTATCATTTTTAAAAATTTCATTTGTGAAAAATCATAAAATAAATTAAAACGATTAATAGTTAAATGAGTTTACCAAGGGACTAAACATTAATCATAATGATCCAAATGATGTTGAAACTTTTACAACACCAATTTTATGGATATAATTATAAATTTATGACCATTGGATATTACATTATGAGTTTTGGGACACATTTTCTAGAAAGTGACCCATATAATAAGTTTATTTAGAGAATAAAAAACAAAAATATGACTTTCATTATTTAATTTAATAATACCATTATAAAAGGAAAGAAATACATAAGTTCAATTATTACTATTAGTTTTTAAGATATGTGTGTGATTTTTATCATAATAATTTATCTTTAATTTTTAGAGATGACATAATTACATTAATTCTTTTGAAATTATAATGAATTGATTATTTAGTAAATAATTTTTAAAAATAAATTATTCAAAAAATATGATAAGTGAAGTAAATATGTTGATTGTTTTGATTATATATTTTTTAGATTAATATATCATTTCACACTTATTTAATCTAAATATATTTTAATTCCATTATTTTTATGACATTTGTTAATTCAATTTAAATTAATAATGTAAGAATTCACATTAATGCCTCTTTATATAAAATCAATTTTAGATAATTAATTTGAAATAAAAAAAATACAATATTCATTCAAGTTATTTATAAATATTAATGAGTAAAATATATAGTTCATTCATGGACCATTTTTTCTTTTAAAATGATTATATTGACCCATAAATAGTAAAAAACTTTGTTAATGCATTTAGGGTTAATGTGATGTCTTTTGTATATGGTTTGTGATTTTGTTAATGATAATTTCCCACAAACATCATTTTTATGTATTGTTAATTATATATCATATTTATAATAATATGTTACAAATTATCTAATATATATCACTCTATGTTAGTCTTAATGTAACATCCGAGGTAAATAATGAATAAAACATTTTCATATTTATTAATATTTACGAATTAAATAGTAATTTTAATTAAAAGGGGTTGCTACGTTCGATAGCGTACTCGATACGCAACGATTAGTTTCTTTGAAAACTTACGTTGCACACTAGTAATATAATAATATTATTTAAAATGGTAGTTAACACATAGTCGTTGTATTGGCGGGAATGAATATAATTAACTAAAATATGATTATATATGTTTGTTAAATGTTTATACAATTATCTAATAAAGGATAAAGGCTTAAAATACGAAAAGAATTCAATTTTAGGCATATATACTCTAATTTTCACGAAAGGTCCACTTATCACCTTTTGACGGCGAACCATCATTAAATATAGTTTTGATAAATCTTATAAATTCTATTGGACCAAATATAACTCTTCTTTAGAATCGGGACATCAAAATTTACTTTGTGTAAATTTTTGGTATCTTTCCGATAAAGTTCATTTTTTTAATGAATAGTGTAAAATGTTGTATTTTAATTCAAAACTTGTTTTTAATCTAATTTATTTATATTATTAGATTATCATTTGAATTGTTTTTAAAGTGAAATTATAAAATATTTTTACCATTAAATCCAATAGTGGTCGTTGGAATTAATTTTACTTTGAAATCGGACTTCAACTAGTGTCAATCTTTTGATACTTATTGTTTCATAAAAACACGCTATTTGCTCTGACAGCCGGAATTGATTATTAAATTAATTACTGTGACTTATATGTTTTGAATTTTGTAAAATAGACTTTATTTTTTCATTCATAATATCAAATATATCTTAGGGTGATGTTTTGGTATTTTTCTGAAAAACTTCAATTTTTGATGAATAGTGAAATCATTAAGTGGTAGTTAAAGAAACTGATTTTTCGTTTAAATGAAATTTTGCCACCTTTTTGTTTTGAATTTCAAAAATTCGACATACATGGTTTTCATTAATAAGTAAAATGTGGTTCAATGAGATTATAATAATTTTTTGGTGAATAGTAACTTATTAAGTTTTTAATCGCGATTAGTGGTAATTAGTGTAGTTTAAGGTAAAAATAATGCTTTAATAATATGAAATGACATAGACACATGTCCTAACCTTATTGGATGTGTCATGGTCGACCAAGGAAATCCATGGGTCAACTTGGGGACCTCATGGAGCCACTTTGGTTGGGAAATGACATAAATCACTTTTTATTTAATGTTAAAGTAAAAATGACACACAAATGAAATGTTTTAATAAAACAATTTTTACACGGGGTTATACAAGATAGATTTTTGACTATAAATATTCATTAGAAATATAAAAATATTTCCTACATAATACTATTTTTTTCATAATTTTTAGACATTAAATAAATTAAATTATTTATGCCATCATGATGATGCAGTGATGACCTCATTATTTAACGATTTAAATAAAATGGAAAGATAATGTAATATCTAGAACCTACACATGTCCAAAACCTATTGGATGAGTGGATTTAGAACCCTTATCACCTTATCCTAGAATTATATCAATGTGGGACCTTTTGAATCCGAAACTCATTTTAAAATAAAGTAACTTATCTTTACTTTCCAAGAGTGCCCCTCCTCTCCTCTTATAAAAGGCCCCCACCTCTACCTCCTTACCCACACTCTCAAAGACTTTGGCTCGGCCAAACCCTGCCCATTTTCTCTCTCCACTTCCCTATATTACTCCTTGAAGCCTCACTTTGGGAAGAAGTCTTCCCAAGGAAGCCTTTGAGCTCAAACCAAAGGGAGTTACCCGATTTTAAGGTAATGTCTTCACTTGAGTCCTTTTGTTTTATTTTGCTTCTCCAACCCCCTAAAATATTTTTATTTATTTCTTTTGTAACAGCTCCAGTATCTTCAATATACTAGGATGTTGTTATAATATGTATTCAAGCTACACTTACACACACCTGCATATAATGGTTAATGAACATACTATTTCCGTAGATGGTGAATTTATGCCCCCTGAAACGATGATTGTTCAACATTCATTTAACACCTTCAAAGGTGGCCATTAAGATGTAACAATATTTATATATGATATATAATATGTTTATGTTTTCCTTAAGCTTCTTTATTTTTTATTTTGGGCATACCTTTATGGTTTTCATTATGGTTAAATGTGATATCTTCATTTAAGGAAGTGCGGACCACCGCCCCCTCAAAGTGATTTGATTTGTCAAATACCATATGTGGGACGTATAAAGGATGGAACTATGATATTATATATGATATTATACTAGAATTATAATATACCTTTATATAATTATGATTCCATTCTATAAAATATGAAATAGAAATGAAAGTAGCGCTCATGCGTACGTACGGCTTACCGTCTCCATGAACGGTGCATTTCATTTCTTACCTCTAAATTATTATGTAATATTATAAATGCATTCATGTACTGGATATATATGACATATATGATATCTACATCATGAATACCATTATGGATATAATGGATACATGAACAACTTGTAATTATAAAGGGATTATTTTTGACTCAAGTACCAATGATCGTTAAAACAACCGTTATTAACTTAAATAATTACATAGTGTTCATTACATGGAAATAAGTGATATAAAAGGAATAATGAACTTGAAAAAGGTTCTTAAACAAGTAGAAATTAACTCAAGTTTATTATTCAGGAGATTAAAGAATGACCGAGTCAAGTCAGACCCGAGGTATGGGACTTCGTCTCAATCTTTTTTCATTGATGCATATTTTGTTTTATACACAACCTACTTTTATACGGTGTATAAACCCCTTTGACTTTTATGTTTATCCAAAATGAATCTTTTTTATACGAAGCATTTTACAAAATGACAAAAGGGAATGTTTTTGTCATACGTATGCGGCGACAACGACTTCTCCGCCTTCGTGACCATTATTTGAGTTTCGGCTTCCTTTACAAGCCATACCTTCTTTTTAAAAGAAAAATAAATACCATGTTTTACATTTCTTTTATTTTGTTATTGAAAATTGTTTTCATAATGTTTTTATATCAATGTGTTGTATTGATATATTTTGATTTAAAGGTGGAAATGTTATGTTTCCTTTATGCATGTTTTATGTGATACGATTATGTTGAGGTTCTTGGGCATTATTATGAAGACGGGTGGTTCCGTGATAAACTAAGGGCGGGTGAGCCCGATATAGCTCTCCAATGCATTGAGTAACGCGAAGGAGTGAAACGTTAAGGTTTCTCCGAAGAGATTTAGGGAATATACTGTGATGGGTATTCCAAACGTAACCAAGAGGGTTACTCCCTATGTAAGAATGTTATGAATGCCTCGAGTTACCTTTATGTCTTATGATTTCTATGATTTATTCATGATTTAATGAGGTATGTTAAAGTGCTTATGTTTTATGGGTAAAGTATGATTTCATTCTTATGTATATATGTACCCTTATTTACCCTTATTTCATTTCCATGTTTTTATAACCCATACTGAGCTTTTTATGCTCATCCCAAGTTTTTTTGAAATGTTTTTCAGAGGTCAAGGGAAAGGTACATGATATGATGATAGTGTCAAGGAAGTGTCAAGAAAGAATCAATGTTTTATTTTAAATATGTTTCCATTGATGGGAATGAAGAATACTATCTTTATGTAACCACTTTGTTTATATGTGGAATGTAATGCAAGTTTTATGATCTAATTCTCTAAAACTCTAAACCCGAAAAGATCCTCAATGTGTAATCTTGTAATAACTCAAGATTAAGTAAGGTTTAAGGCTGGGGCCTTATAGTTGGTATCAGAGGTCGGTTTAGAAAACTTTAGGGATTAGGAGTTCTTATGAGACACATGATTAGTCCATATATCTATTATTTCAGTTAAATCCTTGTTTTATAACTTTTTTTTCAGGTCAAGTAAAGTCAGTTACGAATGGAAGGAGAAGGATCTCAAACGACATTCCTATCTCTTCATGATGACATGCTTGCAATAATTATTGCAAAGTCATCTTCGGATGATTGTGAAACTTTTTCTAGCGTACAACTCACTTGAAAGCAGTTGTTTGAGATATCAAACACCTCCACTATACCATGTTATCATCGTGGATCATGGTTTGTTTTTAGACAAATACTATTTTCACAATATTCTCATATTTTCAAGAAAGGTAAATATTATCAAGGTATTTTAAAATATTTTACCTTATCACAAGAATTTGAAGCATATTATGATTTTAGAAATAGTGCTGAGGAAGGAGACCCTTGCGCAACCTATTTATATTTGATTTTAAAATATAGTCTCACATCACATACTTATGGTATTTTAAAAGTACCAATAATAGAAAGTTTCAACTCAATTTTGGTCCGACTATTTTATAGAAATCAGGTTTTATCAGATGTTTTGGAATTATATGTCATACATGATTATTTTCCAAAACTGTTTTTCTGTGAAAACCCATATGACCCATGTTGTACAAGGTGTATTTGGATGGAGGAAGCAAATGATTTTGAAGGATCTCTAAATCATTATTGTAATGCATGGGACTTCTACCTACGTGAACAAGATGACGATGAAACCGAGTGGACACCATGATCAAGGTATGCTATTATGAGTTTGTGTAAGAAACCTAGAAAGAGTTGAAAGTCAACATGATAAGTAAGTATATTTCCTTAATATCAAAAATAAATTTCCTCAATGAAAAGTAACTTAAAATAAAAATGTTGTCTACTAACTTTTCCTACTGGGGAATCAAATACCGTTTAACCCATCACAAGTTTGTGATTTTCTTGGGGTTAACTTTCTCCTAAACATGTTTTCTATCACTCTCCCTCGGAACATGACCCTTGGTTTTATCCTCCATGTCAATGTTTTCTTACATGTAATCCTAGTATGGGTTAACTCGGGTGACCTATATACTCCCCTTTCTTTCCTTCAAAATGATAGTTTAATTTACCCCTTTTCTGATGTGGGGCTTTCAATGAAGTTTCCAAGCCCAATTTTAAAATTGCGAGGACGCAATTCCCAAAAGGGGGGAAGGATGTAACATCCCAGGTAAATAATGAATAAAAAATTTTCATGTTTATTAATATTTACGAATTAAATATTAATTTTAATTAAAAGGGGTTTCTACGTTCGATATCGTACTCGATACGCAACGATTAGTTTCTTTGAAAACTTACGTTGCACACTAGTAATATAATAATATTATTTTAAATGGTAGTTAACACATAGTCGTTGTATTGGCGGGAATGAATATAAATAACTAAAATATGATTATATATGTTTGTTAAATGTTTATACATTTATCTAATAAAGTATAATGGCTTAAAATACGAAAAGAATTTAATTTTAGGCTTATATACACTAATTTTCACGAAAGGTCCACTTATCACCTTTTGACAGAGAACCATCATTAAATATAGTTTTTATCGATCTTATAAATTCTATTGGACCAAATATAACTCTTCTTTAGAATCGGGACATCGAAATTTACTTTGTGTAAATTTTTGGTATCTTTCCAATAAAGTTTATTTTTTTAATGAATAGTGTAAAATGTTGTATTTTAATTCAAAACCTGTTTTTAATCTAATTTATTTATATGATTATATTATCATTTTAATTGGTTTTAAAGTGAAATTAGAAAATATTTTTGCCATTAAATCCAATAGTGGTCGTTGGAATTAATTTCACTTTGAAATCGGACTTAAACTAGTGTCAATCTTTTGATACTTATTGTTTCATAAAAACACGCTATTTGCTCTGACAGCGGGAATTAATTATTAAATTAATTAATGTGAATTATATGTTTTGAATTTTGTAAAATAGACTTAATTTTTGAATTCAGAATATCAAATATAGCTTAGGGTGAAGTTTTGTTATTTTTCTGAAAAACTTCAATTTTTGATGAATAGTGAAATCACTAAGTGGTAGTTAAAGAAACTGATTTTTCATTTAAATGAAATTTTGCCACCTTTGTGTTTCGAATTTCAAAAATCCGACATAACAGGTTGTCATTAAGAAGTAAAATGTGGTTCAATGAGATTATAATAATTTTTTGGTGAATAGCAACTTATTAAGTTTTTAATCGCGATTAGTGGTAATTAAGGTAGTTTAAGGTAAAAATAATGCTTTAGTAATATGAAATGACCTATACACATGTCCTAAAATTATTGGATGTGTTATGTCCGACCACGAAAAGCCATGGGTCAACTTGGGGACCCCATGGAGCCACTTTTGTTTGGAAATGACATAAATAACTTTTTATTTAATGTTAAAGTAAAAATGACACACACATGAAATGTTTTACTAAAACAATTTTTACATGGGGTTATACAAGTCAGATTTGTGACTATAAATATTCATTAGAAATATAAAATTATTTCATACATCATAGTAGTTTTTTCATAATTTTTAGACATTAAATAAATTAAATTATTTATGACATCATGATGATGTAGCGATGACCTCATTATTTAACGATTTAAATAAAATGGAAAGATAATGTAATATCTAAGACCTACACATGTCCAAAACCTATTGGATGAGTGGATTTCGAACCCTTATCACATTAACCTCGAAATATATCAATGTGGGACCTTTTGAATCCGAAACTCATTTTAAAATAATGTAACTTATCTTTACTTTCCAAGAATTCCCCTCCTCTCATCTTATAAAAGGCCCCCACCTCTACCTCCTTACCCACACTCTCAAAGACTTTGGCTTGGCCAACCCCTGCCCATTTTGTCTCTCCCCTTCCCTATATTACTCCTTGAAGCCTCAATTTGGGCAGAAGTCTTCCCAAGTAAGCCTTTGAGCTCAAACCAAATGGAGTTACCCGATTTTAAGGTAATGTCTTCACTTGAGTCCTTTTATTTTATTTTGCTTCTCCAACCCCCTAAACTCTTTTTATTTATTTCTTTTGTAACAACTCCAGTATCTTCAATATACTAGGATGTTGTTATAAGAAGTATTCTAGCTACACTTACACACACCTACATCTAATGGTTAATGAACATACTGTTTCCATGGATGGTGAATTTATGCCTCCCGAAATGATGATTGTTCAACATTCCATTAACACCTTCAAAGGTGGCCATTAAGATGTCAATATATTTATATATGATATATAATATGTTTATGTTTTCCTTAATCTTATGTATTTTTCATTTTGGGCATACCTTTATGGTTTCCATTATGGGTAAACGCGATATCTTCATTTAAGGAAGTGCGGACTACCGCCCCCTCAAAGTGATTTGATTCATTAAATACCATATGTGGGATGTATAAATGATGGAACTATGATATTATATATGATATTATACTGGAATTATAATATAACTTTATATCATTATGATTCCATTCTATAAAATACGAAATAGAAATGAAAGTAGCGTTCATGCGTACGTACGGCTTACCGTCTCCATGAACGGTGCATTTCATTTCTTACCTCTAAATGATTATGTAATATTATAAATGCATGCATGTACTGGATATATATGACATATATTATATCTACATCATGAATACCATTCTGGATATAATGGATACATGAACAACTTGTAATTATAAAAGGGTTATTTTCTACTCAAGTACTGATGATCGTTAAAACGACCGTTATTAACTTAAATAATTACATTGTGTTAATGACATGGAAATAAGTGATATAAAAGGAATAATGAACTTGAAAAAGGTTCTTAAACAAGTATAAATTAACTCAAGTTTATTATTCAGGAGATTAAAGAACGATCAAGTCAAGTCGGACCTGAGGTATGGGACTTCGTCTCAATCTCCTTTCATTGAGGCATATTTTGTTTTATACACAACCTACTTTTATACGGCGTATAAACCCCTTTGACTTTTACATTTATCCAAAAGGAATCTTTTTTATACGAAGCGTTTTACAAAATGACAAAAGGGAATGTTTTTGTCATACGTATGCGGCGACAACGACATCTCCGCCGTCGTGACCATTATTTGAGTTTCGTCTTCCTCTACAAGCCATACCTTCTTTTTAAAAGAAAAATAAATACCATGTTTTACATTTATTTTATTTTGTTATTGAAAATGGTTTTCATAATGTTTTTATATCAATGTTTTGTATTGATATCTTGTGATTGAAAGGTGGAAATGTTATGTTTCCTTTATGCATGTTTTATGTGATACGATTATGTTGAGGTTCTTGGGCACTATTATGAAGACGGGTGGTTCCGTGATAAACTATGGGCGGGTGAGCCTGATATAGATCTCCAATGGATTGGGTAACGCGAAGGAGTGAAACTTTAAGGTTTCACCAAATAGATTTAGGGAATATACTATGATGGGTATTCCAAACGTAACCAAGAGGGTTACTCCCTACGTAAGAATGTTATGAATGCCTCAAGTTACCTTTATGTCTTATGATTTCTATGATTTATTCATGATTTGATGAGGTATGTTAATGTGATTATGTTTTATGGGTAAAGTATGATTTCATTCTTATGTATATATGTACCCTTATTTACCCTTATTTCCTTTCCATGTTTTTATAACCCATACTGAGCTTTTTATGCTCATCCCAAGTTTTTTTGAAATGTTTTTCATAGGTCAAGGTAAAGGTACATGATATGATGATAGTGTCAAGTAAGTGTCAATAAAGAATCCATGTTTTATTTTATATATGTTTCCATTGATGGGAATGAAGAATACTATCTTTATGTAACCACTTTGTTTATATGTGGAATGTAATGAAAGTTTTATGATCTAATTCTCTAAAACTCTAAACCCAAAAAGATCCTCATTGTGTAATCTTGTAATAACTCAAGATTAAGTAAGGTTTAAGGCTGGGGCCTTATACTTAATTAATAAATTACTTTGGTTTGATATCTAGTTACCATGATGAAAAACAAAAATGGTAAAATAAAGAAACCTAAGATTTATGGAACCAAATTATTGAAAAATGTTTATAAATTTATTTTAGTTGACCATATCAACCCTCTAAAACCTAAATTATTATTTTAAGAAGCTTTAGGTAATTATGAATTCCCACAAGTAAATACTTTGGAGTATTAATAGAATGCCACTCCTCCTCAACTATCAGAGGGAACTCACTATCGCACATTATACACACCTCTAAATCCATTTGTCATGGCCAATAACTACAAAAATCACTTATTATATTCCATACCATAAAAATATATCCCTCTATTTGAACATAAATCCATCCAGGTATGTTCTTTGGTAAAAACCAAAAGAATATACCTGAAAAAGATGTAACATTTATCAGCAAACATTTTTGTTTTATTTCATCTTCACAGTCCTTAATTTATTTTTATATAATGATTTTATAATAAATTTAGTATAATAAATATAGATATATTTTTAAAATTAATTTTATGACCTACAACAAAACATGCTTCCATAAAAAGGGTTATGATATCATCAATCTGGATTACAGTTGACAATTATCTTGTGAACTGATATCATTTGTTATTATGTTACAACCTTTCATGGGTAGAAATAATGATGGAAATACTATATATATAGTATGATATTTATTATTTACTTATGTTTCATTAATTTTTATATAACACATAACATAATGATTAATTTTTAGTGGGAATATGATTACTTTGTCTGTGTGTACGGAAGACTACCGCCTTGCGAAGAGATGTGATCTAATCATGCTTAAAATAGAATTTGTTAATGATTGTTTAAATAATCATATATAATATATATTAAATAATAATTATACTTTTATTAATATATCTATATATAATGAATTTACTTTTCTTTTTTACATCTGATAATAAAATTGAGATAATGGTCCAGCATATATGACCTACCTTCCCCATGAATGTTGTATACCATTCCATATATCAATATTTTATATATTATTATAAATAAATATATAATGAATATATATCATATTTATAATTATATAGACTATTAAATCATGATATTCATAATAGGATCATGAATATTAAGTTAAAACATGAATGAAAAACAAATCTTTTATTACCAGTAAAATAATTTTAACATGGAATTATTAATAAATGGGTAATATAAAGTCAATAGTAAATAATAAATTGTATTATATATATGAATAGGGTTTTTTTATAGATTTATAATATTCCATATATTTATTATACAAGTGTTGTGAATAAGTATGATGAGATTCAACCCTTTGGGTAAGGTATTTCTGTCCGATATGTATTTTAGGTCAGACAAAAGCCATACCCCCCACATAATTATTGTATATGGTTTTTATAATAATGAAGTAATTATTTTATGATTAATCTTCTAAGAATAATTATGATTTACAAATAGACTTTATTAACTATTTTTAAATGGGATATAGTTTCAAATTTACCAAAGTGGTTGGATAATTTCATCGATATTTTCCTTCTTGGAGACGTGTGTTATGTTTCACACCTTTATTATTTTCTAAGGTATATATAATTCCCCTTGAAATGTTTTATCATGAATCTCCTTATGTGAAATTTATTTTATGATTCATTTAGTATTATTATTTCATGTGGACAGGGATTAAAAGTTACCAAAGTTGAATGATTTTATTTTTATAATCTCATTTTTTATCGGTATTTTTCATGAATATGCTTACATTGATGAAATAGTTTGATCTATATCTCATGGATTATCATGAAATTTATTCCCCTATGGATTGTAATTATTTTTGATCAAAATGGATATGAGATGGAAAAAATACAAGAGGGGGTGAGTAGAATATTTTAAAAAATTCTATTAAAACCGTTAGGTATAGTTTTTAGTTCAATATAACTAAAACCATTAACAGAACCTCTTATAAAAGAAAACAATAGAAATGACTTAATATCAGTTCCATGATGTAATATGATACTAATGGTTATGAAACAATTGTATTTGGATTGAATGTAAATATTAGAGTAATACAAAATGTAAATAAATATACCATATAGAGTATATAAACAATAGTGAAATTATAATCAATAATTAAAACAATTATAAAAGAATACAAATAGGAAGAAGATATAAAATTATTCTATTTCTATTACATTAAGAAATGGAAAAGTAAAAGGTATTATAATTATTTTATCCCAAACAGTTGGATATCCTTTAACCTAGAATAATAGGTATGCCTCCCCAACATTGGTAATCCCTTGATTCGATGATCAGCATGTCCATCTTTCTATCCCTCGAAGAACGTGATTTTATAGGTAATCAACACCTATAAATTTCAAATTCTTGAAAGCCCTTGATACGATGATTGGTTGCACAACCATCCTATCCCTGGTATCCCTCAATCGTAATCACCTTATCGAACACTCAATGAAAAAAAACACTTATTGAAATACAAAAACTGGGAATAATCCATTCAAATTAAGTAATTTCAAGTATTTTTCACGAAGAAGAGAGAAGTCACATAGCCTCTCTCTAGAACATGGAAGAATATGAAGTTGATCAAAGTCCTATATTTGCTTCAAATGACATCTTATTTACAGGCCTCGGGATCCAACTGTATTATTCTCTCCAACAATCACATTTATCTGAAGAACTATGAGGGATTTGGACACCTACAATTGTAACAGTCATATTGGAATCGAAATCATGACATCATCTAGATTAGTTTATAAATAACTCCACAACTTTGTTTTGGTTAAAAAAGGAATATGAAAATGATAACATGAGTATGATTGATATAGAAAATGTGATTTGATGAATGAATAAAATCATGTATGTGATTAAAGTAAAACATGAGTATGTAATGTATTGATATGATGTAATGTGAGTACGATGCACAATGTTAGTATGATTAACATATTCAGCACGATAAAAAACTTTTGTACGATAGATAGAGTTAGTATGATAGATAGATTCATCTTGATTGATAGAGTCAGAATGATAGACAGATTCATTATGATAGACAGAGTCAGTATGGTAGATAAAGTCATTACGATATACAGAATCAGTACGATAGACAAAGTGATTATGATAAAAAGAGTCATTACGATAAAAATTGAAACCATATTCAAAGTAAGTTATTTAGTTGAAAAATTAGTATAAAGATTTGTGGGATTTCCAAAACAAAAAGACATAAAACTGAAAATAAGACTATTAACTTAACAATCCCCCTTTTGGAAAGCCCAAAAAACAAATTAAAATATAGAATGAAATATTTATCTCCCCCTGAGTCATACAAACTCTTATAAATATTAAATTGAATACAACTAACTCCACCATAATTATATACTTTCTTAATGATTGTATTCAAAGAATTTCCTTAATTTATATGTATTACAATTAAGTAAAACATTAACAATTTTTCCTCTTTGTGAATCTTTCTCCCCTTTTATAAAACATAATCCCCATTTTTGGTTTAAAAAAATAATGGGGTAGTTTAGTTTCCTAAAAAGGATAGAGAGAAACATAGAATGCAAAAAATGGAGATACAACTATGTGGTTCATTGAATTTAAAAAGTTATACAATATTAAAAAGTCATAAAATAAGGGAAAAAATAGAAAAAATAATTTTTTTTATTTCTTTATCTTTCTTGATCAACTCATGAAGAAAAACCTTCATCTTATTTATCTGTTTATTATCTTCTAAAATAGAAACACACTAGGATTTGAGAAGCTCTTGTTGGTCAGCAAAAAGATGATCCTGATTTTTCATAGTATCTTCTAAATTTCTGATCACTTATTCAAGAGTATCAATTCTGTCTTTCATATTCTTATTATCATTATTCAAAATTGTATTCTGTTTCATCAATAAAATTATTTCATCTTTTATAGATGAAACATTCTAAAAACTTGACTGGAAATTAGTCATCCTTTCTTAAAACTCTTGTACTGAAGGAATATCAGCACCATGGGTTTTATAAATCTGATTCAACCTCTCAATAATTTCCTTGTCGCGCTTATTAAAAGTAATGGAAAGATAAATTTAAATAATCCTTAAGTCTTCAATATATTCTACATATTTATTCAATGATATATCTATTTTTTATGAACATTTAGTCATCTTGTTTCAAACCTTATATTGAGGAGCAGAACTATCACTCAAAACATTTAGATTGGCCTCTCTTCCCATTAATCTCTTTCTGAGCTCTCTTACTGAACCAAATTTATTCCATTGATTCTCTGTAATGAAATAAATCTTTCCTTCTATTCTAGAATAATAATAAACAGTCTTCTCAATTCTTCTTAAACATGAACAATATAATTGCTTCTCTTCTAAGAAATTTTATGTTTTGAATCAGTATCATCATCCTATAATTCAAGTTAATTGGATCAAATAGAGTCTTCATTAGGATGTTTTATTTTTTTTCTTTATATTTTTCCTTTTGGTCCTTTTATTCTTCTTTTTCAACTCATTCTTCGTCAAAATTTTCACTAATGAAAATTAATTTCTTTTTATGAGAAATATTATCCCTTTCCTTTACTAGAGATGGAATTTTCTCTAAATGGGTTTCGAAGGATTTAACTGGTGCTTGATCGGAATGAGGTTTTGGTTGTTGTATTCATTCACTTTTTTTGAAGATAATATTTATCTCTACTCTTCTTAGAACTCTTAATATAATCCAAATGAAATTAATCTCTTTCTTCTTCACCTTTATATTGTGAAGCCGATCAAATAACTTCTTTTGATATTTGATACGCTTTTTCTTTCTTTGGAAAAGACTGTATGATTGGTTCTTGTTGAAATTCTTCCGGCAATTGGTTACTTTCTAACTCAATACTTTTTATGATTTTGGCAACATAAAAATATTGATATTTTATTTTTAAAAGAATTTTCTTCTTCTTCTTAGCCTGTAGAGTATCTTCTATTATTATCATCTAGTCTATAGCTTCTGCTAGATCAAGATCAAATTTAGGATCACCTTCTTTTCATTTTCCCTTCTCATTTCTCTACTAGGATAAAACCTCCTTACTAGATTTGGTTTTCTCCTTGGTATTTTCACTGATTTGAGGATCTGACTTCTGAGAAACTAAAACTATTGGAGTTGATTCTATTATAATAGGTGCCGATTTATTTGGTGTTGATTATTCTATATATTTGATGAAGAGTTTTTATTTTTCATCAAAACAAACATTCAATTTAATTATCATATTCTTACTTATCCGAGAATATTTCATATCTTTAAATTTTCCTTTCACTGGAATATTACAAAACATCAAGTTGTCATGAATGAACCTTTTTAGAATATATGGATACATGATAAGATGAGACTTGATTGCTTCAGACTTTAAATTCTTGATTGTTTTGAAAATTTGACCTATGAGATTTAACATTCTCATGTTTACTAGGCAATATAACATAAATATTTCAATAAACCTAACAGTTTTTCTTTCCCCTTTCCATGGAATTATAAACCCTTCCTTCTAAAGTAAAAAATAACTAGTTGTCTGTAGAGAGATTGGCTACTTTTCTTTTCTCCTCAATAATAAGAAACATTGACTTTTCATCTCCTTCCGTATTAAACATACCAATGTCCTTAGGTAGCTTATGAGATGGACAAAAGGAATCACCTTTAGTCAAAATATTGGGGAAATGTGCTGCTTGTTTTACTAACACAACAAACTTTCTGTCATACACAACGAATTTTAATCAACATATCCATGTCAAAAGACACCGTATTGTAAAATTGTCTAACCTATGCAACAAAAATAAGATCTTGAGATATGGGTTTCTTAACTTGAAGATGTTTCCAGACTTAGAATAAAATAATACTTTTGATTGTTGAGTCATAATTATCAAAGAAATCTTAAGAGACTAACTTTTATCTGAAGAAATCCCTTTTGAGAAAGTCTTTGAAGACATATCATCAGGAGTGTTGGTAGAAGACTGATACATAAAGATGATTGGGAAAATGAATGATCGTATTGAGTCTTACATAGGGGAGCAGATCTACGCTGAGAATTATAAATAACTGGTTTGGATTTGATAAAGGGGGTCCTCTATTTATCGGTGAATTTGGATGACCTTTGGTCTTCTACAGTTGATATTATAAGATAAAGAATCCAATAGTGGAGAATAAAAAAGGTGAGTTTTTTTTAAATAAAAAATATAAAAAATCGGAAACAATAACACAAAAGAAAATAAATAAAGAAAAAGAGATTGTACATGTCAGAGATTTCATGTAAGTTGTTGGTTTCATAGTATTATTAATGTAAGAACATAATACAATACAAAAAAGATCTAGTTGAAATAATGAAATGAAAATAAAATTAAACAAAAAACCAATGAAAAAGAACATGAATATGATCAGTTGTCAAACCTATGGGAAACTAAGTCAATACCATAATTTTTCAAGCCAATGGAAAAGAATGTTATTACCAATGGTTGTCAAGATGATGGAAAAAAAATTCATTACCATAAGTTGTCAAGCTGATGGAACAAAAATTCATTAGCATTGGTTATCAAGATGATGGAAAACAAATTCATTACCATATGTTTTCAAGCCGATGGAAAACAATTTCATTACCATTGGTTGTCAAGATGATAGAAAACAATTCCATTACCATTGGTTTTCAAGCTGATGGTTATGGTTTTTTATGCTGAAAGGTAGAAACTACAAATTAATAAAAAATAATCCGAATGAAATAAAATAACACAACTGATGAAAAATTTAAAAAAATAGAACTATTTTCTTAAATTATTAATGTATAATATGAAATAATGAATAGTATCACCAAAAATAATAGATAAAACAAAGAACAAAAGAGTATTGTTATCCCCTTAGGATAATGAGGGTTTTAATATAAGCAGAATTGTAAGAACAAAAAGTAGATTATGAATGATTATTTTAAGGTAATAATTCCCAGCCACTATTTAATACATTAAAATCTATCAGAAGGAAATGGTTTTGTGAAAATATCATAAAGTATTTATTAGATTCTAATAAACTGAAAAATAATATATTCTTTTTGTGTGTGGTCTCTAAGAATGTGATGCCTAATATCTATGTGTTTTTCACAAGAGTGATGTGCGGGGATTTTACATAAATAAATGGAAATTGTGTTATCACACAATATTTGAGTTTTAGTAAAACTCATACCATAGTCTTTTAGTGTATATTGCATCCACAACACTTGATCACAAAAACATCGCATTGCTACATATTCAACATCAGTAGTGGAGAGTGCAACTGAGTGTTGTTTTTTGCATAACCCATAATCTAAAGAATCTCCTAGAAAATGAAATGTTCTAGAAGTAAACATTCTATACACTCTAAATCCACTAATCCCTGCATTCAAAAAACTTTTTAATTAAAAATAATTTCCAGAACAATAAAAAGGCCTTAATCAAAAGTTCCTTTTAAATATTGGAAAATCCATTTCACAACTTTTAAATGGGATTGTTTTGGATTTTCATGATATCTAGAACATAAGATTACAGAAAACATTATTTGTAGACAACTATATATTAATAATAGTGGACTATCAATCATAACTCTAAATTTTGTTTGATCAACTGGTTGTCTAGTATCATCTTGATCAAGAATGTTTATGGTTCTAATGGGAGTATTAATACTTTTAGTATTGTCATATCCATACTTTTTTAGTATTTCATTGATATACTTATGCAGATATATATAAGTACCTTCTGGGTTTTGAGAAATTTGAAAAACAAGAAAGAATATTAGCTCACACATCATACTCATTTCAAACTCAAACTTTATTATATTTGTAAATGAATCTGTTAAAAACTTTTTGGTTGATCCAAAAATGATGTCATCAACATATGTTTTAATAATAATAATAATATTTATATTTTCTTTAAATATAAAATGTTTTGGGTCATATTTTTGTTTAATGTAATTATTCTGTAAGAAAAATCATGTTAATATATCATGCCAAGCTCTAGGGGATTGTTTAATTCTATAAAGGACCTTGGTAAGTTTGTAAACACATTCAGGATGTTTTGTATCTTTAAATCCATGGGGTTGGACTACATATAATTCCTCCTGATCATATACATTAAAAAAATCACACTTGACATTGATATGAAAGAGTTTGAAATTAAATAATTCTACAAAGGCTTATAGAATTATATTAGATTCGAGTCTTTCTACAGGAGCATACGTTTCTTCATAGTCTTTTCCTTCTTGTTGATTATAACCTTTAGCAACAAGTCTAGATTTATTTCTAACAATGATACCATTTTCATCATTTTTTTTTTGAAGACCCATTTTACTCCTACAACAGATGTATCCTTAGGTTTTTTTACCAAGGCCCAAACATTATTTCTTTTGAATTCATTTAGTTCATCTTACATGGACTTAATTCAACCATCATCACCTAAGGCCCCACTTGGAGTTTTATGTTAAAATATTGATAGAGAATAAATATGTTCTATTTCATTTCTTATGGAGTTTCTAGACATTACTAGTTGATTTACATCAGCAATGATTTTATCACTAGGATGAATCATAAGTAATAACTGATTTGTATTTTAAAAAACCTTCTAATCAACATAAGGTAGAAAGTCTTCAGGTGTAAATATCTTAGAAACAATATCATGAGTATTTAAAATGATTGAGTAATCTTCTATAGTTTGATAATCAGTTTTCGAAAAAACTGTAGATATCATGATTTTCCAAGGAAAACGATATTACCCAAACAAAAAATCTTTTCTTGAGCATTATATACAATGGTAACTTTTCCTCCTTTCATCTTGATAAATTTTTCAAAGAAGCTTCTATTTCCAGTCAAGTTCATGGAACATCCACTATCCATGAACCATGTATTGTTATTGTTTCTTGTTTTTTTTCCTGAAACACAAAAAAATTAATATTTTGGAATCCAAACCTATTTGGTTCTAGAAACATTAGAAAGAAAATTTTTTGGAATCCACATTTGTTTTGAAAAGTGAGATTTGTGGAAACCAAAAGATTGTGTTTTATTTAAAGAAATTATTTTCCCAATTTCAAGCACATTAACATTTAGTGCACAATGGAGCACCTTGGGGAACGAAATAGTTATTATTAAAAACCAGTTTTGAATGGTTATAACCAATTCCAGAACTATTTCTTAAAGGTTGAATTTGAGAATACATTTTATAAAACTCCTTCCTCCCAATAATAAATTTTGATAAAAGATTATTAATAGAAAAAATATCATATTTAAGTATGATGACTAAATTCTTATTCACATTTGTATCAGTTTTAGAATTGAGTTTTCCTTCCAAAATATTTTTTCTCAGAAATCATTTTATTAAATCTTGGTAAAGTGTGTTTTTTTTTTCAAAATTCATTTTGTCAAGGTTTTTGAAAAGTCTTTCAATCTAAAGAGTTTTAGAATAAAGATATTTATAAATATCTGATACTTCTCTTGTTAAAATATCAATCTTAGTATTATCTTTTTCATGGTTTCTAGAAATGTTATTATTTTTATTTTCTAAAACTTTTTCAAATCTGGAAACTTCCTCATAAGAAGGTAAAGAATTATCCTTCTCTAATGAGGATATTTCTTCATCAGAAGAATAATATTTATTAGGATAATTATTACTCAAAGACATATTAGTAAGATATTTATAACTATGTAACTTGTCTATTAAGTAGTGATAAGAAGTTTTGGGAAAAAGGCAAGTATTATTGTTATTTGAGGTATCACTATCAGAATAATATTCAGAAGAATCACCTCCACTAGAACTCAAGTTGTCATTCACTTTCAAGACACTATTTCCCTTGGAATTCCAATATTTCCTCTCACTCATATCATAATTTCGTTCCTTTTTATACTTCCTTTTTATCATAGTACAATTAGGACGGTTGTGTCCTGCCCTTTTACATTCATACCACGTGACTTCAAAATCCCTCTTATCCTTCTTACCTTTTGAGGTATTTTTATATCTATATTGGAAATACCTATTTCAAACATTTTTATTCAATATTCTAGAATTATTTTCAAGATCATTTTATTACTTCTCAGTGTCACTAGAATATGATACGACTTCAACCTTCCTCTTTCTGGATTTGGTTTTCACCGAAGATTGAGATTTGGTAGGATTTTATGTAGTTTTGAATGCTAATATACCATTATTCTTTTTCACATTATCTAAATATCTTTTATGTATTACTTTATATTCTAATAGAGTTCCAAAGAGATCATCAAGAGTGAGATTAGTTATCTTTCTAGATTCATCAACTACAGTCCTCATGGATTCCCATTAATTTGTCATAATATCTATGATCTTGTCAACAAAAAATTCATCTTCTAAATTATTACCTCCTATAGATTGAAGATTTTTGACTATTTTAATACATCTTTGTTGAACCTTAACTACTAGTTTTCTATAAAGAAAGTATAAATTTTCATAGTTAGTGATTAGCGATAACTCTTCTTGTTTAAACAACTTTTGAAGTACCAAAATGTAAAATCTTCAATTTCTTCCATTAACTATTTGCGACTTCAAATGAAGAGATTTTAATCTTAATGTTATCAGTCATAGAACACAAAAATGAAATTCATACCTTGTATTTTATCTGATATTCAACTTTTTCTTGGGTAGTAAAAGTTATAACTTCTTTATCGGGGATCTTATATTCTCCAATAAGCATAACAATGTTATCTACACTAGTGTTTATGAAAAAAGTATTCATTAAATCTCTACAATATCTAAAATAATTACCATAATAAATAGGTGGTATTTTAGGGTTAATATTATCAATTGAACCGATATTCATCATACCTACCATCTAAGAAAAACAAAATTATTTTTCCACAAATACATGTTAGTGTATTTAGAAAAAAATGTAAATAAAATATACAAAGTAGTGGAAAAGCTTACTCTCATACCAATTGTTGGATCAAAATGGATATGAGATGGCACAAATACAAGAGGGGTTGGGGTGAATTTTATATTTAAAAAATTTCTTAAAAACCCTTTAGGTAAGGTTTCAAGTATACAATAAATAAAACATTTCACAAACCCTCTTATAAAAGAAAAAAAATAGGACTTACTATCGGTTTGATGATGTAATATGATACCACAGGTTATGAAACAATTGTACTAATATTGAATACAAATATCAGAGTAATAAAAAAATCTAAATGATTCTACTAAATAGCGTATAGAATCAATACATAAATATACGCTATAATTAAAAAAATTACAAAAGAATACAAATAGAAATAACAAATAAAGGGATTTTGTTTCTATTACCTTAAGTAGTGGAAAAGTAAAAGGTAATAAAATTATTTTATCCCAAAGTATAGGTTATCTTTTGACATAGAGTAATAGATCTGTCACACCAACACTAGTATGCCCCTGTTATAAGGATCCACATGTCTGTCTCGCTATCTCTACAAGATCTCAATTTTAAAGGTAATCAACACCTCCTTATTTCAAATGCTTGAAAGCCCTCAATACGATGATCAGTTTCACAATCTACATATTCCTAGAATCTAATGATCATAATCACCTGATTGGACACAAAAATCAAAACAAAGAACATATTGAAATACAAAAACTAAGAATGAGACTTCATGTTTTGTAATTTCAAGGCATTTTCACGAAGCATAGAGAATTAACACAACCTCTATCAGGAACATGGAAGAATATAAAGTTGATCAAAGTCCTATATCTGCTTCAAATGACCTTCTATTTATAGGCCTCTGGTTCTAATGGTCATATTTTCTCTAATGATCATATTTGTCTAAAAAACTCAATGGGACTTGGACACATGGCATTGTAATGGACATACTGAAACAGAAAATATGACATCGATTTGATTAGTTTATAACTAACTCCATGACATGGTTTTGGTTAAAACAACAGGTATATGAAATTGATAACATGAGTATGATTGATATATAACATGTTCTTTGATGAATGAAGAAAATTATGTATGTGATAAAAGTAAAACAAGAGTATGAAATTTATTGATATGATGTAATGTGAGTATGATGAATATGTGAGTATGATTAACATAGTCAGTATGATTAACATAGTCAGTATGATAAATAATGTAAGTATGATAGATAGAGACTATATGATAGACTAAGTCATCATGATAGACATAATCATTATGATAGACTGGGTCATTACAATAGAAAGAGTTAGTACGATAGAAAAAGTCATTATGATGGACAGAGTTAGTACAATAGACAAAGTCATTATGATAGATAGAGTTAGTACGATATACATAGAAACCATATTCAAGGAATGTTCATTAATTGAGAAATTAGTATAAAGATATTTGGGATTTCCAAAAAAATAAAAAAATGTCAAAAGAATAATTTTGACTTAAAAATCTCCCCCTTTTTGGAATGCACAAAAAAAGTAAATATAGAAAGAAATACATATCTCCCCACGAGTTATACAAACACTTCTGATTATGAAATTTAATACATATAACTCCCCCTTAGGTATATACTTTCATAATAATTGTATTCGTAGATTTACCTTGATTTAGATGTATTACAATTGAGTAAAACATTAATATTTTTCCCTCTTTCTTAAATTTCTCCCATTTTATTAAACATTCACTCCCTTTTTGGTTTAAAAAAATGGGTTAGTTGAGTTTCCTGAAAAGGTAAGAGAGAATCACAAAATGCAAAAAATATAGATACAACCATATAGTTCGTTGAATTAAATTTCTACAATTTTCAAAAGAAAGACAAGAAGGAAAAAAAACAAAAAAAAATATTTTTTCACATCATTTCTCTTTCTCAATCATCTCATGGATGACATATTTCATCTTCATTGTCTCATTCTTATCTTATGAAACTGAAACACCATTGGATTTGAGAAGCTCTTGTTGGTCGGAAAAAAGGTGATCCTGGTTTTTAATAGTATCTTCTTGATTTCTGATCACTTCTTCAAGAGTATCAATCATGTCTTGCATAGTCTTATTATCTTGAGTCAACAAATTTTTGTTTCTTCAAAAAAAATTATTTCTTATTTGAAATATAAAAAATTTGAAAAATATGACTGTAAAGCATTCATCCTTTCTTTCTACACTTTTACTGAAGAAATATCATCACCTTGGGTTTTTGAAATATGTTTCACCCTATTAATAGTTTCATTGTAAAGATTATTAAAAGTAATGGAAATATCATTCTAAAGCCTCCTTATGTCTTCAATAGATTCGACATGTTCATTCACTGAGCCTTTTTTTGTTTGACCATTTAGTCATCTTTTTCAAGCCTTCTTATGTGAAATAGAAATATTAGTCAAATTTTTTAGATGTGCCTCTATTGTCATTACTCTCTTTCAAAACTCTCTTATTGACCCAAATATCTCCTTTTAATTCTATACAATGAAATCTATCATACCTTCTGTTATAGTAAATAGGGAATAGTCTTCTCAATTCTTCTTAAAACATGAACAATGTAATCACTTATCTTTAAAGAAATTGTATGTTCTAAATCATTATCATCATTGTATGATTCAATTTTATTTTACCATCACAATTCTTCATTGGGATATTTTTCATTTCATTTCACTTTTTTCCTTTTGTACCCTTTCTTTTTCTTCTTCAGCTCTTTCTTCTTATACTTTGTCACTGATGAAAATTACTTTGTCGATATGATAACTTTGAACCCCTTTATTAATGGGATATGGAATTTTCTCTGAATAGGATTCTAAGTATATATTTTTCGCATTATCTACATGAGGTTTTTATTGTTGTATTAATTATATTTGTTTTTAAAGGAACAATTCTTCTCTACTCGTCTTAGAACTCTGAAGATACTCCAAAATAAATCCATCTTCCTCTTCTTTACCATATTGTTGTGAAGCCAATCAAATAACTTTTTACACTCTTTGTTTCACCTTTTCTTTATCTGGAAAAGATTGTAAGATTGGTTCCTTTTGAAATTATTATGTCAGTTGGGAACTTTCTAACTCAACACTTTTTAGGTTTTTAGCAACATCAAAATCTTGAGCTTTTCTTTTCAAAAGCATTTCCTTCTTCTTCTCTCCCTGAAGAGTATCTTCTATTCTTGTCTTCTTGGCTAGAGCTTCTACTGGATCAAGACCAATTTTGGATCACCTTATTTTCTTTTTTCTTTCTCCTTTCACCACTTGGTTACAAACTCTTTACTATATTTGATTTTCTTCTTAGGATTTGCATTGATTTGAGGATCTTAATTCTGAGAAGCTACAACTATTGGAGCTGATTCTATTAGAAGTGGTGATAATTGATTTGGTGCAGATTCTTCCAATTATTTGATTAAGAGTTTGGCTTTTCATCAAAACAAAAATTCAATTTCATTATCATATACTTTCTTATCCAATAGTCTTTCTGCTCTTTCAATTCCCCTTTCACTAGAATATTACTAAACATAATGCTTTCAAGAATAAACATTGTCAGAATAGATAGATGAATGATAAGGTGATACTTGATTGCTCCATACTTCACATTATTTATGGTTTTAACAATGTAACCCATGATATTTACCTTTTTCATGTTTACTAGGTAATATATCATATTGATGTCAGAAAACTTAAGAGTATTTCTATCTCCTTTACATGGAATTATAAACCATTGAATCCAATAGAAAACAAACCGGTTCACTGCAGAGAGATGGGCTACTTTTTTTCTCCCCATTGATAAGAAATAATGTCTTTTTCAGCTCTTTACTTATTAAATATACCAACATCCTCAAGTATCTTATGATAGGGAAAAAATGAATGACATTCAGTTTGAACATTGAGGAAATGTTCTTCTTGTTCTACTGACATAGAAAACTTTATATCATACTTGGTGATGTTAATCATCAGATCCTTGTAAAAAGACACAATATTGTAGAAATTTTATAACCTCTCCAATAATAATCATATCTTGAGATATGGGTTTCACACCATAAAGACGTTACTATCCTTGGAATAAAATAATCCTTTTGATTGATGAGTCATAATTATTAAATAAATATCGAGAGACTAACCATTCTATGAGGAAATCCATTTATGATAATGTATTTGAAGACATATCATTTGGAGTGTTGGTCTAATACGTAGACATAAAGATGATTGGAAAAGGAAATGATTGTACCAATCCTTAAGTAGGGGAGCATAGCTTTACCAAGAATTCTGAAGAACCGGTGTGGGTTCGAGAAGAGGGTCGTCTATTTATAAGATAATTTAGATGACCATTGTTATTAAATTGTAGAGATTAAAAGATAAAAAAATCCAATGGTGGAGAATAAAAAAGTTGGTTTTGTTTTATAAAAATTAAAAAATGAAAACAATAACACAAAAGAAAAGAAATAAAAAAAAGATAAAGTACCTATCAGAGATTTCAGGTAAGTTGTTGGTTTAATATTATTATGAATGTAAGAACATTAACCAATATATAAAAAAATACATGAAATAATGATAATAAAAAAGAATCAAACATCAAACCAATTAAAAAGAAAGTGAATATGATCAGTTTTAAAACCAATGGAAGAAAAGTCAATACCATAATATATCTAGACGATGGATAAAAAATAATTACTAGTGGTTTTAAAGCCTATGGAAAACAATGTTATAACCATAGGTTGTCAAGCCCATGGAAAACAAATTCTTTACTATGGTTGTCAAGCCGATGTAAAACAAAGTCATTTCCATCAGTTGTCAGGCTAAAGGAAAACAATGTGATTACCATAGGTTGTGATACTGATGAAAAATAAATACATTACCATTTATTGCCAATCTAATGGAAAACAAAGTCCTTACCATCAGTTGTCAAGCCGATGGATTGTGTTTTTAATCTGAAAGGCATAAACTATAAATAAATAAAAAAGAATCTGAAAGACAAAAAATAAAACAACTAGTGAAACATATAAAGAAAATAGAACTATTTTATTAAATTATTAATTTATAATATGAAATAATAAATAGTAACCATAATAATAGTAGATAAAACATAGAAAAGAAGAGTAATGTTCTCCCCTAGGAAAAGGTGTGTTTTAATTTAAGGAGAGTTGAAAAAAAACGTAGATTGTGAATAATTATTTTAATGTAATCATTCCTAGATTCTATATAATAAATTCAAACTTATTGGAAGGTAAAGGTTTTTTTAAAATATTAGCATGTTGTTCTTGCATTCTGGTGAATTGTTAAATAATATCTCCTTTTTATGTGTGATCCATAAGAAACTGATGCCTAATATCTATGTGTTTTGAAGGAGAGTGATGTGAATGGTTTTTACATAATGAAATGGATCTTGTTTTATCACAGAAAATTTTAGTTTTAATAAAACTCATACTATAGACTATGAGTGTATGTTTCATCCACAATAGTTGAGCACAACAACTTCTAGCTGCTATATATTTAGCTTCAGTAGTGGAGAGTGAAACTGTGTGTTTTTTTCTGCATTTAAAAGAAATTAAAGAATTACTTTGAAAATGAAATGTTCAAGAAGTACTTTTTCTATCCTTTCTATAACAACTAAAGTCAGCATCCGAAAAAACTATTTAATTTAAAATCACTTCCAGAAGAATGATAAAGGCCTAAATCCAAAGTTTCTTTTAAATACCAGAAAATCATTTTTACAGATTTTAAATGAGATTATTTTGGATTTTATTGATATATAACATATAAACATAAATAAAACAATATTCCTAGACAAATTGATATTTTGTATAGAAGACTACCTACCATACCTTTAAATTTTTTTTGATCAACTGGTTGTCCAGTCCTATCAAGATCAAGAATGTTTAAGGTTCTAATGGGAGTACTAATACATTTAGTATTGTCATATCCATAATTTTTGAGTAAGTATTTCATATACTTATATTGAGATATATAATTACCTTCTGGTTTTTTAGAAATTTGAAAATCAAGAAAGAATGTTAACTCACTTATCATACTCATTTTAAACTCAGACTTCATTAGATTCTCAAATGAATCTGTTGAAGATTTTTGAGTTGATCCAAAAATGATGTCATATACATAAATTTGAACCATAGTAAGACTTTTATTTTATTTCATTATAAAAATATTTGGATCATATTTTCCTTTAATGTAATTATTCTGTAACAAACATCCTGTTAATCTATCATACCAAGCTCTAGGGGCTTGTTTAAGTCTATAAAGGGCCTTGGTATGTTTGTAAAAATATTGAGGATGTTTTGTATCTTCAAATCCATGGGGTTGGTGTATATAGACTTCCTCATGAACATATCCATTAAGGAAAGCACACTTTTCATCCATTTGAAAGAGTTTAAATTAATTAATACAACAAAGTATAATATAATTCTTTTAGATTCGAGTATTTCTACAAGAGTATAGGTTTCTTCATAGTCTAATCCTTCTTGTTTATTATATCCCTTAGCAACAAGTCTAGATTTCTTTTTTACAATGATACCATTTTCATCACGTTTTTTTTAATACCCATTTTACTCTAACAACAGATGTATACTTAGGTTTTTCAACCAAGGCCCATACTTTATTCCATTCGAATTCATTTAGTTCATCTTTCATTGCATTAATACAATCTTCATCACCAAAGTACCCCCATGGAGATTTAGGTTTAAATTTAGATTGAAAATAAATATTTTCTATTTCATTTCTTAAGGAGTAACTAGTCCTTACTGGTTGATTTACATCACTAATGATGTTATCACTGGGATAATTCCTAAGTAATAACTGATTTGTATTATGAAAAACCTTCTCATCAAAATAATGTAGAATGTATTTATGTGTAAATGTCTCTAGAAAAATTTCATGAGCATTTAAAATGTTTGAAGAATCTTCTATAGGTTGATAATCAGTTTTGAAAAACACTTCATAAGTAATATTTTGAGAATCTTCGAAAACAAAAGGATTTATTTCATCAAACATAACATTTATTGTTTCTTTAACAATAGAAGTGTTTTTTTTAAAACACTCTAAGCATTAGAAGTGGTGGAATAACCTAAAAATATTCCTTATTTATATTTTGGTGCAAACTTATATAAGTTAACTTTTGTATTTAAAATAAATACATTTCAACAAAATACATTAATTTATGAAAGTTTTAGTTTTTTGGCCAGTCCATAACTCATAAAGAGTTTTATAAAGAAAAATTTTAATTAGATCTTGATTTATAGTATAACAAGCAGTTCTTACATCTTCTACACTGAAATTTTTAGCAAATTTGATTATTCACTCATCCTGGTTCTTGTTATCTATTTGAGAATTCTATTTCTTCTTTAAACAATTCCATTTTACTAGGGTGTTCGTGGTGCAAACATATTTTGAGTAATACCTTTTTTACTAAAAAAAGTTTCGAAAACAGAATTAAAAAATTCTACACCACGATCACTTTGGATAGTTATCAATGGTAGGTTTTTATCATTTTTATCTTTAGTAAAAAATGTAATAATGGAACAAAAGGCTCTTGATTTTTTAGTGAGAAAATATACCCATGTAAAGCTATTATAATCATCTTCGAAGGAAAATACATAGTAATTTCTTCCATTACTTCAATTTTGTGTTGGGACAAAAAGATTCATATGTACTAACTTTAATGCATCAATGTTGCGACATTATTGATTTATTTAAATCTTGAATTATATTGTTCTCCATATTCAAAAGGGTTATGAACATTATAATAATCAAACCTAAGCTCATATAGATATTTTAGAATCCCTTTCTTAGAGAGTTTATAAAAATATCATAAATTGATGGGTCCTAGTATTCTATTCCATAACAAATATTGGTCTTCCATAGTGCTTAGGAAAAGTAATTCTTGGCTCTAAATGTCTTTTTAGTTAAATTTATAAACATTCTCATGCTTTTGGGAAGATAAAATGAATTCATCCTTGGAATTGTGACCTAAACAATTATCATTCCTAGGATTCACAAGGTAACCTTTATCACAAAATTGACTTATGCTAATGAGTTGTGCTTAAGACCATCAACAAACAAAATATTAATGATCAAGATTTGTCCGAGAAAAACATTACTACCTATACAAACAATATTTCCTTGATCATTGTCTCCAATAGTAACTTTTCCTCCTTTTGTCTTGAGATGTTTTTCAATAACGTTTATGTTTCCAGTCATGTGCATGGAACATCCACTATCCACGTATCATGTATTTTTATTATTTATTGTTTTGTTTTCCTAAAACAAATACAATTAAACTTTTGGAATCCAAACATGTTTGTGTCTGGAAACAATAAAAATAATTTTTTTTGGAATCTACATTTGTTTGGAAAAGTGAGCTTTGTGGAAACCCAGATATTGTGTTTTATTTAAGGAATAATTTCTTTCAAAATGTATACCACATTAAAATTTGGTACAGAATGGATCACTTTAGGGAACAAAGTAGTTATAATTAAACACTAGTTTTGAATGTGTAAAACCAATTCTAGAACTATATCTTGAAGGAATAATTTGAGAATAATTTTTATCAAACTCCTTCATCCCATTAGTAAATTTAGAAAGTAGTTTCTCAAGTAAAAAAATATCTTAATTTTGTATGATGAATAAATTCTTATCAACATTTTTTTTGTTTTAGAATTGAGTTTTTCTTCCAATATAGTTTTTTTAGAAATCATATTACTAAAATATTGAGAATGTTTGTTCTTTTTAATATTAATTTTCTCAAGGTTTTTCGAAATACATTCAATCTCCGTAGTTTTAGAATCAAGAACTATATAAGGATTTGATAATTCTCTTGTTAAAATGTCAATCCTAGTATTTTATTTTTCATGTTTTTTAGAAACATTACAATTTTCATTTTCTAAAAGTTTAGAAAAATCAGAAAACTTCTTCATAAGAATGTAAATAATTATCATTCTATGATGAGGTTGTTTGTTTATCAAAAGAATAATATTTTTCAAGATAATTTTTACTCAAATGCATATTAGTTAGAGATTCATAACTATGTACCTTGCCCATTCTGTAGTGATAAGGTTTTTTGGAAAAAATACCAACATTCATGTGATTTGAGTTATAACTATCAGAAGAATCTTTAGATGATTCACCTCCACTGGCACTCCAAGAGTCATTAATTTTCAAGAATTTATTTCCCTTAGACATCAAGTATTTCCCCTTATTCTTTTCAAAATGTCTTTCCTTTATATCATATCTTTTCAGCATAGGAAAATCAGGCCGAATGTGTCCTGCTCTTTTATATTCACAGAATTTGACTTCAGAATATTTCTTATCCCTGCCACATTTTGAGCTATTTTTATATATATATTGGAAATCCCTATTTACAACAATTTTATTCATTCTTCTAGTAGGATTTGTAAGATAATTCTATGACTTCTCAGTATCTCTAGAGTCTGATAAGACTTCAACATTCATCTTTCTGGATTTGATTTTAATAAGAGATTGAGACTTGGTAGGATTTGATGTAGTAGTGAATGCTACTCCACCATTATTATTTTTCACTTTATATGCATCGCTTTTAATTCTACCTTCATATTGCAGTAGAGTTCCAAAGAGATCATAAAGAGTGTGATTAGTGATATTTCTAGGTTCATCAACTGAAGCCATATTGGATTCACATTCATTTGGCATAATATCTATGCTCTTATCAACTAAAACATCATCTTATAAATTTCCCTCACCCATAGCTTGAATACTGATGACTATTTTCTAAAATATTTGTTGAGCCTTAACTACTGGTTCACCATAAATAAATTAAAAATATTGATAGTCATCACTTATCATAGCTCTTCTAATTTCAAAAACATGGGAAGTACCAAAATGTGTTATCTCTAATTTCGTCCATATACTATTTTCAGCTTCAGATGAAGATATTTGACTATAAATGATCCCAGTCACATAAACATAATAGTGTATTGTGTACCTCATAGTTTTGCTAATATTCATCTTTTTCTTGGGTAGTAAATGTTCTTACTTCTTTATTAGGGATCTTATATTCACCATTGAGCATAAAAAATTTATATACACCAGTGTTTATGAATAAAGTCTTCATTTTATCTCTCCAATATTCAATGTCATTACCTTAAAAAATAGTTGGTCTAGTAGGGTTAATATTATCAATTAAACCGACATTCATCATGCCTTCAATCACAGAAAAAAAATATTTTTCCAAAAATAAAGGTTATTTTATTTAGAAAACAATGTAAATTAAAATTTACAAAGTATTGTAAAAACGTGCTCTAATACCAATTGTTGGATCGCAATGGATATGAGATGGAATAAATACAATAGGGGTGAATTTTATATTTAAAAAATTTCTATTAAAAGGTTTAGGTAAGGTTTTTAGTTTACTATAACTAAAATAATTCACAAAGCCTCTTATAAAAGAAAATAGAATATATGACTTAATATCGGTTTGATGATGTAATATTATACCATAGGTTATCAAAAAAATTGTATTCAGATTGAATACAAATATTATAGTAATACAAAATGTAAATGATTTTACCATATAGCGTATAAAATCAATACTAAATGTATATGTTGTATTTAAAAAAATACAAAATAATAAAATTATAAAAATAAAAAAAGGGTTCTCATTCTATTACATTAAGCAATAGAAATATAAAAGGTAATGCATTTATTTTATCTGATAGAGTAGGGTATCCATTCTCCTAGAATTATAGGTTCGTCTCACCAACAGTGGTAATCACTCGATACGATGATCGGAAAATCCATATTGAAATCCCCAAAACCCCTCTATTTTATTGGTAATTAGAACCCCTATATTTCAAATTATTAAAATCCCTCGATACGATGATCGATTGCACCGTCTGCCTATCCCTGATAGCCCTCGATCTTAATCACCTGATCAAAAAAACAAAGAAAAATGTACTTTTTGAAATACAAAAACTAAGAATGAGCCACTTCAGTTTTCTAATATCAAGGCTTTTGTACAAAGCAGAGATAAGTCACACAACATCTCTATAGAACTTGAAAGAAGTTAAATTTGATCAAAGTCATATCTTTTCTTAAAATGACCTCTTATTTATTGGCCTTAGGTTCCAGTAGTCATATTTTCTCCAACGGTCATATTTCTCTGAAAAATACGGTGGGAAATGGACACCTGGCATTGTAACAATCATATTGAAAGGGAAAACATGAAATCATTTTGATTAGTTTATTAGTAACTCCACAACATCATTTTTTTAAAACAACATGTGTATGAAAATGAAAACATGAGTATGATTGATATAGGAAATGTGCTTTGATGAATGAATAAAAGTATGTATGTGATAAAAATAAATCATGAGTATGAAATGTATTGATATGATGTAATGTGAGTACGATAAACAATGTGAGTACGATTAACATAGTCAGTATAATAAATAAAGTATGATAGATAGAGTCAGTATAATAGACAAGGTCATCACAATACAAAAAGTCAGTATGATAGATAGAGTCATTACGATGGACAGAGTCCATATGATAGACAAAGACATTACGATAGACATAGTCAATATGATAGAAAAAGTCATTACGATAGATAGAGTCATTACGATAGACATAGAAATAATATTCTAAGAAAGTTCTTTATTTCAGAAATGAGTATAAAGAGATTTGTGATTTACACAACAAAAGAACTAAAATTAAAAATAAGACTTTTGAATTAACAATTATATCTTCATGTAATGGTAAAATTTATCTACTATTTTATACATAATATAATTATGAAAACATTTTAATGAAAATCTAACTTTATTCATCTCTTCATTTGAAAAATTGTTTTCACCAACAAAAATTTAGTTTTTTTATAATTTTATACTATTATAGTATTTTTTTAAGGATATTTTTACCATTTTTTTCAATTTTTTATTATTTTTTAAAATTAATATTTTTTTTGTTTTTTGATCAATTATTTTTCTGAGTTCTGCCGATAATATGAATAGATTATTTTTTTCTACATATAAGTCATTTACTTAATTATTCTTAATTATTTATGAGAGCTTATATTATTTTGTAAAATGACTATTTTCAAATTACCATTTTTTGGAAAATATTTTTGAAATATTCTTATTTTAAAATGATTTTTAAATAATGTAATTTTCATAATGTTTTATGTTTCCAAATGTTTTTTAATATTTTTTTAAAATCATACATTATATGTCTTTCGGGTAATTTTCAGTGAAAATTATTTCCAAAATGATTTATGATAAAAATAGGTTCTTCCAAAAAAGAATGGATTTTTTTACTTAGGAAATGTTTTAAATTATTTTAAAATATTACTTCCCAAATTTTCAAAGTGGTTCTCAAAGAAAAGTATTTTGAAAATGTTTTGTGTCGTAAAAAATTATTTACAAAGAAATATAACATTTATTATGAAATTATCCATGTAATAATTCCTAATCCTTTTACATACAAGGTGAATCCATTTGATTGAGTTTATTATTTACTAGTAATATGATCTAGGGACACCATTCATAATCATTATATTAATGGTTTATGTTTATGTTGAAAGTTTTTATATGAAAATTTTTTCTCGTCTATGGGTTATACCATGACATAATTCCTTTGAATCACACATCCAGTCATGGGTAATTCTATGTTTAAATTATTATTAAACTTTTATCTTTTACACTGGTTATGGGATGATGATATTTTTATGAAACTCATTTTATTTCTTGGGTTATGATATGATATTTATGAAACCCATAAATATTTAGGGGTATTTATATGATGAATATTTTAATATATTGTCTAACATGTATGTATCATTTAATTATGTGATGGGTGAGACCATAATCTCTCTCAAATTAATAGGTAGAAGCTTTATATCTCATGGGATAGATTCGGCTAGAATGGCTAGTGAAATTGATTTAGTAAGGTCCATTTTTTATTATGATATAAATAGAAGTGATCCTTGACTACTAATATGGTCATTGGATGGAATTGTGACCACAAATACAGTCTTTAGAGTGAACATTGACTACTAATATGGTATTGGGTGTTAACCCTGGCTAATATATTAGTTTGGGGAGTGAACCCATTCCACTAAGATAATCTTGGTATTGGGCCTTGAATATAATGGTAATTGTTTCATAAGATTATGTGACTTCAAAAATTATATTTCTTATCCAAATGTTACTCTCTCATATATTATTACCTTGATTCCCTTATGATTCATGTCTTATGATCTACTAATATTTATGCAAAAGGCATGTGTATTTCCTTTGATATGTGTAGTTTGATCTTCAAATATAATTCCCATGTCCTCATACACTTATTTTAATGTTATAATTATGTATCTCTTTTATTTACCCCATGTAATTGTTCTCACCAATTATTATTAGAAATTTACAATGTAAATGAATAATTTTTTGATTTAGGATTTCTAAATCAAAATATTATTGTGGGAATAATTGATGACAGTTTGTAAAGTTAGAAGACAGTGGTCCATGAGTCCAATGAAACTAAATTATTATGGTCCTCAGGCATATGATTTTGTAATGTGATTAACATTAATCTAAAATTATGTAATATCCATGTATGATAAGAATGGTTTTCTATATATAATACCATATACAATATACTTATAACCTTTTATAACTTGTTTATTAAAAATTCTATTTTGAAATTAGGTTTCAGATAATAACTGCTTTATTTTTCATGTGTGAATTGATTTGATAATTTTGGTCCACTTAAATTGATTATGGTTCCATAATATATATAATTAATCCATGATATAAAAATCATATATATTATGTATATATTTATTTATAGTAATTCATAAAAGTTAATGATAGAAAATGAAATACTTAGTTCTTAGTGACTGTAGGCCATATATATGCATGAATGCTATTTCTATTTTATAAAAAGATGGAAAAAATAAAGATAAAATACTTTAATACCATTGTAGAATAATATTAACTTGATATATATCAAATATTTACATTCAACCCATCATTATCATGTTTCGTGTAATAAATGAATGAATCGTATCTCTTTGTAAGGTTGTAGTCTGATGTACACAAAAATGATGTTATTATATCACCCAAAAAATGTAAAGTAAGAATATATATTTGATATCATAATTATACAAGTAATAAAATATTTAAAATATAGTATTTATTTATTTAGTAAATCCTTATTATTCTATAATTTTAAAAAATACAACACTACAGTTCGTGATGTGGTAGTCTGATGTACACTTGAGCAACGATATTATCTTCCAACAGATTAGATGGTAGGAATCTAGATTCCATATTATAATTAACATGGTCTGATAATATCATAAATATCATAAATAATTATTAAATAAATCATTATATCCCAATATCAATGGTGGTAATGGAAAATGAATAACATCAATTCTTTGATGGTAGTCCTCAGTAAACATGAATGATGATTTTAAATATAGTTTGATGAAAGTGGAAATAGATTTAGGTTATTCCATTAAAATAATAATATATAATTATATGGAATATACTGTGGTTTTTATATAATCATTTTTTAATAATAAAAGATGGATGTGGAGAAAGAAGTAAAATAAAATGCTCGCTTATGGATGTTACATCTTCTTTAGATAACACCTATTTGTAAGAACCAAAAGGTTTCTTTGGTTGGATTAATAAGCACAAAAAGGATAACAGGATTATAGTATGGAATTATTTTTGTGATTTGGGAATGTATTGGTAGAACTAATTGGTTACTGAAGTGTGAAGTGCAGATGAGAGGGGGTGTCCGGTTATAAGTGAGGTTTGTTGCACATTTCTAATCCTTTGAAAATAAAAATGTGTACCAATGTTTTTATCATGAAAAAGTATTTAAATGTCCCTTTATCTATATTTAAATATTTTTGGGTATAAATATGTTTATATAACTAGTGTTTGAATATTTTATAGTTCATTTCAACTGTTATCATTTTAGTTTCACCCCTAGTAAACCCAGTTTCAACATAACTACAGTAATTAATTTGAAATAGTTTTACAATTTATATCATTCAAAATATGTCATCAACATATTATAAAATATATATTATTATTATTAAAAATTTTAATCCATTTTTTAAAATTTTATTCATAGAAGTGGAAATTTTTAATTTAAAAATTAAACCAACACACATGATGAGAAAACAATTTTTCAAAGAGAAAATGTTTAGAAGATTAAAAAAAAAATTATATCAACATTGAATTTTAAATTGTTTCAAATAACGTAAATTATATTAATAGATATATAATATACCATATATTAATTTTAATAACATAATAATGTTTTTATTTTAAATTTTTATTAAAATAACTGAAAATTCCTAACATAAACTAGTTTTTATTTATTTTCATCAAAAAAAAATTCTTCTAAAAATAATATAAATAATTCATAAACATATAATTTTAAAATTCTTATTTAATAGATAAATTTAAAATTTTAAAATATATTTAAAAAAAATTTAAAAAAATTATTTAAAATAAGCTCATAAAATGTGACAGAATATTTTTTTATATAAATTAATATTTTTAAGCATAAAATTAGATCTATTCTTATTTCATGGCTACAAAAACATAATATGAGTTTAAAAATTTATATTTCATATATAATACATATATTTTTTTAAAATTATTATCCCAAATAGATTTTATTATTTTATTATGCTGAAATGTTCTTCTGTGCACATAAATAATGTTCAAGAAAAATATTTCCTTAAAATATTAGTAGATTCATTATTTATTTATGAATATTTGGGCACCAAATTATTAAAATTATATAAATGTGTAAATAGTATGTCTATTTAATCATATTCATTCCCATAATTCAATTTTCAAGGTGAAAATATCATATTTATGAATAATTTTTTAAAAGGATATCATATTTATTTTAAACTCGGGGTTCTGAGTAATACAAGAGAAACTCAGTGTTTCATGTAACACAAGACAAACTTATTGTTTCATGTAATAAAAAATATCAATGATATTAAATTTATGTTTAAAAAAATATATTTCACACAATCATGGGGTGTTTTAAACAACCCAAAGATTAATATTTCTCAAATAAGGATTATCAATATTATGACAAAGATTTATCCAAACCTAGTGTTAATGATGAAATAGTGAATTAGAAGCACCTAATTATATGAGATATTAGGAAATCATTTGATGTAATAAGTATATTTTTTAGAATACACACTAATAGAAGATACACACCTTATCCATTCAATAATTTTAAATTTAATATTTCATTCTATATCTACAAACTCCATTATATTAGTAATATTTTAATAGAATCCAATATCAATCTCAATAAATAGATAATTTATTATCAGTGGCGATCCCTAGTGGTACAATCATTGTATTTCAATAATGTCAATCCCCTTTGATTGTTTTTTTTGGGAATTTGGTTTTAAAAATTCATATTATTCTCCTCTTTGTGGAATATGGCATTATTTTGTGAATGTATTTCCTCTCCCTATCTCTCTCTATATACAGATCAAATATTAACTATTTAGATACGAAATTCACCTTGAAAGTACTGAATTAACAGATGGTAATCTATTATTGCATGTCTTATAATGAATTATCTATGGAAATGACATTCATTTTAATTACATTAATAGAAAATAGGAATGGGTATTTTTTTCAAATAGTGTACTAAGAATTTCAATAATATAGATATTCCAATTTTGAATGAATAAATTTTTTTGTTCCTTATGTTTTTATGGCCTTACCCTAATATGTAAGGTGTATATTTATAATGAACACATACCTATTGTTGTGTTAATATCAAAGAAATCATATTGAATGTGCATGATTAAATTGGAATAATTAATGAATAAATTCTATGTGAATTTGTAGAAGGGTTTATGTAACACCCCAACCTTCAACGGTATGTTTCCCTTTCAATAATGCAATAGCTTGCATTGTACGCAACTTCAAGATTCTAACACATCGCGACCAATCAAACTAGACGTTATGAATAGTAATACCAACTTTTTGAAATTTTATGAATTTAATTTTTCAAAATGGGCTTCATTATTGAATTTTGAATATCAAAATTATCTTACAGGGAATTTTTGGTATTTTTCAAAAAATATTCAATTTTTTATGAATAGTGAAAAACACTACGTTATTGGATGAAACCAAATATTTATTTAAATAATTGTTTATTTTATTCAATTTTATTTTATGTCAAAATATATACATAATACCTCTATATTTTCAATGTAATTCATTGGAGTCATTTTATAATAAGTTTAGATATATAAAAATTTTGTTGAACTTTTTATTGTCTTTTACCCACCTCCTAGGAGCATTTTCAAATTTAAATAAAACGTAATTTTACTGATTCTGTGAGTTGAATTTCAAAACTACAATAGAAACAATTAATATCAGTAAGTTAAATTTGTTTTAATATGACGAAAATAATTTTTGGTGAATAATATCTTTTGACTTTTATTTACAACGGTTAAAAGTAAATAAGGTAATTAAGGGTAAAAATGATATCATAATTACCCTAACTCATGTCCTAATTCTATCGGATAAGTATAATTCGACCAAAATCAACCTTATGAATAAAATATGCCCCTTTTTGGTTCATATGGATTAGATTAGAACATTTATTATTATTTTATTTAAAGATGAGTTAAAAGAGTAAAATTCAAAGTTTAATAACTAAAACATTTTTAATATAGGGTTACACATAAGATAAATTCAACTATAAATATTCATTATAAATCTAAAAATATTTCCTACATAATGGTATTTTATTTATAATTTTTTAAAATTAAATAATTTAATTTATTTATGACATAATGATGATGCAGTAATTACCTTATTAATTAAATATTAAAATAATTTATATTATAAATTTCTAAATAAATGTAATTTGTGACTTCTGATGATTTCCACTAATTTTTTTGGTTAATATTAAATTTCTGGTTTGATTAAATAATTTTTTTTTGATGTAATCATGTTGTTAAGATTTTCACAAAAACCAAATACTAAATAGGGTCAAAATTGTCATAATTGAGTTTTTAAAACAAATACTATATTATTAAATGATATAATATTCCTAAAAATCTAAGGATAGGCCAAAAGACTTAGATAAGGTTATATATATTAATAATTAACCAATTTTGGTTCGCTTGGATTATTATAGTGAGTTTATTAACCATATAATATAAAAATACAAAGAGACATGGTAAATGTCAAACTATTTAACTAAGAGTTAAATCTAAAAGATAAGGTTAATATGGTGACCTAAACCGGTCTAAAACCTATTGGTTGAGAGGGTTTCGACCCATAACCACCTTATCCTTGAAATAAATCATTTTTCAGCCATTATAAACTTAAAATTATTCTATTATAAAATAATATTTCAATCTTTTCTTAAAGTGACACTCACATCGCTTATAAAAGGGCACTTCCCCTTCTATTAATTTCACACCTCCAATTCCATTTGGCTTGGACAAACCCTACCCAAATATCCTCTCAAATTTTATCCCTTAATATTATAGGCATAACGTCATTGGTCATAAGTCCATCCTATGGATCCCTTTTGATCAAATCAAAAGAAAGAACCTGAAGAAGAGTTAAATATTTCATCACCTCTTTCAAGTTATTTTCTTCTTCAACTTTCTCTTTATTTGTGGTTTCTATTCTAAAATAATAACTCTAGTATATTCTATATTATTTTATTATAAAAATGGTACAACTAGATTCATTAATCTATACATCATATGAATGACTAAGTCACCGCACGTGCGTACGTACGGCTTACCGTCACCACATCACGGTGAAGTTGTTATTCAAACACTTCATTGTTTAGATGGGTATAATAATGAGTATAACTTATGTAAATAATAAATATAACATGTTAATGATTCTGTATTTATGATATACCATCTGATTACATATGATTTCACCATCAATATAATGATATTGTCGCTCGTTCGAACGTACGGATTACCGTCCCCACGAATGCGAGGAGATTCATTCCCCATCATAATCATTGAAGAATAATTTTCATTTTATGATTAAAAATAATGTTTATGACCATAATATAATTATTTATATGAATCAAATACATCCTATACATAACAAATATGGCTTACGTAACCAAGTATATAAAGGAAAATGAATAAGTTAACACCCGAAATGATGATACTACTGAAATATTATTAACAACGCAATATTAGAGGATCATATATGATATCATATTTATGTATATTGTTATTTAATAATTTAATAACAATGTTTTAACTACTATAGATGTGGTTAACATACCATCGTCTAAGGAAAAGTACCAGGTGAGGGTTAATTTTACAATTTCTTTATTATCCGATGTTATTTTTAAGTAAGTATCTAATGGGACCTCTTTATCATCCACATCCATGTTTTCTTAAAAAATTATTTCAAAACATTTTTAATATTTACTAGAATATGGGATAAAGTCATTTATACTCTTATTTTACATTATATGTTTTGAAAGGAATCTTTCCGTCATTTTCCAAACAAGTTACTCTATAATATTTTTGAAAAAAATTAAGTTAAAAATGTTTTTTAACTTATACAACAGGTGTGACTATTTTCCACCATTATAACATAATAAAAGATTAACTTACAATATTATATGAATATTTTCAAAATAAATGTTTTCTTTTAAAATTATGTGACTCTTAAATGATTTCAAAATATAAAGTGATATTTCTCTCAAATAGTTTTTATTTCATCAATGTCAACATCCTTTGATAAATTTTACAGTAGTTTGAAGTTGATTTATTATGATAAAAATATTCCATATTCCATTTAATTTTTTTGATATGTTTGACTGTGGATGAGTAATTTTTATACCATTCATGGTTTTTGGTTAAATTGTTAACATTTTGTATGCTAGTTTTAATACTAATATTAATGTTATGTTTCAACCCTTTTATATGAGGAATGTATTGGACTTAGTATGTCACAGGTGGAGCCTGCTATAGCTCCTCAATTCATCGGTAGGTCTCATGAGATAATTAGATTTTGAATTGGATGAGGAATTTCCCAATTTGATATATGGTTTTGGCTAAGGCCTAAATAAATTTTATACTTATTGGTCGAGGCCTTCACAAGGTGTTTCAGAATGTCTGGCACTATACATCCCCTCATTATGAAAATAATAATGATGGCTCATATGGTAATTAAACTAGTAGAATACCCATGACAATGTTTTATTATGGAATTATTTACATAGTTCATATTCTTTCCATAAACTTTTCATGTTTATTATTTTTAAAGGCATGTGTTTTGAATTATTCATTATGCCTAATGTTTATGTTATCTTCCACTGTATTTTTTACCCTTACTGAGAATTTGAACTCACCATTTTCTTATATTTAATTTTCCAAGGATAAAAATAAGTTAGTTATGAGAGACTTGCAGGAATAATATAGGAGACTTGGATGTTTGTAATGGAACAAATTAGTGTTGTGTTTCTTTTCATGTTGTAATGTTGAACTTAAGTATTTATCTTGTTTCGAAAACTACTAAACTGATCGGTCTTTCGGGACATGATTCCTTTTATCATGCCAATGTTATGTAAAAAAGCAGAGACTTTGGGTAACTAGGGTTGAGGCATTACAGTTAGAATTAGAGGAAGTTTAGTACAATCCTAGGAAACTAAATTTAGAAAAACTCTGATTAGAGCACATTACCCTAAGATAAACTTTGAGGATTAGTATAGAAGAAATTCCAAGAATTTTGGTACTGTAGAGGTTTTGTGAGTTTTAGAAGAAATACATCCATATCTGGATACGAGTAGGTAGAGGTGGATCTGGTAAAGATGTACCTAGGGGTAAAACCAGAAAACACTGCTTTGACATAGACTCAAACTGGAACTGTTGCACGACAATGGGTCGTGCTGCACTCTTGGTTACGATGCTCCCAGGGGATATTCTTAGGATAATTCTCATTTTCATTACAAACCATTATAAAGGATTTATGAGTATATACCTCCTCAAAGAAAACATTTTTATGATTATGGATTATATCCATAAACTGTTCAATTTATGTTAAATGTTTCAAGTATAGAATTATGTATTGCGGTTCATTAACTAATCTATTGTATGCCATTTCATAGAAATGGTGTATAGTGGAAGGAATGGAAACTGTATCATTTCATGTAATCCATGTAGGGATTTCTATCTGACTCAAGATAATTATAGCAGAGCTAGTGATTCAACTGGTGCTAATCAGGTTATCACCATACTAGGAAAACTCACACAGGTTATGAATTATAACCGTACTCTTATAGAGCACCCTAATCCACAATGTGGAGGATCAATTTTTGTTATCTTCCTGAGGAAATAACCACTAACATTCAATGGGTCTACTAATCCATTTTTATCTGAATAATTGATAAGTTCCTTAGAGAAAATATGTCATGCTTTGGATAGTAGAGAAAGGGAAAAAGTTGTCATGGTAGTTTATCGCCTCACCGGAGAGGAAGATCAAGGATCTTCATTAATTCAAAACACAATGGTGGATGAAGAAGTATAAAGTATGGAATTTATGGAGTTTAAAGTGATTTTCATAGAAAAATACTTTCCACATGACCATCGAGTGTATATAGAAAGGTGATTTCTGAATCTATGACAAAAGGAGGATGAGAATGTAGGAAATTATGAATCTAATGTTATAAGGTTAACAAGGCATAGTGTAGATTATATATGTTACCAGGAAGTAAGATTGATCATTTCATTGAGGGGTTAAACCATTTCTCTATTGAGCATTAGTCTCACAATCCTTCTCATTGTATGAAGACATTATTTCATGTTCTATAAAGATAGAAAAGAAATAATCTAAATCATACAACTATAAAGAAAAGAAAAAGAAGAATTGATCTACTTAACCTTTGGGAAAGTAAATAAGGAAATAGGGAATAAGGGAGGAGTTGAATTTCCAAGGTGTGTTAATTGTGGAAGGAAGCACTGTGATGCTTATCTAAAAGGAAAATGGGAATGCTACAATTGTGGATAGAAAGACCATCTTTATAGTGATTTAAAGGGGAATAAAGAAGCTACCATTATTCAATACTATAATTTTAAGGATATGGTACATTATGAAAATTAATGTCCTAAGCGTCGAAGAAATTTACCTCAGAAAAGGTCAAGGGATCAAGGCCAAGCTTATGCAATCTGTACTACTGAGTTTGACGCTCCTAAAGACATGGTGGAAGGTAACTTTATAGTTTCATCAAGTTTAACCAATGCTTTATTTTATTTGGTATCATCGCATTGTTTCATATCTTCCATGTTTTCAAAGGAAATTAGATATTTCCCATTTTATTTAACAAGGGAGTTGTCATCAAAACTCTTATGGGAAGTATCATTGTAACATTTTTTTGTGAATTAGTCCCCATTAAGGCATATAAACGATATTTATCTACTGATTTAATCATCATACCCCTGATTGAACATGATATAATCCACATTATTTATTGTATTTCATAGGATTATGTAAAAATATATTGTAAGAAGAATGAGGTTACAATTATCGATGATGATATGGAGTACCTTATCATTAGTTCAGAAACATCACCATCTGATTCTTATCTATATCCACCCCCAGTAGCTCTACTAAATTCAATCATTGGGGAATATGAGAATGAAATAATTATGGGTGAGGAAAATAATCCTCAAATATAGTACGTATATATTTTGGAAGAATATGTTGATGTGTTTTCAGAGGATTTACCAAGACATCCTCCTGAATGAGAAATTAAGTTTTCGATTAATTTAATTCTTGGTTCAAGGACTATATATAATACCCCTTATAGAATGGCCACTGTGGAATTAGTGGAACTAAAAAAACAACTAGAGGAATTGAGAAATAAGGTATTTATTCCCCTTAGTGTTTCTTCATGGGGATCCCATGTCCTTTTTGTTAAGAACAAAGACAGATCTACGAGGTTGTGGATTGACTACAGGGAGATCAATGTTATAACAATAAAGAAGATGTACCCCTACCTCGCATTGATGATTTATTCAACCAACTTCATGGAGCTCAATATTTTTCAAATATTGACCTTTGATCTGGATATCATCAGTTGTGTGTGAAGAAGGAATACATTCTGAAAATATCATTTCGAACAGGTTATGGGCATTAAAAATTTTTAGTAAAGTCTTTTGGACTGACTAATTCACCCTCTATCTTTTTTATCTAATTAATAGAGTTTTCAAGGAATATCTTAATGACTTTGTAGTGGTATTTATTGATGATATCTTGGTATACTCTAAAAGATATGAAGATCATGAAAATCACTTGCACATTATTCTAAATACTCTTAGAAGAAATGAATTATATGGGATGTTTAGATAGTGTGAATTTTGGCTTCAAGAGATTTTATTCCTTTGCCATATTATCTCAACGTATGGAATCTCTATTGATATTTAAAAGACCAAGGCAATCCTAGAATGGCCACCACTGATGAGTATAACGTAGGTACACAGTTTTTTGGGTTTAACAGGTTATTATCAACATTTCATCCAAAATTTGTCCACGTTGGCTAACCCATTAACCAAGATCATGCGTAAAGGGGTTAATTTTTTTTGGAAAAAAGAGTGTGAAGAATTTTTTGAATAACTGAAGAGAAGATTATTCAATGCTACAATCTTGACTCTACCATCTGGGAATGATGGGTTTGTTAATTATAGTAATGATTCAAAGAAATGACTTGGTTGTTTCCTTATGTAAAATGATAGAGTTATTACCTATGCATCATGATAGCTAAAAGTTCATGAGAAAAACTATCCTACTCATGATATTGAGTTAGAAACTATAATCTTTTCTCTAAAGATTTGGAGACACTATCTCTATGGTGAAAAATGTGAGATTTATACTGAACACAAGAGTTTGATGTATAATTTCTCAGAAAAAAGAACTAAACATTTGGAAAAGAAGATGTCTATAACTACTCAAGTATTATGATTTCACAATACACTACCACTCGAGGAATGAAAATAATGTGGAAGAATCTTTGAGCAGAAAGGATCATGGAGTTTTGAACAAGATGAGAGTTGAAAGGGATCCTATTTTCATGGATCTAGTAAATATGGATATTGTAATAACCATGGAAGTTAAAACATCAATACATTTTCAAATGGTTTCCAAACCATATTTACTAGAAAGGATAAAAAATATCTCAGACTAATGATGATGAGTTACAAAAGAAGATTAAAGCTGCAAATGATGTGAGATTGAGTGACTTCATAAATGAAGAAGAAATCATGGAATTTTGGAAGATAATTTGTGTTCCAGATTTTCTTGATCTAAAAAGGGAATTTTTGGATGATTCACATAGCTCCAATTTTCAATATACCCTAGGAGCACCAAGAAGTATAGGGATTTGAAGGTACATTTTTTGTGGGACAACATAAAAATGGTGATTGATTATTTTGTGTCTAGATGTATGGTTTTACAACAAGTGAACTCTAGGAGACAAAATCCTAGAAGATTCATGCAACCTCTTCTCATACCTGAGTGGAAATAGGTTGATAATACAATGGACTTTGTCATGGGGATACCAAATAATCCTAGAAGGAATGATGCAATATGGGTCATTGTTGATCATCTTACCAAGTCATCACATTATCATTCTATAGGAGAAGATTTTCCACTAGAACGTTTAACAAGACTATATACTAATGAATTTTTAAGTCTTCATGGACTACCACTATCGATTGATTCTGATCGTGATCCCCATTTTACATCATGATTCTAGAAAAGTCCTCAGAAATTCCTGGATACTGATCTCCATTTGAGAACTACCTACCACCCTCAAACTAATGGAAAATCAGAACCGACTATTCAATCCTTAGAAGACATGTTGAGATCTTGCTCAATTTAATTTCAAGGTATGTGGGATCAATATTTACCTCTAGTAGAATTTTCATATAACAATAACATCCATTCAAGTATTCATATGGCACCATATGAAGCATTGTATGGAAAAAGATGTCTCACACAAACTTGTTCGGATGATGTAGGTGAAAGAAAACTCCTAGGCCAAGAACTTGTTGAGGAAATGATGGAAATGGTGAAGGTTATCCAAACCTACATCAAAGTAGCACAAAGTAGGCAGAAGAGCTATGCCGATAACCGAAGGAAGGATTTGGAATTTTATGTAAGAGATCAGGTTTTCTGGAAGGTATCTCCATGGAAGGGAGTTATATGATTTGGTAAGAAGGGTAAATTATGTCCAAGGTACATTAGAACTTTCAAAAATCTAGAACGAATTGGGTCTATAGCTTACCATTTGGAAATGCCACCAAGTATCCCCAAAGTTCACGATGTGTTCCACATATCACGATTGAGAAAATACATGCCTGACCCAACACATGTACTCACCTTTGAGAAAATTGAACTAGAACCTGATTTTTCTTATTATGAAGAGCCTATCAAGATTCTTTATACCAGAGAATAGGTGTTGAGAAACTGGACGACTCTTCTGGTAGACGTTCTATGGAGAAACTATAAGATGGAAGAGGAAATGTGTGAATCAGAGGAACTTATGATGAATTTCCACCTGATTCTTTCTGTGCGGTAGTATTATAAAAAATTATAGGATGAAATTATTTGAAGGATGGAAGCATGTAACACCCCAATATTCCACGATATGTTTCCCTTTGAATAATGCAATAGCTTGTATTGTACGCATCTTTGAGATTCTAACACACTGCGACCATTCAAACAGGCCATTGTGAATAGTAATACTGACTTTTTAAAATCTTATAAAATTTATTTTTTAAAATTAAATTCATTTTTGAATTTAGAATATCGAAATTATCTTAGGGGTAACTTTTGGTATTTTTACAAAAACATTCAATTTTTGATGAATAGTGAAAAACACTACGTTATTGGTTAAAAACGACTATTTATTTAAATAATTATTTATTTTATTTAAATTTATTTTAGGTAAAAATAGATACATAATACCTATATATTTTCATTTTAATTAATTGGAGTCATTTTATAATAATTTAAGAAATATTGAAATTTTATTGAACTTTTTACCGTCTTTTACCCACCTCCAAGGAGCATTTGAAAATTTGTATAAAACATAATTTTATCGCTTCAATGAGTTGAATTTCAAAAATCCGAGAGACATGGTTAATATCATTAAGTAAAATGTGGTTCAATAAGCTGAAAATAAGTTTTGGCGAAAAGTAACTTTTGACTTTTATTTACCACGGTTAAAAGTAAATAGGATAATTAAGGGTAAAAATAATATCATAATTACCCTAACACAAGTCCTAATTCTATTTTATAAGTATAATTAGACCAAAAAAAACCTTATGAATAAAATATAATCCTATTTGGTCCACATGGATTAGATTAGGACATTTATTATTATTTTATTTAAAGAAGTCTTAAAATAGTTAAATTCAAAATTTAATAACTAATCTATTTTTAATATAGGGTTACACTTAAGATAAATTAGACTATAAATATTCATTATAAATCTAAAAATATTTCCTACATAATGGAATTTTATTTATAATTTCTACACATTAAATAATTTAATTTATTTTTGACACAATGATGACGCAATAATTACCTTATTAATGAAAGATTAAAATAATTGATATTATAAATATCCAAATAAATGTAATTTTTTACTTTTTATGAATTACAATACTTTTCTAGGTTAATATTACATGTGAGGGTTCATTAAATAATTTTTTATTTATGTAATCTTGTTGTTATGATCTTTACAAAAACCAAATACTAAATACTATCGAAATTATCATAATTGAGTTTTTAAAACAAATACTATATTATTAATTGATATAATATTCAAAAAAATCTAAGGTTCAAAAAAAGGAATTATATATGGTTATATATATTAATAATGAACCTCTTGGGGTTCTCTTGGCTTGTTATAGTATGTTTATTAACCATATAATATAAAAAAAGAGACATGGAAAATGTCAAACTATTTAACTAAGAGTAAAATATAAAAGATAAGGTTAATATGGTTACCGAAACCTTCCTAAAACCTATTGGTAGAGATTTTTTTGACCCATATCCACCTTATCCTAGAAATAAATTATTTTTGATCCATTATAATCCGAAAAAGGATTTATTATAAAATAATATTTCAAGCTTTTCCTAAAGTGACCCTCACCTCTCTTATAAAAGGGTATATCACCGTTTCTTAATTTCACACATCCAAAGCCATTTGGATTGACCAAACCCTACCCAAATATCCTTCCAAATTTCCTCCCTTTATCGTAGAGGCCTTATTTTGTTCATAAATCCAACCTAAGGATACATTTTGATCAAATCAAAAGGAAGAACCCGAAGAAGAGGTAAATTTTTGTCCCCTCTTTCAAGTTCTTTTCTTCTTCCACTTCCTCTTTCTTTGTGGTTTCCATTCTAAAATTATAACTCTTGTATCTTCTATATACTTTAATTTTATTAAAAAAATGGTACAACCATATTCATTATTCTATCCATCATATGAATGACAAAGTCAACATACTTGTGTAAGTATGACTTACTGTCTCCACGTCGTGGTGTAGTTGTTATTCAAACTCTTCATTATTTGGATGGGTATAATAATGAGTATAACTGATTTAAATAATAAATATAACATGTTAATGATTCTATATATATGACATATCATCTTATTTCATACAATTTCACCATCAATATAAGGATATTTTCGCTCGTGTGTACGTACGGATTACCGTCTCCCCGAACGTGATGAGATTCATTCCCCATCATAATCATTCAAGAATAATTTTCATTTTATGAATAAAAATAATGTTTATAAACATAATATCATTCTCTATATAAATAAAATACATACTATCCATAATAAACAAGGTTTATTTAACCAAGCATATAATGGAAAATGAATCAGTTAACACCAGAAACGATGATACTTCTGAAATATTATTAACAAAGAAATATTAGAGGATTATATATGACATAATATTTATGTATGTAGTTATTTTATAATTTAATAAAAAAATTTTAACTATTATATATGAGGTTAAAACACCACTAACTAAGTAAAAGTACTACGTAAGGGTTATTTTCACAATCTCTTTGTTATCTGAGGTTGTTTTTTCATAAGTATCTACTAAGACCTCATTATCACCCACATCCGTGTTCTCTGAAAAATGTATTTCAAAAAAAATTACTATTTACTAGACTATGGGTTAAAGTAATTTATACCCTTATTTGAACTTATATGTTTTGAAAGGAATATTTATATCACATTCCAAACAAGGTATTTTATGACCTTTTTGACAAAAATAAGGTAAGAATTTTTTTTAACTTATACGGTAGGTGCGGCTATTTTCTTCCATTTTAACATCATCGAAGCTTACCTTACAAGCATACAATAATATTTTCAAAATAAATGTTTTCTTATATAATTATGTGACTCTTATATTATTTCAAAATATTAACAGATATTTCTCTCAAATAGTTTTGATTTCATATATTTCAACATCTTTTGATAAATTTTACACTTGTTTGAGGTAGATTTATTATGATACAAATATTCAATATTGTATTTAGGGTTTTGTGATATGTTTGAATATGGATGAGTTATTTTTATATCATTCATGGTTTATGGTTTACTTATTGACATTTCGTATGCTAGTTTTAATACAAATGATTATGTTATGTTTCAATCGTTTCATATGAGGAATGTATTGGACTTAGTATGTGAAGGGTGGAGCCCGCTTTAGCTCCTTAATTCATCGGTAGGTATCATTAGACAATTATAAGTGTAATTGGATAAGGCCTTTACCAATTTGATATATGGATTTTTCCGAGGCCTAAATCATTTTTAGACATCTTGGCCGAGGCCTGGACAAGATGTTTCTGAATGTCCGGCATTACACATTCTCTCATTATGAAAATAATAATGACGGTTCATGTGGTTATTCGACAAGTAGAATACCCATGACTATGTTTTATTATGGAATTATCTAATCAGCTCATATTCCTACCATAAATTTTTCATGTTTATTATTTATAAAGGCATCTGTTTTGAAATATTCATCATGCCTAATGTTTATGTTATCTTCCGCTATATTTATTACCCTTACTGAGCATTTGATCTCACCCATTTCTTATGTTTAATTTTCACAGTATATGAAGAAGTTAGTTATGAGTTACTTGAATGCATAATCTAGGAGACATGGATGTTTCTAATATAACAAATCAGTGTGGTATTTGTCTTCAAGTTGTAATATTGAACTTATGTATTTATCTTGTTTCCAATAATAATATACTAATCGTTTTTTTAGGACATGATTCCTTGTATCATACCAATGTTATTTAATAAAGCACCAACTCTGGGTAACTGGGGTCAGGGTGTTACATTTTATATACCCATGTTCATCACCATTGGGCACACAAATTGACATAGAGGAGAATAAATGTTAATTAATACATCTCAACATTTACTATTTTAAACAAAATAACATGATCTAGATGAACTATCTTATACCCCATATATACGACTATTTAAATAAATTATGAGGGGTTCAATACATTTCAAAGATTAATTATAGATCATGATATCACCAATTAATGTGTAAAGGGGAGGATCTTCATAACAAAAACTTTCGTATAATATATGGGCATTATTGTAACATGACTAACTACATTAACCTTTAGCCTATTTATAATTTATTACATTGGGAAAAATAAATGGTTAATATCCTAGAGGAATAATCAATTTAGTAGTTTTCAAGAGCCTAATACATACATGATTCTCATTTTACATTGTGAAAATAACATAAAAAAAAGAAAAGGATAGGAATCCATTTCATTCATTCAAAATATTAATCTTTATATCCTATTAAAATGGTTCAAAATAATTTAGATATAAAATAAATAATAAGTGTATCCTAATAAGTAATATATCATGAATAAAAAATATATAGTCAATACAAAAAGGTGAAGAAATGAATAAAATTCTATTAAATCTATAACTTGACTATTGGGTAAGGAATAACGAAATGGAATGATAAATATCTGACAAAAAAATATTCTATTTAATGAAAAATATGAATAACATGATTACATTACTCATAATAAATATGGAAATATAAAAACTATAAAAAATTACATTGAATCAACAACTAGACTCTCATTATTAGATCATGCATAATTTATATTCCACCCTATATAACTTAAAATATATGGAAGTTAATAAAAAAACATGAGAAAATAATGTATACATGGATAATATCAATGAAATAATTATATTGATAATAATTAATGAATTTATAATAATGGAGATTCTAAATATTGGATTCCATGATATTAGTATTCTTGATATCTATAATATCATGACATTTTCTAAGACGGTTTAAATATATGGGTTAAAACACAGTTGATTTGGCCCACTAATATATCTTATCATACCTACCAATTCATCATGGTACTTTATAGTTTTGTTCCCGACCCATCACTTAATTTTTCAATAATTAATCATATTATAAATAGTTTATTTAATTCATGAAAAATATATCCTATCAATAAATATATGTATTGAGTAAATAATATGGTTTTACAAATATTTCCCTAGTTAATAAAACATCATTCACTGTAATCACATTTCATACAAATGTTACAGGCTTTATGAAATAATTATATACATGATATAGAAAATATGTAATTTTCTATGCAATGTAATGTCTAGTGAAAAATCATCATAAGAAACTTATTATCTAAATGTAAAATTAAAACTCACATAATTAATTTGTTAATGAGAAGTGACCATTATTTTGTTAGGAATATTCATTTTTGGAATAAAAATAATACCATTTGGAATAATAAATTTAAGGTAAGGGAATATATAAAATATTCATTCAAAAATGTGTTTTCCTAGTAAAACCATAAAAATATGTTGAATGATCTATATTTTATAAAATGTTTACAGTGGAACGGAAGTCTATGTTAACTGTATACGTTAAAAAATATATTTTCATTATTTACTTTTGTTTAAAATACTGCATTTAAACTATATTATAAATATGGATTTTATACCACCTTTAAATTATATTGATAACATAAATTTTCCTTAATAAATAATTTGACTAAATGAAAAGTATTTTAAAAACAATTTTTAAAAACATGGTAATAGAAGAAATTTTATCAGATTGAATAGGAAATAAAATATGGTTTCCATTAAAACATTTGTATTCTTGATTTAAGTAAAAAATACATGAAAATATGGAATAAAAAATTATTCACCATAAATTTCGATTTGATAAAAAAAATATTAGATCTTATGAATGATAAATGATAGTATTCCCCTAATGAGGTCTAAATAAATCACAAAACAATATGAGATTCTAAAATAGATTCTTATAACATTTACATCATTTAAATTGTAAAAACATTAATTAATATACTTTAATTTAAACATTAACAGTCAGGAATGTATAAATATTCTTGTTATATACATAAAAGGGGAAGTATATACACCACATTAAACTGAATAGGTTTATATTAACAAATAAGTCTCAAATGAATGTAAATCGAGATGGAGTCCCTTACCTCAAACCTACCTTAAGTAAAATATCCATTTAAATGTTATATAATGAATTTAATAATGTTATTAATTTATACAAAAAACATTTTAATACCTAAAATATCATATATGGTTCTTTTAGATAATTTTACCACATGTTTGTTAATAAGATTTTATTATTACTATTATTTCAAATTTTTCTTTCCTTGTTTTCGCATGCATGTTTATTCTAGAAATTTCTAGATCATATGTATAGGATAAATATCAATCATATATAGAAATAGTTTAATGTTATAAAGAATATATTTTTTAAATATATACATTTTTATATTCATTCTAAATAACTGTTCATTGAAAATAATTCAAATAATACTATAGAGATGGTAGGTCGCACCTATGCATGAGCGATGATATCAATATCTTAAGGTTCTCAAATGTAAAAAGTGGATGTTATATTAATTTTAAAAATTAATATCAATTTATATTTATCAGATCACATAATTATTTCCATCATTTTTAATATCCTTGTGATTTTATGATGTAAAACAATTTACATTAGTTCTATAATGAGGTAGTCTGCCATTCACACAAGTGATGGATTTGTTTTTCATTTGATGGAGACTTAGAAAGTTAAATATTATTCCCAAAAATATAATAAAATATCATTAATTATGATATACGAGTGTTATTAAATTTGAGTTTTAATAAATAATTCAATGTGGTAAAAGAACAAATAAAAAAAGAACTTTGTTTACACTATCACATTCCCAGAGAGAAAACTCATTTGGATCTCTTCTAATGGACCATTGAGTTAGACATTTTTGAATTCCAAAACCAATAGAACGTGTATAAGGATTTTAGGTTGACATTTTTTAAGGTTCTTCTTTAATCTAAATGTATTTATTTGAGTTAATATGTGGGGATAGATAGATCCCTTTTATAATCATTGAAGAGTGGCATTTTTTATAAGTAACAAATACTATTAAATAATAGGAAGTCACTCTCACCCCATGTGGCGAATTTTTTTAATAATAATTGTGTGATAGTATAAAAATGTTTATACAAATATCCAATATATAAAAATAAAATGTTTAAAACAATTCATTCATATATCCTTAAATTTTTAGAGGTATTGAATTTTAGGTTTCACCATGGTAACTTGTTCATATACTCGTTAATAAATCATTTGAATTGAAAATTAATTGAAAAATATTAGATAATTTTGACTATCCAATTCTAAATATTAAATCCCACTTATCAAATTAAAATTCAATCTATGGGTGATGTTAATTTTGAAATAATTGAATTTATTAAGAAAGTCTGATTTTAACAATAACGACGGTAATTAATTTTTAATGTCTTTACAACTCATTATGACCAAAAATTTGGTTGAAAAAATTTCCTAATAATTATTATGAAGATTCAAAATATGGAATCTATTTTATCAAATAAAATTAATTTATTTGGAATAAATTAATTTTAAAATAATCCCATATCTTTTTTGAAGAATTGGGTTTTAGGAAATGAATTTTTCATGTATTAGATGAAATTATATTAACTGTATGACTAGCAATCGACATATATACTTTTAAGTCCTGTTATTTGTATATTGTATCTATATATTTAATTTAAATCAATATACATTAAATATTATTTTAATTATTTATTATGGATCTACATTATATCTATTTAAAAAAAATATTTTATGGAAAAAGTTTTTTTAAACAAATACATGATTTTATCTCCAAATGATCTAATAATTGTATCTATAAAATTAATAGTTAATAAAATTTTAAATATATATTTTATTAAAAATTATTATATATAAAATAGTAAAAATTAAATTCTAAATTTTATGTTATTCATAAATCCTTATTTTAATAGAATATATGAAAAAAATAGTTTTAGGATTTTGTTGACTAGGTATCATCAAAATTAATATTCATCCTTTACAATTTTAATTACTATGATATGAAATAATTAAATGTGAATTTAATTAAAGGATTATAAAATAAAATGTTTAATTACTATAATGGATGCTCGATTATTACATTCTTTTTACAAAAGAAAATTTCATCCTTTAACGTTTCATGGATATCCCATTATCAACAAGTGATAGTGGGTCTTCTACCATCATCCTTTGGTTCTTAAGATGCTTCATAGATATTATGATTGTTACAAAGTACCATTAACCATATATTATATTTATTCTTCAATAATTTATCTCATTTATCAAGAATCAAGCTTTTCTTTTTATATTATGATAGATCATGTTTCAATTATATTTCTTCATTAGTGACAACATGAACTGGGTATGAAATTTAATTCCATAAAAATGATATACAGAAAACTTAATATACAATATAAATTATTTGTTTCATTTAGATATATTAATCCACAACTCCAATCATTCCAAATATTTCAGGGTTTTTAATTTTCTAAAAGTTTAATTTTTCTTTTTAATACAGAACCATATGACACCCTTCTATATTAATAGTTTAAAAACCCTGATTACACACTTCAAATACTAATTCTATCATATGGTTATCTACATAACTTTTCTCCTAAATTTATCAGTTTAAATATAATAATGAATATTCATTACCAATTTTAGTCTCTTCTACAAGATTTTTGAATAAGTATTTCATTTCCCCATCTTCATCCCAACATGTCACAGTTTGAACTGTCTTTCTATAAAATGATTCATTTGACACCATTTGAAAAATTGAATGTAAAATTTTATTATAGGAATAATTTACCAAAAGTAAATAATGATACCATATACATTGAATGTAATTTTATCATGAACTAAACATGTCTACAATTTAATGAATAGTAATTTTGGATCACTCATCAGTTTAATGATGGTAGGAAATTCTCAAATGAAGCATAGTATCAAGAGACATCCAAACACTCTTCTATAATATTATTGTAAATCATGGATCGGGATCAAGTAAAATTTAAAACTTTTCATGATAAACTATTATGAATTAATTAATTTTGATCCTTGAGAGTTTCCCAAGAGTTAAATCATATCTTATAGTGAGGAAAAGTGTATATTTGGTAAGGTGATCAATAATATCCCACTTCTCACCATTATTTCTAAGAGTCATTGGAAGTCCAATGATAAAGTAATTATTTATTTTATCCCACATACATAGATAAATATGAAGTTATAGAATGATCCCTCTTAGATGTTCTTCATACCCTTCAACTATTGACAAACCAAAAATTTAGACACATAATCAGCAATTTGAAAAATCATTTTCTCCTATAGAAAAGAATTCCCTCAAATTACTATATAACATTATTCTTCTATGATTTAAAGAAAACATAAAGTTATGAGTTTCAATAGTAAAATTCATTTTTTATTTCAGGTATATAGGGATGACACATTCTCTTTCCAAATTTCATAATTCTATGTTAACAAATAAAGTCTACCAACTCCTCATCATTCAGACCTATTTAAATCTTTATAAATTTACATCATCATTCTGAAGACCTTTTATCAATTACATTAAATATTATTTCATAGTCATTTCCAAAATTATTGATTTATTCCCTTAAATAAAAATTCTCATTTCCATATTTATGTGATCCATGAATATAATATCCCTCTCAAAACTCATTTGTGTTATAACTCATTGATCATTCCTACTCAATGCATATACTGCCTTATTATCCTTCAATAGGTTATAGTGTATTGGGAAATCAAAATCGGTGAGTTTTATATGCCATCATCTCTTCCTCATGTTCATATCATTCATTGAATAAATGTATTTCATATGATTATTGTGTGTGTATTTCCCACATCATTCACCATATGAATAATTCATCATTTTTATCAATGATAATATTTCAACTGCCAACTCAATATACATGTTTGGATAGTTCTATTTAGGATTCATTATCGTCCTTGATTTATATATAACAACATTATCATTTTTCATTAGGACAAAAGCAAGTCCCTTATTTGATGTATAACTATATATCAAAAATATATAATTTCTTTATATGGGGTCCTAATTTTTGAATTGATCAATATCCCCTCCAATTAACAAAAATAAAAATCACATTTCTTTGTCTAAATGTACATAACCTTTTTAATTGTATGCTCAGTTATCTTCTTAGCTAATTTGCTAAAATTAAAAATAAATTTTCGATATAGACCATCCAAAATGACGAACTAACTAACATAATAATGTTAATTTGGGTAGGAAATTCTATAACTACATTTTTCATCATAGGATCAACTGAGTTTCCATCCTTAGAGAGAATATGGACATGAAAAAAATATCACTAAATCTATAATTCACACTTTCTAAATTTTCAATAAAACTATTTTTTTATATGAGTCTCATGAATGATTTGTAGTTGATTTTAAGTTATCACATGTAATTTAGAATATATGAAAATTTTAGTAATTAAAAAAATAAATTAATTATCAAGATATTCCATGAGTAATATGTTAATTAGATCCAAAAAATCATATGGTTATTTAGTCAATCAAATTTCCATTACTATAAACTCATAATGCCCAAACCTCATTCAAAATGTTGTCATCATAATGTAACACCCCAGGTAAATAAAGAATATGACATTTTCACATTTATCCATATTTGTGAATAAAATATTAATATTACTTTAAAGGAAACGCTATGCTCGATGGCGTACCCAATACGCAACAACGAGTTTCTTGGGAATCTTACGTTGCACTCTAATATTAAAATAATATTATTTTAAATGGTAGTTAACGCCCAGTTGTTGTAATGGTGGGAATGAACATAACTAACTACAAAATGATTATATATGTTTGTCAAATATTTTTACTTAATACAATAAATGTTAGAGGATTAAAAAAGCAAATGAATCCAATCTTAAGAGTAAACATTCTAATATTCTTTAAAAGGTCGACTAACCGCCTTTTGATGGAGAACCTCTTTTAAATCCACTTTTTGACAATTTTTTGTGTTATATTTGACAAAATAAAATTCTTATTTAGAATCGTGACATCAAAATTTACTTTGTGTAAATTTTTGGTATTTTTCCGATAAAGTTCATTTTTTAATGAATAGTGAAAAATGTTGTATTTTAATTCAAAACCTCTTTTTAATCTAATTTATTTATATTATTATATTATCTTTTTAATTGTTTTTAAAGTTAAATTAGAATATATTTTTACCATTTAATCCAATAGTGGTCTTTGGAATTAATTTCATCTTGAAATTGGACTTAAACTAGTGTCAATCTTTTGATACTTATTGTTTCATAAAAACACGTTATTTTCTCTGACAGTGGGAATTAATTATTGAATTAATTAATGTAAATTATATGTTTTGAATTTTGTAAAATAGACAACATTTTTTAATTCAGAATATCAAATATATCTTAGGGTGAATTTTTGGTATTTTTCTGGAAAACTTCAATTTTTGATGAATAGTGAAACCACTAAGTGGTACTTAAAAAACTGATTTTTCGTTTAAATGAAATTTTACCACCTCTGTGTTTTTAATTTAAAAAATCCTACATATATGTTTGTCATTAATAATTAAAATGTGGTTCAATGGGATTAAAATAATTTTTTTGGGTGAACAGTAACTTTTAAGTTTTAATCGCGATTAGAGGTAATTAGTGTAGTTTAAGGTAAAAATAATGTTTTAATAATATGAAATGACCTAGACTCATGTCTTACCCTCATTGTATGAGTCCTGGCTGACCTAGAAAATCCATGGTTCAACTTGGGTACCCCATGGATCCACTTTGGTTGGAAAATGACATAAATACCTTTTTATTTAAAGTTAAAATTAAAATGTCACAAACATGTGTTGTTTTACTAATACAATTTTTACATGGGGTTATATAAGTCATATCTTTGACTATAAATATTCATTAGAAATATAAAAATATTTCCTACTTCATGATATTTTTTTATAATTTTTATACATTAAATAAATTAATTTATTTATGACACCGTGATGATGCAGTGATTACCTCATAAATGAAAGATTTAAATAAAATTAGAAGATAGGGTGAAATATAAGTCTTAAACTTGTCACAAACATATTGGATGGGTGGATTTAGAAACCTTATCACCTTATCCTCCAAATATATTCTTTTGGGACCTTTTAAATCCGAAAATCATTTTATAATAAAGTAATATTTTATAACTTTCCAAGAGTGCCCCTCCTCTCCTCTTATAAAAGGCCCCCACCTCTACCACCTTACACACACCTCTCAAGCCTTTGTCTCGGCCAACCCCTTCCCATTTCATCTCTCTACATCCCTCTCTTCATCATTGAAGCCTCACTTTTGGCATAATCCTTTCCAAGGAAGCCTTTGAGCTCAAATCAAAGAGAGTTACCCGATTTAAAGGTAATGTATTCCCTTGTGTTCTTTTGTTTTATTTTTATTCTCCAAACCCCTAAACTATTTTTATTACATTTTTTGTAACAAAAGAAGTATATTAAATATACTAGGATTTTTTTTATAATAAGAATTGGAGCTACACTTTCACATACCTCCGTATAATGGTTAAAGAACATTCTGTTTCTGTGGATGGCGAATTACTGCCTCACGAAACGATGATTGTTCAATATTATTTTAACACCTTCAAAGGTGGCCATTAAGATGCCACTATATTTATATATGATATATAATATTTTTATGTTTTCCTTAAACTTCTGTATTTTTCATTTAAGGCATACCTTTATGGTTTCCATTATGGGTAAACGCGATATCTTTATTTTAGGATGTACGGACTACTGCCCCCTCAAAGTGATTTGATTTGTTAATGCCATATGTGGGACGTATAAAGGATTTAATTAATGGTATTACATATTATATCCTACTGGAATTATAATATACCTTTATATCATTATTATTTCATTCCATTTAATACAAAAAAAAAAGAAATGAAAGTAGCGTTCAGGCGTACGTACGGCTTACCGTCTCCATGAACGGTACATTTCATTTCTTATCTCCAAATGTTATGTACTATTATAAGTACATATATATAATGGATATATATGTAATATATTACATCTAAATTATGGATATAATTCTGGAATTATAAATTATATACCTCTCATTTTGTTCTAATTCCATTAATATGACACAAAATGAAAGTAGCGTTCATGCGTACGTACGGCCTACCGTCTCCATGAACGGTGCTTTTAATTTTTTATCTACAAATGTTATGGAATAGTATAAAATGAATATATACTAGATATATATGATATTTAAAACATCAATACTATTCTGGATATGATGTACCTATAACTACATGGAAAATTCTTTTCCAACAAGTTCAATTTTTAATCATGTACCGAACATCGACAAAAGCGTTTGATATGAACTCACTTTATTAACCAATTATTATAACATTATAATATTTGATATGAACTGAATAATAATATTTAAATGTGGTCCTTAATAAATTATAAATTGAGAAAATTTTATTATTCATTAGATTAAAGAACGATCGAGTCATGTCGGACACGAGGTAAAAGATCATACCCCTCTCTTTCTTTTTAAGTACACTCTTTTATGTCATTCCTTTTAAGCTCATCTTTCTTATGATTGGGATGATATTTTAAATTAATCCTACTGTAATTTTTATTTTTATATTATTAGAGACCCTATTTTCTCTCAACAATCCATTTTGGAAGTTTTGAGTGGCACCGTTAGGCTGCTGAATTTTCGTAAGAGATTTAACCTCTCTCTTTCTTTTTAAGTACTCTCCTTTATATCACTTATTTTAAGCTCCTCTTTGTTATAATGGGGGATGTTCTTTTATATTACTATTTCTGTAAATTTTATTTTAATATTATGAGAGACCCTATTTGATCTCATCAATCCATTTTTGGAAGTTTTAAGTGGCGTCGTTAGGCTGCCGAGTTTCCGTAAGGGATTTTTCATCTCACTTTTTGTCCCGTGAGATTTATGCTGCATTTTCCACCATTTCCTTTGAGTGGTGTTTGTAATTCCCATTATTATACACTTTTTGTACTATAATTTTATTTATGGGTATTTACATATTCATTGTATGACCCTTCTTCAATGGGGTGTACGTTTCGAAAGTAACCCAAGTCGGTAAGGGAACCTTTCGCCCTCCTTTTTTTAAAAGACTTCTTTTGTTATGTCTTTTAATTTCATCTTATTATGTGGGGATATGTTCTTATATATCCTTATTGCCATAAATTTTATGTCCAAGTGATGATATACCCTTTATCTCTCTCATCAACTCTTTTTCTAAAATTTTATGTGACGCCGTTAGGCTATCAAGGGAACTTCTTAACCCAATTTCGATTTCTTTGGGTTCAACATGTAGTTATTGAATATGTAATCCTTTGAATATGTGTGAATGACCTTTGATTATTTTACACTTAATATCCACTTATATTGGGTGTATTTATATTTGTCACACATAATTATGAGATTGATTTATCCTCAATTTAAGGATATCATCTTTATAATGGATTTCATCTCAATTTACATTTCCATTGAGACTTCATTGTTGTTATGCACCAATTCACTCTTATATGGTGTATATACTGTACTTTGGAATATTATATCATGAATCCCTTTATTCTCATGATATTATAAAGTTTTGATTAAATGTTATTCCTCAATTATTGTAATCAAGTGTCTCTCATTTTGTTAAAAACCCTTTAACTAAAATATCGTTTTAAAAGTTTTAATGATTTATTCTTATAAATATTTCTCATTAATATCCATGTTTTCAAAAAAAAATTAAGGATTTATTTATATGTATATTAATAGTTTAAAATGTTAAAAGTTTCAATGTGTTATGAGACACTTTGATTTAAAAATCTATTTATTAAATGTTTTAAATGGTTTTGAAAATGGTTTTTAGAATGGATTCATTATTTCAATATCTTAAAATGTTATATTGTTATTGAAATGTGGGAATGTTATCTTTCTTTTATGCTGAAGTTATGTTCTATGATTATGTTATGGTTATTGGGAATTATTATGAAGACGAGTGGTTCTGTGATAAACTAAGGGCGGGTGAGCCCGATATAGCTCTCCAATGCATTGGGTAACGTGAAGGGGTTAAACATTAAGGTTTCTCTGAAGAGATTTAGGGAATATACTGTAATGGGTATTCCAAACTCAACCAAGAGGGTTACTCCCTATGTAAGAATGTTATGAATGCCTCAAGTTGCCTTTATGACTTATTATTTCTATGATTTATTAATGATTTGATGAGGTATGATAAGATTCTTATGTTTTATGAGTAAAGTATGATTTCATACGTGGAATAATGTTTTCTTTTCATACTTTTATATCTCTTACTGAGCTTTTTATGCCCATCCCATGTTTTTGAAATGTTTTTCATAGTTCAAGGGAAAGGTGCATGATATGATGATTGTTTCAAAGAAGTGTCAAGAAAAAATCCATGTTTTATTTTAAATATGTTTCTATTGATGGAAAAAAACGAATTCTATCTTTTATGTAACCACTTTGTTTAAATGTGGAATGTAATTAATGATTTATGATCTAATTATCTAAAACTCTAAACCTGAAAAGATCCTCAATGTGAATTATTCATTTAATTCAATATTAAGTAAGGTTTAAGGCCGGGGCCTTATACGTAATGTCTTCCTTCATTACACAAACTTGATGACACCCAGAATGAAGATCAATATATAATAAATATTGGTCTCATTGATTTTAATCAAATAAATTGTTAATTTAAAGCAAATTATATGTGTTAATTATTCTAATAACACTGATTTCACTATAATAAATCCCCATCCACATGAATCCATCTACCCTCTAAGTGAATATAATAATGGATCCTCATTATGAAACACTATAGTGAATAATTATAGTGTCACACAACTCTTCTGGTTGATTCATCAACTATAATTTTTCAATAGTGTTCATTATACTAGGGGTGTTTGATAAAATTCATACATTAGGGATTATATTAATGGAAAAATCCACATCAAACTCTTGGGTATGTCCATGTAATTCCTCAAGAAATAAATAATTTCATTCTTGTATAATAGGTACATCCTCAATTTTATGATTAACTTTTCCATATATAGGTTATGTTTTATCTTATTCCCGCTAAATTTCATTCATAATAAGTACTTTGGGTGTGTCTAGACATTACTATAATGATTATTTATTCACTATAAATATAATGAATTCAAAATCATCATCAACAATCACAATTTACACCACCTTGTATTTTTTTTGAATCTTATTTTGAAAGTCGGTCCATACATAGGATTATATAAAATTTTAATATAACTATGATGGTAAATTCTATAAATATTTAATTTTTACTTCTCATAATTTAAACTATTTGGAACATCATTATTGTAGTGATATTTCCACTAGAATATTTGATATAAAACTCCCTTATTAATATTCTAGGGAAGTATCAATTTTCATTAGAAAATATGGATGATATGAACAGGAGAGAGGATAAAAAATCAAATAAATCATCAGATAAATATGATATTATGATATAATTACATTTCACCACCTCATTAGTAACTTCCACCCACTTGTAGTGATCGCATAACTTTGATATTATTCCCTTGGCCTCTTATGTGGTATTCTCCCTCGATACTTGGGGAATTTTTTTTATAATTCCTCATTTCAGGATTTATTAAGCACCAAATAACATTCATCTATTTCTTTCCCTTATATTCATGATCCAGATAAAACTTTTGTTCAAATGTGTATCACACTCCCCTTCCCTTCTAGATTTTTTCTAGAAGTTTATTTCCACAATGTTAACATGATGGAAAATGAATAATTTATTTATTTTTGTTTGATTAAATACCATTTCCTTATTATTTATATAAACACTTCCTCTCATTATTAGTCATTAATAGATAAAATTGAGATAATTCCATCTAAATTTTAATATATAAAAAACTATTTCATCATATAATGATTTTTTTACAAACTAGTTCCCTTCGGGGAAATGGATGGGGATCTTCAAGGAAATAGTCAATCATACATTTCATTTTCCATATATAATATATAGTATTCTTGGATTTCTATGTAATAGTATCCTTATTCACTAAAATACTTTTTCCCTTTTTTACATAATACTAAGAATAATTCTCTACATTTTAGTTCATTTATAACAAGGCAAATATTTTTGGAAGAATATTGCATTGAAATATCCCCATTAATTTTTTTTATAATTTATATTCCTCATTTATATTTCAGATAAAAAACCTCCATTGATCAAAATTTATTTTGATATAATATACAACATTTATAACCTTTTACATATAATTATATCCCAAAGACATAAATATATTTTCAATGGACATAACAAATTACTCATCTACTACTAGATTAGTAATCCCACTATATAATTGGTGATTTTGACTCATAAATAAATCCATCATAGGATAATCACATTATTGAATAAATCATTCCTCTAGTTGGTTAATGTAAATAAAAAATATATACCCTAATATTTCCATGATCTACAAAATCCCAGTATTTGATTTATTAGATTTATTTTCAAGGATGTTTTTACAATACCATGATTATTAATACCCTTCTTAATTATAGATTAAAATAATAATAATGGAATATACTAGACTTTATAATTATATTATGTAAATAAAATAAAAAAATATAATTCTAAATTTTAAATACTAAATTTATTCATTATTAATCATTGAATATTAATTCTTCATTTCATTGGGGATATATTTATTTAATATTAATATTTTAAAGTCATTAATAATGTTTTGTAAACAAATCATTGATTATCCTAATAACCCCCCCCCCCCCCATGTGTGTCAAATGAGGTTCACAGTAAGGCCTATTTTCTTACCCAATGTGATGATTGAGATAAAAACAAATAACCCATTTTTAGATTTTTCACCCCCTAGTTACAGCAATTTCATAACCTCATTTATTTTAAATATCTTGAGAGGTATAAATTTCAAGGAAAATACATATAATCACTAACATATTTATTTGGATATTTTTACCCAATTTGGAATGTCCTCAATTTCTATAATTTGGTATTATACCATTGGGTATGTTTTCTTTCATCTTTTCCATATGGTTTTTACTAAACATGCTCTGATACCCAATGTGGCAGCCCTTACACTAGTTACCTGGTGTCGGTGGTCACATTAGACCATTGTTATAGATACAAGGGGTCAAGTCACAAAGGTATGATTATATTAATTGTTTTGGATTACTAGATACATACATGAGAAATATTTATCATTTGAAAAAATATAAAAAATAATTAATGAGAATGCTCAATGACCTTCAAAATAAATCAAAGGATTCATATTCATATCCCAAGGAATGGACAATAAACTAGGGTTATCTGAAATGACCACTAAGGGTTACATAAAGTAAAATCTATCATGAATAAATGGTTCATAATAAGTAAGTTATAGTAAATAACTAAAAAACATGTCATTTAATCAATAACATGAATATCATTATTTGACAAGGAAAAATCCATATATCAATGTGAATATCTGAAAACACAGTCCATTTAATAAATAATTTGAATACCATGAATAGAAAAGGTAAAATCAATATGCCATGTTAAACAACTATAAACAGATTCTAGTTAAGAAATAACATGAATATCATGACTAGATAAGGAATAATCAAAATTTCATTGTCAATACCGGACATCACTTGCAATTTATTCAAGAACATGTGAAAAATTGAATCTATAGATAATATCAATGGAATAGTATCCAGGATAACAATAATAAATTTATAAATGGATGAAATTATTTATATGTGATATCATAATCTAAACTATCATAATATATTCATTGTTGAGATATTTCATAAGACAACTTAATACAATGGGTAAAAACCAATTTAATTTTACTAACTGATTTGCTTTTGTGACCTACTAATTCATTGAGGGGATATATAATTTTTCCCCACCAATAAATTTATATCCAAATAATTTCTTATATATAAAATAATATAATTAAATAATGAACAACATTCATTATCATTAAATATTTTTATTGACTAATTAATACATATTTATCAATATTTCTCAAGCTAATCAAATAACATTATATTTATATAGAGTATATTCAAATGGTTTAAATTTTAGGGAATAATAATATCCATGATTCAAAATGTATGCATACTTATGAGAAACATATTTTCCAATGAAAAACTATACAATTAATATGATTGTCTTAAGGAAATTTTATTAATCACAATAATAATTAATTATTGAGAGGTGACCATTGGTTCATCAGGTATATTGGGTTTTTAAATAAAATAATTTCCTTCAAAAGAATAAAGTGAATGAAATTAAAATGTAAGTAAAATATAAATTTTTTATGTATAAATAACTATACACATGTATAATAAATTATATTTCATAAAACAGTCACAACGACAGGGTGGTCTGTTATCGTTGTACACATTAAAAAACAGTTCTTTTTGAATTTTCATTTAAAATTCCCCATTCTAAAAATATTATAATGATTACGTTAAAACACATTTCAAAATAAAAATATGACATAAATTGTCCTCATTATATATTTTTTGTAAATAAAATTTATTTTTTAAAACAATTTTTAAAAACATGGACATCGAAAAAAATATATCCTATTAAAAAAGAAACAAAATCGGTTTTATAATTAATAACTTCATCATGGGATTTAAGTACCAAAGTGAGAAATAGAATTATTTAAATATATAAACTCCGTAAATATCAAGTGTATAAGAGAATTATTAGAGATTATGAAGGATACATGATAAGATTCTTTTGATGAGAGTAAAATTAATCCCAATAGAATTTGATATTATAAAATATATTTTTACCTATTTAGTAACATTCAAATTGTAACACATTAAAATAAGAAACCTTAATTGAAAAATTTAACAGAACGAATAAATATTTATATTTTTTTTAAATAAATCAATGGTGAAATATATGTTCCACATAAATGTTAATAGATGTATATTCACAAATATGTCTAAAGGCAATGAAAATTGAGATGGAATCTGTTTAATCATGATTTCCTTTAGAAGAACCATCATTAACCACTGATTTAATAGTTTAAAGAATGTTATTAATTTATAATATGTCCATATTAGTATTTATAATATCATATAAGATCATAGAATAAAAATATACTACCCATTTATTAATAAACAGTTCTCACAACTACTGTTTTAGGTGTTATTTTCCTTGTTTTCTCAAGAATATCTTGTCATAAATGTTCTGGTTCATGTGTATAGGATATAAATATATCTTCTCAATAATTATTTCAATTTTATAAATATCTATTTTCCAGTATATAATTTTTTATAATAATTAGTTAATTTTTTCATTGAAAATGAATTGCATTGCTTCATGTAGTCGGCATGCCATACATATGCATGAGTGATGATATCATTCCATTAATTAGTGAAAGGATAAAAAATTGGATGACATTATAATTTTAAATATTTTTTTCACATAATATTTATCATATATCCTCATTATTTTCATCATTAGGACTATCCATTTATTTTTGTGATGAAAACAATTACATCAGTTCATGGGGAGGTAGTCCACCACACACACAACCGATAGATTTATTTCCAATTTGATGGAGAATATAACACTATGGAATTACAAAATAATAAAATTGTATTCAATATAAAAGTTTAAATGAAACATTAAGCTTTATAACACATGAAATATATTCCATTAAATCTAATCTCTTTAATATCTTGCCAAACAAAGATCCCCGAGTCAAAATGAACTATAATATATTATATTATTATATCCCAGCCATTAAATTAGTGGTTATTAACAGTTATATAAAAAATATTTAAATTATAAATTATAAACACATAAAAAAATAATTTCTTATATATTTATTATATTTAAAATAATAATAATTTAAAAAACTAATGGTTTTCTGAATATATATATATATCTAATATATGGTTTAGTGGTGCTTTATGAGAATTAATTGAAATTATTTGTTATGAACATTAGAAAATTTATTTTTTAAAAATAATTTTTTTTATGAAAATATAAAAATTATCATTGGTTGAATTTTTTTCTAATAATTTTCATTTTTCATCAAATAGTGAAAAATAATATTTTTTTTCGAAAAATTCCTTTTAATATTATTTATTTACAATGTTAAATTATATTATAAATTTTTTTTAAAGTGAAATTAGTTTATTTATATTATCAAAAAATCAATTTAGTTTATTGTAATAAATTTCATTTTTAATTATTATATTAAGCCTTTCCATACTTATGAGAATAATTTTCTTCAAAACAAAATTTTTCATCATGTCTACTTGTTTTGTGTTAAATTTAATTATTCCATATAAGTGAATTAAATTTGATAAAATGGATTCCATATTTTTCAAACCCATAAATTATATTATATAATAAGATAAAATTAATTTTTGGAAATTATTAATTGAAAAATAGTAAAAATTAATTACCATGGATAAGTTTAAAATGGGTTTACATGGGATTAAACTATAAATATAATGGCCAAAATAAAATAACAATTGGACTAGAAACTGTTATCATGATATATTTAGACTTTATCATGATCTAGGTCAGTCATCCATCCATCCTGACACTCGACCTTGTCCGTGAATATCCCCAATAGGCATTCTCTGTCCTCTAGGTATGATGATAAGCACTGTGCATCGATGATATCATAGTGGGAACAATTTATCCCAAAAAAACCAAGATCGAATAAAAAATAGGGCACACAACATAAATAAATAGAATTCAACTAAATTCATAAATATACCTAAATACATCAATTAAAAAACAAAATAGTAACTATAATAACAAAGAAATACAAAACCACTGCTGACATAATCTCTATGTGACCTCTTGGTCACTACCAACTACATGACAAACATACTCCTAAGGCAACCAGAACTAGATAACTGAACCTACAAAAATGATCTGGTATTCCTACATTTAGTGGAACAAGTAGGGTGTTTGCATAAACAACTTATTAGATAAGCACCATATATTCCAGGCATTTACTTTCTCAAAATAGTCTCAACCCACTAATTTCAAATCCATCGAGAAAATAGGGTTTTATCCTTTTGAAATAAAAAGACACATTTCTATAAAAACTATCTTTTAGAAAAAAAATAAATAGGGATTTCCATTTTCTATTAGTTTTCTATTTCAAAAATGAGATCACAAAACCCAAATAAATCCCAAACTAGTGGGTAAAAAAAGGAAATACTAAAATTAATGTAACATAACAAGTAGTAAAACCCAAAATGGTTTGTAAAAAAGGTGAAGCATATCAATTAGAAAAAAGATTTTGGTAATCATGGGAATTTTCTGAACATCACTATAATCAAACCCTAAACATACTGAGTTTAGACCCACCTGTCAGTGTATGGTCCACATCCATAGTCAATAATAAAGTATCTGATCTAATCTACCCAATTCAGTGGAATATCCCTCTTGGCCTCTCAGATAATCCATGGTATAACAACATTTCTAATTTATGTTGATATGAATCTACCACATTACCTATTAGATGATTCCAAGGAATACCGTGAGAATCATACATGGTGAGTGGGGAGGTCCTCACTTTCATGGGTCAAACCAAATCCCACATTTATCATACATGGCTATACCAGATGATGAAACCACCTATGTGACGACCCTCTCATTTTAGATCCACCATATTGGTTCCAATATCACATAAATTCGTAGGCATGTGAAAACTGGGGAATCATATAATATGATATTTTAAACAATTTTCCAAATCATACTAATATTACAATAGGGCCTTACATTTTACCATGACTGAATCCTATTTCCAAAACCATTCCCAAAAGAATGTTGAAACACACACCACACTCAAATATGAAAAATAGTTCATTATGTTATTATAGAAACTATGCCACATAGAAAAATGTGAATATATAAATTTTTTAGAATATAAATTTTAAACCATCTATATATTCACATTTAACACCTAATCACCATTTAGATACTAAATAACTATTTTGAAAATAATAAGAGTATAGAAGAACTATTTGAGGTTAGTAAGAGGTAAAGGTAAATAATAAATATATAGAAGCATTTTAAAAAAGAGGTTTGAGAGGGATATATTTTCCCAAACAAACCATTATATTATGTGATCTCATCCATATGTTCCCACCGTGCACATATGGATGTGCCCACCTATTATGGTTCATTAGAAAATTAATAAGGTTCACAATGTTCCCATTTAAAAATATGAAGAACCATTCAAATGTTTAACACATAACAAAAATGCCATGAAGATACACAAAAACCAAAATCCACAATGAATTCCAAATTAAAACCTGACAAACAAGACATGTTTGAGGCCAAACAATATCAAAAGCACATAATTACTATTCTTGTGGAAAATTTTCATTTTCACAAACACGTTGTAAGCATATATATATATATATATAGTAATATGTATGAAAAAAAATTTGGAACCACAATTTTCATCATGATTCAACCATAAAAACAGCCAAAAATTTCAAAATAACTCACCTCGTGTAGGAACATAACATTTAGAATAAAATTTAGAGTACTCAAGAATCAATGTATTGTTTATAATAGCAACTGATGGAATGACCTAACTCAACAAAGTGAATATGAAATGAAAACTTTGGTGAAGGATGAACTACTATTGTGGGATGATCCTCACACCCTAACATCAATGAAACAAAAGGATAACATAAAAATGGATTCTATGGCTTTTCCAAGAGATACCCAACCAAAGAAAAATCAAGAGATCAAGTGAGAAGAAGATGATGAGGAGAAAATTAGACAACAACTTAAAGAAATTAACCTTTATAAAAATAGAATATATCTAATTTTGGAGGGGAATCAAGGTATGTGGGTTTTTGGGAGACCAAAGGATCGACATGGCTGATAAAGGAGAGGAAAAAACAGAATATTTTCGAAGTAGGAGAGGAGTAGAAGAGGAATTTAAACATTTTAATAGCTTTGGGAAATTTCACTATATGACAGCATGGTTTACCAAACCATGTGCTAACCATGCATTACATACTGGAGTAGAAGAACATTTCTCTCATTTTTTCTTCGCGATTTTGGAAAATATGTTCCAACCATAAAAAATGGATCTATAAAATCACAGAGCCTCCCCACCCACTTTCTTCATAGTTTCAGCTATCCTTGAGAAATCTATAATCCATATCCTCTGCACACAAAAATAGTCATACAGTAACTCCTCAACCTCACATGGTTTTTCCCAACCAATGAAAAATCTATTAAATGATAATTTTACATGGAGAAAATGAGTTGAAATTTAAATTAGTCTCAACATGCCAAATGTTTAACCCTCAAACCATGCACAAAAATAGTTCGCATGCTAAAAAGAACCAAAAAAACAAAAACACTTGAATATTAGTACTAGTGAATAAACATGAACCTATCCTAAAAGAACCACCCTAAAAACTAAAATAATTGAAAAACTACGGTCAGGGTGTGATAATTATCCCCACCACAAATACTTTCTTCCACCTAAATTTCACACAAAAAACATGAACCAAAACTCAGGAAAAAAACCAAAAAATGACACCACAAACCTTGATGTAAACTTTCAATCTATAAGTCACACCTAGACAACTCTCAAATAAACCACCAGAATGATAACCATATGGAATAGAGATTGGTTCTACTGACCATAAGGAACCAAGTTAATCCTCTATCCAAAATAGGAACTCCCCACCAAACCCAACAAAAAAACTAGGAACTCCCATCCTGAGCTAAAATCCCATGACACAAGATAAACCCCTTAGAAGGAACTCTATCAAAATGGTGAACCAAACCTCTATTCATCATTTCAACATGTCTCATTAATCTCCTAAATGATTTCAACTAGAAACAAAAACTGACCCACAAAAATGAATACCACACAATTATCTCAAAACAAATCACAACCACAAGACTATACAAGAACAAGACCAGGAATCTAGAAGAAAAAAACCATCAAGATTTTACAATGAAGATATCTTATAATATGTAGGGGAACTACAACATATAATCACACAATGAATCCACTCTGACGTCAGATATAACAATGGATCTGCACACCAACACCCAATAATTTTAAACTGTGTGAAGAGATTCACTTCGGGCCCTATCGATGGAGTTCATATGTCCTAAAAAAATTTCCTCATAGTCAGAAGCTGAAATCATCAAACCGAAACATACTTTTCATGAAACTCATCTTTTTGAATCTCTCTAGATTCTGTAAATAGCCACATCAGAAAGAATACATTGAAGGATTGTGATAAGAAGGCATTAAATTCCCAAACAGGTCACACTAAAAGAACAAAAATTGAAGGATTAACGAATGAGAATCCTTAAAAAATGAATAGGATTTATTAGAGATATGTAACTCCTAAAAAACATATTTTTTATGGGAACCATTATATTCCCTAGGAGAAACTAGATCACCAACTTCCACCAAATATAACTCATATGTGACTACTCCATCTATGATATTCCCATATAGAACTTCAATGGATGAGAGAAAACACTCTTTGATCCCAATAAAAAGAATTTAAATGAAGAGGGAAGAACTAAACATATCCTATTAGGATATCTCTAAAAATAAAGGAACTAACCCCTTAAACTGATGAACATAGTTCTTCACTGTCTTCTGGCCTTACTGAATACCCAATATCTCCACCGCATTCTTCACCTTCACCTCCTCTGGTATAAACTATTAGATTAAATATTCCTTATACACTTTCAAATACATACAAGCATGAAACAATGGTAGGGAAATCATATTTAACTAATCCAAATCTAGAACAACAAATGAATAAATAACTAAGTACATCCTTAGAGCCATGGGAGTTCCATCAACATGATGAAAAATGTTAATTTATCAAACCACAATTCTTCCTACTATAGACCTAAATCATTATAAATAATTGGAAAATAAAAATAATAAATCAAATCTACCACCCCACTTAGAGTCTAGGTTGGTCTAAAAACATAAAGAGACAAAAAAACCATTGGGACATTTCTGGTCATCACACTCTAATAAACATAAAACATAAAACCAAATCAACCATTAAATTATAACTCAACCACAAAAGAATATCTCAACCAAACCCAAAGCTCAAACCCAAACATTAGAAAACCATGCCCAAAATATTATTTCAAAAAGCACAACATCCACTTCTAAATTAATCCACTTCAAATCCTAAATCCACTTTTTAAAATACCAAAACCAGTTATCAAATATGATCAAATCACAAAATACCACCTTTAAAATAAAATAAAACATTGAAACCATTTTTCTTGCGAAAACACCATAATGTCAAAAAACATTTTCCATTTAAAAATCTACCAACACCCACCAAAACAAAAGCAACACACAACTCACACCAAACTCCATTAAGGATAAAGTATTGGGAATTCATAACTGAAGGAAATGGTTAGTGGTCCATACCCCAAGAAACGACCTTCCACTAGGAGGCCCTTGAACTTTTCACTTATACTCCACATTGATCACTACTCAAAATGATATCTTAGCATAATAATGGCTCACCACTATTTTCAATACCCTTCCACACACCCAAAATCCCATAAAAGTATAAAATCTTGTAATACCCCTAGAAACTCTAGGATTAGAGTGAGAAATATTTAATAATTCCCTTACAAAGACTTACTATAGAGTCCTAACAATCATAATCTATAAACAACTTGATGCTTCAAATCACAAATTGATCCCCTAATACAATTGTTTCCTAAACCAGGTTGTCCATCCATCTGACCCAACTCCCATCTCTGTCCACAAAAAGTCCCAAAAGTAATTATCAATGTTCTTAATCTAAAAATAATTGTATGTTACAAAGATATCATAGGGGGAATTAGTAAGTAGAACAATAATCAGGTTCAAATAAATAAACAGGGCACACAACATTAATCATTTAAATATAAATAAATGAATAAATATATCCAAATACATCAACAGTTTAACAAAATAGAATATAGAATGGTAAACCGAAACCAAACCACTACAAAGAAATATCCATGTGACCTCTTAGTCACCACTAACCACAACAAAAACCTTATCCAAAGTCAACCCGAACCAGAAACATGACCCTACAAAATAGATCAGGCCTACCAACACCGAGTTGTACAAGTAGGTTTTGAGAATAAATACCTCAGGAGAAAAACACCAAAGAGATTATTCATTTCCATTCCTCAAAGATTCCATAAAAATAATGTTGAAATACATATTTAAAATAAGTTTTTATGATATCAAAATCCAAAATCATATTTCCATAAAATAAAACCAAAAGAAACAACTCATATATATTTCCTTTAAGAATAATTTTTCCATTTTAAAACACATATGAAAAAAAAACCCAAATAAATTCTACACCATATGATAAAATGGGTCTATGCATTATGTAAATAAATAAGAAAAAGAAGGAAAAACCTTACTGCGCTAGTACACCATGTATAGAAAAACAACCAGAACATATAGATATGAAATCAAGTGGATTTCATAATCATATCTAGAAGAAATCCTTTGATGTAATCAGATCGGACTCACCATAAGTTATATGGTTTATCTCTATAGTAAATAACCAACTATAATCTCTAAAATATCCAATATAGTGGAACATCAAACTTAACATATCTATAAATCCAAGGGTCACCAAACCCTTTATTTGAGGTCGATAAAAATCTATCACTATACCCCTATAAGATTCACAAGAATTCAATGATAATAATACATGTTGAATGAAGAGGTCCCCACATGCATGGATCAATGAAAAACCCATATCCACCATGATTTCAAAACCCAAACACTGACACCACCTATAAAATGACCATATTCTATAAGGATCCACTATATAGGTTCACATATCATATCGTGTAACATACATGTTCAAATAAACCCTTTACATAATACATGCTTTTTATCCATTTTCCAAAACATGCTAAGTTTTGAGTCAAACATTATATTCTCCGAAGAAAGAATCCTATTTCCAAAACCATTCACAAAATAAGGATGAATCATGAAACAAAATTAGAGGTTCCAAACATGCATTTATGTTTTTTTAGAATCTATTCCACATCTCACAATTCCATATACGCTATGATTTAGGGACAAAATTTGAAACCAAATTTAAATTCACTTGGAACACCATGTCACCATTTAAAAGTCAAGGAACTATTTTTAAAACAATAAGTGTTCAACAAAACCATTTGATATGAGGAATATATAATGGAAAAGGGAAAAGGGAGGGAATCATTTTAAAATGGTTTAAATAGGAAATAATTTTCCCTTAAAAATCATAATCATTTGTGAGATCACCCATATTCTCACATTGTTCACAATGGATGCTCCCACAACCAATGGTTCACTCAAAACATTACCATGTAACATAAACATTCCATTTAATTGATGGAGGATCCATTCAAACATTAAACACATAACCATCATGCCATGAAGAGATACTAAAACCACAGAGTACGTTAAATTCAACGTTAAAATCAAACAACCAAGGAACATCCATGGCCAAAATCCATTAAAAAACCCAATTCATTTATCTAATGCTTATTGGGATTTTGTAAAAAATTTGTAACCCTATATTTAAGAATAAGTAAAAACCCCTTGAAAAATCCATTTTCATCCAAATTACACCATAAAGAATCACAATATTTCAAGATAACTCACATCACATATGAACATCACATTTAAAAATAAGTTAGGCATGCACTAAAACCAATGTAATTTTATAGAAAGGAAAATAATTTAAACACCTACCTAAATGATGTGAGGATAAATTTAAACCATCAAGAAAGGAAGAATTAAGCCCAAGGGATGATTCTCACACACTAACATCAAATAAAAATATGCAGAAAATAAAACCAAGCTTCTAGGATTAATCCAAGAGAAAAAAGACAAAAGAAAAACCATGAGACAAAGATATAAGGAGAATAAGAGGGGAAAATTAGGATAAAAACTAAAATAATCTCAACATATGATCTTTATAAGAGCTTCAATGGTAGAGAGTAATTAAGAGGGGGTAATGGATTTTGGTTTTAGGGAAACCCTAGTGTTACTATGTTGATAAAGGGGAGGAAAAAAATAGGTTTAATATATATGCATGGTAGAATAGGAATTTCATCTTTTTAAAAACCTGGGCATCTCACATAGTTTAAACACATGTTTCTTTTAAAATGTGAGCCAACTGTGCACACCGTACTTGTGAAGAGGGAAACCCCAAACGGTTTGGATGCATTGTTTCGGAAACTATGAAAAATCTATGAAAAATGGGCACATCAAATTCTTGGTCCTCCCAAAAAAAGTTTCACATAGTTTCCCCAAATTGTACACATGTTGTGCTCCTTGTAAATAACACAAAAAAGAGCTGCATAGTTACCCCTTAGCCTTGCACAGTTTGACCCAAAATATGGGAAAGTCGTGCAAGGTAAATTTTGAAATAATAGGATGAATTTATAAGTTTATCATCCAAAATAATTTTCATTTTTATACTACAAACCGTGAAAAAAAATTTCATGAGGCAAGAAACCACTGGGAAACTCCAAAACTATTAAATTATCACTGGGAACTCGACTCGAACATCACCCCAACGAACCAAATTGAAGAAAAGTATAAAATAAAGGGAAAAGTTTGGTCTAGGTTTGAAAAAAATTAACTTTTCTAGATCTATATAATACTCTATTTTAGACCCTCACGTCATTTGAAAATGTGGGGACACATTTTTCCTCCTAAAAATTACAATTGTTCCACTAACGTCCTTTAGAAAGGGCCACCCTCTCCCTAATATTACTCACATATAAAACACATTTGTTTCAGAATATCCCTACAAAAATAAATTTCCATCTTCCATAAACTCATACTATAATCCTTTTCATGTTCACAAATTCATTTAATGAATAATTTCTGTAAAATCCTAAAGAGGTGGTTCATAAAGAGGTAAAATTACAAACTATGTGATTTTGTTTTATTTTAACTTCCACCACCATAAAATATTCTTTTCTGATTATTTTATAATAATGCTAGTATATCAAATATTCGTAGATGATATTATGTTATGGTAATAAACTATATCCATATCCTCTTCCCTCAAAGGGGAAATGATAATATCTCACTTATGAATGGTGAACTATCACCTCATGAACTGATATGAAATTATTTCAATAAACACCCCTCAAATATTTTAATAATGATGGAACTAAAGTATATATATGATATTGATAACATAATTATATCTCAATTCATTATATATTATATATATTTTACATTATATTCCATATGTGATATGATAATGGTGCTCTTGTGTATGTTTCACTACCCCATCGTGAATCGATGTGATTCATTTTTTATAAAATCTTTTCATGGGAGTTAATAAAGATATTGTTAATGAATATAAATATATATGATTAAAATGATATAATTAGGATACTAATTAAATATTTATCATTAAAAAATATAATATATCATTTTATTTCATTCATTCTCACTCACTAAAATATGATATTGTTGTTGGTGTTTGTGTTTGTGTGGAAAAATGATTTCACAAAGCGATGTGGCCTTCATTTAATCACCTAATCATAAAGAAGATATATATAATTATAATTTAAGAAATAATATTATATTAATTATATTATGGTTATTATGTAATGATAAAATATTGCACAACTCTTTTACATAATGATCATTGAAAACCTGATATGCTCCTCATTCTTACGTAGGACCTACCGTCTCCAGGACCTAACATACTTAATTTCTCAAAACCATAATTTAGGATTGGTATTAAATGTATAATTTTTGTATAAATAAAAAAATGTGTAATTATTTTTATTCATTAGATTTTTATTTTATGACATATTTAGACAAATAGTTAACCTACCAAAGTCATTTTTGACACATTTGTCCAATAACAACAAAACACCCGATGTAAACATAATTAATCAAGTAATTGTATATAAAATTGTAAAAAGTTAAATAAAAGGAATAAATAAAAAAATGTTAATAATAAATTAATTAATTATCATAATAATATTTTTTAGGATGATAATTAACATATGTGATAATTCAAACTCTAGGAAAGGTACTTCATCTCAATTTTCCTTCATTTAGGAATCTTGAAATTTTATGAAAATAATTTCATTTATATAGTGTATATAATACCCCTTTTACATGTGATATCAGGAGTAATTAATAAATCAACATAAATTAATTCTATATTTTAATTATTTTATATAATATGTTGTGGCATAAAATTTTCCAAATGGTAAATAATTTAATAAATCAATTTTCTTTTCATTGGGATTTATTAATTCCTTATTGTATTTAATATTATAAGATTATTATTATATTGGATTTTGATTATATTTTTCTAAAATTCAATATATTTTATTTTTATTTTTATTGTTTACAGATAATTGATTCCTTTATTAATTTTCACATCACCTTTATGATAATTATAAGGGTTTATTTCACAATCTCAATAAAATGGAGATGGTTTGTTATTGAATTTTAGTTGAAATAAATAATTTGATCATTTTTCTTTAAATCCATTTTCATTTTATTATTCTATTTTTATTCAAGATATTATCTTGAAATAATACCACTTTTAAATTTTTGTTAATTAAAAGTTTTTCAATTTTTTTAAAAAACATGACTTCATTTTTCTCTTTGGATGAAAACCATTTTCCATCAAAATTGTTTTTTTCTAAAATTATTTCAAAAATGTTTAATGAAAATTTCACTAATTATTTTTTAAATCAATTTTTACTCATTTTATCATCATATAAAATTATTTTTTTTTAAAACTCATCATTTCATCTTTTGAACAATTCCCATTTGTCTTTTACTGAAAAATTACTAGGAATGTTTTATTTAGTGTGAAAAAAATGAACAAAACATTCAGCCATCATGAATAGTAAATATGTTGATTCTTATATTATATGATTCAAATTTCATTGTCAAAAAAAAGATATTTGTGAAATTTTTTGTTTTTAAAATATATAATTTCAATGTCAAAATTAAATTTTCGTCATAAATATTTTTAAATATCAATTTATCGTATTTTTATTAGTCAACAAAATCAACCCTTTATTTTACACATAATATATTAAGGATATGTTTTATTGATATAATCCTTATAGTTTCTATATATGTTTTAGGATCATTTTTACCATGTAATGGATTGAAAATAAATTTTTTGATTGTTGTTTTTATTCATTAACATTCCATTGAAATATTCAATTTATTTTATCATTAGGCATTAAATTTATGATATATATCCATATTATTTATAATTTATATGTTTTATTCATAAAAAATATATCATTTATAAATATGGTGTTCTATATTTTATGTTATCTATTTATCTGGGAAAATATTGATTATTATTTTTTGTTTAATCATTATGGATATTTGGTTATAAGAAACATTATTCACGAATTAAACAAATTATTCGAAATATTAATAATTTCTAGGACATGTTGTTATGGGTGGAGCCAGAAATTATATCACATCCATATGAATTTTTAGTGTAATGAAGTGAATTTGTTAAGCATCAATAAATAGGTTTCAACAAGCATTTAAAACTATTTTATGAATGGTCTTGATAGTACATGTTCTATATTCCCTAGTAAATGACTTCCAATGGTTAACCATATCCTTCATTATGAATTTATTTCTTAAAATACATGATATTTTCACAATTATATCATCTCAAGATAGATTTAATTCCTAGTTATGTATTAAATATAATCTTTTTTCAATTAATTATCTTTACATATGGATAATGATTTATCTATTAAGAATATTCAAATTATTTAAATTGAATGTGTGTTAATTTATTAACCATACTATATTGATTATGCCTTATCAAATTGACTATGGGGTTTTCACAATGAAATTATTTATAGATGAATTTCATTCTTATTTATTGATTAAATAGAATGTTTTTTATGTTATTTACCTTTCTATATTAATTATTCTTTTTTTATTAATGGAAGTCTTGTAATTTAAATGGAATATGTGTTATGCTACCTCATATTCCATATTTTTTATTTCATATCTATTCATGATAATGAAGTTATTTATATGGAATATTTTTTAAAACTTTATACCCTTCTATTTTGGTTATTCCTTATCTATTTATTTTAGTTTAGTTAGTTTAATTCCATGGGTGCTTAGTTATTTACCTTACCATATTTATTATTCTTTATCTATTTATGATAGTCATGATTTTAAATGGAATTTGTGTTCCATTATTTACATTAGATATTTATTATTCCTTATTTTATCATGATAGTAATTTTATTTAAATGGGATATTTTTTCATTTATTTACATTTCTGTGTTGGTTATGCTTATTGATTCTTGATATCTTTCGCTATACATAAGCCTTACTGAGTAATTTAGCTCACCCTTATTTTATTTACATTAATAAAAATACATGAAGTGTACTATGATTGGTATAAAAGGAATTGAAATATGGAATAATGTTATTCTCAAAAAATAAGTTGTTGTCATGACTCAGCCCACCGAGGTATGACCTGTGACTATCCAAATCCCCCTATAATCGTCTTGGTGATGTAGACCAATGATAATTAGGTATATCCCATAGATGGGATACATTAGACTAAACTACATGTACACAAAAACATGTATCTAATCCCATAAAATTATGTTATTTAATGAACATGATCAAATGCATGAAAACATATAAAATTTCAAAACCCTAGTATGATAGTCGGGTAATAATAGATAAAAAAGGGTCTAAAAATAATCCCATAAAAATCAGAAGGATTAAAACCTACTCCAAGGTAATAAACTAAGATAAAATTAGTGCCCCTAAAAAACCCCTCGGTCTAACAATATCATGATGTACTCCACTAGCTATATGTTCTCCAAGGACATCGTCTGAAGGTTCATCTTATTTATATGAAATGACATGTACGGGTAGAGACCTTGCAAGGGTGAGTAAAAAAATACCCATTATGACACCTCAAAAACACTAAACACAAATAATCATGTATTGTCATCATAATACAATAACATGGATATATATATTTAATATAAAACACCCAGATATACTCAAGAAGGACACCACACCACCATGTGATCACAACCAACTTCCATCCATATTATTATTCTCCAAAAAACAATCATTCAAGGATAATCCATCCCACAAGCCATTATGTCACCCGATACTCTCATCAAAGGTGTATAAATCATTGGTATTTAACCAATAAAGGTCATTGGTCTCAAACTACCACAATACTTATATAAGGGGTCACACCTAATATCGTTGGGTGGAACCACGCATCCAACCTAGATCAACCGGCTATATAGGAGATCATTTTTAATCGAAACCTCTAACCCTACCTATAAGGCCTCCTATATGGAAGATCAATTTCTTACTCAATGAGGTCATGTTGATTCCACAAACCCCCACTTGGGTAAAAATCTGATAGAGGATCACACTCTATTCTATTGTAGAGATACCATTAACTCCATATAAAATTTATCTTCTAGAGGGGATAAAAATAAAGTGACAAGGATGGAATTATGGGTAGTAACCATGATGAAATAAACCAATGGAATTCAACTAACTAGGGAAGTTCCGTACTAATGAAACAAATTGATAAAAATACCCTATGAGGGAGTAAATGACGTGTACTAGGGGTGAAAGGTCTGTTTGGATATCCTGATGTTTTACCTTGTGGTAACATCTGTCAAATAATGTAAATCTAAACACACATAGTGTGTGATTGAATCACATTGATTCTTCTGGTCACCCAACAACTGAATGTTCCATTGGGAAGTGTATGTGTAATTTTTCTCTTTCTTTTTATAAACCTCTGTACATTTGGCCTTCTCAATGTCTATGTACATGGGGGGTTACTAGACCTGTACTATTATACATGTAATTGTACCTTATTAATTACACACACATACATCATACAATAGGGTCTCATATTGTGTGACTATGTCACACGGCGTGTGATGCGTAACTCATGTGGAAATCGTAGCTCTATAGAAAGGGTGTCCCACGTAGTGTGTAATCCATAAATACACATTGCAGTGATCAGAAGTTTCTAGATCCATCAGATCATACACCCCGTTGTCCATTGAATCATTAGATCCCCCATCCTCACCAAAACCTATATATTGGTGGTTGTTTGATCACTTTAGTTGATATAGACTAGGATTCCGAGCTTTAAAATTTTTCAAAAAAAGTTTCATCGATCAATATGCAGTCACCTCATTGAAACATGGTAGAATGGATACCACAAATTCATTATAATCTTCCTCTAATCAATCCCCACTATCATCACACCTCAACCACACCATCAACCATGAAATTCACCCATAGTATCAATCTTCAGTGCTAAATAATGGTCACATGGTGATCGAATATTTGGTATTCATCAAACCACAAGAAAAAATTAATTTATGGGATGAATGTACAATTGAACACAATAATAAATTAATTTTATTCATTTATTCCCATGATGAATTTTTAAAAAATGGCACACACCAATAATAATTATGTCACACTTAGGGTAAAAACCCAATTATGAACTCAATGATGCACTTATATTTCTGATCCTAGCCACGATTTGAGAGTTATATCACATTTTCAAGAATAAAAAATGACAAATATATTTAATAAATTTTTAAAAAAAAATCCATGAACGTCGTGCCTCATAATCATGCATTTTATTAGTGAATGGTCTCAAAAATAATACATATAATATCCAAAAATAATTCATAGAAAATAAGGGTCATTACATTCTCCCCACCATGGTTCTTTTCATCCTAAAAATAGAAAAACCTACCAAAAAAGATGAGGGTTCTCAGATCGAAACTGGATAACCTAGCCCTATTTTCTCTCTTAAAGATACTTGTGCTACCAACAAACATGAACTAGAGGAATATACCACCATGAAGGATCCTCTTCTACTGATTCTCAGTATCCACTATGTACTCTTCCAAGGAATCTCTATACTCGATGTCGATCTCCCCATAATCGATAACATGTTATAGGTCAAAAATTTCCTCTTAAACTGGGACCCATGTAAGATATCATACACCCATTCCAACTACGATGGTAGATCCAAGTAGTACGCCACCTCAAAAACACTATAGAGTATCCAGAAGGGACCAATGAATCTCAAAGATAACATTCCACCCTAAAAAATTATGCATAATCATTATTGAGGTGAGACCATCAATAAAATATGGTATCCCTCTTCAGACTCTAAAGTTCTCTAACATTGTTCTACATAAGACTTATGAGATCTCTATGTAGTATTCATCTACATATGTTTGTTCTGCACCTTATCTTTTGTAGCTCTCTCCATCAAGGGTCCCATAAGTGCTAACTCACCATGATCTGTCCAACAATGTGTTTACCTATAGGGCCTCCATACAAAGCCTCTAATGGATCCATAATAATGGTCGAATGGTATATATTTTTTTATTCAAAATATACAAAGGGTAGTTTATCCTCTCAACTACGGCCAAAGTCAAACATGAAAACATGCATCATGTATTCCACAACCTGAATGGTCTGCTTAGTCTAGCCATCATTATGTGGGTGAAACACCATCCTCATGAATAAAATAATCCCAAAGTCCCCATTTAGTCTTCACCATAGTCGTGACCTGAATATTGAATCGCATTATTGAACAATCATCAGGGGAACTCCATGTATTAATACTATATCCAACTTGTGGGAGTTCTCTAAACTCTCTACTGAACTCTTCATTTGAGTGGAAAAAAATGCGATGACTTGGTGATTGGGTATAATGTCACCCAGATTTCATTAGGTCACCTGGATGTGTGTGGTATCCCCATTAAGAGTTCCAAGAGTATCTCACTCCACTTCCACATTTTCTCCTCAATGGGTTGAGCTAAACCCACTAGAACCTTGAGTTTAGCCTTCACTCACAGTCATGTGAGGAATCAAGTGACAAACTCTTAAACTCCCTTATTGATGTCTTACCGCCACAACTAATGTCATAGGTACTGGTATTTATTTTCCACACTTGTATGTAGAGCCAATGGTGATGCATGAAACTCCCAAATCACCTTGGTATGTAATGGAAACAACACTATCATCCTTCCAATATAATGGATGGTGTGATCCCCACCATTGAATATCTATCTAGAGAATGTTTGGAGGATATCTGGGTATGTAAGACCTCAAAATCAGTATCTTCACACTGAGAATCTATAACACATTTTAAAATCGGTTGTGTAAGAAATACCAACCATATATATGATGCATTGTCCCTGACAATTGAAGAAAACTTCCATGAGGGTAACTATTCAGATGCATTAGTCAATAACTGAGAACAATATCTCCTTTTGAGAGAATCTTCCACCACATTCCACTTCCAAATAGTATATAAAATATAGAATTTGTAGTCCCAGAGGGACTCTATCCATTAACTATGCCACACCCCCTCCACAAAAAGTGTATCCCTCTAGGGTCGGTAATGTGATAAGAGGGATAATGACCTCTGAAGTCCAGTCTCGAGTAGTCCTCGGGTTTGCGACTAGCATTGATGGTATAATAAACACACAAATGGGAGGCAATACCCCTAATAGAAAACATGTAGAGGAGAGAGATATGATAGACACCAACAAACTATTTCACAGACTGCAATATAAATGGAACCAAATTACAAAAATGTAATTTCATAAAAAGACTTCTACAGAAAAAAGGAAAAACTGTAAGTACCAAAAGAAAGTAAAATGAAGTGACCACGAAGCCCGAATAGATCCTGCCACCCCATGAAAATAGTATATAGAATGATCACCAAACTGATCTGTGTGAGTATAATAGTATACTCAGTAGGATCCTTCTCGGAGCCTCTCGGGAAAAATTGAAGAAATCATGCTAAATAACAGCGAAAAACAAGTGAAACTAACTTGTCACCTAAACAAGTACACTATATTACCACTAACCATGGATACTATCACCTAGTATCATGTAAAAATATGATAAATAATGTCAAGGGTACCCCACTACCACTTCCCCACTGGATTACTTCTTTTCCCCAATGTCGCACGTCCTAAGCATCTCTCTCCAAAAAGGCTATCCCACAGACACCTAGGAGATCCATCACAACATGGACCATATCCAAATCACCCCCACAATCACACCGCCAAATGTAACCAGGTAATTTTTTGGGAGCCATCATAGCTTGTTTAACATTGATCATACATCAGGATTTATACTTTAAGCAATTTACACCGATTAAGGATCCTCGGGTTTTCACATCATAGAGAAATCATACCTATAGTAGTCCATAAGAATCTATATCTAGAAAATATGTGTGTGAAATAAACATAATCCATTAAAGTCATATTTAAAAAAAAATGGGAAAAAGCTAACCATTGGGCATTCCAGCAGAATTAACTTCCAAGATAAGGGAGTGGGGCCGATGAGGGTAGTTAGTCATCCATCCTCCCATCAGGATGTTGGGGAAAACACCATCAAGGGATAAGAATCCACAGGGTGTCAGTTACCCTAACCGAAAGGGTGGAGTAGCGTATATAAACCCAAAATGTATAGAATATAATATATCTCACAACCAAACAATCAAAAAAACCTAGTATTGGAATCAATTATATAAATCATCTCTCAGACTCCCAGCTTCCACTACTAAGTCTAGATATCATATAATCATACAACCATTTGAAGAGCTACATTAAATCATATTATCCCTTTAAATCAGATTTAATTTATGCTTATTAATTTTTTATCCATTAATTAATCATTACCATTTCCACATTACATTTCATTAGCATTAGAACAAAGGTCCTTACTCTCTAGGCATAACCAAACCATGTCCAAATCTCCTCATAGGTATAACCTCAGCATTGCATCCTAGTAAGCCCCACCCCCACAGGTTCAACATAATTTATTCAATCATTTATTTAAAATCATTCTCATTTCCCATTATTTCAAGTTATTTTAGGAAATTATTTCTCATGTACCTGATGCAAGGAGGTCAACACGGTGATTAGATGAACTACATGTCAATTCTTTCATACCTGTAGCAAGAGTGTAGACCCATCCATCCTCAAGAAGCTAAATTTGAAAAGAACATAGAATACCCCACACATATTCACCTCTTTTGGAAGGAGAGTATGAAAAACCATCTACCAAAAGAATTGGGGAATGTAATATAGGTAAGAAAACAATATATTCAATACGAATTAAAGTTTAACATCTATGGGTAATTCCAGATTCAAGTCGTTCTGTCATCCTTAGTGTCCTCCCCAACAGCCACATGCATAACTAATGAATCTCACCACACTAGCTGTCATCTTCTCCCAAAATAATTGGGCCTCCTTTCCCCCACATACCATAACATCCCTCTAGTCTCATAAATCTCAGGATCACACCATAACACAAGCATCAAGCAGTGGACCACAAAGTAACTAGGATCTTGGCCCAAAAACAATGCATTCACCCTTTACACAGAAGGAGCTCTCACGACTCCAAACATAATGCACATGGACATTAAATAAAGTGGGAATCTCAGACCCAACAATGGTGTATATTTATCACAAAGTTATTTCTTTATTTCATATTGAATTATCAATTACAATAAATCATACATAACTACATCCATTTTATTTATCCCCAAGAACAACAACTTCAACTAGATTCATCAAACATTCCTATTTATCTTTAGAAAATTAATTTATAATTACTCCCGGATTTACGTTATTTTCTGATTTCCATCAAGAATGAAATTATAAACAAGAAAAGAATATATATTTCCAGATCTATTAAAATAATAGGCAAACCGCTAGCATGGTATAGAGTAATAACATACAAATGATTCTAATTATTTAATCCAATTCAAATAATTATAATTTCAATTCTATTGTGATCCATTAAATAAATCATGATAAATATATGATTGCACGTAAACAAAATAGAAGTAGTGAACCATACCTCAAAAGTTTTCCCTCATTCTTTACATGATAACATGACAACATGATGGATCACAATCACCTCTCCTGCAACGACTGTATCCACTTGAGGACACCACGACACAACCACATCAACCAACACCCAAGAAAGATTCATTTGAAATATAAAGAACATGTCTCATCACATAGAAAAGAGATATGAGAATAAATGTATCGAAGAACCCACAAGAACTGAGATATAACATACCTTCTATTGAAGTAGGATTGATACTTCCTTGTTTCACTAAAACTGGTGGTGCACATATAGAAAGAAGAACTCGAAGGGGAAAAATACAAGGATGGAAGCTAAATTACATGACTACAATGTAAGATAATGTTCTAGGGCATCCCATACCAATAAAAATAACTAGGAATAACAAGGTCTAAGGTAGCTTAGCATTTTGAAAATCAAAACACATCAATGGTTTAGATACCATATAGATTTTCCATTAAAATAAGATCTATCAAGACTATGTGGTTTGGCCACATAAAGGCATCCAAACCCTTAAGAATACTATGATATGTGTTATGGGATTTGAATCTGAATTAACTCCCTTTAAAAAAGGATTTTAATGCATTTTATGTCAATAAAAACATCAAAGGGGAGAAATTGTGGGATGCTGGAAACACATTACACCTACCGACCAGGAAATAATGTAGCACCTTCTGATAGATGACCTACCAACACTACTTATTGATGGGAGTCACCAACGCGAGTCACCGACACGAGTCAACAACGCGAGTCACTAATCCAACCTACCAACATGACCTACTAATAGATTTCCTATCAATGTGACCTACCAATTCTAGTCACCTATGCGAGTTATCGATACAACTCACAAATGTGACATACTGACACAACCTTTCGATAGATTTCCTACCAACGCAACCTACCGATGTGAGTCACTGATGCGAGTCACTGACACGAGTAACCTATGGGACCCACCAATGTTGCCTAATGATGTGACGTTTGGATATATTTCCTACCAACATGACTCACTGAAGCGACCTACTGACGTTACCTAATGATATGAGTCCCTGATGCGGCTCACTGATGAAACCTACTTCTAGATGAAAACTGTTTTCAAAGAATGAGATATTTGAAAACTGTTAGGAATGAGTCTCCTTGACCTCCAAAAACTCCTCAAACACCAAAATTTCACAATATAATGGACAAGAGAGGGCCATTATATTACATCATATACATCTAAAAACATTCTCATCATTGATAATTCAGTAGAAACCTAGAGAGGAAACAAAAAAGGGTTCATCAGAACATCCACGCACCAAGATCCTCTAAAGGATCTCACACTCGAAAGAGATGAACCACTCCCTAAAAATGACAATGTGCATCCATGTTACAACCAAAACCATATCTTAAACACTCTCCCATGAGGCATACATCTCAAAAGAGTGAAATACAAAACATGAAACAAGAGAAATCCATCTCATAACTAGGAAATGATTATAACCACTAAAAAACATCATTTCAAAAAAAATTAACATAAAAAAACTCGGCGTATGGAGAACGTATCTATGACTCATGTTCCCATGTAATATCCTCCATGCCACCATACCACCATAAGACATTAAACAATGGGATCTCACGGTCGTAAAACAACTTCTCATTGTGGTTGTCGATCTCTACCGGCCACTCCTCACAGGTCGCATCATCGTCAAACTCCATCTTTCCCCAATAAATGACATGAGATTAATCATGAAGATAATGAAAGATTTGTGACATGTTAAATACATAATTTATCCTGATCATCTACGGGGTATGTGCTACCCGATACACCATGGATCCAAGTAAAGCGAACACCATGAATGGCCCAATAAACTGGGGAGAAATCTTACTCCCAAAACCAAACCTTCGCAGCCCATGATGGGGAGTCAACTTCAAAAACACATGATCCCCAACATCAAACTCAAGAGGTCCCCTCATATGGCTAGAATAGAATTTATAATGATATTGTGCGTCCATCATCCTATCGTGAATCACATGAAAAATCTATATTGTTATCTGTACTAATTTGGGTTTCAAAATTGCTGACTCTCTTACCCCAGTCGTGCATAACGATGAACCAAAAGGTGGACATAACTGGATTAAAATGGAACCATACCAATGGTTGAATGAAATCTATTATTGCAATAGAACTATACCAAGGGTATCTAGCTCATCCACGAACCTCCAAAATCTAGGACAGAATAACACAACATGTCTTGAAGATTTTGGATAGTCAGCTCTATTTGATAGTCCTTCTATAGAAGAATAGTTGTGCTAAGTCATAAATAAGATCCAAAATCATGATGGAGACCTCTTAACACCCTGTAGGTATAATGACAATCTCGAATGTATATTATCGTCATTGGGAATCTGTGAATTCTCACTATCTCATAGAGATTATGCCTCGAAAAAACCTCTATTGATATCGACTCCTTGATTTCTATGAAGCCAGATGATTTCATCAAATGATCAACTACCACACATATAGAATAATAGCCTCTCTAATCTTGAGGAAAATTAGTAACAATGTCCATCGATATTTCCTCCCACTTCCACTGAGGAATATCTAACCACAGGAGAAAACCACCAGGAACATGGTGCTCGACCTTCACCTTTTTCTAGACTAAACATAAAGACACAAACTCTGAAACCGCATGCTTCAACCCAAGATACCAAAACTGACTCCTCAAATCCTAGTACATCTGTGTCATGCCAATATGTAAAACTAAGGGTGAACTATAGAACACTCATAATCATATATTGAATCGCCAAAGGAACATAATTATTTACCTGAAACAACACCCAGTGTTGTTTATCCATCGACCAACCATGGAGGGCCTAACCATAAATAACTCGGACTCTACAGACGACCACATCAAGATCCCAAAACTGGGACTCTTCTACCTGCTACACTAGAGATAACTGCACCATCATCTGAAAAAGACATCATCTTCCCCCAACTTCTCTCATACTAAGATGTAATGCAACATTTTCTTCTATTACTCTACATGAATCACCTGATTCAAACAATCCATAACTACATGACTTTCTTCTCAGTTAATTGGATAAAATATTCCCATTAATAGGTGTATATAAGATTTTGTAGTCATATTCCAGTGAGAACTCCATCCACCAATGCTTTTGAAAGTTCAATTCATGTTGAGAGAAAAAATTCTTTAGGATATAATGATTGGTTAAGAACCAAAAATGATCGCTAATAAGGTAAAGTATCAACATATTTAGGGAAAACACAACTACTTCCAACATGAGATTTTGGGAGTCATAGTTATGTTCGTTGGTATGTAACAACTGAGACCCAAAAGCAATGACCAATCCATTCTGCATCAAAATGTAACCAAACCCTATACATGAATAATCATAGAAAAACTCAAACAAAACTACTACTAGCAGAAAAATAACTTGATCACTAACAAACTTCTCCTTTGGATACTCGATATCTGTCTAAAACTGATCATTCCACATGAATTCCTGGACTTATCTTGGCGAATTTGTTATCGGAGTCACAACTTGAGGGAAATTGGATACAAACCTCCAGTAATTTACTATAAGACCAAAGAAACTTTGAACCCCCACCACTGTCTTGGGGACTAACCAAGACGAAAATGCTGCTGTATTTGATAGATCTATAACCACTCTATGCTGGGATACAACATTTCCCATGAAACAGACTTCTTGACAACAAAAATCACACTTTTAAAACTTCCCAAATAGCTATTATTAACGAAGAACTCTCAAAGTGGCATGCATATGCTCTGCATGGCCATCCTCAGACACATAGAAAAAAATAATTTTTTCAATGAAAACCACCACGAAAGTATCAAGGAGCTCATAAAACAAAGCATCATCAACCCCATAAACATATCTGGATCATTAGACACACTGAACAACCTCACAACTAACTCATAATGCCCATGATGACAACAGAAAGTAGTCTTCAAGATGTCCTCATCCTTCACATACATCTGAGGATATCCAGAGCACAAATTGATCATCGAGAACCAAATTTACCCCTTTAGTTGGTCAAAAATAATCATCAATCTGCAAAATAGGGTAGTGGTTATTCACTATCACATTGTATAAGCGACAATAATCGGTAATCAACCAAAAACTATCTTCAGCATTCTTCACAAAAAAAATCCGGTGCACCCCATGGTGACATGATCGGCCTCACAAAACCAAACTACAACAAACCATTTCATGGTATACTTATCTCTCACAACTCAAAAGTCTGCTTCTAGTACTAATACATCAAGATAAGAGATGTTCTTGGATATAGCTCAATCCCGAACATGATCTCTAATCGAGGGGGTAATGCTACAACCTCTTCTAGAAGGACATTAGGGAACTTTTCTATGACTCCAGGAAAAACCAACTTCTAGACCTCCGATAAACTAAACATCATCTCATCCATCAAGGATGAAAAATATGGAACACACCTCTAACTCATCCGAGTGTCTTGCTCGCCAACAAGAACCGCAGGATATGCATCAGTATCAAAGAAAACCACCATCCTCTGGAAGTAATCTATGATATATTACACTAAATACAACCAATCCATTCTGAGGATGACATCATATGGTTTTATCCATAAACATTGGAAATCTCCACAAGAGTGGTGCAACCCCCGCACTAGTTCATAGTCTCTAGATACTTCAAACAAATCATCTTAACCTCCAAATGGCATATTCAATTCCAAGGGAACATGAATCCTCTCTACCTAAAGTCCCAAATCATAGGAAAGGGTTGGCGATATGGATGAGTGTATCAATACTGAATCAAACAAGGAATGAACCAATTTATAAAATAAGTAATGTGTTCCTCGAATGATGTCTGGATCACTTGGAACTGGAAATGCTAATTCATGAAGTCGACCCTGACATACTCCACGACCTCCTTGATGCTGATGATGAAAACCTCCACAACTGTGATTTACTCTCTAATGTTGTGAATCATCCTGATCAAGTCCTCTACTTTCCTCATATATTCTCTAACAATCCAAATTTGGGGAAACCTACTGTTGTTGCCTTAGCTGGAACTGCCTCAATGGGGGAACTTGAAGAAGAACACCTAGAACATGCTAACCACTATAAAATGTTATGAACTCCTGATTTGGATGAACTTATCCTTCATAAGATAAAAAACCTCTTGATCCCTTGACAGAGGTCTGAGATATATTTCCCTTAGAGAAATAAGATTCTTAGGGATGGAACCAACCCCCCAACTGAATGAAACTGTTCTACCCTAAAAATGGGAACCCTGAATCACAACTCTTCTTTGTGAACAATATTGATGAATCCCCTATCATGATGATATGGTTCTAGATAACATCCTATCAATGACTTATCCCATCTCTAACACCTCAATATATGTCTTTATCATGAACATGGTGAACTGGACCAGGATATAAAGATGCAAATCCTCCTTGAAATGCCTCTCTCGAGCTTCCTCATATGAACATAGTTGTAAATAATATCAAAAAAGGTTCCGGAAATAGATTCCCAACTCTCGCACATTTGAGTTCCCTTTTCGAAGGGTAAGATGATCCTAATGACTAGACACCTTCACAGCTGATGAAAGAAACTTGACTCTGAACTAGTCCTAAAACTCCTCCCATGAGACTGTCCCTTTCTTGTGATCCCCTAGGAACAAAAATTGCTATTGCCTTTCTCCTGCACACAATATCTTCATAAACAAATACCCCAAATTCCCCAACTAGGCGTGGGTAAAACTAAATGATATCTCAAACTTCTCCAACAATTCTTCCATGATAGCATCTGAAATAGATCCCTCATACTTCTGTAGACTCTGGTTCAGAAATTCTAAGAGTTTCCCCATATAAGTGTTGTCATCGTCATCTTATACTCTACAATGATCAGCTGACACAACCTATTGAAGATCTTTTGTGCGAACCTGATGAGGACATTGATCTAGAGCCATAACAGCAAAAGAAAAAAACATTTAGAGCACCTAAACCTAGAATACATTGTACTTAACATCAATTAATTAATTTTTTCTTTTGTTAATTTTTGTTTAACTTATTCCATGTTATACCCATTCAAACATAGAAAAAAAGAAGAATGATGTGTGATCTTTTCCTAGGTCTCTACCCTACAACAAGTATGACCTTGTCTAGTAGGAACTATTAACATAAAAATCCATCCATTAGATCACATGGGGCCCTAAACACCCTTGTCGCAGCTGGTCTCCCGTGTTAACAGTTCTTTCTAAATATAGCAGACACTATTTCCTTACAACCCATGGAACCACACTTATGGCTAACTCCAAACATCATCATATCCCTCAAAATTCTTATGATACCACTATGTAACAACCCCATCCACAAAAATCTAACCCCTACTAGTCCGAAAATGTCAGATGAGAGATAATGACCCATATGTCCCGCATCCGGTTGGCACTGGGATGGAGATTAACACTGATTCTATAGTAAACACACAAATGGGAGGCATTATCCCCTAAGAGAAAACATGTAGAAGAGAGATATAAGAAAGACACCAACTAAATCCTACTCAGATTTGAATATAAAATAAATCCAAGGACATATAATTAATGTCATGAAAAGACTAAAACAACTGAAAGGGAAAACTACAAGTATCAAAAGAATTTAAAACAAAAGTGACCACGAATTCCGAACAGCTTTTACAACCTCAAGCTCATAGTAACCAGCCTGATATCTAACCTCCTCCTAGTGACCTATAAAATATTTTATATACATGTATGGTGAGTATAATAGTATACTTAATAGGATCCTCCCTGGATCCTCTCATGCAAAAGTAAAGGAAGGATGTTAAATCATAATGAACAACAAGTGAATCTAATGCGCCACGTAAACATGTATACTATGTTCCCAACATCACCATGGTTATTCTCACCAAGTATCATATAAAAATATAATAAATAATCTCAAGGGTACCCCACTACCACTTCCCCACTAGTTTTATGCTTTTCCCCAATTTCACACGTCCTAAGAATCTCTCTCTAAAAGGCATGACCAAAGACAACTGGGCAAAAAACCACAACACACACCTCACTAAACTCACCACCACAGTCACACAACAAAATGGAACCAGGTTGTTTTTGGGAGCCACCATAGCTTGTATAATGTGTATTATACACTGGGTATTATACTTGAAGCCATTTTAACTCAAACACTTAGTAAGGATCATCAAGACATCAGAGCCTATACACGATGTATCTATAGTATTCCATAAGAAACTATATACAGAATATTTGTGTATTAAATAACCACATGCCACTACCACCCTCTACACACAATATTGGAAAAAAACAAACTATAGTGCATTCTAAATAAAGTAACTACCAAGAGAAGGAATCATGGCCAAAGGGGGTGGTCATTGATCCATCATCCCATCAGGATATTGAGGAAAACGCCCTACATGGATCAGAATGCCTAGGATGTCATTTTTGATAACTAATATGGTGGAGTAGTGTATATAAACAAAAAAGTATAAGATATAATATAGATCAAAACCACACTATGAGCATAACATAGTCTCAGAAGCAACTACGTCTAATATCTCTCAGACTCTCAGCTTCCACTACTAAGACTAGATATACTGTAAGCACGCAATATTTTAAAGAGATACATTAAATCATCTTATACCTTTTAATTAGTTTCACATTACATTAATTAATTCATTGAACATTAATTTACAATTACCATTTCCACATTACATTTCATTAGAATTAAAAGAATGGTCCAATACATCTAGGAATAACCAAACCAAGTCCAAAGATCCTCAGATGTATAACCTCATCATTTCAACCTAGAAAAATCCATTCCCATGGGGTCAACATAATTTATTCAATCATTTATTTAACAACATTCCCATGCTCCATTAATTCCAGGTATTCTAATAAAATCATTCTAATCTAACAAACACAAGTGGATTAACATGTTGAGTAGATAAAATAACTATTTAGTCTCTTCCACAAATAGTAGGATTGTTGTCCCATCGATCCACGAGAATCTAAACATGGAAATAACATGGCATGCCCCACACGTCTCTGTATCTTTGGAAAGGAGGGAAAGCATAACCATCATGATCAAGAAGTAGGGAATGTAAAAAACATAAAAAGACAATAGATTCAACATGAATTCATCTTGGACATCTATTGGTAATCCCAACATCAACATGTTCCATCATCCCTGATGTCCTCCTTGACACCCACATGTATAATTGATGCTTCTCGAAACACTAAGTGTCAACCGATGCCAAAACCACTAGGACTTCCTACATCCACATACCACAATATCCCTCTAGGTAAGCAATCTCAGGCTCAACCCATAACACAAGTAGTAGGAAACATTCAACCTAGAAACTGGGTATTTTCCCTAAAACGAGGCATTTATCATTCACTCACAAGGATCTCTCACGAATCCCCACATAAGGAACTTGAACATTACAACAATAAGGTAATTCAGACGTAATAAGGGATTATAATTATCACACACACAATTATTTAATACATATTGAATTAACCGATTCAATTAATCATGTATAACTGCATCCATTTGTTTTATCACCAAGCACAAAAACAACTACAAGATTTATTAAACTTGCAACTTTATCTTTATCCAATTAATGGATCATAAATCTTATAATTAAATTCTTTACCAATTTCCAAAAATAATGACATATTAAACAAGAAATTCATATATATCACATGATCTAGAAAAAGAAGAGTCAAACCACTATCGTGGTATATAGAAATAACATACAATTTATTCCAATTATTTAACCATGTTAAAATATTTATTATGTAAATTTCAATTTGATATAGTGGATAAATCATCCTAACAATAAAATTACACATGAATGATAGAGAATAAGAAAATCCACTACCTCAAATGTTTTTCGACGTTATTTTCCTGAGAATGAGCCAATATGACGGATCACGGTCACCTTTCCCATAATGACTGCACCCACTCGAGGATGCCGCAACATAACCCCATAAACAAACACCCATGAAAGCTCCATTAGAAATATGGATAACATGATCCATCACATGGAAAGTAGAAATGGTAGAAAATAGATATAAGAACCCTCAAGAACATATACAGAACATAACTTCTATCGAATATGGATAAACAATTCCTAGTTGCACCAAAATAGAGGTTGTGCAAGCACTAGGAAGAATAGAAAAGAGAAAATTCCAAGAATGGATTTTTTATCACATGAATCCTATGAGAGAGAGAGGTCTAGGGCATCCCATACCAAGAAAACATGATGGAAGAACAAGGCAGTAGGTATCTCTACTTTTTAAAAATCTTAATAGAGCATCTCTTTAGATAAAGTTTAGAGTTTCCATTAAAATAAGATATGTCAAAACTATGTGGTTTGACCAAGTACAGGTATCTGAACACTTAGGAATATTAATATAGGAGTTATGGACATTGAATTGATCTAAAATCCACTAAAACAAGGCTTTAAATTCATTTTACTTAAAATAAAAAATTTAAGGGATGAAACTGTAAGAATCTAGAAACATTGTACACCTTCCTACATAGAAACAATGTTGTAACTATTGATAGACGACCAACCAACATGACCTAATGATGTGAGTCACTGATGATACCTACTGATAGATTCCCTAATGAAAGTCACCGATGAAAGTCCCCAAAGAAACTCATCAATGTAACCTACTGATTCAACCTTCTGATAGATTTCCTACAGATGCGACCAATCAATGCGAGTCACCGATGCGAGTCACCAATGTGACCTACCGACATGACCTTTAAATAGATTTCCTATTAATATGACCTTCCATTGTGAGTCACTAAAGGGACTCAATGACTTGATCTACCATGGCCACCTACCTATATGAGTAATCGATGAGACTTACCATCATGACCAACAGAAAACTAGAAAAACTATTCACAAAACTAGAAAATTTGCAAAGTGTTCACAATGAGTTACCACAACCTCCCAAAACAACTCAAACATAAGCTTTTAAAAATATAATGGCCCATAGTAGTCTGGGACTTTATGAAATATATCTCATGATAAGATACTTCTACGATAAGATATACTTGAGGATCTTCTCATCATAAAGGAAGATAAACTGCACATCCATCAAGTAGTTGGACCACATTTTCTGTGTAAAAACTACTATTGCTTTCTCAAGATCAATGGTCTCATTACTCCAATCATGTGGTCTCAACTAAATAGGACCATAAGTAATAAACACATTTCAATGCATCATAACAAAACCAAGTCAAGTCAATGATCATCCTATAATACTATGTACATCACACCCACTTATGGAAATCTCAAGATGGGACTGCTCACCAACCTTTGCCTGATCTCTAGAAACTATTGTTGGAACATATCTATCTATATGAAAGGATAAACCATTCAAGTCAAAGAAATAAAGGGTGCTTCCACACTAGGGAAATCTGTTATAAACCTATGACAGTACCCTTCAACCAGAGTAAACTCCACACCATGTTAACATTCTTAGGTGGCTCTCATGAAATCCTTGCCTCAACCATCACCAGACCAACTACTAATCCTTCCTTTGATATGATGTGTGTCAATAAGAGGGACTATAGAATCCAAAAAAAATACTTTGAGAGATTCCCATATACTTGATTATCTCAGAGTGTTTCTAGGATCTTCCTCAAGTGTCTCTAATACTCCTCCTCAGACACTGAGTAAATTAGGATGTAATTGACTAAGACTATGCTGAACCAGAATATTAAAGGATGAATATAGAAACCTAGATTTTATTACATTATTTTACATTATTTTAATGATAAACAAAATAAACACATTACACATCAAGGATCCAATGGTTTAGTGTCTTGTTCAGACTAGGACCATTCAAAACAATTACAACAAAAAACATTTATTTAATTCCTTATTATTTAGCTTCATATTGGATATTGATTTCTACTAAGTAAAAATAGTCACCATAGGATATAAATTCAAATGTGTGAGATAAATGCCCCATAAGAGGACAGATAATAAAATGAAGTAAGATAACATTGGTTTGGAATTATCATAACATCATCATCATTATCATGAGAAGAAGCATTAAAAAAATTCATGGAATGTGGGAATGTATTAAAATGAAACACAATTTTTTAGTGGTCATCTACCACACATACTTCTTAACAAATATTGAATCATTTTCACACACACTTCACATTACTCATGATGTCTTAAAATAACCCATTGCATTGGAGTTTTATATAATTCTAGGCACACCTGTCAAATCATAACATTTTCATTGTTAGGCATTCTCCATATAACATATATCAACCTTGAAGATATAATAACCCAATTAAAGTAATGGGTTTAATTTAATAAGAATGCATTAATGAACATCGGGTTCCAAAAATAATGATGGAATAACATAGTTGATATAAGAATCATCAACCTTGAGTGAAGGAAACGATCTTGAGAAGTAAATGGTGTGTTTTTATGGAAGAGTTATTTTAGAAAACAATGTGTTTGAAATAATCTCAAGGAGAAAAAATTTATATCTCATAGAAGGTAATATGATTATAAATTAATAATTTTTCAGGAATAACCACACCAAAAATTGATTCAATGTTGAAAAACCCAAAGAAAGATAGTTGGGTTCAAGAATTCCCATTACATTATGTTCGAACACTTCCTTCACTTTAATGTCATCTATAATCACATTAGATTCATTAATTGACACCCACCAAACCTTTTATACATGATTTTTATTCATTATGGTTTTATTATGTTCTTCTATATTCATTTGGATGAGTTATAGAGTTCAAACTCATTGTTCGAGCATGTTCTTTTCCTTAGTTTTCATGAACGGTTCACTTGTACACATGAATGGAAGTTCATGTAGAATGTGGGTAAAAATACAGAATTTATATCCCATGATATTAATGATCCTCTAGGATTTTAAAATATCTTATAATGAATTTGGTTATATACCATGAGTATGAATATTTATTTAGTATTTAATGATGATCATTTTTGGTTAATTTGGGTTGTTTTTGGATCACATCAAACATGATTTGTTTTATCATTTAGTATTATGTATAAAAGTTGTTTCTAGAAAAAAAAAAGTAATTAAAATATAATAATTAAAATACTTCTTCAACCATTTAATGGTTTTGTTGACAAACTTGACGGTGTTGATGGAAAATGAAGGTTTTTCGCTCACGATGATGGTAAATTGACACATCACGGGCGACAATTTCATTTTTATAAATAGAGAGAGTAGAGTATAAAGAATAATATTACATTAAGATTATTTAATACAATTATATCAATTATAATGGAGTTATCATGAAATTTTTATAATAGAATTTTAGGATATGGGATGAAAAGAAATGAAATTTGAAAGGAATTTGAATGAAATAAGATTGAGAAATTACCTCTTTAATTATCCACTTGAGATCCTCCTCAAGGCACTGAAGATTGATATTTGGATGATAAAAAGAGCTCTTGAATGTGGGGGGGATAAATAAGAGTCTTTAGTAGAATTTTTACTAGTCCTGATGTAACACCCCAAGATTTCATTGTACGTTATTTCTTCAATGTAATTCAATAACTTGCACTACACGCAACAGCGAGTTCATGTGAACCACGACTTACCAAAATAGCCGTTCAAAAGTGGTTATTAATAATATTAACTGAATTTTGAACTTTATATAATACTTATAATTTTAGAATCCATATTATCAGTTTCTTAGACATAATTTAAGAAAAAATACATTTTTTTAGATAAAAGAAGTATTTTTTGAAAAAAAATGCAGTTTTACCGCCATTTAATGGCGAACCATTTTTAAATCCAATATTTGAAACTTTTATATATTAAATTTGACAAAATAAACTTTTTATTTAGAATAAATACATTAATATTTAGTTTGGATAATTTTTTGGTACTTTTTTGATAACTTTTATATTTTGATGAATAGTTAAAAATTCTAAATTTTAATTGTAAACAACTTTTTTAATAGAAATAATTTATTGTGTTAAATTAATAATTTGAAAGGTTTTTAAGTATATTTAGATTATATTTTTATCATTTAATACAATTTAGGTAATAATAAGAAATTTCACATTTAAATTTGACATAAACACATGTCAATATTTTGATAGTTTTTACTTTTTAAAAACCTGCTTCATGGTTTTGACAATGAGAATTAATTTTAAATTAATAATGGAATCTTATATGTTTTTAATTTGGTAAAATTGACTTCACTTTTTAATTCATAATATCAAAATGATATTAGGGTAAAATTTTGGTATTTTTCTAAAAACTTTCAATTTTTGATGAATAGTGAAAAACACCATGTTATTATTTAAAACCGACATTTTATTTAAAAATTTATTTATTTTATTTATATTTATCTTAAGTAAAAATATATATATAATACTATATATGATCAATGTAATTCATTGGAGTCATTTTATAATAAAATTAGATGTATAAAAGTATATCGAACGTTTTACCATCTTTTACTCACCTCCTAGAAGCATTTGAAAATTTGCATAAAACATAATTTTACCGCTTTTGTTAGTTGAATTTCAAAAATCTGATAGATATAGTTGATATCAGTAAGTAAACTTTGGTTCAATAATAAGAAAATAATTTTTGGTGAATAGTTACTTTTGACAAGTATTTACCACGGTTATAAGTAAATAGGGTAATTAAGGGTAAAAATGATATCATATTTATCCTAAAAAATTCCCTAATTCTATTGGATAATCGTAATTCGACCAAAAAAACATTTGGAATAAAATATGATCCTTTAGGTCCACTTGGATTAGATTAGGACATTTATTATTATTTAATTCAAAGAAGAGTTAAAAGTTTTAAATTCAATGTTTAATAAATAAACCAATTTTAATATAGGGTTACACATAATATAAATTCGACTATAAATATTCATTAGAAAGATAAAAATATTTACTATATAATTTTAGTTTATTTATAATTTTTATACATTATATAATTTAATTTATTTATGACACAATGATGATGCAATAATTACCTTATTAATGAAATATTAACATAATTGATATTGTAAATACCCCAATAAATGTAATTTGACACTTTTTATAAATTAAACTAATTTTCTAGGTTAATATGACATGTTAGGGTTGATTAAATTAATTTTCTGCAAAGTAATAATGCTTTTATGAATTTAGGAAAAACAAAATACAAAATATAGTCAAAATTGACATAAAAGAGTTTTTTAAAAAAATATTATTTTACTAATTGGTATTCTAATCCTAAAAATCTGAGCCTCAACCAAAGGGATTAAATAATATTATATATGTCATTAATGAACCACTTGGGGTTCTCTAGGAAGTTTATAGTAAGTTTATTAACCATATAATATAAAATTACAAAGAGACATGGTAAATGTCAAACTATTTAACTAAGAGTTAAATACAAAAGATAAGGTTAATATATTGACCCAAACCTTTCTAAAACCTATTGGTTGAGTGTTTTTCAACCCATCCATACCTTATTCTTTAAATAATTTATTTTGGAGACATTATAAACCGAAAATTATTTTATTATAAAGTAATATTTTACGTTTTTCTTAAGGGTCCCCTCACCATTCTTATAAAAGGGCACTTCCCCTTCTCTCAAATTTACACCTCCAAAGCCATTTGGCTTGGCCAACCCCTACCCAAATATCCTCCCAGCTATTCTACCTTATCCTAGATGCCATACATTGGTCAGAAATCCAACATAAGGATCCCTTTTGATCAAATCAAAAGGAAGAACCTGAAGAAGAGGTAATGATTTCACCACCCTATTTCAAGTTCTTTTCTTCTACCACTTACTATTTATTTGTTATTACCATACCAAAATAATAAATCCATTACCTTATATATACTATGATATTATTATAAATATGTAAAAATTGTATTAATTATTCTATCCATCCTATGAATGATAATGTCACCATGCATGCGTATGTATGGCTTACCGTCTCCACACTGTGGTGTAATTTGTTATTCAACACTATGTTATTTGGATGGATATAATGATGAGTAATATGTATATAAATAATGAAAATGACATGATAATGTCTCTATAAAATTAATATACCATCCAATTCCACACCTTTAAGGAAATGATATTGTCCCTCGTGTGTACGTACGGATTACCATCTCCACAATGAGATGAGATTTATTTCCACATTCACCATTAATCGATGATTATAAAAATATATATTACTAATAAGTATGTAATATAAGACATTATAATGATACTGTAGATATATATATTTATATATATGTGTATATTTATTTACATACATATATCTTAATCATTTACTTCTGTTCAATACGATATGAAAACAGAAACATCGTTTATGAGTACGTACGGCCTACAGTCTCCCAAAATGGTGTTTTCCATTTCATAAATCTATCTATTATAAATATTTATATTCTAAATATTAATGATATATAAATCATGGTTTATATTCTATAAGTATTTAAATCATGATCTAAATGATACAATCAAGAATAACAAGTTAAAACACTTACGGAAAAGAAAGCGATTATTACCCGAAATGATAATATTACATGGAAATAATTATTAACTGGGTATTATAAATTCATAAATGAATCATTTTTGATGAAATAAATATGAATATGTTTCTAGTATATATTAATAACAAACTATGGTCATTATACAAGAGGTTAAATGTACCCTTGACCAAAGGAAAGTGCAATGTAATGGTTAATTTCGCAATTCATTTATTATCCAATGTTGTTTTTATGTAAGTATCTACTGGGAAATATTTATTATCCATGTCCATGTTTCATAAAAGAGATTTAAAAGGTAATATTTTAATTTACTTTTTACTAAAACATCATTTTAAAATGTTTTAATGATTTATTCTTCTAAACCTTTCTCATTAATGTCTAAGTTTTCAAAATGGTTGTAAGGATTTATTTGTATGGACATGACTGTTTTAAAATGTTAGTTAATTTCAAAAGTTTAAAACTGGTATGAGACACTTTTATTCAAAACTATCTTTTAAATTGATTCATTTTTAAATTATGTTACATTTAAATGATTTCAGGAAAAACGATATTTCTCTCAAATATTTTTACTGATCATTTTCAACTATGTCAACATCCTTTATAGGATATTATTCTTGATCAAGGTTGATTTATTATGAAACAAATCCTCCATATTGTATTTAAGGTTTTGTGATATGTTTGACCATCGATGATTTATTTTTATTCCAATCATGGTTTATGGTTAAATTGTTGACATTTCGTATGCTAGTTTTAATAAGAATGCTTAAGTTATATTTCATCATTTTATGAAAATTAATGTATTGGACTAGTATTTCCGGGTTTGGGGCCAGTAAAAGTAAGACCTCTGGGTTGGGTTCTGGTTATAGTAGTCCCTCCGGGTTGGATTCCGGTTATAGAGGCTCTCCGGGTCAGTGTCCTGTTATAGAGGCTCTTCATGATGGAGTCCGGTTACAAAGGCTCTCCGGGTTGGGGTTCGGTTACAGTTATCCCCTAGGTCCTGGCACGAGGCCTTAACACAGAAATTAAAGTCTGGTACTATACATTCCCTCATTGTAAAAAAAATTTATGGTTCATGTGGTCATTCAACTAGTATAATACTCATTATTATGTTTTATTATGACATTATTTACTCAGATCATATTTTTTCCATAAATTATTCATGTTTATTATCTCTGTAGTCATGGGTTTTCAATTATTCACCATGCCTAATGTTTATGTTATCTTTTGATGTATTACTTACCCTTACTCAGCATTTGAGCTCACCCCATTCTGATGTTTCATATTCCCAGGATTCCAATAAGTGTTTTATGATTGATAAGCAGGGTTAAGATAGGATATTAATGGCATTCTAAAAGGATCATTTATGTTATGTTTTATTTTCTAATGTGTAATGTAACATTCTTGCAGGTAATCTATTTTCCAAGACTGCTAAACTGATCAGCCTTTTAGGACTTGATTCTTTGTAATCATGTCAATGTATTAAAATAATACACCAACTCTGGGTAACTGGGGTCGGGGCATTACAGTTGGTATCAGATGCAGGTTTAGCAAGAACATTGGAAATAGAATTAGATAAAGTCCAATTAGAGAACTCTACCATAAGATAGGCGTTTAGGATTTGTATAGAATAAATTCATATAATTTTGGTAAGGTAGAGATTTTGTGAGTTTTCCATGAAATACATCCCTGTCTGGATACGATCAGGTAGAGGTGGCTCTGGCACAGACGTACCTAGGGGTAAAACCAGAAAACACTACTTTGAGCTAGACTCAAATGTGAATGGGTACACAGTAGTGGGCCTTGTTGCACTCTTGGTTACGACACTCCTAGGGGATATGCATAAGATAATTCACATTTTCATTACAAGCCATTATGAAGAATTTAGGAGTAAATACTTCTTCAAAGAAAACATTTTTATGATTATGTATTATATCTATAAACTTTTCAATTTATGTTAGGTGTTTTACAAGTTTGGAATTATGAATTCTGATTCATAAACTATCCTAGTGTATTCCATTGTTAAGAAATGGAACCTAGTTGAAGGAATGAGAACACCAGTAATATGTATGATCCAAAAAGTAAGAAGGATCATATATTTCTTGGTATTAAGCCATCATTTAAGGGAAACAGTCTCCCATGTATTTTCAACATATGAAGAAATAGTATCACGTGTTAATATGATAAGTAAATAATTCTCTAAGTCCTATGGCTTTGAAGGAAAGGAAGAGAAGAAAAGGATAGTAGAGAGAAAGATGGATAAAGGGAAGAGGGGAAACAAGGATTTTCTCATATGTGATAGATGTGGAAATAATCACCTTGGTAAATTCTTGATGTGAATGGGAGTTTGTTATATGATTGGAGAAAAAGGACACCAAGTACGTGATTTCAAGGGTAAGAAAAAGGTTTCAAATGTAAAATGCTTCATCTTCAAGGCGTTGAGACACTATGCAAATCAATGTCCTAGTCATCATTGTATACCGCAAATGATGCTATTGAATAATAATCAAGTTATGATACTATCTCAGATGAAGAAGAATGACAAGTGTTCTTATGTTGTTATTATAGAATTATTTCATTTGAGTATTGCATCAACAATATACTTGTTATATGAATTATAGAGGTAAATAAGGATTGTACTGCAGTACTATTTTATTGACCGTCTTAGATTATATGGTTCTAAGAAAAGTGACATAATAGTAAGCTACAGTTTTTGGAAAATACATTGTTGAAGGAAAGGTAATCCTTAATATGGTTCTGATAATGAGGTAGTGATTTTGGAATAAGAGATGTTTGATTTGGATAAAATATATTGGATATTCTTTACTTCCATGGAACTAATTAATAGTTTTTTTATTTAATCATTGTTGGAATATTCACAATTTTTGTATATAAGGAATATATCCAGTATTATATAATGGTTAAGGGAGTATTAATGTAATCAATAATGTTTTATGGCAATTCAGGGTGTTATCATTTTTTAAACTAATACATGATGAATGTGTTCACAAGTTATTACGTGGAAAAAAGAATCTTCATTGTGTTTAACTTACATATAAATTTTGGACTGTGAGTTTGGATAGAAGTATTTTAGATAAGTCTAAAGGTTGGAATGGATTAAGTTAGAAATTGGATACTATTGTTAATGTTATTTTTTGATTTTTATAAAAAGGAAAACACACAGACTATGTAACAATCCATCGCGTTAGACAAAGCTGCGGGAATCGAACCCACAACTATAGTGTGATTGGAATTTATTGCCTACTACTAGACTACGTGAAGTCCCTGGAATTTATAATGTAGTTATTTATAAAGGGTATGATTGGTGAATAATAAATTCATTATTTTTTTGTTACCCTATATGATTTGGATAAATAGATTATTTTTTTGAAATCTTTTGGAGTGAAAGATGAGTTTGTGGTTATAAGGCCCCAGCCTTAAACCTTACTTAAACTTGAGTTATTACAAGATTACACATTGAGGATCTTTTCAGGTTTAGAGTTTTAGAGAATTAGATCATGAAACTTGCATTACATTCCACATTTAAACAAGGTGGTTACATAAAAGACAATATTCATTCTTCCCATCAATGGAAACCTATTTAAAATAAAACACGGATTCTTTCTTGACACATCCTTGACACTATCGTCACATCATGTACCTTTCCCTTGACCTGTGAAAAGCATTTCAAAAACTTGGGATGAGCATAAAAAGCTTAGTAAGGGTTATAAAAATATGGAAAGGAAACATGAGTTCATATATACATAAGAATGAAATCATACTTTACCCATAAAACATAGGCATATCAAATCATGAATAAATCATAGAAAACATAAGACATAAAGGTAACTTGAGGCATTCATAACATTCTTATGTAGGGAGTAACCCTCTTGGTTACGTTTGGAATACCCATCACAGTATATTCCCTAAATCTCTTCGGAGAAACCGTAACGTTTCACTCCTTCGCGTTACCCAATGCATTGGAGAGCTATATCGGGCTCACTCGCCCTTAGTTTATCACGGAACCACCCGTTCTTCATAAAAATTCCCAAGAACCATAACATAATCGTATCACATAAACATGAATAAAGGAAACATAACATTTCCACATTTCAATCACAATATAACATTTTAGGATATTGAAATAATGAATCCATTCAAAAAGAAACCATTTCCAAAACCATTTAAAACATTTAATAAAGAGATTTTTGAATCAAAGTGTCCCATACCACCTTGAAGATTTTAACATTTTAAACCATTAATATCCATATAAATAAATCCTTAAAACCATTTTGAAAACATGGATATTAATAAGAACAAATAATTAAAACATTTAAAACGATATTTTGGTTAAAGGGGTTTTACCAAAATTAGAGACACGTGAATACAATAATCGAGGAATAACATTTATTCAGAACTTTATAATATCATGAGAATAAAAGGATTCATGATATAATACTCCAAAGGACAGTATATACACCATATAAGAGTGAATTGGTGCATAACAATAATGAACCCTCAATAGAAATGTCAAATGTGATGAAATCCCTTATAAAGAAGGTATCCTTAAATTAAGGACAAATAAATCTCAAAAATATGTGTGACAAATATATATACACCCAATATAAGTGGATATTAAGTGTAAAACAATAAAAGGTCATTCACACATATTCAATTGATGATATATTCAATGACTACAAGTTGAACCCAAAGAAATCGAAATTGGGTTAAAAAGTTCCATTGACAACCTAACGGCATCACATCAAAATGAGTTGATGAGAGATAAAAGGTCTATCTCATCACTTGGAAATAAACTTTACATCAATAAGGATGTATGAGAACATATCCCAACATAAAAATATGTAAATTAAAAGACCCAATAAAAGAAGTCTTTTAAAAAAGAGGAGGGTGAAAGGTTCCCTTACCGACTTGGGTATCTTTCAAAACATACACCCCATGAAAGAAAGACAATAGGTCATTGATGTAAATACTCATAAACGAAAGTATATTACACAAAGAGTAGAATAATGGGCAGTACATACACCACTCAATGGAATTTGTGGCGAATGTAGCATAAATCTCACGGGAATAAAAGTGAGATGAAAAATCCCTTACGAAAACTCGGCAGCCTAACGGCGCCACATAAAACTTCCGAATATGGATTGATGAGATCAAATAGAGTATCCCATCATATTAAAATAGAATTTACAGCAAGTGGAATATAAAAGAAAATCCCCCAACATTTCAAGGAGGAGTTTAAAAGAAGTGACATAAAGGAGAGTACTTAAAAAGAAAGAGAGAGGTTAGATCTCTTACGAAAGTTCGGCAGCCTAACGGTGCCACTCAAAACTTTTAAAATGGATTGATGAGAGAGAATAGGGTATCTCATGACATGAACATAAAAATTACAGTAAATTTAATATAAAAGAACATCCCAATCATAAGAAATATGAGCTTAAAATAAATGACATAAAAGAGTGTACTTAAAAAGAAAGAGAGTTGTAGGATCCCTTACCTCGGGTCCGACTTGACTCGATCATTCTTTAATCTCCTGAATAATAAACTTGAGTTAATTTCTAATTCCTTAAGAACCTTTCTCAAGTTCATTATTACTTTTATACCACTTATTACCATGTCATAAACATTATGTAATCATTTAAGTTAATAATATTTGTTTTGCCGATATTTGGTTCTTAAGTCGAAAGTGGACTTCTTACAATTACATGTTGTTCGTGTGGCCAAATGTTTATTATATCCAGAATTGTATTCATTATGTAGATATCATATATTTCATATATATCCAGTACATTCATGCATTTATAACATTACATAATCATTTAGAGGTAATAAATGAAATGCACCGTTCATGGAGACGGTAAGCCGTACGTACGCATGAACGCTACTTTCATTTCTATTTCGTATTTTATAGAATGGAATAATAATGATATAAAGGTATATTATAATTCCAGTATAATATCATATATAATATCATATTTCCATCCTTTATACATCCCACATATGGTATTTAACGAATCAAATCACTTTGAGGGGGCGGTAGTCCGCACTTCCTTAAATGAAGATATCGCGTATACCCATAATGGAAGCCATAAAGGTAAGACAAAAATGAAAAATACAGAAGAATAAATAAAACATAAACATATTATATATCATATATAAAAATAGTGACATCATAATGGCCACCTTTGAAGGTGTTAAATGAGTATTGAACAATCATCGTTTCGGGAGGCAGAATTTCACCATCCACGGAAACCGTATGTTCTTTAACCATTTGTTGTAGTTGTGTGAGAGTGTAGCTCGAATATATCTTATAACAACATCCTAGTATATTGAAGATACTGGTGTTGTTACAAAAGAATTAAATAAAAAGAGTTTAGGGGGTTGGAGAAGCAAAATAAAACAAATGAACATGAGAGAATGAATTACCTTTAAAAGTGTAACTCCTTTTGATTTGAGCCTAAAGGCTTCCATTGAAAGGATTCTTCCCAAAGGGAATCCTCTAGGATTAGGAGAGGGATGTGGAGAGAGTAAATGGGCAGGAGTTGGCTGAGCCAAAGGCTTGAGGATTGTGTTAAATGAGGTAGAGTTGGGGGCCTTTTATAAGAGGAGGGGAGGGTACTTTTGGAAAGTAAAGAAATATTACTTTATTTGAAAATGTGTTTCGGTTTCAAAAGGTCCCACGTTGATATAATTCGTGGATAAGGTGATAAGGCTTCGAAATCCACTCATCCAATAAGCTTTGGACATGTGTAGTTCATAGAGTTTACATTATCTTTCCATTTTATTTAAATCGTCAAATAATGATGTCATCGCTGCATCATTATTATGTCATAAATAATTTAATTTATTTAATGTCTAAAAATTATAAAAAAAATACTATGATGTAGGAAATCTTTTTATATTTCCAATGAATATTTATAATCAAAAATGTGACTTGTATAACCCCACTTAAAAATTGTTTTAGTAAAACATATCATGTTTGTGTCAATTTTACTTTTACATTAAATAAAATGTAATTTATGCCATTTCCCAACCAAAGTGGATCCATGGGGTCCCCAAGTTGACCCATGGCTTGTCTTGGTCGGCCATGATACAACCAATGAGGGTAAGACATGTGTCAAGATCATCTCATTTTATTAAAGCATTATTTTTACCTTAAACTACACTAATTACCACTAATCGCGATTAAAAACTTAATAAGTTACTATTCACCAAAAAATTATTTTAATCTCATTGAACCACATTTTACTTCTTAATGACAACCATTTATGTCGGATTTTTGAAAATCAAAACACAATGATGGCAAAATTTCATTTAAACGGAAAATCGGTTTTTATAAGTACCACTTAGTGGTTTCACTATTCATCAAAAATTGAAGTTTTTCAGAAAAAACCCAAAATTTCACCCTAAGCTATATTTGATATTCTGAATTCAAAAATGAAGTTCGTTTTACAAAATTCAAAACATATAAGTCACATTAATTAATTTAATAATTAATTCCCGCTGTCATGACAAATAGCGTGTTTTATGAAACAATAAGTATCAAAAGATTGACACTAGTTTAAGTCTGATTTCAAAGTGAAATTGATTCCAACGACCACTATTGGATTTAATGGTAAAAATATTTTCTAATTTCACTTTAAAACCAATTCAAAATATAATCTAATCATATAAATAAATTAGATTAAAAAGTGGTTTTGAATTAAAATACAACATTTTACACTATTCATTAAAAAAATGAACTTTATCGGAAAGATAACAAAAATTTACACAAAGTAAATTTTGATGTCCCAATTCTTAATAAGAGTTTTATTTGGTCCAAAATAATGTTTAAGAGTGAACAAAACTATATTTAATGACGGTTCTCCATCAAAAGGTGATAAGTGAACCTTTAGTGAAAACTAGGGCATATACGCCTAAAATTGAATTCTTTCCGTATTTTAAGCCTTTATCTTTTATTGTATAAATGTAAAAATATTTAAGAACATATATAATCATATTTTAGTTATTTCTATCCATTCCCGCCATTACAACGGCTACATGTTAACTACCATTTAAAATAATATTATTTTATTATTAGAGTGCAACGTAAGATTCCCAAGAAACTCGTTGTTGCGTGTTGGGTACGCCATCGAGCATAGCGTCCCCTTTAAAGTCATATTAATATTTTATTCACAAATATGGATAAATATGAAAATGTCATATTCCTTATTTACCTGGGGTGTTACATCCTTCCCCCCTTTTGGGAATTGCGTCCTCGCAATTTTAAAATTGCGCTTGGAAACATCCTTGAACGTCCCACATCGGAACAACAGTCGGTAAAACAATCACTTTAAAATAAAGAAAGATAAACACAGAGGTCACCCGAGTTAACCCATACTAGGATTCTAAGTATGAAAATATGGACATGGAGGAGAAAACATAGGGTCATGTTCCGATGGAGAGTGATAGAAAACATGTTTAGGAGAAAGTTAACAATAAGAAAATCAAAAACTTGTGATGGGTTAAATGGTGTTGGGTTCCCCAGTAGTAAAAGTTAATAGACAACATTTTTGTTTTAAGTTACTTTTTATTGAGGAATTTATTCATAAGGAAGCATAATCACTTATTATGTTGACTTTCAACTTTTACTAGATTCCTTAGTCAAACTCATATTTTTTCCAAAAGATGAGTATTTAGGGAGACTTGTTCGCATTAAGAGTACTATAATCAAATTCTAGAGAATCACCTAATCCCCAAAAGAGAACTATATACATCCCATGTATTTAGGCTTTAACCAAAACCAAAACCAAAAAGGTTAGTACAAGATCAGATAATCCAGAAAAGGATAACCCCTTATAAAAAGAAAATCAATTCTTAATCTCCAAAATTTGTCCAACAAAACCCAAAGTTCAACGAGGACCATCCGATAAACAATTTGTCCATAAAATTCTTCAAAGTAAACCAATATAAGATTGAAACCCAAATATTTTACGGATTTAGTCACATAGTCTTCCAAGTTAAATCGTAACATTTATCTCCAAACAACATCAGTTGCTCCTAAAGTATCACATTGAAAAGTAATTATCCTAATCACATATCCTCCAAAATCAACTTACTCTTAATTCATAAAATCATATAACTAAAAATAATCAGTCAAACTAACCAGGGACTTCACGTAGTCCAGTGGTAGGCGATAAATACCAGTCTCACTTTGGTTGTCGGTTCGATTCCCGCAGCATTGTCCGACGCGACGGGTTGTCACACGGTCTGCGTGTTGTCCTTTTTCCAAAACTATATAATTCCCAAATCATTACCCAAAAAGGGATAAAATCATCAAAAATAACCATAACATAATTTAACCTCAATTTTATCTCATGCCTTTCACTTCAATCATAACATATGGTAACCCATAATTACCTCAAAAGTAAGGATCATATAAACCCAAATGGTTCTTTATAACTATGTCCACAAAAGAAAAGATAACTATTACTTGAATAAAATTTGCCTATATTAAACATCAGGGTTACACATAATATAAAAAGTCTTCTAATGTAACCCCATCATCAAAAGAGACTTAATACTCTTAAGAATTTCACCCTAACTCTTGAAGCCCTTATATGTTGACATCTTACTCATTCAACATTCTTCATGATCCATTATCCATTCCTTTCCAACTTATTCTGAAATACCTCTTTCCTACAAACAAAATCATGAATCATATCCTAAGATTCCAAAATAAGAAAACAATAGTCATAAAATAGTACATACCTTTGATTGGTCATTGTCAGTTTCTTCATCCTCAATCGGAATGGCATTAGGTATTGGTAAAAGAATATTGGTACGCTCTTGGTGACCCCATTCACGAAACTTCTTCATAGGACATGTGTTTTCATAATGACCATGCACACCACATTTAAAATATTCAATTGATCCCTCAGAAAGAACTTCTTTCCCTTTCCTCGAGTCAACTGGATGATTCCTTTTTCCATGGCAGGTTCTTGCTTTATGACCTTCATTTCCACATCTATAGCATATTTCTGTCCCTTTGAAACATTTTCCTAGGTGTTTCATTCCACATCTTTGATACATAGGTTTTTGAACACACTTACCTTTATGATTATTACCTGTACTTTCATAGGGATTTGTTTCTTGCATATATGATGCCTTAGAGAAATCTCCAAGGTTTAGGTGGTCAATCATGACTCCAGATAGTTGGTTGAGGATAATCAAAAGAGTTCTCATTGCAGCTCCCATATCATTCAGTTTCTTGCTCAAAAAACTGTCACAGTTTCCTTCACATCCACTGTTACTTTGGTGCCTGCTAGATCCAGCCATTTACTAAAACCAAAAAGGTCAGTGTGAGTATATCAACAAAACCATCATGTACTAATGAGTAATATAGACAATAAGATATACTTACTCATTCACTTTATCTAAAACTAAGACTCTTTCTGAAATCCTAACCATTATGGTAATTGTCAATTATGCTTAAAGAATACCCTAACCTCTAAAGTTATCTAAACCGACCTTTGATACCAACTATAAGGCCCCAGCCTTAAACCTTACTTAAACTTGAGTTATTACAAGATTACACATTGAGGATCTTTTCGGGTTTAGAGTTTTAGAGAATTAGATCATGAAACTTACATTAAATTCCACATTTAAACAAGGTGGTTACATAAAAGACAATATTTATTCTTCCCATCAATGGAAACCTATTTAAAATAAAACACGGATTCTTTCTTGACACATCCTTGACACTACCGTCACATCATTTACCTTTCCATTGACCTGTGAAAAGCATTTCAAAAACTTGGGATGAGCATAAAAATCTCAGTAAGGGTCATAAAAATATGGAAAGGAAACATGAGTTCATATATACATAAGAATGAAATCATACTTTACCCATAAAACATAGGAATATCAAATCATGAATAAATCATAGAAAACATAAGACATAAAGGTAACTTAAGGCATTCATAACATTCTTACGTAGGGAGTAACCCTCTTGGTTACGTTTGGAATACCCATCACAGTATATTCCCTAAATCTCTTCGGATAAACCATAACGTTTTACTCCTTCGCGTTACCCAATGCATTGGAGAGCTATATCGGGCTCACCCACCCTTAGTTTATCACGGAACCACCCGTTCTTCATAAAAATGCCCAAGAACCATAACATAATCGTATCACATAAACATGAATAAAGGAAACATAACATTTCCACATTTCAATCACAATATAACATTTTAGGATATTTAAATAATGAATCCATTCAAAAAGAAACCATTTCCAAAACCATTTAAAACATTTAATAAAGAGATTTTTGAATCAAAGTGTCCCATACCACCTTGAAGATTTTAACATTTTAAACCATTAATATCCATATAAATAAATCTTTAAAACCATTTTGAAAACATGGATATTAATAAGAACAAATAATTAAAACATTTAAAACGATATTTTGGTTAAAGGGGTTTTACCAAAATTAGAGACACTTGAATACAATAATCGAGGAATAACATTTAGTCAGAACTTTATAATATCATGAGAATAAAAGGATTCATGATATAATACTCCAAAGGACAGTATATACACCATATAATAGTGAATTGGTGCATAACAATAATGAACCCTCAATAGAAATGTCAAATGTGATGAAATCCCTTATAAAGAAGGTATCCTTAAATTAAGGACAAATAAATCTCAAAAATATGTGTGACAAATATATATAAACCCAATATAAGTGGATATTAAGTTTAAAACAATAAAAGTTCATTCACACATATTCAATGGATGAAATATTCAATGACTACAAGTTGAACCCAAAGAAATCGAAATTGGGTTAAAAAGTTCCCTTGACAGCCTAACGGCATCACATCAAAATGAGTTGATGAGAGATAAAAAGTGTATCTCATCACTTGGACATAAAATTTAAATCAATAAGGATGTATGAGAACATATCCCAACATAAAAATATGTAAATTAAAAGACCCAATAAAAGAAGTCTTTTAAAAAAGAGGAGGGTGAAAGGTTCCCTTACCGACTTGGGTATCTTTCAAAACATACACCCCATGAAAGAAAGACAATAGGTCATTGATGTAAATACTCATAAACGAAATTATATTACACAAAGAGAAGAATAATGGGCAGTACATACACCACTCAATGGAATTTTTGGCGAATGTTGCATAAATCTCACGGGAATAAAAGTGAGATGAAAAATCCCTTACGAAAACTCGGCAGCCTAACGGCGCCACATAAAACTTCCGAATATGGATTGATGAGATCAAATAGAGTATCCCATCATATTACAATAGAATTTACAGCAAGTGGAATATAAAAGAAAATCTCCCAACATTTCAAGGAGGAGTTTAAAAGAAGTGACATAAAGGAGAGTACTTAAAAAGAAAGAGAGAGGTTAGATCTCTTACGAAAGTTCGGCAGCCTAACGGTGCCACTCAAAACATCCAAAATGGATTGATGAGAGAGAATAGGGTCTCTCATCACATGAACATAAAAATTACAGTAAATTTAATATAAAAGAACATCCCAATCATAAGAAATATGAGCTTAAAATAAATGACATAAAAGAGTGTACTTAAAAAGAAAGAGAGTTGTAGGATCCCTTACCTCGGGTCCGACTTGACTCGATCGTTCTTTAATCTCCTGAATAATAAACTTGAGTTAATTTCTAATTACTTAAGAACCTTTTTCAAGTTCATTATTACTTTTATACCACTTATTACCATGTCATAAACATTATGTAATCATTTAAGTTAATAATATTTGTTTTGTCGATATTTGGTTCTTAAGTCGAAAGTGGACTTCTTACAATTACATGTTGTTCGTGTGGCCAAATGTTTATTATATCCAGAATTGTATTAATTATGTAGATATCATATATGTCATATATATCCAGTACATGCATGCATTTATAACATTACATAATCATTTAGAGGTAAGAAATGAAATGCACCGTTCATGGAGACGGTAAGTCGTACGTACGCATGAACGCTACTCTCATTTCTATTTCGTATTTTATAGAATGGAATAATAATGATATAAAGGTATATTATAATTCCAGTATAATATCATATATAATATCATATTTCCATCCTTTATACATCCCACATATGGTATTTAACGAATCAAATCACTTTGAGGGGGCGGTAGTCCGCACTTCCTTAAATGAAGATATCGCGTATACCCATAATGGAAGCCATAAAGGTAAGACAAAAATGAAAAATACAGAAGCATAAATAAAACATAAACATATTATATATCATATATAAAAATAGTGACATTATAATGGCCACCTTTGAAGGTGTTAAATGAGTATTGAACAATCATCGTTTCGGGAGGCAGAATTTCACCATCCACGGAAACCGTATGTTCTTTAACCATTTGATGTAGTTGTGTCAGAGTTTAGCTCGAATAAATATTATAAAAACATCATAGTATATTGAAGATACTGGTGTTGTTACAAAAGAAGTAAATAAAAAGAGTTTATGGGGTTGGAGAAGCAAAATAAAACAAATGAACATGAGATAATGAATTACCTTTAAAAGTGTAACTCCTTTTGATTTGAGCCTAAAGGCTTCCTTTGAAAGGATTCTGCCCAAAGGGAATCCTCTAGGATGAGGAGAGGGATGTGGAGAGAGTAAATGGGCAGGGGTTGACTGAGACAAAGGCTTGAGGAGTGTGTTAAATGAGGTAGAGGTGGGGGCCTTTTATAAGAGGAGAGGAGGGGTACTTTTGGAAAGTAAAGAAATATTACTTTATTTGAAAATGTGTTTCGGTTTCAAAAGGTCCCACATTGATATAATTCGTGGATAAGGTGATAAGGCTTCTAAATCCACTCATCCAATAAGTTTTGGACATGTGTAGTTCATAAATTTTACATTATCTTTCCATTTTATTTAAATCGTCAAATAATGATGTCATCGCTGCATCATTATTATGTCATAAATAATTTAATTTATTTAATGTCTAAAAATTATAAAAAAAAATACTATGATGTAGGAAATATTTTTATCTTTCCAATGAATATTTATAATCAAAAATATGACTTGTATAACCCCACTTAAAAATTGTTTTAGTAAAACATATCATGTTTGTGTCAATTTTACTTTTACATTAAATAAAATGTTATTTATGTCATTTCCCAACCAAAGTGGATCCATGGGGTCCCCAAGTTGACCCATGGCTTGTCTTGGTCGTCCATGATACAACCAATGAGGGTAATACATGTGTCAAGCTCATCTCATTTTATTAAAGCATTATTTTTGCCTTAAACTACACTAATTACCACTAATCGCGATTAAAAACTTAATAAGTTACTATTCACCAAAAAATTATTTTAATCTCATTGAACCACATTTTACTTCTTAATGACAACCATGTATGTCGGATTTTTGAAAATCAAAACACAATGATGGAAAATTTTCATTTAAACGGAAAATCAGTTTTTATAAGTACCACTTAGTGGTTTCACTATTCATCAAAAATTGAAGTTTTTCAGAAAAAACCCAAAAATTCACCCTAAGCTATATTTGATATTCTGAATTCAAAAATGAAGTTCGTTTTACAAAATTCAAAACATATAAGTCACATTAATTAATTTAATAATTAATTCCCGCTGTCATGACAAATAGCGTGTTTTATGAAACAATAAGTATCAAAAGATTGACACTAGTTTAAGTCTGATTTCAAAGTGAAATTGATTCCAATGACCACTATTGGATTTAATGGTAAAAATATTTTCTAATTTCACTTTAAAACCAATTCAAAATATAATCTAATCATATAAATAAATTAGATTAAAAAGTGTTTTTGAATTAAAATACAACATTTTACACTATTCATTAAAAAAATGAACTTTATCGGAAAGATACCAAAAATTTACACAAAGTAAATTTTGATGTCCCGATTCTTAATAAGAGTTTTATTTGGTCCAAAAGAATGTTTAAGAGTGAACAAAACTATATTTAATGACGGTTCTCCATCAAAAGGTGATAAGTGAACCTTTAGTGAAAACTAGGGCATATACGCCTAAAATTGAATTCTTTCCGTATTTTAAGCCTTTATCTTTTATTGTATAAATGTAAAAATATTTAAGAACATATATAATCATATTTTAGTTATTTCTATCCATTCCCGCCATTACAACGGCTACATGTTAACTACCATTTAAAATAATATTATTTTATTATTAGAGTGCAACGTAAGATTCCCAAGAAACTCGTTGTTGCGTGTTGGGTACGCCATCGAGCATAGCGTCCCCTTTAAAGTCATATTAATATTTTATTCACAAATATGGATAAATATGAAAATGTCATATTCCTTATTTACCTGGGGTGTTACAGTGGTAGCAATTAGTTGAAGGATGATACTCTACTTGTCAAGTATATATATATATATATATTCTTCTTATTCTATGGGTAATTCAATTATTAAACTTTAGGGAAGGGATCTTAAAACCGAAAATGTTTTATCCTAATACCTTATGTTCTGTTGAACCGATGGTATTTTAAATCATCATAGATTGATGGATTTGAGGCCCTCAATTTTATAATTGTTTGTGATTTATGACCTCAATAACTCCTTATAAATATTTAAATTTTTCCTCTAATTATGTATCTCTCCTTTCGACCAATTTTATCCTAATCAGGATCAAAATTTGGTGGTGACCCTTTCATTTCCCTATTCCTCTTATTAAGACTAAATTTTATTAACCTAATTTCTGATGTGGGTTTTCCCACAAAAGTAATTTCTATTTTCAATATTTTATTTTAAATGAAAAATTTCTAATTAAGAGGATGATATTTATTGAAGGAGGTAAGATTGTAACACCCCAAGATTTCAAAGTACGTTATTTCTTTAATGTAATTCAATAACTTGCACTACATGCAACACCGATTTCATGTGCACCATGACTTACCAAACTAGCCATTCAAAAGTGGTTATGAATAGTATTAAATTAATTTTTTAACATTATATAATAATTATAATTTTAGAATCCATATTATGAGTTTATTAGACATAATTTAAGAAAGAAATCATTTTTTCAGATAAAAGAAGTATTTTTCGGAAAAAAAATGCAATTTTACCGCCTTTTAATGGCGAACAATTTTTAAATCCATTATTTGAAACTTTTATATATTAAATTTGAAAAAAAAAATCTTCTTTAGAATTGGGACATTATAATTTAGTTTGGATAAATTTTTCATACTTTTCTGATAACTTTCATATTTTGATGAATAATTAAAAATACTAAATTTTAATTGAAAAAAACATTTTTAATTGAAATAGTTTATAGTGTTAAATTATTAATATGAATGGTTTTGAAGTATAATTAGATAATATTTTTATCATTTAATACAATTATGTCATTATAAGTAATTTCACATTTAAATTTGACATAAACACATGTCAATCTTTTAATAGTTTTTACTTTTTAAAAACCCGCCATTTGGTATTGACAATGGGAATTAATTTTAAATTAATAAATAAAGATTAAATGTTTTTAATTTGGTAAAATGGACTTCATTTTTGAATTCATAATATCAAAATTATCTTAGGGAAAAATTTTGGTATTTTTTTGAAAACTTATAGTTTTTTATGAATAGTGAGAATCACTATGTTATTATTTCAAACAGGCTTTTTATTTTAATAATTATTTATTTTATTTAAATTTATTTTAATTAAATATATATATATATATAATACCTATATAAGTTCAATTTAATTCATTAGAGTCATTTTATAATAAAATTAGATGTATAAAATTTTATCGAATGTTTTACCGTCTTTTTCCCACCTCCTAAGAGAATTTGAAAATTTGAATAAAACATAATTTTACCAATTATGTGTGATGAATTTCAAAAATTCTAGAGTCACGGTTGATATAAGTAAGTAAAATGTGTCCCAATAAGATGAAAATAATTTTTGGTGAATAGTAACTTGTGACTTTTATTTACCACGGTTAAAGGTAAACAGGGTAATTAAGGGTAAAAATGAAATCATAATTACCCTAGCACATGTCATAATTCTATTGGATAAGTTTAATTCAAAGTAAAAAAACCTTATAAATAAAATATGATCCTTTAGGTCCACTTGGATTAGATTAGGACATTTATTATTATTTAATTCATAGAAGAGTTAAAAGTGTTAAATTCAAAGTTTAATAACAAGACCATTTTTAATATAGGGTCACACATTATATAAATTCAACTATAAATATTAATTAGAAAGATAAACATATTTCTTACATAATGGTATTTTATTTATAATTTTTAGACATTAAATTATTTAATTTAATTATGACACAATGATGATGCAATAATTACCTTATTGATGAAATATTAAAATAATTGATATTATAAATACCCAAATAAATATAATTTGAGAATTTTTTTATGAATAAAACTAATTTTCCAGGTTAATATGATATGTTAGGTTTGATTAAATTATTATTTTTTTTGAATAAATAATGCTGTTATGAATTTAGGAAAAATAACATACCAAATAGTGTCAAAATTGATATAAAAGAGTTTTTAAAATAAATATTATAATATTAATTGATATTCTACTCCAAAAAATATAAGGCTCTTCCAAACGGCTTAAATTATATTATATATGTCATTAATGAACCACTTGGGGTTCTCTTGGTAGTTTATAATATGTTTATTAACCATATAATATAAAAATACAAAGATACATGGTAAATGTCAAACTATTTAACTACGAGATAAATATAAAAGATAAGGTTAATATAGTGACCCAAACCTGTCTGAAACCTATTGATTTAGGGGATTTCTACCCATACCCACCTTTTTTTTAAATAATTTATTTTTAAGACATTATAAACCGAAAATTATTTTATAATAAAATAATATTGTATGTTTTTTCTAAGATTCCCCTCACCCCTCTTATAAAAGGTAACTTCCCCTTCTCTCAAATTCACACCTACAAAACCATTTGTCTTAGAGAACCCCTCCCCAAATATCCTCCCAGCTATCCTAAATTTATTCTAGTGGCCTTCCTTTGGTCAGAAAGCCAACATAAGGAGCCCTTTTGATCAAATCAAAAGGAAGAACCCGAAGAAGAGGTAATAATTTCACCACCCTCTTTCAAGTTGTTTTCTTCTTCCACTTACTCCTTCTTTGTTATTACCATACCAAAATAATAAATCAATTACCTTATATATATTGGGATGTTATTATAAATATGAAAGAACCATATTCATTATTCTATCCATCATATGAATGATAATGTCACCATGCGTGCGTACGCACGGCTTACCGTATCCACGTCGTCGTGTAATTTGTTATTCAACAATATGTTATTTGGATGGATAAAATGATGAGTAATATGTATATAAATAATGAAAAAAACATGATAATGTCTCTATAAAATTAATATACCATCCAATTCCACACCTTTATGGAAATGATATTGTCGCTCGTGCGTACGTACGGATTACCGTCTCCACGACGCGGTGAGATTAATTTCCACATTCACCATTCATCGACGATTATAAAAATATATATTACTAATAAGTATCTAATATATGAAATATTAATGATACTATAGATATATATTTATTTATTTATGTACTTACATATATCTTATTCACTTACTTCTGTTTAATATGATATGAAAACATAAATAGCATTTATGCATACGTACAGTCAACTGTATCCATAAACGATGTTTTCCATTTCATATATCCATCTATTATAAATATTTATATTCTAAATAAATATGATATATAAATCAATTTTTATATTTTGGAAGTATTTAAATCATGATTTAAATGACAGGATCAAGAATAACAAGTTAAAACACATACGATAAAGAAAGAGATTATTACTCAAAATATTAATTTAGCATAGAAATCATTATTAAATGGGTAGTATAGAGTCATAAATGAATCATGTATGATATAATAAATATGAATATGGTTCTAGTATAATTTAATAACATGTTATGGTAATTATACAATAGGTTAAACATACCCTCGACCAAAGGAAAGTGCAAGGTAAGGTATTTTCACAATCTCTTTATTATCCGAGGTTGTTTTTACGTAAGTATCTACTGGGAAATATTTATTATCCATGTCCATGTTTCATAAATGAGTTTTAAAAGGGAATATTTTTAAGGAAAATTTTATGAAAACATCATTTTAAAATGGTTTAAATATTTATTCTTCTTAATCTTTCTCATTAATGTCCATGTTTTCAAAATGGATTTAAGGATTTATTTGTATGGACATGAATGTTTTAAAATGTTAATGCATTTTATATGTTTCAAAGTGGTATGGAAAAATTTGATTCAAAACTATCTTTTAAATAGATTCCTTTATAAATTATGTGACTTTTTAATTATTTCATGAAACAAGGATTTTTCTCTCAATGATTTTTACTGATCATTTTCAACTATGTCAACATCCTTTATGAGATATTATTCTTTATCGAGGATGATTTATTATGATAATAATATTCCATATTTTATTTAAGGAATTGTGATATGTTTGACTATGGATGTGTTATTTTTATGTCATTCATGTTTTATGGTTAAAGTATTCACATTTTGTATGCTAGTTTTAATACGAATGTTTATGTTATATTTCAACATTTTCTTAAGATTAATGTATTGGACTATTATGTTCCGGGTTAGGGACCGGTAAAAGTAAGCCCTCAGGTTGGGGTCTAGTTACTGCAGTCCCTCCAGATTGGAGTCCGGTTAAAGAGGCTCTCTGGGTTGGAGTTCAGTTACAGAGGCTCTCTGGGATGGTGTCTGGTTACAGAGGCTCACCGGGTTGGGGTCCAGTTACAGTTAGCCCCTTGGACCTGGCATGAGGCCTTGACATTGAAATTAGAGTCTATTATTATACATTCCCTCATTATGAAAATAATATTAACAGTTCATGTTTTTATTTGACTAGTATAATTCTCGTGATTATGTTTTATTATGGAAATATTTACTCATCTCATATTCTTTCCAAAAAGTATTCATGTTTATTATCTGTAAAGTCATGTGTTTTCAATTATTCACCATGACTAATGTTTATGTTATATTCCGCTGTATTACTCACCCTTACTATAACACCCCGAGATTTTATGAAAAAATATTCTTTTTAATTTCATTAATGTCTTGTGTTGTACGCTACACCAAACGGAGCCTTCACAACACACATCCTTGAATTGCCTTGCATTAAACGCAATAGCGACCTTCCTCGATAGCGTGTGTAGTACGCAATACCAAGTTTCACTAAACAACGATATGCTATTAAAATATTATTAAAACTAGCCGTTCTGAATAGTAATAACCACTTTTTGAAATTTTTTAAATTTTTATTTTTCAGAATGGACTTCAGTTTTGGATTCGGAATATCGAAATTAGCTTAGGGTGAAATTTTGGTACATTTCGGATAACTTTCATTTTCTGATGAATAATGAAAATTACTAAATTTTAATAGAAATAATTAATAGTGATAAATTATTAATTTGAGTGGTTTTAAAGTATATTTAGAATATATTTTTACAATTTAATACAATGTTGGTCATTGGATGTAATTCTACATTTAAACCAGACATAAACAAGTGTCAATCTTTTGATAGTTATTATCTCTTAAGAACACGCTATTTGTTTTGGCGACGGGAATTAATTTTTAAATTAATTAATGCAACTAATATGTTTTAAATTTGGTAAAATAGACATCATTTTTTAGTTCATAATATCAAATATAGCTTAGGACTAATTTTTGGTATTTTTCTGGAAACTTTCATTTTTTGATGAATAGTGAAACCACTAAGTGGTAGTTAAAAAAAATGAATTTTTCATAAAACTTAATTTTACCGCTTCTGTGAGTGGAATTTCAAAAATCCAAGAGACACGGTTGATGTCAGTAAGTAAAATGTGGTTCAATGAGATGAAAATAATTTTTGGTGAATAGTAACTTTTTACTTTTTTTACCACGGTTAAAAGTAAATAGGGTAATTAAGGGTAAAAATGATATTATTATTACCCTAACACATGTCCTAATTCTATTGGATAAGTTTAATTCAACCAAAAACAACCTTAGGAATAAAATATGACCATTTAGGCCCACTTGTATTAGATTAGGACATTTATTATTAATTTATTTAAAGAATAGTTAAAATAGTTAAAATCAAAGTTTAATAAGTAAATCATATTTAATATAGGGTTATACATACGATAAATTCGACTATAAATATTAATTAGAAATCTAAAAGGATTTCCTACATAATTTTATTTTATTTTTAATTTTTAGACTTTAAATAATTTAATTTACTTATGACACAAAGATGATGCAGTAATTATCTTATTAATGAAATATTGACATAATTGATGTTATAAATATCCAAATAAATGTAATTTGAGACTTTTTATGAATTCCACTAATTTTCTAGGTTAATATTACATGTTATTATTGATTTAATTTACTTTTTTCTAACTAATAATTCTGTTATGATTTTCAAAAAAATCAATTACAAAATAGTGTCAAAATTGACATAAAATAGTTTTTAAAACAAATATTATATTATTAATTGTTATTTTATTCCTAAAAATCTAATGTTCGGACAAATGACTTAGATAAGGTTATATATATTAATAATAAACAACTTGGGGTTCGTTTGGCTTCTTATAGTAAGTTTATTAACCTTATAGTATAAGAACACAAGAAGACATGGTAAAAGTAAAATTATCTAACATAAAGTTAAATATAAATGATAAGGTTAAAATAGGAGCCTAAACTTGTCTAAATTCTATTGGATGAAATTATTTCGACCCATCCCCACCTTATATTCGAAATAAATCAATTTGGAGCTATTTAAAACCGAATTTGGCTTTATAATAAAATAATATTTTTCGTTATTCCAAAGGTGCCCCTCTCCTCCCTTATAAAAGGGCACCCCCTCTCTCTCTTCCTCACACAACTTTGAGCCTTAAATCTCGGCCAAACCCTGCCAAATTATCGTCTCCACTTCCCTAGAAACATCCTAGAGGTTCTGGTCTTCCTTAAAGACCAATTTTAGTGCCCTAAAAGGAGATCTCAAAGAGGCGCTTCAAAGAAGAGGTAATGTCCGTTACCGATTCTTTCGACTTTATTTCTTCTTCCACTTCTTCTTCTTAGGTTGTTTCATTATGAAGTAATAACATCAGTATCACTCATATAATGATATTTTATTATAAGAATGAAACAACACTATTTCACCATATATCCATCCTACATAAAAAGAAATCATCGCGCGTGCGTACGTACAGAATACCGTCTCCACGCCTTGGTGAAATCTATTTTCCACCACCACCTTACTTGGATGGGTATAATGGTGTAAATAATAAATATATATGATTATTTTAAAGTGATATTGATTCTGAAATAGTATAAATACACTCTAATACAGTCCCACGATCATGAGAACGATATCATCGCTCGTGCGTACGTACGGACTACCGTCTCCACGACGCGATGAGATTCATTATCCACTTTAACCATTCATGAATGATTATAAAGTATATATAATAAGTAATCATGAAATATATGACATAATAATGATACTGTATTTATGTGTATATATGTGTATGTCATCTACTTAATTCCATTCAACTCAATAAGGAAATGAAAACAGCGTTCATGCGTACGTACGGCCTACCATCTCCATGAACAGTGTATTTCTTTCCATTTACTGATTTATTATATATATGTATATTCTGAATATATATTATATATAAATAATGTTTTATATTCTGGAATTAAGTAATCATGATCTAAGTAATCATATGAATAATTACAAGTCAAAACACGGACGACAAATGAAACAATTTTACCCAAAACGCTCTTTAACATGGAATTTACAAAAGAACGGGTAATATAAAGTCATAAGTGAACCATATATGATATCATAAAATTGATTATGATTCTGGAATAAGTCAATGACATTATTTAAATCATTATACAGGAGGTTCAGACACTTACGAAGCAAATCGGACCTAAGGTAAGGGAAATATCACAATCTCATTTTTATCCGAGATTCTTTATACTTTAGTATTTACTGTGGTGTATTTTATCATCCACACCCATGTTTCCTCAATATGTAATATTATTTCCATCCACCAACAATTTTTTAAATCCAATTTTACCCTTCGGTGAGTTTTTAGTAAAGGATATGAAAGGAATCTTTTGTCGTTTTTCGTACGAGGTACTTTTTGACTTTTCCGACAAAAGTACGAAGAATTTTTTTTTTACTTATACGGCATGAATGGATTTTTAAAACATTATTTCCAAGAAGCTTCCTTTACAAGTTTTCAAGTTTATTTTTAATCTAATTCTTTTAGTTTATAATTGTATGACATGTTAAGAAAGGAAAAGTGTTTTTGAAGCAGAAAGGATATTTTCCTCAAGAATGGAGTTCAAGTGTTTTATCAAAATTATTTTCCATCTAAGATAATAAAGGGTTCTATTTTTATCCATATTATTACATTTATTTTATTATGTTGTGATGTAATTATATTTTTATGAATTCCTTTATCTTATATGAATTGTTTTTTGATGTCACAATGTTTAAGATTCCAATTTTTATTACATGGGTTATGCTATGATGTATGGTTTTCTGATTTTGTGGCACACATAAGAATGGTATCATTATGAGATGAGTGGGACCTATATCTCCCTCCAATGCATTGGGTAGAGATTTTATATCTCATGAGATAGACATGGCTGTAACGGTAGGTTATACCAGTTCAGTGAAATAGGAATGAAATGAGGAGTGAACTCGATTCAGAAATGGACTTTGTCCACTAAGATAGTCTTGGAAATGAGTCTTTACTAATAAGAAATGATTCTCTATGATTATGTGTGTATGCCACAAAGTTTCATGTTTTAAGTTATGATTATTGGCATTACATTTCACAACTATGATTTATCCCATGTTATGAAATTATAATCTCTTTTTCAGGTTAATATTTCCAAAAGTTATGTGCTTATGTATATGATGTGATTGATATTTCTTTTGTTTACCCTTACTGAGCATTTGAGCTCACCCTTTTGTATGTTTTATTTCCCCAGGTCATGAATAAGGTTATTAAGTAGAATATGAAAAAAAGGGACTCTAGATATGATGAAATAAATGGGAGGCAAAGTAGATTCTTTATGAACCAGTTGTTTATGTTTCCCAGTTTCTAAAGACACTATATCAATACAGTACTTTCTTGGTTTTGTTATATGTTGTAATAAGTGTGCTTCAATTCTGAATTAATAACAATGTATGTAAAGTATGGGTCATTATAGTTGGTATTAGAGGAAAGGTATAGTCAACCTTTGGAAACTAGGATGTGAAGGCCTTAGTAAGAACCCTAAGGATAAGTCTAAGCATAGAACACAATCTTAGTGTTTTAGAAATGGCCATTAATAACCTAGGATAAGACCTTAAGTGTGAAATTTTATTCTTGATTATGTGGTTTTACCATTATAATTAGTGTTTCTCACACTATTCTTCTTGGTTTTAGTCAATGGTTGGAACCTGAAGGAACCGTGTTAATGCGGAATGCGACGGGAAATGCAATGATTGTCCCCCTGAGCAACCAAACGTTATGGGAGCTGGAATGAAAAATCTTGTAGCCATGATCACACAACTTTCTCAAGCTATGAATCATTCAGGACTTCCAAACGATCAAAGGAAGGAGCAACATTCTGTTGAATCCTTTATGAGGCAACGTCCACCTTCTTTCAGTGGGTCTTCTGATCCACTTGTTGCTGAACAATGGATCAGTACTAATGAAAAGATATTTTCAGTTCTTCAATGTTATGAACATTATAAAGTCATCTTAGCAGTATATCGTTTGGAAGGTGAAGCTGATCAATGGTGGAATCTTATCAAGAATACGTGGCAAAGAGATGAAATTGAGTCCATGGAATGGAACAAGTTCAAGAACTTATTTTTCAATAAGTACTTCCCTCGTATTCTTCGAACAAAGATGGAGAAGGAGTTTCTTGAACTAAATCAAAAGGATGATGAATCTGTTGGTATATACAAAGTGAATTTTACAAGGCTTGCAAGGTATGCATCTGGATTTATCATCCAACCTGAAAGTAAAGTTGATCGATTCTTCAGTGGCTTAAAACCAAATCTTCGAAGGGAATTAGCTATAAGAGACTTCAGTAGCTATGAAGAAATTGTTCGTTGTGCTATCAAGGTAGAAATGGAAGTTGGTGTTACTTATCCATCTCATAGTTTTGACAAGAAACGAAAAATGGAGTTCAAGGAGAAATCTCAGAATAATGGTGAAAAGAAGATGAATGTTTCCTTATGCTCAAAGTGTGGAAAGAAGCATGGTGGAGATTGTCTTAATGGGACTAGAAAATGTTTTAAGTGTGGAAAAGAAGTTCATCGAGCAGTTGAGTGTCGAAGTAATGGAAAAAGGGTTTCTAATGCTGTGAATAAAGAAAAGACTGCAGAGAACACACCACTAACACTTCAATGCTTCAAGTGCAAGGAAATGGGGCATTATGCTAATAAATTACCTAATCCAAGGGTTATTGATGATCGACGTGAGCAACCACTTAAGGCAAAGGACAAAGGGAAGTCACATGCGATCACCATTGGCGATGTTGAATAATGTTGTACATAGTATCGTGGAATATTGGAATATTTATGTATTGGTCTATTGTGGTATTCAATAATTTTATGGTACCGGTAACCATGGAAAGTGATTGAGATATTTTTGGAAAAAATATGATATGCGCATAATGAAGGGAAAACGAGAAAATGAAATATTTGACAGTATTCATGAGCTCATGATTGATATAAGGACTAAGTGATATCATGGTTTGAGTATATAGAATTTTGAGGATTTTGGTATGTGGAAAGTGTTAACTTTTAACTGAATTCATGTTTTCACTAAGGTTCAATGGGTATTCAAGAGAATATATGATTAAGGCCTTTGAATGTTTGGAATGTGACCAACAAGACATATCTTATGATATATGGGGATCAACGATGGTATTAAAACTCTGGTAATCATTTTCAATATATTATGAGAGTGGACTGCAGTATTATGGATAAGCCTAAAGATTGGAATGGATTATGTTGGACATAAGTTAGTATTGTTTAAGGATATAAGTTTTTTTTGATATTATTGATGGGATGTTATAGTAATATAGTTTTAAAAAAAGGACAACCTGCAGGACGGGCGACAGCCTATCGCGTCGGACAAGGCCGTGGGAATCGAACCCACAACTGAATGTGCGACTGGCCTTTATCGCCTACCACTGGCCTACAGGAAGTCACTATTTAGTAGAAACTAGTTTTATTATATTAAGTATTATGATATATAAAGTATAAGTCCATTTTAGGAACCATATATGATTAATCTCACTATCGATGGACTTATGTATTTTTTGATAACTTTTGTAACCTTTTGTTTGAGACAAATGGAATGACCCATCATTCTATCACATGATCTGCTAACACATCATGAATGACAAATTCAACTTCATTTCTTTAAGAGATGAAGTGGAAATTGTCCAAAGAACGAAAAATGGTGAGACTATACCAAAATCACGAAAGTATTTCTTCTAATTCCAATTTCATCAACTTTAGGGAAATGATCTTGTCCTCGTGCTCCTATATCTGATGAATCAAATGGTACCTTAGATCGTCACAAATTTATGGCTTTGTGATTGCTAGCTTTTCCATAGCCATGATCTCTACCACTCTCCATCAGAACATGATGGTTAGATTTATCTTCCATATCCATATTTTCACCTATGTGGAAACCCAGTGATTAGTTTATTTGGGTAGCCGTTACGTTTCATACTTTTGTTTTTAAAGATTTTTTTTGGTATTCCTTTTTACGATGTGGGTTTCTATCAAAGAAAATTTCAAATAGTAAACCATTTATAACCCCGACGAATTTCGAGGGTGAAATTCATTTTAAGGGGGGTAGAATGTAACACCCCTAGATTTTATGAAAAATATTCTTTTTAATTTCATTAATGTCTTGTGTTTTACGCTACACCAAAAGGAGCATGCACAACACACATCCTTGAATTGCCTTGCATTAAACGCAATCGGGACCTTCCTCGATAGCGTGTGTAGTACGCAATACCGAGTTTCACTAAACAACGATATGCTATTAAAATATTATTAAAACTAGCCGTTATGAATAGTAATAACCACTTTTTGAAATTTTGTAAATTTTTATCTTTCAAAATGGACTTCATTTTTGGATTCATAATATCGAAATTAGCTTAGGGTGAAATTTTGGTACATTTCAGATAACTTTCATTTTCTAATGAATATTGAAAATTACTAAATTTTAATCGAAATAATTAATAGTGATTAGTTATTAATTTGAGTGGTTTTAAAGTATATTTAGAATATATTTTTACAATTTAATACAATGTTGGTCATTGGATGTAATTCTACATTTAAACCAGACATAAACAAGTGTCAATCTTTTGATAGTTATTATCTCTTAAGAACACGCTATTTGTTTTGACGACGGGAATTAATTTTTAAATTAATTAATGCAACTGATATGTTTTGAATTTGGTAAAATAGACATCATTTTTGAGTTCATAATATCAAATATAGCTTAGGCCTAATTTTTGGTATTTTTCTGGAAACTTTCATTTTTTGATGAATAGTGAAACCACTAAGTGGTAGTTAAAAAAATGAATTTTTCATAAAACTTAATTTTACTGCTTTTGTGAGTGGAATTTCAAAAATCTGAGAGACACGGTTGATGTCAGTAAGTAAAATGTGGTTCAATGAGATGAAAATAATTTTTGGTGAATAGTAACTTTTTACTTTTTTTTACCACGGTTAAAAGTAAATAGGGTAATTAAGGGTAAAAATGATATTATTATTACCCTAACAAATGTCCTAATTCTATTGGATAAGTGTAATTCGACCAAAAACAACCTTAGGAATAAAATATGACCATTTAGGCCCACTTGGATTAGATTAGGACATTTATTATTAATTTATTTAAAGAATAGTTAAAATAGTTAAAATCAAAGTTTAATAAGTAAATAATTTTTAATATAGGGTTATACATACGATAAATTAGACTATAAATAGTAATTAGAAAGATAAAAGAATTTCCTACATAATTTTATTTTATTTTTAATTTTTAGACTTTAAATAATTTAATCTATTTATGACACAAAGATGATGTAGTAATTATCTTATTAATGCAATATTGACATAATTGATGTTACAAATACCCAAATAAATGTAATTTGAGACTTTTTATGAATTACACTAATTTTCTAGGTTAATATTACATGTTATTATTGATTTAATGTACTTTTTTCTAAATAATCATTCTGTTATGATTTTCAAAAAAATCAATTACAAAATAGTGTCAAAATTGACATAAAATAGTTTTTAAAACAAATATTATATTATTAATTGTTATTTTATTCCTAAAAATCTAAGATCGGCAAAATGACTTATCTAAGGTTATATATATTAATAATAAACAACTTGGGGTTCGTTTGGCTTCTTATAGTAAGTTTATTAACCTTATAGTATAAGAACACAAGAAGACACGGTAAAAGTAAAATTATCTAACATAAAGTTAAATATAAATGATAAGGTTAAAATAGGAACCTAAACTTGTCTAAATTCTATTGGATGAAATTATTTCGACCCATCCCCACCTTATATTTGAAATAAATCAATTTGGAGCTATTTAAAACCGAATTTGGCTTTATAATAAAATAATATTTTTAGTTATTCCAAAGGTGCCCCTCTCCTCCCTTATAAAAGGGCACCCCCTCCCTCTCTTCCTCACACCACATTGAGCCTTCAAGCTCTTCCAACCTCTGACAAATTATCGTCTCCACTTCCCTAGAAACATCCTAGAGGTTATGGTCTTCCTCAAAGACCAATTTTAGTGCCCTAAAAGGAGATCTCAAAGAGGCGCTTCAAAGAAGAGGTAATGTCCGTTACCGATTCTTTCAACTTTATTTCTTCTTCCACTTCTTCTTCTTAGGTTGTTTCATTATGAAGTAATAAAATCAGTATCACTCGTATAATTATATGTTATTATAAGAATTAAAAATCCCTATTTCACCATCTATCCATCCTACGGAAAAAGAAATCACAACGCGTGCGTACGTATGGAATACCGTCTCCACGCCGTGGTGAAATCTATTTTCCACCGCCACCTTACCTGGATGGGTATAATGGTGTAAATAATAACTATATAAGATTATTTTAAAGTAATATTTATTCTGAAATAGTATACATACACTCCAATAGAGTCCCACGATCATGAGAACGATATCATCACTCGTGCGTACGTACGGACTACCGTCTCCACGACGCGATGAAATTCATTCTCCACTTTAACCATTCATGAATGATTATAATGTATATATAACAAGTAATCATGAAATATATGACATAATAATGATACTGGATTTATGTGTATATATATTTATTTCATCTACTTAATTCCATTCAACTCAATAAGGAAACGAAAACAGTGTTCATGCGTACGTACGGCCTACCGTCTCCATGAACGGTATATTTCTTTCCATTTACTGATTTATTATATATATGTATATTCTGAATATATATTATATATAAATCATGTTTTATATTCTGGAATTAAGTAATCATGATCTAAGTAATCATATGAATAATTACAAGTCAAAACACTAACGACAAATGAAACAATATTACCCAAAACGCTCTTTAACATGGAATTTACAAAAGAACGGGTAATATAAAGTCATAAGTGAACCATATATGATATCATAACAATGAGTATGATTCTGGAAGAAGTCAATGACATTATTTAAATCACTATACAGGAGGTTCAGAAACTTACGAAGCAAATCGGACCTAAGGTAAGGGAAATATCACAATCTCATTTTTATCTGAGATTGTTTATACTTTAGTATTTACTGGGGTGTATTTTATCATCCACACCCATGTTTCCTCAATATGTAATATTATTTCCATCCACCCAAAATTGTTTAAATCGAATTTTACCCTTCAGTGAGTTTTTAGTAAAAGATATGAAAGGAATCTTTTGTCATTTTTCATACGAGGTACTTTTTGACTTTTCCGACAAAAGTACGAAGAATGTTTTTTTTAACTTATACGGCATGAATGGATTTTTAAAACATTATTTCCAAGAAGCTTCCTTTACAAGTTTTAAAGTTTATTTTTAATCAAATTCTTTTAGTTTATAATTGTATGACATGTTAATAAAGGAAAAGTGTTTTTGAAGCAGAAAGGATATTTTCCTCAAGAATGGAGTTCAAGTGTTTTATCAAAATTATTTTCCATATAAGATAATAAAGGGTTTTATTTTTATCCCTATTATTACATTGATTTGATTATTTTGTGATGGAATTATATTTTTATGAATTAATTTATCTTATATGAATTGTTTTATGATGTCATGATGTTTAAGATTCCCATTTTTATTACATGGGTTATGCTATGATGTATGGTTTTCTGATTTTGTGGCACACATAAGAATGGTATCATTATGTGGTGGGTGGGACCTATATCTCCCTCCAATGCATTGGGTAAAGATTTTATATCTCATGAGATAGACATGGCTGTAACGGTAGGTTAAACCGGGTCAGTGAAACAGGACTGAAACGAGGAGTGAACTCAGTTCAGAAATGGACTTTATCCACTAAGATAGTCTTGGCAATGAGTCTTGACTAATAAGAAATGATTATCTATGATTATGTGTGTATGCCACAAAGTTTCATGTTTTAAGTTATGATTATTGGGATTACATTTCACTACTATGATTTATCCCATGTTATGAAATTATGATCTCTTTTGCAGGTTAAGATTTCCAAAATTTATGTGCTTATGTATATGATGTGATTGATATTTCTTTTGTTTACCCTTACTGAGCATTTGAGCTCACCCTTTTGTATGTTTTATTTACCCAGGTCATGAAGAATGTTATTAAGTAGAATATGCCAAAAAGGGACTCTAGATATGATGAAATAAATGAGAGGCAAAGTATATTCTTTATGAACCAGTTGTTTATGTTTCCTAGTTTCTAAAGACACTATGCCTATACGGTCCTTTCTTGCTTTTGTTATATGCTGTAATAAGTGTGCTTCAATTCTGAAGTAATAACAATGTATGTAAAGTATGGGTCGTTATACTTACTGAGCATTTGAGCTCACCCCTTTCCCATGTTTTAGATTCCCTTGATTCTTAGAAGTGTTTTATGGTTGATAAGCTTGGTTAAGCTAGGGGATTAATAGCGTTCTCAAAGGATCATTTATGTTATGTTTTATTTTCTAATGTGTAATGTGATGTTCGTGTATGTAATCTTTTTTCCAAGACTTCTAATCCGATCGGTCTTTCAGGACTTGATTCCTTCTAATCATGCCAATGTGTTAAAATAATGCACCGACTCTAGGTAACTGGGGTCTGGGTGTTACACCTGAAGCTTGAGAGGTGTGAGGAAATGAGGTTGTTATGGGTGGTATTTAAAGTGTAGGAGAGGGGTGTTTTCCTAATATTTAATTCATTTGTTTATTAATATCTCTAAAAATAAGAAATAGTGATGATTCCATGAGTAAATACAGTAAATAAGGCATGTTATTTTTGAACCAATGGCCATTTAATTCATACAGGACAAAAGAATGATGTAGAAATTCATTTATTTAGCATATTTTGTAAATTATTAAATTTCACTATTCACAATAATTCTTGAATTTTAGAAAAATTTCAAATATTAACCCAAACTAGTTTTTGATGTGTAGAATTTAAAAATTAACTCCATTTTATGAAAATAATTTTCTAAATATGAGTAATTTAATTTTTAATTAAAATCATAATTTAATTGAAAAATGAATAATTTTAAAAAAATGTTTTTCTAATAAAATGAAGAATTAATTATGGTCACATAAAATTATCATATAATACTAAGACATCAAAATACTTGTTAATGAATACATTTGTTAAAAATAAAATTTATTTTAAATTATTAAATAAATCATAAATATTCATGACTTACAAAAATACCAGCACTATAAAATAATTATATCATATTGTCACATATAGTACGGATAAATTTTATTTATACTATCATGGGTAAATTTCCTATTCAGTTGGCTGATTTAAAATTCATAAGGGTCATATTATTATTCATAATGGTAACATTAATATTCATAAAGGTCATATTATTATTCCTAATGGTAACATTAATATTCATAAGGGTATGTCAGTAATCACCGAAAATATTATTTTTCATATTGGACTCCAAACATCATACTGATCACAACCGTGTATGTGAGACTTTCATAATTCAAATTACAAATGTGGAAAAATTATGTTTAATGGTAATATATAATTTAGATGGTCATTTAATACTGATGTGGCATTATCTTTACTATTTTGATTTTATGTGATTATACTATATGAAATTACTACATAAAGGGATAATTTTCATTGATAAATGTTTGGGTTATTACATTCTACCCCCCTTTTAAAATTTCTCCCTGAAAATTTCGTTTTACATAAATAGGTGAGTGTAATTAACCTTTAGCACATCCTCTATTTCCCAATTTTCATCTTCATACTTATGGTTACTCTATAACACTTTGAAAATTTGGTTTTTATTATAGTGTAGATCCTTATATCTCTTGTCCAAAATCATTATTGGCTGCTCCCCATAAGAGAGATCTTTTAGTTGTACCACCTTTGAGTTCTGTACATGTGATGGATCTGGTATGTAGTTCCTCAAGAGTGATTTTTGAAACACAAAATGAACGTGAGCCATATTCAATTGATATGCCAGCTAATAAGCCAATGATCCAATGTGGTCAAAGATCTCAAATGGTCCAATGTACGTTGATCTTAACTTCCCTGTCATTCCAAACCACATGACTCTATTCCATTGGCATATTCAAATGAAGAATTTATATCCAATTTCAAACTCCAATTCCCATCGATGGTTGTCAGCATAACTTATTGGCTGACTATGAGAAGCGTTAAATTATTTCTATATCATTTGAACCTTATCTATCATATCTCACGCAATATTTTGTCCATGTACCTTTCATTCACCAAATTTATCACAAGTGGATTAGAGTTCTACATAGCTTTCCATACAGAGAATAATAGGGTGCCATCTAACTACTTGAGTGGAAGATATTATTGAATGATAATTAAACCAATGGGAGATGTTGAACACATCCACTCCTGAATTATAGATAACATGATCTTAACATATCTTAGGGCATATAAATAGGTTTTTTAGATGGGCCATTAGTTTTGGGGTGATAGGCCGTGATGAAATTCAATTCATTACTCAAGGAATGTTGAAGACTCTTCTAGAATTTAGATATGATCCTTGGATCATGACTAGACATAATTGATAGTCGAACCCCCTGAAGTCTCACCACTTCCTATGCATACATAATTTCATGTTTTTCAAGTGAAATATCTTCCCAAATAGAGATAAAGTGGGAATTCATTGTGAGTTGGTCCACTATAACCCATATCACATTATTCCATTTTGATGCCTTTGGGAGACACTTGACAAAGTTTAGAGAGACATTATTTCATTTCCACAGGGCGGATAGATAATGATTTCATCATCCCGTTAGCCTTATTCCACAATGAATTAACTTGATTAAATATTTATCACCATGAGATATACTCAACAATCCCCTTCTTTATGTTTTCCCACCAGATGTTTTCTCAGAGATCATGATATATATTGGTGCTACTAGGATGGATAAAGAAATGTGAGCGATGTGAATTATCCAATAGATCTTTTTATCCCATGTGATGAAGGAACAAAAATATTATTTACAACTAGAATAAAACCATCATCATTGATATAGTACTCTTGAAGATTACCTTCCATTAATTTATTCACCTTTTTTAAACTCCAAATCACCCCTTTGGCCATCCTTAATCTTCTCTTGGATAGATGGTTGAGAAATCATTATACAATGTAGGATGTATTTTCTACCATCAGGATTTCCAAATATATCTTTTGTATATCAATAAATATAGGGTCTTACCCAATACACAGCATGGATAGAGTAACAGGTTATTTTCTAATAGGAGCATCAGATACCTTATTTTCCATGCCAGGACGATAGTGAAAAGAGCAATCATAATATTTGATAAATAGTAATCATCGCATTCGATGCATGTTAATATCCTTTTGTGTGAATATATACTTTAGGATCTTGTGATCAGTATATATGTCACACTTCTCAACAAAGAGGTAGTTCCACAATATTTTCAAGGTAGCAATCATAGCTGCTAGCTCCAGATAATGTGTTGGTTATTTTTCTAATGGATCTTCAACTGTCATGAGGCATAGGATTTCCCATTATCAATTTTCAGGAGTAATAAATCCAAGCCTTTCTTCTATGAATCAATGTATATAAAAAAATATCAACATTTAGCTAGTGTGATTATAGGTTTAGTTATTAGACTTATCTTTATAACCTTGAATATTTCCTCACATTCTTCCATCTAGACATACCTTACCACATTCCTTGTTATCTTAGTTAGCAGGCTTCATAATGGTGAAACATTTCTCATAAAATGTCAATAGTTCCTATGTAACCTATGAACACTATGGATTTCAATGTAACTAGATGGTCTAGTACATTACTCAGTTGAATTTGTTTTTGTTTATTCCAAAGAAATTCCCTCACTTGTGATCACATTTCCATGGAACATGACTTGCTTCATCCAAAAGTCACACATAAGGAACTTTGCGTAGAACTTCTCCTTTCGTATTTTGGCCAACACAAGCCTTATATGCCCTTTATGTTTCTCATTTATCGTGGATTAGATGATAATGTCATAGATAAACAATACCACAATTTTTTGATGTAAATTCTGAAGACTATATTCCTCAAATCCATCAAGATTGCAGTTGAATTAGTGCGACCGAAGGGAATCACACGAAACTCATTGTTCCCATACCTTGTACGGAAGGTAGTCTTCTGAATATATTCCTTATTCACCATTATTTGACTATATACATAATTAAGATCCATCATTAAGATGTGTTCAGCTCATAACAATAGATCTAACAAGTCATCAATCCATGGGAGAGGATACATATTATTTATGGTGATCTTGTTGAGTTTCTGATAATCGATAGACAACTGCATTGATCCATCCTTCCTCTTCACAAAGAGAACAGAAGCACTCCAATGTGATGAGCTATGAAATATGAACCATTTGTCTAAAATATCTTGTATCTTCTTCTTCTTCATCTCCTCCAGTTTGTTAAAATCCATCATATAGGGACACTTTGATATTAGAGTATATCTAGGTATGAATTCTATTGAGAAATCTACCTCATGATCCAGGGGTAGTCTAGGTAACTATTTTGGAAATACATCACTGTATTCCCTCACAATGGGCATTTCCCCTAGATGGATAACTTCCATTGAATCAACTATTTGAGATAGGTATACCTCTTCTTATGTGATCAAGACCCACACCATTGAATGATTTTGCAAAGGAGATTCATGATCTTATTTTCATTTGTAGAGGAACATGGGATGGTTTAGAAAATGAAATGATATTTCCTTTTATTTATAGTTTATATGTGCTCTGTATAACAAGAGCCAATCCATTCCCATCATAGTGTTTAATTCCACCAAGTAATGTATCATGAGATTCTCTAGAAGAATATTCCCACATACGCCAATAAGAGAAGATTCCACCACTTGGGTTGCATTGATTCCAACAGTTGGTGTTTTTATAGATATCTCTACTACAAGACTTCGGGGAATCAATTAAATATTTCTAATAAACATGTGAGATATAATGGAATTCACAGAACTATAATCAAAGAATAATTTTTCTATTTTTGTGTGAATAAGAAGTGTACCTTTTACGACTTCATTTTCATACTCCACATCTATAGTAGAGATGGAATAATCCAGGCCTTGTTACTTTGGATTTGGTGGATACTGACTTTGATTACCCTCTTGGACTCAAGGTTACATTTACTATATTTCATAGCACCCTTTCTTCATAGATTTTTATCCTTGAACCATGGGTGGTGCTGTCATTTCTTCCACCACATATGCTTCCTTCTCATGTCTTTTCACAACTCTTGAGCTTTGTGGCCTTCTCTCTCACACTTGAAGCATTTCCCCATCCCATTGAGGCAATTTCCATGATTCTTCTTACCACATTTTTGAAATTTTGGTGGTTGATTTTTCATTACTCCATTTTCATTAGATCCTCCGACATGTAACTCCATATTTTGTTTCTTATCATTAGAGTTGTGGGACCATTCTTCAAACAAAATCTCAAATTTGAGATCAAATAGAAAAAAAACTTCATAACTACTCCTGAAGTCATAAATTGGTCGAGTCTTTTGAAGGTGTGGTTTAGAAACACTAAAGTATCTGTTGATTTTTCTATCATTTTCGATAAAAAACCTAATGCGTACCTTGAAATCCCTATGACATTTTCTTCGTAGGAAATGACTGATTCTCCATACATTTTATTTAGATCTGAAAATTTTCTCTTCATCTTAGAATGAAGATTTTTGGGAAATACATGTTATGAAACAATATAATAAATTATTCCCACTCCATCTCTTTGATTTCACCTCTCATATTGGTGTTATTAAAAAATCGCTCGATTGGTCGGCCTCTCCATACAGATGAGAAATGGTCAGTGTCACCTTCTTTATATCAGAAGAGTGAAGCAGAGAAGATATATTCTCTATTGAGTTGACCCACTATTCCACAACATGTGGTTTAGAAGATCTAGTAAACATCAATAGTCGTTGCCTCGTAAAAAACTCAATAACTAGTTTCTCTCTCTTAGGTGAATGATGAAATTCTTATTTAGTCAGGTTATTATTTATAAAGTAAGACAATTGGGAAATCATTGCCATGATTTTTTAAACTCCACCTCCCAAATCATTTTGGATGTCATTTGGGGAGTCACAGAATTTTCCCTCACACATGTTATTTGCAAAGGTTCTCTTGGTTCCCACCATTTTATAAAATAGAAAGTCAATAAGAAAATGTATGTCAACATGTCATTAAAAAATAATTCATTCATCTATGAAATTTTCACTAAAGTAATATCTTATGGGATCCCTATATTTATTAAATATTCTTATGTGCTTACATATATTTAGTCTCATACTAGGGTTTTAACTAAGGTTCTCTAATCCTAATTCCCAAAATATTTGAATTGTGCCTCTGATACGAACTATAGTGACCCTACTTTTCATACATTACTTTTACATCATTTTAATTATAAATAGCATAAAAACATTAAAAATAGATGATCTAATATTTTAGTGTCTTGGGAAAACTAAGACGATACATAACATTTACAACAAGAAAAAAAAATTTAATCATTATTCCCAAGATTCTTATTGGCTCTTAGCTTCATCTTAGAACAAATAGTTAACTGAGGATATAAATCGAAAGAGTTGAGACAAAATCTCAGTAAGAGGATTGATAATACCCTGAAACATTGAATCATGGGGTGTGCATAATCATAAAATCATCATCATAATCATGAGAAGAATTTTTAGATAATATCATGGAATGTGGCAATGCATAAAACTGAAAAATCATGTATTAGTGGTAATCTAACCCACATAGTTGTGAATAATGATAGAATCATTTTTATTCATTCTTCACTTTACTCATAAAGTTCTTCACATTTCCAGATTCATTAGAGCTCTATATTATTCCTATCACACCACTAACATCATAACATTTACATTTTCTTGAATGCCACAAAGAGAATATATCAATATTGAACATATAATAACTGATGTACAAAAATTTGTTTCATTTAATAAGAATACTTTAATAAACATTGGGTTCCCAAATGAAATAAGGAATAAGATACATGATATAATAATAATCAACCATGACTGAAGGAAACATTCTTGAGATGTAAAAGGTGTGTTTTAAAGAAGAGTTCTTTCAGAAATAAATTTTTTTTCATAAAATAATGTATAAAACATTTTCATCCCAAAAATGTAAGGTAATTATGAATAAATTATTTTTATGGAATAACCACACTAAAATTGAATGAAAGAGGGAAAACCCATAGAAACAGAATTGGGTTCATGAATTTCCTTTACCTTATGTCTGAATGCTTACTTTACTTTAATGTCTTTTATAATCACATTAGATTACTTAATAAACACTTCCAAAACCATTTATACATTATTATGATTCGTTATGGTTTTATTATGTTCTTTTATAGGTTTTTGGAAAAGTTATAGTGTTTAAATTCACTGTTTGAGTGTGTGGTTTTCCTTAGTTTGTATGAATGGTTCACCTATACACATGAATGGATGTTCATATAGAATGTGGATAAAAATATATAATGCCTATAACATGATATTAATGATATTCCAGGAGTTTAAATGATCTAATAATAAATTTTTTCATATACCATGAGGATGAATCCTTTGTTAAAATTCAATAATGATTTTTTAAGTTAATTTGGCAGTTTTTTTATCACAACAAACATTTTTTATTTTATCATTTAGTATTATACAAAAAATTTGTTTCAATAATATAAAAGGGGTTAAAATAAATATTACACAACAAATTCAACCATTTAATTTTTTTTGATATCCTTGAAGGTGTTGAATGAAATGGAAGGTGCATCACCCACGATGATGGTAAATTGACACACTAGAGGTGACAATTTCAATTTTATAAACAAATAAGGATAGAGTATTGTAATTAATAATCTTCAATTAAAAAGATATAATACTGTTATATCAATCATAATGGGGTTAACATGACATTAAAATAATATAATTTGAGTATAAGGAAAGAAAATAAATGAAATTTGAAAAGAATTTGAATGAAAAGAAAGAGAGAAATTACCTCTGGAAATCTCTTATTTAGATCCTCCTAAAGGCACCTAGTATGGGTAATAGGATGATAAAAAGAGCTCTTGAACGTGTAGGAGGTGATAAAAAAGATATTAGGGAAGAATTTGTATAATACTTTAAGCATTAGAGGTGTGAGGAAATGAGGTTCTGAGGGGTGGTATTTATAGTGGATGGGAGGGGTGTTTTCTCACTATTTAATTCATTAGTTTATTAATTTCTCTTGATACAAGAAATAGTGATTATTCCAAGAGTAAATATAGAAAATAGGTCATTTGAGTTCGAACCAATAGCCATTTACATCATCTAGGATTCAGCCATGATATGTAAATTCATTTATTTAGCATATTGTGTAAATTACTGAATTTCACTATTCACCAAAAATTCAAGTATTTCAGAAAAATATCAAAAATTAAACTTAACCATTTATCTAAGTGTATAATTTAAAAATGAATTTCATTTTTTCATTTTTTTTCTAAATTGGAGTAATTTAATTTTTAATTAAAATTATAATTTACTTGAAAAATACAATATTTAAAAAAATGTTTTTATAACACACTGAAAAATTAATTAAGGTCACATAAAATTATCATATAATCATAAAATATAAAATTAATTGTTCATGAATACATTTTCTTAAAATTAATTTTCTTTTAAATTATTAAATTAATCATAAATATTCATTACATACAAAAATACCAACACTATAAACTAATTATATCATATTGTCATTATATATTGGATAAATTTTATTCATACTATCATTGGTAATTTTCCTATTCACAAGGTTCATTTTCTATTCACAAGGGTCATATTACTATTCATATAGGTATCATTACTATTTATAATGGTGTGTTAATATTCATTAAAAATTATTTTATCCTATCAGTGTAATGCCCCGACCCCAGTTACCCATAGTCGGTGCATTATTACATAACATTAGCATGATCACAAGGAAATAATGTCTTGAAAGACCGATCGGTTTAGTATTATTGGAAACAAGATTCATACATAAGTTCAACTTTACATCTTAAAGAGAAATACAACACAAATATATTTCATTAGAAACATCCAAGCCTCCTAGATTATTCCTAAAGTTCACTCATGGATAAATTCTTCATATCCTGAGAAAATGAAACATAAGAAAGGGGTGAGCTCAAACACTCAGTAAGGGTAAGTAATACAGTGATAAATGGCCTAAATATTAAGCATGGTAAATAATTAAAACCACATGACTTTACCAATAATAAACAACAATACTTTTATGGAAAGAATATGAGTTGAGTAAATAATACCATAATAAAACAAAATCATCGGTATTCTACTAGTATAATGACCACATGAACCATCAATATTGTTTTCATAATGAGGGAATGTATAATGCCGGACATTCTGAAACATATTGTCAAAGCCTCGACCAATTTGTCTAAAAATGACTAAGGCCTCAGATAAAACCATAAATAAAATTGGGAAAGGGTCTCAGCCAATTACACATCTAGTTGTCTCATGATACCTACCGATGCATCGATAAGCTATAGCGGGCTCCACCCGTCACTTACTAAGTCCAATACATTCCTCATATGAAAAGGTTCAAAAATATCATAAATATTCTTATTAAAACTAGCATACGAAATGTCAATACATTAATCATAAATCATGAATAGTATAAAAATAGAACATCCACAGCCAAACATATCACAAAACCTTTAATACAATATGGATGTTTTGTATCATAATAAATCAACTCTAAATAAACTTAAAATCAATCAAAGGATGTTGACATAGATGAGATCAAAACCCTTTTTTAGAGAAATGTCTCTTTCTATTTTCAAATAATTTAAAAAGTCACATAATTATAAAATAAGACCATTACTTTGAAAATATTCTTATAATATTGTAAGGGAGGCTTTGAAGAATTTATAACGGTAGAAAATAGCCGCACCCACCGTATAAGTTAAAAAAATATATTCTTACCTTAATTTTGTCGAAAAGGTTAAAAAGGACATTATTTGGAAAACGACAGAAAGCTTCCTTTATAAACATATTATAAAAAGTAAAAAAGGGTATAAATGACTTTAACCCATTGTCTATAAAATATTAAGAATTTTTTGAAATACATTTTTATGAAACATGGATATGGATGATAAAGAGGTCACAATAGATAATTATGTATAAACAACCTCCGATAATGAAGAGATCATGAAATAAACCCTTACCTTGTACTTTTACTTGGTTGATGGTTGGTTAACCTCATGTATAATGGTGAAATAATTGTTATTAAATTATACAAGAATCATATACATTAATATGATATCATATATGAACTTTTATCATTTTTTTGCTAGTATTATTGTCGTATCGGGTGTTAACTTACTCATTTTCTTTTATATATTTTGTAACATAAACTGTGTTTGTTATGGATAGGTTGTATCTTATTCATATACATAATGATATCAAGTCCTTAAAAATTATTTTTATTCATCAAATGAGAATTATAATTGAATGGATATGATGGGGAATGAATCTCATCGCGTTCGTGGAGACGATAGTCCGTATGTACGCACAAGCGACAATATCATTATTTTGATATTAAAATAATATATAATTGGATGATATATCATATATAAATAATAATTATCATGTTATATTTATTATTTAAATCAATTACACATCATTATCATACCCATCCAAAATAATAATGTTTTGAATAACAATTACACCACGACGTGGAGACGGTAAGTCGTACGTGCGCACGTATGGTGACATGTCATTCAAAGGATGGATTGAATAATGAATATGGTTGTACCATATTTATAATAACATCATAGTATATATAATATTTTGGAGTTATTATTTTAGAAATGAAAAAAAAAGTAAGAATATGTTGAAGAAGAAAGGAACTTGAAAAAGGGTGGTGAAAACATTACCTCTTGTTCGGGTTCTTATTTTTGATTAGATCAAAAGGGATCCTTAGGTTGGCTTTATGGATAAATTAAGGCCTCTAGGATTAATGGAGGATAGTTGAGAAAGGATTTGGGCATATTTTGGACGATCCAAAAGGTTTTTAAGGTATGAATAATTTGTTAGAAGTGGTGTCCTTTTTTAAGGGGGAGGAGGGTCTCTTTAGGAAAAACTTAAAGTATTAATTTATAATAAATTCATATTTGGTTTATAATGGATAAAATGTGGATTATTAAAAGTATACGGTGGTGTTGTGTCGAAATCCTTTCAACCAATATATTTTAGACAGGTTTGGGTGATTATATTAACCTTATCTTTTAGTTTTAACTCATAGTTAATTAGTCTGACATTAACCATGTCACTTTGTATTTTTATATTATATAGTTAATAAAATTACTATATACATAAAAGATACCCCCCAAGTTGTCCATTAAGGATACAAATATCATGATATTATTCCTTTTTATGAACCGTAGATTTTTATAAATACAATATCAATTAATAATATAATATTTGTTTTAAAAACTTATTTATGTCAATTTTGACAATATTTAATAATTTATTTTTGTAAAAGTCTTAAAAACTTTATTAATTATAAAAAAATTCATTTAACAAATACTAAAATGTCATATTAACAAATAAAATTCTTTGATGAAATCAAAACTTTCAAATTATATTTATTTTAACATTTATAATACTAATTATTTGATTCTTTCATTAATGAGGAAAATTCGGCATAATTATTGTGTCATAAGTAAATTTAATTATTCAATGTATAAAAATTATATATAAAATACCATTATGTAGAAAAAATTTTTATATTTATAATGAATATTTATAGTCGAATATATAACATATATAACCATATGTAAAAAAAATTCTAAAATATATATGCTCATGTCATTTTTGTATTTACTTTAACTTATTTAATATAAAGTGTCCTTATCACATACAAGTGTCTCTATGCGGTCCCAAAATCGACCCAAATTTGCCCATGGTCGGAAATATATCAACCAATAGGGTTAGAACATGTTTTAGGTTAAATTAATATTATTATAATATTATTTTTTACCCTTATTTATCATATTTACTCTTTAACCATGGTAAATAAAATATTCACCGAAGCAATTATTCAAAATGTCTAAAAATAAGAGTTACCTATTTTCACAATTTTGAAATCCTGATTCCAAATATGGAATCTATTTTTCCAAATTCAACACACATAAGTAGAAGAAATTAATTTAAAATTTATTTCTGTTGTCGAAACAAAAAGTGTGTTTTTAACAAATAATAACTATCAAAAGATTGACACTTTCTTATGTCCAGTTTAAATATGAAATTATTTCCAATGACCAAAATTTGATTAAATGGTAAAATTATAATCTTATTATACTTTAAAATCACTCAAATTCATAATTTATCACTATTATTTATTTCGATTAAAAAAGATGTTCTTAATTAAAATGTAGTAATTTTCACTATTCATCAAAATGTGAAAGTTATCAGAAAAGTTCCAAAATTTCACCCTAAGATAATTTCAATATTCCAAATACAAAAATGAATTCTATTTTACCAAATTAAAAACATAAAATTTTAATTTATTAAATTAAAATTAATTCCCGTTATTAAAACAGAAAGGCATATTTTTATGAAATAATAACTATCAAAAGTTTGAAACTTGTTTATGTCCAATTTAAAAGTGAAATTACTTAAAATGAACATAATTGGATTAAATGGTAAAAATATAATCTATTTATACTTTCATATCATTAAAATTTATAATTTAACAATATATATTATTTTGATTAAAAAATTTGTTTTCAGTTAAAATATAGTGTTTTTCACTATTCACCCAAATATGAAAGTTATCAGAAAAACACCAAAACATTATTGAAACTAAATTATTATGTCCATATTCTAAAGAAGAAGTTTATTTTGTCAAATTTAATGTATAAATGTTTCAAATATTGTATTTAAAAAGGCTTTTTCATCAAAAGGCGGTAAAATTGCATTTTTTGTAAAATACTTTTTTTATCTGAAAAAATGTATTTGTTCTTACATTATGTCTAAGAAACTCATAATATGGATTCTAAATTTATAAGGATTATATAAAGTTCAAAATTCAGTTAATTCTATTCATAATGGCTTTTGAACGGCTTGTTTGGTAAGTCATGGTGCGCTAGAACTCGGTGTTGCATGTAGTGAAAAAGTTTGAATTACTTTGAAAAAATAACATACTATGAAATACTTGGGTGTTACATTCTTCCCTCCTTCAATAAATTTCATCCTCTCAATTTGAAATTATTTTTCAAAAATATAATGTTGAAAATAGAAGATACCTTTTGGAAAACCCACATCGAAAATTAGGTTAATAAAATTTAGTCTTAATAAGAGGAAAAGGGAAATGAAAGGGTTACCACCAAATTATGATCTCGAGTAACAGAAAATTGTTGGAAATTAGAGACATATAATTGGAGGAAAATTTAAATATTTATAGGTAGTGATTGAGGTCATCAATCACAAATAAGTGTAAAATTGAGGGCCTTAAATTCATCAATCTATGATGATTTAAAATATCATCGGTTCAAAAAAAACATATGGTATTAGGATAACACATTTTTTTGTTTTAAGATCCCTTCACTAAAGTATAAGAATTAATTTCTTCATTTAATAAGAGAAGAAGAAAAATATATACATGACAAGTAGAGTCCCATCCTTTAACTAAGTTCTACCACAAACTCGTCTTTCACTCTAAAAGATAAAATAATATTCTATTTATCCTATTTGTATAGGGTTAAAAAATGAATTTATAATTCATCTAGAAGAACCATTAAAAAACTACATTATTCAATCCAGGACATCACGAGGGTCAGTGGTAGGTGATACACCCTTGCCGCCCTTCAGTTGTGGGTTCAAGTATTGCGGCCTTGCCAGATGCAACAGTTGTCGCCCGACCTCTGGGTTGTCCTTTTTATGGAAATCCAAAAATAATCTCAAACTAGACTTATCCAAAATACTTCTATCCAAACTCACAGTACAAAATTTATAAGGTAGGTAAACACAATGAAGATCCTTTTTTCCACGTAATTGCATGTGAACACCTTTATCGTGTTTTCTTTTAAAACACTGCAATACCCAGAAATACCATAAAACTTTATTTATTACATTCATGATCCCTTATTTATTATAGAATACTGGATATAATCCTTCTATCCAAAAATGTTGTAAACTCCAACAATGATGGAATATACAAATCATTAATCAGTTTCAAGGTAATCAAGAATATCCAATATAATTTATCCAAATCAATCATGTATTATTCCAAAATCACTACCTTGGTATCAGAACCATATTTTTGTTTATATTTCTCTCAACCATATATTTTCCAAACATTTAACCTGCTATTGAGTCACTTTTCTTGGTTCCAACCAATCTCAAGTCCTTAATGAAATAGTACTGCAGTACAATCCTTATATAATCCAAATTTATTATAACCAGTACATTGTTGATACAACACTCAAATGAAATAATTCTCTAATAACAACATAAGAACTCTCATCATTCCTCCTCATCTGTTGTAGTATCATAAATTGATTATTATCCAATAGCATCATTTTGGGAATACTTTGATGATTTTAATATTGATTCGCATAGTGTCCCCACTCCTTGCAGATAAAGCATTGAACATTTGAAACCTTTTTCTTACCCCCGCTATGACGAATGTCGTGTCCTTTTTCTCCACACTTATAACATTATCTCATTCCCTTCAAGAATTTTCCAAGGAGTTTCCTTCCACAGTTATCACATATGGGAAAATCCTTCTTTACCTTCTTCCCCTTATCTGTCTTTATCTCTACCATCCTTTTCTTCTCTTTCTTCCCTTCAAATCCATAGGACTCAGAGAATTATTTTCTTATCTTATTTACATATGATACTATTTCATCATATGTTGAGAATACATGGGAGACTATTTCTCTTCTAAATTTGGGCTTAATACCATGAAAAATATGATCCTTCTTACTCTTTGGATCATAAGTATTGATGGAGTTCACATTCCTTTTATTGGGCGCCATTTCTATACAATAGCATAAACTAAGTCAGTTTATGAATTGCAATAATTCAAAACTTGTAAAATAACTATCGTAATTTGAACGGTTTATGGATATAATCCATAATCATAAAGATGTTTTCATTGAGGAAGTATATACTCATAAACCCTTCATAATTATTTGTAAAGAAAATGATAATTATCCTAAGCATATCCCCCGGGAGTGTCGTAACCAAGAGTGCGGCAAGGCATGTTGTCATGCACTAGTTCCCATTCGAGTCTATCTCAAAGAGGTGTTTTCTGGTTTTACCCCTAGGTACATCTGTGTCAGAGCCGCCTCTAGTTGCATGTATCCAGACAGGGTTGTATTTCTCGGAAAACTCACAAAATCTCCACAATAACAAAATTCTAGGAAGTTCCTCTATACTAATCCTCAAAGTCTATCTTAGGGCTATGTGCTCTAATCAGAGTTTATCTAAATCTAGCTTCTATGGTTTGTACTAAACTTCATCTAATACCAACTATAATGACCCGACCCCAGTTACCCAGATTCAGTGCATTATTACATAACATTGGCATGATCACAATGAAAGCATGTATCAAAAGACCGATCAGTTTAGTATTATTGGAAACAAGATTCGTACATAAGTTCAACTTTACAGCTTGAAGAGAAATACAACACAAATATATTTCATTAGAAACATCCAAGCCTCCTATATTATGCCTACAGGTCACTCATAGATAACTTCTTCATATCCTGGGAAAATGAAACATAATAAAGGGGTGAGATCAAACGCTCAGTAAGGGTAAGAAATACAGTGGAAAATGACCTATATATTAAGCATGATAAATAATTGAAACCACATGCCTTTACCAATAATAAACAAGAATATTTTTATGGAAAGAATATGAGCTGAGTAAATAATTCCATAATAAAACATAATCATCGGTATTCTACTAGTCTAATGACCACATGAACCGTCAATATTATTTTCATAATGAGGGAATGTATAATGCCAGAAATTCTGAAACATTTTGTCAAACCCTCGGCCAAGGCCTCTAAAAATTATTAAGGCCTCGACTAAAACCATAAATCAAATTGGGAAAGGGCCTCAGCCAATTCCACATCTAGTTGTCTCATGAGACCTACCGATGCATCGAGGAGCTATAGCGGGCTCTACCCATCACTGACTAAGTCCAATATATTCTTCATATGAAAAGTTTCAAACATATCATAAACATTCATATTAAAACTAGCATACAAAATGTCAATACTTTAACCATAAATCATGAATGGTATAAAAATAGCACATCCACAGTCAAACATATCACAAAACCTTCAATACAATATGGAAGTTTTGTATCATAATAAATCAACTCCAAATAAACTTAAAATCCATCAAATGATGTTAACATAGATGAAATCAAAACCCTTTTTAGAGAAATATCTCTTTCTATTTTGAAATCACTTAAGAGTCATATAATTATAAAATAAAACATTTAATTTTAAAATATTCTTATAAGCTTGTAAGGGAATCTTTGATGAGTTTATAATGGTATAAAATAGCTGCACCCATCGTATAAATTAAAAAAATACACACTTACCTTAATTTTGATGAAATGGTTAAAAAGGACATTGTTTGGAAAATGATGGAAATATTCATTTATAAACATTTTATAAAAAGTCAACAAGGGTTTAAATGACTTTAACACAAAGTCTATAAAATTGTAAGAATGTTTTGAAATACATTTCTATGAAACATTGATGTGGATGATAAAGAGGTCACAGTAAGTAATTATGTATAAACAACCTCAAATAATGAAGAGATTGTGAAATAAACCCTTACCTTGTAATTTTCCTTGGTTGATGGTAGGTTAACCACATCTATAATGGTTAAATAATTTTTATTAAATTATACAAGAATTATATACATTAATATGATATCATATATTATCTTTTAACATTTCTTTACTAGTATTATCGTCATTTCGGGTGTTAACTTACTCGTTTTCTTTTATATATTTTGTTACATAAACCATGTTTTTTATGGATAGGTTGTATCTTATTCATATCCATAATGATATCAAGTCCTTAAATATTATTTTTAATCATCAAATGAGAATTATAATTGCATGGATATGATGGGAAATCAATCTCATCATGTTCATGGATACGGTAATTCGTACGTACGCATGAGTGACAATATCATTATTTTGATGTCAAAATAATATATAATTGGATGATATATCATATATAAAGAATCATTATCATGTTATATTTATTATTTACATCAATTACACATCATTATCATACCCATCCAAAATAATACTGTTTTGAATAACAATTACACCACGACGTGGAGATGGTAAGTCGTACGTACGCACGTATGGTGACATGTCATTCAAAGGATGGATAGAATACTGAATATGGTTTTGTCATATTTATAATAACATCATAGTATATAGAATATATAGGATTTATTATTTTAGAAAGGAAAAAAAGGAATAAGAAGTTGAAAAAGAAAGGAACTTGAAAAAGGGTGGTGAAAACATTACCTCTTCTTAGGGTTCTTCCTTTTGATTTGATCAAAAAGGAATACTTAAGATGGATTTATGACTAAAGGAAGTCCTCTAGGATGAAGGTAGGATAGTTGATAGGGTATTTGGGCAGATTTTGGCATATCAAAAAGGCTTTGATGGTATGAATAATTGGTTAGAAGTGGTGTCCTTTTATAAGGGGGGGAGGGGCTCTTTAGGAAAAAATTAAAGTATTAATTTATAATAAATTCATATTACGTTTCTAATGGCTAAAATGTGGATTATTCAAATTATAAGGTGGGTATGTGTCTAAATCCTTTCAACCAATAGATTTTAGACAGGTTTGGGTCATAATATTAACGTTATCTTTTAGTTTTAACTCTTAGTTAATTAGTTTCACATTTACTATGTCACTTTTTATTTTTTTATTATATAGTTAATAAATTTACTATATACATCCAAGAGACCCCCATGTTGTCCATTAATGATACACCTATCATGATATAAGAACTTTTTCAGAACCTTAGATTTTTAGGAATAGAATATCAATTAATTATATGATATTTGTTTTTAAAACTCATTTATGTCAATTTTGAAAATATTTAATAATTTATTTTTGTTAAAATATTAACAACTTTATTAATTATAAACAAATTCGTTTAATCAATAAAAAGATGTCATATTAACCAATAAAATTATTTGATGAAATCAAAACTTTCAAATTATATTTATTTTAACATTTATAATACTATTTATTTGATTCTTTCATTAAAGACGAAAATACTGCATCATTATTGTGTCATAAGTATATTTAAATATTAAATGTCTAAAAATTATATATAAAATACCATTATGTAGGAAATATTTGTATATTTCTAATTAATATTTATAGTCTAAAATATAACATATATAACCCTATATAAATTTTTTCTTGCTAAAAGATATATGCTTATGTCATTTTTGTATTTACTTTAACTTAATTAATATAAAGTGTCCTTATCACCTACAAGTGGCTCCATGGGGTCCCAAAATCGACCCAAATATTCACATGGTTGGAAATATATCAACCAATAGGTTTAGGACACTTTTTAGGGTAAATTATTATTATTATTATATTATTTGTTTACCCTTATTTACTGGATTTACCCTTTAACCATGGTAAATAAAATATTTACCGAAGTAATTATTCAAAATGTCTAAAAATAAGAATTAACTATTTTCACAATTTGGAAATACTGATTCAAAATATTGAATCCATTTTTCCAAATTCAAAATACAGAAGTGGCAGAAATTAATTTAAAATTAATTCCCGTTGTCGAAACAAAAAACGTGTTTTTAACAAATAATAAATATCAAAAGATTGACACTTTATTATGTCCATTTTAAAATATGAAATTATGTAAAATGAACAAAAATGGATTAAATGGTAAAATTATAATCTAATTATACCTTAAAATCACTAAAATTATAAATTTATCGCTATTAATTATTTCGAATAAAAAAGTTGTTTTTAATTAAAATTAAGTAATTTTCACTATTCATCAAAATGTGAATGTTATCAGAAAAGTACCAAAATTTCACCCTAAGCTAATTTATATATTAAAAATCCAAAAATGAAATCTATTTTACCAAATTAAAAACATAAAAGTTTCATTTATTAATTTAAAATTAATTCCTGGTATTAAAACAAAAAGGCATATTTTTATGAAATAATAACTATCAAAAGTTTGACACTTGTTTATGTCCAATTTCAAAGTGAAATTACTTAAAATGACCATAATTGGATTAAATGGTAAAAATATAATCTATTTATACTTCCATACCATTAAAATTTATAATTTAACAATATATATTATTTTGATTAAAAAAGTTGTTTTCAGTTAAAATATAGCATTTTTCACAATTCAACCAAATATGAAAGTTATCAGAAAAACACCAAAACTTTATTGAAACTAAATTCTTATGTACCAATTCTAAATATGAAGTTTATTTTTTCAAATTGAATATATAAAAGTTTTAAATATTTTATTTGAAATGGATTCACCATTAAAAGGCAGTAAAAATGTATTTTTTGAAAAATACTTTTTTTATCTGAAAAAAATGTATTTGTTATTACATTATGTCTAAGAAAATCATAATATGGATTCTAAAATTATAAAGATTATATAAAGTTCAAAATTCAGTTAATACTATTCATAATAGCTTTTGAACAGCTTGTTTGGTAAGTTATGGTGCGCTAGAACTCGGTGTTGCGTGTAGTGAAAGTTATTGAATTATTTTGAAGAAATAACGTACTATGAAATCTTGGGGTTTTACAATCAGACTCCAAATATATTACTGATCACAACCATTTATGTCAGATATTTAATATTCAAATCATAGAATTAGAAAAATTATGTTTACAGGTAACATAGAATTTAGTATTCCATTTATGAAAGATTTTTAATTGTGTTTCCTAATGTGATTTTATGTGAGTAATCTATATGACATTACTACAATAAGGGAGAAAATGCATTGATAAATCTTTGGGTCATTAAGCTGAATGTTCCGGTTCATGAGTCACATGAACACTACATGGTTATTCTCTATGGTAAGTGATATCACTAAGCACTCATAGTGACTGTAGCAACATATTAACGTCATATTTGGTATATCCACATCCTATACACATAGCTGGTGATAACCTAATCTGAGGTCAATTTCTGAGAACCATCACACCCATGTCAACTGATCAAATATGTTATCATTCCTTGGTAGAGGATATTTATTCATTATGGTCATGTGGAAAAAGAGGTTATTTTCCACACATAAACTCATTCTCCAATATTCCTTCTTAGAAAAATGCACATGGGAACCCAGTTGGAAACATAGGATCTCACAATTCATTTTTCCTGTAATTCCTCTAACTACACCCTTAGCTCAGAAAGCTCTACCAGATCTATCAAATATACTGGTACAAATATTGGTGTAATCTTAGGATTCATGTTAATGAAGAAGTATATAAATAAAATCACAGGTAGACCTAGTATGTCCTCTAGAAAGATGTCCTCAAACTCTTCCCCCACCGAATAAAAATAATATCCCAAAGAATCAACTACTCCAAGAATCATGGTAGCCAAATTGTTAGTAATTAGATGCAATATCCAATGATTGTTCCCTTATTACTCTTCCAATTTTCCTTTTCAACCCAAAAGAAAATCCTAGTCCCATCACCACAGGCATAAGAGATATTCCACCTAAAACAGTCAATCTAATAATGAACTATGGATAACTTTTTCATACCTATAATGGAATAATAAGGTATCATCACTTATATAAATAGATCCCATAAAATACTCTTGTCTCGGAGAGACATATCACACAGTTAGCATAAGTGTGTAATCCTAGAGTAACCACCTTTCTATGTCTCCAATCACATGTGTCAAGTGAATAAATCCAATAGAATCTATAATTATCAAACCATAGAATTATCATGGAATGAATGAATCACTCTTATGCCTATATATTCAACAATTAAAATTAAAATGATATAGACCGTACCTCATATCATCCTTGGAACCTTTTGGTTATAGGCCTCCATGGCTAGTAGTTAGCCTCAACCCTAATCACTAGCTCCCTAGAATGTCATTGAACACATGGGGGTTGTGGTGGTAATAGTTCAATCCTCCATCCACCTTATGTCTCTCAATTATCCCCTATGTTGGTCCCTCTTTCATGTCATCCCCCATGAGGTCCAACCTATTCTTACATCTATCTCTACATTAGAATTCCATCAATAGTATCATGATATGGTATACGATGGGTCAAAAAATTGCTATATAGATGTACCTAATGGAAGAAATAGAAACATTTCCACCCCTTCGTCTCATTCATTAAATCCCAAGAACCCAACACCGCTGACCCTGTGTCACGGGATCGACTCATGAAGAATCTGACATGATGTGATCCCTTTGACGACCATCTAATACATGCTTCCATTGTGTTAGATCCAATTTTCCTACTAGTAGCACCCACTATTGGTGCCTTCTCTTATATGAATTTATCCACCACAAAGTCTATGTCAAGAACCCATACATAGGTTTGAATGAAAGGGATACCATAGAATCCTGGTTTTCCCAGAATAATCCTTTCTCAAAGTTCCATGCTCTGAAGAATGGTTCTTGAACCATATCCATGGAGAAATTCAAGAGATCATTTAACATGACTGAATAATCTACCATGGTCAAGCCACCTTGTTGTAGATGCAGTAGGTCATGTACAAACATAGATTACAATGTGGCTAGAAATAACTCCTCCCTAAAGATATTCTCAATGTATAACATAGAGATACATATCTCATCATGTAACTGAGTTATAGTGATTCCTGGTATCCGAGTATATCCCTAACAGAGTATCAATATGATGGACACCATCGTAACTACCAGAACACTAACTAGACAAAAAACATGAGAAACGATGTTTGGTTAGTCCTCAGCCAACTAGGGGTATGGCTCACCCAAACAATTGAGAGGTCACTTCCTATGGAACTTTAAAAGTCCAGTCATTCTAGGTAAATCATCAGCTACCACTTCCAGTGATAACTCATACTCATTGGGAAGTGCTATAGTCGGTAACCAACCTATTGTAGTTATCTCTGGTATAAGACCATGTACTAAAGCATCATCACTTGGTGGATCATCCTTGAGGTCACATAATGGAATTTTGGATGGCTATCTGTGTGGAGGAATCCAGAAATTATAGAAGATATACCACAATAAGAAGAGTATATTTGAGGATATAACTCAAGAAGAATATGGAAAGAAACTCATTCCTATATGATGCATGTACCAACATTATTCACTACAGTAAATGTTTATAGGTACCATGTCGAAAGGCAGATTATTATAGTCTCGGTGTATAGATATGTCGGCCACCACACCAATAGTGGATTCCCTATTTTGAAATCTCAACTCAAAAAACTAAACACTATTTACCAAAAATATAATTACCAACACATATGATGTGGTAGAACCAACACCTCTGATACCACTCATTCATGACCAGACTCACAGGGGTCTAACCTGTAATAACAACAAGGCCACCTCCAATAGGCCAGGAGATGGAAACAATTACTGAATAGGAATATCCCACAAATGGGATTCATTGGCTAGATTTACAAACACACACTCTCACTAACATATCCAATCCCACATAATAATGAAATAAAAAGAAACTAAACCAATAAATTCATAAATCAATAATACCACAACTAGAGTAAGATAGTTTTGTGATAAAAGAATAAAAAGGGCCAAAACATGACTAATCAAAAACTATAATGTGTCAAAAATACTCTATCGGTGGGTATTAAGATAAAAATAAATCTACTGGAAAACACATCAGTTTTACAATATCAACCTATACTCCACGAGCTCCACTTTCTCTAAGGACATCATATAATGGGTCATTTTTTCTATAATGTGTGACACATGCGGGCAGAGCCCATACATGGTGAGTTTAAAAATAGCTTGTAGGACAACCCAAAACCACTAAACATATACCATTAGGTATAATCAGCTCTATTAATGTATATGTAAATCAATGTATAAGAAAAAACACAGAGATATAATTTATACATACACTGCAACACAAGGAGTTCACAAGAAGCTGCCCACCAGAGGATTCATCTCGAAGGAGTGGTCCATCCAGGAGAATATTCTCCATGAGCCATGCTATCACATGAGTCTCTCATTGAAGATGTTTAGATCATTAGGCCCCTCCATATAAATACCACTGGTTTCAAATAACCTAATACTATGATAGGGGGTCACACCCCGGACTATTGGGGGACACCCTGAACCCAATCAAGAACAACCCGCTATGTAGGGGAAAATACGTTAAGGATTTCATGAAACATTCTAATAATTTCTTCATAATATAGGTTCAATTTCATAAACAAGGAGTTCATGTAGATTTCACCAACCCCACCTAGTGTACAATGATGATACAATATTACACTCTCGTATCATGGAGGTACACCCTAAACTCTATCTAAGGTTCATACTCCATAGGGGGTCACAACCTATAATGTTGATTTAATACCATAGAGTTCCCTAATGGGAATGGACCATAGGAAAAAATTCAAACAAGAATAGTCATGGATATATATAATAAGGTCTATAAACATCTTTTTAGGGGGTACACAACCTGTTCTGGGGGCACACAATGTGTTCAACTATCCTTATGTCTTCTCATGTGGTAACACCTCACATGACTTGTAAACCTCGACATACAGTACATGTGAGTGAAACAAAAGGCTTTTAGAGGTTCCCAACCAACTTCCCATTGCTTTTGGTCATATCTTTTTTACTTTTTCAATGTATATTTACCAGCTCGTATACACCTAGCAATGTACATTTCCAAGTACACAGTTTGTTACTAGCCATCTACATATATTCGTGTCTTTGTACCTTTGAATGTAAATGCCAATCCATCAAATATTGGGGTCACTCGTCATGCAACCATGTCACACGTTGTGTGATACATAAATCCAAAAAAGACACTAGCATAATTTCCATGGGGTACCACTTGGCGTGTTGTCCAAAAATACACACTTTGTTCATCATGATTTTCCAAATCTGATAGATCTTCTTCTATATCACTTGTGGGGTCGTTGGTTCCACCAAACTCACCACAATGTGTAGTTTGGTGGTTATACAAGCCTCTAGTTGTCATAGATCATGATTTCAATCATTGATTCCACTTGATAAATTCTGCATCATGACATATGTATCTGAATCATTAAATCCAATATTAGGGGGCACACCAAATCCATTCTAATCTGCCACTAATCATCCACCACTATAATTTCACATCAACGACACCATCCATCACAAACTATATCAATAGTATCAATCTATTTCACTAAATATTGGTCACACAATGATCTAACACTGGGTATACATCAAACCATGGGCCTAAAGAAACACCAATAAAGATTGAAAAAATAATTTGGGAAGAAATTGAACATCCAACAAATTTATGGACCAATCATTGACATTTTTTTAATCATACTTGATTCATTGTCTTAGTAAAATAAAATCTAGGTGGAATAAACAAAATGAACAATAATATAATTCCATCAATTTAAAGCTTTTGGTGATTCATGTATCAATTATACTCATTGAATTGATCCACATTTATCTGGGATTAAGAAATGGGATAGAGAATAAAAATCAACATCCTTCCTAGTGTTTGGATCTATTGAAGAATAATGGCGATTCATTTCTATCCCAGAGGAGATCCACGTGCTCTTTTAGAACAATGATCAAAGTTACGTTCCCAATTCATCATTCTTTTCCAAGAATATTCTCTAATGGTCATCTAGATCTATAGGTTTTGAGCTGCCAACCCTAAATAAATTCAATTACTATATACTTATAAAAAAATATTTTCACTGATTCAAAAGTAAATAAAAATTTATTTAATTAATTATTTATTGTATTAATTTACATTCACGATGATTTGTTTCAAAAAAATTTCAAAATGAAAAATATTATATTGTATATAGGGTAAGCCCTACATTCTGAACTCAATGGTGTTCTTTGACTTTTATTCTGGGACCCCTTTTGAGATTAATTCAACATTTTTGGAAAACATTTTTTGAATGTTATTTAATATATTTAACCTATTTTAATCATTTATTCTGGGAAAACTAGTCCTTAGAATAACATTTCATCTCACCTCCTAGTCTTGAAAACAATACATATACTATTAAAAAATTATACACAGAAAATATGAATCATTATATTTGTAATTAATTTTTTCAAATATAATTTCGGAATAATGTGGTATTATAGATTACCAAGACTATAAAACAGATTTGTACTTAGGGATGCGATTCCTTATATCTTATTAAATTTTTGTAATGTAGGAATTAGATTAATATAATTAGTTTCAACATTTCTATAGTTAGTATCAGATGAATTTTAGTAGAAACCTTGCGAACTCGAATTAGTAAAACATAGGTTATGAAACATAACCCTATGATAATCATTGGGGATATTTATATAATATAATCACAATGTTTTGTAAAGGAATATATTATAAGGGGTTTCTATGAAATCTGTACATATCTAAACACTACCAGTGGATGAGGTTCTTGAACCCCATTACCTAGGTGTAGTAAATAGAAAAATAGCATAGTGGTCTTAGCATGATCATCACCTAGTAGAAGATAATGGGACTTACTACACTATGCGATTGACACTCTCTAGGTATATGCTAATGATAATTCACATTTTCATTACAAACCATTATGAACGATTTGAATAGATGATGATAATGTGTGACCTAGGATAAACCTAAAGTAGCATAGATTAAAAATAATGTTTTATGAATTAAACATCCTATAAATAAATATATGGATTTTCCACTATGATTATTGTAACTCAAACAATGTTTTTGGATATAGTATAGGGTTGGATGAAGAAGTAATTGTCTTAACATTGAGTATGAATTAAAATTGGGTTACTAGGAGAAAAAATGGGATGACAATAATATTAAATGATATAATGATTACTCTGAATATGTTTTCTAGAAATATGATTAACACATATACCTTAACTAACACTCTGACTCACCAATGAAGAGAATGATGGAGTTTGATATGATATCATGTGGTGGAGACCGTGGTGGGAATAAGGCTTTATTTCTATCATGTAATTAATGTGGAATGAAACAACCAGTAAAGAGCCTCAATAAAATGGGAAAATTTTATAGAAGTGGAGAATAATGGTATACAAAAAGGAAGTGATAAAAAATGAAGAGTATAATTGAAGAAAATAAATCTCATCCTTGTGATCCATTTATAGGTTTTTGTCCTAAATGTGGAGAACATAGAAATTATTTGAGAGAATTACTTCCTCAAAATGGTCACCCATTAACCATTGAAGGACCCACACTAAAAGGAAAAGGTCAAAGTATTTATGTATTAATAATCAAGAATTAAATAGTAAAGGTATTTTTAACAACTGTATTTTTTATAATAATCCTGAAACATCTGAGGACTCTTATAAATATTATAATCATATATAACTTCCATAACGTAACAATTATGGATACCACAATGTTTTTTTGAGTTCATGGTTAGTTATATGTTAAATGTTTTAAATAGACCTTTTAGGTTTTATGTGAAAGATGTTTTCAAATATTAATGATATTTTTTGGGAATCATTTATAGGAATACCAATTATTGGTTTAGTATATGTTTTAGTAAAAATGTTATTCAATGTAGAATGAATATAATTTTTTTGTAATATGTTTAAATTTTAGAGAAAATTTAGGGTTTATATTGTCTTTCTTATTAGGGTAATTATGTTTCATCACAATTTTGGAATATTATTGGAATTATATTAATGTACTTTTAGATAAATGACATCTTATTGAATTAAGCCAAGACTGTAGGGCATGAACACCTAACTAAAGGATCATATTGTTTTAATGAGTACCATTGGCCTATGTGATGTTCTGATTACTATGTTATTGTTTTCATCTAAATTATTAGATGAATAAATATTAATAAGGAAATAGTGGTGAATATTTTTTGTTTTATAGATTAGTGTATTATGTTGGATAAATTGTACTAAATATACTGAATTTGGAAAATAGTTAATGAAAAAATGGAGGACTTTTTAGTATTTTATGGATCTTATGATGTAGCACCAACCAGTTTCATGTAATTAATGATTCATTTATTCTTTTAATATATGAAATGTTTTTGGGTGAAATTTGGGATGATTTTGAAGAAATTGGGAATGGTGTTGAGCATTTTAGAAGGTTCACACTTGGTTCATAGGTAGTGAAAACTTTGAAACTTCTATAGGTATCCTTGAGTAATAATATAGGGTATAAGGTTAAGGAACACGGGTATGAAAATGGTTTTTCAAAACCATGCAGCCACCAAAAAGAAACTTTGAAAATATGGATATTGGTATTTTTCATAGTTGGTCCTTGGTTTCTATAACTATTTGATTCGACTATGTGATGCCCTCCTTGAGGAAGATGATGGTTCACAATTAGTTCATGGTTTTCCTAACCATGTGACTAACCATGCATGAATTAATAACAAGATCCATAAAATTAGATCTATGTTAGGATTATCCTTTGAGACATGTTTATTCTCCATTTTGGCCCTATCTTATAATTTCTCCCTCCCAATGTCTAATAAATCATTCCCCAACAATCCTAAGCTAATCTAAATTCATTTTTTGGGGTTATGATTCCTTATTCTCAAATTAATTCATCATTTATGGTCGTTTATTGGTATTTTTTCTTATACCTACTTTGATCCCACTCTCAAATTTTTATATCTAGTCTCTTGTGGATAGATCTAATTATTTTATGCCATTAATCATTGTATTTGTCCTTATTTATGATAGGGTAAGTAATATGTGGTGGGGTTTTGAGAGTTAACACTTTTTCATTGTAATTTTAGTGTCATTATTTATTTTTACCATAAATACTAAGGTAGGTGGATTCACTATCGACTCCACTATTTAAAACATTTAGTATCGGTTTAAATTTTTTTTTTTGTTTGACATTGATTGTGAAACTTTTCATAAATTGATTTATGGAAAAATTATTTTGTGATGGTTATTGGAATAGTGAAAAAAAAATTTGGTGGAAAGTGAAAATGCTAACTTGATTTTAAATTAATGGTTTTATATCTTTTCTTCATGAAAAAAAATGTATTTAATTAAAAGTGGTGGTTTTATTGAAATGGTTTGATAGAAATATTATTTCAATAAAAGTTTGGGATTATTGAAATGGATTTTTTGTGGTTTTCAATATATATATTTTTTTATTGAAAGGATTTAGTTGGTTTTTAAAGGGTTTTATTGGAACATTATTGCCTTAAATGGTTATGCATGGATTGAAGTGAATGGATAATAGTCATGAAATTACCACCATCGAAGGGATGGGTTATGGATTTGATGTTCCGCTATTAATAGTAACATGGAGACTTCATGGTTATATGGTAAAGTGTGTGTATGGGTGGGTGAGTGAGTGTCTCTGTTATATGGAATGGATAATTATAATTAGACAGATGTAATGGAATAAATGTCTTGTTTCGCTATGTTCCTGGGAACATGATGTTTCTTTGAGAAAATAGATTTACCGTGTAACTTGTTTTATATTTGGATATAAATAACTTTAAATTGAATTATATTAACTATTCTATATAAATTTTATAAAAAGATCTATCATAGTGGCATGAGTAGGGAAGTAATTTGGGGAAAATATACTGAGTTTCATTGCTCACTTATAATTGGGTAGATTGGATCTTTTTAAGATATAATTTATTATGAAATAGGGAAATTTAAGTATCACACTTCTCTAGCTGTGTATATTTATACATGGGATGTATTGTGGATTGGATAATAGAGCATGGTTGGATATTGGTATTTTCATATAGAGTCTTTGGGTATTTTGGGTTATGTCATTTACTATGTACTTTGATATTTATAGCCTTACATTGTGGTATTATTTTGTATTTTGGATTTGTTGTAGATTTTATTTCTTGAGACATTTACATTGTTATCATGCATCATGAAGTAGTCTTTTATTATAGAATATTTTTATGGGTTTTTTTATCTTCAAAGATAAAATAATACACCATATGACAATGATTTCCTTGAAATTTATTCCCAACCATTAGTATCTTTTTGATGTCTCTAAAGGTAATGTAATATATTTGTTCCTTCTCAATCCACTGAGGAGAGGAGGGACATTACAATTGGTACAAGTCTTGGTCTATCCAAATAGCATTGTGGAAAAATGGTATAAGTGTGTTTGATCTGTGGTGATTAGTAATGTTTGTCTTGGATTTAACAATTCATTCTACTATTTTCCTTGAGTAGGTATGGTATAAAGGACAAGGATTTTCACGTTATGAAATATAGATCATAAAAACAAGTAGCTAAAATTTTCATACAGAACATCAAGATACTAGGAGTTGGATAAAAAATGGTTTTGGAAACACATATTGGATTTAAAATCTCAATTCCATGGGTTTAACCAATGAGATGAGCATGACATGCATTGTAGAACTGACTTCCCACTAAGTGTGAATATCATGTTTGGAGTAATTATTTATGATTTGGAATAAAAGTATTTATTTATTAAAATTGTTAATGTTGTTTTCAAATTTGATGATTTGAAAGGGTATAAAATGGTGATTTTGAAAATGGTTTGATATTCAAATGGATGGTGAAATTTTATAAAATGGTTCAACGTTGAAAATTTGGAATTACATATAGAAATGTAGTGATTGTATGATGTGGTAGAATTTGATATTTTAATCCATGATTTGAAAGAGATTGATACATATGGTTTATTTTTTGTGTTTTTAAAAAATCGAACTTGGTAGGCATCATAAAAACCAAGCAGAGGAAGATTCTACAAATGTGGTTTCACCTTATCGACAAGTGAACCAACTACTAGTTCAAAGTATAGTCCATGATTTTCAGGCTATGGAAAGTGGGAATAATAATGATTAACCAAGTCAAGTGGATCATTCTGTCCATTTTTAGAAGAAAAATCCACCCATCATTATGGGTGATTTAGTGCCAAAGAAAGATGAGGTGTGGAAAAATAGGATGACTCATATCCTAAATTTTCGTGGAACACTGGAAGAGATTAATGTAATTTTGGTGATGTATATTCTGTAGGATCTTACAATCCTATGGTGGGTTTAATATTTTCCTGATAAATTGGACCAAGGAAACTCATGGGAGGAGTTTTCATAATTATCCAAAAAAAATTCTATCCTTATATGTTCAGGATCACTAGAATGAATGATTTATTCATATTGAAGTTGGGCAGTCTTCTAATGATGGAGTATATTTCTAAATTCATTAATTTAGTTTAATTTTCACTCAAATTATCATCTAGTGCTTCATTTAAGGGAAACATATTTTAATTGGGGTTAAGGGACACAATTCTCTCAAATATTTTCATTCTCTGTATAAAAGATTATAAATACCTGGTTAATATTGAGATTTTAGAATAATCAGACATCTAATGAGCTATGCAAGGAGTAATTATGTTTAAAACTATGGGAAATGTTGGGAACAAGTGGAAGAGAGAAACCTATTTACAAGATGGGGGTAATGACTTAGAATTAGATTGGTAGATCATTGAATCTTACCCAAAGATGAAAGAGGAAGATAGGATGTTGCTAATGTGGTTCACTTACTCACACTAAGTGATAGTGTATGACACCACCTAGATTATTCCACAATATCTCCAATATGGGGCATCTTTACTTCTATTGTCGTAGTTCTCTAAGGTCGGTTGTTCAGGAGACTTATTGGGTGTCATAGTCGTTGTATTTTTATATGGGATAAGGGTATTAGAATAACACTCATTAGGAGAATAGAGCTAGGGATGGTGATTCTATGAATACTAATACTCCCCAACAAGGACCTTCTTAATATGTCATCAAGTAACAAAGTACAATGAGAAAAAAATTAAAAAGAGATAGGTGAGTGATTGTGGATGATCACTTTGGACCATCGATGGTGAAAGGTAAGATTATTGTGAATTATAGGCATATTCATGATTTTTTGGGAATTGGTGGGTCCCATTATTTTATTTCTTCTCATTCTTTTAACATTATAAGTTTAAAAGTTGATATGATACTTTCAATGTTAAAACATATAAATTTTATTGGTCAAAGAGATTGTTGGGCCTTTGTGTGTAGAGCATGTTCTATAACTATTGATGAAGATGTGTTAACATGGGACTTATCCATTCATGAGATGGATGTATATGATATAATTCTAGGTATTGATTGGTTGAAGATGTTCAAGGCTCACATCGACTTTTATAACAGAAGGGTAAATTTTATGAGTGGGGATGGCATTGGGCTTTTCATTAGAGGAAAAAATAATGTAAAGGATGGTGCAATGGACATGTTGGAACCAGAAAAAATAATTATATCTTAATAGTGGCTAGTATTGTATTTAGAATAAATGGGAATGATCAGGAATATAATTTCTCTTATAGTTTTTAATGAGTTTCCATATGTTTTTTCTGAAAATTTCTTAGGGTTGAAAACCGTGAGATAACTGAAGTGTACAACTGATCTACTCCTAGGTATAGTCTCATTCCCATTCCATCATACCGTAAGGAATGAATAGAATTAAGGGAACTAAATTTATAGTTGAAATAGAAGGAAAGAAAATGGTTCATTTGGCTGAGTACGTCATCGTGGGAAGCACGAGTATTATTTGTAAAAAATGTTGAAGGAACTCTATAGCTATATGTGGATTATCATAATCTTTATCAAGTTATGATAAATAATAGTTATCCACTTTGAAACATTTATTATCTATTAGATCATTTAAGTGGAGCTAAGTGGTACTTCATAATTGAATTATGATTATGATATCACCAATTGTGGGTTCAGATAGAGGAAATTAGAAATACAACATTCAGGTGTATATATGGAAATTATGAATACGTGATATTTCATTTTGTTTTTATAAATACACCACTAGTATTCATGGAATTTATGATACAAATATTTTAGATGTATCCATATTTTATAGTAGTGGTGTTTTTTTATGACAAATTGGTGTATTCAAGGGCATGGGTTGTGCATGATCAACACATGGTGATAGTGTCAGTTATATTACGAGATAATAATATGTATTCCAAACTATCAATGTGTAATTTTTGGATATAATAGTTACATTTACTTATACATTTAATCTTTGAAAATGGTGTCACTATGAATTAATAAAATATAGAGGTTTTTATCTCTTAGAAGCTACTAGTGAATGTCATTGAGATATGAATTTTCTTTTGTCTAGATGGGTTTTATCAATGATTTTTTCATAATTATTCATGACTGAACTCACCTATAAAGTATCTGAAAAGAAATAATGTTCCATACTAAGAGATCTAGTAATGTCAAAATTCTTTTCAAGATTTTAATTTTCTACTTACATCATCACCAATCATTCTTTTTCCTAAATCAGGAGAAGGTTATGTTGTGTATTGTGATGCTTCCAGATCAGGTTTTTGATGTGTTCACATGAAGATAGATCATGTTGTTTCTTATGTATAAAGGTATTTATAGTTTCATGATAAGAACTAACCAACAAATAGTTTTTATTTAGTTGTTGTGGTCCATGAAAAGAATAATTCTCATCAATAACTATTTGGTGAAAATTTTACAGTATATATGGATCATATGATCATAAAAAATATTTTCTCATAAAGGGATTTTAATATAAGACAAAGAAGATAGATGGGGTATCACCAAATGGTTGAATTTGACTTTATGTATACATTAGTTAAAGAAATACGGGCGCAGATGGATTAATTTTAAAGTTGTATGCTCAGTTTGAAAAAGAGGATTTGGATGACTATTAGTTGATGTCATCCCTAGATGACATGCACTTGGATTGTGAATATAGATATAATATAGTGGTTTTAATTACACTTTTGGTGGTTCTTGATTTGGTGGATATGGTTAAGTAGGAACAAACATGTGGTTTAGAATGTATTGCAACGGTTTAAACACTCAATGGAGGATATAACATTGAGGGATAGATTCTAGATGGGGGTTCAGTGTTTTGTTTTAGAAATTGGATTTTTGTACATGTGGCTGGTCAGGATAAACTTCTTATTTAGTAATAACACATGTGATGGGTTTTTCATCTTGAAATTTATTAGATTTATAAGTCATTGAAACCATAGTTCTAGTGGGTGGGTATGAAATAGAAGTGTTTGAGTCTGTTTTGACATGCTTAACTTGTCAGCACGTTAAGGTAGAGCATTGACGACTGTCCGATATATTGTTGTCTTTAAATAATTTAATTTCGAAATAGGAATATATATTAAAGGATTTATTATTAGGTCACCCAGAATGGTTCGAAAACATTATTCCATATGGGTGATAGTGGATAATCTCACAATGACAACCCATTTCATCACTATTTTTGAATCTCATAGGGTGGATGACTATTAAAAAATCTATATCTAAGAAGAGGTAAAGATGTATGGTATAGTATTACTAGGAGTGTTAGATAGATATTAGAGGTTTATGTCTCATTTATGGAAATTCTTACTAAATCACTTGGAAATCAGTTTACCATGAGTACGTTTTATCAAACTTGGTTAGATGAAGAGCCTGAAAGGATGATACAAATGATAGAAGTCATGATGTGGGATTATTTAATCGATATGGGTGGATCATGGAAGGAGAAACTATAATTGGTGGAGTTATCATATAACAATAGTTATCAAGACATAATAGATATAGATCCTTTTGAAGCATTGTATTGGTGTCTTTCTGTTCTCATCATTGTTGGGTGGAAACATGTAAGACTTCACTGGTTATGTTGATCATTGTCCTAGAGTCAATATATAATATCATTTTAATCATAAAATATATTGATATGGAACAGAGTTTTCAAAAAACATATGGATATCATCATCAATTGACATTTTATTTTGAGTAGAGTGATCATGTGTTTTTAGGATCTTTCCAATTCTTGGACATCGTTGTTTTGGGAATCTTGTAATGTAATCTCCTTGAAAGACTGGACCCTTTGAGATACATGAACTTTTCAGGGAGTTGTAATATCAATTGGAATTTCCAATATGGTTTAGTGAAGTGTATAATGTGTTTCATGAATCTTAGTAGAAAATTTATTAGATTGGTCCTGACAATGTGGTTCAACGAGATCACATTGACCTAAATAAAGATTCTTTATTGGTTTTTGTGCAAATGATTATTGTGTATAGGAAATAGAAAGGATTTCATGGTAAAAGTATAATTCTAATGTGAGTTTTCGGAAAACATGGTTAGATTTAGGATGTGACTTAATATTGAGAGAAGTAAGTGAAATAGAAATTTCCATAAGTCGTTCAGAGTAATAATGGTTTTCTACATTCAAGGGATGGAAAGGTCAATGGTGGGGATAATGTATCACCCCTATTTTCATTTATAAAACCATTTACATATGTTTTTTAGGTGTTTAATGTATGTGAGTTATGTTTTTAAGGGTCTAAAAAAATTGGAATTTGTTTGGGGATTTTATAACGTTTCATGGTTGTGTAAAGTCAGTGGTAACCATGTAAATTCTACAGGAAACTGTACATAGTATGATATGGGTTAAGGGGAAGGCGCATGGGTAGGAAAATGGTTTTTCTAAACTATGCAGCAACTATGTAGAAACTATGAATAGAAGGATAGTGGGATTTTTCATGTCGTGCACACGGTTTTTCTAATCTTTCTTGAAAACCATGCAAGTTACTCATTGATGCAGAGGCTACTGCATGGTTAGAACATAGTTTTCCTAACATTGTGACTAACCATACATTATTTAAAAATAAGATCCAAAAAGAGTTGATTTATGTCAGTATTATCCTTTAAGCACTCTTTTTTCTCTATTTTGTCCCTAACTCAATATTTCTACCTCCAAATGGCTAAAGAAGAATTCACCATCAATATGGTGTTAATATGAAGTTGTTTCATAGTGCGTTAAAGTATTATTATCATGTAATGTCATCATTTATGGTACTTTATGGATGTTTTTTCTTATATAAACTATCATCCCTCTCTTAGATTATTATATCATGCCTACTATGGGTAGATTTATTATTTTTATGACAATAATTGTTATATTTGACCTTATCGACGATAGGGGATTAGATATAATGTGGGTTTTGGAGAATCAACTCGTTTTCATTGTTGATTTAGTTCCTTTGTTTGTTTTCTCAATAATTCCCAAGGTAGGTTTCATTAACCATGACTCCTCTATTTAGAACCAGAAGGCTGGATTTCAAATATTTTGTTTTTTGTGGAATTGATTATGAAATTTTTTGGCAATACCTTGATAGAAACATTACTTGTTGATGTTTTATTGAATTTTTCAAATTGGGTGTGTTGGTGGAATGTGAACATGGAAACATGATATTAAAATCATATTTTTAATATGGTTCTTTGTTTTTGATACATGTAAAAAATTATTTCATTAAAAGGGTTGGTTTTATTGAATTTTTTTGTTGTAAAAGTAATTTCAATAAATGGTTTCTTTTATAGTAATGTCTTATTATTACGGTTTTCAATAAAAGTGTGGTTTTAATGAAAAGACTAAATTAGTATAAAAAGTGTAGTATTGAAAAAAAAAATTAGATTAAATGGTTAAACATGGTTGGAAGGGGATGGATAATGGTTGTGAAAGTACAACCATCAATGGGGTCAGTTACAAACATGAGGATCCTATATCATTGGTTACAGAAATATTCCGTTAGTTTACGGTTAAGTGTGTGCATGGTTGTTTGTTTCTATGTGATATATAATGTGGTATTCCAATTATATTAATTAAATTATTGATATTAACCTTTTGGGTTCTTTCCATGGAACTTATAGATTCTTTGAGAAAATTGTTTTCCATGGAATTTGTTTTATATTTGGAAATTATTTATTTTCAATTTTTTTATATAAATTTGTTTATATAAATGTGGTAACATGTTCTATTATGGTGGAGTGAGTATAAATGTCATTGGGGAAATCCTATAGATTTTCTTTTCTCGCCCCTTGTTTAGAACTTTGGTCCTTTTATAGATATGATTTATCAAGTCACTATAAAATGTAAAGTATCACACTTCTCTAGTGGTTCATATCGATTCTTTGTTTTTATTTTTTAGTGTATTAGGGAGCATTTTTCATGTTTATATTTTTTTTGAGTCTTTGGTTTTTTTTAATGTCTTATTATATTTAATTTGATGATTTTTAGTCTTCTGTTGTCGTATTCTTTTCTATTTTGGCATTACTATCAATGGTATTTCTTGAGTTATTTACATTTTTATCATGCATAATGAAGTTTCCTTCTGTTATGGAATGTTTCGTTGGGATGTTTTATCTCAAATGGGAGAATTTTCCACCATTAGTTAGTGAATCCCATGGAATATATTGCCATCTTTTAGTTCCTTGGGGATGTCTTTTAAGGCCAAGAAAATTTATTCCTACATCTCAAGCCAATGAGGAGGTATGGGTCATTAAATACGATCTATTAAAAATGTATTTTATTTATTCAGGAATAAAATATTAAGTTTTATATATTTATATCCTAGAGTAGGTAATTAATATGAAAGTGATCAAAGAACTACCAGAGAATGAAAAATATCTTATGAAATTTTAATATTTCAATTAAGTGTATCATTTATTATATAATTATATATTAGAATTATTAATAAACATTATGAAATGGAAATTGAAATGTTTTTATCCGATTAAATTCATATATGATTAATGAAATTGACTTTTAAATCTTCAAAATTTAGGGTTTTTAGGTCCTGAAATTTCTATTGATCATTTACATTCTTCTGATCAATGACCTCTTTCAATCTCTATAGTAATTTACACTTTTATTCCTCATTTATATATTCAATTTCTCATAATTTTCTCCCCCTATTAAACCTAGTTATGTGTCACATCTATAATAAAATGGAAATTACTTTCCTCTATTATTAAGATAATGTTTTGTTAACCCTTTTAAAAATAGGTGTTTTAAAAAACTATATTTTCAAATATCAAACCCATGATTTCTAAGCACAAGATCAAATTGTGAGGAAGAAATTTTATTAAAATGAGTAGAATGATACACCCTAAAATTATAAAATAAGGTCATTTTATTTGATACCATATGAGATATGAATAAGTGATATTAAACAACCAATGAAATAAAAATTATTTAAATATAATAACCATGATATCTTCTAGAACACAAAATGCTGAGTCCAAATGAAATGTCATATAATGTTCCATTATAGCCAACCTTTAAAATTGGACAATATGAATATTACAAACTAATTTATAAAAATTATATGTTTTAAAAATGTAAAAAAAATCATTTTTTATATGTTGATGAACAATTAAATAATAATCATTTAAAAGAAAAATAATATTTTTTTTAAAAAACAGTATATTTTCTAAAAGGATATATTATCGTGATTTGAAAAAATAAAATAAAATGAATTTTCACCACAATTATAAAATTTATTGATAAAATTAAATTAATCTTTCAAATCATAGAATATAATTTATCTTATAGTGATTTTTTTGGATTTTTTTTTCAGAAAATATATTTCTTTAGATAAATACTGAAAAATAATTATTTTTATTTGAAAATAACCTTTTCATTAATATTATCTAAGAAGTTAAATTATATTTATTATTATTTAAAATTAAAATATATTCAATAATATTATTGTAAACACATTTTACTTCATCTAAATAAATTTCATATTTAAATTTATTATTTTAACCTTCCATACTTATGAGAAATATTTTCTTGAAAGCCCACATTTTCATCGAGTCGGAATGTTTTGTTTTAAATTGAAAAATTTCAACTTCTACGAATTAAATTTATAAAAATAGACACCATATTTTTAATCATATTAATTTATATTATATAATAAGTTCAACTTAATTTTTTACCATAATCAATAGTGAAAACAATAGATATTAATTTTAAAGATTATGTTATTAATGTTTTTGATATTTGGTGAAACTAAAAATATAATAGTTAAAATGACCTAAACACTTGTGCCGAATAAATTTTCTAGAGATATTTAGACAATAAAATTCTATATTCAGGATAATAATTCATATTGAAAACTTTTATCATGTAAAAAACTTGGGTACAACATTTTCTTTTTAAAAATTACATGTGGGCCACTCACATCACTTATAAAAGCCCCCCTCCACTCTCTTATTAAAACATTGAAACCCTTTTGGTTAAACAAATCCCTGAAAAAATAAATTCTCAACCTATATCCTTTGATTATTTAATCCTTGTATTGTATATAAAATAAAATCAAGTAATACATTAGGTATAATTATAAAGTGGTGGTTTTAGAAGATGCAATATTCCTAACTATGAATTGTTGTTTAATTCATTCTTACACCTCATTGAAATATTCATAACTTATGATTATATAATTAAAAAATATCTCAAATATTCATAGATGTAATTATGTTATGGTAATTTCTTATAAGTATATTCTCTTCCCTAAAATTGTAAATGATAATGTTTCTCATGTGTATGGTGGACTACAACCCCACAAACTGATGTGACACATGTTCCACCCACACCTCTCATTATTGGATATGAGGAAGGAAATAAATCAAATATATATATATATATATTACATTTATAACATAATCATTCATCCATAGTAATAATATAATATATACCAATTTAATTTTCATTTATCATGGGATATGATAATGTCGATCTTCTTTAAGAAGACTACTGCCTCACAAAGCGATGTGATTCATTTTTCAGTAACGATTATTATTGAAATTATTAAGATAAATGTAATGACTATATATGATAAAAATGAAATAATTATTATAATAATGATTATTTTATTAGTATTAATACATAATATAACTTGTTTCTTCTTACCTTTTCACTCATAAAAATATGATAACATTGTTTATGTACACGTGGATTTCTACCTTAATGAAGACATGTGACTCTCTTCTCATACGAACACCACAAGCAATATACATATAAGTATATGTGAAGAATTAATATCTTATTTATGATTTTATTATATTTAATTTAATATCAAATATTAATTCCCTCCATTTCATAATGCTCCATTAAATATGGAATCATTACTCATGCGTCTGTATGACCTAATACCTCAATGATCATAATGTACATTATTTCTCAAAACATTATTTCATTAATGTTAATAAAATTATAATTTATTTATTAATATAATAATTATTCCATCTTTATAATTCATGTGATGTCAACATAATTACTTATTAGGAAAACATTCAACCTACAGAAGTCATTTTTGATACATATGTTAAATATTGTTGAAACACCCAATGAAAACATAATTGATTAAGTAATTTTTAATAAAAACTTAATATGTGAAATAAAATTAATAATAAAAATGAAAAATGTTATTATTAATCGAAATATTTTACATAATTTTTTTATTCGTGATTACAAATAATATATGTGGTGAGTTGGAATCAACATAAATGAATTGATATTAATTTCTATTGTTTGGGACATATAGAAATGTTATAAACCCAATTTCTTTTATATGGTTTTTATACAAGGCCTTTTACATGAAATATAATGATTAATTAAAAATTTGTCTTATTTTATATTTCAATTTGTTTTAATTTATTCATGGAGATTTGACATAAATGTTAATTAGTGATATAGAATTTCATAACCCAACTTCATTTCATTGGATTATAGTACTCATTCATTATATCTGATATTTTATGATAATGTATGTAATGGATTTTAATTATATTAGATTTTATTTAAAATTAAGTTATATAACTTTAAATTTTATACCCATAATTGATTCATTTATTAATTATCACTTCAATATTATGATCATTTTAAGGGTTTATTTCACAATCTCATTCTAATAGAGATTATTTATTCTTGATTTTTTATAGAATGAAATTAATAAATTATTTTGTAATAAACATATCTCATTATATTATCCTATATTTACTCAGGATATTATAAATAAATATTATCTATTTTCAAATCTTTTCTATACAAAACTTTTGAGAAAAAATCATTTTATTAAAATATAATTTTATTTCACTATCCAGTCGAAAAATGATTTTAATAAATATACATGTTTTTAGAAAATGATTAAAAGGATTTTTTAAACATTTGAAATGGAAAATTAAATAACATTTTAACCATTTTTTATTTTTAAAAAAATTATGTAATTGAATCATTATTTTCTAAAAAACAGGGCTTGTTTGGATTTTTACAAGAAATGTGAAAGGAATTAATATTTTTACATGTATATAATGACTATATTTATCCGCAGTCCTGGGAAATCAATATTTTAAATAATCATTTATATGTTTCAAAGCTTATTATAATTAAAAGTTATTTTTAAGATATTGTGTGAACATAAATTTTTCAAACAATATTTTCAATTAAAAAGGGATATTTTCCTTGAGAATATTTGTAATGTTATTTTTATCGAGGTCATATACATCATCAATAAAAACCATTTTATACATATATTCCATGACGAATATGTTTTATCAATACCTTATATAATATTTATGTGGATATTTTATGATAATTTAGACAATGGAGAGTATTTTCATTCACCTACATTTTTACTATTAGTAGTCACTTTCACTCAATAAAAATATTCACTTTCATATGATTATTGGAAATAAAATTTCCCCAAAATATCCATATTATTTATCATGGATATGTTACCACTAAAAAAATATATAATTTATAAATATTGTGTAATAATGTGAATGTTATTTATTTATCTGTGAAAATATTGAAAAATGTGTAATCTTTACTCAACACAAATATTTACGGATAATTCACATTATTCATGAATTTAATTGATTATTATATATATTAGGAATGATTTGGAGATTTTGTCATGGGTGGTGTCTATAATTATATATCACCTTACTACATTATTAGTCTATTGAGGAAAATCAATAAGATGGAATTAAATTAGATTCAACCTAGAGATTAAACAATCTTCTAAAATTTCATAAAAGAAGAGGTATCATGATCCTAAGAACATGAAGTCCAACGATTAAGTATTTCATTAATTATGAAATACCTTCTTATTATAAATGTGATTTTTAAATGATATTATATCTGTATTCATTCCATTATCAATTATTGTAATGGGAATTTTTTTCAGGTATCTTCCTTTCCAAATTAATTATGACTTACATTTTCTTGATAGTCAAGTTTTTTAATTGGAATGTGTGTTCAGTTATTAAAAATGACATGTTTATTATGTCTTATCTTGTTACCCTTTATTTTTCCATGATATAATCTATGGTTGAATTTCATTCTCAATTATTGATTAAATGTAATTATTATTTAGTTATTTACCATTCCATATTTATTATACTGTATATATTCATGATATTCATGTTATTTAAATGGTATGGTTTCTCAATTATTTACCTTTCCATATTGATTATTCCTTACCTATTTATGATATTCAGGTTATTTATATTAAATATATATTCTTCTATATACTTTTACATATTCCTTAATTCTATTCTATTCAAGATACTCATGTTATTTATGTTTCATGTGTGTTCCGTTAATTACCATACCAAATTTATTATTCCATATCTAATAAAGATAGTCAAATCAGTTAAATTGAATTTGTGTTAGGTTATTTACATTTATATATTTATTATTTATTGTCTTATCATGATATTCAAGTTATTTAAATGTAGTTTTTGTTTATATATTTACCTTTTCATATTGATTATTAATATTGATCTATTATAGATCTCACTGTACATAACCAATGCATTGAATTTGAGTTGAACCTATTTTTTTCCTTTCCAAGGAATTAATGACGTGTACTATGATTGATATGAATTTTTATTTTGGAGGGAATGATCTTATTATCAGAAATATTAATTTGTAATTTTTGTTTCCGAATGTAAAATGAGAATCAAGTATACATATTTAGTTTACAAATACTACTAAACTATTCTGTCAAGTGATATGATTTTTCTTGAATCATTTTTCAATGTAAATTAGATGCCATAATATTTAGGTTAAGGAAGTCGATGTCACTACCAAGAAGAAGAATGATAAATATTATTCCATTAACACAATAAAATCTATGTATATGGGAGATGCTATTAATTTTATATTTAAGGATTTAATAGATAATTGACCGTGGTAAATATTAATGAAAAGTATAGAGTATCATTAATAAAATTACATTTTATAAGATAAACAACCTTTGATATCATTAAAAGGAACTATTTATGGTCTTATTGAAAAAATGGGAATTCTACAATATGGATGTGGATTTTGGGGATGGATTTTTTAATGGGTTGGTCAAGAAAAATGGATTTATAGGTTTGAATAATTTATAGTAGGTAATTCATTTTTATAATTGCGGATTAGTGAAATTTTTTTAAATACCCAAAACAACTCAATTATGAGAAGTCAGTCTCCCCCAACGTTCCTCCAAAAATGATAAAAAGTGGTTTTATGGGAAAAATATTAAGACACACCTCCACCACATAAAAAGAAACATTTTTTAATCATGTAATTCCCTTATTTTATATGTTTACTTACATTTAAAGTTTTAGTTTTCACCATGAAAACCCATTTCTAATCTAGTAAATTAAAATTTTAAACCTAAAATAACATGTTCCTTATCAAATAATTTGTACCCATGATTTTTAAATAATAAATTATAATTAACAAATATAAATTATATGCCTATGTAATATCAACGTAGTGACCTAGCCCCAGATATACTAGAGACAATGTCTATTATCAATTACTTTAGTATGATTAAAAACAATCAAATCCCAAAGGACTGAGAGTTTAGTAGTCTTGGTAAAATATATTCATAAATGGGTCTTGTATTACAAATGACTTCACATATTACAACATGTTTTTTCTTCTTTATAAATAAATAACTTCAAGGATATATCGAATCTGTCTAGTAAATCCATTAATATCTTTTATAGAACTATTCTTGGATTCTATGGGAAAACATAATAATGGTGAGCTCAAATTCTCAATAAGGGAAAAATATATAGTATTAAATAATAAATAAATGTGAATAGTCAATGTGTAAAGGTAAATAACTAAACACACATGACATGTAATCAAAAAACTAAATGAATGTGCATAAATAATATAGAAAGCTAATTACTAGAAAATGTTCTATAAAAATAACGATATAAATAAAAATAAATATGAAAATTTCAGAAACTGGAACACCATAATTTTAAAAGACTAAAAATTAAATGTATCCATAGATACATTGATAAAAAATCATGTATATATAATAACTAAAATAAAATGATAGAAGTTTATAATTATTAGATTTTATGTTTCTGTGGTACATGGAACTAGTACTGTCAAGATCATTTACAAGATAGTTTAGGTATCCAGTAAAAACCCTTATAAAGTGGCAATCCATCTAACTGATTAAATGTGACTAGAGATAAATCAATGGTATATTTATAAACTATCCCCAGCAAATTCATACATAACCAAATCATTCCTCACGTACCGAATAATTAATTTAACAATTTTCCGTATCTAAAATCTATATGATATAGAACAAAATGATTTATCAATTTTTTCCCAAATAATAAAATAAATTTCAAAGTAATCACCATATGAAAATTTTAATTTGGTTTATACAATGATCATACCCATGAAAAATGATATAGATACTTGAGGGAAATTTGAGGCCAAATGATCGTAAAAAATTGAATATTTCCAGGGGACTAAAAGGTATCAAGGAATTTAATATGAATATTATATTTGAAAAAATCAATCCAAAACCATAAATGGAAGCATAAGGATTGTATGAACACAACATATCCCAAGTGGAGAGAAAATATAGGGATGTTTTCATTAATGAAATAGATGAAGAACTTCAAAAATATTCTTGAGGAAAATAAAATTTTGTTTCAAAAACACCTTTGAAAGAACTTTTATTTTTAAAATACCATTTAAGAAAATGGTCATTAAAAATATTCCTTTTATACTTATATGGGAAGGATCAAAGAAAAGGGGTCAGATAAATCCATACATGTCATATGAGGTGAAAAGAAACATATATTTTGCAACCTAAAAAGGGTTAGAAGCATGGATTCTTCAAAAAGTGACTAAAAGATTACTTTAAGATCATTTTGAAAAGGAAAAACGGTAAAAATATCATACCAAATCAGTTTAATTTTTTAAAGACATTTTAATAAAAAATGGTTCTTGAAGAAAACAGGTTCTCCGAATAAAGAGTGAATTGTAGTCGGGCATTCGTAAAAGAATTTTTAAGACATTTTAATTACAAAAGTTTAGTAAAATGGTAAAAATAATTGAAAATTATCATTTTTAACTAGAGGATAATTAAATTATTTATTTAATAATTATAATTTAATTTCCTCAAAAGTAAATACCATTTAAAAATTATTAACATTACTTTTGAGTAAAATAATCATTAAAATTTCTAAAGTTTCCAATACCACATTGAAAAATTTTAAATCCTAAACCCCATGAAAGAATAAAAATTTATTAAAGTTATAATATAATTATATTAATTATATTTGTGGTATAACATGTAATACTTTAGTATATAAACCATGAAAATGGAAAAAGGTGCATAACAAAAAATATTTTTTAATGGAATGCAAAGTCTGACGAAATCCATTACCTTAGATTTTATTTTGGTTGAACTTACTTTAACATACTATATAATTAACATATTTTAATTATATAAATCCTTGAGAACGATTTTTTTGATTATATTTAATTTTATTTCAGTTATTATCATTTTTTATACAACTACTTAAACTATTATGTTTACATCAGTTATTTTGAACAATTTTAGAACTTGTGCCAAAAATAACTTCAGTAGGTATACTATAGTTAAATAGATCATTACATAAAAATATCCATAATAATAATATTATTATATTTATTATATTTATACTTCAATTAAACTTTTTAAACTAATATTTTAATATGGTTATGAAAAATGAATCAATGTTACAATCATAGAGATGGTTGGCCATGCGTACACGTGAGAAAAGTTCTCATTTTTCAATGATAATTATAGAAGTATAGTAAGTATAATTATATATTTATAAAATCATAATTATATCATAAATTAAAAATTATTTATTCATATAAACTTATATATAATTATTGTGATGTAAAATGAATCACATCTTGTCAAGGTGGTGGTAGTCCACATATCCACAAATGACCTTATCAGTTTTTACGTGTGTGAAAGGGTATTAAAAATGATATTTATTATATTACATGAAGGTATTTGTGTCATGAATATCATATAGGTTATTTCTATATTACATACACTTAATTAAAACTATCCTCTATACATTCCATTTATAGTGTGAATGAATCACATCGTTTTGAGGGGGCGGTAGTCCACACTTCCACAAACGATGTTATATTTTATAAAAATGATCTAAAGTAAAAAGAAGGTAGTGTTTGAAAAAAAACTATGGAAGCAAAAAAAATAAAATATATCATATATATCATTTATAAACATATTTTACTTCATAATGACATATATGATATTTTGTAAATGAAATATGAACAATCATCATTTCATGAGGTGGTAGTATTCAGTACACATAAACATTAGGTTTGTTACCAATTAGATAGAGGTGTGTATAAGTTTATGTAGAACCATTAGAAAAAAAAATAATAGTATATTTAGGATACTTTTATTTTTATACAATCATTAAATAATAAGAATTAATGGAGATGATATAAGAAATAACACTTGAGATCATAAGGAAATATGTTGCCTCTTAATCAGGTAACTCTTTTGGGTTTTCACCCAAGGAATTCCATGGATTTATGTTTGAAAAAAAGAAGTTTATAGGATTAGGGGATGGATTTTAAAGAACTATTTCATATGGGAATGTTTGATACAAATTATATTGAGAGTTTTGAGGAATTGGGGGGAGAGGAGGCCTTTTTATACTGGAGGAGGAGTGACACTCTTGTAATTTTTTACAAAGGAATTTAGTATACGTTTTTCAGATTGAATGTGGCTCCAATAAAGTAACAAATTAGATATAAGGTATTATATGGTAAAATTCATACCATAAAATATAATTTTCACATGTTTTTAGGTCATTTGGACTATTAATATTAAGGTTTAGTCCCTTATTAAACTTGATATTACCTTAATCGTTGTACTTTATATTAATTACATCAAATAATTTCTTCTATAAAATATTATTTTGAAATTATTATAAATTAATAAATATTCTTATTAAAAAAATTTAAATTTATTTAAATTCCAATCATAGATGTTAAATAAATGAATTTAAATTTAATCCTGCAGGCGGGACGACAATGCATGTTTTTAAAGTAAAACAATCTGAAAGATTGATATGTTTTTATAGTAAATTTAAAATTGAAATTGATTCCAATTACATACTTTTAATTAATTGATATAAAATATGATTTAATTAAACCTTAAAACAAATTAAAAGTAAAATTTATCTTTATAATCAAATTACATGAAAAATATGTTTTGAACAAAAAATATGTATTTTTAACTATACATTAAAAAGTTATATGCCCCTGAAAATTTTCAAAAATTCACTATAACCTAATTTTTAAATTCCAATTTCAATTATGGAGTTTATTTTTACATATTAAGTCAATTATTATATCAAAATATTGATTTAAAATGGGTTCTCCTTTAAATGGTGGTAAAATTCGCTTCACAAATAAATAATTTGTTTTTATGTGTGAAATTAGGGTTGCTCTTGTCTAATGCATATTAAACCTAATGAACGTATAAAAATAATATTTTATTGAATATTAAAAATATATATTTTATTAAAATTATACAATAATTTATATTATTTTTTTAATTTAGAATAACTCCTTTGGAAGCATCAAAATACAAATATTTCTATAAAGATACAATTGGTTCTAATTTTCATTTCTAATTACTTCATAACCAAGGAATTAATTATATATATATATATCTTAAAATTTTATATGCTATTTATTAATATTCATAACCACTAACATAACGGCATGGTTATATCAAATTATATTAAATTATATTTTTTAAATAACACATTGTTATTTGGCGAAACTCAGTCTCACGTGTGATAAAATCTATCAAGGAAGGTTTCTTTTATATGTTATGCAAGATATCTTTTTGATTTATGCAATAGAAACTATATAATATATTATATTTATTTAGAATTTAAATGCATTAGTTTAACATATTCCATTTTTATACATGATGTTGGGTGTCAGAATCACTGTTTAATACAAAGTTGTACTTTAGAATTTTGGGGTGTCACATTCTTCCTACCATAATTAAATTTTGTCAACAAAATTTAAAAAAGACCTTGGTAATATATTGTTTGATATTTCCTAAATTAAAATCCCACATCATGAGAAGGTTTTGTACAACATCATTTTGAGAAAAGATAATGGGATGTGAAATGGTCACATGCACTACCATGTAACTGGGTCTCTTAGTAAGAGAACATTAGTGGCATGTGAAAATACATATGTGTATTAAAAGGGAAAATATTTTTAGGGACTGAATAAGTTAATCAATAAAAAACATTTTAATGATAAATATAATGTTTAGGGCCACAAATTCATAAATATTTGATGATTTAATAGAACATTAGTTCAACTGAAAATATGGTATTAGGAAAACATTTTATTTCTAATTGATTTTGCTAATTTTGGTTAATTCCATTACTTAACAAGAATAAAAGAAAATATTGTTACTTGAAAGGTTTCAATTTTTTATGATCAATCCTATCATTTGGTTATACTTCAATCAAATTTTAATTCATCGCTTTCCTCCCTGAAATTTATTACCAATAATGAATTTTTTATGACAAAAGCACTAAAAGAAATATTTAAATGTTCATAAGGCCTATAAATTGGTGAATAGTCTAAATATTTTTCATTAACAATATTAAAAAAACAATATGGTAAATAAATTGATCTATAATTCTCCAAAGTGATATTACTGGTTCATCATTAACATTAATTCATCATGTTTTTAACAAAGAACATTGAAAAATTAACCAAGACATTGCATAGTTTGGTGATTGGTGTGAAACCCTTATCTTCCTTTGGTCATGGTGTCATGACCAATGGCCTTGATGAACATGATAAGATGTTACCCAGTATATAGGTTATCCTTTATTATAACCATATTAATATAATTTCCAAAATAAATCTAATGAACATCCATGATATTTAATCATTAAATAGACTCTTAACTTTTGTTTTCAATACAACCTTTTCTTGCAATGTATCCTAATATTATTTTACTATTAGTATTATTTCATTACTAACCATATGAACCATAAAGTTTATTAAAACCTTTCAACTTACATGTATAAAATGTAATGGAATTATTCCTCAAATATAATTTTTCCCCCTAAAAATATGCTTCTAAAATAAAGAATAGTACTTAGATATTTCATGATTCTTATAGCCAAAGTACAACTGCAAAAATACATATATAGTTTAATTATTGAATCCCCAAAATACATTTTAGAAATAGTTAATCCCTTATTCTAAATTTTAATAATAATATATTTTGATGTATTTCTATATCATGACACCTTATCTTCAATCTAAAACACCTTAGGTCTAACCTATGTCATTAATTTTCAAAATCCTTTATAGTGGTTTGTAATGAAAATGCGAATTATCCAAAGAATATCCCCCGACCGTGTCAAAATGGGTGCACATTATTACCCATTTTCATGTACTAGGTTACACCAAGTCAAGCCCAACACACATTTTTGTATTTTTTAATCCTAGGTACATCTATACCAGAACAGCGTCCACTTTTAGTATCCAAACCTAAATATATTTCTATGAATACCCACATTATCTCTACCATACCCATATTCAAGAATGTTCTTCAATACTTATCATCAATGTCTATTTTATTTTTTCTTTCCTAATTTATATTTTCCTAAATCTAGTTCCCAAGGTTTCTTTTGAAATTCCTTCGATACAAACTATAGTGACACGACCCCAGATATCCTAAGTCACTATCTTCTATAAATTATATTTTCATGATTATAAGGAATAAAATCATTAAGAACTAAGTGTTTAGTAGTCTTGGTAAACTAGATATATAAATGAATCTTGTATTACAAAAACTACACTCATTATAATATTTTTTTTTTCTTCTTTACAGCTAAATAAATTTTAGGATAACTCTAATCCATCTAGTATATCCGTGAATTTCATTCATAGTATGCTTCTAGGATTCCAGGGGAAAGAAACATAACACGGGTGAGCTCAAATTCTTAATAAGGGAAAAATAAAGTGGAAAAAATAATGAATAAATGATCATAGTCAATATGAAAATATGAATAACTGAAAATACATTCCCTTTAATTAATAAACTGAATGGAACTTCATAAGAAACATAGAAAGGTAATTCATGGAAACACATTCCATCAAAATAACTAGATATGGAAAAATGAATATTGAAATGTGTGAGTATGAAACTAATGAAATAAAAATAACTGAAAATGAAATACATCCATAGATAGGTTGATGAAAAATATGATGGATGAAAAATATCTAAAATGAAGTGAGGGAAGTTATAAATTATTGGAAGCCATGTTTTTGAGGTACATGGAAGCAATACCATCAAGAACATTCAAGAGTTGGTTTAGATATTTGGAAACAATTCATCTGAACTTGCTAGCCAGCTAACTCATCCCATGAGACTACCAACACATGGAGGGGTTATCTATAATTGTGCCCCACCCATGTCACACATTTCTTAACCATTCCTAAATTATCAAATAATAAAATAAAAAAATACTAATCCAATATCCATATGAAATAGAAAATATAGATTTATCATTATTTCCCCAAATAATCAAATAACATTCAATGTAAACACCATATGAAAACTGATACAGGATTTAATAACTGATCATATCCATGAAAAAATATATAGATAATTAGTGGAAATAAAATTTCAAATGGTTATTGAAAATTGAATATTTCAGGGGGGAATAAAAGGGATCAAGGAAGTGAATGTGAATACTATCATCGTCAAAATTAATAAAAACCCAGACTGATGAAGGATAAATATTATTTAAACACAACATAACCCAAGTGGAGTAAAAATATAGGATTATATTTATTAATGATATAAAATAATAACATAAAAATTATTTTGAATAAAATAAGATTTTATTTTGAAAAACCAATTGAAAATAATTTTATTTTTAAAAACACATCAATTAATACTATCATTAAAAATAAAACTTTTCGAATTACAAGAGAAGGTTCCGAGAAGTGATGGTGGATAAATCAATACATGTTTTACATGGTAAAAAGAAACATTCCCTTTTCATGGTAAAAAGGGTTTAAAAAATTCCTTATTCAAAAAGAGACAAGATGATTCCCATTAAAAAAATTTAAAATAAAGAAAGGGTAAGAATTTTCTTTACCAAATCATTTTAAATTTTTTTTAAAACATTTTAATAAAACATGGCTTCTAGAACAAAACAGTTTTACTAACTAAAGAGAGAAATGAAATCATGTTTTATTTAAATTTTTTTTTGAAACTATTTGGGGTTGAACGGGTAAAAAAATGGTAAAATATATGAAAATGTTGATAAATAACCAGAAGAGAATAAGAATACTTTTTTAACAATTATAATTCAATTTCCTCATATAGAAATACTATTTCATTATTATTAGTATTATTTTATACTAAAATAATATTTATGAATTACAAAGTGTCCCATAACACTTTGTAACTTATTAAATCATAATCCTCATGAAGGAATAAAATTAAATTGAAGTTATAAAATCATGATAGTATGTATATTCATGATATATCAGGTAAAAACATAGTATATACACAATGTAAAAGAAACTGGATGCATAACAACAAATAAGGCTCAATGGAATTGAAATTGAGATGAAATCCCTTACCTTGTGTTTCCAATCAGGTGAATATCATTTAAATTATTGAATAATAGACTTATTTTAATTATATAATATCATGACAATTTTTTTTATCATTACTTTTATTTCACTTATTTCTATGTTGTATTCAACTACTTAAACAATTATGTTTATATCAGTTGTTTTGACGAAATTCGGATTATGTGTCCTAAATAGCATTGGTATGTAAACTATGGTAAAATGGGTCATTAAATAAAAAAATACAAAATAAAAAACATAAAAAAATTATCATATTTATACATAAATTATACATTTAAAATGTTTAATTAAATATAGTCATGAAAAATGAATCAATGTTACAATCATGGAGATGGTTGGGCGTACATACTCATGAGTAACATTATTGTTTTTCAAGGATCATCATGGAAATAATTTAATTAGAATAAAATCATAACTATAATGAACCATCCCATAGGGCCCATGCCGTAACGACCCCAATCCAACCGTCCATAGGCTAGGGCTGGTTACTAAAACTAGAAAGGCATATACCAAAAAGGGAAGGCATTGCCTTTAAACTTGTACACACACAGACATGGTATACTACACAAAGAAACCCAAAAAAGAAAAGAAATTAGTACAACCACCAAAACGTACCACCACGTAGAATAAAATTTATAAACTGAAAGTAAAGGGCCTAAATTACATGCCCCGCTGAATAAAAAGTATATAAAATGAAGTAAAAGCTCTGGTGGTCATCTGCTGATGATGCTACCTGAAGGGTAGGTAAAAGTCATCGTCAGATGTCACTACAACACACCACGTCTATCGATCCGCCTCTAATAACCATCTTTACCTGGCTCCCCAAAGTCCTAGTGAAAGTTATCCGTCATCTGCATAAGACACAATAGCTGTGGGAGAATCCTATGTAGGGGTGAGTATACTAATACTCAGTAGGGACCCAAATACCAACTCGAGTCACATAGAATACACAAAAGAAAAATACCAAAAATAGAGATCTCAATGTAAAGAACAAAGAAAAAAGACATAGATCCCACTAGGTTTTACTTAATTACATAAGTTATTATGATTAGTCGTAAAGATAGATCAACTAGTTTTGTTGAGTGGATCGACTTCTGATCCAAAAATGGTCGCTCTGCTACTAATCCACAAAGGTTTGCTCTGCTGTTTATCCATGAAGGGTCCCTCTTATGATGATCCACGAAGGCCCTCTTTTATATTGATCCTTGATGGGTTGATTCGTTGTTTATCCATGAAAGGTTTCTCTATAGAAGATCCCCATTGGGTTGCGCTACTGCTAATCCACGAAGGGTCACTCTAATGATGATCCATGAATGGTCACTCTGTTACTGATCCAAGAAGGGTCACTCTTCATTCTCCACATCACAACCAGTAAGTAGATTCTGAAACTTAGCATGCTTGATTCCGGGAGGATATTCTACTCAAGTCATCAATCATACATCAACTATTATAATGTCCCACAGATAGTAACCTAGAGGACCATGTAATAGTAGGGGTCTCAATACAGTAGACAACGCCTCGAACAGATGTCCGCTCTGAAAGACATGTGCATATTTATAAAAAGGTCCAGGTTGGATTTGAGTTTTCTCCAACCCAACCATTTGAAAACCTCGCCCAAAACTCATATATAGTATCACATAAGTACCTCCTCGTCGCAAGGGTCCCAACTCCACTTATGGCATGTCAATGAGATTCTTGGTTTGAGAGATATGGGCACTTTTGTGAAACAGGGGCTGGTGGGGTCCGGGTCCGGTCCGACCTGGTTGAACCAACCCAGACCTAACCCAGATCGGATCAAGTACGAACTTGGACTAGCCCGCCGGTTATGCCCGACCTTCCTTAGTGGGCCAGATCCTCCATTTATATGTGGAAAACCCATGTATAGCTTCATCACATGTGGCCGTTGAAACCAGCCACACCTCCACTTCACTCGTAGACCAACTCTAAAGGTTGAACAATCAATGTGGCACCAATGTGGAACTACAGGTCTCCATTGCCGCAACTATAGTGGCCATGTTCTCTGCCATTCAGCATGCCACCACGTCACACAATTCTGTTAGCCTCTGATATGCCCGGTGGCCCTATTGCCCCTCCATCCTACACACGGACGCCACCATCATGTGTTGCAACCATTGATAGGAACATCAGTGGACCAACGGATGTTCCCTAGTGGTCCGTTTTTCACATCACATGTGACTACGGCCTCTGAGGAACGCCCTCATCACTACGATGGCCTCAGATGTGCCTTTCCTCCATCATGGAAAATCCGTTTATAATGAACACACAAGAACACACAAGGAAGAGGGACTTTGGCCTTGTTCATATCGACCCTCACCCTCCACGTTAGTGGTGTATAATCAATTTGGAGGATTGATATTTCAACACATGAATCTAACCCACCATTCAAGTCCCTTAATTTAACAACCCTCTCACAAGAACACACGATCTGTAGATCAACCTTGTTTATGGGTTGATCTGCATTGGATGTTTTATATTAAATAATGGGGAATGAATAACAATTATAAATAATTCATAACCCCTACCTTGTTTGACATTCGTTTCCATAACGTTCCATCCTTGAGGGATCAAGTGGTCGATGTCATTCGTTGCTTCCCGGCCTCATTCTTTGAGGTATTCCAAAGCCGATGACATTTTTCTTGTGTTCTATATTATTTGTTGGAGAGGAATATTTCCATATGTTTTTTAGAGGAATTCCCATGGTCTAATTATTAACCCTCCAACGTGTTAGTTAATTAAAAAGGGAACATGTCACAGTGTTTCTATTACACTATGACATTGCGTCGTTACACTATTTCAATTATAAATTACATAGCTTTTATTCTAGACCTTAATAAGACATTAGGAGGCTTCCTTTGATTTGCCTCATCATCGCCTCATTGCCAAACCATAGCACCATTGTTCGCCGCTCAAAGGTTGAGAAAAGAAATAAAATAATATTTTATTGTTATTTTATTGTTTTTTGAAACGTCTGAAAAATAAAATTTCCATATGAACACTTAACAGTCAATGTTAAGTCTTTTACAATAGTATCCCAACATCCTGAGTTCAACTTTGACCTCATATTTTCGTTCCTTGAACCAATTAAAAAGTTAGAAAAACCCACTTACACGTTTACTTAAGTAAACTTAAAAAATGTTCAAAATTATACTCCGGGCTCACCAGGCCTTAGAATCGTGTACTGTCAAAGTATAAAATCACAAAATAATTCCATATAATTATAAAAAATTACATGGAAATTTTGGGACATTACATTTTACATACCATAGGACTTTACATACCTAAAAGCCAAAACAAAGGCTTATCAAACAAATTTGGATATTGAACATGAATCTAAGCCTCTCTCTCCCATGTTATATGTTGGAGGTTCCAGTTTTTTCCACGAAATGCACACTAGAAGAATTGAACATCCATGAAGGACCTTTTTATATCAATCCTCTATCTACATAAGGAAATTCTCAAATGTCTCCCCATTGTCAATGTCCAGCTTGCCCCAGTCAATAACGTGTGATGGATCATGCACGTACCTCCTCCATTGGGACACATGAAAGACATCGTGCCCCTGGTGCATCTGTGGGGGAAGATATTAGAGGTTTTTCACCACACCAACTATTCTGGAAATCTGGAATGGTCTAGTGAGCCTCAGAGAGACATGCCACACTGTCCAAATCTACGAAATCCCTATCGGGGTGAGTCCCGAAGTAAAATATAGACCCCCTCATTGAACCCCAAGGGTTTCTGTATCCTATCGGCATAAGAATTATTTCAGCACTATGTAGTCCTCATCCACTCCAAGATTATATGCACATTATCAGTGGTAGCCAATAATAACTCTGGACCCATGAGTGTGGACTCCCCTAGGTCTGTCCAACATATAGGTGATCTACAAGGCCCCCCATACAAGGCCTCAAATAGTGTGATGCCAATGGTAGAGTGATATCTATTTTTGTATGAAAACTCTACCAATGGAATTTGGTTCTCCAAACTTTGATAAAAATGAAGGATACAATCATAGATAATGTCCTCTAGGGTCTCTATGGTCCGCTCCATCTGATCATCAGTCTGAGGGTGAAAGGTGGTGCTCATACATAGCTGAGTCCCAAACATATTCTGCAATCTCTTCCACAATAGGGATGTTAAACAAGTGTCATGATCTCAAAAGATCATTGAAGGCACCCTGTGAAGCCACACTAACTTTCTGACATATAGGTTTCTGAAGCCCTCTACTGATCCCTACTTCTTAATGGGAAGGAAGTGAGCTGACATGGTGAGTCATTCAATGATCACCCGGATAGAATCATGCACCATGAACGTGAGTTCTAACCCCATCATGAAGTACATGGAGATACCATCCAATTTATATTCGTATACCTCAAGGGGTTGTTCCAAGCCTACAGGGACTTGATGCTCCTTCTTCACTTTCTAAAAAGTGAGGCATCATGAAACGAACTCTGCCACCACTTTCTTCATCTCTGTCCACCAGTACTAATGTCAGAGGTCATGATACATCTTTACCAAACCGGGATATTCTACCAGAGGGTATGTATGGAACTCCATCAACACCTCCTCCTGTAACATCACTAGTACTATGGTGCGTCCTTTAAAAAGGATGAAGTTCTCCCCACCTACCTAAAATCTATCAGGAGCTTGTCTTGAGGATAACTAAGAACATCAGGCCTCGTATTCAACATCCACAAGCTGTGAAAACCTAACTTGATTTAATATTGGTGGAGTGATAGTTATCGATTGAAGGTATGTATCTCCCTCACAATACATGAAGGATTTATGCATCGTGGATAGATTTTATATCGTGTCACTCAGTAGATGCAAACTAGACCTCCTGCTGAGCACATCAACCACAATGTTCACCATTCCATGAGTATATACATTCTCAAATTCAAAGTCCTGGAGTAACTCCATCCATTGCTGCTATCTCAAGTTTAGGTCCTTCCATGATAAGATATACCCAAGACTCTTGTGGCCAGAGTAGATGACAAACCATTCACCAAACAAGTGGTTCTGCCACATCTTTAAGGAAAATACAACTACTGCTAACTCTTGGTCCTGGGCCTCATAGTTCTTCTCATGATGCCTCAACTTCCACGAGCCATAGTAAATCACTTCTCCCTCTTAAATTAGGACACAACCCAATCCGTTCGTTGATACGTCACAATATACCACATAGTCTATTCCATTCTCTGGAAACCTTAAGATGTGAGTGCTAGACAAGCTCTGCCTTAGCTATTGGAAGCCCTACTAGCATTTCTCTATCCATGCGATGTGTTTTTCGTTCTTTATCAAAGCTAACATAGGTGACGGTACTATAGAGATGTCAAGCATGAACCTCCGGTAGTACCTATACAACACAAGGAAACTATGCTCCTCATTCACGCTCCTGGGTGGATCCCAATGACGCATTGCCTCTATCTTCGCTGAGTCAACCGCAACTCCAGCCTCCGAGATGAAGTGTCTTAGAAAGTGGACTACCTAGATCCAGAACTAGCTCTTCCAGAGTTTACCAAAAATCTAGAGCTCTCAAAGTGTACGTAGGAAAATTCACGAGTGTGTAGTGTGCTCCTCATCAGATGATGAGTACACTATGATGTCATCAATGAAGACTATCATGAAATGATCGAGGTAAGGCTGGAATACCATTTTCATGATTCCAATGAACACTACTGGGGCATTGGTCACGCCGAACGACATCATCATGAACTAATAGTGGTCGTACCGACATCTGAATGATGTCTTTGGTACATTATCATCCCATACCTGAAGATGATGATAACTTGATATAAGTTCTATCTTTGAGAATCACCATGCTCCCTTCAGCTGATCGAATATGTCATCAATTCTTGGTTGTGGATACTTGTTCTTCGTGGACACTTGGTTTAGACACCCAAAGTCCATACATAGTCTCAAGTTCTCATCTTCCGTCTTGGAAAATAACCCAAGGGCTTCCCTTAGATACACTATAGGTCTTACGATCCCCTTCCTCTGCAATTCCTCCATTTTTACCCTCAACTCACGTAGGTCCACAAGAGCCATCCGATATGCCAATGTGGATATCGGTGCCTTCCCTGGGTACATGTCAATACATAATTCTAACTCCCTTAGAGGAGATAGTCCCAAACCATATGTAGGAAAGTCATCCTCATATTAATCCCCCACTACAGAAAATCTTGGACTCCACTCTTCCACCACTCCATGGGCCAGGATAGAAAAATGGTGAGTGATCAGCTACAACCTCCTCTGAGAAAGTCTATCTTGGGCTACAAAGGTTCCCCTCTCTGCTGAAGGAAACAAATTGTCCCATACTCCTAGACACACCACACATTGCACCTAAAATAGTCGATCTAAGAATTGATTTTAAACAACCAATCCATACCCAAGGTAACATTGTTAGGCCTTGACGCCACTACTAGGAGATCCCAGCCGAAGCTCTATACTCCTAATGTACACTCACACTGCTGACACCAGTATTTAATCGTCTAATCCTCTATTGTAGGAGTATCTAATCATAAATATTGATCCAATGACTCCACCAGAATCTCTGAGTCTTGAACGAGGTTTGTGGAAAGGAATGAGTGACTGGAACCTATGTCTATAAGAACTATAGATAAGGTTGAGAATACATATATAGTACCTCTAATAATCTCTAGAGCACCATGGTCGTAGGAATCCATCACTTGAAGCTGGCCTCACCCCTGTCTGCTAGCTCCCTTAGCCCGCGGCGGACCACCTGGGGGTGGTGGTGGTTTCACCTCAAACCACCGTCCACCGCCTACCATTCGGCCTACTCCCCTGCCACATCCTCCTCTACACGGACCTCCTCTTGCAATCTTCTATCTCTATCTCTCTGGTAACTTGATCATTTGTAGATAATCTGTGTAGGGAGATGAACATTCATGAGCTATGTTCCCCTGTCCACTACAACATTAACAAACTATAGTCCTCAGTTGGCCTCTTCATCCTCACAAGCTCTGCACCTATGACCCTACATCATGGGGCCATCCTCTAGAAGGTTTGGCCCATTTGGGCCTCTGTTTCATCTGCTTACTACCTACTGTAGATGAATCGACCACCTATCGTCTGGTGGTGGCTCTCACCGTCGGTGCCTACTTGTCTAAAAGTCTCACCACAAGTAGTTCTAGCTCTAGCACTCCATCCTATGTAATGATTATTAGAGAAATCATCGACGCCCGGATCTCCCATCGGAATCACTAGTCAAAGGCTCATGCCCTGAAGAAAGGGTCTCGTACTGTGTCAGTAGAGTAGTGAGAGAGGTCAGTAAAACTCTACAAGTACTGGGTCATAGTCTGGATTCCCTACTATAGGTGCAGTAGTGATTGAATATCAACTGAGCATAGTGTCGCTAGTATGAACTCTACCCTAAAGAGGCTCTTTAATTCCAAGAAGGCAAGATTCGCCTCCTCGTTTCTCTAGAAATTCATGCTCCACCATCTCCCTGTTGTGTCAAGAAAAAGGATAGCTTCTAGGACCTCCATTATCTATATAAGTGTTACTATCAGGAAAAAAACCATTTGACTACCTCTGGCCAATCCTCACCTGTCAGAGGATCTGTCTTGACTCAAATCCTCAGAGGCCTTTGTCTCTGGAACTTGTGAAATGTGCTAAGTCAGCGTTCATTTTCCGCTAGAGGGGCAGGTAGAAACTGTTTTTCTATCTGTGGTGGTGATGCTGGTATACCACATGAAAGGTATTATCCCTGTAAGTGGTTCCTGAACCAATGCCTCATCACTCAGTGGTCCATCATCGTGATCTATAACTAGAATTCTGGATGGTTGTCTTCTTGGAGGAATCCTGTTAGAAAACAGATGCACCACAGTCAATAAGTTATACCTATTGATATGACTAAAAAGAGATCATGAGAGAAAAGTTTCTAAATCACATGAAACATGTGTTTTCATTCACAGAGTCAGAAAAATGAATTTAGTGTCCTTGTGTATAGATACTTTGGCTGCTACAGTAACACTGGACTCCCTATACTAAAAGATGAACTCAATACACATAACATTATTCCCCCATTGAAAATACAGACTCTTAGTTCTTCTAGTACAACTGACCGGCCCTTTGATACCACTTTGTCACGACACGTCCCCTGGGGCATGTGAAATGACTACCCCAATCCCGCCGTCCATAGGCCAGGAGATGGTGACTAGCACTAGAATGAAATATCCTAAAAGGGAATGAATTTCCGTTAAACATGTACACACACAGACAGGGTCTACATCACAAAGCAAACAAAAAAGGAAAGAAAGTAGTACAACCACCACAATGCACCAACACTGAGAGTAAAATATATAAACTGAAAGTAAAGGTGCCAGAATACAAGCCCCATAGAAAGGAAAGTAAGTAAAAAGAAGTATACGTTCTTGAGGTTTTCCACCATGAATCCTACTTGAAGTGTAGGTACATCTCACCATCAGATGTCACAAAATCACACCAGGACTATTGATCCACCTCTGATCACCATCTATCCCTAGCTCCCCAATGTCCCAGTCAAATCTATCCATTGTCTGCACAAGACAAAATAGGTGTGGGCGAATCTCGTGAAGGTGTGAGTAAAACAATACTATGTAAGGACCCTGAGACCAACTTGAGCCTCTCAAAATCCACAATGGAAGATCTCAATGTAAAGCATAAAGAAAAATACATAGCTCACACCAGGTATAACAAAAGTATAGATTTAATGTTGATTATTCGTAAATATAGATAATTTTGTTGTTGAGGGGGAATACTTTTGATCCACCAATATCACTTTGCTACTGATCAATAAAGGTTATCTTTTATACTAATCCACCAAGGGTCACTCTTCTACTGATCCACAAAGGGTCACTCTTTTACTGATCCACAAAGGGTCACTCCATTGTTGATCGATGATGGGTCACTATGCGGCTAATACACATCGGGTCGTGCTACTACAGATCTATGAAGGGTCACTCTCATGTTGATACAATATGGGTCTCTCCATTACTAATCCATGAAGGGTCGCTCTTCATTCTCCATGACATATCTAGCCACTGGATACCCACACTTAGCACCCTTGATTCAGGGATGATTTACTCTTTATGTCATCGGTTGAACCTCAACTACAACGAATTCCCATATAGTGTAACCCAAGGGACCATCTCATCATATGGGTCTCAACACAACAAACAACACCTCGAACAGACACCTTATCTGTATGATATGAGAATTTTTGTAAAAAGGGCTCGGTTGGATTCAAGTACGATTCATCATGGCCATACTCCAAACTCCTCCCAAACTCATGTACAATATTTTTTAAGGAACACCTCACTGCAAGGGTCCCAAAAACACTAAAAACCCATCAATTAGAGGAACGGTTTGAGAGAAACTTTTTTTTAGTGAAAAATGGGCTGGTAGGTTTTGGGTTTGGTCTGACCTGGTCGGATAGACCCAGATCTGGTCTGGAATAGGCCCAACCTTATAGGGAATGTACAGACCACCTACAAGTGTCTGACCTACCGAAGCGAACCAAATCCTCCATCCAGACATGGCACTGCTGTGTCCGCCTTCAGCACACGTGGCTGATAAAACAAGCCTTGCCTCCACATCACCCATATACTAAGTCTGCGGGTCGACTGGTCAACGTCATGCCATCGTGGTGTTGTGGGTCTCCCGTTATGTGGCTACAATGGTCGTTGTCTCTGATACTATTCATGCTGCCAAGGTACATTGTTCCATCAACCTCCATCATGGCTGGCATCCTTGCTGCCCCGCCATCCGGCATGTGGCCGTCACCACTGTGTGTCGTCGTCATCGGCACCAACGCACTGGAAGAAACATCAACGGACCAAAAAACACACTCTAGTGGTCCATTATTCACAATGTTGGAGCCTATGGCCTTTAGTGATCTCTCTATTCATTGTTATGGCCTCCGATGCGCCTTTCCACTATCTTGGAAAATCGGTTTTCAAAGAACGCACAAGAAAACACAAGGTGGTGTGGCTCTATCCATGTTCATGTCATCTCGAGACCTCTGCATTAGAGGTGCATAATCAAAGGGGAGGTTTAGGATTTTAAAACATGAATCTACCCAGCCATTCAAATCCCTGAATTTAACAACCATACCATAAGAACGCAGGATCTGTGGATCAACTTGTTCATGTGTTGATCCACCTTAATTGTTTTAGAACGAAGAACATATAAAAAATCACAATGAAACTATAACCCCTACCATGTTGAATGTTTTCTATCATATAATTTCTTCATCAAGGGTTCAATAGGTTGATGTGATTCATCGCTTCCTGGCCTCGTTCTTCGAGGTACGTCGAAGTCGATGATGTTTCGTTGTTGTTCGTCATTCATCATTGGAGAGGAAACACGCCAGAGGTTCATCTGAGGATTTCCCAAGGTCAAATTTGTAACTCTCCAATGCATTAGATAATTAAAAATGGAACGCATAAAATACTTTCTGTCATGCTATGACGTTGTGTCGTTAAACTGTTTCATTTATGAAACAACGTAATAGTTACACTTCAACTTAACAAGCCATTAAGGTGCTTCCTTTAATACGCCTCGTCATCGCATCATCTCTGAACTACAGAAATTCCATCTACCACTCAATGGTTAATAATATAAATAAAATAACATTTTCTAATTACTTTATTATTTTCTGAAATTTCCAAAAAAAAATACTTTTTCGTCCAACCCTTGCTGGTCGAAGTTAATTCCTTTATAAGAGAATCTCGGCATTCCGAATTTAAAAGTGCTCGATGATTTTTGATCCGAGAACCAGTTCAAATGTTAGAAAAATATTCTCACAAGATTACTTAAGTAAACTTAAAAAATGTTCAAAATTCTACTCTAGGCTCACCGGGTCCTGAAATCACGTGCCTTCAAAGCGTGCGGTCTCGAAATAATTCCATAAAATTTTAAAAAAAATACCCAGAAAGTACATGGAATTTCACTTAACATAATGAAAATTATATAATAAAAACTATATTATTCATTCATATTTACATATATATATATATAATTCATGTGATGTAAAATGAATCACATCGTATCAAGGAGGGGGTAGTCCACACGTACACAAATGACATTATCACTTTTTAAATGTGTGAATGGTTAAAAAATGATATATATTATATTTATAGAATGGATATTAATTCATTAATATAATATATATGTATAATATGTTTAATATGTTTAATTAAAACCATCCATTAAACATTCAATTTATTGTGTGAACGAATCACATCGTTTTGAGGGGGTGGTAATCCACACTTCCACAAATGATGTTACATTTTTTCAAAAAGTGGAAACTGTAAAGATATGCATTGTAAAATAATTAATGAATCTAAAATAAATAATAAATATAATATATATCATATAAAATTAGTTTGTGTATTATAATGGACACCATGAGAAGCGATAAAGGAAAAATGAACAATCATTATTTCGTGAGGCGGTAGTTTTCCGTACACATAAACGATATGTTCGTAATTCATGGAGGTGTGTGAAAATGTAGGTGTAAACCTAATAAAAAATTCCTAGTTTATTGATAATAATTTTTGTTATAAAATCAATAAATAAGATGTATTGGTTGTGTGACGAAAGTAAAATACACTAGAGAGGTTATGGGAAGATGTTACCTCTTACTCAGGTAACTCTTATTGGTTTGCATCAAAGGGATTGCTTGGAATACTTTATCCTCAAAGGGAGTCTTATAGGATTAAGTTAAGGATTTTGAGTTTCTATTTGGGTATATAGTGGTTGACCCAAGGTTCCTTGAGAGGTCAGAAGAAGTGGGAGGAGAGGAGACCTTTTATAGTGGTTGAGTGGCACTCTAGTAATCTTTGGAAATAGGAATTCCATACATGTTTTTCACATTTAATGTGGTTAAAATAATTTACCCAATTATATAAAATGGACTATGGGTTCAAAATATTACCATACAATGGATTTTGGTGAATTTTATTGGTCATTTGGACCCTTAGGATTATGAATTAGTCCCTTATTATGTTTATTTTTACTTCAATCGTTTTAATTGATTTTAACTACATGCAAAAATAATTTTCTTAATACAAAGTTAAAATTATTAGAAATTATAAATTATTCTGATTTAAAATATGGAATTCATTTTTCAAAATTTATATCACAGGAGTGGAATAAATTAATGTAAATTTAATCCCACAGGTTGAATGACAATGCAACTTTTTGATGTACAAAAGTATGAATGTTTGATATATTTTTTAATAAATTTTAAAAATAAATTATTCCAATTACAGAAATAGTATTAATTGATAAAAAATATTATGTAATGAAACATTAAAACTAGTAAAATGTATAATTTTTCCTTATAAATAAATTATATGATAAATTTTTTTTGAACTAAAATTCAGTATTTTTAATTATTCATTAAAAAATTATATATTATGAAAAATATCAAAAAAATCACCATAAACTAATAATTATGTTTCAATTTCAAATATGATGTTTATTTTTAAATATTAAATTAATTAATTTTTCATGATTAATTTTTAAAATGGGTTCCCCATTAATAGGTGGTAAAATTTTATTTTATAATAACATTGGTTTTTTGTGTGAAATTGGGTATGTTCATATCTTATGCCTATCAAACCTAATAGAAGAAAATAAGTAAAATTTATTTGAAAATATAACATATATATTTGATGAAATCCATTCACTAATTTTAAATAATTATCTTTAATAGGATAAAACTACTTTACAGGCATAACAATTGTTATAATCCCTTTTATATCCAATTGGTTCTTATTTTCATTTCTCATTAATTGGTAAAAAATGAATTCATTTTATATGTATATAGATGAAAATTTTCATATGTTTTTTAATAATACTCATAACCAATAACACAATGACTAGGTTATATCATATTATATTAAAAAAAATATTTTAATAATACATAATTATTTGGTGAAATTTGGTCTTGTGTTGAACACAAGCTATCAATGAATTTTTCTCTTACAATGGATGCAAGATAAATTTGTGTTTCATCCATTACAATCTATAGAACATATTATATTTATTAAATATTATAATTTATTAGGTTACCATATTATTTTTACACATGGTGTTCCCTGTAATAAACATTATTGAATAAGAATTGGTAATTTATAATTTTCTTGTGTCACAATATAAAATAATACTTATGCATTCAATGCACAAAACATAATTTTATCCACAATTCGGGTAATTATTTTTTAGTGTAATTACTCATCATCATGAAAAAAAAATTTGACCAAATTTCCTATTTTTTATTGTTATTGTAAAAAATGGAATCCATTTTTTAAAATTCATTTCAGAAAAGGTAAATAATTTAACATCAAAACAAACCAACCACTCATGTAGTAAAATGGGTTTTAAAGAAATACATTTCTTAAGTATAAGATTATCATATATTAACTATTTGAATAGTAATAAAAATTAGATGGACTTAATTTCATCTAGTAAGATATAATATCTATAAATATCCTTTAAAAAATTCATCATTAAAGATTATTTTATACAATTAAAATTTTTAGATGCTATGATTTTTTTAAATAATATGAATTTTTTGAAAAAGATTGTTTAAAAAATGCTTAAAATTTTCCTATAATTGAATATATAGTAATTAATTTTATATTTATTTTTTATAAATTTTCAATTAAAATTAATATTAAACATAATTATAAATAATATAGAGAAGTATTAAATTCTATATTTTCTATTATTTAAAAAATATTTTTTCTATGGGATGTTTTGAAAATTTTATTCTAGGATTATATTTAACAAGTATGTTTAAAATATATAGTGATACAATAAAAATGGAATTTGTGCTATTAAATATTGAAATATTAATTATATTATAGCTTTATTAGAATACAATGGTTACTTGTCGTAACATTGGCTTAACTGTTAAAACAACGAATGCATAATGTTTCCATTCAGACTAACAAATACCCATTCTATATTCATGGATATGGGGAATATAGGATTTTGAGATTACCTCAATAATTTTATGGTATCATTCATATATGATATTCACATATATTTTTAGAGTAATAAAGATTACCAAAATCATTTCAGGAATATATTTATGAATAATATATAGGAGAAACTGTGTGGAAAAGTTCCCTTGTGAAAATTCATTCTACATAAAGGATTATTCATGGGTCATATAATCATATTTTTTGGAATATATATGGAAACTGAAATGATATATTTTAATGAATTATTGAAAATAATAACCACTATATCTAATATTTTTAGCTTCCTTGTATTATCAATATACTATTTATTCTTTGTGAGAAACATCTCATGAGATTGAAATAAACTATCCATATTAACTCAAAATGGAGTGTAGTTTATATAGAATGATAAATGTGAATAAAATTTTAAGGTTCTTTCAATATGTTTGTCCATTCACATGTAATTAGACTAATTTTTAGAGGATAATGGATTATGATATATAGTGACGCATCATATAATGGACTAGGATGCATCTATTTGTATGTTGAAATGATGAATGTTAATTCCCCACATCATTAAAATATTCATGAGAAGAATTACTTAACGTAAAACATGGATCTAAAAGTGGGAACATTTTCATTGATGTTTTGGAGGCTTAATCCATATAGAGAAACTATGAAATATAAACTGATAATAGGAAATTGAAGTATATATTCACACTCAAGAAGTAAAATGTGTTCTAAATGAGATTATTGGGGATCTTAAAGGAATATTAATTCTCAACACATTTCTAACACAAGAAGGGAAACATGGAGTTTCATTCTTTTAGTAGATGAAATAATATTACCTTATCCATGTTAGGGGTCGAAATAATATAAATAATCATGTATTTAGAAAAGGATGGACTTTTAAATCATGATGTAATGAGGGATTTCCTATATTTAATGATTTATTGTTCAACCATCCACCTATGTATTTAATAATGTGGAAAAAATTATTTCAAATAATAGGATAAGTTAAGGAATATTCTGTATATATATATTGAAGATGATTTAATTATAAGATTCCAAAAATAAATATGTGTTCATTTAGTATAAAAATTAATTTATTTATGGGATAATACATATGTCATATCATTCCATGTACATCCTAGAATCACAAATATGTATGGATATATCATATATAACAACCTATGGAACAACCTAAATAGTTAGATTATATACATTATATCATTATTCATGGTATTATAAAAAGATAAGAATGAATGATAAAACACTAAGGGTATGATGAAAATTTTACCTTTACAAATATGAAAATGTGATAATATCACTATAGATTACATTTTAATAATCCCCATGAATTTTAAGATACACAAAGAATTTTGGGATTTGATTGATCTCATTATGATGTTATTAGTTTACATTAATAGATGATAATATTTCTCACTCCATCAATATTTTCTAATATACATAATTGATATTTTAATTCGATTGGGAATTTGATTTTCTGTAGTACTAGAACAAAATATGAGGTTCACCTCTCATTTTTTATATATATTTTTAATTAATTAGATGGATATTTGATAATCAAAACTATATAACATCCTTCTATTGATGCTCAGTTTGGAAGGACCTTTCAAATTTTAGTGGATATACTGAGATCCTATTCAATGAATTTTAGATGAATTTTTTATCAACACTGTCCCATAATAGTGATTTTACATAAAAACAATTTCCATTCCTGATTTAAAATGAAAATCTATTAGTCTATATATAATAAAATTATCATAAATCCAATATTTTTGTTGAAATTAGAGATATAAAACTTTTTTGACTATATTGTTTTATTAAATGTTAATGAATATTCAAACAACTAAGTTTAAAATTAAAACATCACAGTTTCGATGAAAGAGATATGATAATAATCATCAATAAAAATGAGTGTATGATGTAGAATAAAAGTTATTCCTTTATATATCATCATTGAATTGGGATATGAGATTCCAAAAATGGGAATCATGATATCTTTATCTGATGGAACTTTTAAAAAACTCTTTCATGAGATGTTTATACCTGATTTTCATGTAAATTCACTAAACCCCACATATATTCATTGTATGTTTAATGTATCTACTTTTAGAAGGAACAACCTAGAACCTTCACAAATACTTAAATCAATGGTCATAGAGGTAGAAGATGATATTTACTAGGATGGGAGTTCGATAAAAATTCATTGATCGTAGAGAAAAATTAATACCAAATAAGACAACTTAATTGGTTGGTGATGTTTGGAGAAATCTTAATTTTAATGAATCAACATTGGAACCTGATGATTTTAGGGGGCTAGAGTACCATCTTTTATTTTTATTAGGGTAATGGAATGTTTAGTATGAAATTATATTCAATTAGGTATAACTAAACACCCCCATTATTTTACTATGTAAGTTATTTTAAAATGAATACCATATTGAATATCTTGTTTCTCACAAAACACTAATCTAACATGAATAATGATACATTTTATTGAGAAAAAATATTGTAATGGATGGTAAAACATAATACATTATTAGTATAAAATATAAAAACACATTAAAATATAATTGGAGGGACAAATCGAAAAGTAAATAAAATTTTCATGACATAATTCCTTATCCATGTAGTTTTCTATAATGATAATATCATTAATTGAATCTATGAGAAAATTTAAAATGTTGGAAATAAAATAAATAACTTATATAACATTCAATGTGACTAAATATAGTAGTATTCTTTGTAATTATATATATATATATATATGAATTAAATATATTTGTTATATTTAACATTTTGAAATATAACTATTTAATATATGGTCATTGGAAATATGGCCATTAGAATTAAATTATTTAGGTATGCATATATCAAATAGGTTTATTTATTATCTATAAATTTTAATCGTAGTTGGGGTTTGGCTTAGTGGTAAGAACCCCATAATCCTGCATAAAAAATGGGGTTTCAAAACCCTTGGGGCATAGGTACTTTAACAGACTGTAGCCAACTATAGCAGTTGTGGTACTATAGCAGTGGCGGGCAATGTAGTAGTGGCATGTCACTGTAGTAGCGGCAAGGGTATTGTAGTAGTGGCGGGCACTATGTGATAATGTAGCAGAAAATACTGTAGTAGTACTATTCATAGAATGGGCCTTGGGCCAAAAATTTGGGCCTACGGGCCATGTACTGGGATAAATGACCACTGAGCCTTCATGCTATGTAATGGGTATCCCTCTAGCCAGTTTAAAGAGGTCTTTACATTTCTTTAATAATAAATGAGGCTTTAGACCCAACCTTTTAAAAAATCTATAAATTTTAATAATTAATTTTAAAAAACATAATCCAATAATATTAAAAATGGAATAACAACATAATAATTAATTGAAATATTATGTATATACATATATATTGTAAACCATACTTATTTTTTATTGTTATTATTATTCTAAAATGATGATTTTATGTATTTATGTTTTCTTAAACAGAATATTCCAAATTTGAGTATAAAAAAACATTAGGAAGATGAAACATAAATTTTAATAGGATGTCAATAATGTTATTTAATGAATAACTATAAATTTTTAATAAACTAAAATATTATGAATTTTTTATTTTTTTTCTTAATAAAAATAATTTATTATATTTAATTGATAAATAAGATTTTATTTTTCAATGTAAAAAAATACTATAACACATAATTTTTAATTAATATCAATAATATTAATAATATATAGTTTCTATAAAGTAATTATTTCAATAAATAATGTTATTATATATATATATCATATTAATTTATATTTAATAATTTTAATTTATAAAAATTTAATTAGGTTAAAATGAATACATATAATTTATCTAATCATTTATACTTTAAAATAGGTCAATCACTTTTTTATACATAAATACAGGGAAATAGTTATAATAGAAATGGTAAAATATAATGAGAAAATAGTAAATCTTTGTGGTAAATAATCACAATATCATGAATAATTATCTCTTATTTGTCTACAATGTGAGATGCATAACCCATCTCTGTTATTTCATAATTTTTAACTTTTTACCTTTTAAAATGACATCCCTATACATTAAGGAATTAATTTTTATACGGATGCCACTCTAAACTAAAAAATAAATAAAACTCTCTAATAACCTAGTAAAACTACTAAAAACCTTTTTTCACTGTAATCCCAATAGATTTATTCTCTACCAAATCCTTTTTTTCATTTAGTAGATTCTGGTTCCACGAAGTAATCCTAAATTCATATTTCTGAATGAACCCATGTTTAAAAACACATAATTCATTATACATGTATGTTATTCTTAAAAAAAATTCAATTATATTATTATATCCACTATTAAAAAATATAATTTTACCTTTTAATGATTTTATATTGACATTATTATTCTTTTATTAAATTTATATTTCTATTATATAACTCTATATTCTTGACTAGTCATTAATATTACATTTGATGTATGGGTTTGTTCTATAAGAAATATAAATGAAATATAATAGAATCGCAATTTTCAAAATGAATACATTTCAAAACATTAATATTCCAAATATATAATATTAATGAGAAATATATTTAATGACTGTGGTCCTATATGCATGAATTAAAAGTGAATGATCATCATAATGTAACTCAAGATTATCAGTAAATTACTCTTATCATGTTCATCCTATATTAAATTATAATGAACCAAAAATATACTTTTATGAATATAAAAATTAATCTATATAAATCATATATTAAATTAATTACACTACCATGCCTAATCTAGAAATATTAGAGTCAATATCATAGAACGAGGACCGATATTTCCATTATGAAACATGTACAAAATAATAAATATTATTAGTATCTGGTGAAAAAAATAAAAAATAACTAACTAATATATTTTAAAACAGTGATTGTAATAGAATTAAATATAAGATAATATATATTAATATTGTTATAAAATAAGTGATTAAGACGAATATTGTTACTATAAAGGAGTCGTAACCACTGTCATGGATGTTAAGAGTGATGGATTGGGTTTTAATTCCAACCACTCTATGAAATCAACATTATCTAGGTTTAAATTCTTATTTAGATATTTTTTGTTCATAATGCCTAAAAAACTAGAGATCCATATGATACTACATATGACACTAACGATGATTCTAGTTATAAATGTAATATTTTTTAACAGTTTGAATATAATTATTATGTTTTATAGGATATTATTGTTTCAATTGAATAATCATACAAGAAATAAAATAAGGAACATAATAAATTTTATTTAGGATACGAAGAATGTGTATTTTTAGTTTTTTATGATTCTTGATGAAACATAGAAGAATGAGAATATCCCTTCCATCATTAATGATTCTTTTTATAATTATTATGAAGTTTCACACCATAAAATTAATAATCTAAAATATACGATCATTATTATGTAGAAGAATCAGTCATCCTCTGTTTGAGGAAGTTAATTTTATAATCAGATGTTGTGTATAAACTTGATGAGAAAAATGAATGGAAAAGATTATAATGGGAAACTACCTAATATTCAAAGATAATTTTATGGAAGATAAACTAGAATAAATTTCTTCAATAAATTATATTAAATTTGGATCATTATGTTAATATATAAAAAATTGTTCATTGTTATTTTTTGAATTACTTTCTTATAAGAACAACATTTTTTTATAAATCAACTTTCAATAATAAAATTTCAAACAATTCTAAAGAATGGATTCCTAGAGATTATAATTAAAACTTGATCGGATCAAAAAAAAATTAATATACCCATGTAACATGTTTCATATAGATTTCATGCATTTCCATTTCATTTTAGTATAAGGTATATTGGCATGAGCTATATTTTTTATTTTTTACCCCTATAATCATGTTCTTATTGTCTATTGTTTTTTAATGAAATGTGTTATAATTTTTTGGTTTCATTTTAAGTTATTGAAAATAATTTTTTAATACATTGAATATATTAACCTATTTTATCATGTATATTTATATATTAAGATTTTATATTGGAATATTTTGGCATTTATTTTTGTTCATTGGATTCGTCGTGCATTTATATCAATTTCTATACATGGGGTAGAAGGTTTGGATTAATTTGTTATATTTGTTATTTTATTTCTTCATTAGTTAGTTTCTATTTTCTAGGAATGTATTTTGGAAGAGTTATTGTTCATCAGTTCATATATCTATTGTGTTTGTTGTGATTAATATTGTATACTATTATAAAAATACTATCTATTTTTTGTATTATTTTTTTATATTATGGGGAAGATGTGTGGTTTTTTTGGAGATTTTTTATTATAGGTTTTACTGCACTTTATATTTTTAATCTTTAGATAAAGGGGGATTATTTTACATGCTTTCATGGTTCATTTTTTAATTATTAAAAATGGGAGTGGTGTTGAGTGGATCATTGAAAAGTTTTTTATTTTCATTTTGATAATTATTTATCCATTTGTTAAAATTTTCCATTCATATTTTATTTTGTATTTATTGTTTAGTGTAATTTTTTCACTCATTCATTATGTTATAATATTCCGATTTACATGGATCTTATCTTCCTATATTTAGTCAAATATTTCAAAGAATAACTATTATTTTTTGTGTTTTTACTTTCATGTATTGAGATATTACTTTTATATATTCAAGTAGAACATAAGACTGAATTTTACATATTTCAATTTTAAAACATGTAATTAAATTTTCATTTATTTTACCCTATGTATCCATTACATATATTTCACGTAATCTTTTTCATTTTTATTCAATATTATGTATGAAATGTTTATAATTTTTAAAATGTGTTTGAGTTTTACATATTTATAGTTTAATTTTTTAAAAATATATTGATCTTTATTATTTAATGTTCTCTAATTTTGGCACATTTTTTATGAATTTTAGGAATATTATTTTATTCATGAATAAATTAGATAATTTAATTTTGTTTATCTAATTATATGATCTAACATTTTACATTACAATATAAAGATATCTCTGTCAATATTTTTAAAATGTTGTTATTTTATTTTTATAAAAATATATTATCTTATATATAAAGTATATAATATAGATATTTGTTTTCTAAAGGATAGACGTAACGAAATGAATTCACACCAAGGTTATTGGTATTTTGATGCACTTTTAATCTAGTAATTTGATATATTGATCCACTACAAATATTTTTGATTAAATATTTTATTCTATCCATTACAATTTTTTTAAGCTAATGAATTTGTGAAACATGTTATCAAAAATTTTAATTTTAGAATAAATTAGTTATAGCACATAAATTTTTCTTATTATTACATTATGGTAGACATTACATTAAATATGATTTAATTAAGTAATATTATGTGTGGATTTTTATATAAATCATATAATACAATGTATCATTGGGACTCTATGTTGAATAAAATGTATTGTTTTAGGTAAAAATCCCTCCCAGTGGTGCTTTTCAGTTTATTGTTTTTGTTGAAAAGGTTTGAGTTTGTTTACGATGTATGGTTATCAATGGAGGTGTTAAGTGTGAGATAAAATTTCTGATACCATTGAGCTCAAAATTTTTAATGTCATGGAGAGTGATTGTCTGATCTTTTAGAGTGTGGCTATATGATATCTCAGTGCATAAATGTATGAACTAATTTTTAAAATCATTAATGTCTAGTCAAATAAACTTGGAATTTCAAAACTAATCTCTCTAAAAAGTCACATGAATAACCTCAATATTTTTAGAAGATGTATCATAGAAATCAGGTAAATACCTATAAATACATCACATGATTTTTAGAATATGTCTTTACATGATCTTTTAATCTTCTTAAAAAATCAAATTATTTTTTAGGATATTTAATTATGACCCTAAAAAGATGCAGAAGATATTTCAAGATTGTTATTAGACCTCATGGACAGATCATGAAAATTCCATGATGTCAAATAAGATATAAATGACAGATATATCATTCATTCATTCAAAATATCATGATCACATGATTTCCTTTTCATCACATAATATAATTTCATGAAGAGAAAGAACACATTGTCATTAAAATTTCATGGTATTCAATTGATCACGTGATGGGATCTTATGAAATAATCAATGAAAATGATGTTTTTCATGAAATAAACTTGTGAAATGTGGTAGAAGATCATGTGAATAAATTACAAGATGAAAAAAGTTGTTATTTGAATCGATCATTTGAGACACTTGATGATGATTTCTATGGTGGTGGAATGGATGTATGACCCTGATTTTTAGAGTTAATGTCGTTTATTAATGACTATAAATATCACCTAACTATCCATAAGATATTAATATGTTTTTTGATGTATAATATTTTAGGGAAAAGTACTTTTCATATTGTAAACAATGTGTTGTGATATATCCTTATGATCCACCTAATTAGTTGAATGTCTTGTAAACGGATATCATTAATGTTTATTGTGAAGAAAAGTATTCCCTGGGTGTTTCAGCGCATATGCAGACCTATTGAAATCTCACAATGCATGTGAACTGAATAAGGTCTCATGATCTGCATGGTTTGATCTATGTATCATGATCCACACATCTGAAAATCGTCTCATGTTCAATGTAAAATGAACATGTACATGTCAAAAAAATAATGTGAATAGGTTTTGTGAATTTACCACTTTAATATTTCTCATTAAGGAGTCCCATAGAGATGTCTCGTGAAGGAGACTCTCAGAGAGATCTCATGATTAGTTTCATGGTGGATTAATGTGATTCATGTGATCTGATTGGGTTTTATTCCAGACTCTTGCATAGGTGTATCACAACATGATATTGTGTAGGGGTTGCATTCTATGATCTAATGAAAGTGTTGTGCACTAGGATATCACAAATGGGTTTATGCACCATGTTCTTATGAAAATGGATACATTAAAGGGACTCACATAAAGGTAACACAATAGGGTCTTACACAAGTAGGTATGCACCTATGTTAATCTATGTTAAATATTATAGTTATATCCAAATTCAAAAGATGAAGAAAATAGTTAATCTGCAGCCTTAAAAAATAATTGAAGATTGTGTTCAATAAAAATTAAATCCATGTTAATTATTGAGAATATTTAAATCTCTTGAATATTACTTGAGGTGATGTTCACATAAAGGATTTGAAAGGACATGTTTAGTTTAATATAAACTATCATAAATTCTGGGAAACACTCTGTGATAGAAGATATTTTTATTTAGAATGTATTAATATTGTTTTTACTTATAATTCAGTGATCATAAGTATGAATTATGAGGGAAGTGATCCTAGGGAAATAGTGCATCTACCCTAATAATTATAAGGGTAGTTATCCTAGTAATTTGTGACATATCTTACACCAATATTAATGTGATTTAGTGGATTTGATACACTACCAAATTTCATTTATATTATCCTTGGTCATAACCTAGTGATATTGAACAAATAAAAAATTCCTATTTCCATATGCTTGATACGTATCAATATATTCCATTAATCATTATCTGGTAAATTTGGTAAGTATATAATCAACTTATATTTTTTCCCAAAAATGATTTGACCCCTATAATAATGAGGTCAGGATCTAGTGTGGCAAGAGGGAATTTTTTCAGAACATCAATACCCTCATCCCCCACCCACTTAGGGTATCCAGTCCCATGTTGTGGCTAAAAATAGGTATATCATAGGAATCAGAGGAAAGAAAAAATGATAGGGAAGATGATGGAAGGGTTGATCTATATGATAAATTATAAGCTACTCATAAGAAGATAGTTGTTTGGACATCCAAGACCAATAAATAAAATAGAGTGGTTTAGGATACCAAAATCTATACTCTTTGGAATGAAGAAGAGAAGTATATGTTAAATGGAACTAAAAATGTTATGTCTTTATTGATTAAGAACTTTGATAATTTCATTGAGTAGTTTCTCAATGTTGAAGAACCAAAAATGTTTATCAATGGATTTAAAAACCAATATTCAGACCAAAAAAATATAAAATGACATGAAGAGGAATTTTTAATCCTTAAAATTAAAATTAAAATATCAAGATATACTATTTTCTCAAGGTATGAAGTTAGGATGAAAATCACATAGGTGAGACAAAAGAAGGAATATCAGTATAGATTTTAGTAGAAAAAGAATCATTTATACCAAAATGACAGGACTAGTTTAAGGATTAATTGAAAATAGAATGACGTAATGAATTATGTTAGACACCAAGAATTATGTACGAGGTAGAAAATTGAATTGTGTACAAATAAAAATTAGAATATTCAGAAAATATATGGAACATATGGTCCTAAATTAATCATTTGCTGGAAATAACCTCATATTTGCTGTTCTTTCTATTGAAATATATTAAATTTAGAAAATTTATTTTCTCTATCTATAATATATCCAAGAGAAAAATAGTAAAAACAGTCTCCAAATAGATTTAAATATTAGAAAAATTATTTTTATGGTCACAGATTTTGGGGTGGAGGTTTGAGAAACATGGATACATATTTCATGTAAAAAACATAGGAATGTGTTGAAGCATATCCAATGTGGTAAAAAAACATCTCAAAGAATCTTCCAATGAGATGAAAATTGAAAAGTTACTTAAATAACCAAAATATAGTTTTGGTCAAACATACTATATGGAATATCAATAATATTAGTTCACAACATGTATATTGTAAATGATGTGGATCCAAAAGAAAAGATATGTGGGATTGCCTCCACTACATCATCGAATACACATGGGTGTTGATCATATTAAATTACTTTATCCTAAAATACACTGATATATTAAGGTGTTGTATAGTGAAATTACTGGGATGAACCCATAGATACATCTTTCATGCAAGTAACCTAGTGGTAAGAACCCTTTTTTGGTGAATTCCTCATGTTCACCATTTTGATTGGGTTTTATAAGACTATATAACTTTGGATTAATTAAAATTTAATGAAAGTGGTTGTGGTTAATTTAAGTGTATCAAAAAATATATAATCCTAAATATATCTTAGGAAAGACCTATAGAATGGAATATAATGTGGTACAAAAGTCACCAATTTATCTTGGTCCAACCAATTGGATCTACCTAAGAAGTAAACTACTCCATGGTCTAGATATAATTGACATTATAAGTTTAATAATCATGGATTATAAGTATTAATAATCACATGCTCTTGTTCTTAGGAAAATAAACTTTATTTAGGTCAAGGATCCTTTTAGACGCACCTCAAATAGTTTGGGTTATTGAAAAAAATGAGATTGACAGTTATTTTTACCCAAATTACATTCCATAAATTCACCATGTTTTGATTAAAGTATTCATTAGGTTCAATACACACATACTCTCAACCCTTGACCATATATTGATTATCCACTCATTCTATAATTGAAAACAAAATTATGGATACAATTTTCAACATTATTACTTTAAAATTAGATAACATAAATCAATGAGATACAAAATTGAAATCATGAAATATGAATTAAATACTGACTTGAATGAATAAACAATGAAAAAAGGTGTATAAATTGAGGATTAATGACAATTTTTATTGGATTCAGACAGTAGAACATCAAACATGCAATGAAAAAGTCTCATAATAGAAAGAGTTAACAATGGAATTCTTAAAACAATAAAAGAACACAGAAGAAACATAAGTTCATGAAAATAAAAAAATAAGGGAAACAAAAGGAAGAAAAAAATTTATAAATCGTAACTACTTCTTTGTGTCACGGTTTTAAAAAATATATACACCCATAATAGTACACATCGTTTTAATGGTTCAGGTTTTATAACTATGTTATTTGGATTCTACATGGAGACTTTTATAGTGTGTTCTATTCATTAATGTAGTATACTTGAGATCCATTTTAATTTATGAACATATAGGATCTAGTGGATTTCACAGAATGAATGATTTGTGATAAATTGGTTTTTAACTTTTCATGTCATCTTTTAGGTTCACTCCATATATCTCGACATATTTGGACATATAATCATTTAGGACATATAATGAGTATTGACAATGTGTACTTGCTTCAAGCCTTGAGCTTTGGATTCTTCGTATGGAATTGAGATGTATGGATTTATTTTTTAGGTGTAAAAATCATTTAGTTCACATTTACAACCTATAGTGATGAATTTTTTTTTTCTGGAATCTAATATATTGAGTCATGAGTTCACAATTTCTATAAAAAACATGTAAAAACCTAGAATAATATCAAATAAATGAATAAATACATTAAAAAACTATCCAATAGTTGTATATGAATTTGGATTATCAAATTCTACCTCACATGATCAATCTACTATCCTTAATAAAATAGAATCTCAGCAAGGATTCCAATTGGAAAAAAAATTAAATAGGAAACAAGCACAACAACTAGGAAAATACAAATAATTGTATGTGGTAAAACCATGCTCTCCCGAATTTTTCATGCATTGAAAATAAATCATTCCTCATAGTCTAGTTCATTAATAATATTATTTATTATTTTAATCCATATTTCAAATATGTTCCTCAAAATCTATACCAATTTTTTAATTTACCTCATGATAGATATTTTCTCATCATTCAAGGTAAAAAAACTATAGTTATGGTTATACCTTGAGTACATGCTCCTAATCATTAGATATAAATTGTTCTAAAATCCCCAATTAGTAAATGAAAATAAAAAAATAAATCATTAGGGTCTCAACAATAAGGTTAATATGACACTAATGTTGAGGGAATGAGAGATGATAATGGAAATAATGATAAAAAATGGGAGTAATATTTAAGGAATAATGCATGATAATCATAAATAGTGAAATCAAATTACTCCACCTTGAAAAAACGTGTCCATGCACTAAAGAGCTCAAAGTGGGTCTATCAAGATATCATTAATATATAAAGAATGTTCCCTATACCTTTATCTTCTTCGTTTATTTTTAGAAAAAAATGTCTAGTCACAATCTCAAATTGATCATCAACCTACATGTGGGGAATCATAAGATTCATCTACCTGGTAATCATTATTTTTTACCATCCTAATACAGAACTACATTTTTATTTATTTTTTAAAAGGAACAAGATATGACTAGAAAATTACCAAAATAACCATGAACTATATCAAATCAATCTTTTGAAAATTCATCTATACATATCCTCAGTATCAAAATCATATGTATAGAAGAGATTAAAAATAACCTACACTTATTCAAATTAGAGTTTGGAATAGTACCTAGAGTAGTGTAGAGAGGGATAATAGGCTTGAAATAGATACATACTAACAAGGTTATTCATGGATAATATGGGCTGAAGAAGGGAATATGTATAACAGGGTATCAGAAAGATAGGATACAAATTTATTTTCCTAATAATTTTAATAATGCATTTTTTCAATAATAGCCTAAATAAAATATCACAGAAATTTTTAATAGTTTTAAATGTCCCAAGAATCACATAATAAATATTCTCAAAAAATAATTTGACAATGATGTTATAAAATTATAATTATAATGAGAGTATAAAAATAGTAGGAAATTACTCCTGGAATAATATCTAGTAATAAGTAAATCAAAATAAAATTTAAGAATATATTATTAAATTTTACTTACTCAACTCAAAAATCAACATAAAATTTTAAACATGATAAAAATGGATTTCAAAAATCACCAATAAAAGATTTTATTTTATTAAATGATTGTAATGAGAATTCATTTCTAAACCGATATTTTAATGAAAAATGTCTCCTATACTAGTGACACAAGAAATATTTTAACTATATCGATAATAAAACTCAATATTGACTCTCCCATGCTCAAAATTAAGTAGTGTTCCCATTATTCTATAATGTGTCATTGGAGAGAGAAAAATTATATCATAGATGAAAGTGATATATGAATTTATGAAATTAAAATATGGAATTTATAGCTCCCTATAGTGAAAGTGAGTTTGTGAGGATACTTCTCAAATGGTTATAGAAAATTGTGCTACATTCAATAAATGTATAATGAAAAAAACAACTTCACTAGAAAAATCATTAGTTTATAGTTATTAACCAATATGTAAGAACAAATATAGCTGGGTAACACAATCAATTATGATACAAAACATCTCTAAAAGATTCATGAATAGACAACATAGAAGTTTGGGATGATAAAAACACCAAATATGCTAGTAGAGGGATAAAATATCCTAAGAACGCACCTGAAATAAATGAATCCAAAAAATGGGTTTCCCCAAATATGTTACTAACAATGAATTAATCATATAGACTGATAGATAGAAGATTGTGTCAAATTTTTAGTCAACTCATAGGTTCTCAAACTCTTACTGGACTGAATTGTTGTATTATTGAGAACATGGTGTCACTTAGAATGATTAAGCACCTAAAAAATGGGTCACTCAATCTGCTAATGTGTAAATAATAGATTCTATTAAAATAATAGAAAAGTCACATACTGAGTATCAATATGGATCTAGATATCCTCAGGATGTATCTGTATGTTAGATAGATGATGACTCATGTCATAGGGGAGTCTAGATTGTGTCCTAATAGTATCATTAGTATCCATAAAGAAAGTTGTAGAGTGAGTCATGGCTAATATGAATGCATCAATGAAAACTAATATAAATTACTCAAGTAAGGATATCGAAACTACATCACATCCATATATATGATATATGATACATCAATTTAAATGGAATAATTGGATACCGAAAAAATCATACACCCAAAAATAGTAGAGTAGGGTAGGATTTCAGGATCATAACTAAACATTATACATAGAGTCTCCACTTCCCACTTCATAAGTCCCCTCACACACAAAACTTCTTTAGAACTAACCTAATAGATAGATAGTAGGTATGGTGTTGGGGGATATATTATTGAACTCAAATATATGTTTTATTATGCTTCCAATATGTTTGGTTGAGAAAGGAGGGGTGTGGATCAGATCCATAGTAAGTCCACAAATCTAGCAGTTGGATCTATTAGGGGAATCGTAGTGTTATTCCCTTGCTATGTCAGGCTAGCTTCATTGGGAATTCCAGATGAGTTATAGGGTCTTTGATATTGGGATGTAGGTTGGGGTTGTTTGGGGTTGGCTGAGAATATGATGGGGATGGTGGTGGGGGAGGGTGGTGAAGTGATATCATTCATTCAATGGAATGTAAAAACTATAGAATAATAGCCTTTGTATTCTATATAATGGAATAGATATTCAACTAGGTGTTAGTGGGAATTGGTGTGGTATGAGAAGATATAGTATGTGGTAGTTTTGTGGTAGTTGAAGAAGGGGGATGTGAAATACAAGTACTTGGTTTTGGTGATGGGGTTTGGGTATAGGTAGTGGAGGCTTAAGTACATACTATAGAGTTAGGGGATGGGTTTGTATGTGTGGTTGCTTTTCCAAAATCATCTAGATAATGCCACACCTGTAGATAGCACCCCTGAATCTTATGTAATATCCCCATCTTGTGGTTCATGATGATATTGTTTGGATCATTATTAGTTAGTGATGTATAAGGCCGAGTGGTATTGAAGTTGTTGAGGTTTCAAGATAGATGCATAATAATGCATACCCACATCTACATACTTCAGGTCCTCCAGAGCTATGCCTAAAAATACACATTATACTAGCAAGAAATATTGATAGATAGTCCTCTACTGATTTAGTAAGGATTATTATCTCAATCTAGCTATCTCTCCCATGTACATCTCCCCCGGCCATCTGGGAATGCCATAGATCCTGATACATAATCTAGAAGGTGGAACCCCATAACTAGGTTCTCTTCATCATATGATGATCATGCTAACTATAGAAATATCTTGTGATAAACTAAAAATTACTTATCGAATACTCTTTTTTGGAGGTTAAATTGAATGTTCATAAAAATAGGGGAGGGGGGAATGTTGGTTGAGTAGATTCCAACTCCAACACCCATGTTTCTATGGGTGATCTCCCAAGGCCCACCTTAGTTCTCGAAGTTGACTTTGATGATGTATAGATTTAATGTGTATTAGACCTCAATAAATGGATCTTAGGGGGATTCCTCAGACCCATGCATGATGGTTGAGAGGTTCATCCAGCCAATGATATAGAGGAAATCCTCATGAACCTGGATCTTTAATAGAAAATTGAGGTTCAAGGTATTTTTGGTCCTCATCGGATTATCTTCTAGATAGAATATCCTATTATGATTCTTGATTACTTGGTAACACTGGATTAGGTGTATGTGATGGTGTTGATTTGTTCCCTATGACTCACTATACATAGAATGGGGGTCTATAGATGTTTATAGGGTGGTTAAAGTGGATCATAAAGGGGTCCAATATGTGGGTGGAGAAGTTAGTGAAAACTCTTGATCCTTTTACTGTAGAAGATTGTTTCTCATGTTGCATGTTTGGTGAATTCCATGACGAATAGAGTAAATAGAATGATAGATGAAAGGGAAGGGTGATATGTTTGTGGAGGAAATGATGAGAGGTGGTTGGTTGGCATATGAAATAAGTTGGTAGGTGGGAAGTTGAGGGTTAGGAATTACACTAGAGAGTGGAGGCTGAGGGTTAGGGGTAGTTATTTTAACCTTGGGTCTATAGGTTTCAAATTTGATCCATGGATTTCTAGACCTGAATTTACTATAAAAAGTGAAAAACTATGTATTTTTTATTTTTTGGGCCATGAAGTTTCAATGTAATTTTAATGAAATAGAATTGTGTTTTTCAAAAAAAAAATTTGAAATTTAACATTTTAATTTTATATGTTTTCTAAAAACAACTCTAAAATACATGTAGAGTTATAAAAAATCCATAATTTAAATAAAAAATAATAATAATGTATCATTTTTTTCCATCCGAACTACTCTGTGTTTATTATCTTGAGCTGGATATTCTTCCCTTCGAAAGATTATAAATGTAAGGATACACACCTGGTGTAACAATTATTGAAAAATTTGACCATAAATTGTGGAATGGAATTACCCATAGAATTTTTAGTGTAATTCTATTTCTTTAGACAATTGCATCCATCTTTAATAGGAGTTAGTTTCTTTTTTCTATAATTACATGTCATATATTGATATTTTTTCATCAAAATTTGGGAAAAAGAAATCAGCAAGAAAGATAAAAATACCAACCATGACTCAGACATTCTTAATAAGTTCTCAAGGGCTCTTTACGGATAGGTGAACATGATAAAGTCCTAATTTTATTGGTTTTAATTATCTAAGGGTCATAATTTTTAAAACAACTATATCAATGAGGTTGACTCATGCACTGAGGTCCCACAAGGATCCATCAGAACTTAATGTTATTATGGTGCACAGAATTGAGAAACTTTCAAAGTCTCACATTTTTTAGGATCTTTCATTGAAAAAGTATGGATAAATATTTATTTAGTGACATGAATCTTATGTCTTGAATTTTGTTTGGGCCTTTAATAATGTATTCAAAAAATCTTTAATAATATTATATTAGAGAAATTTATTCTGAAAATTGAATTTTGATGTGATGTTTATTAAACATATCTAGATATTTTCTATAATTAACCACACATATAGCTTGTATAATACTCTCTAGAAATGGTATAGGAGTCATTTAAGGTGATAGTTCCACCTAGAGACTATTCTTTTTAGGCTTCTCATTAACTAAACCTTTTTCAGTTTATTCTACCCCTTAATTTTTCTTCCAACTAGATTTATCATATTATTTTAACTTCCTTTAATCACACAAACATGGCTACTAAAATTTGAACATTTCCCACTCTGAATAACTATAGCCATAGAATCCTCTCTTAGATGAGCCTATTTATTTACCAGAAATGTACCCTAGAATCAATCTAATGGGGTCTTTCAAATCCCCCCTGATTATCATGTTTTCACATGGAAACCCTTTACTTCTAAATTTCAATTTAAGGGATTTCATCCTCTAATCTTATTTCTACATTATGGAGGTGATCCATAATTCAAGATTGGATTGAAGAGTTTCTGATTTTTGTGGTAGTCTTAGAAGGTATTTCTTGAATTTCTACTATTGAAGAGTTAGAAAATTCTAAACTCTAGGGGGAAAAGGTTGTTCATATTACTATTTAGGATGAGGATTTGGACATTGATGTGGGTAACTGGGTGGTAACTCTCCACTCCCTTTCTAATAATAACTTTTTTTGGCTATTGTGGCAATTGGATCATTATATTCAGGTAGTATTATTTTTCGTACTATTGGGGTTTTCTTTAATAATTCCTTTTTTTATTTTAAATAACATAATTAAACTCTTATCTTTGACTCCATTCAATATTTTCCATATAGTGTTGATATTGTTGTTGTCCTCCAGAAATCTCAAAATAGTATTTCTAAAAAATAGGGATACGATTTGGAGATGGTGGGGAAGATATATAAAAAGTATCTATATTTTTTTCATGGCATCAACAAGTGCACCTGTATGAGTATTCTCATACACAAAATGGCTACTACATCGGGGTGGTCCAGCATCACCTTTCAACATAATAGAATTATGTGAAATTTCATCTAACAAAGATCTTCTGATTTCTATTGTCTTTAAAATGACCCCTTCATCAGTGGAGTCATCCAATTTAGTGCATGAATATGGTTGGACTCAATGATAGTAAATTTGAAATTATAGACACAAATAGTGTATGTGATGTTTGAATATCATATTTTTTTAATTAAAATCATAAAATACTTCAATGTTTGATTCCTGATCCTCCTAATAGAAATTTATATTCTCATATTTAAGATTTAAGAATTAGTTTTGTACAAAATATTTATCAAACAATTTCATATCGATGTCATCCCATATTATAATGGACTCAGGATATTTAATCTTTAGACAATACTTTGCTTAGTCATCCATGGAGAATGGAAATACATTCATTTTGATGGTTTTTTATGACATGACTTTCATGAGAAAGTTGCAGAAAACTTGAGGAAATTTGAAATATTTTCATAGGGATATTCTCATTGAAGTCCACTAAACTACCCAATGTTCTTTATCATATGAATAAGTTTAGTTTTAATCTTTACGGAGTGAACCAAAATAGGCGGGCACACAATGATGGGTGCAGTACCATTGATTGGTGGAAATCCATAATATATGAAGGTGTGCTCCTATAGTGCTAGTCCACGAGCCTGATGTTTAGGTGATGCGTATTTAGCATTAATTTGGAATAAATATGCAATATATTTTCACTTAATAATTAATGATCATTAGAATATAAAAATTAATCTCTCAAATTCAAGATCAAAAGAAATAAATTATTGAGATTCCACACTCCAAGAAGGAGTCAGGGGACACTAGTGACTGCACTATGATGGGATAAAGTGACACAAATTCTAGTTTGTGCGTGAAAATCTTGTAAAAAGCAACGAGGAAACAAAAAAAATAAAATGGAGTTATTTGATCTATGGTTTTTACCCTACGTCACTATTCCTAAGAATAAATATCCCTGTTAAAATTGAAAAATTTTACTAGATCAAATGGATTCATGGATTACACATAGTCATTGACCAAATTAAATTTATATTTTAAAAAATAAATTTATCTAATAAGGTGTAGTTAGGTGGTATTTTGTAGTTGAACACACAAAGAAAACTTACAACCTAGAAACCAGTGGAAAATTCATTTTGGAGAGTATTCCTCTGAATCATTATTTCGTTTGAGTTTTCAAAAAATAAGTAGATCAGGATAAATTCATATTTTAATGAAAGGAGCACTATCAATTTTAGTGTATCAAAAAAATATAATCCTAAATATAGCATGGGGTTGACATGTGGTATAGTTGGAAAAGAGGTGAAAAAGTCACCAATTGATTTTGGCACAACCAAATAGATCCACCACTGATGAAAACTACTACTTGTACTATATATATTTGAAAACGCCTTTCAAGAATATTTTATTCTAGGTAGAAATAATTATAGACTATTAGTATTATCCCACCCAACTTCAATTATGTTAAAGATCCTATCAGATTCGCCTATAATGATCTGGTTAGATTCAAAATAAATGGGTTTGAAAAATATATTAAACTAATTACTATCCATAAGATGACTATGATTTTATTCATAAATTCATTATATTAAATCCATCCCTACTCTCGACCCGAACCCTAATAGGATGAACCATAGTTGATGGAATTTAATAGACATATGAAAAAATTGCATAATTCTTAATAATATCAATAAAAAACAAAATTAAAATAAATCTACAGTTAAAATCAAAAAATATAAATTAAATAATGAATTGAAAAAAAATAAAAGGTGAATAATTTTAGGGAAGTTTACACTGAAAAAAAACTTATATTAGATTTATATGTAGGAAAATCAAATAAGAAACAAACAAGTCTCATTATAGAATGTGGTAAGAATGAAATGCTCAAAACTCTGAAAGGAAATCATTATAAAAAATGGGTATTAAAATATAAAAATAATAAAGAAGAAATAGAGGAAAAAATCTCAGAATCTAGTCTCCTTTTACAAATTAGTATCATTATAAATATATAGACCTCACTTATTATACAATGTGTAAAGGTTTAACATCATATAACTCTTATAAGTGCCTTCTTCATGGAGAATTTCATAGAATGTATTGTTCTTTAATTCCATTTAAATCATATTTTCATTTGTCTCCAAGTTTTTTGGATCTTTTATATTTCATTACAAGAATGTTCTAGGGAAATTAGGTTTCATACATTCCATATAATGTATTGGTTTGACACTATCTATCTCATCAGATATAGGTTTTGATGCTGTTATAATGTGTAATCAAGATTTAGGATTTGTATTGGCATTACACCTTGTATTTGGGATTCATGGATTGTACATCAATAGGATAGTTGTATATTAAATGATTACATGTCTTGAATTTAAGAATCATGAGTAATAATGGTTTTTTTTCCAAAATCTCCTTAATTAATTCATGTGTTCTTAATTCCTGTAAAATGACATAAAAAAAAACTGCAATTTCATATTAATCCCAATTAAACAATAATTTAATATATCCAAAAGATATATATTAATACTAATTGTTATATGAGATGAATTTAGTTATAAATATTTCCTTTATATCATCAAATTCTTTTGGTGAATGGGTCCTTAATAGTAGATTCATATCTTGTATGATAGGATATAGGGATCTTATTATAGGTATAAAATATAAAAATGATAGGTTTTATTTTTTCTTTGACAATTTTATCATTTATTTGAAATTGTTGTTTCATTTTTCTATGATATCTGTGTTCCATGCAATAGTTTAGAATTTCAATGAATAATAAAAATCATAGTGGAATTCCTCTTTGAGGGAGTGCCCATAGAAAGAGTTTTTTATGTATAAGGAAAAAAATGTACTAACAACTGTTGGGATGAATCAAACCCCAAATACATTCATTTATTCAATGATATTGTAGGAATTAGTGAAGAACCCAATATTCCATATTATTATGGAAATACTAATGATTATCATATTCCAGAAATTTTAAAAGTGGATGTTTTCCACATAAAAAATGGAAATTGATAAGAAATTTAAAGAAGATAATAATTTTAAAGGTATCTAGATCCATTTTCAAGAAATTGATATAAACATTTAAAAAGGTTCAAATAAAATATGTGTTGATGTGGTCATTGATCCAATAGAAAAAAATGAGTCCCGAGATGAATAACTAAAAAAAATAGAAGACAATGGAAATAAAAAGAATAAAAACACATGCAAAATTCTGAATTAGTAATCCATAAATGATGACCATTACACCTGTCAAAATAGGTACATAATAATAAAAGGCTATATTAAAAGATATGTTATTTAAATAATTTATTTCTCTGATGATTTATAAAATAATGGACCAATTTGACATAGTGGAAAATCTCACACACATATTGGAAGATAATATGAGTAGTTGGATGAATCTTAAGAGAGAACACAATGCTCAACTAGAATCCAGGGATAAGTTGATTCGAAAATGGGTAGTTGAGCTAGAATTAGTCATAAAATGAGGGGAGAAATATAATGTCGAAGGAAATAAAAATTTATTGATTCTTTTATTTTATTATTTGATTATTCATCAATCGGTAATAATAAAATCAATATAAACTATGCTACTTCAAAGGAATCACATGAAAAATTTACTTATCCCAAATGACATGAAATTTGTACATGAGAGTCAGCCCAGTTGGTGAGGACTCCTTAAGTGCATCCAAGATACCTGGGATCAAAACCAGGTGGAGGATAATTTCTGGGGTACTGTAGTTGTACTATAGTAGGTACTGTATTAGTTACTATGCAGTACTGTAGCAGGTACTCTTGCGGGAACTGTAGCAGGCACTATTTGGCACTGTAGCAGCCGGGAATATTCCCCTGTTTGGGCCTTCGGGTCACCGATTTGGTCTTTGAGTACTTTAAGGCCTTCGACCCACCCATTCCTTCTAGTGAGTAAGGCCTTTGGGCCACCTAAAGGCCTTCAGGCCACCTTAAGTGCAGATACAAACTAGAAAACCTACAAGGAACAAGCTTTAGAAGGAGGATGTGTAAGGAGAATTCACTAGTACAGAAGCTAAACAGATTGCAAGAATGAGAGGGTATGGCACCTACCATCGTGAAAAGCATGTGCATGCATGATAAAGCCTACCTGAACAACCATGAAAAGGTGGAGAGCTGATTTCATGATGAAGATGCCAGGGAGGAGAAGTTCCAAGTAGTTAGTCTGGCTTGTATGTGATGTTTGAAGCCTACGGGCACTGAATTCCTCTAAGGAATATGGGTCATGTAATACTTACACCTCTGGGCCTTGTAAGGGTTCCACCTCAACCCTTGAAATTTTTTTATCAAAATCAATAAAAAATGAAGTCCTTTGGGTCATTGGAGAAAATGACATGATATTTGGTAAAATATAGTATTGGATGTAATGAACCCTCTCCCATGTATGAGAATATGATATCCTTAAAAATTGATATAATTATAAAAATTCAAATAGGTACAGGAAATGGAAATTAATATGAATTTTTATGATTTAATGAAAAGATGTGTTATTTCAATGGATGCATGGTCATATTTTAGGTTTTTATTTTGAGGATTTATAATATATTTCATTCTATTAAGATTGAATTATTTTTAAATATCATAATTATCATAGGTTTCTTGAGAAATTTGATAGAAGATACTTTTAGTAGAATTTATTCATAAAAACAAAAAATTATTGAAAACTAGGATACCCAATGAGAATTTCTCTACCAAATAAGGTGCTCAATATCTTAAAAAGAGATCTATTTGTATCCATATTTCATACATGAAATAGTGAAATGGGTTTTGTTTTTAATGGTAGATGTGTTATATGTTCCATTATTTGGAATTTGGAAATATATTTTAGATGTAATAATAAAGGGATGGAAAAATAACTTAAAATGATATCATAAATTTCAATAGTGTATAATGAAAAATCCTATATTGTATGACAACCTGATATGTTGAAAAATAGATTTATCACCTCAATGGAAACCGAAGGAACTCAATTAATGACATATTAGGAAACATTTATATTATACTAATAATAGCTCTCTTAGAATGAATTTGAATGAACCAATATGAAAAACAGAGGAGTTGTTCTGTTTGTGATTCATAAAAAGGTATATTTAGTGAAAGAATCAACCCAATAATAAAGGGTGAGGTGAATCCAGAATCTAAAATATATAAATAAATATAAATTTTCTAAGATAATTCATGTATATTTCCACTAAGTGATAAGTGAATAAAATAGAATGTGATATCTAATGGAGGATAAAGAAAAAGAAGATGATCATTGGAAATATTCCTATTTACAGAATCATGAAAGATGCAAGATTAGTAGAGCATTAAAGAATAATATTTTTAATAGTGGATTTAAACCCCAGTTTGTTACAAAGTACAATCATACACAATCTATATATTATATGATGATAGATCAAGTGGGTAATGAATTTATTGTTATTTTTACAGAATAGTTAATGTTTTCTAGGAGGTCGGAACATGTACATTAAGAGTAAAGTGTTTTGAAAAAAAAATATTCAAGGGTGGATACATCAAGATCAACCACAATCCTCTTATAGATAATTTTACAGGTACCTCTATCCCTATGTATTTTATTTTTCTCATATTTACTAGACATTTTTCTAGTTAATGGGGGAGATACAATCTATTGGGTGTGTATGCTAAAAGGGAACATGAGCATAGGTTGAATGGAGATACATACAACACGATGAATCTTATGTCATGAATTTATCATATTGTATCAGATTAAAAAAAATTAACAAAGAAACACTAATTTTTAAATATATATCATAATTATTTATTCTATGGAAAATAAAGATCTACTGATGATGATCTTGATGTGAAAACGAAGATATAATAAATCAATACACAAGTCATCAATTAGTTCTAATTGACATTTAATATTCAAAAGTTAATATCTGGTCTAAGTTTAAGTTGTATTTCCCATCATGATAAGGAATATTGAAGAGGTGATAAAAAATTCATTCATTTCTTGTTATTTACTTCTGATAATGGGGTATCAGATGACTATTTCTACGATAGTAAGGATCTATGAAAAGTAATAAATAATGTTTTTTGTATGTGTCTCCTCATTTTGAAGATTAATTCAGCATAATAATTCATATTAATGATCAATATTAGTCCAAATTTGGAGGTTTTTAGGGAGATATTGTCACAAGAACTCTAGGATATATAGCCTCAACTAATAAGAGAGTCATCAAAATAATTTAGTAAATTCATAATTCTATAATCTATAGAAGTAAGTAAGTGAAATGGATTCCATTGGATTTTATTGTCTTATTCCATATCTACAAAAAAGAGTTATTTATCATTATGATTAGAGGTCTTGTTAATGAATCAATGTGAATTGGTCATTCCACATGCTAAACATATTTATGTATTATGGACATATGAGGAAGAATATGACATTGATCTGGAAAGGATACACAACTAGTATATCGATGTAGAAAAACCATAGAATAGAATTAATGGTCGATCATGTTCTATCACATGGAGTTGAGAATGTTTTTGGAGGTAGGCTTGAGAATAAATTGATTCATTAATGAAATTTTAACGATTATTGGGTTTCTAATATCGATATAGAATCATTTGGAATTATAGTTTGTGTTATAAAAGTCCTTAATCACTATTTTTGGATACAAAAAAATTATTTCTCCTTTGGCACAACATGTCAACAAGTTAGTTCTCTAATATTATAGTTTTTTTAACATACGAAAAGGGGGAGAATCAGTGTATGATAGTTTAAGAACCTTCTATTTCAGGTCATGTTTTTTATAAAAATTTACTCTTCCTACCTTTCCCAAAACAATATATGAGAAAAAATGAATTCATGAAATAGGAAAATCAATTTAAAATGGTACACCTACAATAGGATACATCCATGAAGCATAGAAAAGAAATGTTTTTAATTAAAAAATCCTCTATAGAGAACTATTATTACACATTTCAATGTGGGATCATTTTCCCTCTTGGTTCACAACTATTCACAATTTAAAATATCCCTAATATCTAAATGTAAGTGTACTCAATAATCCTTTAAATGATTCTTAAATTGTAACGTTTAATCAATATTATTTACAATTTATTTGGTGCGTCATGATGCATTAATGTGATTCACATGAGGAATAATTATGTGACATAGAATTATTGATAAATCCTTTCTAGATCACAAATGATTTTATTTTATGAATCCATTCTCCAAACATCATATAATCATGAAAAATATTTACAAAAAATTCAAATTCAAAAAATATCACAACTTGTGTGAAACTCAAAATATTCATGAAGCTTACAAAAAATTATGGAATCTTCCATTGTTCATGAAACTAATGGTTTTATGAAAACAATACCATAATAAAAATAATTAATCAAACATATTTATGGGTTTAGAGGTTTTTGATTTTGTAAGGATTTGTCTATTAAAATGAGGGGGTTTATGTCTATTTATATAGTTAAATCAAATTTTTTGAAACTTACTATATTTGTACTCTTTTTTTGTGAAATGAGTCAAACCTATTATTGAAAATCTATATCATCATAAATATTTAATTAAATTTTCCATTCATGATCCTTTTCATGATCAAATAAATTATTATCATTCGTCTGTGGATCAACCATATTTATTGAAGCACTCTTATTCGTGAAACGTCTTGAAATCATGTATCTTACCATGTTTACTTTGTGCCTTATCCATATTTTATGAAATGTCGTTTTGCGACTCTATAAAGAAGTATCACATCAAACCTTTTTGACACACCAAACATTCACAAATCACATACCATTTCCATATTTTTAAGGGGGTGCATTTGAAATACAAAAATCAATAAACATGATCCATCCTCCAAATCATGGTATCCATTTTTTTTCAAATACAATAAAATGAAACCACTGTATACATTTAGTTTTCATTACAAATTCTAGAGCTTCTATTACTACTTTTGAAATATCATTCAATATAACTGCTCAAAAATCATGAAGAAACTCTAAAACTATACTTCTTTACCTTATTTAATGAGAGAATAAGATATCTTGTGACATATTATGAGGTAGTTACCTAGGTTATATTTCATGCATGGTAGTATAGTTAACAGAAGGGTGATATATTATCATATATAATAAATCCATGTTAAGTGTTATAACTATTGTAGGATTATAAGAATGAATAACTCATATGATTATGGTTTATTCTCATAATATATATTAAAAACTAAATTATTTTAATTTTAGAAGTATTGAAAATTATAATGCATTAAATATTATGAAAATTTATTTGAATGAGTATTGAATATAAATATTTATTGAGAATCTTATAGATGATTTAAATGATTATTATAATTCATGTTTTCATATTTAATGAAAGAATTTCATTAATTATAAATATTCTAATTATTTTTCATAATATATTTTGAGATTTATAACACTATCTATGAGAATATTAACTTTTTCACATATAAATACAGTCTTAGGATTAGTATTTGCAAAATATTCTAAAAATATATGAATTTATAGGTAATGTGAAGAAATATATTTCGCACAATACACTTGGTGATGAAATTAATGTTCCCATAATATTTCTGATAATATTTCTAGTGATTCATTGTTTACATAATTTCATTACTATATTTCCAAAATAATATCATAAAATAAAAATTTAAGGGACAAGGATGGTTGTTTTACACCACCTTCATTGTCCTCATCATTCATTGGTTTATCAATTTACATTAAATTGAGGTGAATTTTATTTATAATTTATAAAATTTGGAGTTATAATAATTTAACATAGACATAGTATTACCTTTGTAAATGGTATTTATAAATTATACAAACCAAATAAGGATAGATAATGGGATATCCTGAGGTTCTAGTAAAAGTATTGGGGGTTTTATTTTTTTCATTGACTATATAATGGTATGGTGGTTCTTCTTCCAACATAAAATAAAGTACCAGGGTCTTTACCAAAATGGTTTAAATTTTTTGAGGATTTAAATTCATCCTAGATTAAGAAAAATGGAATTTTTAAATGGTTTTAGAATGACATTAAAAATAATGGTCAATTTATGTTAGGTTACACATATCTTACGAATATACTGTTTTGAATAGTAGACATTGGATGCCTTTGATCTGAACAACTATAAAAAACATTTGTTCTCCCCAAATATATATTTTCATTATACACTACTCATAACACACTTAACTAAATATCTTTGGTAAACTTTTAACTTCATTTTCCAACTAAATTCTTCATTATATTTTTTATTCAGTGATTTTTTATGATTTTTAATTAACCCCTCTCTTGACTCTTTTTCATCAATCCATTTGAGATGTTACACCTCTCACATAACGATGCACACATTTTATTTTCTCTTTTTTAACTTATTAACACTTTTGTTAATATATTTATTTATTATTGAAATTGAATAAATATTTAGAATAGAAATAGAAAATATTGTGTGTGATAAAAAAATAAAATGAAAAGAATAAAAAATAGTTATTAATGAGAAATGGAAATGAACATTAATATTTATCTATGAAAGTATTCATTATACATTTTATTTTCTCACAAATTGTAAACCCATATTATTTTATGATGTTTTCCTCTATGAATAAATTTTATTTTAATGATATCATTCTTTACGTTCACTATAGAGTTTAAACGAATAGTTATATACTATCGACATATTACTATTCAATGTGATAGGTAACACATTTCTATTGGATGGGAGATTATGAAAAAGACTAAAAAAATTATGAAAATTTTAATTTTTAAATATTTATAAAAAAAAAATTATTAATTTATTTTAAATTAACTTTAATAAAATTATGATAAAAGTAATTATTTTCAGAAAAATTATTCTTGTGATCTCAATGTGTTTTTATCTTAACAAATTATATCTACTAATATTGGTTCATTATTTTTTTCAAATTTATATATTATATATTCAATTATATGTTTCACCATTATTCTAATAGTTTTCTTATCAATGGTATTAGGTTAAACCTTTTTTTGAGAAAAAATGTACATTTCAAAATACAGTTTTCTTCTCATTTGGCACAATTATTTTAAAATAATTTTATTCTAAGTATATAAATTTAAACATGAAAAATGGATTCCATATATGAAATAATGAGGATCAAATTTCATAAATATTCCACTTTTATTTTTTTCAATATTAATAGTAACCGTGAGAAATATTAATCCCCTCGATTAGGTTAAAATTGGTTAAACGGGGTTAAAACGTTTGGATTAGGTTAATCATTCTATGAAACATTCCATTACCCTATTTTATTATTAGTTTTCAGATATTTCTATAATAGACTATAATATATTTTAGTTTGGTTCTATTTTTCTAAGATTATAACTTTATATTATTTTATGAAAATAATAAATAAGAAATGTCTCTATTTAAATATTATTATTTATAAAAATTTTACATATAGATAAAAATAAGACCAGATCAATTAAAAAAATTTATCAAAAAATAAATTAATTTTTTTTCTTATGGTAATTTATATTTAATTTTTACTGATTGAATAATTACCTTAATTTCTCTTGAAATATCGATAATGTATTTATTCAATTAATTGGATATTATAATCAATGAATCTAAAAATATAAAACATTATATAATATAGATAAATTATGGTGATTAATAATCGTTTTACATAAATATAGAATATTATAATTTTTAAAAAGGATCAAAACTATATTTCATTATTGTGGTGGTGTTCTAAAATTAAAAATAAATGAATAGTTCCCAAAATGACATTAATGATCATTTAAAAGAATTATTATTTTATTTATTTATTTAACATTAATTAAAATAATATAATAAACCATATTTATATATTATAGATTGGAATTTCATCAATGGTATATCTATGTGTCACTTTTACTTTTATGGTTAGATTTATGGCCCATGAAAAGTAAACAACAATTATATAATGAAAACTGTCAAAATGGGTTATTGAGTGGTTAAAACATAATTTTTTTGGTGGAATATTATCCAAAATATATCCAAATTTTATTGGATGATATAGTTTTGAAACATCCTCAATTTATCATCTAATTACACCGATTTGGAGACATTTTTTCTGTAAATTCAATTTATATTAAATTACCATTTTTTTAATTTCATTTAGCGACTCAACCACAGAATTATCGAATCTAGTGTAATGTTACCTTTATATTTTCATAATATATAGGTAAATACCATTACAAAGGACCAAAAAGATTTACTATACATGGTAAACTAGATACATACACAAGTCTGTGATTGCAAATGAATATTGAAAATTAAAAATATTTTTTTAGAGGATAATAACATTATCCCATTTAGTATTTCCTTGAGTATCATTATAAGTAAACATAATTGAATCTTGGGGAAGGGAAAGATAAAAAAGTGAGAGTTAAAATTCTAAATACAGATAAGTACGGTGGAAGAAATAATGAATCAATGATAATAAATCAACATGGGATGATAAATATCTTAACACACATGTCACGAAATCAATAAACTGATAGGGAGTGAGTAAATAATATGGAATGGTAAATTAATAAAAACACATGTCATTTAATGAATAAACTAGTTATTGAATTCATATGTAGAATTTTTCATAGTGAAAATATCATGTATAAAAAAACTGAATAAAAATGAAATTAGTTCCTAAATATAGTACATGATGCCTTAGGTACATGAAAAATTGTATTGTCAATATCTATCCTCCAAGAAATTTTTGTCTATAGGTAGAAAAATGTTTAATTAGTGAAAATAACTTGTATTATAATAAACTATCAAAATATCTATGGGATATATAATGTTAAATCCCCACCCATCACTGCATGTCCAAATCATTACTCATATATAGTAATCGATTTAATTAATAAAAAATGTTCTTTATCAAATATTCATATTGAATAATTAATACGTATTTATCAATATATTTACATATAATAAAATAACTATAAAACATCACTACATATTTAAAAATGATATATGGTTTATGAAATAAGCTTATATATGTTTAATGATAAATATAACTATAGTGAATTTAATGTTAAATGATCATAAGAAATTGAATATTTCAAGGGTACAAATAAAAGGAATCATGGAATTTAATATCAATAATATCCTTAAAAAATTCCATCATAAACCATCCAGATTAAGAATAAGTATATTTTCAATACTATATATCCCAAGTGGAGAAAAATAAAATATTTTTTTGCTAATGCAATGGAATAACATTGAAACCATTATTGAGGATAAAACCATTTTGTTTTGAAATACATTTTGAAAAACCTATTCTCTAAAAATTACACTTAGGAAAAAATCAATTTAAAATTTATTTTTTAATCAAAATCAATTAATTTTTAATGTAAATAATTCATGTAAATCCATACATGTCGTAAAATGTAATAAAATATTTCTTTTGTATGGTAAAAAATGATAGAAAAGTGCCTTGTATGGGAAATAAAAATAATATTCCATTAAGAATATTTTTAAAAGGGAAAAAGAGTAAAATGTTTTGTAGTAAATCAGGTTTTAATGGTCAAAACATTTTTTAATACTATTTTATAAAATTTTATTTTTATAAGAAAACATATTCTCCGACCTAAAAGATAAATGAAGTAAGGTTTTCTTAAAACCATTATCTAAAACATTCTGAGTAAAAAAGTGTAAAATGGACCTGTTAATAGGAAAAGGTTAGGAATAAACATAGGATAATAAACTTATTTCATTTATAAAAAATATCCAATAATTTTTTCTAATTGTAATTCTTGTGTACACAATCCTGAATAAAATGAGATTGTGAAGCAAGACCTTGAAAAAACCATAATATTGAAGTGGGAATCAATAAAAAAATAGATTACATCGTCAAATGTAAATCAAAATAAAACTATTTTATATAATATATTAAATTTTAAAATATTATTATAGAAATTTACATATAATATTAACGATAACAACGAATTTATATAACATAATGAAGAGGAATCAGGTTATAAAATTCCTTACCACTTGGTATCTTTAAAATAAATTCTTCATAGAATAAATAATTTAAATTTAAACTCAAAATACCATGAATATAAAATAATTTATTATATAAAATATCAAAATTGGATGTAGATACATATCAAAAAATAAATAAGTGGTGAATTTGGCATGTATCTCACTAATATAATAAGTGAGACGAAAATACCTTACCTTTTATTTAATTTTTGGGGGATCATACATTCACCAATTTTATAATAGTTTAAAACAAGTTAATAACTTATTAAAGATCTATAATAATTTTTATAATACCATATATTAATTTCTTATAATATCTTATTACTTGGTTGTTAATAGTCAATCATTATTTTCACTATTTCAGGTGTAAAGTTTCTTGTTTTTCGAATATTCTTTGACTTTTTATTTTTGTTCTTATTATGTTGATCATGATTTAAAAATATGTAGGATATAATCCATGATTTAATTATAATATATATTAATTAAATATGCATTTTTAAAAATCTTTAATGATTTGATATAATAAATGAAATGCACCGTTAATGGAGATGGTTGACCATACGTACGAATGAATGCTAATTCCATTTCGTTATCGTATTTAGAAGAATTAAAATTAAATTATGAAAATATTTATATTATAATTACAAAATATTATTTATTCCATATATGTAACATAGGATTATTAAAACCATTATTTATACATCAATGTTTAAAGTGAACCAATCTCATTTCTTTGAGGTGTCGGTAGTCTATGCTTCCACAAATGATGTTATCGAATTCCCCAAAAATGAAAATCATGAAGGTATATGTAATATAAGATTATATTAAATATAAATACAGTATAAAGGTCAAATATAACATATAAAATTATTTTTACATCATTATTCATACCATGAGAGGTGGTAAAGGAATAATGAACGACATCATTACACGAGGCGATAGTTCACCGTGCACCTAAATAGTATGTTCATCACCCATTAAATGGATGTTTGTGCATGTGTAAGTATAAAATTTAGTTTAAAAATATCTCAGTATATTTATTAAATTTTTGTAATTATATAATCATGAAATAATAATATTTTCAGGGTGGAAAATGATAATAAAATAAAATATGTTAAGGAAGGATATTATCTCTTATTTTGGTAACTCTAATTTGTTTGCAGCAAAGGGATTCATTAGATTGATTTATACTAAAAGGTAGGCTTTTATAATGAGTTGAGGTGTTTTAGGATATATTTTTATGGTTCTTGGTTAATTTATTGTGGCTTTAGGGGTGTGAGGAAGCGAGAGGGGATAGTTCTTTTTTATAGTGGAGGAGGAGTTGAAATGTAGTTATTTTCTTAAAAATTGATTTCCATCCACGTTTTCCATTTTAAATGTAGCTCCAATGATGGATAAAATTAGATAAAATGGATTATATGGTGTAAATATGAACATATAATGGATTTTGGACAAGTATATAAGTCATTTTTCTCATAATGTTTAAGGTTAGGCCCTTGTTAGGTTATTTTTTCTCTTGGTCATTGTAATTAATTTTCATTACTTTTATAAATATTTTTTTGATAAATAATTTGAAGATATTAGAAATTTTAAATTATTATTATTGAAAATATGGAATCATTTTTTTCAACAACCATTCATATATAAAGAAGATGAAAATATAAATTGAATCACGCAGACGGGACGACAAAGATGGTTTTTAAAGTTAAAATGTTCAAAAGTTTTAGAATTTTTTTATACAATTAAAAATTAAAATTTATTCTACTAAGCTAAATTGGATTAATTTATATAAAATTGATATAATTAATATTTAAAACTAATAAATAATATAATTTAACATTATAAAAAAATTATATAAAGAAGCATATTTGAATCAAAATTTATTATTTTTATTTATTCATCAAAACATGAAATTTCTCCAAAAATATTAAAAATTCAACATATTCTTATTTAGATATTATAATTTAAAAAATAAAGCCTATTTTATTATAAAAAAAATTATCAAATAACCAAAAATATATTTAAAATAAGTACCCCATTAAGGGGAGGTAAAACATTCTTTTGAAAAATATAGGTTTTTTTGCATAAAATTGGTTTTTTATTATTTTATGCCAATAAGATCAATTGGATGAATATAAAGAATATTTAGTTGAATATATAATATAAATATTTCTTTCATATCATTAAATAATTGTAATTTATTTAATTTATTAAGACAACATTTCTTTAAGAGCATAAAAATATTTTCTTTATATTAAATCTGTTTATATTTTCATATCTAATTAACTAATAAAAAATGAATTAATTTTATGTTTTTATAATCTATATATTAAAATAAGTTAGATAATACTATTAATAAATTATAATTTAATGGTTAGGTTATAGATTATTTTAGTTAATTATAACATTTTATTAATATATCATTGTTCGGTAAAACTCACCCTTACATGTAATGAAAGGCCTTGAAAAAAACATTTCATTAGACACACGTTAACTTAGTATCACATGGAATGGAACATATATAATGGATTAGATTTATATAAGATAGTAAATATATTATAATGTCTCAGGATATTAAAATTCATTAGTCTCTTAGTGTTGAGTTTCATACATTATCAAATATAATGTTCTTACTTTAAAATATTGGGGCATTACTTTCCAAGAGTGTCTATCCCCTCACATAATATTAGCACCAAATATCCTATATTTCAAAATAAAATCCTTATACCGCATGCATTCTATATAATAATGCATTCAAATATTCCTTAATGAAATCTTTGTGTTTCTTGTCTTTCCAAAATAATATTACCTTATGAGATTAGGTTTAATCCCAATGAGGAACCTCAAATATGATGTTGAAATCTTAATCTAGAATTTTAAAATTTATTTCTTCTTATACTTCCTATAAATTCATGGTATGAAATAAAATATAAAGAATTTAGTATCTTACATTTGTTGAATTAAAATTATCTAAATTTTTAAATTTTTATGCACCCTCTTCCCTATAGTTATAAAATGATGATTTCACTCATTTATATTTATATAATACTTACTCCATGATGTGATGTGATTACTTTTTCACTTATTTATTCCATGAATTGTAATAAAGATAAATTTATTATAACAAACCCGATCTGGTCACCATCCAAACCAAAACCTGAATCAATCTATGGAAAGTCTTGAATGGCATTCCATATCCCCATGGGCTGGAACATGTACCTGGGTATCATGAATAATGGTTTGGTAATGATTTACCTGAGTTTACAAATATTAAACAACCAACCACAATAAAGAAACCCAATCTGAAAATTTAATCTAAACAAGCCTTTAATGAAATTTAGAATTGAAATATATAGTTTTAAACATAACCCAAGAGGGCCTCAACTCAAAACAATCATCAATTATTACACATGAACCACCACACGACAAGGGGATTTCACGCCCAAACGTTGTCCACAACACTACACCTGAAAAAAGATGTTAATAACAAAAACTGACATCTCCAGGGACCTTTCCCTTACCTGTGTCAAATAATATCATGTCAACTTACACAGAATAATGAAAAGAGGGTGATATTTTAATCCCAATAGGATTCCACCAAAAAAAATATTCCACGTGATAAATATTTTAATAGAAAAGCATTCATGATTTTATGAACAAGAAATTCAAGCATAATTTCTAAACGGGGAAACTGTAAATGAAAACAACATTCAATAGGAAAACATTGAAGAATGTGCACTATTAAATAAAACACACATGCTACTAAATTTTCTGACAAAAAAAACCTATTCCAAAGGTACGTACAATATATCTAATGAGCACTAGTCATAAGAACACCCCTAGAACTAGCTAATTGTGGGGCCCAAGGTACATTGTATCTCGGTGTGAAAGTAACTATAGTCGATAACCTTCTCATGCATGAGCCACTTGGAGGGGAATACAAAATGTCTTAGTGGTCCCAAAACACCATCAATGTTTATTTAGTGTTGTCTTTGTCAATCTTGATAAGTGAAACAAGGACGATACCACTACTGGATCACTAGAATACTAGTCCTAGTCCTACCTCCTAGATACATGGGTTTTCCTCTTTGTCAAAAATCAGGTTCCACATGTTATAAAAAAACCAATTGCACATGAAAATACCATTTTAACATATAAATACTATTTTTGAATCATACACACCCAAAATATTACAAAAACATCTTCCACACCTTCAATGTATGTTTGTGAGCCCCTTAATGGTTTTATAAAACAATTTCAAGAGGTAATAAAATGGTTTGGCCCCAAAATCCCTTTATAAATCCTTTCCTAAGTCCAAATAACCAACAATACCACACCCATCCATATTTTTAAGCTCAAACAACACTTAATAAACTAATTCATTAAGTCATTAAACAACTCTAAAACACACAACATGGAATACAAAGAAAAAACACTCATTTTCATTAAAACATTATTCTTTAACATAAACAATTTAATTAATGCAACCAAAAATGGTTTTTGTACCATAAAAAATGAAAGAGTAACAAGAAAAAAAACATCAATCAAGACATATAAATTCATCTAAGAAATTCTACACATGGAATCACCTACCATAGATGTCAAAAAACCAAAAAACATTGTGCGAAACATGAAACGCACCACCGCCACACCACAATGAGATGAAAATATACACTAATATACAAGATTTAACAATGAAACAAAAAATTATACCCTTGGTATGAAAACCTAGATTTCTAGAAATTAGGAAATTCTAAGAACAAATAATCCCAAGAGATAAGGAAGAAAAATAAAGGAGGAATCACTTACTTGAAGAACCTTCAAGATCAATCACAAAAAACCCCTTCAAAAATGAGTTCCAAGAGAGGTAGAGGGTTCTTGGAAGCCTTCCATGGCTACTAGGGTCGAAGTGTGGAAGAAATGGGTGAGATAGGTTTAATCTCATAAGGGTAAAATTAAATATTAAATAAATTTTATGACCTTGACACTTGTTCATGGTTTTTATACATAGTTTAGTAAACAGTGAGGCTAACCTATGTGGCCTATTTTGTTAACACAAAACCCTACATTTCATAAAAATTTCAAGGGAATACTTGGGGGAACCTAGGTGGATAGATAGGCCAAGAATAAAATTGAATAATACATAAAATAAGGACATGGATGTTACATTTATCGAATATTTCTAATAAATATGATAAATTAATGATTCATTAAATGTGAATTTTTATTTTCCTTTATTTTATTCCATTCACTGAAAATTGAAAACATAGTTCATGCATACATATAGAATTCCATCTCCTTGATTGGTGTAATTAATTTTTTATATCTATTATTTATGGAAAAATAAAAATAATTAATATATATCATACACATATCATTATTAACTTCACTTATATTATGTAACCATGTTCATTGTACAATTATCAACACTACCATAATGAAATCCTTATGAAAAAATAGTTAACACCTAAAAATTACCATTTTAATAAAATAATTAATAAATGGTTGTTGAAATATTATATGTGGATCATATATGATATTTAATGTATTTAAATAAATATTTTATACAATTATAAAAAAACATAAATACCCTATATATGATAATAATTTACATTCAAATCATGTCTAGCTAATGGTATGTTTTGGGAATTACAATCTCAATGATTCAAGGTATTTCTTGTGATTAAGTTCATGATGATTAAATTTCATGATATATCTTTAAATAATCTCATTAATTTTAATATTCTATGTTTATATATGTATATTAAATCATTTAAATTCAATTTAACATGTTTAATAGTTAATAGTTTTAAATAATATCATTATGTGTAGCCAAATTTTTTTTACTATTTAGTTGGTAATATTTTTCTTCTATTTCCAAGTTCTCTTAAAATGTTTTCAAAATGTTTTTACTTTTCTCTAATGACTTTTTGGAGATATTTTAATCAATTTTTAATTTTATTTGTAATGGTTTAGATGGAATCACTTGCTCATTTTCTCATATAGGTTACTTTTAAATTTTTAGAAAAAATGTGGATGGAATTTTTATTTTGAAATAGAGGATATGAATGAAAAGTACCATTTTAATGACCTCTAGATACATTAAATATTCCTCAATAATTTAAAAAAGTACCTTCCAAATAGTTTTTTCCTTGAATATTTGTATTTTATTAATTTTAGAAATGTTATTTCAAAGTGGAATGGGTATTTTCCACATTAAAAATTACAAGTTATATTATAAAGTCATTTTCATATAATATTACTTCTATTGAGGTTGAATACGCTTTATTGGGGATATTATTAAATGATATCATTATTATTATTTCTCAATAAATTTTATGATTATGATTAAAATATTATTATGAAACCCATTTATGTTCCATGGAATATGAGATGATGAAATAATGAAATGTTTATGGAACGAATTTTCTTTTGATGGGTTATGATATGGTGAAATGATATTATGAACAAAAATTCATGATTTTTATTATGTGATAAGTGGTTTGGAAATTATATTTTTCTTTAATTAATTTGGTAATGAAATAATAGGATGAACATGAATGTGGAGTGAACATATATTAGTAAGGGACTATATCTATTATGATTGTCTAGGAAGTGGTCATTTACTAGAGATATTATAGAATGATGAGTAAATTAAATCCATTATGGTAGTGTTAATAGTGATTATTTAAAGCTAATGAAATGTATTTCAAGTATTATGTGTCTGAAAAAAATCATATTTTGTATGAAAATGTTATATTATCGTTAATCATGTTCTTTTATATATTTATGATTCAGGTCTTATAAACTACCAATATTTATGTAATGATTCGTGTTTATAGTATATGAAATGTTGGGTAATGTTTTGAAATGTAAATTTGATATTCGTATTCCCTTATAAAAATGTTATTATTATGTAATCATATATATATCTGCTCTATTTGCTTATTTATCTTCTGATCTCACCCTTTTTTGGATTCATTTTACTATGATATAAATATTTTTTTTGTTTATTATATTTTGGAGATGGGTTCTAATTATTATAAACAATGCCTTGAATAATATAAATCTCTTATAAAAAGTTATTATAAATTCTTGTTTCTAAATACACTAAACCTATCAGATTATATCATAGATCATATGGTTGTGCAATATATATTTATTAATTAATATTAAATATTTATATATGATTAATATGTGTTTTATAGTTTTCATCAGTGAATGGTTTTGTTTCCTATGGAAACAAGTATGAGAAAGCATTTGAGAGAACCCATATGACTATCTAATGTATATAAGAAATACCTATGATATGGTTGATAATGTACTGTGTTCTTTTTAGAAAAACACCCATGTCTTGATAATATAACTTGAAATGGTATTGGGATATAAATTGTCTAATATAATTCATGTATCTTTCTATAAAGTGATAAGTGAATAAAATAGAATGTGATATCTAATTGAGGATAAAGAAAAATAAGATGATCATTCTTAATATTTCTATTTAGAGAATCATGAAAGATGAAATATTAGTAGAGCATTAATGAATAATATTTTTAACTGTGGATTTAAACCCTAATTTTTTACAAAGTACAATCATACACAATATATATATCATATGATGATAGATCAAGTGGGTAATGAATATCTTTTTATTTTTTCAGAATAGTTAATTTTTTCTAGGAGGTAGGAACATGTACATTAAGAGTAAAGTGTTTTGAAAAAAAATATTCAAGGGTGGATACATCAAGATCAACCAAAATCCTCTTATAGATAATTTGATAGGTACCCCAATCCCTATGTATTTTAGTTTTCTCATATTTACTGGACATTGTTCTAGTTAATGAGGGAGATACAATCTATTGGGTGTGTATGATAAAAGGGAACATGAGAATAGGTTGAATAGAGATACATACAACACGATGAATCTTGGTCATGAAGTTATCATATTATATCAGATTAAACAACATTTTTAACAAAGAAACACTACTTTTTTAATATATATCATGATTATTTATTCTATGGAAAATAAATATCTACTGATGATTATCTTGAGGTGAAAATAAAGATATAATAAAGCAATACACAAGTCATCAATTAGTTCTAATTAACATTTAATATTCAAAAGTTAATATCAGGTCTCAGTTCAAGTTGTATTTCCCATCATGATAAGGAAGATTGAAGTGGTGATAAAAAATTCATTCATTTCTTTTTTTTCTATTTGCTTCTGATAATGGGGTATCAGATGACATTTTCTACGATAGTAAGGATCTATGAAAAGTAATAAATAATGTTTATTGTATGTGTCTCCTCATTTTGAAGAGTAATTCAGCAGATCAATTCAGCATAATAATTCGTATTAATGATCAATATTACTCCAAATTTTGAGGTTTTTAGGGAGATACAGTCACAAGAACTCTAGGATATATAGCCTCATCTAACAAGAGAGTCCTCAAAAATAATTGAGGAAATTCATAATTCTATAATCTATAGAAGTAAGTAAGTGACATGGATTCCATTGGATTTTATTTTCTTACTCCCATATATCCTACAAAGAGTTATTTATCATTATGATTAGAGGGCTTTTCAATGACTCAATGTGAATTGGTCATTCCACATGATAAATATATTTATGTATTATGGACTGATAAAGAATAATATGACATTGATCTGGAAAGGATACACAACTAGTATATCGATGTAGAAAACCCATAGAATGGAATTAAAGTTCAATCATATTGTATAAATTGGAGTTGAGAAGGGTTTTAGAGGTAGGTTTGAGAATAAATTGATTCATTAGTGCAATTTTAACAATTATTTGGTTTCTAATATTGATATAGAATCATTTGGAATTATAGTATGTGTTTAGAAAGTCCTTAATCACTATTTGGGGATACAAAAAAATTATTTCACATTAGCACGACATGTCAACAAGTTAGTTCTATAATATTATAATTGTTTTAAACATACGAAAAGGGGGAGAATCAGTGTATTATAGTTTAAGAACCTTTTATTTCAGGTTATATTTTTTATAAAAATGAACTCTTCCTACCTTTCCCAAAATAATATATGAGAAAAAATGAATTCATGAAACAGAAAAAGAAATTTAAAATGGTTCACCTACAATAGGATACATCCATGAAGCATAGAAATGAAATGTTCCTAATTAAAAAATCCACTATAGAGAACTATTATTACACATTTCAATATGGGTTCATTTTCCCTCTTGGTTTACAACCATTCACAATTTTAAAGATCACTAATCTCTTAACGTATGAGTACGCAATAGTCCTTTAAAAGATTCTTCAATTGTAACGTTGAATCAATATTATTTACAATTTATTTGGTGTGTCATGATGCATTAATTTGATTCACATGAGGAATACCTATTTTGAAATATAATTATTAATAAATCCTTTCTAGATCACAAAATATTTTATTTTACGAATCCATTCTCCAAACATCATAGAATCATGAAAATTATTTACAAAAAATTAAAATTCAAAAAATATCACAACTTGTGTGAAAGTCACAACATTCATGAAGCTTAAAAAATTATGGAATCTTCCATTGATCATGAAACAAATGGTTTTATGAAAACAATGCCATAATAAAAATAATTCATCAAACACATTTATGGGTTTAGATGTTTTTGATTTTTTAAGGATTCCTCTCTTAAAATGAGGGGATTTATGCCTATTTGTATAGTTAATTCACATTTTTTGAAACTTACTATATCTGTACTTCTTTTTTGTAATGAGTCATACCTATTATTGAAAATCTATATCATCATAAAAATTTAATGAAATTTTCCATTCATGATCCTTTTCATGATCACATAACTTATTATCATTCGTCTGTGGATCAACCATATTTTTTGAAGCACTCTTATTCATGAAACTTCTTGAAATCATGTATCTTACCATGTTTACTTTGTCCCTTATCCATATTTTATGAAATTTTGATTTGTGACTCTACAAAGAAGTATCACATCAAACATTTTTGACACATCAGACATTCACAAATCACATGCCATTTCCATATTTTGAAGAGGGTGCATTTGAAATACAAAAATCAATAAACATGATCCATCCTCCAAATCATGGTATCCAATTTTTTTCAAAACACAATAAAATAAAAACACTGTATACATTTAATTTTCATTACAAATTCTAGAGCTTATGTTTCTACTTTTGGAATATTATTCAATATAGCTGCTCAAAAATCATGAAGAAACTCTTAAACTATACTTCGTAACCTTATTAAATGAGAGAATAAGATATCATGTGACATATTATGAGGTAGTTACCTAGCTTATGTTTCACAAATGGTAGTATAGTTAACATAAGGGTGATATATTATCCTATATAATAATTCCCTATTAAGTGTTATAACTATTGTAGGATTATAAGAATGAATCACTCCTATGATTCATGTTTATTCTCATAATCTATATTAAAAACTATATTAATTTAATTTTGGAAGTATTGAAAATTAGAATGCATCAAAGATTATGAAATTTAATTTGAATGAGTATTGAATATCAATATTCTTTGAGAATCTTATGGATGATTTAAATGATGATTATAATTAATTTTTTCATCTTTAATGAAATAATTTTATTAATTATATTTATTCTAATTATTTTTCATAATATATTTTGAGATTTATAAATCTATCTATGAGAATATTAACGTTTTCACATATAAATACAGTCCTAGGATTAATATTTGGAAAATATTCTAAAAATATCTGAATTTATAGGTAATGTGAAGCAATATATTTCACACAACACACATGGTGATGAAATTAATGTTCCCATAATATTTGTGATAATATTTCAAGTGATTCATTGTAAATTTTTATTACTATATTTCAAAAATAATATCATAAAATAAAAATTGAAGGGACAAGGCTGGTTGTTTTACACCACCTTCACTATCCTCATCATTCATTGGTTTATCAATTTACATTAAGTTGAGGTGAATTTTATTTATAATTTATAAAATTTGGAGTTTTAATAATTTAACATAGACATAATATTACCTCCGTAAATGGTATTTATAAATTATAAAAACCAAAGAAGGATATATCATGGGATATCCCTAGGTTCTAGTAAAAGTATTGGGTGTTCCATTTTTTTCATTGACTACAAAATGGTATGGTGGTTCTTCTTCCAACTTAAAATGATGTATCAGGGTCTCTACCAAAATGTTTTAAAATTTTTGAGGATTTAGATTCATCCAAGATGAATAAAAATGGAATGTTTAAATGGTTTTAGAATCACATTAAAAATAATGGTCAATTTATGTTAGGTTACACATATCTTACGAATATTTTGTTTTGAATAGTAGACATTGGATGCCTTTGATCTGAAAAACTATAAAAAACATTTTTTCTCCCCTATATATATTTTCATCATAAACTATTCATAACACACTTAACTGAATATCTTTGGCAAACTTTTAACTTCATTTTCCAACTAAATTCTTTATTATATTTTTTATTCAGTGATTTTTTATGATTTTCAATTAACCCCTCTCTTGACTCTTTTTCATCAATCCATCTGAGATGTTACACCTCTCACATAATGACACACACATTTTTTCTCATTTTTCACTTATTAACACTTTTATTAATATATTTATTTAATATTGAAATTTAAAAAATATATAGAATAGAAAGAGAAATATTTTGTGTGATAAAAAAATAAAATGAAAAGAATAAAAAATAGCTATTAACGAGAAATGGAAATGAACATTAATATTTATCTATGAAATTATTCATTATACATTTTATTCTCTCACAAATTGTAAACCCATATTATTTTATGATATTTTCCTCTGTGAATAAATTTTGTTTTAATGATATCATTCTTTACATTCACTATAGAGTTTAAATGAATAGTAATATTCTATTAACATATTACTATTCAATGTGGTAGGTAACACATTTCTATTGTATAGGAGGTTATGAAAAAGACTAAAAAATTTATGAAAATTTTAATTTTTAAATATTTCTAAAAAATATTTATTTTTATTAATTTATTTTAAATTAAATTTAATAAATTTATGGTAAAAGTAATTATTTTCAGAAAAAATTATTCTTATGATCTCAATGTGTTTTCATCTTAACAAATTATATATACGAATATTTGTTCATTATTTTTGTCAAATTTATATATTATATATTCAATTATAGGTTTCACCATTTTTCTAATAGTTTTCTTATCAATGGTATTAGGATAGACCTTTTTTTGTGAAAAAATGTACATTTCAAAATACAGTTTTCTTCTCATTTGGCACAATTGTTTTAAAATAATTTTATTCTATGTTTATAAATTTAAACATGAAAAATGGATTCCATATATGAAATAATAAGGATACAATTTCATAAATATTCTAGTTTTATTTTTTTCAATATTAATAGTTACCATGAGAAATATTAATCCCCTCGATTAGGGTAAAATTGGTTAAATGGGGTTAAAAATTTTGGATTAGGTTAATCATTCTATGAAACATTTCATTACCCTATTTTATGATTTGTTTTCAGCTATTTCCATAATATACTATAATATATTTCAGCTTGGTTCTATTTTTCTAAGATTATAACATTTATATTATTTTAAAAAAATAATAAATAAAAAATGTCTCTTTCTAGATATTATTATTTATAAAAATTTTACATAAAGATAAAAAGAAGACCAGATCAATTAAAATTTTTTATCTAAAAATAAATTAATTTTTTTCTCATGGTAATCTATTTTTAATTTTTACTGATTGAATAATTACCTTAATTTCTCATGAAATGTCGACATTGTATTTATACAATTAATTGGATATTATAATCAATGAATCTAAAAATATAAAACATTATATAATATAGATTAATTATGGTGATTAATAACCGTTTTACATAAATATAGAATATTATAATTTTTAAAAATGATTAAAACTATATTTCATTGTTGTGGTGATGTTCTAAAATTAAAATTAAATGAATAGTTTCCAAAATGATATTAATGATCATTTAAAAGAATTATTATTTTATTGGTTGATTTAACATTAATTAAAATAATATAATAAACCATATTTATAAATTATAGATTTTAATTTCATCAATGGTATATTTATGTGTAACTTTTACTTTTATGGTTAGATTTATGGCCCATGAAAAGTAAACAACAATTATATAATGACAACTGTCAAAATGGGTTATTGAGTGGTTAAAACATAATTTTTGTGGTGTAATCTTATCCAAAAATCATCTAATTACATCAATATAGATACATTTTTTCTGTAAATTCAATTTATATTAAATTACCATTTTTTTAATTTCATTTAACGACTCAACCACAGAATTATCGAATCCAGTGTAATGTTACCTTTATATTTTCATTATATATAGGTAAATCCCATTACAAAGGACCAAAAGATTTACTATACATGGTAGACTATACACATACAAAAGTCTGTGATTACAAATGAATATTGAAAATTAAAAATATTTTTTTTTTGGATAATAACATTATCTAATTTAGTATATCCTTGAATATAGTTATAAGTAAACTTCATTGAATCTTGGGGAAGGTATGGATAAAAAGGGAGAGTTCAAATTATAAATACAGATAAGTACGGTGGAATAAATAATGAATTAATGATAATAAATCAACATGGGATGATAAATATCTTAACACGCATGTCATGAAATCAATAAACTGAGATGGAGTGAGTAAATAAAATGTAATGGTAAATGAATAAAAACACATTTCATTTAATGAATAAACTAGTTATTAAATTCATATGTAGACTTTTTCATAGTGAAAATATCATGTATAATAAATACTAAATAAAAATGAAAGCAGTTCCTAAATATAGTACATGATTCCTTAGGCACATGAAAAATTTTATTGTCAATATCTATCCTCTAAGAAATTTTTAACTATAGGTGGAAAAATGTTTAATTTGTGAAAATAATTTGTCTTATGATAAACTATCAAAATATCTATGGGCTATATAATGTTAAATCCCCACCCATCACTGCATGTCCAAATCATTACTCATATATAGTAATCAATTTAATTAATAAAAAATGTTCTTTATCAAATATTCATATTTAATAATGAATACGGATTTATCAATATATTTACATATAATAAAATAACTATAAAACATCACTACATATTTAAAAATGATATATGGTTTACGAAATAAGCTTATCCATGTTTAATGATAAATATAACTACAGTTAATTTAATGTTAAATGATCATAATAAATTGAATATTTCAAGGGCACAAATAAAAGGAATCATGAATTTAATATCTATACTATCCTCAAAAAGTCTAGCATAAACCATCCAAATGAAAAATAAGGATATTTTCAATACTATATATCCCAAGTTGAGAAAAATAAATTATTTTTTTTCTAATGCAATGGAATAACATTGAAACCATTATTGAGGGAAAACCCATTTTGTTTTAAAATACATTTTGAAAAACATATTCTATAAAAATTACTCATAGGAAAAAAACGTTTTAAAATTAACTTTTTAATAAAAATAAATAAATTTTTAATGTAAAGAATTCATGTAAATCCATACATGTCATAAAATGTAAAAAAATATTTCTTTTTTATGGTAAAAAAATGATATAAAAGTTCCTTGTATGGAAAATAAAAAGAAGATTCCATTAAGAATATTTATAAAAAGGAAAAAGAGTAAAAAAAATTATATTAAATTAGTATTTAATGGTCAAAACATTTTTGAATACTATTTTATAAAATTTTGTTTTTATAAGAAAATATGTTCTCCGACCTAAAAGATAAATAAAGTAAAGTTTTCTTAAAATCATTTTCTAAAACATTACGATTAAAAACGTGTAAAATGGAAATGTTACTAGGAAAAGGTTAGGAATAACCATAGGATAATAAACTTATATAATTTATTAAAAATATCGAATAATTTTTCCTAATTGTAATTCTTGTGTACACAATCCTGAATAAAATGAAATTGTGAAGCAAGACCTTGAAAAGACCATAACATTGAAGTGAGAATCAATAAATAAATACATTACGTCATCAAATGTAAATACACATAAAACTATTTTATATAATATATTAAATTTTAAAATGATATTATAGAAATTTACATATAATATTAATGATAACAACGAAGTTATATAACATAATGAAGAGGAATCAGGTTATAAAATTCCTTACCACTTGGTATATTTAAACTAAATTATTCATAGAATAAATAATTTAAATTGAAACTCAAAATACCATGAATATAAAATAATGAATTATATAAAATATCAAAATTTTATGTAGATACTTATCAAAAAATACATAAGTGGTGAATTTGGCATGTATCTCACTAATATAAAAAGTGAGAGGAAAATCCCTTACCTTTTGTTTCCTTTTTGGGGGATCATACATTCACCAATTTTAAAATAGTTTAAAACAAGTTAATAACTTATTAAAAAATCTATAATAATTTTTATAATACCATATATTAATTTCTTATAATATCTTATTACTTGGTTGTTAATAGTCAATCATTATTTTCACTATTTTAGGTGTAAAGTTTCTTGTTTTTCGAATATTCTTTGACTTTTTATTTTTGTTCTTATTATGTTGATCATGATTTAAAAATATATAGGATATAATCCATGATTTAATTATAATATATATTAATTAAATATGAATTTTTAAAATTATTTAATGATTTGATATAATAAATGAAATGCACCGTTAATGGAGACGGTTGACCATACGTACGAATGAATGCTAATTCCATTTCGTTATCGTATTTATAAGAATTAAAATTAAATTATGAAAATATTTATATTATAATTACAAGATATTATTTATTCCATATATGTAACATAGGATTATTAAAACTACTATTTATACATCAATGTTTAGAGTGAACCAATCTCATTTCTTTGAGGTGTCAGTAGTCCATGCTTTCACAAATGATGTTATCGAATTCCCAAAAAAATTAAAATCATGAAGGTATATGTAATATAAGATTAAATTAAAGATAAATACAATATAAATGTCAAATATAACATATAAAATTATTTTTCCATCATTATTCATACCATGAGAGGTGGTAAATGAATAATGAACGACATCGTTACGCAAGGCGATAGTTCACCGTGCACCTAAAGAGTATGTTCATCACCCATTAAATGAATGTTTGTGTATGTGTAAGTATAAAATTTAGTATAAAAATATCTCAGTATATTTATTTAATTTTGTTAATTATATAATAATGAAATAATAATATTTTCACAGTGGAAAATGATAATAAAATAAAATATCTTAAGGAAGGATGTTATCTCTTTTTTTGGTAACTCCAATTGGTTTACAGCAAAGGGATTCATTAGATTGATTTATACTAAAAGGAAGGCTTTTATAATGAGTTGAGGTTTTTTAGGATATATTTTTATGGTTCTTTGTTAATTTAATGTGTCATGAGGGGTGTGAGGAAGCGGGAGGGGGAGTTCTTTTTTATAGTGGAGGAGGAGTTGTAATGTAGTTATTTTCTTGAAAATTGATTTCCATCCAAGTTTTCCATTATAAATGCAGCTCCAATGATGGATAAAATTAGATAAAATGGATTATATGGTGTAAATATGAACATATAATAGATTTTGGACAAGTATATAAGTCATTTTTCTCATAATTTTTAAGGTTTAGTCCCTTGTTAGGTTATTTTGTCTCTTGGTCAATGTAATTAATTTTCATTACTTTCACAAATATTTTTTTGATAAATAATTTGAAGATATTAGAAATTGTAAATTATTATTATTAAAAATATGGAATCATTTTTTTAAATATCCAATCATATATGAAGAAGATAAAAATATAAATTGAATCACACAGACGGGACGACAAAGAGGGTTTTTTAAGTTAAAATGTTCAAAAGTTTTAGAATTTTGTTTATACAATTAAAAATTAAAAATTATTCTACTGAGCTAAATTGGATTAATTGATATAAAATTGATATAATTAATATTTAAAACTAATAAAATATATAATTTAACATTATAAAAAAATTATATAAATAAGCAGTTTTGAATTAAAATTTATTATTTTTATTTATTCATCAAAACATGAAATTTCTCTAAAAATATTGAAAATTCAACATATGCTTATTTAGATGTTACAATTTTAAAAATAAATCATATTTCAATATAAAAAAATTATAAAATAACCAAAAATTGGATTTAAAATAAGTCCCCCATTAAGAGGAGGTAAAACATTCTTTTGAAAAATATAGGTTTTTTTGCATAAAATTGGTTTTTTATTATTTTATGCCAATAAGATCAATTGAATGAATATAAATAATATTTAGTTGAATATATAATATAAATATTCATATCATTAAATAATTGTAATTTATTTATTTTATTAATACAACACTTTATTAAAAACATAAAAATATTTTATTTATATTAAATCTATTTATATTTTCATATCTAATTAATTGATGAAAAATGAATTAATTTTATGTTTTTATAGACTATATATTAAAATAAGTTAGACGATACTATTAATAAATAATAATTTAATGGTTAGGTTATAGATTATTTCAGTGAATTATAACATTTTATTAATATATCATTTTTCGGTAAAACTCAGTCTTACATGTAATGCAAGGCCTTGAAAAAAAACATTTCATGAGACACACCTTAACATAGTATCACATGGAATGGAACATATAAAATGGATTAGCTTTATTTAAGATATTAAATATATTATAATGTCTCAGGATATTAAATTTCATTAGGCTCTTGGTGTTGGGTTTCATACACTATCAAATATAATGTTCTTACTTAAAAATATTGGGTCATTACTTTCTAAGAGTGTCTATCCCCTCACATAATATTAGCACCAAATATCCATTATTTCTTAAAAAAAATATCCTTATAACGCATGCATTCTACAAAATAATGCATTCAAATATTCCTTAATGAAATCTTTGTTCTTCTTGTCTTTCCAAAATAATATTACTTTATGGTTTTAGGTTTAATCCCAATGAGGATCCTCAATGATGATGTTGAAATATTATTCTAGAATTTTAAAATTTATTTCTTCTTATACTTCCTAAAAATTCATGGTATGAAATAAAATATAAAGAATATAGTATCTTACATTTGTTGAATTCTAATTATCTAAATTTTGAAATTATTATGCACCTTATTCCCTTCAGTTAAAAAATGATGATTTCACTCATTTATATTTATATAATACTTACTCCATGATATTATGTGATTACTTTTTCACTTATTCATTCCATGAATTGTAATGAAGATAAATTTATTATAACAAACCCGATCTGGTCACCATCCAAACCAACACCTGACTCAGTCCATGGAAAGGCTTGAATGGCATTCCATATCCCCATGGGCTGGAACATGTACCTGGGTATCATGAATAATGGTTTGGTAATGATTTACTTGAGTTTACAAACATTAAACAACCAACCACAATAAAGAAACTGAATCTGAAAATTTAATCTAAACAAGCCTTTAATGAAATTTAGAATTGAAATATATAGTTTTAAACATAACCAAAGAGGGGATCAACTCAAAATGATCATTAATTATTACTCAAGAACCACCACAAGACAAGGGGATTTCACCCCCGAACATTGTCCACAACACCACACCTGAAAAAAGATGTTAATAACAAAAATCGACATCTCTAGGGACCTTTCCCTTACCTGTGTCAAACAATATCAAGTCAAATTACACTGAATAATTAAAAGAGGGTGATATTTTAATCCCAATATGATTCCACCAAAAAAAATATTCCACATGATAACCATTTTAATAGAAAATCTTTCATGATTTTAGGAACAAGAAATTAAAGCATAATTTCTAAAAGGAGAAACTATAAATGAAAACAACATTCAAGAGGAAAACATTGAAGAATGTACACTATTAAATAAAACACACATGATACTAAATTTTCCGACAAAAAAACCTATGCCAAAGGTACGTACAATATATCTAATGAGAACTAATCATAAGAACACCCCTAGAACTAGCTAACTGTGGGGACCTAGGTACATCGTATCTCGGTTTGAATGTAACTATAGTTGATAACCTTCTCATGCATGTGCCACTTGGAGGGGAATCCAAAATGTCTTAGCGGTCTCAAAACACCATCAATGTTTAGTTAGTGTTGTCTTTTTCAATCTTGATAAGTGAAACAAGGACGATACCACTACTGGATCACTAGAATACTAGTCCTAGTCCAACCTCCTAGATACCTGGGTTTTCCTCTTTGTCAAAAATCAGGTTCCACATGTTATAAAAAACCAATTGCACATGAAAATACCATTTTCACATATAAATACTATTTTGGAATCATACACACCCAAAATATTACACAAACATCTTCCAAACCTTCAATGTACTTTTGTAAGCCCCTTAATGATTTTATAAAACAATTTCAAGAGGTAAGAAAATGGTTTGGCCACAAAAACCATTTGTAAATCCTTTATTAAGTCCAAATGATGAACAATACCACACCCATCCATATTTTGAAGCCCAAACAACACTTAATAAACAAATTCATTAAGTCATAAAACAACTCCACAAGACACAACATGGAATACAAATAAAAAACACTCATTTTCATTCAAACATTATTATTTAACATCAACAATGCAATTAACGCTACCAAAAAATAGTTTTTGTACCATAATAAATGAATGAGGAACATGAAAAAAACATCAATCAATACAGATAAATTAATCTCAGAAAGTCTACTCATGGAATCACCTACCATAGATGTCAAAAAACCAAAAAAACATTGTGTGAAACTTCAATCGCACCACCCCCACACCACAAGGAGATAAAAACGTACACTAATCTACAAGATTAAACAATGAAACATAAAATTATACCCTAGGTATGAAAACCTAGCTTTCTAGACATTAGGAAATTCTAGGAACAATGAATCCCAAGAGATGATGAAGAAAAATAAAGGAGTAATCACTTACTTAAAGAACCTTGAAGTTCCATCACAAAAAAAACCCTTCAAAAATGAGTTCCAAGAGAGGTAGAGGGTTCTTGGAGGCCTTCCATGGCTACTAGGGTTGAAGGGGGGTAGAAATGGGTGAGATATCTTTAATCTCAAAAGGGTAAAAATTGAATATTAAATAAATTTTTATGACCTAGACACTTGTGCATGGTTTTTATACATAGTTTAGTAAATAGTGATGCTAACCTATGTGGCCTATTTTGTTAACACAAAACCCTAAATTTCATCCAAATTTCAAGGGAAACCTTGGGGGAGCCTAGGTGGATAGATAGGCCAAGAATAGAAGTGAATAATACATAAAATAATGTCATGGATTTTACATTTATCGAATATTTCTTATAAATATGATAAATTAATGATTCTTTAAATGTGAATTTTTATTTTCATTTATTTTATTCCATTCACTGAAAATTGAAAACATAGTTCATGCATATATATAGACTATCATCTCATTGATTGGTGTAATTCATTTTTTATATCTATAATTTATGGACGAATAAAAATAATTAATATATATCATACACATATCATTATTTACTTCACCTGTATTTTGTAACCATGTTCATTGATCAATTATCAGCACTACCATACCGAAATCCTCATGAAAAAAAACATTTAACACATAAAAATTACCATTTTAATAAAATAATTAATAAATGGTTGTTGAAATTTTATATGTGGATCATATATGATATTTAATATATTTAAATAACTATTTTATACAATTATAAAAAAAAATACACTATATATGATAATAATTTACATTCAAATCATGACTAGCTAATGGTATGGTTTGGGAATTACAATCTCAATGCTTCAAGGTATTTCATGTGATTAAGTTCATGATGATGAAATTCCATGATATATCTTAAAATAATCTCATTAATTTTAATATACTATGTTTATATATGTATATTAAATCATTTAAATTCAATTTTACATGTTTAAATATTTAATAATTTTAAATAATATCATTAAGTATAGCCAGATTTGTTTTACTATTTAGTTGGTAATAGTTTTCTTCTATTTCCATGTTCTCTAAAAATGTTTTCAAAATGTTTTTAATTTTCTCCAATGACTTTTTTGAGATATTTTAATCAATTTTTAATTTTATTTGTAATGGTTTAGATGTAATCTCTTTCTCATTTTCTCATATAAGTTACTTTTAAATTTTTAGAAAAAATGTGGATGGAATTTTTATTTTGAAATAGAGGATATGAATGAAAAGTAACATTTTCATGACCTCTAAATACATTAAATATTCCTCAATAATTTAAATAAGTACATTCTAAATAAATTTTTTCTTAAATATTTGTATTTCATTAATTTTAGAAAAGTTATTTTAAATTGGAATTAGAATTTTCCACATTAAACATTAAAAGTTATATTTTAAAGTCATTTTCATATAATATTACTTATATTGAGGTTTAATAAGATTTATTGGGGATATTATTCAATGATATCATTATTATTATTTCTCTATAAATTGTATTATTATGAATAAAATATTATTATGAAACCCATTTATGTTCCATGGAATATGAGATGATGAAATAATGAAATTTTTATGGAACAAATTTTCTTTTGATGGGTTATGATATGGTGAAATGATATTATAGAACAAAAATTCATGATTTTTATTATGTGATAAGTGGTTTGGGAATTATATTTTTCCTTAATTCATTTGGAAATAAAATAATAGGATGAAAATGAATGTGGAGTGAACATAGATTAGTAAGGGACTATATCTGTTATTATTTTCTAGTAAGTGTTCATTTACTAGAGATATGATGGAATGATGAGTAAATGAAATACATTGTGGTAGTGTTAATAGTGATTATTTATAGCTAATGAAATGTATTTCAAGGATTATGTGTCTAAAAAATCACATTTTGTATGACAATGTTATATTATCATTAATCATGTTCTTTTATTTATTTATGATTCATGTCTTATAAACTACCAATATTTATGTAATGATTCATGTTTATAATATATGAAATATTGGGTAATGTTTTGAAATGTAAATCTAATATTCGTATCCCCTTATACAAATGTTATTCTTAGGTAATCATATATATATCCGCTCTATTTGCTTATTTATCTTCTGATCTCACCCTTTTTGGATTCATTTTCCTAGGATATAATGATTTTTTTGTTTATTATATTTTGTAGATGGGTTCTAATTTTTATAAACAATGTCTTGAATAATATAAATCTCTTATAAAAAATTATTATAAATTCATATTTCTAAATACACTAAACCTATCAGATTATATCATAGATCATATGGTTATGCAATAAATATATATTAATTAAAATTATATATTTATATATGATTAATATGTGTATTATAGTTTTCATCAGTGAATGGTTGGAAACTAGTATGAGAAAGCATTTGAGAGAACCCATATGACTATCCAATGTATATAAAAACTACCTATGATATGGTTAATAATGTACTATGTCCTTTTTATAAAAACACCCATGTCTTGATAATAAAACTTGACATGGTATTGGGATAGATTAATTATGGGTTAATAACCCTTAAAGGATTTGTTTGAGTATATATAAACCATTATTATGGTGTACAGGGAGTGTTACCTTACTATGAATATGGTTTAAAAATCCAAGGGTATATTCTTAGGTTAATTTGTATTTTTATTTTGAACCAAAATGGAGGAGTTTAGTAGATAATTATGATGGATGATCCAGGTTTAACATTAGGTGTCATATATTGAGAAGTATAGTTTCAGGATTTATAAATCTTATAAATTATTTTTCAGGACTATGTGTTTCCCCTCTGTGATTATTTTTTCCCACACAATACTTTTTTGTTTTAGTGAATAGATGAAACCTAAAGTAACTGTTTTAATGCAATGCATGTCCTCTTAAAAAACAAATTGTTAGAAGGTATGAAATGAAAAAGAGTTTTTATGGTTATAAAACTTTTTTAGGATATAAATCATGATGTTCTTCCAAATAAGAAAATAAGAGAACAAAATTATATTAATTCCTTAATGAGGAATAATCCACATTTTTTAGTTGGATTTTTGATTTAATATTTGTTATGAAATGTATCATTACACATAAAATTATCTTTTAAATTATCAATTATTTTCTAAAAATGAATAGTTATTTTAACAATTTATCATTTGTAATTTGATGAAAATAAATAGTGTAATCCTATAAAAAACATGAGGAAGATTGATAAATTGTCACAAAGGAGTGTGATGAATTTAACCATTTTTTTAAAATAATTACATTTCACTTATTAATCATAAAAATATTGAGAATGAATTATTTGTGGCAATGGAGATGGATGATTAATGCCCTAGTATAGATGAGTAAAATTTTACATGACATGAGAGGTATGATTAGATTATTATCATCCATCATGAATTTATGTTTTATCATTCCTTTATTGAATCAAAATTACATCTCTGATGGGAGTTTAGTATAAGAATGGTGTGTAGTTATAATGAAAACCTTTTATTGTGCTATCAAGGGGGATATAGATATTTTATTTACCTATAAATTTCATTGTTTTATAATAATGGAATGAAGAAATTAAATATAAATTCTAAAAACCATGGGGTGAATAATACAATATTTTCTTTATACACCAAATTTGAAAGTTAACATGTTTGAAATTGTCTCAATGGAACTAGTTGTAATGTACCATAATCAGAAGCCACTCAAACATTCCCCATGCCTCGTAGATTACATGGCCTCAAGAATATCTCCCAAAATTCAAGAGGCTACTGACTAGAAGTGAGGGACTATGTGTTTCTGTGGGGATACTATGCCTTCATTACTAGAGTGTAGCGTAGTGGATAACATATTGATACATGTATAGGAAATAGTAAATCACAAAGATGAAAGAAGTAAAAAGTGGAAGACAGATAATATGAACAAATCTTGAAGTTGTCTCACATACAAAATGATGATACATGTCATATGTTTCTAATAAAGAAACAAAAATAGGTACACTACAATAATATAGAATAAATTTAACAAAATATAAAATGTCTTAAAGTGTACTAGTAGCATATAAATCCTCAGCTTAGTTACATGATCTCCTACTCCTAACTAGCTGATTAAGAACAGATAATGGGAAACACTCCCTTATCCACACCTGTAATAATATAGTCGGTTTGGGAATGCAACGGTGTCCTAAAAAGGTTTTTATACTGAGTCATATTAGGAAACCACCAAAGTTTTGTATCAATTAGTGAGTGAATATATATAACCACTATGTACATTAATACATAACACGTAATGTAATTAATAAAAATTAAACATCATATCAGTACATGTTATTATTTAATATCTAACTCATTTAATCAATCTCATTAAATAGGTATCTCTATGATTTAATATTAAATGATTTTTCTTGTAAAACATTATCATTTAACATTTCAAACTCATTTAATTTATATGTCTCATGATCTGACACAAGCTAAATATCTCCTATATGGTCAACAACACTACATATGCTTAAACAGTCCATCTAAAAGGTATAATTCATGACCCAATCCGATATAAGGATTTTGATTGAAAAATGTGTCATAAAAGTCATTTCATTCTTAATTCTATTCAGAACCTAAGACCATCCTTGATGTTTTTTATTGTAATTCAAGTATCACTCTAGTTGTAATATCAACCAACATATTATAGTCCCATATAATATTAACCTCTCTAGAACCTAGGTAATGCTTGAGGTGTTGTATCACATCTCTTCCAATTGGTTTCATCCTCGGTAGTCCACTAAGAGATCCTGAGTATCACCCATGTAATAATAGATCAAATTATATTTTATTCAGTCAATTGAATTCTCAAATGAATCCATGTTTCACTCTACAAATAAATTAAACCTTAGATTCCATCATTGAAAGTCCTATTGGGAGTCAATGTATGACTCATTCATAATAAAGGTTTGTGCCAATTGAGTCTATTCATAGAATTATATTATGAATCCACATATATCCAAGTTATAAAGGTCAATAGCCAAATGAGTCCATCCATGGTATTATAATATGAATCCATGTGACAAAAATTTCTAATAATCTTTTAACCAATTCAATTTTATTCCATCAATATCAATTACATATTTCATGGTCTCACTAATAAAATTTCATTTCAAATTTCACCCCAATGTTGTTTAAGATATTGGCTAGGTTTGAAAAGGCTCTCCATAAAAATAATCACATGGGAAATACTTGATGAAAGGATTCTCATGATTAAATAAACTATTACATGGCTAAGTCATCATTCCACCAACATGAAAAAAAATTATTAAGACAAATCAATCATAACATGAAAATCATGCTTTTAAAAATCATGAAAAGGAAAGGTCCAAGTGTCATGCTCATTTATTACATCCCATTTAATCATGTCAATTACAATTCACAATAAAAATAAATTCGTCATTTTATTTATAACTCAACTCATCTGTATAATACCCATGTGAAGGAAAATGTTCACCTCATATGTATCAAAGTGTTGTGTTCCACCCAAGGATCCCTAGTTCAATCATCAACAAATAAAATGGTCATTCCATTTCAAGGTATTAATCTTTTAAGAAACATCAACAAGAATATTTAATTACCTTGGGAATTCCTAGTAACTCTTAAGATTTAATTTCCAATTAAGGTAACACCTAGAAATTAGGCATGTGTTTCCATAAAATATATCAACAAATCAAATTTACAAAAAAGTAACTATACCACGTACCGTAGATTTCTGGTTGATATTTTTTCTATTATGAGATCCTTTTTTAGCTCCAATCGGTAAACAACTGAAGAATGGGTGAAGAACCCAATAATAGAGAAAATCATTATGCAACTAAATATCGAAAATGATATCTAAAATAATAGATAACATTTAAAATGGAATTGATTACATACCATAATGGATCCAATGAGATGAACAACATTTGAATTTTAGAGCAAATAGAGAATGTACCTCAATTCCAATAATTTATCATAATGGAGCTCAAAATTGATCCCTTTTCTTTATAAGAGAGAAGGAAAGGATTATGTTTGATTTAATAAATATCAAGGGAAATGGTATTTTTACCCAACAATATAGGTTTCTCAATTTTTAGGTTCACTGTTTTCTAAATATTGCACCAACCTTGAATGGGTATCTGTAGCCAAGGGGAACACACATGGTTAGACTAAACAAGAAAAATCACACTATGCAAATTGTAGAGTGATCTTTTGAAACCCATTTTGAATGGTTTTTATAAAAATGTATGACCTATTTATATTATTTTTCAATATAACCCATGGTTTGATAAACTATGCGGCCTTCCCCACAAGGTTTAATCTAACCATGTGCCATGCCATTTTTACCCAAAAGATCAGTTTTCAAGATTTGAACTACCCCTAAACACCCTTGAAACCCCCATGAAATCAATGTACATAAATATTAGTCCATATATAAACATTTAAATTGATAATTTACTGAATAATGATTTTTACCTCAAGTAATAACCAGGTTCTTACAAACACCCCCTCTTAAATAAATTCATCCACAAATTGCCTTCTCTAGGGTGGTCAAGTGTGTATTAGAATAAATCTATCCACTGTGATCATAAATCATCCTCTCACTCTAAAGACTCGTCTTATTGTAATTTGTGGTATCATATATCCCATAATAAAAGAATTTACTAGCCTAAAAAACCTTCATGTTACAATCCACAATATGTATATGATGCTCCTCACAAGATGCATCTAAATGTAACAATACCTCCTCGGGATGGATGGATTGAGGTGGGTTGGAATAATATATTCTCATTTGAGAAACATGAAAGACATCATGCATGTACTGGTACCACATAGGAAACTGCAATTGATATTCTATTGGATGGATTCTCTCTATAATTTTGAATGGCCCGATATATCATGGTGAATTCTTACCCTGTCTCATAATCCTCTTATGTCTTAGTATCTATGAAACATGTAGTAAAACCCAATCTCTGAACTCAACACCAGATTTTTTCTATGGTGATTAGCATTAGATTTATGACATGACTGAATTGTTTCCATATCTTTCGAAATGAACTACACCTACAATATGGTCTCCTAAACAAGACGAGGTCCTATCAAATCTACCTCTCCTGCATATAACCAACCCATGGATGATCAGAAATAGAAAAGTGACTTATAGCCAAATATCTATAGCCATAATTTTAGAGGTCTATGGCTATAAGTTAATTTATAGCCAAACTTCAAATAAAACTTATAGCATTAGGCTCTATTAATTGGTTTTCTCAAATCTTCACAGCCCCCTCTCCCCGTGCGACCCTTCTTCCCCGACGGTGCCCTCTCTTCTCTCCCCGATCCTCCTCCCCCGATGGTTCCTACATGACTCTTATTCCCCAAAGATACTCGAGTGACCCTTATTCCTCCTCTGATGATACCCACATGACCCTTCTTCCCCAACATCCCTTCTTCCCTGATGGTCTGAAGCTGCCATCGAATGCTGAACATTTCACCTCCCCCGGCTGACGTTGCTTCTAGGTGGCCTCCCCACCTCCACTCTGGTGTTCCTCCAATGTGGAAACCCCCTCCCAGTGATGATCATCCATGATTATAACTATTTTGTAAATAAATTTCATAGATGTTCATCGTCTTACGGTTTCATGTAGTGGGAGTATGGTTAATAGCGAATGTTTTGGGTTTTATGGGCTTGGAAGGTGATGGAAAACAATTCCTAAGGGTTAAATCCACATGAGTTTGGTTCAATCCATGGAATACTACATAAGATTAGTGAAATTAGGTGATTGTATTAACTATAGAACAATATAGGCACACAAAAACTTTCTTTGGTGCCTCATAATTACTTAAGATTAGAGATCTAAATAGGTGATTATTTATTGTTATTGTAATCTTCATGTATTATATAGAAAAATACCAATAATGCATTGTTCTCCCATGCACATGGGATTTAATTTTTGGAAAATAATTTTCCTTGTGATTCCATTACATTAATTCATTTCATGTTAAATTATTTCTGTGATTGAGTGAATATATCCATCTGTTTTGACTCAGTTTGATGAATTAATGTGAGGATTTCTTCCGTGTATATACAATAAATGGTTGGAGTTTTCATTTTGGGGCATTTGTTCGACCTCTAAAATTTCTATAAATTTAATATTCAATGATTAAAATATTTTTTGATGGTTTCTCAATAAGTGTTATTATATTTTTTTTCCATATAAATCCTTTCAATTTAGAAGGTAGCAACTTAGGTGCGACTCTCAAATGTCATGATTTTATATTTTGATTCATAGATTCTTGACCTCGGGAACACCTCTCTTTATGTCAATGGTTTTTGATAGGATGTGAGGTATTAAAACATTCAATGGGGAGAATATTCAATATTATATATGTAAAACCCCATAAAAATAAATAAAAACATCCAAAAAAGTCATTAATATCATCGTATTCATAATAAATCTATAAAAATTCAATATAAAATGGGATACAACGTAAATCCAGACAACAAAAATAACCACATAAATGAATAATCACATATATTACATTTAATGAGGAATAAAAATAAATAATTATATCTAAAGCCATGGTCTTGGATCATCCCATCTCATTCTCCAAAACCACGTCGATTGAAACAATCCCTATCCATTGCACACCATCTGATAAACCACAAATGTAACGAAACGTCTACATTCACACTAAGGTTCTAGTGTAATGTGTAAATGTATTAATTTGTATGGTATAACTATTCAACACAAATATTTACTGAATTATTAATGTGTATTCATGAGGAAAACAATTAATGTAAATAAAAAGTATGACTAGATCATAATTCATTAACCCAACAATCACAAGATTCGACATGTTTCGTGAAGTAGTTGAACGTAAATTTGATACCTAGAAAATGATTATGTCTGACCATACCTACATTAGTCCCATTATAGTATCTTATACCCTTGTTTTATATATACCATATAATTAAAAAATGGTTATTATATTTTTGAAGACCCGGACAATATCTAATGTTTCATGGTAGAACCTTATGTCTAGGATCTGGTATAATCTCATCACGTGTATATATACCACATCACTTAAGGGGGATTAACCAAAAATCCAATACCTTAATGTATCTAGAACCCACTATCTCACTCAATACAATCCTATATTCCTTCCCCATGTTAAATTACAACCTAGACCCCATATACCACATGGAAGTCTATCCATAACCTCCTCAGTCAATGTATCTCTCCTTATAACATCACAATCCAAATAATTTTTTTCTGATGCTAAGACATTATATTAAAATTTCATGAATGTGGTCACAAAATATCATTTTACCATGGTAGCATGGATCCTTATCAAAGGTCATTTATTCTGAAACAGTGGAGCAAAGATGAGATTAATATAATATGTGCAATAGTTGCATTTTTAATAGGTGTTGTTAAAAATGTTTTTATTATTTGTTTGTAGTTAAAAATCATATTCTCAAATTATTATTTCAAGTATTAATAAACTGGATGCTCTCTTGGTGATTCACCATTCCATGCCAAAGTCTATTGAAGGCTATCATTAGGTTAGTTTTCCAAATTAATATTGATGTTTTGTTTTTAATGCTATGTCCATAAGGAAAGAGATCAAATTTTTTTGTTACATCTAATCCAAAATCTATAATTATCTTCACATTCTTGAGTCGGTCTAAAGCATTCTTGAGCGGGTCTAAAGCATGCATGCATAATTGGGTTTAACCAAATCATTAGGGTAAGAGTTCCACCACCCCGATAGTCTACATGAGTATAAAGTTAGGCTATTTGACAAGGGCTTCCTTTAATGTAAAGGAGTTATGTATTCTGAAATTTTTTATCCATTAGTTAAACACTCATTCATTTGTTTATTTCTTGCTTTTACTTCTTACCATGACTTTAATATCGAATAACATGATGTTCGAACTGCCTTTTTTACATGGTGATTTTGATGGGAAACTATACATGATGCCTCCTCATGGTATTGCAAATGAATTTAAATCAAATAATTTCTTCCTACTTAATAAACCAATAAAAGGATTAAAATAGGCTTCACTACAATGGTAAAATAAATTTGACACATTCATACTGCAACATGGCTTTTACCAGAGTAAATTTGATGCATGTGCTTACTATTTAGAATAACATTCTTTACCTGTATTCTAATGTTGTAATGTATTGAAACCTGTTAGTGTTCCTTTTCTCCATCAGTTAAAGATTTCACTCTCTCAATCTTTTAGCACTAAAACTGACATTGAATATGTTAGTAGAATACCTTATTTTAAACAGCCAAACTCGTTGTTTTTTCCAATTGCAATCTCCTAAAAATTTGAGTTCTGCTAAGTGTTTGTCTTTATTTTTTGTAATTAACATAGTTGAACATCGTCTGTCATCATTCTTTTTCATGTTAGATCTATACACTAATAAAATAACATTTTTAGCAGTAATCGAACGACATCATGGAATGATCAATCTTCCTATAATGAAAATCATTTTTAAATTGATCTGCTTCATGTTTTCTACTCAGGAAAATCCATTGTGAGCATGGGAGAGGTTGAATCAGCTATAAAATAAATGTTCCAGGCCCCCCATTTTCAAGTTAGTTTTATTTTTAACAATTCTGTCTATTTTTTTGTTTTTAATGTGCATAATTTAGTCTTTATTCGAAAACATATTTTCAAAATACTTAAAACACTAATCCGATATGATAATGGTTCGTTATAAGTTTTTAAAATTGCTTGTCGGTCGTTTTTATTTTATTGTAGGTAATGAAAAACTACTTCCAATTTGGTAAAATATTTTTGACGGAAATGGTGCATGAGCTTTAAAAAATAGTAATGGGAAAGATTTTATTTGAAAAGGTGAAGTTATTGAACTTGAAAAGTTTTGTTGAGAAATGTTAACATAATGAATTATGATATGAATTTTGGACAATTATTGTTTTTGATTAAAATGTCTCACTAACAAGCATGTGGTTGTGATTTTTGTTAATTTAATGAAGTTAGTGGTGAGCTTCTATTGCGTGTGTGTAGGAAATGGAGAATCGTTTTCGGGGTGGGATGTGATCTTGATAATTGGGTGAGTAGTTGTATTTTAAATTGTGTATTGAAATTATTCTCTGAAAAAGTATTAAAATCAGTGATTGTGTTGATGTAATCTTGGTGAATGTAAGGGGATTCCTTGGTCAGCTAAGTATTAATGATAGAATGTATTTTTAGTTAGTTATAGGTCACTGTAATGGCAAGGGATTCTGATGAAAACAAGATACCTATTTTTTATTTTTAAAAAATTAAGAGTTAAATAGTTGAATCATTCCGCTATTATCACCAGAGGATTACCATGTTGATCATTTTCCAATGCTATCACTCTAGGGGATTATAATATCCATTAAATATACAATTATTTTAAACAAACTTTTTATTGAACTTTCATCTATAACAATGATATTGTGAAATAAATATACAGAGGGTTTATTGTATTATTATTGAAAAGAAAAACAGTGAACTCCTGTTCAAGTAATGGATTTTCTACATTAAGAACAATGTCTAATCTCTATTTTTTGAATTTAAGTGCTGATAGAAGTTAACTTTATTCCCATATTTTGGTGATTTTTAATTTTTGAATAGGCAATTAAAGATTATGTTTGAAAATTAAAGAGGTTTATTAATAATAATGTTATTTATTAATGGGATGTACATATCAATTAGAATATTATTTGTTCATTTTTGGTTATGGATTCATGTATCATTTATCATTTACAGTTGACACACTAATCACATATATATAAAAAGTCATTATATCTCATTTTTTCGCACTATTTTCTTATAGTTGGTTTCTTATGATGAAGCAGGTTTTATCCAGCACCATCAATGACAATGAGTTCAACATCGGATTTGGGTAAGGTTTATTCTGTATTTATTATTTGGACCAATTTTAATTATGGACATTGTGATTTTTATGTTCCTTATATATTTTTAGTGCATGTTGTATTTTGTTGAGGTGGATTCGAGTCGCCATTGACTAAGGCTTACTTGTGTATACATAGGTATGCATATACATATATAAGTTCCCCCTTTATATATATTCACTCATGGTAGTATGAATATATACATTGGGTCTAGGTGTTCTTATATATATATATAAATAATGAATTCATGTGTAAGTGTAAAGGGGTACATGAAAGTATAAACATATATCTAAGGACCCCCTCCTATATATTTGGCCATGAAAATATGTACATAGGGGCTAGGTGTCCTTATATATATGTGAAGTTGCATATGCATGAAAGCGGAAAGAAGTAAGATTAGAGTTTTTGTCGTCAAAATCAATGCACCTTGAGGTTGAGGTAGGTTACCTCTACCTAAACCATTAATTTGAATTCTATAATTTCCTCATTGTTTTAAAAACTTGTTTCCGTAATTGATTTATTGTTTTAAAAAATGGTTTTCTAATAACCAGTAGCTTTGTCAAGGAAGACTATGAATATATCCCTTGAACTTCATTATAAACATTTTTTAAAGAGGTAGAAAGATGATATTAGATTCTAGATACTAGAACAAGAGATATATAAACCATACATTGATTATACTTAGATAAATTCATGATCTCATTCAAATTCCCATCAAATTTATCACAAAATACCACTACTTAATTTTATGGATCTATTAGTTCCAATACCAAGCATTCTGAAATCTTCTCTAGTATCACAGAATTCACCCATAATATTCCTCTTGAAATCTAGCATATGGAATGGTGTGAACATATCACACTATAGGGGGTGAATATGTAAGGATAAATAATTCAATTTTGAGAGAAATTGATCAACTCCACTCTAAAAAACTGGAACAACTAAAGGTTCTAAGGTGGAATTTTATAGGGTTGAAACCTTTTGATGAAATAAAAATTGCTTAATACAACTCTTTATAAAGTGTGTAGGATACACTTCATTTTAGTCCTAAAATACATAACCTCATCAATAACATCGTAAGACATGTCTAATTGCACCATTCAAAGATTTTCGAACATGTTCCTTTGAGATATAACCATAACACCTAGATCATTGAACTCAGACATTGTAGTATAAAAATACTTCAAATATCTAACTAGACCATTCACATCCTTATGCACTTTGAAACTTACTTCAAAAACAACTTTTTGAATAGAAGGAAATGATTGTAGAATCCTAATAAACTTTGTTTGGGTAGTCATTAACCCAACCAACTTGTCAAAATCAACCTTGGGAATAGAGGACTTCTTATGTTCTCTAATCTTAGAATTAGTAATTATTAACTCATGTTTCAGCTCATTATAATCTCCTATAATATTATCAAACTCATTTAAAATATCAGTGGAAAAAAAGATTAAATTTTATAACTTTATGAAATCTTACTAAAAGAGGATGATTTTTCATGCACAGTAGGAGGTGGTGATGGTATATGTGGTGTATTAGAATGTTCAACAGTTTCCATAACCACATCATCAGTTCAATCTCAATCAGCAAGTGATCCAAGGATAATTGGATCCATTGTCTAATTCTCCACCTCCCTTTTATCCCTTCCTTCTATAGTTTAAACACTATGCATAGTTACAATTGGACTTTCTTCATGAATACGAAGAGTTGTCTCGATAATTTTTTCTTGATGTTGAACTCCTTCAAGGGGTGTGTGGGGTGAGAAGTGGGTGGGTGTGCAAGTGGGGGGTATGGGAGTGTGTTAGGGGAAGGGGTGTGCTGGGGGTGTGTTGGGGGAGGGGGAGGGGGTGTGCAGGTTGGGGGTAGGGGGTGTGTTGGGGGAAGGGGAAGGGGGTGTGCAGGTGGGGAGGGGGGAGGGGGGTAGGGTGGGTGTGTTGGGTGTGTTGGGGGTAGGGGGAGGAGTGTGTGCTAGTTGGGGGGGGCAGGGGTTGTGATGGGAGAAGGTTAGGGGGTGTGAATGGCCCTCAAACTATTATTGGGTCCTCTGGGATGATAAACCAATAATTAACCCCTTAACACTATTGCCTTTAGTTTCCTAATCCTAATATAAACATAAACTCTAAACAACATACTTAGGACTCAGACTATATCTATACCATTCTAAAATGACCAAAACCACTGAAACCCAACTTACATAGGTGACGAGTTTTGGGTTACACCATAAGACTTCCTCTCATTTCGATAGGAACTTTGTGTTTTTTATGGTTGCATAGGATTTGAATATGAAGGGAACCTATTTTTTCGTGAATGCATAGGCTGTTGTAGGGGGGATGTGTGTCCATGAGGTAGGGTGGGGAGGATTTCTAGTGTCCAAGGAGGTGGGGTGTCCCAGAGGGGGGGGCTTTCCAGGAAGGGGGGTTGTCTTGGGGGAAGGGGCTGCAGGGGATGGGGGGTGTCCAGATTATAATCCTGTCCAGGGGGGAGGGTGGATATCCAGGGGAGGCTTTGCAGAGGGAGGGGGATACAGGAGGGAAAGTGGGGGGTGTCCATTTTCTAGGGGGAGGGGTGTCCAAGAAGGGGGGATGATGTCCAGGGAGGGAGGGGTGGCTGTTCAGGGAGGAAGGGGGTGTCCACGAGGGGCGGGGGGTGTCCAGTGTCCAGGGGGAAGGGGGTTGTAGTGGTGGTTTCTAGGGAGGAAGGGGGCTATAGGGAGGGAAGGTTTTCCAGATTATAAGCCTATATTTATGGGACGGGGGGCTTTCCAGGGGAGGATTTTTAGGGGGATGGGATGTAGAGGGTGGGCTACTGCAGGGGGTGGGGTTGTCTAGGAGAGAGGGTGTGGCTATTTGGTGGGGGGGTTGCAGTGGAGGGAGTCCAAGATAGAGGGGGGTCTTGGAGGGAGGGGTATGCAGGGGGGTGTCCAAGAGGGGGGGTCCAGGATGAGCGATTTGTAGGGGTAGGGGCATTCAGGAGGGATGGTGGGGTGTGTCCAGAAGGGAGGGGCAAGGGTGTCCAACAGGGAGGGGGTCTGTAGGAGGGGGGTTTCAAGGAGGGGGGGCTATTTCAAGGGGGTGGGGGTGTCCATTAGGGGGTGGGGGTGTCCAGTTTCTAGAGGGAAGGGTATCTAGGTGGGCTATCCAAGAAGGGGTGGTGTTGTACAAGAGGGGGGTACTGTCCAGGAAGGGGGGTGCCCGGTGTCTAGGAGGGGGTGCTTTCCAAAAGGGGGTGTTGTCTAGGGAGAAGGGGTTGTCCAAGAAGAGGGTGGGGGTGACCAGGAGGGGGATGTTTAGGTGGAAGGGGGATGCATTGGGTGGGGGTGGGGGTAAGTCCAAATTATAATACTATATAGGGGGAAGGGGCTATCCAGGGGAGGCATTGTAGTGGGGGAGGGGGTTGCATGAGAGAGAGTGAGGGTGTCTAGTTTCTAGGGGGGAGGGGTGTCCAGGGGGGTTCTATCCAGGGAGGGAGGGGGATATCTAGGGAGGGAGGGGTGTCCAAGAGGGAGGGTGGGGGTTAGAGGGGAAGGGGGCTATAGGGGGTGTCCAGGGGGAAGGGGGCTATAGGGGGTGGGTGTCCAGATGGTAATCATGTACAAGGGGGGAGGTGGGATGTCCTGGGGAGGCTTTTCAGGAAGAGGGCGCTGCAAGGGGGGATATCTAGGGGAGAGGGTGGGGGATATTTTGAGAGGGGGAGGGGGTGTCCAGGGGAGAGGGTGGGGGAAAGTTGGTGGGGGGGGGGGCTTTCCAGGAAGGGGGGCTGTCAAGGGAGGATTTGCAGGCGGGGGAGGGGGGTTGTCCAAGGGGGATTTTCATGGGGGAGGGGGGCTATACAAGGGGAACTTTAGGGGGTATGTAGTTTTGGGGGGTTTCTACTGAATGTGGATTGAGATACTACATGGGGAGAGGGGAGGGGGTATTTACAGGGGGTGGGGGAACAATTTTTTATTGATTTTTAGACCCTATAGTCACAGTTTTTAGCTCTTACTATTGGTCTAATTCCACGTTTAGAGACTGTGGCCAGAATGTGTGTCCATCCTCTGGTATATCCATGGTTCAAAACCATGGCTATATTTATATTACCAAGGTTTGAACTGTGGTTGTATACCGATATCCATGCCAAAATTATCCATGGATTGAGGACCTATAGCCATGATTTTAAACCGTGGCTATAGGCAAAATTTCTAGTAGTGGATCGAAATGGAATACCATATTAATCCTCATATAGTGCCATATGAATAGTGTCCTGAATGTTATTTTTTTATGTGAATTACAATAGGGGTATATTACTCTTCTAGAAGCCTCTAAAATCCCAAACGCATCCTCGAAACATGTCCCCATGCACATGATTTTTTCACTCTAACTAGTCATTTTTCTGAGTGTGGTATATAGTGCTAAGATGAAACTATGTACCCAAAACCTTATATATCCCTTTCTCTGAATGTGATGTGAACCAATCATCCCTATCTGAAATTATATTATTTGGGACCCCATGAAGTTGTAATATCTCATGTATATACAACCTACCAAGATCATCCACATACAATGTTTCATTAATAAGCAGGAAACGCAGAACCTTCTTGATCATGTCGATGACAACCCATACACCATCATTACCTCAAAAAACCTCATTAATTACATCCAAAAATATATCACGACATCATTCCATTTCCACTCGGTAATGGGTAACTACTATAAAATATCAGCTAGTCACTGGTCTTCTTCCTTCACCGGCAACCATGTGGAACAAATCATTACAAAACTAGTTACATCTCTATTCACACTTAACCTCCAACACTAGATATATAAATCTTGATACATCTTGGTGACCCATATGTGTACATCGGAAGCTGAAGCATGAAAATCCCACATTACCACCTCATTTTTACAGACTATAATTTATACATGACCATGAACACATAGAATTGCTTCCTCACCTATGGCCCAACCGGGAGAAGAGTGCTCACCTGCTACACATTACCATAGGAATAGTCCCTTTAAGTATGATAGCTACCTCATACTAAATCTATCTTGTAGGGTATAGGTCACCATTAAGGATATTAGAATGGTCTTCCCCTAACTGTTCTTTACCTTCAAGTTCATCTCAGCGAACAAGTCCATATTCTACCACTCTATACTGGCCTATTGCACTGCATGTATCTGAGTCATACTGTTAAGTGTATCTTTCATTTCATTTCCTTTACCAGGCATACAAGAAAGACCAATGATGAATTACTGAAGATAATCAACCCACCATAATTTCCATAGATTCAGATCATGCTATGTATATTTGAACTTTAGGATTTTGTAGTCTGTGTACACCACAAAACACTCTCCCAATATGTTATGCCTCTATAATCACAATGCATGAACAAATATAGCTAACATGAGATTTTATGTAGGGTAGTTTTTCTAATATGGCCTTAGCTACCGATAAATGTATGCTACGAATCTATCTCCCTTTATAAGAACTACCCCTAGCCAGATACCAAATGCATTACAGTACACAGTGTGACTCCATTATGAATTTTAAAAAATCAGTATCAACACTGAATTCAATCTCCCTATAATATCTTGAATGACCATCTAATAGTGAAATAACCATAAAATATTTACACACATCTAATTCAGGCATGTCAGCAACACTGCTAAGCATAAGAAGTCATATATGAAATGCTTGTTGTAATAATACAGACCTAAAAAAATTTCATACCTCGAAGAGGTTCATAGTCCCTTCCAAGAAACTACATCTCTCAGTATCTCTATATCTACACACACTACATTCTCTGAGATGATGTGTCTCATTAAGTGAATCAAATCCATCCAGAAGTGGGACATCATGAGCATAGAATATAAATTATGTCATCTTATTGTATTAAATAATATCTCATGATTTTTATCATGGTGGTGTTGATTATGATAATACACCAAGATATAAAAAATGAAACCCACCACAAATGAATCATGAGAACGATGGAATAATTGATTTATCAGGTCCATGAAGACTGTTGGAATGTTTGTGATACCAAAAAACATAACTAAATAATCAAATATAACACACCGTATATGAAATGGAATGTGATGTATGCCCAATGGTATTACATGCACATGATGATAATATAATCTCAATTAAAAAATTAGAAAATATTAAATATCCTTAGAGCAGGTTAAAGGGATCATCTATCCTATGCAATGGATAAAAATTCATAATATCCAATTGGGTCAATTTTGGATAATCAATGCTTATAACATGGGTTATATCCACCTTTTTAGTAATAATTACAAGTGAACCCCATAGATAAGTACTAGGTAAGATGAATCTTTCTCCCTCAAAATATTCTAGAATCCTCTTAGGATCCTTAAACCCCATGGTATCCATCCTATAAAGAGGAATGGATACAAGTGAATCTCTTGGCACTAGGTCAAAAGATTACTCTACCTCCATCATTAGAGGCATTACTGAACAATTTTCTAGTAAAACTTCACTGAAATGATCAACCACATTAGGTAAATCATCCTGACGTGTTCCCTAATATTCAAGATTCAAAACCACACTCTAGGTTTTCATCCCACCCATCACGTAATCCTATAGTCCAGATCTGTAGATATTGAAATCATATTCATCCTTATGAATTTTCTCTCTTTCCTATGGTAGTATAAAAGTCACCCTTTGTAGATAGAAATAAATGAAATAATTAAAGTAAACTAACTAGTCCATCTGAGTAATGATGCCAGAACATTTAATCTCACTGAAATAGAGGCCCCATACAAACTGATACCCACCAACCTCTAGAGGGAACTCCATGTACTAATGTACATAGTCTATTCTAATTATTAATGGATTGTCAAGAATCAAAACACCATCAGAGGTATGAAAACTGAGGCTAATACTCTCCAAAATGGTCACAAATATAAAGATATAATAATAACTATATAAAAAAGTAAAGAATCTAAATTAAAGGATACTAGGATAGTTCCTATGATAGTAGAGGTTTCGTGGTCCTAGTCTGGATGGATCTGTTTCATTGTATATACATTTCCTAAACTGTAACCCTCTGATACTGGATGGCTACTATGAGTAGATCCACCCTATTTTCACTGATATATTGGGTACAAACATCCATTACCATGACCACCACCTCATTCATATCTTGTAGATGTACTGTACCTCCCTACTAGATAAGATGTTTCCACCCCTTCTCTTGAATGTGGAGTTGGCAAAGAACACCTCTCACAAGTTGTTAGTGGAATTTTTTTGACTAAGAACTATAAATGGATAGTCTTTCCTTATGATCAGCCCTAAACTAGTTCCCTCATACATTGTGACCTCACATGTGTCAGCCTACATAACTAGTAACCCCACAACTAGCTACCTGAAAATGTAATATGATTAATAATATCACCATGTGGAATATCCAGATGATGCTACATACTACCGTTTGATATAGTAACATATCTAGATGCCAAACTGCCATGATCACACCTCCATCATCTCTTAGGTAATGCTCTGTGATACGTACTTGACTCACTATCCCAGAAATGATAGTATGCCAAAAAATAATTCACCTACTCTCAGATGTCATACCTAATACCATCTATAAATCTCCTAGATTTTGATAACTAGTCACACATGAAATTGGGTACACTTAATTGGAGCTCAGAAAAATGGGATGAGTAATCCATAACAAACACTTCACCCTACTCAAGATATAAGAACATCATTTCACTACCAACCCTCAACATATCAGGATTTAAGTAATCATATAATGCCATTAAAAAAATTCCTCCAAGCCATCTCTCAATGTTTTTCCATATATGTGATGACATAACTCCATCTCTTTGAGTAATCACCTAATATATAAATAGATATATTTTCTCTCTTATATGGAGGCATATAAAGATACTAAAGGATAGAAATAATGAACACTATATATGAATCCATTGCCTTTGGTCCTCTGTCCCTGAAAATGTGGGTGGTTTCTTCTGGTCGAACACAAGCATTAGCTCAACCATATATTTGGTAGGTTGTGATACTCCATGAATTGATTGTGGGATGAATGAAAAGGTTTCATGAATCTGTCCCTCAGAACCTATGTCCTTTAAAACAATTAGTTCCTAAACATACAGTACTTGGGGATCCATTGATATCCCATAGTCCACCACCTCTAAAGTGTGGTTGTTTCTACCCTCCTGGCATATGAGTAGAGGATGTTGTGGCCCCATACCTCTCCAATTATAGACACATGCCATATAGAGAGATTTTTATCAAGGTTTACAGCTCAAAATCATATAACACAATTAGGATAGGTAAAATCCTTACTATATAAGAACACTCCCCTCTTTCTTCTCCATGAACTAGGCCTTGGCGTCGTACTGATCAAATATATTTGAGAGACACTACCAAAATCCCACTACTATGTTCCAATATGGTCATGTTCTTTACCTTAAACAACTCATTCTTCCATTCCATTTTCATTTTAATTCACATATGAATTTTAGTTTGAATTTATTCTAAATAAATATTTTTATCAAAATTTATAATGAATTGTGAAGAAATAGCCTACAAAAAATTGATCAAATAGGGAACATACTCTTAATGTAACAAAGTATAGATTATATCTAATTTATAACAGAACACATCCTGTAATACCTATCACAATAGCAGTTATATATATCACATCGCCAATTACAACAATATGATACAAGTAATGCATCCTAAATGGATTGTAAAATTTCTTGTCATGTGATTCTAACAAGGAACTATATGATTCATGAGACCAAATTCCCTAATCTCATTGGGTATCAATATAAAAAAATCCAAAATTATATCTATAATAACAACACAATACAAGTGCATTGCAAAATGGTGAAATCAAATATACAATAATAGTAAAATCCAGAAAATAGTAATTTCAATTGAGGGAATTTGGAATTTTTCTGTATAAGGGATAACTAAACCTAGTAATTGATCATTACCAAATTACATATCCTTTTTGTCCATTTCTATTATCACCAAATAATAGAAAAAACTAGAAAAGAACATTTCTGATACCACTTTGTAATGACTCGACCTCGGATGCCATTCAAAACATCCCCAATCCTGGTGGGTCACATGGCCTTAAGGGAATCACTCTAAATTCTAGAGGATGTAAACTAGTACAGAGGGCCTAGGGGTGTCTATGGGGAAACCATTCCCTCATTACCAGATTATAGAATAATAGATAACAGTAAAATAAAATTAGCAAAATAAGTAAATCATGCAGAAGAAATAAGTAAAAAGTGTAAGGCTTATAATAAAAAAAATTAGTAGTAATATCACATTAAAAATGATGATAGTAGTATGTTTTTATAATAATTCATCAAAAATAGGTATATTTTAGTCATATAAAATACCTGTGACAAAATTACATGGCCAAAATTATCCCAGTAGCATCGCAAGCCACACCCTAATCCCATTATCTTCAGATCCTAACTAGTGGAGTAATAATATGTAGTTGGGAACTTCCCCTTTCAAACACCAGAAATAATATAGTATGTTTGGTTACCCAATGGTGGCTCAAATATGGTGTGAGACAAAATCCTAATAAGAGACCACCTTTGGTCTTTTGGAATCATTCAGTGAATATATATAACAATAGGGTGCATGAATATATGACAAGTAAATTAATTACTCAAAAGAAAACATTCAATAAGTATAGGTTATCAACTAATATCCAACTCATTTAATTAATTTCATTTAATAGGTAAGTATCTTATTTGAACGATCGGCATGTTTAATTTATAACGTGCTCATTTAACAATTCAAACTCTTTTAGTTTATATGTATCAAGGTCGAATAGAATCCAGAAATCCTTGTATAGTCCACAACACTATAAATGCCTAATAAGGGCATATTAATGGTATTAGTCAAGACTAAATAAAATATTTTTATTTGGCTTGGAATAATCATCATACAATTTATTTCATTATTAATTTAATTCAAAACTTCAGTTTGTCCTTAACATTCTTATGTAGAAATACCATTACCACGACAGGCATTATATCAATAGAAACCTTACAAGCCCATCCAAGGTGAACCTATTAGGAAACCAAGAATCACTCTAGGTGTGGTATAACCTCTCTACTGAATGATTTCTTCCCCGATGTTCCACTATGGGAGATAGAGTATCACTCATGAAATAAAATATCAAATTCTCTTATATTTCATCCATAGAATTCTCATATGAATCTATGTATCACTCGACATATACGTCAAGCCTAAGAGACCATCCTTGTAAGTCCTCTTGGATTTTCATGTATCACTTCATCATAATAAAGGTTCAATCTAATTGATTCTATCTAAAACATTCTATTATGAATCCACATATCACCCAAGGAATAAATGTTAATAGAGAAATAATTTCATCCATGGAATTCTAATATAAATCCATTTGTCACCCATTTCTATTAATAATTTGACCAAATAAACTTTATTTCATCAACATCAATTAACTATTTCAAGGTCAACACCTTGAACATCACATTTTAGATCTCACCCCAAGGGTGTTCTAAGCCATTGTCCATGTTTAGGAATGATTTACTTCAGAATACGCACATGGGGAAATCCTGATAACAAGATTCTAATGATTAAATAAAAAATTACATGGCTCATTCATTATTCAACTCACATGAAGAAAAAAATATTGAGGCAAATCAATTGTAACATGAAATTAAATCTTTAACAAGATATGAAAAGACAAGGTTCACATGTTATTCTCACACATTCCTTCCCAATTAATAATTTAAATTAAAATTCATAACACTCATCAATTAATTGTATGATTTATAACATAATTCATCCATTAAAACCCATGTAAAGGAAATGGAACACCTCAAAATATTTTACTGGTCAGAATCCACCAAAGGAGGCCCAGTTCAATAATCAACACATTAATATGTAGTCTTTTCATGATATTCAACCTATAAAAAACATCATCAATACTATATAATTAAATAATTCATGCTTAATAATTATGAAGATTTAATTTTCAATTAACGATATGCCAATAAATTGTGTGCCTGACAGAATGACATATATTAACAGGTCGAATTTATGAAAAAGGCACAAGACAACCAAACTTTGGTTCATGGTTGATAACTTTTCTAGTATCAGCTCCTGATTTAGCTCCAATCATGAGAAAAACAAATAAATAAAGAAAATAATAATGATAAGTAAAATCATTCCGCACCTAAATAGCACAACATATATCAAGAAGAAAAAATAATGGATAAAAATGAATTGTGGTATTAAAAATACACATCTAATGAGATGAACCATGTTATAATAAGAAATCAGAGAGAGATGATACCAAAATATCAAGAATATAACTCAAGGGAACTAAATGGTTCTCCTTGATATGCAGGAGTTAAATAAAATCTTAGGATTTATTTAATAAAATTTAAGGGAAAATGGTATTTTACAAAAAAACATCTCAGCCTAACATTTTAGCCACATTGTTTTCCGAATCATGTACCATCTATGTCAAGGTATCTATATGAAAGGGGAACTCGTATGATTAGTCGACACTATTAGACTAACCATGTTCAATACAATAAAAATTGTTCTGCCCAATTTTCAATGCTTCTTGCTTGGACATGCGGCCCGAGAGCACGATTTGTTTGAAACTGTGCATCCTATTTCTGATTTCGTCCGACACCTCACCTAGTTTGTTAAACCCTATGGCCTACCCTACATCGATTAATATAACCATGAGACATACCATTTTCAAACCAAATGTAGGTTTTAGGTCTCTAAATGAACCCTGAACACCACCATGAATAAAAAGGAAATTACCATTAGGCCACATTAAAATTTTTAAAATGATAATTGATGGAAAATAAAATATATATAACTCAAAGATGAACCAAAATATTAATCTAGTATATGTTTTATGTTTTTAAAGGAAGTTTTTATAGAAAGTAATATCTAAATTGACGAGATGAATAATTTTTCTACAGTTGGATAAAAAGAAACATAGAATAAGCCACCCATGCTTTAGTGTTTCAAATGTATGGAGTATGGGTTTTATACTAACCTATTATAAAATATGGTTTTTAATGATGATAATTGATTTCTTAATCTTCTTAATCCCATATAAAAATGGAAATATCCCATGATTTTGATTTTTTATGATGGGTTATGATAATTAATTGGTAATTGGTACACATACTAACCAATCTTGAATTACTAATTTAATATCTGATTCAATATCTACCCAAATATTTATATATTAATAATTTTCTATGGGTACCACAATACACCATCCATAATTAAACTTTTAAATTACATAAAATCCTATAATGGTACTTTGATCTTCTACTTGGATGTGGGAATGACATCCTTATCTTCTAATTATGTTGAACTACTAACATTATCTAATGAATAAGAATGATAATCATTATAAGATAATTTTTCAAAATAGTCATGTGTTATCATTCCCATTAATCATTTATTATTCTATGGATTTAAAGAATTTAAATAAACTAATTTATAGATTTCATTCTATGGTTCATAGCTATTATCATGACGTAGGATATTCATTAATATTCAACATTAATTTTCTCATGAAAACAATTTCTTCCATTCTTCTTCAGGAATATATAATCACTGTTCTTTTTCATCAATCAAATAAAATTTTTTATGATCTATTTAGGTTTCTTATATTTATATAATATGATGTTTAAAGAAAGAATACATTTATTATTTACTTTTTGATTAATTAAATTATAAAAAATTGGTTCTTAAATCCAATAATTTTATCCATTATCCATACATGTTGAGTTAGTTCTACTTCAATATATTATATATTATATTCATATATGTAATTTTTATATTCCTTCCTTGCATTCGATTTTGAATTTTAATAACCATAATGTAAAGAACATATGGTTTATGGAAAAGAAACTCCATTATTTCCCTTATCCTTCTCAACATCTCTATTAAACCGATTCTCATATTGAATCATGTTACTAAAAACATCATCAAAATTATGCATAAATAAATGATTTAATCAATATGTTACTATTTTATTTCAATTAAATTACATAGGTAATATATAATTACATTTATCAACTTAGTATTCATTAGTTAATTATTTATGTCTTTAAGATCAAGTTCCATTAACAAATGTCAAAAAAAATGTGCATTTAACGTACAAATTTTCTAGGTATGAATTTAAATGATTGATATCCTTCATGAATCATGGATTTTTTTATTTAACGAACTATGGATGTACCATAATTATTTATTTTCAATTGTATTGAAATTCATTTATAGTTGTCTCAAATGATTAAATATGTCTATTTTTATACCTAATCATTGAGGAAATTTAATTATTTTTAGACAATATACATCACTTGGTATTCTAGTTTTTCATATCAAGTAATAGATATTAGATCATTTTTTGTAATTTTATTATCTTTGGTCATCATAACAATATCATCTACTCCCATGTTTATGTAGAATATTTTCATTGACTCAAAACTATGTTAAAGGTTCATACCATTGATTGTAGGATGATTACTTGTTTTTATATTTTTCTAGGTTCTAATATGATGTCCTGAAATTTAAAAAACCAAAATATATTGTTTCTATTTTCCCAATTAGTTGATGGAATTTTTTATATTTTTGGATAAAATAATAGGTTAATGTTTAATATGGAAACAAATATAGAGAAAATTAAAATAATATTCTGATGTAAAATGTGTTTTAAATGAATGAAATGGGATCTAATAACATGTATGGTACCTAATTTGTCACGAATGAAATCTGGACTCCATTAAAACCAGAACCAAACCTAGCCCATGGAAAGACCCTAAGGACATTCCCTATCCCCATGGGCAGGCACAAGTTTCCATGAATCATAACTATTTGTTAGGGACTGATTTACCTGATTTTAGAATAATTTAATATCCAAATAAAATCAATAAACTTTATCTAAAAATTACGGACCAAACAAGGCTTAAAAAAAATTCATAACTAAACACATTGGATTAAATATGACACAAGAGTCCCAAATATACATACAAGTATCTGAAAAATAGCCCATGTGACTCCACATGACAAGGGTTTATCACCCACAAGCCATCTCCACAACACTGCACCAATAGAAGAAACAAGCAACATGAACCGCCAACACCCAAGGACTTTCCATTCCCTTCATAAATCATGATCAAGTCTACTTACACCCATGGGGTGTAAGTAGGGTGTGAGTGTTACGTCTTGGTTCCAGGTGCCACCCATAGGTGCCCTATACCCAGTTGGTCACATGGATTCAAGCACATTTCCCCAAATATCAGAGCCTTCCGACTAGCAGGGAGGGCATTGGGTGTCATAACGGGGAAACTATTCCCTCATTGGAAGAGTAATGCAGCAGAAATTAATAGATAACAATATCGGAAGTAGTAATAATACCATACATTAGAAAACAGTAGAATACTAAAGGTAAATAGACAACTACAATATATATATATATAAATATATATATATATATCAACAATGATGAATGTCACAAGTATCTAGGAATGCTTCCAAACAAGTCATAATGCTGGAATATATTACTAAACCAAAGTACAAAGGAAAACAATTAAAAAAATCCTCATCATCACAAGCCTCAGCTCGGTCCCATTCTCCCAAGCTACACAACAGTCAAGTACCTGAAGTAGAAGGGTGTTTGCCCTTATCTATACCTGAAATAATATAACCTATTTGGGCCCAAAAGCACAACCCAAATAGGATGTGAGATTAATCCGTGTAGCCAACTACGAAAAGATATGCGCCTAATAGTTAGTGAATATATATGTTAGGCAATAAGAAAAATGAAGCAATAAACAAAGAAGTACTCAAAATTCAACAGTCATACATTTTCAATTACATTCATTTACATTCATCAATTATTCAACCAACCGAACAAAATCAAACCTCTGGAATGTTTTGATATCCTATCCCCTCTGGTTTAACCAAACAATATCAAGTAACCCTCTGGGTAAGTTCCCATATCCTAACCCCTCGGGTTCAACTTATACAAGGATATAATGGCCTCCTAGGTAGATCACACAGTCTATCCCCTTTTGTCTCATGGAAATAAAGACTCTTTGAGGAAGAACTCACCATCAATTCCATCTATTGTCTTTTAACGATAAACTATAGTCACTCTGAGGAAGCACTCAACATCAATTCTCTCTATGGCCTCGTAACGGTATGTATAGAAACTCTGAGGAAGAACTCAACATCAAACCCCCCCTATGGTCTCGCGCCGTGATAATGAAATAATAGACACTATGGGGAAGCCCTCAACATCAATTCCCCCAATGGTCTCACTACACCAAGTTCCCACAGCCCTATGTAAAGAAATCATGAACAAACAAATTCAACATCCAAAGTAAATCAGAAATACTAATTTGCTAAAAGCTATAAATCATAACACATGCATGTCAGATAATATCACTCCAACCTAACAACACTAGGAATGATAAAAAAAATCATAACAGGAAAATCTAGACCAAATGATCAATATCAAATCAAACATGGGAAAACACATCCATAGCATGCAAAATATCATCATCCTCAAACAAGATCCCAAACTCAAGCAATCAAATAATAGCAGGCATTAACATGGTTAAATTACCTAAACACGCAATACACTAATCTGGTGTATTGGGTACTTTTGCACATGAAATTCAAAGAAAAACTATGGAAAGGCACAAACCCCATACCTTGGTGTTGTACGATCGATATAATACGACATTGTCCCTTGAATCAGCATAGAACGCGGTAGATCTTTAAAAACATAAAAAATGCTCAACCAAGGATATCTCACCAAAGAGGAGGAATCAAGGAACGAGGATCTAGTGGAATGAAGAACTCACCGTGGAGTTTCTAACGTAATCAAAGACGATTGATTCAAAAAATGGATGATGGGTTGAGGGCTTGAAGAAAAAATTTTGGCTTCCATTACACATGGATGAGAGGAGCTGAGAAAGAAGGGTGTTTTGTAAATGAGATGCGACCCCGGTACAACTTAACAAATAATATGAAAATTACGTGGAGTGTCTTTTGAAAGTACACTGTGTGTATATGCATTTACCCAGCCCCACTTTAGTCAGTATCTAGGTTACCCCACATGGTCTTGTACTCAGTCATTACTCAGCCAGTACACGGTCTCCTACGGCAACCGAGTACACGGCGTGTACTCATAAGTACATGACGTATACTCCATAAATTTTCATATTCTCCTATTTTTCAAAAATACACTAGAAAATGAGAATTGATAACTAAAAATAAGGTTAGGGTTCTAACAAACTTCCCCCCTTAAATAAATTCATCCATGAAATTCCGTAGGAGGGTGGCGTAGTAGTAGAATCCATGAACATCTCTGGACACTTTGATCATACATCAACCTCCCTCTTCCAGGTCTCGTCCTGTACTCACCCAGGCCACCATAGCACTCTTACCAGAGGAATAGACTAGCCAAGGTGAACTTCTTCACTGCGATCATTAATTCAGATAGGATGCTCCTCGAACAATGTGTACACCTCCAACTCAACCCCCTCAGGTTGAAAAATATGAGGCGGGTCTGAGTAGTAATGTTGAGGATGAGACACATAGAAGACATTTTGCATATCCCAATACCTCTGAGTTAACTACAACCGATAGGCTACTGGTCTGAATCTCACCAAAACATCAAATGGTCCAACATATCTAGGAAAAATCTTGACCTTTATCTTAATACTCTTAAGTCCCAACCTCAGGGTGACTCGTAGACAAACCTAATCTATGACCACAAACACTAGAGGTCGTCTCTGGAAATCAAAATAAGACTTCTATCACGACTGTGCAGTAGTCATCCTCTTTCGAATCAACTCCACCTGCTTTGTGGTCTCATGAACAAGATACAGTTCCAATATAGGTGCCTATCTTGTTTCCATCAAACATAGGGCTGATCGGCATAGCCTACCGTAAAAATCCTCAAAAGGTCTCATCTGAATAGTTTCTTGAAAACTATTATTATAGGAAAACTCCACAAGAGGTATGTGCTTCTCCTAAGAACCTCCAAAATCTAGGACGCATGCTCAAACATGTCTTCCAGCACCTAAATTTTACTCATGGACTATCCATCTATCTGGGGGTGTAATGTTATACTCAGAAGTATTTGTGTACTAAAATCCCTCTATAGTCTCTTCCTATAGCATCCTGCCGTTTTATTAGATAAATTTTCATTACATTTTACAAACCGAGGATCTTTAATGTCTTGTGTCTTGGGAATCCAGAACACAATACGTGAAAAAAACATTAAATATTCTTGTAAACCACTTTTAAGACATCATCATAGGTTCATCTTATATACAATTACGGCATCTCAAATCTTGGAGACATACATCAAAGGAAAGGGTGAGCAGAAGGCCCAGTAAGGGTAAACAAGGGAATCAGTGTACTTGTGATATCAATAAGAACTTGAATAAAAACATAAAGACATGATCAATGGAAGTATATGAATAAAATAATGAAAAGAACTTGAAAAATAAATTGAATATGTGGCTACAACATTTCATTTAGACATTCATAAACATATTATCAAGGTCCATCCACAAGGTTCTATAAAAATTACCAAGGTTATTCACCAAGGTATTGTGAAACTTGTCATCTCTAGAGATTAATTATATATCCAATGCATTGGAGTGATATCAAGGCTCACCCTTAATATGTCTTTACTTTCATGTGATCCTAATAGATCATAATCAAACATTTCATAAATAACCCACGGAGAATAAAATAAATGGGTTTCATTTCAAGATCATGACGTTTTAAAAGTTTAAAAAAAAGATCATAATGTCATTTATAACCCAGGGAAAGGGAGTGAGGGTTATTTGTATTTAAATTCCCAAATAAAATAAATCATCTTTATATATTTATGAACACCCATAGAAATGAAATAGGTCTGGGTATTCACATAAATAAAGCAAGTTAATTTTTGGAGAGAAAGAGAAATAAATTTTGAGGCGAAATTTCTGCAGCATAATGGCTATATAACATGGTTTTAGAAAACATTGAAAAGAGAGGGTACAAGAGTAACCCACTCATAAATAACTTATAATAAATTATAAATAAATAATAACATGGTGATAATAACATGGTATGGGAATTTTAATGGCATACCACATGAAAAGGAAACATGAAAGAAAAGAGAAGAGGCGATTCCTTTTACCAAAAATTCAGCAACCTAACGGCATCACAAAAAAAATCAGAAAAAAAATTGATGAGAGTGGAAAGGGTCTATCAACAATTATACATGAAATGTAAAGTAATTAGAACATATATAAACATACCCTCAACAAAAATAGATGGAAACTAGCTGACACAACATAAAGAAAGTCATGGCTTAAAAGAGGAGGGTGAAGGACTCAATTACCTTGAAGAGTAACTTCGAATGCTTGAAGGTCGGGACCTTGGGAGGCTTGAGGGAACCTTTCTAGGACTCCTTGGGAGGTTAAGATACCAGAACATCATTGGGGAGGATTTGGAAACGAAATTAATGAGGTAAAGGCACGGTATTTATAGAATAAGTGAGGGAACAAAGCATTAATTACCAAGGGACACCTCATCAATGGTATTGGAAAAAACCATGGGCTTGACCATGGTATTTGTCCATGGTATTGTCCACATGAGACACCTCATACCTTATCCTACTATTCATAAATCGACCAGAATTATTTCATAATTATTAAATCCTTAATGATGTCATTAAACACCTGAAACTCAAAATTGTATTTTCACTATTCACCGAAAATTCAAATATTTCATAAGAATAAAAAAATCACCTTAACCAAACATCGATCCTCTGAATTTAAAAATGATCTCCATTTTATGAAAATAATTTTCTAAATATTTTTAATTTAATTTTTAAATAAAAAAACTATTCACCTGAAAAAACTAATACTTAACCAATAACTTCTGAAAATAGTTATTTACTTATTTTTTTGAATAACATTACTTAATCATAGTGATGAAATTATATTAATACATTCTTAAGTGGGGTAACGTAATATATTTGGTCACATTACTAATTATAAGCATAAAATCACTATTTATAAATTACTATTCACCAAAAAAAATAAGTTGATCTTATTAGACTCTAAATTGCATACTGAACACAACTATAGAAGACCATTTTATGAAAATCATTATATATTTTTAATTATTTAAGATTTACATAAATATTTTAAAATATAATTTTTCCAAAATTCATCAATAATATCCATCCTATATTTATCTGGACATTTGAGACTTATCGACTTCACCATAAGAAGAAATAACAATTTTATTTATATCAAAAGATCACAAAAATAGCTAAGGTCTCATTACAAAGCCCCTTATAACACCAGCATAGGTCTTAAGTATAAGGTTTGTTAAGGTTATAGAATCTCGGGGCGGCTCGAACAACATTTCATGAGTGGTAATTTCTATTAGCTTGAACTTCTCTTGAAGTCGATTCCATTCCAGCTTCACACGGTGAAGTTATGCTTGGGTTTAGTCCTAAGAAAAGGCTAGTGGTCTAAACTCCTTCCCAAGTTCCAGCAGATGGGCTTCGATCGGCCTAAGACAACTGGATGAGGCCATTGAATCATCTTTCTGTATTAATTAACCAAGATCACTTGTATTTATAAACAAAAATTATAATATTAAGAGTTTAGTTTCCAACAGTCATATTGACCAATGATCATATAATAGTCAAAACCCAACAGTCTCAATTAATTATACTCACTTTATTAATTAAAGAATATAGTTTTGTTGAGTATAAAATAAAATAACTCACAAAATTAGGAAACAAATATTATTAAAATGTTCGGGTCGTTACATTCATCCCCCCTTAAGAAATTTAATCTGTGAAATTTTTAACTCGTACCCTTAGAAGAGAAAACATGTTGGTACTTCGGCCTCATAGATTTCTCAGGTTCCCATGTGGCTTCTTCATATTTTTTGTTACTCCATAACACCTTAACAAGGTGGGTAGTCTTGTTGCGTAGAACCTTCTCTCTACGATCCAAGATCACCACCAACTGCTCCTCATAAGAGAGGTCATATTCCAGTTGTACCACCTCTGGGTTTAGTACATGTGAAGGGTCAGGTATGTACTTCCTCAAGATCGATACGTGGAAGCCATCATGAACTTGTTCCAGATTTGGGGGAAGTGCAAGCTGATAGGCCACTACTCCCACGTGATCTAGGATTTCATAGGGGCCAATGTACCTAGGTATGAGCCTCCCATTCTTCCCAACCCTCATGACTCTCTTCCAAGGTGATAATCGAAGAAAGACCTTGTCACCAACATCAAACTCCAAGTCCCTTCGATGGTTGTTGGCATGGCTCTTTTTCCGACTCGGAGCAGCCTTAATGTGTTGTTGGATGGCATGGAATTTTTTTGTCATATCTTGCACAAGATCAGGCCCAAGAATCTTTCTCTCACCTGCTTCATCCCAACAAGTAAGAGTTCTACATCTCTTACCATATAGAAATTCATAGGGTTCCATTTGAATGCTTGAGCGGAAGCTGTTGTTGTAAGAGAACTCAAATAAAGGGAGATGTTGATCCCATCCACCTTTAAATTCCATTGAGCATGTTCTCATAATTTCCTCGAGTGTTTGAATATTCCTTTTATATTGGCCATTGGTTTGGGTGTAATGACCCACTTTTTGAATCAGACTAAAACCTGAAGGAATTTGAACATTTTCCATTACTGAACCGGTTGTTTCGAAGACCGGGCTTAGGAACAAGGTTTTGATGGTTGGAACCCTTCCTTTTAATGGTTGTGGACATGGATGAAGGCCCGTTAAGTATCTCGGGTGGACCAAGAGGTTTCAGAGGCACTGAACCCAGGTTTTTAAAGAGATGCAGAGGGCGCACGGTTGGCGCACGGTTTGCAAACCATGCGGCCCAAACCATGAGGCCTTATTTGAAGAGGCAGTGGCTTGCGCACGGGATGTGCACAGTTTCCTAAATCGTGCGCCTAACCTATGTGAGGGAGCTCCCTTAGGAAGAGAGTGACGCACGGTTTGCACACGGTTTGGCAAACCGTGCAGATCAAACTGTGCGGGTCGGTCTGTTTTAATTTTTTGATTAAATTTAAAATAGAATGAAATAAAAACATAAAAGTAAAATAAAAAAACTCCCTCACTCTCAATCAGGCCGCACGACACATAGAGGGGCACCCCATGAGCCACGCGTGACACCCCCCTCGGCTCCCTCCTTCGCGATTCGATTCCGGCCAAGTCTCCTCACATTTTCTCTTTGAAACCCTAAGGTTATGCGGAAGGTCCGTTGGGACTCCTTGGTGCGCGTTCCGGCAACCACCACCGAAGGCGAAGTGGTTCAGGTGGTTTCATATCATCATTTTGGTTTCGGGGTATGTTTTTCACCTCTTGATTTGTTTCGCACTTGTTGAATTTGGGGATTTTGATGTTTATGAGTTCCCAGTACGTTTTTTATAGTGAGTTTGAGGTTTTGGCGTGGTTTCAAGTCACCAAAGACTAGGAGATTCCTCTGAGAACCTTAGTTAGAAAGATCCAAGAGCCTGAGTGTACGGGTGGATCCACCTGAAGGTACGGTCCCTCTCTTTGCCCTTTTTAAATTAAAGTAAAAGTATAAATTTGTTTAGTACTGCAATGCCTTAGTATTTAATTCTCTAATCTGATTTTTATTCAATGCTGCCTGGAAAAGAATGTGAAATGAAGGAAAAGATAAAAGGGTTGCTTGATCACTAAACTAACGATTTAATAATAAAACCCCTCAATCATGGGTGTGTTGTCTTCAAGATAAAAATTAGTGATAGACATCTTATGCTTGCCTGCTGGTTTTTTTGGTGCCTATTTGATGCTTTGTATGTGAACATTCTTTGTAGTGAAAAAGGGAATGAAATGGTCGTGCTACTTGTGTTTGGGTCAATCTGCCACGTTAGGAAAATTGAGTAAGATGATAACCATATTGGGATGACATAAGACAATATGACATGTCTTCTTTAGAAGGAATCAAAGGGTTAAAGAAAGATAAACATATCCTTTAAGATGAAATGGTCATACTAGAAATGAATGGACTTGGGTGGTACGACCACGCCTTGGTATAACGTAATGATCACGGCTTATGTTAGTAAAATGAATATGTGAATGTATTCTTTTAGATACTTAAGATGGGTTTCCTTAATTAAGAATTTGAATGGGTTCACTTATGTGTATATGGTATGATTTCTTGAATGCTTATGAGGTAATTCCATAAGTAGTATACTATATACAAGTTTGTATTGTGAGTGCGCACATGTTGATGCCATATGATGAATGATAATAAAGGTGAGTGCATGATGAGGCCACCTAGTGACAGATACGTGGTTGCATGGGAGGCAGTTATACCCCATGCCAGTGTGACAGTACATATCTGGAAGGGAGGAATTCTTACCCCTTTCTAGTTGACTTCTGTTGATGATTACATGTCTGGAAGGGAGGCATTCTTACCCATTTCCATTTGACTTATGTTGATGATTACATGTCTGGATGGGAGGCAGTTATACCCCATTCCAGTATTATGAATGTGACAGATGGGAAGAAGTTGTACCCCATGCTGGTTGAATGAATGTGACGGAAGGGAGGCATTCTTACCCCTTTCCAGTTGACTCATAGGGACGAGAGGCATTCTTACCTCGTGCCCGCTAATCACGATTAATGGGTGGGAGGCATTCTTACCCCCACGCCATCTATGATCTAAATGATTTTATATATATATATATATATATATATATATATATATATATATATATATATATATATATATATATATATATATATATATATGTGGTGACATGATCAGGTTACTTTACCGGCAACGAGCCGAAGCTGGTATAACCATCAGGTGTCCTTTGGGAACCGGGACGGGTGAAATTTACTTATGTAACTCTGTCTACTTATTTCTCCATACCTGCTCACTATTTAATTATTTTACACTGTCTGGATTGGGTTAGACACCGGTGGTGCCGTCCTAATGAGATTTATATATCACACCCTACTTGGGCCACCATTTCACTGGGGTACCTGAGTAGACCTTCTTGCTTGAAGGGCCTAGGATGTGTGTTGTGATGTTTGTACCCGAGGAGTTAGTAGCAAAGAACCAAGCGGGAGCTTGGGATGCTCATGGGATTGCCATATGGATTTGTTGTCTTTTCTTTTTGTATTGTTTGTAAAGCATGATGTAATTTTTCTTAATTTTATAACCGTATCGTCATCTGTACATGCATTCGTTGTAAACTGGCGTTTCCGCCTTTTATAAAAAGGTTATTACCTGTCTTTTGCTTTTGCCTTTCAATTGTTCACCACTTACGTTATTGAATATTATTTACTCTAATAATACTGTTGTGTTACTCTGATATGAGGGTATTGTCTCCCCGTTATCACCTCCTGAGACCATCGTTGCATGTCCGCAGCCTCTGGCATACGGGGAGATTCCCTTGAGGCCATGTCACCTACCGGTCTGGCCATCGGTTCGATGGTAAGACGGGAGGGATGTTACAAAGTGGTATCAAAGGATGTTTATTTTCTTTTTCCTTACTGTTTTGGGTTGGTAGGAAGGAGATTAGGAAAGCATTAGTGCTTGGCTAATAGTCGTGCTTGGGACTGATCACCCCACATACGGGAAATGACCAAGTAGACAGGGCTGGGAATTATTGTTTGTGCTGTTTTCTATTACATTTGATATGATTTCACCTTGAGTGACTGTGGTATTTTCTGCTGCTTATGGTATATAAAATTCCTAGAATTTTACCCTTGGCCTGATATGGAAAGAATGGTTCATTAAATGCATCAAATTAGGCACATAGGAAATTAACATGCCTTGCATAGTGCCACGCCATGTAGATGCATTAATAATTGCCTGCTGATCTGATTTTGTGCCTTTATTGTTATGTCATGATTCCGTGATATAATATTTTTGGTGTTTACTTCTTGTGAGAACATGCTAGTTACGTTTTAACATGTGAATGTTTTCATGGGCTAAAATAGATTGGTTGCGATTATGATGGGAGATGGTTTTCAGTTGTAAGCTGTTTGGGTGCCTTACAACCAGGAAGGGGTAACCCGTATATTAAAACCATTCTGAGCATGATATAAATACGTTTGTAGGGATTTTGATAAAAAAATGTAAAGCTGTGGAAATTAAAATGCTTAAGTAAATTTGTTTTGATTAAAAAGGTGATCCAAATGCCAATTTATGAGGTGTATGGGTGCTTTATAGGTTAGTAGGTGGCCACCCATATACTTGGGCCGTTGTTTGTGAGCATGTTAAATTCTAGTTTGGAATCTGGTTTTGATAAAAAGGGGAGTCAATTTTCAATCCACGAAGTTTATGGGCGCTTCAGGAATTGGGAAATGGCAACCTGTATTTAATGTAAAGGCTTTCTTTGTAGCGAAATGATTAAATGGAAAATGTTGCCTATTTTTTCGAAATTTAAAGGTTTTGGATAACTTTTAAATGTGCAACTGGACCCGAGTAGGTCAATTGGAAAGTGTGATATGAGATAACCCGGTTTGGGGTTTTTGAGAAAAAAATTGACCAATTTCTTTGGTGTTGCTTTTTGAAAAACCCGAGATGGATAGAATGGGACCCTAGTAGGTCACCCTTTTGTTTAAATGGTTTTTTGTTATCTAGATTGCCTAGTAGAGTTGGTATGCCTGATGAATGTGGATGTTTTTAAGAGGAAGTTTTTGTGAAACATGCATGTTTGCTTGATGTGTGGTTGAAGTTTTTTAATGGTTAGAGTTTAAATGGGGTAAAATGTTAAGGTCTTGGTAATGGAACCCGTAGTGGTGTGTTGAAACCCTAGTGTAAGGGGTAGTTTTGAGATTCTCGTCAAGTTTACTTGGAATGGGACAGTAGGTGTTTCCGTAGGAGTTGTTTTCTTTAGCGGTGGCTTGATGATTGGCTTTTTAGCATAGAGAATTTGTTTGGAATGACCCGTCATTAGGGTCAACGTTTGATCTTTTTAAGGGGTTAGCCTGTGGTTTTTAGCACCCATATCATTTTAATTATTTACTTGTAACATGATTTTTATGACGTTTGGTATCGTTCAGGCGTCGTTTCCCCTTATAGGACTTTCAGTTTCCAATGACGCCCTTGTTCGGATGGGTGGACATGATTATTTCGATCTTATTATTAGATTGAGCATCGAGTAATGCTCTGTAGACATGCCTCAGGCATGGTTGGTTTCTGTTTGGTTGTTTGACTCCTTAGGTAGTGGACGAATGGGTATGTTGTCGGCTATTTAAACGGTCATATGGGGAAAAATGATGTTTGGATAAATCTTTGGTGTTGTTGTGTATGGTATGGGGTCATCTCCATGGTAGAGTGACCTGAGCGTTTGAGAATCAAGTTGTCCCAATGATCGGGATGATATTCAGAAGACTCGGGTGGTTGACATGCCAGTCTTGTTGCTTTGGATTTCTTGTGCGTTTCGACATGGTGATCATGGCTCGGAGGAGCGACACACTTCCGGTTAACCATTATGAACTAGATCGCTTATGATAAGCTGTTCTTTTCTTCTTTTAGGTGAAACTAACAATTCTAAGGTGGGAAGAGTCATGTCGGTTTAGTGAAGCATGTTTTCTGGGTAGAAGGAACACGTCAAGAAGGACCATTTGGGAATGGTGGGGTTTGTTTGAATGCCTTGGAGGCATGCGAGTGTCGTTATGCGTTGATGCTTTCTCAGCAGCATGACTTTGATCTGGTTGGTGGTGTATAAAACCCCTTTTAAGAAACATCATTGGTCGTGGAGGACTTCGGTGGTAAATCGTGAATGATCACGGAATTCCTTGTGCGGGAAAAAGGCATTGTGATCGGTTTAGAAATCTTGATGTGTCAGCAGGTGAAGCCGAGTTTCTTCTTTAGAGCCGACCAGCGGTGGTTTGACTGTTCTCCTTTCTAGTTTTTGGGTATGTGTAAGTGGAATCCTTTTAAAATCCTCATAGTGTATTCTGTTTAGAGACGAGCATGTCCCCTATCATGTCCTCGTCCAAGATGCACTATGAGAGCGTCGGCCTTATCTGTGCTAATGCTTTGAAACCGTTGGGCTTGATCAGATGGTTCCATTTTGGCATCGCACGTGGGATGCGTGGATTCTTGTATGGTTTGATCTTGGAAACGTCATCGGAAGTCGGGTGTAGGCTTCGGTGAACGTGTTTGTGCTAAACATAAGGTGCCTTGGAGAAAGGTATTATGGTTCTTTTTAAAATACATCGGCCGTTTTGGCCGAGCGTTCTTGTAGATATTCAGTCGGTGATTTCTTGACTCAGGGTTCTTTTTTAATGTCTGATGTCAGTGAAATCCATTCTTTGGCATGTCGTCAGGTAGAGGAGAGTGTGGTTTGTGTCGGTCAGTGCCTAATATGAATAACCAGTTCAATTTGGGACTTGAGGTCGATGGGGAATCGACCGTTTGATCTATTTCAGATCACTTTAGGAGCATCGTGGGAATGCTTGGGGCGTGCTTTGAATGTTAATTCCAATGGTGGTCCGAACTGTAGTTTGGAGATGGTTGCTTAACGTTAAAAATCTAAGGTGGGAAGTACATGTGGCTGGATGCTTGGAGAGACGACGACAGATTCGTGTCACTAGGTAGTTGGGCTCGGGAAGATCCCTCTTGGTGTTTCGTTTGGGAAACGAGCGTTGGCTCGAGTTTTGGTGGCTTAAGCGCCGTAGGGTTTAATGGATTCATGAGGGTGTGTTGGACATTTGTGATCTCACCGTGATCGTTTGAACGAAGCTTCACGACCCATGTAGGTTGGGTGATGTGTACGTTGTTCCCAAACGCTTCTCGGGGACGAGAAGTTCTAAGGTGGGAAGGTTGTAATGACCCGCATTCTGAACCGGACTAAAACCCGAAGGAATTTGAACTTTTTCCTTTACGGAACCAGTCATTTTGAAGACCAGGATTCGGAACAAGGTTTCGAAGATTTAAAACCTTCCTTTTAATGGTTTTGGACGTGGCTGAAGGCCCGTTAAGTTTCTCGGGTGGCCTGAGAGGTTTCTGAGGCGCCGGTCCTAGGTTTTTAAAGAGCTGTAGAGGGTACACGGTAGGTGCACAGTTTCCAAACCATGCGGCCCAAACCATTATGCCTTATTTGAAGAGGCAGTGGCTTGCGCACGGGCTATGCACGGTTTCCCAAACCGTGTGCCTAGACCATGCAAGGGAGATCCCTTAGGCAGAGGGTTTCGCACGGTTTGCGCACGGTTTGAGAAACCATGTGGATCAAACCGTGCGGGCCGGTCTTTTTTAAGTTTTTGATTAAATTTAATATAGAATAAAATAAAAACATAAAAGAAAAAGAAAAACACTCCCTCACTCTCACTGAGGCCTCACGACATAGGGAGGGGCTCCCCTTGAGCCACGCGCGACACCCCCCTCGGCTCCCTCCTTCGTGTTTCGATTCCAGCCAAGTCTCCTCACATTTTCTCTCAAGAACCCTAAGGTTATGAGGAAGGTCTATTGGGACTCCTTGGTCAACGTTCCGGCATCCGCCGAGGAAGGCGAAGTGGTTCGGTTGGTTTCGGATCGTCGGGTTACTTTCGAGGTAAGGTTTTCACTTCTTGCTTTGTTTCACACTTGATTAATTTGGGGCTTTTGATGTTTATGAGTTCCCAGCACGTTGTTTATAGTGCATTCAAGGTTTTGGTGTGGTTTTGAGTCACCAAAGACTAGGAAATTTGTCTGTAACTCTTAGTTAGAAAGCTCCAAGATCCAGAGTGGACTGATGGATCCACCTGGAGGTAGGGTCCCTCTCCTTGCCCTTTTTAAATTAAAGTAAAAGTATAAATTGGTTTAGTACTGCAATGCCTTAGTATTTAATTCTCCAATCTGGTTTTGATTCAACGCTACCTAGAAAAGAATGTGAAATGCTGGAAAAGATAAAAGGGTTGCTTGATCACTAAACTAACGATTTAATAATAAAACCCCTTAATCAGAGGTGATTTGTCTTCAAGATAAAAAGTAGTGATAGACTTATTATGCTTACCTGCTGGTTTTTTGTGGTGCCTTTTTGATGCTTTGTATGTGAACTTGCTTTGTTGAGACAAATGGAATGAAATGGTTGTGCTACTTTTGTTTGGGTCAATTTTCCACGTTAGGAAAATTGAGTAAGATGATAACCATAGTGGGATGACTTAAGAATATATGACATGTTTCCTTTATAAGGTATCAAAGGGTTAAATAATGATAAACATATCCTTTAAGATGAAATGGTCAAACTACAAATGAATGGACTAGGGTGGTACGACCATGCCTTGGGATAACGTAATGAGCACGACTTATGTTAGTAAAATGAATATGTGAATGTCTTGTTTTAGATACTTAAGATGGGTTGCCTTATGTACGAACATGAATGGGTTCGCTTATGTGTATGTGGTATGAATCCTTGAATGATTATGAGGTAATTCCATAAGTAGTATAATATAGAGATGTTTTTATTGTGAGTGCACACATGCTGATGCCACATTATGAATGATAATAAAGGTGAGTGCATGCTGAGGCCACCTAGTTACAAATATGTGGTTGGATGGGAGGCAGTTATACCCCATGCCAGTGTGACAGTACATGTCTGGAAGGGAGGCATTCTTACCCCTTTCCAGTTGACTTCTGCTGGTGATTACATGTTTGGAAGGGAGGCATTCTTACCCCTTTCCAGTTGACTTCTGTTGATGATTACATGTCTAGATGGGAGGAATTTATACCCCATGCTAGTATTATGAATTTGATAGATGGGAAGTAGTTTTACCCCATGCTGGTTTAATGAATGTGATGGAAGGGAGGCATTCTTACCCCTTTCCAGTTGACTCATAGGGACGAGGGGCATTCTTACCTCATGCCCGCTAATCACGATTAATGGGTTGGAGGTATTCATACCCCAATGCCATATATGATCTAAATGCTTATATATATATATGGTGACATGATCATGTTACTTTACCAGCAATGATCCAAAGCTGGTATAACCATCAGGTGTCCTTTGGGTACCTGGATGGGTTTTATTTACTTATGTAACTATGCCTACTTATTTCTCCATACCTGCACACTGTTTAATTATTATACACTATTTGGATTGTGTTAGACACCGGTGGTGCCGACCTACTGAGATTTATATCTCACACCCTACTCGGGCCGCCATTGCACTAGGGTACCTGAGTAGACCTTCTTTCTTGCAGGACCTAGGTTGTGTGTTGTGCTGTTTGTACCAGAGGAGTGAGGAGAAAAGGACCAAGAGGGAGCTTGAGATGCTCAGGGGATTTCCATCGGGCTTTCCTGTCTTTAATTTTTGTATTGTTTGTAAATAATGTTGTAATTTTTCCTTTTTACATAAATGTATCATCATCTGTACATGTATGCATTGTAAACTAGCATTACCGCCTTTTATAACATGGTTATTACCTGTCTTTTTCTTCTGCCTTTCAATTGTTTACTGCTTCTGTTATTGAATATTATTTACTTTGATAATACCATTGTGTTACTCTGATATGAGGGTATAGTCTCCCTGCTATCACCTCCCAAGACCCTCACTGCTAGTCGGTAGCCTCTGGCGTACTGGGAGACGCGCTTGAGGTCATCTTACCTACTGGTCTGGCCACCAGTTCGATGGTAAGACGGGCCGGGATGTTACAAAGTGGTATCAAAGGATGTTTCTTTTCTTTTTCCATACAGTTTTGGGTTGGTATACAGGATATTATGAAAGCTTTGGCGCTTGGCTAATAGTCGTGCTTGGGAATGATCACCCCACGTACGGGAAATGACTAAGTGTCTAGGGCTGGGAATTATTGTTCGTGTTGTTTTTTATTATAGTTGATATGATTTCACCTTCAGTGACTGTGGTATTTTCTGATGCTTATGGTTTATTAAATTCCTAGAATTTTACCATTGTCCTGATATTGCAAGAAAGCTGCATTGCATGCATCATATTAGGAACATAAGAAATTAACATGCCATGTATAGTGACATGCCATGTTTATGCATTAGTAATTTCCTGTTGATTTAATTATGTGCCTTGATTGTTATTCCATGCTTCCATGATATAACATGTTCTGTATTTACTGCTTGTGAGAACATGCTAGTTATGTTCTAACATGTGAATGTTTGCATGGGATAAAATAGATTGGTTAAGATTATGATGGGAGCCGGTTTTCAGTTGTAAGGTGTATGGGCACCTTACAACCTGGAAGGGGTAACCCGTATATTAAAACCATTTTGTGCATGATATAAATACGTTTGTAGGGATTTTTATAAAAAATGTAAAGTTGTGGAAATAAAAATTCTAAAGTAAATTGGTTTTTATTAAAAAGTGGAGCCAAATGCCAATTTATAAGGTGTATGGGTACTTTATAGGTTTGTATGTGGCCACCCATATACTTGGGCCATTTTTTGTGAGCATCTTAAATTCTGGGTTGGAATCTGGTTTTGATAAAAAGGGGAGTCAATTTTCAATCCATGAAGTGTATGGGTGTTTCATGAATTGGGAAATTGAAAATTGTCTTTAATGTAAAGGCAGGTTGTGTTGTGAAATGATTAAATGGAAAATTTTGCCTATTTTTTCAAATTTTAAAGGTTTTGGCTAACTGTTAAATGTGAAACTGGACCCGAGTAGGTCATTTGGAAAGTGTGGTATGAGATAACCAGGTTTGGGGTGTTTGAGAAAAAAAATTGACCAATTGCTTTGGTGTTGCTTTTTGAAGAACCCGAGATAGATAGAATGGGAACTGAGCAGGTCTCCCTTTTGTTTAAATGGTTTTTCATTGCTAGATTTCCTAGTAGAGGTGGGATTCCTGATGAATGTGGATGTTTTTAAGAGGAAGTTTTTGTGAAACTTGCATGTTTGCTTGATGCGTGGTTGAAGTTTTTTAATTGTTAGAGTTTAAATGGGGTAAAATGGTAAGGGCTTGGTAATGGAACCTGTAGTGGTGTGTTGAAACCCTAGTGTAAGGTGTAGTTTTGAGATTCACGTCGAGTTGCCATGGAACGGGACAGTAGGTGTTTCCATAGGAGTTGTTTTCATTAGCAGTGGATTGATGATTAGATTTTGAGCCTAGTGACTTTGTTTGGTGTGACCCATCCTTAGGGTTGACGTTTGATCTTCTTAAGGGGCTATACTGTTGTTGGTATCACCCATAGTGTATTAATTCCTTGCTTGTACCATGAGTTTTCTGACGTTTGGTATCATTCGGGCTCCGTTTTCCCTTGTAAGACTTTTAGTTTCCAATGATTCCCTTGTTCGGACGGGTGGACATGCTTCTTTTAATCTTGTTATGGGATTGAGAATTGGTTAATGCTCTGTAGACATGCCTCTGGAATGGTTGGTTGCTTGTTGGTTGTTTGACTCCTTAGGTAATGGACGACTTGGTATGTTGTCTACTATGTAAATGGTCATATAGGGAAAAACAACGTTCGACTAAATCTCTTATGCTGCTATGTATGGTCTTGGGTCATCTCCATGGTAGAGTGACCTGAGCATTTGAGAATCAAGTTGTCCCAATGATCGGGACAATATTCGTAAGACTCATGTGGTTGACATGCCATTCTTGTTGCTTTGGATTTCTTGTGTGTTTCAACGTGGTGATCATGTCTTAGAGGAGCGACACACATCCATTTAACCATTATGAACTAGTTCACTTATGAGAAGTTGGTCTTTTCTTATTTTTGGTGACACCAACACTTCTAAGGTGGGAAGCATCGTGTCGGTTTAGTGAATCATGTTCTTCCAGGTAGAAGGAACACATCAAGAAGGACCATTTGAGAATGGTCAGGTTTGTTTGAATGCCTTTGAGGCTTGCAGGTGTCGTTATGCGTTGATGCTTGCTCAGCAGCATGACTTGGATCTAGTTGGCAGGGTATGAAACCCCTTTTAAGAAACATCGTTGGTTGTGGAGGACTTCATTTGTAAATCGTGAATGATCATGGAATTCCTTGTGCGGGAAAAAGGCATTGTGATCAGTTTAAAATCTTGATGTGTCGGTAGATGAAGCCGAGTTTCTTCTTTAGAGTCGACCAGGGGTGGTTCGACTATTCTCTTTTCCAGTTTTTGGGTATGAATAACTAGAATCCTTTTACAATCCTCTTAGTGTATTCTGTTTAGTGACGAGCATGTCCCCTTTCTTGTCCTCATCCAAGATGCACTAAGAGAGTGTCAGCCTTATCCGCGCTATTGCTTTGAAACCGTTGGGCTTGATTTGATGGTTCCCTTTTGGTGTCGCAGACGGGATGCGTGGATTCTTGTATGGTTTGTTCTTGGAAACGTCATAGGAAGTCGGGTGTAGGCTTCGGTGAACTTTTTTGTGCTAAACGTAAGGTTCTTTGGAGAAAGGTATTGTGGTTCTTTTTGAAATACTTCGGCCATTTAGGATGAGATTTATTGTAAATAGTCAGCATGTGATGGCTTGACTCGGGGTTCTTGTTTAATTTCGGTGGTCGGTGACATACCGTTCTCTGGCATGTTTTCAGGTAAAGGCGAGTGCGGTTTGTTTCGTCCAGTGCCTAATATGAACAACCGGTTCGATTTGGGCCTTAAGGTCTATGGGAAATCGACCGTTTGATCTGTTTCAAATCATGCTAGGAGCGTCGTGGGAACGCTTTTTGCGTGCTTTGAAAGTTAATTCCAACGGTGGTCCGAACCTTAGTTTGGAGTTGTTTTCTTAACATTAAAAATCTAAGGTGGGAATTTCCTATGGCTGGATGCTTGGAGAGATGACGACGGGTTTGTGTCTCTGGGTAGATGGGCTTGGGAAGAGTCATCTTGGTGTTTCATTTGGGAAACGAGCGTTAGCTCGAGTTTTTGTGGCTTAAGAGCTATAGGGTTTAATGGATGCTTAAGGTCGTGTTGGATGTTTGTGAATGCAATGTGATCTTTTGAATGAAGCTTCATGACCCACGTAGGCAGGGTGATGTGTACGTTGTTCCCGAAGGCTTCTCAGGGACGAGAAGTTCTAAGGTGGGACTGTTGTAATGACCCGCGTTTGGAACCGGACTAAAACCCGAAGGAATATGAACTTTTTCCATTACTGAATCGGTCGTTTTGAAGACTGGGATTCAGAAAAGGGTTTTGAAGGTTGTAACCCTTCCTTTTAATGGTTGTGGACGTGGGTGAATGCTAGTTATGTTTCTCGGGTTGCCCGAGAGGTTTCAGAGGCACTAGACCCAGGTTTTTAAAGAGCTTCAGAGGGCGTACTGTTGGCGCACGGTTTCCAAACCGTGCGGCCCAAATCATGCAAACTTTTTTTAAGAGGTAGTGGATTGCACACGGGCTGTGCATGGTTTCCCAAACCGTGTTCCTAGCCCGTTCGAGGGAGATCCATTAGGCAGAGGGTGCTGCACAGTTTGCGCACGGTTTGGCAAACCATGCGGATCCAACCCTGCTGGCCGGTTTGTTTTATGTTTTTGATTAAATTTAAAATAGAATGAAATGAAAACATAAAAGGAAAATAAAAACACTCCCTCTCTCTCACTCAGGCCACACGACATAGGGAGGTGCGCCCCTTGAGCCGCGTGCGACACCCCCCTTGGCTCCCTCCTTCGCATTTTGATTTCGGCCAAGTCTCATCACGTTTTCTCTCCAGAACCCTATGTTTATGAGGAAGGTCCGTTTGGACTCCTTGGTGTGCATTCCGGCAACCTCCGCCAAAGGCGAAATAGTTCGGGTGGTTTCGGATCGTCGGGTTGGTTTCGGGGTAAGGTTTTCACCTCTTTCTTTGTTTCTCACTTGTTGAATTTGGGGATTTTGATGTTTATTATTTCCCATCAAGTTGTTTATAGTGCGTTTGAGGTTTTGGCGTGGCTTCGAGTCTCCAAAGACTAAGTTATTCACCTGCGACTCTTAGTTAGAAATCTCCAAGAGCCGGAGTGGACGGATGGATCCACCTAGAGGTAGGGTCCCTCTCCTTGCCCTTTTTAAATTAAAGTAAAAGTATAAATTGGTTTAGTACTGCAATGACTTAGTATTTAATTCTGCAATTTGGTTTTGATTCAAAGCTACCTGGAAATTAATGTGTAATGTAGGAAAAGATGAAAGGGTTGCTTGATCACTAAACTAATGATTTAATAATAAAACCCCTCAATCAGAGGTGCACTGTCTTCTAGATAAAAAGTAGTGATAGACTATTTATGCTTGCCTACTGGTTTGTTGTGGTGTCTCTTTGATGCTTTGTATGTGAACTTGCTTGGTTGAGGCAAAGGGAATGAAATGGTTGTGCTACTTGTGTTTGGGTCAATTTTCCACATTAGAAAAATCGAGTAAGATGATAACCATAGTGGGATTACTTAAGACTATATGTCATGTTTCCTTTAGAAGGTATCAAAGGGTTAAATAATGATAAACATATCCTTTAAGATGAAATGGTCAAACTGGAAATGAATGGACTAGGGTGGTATGACCACGACTTGGGATAACGTAATGATCACGGCTTATTTTAGTAAAATGAATATGTGAATGTCTTGTTTTAGATACTTAAGATGGGTTGCCTTAAGTATGAACATGAATGGGTTTGCTTACGTGTATGTGGTATGATTTTTTGAATTCTTATGAGGTAATTCCATAAGTAGTATACTATAGACATGTTTTTATTGTGAGTGCACACATGTTAATGACACATGATGAATGATAATAAAGGTGAGTGCATGCTGAGGCCACCTAGTGATAGATATGTGGTTGGATGGGAGGTAGTTATACCCCATTCCAGTGTGATAGTACATGTATGTAAGGGAGTAATTCTTACCCCTTTCCAGTTGACTACTGTTGATGATTATATGTCTGGAAGGGAGGCATTCTTACCCCTTTCCAGTTGACTTCTGTTGATGATTACATGTCTGGATGGGAGGCAGTTATACCCCATGCCAGTGTTATGAATGTGACAGATGGGAAGCAGTTGTACCCCATGCCGATTGAATTAATGTGATGGAAGGGAGGCATTCTTACCCCTTGCCAGTTGACTCATAGGGACGAGAGGAATTCTTACCTCATTCCCGCTAATCATGATTAATGGGTGGGAGGAATTCTTACCTCATTCCCGCTAATCATGATTAATGGGTGGGAGGAATTCTTACCCCACGCCATCTATGATCTAAATGCTTATATATATATATATATATATATATATATATATGGTGACATGATCAGGTTACTTTACCAGCAACGAGCCAAAGCTGGTATAACTATCAGGTGTCCTTTGGGAACCTGGATGGATGTTATTTACTTATGTAACTCTGTCTACTTATTTCTCCATACCTTCTCACTATTTAATTATTATACACTATCTAGATTGGGTTAGACACCGGTGGTGCTGGCCTACTGAGATTTATATCTCACACCCTACTCAGGTTGCCATTGCACTGGGGTACCTGAGTATACCTTCTTGCTTACCGGACCTATGTTGTGTGTTGTTCTATTTGTACCTGAGGAGTTAGGATAAAAGGACCAAGAAGGATCTTAGGGTTCTCATGGAATTTCCGTCGGGATTTTCTATCTTTTCTTTTTGTATTGTTTGAAAATCATGCTATAATGTTTCCTACTTACATATATGTATCGTCATCTGTACATGCATGCATTGTAAACTGGCGTTTCCGCCTTTTATAAAATGGTTATTACCTATCTTTTTCTTCTTCCTTTCAATTGTTTACTGATTCTGTTATTGAATATTATTTACTCTGATAATACCACTGTGTTACTCTTATATGAATGTATAGTCTCCCCGCTATCACCTCCTGATACCCTCACTGCTAGTCGGCAGCCTCTGGCGTACGAGGAGACATGCTTGAGGCCATGTGACCTACCGTTCTGGCCACTGGTTCGATGGTAAGCCAGGTCGGGACATTACATTGAGGGTGATAGGCTGTCCTAAAATTAAATTCAGTTCTCAGAGCATGTTAAATACTTCTCCAGAATTTTGATGTGAACCTTGGATCATGAGCAGATATGATAGAAAGTGGGACACTATGCATCCTCACCACTTCCTTCACTTAAATCCTAGCATGTTGATCAAGAGAGAAATCTTCCCGAATGGAGATAAAATAGGCAGTTTTGGTGAGACAGTCCACAATAACCCATATCACATTGTTTCCTTTGGAATTTCTCATAAGACCAGTGATGAAGTCCATAGTGATATTGTCCCACTTCCTTGCCGGTATGGGTAGTGGTTGTAATACCCCTTTAAGAAGTTGTTGCTCTGCCTTCACTTACTGACATACTAGGAACCTTGAAGTGTAGTCAGAAATCTCCCATTTCATATTATCCCACCAAAAATGATCACGAAGATCCCTATACATTTTTTTTATTCCAGGATGTATAGAGAAAGTAGAGATATGAGCTCTATCCATCAGCTTCTTCATTATTTCTGGAAGAGATGGAAAACATAGTCTTGTACGAAATTTCAATACACCTTCTTGATCAGTACTGAACTCATAAAACTTAACATCCTTCATAGATTCACACTTATTCTATAAATAAAGGATCTTATTTCTGATATTTCTTGATCTTATCAAGTAATGACAGTTGATAAATCATTTGGGTTAGGGTTGATGACGTCCCTTCCCTTATAATTCCCATGTCCATCATTACTAGGTCATTGATCAAAGGGTCTATTTGAATCCTCAACATGGAAAGAACAACTGGGTCTTTCCTGCTTAATGCATTAGCAACATTGTTTGCTCTTCAAGGATGATAATGAATTAAAAAATCATAGTCTTTGAGAAGTTCCAACCATCTCCTTTGTCTCATGTTCAATTCTTTTTGTGTGAAAATATACTTCAAACTTTGATGGTCTGTGTATATATCACATTTATCCCCATAAAGATAGTGCCACTATATATTCAGAGAAAAAACAACTGCAACCAGCTCTAGGTCATGCATAGGATAATTCTGCTCATGAGTCTTCAACTATCAAGATGCATAAGCAATGACCTTGTCATTTTTCATGAGGACGCACCCAAGACCTTTCAGAGATGCATTGCTAAAAATAACAAATCCTTCTCCACTTGAGGGTAGAGATAACATGGGTGAAGTAACCAATCTCTTCTATAACTCTTGGAATCTTTCCTCACACTCCTTTGTCCAGATGAACTTGACCCCTTTTCGAGTTAACTTGTTTAATTGATTAGAAAGTTGTGAAATTTTTTTCAAAAACCACATATAATATCCAACTAATCCAAGAAAACTACAAATCTCAGTTATGTTTGTAGGTTGAGGCCACTCCTCTACAACTTTTGTCTTTGTAGGGTCAATTTTGATTCCTTCATTGGTAACAATGTGCTCCAAGAAAAAAACTTGTTGTAAATAGAATTTACATTTAATGAAATATCCAAAAAGCCTCTCCTTCTATAGAGTTTGAAAAATAACCCTTATATGATCTTCATGGTCCTCGAGACTTTTGGAATATATCATAATATCATCAATAAAAACTACTACAAAGTTATCAATGTAGTCCTTAAAGACTCTATTTAGAAAATCCATAAAAATAGTAGAGGCATTAGTCAGTCCAAAGGGTATAAAAACAAACTCATAATGCACATATCTTGATCAGAAGGTATTTTTTGGAATATCTTTTTTCTTCACCCTCAAATGATGATAACCAGATCGAAGATCAATCTTTGAGAAGAATTGAGCCCCATGAAGTTGGTCAAAAAACTCATCAATTCTTGGAAGAGGGTATTTGTTCTTCACTGTGATTCCATTCAGTTCTCTATAATCAATGAATATCCACATTGATCTATCCTTCTTATTCACAAAGAGAACTAGTGCTCCCCAAGGAGACACACTCAGTCGGATAAACCCCTTCTCCAAAGATCGTGTAGTTGTTTCTTTAATTCTTATAGCTCTACATTTTCCATCCTATAGGGGGTCTTTAATATCGGATGAGATCCAAGTACTAGTTCGATGGAGAACTCTACATATATTTCTAGGGGAGGTCCAAGTAACTCCTTAAGAAATACATCAACGTATTCCTGGATGATGGGGACATTTTCTATCCGCAAACTCTCATCTCCTCCTTCTTCTTCATCGATCAACTCCATAAAGAAGGATATAAAGGGTTATTTTAGAAAAATATCAGGTTGAGATATATCTCCTTGGAAGATAACTGTATGTTTTCCATTCAAGAGTACTGATATTTCCTTGCTTCTATAATTGATCTTAGTATTATACATTGAGAGCTTTTCCATCCCTAGTATAATGTCGAATACCAGCATGTGAATGTCTACTAGATTTGTGATAAGATTCTGCTCACTAAATTAAATACTAGAGTTTCTAAACACTGACGATGCTTGGATAGTAACACTAGGAGTCTTGACTGATAACTCTAATTTTAGAAAATCGGGGGTTGAATCTAAATTCTTTGCAAACTTGGAGGAAATAAAGGAATGTGTAGAACCAGAATCAAACAAAGTATTTTCTAGATTTGAGAGGAAAAAAGAGTACCTGATACCACATCATTCGGAGCATCAACATCAGCTATCATGATAGAAAAATCACAACCTTGATCCCTTGGCCTTTGTTGAGGCTGATGGTGGTTCCCCTCCACTTCCCTCAGATTTGGACAATGATTGGAAAAGTGCCCACGTTGTCCACACTTGAAGAACCTGACATCAGGTGGGGCATGGACCATCTTCCCCTTGTTGTTTGTGTTTGGATGTTGAGGTTTCACCTCACCATGACAATTCCTCACAATGTGTCCATCTCTACCACACTTTTATCACTTCCCACTTCCAAGCAGGCAGTTCCCTGAATACTTCTTCCCACATTTATTACACATGGGAAGTTTTACTTGATTTCCTCCTCTTCACTGATTAAAGATCCTCTTTAATCATGGCTCCAATTATCTCTTCTTGTCGTTTGATTTATGAGACCAATGCGTCTCACCAAACTCTAGATCGACTTTCATCGCACTTTGCACGATCTCCTCGTATCTATCATAGTATCGGTTGGCTAGATTCTTCTGCAGATGTGGTCATAGTCCACTGAAGAATCTATCAACCTTACCATTTGGATCCATGACAAATCTATAGATATATTGTGAAATCCTTGTGAAGTTCATCTCATAGATTCCAACAAATTTATTCTCCTTCTACTTCAGCTCGAGAAACTCCTTTGCCAATCTTGTTCTCATAGAATGAGGGAAATACTTACTGAAAAAAATCCATCTGAACTCTTCACACTCCATAGCTTCAACATCCACTCTTTGCCTAGTGTTTTTGATCAGTTCCCACAACTGATTAGCTTCTCCCTCTAAGCGATAGATATCAAGGTGACCTTATCTTGCTCTGAACAATGTAGCACAGAAAAGATCATCTCTATAGAGCTGATCCATTGTTCAGAAATCAATGGATTGGTAGATCCACTGAATTTTAGTGGTTTTTGACGCATAAAGGACTCAACAAAATGTTGTTCCCTTTGCGGTGAGATCATTCACTCATCTTGATTCAAGTTATTTCCCATAACTTGAGTCAGTTGGTTCATCATTCGCATTAATTTTTCCATTCTGGCTTCCATCGGAGGGCCGTCAACGCATAGTCTATTATGGTCACCATTTTCATGGTTCCTCCTATTGCCTTCCATTTTATAAAAGAATAAATCCTTCCTGAGAAACTTATTTCATTTATTAATCATTTAACTATAAAGGATTTTATGTCTTAAAACATCATGCTTAAACAATTATATTTCTCTATAATTCCTTCTTAATGACTCATAAAAAGCTTCCGATTAACCAAAAATATCCCCCAAGAGTGTCGTAACCAAGAGTACAGCAATTCTTGTTGTCGTGTACCGGTTCTCGTTCGAGTATAGCTCAAAGAGGTGTTTTCGGGTTTTACCCCAATGTATATCTGTGCCAGAGCCGCCTCTACCTGCTCATATCCCGACAAGGATGTATTTATTTGATAAAAAACTAACTCTATACTCACCAAAATATGAAGAAGTTTTCCTATATTGAAACTTTTCAATAGGGTTATTCCTAAAATTATGATATCCTAATTTCCATAAATAACTAAACTATCCTTTGATACCAACTATGTTATCTCGCCTTTTTATTACATAATTTTTCATTACATTTTACAAACATAGGAACTTTAAAGTCTAGTTTCTTGGAAATCAAAAACATAATACATGAAAAAAAACATATAACATTATTTTAAACCACTTGCAAGGCATCATAATAAGATTATCCATGTACAATTACTGCATCTCATATCCTGGAGACATATGTCAAAGGAAAGGGTGAGTAGAAGGCCCAGTATGGGTAAACAAGGTAATCCGTGTACTTGTGATATCAATAAGAACTTGAATAAAAATATAAAGACATGAGAAATGGAAGTATAGGAATAACATAATAAAAATAACTTGAAACATAACTTGAATATGTGGATACAAAATTTAATCTAGACATTTATGAACATATCACCAATGTCCATCCCCACGGTGTTATAAAAATTTCCAAGGTTATTCACTAAGGTATCGTGAAACTGGAGCGCTATTAGGGTGCACCCTTAATATGTATTTACTTTCATGTGATCCAAATAGATCATAATCAAACATTTTGTAAATAACCCATGGAGAATAAAATAAATGGGTTTCATTTCAAGATCGTGATGTTTTAAAAGTTCTTAAAAAGACCATAATGTCATTTATAACCCATGGAATGGGAGTGAGGGTTATATGTATGTCAATTACCAAATCAAATACATCATATTTATATATTTATGAACACCCATAGAAATGAAATAATTTTGGGTATTCACATAAATAAAACAAGATAATTTCTGGAGAGAAAGAGAAAGAAATTTTGATGCGAAATTTCTACCGTATAACGGCTATATAACATAGTTTTAGAAAACATTGAAAAGGGAGGGTACAAGAGTAACCCAATAATAAATAACAGATAATACAATATAAATAAATAATAACATGGATATAAGAACATGGTATGGGAATTTTAATGACATACTACATGAAAAGGAAACATTAAAGAAAAGAGAAGACGTGATTCCTTTTATGAAAAATTCGGCAGCCTGACGGCGTCATAAAAAAATTCAGAAAACAAATTTATGAGAGCGGAAAGGGTCTCTCAAAAATTAGACATGAAATGGACATTAATTATAACATATATGAACATACCCTCAATAAAAAGGGATGGAAAATAGAAGACACAACATAAAGGAATTTCTGACTTAAAAGAGGGGGGTGAAACATTCCCTTACCTTGAAGAGTAACTTCGAAAGATTGATGGTCGGGACCTTGGGAGGCTTGAGGGAACCTAGGGAGGACTCATTGGGAGGTTAAGAGACCCAAACTTCATTGGGGGGATTTGGAATTGAAATTAATGAGGGTAAGTCTTGGTATTTATCAGAGAAGTGAGGGAACAAAGCATTAATTGCCAAGGAACACATCATCAGTGGTATTGGGAAAACCATGGGTTTTACCATGGTATTTGCCATTGGTATTGGACACTTGGTACACCTCAAACCTTATCTTACTATTTATAAATCGACCAGAATTATTTCATAATTATTACATCCTTAATGATGTCATTAAACACCAAAAACTCAAAACTGTATTTTCACTATTCACCGAAAATTCAACTATTTCAGAAAAATCCCAAAGCATCGCCTTAACCAAATATCGATGATCTGGATGTAAAAATGATCTCCGATTTATGAAAATAATTTTATAAATATTTTTAATTTATTTTTTAAATAAAAACACTATTCACATGAAAAAACAAATACTTAAACAATCACTTCTGAAAACAGATATTTACTTATTTTATTGAATCACATTACTTAATCAAGGTGCCTAAATTATATTAATAAATTCTTAAGTGAGGTTACATAATCTATTTGGTCAACTTAATAATAATTAGCGTAAAATCACTTTTCATAAATTACTATTCCCCAAAAAATAAGTTGATCTTATTAGACTCTAAATTGCATACTGAACACAGTTGTAGAAGAAAATTTTTTGAAAATCATTATACATTTTTAGTTATTTAATATTTAAATAAATATTTTAAAATATACTTTTTCCAAAATTCCTCAATAATATACATCCTATATTTATCCGGACATTTGAGATTTACCAACTTCTCGAGAAGAAGAAATAAAAATTTTATTTATATCAAAGGATCACACAAAGCAACTAAGGTCTCGTTAAATAGCCCCTTATAACACTAGTATAGGACATAATTGTAAGGTGTGTTGTGGTGATAGAATCTTAGGGTGGCTCAGCCAACATTTCCCGAGTGGTAATTTCTATTAGTTTGAACTTCTCTCGAAGTCGATTTCGTTTCAGCTTCACATGATGATGTTCGTCTTGGGTTTGGTCCAGTGAAAAGCTCGGTGGTGCTACCTCCTTCCAAAGTTCTATCATATGGGCTTCGATCAGCCCAAGACTACTTGATCTGGCCATTGAATCCTCTTTTTGTATTAATTAACCAAGATCACTTGTACTTATAAACAAAAATTGCAACCTTAAGAGATTAGATTCCAACGGTCATATTGGTCAACAGTCATATAACAGTCAAAACCCAACGGTCTCAATTAATTATACTCACTTTATTAAATAATGAATATAGTTTTGATGAGTATAAAATAAAAAACACACAAAATTAGAAAACAAAAATTATTAAAATGTTCGGGACGTTACACTTCTAAACCCGAGAAGTAAATTAGGAATACATGTCTGAAACAATGGAGTTTGGAACTCCATGTAAATGTACAATCCTTCGATTATTCAACTTTACAAGCCCATCAACACTAAAAGTATCTCTGAATGGCATGAATTGTGAAACCTCAGTGAGTCTGTCAATTACAATCCAAACTACATCATTCCCTCGAGGTGACCTCTGTAAACCTATCAGGAAGTCTATCACGATATCATTCCACTTACACTCGAGAATGGGTAACTACTGAAAAAGCCCTTCTGGTCACTGATGCACGTCCTACACCTGCTGATAGGTGGAACACCTCATCACAAAACCACAAACATATCTCTTCATACCTGGCCACCAATACTGACGGTGCAGATCTCGATACATCTTTGTGACACCAGGATGAACTTCCCAAACTAAGGAATGAAAGTCCCACATTAGCTTCTCATGTATTTCTGCTGACAGTGATACACATCCATGAAAGTTCAAGATATCATCCTCACCAACTATTCATCTGGGAATAGGGTCCTCTCCTAACAAACTCTCACGTAGGACTAGGCCTTCAGAATCTGATTGCTACCTCATTCTCACTCGATCAAGTAGAGTAGAGGTAACAACTACAGAAGAAACAATTGTTTTCCCCTATCTATCATGCTCCTCCAAAGGAATCTCAGAGAATAGAGCCATAATATTCCAATCACGGATGGACTTCTGAACTGCAAGTATCTGCATCCTCCTACTCAATGCATCATCCACTACGTTTTCATTCCCATGCATATAAGTAATCTCAAAATCTAAGGACTGGCGGTATTCAACCCACCTTCACTATCTCAAATTCAGATTGCGCTGAGTGAATATATACTTGAGAGTTTTTTGGTTGGTGAAAACCACAAAATTCTCTCCCAATAGATAATGTCTCCAATAGTGTAATGCATGAACAATTGCAACCAACTCAATATCGTGTGTCAGGTAATTCCTCTCATGTGGCCTCAACCGCTGAGACCAATACACAATGACTCCCTCTCCCTGCATAAGCACTTATCCCTACTGGATACCTGATGCATCATAGTAAACAATAAAGCTCTTTCTCAGATCTAGAAAAACTAGTATTGACTCTGATTTCAACCTCCCTTTCAGGTCCAAAATGCTGACTCACAAGAATCTGACAATAAGTACTTTTCACCCTTCTTAGTCAGGTCCGTTAGTGGAACTGCTAAGCCTGAAAAGTCTTAAATGAAACATTAATAGTATCTATCCCTCCCTACAAAAAATCATACCTCAAAGATTTTATTCAGCTGCTCCCAGGAAACTATTGCTCTCACTATCTCCAGGTCTATTGATACTCCTGTCTCTAAGATAAAATGACCCAAGAAGTGAATTGCGTCCATCCAAAAGACGAATTTTGAGATCATATCATATAATAGATTCTCTCTCAGTGTACTCAAAACATTCTCAAGGAGTGTGGCATAGTCGTGTCGAATCTGAGAGTACACTAGATATCATCCACGAAGACTACCATGAACGAATTCATGTATGGATGGAACAATCGGTTCATCAATTCCATGAAACCCACAGGCACATTCGTGAGACCAAACAACATAACCAAATACTTGTATAGATCATACATACTCCAAAAGGATGTAAGAGGTATATCTGATGGTCTAATGTGCAGTTGATGATAATCAGATCTGAATTCAATCTTCGATAATTCCTAGGCTCCTCAAAGCTGATCAAAGAGATCATCAATCCTCGACAAGGGATATCAGTTCATAACCGTCGGTCGGTTCAACTTCTGGTAATCCACACAATTTTTGAGGGTACCATCCTCCTTCAACGCAAAAATGACATAAGAACCCCAAGGATAAGTACTGGTTCAGATGAAACCCTTTTCCCGAAACTCCTCCAACTGCTTCTTAAGCATCTTTAACTCTGATTCACCCATCCTCTAAGGGGTAATAGACACCGGTTCTTCTCCTAGCAGAAGACCAATAGAAAATTCAACCTCTCTCTCCAGAGTCAAACCTGAGAAGTCCTCTTGAAATACATACCTGAAATAATCGACCACTGGAGGAAAGTCCAACTGTGTAGTTCCCTAGTCATCCCGATATAAAGTAGGAATCTTGGGTGTAAATCCTCCCAACCCATGATGCTCAAGTCTTTCTCTGCTTTCCTGAACATATCATTCACCCTTATGTAAGAACAAACTTCCCATTAGTGATTTGAAACTCCCCCTATGACGATAGTAGTCAACAACAGCCTGAAAGGGAACTAACCAGTCCATTCTAAGAATGAAATCATAGCCTGTCATCTATAGGGCATAGAGGTCCCACAAAAAGTGACACCCACAAACTTCATGAGGGCACTCCTTGCACTAACGTACACTAGTTGTTCTTATCCCCAACGGAGTGTCGAATGTCAAGACATCAGCAAAAGTAAAGATAAAGAGACCAAAGATCTCCACTAGAGAAACATATACGAAAATATGGGAAGCCCCTGTATTGAAAAGAGCATATGTTAAAACTGAGGCAACTAGAATCGTACATTGAACCGCAGAGGGTCTGAGATCCTGCACTTCTTAGGTCGGATCCACTACAAAAGTCTGGCATGTACCATGACCCTATGACCCTGCCTAACCACCCTAATATAATCCACCCTATTTTCACTAAAATCATACCAACTGGAAACCACAAATGTGATCTCCACATAGGCCTGAATGGCTAGAAGAACTATAGTTCCTAGATAGATGAGAAACCGGTGGTGCTTATCCTGAACGAGGAGTCATTGTGGAACCCCTATCACCAACTACCGGTGAGAAAAACATACAGAACTGCTGAATATGGACCGTCTTTCCCCAATATCATCACTCCACTGGGTCTCTTAGGCAATTTGGACTCATATTCCCACCATTTTCACACTGGTAGCATACTACCAGGGTACCTGAATGTGTATTTCTCTTACTCGGATCTCCACGTGTTGACTCCCTACAGTGAATCCTACTATCATCTGGAGACACATAGACTCTAGATGCTGAACCACCCTATCCCAAAGCTCCAGAATCCCCCTGGGTGTGCTATGTGATAAGTGCCTAGTTGACTATGAGAGAAATGGAATTCAACCTAAAGATGTTCATCTAAGATCAAATTTCATTCCTAATACCTCTCTCAAACATCATTTCTAGGAAGATATCATCACCCTTAGAAGCAGTGTGAAACACTGATGCTCTATGAAGCAATAAGAATACTCCATGACTGAATGAGTAAATTTCCCTAGATTCATGAACTCTCGGGCTCGATCGGCCCTCAATGACTCTAGGTAGAATTAATCATACAAGTTATGCTGAAACTCATCCCAATCCATAACATGTCAGCGTCCTTCCTTCGAGATCACATCCCACCATCGCTTGGAGGAATCCTGAAGCATATAAGTAGCGGGAATCACCCTACTCTATGAAGGTTTCGTCAAATGATCAATGATAGATAGAATGGCTTCTAACCATGACTCAATAACCTGAGGTCCTCCATCCTCTGAGAAAGTGGGAGGATGCTGCTACTGAAAGACCCATGTCAACTCTTCCATAGACGAGGAACGATACAGTGATTCATGGAAGGTCGACATAAAACTCATGAAGCCTACTCAGAATTGTGCATCAGCACCTGTATCTAAAATGACGGCTGGTGCCACAACAAGCATGACAGGATAGTCTGTATGTAATCTCTAATCTACCTAGTCTAGTGTATGATAATTGCCCTAAATATGGCGTACAACCAGAGGACATCACAGTGTCATGACTCTAAAAGGTAAATCACACACCTTAGTTCAATATTATAATGGAATTAACCTTATAAGTGAAAGAAAAGAACATGATAAGGAACGTATTCACGTTTTTAAAACAATGATACGCGATGTGTATGACCCCTACACAGTGTGTTCCTTCAAGACTTCATATAGGCGTGTACTCCTACCAACCCTAGTCATGTAACACCCCATACACATGATGTGTACTCAAAAGGAATAGTGTGTTCTTTAATCATTTTCCCCATATTGAGTTCTTATATATGAATAACCCACACGGTTCACATAGAACTAGACTACACAACATGTTCATTCTAGACACAACGTGTACTAGAAGGATTTCACCGACCCGTTTTGTTAATCACACGGTCGGTTACACCGTCAACTCTACATGGTGTGTTCTAGATGGACATGGTGTGTACTAACTATGTTTCATCCACCCGTGTCATTGGTCACACTACTAGACACATGGACTATACAACAAGGTGTGTACATCCAGTACACGGTGTGTTCCACCAGGGATTTTGCCAACCCCATGTCTCGGCCCACACATCCAGTGACATAGTTAGAGACTACACGACGTGTATATATAGTACACAACTTGTACTTAAGAAAAAAAACCCTTCCAGAACAGATGGATACATGGTATGTATTTATCAATACACACTGTGTATTCTAGGTTTTTTTGGACAGTATGCCTCAAAAACTACTCTGGAACTTAGAAAAACACTAAAAAACATTAAAGTGCCAAATTCTGATCTGTGAGAGATCATACTCCCTACAGATCAACGTTTTGAATCTTATACATGTTATATACAAGCATAACAGTGCAATGATCCACCAAATTATGATCCATGAGGGCCCATAACACCTCAAGAAGCAAAGTATTGCGTTCATTCAAACGAAACCTTAAACTATGAAATACCCTATTAAATATTTGGTATTCTATCAAGGAATCTATAAAAACATTTTTCATATCTAGCATAACATCTATCACAACAACATGAAATCAGTAATTCACCCTAAATGGCATGGCAAGAATGCATGACATGTGATCTCTAGAAAGTGACTATATGATGCATGAGATGGAATACCCTCATATCATAGAGTTACAATAGAAATAGAAACTAAATATTATCATCATTAACATCACAAAACATGTGAATCACACAATGGTGAAATAAAATAAACTGTAAAATTACATACCATAAAAATTGCAATAATCATTGTAAATTAGCTTTTTCTTGTACACGGGTTAAATACTCCCTAGTATAGCTTATTATCAACTACCTATTCTATCCAATCCATGACTATTGGCTTCAAATAGTAACTCAAGATGAAATTAAATCCTTTGATACCACTTGGTAACATCCTAGTTCTTGGTGTCGCCTAGAGGTGCCCCATACCCGATTGGTCACATGGCCTCATGTGCATTTCCCCAAAAACCAGAGGCTATTGACTAGCATCAAGGGCCTTGGATGTGATAGTGGGGAAAATAATCCCTCATTGGTAGAATACTGCAGTTGAAATAAGGTGATAAAAATTAAGAAAGTAGTAGTAATACCATACAGTAGTAAACATCATAATACTGAATGTAAATAAACAACTACAATATATATATATATATATATCAATAATTATGCATGTCTCAAGTATCTAGGAAAGAATCCAAACAAGTCACAATGCTAGAATAATGTACTAAACCAAAGTACAATGGAAAAAAAGTAAACAACTCCTCATCATCGCAAGCCTCAGGTTGGTCCCATGCTCTCCAACTCCACAACACTCAAGTACCTGAAGTTGAAGGGATATTTCCCATATATATACCTGCAAAAATATAATCTATTTGGTCCCAAAAGAATGAACCAAACAGGGTGTGAGACAAATCCCAGTAGGCAACCACCCAAAGATCTATGCATGACAGTCAGTTAATATATATGGAAAGCAACAAGAAAAATGAAGCAATAAACAAAGAAGTTCTTAAAAGTAAAAATTCCTATAGTTTCAATTACTTTCATTTACATTTGTAAATTATTCAACCAAGAGAAAAAAGGAAACCATATGGGATGTTCTCATAGCCTATCCCCTCTAGTTTAACCAAACAATCTCAAGTAACCCTCTGGGTAAGTTCTCATAGCCTAACCCCTCTGGTTCAATATATACATGGATATAATGACCTCATAGGTATATCACATGGTCTAAACCCTTTGGTCTCGTGCAATCAAAGACTCTCTGAGGAAGCACTAAACGTTAATCCCCCTATAGTCTTTTAATGATAAACTGCAGACACTCTAAGAAATCACTCAATGCCAATTCCCCCTGTTGTCTCGTAAGGTTATCTATAGACACTTTGAGGGTGCACTCAACGTCTACCCCCCCCCCTTTGGTCTCATGGAATGATAAATAAATAATAGACACTCTGGGGAATACCTCAATGTCAATTCCCCCTATGGTATAACTACACCATGTTCCCACAACCCTATGTAAAGAAATTGTGCTCAAACGATATTCAACAACTAAATTAAATCACAAATACTACTTGAATAAATGCTACAAAGCATATCACAAGCATGTTAGATAATATCACTCCATTATATCAACACTAAGAATAGAAAACAAATCACCCTAAAAGGAAAATCTAGACCCAACGACCAATATCAAATCAAACATGGGAAAACACATCCATATCATGGAAAATAACCCCATTCGCAAACATCATACCTAAATCAAGAAATCAAATCCTAGAAGACATTTATAGGGTTAAATTCCCTAAACACGCAATACCCCAATCTAGGGTATTGGAAAATTTTGCATATAAAATTCAACTACTGACTACAGAAAGGCACAAACCACCAACCTTGGCATTGTATGATCGATATACACTGGAGTATGCCCGTGAATTTACTTAGAATGAGGTAGATCTATAAAAATATCAAAAATGATCAACCATGGATATCTCACCAAAGATGAGGAATCAAGGAACAAGGATATAGAAGAAGTAAGAACTCACCGCAGTGATTCTAACACGATTTTCTGTGATTGATTCAAAGAATGGATGGTGCGTTAGGGGCTTGGAGAAGAATCTTCCCCTTTGGTTGCTCCTGGATGAGACGAACTGAGAAGAAGGTTGTTTTGTAAATGCGACGCGACCCTATCCCAACTTAACAAATAAAAATATAGGTACAAGTTTTGTCATTTATAAGTACCCAACCTGTATATTCCATTATCGGGCCCCACTTTAGGTGGAATCTAGGTCACCCCACATGGCCATGTACTCGGCCGTTACACGGATAGTACAAGGTCACCCACAACAATTGGGTACACTTTGTATACTCATAAGTACATGGCATGTTCATTAAATTTCTAGATTCTCCTATTCTTCTAAAAAACACTAGAAAAGGAAAACCCATACCAGAAAAGAAGGTCCAAGTTATTACAGTGAACCTAATCCTAATAGGATACCACCCAAATCATTCCATATAGTATGCAATACCAGATGAAAAGAAAGCATGTTTTCGGTAAAAAAGAAATGGTGGCAATAATGTTTAAATAATGAAACTTTTAAAGGTAAAAATTTTAGAGAGATAAATTTCAAATAGTGAACACATTTCATTAAAACATGTAAACTACTACATTTTTTCATCCAAACAAACCCTAATCCAATTATAAATACAAAATATCCAACAAGAAATAATCTCGGGAACACCCCTATGCACTAGTTAGTTTTGGGGCCCACATACCTCGTATCTCGATGTGAAGTAACCATAGTAATATCTATTCTCATGTCCAAGCAAAAATTAGCAAATATAACCATAACCTAGTGTTTCCCAAACACCATAAATATTGTTTTTTTATTTTTTTCAATTCCCAACATGCTATGTGAAATAGGGAAAAAAACACTTTGGATCACTAGCGTACTAGTACACGTCTGCCCACCGAGATACCCGTGTTTCCCCCTTTGCACTCAAAATAATTCCACATGTTACCAAAAGATAATTGGACATAAAATCATCATTTTTGGTTACCCACATTCAAAATAGTATCTTTACATGCTTTTTCCCACTTATATCACTCAATAAAGAATTTAGAATTTCCATAAAACAACATCACAAAATATAAGAATGTTTTGCACATAAAATCCATTGAAAATACCACATTGAACACCAAGTGCACACCCATATTTCACTAAAATAGAATTTATAGCACTATAAAATATTATTAAAACCATTTCATCAATTAGAAGAGAACCCCAAATGGTCTAACATGGGATATCAATGAAAAAACACTCATTTTCACACAAAAATGCCATTTTAGCACAATTCTTTTAACACATGCCACCCATTTTTTATTTTCACCAGTGACCACGGAATATGAACGCGAAAAAATTATAAATCCAGAAATTCTAAATCATCCAAGAGTTCTTACACATAGAATAACCTACTATAAGTGTCAAAAAACCAAATCTTTGTGCGAATGTTCACCAGAACCACCGCCACACCACAAGGGAGTTCAATAAAACCTAAAACCACAAGATTAGACCATGAAACCAAAGATCAAACAATAGGATTGAATCCATACTTTCTGGACAATTGGAACATCAAGATGACATGGAATTAACCATATGAAAATGGAAGAATCTCTATGCAAACAGGTGGAGGAAGGAAGGAAACCCACTTACTTGGGAGAGCATGAAGAAATCGCCCCAAATCCACCAAAAGATTAATCTCCAAGAAATAATACTTTTATAGAGGATAGAATGAGGCTGATAAGGTCAAGTGTGGAATCAAATGGTCGAAAAAAAGGTAAAATTGCATGATTTATGAATGAAACAAATTACATTCTCAAATCTAGACGATTTGTGAAACCCTAAGAAAGTTCCCCCAAATCAGTGATGAAAATGAGCTCCAAAGAGGAAAAACTGAAAATGTGGGTGAGGCTAGGGGTTTTGGATTCGATTGGGTGGTGTAATCACTGAAAAAAATTAAAAACTAAATGGGATATTAAATATTAATTTTTTTGAAGAACAAAATAGGCTCCCGGGTTGGCCCAATGCGTAACTCGGTCACCCAAATCCAAAATGATAATGGGTTCCAAAGGGGTAAAAATGTACATGGTGGTTAGAATAGGATAGTGGAGACCATGTGGGAAGTGTAATGGGTGAAGAAATATAAAAAAAAGGAGTTATAAAAGAAACATAAATTGTTTTTAAATTTTGAAATGGGCTCACGGTTGGGCCCAAATATTGATAAACCACTATTACCTCTGAAAAATGAAAGGGAAACCCCTAAAACAAAGAAAAAATGTTAATTAAATGAATAATACCATTAAAATAAGTCATGGATGTGAATATTATCCCCACCATGAAATAGTTTCCACCCCAGAAAGTGACCCCAAAGATTGATCTGAAAACACGAATGGGTAATATTTTTTAACCCCCAACTTCTGCTCCCAAGTTTTGTGGGACTCATTCCCATGCTTCCAAAGGACCCAAAATAGTGGAATATATGTTCCTCAATTCACCTTTTATTGGGAATAAACTATTCACACCAGATCCTCAAAAACAGACAAATAGGGCTCTATATCCAACTCCTCCCAATTCAGCACATGGGACAGATTCGGGGTATACTTCTTCAGTTGAGAGACAAAGATGATGTCATGGATAGATGTCAACTGAGAAGGAAAAGATAACCTGAATGAAACCTTTCCCATATGTTCAGTAATATAAAAGTTCCAACATATCTCATCATTATATTTCCTTTGTTTCCTAAGAAACTTTGATCTGTTAATAAATGATGCCTGATCAACTTGACCTTCTCAAACATCACATAAACAAGGTTCATCCATAAGAATGAAGTATCACCCATCTTAGACCAACATAGGAGGACAGACAAGTCTAACCACTGATCTCCTCAAAAGGAGCCATTAAAATTGGGGATTTTAAACTATTATTATAGGAAATTTCAACCAATCACAAATGTCTATACCAAGAACCTCTGAAATCCAAAACACATACACAGAGCATATCTTCCAGGATTTTGATTCACCCACTCTGTTTGACCATCCGTTTGGGTATGGTATGCCTAATAATCTTAATCTACGACCCCAAGGCCTTCTGATAGTCTTTCCAAAATTGGTAAGTGAAACAAGGGGACTATATCTGAGACCACGGCTGATGGTACACCATGAATCCTTTCCACCTCTTGGAGATATAAATGGACTAACTCATCCACATTAGCAATATCTTTGATCAAAATGAAGTCTACCGATTTGGTCAAATGATCAATCACTACCCAAATGGAATTATTACCCTGAGGTGTATGAGGTAAGACAAAAATTAAGTCCATGGAGACCTCTTCCCACTTTCAGGTAAGAATGGGTAATGGTTGGAAAAACCCAAAGGGCCTTTAGTGCTCCACTTTTACCTACAGACATGTGTAGCATCTGGACATGAGGTCAGCTTTGTCTCATCTTATACCTAGCCAGCAAAACTGATGACAAACATCATAATACATTTTTTTGGAACAAGGATTGATATCACACTAAGACTGTGGGATATCATGCATCGCCACCGTTCGTTGAGATGATGAAACTATTGATCATCCCTTGTAGCACAAGATGCCCTAGGGAGATGACGAACAATCCAACTATGTCTCCACACCCTGAAGAAACTTCATTGATCACTAAAAAAGCTCATCAAAGGAATATTCTCACAGAATCAACACTAAGAGGAAAGGATTAAACTGAATTCTCACTAAGAACATACCTCCACCATGCTCCTTGGTATCCACATGCATCTAAGAAAAGATCCCCATAAGATTCCACTCATAACAGGATTTACTCAAGTCTTGCCCAATAATTTTATACTCAAATCAACTTCCACTAAATTTCCCTTGACTGAGGTATATACAATGTCAAATTCGAACCCCTGTAAGTACTCGATCTAGTGGAACTGACTTAGATTGAGATCCTACTGAGAGAAGATGTAGGTCAATATTTTGTGACCAGAGTAGACGAAAAACTTCTCCCCAAATACCTAGTGACTCAAATTCTTCAAATCATGAATCATAGCCGCTAATTCAAAGTTGTTGGTTGGTTATTTTTTTTTGTACGGATTTGGAGAGAACCATACACCACAATGTTATCACCTTGCATAAGCACACACCTAAGACCCATACCCGAAGCATTTCAATACACCACATACCTATTTATAGCCTCTGGTAAAATCAGCACGGGGTAGTAATAAACCACTGATTCTGTTCCTCTAAAGATTCCTAACACTATAGTTTCCATAAAAACTTCTCCCCCTTCTGGGTGATCATGGTAATGGGTGAAGGAATCTGAGAGATATCCCAAACAAACCACCTATAGTAACCAGCCAGGCAGAGGAGACTCCGGATCTTGAACATGTTCTTTGACTTCTCCCATGAAATAACCACAATTATCTTATCGGGGTTCACCAAACCCCCTTCTTTGAGATCACATGCCCTAAAAACTTCACCTCCCTTATTTAAAATAGTGCACTTGGAGAAATTTTCATAAAGGTGATTCACTCACAAAATTCCCAACATGATCCACAAATGATGTTTGTGTTCCTCCACATATCTAGCATAAACTAGGATGTTGTCCACAAATACCAACACAAAATAATCGTTATATCAATGGAACACCTAGTTCATGTGTTCCATAAAGACCTCCAGAGCATTGGTGAATCATAAGGGCACGACCAAGTACTCAATGTGATTGTACTTTATTTAGAAGGCTATCTTAGGAATATCTTTCCATATCACCCTAAGTTGATGGTAACCCGAACAAAAATATATTTTCAAGAACCACTTTTACCCCTTTCACTGGTCAAAAAAATCATCTATTTAGGGAAATGGATATTTGTTCTTTATGGTAACCTTGTTCGGCTTCCGGTATTCAATACTCAACCGTCGGGACCCATCATCCTTCTTCACAAAAAAAGGGGAGTGGCCCACAAAGAAAAGATCAAGTGAATGAATACTTTGGATTCTAAATCGTCCAGTTATATCATTAATTACCTCAAATCGATGGGGTCTATATGATATGAGGAATGAAATATTTTTTGTGTTCTTGGTGCCAAATCATTCAAGAACTCCACATCCCACTTTGAATTAAATCATGAAAAATAATATGGGAATACCTCCATAAACTCATCCACTACATGAGGTATCCCACCTTCAAGAGCACAACCATATTACTCTAGCATGTGTGATGATAACTAAAAGGAAAGATTCAGTATCTCTAGGAGTGGAATTCCTGCATGAACCGACAGAGGATCTGAATCCCCATGAAGAACCTGACAACTCCCATTAGGTGCCGTGAAACTCACCTATTTCCTATAGAAATCGATGTGCACTTGAAAGTGTACCAGCCATTCCATGCCCTGTATCATGTCTAAAATATCCATATCTATGACCCTAAGGTCCCACTCCATATCTATTCCTGGCATGGAAATCACACTTGATGGGTACCAGATACCCTATTCCTTCTCCTTTCCCAGTGGTGTCACCAACACCCTCACAATGGAAAATAGCTCAATTGGAAAATTCAGAATGTTCACAGTACAGGTAGAGATGAATGAAATAGAAACACATGTATCAAAAAATAGAAGCAGCTTTAGAAGAAGAAATCAGAACTGTACCACAAACAGTCTATGGTCTCGTATCTGATCTTGCTGGTGCCTAATCCACTGCATGATGAATCCTAGTCTCTACCTGAGAATAGACACTCACCTGTGGCTCCTCCCTAAACTAGATCTTCCCAGAAGATCATCCAGCCCAGCCACCATAGCCACCAAAAAAATATTCCCCTTTCCTCGATGACTCTGAATTAGATGACATTCCCTTAGAAGCCACTGATCCTGCCCCACTTTGGAGTGGACATGCCATCCAACAAAATTTTTTCAAGTTTCCCATACCACCACACTGATAACAAGGCTTTTAAGGAAAAGTGCATGCTGGTCAGATGTACCCTGGCCTCCCACACATGTGGAACATGACATACCTCACATCCGTAGCTAGTGAACAAAACTGCCTAAAAGGTTGGCCTGAGCTTCCACCCCCCCTTCTTTCCCTACTCTTCTCACTTCATTTTCTTATCAAAAGAGATTACACTATGCAGACCTAATATGATCCCATACAAACCATACCTACATGTGTGGTCAATATCCACCACACACACCCGGTCGACCACCATGGCATTGGTTTTCGGGTTCAACAAGAAGACCTGAGAATAGACCTTTGGCCGTAGAACCCTCTCGACCTTCTAAGAATTCATCTTCTCATTAGAGACCATTTATAAAGCATACTGGACCAACTCAGTAAATTTTTTGGCATAATCCATCACAATAAGATCTCCCTGAACAATCTCCATAAACTCTCATGATCGAGAATATGATAAAACTTCATGGCGGTACTAGTCGTTGAAGATTACCTTACAGTCCTTCCAGCTCATCTTCTCGTGATTCCGATCCTAAATAATTGATTACCACCACCTGTGTTTGGGAGCCTCTAATAGGAATGATGAACACATCACCCTGACCTCCTCTAGTGTGTCTAGGAACTCAAACATGTGATCGATCTTTCTAAGACACTCCTCCACTTCCTGGGGTTCTGTGCTACATCAGAATATAAGTGGCTTGTTTTTTCAGAAACTCTTGGAATTTTTTCCTTTGTAGGTATAGTTTCATCTTCCCCAACTAGAGTTGGAACTAGATCTGTTCCCTTTCTTAAAGCATGGAAAACCCAAACCAAAGACTCTACAAGCCTCTGATCAAGCGGTGAGGGAGAACTCTCTCTGATTTCCTCCCGTGCGTACATTGGTGCTTTCTGGGGAGGCATGTTTCTACAAAAGAAAATTGTCATAAGTAAAAAATTCAGTACAAAAATTATAAAAATTTCATCAAAAACATCAAATATAAATAATCCATACACATTACAGTAATAGAAGAAACTACTACTCCACCCCTACTCGATGTCCACGTGTAGTCTGCAGCCCACACGTCTCACGTAGAAGTGAAGTCAAACAAATAATTCCAATTTCCCTTAGTGACATGAGGTATTCCATGAGAGGTGTGGTCTAGGAACCCTACTCATGAACCAAATTCAGAGCCCCAATAGTCCATACTCCTGTCTCACCCAACTCACCCCAAAAAAATAATATTACACAAAAAGATAAACCTCTTCTGATACCATTTTGTCATGAACTGAATCTTGTCTCCATTAAAACTTTCAGTAATCCTAGCCCATGGAAATAACCAAAGGGTGTTCTCTATCCCCATAGGCTGGGGCAAGTGACTGAGTATCTTAAATTTTTTATTGGAAACAATTTACTCGAGTTTAGAATCATTTAACAACCAAAGACAATCAATAAACTAAATTTCAAAATTATTAACAGAACAAGCCTTAAATAAAAATTCATAACTGAAGACATAGGTATTAAAATGACTCATGAGGTCTAAAGATACATAAAAGTATAATAAAAATTTGCTAATGGAATCCACATGACAAGTGGTTTTCATCCACAAGCCATCTTAACTACAACACACCAACAGAAGAAAGTAACAACCTGAACCGCCATTACCCAAGGCCTTATCTTTTCTTGCGTCAAACATGATCATGTAAAATTACACCTAAGGGGTGTATGTAGAGTGTGATCCTAATAATAATATGATACCACCAAAATTATTCTATATAGTAATAAATACAAGATGAAAATCATACAATATTTTGATAATCAAGAAATGGTTGCAATAAACTCTAAATAAATGAAACTTTTAATGGTAAACAATTTTCAAAGGGAAATTTAAAAGAGTGAATACATTTAATTTAAATATGTATAATACTATATTTTTTCATCCATTGACACTCTAATACAATGATAAATTCAAAATATCCAATGAGGACTAATCTCGAGAACACCCCCATGCAATAGTTAGTTTCAGGCCCCATGTATCTCGTGTCTTAGTGTAAAGTAACCATAGTAATACATGTTATCATGCATGAGCCAATAGTAGGGAAGATGAACATAACCTAGTGTCCCCCAAACATCATCAATATAGTTTTTTAGTGTTTTAAATGTCCAACTGGATATGTGAAACAGGGATGAAACCACTCGGGATCCCTATCATACTAGTATACGTCTACCCCCTTAGATACCCGAGTTTCCCCTTTTGTGATCAAAAAAATTCCACATGTTACCAAAATCAAATATCACATAAAATAATAATTTATTTTCACCCACATTTAAAACATTATATACACATTCCTTTCAGCATTTATATCTTTCAATAAAACATTTACAATTTCCATAAAACAGCATCACAAAATATAACAATGTTTTGCACATAAAAACCAATGAAAACCCTACATTGAACATCATGTCCATACACATATTTCAATAGAATATAATTTACATCACTAAAAAATATTAATAAAACCATTTCATCAATTATAAAACAAACCAAAAATTATTCAACACTGGATATCCATCAAAAACACCCATTTTCACAAAAAAAAATGCCATTTTAGCCCCATTTGCTTAACAAAGGCCACCAAAAATAATTTTTTGAACCCATGAACAAGGAAGATGAATAAGAAAAAATTATAATTCCAGAAATTATAAATCATCCAAGAGTGCTTATAAATTGAATCATCTACGAGATGTATCAAAACACCAAATATTTATGCGAATGTTCACCTGCACCACCATTGCACCACAAGAGAGTTTAATCAAACCTAAAAACACAATATTAGAAAAATAAACCCCAAATAAAACCCTAGGTTCGAATATATACTTTTTGGACAATAGTAACTTCAATAATTGGAATAAATCCTAATCAAATGGAAAGAACCGTAAACAAATGGGAGGAGGAAGGAAGGAAACCCACTTATAATAGAGATCTTGAAGGAAACGCCACAAATCCACCAAAATCTGAATTTACAAGAAATCAAAAATGATATGGAGGCTCTAATGAGGTTGAGTAGGTCATTTGGGGATAGAAATTGTGGAAAAATAGTGAAAATTGAATGATTTATGGATGAAACATATTACCTTCTCGTATCTAAATGATTTGAGAATCCCTGAGATATTTCACCCTAATCGGTGATGAAATTGAGCTCCATAGAGGAAAAATAGATAATGGGGTTGAGCCTAGAGTATTTGTATTCATGTGGGAGGTTTAATCCCTAAAAATTTAAAAACTGAATGTGATATTAAATAATAAAACTTTTTAAGCAGTAAATGGGATCACGAGTTGGCCTAATCCCTTTGTAGATCACCCAAATCGAAAATGATAATGGATTCAAAAGGTGTAAAAATGGACATTGTGGTTTGAAGAGGTTAGTGCATACCATTTGGAAAGTAGAATGGGGAAAATGATAAAAAAAATTAAGGAATTATAAAAGATAAAAATTGTTTTTAAATCTAGAAATGGGCTCACGATTGGGCCCAAATCTTGAAAACCCTCCATTTTCTCTAAAAAGGCATGGGAAACCCCCAAAAAATCAATAATATAAATTAAATGAAAAATATCATTAAAAAGTATCAGGTATGTGATAATTATTCCCACCATTAAAGACTTTATTCCCCATAAAGTCCACCCAAAACTTGATCAGAAAACAACAATGGGTACTCTTTCTCAGCCCAAAACATCCGCTCCCAAGTTTCATGAACATCGTTCCCATGTTGGAAAATTACCCAAACTAGTAGAATATACATTCCCCAATGTACCTTCTCTTAGGAAAAAACTATTTTCACCGAATGCTCAAAAATAGAAAAATTGGGCTCTATATCCAACTCTTCCCAATCCTTCACATGGGATGGATCCAGGTAATACTTATGCAGTGGAGAGACATGGAAGATATCATGGATATATGTAAACTGATAAGGCAAAGCTAACATGTATTCCACCTTTCTCATCCACTCAATATTCTCAAAATATCTTATATATCTTGGTGTTAGCATACCATGCATTCCCAAGCGACGATAACCCAGATAAGGGGCCACATTCAAGAATACCTAATCGCCCACTAAAAACACTAGGTTTCGGAACCTCTAATCAGCATATAATTTCATGAAAATATAATCATTCAATAAATGATGCCTGATTAACTTGACCATCCCAAACATATCTTGAACACGGATCATCCCCAATAGTGAAGTATCACCTATCTCAGGCCAACATAGGGGGGACTGATAAGGACAACCATAGAGCACCTCAAATGGAGCCATTCAAATTTAGAATCGGTAACTGTAATTATAGGTAAATTCTACCAAACCCAAATTCCTATCCCAATAAACTCCAAAGTCCAAAACACATTCATGAATCATTTCCACTAGGATATGATTCCCATGCTCTATCTGACCATCATTTTGAGGATGGTATGCCATTCTCATCTCAATCTATGACCCCAAGGCCTTCTAAAGGACTTCCCAAAATCAAGAAGTGAAATAGTGGTCTCTATCTGAGAAAATTGCAAACAGAAAACCATGAATCCTTACCATATCCTAGATGTACAAAATTCCCAACTAATCTACTTTATCAGTATATTTGATAATAATTTCATGGGATGAATGTGACATGTGACTCATTAATGTAAAAAAGTGAGGGGAAAATCCCTTATCATTTGTTTCCTTTTTGGGTGATCATACATTCACCACTTTTATAATAGTTTCAAAAAAGTTACAAACTTATAATTTTTCCATAATAATGTTTTTAATATCATATATTATCTTCTTATAATATCTTATTATTCATTTTTTAACAGTATATTATTATTTTCACTATTTTAGGTGTAAATATTCTAGTTTTTCGGGTATTTTTTTACTTCTTATTTTTTTTCTTATTATATTGATCATGATTTAAAAATATCTTGGATATAATCCATGATTTAATTATAATATAATTTAATTAAATATTCCATTTTAATAATCTATAATGTATTGATATTATAAATGAAATGCACTATTCCTAGATACTGTTGTCCACACATACAAATGAATGCAACTTCCATTTCATTGTTGTATTTAAAATAAAGAAAATTAAATAATGAAAATATGTAAATTATTATTCCAATATATTATTTATTCCATATATTTAACATAGTAATATTGAAACCACCCTTTATACTTTCCATGTTTAGCGTGAACCAATCACATCGCTTTGAGGAGGCGGTAGTCCATGCTTCCATAAATGATCTTTTCGAATTCCCAAAAAATGGAACTCATGAAGGTATATGTAATATAAGATTTAATTTAGTATAAATACAATATAAATGTAAAATATAACATATATATAAATTATTTCCATAATTATTCTAATCATGAGATGTTTTAAAGGAATAATGAACGACATTGTTTTGTAAGACGATAGTTCACCGTACACCTGGATAGTATGTTCATCACCAATTTGATGGATGTTTGTGTAAGTGTGAGTATAAAAATTAGAATAAAAATATCTCTGTATATTTATTAAATAGTGGTTATTATATAAGAATTAAATAATAATATTTTATGTGGTGGATAAATGAAAATAAAACAAAATATCTTGAGGAAGGATGTTACCCCTTATTTTGGCAACTCCTTTTGGATTGAAGCAAAGGGATTCCTTGGATTGTTTTCATCTAAAAGTTAGTCTTTTTGAATGATTTGAGGTATTTTTATGACATATTTTTATGGATAATGGTTGATCCAATTTGTCTTGAGGGGTGTGATGAAGTGGGAGGGGTGTGTACCTATTTTTAGTGGAGGAGGAGTGGTAATGTTGTTAGTTTTTTGAAAATTTAATTCCATCCAAGTTTTTCCTTTTAAATGTGGATCCAATAATATATAAAATTAGATAAAATGGATAATATGGTCTAAATATGAACATATAATGGATTTTTAACAAGTATATAAGTCATTTTCCCATTATATTTAAGTTTGAGTCCCTTTTACGTTAATTTTTTCTTAAATGTTTTAATTAATTTTAATTAGTTTCACAAATATTTATTTTCAATAACTAATTTGAACTTATAAGAAATTGTAAATTAATATTATTAAAAATATGTATGTAGTTTTTTCAATATCCAGTCATATTTTTGGAAGATATAAATTTAAATTTAATCACACGAATGAGATGACAAAGAGGGGTTTTAAAGATAAAATTTTCAAATGTTTTAGGTTTTTTATACACAATTACAATTTTAAATTGATTCTACTGACATAAATATGATTAATTAATATAAAATATATCTAATTAAAATTTATAACTAATAAAAAAATTAATTTAACATTATAATTAAATTATATAAAGAAGATATTTTGAATTAAAATTCAGTATTTTTAATTATTCATCAAAACATGAAATTTCTCCAAAAAATACTGAAAATTCCACATAGGCTTATTAAGATGTTATTATTTGAAAAATAAATCATATTATTATATATAAAATTTATAAAATAACTAAAATTTTTAGGTAAAATAGGTCCTCCATTAAAAGGAGGTAAAACTTTCTTTAGAAAAATATAGGTTTTATGCATAAAATTGGGTTTTTATTATTTTAGGACAATAAAATTAATTGGATAAATTGAAAGAATAATAAATTGAATATATAATATACATATTTATTTTATTTCATGAAATAATTGTAATTTATTTAATTTATCAAAACTACAGACCTTTAGGAGCATAAAAATATTTTCTTTATATTCAATCAATTTATATTTTCACATTCAATTAATTGATAAATAATGAAATAATCATATATTTTTATAGAATATATATTAAAATAAGTTATATAATAATATTAATAAATTATAACTTAACAGATATGTTATAGATTATTATAGTAAATTTTAAAATTTTATTAATATATCATTGTTTGGTAAAACTCAGACTTCATTGTAAGGCATGGCCTTGAAAAAACACATTGCATGTGACGCATGTTAAGTTAGAATCACATGCATTGGAATATATAAAATGGATTAGTTTTTTTAAGATAGTAAATATATTATAATATCTTAGGAAATTAAATTTCCTTTAGCTCTTGGTTTTGAGTTTTATACACTATTAAATACAACGTTCTTACTTACAAATTTCGGGGCATTACATTCCAAGAGTGCCTCTCCCTTCACATAAAAATAGCACCAAATATCATATATTCCTTAAAAAATTTGGTTCTTGTACCTCATGGATTATGTAAAATAATACATTTATATATTCCTTAATGAAATCCTTGTGCTTCTTGTATTTCCAAAATATTATTTCTTCTTGGGTTTAGGAGTAATCCCAAAGAGGATCCTCAATAATGAGGTAGAACTATTAATTTAGAATTTTAAAATTTATTTATTCTTATACATCCTACAAATTCATGGTACAAAATAAAACATAATGAATTTATTATATTCTATATGTTTAATTATTAATATCTAAATTTTAATATTGTTATACACACACATACCATCTATTAAAAAATCATAATTTCACTCATTTATATGTAATAAATACCACCACCATAATGTGATGTGATTAATTTTTCACTTATTCATTCCATGAATTGTAATGAGGATAAATTCATTGACACAAACTAGATCTGGTCTCCATCCAAATCAGCACCCGACTCAATCCATGGAAAAGCCCTAAGGGCGTTCTCTATCCCCAAAGGTTGGAACAAGTTCCCGGGTGTCATAAATAATGGTTTGGGAATGATTAACCTGAGTTTATAAACAATAAAAAACCAACAAAAATAAATGAACATAATCTGAAAGTTTAATAAAAACAAGCCTTTTAATAAAATTAAGAATTAAAAGACTTAGTTTTAAAAAAAACCCAAGATGTCCTCAACTCAAAAGGATCAACAAGTATTACTCTAGAACTACCAAACTACAAGGTGATTTCACCCGAAACCTTCTCTACAATAACACCCATGAAAAAGATGAAAAAACACGAACTACCATCTCCATGTACCTTTTCCTTACTTGTTTCAAACATTATCATGTAAACTTACACCCAAAGGTGTAATCATGGTGATAGCTTAGTCCCATTAGGATTCCACCAAAAAAGATTCCATGTGATAACCATTTTAATACAAAATCTTGCATGTTTTTATGAAAAATAAATTTTAGAACAATTTATTAAAGGTGAAGCTTTAATTGAAAATAACATTCAAGAGGAAAATATTGAAAAATTTACACTTTTAAATAAAACACACATGATGCTGATTTTTTTGACAAAACACATCATATTTTTAATGTAAGTACAATATATATAATAAGCATCGGTCACATGAACACACATAGGAAATAACTAACCGCGGGGCCCTATGTACAATGTATCTCAGTGTGAAAGTAACTATTATCAATAACCTTATTATGAATGACCACTAGGAGGATAATCCACAATTTCCTAGTATTCCCAAAACATCATCAATGTTTTGTTAGTGTTTTCATCATCAAACATGCTATGTGAAACAGGGACGATACCACTACCAGATCACTAGCATACTAGTCCAAGTCGTCCACCCTAGATACCTGAGTTTCCATATTGGTTATTAATCAAGTTAAACATGTTATAAAAAACCAATTGCACATGAAAATACCATTTTCACATAGAAATAACATTTCTGAATCATACACCCCCCAAAAATAACACAAACATGTTCCACATCGTCAACGTAATTTAGTAATCCTTTTGGTTTGGCCACAAAATCAATTCAAAAATCCTTTCCAAAGGCTAAACGGCTAACAATACCACACCCAAACAGATTTTGAAGCCCTAACAAAATTTAATAAACCAATTCCATGAGTCGTAAAACAACTCCAAAAGACAAAACATAGAATACACATGGAAAACACTCATTTTCATTTAAAAATCCTTCTTTAAAACCAGACACAAAATTAATTCTACCAGAAATGGTATTTGCATGAAACAAAATGGAAGAGTAACATGAAAAATACATCAATACGAATAGATATATTCATAAATGAAATTCTAAAAATAGAATCACCCTCCTTGTATGTGAAAAACCAAAAATCATTGTGAGAAACTTTAAACCGCACCACCGCTACAACAAAAAAGGAATGAAAACATACCCTAATCTACAAGATTCAATAATGAAACAAAAAATAATACCCTAGGTACAAAACCCTAGTTTATAGACATTTGAAAATTCAAGGAGGGAAGAACCCCTAGATATAAGGAATAAAAACAAAGGAGGAATCGCTAACTTTATGAACCTTGAATATCCACTACCAAAAACCCTATTAAAAAATGAGTTCCAAGAGTGTTTTATGGATCTTGGTATCCATTCATGGCTACTTGGGTCAAATGGGGCATGAAAAGGGAGAGATAGGTTTAATCCTAAAATGGTAAACATGGAATATTAAATTAATTTTTATGACCTGGACACTTTTGCACGGCTTGTCCACAACATTTAGTAAACCGTGTAGCCAACCTATGCGGCCTATTCTGCCCACAAAAAAACCTTCATTTGCATTCAAATTTCAAGGGGAACCTAGGGAACCTATGAATAAAGATATTCCAAGAATTGAATAGCATAATACCTAAAATAATGACATGGATTTGACATTTATCTAATATTTATGATAATTATGATAAATTAATGATTCTTTAAATGTGAATTTTTATTTACCTTTGCTTTGTTCCATTCATTAAAAATTGAAAACAAAGTTCATGAATACATATAGCCTTCCATCTCATTGATTTGTGTAATTCATTTTTAATATATATTATTTATGTATGAGTAAAAATAAATAATATATATCATACATATATCATTTTTAACTTTATCTATATTAAGTAACTATAATCATTGGACAATTATTAGCCCTACCATACTAAAATCCTCATGAAAAAAATAGTTAACACATGAAAATTACCATTTTAATAAAAGAAATTAATACATGTATGTTGAAATACTATAGGTGGATCACATTTGATATTTCAAGTATGTAAATAACTATTTTATAAAATTATAAAAAATTTATATATATCATATATAAGACTAATTTAGTTTAAAATAAAATCAAGATCATTGTATGGTTTGTGAATTACAATCTCAATGCTTAAATGGATTTATTATGATTGAGTTCATGATCATGAAATTTCATTATATAACACTCAATAATCTCATTAATTTTCATATCCTGTGTTTAAAAATGTATATTAAATCATTTCAATTCAATTTTACATGTTTAAATATTTAATATTTTAAAATAATCTCTTTTTGGATAATAATCTATGTTTTATAATTTAGTTGTTAATATTTTCATTCCATTTTCGTGTTCTCTGAAAATGTTTTGAAAATGTTTTTAAATTTCACTAATTTATTTTTGGGGAAAATTTAATTGATTTTTAATTTTATTTGTAATGGTTTATATGTAATCTTCTGCTCATTTTCTCAATGAGGTGCTTTGGATTTTTAGCAAAAATGTAGATGGAGTTTTCATTTGTACATAGCCACTATAAATGAATGTTATCATTTTCATGACATCTAAATACATTGAATATTCCACAATAATTTTAAAAAATACCTTTCAAATAATTTTTTTCTCTAATATTTTTACTTCCTTAATTTTTGAAAAGTTATTCTAAAGTTGAATGGGTATTTTCCACATGAAACATTACATGTGATATTTTAAAGTTATTTTCTATAATATTACATGTATTAAGGTTAAATAGGGTTTACTAGGGACATGATTAAATGATATTATTCTTATTTTTTCTCTATAATGTTTATGATTATAATGAAAATATTATTATAAAACCAATTTTTGATCAATGGGTTTTTAGATGATGAAATACTGAAATATTTATGGAACTAATTTTCTTTTGATGGGTTATGATATGATACAATTATCATAAAGAACAAAAATTCATGATTTAAATTATATTATAAGAGGTTTTGGAATGATATTTTCATCCAATTCATTTGGTAATAAAATATATCTCATGACATAGGATGAACATGAATGGGTAGAGAACCTAGATTTGTAAGGGACTATATCTATTATGATTGTCTTGGAAGTGGTCATTTAATAGTGATATGACGGAATATGGAGTAAACAAAATCCACTATGATAGTTTTCATAGTAAGTATTGATAGTTAATTAAACATATTTCAATGATAAAGTGTCTGAATTTTTTTATGACGATGTTAAATAATCATAAATCATGTTCTTTTATTTATTTCTGATTAATGTCTTATAGACTACCAATATTTATGTAATGATTCATCTTTATAATCTATGATATGTTGGGTAATGCTTTAAAATGTAAATCTCATGTTCTCATTCCCTTATCAACCTATTATGCTTATGTAATAATATATATATATCTCTTCTATTACCATATTGATGATCTGATCCCACCCTTTTTTGGAATCATTTTCCTAGGATGTGAAGATTTATTTTGTGTGTTATATTTTGAAGAAGGGTACTAATTTTTTTGAACTATGTCTCAAATAATATAAATCTCTTAAAATAAGTTATTTATGTGTTCATGTTTATAAATACACAAACCCTATATGATTCTATCAAAGATCATATAGTTTTGAAATAAACATTCATCAATTAACATTATATATATATATGATTTATATTGGTTTTTATAGTTTTCATCACAGAATGGTTTTGTTTCCCTTTGAAACTAGTATGAGAAAACATTAGGGAGAACCCTTATGAATATCCTATATTTAAAAGAATAACCAATGATATAGTCGATTATAGAATGCAGTTTTTTTAGAAAAACACCCATGTCTTGATAATATAAGTGGACGCGGTTTTGAGATAGATGCATTGTGGGTTAATAACCCTAAAAGGAGTTGTTTGAGTATACATAAACCATTATTATTTTGAACAGTGTGTGGTCACATAATATGAAAATGGTTTAAAAATATGAGGGTATATTATTAGGTTAATTATTATTTTCATTTTGAACCCCCATAGAGGAGATTAGTAGATAATAATGATGGATGAACCAGGATACACATAAGGTGTCACAGATTTAGAATTAAAGTTTTATGATTTGTAAATATGAAAAATTATTTTTCAGGACTATGTGGTTCTCCTCTATGATTAGTTTTTTCTCATACAACACTTTTTTGTTTTAGTTAATTGATGAAACCTTAAATAACTGACTTAATGCAATGCCAATCTTTTTAAGAAACTAATTGTTAGTGAAGATTCAATGAAATATTTTTTGAAACAATTATACAACTTTTTTAGGATATGAATCTTGATGTTCATCCAAATGAGTAAATAAGGGAACAAAATTCTATTGATTCCTTCATGAAGAATAATCCACCATTTTATTTGGTTTTTTGATTGACTAGTTGTTTAGAAATTTATCATTACCACTAAAATGATATATTAAATTATCTACTATTTCGAACAATGAAATTTTATTTTGACAATTTTTCATTTGTAATTTGATGAAAATAAATAGTGGAATCCTATAAAAAACATGAGGATTCTTGATGAAATCGTCTCCAAGTAGTGTGATGACTTTAACATCTTTTTTTAAATAAGTACATTTCAAAATTAATCGTACAAATATATAAAAGGAATTATTTTTTTAAATGGAGAATGATGATTAATGCCCCAGTATAGATGAGGAGAATTTTACATGACATTAGGAGTATGATTAGAGTATTATCATCCCACATGAATGTTTGTTTTATCAATCATTCAATGGATCAAAACAACATCTCTGAAGGGATTTTTATATATGAATGTTAAGTAGTTATAATGAAATCATTTTTTGTGCTATCAAGGGGTATATAGAAATTCTATTTACCTATAAATTTCATGTTTTCATAATAATTGAATGATGAAATTAAATAGAAATTATAAAAACCATGGAGTGAAGAAGATTTGATTTCTTTTATACATTGAGTGTAAAATGTAACACGGTCGAAAATATCTCAATGGAACTAGATTTAATGTCCCAAACCTGGATGTCACTCAAATGTTCCCCATTCCTAGTGGGTAACATGGCCTCAAACACATCTCCCGAAATTTCAATGGCTTCTGTCTTGCAGTGAGGGCCTATGTGTTTCTATCGGGAGAATATGCCCTCATTACCAGAGTGTAGCATAGTTTATAACTTAATGATACATGTAGAGAAAATATTGAATCATATAGATGCAATAAGTAAATAGTGGAAGATAGATAATATGAACAAATCTAGAAGATATCTCACATAAAAAATAACTATACATGTCATATGTTTCTAATAAACCATCCAAAATAGGTACCCTGCTATCATATATAATAAATGTAAGAAAATTAAAAAAAATCCCAAAGTATACTAGTAGAATATAAATCCTCAACTTGGTCCCATGATCTCTTACTCTTAACCACTTGATTATGAACTTGTAGTAGTAAACTTTCCATTATTCACACCTACAATAATATAGTCTGTTTGGGTATGCAATGATGTCCCAAATTTAGTGTGAGACTATGTCCCAGTAGTCAACCACCCAAGGTTTCTGTCAATTAGTGAGTGAATATATATTAAAATAGAGTCTATGAAGATATAACATAGAGGGAATGAGTAAAAATAAAAATCCTATCAGTACATGTTATCATTTAATATCTAACTCATTTAATCAGTCTCCTTAAATAGGTATGTCTATGATTTAATAGTCAGTTATGTTTCATTTATAACATGTTCATTTAACAATTCAAACTCATTTAATTTATATGTCTCAAGATATGACATAATATCGATATCCCATATATGGTTAACAACGCAACATATGCCTAGATAGTCCATCTAAAAGGTGTAAGTCAAGAAAAAATCCACGATTATGCTTTGGATTTAAAAATGTGTCATTAAATTCATTTACTTCTTAATTAAATTTAGAACCAGAGATAGTCCTTGAAGTGTTTATGTTGGAATTCATGTATCAATCCATGTGTAATATCAACCAACATATTACAAGCCCATCTAATAGGAATCTCTCTAGAACCTAGGTAATGTTCAAGGTGAGGAATCATGTCTCTTCCAATTGAGTTCATCCTCGGTAGTCCACTAAGGGATCCTGAGTATCACCCATGTCATAAATTCACTTTGATTATCTCCATGTAATTCTCAAATTAATCCATGTATCACTCTATATATAATTTAATCCTTAGAGTATATCGTTGGAAGTCCTCTTGGGAGTCTAAGTATCACTCTTGCATAATCAAGGTTCATTCCAATTGATTCCATCCACATAATTCTATTATGAATCCATGTATCATCCAAGGTATAATGGACAATAGCCAAATGAGTACATCTATAGTATTATAATATCAATCCATGTGTCAAAAATTTCTAATTAGAATTTAACCAAATAAAAATTATTTCATCCATATCAATTACTTAATTCATGTTAATCACCAATAAAATCTTTTTTAGATATCACCATATTGGGTTTCTATGACATTTACCATGTTTTAAAAGGCTCTCTATCAAAATAATCACATGGGAAAATCTTGAGGAAAAGATTCTCTCGATTAAATAAACTATTATAGGTCTTATTCATCATTCCACTCACATGGGAAAAATATTAAGACAAATCAATCATAACATCAAACTCATGCTTTTAAAAACTAAGAAAAGTCAATGGTGAAGGTCCATGCTCGAATTTTCCATCCCATTTAATCCATTCAATTACAATTCACAATACAAATCAATTCATCATTTTATTTATAACTCAACTCATCCATTTAATACCCATGTAAAGGAAAAGTTAAACCTCAAAGGTATCTAAGGGTTAGAATCCACCAAAGGTCCCTAGTTCCATTATCAAAACTCCAAAGGGTGGTTCAATTTCAAGGTTTCAATCCTATAAAAAACATTAACATGCCTCTTTAATAAACGTGGGAATTCCTAGTAGCACTTATGATTTAATTTCCAATTCTGATGACACCTTGAAATTGGGCATGTGGTTCTAAAAAATATATGAAAAACTCAAATTTAAGAAAAAGGAACAATATCACATACCTTAGGTTCACTATTGATAGTTTTTCCATTACGAGATCATTTTTAGCTCAAATCAGAAAATAATTGAAGAACGGTCAAAGAACCTAATAATATGGAAAATAATCATGAAACTAAATAATGAAACCATTATCCACAAGAATAAAGAACAATTAAAATGGAATTGACAGCATACCATTTTGGATCCAATGAGATAAACCACGTTTGAATAGGAGAACAAATAGAGAAAGTACCTCAATTCCAATAATTTATCTCAAGGGAGATCAAAATGGATATCTTTACTGTGCATGAGAGAAAGAAAAATATTATATTTTACTTAATAAAAATAAATGGAAAATGGTATTTAAATCCAAAAATATGTTTCACACTATTTATTTTCACGGTTTTCCAAAAAGTGCACCAACCTTGAACGGGTGTCTGTAGCCAAGGGGAACCCGCATAGTTAGACTAACTAGAGAAAATCCCACTATGAAAATTATAGAGTAGTATGCACAGTCATGCGACTTATTTTGAATAGTTTTTATAAAACTATTTGACCTATTTAATCTATCTTTCAATGGAACCCATGGTTTGATAAACTGTACGACCTTCCCCACATGGTTTAATCTAACCATGTGCCATGCCATTTTAAACCAAATATCATCTTTTAGGCATTGAACTAGCCATGAACACCCTTAACACCTCCATGAAGTAATTTTATATTTAAATTAGTCCATATATAAACATTTATATAGATAATTTACAAAAAGATAAAGCATTTTTACCTCATGTAATAACCGGAATCTTACAAACATCCCATATAAATAAATTCTTCCCAAAATTGCCTTCTCTAGGTTGGTTAAGAATATTTTTGAATAACTCTTGCCACTATGATCATACATCATCCTATCACTCCAAAGACTAATCTTATTATCACCTGTGGTACTATAGACCCCTTAATAAAATAATGTAATAGCCTCAGAGAACCTTCATGTTACGATCCACAATATGTATATGATGCGTCTCAAAGGATGCATCTTTCAGTAACAAAACCTCCTCGGCCTGAATATAATGAGGTTGGTCTAAAAAATAGCATCTAATTTGAGAAAAACGAAAGGAATCATTCATGTACTAGTACTTCTAAGGTAACTACAATTGATATGCTATTAGCTTGAGTCTCTACAGAATCTTGAATGGACCAACATATCATGGTGAATTCTTACCCAATCTCTTGGTCCTATTATGTCTCAGAATCTGTGAAACATGTTGGAAAACCCAATATCTGAACTCAACACGAGATTTTTATGGTGATTAGTGTTTGATTTATGATGTGACTAAATCGTTTCCATCTCCTTTGAAATGAACTTCACCAACTCTATCCTCTTCTAAGCAAGATGAGGTCCCATCAAAGATACCTCTCCTACCTATACCAAACCAATGGTTGATCAGAATAGAATACAATAGAAACCCTAATTTAGTTCCATATGAATAGTAGCATGAATGATATTTTTTATGTGAATTAAAATAAGGGTATATGACTCTCCCAGAAGCCTCCAAAATCCCAAATGCATCCTCAAAACATGTCCTCATTCACATGAATTGTAGACTCTAACTAGTTGTTTATTTGAGGGTGGAATGTTGTACTAAGATGAACCTATGTACCCAGAACCCTCTACATCCCTTGATATAAATGTGATGTGAACCAAGCATCCCTATATAAAATTATTTTATTCAGGTCCCCACGAAGTTGTAATATCTCACGTATATAAAACCTCCCAATATAATCCATAATAAATGTTTCTTTGATCACCAGGAAAAGTGGAACCTTCTTGATCACGTCAACAATAACCCATACACCATCATTTCCTCAAGGAAACCTCAATAAACCCATCAAAAATCTATCGTGACATCATTCCATTCCCACTCAGTAATGGGTAACTACTGTAAAAGATTAGCTAGCCACTGGTGTTTTGCCTTCACCAACTGACATGTGGAACATCTCATAAAAAAACCAGTTACATGTCATTTCATTATTTCCCACCAGTATAGGATATATAAATCATGATACATCTTGGTGACCCATATGTGTACTTCCCATGATGAATCATGAAAATCCCCCATCATCTCCTCATTTTTTTCTTTTATAATCCATACATGACCATGTACTCACAAAATTTCATCCTCAATTATGGTCCAAAAAAGAGGGGGGTGCTCACCTGGCACCCATTCCCATAGGAATAGTCCCTAGAAGTATGATATCTACCTCATAATCAATCTATCTAGTAGGGTAGAGGTCACTAGTAAGGATATTAGAATGGCCTTCCCCTAAATTTTGTGTACCATTATGTGAATCTCAGAGAACAAATCCATATTCTACCACTCTCTAATGGCCTGCTGCATTGCATGTATCTAAGGCATACAGTTATGTGTATCATCCATTTCATTTCCTTTACTATGCATATAAACAAGATAAATTTCGAATTACTGAAGGTAATAGACCCACCATCAGTACCTCTGATTCAGATCAGACTGTGTACATTTGAACTTTAGTATTTTGTGGCCTGTGTACCCCATAATAAACTCACCCAATATGTAATACCTCCAACATTGCAATGCATAAAAAACTATAGATAAATTTATATTTTCTTTCGGTAATTTTTCTCTTGTGGACTTAGCTGCCAAGACCTGTATGTTATGACTCTATCTCCCTTCATAAGAACTGACCCTAGATAGATACCTAATTCATCATAGTACATAGTGTGATAACTTCATGGATTTAGAAAAACTTGTATCGACGCTAAATTCAATGTCCCTATAATATCTTGAATGTCCATCTAATAGTAATCTGACCAGAAAAACTTCACACACGTCTTAGTCCATCACATCAGTAGTGCTTCTAAGCATGATAATTACTACATGAAATGATTGTGGTAATTATCCAAATCTAAAAAACATTGTACCTCAAAGAGGTTCATAGGCCTCTCCCCAGAAACTACACCACTCACCATCCTTATGTCCACTCATACTCATTTATCTAAGATTATGGGCCCCAATAAGTGAATCATATCTATCCAAAAGTGGATCCTCATGAGCATATCTCATAAATTATGTTCTCTCAGTGTATTTAATAATACCTCGTGATGTGTTCTCTTAGTTTATTTAATAATACCTCGTGATGTTTTCCATAGTGGTGTCGATTATGATAATATACCAAGATATCAACAAGAAAACCACCACAGATGATTCATTATAATAATGGAATAATTGATTTATCACGGTCATGATCACTGTTGACATATTTGTGAGACCTTACAATGTAACAAAATACTCATATATACCATACCATCTATGAAATTCTATGTAAGGTATGCCAAGTGGTCTAACAAAAACCTGATGATAACTGGATCTCAATAATTCTTTGGTAAGACCCAATATCCTTCGATCTGGTTAATGGGATCATCTATCCGTAGTAGAGGATGAAAATTCAAAATATGTAATTAGTTCAATTTCTGATAATCCATACAAATCCCAAGGGTTTGGTCCACCTTCTTAATAAAAAGGACTGGTGAACCCCATAATGATGAACTGGGTCAGATGAATCCTTTTGACACAAAATCTTCTATAGTCCGCTTTGTCTCATGAAACTCTATGTTATCCATCATATAAAAAGGAATTGATATAGGTTTATCTCTTGGAAGTAGCTCAAAAGAAAACTCTACCTCCCCCACTAGAGGTAATACTAAATTTTTTTCAAGTAAAACTTTACTGAAATGATCAACCACTTTAAGGATATCATCCTGACGTGATCCCTGCTATTCTAGATTCAAACTTACAATATAGGTTTTCATCCCACCCATCCCCCGATCCTTAAGTATAGCTCGATAGATTTTGAAATCCTATTCACCCTTAGGAATGATATTTCTTCCCTATGGTAGTATAAAAGTCACCCTTCATTTATAGAAATCAAAGAAATAATGAAAGTAAACTAACTAGTCCATCTAATGAATGATACTAGAACAATTCATCTCAAGGAAATAGAGGTCACAAGCAAACTAATTCACATAAATATCAAGGGGGAACTCCTGGTACAAATGTACAATGTCTATTATAATTACCAATGGAGTGTCAAGTATCAAAACACCATTAGAGGTATGAAAACGGAGCCCAATACTCTCTAAAATGGGTACAGATATAAAGCTATGTGAATCCCCTATTTAAAAACATATAGAAGATAAATAAAAGGATAATAGAATAGTACCTATGATAGTAGAAGTTATGTGGTCCTAGTCTAGATGGATCTATTGCATTGTATATAATTTTCCCAAATTTTATCCCATGTGATACTTCATGGATACCATTAGAAAATCCACCCTATTATTCTCTACAAAATGGGGTCTAACTTCCACAACCATGACCACCAAATCATTCAGGTCTCATAGATGTACTCTAGCTCCATAACATATGATATTATGCTGCCCCTACCCCTGAATGTGGTGTTGGTGAAGAACCTCCCTCACAAGTTGTCGGTGGAAATGTTTTGCTGAAGAATTTTATATGGTCCATATTTCCACACAATCAGCCCTAGACTGGGTCCCTCATACATTGTGACCTCACATGTTTCATTCTACATAACTAGTATCCCCAAAACTAGCTACATGAAAAATTTATCTGACTAATAATTCCAACATGTGGAATGTCTAGATGATTATACCTATTACCAGTTGATATAGTACCAGGTCTAGATGTCATACCCCTATGCTCGCACCTCTATCCTATCTTTCGTTACACTATATGATAAGTACTTGAATCATTATCCAAAAAATGATAGTATACCAAAAAATAATTCACCTACTACCATATAAAATACCTAATAACATCCTTGAATCTCATAGATTTCTATAACTAGTCACTTGTAACAATAGGTACAAATAATTGGAGCTCAGTAAAATGGGATGAGTAATCCATAATAGACATTGCACCCTACTCCAGATGTAAGAAATTCATGGCCTATTAACCCTCAACATCACAGGATAGAATTAATCATATTAGGCCATCTAAAAATCCCTCAAAGCCATTTCTTGAAGATGATGACATACCACCGTCTCTTTAAATAATCCCACAACATATACATAGAGATATTGACTCACATATAAGAAGGAATCTCAAGATAATCAAGGATATAAATCATGAACTCTACATATGACTCCATTTCCTTGGGTCCTCCATCCCTGAATATATGGGTGGTTACTTCTAGTGGAACACACACATTAGATCAGCCATAAATGTGGAAGGCTGCGATTCTCTCTGAATGATTTGTGGGACACATGAAATGTTTTCATGAAACTATCACTTCAAACCTATGTTCATTACAACAACAAGTGACCCAGCTTACACTACTTGAGGATCCATTGATATCCCATGGTCTACCACCTCTGGAGTGTTTTCATCTCTACCATCATGGAGTATGACTTGAGGATGTCGTGACATCATGCATCTCCAATTCATGACACACACCTCATATAGTGATATTTAACAAGGCTCAAAGCTCAAAATCATAGAAAAAAATAGGATATGTACATGACTTCCTATATAAAAACACACTCCTCTTTATACTCCCTGAACTAGGTCTTGGAATTGTACTGATCAACTATATGTGAGTGACAGTACTAGTATCACACTACTATGTTCTAGTATGGTCATTTTATCTACCATAAACAACTAAATATTCCATGTCATTTTAATTATATTATACATATTCATTTTCATTTGAATTTATTATAAAATAAAATTTATATCAAATTTTATATGAAATTATGAAGAAATTGCCTACCAAATATTGATCAAATAGGACTCGTACTCATAAGTTATCAATGTACAGATTCCATATGATTTATAACATAACACATCCAACAATACCAATCCCAATAGCTGGTATATATATCACATCACTTGTTATAACAATATGAATCATGTCATACATCCAAAATGGAAGGGAAAATTTCATTTCATGTGATTATAACAAGTTCCTATATGATTCATGAGATCACATACCCTAATATCATTATTTATAATTATAATATAACACAAATTTATATCAACAATAAAAACACAATACAAATACATCACATAATGGTGGAATCATCTCACGACCCGTCCTCGGGGCCCGTGTCGTGACTACCCCAAGCCCGCCTTCCATAGGCCAGGGGCTGGCGACTAGCACCAAGGCGTAAATCTCGATAAACAGGGAAGGCATTGCCTTTGTAAAGTAAACAACCACCACAGAGTAAGCAAGCGGAAAGAGTAAACACTAAGAAAAAACTGTAACAAGCTGTGCTGAAAGTAAAAGGGGCCGGAAATACAAGCCCAACTGTAAAGTACAACTGAAAGGGGAAAACAGCAACTGAAGTGAAAAGTCGCAGCGTCGAGCCATCCTCTGGAAGTCCCACCTGAAGGGTGAGCATAGATAGCCTCCACAGCTCCTCGGTCCAGCCGTCTGCTCCGAGTATGTCCCGCCCAGTGGTCCACCTCCAGGTACCATCCTGCTCCGCAAGCCTCCACCGCGATTCTGCTGCGTTGTCCGTCATCTGCAACCAACACAACAAAGTGCGGACATAGCCCGTGCAGGGGTGAGTATAAGATACTCAGTAGGGACCCCGAGACCCCCGAAGGTCTCCCGAAATCCACATATGATAAACCACAAAGGGATAAGATACAATCACGAAGTAACATCCGACACTGCTTAGGTATATGCCCATACATACACCTAAGTCATCAATTCCCGTTCGTCTCCAACATCCGAGCCAAAGCACAACTCAGTCCACACAGAAAAGCAAAATGTAAAATCCACATAGGATAGCTCAACACAATCCACAAAGGAGAGTAACACAGGATTCAGCTCACACAGGTATACATCGTCGAAAAGGTGGAAGGGATGATCACATATAGATACTGAATCATCTAAGCTGGGACCCACTTAGGATACAAGACCAGCTGTCTTCATTGATTCATCTAGGCTGGGACCCACATAGGATACAAGACCAGCACTAAATCATCTAATCTGAGACCCACATAGGATACAAGACCAGCATAGTTGGGACCCACATAGGATTCAAGACCAGCACTCTTCATTGATTCATCTATGCTGGGACCCACATAGGATACAAGACCAGCACTGAATCATCTAAGCTGGGACCCACATAGGATACAAGACCAGCACTCTTCATTGATTCATCTATGCTGGGACCCCCATAGGATACAAGACCAGCACTGAATCATCTAATCTGGGACCCACATAGGATACAAGACCAGCACTCTTCATTGATTCATCTATGCTGGGACCCACATAGGATACAAGACCAGCACTAAATCATCTAAGCTGGGACCCACATAGGATACAAGACTAGCATAGCTGGGACCCACATAGGATACAAGACCAGCCCTCTTCATCGTCGCAGTCGCAGCCAGCACTAGGGTTCCCGCACACAGCAAGCTCGTTCGGGAGGGTCCGCTCCACGAGCCGAGAGGCTGATACATCAACTGACATGAAGTCCAAAGTTGATGTATCCAAAAGTTCCGTATTGTCAACAGGAACTCAACGCAACAGACGGCATGTCAATCGGACGCCCGGTCTGAGAGATATTGGCTTTTTCGTCCCAGGGGCCCGGTTGGCTTTTAAGGCAAAACCAACCTGACCATACTCCACCTACGTCCAAACCTTGGGCGTAGTAAACCAAAAGATCCGTCTCACTAAGAGGAATCCACCAAAGTCGACGGCACGTCAATCGGACATCCGGAGCTCAAGATATGAGCGTTTCCGCTCCGAGGGCCCGGTTGGTTTCGTGTATGAACCAACCCGGCCGAACCCAAAGTAATCCGAAACCTTGAGTGCAATATACCGAAACGACCGTCTCGATCCAAGGATCGCGTTGCCGCTGACGGCGCGTCGTTCAGAGGACCGTAGCTCAAGTTACGGTAAAAAGACCGAAACGGTCCGAAGATGGGGGGTCTGGGCCCGGACCGACCCGGACAAACCCCCCTGGGCCGGCCAGAACCGGGTCGACCCGGCCCGGCCGATCGGGCCGGCCCGGCTCGGCTTGGCCGAGCGTGGCAGCCGCGGGGCGCTGCCCCCGCGGGATGGAAGAGTCGCGGCCCTCGAGGGGTCGCGCTGGAATCAGCGGACGCGGCCTTTACCACGTCTTGTGCGTGTGAGCCGGACCCGCGCGGCCGCAGGTCCGCTGGACGCCACCGCGGCGGCTTTAGCCGCGGCGGCCCTGTCCGGCGGCGAGTCGGGGTGCCGCTGGCGACCCGCGCCGCCAAGGCTTCCGCGGGCCCCCGGAGTTGCTCTGGTGGTCCGTTTTCCTTCCTGTATGTGCCGCTGCTCCTCCCGGGTCCCGTTCTTCACTTCGGAAACATCAAATCTCCCTTGCGTCACATTTTGTCATCGCTGCCAAATCTACACAACAACGAAGAACTGCGGAGGGTTGTCGGATCGTGTTCGTTTGGCCCGCACCCTTCGCGTTAGGCAATAACAATCGGGAAGAATAATCAGCATATCAAACAACAATTTTAATAAATTAAAATTGTTCTTATGATACCAGGTTCTTTATTTTAAAAGAAACGATCATGGGAAAATAAATTATTTCACAACAAACCCCTACCTCGTCAAGTCGTCGCACGCGCGTTCTTCGCCGAAGGAGGGGATCGTCGCGTTGTCGCGGTATCCGGCGTTGCATCGATGAACTTCGAGGACCAAGAAACAATAGATTTAATTAATAATAATTAAATCCATATTGTTGTTTTAATCCACAAGGTAAATTTAAAGAAAAGAGCGCAACCCCCTACCTTGTCGCTGTCGATCGAAGGCTGTCGCGGGTTTGGATTGTCGCGGAAGAAAGTCGTGGAAGAAGAATCTCCGGCGTCACGGAACTTGGCGTCGCGTTGTCGATTTCCAAGGGCTCAGCGTTCTTCGCGTTCTTCGCGTTCTTCGCGAAGGAGGATAAAGAACTCTTGGTTTCTGTCAAATCCTCTCAACGAACATTTTTCCAGAAGTCGTGCGTTGGTCTTATTTTATTATAACGTCAATGGATTGAAAACAGGTTAAGAAATGATTAAATTAATTCATAGAATTAATTCAACGAATAAAACCGCCCAATTAATTGGTGCATTAAGAAATTAAGAAAACGCGTCAGATGACTTTCATAATGACGGGTTTTCGCGGGTGCGTTACTTAGCGGAAAAGAAACGGTGGGGCTCGTGTGGGCCCCACCTCACAAATATCCTACCAAGAGGGTAGGATATTTTTGGATAGCACCCTATCTACAACAACTCAGCTTAAGCATCTTTAAGTGGATTCAAGTGGCTTCCAAGTGACTTAAGTGAAATAAAAATAAAATCGTCGTATAACTTTATTTTATTTCATAACTTAAAACCCAAAAATTAAAAACCACAACCGAGAAAACGCAACTTTGGAAGAGGCGTTTCTAAGCAAATATCGGTGCTGCGATTCCATCGGTGCCCTCAGAATTCGATTCCGGGCACCGGTTCAAAAGTTGGAAAAACCCTCTCATCCGTTCACTGAACGTACCCGAGCCAAACTTCGGAAAGTGATTCCGGGCACACCGGGCCTGAGAATCAGGTGTCGTCAAAAGCTGCTTTCTTGTAAAATTCCAAAGAAAATTAAGAAAAAAAATCCCTTGAAATTTACGGGTCCTTACATTACTCCCACCACGGGGCTTTACATCCCCGTAAAGCTTTACCACAAACTTAGGGATACAAAGGCGGTACTGAGCACGCATCTGAGCCTCCCGCTCTCATGTTCTCTCCTGGAGGTTCCCGAGCTGCCATCTGAAGCGCACTATAGGAATCGATTGTCCACGTAGGACCCGCTCCTATCGATCCTCGATCTCCACCGGGACCTCCGCAAAATTCGCCCCATCATCAACGCCCAGCTCCCCATAGTCAAAGATATGAGTCGGTTCGTGCACGTATCTCCTCAGCTGAGATACGTGGAAGACGTCGTGCACCCGGTGCAACTGAAGTGGTAGATCCAGACGATAAGCCACCTCGCCAATCCTGCTGAGGACCTGGAAGGGTCTGATGAAGCGTGGAGACAACTCGCCGCTTCGGCCAAACCTCCGTAATCAACGTCGAGGTGAGACCCGCATGAAGACGTGGTCGCCATACTCGAACTCAAGTGGCCTCCGCCTCCTGTCAGCATAGGACTCCTGTCGGCTCTGAGCTACACTCATCCGCTCCTGGATGACCTGGACCATCTCTGATCCCACAAGAACTGTTAAGATTTCTTCTTTTCCGATAAGAGAAATCTGGTCTCATCCCCTGGATGAACCACTTCCTTTTCCTAATACAGTCAATCCCGACATGGATGTTACTAATCCATACCAAGGATGACGTCATAAGGCCTCGATGCTACTACCAAGAGATCCAACTGTTACTCTTGTCTCCAAGGGTTGAGTCACACTGTTGGCATCAGTGTGTCGTAACTGGGTCTCCTCCAGTAGATGTCTCACAAGTGAGGGTCAAGTCAACAGTCTAAAATGAAACCTCTTAGTAACAACACAAAAGAGGACAGGAATGAAAACATCACAAAGGTAAGCGTCTTTTACTATTACAGCTCGTAATACAAAGACACTACACAATAGCAACAAGGAACTAGAAGTACAAAGGACGTATCCACTAGTTCCGCTCCTGTCCATCTGATCCCAGAGCTCCATGATCAAAGGCCTCATCTTCCTGAAGATGAGCTCTCGCATGTCCACCAACTCCCTGCGGTCGGGGTGGACCTCCTGGTGGTGGTGGTGGCAACACCTCGAAGTGTCGCCCACTATCTTCTACTCAGCCAGCTCCTCTTCCTTGTCCGCCTGCACCTTGTGGACCACCGTGGCCGAACCTCTGTCTGGGAGGTCCCTCTACCACCTGCTGCTCATCTGTAAGACGAGTCGGGCAGTCTCGATCCATGTGACCTCGCCCGCTGCATGCGTAGCAATGCTTGCCCCTCGTGTAGCTGGCTCTCCTTCGGGTGCCCCGCACAACCGAATATTCATCCTGAGACTTCCCATCTGATGGTCTGGACCGTTTGGACCTCTGCGTCACCTGTCTACTTCCAGCTGCAGAAGACCCTGCTACGGGCTGTCCTGCGGAGGGCCCTGTCACTAGAGCCTGCTCGGCGAGAAAACTCTCCACTAGAAGGGCTCTCTCCAACACCTCTGCCTATGTCGGAATGTTGAGGGAGATCATCGAATCCCTGATCTCGTGCCTCAGTCCCTGCTCGAGGGTTTGGGCCCGGAAGAACGGGTCCCGTACCATATCTGTAGAGTAGCGCGAGAGATCAGTAAATTTCGCCGAGTACTGGGCCACTGTCATGCTGCCCTGCCGTAGCTGTAGTAGATCTTGGATGCGCACCGTACGGAGGGTGGCTGGGACGAACTTGGAGCGGAAGATGCTCTCAAAGTCCGTCCAGAGGAGAGATGTCTCGTCGTGCACCTGGAGCATCAAGCTCCACCATCTGCCTGATGCCGCGTGCAGGAGGCTCGCTGCGAGGATCACCATGAGGTCTGCCGGTGTCCTCACTAACCGAAAAACTCTCACTACTGCCTCCAGCCAGTCCTCAGTTGCCTAGGGGTTCGTCTCCCCACAGAACCTGGGTGGTCGCTGGTGCTAGAACTCATGCAGTGCACTGAGGCGACGTGCATCGTCAGCGGCTGGTGCTGGAAGCATCGGTGGCTCAGTGGGTAAAGGTACCACCGGTGCCTCTGCTGACAAAGAGCCTTGCACCGAGGCCTCGTCGCTCGGTGGGTTGTCATCACGCTCCACTCTCGGAACCCTATCTGGCTGCCGTCGTAGGGCCATCCTGAAAAGAAACAGGTGTGCCACGGTCAGAACAGTATACCTGGTGAGCTGACACAAGTAATCACAAAGAAAACTTGAACACACATGCAATCATTGTTTTCGTGCATTAAGTCGGAAATCAGAAGTCAGGGTCCTGGTGTACGGATACGTCGGCCGTCGCACCAACACTGGACTCCCTGGACTGATAACCACACCCAATACGCTGAACACTATTGCTTCACATAGAAGAAAGATCAGAGTCTGCGGTAGAACCAAACTCCTCTGATACCAATTTGTCATGACCCGTCCTCGGGGCCCGTGTCGTGACTACCCCAAGCCCGCCTTCCATAGGCCAGGGGCTGGCGACTAGAACCAAGGTGTAAATCTCGATAAACAGGGAAGTCATTGCCTTTGTAAAGTAAACAACCACCACAGAGTAAGCAAGCGGAAAGAGTAAACACTAAGTAAAAACTATAACAAGTTGTGCTGAAAGTAAAAGGGGCCGGAAATACAAGCCCAACTGTAAAGTACAACTGAAAGGGGAAAACAGCAACTGAAGTGAAAAGCCGCAGTGTCGAGCCGTCCTCTAGAAGTACCACCTGAAGGGTGAGCACAGATAGCCTCCACAGCTCCTCGGTCCAGCCGTCCGCTCCGAGTACGTCCCGCCCAGTGGTCCACCTCCAGGTACCATCCTGCTCCGCAAGCCTCCACCGCGATTCCGCTGCGTTGTCCGTCGTCTACAACCAACACAACGAAGTGCGGGCATAGCCCGTGCAGGGGTGAGTATAAGATACTCAGTAGGGACCACGAGACCCCCGAAGGTCTCCCGAAATCCACATAGGATAAACCACAAAGGGATAAGATACAATCACGAAGTAACATCCGACACTGCTTAGGTATATGCCCATACATATACCTAAGTCATCAATTCCCGTTCGGCTCCAACATCTGAGCCCAAGCACAACTCAGTCCACACAGGAAAGTAAAACGTAAAATCCACACAGGATAGCTCAACACAATCCATAAAGGAGAGTAACAAAGGATTCAGCTCACGCAGGTATACATCGTCGAAAAGGTGGAAGGGATGATCAGATATAGATACTGAATCATCTAAGCTGGGGCCCACTTAGGATACAAGACCAGTTGTCTTCATTGATTCATCTATGCTGGGACCCACATAGGATACAAGACCAGCACTGAATCATCTAAGCTGGGACCCACATAGGACACAAGACCAGCACAGCTGGGACCCACATAGGATTCAAGAACAGCACTCTTCATTGATTCATCTATGTTGGGACCCACATAGGATACAAGACCAGCACTGAATCATCTAAGCTGGGACCCACATAGGATACAAGACTAGCACTCTTCATTGATTCATCTATGTTGGGACCCACATAGGATACAAGACCAGCACTGAATCATCTAAGCTGGGACCCACATAGGATACAAGACCAGCACTCTTCATTGATTCATCTATGCTGGGACCCGCATAGGATACAAGACCAACACTGAATCATCTAAGCTGGCACCCACATAGGATACAAGACCAGCACAGCTGGTACCCACATAGGATACAAGACCAGCCCTCTTCATCGTTGCAGTCGCAGCCAGCACTAGGGTTCCTGCACACAGCAAGCTCGTTCGGGAGGGTCCGCTCCACGAGCCGAGAGGATGATACATCAACTGACATGAAGTCCGAAGTTGATGTATCCAAAAGTTCTGTATTGTCAAGAGGAACTCAACGCAACAGACGGCGCGTCAATCGGACGCCCGGTCTGAGAGATATTGGTTTTTTCGTCCCAGGGGCCCGATTGGCTTTTAAGGCAAAACCAACCCGACCATACTCCACCTATGTCCAAACCTCAGGCGGACTGAGCCAAAAGATCTGTCTCACTAAGATAAATCCATCAAAGTCGACGGCACGTCAATCGGACGTCCGGAGCTCAAGATATGAGTGTTTCCACTCCGAGGCCCCAGTTGGTTTCATGTACGAACCAACCCGGCCGAACCCAAAGTAATCTAAAACCTTGAGTGCGATATACCGAAACGACCGTCTCGATCCAAGGATCGCGTTTCCGCTGATGGCGCATCATTCGGAGGCCCGTAGCTCAAGTTACGGTCAAAAGACCGAAAACGGTCTGAAGACGGGGGATCTGGGCCCGGCCCGACCCCCCCCCCCCCCCCCCCCCCCCGGGTCAGCCCGAACCGGGTCGACCCGACCCAGGTCCGGGTCAGACCCGGTTCAGCGCGGCCTGGTCCGACCAGGGCACGACCCGGTCGGTCTGGCCGGCCCGGCTCGGCTTGGCCGAGCGGCCGAGCGTGGCAGCCGCGGGGCGCTGCCCCCGCGGGATGGAAGAGCCGCGGCCCTCGAGGGGCCACGCTGGAATCAGCAGACGCGGCCTTTGTCGCGTCCCGTGCGTGTGAGCCGGACCCGCGCCGCCGGAGGCTTCCGCGGTCCACCGGAGTTGCTCCGGTGGTCCATTTTCCTTCCCATCTGCGCCGCTGCTCCTCCCGGGTCCCGTTCTTCACTGCTAAAACATCAAATCGCCCTTGCGTCACGTTTTGTCTTCGCCCACCAAATCCGCACAACAATGAAGAACTGCGGAGGGTTGTCGGGCCGTGTTCGTTTGGCCCGCACCCTCCGCGTTATGCGATAATAATCGGGAAGAATAATCAACATATCAAACAACAATTTTAATAAATTAAAATTGTTCTTATGAAACCGGGTTCTTTATTTTAAAAGAAACGATCACGGGAAAATAAATTATTTCACAACAAACCCCTACCTCGTCAAGTTGTCACACGCGCGTTCTTCGCGGAAGGAGGGGATCGTCGCATCGTCGCGGTATCCGGCGTTGCGTCGACGAACTCCGAGGACAAAGAAACAACAGATTTAATTAATAATAATTAAATCCATATTGTTGTTTTAATCCACAAGGTAAATTTACAAAAAAGAGCGCAACCCCCTACCTTGTTGCTGCCGATCGAAGGTTGTCGCGGGGTTGGATTGTCGTGGAAGAACTTCGTGGAAGAAGAATCACCGGCGTCGCGGAACTTAGCGTCGCGTTGTCGATTTCCGAGGGCTCGGCGTTCTTCGCATTCTTTGCGTTCTTCACGTTCTTCGTGAAGGAGGATGAAGAACTCTTGGTTTCTGTTAAATCCACTCAACGAACATTTTTCCACAAGTCGTGCGTTGGTCTTATTTTATTATTACGTCAACAGATTGAAAACAGGTTAAGAAATGATTAAATTAATTCATAGAATTAATTCAATGAATAAAACCACCCAATTAATTGGTGCGTTAAGAAATTAAGAAAACGCGTCAGTTGACTTTCATAATGACGGGTTTTCGCGGGTGCGTTACTTAGCGGAAAAGAAATCGTGGGGCTCGTGCGGGCCCCACCTCACAAATATCCTACCAAGAGGGTAGGATATTTTTGGATAGCACCCTATCTGCAACAACTCATCTTAAGCATCTTTAAGTGGCTTCAAGTGGCTTCCAAGTGGCTTAAGTGAAATAAAAATAAAATTGTCGTATAACTTTATTTTATTTCATAACTTAAAACCCAAAAATTAAAAACCACAACTGAGTAAATGCAACTCCGGAAGAGGAGTTTCTAAGAAAATACCGGCGCTGTGATTCCATCGGTGCCCTCAGAATTCGATTCCGGGCACCGGTTCAAAAGTTAGAAAAACCCGCTCGTCCGTTCACTGAACGTACCCGAGCCAAACTTCGGAAAGTGATTCCGGGCACACCGGGCCTCGGAATCAGGTGCCGTCAGAAGTTGCGTTCTTGTAAAATTCCAAAGAAAATTAAGAGAAAAAAATTCCTTGAAATTTACGGGTCTTTACAAATCAAATCAACTGTAATATTAAAATTTTGGAAAAAAATAATTTCAATAGTGGGAATATAAATTTTTTCTGTATACAAGGTAACTACACCCAGGAATAGATCATTACCAAATTACATTTCCTTGATGTCCATTTTTATTATTTCTAAATAGTAGATAAAACTAGGAAAGAACTTCTTTGATACCTATTTGTAATGTCTCAAACTCATATTCCAATCAAAACATCCCTGGTCCTGATGGGTCACATGGACTCAAGGGAATCTCTCTAAATTTTAGAGGATGTATACTACTAAAAATGACATAATTTTGTTTATGGGGAAACCATTCCCTTATTACTAGAGTGTAGCATAACATATAATAGTAAGATAAAATTAGAAAAATAATTTAATCATGCCATAGAAATAAGTAAAAAGTTGAAGACTAATAATATAAACAAATCCAAAAGTCATCTCACATTAAAAATGATGATAATAGTCATATATTTATAATAATACATCCAAAATATATATAATGTAGTCAAAAAAAATAACTATAACAAAAGTACATGGACAAAATTATCCTGATAACATCACAGGGTACATATTGATCCCATTCTCTCATACTCCTAACTAGTGGTGTAATAATTCATATTATGAAACTTTCCCTTTTCAACACCTGAAATAATATAGTCTCATTGGTAACCCAAAGGTGGCCCAAATAGAGTGGGAGACTAATTTTCAATAGGCAATGACCCATGAACTTTTCTAATCATTTAGTGAGTATATATAACTATAGTGTGTATGAATATATGAAAAGTAATGTAATTACTCAAAAGAAAACATCCCATGAGTATAGGTTCTCAATTAATATCAAACTCATTTAATGAATTTCATTATTAGGTAAGTATCTGATTTTAATGTTCAGTATGAGTAATTTATAACTTTCTCATTTAAAAATTCAAACTGATTTGATTTATATATATAATGATCAAATAGAAGTTGGAAATCCTTGTAGATTGAACAACACAACAAAAGACTAAGAAGGCCATCTAAAAGATATTACTCATGACCAAATACAATCTTTTTATTTGGCATGGAATACTCATCATACAATTTATTTCATTGTTAATTTAATTCAGAACATCATTTTGTCCTTGACATTATTATGTATGAATTCCAGTATCATTGTATGTGTAATATCAAAAAACAACATACAATCCTATCCAAGGAGAACCCCTCAAGAACCCAAGAATCACTCTAGTTTTGGTATAACCTTTTTACTGATTGATTACTTCCCCAAAGTCCACTATGGGAGCTCGAGTATCACTCATGGAATGAAAGATCACATTACCTTTGAGTTCATCCATGGTATTCTCAAAAAAATCATTGTATCACATGACATATAATTTAGTACATAGAGTCAATCCTTGGAACTCCTACTGTAATTCCATGTATCACTTCATCATAATCAAGGTTCAATCCAATTGAGTCCATCTGCAATACTCTAGTATGAATCCACATTTCTCCCAAGGCATAAAAGTCAATATCCAAATGAGTTCAACCATGGAATTCTAATATGAATCCATGTGTCACCCATTTCTATTAATAATTTAAGCAATTCAACTTCATTTCATCGATATCACTTAATAATTTCAAGGTAAAAATCTAGAACAACTCATATTAGATCTCACAACAAGGGTTTTCTAAGCCATTGTCCATGTTTAAGAAGGCTTTCCTTTAGAATACTCACAAGGGAAAATATTGATAACCAGCTTCTATAGATTAAATAAACAATTACATGGCCCATTTAACATTCAACTAACATGGTGAAAAAATATTAAGACAAATCAAGTGTGACATGAAATTCAAGTATTAATAAGCTATGAAAAGATATTGTCCAATGGTTATTCTAACCCAAACCTTCCCATTTTATAATTTCAATTACAATTCATAAGACACATCAATTAATAATTTGATTTATAACTCAATTATTCCATTAAAACCCATGGAAAAGAAAAGGAACACCTCAAAGAATTCTACCTGTAAAAATCAATCAAATGAGGCCCAGTTCAATAATCAACACACCAACAGGTGGGTTTTTCATGGTATTCATCCTATAAAAAACATCATCAATCCACTTTATTTAAGTAGGGAACACTTAATAATTATGAAGATTGAATTTATAATTAAGGACATTCTTAGAAATTGGTTACATGGAACCTTGACATATATTAACAACTCGAATTTAATAGAAATTCACAAGACCACCTACCTTTTGTTCATGGTTGATAAATTGTCTAGTATCAACTCCTGATTTGGATCCAATCATGAGAAAGTCAAAGAATGGATGGAGAATCTAATAATAGGAAAAAACAACCTACACCTAAATAGTACAAAAAATATCACGAAGAACAAATAATGGATAAAAAGTAATAGAGGTATTTTCATTATAGATCCAACGAGACGAACCATGCTGGAATCATAGATTGGATAGAGATGGTACCTATATTCCTAGAATATATCCCAAGGGGACTCAAAATGGTTCTCCTTTCTATGTGGTAGTTAAAGAAATTCATATGATTTATTTGATAAACGTTAAGGGAAATAGTCTTTTTACCAAAAATTATCTCAGTCTAACGGTTTAGCCACAACATTTTCTAAACCATGCACTATCCATGCATATTTACCTGTAGGAAATGGGATCCCACACAATTAACCAACACTATTAGACTAACTATGTTCAAACTATGAAAATTCACACCGTCCAATTTTCAAAGCTTCATGTATGGTCGTGCAACTCGAGTTCATGGTTTGTTTAAAAATTTGCATCCTATTTCTTCTTTTGAACCATGCCTCACCCAGTTTGTTAAACCCCAAGTCCTACCCTACATAGTTTAAAATAACCCTGCACCTGAAAATTTTCATCCTAAATCTCAGTTTTAGGGATTTGAATGAACCTCGAACACCTCAACGAACTAAAATTAAATTAAGATTAGGCCACATTAAAAATTTTAAACATAGATTTGATGGAAAATAAAGGATATATAACTCAAAGAAGAACCACAATATTTCAATAGTAAATATTTTATGTTTGTAAAGGAAGGTAGCCTATAAATTAATAAATGAATTGATGAGAAGAATAAATTTACAACATATGGATAAGAAGAATCATAGAATTAACCACCCATGCTTTAGTGTATCACATATATGGACTATGGTTTTTATACCAAGAAATTATCAAATATTATTCTTAATGATTATAATTGATTTCTATAGCTTTTTAATCCCATATAAAATGGAAATATCATGTGATTTTGAATTCTAAATTTGGGTATGATAATGAATTGGTAATTGGAACACTTAATAACAACTTTTGAAATTCTACAGTCGTACTTGTTTCAAGATCTACCAAAAATCTATATTAGAATAAATTTCTATGGGTACCACAATATCCCATCCATAATTAAATTTTGAAATTACTAAAAAACTGACAATGTTTTGATGATATTTTTCATGGATGAGGGAATAACATCCTTGTCTTTTAATTATGATGAATTATTCAAACTATATAATGAATAAGAGCTATTATAATTAAAAGTTAATTTTGCAAAAGATTAATGTCTTACCTTTTCTATCAATCATTGATTATTCTATGGATTTAACAAATTGAAACAAAATAATTTATAGATTTCATTTATTGGGTTCCAACTATTATTATGACATAGGATCTTTATTAATATTCAACATTAATTTTCTCATTAAAAGGATTTCTTCCATTATTCTTCCAGAATATAGAATCAATATTCTTTATCTTCAATCAAATACAATTTGGTATGTTCTATCTAGATTTCTTACATGTACATAATATGATGTTTGATGAATCAATAATTTTATTCTTTACATTTTGTTTAATAAAATTATCAAAATATAGGTTCTTATATCATATAATATTATTCATTCTCCTTATATATTGAGTTGATTATACTACACTCTATTTTATATTATTTTCAAATATATTATTTTTATATTCTGTTTTGACAATAGATTTTTATTTCAAAGAACCATAATTTAAACAACGCAAGGTTTAAGGAAATGAAACTTCGTTCTTTCTCTTATAAATCACAACATCTTTATTGAACTGAATCTCATATTGAATCATGTTACTTATAACATCATCAATATTATGTGAAAATAAATTATTTACTTAATATGTAACTATTTTATTTCATTCACATTCCATAGGTAATATATAAATACATTTCTCCACCCAATCTCTATTAGTGATTTCATTTTTTCTAGAAGACCAAATTCCATTAAGAATAGTCAAAACCCATTTGAATTTCAAGTAGAAATTTTATAGGTATGATTTTAAATGATTTAAATCTTATATGAATCATATATTTTCTTATTTAAAAAACTATGGATGTTCGACAGTGAGTTATTTTCAATTTCATTGAAATTCATTTAGTTGTCTCAAATGATGATATAATTCTATTTTTATTTCTAATCATTGAGGAGAAATTATTTTTTAGACAACATAAAAGACAAGATATTTTAGTTTTTCATACTATGTATATGGTATTATATCCTTTTTCGTAATTTTATTATCTTTGGTCATCATAAGGTAATGCTTTACTCCCATGTTTATAGAGAATATTTTCATTGACTCAAAACTATATTGATGGCCCATACCATCGATTGTTGGAGGATTAATAGTTTTTATATTTTTCTAGGCTCTAATAGGAAGTCCTGAAATTTAACAAACAAAAAGATATTGTTTCGATTTCCCCGTTATTTGATAGAATTTTATATATATTTTGATAAAAATAATAGGTCAATGTCTGATATAGACACAAATGTGGAGAAAATTAAATTAATATTATATTTTAAAATCTATTTTGAATAAATAAAATGGGATCTGTTTCCATGTTTTGTACCTAATTCTTATTTAATAATACAGGTTAATACACATCCAATGGTAGGAAAAATGATGTTTAAAAAGTAACAGATTTTTTAACCCAATTAATGTTTATTTAAATTATATGCTTTAGTATCCCATGAAATTCAATAAAATCAAAGTTAAAAACAAAGTATAATTTCTAGTGAGTATAAATATATCTAAATGTTCAATACTATCTGAAAAATATAAAAATCACGTTGGAAATTAAAATAATAATAAAAATATAAAAAATAGACTTATGATATTGAGTAACAACTCATGTACCCATAAGGGATATTATTTAAAATTATACACTCAAGAAACATAGAGCCTTCTCTTTTATCGAATCTTGTAAGAGGATATAGAAACCTAATATGAGAATCCCAATTCAAATAATGAGAAACCATGATCACAATACTTTTAGTCAGTATATGTTCGATATCATTTAAATATTTGTCTTCTTGTTATTAAAATCCCTTGATCAACATGATCAATTAATCCTCAATCTTTCAACAATATAATACCTTAATCCCTATCATCGTTTAATCCTATGTCTAAAAAAACATGTAATCCTTCAATTTAGAAAATTGAATAAATTAGATTACTTCTAGGAATATCTTTGATTGAATATACCAATAAACTAAAAAAATACAATGATAAATAATAAAGAATTTATAATGAAGAACCTCGTGTTTGGATAATGCATGAAAAATAATTTTTGGAATATATAATTAGATGTGAACTTGGAAATAAGATAATTCATAAATAAAAGAATCTAAAATTATTTATATCACATTAATGTAATTTCATTCTTGATTGTAATCCAAATTTCATGGGGCAGAGCTTATAGATTCATGTGTATCAAACAAAATGGCTATATTTTAATAACTTTTGTTTTATATTCAGTGACATTCGAAAAAGTTAATCAACTTATGATAAAAATTGATTCCATATTAGAAAAATTTTATCAACTTCTGATTAAAATTGATTTAGCCTACAACATCATATGTGATAACAAAACTATTCAATTACAAAATAAATTTGCTGTATACTATTTTTAAAAATTAATTCATCCCATAAATATATAAAAAATGAAAAAATAAACGTTCAAAAGAACATAAACATACCTTTAAAATTTTGAGTAAACACTTTTAATTTGTAGTATTTAGAATTAAAAAATAAAAAATATTAACATTTTGGAAATAGAAAGGGTGGTCCAAATGATATATAAAAATAAATCAACACAATATTATATTAAAAACAACATGCATAACCCCACAAAATGTGAACTAGGATAGGATGTGAGCTACATGCAATTAATATTGAAATATCTTGGCTTTGTAAAATTAGTTGACATGTTTTTTTAGATTTAAATTCATGTCTTTAAAAATGAATCCTTATAGATTATATATATTCATTAAGTATATAATATTGAGATTCATAAAAGTCTCTTTCTTTGTTCCCTACTTTTATAATTATATCATCTACACTAACTATTCATCTTCTTCTCTGGAAATGAAAATCCAAAAAACAACCAGACATCACATAAATCATGTTAAAATATCAAACCAAGTCTCAAAATCACTCTTTATGTATAAAACTAAATTATTAAAGATTATATATGGTAGTGGGGTCAATTAATGATCCATGTGCTCAACATGAATGGAATATCCAAACCTAAATTTCTATTCATAAATGATATTCTCAACCAATTTGGGGAACACTATAGTGCTCCAACACAAATATCATTCATCAAAGAAATTATAAAATTATGAACATTATATTTATTAATATCTAGATATCTTTCATGAGTATAAGACAGTATGAGGGATCCATGTTGAATTGTCAACAACTCAACCCACACACCTAGAGATCATCACATGAAGAAGTTGTTTCCTCCATTTCATATTTATGAAAGGTTCATCTTCACTGTTAGAGTTTCAGAATTGTAATTAAAGGATAAATTAGTGAATTATAAATTATGATTAAATATAATACATCTATTTTAGATTTAGCTTCATTTTGGGAACCTTATCAATATATTTTTGAGAAAAAAAACAGTACAATCGATATGGATAACCATGGTTACCTTACTCAAGGAGTCAGGCATAGTATTTTTAAATTACTCACTTATTATTATTCTGGATTTATACATATTTATAATATTTGCATTAAACATGTGAATATATGTAGAAAATAGAATGGTTGAGAGAATAAAAATAAACAAAATTTACAAAAAAAAATATTTTCTAGTAGGATTTGATGGTGATCATTTAGAGTTACCTATGTACTCATTCATTATCCATTTTATTGGGTTTATATAAATTTTTTAATTTAATCAAACCCATTCAAGAATTTACTTTTCATATATAAATTGTAGAACTATACATAAACATGTAAACCTTCCTCAACATAATGATCCCACCACCACTATAGGGGAAACAAATAGGACGCCCTTACTAAGGCATCAAAGCATTTCCCTTCGTCGTTTTCACTAAAACCAGCTAGACATTTGATGATTGGTATGATACATGTGGTAGAGGAGATGGATATTTATAAAGGAAATGGAACATATCACAAAGAATACAATAATAATATTCACTCCAACCTCAAAAATAAATTTTATTCATACTATGATATCTCAAATAAATTAAAAACCTGATAATATAAGATGTACATATTTTAGAATACCATATACATAACCTTAGTACCACAACATCAGGTTAACTACTATATAATAAGGAATCATCAAAGATCATATTTTTTAGGGATGGAGGATGATTTCTCGGAGGGGAAATTGATGTGAAGAATGCATTGTTGAATTAAAATTCAAAAAATAAAATAAAAACAAACTAAATCTTATTTATAACTTCATACAATAGTTAGGAGTGATATCCCAAAGCAGGTTATATGATCATTACATAAAATTTTAAAGGGAGATACCCAAGTTTCTATGTTGTCGTTTTCACATTTTAGTGTGTTTGGAAATAATTCCATGTGTAATACGTTTTGATATCTCTTTGATGGCCTCAAATCTAGTTTTACAATGAACCATGATCTCTTATTTTATCTATTTCATAGATAAAAGACATGTCGATTGACTTTTGAAGGAGTTTAATAATAGGAAAAATTTAATAATAGAAGAAAAATTATCTGGTTGAGATAATCCTTGTATTATTGCTATATTGCATATAGATTGATAATATGGATATCATTGTTTTTAGTTATAATTCATTAGCCATCCAAAGTGATATTGAGATCTGGTTTTATGTTTTAACTTGATTTTCATTTTATTAGATTATATATTGGTTTATGAATAGAGAAATAATGTATCATAATAATTTTTAAATATCCTTTATTCATAATTGGATATATTATCATTTACCTTATACTTAATCATATATAATACATTTGATCTCCATGCTAACCAGTTTGAGTATACATTTAATCTTACATAGGTTGAATAAATTTGGAAATGGATTGTTCTTGGAATAGTATGTCATAAATTATAATATTAAATCGTTTAACTTATAGTGGTTCTAGTATTTTTTAATCTCTTTTTGGATTAGATCAATCACCGTAAATCCCTAAATATTAAGAGTTATACATGTATATTTTTTGATCCTCTATAATAAAAATAAATAAAAAATTAGTAATTTCAAACATATTTATATAAAAATCATAATGGAACTCATTATTACTCACATGCTTCCGTTATTATATAGCTATATGTGTTGAGCAATTAATCTCACAATATGTTGGTATTTTGTATGTTAATCGCACCCTAAAGCCTAACCCATGAAAACATTTTTGATGTTATCCTAATTTTATTGGGGTTTTCTATATAGTGCATTCCATGAATGTTGATTCATGAAAAGAACAAATAATATATTATCAAGCTAAATTATTATCATATTTATTATAGTTTAATCAAACTTGTGAGGTTTTCATAAATATTGATTTTATAATGAATCCAATAATCTAGATTAGTGATATGGGTGGATTGGAACCTTTATTACTCATGTGTAAAATAAGTAAAAAATTAGAAACACATTTATAAGAGATGTATTTATTCTCAATTAATTATATAATTAATAAAACATTTAAAATTGTGAAATAAAAACAATTATGGTATTATATAAAATTTTCAACCTAAAAAATAAATATGTAATTTAATACCAATAAAATTAAAATTTTTCATTTTAATTATACAAAATATAACAAAAAAATAAAAAAAAATTCCCATACATACTCGAACATATATAATACTTTTCATCAATTGGGAACAAATATCTAAAATATATATCCACATAACATACTTAATTAAAATCATATCCATTCATTTATAAAAATAAAATTTATCATGTATCTTTCATAATTAATACATTCCTCCAATTTTCACATCTTATATTAAAATTTATTCAACCTCAAGAATCAACCATTTCCCTATAAAAGTAAAAAAATTATTATATATAACTTAGAAAAAAGATAAATGTTAATAATGACTTAAAATAATACTATGATAATTAATCACCACCATATTCTTGTAATAATTTTCATTTTACTACTATGTGATTCATTAAAATGTAATAAATTATGATGGAATTTTCATGTTGATTTGGTTTCATTATATTATCGTAAAAAATAATATGATGATAAAATGAAAAATTAAGGTGTTAAAATCAAAAATATTATACCTAGATATTCCATTTTTTCATGGAATATATCTTAATCAATTCCACTACCAAATGAATCCGATCTAATTCCACTTTTTATGGGTAATTTGGAACAACCTGATATTTTGTGATTTTCATTTATAAATAAATTAATTTTTGTTGATGACTTTCATTTCAATAAGTCAAAATTCCTTTAACATGACAAAAAATTATATTTCATTACATGAAAAACCAAATGTTCTTGTGTTACATGCAACACTAACTTAGCATACATTACAAGAAACATCGAATTTCTACGAATCATCATTTTATGTTTATAATTTCTAAAGGATATAGTTATAACCTAGTAATTAAATAAAAAAATATGCATTATAATAACTAATTTTAAAATATTTTTTTGTAATGTATTATATAAATAAATCATAATTGTAATGAAAAATATATTTTTGGGTAATGACTATATGTTTAAAAACGCTATTTTATCAAATGAACTACTTTTCTTGTCCCTCAGTGAAAATAAATATAATTAATTTTAAACACATTAATAAATTTAAATTAGAGAAATAATCTTCATATATTAATTAAAAATGTAAAAAAATATTCATAGGATTAATTTTTAGTGTTATTTTAATAAAAATAAATTTTTTATGAATAATGAGAAATAATATATTTATGTTAACAATATCATTTCAATTAAAATAATTGTTAATATTAATTTGTTTTTTAATTTAATTTATAAACCCACAATAGATCCATTATATATATATTAAACCAATTTAGGTCATTGCAATCATTTATATATGGAAATTAGAGCTAAAATATATTGAACTTTTGAACATTTTTACTTTCAAATTCTGCTTTGTCACCACATCTGCGGTATTAGTGCTAAACTTAATCTTACCACTTATGTGAATTTAAATTATAAAAAAAAGAAATAAATGGTTTTAATTATTATGATATTTTTGTCACATAATATCAACCTAATTTTTTACCCAAAATATTAGTCAATGTGGTTAAAATTAATTACAATGATTATGGTAAAATTAATCTTAATTAGGGACTAAACCATAAACATAAGAGGAAAAATGACCTAGAAACTTGTTCAAAATCCAATTTATTCCCATATTAAGAAAATATACTTTAATAGAAAAAAATTTGTGATTTATTGGTAGACTATTCAATATAATATACTTATTTCATATGTTATGTAAGGAAAATTGAAAAAGGGAACTTTCCTCCCCTTTAACATTTATAAAACATTGTTATATGTGGAAAAAAGATATTTTCGGTTATACATATCCATTAAAAAACTAAAAGAGTTATTTTTATCATAATAAATTGTTAATAAATTCTATAGATGATTTAGTTACATAGAATGATTAATAAACTCAAACATAATGATTATTTAGTTTGTAATTAAAAAAATTGAATATATAAATATTAAATGTGAGGCAGATTGTTTGATTTATTGTCATTATGTTTTTTATTCCCATTAACATATAAAGTTAAAAATATTTGAAATTATTATATTTTGATTAAATTTTATTGATATTAATTTAATTAAAATTAAATAAATAATGTCAAAATTGAAATTATTGTTATTTGGTAATATATAATATTTTATTAAATGCTTTAAAATCAATAAAAATGAATCCTTATGACAAGTTATTTTTAATAGATAATAAATATCATATATGTTTCAATAAGGGTCCAATTTAACTTTAATAATTAATATATTTACCCATAGATAGTAAATACATTGTTATCATGGTCCCAATTAAACCAATGTTTTTTCTCTTTACATGCGCTTGTTTTAAATTTAATTTCCAACACACATGGTATTTTTATTTTATAAATTATATATCACAATTATAATTTAGTGGGTATATTTTTTTAATAAATCAAACTTAAATTTATTATTTATGGTTAAATTATTTTTATTAGAATACTTGATTCATTAATAAAAACCAAAATGATTAATTTTGGGAAACGTATATGTTAATGAAATAATTTATACAAATTCACTTATATTTGTGTGGTGTTAATTTTTTTAAACCATTGTTATCAATTATTTATTTCCATTTTTAGTCACATTAGGTAAGGTTGAACTCCAATTTTTTTATACCTTTTGGTATTTACAATAGTGACACTTATCCCCCACAATAAAAAATAATGAACTCTCCCCCTAATTCCAAAATATCAAAACACATTGGTTCAATCAATATCTACCCAATTCACTCACCAAAATCCCTAAATTTGTCATTGAATCCACCCTTATTGTACAAATCCACAGAATTAATTCCTTCGGTGAAAACCAAATGGAGTTATCCGAATAAGAGGTAATATCTTCCCTCAATATCATTTAATTTATATATTTCTCCACCCCACCACTATCCTTATTCCATTATTAATAAATAAAACTAGTTTCCTAAATATAATAGTGGACACATTTTATATATATGATATATATTATGTTTATTATGTCATTAATATTTTTTAATTCTTTTATAGTACATATCATTATTGTTTACATTTTGTTTAAATATGATAATTTCTTTTGTGGGAGTCTAGATTATCGCCCCTCAGGTGATGAGATTCTTTCACACACTACATGGAATGTTTTAATTATTTGTTTAGTTATATTATATGATATATAATATATAATTATTCTTCTTGAATAATTAAATATATATTCTATATATATATAGGTCATTTAATCTCTTTCTTTTAATACGAAAATAAAACATAAATAGTGTTCATGCGTACGTACAACTTACCGTCTCTATAAATGGTGTATTCCATTTATTTCTCCAATATAATATATATTATTTAAAAAAAGTATTCTGAATATAAAGTATATTTATATCATGGTTTACATTCTGGAAATCATGATATACATATAAGCACCAAAGATACAAGAAATTAATACACATGTGAAAAAAAAGTGAATATTACCTTAAGTGAAACCCCAACATAGAATTATTAATAAGATGGTAATATATAGTCATAATAGAAAAATATATGGTATTTGATATAATTTTTTTGTATTATGGTATATTTATAAAAAATATATATTTATTATATAGCAGTCTGAACGAGTGCGGAGACAGTCAAGATACATGGTTAGGGGATTTGATCTCACTTTTTATTTCCATGAGATCCATGACTTGATCACCACACAGTTCATTAATGTGGTGTTTATACTTCCCATGGATGTATTATATGATTCTTATAATTATGATTATGATTATTTATATATTCATTTTATGGTACTTATCTCATGGGGGTTATGTTTCAATAGTTAACAAATCGGTAATGTAACTTTGTCTCGATTTTCCTTCTTTGATGAACATGCCATGTCATGCACCTATATTTTTCTATGAGGTGTATATACTACCAATTGACATGTTATATCATGAAACAAATTATTTTCATGACATTTTAATCTTTATTTGATATTTTTCTTTCCATCATGAATTAAATTTACCAGGATGGTAACAGTAAATTTCTACATTCTCATCGTTTATCGAGATTGGTTAAGATTATGAATACATTTATAAAATCATGAGATATATCTACCAAGAAATATTATAACCTTGCATACCCTCTGGATATGAATTTTATATCCATTTAATGGTACCATTATTCCACTATTTTGTTATTAATATACTTATGAAAATGTTTTTAAGAAAATATGTCATTACCTCACCATTAAGTCAAAAATATGTGTTCTTTCAAAACTAGGATTTCTAAAAATAATTAAAAAAATAATTTAATATTATCTTATGATGTTAAAGGAAATTTTTACCCATGGTTTAACTTTAAAAATGTATTTAGAATGAATCTTTTTTGCATTTCCCAATCAAGACACCTTTTTAATCTTTTAATTCAATAAAGGAATGTTCTGCATGTATAGATATACCTGCTATCATGATCATCATTTCTTGAAGCTTACATTATAAATTTACAAGATTATGTATAATGAATTTTTTTTCTAAATATTATGAGAATTAATATTTTCAATGTTTTTTTCAATAAAAAAGTTTTGAATAAAATACTTGGTTATCCACAATTTCATGAATTGTTTTCAAAACTATTATTAAAGAAAAAGGATTTCAAAAAAAACTGTATTAGAAATTATTTTAAACGACTACAATCCATCTTCATAAGTCTAAAATTTATTTTTAGTGAAATGGTTTTGAATGTTATGTCATGTTTCTTTTATAATTATTCATGTAAAATGGTTTTCAAAACATTTTCATTCTCTCTTAATAAATTTTCAAAGAAAAAAGGTTTTCAAAACATTCATTATAACATTTCAAGTTCATTTTTAATAAAAAGGTTTTCAAACGATTTTATTTTTTTAATATACATTTTCAAAAAATAAAGTGTAATTTCCTCAATAAATGTTTTTAAATGTTGTTTCAAAATTATTTTACATATATGATGACATCCATTGATTTTACTCATGAATTTAATGTAAATTATTCAAATATTCCATTAATATTATTTATTTTAATGATTTTTTTTTTGATGACCTCATGTTTAAGAAACACATTCCACTTTCACAGGTTATATTTTTATGAAACCTATTTCTCTTCCTTAAGAAATATGCCTATGAAAACTGCATCTTTTCATGGGTTATGATTTGATGATGGGGTTATGAAACCTCTATATTTTCCATAGGTATTAATGTGATTAAAGGATGATGATAACCATTTGATTTAATGGGTTATGATTTGTTTTTTATAAAACCTATATCTTTTCATGAGTCATGATATGATGAATATTTTATGACACATGTATGTAGGATTTTATTATGTTATGGGTTGGACCTATATATATACCCAATACATTGGTTAATGTTAAATGATATATGAGCTCAAAGGGTAAAAGGGAGGGAATACAAAGACCAAAAAAGGATGGGTAAACAGTTGGGCATCCCAATACTAAAACAAGATGGTACATGAGAGGGCATCACAAGCCCAAAAAATGAAGGTACATGGGTGGGTATCCCAAGAGAAAAACAAAAGGTTGGATGGGAGGAAAAGTCAATTCAAGAAAATGATGGTATATTGGAGGTAATCTGAAGACTGAAGAAGATACCTAGGTGATTATCCAAAGCCTATCATGTTATGAAGTTCTTGGTAGGAATCCTTGACATAGAGTTTTATATGAATATGTGTCTTCCACAATTACATGTCTTATTCATATGAAATTAATTTGTGGATTATGTTGATTATTTCCTTATGTTTTATATCCTATAAACTACTATTCTTTAACGCCTGAATCATGTTTCTAATTATATGATTTGAAGGGTATGATCTCATAATGTTAGAATCACATTCTCATACCCCTATTCTAATTTTTGTGCTAACTTGTCACTATTCTTTACCCTTACTAAGAACTCATTATCACCCCTTCATATGTTTCCTTCCCCAAGTCATGAAGATGTGTATTATTTATGATATGTGTAAGAAGGTTGATGGTCATGAAAAACCTATTGGGAGATAATATATCTCATTTATGTACTAGTGTTTATATTTCCATGTTTCCAAATGAAATAATCTAATGTAGTCCTTGGGCGTTTTTTGTGTATTTGATTAAGTATTCCAAAAACATGATGTAATGACTATATACATCAAAACGCTTCATTATAATTGGTATCAATGTGAAGGTTTAGTAAGCCTTTGGAAACCAGGATGGGAAAATATTATTGAAACCCCATGGATATTTCTATTAATATAACTTGGTGCATCTCTAATGATAAGTATAAAAAGGAGTTAATTCTTAGAAAAAAGTCAGGGAATTTTGGTAAAATATATAGTGGGTGGTTTCCATGAAATACATTCTGGTATAGATACTATAAGTATATGTGGCTCTATAACAGATAAACTTAACTGTAACAAATTCTAAAAGGTGTATTGATCCTAACTCAGCGTAACATTGAACACAACAACTAGCCTTGCTACACAACTTGGTTGACAATCTCAAAGGATATGCTTTGGGAATTCACAAACACCAAACAAACCATCCTAAAGGATTTAAGATGAAAATGATTATGAATAGACTAGGATAAACATTAGTTGTCATAGATTAAAAAAGTAGGAGTTCTTATTTAGAAAACATATAAGTGTTTTTTCCTGATTATGTGGTTTTCCATTATGATAAATGTTTTTACCATTATGATCTCTAGTTTTAATTAGTGGAACTTGGTTAACATTGATTGTTTCATATGTGTAATTTATGGGGATTATGAAAGTAGATTTCTTTTGTGGAAATATCATTAAGGAAATACGTAAGGTGGTATGAGTTTTGGATAAATCGTTGACGATAACTAGACTATGAATGGAATGTAAATGGAATGGGAGGTTCTTCCTGTATTGTTTAAATTAAATGTAAGAAGTATGATTAGATTGTGGTTGAGGAACCTTAAGTCATGATTCATATTTCATATTAAAAAAGAGTGGTATTAATGAACAAATTGACAAATCCTCAAAAATGGTTTAACAATAATTTTTGATGAGGGAAGTATTTATTATTTCTAATTAAGATATTATTTTATACAAGTCGTGAAATATATAAGTATATTTAGTATATGTTTTCATTAAATATTGAATATGTTTGATGGATTGGTGATGAATACATAAAAAATTGACTTAATGGAATGGTGTTTTTTTCCGTAATGGTAGGTAAAATTTAATGTGATCAAGATGATGAGAAAATTGTGTTCATCTTGGTTAAAAAGATGATTGAATTGGATAATGAAAATTGGATAGCACTGATTACCCTAGATCTGATTTTTTATTTGTTGGAAAATGTAGTCTATTTCATAATGGATGATTTTTACAACTTCTTGAATTTAATGAATGTATCCAGTAATCATTGGAATAAGGAAGAATGAATGTTTTCCACGAGTATTTAAGGTAATTAATTTTATTACCATGTTTCAAGGGAATATACGATGATTCTATTCACGCGTTTGAAATATGAAAACAAAGAGTAACTTTGTGGGGGAACATTGTAAATATGATTTACAAACCTTCTTTTAGTTTTTTTTAATTTTTTCTTCAGGAAGTGATAGAAGGTTAACTTTTTATTAAAATATTAGGTTAATATTAGAATGAAGTTTTTGTTATTAATGTAATATATCACCATATTATGATTTATGTCATTTGGATAACCTTTACTAGCCATTTTTTGACATGTTATGTGAAAGAATATGGAATAAATTATCATTATATTAATGGCTCTCATGATATGATGATTCTTCCGGAATAGAAAATTCACAATCTTTCTCTATGGTAATAGATAAAGTGGAAATTGATCTTGGAGAAACCAAAGGGTGATATTGTAAAAGTAAAAAAGAATAAAATTAGATTAATATATTTTCTTATCCTTCTAGACACTAAAACAATTACATGAATCTAGGAAAGTGATATTGAAAAATATTTATCCAAGAAACTTTATTTTTAATAAATCACATGGTCACTTAAATAATAAATGATTTATGGTTTTTTGATTAACCAATTATTTTAATTAATCTTCTCTATCACTGTACATTAGTACATTATAGTTTTATATTTATTCAATGTCCATGTTTTAACTTCCCACCAATGTTCTCATATGTGGAAACCTAGTTATATGTTACATTGGGTAACTTATATTCTTCAAAAATTACCTTTTTAAATGGAATTGTTAGTATTTATTTTTCAATTTATATTATATGAAAGGAAAAATCAATGATTAAACCATTAATAAACCAAATTAATTTCTTGGTAATGTTCATTTTTAGGGGGTAGAATGTAACCCCCCAAGATTTTGTGAATTATTTTTTTCAAATAAATTAATTTCCATTAATGTCTTGTGTTTCACTAAATCAGACGTTCCTATCACATGGAACTAGATTGTCTTGCACTGGATGCAATACCTACATGTCCTGCATTACACGCAACACTAACATGGCATACGTTTTATGCTACACTGACTTGGCATACATTACAGGAAACACTGAGTTTCTATGAATCTTCGTTTTATTATTAATAATATTTAAATGATATAGTTATAAGATTTCCATTAAACATAGAAATATTATTAGTAATTAATAATTTTCAAACATTTTTTATATGGATTTTATAAAAATAAAAAATATTTATTATGAAAAATATTTTTTTTGGTAATGGCATTTTATATTTGAAAATACGAATTTCTCAAATGAACTTCATTTCACATCCTTAAGTGAAAAATAAAAAAATTCATTTTAGAAACTTTTATAAATTTAACTTTATAAAATAATCTTTATTTTTAAATTAACAATTTTTAAAATTATCTTAGGTTTTTTTGGGATTTTTCTAAGAAACAAAATTTTTGATGAATGGTAAAAAAATATTGTGTTTTAGTTAAAAACATCCATTCCATTTGAATAATGATGAATATTAATTTATATTTCAATTTTATTTTTAAAGTCAAATTGATAAATTATACATATATTAAACTAATATATGTAATTTGAATCATTTTATATTGAAATTGATTAAAAAAATTATTGATCTTCTGAACCTTCTTATTTCTAAAACCTGTCTTCTCACCATGTCAATGTTATTAGCAATAAACATTACATTCCCCCTTCTATTATTTGAATAATAAAAAAATTTAAATACAATATTTTCACTAGTATGATACTTTTATTCTAACAAGATCAATTTAATTTTTTATCTACAAAATAATTGAATCTGATAAAAATTGTTTATAGGGATTAATGTAAAATTATGATTTTTTGGGACTATTACTTAAACATCAGGGCCAAAATGACCTAGACACTTGTCCAAAATCCATTTTCTTACCATATTTTTTATATATAACTTAATTTTTTTTATTTTATGAGTTATTTGGATACAATTCAATAAAGTATCTCTATTTCATTTTTTATGTAAGGAAAAAGGTAAAAATGGAACTTTCCTCTCCTTTTACATTTATAAGACAATGAGATATGAAAAAACATATTTTAGTTTATACGTTTACTTTTGAAAATTAAATGAGTAATTTTAATGATAATAAATTATCAATAATTTTTATAGATTATTTAGTTAATTAAAATTATTTAAAACACGAAAATAGTGATTATTTATTTAATAATTAGCTAAAATAAATGATACTATAAATATTAAAAGTGAAGTAAATTGGTTGTGTCATTTTAATTAATTTTTATTATTGATTAAAATATCATTTTTACAATATGTGAACTTAATATATTTTTATGATAAATTTTTTTGATATAAATTATATTAAAATTAATTAAATAATTTCAAAATTTACATTAATGTTATTTTATAATAAATTTTATTTTATTAAATGATTTAAATTTGATAAAAATACTAACATATTTCATGATATTTATAATATTTTATAAATAAAATATATGGTCCATTAACAGACCAATTTAACTTTAATAATAAAAATATTGACCCATAGATAGGAAAAACATTATTCGAACAGTCCAGACAAATGCAGTGTTATTGCATATTACATGTGCTTGTTTTAAAATTAATTTCAAACACATATAGTATTTTTATCTTATAAATTGTATATAAAATTTCATTTTCAAAATGTATATATGGTATAGTAAATATCAATTTAATTTATTTCTGATGGTAAAATTACGTATATAAGAATACTATAATATTTAATAAAAATAAAAATGATAAAATTTGGGAAACAAAGAATTTAAGGAATAGAATTATAAAAATGGATTTATTTGTATGTTGTTTGAATTTCTGTCTTCTATTATTAACCATTAATTTAGTATTTTTCTATTTTTTGTGCACATTAGGTAAGGTACACCTCCAATTATTGTATACATTTTAGTATTTACAAGAGTGCCTCTCATCTTCTACTATAAAAAGGAAAAAACTCCCCCTTATTAAAACCTCTGAAACCACTTAGGTTCGATAATGAACTTCCCAAATAATTACCCAAAAATCCTAACATCCTCTTTGAAGCCTATATTTTTTATGAAATCTACCCAAGGAAGCCCTTTGGTGCAAACCAAAGGGAGTTACCCGATTAAGAGGTATCATATTAACTCATGCTATTTTAATTAATTAATTTATCCACTCCTACACTCTCTTTATTCAATTATTAAAAAAAATATCCTCAATAAACTATGATTTTTTTATGAATATCTTTTCACCTCCACTTACACAAATTTCAATGTAATGTTTAATGAATATACTATTTATGTGTACGATAAACTACCTCCAAACATAATGATGATTTTTTTCCTTTACAAACATTTATGGTTAAGAATTATGATGGAAATAATATTTATATATCATATATTTTTATTTATTATTTCTTTACGCCTATTTACTTATTTTACAACTCAAAACATTATACATTATATTTTGTGTAAATACTGTAATTTCTTTTGAGGAATTGTGGGATATTACACCCTCAATGCTATATGATTCATTCACACTCTACATGGAATGTATTAAAGATGGGATTAATGAAATTATATGATATATATGATGTAATAATGAAATAGGAATATTAAAATATAAAATATATAGAAATATATTTCATTTGCATTCCTTCAATATGACAAAAAATGGAAATAATGTTCATGAATACATTCGACATTGCATCTCAATGAACGGTGTATTATATTTCATAATCCTATATTAAATGTATTATTACAATATGAATATAATGAATATAAATTATATATATATATATATCATGTTTTATATTATTTGAATCATGATATTTTTATATGGACCAATGATTAAACAAATTAAGACACGGGTGAAAAACAAATCAAATATTACCCAAAGTAAAACCCTGGAATAGACTTTATAATAAGAAGTTAATATAAAGTCATAATTAGAAAATATATGGTAATATATATAAGAATTGGTTCTGTAACTTACTTATAATAAATTCATATTTATGATATAGGTGGTTTGAATGAGTGTGACGAGAGTTAAGAGACAAGGTAAGGGGATTTCATCTCACCTTTTATTTCGTTGAAATACATGCCTTAATAACCAATCACATCATTTGTGTGGTGTTTATACTCTAAATGGATATATTTTTTGATTCCTATACTTATTTTAATTTGTATTTAAATACCTATTTTCTGATATTAATTTCATGCAGGTTATGTTTCAAAAGTTACCAAATTAGTAAAGTAACATTATCTCAATTTTACTTTGTGAGATACATGCTAGGTCATGCTCAAATATGTTTCTTTGAGGTGTATATATTATCTTTTTACAATTTATACCATAAATAAGCTTATTTTAATTATATTTTAAGCTACATTTAATGTTATTCTTTCCTTCATGAATTTGAGTTACCAAAACGGGAGCAATTTATTTCTACAGTCACATAATTTATTGAGATTGTTTATGAATACACTTCTATTGATATAATCCTATGATCCATATATCAAGAAACCATATGAATTTTATTAACCTATATATATTCATGTTATCTCCATGTAATGGTACCATTTTTTCAACTCTTTGGTAATTAGGATACTTAATAAATGTTTTTATGAAAATGTGGCATTACCTCTCCTTTTAGTCAAAAATCTATGTTCATTAAAAATAATGATTTAGAAAACATTTAAATTTTATAATATTATGATAAAGGAAATTTTTACACATGATTTAACTTTTAAAAAATTTTAAGGGTTATTATTTTTGTTATCCCACCAAGACACATTTCTGAACTGTTAAGTTAAAAAAGGAATGATTGGAATATACCGACATATGTATGATCATGACCGTTAATTCCTTGATGATTTCACTATATGTTTACAATATTATTTGTAATGATTTTTTTTCATATATTCTGGACATCCATTATTTTTAAAGTAGATTTCAATGAAAATTGTTTACAAATTATTATTATTATTATCAATCATTTCGTTAAATGCTTTCAAAACTTTTTTTACATAAAACGTTTTAACAATTGTTTTATGTTTAAAAAAGTCTTTTAAATGCTTTTAATAATTATTTATTTGTGTTCAGAATATTTAACCTGAAATGGGTGTCAAATCATTTTAATTTTTATATATGTGTTCAAGGAATATGATTTTTAAAACGTTTTTAATCTCTCCTTATATGTTTTTTAAGAAAAAGGCTTCAAAAGGATTTGAAATATATATTTAATATTTATCAAGTTTATTTTCACAAAAAACATTTTAAAAGGATTTATTTGTTAAATATTCTTTTTTAATAATGAAATTATATTTTACTCATTAAATGTTTTCAAAATATATTTTAAAAAAATCCATCTAAGATGACATCAATTGATATTAATCAATCCCTTCAATGAAATGATTCAAATATTCCATTGAAATTATTATTATAAATGGTTTATGTTTTGATATAATTATTTTTAAGAAAACTATTTATCTTTACTGGGTTATATGTTTCTAAAACTAGTTTCCCTTTCATAGGTTATATTCTTATGAAACCTGCTTCCTTTTAGAGGTTATGATATGATGATATAGTTATGGAACCTATATATTATACATAGGTGTTGATGTGACGAATATTAATGATACCCATTTCATTTCATGGTTTATGATTTTATGTTTATAAAACCAATATTATTTCATGGTTCATGATATGATAACATTTTTTTATTACATGAATGTATTATTTAATTATATGATGTGTGGTAAAAATATCTCTTCTTAATGCATTGGGTAATGATAAATATTTTGTGAGATCATAGCATATATATGAGGGAATCCCCACCCTGTAACAAGAGGGTAAAAATGAGGGAATCCCATGTCTAAATCAAGAGGGCAGATGACATGGAATTCCAGGCTTGAAATTAGAGTGTACATGAGTGTGTAACCAATGTCTGGACCAAGAGGGTATATGGGAGGACATCCCAATCCAGAAAATAAGGGGTTACAAGAGAGGGAATCCCAAGATAAAACTATGTAAACTGGTGATGGTCCAATCCTAATAAATTATGATGGTATTTTTGGGTATCCATCAAAAAGGGTCTTATATTCTTATGTATATGCCACAATTCCATTTTGTGTTCCTATCATATCCTATCATGGATTATGTTCTTTATTTACTTTTGATCTATGTCTTATAGACTTCCATGAATTATTCTATAATTTATGTTTCTGATCTTATGTCTAATAGGGTATGATCTTCTAATTTTATAATCATGTTATCATACTACTATTCTCAGGTTTATGCTTACATGTCACCCTTGTTCACCCTTACTAAGCATCTGAGATCACCCTTTCATAAGTTTCCTTCCCCGGGTTATGAAGATATGTATAATATTTTATGTTTCTATGAAGGGACATGGTCAAAATTACTCTATTGGAATATAATTTAACTCATTTATGTACTAGTATTTACATTTCCATATTTCCAATGACACTAAGCTAATACTAACTTTGTGCATCTGTTTGTGTAATTTTTTATGTATTCCAAAAAATTGATGTAATGTCCATATAGGTCATGATGGGTCATTATATTATGTGGAAATCAAGGATTAATAATAATTGAAAATATATCCTCATTCTCCCATTTCATTTATTATAATTGTTTTAATACAAAAGTAAACATTTTTTTCTTTTATATTTATATTAATTTTTCAAATTTTATTTTTTATTAGGGGAATGGGAACACCATGTAATATGATGAATGTGACTCATGAAATTTTATTTAGAATGTTATGAAAAGATTTTAACACCACCCCACATACTACAGATCATGGTATGGATCCCATATTATATATATAAAGGCCTTCTTGACACTAAAACTGTTGTTATTTTTCAAAAATATTATTTTCTAATGGCAGGTGTGGTAAAATATGGCCTCTAATCGGGCGTAAAACATAAAAATAAATTCTTTTATTTATGATCTATAATTGGGTTTATGTAATTATATTAACAATGAGAGTGTGGTCTATTTAGTTATGTATTGTAATCATTTTCAATACCTTTCATTAAATCCATTCCTTTAAATTATAAAAATATATTTTATGGTTTTTCACATTATTCCAAATTTTCATTCATGAAAATGGTGTTATGAAAAATCATATTTAAAAAATGGTTCAAATACATCATTATAGATAATTTTTTTTGGGTTAGTTCAAATATGATTGAATTCAAATAATTTTTGAAACTTGTAAAATATATCTAAAAATAATGATCAAGTGGATATATATCTTATCTACTATCATTTAAAATCCAATTCACTAATAATCAATAACAAGTACTCAATATCGACAAAATCATGAATTTTTTTTATTAATATCCGTTTAATCTAAAATATTTCTGAAAAACCAAAAAAAAACACCAAATACCATAACTAAAAGTTAAATACATTCTAACACACTCAACTTTTACTATTCATCAAAAATGTCCATTCAGTAAGATATGGTAATAGATGTAAATTGGATGTAAAGTCCCCTCTGGGTTTTTTTTCATGTGTCTATTGTGTTAATATTCAATCAATAATATGTTTTTTATTTTTTTAGAATATTTAATAGAAAAATAGATAATGAAATTTATTCAAAATTCAATATAATGAAATATATAAAGAGATCGATAAAATACCCTTTGTTAAACCCCTATGTTGGGTTGTATTTTTACGATATATATAGGTAGTTTATTAATCATCCCCAATGGGATGGGGGATGGTGTTTATGTGGGATGAATAACCAAATGTTATTTGTATCAATTTAAAAATAGTGGAGAATAGTTTTAGATTACCCCAAAAATAGAAAAAATCCTCACATACGCTATTTCACAGATGATCCCTGATAACAAGTTTCATTTATACGCAATTGGTCTCTAACATTTCCCTAAGGGAATCCCTGATACCCCTAGGTTGGATACTATAACCTAAAAATAGTCCAAATAAAAGAGGGATTGTTTTTCTATAAAACAGTATTATTGAAATAGTTTAAAAGACATTATCCTCAACACTCCAAAGGGAGAATATACCAAAACCAAAAAAAAAATTAAACAAAACCCAAAGCAGTATGTCATCAATGTACTAAAAAATCAACATGAAAATAAAACAACCTAATGTAAATATCACCCCACTCATGGGCTTAATAGATCCAGAACATCCCCCACTTATCTGTGGTGAGTTATCTTTTCTCAGACATGGTATTATAAAATACACAAATTCTTGAAGGAAAATGTTGGGTGTCATTTATAATTCTCTATAGGGCCACACATAGTGTTCCAAAATAAATTTCAAAAAATAAACCAGATATTCTATCATTTTATATCTAACTTGGAATCACATCACATTTTTATATTTAAAGAAATATATAATTTCATTAAAAAATATGGATGATGTATCAAAATAACATTTTAAAATCCATAAATTAATATTTTATATAAAATAGTTTATATAAATTAATTTTAATAAATAAAATTGCTCAAAAATTTAACTTCATGTATAAGTAAGTAAAAATAATCACAGAAAATCATGATCCATATACAAAAACCTCATGATAAGTCTGTTTATTAGGTAATAGGATCCTTACAAATATTATACTAATCATGGGTCTAGCTAGGTGTGAAAAAACAAATACTCCCCAAAAGGGGGACCCATAACCGATAATCTACACTAAAATGTGGAACCCATACTGAGATGTAATGTCGTAGTTTCCATAGTAATAGTTTTCATCACCAAACCATTTATAAGGAGTTAAGGTCTTGTAGTGCTTTTCCTGGTTACCAATAAATAAATAGGATATCATTTTCATCAACAATAAAACAATAAAATTTGAAATTAATCATTTTAAAACATTTAAAAATAAAATTTCCAAATATCCATTTCCAACATGTAATTTTTCAATTCAAAACCAATGCATTAGTTTTCATCATTTCATTCCAATTCATATCTATTTTTAATTTAATCCATTTTTAAGAGATCAATTAATAATTAATTTTAAGAAAATAATTTTGTAATCAAGAAATAATTTTTCATAAATCCTCTACAAAATTCAACTTCCACTAGAATTTGGGTTTTTGGTGAATCCCTAGACCATTTCAAATGATAGATCAATTCATTATCAACACATGTTTTTAAATCAATTTAAAACTGATTTAATTTTGATATATTAGTTAAATGATTCAATTATATGGAAAATAATCATGGAAACAACAACCATTAATTAGTGATTTATAATCAACACACACAATGGTCACTGCCAACACAGAACGAAGTTGTGGGAGATCAGGACAACAAAACAAAAATCAAGAATGAATAGAACCGAGTTTAGATCCTTCCAATGTATGATGGTCCATAAAACTAATAAGAGGAAGGAAGGAAACATCATGAGAGATTAAAATAGATGATATCCTATTACTAGATTTTTATTAAATCTTTTAACATCACTTATATTGGAAAATGGTGAAGGTTGAAGGAGAAAAATCACATCTAGGGAGCCATATCAACCTTTGAAATTGATTTAGTTCAGATTAGGGGTCGTAGGAAACAAAAATTTGGTATTTAGAATTAAATTACTTACTTTACGATTAATTAAAACCCATTTGAATGGTTTCTTGGATATGGTTTCATGGTTATAAAAATTGTGGACTCCTAACTATGAACCCCATATAGACTCATTGTCCATGGTGAAAGATTTATCCTAGATTGTTGTATGGTTTTGGAAAATGTGTGTATCCATGCATTCCTCACTTCCCAGGGGGTACATGGTTTGTACAGGTGGGGTGTGTGGATTGTAGAACCATGTTCTAACCATGAAAATACCAGAAAACCTACAATACTTTTTCCAATTTTATCCCAAAACATCCTGAGAGAACCCCAGCCATTGAATGATCAAAACATGTTTCCATGAGTACCTAAAAAAAGTAACAAGATGTTACAAAATCCCCAACATAACAACACTATGTCCAATGAAATATTATTAAGATGATTCCTTATTAAATATATATGTCCACTACTCTCTCATCAGTTCCCAATGATCCCAAGTTTCAAGTGAATTAGAGCCATTCTTCCATTTCAAAAGAAACAAAGGTATCATCCTCCTATAATGTATCTTTTTATCAGAATCAACAATTGAAACTAGTTTCTTTTTCATAGACAAATCAATCTCAACATCACAATCTTTCCATATCTATACATGATATAGTTCATAATGATACGTATGAATCTTTTATTAATGGATTAAATTATGTATCAATATCAACTATGGTTCAACTGATAAATGGTTGGATACTTTCACCACCTACTCAATTATTTCAAAGGTTCCCAAAAAATAAGAGGAAATCGTGTAATGTCACATACCTTTGTGGACCATTAAATTTTCAAAATATAGTGTTTGGGGTGTTTTGGGTGGCAATAGTGACTCATATCAAGAGTTTTTTAAACTTAAAATTTTCTCATCAGTGATTGAGGTGTTGGTGAGTCGCATCGTTATATCAGATTTGGTGAATCAGTGTGTCGGTGAATCAAGGTGTTGGTAGGTTGAGGTGTCCGTATTTTGAAGTGTTAGTAGGTCGGGGTGTCGGTAGGTCAAGGTGTAGGTAGGTCGAGGCATAAGTAGATCAGGGTGTTAGTAGGTCATGGCGTTAGTAGGTCTAGGAGTCGGTATGTCAAGCATTGGTAGGTCGGGTGTTGATCAGTCAGGCATCGGAATGTCATTTGGGTGGCTCAATATCGGTTTCACAGCATCGGTAGCTCTGCAACGGTAGCTCATGTCAGTGGGAGGTGTCGGAGAGTCGTTGTTAGTGGATTGTTGTTAGTGACACACCCATCTGTGATTCATATAATATTTTTCCTAGTTTTTCCAATTCCACCCCTTTGATGATTTATTTTACATTAAATGATTTAAATTCCATATGTAATTGGTTTTTGGGATGCTTCAGATGATATTTATCTTCTAATATACTGAATCTTCCTTTGACTCTGAAATTGTGTGGTCTTGATTGTGTTCTAAATGTAATGGCCTTTAAACAGTTCCCCCATAGAATTAGGATATTCCATTTCTTAAGATGAAATTATATCTTCCTTTGAACCCTTCTATTTTCTATTGTATCATCGAGAAAAATTATTCATCGAGGAGTCATGTACTTTTGATGTACATGTTTATTCATTTTTTCCCCAGTTTATCATGAAACTCATGCAACCCCCTATTTTTTAAAAAAATGAAGAATTATTGGTTGCTTGTTGATCCAAGTATGGATTTTCCTTTGTCTCTCTTATCTATGTATCATGTGGGGTGGGTATAATAATATTTCTTTATGGATATAGTAGAATTTCTAATTAACCAAGGTAATTGAATTTGTTAAATATCAACATGTAGGGGCTGGTGAAAAGTGATTAATATTTATGTTTTATTATTATTGGTACTGATATTTCAATTCAGTGTATTCTTTCTAAAAATCATTGCCATTGGTGGTCTCTATATTAACACCTTCATGGCTTTTGAATATTGTTTTTTTATATTTTATGAACAAGTATATGATTAAGAAATTTGTTAACCACATATGTTTGGTTAAATAAATAGATTTTCTAGGATCAAACATGGTTTTTGATAACCCTTGTTATATCATGTAGGATCAAAGAAATAGTGTTTTCTAAATTTTAATAATCCTTGTTTGGATGTTGTGGTTGTGTGTTGTGACGGTCTATTCGGCCTTATCTCTAGGATGGTCATGTGGTGTGGTGGCTGGAAGTGTGGTTTTGTGTATGGGGTAGTACCAGTGGTGTAACAGTATCTAAGACTGAGAGATTGATCAATTGTGGAATGGATAAAGTTGTTATATAGTGGTACTATATTTGGGAAGTGGTTGATCAGTGGGGATGCAGCACTAGTTTGTGTCGTGTTCTTTTTTATGGGTGTGTTGTATGTGGTGTTGTTTCACAATGTGGCAACCGTGTTTAGTTGTGATGAGGTATGTTTTGTGGTTATGCAGTAATTTGGGGGGGTACTTGTTTAGAGGAAGGCTAGGATGAAATTACTTTGATGAATGGTGGTGGAAGTTATTGAACGGGTGTTCATGAAAGGGGTGTCTGTAGTGGGACACACGCTGGTTGAGTTGTGTTCATTTTTATGAATGGGTGAAATCATGGAATAAGCATGATCTCGCTTTCATTTATTAGGATCTTTGACTTCTGGATAGATTGTGTGTTGTTGAATTGTAGTCATTAGTTTCCTGGGTATGGATGAAAATAATTAGACGAATAAATTGATACTGAAAATTGAAAACCAGAAAAATGAATTGGTTGGGAGATTGTTTCGAGTTGTGGAATGTAGTGAAGCAATGTTCATTCATCATCTTATGAAAGTGACTATCATTCTTGAGGGTTTACATGCATTTAGCGGTGGTAGAATGGGTATTTTCATAGGCTGGTATTTTTTTTGAAAACCCATATCTAAGGATGAGAGTATGGTATGTATATATCAATATATTTATTTCCTTATTATTTCTATATGCACCCCACCTATGTTGAGCACTATGTGTTAAACACCCTCATTATTATGGGGGAGGGTGTCTTTCCAAAAATCCCAGTGTGTGGATGGATGGCTTGTTACTGACTTTTCCCTACTCCCTATTCTAGGAATTTATCACCCAAGACGCTTTAGGAAAGTAGTAATGGATTGATGTTTATTACCGGATTTATGGTATTTATTGTTTGAGAGGTGTTTTGTTTCTTAGGTTTATTTGGGATGATACCCAGGTGTTTTTAGGTGATATGTGTGGTGGTTGTGACCCATGTGTCTACAGGAAGGATGTGGTGTGGTTCTGGCACAGGTGATTGTGGGTGGGATGCGGTTTGTGGCTCAAGTGGGTGTGGGAATGTTTTGACATTAGGTCTTGTGGATGAGCATGGTAGAATCAAGATATTTTCCGTTAGGGATGATCAGTTAACTAGTGGGATGTGGGGAACGTTACCCAAATATCGTTGTTCTTTTTCTTTAATTTACATGACTTTCATTATTTGGTGAGCGTGCCTTGGTAAGGTTGCAGTGGAAAGTATTCCCGATTAGGTGATTTTTTGTTTCTGCTATTTTCTCATAGGGGAATTAGTATGCTTCTCACACTTGTGCATGAGTGAATTTGGTTTTTCCCTACTAAGTAAACACTTTATTCTCACCCAACCTATATAAAACTATTTTCAATTTTCCAGGGAGATTACATGGACCGTACTGGACCTTACTCGAATGGATATTGGGGATAGTTGTTGAGCCACTTCTTAGTTTTATTTTGGTATTTAAATTGATTTATTCAATGTATTTATAGAATTTCAACATTAAATATGCATTTGGGATGGATTTTTGTTTATTTACATATATATGTGTGTCCTGGAGTTTTTTTGGATGATTAATATTATCTTTCGATCAAGTTTATAGTAAAAAGGGAAATGCCTCCATTTTTTGATATTTCTACACCCTTGGTGCTAGTCACCACCTCGAGGCCTATTGAAGGTGGGACTCAGGTGTCATTATATTTCCTTCATCTTGAGGAAAGGTCTTGGTGTATTTCAATCCCTTCCCTCATATTGAATAATGAAGGTTATGATAGGATTGTATCAGAGGTTACGGTTAAGGAATAAGATGGTGTTTGGAGTTAGGAATAATGAGGATTGCATGGGTTGTTAGGTAAATAGTGTTAGGTGATATTGGTTCTTTACATAATCCAGGGAATACCAACTAGAACATGGGATTTTAGGGCCTCATGTGGTCCAATGAAAAGACTAAGAGCTTACCAAATGACCAATTAGGACTGCACCATTTTCAAGTTAGAGACACAAGGAAAGGTACATGAAGCCTAATGATATTTTTCAGTTTTTTTTAGAAGTTTTGGGGAATTTTTGTAACTGATGAGTAAAAATGAATCCTAAATAAATTCCACACTACTTGGGATTATGAATTCTTTGCTTACATTTTGACTATGGCTATTGGATGTCTCTCACGTGTGGTATGAGCGGTGGGGGATTAGCAAGCTCACTCGGTTGGTTGACGAAGCATTGATCGAGTAGAGTCAGATGACCAATGGCAGAAGACCCTTCATTCATTCCAGTGACATAATCCAAGGAAATACAAAGGAAGTGTTTCAGACGCAGATATAGTGAGTTGGCCTGAGGATCTAGAGATCACATTCACCTTGATCTAGGATCCAAAATAATACTAGGTTTTGCTAGAAGTAAGCTAGATGATGGGAGTAGCATGTAATTAGTGGAAACCTTACCTAAGGGAGAGGAAGGAGACCAATGTCTCATGGAGTGACTTTGAGAATTATTTCCTGGCATAATTCCTCTCTTAAATGATGAAGTCCAAGAATATTTAGAAGATACTCACCATCTAGAATGGAATTATATAAGTATGGGAGTTTGGGATCATGTTCAAGGATATCTTTAGTTTTTCTCTAGATCTATTTCTGGATGAGGAGTCTCGTGTGAGACATTTAAAAGAGACATTATGTCCTTCCTTTATGTATGTTGTTATTCTCTTCACCCTGCTGACATACATAGAGTTTTATAAGAAGGGTGAGGTAGTGGAAAAGATGAAATTTTGAGGAGGATTACCATATGAGGGGAGCCTACTGAGTTCTTCAAAGGGGAAGGATTTCCACCGCATGTCTGTAGAGTCAAGGACTTATAGGTTTTGGCCATTATGGAGCTGACCACAATAGTTTCGATTTAGACCTTCTTATCTTCGTTCTTATACCTTGGACTTGGGATTGAGGTTTTTTTGTGGAGGTTATCAAAACCATCAATGTCTGTTCCCTGTTAATGCTCAGTATGGTGGATGTGGGAAGTTTCAATGCTCACCTCAGCAGTATTTCAAAGCTAGTCCTTTCCATCTGTAGGGACTGTAGGCCCATTCACCACCAAGGGAAAATGGTGGAGGTGGAGGATGACCTCAGGGGTTCTACTCATGGTCCATAAAAATGTAGTGTTCAAGGAGGTGGCTGATATCTGAAGGGCATAGGAGTTCAGAATGGGAAATTGCACACTGATGAAGTAGTAGTTCTAGTAGGACTGGAGATCATTTGAGGTACAATCAATTTATTCAGAACACTTTCTTGTGATTTTTTTTGATAAATTAGATTAACACTACATTGTTTCAACTGGTCTATCACATTTCATGGGACTATATGTAGATATACTTTCTATGACTCTGATGTTGAGTACACCAATCCGAGTTAAGACCATCTTGTTTGACATTTTCTGGGGATGTAGACTGATGTTGGGGATACATCAGTCCTGTGGTGATCTCTCTATACTACAGATTCAGTTGTATGATGTAATCCTTGGAATCGAATGGTAGTTTTTTCATGCTATTATCTACTACTTCGGAATAAGATATGTGTTTTCATACATAAAAGGCTAGCATACAACTTTCATTAGAGAGAGGAGCTGTCAGGTGCATAGCTGACATATTGATCCTCTTATTTTCTTAATAGCTAAGCTATCTGTGGGATTAATGAATGCTAGGACAGTTGAAGTTCTGGTATTTTTTATAGAGTTTCTATATATTTTCCCCGAGGAGGTTGTGACTCTACCACCTTGACATTATGTTGAGTTCGAGATAGACCTAAAACCTGATGCTAGTCAGATGTTGATACATCTTTATTAGATTGTTCCTTTTGAGCTATAAGAGTTGTGGATCCAGATTGATGTTCTGATGACATAGGTATTTATTCGGACTACTGTTTCCTCATAGGGTTCCACGACCTTGTCTTCAATGAACTAAGATAGTGGTCTGAAGATGTGTATAGACTACTAAAGGCGGAATCAGGTAATGTTGAAGAATTGTTAACCTCTCCAATGGATATGAAATTATTTCGACTAGAAGAGGGGATAAATTTGGTTATATAAGACCGATCTATGGTCTAGGTATCACTAGTTGAGGGTGAAGGAGTGTGACATCCTGAAGAAAGCTTTCTGGTGAAGCTATGGGAACATTATGTTTGGAGTTATGTTATTCAGTGTTATGAATACACCAAAAATGTTTATGGGGATCATGAACTCTATTTTCATGAGTTTTTGGACTGGTTCATCATCATTTTCATTGAAGACATGTTGATCTACTTGATATAAGAGGAGGAGCATAATCAGTATCTCAGAATGTTCCAGGTGATCCTTCGATACCACAAGCTCAATAGAATGTTTTCTAAGTGCAAGTTTTGAACATGGGAGATCCACTTAATTGGGAATGTGGTGCCACAACAGAGTGTAGAAGTGGACCCGTCGAAAGTCGAGCTAGTGTTTTTTTTGGAGACACCCAAGAGCATTGTATATGTTAGCAGTTTTCTTGGTCAAGAAGGCTAATACAAGAGATTTGTAAAATATTTATCCATATTAATAGCTCCAGTGATGGTTCTGACTAGAAAATACAAATCTTTTGTATGGGGTGAGAAGTGCTTGGATGTGTTCATCTATATGAAGAGGATGTTGGTCAATTCCTATGTGATCATGTTTTTAGAGGAAGGGGTGACGTTTGATGTTTTTTTTGATGCTTCATGTATTGGAATGGGGTGTGTACTAATACAACAATGGGGAGTGGTATCTTATGGTTCTAGGAAGCTGCATCCCCATGAACGCAACTATTCCACCTTTGGTCTAGAGCCTTCAGAGGCTCTCTTTTCCCTAAAGATGTGGAGACATTACCTCATTAGGCAGTTATTTCTAGTCTTCATGAATCATATGAGATTGTGGTAAATATTTTCCTAGAAATATCTGAACTTGTGATAGTAGAGGTGGATATATTATCTCCAGGATTAAAATTTTAAAATCTCTTACACCAGATGAAAGTTAAATTTTGTGGTTTATGATTTGAGTAGGAAGTCGTAGAGGGAAGTGGTTTGAGAATCTAAAGATTCTTGGAGGATGATGGAAGAGTTGTCTACATTGCAATAAGATACAGGAATGGATAGTGGTAGAGGCTATCTGTTTCAGATGACTATAAAATCTTCATTGATGTGGTAGGTGGAGTAGTCTTAGTGGGGAGACTCAGAGCCTGAAATAATGCATGATCGCATTAACTAGGGTGATTCAATGGAGGTATGATCATAGGATGTTCATAATTGGATGTTGTTACATGGGAATTGGTTTTCTCCAACGGTGATGTGCGAGGAAGTTCTTTGTGAGTTTCGTAGATCTCCCCTAGCGGTACACCTGAGAGTTTTCAAGATGTATCGTGGCTTTAGGGAATAGTTATGGTGGCCCAATATGAAATGGGTAGAGGTGGAGTTTGGGGAAAATTGCCTAGTGTTATAGGAGGTGATGGATAAGCACATTGTTCCCAGTGGATTGTTTCATCCCCTAGAAATACCTGAGTGGAAGTGGGATGACATCTTAATGTATTTAGTCAAATTATTACCTTGTCCTTAGGGAGGATGAGATGCAATCTGGGTAGTGGTGGGCCAACTGATGAAATTGGCTCACTTCTTAGTGATGAGGGAGTTGATCACAGGGGATTCCTTAGCATAGAGGTATGCAGAATAGGTTGTGAGACTGCATTGGGTTCCAAGATCAATTATCTAGCATAGGGATACATGTCTTTCCTCATGAGATTAGAGGATATAGGAGCATGATTTTGGAACGTACTTATGCCACATCACTATTTTCCACCATCAAATAGATGGAAAGACATAAGGGACTATCCAGATGTTGGAGGACATGTTGTGATCATGAGTTCTAGACATTTTAAGTTCTTGGGTGTGACATTTCCCTTGGAGGAGTTCATTTACACTAATATATACCACTTTTACATTATCATGGATCTATTTGAATAATTATAAAGAAGGCCATGTCATTCAACTTTTTTCTAGAATGAGGTTGGGGAGGTAGTTGTTCTAGGTCCTCACATGGGGCAGAGTACAAGAAAAAGGTTCATATTGTCTATGAGAGGATGAAGGAAAAAAAGATAGATATAAGTCGTATAATGATCACAGGAGGTGGCCCATGGAGTTCTAGGTTGGGGACCACCTGTTATTGACGGTTTCCCCTCAACGTGGGAAACAGAGGAACAGAAGATAGAGTAAGAATTCCCCAAGGATCATTAGACCTTTCAGGGTGTTGGTATGAGTTAGAGAGGTGGAATACAAGTTGGAGTTTCCACCATAGTTGAGGTGTATCCATGACATATTTCATGTCTCCCATATTATTAGGAATCATCACGATGATTCTCGTTTCATTGACAGGGGGGAGTTGGATGTCGAGGATGAAACAACGTTCTTCAAATGGATAGTAGAGTTCTAAGATTTTTAGGAGAAGGTGTTTTGTGGACAGAATATTCCTTTTGTGCTCATGTTGTGGAGGCGTGGTGGCCCAAAGGTGAGTATATGGGAGCGAGATATATAGATGAGTGCCTAGTACCTATGACTGTTTTGAGTTTTTTCAGGTTTGGTTGATCTATAATTTAGTTCATGAACCTTGTTGTTTGTTATAAGATGAGTTGTATCATTGTTATGTAGTCTATAATGATGTCCTAAAATGGGAAAAGGGGGAGACCCAATGTCTAATCAATATGCATTAATTTAGATGCAATTGAACCCATGTGGGTGAGTTACTATCTCTGAGATCAAATAATACATTGACATGGATGAAGTAATACCCTAATTCAGGTGTCTGAATAGATATTGCTTCTATGGGGTATAATGTGGACATTTGGGTTAGTAGGTATGGGAGGAGGTGTTTATGAATGTTGTGGTTTCACACAAGATTTTGAACAACATAGGTGGGTTATACATCAAAGGTATATTATTGGGTGGTTGTTCAGATCCCCCTTTCTTCTCGGTTTGATTTTGAATTCCCAAGGATGATAATAGTTTGATAGGTATCTCATGTAATTTTTTAGACCTCTATGGTTCATTACTTTATAAAACTGTAGTGCTTAGGGTGCTCTGGAAGGCAACAGTAGATCATTTCAAGAGTTTTTTAAATTTACAGTTTTTTCATCAGTGAGTTAGGTGTAGATGAGTCACATTGGTAGCTCAGAGTCAGTGTCTTAGGGATTTGGTGACTCAGGGCATCGTTATGTCGAGGTTTTAGTAGGTCAAGTCTTCGGTAGGTTATGGCATCATTTGGAAGAGGATTCAGTAGGTTGGGATGTTGGTATATCGGGGCGTTGGTAGGTGAAGGAATCAGTAGGATGAGGCATCGGTAGGTCGAGAATCAATAGATAGTGTGTTGGTGTGTCAGGCATCGGTAGGTCACATCTGTGGCTTAGTGTTGATAGCTCATGTCAGTTGGTCGCATTAGGCACTTACTGTCGGTGGCTTGAATTCGGTGACTCACCAATCAGTGAATCACTTCCTCTATGTCCCAGTTTTTCTATTTACTCCCATTTGATGATTTATTTGACATTAAATGATTTAAATGACACATTTAATTAATGTTTTGGGCTATTTCAAATGTTATTTATCTTCTAAAAACCAGGAGATTCCATTGACACCCTAACCACATGGTCATGATCATGTTATGACTTTAATGGAATTTAAACGGTATTCCCTATAGATTTATGATATGGATATTCTAAATCCAAATTCTTATCTTCCATTGAACCCATCCATTTTCACTTGGTGCACTGAGAACATTTCCTTCCAGAGGAGTCCTGCGATTGTGTTGTAGAAGCCTATTCTGTTTTCCCTAGTTCTATCTACTGCTCGTGCAACCCCCTGTTTTGATGAAAGGAAGAATCATTGGTCGCCTATTGTTCCATGTATTATTTTCCTTCATCTATCTTAACTGTGTACCATGTCGGATGGGTGTATTAATTTTTCTCTGTAGATATGGGAGAATCATGAATTAATAAAGATAATTGAATCAGTTAAATATCAATATGCAGGGGCTGGGGAAAATGATGAACGGTTCTGTTTTATAAATATTCATACTATGATTTTTTTTGGGTGTATGAATTCTAAAAATCATAGTCATTATTGGTCTCTATTTAATATCATTCATGGCTAGTGAATAATTTTTTTTATCTTTTGTGAACAACTTTATGATTATGAAATTGGTTAACCATGTATATTTGATTAAATAAATGGATTCCCTAGGATCAAACTTGTTTTGTGATAACCTGTGTTTTATCTAGTGGATTCAAAGCGTGAGTGTTTTATAAATCTAAATAAACCATGTCTTGTGGTTATAGATATGTGTTATGTGTGTTTCTATTCGGTTTAGCGACTAGGCTGGTGGTGTGGTGCTATGGATGGTGATGTGGTTGTTTGTATGTGGTGGTATCGGTGATGTAAAAGTATCTCATAATAAGAGATTGATCTATTGTGGAATGGATGAACTTATTATATAGTAGTACTGTATCTTGGTATTGGTTGGGCAGTGGGGTTGTAGGATAGTGTTGTGTTATGTTCATGTTTATGGGTATATAGGGTGTGGTGTTGTTCTGTAGCGGGGCTGCCGAGTTTTTTTGTGATGAGGTATGTTGTGGGGTTTGGAAGTAAGTTGATGGTTTACTTTGTGAGGGTAAGGACATGGAAACAATACATTGAATAATTATAGTGGTAGTGTTTGAACAGGTGTTCAGGAAAGGTGTGTGTGAAGTAGGACTGCAAGATGGATGAGTTTTGATTGTTTTTATGAATTGGTCTAGTCATGGAATAAGCAAGAATGTGCTTTAGTTTATTAGGCTCTTCACCTTCTAGAAAATTTTCATATTGCTGTGAAATTGTTGTTAGGTTCCCAGGTAGGGATGGTAATAAATAAATGATTGAATTGATACTGAAAAATTAAAATTGGTTAAATGAATTGGGTGGAGGTGTGTTTCATGTTTTGTCTTGTAGTGAAACATCGTTCATTTATCAGCTTACAAATGTGACCATCATTTGTGGGGATATACATGCATTTAGAGGTGGAAGTAAGTATAGTTTCATGGGTTAGTAGTTTTTTTTTTTTTGAAACCCATAGGTTTGGTGATGCACGCCTATCATGGGGTGTGGAAAAACAATATTTTATTTACCTAAGTATAGTATAGCAGTTGATCCTAGGTAGTCTCCCGAAGAGGACTGCACACAAAACAAGGTTGTCACTTTTTGTTGGTTTTCGTAAAAAGATTGGTTTTAATTAATTTGAATGACTATGAGAGAAACAAACAATAGAAATTGATTGAATTTAACAAATGATAAAGACAGTGATCGGATTGGGTTTGGCTAGACTTAGTGTTGTGCCATCATGGTTTCCAAATGTTATCTCTTCTTCTTCCTTAAACTGGTAAGAGAGATGTGATGAGAATTTTCCTTTCTAAAACCTTAGATTGGTCTATCCTCCTTCCAATATGATTAGGGTTTTAGAAGGTCTCTTGATTAATTAGAACAATCCCAGACCTGGAATCGTTGTTCCCTAATAAACCAAAATTTCTACATACAATCCTACACACGTGCTTGACAACCGTTGAGCAATCACCACCCAACCCTAATCATGTTCCACCGTATACAAATTAGAATTGGGTGGAGGGAGATGTGATCATCGACCAAAGAAATTTATAATTTCAGAATCAAAAACTTAACACAACCGCATTAGGAATTTAATACTGAATTAATAATTGGAACCAGAAGAAGAAAGAAGAACACATTTTATTCATTTCAAGCACAAAAACTCAAACACAACACATAGGTCCAGCCTCCCCTCTTTCCGATCACTCAAATGAAACTACCCCTCCATGGATGGGGTAAGAGAGATAATGCGGGATAGGAGAGACATAAAAATAAAATAAATAAAATGGAAATTTGAGAAGTTCTTCTCCTTGGTGTCCCAGAAGGAATGGGATGGAGAATGAGATGTTTTGAGGAGGAGGAGCTCTCCTCCTTTTATAGCAAGATTTCCGTCCTCCGAATGTTGTCGCGTTTTTGACCCAATAAATGACCTCTTCACGCATTGATCCCTTCTTCAATATTGTTTATAATTGTCTTCGCCGTGTCCCCTCAAAAGTTCATAGGATTTGGACAGGTATTCCGAGCGTTATGGCCGTTTTACTATGAGCCTTTATTCAGTCAAGTCAGACTCTCCAAAACGAAATCCTCCGGATTAGGGTGATTTAATGACCCCATAAACGGCCCATTCACTCAGTTCTTCCTTCATAAAAGATGCTCCCAAACTCCTTGCGCGTCCACCCACTGACTTTCACAACATTTGGCCCCACCATGGATGTGTTATGGATCCCACACAAAAACTAGGCAGAACTGAAAACAGTTTTCTTTCTCCCACTTGAGAGCTTCTTTTGAGCTTCCATATGGCCGATTCAGCTTTTGGTCCAAAAATATTAAATGAAGCCCTGGAAGCTTAGAATCAGGAAAATAAATAATTTTGCAATTTGGATAAGTTTAGATAATGTTATTTCCAAACAACAGAAATAATTTAAAACTGTTAAAAATCTAAAATGGCCAATTTTTACTATTCATCTCAAAATAACACTATTATCATAAAAATGAAACAATTCATCTTAGAGGAACAATTTTGTGGGTTTAAAACAATGATATTCAATATAAATTAATTGAAAATATTTGCTCTGTCAATTCCCCCACACTTAGCACTTGGACTCCTGGACAAGTAAAAATCAAATCAAATCAAATCCAAAACACATATCAATGAGATCTATCAAATCAATTCCAAGAAAAAAAAAGATATCATGCCACATCAAAAACAATTATTTCAAGTTCTCCATTTTATATTTTAATATATTTCCACTTAATTTCTTATCCCATGGACACAAAACACCTACCTCACATGAATTTTCTCTCATCTCACAAATGTAAATACTGAACATGGATTTTCTCATCCAAACTCACACAAGAGTCACCATAGGATTGATAAATTCCTAATTCTCCACCCGATGTGAGTCAAGGACATGTGTTTCTCATGATAACTTTTCAGGGTTGTTCTGTGGCTTTCGGTTGGTAGGATTTAGATGTTAAAAGTTCTGAGGCCGAAAAAGGAAGGCTTGGCTCTTATTGAAGCAAAATTGCAAGATTCTAATTTTCATTCAAATATGGTCTCCTTCACTTCCCCTTTGTTGAAAATAGGATCCATCATCATTCAATCATCTCAACAGCAAAAATTTAAATCTTTTCAAACATGATTTTTTTAAAGCTCCAGATAGGCACAACTTTCTTTGTACATTGGAAGCTCTAGAAAGGCACAACTTCTCTTATCATGAAAGCTCTAGAAAAGGCACAGCTTTCAATAGAATAATTTTTCAGCATCACACGCATATCTTCCACAATTTATCTTCCACCCAAAGTATCACCAAATGAGGTAGTACACCACATAACATCTTCCCCCACACTTACGTTCAACTAGATCATGCAATTTCACTTCAAGAGTTGGTAGGATAGGGAAAATTGGCTTGTAATGTGGCTAACCTAACAGGAAATTCATGGATACTAGGGGATACAATGAAGGATAAATGTAAAGGTGAGCCATAATGAAAAGGATTATTTTGAAAATGGGGCTTCAAACCAAATAAATTCCTCAATCATTTAAAACACACGTACCCCAAACCCTCAAGTTTTGAAAGGAATAAATCAAATTCTGGTTAAAGTAAGCATGGTCTGGTTCTCTCAAGAAATGAGTTGAATGAAAATAATATGACAAAAATTGTTTAGAAGCCTCAAAGGAAAGTGATTTCAAAGATATAGACAGTGAAATATGGCATGAGTTTCAAAAATCAGTGTATTTTTTTCGAAATCCCAAAAGATTTGAACTTGAAACAAAAGTAATTTCAGCATTCATTTAAGCTTAGTTTCATGAAATAGATTGGTTCACTCATTGAAATGAGTTTAAAAAATGGTATTGATAATCATTTCAGCTCAAAAGTTTCAGAAACACACCAAAAATTGAAAAATAAACACAAAAATTTGAAAACACGCAAGTTTTTTTATTTTCTGAAAAACAAACACAAAATGAAAATACTAAACTACAAAGGTTACCTCCCCCACACTTAAATGATGCAGTGTTCTCAATGTATTCAAGTGTATTTAACATGTATACTAATTTTAAAATGAATCACAACAACAAGAAAGTATAAAGGAGAGGTATGACCTGACTTATTGGCAAAGCAACGTTGAGTTAAGCTCCTAAGTGTTGCTCTTTGAAAACCTAAAAAAGTAAAAAAGTTAAAATAAGAAATTTATTAAAAAAATGAAAATGGAAATTGAATAAGAAAATAAGGATAATTCTTAGTTTAATCCCCCAAGTGGGCCCTGGGTTTTGACTGCCTCCAGAGGGGCAGTTCTAATCAGTTATCCCCAATCTGATGGTGGGTGAGGTTTCTTGCTCATGAACCAACAAAAATTCTTCTTTCCAGCATGTAATTTTTCCTTTCTGAGGATAATTCTATGTATTGAGTACACCAGATTTTCCCCCTTCACAATTGTAAACCTATTTCATGGTGGGGGTTGGATGAAGTATGGAACCACCTCCTTTTCAGTTGCTACTTGTGCAATGTCTTCTTCAAAATATAGTGGTTTCTCCAGATGTGTTGTATGAAAATAATAATCAAAGGGAGATTCAACATTTAAATTTGAAATATTAATTTCAAAATATTCCCTTTTTAGATTGACAGCTTTTAGATTTGGTTCTTCATGCATAGCCACTTGTATCTCTTCATGGACTTCCTCAAGTAGATGATCAATATCTTCAGGGAGCTCCAGGTGTTCCTCAACAGGTGCATATTCTTTTTCATCTTCTTCTAAGTCAATGTAAGGATTGACCAAATCTGAAAATTCAAAATTATAAGGAGTGATGCTCAAATCAGATTGAATGTAATCAAAAAAGGTAGAGTTCATGGAAGGATCATCTCCTTGAGTTGGGTCTGGTTCAATCACTTCTTCAGTTGAATGTGCCTCTTGGATTTGATTATCACTGGATGGAGGGAGGTAGTCGGGATCCTCTATCTTGACTTCAAATTCCACCAATTGGGTGGTGTCTTCCTTCCGAGGTGCTCGCTCTTCTTGTTTTCAAGGCTTGGGAAGATCAATAAGTTCCTCACATTCATTCCAAAATTCATCAAGTTCTTGTTGATCTACCACATGTAGCTCAGTAGGGAAGTCATCTTCTTTTTCATCAATATTGGGTAGAATTGGTTGAGTGATGATGAATGAGTCTTCAGGTACCTCAACATTTACCTCCTCTAGTTCTTCAATGATGAGTGGTGAAATTTCTTCCACCACTATCTCAGGTTCTTGCTCCGGCTCAGGGTCGGGTTGCTCTATCATTGCACGAACATAGTCCAATGTCCATTCCATTTTGCTACCCAAATCATCCAAATTATTACTAATCCTTTCAACCCAATCATTGAGATCACAATAATCAATTTCTGGTTCTTGATATTGCACCTGTGAGTAATCTTCCCATGTATAAAAATTTGAATTTGAATACATAATGGAAAAAATAATTTTTTCTTTTAAATTTATTTTAAAATTTGAAAAAGTCAAATATTTACAAATAGGTTGTGGCACTTCCTCCCCGGCAACGGCGCCAAGTTTGACACATTCCTGTCATGGGGCGTGGCAAAACAATATTTTATTTACCTAAGTATAGTATAGTAGTTGATCTTAGGTAGTCTCCCGAAGAGGAGTGCACACAAAACAAGGTTGTCACTTTTTGTTGGTTTTCGTAAAAAGATTGGTTTTAATTAGTTTGAATGACTATGAGTGAAACAAACAACAGAAATTGATTGATTTTAACAAATGATAAAGACAGTGATCGGATTGGGTTCGTCTAGACTTAGTGTTGTGCCATCATGGTTTCCAAATTTTATCTCTTCTTCCTTAAACTGGTAAGAGAGATGTGATGAGAATTTTCCTTTCTAAAACCTTAGATTAGTCTATCCTCCTTCCAATATGTTTAGGGTTATAGAAGGTCTCTTGATTAATTAGAGAAATACCAGACCTGGAATTTTTGTTCCCTAATAAACCAAAATTTCTACATAGAATCCTACACACGTGCTTGACAACCGTCGAGCAATCACCACCCAACCCTAATCATGTTCCACCGTATACAGATTAGAATTGGTTGGAGGGAGATGTGATCATCGACCAAAGCAATTTATAATTTCAGAATCAAAACCTTAACACAACCGCATTAGGAATTTAATACTTAATTATGAATTGGAACTAGAAGAAGAAAGAAGAACAAATTTTATTCATTTCAAGCACAAAAACTCAAACACAACACATAGGTCCAGCCTCCCCTCTTTCCGATCACTCAAATGAAACTACCCCTCCATGGATGGGGTAAGCGAGATAATGTGGGAGAGGAGAGAAATAGAAATAAAATAAATAAAAGGGAAATCTGAGAAGTTCCTCTCCTTGGTGTCCCAGAATGAATGGAATGGAGAATGAGATGTTTTGAGGAGGAGGAGCTCTCCTCCTTTTATAGCCAGATTTCTGTCCTCTGAATTTTGTCGCGTTTTGACCCAATAAATCACCTCTTCACGCGTTTATCCCTTCTTAAATGTTGTTCATAATTGTCTTGGCCGTGTCCCCTCAAAATCTCATCATATTTTGACAGGTATTCCGAGAGTTATGACCGTTTTACTATGAGACTTTATTCTGTCCAGTCAGACTCTCCAAAACGAAATACTCCGGATTAGGGTGATTTAATGACCCCATAAACGGCCAATTCACTCGGTACTTCCTTCATAAAAGATGCTTCCAAACTCCTTGCTCGTCTACCCACCGAATTTCACAACATTTGGGCCCACCATGGATGAGTTATGGATCCCACACCAAAACTAGGCAGAACTGAAAACAGTTTTCTTTCTCCCACTTGAGAGCTTCTTTTGAGCTTCCATAAGACTGATTCAGCTTTTTGTACAAAAATATTAAATGAAGCCCTAGAAGATTTGAATCTGGAAAAGAAAGAATTTTTCAATTTGGATCATTGTATATAATGTTATGGCCAAACTAATGAAATAATTTAAAACTGTTAAAAATCCAAAATGGCTAATTTTTACTATTCAGCTCAAAATAACACCATTATCATAAAAATGAAACAATTCATCTCAGAGGAACAATTTTGTGAGTTTAAAATAATGATATTCAATATAAATTAATTGAAAATATTTGCTCTATCAATTCCCCCACACTTAGCACTTGGACTCCTGGACAAGTAAAAATCAAATCAAATCAAATCCAAAACACATATCAATGAGATTTATCAAATCAATTCCAAGAAACAAAAAGATATCATGCCTCATCAAAAACAATTATTTCAAGTTCTCCATTTTATATTTTAATATATTTCCACTTCATTTCTTATCCCATGGACACAAAACACCTACCTCACATGAATTTTCTCTCATCTCACAAATGTAAATGTTGAACAAGGCTTTTCTCATCCAAACTCACACAAGAGTCACCATAGGCTTAATAAATTCCTACTTTTCCACCCAATGTGATTCAAGGAAATGTGTTTCTGATGAGGACTTTTCAGGGTTGTTCTGTGGCTTCCGGTTGGTAGGATTTAGATGTTAAAAGTTCTGAGGCCGAAAAAGGAAGGCTTGGCTCTTATTGAAGCAAAATTGCAAGATTCTAATTTTCACTCAAATATGATCTCCTTCACTTACCCTTTGTTGAAAATATGCTCCAACATCATTCAATCAGCTCAGCAGGAAAAATTTCAATCTTTTCAAACATGATTTTTTTTAAAGCTCCAGATAGGCACAACTTTCTTTGTACATTAGAAGTTCCAGAAAGGCACAACTTCTCTTATCATGAAAGCTCCAGAAAAGGAATAGCTTTCAACAGAATAATTTTTCAGCATCACATGCATCTCTTCCACAATTTATCTTCCACCTAAAGTATCACCAAATGAGGTAGTACACCACAGGACATCTTCCCCCACACTTATGTTCAACTAGATCATGCAATTTCACTTCAAGAGTTGGTAGGATAGGGAAAATTGGCTTGTAATGTGGCTAACCTAACAGGCAATTCATGGCTACTAGGGGCTACAATGAAGGATAAATGTAAAGGTGGGCCATAATGAAAAGGATTATTTTGAAAATGGGGCTTCAAACCAAATAAATGCCTCAATCATTTAAAACACACATACCCTAAACCCTCAAGTTTTGAAAGGAATAAATCAAATTCTGGTTAAAGCAAGCATGGTCTGGTTCTCTCAAGAAATGAGGTGAATGAAAAGAATATGACAAAAATTGTTCAGAAGCCTCACAGGAAAGTGATTTCAAAGATATAGACAGTGAAATATGGCATGAGTTTCAAAAATCAGTGTATTTTTCATGAAATTCCAAAAGATTTGAACTTGAAACAAAAGTAATTTCAGCATTCATTTAAGCTCAGTTTCATGAAATATATTGGTTCACTCATTGAAATGAGTTTCAAAAATGGTATTGATAATCATTTCAGCTCAAAAGTTTCAGAAGCACACCAAAAATTGAAAAATAAACACAGAAATTTGAAAACACGCAAGTTTTTTTTATTTTCTGAAAAACAAACACAAAATGAAAATACTAAACTACAAAGGTTACCTCCTCCACACTTAAATGATGCAGTGTCCTCAATGCATTCAAGTGTATTTAACATGTATACTAATTTTAAAATGAAACACAACAATAAGAAAGTATAAAGGAGAGGTATGACCTGACTTATTGGCAATGCAACGTTGAGTTAAGCTCCCAAGTGTTGCTCTTTGAAAACCTAAAAAAGTAAAAAAGTAAAAATAAGAAATTTATTAAAAAAATGAAAATGGAAATTGAATAAGAAAATAAGGATAATTATTGGTTTAATCCCCCAAGTGGGCCTTGGGTTTTGACTGCCTCCAGAGGGGCAGTTCTAATCAGTTATCCCCAATCTGATGGTGGGTGAGGTTTCTTGCTCATGAACCAACAAAAATTTTTCTTTCCAGCATGTACTTTTTCCTTTCTGAGGATAATTCCATGTATTGAGTACACCAGATCTTCCCCCTTCATAATTATAAACCTATTACATGGCGGGGGTAGGATGAAGTATGGAACCACCTCCTCTTGAGTTGCTACTTGTGCAATGTCTTCTTCAAAATATAGTGGTTTCTCCAGATGTGCTGTATGAAAAGAATAATCAAAGTGAGATTCAACATTTAAATTTGAAATATTAATTTCAAAATCTTCCCTTTTATGGTAGGCAGCTTTTAGATTTGGTTCTTCATGCATAGCCACTTGTATCTCTTCATGGACTTCCTCAAGTAGATGATCAATATCTTCAGGGAGATCCAGGTGTTCCTCAACAGGTGCATATTCTTTTTCATCTTCTTCTAAGTTAGTATAAGGATTGACCAAATCTGAAAATTCAAAATTATAAGCAGTGATGCTCAAATCAGATTGAATGAAATCAGAAAAGGTATAGTTCATGGAAGGATCATCTCCCTGAGTTGGGTCTGGTTCAATCACTTCTTCAGTTGAATGTGCCTCTTGGATTTGATTATCCCTGGATGGAGGGAGGTAGTCGGGCTCCTCCATCTTGACTTCAAATTCCACCAATTGGGTGGTGTCTTCCTTCCGCAGTGCTGGCTCTTCTTGTTTGTAAGGCTTGGGAAGATCAATAAGTTCCTCACATTCATTCCAAAATTCATCAAGTTCTTGTTGATCTCCCACATGTAGCTCAGTAGGGAAATCATCTTCTTTTTCATAAATCTCGGGTAGAATTGGTTGAGTGATGATGAATGAGTCTTCAGGTACCTCAACATTTACCTCCTCTAGTTCTTCAATGATGAGTGGTGAAATTTCTTCCACCACTATCTCAGGTTCTTGCTCCGGCTCATGGTCGGGTTGCTCCATCATTGCACGAACATAGTCCAATTCCCATTCCATTTTGCTACCCAAATCATCCAAATTATTACTAATCCTTTCAACCCAATCATTGAGATCATGATAATCAATTTCTATTTCTTGATATTGCACCTGTGAGTAATCTTTCCATGCATAAAAATTTGAATTTGAATACATCATGGAAAAAAGAATTTTTTTAAAAATTTATTTTTAAATTTGAAAAGGTCAAATATTTACAAATAGGTTGTGGCACTTCCTCCCCAGAAACGGAGCCAAATTTGACGCACGCCTGTCGTGGGGTGTGGCAAAATAATATTTTATTTACCTAAGTATAGTATAGCAGTTGATCCTAGGTAGTCTCCCGAAGAGGAGTGCACACAAAACAAGGTTGTCACTTTTTGTTGGTTTTCGTAAAAAGATTGGTTTTAATTAATTTGAATGACTATGAGAGAAACAAACAACAAAAATTGATTGATTTTAACAAATGATAAAGATGGTGATCGGATTGGGTTCGGCTAGACTTAGTGTTGTGCCATCATGGTTTCCAAATTTTATCTCTTCTTCTTCCTTAAACTGGTAAGAGAGATGTGATGAGAATTTTCCTTTCTAAAACCTTAGATTGGTCTATCCTCCTTCCAATATGTTTAGGGTTGTAGAAAGTCTCTTGATTAATTAGAAAAATCCTAGACCTGGAATTGTTGTTCCCTAATAAACCAAAATTTCTACATACAATCCTACACATGTGCTTAACAACCGTCGAGCAATCACCACCCAATCCTAATCATGTTCCACCGTATACAGATTAGAATTGGGTGGAGGGAGATGTGATCATCGACCAAAGAAATTTATAATTTCAGAATCAAAACCTTAACACAACCACATTAGGAATTTAATACTTAATTAAGAATTAGAACCAGTAGAAGAAAGAAGAACAAATTTTATTCATTTTAAGCACAAAAACTCAAACACAACACATAGGTCCAGCCTCCCCTCTTTCCGATCACTCAAATTAAACTACCCCTCCTTGGATGGGGTAAGTGAGATAATGAGGGAGAGGAGAGACATAAAAATAAAATAAATAAAAGGGAAATCTGAGAAGTTATTCTCCTTGGTGTCCCAGAAGAAATGGGATGGAGAATGAGATGTTTTGAGGAGGAGGAGCTCTCCTCCTTTTATAGCCATATATCCATACTCTGAATGTTGTCGCGTTTTTGACCCAATAAATCACCTCTTCACGCGTTTAGCCATTCTTCAATGTTGTTCATAATTGTCTTGGCCGTGTCCCCTCAAAATCTCATCGGATTTGGACAGGTATTACGAGAGTTATGGCCGTTTTACTATGAGACTTTATTCTGTCTAGTCAGACTCTCCAAAACGAAATCCTCCGGATTAGGGTGATTTAATGACCCCATAAACGGCCAATTCACTCGATTCTTCCTTAATAAAAGATGCTCCCAAACTCCTTTTGCGTCCACCCACCGAATTTCACAACATTTAGGCCCACCATGGATGAGTTATTGATCCCACACAAAAACTAGGCATAACTGAAAACAGTTTTCTTTCTCCCACTTGATAGCTTCTTTTGAGCTTCCATATGGCCGATTCAGCTTTTGGTCCAAAAATATTAAATGAATCCCTGGAAGCTTAGAATCTGGAAAAGAAAGAATTTTTCAATTTGTATCAGTGTAGATAATGTTATGTCCAAACTACAGAAATAATTTAAAACTGTTAAAAATCCAAAATGGTCAATTTTTACTATTCAGCTCAAAATAACACCATTATCATAAAAATGAAACAATTCATCTTAGAGGAACAATTTTGTGGGTTTAAAACAATGATATTAAATATAAATTAATTGAAAATATTTGCTCTGTCATTGGGATGCGTGTTTGGTATCTACACCTATATACATATAGTTCCTTGTGATTTCTATATGCACTCTACCCGTGTTGATCACTATGTTCCGAACACCCCCATTGTTATGGTGTGGGGTGTCTATTCCAATATCCCGATGGGAGGATGGATTGATGGTTGCTGACTTCTCTATACTCCAACTTCAATTTATTTATCTCCAAATACTCTTCATGAAGGAAGTAATGGCATGAGTCATATTACCATATTTAAGGTATTAGTTGTGTGAGAGGTGGTTTGTTTCCCACATGTCTTATGGATGCGGTCCATGTTTTTTCGGGTGAGATGCGTGGTGGTTGTGACCCAGGCGTCTGAAGGAAGGATGTGTTATGGTTGTGGCCGAGGTGTTTGTGGGAGGGATGTGGTTTGTGGCTCAGGTGTGTGAGGGTAGGTTGTAACCATGGGGCTTGTGGAAGAGCGTGGTAGCATCAGGACGTTCACTGTTACAGATGAGTAGTTAACCCATGGGAAGTGCTTCGGGGTACCCAAATATCGATGTGATAATACTTTACATTACATGACATTCATTATTTGTTGAGCGTGCCTTGGTGTGGTAGGGGTTGATAGTATACCTTGTTATGTTCTTTTTTGTGTCTGCTATTTTTTCATGGGGGCATTGGTATTCTTCTCCCACTTTAGCATGAGTGACATTGGTTTTCCCCTAATTAGTATACTTGCATGCTCAACCTACATATATAAAACTATTTTTAGGTTTCTTGGGAGATCACGTGGACCACACTGGACCATACAATCTCAGATGTTGGGGATGGTTGCTGAGTCGCTGCTTAGTTTTCTTGGGATAATTACTTTGTAGTGTCCTTGTATTTATAAAAGTTTTACATTAAACATGAATGTAGTATGGATTTTTGTTTCTTTACAAATATATCTGTCATGGAGTTTTTTTCTAGATACATATTATCTCCCAATCCTGGTTACTATAAAAGGGTAATTCCAACCATTTTTTGTGATATTTCTATACCCTTTGTGTTTGTCACCAACACAGGGCCTATTAGCGATGGGACTCAAGGGGGTCATTATCTCTCTGACATCTAGAAGAAGGATGGTCTCATCATCTTACTAACCCTCCCACATCATTAAATAAGGTAGGTCATGAAAAAGCATCCCTTTATTCTAAAGCCATTGATGACCAAACTTAGGTGAGACTCTCTAGAACACATGATCACTAACAAAGATTTCTAACGGCCAATAATGATGATCAGTATAGGATTCATATCAAATTTTTTGTATAAAATTATCTTATGAGTCAATTGTATCATTGATTTCATCTCTTGGATCTATCTCTATCCAACTAATGATGATTAACCAATCATAGAACAACATAATGGATAATTGAGTGTCCTATAAAAGTCACTAAAAGGATGAAGGTCGCACAGTCGTTAAGTATGCACAAATTTAAAAATTATAAACCCTACAAACTACTAGTATTATGGTAAGAAGGGTGTATAACCACTGAGAATGACTTACGTTGTGCTAGATCACATTAAAACTAAAACAACTAAATGATAAAATAGAAAACTAACAAAAACTGTACATACATAGTGAAACAAACATTGATAGTGGGAGTGAAAATGAAGGTGAAATGGTGAAGTATATGGCTTGAACAAAGAACAAACAGTAATGATGATCTTAGGGTCCTTAAGCTACTTTGAATTGATTAAAAATATATTCTCTGCCTCTGTTTGGTTTAATTCAATTACTTAGTGCGTAAAAAAAGGGTGTTAATCCCCTGAGTTGTCACTATAGTGAAAAAACACAGCTCGATTAAATTCCTTAAGTCTCGATCTTCTGATCTTGACCCTTGGAAAAATCTTCTTAAATTGGAGAAAAGATGCATTGACCATTTCTCATTCTCAGTACTCCAGTCAATGATCCACGGTGAAATGATTAACTACAATGCCCGTCGGTCGTTAGGTAATGTGAAATGATACTCAAAATAATCAGAACAGAAAACCGAGCAATGAAATCGCACTGAACAATCAAACTAACAAAACATGACAGATAGATAGATGATCGGTTCTCTACAGCCCGATTCCCCTAATCTATTTATCTACACATTAAAACAGTAAAACAGATAGAAACATTAAATGAATTAAGAAACATCTCCTTCGAGATTGATCCTTTCTCCAGCAACTGCTTCGATGTTGATCCCCTTCTCAACATCTATTGCCTCTGTTTCGGTAGTGAGATGGGTCGGGGATTGATTTTGATCAATTGATGAATCGAGGGAACTCTGGATTGAAGACTAGATGATTGCCTCTACGGAATGATGTTCTAGAATGCCCACAGATATATCCTGCTTTCCTCCTACTCCAACCTCTCTGCCTTGATCAACCATCCCTTCTTTTATGGTTCAATCCCTCCCACCGGTCTCAAGTTCTCTCGCTATCTATGAATTCCCCGCACGCAATTGTAAATGAAAATGATTCCCCTAACCTGCAGGATCTCCTTGTACAAAAATAATAATGGAAAATACAAAAAACACAAGTGAGTGAGACAAAATAAACACGTTACATTAAAATATAAATATATATAATATAAAAATATATACCTATACTTATAACTATTATTAGTAGTATTATTAGGTACATATATATAATTATAAAGAAATATATTTATATTGATATTATATACATGCTTCACATATAATTAAATAATTATGTAAAACAAAATAAATAAAATAAAGAAATTTAAAAAGTAAATTATTTTACTATATATTTGTTAAATTAATTATTACATATATAATATATTATGATTATAATAAAAGTTATATTAGTTATATTATATATATATGTATGTTAATATTATTATATGTGCTATTATATATAATAATGTAATAATAAGAAAAAGAAAATAAAAGTGGAATTGGGGGGGGGGGGGTCTATTTGTGCGGAGGGGTAGAAGAGGAATGCGGTGAGGGTTAGGGTTCAGGTGAGGAGGATGGAGGAGAAGGGAGCATGGAGAAAGCGGAGGTTTTTAGGTGATCTTGGCCAGTAGCGGGGGAAACACAGAAAGGGCAAGGGTGTACCGGTGCGGTGATTGCGGGTTGGGGATGGCTAGGGTTTAAGAGGTCTTGCCGACGACGGTTCAGAGGGAGTGTGGGTGCGGGTGCGACGGTGAGGCAGCGGCGAGTTCCAGCGGTGGAGCAAGGGGCGCGGCGGTGAGGTGGTAGGGAAGGCCAGAGAAGGTGGTGGTGCGGGCTTCGGGTGGTTGGCCGGCGAGCAGGGGAGGTGAGGCGCATCGCAGGTGTTGGGGACTGCAGCGGAGCTCGAGCAGAGGGGCGACATGATGAAAGCAGGGTCACCCGAAGCTTCGGCTTAAGAAAAGCTGGTGAGGAAATTGATTTGGGTTTCTGGATCTGAAAATAGGATTAATACTGGTTTGAGATTTGTAATGTTTTATGAATTCTTCTACATGAGGTTGATTTTGATTTGTTGTTGCGGTCCGTGTTGTGTTGTTAGGTCAATTTTTATATGTTTCTCGGGATTTGTTCGGATTTTGGAGTTGATGTGGTAGTGAGTGGAGGTGGGTGCAGTGGAAAGATGGGGCAGAGGCATGATATGCAGGGCGAACGATGGGGAGACAGTTGGTGCAACATGGTGAGACTGTGAAGAGGTGAAATGGTGGGACAGTGAACTGTTGCTGTGGCTGGAAAAACGGTGAGACAGTGAAGAGAAAGCGGTGGCACCGGGAAGGACCGGTGGAACAGGGATGAGGGTGCAAGACGATGGCACCAGTTTCTACGGTGCCATAGTGATTTGGGGGTGGAACGGTGCGAATGCAGAAAGGAGGAACCATGGGTGTGTCTCATAGGCTCACCATGAGTGAAATGGTGAGATAGCAATTGAAACGGAGGGAGCCATGAGTGTGTCTCATAGTCTCACCATGAGTGAAATGATTTGGAGGTGGAAGGGTGCGAATGCAGAAAGGAGGAACCATGAGTGTGTCTCATAGTCTCACCATGAGTGAAATGGTGAGATAGCAATTGAAACGGAGGGAGCCATGAGTGTGTCTCATAGTCTCACCATGAGGGAAATGGTGAGATAGCAATTGAAACGGAGGGAGCCATGAGTGTGTCTCATAGTCTCACCATGAGTGAAATGATTTGGAGGTGGAACGGTGCGAATGCAGAAAGGAGGAACCATGAGTGTGTCTCGTAGTCTCACCATGAGTGAAATGGTGAGATAGCAATTGAAACGGAGGGAGCCATGAGTGTGTCTCATAGTCTCACCATGAGTGAAATGGTGAGATAACAATTGAAACGGAGGGAGGGTATGTGGCACCATTTGGAGGGGATGCGGTGAGACGTGGAGAAGCGGTGACTGCAGGAAATGGTGAGACGTGCCACCGTGACGGTGAGGGAACCACAACATGCAACAAAACCTGCTAAATAAACAAAACAAACTATTAAATAAATTAAAATTTTAACAAAACTAAAAATCAATTAACAAATTAAATTGAATATAATTAAAAACTAAATAAATAAAACATAGTTAAATAATAATATTAATTGTGTTTTATTTAAAAGAATTAACTTAGTTGTACTAAAAATTATAAACAAACTTAATTTAAAACAAACTAAAATAACTAAAGTCGCTTTCTTACATTAATCAACAAATTAATTAAAGAATTAATTAAATTAAAGAATAAAAATATTAATTGAATAAAACTAAATTGTTAAAACTAATTAAATTATTAAAAGGCTAAAAATTAGAATGAGTTATTTATTTACAATTTAAGGAATAAAGAATTAATTAATTAATTAATTAATTAATAAACTAACTGGAATGAAAAATTTGTAAAAATAAAAGAATAAATAAATAAAAGTCAAATTCGCAGGAGTATTTTAATAAAATAATTATTTAAAAAGACAATAATGAATACTAGAAATGCATGATTTGAACTACAATTGATTATTTTACACATAAAAGTACAAAAAACAAAACAATTATAAATTATTTAATAAAAAAACAACATTTTGCTATAAAAAAGTATGTAAAAATATAAAAAGGGCGTGACAAAGAGTGTTAAAACACTGCCACATCAGATGCATTCTGATAGTGAACTGGTAACTATTGTTATAAGTGGACTCAACACAACCCAAATTTTCATCCCAAGATCCGTAAAATTTGAGGAAGTATGTACAAATAATGTTATGAAGAATTTATATTGACCACTCAATCTGAAAATCTATCTACTGTTGTTATTCCATACTCAAATAGACTTGATATCCCACTGCCTCCTAAAGGTGTAAAAAAAGATAGGTAAAACATGGATCTCATTCAAACAATATAGGATATGGAACCCAATGAAAATGAAAAATCTCTCTCACATAGATATTTGCCACCTACCTCTGTTTGGTTATGTCTCATATTGTCATAAATAGAGATGATTTAGTAAGTCAATTGATCATAACCCATATAACATTATTCAATCTAGGGGTAAATAGAAACCAAATAAGAAATTCAATAGAGATCGCACCCCTGCTCATGTCCGAACTGGAAGTGGGTGAATTAGACCTAATTTTCTCTGGTGGTTGACCTTGCCATATTTGAAATTATAACAAAAAGAGACAAAATTTCTAATATTCAACCTCATACCTTGATATCACATTCTACGTTGCATGTCATAGAACATATTCTTGGTTCCTGGGTGGATAGCCCACTGTGATGTATGGAAATCCACCATCACATCCTCTCTCACTGGAAAACGTATAACATACTAATTATAGAAAAATAAGGTAAAATCTATGAAAATGAAGAACCCTTCAATGGTCTCCCTTCTAAAAAGTGTGTTCCTAAATCCATGGGATTCATCATCAAACTATTGTTCTCGTTGATTTATCTCGAAAAGGGAGGAGGTCAATTGAAAACATTTGTAGGGAACATTGGACTCTTCCTTTAAGATTACTAAATGAAACTATGCACCAATAGACATAAATTTCCACTATTCATATGATTATTTAATCATTTGGGTCATAAGATTCATTTTTAAAGCATCAGCTAGTGTATTTCATTTCCCCAATGTATAGGAAATGATAAATTTAAAAAAAATTAGGTACTCCACCCAAAACATTTGACAAAGCTTCAAATCATTTTGAGACAAGATACAACAGAAGCTCTTGTGATTAGAATACATGATAAACATTTATGGGAAATAAAAATTTCTCTTAATCATAAGTGCATGAATCTTGGCTATGAGTTTATGTTAAAGGTTCATATAATTCTTCTCATGTGGACTATGTTGTCGAGAACTATAGTCTACCACATAAACACGCTAAATTAGCATACAACCCAAACTCAAACCTAGGGAAAAATAGAATACCAAATATCTCGTCCCAGACTCTAGAAGATTCAACACCATCATAGATGTCAAATTATTTTTCTACGCACCAAAATAACTCTAAAATTTATGTCTATAATAATGAATCAACCCTTCCATATGAGAGATGTCATTGAAGAAGCCATATTAGAAAAATTCATTACAATCCAGTGACAATACACCCAAAATACCATGAATCACTAAATATAAAAAACATTTTGTTCTTATTCCCATGTAATAACATCCGTTACCTTCTCATGGTTAATAGAGATTCCATGTTCTATGAAATTTTTTCTTAATAATATAACTTCAATAATCATGAAATCAGAATTCAATAGATTTGCATAAAATCTACGATTTCTCCACATTTCAAGAACTTCTCTCAGATAACACACATGATCCTCCTCATACAGAGAGTATACTAGGATTTCAACCATAAATACCACCACAAATGAATCAATATACTCACACAATATAAAATTTATTAACTACATATAGTCTATAAATGTATTGGTTATACCAAATGTAAATTGAAGATAATTTTAATTGTTATACCATCTCTGGAAAGACGTTTTCTGAATGTATGATTCTTTTATTCTCAATTGGTGGTAACCATATTGAAGGCGAGTCTAAGGGAAATACCTAACCCATATCAAATAACCAAATAGTTCATCAATCTACTGAATCAAATAAATTTTCATTACTATAATTAAATTGAGATTTTGATAATCCACACATAGGAGAAGTGTCCCAATATACATCATAGAAAAGAAATTATGAGCCACCCAAGGTGACTCACTAGGGCTAATAAATCCATTATCTAATAGATCATCTAACTGAGTATTCAAATATTTCACTCGAGATGGATCCATGAATTATGAAGGAATTGATATCGTCTGAGTACCAATTAGTAAATAATTATAAAAATCTACCCTAATTACCAATGAAAAAATAGATAAATCCAAATGAGAAATATGGAAACGTACTAAAAAATTGTGGTAGATAAATTCAAAAAAATATCACACTATATATCGAAGACAAAAAAAAATTAATTTCATTAAGTCTAGATAAAAAAGTCTTACTCTATTCGACTTTGGGTCACATTCTCCTTGAAATATACTACACACACCATCAATCACAATAAAGCAGGCCCACCTAAGATAGTAGTTACTTCAGGCCTCATTAGTAATTATCAAATCCATATGAAAAATAACATCTACAATTTTTACATCGAAAAATATAATATTCCATGTATGTTCAATATCTAATAAAGATATGACACATGAAGGATAGTAGAGACACAAATCTCTCTTCTTTCGGTGGGGAATTGTAATATCAATCACATATGAAAAAATATCTATAGAATTATTTAATAAGTTCAAAATTCAAGTTGATATAAATTAGTTAGATGCACCAGTATAAAATAAAGAATCCATTAATGATGAATTTATGTTGATTGTACTTTTAAAATCACTGGACTTGTATGGGATTCCTATGAAGTCTCTTCCTCTACATGAAGTAGCTTAGTTTTGGATTCCCATGGCTTGAACCCCACTGTCCATGAAGAATCTGATTACAATGCAACACTTTTAAGTGATGATGGTACTATTTTAAAAAATTTTGTAGAAAATAAATTGGATAATTTTTGTATGTTCCATTAGAAACCTCATGAACTATATTTTTTTGGTGCCTAAGTAAAAGCACAACTTTAATGCCCCACCTTTCCAAAATTTAAGCAAGTAAGATGGCCTCTACCAGGAATTATTGAATTCCTAGAGGATTCTCGATGTCAATAAACACCATGAGACTCTTCCCTATTTCGATTCGCATTAAAGGAACCCATTGAACTACCACTGTGAGAAAATGGAACTCCCACCAACCATAACATACCATCTAGGTCAAGCCCAATCATCATTTCCCTATCCACATCAATACTATAAGAAGTGAGCTTTAAAAAGAAAACCTGATAGAATAAATCTTTTCAAATAGTCATATCAACCCACCATGTATTTATTTTCTCATTCAATACAATCTCAGGTAAATACATTACAAGTTCGGTATACCAATTCCTATACTTTATCACAATCATGTAATCCAGATCATGTTTGAGAAAACCTCATTGCCTTAGCTAACACCATAGAATCTGGATAAAAATGATCATTTGAAATAAAACTTTAGTCCTTTCACTCTAAACCCTCATGATTCTTTTAAATCACCATTGAAACTCACAATCAAAAACTAGGTCTCTCTAGCTTGAAGGTTGCACATATCACCATAATCAAATTAGGCATTTCCAGGATATCAAATAGAAGCTCTATATTTCTCAACCAATCATCGGACACTTGAGGATCGTTAAAGCATTGTAATTATAGTAGATTATATTTAGGGACCTCTTAATCATAATTCTTGAGACTCATCCCTTTGATGTTTCATAGTTATAGAATAAATGGGAATGGGAGAAAATACATGTCCCATAGCTTGGATATAACTCACAACAATCTCAACAAGATTATAGTCAATGAGAGGATCCTCTTATTGTGGTTGGAAAACAACATCCTCATAGATCATGTTAATAAATCTTATCAAAGGTATGATTCTAAAAAAATCATAAAAATCATTGAAGTCATCAAAAATGAAATCGATATCATCATATAATGCAAGGGAAATCGGATTATTAATCCAATCAGCTAAGATTTCCAGATTTTTATTTCCAAAAACCAAAATTAATAGTTTGTAAAAAACTAGAACAAGATAAAATTATTCCCCAATACACCATTCTAAAACCACCCATGGAGACTCATGTCTTTTTATAATTAGAGATGTCACAAAACTCACTTGTAACTACCTCTAAAGTCTTGATAAGATATCCCAAAATACATACAAACATCAAGGAATGATACATCACCTATACCATTAAAACCAATTTTTGACAAAACAACACTAATACACTAGTAACATAATAGCCATATTGGATATCACATAGCCCAAAGGGTTCTTTTGATCCCCACAAGTTGGAGACTGGTTCCTGGGATCATACAAAAATAAATGGAACCAAGTTTCTTGAAAATAGTGGAAGATAAATGTTTTACAAGTTTGTATGCTGAACACTCAAATGGGAGAAACTAAAAAAAAATTGTTAAATCAAACCCAAAGTTGTATGTCATAAAATTACTAAACAAATGGAAATATAAAACTCAATCATCCCAAATGAAATAACAGACAATTCCATGGAAAAAGGATGATGAAAATCCACCACATCCATTTTCACTTTCCCTTTTCTCGAACCAAGCATAAGAAAATATAAAACCACCAGATGGATAAGGTAAGGTGTGAGCTTTAAATATTATTATGCTCTCACTAAGTATTCTAAAAAAAATACAAAAAAACATTTTATTATATCAATTTAAATAAAACTAGGAATGTATTTAAGTTTCAATGTTTTAAAATAAAACATTATTACAATAAAAAGATGATAGATGTATCCAATCATATTCCAAATAGTCTTAAAATAAATTTTACTTCAATATGTTTATATAAATAAATTCGAATGAATAATGTAGTTGAATAATTTAATGTCATATAAAATGAAATGAAACCACTCATGGAAAATAATGCACCAGGTAAAAAAGCCCCATGTTATGTCATATTATCTGGTAATAGGATCCTCACACAACCCATTGTGATCATGGATCCTGTCAGGTGTGAACAAATAAATACAACGTAAAGGTGGGACCCATGATGGGATTTCTACACCCCAATAGAGAAACCCATTAAGGGAATTCCAATCATAGTTGTTTTTGTAATAGTTTTTTTTATCATTAATCGTTTTCTAAGGAGTCATGTTTCGATTCTTTTTTCCCAATTACCACCATCTACCCTTTGTTTCATATGATTCATCAATCGATAAATCAAATTAGAAACCAATCATTTAAAAACTATTAAATTTCAATTTCCAAATCGCAATTGCAATATGCCTTTTTTAATTTCAATAACAAATCATTTGTTTTTTATATAATTAGTATCGAAATAAATTTTATATTTATAAAAAATTTTCAAGATAAATTATCAAATCATTTTATGATAAAAACATCCAAATCAATCCATAATTACTTATAAATCCTCTACATAATTACACTTCCATTGAATATAGGGTTTCCTCAATCTCATTCTCATTGTTCTCTATGCATGATATAATTAAAAATAAATTTATTTAAAATAATTAACAACCCATTTCAATTTAATCAAATAATTCAAGGTTTAAATTTTAGAAAACGTATCATGGAAACATATAACATTAATCAATGTTCATGAATTGGCACCCAAAATGGGATCTGCCAATGAAGAACGAATGTGTTAGAGATAAAAAATAAAACCTAGAATCAAGGTAAAATAAAAAAATGTTTATATCCATATAGTATGTGATGATACATAATACTATAAGAAGGAAGGATTTACGAAGATAGATGAAATAAGAGGATATCCAATTAATATAGATGGATCTGATGTTTTCTAGGACGTTGATTAATCAAAATAGGGGGTTAGAGGATCCCAAATTACATCTAGGGAGCCTTATCAAACTTATAATGTGATTAAGGCGTGATTAGGAGAATTATATAACATAAATAGGGGCTCAAGAATTAAAAGAATTATTTCTGAATTAATTTAAGCCCGAGTGCTTGGATTCCAGGGGAGGGTTTCACATCTAGACAAACTATATGCTGAATCTATGCACTCTCTCTGGAATCACTATTCAAGGTGCACTGTTACTCCAATGTGGCCACACAGTTTTCAAAAACGCGTTCAAAAAATTGATTACTCTCTACCTAGAGGATCAATGATTTTCAGTAGTGTATCATATGAATAGGAAAAACATGGACCAACCATGCACACAACAAGAAACCTCCAAATGTTTTACATTTTAAACCTGTAACAACATGAGACAAGCCCAAACTAAAGTATAACCAAAACAAGGTTTGAGAAGTACCTAAAAACAAGTAACTGTATTTTAATCCCTAAATGAAAAATCGCATTTAAATAAATTAGAGAATGGTATGAATAAAGTGTTTATCCCCATGAATGTTGACATCTCCCTCTATGTGGAGCTCAATATGACATTGACTGAGTAATGTATTCACTATGAGTCCCATGTTATCAATGTATAACTCTTCATTTTCCTCTATTGTGGGATCTACTTAATGTTAACCTCTTCCCAATGATATTTATAACTAGTAAAATTCTACCCAAACATTATAATGTTTATTAAAGGGGAATTTTATTAATAAATACTAAAATTTAAAGTAATTTAATGTAATATAAAGTCCCTTTCGATGTTTTACCATGATGTATTTATCAGCATTATGTTCTATTATGAAAGGATCAATAGTTTCCAAAAGTGGATCATCTATTTTCATTACCTTGTGTATTGCATCCATTTTTTAGTTATCATCATAAAAGGATACTATCAATTTTTTTGAACAATATATTTTAATTTGATGTGTAGTGTTATTATTTTTAGATTGTTAATAAAAAAATAATTTCATTAAGATTAAGGTTAGTTCCCTTGATGATATAAACTGCTAACTATGATTATTCATGAAGGGAATTTTAAAATAGATTTAAAATGGGTTTGAGTAAAGGATTGAGAATTTATTCTTCTGCCTCCTTGATATCTTCATAGAAATAAAATATAAGGGGTACCACTTATTCTTATTGTGGTCCTATTACTATTCATAATCCAAAGGTTGAATTTATAATTTCCATTATTTCCCTCATAATGTTTATCTCTTCTTATACATTCATTATATATGGTTCTAAAAACAATGCACTTGTTGATATCATTTTACTGCCTTTATGTGTTGGTTTATCTTATTATTGTTGTCATGGAGGCATTTGAACGTGACTTTTATGATTCTCATTGTTGTATCAAAATCCTACCATCTATATATTATTGAGAAATGGGGATCGTTTTTTTGTTCAGACTATTGATCATTCTCTTTAGGGTCCTTCCAAATGATAGAGTGGTTAGAGTGAAATTCTTGGTATAGTTATGAATCTCTTTCCTAGTTAGTTATTTTTTTTAATTTATTAATCTATATATATGTATATGAGGATCTGGTATTGATAAATGGTCACATAATATAAAATATACCAAATGGAGAACTAAATGATATATATATGATATGATAATATAAATAAAAAAACAAAAAAACCAAATAAAATTAATTTAAAAGGATAATTAAGTAAAATAGAAAATTATAATCCTTGAAAATGGTGTAAAATTGATGAAGAGACTATCATGGGGTATTTAGCAATAGATTTATGGATCCTTGATTTTATAATAATGGTTTGACCAAGGTTGTCTCATTTTAGGATTACCACATTTTATATTCACATTATCTACTAATTAATATTTGGTTTTTATATTTATTTCAATTATTATAAATAAATAATGAAACTAAAGGGGGTGAAATAGTATTTTTTGAAATGTATAAAATAAATGAAATTAAAATAAAACAATATCTATAAGTAAAGGTAAATGATCATTGATAGTTTTCCAATCACACCATTATTTTCTTTTTTATTGTGCTCAATTTTTTTATATAATTTAATCATAACATAATCATGAGTTAATATCCTATATAAAAATTATAGAACATTAAATGTATTATAAATCCCTCTAAAATAGATGGATTCGACCACCTACATAGTAAAAAAAGATAACAAGCCTTGGCGATGGAATGAAAAATTTCCAACTATGTTCAATACCCAATCCTCCAAACCACACCTTGATTTGAATGATTTTATTGAGGTTGGGTAGTGATATTTCATAAGGTAATGGATTGGAGAAACACAGACTCTACTATGAGATAGAATTTGAACTGAAAAACCATTCACATACCTACTTACACTCCCAAATTGAATCGGATCATAAAAATAAGTTATATGGACACCAAAATTCCATATACCTCTATTGAGTATAAAAAAAATTTGGTTAAATAATACATAAACATGAATCATAATATAATACAGTGGTAGGGGAATAAGGGTGAGCACATAGACAAAATATAAAATGAAAGAAAGAACTAGTCTATTAAATTGTAAAAATAACATACAGAAAACTACTATAAAGTAAATCTCTAACCAATAGGATGGGGGTGTCAACACCAAAAAATAATCAGGATTGATTCATTAATAGGTCGAGGAATACTATTAAGGGTGAATGTGATTATTTCCTTATAATATTTTTGGGAATATATTTCTATATGAATATATAACCAATTCTTCTCTAGAAACCTGGAAATATGTTTTTCAACAAAGGGGGAAATAATTTTTTTTATTTCATATACGAATATCACATGGAGTGCCTTATGGGGGTGGTTTCCCAATTTGGATATCCCAAAATTATGTGAATAATATTTTGGTTCAGATTTTTTATATGTGACTTTTATATTTTTTTTGGATTGATCCCATGTTTATAATCATTATTAAAAAATATTATCAATTATTCAGGAGTTACCTCCTTTTTTCATTTCATTTCTTTCAGGAATTTCATGTGATCGAAGTCCATAGGGGTGAGTGACTAAATAATTATATTATAAATAAATAATGTGAAGTAGTGTAGGAAAAATATCTTAAAACCAAGGAGGTCTATGACCTAAAATAAAATGAAAGAGAAATTTTGAAATGGTCATTTAATTTTCCTGATTAAAGTTCATTTTTAAGGAAAAATTCAATAGGGTAGTAATGGAACCATGTTAATGATGAATAGATGAAAAATATGACATCGTGCCATAATGAAGGGGAGTTGAAGTAAAAATCCTTCTATTCATTCCTGACATCTATTAAAGAACATTAATATCATTAAGGACTTGATTCATACTTTGGAGGGCTTCTTCAATGTTGAATACATAGGTCACATTCTTATAAGTTTGGGCATCGAAATGTGGAAGATGATTTTATGAAAGGTCAAATTGGTAGTGATTGAAGAGAAAATTAAATGGTATTTGTGGATTTTATTATGGGATAGAGATGATTTAATTGGTGGAAACATGGAAATTTCCTTGTACACAAAAGATATATGAGACGTAATGATATAACCACATGGGATGTAGGTTATTTAGGTGAGGAAATGATACTAAAATATGTTGGACTAACATTATCACATAATAAAGGTATTCTAGGGGATATATGTGTCATAAAAACATCATAAAAATTAGGCCATCATGGTTTACCAATTTTTATCATCCAATAATGATTAAATTTTTACTATTATAATTATATTTTCTCAAAAAATATATAATTTTATATATGGAATTTATATTATAAATATATAATCAATTCAAATTTAGAAATATGTTATTATATAATGCACATTCACAACAAAATAAAACCAAAAAACTTTTTTTATAATATGATAAATGCTAAATTTAGAGGATAAAAATTGCTATAATAATTTAATGTATTATAACTGTATTAAAAATAGAAAAAAATATACAAAAGTAATAAGAATTTTTGAATTAGCAGAATCCCATTGAATAATAAAACTCATGAATAGCACAATAGAATTGGAGCAGAATATTAGTAATAAAAAATGAATTCTTAAAATGGATATATATAAATATAAATATATATATATATAATTGAGGTAAAATGGAATTTAGTGAGGAATAAATGAAATATTATATATTAATAGGAAGCTTAGAATTTATATGATTACTACACATCTAGTGTTTCTAATAGTAATATAACCATTATAATTGTAACCTAACTATTGAAATATTCATATTACCATTAGGAATAGGAAACCGACTACTAGCCCAGTATCCACACATATAAAAGTTTAAAATAAGATCTCATTATATTATAAAATGGAAATATAATATATTTATATCATTTTGATGTAGATAATTTTTTTACAAAAATGATATCATTAGTGTTTGTTTTTTTAAAAAATAATTTTTTTTAATTTCACATTTTAAATAAATATAAAAATTTTAAATATTTTTTCGTTTTAAAATATTATATTTATTAATTTTTATTTTGTAATATTATAATGAAAATATAATTTTGTGAGACAATTTTTAATTTTTCAATTTTTCATAAAATTGATCAGATCAATAATATTTTAATTTTTAAATAAATTATGATTTTATATAAAAATTAAATACCCAATATTTATAAAATTATTTTAATAAAATTATTTCAATTTTTAGATTATTGACATCAATAAATGGTTTGGTATAACTTTTTTTTATTTTTCTAAATTGAATGAATATTTAGTTTGTAGTGAAATACAAAAAATATATGATATTTTACATTATAAGAAAAATACAAGAATTTTTTAGTCTTGGATGGTGAATGTACCCATTATTTCAGAATCACATGCCCTATTTAGTGTATCTATTAAAACTTTTCAACACTATTGTTATTCCTATTCCAAAATAATATATAATATAATATAATATTTAAAAACACAAATCTCACCCACTTATAAATGCTACCCACTCCTCTCACAACATCCGAGGATTGTATCATTCAAAAATTAGCCACAATTTTACTTTTAATATACTCCACCCCTTCATATTTATTATGGTCGCATAAAAATAACTATTCCAATTTCGATAATTAGATTTAAATATGAGATAATATTCAAGAGTTGGTAATCACAAACTACCTCTTTCAAATTCATCTATTATTCTACATTTTCCTCACCTTCCTAGTCCAACATGGAATAATAAATATAGTATCTAATATATATATATATATATAATATAATTTTTTAGTGGTAATGAAATATATTATTTCCACACACTTCTCTTCTTCTCTTATTCTAAAAAATGAGACCATTGTCTACATAATATCAGTTCATCGCCTACGTAGATGATGAGAATTCATTATCCATTACAACATTAAAGTTATCTAATAAAAATAAAATTATGGATAAATACGTTTTTAAAAAGTATACTACAAATTATCTAATTTTTTTCGTAAATATTTTTTCAATATAATTAATAAAATGAAACTTGTTTTTGATGGATGATGAAATCACCAAAATGAACAAGCCATATAAATCTACCATTTTCACTATGTGAATCATCCTTATGATGGATCACAAATAGATATCTTGAAAAATATAGATATATGGATGTAAATTAATACTATTTTAATTCAATTATATAGATTTAGTCTTGTATGAGAAGAACATCAATAATTTTCTATATGTATTCTAACCAAGAAACCTGAAGGTGAATACTTTTTTAATACAGACAATAATATTTATTCCTCAATAAAATGGTTTAGAATGAAGATAATAATAATATAGTAAATATAATATAGGTATATAATATTACTAAATTTTTAATTAAAGCATTTAATTTGATTGTTCAAGACATTAAATATATATAAAGAACGATTCTCGAACATAAAGTGAGGATATCTCAAAAAAATAGTTTTTCATTAGGCTATTACCTTTCTCTATTAAAATCCCATTATATCAATATTTTAGGTTTTTAAATTATTATAAATTATATAAATATGACACATTAATATATACCTACTTAATTATCCCTTCCTTTTATGGGTTAATACATTTTATATGTTCATTTCTATAATGGATTCTTTAAAATCACACATGGTTAAGGGGAACCTTACCAGCCCTTTTTTATATAACGCGCATTTAAATTTCTTATTCCCAATTATGATTAAATTAAATAACAAATATTTTAGGTATAACTCTCATTTTTAAATATATTTTCCAATGAAAATTATATAAATATTGTTTCACCAAAATTCATTAAGTGAATCATTTAAAACTATATTGAATGTTCATTTATATACCCAATTTTCTACCCTTTATCTTAATTTTTCCCAATGTAAACTTATATTTTCAAAAATATTATTATTTAATATTATATTAACATAAAAAACTTTTAATTCCATATTCACTTTGGAAACATTATGTAGTCTCATTGTATTATTTTTTAAAGAATGATTACGAAACCCATTTCCTTCTAAGGTTAATTGTTTTGTTTATGCATTATTTTGGTTTTATTTTATCACAAACCTAAGAGTGTATATGTATTGATCGGTTCACCAAGATATAAATTCAATGCATTGGATATTTTATTTAAGTCTAATGAGATGGTTTGTAAAGAATTAAGGAGTGATCCAAATCCACTATTGGACTTTATCCACTGTGTGATGTTGTCTTGAAAGTTATCCTTGACATATGTTTTTTTCATGGTATATGTTGATTCCACATTAAAATAATCTCAATATATTATGATACAATATTAAATATGTTCCAATCCTATGTGATTTTTCATCAGACTTCCCTTTTAGGATATGACTATATTCTGTTGGACTTAGATATTATGCTTCGTAATCATTTTTATTTCTATAATGGGTTTTTAGATCAACCCATTTCTATTTGTGTTCCCCTAGAGATACTATATAGATTTTGGAGCTCTATTGTAAATAATAAATAATTATGGACAATAAAATAAAGATTTATTATTCTATATTCATTTAGATGAATTATTAACCCAGTTAATAGATGACCCTAGGAATCATTACCTTTTTGTTGTTCTTATTGGATGTTTATGTAAAAAATAATATAATAACATGTGTAAAATATTATGTTTTATAGTTTCTTTCTATAAAGGATAATTTATTTTTTTGGTTTTAGTACTAGAACACTTTAAATAAAATCCTAGGAACAATACTTTATATAGGAAAATTTATTGAACTTTTGGTGAAGTATAGAGTGAGTGGTTTCAATAAATTTCATGTATGTCTAGATTACATAGGTGCATTTGGATCCATCATAGTTTTTCATAGGTTTAAAACACCCAAAAAAGTTATGACTGATATTAGCTCGATCCCCCACGTGAGTTGATGAAATTTCCTTATTGCACACTTGGTTCAAAACATCATGGGTATATTCTTTGGGAAATTCAAAAACTAATTATCAAACATTGTGAAGAATATTGATAGATTGTTTGTAAACCTTATTGGAAACACTATAATGGATATATGAGATTGGAAAAAAATAAAATCATAAGATATGATATATTATTCAATTATATCGTATTCCTTATGTGATCATAGTTACACTTTTTATATATTTTTTAGTTTTTTTTATCTCATTATATTTTAAAAATTTATTGATTGATAGGAAATATGATTCATTAATACAAAATCCATCATAATAAAAAATTAGATCATTTATTTAATGATTTTCCTAACCTTCTAGGAGTGGGATATGTGAAATTCATGGAAGTACATCATCAACTGGTTCAAATAATGATTAACAACAAGAATAATGTGGAACACCCTATCTCTCTTAATAATGCAAATGTTTTGGTGTGTTCCATAATTTTAAAAAGGAATAATACCTTTTATGGATCTTATAATCCATTCATCATTTAAAAATCGATTAAACATATTGAGATGATAATAATTTTCCTATAATTCTCAAAACAATATAATCTCATGATGGTTTTATGTCTTATTGAAGGTGATGTTGATAAATGGTTGATACTAATCAAGAACACCAAGTGCAAAGGGGAAATGGATTACTTATAAGGGGATCAATTAAAGAATATACTTTTCATTTAATATTTTCAGAAAACCATCCATATTAAAATAGAAAGTAGTCCCCTAAACTGATTAAATAATAATATGAGTTTGTCAGGGAGTATGATGAAATCAACACAAGGATTTCATGATGTGCCTCCAACATTGTCATCAACAAAGAATGTAATATAGACTATTTTGGAGTGGGGTTAGAGACGATTTTATGAAAATATATAGTGACTATATGTTTTCATAGAAATGAAGAGATTCCATACTATGGTTGGAAGGTTATTATAGTGATTTTTCACTTTCAGTGGTCTCATGGTACTAGAGATAAAAATGGTAAAATAGATTTTTATTAATGATGAAAAATGGATAAACCTCATGGAGGAAATTAAACAAAACATCCCAAATGTCTAAAATAAATGAGTAAAAATACAAGAATTAGTATCACGGGATCCAAGAGATAACTTATGTATGGAAAGATAGGGGAATCAACCCATTTAATATAAAACATAGATAACAGAACCCACTAATGTGATGGATGAAAATATGGTTTATAATAACACTCATATAATGGTAAAATGTTTCAATTAAAATAACATGGATATTATGTAAAAATATTCTCCAATCCAAGTGTTTCAAAATATATTAATTTAGAAAACCACTTAGTCCAAGAGAGAATGCTGGGGAATATGCTATCGTAATTGATAAAAAGGATCTAGAAATCAATTTGGTGAAATTTACACTGATTATTAATTCAATAAATGAAATCCCACCTTTTTATTATGTTTCTATACTCTATTTTATATCATGACTATTTAGTATAACAACTCTTAAACCACCTCAAAATAGGGGGCTTGAGCTATCTATTATAAAAAATAGATCAATTATTGCATAAAATGTATATAACTCCCCCACTTGTCATTGTTTAGTGATTGAACATCCCAAAATTTTTTTCCCAAATACTTTAGTGGATTATGAAGCTATATTGGGAATTGATTCACTATCCATATATAAATTAATCATAATCTATTTGTAGAGGATGATCAATTAATTCATCTTAAGTTATCTTTTGATCATTTACAATTGTAAGTAGGATGATGAATCTCTTATGAAATATTCATCTAATTTTTTCAAATTGGTTCCTTGTGAGAACATATATAAACTTTAAATAATTGAGACCAATTATAAAATCATTCTTGATGAAATTCCCATTGTAAAGTATCTAATGTATTTTTTCCTAGATGATATGACTATTCTTCCTTCGCATGAAGTGGTTGTGCTGAAGATTGAACTTATACCTAGATCAACTACCATATCCAAAACTCTATAAAAATGGAAATAATTTAGTAATATAAAAAATTATTTTGTTACAAAACAATATAGACAATTGTTTAATAATATTTAGTGATTCAATTTAGGGTACGCTAGTCCTCTTGGACAAGAAGATGGATGGATAAATGTGCCTCTACATTGATTATCAGGGACCCAAAAAAATAAATATAAATAACATTAATATTCTTCCATGGATAGATTACATGTTCCATAAAATATTTGGGTTTATTATTTCTCTAATGTAAACCTTTTTAGGTATATCACTAATTGATTTTGACAATGGAATATATTACCAAAACTACCTTCCAGAAAAGTTATAGACACTATGAGTTCATAATGATTCCCTTCAAAATCACAGATGATCTATAAATGGTTATGAACATAGTGAATAGAGTCATTATATATTAAGATGAAAAATTTATATTATTCATTACATATAAATTTATCATACACACTAATTTCATTGAGGCACATGATAATCCTTTGAATAATATTCTATGTAATTTGATAATGTAGAATCTAGTTGAAATGTATAGTGAATGTGAGTTATTGGTTAAGGATGTACCATTAATGGTGTATTTTATCACTAGATATAGGATATATATGGACCCCAGTAAGAAAAATGAAATTAAGGTGCACCCAAAAACATTATCTATAACATAGATATACATTTTCCTTTGACAAGTAGGGTATTGGGGGAGTTTTTTGAGTAACTTCCCTAGATATTTATACATGATAAACAAGATCACTTGGAAGGGGGTAATGTATTTTTGGAAAGATGAATTTTAATAGGGAATAAAATTAATGAAAAATAGTCTTATCACTACACCCATTACTAGAAATAACCTCATGTGGGGACATATTCATGGTATCCAATGATGACTCAATGAAGGGATTAAGTTGTGAAGTAATGGGGAATGTCAATGTGATTTCATTCACCTCAAGGTAGTTTAATATTCATTAGTGTAACTATATAACAAATGATCTAGAGATTTATTTAGTGATCATGTTTAATATTTAGATGCATTTTATCTATAGGGATATGTCTCAAATATACATGGATTATGAGATACTGAAAAATATATTCACACCAAAGAAGATTAATATAATATAGTGATGATGGTTATAGGTGTTTAAGTACAATGAATAGTCAAAACTCGACCATAAAAGGGAAAATATATGTGTTTTTATTTTTTTAAATGATCAAATGTCCTTATCAATTTTTTTTGATAAGGATACAATATTCTCATATATTAGATAGATGTAAATTGGAATCCTAAGGAAATAAAAATCATATTGGATTTACAAAATTATTTCTCAACCATACTTTTATGAGATGATAAATTATTCTCATGGAGATGGTGTGGAGATTCGAGAGAAGTTGGAATATATATGGAAAGGAAAATCCTTAGTGTTTGATATTAGAGAAGAAGCAGTTTTGAGATATGGTTCACAATAATGTTTACTATGAAATCCAATGATAAATAAGACTTATTGAATGATGCATGTAGTCCAACCATCATTATCAACCTATAGATAATGAAGTTGTATAATGATATCAGATATTATTTTTTGAGGGATGATTTGAACTAGCCGATCCCAGGATATACAAAATGTTTCCTTTTTTTAGAAATTCAGGGATGAATTGTAAAATTCCAAGGGAACAACAAAACCATTACCCATACTTACAAGGAAACGTGAAAACATATGCTTGGAAATTTTCACTATTATTCCAAATACATGTATGGGAAAAAAACTATAAGGTTTATAGAGAAAAAACATACAAAAATAGCCCACTTAATATAAATTAATGTGTACTTATTACTTGATCAACTTTCATGTATATACAATAGAGAAGTAATTAGGCTATAAGAAACACCATAATATATTGTATCTGATCAACATATAGGATTTAACTTTATGTTATGGAAGATATTCAAACATTATATAAATTATTTTTTGATTGTAAATGTAACTAATCTTTCCAAAATAAATTTCCAATCACATCCAAAATTCCAGACACTTGTGGTCATATTGAGAGTATGGTCGATGGAATTTAAAGGAGGGGTTCAGTATCTTACTAAAGTAAAGTTCTAAAACAACTACAATTTCCAATAAAGAATAAAAATTTCTCTATATGAATCCTTTTATGATAATAGATGTATAAATGATGTGTGTTGGGATGAAGTTAGTGAAAATAAGTTTCCATTTAATAAAAAGTTTAATGAAATTGTAAAAAATATTTAGACAAATCAACATCACATCTGGGGTTCCCAAAGTAGATATATGTTATATGATAAAAATCATTAATGAGACCTAGTGTTTTATTTTTTAGATATAGTATTCTTCTACATATCTTCATGGACTAGAGTAATGATATTTTGGAATAAGGTTATGCTATGTACTAATAACATAGACCCCTATAAGATTCTCGATCAAATTTGAGTTGTAGCCGATCGACTAGAACTACCATATAACATACCTCACATAAAAACACATGTTTCAAAAATTTATATTAAGGAAGTACATACGGAATCCCATAGAATTACTGAATTAAATGGTTGTAAAAAGATAATATCTCAAATGAGGAGATTGTAATGGAGATCTTTGGACGTATATTGAATGTTCTATGAAATAGGAAAACAAAACTAGTAAAAGTAAAATTGAAATATCGTATGTAGGGGTTGGGTTTATATGAAATTAAAGAAACCATTAAGAATTACCCTCATCTAATTCATCCTTATAATTTAAAATGATTTTGAAGGGAAAATTTTTTTTAGGGGGGAAGAATGGAACTACCAATAGTTTTATCAATTGAATTTGTCCTTATGAATAAGTAATTCACTAATATATAATAAGATAATATTATATAAAACACATGAAAAAAATATAAAACAAAGAAAATTTATTTATAATAATTTTATAATTTCATTTTTTTAATAAAAATTGAAATAAAGTTGAAATTCATACCATGGGAAAATAAATAGAGTAAAATATTATAATAAAAGGAAAATTTGGACCTACTATATCCTCCGTAATACTAATACTCATAAAATAATTAAAGATGAAGAAAAATATTAGTAATAAAATATGAATCTTAAAAAATAAAAAATATATAAGTTTGATTGAAAATATAATTTTGTGAGGAATTTAAGAAATATGAGGTATTTATAGAGGTTAGAGAACCGATATGACCATTATAAATCTGATAGTCTGTATTGTAAAATGATGTTTGGAATAGTAACCATGCCTTTCGAATTGGAATTTTACATTTATGAATACTTACTATATTGATAGAGTAGTATTTTCGCCCATTGAAATGTAAAATATAACTTAGATATCTTACAAAAAGAAAATATGATATATTTATATTATGATACAAGTTATTTGTTTAAAAAAATGATAAATTAAGTGTTTATATTTTATAAAACATAAAATTTTTAGTTGGAATTTCATTATAAATATATTTATTTCAATGATTAATTATTTTTATTAAATGAAATTCTAAATTATTATTATTTTATATTATAATAAATGATAACTATATGAAACCATATGAAAATTTTCAAATTGATAGAAAATTGATCATACTACATAAATTGGTATTTTTTGAAATTAATGAGGATTTTATTCTAAGATTAAATATTCATTATTAATATAATTATTTTCTTAAAATGAATTTATTTTGGAATCTATATGTCTGAAAACGAATAATGCTAATTTTAGGTATTTTTCAATATTTTTTTGAATTTTTGGGAATTTAAAAATACAATAGAATAAAAATATATAACAATATAATCCAATAATATGGATTTTTATTCATAGATAATGTAAGAACCTGCTAGATTGAATAAAAAGTAACTATTTATTGTATACGGTCCCTAGAGTATATTCTAATGGATTTATAGAGAAAATATAATAAAATAATGTCTATAATATTAAAAGACATCTCTCTCCTCCCCTTATAAATACCATCACAAGGAAACCCTCCTTATCATAACTATTATTCCTCATAAGTTTCCAAACATATTCACATAATTTTTATAAAAATAATTGAAATGGGCCATTTTACTATTTCAATAGAATTTGAATATAATAGTGGTAAATAAATTTTTAGAGAAAAAAAAATTCAATTATTATCTAATTTTAAAATAACAGTTCCAAATACAGAAAACAAATTTCAGATTCAATTTCATGAATCGATAATGATTTATATTAAACTTAGCTCACATAACACTTGAAAGACAATTTTTATTGAATTGTATTTTTAATCATAAAATTAATTTATTAATTACTTAATAATCAATAATATATGAAGTATAATTTATGTTATTGAAAATATTATTTAAAAATTTCATTAAAAAAATTATTTTTTATATATTAATTCAAAATACCCATAATTATATGAAATTGTTCATTGTAAAAAATAATATTTTATATTATATAATTACCAAAAAAATATAATATTTTTTTAATTTGATTATAAAAATTTATTTTTATCATTTCATTAAATTTAAAATATATCATTTAATTTTATAAATACAATATATGGAATGTTGACAGTAATAATCAGTGTAACATGATAATATTTTTATAAATAAATATCATATTTAAATAATATAAATCTATTTAATTATTATTTATGAATTATAGAAACATAATTTTTTTAGTAAAAATACCCAACTTGTGTATGCATATCGAATATAAGTATATCTAAAAAATTTAAACTCCCATATACCCCGTTTTGATGGGAATGTTACCCACATAACCTCTAATGAATACATTCCATTTATTCCTCCTATATCACACAACATGTTTCATTTCATTTTTTGTATCACAATATTCTTTCTCCTTTCATGATGTTATTTTTCATTATTTGTTTAGTTATGATAATGATGTTTCTCAGGGGATCTACTAGTTTTTTAGATATTTTTATTCTCTATTGATTATCCCATTTTAATTTATGTTCTTTTAAATAATGTCATAATCCTTGGTTCATAATATTCCATGATATGTAATATATTGTTTCATGAAAAAATATTTCATTGATTTTATATAAATGAGAAAGTGTTTTTTGATTGATTAATATATTTTTTGGATCATTTTATAATGATTTTTTATTATTTTGAAATAATAGAAAATCATCTAATTGAAATATATACATATAACTAAATGAATGATAATGGGTCTTAGAGAAGGAGTGTTACATTATTGGATTTATTAAATATTTGTAATATGGATTTCATGAAAAATTACATTCATCAATAAGAAAATTTATCATTTATATTTTGAGGTGGTAGCTAATTATTTATAGGATTTCCACCTCAATTGGGACACATGGGTTTATATAGGATGGGGATGTTAGTGACTAAGTTTATAATATCATTTGATTTTGGAAAGAGGATCAATATACCGATTTATTATTTTTATCTTCTACATAAATTAATTATTATTTATGATATATTACCTGTATCTAAACTTTGGATTTATCATCCCAACCCTCCTCAAGAGATCAGATTTGATGAAGCCATGTTTTATCCAGACACATCATTCAATGTGTGACTAGTTTTTCTTATGTCTTGATGGAATAAGTGTCTATGTGAGATAATGGTACCTCTGTTATGGATATAGAGGAATAAAAAATAATATCAAGGGTGAGATATGAGAGGAAAATTCTGATACGAGGGAACAATTGTAGGGTAATTGGGTTGAAAATGCAAGGAAACACATGGTGGGAAAACTCTGTTACATGTAGTTATATGGTCGGTAGGATGAAACACCTTATATCTATATGAGTTTTTATTTGAAAGAAATATTCTAAATGTAATGATTATTTTTTCTATGTATTGGAGGTCTTTGTGGTGTTTTAAGAGGCTAATTTAAGTAGTCTATTAAGATTAAGAGACTTAGTTATTGCTAAGAGAAGCTACTGAGTACCCAGTATAGTAGAGTTATTTACCCTAGAGTCCCCTCATGTTAGGGAAGTTTTATTGAGGTACAATGGGTGGTCTGTCAGGACCCATCCCTTGGGGCCTGCATCGTGACTACCCCTAGCTTGCCTTCCATAGGCTAGGGGCTGGCGACTAGCACCAAAGGCGTAATTACATAAAACTGGGAAGGCATTACCTTTATAAATCATAAACACACACAACCAAAGAAAAAGCGGAAGCAAACACTAAGTAAAAATTATATGAAAAGTATGATTAAAGTAAAGGGTCCTGAAATACAAGCCCAACAGTAAAGTACAAGGAAAGGAAAAATAGGTACAACTAAAATGTCAAATAGCTGTAAGGTGTCTAGCGGATCATGGATAGTCCACCACGGATATTACCTGAAGGGTATATACATGTAGCCTCCTTAGTGCTCCACATCCATCTGTGTCCTCTGGGTACCGACTCGTCGTGAGGTCCACCTCTGGGTACCGTCCAATCCTTGTATACTCCACCTCAGTCAGCGCTGTCCGTCTTCTGCAACCAACATAACATGGTGCAGGCATAGACCGTGTAGGTGTAAGCATAACGATTCTCAGTAGGGACCCCGAGACCCTCAAGGTCTCACAAAATACAACAAAGATAAACCAAAAATTATGATTTCAACGAATAAAAATTACTTAAGTATATTCCCATACATATACCTATGTTATCAAGTAACCCATCTCAATCATGAAGAAAACACAATGGTTATTGACTTATCTCAAACCAAGATTTTCATTATCGAAACCACGACTGTAGGATAAATCCTCCTCTGTCGAGTAAATTGGATAGGTCATGACTCCGAGGTGCTACCCACTAACCTTAAACTGCTGAGTTACTCCTCCTGTCAAGTACCGTGGGTCTACTACCAAACCGGGTGCTTCGTCCGCTGTGGGTCTGCCGCCAAATCGGGCGCTCCCCCTAATAGCCATCAGAGGTACTCCTCCCGTTGAGTACCGTGGGTCTACTGCAAAACCAGGTGATCTGTCCTCCATGGGTCTACCGCCAAACTGGGTGCTCCATCCACTAGGCTAGTCGAATCACTCTAAGTCAAATCGGTCAAGCAGTCGTCAGGTCTACAGCTACTAGGTCTCCGCACTTCGTATGCTTGTCTCTAGGAGGATATGTTCCACGAGCTACTGGTTGATACTCCAAGTGTCAAGAATTATCTGGTGGAAGTATATAAAAGGACCACCATGTCATAGAGGTCTCAACGCAACAGAAAACACGTCAATCAGATGTCCGGTCTGTGAGTTATTAGCATTTGAAAAATAAAATAACATTATTTAATTATTTTATTTATGGTTATTCCATTTTCAAAATTTATCATAGGAGGCCCACGCTGACTAAACTTAAGTCACGCCTAGGGTAAACCCATAATCCTGAGCGCAACCGTGCCCTAATATTTCTTAATCCGAGTAACCATTTAAGAGTAATTCTACTTTTTTAGGAAAACTGCTTACGCGCGTTAATTTAAGCTTAAGAAAACATCAACGGATCATTCCAGGCACTCCGGGCCTCAGAATCACACGCCGTCAAGAAACTACGGACTCGTAAAATTCCTATATATTTAAAAAAATTACATGGAAATTCTGGGTCTTTACATGTTCGGTTCCCCTATGGTGGGTACCCAGTTCTTGGACACTAGGTACCCTCTAGGTACTAGTATATTTTCATGAAAATCATTTAGTATAGAATTAATTAATTATTAATTCATAAAAAAGAGAAACTTGTGTTAGTTACCTGAATAATATAGTCACATATAACCTACTTATATATTCCTTATTATATATTCTCACATGAGTCAATCCCAGACATCCACTATTTAATTTTCAAATCATTCATTACAGATGGTTAGTACAACTATGTCCAGGACTCCTCTTCACTCTCGTCATTTCTATTTTTATTTTTCTATTTTTTAGGATTGATCCAAAATTCTATATTTTTGTCATATGATATCAGGTTTCATTCATTTAAATTTAAATAAATTATGTAAATTTGAATATAAATACCCTTTAAATCCACTATAGGATATCCCATTACTTCACAAGGGTATTTTGTTTTTGTGAACACGCCTTCTAAATTGCATGAAACTCTTCTTTGATTCATATTCATTAAAAATAAATTAATTTATTTCTTGAATCAATTTAGACTGATTGGAACCTATTATTCCATGGGTAGAATTTTATAGTTGTATGTTAAAATCATTTTCCACTAATAACCTACCTATATATGAAACTTATTTGGGAGTATTACCTTTAGACCTAGGAAAGGTTCCTATGAATGAGATTTGAAACAAGGAGAAATGTGTAATGTCATAGTGTGATATTTAGTGTTATTTTTATTGTTCATGGTTTATGTGGGTGGCCAGTTTTCATATGAATAATTTTTTGAGAAGTTCTATTTCATTTAGTGGATGACCAATTAATCAAGTTTGGTGATACATAATTAAACTATTTTATCTAAACTGGGATCTATCATTCACATGTATTTTCTTATAAGACAACGATTTATCATTCACTTGTACTATTTATATTCAAATATATTGAAAACATAAACTATTTAATGTGCGACATATTATTCTCTTTAATGGGTTGACTATGGATGCATTAGACACGTGATTGATTGATTAATGATATATTATTGAAAACCATATTCAAATTATATGGTACATCATACACCTATGTAATCTAGTTGTGTATCAACCACCTATGATTCCTAGTGATTTTTTCAATTGTTAACCATCTAATTATTGAATTAGTTGAGAATACACCACTTATGATTATGTATTACTAGATAATCATCCAATTGTTTGAGTAATCCTTATGGTGAAACGTACACCTGGGGACCTATTTTATAGGTATATCATCTTTTTATACCATGATAATGGTTCTTTATTATCCACTAGAAATTTGAAACTAGGGGTAAATTTCCTACATATTGGATTTTATATGTGGTGCATTATCAACCTACGGTTGAGGGATCAATAGTATATCATCAACTTATGGGCATTATACTGATGGAACAACATCCACCTTGGAACATCAAATGGTGTTATTTCATCAACATCAATAGTTGTGTTGGTGGTATATAATCGACATAGATATGATTTTATGGTGGTTCATATTCCACCAGATATGCAACATGGTGTAATATTTTCCAACAAAAAATATAAAATCTAATGTATCATTTACATGGGATTAATGGAACCTCATTAACCATTGATTCCTTATTCTCCATTTTTATGTCATTGGTAATATATTATTCACATTTCTAGATTTGGTTTGTGAAAACTCATTTACTAGGTGATGTTTTGTAGTGATAGAATTTTGAACATGATCTTTATATGAGGAGTGACATATTTTTAACCATGATGTGAGTGTTTAGTCCATAGATACATCAACCCATTCTAGTATTAAAACATGTAGTAATTATCACCCAAGTTTTAGTAGGATCACTGCACAAGGTGACATGATATTTTTTTCATTGAAAATAATAAATTTATATATATCAAACCTCCAACATTAAATACTATATTTTATAGCGACACAATTATTGGTGTCCCGATGAGTTGTTCGCACAACCATCATTGGAACCCTACTAACCGAGCATAAAATATATTCCATTACCTGAGTGATTAAAAGGGCCTTATATCAATGGATGGGTGAGCTGGTGGACACTATCAGTAATAAAGTGATATGTCTCTACCATGATTTAAGATTTATTATAGGTGTCTCTATTAAATTTTTTTTTTCTATTTTCTTGTTTTTATATAATTTTTCCTTGGGGGATATTGCTATGCATGTATGAAATATATTATATATATCGTTTCTCATTTTGATATATCATGTCATCTATATTATGGTTGGTTAGAATTTATCTGTGATGCATATTTTATTTCTATTTCTTAATGTGATATTTATTTTATGAAATTGATTTTTCTATATTTATTTCTTATCTACACCTAAGGGCATACTCCCCCCATGTGGTATACATTGAACCTTTCAAATAGTTTATATTATATAGATCATGGTAGGTGTTTTTGTGGTCCACCACATTATTTTTTAGTTATGATAGTTGTGAACTCAGTTTGGATTAGTTTAATCTATAGGGGAATGGAATTAATAAATATTATAATTATGTGATTTCTAGGACCAAAAAGCTTCAAAAACAATCTTCATTAGTTTTTTTGGATGATTTTATAATGACTATTACCCATATTTAATCCAAAATGGACCCTTTGTAATATCTCTACCAACTAGAGGGACTTTTCCAATACCCACTAGAAGGAAACAAGTGCTTTGAAAACACATATATATTCAATAAGAATCATTTTTACAATAAATAATAACAATGAAGTAATATATTTTGGCTCAAAATGTTCCATGATCCATCTATAAATCATATTCCCATGTAATAAATAAAATATCATATATAAAAAACTTTATAAAACATTATTTATAAAAAGATAAAAACTAATCCTTCATCGCACAATCCAAAATCACACACCTATATAATATACCTACTATCACCCCTAATATCCATCAACATTATACATATCCAAAAACACTATGTTTTCAAAAATATTACAATAAAAACATAAAAATAAAAAAATATGTAAATATTTTATTTACTATACAACCCACTTATCATTCATTAAAAACATAGGTCGTGAAAACAAATTTTTAGGAAAACATGGTTAAATGTGATCAAATTTATTTATTCTCAAATTCCCAAAGTCAATCAATGATTTATAATAATTGAAAATTAAGGGATAATATAGGAGTGAGAAAAAAATAATCAGTAGGACACTACCCACTAGGCCACATTCCAAGACATTAATTATAAGACCATCTCAGGAAACTTTTAATCTTATTTTGAAAACTTGTTTTCCATTTATATTTTATTAATATATGTATTCAATTGAATTCAATTTTCTTGTCCCACACTATTTCAAAAGAACTACCATAAAAAAAGTATATATCCATGATCAAATCCCGAAAATGAAAATAGTAGGAAAATCTATTTTAAAGGAAGAGACCAAAAAAGTGAAAGAGTAATATTCAATTAATTCCCAATATTTCAATCATTGGAGATAAAATTAATTAGGAAAAACATACAGTGATTCATGAATTATAGTTATGGAATAATGATCAGTTATAAGTAAATTGTTCAAAAAAAAAGATCAAGGTTACATTGAACCATTTTTGTCGGGTTTGTGTTTGTTGACAAAGCTTGTTTGTTTGTTGACAAAGAGGGTTTCCATGGTGAGTTATTGAGTTCCAGAGATATTGTTGAAAACGAATGTATGAAATGAATGATGATAATTGAATGGACAATCTAGATGTGGTAAAAAAAAAGAACAGATCTAATGTGGTGCCATTTTCAAGTGATTGCAAAATTTTTGGGCCTCAAGATTAGAAAATAGGAAAAAATGTTTTTGGAAAAGGATATTGTGCGCAAGATATAAGGTGGTTTGAAAAAATTCATGAAAGTAATGTTTTGGGATTATAATTTTGGAAATTTTCAAAGGCATAAAGTGCGCAATAGATTCCTAGTTGCACGAAAGATGAGGTTGTGCGAAAGAAACTTGCACACCTAATGCGACGTCATACAGGGTTTTTTGAGGTTGAAGAGAATATTGTATGACATAGTGAATCTTCCACGTAGGGTTTGGTGATTCCTATAAATAAGAGGTTACCCCCCTCACTCCATTGAGATCCACACTTAGAGATAATCCGATCTTCAGATTACATAAGTTTTTCATGTAAAGGGAGTTACACGATTACTTTTGAGTGTCGCGCAAGCTAAGAAATTTGAGTGTAATATTTGAGTTGCATGTAAGATTGATGTTCCGTGCAAGGGTTTTTTCAAGAAAAAAGTTTAATCTTGCGCACAAGGAATTAATGCTACGCGCAAGACACAATATGTTTTTACCAAATGATTTGAGGTTGCTCAGTAATACTACGGTAAAATTGCATTCATCAGTGGATGACTATGGAACGTCAACAAAGCATTTATATGCATTAGAGGTTGAATTCATTTGATATAATAAAGGAACGTCAATAAATTACATGTCATTCAAGGGAGAAGTGAGCTCTACAATTGTGTATAGTTGTAAACCAAGAGGGATAGTGAGTCTGCTTCGAACTTATAAAAAACCGTGCCCTTATAGTGGGTTTGGTACATCAGCACATCGCCAGTGTATGGTCCTCGGACGCAGCCCAGTGAGGGTGAACCAAGTAAAATTGTTGTGTCCTCTTCATGCTTTAATATTCATTCATACTCTGTAACGGGAAATATAGGGTGAAGATTGTTTTGTCTAACAACAAAACAAGATCAAAAGGGGTAGTTGTTTTTATTTTTCACACCCTGATTCACCCCCTCTCTCAGGGTATCTAGCCTAGCGGACTGAACCTAAATATTTCCTAACTAAAAATCTATTCAATGGGTATCTTACATGGGCACTAACATTGACACCTGTGTATGCTAATATAGAACTCCTGATAATAACTTTAGGTCGACCTCATTTAACATATCCCTCTTGAGGGGTTTTTCAAACTAGTCGATCCCTAAAACTACCCCAAGAGGTTATAACTAAAGAGTTCATTGTCTAGGAGTCTCAAAATCCCATATTTCTCCCCATGATAGACTATATGTACTAGGGTTTCACACTAATACGTGACACTACATAATGACCTAGCATGCCTGTAGACTATATATATTCGTTGGTGTGAGTGAATATACAAGGAACAATGAAGAAAGAAAATAATTATATGATCCATCCCTCACATTTCCCACCCTCATAATGAAATATATCCTACCATATAATGTTCAATAATATGGAATACAATGAAATGAGAAAAAAATGGGAGTCACAAGAAATTGTGAAACAATTTAAATGTTCCAACAAAGACATTCAATAATAATACAAACATGGAATCACCCATCTATTAATTACTTTTAGTCCTATATAATTAAATAAATTTAAACATAATAATATTATACACCCCCTTTGTAAATTAATTTAGAAGGCATATTGATTTCATAAAGACACATTAAATGTGTCAAACACCATCATTATATCTCTACCATTACCAAATGTGGTTAATTTATTTTTGGACCAATGTATTTGTTGTTTCAAATGATAAAATGATTTAAAAACATTGAGAGAAAATTTGAAAAATTGGAAATGTTTTTATAATTCTCAAAGGAATATTTTAAATTCCCTTTAGGTATTTTAATGAAACATTATTGCATAAAATTACATTACACCATATTTTTTTTGTTTTAAATTATAAAAACCCATCCCCCATATTCAAATGATAAAAAATTCAAATAAATATGTATAATTTATCTATATGAAATCAAAACATGAATATCATGAACCTATTAATAATTGATTCCTAAATTAAAGTGTTTTAAAACTCAGAAACCAATTAGTAATTGAATTTGGGTGAAAAAAGAGGCATTCCCATTGATAGATAATGTTCTAATAAGAAATAAAATAATCATGTAAACCATAAAATAAAAAAAACCCTCATAAATAAAGGAAATATAAAACCCTAAGTGTTCGTTTGAACAAAATAGTGGAATGATGAGGGAAACATTGATTGGAAATGGAATGTATAAGTAAGATGAATATTTACCATTGATATATAAACATTAATCACTAGGAAATAATTCAAGAATTAAGTGAAAATGAGGGGGATCGATAGTGGGATATTCATGTTATTGGTAGATGTGGCTGTGTTGTTGTATAGGGGAGGGGGCTCAGCCTGGATTTTGTGGTCAAGAGTGGGGGCCATGAAGGAGTTGGTTCCCATCCATTGGTGTGTTAGGAAAATGTGGAAGGATGTTTCACATAGAAGGAGTTAAGAGTGAAAATATTTGTACGTTTAGATAAATAAGCGGATGGGATATTGGAAAGAAAAAATGAAATTAAATAAAAGAAAATAAATTAAATTAAAACAAATTATATTTTAAAGCTGGGAATCCCAGATGCTTTAATCATAAATCAATATAAATTGTGTGGTGATCATGTATCCCACACTTACTCATTAAAAGGTCCCTTCCATGGTTACTCATAGGAGTTCACACATGATCACAAAGATCATTAAAACCCTTCATAACTACAGTACACTATGATATAACAATATGAATTTTTAACACATGGTTTTCCAAACCATTGTTGCTATCCCTAAAAAAATATAAAAAATATAGAAAATAAAAAATTTCAAAAAGAAAATAATTTTCCTTTATAAAAAAATCACATATGATTTGGGGTGTCAAAATCTCCCCAGCATAATAATTTCATCACAAAAGATTTTTTTTAAGGATGGTAGAAAAAATTTATTAAAAAATAAAATACATTAAAAAAGAAGTATAAGTTTCCAGAAATTGTATTGATTACTAAATGGAATTAGACACCCAATTAAACTACTCCTTACGATTAATGAATATATCCCAAAAAAACATTCAAATTCTCAATGTAGAACTCAGAAACATAATAACAAAAGAGTTGAGGTTTCAATAACATATAGACCAATTACGGTCTCCCAAAAATTTAGACTTCATCAGAAATGGTGGGCCAAAATCAAATGAACTCTATTAAAGAAACTAGTAATAATGACAGTAGGTCCAAAAAACTTCTATAATCCAATACCTAAAATGAACTAATCTATCCATTTGAGATAAATGGCGGAAAATAAAAAATAAACACCCATAATTCATATTAATAAAGTATTTTAAGAAAAAAACTATCCTAGGGAATGTATGAGATTTACACAGGGGTCCCCATTCTTGTTGTGTAAACAATGACATAAAAATATAATGCCTTCTCATGGGAAACCCTAAAATGAAATTCAGCACTTTGAGTTCCCATCAACATAAAAAAACTTCTATCATAGTAACATAATAAATCAACATCTTGTTTCCAATGATCAACCCATCAAAAAATCATCTAAAAGAATCATATCCAAACTTTACACAAAAAAGGATCATGAACAAGGAATAATTTCCACATCATTGTCCACATCCTACATAGAGAATGAAAATAACTAACTTCTCAAAAAAAAAACTATCATATAAAGGCCCCATGTTATAAAGACCATCTAAGGTAAAAATTTGATCAAATTTGATCAAATTATCTCTTTAATACATAATCTATCAAAAAAAGAACCCAAAAATAAAGGATCATCCCAGTAACAGATTCATTCAATCTATAAACACTCATCTAGGTTTTTCTAACGTACATATGAGAAATCTAGAACATAGGAAAAAAAGAGGACAAGACTACTGAATCATCGAAATGGATTCAATGGGAATGATATAATCTAGATTTACCATAAGATACTGAGTTCGGTTAGGGAAACCTAATAGAGAAAATTTATCTATATGAAAAAGAGGATAACCTTGAGGATCATTCCATAAAATAAGGATTTTTTCTTTTCACATGACTTTTAAAAGGGGATGAATTCAAATAAATTGGCTATGACTCAATGAGTTCATATACCACAAATAAATAAAAACGTACAATTGAAATAATATAAAAATATAGAACAAAAATTAAACAAAACACATCATATTAATAATAAATTTTAAACAATCATTTTACCTTAATATTCGTTAAAAAATATTCAAATCCATTTTTACAATGAAAAAACCCAATATCAATGATTCATTTAAAATAGATCCTTTCTTAAAAATTCCATTTTATATTAATAATGTCTAGAACCCAACATCAATTTCTATAACATTTTTTTCCAAATTCATAATTAAATAAACAATTTCATAAAACATATTTTATAAGATAAGAATACTATTATTCAATGGATTATCCAAAACTATTTTGAAACCCGATGTTTTATAAAATATATTAAAAATATTTTCAATGAAAATAATTTACTAAATCACCATGTCATTTGAAAAAATTATCAAAACATACAAACATATATTATAATTGAAAAATAAAAACCACATGTCAATACATTACGTGACTCCCATTAGATCACCCCCATAGCTGGGTTTCAATCAAAGTCTATCAAATTATAAAAAAATGCAATGTAAACCAATAGTTCACTACACCTGACAATTTGATGTACATTATAAAAAATAATTTTTTAGACATATCATGATAATTCATGTGTTTGTTTCCTAGTTTTTCATGTTGTACAAGCCAACCAAACACTATGACCCATCCCCCCTTTCCGAACCTTAATCCATTGGGAACTCCATAAATAAACATAATCAGTATAATTAGAATAAATAAACTATTAGTAATAATCAAATAGGTCTCTGAGTATAAAACTGAAATTCATCATCCTATGCTAACTACGATTCCTAATAAATGATTACCCATAACACATTTCCCATGTGCAAATCTCGAATTTTGAAAACAAATTATTTATAAACATTACCTTGAAACCCTAAATAAAAAAATCACTACTCATGATCCTAGACTCACACTATATTACCACCATTTGATACAATTTTAAATTACTCAACCACAACACCTATACAAATCATCAAAAATTCTAGTTCACCACTAAAACTAGGGTCATTCTAGGTCCCCATGGGCTGGCCAAAATTGCAAGTGTATTAGATATATGTACAATGAGAATTATTTCCCCAATAAATCAGGATTAAGAAATATCAGAATTATACCAATAATTCAGAATGACCCATCCATTGGTAATTCATACATGTGATAAATAAAAAATATTATTAAATTTAAACAAAAGAAATGATTTGATATAAACAGATATAAACTAATACATCTGCTCACCCCTAAACTCCCTCTCCTAGGAATCATGTTTCCACTAACCCCTATGATCCATCAACATTCTATAGTTCAAGAATGACCTATTCTGTACATAAATTATGAATTATACCAGTATCCATTAGATAAAAAATTAAATAACTCATTTTAAGGACCACATAGTAGATATTCTATAAAAAAATGTTAGAAAAAATTATAGAATTGAAACACAAGGCATTATGTGATAAAAAACATACATAAATCTTCCAAGTCAATTAATTGGTCATGTGATATTGAGAAATCATCCTAGACTTGAATGTATAATGATAATATTTTTATTATAAAACAAAATTCAGTAGGCCACCACACACCTTTCCTTATTAAAAACATTAAGTATTAAACTATCCGATGATAGATAAAATATATATTTTAAAATATTATTTAGATATAAATTTTATTAAATGAAAGTTCTCACTTGAAATCTATTTTATCAGGACAAACATTTTATAAAAACATTTATTTTGAAACCAGATAGAAATTACATGATAATTTTACTTATCATAATATAGTTCTAAAACCATTTTTCAGAAATAGAATGGAAAATGGAATGTGGTGTTTTAAAAAGATGCCCCTATAAGTCAATGAAAGGTGATAAATGAAAGTGTAGCAATGTAATGGTTCCCCAACATGCACTGATTCAAGAAAATAATCATGTACATGTAAATATACCTAACTTAAATTACCAATCAAGAGGTAAGGGTCATGGGTTCTAACCAAGGAACTTATAGATGTTAATCTATAACTGTAGATAATAGAAGTTAGTCAAAGTCATAGAAAAAAGTCATGGAAGTCCCTTTAAACTATTCTAGCTTAAACACCAAACCATACAGGAACAGTATAATGAGAAGGATTTTGGTATAAAAACAATATAATGGATCCTCCCTAATCCATACTAGTTAAACATTGGGTTGAAACTCTTCTAGGAATCTACTTCGTGACATAGGATTTCCATGACCAATAAAAATGTATTAATGTGATAAAACATAAAAGGAATGTTGAAGTAATCAAATATTAATATGATCCCACACTAACATTTGACATCATAACATAGAAATATGATATATAACACTATACATCCATCCCAATAATAAAAAACAAACATTAACAGGATAAAAAAATAAATCTATATCAATATGAAAGCATAAGAAATTGAGAAACAATTAAAAATTCCCAACTGTGTATTTTTACAATGAACAATACTTAGTAGGCTAAATCACTTTTATTTTTTAAAATCCATTGAATGAAAATATTTTCTAATCAAATCAACTTTAAAACCCCATTTTATTATTAATATTAGAGGCACCACAATTTCATAAAGTCTCATTCAATGTTTTAATCATTGTAAAATAATCTCAAACATGAACACAATGGGTTAATTTTTTTTAAGACGATCCATTTATTTAAAATAAACCCTGAACTAATTTATACATACTTAGTATTTCATGTTTTACTTAAAATATCTAGTAAAAAATGAGATCATAATTTATGAAACCCAAAAAATTATAATTCTAAAACAAAAATTATATTACCCTTCCATACAGTTTCATAAAAAATAGTTGATTAATTTTAAATAAAATAGATTTTTTCTGATGACTGAAATCTAAAAATGAAATTTTCTATTTTCAAACCATTATAAAATTTAATAAACACATATAATTTTACCGTAGAAAAATTGAATTTCATGATGTAATATATTAGTAATTCATAAATTAAATCAAACATAGGTGGACCAAAATGAATCCCCAGAAATAGATATGACTAAAAAAATAATGAAAATCATCCTTTAATAATTAATGTAAAAAAATTAAGCCAAGATAAAACCCTAAGTATTCGACTAATCCGAATCATGACTATTGGAGAGAAAAAATCAAGAGGAAATTTAAGGGAGAGGTAATTGAAACCATTACCAAATATATTTAACAATGAATAAGATAAAATGAGTGTTATAATCATAAGAGAATAGGAAGCATGTGAGAGAGAGGTGCACCAAGTAGGGGGATTCATCTTGGGGTTTACACATGCGATGATTCTAGGCATGGGTCATGGGATTGATAAAGGGACTCTTAGGGGAGGAGGCCACTATCCAAAGGGAGAACACATGATGGGGAAAGGTGGTTGTTCATGATAGGGTTCACAGGGAGAGGGGTAGCATGATGGATGGAAGTACAGGATATGAATAAGGAAAGAAAAATGAAAAAATAAATGGAATAAAATACTATAAGATAATATATATATATATATATATATATATAATATTTTGGAAACATTTATGGTTTACCTTAACTTCATTCCAAACCATTCAACAAGAATATCCCAAGAAAAGGAAACACACTCATTTACTACTATGATTCAGCATGGTCTAGTATTATTTATGGTAACCATGCCAAAAACAAATAAAAAAGAGAGTACCTAAAATCATGTTTCTCTCATATTTATCCAAGCCATGTTGGAAAACCATGTTCCCCTTTGTTCTATTTATAATCTCAAAAAATTATAACAATAAATTAGATAAACTAAATAAAACATTGATGTCATGGGGTGTCAAAGCTTTCCAACCTTTCCCTCTATAATATAATTTTAATACCCCATTTTCTTAGATTTATTCCTTAATTTTTACAATTCAGGACACAATTTACATTATTTTTTTAGATAAAACTCACACATTGTTCATTTGTGTCATTCCCCATGGGTGGCCTTATCTGCTATAATGCATGAGTTATTATATATTTGAAAAAACAACAGTACATTTATATGGAAATATATTTTCTTAGTGAGAAAAACCCATATTTTAATATTTATTTCTCCTTTAAATAAATAATTTTTGTAATATATTGGTTTAAATGAATTTAAAAAACGATCCATGAAAACATTAATTATTATAAAATTATACGAAGTAAATATAATTATTAAAATATAGATAATATATTTGAGAGTACAATTAAAGATAAAAAAATTATGATATATATATATATATGAATAAAATTAATGATAAATTTTTACACTAGATTACTAATTATATCTAAATAGAATAGATATAAAAAATATATCATTTTATTCCTATAAACATATTTCATCTAAAATTGGATTTTTATGTGCTAAGAATTATTATTTAAAGAAACTAATTATAGTTTGATTAAATTATGATTAAATATAATTTTTATATTATTAATATATTTACAAAAAATCTAAATATTAAAATATATGAAAAATTAATAAGAACAATTAAAATTTAAAAGTTTGGTTCCCAAAAAAATTAATAATATTATTTTTGAATAATTTTATAAAAAAATATTTCCACCATTATAATTTTAGTTTTAAATATTTAACATCATGTATTGATGCTGTAGGATCGAAATAATGTTGTAGATGCTCAGTATACAAGAGGGGGGGGGGGTGAATTGTATACTTTTAAAAATTCCTTTGGAACCTTTAAAGTTGGTTACAGATAACTAAGATTAACAAAGTTAACCTAAGAAAATTCACAACACCTCTAACACTAATTAAAAACTTGGAATAAGGAATGAAGTTATAAACTTTGAGTCCTTTATACTTTCTTAAAGCTGGAAAGAGATTCCAAAAGTATGTTCCAGAAATATGGTTCCGGAAATTGAAACTTAACTAAAGATTACAATATGAGATTCTACCTTAAACCATATAGAATCTAAATGAATCAGAGTACAAGTAGGGAAGTATAAGAAAGTTATACTTTCCTTACAATACAAAATGCAACGGAAATAAACAATTAGTAAAACTACAAGTAACAAGATATAAGTCTTTTAACCCAAAGAGAAGGGTATCCAACAATCTTGGATAAAGGTCTCTTGATTTATACTTTCAAGCAAGTCTGTCTTACCCACACCAGGGTAAGCCCTCAATGCGAAGATCGGAATCTCTGTCTTGCTATCCTCGCAAGCCCTCAACTTCAAGTTAGTTGGCAACCTCTTTCTTCCTCAGCAAGGAAGCCCTTGAACTTCAAGGTAGTCGACACCTCTGTCTTCCTATCCCCAGAAGTCCTCGAATGTAATCACCAACATTTGGAGTCGCACAAAGCAAAAACTGAACGAGCGGTTCAGTACGCACAAGGCATGAAAATCTTTCTCTCTCTAGAAATCACCTTAGCAGCGTGTGGTCTCTAGATCGATCAACTTCTCTATATGTGAGCTCTTTAAAATGAGCTCCTATTTATAAGCAAGGTCGGCCTCCTTTCCAACGGTCATATTTTCCTTAAAAGTCGGAGGGACCTGTACACGTGTAACTTAACCAACGGTTAGTTTATAACAGAATAGACGACATCGTTTTAAGTTTAACACAGAAGTTCGGAGTGAAGGTTCAGAGTGTAAACATCATGTCAAAGAGTAGAAAAATTATAAAAGTGTAAGTAAAATGAAAGTTCAGAGTCTGACAAAAAAAATCCGGAGTCTAAATAAATTCAGAGTGTATAAAGCAAAGATGATCAGATTCTGTTTAATAGGTGAATTTGGAATGAGAATTCAGAATGAGAATTCGTCAACAGAATTCGTAATGAGAATTCGTCATCAGAGTTCGTAATGAGAATTCGTCATCAGAATTCATAATGAGAATTCGTCATCAGAATTCGTAATGAGAATTTGTCATCAGAATTTGTAATGAGAATTCGTATCCAGAATTCGGAGTATAACTTTATTACAGTTCTCATCCAGAATTCAGAACCTAAAACAGAATGCTTCATATCAAAGTTTCAAACGATTCCGAGAATATAGAAATGAATCCAAATATTATACTTAAGAAATATATGGATGAAAATATGATAAGGATAATTTTTCTTACAAAAGTGATCTTCCTTATAAAAGAGACTTTCCTTATAAAATCAATTTTCCTTATAAAAGCGATTTTCCTTATAAAAACGATTTTCCTTATAAAAGCGATTTTCCTTAAAAAAGAGATTTTCCTTAAAGAAAGGTGTTTGTGATTTTCAAAACAAGAAGGAATGGAAAAGTCATAAGGAAAACCTTATTGACTCAACAATCTCCCCCTTTTTGGAAAGCACAAACATCCCTATGAAAAAGAAAGTATAAGATGAAAGAAAACATTAAGGATTATCTCCCTTTGCTTATGGATGTTGATGAATTTGACTAACTCTCCCTTAGGCTTTGAAACTCTAAGGATCATATTCCAGATTTCTGGAATGATATTTCATTAAGAATAAGAAAGTCTTCTTTAATACCCCCCCCTTAGACAAACTCTATTAGAGTTTGTTTTCTTTCTCACCCTTTGTTAAGATTCTTTTTCCCCCTTTATTAGGGTTCTTTTCCTTCTCCCCCTTTGTGATTTTCAAAAAGAATTCAAAGGAATGGAAAATATAACAAAGTACCTGAAAAATTAGTAGCAACAACAAAAGAAACGAGCAAGCACAATTTTCATTAAGTTTGAAAGCTCAACAACAAAGAAGATTAGATAAAACAAAAGACCGGATCTGTCTATTTTGGATCTTTTTTCCTTTGCCATGAGACCCTTAAGAATATTCTTTATCTTCTTAAAGTCTTTATGGTCTTCCTCGGCTTGCTTCTCTAACACAAAAATTCTTGCATTTTGAGCTTCAATCTTTTCTTCCTGGGCTTGAATCTTTTCTTCCTGAGCCTGAAGCTTTTCTTCCTGATCCTTCAAGATTTGTTCTTGCTTTAACAACTTTTCTTCAAACTCAATCCGATGATCCCTTTCATACTTCCAGTTTTGGGAAACAGAATTGAGCTTCCCATTCAGATCTCTAACTTCTTGAATCTAGAAATTCTTTTCATCTGTCAACTTTTCTTCAAAGGATGAAGTAAGTTCATTTATCTTCCTGTCTTCTGTATCAAAGGCATCCTTCACATTATTTTGGAATTCATCAAAGATCCTCATCTCTTCTACAGTATTCCTCGACCAACTAGTCATCCTATTGCAAGATCTTTTGTGGGATTCATAGCCGACAAAGAAAGTTTTGAACTGAGCCTCTATCTCAACACATTTTTACATAACCATGGATACAAAGTCTGTTTTCTGATTCAAAGCATGTTGGAGCATCTGGCATCTTGAATCAATACTTGAGAATTTCTGAATAGTACCTACCAACTTCTTTAATGAATGAACAACAAAGTCATGCCCCAAAGAAGATGAATCCGAATCCGAGACTTTGATTGGAGAGTTTTCTTATTCAAAATGATCACCCTTATTCTTAGAAGAATCAAAAACTTCCCTTATCTTTACAACCACTGAGCTCGGGGTATCAACAACAAGTTGATTTCCCATGTCCTTTTTCAGAATGGATTGCTGTTCTGGAGTCTTCTGTTCACTATCAGAAACTTGAACAACATTGTCTTCATCATCAACAACTTTTTGAGTGCCATCCTTTATGTTCTCCATTTGAGAAACATCATGTAGAATTTGTTCTTCCTCTGCATGATAGGATACTTCTTGTTATCCTTCCTCCTCATCCTTCCCTGGAGTGACTAACTTTGATGATTCAGATTATGAAGTTCGGAGCGACAAATGTTCCGAAGGTGTCCCTTAATAATCATCTACTTGCTTCAAAACATCTCTGGTGTCACCACTACCTTCAGCAACTGCTTCTTCTTCTTCGACTTGCTCAATCTGCTCTACTTCCTCAACATGCTTAGCAACTGCCTCTTCCGGGACGACAAAGTTTCTTCCTGGAGTCACAGGTAGAGATTCCAAATAAAAAGATCTCAGAATGGGAATGTTAGTTGAAACCATCTCATTAAACTTCAACAAAGTCTGAGCTACCTCAGCTTTAGACATCTTCTTCTTAAGCTTATTTTCTTTCACTTGTTTTTCTAGCTCATCCGTAGTTTTTTCCTTCAAGGAATTAGCCTCCGTAGGATCCAAGCCAAACTGAGGCTCCCCTTGCACTCTCTTCTCTTTGATTTCCCTCCATTTAGCAACTACTTCATTTGGGTAAGCTTTCTTCTTCTTCAGTTTTGGAGGTGCAGAAAGAACTTCCTTAGATTTGGGATTCTCTGCTTCAACTTCAACTTCTTTCAAATTTCTCTTCCTCACTGGCTTAGAGGATTCAGGTTTAGCAACTTTCGGAACCGTTTCATCTTGAGTATGTAAATCAATAAACTGACCAGTCTTCTTGTCAAAGGATACATCCATCCTTTTGAGAGTACCATAAATCACCAACATAATCTTGAAAACTCTTGGCTTAGACTTGCAAGCCTCCTTGAAAGACTCAAGGAACCAAACTATCAACTTTGAGAGGATTTATGGATACATTATGATCTGAGCTCTCAGATTCCCTTTCTTAAAATTCTCAAGAGTAATAAGAATGTGTTTCATCAGGTTAAACTTCCTTAGATTTATCAGAAAATCTAGAATATAAATCTAACTCTTCTTCAGACTATCTTTTTCACCCTTTCTTGGTACGATAAGGCCTTGTACCCATAATTCTAGAATCCGGAAATTCATAGACAGAGAAGAAATCTTCGGAGCCTTGTCATCTGTCAGTCCGAGAGTCTCTAATGCCTTTTCCTTGTCGAAGATTCCCTTTGAATCTGGCAAAACATGAGAAATTAACTTGGCTTCTCCTTCATTGTTCAGCCCTACCAAGCTGGATGCCTTGGCATAAGAAAGTTTATAAGTCTTTCCATAAGAATTAAATGACAACTTCTCCCTACCATCTTCTTTAAGGAAGGAAACTGTCTCATAGAACTCTACAAGAAAATCCGAAGAAACTTCATCTTGATTCCCAGGCTTAGACAAAGCAACATCTTCCCATCCGTTAAGCTTTATGTTCTTGGATATAAGAGAATCATACTTGTTGAAGAAATCAGGATGAACCAACCTTTCTCTATATACTAACCACTTCGAAATCATCTTAGAGGAATACATGTCTTGAGAAGCTACTTCCACATACATTCGGATCTGAAGACCTCTGAGAAGTTCGGAACGGAGAAAGCTGAAGGTCAGAATGACTTTAAAACAGAGAGACAGAGCTTCAGGACGCTGGAGCTTGAAAACCGATGTGGGACAACCATTTGGGGTCCCCTTTATATAGGAAACGAGAAGCCAGTTCAACTTCCTTAGTTGATCGAACGGTTGTGATAAGATGATATCAGATCTAACGGTTGAAAACCAATTCTCAAGAAAACTTGAATCCGATCGTTTGAGGTTTTTATTAAAACAAAGATTTAAGAAAACTATAATCTGAAAACAAAATATAAGAAAATGTCAACAAGTAAAGTATGTCTAAAAAAACTTGAGTAAGTAAATCATACCTTTCGGATTGGCTTTGAAGGATTATTTGTAATGGGTAAAAAAATACGAAAAATATTTATTTCGAAAAGACATAGTTCGCAGAAATCACTACGAAAAACTCAACAAAGAAAACGAAAAAAAAACATTACAAGATTTTCAGCATGAATATTTCATTACAAAAGTTTAAAAATGAAAAACTCATTATGAAAGTCTTGGTAAGAAAATATCATTATGGAAATACCAGTATGAAATTTTCAATTCTGGAAGTTTTCAATATGAAAATTTCCATTCCAGAATTTTTCTATACGAAAATATCCATTCTGAAAATTTCAGTTCTGGAAATTTCCATTCCGGAATTTTAGTTCTGAAAAGTTTGAAAACAAACTTTGAAAAACTTAGTTACACTAACAATCAAATGTACTCCCCCTGTGAAAAGGAGTTTATTACTGTAAGGAGACTTATTCAACAGAAAGTTAATTAAGAAAGATTACCTTACGATTATCATTCCTAAATTCTGTTTAATGTATTCAAATCTATCAAAAGGAAAAGATTTTGTGAAAATATCAGCAAGTTGATCTTGCGTTCTGATAAACTGAAGAATGATATCTCCTTTTTGTGTGTAATCCCTAAGAAAGTGATGCCTAATATCTATTTTCTTTTTACGAGAGTGATGTGCAGGGTTCTTACTAAGGGCAATGGCACTTGTGTTATCACACAAAATTTGAGTTTTAGTAAAACTCAAGCCATAGTCTGTGAGTGTGTGTTGCATCCACAACACTTGAGCACAACAACTTCCAGCTGCTACATATTCGGCTTCAACAGTGGAGAGTGCGACAGAATGTTGTTTCTTGCAGGACCAAGAAACTAATGAATCTCTTAAGAAATGAAAAGTTCCGGATGTACTCTTTCTATCCATTCTACATCCACCAAAGTCAGCATCAGAAAAGATTTTTAGAACAAAATAATTTCCAGAAGTATAAAATAATCCTACATCCATGGTTCCCTTAAGGTAGCGAAAAATTCTTTTTACTACCTTTAAGTGAGATTCCTTAGGATTGGATTGGTATCTTGCACATAAGCATACTGAGAACATTAAGTCTGATCGAATAGATATTAAGTAAAGTAAACTTCCTATCATACCTCTAAAAGATGTTTGATCTACTGGTTTCCCAGCTTCATCAAGATCTAAAGAGTTTGAGGTAACAATAGGAGTACTTATACTCTTAGTGTTGTCATAACCATAATTTTTAAGAAGATATTTAATATACTTATGTTGAGATATGTAGGTTCCTTCTGGTTTTTCAGAAATTTGAAAACCAAGGAAAAAAGTTAACTCACCCATCATACTCATTTCAAACTCAGATTTCATTAGACTTACAAAAGAGTCGGTTAAAGATTGCTGAGTTGAACCAAATATGATGTCATCAACATAAATTTGAACAATCAAAACATTTTTCTTATCTTTCTTTATAAAAAGGGTTGGATCCGCATTTCCCTTAACATAGTTATTTTGAAGCAAAAATCCAGTGAGTCTATCATACCATGCTCGCGAGGCTTGTTTAAGACCATACAGAGCTTTAGTAAGTATAAAAACATGACCAGGATGTTTTGTATCTTCAAATCCAGGAGGTTGTTCAACAAAAACTTCCTCTTGGACATAACCGTTAAGAAAAGCACATTTCACATCCATATGAAAAAGTTTAAAATTAAATAATGCTGCAAAGGCAAGTAGAATACGGATAGATTCAAGTCTAGCTACTGGAGCATAGGTTTCTTCATAGTCCATTCCCTCTTGCTGATTATAGCCTTTAGCAACAAGTCTATCTTTATTTCTTACTATGACTCCATTTTCATTACATTTGTTTCTGAAGACCCACTTTACTCCAATAACAGAAGTTTCCTTAGGTCTTTCAACCAAGGTCCAGACATTATTCCTTTCGAATTCATTTAGTTCATCTTGCATGGCTTTGATCCAATCATCATCACCTAAAGCTTCATCAGTGCTTTTAGGTTCTAATTGGGAAAGAAATGCTAGATGTTCTACTTCATTCCTTAAGGAACTTCTAGTCCATACAGGTTGATTTACATCACCAATGATACTATCACTGGGATGATTCTTAAGAAACCCATGATTTGGGTTTTGAAAATCCTGTTCATCAACATAGGGTAGAAAGTATTCTAGGGTAAATGTTTCAGAAGTATCTTCTTGAACATTATCCTTATCAGAAGGTTCTTCTATCAATGGTTGACAATCAGTTTTTGAAAACACATCCGAGGATGTAGGCTGGGATGGTTTAAAAACAAAAGGATCAGACTCATCAAATTTTACATGTACTGTTTCTTAAACAGTACAAGTATTTTTATTAAAAACTCTATAAGCCTTAGAAGTTGTGGAATAACCTAAGAAAATTCCTTCATCAGATTTTGGTGCGAATTTATGTAGGTTATCTTTAGTATTCAAAATGAATACTTTGAAACCAAAAACCTTGAAGTAGGATATTCTTGGTTTTCTACCATTCCATAACTCACAAGGAGTTTTATTAAGAAAAGGTCTAATTAAAACTCGATTTATAGTATAGCAAGCAGTACTTACAGCTTCAGCCCAGAAATGTCTAGCTATAGAATATTCACTCAACATGGTTCTAGTTATCTCTTGAAGAATTCTATTTCTTCTCTCAACTACACCATTTTGTTGAGGAGTTCTAGGTGCTGAAAATTGTGAGTAATACCTTTTCTACTACAAAAAGTTTCAAAATCAGAATTTTGAAATTCTCCTCCATGATCACTATGAATAATTTTCAATGGAAGGTTTTTCTCATTTTTAACTTGAGATCTAAAACTTTTGAAATAAGAAAAAACTTCATACTTCTTGGCTAGAAAATAAACCCAAGTAAATCTAGTGTAATCATCAACTAGAACAAACACATAGTATTTGCCTCCAATACTTCCAGTTTGTGTTGGACCAAAACGATCCATGTGAACTAACTGCAATGCATCAGTTTTTGAGACTTCACTGACCGATTTAAAACTAGATTTATGTTGCTTTCCATATTGACAAGGATCACAAACTTTAGAAGAATCAAATCTATGATCTGGTAGATCCTTAACTAGTTTCTTCTTAGTGAGTTTACATAGGTTTCTAAGGTTAGAGTGACCTAGTCTTCTATTACATAACTAGGAATGATCTTCCATTGCACTTAGGCAAGGTAAATCTTGGCTCTTGAGGTCTTCTAAATTTAAGGTGTAAACATTCTCATGCCTATTGGCTGAGAGAATAAATTCTTCCTTGGAATTATGAACTAAGCACTTATCATTACTAAAATTCACAAGGTAACCTTCATCACATAACTGACTTATGCTAATGAGGTTGTGCTTAACACCCTTAACAAAGAGAACATTTGAAATCAAAGTTTTTCCTAAAAGAACAATATTACCAATACTAACAATCTCTCCATTAACATTGTCTCTGAAAGTTACCTTTCCTCCTTTCGTTTTGATAATCTTTTCAAAATAGGTTTTGTTACCAGTCATGTGCCGGGAACATCCACTATCCATGTACCATGTATTGTTACTGGTACTCTCTTTATTTTACTGAAATCAAGAATAAAATTAGAATCTCAGAATCCAAACTTGTTTGGATTCGAGATATCCAGATAACAAAATTTTAGGTACCCACATCTTCTTAGAGAAATAAGCTTTGTGAAATCCTAGATATTGGGTTTTGTTTAAGTAACAATTCTTTGCCCAGTGGCCAACACATTGACACTTAGTACAAAATGGGGCACTTTGCGGAACAAAATAATTGTTACTAAAAATTGGTTTTGCATGGGTATAACCAAAACCATATTTATTTCTTAAAGGTCGTATTTGGGAATACATTTTATCAAAATTTTCCTTACCATGGGTAAAGTTTGATAAACACTTCTTTAAGGATAAATTTTCGGACTTGAGTTTTATAACCATGTTTTTATCCTCAAAATCATTAGTTTTAGAACTAGATCTAGGCTCAAAAACATTTTTCTTAGAAATTACTTTTTCTAACTCTTTAGAAAGTTTGTTCTTCTAAGAACTTACATCCTCAAGATTTTTTGAAATACTTTCAAAATCAGTATTTTTCCTATCAAGATCTTTAGAAAGATCTGATATCTCTTTTGTAAGAATAGAATTCCTATATTTTTCCTTATCAAGTTTCTTATTGAGTTTAGAATTCCCAATCTTAAGAAGTTCAACAAACCTAGAGACTTCTTCATAAGTAGGTAAAGTATTTTCTTCATCAGAAGAGTTATAATACTTACTATCATTAGAATTTAAAGAAACATTGGTCAATGATTTAGAATTTCGTACCTTAGCCATAAAACAATGATTATCAATAGGTAATCTGGCTATAAGACCAAGATTCTTCTGTCCTGAAGATTCGTAATCAGAAAATTCATCTGAAGAATCACCACCACTGGCACTCCAGGTGTCACTAGCTTTCAAAACTTTCTTAGCTTTGGCTTTATAATACTTCATTCTGTTCCTGTCTAAATGCCTTTCTTTCCTTTATTTCTTTTTAGCAAAGGGCAATCTGGTCTAATATTTCCAGCTCTTTTGCATTCATAACATGTAACTTCTCCATCATTCTTATCTTTCCTTTCCGTTTTCTTATACTTGGATTGGAAATTTCTCTGACCAGCTATCTTGTTCATCCTTCAAGCAAGATTTTCTAACTCATTTTCTGAGATTTCACTTTCAGTAGAATCTGATTGAACAACTATCTTCTTAGACTTTGATCTGGTTACTCTCTTAGGAGTCTTAGCTTTCATATGATTTGATGTTGTTGTAAAAGCAACAGTACCATTCCCATTTTTCTTTTTGATGTTGTCAGCATCTCTCTTCATTCTGGTTTCATGTTGGAGAAGAGTTCCAAATAACTCATCAAGAGAAATTTGAGTAAACTTCCTGTTCTCATCTATAGCAGTTCTTTTGGATTCCCACTCATTGGGCATAATATCAATTATCTTATCCACAAGTGCTTCATCATCTAACCCTTTTTCTCCCATAGACTGTAAACTGTTTACTATAGTCATGAACCTCTGTTGAACTTTACATATTGGTTCACCATAAGGAAAATTGAAGCCATGATATTCAACTCTAAGCATAGCTCTTCTAGTCTCAATTACTTTAGAAGTTCCAAAGTGTGTAACCTCTAACTTCTTCCAGATACAATTAGCTGCTTCACAAAAAGAAATTTGGATATATATATTTCTAGTCATTGAACAAAGTAAGTTATTTTGTACCTTATAATTGAGTTGATACTCTTGCTTTTCCTGGTTAGTAAAAGTTCTAACTTCCTTGTCAGGAATTTTATAATCTCCAGTAAGCATAACAAAGTTGTCCACTCTAGTATTGATAACAAAAGTCTTCATTCGATCTCTCCAGTACTCATAATCATTACCATCAAAGATTTGTGGTCTTGTAGGATTTATATTATCAATAGAACCAAAATTGACTCCTGCCATAATTAAAATAACCTTTGGTACACAAACTTGTTAGTAGAAAAAGTTCGTAATAACAAAGTTCAGAATGACAAAATTCGGAATGAAAAAGTTTGGAATGAGAAAGTGAGCAAGAAAAACTTATACATGAGTACAAGTATTTTAGATACCTCCTCTGATACCAATTATAGGATCAAAATAATGTTGTAGATGCTCAATATACAAGAGGGGGGTGAATTGTATACTTTAAAAAATTCCTTTGGAACCTTTAAAGTTGGTTACGAATAACTAAGATTAACAAAGTTAACCTAAGAAAATTCACAACACCTCTAACACCAATTGAAAACTTGGAATAAGGAATGAAGTTATAAACTTTGAGTCCTTTGTACTTGCTTAAAGCTGGAAAGAGATTCCGAAAGTAGGTTCCGGAAATATGGTTCTGGAAATTGAAACTTAACTAAAGATTACAATTTGAGATTATACCTTAAAGCGTATAGAATCTAAATGAATCAGAGTACAAGTAGGTAAGTATAAGAAAGTTATACTTTCCTTACAATACAAAATTCAGCGGAAATAAACAAGTAGTAAAACTACAAGTAACAAGATATAAGTCTTTTAACCCAAAGAGAAGGGTATCCAACAACCTTGGATAAAGGTCTCTTCATTTATACTTTCAAGAAAGTCTATCTTACCCACACCAGGGTAAGCCCTCGATGCGAAGATCATAATCTCTGTCTTGCTATCCCCGTAAGCCCTTAACTTCAAGGTAGTTGGAAACCTCTGTCTTCCTCAGTAAGGAATCCCTCAAACTTCAATGTAGTCGGCACCTCTGTCTTCCTATCTCTGGAATTCCTCGAATGTAATCACCAACATTCGAAGTCGCATGAAGCAAAAAATTAACGAGCGGTTCAGTACGCACAAGGCATGAAAAGCTTTATCTCTATAGAAATCACCTTAGCAGCGTGTGGTCTCTAGATCGATTAACTTCTCTATGTGTGAGATCTTTCAAATGAGCTCCTATTTATAGGCAAGGTCGGCCTCCTTTCCAATGGTCATATTTTCCTTAAAAGTCTGAGGGACCTGTACATGTGTAACTCAACCAACGGTTAGTTTATAACAGAATAGACGACATCGTTTTATGTTTAACACAGAAGTTCAAAGTGAAGGTTCGGAGTGTAAACAAAATTTCAAAGAGTAGACACATTATAAAAGTGTAAGTAAAATGAAAGTTCAGAGTCTGACAAAAAAAATTCGGAGTCTAAATAAATTCGGAGTGTATAAAGCAAATATGATCAGATTCTGTTTAATAGGTGAATTCGAAGTGAGAATTCGGAATGAGAATTCATCAACAGAATTCGTAATGAGAATTCGTCATCAGAGTTCGTAATGAGAATTCGTCATCAGAATTCGTAATGAGAATTCGTCATCAGAATTTGTTATGAGAATTTGTCATCAGAATTCGTAATAGGAATTCATATCCAGAATTCGGAGTAGAACTTTATTACAGTTCTCATCCAGAATTCGGAACCTAAAACAGAATGCTTCATATCAAAGTTTCAAACGATTCCGAGAATATAGAAATGAATCTGAATCTTATACTTAATAAATATATGGATGAAAATATGATAAGGATAATTTTTCTTAAAAAAGCGATCTTCCTTATAAAAGCGACTTTCCTTATAAAAGCGATTTTCCTTATAAAAGCGATTTTCCTTATAAAAGCGATTTTCCTTATAAAAGTGATTTTCCTTAAAAAAACGATTTTCCTTAAAGAAAGGTGTTTGTGATTTTCAAAACAAGAAGGAATGGAAAAGTCATAAGGAAAACCTTATTGACTCAACAGATTCACCATAACAATATTGTCTTATAATCAGTTTTTTAAAATTTCCAAAATGATTTATTTTTTGGTGAATAGTAGACAAAACATTTATTCTTAATATAATAGAATTTTATACCCTATAATGATCTAATAATGACTACATCCTTTTATAAAATTGGATACATGGTTAATATTATCTTTAATATGTAATATTATGAAATTAAAAACACACATATAATTTTATAATACTCATTCTATATATTTGGAAAACATAATTAATCTATTACCCTTATGAAAAAATATTTTTTTCTTTAACTTATAATTAATATATATCCAATTGGAATATGTTTTTTATATATATGAATTCCAAAAAAAATATATTATCTTAGTAATAAAGAATTTTACTTATGAGATAAAAATAATTTAAATCTTTTTTATCATAATTTTCTTTCTTAAAATACCATTTTTCTAAAATCTGGGTTTTATGTGTTATCAAGAGTATTATTAGAATTAATTCTTATATCCATTATTAATTTTACATGATAATTATTCTTACATTGTTTAAATCATAATTTATAAATTCATAAAAAAATTTCATTTAATTTTATGTCACAAACATTTATCACAGATATTTAAAATGAATTGTTCCTAGAAAATATAAATTAAGGAAAATAATGTATAACAATTTTTAAAATAACTAAAACCTATTATAATAATGTTTCAAAATTGGTGATTAAGGGATTTATTTACCAACCATATATCATCTTCATTATTTTCCTTGAAGGATTCCATTTTCTATGTGATACTTGAGTTCATTTTTTATTAAGAGGTTATATTTAACGAAATGTCATTCCCTTCACTCATAATCATGACCTTCCACAATCTCATCAATTATACTATTAAAGATTAAAGTTATATTTTTGTTATACCAATTTTAATTAACTTATAAACCTATTAAAAATCGAAAAACATCCTTTTATAAGCAATTTGGGAAAGTTATTCATTTCCAAGAAGTACTTGAGGTGATTGTTAAAATTATCATTTGATGTACACATCTCTCTCTAATATTTTTCAATGGATATATTTCCACTAAAATAACATATTAACAATTAAAACGTGATTAAATTTGTTTTACTTATATACTTATAAGTTTTTATGTTTTTTAATAAGCATTATCCACCATTTACCATTTCCCATATACAAAATATATCTTTTGTGCATATGTATTGACTAATACCTCAACCAAAGGACAAGATTCATTTTTGACCATTGACATACATAGATGGATAACAAAGGGAATTTAATGAAACAATATGATATTTATAAAATGATTAATATTACAGAAATATACACCATTTCCTACCATCCTATCACTCAAAAAAAAAAGAATAAGTCAGATTTGTTTATGTGTGAAATACTACTACCATATAGAGACACATTTTATTCATCATCACCTATAAAATATTATTTTAATAATGTATTTAAATTATTAAAATTAATCTTCAATACTTTATTAAGGCCATATATATTATATAAATACTTTACTCCTTATTGATATAACATCTTTCTCAGATTGAAAATTTCCGAAATATTATCTTCCCTTATTCCATTATTATGAAACATAAATAAAAATTTAATGTATTGAAATTAAAACATTATATATTTGTTAATCATATATTGGAAGCAATTTTAATGGACATGGAATGATTAACTTGAATTTAAGATTGTAAGGATAAACATTCTCATTAAAACCCCTATTGAATGCAAACAAAACAACTAATTATTGATGATGACGATAAATATTTATAAGGTAATGAATGAATAATGAAATATTAAACATAAATACTAAAAAATTTTATATATGAATATTGTTTTTAATGATATTATTATCATATTTATTTTTCTTAAAAAAATAGGAGTAAAAGACTTTGTAATATTTGAGATTTAAAGGTAAGTGTATCTGTCTAAATTTCTTTTCATTGAAGAATTTTTTCAGGTTATCCACTTATTCCTATTTTATATGGTCTATTTATTGAAAATTTTGAATAATTATATTATTATTAAATTTTAATCAATGGTATATATAGATAAATGCATAAAAAAAAATCTTCTGATCAAATTGTTACCAATTTTATATGGTATTTCCCATCTAAATTTTCTTCCATTAATACATATTCTATAATCACAACTTCATTTTTTTGTGTTGTGTGTATACTACCCCATAAATTTTTTTAATCACAAAATTAATTATATAAAATTGTATTTATTAATCCCTAACATGTTTACATTTTCAAGATATTTTGATTAATGTGTTACTATAGTCTTAAGGATTTTCTAACTCAATTTATGTCTATTGAGTTTTGATTGTTATTCTTGATATATGATCTTAAATTTTTGGAACATTAAATATTATAATTGAATTATATTATAAATATCTAATAATTTAAATTGATATACATTTTTTCAACCTGAAATAATTTTAATTAATTGTTGTATCAATTATTATTCTTTTTTAATTTTTTTTCTTTATAAAAATTAAACATATTTGTGGTTAATACTCATCTCCGTTAATTTATCTCTCTCTTAAATAACCATATTCTATCTTTACATAATTTTTTGCATTTATATATTGAAATATTAATATAATTTTTCTCATATGATCCCTTTATTTACATTCATTTATTTTAAAATGATTATTTTATTATTATTTTTTATGATATTGATTTGGATAAATATATTTTAATATTATTCAAAAAAATCCTTTAATAATTTTATGTTTTCATAACAAAATTCATGTCTCTAAACCATTTATTCAACTTTACATAAACCATTACCAAATACATTTCAAAAAATTGACTATTTTCAATCAATTTCAATTATACATTTAAAAAAATTACCTTTTAATGTGACTTGTACATTTTTATTTTTTAAATTTTTAAAAAATCCCTAAAACTATTTTATTGTTCCTCCTTTCATTTTTAGAATTTTTCTTTTTTGAAACCACATTTCCAATTTTTGATAATCTTTTCTAAATTATTTTCATTCGTAATGATTTTGAAATGGAAATAAAATATTTTTAGTTTTTTGAAATGTAATTTTTTTATTTTAAATAGTAACTAACTAATTTAAACAAAAATAATTAAAGATTGTGTTTCTAATAAATATCCATTATTATTTTTAAATATTCTAAAATATTTAATTTTAATTTATATTTATTTTATAAAATATTGTTTCTAACCACCCTATTGGATTTTCAAGTAAAAATTTTAAAATAATATATGATGGAAACAAAATTCTTTTTGAAGATAACTATTTAATAAGATTTTATGAATTTTAAAAATTGATATTTATTTTTTGTTTTTAATTTTTCTTTTTTCCTATAAATTAAATATTTTATTTTAATAAGTTTCAACATTCGTTAATGTTCCTTATGTTACACACGAGTTATGTTATTAAAATATCACCCACCTTATTTTCCAAGATGTATTATGATGATATAGATTTATGTAATATTTCATAAAACCCATTTTCTTACTAGGGTATTATTATTCAATGATGATATAATGATTAATTTTTTGATCATGGTATCCCATTTACAGGTTTTTCGTAGGGTTTCTATTAAATTTATTTTCATTCAAATATTGATGTTTCTTGATAACTATTTCATGTTGATTATATATTGATTTTTTTGCTCATTCAATTTATATGAAGAATCCATTATATATATATATAGTGATGGGTGGGGGATGAAATTTTAAAGCCCACAACACTAAGTAATGACTCATTAGAAAATCCAGTTTTTGTATTTGTTTATTCCTAGTCATTTATTATGTTTTTTTAATGTTGTATTCACAGATATTACATGTCTTAGAATGTGTCCTTGATGCTAAGATTATGTTGTCTTGATGTATTCATTCTATAAATGTTATAAATGTTATCATTAACCATGTAACTCATTATGATCTTATTTCAACAATGGATATATTCTTATTTCATGATATTAGTTTAATAAAATAGTTGATTATCTTTCATATCAACCATATTTTCATGCCCTAACTATTCTATGATATCATCCACTATCGATTATCACTTACCCAGAATCAGAACTCACCTTCATATTATTTTACCCTCAAGGTACATGGAAGTGAAAATATAATTATATCTAAGGTATAGTATAAAAATAAATATATTTTCACTAAAATATTAGGTTATATTTAATTTTAAAAAATATACAATTTGAATTGTTCTTTTATATATTCCACAAAGGCTATTAAACACTGAAATCCTATTTTATGAGATTCGTTGTAAATTATAATAATTTTAGGTAGTGACCATTGTTACCTACTCGAGGTGAGGTTTTTTTAGTTTGTATCAATGACTGTTTACTACATTCATAGGTGAATAAATTTAAGAAAACATATAATTGAGAACATAACATTATGAATACCCAAAAGTATAAACTTTAGTATAGGATAACATCCAGAAATATTAATACAAAAAAGATAATATTATTTCCTAGGAATAATATCCCTAACTATACACAAACAAATGGATCTAAATAGCAACATAAGTATACCTATTGTTAAAAACATAAAAATAGAATGTTGGGTATTAACTCAATCATCACTAGCTACATAATAAGGAGACATGAATTCACACTTAGATTGATAGTCCTGGGTGATATGCTATGGTAAATAAATAATATAATTATAAACCATTATAAATGATATATTTATAAGATACAATTTTTGGAATTTGGATAATATTTTCGTGATTAATCGTAGTAATGAACACAATGTTTAACTAATATTTATTTAAGACTGAAATAATTATAGAATAATATTATAGTGAGAAAGAGTAAAATTGTAACACCCCAGGTAAATAAAGAATATGAAATTTTCACATTTATCCATATTTGTGAATAAAATATTAATATTACTTTAAAGGGGACGCTATGCTCGATGGCGTACCCAATACGCAATAACGAGTTTCTTGGGAATCTTACGTTGCACTATAATAATAAAATAATATTATTTTAAATGGTAGTTAACGCCTAGCTGTTGTAATGGCGGGAATGAAAAGAACTAACTAAAAAATGATTATATATGTTTTTCAAATATTTTTACTTTTTACAATAAATGTTAGAGGATTAAAAATGCGAATGGATCCAATTTTAAGCGTAAACATTCTAATATTCTTTAAAAAGTCGATTAACCGCCTTTTGATGACAAACCTCTTTTAAATTCACTTTTTGACAATTTTATGTGTTATATTTTACAAAATAAAATTCTTCTTTAGAATCGGGACATCAAAATTTACTTTGTGTAAAATTTTGGTATTTTTCCGATAAAGTTCTTTTTTTAATGAATAGTGAAAAAAGTTGTATTTTAATTCAAAAAATATTTTTAATCTAATTTATTTATATGATTAGATTATATTTTGAATTGGTTTTGAAGAGAAATTAGAATATATTTTTACCATTTAATTCAATAGTGGTCGTTGGAATTAATTTCATCTTGAAATTGGACTTAAACTAGTGTCAATCTTTTAAAATAGACAACGGGAATTAATTATTAAATTAATTAATGTAACTTATATGTTTTGAATTTTTTAAAATAGACATCATTTTTGAATTCAGAATATCAAATATATCTTAGGGTGATTTTTTGGTATTTTTCTGGAAAACGTCAATTTTTGATGAATAGTGAAACCACTAAGTGGTACTTAAAAAACTGATTTTTTGTTTAAATGAAATTTTACCACCTCTGTGTTTTGAATTTAAAAAATCCAACATACATGTTTGGAATTAAGAATTAAAATGTGATTCAATGGGATTAAAATAATTTTTTTGGTGAATAGTAACTTTTAAGTTTTAATCGCGATTAGAGGTAATTAGTGTAATTTAAGGTAAAAATAATGTTTTAATAATATGAAATGACCTAGACACATGTCCTAACATCATTGTATGTGTCATGGACGACCATGAAAATACATGGGTCAACTTGGGGACCCCATGGAGCCACTTTGGTATGAAAATGACATAAATAACGTTTTGTTTAAAGTTAAAATAAAAATGTCACAAGCATGAGTAGTTTTATTAAAACAATTTTTAAATGGGGTTATACAAGTAATATGTTTGACTATAAATATTCATTATAAATATAAAAATATTTCATACATCATGATATTTTTTTATAATTTTTAGACATTAAATAAATTAAATTATTTATGACATCATGATGATGCAACGATTACCTCATTAATAAAGGATTTAAATAAAATGAAAAGATAATGTTAAAACTATAACTTACACTTGTCAAAGACCTATTGGATGAGTATATTTCGAACCCTTACCACCTTATCCTCGAAATAAATAAATGTGGGACCTTTAAAATCTGAAACTCATTTGAAAATAAAGTAACATTTTGTAACTTTCGAAGAGTGCCCCTCCTATCCTCTTATAAAAGGCCCCCACCTCTACCACCTTACCCACACCTCTCAAGCCTTTGGCTCGGCCAAACCCTGATCATTTTGTCTCTACACATCCCTCTCTTACTCCTAGAAGCATAACTTTGGGCATAAGTCTTTCCAAGGAAGCCTTTGAGCTCAAATCAAAGAGAGATACCCGATTTTAAGGTAATGTCTTCACTTGTGTTCTTTTGTTTTATTTTGCTTCTCCAACCCCCTAAACTCTTTTTATTCATTTATTTTGTAACAAACCAAGTATCTTCAATATACTAGGATGTTGTTATAATAATTATTAGAGCTACACTTTCACACACCTCCGTCTAATGGTTAAAGAACATACTGTTTTTGTGGATGGCGAATTACTGCCTCACAAAACGATGATTGTTCAATATTATTTTAACACCTTCAAAGGTGGCCATTACGATGTCACTATATTTATATATGATATATAATATGTTTATGGTTTCCTTAAGATTCTGTATTTTTCATTTATGGCATACCTTTATGGTTTCCATTATGGGTAAACGCGATATCTTCATTTTAGGAAATGCAGACTACCGCCCCCTCAAAGTGATTTGATTCGTTAATGCCATATGTGAGACATATAAAGGATGCAATTAATGGTATTACATATTATATACTACTGGAATTATAATATAACTTTATATAATTATTATTTAATTCCATTAAATACAAAAAAAAATAAATGAAAGTAGCGTTCGTGCGTACGTACGGCTTACCGTCTCCATAAACGGTACATTTCATTTCTTATCTCCAAATGTTATGTACTATTATAAGTACATATATATAATGGATATATATGTAATATATTACATATAAATGATGGATATAATTCTGGAATTATAATATATATATCTCTCATTTTGTTTTAATTTCATTAATATGACAAAAAATGAAAGTAGCGTTCATGCGTACGTACGGCCTACCGTCTCCATGAACGGTGCTTTTAATTTTTTATCTCCAAATGATATGGAATAGTATAAAATGAATATATAATGGATATATATTATATTTAAAACATAAATACTATTCTGGATATGATGTACCTATAACTACATGTAAAATTCTTTTCCAACATGTTCGATTTTTACTCATGTACCGAACATCGACAAAAACGTCTAATATGAACTCACTTTATTAACCAATTATTATAACCTTATAATATGTGATATTAACTTAATAATAATATTTAAATTAGGTCCTTAAGAAATTATAAATTGACCAAATTTTATTATTCATGAGATTAAAGAACGATCGAGTCATGTCGGACATGAGGTAAGGGATCCTACCCCTCTCTTTCTTTTTAAGTACACTCTTTTATGTCATTAATTTTAAGCTCATATTTATTATGATTGGGATGTTATTTTATATTATTAATACTGTACTTTTTATTTTTATATGATGATAGAACCTATTTTCTCTAATCAATCCATTTTGGATGTTTTGAGTGGCGCCGTTAGGCTGCCGAATTTTCGTAAGAGATCTAACCTCTCTCTTTCTTTTTAAGTACTCTCCTTTATGTCACTTCTTTTAAGCTCATCTTTTTTATGATGGGGGATGTTATTTTATATTCCTATTGATGAAAATTTTATTTTAATATGATGAGAGACCCTATTTGATCTCATCAATCCATTTTTGGAAGTTTTAAGTGGTGCCGTTAGGCTGCCGAGTTTTCGTAAGGGATTTTTCATCTCACTTTTAGTCCCGTGAGATTTATGCTACATTTGACACCATTTCCTTTGAGTGGTGTATGTAATTCCCATTATTATACTCTTTTTGTAATATAATTTCATTTATGGGTATTTAAATATTCATTTTATGACCCTTCTTCAATGGGGTGTACGTTTCGAAAGTTACCCAAGTCGGTAAGGGAACCTTTCACCCTCCTCTTTTTAAAAGACTTATTTTGTTATTTCTTTTAATTCACATAATATTATGTTGGGATATGTTATTATATATCATTATTGATGTTAATTTTATGTCCAAGTGATGAGATACCCTTTTTATCACTCATAAACTCTTTTTCTGAATTTTGAAGTGACGCCGTTAGGCTGTCGAATTTTTGCAAGGGAACTTCTTAACCCAATTTTGATTCTTTGGGATAAACTTGTACTCCTTGAATATTTCATTCTATGAATATGTGTGAATGTCCTATGATTTTTTTACACTTAATATCCACTTATATTTGGTGTATTCATTTGGAACACATAATTATGTAATTGATTTATCCTTAATCCAAGGATACCGTCTTTGTAAGGGACATCGTCTCAATCTCCTTTCATTGAGGCATATTTTGTTTTATACACCAATTTTTTTATACGGTGCATAAACCCCTTTGAATTTTCATTTATTCAAAAGGAATATTTTTATACGAAGCGGTTTACTAAACGACAAAAAGGAATGTTTTTCTTGTCGTACGTATGCGGCGACAACGACTTCTCCGCCGCCGTGACCACTATTTGAGTTTCGGCTTCCTCTATAAGCCATAAATTTTTTTGAATGAAAAATAAATACCATGTTTTACTCTTCTTTTATTTTGGTATTGAAAATGGTTTTCATAATGTTTTTATATCAATGTGTTTTATTGATATCTTGTGATTGAAAAGTGGAAATGTTATGTTTCCTTTATACATGTTTTATGTGATATGATTATGTTATAGTTCTTGGGAATTATTATGAAGACAGGTGGTTCCGTGATAAACTAAGGGCGGGTGAGCCCGATATAGCTCTCCAATGCATTGGGTAACGCAAAGGGGTTAAAAGTTAAGGTTTCTCTGAAGAGATTTAGGGAATATACTGTGATGGGTATTCCAAACGTAACCATGAGGGTTACTCCCTACGTAATAATGTTATGAATGCCTCAAGTTACCTTTATGTATTATGATTTATATTAGTTATTCGTAAATCTTATGATTTCATGAGGTATGTTAAATTGATTATGCTTTATGAGTAAAGTATGATTTCATTTATTCTTATGTATACATGGACTAATGTTTTCTTTCTGTATTGTTATAACCCTTACTGAGCCTTTTATGCTCATCCCAAGTTTTTGAAATGTTTTCCACAGGACTTAAAGATGAATAGGGTCAAGGATGGGTTCAAGGAAAGACATGATATCTAAAACATGGAACTAGACATGTTTCTTTTTAAGAGTTTTTTTTATTTTATTTATTTATGTAAACTTAGTAGAAGTGTCTACTATGTAATCTTTTGATATGTAATAGTTATGACCTAATTCTCTAAAACTCTAAACCTTAAAATATCCTCTATGTGAATTATTCATTTAATTCATGATTAAAGTAAGGTTTAAGGCTGAGGCCTTATAAAAATAATTTGAAGATTACTTTTTTACATTAATTTTCATATTAAGTAAAATTTTCATCACTCATGTCAACCCAATTTGGTTTTTAAAATGAATGAATCCATATGGAAACAAGTTAACAGTGGGTTACATGAACAATGTAGTGATTTTATCAATGATAAACCTAAATTGATAAGATCTAGAGTGAGAAATCTTATGATCACATCAAACCAAATATCATGGAATGTGATTAGATATGTAAATATAATTAAATTACAAATCAATATTTATAAGTAAATTATTTTGTATCATAGAAGTTCTTGTGATAATGATGATAGGTGAGGTATATTAAATATAATTTATGTAAACATTATGGGAAGAATAACCAAGGTTACTTTATAGGGAGAATTGGAATTTGTTTTATATATAAAAAAGTGGGATATAAAACATATAATTATTGAGGAAAAATAAAGTGTTTGGTTAACAAGATGGATGGAAATAATTTTTATCATAAGATAACACTAATTATTTGATGTATTAAATTTGTGGAACATTGTCATTCTGTATGTGAATTATGTAATCAATGAACTAATAATATTTATAAGAATCCATAATATTCTAGCCTAAGTGGTAAATATAGAGACAATTATACAATAATATCTAGGTGAATTAGGATTACAAGTTTTCACTAATCCACCACACTATATTTTTGAATTTCTAATTGGATATTATTTTCAGAAAATCTATTAAATCTACAATGTTTTATAACTTCATTGTATCACCACAATAATGATTTTGGTATTGAAATGTTATATAAAACATATAGTCGTAAGATTATTGTATACCATATAGATGTTTATGGGAAAATTTAATTTTCAAAGTCATATTAGTATTCTTTATACAAATGTGATTTTATTATAGAAATAGATATATTACCTCAACATATTATTCATATTACATAATGTAATAATAAATTCATATTCTATATCTCAATAAAACCTATAATTATTTTTCAATGAAATTATAATTATAAAATCCATATAGATCTTATATCCTTCATATGTATCTTAATAATCAATCATCAGATGAGTTTCATAGTCATAAACATTTATTTAAATATGATATCACAATTGAAATTATATATTGAGTAGTGTCAATCATTTATATACCCATATCGATTATCATTAGTGAGGGATAAAAAAAATTTTGAGGATGAAATTTACTAATGGGGGGGGGGGTATAACACCTCAATATATATATATATGAAATTATTATATAAATAATTACTTAGTTGAATTTCTCAATTTATATGAAAATATAATATAATAAGATCAAAGAATAATTTTGTTAAGATTAAAATATATATAGTAAATATGTTGTCTATAATGATGTCATATAATTTGAGACTATAAATGAGGGTATTTAAAATATTAAATACACTTATAAAAAAAGCACTGTTCAATTATAATACCAACACATTGAATATATCAAATTAGTATAGTCAAACTACTCATATGATAATATTATGTATAAATATAATTTTTTTATAAATTGTATTATTATATTCTTTGTATTTTTATTTCTAGAATCTAAGAATATTAGGGTTAAATAATGATAAAATATATTTTTTTATCTGAATAATACATTAAATATATTTTAAAAATCAATTGATCTAAAATAGTAATAGAAAATATATATATTTAAAAAAATCATCTTAATATAAAAATATTTTTCAATTTTAATTTATTAATTTACATAGTATTTATATTATTAAATTTAATAATATTAATTGTTCTAAATTAAATGTAAACTTTGATTTAGAATATTTCTTTTCTGTTAGTATTACATTTTTGGATTTTTCTAGATTTTTTTAAGTAAATAGTAAAAAATACCTCTTTTATTATAATTATAATGTTTATCATTATACCATGACATAAGCATGACCTACATCTTTTATAAATCATTTTTTAAAAAAATTATGAATTGAAATAGTAAAATTATTCATTTAAAATTACAATTTTTTATTTATATATCTAATTTTTTATATATTGAAAACATTAGTAATCATTTATCCATATATTTTTTTTTCATATTTCTATTTTAATTAATTTTTCTCAAGAAAAAATTCAGTTTTTGAATTCTTTTAATTCCAATTTAATCATTTTTTAGTTATAAAAAATTAATTAAATGATAACAAAAAATTATGATTTTTACCAATCACATTTTCCAATAAAAAATACAATTTTTCTAAAAAATATATTTTTCGTGTTATGAGTACTAATATTAAAATTAATTTCTATCTAATATAGAAATTTATTCTAATAAAATGGGTTTTAAATTTAAAATTATAATTTAAAATTTATTCAATAATTTTCCTTTCATTTGTAGTGGTAAAAATTAGCTATGAATTTTAAAAATGTAGTAACCGTGTTATAGGTCAATTAAAGATAAAAGAGTTCAACCAAGTGTGAATGAGATAAAACATGTAAAAACATGTATACAAAATAGTTTTTGTGGTTTTTATACAAAAATCATATATCATATCCCTCACTATCTAATATGTAATCCATTTTCAATGGGAAAATGTTTTCCCTATATATTGAGAGTTATATTTACATAAATTTCATTCCCTTTACTTTATAAATGCAGAAGTTCATCAAAACATCAAAGAAATAATTAAGAATATAAAATTCCTTAAAAATACACCTATTATAATTCCCCAACCAGTAACTTCCAATTCCTAAATAATGTAGTCAATTTATATTATTATAATTTCATCATTTCTATGAATTACGTCTCGAAAACTTTCAATTTCTTGGTGTAAGTAATAATCACTATCTAATATTTTCATTTGTACATAAATATAATAAATACATATAATTGAAATTAAAACAAGATAAAACCAATATTTTTTATAGTTTGATAAAAAATATATTTTTTGGAATATAAAATGTTAACCTTTTTCCCTTTCACTAAGAAAAATGAAAACGACATTAGCGAGTAGATGTGGACAACCACCTCCATCAAGTGATATGTTTTATTACATAAAAAAATTAAGAATATCGTAAAAAGGGTATTTAATGATAAAATGTTTCATTTATGTTATGTTTATATTTTTTTTTAATTATTCCCTATATTACACTCATTCTAGGTAAAATGAATATTTAATCTAAATGTACATGCAACCTACCACCTCTACATAGTAATGTATATTATTTTCCATCAAAACCCATCATGAGTGTTTATAAGAATCTATTACATGAGTAAAAAATATTTTCATAACATTATTTTGTTAATTAATTTTTATATTAATATTTTAATTATTATTAATATAATATACTTCAGTCATAAAAAATTATTATATTAAACCCATCAAAGAACACCTCTTCATGAATCAAAAAAACATTTATGTAATTAAATTAAAATAGTAGGCAATTATAATAAAAATATTCAAATTAATTTTAATAATAGTGGATTGATATAAATTCAAACCGTTATGAAAATACTTTACATAACAATAAAATTCCCTCTCACATATGGTCTCACTAACTATATGACTAATGTTTTACTATATTAGTTGAATAAATATATTAAAAAATATATTACAAATAACAACAACATTTCTTCATAACTACTAAACTCTAAAATCCATATTAAACAACTCTTATATAATAAATATATTGAAATTCGTTGTAATAAAAACCTAAAAATTGGGTGAGGTTAAACAAAATGTATAAGAAAAATAAATATGTTATTATTTCGTGATGGATGAGATCATTAAAATATGAAACAAAATGAACCTAGGAGAAATATCATATCAACATGAGTAGTAATAATAAGAAATAGGTGATCATAAGACGTTATTATAGAAGAAAATAAATCCATAATAGATAAACTTGGAAGGATAACAACTATAACATGGATTATAAACATGTAATATAAATCTTGAATCCTATGATAATAAGATAAGAATGTAGACCATCATTCAAATATGGAAAAAACATTAGCATATAGATCATCAAATTCACTATCCAACCCATTTGTTGCAACAAAAATTAAAAAATAAAAATTTCTTGTGAATACTTTGTTCATTAAATATAATATTTTTACCAGTGCATAGGATGACGATATAGGATCCCACCCATCATTAATAAATAATGACATGTTTCACTTTAAAATAATATAATCATCACATCCTAAAGATCCCTTGGAAATTAAATGGTTTTCATTAAATGTTTTAATAATAATCATAGATGTTTTCAAAACAACCCAAGCAATTAAAAAGTGGGTTCATAACATTGGAAAACGGTTTAATATTTCAACAATAATTAAATCAATTGTCTTCAAAAACATTATCACAAAAAAATAAACACATAATAAATGGAAAATTGATGTTTATGCATTAAAAATAAGTCCATCATAGATATATATTTAAAAATATGTCATGGGTAATGAAACAAAATCAAAAAAATGGTTTCATAATTTTTTTAATAATCCATGTAAATGTCATATCTATGAGTCCCTTTTAAAAAAAGTATCATTTGTTTAACAAAAAAGTAATAAAAACAAATTATTATAGGGAATTTTATTAAGATCACTTTTCCATGATTTTAAGTGATAACAAAATTTAAAATGGAAAATCAATAAATTTATCATATATAGGGGAAATATGTGCACGAGTAGATCATATAATCGAAATGAAGGACTTTCTATTAACAAATAACATAAATTTACCCCTAATTTACACATAACTAATTTTACATCCGGTATCCTTGTGTTAGACATATTAAAAACGTATTTTAGAACATTATTAATATCTATAAACATTTATATACATAATTTAAAATTATTCTCAACATTTATATTAGTTAGTTATAATACATTTTTTGAATCCAGTGTGAGTAATCTTAAAATGTTTCAAATAGTTTCATAAACATGGCGTTGTTATTTGATCTTATAATAGTAATCATCATTACCATATAATAAAAGGTATATGATATTATTAATATTAACTATTTTTATTATAACCATTTTAATCTATCAATTGTTTGGTTATAGTCATTAAATATGAAATCGACAATGATCATGTTTTAGAGATTTTTAGTGAAGGTATTTTAGTATCATAATTATTGATTTTAATATTAAAATTAACACTAAAAAAACCAACATAAAATAATTAATTACTTATTATTTTATTATATTATCAGTAATTATTTTCTCAATATAATCAAACATATTATTTGATATTTTTTATATAGGAGGTTAGAAAGGCCAAAAACTGAACATATCTTAATTAATGGTTAAATACAATTATGAAATTGGTTATTCTAGAATCGCATAACTATTAAAAAATCATAATGATATTATATGTATAAATTTATAATAGTTAATTAATATTTAATAGGGTTAAATAAATAATAAATATACCAGATCAATCACAATACAAATTATTGTATGGAGGGTGTTGTATGAAAATCAAAAGTTCTACTTTTTCATTTCTAAAAAAAATTGATGGAAAAAAGAAAAATTATAATATTTATTACTTCATAATAGTTATTAAATTATACATGTATCATTTTTTTCATCAATATAATCAATATAATTAGAAATGAGAGGTGGTGGTGAAAAAACAGATACTGTATCTTCTTGAAGATAGTATTCTATAACATGCATGAATGACGAATTAGTTTTTCATAATACATAAGGGGAAATGAAGTTAATATAAATCCCATGGGAATAATTATATTAATTTTAAAAAATGATTTTTTAGTTATATAATAAGAAAATTATATGGTTGCAGAAAGTAAGAAACAAAGGAAAATGTGCAAGGATAAAAATTACTCACATTGAGTACTTTAGGATACCCAAGGAAGACTCGTCAAAAAAAGAGCTATAATGAAAATAACATGTTACTAGAGGATTAACTAAAATGAAAATTATCATAAAATAAATAAATTGAGAATATTTTCATGTGAAAACCAAATTCATTTTCTGGTCTTGAAGGGGTTGTTAGAGTCCCCTTTATTAATTGGTGGAAATGGAATTTGTGTATTTATAACCACATAATATTGATATGGAACATGTTAATCATGTAACGTGGCTCAAAAAAATAAGAAATAATATATTAGGGCATGATATATGGTCTAGAATATAATAATCATTCATTTTAACACCTTATCTAAACTTTTTATGTTAATTAGTTTCTAAATGATAATTATCGCCATATTTTGTTTTACTAGGGTAACTAATTTTTACCTAATTAATGTAATTTTAAAAATAAAATATAAAATAAATATCATTATAATATTTTATATAGGAATTTTAGAATATATACTTGAATTTATCAGATAATATTTACATTTTTAAGAATATTCATATTTAACTATACCATATGTAATATATAAATAACTATTTTAAAAAATATGTATTTTTTCTATTAAAATTTCTATTCAATTAACATTTATCCATGTATAATATTTTCATGATGTATAGTAGATTACTGTTAAACTAAATAAATTTATCTGGATTTTACCTCAAGATATAAACAATTGTAATATAATTTTATTTAACCAGAATTAATGAAAAAAATTATTAGACAATTTTAATTAAGTTTATATAATGGTAATCAATTGTCATCTAAATTCATTATAGTGATTAAAAAATTGTTTTAATTATAAAATAAATATTTCCCCAGTTAAATGGTTTTTTTATTTCTATTACTTCATTATGAAAATATGTAAATTTATTATTTTGGAAAAAACTATATTTTTCACAATTCACCTTCATATTAAATTATTTAAGAAAAAAGAACTAGTATAATTTTTTAAATATAAATTAAAAAATTAGTTTCAATTTATCTAAATATAATTATAATAATTATATTGTTATCTTTTGAATGGAAATAAAAAAATTAAAGATAAAATGGCTTTTTTCAAAAATTTCATTATTGAACATTGTGTGTTTTTAATATTATTTCCTAAAAATATATAATTTTTATAACTATTAAATATTAGTTTTTATATTGATATATACTATATTAATATAAAAATTAAATCTTTTAATTTAACTAATTATGAAAAATTAAAAAACAAAGTAAAAAATATTAGTTTAAAAAACATTCTCATTAAAACTATTTATTTATATTCTATATAAATGAATTTTAAATTGATTATTTTCTTTATATTTAATTGGAATTTTATTGTTCATTTAGTTTTCCTAGTAAGAATCATCAAATATGTCGTGAATCCTTTTTGTTGAGTTTTTGTGTGAAATAATCTATTTAATATAATAATTTCTAAAGAAACATATGAAATGAAATCTAAGGTCGTTACATTATACCCCTTTAAAAAAATTATGTCCAAACAATTTTAATTATTAAAAAATATGAAAATTATATAAGTTTCTATAAAAGATTTATTCACTACATGATTAAATTCTAAGAAATATGCCAACCTTTCATACTTTAAAAACATATTTTTTTTATTAGAATATATAGATCCCAAATATTGCGTTTTTATCTAACTATATGAACAAAAATTAAATCCTTTATCATCATTAAGACCCATATTAAATATTTTCCTTTTAAAGGGTTTTCATAGTCATCCTCATATACATGACTATATGATGATATGAAATGTTATTTCATTATTCAAATTTATTTTTCCTCTATGTGAAGAGAACAAATCTATTTTCAAAATCACAATTAATATATCTAAGTTAAGAATAATAAGATAATCTTAATGAAAATTTTCCAAAAAATCGAATTAATATACAATATTCCTAAAAAATAGGTATTCACTCATAGTCTAAGCATTATAGTGATTATTTAAAATTATTACAAAACTTACTAGACTTACAATAGTTTCTAGAACATAATCTAATACACATAAATATGAATTAATGGGTAACTATACCATTTAAAAATTCTTTCATGACCTAATTTCAACAATAAATTTTTTCCCTTGTTCGAGGATTTCATTGATGCCTTCTACCCTATGTAAATTGATGTTATAGAATTTATTTTTATAATCTCAAAAATCCATTAATTTGAATAATTAAAGTGTTTATGGTTTATTATTGGGGACTTTTATATATTATACTATATTGTAAATCCTTTTTAACTCACTTTCAAACTCATGAGGATATGGAAAATGATTCTACACTTAGTTACATTTCCTTATTCCTTTCATACATTCCCTTGGGTTATTCTTCCAACATTTTTGACAAGAATGAGGTTGCATGTTATTCTCTTAAACAACTTCTTCACGTGAACCTCCATGAGACTATATCCTTATCTTCATTCATGTTTTTAGTAACTCAACTATTTTCACAATTTTAAATATAATTTTTGATTTATTGTTTGCAATAATCACATGATTTTTCACTCTAGATCTTATCCCATTAGATTTTTCAAGGGGATGATTACTGTACTATCCATGTTATCCACTATTAAATTATTTTTTACTTGCTCCATCCATTAATTTAATAAATAAATTTTAAATATATGAATGATTAATCTAATTAATAATCAATTAATAGATTAGTTATGAATTTTAAATTATATTTGTTCCTCAATATATCGATGATAAGGATTTAATCTGAGTTACTCAAGCTCTAGTTTCAATTAATATAAATAATAATACCCAAATATTATTCCCAATTCCTACACAAATGTTTGGAAAAATTAATTTGAATCACTAATTAATATTCCTTATTAGCCTCTATCTAGTTGATTATTCATAGCCCACTGATCTTGCACCAAATTTTTGATGGATTTGATACTCAAGTATCCTTGGAGATTATTAAAAAATTATTCATTTGTCCCCTAACTAAATCCAAATTCCAATATGTATATACATATATATTTTTTGGAAATCCACATAATCTATATAATACTAAAACATTGATATTTTTTTAAACATTGACATGTCTCTCTGTTATACCCCTAGGGGTTTCACTAATTGTTGCTAAAAAATATCCAAAAAAACTAAACTCTCGCTTTTTCCATGTATGGATAACAGAGATAAATAAACCAATTTATATCATTATATTACATGAACAGACATTCCATCTCATAATTGGTCACCGAAGCTACATATTGAAATGTTTACTCTCATAGAGGATTATATATATATAAATACTTCTACACATTAGTTTTTGAAATAAATTCATAAATTCTAAACTCCAAACACCATGAAATGAATCTCAAATATAATACCCATAATCAAATCCTCCAGAAAAAATGTATTAGTAATGGGGAGACCAAATGACTAGTATTGGAAAACAAATAATCATATCAACATTTCATCATGGGTAATTTCATAAGAATATGAGACAACCTGAACATATGAGAAATATAAAACTAATGTGGGTAAAAATCATAACACATAAATGTGCCTCAATAGATGTGACAAAAAATTATAAATTAATTATAGGTAATCATAGGAGAAAAATATATAAAAAATTAATTAGAAAAATTTATCATTAATCAATAATTATAATATTATAAAATAATAATAGAAAACATCCCAAAATATGATAAAAACATTATTATAGGGAACATCATTTTTAGGATCCACAAAATCAGTTGACACACTTATAAGAAACTAAAATTTTCATTTTATTAGTTTTATAATGATATATTAATATTATTCCAATTTATTTTAGGGTGATATCAGAACCCACCCGTCATTAATTAATAATTATGAGTTCCATATAAAAAGTATCAATATATGGAATCATAAAGAACCCAAAAAAAAAGGTTTAAAAAATTGAAAATAGTTCACCTTTCATAACAAATCCATTGAAATAGAAATGCTTTCCAAAACAATTATAAATTGTAGAAAATAACAACACTAATAAAATTTTAAAACATATAAAAAGCTGATCATCGAAAAACAATATCATAATAAAAGACAAATAGAGGCTTTAGAATTAAACATAATATCATTAGATATATATATTTTCTGAAAATATAGTGAAAAATGAAAAAAAATATTCAAAATATTTTTTTTGGAAATATATTTTATTATAATGGATGTAAAAGTCATAGTTATAGGTCTCTTTTTAAAAAGTGTCATCAATTTTGAAAAATAAAATTAAAAGGAAGAACGATTCTAGAAGATAAGTTGAATTAATATATTTTTTTCAAATATATTTCATAGAACATCATTTAATGTATAAAATGATATAATTATGGGATTATATTGAAAATAAATCTAAAATAAAATTGTATAAACCAAAGGAAGGGGTTTGAGTTTCGAAATCCCCTAAATTTACTCTTCATTTTCGTATACGTTCACTAACGTCATGTTATAGGAAGATTAACTACTTAATTAAACCATTTATAACCTTATTATTAACTCTAACCTTTAATAAAATAAATTTATCATTATTCTCTATATGTATATTAGATAGTTTTGATCATTTTCCAATATAAGTACTAAGTAATAATGATCATTTTGAACTAGTATCGCTATTAATGTATTGATATTTTTTATTAAATGGTTTTTCAACATTCCCATGTCATAAAAGTAATTGAATTTATTTATAAATATTTATAATTTAATAATTTTATTCTATTGGAGTATTTAATATAATAATAAAATATGAAATCAGAGATAAGAAAGTTTCTATGATTATTTATGAAGGGTATCAGTATCTTAGTTATTGAGTTAAATAATAATTTTACCACGCTATAAAATAAAAAAACAATTATTTTATTATTTTATTATATATTAATAATAATTATGTTATCATAGTTATCCATTGTATTATTTTATATATTTTTCACAATTTGTTGTTCAGATCGACCCAAACATACAAATACCTTAATAAATGAATGATTATAAAAATTAAAGTGATTTATATTGGAAAAATATCATTATTATAGAATCATTATTATATTATATGGAAACATTTAACGTGGTGAATAAAATTTTATGATATTTTAATAAATAGTAACGAAACATGGTGTAAAATGAGGTTAGTTACTTCATGAAAAAGGTAGTCCACAACCATCACGGTTAATGTTTTCATTTTTCAGTGATTGAGGGTGAAATAAGGTAAATGATAATTTTTATCTTTATAATCATATTCTTTATATATCTAGTTTTTTTAAATTTTAACCTTATAATGTATAAAGAGATATGGTGGAAAAAATATATTTCATCACATTATGGAAATGGTAGTCCACACAATTCATGCATGATAGATTCATTTTTCTTAATAATAATTGGAAAAGATGGCAAATATTTACCACCTTATCCAAATAATAATACGTAAAAAAGAAATAATTATTTTATTATATAAAAATTATAAAAGTATACATATTAATGTAATAAAGATAATTCAAAATGTAGGAAAAAATTCTCACATACAGGAAATGTAATTTTCCATGAATGAATCTTTGGAAAAGGTGGCTTTAAATCAGTATCATTTGACCAATAGTTTAAGGAAAATGAAGAGGACTAAAAAGGATAAAAATTTGGAAATGTTTTAGGTGGATTTTGAATTCTATAGGTGTCCTTAAATGGGTTTTGATAGGCCCCTTTGTTTAGAGGAGAGAATCAAGTTTTTATAATTATAACCTCCTTAGGATGCACATGCTATACATTTCTTGTTTCTCTAAAAATAGAAAATAATGGATTGAGGGATGAGGTAAGGTTGATCATCCCTCAATGAGTCATTTTAATACATGTTTTAAAAATTTTATTATTTACATTATTTTTATATTTTTAACATTTACTATTTTTGTTTTAATTTGGTAAATTAGTTTATTATAAAATATGTAAATATTACATGGCTTTAAAATACATTTGTTAACAAATATTACCAAAATAATATTTAATTAAAATTTAATATTTAATACAGTTTTTATTAGAAAATATTACATATGTTCTTAAAATGATGGCCCTAGGTTTCAAAAATTAAGTATTTTATTTTAAAACGGTAAACATTTTACATTATAAATATTTTTTCAACCAATTAATTGGTTTAATAAATTTCTATTTCTCACATGTTAAGTCATATGATATATATATATATTAAAAAACACAACATTTTTCACTATCCGAAAAAATTTTATTATTAATTAAAGTCCCCAAAATAACACTAATTAAATTTTTATATTATAAATTATAAAAATAATAATTAAATTTAATTATATTTACAAATATTTCATATTTATATTTTGAATAAAATTACATAATATAAAGATAATATACTTTTATTGAAAAATATCTTTTTTGACCATTACATTCTTTTTATATTATTTAATACCAATATTTAAATTAAATATTGTGAAATAATTAGTTCATTTAATGATATATCATATAATAATGTAATAATATTTTAAATGCAAAAAAAAAATAATTTCAATAAATTAAATTGTGCAACAATTTAAAAATTATGCACCTTTATTTGAAAATATTTTTTCCAAATATTTATTATTTCTATTCTAATTATTATAATTTAAAATTTATTAATATATTTTTATTTACTATTGGTTTTCTTTTTATTATTTTTTTCTTATTAATATTAGTCAATTACGGTGTCTCTCATATTAGTTATTGTTGCTGGAGAAAATTACTGGAAAAATCATATTTTATTAAAGAAAATATTCAATGAATTCTTGGGTAGTCAAAATAATTTTATATGAATGATAAACTTGTATATAATATAACAAGGATTGAAATCATCATTACAAAACCATTTCAATCTATCATGTTCACTAACATCTAATGATAAAAAGAAACATTAACGAATTTTTGAATAAATAATGAATTATTATAATTAAATAGTACAAATGGAATTATAAATGAATAATGATATGAAATAAGTGAAAAAGATAGTAATGATCATTATATATGAGGCTAAATATATATCATGAAATTTGGTAGTAAAATGTTATAATGACTCGGATCCGGGTGCCACCCAAAGGTTCCCTGAACTTGGTTGGTCACATAACCTCAAACACATTTCCCCAAACACCAGAGGCTGCAGACTAGCAGTGAGGTCCATGGTGTGATAATGGGGAATATATGCCCTCATTGGCATAGTATTCACAGCGGAAAAAAATAGTAAGCAATAACAAAAGCATTAATACCATACAAAAAAATCAATAGTGTAAGTCTTATATTAATAGAAACAACTAGTCATATATATATAAATGATTCATGTCATATCTATCTTTTAAAATATATAAACAAGACACAATTGTGGAATGAAATTCAAAAACGAAAGTACAAAAGAAAGAAATAAACTCCAACTACATCGCAAGCTTCAGCTTGGTCCCATGCTCTCCAGATCCAACATCAATCATGTACCCGATGAAGATGGGATCATTCCCTTATCTATACCTGCAATCATACAATCTGTTTGGGTCCCAAAGAATTACCCAAAGAGGGTGTGAGATGAGTCCTTGTATGAAACCATCAAAAGATCTATGCCTAATTGTCAGTGAATATATATATCCAGTGATATGCAGAGAATAAGTAATCAATAAGGACGTACTTAAAAGAAAACCATCATACTGATTCAATTACATTCATTTACCATTTATTATTCACATGATGAATTATGTATCCCTGTAAACTAGCGTAAGCTTAGTACCACTTTATCAAGTAACAAAACAGATGTTATGGAATACCACCATAAAAATCAAGTAATACTGAATCCAAGATTGTGATTTGGATTGGCAGACGTGTTATGATCATTCAATTATTCAATAACGACCCTTTTGGAATGTTCTTACAGTATAAACCCCCTAGTCTAACATGAAAACAATTCATTTAATAACGACCCTATGGGAAACTGTCATGGTCTAAACCATTTTGTCCAACATAGAACTAATTATTTAAAAACAACCTCATGGGAAAGTTCACACTGTATAGACCCCTTGTTATAATATACTATCAATCAATTATAAAAAACCACATAGGAAAGTAATCACGTTCTAAACCCCTAGGTTGATGACCACCTGGATTATCTCATAGTCAATACCCCTCAGTTAAATAACAGTAAAACATACATAAATGGCCCTCCCTCAAGAAGCTTTCATTGTCCAATTCCCCTTGGTCAAACATTCAAAATGAAAATCACAAAAATCACATATAAGAAATAAAATCTGTCCTAAAAAAAGAGTCATAGAATATGAGGAAAGACTAATACGCATCCTAGATCAAATGACTAGAAAACAGTCAAATAATGGAAACACACCCATGGTGTCCCACAATCAAGGAATATGATTTTATTCATATGTAACTACCATTTATCAAATAAGTAATCCATTGTAGGTGATAAAAAATGTTAAATTCCAAATCATGTAATACCCCAAAACTGGTTATGTGGTACTTTATGCATATATAATCCAAAACAACACCACAAAGGGAACACACCACCTACAATAATGTCTCATGATCGATATACTTGAACGTCGACCATTTAATTGTCCTAGATCAATGTTGATATTCAAAATAGTGAAAACAATTCCACCTTGTATAACCATGAATGGAAGAAGAATCAAGAATAAAGGCTATAGGGTTTTGGGAACTCATTAGTGGGATTCTAATACACTAGATGACATATTCAATTGGAGCTTTGACAGAGAATCAGGGAGGGGTTTGATGTTCATTAGCTATTCTATCACTCTCCTCTACGAACAATGGGGAGAAGAAGATGTTTATGAACATAAGACACGACCTTGCTCTGATATATCAAATAAAAAGAAAAACACGTATCATGTTGATTAAATATACACCCTGTATAGTAGGCTTAACTAGACCCCAAATTATGAGGTCTTTTACGTCATTAAACGACCATGTACTTGACCATTACACGACCAGTATGCAGCTGTACGTGGAAAATGGGTACCTAATGTGTACTCATAAGTATACGACATGTACTTAGAAAAACCCCATTTCTTCCTTTTTCCTAAAAAACAACCTGAAACTAATATCCTTACCTAAAATGAAGTTCCGTGTTCTTAAAAACTCCCCCCTTAATGAAATTCATCCTTAAATTTCCATTCCAAGGGTGGTTAAGATGAAGCTTCAAACAACTTTGGCCACTATGATCGTACGTCGGACTCCCTCTCCCAAGTCACATCCTACACTCAGTCGTGCTGCCATAACATCCATACCAATGGAACATACTGGTCATGGAGAACCTTCATGGTTTGATCCACATTCTGAATAGGGTGCTCCTCGAAGGATGCATCAACCTTCAACTCAACTTCCTCAGGTTGAAAAATGTGAGATGAGTCTAAGAAGTAACCTTGTAAGTGAGAAACACGAAAGACATCATGCATAGACCAGTACCTATGAGGTAACTACAACCTACAGAAAACTAGACCGACTCCCTCCAAAATCTCAAACGGCCTGACATATATTGATTAAAGCTTCCCCTGTCTCACATTCCTCTAGTGTCCCAACCTCGGTGTGACACATATGAAAACCTGATCTCTCCCCTCAAACTCCAGAGGTCATCTCTGTCAATCAAAAAAAGGTTTCTGGTAGGATTGTGGAGTATACATCTTCTTCCAAATCAACTCCACCTACACCGCGTTCTACTAGACAAGACGAGGTCCTAACATAGCTTCCTTTACTACCTCTAGAAAACATAGGGGTGATCGTCATGGCCTATGAAACAACGACTTATAAAGTTCCATCTGAATTGATTCCTAAAAACAATTGTTGTAGGAAATATCAAATAGGGTTATGTGCCTCTCCCAAGATCTACTGAAATCCAGGACGGAAGCTCAAATCATGTCCTAAAAAACCTAAATTGTATGCTCATACTGGCCATCTATCGAGTGATGGTAAGCTGTACTCAGAATTATATGTGTACCCAAAGCCCTCTGTAGTCCCTTATAGAAAGGAGAAGTAAACTGCTAATCCCTATCTGAAATGATTGATTGTGGAACCCCATGAAAACGTAAAATATCAAATATGTACAACCTTCCAAGATCATCAACACTGAAGGTTTACTACATCAACCAAAAATAAAAAACCTTCACGGGCCTGTTGATAACAACCAAATCCTCATCATTCTTTCAAATAGACCTCAGTAAACTTGTCACAAAATCCATTGAGACATCATTTCTCTTCCACTTTGTAATGGGTAACTGTTGTAAAATCCACTCCATTTGCTGATGCTCTTCCTGCAGCTATGAATAGGTGGATCATTTCAAAACAAAATTAGCTACATACCTCTACATACCTGGCCACCAATGCCGATGGATTAAATCTCAATACTTCTTAGTGGCACCAAGATGAACTTCCCATACTGAGGAATGAAAAAATCACAACATATCCTTGTGTAATTATGCTGATACCCATATGCACCCATGAAAATAAAAGACCTTATCCTCACATATGGTCCACCTAGGAGTAAAATCCCCTCCTAACAGACTCTACCTTAGGACTAGGACATCAGAATATGAAAGCAATCTCATTCTCACACAATCTAGTATTGTAGAGGTAAATGTTTTTGAAGAAATAAACATATGTCCATATCTTTCGTGAACCTCCAAATGCTTCTCAAGGAACATAGCCATAAGCTGACACTCACAGCTGTACTCCTGAACATCCTATATATGATTCCTCCTATTCAATGCATCAAGCAATACATTTCCATTCCCAGGTTTGTAGGCAATCTCAATGTTAAAAGACTAAAGATACTAAACCAACCTTTGCTGTCTCAAATTTATATATTAGTGAGTAATGATATACATGAGGCTTTCTTGTCATTGTAAAGAACAAAATGTTTTCCCCAAAGATAATGTATCCAACAGTGCAAAGCATGCATAATTGAAGATAACTTGATATAGTGAACTAGGTAGTTCTTCTCATCAAGACTCAACTATTGAGATCCATACACAACCACTCCTCCCCCCTACATAAGCACTACTCCCAACCCAATACTTGATGCATTGCAGTAAACACTATAACTGTTTCCTGACTCCAAACAAATCAGTATTTGTGTTGATGTAAATATTCCTTTCATCTCCAAAAAGGCTATATTGAAGGAATATGTCCAAAAGTACAATGCACCCTTCTTAGTCAGGCCCCTTAGGGGTGATACTAAGCATGAAAAGTACTCAATAATGTTTTTATAGTAACCAGAAAGCCCCAAAATACTCCACACCTTATTGAGATTATTCAGATTCTCAGAGGAATCTATCGGTCTCACATTCTCTGGGTCTACTGAAGCTTTTGTCTCAAAGATGAAATGACCCAACTAGTGAATTTGGTCCATCCAAAAGTGGACTTCTGAGATCTTTTCATATAACTAATTATCTCTTAGTGTACTCAAAATGATCTCAAGATTAGTGGAATGGTCATGTTGAGTGTGAGAGTACACCAATATATCATCCAAGAAGACTAACACAAAAGAATCCAAGTATGGATGGAACACTCAGTTCATCAGTTCAAGGAAAATGGCTGGCATGTTCATGAGACCGAACAACAAACCCATATACTCATATAGACTATACTAGCTCTAAAATGATGTAAGAGGTATATCTGATTGCATAATGTGCAAATAATGATAACTAGATCTCAATTCAATCTTTAAGAACACCTGAGATCCTCGAAGATGATCAAAGAGGTCATCAGTCCTTGAAAAGAGATACTAGTTATTGAACCTCAAAATGGTTTACCATCTGATAATACAAAAAATGTCTGAGGTTACCGTCCGCCTTATTTTCAAAAAGGATTGGATAACCCCAAGGTGAAGTACTTGGTCGGATGAAACCCATTTCATGAAACTACTCTAACAACTTCTTGAGCTCTGGTAACTATAGAGTAGCCATCTTATACCGAGGAATGGACACCGGTGCCACTCCTGGCATAATATCAATAGAGAAATATACCTCTCGCTTCAAAGGTAAACCTGAAAAGTCATCTGGGAAGACATCCCTAAAATGATCCACCACTAGTGGAATGTCCATGTGTGAGGTCCTCTGGTCAACCGGATATAATCTAGAAATATGTAATGTAATTCCTCCCAAACCATGATGCTCAGGTATAGCTCTTCTGGCATTGACTTCCCATTTCCCCTTGTGTAGAATAGATTCTCCCTCTAGTGATGTGAAACATACCATGTGGTGATAGCAGTCAAAAAAGGCATGAAAGAAGACCAACCAGTCCATTCCAAGAATAAAATCGAAGCCTATAATCTTTATGAAATAGAGGTCCCACAACAAGTGTCAACGACCAATATCAAGAGGGGAACTTATTGCACTCACAAACACTACCCATCACGATCCCGAACGGAGTGCCTACAATCATAAAATCATCAGAAGTAAATATGTAGATCCTAATTCTCTCCACAATGAAAAGGAATATAAAACTATGGAAATCCCCTAAATCAAAAAGAACAGAAGGTAAAACTGAGGCAACTAAAAAATTTCCTCTAACTATAGAGGGTCTGATATTCTTCTCTTTATGGGTCTATTCCATTGAAAAAGTCTAAATTGTAACACAACCCTAAGACCCTTCCAACCTAACCTAAGATAATCCACCCTATTGTCAATGAGAACCTATCATCTAGATCCCACATCCACTACCACCTCATTGTCCATAAGAACCCCTATTCCCTGATTGATGAGAAACTGGCGGTCATGCTCTTAAACATGGAATGATAATAGATCCCATTTCACTCACTGCTAGTGAGAACATGTTGCAAAAATATTGAAGATGACCAATATTTCGGTTAGATCAATACATAGATGGGTGCCTCAAGAATTGTGGTATCATGTTCCAACTCTTCCCACACTGAGAGCACCTCAACTGACTACCTAAAGAAACATCATGTGAAAGCTCCATGCTGTGCATTATGCTATCGGTCGAAGGAGTACAAACCCTAGATGTTGAACCGCCCAAGCTCTTAGCTCTGAACACCCAGAGATTGTACTCAGTAATGAACACGTGTTTTACTATTGTAGTCACTAAATTAAACTAGAAAACACTCACCTACGATTGGATGGAATACCTGAGTCCATACTCAAACCATCTAGCTTGTGATAACTCATATCCTCCCAAAACTGGGGCGAAGCACGGAAGCTCTATAAAGATAGAAGAGTAATCAATCACTGAAAGAGTTCCCTTCTCCGAATATGTGAACTCTCAGTATCAGTCATCCCTCAACGTATTAGGGTAGAAGTAATCATATAAGGTCTTTTACAACACTTCCCAATCCATATCCCAATGACATCCCACTAGTTAGATAACTTCCCATCATCTCTGGGTGAAATCACGTAGCCTGTAAGTCATGAGAATCACCCTCCTCTATGGAGGTGTCTATAGATACTAGATGATTAAAATAACGACTTTCAACCATGAATCTCAAGGTAGCGGTCCACCATTCCCCAAAAAAGTGTGAGGATGTAGCTGCTAGTACACCCACATCAACACTGGCATTTACGGGGCATGATGTGGTGCTCCATGAAAACTATGCATCGTATTCATAAATACTTCATGGAACTTTGAATCAGCACCTGCATCTGGTATAATAGTTGTTTTTCAAGATGGGTATGATGGGAGGATCTTCTAGCAATCACCGATCTACCATTTCTGGTGTTTGATCCTCGTACGAAACCTAGAATACTATCAAAGGATGTATTGGTTGTATAAATCTGCATGTTCAATAACACACCTTTCTTCGTTATTATCAAGGTCAGAAACATTGAAGTGAAATATGTAACATGAGAAAAAAATTCATGTTTCACCAAAGTGGGTTACATGACATGTAGAACCACTACACAGTGTGTTCCCTTAAGCCTTATCATGGGTGTGTACCTCTTCCAACCTATTCTTGTAACAAACCATAGACCCTGCATGTTCCTCCTAAGACATGACATGTACTTCAATATTTCATCGTGCCCAAATTCTAATATGCTACTAGAACTACGCAGTTCACTCTTGGTGTAACACTACACGAAATGTTCAGCATAGACACAGCGTGTACAACTTATGTTCCATCCACTCGTGTCATTAGTCACACGGCCGGATACATGGTCTTTTACTACATAGTGTGCATAATCTAGACACAGTGTGTAAACCCTAGTTTCATTCACCCGTGCCGGTACTCACACAGTGAGATACATGGCCTTTTACAGTGCGACGTGTATTCCTTGTACACATTGTGTTATACCAAATGTTTATCAACCCCGTGTCTCTACTCACACAGTCAGTCACATGGTCAACCAGCACATGACCTGTACATATAGTACACAATATTTACTTAATAAAATTCAATTCTCATAGAACAGAAGAATAATGGTGTGTGTTTATAAAATCACACGTTGTGTTTTCTGGGGTTTTAGACAACAAGCCTCTTCAACTTCTCTAAAACCTCCAAAATCATAATATTTTGGACAAGGCATTCCATGTTACTCCTAGTGAGATCCCATACTCCATGTGAATCAACATTTTCTATCTTTATTCTTGTTCTATATTAAAATAATTCAATTAATGTTCAAACATGGTCCACCAAATTCTGATCCAAGAGTGCCTATAACACATCAGGGACCAAATATTGGAGTCCATACAAATAAAACATTACATATAACAATAACCTATAAAAATAGAGGGGTTTCTATCATGACATCTATCAAAACTGCATGCATACATAGTAAAAAATCTTCATCAACAACATTCAATCAGTAATGCACCCTACACAGAATGAAAAGAATGCATGACATCTGATCTCTAGAAAGAAACTATATGATTCATGATATGGCATTCCCTCATCTCATTGGATTTCATAGGAAATATAACCACAACGATATCAATCATATCTACACAAAACAATTGAATCACCCAATGATGGAATCAAATCAATTGTAACAATTTCAAAACCAGTACACAATGTGTTCTACCAAACGTCAATCAACCTTGTGTCTCTACTCACACAATCAGTTACATGGTCAAAAAATACATGGTTTGTACATAAAGTACATGGAGTGTACATAAGAAAATTCATTTCTTCAAGAATAGAAGACTAGTGACATGTGTTAATAATATCACATGACATGTTGTCTGTGATTTCAGACATCAATCCTTTGAAAAATCCCTAGAACCCCCAAAATCATAAATGTTTGGCCAGGGAAAGCCATTTTCTGATCCATGAGATCCTATACACCCCGCAATCAACGTTTGGAATCCTTATTCTTATCATATATTAAATTAATTCAATTAATGTTCAAACATGATCCACCCTATTCTAATCCAATAGGGCCCATAAAAACTCAAAGACCAAATATTGGTGTCCATCCAATGAAACGTTACATATAACAATAACCTATCAAAATAGAAGGTATTTTATAATGACATCTATCACAACAACATGCATATATAACACAACATGTATCACAATAACATGCAATCAGTAATACACCCTACATAACATAAGAAGAATGCATGAAATCTAGTCTCTAGGAAGTGCCTATATAATGCATGAGATTCCATACCCTCATCTTATTAGGTTGCAAAAAATATAACCACAATTATATCAACCATAACTGAAAAATAAAGTGAATCATCTTATGGTAAAATCAAATCAACTGTAACAATTGAAAACCATAGAAAATTTCAATATTCGAGGTAACATGGATTTTCAATATACACGTGTTAGCTAATCCTAGGCATAGATTATTACCAACTACCTATTCTATCCTATCCCAGTATATTGGATCCAAATAGTAAGGAAAGGTAAAAAAAACTCCTCTGATACCAAATGTAACAACTGGGTCCCAGTGACAACACAGACACCCCACCCTTAACCTGGCTGTCGGGTCCTAGCCCGCTAGGTACCACCAGTTTCCATCCCCGTAGATATGTGGTCAAACCCTGGGACCCACCCACAGGCCTGAACCATTCACCTGACTAATGAAAATACATACAAGACCACCCATGTCCTTTCCAGTGTGTTTTTTCCTCACTCATACACAACCTGGGAAACAACCCAGAAGGTCACCCATCCTGATCACTACTCCAGGCCAAGCACAATTAATAGTGATGTCATAATTAGGCAGGCTATCTAAAATGAAGGTCCACCTTGTTGAAATGAGTCATATAATTTAGTCATTTAACCCTTTATCATTCAGGGGTGTTATATTCCCCCCCCCCCCATTAGAGCATAACATCCTTGTTGTGATCCCTACATATCAACCCATGCGGTGCACCGGACATAAGGCTGGGTTCCACCTTTGATACCACTTTTTATTGAACCATATCTAGGTGCCACCCAAAGGTTCATCGAACCCGGCTGGTCACCTAAACTCAAGCGCATTTTTCCAAATACCAAAAGCATTCAACTAGAAATGATGGTGAAGGTGTGATAATTGTGAAATGATGCCCTCATTGGAAGAGTATACATAGAGGATAAAAAATATTAAGTAATAATGGAATCAGTATTACCATACAAAAGAAGTAAACAATGAAAGAATGATATTAATTATATAACTAGGTATATATATAAATGATGCATGTCATATGTATATAAGAAAATAGACAAAAAAGTCAAAATGAAGTAATGAAATACATAAACCAAAGTACAAAATAAACAAGTAAACTCCAGCTGCATCGAAACCCTCATCTTGGTCCCATGCTCTCGAGCTCCAACAATAATCAAGTACATAATGATGAATGAAACATTAACTTATTTATACCTGCAACAATATAACCTGTTTGGGTCCAAAAGCTTGACCCAAATAGGTTGTGAGATGAATCCAAGTAGGTAACCACCAAAATATAAGTTCCTATCTATCTGTGAATATATATATCATTTAATATGCAGAAATGAAGTAATCATCTAGGAAGAACTCAAATTTAATCCATATCATGGTTTAAATTAAATTAATTTATCATTTATTATTCAACGATTGAATTATGTATCCCTGGAATCTAGCATAATCACAGTATTCCCTATATCAAGTAATAAAACATACCTCTCATAAGACCATCTTAACAATCAAGTAAAACTGAATCCACTAATGTTAATTGGCTTGTTAGAAACATCATGATCATTCAATTGTTCAAAAATGACCCTTTTGGAATGTTCTCATAGTCTAAACCCCCTGGTATAACCTAAAAAAATTTTATTTAATAACGACTCTCCGGGAATCCCTGTCACGACCCATCTTCGGGGCCTGTGCCGTGACTACCCCAAGCCTGCCTTCCATAGGCCAGGGGATGGCGACTAGCACCAAGGCGTAATTCCTGATAAAAAAAGGGAAGGCATTTCCTTTGTAAAGTAAACAAACACACAGAGTAAGCAAGAATAAGTAAACACTAAGAAAAAACTGGATACAATAGTAAGTGCGGACAAGTAAGTGGGCCAGAATACAAACCCAAACTGAAAGTAAAGTACAACTGAAAAGTAAGTACAACAACTGAAAGTAAAGCGGCAACGTCGAGCCGTCCTCTAGTAGTCCCACCTGAAGGGTGGGTATAGATACACACCTCAGCTCCTCGGGTCCAGCCGTCCACTTCGTGTACGTTCCGCCCAGTGGTCCACCTCCAGGTACTGACTGCTCCACTAGCGTCAACCACGATCAGCATTGTCCGTCGTCTGCATCCAACACAATGTAGTGCGGGCATAGCCCGTGCAGGGGTGAGTATAAGCTACTCAGTAGGGACCCCGAGACCCCCGAAGGTCTTCCAGAATCCACAAAGGATAATAAAAAAAGGGAAGATACAATCACAGAGTAATATACGACACTACTTAGGTATATTCCCATACATATACCTAAGTCACCAATTCTAGTTTGACTCCAACATCCGAGCCCAAGTTCGATCACGTCCACACAGTATAGCACAACACAATCCATATAGGAATGCAAGTCAAGATTCAACTCACACAGGTATACTTCTTTGTAAGATGATAGATATAATCAGATGTAGCCACTGATTCATCTAAGCCGTCAGACCCACACAGGATCGATAGGTACTAACCCCCGTAATGACCCACAATGGATCGACATGTAACTAACCCCCGCAATGACCCACACAGGATCGGACCCACACAGGATCTGTAGGCGCTGGCCCACATAGGACCACTGAGCGCTGATCCACACAGGATCTGACCCACATAGGATTGGTAGCACTGATCCACGAAGGATCACTGAGTGCTGCAGTGGTCACCGTCGAATCCACGGAGGATTTCTGTACAATCTTCATCGTCGTCGCAGTCGCATCCAGCTCTAGGGTTTCCGCACACAGCAAGCTCATTCGGGAGGGTCCACTCCACGAGCCGAGGGGATGATACATCAACTGACACGTAGTCCAAAGTTGATGTATCCAAAAGTTTCGTATCGTCAACAGGAACTCAACGGGACAAACGGTGCGTCAATCGGATTCCCGGTCTGAGAGTTATTGGCTTTTTCGTCCTAGGGGCCCGGTTGGTTTTTAAGTCAAAACCAAACTGACCATACTCCAAATGTGTCTAAACCTCGATTGGAGTAGCCAAAAGGTCCGTATCACTAAGAGGAATCCATCAAAGTCGACGGTACGTCAATCGGACGTCCAGAGCTCAAGTTATAAGCATTTCCGCTCCGAGGGCCCGGTTGGTTTCGTACTCGAACCAACCTGGCCAAACCCAAAGTACTTCAAAACCTTGAGCGTAATATATCTAAATGACCGTCTCAATCCAAGGATCGCATCGCCACTAACGGTGCATTGATCGGAGGTCTGTATCCCATGTTATGGGAAAAAGACTGAAAGAGGTCCGATAGTAGGGGTTTCGGGCCCGGACCGATACGGCCCGAGACCCCCGGGGTCGGCCCGAACCGGGTCGACCCAAACCGAGTCCAGGTCTGGCCCGCTGGGGCGCGGCCTGGCCCGGCTGGCGCGGCCCGTCCTGGGCGCGGCCCGGCCCGGCTGGCGCGGCCCGGCCTGGGCGCGGCGCGGCCAGCTGGCGCGGCCCGGCCTGGGGCTCGGCCAGGCTCGCTGGCGCTGGCCAGGTGGCTCGGCCGTTTCGACCGAGCGGATGGGGGGGGGGGGGGGGGCGCTGCCCCCTGTTTCAATTAACATGGCCCCCACGTGAGGGGGCCGCTGCTGTTCGACCAGCCGAGGGTTACGACCCCCAGATCCTCCCCTGACCGGCCGGCTGCCGCTGCCACAGGACTGGCGCTGGCTGGTCCCCCTGCTCCGACACCGGTGGCCCAGAACCGGCCGCTGGTCTTTGCTCCGCCACGACCCCACTCCGGCCGCAGTGTTTTCGGGGTTCTCCGGCGCGGCGAGACGGCGCCACGACCTTCTTCAACTTCAACAGTACGGCACGGCGGCGTCGCGCACCCTTTCCATATGTTTCTGCATGGTGCCGTTGCACCGCGCCGCTTCCTTTGAATTGCAACCACACAACATACAAGGGTGAAGGGTCGGCCGTGTTTGTGCGGTCTGGACCCCTCCTGTTAATCGATTGCATGCGGTCCAAATGAAAAGAGGAACGACGATGGAAGAATTCACGATTAACAACAACAATAAAATCCCCTACCTCGAGCGTAGTTGAATGGAGGTTCGTCACAGAATTGCACATCGCGGAAGAAGGCATCGCATAAGGAGGATTGTCGCGTCGTGGAGAAAAGATTCATCGGTGTCACGTCATCGATCTCCGAGGATCTGGCGTTCTAGTCGAACTTCGTCGGAGGTCGGCGTTCTTCACATTCTTCGCGTTCTTCTTCTAGGAAGAAGAACTTCAAGAGCCTTTCCTTTTCTCCCAAAGACTCAACACAACAAGTTCCAACAATAATAAAATAAGTTCTTCACTTATTTTATTATCATGACTTAAGTTTGAAATTTAAAATTCAAATTAAACTCACTAATTAAGTAACTTAAGTTATCTAATTAATGGTGAGTTGAGGGAGTTAGGGAAAGTGAAGGGGTGGGGTTCGTGTGGGCCCCACCGCCCTCTTAACCTCTCATGGGAAGTTGGGTGGTTTCCCAACGTCCACTCAAAGGAATACCGCTTAGAAAGAAAAATAAAATTTGAGTTCAATTTTATTTTTAACTTCCACAATTTTTAACAACTTCTCCCATGTAAACGCAACTCCAGAAAAGGTGTTCCTAAGCAATTACCAGCGCTGTGAATCCATCAGTGCCCTCAGAATTCGATTCTGAGCACCGGTTCAAAAGTTAGGAAATCACGCTCGTTCATTCACTGAACGTACCCGAGCTAAACTTCAGATAAATATTCCGGGCACACCGGGACTCGGAATCAAGTGTCGTCAGAAACCGCGTTCTTATAAAATCCAAAAGAAAATTAAGAAAAAAAAATTTCCCTTGAATTTTACGGGTCTTTACATTACTCTCACCTCAGGGCTTTACATCCCCGTAAAGATACATCATAAACTAGGGAAACAAATGTGGGTACTGAGCACGCATTTGAGCCTCTCGCTCTCAAGTTCTCTCCTGGAGGTTCCCGTGCTACCATATGATGCGCACTAGAGGAATCTACTATCCACGTAGGACCCGCTCCTGTCGATCCTTGATCTCCACCGGGACCTCCGCAAAAGTCTCCCCATCGTTTATGTCCAGCTCCCCATGGTCAATGATATGCGTCGAGTCGTGCACATATCTCCTCAGCTGAGATACGTGGAAGACGTCGTGCACTCGATGCAATTGAGGTGGTAGAGCCAGCTGATAAGCCACCCCGCCAATCCTGCTGAGGACCTGGAATGGTCTGATGAAGCACAGAGACAACTTTCCGCCTTGTCCAAATCTCCATAATCCCCATCGAGGTGAGACCCGCAAGAAGATGTGGTCACCATCCTTGAACTCCAGTGGTCTCCGCCTCCTGTCAGCATAAGACTTCTACAGGCTCTAATCTGTCCTCATCCGCTCCTGGATGACCTGGACCTTCTCTGTCATGGCCTGGACCATCTCTGGTCCCACAAGTGCGGACTCCCTAGGGTCTGTCCAGCACAGAGGAGATCTGTATGGTCGGCCGTACAATGCCTCATATGGTGCCATCCTGATGGTGCAGTGATAACTGTTGTTGTATGCAAACTCCAACAAGGGTAGGTGGTCCTCCCAGCTGTGACTGAAGTCGAGGACACATGCGCGGAGCACATCCTCGAGTGTCTGAATGGTCCTCTCCGTCTGACCATTTTTCTGGGGGTGAAAGGCGGTGCTCAGACGTAGCTGCGTCCCGAATACCTCCTACAACCCCTTCCAAAGCCGGGAAGTAAAGAGAGAATCTCGATCGGAGACGATAGATGATGGCACACCATGAAGCCATACAATCTCCTAAACGTAGAGACGTCCCAAGATCTCCACTGAGCCCTGCTCTCTGATGGGTAAGAAGTGACCCGACTTGGTGAGTCGGTCAAAAATCACCCAAATGGAGTCATGACCTCTAGAAGTGCATTGAAGTCCAGTCACGAAGTCCATAGATATGCCATCCCACTTCCACTCCGGGACCTCCAAAGGTTGTAACAACCCTGCTAGTACCTGGTGCTCCGCCTTCACCTGCTGGCAGGTGAGGCATCGAGAAACAAACTCTGCCACAACCTTCTTCATGCCCGGCCACCAGTGCTATCATTTGATATCCTGGTACATCTTCGCCACTCCGGGATGTACCTCCAAAGGGGAAGTGTGAAACTCTCTCAGCACCTCCTCCTGTAAAGCAACTGGTACCAAGGTACGTCCTCTGAAAAGGACGTCGTGCTCTTATCCTAAAGAGAAACCATCAGGTGCCTATCCTGAGGATATTTGCGCATGTCATGTCTCACAGTCAGCGTCCCCACGCTGTGCCTCTCTGACCCACTGCAATAGTGGAGGAGTGACTGTGAGTGACTGAAGAAAGACTGCTCCATCACTATCCAAGAAGGATATCTTCAAAGCGGCTAGCTGCTCTGTCGCCTCCCCAAGTAGCTAAATGCCCATCCTCCTGCTGAGAGAATCGGCTACTACGTTCTCTTTTCCAGGAGTATAGAATATCTCAATGTCATAGTCCTAGAGGAACTTGAGCCATCACCGCTATCTCAAGTTTAGGTCCTTCTACAAGAATATGTACCTGAGACTCTGGTGGTCAGAATAGACTGTAAAGCACTCACCCATCAGATAGTGTTGCCACATATTCAGAGCAAAGACCACTGCTGCTAACTACAGGTCATGGGTAGCGTAGTTCTGATCATGCTGCCTCAACTGACATGATCCATAGGCGATCAAGGCCCACTCCTGCATTAGGACACATCTGAGTCCGGTCCCTGATGCATCGCAGTAGACTACGTACCCTACTCCCTCCTCCGATAGCCTCAAGATAGGTGTGCTGATCAATCTCTGTCTCAGCTCCTGGAAGCTCTACTGACATCTGTCTGACCACACGAAGGGTTTCCCCTTCTTCTTCAAAGCTGAGAGTGGTTCCGCAACTCTGGAGAAGTCTGGAACGAATCTCCGGTAGTACCCAAATAGTCCCAAGAAACTCCGCACCTTTGTCACGCTCTTGGGTGGCTACCAAGCTAGCACTACCTCGATATTTGCAGGATCCACCACAAGTCCCGCCTTAGAGATGATGTGTCCCATAAATTGGACCTCATGTATCCATAAATGACACTTAGAGAGCTTACCATAAAGCTGGTTCCCTTGGAGTGTGTCCAGTACAACCCGCAAGTGATAGGCGTGCTCCTCCTCTGTCATCGAGTAAATCAAAATGTCATCGATGAAGACCATGACAAATCGATCGAGGTAAGCATGAAAGATCCTGTTGATGAGGACCATGAACACTTATGGAGGATTGGTTATGCGGAATGGCATAACCAAGAACTGATAGTGGCCATACCGACATCTGAAGGCTGTCTTCTACATGTCCTTGTCCCGAACTCTGAGTTGATGATAGCCTGACCTGAGGTCTATCTTCGAGAACAATCATGCTCCCTTGATCTGATCGAAGAGGTCATCAATCCTCGGTAGCATATACTTGTTCCTCACGGTCACCTGGTTCAGGCGAAGGTAATCGACACAAAGTCACAGGCTCCCGTGTGCCTTCTTGGCGAACAATATCGGGGAAGCCCAGGGTGAAACACTGGGTCGGATGAATCCCTTGCCCTGTAAGTCCTCCAGCTGTACCCGTAGCTCTCGAAGCTCAGTGGGGGCCATATGATATGATGGAGTGGATATCGGGGCTGTCCCGGGGTAAAAGTCAATATAGAAGTCTACCTCTCTGCGAGGAGGTAGCCCTGGGATGTCATTGGGAAAACGTCCGCGTACTGATCCACCACTGTAGGTAAGCTCGGACTCCGCACGTCAACTGCTCCTAGGATGAGGCTAGCCAACTGATGAGTGATGGGCTGTCCTCTCCTCTGCGTGAGTCCATCCGGTGCTGCAAAGGCTCCCTTCTCGTCGGTGAAGGTGAACCTACTCCCGTCGGTGCGTACACATCGCACCTTGCGCCTAATACAGTCAATCTGAGCATGGACTGTAGATAACCAATTCATGCCCAAGATGACGTCATAAGGCCTCGACGCCACTACAAGAAGATCCCAGCTGAATCTCTTGTCTCCTAGAGTAAGCTCACACTGCCGACACCAGTGCATAATCGTTGAGTCTTCTCCCATAGGAGTCTCTAGCCGTAAGGATCGAGCCAACGACTCCGTTGGAATCTCCGAGCTCCGAACAAGGGCATTGGCAATGAAATAATGACTCACCCCTGTGTCTATAAGAACTACAGAAAGGGTGGAATAGACACAGATAGTATCTCGAATCATCTCGGGTGCGTCATGGTCATAGGCCTCCGCTGCCTGAAGCTGTGCCTGTCTCTTCCCACCAGCTCCATGTGGTTGGGGTGGACCTCCTGGTGGTGGTGGTGGTAGAGCCTCAAAGAATCTCCCACCACCTACTGCTCGGCCAGATCCTCTTCCTCGTCCGCCTGCTCCCTGCAGACCACCACGGTCGACCCTCTTCCTCTACCTGGGTGGTCCCTCAACCGTCTGCTGCTCCTCGGTACGGCGGGTCAGGCAGTCACGAGCCATGTGGCCCTACCCGCCGCATGTGTAGCACTGTCTGCCTCTCGAAAGACTGGCTCTACGCTGTGTGCCCCGCACCTCTGAGCCAGTGTCCTGAGGTCGTCTTCCTGAGGGTCTGGTCTTCCTGGACCCATGAGTCATCCGTCGACTTCCTGTTACAGAAGACTTTGCTTCGTGCCGCCCTGCGGTAGGTCTCGCTGCTGATGTAGGCTCAACAAGGAAGCTCTCGATCAGAAGGGCTCGCTCCAGTACCCCTGACTATGTCAGAATGATGAGGGAGATCAGCGATGCCCTGATCTCATGCCTCAATCCCTACTAAAAGGTTCGGGCCCGGAAGAATGGGTCCCGTACCATGTCCGTCGAATAGCGCGAGAGATCGGTAAATCTCGCCGAGTACTGGGCGACCGTCAAGCTGCCCTACCGTAGCTGTAGAAGCTCCTGGATGCGCACCGCACAGAGGGTGGCTGGGACGAACTCCGAGCGGAAGATGCTCTCAAAGTCCATCCAGAGGAGAGATGCCTCGTCGTGTACCTGGAGCATCACGCTCCACCATCTGCCTGCTTCCGTGTGCAGGAGGCTCGCTGCGAGGATCACCATGAGGTCAGCTGGTGTCCTCACTAACCTAAAAACTCGTACAACTACCTCCAGCCAATCCTCAGCTGCCTGAGGGTCCGTCTCCCCCTGGAACCTGGGAGGTCACTGATGCTGAAACTCATACAGTGCACTAAGGCAACGTGCATCATCAGTAGCTGGGACTGGAAGCATCGGTGGCTCGGTGGGTAAAGGTACCGCCGGTGCCTCTGCTATCAAAGGGCCCGGTACCGAGGCCTCGTCGCTCGGTGGGATGTCGTCCCGCATAACGCTCAGAACCCTAGCTGGCTGTCATCGTGGGGCCATCCTGAAAAGAGACAGGTGCTCCACGGTTAAAACAGTATACCTGGTGAGCTGACACAAAGTAATCACAAAGAAAACTTGAAACACACATGCGATCAATGTTTTCATGCATTAAGTCGGAAATCAGAAGTCAGGGTCCTGGTGTACGGATATGTCAGCCGCTGCACCAACACTGGACTCCCTGGACCGATAAACACACTCAATACTCTTAACACTATTAGTTCACATAGAAAAAGATTAGAGTTCAGAGTTCTGCGGTAGAACCAAACTACGCTGATACCAATTTATCACGACCCGTCCTCGGGGCCCATGCCGTGACAAACCCAAGCCCGCCTTCCATAGGCCAGGGGCTGGCGACTAGCACCAAGGCGTAATTCATGATAAAAAAGGGAAGGAATTGCCTTTGTAAAGTAAAAAAACACATAGAGTAAGCAATCAGAAGTAAACACTAAGAAAAAACTGGATACAACAGTAAGTGTGAAAAAGTAAGTGGGTCAGAATTCAAACCCAAACTGAAAGTAAATTACAACTGAAAAGTAAGTACAACAACTGAAAGTAAAGCAGCAACGTCGAGCCGTCCTCTGGTATTCCCACCTGAAGGGTGGGTACAGATAGCCACCTCAGCTCCTCGGGTCCATCCATCCACTCCGTGTACATTCCGCCCAGTGGTCCACCTCCAGGTACCAACTGCTCCACTAGCCTCAACCACGATCAGCACTGTCCATCATCTGCATCCAACATAACGTAGTGAGGGCATAGCCCGTGTAGGGGTGAGTATAAGATACTCAGTAGGGACCCCGAGACCCCCTATGGTCTTCCAGAATCCACAAAGGATAATCCACAAAGGAAAGATACAATCACAAAGTAACATCCGACACTACTTAGGTATATTCCCATACATATACCTAAGTCACCAATTCCAGTTCGGCTCCAACATCCGAGCCCAAGTTCGATCACATCCACACATGATAGCACAACACAATCCACATAGGAAAGCAAGTCAAGATTCAGATCATACAAGTATACTTCTTCGTAAGACGATAGAGATAATTAGATGTAGACACTGATTCATCTAAGCCATCAGACCCACACATGATCGATAGGTACTAACCCCCACAATAACCCACAAAGGATCGATAGGTAACTAAACCCCGCAATGACCCACACAGGATCAGACCCACACAGGATCTGTAGGCGCTGGCCCACACAGGACCGCTGAGCGTTGACCCACACAGGATCTGACCCACACAGGATCAGTAGCACTGATCCACGTAGGATTGCTGAGTGCTGTAGTCGTCGCCGTCAAATCCACGGAGGATTTCTATACAGTCTTCATCATCATTGCAGTCGCAGCCAACTCTAGGTTTTCCGCACACAGCAAGCTCGTTCGGGAGGGTCTGCTCCACGAGCCGAGGGGCTGATACATCAACTGACATGTAGTCCGGAGTTGATGTATCCAAAAGTTCCGTATCGTCAATAGGAACTCAACGAGACAAATGACACGTCAATCGGACGCCCGGTCTGAGAGTTATTGACTTTTTCGTCCTAGGGGCCCGGTTGGTTTTTAAGTCAAAACCAACCTGACCATACTCCAACTGCATCCAAACCTCGAGAAGAGTAAGCCAAAAGGTCTGTCTCACTAAGAGGAATCCATCAAAGTCGACGGCACGTCAATCAGACGTCCAGAGCTCAAGTTATAAGCGTTTCTGCTCCGATGGCCTGGTTGGTTTCGTGCTCGAACCAACCCGGCCGAACCCAAAGTACTCTGAAACGTTGAGTGTAATATATCGAAACGACCGTCTCGATCCAAGTATCGCATCTCCTCTAACGGTGTGTAGATTGGAGGTCCGTATCCCAAGTTATGGGAAAAAGACCAAAAGAGGTCCGGAAGTGGGGGTTTCGGGCCCGGACCGATCCGGCCCGAGACCCCCTGGGTCGGCCTGAACCGGGTCGAACTGACCCGGGTCCGGGTCTGGCCCGCTTGGGCGTGGCCCAGCCCGGCCTGGTGGCCCGGCCTGGCGGCTCGGCCAGGCGCGCTGGCGCTGGTTAGGTGGCTCGGCCGTTTCGGCCGAGCGGATGGGGGGGGGGGAACTGTCCCCCTGTTTCAATTAACACGGCCCCCATGTGAGGGGGCCACTGCTATCCGACCAGCCGGGGGTTACAACCCCCGGCTCCTCCCCTGACCGGCTGGCCCACTCTGGCCAGCCAGCTGCTACCACCACGGGACCGGCGCTGGCCGGTCCCCCTACTCCGACGCTGGTGGCCCGGAACCGGCCGCCGGTCCCTGCTCCGCTGCGGCCTCAGCCGCGGCCTTCGTCCGTACGGCGCACCGTGATGGCGCCTTGCCCCTCCGCCGCGGCCCCGCTCCGGCTGTGGTGTTTTTGGGGTTCTCCGGCGCGGCGCGACAACGCCACAACCTTCTTCGACTTCAATGGTGCGGCACGACGGCGCCGCGAACCCTTGCCGTATGTTTACGCACTGTGTCATTGCACCGTGCCGCTTCCTTCGAATCGCAACCACACAACATACAAGGGTGGAGGGTCGGCCGTGTTTGTGCGGTCCGGCCCCCTCTCATTAATTGATAGTATGCGGTCCAAATGAAAAGAGGAACGATGATGGAAGAATTCACGATTAACAACAAAAATAAAATCCCCTACCTCGAGCATAGTTGAACGGAGGTTCGTCGCGGAATTGCACGTCGCAGAAGAAGGCATCGTGGAAGGAGGATCGTCGCATCGCGAAGGAAAGATTCGTCGGCATCGTGTCGTCGATATTCAAGGATCTGACGTTCTTTTCGACCTTCGTTGGAGGTCGGCGTTCTTCGTGTTCTTCACATTCTTCGTCGAGGAAGAAGAAATTCAAGAGCATTTCCTTTTCTCCCAAAGACTCAACACAACAAGTTCCAACAATAATAAAATAAGTGCTTCACTTATTTTATTATCATGTCTTATGTTTGAAATTTAAAATTCAAATTAAACTCACTAATTAAGTAACTTAAGTTATCTAATTAATGGTGAGTTGAGGTAGTAAGGGAAAGTGAAGGGGTGGGGTTCATGTGGGCCCCACCGCCCTCTTAACCTCTCATGGGATGTTGGGTGCTTTCCCAACTTCCACTCAAAGGAATACCACTAAGAAAGAAAAATAAAATTTGAGTTCAATTTTATTTTTAACTTCCACAATTTTTAACAACTTCTCCCGTGTAAACACAACTCCAGAAAAGGTGTTCCTAAGCAATTACCGGCACTGCAAATCCATCGGTACCCTCAGAATTCGATTCCAAGCACCAGTTCAAAAGTTAGGAAATCCCTCTCATTCGTTCACTGAACGTACCCGAGCTAAACTTCAGATAAATATTCCTGGCACACCAGACCTCGGAATCAAGTGCCGTCAGAAACCGCATTCTTGTAAAATCCCAAAGAAAATTAAGAAAAACAAATTCCCTTGAATTTTAGAGGTCTTAACAATCCCTCACGGTCTAACCCCTTTAGTCCAACATAACACTAATCCTTTACAAAAAAACATCAGGGAAAGCTCTCATAGTCTAAACCCCTTGTTCAAATATACTATCAATCAATTATAAAAAACCACCTAGGAAAGCACTCATAGTCTAAACCCCTTGGATAACGACCACCTAGAATCTCTCATGGTCAATACCCCTAGGTGACATACCAGTAAAAAATTCATAAATTAACCTCTCTCGAGATGCTCTCCCAGTCCAATTCCCCTTGTTCAAACTTTCACAATGCATATCACAAGCATCAAATATAATCAATACACTCCATCCTATCAAATAAAGGCATGGAAAAAAGGAATTCCTAACAATCATCCTAAACCAAACAACTATAAAATAGTTAAAAAAGGGAAAGACACTCATAGTGTCCCACAATCATGGTATATGACCTTACACACAAGTAACTACCCTTTATCAAATAAGTAAATTATAGAAGGTGATAAATAGGGTTAAATTCCAAATCAAGCAATACAAAAAATGTGGGTATGTAGAATATTATGCATATATAATCCAGAACAACACAACAAAAGGAAAAAACCACCTACCTTGATATCTCATGATCAATATACTTGATCGTCGACCCTTGAATCGGCCTAGATCGGTGTAGATCTAAAAAAAGTGAAAAAAAAATCCCAAACTCGAATATCACATAAGAGAGGAGGAAGCAGGAAGAAAGGATATAGGGGTTTGGAGAACTCACTAGTGGGATTCCATAACACATGACTATGTCTCAATCAGAGAAAGAATGGAGAATCAATAAGGGTTCAATGTTTATAAGCCATTATATTTCTCACCTATACAAAATATGGGTTAAAGAAGATCTATACGAACATAAGATTCAACCTCACTATGATATACCAAAAAATGAATACTACATTTTGTGTTTATTAAATGTATATATCGTGTAGTAGCCTTAACCGACCCCTAAATTAAGTGGTCTGCTAGGTCACTACATAGACATGTACTCAGCCATTATACAGCCAGTACGTGGCTCTACGCGACAACTGGGTACATGGTGGGTACTCAGATATACATGGTGCATACTTAGAAAAAACCCTATTTCTTCATTTTTTCCCAAAAACAACTCGAAACCATGATCCATACCAGAAATGTTGATCCAGGTTCTTATAAATTTAATGGTTTTTGTCTCAATTTTCATTCATTGTAGAATGTTTTCATGTTATGAACCTATTTTTATTTTGAATGAATTACATACTACACCATTTTTTCTATTATTTGTTTTAATGATTTATTCATGGGATTTAATGTTATTTTCATTAAAAATCATATTACTCAATGGTTAACAATTTAATAAGGTATTTCACATCCCAATTTTCTTTTTAAGGGACATATTTGATAATAAGAAACTGTTTAATATTTTGTATTGTATATAATACCATATGGATAAATTTCATCATACATTCTGTGAAATTTATGAAATTTAAAAATAAATTACATGTTATATCTTTCAATGTCTTTCCATTCATGTGTTACTACAACCATAATGTTTTGGCTACCTCAATTTTCATAAATTGAGTTAAGATTATTATTCTTGAGCATTATTCTTATAAGTTGGGGAAATTTAACCATAGGATTGAATTAAATAAAACATAAACTATCATTTTCATGTATTTAAATTTCATTCTCCAAAACTCCTTTCATTTGTTTATTATATCAATTATTAATCATTTATATATTTCTATCATTCTAAAAATTTGATGTTTTTGATATTAATCTTCACGCGATTGAATAGATATTTCTTCTCCATATCCATATTAATTCATTCCAAAAAAAAATACATTTTTATATGGAAATAATAATATGAATTATCTCTTGGGAAATCCACTTTTTATCACCTTATAGTAACCGATAGTTTTCAGAGATAAATCGTATATATTATTAACATAAATATTTATTAAATATCAATATGATCCATTACAGAACTGCGGTGATTTAGTGTCATTAGAAACATGAATTCATAAAATACTACTAAAAATTAGTCACCATAATTTCACATTATGTCCATCACAAGCAGAACCCTTCCTATATATATCACACTTAAAAATATTCTCAATAATCTGGGGAAGGAATACATAAGAAAGGGTGAACTCATATGCTCAATAATGGTAAACCAAACATATTTCAATCAATGATCATAATTATTATAAATATTAGAATGACTACATGATGACATGATATGAAAATTAGAGAATATTACTCTTCAATTCATTGATCATAATCATGATATATGGAATACTCTTTTTCTATCAAAAGACATAAGACATAAGAAAAGAGTGATAAGAATCATCAATAATCATGCATGATATAAGAAAAATTATCATAAGAATAAGACATATGTTTTGTCAATGAATTTAAGTTTAAAAATCATTTTTTTTCATGGATCACGACTACTAATATTATAGTAGATTGGGTTCACTCTGAATTACATAATTTTTTGAGTTAAGTTTTAATCCCAAGACTATATTATTGGGAAATGATCCCAGAAAAACATCATTCACTCCCCATTCCAATCATTATTATATAGTTATATATCCCCCATTTACCAAATCATATAAGGAATATATAATTTTATACCCACCTATAATATAATGAAAACCATACGCATGTGTTCCACAAGATCATAAAATAACCCTCTAATAATTATATTGTAGCCTATGGTTTTCATAAAGACATCAACATCATAACCATAAATAATACTGGGAATAAATAGATATGGTAAAATTGGATCATATATCTAGTATATCATATTTTATATAAAATGATGTTGTCATCTATGACATTACCTTTAAATGATCACTATGATATTTCTAAATTAAAATACCATTTTCAATTTGAAAATCCAAATTTAAAGTCAATAAAAAATATTAATAATAGTTTTTATTGAAAAGAGAATTATGAGACATATAAATTTCAATTCAATTAAAAATTCATTCATGGATTATAGGAAAACCGTTCTTGAGATGTACATTAAGAAAATCCATTCCGATTTGTAGTAAAAATAAAACAATACAACGTTTAGAAGATTATATGAATGTTTCTTCTAGACGTTGCTAAGATAAGACAAATATTGTAAAAAATTAATCTCTTTATAATTTTAAAATAATTATTGTAAAAATTTTAACTAAAATATTGACATGGAAGAAATTATTCTCAACTATAGTGAAAAATAAGGCTGGTTTTCCATAAAAATAGTCATTTTTTCTCTGGAGTAATTATAGAGAGGAAATTGAAAATAAAACATTAAATATAAATACATAAAAATACATTGAAATTAAAATTATAGATATGATTGCCAGATCAGATAATTTAATAATCATAAATTTTATGAATAAATAATCTCTAAAAAAATAAATATTAAAATTTAAACCAAACATCAAGTCTATGTTACTTCATAAGAACTCTAACCTCTTGTTCATTGAGATACCACCATTATATAACACCTTATGACTTTATGTATTAGTATTTTTTGAATAATAAAAGCAATAGGATGATGGGAATTATGATAAAGATGCTTTGGAGTATGAATTTCTTAAGCTATAAGGGTCAAATTGTGTGAATATGAAAGAAAAAGAGGTCCTTATTTATATTTGAGGGGCGGGACACATAAAATTTCATAAAATATTCCTATTATATAAGATTGTATTCGTGGTAAATTGGTTTCATATGTCCATGGTTTCATAATTATGACAATAAAGGTTTAAAATAATTTTAAAAATTAATAATTTGATAGCATTGTGTATCAATATTATCAATATCTTCTAGTTTAATCCTCTCAATATAACTATTTGATATTTAACTAAGGAAATAAAATTTCACATAATTTTCTATTAAATTTCACAAAAAAATAAGTCAAACCTATTATATTATATTATTTATTTATGTTGCAATTAAGGAATGTTTTTTACCTTATTCAACTTCAAAAAGATGTAGAAATTATTTTTAGATAATTGTGTAATCCACAATGAAATATTATTTTAGAGAATGAAACAATATTCATAAAACATAATTATAAAATATTATATTTATTTAAAAAACCATCAAATAAATTTTAAAATATTTTATTTAATATAAAACAAAAAAATTTCATAAAAACTATTAGTCAATAGGGAATAATTTGATTAATTCTGATAATTACATATTTTGTTTTTACAATTTGTTTTTATAAAATGTATTCCTAATAAAATGAATGAAATTTTATCAAAATAATTTATAATTTTCATTCATATATAATTAATTATAATATTTCAAGTTAATGTTTAGTTATTTTACTATCCGATTAAATTCAAATAAAAATTTGTATTTTTAATTAAAAGAAATGAGAGTTTTTATAAAAAATGTATTTCTCACTATTCAGTGAAAAATAAATATTTTTAGAAAAACCATAAATATTCAACCTATGATTTAATTAACATTATGCTTATAAAAATTAAATTACTTTTATTCAAATAAAATTTCAAAAAATGATAGAGGTTAATTGTAATGGTCATGTACAAAATTGTGATAAAACTTATTTTTGATGAAAGAGTACATTTGAAGTTTAAAATAAAATTACTAAAAATTGTGTACTTATTTATTATGTATTAATAAATAATTAATAAATAATAAAAAATATTATAAATATCTTTCCAAAATTTGATATTACTGTTTAGATCATCCAATATAATGACTTTGTTATAATAATTTAGTATATAAGAGTTTAAATAGACATGAGATTTTATATAAGGAAAACTATCAAATACTTCATGTTTTATTTAAAAAATACATATAAATGACTAGGGTCATAATATTTTACCCACTAAAAATGAGTTTCAAACAAAAAATTATTTTTTTCTAGTCTAAAAAAATGTGGAAATCTCCATTATGCTCCATCATCTGGTTCCCATGTTGCATCCTCAAATTCCTAAATCCATTAAAGAACATTAATAAGTCGAGTATACCTTTTCTATAAAGAAATTTCTCTATAGTACAAGATTTATAATATTTTTTTCTTCATATAAATAATGAAACTCCATTAGTAAAACATCTAAGATTAGTACTTGTGAAGGATATGGTATCTAATTCCTTAGGTGAGATATATGGAAGACATCATGAACTTAAGGGATGTTTGGTGGGAGTGACAAGGTATAAGCTACATTACCTAGATGATAAATAACGATGAAAGGACCTCTACACCTAGGTAATATGATTACCTACATTCTAATTCTCATAACATTCTATTATGGATAAAGTCAATGTATAAAATTACCACTAATATTAAATTTCAGAAATCACCCATGATCATTAGCATAACTATTCTATCAACACTATGCTTTTTTATTATGATACTTAATGGATCTATCATTCCATTCAATTTCCTCACCTAACTCAAGCTCTAAAAATTTTCATTCTCCAACATCATCCAATAAAAGTAATGTTCGATAGTTCTTTCCATAGAATGGGTTGTGGGGATCCATATAATTTTTTATTGAAAGCTATAGTTGTATGAATGCTCTAATAGAGGAATTAATTGATCCTAACCACCCTCAAAATTTAGAGAGAATATTCTATTCATATCCTATAGTGTTTAAATGATCCTTGAAGTCTATCCATATATATGATTATAAAAATAATTACTAAAACACTAGGTTTTTTTAAATCATGTATAAGTATTCTCCATATCATCAAGATAAAAAACATGTTCAGATGAGAAATAATAATATTCAGTACCCCATGTATAATAACCACATATTCAATGTGTATCTAAAATGTTGATCAAGAGAGGAGTCTTAGAAAATAATAATTAATTTCATGGAATTTTTATGTTGATCAACTATTAAAAAAATTTAATTAAGGAATTTGGATGTTTTTTAGAGTCTAATAATTAAATATATGGTGATTTTTTCCTATTTCAATTCTTCTATAGGTAATGGTTGTAACATCCAATTAAAATTTTATCTCCGAGTATTGGATTTCTAATATTCCATGAAATGATACACATACCCCACAATATATCTCTTATTGTTTTCCAACTATATATTCTCATACATATGTCTAAAAATCATCCTATATCCAGTATGAATAGATATTGATGATTTATGAGATTCTTAAAACAATTCCATATTTAAGAATGGTATTGATGAGACATATACTATTTCCCAAAAATTATCATTACATAATAATCAAATATAAAATCAAGAACATTATTCACCTTATTTTGTAGATCCACGTCCTCTTTTTTGTGCCTCATAAAATATTACATGTATGGAAGGATGAACATTAATTTTAGAAATAAAATATTTATCCCCCATCCGTGAAAATTTTAAGGCCCATCCTTTAAAAGTTTATAAAAATTATATTTTTATAGTTTCCCATCATTATTGAATTACAATGATCTTATCATCTGAAAGTACCATCCAAATTGTTTTATTTACTAGGATGGTAATGTATTGAGAATTAATAATAATTTATAATCATTTACAACATAATTTGGTACATATTCATCTCTTTCGGCCTGAATATATCATTTAATCATTAATGATTTTTATTAAAGTAAATCCATTCTCTATATACTTGATTCAAATAGTATCACTGATAACCCCAAATCATATGTTGGGTAGTTTTACTCATTAACCTATGACTGGATTTTAGAATAAGATATAACATATCATTATACATAACAACACTCAACAACCTATTTTTTAATTCATCACTTTTAATCAAAAATATTTATCTACCAAAATCTAGTTTGAGAATGGGTGTACTAACCATTATTCACACAATTTCTCTAAAATTTTATTCACATTCATTATTGAAAAGGATTTTAAATACCTTATAATTTAATCTAATGAGTATATTAGATATACTTGTGAAATAGTTCTCAAAATATTTATTGCATATAGAAAATCCAGCAAAAGTATGTATCTCATTAATAGTATTCAGTTTAGTCTAATGTTCAATAACATCCATCTTTGATGGATCCACTAATTTAAACTTTTTTGAGATTATATGACCCAAAAAATGGAACAATATGAAGATAAAATTCAATATTTATAAAATTTTAACAAGAATTCTCCTCCATTAGGGTCATCATTATAATCCCCAAGTTGTATTAATTATCTTCATTGTCATGGAAAATATCATTACATTTTCTATAAATGCTTTAAAAAACCAATCTAGGTAATCAGAAAATCCATAAATATTTATATCCATTAAAATATTAGGGGAATTAGTAATACCAAATTGAAGTAAAATAAATTCATAGGATCCATACCTAAATTAAAATATTTTCTTCAGTATGTTTCATCTTTATTACTGTCAATTTATATTATCATGATAGAAAGTCAACATTGAAAATATATTAATCAACTAGTAATAGATCAATCTATTAATGAATATGTGCTATATGGTATCAATTTTTTTATCATGATCATCTTATGTACCAAAAAATCAATAGAGAGTCACATTTATCTATATTTATTCTTAAAAAAAAGAACATGTTCACTCTATAGTGACAACATTTTTAAAATGAATCCACTTCCATGAATATATTAAAGTTTCTTCTTAAATTCCAGGAACAAAATAAATTATATTCTAAATGATGTATTTGAAATAGGTTTATCACCAGGTTTGAGTTTAGTTGATTAAATGACATCATTATTAATAGGAAGTACAAGTAACTCTTTTAGAAATAAATCAACAAAATTCAACATAATAGGAATATCATAAATGTTGACTTTATACCCACCCAATTAAAATAAATAACCATATGAATATTAATGAAGGATAATTCAATGGAATTAGTTTCCAAGGGATGTTCATAATAATCCTCTCACAAATCAAAAATCATATTTCAGTTGAGACGACAAAATGATTCATCAGTTTATTTGCAACTAATATGAGATTCATATAGATAAAGGAAATCCCTACCCAAAATATCATAAAATTCAACTAGAATGATAATAACATGTTTTTTAGAGACAATATTCCTACAAAAATAAATAATAAAATATTCATTAACATGAGATTTCAATTTAATTCAATTAATAGTACGTACTGTTATTTCAATATCTAGTCGTTGAGGATGTAATTTGTTACCCTTATAAAATTATTAATATATAAAAGAGTGGTTTGAAACAAAATAAAATATAACATTATTATTTATATAATTGAAGGTATGCATAACATTCATCACTTCATTATCACACCTCTCATCATAAATATTAATCACATGAGATTACCATTTATTTTAGACTTAATAAGTTCCTAACATTGATCATCATCATTAAACCTTCGTTTTGAGAATGTGTTATCCTAATTTATAAACACATTGTAGTTGCATAATTGGTTTTTGGTTAGTTCATTATATGTAGATTTATCTTATTTACATCAATAGCTAACATCTTTAAATTACATTATCCTTATATTAAATTATTTCCTTATTCCCACACAATAAAAATTACCTAGTCTCCTTATAATAATTCCACCATTCATATTTTGACACAACTATCATTAAAGACAAATAATCTTCTTCACTCCTTAGAAGTTTTTTAGATTTAACTTTGAATCTCATAATTTTTTTCTTATCTGAACCATGATATTGATGGGTTAGTCAAATATCCTTTTCTATTATCATATCATATCCAATAATTACATTTTATCTTATAAAGAGTCTTATGGATATACCCCTTCAAATAAATATTTTAAAGACACTAGAAAATTGACCAATATATCATTTTGGTAAAATAATAACACCATAATAGTACCTTTCCCATTTTTCTTAAATTTTCTTTATAGGTATCTATTGATTGATCATACGTATTCTTAATCCCAAGGAATTATATCTCCATATTAGTACAAAAATATATAAGGAATTTATTTAATAAAAAATAATCTCTTAAACTCATCCCATAATATGGATTCAGTTTCATCTTGTTCCCTAAAAATTTTTACAATAGTTGATTATTAATTTTCTTTATCTAAAAAATGATTAATATTTCTGATTAACATTTCATGTATTAAGAACTATAGAAAATATCTTTTTAGTGGAACTGATCCATTTCTTATCAATTAGTGGTTTGGTAGTCCGCTAAATGAAGGTGGGTGTTACCTCATGAGGGACTCAATAGTAAATTTTTAACATCCATTTATCATTAGGAATATTACCATGACTCATGTCATAATACAGGTTTGTATGAATAGAAACATGATTTTTCATTTTAGATACAAAATCATTCAAGTACTTATGGGGAAAATTAATACATTTTCCATCACATAAAGCTTTCATATTGTTCCTTCAAATTTCATCCGTTTACCAAAACAAAAAATAATATTGTCATAAATAATAATCATTGTGGGAAATATTGTAATAGTGAAAATAATGTATAGAATGCATAAGTAATGACAATTTCTTTTCAATCAATGATCTTTTTGGTTTAACATAGGTCAAAAATGGTTATTATCTATTCATATTCCACAAAAATGGATCTTAAATAATATTTGAATTAACTAATTTATATCCTCAAATAGTGTCAATTCATGTCAAATGTATGGGCCTATTCACTCTCCACCAGATTTATGGTCATTATATACTCGACAAAAACATTTGGGGTCATCACCCAAATATGAATCTATTATAAATACCTCATCCACATGTATTATCTTTATAGGGATGTATTTGATAATCAGAAAAATAATTCTTTTAAAAACAAAACATTGGATATTTCATATACAAATTCATATCCCAAGGGATACCAATATATTTTCCACTTCATAGTTAAAAAACACATTAAATCATGAATTGTTAAAAACTGTTGAAACCAATACTTTTCATTCATAAATTATATCTCTTATTAGTTGAAATATTCATTGAATCTTAATATAATCAAATCCCAAACCATAAATATTTAGTGTCTTTTGAATCATGGATACATAATTAACATGTATATAAATGATCTAAATCATTTCCTATTACATTTTATATAGCTAGAAATTTTATTAGAAATAACAAACTTGAAAAATTTATCCATAACCTGTAAAAGGGTAACATAAGAAATGGCGAGCATTCATGCCCAGTATGGGTAAATATAAGTGGTATCAATGAATGAACATAAATGAGAATAACATTTGAATAATGTTATGAGAACATGAGATAAACATTATAATATCAAACCTAGCAAATAATAGATCTTAATCATCAAACATAGAATAATTATTTATTAATTTAGTTATAAAAAACATAAGACCTAAAAGTGTGAAATCATCAATAATCAACCACATGACATGATAAAAAAATCATATTAGAAGAAATAATATTATTCAAATTGAATAATCAAGAAAATTATTTACATAGTCATGATTCACTTCCAAAACAATTACGGTGGACTAGGTTCACTACCAATTACATCATTTCCTTATTGAAGGATCACCCCCAAGAATATATTATCTGTAAAATCCCTACTAGAATTGGGTATACTTCCCATTCTAGTATTTATTATATTATGAGCTATCTTATTTAACCATTTAATTAATTGAAACATAATACTATTATAAAGAGTCACATAATTAAAACCCTATATATTTGTACAATAATATCAAAAAGTATCCTAATATAATCATATCATAACTCTTGGAGATGATATGACTATCATAATCATTTCATTATCAATATCAAAAAACCATAATAGAAACAATATATATGGTTACTTTAGATATAATATTTAAAATATCATAAGATAAATTAATGCATATTTGTATAAATAGGAATAAAATTAACTGAAAACTAGTAAATTTCATGAAAATAACACCCTTTTCAATTTGAAATCACTTATTTAAAATAATAAAATTTTTCAAAAAATTGGATATTTTTTATTTTAAAAAAATAAATTAATTTTTCTAATGATTATTTATAGAAAATAATATTCATGATGTTAGGGAAATACATTCATGGGTTATATGTTAAAAAAATTCATTTTTCATTTTCAATAAAAATAAAAAAGTACAACATTTGGAAAATTATAGGTCGGTTTAATTTAAACCATGGTAAGGAAAGATGAATATGGTTAAAAATAACAGTATATATTATTTGGATAATATTAATCACATTCTTGAAAAAAATAATAAAATATGGACATTTGAGGAATTTTATCCAAACAAAGAGAAAATGAGGTCAAATTTCATTAAAAACATACTTTTCCTATCTTGAATACATATTGGGTGAAAAATGAGAGGGGAAATAAGGTATCTAGAAATAAAAATAGGACGAGAAAATATATAACATTTTGGAGATACAAATTATAATAAATAATTCATCCCAAAAATTATTTATGACATTCCAAGTAAAAATTATATTGTTACATATAACTCTTACCTCATGTCCATTTTTCTTTTTTAGTGCACAAACCTCCTCTTCAATGAGTGAATTTCATTTGATTACAATGTAATTTAGTAAGGATTTTTGTTAGGAGATAACCAGATACTCTATAATGAAGGGAATGAATCTATAATGGTTTTAGTATAGGTTTATTTCAATCTAAAAGGAAAAAAACAAAGTAAATAAGGGAGGATAAGAGGTACACTTTAATAAGTGGGAGGGGCACACATTGAATCTCTTAAAAAATTTCACTGATATATGAATTATTTCATATAAAAGAGGATACAAATGGAAAAATATTAAAATTTAAGATATGATAAGGTAATAATACCTTGAAATAAATAAAAAAATATCAGGTGTGGGTTACAATCCCAACCATATCTTTTATTTAAAACCCCTCTCTGAACCCATTCTATCCTCAACCATTTTTACAATCTATTACTATTTTTAATATCCACTATCACGATAAAATTAATTTTACCATATTATATTATTTAAATCATGATTATTAAGATAATGGAATTCATTTTACAAAATTTTATTTTGAGACATGGTAGAATTTAATTATAAATAATCTTGCATCCCATAATATGAACATGTTTTAAAAAAATGAATCATTAAGAATAATTTTTTTATTTCATTAAATTCCATGTAGAATGAATAAAATTAATGATTAAAATATTATTGAATATATAATATATATAAATTTTAATAATACCACTAATCAATAAAGTTAAATTTAATTTATTATGATAAAAACACATTGTGTACAGAAATTTTGTTTTTTAGAAATTTTATTTTAATGCATAAAAATTAAGATGTTTCAAAATATTGTGTAATGATGGTTCATATAATATTATTTATATAATTAATAAAATATTTTTAATTACATTATAATAATATTAAAATAAAAACATAATGGGTCGTTAACATGGATATAATGATTAACTTTTACAAATAAATATGTATTTTTTTGTAATCATAGTAATTTTTATTCAAAATCCAAAAAAAATCCATAAGATAATATCAAAAATATGTTTTAAAAATTTGTAATAATTTCTTTGAATAATTCTTTAAAAAATAATATAAACAAAGTAAATTTTTTTAATGAAAAAATGCGACAAAAATCACTTTTGAAGAAAATATATTTTTAAAATGTAAAATTACTTTACTAAAAAATTTAAATTTTTTTATTTTAGGTTGTTCAATACAGATTAATTATTAAGAATATTTAGAAAATATTTTTTATAAAGTGTTCAATTATTTTCATATCATCATATTTAATATCTAGTTTAAATGATTATAATATTTTAGTATATACAGACTTGGGTTTAGGGGTAAAGAAGGTCATCAAATATATTATATATTATTTGTAAATATACATTTAAAATATTATATTTTTTCATATATCTTTTCAGATGAATGATTTTTTCCTTTTTATTATTTGGGTTTAAAGTTTTTTTATTATTGATGGTATTTTTTTTATTTAATGAATCAATATTTAATATTCCATTCTATATTTTAATTTAAAAATAATTATATATTTTTCAATGGTCCATTATCATGTTTTTTTATTAAAGTAATTATTATCAATGTGATTCACTAAACCTTTTTAAAAAAAATTACTTCTAAATGTGACTTATATCTTCATATTGAATTAATATAATAATTATATTTGGAAAACTACTTTTTATGACATTATTATTTTAGAAGATTCATTTTCCAATTTTGAAATGGTTTTATAAATGATTTTAAAAATTAACTATTTCGCAGGATAATGAAATATTTATATAGTTTTAAAAATCTCATAGTTCTATTTTTAAAAGTAATACACAATTTATAAAATGGAATTAATATATTATGTTTTTAAGAAGGATTCCACATGGGTTTTTATGTCTTCATAAATAATGAATTTGAAAGAATGTTTGTAAAAAAATATTATTTTTAAACCATTTATTTTTTAAAAGGATAATTTGGTAAAATTTTATATCACACTCAGTAAATTTATTTTAAATGAATACATTTTCAGTATTTATCATGAATATCATAAATCAATATTTTATATTTCCCATTACAAGTAATTTATCTAATCATATTATAATAATATTTTTCATCTATGTGAACATCCATAAATATTATATATATTTAACATTTTATATTTTCATACGATACCATAAAAATTCTTCCACATGATATATTATGAAGGTGTTTTTATGTGAGGTTTCATAAAATGTATTTATTTTAAATGTTTCAATAAAAATATTATTAAATTATGAATTTTCTTATCATTATGTTATCCCATATATTTATTGGGAAATGTATTACAATATTATATATTTTTATTCAAATATTTTTGTTTATTTATGACTATAGAAAGATGATTATGTGTAAAATTGTTATAATTTTCATTCATATGGTGAATGAATTGGACTTTCTAACTGAATGGTGGTTCATAAAACTATATACATATTCTTAATGAATTAATAAGAATCATGAGACAACGTATTTTGGTTTTTCAGTTTATTCCTCACAATTTATCAATTGTTATTGAATAAATTCTTTAAAGAAAGTAGATGTATTTTCATAAGGCCTTGAGTATAGGATTATGATGTCTGATATTAGGAAATCTATCACTATAAATCAAATTATAATTATTCATGTCATTATTTTAGTATTTTTTTCTTCCTCTGATATATACTTCTCTATTAATTATATATATATATATATAACATTTTATTATTTTTAGCTCTTATATAGTATTCATTTAATGATTATTCTATGATACATTATGATGTAAGTGATCACATTTAAATCATTAGGCCTCTTCAATTAATTTTTTTTCATACCACTCAGGAATTAAGAAGTGAACATTGATTGGATTTAGGTATATACCTGAAGAATTAGTAATTTTCTAACTGAAATTTAATGTTTTATATCTTAATATTAAATGAAATGAGAGAATCACATATCTATCTTGTCTCCTTGGATATGTAAACTATGAAATATTCCTTAATATGAACAATTTTAACTTGTATGAATTTTTGGTAGTGACTTCTATTTATGGGTTATTTGATTTAGTATTTTCAATATAAGCTATATGAAAATTTGTTTTATCTCATTTAAATAATTATGGGATCCCCATTTCCTCTTTGGGACAATTTGTTTGCTGGATTTTGTAGTATTCCTCTAGGAAAGATGAGTGGCGAAGAATTAGTTATATTTTTGGCCTGGTGGAGGAATATTGGATGACTCTTATCACTGATGTATTGGGAAAATGATTGATAATAGAATTTATTTAGGTATTTCAAACTCTGTCCATGTAATCAAACATTAGATAGATTCATGATGTCCATTTCACATTAATCATATCCCTATGAATAAAAAGACAATGATCACAAGTTTAGGGATGAGATATATGTTCCAATATTTACAACTATGATGTTTTATTAATTTGAAATTTTCATGATAGATTTATAAGAAATGGTTACTACATTATCTAATGGTAGTGGATAAATATCATTTATTTGTACTTAATAATAAATTTTTAGGTTTCAATATATGGTTAAAACTCCCTTATATTATCATAACAACGATGAACAATTTGCTATATACATGTTCTCAATAATGAAATATGTGAGTAAATATCTATTATTAGAGATATTTATTCTTCCTAAAGACTAATTTTTCATTGAATATTAGGGGGATTTTATCCCAATTTTTTTTTAATTTTATACAATGTTTAGAAGTAAATAAAAATTATAGTGGGGATCCTTGTACTCAAAAATAACAGAACAAGAATATATAGATGGTAAATATCAATGAATATAAAAACAAATTTTATTATTTGATATGTTTTTTGGTAATCATTCATATAAAAAATATTTTCATTCACCACCCATCAAACAACATACATGGATTCTATATACAGATTAGGTAATATAATTTGTTTGGTGCATCTATCTAATTTATCATGGTTAAATCTCCATTTAATATAAAGGAATTAACATTCCTGAATGTTTTTAATAATTATAATGTAGATTAATGGAATATAAATTGGAATGGATAGTCCAATTTTGAACAAGGTTTTATTTCATTGTTTTTGGGGAATAATTTAATAAAATTCTCTATTATAGTTAAAATAAATGTAGTAATGTTTAAATTAAGAGTATAATAGAATATGTTAACCATTTTTTGTATAATAACCTAAATCATAACATGGGTTTCTTTGGGTACTTATTTAAATTATATAAAAATTATATACATGACAAGAATGTTTTACATAATCCTGATAGATGAATTTTAATTTTTCATTTGATCACCATATTATATAATGTTTATGTTACACACATACCATTAGAGTTGTTATAGTAATATATGTTTTTAGAATCATTGTGTGATACAAAATATAATATGTAATGATTCATATATTAATAAATATATCATATGGATGATTGATTTTGAGCAGTGAAAGGTGTATGAAAATTTTAATAGATAATTTTTAAGTCAATCATAGTAATCTTAAGAAAGATATAACTATGTTTTTTGATAATCTTTTTGATAATATAGACTGAACATATTTATTTTCCAATGATATAAAATCACTAAAAATTTGTCTACAACATAATTTGGATACACATATCTATTTAGATTTGGTTCATAAGTGTGATATAATGGACTATATCCTCTTAAGCAATGAAATGGAATCTCTATAGTGGTCTCAAGCCCATTGGAAAAAGTAAATAGACTTAAACATAGTATATATTCATGAATGATTTAAATAGTATATATTCATGTAGAAATATAACATTGAAATATAATATAATTCATTAACTTTTGGGTGGATACTATTTGTGATCCATAAGTTAACTATCTTTTGAATCTCTCAATACTCCTATAATGAGGTATTATCTACATGATTTTAAAACTAATGTGAGGGATTTAATTATTTATATCATTACAAAATTTAGTGGCAAGGATCATAATATTTTTAATAATTTTTCAGATAAAGAAGTGTTTTTATAATCCATCAAAAACCCATTGATAAATATTTCTTCTATTCTTAATAGGGTACCATAGTGTTACATATTTTTCATATTATATGAAAAAAAATTTGCATGTAGAGATTTATTTCTTTGTGGGAGTATAAATTCCTAGAGTTATTACTATAACTGACTAGTTTTTTATTCAAAATATAAATAATCCCAATAGATTTAAATATTAAGAGTATATAAATTTATAGAATTTATCATATAAGATAATTTCATGGATTAAAAAATAAATTTCAACATTTTATTTTGATAGAGTGTAACCATGGGGTTTTAACGGGATGTGTCTTTAGGGATTTATTATTTTAAATTGAAATTATATTACTAATATATATTATAGGTCTAATAGTGGAAATTTTATTCTTAAAATAACCTAGATTAATCCTTTAATAAAATTAAAAGGAGTTTCATCATGGTCATTGTAAATAGGAAAAATTTCAATACTATGACTTTTGAACCTGTGCTTTAGTATTTCCTCTCTCCCTTGATGGAAATATCCCATATTGTAAATCTCAAGGGATAAATTAACATTACTAGAGTTCATCATTGGTGGGACTCTATTTCTTCCTAAAATATCATCATTTCTAATGATTCATTTGTGAAGAAGAAAAATTATTTATATAATATGGAATAGTCACAAGGAATATGTGAAAATATAGCTCTCTTAGAAAATTCCAGATTTTTATCATAGATGTTATTTTTATGTATTTTTGAAATAGATCAACATAAATATTCAATAATATCCTAAATATATATTAGTGTTTTCTTGGAAAGGTTGTAATCACTATAAAAATTATTCTATTGTTTTCTCGAAAACTTTATATTACGTGGAAGTTGTTACATGAATTTTTGGACGGTACTAGTTGAAATTACCTTTTGGATACAAGGGAGTGAAGTTAATTCATTGGATTATTAATATCTATAATTTTTATTATTAAATATTTAAGGTGGATAATAAAAATCTTAATTGAAAAAAATGATTTTTCTTTGTTTGAATGATCACACTTATTAATAGACTTTATTCCTTTATCCAAATGCAGTTTTTATTTACGGTTATAGTTCTCAATCATGTTTTTCACACATTATAAATGTATTCTAATAATTTTCCTTCAAAATTTGGAAATTGAAATAATTTTTATTATAGAATATGGAAATAGTTATCTTTCCATATTGAAAATAGTGTATATGACTTTTCTAGATTACAAGATACAATAAGGACCCACTCTTTAAATATTCATGGGACATAAGATCATGTCATGGGTAATGAGTAGTTTTTTTTAAAAATATCAATGGTGGATCATCTTACCATATCTATAATTTTCTATCATTAACTCTTCATTCATCCCTTGTTCACTCTCAGTTTTATTTTTAGCTTTGTTATATTTTCTTTTAGAATTAGAGAAAGGTGGGAAAGAGGAATAACATTCATGGATTCCTATGTCTAATGAAAATAATTATGGGGGTTATCATCATCAAGGGTTTTTATAAATTTTGTTTTAGATATATAAAAAATGTATGGAATGTAAAATCTTTTTTAATAATGGGAATGATCACATAGTTTTTATACATAGTGAAAATAGTGTTTTATCAATTGTATATTTTTTTATAAATGTACAAGATTTTTAAACCAAATTTGATGTGTGTGTTATTAATTTTGGATAAATTTTCCCAAATAAAATGATTATTGTAATTTTTTATAATTTGATAAATTGTATACTTTTTATGTAAAAATTAAAAATAATGGTATCATTATGTCCTTTAAATTTCATTATTCCCCACATTCTTCATTAGAGTATTTGAATCATATTTTTATTAATAGTGATCAAGATTACCATTTTAGGGGTTCTTTCAGATGAATCATCAATAGATGTAAAAATACTGAATCGTTTCATTCACTACATAAGTCAAGTATTTGGAAGGTTTTTGGGGACCAAAAATTATTTTTTCTTTATTACATTTTTTGCAGTATGTGTTGCTTTATTTGGAATGTCCATAATGAATTTATACAAAAAGAATAGGATAACATTAATTTGGACCTCGTTCCCCATAATTATAGATTTATTGAATACTAATCATCTCCTCTTAAAGTATTCATAGAAACACATTCAATTTAAAACATTATACATGAAGCACTGCAATAATCCGAGATTGAGGTAACCATAGAAATGTGGATATATATTTATTGGAAATAAATGTAAAGTGTTTGGAATATTTTTTATGATAGATAATATCATTAATTTTCTATGGAAGGTGGTGGACTTGTATAAAAATTCCATGGTTTTGTGACTATTACCTTTTATACTAATTTTTTGAATGGGTATTCATTCCTGGTGAAGAAAAAAAATTATTTAATCACCTCATTCTATGAAATTGGTATTTATATCCCATGAATATATCAAAATGATATGTTGGTTATACAGTTTTAAAATTATACATTTATAAATATTTTTTCTATAATATAATAGATTAGAACTTCGATAAGTAGAATGAGTGAATTCAAAATGATCAACCACACATTGAGGGAGGAAACTAATCTTGATGATAATCAAAAATGATTTAGTACAATTATTATTAGTGACAATAATTTAACATGATAATTCATTTAATAATGTATAATAATTTTCATGCAATTATCCCCTTTTCCATCATTTCATCCACCCAACTTAATTTTTTATCTTCCTTTTTGAATGATTTCAAAAAATTATGGTTTAAAATTAAATAATCAGTTATGTAATTATTATAATTCAACTACCTTAGTAACTAGGACTTATACTTTCATGGTGTTATCTTTGAACGAGATTAATGTTAATCCCATGTTCTTAAAAATCCTATCAATATATATCATGTCCAACAATGATTAAAAAATAAAATAATACATTGATTCCATTTATAATATTTGTATCATGATTTACACAACCATTTACCTCATTGGGTATATACATTACCTTGGGAAGAACTTCTCATTTTCCAAGGTATATTAAGTAGTATCAATAGTCTAGGATCAACAATTTGGGAGACTATACCCTTATTATCATAACTAAAATAAAAATGAAACATAAATATCTCTCTCTCAGTCATTAATTTAATCGTTTTAAATTAAAAAACATACAAACAATAATACATAAGAATTAATAATATATAATGTGAAAATGAATTCATGTTATAATAAGCAGTCACACATCAAAAATAGTATCACCTACTACACTAATTATATAAACTATAATCCAAAAGAATCTGAAAAGACAAATAGACATAATGATATATAATATATATCCAATAATTAGTCTTATTTCCAAAACTCCTTGATGTTACTTTATCTTGATCACATATACAATGGTTTTCATCCAATATAGATACCAAATATAAGGTCTACAAATCCTTAATGTTTCATTATTAAGGTGTTGGAATAAATCATAGTAGGATACCTGCAATGAATCCCATTATATAATGACCCAGGTTTTCATACATAAATAATACGTCATTCTTAATTAATATTAACTAAATGGAAAAAATAATAACCAATGACCATAATGGATTAGTGTATTTGGGAACTAGGTATAAAACATTATTTTTTCATTATAGATATTTAACATATCACAAAATGATATTTTCATTTAGTACAATTTATAGACATACCCTACATAATACCATTATTCATGAGATTGGTAATAGATTTATAAGAAGGTATGATCTTAAATTTTAATCAAGATTAATCATGTGAGGTATTAATATATGATCATATAAATTAATAATACAAGAAAAAGGATTTGAGATCCTGAATATAACATAAAAATTTATAACTAATTTATCGTGGTAATTTAATAAAATTCATTGACCAACACATTTTTCATTAAAAAGAAATTAATAAAAAGGGTTATATGACATCATAAATCAATCATAAAATATATGTTCAAGTCATATAATTATTTTACCATCATATGAATAGATTCTATTTGATATGTCAAAGATAAATAATGGGACTATCAACTCATAATGGAATGGGATTCAACAACTCCTTTTCATATTACACTAGGAAAGTAGACTTGTTTTTAATTACATACAAGTCCATCAACTTCTTTCTTATAAAGGATCAAACACAATGACTTTCTTCCCCTAGTGGATCTAATAAATGTACGTGTTTCCCATAGTTATCTCCTGATATATAAAACATTAACCAATGCATTGTATGGATATATAATTATGGTCCCTCCACTCTCATAATGAAATCCATACTTACATATTCCATAAGATCATATATAGTAACATTATAATTACATACATTAACATTACATATTTTTAGATTACATAAAACATTATACAAAAATACACTGAAATACAATATTAATATAGTGCCTTTAGAAACATGGGACATAAACACCGGTATATGAATGAGCTACGTAATATCCAACTAGGTTCTTCTTGACTATTACCCCTCTTAGACACATTAAACATAATACATATCATCATAACTTTGGAATGGAAATAAATGGGTGAGATCATATACCCAGTAAGGGTAAATAAGGGAGACATGTAAGCATAATCATGGTAATAAGGTTTTGAGAACATGATAATGAAAATAGAAGATCAGACCCTTTATATTAGATATCATAATCATGAATCATGAAATAATTCATGAGTGTTCATAAGAAATGAGTCACAGGGAAACAAATAAAATATTCCTTAAAAAAAAAAAATAATAAAATATGGAATTATGGAAGACACATAAGCATATAATATTATTTCTATAATATCCAAGGAATCACTAACAAGGCCATATTTTTAGTATTGGTTCACTCCCATACCATATTAGTATCCATGGTTCACTCTCATATCCATCTTAGTATCATGTGTCCACTCCCCATACCATCTTGGTGGTCATGGTTCACTCTCACGGCCACTGTAGTTGACAAGGTTCATTTCTAGACAACCTTAGTCTATCTAATGTGATATAAATTATTACCCAATGAATTAGAGGTAGATGTAGGTATCACCCATCTCATAATGAAATCACGTGTACATGTGCCGCAAGATCATTATAAATCATATCCTAACCCATGAAAGGATATGGGTACCATAAACATGTAATCATACCATAACCTAGGTAAAACATATAGGTTTCATAATATTTTGGTCATAAACATAACCCAAAAAACGAATTGGGTTTCAAAAGCCTAAAACTAGTGGAATACAAATGAGTTTCATAATAATAATTCCATCAATCATAAATCATTCAAAAAATAATATTAATGGAATGTTTGGAACATTTCCTAGAAAGGAATGTGTAACTTCAACAAATTTCATCTTAGATATAAAATAACATGAATAGATATTTTGAAAAACATTCTTGAAAAAAATATCATTTCATCATGAAAAAATATTTTATAAAATCATAAAACATGTTGAAAACCATTTTCCTTGAAAATATATAAAATAATCAGGAAAATATTTTTAAAACTATTTTATTTAAAATACATTGAGAATTATAAATAAATACCAAAAATGTTTTAAAAACTATCACTCTGAAAATAATTTGAAAACTTATAAATAAATATTAAATGTTTTTTGAAAAAATTTTAATTTAAAACTAATAAAATAATATTGAAATCATTTTGAAAAACATATTCAATGAAAATACTTTGAAAACATAAATGAAATATTGGAAACGTTTTGAAACCATTTTTATTTTAAAATACTATGAAAAAATATAATGAAAGTGTGAAAATGTTTTGAAAATAATTTTCTTTTAAAACATTTAAAAGAGTCTTGTATATATTTTGAAAAACAAATTTCCTTTTTTAATTATAAAGGATAATATAAAATTTTCTTGAAAAAAATTTCCTTAAAAAATTATAAAATAATCATAAAATGCATTTGAAAAACACCTTCCTTGAAAAATACAATGAAAATTTTGAAAATTATTGGAAACCCAAATATTTTATTTTTTTAAAACATTATATTAAAATTTAACCTATTGAACATGGAAAATAATATTCATAAAAATGAAGAATGGTAAATCTATACATGTCATAAGGTAATAAAAACATTCTTTTTCTACTGTAAAAGTTCAAAAAAATTCCTTGTTTAAAAAGTTATAAAAAATATTACAATGAAAATATTAGTAAAATAAAAAAATGGAAAAAATTCTTCTAATTATTATAGTATAATAGTACAATATTCTTGGAAACCATTTCGGGAAAACATAGTTTTGAAGGAACACTGATTTCTGACTGAAGAGAGGGAAATTTCAAGATTTCATAAAAATAATTTTATAAATATATTATTTACCATATAATAGAAATATTGTACCAATACATGATTATATTATGAATAACCAGAGGATAATAAATTTAACATATTTTCTAGAGATATGAATGATATGATTTCATAAAATAAAGAATAAACATAACCAATATCATAAAGCGATGACAATGTTTCTAAGAGCTATTATCACTCTCTAATAAGGGATCATACTACCAAAGTATGAAATAAATTTTCATGAATCTTAAATTATCATGATTTTTTTTGATATTCATGATATAACATGTAAAATGGATGTATATACACCTTGAAATTTTTTTTCTGCATAACAAAACATGATCTTAACAAAAGATATTTGAGACAGAATTATATTTACAATTTGGTAAATTTTGAAACATAAACCACTTGAAATAAATATCATATAATGGTCATGTCAATACCCAAAAATTTAATTGAAATTATCATTAAAAACATCCATGGCTAGTTTACACATGACACAAAATCAATTGGTGGTGAATAAAGAATTTATCATAATGAAAACAATTGAGATGAAATCCCCTTACCATTTGTCGTGACACTCTTAATAATCATTAAAATAAAATGTATAATAAATATAATTTTATTATAACTATTTTACATAACCATATTATTATATCAAATACCATATATGGTTTTATTATAACTTTATATTACCATTTTTAATTAATCCTATAAATGGTTTCACTCAGGGTAGTATCTGATTTTTTGTTCTCATGTGTCTTAAATTGTTATATATTTGGTCCTTATAAATATATCAAGATTTCTATAATTTAAAACATTATATCAATACCATTTATTCAGTATATATTTATTATAGTAATCTATATAATATATAAGTATGAAATGTAATACACCATTCATCGAGATGGTAAACTATATGTACGCCTGAATGTTGTTTCTGTTTTTATTATAGTATTGAATGAAAGAAGGTAAATAACATATGTGTATATATTTAATTATTTCAGTAGCATTATTGTATCATATATATAATATAATTTCTCTAAGTCAATCCATAATACATTCCATGCAGTGTGTGAAGGAACCACATTGCTTTGAGGGGGCTGTAGTCCTGACTTCCTCATACAAAATTATCATATTTACATCAAATGGAAAGTAAAAAACATGTGTTATAAAAGTAATAAATAATATTAAATACATAATAAGTATAATATATTACATATATAAATAGATATTTTTTCATAATGTTTTCCATTAGTGGTTCTAAATGGAAAATGAACAATCGTCGTTTATTGAGAAGGTAGTTCACTAAACAAATAATCATTATGTTTGTTTCCCATTATACGGAAGTGTGTTTAAATGTAGGTATAAAAGTAGCATTAAAATATACTAGAATATTGATTATAATATTCTTGTTATACAATAATGTAATAAAGAGAGTGTAGTGGGTGTATATTGAAAATAAAGGAAAGGAGTTTGAGAGAAGACATTACCTCTTAATTGGTTAACTTTTTTTGATTTGTGACAAAAAGGTTTCCTTGGACATAATTCTACCAAGGATGATTCTTCTAGAAGTTTTGGAGGTATTTTGGGAGGGGTATTGGGAAAAGCAATGTTGTTTGAGTGGTGTGAGGAAGTTGGAGAGGTGGTGGCCTTTTATAGGGAATTGAATGACCCACTTGGCATTTTTGAATACAAGTAATGTGTACCCATGTTTTTACATAAAAATTTAATCACTAAACACAATAAGCCAATAATGTATTGTTAATGTCCAAATAATATCTTTAAAAGTGGTCGTTCACATGTTACTATATCATTAGGTTCCTAAATTTAAGGTTGTGTACTTTGTTAACTTTATTTTTCTCTTAATCATTCAAATTAATTTAAATCATTTCCACTAATATTTTTGGTTGAAAAAAATGTTGAAAAAGTTATACCATATATAATATAAATATTCCAAATATTTAATCCATTTTTCCAAATTATAATCATATAAGTGGAAAAAATTAATTTAAAATAAATCTTGATGATAGGATGAAATTACAGGTTTTTAAAGTAAAAACATCCAGTCATTAAAAATGTTTTTACACATAATTTGTAACATATCATAATTTTTTTTTATTTTTTTAAACATATGGAATGATTCAAGGACCAAATGCTTTGACTGCAAGTGATTCTGAGGCCCGATGAGCCTGTAACAGAATTTTGAACTTTTTTTATGGTACGTTCAGTAAACGTGCTAGCGGGATTTTTTTTCTAACTTTTGAACCATTGATTAGATAGAAAATCTGAGTTCACCATTGAACTTATAATGTTGGTATTCACCTAGGAATGATCTGACTTTGGTCGAAAATGGTTGAGCAGAAATGTTAATAATCGTAATTTTTGAGAAAAATAATAGAATAATTTAAAGGAATTATTTTATTTCTTCTCTCGCTATTGAGTGGAAGACAGAGATGATGCAATGTAGTGACGAAGAGGAAACGAGGTGTATTAATGAGTCTTGTTAATGGACCATATCACTCATCATAATGATGTAATAATGGAAGCGTAACAGGGATGCTGTTTCATAAATGAAACAACGTTACGACGTGACATCGCTGCGTAACTGAAACGCTACAACATGTTTTTCTTTTAATTGTTTGATGTGTAGGTTAACTAAGGATTATTAATCTATGTTCTTCTAAATAACCTCTAATAAACATCCTCCTCAATGATGAATAACAAATGCCAGTAAGACTTCATCATTTTCTACTTGCCTTGAAGAACGGAGCGGGAAGCGATGTCAAAATCATGAATCCTCGAGTATAAATGCTTTGACATTGAACATCAATGAGGTAGGTGTTTATGTGTTCTATGTATTTGATGATTTATTCCTATCTTAAAAATTAATTATGAACACAGATCAACCAACTAATGGGTTTATCCGCGAATCACTCATTGTTTTTGGTGGGTATTCTACGAGGTTCGATTTGGGGGGTCTCAAGCTGGGTGATTGTCCTCATGTTATCTCCATGATTAAAAACTATTGTGAAGGGTGAAGGCATATATGAACAAGGCCTAGTCCATACACCATATTTGTTCTTGGGGCGTTCTTCTAAGTCAACTGTTCAACATGATGGAAAGACATATTTGAGAGCATCGCGATGAAGAGGGCGATCTTTGGGGGCTATAGACACATGAAATGTGACGAATGGAATGCCGGAGTGAATCCGGTGGTATGCCAAAGGTTTTACCGCCTCTCTGGAACCAACCACGTGCTAATTTATGAGACTAAGGGACACTAGCCACACCAACAGCCAGGTGGAGTGGCAAGCCCATCAGCACGCAGAGGCGGCACGAACCCGTGGCCGGTTAGCCCCATCGGTGAGGAGCTGCGGCACCCGTCGGCGCAATGTGGAGGGGCGACCTACGTCTGGACCCTCCTGTGGATGTCGAGATGTGGTCTGTCAAATATGGATAGAGGAGGCACTATGTCTGCATGGCCAGTGGGGTCCATATTCGGAGTGGATGCGGCATCCCATCTAGATGGCACACCACTGGCCACCCTTGCGGGCCGGGACTCGGGCTGGCGAGTTGCGCCCCAAACCGCTGGACAGAGACGTGGCCTAGCGGGTAGGACCCAAAGGCCTACTGGCTAGACACATGGCTCTACAGGCATGACCAACGCCAAAAGTCCATATTTTCACCCTTCGGGTCAGGCCAGACGAGATCGGGTCATCGTGCGACCTGGCGGGCTGAACCGTCGACCAAACTGGGTTGGGCCCCAAAAGGCCCATTGGGCCTAGACCACTGGCCATGTTAGGACAGATCGACCCTGACCCAAATAGAGTTAGGTCAAGTCTATCAAATTAAACTAGGGTACATGGGACCCCCGGTCTGAGTTGGTCGGGCTGGTCCAACTGTTCTAGATGGGGCCCAAACACAACATGCCCATGTATACTAAAATGGATGTATCTACCATACTGGTTGTCTAATTGACATGACATTAGTGGTATTAGGACCCTTGGGATGTATAATTACGTCTGATATACTCCACATGTGTTTTGGAAAATGATGGAGTACAACCGGGTCAGATCGAACTTGAATCCAACTGAGCCCTTTTTACATAAAAGTATATAACTTACAGACCGGGCATCCGAACGTCATGACATCTATTGCGTTGGGACCCTTACAACGAGATAGCCCTTTGGTTTTCTTCATGTTGGATTTTTGGCAGTTGAGGTATGGATTTTGGATTGGAGAGAGTATTATTTTTAAATCAAGCATGCTAAGTGACAGAATCCAGTGGCTTGCTGTGTCGTGATGAAAGAATAGCGATCCTGTGTGGGTCAATAATTAGTGATCCTGAGTGGGTCCGCACCTAGAGATCTTGTGTGGGTAAACACCTTGAGATTATTTATGGGTCAACACCTTGATATCCTCTATGGGTCATCACCTAGAGATCCTATGTGGGTTATTACTTAGCAATCCTCTACGGGTCATCACCTGGCGACCCTGTGCGGGTCAGTAGCAGAGCCCCTTAAAAAAATAAGGAGATCTATATTTTAGACTAAATACCCTTAATTTTTTACTTATGTTATACATGATGTGAGCTATGTATTTTACGTTGTTCAATGTGTTTTAGATCTTGATTGGTGGTATTACTTATGTGGTATCTTCCTCTGGGGTGTTATCCTTTGTGGAATACCGAGACCTTTGGGGGTCTCGGGGTCCCTACTGAGTATTGTTATACTCAACCCAGCACAGGCTTCGCCAACACCCTGGTGTGTCTTGTGCATATGATAGACAACCTTGACCGGGACTTTGGGGAGTCAGGACAAGACGATGGTCGGAGGTGGATCGATAGACGTGGTGTGCTTCAGTGACGTCAAACGAAGAGCTGTACCTACCCTTTAGGAAGGATCCTTGGAAGATGACCTCCAGAGCATACACTTCTTTTACTGTAATTTCCTTTTAGTTGGGCTTGTATTCATGCCCCTTTACATTCAGTTTACACACATTACTCTAAATAGTGTTACTTTGTAGTCGTTATACTACTTTCATTACTTTGTGGATTTCTTTGTGTGGTATCCCCTGTCTATGTGTGTACAAGTTTAAAGGAAATTCCTTCCCATTTTGGGTTATCCCTTTCCGGTGCTAGTCACTTATCCTTGGCCTATGAAAGGCATGCATGGGGTAGTGACAAAATGGGCCCTATGGGATGGGTCATGACAATGTGGTATTAGAGGGCGGTCGGTTCTACCAGAAGAACTATGGGTCAGTAATTTTCAATGGGGGAAATAGCGGAATGTGTCTTGAGATTGATTTGATGTCCAAGGAGTCTTGTGCTGGTGCAGCAACCGACATATCCATACACCCGAACCCTAAATTCTATTTTTTTGACTCAGTTAACAAATAACACTAGTTCCATTTGTTTTAGAAATGTTATTCTCTTGATCCCATATGAGTTATCTCACCTAGTTTAACATATTGACTGTGGTGAATTTGATTTCCTTCTGAATGCCTCCATGAAAAAAATCATCCATGATTCCAATGTGGGATCATGAAAATGGTCCACTGAGTGATGATGCGTCACTAAAAGTATCACCTACAGCGATAGGACCTTTGGGTGGTGAGCCAATACCACCACCAACCAGAGAGCAGTAGTTTCTACCAGCCCCACCACCACAGAGTGCATGCTGACTAAGCGCACAACACAAGTTCCAATGATTGAGGCCTCTGAGGTTTTGAGGTGAGGCAGATCCTTAGGCTTCTAAGGATAGGTAGGAGGAAATTTCTCAGGTTTTCTCACATTATAGAGTCACCAATAGACAAGATGGTAGTTCTAGCCGCTATACTTTTCCAGGGCCCAATAGGGATGTGGTGGAGTTGGATGCGCTAGACACACGAGGAGGAGACCCTTGTCTGGATGGAAATCAAGAGCCAGTTTAGGGTAGAGTTCACACTAGGAACACTACGCTCAGTACTTATTCATGTGTTACTACACCTAAATTAGGGTATCCTGACTATCGCCCAGTACTTAGTGAGGTTATTAACCTCTCCCGCTACGCCACTGACATGGTACAAGACCCTTTATTTAGGGCCCAAACCATTTAGAAGGGGCTCCGATAAGAGATTAGAGCATTGATGATTTTTTTCAAAATCCCGATGAAGGCTGGAGTTCTATAGAGATCCCTACCGGTGAATATGATCCTAGCAGAGCAGGAACTGATGGTGAGGGACACAACTGAGCAATATGTGGTCGAGTCATTGGTAGAATAAAGTAAGTATATGATGCAGAGGCTCTAATGAGCTAGACATTCCAGAGGATTAACCTAGGATGCAGGGTCAGAGGTGCAGAGCTCGCAAGGTAGAGGAGGTAATCTGAGGGTTAGGGTTTCTTAATCCTATGATGAAGAGGGGCACATGGATCATGATTGTCTGACTCCCTTCACAGATGACCATTAGGTGGTAAAGGGACCACCGAGACAGTGATAGAGGATTGAGTGAGGAGGACCATAGGGAGACGAATGTGCCAGGGGAGCAGGATGAGCAGTAGGTGGTGGACGACAGTTTGAAGTACTACAACAACCACTCCTAGGAGGTCCACCACAGGCTCTGGGAGCAAGTGGATAGGGGTAGGGGTAGCTTCATGTAATGGAGGCCTATGACCACAGTGCTCGAGATATTATTAGAGGTATGGTCTGTGTCTATTCCACCTTAGCATAATTTTTTATAGACACTTGTTCTAGTCACTCTTTTCTTTCCATAGACCACGTTCAAAGCTCAAAGATTCTAGTGGAGCCGCTGGCTTGATCCTTACGATTAGAGACTCCTAAAATAGAGCAATAGATGATTTCACACTAGTGCCAGAAGTATTAAATTACTCTAGGAGGTGAGAGTTTTGGCTGGGATCTCCTAGTAGTAGTGTCGAGGCATTACAAAATCATATTGGGTATAAAATGGTTATCCACATTCCATGCATAGATCAACTATTTTAGGTGAAAAGTGTGGTGTTTCCGTGAGGTTGGGACTAGGTTTTCCTTCATCATATAGAATGAAACCATTGCAACACATGGTGGACTTTTTAAGAGGAGGGTGCAGTCGATCACTCACCAGTTGGCTAGCCTCACCCTCGGTGCGGTGGAAAAGGGGAGTCCGGGATTTCTTTTAGTGGTGGATGAATATGAGGATGTCTTTCTAGAAGATGTCCTATGACTACCTCCTCAGAGAAAGGTTGACTTATGCATCGACATGTACCTCGAGACGATACCAATATTCACACCAGCACATTGGTTGGATCTCGTAGAGCTTCATAAGTTGAGGGTAAAACTGGAGCACTTAAATAGGAAGGGGTTTGTAAGGCCTTGTGTTTCTCCATGAGCATCCTCGATGTTGTTTTCCAAGAAGGAAGATGAGATCTTAAGGCTATATGCAGACTTTCAATGCCAGAACTAGGTGACCATGAAGAAAAAGTATCCACTACTGAGGATTGACGATTTCTTAGACCAGCTGAAGGGAGTGAGGTGGTTGTTAAAGATTGACATCAGATCAGCCTATCCCTAGCTTCGAGTACGATATGAGGATGTGCTGAAGACAACCTTTAGGCGCCCTTACGACCACTATGAGTTCATCATCATTCCTTTCCTCATAACCAATGGCCCAATAGTGTTAATTGGACTCATCAACTGGATCTTCTAGATTTACCATGATAGGTCTTTTTTGGTCTTCAATGATGACATAATGGTGTACTCAGCGTCAGAGGAGGAGTATGCTACACACCTGAAGATAGTCTTAGATACTCTCTGATAGAACCGTCATTATTTTAAGCTCTTGAAGTACCAGTTCTGGATTCAAGAGTTCCACTTCATAGGACACTTTATCTCAGAGGCTAGAGTTGTTATTGATCTGGAGAAGATAAAGGAAGTGGTTTATTTGGATCCCCCCAAAGTGTGACTGATGAGATGAGTTACCTCGGGTGGTCTGGGTAATACTGGAGGTTCGTACCCGATTTTTTTAGAATATCATCACCCATGTTAGCTATGAAAAAGAAGAGAAAACCCTTCGTATGGACAGAGAGATACGAGAAGACATTCAAGGAGTTGAGGTAGAGACTGATGAGTGCCCCCATATCAAGGCTAATAGAAGAGGGAATGGGGTATGTAGTCTACTATGATTAATCAGGTACCAGATAGGTTTGTTTCCTGATGCAAGAGTAAGCAGTGATTTCATACAGCTCACGATAATTGAGGCAGCAAGAGACAAACTACATGACTCATGACCAAGAGTTAGCATCGATGGTATTTTCCTTGAACATGTGGTGGAAATACTTTATGGATGAATTTTTTACTGTAAACTACGACCACAAGAGTCTTAGGTATATATTCTCACACAAGGACCTGCACATGAGATAGTGGTGATGGCTGGAGTTCCCCTATGACATTGACTTTGAGATGATCTATACAATTGGGAAGGGGAACATTATGGTAGATGCACTCAGTATGAGGTCTGGTTTGTAGCTGCTGAGTGAGGTGATAGAGCAGCTAGTCATGTTGAAAATATAATTCATGGATATTGTTTCTGTATCTTACCTCCTATTTATGACTGTCACTCCCCCACTCTTATAGAGAGTTAGGAAGGAATAGCTTGTGGATGTTGACTACGAGGCCAGACGTGCTCAGTTATCCTCATGACATGCTTCTGATGGATTTTTGATTGGTGGGGTGCATGTTATCCTTTTCAAATGACACACCTTAGTACTAGTTATGTTACAGGACAAGGTGTTGAGGGAGTTCTAAACAACCCATTTAGTAGTAAATTAAAGAGTGGGGAGGATGTATCAGGACATAAAATGTTATTACTAGTGGAAAGGGATACTGAAAGTGGTGGATGGGTTCGTTACGCCATCCATCACTTGTTAGAAAGTGTAGGCTGAGCATCAAATTCCAGAAGTCTTAGCCCAACAACACAAGTTACTGAAGTGGAAATGGGACAGTATATCGATGGACTTTCTATTTAAGTTTTCATGTACATCAAGGGGGCATGATTCTATATGGGTGATCATTGACCGACTCACGATATTGGATCACTTTATACCAATTTGGGAGTAGAGACATGTAGAGGGATTGTGACACCTCTACATCTAGGAAATAGTGGGGCTCCATGGGGTACATTCGACAATCATATTAGATTGTGATGCACATTGTACATCTCAGTTTTGGAAGGGGTTGTTTAAGTCATTTGGGACTCACCTACAATTCAAGATAGATTTTCATCCCATGATGGATGATCAAACGGAGTAGACCATACAGAAACAGGAGGACAAACTCCATTCTTGTGTCATCGATATTGGTCGTAGTTGGGAGGACCACCTACCACTGGTGGAGTTTTCATAAAAAAATCTATCACTCCACCATTGGCATGGTACTGTTTGAAGGATTATATGGTCAGGCTTGTAGATCACCCCTATACTGGATAGACTAATGGGAGTCAACACTCATGGGTCCAGAGTTGGCACGGGCTACTACCAAGAAGGTGGAGATCATCCAAGAGTGGACGAGGCATCACAAATCAAACAAAATTCTTATGCTGACAGGATACAAAGGCCCTTGGAGTTTTCAGAGGGTGATCTTGTATTATTTCGGGTCTCACCCTAACGAGGATTACAGAGATTTGGCCTGGGTGACAATCTATCTATGAGGTTCATCATGCCTTTATAGATCCCGAGTAGAGATGGAGGGGTGGAATAATTCCCATCACTTCCCCCACATATGCACCAAGTGCATGATTCTTTCCATGTGTTTTAGCTAAGGAGGTATGTGCATGACCCATCACACGTTCAGTAATTGTATGAGAGTTTTTTTATAACTTTTGAACTGGTGCTCGGATAAAAAATCCACGGACAACATTGAACTCAGAAAGCCATGATTATACAAGAAATGAATCAACTTTATCCATCAAGGGAAGAGAAAAATAGATAACAATATGTATTTTAGATAAAAAAATAAAACAATTTAAAGTAATTACATTATTTATTTTCTCTCTATTGAGTAGAGGACAATTATGTAGTGGTGTTGCGACGATGTGGTGACAAGGCACATTAATGAGGCTCATTAATGTCCCGTATCATGTATCATGATGATGCAATAATGGAAGCATAACAGCAATGTTGTTTCATAAATGAAACCATGTAATGAAACTACGTTTCAATGTATCATAAACATTGTGACGTGTTTTACTTTTCATTATTTGAAGCGTTAGTGGGAAAAAGATTAATTGGTGAGGATACTTTGATAAAACACCACCGAACATCCTCCCCAATGATGAACGATGAACACCGGTGAGACTTCATGGTATTTGACATGCCTCGAAGAATGGAGCCATAAGCGACATCAAAATCTTGAATCCTTGATGATGAATGCTTTGATATTGGACATCAATGGGGTAGGGGATTAAGAGTTCTATGAAATTTATGATTTCTTCCCCATTATTAAAAATTAACAACGAACGTGGATCAACCGACTAACAGGTTTGTCCTCTAATCGCTCATTCCTGCGTATCATTATTGGGAGGGGTTTATTTTTGGGGTTTTCAAACCATGTGATTACTATCATGTTATCCCAATGTTTAAACTCTAACACCGAGGTCGTGGGCCGATCTGTACAAGGCACAGTCATCCACCATAGTTTTTCTTCATGAATTCTTCGAATTTGAGCAGTCAACTTGATGACATGACCGATTTGAGACCTTCTTCATTAAGAGGGTGATCTCTGGGGGCCATAGACGTAGTCCATGTGACGCATGGACCTACAGAGAATGTCTGGCAGTCTGCCGAAGGATCTGCCGCTATGACGACGGCACTGCCAGACGTATATCGTGCGACAGGACCAAGGCCCGCCAGCCGTGATTGCGGCCGGGTAGAGCGGTGCACCCATCAGAGTGCCGAGGTAGTAGGAAGATGCAGTCGGTCAGCCGTAGCGACGACAAGGTGCAACAACCCTCAATGCCGCCTATAGGGATGACCTGTGTCCAAGCTGTTCGGTGGCTGGTGAACCACGCCTTGTCAAACACGGCTAGAGGAGGACCCTGGTGGCGGGGATAGAAGGGACTGAATGTGGTACGGATTCCATGTCCTAGATGGATGAAACACCATTGTCTGCCCTTACAGTCGGGAATTGGGTTGGCGGGCCGCACAACAACCAGCGGGTCGGACCTGCGGCCCATCGGGCTGGTTCTGCACCGACGGGCCGGACCCACTGCCCGGTGGGCAGAACCCGCACCCAACATGCCACACCCACTCTAGCAGGCCATACCTGCACCCTTCGTGCTGGGCTGGATGTGACCAGGTTGCCTGGAAACCTGGTGGGCTGGACCCTCGACCAAATTGGGCCATGTCCAGCGAGGCCCCTTGGGTCGGGCCCACTAGCCAGGCCGGACCAGACCGATCCCGACCAGAACTGGTTTAGGTCGAGTATATCTAATTAAATTGGGGTATGTGGGACCCCCCGATCCGAGTTAGTCGGGTCGGTCAAACAGGGTCGGACCAGGCCTAGACGCAACCGTCCCCTTTTACTAAAATAGACGTATCTACCTCATCAGGAATCCTATTGACATGTTCTAAGTGGTGATTGGACTCTTGCAACAGAGAATTCCATTTCATATTCTATACATGACTTTTGGCGGATGTTGGTGTACGTCTAGGTTGGATCGAACTCGAATACAATAAGGGAATTTTTACTAAAAAGACTATAACTTACAGACTGGGTGTCCGAACGATGCACTTTATTTTGTGTTGGGAACCTTATAATGAGATTGTCCTTTAGGTTTCACCGTGTGGGACTTTGTGGTGGTTGAGGTACGAACAATGTCTTGAAGGGAGGATCCCTCAAAAATTAAGTGTGATGTGTGCAAGAATCCATTTGATGGTTGTGATATGAAGAAAGAATAGAAATTCTACGTGGTTCAACACCTAGAAATCCTAAGTGTGTCAACAACTAGAGATAATGTGTGGGTCTCTAGCTAGAGAACATGTGTGGGTCAACACCAAGAGATCCACTGTGGGTCAGCCCCTATAAATCCTATGGGGGTCAGCACCTAGTGACCCTGTGCGGTCAGTAGTAGAGTTTCTCAATAGAATAAGATGATCTAGATTTATGGCAAATCATCTTTACATTTGTAATTTATTTATACTTGATGTTTTCTGCATCTTTTACATTGTTCTATGTGTTTGAGATTTTTTTGGTGGTATTACCTATTTGGTATCTTCTTTTTTTTGTGTTTTACTTCGTAGATTACTGAGAGACATTTGGGGGATATCAGGGTCTCTATATAGTATTGTTATACTCACCACTACATGGGATTCTCTTTCACCTAGTGTGTCTTGTTCAGACAATGAACAACCTTGATCGAGACTTTGGGGAGCCAAGACTAGACGGTTCTCTGAGGTGGATGGATAGATGTGGTCTGCTGTAGTGACATCCAATAGAGATCTATTACTATTATTCTGGTAGGATCCTTGGTGGATGATCTCCTGGGGCTGTATTTCTTTTACTGTACATTCCTTTTAGTTGGGCTTATATTCTGGCCCCATTACTTCCATTTTACACACTTTACTCTCAGTATTTATACTTTGTGGTCATTGTACTAATTTATTTCCATTGTGGATTGCTTTGTGTGGTATTCCCTATCTATGTGTGTACAGGTTTAAAGTCAATTCCTTCCCTTTTTAGGTTATTTCATTTCGGTACATGTCACCATCCCCTAGAATATGGAAGGTGGGATTGTGGTTGTCACGACACGGGCCCCAGAGGATGGGTCGAGACACAATTTCAAAAATGAAATTGATTCTAATGACCTAAATTGTATTATTTTATAAATATATGATCTAATTATCATTAAAAAAATTAAAATACAATTTTACCTTATAAATAAATTATATGGAAATGTATTTTTGAATTAAAATCCAGTATTTTTCATTATTCATCCAATAATTTTGTTTTTCAGAAAAATCAAAAAAATTCACCCTGTGATAATTGTGACATTATAAATTATAAATTTAAGTTTATTTTAGAAAATTAAATTTTTAAATGTGTTTAAAATAATTTTTTTTAAAAAAAGGACCTGAAGATTAGTATATTTGAAAAAAAATAATATTTTTAAACATATAAGGACTTTACCAAAATTTATACCATTCATTATCAATATGTTTTGTTTATATAAAACCATTATAAAAAATATTTTAAAACTATTTATCACTACTCATATTAATAAGCTTAACTTCTCAATTATAGTTATATCAATTTAATAATTATAATAATTAAAAGTCGTTTCGTAAAAACTCATTGTTTCTTGTATTGTACAGAAAGTTGGTGTTCTGTGTTTAGTACTCCATGCCAGTATTTCATGTAGTATATGCCAAGTCACATCTAACCTTAGTGTTCAACAGTAAATCTAAAATTTATGTTTTTTGTAGTGTGTGATTAACATGGTGTAGTGTTTAACGAAAGCCATAAAAATGATTTACTATAAAATAAACTATTATCACTGTTACATGAAATAAAAAATATAACAATGGTTTAATTAATTGGATAAAAATAACAAATTATCTGGGTGTTACATTCTACCCCACTTAAATTTAATTTTACCCTAGAAATTCATCTAGGTTATCAAATGTTTATTACTACAAAGTCTCATCCATAGAAACCCACATCGTACAAATGAGAACTAAAAATTCGCTTAAAAAGGAATATTGGTACCATCATGGTTACCCAAAGTAACATATGACATGTTTTAAACATAGCAGAATATATGTTGGAAGTCAACATTGGAAAGGGAGAAAAGCAAAAATATTTAAAGGGTTGAATGAGGTCATAAATCACAAAAAAGTCAATGATCAATGAAATGTTGAGGTCCAAAAAGTCATAAATCTGTGATGATTTATAAGGACATTTGTTCAATAAAAATTAAATAATTATGATATATATTTATGATCATTATCGTAATTTTCTATTGACCATGAATATAAGGAAATATATTTACTCGATATATTCCAATAAAAAAATTTCATTCTTCGGTTGAGATTTTAACTATTTTTAATTCATCCATTACATCATAAAGTGGATGACCAGAAATTATCTATGATTCTTGAAGCACTAAAATACACTTTTAACAGATCATAAGGCCTTAAAATATTGATAAGTATAACAATTTACCTATAGTTATTCTAAAAAATAAATATGATTAATATAACAATCTCTGAACATAAAAAGTAACACTATTGTTTCATCAAAAATAATTATTCATAAAAACTAATTATACATTATCCAGGACATTGTGTTGGACTATGGTTGGCGTGAAACCCTTATCATCCTTCAGTCATGGTTTCATGTCCCATATCATTTCTGGACTTGATTGGTTGTCACACAACATTCATTATATACTTTTGTAAAATCAAACACATATTGTTTTTACAAAATTTTATGGACACCTTTGAAATATGGATAATCACTAAATAGACATTTGAAAAAGGTCTTCAATACAATCTCCAAACATAGATACGTACTGTGAAATTTAACAAAAACTATTCATGAATGGTTAACCTTATAAACCATCTAAAATATGAAAATCAAATATTTTTGAATGAAATCCATGTAATCAACTTAACATCAGTTCCCCCACATAGCACAATGTAGCTCTTGGTAATCGCATTAAAATCATATGAATAACCTCAACATGTATTCTCTTGAAACATGGAAATTACCTTAAATACTTTTTTAAAACATGAATTCTTCCTTATTCCATATTTTTCTAGATATATTCCTCAAATTCAAGATGTTGTAAACTTCATCCATTGTAGAATAAAGTACTTGTCAACAAGTCTTTAATTATTTCCAAGGTAACCAATACTATCCATTTTACATAAAAACTATATGTCCTTATCCAAAAAACATTATCATTATATAATGAACATATTAGGGGTTATCATTCTCTTAATCATGTGTTTTCCATTGATATCACTTTGGCATTAAATCACATTTCAATTCCCTCATATCCATTCAATGTATTCTTGTGAATCATTAGAAAATAATCATAAACCAAACAATCCATATATATTTTACCTTTCATAAATTCTGAATAAAAATACATAAAAACATTGATTATTTCATCCTTAAGCCATAAAAAGGCTTCCTCATACTATTATATAATAGATATTTCCTTTCATATTTTATATATAGTCAATTCACCATTAGGAATGAAAACTTTACTCTCTTCACCTTGATGATTCTGTTCAAGAGCCTTCCTATGGGGACATTGAGTTTAATAATTACAATTTATTATAATATTAAAATACTTAAACATTAATGGTGTCTTAGGGACACCAATATTCGCATCCATTTTGTTAATTTAACACTTCAGTTTCCTTTGTTGTCACTTGTTTTGTGTCCTTCACTTACACAATTAAAGAATATTTTTGTTCCTCTATGACATTCACTTAGGTGATTCTTTCCACATTCATGAAAAAAATGAAATATAATTTTCATTCATTCATGTTCTCCATTTCCCAAAATCTAAGAAAACTCATTTCTTATCTTAATTAGAGAGTCTAAGAGTTGGTAAAGTAACACATTTTTAATCATGTTCTATGAAAACTGATTAGGCATGATCACAACATCTTTTAATCCAGGGACTATCCCACATGACCTATCTTTAGAAAATCACCCCTCTCATTCAATGTTAATCAATTTACTTACTATTCAAAAAATAGAATAAAATAGTAAAAATATTGTGAGTATTACTTATCATAGTAGAAAAATATATTGTCAAGAAAATAATTTCTTATAGGATGACTAATTAATGCCACCTTCCACAATCTATGACAGCCTCAGTTCAACCTTTTTTATTCAAAGACTAATTATATTTAAATCCTCTATGATGGTTCATGTGGATTTTTTGAATTCCCAAAGATTATCCCTAGGAAGTTTCAAACCAGGTGTGAATAAAGGCCCGTTGTCGTGACCTAGAATACCCTGATTCAGGCCCATAACATCTTATCAGAGTTTTTACCCCTAGGTACATTTTTTCTAGATCTACATCAACTTTTAGTATCTAGAAAACTATATATTTCTTATAAACCACTCACTCTATACTTTAACAAAATCCTTGGACATTTTCATAAATATCAACTCATCGTTATACATGTCCTTAGAGACATCCCTATACACTGAATTAGAAATATAAATGGGGACCTCACTTAATTTTTATCATCCTAGTTTTCAAAGGATAACTAATCCTTTTTTATGATTCCAAATATATAACCCCTTGGTTTTCCAACATTAAAATTACATCACTTTTTCATAATACTTAAAAAATTATACAAACAGACACCCAAATACCATATTAATGTAGTGCCATTAGAAACACATGACATAAACACTATTACATATTTGATCAGTATTATATCCCATTAGGTTATTCTTGACTATCACCCTTCTTATACCCATCAAAAAGAATACATATCTTTATAACCTATTAATGTAAATATAAAAAGAGGATAAATTAGATTCCTGGTATGGGTAAATAAGGGATACATGTAAGCATAATCATGAACATAAGGGTATGAGAACATGATCAAGAGAATAGATGATCATAAACTATATGTCAATGATCATAAACCTATATCATGGAATAAATCATGATAGTAAACAAGGCATGAATAATAAATAAATAAAGAACATAATCCAGAAATGAATAAAAGAAGAAAAAAACATGGAATTGTGGTAGACAGATAATCATATAATATGATTTCCATAGTATCCAAGGCATCACTACCAAAACCATATTTGTAGTAAGGGATCCCATCCCATTCCATCACGGTAGTCAAGGTTCACTCCCATGGCCATATTACTAAAGTTAGTTCACTCCTCATACCATCTTGGTAGGAATGGTTCACTCCAATGACCATCATAGTAGTGTAGGTACATTCCCAAAACCGTAAAATTATATCTAATGAGATAAAAATCCTTACACAATTAATTAGAGTGTTATATAGTTCCCACTCATATCATAATGAAATAATATGTACATGTGTAACAAGATCATTAAAAATTATATCATAACTCATTAAATCAAATGGGTATCATAAACATGTTATCATATTATAACCTATGGAGAAATACAGTTATATAATCATTTGATCCTAAACATAACCCATGAAAAGAATCAGTTTTCAAACGAATATAATCCATGGATGAAAAATGGGTGTCATAATCTGTATTCCATAAAAAATAATTCAAGAAATAATATGAATGGAAACATTGGATTATTTTTTAGAAGGGAATGAGTAACATCAACAGAAGTCAAGTTAGATGGAAATAACTTGGAATGATATTTTAAAGATGTTTCATGAGTAAAATACCATCTCTTCCTAAAAAATAATTTTTTAAAAATATAATAACTTTGTAAAATCCATTTACATGAAATATTATAACGAAATCATGAAAACATTTTGAAAACTATTTTTTTTAAATACTCTGAAAACATATAATGAATCTTGAAACTGTTTTGAAAACCATTTTCTTAAAATCTAGTGAAAGAAGATCGAAAACATTTTGAAAACCATTTTCTTTGAAAATAATTTAAAAACATATAAATAATGCTCAGAAATGTTTTGAAAATAAATTTCTTTTAATACTTATAAAATAAGCTTGTAAATATTGTGAAAACAGATTCCTTGATAACTTTTAAAACAATCATTGAAAAGGGTATGATTTGTTTTCCGTAAAAACATATAAAAGAATCTTAAAATAATTTTGAAAAACAATTTCCTTGAAAATTACATTGAAACTTATGAATATGTTTTGAAAACCATTTATTGGAAAAGAATTTTTAAAAACCATCTTGAAAATTATCCCTATAAACATATAAAGGAAACGTCACAGATATAATAATGGGTAAATCCATACATGTCTTACAAGGTAAGAAGACCATTGATTTTCCACAGTAAAAGGATAGAAAAATTTCTTTTGACAATTCAACAAGAATATTCCATTGAAAAAATTGGTAAAATTGAAAAAGGGAAAAATATATTTAAAATATTATAGGATAAAAGTATGATATCCTTGGAAACCCTTTTTAGAAAATAGGGTTTTAAAGGAACATAGATATCCGGACGAAGGGAGGGTAATGTCTGGATTTCATAAAAAAAGTAACTATATTATGTACTAAAGAGTTTAAAAATGGCACCAATAAATGATTATATTAAAAATAACTATAGGATTAAAAAATTATTGAATGTTATTAATATATTTATCATATGATTTCATCAAATCATAAACATAAAAAATATTGAAAAGCGATGAGATTGTTTCATTAAGATATTATCACTTGGTAGCATTGTATTACACTCTCCCTGTATGAAAATAAAAATACATGATGCTAAAAATATCATTAAATTTCAGAGATTCATGATATAATAATTAAAATGGAACAATATAAACCTTGAAAAATAATTTAGGTGTATAAAAAATATGAGTCTCAAAAAAGGACAATTGAGACAAAACTATTTTACTGATTTGGTATATTTTCAAATATAAATCCCATGAATTAATGTACATAGAATGGTTATGTAAATAACCATAAATTTAATAATAATAATAATTGAATACATTCATGGGAAGTAGAGGCACCTTAAAAATGGAATCAGTGGTGAATAAATAATGTATCTCACGGAAACAAAAAGTTAAATGAAATACCACTACCTTTTGTATTGACTCTAATTGTACTAATTCAAATTACCTATATATGAAATATAAATTTATTATTTTTTCCAAAAACATATTCTTATGGCTAATACCATATATGCTCTGATAATTTCTTTATATTACCCTTTTGTTAAAAATCGTATTTTTAGGTTTCACTCCAAGTATTATCCACTTTGTTATTTAAATGTGTCTTAATTCATAATATATATTGTCCGTATTCATATATATTGATTTCTATAATGAAATACATTATATAAATATCATTTATTCACTATATTTTTTTATAATAATATATAGAATATATAATTTAGAAATGAAATACATCGTTCCTAGAGACGATGAGATGTAAATACGCATGAATGATGATTCCATTATTATTGTCATCATATTCATATTTATTTTTGGAAATAATTACCTAAAAAGTACCGGACGATAGGAAAAACAAAACACTAAATGTGGATGATATTGATGGAGCCCAATAGAATCCCTCTAATGATAGAAACCTCTTCAGGAGGCAAAGATGACTCTGATGAATTAATAGTAAGACCAGTCGCTTGGAATGAAAGAGATGTGAGGAAATATATAGCCTTGTTACCTTTAATCTAGGCCTGGGAAATCGATAATGTGGTGTGAATAAGGATTCCATATCTTCTAGAGATGTACTCGATAGATCATTGAGAAACATGAGTGTTCATTAGGATGTTGTAAAGAATTTGGGAATCTGAATACACTATTAAGAGATTCATGTTCCACTGATGGAGGTGGTTTAAACTATTAAATATAGCCAGTGCCTCTAAATTAAGAGGGTGGATACATCCAAAAAAGACTAAGAATGAAATGACAATAGTTCCCCAGGTGTCATTAACCATGCCTCTTCCTTGCATAAAACCCACTGAGCAGGATCAATCTTTGTTTAATTAATATCCAGAACACTGGGGGAATCCATCAATCCCATATCCCATTGGAGGTACCATTGAAGATTGGAGAATACATAAAACCTTATGGTAGTGGAAAAAGTGTAGGAAAATCCCTCTAGGTCTTCAAAATTTAAGTCAAGTCCAATAAAGTGTTATAGTTCTAATCACCCAAGACTTACTCGAGTGGAAAACCCCATCAAAGCCGGCCTTGTTCCTAGCATACCACAAACACCAATATCCTGTAATTAGAATGAAAAAAAATTTAATTTCATATCAAAACCATTCTTTTATGCACCTTTGGAACAAATATTTATGAAATGGATGTTCAAGATACCTTGAACACTGAATCTCATGATGTTTCCAAAGGTATTCCAAACCAAATAATCCCTTTAACCTTGAAAAAAGAGGTGGTCAATGATTTCCATATGCTTGGATAAGAAGTACGTAAACCTAGAAGCTAGACTAATACTAATCCTTTTTTATGTTCCCATTAGTGGTTTTTTCTCAGTTCCTAATTCTCCATAAGATAAAATTATATTGTTGCGGAACATCATTACACCATATAAGATCATCCCTGGGGTCATGTTGATTAAAGGGTGAAATTAATCAGTGATAATACATCAATGTGAGGGATCCTAAGGAGTAGGTGAACATGCCCCTGTCTAGGTCATCATTAATTTTAATGATATCAAAATTCAACCTCGTTGACATCTTGAACTGAATTGATAATGGATGGGTGGTTAATTGATTACCGGAAGGTGATATATGTAGCTAGATTGCTAGGGAAACCCTGAATCAAACATTCCTAGTTGTGATGACAGAATAGGTTTTCTCCGATCCCCGTGATCCACCAATAATGTCCAAAATGACTCATGAACTAAGGCAATATCAAAGGAAATTTATATTTTCTCAGGGCCTCCCTTCACCCTACTATGAAATCCCATCCCATCACCCCATATGTTACCTCCTTGAATAACTCCCCATGCTAGTTTCACATGAATTATTTGCCAAGTGTCCCTATTATTCATAACACACATGAAATACTCCTGAATAGTATTGGGCGTTATCCTCTAAGAAGGAAAATGGTACTTCCCGTCATCATTTTCATCCATATAATAGTGGCCATAATTATTTCTATTTTTTCTAGGATAAAATTTAGAACTATAATAGCTGAGAGATAATGAATGCGAATTATTGAATACAAACTATTAACCAATGTAATTATCCCTGCAAAAGAGAGATATTTGTTCTTTCAATTTATTGTGTGACTCATGATTCTGTACAAAATCAAGTTAAAATGAAAGATTCACAGATTTCATGAAGATATGAGGGATCTCATGTTCACCATTGGGTAGATATTTTCTGTTTTCCCCAAACCATTGGTAATTTCTCTAATTCTACAATAATGTAAGTTGTTACATGTGTAGAAATTTATCATAGGTATATTAATAATCCATCTACTAAACATTTAGTAGTCTTTAAGATACTACTTCAAAACTATGACTGATCATTGACTAGAATTCAAGAAAATTATATTATCATCCACAAAAATGATATGGGAAATAGTGACTGAGAGAGGTCTAAAATGATAATGAAAGATTGTGAAACATGGTATATACATGTTTAATATTTGAATATGAACATCCTAAGATAATATAAATGGGGTATGGGATAATCGATCCCCTTTCTAGAGACCCTCTTCATTTTTAATGAAACCTCAGGTCTTACCTAGGAAAAAATGGCCATCGAAGGGGAGATAAATCATTTGAAGATGTGATCTGTATCCCAGGTTGGGAATACCATTTTCTTAAGAAAATTGATAATAAAATTACACACAAGATGTACATAAGCCTGGTCCATGTCGGGACTGAAAATCATTTTGGAGCCCAAGGCCTTCCTGTTTATATTATTCAGAATCCCATAACTCATTTAAATTTCCCGCTAAATTGTTATACTTTCCACAAACACATATTATTTTTGGAAACCCATCATGGAAGATTTAATGATAGTCTTCATTTGATAAAAGTAGAAATCATAATATAAGGAAATTTGCGCATACATATGAGCCTCTATTGGTGATGATAGGTAGTGGCACAGATCATTTGGATGAGGGTAAGGGAAGTAGAAAAAGAAATGTATTGTAGATGACAACCTAGATAGGAGTCATAGACAACCATAACTAACTAATCCCTAACCAACTCTCATGAAGCTCTATAAAAATTATGCATAAATTAATTATGTCCATGTGGACTCTCTATATTGGGAACCTAAACCGCCTTGCTTATTTCCTCCAAACAAGGAATTTCTATTAAGTATAGTGTTGAATCCACTAGAAACCACTTGAGGGATAACTTCAAGTAAGGCCACACATCCCATGGAAAATCCTTCATGCATAATGGAGTTGGGGTCCCTAAGTATGAATCATAAGTGGGAGACTTAAATGTTCTCAATAACATCATAGTCATTAGAAAAAGTTCCATCCTCTGTCAAGATATTTTTCCTATGTTATTGATCCTTCTCTATGATTCAAACCTGAATGAAATACGAATTATTTTCTCCCTCATGAAGCCATATTATTTGGGATTGTTCACTAGTGGGAAACTCATACCATTGTACCATTTCATCAAAAGTATTATTTTTATTAGAAATCTCACTAAAAATAATTTCATTCCAATGATTTTCATGGAGAATATCCATTGAGTCAACATTATTTTTGATCACATTCATTTCATGAAACCAAGGTGGTTGGCTAGAGTTACAAGAGTAATTTTTCTCTTTTAGATGGTGAAATTTATTGTAAAGGATGATACAAGTATTCCCTGAGGATGGGAGATTCCAAGACACACTAACCACCTAATGGTAGCCTTGTAGTTTTTTCATGTATTGAGAATACATGAAACCAAATACCCTCAGACAACCTGAAATTATATATAAATGGAGTGGAGAGTGGTCCAAGAGGCTATAAAAAAGTATGTAACAATTTCCTTTGAGAAATGATCTATTCCTTGATCCATATCTTACCATCTATCAAAACCCTCCAGCAATGATGATTTCCTTTTTTATTAGTACACCAAGTAAAATGATCTCATAAAAAGACCAAGTTAGAGAGACTCCAGCAAGACAAACACTATGAAATCTTTTAACTAGCCTTATAAGGATTGGACCCACTACCTTTATTTTCTTATGGAGTAGCTATAATGTTGAAATCACTACCTTCGATTCATGGTAAATACCCCAGATAAAAGGATTCCAAATCATTCCACAACATCATTATGGCCTGAGAATAAAAATTACTATAAACAAAGGAACCATATAAGGAGAGGTATCCCATACCAACATTAATATAAACCAACTATTTAGATGCACATTAAAAATACACCTTGATTGGAATTATCTAGGAAGTCCCAATGTGTGATTTTCTCAAGGTGTAATTCAAGAAAGAATGAATTTTAATCTGCTGTGAAAATTCTGAAATTTTAGAAACACATTTCATTAGCTCAAGGATAGAAACTAGAGATATTTTGTGATTTTAAATATTTGTATAAATGAGATTAGATTTATCCCAATATCCCAGGACGTGGTTATTTTAGATAAGGAAGGAATTCATTTGAAACATACTTTATTAGTTTTGGTCCACGTAAAAAGGGTCCTTTGTTCCAATAAGAAGAGGGAAAAACCAAGTTCATTGAATGATATATAGTCCACATACCACTAGAAAATGGAGGTGAGATTCAGAATAGGGTGGAGACAATGTCTAGATACAATGATAGAACCTCCTCGGTCTGATGAGCTAACTATTTTTGTGGGAAATAAGAGTAACATGCATGTTGGAGGAAGACTGCCTCATATCTGTATGATCTTGAACTAATGAACCCCCGTGTCGAGAAAATTCTAGGAGAGTTGGATGGGCTAGAAAAAACATCTATTTTTCCCGAGACTCCTACTATAATGAGGAGATATTTGGAGGGGTAAGGATAAAAAGACTACCTATGAAGAGGGCCCCGACTCGTGAAGGGGAGTATAAATAAGGAGAGGCCCTGTAGTCTACTTTGTATGAATAAAGAGAAAGGCCCGAGAGGAAATAGATTGAGTAATATTGAGGCTAGGAAGACACATATCATTAAAGGGGACTATATTAAAGCACAAATTAGAATCTAGATGAGGATAAAGAGGAGAAGGAGCAACCTGAGGATCCTAATGAGAGGGAACTAAAGTAGAAGAAGCCTTCCCAAATGTGGTATTTTCCTTATCTTGAGAATAGAATCGCTTCCAAAAAAGAGGGAGAATATGATCCAGAAGTGTCCTTCAAATCATCAAGCATGTGTTTTATTCATATAGGAATGTAATTCACATGAAACCAACAGAAGGAGAAGAATCCCGAAAATGGATTGTACACCAGAGACTGATTCCTGAAAAGGTCTCCTACATGTGAAGGCACAACTAGTCTGAAAGAGACTCAGGTAGGTCCAGATCAACGAAAATAAATACCAGGGATGAATATTCATGATGGAGATAGTTCTCATCCTCATAAATGAAGGAGACAATGGAATCACAGATGGACTTCAACAAAGAGTCATTATTTAAAGGAATACGAAGACATAGAAGAGATATCTAGAAAACCACCTGCAAAGACACACAACCAAATTGTGATTCCATATCCGACATGGTGAGACTGAAGTTACAACTCTCCACACATATATGTGCTCTACTCCATGATCACACAAAATCATTAAATGAAAGAAGAACCACCCACAAGGCCTTCTGACTCATAACTGAAATGTGAACCAGAGAGACCAAACACAAAGAATCCAAAAAATCATAGATGAGAGGAAGAGGTGGTTTCTACTTCCAAAACCTCACCACCAGATCCATATTACTAATTTTGAAGCATCCTTTAATCATGAAATGGGGACATAAAAAACCAGGTGGTCACCTTCTACCACAACTAGTGGGATATGAATCGAAGATGGGGGGAGCGGTAATGACCCTTCTAGCCTCAAATATCATAGAGAATCCTTGAAGGAGATTGTATGACATAGGCCGACACTAGAAAAGGAGTAGGTTCTGGAAGAAAGGAGAAAAACAGACAGATAAGAAACCAATGTCTAGAAATCATGGGACTCCTTCACTATAGAAGCCAGTAGTGATGAGGCAATAATTAGAATAAATTGAAAGGGAGAATGCGCATTAAGATCACGAGAGAGGGGGAAAGGCGATCCAACCAGCCTCTTGAAAGAATTATGAACGGGGGTTTCTAACACAGACTCCCAGTGGGGGCCCAACTAAACCTAAGTGCACATGAGTTCCATAGCTAAGAAATGGATTTGAATCACCCTATGCATAATACGCACAATGATTGAGTATAGTAGGGCTCCAACCTATTCTAGTTCTCAGATATAGTGAGGGTTACAACAAGTGGGAACCACTAGGATAACACCACATGTGAAATCATGGGTTTCTAACACCGACTACCAATGGAGGACCCAACCAAGCCCAATTGTTCACCACATTCTTCAAATAAGCAATACATTGGAATATACCTATGAATAATACACATAGTGTATGATTCTAGAAAGAAATGAGCCTGATCCAGTTCCCATTGCGAGTGAGGGGTACCAACAGAAGGCACAACTTGGGTAACACACCATGGGCATAAAACATGGGTTTCTAACATCAACTCCTAGTGGGGGTGGGGACCAAATGTAACGACCCGACCCCAGTGACCCAGAGTCTGTGCATTATTTTAATACATTGGCATGATTACAAAGAATCAAGTCCCAAAGGACCGATCAGTTTAGCAGTCTTGGAAAATAGATTACATACATGAATGTTACATTACACTTCATAACATACAAAAAACCATAAATAATCCTTTATGAATGCCATTATTCCCTTGTCTTAACCCTGTATATCAATCACAATATAGTTCTTGGAATACTGTGAAAAATAAAACATAGAAAATGGTGAGCTCAAACGCTTCGTAAGGGTAAGCAATACAGCGAAAATTTTCATAAATAAGCATAAACTTTTAAGGAAATGTATAACTAAAACAAAATCCTTTTAAACTTGAACATCAACATAGCATAGAAAAAATAAAATGAAATAATTTCCATTTACTTATTCACATGGATATTTTACTAATCGAATAATCACATGCAATTTCAATAACCACTTTCATAATGATGGAATGCATAATGCCAGACTATCATAACCACATATCCAAGGCCTCGTGCCAAGACTACAAATAAGATTTTGTCAAGGCCTTGTGCCAAGACACTAGTTTGTCTCATGAGACCTACCGATGTAATTTTTTAAGAAGATAATTACGTTTAAAATTACTCAAATATACTCCAGTGTTTTTATGAAAACATTATGCAAGCTTATGAAAAAAAAATAACTAGTTCTGAGACTGCTCGACTAATGACAGGCCATGATGGGTCCACGCCCAATCCCTTCTTGTCTAGCACACTCGAGAGTCGGGTTTTCTAAAAACATTTTTGAGTTTGCATTAAATACGTATACATTTGCACTGGATTTTCATATACTTGATAGAAATATCTCTTTTTTTTAAATCATTTAAAAGTCACATAATTATAAAATAAAACATTTACTTTGAAAATATACTTATAATCTTGTAAAGGAAGATTCGATGATTTTATAACGGCGGAAAATATCCGCACCCACTGTATAAGTTAAAAAAACATTCTTACCTTAATTCTGTCGAAAAGGTTAAAAAGGACATTGTTTGGAAAATGACAGAAAGATTCCTTTATAAACCACTTATAAAAGTCAACAAGGGTATAAATGACTTTAACCCATATTCTAGTAAATAGTAAAAATGTTTTGAAATTCATTTTTAAGAAACATGGATGTGGATGATAAAGAAGTCCCAGTAGATTATTACGCATAAACAACCTCAGATAATGAAGAGATTGTGAAATAAACCCTTACCTTGTACTTTTCCTTGGTTGGGGGTAGGTTAAAATCCTGTATAATGGTGAAATAATTGTTATTAAATTATTCAATAATCATATACATTAATATGATATCATATATGATCTTTTAACATTGATTTGTTAATAATATCTTAGTATTATCGTTGTTTCGGGTGTTAACATACTCATTTTCTTTTATATGTTTTGTTACGTAAGTCGTCTTTGTCAGGGATAGGTTGTATCTTAATCATATCCAGAATGATATCAAGTCCTTAGATACTATTATTAATCATCAAATTAGAATTATACTTGAATGGATACGATGGAGAATGAATCTCATCGCGTTCATGGAGACGGCAGTCCGTACGTACGCACGAGCGGCAATATCATTCTTTTGATAACAAAATAATATGTAATTGGATGGTATATCATATATACAGAATCATTATCATATTTTATTTATTATTTACATGAATTAAAAATTATTAAACCCATCCAAATAATAATTTATTGAATAACAATTACACCACAACGTGGAGACGGTAAGCCGTACGTACGCACGTATGGTGACATGTTATTCAAAGGATGGATATAATACTGAAATATGGTTGTAAAATGTTTATAATAACATCAAAGTATATATAATATACTGGATTTATTATTTTAGAATGGTAATAACAAATAAAGAAGAAGTGGAAGAAGAAAGGAACTTGAAAAAGGGTGGTGAAATCATTACCTCTTCTTCGGGTTCTTCCTTTTGATTTGATCAAAATGGCTTCTTAAGTTGGATTTATGACTAAATGAAGGCCTATAGAATGAATTGAGGGAAGTTGAGAGAGTATTTGTGCATAGTTTGGCCTAACCAACAGGCTTTGAAGGTGTGAGTTAATGAGAAGGGAGAGTGCCCTTTTATAATAGGGGTGAGGGGCATCTTTGGAAAAGCTAGAAATATTATTTTATAATAAATTCATATTCGGTTTCTAATGGCTCCAAAGTGGATTATTTAAAGGTTAAGGTGGGTATGGGTCGAAAACCACTCAACCAATAGAATTTAGACAGGTTTCAGTCATTATATTAACCTTATCTTTAAGTATTAACTCTTAGTTAATTAGTTTCACTTTTACAATGTCTCTTTGTATTTTTATATTATATGGTTAATAAACTTACTATATACATCAAAGAGACCCCCAAGTAGTCCATTAATGATACACATATCATTATATAAGTCTATTGGCCGAATATTATATTTTTAGGAATTTAATATCAATTGATAATATAATATTTGTTTTAAAAACTCTTTTATGTCAATTTTGACACTATTCAATAATTGATTTTTGTAAAAAAATCATAACAGAATGATTACTTCGACAAAAGTTAGTTAAATCAATCCTAACATGTCATATTAACCTAGAAAATTATTGTAATTCATAAAAAGTCTCAAATTATATTTATTTGGGTATTTATAATATCAATTATTCTAATTTTTCATTAATTAGTTAATCACTGTATCATCATTGTGTCATAAATAAATTAAATTATTTAATGTATAAAAATTATAAATAAAATATCATTATGTAGGAAATATTTTTAGATTTATAATTAATATTTACAATCAAATTTATCTTATGTATAACCCTATATTAAAAATGTTTTAGTAAATAAACTTTGATTTTAACTCTTTTAACTCTTCTTTGAATTAAATAATAATAAATGTCCTAATCTAATCCAAGTGGACCTAAATTATAATATTTTATTCTTAAGGTTGTGTTTGGTCGAGATAAACTTGTCCAATAGAATTAGGACATGTGTTAGGGTAATATTAATATCATTTTTACCCTTAATTACCCTATTTACTTTTAATCGTGGTAAATAAAAGTAAAAAGTTACTATTCACAAAAAATTATTTTCATCTCATTGAACCACATTTTACTCCTTGATATTAACCGTGTCTCTCTGATTTTCAAAATTCCAATCACAGAAGCGGTAAAATTAAGTTTTATGAAAAATTCAGTTTTTTAACTACCACTTAGTAGTTTCACTATTCATCAAAAATTGAAGTTTTTCAGAACAATGCCAAAATTTTACCCTAAGATATAATTGATATTCCGAATTCAAAAATGTTGTCTATTTTAAAAAATTTCAAACATATAAGTTTCATCAATTAATTTTATAATTAATTCCCGCTGTCACAACAAATAGCGTGTTTTTAAGAAACAATATATATCAAAAGATTGACAATTGTTTATGTCCAATTTCAAAGTGAAATTAATTATAATGAACACCGTTCGATAAAATGGTAAAAATATATTATAATTATACTTTAAAACCACTCAATAGTATAATTTATCACTATATATTATTTTGATTAAAAAAGTTGTTTTTAAGTATTTTTCACTATTCATAAAAATTGGAAGTTCTCAGAAAAATACCAAAAATTCAACTTAGGATAATTTCGATATTCCGAATACAAAAATGAAGTCCATTTTTAAATATAAAATATATATAATTTCAAAAATTAGGTATTACTATTCATAACGACTAGTTTGATTGGTTGTGGTGTGTTAGAACTCGATGTTGCGTACAACACACTCTATCACATTATTCAAAGAGAAGCGTACTCTAGAAGCTTGGGGCGTTACATTGTAAATTTTTTTATGTCCCTATTATAGAGAATACATTTATTTAGTCAAATTGAATATATAAAAGTTTAAAATATTGGATTTAAAAAGGGTTAAAGTTGGTAAAAGTGCATTTTTGAAAAATACATCTTTTATCTGAAAAAAAGAATTTGTTCTTACATTATGTCTAAGAAACTCATAATATGGATTCTAAAATTATAAGGATTATATAAAGTTTAAAATTTAGTTAATACTATTTATAACCTCTTTTGAACGGCTTGTTTGGTAAGTCATGGTGCACTTGAACTCGGTGTTACGTGTAGTGCAAGTTATTGAATTATTTTGAAGAAATAACACACTATGAAATCATGGGGTGTTACATTCTCCCCTCCTTCAATAAATTGCTTCCTCGCAATTTGAAATTGTTCTTAGAAAATAAAAGGTTGAAAATAGAAAATATCTTTGTGGGAAAACCCACATCAAAAATTGGGTTACAAAAATTTAGTCTTAATATAAGGAAAATGGAAATGAAAGGGTCACCACCAAATTATGATCTCGATTAGGAGAACATTGGTGGAAATTAGAGACATATAATTGGAGGAAAAACGTAAATATTTATAGGTAGTGATTGAGGTCATCAATCACAAAAAATTGTAAAATTGAGGTCCTTATATTCATCAATCTATGATGATTTGAAATACCACCGGTTCAACAAAACATAGGGTATTAGGATAAAACATTTTTGGTTTTAGGATTCCTTAAATAAAGTTTAAGAATTAATTTCTTCATAGAATAATAGAAGAAGAAATATATTCTTGACAAGTAGAGTTCCATACTTTAACTAATTTCTACCACAAACTCATCTTTCACTCTAAAAGATAATAGAACATAAAAAAATTCTATTTATACTATTCGTATAGGGTAAAAAAAAACAAATTTATAATTCATCTACCAAATATTTTAGAAAAAAACTACATTATTTAATACAGGACATCTCGTGGGCTAGTGGTAGGTGATACACCCTTTTCACCCTTCAGTTGCGGGTTCAAGTCTTGTGGCCTTGCCGGTCGCGACGGGTTGCCGCCCGACCTCCGGGTTGTCCTTTTATGGAAATCCAAAATTAATCTCAAACTAGAATTATCCAAAATACTTCTGTCCAAACTCACAGTCCAATATTTATAAGGAAGGTAAACATAATGTAGATCCTTTTTACCCCGTAATATCATATGAATACCTTCATCATGTATTCTTTTAAAACACTGAAACATCCTGAATTACCATAATCCTTATTGAATACATTCATACTCCCTTATTCCATATAGAATGCTGAATATACTTCATCCATCCAAAAATGTTGTAAACTCCAACAATTATGGAATATACAAATCTTTAATCGGTTTCAAGGTACTCAAGAATATCCAATATAATTTACCCAAATCAACCATATATTATTCCAAAATAAGTACCTCAATATTAGGACCATATTAAGGTTTATCTTTCCTTCAACCATGTAATTTCCAAAATTTTTAACTTGCAGTAGAGTCACTTTTCTTAGTACCATAAAATCTCAAATCCTCAATGGAATAATACTGCAGTACAATCCTTATATACTCCATAATTATTATAACAAGTACATTGCTGATACAACACTCAAATGACAAAATAAACATAAGAACTCTAATCATTCCTCTTCATCTGTGGTAGTATCATAACTTGATTGTTATCCAATAGCATCATTTGTGGAATAGTCTGATGATAGGTTTGCGTAGTGTCCACACTCCTTGCAAATGAAGCATTGTACATTTGAAACCATTTTCTTACCCTTACTGTCACGTACTTGGTGCCCTTTTTCCTACACACATATAACAAACTCCCATTCCTTTCAGGCAAGTTCTAGGGTGTTTTTCCCACAGTTATCACATATGGGGAAATTCTTCTTTTCCCTCTTCCCTTTATCCATATTTCTCTCTTCCATCCTTTTCTTCTTTTGCTTCCCTTCAAATCCATAGGACTCAGTAAACTCTTTAGTTATCTTATCCACACATGATACTATTTCTTCATATGATGATAATATGTGGGGGACTATTTCCATTCTAAATGATGGCTTAATACCATGAAATATACGATCCTTATTACTCTATGGATCATACATATTACTGGAGTTCACATTCCTTATACTGGGCACCATTTCTATATAATAGCATAAACTAGGTCAGTTTATGAATTGCAATGAATAATTCCAAACATGTAAAATACCTAACGCAAATTGAACAGTTTATGGATAAAATCCATAATCATAAAAATGTTTTATTTGAGTAAGTATATACTCATGATCCCTTCATAATGGTTTGTAAAGAAAATGAGAATTATCCTAAGCATATCCCCTAGGAGTGTCTTAACCAAGAGTGCAGCAAGGCCCGTTGTCGTGCACCAGTTCCCATTCGAGTCTAGCTCAAAGCGGTGTTTTCGGGTTTTACCCCTAGGTACATCTGTGCCAGAGCCGCCTCTACCTGCTCGTATCCAGACATGGATGTATTTCTCGGAAAACTCAAAAAATCTCTACAATACCAAAATTCTAGGAAGTTCTTCTATACTAATCCTCAAAGTCTATCTTAGGGCTATGTGCTCTAATCAGACTTTATCTAAATCTAGTTTCCAAGGTTATTTATAAACTTCCTCTGATACCAACTGTAACGCCCCGACCCCAGTGACCTAGAGTCGGTGCATTATTTTAATACATTGGCATGATTACAAAGAATCAATTTCCAAAGGACCTATCAGTTTAGCAGTCTTGGAAAATAGATTACATACATGAATGTTACATTACACTTCATAACATACAAAACAACAGAAATAATCCTTTATGAATGCCATTATTCCCTTGTCTTAACCTTGCATATCAATCACAATATAGTTCTTGAAATACTGGGAAAAATAAAACATAGAAAAGAGTGATCTCAAATGCTTCGTAAGGGTAAGCAATACAGCTAAAATTTTCATAAATAAGCATAAACTTTTAAGGCAATGTATAACTAAAACAAAAGCCTTTTAAACTTGAACATCAACATAGCATGACAAAAATAAAATGAAATAATTGCCATTTACATATTCACATGGATATTCTACTAATCGAATAATCACATGCAATATCAATAACCACTTTCATAATGATGGAATGCATAATTCCAGACTATCATAACCATATAGCCAAGGCCTCGTGCCAAGACTACAAATAAGATTTTTTCAAGGCCTTGTGCTAAGACACTAGTTTTTCTAATGAGACCTTCCGATGCAATTTTTTTATAAGATACTTACGTTTAAAATTACTCAAATATACTCCAGTGTTTTTATGAAAATATTATGCAAACTTATGAAAAAAAAATAACTAGTTCTGAGACTGCTCAACTAATTACAGGCCATGATGGGTCCACGCCCAATCCCTTCCTATCTAGCACACTCTAGAGTCGGGTTTTCTGAAAAAAATTTTGAGCTTGCGTTAAATACGTATACAATTGCACTAGATTTTCATATACTTGATAGAAATATCTCTTTTTTTTAAATAATTTAAAAGTCACATAATTATAAAATAAAACATTTAATTTTAAAATATTCTTATAATATTTTAAATGAAACTTCGACGATTTTATAACGGCGGAAAATAGCCGCACCCGCTGTATAAGTTAAAAAAACATTCTTACCTTAATTCTGTCGAAAAGGTTAAAAAGGACATTGTTTGGAAAATGACAGAAATATTCCTCTATAAACCACTTATAAAAGTCAAAAAGGGTATAAATGACTATAACCCATATTCTAGTAAATATTAAAAATGTTTTGAAATTCATTTTTAAGAAACATGGATGTGGATGATAAAGAAGTCCCAGTAGATTATTACGTATAAACAACCTCGGATAATGAAGAGATTGTGAAATAAACCCTTACCTTGTACTTTTCCTTGGTTGGGGGTAGGTTAAAATCCTGTATAATGGTAAAATAATTGTTATTAAATTATTCAATAATCATATACATTAATATGATATCATATATGATCTTTTAACATTGATTTGTTAATAATATCTTAGTATTATCGTTGTTTCGGGTGTTAACATACTCGTTTTCTTTTATATGTTTTGTTACGTATGTAGTATTTGTCATGGATAGGATGTATCTTAATCATATCCAGGATGATATCAAGTACTTAGATACTATTATTAATCATAGAATTAGAATTAGACTTGAATGGATACGATGAATAATGAATCTCATCGCGTTCGTGGAGACAGTAGTCCCTACGTACGCACAAGCGGAAATATCATTCTTTTGATAATAAAATAATATGTAATTGGATAGTATATCATATATAAAGAATAATTATAATGTTATATTTATTATTTACATGAATTACACATTATTAAACCCATCCAAATAATAATTTATTGAATAACAATTACACCACGACGTGGAGACGACAAGCCGTACGTACGTACGTATGGTGACATGTTATTCAAAGGATGGATAGAATACAAAAATATGGTTGTAAAATGTTTATAATAACATAAAGGTATATATAATATACTGGATTTATTATTTTAGAATGGTAATAACAAAGAAATAAGAAGTGGAAGAAGAAAGGAACTTGAAAAAGGGTGGTGAAATCATTACCTCTTCTTCGGGTTCTTCCTTTTGATTTGATCAAAAGGGCTCCTTAAGTTGGATTTCTGACTAAAGGAAGGCCTATAGAATGAATTTAGGAAAGTTGAGAGAGTATTTGGGCAGAGTTTGGCCGAACCAAAAGGCTTTGAAGGTGTGAGTTAATGAGAAGGGAGAGTGCCCTTTTATAAGAGGGGTGAGGGGCATCTTTGGAAAAGCTAGAAATATTATTTTATAATAAATTCATATTCACTTTCTAATGGATCCAAAGTGTATTATTTAAAGGTTAAGGTGGGGATGGGTCTAAAACCACTCAACCAATAGAATTTAGACAGGTTTGGGTCATTATATTAACCTTATCTTTAAGTATTAACTCTTAGTTAATTAGTTTCACTTTTACAATGTCTCTTTGTATTTTTATATTATATGGTTAATAAACATACTATATACATCCAAGATACCCCCAAGTAGTCCATTAATGATACACATATCATGATATAAGTCTCTTGGCCGAATCTTAGATTTTTAGGAATTTAATATCAATTGATAATATAATATTTGTTTTAAAAACTCTTTTATGTCAATTTTGACACTATTCAATAATTTATTTTTGTAAAAAAATCATAACAGAATGATTACTTCGAACAAAGTTAATTAAATCAATCCTAACATGTCATATTAACCTATTAAATTATTTTAATTCATAAAAAGTCTCAAATTATATTTATTTGGGTATTTATAATATCAATTATTCTAATTTTTCATTAATTAGGTAATTACTGCATCATCATTGTGTCATAAATAAATTAAATTATTTAATGTCTAAAAATTATAAATAAAATATCATTATGTAGGAAATATTTTTAGATTTATAATTAATATTTACAATTGAATTTATATTATGTATAACCCTATATTAAAAATGTTTTAGTAAATAAACTTTGATATTAAATCTTTTAACTCTTCTTTGAATTAAATAATAATAAATGTCCTAATCTAATCCAAGTGGACCTAAATGATAATATTTTATTCTTAAGGTTGTTTTTGGTCGAGATAAACTTGTCCAATAGAATTAGGACATGTTTTTGGGTAATATTAATATCATTTTTACCCTTAATTACCCTATTTACTTTTAATCGTGGTAAATAAAAGTAAAAAGTTACTATTCACCAAAAATTATTTTCATCTCATTGAAGCACATTTTACTCCTATATATTAACCTTGTCTCTCGGATTTTCGAAATTCCCATCACAAAAGTGGTAAAATTATGTTTTATGAAAAATTCAGTTTTTAACTACCACTTAGTAGTTTCACTATTCATCAAAAATTGAAGTTTTTCAGAACAATGCAAAAATTTCACCCTAAGCTATAATTGATATTCTGAATTCAAAAATGATGTCTATTTTACAAAATTTGAAACATATAAATTGCATCAATTAATTTTATAATTAATTCCCGCTGTCACAACAAATAGCGTGTTTTTAAGAAACAATATATATCAAAAGATTGACAATTGTTTATGTCCAATTTCAAAGTGAAATTAATTCTAATGAACACCATTAGATAAAATGGAAAAAATATATTCTAATTATACTTTAAAACCACTCAATAGTATAATTTATCACTATATATTATTTTGATTAAAAAATTTGTTTTTAAGTATTTTTCACTATTCATAAAAATTGGAAGTTCTGAGAAAAATACCAAAAATTAAACTTAAGATAATTTTGATATTACGAATCTAAAAATGAAGTCCATTTTTAAATATAAAATATATATAATTTCCAAAATTAGGTATTACTATTCATAACGGCTAGTTTGATTGGTTGTGGTGTGTTAGAACACGATGTTGCGTACAACACACGCTATCACATTATTCAAAGAGAAGCGTACCGTAGAAGCTTGGGGTGTTACATTGTAAATTTTTTTATGTCCCCATTCTAGAGAATAAATTTATTTAGTCAAATTAAATATATAAAAGTTTAAAATGTTGTATTTAAAAAGGGTTAAAGTTGGTAAAAGTTCATTTTTGAAAAATACTTCTTTTATCTGAAAAAAAGAATTTGTTCTTACATTATGTCTAAGAAACTCATAATATGGATTCTAAAATTATAAGGATTATATAAAGTTTAAAATTTAGTTAATACTATTCATAACCTCTTTTGAACGGCTTGTTTGGTAAGTCATGGTGCGCTTGAACTCAGTGTTGCGTGTAGTGTAATTTATTGATTTATTTTGAAGAAATAACACACTATGAAATCTTGGGGTGTTACACCAAACCCAGTTATGTGCCCAATTCCTTAAATAAGTAATGGATTAGAATTGATCTATGCATAAAATGCACAGTGTTTGAGTCTGGAGGGAATTGATAATGCACCAATTACAATGTATAATGAGGTGTATAACCAATGCGTACCAATTTCCTATCACCCCATCGAAAAAATGTGGGTTGCTTACACCAACTCATAGTGGTGGGGGTGGGGGTCACGACCAAGCATATATACATTAAACATTCCACATATATTAAATGTGATTAAATTTCCCTATGCATAATATGCACGGTGTCTGTGTCTACCAGAACCCTTTCCCTTTCCAGTTCCTATGGTGGGTGATGGGTAAAATTAGCAGCTACCACTCAGCTAACAGACCATGGAAAAAATGGGATGCTAACACGAACTCCATGTGGGGTCCCTGACCAAGCCCAGGTTCACTCCATATTCCCAACCAAAGTAATGGATTTCAATCTCTAGGTGCACACCAAGTTCCATGTTGTGTGTGAACAAATCACATCGCTTTGAAGAGGTGGTAGTCTATATTACCTCAAACGAAATTATCGTATTTACAACAATTGGAAAGAAAAAAAATTATTTGTGTTTTAAAAGGAATACATAATATTAAAAAATTAATAATTTTAATATATGATATATATAAACATATTTTTTTCATTATAATATCCACCATTAGAGGAGATAAATAAAAAATGAACAATCCTCATTTAGTGAGGTTGTAGTTTTCCTTACAAATATCAGTATGTCTGTTACGTAGTATATGGAAGTGTGTGTAAGTGTAGGTCAATAAATTATAATAAAAATATCATAATATATTTAAGATACTTGTTTTTTTATAAAATTATACAATAAAGAGAGTGGATGGGGTGGATAAAAAAATAAAATAAAGGATCTTGAGGGAATACAATACCTCTTAATTGGGTAACTCCTTTTGGTTTGTTCCAAATAGCTTTATTGGATTGATTTGTGCCTAAATAGATGATTCTAGGGGGGATGGGAGGGAATTTGGGTTGTGGATTTGGAATTAATTGGTCAAACCTATTTTTTTATAATGTTGTTAAGAAGTGGGTTAGGTGGTGGCCTTTTATAGGGAAGGGAAATGAAACACTTGGAATAGTAAAAAACAAGTTATGTATACCAACATTTATACCAAACAAAAGTAATAATAAACAGACCAAACGTCAAAATAGAAGGATAATGGTCGATGAATGTCCATATAATTGGTGTTCGAAAAGTATAAAAGTCATTGTGTTTCTTAATGTTATGGTTTAGTACATTGTTAAACTAATGTTTTTCTTAATCTTTGTATTTATTTTTAATCACTTTCACAAATACATTAGTAAAAAATAATATTAACCATATTATAAATTATAAATTATTCTGATTTAAAATATGTAATCCATTTTTACAAATAATAATCACATAAGTTTCATAAATTAAATTAAAATTAGTCCCACTTACAGGAGGACACTCATGTATTTTAAATTAAACAAATCAAAAGTTTCTATTTGTTTTTATACATAGTTTCGAAGTGAATTAGATTCCAATGACCTAAATTAGCTTAATTTTAAAAAATATTATCTAATTTATCATTCAAACAAAATTAAAATATTATTTAACCTCACAAATAATATTTAAAAAGGATGTTTTGAATTAAAATCTAGTATGTTTCACAATTAATCAAAAAACGAGGCTTCCTAGAAAAATCCAAAAACATCACCTATGATAATTTAGACATTATAGATTCAAAAATGAATTTTATTTTATCAAATTTAATTTATAACTCTATCTCAATTTGACATTATTTTTCTCATAGATGTTCATGAATTGTAGTTTATTTGATAAAATATATATATTTAAATATATAAGGACTTTACCAAAAAATATATCTTTCATTATCAATAAATTTTATTTATATAAAACCATTATAAAAAGAATTTGAATATTAATTATCTCTATTCAAAATAATATATATAATCTATAGATTATAATATTATAAAATATTTAATTATAATGTTAAAAATATATTATGTTGAATCTCAGGGTTGCATGTAACGTACACCAAGTTGGTGTTGTGTACTCCATGTCGGTGTTTCATGTAATGTATCCCAAGTTGTAGATAACCTTATTTTACCATGTAGAGAATACTAAAATTTATGTTGTTTTTAGTGCATGATTGACTTGGTGTTTTATATAACGCAAGCCAAAAATAGTGAATTAATATAAAATACTCTATTTTTAGTGCTATGTGACATGAAAAATATCACAATGATTAGATTAATTTAAATAAAAAAATTCTCAAGGTGATATATCATAAAATATATTCCATAACATCATATCATAACCCATAAAAAGAAAATGAAGTTCATAAACATTTCTTCAATCCTTCATACCACATCCAATGGAAAACAAATGGGTTACACAAAAATTCAATCAATCCATCATAGAATAACCATATGTTTTTCCATATACTTAAATAAGGTCAAAAAAATATTATATTAAATCTAATTATGACCTTCCAATATAGGCATTCTCCAACTTTTATAATCCATGTATTAATACAAAATTTTAGCTCCATTTTAAGATAATAACTTAAGATGTACACTATAATTTAAAAATGAAATTTTGTTTTTACTATCTATCATATATCTCTAATGGTATTTTCATTTTAATGACACCACAAGAACATCCAATTTCTAGAAAAAAGGAATCATAATGTTAAACTAAAAGTGAATTAACATCCATTTAACTGTCCTATGGTAGTCTATCTTATATTAATTTGATTTATTATATATTAGTTTATGATAGAGTTGATTTATATTCTAGTAATAATATAGATGGGTTTTTATAAACAATATATAGAAAACCATCTTATAGATGTTTTCAATTTTCAAAAGGATCATTTTCTTAATACATAATAATTATTTTTTCTTCCAGAGTATATTTTCATTTGTTCCAAACATGTTACACCCTATACGAAATACAAGATCTAAGAAAAATTATATCATCATAAAATCTATATAGATAACCATTATTATTAAATATGAATATTTTTTATTAAATTATATTGAATTAAGAAATTTCATTCTTTATAATATCACACAATTCATATGGGGTCTTAAATATATCTGAATTAAAAAAAATCAATTTATAATATACTATGTTGTACTCACACCTACCTCCAAAAACTACCGAACTAACAAACATCCACACAATATTGAAAATAAAACTTTATAATGGGTTATATCCTTTAATTACCCCAAACCATTATTTTATAGAGTTATTACAACAATGAAATTTGGATTTATGCCTCTTTCTCTACAAAAATTTTCAGACTCGTAATTTTTAAACATACCACCATGATAACTTTGGGAAATGAAAACTAGTATATTTAAAAAAATAAAAAGAGAACAAAAATTAGTAAAAATAGATAGGTTTTTGAAATTTATGTGCTAGACAATAGGCCCATGTAAAATTTCTGAAATAATCAACTAAAATATACATATAGTGTTTTACATTGATACTAAAATATTATATAATGTAACAAGGTCTATCTGAACTAACTCGAATTTTCTTAAAATTTTTAATTAGATATTCATTTTAAAACATGAAATTTTTTTCTTATCCTATTGATAATATTTACAGACTCTGGATGAGTTAAACTGAGGTTTTATAAGATCAAGTAATGGTCTATTGAAAAAATTCATAGTGTAGTTCTCAATATTGCATTGTCATATTCTCTTATGTGTAATATGTGATGAATCTTCTAATTAACTAATACAAGGTATATTATTATTACTAATGAATTTTATATTTATCACAAAAACATTTTCATATGTTTCTGAATATAACTCTTGAGATACTTCCCAAAATTTATGGTTTCATTTTCCATTCCCAATTTTAGTAGAGTAACCTTCATTACATAGTTTAAAAATGATAACGAGTTTTTTAGTCCAAAAAAATAAATTAAATTAAAAATTAATGTCTAATAAAAATAAAAAACTCAAACGTTTTAATAAATTTTTTGATTCATTATTTAATTAATGTTATCTTATCATTCCATTAATTTTTATAACTTCCAGAAATTATAACTCATTTTAATACGGTTCTTTGATTATCCATTTACTATTTACCAAGTGTTTGAGAAATTATTACTCAAACTATCATTATAAAATTAATCAAATATTTGAGTTTTATATCAAAATATTAGTAGATTTGGTAATAAAAGTTAATGAGGCTTTAAAAATCACCATCTTTCCAACTCTTCATTGTTAATGATATGTAATAAATATATAAATTTAATCATTATGAGTTATGATAAATTGAATAATATTTAATCAATAATGTTTTCTTATTTTTCCTCTACATTATCATTTAGGGTAGAAATGTATGTTTTTTGGAATAACATTTGTTGACTAGAAATGTTGCATTTGAGATGTAAGACTTATTCTAAAATACACATGACTAGGTTAAAACTATCATAATAGGATATTGAAATCCTTCATAGAGGAATTAAAATTATTTAGAGGGTTATTTAGAATATAAAAATAATACATTACATATAAATGTAATTAAAAATCACCATTATTTGAAAGATATTTATATTTATCATCTAGCTGAGAATTAACTTTATTCATTTTAGAATTAAGTTTATTAATATAATTGTATTCTTAAAAATAATTTCTTTAAGCATGAAAGGGATTTCTTCATGTTTTAATTTTTATTTTCCTAATAAGTATAATATATAAACATTTCATAATATTTGAAAATATTATCCTCTTCATCGAATGAATATGAACTATACTCAATATATGGTGTAAAGGAAAAATTATCATTTAAATATAATTTTTTTATTGATTAGTGTGATACCTTCACCACATGTCATAGATTATTTTGGATAATATGTGATTATTAAATGAAAATATTCTAGTTATCATCATCCTAGAAATCGCTACTTCATTTGGATGATGGATCCTTATTGGAACCTCTTATCATTATTGGTTCTACTTTTTTTCTCTATTTCATTGTGTTATATTTCCCATACTTGTCTTTATTTTTCAATAATGGATAATCTAATAAGATATATCACTATTTTTCATCATCAAAATATATTGTGTGTAAAGATGCCTTTTAATCATAATTATATCATTATTAATATGATAATAATAATAAATGTAATCATTTATAATAATCATATTAATTTATTTGTAAAATTATTTAAGTGGTCCTTCACTGTCATTGAAATGTGTGATGTTTATATTTCATATTAAAAGTAGTAGGAATTAATGATTGAGAATCAAATGTTATGTCACTATAAGGTGTAGAAAATTAAAATGCATTAATTCATTTCTCATTTATAATTTTTCTTAAAAAAAATTATTTCATGAAATAACCAATTATATTGTTAGGTATATGATTCATAAATTTTTATGTACCATCAATCACATTTATCATGAATTCATAGTTATTCAGGAAGATATCAATCACTTTCATGTCATGTTTATTATCTGAAAAATATTTTTAATAAATATTTATTGCTATTAATAAATTTTATAGGTATCTAATAAATTTTGGAAATTTATTCTCTTGAATTAAAATAAAAGGCCTAATTATCACTACACAACATAGTTCTTCCGGTCACATTAAAATTGGGTGTTCTCAACTGAGTTGTTTTAATGTTTTTAGTATTCTATTTGTTGTCTCAAATGAAAAAATTTGACTGAATATATTTCAAGTCCTAACTAAAATAATTTAATTTTGAAATTTTTAATTATCATGATCATCCGACCAATCCTCAATATTGAAAAAGATAATTATATCCCAATAATTTTTAAATGTTATATCATTACATGGAAATGATTTACAACATTATTAATAAAGCATTAATTATTTTGTCTTACCAAATTTAATAATTTTTACCATCATCGATTGGTGGTTATTATTGAATAATATTATAAATGGTTCTTATTATAATTCATGACATATCTTAAAAAAATATAGTCAATTTTACATGATTAGTGTATGGATACTTTGATATAGATCATAAAACCAATAATAGGTTTATATTCTATTAAAATTAAAATAAAATCGCATATCATTGTTGTCACTCATTTTGAAAGAACATAATGTTATTTTGGATATATAATATGGGTTAATTTTAATAAAAAATAACATATAAATTTACTTCCACTATAATAATTTAGTTTCTTATAAAATGAAATTTTCGAGAAAAGCATTATAGTTTATGAAATAAAAGTATTTGAAAATATATCTATAAAAAGATAAAAAACATCTAATAAAAGTATTATATAATTAAAAATTAAAACTATTATAATATAGTGAATATCTAATAAAATATGTATTATGATGGAAATTAATATATAAAAGTAATAAACAATTATTGAAATATTGAATGAAAATTTGTGAACCACTAAATTTGTATTCTTATAAATCTTATTACATGGAAAAGAAACCCTCATTTTTCCCCAAAGTAATAGGAGGATCAATAATCATTATACCAGGTATCCAAATTCAATACTAAGAACATTCTTATCTACCATGATAAAAATATTACAAGATTTTTTAGATGCCACTTCCATGCCATGGTCATTAGTAGATAGAGAATTCCTTGAACTCCTCTTTGATATAACTACTGAAATAAATTATACACTATAACATCATAAATCATGATGGTTCTAAAAAATATTATTTTATCCCCTAAAAATCATTGATTTCAATGGATTTTAATGTACACCAACCACACACTAGATGTTTCTCAGCATTGATGGATCATAAAATAAATGGTTACATGTGAATATACATATTTATAAATAAATATTCAAAAAGATATTTATATGTACAAATTATACAATATTTAAAATTAAATGACTCAAAATAAATGAGAAGTCGATTTTATATTCATATAATTATATTTATGAAAATTGTCATTTCTTATGATTCCTGAATCTGAAGTCTTTATATTTTTAATTAAAATATATTTCAAATTTAGAATTATGAGTACATATATTTCACTTACAATTTCATCATATAATCCACTTCATCATATAAAAAATGAAGGTTTATCCCTGTCTTTTAGTACATTTATTCATTACTCCATAATAATATTTCACAGGGTCCTTTAAATGTAATAATATGATTAGTGTTTGGGAAAAAATTATCAACTAATACTCAAATAACTAATCTTTATGCTAACTCAAAACCACAGTGATGTTTATTTTGGTTTACCAAAACCAATAAATTGAACTAATAAATTTGAGACTACAATATCACCAATGATATTTTTTCTTAATGTTTTTTTTCATGGAATGCTCATTTGAGATTATCATGAGAAGAAAATTCCCACTCGAGTATATATTCCATGTCAGGTATGACAAGAATCATGGTGGTGGTACTTCTTTTATTTGTGTTTGGGCCATATTATGAAATTCAAGGACAAAATATTTGAAATTTTTATTATTTTATTGGTATCATTATTAATATTATAAGGATAATAAAGGGTATAATTCCCACTTGGGTGTTGGAAACTTATCAAGATAAATAAAGATCATAAAAATCCCCACAAGAGTGTAGGTTCCCTATTGATATTTATAAAAATGACACCTATAATATCCCTCCATGTTTTTATCGAAAATGTTTTAGTGGTGTATTTTTTAAATGGGGGAACTATATTAGTATTCGTTGTAGTTTATTATAAAATCATACATAATGATAAATGATTACATTATGTTTTATATAATATTTTTTATTTTTAGTCTACAATGTTGAAAGAAATTTGGATTATTTTTATGGATTGGTGTATCCTATTATGTGATTTACTCACCCCATATACATTTTTTTAGTACACATGATTATTGTGGTGATTTGATTTATGGACTCTATAAGGTTATATTATTGGATGGAAAGTCATGGTAGATTTATTTTGTTTCACTCTAGTGGATGGTGGTATCATTGATGTTATTCAAGTTATTTAAAATAAGATGTTCTTAAATTATCATTCATATAGTTTTTATCATGGGATGTGTTATTTAATATATATCTATTAATGTATTCTATAGTATAACATATTTTTAATGTGTAAGGATGGATGTTGTGTTTAGTTTTACAACATTCCATATATTATATATATCATTTCTGGTGTTTTACTATAAACTCTTTAGGGGGGTTAACAGACTATACTAGGGGCCCAATAACATTTTGATGCTACCCTCTGTTAGCATATAATGACTAGACATGAACTAGATGAAATTAATGGGTTTTTACTTTATTGAAGTTACTATAAGAATTATGATATTATTTTAAATTATTATGAGGTATACTATAAAAAATACATATTAAAATCATTACATTATTACCTGAGTTGTAAGGAATGTTTGGTAAAATTGGGGTATCAATTCCTTCGAAATGTGTTAGTTAGCTTTGTTTTTATTTTTCAATTTTTCTTATTTATTTCTATTTGTTATTTATGAAATTTGGAGGAATTATTTTATAATATGTCCATTATTTTATAAATAAATTAAATTTGATCTTTTTGTTGAAACATTTCATATTTCAGTTTTCATTTCAAATATGTAATGATTAATTTAAACTTTCTCACATTATTATTGCATATTTTTTTATATAATTTAAAATTAGATAATATTAATTTATTATTATGATTAATTATTTGAAATTATACGTTGTATGTTGTTGTAAAAGGTTTTTAAAATTTGACGTTGATATTTTCAAATTAATTAATTTGATTATTAGTAAGATTGTTTTAATGTCTTTTTTAGAATATCTTTATTCAAATATATTAAGAGTTTATGTTTTCATCATCAATTAGTTATTTTTTGTGTGTTTATAAATCTATTCAATTAATTTTTTTTGTGTTTGGTTCATCCCATGTTGCGGTTTATACGTCAAATTGGGAAAACCATCCATATATGTAAAGAGAAAAAATATTTCATGAGTGATCCTATTGAAACTATGTAAGAGTGGAATGAAGTTTCATATGATTAATCCCCTAGTGTATTCATTGTTTAGATTATTTTTTATTTTGATTATATTTTTTAGGTGAAAATAATAATTCATTATGGGTAAACCTATTCAACATATGATACTATTAGTGCAATGTATGAGTGAATATGAGAAATTGTGTGTGAGTAATTATTGGAAGAAAACATCTTGTGAAATATGAACCATATCCTTCCCATATATGTTTAGCAAATATATATTCTTTTTAGTTTATTAGAATGAATTATTTATTACCCGTAGTAATTTTGATGGATGGTATTAACATTGTTGAAAATTGATGTTTGGAAAATTAATGAATTTTTATTCCATGTCAGCCATATATTCTCAATTAGAAAAAACATTAAATGAGGGATCAAGGTTATATATTTCATGTAAAATGGATTCTCCATAATCTAGTTGATGAAATTGGAATGAAGGAACCAAGCCAAAGAAGCATCCAATTTAGAAATTCATAGAGCTGTTTTATAACCCATGATGAGGTCTCAATATTTATAGAAAATATTTTCCTTGTTTATCTAATGGTATCTGATGTAAAATTATTCTTACTACATGTTCAGTTGGTAATACTTGCATGATGTATCAATCTATTTGTAAAAGAACCATAAATCCCAACAATATTGGGAGATAAGTATATAAGATAGAGGGAGGATTATCAAAAGTATTATTTAAAAAGGGATGTTGAAGAGTGAAATAGTGATTAAGAGAAAGGGTCCTGATAACGTCAATGATTTTAATTGTATCCATCCAAATAGGGAATGTTCCTTGACTTCTGTTTTCCCTAGGATGTTTTTACTTTTTGTATAAAATTAATTATTTGATTGAATGAAAATTTTTCTATGATAAACATCATTGTGCAACATCATTATTCATATTTATATCAATCTAATTGAAATTTATTATCATTTATTGGTTTTATTGTCATTTTTTATTTCATATATCAGTTATATTTTCCAAATAATTATAAATTGATGAAAATAAATATTGATAAAATTTAAAGAATTTTATGAAAAGTTTTATGAATTCAAGTCAAACAATATATTTTTTATAATAAAAAATATATCAAAGGTTATTTCTATATTCGAGGAAAAAATTAAACAATTTTATGAAAATGTGATTTCTTTAGATGATATAATACATTATTTAACTATTTATTATTTAACTACCTGATAGAGTTGTCAATATTTTTTCATCGATTTCAGTACTAAATTTTTCTCTTTTATGCATGAATGGTGGATTTTTTTTTAAAAAAGATAATTGAAATTTCCATTTAGAATAATTTTTTTCTCACTAGTGGGTTTTTCATGATTTATTCTTTCAACAATATTATGTTCTCATTTTCTCCACTATTTAGTTACACCCATCACATTACACCACCAAAATTAATTCAAGTTTTCATGAATGCTGAGGTTTTTTTATCATTAGTTTTTTATTGTATCTTGGATTTATAACAAACCTTCCTAGTGGTTTCGACCATATACAATATTAAAAATATTTTATTTCTCTAATAAGTAAATATTTTGACCGATCCTATTAATGGGAAAAATCCTTAGGCCATTTTGTGGTAATGATTAATGAGATTAAGAAAAAACTTCAAACAAAAAAAATCACAAATACTTTATGAAAAAAAAATGGTGCATTCACACAGGGTAAAAAAATAAAAACCTAGAACTATTTACCTATATTTATAAAACCTTAATTATCTAAAAAAATCCAATATTTTTTGAATGATAGATCTGATAATCATAATAAAATTATTCCACGTCATCCTTGCAATGAAGTTATCAAACACTCTTGGAAATAAAGTGTTCTATTTAAATATTATATCGATAACTTCATATTATTTTTACAATTTTTTTTAAAAATATAATATTTAATAGTCCTATATTTATATAATTCTTTAATATGATTATTTTCATGATTAAGACTCTAAGAAATTTAATAAGGACATATATAGTGTGGTTAAGTAGTTTTCCTCCCATGGAATGAATGAGGAAGAGATGGTTCTTAGTTTCATTCCATTCTTCCTCAAGGGTAATAATGGAATATTATTTTAAAACTATATAAAGAAATGAATCACAATTTGGACCTGGTGTCTAATGGATTTATTATTAATTTCAACCCTTGAAAATAGATAACAGAGGTAAGGAAAATGATATTTGACTTTATTAAAGATAATAATATGATGTTCCATGAATCATGGGATAGATTTTGGTTGTTACATAGTCAATGTCTTAACAACCAAAATTTTCCTCATTATTTATTAATCTGATTTAACAATAATGTCAACCCTATTAATCAGACACTTATATATCAATCATTTGATGGGTATTTCTCAAATAAAACTGCAAAAGAGTTGAAAAATATCATCACACATAACAAAAATTCCCAACAAAAATTGTATAGAAAAGAATTTTCCATCATATAATGGAAATAGACTTTACTGAAATGGGAAAATTACACGAAATTATTAATTAAATTTTTAATAAACATAGAAATAAAAATTCATTATTATGCGGTGTTTAGGAACTATAATTCTTATTATATGATTTTCTAATTTCTAAAAAATCTGGATAGAAATTAAAATGTTGTTTTTTATAACCTTATGATACAATATATTCCTGACCCATTATAAAAAAAATACATTCATGTCTATATGAATAAAATGAAAACCTCTTGTAAATAATAGGTCTTTTTAGATAAAATATTACCCCTATATTCCAACAATAATTGAGACTTCAATTTTAAAATCTATATATACAAAAAATTCTATTTACCATGCGAATCATGAAGAATTCATCTCAAGTGGTATGTCATAAAGTAGAAATTATGTCATAGAGGACTTACAATAAGAATAAAATGATTATGATATTCTATCAAATGAGAAAAATGGGTAGAAGTATTGGTGGTTGAGATAATGAAAATATATTCATGAAAAATAGAAATAACCCACATTGAAAAATTAATGTTTTTAAAATCATTGAGTTGTTTCAAAATCCAAGAGAATTAGTGATGACATAAGGAAAACTCTAAATGAATATATATATACATATTCAACAAAAAAACTAAAAAACACAATATATAAATTATTGAAATCTTGATTGAAACAAAAATTAATATTATTATGGCTCTTAAAAAACTACATGAATATGATAATGAAATGAAAAATTATAAAGGGAATGAAAATGTTGTGTTACTGCATGTGTTCATACAAAAAATTATGGAGAAATACTCCCCACCCATCACATTCCTTTATAATGTGGAAAAATAATCAAGAACCCAAATAAATCATGATGCTATATATTTTTTTACCAACATCTATTTAAATATACCATTCATTCAGTCTCTAATTAAATTACTTCTATATGAAAAATCCCAATAAAAATTATGTAAAATAAGAAACTTTTAGTATATTATTCCATTTACGTTCTCATAGAAGAGTATAGTTTTTAACATAAAAACTAGATTCTATCTGAGCTCATTTCTCAAGGGAGTTTTGTTCTCTTATACAATTTGAGAAATATGTGTCATCTCGACTCTATTTGTGACATTATTGGATGAATTACTTCAATCCATTTCTCACTATAACAACAACTAAAGTTTCAAATATTATAACATATTTCTATTTTACTATAGTTGACTCACCTATCCATTAATCATCCAATCAATTGAACCAATTTTTTTTTTAATTTGGAAAAAATTGTGTACCTACTTATTTTATCATCATGGATATGGAATGATATAGGGGATCTCTTATCATTCTTGGTAGGGAATTACTAGACAATATTGAATATATCTATAATTTTTTAAGGGGGATATTTATTTAGTACACTTACATAAAATATGAGTGATTAATTATTTTCAAAAAATAAAAACCACAAATAATTGAAAATAATTAATGAATTATATTGTGGAAATTTAAGAACCTTCCCATAAATAAGAGGATGAATTTTTAAGGATTATTGAATATTATAATTAGTAAACTCTTCCAACCCAGAAAATATTTCATAATATATTCATTTATGGAGGTGAAAACCTTAGATGATGTTAAAGGAGAGTTATAGTAATATATAATATTTTTGTAGGAAAATATTCAATATAATTTTTGGAAATTTATGCGGGAGGATCTATTTACTAAGGATTGTTGTTAAGAATAAGATGTTATATTTATTTTTCCATCTTTTAATAAGAAATATATTGAATTCCATTTACCTCATATCCCCTTGGTTCTTCCCTCTAGTTCATATGGTATACCATTGATTATATTAATTGTATAATTACATTATTTTTTTTTCACTGGATACATATATAGAAAGATCAAAACCCATGAGTTCTTTTCCAAAGGAGAACAAATCTATATATGAAGGAGATTTTTAAGGGATAGTTGGTCAAGATTTTACATCTAGGAATCATCCATCCCATTTCATAAAACCCACGAGTTACCCCTATTCGAGTAGTTACATAGAAAGGAGGTGTCACTATCATAACAAATTAATAGAATTTGAAATTATATACATTGAAACTGGCTTTTTGGATAGTTCATATTATCTTTTGGAAATGTAAAGTATTAATAAGGAATGACCACATCCCCATGAAATTCATAAACCAAATTCTATAGTGTTTTTCTAACTAACAATTTATTTATTTCTTGATGGACATTCTGGTTTCAACTAGGTTTCTAATAAACATGAATAAAATTAAAAAATATATTTACGTGTCCCTTTAATAGAAATGTATTCTTGGGAATACATTATCGATTGTTAGTAGCACTAGACACCTATCAAATACAAATGATGTATATCTATTGTGACATGATTGAAATTTTAATATATTCGTTCACAAGAAATTGGATCCATATACTAAAATAAATTTAATAATTTTCAGAGACTATAAATGAAGTACTATAAAGATGTAAAGAGATAAATAAGGTATTTTAATTGTTGAAGATATCAATTTATGCATACTAAGGGTATTGTTCTATACTATAATGTCTCATAGATGGGTATAGAATTTTTGAACCATAATATTAAAGAAATTAATATGTTAAACTATTGTAAAAGGTCAAGGGGGTTATATGATATTAATAGAATTTTTATTTCTACTGCGGATTCATTAATAAATTTCTAAATATTGAAAAGACAACGTGTTATGTATTGATCAATGATACACTATTTTTATTTCATGAAAATTGACATGAATCATTTAATCATCTCAAAAAATATTACTTCTTCACCTATCTTCACTACCCCTAATTAGAATCATTATTTTTAAATTATGTATGATTCAATTGACATAGATGATGGGATAATATTGAGTCAAATAATTAGAAATTGAAGACAATTTTTTTATTGTGAATTTAGGATTATATACGAGTATGATTGAGTTTACACCATTATTGGGAAATTATTTTTGGTTTTTTATGTCTATACATAAATTTATACAATTTATGACATTATATAAAACTATAGTCTTTATTATCCCTTGAAACATAAATTACCATATGTCTATGAATTATTTCAAACTAATACTAAGTAGGAGGATACTCCCCTTAAATAATTTTTATTTGTAGATTATATATATGTAATGATATGGAAACGTTTTGGCAATTCATTTTTCAAGATATCAGAGATTATGATATTTTGATCATTGAGTGACTAATTCATCTTTTCTTGACAAAATAATAATTACATTTATCTATAGAGACGTCATTGAATGAATAATTTATAATTTTGTAGATGAGGGGTTATGCCCATGGATCTGACATAAAATATAAGAAATTATGTTTTTTTTGAATTAAATAACAAATTTTTGGATAATAAGTTTTTTTAATATGCAAGGATGGAATTATTATAACTTGTTTTTTGGAATAAGATATGTTTAAAATTATAGACAAGATTTACTCTTTAGTATTGTGGGGGCATCAAGAGGGTGGAGGACAAATTTGTTTTTTACATTCAATTTTCCTTTGGCTTACTATACTCAATGGTTCTGGGAGATTATTAGTTTGAAATGAAAAAAATACTATTGAAGGGAAATGTATAAAAGAGTTAATATTTACCATCAAATGTAATTTATGTTTTGGAATTTGGGGTTTAAATTTAATGGGTCCTTTCCCATATTCCCATGGTAATTGATTGATTATAGGTACGGTATATTATCTCTATATGTGTGTATAAGAAGATTCAATTGATAAAAACTAGTATAATAAAGCCCTCAAAATCCTCATGGAAAAAATTTACATATATTTTTAGTTTTGATATATTTCATCACTACAATGAAAGATGCATTAATACTATTAAATTCAATACCTTTTTGGATAAATATAAATGTGTGCGTAACACTATAAAAAAAATATTACCCATAGTTTAGTGGGGTAGCTGAAATTTATAATAGTTATGTTAATCTAACATTAATTAAAATGGTTTCGAGTGAATGGAAATATTATTATCTAAAAACATGTGATGAGTTGTGGTATTACAAAACATCTATTGTTAATCCCATATTGATATCTACTTGTAAACATGTATTTGTAAAACCATGATTCCTACCCATGGTGTTGAAATATAATACATTCTAGGAAATGAATGAATTGAACATTAATTTTAAAACAACCAAATAAACAAGACATCTAGATATCAGTGATCTAGATGATATTGGAAGATAATTTTATGAAACTGTTTTAGTTTACAAATAATTAACCGGTTTTCCCCTTAATCTATTATAAAAACATTATTTAATTTTTTTGTATTATTGTTTTACTAGGTAATTAAATTCTTTTTCTATATAAAGATAATTCCCTATGGTATGGGCTATTCACCATCCTTATATTTTTTGGAAATGGAGTTGTAGAGATAATTGATAAAATATAACTAAATACTTTTTTGTTAATACTAATTTAGTTAAGTATTATTGTTTGGGGAAGATTAAGGGATGTACTAATATCTATTTACAAAATATGTATTCTTTCATTAAGTCTAAGATAAAACATAAAACTCAAGGATTTATTGGATTTCATATATTAAACTTTACCATCATGACCCCATATGTCTCCCAGAATTTCATTCCACTAGTCTCGAAGGGAATTTCCAATACCCACATGCTATCAACTTGTGATTGGGTATTAATATGACACACTTGGGAATATGTTCATCTAAATAAAAATAATATAATAAACAAGTGAATATTAAAAAAAATCAATCACAACCAATCCATTTATTGGAAACCCATTCATGAAACAAAAAAATGATACATGATTATAATAATTTCCAAAGATGTAATGAACTAGATAAATATCCCAAATATTAAATATTCATTAAAGGTTATTATTCTAATTATGTGATGACGATCGGCGAGACCGATCGGGGAGACCGATCGGTGAGATCGGTCGGCGTCACCCGTCCTTGTCAAGTTGTTTCCAGTAATGCTCCTTTTCGTAAATAGGGTTTTAAACCCTATTCTGACTCGTTTAACCGTGTTTTAAGACCCGTAAAGCCCATAAGAGTTTTAATTAAATGCTTCATCAATTCATCAGTCGGCTTAAAACCACCCGACGTGGAGCCGCGTGATCAACCCACGACCCCCCGCGCCTTACGCGGATTTGCGTTTTCACCTCAACTGTCCCCGGCTCCTATAAACTAAGGGATAGCCGTGGCTTCTCCTTTCCTCCATCGTGACTTTCACAAACAGCTTCTGGTGTGTCGAACCGGCCGCATCGTTATCCGTAAAGTTCCGCACCCCCGGCCTAAACGTCGATCATCTATCAACAAGTAGGGAATTTCTCCTTTGCCTCGCTCTTTGTGTATCATGCGGGGTGGTTGTGCTTTTGTTTCTGTAGAATTGGATAAACCAGACCTAATTAAAGATAATGAACGAATTCTATAAAGAAAGAAGGGGGGGGGGCTGTGATCGTTGATGTTGTCTTATGTTTTGATGCTGTTTCTCTTATGACCATCTTGTTGAGTCGTGCTGGCTTATGCCTCCTGAGAATCGAGGCCGTTGGTGGTCGTTGTTTGTGCACTATTAACCCCTGTTGATGTTTTAAATGGCTTGTTTGTGGTTGTAAACTCCTGCTGTGAAAAGTGATTTTGGTTAATCACGTATATCCGACCAAATAAATTGAGGCACCAGGATCTTTCCTTTTCTTTTATAACCCCGGTTAAAACACTTGGAATTTGTATCATAGAGTGTGTTAAGTCGTTTAAATCTGAAAATACATGCAAGGCCCTGCTTGTGTTGGTGGTGGTAGTTGGTTGTTTTCCCTTCGGGCTGATTGCTGTAGATGTGGGAGGAGATGGGATCCCCTGTTCCTTTATACTTTCTGTGGTTGTGAGTTTTAAATCCGGGTGGTTACTTGTTCATATAACAAATTGGGGTGTAATACTCTATTGTTGAGAACCAGGTGTGGATGTTTTGGTTGATGTTTAACTGTTTACTTTTCTGGACTTATGCCTATGCCTACTAGATTCCCAGTGGTGCTTAAATCAAATATTGTTACTGAACATGAAACAAGAATGGGATGATGGGTTGTTAGCGTGAGTCATGACTCGGACTTGAGTGTTGTTGTGATCTATAGGCTGTCCGAAGAAAAGAAACCTAGCTTTGGGTGAGTGCTTGTTACCTATATATATGTATCTGTAGCTTTGTGTTTCTTATTCGCGCCCCACCCAAGTTGAGCACCTAGTGCCGAACACCCCCATTTCATGGGGGAGGGTGTTTTTCCCAACACTATTCTTAGTGGCTGGTTATTAGCTCCTTTTCTGCTCCCTTTTCCGGATATCCCAAGTATCTTCGGGCAGGCTGTGATGGCCTGAAGTCCATTATTAGCCTATGAACCTTCGGGCTGGGTAGTGTGGTGGTTGGCCAGGTGTGTGCGGCAGGTGGTTTCCCAAGTGTCTTTGGGATGAGGCCCAGGTTTCTTCGGGCGTGGTGGTGGTTGTTCAGGCCTAGGTGTTTGCAGGCATAGTTACGTGTGACAGTTGTTGCCCAGGTGTGTGCGGGCGGGGTTTCGGCAGTGGGACTGCATGTGGTTGTGGCCCAGGTGTGTGCGGGTGGGTGTGGCAGTGGGACTGCGGTGAGAATGGCGGGATTGGTCCGATGCGTATGATGTCTCAATAACCAGTGGGAAATTGGTGCGGGGTACCCAAACATCGATGTGATCTTATTATATAAATTACTTGACTTGCGTTATTTGGGGAGTGTGCCTTGGTGAGGCCTGAGGTGGATAGTTTACCTTGATAGGTGTTTAGTTTACTCTTTTCTCATAGGACTTTAGTACGTTCCCCCACTTGTGCACGAGAGTCTTTGGTTTTCCCTACTGAGTGTACTTGTATGCTCACCCTACGTATATAAAACTGCTTTCAGGTTTCTAGGAGGACTTCGGGGATTATGCAAGACCATACTAGCTCGGACTTTTGGAGCAGTTGCAGTTGTTGTTTTCCTTTTTGGTACTTACCTTGTAGTCACTTTTTTCACCTTGTGGCTTTTACTTTTGAAACATGCATGTGGGAATGGTTTATTTTTGGCTTTACTTTTCTCTCTACCTTGGTGTTGTTGGGTTTTCTTCTCCTTATCTCTCGATCCTATAAAATAAAAAGGGTAATGCCTTCCATTTGCGAGAATTTTCTATACCCTTGGTGCTAGTCGCCACTCCAGGACCTATTGAAGGCGGGTTTCGGGGGTCATTATCTATCCTTCAACTTAAAGAAGGAAGGGCCTGGCAATCAGCTGACCCTTCCCTCCTTTTGGTGAAGGCGGGTCGTGACAGAATGGTATCAGAGGCAGGTTGAGAGATAGGACAGAGTCTAGAGTTAGGCACAGTTATGATTGCATTGGATGGTAAGGCAACGGTGTTGGGTGACCTTGGAGCGTGAATTAGGCCAGGGAAGACCATCTAGGACACGAGATTTTAGGGCCCCCCGTGATCCGATGCAAGGACTCTGGACCTACCGAACGACCAAGTGAGGCCACACTGATTGCAGGGTAGAGACCCTAGGAAAGGTACATGCATCATAATGACTTGTGTTCTTGTGTTTCTGGGATGTCTTGGGAATTAAGAATAAATTTAAATCTTAAGAAGTTTTAAGAACGATATTCTGCACTACTTGGTCTTAGGCATCCCTTGGTTACCTTGCAGCTATGGAACCTGGAAGGCGACCACGTGTGGTACAGGCGATCGAGGACCCTGAGACTACTTTGGCCAATCGGCAGAGAGCTGATCGAGAGGAAGAGGACGACCAGTGGCAGAAGACTCTTCGAGCCTTCCAGCGACAAGCCCTCGAAAAGTATGAGGGCATCACCTCCGATATGAAGACAGAAGGCTGGCTAGAGGATCTAGTTATAGCTTTTGGCCTGATTCGGGCCCCGAACGAGTACTGGGTTCCCCTGGCCGTTAGCCAGATGCGGGGAGCGACACGTCAGTGGTGGATGCTTTACCTAGGGGAGAGGAGAGAATATGAGGTGGCTTGGGTGGATTTCGAGAAGGAGTTCCGGGCGGAGTTCCTCTCCTCGACGATGAAAGCAGAAAAGAGGCAGGAGCTACTCTCCCTCCAGTAGGGGAGTATGTCTGTGAGGGAGCTCGGGATCAAGTTCAAAGACCTCCTACATTTTGCTCTGGACCTCTTTCCCGACGAGGAGTCTCGGGCAAGACGTTTGGAGGAGGCACTCCGACCCTCCCTCCAGTATGATGTTACCCCCTTTACCCTGCCGACGTACTTGGAGGTCTAGAAGAAGGCCGAAGTGGTGGAGCGGATGCATGCTCTAGGGGGAGTGTCACGAGAGGGGACCCAGCTGGGACCATCAAAGGGGAAATCCGTCAGCACCAGGCCTCCAGCGTCAGGAACCTCTAGGTTCTGACCCGCAGGGAGCAGGCCGCAGCAGTTTCAGTTTCGATCCCCTGGCCCTCGCCCTTTTCCTACGGGCCCGGGACCACGGTGCTTCATATGTGGGAGCCCTAGGCATCTCCGAAGTCAGTGCCCAGACCGGGTGCAGTACAACAGCGGAAGTCAGCTCCAGCACCCGCCCCAGCAGCAGCTTCCAGCCAGACCTTTCTAGCAGCAGCAGCAGGGACAGCGATCTCCCGCTCTTCCGGAGGCAGATGTAGGAGGAGGCCAACCTCAGGGCGCTCCACAAGGACCTCGACCAGGGCGTGGTCGGGGGGGGGGGGGGGTGGCCGACAGCCGAGGGGCAGGGGAGCTGGGCATGGACAGTTGAACGCTGTAGAGGCAGTAGTCCCAGCAGAGCCAGAAGTTGTTCGAGGTACGATCAGTCTGTTTAGCACTCTTGCTTATGCTTTGTTCGATACCGGAGCTTCGCACTCCTTCATTGCACCCAGTCTAGCCCGTTCCTTGGGTCTAGATGCCGAGAGACTTCCAGTGCCCCTGGTGTTGAGCACACCAGTTGGAGGTCAGACCGACTTGTTGTTTGTTTGTCGGGGATGTAGACTGATGATAGGGCCACATCAGTCGGTTCGGGATCTTCTTCTGCTACAGATTCAGCCATACGATGTCATCCTAGGCATCGACTGACTATTTTTTGTGTGCACCGTCATCGACTGTTTTTTAAGGAGGGTGGTTTTCTCAGACTTGGAAAGATGGCATGTTACCATTACCGGCAAGCGGAGCAGTCCGAAGGGAAACGGGAGAGAGGAACTCCTCCTCTCCTTGTTGACCAAGATGACGGTAGAATCAGTAGATGCGGAAATGGTGGAAGTACCAGAGATCGTCCGTGAGTTTATGGACATCTTTCTTGAAGAGGTGACGACTCTGCTCCCTCGACGTGATATCGAGTTCGGGATAGACCTACAGCCCGACGCTCGTCCAATCTCAATGGCTCCTTACCGGATGGCACCTTCGGAACTATGGGAGTTGCGGATACAGATTGACAATATGATGAAGAGGGGTTATGTTCGTCCGAGTATGTCACCGTGGGGTGCTCCAGTCTTGTTTGCAAAAAAGGCAGATGGAGGTCTTAGGCTATGAATAGACTACAGGAGGTTGAATCAGGTGACGATCAAGAATCGCCACCCTCTCCCAAGGATAGATGATCTTTTTGACCAGCTGAAAGGGGAAGGATGGTTCTCAAAGATCGACCTGTGGTCTGGGTACCACCAGCTGAGGGTGAAAGAGAGCGACATCTCGAAGACAGCGTTCAGGTGCATATATAGACACTTCGAGTTCGTAGTCATGCCCTTCGGTGTTATGAACGCCCCGACTGTGTTCATGGGGCTTATGAACTCCATCTTCCGGGAGTACCTGGATCGGTTCGTGGTTGTGTTCATCGACGACATCCTGGTCTACTCTAGATCAGAGGAGGACCATGCAGAGCACCTGAGGATAGTTTTGGAGCTCCTCCGATGGCACCAACTATATGGGAAGTTGTCAAAATGAAAGTTTTGGACACGAGAAGTGCACTTCCTCGGGCACGTAGTGTCAGAGCAGGGTATAGCAGTCGACCCATCAAAGGTCGAAGCAGTTGTTTCTTGGGCATCACCCAATAATGTGGCAGAAGTCCGAAGTTTCCTCGGGTTGGCAGGTTACTACCGGAGGTTCGTACCCAACTTCTCCTGAGTAGCATCCCCTTTGATGGCTCTGACCAAGAAGGAACAGGATTTCATATGGAGTGAGCAATGCCAGTCAACCTTCAGCTATCTGAAGGGGAAGTTGGTCAGTGCCCCAGTGTTGAGATTACCAGATGAAGGGGAGGCCTATGAGGTATTCTTCGATGCTTCGGGATAGGGCCTGGGATGCGTGTTGATGCAGCGACGAGGGGTGATCTCTTACGGGTCCAGGCAGCTGCGTTCCCATGAGCGTAATTATGCCACCCATGACCTAGAGCTTGCATCAGTCGTTTTTGCGCTAAAGTTATGGCGGAACTACCTCATCGGGGAACGCTTTGTGGTCTTTACAGATCACAAAATCTTGAGGTATATCTTCTCCCAGCAGGACTTGAACTTGCGACAGAGGAGATGGGTGGAGTTCCTCCAGGATTACGACTTTCAGATATCTTATAATAAGGGTAAGGGAAATGTGGTGGCCGATGCTTTGAGCAGGAGGACGCAAAAGGATGTGGTCCGAGAGTCGGCGGACGCCTGGAAGGCAATGGAAGAGTTGGCTACCTTACACCTGGATGCGAAGATGGATAGCGGTAGAGGCTGCCTATATCATATGACAGTGAAGTCATCCCTGTTTTAGCAGGTGGAAGAGTCTCAGTGGGGAGACCTAGAGTGCGAAGTGATGCGTGACCAAGTTGACTAGGGCAATGCTCCGGAAGGATGGACCGAGGATGGTCATAACCAGATGCTTTTCCAGGGAAGGTTGTTTGTCCCAGAAGCGATGCGCGGCAGGGTTCTCAGTGAGTTCCACAACTCACCCTTGGCGGTACACCCTGGAGTTTCCAAGATGTACCAGGGTTTGAAGAGGCAGTTTTGGTGGCCCAGAGTTAAGCAAGCAGTGGCGGAGTTCGTGGCCAAGTGCCTAGTGTGTCAGCAAGTGAAGGCTGAACACCGAGTTCCAGGTGGCCTACTACAGCCCCTAGGTTTCCCCGAGTGGAAGTGGGATGACATCTCAATGGATTTCGTCACGGGACTACCCAAGGCCCAAGGAGGGTACGACGCCATCTGGGTGGTAGTGGACAGGTTGACGAAATCGGCTCACTTTCTGGCGATTAGGGAGTCGAGTGCTGTGGATGCTTTGGAACGAAAGTACGTGGATGAGGTGGTGCGGTTTCATGGAGTTCCGAGGTCTATAGTCTCGGATAGGGATGCACGATTTACCTCGCGGGTCTGGAGAGGATTGCAGCATGCGTTTGGCACCCAGATACGCCTTAGCACTGCTTTCCATCCCCAGACAGATGGGAAAACGGAGCGCACCATCCAGACCTTTGAGGATATGCTGCGAGCATGTGTTCTGGACTCAGGAGGGTCATGGGTGCAATACTTGCCTCTGGTAGAGTTTTCCTACAATAATAGCTACCACTCTACCATCATCACGGACCCGTTTGAGGCTTTGTACGGGAGGCCATGCCGTTCGCCTGTGTGCTGGACCGAAGTAGGAGAGGTAGGCATCCTTGGTCCGGAGGTGGTGCAGAGAACGACAGAGAAGGTTCAGCTCATACGGGAAAGGATGAAGGCAGCCCAGGACCGACAGAAGTCGTATGCTGATGCCAATAGGAGGCCCTTGGAGTTTGAGGTTGGAAACCACGTGTTCTTGAAGGTATCCCCTCGGCGTGGGCAGCGGAGGTTCAGCAAGGGGAGTAAGATTTCCCCTAGGTTTATCCGACCCTTCCAAGTGTTGCGGCGGGTCGGCGAAGTGGCTTACCAGCTAGCATTTCCACCACTTCTATTAAGGATACATGATGTCTTTCATGTGTCCCAGCTCTGTCGGTATCTGCACGATGATTCGCACGTCCTTCATTGGGGCGAGCTGGACATCGAGGACGACGCGACCTTTTTGGAGAGACCAGTGATGATCGAGGATCGCAAGGAGAAGGTGCTTCATGGGCGGACCATTCCCTTGGTTCGTGTGTTGTGGAGACATGGTGGGCTTGAGGAGAGTACATGGGAAAGGGAATCACATATGCGTACCCAGTACCCAGATTTGTTTTGAGTTTTGTCCCTTGTTATACCTGTTGTGGTAGGACGTTTTGTCCTTTGGCTATGAAATGTCCTCGTTTCTTTCCTCTACTTGTGTGTGAAACCCCCTGGCTATAGGGAAGGAGAGAACCCGACCCCTAATCAAGACGCATTAAGGTGGATGCGATTAAACCCGTGCGGGTGAGTCAGTGCTGCCCAAAGCGGATAATATCTTGACATGGGGGAAGAGACTCCCCAACCCACGTACCCGGGCAGTTTGGCATGGTATGTTGCTAGGTTCGTGATAGTAAGATGTTCTTAGTTAGCGATTAGGTTCGCTCTTGAGAGGTATCTTTTGGGGTGGTTGTTCGGACCCGCCCTTCCCTTCTGGGTTATCTAAATTCTCGGGGATGAGAATAGTTTAAGAGGTATCTGATGTGATGACCCAGACTCTCTTGGTCCTTCCCTTTACCAAAATCCGGGTTCTAAAGGAGTGGCATCTTGGTGAGACCGATTGGCGAGACCGATCAGTGAGACTGATCGGCGCGACCGATCAGCGCGACCGATCGGCGAGACCGATCGGCGAGACCGATCGGCGAGACCGATCGGCGAGACCGATCGGGGAGACCGATCGGGGAGACCGATCGGCGAGACCGATCGGGGAGACCGATCGGCGAGACCGATCGGCGAGACCGATCGGCGAGACCGATCGGGGAGACCGATCGGGGAGACCGATCGGCAAGACCGATCGGTGAGACCGGTCGACGTCACCCGACCTTGTCAAGTTGTTTCCAGTAACACTCCTTTGCGTAAATAGGGTTTTAAACCCTATTCTGACTCGTTTAACCATGTTTTAAGACCCTTAACGCCCATAAGAGTTTTAATTAAATGCTTCATCAATTAATCAGTCGGCTTAAAACCACCCGACGTGGAGCCGCGTGATCAACCCACGACCCCCCGCGCCTTACGCGGATTTGCATTTTCACCTCAACCGTCCCCCGATCCTATAAACTAAGGGATAGCCGTGGCTTCTCCTTTCCTCCATCGCGACTTTCACAAACAGCTTCTGGTGTGTTGGCCCAGCCGCATCGTTATCCGTAAAGTTCCGTGCCCCCGACCTAAACGTCGATCATCTATCAACAAGTAGGTAATTTCTCCTTTTCCTCTCTCTTTGTGTATCATGCGGGGTGGGTGTGCGTTTGTTTCTGTAGAATTGGATAAACCAGACCTAATTAAAGATAACGAACGAATTCTATAAAGAAAGAAGGGGGGGGGGGGCTGTGATCGTTGATGCTGTCTTATGTTTGGATGCTATTTCTCTTATGACCATCTTTTTGAGTCGTGCTGGCTTATGACTCCTGAAAATCGAGGCCATTGGTGGTCGTTGTTTGTGCACTATGAACCCCTGCTGATGTTTTAAATGGCTTGTTTGTGGTTCTAAACTCCTGCTATGAAAAGTGATTTTGGTTAATCACGTATATCCGGCCAAATAAATTGAGTCACCAGGATCTTTCCTTTTCTTTTATAACCCCGGTTAAAACACATGGAATTTGAATCATAGAGTGTGTTAAGTCGTTTAAATATGAAAATACATGCAAGGCCCTTCTTGTGTTGGTGGTGGTAGTTGGTTGTTTTCCCTTCGAGCCGATTGCTGGAGATGTGGGAGGGGATGGGATCCCCTGTTACTTTATACTTTCAGTGGTTGTGAGTTTTAAATCAGGGTGGTTACTTGTTCATATCACAAATTGGGGTGGAATACTCTGTTGTTGAGAACCAGGTGTGGACGTTTTGGTTGATGTTTGACTGTTTACTTTTCTGGACTTATGCCTATGCCTACTAGATACCCAGTGGTGCTTAAACCAAATATTGTTACTGAACATGAAACAAGAATGGGATGATGGGTTGTTAGCGTGAGTCGTGACTCGGAATTGAGTGTTGTTGTGATCTATAGGCTGCCCGAAGAAAAGAAACCTAGCGTTGGGTGAGTGCTTGTTACCTATATATATGTATCTGCAGCTTTGTGTTTCTTATTAGCGCCCCACCCAAGTTGATCACCTAGTGCTGAACACCCCCATTTCATGGGGGAGGGTGTTTTTCCCAACAATATTCTTAGTGGCTGGTTATTATCTCCTTTTATGCTCCCTTTTCCGGATAGCCCAAGTATCTTCGGGCAGGCTGTGATGGCCTGAAGTCCATTATTAGCCCAAGAACCTTCGGGCTGGGTAGTGTGGTGGTTGGCCAGGTGTGTGCAGAAGGTGGTTTCCCAAGTGTCTTCTAGATGAGGCCCAGGTGTCTTCGGGTGTGGTGGTGGTTGTTCTGGCCTAGGTGTTTGCAGGCATAGTTACGTGTGACAGTTGTGGCCCAGGTGTGTGCGGATGAGTTTTCGGCAGTGGGACTGCATGTGGTTGTGGCCCAGGTGTGTGCGGGCGGGTGTGGCAGTGGGACTGCGGTGAGAATGGCGGGATTGGTCCGATGCATAGGATGTCTCAATAACCAGTGGGAAAGTGTCACGGGGTACCCAAACATCGATGTGCTCTTATTATATAAATTACTTGACTTGCGTTATTTGGGGAGTTTGCCTTGGTGAGGCCTAGGGTGGATAGTTTACCTTGATAGGTGTTTAGTTTACTCTTTTCTCACGGGACTTTAGTACGTTCCCCCACTTTTGCATGAGAGTCTTTGGTTTTCCCTACTGAGTGTACTTGTATGCTCACCCTACGTATATAAAACTGCTTTCAGGTTTCCAGGAGGACTTCGGGGATTACGCAAGACCTTACTAGCTCGGACTTGTGGAGCAGTTGTAGTTGTTGTTTTCCTTTTTGGTACTTACCTTGTAGTCACTTTTTGCACCTTGTGGATTTTACTTTTGAAACATGCATGTAAGAATGGTTTATTTTTGGCTTTACTTTCCTCTCTACCTTGGTGTTGTTGGATTTTATTCTCCTTTATCTCTCAATCCTATAAAATAAAAAGGGTAATGCCTTCCATTTGTGAGAATTTTCTATACCCTTGGTGCTAGTCGCCACTCTGGGACCTATTGAAGGCGGGTTTCGGGGGTCATTATCTCTCCTTCAACTTAAAGAAGGAAGGTCCTGACAATCAGCTGACCCTTCCCTCCTTTTGGTGAAGGCGGGTCGTGACAAATTAGAAATTTAAAAATGAATGTAATTGAACATCACAATAAAAAATTATACAAAATTATATATATGTATATACACAAAAAAGTGGATTACATGAAATACAGTTCTATGAATTGGTCGATACACAAGCACCAAAAATAAATAAATATTTAAATAAAATTCAATTATAAAATGAATAACACCATCTACAAGATTCCCCTGGTTACACACCAAATTTGAACACATACATAAATGGAAAAAATGAAATAGATAAAATGGGATTAACACCTATCAACCTAAGATAAAGTATGATAGATTCATATACACAACCAATAGTGTATATAAAAGGTGAGATCTAAACTAGCCCAGTATTATTTCACTAATGAGTAAATAAAATTACTTTTACTAAAAAATCATGTATACATGTTTGAAAATCATTTATAAAAAGATGTTTTTTCAAGAGAGTGTAAATAAACCATTTATCAGACCATGATTAATTAGATGTAAATCTTACTCAATGGAAGACAAAAATTAAAATCATACAGAGATTATCATTCAATTTTATGAAAGTGAAATGAAAATACAACATCTACTTTAAATTTTTTCTATAGTCCATTTATAAAATACACAATAATTTTTACTATAAAAATCTCTTCATTACAGAAATTTAAAAATCTCTATAAAACTAAATAAAAACCATATCCAAAATAGAATATTACAAAACTGAAACAAAATTACTAATTGAGTATAATTTTTTAAACAAAAAACCAATAAATAGTGTCAAATGATAAATTATATAGCTAAGAGGTACAAAAAAGCTGTATAATGGGATCCCATAAAATAATTACCAATAAGAACGAGGTATCATCTTTGAATCAAAAGGGTATATCCATATTGATGAAGAACCTAGAATATATAATAGAAGAAATTAAATTATTGTACCATAGAAAATCATATTTTTACTCAATATCAACATTCCCACTTGGTCTCTCCATGAGGTAACTCTTAAAAGAACAAAATCATTAAAATATAATTATTAAGTAATTAATTTTTTTAGTAAATATCATATCAAGTTATTTTTTTATCTAAATAAGTATAAAATGAAATCAAACTATGGTTGTGAGAAAAAACCAAACATTGATAATCGCATACACCTGTAAAATAAAAACAATGAAAATCATATCACATAAAGAAGCCTCACATGAAATAGACTATTTTATTATAATATATTCATAGAATAATGTTCTTTAATCACATATATGATTATTTCTAGCCATGTAACATTCACATGGTATAAATGGGGGTCTCCCAAGATTTTATGAAACTCATTTTTCTAAGTGGAAAATGGGATATAAAAAACATTGAATACCAAGACATAAAACCATCATTGTTGCAACCAAATAAATATATTTCTCATATGAAAAATATGAATTTTATTATGTAGGTAAAACAATGAAATAAAATTCCAAATAAAGATAACACCATGAAATTAATTATTTTGAACAATTTGGAAATCAATTTTTTTTTATTTAAAACACTTCTTTATTAAAAATATCTCACATCTTATAAATTAAATGTTGACAAACACATCCCTCTTAAAAAATTACCTAACAAATATCCTCTTTAAAATACATTAAATGTCACATACCTTTATCTATTTTATATTAATTTGAAAATTAAATCTTGAATATAGAAAATTATATTTTCCATGAAAAACATTCATTTAAAAAAATGTGAACCAAAAATAATCATGTATAACTTTTATAAAAATTATGGAAACCATTTGAAAAATTTCACAAAACCATTATTGGTATAAAATATCATTATAATTATTTAAGAAAATTTTATAAATATTAGTCGTCTCATGGGTAGTTTGGTAAAAAAATTATATAAAATAACTAAACTCTTTTAGATATATCACATCACAACATGTCTCAACGATAGGAAGAGGCATAAAAATGTAAGGAAATAGATTTCACAACACATATACATCCAAAAACCCATGATTAAAACCTTTGAAATAATAATATATAGCCCTTATCTATTAATATTCATGAGAGAAAAAACCAGGATGAATGGGTGAAAGAAGATGAGTTGAAAGTAAAAAATGGGTAAAACCATTGAAAAATGAAACAAATAAATGGACGTGGGATTTATATATATGATAAAACAGGACATGATATATGTTTTAATTCTTGAGGCTTGGATTAGAGTAAATAGAGTCAAAAGTCCTTAAAATTCATCAGTGAAAAACTAGAATTTCATCATTAATTGAACCATTACACATAACAGAGTAAGGAAAACTATCTTCCAACCATGAAGGGGACACTATATATAACCACCACAAATTTGAATATTTTAATAAATATTTTCACTGAACTATTTAATAATTATGAGATTCACCCCTTCTCCTCTAACTCAGCTACATGGTAACCTAGAAAAACTAAGGGGTTTGAAAAACCATGCACTATATATGAAAAAAAATATTGGAATCTGACTATACATGGTTGAAATATTTCATGTAACACCAACATTTATTTTTAAAAACATGTGGTAACAACAAAATAATAAAAAAATACCTTATAATCAATGTTTCAAATATAAATCACCTAAAAATTATGGATAAACCAAAATAATATAATATAAAACAGTAAAATGACATAGATGTGTCATATTTAACATTTGAGTTTTCTTCATATTATTTTATTTAATTTGATCAATTTTAATATGAATATGAAGTCATGTGTGTCTACTATGATCTAATTTTATAAATTTTTATTTTTTTGAGAACAACTATTTTATTTCACATACAATACAACCTAATGTATCTATTTAGAACTTGTTGTTTATATGTTATAAATGATTATCACTTTCAATTATTTTTAGAAAAACCAAACCTTCAATTTAATCAATGTATCGTAGAACATTATAGAATATATAGATGAGTTCACCTATTTTATCAAATACATGTACAGTTCACATGATGAAGAATCATGAATCAAATATCCTTTAAAAATTAATTCTATTATCTTCTTATATTTATTTTAACATATTGGAATCTCATGTAAAAATTGACTTCATGTGCTACCATCAAATTAGTAACTATAAATAACTCATTAAAATAAATTAAATAGAATGTAATATTTTTTTAAATTTACTTCCAAAATTTATTTATCATCATATTATTATTTATTAATAATAAACATTTCCATTATCATTTAAATGCGATAAAAGTATTATTTTTTCATGATTTAATTTTTTAAAATAATTATTTTTATTATTGGTTTAAGGATGAAATAATTTGAGAATTAAACTTGTTAATACTTATAAATTTCACTTATGTCTGTTGATATTATGATGCTAAATAGTGGTCATTGTTTTTTAAATGATTTTGAATCATTGTGTTTTAGATTCCATTCATTTTGGGAACATTAATTGATAATTTAAATATTTTACTAGAAATAACCTGAAAACTATATTAATGTTTTTTATTTTTCTTTTAATTATTGTTTGAATATAAAATATGATTTTATAGCTTCACTCTGATCTTATAGACATTCATTTTCAGTATTGAATTAATAATATTTTTTAACTCTAATTTTTATAATTATTTATTCCATAATAATGTTCAACATTTAGTATAATTTTTCTATTTAAATATGTGGTAGGGACACTTTATATATATATATATATTTCATGATGTACCCATCCAATTAACCAAAAAATATTTCAGAAGTGATTATTTTGTGGCCACATTTGATAAATTTAATGGATAATTTTTTTTGGAAATATAGATATTTTTACCCCCCATTGATGGGTATTATTTTTTAACATCTATATCTATTAAATTAAGTGATGAATTTTCTACTAATCATAGATTTTTTTTTGGATATTTTGGTATAATGCTTGAAAATTTAAATATTGAATTAAAATCTTGATTTTATTTAAATAGATATATTGTTAATAAAAATGTGAAAAAATATATCACATAATCATGGTTTAATATTGTATTATTATTTTAACTATTTGATGTGTTACATATGAAATGATTTTAATTAATAAATCTATTCAACCCTTAGGTGGGTCAAATATTGTGAGAATATGAAAATATATCTGTCTGGGAACCATGGATGAAAAGAGAAATTTGAAGGATCAATTGAATTCAATGTTATATTGGTTCATGTCCATTAACTATATGAAATATTGATTACAATTATAAATCTAAAAATTTTATTTTTCTAAACTATTAATTTTTAGATATAATTTTTTTATATGAGATTTCATGGTGGAAAATTTTTAAAAGTCACTTATTTGTTGTCATTCTAATTCATTATTTTTTAACATGAATTTATATTCGATGAATAAGACTAATAAATTTCATAGTAATAAATCATGTCTTATTTTTATTTATCAATATTATGTATCATTATTTTAATTCATGCATTATATATTTTATAAAATTAATTTAGCGAAATTTGGATATTAAATTATTTTAGTTGTTACTTCGATGAAATTACATAATTTTGTGATGAATCCATTAATAATTTAATTTTCAGTCCAAATTTTTAATTTTTAGTTATAAAATGATTAGATGGTCTTGGATTAAATTTTAATATATTTGATGATAAGAAATGATTGGTTATCATTAAAATCTAATTCAAATAATACATTTTATTGTATTTGTAAAAAAAATTCATTTTTGATGTTAATGTATTCAAATCGAATATTTTTATTTTGAATATAAACGATTGGAATTAATTTTCTAGATTTTTTTTTAAGTCTATATGAATATTAATTTTTTATAATTGATTGATTAGTTTCATAAGTGGGAAAATATGTAATACTACAGTAAGAAAATATAGATTTCCAATCCTATAATTTATTATTCCAATAATTTAATAATCATATGGGAGCGAAGGGAATAATTTTGGTATGGATTCTCTTACAATGAATATATATGATTGATGTGGAGTAGTGTATTTGTAATAAATTAGGGTGATATATGAACTAAATAATTCTTTTACATTTTTGATATTATAAACCACTAGGTATGAGAAATGTTTAGTAGGGTACTGAAAAAAATATTTTCAATTTTAGAAAATATTGGTGGAGATGAGAATATATGTATACATTAATATTGGAAAAAAATATTATGCGTATGATTAAGTCTATAAATCCTATAAGATTAGTAGTTTTTTCTAAAAATATATCTTTTAATATTATATAAATTTTCAACCCTAGTGGATTTTATTACAGAATATATTTGAATTTTTAAATTTTAATGTTCAGAAACCATAATGGATTTATCCTTCCATGTATACCCTAACTTCATGATTGTATATATAAAACTTAAGGGGATAATGAATGATAAATATAACTCAAAGGGAGGATCTCAAAACATTCCGAGGAATCTATATATAATGATACATTTTAATGATATATCTAGGTGAGGAAAGCATGGATTTAAAAAAAATATCTAGTGGACATTATGACATTTTCAAAGAATCTTTTCTTGAGTTACTTTAAGGTCAATAAGGAATAAGTATATACACCATATTCCTAGTTGGGAAAATATATGTAGAGAATCAATTCTATTATTGAAATAAATATTTAACCCTTTTATATTTTGGAATGAGTACATATGGTATAGGGTGTACTATAGAAAAAGACATACACCAGAGGAGATTATATGGTTGATTTTGGGGTGAGGTAGGGAAAAATAATGAGAAAAGATCCAAAAGTGGATAGATATTATAGAAGAATATGTATTTAAGTGGATCATTCCTTGTATTATTGATTTTCAAGAAAAGTCACTACAATTGATTATACATTCTTATGTCAATTCCAATTAAAAATGTTTCCTATTTAAACATAGTTGGGGAATGTAATTGTTTTTTGATTATTCATTACACTCTATTTTTACCATTTAGTACTAGGTTTCTATTACCATAAACATTTATTCTATAATTTTTACTTTCTAAATAAACAAGAAACAATGATAATTGATCATGATTTAATTGATAAACAATTAAGAATTTTTTTATAAAACACTTCTACATAGGGGTTTTTAAGAGAAAAAACCAATGAAAAAAATGTTATTTTGGTTATAGAGAATTTTTTTTCACTATTTTGATGATAATTTATATAAAAAGATAATAAACTTTATAATTTTACAATAAACTTTCTATCCATTAGATATTTTTGGTCAACCATCATTCATAGATTTCAATTCCAGTTTCATCTCTTATATAATGAATGAAAGAAAATGTTTTCAACAGTAGACATTCAAAATTTTGGATTTTAATATACATTTTATCTATAATAGATTAATTTCCATTTTATATTCCTCAAATGGTAAAACTTTCTCATTTCCACATTTTTTTTACTCAAGGAACAATACAAAAAAAATATCTTTCTTATTTTCTTACATGTTTCTATTTTTTATGATACTTTTTCATATATCCTAGATTTATTGCACAAAATAACTTTGGCTTATAATAATCTCACCATTATAATATGGTTATTTGTTAATAAATATATATTATAAACTACATAATCAATAGTTTATCAATAATATACTTTGATAGTAATTATTTATATTGCCTCAGAAAAGTACATTATAAGGTTTTTGATAATATTTATATGAAGGTTTATATTTGTTGATAGATTTTTTATTCAATAATTAAAATTACATGAATACATGAATAATTGTTTTTTTATAAAACATCATACTAAAAGGTTATATATGCGGTGATGAATTTTATTTTTTGTGATAATGTTATACAAATCATTTTAGGGTATGTATATTACTATATTAGAGTACATAGTAATTGTGTCTTTGGTTCTGGTTTTGGATATAATAAATATTATAGTATAATTTATATGAGTTTTTATTTCATTTAATGTTATATTGATCATTGTTATTTATTCTATGTGGGTTATGTTAGGATTTATTGAATTATAACAACAATCCAACAATTTAAAAGTGTCTGGAGAATAATTTATCTAATGTTAAATGGGTTTTTTAGTAGTGGAAACATTTGGACAATAAATTCTTTCAATTAATCAAATAGTTTGATTTTATGACTGGTTATATTATAAAATGTTATTTATTTTATAGGATATTACAAATGTATTACCATTTTTGGATACTGCCTCATTTTTTTGTAATCATTTTTGGTGGGAAATAATCATTTAAACTATCTAGTGAGTTTCATTATTTTGTGATAAATAGATTTTTGTAAATGAAATTTTATTCATTCATTGTTATGATTATATTGGAATCATGTTATTTTGAGAATGATAATTTCATTTTTACAGTTTTATTCTATAGCATTATTGTATTAAATGTGACATTTCCTTTACATATGTGTTTCTTTATTTTATCGTATTTTTATAGAAACCTCATTGGGTTTCGAAAAAGAATTTATATATCTTAAATTTACATTGGTGGTGTAATGAATTTAGAATTAATAAAAAAATAAAATTTTATTTCAAAATATATATAGTACTATATGTTTTGGGAATGGATTTTCTAGGATAAATTATTTGGGTAAAACGCTTATAGTGTATTACATTTGATATGATCAAAACTATATATTTTTTTCATATAAATTGAATGTTTAAAATTTTAAAATACTTTATAATGGATACCTATTAATTTTTATAATTTTTTTAATGATTCATTAAAAAAAAACTAAAATAGATAAAATATCTAGAAGTGATGAAAAAATTATTTTGAAAAAAACTAATGTTGGGAAAAATTAATATTTGGGTAATGTGGTATTATAATGGTAATATAAAAACCATTAAGTAAATGGTTAAATGGAATAAATGTAGCAATTGATAAAGTTATTTTTTATGAATAATTCTATTCGATAAATGGTTGTAAGGATCATTTTGGAGTGGGTTTTAACTATAGATTTGAGGTTCACACTTGTTGGGTTTTCTCATAGTAGATGGGGTATCATCATTTTATTGGTTTTTTAAATTTATTAATTTTTGAATCATTATAGTGTCAGAATATTGATAATCTATGATGTTGAACCTCATTGAAGACTGGTTCACATTTATTTTGACTTTACAATCTCTTGGTTTAGTACTAATAAGGGAATTAAGTAAGGGTATCTATACACACTACAGTCTTTTTGAGTCTAAGGGTACTGCATGGAATGGGGATATGAACTATAATTTATGATTGGAATATATATGGGGCATATAGGGGCTATTTAATTTGTCATTTTGTGTAATAAAACCTATATTGGGTTATGGATTGTATAGAAAAATGTCATGTCATATTAATTGTGAAATATTTTTGATTAGTTGTGAGAAACATTTTGATGTTTAGTATATTAATTCCTGGTAAATGAAACCAAAATGGGGTCTAGGATATTTTACATATATGATCATATTTTACCATGGGTTTGGATGTAATTTTTGGATTCTGGGTCATTTAAAGGAATGCTATAGAAAATCGATAATTTTGATGTGTAGATACATGGTTTAATAAACCAGATGTGACTTGTGGATTCTTGTTTCTAGTTATATCTTTTCACTTTTACTTTTGATGATATAGTATGTTCCGTATATTTTATTGCAGGAAATTGATGTATGATATTTAGGATTTAAACATGGTAATGGATTCCTCTTAGTGGGAATATTTACTGACATTTGGTAATATTTCTCTCTGTTTATATGGATTAAAAAACATAGACACATGAGAAGATATGGGATGTGTGGTTAGTAGAATCACTAAGAGGGTGATCAAATTATAATAATATTTTTAGGGGAGTTTATTTTTTGGAATATGAATAATAGTAAGTTATGTGATGGAATGTTATTGTTATTTACTGTATTAACTAGTTGTGTGCGATTATTTTGATAGTATTTGATAAGCTCTCATGAAATGGATTTTTTTATTATTTAATGTAGAGAATCGATGATAATGTGGAGGATACCTACTAAAATGGGGAGTAACAAATCCATGGAATTCAAGTGATTATAGCTAGTTAATTCATAAGCAATGAATATAAGAATATATATTTCGGGTGTTCATGATTCATTTGGTTGAAACAATGATGTTTTGGTTGGGATTTATCATATATATTGATAGTTATTTGAATTATTTTGGATTTCTAATTTTGGTGAGTTTATAGCTCACAGTATAGAGGTTTTTTGTAAATAAAATGGTTTGTATTGATCTAAATAATGGAATTCATCTTAATGAGGTTCATAATTGGTTGTCAGAATATCCTCATGGAGGTTTGGGTAAGAATTCTGGATATTCACTATCAGAGTTAGCAGTTTTCGTGAGAAATATGAATAAAATATCTTTCTTATACAGGATTAATAGCATAAGACAAATTTATCTGAGTTGGTGATATGAGTATGGATTTTATGATTATTTTAAGATTTGTTTTTGGATATCGAGTCATGATGACTATGGGGTTTTAGTGTGTAGAATTTTCTAATTATGCGATGTTGTAGTTTGAGGAATATATGTTTGATCAAATTTTAAATGTTTTTATATTCTAATTTCAAGATGATTACTTAATATTTTTTAATTTAACATTTGGGTAAGACTATGTGAGGTATCTTTTTTTGTATGTATCTATGTTATTCCTATTTTTGGGTGTGGTCAAATTTTTTGTGAAAAAATATAATATGGAGTGAAGTGAAAATGTTTTCTCGTAATTTAGTAGGAAAAAAGTAATTAGAACTCACCATTATAAACATTTTATTAAAAATTGACTTAAAATAAGTTAATATTCACATATATTGTTTTCTTCTCTAATAAATATAGAGTTACAGAAAAACACTTTTTATATCTTTTCGGGGAGAAATGTGTTGGTGAGGATTCTCTGTTACCGATTATTAGAAAGTTGGTTGACAGTTTTGATAGTATGTAGTTCATCATTAATGATAAATTTTTATCTATGATATAAGTATAGGTCTTGTGTTTTGAAAAAATAATAGGTCTGGGTTAAGTTTATTTTAACAATGGTGGGATTTGATTTAATGTTTTTGAATGTTTTAGTATAGTATGGGTATGTGTTTATAGGACTTCAGTGGTGAGATTGAGGTTTTTTAGAATATTATAGTTATTTACGTGTTATTTCGTTGTTATATGATCATTAATTTTTTATAGGTTCATAAAAATAATCTATTGAATGGAAATAGGATTGAATTGTTGACATAATCTTGTAAAATATTAGTTTTTTCTCAAGGGTATCACAACAAAATTACGAAACTATATAAATGAACCAAACATTTTTTTCCAGTGTTTGTGGTGGAAAAGATATGATTTGTTTTCTGGTTCCTCTCTTAACTTCTATGATATTAAAAAATATCCAGGGAATGTTTTTGTAAATAATTTATGTTTTTGTGTTTAAGGTATTTAATTATGTCCATGATTATGATATGGAATGGGATTTCTTGAGTGAGTTTATTTTGTTAATTTAATACTACTTTATTTTTGTGTATTTGAATGGTTTCTATAAAATTATGAAAAATTATATTTTATTATTTTCATAGTTTTATTATGAAATATATGCATTGAATTTTATGGATTTTCATATTTTTTGGTCGATTTATGTTTGATGGAAACATAGTGATATTACTTGTCAATTTTCTATCATGGAATGTTTGTGTGTGGTTTAAATGAGATAAAAAATAAAATTTCAGTATTAATGAATTTTTAGGTTTGACAAGGTTGATGGTACTGTTAATTACAATATGTCTATAGGTTAAATTGTGAGGAATACAATGATCTTGTTAATTAATATAATAACTGGACTGTAGGTTTATCGATTGGTATAATAAAGATCTTGTTAGTTGTGATTTATACTTGGGTTTAGATGGATTTTCAGTCTAGGTAGGAATAGTGGACATGTCTACAGGACTGTGGGTGCCTCAATAGGTTAGATAAAAAGGAGACAAAATTATTTCCTCTAGGTTTTTTTTTGTGAATAATTATTTTTTGTTTTTTCAAAAGGTAAAATTATATTTGAATTTTATAGGGTTTATTCTAATGTATGTTTTTAATTTTAATGGTTTCATTAGTTTGAATAAATCATTATGGTTTTGTAGCATGTTTTATAAAATTAATCCTTAGCTTATTTTATTTTCATATATATGGGGTGCATTATATGTATTTAGAGTATCCCAGGGGGTCATTTTATCAACCTATGTTTTTTTTATTTTAGGGAAAATAAATATTCTTCTGTGTTGACTTATATGTTTATAATATGTTATTTTATTGGATTGGATGAAGTGATTGAGGTTATTTAGTGGATATTAGTAGATGGTGGTGTCATCGATGCTAATTTTTTTATTTCTAGAGGGTCGTGTTTGTACTATTGTGTTTAATTATTTTATTTTAGAACGTATCGTCATATGTATATTCATTCATTTATTCATCTATATTCCTTGTTTTACATGTTTTAGGTTGGTAATTATGTGGGTTAATACACCAAACCCTATGACATGTGATGGTAATTGTTTACATTTACCCATCCTTTAGGGGAAAAGGGACAATATTAAGGTCCATGTAAAATTATAACATGACTCAATGTTGGATTTTAGTAGAATTTTTTTGATGATGTAATAGAAATTAAGATCACCATCTTACTATTTAGGTTTTACCATAAATTTGAATTTATAGTGAGTGTGTTTCCAAGTATTATTTTTGATAATTATGATGATAAAATAAATCCCCATGAAGAAAAAATACTTAATCAATTGACACATGATAATCAACATAGTACACTCCATATATTTGAGACGATACATATAATATTATTAAGAAAAACATCATTGAATAAATGGAATGAACCAGTAAATATTTTTATAATTTAATTTTATAAAATATAATTAATGAAATTACTATTATTCAAATGTAAATTGTTTTTGATAAATTCAATGAAAAAATAATTACTATAATTTCTGAAAATTTCAAAATTCAGTAAGGAAAATACAATATTATATTACTCATATAATGTTTCAACAAGGGCTATGTTGACCATTTTACTTCGAACCAACCAAATAAAAAAATTATATATTTGAAGAAAAAGATGAGGAAGATCATGTGATGTGTATAAAATCTCATAAGAATTAAATATTCTTCAAAAAAATTTCTATTAATTGGATAGTATGGTAAAAAATATTCTCTAAAAAATATGATTCTACGAATAAAATATGTCCAAAAAATATGCATAATACAATGATTTAGTATATTAATGAAAATTGATATTCCATAAATATTAAGGATCATAAAGACTACTCATATAATAAATATTAGGAGGAAAAATATAGAGATTATGAAGATAAATAATAAATATCAATATACACATAATCCGAACCATAATGTGATAAATGAGATAAAAAATATAAATTTTATTTAATTAATGAAATCATATTATTTTTTAAAAATAAAACAATGAAAAATAAAAAAAATTAAAAAATTTAACAATTTACTTTTAAAACAGGTGAAGATAAAATAGGAATTATAGGTTCAATTAATTTTCATGAAGAAGAAAATTTGTAAATTGGAAAAACAAATATAAATAAATGAGATCGAAGGAGTCACATTGATGACTAAATAGACCTCAATCTGACTTGATCAATAAAGATGAAATATTAATCATCATTATACAATATAGGAATCCAATCTATCCCAGAGGGCCTTAAGACCTAGCCTTCATGTATCTTCTAGTTTCCTTATTAATAAATCTCATCTCGTATATCAATATTATAAGATTCAAAAATAGTGAATTTTTAGAATAGGGAATTATCACACTAGACAAAAAGTGTTCTTTTATAATGTTTTTCCTCTCTCTGAAGCCCCATTTGAAACATTCAATGGGGATTCATCTTGAACTTACTCTTGGAAAAGATTTCTTAAATATCAAGTTATAATCTGGTTGAATACAGAATCAAATGGTTTACCTTTTTGTAATAGATAGAATAAATAATTCTTTGAAATATATATTTTTCATGATTTTTACATACCCCACCCACATAATTCACATCTTCCTTTTTGTGGACTACACAACTCAAACCAATGAAATGCCTCTTTATTTTAATATGGAAATTGTATATAATACCAATTATAACAACCTATCATCAGTGACAAGTATAAGAATATGATCTTTCCCATTTGGACATTGGATCCTTGTTTATAATGAAATACTGATATCCCCATTGAAATGTGTCATCCCATATAATAGCCAATCCAAATACATAAATGGTCACCAATCAGATTAATAATTAACCTTATATACTAAAAACATATCATTATGTTAACTATATCCCCCTCAAACACACACTAGGTAACATAAAATAGGGTCACCCATCCCACCCCTATATTTGGTGAAGCATGCATGCCTAAGGAATTCTAATTAGATTGGATCCTGAAAATAATGATGTATACTATTGACATGGGTAAACTAATTAGTCTATAAAAGGTTCTCATTTCTAAGAGTTTCATCATAGTACTGATCTTTATACTATTATGGAATATTATTATATAAATTACATTATTAATTAATGTAATTTTTATATAATATAACAATTTTATGATTTCCTTAGTCTTTGATTCATGATTTATAAATATATATTCATGTTTTTATTATTTTCAACCAGCTAACGATTTGTTTGAGATTTTCTAGAGCACTTTAAGAGGAAAAATAATGATATTTTCATTAAAATTGAAATAATCATACAATGATAGAGTTTTCATTACACCATGACACATTATTTGATAATGAGTTTTAGTGTAAACAATTAAATCATTCCTCAATATTTTATCATTTTTGGTTATTTCAGAATGATTTTTATTGAGTGTTTTTTGTATAGAATAAAATAATATTAACATAAGTAGAAATCATAACATCACTATAGTGCATTTATTATATTGTACTGACATATCTTTGTTTTATTCAATGATTCTATGTAATTGTTTAAAATATGATATTTTTTTGGAATATGAGTAGATGCTAAAATTTTTCATTACAATGAATTAATAATTAAATTTTTTATTCATTTTATAATGAAACATTTAAAATAAAATTTAATCCATAGACATATGAATTTCATATGGATAATAGAGTATTAAGGTATTGTTTTCCCCAAGTGATTTGTATATAATTTTTTTTATTTTAAAATGACAATTACTGATACAATTGAATAGTAAAATGGAATAATTTATATAATTAGAGTTTAAAAATAACATTTTTTATATTTATTACTACCCCATTACGAATTTAAAAAATTTATTTAATATATTGAAATAAAAAATTATTTAGATCATATTGAAATTTCTTATATAATAATGGTCTGAAGATATAATTTTCATTTCAATATTTTCTTGAAGCTTTTATAGGGGTTTAAATAATGTTTGAACACCTATTTTGATATCTAATGTTTAATTAGGATAATTCCATAATACCATGTGTTAGACCAGGATTTCTCATGGTCAATACATATTTGATGTTTTCTATAATGTTAAAGAATGAGGTTTTGAATCCCAATAACTATGAACATATTCTAGGAATAAAATGGTATTATTTTAGAGAATAGGAAGTTAGCCACATTATCAGAATTATACTCAGTCATGGTGGAATGAGTAATATCATTTCTATTTGATTATGATTATTATTAATTTTTATTCCATTAAATTTAATATTTCATTCATGTGTAAAGCCTAGGAAAATATTTTTCATCCCTCCATTATTATTTATTCATAATCAGATATTTATTTTTGACTTCACACATCATTTTATTATCACTAAGTAATCACAAACCATAAAGTGTTAGTGGACTTTAAAAAAACATTTATTCAAGTATTACCCTGTATCACTAAAATATTCTTCACTTTTTTGACATGTATTGTTAATGGTACAATGTGCTAACTATAATATATAATAATTATGGATTTTCTAATATGTTTTAAAATAAATTAATTTCATTCACCTCATATTCACCATTATCACACATTGGATTATATATCGGTGTCATAGAGAAGGTCATAGATTAACATTTAATAGATATTAATTGATATTTTAGAAAATTAACTTGTCCATGATTCTTGAATTTATCTTTACTATTCATATATTATAAAATTGAAAATTAAAATAAAATATAATAAATATAAAAAAAACAATGGGATCCCATGTTTAACACACAAAAAAATTATGGAAGGATGTGACAAATTTATATTTTTTTTATTAGGAAAAAAAATTACTGACATAACAAAAATGGTTTAAACTTATCTAGATTATGTGAAAATTTTATATTACAATGTAGAAATAAAATAGATATTTAAATAATTTTTACCTATTTTTTCCACTATTTCCCTCTTGGAAGAAATTAACAGTACTAATGGGATCCAATATAAGTAATTATACACCAACCAAATGACATAATGTTCATGAAGCAAACCAAATGTTGAGTGTGTCATTACATTGAATCCTTAATGAAATTTTTTAATCCACACTAATGGATAGGTATGAGTTGGTGTAATTAATGTTTATTCATCATAAAAAATAGACTTTTATAATTTTAAAATATAGAGAGACAAATGAATATTAAATCATTGTAAAAAAATGAAAAGACTCTTGAAAAAGAGTGATGGGAAAATTTTTACTCATGAAGATAATACATAGATGATTTTGGAATTAACAAGATAAATTATATACTGTTTTTTTTGTGAGGAAAGGAGGCGCTTATTTTAAGAGGTTTGAGATATTGCAAAAAAGGACTGGTAGTAAACCCTCAAAAGATTTTATGATCAATTTTGTAAATAACTATCATTATAATTTATCCGAATTATAAATAGATAGGATAAATTTAGATTATATTTTTAAATTTTTCTACATGGAATTAAATAAAATTATGTTTAATGTTAGTCATACTATTAAAAAATTTAATTAGGGAAAGATTTCATTTTTTAAATAATTTCTCTTACAAAATCATGATGACGAATAGATTGGTCAACCATAAAATTCAACAATGAAAAATGAAAATGTTATTATTGGTCAATGGATAAAAAATATAATTAATTCCAAGAGGTTATAAAATTCATCATAAAAGATGAATTTGATATATAAACATAATTATTTTTCTTATGTTGAGAAAGTGAAGACATAAAGGATGATATATATAGTGATTCTGTGGAACAATCAATGAATTGTAATGAATCCATAGTAAATAGTATGATATTTTAGATGATAAAAAAGAATAAGGAATATGGTATTCCGATTTGATAAAGCATAGATATCATTATTTTCTCTAAATAATCTTAAATACATGAGAACTATAATGTAACCTTAATAGAATATCATGATATGATAAGTGTTAAAATGGATACTAAGAATAACAGGCGAATTATTGGGAATTTTTAAAATAAAATATTCATTATAATAATTTTTTTAATGAACCTATAAATATATTTATTACAATGAAATAAGAGGATTACTTACTTGAGTCTGTGATATATTAACCTAAAATTCAAGTAATAATATTCAGTTTGATTTCATGAACACCATTAAAAAAGTTGTTAAATCATCTAAATAACCAAATAATGTTTCTAATGCACAGAAACATCATGGATATTAACTTAATAAATAATAAAGTAAAATATAGATGAAAAATATTATATATAGGGAAATGTTTTTTATGTTATGAAGAGTAATAGTGTTATATATTCCCTTGAAATATATTATCCATGCATTGATACATTTTATATTTGTGATATAAAAATTAATAAATGAGGACTATTATCATATAATTTTTATTAGTGCAATTTTTATAATTTTTTTTTGATTAAAATGGTCTTGTAAATGGATTAATTGTAATTTGAAGTGATATCTTAGTGAAATATTTTATATTTTTATATATAATATTTTTCCCTATATGAATATTAATGAGTTGAATCCTTAATATATCTTAGAAAAAGTCCCAAATGAAAAATATCACAACTTAGTTTGAGAAAAAAATTAATTTTTTTATAGATTATGTATACATTATAATTTTGGTTTTGTGAAACATAGTGGGATAATTTCAAGTAATTAGTTAAAACAATGGATGAGCTAATATTTACTACCTACATAACTCATTAAACCCCTCATTTATTGTGAAATTTTAATTATTATGATATGCACAGAGGAGGTAATGACCTCATTATTTATGGTTAAAATAATTCACTTATTTATTGAACTGAAATAAAAATGAAATAGTCATTATCCATTAATTTAGTCCTTTTTTGTATTCATAAACTATATTCTTCATCTGAATTTAATTTTAATATTCATTAATTAATATTCATTTGTTTTAAATTCCCATGATACTATATTTTTATCATTATTCATAAATTTTTTATTTATATATCACTCATTGGAATAATAAATTACAAACTGGGGATTGGGTGGTTGGTCAAACCCTTTCCACCATACAATTCACTTCCCCCACATTTTATGAGACCCATGGCATGGAAAGGGGTCTTTATCCAATGTGGGACTCCAAGTCAACATACTATCGCTATCATGTAATATTATTCTTCAAATTAAAGTGAACCGTAATTTGAATATGTAGTGGTTAATTATTTAATTTAATGATTGGTGTTGTATGTAAATCTTTTGATTCAATGTTGAGGAAGTTGTGGCTTAGACTTAGGCTAGATGAATCTTATGTTGGGTTAAAAGTGATATTTGAGTGTTTGTTAAAAAATGTGTGGTGGGAATGCTTTGTATTTTTCATAGTGAAAGGGGGTTTTGTGGTGATATTGGATGAAATTAATATAGATATATCAAGGAATAATTTTAGGGGATTCAGAAGGTAGGAAAATATTTGGGTTTTTATTCCAATAAATAAAATTGGGTTTTTAAAAGAATCCTCTACCATGTAGTGGTGATGTTTCAAGATCCATTACCAAACTATGTTTTCCTACCCTATATAATAATGGGCATTATATTAGATTCATCTAGTTTAGAGATTTATGGAATGCTTTCCCTAATTCTATGCCAATCACTGTGGGTTGTCCTATCGAGTGTGCCTAAGTGTGTGACCTTTCCTTGACATGAGTTTAGATGATGAATCTGGTCAAGCATCATAGAATAAAAAATTATAGGATGGAATGGGATATGTGATAGACTTGTCTCCCCATGGGTACCTAAATGGGAATATATACTAGGCCAATAAAAAATTTCCTACCCAAGTTATGGAATGACCATCTGGAAAAATGGTTTACCGGGCCCCCATAAAATCTCCTAACCGACCTAACCTAATCATGGGTAGGGTTCACATGGAAATGAAAACCATTTTCCTATATTCCCAATATTTTCAGGGGAACAATCCCCAATGAAATATTATACCAAACATCATAGTGTCAAATGGAATATCATTAAGTCTATCCCATGGCCAAGTATGTTCTCAGTGTGTAATTTTTCACATGTTTTATCAAGAATTTCGAATTGAATAAATTACTAGCCCATACTGAGATAATTTAATGTAGATAATGATGAAGTGATATTTTTTCCATATTATATTATTATATTTTTTTTTGTATTTGTATATATTTTTCACTATAGGGGAGGTTATTTAAGAAATATAATCAATGAAACCTAGTGGTTTGGTACTATCTAAGCGGCCTACAAAAGATAGGATTCAAACCCTGATATATTTTAAATGGTTTAGTAATACTTCATAGACATAATATATTAATCTTATGTTTGGTAAATTAGTTCATATAGTTTCTAGATTATTACTTCATGGATATGGAATGGTTCACCCACTCTAGATTCCGAGAGGCGGGATTATTTAATTATGATCTAAAATATGGGTCTTTTAGGTCTATAGATTTATCCATAAGAAAAATGTACTGATGCGAAGAGATATTTATAGATACATTCAATAGTTACTTGCAAATCATATTTAGTTATTACACCTCATACATCCCTTGGGGGTGTTCAGAATTATATGACCTATAAAATACTATTTATTGGTTCTATGAGTGCTCAGTTTTATAACTAAATACCGAACATGAATATATGATGAAATATTTTATTTCCATGAACAATAAAATTAATAATGAGTGAGAGAGGTAAACAAATTCACAAGAGTTTTATCAACATTATCATTTCACTAAATCTAATGATTAAGTGATCACAAGGCGTGGAGTAATGTGAATACAACTTGAGATACCCCCTCATTCATTCTATCTTTTATGAGGGTTTAGTTCCCCATTTAATAATAAAATTTTCATTCCCATGAGGTTTTGGGTGTGGGTTCTCAATGTTTGTCATAAGGTTTAGAAATTCCCTTGGTTGTTATGCTAAATATTGGGAAAGTTTGGTCCATATGTGAATTGGGTTAGTGAAACTATCCAAGGGAAAGGAAGTGGGTCCCAAAACTATCGCATTGGTACTCCATTGACTGATATATAACCAGTCATTAGGGTGTTGTTTATTTACTAAGATCAATTTTTATTATTATTTAATATTACGAAATGTTGTTCCATGTTCACATCATATGAATAGGTGTTCATATATTAATCATAAAATATCATGTATGGCTCAAGGAAACACAAGTTGACAAAAAGGTGGTTCTAGTATGGTTACCATAGACAATTGTTTTTATGAGTTCATGGGTATGGTTTTTACTCTACCCATTACCCCAAAGGATGGCATGGAGGTTTGGGTTGGTAGATTTTTCAAGATATTTTGATTATTTTTACACATTACAAGATTTATGAGAAGAAATAAATATATTTTGTCTTTGAGGTTTAGAAGGCCCAATTTTAATATTCTTTTCATGAGGTATAGTATAGTTTTTCATCAAAATAGTGTCCACTCCAATAAAACAATATGATATGTTTTATAAGAAACTGGATAGTTTAGATTATGTAAGTAATTAAATTATCTTAGTACATCTTGTATTTGTGACATATGATCTTTATAGAGTTATATTACGCACCAGGACATGATCACTTCCTCGATTATCTCAATATTCTAGGAATGTATTGTTGTTCTATAATTTTTCTTCTAATTTTAGGTTCAAATCTGATTTTTATTTTATTTATATTTTTTTTCTCAAGGATTCATATTAGTTATTTTTATACATATTTCAACATGGGTGTTTAAATATAACTTGTTCTGTACTATGCAGATAATAAGAAGTTTGGGTATGATCAAGGGGTATGAGAATGTGTAAGAGTTGGTTCTTAGTTGTGATTATTGGAGATATATTTAGTTATTTATTGTGGGGATGTAATTGTTTCAGGATAAGTAATTTCTCCGTTTTGGGTCTATTTCACTGTTCAGATATTTTCATCTTTTATTTTCCTTTACATCTATATTTTTAGGCCAAACATTATTTTGGATTTCTATCTTAGATATTAATTTTGTTCTATTTTTAAGATATTTTATATATAGTTTTTTGATATACTGAGTCCATTTATATTTAGTATTCTTTTATATATTTATAGTTTAAGGAATGAAATTATATTTTATGCCTTATTGGTGCTAGTCCAAATCACTTGACCTATTAATGTTGACATTGGGGTAGAAAACTCATTCTTCCATATAGATGAGGTGGAGTCAATGTGTGTTAGTTCATTTAAATGATGTAGTTAGAGTCCCATATTAAATAAAATACTAATTTTAACAATGTCTCAAAGAGAAATTTAAAAATTATATAAAATTATATGATTTAAAAACTAAACAAAATAATAAGAAAATTTTCAATAATAAATCTTTATCTTATTTGTATATTTATATTTCAAATAATTATGTATAATTGTTAAATTCATTTCTTAATAGCATACATATTATAGTAAAATTTCACATTCTCTCATTCAGGGTGTGGCTATTGTTTGAGAGAGAGAAAAAATAAAAATTCAAACAAGAAACCATATAGAAGCACAAATAAAATATGAAAACGAAAACAACACTATTTCACAAAAGGGAATTTTTGTATATGGGAAAAATAGATAAATACTAAATGTTACTTGATAAGAAATTATAATAGTGAGAATAAAGATTAGTTTTAACTTCACGTCTCAAAATAACTTTAGAAATTAAGAACATGCAATAATAGTTGGGGATTTATAAAATGGATTAAAGGGTGTGAAGCCTTGTATATTGGATGGTGGTTATTCATTATATATATATTTTTAAAATATACATACCATGATGAATTTAACAATATTAGGTATTTTTTTACATTGGGTGTAGATAGTTAAAAAGTTTCAAATGCATTAGAAGCAATCTAATTTCAGACAAGAATGTCACCAAAAATGAAAAATTTTGTATTGATGGATTGAGATAAAATAATTTTTGATAATCTCAATAATTTGAAAATAATAATGTTGTGATTTTTTGAAATAACAACTTTTTCCTTGGTATTTTGAAGGATGTAATTTTAATATTGTTATAGAAGCCACATGTGGTAATTTTATTTAATATTTTTATTGATGAAAATTATTTTTATTGATTTTAAAATAAGATATCCTTCCATTGAATCAATGAAATTTTCATTTGGGACGAAAAAATATATAGAGACATATGGATTATAATATTTTTAGAAAAATTATAAATCTGAACCAAAATATAAATATCTCTTGGAACCTATTTGGTAAATGGATGATGGTCAGTAAAAGTCTATATCTCAGGAGAACAAAACTAAGATTCCACATAAACTAATAAATTAATTTTTATAAGTCCTGATGAGTCATAAATTATAAAATAAAAATATGTATTTCATTATCATTGTTAATATGTTTACCTATAATAGTTATATTTCATTTATTTGATATATGTAAAAGTATCTAGGGAGGATTACAAATCATCAATGTGATGCATAAAAAATAAATGTGTTTATGAAAATATTTCTCACTAAAATTAACTAAAATAATTAAATTTTTATTTGGAATAATATCATGTTAAGAATAGAATATTGAATGAATGTTTATTTCACCATATGTTTGAGATATTATTATAATTAATTCTTAAAACAAACTATCTCTACATAACAGCACAACTCATATTTCATCACATTATTTTATTGATTGATATTATGATGTGTTTAATGTTTTTTTATTATTATAAAATAAATATTAATTTGTAATTATAAAATCATATCTACCATCTCACATTCCAATCTATTGGAGAATGATAATGCTGCTCATTGTTACATGTGGACTACCACCATCATGAAGTGATGTGATCTTTTTTTTATTTACGATTAATATAGATGGAAGTAATGATATGTTTTATGATTATATATGATATAAATGAAATAATAAATATCCTATAATGGAAAATTATGACTTTCCTTTCTTTAATTTCATCTATCAAAAAAGTAAAATTATGGTTAATTTTAATGTACAAACTACCATCTCCATGAACAGTGTAATTTATTTATCTATATTTAAAATTTATGGAAGAACCTAGGTATTTATATTATTAATATATATGATATTTATGTCATTTTTAACATTATTTATATAAAAGATCATGATAAATGTAAAATGTCTAAAACTACCGAACCATGTCATACTTGATAAATGAAGCTTTTTTCAATCAGAAAAGTGATATTAATACATAATTGTAAATATATTAGTGATAAATGGTTATAAATAAAGCATATGTGGTATAAAATACTTTATTATTTTTTGAATATATATTTAATATATTTATATTTATTATATATGAGATTCCAAAAATTTGAAGGTAGTCGTGCCTGGGGTAACATTTTATTTTAAAATTTCAACATTATTCAGGTCTGTTTAAATGTATATCTCTATTAGAAGAAATATTATGTCATTGTACATAAAAATAATATATTTTATTATACTCTAGTTATTTCAATAAATTAAATGTTTTTAATTAAATTTTGTCTCTTTACGTAATCTAGATGCCAAACAAATGTTTTTAAAGGAAAATAACACTGTTTTTCTATATAGTTGAATATCTCTTTAGTAAATGTCTATAATTTCAGTAAATTGTTTTAAATAATATTTTTAGTATTGTAATATTAATTATTAAATAAAATTTTACCTTTTTTTCTTTTTAAAAAAGTTCATAAAAATAATCTTTTAATCATATTTGGAATGATGTAATTTTTGATATTTTTTACAAAAGTGCATAAGGGTTGAATATTAACATATATATCATGAAGGGAATTTCACACCATAATTATCCTTCAATAAATTTTAGAATCCATTACATGTTTATATAGTTGATTTAAAATAATTTTTATTTCCAAATATTCTAGAGATTTTTAATTTCTAAAAGAGACTTTCAATGTGAAAATGGTATTTTCCTCAAAATGTTATAATGATATTTTATGGTATTTTTATTCATCAATGAAAACAACCATTTAACTTATTTATTCTCCATAAGGGATATGTTATAATTATTCCGTCCTTATTCTTGATTTGGATTGTTATGATCAATTTTCTGGGGAATGTATTGAGATTAAGTATGGTAGTTCTTCTTATACGTAGAGTATATTTTACTCATTTGGAATATTGATTAGGTTTAATTGTTTATTCATATAGTGAAATCCATGGAAAAATTATGCTATGGAACTGGGCTAGAATTATATATAAATTCAATTCATTCTCAGGCCGCATGAAACAAAATTGATTGGTAATTTGGTCAATCCCATAAAAATTTAAGTTGATGTATTGTAACAAGAACATTATTATATTTTTGGATGTCTTTAAACAAGTATCTGGAAATAATTTTTGGATATCCACCATTATAATATCCATAATTATAAAATCAATTATTGTTTTCAATGTGATTATTTAAATCTTTATGATATCCATGGATATTTTTAAAGTTATTTTGAATATTTTTAGGTTATTTTTTCACTATTTAGTCTTTCAATATTATTCTAAATTCTCAAGTAATGATTAAATGTCATATGTTTTTAGTTGTATATTATTCCATATTGAAGATGTCTTATTTTTTCAATACATAATAAACTAGACATAACCCTTACTAAGAATTTTAGATCGACCTTCCTTATGATTAATTTCCCCATGATATTAGGTAGTGTTCTGTGATATATATACAAGGATATTTTAAAGAGAATATTAATCTTCAAAAGGATAAGGAATTTTATATTTTATATTTTCAATTGAATGATAGATTGATAATAGATCATGGATGAAGTGGAAATGTTGGTCCCTCTAAAGAACTTGATGAACGATCCATTGCTAATTCTATTTTATCAAACTATTGTAGTGGTATTAAATCCTTCCCAAATGGAAGCAGTTCTTTTAAGGAATCCTTTTCTTCTAGATCCTAGTAGTTATAGGGATGTGCCCTCCTCCTCTCGGTCAGTTGAGGGAGGTCAGATTCTTCTATTATATATCATGGTCTATCAATGATATATGAACTTTTAAAGACTCCTCCGGTGCCCCCAAAAATTCTGTAAATCTCCCGGGGCTCTACCAGTGAGGCAATGTTAGATTGAATTATAGTGATTCAAGTTGTGGTTTCATCATTTAAATATGTATCATTTCTCCTTGGGTGTTTTTTGGTCAATCATTTTAGGGATAACAACCCCTTGACGAGCTTCCTTCAAAATATTATTCTATCATAGCTATCAACCTATCCAAATAGGGTGTCTGATTTAAAAAGAATATATTTTTGTATTATTATAGATTCTAATAAAGGAATTGTGAAAACTAGGGATTTTTCTGATGGGTCATGAAACCATTGGAATATTCACCACTCGACATGGTCGATGGATTTTTCCCAAGGCCTAGAGTCTCCCCTTTTGGTGGTTTGGATCAAGATTTGAAACATCCATATCCAATTCTAGAACTTTTTGTCCTAGAAATAGTTGTATATTTTTTTAAGGAAAAATTGTTTTCAAACAACAGGACACACTAATTTCAAGACACTTCTTCCCCCACCATTCTTCTTTCCCTGAATCTGAGACTCCCTTTGTTGTTGCTTCTACTTATCTACATTGAGGTGATATAGTACTAGACAAAACAAGTTCTTTTTCCCCTCAAAACCTTAGGTAATTCCCCTCTTATTATCTCAATGGTCATTTGGTGTGAGAATTCATGAGGTATCAGTCATATTGGCCCCCCAAAACTCCACTATATTTCGTTAGTTTCAAATGAATATCCTTTTTTAAATGTTCAGTTAGGCACATCCATCATCTAGTTTGTCTCAAGTGGTTGTTCTGATGATTGAACCTTCATCTTCTTATTTATTGGGTGGGCCTTCACTCTCCTCTCTCCCATTGGTAATACTCCTCCTCCCAAAATTGGTTCCATGAATGGATCTTCTTCCATTTATTACAAATGATCCTCCTCATCAATATCCCTTCTCTCCTTCCTCCCCCTCCTAGAATGAAAGGAAGTATCTCATAGTGAAATTGGTTGCTGGTTATTCCCTCTCTACTTATCCCTCCTCTAAATGAGATCTCACTTAATCTCCAATGCCCGAGGTTTCCCTATATAACATGAATATTACATTATCTGATGTGAATGACTTCATCCCCCTCCAATATTAATCTCAAGTACCACTAAAATATTCCCCACAGTCTCCATGGGATGATCGTTGGACCCCTCTCATTTCAGTGCCTCCCCCCTCTAGAGTATGCATCAGATCACAATTTCCAACATTTCCATATACATTTAACTCTATGGAAAACTAGTTTCCAGTGTTATGGTCCATCTCTAAGAACTTTCTTGTTCAATGATTTTTTCATATCATTACAAATTCTCATGAACTATGAGCTTGAGAAAAGGTAGACTTCATGTCCATTAAGGTTTCCAGGCATAATGTGATCTCGTTATGATTTTGGAACTAAAAAAACATCCATACAAGAACATGGAATTATCTAGGAGTATTAGGATGAAAAACATCCTGCATGTGGATCTAGATAAATATTATATCTAGTTTTTCTGGAAGACTTCCATCTTGGTGGATCAATTGACGATTTCAGACCCATAATTATTAGTGAAAATTGGATTCAACAACATAGACTGTCACTTCTCTTTTTTTATATGATATGTGATTTGTAAGATAGGGACCAAATATAGAGGGGTATAACATTGATCAACATGGGTGATTCAAAATGGTTAGTTGGAGGTGACTTTAACAAGGTTATGGAACCATCTAAGATGAATGGTGGTGGTATTATCAAATATAGGGATATTTCAAGCTTCTTATCCTTTGCTGCCCTAGAAGGCCTCCTGACCTAGGGTTTCATATAAGAAATATTTGTTTGGTGTATCAACCAGTGTGGCATTTGGGGATTATAGTGCCGCATAAATTGGTGACTATGAAATATTCAAGCTATCCTTTCATTCCCCAACACTGATTTCATTAACCTAGTTTGTGCACGTTAATATCAGTCTCCATAATTTATTAATCTACAATGTAGTAATCATGAATGGGACATATTTTTCTTGTCAATGTGATATCACAACATCCATACATCTGTAAAGAATTTTGAGAATCCTGGGAGAAACCCACCAAAATTAGTCATTGGATTATATTCTGTAGTAATCTTAGGAATTTGAAAACAATTGACGTCCTAGTCCTATGCATTCCCCTCGGACCACCATACCCTAGATCACTTGGAGGGTGAGATTGAATGGTTGGAACCCAGTCATGAAGGATCTTGGGATAACTCCAACAATACCTCATTTTCTCTCTCAAAATATGTTTTCATGTGTTTTCAATTGAATGAAAATTAAGACTATCCAATATATCTATGTCTATCTAGATTATGGAGGGGAACTGAAAAACCACATACTTTCATGATTCTATTAATGTGAAATACTGATGACGGGCTCCGAATATTAGACTGGAAGATGGATCCTTTTATAATGACCTTATGATGATATGTCTTATGCTTCATTCCCAAATTATTCTTTGCTTTGTGATAGTTACTCAAGGATACAGGATGGAAAACGTAGAAGACATTTAGATATTTCTAACTTCATCCATCATATGATATTCTACAAGGATAATGAATTCTTAGGGATTATTCTAATCGAAGAGGAGGTGTGGATAACTATTTTTTCACTCAACTATGAATGTTACCCCATCCCATAATTATTTATAGACCAATTGTTTGTTATATCTTCATCAATTTTCCAGATTGATATGGTTGGTGCTATGTAAGAATTTTTCACTAGTGGTCCCCTTCCTCGACTGGCTAGTGCCACTACCATGGTCTTGATACAAAAATTCAAATACTCCCCCCTTAAATTATTAATTTTAGACTAATTAGTTTCTATAAAATCTTATACCAGATCCTAGCCTCTATCATCAATAGGAGGATCTTCTTTTTCATCTCATTTTGGTTCTCATAAGAGCATCATAGCTTCATTAAGGTAAGATCTATTCATGTTGTAATTGGAATTGGCATGGAAATTGTGGGAGATAATAATAGGAAGGTGAATAGTTCCAAAATTATCATCCATGTGGACATGGATAAGGATTATGATCACCTCGAGTGGAATTTCATCCTTTAGGTCATGATGATCCTAGGATTATCAGAGTGAATAATTGATCACTTTATTCACTGCTACAACTTCTCCTTGTATAACATCATATTTATAAGAAGGATTTTAGGGTTACAGAAATCAATTAGTGGCTTACTTCTAGGGGGTACTCTATCTCTTAGAATTGTTTTATCATTATTCAACATATATTTTTTTTGGTCATGCATGTAGGTTTCCTTTATTTATTCATATTGGTGTAGAGACAATAATTATGGGGTGTCTCAAATTTTTTTGTATACGAAACAATTTTCTTCATTAATGGCTACATTTATTTGGTATGTGGATTTAATAAATCCTTGAAGTTGTATTCCAAATAGGGAAATCATGTTGTTCACCATGAAGAAAAATTGGTTTCATTATCATCCTTTTGTACGGAGAGTGGGAAAAACAACATTGTATCTATTTTGGGTATGAAAAAGTAGACCTTTCCCATGGAAAATCATAGAGCTCCCTTTGATCATGAAAGATTTCAGATAAGGAATTATGAAGGGTTAAATGGAAGGATAACTAGTTTTATCTGAAATTGGTTGAATCATTTTCTCTCATTTATAAGATGAATCATTTTATTTAATTTTATGTTTTCCTCTATCACCATGCCAATCATGTTGGTTTTCATGTTTTCCTAGAATATTCTAAAATCTATTGAGAATATACTATATTACTTTATTTCTAAATCTCATTTGGTGGGTAGGTTCCATTGGGATTCTTGGTTGAAGCCGGCTAAACCAGTTGCTGAGGGGGGGGGGGTATCAGTTTGGTGAATGAATTAGAGTCAATTCACTATCTTCAATGAAAACACGTTACAGTATTGATTGATGGAAAACCTCTTTAGAGTTACTTCATTTACAATAATTACGACAATGTGATGCACACTTAGAACCACCACCCCACCCCCTATGTATATGAAGTTGAGCTCATATTTTAGTTTTCTAAAAATACTCTCATTGGGTCATTGGGTGTTGGGACATAAATTTATAAAACAATAACATGGAAGGTTAGGTGAAGGTCTATCATAGTTACCCATCCCCAAAGATGAAGTTCAGTGTGTCAATCCAACATTGTTTCATTATTCATACAATATTATGTACTATACAGTAAACTACCGATGAGGATATCATAATGGGAGATGTCATAGATTCGTGAAAATTATTTAGAGTTGCTTCTGGAACCTTATTTGTGAAGGCATGTAGAAAATTTATTCCCTCTCATGAAAGTAGTGACATCTATGGTGGTCATATCTGGTGAAAATAAATTCTAGAAAAACTGAACTTCTTGGATTGTAGGATCCACATCCATGCTCTTCCAACCCATGTAGAGATTAATGAAAAGGGGATCTGTCTAGCCTTTCAATGCGCCTTCTATATAGTCCCTAAGGAGGAGTCTATCATGCATCTATTTGGAGATGGCGAGTTGGTAGTCATATTATGTACTGCCCAAGGGGAATTATCAAGATATTTAGTGGTGGTTGACTCTATGAAGGCCTTTCGTCATCAATGATTTAGTGGGATGCAGAACAACATAATGTAGGAATTGTCTTAGGCATTGCTTCAGTTAGGTGTATTCTGGTGTAATTGGGACACAATGAATGAGGCTCGGCATGGGGACCCCATTATTTCTAACTGGAAGTCATTTTATAAATCTATATGTCAAATTCTAGATCATGTGAATCTAGTTGATAATAGTGTGGAGGCTCCATATCTCAGTCATTTTGTGGATAGCTTCTGCCTCCCCAACACTCACAGTCCCATGCAGATGGAAAACTATGTATGTCAGTCTACCCCCTTCCAGGGACTAAACCTAAATGTCAATGGCTCCTATAGTCATGTCCTCATGAGTGGTAGAGGTCTTGTTAGGAATTTTTTATGTTCATTCATTCATTACTTTATAACTATTTATTGTACTTGTGACTCTCTCAAGGCATGATAAAAATATATGATCTAGGGACATGAACCTTGTCTCTCCAACCATATTACTCTATCCATAGTAGAGATAGACTGCAAGATTTCTTGGAATTATTTCAAATATCTCCCCCACCCAATGTAATATAACCAACTTAATCTGATAAATGCATGTCCATCACACCTAATGAAAATGAGTTCCTCCAAACATGGAAAGAGGGTAATCGAGTGTCTTATTTCTTATCTTCTTAATCTTATTAGACATATCTCTCATGATTTTTTCTTCCAATGGGACTGTTAATCCTATGGGCATTGATATTTTTAATAGATATTCCGTTGGACTTTACGTTTTTCCCACTTAAATTGTACCTTCCTTTTTTTAACTCTTTTAGTGAAATGTTTATGTTGATGATGATGAAAAAGTATATGTGATATTCAAGTATGTTTCTATTTTAACAAACAATACTAATCAATTCAGTCATTTGGGATGTGATTCCTTGTATATATAGGAAATTTAATTAAATAACCCCAACTCTAGGCTACTAAGGTCATAGTCATTCTATATGGTATCCTAGAATGTTTAGTGGAAACCATGGGAACTTTATTAAGTAATAAATTACATTGGGAATGTAAGACAATGAATGAATTTAAGGATAATGATTATAATATGATAATCTCATAATGTTTTGAAAAATTTAGTTATTATCTGTTTCTTTAAGAAATACTTCCCTATCTATATACTATAAGTCGATGTGATTTGGGTAGAGATGCATCTAGGGGTAATAATCATAAATACTGTTTATAGAGTATGTCTTAGCTTCAATTATGGTATATAGTGAGTATCTAATTACTAAACACAACTTTTGAAACTCCCAGGGTGTAGGATTTAATTAATTTAAATATTCTTAATAAACTATTATGATAGAATGTAATAGATGATAACCATGACTTAGTAGGGATAAAACAAGGATGTATTATATTTATAATAAGGTCCCATGATTTAAAAATTATATAATTTATTTTCATGATAATTTTGTTTCATTCAATGATTATTGTTTCTCATAATTTTTTTTTGTTTTAGTGAATGGTTGGAACCAAATTGAAATTGATTATTGTTGAATGTGAGGGATATATTAATGATTATAAGAAAAAAAATGAGATGATGACTACAATGAATGATATTGTGATTATTCCTAATCACTTTTCAAGATATATGATTAAACATTTTCATTTAATGAGAATATTAGAAACATCAAAGAATGGAAGGGTAAATTCTACCTAGAGATCAGGTAGTGTATTCCATGGAAGATCGAAGTATCAATTTCCTTTATTTCAAAAATAATAAAAAAGACACGACAATAAATTTCTCAAATGAACGAGAAAATGTTTTATGAGTGATAATTAATGGAATATATCCTAGAAATGTTGAGGAAAAATATTTATTATGATATATTGAAATTGATTTTATCCAACATAACCACTTATAGTTCAATGTAATATGTGTGGGGAACCTGGTCATTATCCACATCAAAACACTAATCAAAGGGTAAACTTCAAGACTAGGAATGAACCTTTCAATGTAAATTATTAAATTGGAAGGATTTATATTTTTATGTACTCATACGTGATAATTTTATTTTAATAAGTTTAATATCAATAATATTTTTTTATATGAATCATGGAAGATCTATGGAATCTTTAGTAACTATTTTCCTTTATGGATTTAAAATCATATATTGAATAGTATTGATGACCAAGAAATGTGATTTAATTATAAAGTTATATTTTATGAAATGATCATGATTGGGGGAAAGATAACAATTAATATCTTAAAACTATATATATACTAATTTAATGTTGTGATAAAGAGATGATTAATAATGAAAAAAGTTAATAGTAAGTTATTGGTGATCTTGGAATTGATTTGTTATTAGATGGTATCTTAACTTATCTATGTTGATTTTCTGGATTTATGGAATATATTCAATAACAAGAGGTTATATTTAAGGAATAAGGAGAGATTTTAATTTTGGAATCATTCAGGTTATTATTATTATTTTTGTAGTGATTTAGATTATTATCATTGTTTAAGAGGATATTTGTTCAAGTTATTAACATATTTGGTTTGTGAAATTTTTAACAACATTATTTTATTTTGGGATCAAATGATAATTTTATTTTTCAATGTTTATGATAATTATTCTATTTTTCATGGATTTATAATTTTTAAAACATATTATCAATGAGTATTAAGGATAACTATTTACCAAATTGATTAAGATTAACTTTGGGTGTTACTAATAATGTTATAAAGATTAATATATTAAATTGGATTACATGTGATAACAATTTATTATTATTTTAAATGTATATAGAAATAATGATAGTCGATTATTTATTTTATATAACATATTGTCCATTATATGATAATATTATTGCGTTCAGAATGAAAAACTCATCGTGAATATTTATTTCAAAGTGTAAGAGAGAAATGGGTGATTGATCAAAGCATAACCAATGGATGAAACTGTTGTTATTAAATAGAAATATATCAAGCAATTATATTTTATGGTGTTCTCCATCTTAAAAATATTTTTTTTAAATTTCATTTAAACGTATATTTAAATATAAATATTATTCACTTCCTTCATATCGAATGAATGAATAGTCTTTCCACCCATCATAGACTTATGGTTTTGGGGATTAAAACATTCACCTAACAATATTATCTATCAATATTTATCATTCATTCAGATTTATTTTTCTCCTCCATGTCTATATTTTTACTTCCCACTAATTTCCTCGTATTTGGAACCGATGGAATATTTTATTCTAGTAGCCCTTCTAAATTTTCATTCCATATTTTAAGACGATGTTTTATTAACCCTTTTTATGATGGGGGTTTTCAAAAAACATACTTTCAACATTCAAAACATTAGTTACTAGATAAATTTATAATTGGGATGGAACAACTTATTATATGGGGGTAAATGTGACAACCAATCTCTTTAAAAGAATAATATTTTTCATAGTGCAGAAAACAATAAACAAGGAGTATAAACGAACCAAAAATTATATTATTTAAATATTATGGTTGTAACCTAAATGTTGAAGTATAGAGTATTAATAAGATTAAACACATTACAATATATATACATATAACCTCATAAATGAAAATATACTGATTTATTATTCTCATATAAAATATCATTTTTTAGTAAATTCATTTTAAAATTCAAAATATTCTTCTTTAAAATATGATATTAATTTTTTTTGTAAAAAAATTATATTTAATTTTTTGAATTTTATTTAAATTTTTTTATTGAATAATTTTATTTGAAACCTACATTTAAATATTATGTTAGATTTAATTTTTGGTATTTTTTAGAGAACAATTATCTTAAATTGAATGGTTGAAAATACTGTTTTTATAAAAAATTATATTTATTTATTTTAATAAATTACAAAGATAAATTATTTTTTAAAACTAATTTAATGTAAAATTAATTTTATAATTTATTATTTCTCTAATTTTGTTCTTATGAATCGTTTTTAGGTTCAATTATACATTAAAACAATTTGGTACTTTAAAGGTATTTTTTTTCAGAAAATTTAATCTTTTATTGGATTTGGTTATTTAATCATAAATTAATTTCTACCACACATTAATATTGAATCTTGAAATATGGTTACATTATTTTCAATTTGGAAGTTAAAAATTTTAGATAGTCCCCTTTTATTTTTGCCCAATATAGATAGTAAAAATAGAAAATTTTTTGTCACGTTAGTAAGGGTAAAAGGGGTCAAATACTATGAAAATTTTGGGACAAGACATTAACATTCCATTAAACCATGAATATATCATATTTTAGGGGTTTAGTTTAGCCTCTTCTATTCATGTATAAAATATATGGACATTTGGTTCCATATTTCATGATTAATAAATTTATATTATTTATGTAAAGATAAAGACCAAATGTAACAATCAGGTTTTTAATATATATAATTTTTTATCAAAAGGTTGAAAGGAAGTTATTATAATTTATAAATATTTATACAAAATAAAAATTAATTATACCTATTAATTTAAATAATTTTTAAATTTTAGTTTTTTAACAATTACCGAAAATTATTTTTCAACATTGGACCTATATTTATTCATTTAATTAAAAATTAATGATTCTATAAATTACAAAATAATTAAAAAGACTTATTTATAGTGTTTCCATAATTTTAATGATTAATGTAACATACTAGTGACATATTAAATGATTTTACTCACATTCATATTTTTGAATATATATTTAAATTTAAATTAAATGTAAGGTATCGAAAAAGTCATTAATGATATTTTATTGAAATAATATTTTATAAAAAAATTTGTAAAATATAAAAAAAATTAATTTTTTCAATGGGGATAATTTTTCACTGTTGGAAATTATTATTTCAATTTTTGTAATTTTTTTAAATTAAGACCTTTAAAGATTGAATAGTTTTTTTCATGGTTAAGGATGAAATATGTTAAATAATGGGTCAATCCAAATGATAATGTTTAAAAAACCTCATAACCATGTAAGAGACTAATTTTTTATGCAATTTCAACCTCACCCAACCATATATTGGAATATCCAGTCATTTTTATGCATTATAATTGATAAATACTTTATTATATTTTAATCAATTATAATATTCCAATAATTCCACTATCCTCCCATATAAAAGGACAACCATTTATATAAATTATTTACACAACATCGACATACCTATCTTTAAATCCCATACAAATTTATATTCCCAACATTCTAATACACATTCAAGAGGTTTGTTACCAACCTCCAAATCCATTTTTCCATTTTTTTAAAAGTCTCTCTAAGGGTTAGAGGGAAGCTTACATTTTGGAAGGAATGTTCACAAATTATTCCAAAAGAACACAGAATTCAAATTCATATTTCGAAAAACATCATCACCCATCTCGGTCCACATGATATCTCGAGTCAATCGCATGACTCAAGTCACACACCTTTCACATCAATCACCCTATACATTTACCTCAAAATCTTCTAAATGCCTTCAAGACCTACATGAATCCTTATCACCATAATTGTCATCTTCATTACCATCTTATAAACATTTCCAACAACACAACACAATGTCATCATCTCAACAATGCCGGTTGCCACTGAAAATCACAACAATCATTACCAAAATCTAATAGACATCATCATCATCATCATTTCCCCTTTAACACCGTGCACCACAAAATAACAAAACATTTAAGACCAACATATTCCCTCAAATTTGTCGTAGAACATCACAACCTTATCATCAAACCCTATCAAACAAGAGACAACCAGACCACAAAGACAATACGAGCTCGCTATAATGAAAATAATAAGAAAAATGCATGGAATCATCGAGAGAGACATTGGTGGCCCCACCCTATCCAATCCTGAATGAAACCAAACTAAAAAAACTGATCAGAACACTCCATAATAAGATTTATATAGATCGATTTTCGAGAAGAAGAAATAAACCAACAAATAATTCTTAATGAATAAAACTAAAAATACAAACCCTCGAGGGAGGTCGCACGCCCCGAACATGGGCCACAGAACAACACCTCCAAAAACCCCATTGAAACAACTACATCAGATCTGATCCGGAATGGAGTTGCAGAGTGTGAGGTCAGGGTAGTTGTAAGAGTTCAAGATGACTCCAAACAATGGAAACAATGATGAATCATTAAACAAAGAACCTTCACTGCTAGAGTAATCCAAACCAGACAGCGCCTTGAGACCCGTTGACCGTCAAGGTGAAATATTCAAAACCTCATTGAACCACCACTCTATAACCAACCTAGAAATTCGTAGTGGAATATGAGGTCAGAGTTATAGAAAGAGAGACTGCCCGCTTCAGTGTGAACAACCCTCACTGGGACCCCAAGACCTCTATAAATGGGAAGATGTCGACAACGAATAAAAGTTGAAGCACTTTCACCTTAGAAAAAGTGAGGGAAAGGACCAAAGAGGGAGAAGAAAATCACTTGGGGCACCATTGACCACGAAGTGAAGGGTTTCAGGAGGAAACCCTAAGTGAATCCTAGAGATGGAGGAGATCTGAGAGAGAAGGGTTCCATTTCCCCCTCAACCACTTCCCTACTCATTAGAGAGGTGTGTTATACCACAAATTATGTACCCTAGGTTTAGTAATAAGAAATCAAGAGGATTTCTTTTAAATAAGTGTGAATATCCTTAAGCAGTCACTTTATTTTTACTTATTATTATAACTACACTAAATATTTTATATTTGAAATAAAATAATAACATTATTACCCTAAATTTAGTTTAATTTTATAATTATTTTTTAAATATCATACTCCACCCTTTTTTCAATAAAATGGGATATGAAAGTGTCATTAATGCATATATATATGGATTACTACATCCATGTAGTTATATAATTCATTTCACATAACCTTATTTAATGGATTGTAATTAAGATGGTTTTAATGTTAATATATTATATTTATGACATAAATTTTATTCTACAATTATAATACCATGTCCAACTTTATAACATCCAATATATTGGAAAATTATAATGTCGATCATGAATATATGTGGACTACCACTTCCTTGAAGTAATGTGATTCCTTTTACATTTATGTTTTGTGTGCACTATAATAAGGATATATTTAATGAATATATATATATATATATCATATATATGATATAAAACATTTCTTACTAAGGTAAAATATTATTTACCTTTCATTTTTTCTTTTCATCATAAACTCAGAACAAAATCATGTGCACGTACGTCCTACCGTCTCCATTAATGATGTGGTTAATTTTTTCTATCTATAATTTTTATATATGATCATAAATATTTAAATAATTAATATATATTATTTTTATATCACTAATAACACTCTGAATATGATTAAAAAAATTATAAATTTAAAAGGATGAGAACTTACAAACTAAAACATGTGTGAAGAAATAAACAACTTATCACCCATAAAAGTGATTTTAATAACGAATTAAAAATAAATGGGTAATAAATGATTATATGTAAATAAAAAACATTGTATAATTATTATATTAATTCTATTATATATTTATAATAACAAAATATTAATTATATAGGATTTTCAAACACATTATAAGGAATTCAGTGTTGAGGTAATGGATTAATTCAAAATCTCACCATTATTCAGAATTATTTATGATTAGGTCTATCCTATAGGAAAATTTAATATTTTTTTTTTCAAAAAACTACAATATTTATTCTATAGTAGTAATATATATAAATTTTGTTTTTTCACATTAAATTTTCTCTATTCAATTACTCAAGATACAAAACTATTGGGTTTTAAAGAAAATTGATTTGTTTCTATATGTTTAAAAATATATTTTTACCATGTTATTGTTTAATTAAAATTTTATGAAGAAATATTTTAATATTAAAAAATAATTTATTAAAATAATTTTTCTTCATTTTTTTATAATTTTTTTAAAAGAATTTGTACTTTCATTTTTTAAATCAGGTACTTTTATTCCTTTTTATAAATTTGTGTAGGAATTTTTTTAACATATAAGGAATGAGTGTAATTTCATTCTATAAATAAAACTGACTTATTTAAAGCTTCATTTAATGTTTATTATTCATATAATAAATGAAATTTTCCCCAATATTATTTTTATTTTTAGTTTTTAAATTTCAAATTCAATGTGGAAAAGGTATTTTCATCATGATTTAATTAAATGATCTTTTGTTGTACTGAATTTCATCAAAAACTAAAATAACAAATTTTATTTATGATACACTAAGGATATGTTATAATGATATCACGATTATTCATAATTTGGATCATTTATGATCATTTTTACATGGGAAAGTATTGATATTCTGTATTCTAGCCCACCAATTTATGGTTTTTATTTATTATTAAAAAATGTTTACTGAGTGGTATTATTTAATAAATATATTGAATATTTTGAACTTATCATGTGGTTTCTTAGGCCTGAAATAATATTCAGACTTGATGAATTAGTAGGTATCATATAGAAAAATAGATTATGTATTTTGTTGAGGCCTTTCCCATTTATATAGATTCCAGGAACAATGCATTGACAATGCTTTTATATGTATTGGTAGAAGGCCTTCATAGTATTTCTTAGATGTTTTGAATTATGAATTATATTATTATGATTTATATTGTTTTTTTATAATTTAAATTATAATAATTCCAATATAAATATTCTAAGTTCATTTTAATATTTTCCTAGAATTATTTGATCATTTTTTATTCATGCCATACTATTTATCATGCTCATTTTCTTGGTTAAATGACATTTGTTTTTATTCATTTACCTTGAATTATTGACAATATATTATTTATTAAATATTTTATTCATTTTATATAACACTTACATACCATCTTATACAATCATTTTTCGGTTTCCTTTCCCCAGGATATGAGGAAGTTTTCTATGATAAATTTGTAAGTATATACTATAGAGAATAACAATGTTCCAAAAAACACACTATTTTATTTTTTGTATTCAAATTTATTTTAAATTCATCTATTTATCTAATTTAACATTACTAAAAAACTATTTGGAATTTTATATTTTAATTCATTTTTTCTAGTTTCAATGTAATAATTTGTCAAAGAACTCCTGGATAATAGGATAGAGGTATTTACATCTTGAGATCTTGAGCATCAGTGTGTAACAACATAAACAATGAGATAAATATATAGACCCAAATTATTTGTACCATAGACCACATGTCATGTATATTATGTTGGGGGGCTGGGCATGTATAGGATACAAATGTTTCATTCCCATGTGGACATACATGCCAATTGTTAAACATATTGTTCATATACTAGTAGATATCAGTCATTTAATTTATCAAACAAAATGTTATTAATGTATGAATTACATGTAATTCCATTTGAATAAAACATATTAAATAATTTCCCTCTTATTTATACATTTCATGTGCATTGGGGGGACATGATGTGTACTTTTCTATACATGATGTGTTTTTGTATTTTACATGGGTTAATCTATGAATATAGATAAGTTTCCATCCCTAAGAACCCAATAAATCACGGAACCTAATATAAATTCTACTTAATGTGATATTTATGGAATCCTTTGTGATTTCTCACCTATATGATAGTTTTGGAAATAAGAATACTAAATTCATTATTCCTTTTCAGGAAGAGAACAATTTAATGATCCCCAATGAAATTGAAAACTATTAACTTATACATTTTTAATATTAGATGATCATATCTGTACTAAAGATATAAATGGTGATGAGTGATTTGTTTTTGGAAAATATATAATTTGATACACCCCCATGTTTTTGAGCATAGTTATCTATGCATGGGATTATGTACCGCCCTTATGACATACACATGATTGGGTGTGACCCCTATAAGAAAACTAGAGTTTGGGAAGTCCCTTTTATGGTGGGGTAGGGTCCACCATAAATAGAGTCATCACACCCTCGCATGTTGGGTTGTGGTACTCTATTCATGGAGTTGGTACTCTACTATATTTCTAGGAACAATCCTCCATATTGGGAAGATAACACTTTTATTAATATCCGTACAATATTGAGTCATGCTCTCCTATTAACATTCTAGGGTGTTATAGTGGAAGTTGTAGATGTCTTATAGAATTAGGAGTCACATGATATATGATATATCTAATAATAGACACCATTAGAAAAAATTCAGCATATCATGTCTTTTTGGAAACCCTTGGATAAAACATACTATTGGACAATCAATTTCAATCATGGTTAAACTTATTCAACCCTTTGAGTTAGTAGATTATTATATGACATGGTCCTTCATGGAGATGAATTTTATAGATTTGGTTTCTTCCCATTCAATTGGTTTTCATTTCATTAGAACATATTTGGTTTCTTTGGGATACTTTATGTTATTACCTAATCATGCGATTGATATGGGTTGTTGAATTATAATTACTCCATGTAATTTTGGAATTCTAATGGTATGTTTATAGTCACCCCTACTAATGATTCATTCCTATACTTATTCTATCTTTGTTGATGCCTCATAGTTCAATGATGATATTTTTTGTTGGGAAGCTATAATATTTAGAGAATCTTTTATATAATTGATAACGATGGACAATAATAGAGACATAGTTTAGTGGAGTCTTATCATGGGGAAATTATAATGTGGTGGTTTTATCCCATACCAGTATTTGGATTCTCATGGTGGTTGTTTTATTCTAATTATATATATATTTGACCTTCTATATTTTCCCTTTTTGGAATTTTACTTCTCCTTGACATCTTACTTATTCATTATATAAAATTTAGTTCTTATATTCCTACCTCTTTATATAGTCATATTTTATGTAATATTGGTGATGAATTTATGCTGTATGATTCTTTAGAATTAATACAACCTATATAATGTTATTCCTTCATCATACTAGTCTCTAGCACCGATCCTATTGGATGTGGGCTTCTAGTTGTACACTCTGTTTACCGGGATCTAGGGTGGGGTTCTAATGGGTCGAGTAATATAAGAATGGTAATATAATGCATTGAGTCATATTTACAGATTTTGTTGATATTTTTTAGTGGAGGTATGGTTTGGGAATTAGTGAAGTGATTCATAGGGTGTCTTTCGTATGATTATAACACTAGAGATCCCAGTCTTGGTGTGGTGGATGATGTATCCTTTCACCAAGACACTAAAAACATGAAAATAAAGGGATGATACTTATATAATTAAAACTATTATTCTAATAAAGGGTCATGATTTTCCTTTACAAAGTGGATATCCTCTCACAGTTCAGTGTTGAGACATCGATGAAGAGATCCATTATGTGTTATCTTCACCCCATGAAAAGAGGTATGATTTTATTCTAATCCTAGATATTCCTTATAGAAGGGATGATAGTTCCTTCTAAGATTAATTGAAGTAAATATTTTCTAGATGTTCTATGTGATATTAAATGACATATAACTCATGAAACATCAAGGTGATCTTGATCACCTAATGATACATAAATAGTTGGATCCTTCTATTTATGATACTTAAGAAATTAAAAAAACATTCCACCAATTTGATATTCTTGTGTCTGATTTAAATTTAGTGAAAAAGCATATAATTGTTTTATGATTATCTAATACCATTATATTATAATCCTACAGAAATTTTAATTCATCCTTTAATATATATTTTTGGATATAGAACATCCTGACATCAATTTTAAGTCGATTAATATTAGCCCAAGGTTTTGATCAATGCCTCAATTAAGTTTTTCAAAATTGTGGTTTTACCAATAATTTTTATATTATCTATACTATTATTCTACACCAATATTTTTATTTTTGATCTTTTAACAGTGTGATGATCCCCATAATTTGATATATAAAATATCATTCTTTTGGAAAACCATTATGGTATTATGGAAGGATCTCAACAATGTGGGAAGCTAAATAATTGTGTTCTTCCCATAAAGACTCCAATGTATAATTATAAAGTTGTGACATTGTATAATTATTGATATAAATATATATATATTTAGATAATACATATGGATATCTTTATCAACCATATTTAGGTAATCCATTCCCGTGCTAGAGGGATGATGGTTTGATTATGGATTATTGTGTGTTGTTACTAAGTTAGGGTATATGGTATCCAAAGTGGTTGGATATACAATTCATGTCATCATTACATACAATAATTATAATTAATTCATTTCTTGAGACATTGTAAACTTATAGATATATTTTTCTAGTGTTTTATGTTCATTATATAGTGGCTAGATAGACCATTATTTTTTGATACAAATAGTAATGGTTTTTATATTTTTCTTATAGTTATTGAGAGAATAACAGTTTCACTCCAAATAGAATGAGTGTTTATAATATCATAGATAATATTCCATATGTTTGTGAGAATAATATATCTTGTAATGTAATGTATAATAGTTTTGTCATTTAATATGGGTTTTCAAGTCAATAAAGTTATCCTGGATGATATCCCATCGTTACCATCTTTAGTTATTCATTCCTACAACAACCTGCATCAATGGATTAACTGTTATTTCATATGTGTTATCAAATAGATTAGTATAGCAAATGAATATTATTTTTAATTGGTGGACCTATTGGAGGAATGATTTCATTAGGTATTATGTGACATTTCAAACTATTAGTTCCTAGAGACTGATAATTTCTCCCGGAGGTAGCATCTCTATTTTTGTGAGAGTGATTCCATCTGAGAAGTGTTTTTTGGTGTTTTTTGGATAACATTAAAAATAATAAGGATATCGTTTTATAAAATGAACAATATGAAGTAAATATAATACCACCCATTTACATGTCGTATTTAAAAATACTGTGTAGTGATTTATATAAATTAATACAAATTATAAAAAATAATTGGTAGTAAGTGTGAAATAATATTATGGTGTTTTCAAACAACCCAAGAAGAGTTTTTTCCTTAGTGTATGTCTGAGTGATTTGAGAATTTAATCATACTATAGTTGTATTCTATTAAAGAAATGATATATTATATACAAAAAACAATGTTATCTGCATATCAATTGTGTTAAGAGACTATATATGATATCTTTTTCATTTAATATCACGTGGAATTAGTTATTGAATTTTTTTTCTCTTGTTCTACTCTATTAATGGGGGGGGGGTATTCCATATTTATTTATGAATATAGGGTCATCTATTGTAAAGAATCATCTTTGGTGATGTGATGATTGTATAAAAATAATGGATTCTCAGTGGGAATGGGATCTTGGTAGAAATGAACTATTTTGTTAGTTCATTTTAGATATATGGTAAAGTATATTTCTATGAATTCCATGGTTATTGTCTCTCATGTTTATTATGTGTTATTTTGGGGGTGATAAAAAATATATTAGTTTTATAAATTTATTCGTTTCTGTAAACATTATATTTTAATTGATTCAGGAACATATTATCTTCTATTTATTTTTATTGTGTGTTTAGGTAGTTGACATTATGTCTCATTTTAGTCATTGATCACTTTTTTCTTTGAGTGATTTTAACCCAACTAACATGAATTTATCAAGGGTTGAGAGTTTTGGTACATTTACTATTGATTAAATATAAGGATCATGATGTTTTCATAGATGGTTTCCTTGATAAAAACCCTATATAAAGATGATGATTATGTTTTATGGTTTGATCCCTACTATTTGGATTTATGACTTATGGTTTGGAAGGTCATAGATGGGGAATCTGGAATAAATATTCATGATGTGAGATTAATTACATTTCCAATTCCATATTGGGACAATATTTCTATTGATGATTATTATGTGGACGTGATGAATTTCTTCATGAAAAGTTTTTTCATTGGTTTTATTAGGTCATATACCACTAATAGTGGATTGTGTACTTATTATGGTATGCTATATTATATGTGTGCAGGTTAATGGGATTCTAATTAATATATTGGGTTATTTTAATCTAAATATAAATGTTTTATTGTTGAGTAGGATGTAAAAATCAAATATGGGAGGCTTAATTTATTTTTACATTTTACATGTTATTCCAATTAAAGTGGATAAAATATTAATTTTACGCTAATGATTGAATTCAATAAAATAGAAAAATTATTGATTCCATTTAAATTATAATGTTGTATTTTTTTACATGATGAATTATTGTAAAATTTGGAGATCTATTAAGTATTTTTGATATTTCTTATTTTTAAATTAAATAAATATATATCCTATTTCTATGGTATGAAAATCTATAAGTGGAAGATTATATTTCGATAATAATACCAAAAAATTAGTTAATTTTTTTTGAGGTGGTTGAGATGATTTTTTTAATCTTATCATTTCTGGATTTCAATAAAAAGATATTATATTAAAAATATTATTTTTATCTAAATTTGAATGACAATGTATAAACTACATATGGGATTTACGAATTAAAATTTTGTAATTTTGGTTGTGTTTGGAATTGAATTGCATTCATATGGGATGAATTTTTTCATAGAATGTTTCAAACACTGTGTTATATAATTTATGCACTTTATTTTAATAAAAGATAAACAAAATTATTATGAATTTATGTTTCTAGTGATGAAGAGGAGATGCATAATGTAATGTGGTGTGAGAGGTTCCGTGTGGTGATGTCTTTCAAAGGGAAATTCTATAATCACCAATTTTACCCATTTGTTCACCACTAATAAATGGAATATCCCTATATTTTTAATGGAGTTTTACTCATTTTTAGTGAGTGAATAATTAACAATGACATTTGTGACAATAATTTTCCCTATCACTAATTCCTACAAATTTAAATTCAAAAAATAACTCCAAGAATTACTTCACCATTGGTAGAATAATTTTGAGAGAAATTTACCTCTACCTATCTATTCATAATGGTAGATTCCCATATAGTTCTATGTGCTCTTGGAGTTTATCAATGCGCAGTTAACATCAAAAATTGTGGATCATTGTTTAATACTGTAATTTCATGTAAATACCCTTAAGATACAATATTTTTAATTTATGCTCTCATATCATTATCCACCCTCGTAGGACTCCCTTCTTCCAAAAATAGATTTATAATTTAATAGACATGTTATTATGTGAAATATAAATTATTCTAGAAAAATAAAAAAATTATATTAATAAAAATTATTATTTTCTTTTATGGAACAAATGAAACAACTACATTGATTGTGTATAAAATACATTAATTTCGTAATATAATTTAATTTTTTGATTTTTATTTAATAGAAATAATAAGTTATTAAAGGTAATCAGATTAAATAATTATATTATATTTTTTCTCAACACATTTATAAAACTATATGTTTACATCCATAATATTTTTCCCATGATAATTATAGTTTGTTTTTGAATTTTTTTTCTCTAAAATTTGGTGGTTTTAGGGTTATGTGATCATATTTATCATTATTTTATATATAAATAATTTTCACATATTATTTCCCTAATTATTTTTGTTATTTTTTAATTTTTATTGAAATAATAATTATCTTTTAAAACATATTTTTTATTAATTTAATTAATTTTCAACAAAACTATAGTTAGAATAATCATAACTCGTTGATAAAATGTTCCCTTGGGAATAGAAAAAGTAATTTAATTGTAATAATAATGTTCTTTGATAAACATGAATATGTTCTTATCATTGGGTATTTGTGTATTACACAATGGAAAACAATTTCATTTAATCACCAATTCTTGATGCATGTGATTAATGGAAGTTTCATGATATATCAATGGAAGAAAACATGAGTATTTGTAGTTTTAGGCGTATGGATTAAAATAAATGACAAGTCTAAAGTGAATATTAATTAGTTGTTAGATGAAATCAAGATATATTGTAGTGGTTGGATGGATAGTAACCATGATAGGTGGATTGTATGCTCTTACGTTGACACTTTCAGCTAGAAGTAGTGGCACAAGAGGGAATAGAGGCGATCATATAATTTTTAGTATGAGGATGAAGTTTCTTGGTTTATAGATATTTCATGACTAGATATAATTTTACTTCATGTGACACATGGATAAATTCCTGACCAAAATATTTTATACAGTCATCAATTCTAATAGGTATATATCTTTTAATATCACAATGTGGACACACTCTGTCGATAAGATTGAACGAACATGATATTTTTATAGTTACATTCCATGTGGAAGGGAGTTACACCCCTTGTATATAAACACAATGATCTTAAGTGTGTCATCACATAATTTGATAGGTAGTGAGATAGAAAAAAATTACATGTACCCTTATTCTATACACAATGTGTATTGGGGCCAGGAGATCGATATGTATAATATGTACACGATAGGAGCCTGCATTGACCTAAAACCAATGTATTCTATATAGATTTCATCCAAAAATGTATTCACATAAACTACTTTACCATACATCAAGTAGTACCTTTAAAAATAAATTGGAAATCCATCATTTTAAATCATATTTCTCATGAAAATCATATCTATAGACATCATGGGCCTTATTGGACATGTCTTGTAGGAGGATTCAACCTAAGATATGGTGTGATAATACAAAAAAACCTTCCCAAAGACCCCTACGAGGCATGTACCATGTTGGGTATCCCATGTACTTGTATATTTATATTATCTATCATGATTTATCTCTAGGATTATCATAATAATAATGTATTGAAATATGTTTATCTTCTAGGGAACAATGTTAACCCCTAGACATTTAGGAATTGTAACATTTATTTGGATAGTATAATGTTATTGCTGATATGATTAATCAAATTTGATACATTTGGTAATCCATGTATGGAGTTACATACTCCAATGGTGACATAAACTTGACATGTAAGGGTCCCCTTTATGATTGTTAGTGTTTAGATACCCCCATTTATGTCAGGGTAATTTCCTCATCAGTGGGATTGGTGCTCCACCATATGTCAAGGAAAATTTCTCCATCGATGGATTTAGTAACATTAAATTAATCTTTATGCAGTCCTCCACTGGGGTTGGTTACTCACTTATTTGATATATATAGAGCAGTGAGAAAAATACCCCTTTAGGGAACCAAATTTATCATTTGGATTGTATGGAAGTCAAGTATATAAATAGGCTTGTGAATTCTTATGTGTCGATATGAGGACAAATTTTGGAAACTAATAGAATACCTAAACATTATAGTTTCTCTCTAATAAAACTTATACCTATTTTTTCAAACTCATGTATAGTGAGGTGTAATATGTACTTACTTTTACTAGTTTCTTAAGAGATCCAATCCTTGATGGAGACAATTTATGATGATTTGAATTCATCCATTTTATATGCTATTCTTGATATTAAATCATATAAGGAAATTTTGGGATGGCTTCAGTTATTCCCTATACATTGGTTTGAGATATGTTAGTGGTTTATTTTTATATCATGCATTTAGGATGTCCTATGTTGTTTGTTAATAATAACTCATGAATGGCCTTCATCAAAACACATATTGTGTCTATTAATATGTTTCATATATCAATTATGGAATTAGATGTCACGGAAATCATAGAGGTAGATCATCTATTATAGAGAAGATAGTTATTATTCATGATGGATATAGTTATAGATGGATTATTTTTAAGGTGGAAATGTAGAAATGATATGACAACCCATACCCAATGTCAATTTTACCTCAGGATTTTTTATCTATTTCATATGTATTCACCTTCCATGTTTTTCTTATATGGAATTATAAGTTTCCTTGATATAAGAAGCTCACAGTATATAAATTTCAGTATCTATATACTAATCTATTGGTGCTATGGGATTTTTTTTATCTTAGTGATTAATTGATGTTAAAAGTTGTTATAAGTTTAGGATTATATTGTTTTGATATTACCTATTAGTTCAAGTCACCAACCAATAGACAACTGGAGGGGGGGTTTGGAGTTACACACTCCACATAACACTATCCTGAGTGGGATCCTATGGGGTTGTAATATTTCACTCTTCCAAATAATCACTAATATTTAAGATCTCAATAATATTCAATGATTCTTGGTAATTATCATGTTTTCCAATGTTATTATTCATGGACTGGATATAATTTTATTATTTTATGGTACAAATAATTAATTCTATGCACTATCCTGCTTAGGTTTAATGTTATATTATTGAGATAATATTTTTTGAAAAACAATTCAACAACCCCACCATTAATGCGAAAAATTATAACACCTAATGAAATCAAAAATTGAACATATTCAATATAAAAACATTCATAAAAAATTTCGATTGATTACAATAAATCATATTTCAGGGTATTCAATTCTAATGAGAATAGAGTTGTTGTAACATAGAATTTTCATAATAGTATTAGATTTAAAATACATCATCATATGGAAAAATTTATTCTATGATTCGCCGAAGTTATTTCATAAAATTAATATTACTATAAGATATAAAATTCCATCATCGATTTTTATATAATTTGTAATTCTTATTGTCTCATTGTGCATGTTTTACATTAAAGAAAGATTTTGAGATTAATCATGGGGATTTATAGAAAAATGTATTTGAGTTAAGGACCCAAAACCCATTTTTTTATCTCAATATCTATATACATCCATGTATATAAAGAATAAGTGATGAGGATGAGTAAGATTTTATCACACCCTATTTCATTGGAGGGACAAAGACACCATGATTTGTGAGTCATTATAACCCATAGTAATAGATAATAATAAAAAAATCAGATCTCAGTGGAAAAATAATTATTTATTTTATATGATCCTTAAAACCTATTGCACACCAAGAAAGGAATATTCATAAAACAACAGCACCCGATATTGTGATTTAGTTTTGAGTGTTTACTTTTGGGTGCATTCAATGGATTCCTCCAAGTAGTGAAAAATATACATGCCACCCAATTTTAGAATTTTCATAGTAATGTAATTATAAAATATTGAATATAAATTATCTATCATTATTTTATTATTTGGTTCTTCATGACCATAAATTAAGAAACAAATTCATATAAAATAAATTGGGTGTTATTTCAGAACACTTGTAGTCCTTTTTGGTATTTTTTTGCCTTTTAATATCCACACTGAACATATCAAGTTAATAATAGAAAATTTTTTGTGTATCAATATAAAAAAACATTTAGAATAATTTATTAAGATTATTATTGTGATTAATGGATTTTTTGGAAACATTCTTGTTCTTTTTAACAAGACTACAAATTTGAATACATGGAATCATGATGATGTCTAAAAAATGGGGGGGTCATCTATAAAAGATCTATCTTGAAGCTAACACTGGAATATGATTTAATAGGCTTAATAAAGAAATAATTATGAATCAATAATAATTTTTTTCAATGAGATGGTGTTAAAAAAATGAAGATTCAAACTAGAACACTGGATAGTAGGTGAACATATTTATCATAAAACATGTTTACAAGATTTGAAATTTATTATGGAAGTGATATATATCCAAATAAGATTAATGATATTAATTAATGAATTTTTGAAACATTAATTGTACATGATAATATTTTTCAATAAAAATTATTGGAAATAAATCACTATTAGTGAGTTTTAAATTCAAAATTAAAGGGGAATATTTTAGTGTAGATGAAAATTGTTGATGTGTTTTCTATTTGAAGTGGAAATTTTGATATTTAATTGTATCACAAAGTTTGATTCAGGTATAATTAATAAAATAATGATATATATATAATTTAATTGTCTTATCAATGGAATTATAATGAAATTAATCTATTCTATGGGTAAAAATTCATTATATCATTGTATTTTTAACAAAATATTATGTATTCAATGTAAAGATATTAATAAATTTGGTAAAACTATCCTCCATTGAATCTTCTATATACAAAAAAGTGGGGATAAAAATGAAATGAAATGTTAAATAAATTTCATCTCATTTGATTGCCTATGTTGAATGCTATTGAAGTTATACTTGAATTTCATGGAAAAATTTCAGAACTCAAAGACATTATTTTTTGTTTATGTTCAATATAAAATTTTGATATCCAAATAGAATAATTAGACAAACTGGTGGTCTATTTATTTTTAATAAATGAAATTATTTTAATTTTGGGCTTTGAATCACTTTATTTTGATATGGTTTTTCTCTATTGTGTATAATATAATCAATAATCATGTTGAAGTTCATTTTCATATTTCCGATAAACATTATAGGATTCAATGAATGTTATTACTATTATAGAGTTTGATTCAAGTTTTGGTTAAAACTTATCAAAGTAATGTGAATTCATCATATTTATAGATAATGTCAAAAAATATAAAAATGTTAATTATTGATGGATATATGTCCAAAAAAAATTTATGGAAAAATTATTTTATATTAAAAACAATTCACATCAAAGGAAACATGTAACACCAAATGGTTTTTAAAGAAGATCATTTTGTATGATAGAAGATTAAACTCACAAACCTATGCTTAAAGGACGTGTGAAATACATATTCAATAACACCTAGCTATATAATTGGTGGGTATAAATAGTAATAACAAATTTATGAAATATATATATAAAAATCCAACCCTATTTATATTTATTTAAAATTAACATTAAATAATCAATAAATTTTTAGTATGATATTTTATATCACGAACAATATATTTTCATCATAAATATATTTTATTTATATATTTGTGTAAATATTATAATTTATTTATTAAGTTATAATAATATCTATTTGATGAAATTAAATTCATTTTTGAAATCATCAAATAAAACTTATCTTAGGGTGATAAGTTGATATTTATATTAAAATATTGATGTATTAGTGAATGGTGAAATATAACAATTTTTTATAAATGTAATGTTTTTCAAATAAATTAAGCGTGTTGACTAAAAAAATACTTTTTATTTTCAAAAAAATTAAAGAATAATTTAGAACCCATATTGATTCACCCAGGAAAAAAAATCATAAGATATAGAAATTTTATTTAAAAATAACTTAAACATATTCAATAAATTGTCCATATAAAATTTCAAGGAGAAAATGGTTACCTATTTCTATAAATTTTCCTTTTTAATGTATTAAATGTGATATGCCATCATATTCAATGTTTTAATGTACTCCTCTCTATTGATATCCCCTTCCATGAGACCTCTTATCAGTATAATATATTTCTTATTAATCCTTTCCGGATGTTCATAATTAGTATCCAAAAGTACCAAAATTTATTTCAACCTGTAAACATCATATATTTTGGAATTAATCATAAGATTCTTCGCCACCATTTCCTCCTCTTAATGGATAATCATCCCTTGGGATTTCACATTTAATGTATCCCCCACAGTAGTCTCCCACTGCGGACTAGACAAGACACCCTTGAAGGGCATATCAATTTCAGACATGGCCTCCCCAATATTAGGATCTTATTCATTATAGATTCCCTAAATATGTTCAATACATTCATTTAAGATACCCATATCACTTGGTCCATTTCTCTAACTGACAGGGCGTTAGCCCAACCTTATTTGTAACTCTCAAAACACTGGTGGCCACACTATTTTCATAATCCTCAACCGTATAGCCTCCCTATATCTTGTAAATGTATGTCTTTGACTCACTAGCATTAAAATATTCTATTGGATACCCACCATATATTTATTAACCGATATAAGAGAAAAAACCATTCAACTCCTTAGACCTCGACTTCATGGACGATTTTGTCTCTATTAGATCAATAAGGTATGTGTAATCCTCCTCATATTTAACTATCTTCACTTTGGAAGGAATACAACTTCCCAATTCCTATGAAACCATACTCTTTTTTCCTCATTGGGTTGTAAAACCCTATGTCATGGTCTTCTTCCACACTATCTCTAGAACCATTAATTAAGCCCTCATCACATGAATCGTCACCTAAAAATTCTTTTCCCTATTTTTATATCTCTTCACATTCAGGTTTATATTAATCCATGGCCATATCTTCAGTTCCCAAGGCTTCCAACTGATTAATAAGGTTTATCATTAGAATCATCCTTATAGGATATGACCCATTCACTGTATTCCCCCATCACTATAGGAATTTCATTGTGCAATTCCAAACCTCACTACCCATAAAAGATCTCTTGTTTGACAGTTTAAACTCCAATTCATGCTTATAATCACTACCATAAAAAACAAAACTAACATATGATGTCAAGTTATAGTATTGATGTTATATTCCAACACCGAATCCATCTCCTTACATCCCACTGATACTAAAAAAGCTTGTAATGGAATAGGGTTGACCAGATCATTTCTAAATTGGTTTTAGATATCTGTAATCTTCATATTATGCATCCAAGTTCTTGACTCTTCCAAGATAGAGTTAGATAGAGAATACCAACTCTGACAAATAGTGTACATAATTAGTGAATTTTACTTCTCAATAAAATTTGATTTTTGAAACCAAAAATCAAGAGCCATGTGCCTCTCTTAACAAAATTAACAATAGAATGGAGGCTAGTGACCAAAATCCTTGCATGATATAGAGTAGTATATCCATTAATTGAAAGCAATAGCTTGGATACATCGGAAAAATTTTCTAATAGCGATCTGAATTCATTAAACTATCATCATGGAGAAATCACCTTCCACAGAATTGTTGGTGGGAAATCAGGTGACACGCTGAACATCATTAACTATATGAACATAATTAACGGACAACCAGGTTTCCCAAAAAGATAATAATATAGGCATTTTTATATAGTAGGTTGAATTCATAGAAACATGCCCAAAAAATATCATAGGATTATCCTACTTTATATGAATTCATAAGACCATAAAAATAGATAATTTTTTTTTTCAATTTCCCTTATAAGGAGATTTGGACTATGGGATAATGAAGTCATCCATCGAAGTGAAATGCATAATAATATGTTTTTATCAAGAATAAAATGAGTTTTTTATTTATGAAAACTCTAGGATCCTAGTAATTACAAGTTATATGTATTAACTAATGGTCGGTGAGACCTTAATCATGCAACCAGAGTTCGATCTAGGTGACTCAAGGATCCATTCAATTCGTAGGATGAAATCTATATTTCACATAGTCTTTTAAACAGATATGGGACGTTGAGACTAACTGATATAAAAGTGAGAGGTGTTAAAAACCTGGTTTGAGAATAGGATGGTGGGGAACATCCCTTCCTTAGAATAAGACGTAGGAAAAACATCCCTTGTGATGGGTATAGAGTGGTCGATGTCACAGTCATCAAGTTAGGGGATCATCTTGAGGAACAATTAAGTATGTAAAATGTCCCTTTATGTATTCAATACGATTTCAAATAAAATAAGTATTATTTTGATATATTTAGTCCACATAATTACATTTTAATCAACTTTATATTGGATTTTAGTATTATTATTATTTTTAGATTAAAAATGAGATATTTATAAAAACATTTTTAATGTACAAAATGTTTATAAGTTCTAATTATATAATATAATCACTAATGAGGAATGTTGAAAATTAAAATTACAGATTATTTATTAATAAATATTTATTTTTATACATAAAATGATTATTGGTTTTCATAATTTTAATTGAAAATCACATTTTTTTTGAAAATTATACCTCTTGAAACCCCACATTTTTATCACATCTATGGGTTTAATTTTAAAATAATTTTCTGATTTTATTAATTGAATTTAAAAAAATGGAATCTATATTTTAATCCATGTAATTTATATTATATAATAATATAAACATAAATATTCACTATAATCTATAGTGAAAATAGAAAAAATGAATTACTGTAGTTATAGTAAAAACGGATATTCTTGGTGTTATGTTTTAACACCCAATTACATTTCTATAAGGTATATTTTACCCATAGTTTTTTTTATTTTTTTATTAATTGAGTAATGCTAAGATAGAATTGTGAGGGTACATTTAATGGTGAATTCCATTATATTTTGAAATTTTCATCATAAAACATGTAGTTTTTATAGAATACTGGTTATTTACCTGGTATGTCATGTGGTTACACGATGGTTAATCATCTCTAGGAAGATTCCATGAAATGGGTACGCAACATGAAATTTAAATTCTATGCACATCATACACTCCATGTAAATATTGAAAACTTTTATTTTAATTAAATTATATTGGGTTTTAATAGAGTTTATAAGACTCGATAATTACATGACATGTAAAGGGGTTATATGTTGTGTAATTGCAATGACATTATTTTTTAATTTTGGGCCTCCACAGATTTTGTTTTCACTCAATTCTAATCCCTCACTCTCAAAAAACTAAATTTTCCCCTAGGATATCTTTAATCCCTACTCTTCCTCCAGATTATATGTTTATTGATTGATTGTAATGTTAGTTGTGGTGTATATCTATGTGTAAGGAGACTCCCAGTCTCTTCTATCTACCTCTATTTCTACATGGATATTGATAGACTATATCTTGGATTATGGATCTAATCACTATGTTGAAAAATATTTATTCTTGGTTGAGATAATTTATCATCTACACCTTCATCCTTTACTAGTGAGTCCCATTGTGGGTGTCACTTTTTTCAATAAAAGGTAGTTGGTTCCATTTAATAATGGCCAATTTAATCATCATTTAATTGGTCATTATTTGAAATTTATTTCAACTAAATTGTGAAAAAACCTGTATCAGTGTGAATTAGGATTAAAAATTATTTTTCATGGTTTTTTTTTGAAAAATCCCACAACTATAATGGAATTGGAATTTGGGGAATTCATTGGAATTGATGAAAATTATTAAATTATTTGAGAATTTTATTTTAAAAATGGATTAAATGAAATTGATAAAAACCAATGATTGGATTTGTTTGAAACAGAATTATTTAAAGAAGAAACAAAGGATTTGGTTTTAATTTTGAATTAAAATTTTGAAAATAGAAATTATGAAATTGAATTGTGAAATATTATTGATGTGAAATGAAATGAATTTCTGTTTTTATATTGATTGATTTAGAACATATAGTTCTAGGTAGTTAGTAGTTTATATGGTTCATGTACGCTATGACGGAAATTCCAAGACAACATATTGATAATAAAAACACTAAAACCCACAAATCTTAGAATACATTATCCCAGATAAAAATTTGATAATCCCTATTTGTCATTATCATGAGGGATGTGTGTGAGAAAATTAGTTTTCATCACCGATATAAGATAAGTTATTATCCAATAAATTGAAACTATAGTACCAACGGGTAGATGACCATATTACATGTTGCAATTAATTTGATTATAAATTCAATAAAATTTTAAAATTTTTTAATCAGGCATAGTGTTTTAAATAAAATATTTTATAAAATATATATATTTATTCTCGGGTTGATATTTTTTTTAATCACTATGAAATGAAGTATGTTTTATTTCAAATATGAATATGTACATCCATGTTTATTTTTTTAAAAAAAATTATAAATGTTTTGGAAAATTATTTTGTAATATTATTATGAAACATTTAGTGACACCCTACTAGAATTTTTGGATCACACCATATCTTTTCCATTGGGAATTTTTAGACTTTATCATTTGAGTTCTGTGTAAAAGGAAATCACTGTATAGAGGAGGTAGATGTTCTTGATCCCATGGGGATTGTAGTGATGCTTCCTATGTGATTTCTGAGTTATTAAGTAATTTTAGAGTACTTGGATGATAAAAAAAGTGGGTTTTTATTATACCAATTTGGTTTCCTATACTATCTCCTAATGGATTTTTTGATCATTCTAATATGTATCAATATATTCGGTTTTTTTATTGAAAAATAGTTATCATTTTTGTATTTTATGGTACCAAGTTCTAGTCACCAACCCATGGGGATCAAGAATTCCCTTCCAGATATGTTAGTTTTGGCTAGGTATTAGAGTTATAGGGTATTAAATATGGTTTATAAAAATTTGGTATCAAATTTTCTTGTTATGAATAATCCCTTGATGTTAGTATGTAGTTTGAAAAAGTTTAATTGGACAAAGGTGGTAGTTGTAAGTCTATGTATAGCCATATCTCGTTACAATGATCATTAAGTCACCATTTTTTTGTTATGTAAGGTAATCTTAATGATTAGTTCTAGTATTTTCCCCACATTATATGGGATAATTAAATATGAAATTCCATCTTTTTTATCTGATAGAATTAATTTCCTAGTTACACTTATTTGAGTCTTTCTCAGAGTAATATTATGATGTTTTATTGGTTGTTCATTGATGTTTTGTATAATTATGACTCCAATAAGATGTATGAATATGGTATAGGAGTATTATATAGATAAACCCCAATGATAAAATACTCTTGAAGGAAAAAATCTAGTTGCGTTTGTCACGCATGGTGTGTAAACTCTAGGACAAGAACATGCACATATTGACACTCAATCATCAGTTGTGGAACCTTGTAGGGATGAATCTTGAAATCATGCTCAAGATATATTTTGTTATAAAACACATAATTTCCAATCCTCTAATGATCCTCAATATCCTAAGGACCAAGTGTTAAATATAGTGATTGTGTTTGATTTTATGGTGACTCTTGAAGCAGTTAAGGTACTGTATTCCTCCTCAAATATGGAGGGACCTACAAAGAAGTGGTGGGAGTGAATAGTGAGTGAAAAGATGCATTATTGTTTATATTAAAATAAAATCAAGGTTTGATGAACTGAATAATTATATTTAGAGTCTATGGTGGTGGTTAAGGCTATAGATATTATCAAACATGAACATGTTGATAGGACATTGATGGAATCTGTAAATTGATCCACTAATCATGTGTAATTTTCACCAGATATTTTATCAAATTTGAATATAATGATTTCATTAGTTGATATAAAACTTTTAAATGATATTTTTTATTAGTATTTATTACATATAATCTCATATTATCCTAACATTATTGATAATACAATGAGGGTCAAACTTGATCAGGCTAGAAAATATGGGTTCACAAGAGTTCTTCTTCCAGAGGTAATCCAATTAGTTACCATAATGGTATGATTAATCATGATGAGTTTTGTGGTGGATCTAAAAAATGTTTCATATAGAAATACTATAGTTAGAAGAATAGGGACATTTACATTCTACCAGTGTGGCATGAATGAGAATTAAGAATGGGTTTTAACTGAGGAACCTATGATATGTGGTTCATGTTGCCTCTCACGACACATTCCAATTTTAGGTTATATTTTATATGATCCATGATCTACCATAGAATCATCAACCCCTAATATTTATGTCGATCAATATAATTCTTGTATGCATCAGGGTTTCTAACAATATTCATCTATATAAAACCTTCATTGTATAGTGGAAGTGTACCTAGAGGAAGCAATTATAGGTTTTCTGACTATGAGAGGTACCATAACTATTTATTAGTCTTGGGTGAATATATTACATCATACAAGTTAATATCAATCATTTATATCAATTTATATTGTTAATATTATAAATATTCCAATAGATATTTTTTTGGTGTTATATATTACAATATCCCTCAGAATGAACAGAAAATAGTTTCATCATTGTCCTACCTATGGGTTCTCATAGTTAATTATTGATCTAAAATGGGATTTTCTATTTTTAAATACGATACTATTTGATGTAATTTTTGTGATTTATTGACTATTTTCTAATAAAGTTGAAATAGAATATCATCTTCAACAAGTACCTATTACTGTGCCCGATGTGGTATTCCAAATATTTCATGGATAATAGAACCCGAGGTTGAGAAGTGGATAAAATTTGTAACTAGAGTTATGGAATATAATAATATTGTCCAATTTTGATCTGGAGTGGTAATATTTTAGTGATGATCCCCCTATGTTTTCATTGAGGTTTATAATGTTTTACCTTTTAGTTCATTAATTTCCCATTGGTAAAGTAGATAGAGTTATCTATTGATTTATTTCCTGGTACTCATATGGTGTCTATACCTTCAACCCATATGTAAGAAGCTGAAATAAAAGAGTTGAAGAAATAGTTGGTCGAATTAGTAGATAATGGCTTCATACACCCATTTGTGTAACCATTGGTGGCACTAGTTCACTTTGCTAAGAATAACATTAGAACACTTTTTCTAATTGTTGATTACCAAAATCTCAACCAATTTATGGTAAAGAAAAAATATTTGTTTCAACAGATTGATAATATTTTGACTAGTTGATAGGGGAATTTGGTTATAAAATATTGATATTTGATCTCGTTCACACTAGATGTGAATACTGGAATCTAACATTTAGAATAATTATTTCAAGAGAAGGTATGACCATTATTAGTACATTTTCATTCAAATTTAGTCTATCCAAGTATCATTAAGATATTATTGATTTGATAAACATGATTATCCCAAATTATCTTGATACATTCACGTTTTAATTTGGGTATGCAATTATATTTTACACTATCTATAATGAGGATCATTTTTTTTCATTTGAGAGCTGTTTTAAAATTGTTTATAAATCACTGACATTATGCTAGGAAATAAAAATGTGGTTTCTAAATTCATGAAGTGATGTTTTGGGGATAAGAGGTCTCATAACATGTTATTATAATGGATCTTGATAAGGTGAATGTAGTTATGAAATTAGATAAACTGAGTATTATTTTCTCAATTAATAGATTTATGGGTTTAATTGAATATTATCACCAATTCATAAAGGTATTATTCATGTTTTATTCTTTGATGGATGCTCTATCTTAGAAGGGGGTGAAATTTTCAATGGATGACGAATGAGTAATTCCTATTTTTTATCTAAGTCATCTTTTTAAATATTTTTCATTGTAGACACATCCAATGGTCAGGTAGGGCTATGTGGTATTCTATGATGCATCAGGTTTGGGTTTGGGATATGTTTTTATGCATTGTGATCATGTCATTACCTATATATCTTGATAGCTTAGTACACATGATAATAATTATGCTACCCCTAACCATGAACTTACATCTTTGAATAATGCACTTTATACTTAGTCAAATTACCATTTCTGAGAAACTTTAACAGTGTTTTCCATATAAAAAATCTTTCGTTATATATTATCTCAAATAAATTTGTGTAATTTCTATAAGAATTTGGTAGAGTAAATGTGTTCTTTTGATTAAGATATTTCATGTACGCTATGGAATGGGAATGTTGACACTAATTCATTGAGGAGAAATCATCTGACCCAGTCCATGAATGAATCATCATAATAGTCAAGCCTAATGGATCTTTCTAAAAAGTTTCATATTGGAGTTCAAGAAATTGTTGTTGAGGTTGTCTAGGCCAGTGCCATGTTGACCTCTGTTCTTCTCAAGATGGTTATTTTAGAGTTAAAAATTGATGATTTATTTTATATCCATAGACACCCTTTTTTCAGTGGGGATACCATTTCAGAGTGGTGAGTCTCTAAGGAGGGTATTATATTTTTTGGAAAAGGTTTTTTATATCATGAAACATGAGAAAATGTGTGATTGGGGATTTCCATAAATCCCAGTAGCTTGGAACCCGGGACCCACAAATATGTTTTATGAAATTCATTGATGATTCCATTATCTATCTCTAAGACTAGATATCACTAACATTGTTTCATGATACTAAACATTCCAAAAGGACATGGTAATGCATCAGGGAACATTTTATTTTACTTATCCACTACCATCACTAACATAGAAGTAGGATCAGACATCTATGGTTATTTTGGTTGAGTTTATATTTAGCTAGAGGTATAATAATTTGATACAGGTTATGTTTGATAATCTAACCAAACCGGGTCAATTTATAACCATTCTAGATACAAACAATGTTTCAGAGAAGAGAAATCTCCAAGTGATAGGGGTTTTCATTTTCATAGAAGAAATTATGTGGAACTAGTATCATAGGTTTGTTTCAATATGGCATACAATTCGTAGAATGAGGGATATATGGGGTGTGATTTATAGATTCTTCAGGATATGATTCTTTCATATATCCTCTATTATGTTGTTCCTTTGGTTGAAAATTTGGGAGTGGTTGAGTTTTATTATATAAATAGTTACTATTCTATGATTATAATGGATCTAGTTATGACCATGTAGGGAAGGATATGTAAAAATATCTTTGGATGGTCATAGATCAATTAATTTTCCTTGGTTTAACAATGTCTGGTTCAAGAAATGATAACAATGATTCAGTTAATTTTTCAAAGTATTTTTATAGGACAAAGATATTATATATCTTATACTGGTCTTCGATATAGACTGTTGGATTTTTTCTTTGGTGATTAGGTTTTCTTGAGAGATTCACCATTTGTATGTTATCGATGACATTAGAGGAAAGGGAAGATTTATCATGATTATATGATTTCTTTTTATGTTGTGGAGTTGGTGGAGAAAGGGGATAACCATTTGGAACTCTTTCCATAGTTGATACAATGAATTTTTTTCCATTTATCGTAGTTATGAATGTATCCTATTAATCCATATCACAATCCATGATTTAGTGATAATGACGTTGAACCTGATTTATCCATGACTGAGTGTTGAGTCAGGATTGTTGTTTCAGAGACAAAGGCACTTTAGGGGATAATGATACATTTGTACCGAGTGATATGGAAGCAATGTTTTAATTTATATGAGACATGGTTGTGTGAGGCACCGATAATAGATCAGTGGACTCATGTTTTCAATATGGGAGATTCATGATATGATTTCTTAGGACATAATGTTTGTATGAATGGGTGGTTAAAATACCACCGTACCTTTATATCAGATATATTTTATCCTTTATTTATTTCTATTTTCTTTGGTTGATTAATGTTGAAGAGGAATTGAGGGGATACATGTTATTTTTATGTCAAGGATTTTTCAGAATTTTCACCACAAATCATACATATTATGTAGTCTCCTTGATATTTACACTCCATGTAATGGAGTAACATGATGTTCAATCATCTCCTAGATGATGCTATGAAATGAGTAGTCATTGTGAATGTTTACATGATGTGAACATATTTTTTGAACTGTAAATACAATTTTTTAATAAAAGGTGAAGGGTTTTCTTTGTAAATGTGACTCAAAAATTACATGGCGTATAATGGGGTTACACACCATCGAATTTTGGTGACATGTGTTTTTAATTTTTATTCTTGGATGATCTTAATTCCACTTGATATTTATTCCACCCTTTAAAAAAATAAATCCATCCCTGTAAGATTATGGAGTCCTCCTCTTCCTTTGGATCATCCGTTCAGTGATTTATTATCATGTTGGTTGTCATTCATCTAATTTCGTAAGTTGTCTCCATGGCTCTTTTGTCTCCCACTATTTACTCTTTCGATTTTGATTGACCATTTCAAGATTGAGGAATCTGAAGCCCATGTTTACCAATGATCATTTTTTGTGGTCTTCCAAGATCATCTGCACCTTCATCATTCATTGGTGAGTCCTGTTCCTGGTGTTAATTTATATGATTAAAAAGAAAGTAGGTATATTTAACGATATAAAACTGATTTAACCATGTATTTTTTATTTAATTAAATTCATTTCAATTTAATTTGAAAAAAAAATCTCATTTCAAATTGGGATTGAAAATTATTTGGCATAGATATTTGGGAAATCCCCCCAATTATAATTGAATTGGAATTTTGGGTGTATATTTAAATGGTTAGATATAGTGAAATAATTTGAGAATTTATTTTTTAAAAAGGGATTAAATGTAATTCATAAAAAACTATTATTTTTTTGGAAATTAATGATTTCATGAAAAATACAGTATTTTGTTTTGAACGTGAATGGGCATTTTGAATAGTGAAGTTGTGAAATTTAATTTTGAGTGATAATTAATGTAATATAATATGATTACTCCTTATTATATTGATTAATTGATCACATGATAGACATGACAGTTATTAGGATATATGAGAAAATCATGAACTGATGGTAATTACCTTGTAATAGACATACAAAGAAAACACTAATAAAAACCATGTTTAGTAGATCTTATCCCCAATGGGATTTTCATGAGTCATATTCGGTGTGAGCCTATGGGATGTGTGTATACATATTATCCATGGTCACCAATATGAGATGTGTTAAGATACAATAATTTGAAACTATTTTACCTCACGGATGAATAGAATGATTCTTATTATGAAGATTTTCATTATAAATTCTATTGATTTTGAAAATTATTCACTCATTCCTAGTTATTTATATAAATGGAATTATATATATTATTTATTTAATCAATGATTATAATATTTTACAACACTCTATAATGAAGAAAGTTTTGTTGAATATAAAAATATTCTTTAATTTCAATTTATTTAAAAATAGAAGGCTTTTTTTCAATATTTATTGTGGAATCATATTAAGGAACACTGGGGGAGAACCTATGGTTTTTATAGCTCACACCCTACCTTTACGTTCATGATTTTTTACACTTTCTCATTCCAAGTCTAAGTACTGGGAATGCGCCTCTTGGAGGTGGTGTATTTTTTTGATCCATTGGGGATTGGGGTATTGTGTCATTTTATGATGTCTAAGTGATATTTTAAATTTATGAATACATTAATGATGTAATTTTTTTTGTTTTTGATATGCCAATAAAGTTTCTTGTACTATTTCTTTTAAAGTTTTTGATCAGACTGATATGTATCTTTATCTTCCACTATTTTATGGAAAACTAGTTCAAAAATTATTATTTTATGATGCCAAGAGTTATTATTCATTCTATAGATATCAGTAACCCCGTATGGGGTATGGTATAGTCAGCTATGGTAGAAAGGTACAATATTCGATATTTTTGACATAAAAAATAAATGGCCCAAAATGACCTAAAAACATTTCAAAAATCTATTTTATGGCCATATTTTTTCTTCTATAAAACATTATAATGGTCCATTTTACATCCTTGAAGAATGTGAAAAATTTGGGTACAAATTTTTCTTTTAAAAACATAAAAGTGAGCCACTCAGCTGACACATAAAATTCTACCAACTCTCAGATCCTCTTCACACGTTCAAACCCATTTTTATAGAGAAACCAGATTTTATTACCTGACTATTATATCATTTTAATGATAAAAAATTAAAGTTATAAATTCATGGATCAAATGGGTTAATATGTTGGAAAAATTAGGATCATACAAAACTATCACATAATAATCATAAACAAGTATATAAAGCATTCATATTTATCCTTATTAAAGATCATGTTCATCATATAATATGTAGCAACCAAAAGTTATAGTTCAAAGAAAGGGTTGAGATAAAATCACAATAAAAGTATGAATAAGGGACCTGAAATAATATAAAATTGGTTACAATAATAATCATCATTATATGATTTGAATAAGATCATCATCAAATTTATATGAGAAAATTATGAAAATGGAAAAAATGTGTACATGGACAAAAATGGTAAATAATTTCATAGTTTACAAATAGAATTTTTTTTAACAAATATTTAATCATGTTCATGAAGATCATATTCCAATAATCATAATATAATCATTTTGAAAAAATATAGAATCATTTTTAGGTATAATACACATTATCCCAGAAGACACAACACATTGCACATTGCAGTTTAGGGCTATAAAATTATGGACCCACCCATCACATTATAATATTTACATAATTTTGAGTCCCACATGGACAGTATAACAATCATTATCATGAAAAAATCCATATAAAAATTTGTTGTAAAATTATATTATAAATATTTATATCACTAATAAATTTTAGTTTCACATATGAATAAGGAATTATATATGTGGTGTATAAATCATTATTATTGTGTGAAGAATAACCAACTTGAGAGAAGTATAAGATGTAGTTTGGAAAGAAATTATTTTTTGGAATTATTTTTCTTAGTCTTATAAATCATGTGAGAAACATGTATGTCCAAAAAAATGAAAAAAATAGTTAAAGGATATTTTAAGTACATTCTAGGAATATCTTTACTAAAAATAAATTAGAGGGATAACCTAATGAAATTTATTTAGGTTCCATAATCATCTTACATTAAACCCATCATCCATTTTTTTCTTTTGTGAATCCTAAATAAAAAACATTGTATTATTATAAAATAGTTTCAATTGTGATTTATGTTAATTTTTCCATTTTTTATCCGCTATAATTATTGGATTATATTTTATAAAACTCATTGTTAAATGTGAATTGTTTTGACATCGTGTTTTCATTACATTTTCCTAATTTTTATGTCTATGATTTTTATTGGAATTTTATATATAAGTATAATTAATTATATAATCTTAAAATGATTATATTTTTATATTTCTATATCATAAATAAATTATTGTGGCCTGAAAATATGTTTTTTAATAACAAAATGATTGTTATTTTCTCCATTGTAAATTAACCCACCATTATTGGGATTGTGTCAAATGAGAGAGAATGGAATGTTTCAAATTAATACATTTCATAATTATAATAATTATTAAAGGTTAAAATCATTAATATAATGTTAAAATGATGAATAATTAATTTTATTAGATTTTATTTTGAAATGAATAGCGAAAAACAAAGAGAGTAAGGAAAATAAGTGATGATTGAATGTAAATCATTCCTTGGTGTAGCATCACTTATAAAACACTGAAACTCCCTTGATGCTTGGAGTTGGATTAATCCATAACATCCCTAGGTATTATAAGGGTCATTATTGTTTATATATCAGTAGAAATTCCAATTTGAAAATTGGGGGAGGAGTGGTATTCCAAGGGGATAAGGGATGAGTTATTTATACATTAGGAGATGTGTATTTTTTGAATAAAATATTATATAAAATAATATATTAAATGAAAAAAATGTAATAGTGATTTATAGAAAATATAAACCATATAAAAATATTTTTTAATTTTATTAAACCTTTAAACCACATGATTATGTTAATTCACTTAGTTAATTAAAAAGGTATCTGGAAAAAGGGGAAAATATTATTTTTAAGGGATCACTTTTGACATTAGGTTTATGAAATTGACTTTTTTTTTGGAAACTATGTTTGTTTTTTAATTAATTAATTTTGAAATTAAATATATTATATATGAAAATCATGTTGTAGAATGTATTAGTTCATTATAAAATAATGAACATAATAATTTAAGACACATCGGTGGCTTCAAAAACTATATATTTATAATTGACTATAAAATCAAAAAAAATTAGTAAATCACGAGAGAAAATACCATAGAAAAAATCAATGTGGTGATTTCAAAAATTATATTCCTTTTACCAAAATAAATTTCTATCACAATAAATTTTAATATTTAAAAATATTAGAAATTTTTCAAAATACATAAAAATATAGATTATAAAAAACGTTCTTATATTTTCATTGAGGTATTTAATCCTGATAAATATTTATTTACCATTATAAAATTTATATTTAGATATATTCTTCATGATTAATATGTTATTCCTGAAAATTTATTATTTTGATATAAAATTACTATTCTAATTTCTAGCTTTCTATTTCTAGTTTTCATGATACTATTATCAATGGTTATGTTATTATTCCAATGGTCAGGTTACCTCTTATAAGTAACTCAAAATTACATCATTAATTATTCTTATCAATTATTCACAAGGTTATATATTTCCATTTTCTATAATGTATATTGTTTTAATAGTATTTTATTTATTTTTTATATTGTTGTTCATGGGAGTGATGATTCTAGAAGATTACCCCGATTCATATTTTCCATTTGTATTCTTTTTATTTTATATTTTCCCCTATAATAGTGGTGATATAAATAGTATTATCCATAATAATAATTTAATGATTTAAATTAATGAAATTTTTATAGGTTTCTCTATGTTTTAATTTGTATAATATTATATTATATAACATAAAACACATTTATTTCAAGGAAAACAACATTTATAAAATCTTGGTTGTTAAATTAATCCCCCATTTATAAATTTCACCCCCAAAAATTTCAAACCATGGTTTCAGTTGAGAATAGGTGATGTTACATCTAATTCATCGTTTCTTACAAATTCATATCACCACTTCATACTACTTTTTCCTTTATAACACTTTTAAAAGGTAAGTTTTATTGTCATATAAAACATTTTCTCTATAGTGAAATGTCTTTGTAGGTTTCTCATCATATGAGATATCATTATCAAAATGTAACACCTTTTTCTCAATACATGAGATAGGTCATGTATGTGCTTTATCATGAGATATACATGGAAAACGTCATGAACATGAGACATATTTGATTCAAGTTCAAGTATTTATGACACCAATCCTAAATGATCGGGGATATAAAATGGGAAAACGTACATGGATATAAGCTTCTTCTTTCCAAACCATATGGCTCTCTTCCATGTAGATATTATATGGAAAACATTATCTCCATCATGAGTCTCTAATTTATTATGAAGGTTGTCATCATTTCTCTTTTTCAGGATCTGAATAGATTTTATATGTTGTTAGATTTCTTGAACCTCCTCTACCATCTCTTAAAAAACATCATGTCTAAGTAGAATTTGTTTCTCAAATTCATCCATACACGTGAGAGTTCTACATTTTTTCCTATATAGATCTTCATATAGAGCCACATGAATACATCATTGGATGTTGTTGCTGTCTCAGAATTCAAGTAATGGGAGACTTTAAAGAATTATTCATTTAAATTATATCATGAATGATATCAGTATTTATGTAAGTGTATAATTAGTCCTTTATGATTGGAACTCAGTTTGGCGGTGATAGGTCATACTAAAATTCAACTCAGTATTTAGAAAATGTTGATGTGTTCTCCATAAATTAGAGATTAACCATGGATCATTATCAATGCTGATCAATGTGTAATCCCATACAGCCTCACCACATCCTTGATGTATTCCACATATTATTTTTGTGTGATAAATCTTCTTAAATGGTGACGAACTGTGAAATAATGGTCCACAAATCCACTATAACACATATCACATTGTTTAATTTGGATGTCTTTGGGTGAATAGTGAGAATATATATGATAGAAGTCTTTAATTCCCACACTAGTGTGGGAAATGGTTTTATCATCGATTTTTTGCTTTTCTTCTCTCTAATTTATCTTGATAACTTAACTATAACCTAGAGATATATTCTGTAATACCCTTCTTCATGTTTTCCTAACATATGCTCTCTCAAAGTTCATAGTACATTATTGTGTTTTAATAATGGATAAAGAAAGGTGAGTTATGTGAATTATCTAATAGAACATTCTTCATATCAGGTGATGAAGGAAAAAAAATACTATTTCCATACCAAATCACACCATCATCATTTATGTGGAACTCATGTATCTTCCATTTCTTGACATCATTCACAATATTTTGTCTCTATATATTTTCCCTTTCTCTATCCTTGATCTTATCTTAAAAAGATGGACATGAGCTCATTTAGGAAAGTTATTATGTATTCCCCTCCATAATTATATAAAAATCCATAAATTTTATATCCATATAGATATGTCCCTACCCAATACACATCATGGATATTGTAGAAGGATTATTTATTCAATGAAAATTATCAACCTTATTCACCATTTTCATATGGTAGTGAATAGAGAAATAATATTCCTTGATTAGATCAAACTATTATCTTTCAATGATGTTGATCTACTTCTATGTGAATATATACAATAGACAGTTTTGATTTTAATATATGTCACACTTCCCCCATAGAGTTAGTTCATACAAATACTCATGGAATGGATCATCATTTCTAACTTCAGATCACACGTCATTAATTTTTTTCTCATGTATATTCAACATTCATAATGTATAGGCTATCATTTTTTCATTCTGTATTATCAAAAAATAATAATTCCTTTCTTCTATAAGTCATAGTTTATTGAAAATAATTCAACACATATTTGTATTATGAGTAATTACATAGTGACTAGACATTAGAGAAGGTCCATCACTATTTAATCACATTCTTCTATCTAGAAATATTTTCCCCATATCGTGTTAACATAGTTATTGGTCTAGAAAATTGTGATAAATTTATCATAAAATTTCATTATTACTATGCTACGATAAGAAAATTATGGATTTCATTGAAACTATTGGATTTGGGCCATTCCTCACATTTTTTTCATTGAATGGGCCATTGAAATTTCCTCATATTTGATCACCTACCCCATGAATTTGATTTCATGCATCCAAAAGTCACACTTTATAAACGTAGTCTACATTTCTATGTATTTAATGTTTCCATTAAAATCATTAGATGTTATTCATGTCCATCCTTATTCATGGTGTAAATAAAAACATTTTCAATAAAAACAACTACCAAAACTATTAAGTGAATATCAAAAGACTCTATACATCAAATCCATTAAGATGGAAGAGTGAATACTAATTCTGAAAGGAATTGAAAATAACTAGTAGTTCCAATACCCTATTTTGAAGGATCTTTATTAATATCTTACTACTTCACCAGCTGTTGGTGATACCTAGAATAAAGATCCACCATTGACTAGTAAAGAGCTCATCATAATTTATTGAATAATTTATCAATCCTTGGTATAAGATACATGTTCATTATAGTGATATTGTTGATCTCATCGTAATTGACTCACAATATAATTGATCTATACTTATTCATGAAAAATAGAATTGGTGACCCCAAAGGTGATTCACTAGGGCAGATGAAACATTTTCCCACACCCACTTATATCTTCTTAATTAACTACTCCAGTTATTCTGGGCCATCCTACTAGGGAATTTTGATATAAGAGTGGATCTATGTCTATGTTCAATTGATAACATTACCACATGATCCTGGGGGATGTCTGGGTAGCTCTTTGGGAAATACATTAGTGTATTCCAGCAGAATGGAAATTTTTTCCACATGGATATTTTTATTTGACCCAACCCATTAGTAATGGTATGCTTAATCATAGGGTTTCATCACCTACACCTCAAAGGGATTTTTCAAAGGGAACTTCTAATCTTCATTAAATTGTTATTGGTGAATGGGATAGTTTTTAATATGGAAATGGAATTAATTTTATCAATAGTCAATGTGTGATCTATTTAAAGGGAACCAATCCATTTCTATTATTTTATTGAATTACACAAAGGGATGTATTAGGATATTATATGAAAGTATCTTCCCACATACGTGAAGATAAGAAGTGTCCATCACTTGGGATGCAATGATCTCTCCACTTAGTGTTGTCATATATATCTATTCTTCAAGGTTTGGGGTCATGTAACCAGTAGTTCGGTTAAACTTGTTGGATATAGTAGAATGCATAAAAATATTATCAATGAATAATTTTTTACAGTCCTGATTGAATGGGATGTGTTCCCTTTATGAAATTGTTTTCACACTCAACATTGAAAGTATTGAATGAATAATGTTTCCCTTTCTAATTTGAATTTTGTGGTTTTTGAAACTGAGTAACCTCAATGACCCATGGGTTAGTTCACTCACTTTAGAAGCTACCTTATTCCTTAAAGATGATGTATTAAACCATTACTGGTGAATTAGGTTGTTCCTTCCATTCCTCCACCATGACAGTCATCTTCTCTATGTATATTCCACATTTATGAAATTGGAAGACATCTCTCAAAATCATGAATCATTTCCCCATTACTTTGAGACAGTTTTCATAATACTTATTCCCTCGTTTCTTACATGGGGGTTGTTGGATCCTCTTTCCTACTTTTTCATTTTCCACAGCACCTTGAAATCCATTCTTCTTTTCTTATCTCTATAATCATGGGTACATTCCCCAAACTCTATCTATAAATTAATATCACAATGAAATATTGATTCATAACTCCAAAAGACTGAAATATCTCAAGAAATTTTGAGTTATGGTTTTAAACAACCAATGAATCTATTTATTTTTCTATCATTGGTTATAAAAAATCATGAGGCATATCTTGAATGCCTTATGATGTTTTTAAAGAAGATGTGACAGATTCACATTCATTTTTCTCCATCTCTAAGAATTCTATCTCTATCTATATTCGATGAATTCGAGAAAAATTCCTGATAATAAATATATTCCTAAATTATTCCCACTACATCTTATAAATTTCATTCTTCGTATTGGTGATCTTTATCAATACCCAACTTTAATCAGTCTCTCTATCAATATAATAGACATCTAGAGTCACTTTCTCTTTATCAGAATAGTATATCATTTAAAATATATTCTATATTATATTAACTATATAATCTTGTACAACTATATTGAACAATCCACTAGATATTTCTGGTCATTTACTCATAAAATACTCAATAGATAGTTACACCTTCTCATGTTAAAAAGGAAGTTCCACATTCTTTAGGTTATTATTCAATTATTTAGACAACTGTGTTATAATTTCTTTGAATTATTAAACTTCACCACAGATATCATTAGGGATGTCATTTTAGAAATCATTTTATTCTCCTTATCATGTGTTATTGTCCTAGTTTCTACTGGTTCCCACAATTTTATAAAATAAAAAATGTTTGAAAGTAAATAATTCAATAAATCATGAATAAATAATTAATTATTTCTTATAATTAAATATAACTGAATATATTATGGGATCTATATGTTTAGAATTTTTGAAAAAATAGAATTTCTGGATGTTTATATATACTTGGAGAATCCTATGGTTATTCAATATTATTTTCTAATCCTAATTCCCAAATTAACTAAACTATACATCAAATACCAACAATATAGATATAACTCTTTCTTACATGCCTATTACAACATTTTGAAGATAAATAAAATATTGCTTGTACATTATATGATCTAATGGATTTGTATCATTGGGAAATTATGATCATACATGACTATTGCATAATATTCATTAAAATTTATTTAAATCCTTATCCTTTATACTTCTAATGCTCATGTTCTCCTTAGTAGATGTTTCCATCAGACGTTTTATATCAAAGAAAGGGGTGATCTTAAATCCCATTTAGAGGATGAATAATGTAATTGAATAGAAATATCATAGATAATTGTAATCACTATCATCATATCATAATCAAAAGATCTTCATCAATATTATGAGGTAATATTTTGATAAATCAGTAGAATGTGGAGATGTTTAAAAATGAAACACTATGTCATAGTGGTCAAATACAAAACAATGTTTTGAAAAAAATTATCATTATGTTCTCACGTAACATCGGTGTAAAATCATTAAATAATCATTATAAAACAAAATTGAATCATGTTCTTGCATAATACACATTACCAAATGAGATAAATAAAAATAAACATTGCATTGGAGGGATATATAATTCCAATCCCACACATTCTATCATAATATTTACATAAACATGAATTATTAATTGAAATTGAAACAATCATAGTCATGAAAAAATGCACAAAAAGAAATGGAGTGATAGGGATTTCATAATGAATTATTTCATGAAAACAATTATGGTTCCCTAATATTTTTGATAAGAAATACATAGCATAAACATAATCATTCTTTATTAAATAATAAATTACTCAATATAATTCATATACGTGTCTTCAAAAGAAGTATTTTTGAAAAAATAGATTTATTTGGATTATAAATCGAGGCCTAAAAATATATATCCCCCAATGAAAAGTGAGTAATAGTGAAAGGATATTTAAATTATATTATTGGAATATATGTAACGAAAATGATGCGAAATATGGATAACCTAATAAAAAGGATTAGTTTTCATTAATTCCCAAACCTTAAATCTAACTTTATTTCATTTCTTTTGCGCCTCCTAGGTAATAAAAATTAGATTATTAAAACATAGTTATAGAAATTAACTATGTTATTTTAGTCCACTATTTATCCATCATAATTACTGTATTATAATTTTTAACACGCTTTGTTAAATGTGAATATTTTTTATATTTTTTCATTAGTTTTTCCCATTATTTATTTATGTCTCTATTTTTCAGAGTCATTAATACATTAGTATAATTAATTAAATAAAAATAAAAAAGATATATTTATACATTTGTATATCAAAAATAATTTGTTAGGATAACATATATTTTTTCTGATATGAAAAGGATTATAAATATCATTATTATTAATTAATAGACTATTGACGGGATACCATTGAATGGATGGGAAAGGGAAGTTTGAAATTTATATATTTCATAATTATTAAACCTATAGTAGGTTAATATCATTAATATAATGTTATATCATTTATTAATTAATTTTTAAAGATTTATTTTTTATTGAAAATGATAAAATGAAATAGAAGATGATAAAAGAAGAAAACAGTTGGTATAAACAAACTCTTTTCTCAGTGTAGCTTCTCTTGTACGACCCTATAACCCCAAGGTTTTTGGAGTTGTTTTACTCTTGAACACACATGATAATTCTAAGGTGATTGAGTTGGATGATTTGGGAATAAATTTTTATTTGGAACGTGTAAGAGGAGAGATTTTACTAGAGAATAGAGAATGGTTATTTATACTTTATGAGAGGGGTATTTTTAGAATAAAATATAAAATAAAATATTGATTTACAGTTAAAACAAATTAGTAGTGAAATTATTAAAATACAAATAATATATAAATACAATAGTGTTGTTTTAAGACTTTAATCACCTTTATAATTCTAATTCACTTATTTTGTTAAAAAGGAATGTAAAAAGAAGAAGAATTGTTTTTATGGGATCACATTTTGAAATTATTAAAAATTAAGATGAAATTATTTTAATGAAGCATTTATGAAATTAAATATTTTTTTTGTAAATATATTGTTATAGAAATGATTATATTATTTTTAAATCATGAAATATGTACTTCAAGATATATTGGTTATGTGAAATCAAAAATTTTTTCTCTTCACTTGAAAATTGAAATATCTTTGAATATTACTGAAAAATCACCCTTGGATAATTTTCAAGAACATATTCGGAAATGGATATTCATTTCTTACAGTAAAAAATTCTATCAAAGGAAAATTTTATTTTCAGTATTAAATTTTTATTTACAATATACATTAAAATAAATTATATGTTCTAGTATTTTGTTTGAGTTTATTATCCATTATATAATTTTTTTAAAATTATTATATTTATATTTAATTAAATGAATCAGGGTAATATTTTTTATATCCCAATTTATTATCTTGATATAATATTACGAATCACTCTTTCATGATTGGAAAGATTCCTATTTTCTTATTTTAGTTTTAATATTTTATATTTTTTCTCTTTTATTAATTGGAATGTTAATTTTTTTCTTAAATTTCTAATTTATTTATTTGAATTAATGAAATAATTTTTTGTTGGTTTCAGTGTGTTTTTATTTGTCTAATATAGTACAATATAGTATAATGCACATTAATTTTAGGGAAAATATAATTTATAAAATACATTTTGATACAATTTAGATCAGTTAATAACTACCCAAAATCTACACTATATTCCCTCCCCATGAAATAGAGCCATTGGATTGATCATAAATCCATCTTAATAATTATTTTTGTTCTAACCAAAAGAGTTTTTCTCATGAAGAGGTATCGTTCATAAGCGAAAATTTTAATTTTAATTATTATTCCACCAACATAAAATATTAATCAATTAATATTATTAAATAACATGAGTATATAAAATATAATGGGTTGTTTTTATGTAAAATTCATAAATAAAATCCATCTTCTCTACCATCAAAAGGAATATTAAATCATATTCCATTTATATGGGGGACAACCTCCTCATGGACTGATATTATCTTTTTTCTATCATATCCTATCATGACTTGTTATAATGACGGATTTAAATAATATTTATTATATTATTCTTATTATTACTCTTATGGAGTTATGATAACACATATACCTTCTTAATTTCTTTTCTACAAGGGATACGATAAGGTCTCTCGTGTGTATGGTGGATTACGGCCTCAAGAAGTGATTGATTCGTTTTTCACTAACAATTTAGTTGGAATCTAATAAGGATAATGTTAAAAAAATATATGTGATATAAATTAAATAATAATTATATTAATTACATATTTATCAATTTTAAAATATAAAATATTATTTTATTTATAACACTGAAAATTGTTAATGTCGTTCATATGTACGTATGGACTATGACCTCTACATAGAGATGTGGCTTTTTATTCATAAATAAATGAAATTGACAATAAATCTATTTATTTTTAATAAAAAACTATTTTACTTAATATATTAGGATCATTATGTATTGATAAAATAATACATACCTTATTTTAACAAATATAATTGAATAATGGAAATATTACTAAGGTGTATGTAAGATCTACCATCTCTATAATCATAATGTAGATCATTTTTCATACCCATCATTAAATGTTGTTTTAAAAAAATAAGGTGATTTCAAAAAAATATTAATTATATCTTGATTATTATTCTAGATATTCTAAAACAAGGAACTCCTTAACCACAACCAACACACCAATTCCATTTACAAAAAATTAACCAAACATATTCAAAACACTCGATATGGTCTTTAAAGAAAAGGTATTGAAATATATGATTAAAATAAATAAAATATTTTTTAATTATAATGTTTTACATTTTGAATATGTTTTAATAAATCCAATAATTGAAATTATTCTATTAAACATAAAGGACCTATATAAAAACCTTGTAATCAAGGTAAGGGTTTTCTCATTTGATTTTTAATTTCATTGAGACATATACTATATCCACCACTTGTTTTTACTGTGTGATATATATAATACACATGAATTTATTTTCTGATTAATTTCCTGAAAATTATTTTTTATGGAACTATATGATTTTCTCTCTTCTATTGTGGTTTCCTCCATAGATTACTAATATACCATTGGACTTGATTTTAATTTCCCTTAATTGAGGCATATTTTAATTTCATGCACCGAATTTATTTTATAGAGTGTTTATAATAACCCTATTATATGAAATATAAATAATCCATCATATTTAACAACATTTTCTTTTTAATATTGGATTACATCATCCAAATGGATTCAAATTGAATGTTATCATTTGGTAAAGAGTTTTATAACCCAATTTATTTTCATTGGGTTATAGTACTTCTTCGTTGTAATGGATATTCTATAATTATGTTTTTAATGACTTTTAATTTTATTATTCTCAATTAAATCTTGTTTTATTTGAGTTTACATTTGATATATATATTCTATTTTTTGAAAAATTCCAAAATTCAACTGTAGTATTTTTCAGTGTTATTCATCTCAAATTCTCTTTCATTGGGTCATACATTTAGGATACAACCGATATTCATGTTTGAGGTATACATAATGTCATATATGCATGTTATATCATGTGTACAATTGATTTAATGATATTAATTTTTTAATATATTTTATTCATTCATGGATATTATGATTGAATAGTTAACAAAGCGTCAATGGTTTTATGTTTCAATCTACATTTTATTGATAATTTATATTCAAAGATCATTTAGAGGGCATTAGATGATTATATTATCCTTAAATAGATACCTTTAATATTCAATAGTTATTAATTTGTTTCACATGTCTTATTTCTAATCCCAACAATATTTATTAATGAAATATCTATATATCATTTTTATGTCATTCTGATCTTATATTTTCTTTTTTATCAGTTATCATTCTAATCCAAAACCACGTTTTATAAAAAAATTTAAATTTTATTTTATAAAAATAAATTATTTCATGAATAAATTATAAATTATCATTAAAATTATTTAAAAATATTTTAAAATCAAATTTAGTAATTTTTCTTAAATGGATAGTTTTCACTCCCTTTTACAACATCATTTGAAAAGAATTTCAACTTTTATTATTTTAAAAAAATAAAATCATTTTACTTCCATCATGACTATTATTTCATTTTACCATACATTATAAATTTTCTATATTTATTTAAAAATGTAATGTCTTCACAATATTTTATGAATTATTAGTTTTTAAAAATTTATTTTCACAAAAAAATGAATTTTTATCAAGACTATTTTTAATAATTTTTAATGGTATTTTAAAGAAATTATTTCAAACAAATTGATGTTCCTTATGATTCATCAGAGATATTTTTTAATGAAAAAATCATCATTTTTTCCATGAATGGATTATGAGTGATTCAAATAAATTTTTATTTAACCCATTTGTTTTGCAATGTTTAATCATGTTTCAAATAGATTTTCATGGTACCCATTTTTTTCACGTGTCAATCATGTTTCGAAGAGATTAATTTGGGACCCATTTCATTTTCGATTATTAATAATGTTCTAAAATGAATATATATTGTATTAGTGTATGATGAAATTATTTCTCTATGTAAATTTTCCAAGATATAGTTCTAGGACATTATTTATAATGATGGGTGGTTCTATTATAATCCATGGATGGGTTTTTTTGTTGTTAACCAATGATGGGTGATACCATTATAACCTAATGATGGGGGGTTCTATGATAAATCAAGGATAAACATTTCCATTATATCACCTCAATTTATTATGTTTTCTAAAGATTAATGTTGAACATACTGGTTATAAAATTTGTAGTAATGATATTAAGATAATTTTCTAAAATACCAGCACTTTTATTTATGATTTATATTGATTTTATTGATTTCATAGATCAATATTGATATTGTATCACTCATTTATATTGATTAATTTGTATCTTTTCATTTTTTAATTTCTATTTCATGTTTAATGACTGATGTTTAAGGTATTTATGTTTATTCATTTTTTATGTTATACTAATTCACTCTAATTATGTCAGCATACCCTTAAGGACTTATTTGGATCATTGATGATGTCCAATTTTTAATGACTATCATGACCATTACTAATAATTGGAGATCACCTTTTTATTATTCCACTTCATTGTTTTATCAAGACTGATATTAAATTAATTATTCCAAGAAGGGTTTCCGATTGATTCTGATGATGAATGTTTGTAAAATAATAAAATACAAGTATAGTGGGAATGACACACTATGTTTTTCACCAATACTTTTTTTAATATTATTTTATAATTGTTTAAAAATATTATCCAAAATGTTCCTTGAATATATTAGTGATAAAATATTTTCATTATTATGTTTTTATTTCTGGAAGATAAAATTTTTGTATCATTTCTCGATATCAAATCAATAATTATAAATTTTATTATTTCAGGGTTTGAATTGTGAGTGAGGTATTAGGTCTTTTATAGTTGGTATTAATGGGGGGAATCAATATTTTTTTAGAATATTATTTTTAATGTGATTTTATATTAAAATTTATCAATACCAATATAGGTCAATAACATTAAGTATGATAATAATTTCAATTCTATAGACATCCCTTTTTAGGTTTTAATTATTGATTTTTTATGGAGATTAAGAATATTTTGGATGATGTTTTATTTTATTATGGTACATGTAACCCAAAGGTTCCACATATTATTTTAACATGGGAAGAATAAAATTACATTTTTTGAACATACGATTAATGGAATTGGTGATTGTATGATTTATCATTCCTTTTATGTAGAGGTAATTATTGACTATTACATTTTTTGGAACAATATATGATTATGAAACATACATTTTGTTTGGTGTGAGAATTTAAATGGGGTTGGTGTTATTTAGTAATTATTGATTAAATAACCTGAAAATTAAATGTGATCAAAACCAAATAATATTTTCTTAATAATGGTTAATAATATTTTTAATAATATTTAGTAGATTTATGTAATATATTATTTATTTTTAACATTGGGTATTTCATTTCAATTGTAGAGATTAATTATTTGACGATTTATTCTATTTGAAAATTATCTTAACCTTTTCAGAAAAAAATCAGTTTTTCAAAACGTCCAGAAAAATTTGGAGTATCATTAATATAATTTTTTGGGTTATTTTATCCATTAGATGTTGTTTTTAGTACATAAATCCATAAAATTTAATCTTTAATAATCATTTTTTGGAGATAATGATGATATAATGGTGAAATTTGATTGAATGATGAAATTCCACATATCAGGTTTCTATATTCCATTATTTTATACTCTATATGGTAACTTAATTTATTAACTATATGAAATGTATTTTGAAATAAAAATATTATCATGTTAACTTCATATCTGAAGAAAAATTGGGCATTTAACTCGTTATAGTTTTATGGACATCTAGTCCTTAACATTATATTCATCATTAAATTTATTATGAGTATATATATATATATAATAAATTATTATTTTATTCCATTTACATATCTTCACATTCCACCTATTTTATATTATTCGGAAATATATTTATATAATGATCTTTGTATTTACCTTTCCCACATTTTAATAAAATGATTTATTTACTCTTGTTCATGATGTGGGTTTTTGAAAAAGGAATTTTAAACTTTCATACATTAATTATAGAGATAAATATAAAAAAATTTATACAAATTAATAATGAGGGATAGTGTTACACACTTTTATTTTGAAATAAGAGTATTATGTTGAATAGTAGATTCAACACCTAACAGTGAGCATAAACAAACTCTAAAATATATAATAATTATATTTATGATGTTTAATTTGAAAAACATTATAGTATTAACTACATATATATATATATATATATCCAACTAAATTTATGTTTATTTATAAATTATTTTTATATAATCAAAAAGTTTTTAATAAGGTAATTTTATTCAACTAAAATATGTTTTCCTCAAAACTGTTTTACATTTTTTGTGACAAAATGATATGATTAATTTATTATTTTTAGAAGATTTATTTAATGAGATTAAACTAATTTTTTTTATAATATAATATCAAAATTAACATAGTAAGAGTATTTTTTATTTTTATAATTATCTTATTTTCATGCTTAATAGTAGAAAATTCATATTTTTAGTAATGTTGTAAAACAAGTTCAATAAATTATGAATGGAAAACATATTATTATTTTGGAAATACAAGTTAAATTAAAATAATAATTATTTAGTCATATTTAATCAACTTAATTTCATTTTAATTATATTTATATTATATATAGTATGCATTTTTTTGATTAAAATATAATATATTTCGAAAAACTATTTAAAGTGTATATTTTTTCCTTTGTAATTAATTAAAAAACCTCGATTGAGGAAAACATTAAATTAAATTTATAGATTTCATATTTATAAATATAAATATAAATTCATATATTTATTATTACCATGCATAGATTTATTATAAAATCAACTTTTTCTTGAAAAATATACTTCTTGAAAAAAGTTTTTTTCTTCGCGTCTGTGTGTTTAAAATAAAAATTATTCTTTCCAAAATAATAAATTTAACATGTATATATGGATTAGTTAATTTGAATAAGAAAAATATGTATTATCTAAAATTTTAAACTTCTTTTCTTACCATAATGAATAATGTAAACAGTAAAAGTTAATTATCTCAGTTAGGGTAAAAATAGATTTACAAATGGTTAAACTAAAAAGAAAATGGTAAAAATCACCTAAAAATTCTATTATATATTTATATGACTATATTTCAACCTTTTTGGGTCCAATTATCTATAATAATCTATTTTAGAGCCTTCTGAGTTGTAAAAAATTTGCGTACACCTTTCCCTTTTCAAACACTACAAGTGTGCCATGAAACTCAATTATAAAATGAACCTCTTATCCTCTTTGATTCTCAACATAAAATCCATTTTTCTCAAACATTCCCTACCCAAATTTCTTTTTAAAATATATAACCAGAACATGGATTAAGATTTTTGATAAAAACTATATCATGATAAGTATTTTAATCATAACCCAAGAATACAGTTCGAAGAATTTTTATCATGCTTAACCAAGAATGTTTAAATCTTTTATTCTCCCACATCATTAAAAAATTATTCAATTATTAACATATAATGACTATATTTTCATACATATAATGATATTTAATTAATTTAATATAAAAACTTAAAACTTTCTTCTATTATGTAAAATTAGTTATGAAATCATTAGTACTATGTATGGAAGATTACTGGTATGTGGACTGATGTCTATTTTTAAATCACCTCTTCTCAGGGCATGTTATAATGATGGATTTAATGTTTTTATATATATATATATATATATTTAAAATATTTATAATTTTTGAGTTATAATATCACATATAAATTCTTAATTTACATTCTCTGGGGGATACGATAATATCGCTCTTCTGTAACGCAGACTACCACCTCTTAAAGCGATGTGATTAATTTTTTTGAGAAGAATTATAATTAAATGTAATAAGGTGTGTGTTATTTAATATAGTTGGTATACATGGGTTATAAATATATATGGAAAATTTATCATTCTAAAATTTTAATATATTATTTTAATTCTTACATAACAAAATGATAATGTTATTCAAGCATATGTGAGGGCTACTACCTATAAGAAGAAATGTGAATATTATTTCAGCACTGAATTACATTGATGATATAATAATATATATTCAATGATGAAAATGTGGAATTTTTTAGATTATGATATTTTTTAATTACTAAATAATATTTACCATATCTCAATAATGATCATTGGAAAATGATAACGTTACTTAGGAACACATATGTCCTACCACCTCGATAATACTATCGTGGTTTATTTTTCAAAAAATAATTTATGATTTTGTTGAAAATTATAATTTATAAAATAAATAATTTATTTTTTTCATGGTTATTATTATGAATATGTAAGAATAGTGACCTCGTTCTCCACAATCATTAAATAAAATATCTATTGAAAAAATGAAATGAATATCCTCAAAACACTCAATGTGGACATAGCTAATTATGTATTTAAATCTAAAGTAAATAAATAATATAAAATATTTATGTATATGGTATTATCCTGATAAAATTTTCTTAATAAATAAAATAATTTATATTCTATTATTATATAGTATTAAAAGGACACGCGTCAAATTTTTGGAGTTGAGGTAAGTGTTTTCTTGTTTCACTTTTTATTTCTATGAGACATATACAATATTCACCACCTATTCATTTGTTTTGTAAAAAATTATCATGAGTTAATTTTTTGATTTTTTTCATAAACATTATTTGGATTTATGAATCCATTTGAGTTTTTATCTTTTAGGAGGATTCCATTTATAGATTATAAAAGTAGTGAGGGAGTTCTTCTCATTTTTCAATTAATTAAGGTATATTTTAAAGTCATTACACAAATTTATTTTAAATTGTGTATATAATGAACATTTACATATACTATCTTCAATAATTAAAATTTCATTTAATTTTATGTTTCATTTGGAATTATTTCATCTAAGGGGATTTAAATTTATAGTTACCTAGTGATAAATAAATTTATCACTAAATTTAATTTCATTGGGTTATATTACATATTAATTTTATTTTAAATTTTAGGATTATGTGTATAATGGATTCTTATTATATTATTTTGTATTTCCAATTTTATTGTGTGGATTAAAATCCGATACAAATAATTTATCCAATGATTAATTATCAAAATCAATGGTATTTTTTTGTAAGATTTATCCATATAAATTTCCCTTTCTTTTGATACATACAATTATGATATGGACCTACATTCATTTACAAGGTGCATAAAATAATTTTTTTTCATTTTTTTCATGGATCTCATTATTTTCATGATATTTAAGGTTTCATTTTATGCTACACTTTCATGGGGATTATTATTGAAGAGTTAACAAAGTGGAAAAGGCTTTATGTTACAATCTATATTTATGTGGGATTGTTTTCGTTAAAGGTTCCTTTAGAGGAAATCATATGCTTTTACTGTTTGACCTATATATCATTATTTATCAATAGTAATTAATGTTGATGAAATTTTTGATTTCCATTTCATCCCTAATTTTTTAATGAATAATAGAGAATGTCATCTGCAAGTGATATAGATCTTGAATTTTTATTTAGATCATCTATTTTTCTATTCCATGTTCAAGATTTATATACTATTTTCAAAGTAGTATTTCCTTAAAAATAATTGATTTCAAAAATTTATTTTACATAGCCCTTAACTTACAATTAAAATATATTAAAAGGAAATGTATTATAGTTATCCAATTGGATACTTTTGGCCCACTTTAACAAAATATATTATAAATAATGATTATTTTGATTTTTTAGAAAATGAAGGTATTTTCCATAAATTGTTTCCATTTTTTATGATAGGTAGTTAAATTATAAAACAAAGATGGGTTGTTATGCTATTAACTTAGGACATGTGGTTCCATGCTATACCAAGGATGTGTAGTTTCGTGATAAACCAAGGGACAAGTGGGTCTTTAATGTCCCTTTAATGCATTGAGTACCCTAGAGTTGGATGTAGCACATGCTGGTTATTTCATATGATATAGTGATTTGAAGATAAATTCCCAATATACCAACATGTTTTATTTATGTTTGTTATGGGGTTTAATGATTTCATTAATTAAGATTGACCTCACATAGATCATTATTATTTATTTTTATGAATATTGAATTTGTTAAGGACTCATAATATTTTTTATGATTGATTATTCATTTGCTGATGGATATAATTACATTTATATCATGAAAATTCACTCTGTTTATTTCATCATACCCTTAAAATCTTTTTATTCTCATTGATTAAATCTAATTATTATTTCATACTTTCATTCTTAATGAGAATTTCATCTCACCCTTCATTTTTTTCAACCTCTTTAGGTTATCAAGAATGAGGTTAAATGAATTATTTCTATAAGGGTTTCATATAGATTCTGATAATAATTTTTTTGAAATAATTAAAGATATTTATATTCGGAAATACATTCTTCAGTTGTCATGGGTATTGTTTATGTACTATTTTACTTAATTTTATACAACACTAATCTTGAAATAACTAATGTTATTTTAGTGATATAATATTTACATTTGATAATGAATGTTTTGGATGATAAAAATTGGGTCACATTCATCCCTATCAAATCTAGAGATATGATGATAATGATTGAAGTACTAGGACTAGGATTGTAGGTTTGAGGCAGTTATAAATAGTGGGTGAAAATTTAATAAATGATTCCCCATGGACATTTAATGGTTACTAAATGGTTTTATCAATATCGAGGGATAATTAATGGAATATTATAAATAATATAATATATTATACATCTCTATGATGATATACAAACACTAATGATGATCTGCATATAAAAAGTTTGAAGAAAGGTGGAATTTTATTATTGAGTTGGTCCACTTCTCTCAACATATTATCAAAGACTAAAGTCCAATAACTATGAAAATTCTCATCACGATGTTATACTATTTAATTCAGAGTTTTTTGATATGTTATTTAGGTTATGTTTTCTATCTATATTATGCTTATATTTAGAAATATTTTAAAAGTAATATAACATTTATGTACAATGTAGCGATATGTCACCCGAGCCATATAATCCAAACACATCAATTGATCCTCTCAGTCACCAAATCTTGTAATAAATGTTTAGGGTCTATTGACTCATGTGTAGAAGGATCCCCCTATAAGTGAAGTGATAAATCCACTAAGATCCATAATGAATAGTGGAAAGACTACGGTTCATGTACTAATGAGAAAAACTAGATATTGAAACCATAGATGATAAAAAATGTATAAGATGTTATGTACATGAATTTAACTTAATAGATATATTTTAATCCTCCTAAATATATTCAATATATGAGATTAATTTCAATATTATATATACCCAATAATGATAATCTGTATATTTCAAAAGGACCTGATGTTATGAATATATACATTTTCATCTTCTATAGAATGATATCGTGGATTTACCACAAGCCATTGGCAATCCAATTTAGAAAATCCCATTCTTGTGTACCATGTTACATAATATTAGGCCTGAAACACCTTGTCAGAGTTGTTACTCCTAGGTATAACTATTCTAGAATTGTTTCCACTTATATTATCAAGACAAGGATTTATTTCTATGAAAGTACTCACTATATCCATTCACAAATTTCCATGAATTTTTTTGAAATGATAAATCATCATTTTATTTATCCCTAGTGATATATCTAGACATATCATTAGAAATACTTCAAGGTATATCCCAATTATTTTCTCATCTTTTCTTCTAAATGATGAATAAACCATTAATTTGTCACCAAATATTGAAACCCAATATTTACAGGCAAGGATATTACATTATTTGTATGAATATTCAACCTATTACAGAATTACTTTCTTGAGGAACACAATAGTTTAGTGCACATGGAAACATGGAATAAAATAATCTAAACTTGTGAAAGATCTTCATTTTCTATAATAAAGATATTATCCTTCAGTAATTATACCTAAAACCTTCTTTTAAAAATTGGGGAAAGGTAACATAAGAATAAATTGATATTGAATGCTCAGTAGGGGTTATTAATGTAAATTTATAATAATTACATGAACCCAAGGGTAATAAAACAAGAACATAACATTTAAAAATAATATTCTACATATCAAAGTTTATAACCACGAGACATGGAATGAATAATGGCATTCATAAAAAATGAATCATAAGGCAATCATGATAATAATCAAGGAAATAATTTCATAAGAGTAAGACCTAGAATTTTGGCATACACATAAACATTGAAAATCCTATTTCAAGGATTCCAACCATGACTTTTAAAACATGTTCTTCTTGGGATACTTCCCAGGTACCTACCTCAGACTTGGGATAACAATCCAGGAACCCTATTATTTTCAATATTGGGATACAACCTATGTACCATTTTACATTCAAACATGGTCTACAAATTGTTCACCTTCTTTTTTTCCAGATTGGACTTCATCCTTTATACCTTTTACTTTCAGGATTTTACTAAAACCCATGTACCCTTTGTGCACATATACTATTTACCATTACCTAGTTAATGGGAGGGAGATATTGGTACCTCCTACCAGATAATAAAATCCTACAAACATGTTCCATTAGATTATAAAACATAAATCATATCATATCTGATTAAAGATATGGGATTCATAAATATCATATCAGAATCCATGAGATGAAGTGGGTATCATATAAAATTAATTTTATCAAATACTATGTAAGATATATAGGTTTCAAAATCATTTTCTTTTAGAATATCCCATGAAACGAAGTGGATTTCATAATCAATTTTTCTTTTATATCCTATTGAAGTGAAACATGTTTCATAATAATATAACCCATAGAGAAGGAAAAAGATTTCATAAGCATCATTCCATCAAAACATAAACTATTCAAATACATAATCAGAATAGAACCATTGCAACCTTTCCTAGAAGGTCAAGAGTGACATCATCAGATTCTGTATTATATAGGAAATAATTTTATAATATTTTAAAAAAATGAGGAAAATATCCTTTCATATTTTAAAAATTTCCATAAAACATTATAAAAACCATTTTATATGAAAATAATTTTAAAACATTGAAAAAGGATTGAAATCATTTTGAAAACCTTTTTCCATGAAAATATATAAAATAATCGTAAAATTTTTTTGAAATTATTTTTATTTGAAAATACTTGGAAATAATATAATGAAAGATTAAAATAATTTAAATCCATTTATTCGAAAATAAATGTTTGAAAATATATAAAGATTCTTGGAAATTATTTTAAAACACTTTTTAACATAAATTTTTTTGAATAACCATTTTATTTGGAATCCTCTTATAAAAAATAAATTTATAGAATATTAAGATAACATTTTCTTTAAACAAATTGACATTATAAATGTATAAAATCAATCATCAAGGAAATGATGTTCATGATGGCGGGTATTCCCATACATGATGAACATTTATTTTTTACATTGAAATTTTATAAAAGTGCCTTGATCAGAAAATGAGAATAAGATTACGTATTTTTTTTAAAAGGCATGAAATAGGTAAAAATGTATTTTAAACATCATTTTATATTATTAAAAAAATCCAAAATATTTTTAGAAATATAGTTTTGATAGAACATGTATTTATGATCTGTCACGACCTGCCTTCACCAAAAGGAGGGAAGGGACAACAGATTGCCAGACCCATTCTTCTTTAAGTTGAAGGAGAGATAATGACCCCCAAGACTCGCCTTCAATAGGTCCCAGAGTGGTGACTAGCACCAAGGGTATAGAATCTTACACAAAGTTGAAGGCATTACCCTTTTTTTATAGGAACGAGAGAAAAGATAACAACCCCAACATTACCAAATATGAAAGTAAAGGCAAAGCCAAAATTATCCCATTCCCATATGCATGTTCAACATTAAATAATACAAGCCTAAAAAACTCCAAAGGTAAAGTACCAAGAAAAGGGAAACGACAATAGAAAGTGCCCCAAGGTTCGAGCTAGTACAGTCCCGCTCGATCCCTAATGTCCTCCTGGAAACTTGAAAGCGGTTTTATATACGTAAGGTGAGAATACACATATACTCAGTAGGCTAAACCAAATACTCTCATGAACAAGTGAGGAGGCATTCTAATGCCCTATGGAAAAAAGAGATAACCAAACACCCAACAAGGAAAAGCTATCCACCCAAACCTCACCAAGGCACGCTCCCCAAAAAATGCAAGTCAAGTAATATATAGTAATAGCACATTTATATTTGGGTACCCCGCGCTACTATCCCACTGGTTATTAAAGACATCCTATGCATCCAACCAATCCCGCCATTCTCACCGCAGTCCCACTGCCAAACCCCGCCCGCACACACCTGGGCCACAGCCTCACCGCAGCCTCACTGCCAAACCCTGCCTGCACACACCTGGGCCAAAACAACTATCCTTCCCACAGACACCTGGCCCACAACCACCACATGTAACCATACCCACAAACACCTGGGTCAGAACAACTACTGCCACGCACGAAGACACCTGGGCCTCATCCCAAAGACACATGGGAAACAACCTGCCCGCAAGCACCTGGGTCATAACAACTACTGCCACGCCCGAAGACAACTGGGGCTCATCCCAAAGACACTTGGGAAAAAACATGCCTGCAAACACCTGGTCCAACCACCACAACTACCATGGCCGAAGATTCTTGGGCTAATAATGGACTTCAGGCCATCACAGCCTGCCTAATGAGTCTTGGGCTATTTAGGAAAGGGAGCAGAAAAGGAGCTAATAACCAGCCACTCATAGGAATGTTGGAAACAACACCCTCCCCCATGAAATGGGGGTGTCCCGCACTAATGTTCTCAACTTGGGTGGGGCATGAATAAGTTACATAAAAGCTACAGATATATGTATAGGTAAAAAATGTTCATCCCATCCTAGGGGTTCCAAAACCTTACCACAACACCCTTATTACTGTTGACTCACAAAAGAATCCATGACACTCATGACCAAAACACAACTCATCACAGAACCAATTCCCCATTTATATTATTCTTGTTGTCATGTTCAAGTGAATCCATTTAAGTAAAGTCTACACTACTGGGAAACTAACAGGAGCAACCATAACAGGAGAAGAGGAATAGCCGAACAACAATTTAAGCATTCACACCTGATTCTCTTTTAAGGTCACAATAACAAAGGGATAAGTGGAATCCCTCAAAGTACTAGAACCAAACCAAGTCTTGAGATACAACCCGCACTTACAACAACCAAAATGGACCAGTGAGATACCTCGAAGTTATGAAACAAGGAAAACCCCGAGACACAACCCCACGTCCCTAAAACCGGGAACTAACGATTTATCAACAATAGAGGAGCCCACCCCAATTCGTGATATAAGCAGAGAAACCACACAGCCTTAGATTCCCAACCAGTGAAAGTATAACAATAAGGGGATCCCATCCCCACCCATATCACCCCATCCATCTAATCCCCCATCCTAAAAAACCATAAAGTTACCCGCAATCAGACCGTGAAAGAAAACAACCAAACCACTACCACCAACACAAGTCATGCCCATGCAGGTAATTTCAGATTGAAAAGATTTAACACACTCCATGGTTTCAATTCCACTTTGCTTTAACTGGGGTTATCACAGAAAAGGGTTGATCATGGTGCTTTCAATTTATTTAACTGAGTATACGTAATTAACCAATTCCATGTTGCAGTTATTTATACATCCAGGAGCACTGAGGTTCCTTAGTGCACATAGAAATACCACCAACAACCCTGATTTTCGTTGAGCATAAGCCCGTACAATTGACAACACATAAAAGTAGTACATCATAACATCCATCACACCCCCCGATTTTTATTCTTCAAAATTCCATTCATTATACTTATTAAGATTGGTTTCATAAATTCTGACAGAGACAAAAGCGTACACGCCCCGCATGATACACGGAAAGGAGAGGCGAGGGAAAACCCTACCTGATTGATCAAAGATCAAGGTTTTTCTCCACGCGCCAGGAATAGGGGATGCACAACTTGCAGGGGAGGGGCGCCAGGAGCTCCAAACTTACTAAGAAAAGAGGGAGCCATCCAAGAGGAAGAAGAAGGAAGAATAAATTTCCGTGCGATATATAGATACGATCCCATTGTTACGGGATATGGGGTTCGAACAGCTTTAAATTCAGATCGTGTTTTCCCCACGTGGTTGGATGGTTACACATGAAAGAATTAATTTTTATTCAATTCCCTATTTAGGAGGTACCTCATGATTTATTTGATATTAATTATGTGATTTTAAATGGATTCGATCCACTTGAAAAGAAGTTTAAAATCCAAAATGTGGGTTATGGGAAAGAGTGTAGAAGAGAAACCCGACAAGGCTGGGTGACACCGATCGGTCGCCCTGATCGGTCATGCTGAAATGACATCCTACCAATAAGATGTCACCCCTGGGATCTGGAATTCGGCAAAGGGATGGACCACTCGGGTCTGGATCATCACATCAGATACCTCTCAAAGCATTCTCACCCTCGAGAATTCAAAACCATCCCTGAAAAAAGGTGGGGGGGGGGTCCAAAAAACCACCCCGTAAGATACCTCTCAGAAGTGAACCTCATCGTTATCTAGAAACACCTCCCTCTCAAGAACCAAGGAACATGCCAGCGTCAAACTGCCCAATCATATGGGTTGGGGAGTCTCTTCCCCCATGTCAAGATACTATCCTCTTTGGGCGGCTCTGACTCACCTGCACGGGTTCAATCACATCCACCTTAATGCATCTTGATTAGGGATCAGGTCCTCCCCTCCCCATAGCTAGGACCTTTAACACACATTCAGAGAATAAGGAATACCACACATTCCACAGTCAACAGGGTGAAGCATTCCATCATAAACAAGTATAAACAGAGAAGCACAAAACTCAAAAAAACTCTGGGTACTAGGCGTGCATCTGTGCTTCCCATTCCTAGGTACTCTCCTCAAGCCAACCATGCTTCCACAACACTCGAACTAAAGGAATGGTTCATCCACGAAGCACTTTCTCCTCACAATCCTTGACCCTCACTGGTCTTTCCACAAAGGTCATATCATCCTCGACATCTAGCTCTCCCCAGTCAAGGACGTGTGAATCGCCGTGTAGATACCGACGGAGCTGGGACACATGGAAAAAATCTTGTATCCTCAGTAGCAGCGGTGGTAGCGCAAGCTGATAAGCCACTCCTCTGACTCACCGCGACACTTAGAAGGGTATGATGAACCTGGGGGAAAGCTTACTTCCCTTGTCGAACCTCCGTTGTCCACACCGATGGGAGACCTTCAAGAACACGTAGTCCCCGACCCTGAGCTCCAAAAGTCTTCTCCTATTATCGGTATATGACTTCTGCCGGTCCTGAGCCGCCTTCATCATTTTTCATATAAACTACACCTTCTCCGTCGTGCTCTGCACCACCTCTAGGCCAAGAACACTCGCTTCCCCAACTTCAGTCCATCACAGGGTTGAGCGACACAACCTCCTGTACAAGGCTTTGAATGGAGCCATGACAATGGTAGAGTGATGGCAGTTATTGTAGGAAAACTCTGCCAAAGGCAATTGTCGCACCCACGATCCCCCAAAATCCAGAATAGAAGCCCGTAGCATGTCCTCTAAGTTCTGGATGGTGCGCTCTATCTACCTATCTATCTGGGGATGGAAAGAAGTTCTAAGACGTAGCTGGGTGCCAAAGGCATGCTACAATCCCCTCCAGATTCATTAGGTAAACCGTGCATCCCTATCCGAGAATATGGATCTCGGAACTCCATGCAATCACACCACCTCATCCACGTACCTTCGCGCTAAAGCTTCCATAGCTCCCGACTCCTTAATCGCCAGAAAGTGAGCCGATTTTATCAACTGGTCCACTACTACCCAGATAGTGTCACACCCCCATGAACCTTGGGTAGTCTCGTGATGAAATCCATCAATATTTCCTCCCACTTCAACTCGGGGAAATCTAGAGACTGCAGTAGGACGCCAGGGACACGGTTTATGGCCTTCACCAGTTGAAACATGAGGCACCTTGCCATGAAATCTACCACTGCTCGTTTCATCCCAGGCCACCACAACTGTCTCCTTAGACCCAATTACATCATGAAAACTCCCGGGTGAACTGATAGGTGTGAGTTGTGAAACTCACTAAGAACCTTACCGTGCATTGCCTATGGAACAAACAGCTTTCCTCGGAAAAGAATCTTGTTTTGAGCATCCTACATCCACCCTTATAGAGAATTATCCTGGTCAACTCGGTCATGCATCACTTTGACTTCTGAGTCTCCCCACTGAGACTCCTCTACTTGCCGCAATAGAGAAGACTATACTGAAATCTGATACAGGAAACCTCTACCACCTTCCATCCTAGCATCCAGATGCAGGGCAGCCAACTTTTCCTTTGCCTTCCAAGTATCTGCTGACTCCTGAACTGCACCCCTCTGCGACTTCCGGCTCATGGCATCAGCCACCACATTTCCTTTTCCTGAGGTTTAGGAAATCTCAAAGTCGTAGTCCTGAAGAAACTCCATCCACCTTCACTACCGTAAGTTCATGCCCCACTAGGAGAAGACATACTTCAAGCACTTGTGATCGGTGGAGACCATGAAGAGATCCCCAACGAGGTAGTTCCGCCACAACTTTAGTGTGAACACGATTGATGCAAGCTCCATATCATGAGTGGCATAGGTACGCTCATGGGGATGTAACTTCTTAGACCCACAAGAGATCAAACCTTGCCGCTGCATCAACACACATCAGAGGCCCTGCCCTGAATCATCACATAACACCTCACATGCTACCCTTTCTTCTGGTAACCATAGCACTGGGGCACTAACCAACTTCTCCTTCAGATAGCTGAAGGCTGCCTCACATTTCTTATCCCACACGAAATCTTGATCCTTCTTCGTCAAGGCTGTCAAAGGTGATGCAACTCGGGAGAAGTTGGGCACAAACCTCCGATAGTAACCTACCAGCCTGAGGAAACTATGAACATCTTCCACGTTCTTGGGTGATGCCCATGAAACAACTGCCTCACCCTTCTATGGGTCCACTGCTATCCCCTACTCGGACACCATGTGCCCAAGGAAGTGCACTTATTGGTCCAGAACATGCACTTGGATAGCTTTCCATAGAGTCGGTGCTGTCGGAGGACCTCTAAAACCATTCTTAGATGCTCAGCGTGATCCTCCTCTAATCTTGAGTAGATCAAGATGTCGTCAATAAACACGACTACAAACCGATCCAAGTACTCCCAGAAGATGGAGTTCATGAGCCCCATGAACACAGCCAGAGCATTCATGATGCCAAACGACATGACCAAAAACTTGAAGTGCCCGTATCATCACCTGAAGGCCGTCTTCGAGATGTCACTCTCTTTCACCCTCAAATGGTGATATCCAGATGGTAGATCGATCTTAGAGAACCATCCTTCCCCCTTCATCTGGTTAAAGAGATCGTCTATCCTTGGAAGAGGGTAGCGATTCTTGACCATTACCTGATTCAGTCTCCTATAGTCTATGCACATACTAAGATCACCATCCGCCTTCTTAGAAAAAAAAAACAGGTGCACCACATGGTGATGCTCTTGGATGAACAAAACCCTTCTTCATCAGATCTTCAATCTGAATTCGCAACTCCCGTAGCTCCGAAGGTGCCATCCGGTAGGGGGCCATTGAAATCGGATGAGCACCAGGCTGAAAGTATATCCCTACTCAATGTCAAGTCGAGGGGGTAGAGTCGTCACCTCCTCAGGGAAGACATCCATAAACTCGCTGACGATTCTCGGGACTCCCACCATTTCAGCGTCTGCCGACTCCACTGATAGCTCATCCAACAAGGAGAGGAGGGGTTCCCCTCTCTTTCTACTTCCCTGGAAACTAAGCTCGCCGATGAAATCCACTCATCGACCGCCCAAGTCTGAAAACACAACCCTTCCTCGGTAGAAGTCAATAACGTCACATACGGAGAACAACCAGTCAATGCCTAGGATGAAATCGTATGGCTGCATCTGCAACAGAAGAATATCCATGACTAACTGGTGTGGCCCTATCATCAGTCTGCATCCTCGACAAACATGTGACAAGTCGATCTGACCTCTGACTGGCGTGCTCAGCACCAGGGGAACTGGAAGTCTCTCAGCGTCTAAACCCAGAGCGTGGGCTAGACAGGGTGCAACAAAGGAGTGCTAAGCTCCTGTATCGAACAAGGCATATGTAATGGTACTAAACAAATTGATCGTACCTCGAATGACCTATGGCCCTGCTAGAACTGCTGCATCTGTGGCATGCAGCTGCCCACACCCAGCTTCTCTGCCTCTCGACTGTCGGCCGCATCCCTGACTACGCCCTGGTCGAGGTCCATGAGGAGCGCCCTGAGGCCGGACTCCTCCTGTAACGTCTGCCCTTGGATGGGCGGGAGCTCATTTCCCCTGCTGTTGATGAAAGTGCCTAGATGGAAACTACTGCTGCTGAGGTGGGCGCTGAATCTGTCCACCCCCACCATACTACACTCTGTCCGGGAACTGATTCCGAAGATGTACATGGATCCCACAGACAAAGCACCTCGGTCCTGGGCCCGAAATAAAAGGGAGAGGACTAGAAGATCGAAACTGGAACTGCTGTAGCCTACTCCCCTCTAGTCGAAACCTATGGGGTCCTGATGATGGAGGCCTGCTGCTGACGACCTTCCCCTTCGATGAGCCCAACTGGAGATCCTCTCACGACACACCTCCTAGCATGTGAAACCTCTCCACCACCTCGGCCATCTTCTGCACCTCTATGTATGTCAGTAGGGTGAAGGGAGTAACAACGTACTATAGAGAAGGTCGAAGTGCCTCCTCTAAACGTCTCTTCTGAGACTCCTCATCCAGAAAGAGATCTGAAGTGAAGTGAATGAGATCCTTGAACTTGATCCCCAAATCTCTCACCGACATACTCCCTTTCTAGAGGGACATTAGATCCTATATTTTCTCTTCCTTTATCATGTAAGAGAGGAATTCCACCTGGAACTCCTTCTTGATATCAGCCCACGCAACCTCAACCTCCTTCCTTTCCCCGAGATAAAGCGTCCACAACTGACGCGATGCTCCTCACATCTGGCTGATGGCCAGAGGAACCAAGTACTCTATCGGAGCCCGAATCAAGCCGAAATAGATAACTAGATCCTCTATCCATCTCTCCGTCTCCATGTCCAAGGTGCTTCCCTCGTACTTTCCGAGGGTCTGTCGCTGAAAGGCTCGAAGCGTCTTCTGCCACTGATCATCCTCCTCCTCTCGGTCGGTCCTCTGCTGATCGACCAAGTCATCCTCATGGGACTCGATCACCTGCACTACCTGGGGTCACCTCCTAGGTGCCATAGCTGTAAGTAAACAAAAAATTCCTTAGCCCGAGTAGTGTAGAATATTGTTCTTACAGTTTATTCGACTTCTTTATTTATTTTTGAATCCCTAAAACACCCATGAAACATAAAAACACAAGTCATTATGATGCACGTACCTTCCCTAGGGTCTCAACCTTGTAACCAGTGTAGCCTCACTTGGTCGTTTGGTAGGTCCAGAGTCCTTGCATTGGATCACGGGGGGCCCTAAATCCTTGTCCTAGCCGGTCTTCCCAGGCCTAATTCACTTACCAAGGTCACCCAACACTGTTTCCCTACCATCCCATGCATTCCTCACTGTGCCTAACTCCAGAATCCATCCTACCTCTCAACCTCATGCCTCTGATACCATTCTGTCATGACCCGCCATCACCAAAACGAGGGAAGGGACATAAGATTGCCAGACCCTTCCTTCTTTAAGTTGAAGGAGAAATAATGACCCCCCAAGACCCGCCTTCAATAGGTCCCGAAGTGGTAACTAACACCAAGGGTATAGAATCTCACACAAAGTGGAAGTCATTACCCTTTGAATTTTTTATAGGAACGAGAGATAAGATAGAAACCCCAACAATACCAAAGATGAAAGTAAAGGCAAAGCCAAAAGTAACCCATTCCCATAGGCATGTTCAACAGTAAATAATACAAGACTCAAAAACTCCAAAGGTAAAGTACCAAGAAAAGGGAAACAACAACAGCAACTGCCCCGAGGTCCGAGCTAGTACGGTCCCGCTCGATCCTTGAAGTCCTCCTGGAAACATGAAATCAGTTTTATATACATAGGGTGAGCATACAAGTATACACAGTAGGGTAAACCAAAGACTCTCGTGCACAAGTGAGGAGGCATTCTAATGCCCCGTGGAAAAAGGAGATAACCAAACACCGAATAAGGAAAGTCTATCCAACCAAACCTCACCAAGGAACGCTCCCAAAATAATGCAATTCAAGTAACATATAGTAACATCACATCGATATTTGGGTACCCCGCACCACTTTCCACTGGTTATTAAAGAAATCCTACGAATCAAACCAATCCCACCATTCTCACCGCAGTCCCACTGCCAAACCCCGGCCGTACACACCTGGGCCATAGCCTCACCACAATCCCACTGCCAAACCCTGCCCGCTCACACCAGGGCCAGAACAACTATCCCGCCTGCAGACACCTCGGCAACAACCACCACGCGTAACCATACCCGCATACACCTGGGTCAGAACAACTACTGCCACGCCCGAAGAAAATGGGGCCTCATCCCGAAGACACTTGGGAAATAACCTGCCGGCAAACACCTGGGTCAGAACAACTACTGCCACGCCTGAAGACACCTGGGCCCCATCCCAAAGACACTTGGGAAACAACCTCCCGCAAACACCTGGGCCAACCACCACAACTACCCTACCCGAATATTCTTGGGATAATAATGGACTTCCGACCATCAGAGCCTACCCGAAGAGTCCTGGTCTATTCGGGAAAGGGAGAAGAAAAGGAGCTAATAACCATCCACTGATAGGAATGTTGGGAAAACCCCCCTCCCCCATGAAATGGGGGTGTTTGGAACTAAAGTGATCATCTTGGTTGGGGCGTGAATAAGAAACATAAAAGTTACAGATATATGTATAGGTAACAAATTCTCATCCCATCCTAGGGGTTCCAAAACCTCAGCACAACACCTTTGTTAATGTTCACTCACAAAAGAAGCCACGACACTCACGACCAAAACACAACTCATCCCAGAACCAATTCCCCATTTATATCATTCTTGTTCTCATGTTCAAGTGAAGCCATTTAAGAAAAGTCTACACTAAAAGGCAACTAAAAAGAACAACCATAATAGGAAAATAGGAGCAGCCAAACAAAAATTTAATCATTCACACCCGGTTCGCTTTTAAGGTCACAATAACAAAGGGATAAGTGGAATCCCTCAATGTACTGGAACCAAACCAAGTCTCGAGGTACAACCCACACTTACAACAACCAAAAGGGACCAGTGATATCCCTCGAAGTAATAGAACAAGGAAAACCCCGAGACACAGCCCCACGTCCCTAAAACCGAGAACCAATGATTTCTCAACAATAGAGGATCCCACCCCAATTCGTGATATAAGCATAGGAACCATAGAGCCTCAGATTCCCAACCAATGAATGTATAACAACATGGGGATCCCATACCCACCCATATCACCCCATCCATCTAAGCCCCCATCTAATAAAACCATAAAGTCACCTGTAATCGGTCCGTGAAAGAAAACAACCAAACCACTACCACCAACACAAGGCAGGCCCATGCAGGTAATTTTAGAATTAAATAATTTAACACACACCATGGTTTCAATTCCACTGTGCTTTAACGGGGGTTATCACAGAAATGGGTTGATCCTGGTGCTTTCAGTTTTTTTAGCCGAGTATACGTAATTAACCAATTCTATGTTGTGGTTATTTAAACATCCAAGAGCATTGAGGTTCTTTAGTGCACATAGAAAGACCACCAACATCCATGATTTTCAATTAGCATAATCCCGTACAATTCACAACACATAAAAGAAGTACATCAGAACATCCATCACACCCCCCGCTTTTTATTCTTCAAAAGTCCCTTCATTAACTTTATTAAGTTTGGTTTCAACAATTCCCATAGAGACAAAAGAGTACCCGCCCCACATGATACACGTAAAGGAGAGGTGAGGGAAAACCCTATCTCATTGATCAAAGATCAAAGTTTTTCTCCATGCACCAGGAACAGGGGATGCACGACTTGCAGGGGAGGGGCGTTGGGAGCTCCAAACATAATAAGAATAAAGGAAGACAACCAAGAGGAAGAATAATTTCCCGTACGATATATCGATAAGATCCCGTTGTAACGAGATATGGGGTTCGAACGACATTAAATTCGGATCGTGTTTTCCGCACGCAGTTGGGTGGTTACACATGACAAGATTAATTGTTATTTAATTCTATATTCAGGAGGTACCTCGAGATTTATTGGATATTAATTATGGGATTTTAAATGGCTTTGAACCACTTGAAAAGAAGTTGAAAATCCCAAAAGAGGGTTACATGAAAGACTGTAGAAGAGAAACCCGACAAGGCTGGGTGACACCGATCGGTCGCCCCGATCGGTCGCGCCGATCAGTCGTGCCGAAATGAAATCGTACCACCGAGACATCACCCCTAGGATCCTGAATTCAGTAAAGGGATGGACCTTCTGGGTTCAGATCATCACATGATCATAGAAAAGATATAACAATATTTACCTAATTTTTTTCCTAATTATCATATGTAAAATAGAGTGGATAAATGGTAATATTACTTGGATATAAAAATAACATTAATAGGGTATGAAATTTCATTATATTTTATGATAAAATGAGTATATTGTTTCATCATTAGAAGCATTATAAAATATAATCTCAAGAAACAATTAGATCGAATCTGTAAACCATTACCACTTTGGTAAAATTAATTTATATTATAAATGGAATGAATAATTTTTCATGAAGCTTAAACTATCCTGTAAATAAGTATATTTATTATATAACATTTGAAAAGGTGGTACATATGCCTCAAATAAAAATATAGGTTCCTAACAAGGGATGGGTATTAAAGAATGCAAATTGAGACAAAATTACATTAATAATATCATTAATTTTTAAGTATAAATTACACGAAAGAAATATAATAAATTGGATATGTAAATACCCATAAATTTATGTATACAAATAATGGTGGGAATCATTGGGAAGTAAAAACATAAGATTTAATAATAGAAGGTGAACATGACTTGTGTCTCACGGAAAATAAAAGAGAGATGAGAATAACCATTACCTTGAGTCTGACTGGCCATGTGTGTCTATATCATCTAAAATAAAAACATATGAAATTAATTAATTTATTCATAAAATATTTTAGGTTTATTTTAACATTTAATTTACTTATTACCATTTATTATTCAACTACTTAAATGATTATTTTTTAGGTTTTTGTGTTTTGACCAAATTTGGTTCATGAGTTATCGATGACATTCATAGGTTGACTATGGTCAAGGGGGTTATTAAATAAAAAATATTCATAATAATAATGATGATATAATAATTATTTTTATACATAAATAATAATTTTAAATCAATTTATGAATTATGGTTATGAATAATGAACCAATGTAATAATCATGGAGATAGTAGGTCATACATACGCTTGATTAAAATTCCCATTTTCCAATGATCATTATTAAAAGGGAAAACGTAACATTAATCATTAAATAAATATCATTATGTATTAAATAAAAAATTATTTAATTATATATAATTATATATATAATTATTGTGAATTAAAAGGAGTCATATCATGTCGAAGAGGTGGTAGTCCACATGTCCACAAATGACATTATCAATTTTTAGGTGTGCGAAAGGGTATTAAAAAATGATATATATATATATATATATACATAATGGTAATAATTTAATTAATATCATATATATTTTTCTGTAATATATTTTTAATTAAAATCATCATTTATACATTTCATGTGTCATGTTATATAATCAAATCACTTTTAGGATGTTGTAGTCCACAAGTCCACATACGATGTAATCATATAAACACAAAATGTAATTTATAATGGTATGTTATATATAGAAATTAAAGGAAAAAGTAAATTATTTATATCATATATTATATATATATATATATTCAATCATAATTTCCACCATTATAGGTGGTAATGGAAGAAGGAATAATCATTGATTCGTGATTCAGTAGTTTTCCTTACACATAAATGGTATGTTCGTTACCCATTTGATAAAGGTGTGTGTAAGTGTATGATGAAAACATAAAATAAAAAAATCATAGTAAATTAAGGATACTAGTTTTCTAAAATAGTCATATAATTTAAAGAATTAATGGGGTGGATAATGGAAATAAAACAATAGAGTTTGAGGGAAGACGTTACATCATCTTTAGGTAACTCTTTTTGGTTTACACCAAAGTGATTCATATGATAACTTTATGCCCAAGGTGATTCTTCTTGTTTTAGGTGAGGTATTTTTATGAGCTAGTTTTGATGACAATGTATGATAAAATAAATCTAGAGTGGTATGAGGAAATGGGAGAAGAGGAGGCCTTTCTGTAGTGGGGGAGGACTGGCAGTCTTTTAAATTTTGGAAAATGGAAATCCACAGACGTTTTTCCCATGTGATGTGGCACCCATAATAGATAGAATTATACCCATGGGAGTATTGGGTAGATATATTTATATAAAATGTATTTTTTACCAGTTTTTATGTCATTTTGGGTCTTAAGTATATGGTTTTCTCCCTTGTTAAGATTAATTTTTCATTAATCTATATAATTTATTTTAATTACATTGAGTAATTCTGTTTTCCCATAAACTAAGCTAAAATTATAACAAATTATAAATTATGAAGATTTCAAATATGGAATCTACTTTGACAAATTATAATCACATAATAGGCATATATTAATTTAAAATTAATCCCGCAGTCAGGTCGACAATGAGGATTTTTAAATATAAATGATCATAAGATTTCTATGTATTTATAATCAATTTCAATGTGAAATTGTTTCCCATAAACTATATTGGAATAATTAAAAAAAATATCTATTAAAATTTTAAACAAAATTAAAATATAATTTATCACTAAAAATAAATTAGATGAAAAATTAGTTTTGAATTAAAATTTATTATATTGAACTATTAATTTTAAAAAAATCAGATACAATTACCAAAAATTCAACCAAACAAAACATTTATGTTTATTTTTCAATTATGAGGTATATTTTTCCTTATTAAATTTATAAAAGTGTCAAAATTTATATATATAATTGGTTCACTATTAAGGGCATGTAAAATTGTCTTCTAGGAAAATATATTTTTTTATATGTAATATTAGGTTTGTTCATATTTTATGGTTATAGAAAAAGGAATACAAATAAAAAAATATTTTATAGAATATATAATAAATAAATCTCATTAATATCACTTAGTAATAGTAATAAATTATAATTATTACGTCAAAACCCATTTTTAGAATAAAAATATTTTTTTTATAAAATCATTCCCTCTATAATCATTTGGATTCTATATTAATTTCTCTTTAATAGGTAACCTATGATTTACACAATATATGAATATAAGTTAGTTAATCATATTCATAACTACCAATTTAATGGCTAGATTATATCTTATTGTATTAAATAATAATATTTTAAAAAATATATTATGGTGCTGTGGAACTCAGTCATCCTTATTAGGAAAGCCATCGAGAAAAGATATTGTCTCATGTAACATAAGATAACATCAATCTTCCATGTAGACGATGAAAAAAAATGTTTCATGTTGTGCATTATTAACATGGTTTGGCATATAATTCCAGACCAACATATAATTTTATATAATATTTTTTAGTGTTGCGTGAAATGAAAAATATTAAAGGGATTAAATTAATTTGAAAAACCTTTTTCAAAAAATCTCTGGATTTTATAGAGTGACGCCATGATCCATTTACGTGATGCATTCTGTGAAACTTCCTAGCCCCATGTTCTAGTTGTATGATGTTAAACATCCTGAATATGCCTGAAGGATATAATGTGACACTACCTATCTCCACATCCTAGTCGTATGATATTAAACATTACAATGAATTATGAAGCACATGATATATGTCTATATCTTTATCCTATGTGATAAACATTGGATGGCCCATATACTATCATCATGGGATGAATCCCTCTCCCCCACAATATCATATAAGCCACCCATAGAAGGAAGCTTCATTTCGTAAGACCCACACCATCCCTCATCGACACTCCATTTGTGACACAATATTCCTAACTGCAAGGCATTAAAAAACATTAATTGGTCGTTTCACATGAAATTAAACTAAATAATCAAGCTACATGGTTTTTGATCCATATCTGTAAAATAGGGTATGGAGGACACCTTTCTGAGGTTCAATCACAAAAGTTGTTAACCTAGGTGTGACATCTCCTCTCATATGAAAATGAAACCTTGATATTCCCCTATAAGGTGTTTTGGTCTACAAACTGGGTGTGGCATCTTCAAACCATGGGACACCACTCCTCCAACTTCGACAATTGGGTGACATGATCTACCATCATGGGTTTTCATCTTACCTCCAAGGGACACACCTCCATTGATCCATCTCAATAGGGAATTCATATTTATTCCCATAATATGTTAATCATGTTCACATTATATCCCCACAAGAAGTAAAATCTACAACCATCCTTCCCCACATGAAATTAAACATTCTCACATCTTTTTTCCAAAATACATTAAACATGCACACATACTGGGCATACATGATCTTAAACTTGCACCCATTTGTCCCTAAAGTTTGTTAAACATTCTCCCATACTTCTTTTATAAGATGTTAAACTTTCACACATCTGGTCGCCTTAAGAAATTAAACATGCACACATCGTGTCCCTACAAGTCATTAGACCAATGCCCATCATATCTTCAAAATATATTTAACATATGAGAATCACATCACTTAAATATGTTAAAACGGCTCCCATCATTTCCATGAAAGATGTTAAACCTCTGGCCAACCTTTCCCTAAAAAACATTAAACATTCACATATCATGTCCCCAGTAAACATTAAACATGCAGCCATCATGTACTTCCATGAATTTAAACATACTAATATCCAATCCATGCAAGATGCTAAACTTCCACCCATCATATCCAATTAAAATGTAAACCAACACCCATCATATCCCTGTAAGAGGTTAAACTTGCATTAATCAAATCCTAGAAAAATGTTAAACATGTGCTCATCATATACCCACAATATTTTAAACCTATCCTTATCATGCCCCCACAAGACATTACACGTGACCTCATCCTATCCTTTCATACATTAATCCTTTACTGATCTTGTACCTACATGATTTTAAACCGACACCTAACATATCCCCACAACATATTAATCATGTTACCATCTCAGTAATATGTTAAAACCATAACAAATCCATAATACCTTATCCATGTCATACAAATCGGATAGATGACGTAAAAGGCTTGTAATACATACACACCTTGATTTAATTACTTCATGATCAACATGGAATTACTTGGTTTCCATGTTCAATATTCATAACTTTTGATTCCCACTAAAATAAGAATATTCACAAGTTCCCAATATACTCAATAACATGACATTCCTAGAAATTACATTTAGTACAAATCACCCTAATAGAAGAATGCTTCCCTATTAATTTAGATTTAATGTAATTAGCTAGTGTATTCCTTAAGATAGTTCTAGGAATGAGTACCATGAACATAAATTAATCTATGAGGGAGACCCGTACATATAAACGAGCCTAAAGGGGAAATCCAAGGAATGAGGGACATGCATCCCATTATTCTATTTCAATCAAGGAATATATATATCTTATTTAATGGGTGAAATCCTCCAACTTTTGAAAATATTTAATCGGGGCATAGAATCCATGCATAAATTATGCGCTGATGTGCCTAGAAAAAATGTGCTGGAAATAGAAATGGTGAACCTAATGTTAAACTATTATCATCTAATGTTAGAATTATAAGCATCTAGGGAATTAAAAGATTTTCATGTCACTGAATCTAGATACAGAACTAATTAAAACCAATAATATAATTGGTCTACCATGAAATTTGTTAATATATGTGGACAATTAGCATTGGAAATCCCCAGTCTATAAATTGGTCAACATGGATATTTTCCATGACATAGACAGATTGGATGATATTGCAGGTATTGGTAATATCGTTCCATGTTATTATACTAATGGATGAATAAAAATTCCATATAGAAGTCAATCCATAGTATGTAAGCAACCTTGTGGTCACTTGTACATTGGAAAAATAATCTTTGATATGGAAATCCCACACAACTATAATTCCGATTTTACTACCACCTCTCCTTCATATTTCTAGAAACCATTTCATGTCTCATGCACTAATATCATCCAATTGATGGTTATTCACACCTAAGTTAACAAATATGAGTATTATAGTTCATTTACCATAAGGTATATGGCCCACTAGGATCTAGAAGCATTAACATCTCTTAGACATCACCTCCTATGAGGACCACATAGGGGAAACCTTCAACTCATTCCAATGATGAACTAATTTAAGAGTATCTCAATGGAGAGCTATGGTTAATTTCTCTATAATTCCAAGAAAATGTGTGATTTTAATATCATTACTTCAGTTAATACGATGCATTAACCACCTAAAAGGGCTCTCAGAAGACATTTAAAATTCCAAAATTGACCAGTCCCATAGGTTGAAGAGAAACTGGACTTCACCCCCTTCGACAAACCCTGGTCCAATGCATTTGGTGTATACATCAAGGTACTACCAGGGATAATTCCACATAACGTGAAAATTCTATGTCTCCTATGTCCCCAACCTTGACTAGAGTATCATACTAGATTCCAATGATAGTAAAACTAGGATCCTTTTTCATTTATTAGGATTGAGAATCCAATGACCCCATAGGAAGGCCGGGTTGACGGTATCAAACATCGGCACCACCGACTGTCATTATGAGATAGTCTGTGATAAGGATAATTAGAGAGGAGGACATCAGTATACCACCATCGGTCATTATTAATGCCTTATTTATTCCACAAAATAACATAGTGGAGGTCCGCTCAACTCCATAAATTTATAGTATGAGGGTCCACACCAAGATCCTACCAACCAAGGTAGGGTTCCACCCCTTACTCTAACCAATCAACACATAGGTCATTAATATGACTCTATAAACCAAATAAGAATACCGATTCACATTCCCACAAACAAAAATGGAGTTATTTCAGGTGAATAAGTCTTAACACTCCCTGAATAACCATCCTGAGTTAGGAGGGAGAATATGCACCATCAAATTCTAAAACTTGAGAAGCCCCATTTCATCGTGGACCATATTAAGATATCTTGTTTTGAGGTAAATAATCAATTAATGATGGGTCCTTCACCTAAAATAAAATTTTCTTGGGGGAGGATCCAGAAAATTTAGATTCAAAATTATGGATTTAGATGTCCATAAAAACCTAGATAATGTTTTAGGAATATAATGGTGGATGATATTATGGCCCCATTCTAGGGGCTCGCTATGCAGTCATCTTCATCGCCATTAGATTCCACTATCTCTTCCTCAACATAATAATTTGGAGATATGTTAGGATCATAGTTTGGACCATTATATGGACATAACTCTACTAATACACAGATGTATGTTACCACCTTATCACACAAAGTAATGGTGAGAACCCCATCCTATAGAGATGTGATGATAATGTTGACCCCACCCCCATGAGACATTCCATCATGAAATGAAAATATAACATTCATAGTGGATCCTCTCATGGTGTACCATGAATAGAACAATTCTATGTTTGGTACATAACCTATATCAACATCCATCAATATGGGTCTGTGTTGAGGACGAAAAATAACATTCCTCTAAAAAGGTGGTCATTTGGTAGGTCATGACCACATATCAGATATCAATGGTGTTTTGGCCACCTTATTCATCAAAAATTGACATCCTAGAGTCCCTTATAGTGGAATAGTTCATATGTCAACATGAGATAATCTATGAGAAGTTCCACCATCTCCGTGATGTATAGTTGACTTTTCCTAGGTGTCAATATCACCATGATTTCATCAACCAATTGTGTAGAAAGATTGAGACCACAACACTCTCAGTAGAACCAAACAATATTTTATATGGATTATGCTAGACCCTTCAACAATACTTCATCATGATCCTTAAAGTACTCTATCATGTTATAGTATAAGCATCTCCTCATTTGTAAATCATATGATGGGTGTAGTATGCTACTCTCAATTTCATCTATATCTTGTGATAGTCTATCATATAGACCATTGATGAAACATCTCCTTTGGAATCCACAATGGTAAACACGTTTACCCAAAATTTTCCAGAGTATTAGAGGAATAGATCCTCAACTGTAGGGAATGATAAGGAAGATCTTCCTCAAGGGTAAATTCTATACTTGGATGACCCTATGGTATCAATTTTTACTGATCAGACGAGGATGGTTCATAGACTTATAATTCCATCTAATAATGCATTACATTCTACCAATCTGCAAAATTGATATGGGAAAGGGACACATATAACCCAATGATACATTGTTTGTTCCTCCAAAGGAATATATGGATCCCATGATAGTGTCCTTGTTGTAGTAAGTTAGTATATACAAAATTATTATAACCAAATTCATCATTGAGAGATGCCTTGATTATAGAAATACCATCAAAGACCAAATATATCATCTAATGGGTTATCTGATCCTACTTGTAAATGTACAACTTTTTGATCTTGGTGACCCAACATAGCCACTCAGAGAAGAGGTTCAAGGAAATGGATAGAAAATAAGGGAAGATTTTCCAACCACCCCAAGAAGTGTATTTATCCTCCTCGGGTACAAGTTTTCCTTCTCTCTAAGATGACAAGCATTCTCCCCAGATTGATGACCATATCAGAGCATTTTTTTCTAGATATTCTCACTAAGATAACATGTTATATATTATTACTATACTCATCAAGGACAAGGAGACCAAACATGTGTAAATATTTCCTGACTAAAATCCATAAACTGTGTGGGTGGAAAATATCCAAGAACCCCCAAATTTTAGAAATCCTGGTTTTCCCCTATTAAATGGGATGGGTTACAAAATAAGAAAACCATGACCACATTATTTCACGTTGTAGACCTATGTTTGGGACCCTATAACAGCAATATTCCACCAAAGATCCATTGATTAATCTGGACACTAGAAGGATATAAAATTTTATGGTATAACTAGCTACCCATAAGGTCCATAGCTAATTGGGAAGAACTATATAGATAGTCCCATAATAAATTTAGCTTCTAATTGTTCAAGAAATGTATTTATCACCTCTTCAAGTACATGTAGAGGGATGGTGTGTGATTTGTATATTTTTTTCTAGTGGGAAGGCCCCATGTAATTTCTCGACATGTCATTTTATTAAGAGAACATGCTTATAATGTTCATGGGAAACATTATGTTTGAATTGGTCCCTTATCTCATCAACCAAAACTAATCAATTGGATTTTGGGATTTCTCTATAATGATTCATTGTCTGAAGTAATCCTTGTGGTATGCTATAAGAAGTCATGCCTATTTTCTCTTTTTATAGAAAATAAAATGCATGAAAAATTATAGACTATCATATCAAGGATTTAGGAGGTTCCTGAGTTGGCACACCTATTAGTCACCTTTGAAGAAGATCCTCTCTGATAAAATCACTACCAAACACAGACACTCCCAATACATACCCTTTAGGCACCACCTCACTAGGTGCATCAACCCTATGTATAAAATTTGCCTCAATCCCCTCATCATGACATTGATCTGAGTGTTCCATTCCAAGACATAATATCTATATCCTACTATTTAAAATATTCATAGGTCATTGGATATAGTATATTCCCTCATAGAGAATTGAATTATAAAATTTCTAGAGCTTAGGAGGCCCCATGATGTTGTTCTCAATTGTCATACCATAAATTGTATGTTCCTCAAGATCCTTTGAGACACCATCAATGATTGATTCACTTTCCAAGATTGGATACAAGTCCAAGTGAATCATGTCCTTTTAATGTAGGGTGACATTAATTCATATGTGAAACATGTGATCTCCAATCTCAATAGTGAATGTGATGGATTTAGTGTGTGAATGAAGGCCCCAATCTAAGAGTTGAAAAAATTTGATGACTGGTTGGATTTCAATGATTTTCCCATGATAATTGTGTCGTCTGTTATCATTTGAGAAGGCCGTAATTTCCTATGGTTTCTAATCCTCCATTATCTACCTTCTCAACATCTACATAACATCCTTACAAAAATTGGATAAACGTGAAACAATGGCATATGGGAAACCATAATCCCCCACCATTTCTGAATCCATATCTCACACTCAGAGAAATCGCAATTCCTTGTTTGGGATATGTACCTAGGGTCCACCCAACACTAGATTTCCTTATTGTTGATTATTATAATTATTCCTCCATCAACTCTTCTGAGCTATTGGACCATTTGACAACACACTAAAAAGGGATAAATTCAATGTAAACTCCTCGGGTACCTCTAGCCAATGCAGTCAAGGAAATGAAATAGGTCATGGGATCCACCGGGATACTCAAGCTAGTGTCTCAAATGAGGTCTTTCATGCTACATATAATATGAATTATGTTTTTCATAGATCTCAATAGACATTTTCTACTCAGTATTCTTTGTTAGGTATGAGTCCATTGCAGACATTTTTATTTGACCAATAAACATAGCCATAATCACACTTTGATAATCTATGTCATAAAGAGGTATGACCTCAACCAAAAATATTCATCCAACAACTATTCAGAGTAGGATATTTAGTCAGTCATAGAATTAATTATGTACATTTTTTTACCCACCATAACTCTTCCAACAACATCCACTATCTCCCCTACCATGGAGCAATACACTATATAAAAAAAATTCCATTATCAATGAAGTAAAATATGTTGAAGCACCTTTTGGGAATACTTGTGTGGCTTCTGATCCAAGATGATATAATATTATGAAAGGAATTGTATGTGTCCCTTTACAATGATTTAAAAATGAATCTATAAATAAAAGATTATGTTTCTACCATAGTGGAATACTATAAAGAGGAATCCAATAAATATGTATTTCATTATATAATCTTCTTTTCTGAGGAAGATGATGTTAATATCATATTGGGGAACAAGTGGAAACTTTACATTATAAGGAATATAACTACTCTTAATTTTCATTATATTGATTTATAATATAATAAATATAATTTATGATATTATAAGTTAAGACATGAACATATTTTTAGGCCCTATGTTTATAGAATTATTTTTTCAAATTAATTAACTTCATTTAATATTCCTAGTTCATTTTTTTCCAAAAAAAGTGGAATTAATTATCTACTGAAACATGGATACTAAATTTGAGGCTCCCATCGAGTTTGGTTCATGGTTTTTACCATCGGTGCGACATAATCTTTGTCGGTGTCATGAGTTTCCATAATGTTTCATCACAGGAAAATAAAAAAAATAAAAAAATTATTTATTTATTTTATTTAACATGACATAACTACCAAATATATTCCTTACTAAAATATTTTATAGATTATTTTCAAGGCTATCCATATATCCTTGAAAATTTAGAGGTGGAATTGGAGACGATTGGATGATATAGTGATTGATGGGAGACCAAATCATAGATCATCAATTGGGGTGGAAGAAAACTCATTGATCTCACCAAGGACAAGAATATATAATTATTTGTCAATATTGATTGATCAACATTATGTTAGAATTTTAATTTTATTGTATTATATCACCATTTTATTTATCCTATTAAATTTTTTAATCAATTGACTAATGGATTGATTATCATGTTCATCATATAATATGTGTTGGATAAATTCTAGGATATTTCAGAGAATATTTATTTTTTGTTTATATTTTTTATTTTTATTCTAATGGTAATGAATCAATAATAACCCAAATATGGATGAGTGTAATTCATAATTTGAATGTTTTCTGTGATTTCTCTGAAAATTCTTCACACACTCATCACTTGTGTTTTCGTATGAATTTTTATTCACCCAAAATACTAATAAATAAATCATTTTTACCCATGTCATGGTGCAATAGTTTGATATTGATGATCAAGGATTAATATGAAATGGGTATCATGATATAATGGTAATATTAGTGGATCAATTAGGGTTTTGGTTAAAAGATTGTAGATTCAGTATATGGTGGGAATTATGAATATGGTTGAGTATTCATCAAGGTTCACCAACCTCTATCAATACTTAATGGATATAGTGTGTGATTAGTTCATTCAGGATCTGACCATTGGGTGATGAATATGAAGATACATAAAATATAATGATATAAATATATTAATTCTTTAGTGTTATGTGTTTATAGAGTATTATTTGTTGTTTTAATGTTTCTTGGATCAGCTGACATAGACAGATGTGGCATGAAGTTGGCCCATAGAAGTAGACACTTCAGCTATCGAGAGAATACAATAGACTAAGGGACTTGGACAAGAAATTCATTTCAGGAGGTGATCCAATGAAAACAAATTTTTGGTTAGGGATCATATGATGGATCCAGTCATTCTAGGTATAGGATATGATACTCGTGTAAGGGTAGGGGACACCTCCTGTGGGATTGTATAAGCCATCGTGGGGATAATCGAGAGATAGTGGATGGACCACCAAGGTATAGGTATTAGAAGGATATGAAAAGTATCTTAGAAATATGATGTTGTAAAAGAGATGGGAGAGTATCTAGGGTTGGATGACATTATGAATCATTTCCATTACCACACCCTAGTGGTCTTCTCCCTGCTCAAAATGTTGGGGGATAGGGGAGAAGGAACCTATAGAATGTTGAAGCATATAAACCAAGGACTCCATGAATGATAATTGGTCTGATAGTTCGATTTTATACCTTAAATTTAATACTTATAGATATAGGTGAGAGTCATTATACTATTTCTACTTACATGGTTCAAGACATAGAGACTCTAGTTGCGCCCTTAGCTCGACCGTTACACTTGGACACCCATGTGAGTGTGGACTCAAGGATCACACACATCTATCCATAGTATAACCAGAATATTGGAGGAGATAATTACATTTTTATCTCTGGGTATCAATGATGATTCCATAAGACACCATCATATTTATGGATTGGTTATCTACAGTTTCATCAGAGAAAGACTATTTATGGAAACGATGTGTTGGGTCTACAGTTATGGGATGGTGTTTTCATTGTATTTAAAATGGAAAACCAAGAAGAGTATGATAAACTATTTCAGAGGATATTACATGCAATAAATCATTAGTTTTCTTGAATGACTTATGGCGTAGTGGATTACATTAATTTACAGTTTTCTGTAGTGATGGTGGTTTACATGGAAATGTGTTTGGAAGATGTTCCAGGATTACCTTCTTACTGATATATAGACATATAAATTTTTATTAACCATGGAAAACCCCGATATACATTATGTCATATCATATGGCTCCCCTAGAACATCACAGTATGTGGTTATAGTTAGTGGATTTATAGTGGAATGGTTTTCTGATTCCCAGTTCATCACCCTGTGAGGCCCCAATGTTGTTATCCAACGTAGAGGATGAGATCTTGAGGTTATTTGTGGGTTAATGTATCCTAAACTAGTTAAATGCAATGAAATTTTATGCACTACCATGGATCTATGACCTCTTTGACCAGTTGAGAGGGGAACAATGGTTCTCAAAGATGAAAATAGACCAGGCTATCAACAGTCTCAAGTAACGGATATGGATATATAGAATATGACTTCCAGATGTAACTATGGTCACTATGAGTACATTGTGACACACCATTGAATGAAAAACTCGGTAGTAGTGTTCATTGGACTCATAAACCAGATCATCCAACCTTGAATATTTCATGGTATCCTTCATTGAAAATATCCTAGTGTACTCGCCATCTATGGATGACCAAGTTTGAAAGTTAAGGATGGATTTAGACGTACATCGAGAGTAGCATAATTATAATAAGATCTCAATTTGGACATTATATATTAAAAAGTAAGACTTTCTAGGATCTTTTATGTCAATATATAGTGTGGTAGTGGACCTAAAAATGGTTGAGGTAGTGTTACTTTGAAATACCACCAAGAGAAAGTGAGAGGTGTAGATAATCCTTGGGTTGGGATGATATTATTGGATTTTCATACCTAATTTTTTGAGGATATCAACTCCCTTGAAAGCTTTGAAAAAAAAGAGGAAGCATTTCATGAGGAAAGAGAGGTGATAGAAGGCCTTCTATGAGTTTAGGTAGAGATTTAAAAATTATCCCTTTTTGAAAGTGGAAGAGGAGGGTGTCATGTACATAGTGTTCTATAATGAATCATGAACTAATCATGTTAGTGTTTTGATATAGCAGAAGGTGGAGGTTTCCTATGGTTAATGACTTTATAGACCACATGAGAAGAACTATGTGACCCATGATCTTATGTTATCAGTGGTAGTATTCGCACTGAAGATGCGGTCACTCTACATAATGAGTGAGAGATTCATTATCTATTATAAACACAAGATTCTCACATATTTATTCCCACGAAGGATATTAAGTTGATACATATCAAAATTTTAAGGTTCCCCCATGATTATGAATTCGAGATTTCCAATACATCTAGGAAGGAGAATGTGGTAGTATTTTCTCTCAGCATTTGACCATGTTCACTCTTGTTGATCAAGGCATCAGAGTAGCTGGCATATTTTCAGTTATCCATGGTGGATGGAGATAGAGTAGCACACCACTTTTAGATAGTTTTTTAGCATCCACATTTATGGGGGGTTTGAGAGGAACTACTTGGGGATACCGACTATGAGACCTTGCATACTCATATATACATTGGGAATACCCTTGATAGATTTAATAATGTAGTCAACCATGTTGTTACTTTTCAAGGAAACATGATGGTACTATGACATTGTGGGAGGAGGTTGTAATAGAGCTTCATAAATATCACATCATGGTACATATAAGTGTTATGATGATGTAACAGGACCTCATATGTTAGTTTTTTTGTCCTTGGACGTATAATGGAGTTCCAGAGTTTGTATCTCAATGTCATACTTTTAAGAAAGAGAAGGTTGTGAACTATGTTCTAGAAGGTTTATCTCAACCACTTGATATTACAGAGTGGGTGTGGGATTGTATATCTATATACTTCATGATAGGGTTACCATGTATTTCATGGGGATATGATACCTTCATGGTGATTTTATACTGACTCACAAATTGATCCCACTTATTATCTATCCAAGAGAAACGTACAATATATATCATGGGAGGCCTATATGTGAAAGGGATAGTTTTACTGTATATATATCCCTTGAAATTATTTTCTAACTATGATCCTCACATAACATGTTAGTAATATGAGGTATTGTAGTATGATTTTGGGACTCAGTATCATTAGAGAACAACGTTTTACCCTCTAAATGATGGCTAGACTGGTCAGACCTTTTACATCATAGAGGAAATGCAGTTGGATTTCTTGTTAGACCTTGGAATTAGATGGGAGATCACCTAAAAATGGTGTTTTTTCATAAAAAACAAACTACTATTTCTCTATTAGTTCATAACTTTTAGGCATGAATATGAGAATCTATAGGTCTCAACTAATATAGGTCCATCCAAGGGAGGAAACACTTATGGGCCCATATTTGGCAGGAGACACTAGAGGTAATATGAGTTTTATTTGGGATAATATGAGATTAACACATAGCCATTATAAGACTTATGTCGATAGATGATGGGTCCCATTGATGTTTGCAGAGGGAGACCATGCTTTACAGAGGGTCTCTACATAACAAGTATTTTAGAGGATTGGTGGGGGAGACAAGTTCCCTATGAGATTAAATGTACATTTATAGGAATTAAGTGAATTTGTTGATATGGGATGCTAATTATCTCTAATCTTGTTGTCCGAAAAGGTACATGGTATCATCCACTTATCATATCTGAAGAGGTATGTGCATGATATGTTACATTTTACAGACTAGGGTGATCTAGACATCGAGAATGGATATATATTTTCTAATAACCTTTTATAGATCATGGATCGACTGAAGATGATTATTTGTGGTTGATAAATTCCCATAGTGCATTTCTAGTTGTAGCAAGAGAATCATCAAGAGAGAACCTAGGATTAAGAGAATTATATTCAAGATCAGTACCCATAACTCATTATTTTAGAATTTTGTTTTGTATTTTTGGGACATAAATCCCAAAGGTGGGGGAGAATGTATGGACTCTGAGTTTTCCATGTATTACATTGGAATACTATATGGAATATATATGGATTTGGGTGCTCATATGACATGAGATTCAAAGGCCCAATGTTCCCAGAATTAATTATTCAAACATTTTAATTATTTTTTAAGATAAATGATTCAATGTAAAAAGGAAAAGATTCAATAAATTAATAAATTAATGATTAAATTTTTCTAAAGGTAGGAAATGTAAAAATATCCTTTTAGAAAAGGGGAAACAATTCATCAGGTGTGGTGTTGGAGAATATTCAATCATCACAACCAACCACCTTAATTTCAAGTCCATCAGAAATTGAATTAAATTCAATATAAGAATGATTCATAAAGGAATTTTTAGAGGAGATGTTGTCTATGTATTTGATCCATTTAGCAGTCACTCTTTCTGAAAGATGAATATTACCCATTATAACATCATGAACAATTATTGAATAGTATAACACAATCCAAAAGTTATTCTACCCCTGTTGACATTCCAAGTCCAATATTTTGATCATACCATGCATTTCCACATCAAAAGCATCAGTAGTCCCACAGGGGCCAAAATAAAATCAAAGGACATAACTAGTATAGTCTCGTAAAATTTTAACATAACTCATAGGCCTTATATTTCATTTAGAGAATCCATTATAATTTTACCTGATCCATCTTATACATGGTGAGTAACAAATGACTTCAAAATTTCTTTATGAAGTAAAAACATTACTTGTAATTTTTTGACACCTCAGAACTGATATATCATAGATAGAATTGTTGCAATGACCCTACGGAACATTTATTCAATTTTAGACATCCACTTTGATTTTAATGATGAAATAATCAATTATAAAATTCACCTTCTAATGAGTTATTTTATTCTTTCCATGTTGTATGACATGGATTATCTCTACATAGACACACTTTAAGAGGTTTAGTCTAACAGGACAATAGCCAAAGTAACTCCTTGAGGTAATCCATAATCGAGTCTACATTCAGCAATATTGTCTAAATTTTTTCAAAAATTGTATTCCAAAGGGTCATAGAAGTGGGAAAAAATGTAAGATGAGGTCCATGTCATCTCCATGTTGATTGTATAAAAAAATATAAAGCAGAGTGATATAACCTTATATTAAAGACCAGAATCAATATAAGTTTGGATAAGGTTAACCCCTATTAAGGCATGAAACTAGATGGGGGAATACATTATTATTGAGTGACCAGATCCAATTTTATGAGCTATAAATTTCATTTATTTACCATAGTTATATAGTGACAATTCTGTCATTAGTCAGACCACAAATCAAAAGATACCCCCAATCAATGAAAAAATAATTTCTTAAAATTTATCTAATATGAGTAGGGATTTGGTGAAGGACGGACTTATGATTACTAATGGTACAACTAGGGTTCATCATAGGAATAGAGGAAAAAATTATGTTTAATATAGGCATACTTTTCATATTTTTAAACTAAAAACTAATAGAAGAGTATTGGTAATCCAACAAGTGATATTAGATAATTATTGTGTTAAAATAATTCATGAGGGAGTGACATTGGAGCCAACATAGCTTGAGTTCCTCGATATATGTCTTCTAGGGAATCAACATCCTGTAAATTCTAGAGAAATTAATTTGTTATTTTCAATCCACTATATTAATTGGTATTTAATCGAGTGGTTGTAGATGATTTTTTAATGGAAAGGCCTATGAGGGAATGAGGATAGAAAATTGCTTCCATGTATCCCTGTTGATCCTTCTCTCAAGAGTGTTTCCAGTCCAAATAATATAATTAATTGAGGTGTTAATTATTTTTAGTAAGTATGAATCCCATTTGTGAACCAAAAATAGGTAAAAATATTAAATAATGATGTGTTTCATAAGAAGTTTTTTTATATCCATAAATTGCGACATTAAATTCCATGAGATAATATTTCATTCAGTTTATATTATAATGTGATTGAGGTATCCATATTGGTGTATTACCCAAGACATCATAAATGTTATGTAGATAATAGAGAAAGTTCCTTCCCTGATTCCATCTCACAATTGATATATAGTTTCCTAGAATTAGCAATTATTTTCCCAAAGTAAATAAAGGAATAACTGCAATTAATCTCCTAGACCAAAAAAATTTTATAATAAATTTGGGACTATTTAATGTTCAAGATATTTATTTCGTCTCCCTTGCTGTCTAGAATGATGTAATTCAAATAGAATAAATGTTAAGGAGTAAATAGTCCTCTAGAATATTTTAGTGTTTTAAATTCACTCCTATCAACCATTTTTTGAAGAATCCCGATGATAAAGTTATTTATAATAGAAAAGATAATGGATGATAGGTGTAACTTTGAATAACACCTCTTGATCGTGTGAAATATCCTTCATGGTGACATTAATAGAAATTGTTATATGTGTTAAGCTAAAAAGAGTTTTCATCCAATGAATGAATCTCGAATCAAGTCATATTAACAAAGACCCTATCAATGAAACTCCAGTCTACAGTGTCCAAATATTTAATAACATCATGGTTTAATTTAATATTACATCCCATAGTAGTTTTCCTTTTTTAGGATGACAAATTATGAGGAAATGGTAAGGAATTATTCCATGGTTCACCATTTAATAAATATATAACGATTAAAGGAGATGATAATGGTTGAGACTTTGGAAATCATATTTTCCTGATTTTTTACTCATTATTTTATCATTGGTGATAACAAGGGAAATAGGCATGTATTAAAAAATGTTACAATCATTTTCCACCTTTTTTATGAGAATAATTAATTAAGAATTAGTTCAATTCATCAATGAACCACCCGTGGAAAATTGATTAGTCAGATTTCAGATATCATGTGGAATACTATACTAATATGCTTGAATGGAATGATTAGTGTATATATCCAACCTAAAAAACCTTATTACATTTAGTCCAATGAATAATTTGTTTATTTGAAACAACAAGGTAACTGAGGTGGGATTTTTATTATCATCATCACACACAAATATGGAAATGAATTCATCTATCAACCTCATTTTAGTGGTATATCCATTGAAATGAATCGTGTAGTAAGAGAGAACATGGTAGATATGTTCATCCAATCTTTGAAAATATGTTCATCATTTTTCAGAAGAAAATGTGTAATATTCACCCTTCTAATAGTCTGAAAATATTTGAAGAATTTAGTGTTCTTTCACTATCACTAAGACATTTTAAAAAAAAAGTTATTTTGAATAATATCTTTCAGAATAAAAAGATCACTTATCTTCAAAGATTTCCAAGTTTGCATCTCAGTTCCATCATAGAATTTATTCATGTTAATGTATTATAAATGAACAATGAGGGAATATTCAAGAGATTGAATCTCCATATTATGGGAACTAAAAGAAATTATTCTCCCGTCATTCCTTATCATCTAGAGAAATTTCAAATTGAACATGGATGCTATATTATTATATTTATGCTCATCATATGGCCATGTGTCATGGAAAATATAATACATTCCACATGTAGAATCTAGGAATCATTAAACCTGAAGGGATGTGTGGGTTTGATATCATTATATAATAGACTCATAATGATTGGATGGTGGTTAGTGTTTTTTATATCCATGGAGAAACCATAAATGGGTCACCATGTAGTCAAGGATTACTCATTATAAAACTTTAATTCAATTTTATTGGATTCCATTCTAATCATATTTTTCTGGTACCCTGTAAATTTAGAACCCACCAAATTTATGTCAGTCATCTTGCTACATTCCATATTTGATCAAAAATCCCTGGTTGATATAGAGTTGGTAACAAGAATGAGTTTCTCATCAGGATGAATGATAGAGTTAAAATTCCATCACATAATCCATGTATTATTAATGATACTCAATAAGGAATTAATTTCCACCCATATAGTCATTCTATCATTATAGGTATTAAATGAATAAACCATAGATCAAAAATGAAGGTCTCATTCCGAAAACAAAACATCAAGATATACTTATTTTAGAATTAGTAAAATCATATAGACTTTGAATCCTAGCATGAACCTTGATTTTTAGCTTTTTAATGTTTTAAATAGGCTGATTATTCCAAGTTGTTTGTAGCCTCTTATTTTAGGAGAGGTGATTTTGGAAGAGAACCCACCTTTTGGTTGAAAAGAGAAATGAGCTTATGTTTTAGATTTTAAATGATAATCTATTGGGAATTATTACTATTAGGATTTGTGAATCCCTAATAGTTATAAAATATTATCATCATTTTTGTTTGGTCATGGGGGTGATTTCCCTCCTCATTTTCACCCAACCTACTTATTCTTCCTGACATCTGGTATGTGTAGTCCAAAAATATTAAATATATTAATTATCAAACAATCCTATTTTTCATGAAAATGTGGAAGAAATCATAATCATAGGTTCACAAACTAAATACAAGACTTCCGTTCTATTTACTTCATCGGTTATGGCCTAGACGTTACATAACCATTATCAATGATATGAGTTTCCATTATGTTATGTCACTAAAAAATTTATATAATAAATAAATTTAAATATGTATATACTTTATCATGACATATTGGCCTTATATTTTCCTATATGAAATCTATATTGGATATTTTTTATATTTATTCATAGAACCTTGAAAATAGGTATTATCCATTATTGAGAATTGCGTGAGATCTTCATAGATGATGGACAAGATCATTGATCATCAATCAATGTGAAATAGGAATCAAGGATTTCTCCAAGAACAATTAAAAAAATTTATTCACAGTAAATTGATCCCAATAATAGTAAGATGTTGTTTTATTTGGATTCATTATACATTTTTTATGAATAATCTGAATCAATAAACTAATAGATTGATTCACTGGTTGATCGTATTGTGGAGGTATGAATATTTTTTGGGTAATTTGAAGAATTTTTTTTTGTTTTGATATTAATTTTTCATTATAATTAAAATTGATCATGGAAAACCTTAATACAAATATATTTCTTTCTAATTTTTTATTTAATCTTATATTTCTCCCATCATTATTTTCAAGTTGTTCACTGCTGCTACATTTTATCTGTGGATCAAACAACTTCCTATGAAATCAATAATTATGAAAATCTTTATGGAATCAATGGATTGATATGGCTGATTCAGGATTATAATGAATTGGGTATCATGAAATGATACTAATAATAGTGGATCAGTTCATTTTTTTGGTCCCTGGTTGCAGTTTCGGTTTATTTTAGTCGAAAACTAGATGAAAGAGCTTTCTCGAACATTTTTTATGGTGAAAAATAAAATCTTCAATGGTTCTTAGGCCCTTTTGGATCCTGATCACATTTCTTAATGACATAGACATCAGTAGTGAAAGATCTTTATTAAATGTGAGTCATTAATGGGATCTATCTAATTTCTTGTTACATGACATGTATTCAGCTTTTACACACATTATGCTACCCCCTAGTGCAGTGCAAGGGTTTCTAAAAAATATAAATACCACACAACATGTGACATCTATCACATGGTGTATGACCCTTTCCAGGAAACGCGACATGTACATCAGAGGTTACCTCAACATGCCTATGACTTCATGTTATTGTAAATGACATATACATATACTCATACATGACTACCGATACACGTGCATGGACATCTAGACATGAACATTCCCTAGAGTACATAGGCTCTAACATGCCGTGTACTCTGGCATAGAAATGGACATGGTCATGTGCCATGATACACAAGTAGGACTCGATGTTGAATGAAAAATATTTGTACTCCTTAGAGGAACTCTTAAAACCCCTTTCCTCTTTTTCATGGACATGTTTCTTTAGGGTATTTTCCCATGATCCATTCCCTATGGATTTAGTATATAATTGTGTCTTCTACATACAATGGTGTATCTATTCATAAAAACATTAGTCTTGGATAGAGTTTTTAGAATCCATCTAGGATGCCTGGTGTGATATATTCTATTATCATCTCTAGTCATGGTAGAGATATTGGTATCATCATTACCAACACTACATGAGCATTGATCCTCTAATAGGTGGGTTATTTCATATTAAGTTGTTGATATACCCCATGGCCTTTGGTGTGATCAACATATTAGAATCGTTCTAATCAAGATTTTAGCATTTATTTATTATATAGAGACATTATGAGAATGATATCTCTAAGGAACAACATCAGTAATATTTTTGACTCATAGAGTGTGTTCTCTAAGAAGAGTTCGATTTGAAACCCTCAAACACAAATCTTAAGGTGGAATTATGGTTTCAAAATTAACATTAGATTTTTTCTCTATGTTTAGTATATCTGTATATTTTATTGTGTGGGTTATGACATATACCTTTATTAAGATGATTGTTATTCTTGAGGCTATATGCCTAGTGACTTTAGGGTGTCCTATTGGCTATTGTTATAATCACACATTCATTGGATTTTCTTTCCCATGTTGTCTCTAATGCAGATGATAAAACTTTTGAGGGAGTCATAGAGGGACAAAGACTATACCGAACTTATTGAGCATGAAAGACAGATTTTTTTTTTCATTTGGTCACCTTAAAAGAAGTCCTCACCCACTCTATTGGTTATACATGTTTTTAATTTCTTTCTAGTGAGATTGTAGTGGGAAATATTTTTTTTAGTACTTGTTGTTATACTATGAAGGTGGGATTTTTGATGTATGCATGCATGGTTATCAGTTTGTTTTATGTTGTATAACAATATATTCAAATAGATGTTTGGGTTTGTATACAAGTAAACTAGGATAAGGCCTCTCATGTCTCTCATTTTTCCTACTCAGTACTAGTCACTATCCACAATCCTATTCGAGGCATTGTTGGGGTAGTCGTAGAAGAATCCCTATTGGGACAAGTTAGGAAAAACCATTTCAAGAGTTTGGATATATTTTATTTTCTTTCTAGATAGTACCTTTGGGATCAACCTCATATCAACATAAATCCTCCACACAATACGCCGGATAGAGGCAGGTCTGACTCCCTCCAACATGAAAATTGAGGGTTTTGACAAGAGAAAGAATAATCCAGAAGGAACGGTTTGGATGAAGAGATAGTTCTGTGGCTTGATATCATGAAATGAATTCATGTTCAAGTCATATGATATAATATAAAATATTCAATTGAGTAAGAAATGGCTTAATGTCAATGTAGTGGTTCCATATTCATATCAGTAGTGCCTCAAATACTCACTCAACGGTCGAGTAGTGGTACTCTAATTATATATATATCTATTTGACTCAAGTGGAGTACATGGATGTCTTTACTTGACCCCTAACCCCTGGAATTATCGACTATATTGAAAAGTAGGGATATCCCTACAAGAGTTCACTCACCATCATTGCTCTGAAATCATGAATGGACCTCACAGTCGAACGCTGAAACGAATTGACTCAACATATTCTATAATTTCTATTTCATCAGAGTAGGAACCCAGAATCATGGATTTACTATCCTTCCAATGAATAAAACAATGTTTACCTTGAGCTAACAAGATTTTAAGAGCTGACTCCTACAATTGAATCTCCCACCCTAAGACAAATAAGAGGATTTAGAAGATGCTTCTACTAAATTTTGTGAGGGATTATCCACAATTGTTAATAATATATCTCTAATTATCCACAGTACATAAGACAATGTGAGGCCAAAAGTATAAAATGTTTCCATTTTTATGAAGAGAATTAGTAGTTTTGGACTTCATGAAATAACATCACTGCATTTTCTCTAGGTGTTTTGATGAGATACTAGTATTATACCATCATGTCCTTATTCACTACCTTGTCCTTCTGGAATATCATTACGGGCTCAAGAAGACCACTTAAATGATCCATCCCTATCACAATGCTATGGTTGATACAATGTTGACAAGATTATCAAAGAAAACAATTCCATGGAGGTCTAGTATCCCAACTGGCTAGCCAACATTGTCCCAAACATGAGAATGAATGGGAAGATCAGAGTTTGAATCGACTTCTTGGAACTAAACCATCACTTTTGGAAGAATTATTTTCCGCTTCCAATAATAGATCTTTTAATTAATGGAATAATAGGGTTCCATTCCTTCTCCGTCATGTAAAGTTACTCTATGTACAATCAAATATAGATGATCCTCAAGGAAGTGTTTTCCAAAACCTTCACGGCTCCCCAAGGGCCTTCTACTGTTAGGTGATTCTATGTGACATGAAAATGTAGTATCAAAATATTTATGTTCTATTCACCATATATTTAATACAATTCATGGTATATTAGTGAAATATGGTGTGGTCAACTTGGTGTTCAAATCATTCTAGTATCAGAAAAATCTAAAGGATGTGGACAAAATTTTCATCTTCATCCTTTATCCTTAATTTAAAATGATCCAATTAAAATATGAATTCAGGCTTTCCTCACTGATATTTCGTTTCTTCATTTTTGGATATAGAGGTATTCAGATTGAACAAAAGACCAACAAGGTCGTCTACCATATTACTCCCCTGAGAATCCTTTGGTATTAATAAGGTATTCCAGGCCACTAATCCCATATATGCTGATTTATTATGAATCATGTCATAAAGTGCATTCCCATATCAATTATCATGGAGAAATGATATATTTTACAACGTGATACTTGATAAGGGAATTCACTTTATGACACGATTCATAACAAATCAGCATATATGGGCTTAGTGGCCTGGAGGACCTTATTAATCACAAAGGATTAATAATAAATCAGCATATTAGAAGATGAATTTTAATTTTTTTCTCCAACTTCAAGATCAATAGAAGGATAAAAAATTCCCTTCTCAATAAATTTTTCTAGTAAATCATCTTCACCACTCTTAAAAATGTCATCCTACCATACTTGTACCATTTTTCACAATTATTAATGATAAATAATGGAGAGTATGAAGATATCATCATTGATCTCATGTTTCCCTCGATATTTATATCCCAATTATTCATGTGAAGGAGGAATCCAATCCAGTCACTTAAAAGATAAATGGTGACTACACCTACAAAAATGAAAATCTAATTCTTATGTTGGAGTGTAAACTTCAGATTATGGACTAATTACCTTACCATCCAAAGGTGACTCGAATTAATTACCCCCAAAAAGGTCAAACTGACGCCTTGGAATGTTTTAGCTACATCTCTTACGTATCCTGACCATAATGACTTACTCATTCCCATGAAACCCCGAGGGGTCATTTCTCCTACCTCTTCATAGGATGAACACTAATATGTATACCAATAAACATCTTATCAAGAAACATCTAGATATTAACCTTATGATAATGGACCCGGTACCTTCCCATATGGTAGTGAATCAAATTCCCTGGTCCTAGAAATATGAATGTGATTCCATGGAATATTTGGCTACATCTCTTACAGATCCTAACCAAGATGACCTAGTCATTCCCATGAAACCACGATGGGTCATTTCAGCTACCACATCATAAGATGAAAACCAATAGGAAAACTGAAAAACATATGGAGATTCTACATCATGAACCTCCGACCACATTTACAAAAAATAAAACTATATAGGATCACTCCGTTTTCAAGTATCTATAGTATGGAATTATCCTTCCAAACTAATCCATGAATGAGTAGATATTTTAGTATATAGTTTAGTTCACCCTCAAGAGTGGACCTATACTTGAGAAGACTCTCTATATATTCTCATCTGTTGATTTTAATGACATGAGATAACATAGGTCATATAAGAAATCCTTTCCAAGTCCTATGCAGAACACAAGGAACAACTAAAGCTCTACAAAAATATTCATAGATTAGGAAACATCTTGGCCACTATGGTTCATGACAACATCTAGTTCACCAAGAGGTTTCATGCATGTCAGATCCATGTAAACTTTGTGCATCAAATTTCAGAGCTCCACTAAAACACCAAGTAATCTTATCCCTTTTCAATACTGTGACTCAACATCATAGGTTCATACCTACCAGGGACATATGGCTATAGAAGGTTCATCATGGATGCAATAGTCTTATTCCCCTTGTGGGGTGAATTGATCCCCCCTAAAGAATTTTATTATTTCCTTGTGATCAATTTCATAAGATCCAATAATATATATCAATTTGGAATTACTCATTATATTCTCACATAAAATAGAACCAAATTTTGGACTTTTGAGCTGATAAACTATATGCTATATACTAGATCTGGTCCACCCATATATCTAACTTCCATGAATTGGAGAATAGATTGATTGAGGTGCTTAAAAGTAACTCTATAATATCTGTAGAAAATGGTGGGAAATAATAAGAAATCTTGTTCATAAAACGTACCCAATTTCCTCTATTCCTACCAAGTGAGAACTCATAATTCCACCCAGGTTACACCATACTCCCAACTATAAGAAACAGATGTAGTATTTCCCATCGAGGGTCCTCTTCCATTATTCCAAAAATCAATTTATGAAAATTGGATTCAAATAGAGTAGTACAATTTTGTTTCGTTATGTTGGAATACATCAATGTGAATAGGGTCCATGCCATTAAAATTCTAAAGAGGAAATATAATGGTGTAACAATATCGTAAAACAAGATGGTACACCTCCTCTCCTTTCTCTATGATAGCATGGTATTATATCAAAGAACACTGATGTTACACAGTAAAAAGAGGACAATGTTAGAGGCCAAATGGGAAGAAACTCACATTATCCATAAGTTTTACTCCGTTAGATTATAATTTTTTATTAGCATAGATACAGAGCATTTGGGACCTCCCACCCACTCCATGTTTCCCATATATTACATCATGTGATGTGTCACCCCATGGTCCTGTTAGCATGTCCTTAAACGATTTTCAATGGGTCAATTATATATTAACATAAATAGTAATAATCCACAAGGTCTGTGAAGCATGACATTAAATTATTTGGATATAGTCTAGGAAGCATGACATTAAACTATTTCTTATGGGATTGTAATTTATGACCATAAAATATAGCATTCACATGTCTAGTATGTAAATAATTAATATATTTTCTAATGGTCCACATAGTATGACCTTAAACTATTGACAAGTGGTGAAAACATTATTTCCATTAACTATTTACATCACTTATAGTCTAAGCTGTATTAATTTAAACAAACATTAACAGTAGTTTGAGTTGTATGAATTTAAACTACAAAGAATGATTTCCTCATCAGAAGACATTAATCTATGATTTTACCCTATAAGAAACTATTATGCATCATATGATAAATATGAGATGATGAAAAAATTATTACCCATATTAAATTCAGATGCCTCATGAGATAAGTATGATATGGTAAAAAATCTCACCTCGCAAGAAATTAGAGTACCTCCTATTATATGAGATGAAAAAACAATTGTCCTCATCACAAAAAATTAAAATTTAGTCTTAGCATATGTCATAATACCAAGATTACCCATTAAAAGAGTGGTATGATTCAATTCCCCCATCAAAGTGGATTTCATAAACTTTGGAAAATGGTTTCCTACTATGCCGCATTCCATAAACATGTGTGTCCTGGTTCTAATACCATTGGGATATGTAGTGATGCCTAGACATCTTGTCTCTAGGACCAAACACAAATTTATCAACCCATTGGACCCTTATAACAATTTAAGGACCAATAATGATGACCTTTAACTATGTGAATTTTATTCGCAACTGTTTATGTTGTTTGGGGTCTCTATAGATCATTTCATGTTGGGTTATACCTCTTATGATTTGTACAGATTCCCTTGAGGAAAACCTCTTCCCAATCCAATATTCATGACTTTTAATTATTTTACAATTTCACCTCTAGGAAATAATATGTGCATTAAACAATGAACTATTATCTCAATGGAATTTTTGTGGTAGGTGGTCCAAGATTCCTTTTGTTCACATTAGTTTATACCTAATTCATGCTACCAAAATTCCATCATCATGATTGTTTACCTATTATAAGAATCAATACTTTTAACTATTTTCCAATAGTCCAAGAATAAGGGCTTTAATATATTTTCCATGATCTAGGACATGTGAATCTAAACTATGTGAAAATGGATTTAGGATTTATTCATGTCATGCAGTGCCTCTTTGGCTCCTTTAATGTTTGGTTCTGACACATTTTCACGTCACAAAAACCCTTGAATCCCCCATTGTTGTAGTCCATGCACTATGACCCAAAACAAGGAGGCCTTTTCCAATAATTATTACATTAATATTTGTGAATTTACCAATAATTCACATGGTTTTATTTATTCCATGTTTTTCCACAATTCAATTCCTCGAAGTATTTTTAAAAATATTTTTGGCTTTAGTCACATCATCATCGGATGCATAGTGATGTCCATATATTCTATCTTCGAGGCCAACCAAATATTCACCATATAATCTTCTATTTCCCATAAGGCTATCACCTAGAAACGTATCACAGGACTCATCTTCATGTGTACACCCCATTAATATTCCCTGACCCACTAGAAAGTTGCGATTAACCCATAAAACTATATGATGAATGAATGAACATGCAACATGACGCACAATCCCCACCAACATCCTCAGAGCATGATGTTAAACTATTGTCACAACCTGTATAGAACAAGAATTCCTTTTAATGTGTGAGGATTTACCATGTTTAATCTAGGGATGACCCATATGAAAAATATTGTATGAACAAACAACAACATCCTCAACACCCAAGGTAAAGATGTTTCCATATCCAACATGAAATCAGGATTCATCATATCATAATATGTGATTATTAAACATCCTCATTTAAATGGGTATCCCCTTACAACATTGGTGTACTACCATTATATATTCCAAAATTGATTGTGTTTTTATTTCCATCCTCATATGATACATATTGAATCTAGATATCTCATCATGGGCCTATCCTTATGACTGACTCACTTTGGGATATTTCCCCATCTAGTCGGGTCAAATTATTGAATACACATATAGTTATTTAGATTGTTCCATCATATGGAAAAATAACTCCAAGTAATCCTAGTATCCCCTTTTTTACATTCCACACTTCCACTTATGTGCTTCATAATTTCTCTAATTTGGGTAATAATCGTCCTCCAAAACTGAACATTCACCCTAATGGAATGGTCTTAGGAAACACTGGATCACTTGTCATCCATATCTCATGCCATGAAGGATAAATGGATAAAATAACGGCTCCCATTATTTTAACTCTTTCAATGTTCAATTCTACATTTTTTTGGCCCCATATTTAACAACTGCAGGTATAGATCATATGTTTCAATCTTGATCAACAATTACTCCTTGTATTTCATTTACTCTGATTTCACTAACCATGTATGGGCAGCCATAATATACCCCATGTGTTTTTTCTAAAACATTATCATGTAGTTGTTTTCTAACATTCATGTAATAAAAACTTCATACCACTCCTTGTTTCTCATATAAAGCATGAATCACATGAGACTATGATTGGGGAGGGTTATTTCTTCAAGGATGGTTGAAACGTGAGATAACCCTCATTCAAAACACTATGATATTAGTTTAGGTGCATGAGTCTAATCATCCATAATCTAAACTATGTAAATGTAATCCTAGGAACATCTTGTGTTATTTTAATCCTCCTTGTCCCTCATCTCACATTGGGATTGTAACTCTAGCACACAATACATGGACTTTTTGATATTTTGGTAAAATAATTTTTACCTTAAACTATGTGAATGTTAACTTGGTGATTTTTTATGTGACAATTGGTGGCCTCCTAGGCCCCGCATTTCACATCATGTAAATTTAATACAATTTTTTTCATGTTCTTTTAAGACTCACCCACTTCTAGTCCACACTTTTTGACGGCAACCTAAATGACATAATATAAGAATCATAACCATAAACAATTATAAAGTTGTATCATGAATGTTATTTGTGATTTTAGTTGGAAATTAGGCCCCTACAATCAAATAAGTTAATAATTCATTGAAACCCAACATCTTCCTTCAATATAAGCCCCCAAAGTGGTGGATTTATGACCTTAAACTATTTGAAATTGGCCTGACCTCTTTAATCATAACATCTGATAACATGGTAAAACAACAAATACCTTAAACTATTTTCATCCTATGGATTATGTAGTTTGTTCTATAGTCCTAAATATTCCATCCATTCATGTTGGGTTACTAGATATTCTTGTCAGGTCAAACACCTAAGGGTACCCCTTGCCTGTACTCTATGTCCTTAAAGTAAGAGCAAATTATCAAAAATATGTAACCATAAAGTAGGATATGGGGTCCACAATTCTTGAATTAAAATTGTGTGGGAGTACACCCCCCAAGAATTTTTTTACTATGGTGAATACTTTTTGTCCATTTCATGTATTGTTGTTACCCTTCCATGCAACACATGTCCTTTTTGTATTCTCATTTTACAGTCCAAACTCTATGACCATAAACCTAGTTTAATGGTCCAAATTTATCAACCAAAAAATATGTTAAAAATTCCTCCATGATATTTTTTATTTCATGTATCTTCCCATGACCCTCCATTCACATCTGGTTACCACTCCCCTATGCCACAAATATTTCCCATGAAACAAATAACCATTTGGTTCAATCATCATGTAAATACATTTTATGTGATTCTTTAGAGATTATTTTTCATAGTGAAAGGTCTTATGAAATACCTATGCCTCATGGGACCCTCTAGGGAGTACCCCTGTAATGCTACCACACTAGTCCTATGCCACTTCCATTTGGAATTTATCACTCATGTTGGTTCACACATCCTAATAAAATGACATTAAATAATGTGATCCAATATTAGAATCAAGTGAAATTGAAATGTGTGATACATAATCCAAATTATATGATGATAATATGCGTTTCCATCATCCTAATCATAGGTTATTAATCTTTTTGATATATTTTCCCCATCACACTATGTTAAACAATGTGATTCATCATCCTTTCCATATGATCGTAAACTGTTTGTCTATCATATTCATTACAAAATGTAAAATCAAATTGTGTCTTATGACCTTTAATTCACCTTGATTACCTAAAACATAGTTTGTATTCTTTAACCAACCCTCCACATTCAGTATGATTCTCCATGAGAAAAAAAATTACCACTGTTTAGACTAATATGCCTATATAATGTGCTCAAATTCACTGGTATTTATTTATTGGAGTTTTGGGCTCTATTTGACTATACCGTCACTTCATATATATGACTTGTGATTTCCTTAATTAGAATCCTTATCCTCTTCCATATGAAACTAGGTCCCCCATGGTTTACTAGTCTCATGCCACAATTGGCAATATACCATCCAAAGAATCATCCCCTTAAGACAATTTTCAAAATTCTGATAGGTCTGGTGTTTTCAACATGGTCAATGATCATCTCTCATTTGTATTCCTCCATCATATACCAAAAGATAATGGGTGTTGTATTTCATGAATAGTCAGTAGTTATCTACCATCACCATTCCAATCTAATTGTTTTCTATATTTTGGGCATCATGATTCACACTATTCACTCCACTTTTGTAGAGACCCGAAGCATGACATACATAGATATTACATTACTTTTGTGGAATAGTTAATACATAACAAAAACAGACACACAAGAACAATAATAGTTTAGTGTCTTTGGAAACTTGGAACTTAATCTTCTAATTGCGGTGAAAGATTTTCAACATCTCCTATAAAGATCTTCCACTTTTTGTTTCCTTACCTAAAACCTTTCATTTAATCCTAGAGGAAAATAAAACATAAAAAGGGTGAGCTCAAATGCTCAGTAAGGGTAAGCATGGATAAAATAAAACATACCATATACATTTGAACATAAAAACATGAACATAATGTTTAAACATCAAAATATTGAGCAAAGACATAAATCGTGGAAGTACATAAGGCATAGATCATAATGGAACATAAATCATGATAAAATAGCATGGGAATAAAACATGTAATTTTGGAATCCATTAAGCACATGTAATGATTTCCATAGTATCCAAGGAATTGCTTCCAAGACCATCTTAGTGGACAAAGTACCTTTCTGAATCGAGTACACTCCTCGTTCCAGTCCTGTAATACTGAACCGGTTTAACCTGCCGTTCTAGCCATGTCTATCTCATGAGATATAAATCTTTACCCAATTAATTGGAGGGATATATAGGTCCCACCCATATCATAATTAAATCATTCTTACTTGTGCCACAAAATAAACATACATCATTCATAATAACCCAACGAATAAAATGGGTTTCATAAACATTGCAAAAGATTGAATTGATTTAACCTACGAATTCAAGGTAAAATCAATGCTAATGACATAAATTATATTAAATGGTAAAAATATATTCTATTTATACTTTAAAACCATTCAATATTATAATTTAACCATATAAACTAATAGGATGAAAAAAGTTGTTTTTAATTAAAATATAGTGTGTTTTTACTATTCATTAAAATATGAAAGTTATCGGAAAATATCAAAACTTTTTCGAATGTAAATTTTTATATACTGATTCAAAAGAAGAATTCTATTTTTTCAAATTGAACTTATAAACATGTCAAAAACCATATTTAATGTTGGTGCGCCATCAAAAGGCGGCAAAACTGCATTTTTTTGAAAAATACTTATTTTACCCGAAAAATTTATTTTGTTCTTATACCATGTTCTAGAAAATGTGTAAGATGAATAATAATTTTATAAAATTCAAAATTTAGTTAATACTATTCATAACAGCTAGTTCATAATAATATTATAAAAATATATCGTTGTTTAGTAAAACCTGGTATTGCGTACAACACACGCTATCGAGGAAGGTCGCGATTGCGTGTAATGCAAGCCAAGTCAGGGTTGCGTGTTGTGCAAGAATCCTTTATTATTTTTTATAACAGAATCTAACCATATTTTATTTATACATTGAATATATATATATATATACACTCAATGTTGCGTAGAATGACTATTATAAAATGAACTTGAAATTGTGTGTAACACAATCTAAGAATAGTGTAGTGTACACTTAAAGCTAATATAGTGTGGCGTATGGCATAAGATAGTATTGTTGTAGCATAAAACACATGACAACAAATAAATTAAAAAGAATACTTATTAGAAAATATCGGTTGTTACATTCTACCCCCTTAAAATGAATTTCACCCTTGAAATTCGTCGGGGTTATAAATAGTTTACTACTCAAAGGTTTCTTTAATAGAAACCCACATCGTAAAAAGGAATACCAAAATATGGCTTTAAAAACTAAAGTATGAAATGTAACGGTTACCCAAATTAACTCATCACTGGGTTTCCACGTAGGAAAACATAGGTGAAAATATAGATATGGAAGAAAAATCTAACCATCAAGTTATGATGGAGAGTGGTAGAGAAAATGGCTATGAAAAAGACATCAATCAAAAATCCATAGATTTTTGATGATCTAAGGTACCATCTGATTCATCGGATATAAGAGCACTAGGACAACATTTTTGGTTTTCAATATCATTTCTCTAAAGTTGAAAATTTTGAATTAGAAGAAATACTTGCTTGATTTTGGTACAATCTCACTGTTGTTCGTGTTTTGAACAATTTCCACTTCATCTCTTAAATAAATGAAGTTGAATTTGTTATTCGTGAAGTGTTAATAGATCATGTGATAGAATGATGGGTCATTCCATTTATTTCAAATAGAAGGTTAGCAAAAGTTATCAAATATATATAAGTCCATCTATGGTGAGGTTAATCATATACGATTCCAAAAATGAACTTATACTTCATATATCATACCACAAAAAAAAACTAGTTTCTACTAACTAGGGACTTCCTGTAGGCTAGGGGTATGTGATAAAGGCCAGTCGCACTTTGGTTGTGGTTTCGATTCCCATAGCCTTGTCCGACGCGATGGACTGTCGCCCGTCCTACAGGTTGTCCTTTTTCTAAAACTACATTACTATAACATCCCATCATTAATATCAAAAAAAAAGTTCTATACTTAAATAATACTAACATATGTACAACATAATCTATTCCAATCTTTAGGCTTATCTAAAATACTTCAGTCCAAGCTCATAGTATAAAGAAAATGATTACTTGAAATTTCATATAACAATCATGTGAATGCCATCATTTATCCCTCATATATCATAAGATATATCTTGTTGGTAAAATTAAAAACATGTGAATACCTTAATCTTGTATTCTCTAGAAGAATGAATACCCATTGAACCTTAGTGAAAACTTGAATGAAGTTAAAATTTAACACATTCCACATACCAAATTCCTCAAAATTTTATATATTCAAACAATGATATCACTTAGTCCTTATATCAATCATGATATCATGAATACTGTCAAACATTTCATTTTCTCCTTATCCCTTCATTATGTGCATATCATTTGCTTTCCAAAATATTTGAATCACGTTTCATGGTTACCGGTACCATAAAATTATTGAAAACCACAATAGACTAATACAAAAATATTCTAATACACCATAAAAGTACCTCAACAACATTATTCTTGAATACCAATACATAAACACTTCAATCCATCCTCTTCAATGATTGTCCTAGAATAAGTCCTTCCTTGATTTAGAAGTAACTTTTTAGGTCAGGGTATTGAGTTGGGTAATGCCCATGTTCTCCACAAATAAGACATTGAACTCCATAATAATCTGTCACTCTATGACCCTTTTCTCTACACAGATAACATCTTCCCCTCCATTTGAGGTATTCCTCAAGGTTCTTCTTCCCTTCTTTAGAAATCTCAATCTTCCTTTCTTTATGCTCCTCAACATGCGAACATGCATAAAAGTATACCTTCCTCTTATTTGATGAATTATGAATGCCACTAAAATTCACCTTGTTAATCATATATCGTGATGACTGATTCGACATAATCACAATATCTTTCTCTATAGGAATTACACAATTTTGTTGCTCATAGTAACCAATTTTTCCATTGGATTCAATGTTAACTGAATTCCTTCTGGTTCCATCCATTGACTAAAACACAAAAAAGAATTCTGTGAGAGGAAAAAATCATACAAAGAAAATAACATAATCAAGGGGAAGTAACTTCGACATCTAACATCTTAGTTTTAATTCTAATATTGTTACCGTAATTCTAGGACTATAACCTATACTTATACTTAACCTTAAGGACATAACTAGACATACCTTAGAAATATCTCTAGGGATCTCACTAAAGTTTTCGCATCCTAGTTTCCAAAGGTTGACGAAACCTTTCCTCTGATACCAACTGTAACGGTTTGGAATTACTTCCAGTGGACTATAATTGATACCTATCAGGGCACTCCATGGGTGGCTACACCCCCTGGGCGGGACACACCACAATCTCTAGTGGCAGCCATTTCCTCAAGAAGCCCTTGGGCGGAGATCCATGCTTCGTCCAATGCTCACATGTGAGAGTTCCCAAGGATCAGATATATTCCTACCTCCTTTGCCTCTGATACCAACTGTAGAGACCCGGAGCATGATGTAAATAGATATTACATTACTTTTTTGGAATACATAATACATAACAAAAACAGACACACAAGGACCATAATAGTTTAGTGTCTTTGGAAACTTGGAACGTAATCTTCTAATCGTGGTGAAAGATTTTCAACATATCCCATAAATATCTTCCACTTTTTGTTTCCTTACCTAAAAAATTTCATTTAATCATGGGGGAAAATAAAACATATAAAGGGTGAGGTCAAATGCTCAGTAAGGGTAAGCATGGATAAAATAAAACATACCATATACATTTGAACTTTAAAACATGAACATAATGTTTAAACATAAAAATCTTGAGCAAAGACATAAATCGTGGAAGTACATAAGGCATAGATCATAATGGAACATAAATCATGATAAAATAGCATGGGAATAAAACAGGTAATTGTGGCATCCATTAATCACATGTAATTATTTCCATAGTACCCAAGGCATTGCTGCGAAGACCATCTTAGTGGACAAAGTCCCTTTCTGTATCGAGTTCACTCCTCGGTCCAGTCCTGTAATACTGAACCAGTTTAACCTGCCATTCCATCCATGTCTATCTCATGAGATATAAATCTTTACCCAATGCATTGGAGGGATATATAGGTCCCACCCATCTCATAATAAAATAATTCTTACTAGTGCCACAAAATAAACATACATCATTCATAATAACCCAACGAATAAAATGGGTTTCAAAAACATCATCCCATCATCACATAATCCATATAAAAGAAATGGATATCATTTCATAATAAGAAAAGTGAAATCATATAAATCATAGAGACATTATACTTGAAACATACACATTTGAAATAATGTAATCTTAGATGGAAAATGGTTTTGATAAAGCTCTTGAAATGAATTCTTGAGGAAAATTTCCTTACTTCTTCAAAATCAATTTCTTTTAACAAAACATCATGCAATTTTAAAAGAAAAAGATTTTGTTGAAAATAGTCATGAAATATTTTGGATTAAGCTTTATGAAAATAAGGCTTTATAAAACCATAAAAATACTTTCGTGCCGTATAAGTAAAAAAAAGCATTCTTCTCGTACTTTTGCCGGAAAAGTCAAAAAGTACCTCGTATGGTAAAAAATTAAAGATTCCTTCCATACCATGTAGTAAAAGTATAAAATGTGTAAAAAGGACTTTAAACATACATGAAAACACTTTTATAAAACATCGACATGGATGATAGCGATAACCCCAGTAAATACTTACGAATAAGCAATCTCGGATAAAAATGAGATTTGCACAATTATCCCTTACCTTAGGTCCGATATGCTTCGTATGGTTCCTAAAATCTTGTATAATGATTTAAATAAGGTCATTGACTAATTACATAATCATATTCATTGTTATTATATCATATATGTTTCACTTATGACTTTATATTACCCGTTCTTTTGTAAATTCCATGTTAAAGTAGCGTTTTGGGAAAATCATTTCATTTATCGTATGTGTTTCGACTTGTCGTTTCTTGATATTATTAATTATATCCTGATTTACATAATTCCTGAATGTAAAACAAGGTTTATATATAATATATATTAATCATATACATATATATTATAGATCGATAAAAGGAATGAAATACACCGTTCATGGAGACGGTAGACCGTACGTACGCATGAACGCTGTTTTCATTTCCTTATTGAATTGAATGAAACTAAATAGATGACATACATATATATATAAATAAATCCAGTAGAATTATTATTTCATATATTTCATTATTACTTATTATATATACTTTATAATCATTCTTGAATGGTTATCATGGAGAGTGAATCTCATCGCGTCGTGGAGACAGTATTCCGTACGTACGCACAAGCGATGATATCATTCCCATGATCGTGGAATTGTATTAAAGTGTATTTATAATATTAAAGAATCAATATAAATTTACAATAATCATATATATTCATTACTTTCACCATTATACCCATCCATGTAAGGTGGTGGTGGAAAATAGATTACACCACGGCGTGGAGACGATATTCCGTACGTACGCACGCACGGTGATTTAGTTTTCCCTAGGATAGATATATGGTGATTGTTTCATACTTATAATAAAATATCAGTATATTAGTGATAATGATGTTATTACTTCATAACGAAACAGCTAAAGAAGAAGAAGTGGAAGAAGAAATAAAGTTGAAAGAATTGGTAACGAACATTACCTCTTCTTTGAAGCGCCTCTTTGAAACCTACTCTTAGGGCACTAAAATTGGTCTTTTAAGAAGACAAGGATCTCTAGGATGTTTATAGGGAAGTGGAGAAGAGAATTTGGTAGGGTTTGGTTGAGATTTAAGGCTCAAAGTGGTGTGAGGAAGAGAGGGAGGAGGTGCCCTTTTATAAGGGAGGAGAGGGGTACCTTTGGAAATATAAAAAATATTAGTTTATATTAAATCCCAATCCCACTTAAAAACTTCCAAAATGAATCATATCCAAATATTAGATGCGATAGGGTTGTAATATCATCAAAAAATAAAATTTAGACATGTTAGGAATTTATTTTAAACATTATCAACTTGATTTATCCTTATTTAATCAATTTAATTTTATTTGTGGTAATAACATTCTAAATTTTAAATAATAAAAAATAATTAATTATTTGTTGTGAATTGTCCATAATTGGATACTTTATAACATTTTAGACCATATAAATTTAAATTTATAATTTTTAAATATTTTTGTGATTTTTAAACAATTTTATAATATGTTATTTTTATAAGATAACAATAGTGTCAATTTTGACACTATTCATTTAATTGAATTTAAATAAAATATATACAGACTATATGTTCAAAATAAAAGCTTTAATAGATTCATAAAAGGTCATATGTATCTAGGAAATTAGTGGAGAACATTAAATAATTCATATAATATTTATTTTATTATTTTTAAAACCATTTATTTGGTTTATCTCTTAATAAAATAATTACTACAACATTTTTTTATAATTGTTTAATATACTTATTTTTTTCATAAAAATTAAAAATAAAATCTTATGATGAATATAAATATATTATCTTTCACAATAATACTTTTAATCGAATTTATCATCTTAAAATAACAATATTTAAATTATTATATTTATTAAATTATGAAGGTAACAACTTTGGCATCATTTAAAATAAAATAATATAAGTGTCATAATTGCTTTTATAAGGCTCTAAATGGTCAAATATTCGACCATTGGATTATTAGGGTTTAAATTTACATTACCAATAAGTTTTAGTCAGGGTTTTGTGCCTTTTAGGTTCACTATTAGTTTAATAAAAACCTTATTCTTGATTTTTCACTAGATAAACAATTTCTGCATCACTATTGTGTCATAATTAATGATAATTATTTAATCCCTAAAAATTATAAATAAATTCATATGATGTAGATAATTTCATTAGATTTTTTGAGACTATTAATGTTAGAAGTATCAAGAAGTTTATCACTAAATTAAAATTAATATACTTATAAGATTTAAGAGAGTGACATGTTGTCACTTTCTTTGGTTTTAATAATAAGTAAGTTATTTTCATGGAAAAAAGTCAATTAAATGATTCTAATCCGACCCTTAGGTGATATGTGTCGACTTTTTGTCATAAAATATGATTTTGACAGGTGTTAGGGTAATTTTATAATCTTATATTTACCCTTAATTACCCGATTAACCTTTAACTATGGTTAATAAAATTTACCGTAGTTACTATTCATAATGCCCAAAAATAAAAAGTAGCTTATTAACATAATTTAGAACCACTAATTCCAAATATTTAATCCATTTTTCCAAATTCAATACACAAAAGTTGCAGAAATTAAATTAAAATTAATCCCGTTGTCGAAAGAAAATGGGTTTTTGTTTAAAACATTGCAAAAGATTGAATTGATTTAACCTACGAATTCAAGGTAAAATCAATGCTAATGAAATAAATTATATTAAATGGTAAAAATATATTCTATTTATACTTTAAAACCATTCAATATTATAATTTAACCATATAAACTAATACGATGAAAAAAGTTGTTTTTAATTAACATATAGTGTGTTTTTACTATTCATTAAAATATGAAAGTTATCGGAAAAATATCAAAACTTTTTCCAATGTAAATTTTTATATACTGATTCAAAAGAAGAATTTTATTTTGTCAAATTTAACTTATAAACATTTCAAAAATTATATTTAATGTGGGTGCGCCATCAAAAGGCGGCAAAACTGCATTTTTTTGAAAAATACTTATTTTACCTGAAAAATTTATTTTGTTCTTATACCATGTTCCAGAAAATGTGTAAGATGAATAATAATTTTATAAAATTCAAAATTTAGTTAATACTATTCATAACAGCTAGTTCATAATAATATTATTAAAATATATCGTTGTTTAGAAAAACCTGGTATTGCGTACAACACACGCTATCGAAGAAGGTCGCGATTGCGTGTAATGAAAACCAAGTCAGGGTTGCGTGTTGTGCAAGAATCCTTTATTCTTTTGTATAACAGAATCCAACTATATTTTATTTATACATTGAATATATATATATATATATATATATATATATATATATATATATATATATAGACACTCAATGTTGCGTAGAATGACTATTATAAAACAAACTTGAAATTGTGTGTAACACAATCTAAGAATAGTGTGGTGTATACTTCAAGCTAATATAGTGTGGTGTATAGCAAAAGATAATATTGTTGTAGCATAAAACACATGACAAAAAATAAATTAAAAAGAATACTTATTATAAAATATCGGTTGTTACATTCTACCCCCCTTAAAATGAATTTCTCCCTCGAAATTCGTCGGGGTTATAAATAGTTTACTACTCATAAGTTTCTTTAATAGAAACCCACATCGTAAAAAGGAATACCAAAACATGGCTTTAAAAACTAAAATATGAAACGTAACGGTTACCCAAATTAACTCATCACTGGGTTTCCACGTAGGAAAACATAGGTGAAAATATAGATATGGAAGAAAAATCTAACCATCAAGTTATGATGGAGAGTGGTAGAGAACATGGCTATGAAAAATCCATCAATAAAAAATCCATATATTTTTGATGATCTAAGGTACCATCTGATTCATCGGATATAAGAGCACTAGGACAACATTTTTGGTTTTCAATATCATTTCTCTAAAATTGAAAATTTTGAATTAGAAGAAATACTTTCTTGATTTTGGAACAATCCCACTGTTGTTCGTGTTTTGAACAATTTCCACTTCATCTCTTAATGAAATGAAGTTGAATTTGTTATTCGTGAAGTGTTAACAGATCATGTGATAGAATGATGGGTCATTCCATCTATTTCAAACAGAAGGTTAGAAAAAGTTATCAAATATACATAAGTCCATCTATGGTGAGGTTAATCATATATGATTCGAAAAATGAACTTATACTTCATATATCATACCACAAAACAAAATAAAACCAGTTTCTACTAACCAAGGAATTCTTGTAGGCTAGTGGTATGTGATAAAGGCCAGTCACACTTTTGTTGTGGGTTCGATTCCCACAACCTTGTCCGACGCGATGGGCTGTCACCCGTCCTACAGGTTGTCCTTTTTCTAAAACTACATTACTATAACATCCCATCATTAATATCAAAAAAAGTTCTATACTTAAATAATACTAACCTATGTACAACATAATCTATTCCAATCTTTAGGCTTATCTAAAATACTTCAGTCCAAGCTCATAGTATAAAGAAAATTATTACTTGAAATGTCACATAACAATCATGTGAATGCCATAATTTATCCCTCATATATCATAAGATATATCTTGTTGGTCAAATTAAAAACATGTGAATACCTTAATCTTGTATTCTCTAGAAGAATGAATACCCATTGAACCTTAGTGAAAACATGAATGAAGTTAAAAGTTAACACATTCCACATACTAAAATCCTCAAAATTTTATATATTCAAACAATGATATCACTTAGTCCTTATATCAATCAGGATCTCATGAATACTGTCAAACATTTCATTTTATCCTTATCCCTTCATTATGTGCATATCATCTGCTTTCCAAAATATTTGAATCACGTTTCATGGTTACCAGTACCATAACATTATTGAAAACCACAATAGACTAATAAAAAAATATTCTAATACACCATAAAAGTACCTCAAAAACATTATTCTTGAATACCAATACATAAACACTTCAATCCATCCTCTTCAATGATTGTCCTGTAATAAGTCCTTCCTTGATTTAGAAGTAAATTTTAGGTCAGGGAATTGAGTTGGGTAATGCCCATGTTCTCCACAAATAAGACATTGAACTCCATAATAGTCTGTCACTCTATGACCCTTTTCTCTACACAGATAACATCTTCCCCTCCATTTGAGGTATTCCTCAAGGTTCTTCTTCCCTTCTTTAGAAATCTCAATCTTCCTTTCTTTATGCTCCTCAACATGCGAAGATGCATAAAATTATACCTTCCTCTTATTTGATGAATTAGGAATACCACTAAAATTCACCTTGTTAATCATATATCACGATGACTGATTCGGCATAATCACAATATCTTTCTCTATAGGAATTACGCAATTTTGTTGCTCATAGTCACCAATTTTTCCATTGGATTCAATGTTAACCGAATTCCTTCTGGTTCTATCCATTGACTAAAACACAAAAAAGAATTCTGTGAGAGGAAAAATCATAAAAAGAAAATAACATAATCAAGGGGAAGTAACTTCGACATCTAACATCTTAGGTTTAATTCTAATATCATTACCACAATCCTAGGACTATAACCTATACTTATACTTAACCTTAAGGACATACCTAGACATACCTTAGAAATATCTCTAGGGATCTCACTAAAGTTTTCGCATCCTAGTTTCCAAAGGTTGACGAAACCTTTCCTCTGATACCAACTATAACGGTCTGGAATTACTTCCAGTAGACTATAATTGATACCTATCAGGGCACTCCATGGGCGGCTACACCCCCTGGGCGGGACACACCAACATCCCTAGTGGCAGCCATTTCCTTATGAAGCCCTTGGGCGGAGAGCCATGCTTCGTCCAATGCTCACATGTGAGAGTTCCCAAGGATCAGATACATTCCTACCTCCTTTGCCTCTGATACCAACTGTAGAGACCCGGAGCATGATGTAAATAGATATTACATTACTTTTTTGGAATACTTAATACATAAAAAAAACAGACACACAAGGACCATAATAGTTTAGTGTCTTTGGAAACGTGGAACGTAATCTTCTAATCATGGTGAAAAATTTTCAACATATCCCATAAATATCTTCCACTTTTTGTTTCCCTACCTAAAACCTTTCATTTAATCATGGGGGAAAATAAAACATAAAAAGGGTGAGCTTAAATGCTCCGTAAGGGTAAGCATGGATAAAATAAAACATACCATATACATTTGAACTTTAAAACATTAACATAATGTTTAAACATAAAAATCTTGAGCAAAGACATAAATCGTGGAAGTACATAAGGCATAGATCATAATGGAACATAAATCATGATAAAATAGAATGGGAATAAAACAGGTAATTGTGGCATCCATTAATCACATGTAATTATTTCCATAGTAGCCAAGGCATTGCTGCCAAGACCATCTTAGTGGACAAAGTCCCTTTCTGAATCGAGTTCACTCCTCGGTCCAGTCCTGTAATACTGAACCAGTTTAACCTGCCATTCCATCCATGTCTATCTCATGAGATATAAATATTTACCCAATGAATTAGAGGGATATATAGGTCCCACCCATTTCATAATGAAATCATTCTTACTAGTGCCACAAAATAAACATACAACATTCATAATAACCCAACGAATAAAATGGGTTTCAAAAACATCATCCCATCATCACATAATCCATATAAAAGAAATGGATATCATTTCATAATAAGAAAAGTGAAACCATATAAATCATAGAGACATTATACTTGAAACATACACATTTTAAATAATGTAATCTTAGATGGAAAATGGTTTTGATAAAGCTCTTGAAATGAATTCTTGAGGAAAATTTCCTTACTTCTTCAAAATCAATTTCTTTTCACAAAAAATCATTCAATTTTAAAAGGAAAAGATTTTTTTGAAAATAGTCATGAAATATTTTGGAGGAAGCTTCATGAAAATAAGGCTTTGTAAAACTGTAAAAATCCATTCGTGCCGTATAAGTTAAAAAAACATTCTTCTTGTACTTTTGCCGGAAAAGTCAAAAAGTACCTCGTATGGTAAACAAAGGAAAGATTCCTTCCATACCATGTAGTAAAAGTCGAAAATGGGTAAAAATTACATTAAAAATACATGAATACACTTTTATAAAACATGGACATGGATGATAGTGATAACCCCAGTAAATACTTACGAATAAGCAATCTCGGATAAAAATGATATTTGCACAAGTATCCCTTAACTTAGGTCCGATATGATTCGTATGGTTCCGAACCTCCTGTATAATGATTTAAATAATGTCATTGAATTATTACATAATTATATTCGTTGTTATGATATCATATATGTTTAACTTATGACTTTATATTACCCGTTCTTTTGTAAATTCCATGTTAAAGTAGCGTTTTGGGTAAAATCATTTCATTTATCGTATGTGTTTCGACTTGTCGTTTCTTGATATTATTACTTATATAATGATTTACATAATTCCATAATGTAAAACATGATTTATATGTAATATATATTCATAATATAAATATATATTATAGATCGATAAAAGGAATGAAATACACCGTTCATGGAGACGGTAGACCATACGTACGCATGAACACTGTTTTCGTTTCCTTATTAAATTGAATGAAACTAAATAGATGACTAAATTGAATGAAACTAAATAGATGACATACATATATATATATATATACATAAATCTAGTAGCATTATTATTTCATCTATTTCATGATTACTTATTATATATACTTTATAATCATTCTTGAATGGTTATCATGGGGAGTGAATCTCATCGCGTCGTGGAGACGGTATTCCATACGTATGCACGAGTGATGATATCATTCCCATGATCGTGTAATTGTATTAAAGTGTATGTATAATATTACGGAATAAATATCACTTAAAAATAATAATATATATTCATTACTTTCACCATTATACCCATGCAAGTAAGGTGGTGGTGGAAAATAGATTACACCACGGCGTGGAGACAGAATTCCCTACGTACGCACGCGCGGTGATTTCGTTTTCCCTAGGATGTATAGATGGTGAAATAGGGTTGTTTCATACTTATAATATCATATCAGTGTATTATTTATACTTATTTTGTTACTTAATAATTAAACATCTAAAGAAGAATAAGTGGAAGAAGAAATAAAGTTTAAAGAATCGGTAACAGACATTACCTCTTCTTTGAAGCACCTCTTTGAAACCTACTCTTAGGGAACTAAAATTGTTCTTTGAAGAAGACCAGGACCTCTAGGATGTTTCTAGGGATGTGGATAAGAGAATTTGGTAGGGGTTGTCCAAGCCTGAAGGCTCAAAGTGGTGTGAGGAAGAGAGGGAGGAGGTGCCCTTTTATAAGGGAGGAGAGGGGCACCTTTGGAAATATAAGAAATATTAGTTTATATTAAATCCCAACCCCACTAAAAAACTTCCAAAATGACTTATATCCGAATATTAGAGGATATAGGGTTGTAATCTCATCAACCAAAAAAATTTAGACATGTTAGGAATTTATTTTAAACATTATCAACTTGATTTATCCTTATTTAATCAATTTAATTTTATTTGTGGTAATAACATTCTAAATTTTAAATTATAACAAATAATTACTTATTTGTTTTTAATTGTCCATAATTGGATAATTTATAACATTTTAGACCATATAAGTTTAAATTTATAATTTTTAAATATTTTTGTGATTTTTAAACAATTTTATAATATGTTATTTTTATAAGATAACAATAGTGTCAATTTTGACACTATTAATTTACTTGAATTTAAATAAAATATATACAGAAGATATTTTCAAATTAAAAGATTTAATAGATTCATAAAAGGTCATATGTATCTAGAAAATTAGTGGAGAACATTAAATAGTTAATAAAATATTTATTTTATTATTTTTAAAACCATTTATTTGGTTTATCTCTTAATAAAATAATTACTACAACACTGTTGTATAATTATTTAATATACTTATTTGTTGTATAAAAATTAAAAATAAACACTTATGATGAAGATAAATCTATTAACTTTCACAATAACACTTTTACTCGAATTTATTATCTTAAAATAATAATATTTAAATTATTATATTTATTAAATTATGAGGGTGACAACTTTGGCATCATTTAAAATAAAATAATATCAGTGTCATAATCGCTTCTATAAGGCTTCAAATGGTCAAAAATTATACCATTGGATGATTATGGTTTAAATTTACATGACCAATAAGTTTTGGTCAGGGTTTTTTTCCTTTTATGGTCACTATTAGTTTAATAAAAACCTTATTCTTGATTTTTCACTAGATAACCAATTTCTGCATCACTATTGTGTCACAATTAATGATAATTATTTAATTCCTAAAAAATTCTAAATAAATTCTTATGATGTATATAATTTTATTATATTTCTTTCGACTATTCATGTTTGAAGTTTCATGAAGTTTATCACTAAATTAAAATTAATATACTTATAAGATTTAAGAGAGTGATATGTTGTCACTTTCTTTGGTTTTAATAATAATTAAGTTATTTTCCTGGACAAAAGTCCAATAAATGATTCTAATCTGACCCTTAGGTGATATGGGTAGAATTTTAGTCATCCAATAGGATTTTTACAGGTGTTAGGGTAATTTTATAATCTTATATTTACCCCTAATTACCTGATTTACCTTTAACTATGGAAAATAAAATTTACCGTAGTTACTATTCATAATGCCCAAAAATAAAAAATAGATTATTAACATCATTTGAACCCAGTTATTACAAATATGGAATCCATTTTTCCAAATACAATACACAAAAGTTGCAGAAATTAAATTAAAATTAATCCCGTTGTCGAAAGAAAATGGGTTTTTGTTTAAAACATTGCAAAAGATTGAATTGATTTAACCTACGAATTCAAGGTAAAATCAATGATAATGACATACATTATATTAAATGGTAAAAATATATTCTATTTATACTTTAAAACCATTCAATATTATAATTTAACCATATAAAATAATACGATGAAAAAAGTTATTTTTAATTAAAATATAGTGTGTTTTTACTATTCATTAAAATATGAAAGTTATCGGAAAAATATCAAAACTTTATCCAATGTAAATTTTTATATCCTGATTCAAAAGAAGAATTTTATTTTGTCAAATTGAAATTATAAACATGTCAAAATCTAGATTTGAAGTGGGTGCGCCATCAAAAAGCGGCAAAACTGTATTTTTTTGAAAAATACTTATTTTACCCGAAAAATTTATTTTGTTCTTATACCATGTTCTAGAAAATGTGTAAGATGAATAATAATGTTATAAAATTAAAAATTTAGTTAATAATATTAATAACAGCTAGTTCATAATAATATTATAATAATATATCATTGTTTAGTAAAACCCAGTATTGCGTACAACACACGCTATCGAGGAAGGTCGCGATTGCGTGTAATGCAAGACAATTCAGGGTTGCGTGTTGTGAAAGAATCCTTTATTATTTAGTATAACAGAATCCAACCATATTTTATTTATACATTGAATATATATATATATATATATACACTCAATGTTGCGTAGAATGACTATTATAAAACGAACTTGAAATTGTGTGTAACACAATCTAAGAATAGTGTAGTGTATACTTCAAGCTAATACAGTGTGGCGTATAGCAAAAGATAATCTTGTTGTAGCATAAAACACATGACATCAAATAAATTAAAAAGAATACTTATCATAAAATATCGGGTGGTTACAACTTTGTTCGAGTAGAATTAAAAAAATTTGGAGTTACCCATTTCCCACAATAAAACTCATTGGAAAATATTTTAGGCTATTTAGGGAGTATTGTTCTCCCACTATATCCCCTCTTAGCCAAAATACTCCTAGAAAAGTTTCATAAAATATTGACCTTGAGTGTTTGATTAATATCTTTAACACATTCAAATGATAAATAATATGGTTTTCCCTTTTATTGTCACACCTAGTATGATTCATGTGCGATTATGGAGAGATCATTTGTTGTGTAATGAGTATTATTGATGTGTGATAATAAAATGTGAGAAAAATATGTCCCTGTAATAATGTTTCTAAAAAATAAACATCAATAGTTGTAATAGTTCATCGACACACTAGAGCCTCCGTTAGGTTCCTAAAAAACCCTCCCCTTATGGATCCACCTCGACGATTTTGTTGGCTAGTCTTGAAATCCATTGACATGTGGCATTCATGGCCTACTTTTATCTCACAATCTCTACATCCTTCTCCTTAATCAAAGATGAAGCTTATCCACCCAGATCCTCAATCACTTCTTCTCAACCTAGTACTAAAATATATGGGATATTAACTCCTACCTTTGATCACCATCCACCACTAGAGAAGACTTATACTAGATTATGACATATTCTTGATTATTGTGGAATTCATAATTCCCATCCACCCTCACCTCCAAAAATTGGATTTCTTCTTCAGACACTTGGATATTCTGAGTTATATGAGATTTCTAATTGTTCCAAGAAACATAAAAATTATAGATCTACAGATGCACCCACATGGCGATGTAGTCATGGACCAGTTTAAGGAGAGAACATGAATCCACCCTTACAGTGCCAAGGTTAAATAGTTAGTGGGAGAGGTAACCCATCCGACTCTCTGGGTATTCCTCTTATGTGTGGTAGTTGATATGATGCATACTCCCCTATACCCTATATCAGACAATGTTCATATCTTTATAATTGATAGACCTGGATTATTTTATCTCCTCAAGTGTTGATGGATGATATTTATGGAATGTCATGAGGATAGCAGATCAGGCTCCTCCTCTAGGATCACCTTCGTGTGTTCAAGATCCATGTCAAGATTCTTGTAGGCATCTTCTAACCCTTCATCAACAACACGACATCCACCAACCTCAAGATCCTCCACATCATCCGCATAACCAGTTAGTGCATCATGATTCCCTCCTAGGGCTAAGACCACATCAACAAGAATAACTGACTACTCAATAGGTAGAGTAGCCATCAAAGAAGGGTCCATGGATCTCTCATCTGTATCCAATTAATGGGAACTCGCCCTCTCGATCTCTACTTGAAACATGTTAATGTTAGTAAGTTAGATAAATGATAATGTGTTAGACAAACATAGCTCACATAATTAGTAAATACCTTCAAATAGATAGTGTTTGGATAAGGATTTGTTCTAGACTCTCAATAGGGATCTTTACCACAATAATCAACTTGTTGAAATTCAACAATTCAATAGATGACAATAGAACCCCACCATTATTTTATTATAATCTAGATAAGTAAAAGAAAATAAATTGATTCTAGAGTTCCATAAACATTTGAATAGAGATAGGTGGATTGATATTCTTCATTAACTTCATGAAGATGTATCTCAATAATGATCAACCTCATGAAAACTACATAACAAGTAGTTTACACCTCCATTGGGATTCTATGGTGTGGTTTCCCATAGATGACTCGGTGGAACAAAGTCCATGATGCCACTAATCTATCCTCCTCAAAATTCCACCAACTTTTGGAATCCTCAAAAACGATTCTCAAATCATTCTCTTTGGAACCCAATGAAGAAACCTCATACCCTTCAACCAGGGCCCCATTATTGTATTTATATTTCTCTTGAACAATAAAGATCCTGTACCGTTTCTATTAATAGATATAGGGAAAATTATGGAAGAGATAATTAATTTAACAAGAATACCTCAAGGACCATGAACATGTTAAAATAGTCTATTGGAGTGATTTCACTACTCAATATAGGGATCACCTACTCAGTATCCGGCCCCAAGGATTCTACATCACAATATCCATTTGTGTCATCATCGACCATTGTATCCTCAACTGATTCATTATGTGGAATCTCCTCATGGCATGGATAGACACTAAACACCCCCCTAACAAGGATTATAGAAATCTATGGTGTCCAAATATAACATGAAAGGATATCTATGACCACAAATATTCAAACCCCTTGTCGAAGTGAACCATGGCATTGATCTAGCTGCACCCAGCCTTTAGTATATTAATCCCTTTCCAGGATAGCATCTTCGAAAGATACTCCTGTATAATGTTTATTCATAGTATTCCCCAAAAATCCCATAATATAAGGAAGTAAGAATAGGATGTTGGATCCAAATGATACCATATCTTCTTGTGTATGAACTCCCTTTCTCTGGTGGTTAGGCCTACAAGCCCCCAATCTACTCCAATGAAAACATCTAGGGAAGGGGTTCCCCTCTAAGTTGTGGGGGTGAAATAGTGCCCTTCACTATCCCCAATGAAACCCCATATTGATATACCCTTATTGTTAGATCACACTTCAAATATCATCATGTCTACCATCTTACTTCACTACCACCAGACTTACTTTCATGATCACACTTATAAGTAGACGAATGCCTGCACCTTAGTATGACTCTACCCAAATTCCACCATAATCCTAAGATAGTCTACCATTATCATTGGTCGAGAGTAGCATGATGGTCTCCCCATAACCCCCAAATAATAAATTCCACCATATCTGATGAAAGAAAAAGAGACGGATATCCTCACAGACCCCCCCCATGAAAACTTGCTTCATCAGTTTATGGACACAACATAACTATCCAGAAGAAAAAGATGGAATGTGTGAATAATAGTAGGTGTTATCATTGATTCGGGCCTCCATCACATTTCCATAGAACTTCTAAACGTATTACCTCCACTCAAGTATCCCCTATAGTTTTTCACAAATTTATCCAATTGGGGTTCAAAACAGGAGGTGGTTTAATTTTTCATTGTTTTTAGGCCAATTGTGACCCTGACTTCACTGAGAACCACTGGGAACACCTCAGTGATATTTATTAGTGAGGACTGCATAACATCTTTCAGATGGGTAATGGAATTTTGAAATTTGTATCAACTATGGACCACCATTATCTAGTCGTAAAAAGCTAAAACTGAAATCTTATCGTCATGGTCATGTCCTCTCTCACCACGTGAACCAACATGAATTAGTACCTGGCCAACACTAGTACCCCCAAATTCACCATCTTACTAGCCTCCAAAATAACATCCATTATATGTGTCCCCAAGTGTAGGACCAAGTGCATGTATCTTCTTGGGAGTTAGAAGACACTAATGAATGTGTATACAAATTTATTTTATAATACTAAATGGTGCTAGTCTTCCACCCTATTATATCCTCACTAATTACCTTCCTCCATGATTAGAAATTATGATTCTGGCCTCCTCATTTTCTGCACCTTTGGAAACCACGTCAGCCACCATGACATTTTTACAGTGGGTTATGTCTACAAGAACATCCACTACTATGTCTTGAACGTTATGTACTTGTGTAAGTGGGAACACAATAATATCATATCTTCAATGCATCTAGAATGTGCTTTTTTGGAAGAAGGTTCTTCTTTATATCACCCCAGGTTTTTGGTGTTGGGAGAAACTCATCATATAAGAACCCATTCAAGTGGATTCCACTAATATCTTGGTCATCCCACAGGTTTATTCCCACCTCCATATGGTGAAGTTTTTAGGTGTTGTAAACCAATTACCAAAATCTTAGGAGCTCAGTTAAGAGATCATGCTGAGGGTATCTGTGGAACAAGCATGTCCGGTCAACCTCATAAAATCTAATATAGTGAAGATATGAACCATACTCTAGGATAGTGTAGCATACCCAGTCCACCCATTCCCACTCATTGTAGATGTTTCATCCCAACCACATATCCCAATCATTGTACAATCCCATGTTGTTTTCCGAGATATTTTATTGGAAGATGCTGGTTTAGCAAAGCAAGAACACTTCATCATATGGTTTATCACCAGTAATTGTTCTTTTCAATCCAATCCTAATGTAGATTCATGATTCCTCATTATCCTAGGTAGAGTTATGTTGAACGGTGTTGTTCCAATAGGATACCTCATTATGATAACTAATCAAATAGAGAATCCATTTGAATTCGATGCTTGGGAAGGCCACCTCATCCATCAATCCAGAATTATATAGCGGAAGGAATTTTCTCATCAAATAAATCTACTAGGCTTCAATAAGCGTGTCCAAAATTTCAGGGATGATGGAAATGAACCTCATTGATTATGTAGTATGAGGTTTTACTATAGTTCTAGTCCTCTATGAGGTAGTAGCGACATCAATCCCATATTCAATGGGTTGTTTTTTAATTTTGATAGAATCCCTGAGATCTATTGAAAATGTGCACAAATGAAGTCTTTCGGCACAAAAAGACTATAGCAATATAAAACATTGGAATAGTCCATGAAAAATTACCACTCCATTGATTTTGTTTTATGAATGATATAGGTGTGAGAAATTCCTTGCCAGTGATCAGGATTTCACTCAAAGGTGGATGTCCACACCTGAGAGAAAATCTTTTCATGTGAGAATTCATATTACTATACATAAGGGGCACTCTAAATATTTATAATCTATTTTTCTAGTATTTCACACAACATGAAACTTAATTGTGTGACAAGAATGTGGAGTTGTGCGACATCACAAAAATGAACCACTCTCTTCTTCATCCTCCTCAAAACCCGAACATGTGGTCCTCTTTCAACTCATATCCCAAGAGGGGAATATTTGGTTCCAAAATCCCATCTATGAATTTAAATGGGTTGTTTTGGATGTACCAGAAATGAATCCCTCCCCAAGGGACTATTTCAAGGAAGATGATATGGTTGAATATAAAATTAATATAATTCATTAAAATGTGTAGTTCTTCACTCGAAATAAATTCATGAAAAACGTTATGAAGACTTCATCAGGGTCCCCTCACTCGGAGTGTATTCCCATGTCCCATTCATGAAATAAATATGGATTATTCACCTGAATGGACTTTTGTGTTCCACCCAGTCATGAAACCATAAAATTACACAACAACGATGATGTCAAACCATAATTTTTGCACGGACATTCTCTTAGGGGGGATAGATGGAGATACATGCAACCTAGTTCCTTGAAAAGTAATTTTGTTTTGTAAATAGATGAAGATAATCTATATAAATAGATTTTCACCCACCCAATATTAGGAGAGGATCTCTACAAGATGAAGAAGCACTATAATTAATGAAACTCTTAGTTTTCCATGATCGTGAATGAAACTAGATATCATGGACCCACAAAGATAGATCATTGGTGTTATAGATCTCCTGTGTGCCTAAACATGCCTTTCCGTGTTGTAGAGTGATCTTCACACAACTACAACTGAGGAATGTTTGGTGTGAACAAAAATAAGATAACTTCATGCAACCCAGATCTTCATTAAACTCCAAATAATGTGCGTTCATATTCCACTTGAATATATTTGTTTCCCTTATAAAATATCACACTACTTGAGTAAATATAATTATTTGAAACCGAAAAAAATTGTATGAAACAACTTCCTATCCTCCTAGTCCCCTACTAGAACAATGGGCCTTCTAATTTCTATTCCTCCATGGTATTTCAAATTTCAGTTACCACCTTTGGTAGCATGAGGAGTAGTCATGTAAACCGTAGGGAAGGTATCTTCAAGGGGAACTACACACCAATCTCAGTGGGGATTCCTTATTATCGTTCCTCCCACCTTAACATGGTACTACATATTTAGTGACCCCATCTTTCATGTCCGAGAAACATGAAATAATGTAACCTAGCACCACTTCCTAGTCATATTATGTTAAACTATAGGACAATGTTGAAGATGAATGATGTGAAACTGAATAGATCTATTTCATTTTCACAGGAAAATAAACTGGATTAAACGTTTGGTGATAGTGATATACAACTGTAGCCTTACCCTATGAGATAAAAATAGGATTACCCATTTAATATCACCATGGTATGACATAATATCATCCATAATGGTTGAATATCCAAGAAAAATAGGAAAAATAAATTAGTAATCCCCACACATTCTTCATCAACAGTTCTATCCTGAAACTAGTGTCCTTACCGCATGATGTTAAACTACATCAATTGGTTATGTCATTTGAACTTAAAAATGAAGAAACGATCTATGTGGTTTATGATCATGTTCTATTAAACATTGTTTGTCGGAATCCACCCTAATGTTTAATCCCGAAAACGGTAATCTCATGTGTGAAATCTTCCTACCTAGTGTCATACCTCCTTGATTCACATAATTAACCCAAAAAATCGTTAAACATACACTAATATAGTCCCCAAAAACTATTAAACTTATGCCTATAATGTCCCTACAATATGTTAAACCAACTCCCATTATTTCCCCATAATATGTTAAAGATGCACATATCTCATCCCTGCAATGTGTTAAACATTCACCCATCCTATCCACCCAAAAAACATTAAACCCACCCTGATCCATTATATGCAATATGTTAAACCTATTAACATCCATTCCCTGAAAGACACTAAACATGTTTTCATCCAGTCCCCACAAGATTTTAAATTTGTGTACATTCTTTTCTCAAAAGATGTTAAACCTACAACCATCCTTTCCCTCAAGACATTACAATCATTCCCATTCTATCATTCCAAAATGTTAAACTAGAACCCATTATTTCCAAAATGGTGTTAAACTTGTTAGCATACTATCCCAACAAGATGATAAACTAGCACCCATCCTATCTTGAAATTTTTTAAACCTACTCCCATCTATTCCCCATTAGATGTTAAACCAATACCCACCCCACCCCCAAGACATTAAACCTATAACCATCTTATCCTCGCAAGATATGAAACCTACATCCATCATGTCCAACCAAGAAATTAAAGATAAAACCATATTTCCCCTGTAATATGTTTTACATACACACCTCTTATCACTAAAAAAAATTAAAACATCATACATCACATCCCTATAATATTTTTTACATGTGCTAATCCTACACCTCCAATAATTTAACCCTAGGCCCATCTATAAAAAACGCTAACCTCATGGTTGATATATAATACCTAAACCATTATTAAAAATGATATTCTTGAGGTAAAAATACTTGAAAGTCATATTCCTCTTGTTTCATATACTATTTCATCAAAATCAGATACCTTTCATAGCACACCTCATATACCTCACATGAGATTCCCTAAAAAATAGGGCCATTCATAAAAGGCCTATATACCTAATTTCTAAACATGCTCAGAAATTAAAAGTGTAAATAATCACCCAAATAAAATTTTCAACCCCATTAATATAGAAGTAGTGAAATTAATGGCATCCAGCTCAAGATGGCATTGCGAATGAGTTTGAAAAACATGGCATAGTCATTGAGGGAGACCACCAATATAAAAATATCTCCATTGTGGAATACAAAGAAAGAGGAATCAACATCCCATAATCATATTTCAATCATTGAGAAGGCATCACCAATGAATTTTATAAATTCATCCAAGCTTTATAAAGTGGAAATGCGAAGAAACAGAAGCCTTGAGTGTATAACGTGCTATCATGACCTAGTGAAATCATAAAAAATAGTAACTATTTTATAGTTCAATATCCACATATAATACCCATAAAATTATGTAATTTTCTTTAATCCTCTTGATCAATACTTTTAAAAATTTCATTACAGTTTCTTAAGCTTCTACCCATCCATTAACTTATCCATGCAGACATCTCTATACATATTCCTAAAAACATCCCCATGGATGTCCCTAGTGTTTTCTCATCGTAGTTTCCAATGATTTAATAAACCTTTAATTTGATGCTAACTATAGTCACCTAGGATTCTCAAACATGGATATTACATTTTTATATAAATATTTCATAAATTATGTAATCACACATTTATGGACTATAATAGTTTAATTAATTTGGAATCATTTACCACAATTTTCTAATCGGCTGAAATTCATCTAATTATTCGCACCAAAATCATTAATTTTACAACTCTTCGTTGACATATGATACATAAATCCTTTACTTATAACCTGGGGAAAAAGAACAAAAGAAAGGGTAAGTTATGATACTTAGAACTGTTTAATAAGAGAAGTATATAAACATAATATGTTCATAATGGAATTAGACTGTGGTCATAACATTTGACAACCAACCCATTAATATAATAGATAAAAATCCCACTTCATGACATAAATATTGTATGTTCATAAGACTTGAATTATAAGAAAATCAAATAATATGAGTGATGAGAAAATAACATTGGAATAATAAAAATAATTGTGTTAACCAAATAAGTATAGAAATTACACTATTTAGTAGTCAGGGTTCATTTCCAAGCCTTATCACGGAACTCCATGGGTGGATACACATCCTCATAGGGACACAACACCATCCATAGTGGCATCCATTTCTTCCTAGTGAAATTGGTTCACTAAAAAAACCCATCATAGTAGTCATGGTTAACCCTCAAGGCCATCATTTAGCACAAGGTCCATTACTAAATCAGCTGCACTCGCAAGTATAATCCGGTCAATCTCATGTGATATAAAACATTACCCAATACACTAGAGGTAGATATAGGTCCCACATGTCACATAACTGAAATCATAAATATGCGGTTCATAATATAATAAAATATTTATCATATAATAACCCATGAAATTAAATGGGTTTAAAAAATGATTCATCTTATAATAATTGGTTTAAAAGGGAGTGGTTTAATAATAATTTAATCATTTCATCATAGAATAAACCATATTGAAATAAGTGGGTTTCATAAAAAAATTCATAGTATAACATGTGGTAGAGAAATGGGATTCATTAAAAATAGGTCCTCACAAACATAAATGAATCAATGAAGTAATAATGATGGTTTTCTTATCTTATATCCCCAGTAAAAAATAAGTTACATTAAAGGGTCTCATTAAAGTAAGAAAATTATTTTTGAAAAGTCACATGAAACCTTTATTGAGAAAATATATTTTTAAGGAAAATACCATTATCAAACATAATATTCCTAATTTTATTTTGAAATCATCAATTTTAAAATTATTCTTGAAACTAATAATTGATGATTTAAAATTTTTTTAATATATTTCTTGGGTTATGTAATCTTTCAAAATTTGAAAACACATTTAAAAACATTTTATAATTCAAATTTTAATTTAAAAATATTTGTTTTAAAAATTTATTATACATCAATGAAATAATTATGTTTATAAATTAAAATAAATATATTTAGGGGAATACTGAAATATTTTTCATGGTCATGATATCATGAATCACTATTCATTTTTTTCATGTCAAAAAAATATTCTTTTTTAGATTTTCAGTATAATCTAGATAATCAATTTTATGATACTAAAATCAAGATTAATTTAAAACAATTTTGTAAAAAGTAAAAAATGGGTATGAATTTTCTTATTAATAAATTTAAAAAATATTAAAAACTTTTTGGAAAATATTTTTTCCAAATAGGTTTTTGGAAGAAAATATATTTCCTACCTAATATAAAAATAAAGATGTATTTTCATATAAGCATTTTCTCAATTATTTTAAATTTAAAAGAGTGATAAAATGGTACTATGTCCTGAAAATATCGTGAATAACCATATTATAATAAATTTCATAACATTTTTTTACATATTAATAATACTATTTTATATTAAATAACATTATCATATATAAATAAGATAAACAATGAGATTGTAACGTAAAATTTGTACCGCTTTGGTTCCATTAAATTATAATACCCATGTATGAATAAAATAGAATGAAACATAAAATATAATGGGGACAAATATGTTAATGATGTTCCATTTCAAATGGGTTGTATATATTTCTTTGAAAATTATATTGGTGAATAACATAATTTTCATCTCAAAAAAGGAAAATCGAGACAAAAATACATTACCGACTTGGTAACTTTTGAACCATTATCACCGGAAAATAGATATATTATAAGGAATATGTAAATAACAATAATTTTAAAAAGATTAATAATAAAATACATTAATTGTCAGTTTATTCAACAAATAAAAAATAGGTTGTGAATATTTCATGTTTCTCATTGAAGTAAAAACTGAGTCAGAAATCCCTTACATAATGTCTTGACATCATTAATACATACTAAAAAATCCATTATAATGAATATAATTTTATTATACATATATTAATAATAAAATATATTATGTATAATTCCATATATGATTTATTTATTTCTATTTATTTCAAATTTACTAAAAAATTCTTATTAAAATTTTGTTTTGGGTAAAAACCTCTTTGTTTTGTATATCTATTTTGATTTGATATTTTTAATTATATTAATATGATAATAGTAAAATAATATCTATAATAATAATAACAATTTCATAATTATAATATTCATAAATCTATTATACTTTTATGACCAATCATGTATGATGGTTTTGAGAAATGATGTACGTAATGATCACGGAGACGGTAGGTTGTATGTATACATCAGTAACATTTCTATTTTTCAATGATATATATGGATATATGGTAAGAAATAATTTATAATTATAGGATTATAATAATTAAATAAATAAAATATTATTTCTTTAAATATAGATATACATATCATGTATTTTTTTGGGGTGATGAAAAGGCGAACTCACATCACTTCTTGAAGGATATAGTTCGCAAATACATGAATGGTGTTATCATCCATTAGTGAGTGACACATAATGAAATAAAATGATATATTGTATTTTTATAATGGAAAGTATTTCATTAAATATATTAATAATTTAATATACAATAAATATATTTATCCTTGTTATATTCCATGTAAAATGTTAGTCGAATATAATTCATATCGCTTCGAAAGGAGGTAGTCCTCCATACACATGAGAGACATTATCACATACGGTAGGAAATTCATAGTCAAAAATTTATATATGATATAATTATAATATTATTATAATTATTTTATAAATATAATGTATATATATTATTTATATCTATTATCATAACCAACCATGAGAGGTGTAAATGAAAAAATAAATGAAATTAGTTTATGAGGCAGTAGTCTACTGTACACATGAACAATGATTTCATAAGCTACCTGATGGAAGTGGTGGTGGTTTTATGTTATTACATAATCATAAAAAATATATTTATATGTAATAAAATTTGATTTATTTTATCAATTTTTTTAATATTAATTAAATGATATGGATTAAGAAATAAAATAAAAAATCTCATTAAAGAAACAAAAATCAACTTCAACTATCCACCTTAGTTTTTCACAAAATCATTCCTATGTTGTTCTTATTCCCACACTAAGGATTATAGGTTTAGAGAATATAATTTCCTAATTTATTTTTTAGTGTATCTCCAATAACATAATAGTGTAATTACATATGTTACTTGATGGTTTGAAGAGGAGATGTGAAGGCGTGGCATTTTAGAAGTGAAATCAGTGGAACACATGTAATTTATTTATAGAAGGAATTCATTCCATATTTCTTCCATTAATCAATGATTAAATAATGTATAATTATAAATACTAGAAGAAATAAGGTCCAAATTATTATATACAATAGTTTTTGTAATAGCATTAGGTTATTTCTAACCATTATGTTTTTAGTTTACCCCTGGTAATTCCATTTTTACCCGAACCATAGTAAATAATATTAACTATTTTGACCATTATTTTGGTAAAAAAATAATGTTTAGTATATTAGATAATATAAATTATTAAAATTTCAAATATGGAATCCATTTGTAAATATTCTATGTACATAAGGGTAATTTTTTTTTTAAATTAATACCCCAAATATGGTGAGAATGATGATTTCAAAGAAAGAATGTTCAAAGAGTGTATTTTTTTATATATTAAAAATCAATATTAAATTAGTTAAAATTAATTATATTGTATGAATAAATATAGAAATTATTTAATTTTACTTTTTAGGAAATTTAAAATATAATATATTTTTATAAATAATTTAAATTAAAATGATGGTTTCAATTAAAATTTCTTCTTCAAAACTATTCAAGAGAAAATGAAACTTTTCAGAAAAATCTAGAAAATTTACCAGATAATTTTAAATTGAAAATTTTTAAATGATTATTTTTTAAAATTTATATTCTATGATTTGTAAAAATTAATTTTCAAATATGCTCTTAAATGGTTACAAATGACTTTTTAGAGAATACATTTTAAGTGAAATAGTGGATTCAATATTATTTCTTGTAAAAGAGACGTATAAGATGAATGTTAAACATTTGATTCAATATATATTATATAAATTCCTATAAAATAATTCACTAAAAGTTATATCTTTAGTTTATTTACATAAAATTTGTTTTTGTGCATAAAAATAGTTTTTTAAAAAATGATTTCCATTATTTTCAAAAGATTTGTATTTTCATTTTAATTAATATGTTACTAAATAAATCCTTATATATATACATTTATAAACCATATATTTTTATAATTTAGTTATTTTTATTTATACACACCATTTTAATGACTATGTGATAAATATCATATCAAATAATAGTATTTTAATAGTATTTCATTATTTAATTAAACTCGATTTTAAGTGTAATGCACGATAAACATGGTATTCTATGTAACACAAGACAAAAAATGTTTTCAATGTTAGATGAGATAAAATCGATGTTACATGTAATGTAATCTGAACTCTATGTTTCATGTAATGAATTCTATAGTTAGTTTTGTTTTTAACAAAAACTATTGAAAATATTAAATCCATTTTAAAAAATATATATCAAAAAGTATCAGGGTATTGTATTCCTTTCTATTATAGTCATTAGTAATATGAAAAGGGTTGAAATGAGTGATCAAAATTTACACTAGTAGGTAGTTGTAAATAAAATAATATCAAAATGTTGTACTCTTTGAATCTTTCAAATTATCATTCATTTAAACTGAAATTCAACATTTATGAAGATAAGTTTTATTAGGTTAGGTACTCTTATATTCCATGACAAAATACCTTAATATAATTAATCCTTCGTAATTGATGTTTGATATAATGTGATTATTCTAATGAAAATCCCCTAGAAATATAATTATATATTTATATTTACTTCTCAATTTTATGAAACAATCCATTTTTTAGTTTATGCCCAACTCACCATATTCGGGGATAATAATAATATGTGTAACTATGCTAGATCTAAATCCACATTCTAGTATCCAGACATGTATATATTTTTATGAAAGCCACACATCTACTACATTACCAAAACTTCACGATGTTTTCCTATTATTATATGTATCTCATAGAATTATCACTAAAGTTTTTAGTTAAGTCCTCTAAAATATTTGAAAATTAAAAATTAGACCTTGCTCTGATAAGATTTAATGCAACCCAATTTAAATATACATTCAACATACATTGATACCATGATTTAATTAATAAATCTTTCGAATATTCACACATCCCATGGAAGTAACATTTTATTGTATTAGATACTAGAATCATTAAAACCCTTACATTAAATTTTATGAACATTTTCCAAAAAATAAATCCCCTCTCAAACAACCCATGAGGCATAATCATTTTTAATTCCATGTGAATGGGAAAAATAATAAGGCTACAATCAAACTCTCAGTAAGGGATATCATACCAATAGTAAAAATAGTTAGAAAAACAAATGGAAATAATAAATGAATTGAATTCCTTATAGAAATAACACAAATAAAAAGTTTTTAACCCTAAGAATGGAAGAAATACATCATAAAAAAGTATCACACTTTTTCTATGGAATTGGAAAATAAAAAATGAAGCATATAATATGGTCCATGGAACATAAGGAATAAAGTAGCATATTCATACACATAATATTTCTTTACATTGTGATCTTGGCTATCCACCAACACGTTTACACATAAAATTATGATTATTGCTAAATTCTATCACATTTACCCTTTGTGAACTAACCATATTTTAAACCTATTCACATTACCTTTTTATCTCATGAGATATAATCCCTTATATAATATATTGGATTGAGATATAGGTCCAATCCATTTCATAATCTACATATTCTTATTCGACATGAAAAAATCATCATATAATAAAATAATTTATCGAATGAAAATGGGTTTCATGTTATTTCAAAATAATATAATCATAAAGAACCCACTGTAATAAAAACTTTTTCATAACATAATAAAAAATTATCTCATAAAAAAGATCATAAAAACAATATTAAATTAAAACATTTAACCAAAATGAAATACATTATAATAGATTATAAAAGGATGATTAAGAAACACAACTCAATTGGATATAAATAATTTAGTGATAAATAAAAAATATGAATGAAGATGTTTAAAAAAATTATTTCATTAAAACCCTTTTGTATAGTTTATAAAATAGATTTAGAAATAAAAATAATAATTTTCATAATGTTTCAATTATATTTTATATTAAATTTATTATAAATAAAGAATCTGAAAATTACAATATTCTTTTAAAAGAAAATGGTGTTTGAAAGATAAAATATTAGAGCTTGAAATAAATAGAATTACTATAAAAAATGTACTTTTGTTAAAATGAACATTATTTAATGTGTTGATGTAGTTTTTATTAAAAAGTATTAATGAAATATATGAGGTTATATAGAGATAAAAAATAATATTACTAAAAATTTGAAGGAAATATTGGCTAAAAGAGAAAATATGGTCATAGAAAAGAATGGATCATTAAATATTAAATAAATTAGACTTTGCAAACTCAAAAAATATGAATTAGATATTCTTGTAAATAGAATTGGATATGAGAAATAATTACCATTAAAATAAATAGGTAGAATATAATTGTTACTTCATATGGATATTTATATCAAACCATTAAAAACATGTGTAATGATCCAGCCTAGTTTCCACTATAACTAGAACCCCGAGCATCTTCGACACATGTCCACACTCATACCTCCTCATAGGCCAGAGGATTCTGACTAGTAGTGGTGGTCTAAAGTGGAAGTATGAGGAGAATATAACCCCGTATCAGAGTTTGAAACTAGATAAAAATAATCAAACATTAGACATATCCAACTGTACTGAAAGTATAAATAATCTAAAACTATTATGTGTTGTAACAATATAAAATTCAATTAGGGCCCAAACGGCCATGTCATACGTACAATCTACCTCCCATTGGGCTGGTAACACAGCATACCAAAAATATAATAAACTAAAAAATGCATCCATTGCATAAATGATCCAAGAACATCCATTCCCCTAAAACCTATTGTGAGATATAGCTCAAACAAACCATAAACAAACTGGGGTTCAACCCAAATATTTACCTACTATAAAACACATGGGATTTTCTCGGGTACCCAATTTCAATGAGTTCCCTAGAAGGGTGTGACTAAAACATAGTAGGAAAACATAAATGGTTTCTAAAGAATAAAAATTAGTAAAAAAGTGTATGAAAATATACAGTGTAATAAATAACTTGTTCTAAAATAAATTGAATCCCGAAAACCTCACAGGTCATATTGAATTCATTGTCCCAAAGAATATAAGCTTCCACCTAATCCAACCAACATGAAATGATCGAAAACATTTCATCTAAAGAATAACATTGGGTTACATTCTATCTAAACCCAAAAGGTAGTGTTCATATTCATGAAACCTAAGGAAGATTAAAGAACACATCCATAGTACCTAACTAATGTACCCTTGGGATTGTGACCATAACGATGGTCTAGATTCTAAATAAAATTTTAATGTTTATAATCAAATGTGACAGGAACCTCTATCCATCACAAAACTCTATGAAAAACTATCGATACCAATATTGATAGTCCAATATATTAAACTAGTCATACAATATATTATTATTGTCTAGATTATTTGTCCAGTACCCATCCATACATTACATCAATGGTGCCTATAGTATTATTCTAGACCAACCCCTGGATGAAGTGAATCTTTCAATAATCTAATTCCACATGGTGTACCTTAATAACCGAGATCCATAGTCTAGTATATAAACTATGATGTATATTTTTAGTGTCCAAATATTCACACTGAAACCAAATCCATAGTATACTACTATTTCTATAAACATCATTCCAGCACCCAAACCATTACTTAATTTCTTAAGTATATGTGTTTGAAACATCAGTGAAACACCTAAACATTATGTCATAGGTCAGTAGGCATGGAGCATCAGTCCCTGAATCCAATTGGGATTAAGAACATCAAGTTTGACCATCCCCATCATTTCCATTATCAATCATTACCAATTCATTTAACACTTCCTAGGTCTATTACCTTTATCACATAAAACCAATTTAATGATTAAATAATTTTATATTTCCTTAATAAAAATGTTTATCATGGTCCCAATAGAACATTATATCACATATGGATAAAAAAAATCAAACCCCTTTTTATACATCATATTCCAAAACCATATCCTTGTAAAAACAGAAAGTCACACCTCAAAAAAAGGGTCTACATATTTAGAAATAAACAAGGTCCATGACATTATTTCCTACGAAAAAAATAAAAGGGGTCACCAAGACATTTTAAAAAAGGGGCATTACACACCCATTTCAAATCAATAATTTAAATTAATTTAAAACCATTTTCTTAATCTACATGGAGGTCAACATGCCATTCCAAGAAAATTTTATTTTAAAACTAATTTTTTTCATATTATAGGATAAATCGAATAAAAATCCAAAATAAACAATTTTACCATCTCAAATAGACTCATAAGATTATAAAAAAAAACAACACAAGAACATTACATTTCTAAAGGTAGTAACACCCCTTTGGGTGGCCATAGGTATAGTCTCACTACATCCAATAGATCCAATGTGGTCTATAGAAGGTCCAAGGAATCAATTTAAGACAAAAAAAATTTCTCAAATCAAGGATGAAATCCTATCACACATAGTCTTTATGGAATATACTACCTAAAAACATGTAATGGAATTATCAGGACTATAGGCTAAGCTATTATACCACCTACCTCATCGATTAATCTTTAAAAAAAATTTGAAACCTTTTCAAGACCAGTCCAAGAATCAACCAAACTTGTCGTCACCCAAGAGTGCTAGTCACAATCACCCAGGGTCAATGTCAAACCAAACATTATAAATTAATCAATTATCCAAAATCCTACCTGGAATAAAGCCTAGAAACCTAAAGGGTCAACCAAATCATGACAGGTCTCCAAGAAACCCCCATGAAATTTCCACAATGGACTCCTGACACCATTCCAGTAAATGTTTAAAGAGGATATACCAAAATTAATACATATTAAGGGGAATGGTTATAAAAAACCAATTAAAATTAATCATATAAACATACCATAATGAAACTCAATTAAAAGTATTTAAAAAACCATCTCGGGGTCTCCTTGACCAGAGTGGATCAAAATCCCTATCAGAAATGGATTATTCAACAATGAACTACTAGAATAATCAACAAAACCTTAAAAGAAGAACATAAAAATTAGAGGAATGGATGGGGAAGTGGTAGGGAAGTATCTTGGTGTTAAAGTTCACCTCAAAATTTTCATTATTTTCCATCAAAACACATCTTTAATGAAGCCTAAAAAATATAAGAATGGTGAAGGATTCTCCTCTAGTTTTTGAGAAAAAGAATGAGTTGAAGGATAGGGGAACTATAAATACCTAAGGATAAAACGGTGAAAGTAAAATTTTAATGAGATTATGGGATGGCAGGTAATTTTCGAAAATTGGCACTAACCTTGTGGTTGAATCTGTCCACAACAACCCATTTTCTTGGTTTGTCTTCACATTTGGATAAATAGTGCACCAAACATACATACCCCAACTATCAAACCTCCATGGACATATAGTTTAGCCACATGGTTTGAAAAAATGTTTTCCAACCATGTTGACATCACTGGATCCCAGAAGATACAAGGCACACCATTTTCCAAGAATTGTGTTCATCCAATGTTCCACGTCTAAGTGCCTCTTTAACCTCATATAGTTTCCCCTTGGACCACTCACTATCTCCCTTAACCATAAAAACCCCATGACACATAACCATTATCAGATTAAAATAAACTAAAAACCTCATGAGGATCAAGGTGTCACACAGTTTTACATAATCTATGAAAACCAAACCATGAACCCCTTCCAATGAAATCTAAAACCTCTAAAAACTAACTAGAATTTTCTATTTCTTATCTATATACCTGATCTACCTTTTGAGTTTTATTCCCTATTATAATACAATTTTCATAAATTCCAACTATTAGAACTCCATTCAATGTTTATATCCATGATTTGACTCATCGAGTAATGAAAATTAGAATTTATTAATATAATTTGGATCCATCTGGGCATAGGTTCTTACAAATTATACACATAATTCTTCATGTCCTAGAGAACCCATAGGGGTCAACCACTTGTATCACCAAACACAGTTCAGACACCACATTTTATGTAGAACCCTAATTTATCATCTGATATCACGAATCACTACTAGCTAACATCCTCCAACTGAACATTCTCTACCAGCCAAAACTCCAAGATACTTCCCGTTTCCATAACTGGAATAGTACGATGGTGCTTACCAAATCCCATCCAATTAAAAAAATGATCACATCATCACCCGACCAGTCACAAAGAAATGGTGATCCCCACTATAATCACAATCTTATAACCACCATGTATTTATACACAACTCTATTATCATAATGAAAAGAAAACTAAACCTAAACTGATGGTCCCACAACATACTAGGAATGCCTCCAAACCTACCATGCTCTAACACCCACAGGAAGTAAAATCATCATTATCACCCATCCTTATTTTAAAAAAATAACCAAAGATTAAGAATACACACCACCCAATATTGAGCTGAGAACATATAGTATTTTATATGGAATCCCCACTCAAACACAAAACCCACTCATCATTTCCAACCGAACATTATAGTTGCATGCAACCACTCTCACCCACATTCTGTGAAAACCCTAACTGAAATATCCCAAACCAACCCATTTCCATAGAAACAACTCATTCTTATAGATCTTTGATATGTCAACTCATCAACATTCTCTCATACTCCCAGAATTTCACAACCACCATAAACATACACTACGAATTACCTTACTATAGTTTTTTACATAACAACCTCATGATAGAAGCTAGTGATTGATTTGATCATCTTCCGAAACTTCTTCCACAACATTATTGATTTAAAATCAGTTCAACAAACCTGATACCCATCTTGATTAAGGGTTACACAAAAAAATGCTAAATCACTCCACACCAATAGAGTTACATTATCATAGGCTCACTCAGATAACCTCTTATATGGCCCTTTCCATAAAACATTACATAATCTAGGGATAAGTCAATAATTTGAATTTTATTCACATCAAGTGTTTTTTCATGTTTACATTTTTAAATAATTAGGCCATTATTTATACATTACATCTCAAATATTACAATGTAGACACTTCTAGTCTTTCCAAACATTTTCACAATAATAAAACTCTTTAAAAAAATTAGAATTCTTTTATTGATAAAAATCATATTGAATTATTCCATTCTCATACCCTTACTTATAACATATGAATAACATTTAAAAAACTAGAATGTGCATTAAAAGCTCATTAAGGGATAAAAACAAGGAAACAAAACATTAGTCCATGAAAACAGACAAATAAATGAAACAGTACTTTTCAGTCATAAAATTAAGCTCGTTAACATACCTCATGAAATCATAATATTTATCAATAACCAATAGAAATCATAAATCATAAAGTCAACATGTGGCATCCATAACATACTTACATTTTATCTTTCATAGCTACATAGGGAGTAACCATCATGGTTATGTTTGGAATACCCATCACAATATATTCCCTAAATCTCTTAGGAGAAACAATAATGTTTACCTTACATTACCCAATGCATTGGAAAATCCATCATGGTATCAACCACACCTTATTTATCATTTAAACACACATATAAATAAGAAATTCCCAAGAACCATAACATAATCATAATAAAAGAACCAAAATAATGGAAAAATATCATTTCCAAATTCCAATAGTAAGACATAATTTCCTGATATTGATACAATCAAACCATTATCAAAAACATTATCAAAACTCAAATACCTAAATATTATATTTCCTTTTTATTTTTAAAAACATTAAGGCATAAAAAGGATGCCAAATATCAAATAATTCTCATGGTGGTGGAAAGGCCGTTGTTACTGTTTGCGTTAAAAAGAAACATTCATTTAGTCATTTAATAAAACACTTGGTAAAACATTTTCCTTTGAATAACTATTGAATAATATTAATAGTAAAAGTTATTTATTAAACACCATAAAAAATAATTTCTAGTATAAAACCAAAAATTTCCTAACAAAATAATACTGAGACAACGTCCCTTACAAAGATCATATCATTAGATTAAGGGTAAATAAATGAAATTATTACGTGTGAAAAATATAAATAAACCAATATAAGTGGATATTACATGAAAAATAATAATATTTCATTCCAAAAAATTCTTGGACAAACAAATCCAATGACCATGATATTTAAATCAATGAATAAATATTGAGTTATGATTTCTCGTACAAAGTTTGTATAAATGAATTAAGAATTTCTTCAATGGGAAGATTATGTGTAGAAACAAAGAATCCAGAGAAAGGGAAGTGGAAATTACAACATAAATAAACAAACAGTGATTCCATACATAATCTTTGCATAATTTAATCAATGAATTATTCATAAAACCAAATGAGGGGAAATTGAGTTTAGAAATGCCCTTACCTTGGGGCTAACTTGTCTTGTACAATCGTTGTGTTCTGGATTGAAAACATAGGTTAATTTATACATTCTTGAGGACCCTTTTAAGTTTTATTATTCATTTTATATTACATATTAACAGGTTATAAAAATTACTTAATTATTTATGTTCATATCGGTCGTTTTGTTGAGATCCATTGCTTGAGTTGAAAATGAACATGTTTGGATGTAAATTTTTCATATAGTCAAAAGTAAATCATATCTAGAATATTATTAACCATGATTTAAATATCATATATATATAGTATATAGGTATTTATTATATCCATATAAATTAGAGATATGAAATGAAATTCACCATTCCGGGAGACGGTAGGTGGTACATACACATTAATGCTACTTTCATTTCTTTGTCAAATTAAAGGAATGAAAACATAATGATATAGAGGTATATTGTAATTACAGAATAATATATATGTTATATATGTTACATAATTTCATTAATACCATCATTTATATGTTCCACATAAGGAATGAACGATTCATATCACATTGTGGGGGCGGTAGTCTGCACTTCTACAAATGAAATTATCATATATACACATTGGGAAAAGCATAATGTTATGTTGTAAATAAATATTACATAATAATATGGAAAAAATAATTATAATATATTTCATTTATAAATACAGTTCCATCATAATGGCCACTATGAGAGGTGGTGGGAGAATATTGAATAATCATCTTTTTATGAGGCCGTAGTTCATTGTACAAAGAAACAATATGTTCGTATCCATTAGATAGAGGTGTGTGTGAGTTTATTTAGAATTATTCTCATAAAAAACATATTATATTGAGTATAATTTTTAATTATTTAATCATATAATATTTATATCATAGGTAGTGGAAAAGGAAAATAAAGGAAAGAAACTTAAGAGAAGAAGTTACCTCTAAATCGAGTAACTTCTATTGATTTGACCCAAAGGGCTTTATTGAATTGCCTTATGGATGAGGAAAGGATTATAAGAGGAAATGATGAATGTTTTGTGATTATATGAGTATAATTTGGATTAAACAAGAGGCTTAATTTTTGTGAGTATGTGGGTATATTTGATGGCCATTTCTAAGAGTGAGGAGGGGTACTTTAAAAAAGTTTTGAAATATTATTTTAAAATTAATTTATTTTTGAATTATAAACATTTAAAAAGTTATAAATTTGAAGATTAATATGAGTAAGGGTATAAATCCTATCAAAAATTTTGATTTAGGAATGTTTAGGTCACAAAAGTAACATTATCTTTTGGCTTTAACCCTTAGTTAAAAACATTAACTCTCACCATGTATTCTTGTATTTTCATAATATATGGTCATTGTAGTTAATATAAAATGTCAAGAGAAAAATAAGTGGATTATTAATGAAATTTTTTTGTCATTATATAATTCATTCGGAAAAATCTTATATTTTCAGAACTATTATATCAATTAATGAAATAGTATTTGTTTTAAAAAAATCTCATTTGTGTCAATTTTGACATTATTTAGTTATTGAATTTTGATAAAGTCATAAAAACATGATTCATTAAAAAAAAGGAATCAAATCATCCCTCTCAAGTTAATTTAGTCCAAAAAATTCATATATGGTATGAAAATGTTCAAATTATATTTAATTTAATATATATAATATCATTTATTTGAATCTTTCATAAATATGTTAACCACTACATCCTATTATGTCACAATTAAATCTATTTATTTAATGTCAGAAATTTATAATTAAAATACAATGATGATGGAAATATTTTTGGATTTCTAATTACTATTTATAGTAAAATATATCATTCATATAACCTATATTAAAATTATGTTATCCCAATATATATGTTTATGTTATATTTCCCTTTCTATTAAATTAAATATTATAAAATGTCATTTTCACACTGAAGTAGCTCCCCAATGGAAAAACATTCATCCTAAAGATTCTAATGGTCGGAATTATAACATAAAATATGATTAGGACATGTTTTAGGGTAGTCTTATGTTATCACAATTTTATTTTTTTCTCTTATTTACCTAATTTACCCTTTAACCAGGGTAAATAAAAATAATTACTAGTGTTACTATTCATACTGCCCAAAAAACAAAGGGTACCTATTTACATAATTTTTTACCTATGATTCTAAATATGGAATCAAATTTTCCATATTCAAAACACTGAATTACAAGAAATTAATTTAATATTAATTCCCATTTTCAAAACATGAAAGTGTGGTTCTTTGCAAAGCTAAAACATTTAAATATATTGAATAGTTTTTACATATTAATTCAATATAGAGTTAATACCAATGACCTAAATAATAATAAATTTTAAATATAAATTCCATTTATACTTTAATACAATTAAATAATATGATTTAACCATGTAAATTATCTCGATGGAAAAAGTTTTTTACAATTAAAATTTAGCATATTTTTACTATTAATCAAAACTTGATAGTTATCTGAAAAATATCAAAAAATATTTCAAATTAAATATTTATTTCCATATTCTAAATAATAAGTTTATTTTGTCAGATATAACATATTAATGGGTAAAAAAATAAATTAAAAAAGTGTTACCCATCAAAAGATGGTAAAACTCTATTTTTAGAAAAAAAATTCTTTTATCAAAAAAATTAAATTTGTTCATATATCATATCTAGAGTAAATATAATATTAATTTAAAATATTAAATTGAATATATAAAATATATTTTTTATTAAATAATAATCAATAAACAGTGATATGATTTTATAAACAAAAATATTATCTTTTTAAAAATGTTTTTATAAAAACACATCCTTTATATTCAATAGGTTTTTATTTCTATTTCTAATAATTTTGGTTACCAATGAGTCATTATTTAAAAAATTTTAAACTATATTTTAATAATTTAGTTGATATTTTTCATTCCCACCATTTCAAAGACATGGTTATAACCATGGCATTTTAATAATAATATTTAGTTGTTAGTTTAAGCTCGATGTAGCATATCATGTATAATATTAAATATAATGTTTTTTTCTTAAAACAAAGTATTGTGAATCATCCCCACTTTTGGAAATTTCATCGTAAATATTTTAAAATTTGTCTTGGTATATTCATTAAAAACCCCACATCAGAAAAAGATTCAATAAAACTATCACTTTAAAAGAGAGAAAGGGAAGTACAAAGGTCACCTAAGATAACACAAACTAGGATTTCATGTAGATAAAAATGGATAAGGAAGAGAAAATATCTATCTTGTTCTACTGGAGAGTGATATATATAACATGATCAGGAGAAAGTTAACTACCAAAAAACCATAAACTTGTGATGGGTCAAACAGTCATTGATTTCCCAGTTGGAGAATTAAACAGAAAACGTTTTTTTTAATATCTTTTTCATAAATTTAAGGAATTATTTTACTAATTATAATAAGAACATAATGAAACATAAATACATTTCACATAGAGTTTCGTACATTAATTAATATCTACCATAAACTTACATTTTCTCCAAATGATGAGTATTAAATATGACTTGTTCACACATGAATAACTAGAATCCAATTCTAGAGAATCTCGTAATTCACACAATATGAACTATATTTTTCACCTTTCATTAGACATTAAACCAAAACCAAAAAAATCATTAAAAGATCATATAATCCACAAAAAAGAATAATCTATTATGAAAATAAATTATACTCTTAATCTATAAAATTTAAAAAAACAATACCCAATGTTCAACAAAGACCATTCCATTAAAATTTATCCAAAAAATTCTTCAAAATAATCTAAACTAAAATTGAATCCCAAAATATAGAACGGATTGATTACAAAATCTTCCACGATAAATATAAAAAGTTATCTCCACATGACGTCAACTACTCTTAAAGAATAATTTTTAAATTTAATTTACATAATCACATATTCTCTATGATAAATTAATCATTTACACAAATAATAAAAATCTCTATATGTCTACAATAAAAAAGTAAATTCATCAAAAATTAAATTCAACCATAACTCCTCAATTGAAATCCCATAGTATTATATTTTCAGTAGGCATATAGTGCTCCCCAAAGAGCGAATGTGTTCTAAAATAACATTTATCACATAATCACCTACAATTTTTCCTATACAAATGATATCCCTTTGATAGATATGATGTTCCCAAAATCAACTTATTCTTGATCCATAAAATCATTTAACTAATAATAATAATTCAAAATGACTAGGTACATCATGTAGGATAGTGTTAGGCTATGTGCCCTTGTTTCACTTATGTTGTGGGATCAATTCCCACAGCCTTTCCAGACATGATGGGTTGTCACCCATACTATGGGTTTACCCATTTTATAAAACTCAAAAATAACCCTTACATGTTTTAACCATAAGGTTTTTCTTAAACCTCTAATTTTAATCCAAACCAATAATGACCTCAAAATATTAATTAGATAATTTTTATATATATTGATATTTTTTTTATTTCACCAACATATATTAAAATAAAACAACTTCCAAAAGAAATAAAATCATTCCTTGATCATGGTGTCCACCTGATTTCATCTTTATCTTGATCACATAGATATAAGGTTCATGCATTGCAACAATGATTTATATATTCTTCAAACATAATTTGTTTCCTTTATCCAAATACATCTTATAAAAACTAGGTCATATGGGTGTTCAATGAAAAATATTTTTGGAAAATATTCATGTAAGAATAATACTTTGAAAACATCCAATAAAAATTGATTTTTATAAAATAGTCAGACCGAGTTTGAGTTGAAAATTTCAATAAATGTTCCTTTTAAAATACCGTAATTATGTGTTGGAAGACTATATTTTAAAAGAAAATATAAATAGGTTATTCAAGTGCATCCTTCTTCATATTCTTTTCCAAAATCATTATATGCTTTAAATCCTGTGATAATGTAAAATATTTGAAAATTCCTTGATAATAGTAAAATATTTGGAAAAATGATTTGATTATATAAAACCCATGATCCACGATGGTATCAAAGTAATGTAGAGGATTTTGATATCTCAAAAAACTGCTTACAATTGAGTTTTATTCTAGGAAAAGATTCACCATCATCTGAACATGACTTTGCAAAAATTATCGGAACCATGTCTTCAAGAAGAGATAGAAATGCTGTTTACGATCCTCCTCCTTCCATTTGTAATTTACATTCCTTGATCTGATAAATTTTGTAAAATAAGGACTTAATGGAAATCATAAACATAGAGACTCACCATGTGGTTATACAAAACTTCTAATCCATAATGTTTTCTAAACCAAACTATGATACCATCTATAAGTCCCCATCCATAAAACATTACATAATCTTAAGCTAAGTAAATAATTTCACTTTAATTCATATCAAGGATCTTTTCAGGTTTATTGTTTTAAATAATTAGGCCATTATTAATATATTACATCTCAAATATAACAATGTAGACACTTCTACTGTATCCAATTTTTTCCCAATAATAAAACTTCTTAAAAAAAGAAGAATAATTTTCCTGATAAAAATATTTGTGAATTAGTTCTTTCTATTACCCTTTTTTATACCCTCTGAAACAAAAGTCAAAAGCATGGGATGAGCATAAATAGATAGGAAAGGGATATAAAATAAAAAAATAAAACATTAGACCATAAATACATACAAATCAATGAAATCATACTTTTCATTCATAGAGCATATTCTTTTTAACATGCCTCTTGAAATCATAATATATAGGATTAACTTGTAGAAATAATAATTCTTAAAGGTAACATGTGGCATCCATAACATACTTAAATTATAGCTTTCACAACTACATTGAGAGTAACCATAATGGTTATGTTTGGAATACCCATCAAAATATATTTCTTAAATCTCTTAGGAAAAACCTGATTGTTTACCTCCATCTTGTTACCCAATGTATTGGAGAGCTATCACAGGCTAAACCTCCATCCGTTTTTCATGGAACGACCCATATACATAAGTAATTACCATGAGAAAAAAACATAATCATAATGCACGAACAAGGATAAAGGAAAAATAAAATTTACACATTCCAATTGTAAGGCATAATTACAAGACACTGATAATAAAAATCCAATATCAAATCCATTTTGAAAAACAAAATACCGAAATATGGTATTTTGTTTTCTTTTCAAAAACATTAATTCCTGTAGAAGAAGCCAAATATCACATAATGCTCGCGGTAGTGGAATGGTCATTATTGCTGTGTACGTTAAAATGAAACATAACATTTTTTAGTAAAATGATTCATAAAAATGATTCCATTTTTATTATTGTTGAATGAAATTAAATGTTCAAGGGATTTATTACAAACCATATCAAATAATATTGTGTATAAAAAAATATTCCTCAATGAAAAGAGATTGACATGAAGTTCCTTACAATGATCATTTTATTAGATTAAGGATAAATAAATGACATACATAAGTGTGAAAAATATAAATAATCCAAATATAAGTGGATATTATGTTTAAAAAAATAATAGTTCATTCAAAAATATTCTTGAAAATAAAAACCAATGATAAGGATATTTAACTCAATGAATGAAGATTGAGTTAAGATTTCCCATACAATGTTCGTATAAATTCCATAAGAATTAATCAACGGGGTTTCTATGTGTAAAATTTGTATGACCATGCCAATTGAATTGGAAATTACAACATAAATAAATAAAAATTTATTCTATACATAATATTTGAATAATATAATCATTGAAGCACGTTTAAAACCTAATGAGTGGAAATTAAGTTTTTGAAATTCCCTTACCTTGAGTCTGACACGTCATCTACAATCATTATGTTCCAGAATAATAAAAGTTGGTTAAATTAAAATTTCCTGAGAACATTTTTGATGTGTTTTATTTCTTTTACATCACTTACTATAATGTTATAAAAATTACATAATTATTTAAGTTCACATCAATCGTTTTGTCGATATTCGGTGCTTGAGTTAAAAATGAACATGTTTTGATGTAAATTGCACATCTAGTCAAAAGAAAATCATCATCATAATATTATTTTTTATGATTTAAATATCTTATATATCCACTATATATGAATTTATTATATCCATAATATTTGGAGATACAAAATGAAATGCACCATTCATGGAGCCGGTAGGTCGTACGTACGTGTTAACACTACATTCATTTCTTTGTGAAATTAAATGAATGTTAAATAAATGATACATAGGTAAATTTTAATTCTTGTATAATATCTATGTAACATATGATTCATAAGTTCATTAACTCCATATTTTATATGGTCCATCAATAGAATTAATGAGTCATATCACTTTCAGGGTGTGGTAGTTCACACTTCCTCAAATAAAATTATCGTATCTAAACATTATGGAAATCTTAAAGGTATGTTGTAAATAAATATTAAATAATAATAGAGAATATGTAAAAATAATATATTTCATGTATAAATATAGTTCTATCATAATGGACACTATGATACGTGGTAGGATAAAATTGAACAATCATCGTTTCATGAGGCAGTAGTTCACCGTGCACAGAAACAATATGATCGTGTCCATTAGATGGGGTGTGTTTGAGTGTAGTTATTATTATTATCTAATAATAGAATAAGAAGATCATGGGGAGTGGAGAAGAAAAATAAAGGTAAGGAACTTGTGAGAAGGCATTACCTCTAAATCGGGTTACTTCTATTGATTTGAGCCAAAAGACTTTCTTGAATTTCTTTATCCCATGTTATGAATTTTAGGAGTAAAGTAGGGATGTTGGGAGATTATTTTTTCTGATTTTTGATGATACTAGGGGCTTGATATGTGTGAGTAAGTTCGTAGAGGTGGTGTCCTTTTATAAGTGAGAGGAGGGGAACTTTAGGAAAGTCGTGAAATATTAATTTATTATAAACATATTTTAAAATTATAATATTTAAAAAGTGATATATTTAATGTATTAGATGATTATGGGTCGATATCTTCTCAACCAATAGGTTTTATACAAGTTTTAGTCTCAAAATTATCCTTATCTTTTGGCACTAACACTTAGATTAATACATTTACTCTTACCATTTGTTCTGTTATTTTAATAATATATGGTTACTATAGTTACTAAAAAATTACATTAGAATGAAAACCGAACCATTAATTATTAATTTTAAATTATATAAGCCATTTTTTAGAATATTATATTATTTGAACTATTATGTCATTTAATAAAATATTATTTGTTTTAAATAACTCATTTATGTCAATTTTGATACTATTTAGTAATTGATTTTTTTAAAGTAATAGAAACTTTATTTATTCAAACCATAGGAATAAAATAATCCATCACATGTCAATTTAATTCAAAAACATTTTATAGCATAAAAATGTTCAAATTACATTTAATATAATATTTATAATATCATTAATTTCAATCTTTCATTAATGAGGGAATCATTTCATCATCACTATGTCACAATTAAATTTATTTATATATTGTATTAAATTTATAAATAAAATTACATGATGTAGAAATTATTTTTAACTTATCAATTAATATTTATAGCCAGAGATATATGTTATATAACCCAATTTTAATTTTTTTAATAAAAGATACATGTTTATGTTATATATCCTTTTTCAATAAATAAAATTTTATAAAACTTTATTTTCACTCTCAAGAGTCTCCCAAAATCGAAAAGTTAATCCTAAAGATGATTGTGGTCGTAAATAGCTCACAAAATATGATTATTACACGTTTTAGAGTATATTTATATTATTACAATATTATTGTTTACCCTTATTTACCTGATTTACCCATTAACTATGGTAAATAAAAATAATTACTAAAGTTACTATACATAATGATTAAACAGTAAAAGGTACATATTTAAATAATTTGAACCTTTTGATTCTGAATATAGAATCCATTTTTCAAAATTCGATACATATAATTAGTATAAATTAATTTAAAATTAATTCCCATTGTCAAATTGGGAAAGCGATACTTTTTAAAAGTTACAACATTACAAGAGATTAAAATGTTTCTACATCTGAATTCTGTAAAGAAATAATAAAAATGACCTAAATGATAAAAATAATTTCCATTTATATATTAAAATAATTAAAAAAATATTATTTAACCATATAAACATTCTTGATGGGAAAATATTTTTTCAATTAAAATTTTGCATATTTTTAATATACATCAAAACATTATAGTTTTCAGAAAAATATAAAAATTTAATCAAAAGTAAATTTTGAAGTTCCACTTCTAAATAAGAAGTGTATTTTGACAAATAAAACATATAAAGGTGTCGAAAGTAAATTTAAAAAGGTTACTCCATCAAAAGACGATAAATCTAGAATTTTAGAAATAATCTTCTCTTATCTGAAAAATTGAATTTGTTCTTATATCCTATCTAAAAAACATATTTGATGAATTTAAAACATTAAATTTATAATCTAACATTTATATTCCCTTAAATAAAAATCCATAAAGAGTAATGTGATTTTAAAAACACAATGAATATATTTTTAAATAGGTTTTCCTAAAAACACAACCTTTATATTCAATTGCAGTTTATTTCCATTTATAATAAATTTGGTAACCAATAAATAATTATTCATTCATGTATAAACCATATATTCATTATTCAGTTGATAATATTTATTTCCTTCATTCAAATGGCTAGGTTATAATTTAATCATTTAAATAATAATATTTAGTTGTTCATTTATATTTGATGTGGCATATTACATAGACTATTGAACGTAGTGTTTCTTTCTTAAATCATAGGATGTTACAACTAATTTGTTTTATCCCATGATCAGACCACTACTAAATCTGTAATTATATGTGTCCATATGTCCCTCACAAGAGCAAACAAGTGAATCATTTACCATCTCATATCCCTAATATCTCAGAATGGAATCAATGATATTCATCGACATCTGGTCCATCCCGAGATCCCCACTTTCCAATAGTGACTGTTTAACTTCCAACCATATGACACCACTTTCATAGTCTCCTATGAATAACCTCCATGAGTCCCATATCCATCCAAAGACATTATGGTAGCTAGTCTTATAGACATTATCCTCTGAGTATACATAAAAATAAGTCAACATATTATGCATGATCTTCACTACATATATTGTGACAAGATTTCATTGAAGAAAACCAACTCGAGAAATATATTTCTAATGTCAACTCTATATAAGAGGACATTCAAAGAATTTATTGTCCTAATACTCCATACCAACATGTGTCTGAACACTTCCATGTCATTCCTCAACCTACTCACTAATACCCACACAACATTAACTGATCCAATTTATAGTCTATATCTTCTGATCCACAAACCAAAAGACACCAAATTTCACCACCTAATCATTCCTTGAAGATCTGAGTAACAATTAATGGTCACACACACTATTTTGTGATAGCACCACACAGCCTGATTCTGAATCCAATGAGTCATGTCCTCTAAAGCCTCAACTCACATGCCTTATCCACTATCCATTCCTTCCATGAATACCTATATCACCCATCATAGGGAACTATTGGTGCTTCCTAAAACCAGAATAAACTCACCAAACCAAAAATACTTTCTTTATCCCTCAAAACATGATACCTTCTGAAGGTTCCATTTAGATCATTCACTATCTCACATAGTTCATGGATACACATCCAATGCTAACTAGGATAGGAACCCAACTGATCCAACCCCCATAAACAAGACATAAAATTTATGAAATATAACTCATGGTATTTCTTATATCATGGAAACTAGACACCCCCATGTTACTCATACAAAAAAACCGTTCACATATGATTTCTACCTGAATCAAAATAATCCATAAGGTACCACATTTTCTTGAGCACCTATTATGATCTTGAAACAACTTATAACAATTAGTAATTACTCATCTACCCAAACATCACCAAAACATAGGCACAAAAAAATATATTCTATCCTTCAAACCAACCACAAATCTTAACCACCATCACTCACTTTCTCTTCCAAAAAACCTAATTCATTCCATGATCCAAAGACCTCAAACATGGTTGCACCCACTATGGACACTTTTAAAATGTCACAAGACATCCACTTGTGCCTCTTACACCTAATTTAACTATAACATGGATAAACCCTCTCATGGGTCCTCCATGAAATCCACAAGACACTAACTCACTGTACTGGAGTCATGTAAAGAAGGTCACTTGGCTCCCCCACTTTTCACCACCGGCCAATTCCCATATCAAGACACTATTTCCAACAATGTAGGGTCAATAAAAATTAATATAAATCCATAACTCCCTGGGAATCATCATGTACCCATCTCATCGTCACATGACATCAAAATGTTATAAGACCCTTCTCTATGATCTCACACCATGTGGTGTCATATACTAACCAACATCCCCAAAAAAATTGTGTATGTCCCTTCGAAACACCTAAACATCATACTAATCCATAGATGACCTAGACATACAAACAACATCAAACAAAAAACAAACCACCTGTGGTCGATCAATCGCATTACTCGTAATCACATTGTCCCTCCTAGGTCATCACATCTACTATGCATAATGACCACACCCTCATTCTTAACGACGATCATCCCTTAATAGATCCACATAATCTTCCATAAAAATGACACCCATAAAATAAAATATAAAATGGTCTACATCACTTAGATCAAATGTGCCTAACTAGACTCATGGGAAACTTCTTTACATAAAACGATAAGAGTGAAAACCAACTCATAAGTCTTTTGGAAATGGTACAGGATCCTGAAATCCTTCATATACCATAATATCCAATTAAAATTTGTGTTTCATGAAGAAAAATACATAAAAAAGTAAAATAGTGAATCTAGAACATCAATCCAATCCCTTGGTAATCTTGATGTCCTAGTGGAAAAGGTTTTCATGATGCACCAACCAGGTATCCATCACATGCTCTAACACATTCTAATACCTCTAGTAAACAAAATCCAAAATATTGAAATAAAAGGATAGAAAAATCCACTACTACCTCTTTATAACCATCCTTATTGGGTGAAACTATAACTGGTTCCCTGAGCCGATTCACCACATGTCCTCAAGTGCACCGTCTCATATTCTAGAGGCTATAAAAGATTAGTGGGGTCTAAATTGGAATTAAAAGAGACTATACCCCTATATAAAATTGTACAACCTGAATTAAACAACAAAAAATCATACACATCAGAGTATAATAGAATTATAGATTAATTGAAATTAAATATATTATACCAATATGAAATAATAACATTGACCAAATGACCATTTAATTCATAAAACCTACTACCCACTGTTTTGATGACATAACAATCAAAAATTTAAAAAATGGATCTAAAAAATCATAGAGTGAATCTCATATTGTAGCATGATACAACTCGAGCAATCTGATTCGAAAAATCCATACTCAGTATGGCTATTGTTCCAAAGATGTGTTTGTAATTAACCCACGATAGCATCTCAGGTACCAAAGTGTAATGTCTAGCTGATAAGGGCATGAGTAAAACCTAGTAGGCCCCCACCAATAGTGTCTAAAAAAATATCAGTATGTATAGTAGTGTATAAAAATAGATATTGGAATAAAAAAATGTACTAAAAAATACATTATAGGAATCATGAAAGCTCATCTGGAACTCACTGGAAACCGCTTCTAAGGGGGAAAACATGTTATCCAACATGAAATGACCCACACAATTCATTTAAAGCTTAAATAAGGTGTAAATAATATCTAAAACTAAATGGGTGTGTTATTATTCATTCATACCATAGAGGCATAAACCACAAATCCACGTTAACTGACTCATGTACCCATTCCATAGTGTAAAGAACCTCAGATTGAAATCTAAATCATATATCAATTTAAATAATCAAATGATATTGGATTTTTTTTATAGAACCTACCCATATACAAAACCATCGGTAGCAACACTGATCATCATATAGATTAAAATGAGTATACAATATCAAAATAGGCCAAAACCTCACTCCAATACACATCCACACATAATATAGTTTGTGCTAGAGAATTAGTCTAGACCAGCCCAAGGATGAGGACCATCAATACTAAATCTAATTAAACATGGTATATCATCATTTCCATGATCCTCAATATGCAATTTGAAAGATAATGAATTCTATCAGTTTCCAAAGCCTCATCATGACAGTAAAATTGTACTACACTACTTGTGCCTAGAGAATCAGTCCAGAACCCAAATCATTCCATCACATATCTAGTGTCGACGGTTGGATAATCACTCCAATACCTAAACCATATGAAATAGATTGGTAAAAATTGATCATATATCTAATAATACAACTATGATATGAAATTTCATATATGATTATCCCTAACCATTCTATTATCAATCATTACTAATTCATTGATCATGTATGGTGAATTAAAATAATAAAATAAAACCAAATTCATAATAAAATCATTTTAATACTTCTTTAATCACAAAATTCATTATGGAACCAACAGAACATTAAATGGTTCCTGGATCAAATAAAATACAACCAATTTTTTAAACATCACAAACCAAAAATACATCATCTTCATGAACTAGGAATACACCCCTCAAAACATGGGACTTACTCTTTATAAATAAAGTAGGTACATGAGATATATTTGATACAAAAACCAAAAAAAGGGTTTAGAAAATAGTATTCACTAAAGGAAATTATACAAACATTTAAAATTAAAAATTTAAATACATTTAAAATCACTATTCTTAATCAACATTGATATTGAAACCTCTTTCCAACAAAATTAAATTTGAAACATAGTTTTCTCACACTAGAAGACACAACCGAATCATTATTAAAAACATAAAATTTGACCATTTCAAAAATCCTCAAAATAATCTACCAATACTCATCCCCAAAACATTCCAATTTTCAGGTCGATCACACCCCATGGGAGGATATAGGTGTAACACAGTGAGATTTGAAATATGTTTTTTGAATAATTGAATTTTCATTGACATATTACAGTACCCTATGTCAAAAATTCTTTTCACATCGAACTGAATTGGCTTCAGTTACAAGAAACACTAACATGTATTATAATACAAAAAAAAAACTACTTGGCATATGTTTCACACAACACCAATTTTGAATACATTAAATACAATAATATGTTTCAGCGAAACATCAGTTTATTGTCAAAATTATTTAAAAGATATGGTTATAACCTTGTCATTAAACATAGCAATATTAATAGTAATGACTAACTATAAAATAATAAATATAATGGCTTCATATAAATAAAGAATATTTATTTTTTAAAATATTTTTTTGTCAATGACTTTATATGTTTTAAAATAATATTTCTCAAATGTAATGATGTTCGTGTCCATCTGTAAAAAACAATAAAATTATATTTTGAAAATTTAATAAATCTATTTTTATACAATAAATTTATTTTCAAATGAATAATTTCAAAATTAGCTTCGAGTTAATTTTTGGGTTTTTTAAGAAACTTCATTTTTTTATGAATAATGAAAAATACTGTTTTTAATAAAAAAATACCTTTCCATTAATATAATTAATAATAATAATTTATTTTTTAATTTGATTATTAATGTTATAATATATAAATCATAGCTATATTAAACCATGTCAAGTAATTCGAATCATTGTCATATGGTTTTTGTTATGAAAACACATTGAACTTTTGAATGTTTTTATTTGAAATACCCACTTTCTCGCAACATATATGAGATTATTATGAAGAATAATTTTATAACATATGTGATTTAAGTTATGAAAAATAGAAATACATGGTTTGAATTAGTATGATATTTTTATTCTAACAATATCGAATAATTTCTTGACAAATATATTATTGAATTTCATTAAAATTTATCACAACGATTACGGGAATATAAATCAAAATAGGGAATAATACTTAAATATATAGGATTAAATGACCTTGAAATATAAAAAAATGGCTTCAAATATTTCAACATTAACCCTTAATTTTTCTAATTTTATCAGTTATTGGGATACTATTCGATAAATTTTCCCTATTTTATATTGTAAGGAAAAAGGGAAAAATGGATCTTTCCCCACATTTAACATTTATAGGACTTTGATATATGGAAGAAACCCCACATTTTCAGTTATATATATCCTTTGTAATTTTAAATGAGTTATTTTTATCATAATTATTTATCAATAATTTTTAGATATGATTCAGTTACATAATAATCTTATAAAACACAAATATAGTGATTATTTAGTTGATAATTTACTAAAATAAATTATAATATAAATATTAAATTTGAATTAAACCGGTTGATTTATTTTCATTAATATTTTTTAGATTATCATATAATGTCAAAAATATTGGAAAATAATATATTTGGACTCCAAAATATTCTAGATATCATTTAAAATAAAATTAAACAAAAATGGAAAATTTTACATCAATGATATTTTACAATAAATGATATTATATTAAATGATTCAAATTTAATAAATATAATACCTTATCCCAAGATATTTTTAACTAATAAAAAAATCATATATGTTATACTCATGGACCAATTAATCATAAATAATTAACTTATTCACCCATAAATAGTAATAACATTGTTATCACGGTCCCGATTTAAGCTGTGTTTTAGCACGTTACATGCGTTTGTTTTGAAATTAATTTCTCAAAACCATTATTTTTAGTTTGTAAATTTTATATCAATGTAATAATTATGTAGGTATATTTTTTATAGTAAATCACAGATTATTTTTTTGTATTAATCAAATTAATTATGTTAGGATACAATATTCATTAATAAAAACAAACTTGATAAAATTTAGGGAAATTAGAAGTTATGGAATGAAATTATATAAATGTTATTATTTTTTTGGGTGTGTGTTTTCTTCGACCATTATTAACATTTACTATATTATTTTTCCATTTTTGAGGCACATTAGATCATGGAGACCTCAAATTATTTTATATGTTTTGGTATTTATAAGAGTACCACTCATACTCCACTATTAAAATTATATAACATTCCTCCTTTTTTCACACCTCTCAAACCACATAGGGTAAACTAAGATCTACCTTATTCACTGCCCATAATCCCTCCCTTTCTACATGAGGCCACATTTTTGAATAAATCCTCCTAATGACGTTTTTGGTGATAACGAAAATTAGTTACATGATTAATATGTAACATCTTCCCTCATGAAAATTTAATTTATTTATTTATACTCCATCTCCACTCCCATTATTCCTTGTTTAAACAAAAAAACCAATATCCTCAATATAATGAGTTGTTTTTATGCTATGGTTTGGACCTACAATTACACACACTTTAATCTAATGGGTAATGAACATACTATTTATGGGTGTGGTGAAGTACCACCCTATAAAATGATGATTGTTTTTTATTCGATTTCAACCATTATTGGATTAGAGTTATGAAGTACAACTGTTTATATTTTATATTTATTATTTATTTTATATTCTTTAATTATTTTTCAACACATATATTTATAATTTTCATTTTATGTAAATACAATAATCTCATTTGAGGAATTGTGAACTATTAACCCCTCAAAGCAATATGATTCATTCACACTCTACATGGAATTTATTAAATATTGGTTTTGTGAACTTATATGATACATATGATATAATAATTCTACTGAAATAATGATATATATAATATATATACCCATAGGTCATTTACATTCTCTATAAAATTAATATAGTGTTCAAGCGTATGTACAACAGACCATTTCCATGAAATATTTATTCCATTTAATAATATTATATTCAATAGATTATTATAATACACATCTACTGAATATATAAGATATTTATATTAGGTTTTCAATTCTAGAAATCATGATATATGTATAAGAAACTAGGATATAAAAAATTAAGACACATGTATAAAGAAAAGATAATATTACCAAAAGTGAAACCTCAACATAGAATTGTTAATAAGTAGGTAATATATAGTCATAATAAAAACATATAAGGTATTATAAATAATATTTATTTCACTTTGATAGATATTTAAAAAACATATTTTTATTATACAGGGGGTTTGAATGTGTGTGACGGGAGTCAAAAAAAGGTAAAGGGACTCCATCCCACATTTTATTTCAATGAGATACATGACTTAATCACCACTCACATCATTTGTGTCATATGTATACTACCCATGGATGTATTTCATGATTATTATAATTAATTTATATGTATTTACATATCCATTTGATGATATTTTTTTCTTGGGATTATGTTTCAATTATTACTAAATCGATAAATTAACATTGTCCGAATTTTTCTTCATTGAGACCCATGCCATGTCATGCAGCTACAATTTTCATGGTGGTTTATATACTGATTTTTGACATGATATATCGTTAATAATCTTATTTTAATGATATACTAAGGTTCATGTAATGCGATTATTTACCCTATTAATTAAAGTTACCAGAAAGATAAAAGTTTATTTCTACCATCTCATTGTTTATCATGTTTGTTTATGATTATGAATCCATTGATTAAATATTATGATACATATCTCATGAACTATTATTATTTTTCTTACCCTCTAGAGATGTATGTTATAACCATGTAATTTTAGAATTTTTCACACACTTTGTTACTTTTGACACTATATAAAAAGTTCTTTGGAAAATAAAACAAGACCTCTCCATTCGGTCAGAAATATTGTTCTTTCAAAATCATTATTTAAAAAAATAACAAAAAAATTCACTTTTATTCTATGATGATAATAAAAATTTCATCCCATATTTTACATTGTAAAATTCTATTTTAAAAGAAATCTTATTTTCATTTTCTAGTCAAGGAACTTTTCTAATATTTTAATTTTAAAAAATAATTTTCAGTATGTGTAGTCATACTCGTCATCATGACCATAATTTATATAAATATTATATTGTATGTTTACAATAATATTTTTAATTAAAAAAATTCTTAATATTCTGTAATTTCATTGATTATAAATTTTATTTGAATGAAAATGGGATACAAATTTTTTTTATGGGTATCAACGAATTAATTTAAAATTATCAAAACTATTTCAAATCGAAATAGTTTACCAATAGGTTTTATGTTTAAAAAATTATTTTAATGGATCTCTAGCTATCTTCAAATATTTTAAAATTATTTTCAATAAAATATTTTTTAAAACTTTTTCAGGTTTCTGTTATAAGTTTCATGTAAAATGTGTTTCAAAACATTTTCAATCTCTTTTTATATGTTTTCAAAGAAAAAGATTTCCATATTTTTTTCAATAAATTGTTTATATGTTATCACTTCCATTTAAAAAAATTGTCTTTAAATGGTTTAATGTTTTAAATATTCTGTTTTAAAGAAGAAATGATATTTTCTTCTAGAAATGTTTTTAAAAGATATTTCTAAATTATTTTCCATCTAAGATAGACTATGTGGATTTACTAATTTTCTTTTGATAAATGATTCAATAGTTCCATTAATATTATTTCAATGATTTGTTTTTATGTTTTGATAGAATGATGTTTATGAAACCCATTTCTTTTTCATGTGTTATATTCATATGAAACTATCATCTTTTCAATGGTTATGTTTTTTAGATATTTTTATAAAACCTATTTATTTTCAAAATATTACGATGGGATGAAATAATAATTATTCTCTTTTCATTTAAAGTGGTGTGATTTTATGTTCATAAAACCCATATTTTTTCTTGTGTCATTATATGTTGAATTATTTTTGGCACATGTATGTATGATTTCATTATGTGATGGGTAGGATCTATATCTACCTTCAATGCATCAGATAATGATAAATGTTTTATGATCTCAAGGGGTACATAGGAGGGCATACCAATCCTGAAACAGGAGTGTAAACAGGGGGGACTCCCAAGCATAAAATAATAGTGTAAATTGTAGGGCATCCGAAGCCCGAAACAAGAGGGTATATGGGAAGGAATCACATGCCTAAAATAAGAGAGTACATGGGAAGAAATATCAATCCCAAAAACAAGAGGGTACATGAGAGTGAATACAAAACTAGAATCAAGTACACAGAGGGTTATCCAATTCTTTACATGTTATGAAGATCTTGGTAGGCATACTTGACCTTGGGTTTTTATATTCTTATGTTTATACCAAAATTCAAAGTATTATTCCTATTATATTATTTCATAGATGATGTTCTTTTTTCTCTATGTCCTATGTATTATGAACTACCATGATTTATTCAATGATTCATATTTCAGATATTATGATATGAATGGTACAATATTTTAATGTTATGATTACATTCTCATTCCCCTATTATCATGATTATGATTACATGACTCCCTTGTTTACCCATATTGAGAATTTGAGCTCATCCCTTCATATGTCTCCTTACCCAGGTTATAATGATATATATTATGTTTGATGTGTCTAAAAAGGGTGTTGCTCAATTAGAACATAGTGGGAGATTATTTTCCTCATTTATGTACTAGTCTTTACATTTCCATGTTTTTAAATGCAATAAACTAAAATGGACTTTTTCTTTCTGTTTGTTTAACATTTAATGTTTTCCACAAAAATTATGTAATGTATATATACATAATGAATGTTTATTATTGTTGGTATCAACGATAAGGTTTATTTGTACATTAGAAACAATAATGGTTATACTTTTGTGATATCCCTATGGATATTTCTAAGGATATATCTATGGATATCTCTAAGGATAAATATATAGATGAGTTCATGTTTAGGAAAATGTATAAGAATTTTTATAAATGATATTTGGATTGGTTTCCTAGAAATACATCCCTATACAGACACTAAAGTTTGATGTGGATCTTGAAAAAATGTACCCAGTGGTAAAAACTATGATAAGGTGTGTTGATCCGGACTTAGCATAACATGGTACATGACAACTAACCTCACTACACACATGTTTTGACCATCTTGGAGGATATTCAGTTGGCATTCACAAAATCTTTACGAACAATGATGAAGTTTTTATTTTGAAAATTACATCAAATAATATAAGATAAACATTATGTGTCACAGATTAAAGAGGAAAGAACTATGATTTAGACATCCTATAATTTTTTGTTTCATGATTTTGTGTTTCTCCATTATGATAAATGTTTCTCTCTTTATGGTTTTTGGGTTTATTCAATGGAAAATGGATAAAATTGAATTTGTTTAGATGTGGAATTTATTGGCATTATGAAAATCTATTTAGAAAGTGGAACACTATTAAATAGGTTCAAGAAGGCGGTTCAAGTTTTGGTTATACCATTAAAGATAACAGGACTGGGAATGACGTATGAATGGTATGTGATGTTCTTCTAGTATTTTTTACATTAACTGTAAGAAGAATGATTAAATTTTTGTTGAGGAACCATAAGACATGATTCTTATTTAATATTCTATGAAAGAGGTATTATGGAATATGATAATTATTCTGATATAATGGTTTAAGAATAAAGTTAGATGAATAATGTATTTTTTTTATTTTGAATTGAAAGATTATGTTATGAAAATAATTAAATATATATGTTTTTTTAATGAATGTTTTAATTATATATTGAAAAACATATATGTAATGCTGATGAAGACATAGAAATTTTACATAAAGGAATGGGGATATTTTGATTATGTAAAGGTAACCATTAATGTGATAAATATTTTGAGAAAATTATGTTCAACTTGTATAAATATATGATTGATTATGATAAAGTAAATTCGATAGAACTGATTACCATTGATAAAATTATTTATTTTTGGAAAAGTGGTATATGTTATCTTGGATGTAGTGTATAACTTCTTGGATTTAAATAATGTATCTAGTAGTCATTAGAATAAGGAAGCATTAATGTTTTGGAAATATTATTTACGCTAATAGATATTATTTCTATGTTTCAAGGAAATATATGATTAGGGTTTTCACATGTTTTTAATGTGAAATAAATGGTTTACATTGTGGGGGTCAATGTCTAGATGATTTAGTAAGCTTCATAATTTTTTTTGGAATGTGATCTTTTGGAAGGGTTATAATGTTAAACATTTATTGAAATATCATGTTACTCTATGAATGATGTTTTTGATATTAATGTAATATCTCACCATATGAGGATTTATACATCTTGGATAACATGTCAAAGCCATTATGGTGAGATTTTAGATAATGGATGTTGAGATAAATTATTATTCTATTTACGAATCTCTTGATATGATGGTTCATAAAGAATGAAAAATTTAACAACATTCCCTAGAGTAAGAGACGATGTGATAATTGTTAAAGGAAAACCAAAAGTGTGAGATTGTTCATATAAAATGGAATTAAATAAATTATTTATATTTTATTTTGTTCCAATATAGTATAATAATCCCATGAATCAATAAAAAGGATATTGAAAAAATTTTATTAAAGAACCACTATTTCTTATGAAACAGATGGTCCCTTCAATCATTGTAGATTTATGTTTTTTTATCATCCTATTATTCTGATAAATTTTCTCTATCACCCTCCATCGAAACGTGATTGTTAGAATATTCTTCAATGTCCATGTATTCTTTCCCACCTATGTTCACATATATGGAAACCTATTTATAGGTTACTTTGTATAACTGAAATGTTTCATACATTCCTTTTTTAAAGGAAGTTTTAGTATTCATTTTAACTATATAGGTTTCTATGAAAGGAAATTTCAAGTATTAAACTATTTAAAAACCAGAAAAATTTCATTGTCGAAATTCCTTTTAAGGGGGGTAGAATGTAACTAGTCATGATTTTGTGAAATATTTTTTTTAAACAATTAATTTTCATTGATGTATTTCATATAACTAAGTCAATTATTTATTTCAAATATTTCTTTATTAGGTTTCTTTACACACAACAATGATTTATACGGTGTTACACACAACACCGATGTGGTGTACGTTGCACACAACACTGACTAGGAGTACATTACATGCAACACCAGCATTAAATGAAACATTATTTTATTGTTATAATTATTTAAATAAGATACATATAACTATGGATTTAAAAATAGTATTATGAATAGTAATAAATAATGTTCAAAAAAATTTTATAATGGTGTCATATAAACAATAAATTTTGATTATAAAATATATATTTTTGGTAAATTATTAATATGTCTAAAAAAATATTTCCTCAAATGAATTTCTTTTCATGTCCTTCTATTGAAAAAAATAATCTAAACAATTTTTGAAATTTAATTTGATAAAATAAACATAAATATTTAATTCACTATATCATAAATAGCTTTAGGTAATTGTTTTCTATTTTTCTTAGAAACCTAATTTTTTATCTGTAGTTGAATATATTATATTTTAGGTAAAAAAATGACTTTCCATTAAAATAATTATTATTATTGATTTATATATTTATTTTTAAAAGAAAAAATAGATAGTTTATATATATATTAAACCAATTTAGGTCTTTGGAATAAATTATTTTATGGAAATTGGTTATAAATTTTTTTTGAACATTGGATCTTTTTTACTTTTAAATCCTAATTTCTCTCCGTGTTTGTGAGATTAGCTTTAAACATAATATTCCCACTTCTATGGTTTAATTTTAGAAATAAGGATATAAATGGTTTTAATAAGTATTATATTTGTAGTCTAATAAGATCAAAATAATATTTTACCAATAATATTAGTGAATGTTATTGAAATTAATCACAGTGATTATGGTAAAATTAATATTCAGTTGGAAACTAAACCATAATCTTGATGGACAAAATGAACTAGAAAATTGTCCAAAAGTAATTTTCTTCCTATATTTTTACTATAACTCTTAATTGTTCTAATTTTTTTATTGGGATAATATCCAATAAATGTTTCATATTTTATATGTTTTGTAATGAAAAAGGAAAAAGGGGATCTTTTCTCACCTCTAACTTTTATAAAACATTGAGATATGTGAAAAAAATATTTTCTGTTATACATATCCTCATGAAAATAAAATGAGTTATTTTCAACATAATTATTTTTCAATAATTTTAATTGATTATTGGATTACTTAAAATGATTATGGATCAGAAATGTAGTAATTATTTTTATAAAAAGATTAAAAAATAAATGATACTATAAATATTAAAAGTGTAGTAAATTTGTTGAATTATTATCATAAATTTTTTTAGATAAAAATATCGTGTTAAAAATCCAGGAAATTAATATATGTTGATTAATTTTTTTATTAAATTTAAATTAAATAAATAACATCACAAATGACATTTTTTTTATTTTAAAATAAAATATATTTTACGAAATGATTTAAAATTAATAAAAATAATAACATCTTTAAATTTATTTTTTAGTAATAATAAATATAATATATGTTCCATCCATGGACCAATTTATCATTTATCATTAACATATTTACCCATAGATAGTAAACACATTTTTAGAATAGTCCCCATTAAATAAGTTCTTTCAAACGTTAGTATCAGTTATTTAAAATTAATGTTCAACATATACTTTAATTTATTTTTAAAATTACTTATCAAAATTTTAATTAAGTAGGTATATTTTTTATTATAGATCCCATTTTAATTTCTTATTAATGGTTAAATTAATTATTTTAAAATACTAGATGCTTTAACATAAAACAAAATGATAAAATTTTGGATACATAGATGTTAAGGAACAAAATTTTAAAACAGCCCTTACTTTTGTGCAGTGTGGATTTTTTAGACCATTATTCAACTTTAATCAATAATTTTTCAATTTGGGAGGCAAATTAGTTATGGAATACCTCCCATTATGGTATACCTTTTGGTATTTCAATACTTCCACTAATCCTCCACTGTAAAAAGGAAAGAACTATTCCCCTTCTTCACACCAATAAAACCACATAGGTTCGTAAAATCCCTACACAGTTCACTCTAAAAAATACCTACATACCTCCTTGAAGAAAGTCATTTGAAAGTAATCCTCACAAGGAAGCCATTTGTGCCATCCAAATGGAGTTACCTGATTAAGAGGTAACATCTTCCTTCAAGCACATAATTTATTTATTTCTCCACCCCTTCCACTCCCCTTTATTACACAATTAGAAAAATAAACAAGAATAAAAAATATAATTATATTTTTTAATACTTTGGATTTCACCTACACTTAAACACACTTCCATATAATATTTAATGAACATACTATTTCTGTGTACGATGAACTACGACCTCCCCAATCAAAGATAGTTCATTTTTCATTTACAACCATTAATTGTTTGGAAGTATGATTATAATGATATTATTATAAGTTATATATTATATTTATTATCTATTTAAGCATCTATAGTTATTTTACAACTCATATGTTTATACTTTATTATTTGGGTAAGTACAATAATTTCAATGGATACTGTATTGATTTCCTCCCCCTTAAAGTGATGTGATTCATTCAAACTATACATGAAAATTTTTAACGATGGGTTTAGTGAAAATATATGATATATATGATATAATAATTCTACTTGAATAATTATATATATATATGTATATCATTTACTTTATTTTTTAACATGATTATAAAATGGAAAAGGCGTTCATGTGTACAAATGGATTACTGTCTCCATGAACGGTGTATTACATTTCATTCTACTATTTTCAATATATTATTATAATACCCATATAATGAATATAACTGATACATATAATTTATTAAATTCTTTAAATCATTATATAAGTATAAGGACAAAATATAAAGCAAATAAGACACAAGCGAATAACAAAGAAAATATTACACGAAGTGAAACATTGAAGTGGAATTGTTAATAAGAGGATAATATAAAGTCATAATTAAAAAAAATATATTATTTGATATAATAATTTGTTTATTGGATGTATTTCTAATAATCATATATTTATCGTACTTGTCTTTTGAATGAGTGCGATGAAAGTCAAGAAACAAGGTAAGGGGATTACATCTCACTTTTTATTTTCGTGAGATCCAAGACTTAATCAACACTCAATCCATTTGTGTGCTATTTATACTACCCATGGATGGATTTTATATTTCTTAAACATAAGTTTATGGGTTTTAAATATCTTTTTAATAATATTTTTTAATGGGGTTTATGTTTCAATAGTCACTAAATCAATAAAGTTACATCTCTCAATTGGTCTTCTTTGAGACACATGCTATGTAACACACCTATATTTTTAAATGAGGTGTATGTACTTCTCTTTGACATTATATATCAAGAATCACCTTATTTTAATGATATTTTTTGTTTCATATAATGTTATTTGTTACATCATGAATTAATGTTACAAAAATGTTAATAGTTTATTTCTATAATCTCATCATTTATCAGATTATAAAAGATATGGTTTTATTAATAAAGTATTTTGATACATCTCTCAAGATCTATTATTAATTTTTTACCCGATGTATATCCATGTAATATCATTTTAATGGTTCAGTTTCTCCACTGATTGGTACCTATGATACTTAAGAAAATATTTTCAAGAAAATGTGACTTTACCTCTCCATTCAGTAGGAAATCTGTGTTCTTTCAAAACAATGAATTAAAAAAATGATTTTAAATTTCTTTTACTTTTATATAATTATGTTAATGGGATTTTGACCCATGGTTTGACATTTAAAATTGATTTTAGAAGGAATGTAATTGTATTTTCTTATCATGACCCTTTTTAAAAATGTTTAAGTTAAAAAAAGAATGTTCATCATGTATAGACATACCAGACGCAAGGAACATAATTTTAATGATGTTTTTTATTGTATGTGTACAAGTTTATTTAATGATTTTTTGTTATTAATATTCAAAAAATTAATTGTTTGTGATGTGGAATTAAATGAAAATGGTTTGAAATTTTTTTATCATTATTCATGGTTTCTTTGAAAGTTCTTAACTCTATTTATTTTAAAAAAAACCAAATATTTTATTTAAAATAAAATTAATGTTTTGAAGCCTACATGTTATGTTTTCAAAGTATTTTCAATTAAATTATTTTCAAATAATTTTATGGTTTATTTTATATGTTTTCAATGAAAAAATTTTCAAAACGTTTTTAACACCACTTCATATTTTATGAAATAAAAATGATTGAATTTTTTTTCAATTAATTATTTAAATTTTTTAAATTTTATTTTCAAAAAACAGGGATTCAAATTGTTTTACATTTTAATGATATTTCATCAAAGAAGATAAGATATTTTTCTCAAGAAATGTTTTAAAATAATAATTCAAATTTATTTCCATCTTTGTTGACATCTATTGATGTTAATCATGTCGTTCTATGAAATGATTAAAATGGTCCATTTATAATCTTTCTCCAAATGGTTTATGATTTGATAAAAAGATGAATATAAATCATGTTTATAATTCACGTGTAATATGTTTATGAAATCTGATTTTATTTAATGGGTTACAATCTTATGAAACCCACTATATTTCATGAGTTATGATTTGATGAAATTGTTATGAAACTTATCTATTTTCCATAGTTTATGGTGTGATGACATAATAATCATACAAATTTAATATAAAATTTTATTATTTAATTTTTATAAAAAACATCATCTTTCATGGGCCAAGATATGAGACATATTTTGTGGCTCCTGTATGTGTGATTTTATTATATGACATTGGGTACGTACATCACCCTTCCATGAGTTGGGTAATGATAATTGTTTTATGAGCTTAAAAGGAACCTGGTAGGGATTCCCATGTTTGAAAAATGAGGGTAAACTAGACATAATCCCAATACAAAAAATGAGAGGGTACACATGAGTCCATCCCAAAGGCCAAAATGAGAGGGTACATAGGAATAATCCCAAGCACAAAATAAGAGGGAACATGGGAAGACATACAAATTACGAAAAATTGAGGGAACATGGGAGGGAATATCGAGATCAGAGTAGGTACAGAAGTGAATATAACGATACTAAAATTTCATGAAGGTCCTAGTATGAATCCTTGAAGTAGAGTTTTTATATGCTTTTAACTATTCCACAATCCCATATATTATTACTATGATATTATTTAATTTTTTATATTCATTATTTTCTTATGATTTATGTTATATGAAGAAATATGATTTATTCCATGATTCATGTTTTCTATCTTTTGATATGTTGGGTATGATATTATAATGTTATGATGATGTTCATGCACCCCTATACTCATGTTTATGGTGAAATGTCACCCTTATTTACCCTATCTTTGAATATATGCTCACCCCTTCATATGAATTCTTCCCTGGGTTAGGAATATATATATTCTATTTGATGTGTTATAGAAGGTTGTTGGTCATGAAGAACGTAGTGGTAGATAATATATATCATTAATTTAATAGTGGTTACGTTTCCATGTTTCCAAAGGCAAAAAACAAATATTGTCTTTGGGTGTTTGTTTGTGAAATTTTTGGTGAATTATGAAAAAATGATTTAATGTCAATGTACATCCAGATGGTTTGTTATAATAGTTCTGGTATTAAAACATAAAATTTACCCAATGAGGTCCGTGGAAGGCCAACATATCAATCAATTCCAAAACCATTCTCTAAAATCATTAATGGAATTCTCTCACACGTGGTCTTTAAGTCATGAACATAATAAACACATGTAATAAAATTTTCATGATTATAGGACAAGATCATAGAACCCTACCTCATCAAAAAATTCTTAAAAAATAATTCAAATAAGGGAGACTCTATTGAGACCTGTCCAAGAATCATCCAAAGACCACGACACTAAATCGATCCCGTCATGACCACAGAAGTTCAAAATCCTACAAAACATAAAAACATAATAAATTATAAAAATAATTATTATTTAATTAATTAACCCAAAATTTCATAAATAAAAATAATCATTGAGTTGACCAAATATTATTAGAACTCCATGAACCTACCATGGAAGGTCCATAATGGACTCCTAACACCATTCCCAGGAAAATCCCTATGAGGCGATATAAAAACAAAAACTAATTATTCGAAATTGTTTGGCCAAAACCTAAGAATATTCTTTTTAAAACATAACATAATTAAAAACCATGTAATGATGTGAAAATTCCATTTCAGCATCTCCTCAAAACAATCCAATCAAAATAACTATGAGAAATGGATGATTCTACCATGCTCTAGTGGAATCATAAACAAAACCCTAAATAATGAAACACAAAATCTGAGAACTATAAAGGGAAGGGAAAGATAATTCAATAGGGGTTAAATGTGAACAAAAATGTTAAATAATCACCCCTAAAACACCTCTTTTGTGAGCATGAATAATATAGGTAGGGGGAGGAGTCTCTTTTTGTTAGTGTTCACATAATGGAGAGAAAGGGGGAACTAAAAAACCCAAAGGGAAAAAATATTATACAAACCATTTTTAAGAGATTCTAGGCAGATGTATGATTTGGAAACATGGATAGACAAACCATGTGGAAAAAATAAACACAACTCTATCCAGACACCACCCCCATATGGTTAAGACACATAGTTTGAAAATCCATGAAACAACTATGATATCTGTACAGACCACAACCATTCATAAGGAATATGATTTTTCTGAAACCATGCCCAAACCAGAAATGATTTCTTAGAGCCTTCTTAGCCTCATATAGTTTTTTCATGGACCGTCATTGTTTTCTCTTATCTTTGTAGAAACCATGAACCCCAAATGAACTTAGTTAAAAATGAACAAATAACCTCTTGAGCATCAATGTGTCGGTCAGTTTCTAATAATCCATGCACACTAAATCGTGCACCATTTTTAGGGAACTCCAATACTTCTAACACGTATCCTAAAGCCTCCAAATTATATCCAAACATCCAGGATACGTTCCGATAGACATTATTAATCTTAGAGAACCCTTTTAAGACATTCTTACTTTCAGATGACCATTATTTTTCTCAATTGATGGTTTGATCCATGTGGTAATGAAAATTAAAATTAATTTGGAAATTCTTGATCCATATGGGTTCATGATATTAAAATTATGTTTAATAAAGGTGATTATAAATGAATGAAAGGATGACATGCTATAAAAACCTATATGTATTTATTAATTTTTGAAATAAAATTCAATGGAAGCTTATGAATACTACGGGTTTATAAATACCATTCATTAAATAACAGAATTTTATAAAATAAAAAATTGTATAATGTATTCACTATAAGAAATATGAAAATTACACAATTAATTAAAACCAATCCCAATTAATATATATTCTGATAAAAAGGTCTTATCTTGTTCCTGATTAATTCTATGCACACTCTTAAGATCCTGAATGTTAAGATTCTGTTTATTTTCTTAAAAATTAAGATTTTTTTTCTTCCATATTCAACTTATGGAATACTATTTATTATCATATTCTTTTCAATTTTATATTTTTTTCTTAGGACTGTGTGAAAATTGAATTAGGGTGGACTTGTTTTCATAAAAATAGAAAATGATGAAGATATTTTAAAAATATGTTAAACAAATAATATATCTACTATTGAAAAATTCCAATATATATTAATATTGGTATTTAAGTACCCATAATCATCCACAAAATATGTTTATATAATTTCTTCATGAAGGTTGTTAAACCAACCAAAACCTGACCACGTTATCACTCGATTGTTGATAATGGTTAAGGAAGTGTATAATATAATTATAATAGAAGAATATTGACATTATTTTTATATTCTCATGTTGTTGAATATTATTTTAAAATGTTTTTATAATGAAAAAAATACTTCTTTGGATGGTGTAGTCTATATAATGAATATTTAATATTTTTTATTTTTTTTTAAGTTGATAGAAAAGAGTAGAACAATATTATTCAATTAATTTAGTGAAAAATAAGTATAATAATGATGATATTATAATTATATTAATGTGTTCCTTAATGATTTTATAAGGAGTGTAGTACAAGATAATACAAAGATAATTTAATAATGATATATGAAACATGTGTTGTCTCATGAAAAAAACCATGGAGATGATGGAATTAAGAAAATTAAGGGTGAATAGTAGTGTATAGAAATTTAACTGGGTTCTAGGAGGCCGAATTTGAAAGAATTCATATGAGAAAGTTTAAGTTAATGTGTGTTAGAAGTGGTGAAAGTGTGTGATTTTTATAAGTTAATAGAAGGGATGTTTTGGAAGTAATAAATACAAATTCAAAAATGTTATGTTACTATTCAAGTATCAATGGGAAATAATTCGAATAAATGATGGTAAACGTCAATTTTGGGTTGAATACCACATCAAACAGTCATTTAAAATCTTGTTTTTACATGTTTTTGGGATTTTTCTATTAGTATAATAATTTTAAGTTTTATTACTTTTAACTAGGATAACCATTTTTAAAATATATTATCAAATTTTAATGAGAAAAAATAAATATGAAAATATGTATTAATTTTATGTATACAATTTAAATTTTATAAAAAAATATCAAATTTACAAAATTTGGAAAATTTATTTTTAAAAGAGACACTTAATTGTGTAAAAACAATTTATAGAAATAAAATGTTTTAAAAAAATTATATAAAATAATCAATTATTATTATTATTTATTATAATAAAAAATTTTGATTTGTTATAAATTAAATAAAATTCAAAATTCTGTCAAGGTAATCTAAACAAAATCTACCTTTTAAACTACCTTATTTAAAGAAAATAAAAATTTTAAACTATTTTTTTAATTTTGATAAAAAAATTTGTATATATGATTTATAAGTATAATGGATATATTAAAAGAAATAATATTGTTCTTTAAATATGTATTTTATTAAATAAAATATGTTTTAGTTTCTATCATATGATTACATAATTATAAAACTATAAATACAATAATTTTTCAGAAAAACATAATTTTTTTTAAAAACATTCTTTAAAGAAAATTTGAAATGTATAATAAGTAAATTTTGATATAGGTAATTAAGAAATCAATATAATTGTATTAAATTTACATTCATAAGTTTTAAATTTTTATTTTAAAATATATAATACATAATATAAAGAAAAATACTATCATTAAAAATAACATATCTCAAAATCAACTCATATTACAAATTAATCTTCTAATTGTTATCGTTTCTAATGTTTTACCAGCATTGATTTTGTTATAGATTTATTAGTAATGTTCTTATGACATGTAATTTATTTTATTACATTTTTATTTCATGGAACACATGTTATAACACATGACATTAATTTTACATGGAGTACAATTTATGGTTATTATAAAGAGACCATATAATTATGAAAAATTCAAGATACATCACTTTCCCATTTTACACTTATTAATATGAATTAAAAATATACCAAGATAGTTATGCTATTATTAAAAAGTTTAATTTAATCCTATTAATAAATTTTTAAATTCAAAATATTAATTTGGACTATGTTTAAACAGATAAAAATTAAAAATATAATAAAATCATGTTTTTAATTAAAACATTAGATATAAGAAACAAAACTTTTAAAAAAAGATTCATTTCTTTACATTACAAATTTTTAATTCTAATTTCTTATTATTTATTTATTGAATGACTATTTAAATATTTTCTTATGTTCAAATATTACATTTCTTTTATAATTTAATGTAATTAATCTAATTTAACTAGATAAAATTTATATAACTCTTATAAAATTATTTTTGTCATCAAAATGTTTTTACTTTTACTAGGGTAATTAATAATTAATATGATAAATTTATTTATAATTCCTAAAATTAATATTTTCTTTATTACATATAATTGACCTATTGATTCTATATATAATTTTATATAAATTAAATAAAATTAATATTTATACGAAAAAATTAATTTTACCATTACTTTTCTTAAAAACTATTTTTTGGAAAAACAATATTTTATGTTGAGGAATTATATCAAGGATATAATTATAAATTATTATGATTTTGAGGATATTAATTTGATTTTTATTAAAATGATATGTGTGGTTTGTCTTCAATGTTAATCAAAAATTTTTTTTTAGTAAAATAATATTTTATTAAAATAAATTTTTAAATACATTTATTTTTATGGAAAATATTAGTAACATTCATAAAATGTAAAAAATATTTTTTATTAATTTTTATTTTTATTTCAAAACATATATTTTCACTGTATAAACACATATTTGATAAATTAAAATGTTTTATAAAACAATATGATTTATTAGAAAATTATAACTTAATAAAAGTAATAGTATTACTAAAAACCTAAATAATCACTATTACCTAAAAAATAAATTATTTAATATGATCCCAATAATTTATTCATTAGAAATTTTTTTTAGTGTAATATATATATGTAATACTTTAATAAAATTTAAATAATAACATTTTATAAATTTAAAATTTATTTAAAATCACAATTAATGAGTCTTTAGATGAAACTTTATAAAGTAGTTCTGAGATTTAGTGTATACCTAGAAATGTAGGGTCTCATATATTACATCCCCCCATAAATAATTTCATTTTAAAAATAATATATTTTCATCTATTAAAAACTATTATTATTCTACTATAATATATTTTTTGTTCTTTTTTATTCCCTTCTCTTGTTTGTGGTTTGTCTGAATTTTTTTTACCAGCCATGTTATCTGATTCCACACCACATTATCTAGAGTGTTATGAATCTATAAATTCTATTCATTATTAAACAAGTTTGGTTCAAATTCAACTCCCTTAGGAGTGAGTAAATGAGTTTGGTTAGTAATGTACTCCACCATCGTTGAAACTAAAAAAAGATGTTCAAATTAGATTAAATGGTTTAAAAAGTGAAATTGTAGTCTATAACACCCATTATCTCCAAAATTTAAAAAGTGATAATTTACCTAGGATTTAGTATCCCCTTATTTAAATACCATAAAACTACCTTACATAGAGATACCATTAATAACACATGACCCTCCTTTAAAAATTAATGATTTATTCTTCAATAATATAAAAGGATATTTTGTCTACTTTATGCCCCATTGATATAATTATGAATAATACATGTATTCCCATTTGTGTCTTCTACGAGATTTAGCCCTAATACTTTAATTTCTCATAAATTTAACCAATAAATTGGATGAAAATATACCTTACCATAAATTTCTCATTAGGTTCCACCTAGATAATCAAATAATAACAATTAATGTATGATAACTGCATTAGAGGATGAAACATATCCCTTACACATTTTATGTTAAAAGAGAAAAAAATAACATATATTCAAATGTATCAATAGTCATTTTACACATCCCATATGTTGGATCATTATAATTGGTTCTTTAATATACAGCATTGTTAATAACATTTTTGACATCCCTTCATTAATTTTTATGTGAACTAAGGGTCACAATGAGATATAATTAATTTGGCTTCCCAATGATGTATCATGATTTAATTACTGTAAATTTGGGAAATATTCTCATGGGGTTGGTCTCCCCATACTTCAATGAAATTTTAAAACATGGTAAGATGATCAATGATGACCAATATAAACTCTTTCTTCCCTGTGGTATATTAATGTTTGGTGAAAACGTCTGTTATAATAATTTCCCACTTTTATATAGGGATAAGTAATGTTTTCATGACTCCCTTAAAAGGTTTTATTTTAGCTTTCCCATTCTGGCACACTAAGAACCTTGACATATAGTTTGAACATTCATTATTTACAAAATTGGAAGAAAAAGAACATATTAAATCCTTTTACATCACTATAATATGATGTCGTAATGAGGAAGTTCAAGCTTATGCTTTATCTAGTAGCTCTATCATTAGTTTGGGATTGGATGGAACACATAACCTACTTCCAAATATCAACACTCCATCATTATAGATAAATTGTATCGAATTATCATTATTTACTTATTTATTACTCTTTTTTATAACATTATCATCTTATTTGTACATATCTATATTTTTTAGTAAATACATTTTACCAATTTCAGGAAAAAAAAATTATAGATCCCCTTTACATATAAATTTTATAAATATAAATATATATATATATATATCATAATTATATTAATAAATAATTATTTTTAATCTTCATCATTTTTATAACATCATTTTCCTCTTTTCCAATACAGTGTCCACCTTGATTTACTTCTGATGGTGGTGATGCATCATGAAATATTTGTCCTTGAGTACTTACAACCATCATGTTTTCATCTTAATTATTATTTTGTAATAGAATATATTCTTCAATCACTTGTGGTAAGTAAATTTCATGTATCATTACTTAATGAGAGGGGACTACCATTTCATCATGGAAAATGTAGCATCCAAATAAAGATTATGGTATGGCTGAACTTATTTCATGAATATAAAAATCCCTTATTAATAGTCACACCACTATATCATTATGCCCACGAAAAAAACCTAGTCCTTTCTTTGATGTATCATTATATATTACAAATACTTACATTTTAGAAGGTAAACTCAATACCGGTGAATAAAAAACAACATCTTTATCGCATAAAAATTTTCTTTACTTTCCTTGGACCATGTAAATATAACCACTTCATTTGTCAACTTGGTTAGAGGGTTGACAAATATAGATTGGTTTTTGAGAAAACCGCTGATAATAACCTTCTACACAAAGAAAACTACATATCTCTGTCATATTCATCAGTGACTGTTATTCTTTGACTACCTTTTCCTTTGATGTACCTATAGATATTCCCTTTCTTAAACAATACAGTAATGAAAAGAAAAAATTGGAATTCAAAATTCAAACTTAGATAATATACTATATAATAAATAATCTATTAGGGTGTTATGAATTATTCCTTGGCGGTACTCATTCTTTGCATTGAACTTATGTATTTAAAGATACCATTAATGAATACAACAAAGAATTTATCAACATAATCACTGCATATTTTATTTCCCATTCCCCTAAAAACAAAATATACACTAGTCAATACAGACAGAATTAGTGAAAACTCATATTGTTGATATTTATTAGGAAATATCATCTCTATTATATCCTCCTTCCTCCCACATAACATAAAACATACATAATATTGATATTTGAAAAACATTAATCCCCAAGAGTTTGATTAAAGTAGTATCAAATTTGTGGTAAATGATACTCATTCATTAATCAAATATCATTGATCTCTCCATTATTGATTCACAATCTCATATACCCATCCATCTTTTCACAAATACATATTGGAGCCCCAATGGTGAAAAACTATTACATATAAATCCCTATCATAATATTCTTTTAGTTGTTCCTTAAAATCTATCAACTCCAATGTTTCTATCCTAAATTTATTTCATATGTTGTTTTTTCATCATAAATGAGTTCAATGGAAAACACAACTTTATTCTCAGGTGAATGTCAAATATATGATTCATTATATATATCAAATTTTTGTTTTATAGAGTGGGTACTTCCTATATCCATTAAATTTTCATTATATCCATAAAAAAGTTCCTCTTATTATTCTCCCATAATCAAATTAAGGTGAGAAATAGAGGAGGGTCTAAAAATTATTTAGGTGGTGATGTTTATCCCTTTATGTTAAGGGACTCTATTCACCGTTCACAAATTATAATCTACTTCACTCAGAAATAAATTATTTTATTAAACAATGAGATCCAATGAATACCCGAGATTTTGAAAAAAATATAGGTATAAAAATTCATTTTTTCCATAGGAGAATATCAATGATTCTAAATAGATATCTCTAAATAAATATTCATTGAAAAAATATCATTTGGTCTCTTAACTAACAACTCATTTCTCTTATTATTATTGGATGACTGAATTTTATTGATAGAGATACACAATATGATGTAGTGTATATATATATAATCAAATAAATAATTCAAGACCTTTAGTTTTTTGATAAATTTTCCATTTTCATTCTATTTATTACATAGACATACGTTGTAGTGACTTCATAAGATTTGACTTAGTCCCTTAACTTTATCAAAATAGAATTCTAGTGAGATTAAGGGGTTTTGATCAAATAGTTCTAAATAAACTTATAGTTAAGGTGTTGAGCATCATAAACATTTTCCACTAAATTTCATATATTATATTGAGTTCATTTTCTCTACTACTAAAAGAAACATCCATTATTTTCAAGATATTACCTAAGTGTCTCCTTCTATAGATATTAAATGTGGAAAATTTCAGCCTTCCTTTATAAATTTTTTTCCTTATTATCATTCAATGGTACTCAAAAGATCTATTCTTATCTAAATTTTCATTAAGTACATAAGTATTATATAAATCCATTTATTAATTATTTACTCTTAAAACTATATCCTCATATGATTAAAATTCCAGAGAGACTAATTAAAATCAACATATCATCTTTATCCCATTAATGAAATTTCAAAGTATTATTTTTAGTATACATACATTTTCCATATAATGTCTAGATAAAATCATAAATTTATACCCATACATAGAAATATTTTCCTCCTCATACTATATGATATTATATAAATTCATTTCTATAGTATCCCATTCCTCAAGAGGAAAGTGTATTTCAGAAAATATCTCCTTAAAAGTTATTACTTACATGAACTCTATCTCTAAATCCTCATTTGTGTTCTGAATTACTAAACACCATTGAACAATATCTCCCATCAGATGAAATAATTCCATTAATAATATTTCCATTTCCCTATTTTCCAGATTGAGAAAACAAATTCAAGGTACATGATCTATTCCTCATATTCCAAAAAATATTATTTATAAGAATTGTGGAGGTTTTTGTCCCATGAGAATTTCTAACATAGTCAAACTATATTGTGGATATAAATGTTACTCTATGTGATTGATGTTATTTTTAATATCCAATGCTAATGTATGTATGAATTGATCAGATCCACATATATCATCATAGAATTTTGTATGGTGAATATCCCAACATTTAATGTTATTGTTAATAAGCTTCTCATTCCTTCAATTAAAAAATATCTCTATGAAATGGAATACATGAAATTAGAAGATGATATTTAACTATAATATATAATTCCTATTAGTTTACTATAAAAAAATCCATAAAATCTAAATTTTGTTCCACACTACCAATCATATCTAACCCGGTTCACCAAAATCATGTTTATATAGATTCTAATAAAAATTATCTAATACTATTTGTTTCATCTCTATCTACAAAAACCTATACCAAGACGATATATTACATTATTAATATATAATATAAGAGTTCTTGATATATCCAATAGATTAGTATCCTTAGAAGAATACATTCAAATTTAATTTTCGCATTACACTATGTAAAATAATTTACATCATAACAACTCAATGAGAAAATTATTATACATTATATTAGAACCTTTAAAATTATACATAATTATCTTCTCTGTTTCCAATGGGGAGTGAAAAAAGACGGTCGATATGAAAAGCTTAGTCATGGGTAGTGTTTTGTGGAATCTAAAAAAATATAAGTATGCGATAAATAGTATAAAAAATGGAAATATTTTTAAAAATAATTCCATAATTAAATAAAATTTTGGGGATACTATATCCATGATAATCAATTAAAAAATTATAATAATTACAGATCTCATGCTAATCAAATGCATAATCTGAGACAACATAAACATATTTTCATGGCCTTGTGAGAAGACATCATTTGTAAATAAATATGGAATTTTCAAATTCCCTATTTTGTTTGTATCATGATACATACCCATGAATCATGGGGTATATATAACCTGGATCAAACCACTACTAATTTATTCTAATATATTCATTATATGAGTAGATTAATAAACAAAACATAGTATAATTATTCAATAATCGTCCACATTGGAATAAATGTATATGGAATGTTAATACATTTCCCAATTTTTATAAAAGGTATTAAATGATCATGGAAAATCCAATGAAAGAATGTGGATGGTTAAATTATTTATAATCAACATATCTGTGTAATTATTAAGCTTACTCATTAGAATAAAAAATATCAAAATATTTAAAAAGACTCCAACCAATAAGTGGAATGCATAATAATCCATCCATAAACACCATATAAAAATAGGGGTATATGTTTATGTAATTAATTTTTCAAATAAATATATTTAATGAATTTAAGTTCACACACTTTGGTCAAAGAAATAATTTAAAAACTATTGAAAATGTAAACTAAATAGAATAATATTGATTCTTATTAATAATGGATTCTTTGGTAAAACATTTGTAGTGAGGAAGCATATCTTTGGTAGAAATTAAGGACAACTAATTCATCTAAAGAAATAAGGTGGTTGTTTAAACAATATAGAAACTATGGAATATTCTCAATTTAAAAGGATGTTCCCTTAGTTTAGAAATAATGACAAGGTAGCATCAAAGGGTAATTTTAATGTGTCTAGTTAACAATAAAATATCATAAATGAGTTCCATACTATTCATTTGTTTGAAAAATATAAACTGTAAAAAATATTTCATTATGTTTTTTAATGTGAATATTATTTATCAAATTTATATCCCCTAAGAAATTTTAGCTAGGAGTCAGTATTAGGCACATTGATCATGAAATTATTCCATAGCTATATCCACAATAAAGTATCTAGATATAGTTTCTATTGCTCGAAAAACCACACAATCTTTATATTAGCACATATAGTATTTTTGGTATTATGTGAGGTTATTAAATGTATTTAATGAGTGTAAATATCACTGATAGTATATACAATTGGTGACAGTTCCATATAATTTCAGTCATAGTGAAAATATAATAATGTTTTTTAGTATTAGACATTAGGGGATGAACGACAACCCTTAAATCGGTATAAAAATTGCGTAGGAAAAAGGATATAATGGGAGGGAATAATTAGTATTCAATTAATAACATATCAAATGGGAGATAAAAAAATGAAATCTAAATCATTTAAATATTGGGAAAATTTATTATTAAAAATAATTTCATTAAAAATTAAATATTTTTATTGTAAACACCTACTTGTTTATGAAGAATCATTACATTTTGTAGGACTCTTTAGAACCATAAGGAATCTGTGTGAGGGGTATATAGAGGTAATGGGGGGGGGGGGATATTTTAGATCATTTCCTTTTGGTAGAGTAATATTATAGAGTGGGTGTTATTGATCTCCTTCTATAGGTGAGAAAGAGGGGACATTCACAGAAACTAATGTTATGTAAGGGGTAAGAATGGAATCTTTTGGGTGTATGGTGATTTAGGTGATATTGTTAAGTTATGTGATGAAAATATACACAATAAGTTTTGGTTTGATGTCCATACCTAGTTTATTTATATATAGCGTATATCACCTTTTAATTATTTAATATTTTAGATACTTTATTTACTCATTTTTACCCATATTATTCATGAGTACAAAATAAACGTGGTAATTATTTTAATGATAAAAATATATACCGACCCCTATTACTAAATTTTTAAATTAGGAATCAAAATTAAAACTCCATTGAATAAATTTTAATTTATATATGTGATGAAAAAAACTTATAAAATTAAACATAACACATTGGAATATCTTTTTTAGTAAAATTTCATTTTACAAATTAAGTGTTTTTGTTCATAATTCCTATAAAACATTAATTGAATGAGTGATAATATAAAACTTTATATGTCTAAAAATCATATTATAGTGCTAATTTAAAATATATTAATATAGTTTCTGTATAAAGTATTTATATAACTCTTATAAAATTATTTCTTTGAAGACAACTATTTTACTTTTACCATGGTAATTAATATTTAAGATTTTAAGTATAATTTCAATACCTAAAAATTAAGATTGAACATGATAAATAATTATCAAGTAATTACGTTAAATATAATATATATTTTATCAAATAAAATTATTATGTGTTATAAAAATTAATTGTAACCATAACATTCATATATAAAGTAATTTTTTTATAAACATTCTACTTTATAGAATAAAATTGTTTTTGGATAAAATTATAAATTTTTTTGATTTTAATAACGATATATGGTTTATTATAATAAATTTAAATGTATTTTGTCTTACAAAGAAATCCAATACCTAGTTTTATAAAATTAATATTAAAATAAATCAAAATTCCAAAAAACATTTTCACTTATTTAAAAATGTTACTTTCATTTTTAAAATGTTAAAAATTGGTTTAAATAAATTATTATATATAAAAAATATATTTTTACTCTATAAAAAATCTATAATCTACTAAAGTTTTTATAAAAATATCGATCCTTACTATATGTTGATTAAGTTATAAAAGATGAATTTTTACTAGAAACTCTATTGTTCACTATTCACTTAAAAACAATTTTTTAAGAAAATACCCAAAAACTCACAATATGTTAATTTTTACATGCTTATCGAAATATGTGATCCCCTTAAAAAATATAAATCTATGAATTTTATTAATTTAACTATACCATATTATCATGTCTAAGTTCTCTTGAGATATTGCATTGTGAAAGAGTTTTTGGTTGTAGTATTTACATATTATAGTTTGTTTTCATGAATTTTCTTTTAAATTGTTAAAAATCCAAATTTACTAAACCATTTAGCGTAAACTAATCATCTCTATGATATGTAAACTAAATATCTATCAATAACTTTTTATTTATTACCAAATATCCTAATCCTTTAAATATAAATTTAATTTTACACTAGTATAATATTTAATTTCATAAATTTGATCTTTCATAACATTAAAAATACTTCGAATAGCCTCTTAAATATAATATTCTTCTTATAATATTGTATTTTGGTTCATCATATATTTCATTTTTTTAGAAATATCAATTATTTACCTTTTAGGAATACATATCAAATACACTAGTATTTTTATATAATATATGTTATACTATGTTCTTATGGTAATTTCACGTAGATAATATTATTCTTTGAAATATTTCACTCACTAGTGGTGGGAAAAATCATCCATCTTATTCTAATAAATAACATGATACTAATTATATCAATGGTAGAAAACATTTATCCTTGAAACCTTATCAAAAATTTTATAGAAATAGATTAATTATAAACTATGTGTATTGAATTATTCATATCCTGTTTTCCATGAAAAATATTTGTTAATACACCACACCTCTTATTGTATATGTGTAATAAAATGAACTTAAACTTATTTTATTTAGATTTATCTAATTTTAATGTAGTCCATTATATTCAAATCATTGATGTAGTAGCTATTTTCAATATCACATTAATATGGTGTACAAGTTCTATAAAGGGTCCCTTTATTTTGGATTCCTATATATTTGAAACACTTGTAAAGTATAAAATTAAAATTATTTAATATTTAAAACCTATAAACTGTTTTTTGTAACATTAATACCTAATATAGTGTTTCGATAGATTTTCTAGTAAATTTTCACTCATTCTAATTATTCGATTATATCTAACCCTTACTACTTATTCTTCATATAACCTAATGAATTAACTATATCAACTAGGTATATAGAAAAACATTATTGGGCCTTCTAACTTACATTATTTCTTCTAAAATTTACAGTTACACACTTAAAATTTCATACAGTTCAGTAACTGGCAGGGTTTTTGCCTACATGTGTCTTGTCTTATGGAGACAATAATCCTATTGAGAAATTCCTAGACGAACAAGGACCAGGTGGTACTTAGTTATCAAAAAGATTGAGGTGTCTTTTTACAATCACCATGAAAACATCGGTTATCCACTCTATTGGTTGGACTTGTTTTTAGTTTAGTTATGGTGGGGTAATATTTGTTAATTTTTCCCTTATTTTAATTTTTTTCTTATTCTTATTGTGGGAGTTTTGATATATTAATGAATAGTTATCATTTGTTATAAAATTCATCATTTGATGGGATTATAGTTGTGTGAATCTTTTCATCTACATTATATTATGGTGTCCCCTGTCTATGATATGCCTACTTGGTTCTAGTTGACAACCCTTTGCCTACTAGAGGTGGGATTGGGGTTATCATGGAACATGCCTATATGGGACAGTTCATGATATAGTGGTATCAGTTTACTCAGTTCTATAATAAGACTACATTCTCTAAGATTGGCTTGGGAAACCTGTGTTATGTGTTTAATGTTCGGCATTTAGTATAGGGAATAAAATTTTTCTGTGGTGGATGATGTACCATAAACTAAGACTTCATAACTTGACTTTTGACTAAATGCAGTTAACCCCTGGTCATAAGGAAAACATTTTTACTTGAATTATATAGGAGTGAGTTATGGTTTTCATGTTTCAATTAATCCATCTTTAAAGATATACTGATTAACTGTAGTACATATTGACTATTTAAGGATACTTCCACTAAATTTTGTAGCTAGGATTCAGCATTAGAATCACATGGATAGACACCTTTGTGATGCGGCTTTGATAAAAGGACATATCCAGTAGGTGTTACTTCATGGTGTTGCAACTTTTTTACTACCACGTGATGAGAAACAAATGGTATTGGTAATATCAACAGATTAGGTGTATAGGATGATCACACATCATGAGTTTCATCGATAGTAACCCCTCATGTACTAATGCAAGACTAACACACTTGTGGATACATACTATCATGAAGAGGTGACATATGTAATCAATATTTTCATGATACTAGACGATCAGATGGTTGTTCTGACAGTGATCCTTCTTCGTGGATCTATAGAACGATAATGGGTCTTACAAACTGAGTAGTATAATGAGATGACTCATGAATGGTCAGAGAAAGATATTTTTTTCATATAGGATTTCTCTCGAGCTTCATTGTGGTTTTTGAATATATAAGAGCTTCTATAGCTTCATCTGGGTAGTATGACTATGGAAGTGTATTTATGGAGGTTCATTGAACTCTCCCTGTAGATGATGGATAAGGGTAGTAATTAATTCTCTTGGTCTGAAAAAATTTATAGAGTAATACATGGAGACATATGATCTAGTGTTAAAAAACTATTAATTACTGTATATCATGGGTTTCTACATCATTATTTAGTTGTTGAATGTTTACATGGCGAGCAGACACATACATGTGTGGCCGATAGTGGGCACAAAGTGGAATATATCATGGTAGTAGGGAGACCATGATAGAATTAGGGATCTAAATATTAGAGAGTTTACAAGATGTATTACTGGGCTATAGGGTCTGTGGTTAAGAACTCACAAGATGAATCTAGTCATCCAAGGGAGATGATATATTACCTATGTGATGGTAGGGGACACCTATGGTGGGATTTTCTGACCTACTGAATGGATGACAGTGAGTATTTGGATGGTCCACTTAAAAATATGTAATGATATAAACATGTAGTTACATAGGTTGGAATACATGACATTGAATATGAGAGAGAATCTCAAGGTGGTAGATGTTATGACTTGTCAGTGGAACCAACCCCATGTGGTACACACTAAGCTAAAGGAGGTGGGGGATAGGGACAAGAGATTATATAATCAACTTATGATTTTTATCTAGAGTATCTAGGGATGATATAATTTATAATAATTTCCTTTTCTATCATAGATAATGTGTTTATAGACATAGATTCATGTTATTTATTTATTTCCACTTGCCTGGTTCGTGATATAAGGATTTCGATTGAGCCCTTGGCACATCCATTCTATATAGATACCCCTACTGGTGGTGACATAGTGATAACCTACTTCTATCAATGGGTGTCTTGACTCATGATGCTGATATTTCCTTTTTAAATCTCATTGTATCAGTGATTAGGCATTGTGACATCCTTTTAGTTATAGATTCTTTATCTACAGTTTATAACCTAATAGAAAATCTCAGGCAGAGGATGCAGTGCTTCCACAATTATTATATTTTTTCTTTTTTGGAAAAAAGGAAACCTAGGAAGAGAAGGATTGACTCATTCATAAGAGGGTGAATCCAATCAATCATTAGATGGAAATAAAAACCCTTAGTGTATTGGAAACCATGAGTTTCCAGTATCATTTAGTGGTGGTGGTGTATGAGTATGTTTTTATAGAGGTTATTTGAGGATTAGTTACCTACTTAGATATAGACCTATATATTGAGATACACATAGGGATATCCCTTGTATCCGTGCAAGCATATTGGGTGGCTTCATAAGAGCATCAAAATATGAGGGTGGAGCAAGTGGACTTGTAGAGGAGGGAATTTGATAGGCCCATCCATTGAACCTGGGAATCCCAAGTGTTGTTATCCAAGAATTAGGATGTGATATTGAGGTTTTACATGGAATAAAGTCACCTAAACTAGGTAACTATAATGAAAAAGTGTCTACTATAGAGAATATATGAACTCTTTGAGCAGCTGATAGGGGCACAATTTTTCTCGAAGATTGACTTCATATCATTCTGTCACCTGTTGAGAGTAAGAGATGGGGATTTATCCATGATTGCATTCATATATAGTTATGGAACCTATGAGTATTTTTTCATGAACATTTGCATCATGAACACACTATAAGTGTTCATGAGACTCATAAACTAGATCATTCATCCATTATTAGACCGATTCATGATAGCTAACATTGACAATAACATAATGTAATTTTCATCTAATTAGGGTCTTAAATGACACTTGAGGATGGATCGGGATGTACTCTAAGGTACCATATTTTGGAAAGCACCTAAAATACTATTTATAGATTAATGATTTCCAAATTTGGGAAACAGTTATGTCAAAATATGGGGTGGAAGTTGACCCAAAAAATTTTGAGGTAGTGTTATCTTGGGAGCCACTCAAGAGAGGGAAACAGTGTTGAGATTCCTTGTGTTTTGAGTCTACCGTCGGATATTAATAACTTATTTTTCTATGAGATCAGATACCTTGAAATAATTTACTGGAAATTGGAAGTATATCATGTATATTATTAGGTTCTTTTAGGATTTCCAGTAGTTGAAGAAGAGATTGACTGGTGACCCATCATTTATTATAATGATGAGTTTAGAGTTTATTTCCTATCATTTATTTCAGTTAATAACACATGAGAAGAACTATGTGACCTTTTTTATTGAGTGAGTATCATTAGTATTCACACTAAAGATATGGAGGCACTACCTGACGGGTGACCATTTTATTACATATTCTAAACAAATAGCCTCAAATATATCTTATCTTAGAATGATATTAACAAGAGAAATAAGAGATGGACAGAGTTACACTAATATCACTTCTTCAATATTTTTTATACTCCTGTGAATGGGAACATAGTAGAATATTCTCTCATCAGGAGATCTAGTTCCCAGTTACTAAGTGAGATTTTAGGGATGTTGGCCTCATTCTAGTTTTCTATGGTGAGAATCATAACAATATTTGATATTTGTAACCCAATATTTTATATGGGTTTATGTAAGAACTTCTTTGGAATAATTATTGTGATTCCATAAATTCTCAGATATCCACTGGACATACTCATGATAGACTTTCTGATGACATGAATCATGTCATTCATTTCAGAGGATGCATTATGGTACCAGTGAAAATGTGTGAGGAGGATCTCTAATAGTTTCTTAAAAATCCATTGGTGGTTCCTCAAGGTGAGTATAACATGTACTAGTACCTATTATATGAGTATTGTGTCCACAAATGATGATGCAAGTTGCAAAGTTTTTATCTTGTTGACTGACTTGCTGGAAAGATAAGGCTGATCAACAGCTTCAATAATGCTTAAATCCACCCATTTAGGTGCTAGAGTATAAGTGTTATGGGTTATCAATGAACATTATGATGGAATTACCAGATATATCTAGGGGAAAAAAATTATTTCTAGGTGATGATATACTAACTCACCAAGTTCGAACACATCAATGCTATCTAATAGAAGAGTAAAATTGTGATACTAGGAGGCCTCTAAATATAAAGGATAGTTAGAATCTCTAAAGTTCCATCAATGATCAACTCTAACCAGGATTCAAACTTTACATAATGCCTATTAATGTGATTTGAAAAGGATTTTAGGACTCCGTTTTGTTTTCATACAATGTTTCACCCCCATAATGATGGCTATACTGAGTGGAGAATTATGCTCTTATAGGACTTGTTTTTGGATTTCATGTAACAAAATGGTTGTATCTGGTAGGATCATGTAACATTGGTGGAGTTTTGGTATAAAAAATATACCATTCCACCATCAGAATGGAAACATTCAAGGCCTTCTATGGGTGACCCTTCTCGGCACCAGTATGATGGATCGACCTGGGGGAGGTAGTTAATTGGGCCGTAGAGTTTATTCGATCCCCTACAGGGAAGGTGAAGATCATCTATGTGTAGATTAGAACTATGAAAAGCCTTAAAAGTTTATATTCAGAATGTTGATATAGGCCTTATGAGTTATCATAGGGATATCATGTGTCCCTAAGAGTGTCACCTATACTAGGATTATGGTGGTTTGGAAGGAGTACCAAGAAATCTTCATGATTCATTCATAATTTCATGATATTTAATTTATTTGAAGAGGTAAAATACTACAGAGCTATTATGACATTGCTATATCATGTTTACAACATCCTCCACATGTCACCGAAGAGAAGGTACATGCAAAATCAATCACATGTTATCTACTAGGGTCATATTGACATTGAGGATGGAGATACCATTTTTGAGTACCATTTAGAGATCAAGGATTTTTACCCTTATTGGTGATAAATTCCACTAGTGCATTTCTATTGGAAGAACCATAACATTTATGAAAAAACAAGGGAGTGAGATACCTAAATGATTTATCAGAACCCACATCTCTTTATGCATACTTTTGTTTTATATTTCAAGGAAAAAAAATCCTAAGGTGGGGATATTGTAATGACTCTTGTTTTTCTATGTATTACATTGGAATATTATATTGGTTATCTAAAAATCTCGGAAATAATATTGAATGGGATTAAAGGTCCTGGTGTGATTGGAAATATGTTTTTATATATATTAAAAATGATTTGTTTTTAAGTGAAATGAGGTCTTGTCCATAGGAAAAACCTCCTAGAATAATTAAATTAATGATTACATTAGTCTAAATATGGGAAACCAACATTTATCTCTTTGGAAATAGGGGAACAACCTATCAGGTTTGGTGATGTAGAATATAACGTCATCAAAAAACACCCCTTAATTTTCATTTCCATTGGTACAATAATTAGATTCATAATAAGATTGTGTGATAAATTATTTTATGGAAGACTGATTTACCAGTTATTTGATCCATTTAGCAGTCATTCTCTATGACAAATGGATGCTACGAATTTTAATAGAAAACACTATTTTGGATTCACACTCAATCCAAAAGTGGTTACATGTAACACCTCAATATTTCATTGAATGTCACTTTTAAATTTAACATCTTTCATAGATTATACGCAACATCGAGTTTTAAACTATAGTATACTATTTAAAATTTTACTGTTATAACATAGACATTAAATTAGATAGAATGAATAGTTTCAACCACATTATACAATTTTTATATTACATATTCAATCAGATATTTTATTATTCATCCAAATAATTAATATAGTCATAATATAATAATAAATTCAATATTATGCATAAAATGCTATATTTTTTTAAAAGATTCTTTATCAGCTTCTAATTGAACACTTGTTTTAAAACTAAAATTTTACACTTTAATAAATTATATTTAGAAAAATAAAATTTATTTTTCAAATTAAAATGTAAAAATGATGATAGAAATAATTTTTGGTTATTTTATAAAATTATTCATTATCTAGAGAATTTTTAAAAATATTTTTTTTAATAATACTGTTAATTTAGTTATAATAAAATACTACTTATGATTTTAATTTATCTCAATGTAACATAAATAATATATAGTTATAATAAATATAATCTATTTCATTTTAATTATCTTTATAACTTATTTTTGTATAAGTACATTTTATGGATTAAAAAAGAATTTTAAATAAATATTTTTTTAGTTGCATTTATTGGTTTAATTTTAAATTAAAATCATGCCCATATGTATTTCTATTTTTGAAAAATGGTTTAAATATTTGGAATAATATGTCAAAATTTTATTAAATAGGCTTCTTTTATTTTTCTTCCAATATTAATAGTAACTTTGGTAATACGTTTTACCATGGTTAAGGGTAAATAGTGTAATTCAATGTAAAAATAATATGGAAATGCTCAAAAAATTACCCATAAACCTTCACATAGTCTATTGTATAATTTATGTTAAACCATCAACACCGAAGATAATAATTTGATTTATTTTTTGAAAAATTTTCAATGAGAATGTCTTGTATATTATTTAAATTAATGAAAATAAAATATGTCAATTTGTTAGTCTTATATACCTCTTATGTGTCAACATGTTGAACAGATTTGGTTGTGTCAGTATTTAACATAATACACTTATCGTCAAGATATAAATTCATTTATAATTTTTGTTATACATTTGGATTAGGTTATGAAATTTATATTATGTTATCTAAGGAAAACATAAAAATGTCACATTCGTAATTTAATAACTTCATAGTTTTTAATATGGTGTTACTCAGAATATATATTTGAATATTGATTTTTTTTATAATAATATATATATATATAGACACATAATTGAATTGAATTTATAATTATTAGGGATTAAATATTTTCCTTTAAAAGTTATACAATTATTTTCCAATTATTATTTTATTAATGTTGAAATAAAATAATTTTTTTAATGGATTGAGATCATTCCTAGAAAAGAATGACCTCTTTATTTGTAAAAATAAAACATACACATGATTGAAATTAGAAAATTTACTTTTATCCCTCCTAAAAAAGGGAAGGAGACCCCTTGGCACTTGATCATCTTAAAGATAATCACCAACATTAACACCTTTCTTTTCCATACCATCTACCAATGAGTTCGCCTCTCCCTAAACATTAGTGAAAATATGCTCCTTTGAGATGAAAAGATCCAAGTATCTAGCCCAAATATTGGTGAGGTTCTAAGTGAGGTGTATTGAACGTATTCTAATAATAAGAACCATAGTCATGGAGCCACATTCAATATATACCTTATTCCAAAAATGCAGCTCGGCTTGCTCAACCGCCATAATAACACCAAGAATTTTGGCCTTGATAGCGGAAGTATCAACACATAGACCATAAAAACATCCATGGGCATGACCATGACGATCTATGAAAATATCCCTAAAGTCCAAAGGTCGCGAGTTCCATTTTGAAGCACTGGATGAGTTGATATTTATCCATCCATTAAATGGGTCCTACCATAAAAAATCCATTGTTCCAAGGGGGACAAAAATTCCCTTTAACCCCCACCTGATTAAGAACCAACAGGTCATGAATGGAGTTGTAAACAAATATACCTCGCTGAGTAATAACATCAAGCACAACATCAAGAATCCTGTACAATGCAGCACCCACATGAAAAGGATACTGATCATGAATGGCTTTATTTTTATAAATCCAAATACAATTAACCAACTCCTCCATAGAAACCTGAAAAAGTAATAGAATTTGTGGAGACAACTTCATGTCTATCCATCTCCTCATGAAGTTGCAGATCGACGTGGCTCGTGGTATATGCACATAGAAGATATCTGAGACTTCATTCCATATTTTGAGTCTACTTTGCAACTGAGAAAGAGGTTATCAACATCCTCCCTGTTCTGGTGACAGAAAACACATCATGAGCATATGGAAGCACTACAATTTTGTAGATAATTATCAGTAGGGATTTTCTGATGGTCTAATATCCATGGAAATGATCACCTAGAGAGCCTCAAAAATTCGTTTTATAGGCTACCCTTCCACATTAAATAAGAAGCACTGGTAGTTTGATGCTAATAAAACCTTTTAGCGGATAGTTTTTTATTGAAAACTGACTCCCATGCCCAAAAATCCACTTTGGAAGAGAAGAGATATTTCTCAACAATGTAGGAAACTTTAGTTGGAACATTTTCTATATAGGAAATATGATCCTTGATTGATATGTCATTGTCCAGGAATGAATCTCATTCAAAAACCAATTCAACTTGGGGGATGCCAGCCAATTTTCACTTCCAAAATTGTTAAGAAGACTCCCCAGAGACCATCCATCAGGATTCATCATTTATTTCAGAGAACATATTCTTGAAGTCCAACCACACTTAAGAGTTAAATTAGTTGAAGTTTCCATAATTGAGCCTATTCATGAATCTATCTCAATGAAAATAGAGAGATTCAGATTTTACATTAAAGAGAATCTATATAAAAGTATCATGGAACGAGTCATTGAGACACACAAGGTTCTTTATCCCCATTCTCCCTTCATCATGAGGTTTGAAAACGGACTTCCATGGAACCATTTCAATCTTCCTTTCAATAATGGTACCACTCTAGATGCAATTATATATATAGACATTTAATGATCTTGATTAGAGATGCCTTCCACTTCTACACCATGAAAGAATAACCAAATTTGGAAGTGATTATTGACATAACAAGGCAAACCCTACCACCCATGGATAAATATTTTCCTTTATAGGAAGAATGTTTCCTTCTAATCATGCTGACAACCCTAGAGAAATAACTTTCCTTCGGCCATCCCCAAAACACGGGCACACCCAAATAAGTGAAGTTTAGAGATCCCTCTCAAATCCCCATCTCTCTTCGAATTTCATTTTCCTGGAGGAAGATAAATTTCTTCCAAAGTAGACAAAATTCTTATTTCAACTAATCTCTTGTCAAGAGACCCACCCATTATGAAAAAGAGCTCTTTTTATGTTTTTGATGTTCCCCTTATCTCCTTTCATAAAGAGTATAATAAAATCAGCATATAAGAGATGTGAAGGAGCATCTACCCCCATTACAACATGAATGGTCTTCATCTTAACATTTCCTTCCATAATGGATAGAAACCTTCTGAGGTAATACTCAACAATAGAGAAAATGATAGCTGATAGAGGATCACCCTGTCTAACACCTCTCAAACAATCAAAATAACCTTCAAGAGATCTATTGATGATAATAGAGATATGGGCAGATCATAAGATATAATTAACCCAATTGATGAAAAACTCATCAAACCCATACATGGTAAGGATATTTCAGATGAAACCCTAATCTAGTGTATCAAAATCTTTCGAGAAATCCAATTTTGAGGGATATGTTACCACCTCTGATGGTACTTTTGAGCATGTTGACACACTCCGATGTAGTCATAAGGCAATCTTGAATGGATCTCTCTTTAAGATATCTAAACTGATTAGCGGAGAAAACCTTGAGAGCAATAGAGGATAGCCTATTAGCCATTATTCTTCTTATAATATTGTATATGGTGTTATCCAAATCAACATGCCTGATGAAATTTATTTCATTAGAATTCTACACTTTCAGAATGATAGAAATAAATTGGGCATTAAAAACATTTGGAATTTGTCCACCCCTAAAAAAGTGAGTCATCATCCAAAAAACATCTGCATTAATGATATCCCAAAAGGACTGAAATATGTAGTTTCTAAAACCATCCGGACTAGGGGAAATTTCAGATTTGAGACAGAAAATGGCCTCATTAACCTCAAGCTCAAGAGGAACATCAATAAAAAGAATATTATTTTCCTGGTTCACAAGCCTTTGAATGACATCATTCGTAGGAGAAATGGTGGCAGATGACCCATTAAAAAGATCCTTGAATTAAGATATAACATGATCAGAAAGACCCCATCTATTATCAATAATATAATCCCCATTTTTTATCAACGAAATAGGTTTGAAGAATTTCCAAATTATCTACATGTAGTTAAGGAAATTTGTGTTCCTATCACCTTCCCTTAGCCACTTTTCCATGAAGGAATCCCTTTTAAAGGAATATTTTAATTTGAGAAGATTGTTGAGCTTGAGATTCATTTAAGACTTAGTCAAAAATCCATCTAAGAAATCATTGGTAGTGTCGAATTCCTGAACATTCTGAAGGGAGGCCTCAAAAAGGATATCTCAGTGTCCAGGAAACTAAATTGATCTTTGCTCTAGAGGGTCAAATTACTTTTAAATATTTTTAGCTTTGTTGTAAAGGCAAAATAATCACTCCTAAAATTTATAGAGTTCTAAGTACTTTGAACAATAACCCATCATTCTAGATTAGTAACCCATGCTTTATTAAATTTAATGGGAAGAGGAGTCTTGGGTTCTTTTCCGTAAGATCAATCAGGATGGGATGTTAGTCAGAATTAATCTTGGAAAGAGTTGAGTAGTTTATTGTTCTGCATGTGTCCATGGAAGCCTCATTGATAAAATATATATTAATTTTATTAGCAACAAATATATTAAGATGCTTCATATACCATGTTTATTTAGCACCAACTAAATAGACCTCAAACAAGTAATTTTGATCAATGCAGGATTTGAATTCCCTGGAGGAAATGGAATTGTTTGTAGCCCCCATTTTATCATAAAATTAGAAAATTTCATTGAAATTACCTAGTATAATCCATAGACATGTGATTCTAGAGTTGAGTGATCCTATATCCACCCATAGGTTCCTACTATTCTAATACATGTTGTGGGAAAAGATGAAGGAGCATGTGAAGTGCGAGCCACGATAGTTGAAGGATCAAGTAACATGTTGACCGCTTGTAATGACCATTGAGGTCCTATCTAGTGAGGTGCGAGATAACACCTGAAGGATTTTAATGTATGATGAGCACCTGTTGGTGTCAATTAGGTGGAAACCCAGCCTCTAAAAATTTTCAATACAAGAAGAGATGTTTTTTCTAGTTCGGACAGGCCTATAAGGACTGGATTATGTTTCTGAATGAACAACTGAATGGATTTTTTGGTCTTCATATTTCCCAAACCTTGGTATTTTCATAATAGAATCTTTATTTGAACGTGAATCTAGGGTTATGACCCCTTAAATGTTTCCCCTGACTCCTTAGGTATCCTTCCAATCTTCCTTTTGTAAATAGAGTTTTTCTGTAACAGATCATCAATATCATTAGTTCTATTCATGGAATTCATGCATTTATCCTTTAGACCAGGGGTGACCAGACATGTCTGATTTTATTGTCTATTTATACTACTTGGATCTGTGACTTGGTTTTATAATTTAATACATTGAGGATTTATAAGGCTTCCCCTCGCCTCAATTACAAATGGTCATTCCCTCATTCGTTTTATTTCACCACCTACTGCCTCTTAGATCAAACAAGTCCAACAAATTTCACCTTATAAAATTATTATCCAAGATATAAAGGTCCTATATTTCTTGAAATACAATCTCTATAACCCTAATGAAGAAATCTTAATGATGCCCGCCGAAGAATAAGGAATCATTTTTTAAGATCTTTCAAATTCATTTTTTTTACATCCTCTTGAGGCGTTTTTTAGCTTAAAAATTATTGAAACCAATATAATATATATAATAATATGTTATTATTATTATGAAAATACCATATAATACCATTTATCTGTATTACAAAAAAGAAAATTACCGCACATGCGTATGTACGGATTACTCTCTCCACATAGCACTATAATTCATTTTATATGATAAGCATTATAGAATAGTTATAAAAATGAATTTAATGATTAAATATGACATTTAAAACATTAATATTATTTACTGAATTTTGGATTTATAACCTATTCAATTTAATTGGAACTTTTTCGACAAAACAATGACAAGAAAGATTGCAATTAACACCCAAAATAGTGAAATGAATATACATTATTAATAAAATAGGGCTAAATCATTAAAAGGGGATAATATAAGATATAATAAATATTTATATTAATATTTTATAAGTTAATATTAAGTTTAAAACCACTATACTGTAGGTTTATACATGTGTAAAGGATTTCAAACTTGAGGTTAGGGTTTTTCTTTTCTCGCATACATTTTTGTGGGATACACCTTATTCACAAATTATTTCTTGTGTGTAGTATATGTATACTGATGTTTCATATATATTATGCTGAATTTACTTATCCTCATTTTATTTAAGGAAATATAATTTTTATTCCTTCATGGGTATTATGTCTTAATGTTTTCAAATTTATATGGGCAACTTTATAATTTTTATTCATTATCTTCCACAAGAATGCTGTTAATTAAATTTTAATGGTATTTTAATTCATTGGGTTCATATTATAATTTAACGATTATGCCATGTGTAAAATGTATTTTTAATATCTTATGTTTTTTTCACACTTGTTTTATGTGGATATGCAACTAATAAACATAATTTATTGATTGGTTTCATGTTCATTGTTTCTTTTAAAAATAATCCTTTAAATGTTTCATTTCCTCAAAATTTTAAACAAATGTCTTTTTAACTTATATGGCATTAGTAGATATTCCATATTTCTTGAAACCATAATTTTTTTCAGACATCCAATACAAGTTTAAAAGGTTATTTCCAAAGAAAATGTTATAATTTATAACTGCGCATAATTTTAAATATATGATTTCAATTTAAAAAGTGTATTTCTCTCATGAAATTTTAAAATATTTTTCTATGATATCTTCATCTATATAAACACCAACTTTTAAATATTATTATTAATTTATGTTGATCTCTTATGTTACCATCAACCTTATTTGATTGAATGCTATATGATTATTATTGGGGATATACTATTTTGAAAGCATTCAATATATTACAATAGATGGTTTATGATTATGTTTATTATTTGGGTATATTTAATAATACATCATATTATAATTGAAATATGAATTTATATGTCGATATTTTCCACCCCGCTCCTATGAGAAATTCGTTCGACTTCTTAGGTGACGGGAAGGGCCAACTATAAACCCTCAATACATCACTAGGTCTCCTAAGACAAACTAGACCTGGTTTTTAGCCACTAATTTAGGTTTCCTTTACCGAATACTTGATGTTTTGTTTATTATGTACAACATTATGAATTAACTCATCGTTATATTAGTTATTAATAATAAATATGATTATTCGACTAGTATAATATCCATGATTTTGTTTCATTATCATGTGATTATTTATATGGTATTATTTATTTTTCATTTTTTCCAACCTTGTTATCTTCAAATTTTTTATTAATGATATGTGTTTTTATATATATTCACCTTTCCATATTTTTTATGTTTATGTATTCCATTGTATTTATTAACATTAATGGGAAGATGAGCTTAACCATTTCTAATTTTTTATATTTCACTAGGCTTCCATGATGTATATTATGATTAACATGTAGGGATAATATAAGATAATAGGGATGTTTCCATAGGTGTTTTTATGTTTTATTCTATTTCATGTAGTAACGTAAAAAAATATTTTTTATCCGGGTTTCCAATTCTACTAAAATATTCGGTCCTTTGGTATGTGATCTCTTGTTCATAGTACCAATGTAATAATGTTAGATAATGTCTCTAGGCTACTAAGGTGGGTCTTCTAATAGTTGTATTTTGATCTTGTTTAGCATAATCATTTTAAAATAGATATAGAAAAAAAATATTAAAGAAAATAAATCTACGACATAATAAGATGATAACTATAAAACATCATTACAAACATGATTACGAGTTTAGTTATGCATAAAATTTTCCTTTTGTGTTTTATATTTCACTATTTCTTGGATTATACATTATGGTTCATAATGATACAATCTAATATAGTGTATGCAGTCATTTATAAATTACACCTCATTAAAGGAATGAGAAACTCACTAATTTGCAATATCCAATGAGTATGAAGGATCATATATATTATGGACTTATGGATATCTTTTAAGGGTAACTAGTCTCCTAATAACTATCATCATATAAGGATATAATATCATTCCCCTTCAAGGTGGAGAAATATTTTTTGGTCCCATATGTATTATTAATGAATCAAAAGAAAAATATGACAAAATATAAAATGATGGATAAAGGGAACAAGGGAATGAATGATTTTTCCATGTGTTATAATTATGGAAGGAACACCATAGTAGTTGATTAAAAGGAATAAGAGTGTACTTAAAGTTTGAAGAGAAAGGACACAATTAATTTGATTTAAATTATATTTAAAAGGTTCCCAACATAAAATGATAAAACAACAAGTAGATGTGACACTAAGTATATCAGTGTCTCATGAATCAAAACAATATACCCCAAAATAGGATAACAGATCATAGTCTATCACATGATACTACCATACAAGAAGAGGATTTATTAATATACCTCTGTTTGGATTCAATAACTATATTTTTTGAGTATTTCAGAAATAATTCTATATTTATAAGAATCATGAGAAATATAAGGATTTTAATCTAATATATCATTTTTATGGAATTTGAATCATGTGATTAGTATCACATGTAACCAAGAAAAGTGATTATATTGTAAGATGATATTTTAGAAAACATGTGATTTGGGAATTATATCCCTAAATATTTTCTAAATTTTGAGATAATAATAAAAAGATATTTATGGTATAATATAATTAACAATGAATTGGTTAGTGACCTAATGGATTATGTGGGAATTGATAGATGTTTGAATTTATGAAAAACATATCGAAATACCTGATATTATACACATATAATAAAGTACATTTTCAAAAAGGTGTAATCGATATTAAGGTTTTAATATATTTATGAAAATAAAATGCTATGTTCATATTTGAAATTTAGTGATCTTACTTCTAAATGTTTTTTTATTTAATTTGGACAGAAAAGTTTTGGTTGAGTCATATGATTAACTACTTACGGAGTTGATTAATTTTAACTTCTGAAATTATAGTTTTTTATAACATGTGTTATCATTTTTAGTTTCAGTAAATATCTAATTTTAAAAGGAATTACTAAATGAACATATGATTAATTATAAATTGTTTTGTTATGAAATATAATATATAATATATATCTCATAGGGTTAGAAATGAAGTGGAAATATATTGAAGCACGTTCAAAGGATGAGATCATGCTTATGAAGTAGAAGTAAATCAAGTAATTATATTTTATTAAGTTTCTATATGTATATTAAAATAAACAATCAAATTTAGGACATTTAATTTGGAACAAAAAACATTATTTATCTACTTTTCATTCTATGAAATTAATGGTCTTTTAATCGATCACAGATTTTCAACCTTTTGATAGTTAACATTATAATAACCATTTTTTCTATCACACTCCATTAGAACATGATGGATAGAGATTTATTTGATGTAAATTGTTTCACTTTGAACTAGTGATATCATATTTTAATGCCTAATTTTGTGGTTACATTCATATTTTCTCATCCCCCTTTTATAGAGGAATATTTATTAATCCTTTTTTACGATGAGGGATTTACAAAAGGGTATTTTGACATGACAACTAAATTATTACCAATAACATGTTTAAATTATAAGTATACAATTTGTTTTTGTGTAGGGGAGAATGTAACACTATTTTATATTAAGGTATGTCATATTTTAAAATTAAAAACTTTGATAGATTATACGCAACATAGAGTTTAAAACCATGTTATAAAATTTAAATGTGACCATTATAAACAAACCATTAAATTACCTGTAATGAATATAATTAACAAAATTATTAAATTTATATATTATATACTTAATGAAATATTCGTACATCCATACAAATGATTTTTATAGGCCTAAAATAATAATTATTCAAATATTATGCAAACAAATGTTATGTTTTTATGCAGTTTTATTGTATGTTAATTGCACACTTGTTTTAAAACTAAATTTTGACTTTTTAAAAATTATATTTAACAAAAAAACATCATTTTAAAAATATTAATGTCATAATTTTCATATTTTTACTTTTTAGAATTTTTTTGAAAATTATTCATTTATAGTGAACCGTGATAATACTAATTTTTAAAAAAATGTAAATTTAATTATATTGAAAGCCTATTTATAATTGAGATATTATATATATTTAAATTAAATAATATTTAGTTTTAATCAATCTAATCTATTTTATTATAATAATTGTCATACCTTATTAATGAATAATTATATTTTTTTGGCATAAAACAAATTTTCAATAAAAGTAATTTTAGCTGCGCTAATCAGTTTAATTTTAAATTAAATTAGTTCACATTTTTTTTGTATTAAAAAAAATGTACTTCGTATTTGGAATCATAAATTCAAAATTTAATAAATATCGATGTCTTATTTTTCTTTTTCCAAAATGAATAGTAACTAAGGTATTTTGTTACCACGATTAAGGGTAAATAGTGTAATTTATGGTAAATATAACAGGATAAGGATTTTAAAATTATCTGAAAATATTAAAAAATTTCATTTGATGATTTATTTTCAAACTGTAACACCTATGATTCATGTTTTAGTAAATTTTTGAACACTTTTTTATATTAATGACTTTTATATTATGAAATATAAGGAAAATCACAAATGTGACTTTCATTGCCTTATATTCATCTTATGTGCCCACATGAGGACAAAAAATGGTTTTGAATTAATATAAGTTTAAATTGTGAAATTTATAAAAATTTTGTCAGCATATCAATTTAATTATATTTTTTGGGAAACATTTGGATGTGTTAATGATATTTGTAATACATTATTTAAGGAAAAGATAAAAAATGTCATATTAATATTCTAATAATTATATTAATTTTAATATTATTTTAAACCAATGATATCATCAACTATAGATATTATTTTTAACGATAAAATATTTATATAATTTGTTTTATTTTATTTTTAATTTTTAGGGAAGAAATAATTACCTTAAATAATTATACGATGATGACACAATATTTATTATTTTTAATGAAGAAATCAAATAAATAATATTAAAATATTAAAATAAATAAAATTTTAATTAATTAAGGTTATAAAATAATTCTATATTTTTTATAACTAATGTAGTGTGTTTTAAATATTTTGGTATAGAGTTATCTTGCTGAATTATTTTCCTGAAGTCCAATGTAATTAATAATGTAAAAATTGACAGAAAAGATATTTTATCAAAATACTATTTTATAAGATTATTTCAGAATCATAAAAAATAAGTAAAGATAAGAAATTATTATTATTTGAGATAAAATATCATAATTTATTCATTTATTTCCCAATTGACAATTTATAAAGAAAAATTAATACATTTTAATATTAAAAAATATTATAATAATTAAAATTAAATTACGTTATCATATGTCAATAAAGATAATAATGTTTAATGTAAAACCATAATACATAAAAAATATTGGATAATGATATTACTATCTTATTTAATATTATATTAAATTCCTATTTAATTTGGTTTCATATGATTAGTAAATGAATATATTATAATTTAAAATTTTTTGGATTTCCAAGTGTTCCCCTCACCTTAATTTTAAAAGGGCACTCCTAACATCATTTTATTTTTCCACCTTGATAATATTAGATTGATCATGTCCTGAAAACATGTCCACATACAGTTATTATCCAAGTTCACGAGGTACTATATTTCCAGAACCACCATCTCTAGATCAATTAAGAATAAATATAAAAGATGTCTATCGAAGAAGAGGTATTCATTTTTAGCAATGCTTTAAAATTCATTTCTCTTTTTTCTTTCTCTTGTTGTTTTGTTTCCCATATAAAATAATAAATCACGAATCATCTATAAACAAGAATGATACTATGATTATGAAACAACAATATTTGACATTTTATACATCTTATGGAACATAAAATCACTGCACGTGCGTATTTTGGGCCTACCGTCTCAACGTAGAAGTGTAATTGTTTTTATATGTTAAAAATTAAAGAATAGTTATAAACATGTATTTATTTATTAAATATGATATTTCTGAAACTTATTTTATTTTTGAAATTTTGGATATGTAACCTATTCGAGGGAATCAGGAGGATGATGAAAAAAAAAAGCATGATATATAATGTAATTAACACCCGAAATAGTCAAATGATAAATATTATTAATTAATGAATAGTAAAAAATATATTGATATCATATAGGGTTTAAAAAATCTTAATATACTTCTATTATAAGTTACTAATTTTTTTAAAGAAACTATATAAGAGGTTAAGACACATTTAGAGGATATCATACAAGAGGAATGTATTTTTCTCATCTCACTTTCATTTCCCTAGGATACACGATATTCACTACTTTTTTCATATGTGTGGTGTATGTATAATTAACATTGGTTTATCTTATTGTGAATTAATTTATTGTTACATTATTTAATTATTTTTTGAAATATTATTCCTTCAATGGGATTATTAATAAAATGTTTTAATGTGGTATGGGAAACATTAGAATGATTAATGATTATTTTCACCAAGAATATTTTTATTAGTATTTTAATGGTATTTCCATTAATTAGGTTCAAAGTATACATTAATGATTATTTCACATATATAATGTATTTTTATTATATTAATCTATAATCTGTCTTGTTTTATATTTATTTACAACTAATACACATAATTGAGTTTTTGGGTTAATGATTTCCTTGAAGGGTGTCATTAATTCCCTACAGTACTATGAACATTTAAAAAAACACCAACTATCCTACTTGATTAATAAAAAATGTAGTAAAATGGAAGATCGAGGTCGAACCCATAAGGAAGGATAAATCATTTTTAAAAGGTTTTCAAACAAATTTATTTTTATTAAATTGTGGAAAGAGATGAGAAAAGTTTTGTTTGATTGATTTTTGAGATAAAAAATGATGAATAGAAAGTGCATTAGATTTATTGGTTGGTTTGTAAATAGATTTTTAAAGAATATCATGGTTATATAATTTTATGGTTCAAAAGAAATAGGATTAATGAATTTATATTGATTAATTAATTATTAGTTTTAGAGTTGAGACAAGGTAGATTTAATGGTCATGGTATCTCCTCCTCTATGTAGAAATACCCTATTTCTTGTTGGTAATGTAATATAGGATTTCACCGAATCAAGTTTAACTTGATACCATATTTTAACCATATTTCCTCTAATGATGAAAATGGACATCCCTCCTTTAGGGTTATCATTTGTTCAATATTAATGTTCCATTTAAATAAATAATCAATGTTCATGATAAAATGAAATGAAAGGGATTGGATTTTAATGAAAATTTACACCAACCAAATACTAGAATAATTCAAATAATGAAATCAAAAGCATATTCTACCTTATATTTACATCACCCTAGAATATGGAGGGAACACCAACTCATCCATGTTATGAGATTATTTGAGGGAAAGAGGAAATAAAACATAAAGAAAATAACTCAGATAGGGTGAAACAGCTTCGCTCCAAGCATTTGTCTCCAGCCAAATCTGGATCCCCCAGAGCAGTAGCCTAGCTCCTATATTTATTATCCTTGGAAATATTTTTCCTAAGCACATTCATGATGTGTAATAAGGTTACACATTTTGTAATCCCAAAAAGATGTTGCCTCCATTATTTTTGAATGTGAAGAAATCTCAGTTGAATCTTGATCGGTGATTTTGACAATTTAATCTCTTTATGATGTGTAATGGGTCTCTCGCCAAGTGACATTTAAATCGTCACATTCCCCAAATTTCAGAAAATTTATTCTCCAAAAACAAATCTAAAAAAATTTCACACTATGTAAAGTAGTTACACGACATGTAATGATGGTTCACTTTGGGTTTTTACATCACAACATGTCCCAGTAGTGACCTCCCCCACCATGAAATCAAGATATGTAATGAAAATACCCAGAATGTAATCACATTTTTACTAGTTTTATATCTTCAAACATCTTCAAAAAATATGTTTCATATCATGAGATAAGCTGGTGGCATGTAGTGTCTTTAAGCTCATATTTCCACCTCTTTTTATTCCATCTTAAAAAATCTGGTTTCATGCCATAAAACATAATACAAGGCAATTCACTCCAAAATTTAAAATATTATTCATTAATATAAAAATATACTTATAACAATACATAAAATTGCGTCAAATAAATATACATATCAGTTATTTCTCACACATTCTATTAAAAATACACTTTTACAAATTTCTATTTTTAAAACAAATATATAAGAAATGTTTTTTAAAAATATTCAGCACTAGAATATTTTACCTCTTTCCTGAAGCCTTAATGTTTTTAGAAATAAATTTAATGTTTAAATGGTTATTTACAAATAAAATTTTTTCTTTTATACTTGTTTGACTTTTTTAATAAATGGTTCTAAGGTAAAGAAATGTTTTTATCTCAAGAAATACTCAGTTATATTGTTATAGTACTTCCATTTATGTCAATACCCTCTTTTTAATCTTATGATTAATTGAGGTTGATCTCTTATATTACCATTTACCATATTATAATGAATGGTTTAAGATTATATTTAGGAATTTAGAATCATGTAACCATTCACTTTATTACTCCGGATGGTTTATTATTACATTTATTATTTGGGGAAAGTTATTAATATTCTATATGATAATCTTAATATAAATTTATATGTTGATTATGTTCCACCCCTTTCATGTGAAGAATTAATTGGACTTTATAAATGATGGGTGGGTCCCACTGTAGCCTCTTGATGCATTGGTAGGTCTCATGAGACAAACTATATTGTTTATTTACCCAATAATATATGTTGTCTTGGCTATTGTCAGGATGATATGATCATTACGTCCCATATTATACATTCCCTCATTATGATATTTGGTATTGATATTACATGTGATTATTCAAATATTATAATGTCCATGTATATGGTTCATTATCATGTTTTTATTTATATGGAATTATTTATTTAGATTTCATTCCTTCAATATTATGTTCATTTTAATGTTTTAATGGCATTTTTTGTTAGATATTCATGTTGCTTTATTGTTTTGGTTTATAGATTCTTCGGTATTGTTTAACCATTCAGAGCATCGAAGCTCACCCATTTCATAAGTTTCATATTCCCCAATATTCAAGATTTATATTATGATTGTTATGCTGGGATAACATATGAGAATATGGTTTCTTCCAAATTATTTTCTATTTTTTATTTATTTTCATGTTGTAATATAAAATATAGGGTTTTATCTGGTTTTCCAAATGTATTAAACTATTTTGTTCATTGGGATGTGATCTCATGTTCATAGTTATAATGTAATAATGTAAGGCACTAGATTTGGGATAAAGTGGTCTGGGTATTTACATTACATCCCCGCTGACTTTCCATGTCCTCTATTTTTATCAGACCAAGCATTTCTACATCCAATGTAGTAGGAATCACACACGGGACAAAAATAATACTTAGGGAATCACAAACATGGTCTATAAAAACAACACCATTACTAGAAGGTCTTGGATATCCTTTTGATGACACAAAAAAAATTTGATTTCATCTACACTAAAAAATTTTAGTTCTAAAAGACATCAATACTAGAATAAGGAGAAAAAATACATGTAATTTTTATATTTCTCAGAATAGATAAATCATAGATAGAATTGGAGAAATGAATATTTTAAATATAGATATCATTCTGTATTTCCACAGTGATTTTAGTGATGTAAAAATAAATTCTAAAATGCACCTTCTCATGCAAGATTATATTCCTTCCATTCTAAATGACATGGATAAGCATTTCACACGTATCCTTAAACTTCTTTATGAGTTTATTGTAGAACGAAAGCAGAAAGAAAATCATGATGTGATCCATAATCGATTCAATTTTTGGGGTATTGTATCAAATATTTCAAAAATTGTATTCTTATGGGTCACTATAGTGTGATAGTTAGGGATGATGATGTCCCCATATTCATTGTGTTGGTTATAGAAAGTACATCATGAGCAGAGTTATATACCCACAGATTGAAGACGAAAACGAAAACAAATTTTTAAGGAGAGCCCCTATAAAAGTGTGAACCAACATGTAGGAATACATTTCTATTAACTGACCTGATTCAGATATATAATCCATGAAATTCATTAATGTAGCATAGTTTATCCATGATAATTTTATCCACATCTGACTCCAAAATTATAAGATCTTCTTTGTCAAGGAAATCTTAACTGTGAAAACTGATCTAATCTCAACATAGAGTAAATGAAGGCAGACCATTTTTTTTACTGATTTTTATGATGGGGATTTATATAAGAATATATTAATAATGATTATTGAATAGAAGAATACATGTCCATTTTTTTCAACAATATACTTAGAGTATTATTATAGTTTGAAAACCATGGAATTTTTTTAGAGAATATCTTATCAATAAGTTTGAATGTTGTCTAGAAGGTGGATCCGACATAGATTGGGTTCTCAAATTATTCTTTTCATGTAAATATTTCTCAAAGAAAGCCTATTTAAGGAGATTTTTCCTTCAAATCCTCCATATGAATTGGGATTTTTAAGAGTGGTAGAAGAAGAAAAGGTTTTTTTTTGCTATGTCCTCTATGGGAATAAGCCCTACAACATAGATTCTAAGGAACAATGCTAATCCTTCTTTAAAATAATGTTTAAAGTAAAAAAATAATACTTATTTGTGTTTTTAAGGATTTTGTGTAAGGAATAAAATGATTTTTATAATATAAAATAAAAATATTCGAAATAATATTTTTTCATAATACATTTTTTTCCAACCATACATAGAGGCTTACCATGCCATGAATTTAGATGTCATTAAATTTGGAATAAATTGTGTTTGAAATTTATAACTTGGATCTTACAAAATTCAATAGAACTATTCTGTGGGTAGCATTAATATTTCCTTCTATGATTCCAACATCATGAATGATGTTTAGTTTCCTAGAAGCTTAATTTTATAACCAATGTAAATTAATGATTTACTCAATCTAAACTCATGGGTAGAATCATTTTCATAATAACGGAGGTCCTTTTTTCTTCCATTTATTTCTTTTATCACCCTAGGTGAATAGAATAATGACATTATAATATAATAATTGTTAAATATAAGATATTCCTTTTTCATGTGTGATGGTTTTCAATTCACCTATATCAATGATTTTGAGATGCACTCTATTTGGATTGACCTCTACACTGTCAATATAATGGCAGATAATTGGTCACATTTCTTAAAACCTCTTGATAATGTTATATATCCTCTTGGGTGTTATTAATAAGAATTTAGATGATATAAGAGAAAATAATAGTTATCATTCGATGAATCAGTGTAAAATTATAACCAATTTCAGTAAAGATCCTACCAATTAAAACCCAATCCATGGTGTCAAAGGGAGTTCAAACAATAAGAATTAAATAAATATTACCTCTGATAGTGTTTTTCTATATTATGTTGATAGAATCATAGTCAATGATAATGTATTATTGAATGGTTCTCCATTTTATAAATCCAAATTGATTTAAGGAGATTATTTTTTATGAGACATTGGAATGTTTATTTAACAAAATTTCACCCATTATTTTAGGAATGGTGTTTACAATGTAAAATGCCCTAAATTGGCCAATTTCACAAGAATTATCCACATTTTGTATGATAGAAAGGAATTAAGAATTAGTTTTATTCATCAAAGAACCGCCCATGAAAAAATGACTAATCAGATTATTGACACCATTATGAATAGTACACTAATATACATTAAAGTAATGATCAGTCAAGAAATATGATCCAGGAGAACACCCTGAATATAGGAAAAATATGGAATCACTTCTTTAAACACTAAAGTGATTGAGGTGGGAATTATATTGTCTTAATCACTTAAAAATATGGTAATTATTCTCTTCATCAACCCCTTGTTAATGGGAGAGGCAATGAAAAGATTAATATAGTAGGACAAAACATGGTTTAAAAGGTCATTTAAATTTTCCAAGTGTTGATCACAATTTTTTGTGTAGAGAAAAGGGAATATTCTCCCTTATAAATATCTAAATAGAGTTTACGAGTTTATTTTTCTTATTACTATCATTGATCCCTTTAGTTTTGAAAAATTTCTTCAAATTATATTTATGGAGTTTAATTTGATAATTGATTTTGTAATATATCCTAGTTTCATTCTCATTAACTTTATAGAATTCATTATTCATAATGGATTCTTGATGAGGATTAAGAAATTTTTTAAGAGAATCAATATACATATTAGAGGAGATAACATAATTTTTTATACGCTATTTTATTCTAATATTGATAAATTTAAAATTGAGTATACATTCCATAGGATTATATTTATGATCCACTAAGGTCCATGTATCATGGACAATTTTACCACATTTAGGATAAAAAATATATGATTTATTAAAATAGATTGGAAGTGTAGAATTCCAATATTTAGAGTGAAGACTCATTTGAATTAGATGGTAGTTGTAGATTACCCTATCCAAAGAGACATAAGACATGGAGCCTCATTTATTCAAGTTGAATTCATTAGTAATGATTATTCAAATTATACTAGCTTCAATTATATTAAGATGTTTCATGTACCATGTAAATTTATTACCCACCAGATTTATGTCAATCAGTTGGATACTTTCCATATAGAGTTTATTATCCCTGGTGGAGATTATGTGATAAATCTATGCCATGTTTCTCTTCAGGATAAAGGATGAAGTTAAAATCCCAAATAAAATCTAAGGTTCATTAATGATTTATGATATGGAAGAAATTTTGATCCATGGAGCCAAAATATCATAGTAGTGGTTAAAATCCTAAAATACAGAAAAAATGTAGGATTCCTTTGCTAATAATATTGTATGTTATAACATATTCATTAATACTGAAAATACTATGACATTAAATTCAAGCACCAACCATGAGCCACATACTATTAATGTTATATGGAGTTTTATTTATCTAATATAGGTAGTAGCCTCTTCATTCAAGAGAAGAAATTTTGGATGATAATCCACTTTTTTTAGAAATTCCAATTAATATAGGTTTGAGATTTTAATTTTGAATCCTATGTGAATTTGTTGTAATAAATTTGGATGAAATTGAAAATTATAGAATAATATATTATTATTGGGTAGGGATTGGGGGTGATATCCCCCATCTCATTTTCAATGAACATTCTTATTCTTACTACCTTTTGTGTTAGACTTGTCCAAATATATTAAATATATTAAATATAATTCATTTTTAGTTCCTATGTAAAACTAGAATAACTATTAAATATATGCTCTAATAAGATATATGATTCCTATATTGAGTTTAGATAATGTTTTATTCCAAATATTTGACTAGACACATCATCTAGAGTTTCCATTTATTAACTTCATTGGCGAATTTATAAAATATAAAAATTCAATTTTTTTATTTTAAATGAAGCAGAAACCTAATCTCTTTAAATATAAATTTTATATTGATAATTTTCAAGAATATATAAATAACATTTAAAATAAAAAGGATCAATTGGAGAGTTTTGGAGGATATCTTGGTAGAAAAAAGACCAGATCAGTGATTATCAATAAGTGTGTAATAGGATTAAATGATCTCTCCAATGAAAATGCAGATGAATTTTTCTTCGAAAACAAATGATCCAAATTGAATTTTGAGTTTTTTTTATAATATCACAATTTTATTTCTCTTATGAAAAGTTTTATTCAATCAACTAACAGATTTATTCCCCTATTGATCATATTTTGAGTGCAAGAATAATTGCAGGTGATTTAGGATAATTGTTTATATTTATTTGGGTATTAGATTGAAATTAAAATGTAAATGGATCATGGAAAAATCGGAAAATAATTCTATTTTTATAACCTATTCATGTTGTCTTGTATTTATCTTACCCTTCATTGTGATCACTTTTCCAGGGTTATGTTTGGCAGGTGGTTAGACCAAAATGCAGAGAATTCAGTCCTACCACAAATGTATTTTAGTAAAAGGGTTTGATATTACATATTAAAGCCTCATATGATGTGGGAATCATGAATATATTGTATTAAAAATGGGTTGTTTTAGATTTGGGGTCACCTGTTGTAGTTTTGGTCTACGTTGGGGGAACCGTTCAATGAAGAGATTTCCCGTTCATTTTGGACAGATGAAAATCAAATCTTAAGTGGTGGATGAGCCCTTTTGGAACTAAATATCTATTTTATTATTGATAGGGATATCATTAGTGGTAGATATAGATGAAATGTTAAGCTTCCATGGAATCTATGAAATTCCCAATTACACGACATGTATTCTAGTGATACACACTAGGTGGGACCCCTATGTGTGGTGCTACAGTTTCTATAAGAAGACAATATCACACAACATGTGACCACTTTTACTTGGTCTATGACCCATTCTTGGAAGATCTAATTATACCTTATACAGTACATAGACATTTCTAAAGTTACATAGTATTAGAACCACTGTGTACTCAAACTATGACATGGATATCCATACATAAACACAACCATACCACACTGACACAAACATGAGTACATGGGATCAAACATGTTGTGTACCCGAGAACGGACATAAACATGTGTACATTTGGTGATATGTGGGTAGTTCCCAATGATAAATAGAATTTGTTTTTACTCCATCAATAAATATTTATCACCATTGTCTTCTTTATCTTGGACACATTTATTTTGGGTGAATTCCCTTGACCCATTCCGTGCGGGTTTAGTATGGAATCATGATCTAAATCTACAGCGGTGATCCGTTCACAGGGACTTAATTCACTAATAGAGTTTTTATAATCCATCTTTAGGCCCCTTAGTGAGATATTATATACTCATCTTCCCTATAGTTAGAGTTCAGGCTGTCATTGTGACAAAAACTATATGATCATTGATCCACAACGAAGTCGATTATTCGAGATTTAGTCGTTGGTATATGCCTTGGCCTTGGGTGTGATCCTCACATTTTTTCCATTCTCTTAAAAATATTAACATGTAAATATTATGGAATGACATGAAAAAAATGATACCATTGAGGGAATCCATCAATTATATTTTTTAATCATGTTTCATAATATCTCAGATGAGTTATATGTGGAACTATAAAGATGGAATCCTTTACTGAAATTATAATTGTAGATTTATATTGAGACTATGGGTTTATTCGGAGTATATCATGACATTATTTTTTGTATTTTCTATGAAATATACCTTTTAGGAGATGACCATTATTCTTTATTCTATAAGATTAGTTATTGTGGGGTGTCCTAATGGGTATTGTTATACTTACACACACATGGTATTTGCATACATTTTTTTATGTCTTATGCCAATGATCTACCATTTTAGAGAGTCATAGAGTGACCAAGACCATGTAAAGATTGTTGAACCATAAATAATGAGTTTTGTTCTTGTGTATACCTTGAAATCCATCCTCACCCACTTTACATGTTGGATTATTTTTCAATTTTTGGTTTTAGGATTGTATTTGGCCCTTTTTCTTTTTAATGCATGTTTTCATATTCTAATTGTTTGATTTTAGATGTATGCATGAATGGTTGTAATTTTCTTTATGGTTAAAAAATTTATGTTCTTGAAAAAATGTGTGAATGTATAAGAATATTAGACTAATACCACCTATGGGTGTCATATGCTTACTGAGTGCATGTTGTCAGCACTAGGCCTATTAAAGGTGGTCTTGGGGTAGTCATGGAATGGGCCCCATTAGAATTGGTCATGAAAAGCTAGTTCAATATTTTGTTGATATTCTGCTACATTGTGGATACTAGCTCTGGGATCAACATAATCTCATCCCACATAATTCACATAAATGAACTAATAGAGGCTGATCTGACTCCCTCAAATATCAAAAATTCATGGTTATGACAAGAGAAAGTAGATACATTGTGGCACCTTTGAAATACAGACCCACTTTTTGTGTCATGATATAACAAACTGAATTCATGTTATTATCACAATAAACAACCTATAATAGGATGTTTGGTAGGACATAACAAAATTTTGATGCATTTTTCCCTCCTCATTTCATTAATTCTTCAAATACTCCCTCAATGGTCAAGTAGAGGTACTCCAAGGTGATTCATATATGTTTGAAACTTTTGAAACCTTATATATGGACTTCAACTACAATAATTTAGAGGGGAAGTAGGTTTGACTGATGGGATGGAGTTCATTGATTCCCCCAAAAGTCTAATAGCCATCACGATCAATCCATGTGCATGAATTTATGATAACTTAATTCTCTATACTTATCAGTTAGAGTCCACAACACTGGATCTGTGGGATTCTAAATTTTCTAAATAAATGGTTTTAGTGTCCCTTATAATAAGGATAACCCTCATATTAACATGTACATTTGGTTGACACAATCTCTCCCACTCTGGGATATGATCCACCCATATTGGACACCATACTTGTGCAATCCCCTCACTGTCCATTATTGAAACACATTTCGCAAAACGATTTTCCTTACCGCATGATGTTGAACTACATGGATCAGTACTATCACATAACCTAAAACTACAACATTTAACTATGTGTATTTTGAGCTGTTTGGGTTAAATTGCGTTTGTAGGATTCCTCCCTAAGGTTTAATATTGAAAAATGTAAACCCATGTGTAACATCCTCCATACCAGTGATCTGCCTCAATAGGGCATTCTGATCTACGATCAATAGGAGAAATCTTACCTCATAAGGACCCACAACATTGTAACTCCTCAATATGGATTCCAAATATACCATCATGGAGTGACATTGTCCCTCTAAGGGACATAAATACATTGATCCATCTCAATAAGACATTCAAATCATTCTACACAAGACATTAAACAATCACCTTACATAAATCTACATGACGTCAAACACAAACCCATCATGTCACTGAAAGTCATTATACCAATGCTCATCCTCTCCCCACAAGATGTTAAAACTAAACCCATCTTATCCCCAAAATATGTAAAACTTATAACAATCTTTTCCCTGCAAAAAATTAAAAATTTTCTCATCCGAACCATGAAATAAGTTAAACATGTTTCCATTATATCCCCATATGAAGTTAAACCTACACCCATCATTTCCCTGCAAGATTTTAAACCTGATCCCATCCTATCCCTAAATGATATTATGTTTTTCTCTATTTGATTCCTTCATGATGGTAAACCTATGTGAATCCTATAATTGAATGATGTTAAACATGTCTCAATCGCATCCCCACAAGACATTCAACCTATAACCATCTAGTCCCAAAAAAATGTTATATGTTTTTCCATCATGACCCCAAAAGAGGAAAAACTGAAAGAATGTTTCGCAGAATGATGTTATAGTTGTTCACATATTATCCCCAATATATTTTAAACCAATTCCCATCATGTACCCACAAGATGTTAAATGGTTTCTTAACCTATCCCCAAAACATGTTAAAACTACACCCAACCTTTCACTACAAGATGATAAATGTACATATGTCATGTCCCTGTAAGATGTTAAACCTACCCCCATCCTACCAATGAAATATGTTAAAAATACAGATATCTTATCCCTAGAAGGTATTAAAAACACATCCATATTTTCTCAGTAAGATATTATTCTAGTGCCCAACATATCCCCATATTACTTTAACCTTATTCCACAATCTATAAGATGATGAATTCATTAATGATCCATAATAAATACCCCAAGTAATAAAAATTATTTTCCTAGGGGTAAATATATTTGAGTCAATTACTCCCAACTTGTTAATTAAATCATGATCAACAGAAGATTCCCTGGGTTCCAAACCTTACATTCTTCATATGAGATACCCTCCAATAGCGGAAGATTCACAGGTCAACTATATACTCATTACCCAAACATGCTCCGAAATTCCCAACATAACTACTCACCCTTACCGAAGGATTCTACCTTGTTGAGACATAATCAACAAAATTAATCAGTGTCCACCAGGATATGGAAATGGGAACATGTTCTATGAAAATGACATAATATATAAGGGATACCTAGACTATGCAACGATCTCTAAAGAGGAATACATGTAAGGAAGAACCAACATCACATAATATTTTCTCAATAAATTAAAATAAATCTATAATAAATGTGATTAAATACTCCCAACTATGGAATGTGGGAATGAGTGAAAATAGAAACGTGAAGTGTATGTCATGAAAGTGTACCTCAGTGAATTTTTTAAAACAGTACCATTGTACAAGATAAAAATCCACTAGTAGTTTCTATAAATGGATGTAATTTTATGAAAACAATTTCCATATCCTATAAAAAATTCCACAACAATTTCCTATACTTCGAATCATCCTTTGACATATCTATACTGAAATCCCTAGGAATATCCTTATAAATACACCGAGGGATGTACCTATAATATTCTCATACTAGTTTCCAATAGATAACTAATCATTATATCAAATACCAACAATAGTGAAACAAGCTTCTCATTCATGGATATTACATATTTTTATATGAATATTCATTATATTATATAAAAAACACTTGATGATTGTAATAGTTTAAAGGCTTTGGAAACATGGAACAAAATTTTCAAATATTATGAAAGGTATTAATTATTTCACATAATGATCTTCCCTCATATAGGTCTTTATAGACATACCATATATAAAGTATTTCATTATAATATGTCGAAAGGGAATATATTAAAGGGGGATCTTAGAGGCTTAGTGAGGGTGTATAATGGTTGTAAATAATCATAATGTGATAATATGGGTATGATAATTTGAGAATAACATATTAAAACCATACCATGCATATCAAAGATCAATATCCTGAGTTATAACCTAAGGATTGGATGTTAATAAGACATGAACCATAATGAAATCAATGAGAATGAGTGAAGATACAATAACACCGGCATAAGATGTTGAATTGTGGAATTCATTTTATTATAGAAAAATCAATTTTCTTATAATTAATGGCTCATTTACAAGACTTATTAGGGAACTAAATGATTGGACACACCATTTAGGAGGGATACACCAGAATCCCCAATAAAACCCCTTTCCACACAGTAGAATGGGTTCACTCCCCAAACCACCATAGTAGACAAGGTTTTCTCCAAAGACTATCATAGTGCAAAAACTCCCTTACTAAACTATGTTCAATCCCTATTTCAATTCTATATATCTCATGACATATAAATATTTACACAATTCATTAGAGGGAGATATAGGTCCCAACCATCATATAATGAAAATCATATATATGGGAGATAGAAGATAATAAAGGCTTCATCATTTCATAACCCATGAAATGTAATAGGATTCATAAACACTCTATCATGTAATATTCTATAGAAAATAGATATTTTCATAATCATTTGTTCTTTCATCATAGTATAACCCATGTAAAAAAGGATATGGGTCCCATAATAATTTATTCATGGTTAAAAATGTGGAAGGGAAATCTATTTTATAAAAATATGTTCCTCATAATCATAAACCATTCAATCAAAAAATAAGAATAATTTCCTTGGATCATATACCTAGTAAATTATATCTTATATCAAAGGATGTCATCTTATATGGAAATTAATTTTGAAAAGACACATGAATCATTTTTTAAGAAATTTAATTTTCCTTCAAAATCAATGTTCAAAAATAAATATTGTAGAAGAATATTATAAATTTATTTTCTAAATAATCCTTGAAACATATAAATAATTATTTAAAATTAATTTTACTCATTTATTATGTAAAATATCCTTTCCATTTTGAAAAATAATAATTTTGAAATCATTTTATTATATGAAATAATATACTTAAAATTTCTCAAATATTAAATAAATATAATTCCTTGAAAATGATATTAAGAATATTATGGGATGATTCAACACATTTCAGTGTCTCGATATCATTGATTTTTTTTTTGTTTTCATTCACTTAGAAACAATTATTTTTTTCCTTTTTGGTAAAATAAAAATCTTTATTGTTTAGAAAATGACATCAAGATTTCAATCAAAATATTTATTAAAAATTTAAAAATGTGTAATAATATATTTAATAAAAAAATTAAAAATATTAATAAGAATTTTAAAAAAAAATTATAAGACGTGGTTTTTGGGGAAAATAGATTTTTTATAAAAGAGAAAATATAGTCATATTTGCTTATAAGAAACATCCAAATTATATAAAATAAAAAATAGTGTTAAAATGTAATATAAATTGAAAAATATAATAAATACCTATATTATATGAAAATTCTTTATTTTCATGAGATATTTTTTATATTAATTAATTTTCAAAAACATAATCATAAATAACAACGATAAACAGTTTGATTGTAACATAAAATCATAACCAATTTGGATACTTTGAATCATAAGACCCATGAATGAATAACATAAAATGAAACAAAAAATATCATGAGGACAAATAATTTAATGATATTAAAAGTCAATGTGGTTATATATGCAAATCTCAAAAGAATATATGTTTATAACTTAACATATATCTCAAAGAAGGAAAATTGAGGGAAAAATCATACCGATTTGGTAAATTTTGAACCATAAACACCATGAAATAGATATCCTCAAAAAAATAAGTAAATAAATAAAATATTATATCTTTTACTCATAAAATAAATTAATGGGGTGTGTATAAATCCCATAAATTAAATAGTTGGGGAATATGTAATGTGTCTCATTGAAGAAAAACATGATTTATAAAACTCTAACCATATGTCTTGACTTCCTTCATACCTGTTAGAACCATATTTAAAATAAATATATGTATATGACACATATTTTGAAAATAAATACATAAATATATCATACCATATATTATTTACATATTTCCATTTATTACCCATTTATTGATAATTCCTAGTTCAAATCATGTATTAGATAATAACTACTTTTTTCATATGTATTTGGAATAATTATTTTAATTACTATTACAATGATCATGGTAACATCATCTCAATAATAACAATAATGTAAAAATTATAATATTTATACAGAAATTATACTTTCAAGACAAATCAAATAATATGTTTTTGAGAAATAAATTATGTTACGAGGATAGAGGTGGGCCATACACACACATCAATAATGTTTCCATTTTTCAATGATCACTACGAAAGAAGGTAAGAAATAAGTTATCATTATATAATTTTAATTAAATAATTAATAAAACATTACTTGTTTAATTATAATTATACATATCATCCATGTGGTGTGGTGATGAAAATTGAGAGTGCCATCACCTCTTAAAAAAGATAGTCCACACATACATGAATAATGATTTTATATTACATTGAGTGAAAAGGTAAGATTGAAAATGAAAAAAAATTTAAAATTGAGTAATATATAATTAATATAATAATTATTTCTTGTAAATCACATATATTTATCCTCATTATATTCCATGTAATGTGTTGGTGAAAAATGATTTGCATCACTTCATTAGGCGGTAGTATTCTATTCCCCTTTGTCTTGTTATCGTATAACATATGCAATGGAAAGTAAAAAAATGATATAATTAAAGAAAAATAATATTATAAATATCAAAAATATATATTTTATATCCATCTTCATAAAAAACCTTGAGTGGAGGTAAGGAAAATAGTGAATGACATCGGTTCGCTAGGTGATAGTTTGTTGTACACACGAATGATGATTTAATAAAACATTTGATTGGTGTGGAGATGGTTTTATGTCATTAAATTATCATAATAAATATCAGTATATTAAAGATACCGTGTATAGTGCATCTAATTTTTATGTGAAATATTTATGGTTGAGGAAGAATTAAAATAAAAACTATTGTTGAAGAACGTTACCTTTTCTTTCAGTATCCTCTTTATGTTTGCAATAAAATAATTACTAGGTTGGATTTATTATGAAAATAAGGGTTATAGAATGAGTTTATGGAATTAAATTAGTGAGTTTTGAATGTATTTTTAATACCAAAGGAGTTTTACGGGGTTAATATGAGAGGATAAGGGGTGGTCTTTTATAACCAAGTTGAGTAACACCTATAATTGTTTTGAAATAAATAATCCCACAAATATGATTTTTATTAAATAAACATTAAATAATTTATTATTATAATTGTTATAATATAAAATCTCTAAAAAATTCCTCCCAATTTGTTTTGTAAATGTTTCTATATTTTTAACTGTTATGTTTTTAGTTGCCAATGAGCCCGTACCCGAGTGGTAAGGGCTCCAGCTTGGCATCCAAGAGACCCGGTTTCAAAACCGGGTAGAGGAGAATTTCCAGGATACTGTAGCAGTACTGTAGCAGTTACTATTTGGTACTACAGCAGCTGAAACTATTCACTCGATTTGGACCTTAGGGCCACTGGTTTTGGCCTACGGGTCTCCAGGGCCTTCGGGTCATCAAAGGCCTTCAGGCCACAGGGCCTTCAGGTCGCGTAGAACATGGAGTAGCCCAAATCACATAGAACATGCCCCAGAAGTGGATCAGAGCAACAGGATTAGCAACCACCAGATGTAGAGCTAACCAAATTGGAAGAATGAGAGGGTATGGTAGCCGCCATCGGGACCAGGCACTATGCAGCTTTTTATGGGGCAGTGCTAGCCAATCAACAATTCAATGTGGGAAGCTAAAGAGATCAATGATGCAAGAAATTGGGGAGGGGAAGTTCTAGTGGGCTGGGCCTAAGGGTCATGTAATGGGCATGGTATGCCTCTGGGCCTTCGGGTCATGTATTGCGGGTCATGTTGGGACTTGTTTCTTAGTCCTACGGGTCATGTAAGGGTTCCCCTTAAACCCTTAAAAGGGGGATTATCTCTAATAAAATAAAAAGAAGGCCTTCAGGCCATTCGGGAAAAACAAATTGTTCCTATTTTAACCTCCCTTTAAACTCATTTTATCACAACCAATTGAAATAATTTTTAATGTTTTTCTATTTATTTTTTTAAAAAAATTAAGTTGATTGTATTTGATAATATACATTATTATCCATAAAAAATGGAATACATCTTTCAAAATTCCTTTTATATTGGGGTAAATTTTTAATTTAAAATTATTCTCATAGATGCAATGAGAAAGTGAGGTTCACAAGAGAAAATTTGCAAAATTTTGTAATTTTTTCATATCAAACTTCAATATGAAAATGAATAAAATGAAATAAATTTAATGAATAGTTATATAATTAACTTATTTGTAATTTAAATAAATATAAATCACAATTAAAATTTGTAAATAATTTTTACACAAAAGTAGTTTTCAATTAAAATTCTTTATTTTTAACTACTCATAAAAAACTAAATATTTTTATATAAATCCCAAAAACATAAACTAAAATAATTTATATATAAAATTTAAAAGATTATGTTTAATTTTTGAAAAAAAACTTCTAGGAGGGTTAAAAATTAAGTTTTAAATAATTTTTACAAATGACACAAAAAATCCTTATATAGAATATATATGTAAATGTGAAATATTGTTTATTCTTATCTCTTATAAACACAACACAAAATATGAATATTAAAAAAATTATTGAATATATTTTACATATATTTCATAAAGATAACTCACTAAAATTGATTTATTTAACTTTGGTAAAGTGAATTTATGATAAAAAAACAGTTTTTCAGAAAATGGTTTCGTTTATTTTCAAAAGGATTGTATTTTGATTTGTAATAAATAAGTCACAAACAAAATTATATATATACATGGGTAAACCATATATTTTATTAATTCATTAAATCATATTTAGATGTACCATCCCAATTTTTAGTAGATAATTATCATTATAAATAATAATAATATAATATTATGACATGATTCATTTAAAATCATTGTTTTGTGTAATGAAAGATAAAATTGGTAGTCTTTGTGACCCAATCCAAACATAATGTTGAGTGTATTAAAAGCTAAACTCAATGTTACGTGAAATAAAATCCAAACTCTTTATTTCTTGTAATTCTATATAAACTCATATTTGTTTTTAACACAAAATTTAAAAATTATTACATTATTTGAAGAAAATTATATTTCAATAAATCTAAGGGTGTTTCTTTCCATCCCATTCCATACATTACTAACACCAAAACAGTTGGCATGAGTGATCAATATTTTAACTATAATGTAATTATTAGAAATACAATATCCAAATTTCAAACAATATGAAACTATAAATTTTTCATTTTGTTTGAAATAAATACTTCATTTTTAATATAGGTATCATTAGGTTTGGTTCTCTTATATTCCTTGACCTAATAGCTTAATATAATAATTTTTCTAAGTGGACTCTAAATAGAATTTCATTAATCTATATAACTTCCCCTAGAAATATCTAGTTATATTTATAGTTAAGCCTCAATGTCACTCATCAGGTCATGGATGAATTTATTACCAACTCATCCTTTTCTAGGATAATAACCATAGGTATAATTATGCCAGATACTACATCCACTTTCCAGTATCCATACACGTGTGTATTATCTATGAAAACCACACAACCACTACTTTAACAAAACATATTGACGATATCATGTTATTCTATTTATTTCATAGTCATATCAATAAGGTTTTAATAGAATTTATCTAAACTAATTTAAAAATAAAAATTAATCTCATCTCTAAATCGATTTCAAGAAACCCAAGATAAATATACATATACAATATAGTGTTATCATGATTTAATTAATTCATATTGCAAATATTCAAAAAAACCCATTGAATTAAAAAAATTATTGGATTTTAGAAACATGAAGAAACATATTTTAAATTCCGTGAACATTTATTCATAAACAAAATCCCTCATAGGAATTCAATGAGGAAAAATAATTTTTAAATCCTTGTAAAAGGATAAAATAAGAAGGGCTATGATAAAAATATCACTAAGGTATATGATATACAATGTAAAGATTGAAATAAAAAAATATTGGAAATCGTTTATAATGAAAATAATCCAACATAAAATAACATAAATAATTTTTTCTTAACAATAATCATGGAAGATAGACATATCTTCTCAAATGATAACACTTCATCCATGGCATGAGAAAATACAACCTGAAACATATATTATAATTGATGCAATGTAGAAAATAAATTATCATATTAATAAACAAATGATTTATTTTCATTGATATATTGGCTTAGATCAACCTATTTACACGTAATATTATGAGTAGATGTAAACACAATCACATTAACCTATTTTGAACCAACATGTTTCCAAACTTGTTCACATAGCAATTATATCTAATTAGATTAAAAACTTAACACAATGTATTGAAGAGATATATAGGTCCCAACCATCTCATAATCTATTTATTTTTCATCAACTAGAAATAAATAATCATATAAATAAATAAGCTATGGAATTAAAATGGGTTTCATGTTATTAATAAATCAATAAATCCTAATGAACCTGTTGAAATAAAATGGGATTCATAACAATTTAAAAATTTATCTCATAAAGTAGATTCGAAAAACTAAATAAAATTAATCAAAATCATGTTAAAAAAATTAAATATATTATAATAGATCATAGATGGTTTATCTAGATACAAATCTCAATTGTAATTAATTATATTAGAGTTATAGAAAAAATTGGAGGAAACCCCTTTTTAAATTTTTTTTCTCTTTTAATCCCTTCAAAATTTTTTTTATAAAAAAGTGTTTAGAAAAATTAATAGTATATATATCATATTTTTTAAAATATTATTATAAAATATTATCTTTAAAAATATAGAATCTATAAATAAAAATAAAATTACATCGTAAAACGAGGTTAGAAGATAAAATATAAGAGATTGAAATAGAAAAAATTTAATATAAAAAAACTATTGATTTTTTTAAAACTAAATTATTTAATGTGTTGACAAACTATTGATTAAAAAGTGGTAAATATAAATATCTATTTTAAAAGAGATAAATCATATATCTTTTCAAATGTTATGGAAAATAATTGGGGAAAGATATTATAAGGATATGGAATGTAAAGAATCATTAAAAAATCATAAAATATTCTTTGTAAACTCAAACATTATGAATGAAGTCATTGTGGAAGAATACATAGATATAAGAAAAAATTACAAAGAAAATAAATATAAATTTTATTATAATAAATTCATATATATATTTAGATGCAACCATTAATTATAAGGTTCAGTAAAGGGGGTTACAACCGAATGAATTGTAACATTTTTACCTAAACCCCTTTTGAATTAATTAATTTTGGAATCAAAATTTGTTAGAAAATTAAGAATAATATTGATTTATAAATACTATTAATTAAATTTTATTTTTTTCAAAAATAAAAAATTAGATAATATATACACTGTAGAAATATGAAATAGGTTTATAACAAAATAACTTGTCCCAAGGAATATAAATTTGGGCAAAAATCTCATCACTTTTTTGTTAATGATTCTACACACACACACTAAACATAAAAAAATAAAAAAATTATGATTTTTATATAAATTATTATGATCGTTATTATTCTATAATTAATTTAACATATACCATTTTTATCATATGTTACTCATTTATGTTATTGTATTTTCTTTTTATTATGTGAAAATTTAATCAAGGTCGGCTTATTTTGGTAATCAATGATATTAATGATGATTGTTTAATAATTATTTAAATACCTAATATAAACTTCATGAAAAAAGAACAATTTTTGGTTATATTAGTATTTAAGTACCCATAATCACCCTTGATAGATTTTTATTTCATTTATTCAAGTAGGTGATTAATCAAACCCAAACATGGATACAATATATCTCGATTGTTTAGAATGGTTAAGGATGTGCATAATATAACTATAATGGAAGAATATATATATTATTTCGATGTTTTTATGTTGATGAAACTTATTTTAAATGGTTTTTACAATGAAATATAAAATTTAAAAATTAATAACATTACATTGTGGAGGTAGTATTCCACAGAATGCATAGGTATGATTATTTTGTTTTTTTAAATTTATTAAAAGGAGTGACATACTATTACTAAATTAGAATAATGAATTTTTTTGATAATAATAATACTATTTTATTTATATTAATTAAGTCATTGAATATTTTAGAAGGATTATAGTACATGAAAAGATGAAGAAGGATTAATAATCATGTAAGAATCTTGATTTTTCCCATATAAAACTCAACATGGATGAATGTCTTAATAAAATTATGGGTGAAAAAAAGCTTATAAGAGTTTGAGAAGGTTCTAGAGGAGGGCATTTTTTAATGTTTAAAAGGTTAAATTATAGGGTAAGGTGATTTATATGGGGAGAAAGTGTTGGATGTTAATAAGTATATTATAGGTTAGTTTAGGATTAACCAATAAAATTTTAGTAATGTTAAGATACTATTCAATTGTTAGTGGAGAATAATTGGAAAAAAGGGGGTGAAAGGTTATTTTGGGTTAGTGGTCATAATAACCACTCATTTAAAATCTTGTTGCTTATATGTTTGAGGAAATTTCCATAAGTAGAGTACATTTTAACTTTTGTTCTTTTGACGTGGATAACTTATTTTATCCTTAGTATAAAATTTTAATGAAAAATATATAAATTTTAACTTATTAACTACTTTGATAATTACAATTTAATTTTTATTAAAGGAATTGATATTATCTTTCAATATTTAGGAAAAGTAATATTTAAAATAAACACAATTAATTGTATTAAAATAGATTTTAGAAATATAATATTTTTCAATAATAAATTTACACTGAAGATAATTTTTTTATTACCAAATTTTATGAAATAAATTGATATATTATAAATAAAAAAAATATGATTTTCATGTAATTTCAAAAAAAATATAACATCGAAAAAACATTATGTAAATAAATGACAGAATCAATTTTTATTGAAATATTATTTTAATATAATTATTTAAAATTTGAACATAGGATTCATAAGATCTAATAATATATTAAAAGTAATAATATTTTTCATTAAAAAATTATTTTATTACTTCAATTTTTTTTATAATTATAAAATACAACTACATAATGATAAAAGCATAAAAATTTTAATTTTCACAAAAAAACATCTTTTTACTAAACCTATATCATTGAAAAAATCATAATCTCAAACTAAGTAAATTTTGATATGTATAATTCAAAAATGAATATAATTTTATTAGATTTTAAATATAATTTTTTTAAATATATTTATAAAGACAGAAAAAATTTAATAAAGAAAAATAATTTCATTGTAAATAACTTGTCTCAAAATTAACACATATTATCTATTTATCTTCTTATATTAATTGTTTTTAATGTTTCATAATATTAGTTTTTATTATTTCTTTATTACTAATTTTCATCACATACATTCGGGATTTTATACATTGAATTGTTTTTCAAATTGAAGTTATCAAAAATAGAATTATTTTTACACGGTCAATAATTTGATTTTATTACAAATAGAACGTGAAATTCTTTAAAATTTAAGATAAATCACTTACCCATTTTACCCATATAAAGCTAGATTAAAAAATTACCAAAACAATTAGAAGATTACAAAAAAATTATAAGAGTACTATTAACAAAATTTTACAATCTATGTACTAATTTGGAGTATATTTAATCAAATTCTATGTCTAAATGTAATAAAATCAACTTTAAAATATACACATATGATATATGAAACCTTTTTTTTGTATGAAAAATATTGTGATACATTATGTTTTTATTCACATTTCTTATTATTTAATAAATGAATTTATATTTATATATTTTGATATGTTTAACATATATATTTGATTAATTATTTTAATGTGATAAGAAAAATTTATTTAGAAAAAATTAAATAAATCTCATAAAATATATTATTTGAAAACAATAATTTTATCTTTATCATGGTAATTAATATTTAATCTATGAAATTTGTTTTCAATTCAAAAAATTTATATTTTATATGTAACATATTATGTAACTACAAATTAAAAATATAATTTTCCTTATATTAAATAATATTAATATTTATAGGATATAATAATTTTAAAATTAGTGTACTTAAACCTATATTTTTAGGAAAATATTATTTTATGCATAAAAATTATATTTATGAAATGAATTTCAAATTCATTTTATTTTAATGTTATTAATTTGTTTTTCTGTAAATATATTACATGTTTTGTGGATTCAAAATCAATCCAAAAATGGATTTTAGGGAAATAATATTTTATTAAAATAAAATGATAAATACATTTTTGATTATTGGAAAATACTACTTATGTCCATAAAATGTTAATCCTAGGGTCAATAAATTTATATTAGTATTTAAAACCATATATTTTTACTCTGAAAATGCATATTTGATCAATTGAAAGGATTTAAAAAACACTTTTCATTTCATATAAAAAGATAATTCATAAAAGATATAGTTTCAATAAAATAAATAATTTTCTCTATTAACTAAAAATAATTATTTCAAAAAAATCAAAAAAATTAAACATATTCTAATTTTTAAATGATTAATGTAAATATGGGAACCTTTTATAAAATTTAAATCATATAAGCTTAGAAAATAAAATGTTAAGAATAATCATAGATAAATGGTCTTTGGAGTGTGCATTGAGAAATAGTTATTGGATTTATTGTTTTCCTACTATTTTAAGGTCACATATATTACATCCCCTACCCTAAAAAATTTCATCATTAAAATTTTACACTACTTATCTAATAAAAACTATCAGTATCTCTTCTTAATATATTATTTGGCCTCACTTTTGGCCTCTTATATTTTTTTATTTATCAAAAACATTTTTACTAGCTATGTTATCCATTTATACACTACATTATCTCTTGTGTTAATAATATGGACATGCTCTACACAATTAAATAAATTATGTTAAAATTATACTCCCTCAATTGTGAGAATACTTATTTTTTCTTATAGTACTTCCTTATCAATAAATATTAGAAAACAATTAAAATTAGATTGGATGGTGGAAAATTGTGATATTAGGATACAACTCCAATTAGTTACAATATTTAATAAAATCCAATGTATATAATATTCAGTTTATTATTCTTTATAAAACTTAGAACTCACTTGCATAGAGGTTCCATTAAGAATAGATAAACTCCCATAAAAAATTATAGAAACCAACCTCGATTATCCGCATAAATATTTTTTCTACATTGATCCACATTGATATAAGTTTTAATATTATATATATTCCATGTTGTCTCATTCACATGTTCTAGGCCTACTAGCTACCTTTTTTATTTTATTATAAAAAATTTTGAGGACCACATCACTAAAGATTAAATTTATCATAAGGTCCCATTTTGATGCTCAAATGAAAACTATTATTTTAAGATAATTAAAATATAGGATGGTACATATCCTATTCACAATGTAAGTAAAGATAAAATGATCATAACATGGCTTATAATGTCTAAATACTCCTTCCAAACATCCCATTAGTTTGAGGATTATAAGTGGTTATTAAATTTAACTCAATCTTAATAACCATTTAAAGACTCTATAATAATTTTCATTTGAACAATGGTTTACATTTAGATATAATTGATACTTTTTCTATAATATGTTTCCATAGTAAATTATAGTAAATTTTGGTAAGGTGGTCAAAGGGATGTTATTCCCTTACTACGAAGAAATATTCAAACATGGTAAATTGATAAATGATGACCAATAGAACATCAATATTTCCTATATACTTCATATTTCTAGTGAAAATGTCCATTATAATATATTCCCACTTCTATATAGGAATATGTGTAGGTTTGATGACACCCTTAAGATGTCTTCATTCATCCTTTTCATGATTGAATGATTAAAATTTAGTCACACTGTTAGAAATTTATTTCTTATTTAATAATACTATAAAATTTATATTAAATCCATATACATTATTTTAATATGATGGTTTATAGTGAAATCTCACCTTTATTCATTATATAGAAGCTCCCTCTTTAGTTTAGGTATAGATAGAACACATAACCTCTTTCCAAAAATCCACACTACATCATTATAGATAACATCTATCAATTTCTCATCAATCAAATATTTAATCATCCCTTTTATAACTTTATCATCCTATAGGGAATTTATTTATTTTTTCTAGTAAATATGTTTTACAAATTTTTTGAAAAAATTATGATAGACCCCCTTTCCATTAATAATTAACAAACCTATATTTACTATATTGATGAATATATGTTTCTTATTCATCTTCATCATTTAAAAAACTTAATAGTACCTCATATTAAATACATTTTCCAAAACAATTTCTTCTCAGTAGGTATTGTACTGGGAAATAGAGGCCCTTGAGTAGTTTCATCCATCACATTTCTCCCTTGATAAGATCTTTTTGAGATAAAATGTACTTCAATTTCATTGGATCAAAAATATAATGTATATATATCTATTGATATAGGGACACTATATCTTTAATGAAAATTTAATTTCATCCAAATATTGATCATCATTTTGAATAATATTTTTCATGAATATTCCATTTTGTTAAAATGGAATCTACCACTCTATCATTTACCCAAAGAAAACAAACTACTACTTTATTCTATGAATCACTATTAATTACAAATCCCTTATTTCTCTATTTTAAACTCAAAACTAATGAATTAATAAAGATCTTATTTATATCATTAAATCATTCTTCACGTTACCTTAACCATTTGAATTTAACCCCTTAATGTGTCAACTTGTTTAGCAGGTTGGCCAATGTAAAATATTGTTTAAAATAAATATTTATAGTAACCTACTAAACCAAAGAAACTAAATATCTAAGTTATATTGATCAATGTAGGTAATTCATTGAGTACACATTCCTTTGAATTATAAATTGATAATACATCCATGTAGACAATATATTCTAAATGTAAATATCATGGTGTTAAAATTCACAAAAACTAAATATACTATAGAATTCCTATTCTATAAGGGTAATAATAATTATTAATAGATGGTTCTAATTCAATTAATATAATTTTAAGTATATCAAGATATAAATAATTAATACAGCCATGGAAATATGAATAAAATCATTAAATACTCTATTAATCATTCATGTAACAACAAAAGGCACAATAGTCAATCAGAATGGTATTACTATAAACTCATAATGTTTATATATCATATGAAATTTAATCATCAGTATAACCTCTGTCATCTCCCATAAAAACTCCATAGAATATTGATAATTGAGAAATATTTAGATTCATGATGATGGTAAAATTAGTCATTAATTTTTGGTAAAGGATACATATTATTTATTGTAATATCGATCATCTCTCTATAATTAAGGCATAATTTCATATACCTATTAGTAATATCATGAATAAAATAGGGGATACCAACAGTGAAGAACTATAAAATAGAAATCAGATATCTTAAACTGATTTTAGTTGATTATTCAACTCTATAAACTCATTTATTTTCATTATAATGTGGTTTTTAGATATAGATCTTGCATACAAAATGAGTTTAATATAACATGTCAACATTATTCTATGGTTTATGGACAAGAAATTGTTGTATATATATATATATATCAATTTATATTTTGTAGAGTGGGTACATCCTATATCCATAGGATATACTCCATATCTATAGATCATGTTTTATATTATTATTCTTCCATAATACTCTTGTGATATGGATGAGGTGAATGAATGTATAAAAATAAAGGACATAGATTCATATTTTGGGAACTCTATTTGATAGGGAAATCATATTAGAATCAAATATTGATTATAATGATGGTTCACTAATCGAACATACAAGGAGGTAACTGATAGTGTTGTGGTTTAATAATACATCATTCACTCTAATAATGATATTCTATAGGATTCTTCCAATATAAAAACTTTTAATGATAACACACATATACTATTTTAATGACCACTAATAGTTTATTAGAAATATGAAAATGATTTCTTGATCGATAGACCTAGTCATATTTTTGAAAGAGGATTTAATGAAGGGATTAACATCATGGAGGGACACATACAGACATGGAAAAAATGTCCTTCCAATTCGAGGAGGTGATTAAGGAAATTATATACTTATAGGTATCCTATATCCAAATGAAATTATATAGGGTTAATCATTCCATTTCCTTTAATTTGTTTTATCCTGACAAGTTTTTCTAATATGTGGTTTGATGTTTCATTAGTATTGTTACCCTTATTGTATTCCCACTTTTCCATAAAAGTGAATTCATGAAATAAAAGTATTTTAATAGTGTTGGTCATTAAGGTGATATACTTGAGGAGGTTCTAGAGTTTATTTAGAAGGATCTGTCACTCTATTGAAAACAAGGGATTATATATATCCTTCAGAAATAGTATTATTCTTCTCTCAGTGATAAATTATTTCATTAAACTTTTAGATTATATCCATTCCCAAGATTATGTATAAATAATTTATAGGTATAACATTCCTATTTTCAAAAATAAATTTCATGGAATATTAATATATATGGAGTGGTAAATCATCATTGAAAAAAATCACTTTGTGTGTCTTTAATAACAACTCATTTCTCATGGTATTAGGGTACTATTAAATTTTCTCGACAATGATAAATGATATATACGAGTGTATAGATAAATAATATATTTAATTATTCACTGGATTTTAGTTTTAGTTAAATATACTTTTTTATTCCATTTGGTACTTGAACCTTAGTTGTAGTGATTTCATGTGCTTGGATCCCCCCCTTGCCCATTTCTATGGAAAATTACCTTGAAATTTTGGGAATTGTGTTGCATTGTACCCAATATACTTACAATTATGTTAATGAACACCAGAAATGTTGTCCTTATCTTTTTAATTCATGATAGTTATTTTATTTTCTCCACATTTTAAACCAATTTCCATTTCATTCATGATATAATAATTTGATAACTCTATTTTTGTCTTATTGGTATTAATGACTATATCATTATATAAAGAAAAAAATTGAGATAAATTTTTACATAGATTTATCATTTTTATCCCATCAATGATATTTCCAATCATTTTTTGGGTATATATAAAAATTATATATATGGTCTACATAAATTTATAAATTTATACTCATACATCGAATCATTTTCCTCCTCCAACTAGATGAAATTGTTGGGTATAATTAATATATTATCCCATTACTCATGATGAATGCATTTTGTTTTTAATATCTCAAAAAAATTACTCCATTATATTCACACTATCATTATTTGTTCATTATTATTCTTAATTTTTGACCATAATTAATCTAAATCTCCCTTTAAATGATATACTCCATGAAATACTATCTCCCTTTCACTATTCTACAAAGTGAGAATTATTTTCTAGGTACATGTTCCATTTCTCAAATTCAAATAAAATAGATGTTTAATTGAATTGTGTATGTTTTTCCCAATGAAATTATCTAACATAGTCACCCTACATTGCGGATATAAAAGTTATTCTATGCGAGTGAGGTTATTTGACCTAACCGGGGTCAACATACCTAACATAGTCATGATCTGATTAGATATAACTTTATTTTCATTGAATTGTGTTAGACGAACATTCATACCATTAGGGTGAGTGTTTATATTATTCCCATTCCTTCCATTAATCACCATATCTAACTATGACATACAAATATTTAGAACGTGATAGTGAATTTTAAAATATAATTTTTATTAGGTATCCTTTGATAAAAATCCATAAACTCTAAATGGGATTCAATAATATTTTTGATATATTATATGGTCACTATAATTCAAGTTCCTTTAGTCTCTACTTAATAATATCAAATACAATTTGGATCATCCCTGTCTAAAGACACCTATAACCAATTGTTTTATTACATTAATATGATATAATTCAAGAGTTCACGAAGGATCCCATATCTTAGTAATCATAGAATACTATAATCATTTATAATTTTTTCATTATAGATTAGAACAAAAATTATAACATAAAAAATCAATGATAAAATTAGTATACCATCGAGTATACCCTTTAAAATTACACATCATTATCATCTATGTTTCCCAGGTAGATTAAATAATTATGGATGGATAAAATGAGTAGAAAGGTGTAGTTTATTGTAAAATCAATCATAACATACATATGTCAAAAATTGTATATACAATGGAAATAAATATAAAAAAAATCATTAACAAAATTAAACCGAAGTAACACTTTATCCATTCATATAAATGAATACATGGATAATAATTATTGATCTATTACAGATTGAATTCATAATCTAAGACATCATAAACATGTATTCATGGCCTTGTTACAATAAATAATATGTAAATAGGTATGGAATACATCATTACACTATTTAGTTTGTCTTAGGAGACTTACTCATGCATCAATGGGATATCTATAACCTCTATTAACCCACCAATAATTATGTCCAATATTCTCATCATATGAGAAAATTAATAAACAATAAATAATCATCTTTTCCAATAATGATTAACATTAAAATAACTATATAATAATTGCTAATAATTTCCCCATGTTAATAAAATGGATTAAATGTTAATAAAAATCCATAAAAAATAATAGTATGGTAAAATAACTCATAATCAAAATTTTTATGTAATAAAAAATCCATATTAGAATAAAAAATTTAAAAATGTTAAATAGTACTCCAATAAATAAGTAGAATGGATTTTGATATAATAATTCCTTAGTAAAGACCATTTATAGAGTGTGGTGTATAGTTATGTAAATGATTTACCCAATAAATTGATTTATATAATCATAGTAAACACCCTTTATTCAAAGAAACAGACAAAAATGTATTCATAGAGAAAATGAAATAGAGTAAAATTTAAGCCTACTCACGGTGGATGTAGTGAAGAATCATATCTTTGATATAATTTAATGTTAAATACTCCATCCAAATAAATAAGGTGTATTTTTAAACAATTCACAATCAACATAGACCCTATTTTATATTATCAATGTAAAAGGATATAACCTTATCAATGAAATAATGTAATCGTAGAGTTAATTTGTACTTTCAATGAGCATGGTTATCAATAAAAGTACGTAATTAAGATAAATTATATTTATTGGATTGAAAAAATATAAATTGTAGGAAAATCCTTATTTATGGTTTATAAATAGATTTTTAATTATCCAATGTATATCCCTAGAAAGTGTCTATCGAAGTATCCAGTCTCAATAACACTATTAATGAAACTGTGAAATAGATGCATAAACATGCTATTATTATGACAGATATTACATTTCTGGGAAAAAACCCAATCTTTAATATGTCAAATTTTGTAGTTTTTTGGTTATTATAACACCTTATTAAATGTTTTAATGATATTTAATCACATTATCAATATATAAAATGGGTAATAATTCCATATAATTGAAATCATAGTGCCATCAAAACAATGTGTTTTAATTATAAATGTAAGGTGTTGAAAGGGAGCCCCACTTTTAGAATAATAACTACATATGGAAATGTGTATAATGATAGGGGAGAATATAAAAACCCCAACTATAGTATCATAGATCCAGTGCCTTACATTATCATGTTGTCATAATATATAAGGAGTTACATCTCAAAGGATCAAATAATTTTTTTGTCTTTGTAAAATAAATAATTATTTAAAATTAACATTATATTTTTCACACAAAATTAAAAAATTATATTTTTTAGAACACTATTATTCCCCATAGCATAACCCTTCACATCAATCATAATAAACATCCTTCCAACCTAAGTATAATAAAATATAAGGAATGGGTTCTTTCAAATGCTAAATTTTGGGTAAGTACAATAGAATAAATATTTAAAAAATTATAATAATCAATATGTAAAAGAAAATAAATAAAAACAAACTCCATTTAATAAATAAACTCAAAATTAAATATATCCATATATTTTTTCATTATGCAAATATCATGGTTATTAATAACTCAATATTGAATGAAGATAATGATTAATTATTAGAAATCATTTATCCACCACATGACTGACTGGTATCATGATGGTTTAAACTACAAGTAATAAACCATTTTATTATAAAGTCTTTTTATCGCTTGATTATTGTCAATGCCTCAATGGGTTATATAAATTTTGGCCCCACCCATCATTATAAGTCCATAACATTCATTAATTATCAATTAAAACAAATAAAAAATATATTTATAAATCAAAAATTTTCACACCACTTTGAAACATTTGAATATGATGAATACAATGTGATCTATAATATGATATATCAATGATTATTTATATACACTTCATTGAAGAAGGTGGGTGTAAAATCTAAAAATATACCTCAATGAAAGGATATTGAGACAAAAACCCTTACAAATGAGTAGATTATGTGTATTAACAATAAATACATATATAAAATTAGAATTAATTCAAAAAATAATAAACATTCATTTTACACATATCCTTATCATTAAAAAATCAATGAAATATATATTTAACCAATTGAATGAATATTGAGTTATGAAATATCTTACAACTTGTAATTAGTTTAATCATATGTCCCATAAATGTAATAACTATTAATTGAAAAATATAATACAATGAATATGGTGAGATTCATGGAATGATATATCAAAGGATATTTTATTTACATCACACACAAGAAATTTATGGTGAATAAGTTATATATCTCCCAGATGTAAAAGTTATATGAGAAAACCCTTACCTCACGCTTCCTGTCAATAGAGTGTACTTTATTCTCCTATATAATCTTTTACAGAATATTATTAACTCATTAAAAAACAATACTCATATTTTTAATACCTTATATGATGATATTATAAAATCTTATGAACCATTCAATTATAATATTCCATTATTTTCATTGCCTCTGGTTCATTTGTTCCATGGTTCAATGATCATTACATTTGTGTAAAATTATAGATGATCTTTTATATTGGGAAAAAACTCTACAAGTGAAATACAATAGGAATAATGACCATATAAGAATATTAATGGTCCTCTTTATCATCTTTTTTATTAGATTATGATTATTCATTTGAAAAAATATTAATGATAAATGTTTAGTTTATTTTGGGGGTTCTCCAAACACCAAAGACTAGTTACTTTTTATTTACTGTTATGAGTATATAGTAGTACAAAACCAAAAATAGGATGTAGTATACATATTAAAATACTATTTATCTAGATTGAGTGTTTTATGAGCATCCATTAAGGCAGTAATGGAAAATGAAAAAAACATTACTCACGTAGCTTATTAACCCGCATTACAAGGAAAATATTTTCATTCTATTGAATATGAGTAGGTAATAAAAGGATTGGATATAAGATATTATATTTAAAACATAAAATTACATTATGTACATTATTATATAATTATTTTTTCCTCATTGATGAAGTTTGTTATGGGGAAGTAGAATAAGAAAATAAATTAAGAGATGTGATATGATAAACTTTCCTCTTCAACATCATTACATTAGTAGTCACCTAAGGACCTCATAATAAGTATTTTTTGATAAAAGAAGAAATGGGAATTCGTATAGTGATGAGGGTTTTAGTTTAAATTTTTAAATATATTCAAGCCTTTTTTTGTTGAAATATTGATGTGAGTGTAGGTATTTATACTTGAGGAGTGGTGAGTATTAAGTGATTAAAACAATGATTATTTTATAATTAAATCCAACAAAATTTAAGTGGTATTAATTTTAATGAATTAAAATTTTGTTTTCTTTATTTAATTTGGATAGGTTTAATGAATACCTCAAAATAAAATTTAATGTCACAATTTTTTATTATGACAAACTTTTACATTTTTACTTTACCCCTTGTCACTATTTTACCTATACCATGGTAAATTAATGTTTTAATATGATAAAGTTTTTATAAATAAAAATGAAATTAATCTAATATCTTAATTTGGACATTCTTATTCCAATTATATAGTCCATTTTATTAAATTCAGTTAAAATAATTGAAAAATATATATTTAATATTAACTCTACATACACAATGATAGAGTTAGGTTTTACAATGAAAATTTCCTAATTTTGAAACGTTTATATATCTAATTTCAATGAGAAAATGACTCTAATGATCTAAATTTATTTTATTGATGTATTATGGTACTAATTATATTTTAATCCCATTTTAAAATATTATTTAACTACAAAAATAAATTTGATGAAAATGTGGTTTTCAAATAAATTTCCTCATTTTTTTACTATTCATCAAAAAGTGAATCTTCTCTATTAAATTAAAAATGTTACACTATTCTTATTATGGTATTATGAATTTAGAAATTTATATTTTTTAAAATAATAATAAATAGAAATTTATAAAAATTTATAATTCAAACATGTGAGCCATCAAAAGGAGGCAAAATTATCTTTTAGAAAAATATAGTTGTTATTAAAAAAAACTAGATTTATTCTTACTTGAACCCTATAAAACTTTTTTTATTAATTTAAAAACATATAATTGAATATATAAAATATATTTATCATTAGTATCCTTTACTAATAGGGATTATTTTTTCATAATAAATTAAAAATTCTATAAAATAGTTCTTTTTAACAAGTGCTTTTTGTTTAATTTGTTCCCGTTTTTTTATTAATTTGTAACAAATGAATTATTTTTATAAACATGTGAAAAATATATTTTAATAATTTATATAATAATATTCCCAGCCTACAACTTAGAATCATGTTTATAATCCTCATGTAAAAATAAAAATATTTAATATTACATCATTTTTCATCTAAGATCAGTGTAGAGTGAAACATATAATATCTTAGAAATTGAATTCATTTAATAACAAGAAATACCATAAAATCAAAGAGTGTTACATTATACCCTCATTCATTAAATTGCATCCCCAAAATATAAAATTGTGCTTTGAAAATTAAAAGTTAATAATATAAAAAAATTGGAAGGCCACATCATAAATAGGTTTAATAAAACATAGTCTTAATTTTAGGTAAAGTTAAATGAAACAATGATGATTATGAGAGGGAATGGGAAATGTGAATTTCACCACAAAATTATGCTATATAATAGGGTAACATTCTTGGGAATTGAAAATTGGTACATATGATTAAAGTATAATAGTCAATTTATGAAGTATAGTTATAGATAATGTAAAGACTCAGAAATTTAAAGAAAATGTTTTTTCTTAATTCTTTGGAATTCTACGAGTCCGCAGTTTTTGACGGAACTTGATTCTGAGGCCCGGTGTTCCCAGAATCAATTACTTATGTTTTGTTCGGTTATGATCAGTAAACGTACGTGCAGGTTTTTCTATCTTTTGAACTGGTGCTCGGAATTGAAACATGAGGACACCGATGAACTCGCGGTGCTGGTATTCGCTTAAAGGGACCTATACCATAGTTGCGTTTTATGCAGGTTGAAAGATAATTTTTGGGTTTTAATAAAAAAGTTAAGTAAAATTGTTGGGAACAATTTTATCTATCTTGGGTGGTTAAATCCTACATGGGGTAGTTTTTGGTGGGTCCCACACTCACATAACCTCCCATGAGAGGATATTTGTGAGGTGGGGCCCACACGAGCCTAATCATTCCATCTTCTATAACTTTCCCTAAACTTCCTTAAACCCTTTGTTTAATTATTGACAACTCCCCCCTTTAATTACTAACCCTTCACCTTCTTCTCTCTCTAATTAATTTTTCCAACCCATGGTAAATTATTTAGGTGATTCACTTAATTAATTTATTTTTGTGTCTTTGAATTAATTGGTTTTGCATTGCACTTCTTTAAAATTAGGAGAGATATATTTTAATATTTTACTTAGCAAATATTTTTTGGGGGATCCTATGGAGAAATAGAAGAACACCATTCTTATCTCGACGAAGAATATCTATGGTGAAGAACGCGAAGACACCGATAATGACGCTTCTTCCTCAGCCTCTTCCTCGGAACCCCCTTCCGATGCAGGACTTCTCTGATGACTCTTTTATCTTCCTCTTCATTATCAATGGACAGACGAACGAGCTCAGAAGAGGAAGCGTACGACAAACGATGACAACCTCATCTTCCCCCGCGATGTTTGTCTTTTATTGTTCAATGTCGTACGACGTCTTATTGAGGTAGGGGAATTGTATTGAATTTCTCCTTTCCTTTTTGAGGAAAGAACGATGAGCACGGACCATCCTCTACTAAGTTGATCCTTGGATCGCTCGTTCATGCGTGTTGGGATTCAAATATGATGTAGGGTTTTTTTGGGTTTGGTTTTAGTGTGAATACTTTAATATTGATTAAAAACATCTAACACAAAGGGCTGGGGCCGAAGAACAAGCCTGGACACTCTCCTGGTTGTTCGTCTAAGAGCGGATTGACTGGCGATGACAAAACGGGACTGCAACAGCGATTTGGGGCTTTCCTAGTGGAGTTCGGGTCCTGAGATGATCTTAGACGCAGACGGTGGGTGAAACGGACAAATGAAGTGCGTCCGGTGGTCCGCAGAAGGCGGCAGCGGCGCCCCGCCGGAACAGGCCGCTGTGGCTGAGCCGTAGTGGCGGGTGGAACCGGAACGACTCTGCCGTTCCCGAAATGAAGAGGCGCAGATTAATGTTGTGCCAGTTGGCTGAGCCAGTGCCCCCCCCCCACCGCTGGGCCAGGGTGGGCCACGCGGTCCGGGCCGCGCCCATCCGGACCGGACCCGGACCCGTGTCTGGTCGACCCGGTTTTGGCCGACCTGGGGTGGGTTGGGCCGAGTCGGACCGGGCCCAGACACCCCTTTTGGGACCTTTTTCGGTTCATTTCCATTAACACGAGCTACAGACCTCTGATCGATGCACTATCCATTTCGTAGGATTCCTCGGATCGAGACGGTCGTTTCTGAATATTACACAAAAGGTTTTGGAAAATTTGGGTATGACCGAGATGGTTCGAACCCGAAACCAACCGGGCCCTTGGAGCGGAAACGCTTATAACATAAGGACCGAATGCTCGATTGACGTGACGTCCATTATGTTGGATTCCTTATGATGAGACAGTTCTTTTGGAATACTCCACTTGAGGTTTGGACGCAGTTGGTGTACGGTCGGGTTGGTTTAGCTTAGAAACCAATCGGGCCCCTAGAAGGGAAAAGAAAATAACTCTCAGACCGGACGTCCGTTTGATGAACCATCAGTGGCGTTGGTAATCTCGATGAGAAATGGTTCCCTTGAGTATACCCCAGGAGAGTTCGGTGTACAGTTGAGATACGGTCGGGTTGGTTCGTACACAAAACCAATCGAGCCCCCTAGACAAAAAGGCTAATAACTCACAGAACATGCATCCGATTGACGCGCCATTTGTTGCATTGATACCCCTAAGACGAGGAGGTCCTTTGTGATACTTCTACGTGAGACTTCGTGACACATGAAGTATCGACCAGTAGCTCGTGCATCGGATCCTCCGGGAGACGAGCAGACAGAGTGCGAAGACCTAGTAGTTGTAGACCTGACGACTGCTTGACCGATTCGACTCGGAGTGATTCGACAAGATCAGTGGAAAGAGCACCCAGTTTGGTGGAAGACCCATGATGGACGGTGTGCCTCGTTTTGTAGCAGACCCACGGTACTCGATAGAAGGAGTACCTCTGAGGGCTATTAGGGAGAGCGCCCAGTTTGGCGGCAGACCCACATCGGAGGAGCACCCTGTTTGGATGTAGACCTGTGGTACTCGAAAGGAGGATTACCTCAGTAGTCTAAGGTTAGTGAGTATCACCTCAGAGTCACGTCAAGGACACTATACTCGACAGAGGAGGAGTTCCCCAGCATTTGTGGTTTCGATAATGAAAATCCTTGTTTGAGCTGAGTCTATGACCTTTGTGTTTTCCTCATGATTGAGATGGGTTATTTGATAACTTAGGTATATGTATAGACATATACCTAAGTAAAGGTTATCTGTTGAGATCTTTATTTGTGGTTTATCCTTTTTGGATTTTCGTGAGACCTTGAGGGTCTCGGGGTCCCTACTGAGTATCGTTATACTCATCCCTGCCCGGGCTACACCCACACCTCGTTGTATTTGATGCAGACGATGGAAAACACTGACTGAGGCAGAGTGTACAAGGACTGGATGGTACCCATAGGTGGACCTCATGATGAGATGGTACCTAGAGGAGACAGATGGACGGGGAGTGCTGAGGAGGACATCTATACCTACCCTTCAGGTAGGAACCCGGAGGACGATCCAGGAGCTGCTTCAATCTTCTAGCTATTTGTCTTTTTAGTTGTTTTTTCTTTTAGTTGTAGTTGTACCTTTCTATTGGGATTGTATTAATGGCCCCATGTACTTTCAGCACATTTGTTATACTGCTTTACTTAGTGTTTTCTTCCACTTGTACTCTGGTAGTGTGTGTTTACGTTTTATAAACGAAATGTCTTCCCAATTTTTGAGGAGTTACACCTTTGTTGCTACTCGCCAGCCCTTGGCCTATGGAATGCAGGATTAGGGTAGTCACAATATGAGCCCCAGGGGATGGGTCGTGACGAATTGGTATCATAGGAGTCAGTTATACAGCAGAGCTTAGGACTCTGATATTTCTTTTCTGTGATGGAACAGTGTTAAGGGTACCGAGTGCGGTTTTCAGTTCAGGGAGTCTAGTGTTGGTACAGTGGTCGACGTATCCATACAACATGAACTTGACTACTGATTTCCGACTTGGTGTATGAAACACTGATTGTGTGTGTGTTTCCAAAAGTTTTCATTAAGTCAGCTCAAACCAGGTCAGCTCAATAGGTTTAATCTTTTGACTATGTTGCATCTGTTCAAGATTCCTCCACACATACATTCGGTTAGAGTTTCGAGCGAGTACCCGATGACGGCCCACCGAGCGATGGGGCTCCGGTGTAGCTCCATCTTGTTATGATGGCACATTCAGGTGGTGTACTAGAAGCACCACCACCCGTTGGGCAGCAGATTCCACTAGCCGTACTAGCGGATGGTGCACGCTGATAGAGCATGTTGCACGAGTTCCAGCAGTAGAGGCCTCTGAGATTACGAGGTGAGATAGATTCACAGGTAGCAGTGGACTGACTGGATGCCATTACTAGAGTTCTTCACCTAGTTTAGATACTAGTAGAGCATATTTTGATCTTAGCTAGTAGTGTTTCCTAGTGAGTGACCATGAGGTTGGTCCGCATAGTGATGAGGCTTCGGTACGTGGATCGATGTCAGAGATAGTACCTTCGGGTAGTGTGCCAGCTATATCACTACCTTTTGGTCAGTAGTTTCAACCGACAATACAATTAGATGACACATGTAGGCTTACTACCCTACACATGTTTCAGCATGAGATAACCCTCAGGTTCCGAGGAAAGCTCGACTCATAGGTGGATGAGGACTGGCTTACGATGGTGGCTGAGATTTTTCTAGAGCTTATACAGCTTCCGCAGGACGACATGTCGGTAGCTGAGTATTCATTGAGACATACTGATCGTTCCTGGTACTTGATGACTACGATACGATCAGTACTTTAGAGCCTGGACCTTAGAGCGAGGAGTGTTTTAAGGACATCTGAGCCAACACTTTTACTCTATGCATTCCTACTTATTCTAGGGTACTAGAGAGAACCTTTGTGGTTGAATGTTCTATGGATGAATGCATAGATCTAGAGAATTATAGGAGTGGGAAAGTAGGGAACATGCACTAGTCTCAGAGACTTGGGCATGTAAAATGTTTCAAGAAGAGGAAGTGTTAAGGACAGATGAATCTGCAGAGTAGCAGACGCGGAAGCAGAGCTAGGAGAGCAGCATGAGGTGGTGTACTTTTCACCATGTTAAAACCACCCGCCTTTGTTTTCCCCGCTAGGCTCAGGGAGATGGAGGGTAGGGGAAGAGGATATTTGCAAGCGGTCAAGAAGTGTAACCCAGGGGCTCTAGGAATGATTCTAGGTATGGAATATGTCTACTACGAGCTGTTGTATCAATAGACATTGATACCAATCATTCCTTCCTTCCACGAATCTTGTCCTAGAACTAGAGTTTACGGTTAAAACCGTTGACTTAACCCTCACGTCTGGAGATAGCTTTGGGAGGAGACTCAATAATCACACTTACGCTGATGGTGTGATCTGACCCTTGAGGTGAGAGTTTCGGTTGGAACCTCTTGGTGGCAACGTCGAGGCCTTACGACATTAGTTTAGGTATGGACTAGGCAACCACAATTCATACAAAGATTGACTGTATTAGGAAAAAAGGTTGTGGTTTATCTTCAACATTGGGATGAGGTTTTCCCTTCCTCGGCTAAAATGGAAACCCAGAAAGCACAAGATAAACTCATGCTTAGGAGGGTGCAACCGATCAATCTTGAGTCGACCATCCTTACCCTCATGGAAGCATGCGTTTTCAGTTTTCAATTCCTCCAGGACTATAACTTAGAGATAGTCTATACTCCTGGGAAGGGGAACGTTGTTGCAGATGCGCTCTGTAGGAGGGCTGGTATTTAGCTGCTAGGAGAGGCGACAGAGCAGCAGGCTGCCTAACATATATCCTTTGTTGATAGAGATGGTGCAGCCTAACTTCAGTCTCTTACAGTCACTCCTCCATTTCATCAGCAGAGTAGGTGAGGTGGCTTATCTCCTGGACCTTCCACCTCAGTTGCACCGGGTGCACGAAGTCATCCACGTATCTCAGCTTAGGAGATGCGTGCACGACCCGTTCCACATTATCGACCATGGGGAGCTGGACATCGATGTTGGGGAAACATTCACCGAGGATCCAGTAGAGATTGAGGATCGACAAGAGTGGGTCCTACATGGACGGTCGATTCCTCTTTTGCACATTCGATGGCAGCACGTGAACCTCTAGTAGAGCACTTGGGAGCGGGAGGCTCAAATACGTGCTCAAGACCCTCCTTTGTTTCCCTAGTGTGTGTTGTAACTTTACAGGGACGTAATGCCCTGAGGTGGGAGTAATTTAAGGCCCTAAAATTTCAGGTAATTTTTTCTCTTAATTCTTTGAAATTTTACGAGTCCGCAGTTTCTAACGACACTTGATTCCACGTCCCGGAGTGCCCGGAATCAATTACTGAAGTTTTGTTTGGGTATGTTCAGTAAATGTACGTGCATGTTTTTCTATATTTTGAACAGTTGCTCAGAATTTAAATCTGAGGACACCGATGAACTTGTAGCGCCGATATTCACTTAAGGGGACCTTTACCGCAGTTTCATTTTATGTAGGTTGAAAGATTATTTTTGGGGTTTAATAAAAAAGTTAAATAAAATTGTTATGAACAGTTTTATCTATCTTGGGTGGTTAAATCCCACATGGGGTAGTTATTGGTGGGGCCCACACTAACATAACCACCCATGAGATGATATTTGTGAGGTGTGGCCCACATGAGCCTAACCTTTCCATCTTCCACAAGTTCCCCTAAACTCCCTTAAACCCCTTGTTTAATTCTTTACAACTCCCCTCTTTAATTGCTAACCCTTCACCTTCTTCTCTCTCTAATTATTTTTTCCAACCAATGGAAAATTAATTATGTGATTTACTTAATTATTTTATTTTTGTGTGTTTGAATTAATTGGATTTGAATGAAACTTCTTTAAAATTGGGAGAGATGTATTTGAATATTTGAATTTGAAAATATTTTGTGGGGGAAAATCTAGAGAAATAAAAGAACACCATTCTTCTCTCGATGAAGAATATCTCAGGCGAAGAATGCGAAGACGCCGACGACAACGCTTCTTCCTCGACCTCTTCCTCAGAACCTCCTTCCGACACGGGACTTCTCTGATTACTCTTCTATCTTCCTCTTCATCATCAACAGATCGATGTACGAACTCAAAAGAGGAAGCGTACAATGAATGACGACAACCTCATCTTCCCCCACGACGCCCAACCACCATGACGTTTGTCTTCCATGGTTCGACGATGTGAGATTTCTTTTCGAGGTAGGAGAATTGTATTGAATTTATAGTTTCCTTTTTGAGGAATAAACAATGAGTGCGTACCAACCTCTGCCTGGTTGATCCTCGTATCGCTCGTTCATGTAGGTTGGGATTCAAATCTGATGCGGGGTTATGTTCGGGTTTGGTTTTATTTTAAATACTTTAATCTTTATTGATAACTTCTAACACGAAGGGCTCGGGCCGAAGAACAAGCTCGAACCGTCCGATGGTTGTTCGTCTATGCACGGATTGACGGGAAATGAAGAAACGGGACCATAACGGCGATTTGGTGACTTCGTAGTGGAGTTAGGGTCTCGAGATGATCTTAGGCACAGACGGTGGGTGAAATGGACCACTGGAGCGTGTCCGGTGGTCCACGGAAGGTGGTGCCGGTGCTGGCGTCGGGTGGTGCCGGTGCGCCGCCGGAACAGGCTGCCGCGGCTGAGCCACGGTGGCGGGTGGAACCGAAACTGCTCTTTCATTCTAGAAATGAAGAGGTGCAGCTTAATGGCATGCCAACTGGCCGAGCCAGTTCCCCCCCGATAGGGCCGTGCCGTGGCCAGCTAGGCCGGACCCAGACCCGGGTCCGGTCGACCCAGTTTGGGCCGACCTAGGGTGGGTTGGGCCGGGTCGGACCCAGCCCAGAACCCCCTTTTGGGACCTTTTACGGTTAATTGCCCATAACATGAGATCGGACCTCCGATCGATGCATCATTAGTTGCGTAGGATTCCTCAGATCGAGACAGTCATTTCTCTATATTACACTCAAGGTTTTGGCGATGTTTGGGTACAACTGAGTTGGTTCGAACCCAAAACCAACGGGCCCTCGGAGTAGAAACACTTATAACTTAAGGACTGAACGTCCGATTGGCGTGCTATCAATTACGTTGGATTCCATATGATGAGACACTTCTTTTGGAATACTGGACTTGAGGTATGGACGTAGTTAGAGTATGGTCGAGTTGGTTTAGCTTAGAAACCAACCAGGCCCCTAGAACAGAAAAGCCAATAACACTCATACCAGACGTCTGTTTGACAAACCGTCAGCAGCGTTGGTAATCTCTTTGAGAAACAGTTCCTTTGAGTATAACCCATGGGAGTTCAAGGTACATTTGAGATATGGTCGGGTTGGTTCGTACATGAAACCAACTGGCCCCAGGACAAAAAGACTAATAACTCACAGACCGGGAGTCCGATTGACGTGACCTCTATTGCGTTGATACCCCTATGACAAGGAGGTCCTTTGTGATACTTCTATGTGAGACTTTGTGACACATGGAGTATCTACACGTAGCTCATAGAGCAGATCCTCCCAGAGACGAGCATATAGAGTGCAGAGACCTAGTAGCTATCGACCTGACGAATGGTTGACCGATTCGACTCGGAGTCATTCGACTATACCAGTGGATGAAAAGCCCTATTTGGTGGTAGACCCATGGTGGACGGAGTGCTGGGTTTAGTAACAGACCCGCGGTACTAGACAGAAGGAGTACCTCTAATGGCTATTAGGGGGAGCGCCCGATTTGGCGGCATACCCACAGTAGAGGAGCGCCTGGTTTGGCAGCAAACCCACGATACTCGATAGGAGGAGTACCTCAGCTGTCTAAGGTTAGGGAGTAGTGCCTCAGAGTCACGACAGGGCCACTGTACTCGATAGAGGAGGTGTTCTTCAGCAGTTGTGGTTTCGATAATGAAAATCCTAGTTTGAGCGGAGTCTATGACCTTTGTGTTTTCCTCATGATTGAGATGGGTTACTTGATAACATAGGTATATGTATGGGAATATACCTAAGTAAAGGTTATCTGTTGAGATATTTCTTTGTGGTTTATCCTTGTTGGATTTTCGTGATACCTTGAGGGTCTCGAGGTCCCTACTAAGTATCGTTATACTCACCCAGGCATGGGTTATGTCCGCACGCCGTTGTGTTTGACGTAGATGACATACATCGCAGACTGAGGTAGAGTGTAAGTGGACTGGACGGTACCCGGAGGTGGACCTCAAGACGAGACGATACCCAGAGGATACGGACGAACGTGGAGTGCTGAGGAGGACATCTGTAACTACCCTTCAGGTAGGAACCCAGAGAATGATCCAGGAGCTGCCTCCATCTTCCAGCTGTTTGTCTTTTCAGTTGTAATTTCTATCAGTTATAGGTGTACCTTTCTTTTAGGCTTGTATTTCCGGCCCCTTGTACTTTCATCACTTTTGATATACTTCTTTACTTAGTGTTTTCTTCTTCTTGTACTCTGGTTGTGTGTGTTTACATTTTATAAAGGAAATGCCTTCCATTTTTTGGGGATTTATGCCTTTAGTGCTAGTCTCTAGCCCCTGCCCTATGCAAGTCGGGCTTAGGGTAGTCACGATATGGGCCCCGAGGGAAGGGTCATGACAAATTGGTATTATAGGAGTCAGTTCTGCCGCAAAACTTAGGACTCTGATATTTCTTTTCTATGAAGCAATTATTTTAAGGGTACCGAGTGTGTTTTTTAGTTCAGGGAGTCCAGTGTTGGTGCGGTACCCGACGTATCCATACACCAGGACCCTGACTACTGATTTCTGACTTGGTGCATGAAACACTGATTGTGAGTGTGTTTCCAAAAGTTTTCTTTATGTCAACTCAAACCAGGTCATCTCACCAGGTTTTATCTTTTGACCGTGTCACATCTGTTGTGGATGCCTCCACATAGACAGTCAGTTGGAGTTCTGAGAGAGTACCTGATGACGGCCCACCAATTGACGAGGCTCTGGTGCAAGGCCCTCTTGATATGATGGCACATTCGCGTGGTGTACCAGCACCACCACCACCTGTTGGGAAGCAGATGACACTAGTCTTACTAGCGGACGGTGCACGCTGACAGAGCGCGTTCCACGAGTTCCAGTAGAAGTGGCCTCTAAGATTACGAGGAGAGAAAGATTCCCAGGAATTAGTGGACTGACTGGAGGTGATTTCTAGAGTTCTACACCTAGTTTAGACCCAAGTAGAGCAGATAGTGATCTTAGCTAGTGGTGTTTCCTAGTAAGTGACCATGAGGTTGGTTTGCATAGTGATGAGGCTTTGGTACGTGGACCGACGCCTGAGATAGTACCTTCGGGTAGTGTGCCAACTATATCACTACCTGTTGGTCAGAAGTTACAACTGGCAGTACCAGTAGATGAAACATGTAGGATTACTGCCTTACATAAGTTTCAACATCATATACCCCTCATGTTCCAAGGAAAGCCTGACTCACAGGCGGTGGAGGAATGGATTGAGGTGGTGGCTAAGAGATTTCTAGAGCTTATACCGCTTCAACGGGATGCCATGTCGGTAGCTGAGTATTCATCGAGGCGTACCGATCGTTCCATGGTATTTTATGACTACGATACGATCATTGATTTAGAGCTAGGACCTCAGAGCGAGGTTTGTTTAAAGGAAATATGAGCCAACACTTTTCCTCTATGCATTCCTACTTATGCTAGGGTGCAAGAGAGAACCTTTTTGGTGGAATTTTTAATGGTATAATGGATATAACTAGAGAATGATAGCAGTGGGAATGCAGTGAACATGCACTAGTCTCAGAGACTTGGGCATGTAAAATGTTTCCAGATGAGGAAGTGTTAAGGATAGATGAATCTGCAGAGGAGAATACATAGAAGCTTATCTACGAGAGCATCATGAGGTGGTTTACTTTTCTCCATGTTAAAACAACCCACCTTTTTTGTCCCCGCTAGGCTCAGGGAGCTGGAGGGTATGGGAAGAGGATAGTTTCATGCGGTCAAGAAGTGTGACCCAGGGGCTCTAGGAATGATTCTAGGTATGGAATGTGTCTACTACGAGCTACCGTATCAATAGACATAGGTACCAATCATTCATTCCTTCCACGAATATTGTCCCATACCTAGATTTTATGGCTAAAACCGTTGACTTGACCCTCACGTTTGGAGATACCTTTAGGAGGAGACTCGATAATCACACTTCTATTGATGGTGTGATCTGACCCTTGAGGTGAGAGTTTTGATTAGAACCTCTTAGTGGAAATTTCAAGGCCTTACAAAGTTATTTTGGGTATGGACTGGGAAACCAAAGGTCATACACAGATTGACTGTATTAGGCCAAAAGGTTGTGATTTATCTACAACATTGGGATGGGGGTTTCCCTTGGTCGGTGAAAAGGGAAACCCAGAAAGCACAGGATAAACTCATGCTTAGGAGGGTGCGGCCGATCACTCTTGAGTCGGACATCCTTACCCTCATGGCATCACGAGTATTGAGTTTTAAGTTCCTCCAGGACTATGACTTCGAGATATTCTATACTCTTGGGAAGGGGAACGTTGTTGCAGATGCGCTCTGCAGGAGTGATGGTATTTAGTTGCTAGGAGAGGCGACAGAGCAGCTGGCTGCCTTACATATATCCTTTGTGGATAGAGATGGTGCAACCTAACTTCAGTCTCTTACAGTCACTCCTCCACTTCATCAGCAGAGTAGGCGAGGTGACTTATCTCTCGGCCCTTCCACCTCAGTTTCACCTAGTGCACGAAGTCATCCATGTATCTCAGCTGAGGATATGTGTGCACGACCCGTTCTACATCATCCACCACGAGGAGATGGACATCGATGATGGGGAAACATTCACTGAGGTTCCAGTAGATATTGAGTATCGACAAGATCGGGTCCTGCGTGGACGTTCTATTCCTCTTTTGCACGTTCGATGGAAGCACGAGAACCTCTAGGAGAGCACATGGGAGCTGGAGGCTCAGATACGTGCTCAGGACCCCCCTTTGTTTCCCTATTGTGTGTTGTAGCTTTACGGGGACATAACACCCAGAGGTGGGAGTAATGTAAAGACAAAAAAATATTAAGGTAATTTTTTTCTTAATTAATTGAAATTTTACGAGTCCGCAGTTTCTAACGGCACTTGATTCCAAGTCCTGGTGTGCCCAAAATCAATTACTGATGTTTTGTTCAGGTACGTTCAGTAAACGTGCATGCATGTTTTTCTATATTTTGAACTGTTGCTCCGAATTGAAATCCGAGGACACCGATGAACTCGCAGCACCGGTATTCACATAAGGGGACTTTTACCACAGTAGCGTTTTATGTAGGTTGAAAGTTTATTTTTTGGGTTTAATAAAAAAGTTAAAAAAATTGTTCTGAACAATTTTATCTATCTTGGGTGGTTAAATCCTACATGTGGAAGTTATTGGTGGGGCCCACACTAACATAACCTCCCATGAGATGATATTTGTGAGGTGGGGTCCACACGAGCCTAACCTTTCTATATTCCATAATTTCCCCTAAACTCCCTTAAACCCCTTGTTTAATTCTTGACAACTCACCTATTTAATTGCTAAACCTTCACCTTCTTCTCTCTCTAATTATTTTTTCCAACCCATGGAAAATTAATTAGGTGATTCACTTAATTAGTTTATTTTTAGGTGTTTGAATTAATTGGATTTCCATGGAACTTCTTTAAAATTGGGAGAGATCTATTTTAATATTTTCATTAGAAAATATTTTTTAGGGGAACATCTGAAGAAATAGAAGAACACTATTCTTCTCTCGACGAAGAATATCTCCGGTGAAGAACACGACGGCGATGACTCTTCTTCCTCAACCTCTTCCTTGGAACCTCCTTCTGACATGGGACTTCTCCGATGACTCTTCTATCTTCCTCTTAGTCGTCAATGGACCGACGCACGAGCTTAGAAGAGGAAGCGTACGACGAATGATGACTACCTCGTCTTCCCCCACGATGCCCGACCACCGCGACGTTCATCTTCCGTGGTTCGATGACGTGTGACGTCCTTTCAAGGTAGGGGAATTGTATTGAATTTCTAGTTTCCTTTTTGAGTAAAGAACGATGAGCGTAGACCAATCTCTACCTGGTTGATCCACGGATCGCTCGTTCATGTATCCTGGGATTCAAATAGGATGCGGGGTTATGTTCAGTTTTGGTTTTAGTTTGAATACTTTAATCTTGATTGAAAAAATGGCCCGGGCCGAAGAACAAGACTGAACTGTCCACTGGTTGTTCATCTAGGAACAGATTGATGGGAAACAATGAAATGGGACCACAATGGCGATTTGGGGCTTTCGCAGTGGAGTTTGGGTCCCAAGATGATCTTAGGCGCAGACGGTGGGTGAAATGGAGCACCAGAGCATGTCCGGTGGTCCGCAGAAGGTGGCAGCGGCGCGCAACGCTGGCACGACAGCACCGACGGCGGCACACTGTCGGAAAAGGCTGCCACAACCGAGCCGCGACAGTGGGTGGAACCGGAACAAATCTGCCATTCAGGAAATGAAGAGGTGTGTCTTAATGCCGCACCATTTGGCCGAGCCAGCCCCCCCCCGGCCGTGATGGGGTGGGCCACACGGGCCGGGCCGTGCCAGGTGGGCCGGGATGCACCCAACCTTGCCAGATGCGGACCCGGGTCGGGTCGACCTAGTTCAGGTCGACCCAGGGTGGGTTGGGCCAGGTCGGACCGGACCCAGACCCCCCTTTTGGGACCTTTTTCGGTTAATTGACCATAACATGTGCTATGGACCTGTGATCGATGCACTGTCAGATGCGTAGGATTCCTCATATCAAGATGGTCATTTTTTATATTACACTCAAGGAATTGGAGAATTTTGTGTATGGTCGGGTTGGTTTGAACCCGAAACCAACCGGGCCCTCGGAGCGGAAACACTTATAACTTAAGGATCAGACGTACGATTGACGTTCCGTTAATTATGTTGGATTCCTTATGATGAGATAATTATTTTCGCGTACTCCACTTGAGGATTGGATGCAGTTGGAGTACGGTTGGGTTTGTTTAGCTTAGAAACAAACCGGACCCCTGGAACAGAAAAACCAATAACTCTTAGACCGGACGTCCGTTTGACGAACCGTCAGTGTCATTGGTAATCTCATTGATAAACAGTTCCGTTGAGTATACCCCATGGGAGTTCGGGTTATAGTTGAGATATGGTTGAGTTGGTTCGTACACGAAACCAACCGGGCTCCCGGGACAAAAAGGCTAATAACTCACTGACCGGGCGTCCGATTGACGTGCCGTCTGCTGCGTTGAGACCCCTATGATGAGGCGGTCCTTTATAATACATCTACTTGATACTTCGTGACACATGGAGTTTCGTCCAGTATCTCATGGAGAAGATACTCCCGGAGATGAGGAGACATAGTGCAGATACCTAGTAGCTATAGACCTAATGACCGCTTGAGCGATTCGACTCGGAGTGATTCGACTAGCCCAGTGGATGGAGCGACCAGTTTGGCTGCAGACCCACGGCGGACGGAGTGCCTAGTTTGGAGGCAGAATCGCAATACTCAACAGAAGGAGTATCTCAGACGACTATTAGGGGGAGCGCCCAGTTTGGGGGAAAATCCAAAGTGGAGGAGAGCCCGGTTTGGAAGCAGACACCGCAGTACTCGACAGGAGGAGTATATCTGTAGTCTAAGTTTAGTGAGTAGCGCCTCAGAGTCATGACAGGGCCACTGTACTTGACAGAGGAAGAGTTCTCTAGTAGTTGCGGTTTCGATAATGAAAATCCTGGTTTGAGCTGACTCTATGACCTTTGTGTTTTCCTCATGATTGAGATGGGTTACTTAATAACTTAGGTATGTATGGGCATATACCTAAGTAAAGGTTATCTGTTGAGAGCTTTATTTGTGATTTAACTATGATGGATTTTCGTGAGACCTTGAGGGTCTCGGGTTCCCTACTGAGTATCGTTATACTCACCCCTGCACGAGCTACGCCCACATCTCGTTGTGTTTGATGCATACGATAGATAGCTCTGACTAAGGTAGAGTGTATGAGGATTGGACGGTACCTAGAGGTGGACCTCGTGACGAGAAGGTACCCGGAGGAGACGTACGAACATGGAGTGTTGAAAAGGACATATGTACCTACCCTTCAAGAAGGAACCCGGAGGATGGTCCAAGAGCAGCTTCTATCTTCCAGCTGTTTGTCTTTTCCGTTTTACTTTCTTTTAGTTGTAGCTGTACCTTTCTGTTGGGCTTGTATTTCTGGCCCCTTGTACTTTCATAATGTTTGTTATACTGTTTTACATAGTTTTTTCTTCCTCTTGTACTCTGTTTGTATGTGTTTACATTTTATAATGGCAATGCCTTCCCAGTTTTTGGGGAGTTACGACTTTGGTGCTAGTTGTCTGCCCCTGGCCTATGGAAGGTGGGCTTGGGGTACTCACGATACGGGCCCCGGGGGACTGGTCGTGACAAATAACATGGTCATAATAATGTATACCATCACAAAACCATAAATCCCTGATGTGTTAATGATGTATTTTATTTCATTGATAGTAAATTAAATGAATCACATACTCCACTTTAAATTCTATTCCTAGAGTTAGGTGATCATTTTAGTCTCTTTAAAATAACATGATTAAATTAACTTACATTATTTATTTACATATCATAAGCACAATATTATGATTTGGTTGTGCATATACCTATTCTCACATCATCTCTTATTCAATCAAATGGATAATCATGGTGAACTTTTCATTCCTAAAAATAATTAAATAATAATGTGTTTCATAAGTCATTCCTTCAGAATTTTTATATTTATTGAAATTAAAATGGTTATATCATGTTATTCAGTATGAAAAATTGTACATTAAAAAAAACAATATCCAATGTTCGACTTAATATGTTACCCAATTAGTTAATTTTAAGACTCATCCAAAATAAATAAATTGAAATTCACAATTGAAAAATTTAGTGGGAAGGTTGCAAGATCTCTTAAATAAACATTTTATTCCATAACAAACAAAATGTGACTCTTATTATCACATATTAAATATATGAATAACTTGATCACATAAATACCATAATGAAAACAAGAATGCATCCTAAAAATGGATTTAATTTTTTGAAAATATTCTTTAAATACAAACATGTAATTAACCTAGCATAAACCATAAAATCACTTACCACATTCATGACCACAAATAATATCCCAAAAACAACAATTAATCAATATAATTTTGATATCAGGATTATAATATGGGTTTTCTTCCCTCAATAATGTTTTTTTAAATATCATATTATAACAGAATCATTTCCCTTGGTTACTATAAATATTTCTAACATGCTTCCAAACCATTAATGAAGTATAGGTATAAAATCATTAAATAAAGCATGATTATTATATCCATAGCATCATTGATAATAACTTAGTAGATTTCAAATACACAAGAACATTAGTCATTACACTTTATTATTAAACCCTTTACTACTCTACAAAATCATAATACTTAACAAATACTTCTTTTCAGTAATCATATATAGTCTCTTCATCATTATTAGTAAAAAAATTACATTCCTAACATTACTAGTTCTCTTAATGTGTATACACTGAGGAAATAGGTTATTAAATTTGTCATATATTTCACATTTGAAACATTAAACCATCGATAATACCTTAATGAACTAATATTAAAAACATTACATTTTCCCTCAGAATTCACTTTCCTTTTATTATTTATTCCACTCATAAAAGATCATCATATTCAAATTCTCAGTTTATAGGAAAATGAATACTCTTTTCTCCATGTTCTGAACCACTCAATAATTCATTAAAATTATATTATTCACTTCTATGGTGAGTCTGATAGTTTAATCATATATGATGGTAACTGATAGGGAATAAAAATGATATCCTTTACACTAGTCATCATCCTATTTAGATTGTAAAACATAAATTGTATGTAATATTCAATTTTTACCTAATTTATTATGGTTCCCTCTGGCGACTAAAATAGAAAAAAGTGCAAGCGTAAAATTACACTAATTATTGTTAACTAATATTGTGAAAATAAGTCAAAATAATGACATGTTCTTCTCAATATATTAGTATTTAGGTTTATAATAGGATATCAATGTTCATTAACAAATCTATAAGATATTATTCTATACATATAAATATCCTCAAGGTCAATGAAATATTTATGTTCCCTAATATATGTTTTCTTAAATCATTTTCCCATGATTTCTACTGAACCTTCTCTAATGGAAACAGTAATGACTTCAACCCTAGTAGCAAAGAGTTGGTGCCTTACATTGTTACATTGGCATAAATATATGTAATTTCATCCCAAATAATTGAGTATTTTAGAAGTCTTGGGGAATTATAGAAATTATAAATTGATTTTACATATTTTAAATAAAAATAAAAAAAATATATTTTAGAAAACACTTATTTCCCATACTATAACCCATATTTTGAATAATAAAAAACTTATTTGGGAACTTGGGATAAAAATAAAAATGGTGTTCTCCAAAATAAATAGTAATGGTTAATTATAGTGGATCAAATAATGAATTGATGAGACTAGTCAATATAGAAATAAAAATAACTTAAATTCATATCATTTAATCAATTAACTAAGAATGAAATACATCTAGGTATTTTTCAGGGTGAAAATGTTCTTTATTGTACAAAATTAATACATAAACAAGGTAGTTATTAATTATTAGTATTCATGTTTCTAGAACATGACCCATTTTGGTTAGGATTATTTTATCTACAAGTTCAAATCCATTTAATTTTTCAAACTATTATGTTTCATTTTACATGTCGATGCATCAAGGGGATATATAATGTCAGGGATCTCCTATCACTGTAAGTCAAAATCATTCATCATATTTCATTTAAAGGATTTAAAATGTTATTTATAAATCAATATTTCCCATTCCACATTGAATCATTTTAAATCCTTGAAGACAGTGTAATTAATGATATGATATATCAAATATGCTCTATATACACCTCAAAAAAGTTGGTGGGTGTATAATATCGAAAGAAAACTCAATAAAAAGTGATCAATACAAAGTTATATAAAATTGAATAGATAATTTTTATTCACAATAAATACATATATAAAAATTAATGTAAATAATTTTATAATCAAAATTAATTTCAATCATAACCTTACCACCACATATTAAATAATATATATGTTTAACCCAATGAATGAAAGTGGGGTTAAGATATATTGAACTACTTTTAATTAATAGAATTTTATATCGTATAAAAGAAATAAATTTAAAATGAAACATTTAATACCTTTAATATAACTTTATTCTTGATATGATATATCTATATAGTGTAAAAATACACTACACTCAAGAAATAAGTGTTTAATTAGTCATATATCTCATTAAAGTAGATGTGAACATAGAAAACCCTTACCTCATACTTCGGTTTAGTGGTGTGTAAATTAACAAAATATATAATGTTTAAAATAATTTTATTAACTCATTACATAACTATAATAATATTTAAACTACCATATTTGATTATTTTATAAAATATTATGATCCATTCATTAATAATATTTTATTATTTTCATGGTCTTGGGTGCGCTTGTTCCATGCTTTAATGGTCGTTTCATTTGTGTAATATTATGTATGTTCATGAAAAATGTGATTAAACTATAGAAGTGGAATGGAATAGTATTAATGAAATTAAATAATAATTATTGTTACCATTTATTATTTATATTTCTTACATGAGGATTACTCATTAGATAAGGGTTTAGTTTATTTTTCTAATTTTTCGAAACAAAAAAAACATCATTTATTTTTTTAATAATATTATTATATATTATATTGAAAATATTAAATAGGATATAATATACTTATTATGATAATATTTATCTATAATCATTCTTTTATGAAGTTCCATGAAGGTGGTAATGGAAAACCAACAAAAGCATTATTCACATAGGCGATTAACCTGCATAACGTAGACCACTATTTTGTTTCACTGAATTAGATGAGGTATTAAAAGGGGTGAATATAATATATTTCATTATAAATATATAATTAAATTATTTTCATGAATCCTGAATTATTATTTCTTTATTTATGAAGGAGGTGAGGAGAAAGTTGAAGAATAAAATAAATCAAGAGAGGTGTTTTTAATAAAATTACCTCTAAAGTATCTCCTCATTGAGAGACCCTTCATGACCTTGGATTTAGTATTTAGCTAAGACTATCATCAGTAGGAAGTGGGAGAGTGAGGATTAGATATTTGGGTAGATATTTTATTATATTTATGGATTTTTAGTATGATATAGGAAGGTGATTGTTAGAATTTACACTTAAGGAGAGGTGGATTTAAGTGATTAAAATAATGATTATTTTATAATTAAAACTAACCACATTAAGGTAGAGTTAATTTAAATGATTAAAAATAATTAGTCATTATTATTTTAAATATGGAATCAATTTTAAAAAATTCATTTCACATAATTCTAAAAATTATATTTAAAATTAGATATAGAGTCACAATAAAAGAGCTGGTTTTAAAATGAAAGGTACAAATGTTGGAAATGTTTTTATATCAAATTTAATTTTGAAATTGATTAAAATTTTATAAATTGGTTTCTTTGATGTATGATTTTCCTAATTGTAATTTCAAATAAATTTAAAATATAATTTATCTACAAAAAAATAAAATATATGAAAATGAAGTTTTCAAATAAAATGCATTACTTTTATTATTCATAAAAAATGAATCATCTGTGAAAAATAATAAAAATATCATAAGATAATTATGATATTAATAATTAAAAAATGAAAAATATTTTTTATAATAATACTTAAAAAATTATAAAAATTTATCTTTAAAACATGTGCACCATCTAAAGGGGGAAAATATCCTTTTAAGAAAAATATAGATTATTATGCTTACCTCTATATTTATTCTTATCTTAAGCCTATCACGCCTTTTGGATGAATTTAAAAACATTTAATTGGATATATAAATTATAATATTAATTAATATATTTTTATAAAAATGATTAATTTAATTTATTAAGATAAAATTCCCTAAAATAACATTTTTATAAAAACTCGTCCTTTATGTCTAGTTGGTTCCAATTTTTATTTATAATTAATTAATAATAAATTAATTAAATTTATAAACATGTGTAAAATATATATATAATATTTAATTAATTCTCTTAACAAAAATAAATTTATCAATTAGTTTATAGTGGATGCATACAAATAATAATATTTACTAGTATATCACAGTTTATCTAATCTCGGTGTTGCATACAACATATACAATTGAAGAAATTGAATTTATTTACAAAAGACATACCATAATATATTGGGGAGTTATTGAGAATTTTTAAACCAAAAATAACATATCAAATGGGAGATAAAAAATGAAATTAAAATTTTGTAAATATGTTGAAATGGTATTATACAAAAATAATTTCTATAAAAAATAAATATATTGATTTGAAACCCTAAGATTTATAATTATATTCATTAATATTTCAAGGAATCCTTGTGATCTTATGAACTCTATGGGAGGCCTTTATAGAGGTATGATTAATGTAAATTTATCATCAATTCCATTGAGGTAGAGTTGAATGAGATAATCGGTGAGATTGAGCACCTTCTTTATGTGAAAGGATGGGTCATTCATAGAAACAATTGTTTTTTAAAGGGTACAAATGGAATCATGTGAGTGTTAGGTTTTTTAGGTTACTTTGGAACATTATGTGATGAAATGATAGAAAATAAATTTGGGTGTGAATTTCAAATAAAAAATTCTTTCTAAATATTTTCTGTGAACTTTCAATCATTATATATTATAGATACATCATTTACACATTTTCACCCTTATTAATCGTGATTAAAAATTAACCAATGTAATTATTTTAAGGATAAAAATATATAACTAACTTCCCTACTAAATTTATAAATTATTAATATAATGTGGGAATCTAATAAGTATAATACATTTCATATATTTAAAAAAGTAATAGTCTAAAATAAAACATAATATATAAGAATATCTATTTTTAGTAAAAATGGATTTTTATAAATCAAATGAGTTTAATTATTATTTACTAATAATTATTAATTTTATCAGTTTCAATATATATTATCATATATTTAAACATCATATTATAGACCTAATTCAAAATATATTATCATAATTTATTTAGATAAAATTTATATAACTTCAATAAAATTATTTCTATAAAAAACTATTTTACTTATACAATGGTAATTAACATATAATCATTGAAAATTATTTTAAATCCCAAAAAATAATATTGATCTTGATTCAAAAAATATTCCTATTTATATTAAATATAATTCCCATTTTATCAAATTAAATTAATATTTATTGGAAAAAATAAGTTTAATAATAGCAAGCATAAAACACATTTTCTATGGAAAAGAATTATTTTATAGCATTAATTTTTTAAGATAAAATTATAAATTCGTTTAATTTAAAAGACAATACGAAGTTTACTGTAAAACATATAATTTTTTTGGAATCCAAAAAAATCCATGAACTAATTTTTTTTCAAATTTATATTTATGTAAATGATAATACTAAACCAATTTTCTTTTATTGATAATTATTTCCTAAATTCATAATGTGTTAAAAATATATTTCTAAAATATATAATAATATTTAAAAAAAATCACTTCATTAAGAATTGGTGGTACCCTTTAGGGTTTTAGAAATATAGGGCCTTCTTATTTGGTGTTAAATTCGAAAATGTTAGAGTTTGGACCAAATGAGTGTTTTTCAATATTCACCTAAAAATAAATTATTTTAGAAATTTCCAAAAAAACACACCCTATGATAATTCCTACATGATTATTAAAATGTGGGTTCCTTCTAAAAAATATAAATGTAATAATTTTTATCTTCAATATATAATCTTGAGAAAAGTCTATTTAGAATGTGCATTTTGCTACAATTTTGGGTCGTAGAATTTACCTATTATTATATGGTCTCAGATATTAATTTTATTTCAATATTTTTACTAACTATAAATTAGTAAAAAATCTAGAATAAAATGATTTTCACTAGGATATGGAAACTAATTATAACTATTTACAAAAAATTCATCAACCAATATCATGATCCTTTTAGGGTATCACATTAATATTACAAAGTTATAATATATATATCTTAATTTGATATTTTCGAACATTAAATATACTCCCACTAGCCTCTAAAAAATCATATGCTTATCATAATATCTAGTTATGATTAAAAATAGATATATTTTTTAAATATAATTTACTTTTTTTAGATATATTTTACAAATATAATAATATTTCTATATCTATTGTTATACTATGTGTTTATAGAATTTTCTTGAAAACAATATAATTATTTAAAATATGTCATTGAAGAGTGGTGTAAAGAACAACCCTCGTATATTTTTATATAACTTGATAATCTCTATATTATATATTAAAAAAATTAACTTGACACCTTTTTCAATCATGTTATAGAATTTGATGAATTATAAAAATTGTGTATTGCACAATTAACCACATGTTCTATATAACAAAATTTGTTAATAGTACAAACCACTTATCATATATGTGAAATAAAATGAAGATATACTTATTTTACGTACATTTATCTAATATATATATATATTCGATTAAGTCACATCCTTGATGTACTATTTGTTTTATTATCTATTTTGTGTGAAATAAAATAAAAATCAATTATTCTTATTATTGTAAACTCCAATAAATTTGAAGAACATATAATTTATAAATTTTGATTTATATAATGTTTAAAAACTAGTTTATTATCTATAAAATTGATACCTAATATTATGTTTCCATGGATTTTCCAATACTTTTTGGCATATTTTAAAAAATCCATCTTATAAAACCATTACTCTCTCCTCTTGATATCACCAAAGGTTTTCATTAACATAACTAGATACAAAAATAATATTTATTAGTCCTTCCATATAACAATAATAATTTTGAAATTAACATTTACCCATATATTTTATCCTTACAGTTCAATAAAATATTCATCAATAGTCTAGTTCATTAATCTCAACCTCGGTGGATATTGTGTAAAAATTTCTTCATTTCATTACGCTAGTAAAAAATTAATATACGATATCATAATAAATTCTTTAAATATAATTATCCATAAATAATCATTAATAAAACCACACCATTATCATATCCAAAAATATCAAGTATTAATAAAATACGCAAATTAATTGAGAATAAGATATTATAATTATTAAATCATTTTTTCATTCAATTACTTTGTAACCTTATGAAAATAATTATATGCTTCTTATTAGAATTTGGAATCCTAGGTTAAAAAACATAAAAAATCTATTTACAGAGGAATAATTTTCTTTAACACCGATAATATCGCTTAGCTAATAATTTTTCTTATGTTTCTAATCACAAGAAATTTCTACATTATGTTTCTCCAAGAAATTTCATATGATAAATGTATGATTTTATTATGATGTTGTAATTTACAATCAATATATGACTTTCATATTCATTTCATGTTTTATATATTTTCATTAAGGAATTTTCAAACTACAACTGTGATAAAAAATGATAACCGCATACATCAATACCATTTAGTGAGCCATGATCCATATTTCTTCATGACTTACACTTATTTGTTCTTGTAATTAATCCACTAATATAACTAGTATACAACAATTTTAAATAATAGTATATATTATTATTTGATAATTTAGGTGGAATCCCTTTTTCTAATCCTTTATATGGGAAAACCCTACTCAATTCCCCATATATCCAGAAAAATTGGGATTCCTGGATATTTTAACCCAAAAAAATTCCAATAATAAGATAACAAAATACAATCATTGGTTACCCAGCGTATGTATACATACCAAATATATTAATTTATAGTATCATATAGCTAACATTCCATTCACAAGATAATCTATGGGTGCTCATTTGATCTCATCCTACCCTATTAGATGATCAAAGCCTTACATTATTATGTTTTAAAAAGAATTTAACACATAATAATTAAGGTAATTTAATACTCCCAACAATTTTATATAAATAATATGAATATTAAATTCATACTATTAAAAAATTTGAAATATTTATCTTCTCATATTTTATTCCTTCATGTATGTTTACTTCTAGTGATTTAGATTGTGAAACCCTATCCCATATAAAAAATTCTTTTTAAAACACTTCAATTTGTAACTTTTTACACAATCCATAGGATTTGTTAATCACCTAGAAATATAATACATGTATAATAATAAAACCCACAATTAAAATTAGACATATTGTAAATGAAATTTTCATGAAATGGAATAAATATATATCGGAATGAGAATATCTACACGAGTATAATAGTATTTATAGCTATCTTGCCTCTCACAATTCTATAATAGGTTATAATCTACTAAGTTAGTGGGTAGACCAACCAGAAGTTCCTCTTAAAGTAGATAATTTAATCAATATAAAATTAAATTATTTATTCCTCAAACAATTTTCAACATATATATTCTATATATCATGACTCAAATAAAATAACGAGGTCTACTTAGAGGAAAAACTGATTTTTTTGGAGTTACACATAGCATGTTATGAAATGATAAATCTAGTGGAAGAAATTCATCATATTAATAAAAAATAATCATTATTAATATTATACAAATAATTTATAAACATTAATGAAAAGGATTAGTTTTTTAAATAAAAAATAAATTTATCATGAAACATAAAAATGATTTTTCTTACTTAAAATACACATTATTCAAATTCAACAATTATTTTTATAAATATCGATAATATTAATTAATCAAAAATTAAATAATAATTTTATCCTATATTGAGAACTAAATCTTAATTTTATAATTTGACGTAGATTTATAAAAAATAATTTAATAATTCCTAACTTTTATCATTTATAAATATTTTATAAACTATAAGTATAATTCATAAAATAAAATATAACTATATATATCAAAAAATATGATCTTCTCAGGTAAAATTTATGCATAAATAAATATTTTAGCAAACCTCATAGACACAAATTTTAAATATTTATAAATAAAATTTTATCATAAATAATTTATATCCACATTAAATATAAACTCATTTTTTATTAAGTATATCAAAATTTAATTTATATATATGATACATTATGAATTATAAACATTTTATTACTTAGTTTATATTAAATTAACATAATTCATAATATAAAAAACACATACCTAAAAATATTTAAATAATTTATCAAAAAATCATGAAAACACATTTGATGTGGTAAAAATATATCATAGAAGAGGATAATATTTTTTTAAACAATTCAAAATAATTAATCATAAACAATTCAAAATTTTAAATGTATAATCCTTTATATTAGGGAAATACATATTTAATTTATAATATCTTTAAAAAAGCCCTTATTATATCTTAATAATCTCCTAATATCAATAACATAAGTGATGGAGTAAACTTTTTAAAATAGTTATTTTGAACATTATCATTTATTATTTGGATTAAAAATGAAAATTTATATAAACATATATAAAAAAATATAATTTATTTATATTTTTAAATTTATGAAATAAAATATTCACAAAAAATATTTTACTAACGTTTATAGACATTTTATAAAATGTATCTATCTTGAAAAGATATTTTTATGTTTAAATTTATAATATTACATGAATATTTATTGAAATGGTTTCAAAAAAATGAAAATAATTAAACATAATCATTTTTTGTTATAAAATTTGTAAAAAACTTTTATAAATTTTATGAATATTTTAAAATAACTTGTTCCATTATTTATAAAAAATTTATAAATAACTTGAAAAATTTATGATATGTTTTCTCAAAGCAGCGACATAGAAAATAACTTATTAATATGAGTTGTGTCTTTATCTATAAATTTAGTTTAAAATTTAATATAATGTTTGGAGGTTCTTATAAAATTATGTTATCACACATTTTTACATCAATGGGGGAACCGATTAATATTTTCATAAAATGTGTTCTTAATTTAATAGTGTTAGAAAGACGTTAATTTGTTGAGGAATTTCTCATTAATATATATAATAGGTTTTAGTGGTAAATCATATTAAAAAATACAGAAGAAACAATCCCATATGTTTTCCAAATCTATCTTGGGAAAAATAAATATGTAATGAAAATGAAAAACAAAAACATGGTGTAATGGTATTGATGTGTAATTGAATTTTTAACTCTTCATGTTATGCTTCATTGGATGTTGTATTTTTTTTCCTATGAGGGGGTTACACTGGTTTAAGAGTTCAGAATATATTCTTTGAATTTCCAATATAGAGAATTCATTCTATCACATTCATATAAATTTGAAATATATCATAGGAAGAATATAGTGACATGAGGCTTTCATACCATTGATCGTACCTGGCATTTGTAATCACATCCATTTATATATCCATCCTTGAAATAGTTAATTTAATGAAATATTTTTTTTATAGTTAATATATCATCTTATGTTTATATATTTTGGTAATATTAAATAATTAATTGAATTAATTCCTCTTAATTAATGAATTCATAGTGGGTTATAACAGGTAACAAAGTGTGAAAAAATATAGGCAACTAAAGTCATGTATATGTGTCCAATTCATTCACTCATCTTGAAAGGTGGTAGGTAATACAGTAAAACTAAAATGTTTTTTCTAGTATATTATTCTATATATATCATAATAAAATATTTTTAGTGAACAACCAAAAAAAATACCTTATTTAATAAAATACAAGATTACTTCATGCAAGTCTATACAGATCATTTTTAATTCTTCTTAAAATACTTTTCTGAATGGTTTTCACAAACTCTATTTATTTTGAATCAAACTATTTTTTTGAAAAAAAATATTCATTCAATTATTGAATTGTGTAACCCAATGGCACATAGTAAAATTTAAAGAAATTATTCTTTCACTATTTAATATATACATGAAATTATAATCAACTAGAAAAGAATTAGTATTAAACAAGCTACTAAGTGGTTTAGTTTGATCTCCATCAACCCTACTCATATCGTTATAAAAAATTTTTCACAAAAGGATGTATCATATTCATAATGTGTATTCCTATATAATAATATTATACATGACATAGATTTACTAGTAGATATATAACATTTTAATATATATATGAAATATCATATTTTCAATATTATCCAAAAAATAGTGACCATGTCAATGAATACATCATGAGTCATTAATCTATCCAATGAGATAATCAAATATAAGTCATTTAATTATATAGTGACATCATATTGACTTAAATAATCTTGTAAATGAATTTATTTTATCTAACTCAATCAAGGGATTGATTCATTTACTCCCCAAACAAGTGGATTTATATCGTCTTGGTGGCACTCCAACTAACTTCATGATTAACAATATACCCAAACATCCTCAGATTAGGTATGTATCTTTTGAATTATGTAATTATTCTCAAAAATTATTTTGGATATTATTCAAGGTATTAAATCAATATTTAGTTATATATAATTAATAAGTACACGCCAATAAGTATAGTGAGAAAAATATGAAATTCCAAGTGATATACTTTTAAAGTTCAATCCAAGAAACAAATATATACAAATTTCCTCAAGAATCAATCCATTACATCACATTCACATCCTTGTATAGTGATTCAATGGGTTTATTCATAAAAATATTAACATATCACCATAGCCCATAATACTTTATAATGCTCAATGATTATGGATAACTCAAATTTTTACATTAAGGGGAAATTATCATTTGACCATTCATTTTATTACAAAATAAACACATGTGAATAAATGATAAACACATATATATATTTATTATAAAAACATAATAAATATCATATTCCTAAAATATTTTAAGAATCATTAAGAAAAAATAAAATTAATAATCATTTCATTATAACATTTATGATAAACTAACATTTCGACATAATGATTACTATATTCTCAAGGTTTTAATAAAAAATAAATCTATATATAATTTTTGGCACTCCATTATTTGATCACCTAATAAAATTCTCTCCCTAGAACAATTACATAGTAAAATTTATTATCAATTAAGTAATGAGTAATGGGGTGAAATTAGAATCATATTTCTAATTATCATCTTTTATATCGTTTCTAAAATCCATTACATCGCAACATCAAATGTGATGATGTTCACATAAATATTATACTTATATAAATTTATAAGGATAAAATAATTATATTTGGTCCTTATTGAATCAAAACATTTCCTTTGAGAAATTATATATTTTTAGAATTGTTACTATAAAACTTGTCCTGAAACATTTAGGATATTGTGACATTCATTATAATAGATAATATAAATGTATCTATTTTTATTTTTATTACCATATCATACACTAAACCACTTATAATGTCACATTAGTATCATAATGGTATAATATTTAATTTTAAAACATTAATGTTTTCTATTTTTCAAACATAACTCTACAATACTCATAAAAATAATATCCTAATCATAAAATACTACCAATATTCAATACATATTTCATGGTGTTACTAAATAATAATTATTTCCTTCTGTATAATTGTTTTATAAAATAAAATAATATTTACTTCTCATATATGGTATTAAATGTGTTTTGATTATTTTAATGAATTTTTTTTAAATATATTAATGATGTGCGGTTGAAAAAAAATCCCTTATATTTTATCCAATAATTATATAAACTGTTAGTACTAGATGAAAAAAATTTATCCATGTATCCTTTTAAACATGTCATAGAATTTGATGAATCTTAAACCATATTTTTTCAATTAGGAATATTGAACAATTAAAAAAACTATTTTTCAACAAACAAAACCTCTTATCATATAAGTGAAATGAAATGATGATGCCAAACTTTTACTTAGACTCATATGATCTTGATATACTCCTCTATATTCATATCATTCATGTAACAACTAAATTATTAATTACTTGAATTTAAACTACATTATTGATTAATTGTTCAATTTATTTTGAACTCCTATATACTAATAACTCTTGTAAATAATAAATTTCATATAATATTCCCTTTAAAACATGTGAAAGGAAATTTTAAATTCTGATAACTAATAAAATCATTATTTCGTGTATATAAAACAATTTTTGTTATTTTAGAAATTTTATCATGTGGAAATCATAATCGTTATTCCAGATAACACCTTGGGTTCTAATGACCATAACTAGCAATTTTATGAAATTTTCTTGAATATTTCAACTAATTTTTCATATACTTTGTGTTCCTTTTATTTTCATTATAGTTTAAGAATATATAAATAAAAACATTATTTCATTAACATCCAATACATGAGGATACCATGTAAACTTTATTGGAATTAATTCTTCTTGTGAGAAAATTTCCATAGATGGATACCAAATAATTTTCTTAACCCTTATAATAATTTAAAAATAAATTAATCTCACGAGGTAATTGTCATATCAATATCATACATAAAATAATTAAGTTTATTATGTTAGAAATATGTATGAAATGTTTTCATCTAATTAATTTGTGATCCTATGTGATTAAGTTTATAATATTTACTAGAATCATGATTCAGATTTTGATAAACAACATTATTTATTTGCTATAGGAACATTTTTTTAACACATATAATATCATTTTGAACAATATTTTCTTAATTTACTAGTCTCAAAAGATACTTAAATTACGTTTATCTTAATCAATGGTCTATTTAAATATTTGTATTTGTGTTGGAGATTATTTTATTTACATAATACGATTTTATCCGAAGATTATCATGTTTTATATCAATTGAACATGTTCGTTAAATGAATGAGACCCCCAAAAATTATAAAATCATATACCAAACACATTTAGTGATCCAAGGATTATATTTTCAAATGAAATAAAATGATTTTTTCACATTAATAAACCAAGAATTTATCTGGATAAAAAGAATTGTCATTTATATCATAAATTATTCTTAGATAGTTGAGTAGAAACCCATTTTTCCAATCCATAATATGGGTAAACCAAAATTTATTACAATGATATCAATATTCATCGGGTTTCACCTCTTGTGGAACCGAAGTAAGTTTTAAATAATAAGCTATGAAAATTCAATCATGGGGTACTATGATGATATCAACCATCCACAAAGGAATATCAAATGTAAATAATTCCTTTTATTCCTCAGAAAAGACAATCCAAGTGTTCTCAAGTAATATCAACCTACCCAGTCCGATTATCAAAGTCTTAACACATTCATATATGAAAGATGTCTCAAACTTATTATTTATGATTTTTTCTTAATCTAACATATTTAATATACATCATTTTCATATTGTATTGAAAACTTTTCAAACATGTTAAATATTTATACTCCCATGTTTAATTGATTTATCTATGAATTCTTCTAATAATTTAGTTATGGGATCCCCATTCCATCCACTAATTTTATGTACTCTAACAACATTATTGTGTAAATGTTTTAATAATCCATATATTTTTCTACCCTCTTGAAAATAGAAGGAATTTATATTCATATATTTGTGAATACATATTATTCATAATGTACTTCAAGTTTTCATATAAATTCATATATCAGTATAAAATATGATGACTTCACATTACTAAGACTAGAGTGATAGATAGAAAACCCCTTGCCTTTCCAATGCAATGAATAAACCTCGAGGATGGTAGGTATTCTGACCATGTCCCTATCCATGAGGATAATTTACTCATGATAGAATTCAATTAATGATATCCCAAACACCTTATATTCAAAAAAAATTTCAACAACTATTCTAAATATCACATATCAAGTAACAAACTAAGTTCGAGATATATCAAAAACTTAATTTTAATGAGTCATATATAGCATGTATTACAAGGCATTATTTCTGAAATGAAATTCCACACATAAACAATGTATAAACATTATTCATATTATATAAAATTTATAAAAATTAATAAAATAAGATAATAATTATTAAAAAATCAATTAATTTAGAGTCATAAATAATGAAATTTTATATTTAATATATACCTTATTAACAAATATAAAAAAATTACAAATATCCATAATATTAATGAATAAAAAATTAAACAAACATTTAATTGAATTAGGATAATGGAATAATAAATTATATTGTTGATGTAGAATTATGAAAAATAATGGTAAATCATAACAATCATCATTCATATTACATTTATAAAAAATATAAATAATTTTTAATGTAAATAAAAACTATATTTATTAAATAAAATGAATTTATCATATCAAATTTATAATTATTATATATATTTTTATAAGATCTCATATTTATCATTTATTAATATTTATAAATAAATCATACTATAAAAACTTTATATCTACAATAAATATAAACTATTTCATAAAATAAATTATATGGGAGTTTAATTAAAATATTTGATAATTTATAAATAATAAAAATTTGATAATTCAATTCCTATAATATAAATATTTTAACATAACCTAAATGTTATATACATAACTTTATAAAAGATTATTATCGAATAAGTCATTATTAACAATTATGAGATGTAAATAATATCATAAACAAGGAACCTATAAATTTCGAAAACTCAATGTATTTAATTTTGTTCAATTAATAATTTCAAATTTAACCCCATTATATTTTTTATTTATTTCTTTAATTTTAAAACTCTTGATAAATTACCCTTACAATTTATAAAAAAACATTGTATTTCATGATAATAAATCATTAAATATTATATTTTAAAAATAATTTTGAAAATAAAGTTTTAATATTTGGAATTTTTATCAAATATTTCATAAACATTTATGTTACTAATTTTAAGAAATTTATAATTTATAAGTTTACAAATTTCTTATAACTAAAAATATTCCAAAAAATCTTTTACAAATGTTTATAAACATTTTATAAACGATATAAATTTGGAAAATATACTCATATTTTCAACTATTTAATATTATTAGAGTACTTAAAATAATTGAATCATAAAACTTTTAAAAAATTCATAAATATTTTATAGTTAGTGAATTTATAATACACTATGTTAAATTATATAGATATAATAAAATATTTGATTCATTAATTTTTCAGAAATTATAAATAACATAAAATTTAATGATCTATTATCTCACAACAACATTAATGATTTAAAAAACTCTTTAAAATAAGTTGTGACTTATAATCTAAATTATGAAAATAAATTCACATAACATTAGGGGGTTATTCCAAAATTATGTTACATAATAAAAAATATATATTGTTGAAACAACTATGGTTTTCATTAAATGTGTTGTTTATTTAATAGTGTATGAAACATATTATTTCTATAATAAATATTTATATGATAACATTGATTGTTTTTAGAGGATCATTATACGAATAAATAGGTTTATGAAACCCCATATGTATTCCCAATATACACTGAATATAATCATTGTGTAATGGAAATTAAGAAATAAAACTGGGTACTTATAGTGTTGTGTAACCCATCTTAAACTTGTTATTGTTTTTCATGAGAAATACCACTATATAAGTGGACAAAATCCTCTTTCTCCAAAGTCTATTTTACATGAAAAATAATCCCAATGTGTATTTATGGGATAACTAAATATAGAAGAGATGGTAAAACCTTCACTAAGTGATAAAATGTGTCACATAATAATGACACTTTATAGATGATTGTATATAATTGATTATACCAAATAGGTGGGATCTAAACCCTTTATATAGAAATCCATGAAATTTTTCATTTAATGAGTCATGATAGTAATATTAAAAATATCCACATAAGTTTTTCACCATCTTAATTTTTCATTTAATTACTTTAATGGAAACAATCTCTTTAACCCTTTCATAATTGATTATAAATGATGAAACTATTTTGGTAGATAGAATCGTGCACTCAAACTCAGAGGAGCAATATCCCAGAAAATAGTCTAAAACCGTGGGTGAAATATATATTTTCATATGTATAATATACATATATTTTTGGAAAACAACCGACCAAGAGATCATTACACTGAAATCAACATAGACAGGTGTTAGTTCTAGGTTGATGACAATTATTGACGTGTATTTCTATGATAGAAGAAGGGATATATATCATGGTTTAATCAAGATTACAATAGATTTTTTTTTATAATTTGGTGATGAATTTATACTTCAGATAATAATGGTTCTCTTGGATACTTCAAATAAAATCTATAACTTATTATTTCACAAAATGGGAAACCCAAAGAGTGTTCGAACCGAGGTGGAATCTCTGGCATGTTTGTATCATTTGAAGAATAATTTTTGCTGAAGATAGAGGTATACCACATTTTTTTTGGAAACCTATAATTGGTATATTATATTGACATAAATAAATCATTAATATACCATTTGAACTTAGAGTCTTGAGATGATTCAGTGTGAACATTATTGATGATGTGTCTTAAGCTAGGTTTTGGGTACTATAGTCTAATTTAGGAGATGTGTTAGAGTTTATAATGTGATAAATTTAAATGGGTTCTGTCAATTCAATTTATAAGTTAAAATCTATAAATGTTTTCTACAATTTAATCATACATATCTACTTTAGTGAGGTTTATTTGTGTACATTCATTGTTATATGGTACACCAATGTTTTTTTCTACTTCCTAAAAATATTGTTCCAAAAAAATATTTGAAGAAAATAATAATTCAACTGTTGAAAATTTATATTTCATATATTAACATAGGCCCACATTAATAAAACCTAATATAAACCCCAAGCATAATTATTTGTCCCATATGAGATGAATAGTATATTATTCAGAAGTGGGAATAATGGGTTGTATTTGATTCTTGTTTATTTTAAGATAATTCCTAACATGTTTCCACCTAGACATGAGGTATCAAAATTAATTTTACCCTTGAATGTAAACAATTTTATCTCTACATTTGAACCATTATTCTTCTTTTTGTGACATTGATTTTTCCTCTTGTTCTTCCATTATGAATAAAATTACTTATTAGTGAGATTATTCTCTTATGGTTTTATATTTGATTATTTTTTTCAACTAATTCTAATGTAATTAATTTTTATAAATTTTTTATTATTGGGATTATTATGAATTGTTGTTTTGTATGAGGTTTTTATGTCTTTTTAATCTTATGTTTTTGTTGTGACATGTTTTCATGGGTTGTGTAAATTTATTATCATAAGTTTAAGCATTACATGTAATAATATTTTTATGTTACTTCATAGTAATATTGTTTTCATATTCTATTATCCCTTGTACATGAATCTCTAATCTATTATAAAGGAAAGATAATATGATTTTCTAGTCTGATGTAGAGAATTTCTAGTTTTAGTTTTTGTTATTAAATTAAATTTTCATTTTATTCTTCACTTATTTCCCAAAAAAATTTATGATTGTTTTTTGAGTGAAAAAATTATCCATGAATCTCCCCTGGAATTTTAATTACTCTTTAATCCAATCCATTAATTCATTTAACTAGTGATTTGAATTGATATATTGGATTTTAAATTAATTAAAAATGGGTAAATACACTGGGATATCATTGAGTCTCCCCTACACTATTAATAAGATAATTCCTCAATTTGAAGTCGATATTAGAATAGTTTTTTAAAATTTAATAGTGTGATGTTGGTTTATTAATGGGGTTAATCCCTTATTAAATTATCTATGTTTTATAGGTAAACAATAATCAATATTATAGTAGACACAAACAATTATTCATAATTATATCCCATATTTTGGATTTTTTTATACTAGAATACATTTGATTTACTATAACCCATTCTTCCTTTAATTGTTTTTTATTTTTTTATTTATCCCCCAACCATATTATGTTTTTTCATCAAATTAAATTATTCCTTAATCTATAATTAATAAAATAAGAACATTGTTTTATGATACACACTTAATCCATGAGAGGTGATCCCACTAGTTAGATACTATATTGAATTTATATTATTTAAAAATTTATAATTTATGAAATGTCATGAAATAATCAAGAAACAGAATTAGATTAATATATGGTAGGTTTATTCTTTTAATGTTCTCTATTCTCTTTTTTTCCATTTAATGAATTTATTTTTAAATATTTTAATTGATGTTCCCAGTAATGATCTAAGTATCACTGAAAGGGGGAGGGGGTGAATCAGTGATATCTTTTGTTTGTTTCCTTATTTTTGAAAAAACATTCGCCTCTTATTAAAAAGTTTCTACCCTGCTGAACACAAACAACCACATGAACACAAGACATCCAATGTTCACTACTCAACAAGAGTATCTATGTCCTTGGTATTGTACAGAAATAATCCAATAGCACAAAATTCACTAGAAAACAATTCTTTGATGTGGAATAAAATAAGTAGGATATACCATCAATCTTGTGTAGCGCTTGGAAAACAATCAGCAAGTGCGTGTGCACTCTCTTAGCACAAATAGCAAATTACAGTATTTCAGAGCTTCATTACAATTGAACAGGTGTATTCTTTGAAGTAAAAATCATCACTTTCTTACCCAAAAGCCGGTAAAAACTATCTTATGAACAAACGAATACATGTGAAGACCCCAAATATTTTTCACACCCTTTTGGTTATCTTGCGTGCAACATTTATGCCACACGCGCAAGATACACCTTTTGTCGCGAAACACCTACTGCACACAACTTCAATCTTGCATGCAAATCGCTTCTTAAACACAATTTTTCCATCTTGTGCACAACTCTATTTCTTTTGTGCACTCTCTTTTTCGTAATATTTTTCCACACCTCAGAGCTCAGGATTTCTCTATGTGTCGAGCACACATTGTGTGAGGGGTCACCTTTTATTTATAGACCTCATTTACCCCTATGCGCAAAACCCCGATGTGTCACGCAAGATCCTGATACATCACAAAAAAGAACATATGACATCACCTTAGGAGCATAAGTCTCCTTCTCTCCAGCCTCATAATTTGTGGAATTTTTTGAATCTTTTGTTCACTTCATTCCTTTACCATTTTTTGATGTTTGGACCTCAAAACATGCCTCATGTGCAAAATCCCATTTTACGTCACCTTTGGCGCGTAAGAATATTTTACACCCCCTATACTTTTTCTCACTTATTGAATATTTCATGCACGTCCTTCCTTTTATATTTTTCAATGTTTGGACCTCAAATCATGCCATACGTGTATGATTTAAACTACCTTCAATCTTTCATGCAAAAACACATCTTGCACGGAAAACACCAATCACTTGTGCAAGCCTCTCATTTGCGAGATTTTGATGTTTGGATCCTAGAACACCAATTGCGCCCAACATACCAAGAAATCTTCAAACTTGCAAAAAAAATCATTTTACAAAACAAATTTCTTCATCTCCCAATTTTTAGGCCCTAAAAATAGGAAAACACTACAAAACCATGCCACATTAGAATGTTATTTTGTGCCGCCCCCAAATATTTTGTTCCTTTGTTATGCTCTCTCCTCACTGTATCTCATAAACATCCTTTAGCTTTCATCATGATTCTTCTTTTGTGATATGTATCCTCTGATCTAACAACATTTTCATCATCATGTTTTCAAGGGGAAGTACTGAAACTTCACTATCTTCCAGCAGCATCATTCATTCCAATCAAAACTTCATATTTCTGGCATCACCATTACTCCACCTTTCTTCGTGAGGATTTCATCACAAGTTCCCCAAATATATGATATATTTGAAATAAAAATCAACAAATCAACTTTTTATTTTATGTCCTTTACAATGTAAATTTATTTATCTTTGTTGACAACAAAATACAACACTCTGTAACAACAAACTCTTCTTACTTCCTTCTCTATCCATATTAGTACTAAACCCCCCCCCCTTTAGATTTTGTTGTAAACCTAGATTCAAAAATCACTGAACATAGTAACCACAAGAAATGGATAACTTATCAACAATTCTATTCCTATATGATCCAGCTCATTGTAGGAATCAAGAATTATTGATTTTGAAAACCATGCTGGCCAAAAGCAATGACTATGAAATTTCATTATCATATCTCTTCAACCAGCCTTCTTCATAATATTTTCTAAGAATCTACCTCAGCATTCATCATATCTTCAGCTTTCTGGGAATACAAAAAAAATTACTACAACCACTCCAACAAACAGTTTGAATAGTTCACACACATATATGATGGATTCACAGCATACCCACAACACCCCCTTTATGCATGCTTCTATAACGATAGATTTATTATACAATTATCCCCCTTGAAAACACTATACAAAGGTATGATGATAGTGGGAAAATACACATTCCACAACCTTGTTGAGAAGGAGGTTGGACACCCATGTTTAACCTCAATTTAGCTAATGGTTCCTTCGGTAATGGTTTTGTAAATATGTCAGAAACTTGTTCCGATGTAGGAACGTACACCAGCATCAATTCATTATTCTCCATCTATTCTTTAATGAAGTGTCACTTTATGTCAATGTGTTTTGAATGAGAATGTTGAACCAGATTCCTTGGAAGATTGATTGCACTCAGATTATCACAGCCCAAGATCAAGGGTATATTTACATCAACAAGCATATCTTCCAACTGATTCTTCATCCACATTTGTTGAGTAGCAGCTTGAGTAGAAGCAACATACTCAACATGATCTGTGCTAAGAGTTACTGAATTATTTTTCTTTTTATGCCAACTAACACAAATTTTCCCTAAAAATAAAACTTCACCATATGTAGATCTTATATCATTAACATTTCCTACCCAGTCAGCATCTGAATACCCGAATAGATCAATATTTAATGATCCATCATTCCTGATTAAAAAATTTGTTGTGCCTTAGATATATAAGAGAATTATTTATCCAGTAATCAAATGTGATTATTTAGTAGAACTCTAAAATCTTGCACATAACGTGACAATATAGATGATGTCAGGTCTTGAGGCAGTAAAATACAAAAGACTTCAAATCACCTTTTTGAACCCCTTTTTGATCAAATTCCTTGCCTTCTCCATCTTTATTCAACTTGGTACCCACTGAAATTGGTGTGGACACTGGTTTCAAATTTTCGATGCCAATCTTCTTCAGATGTTCCTTAGCATACTTTTCTGGAGACAGAAAGACGTGATTCTTCTTCTATGAAATTTGTAGCCCAAAAAAGTATGTCATTTCTCACTACATGGACATCTCAAATAACTTCTTCATCTCCTCAAAAAATCTTTGACACAATCTTTCATCATTTTATAGAAAATATTATGTCATCGATGTAAACAAAAACAATTAGTGAAATCTCTTGACACTCCTTGATGTAAATATTGTTGTCAACTCTATCTTTCTAAAAATTCATCTTCCAAAATCAAGTATCTAATTTAGAATACCATTCCCTCAGAGCCTATTTTATCCCATACAAATCATTCTTCAACCAGCACACATAACCTTCATCCTTTCCAATAAAAAATCCACTAGGTTGATCAATGTAAACATCCTCATCAAGTTCACCATTCATGAATGCAGATTTTACATCCATTTGAAAGATTTTGTAACCTCATTGTGCAGTAATACAAAGAAAGAATATGATTGATTCTAATCTTGCCCCCGGAGAAAAGGTTTCAACAAAATAAATGACTTCAATTTTTGAATACCCTTTGTGAAACAATATTTATTTGTTTCTTATTACTCTAGATTCTTCACTCAGCTTGTTCTAGAAAATACACTTTATACCAATAATGTTATTGTTGTCCGTCTTGGGTACAAGTTCCAAACTATCATTCTTCTTTATATGATCAAGCTCTTCATTCATAGCATGAATCCATTCTGGATGCTCAAATGCATCATTTACATCATTCGATTCAACATTCGAATAAATTGATGTATATGTTATAACATTCATTATTATTCTTGTTTGAACCCTCTGATGTTGATCTCTAATAATTTTTTGAGACTCCACTTGTTTCCTCGGCCTATGATGAGTTATTTGAACTTCACACTCATCACTCAAGATTTCTGAGTTGGATTATACTTCTTAAGTAGGATAAACATAGTCTATAGCATTATCATAATCATGATAAAAAAATTCTCTATCTTACTCAACTTCCACATCAATAAATGGATTCTTTTCTTTTTCAACATTTTCAACAACTTTTACATACGAAGAATATATAATTCTACATGTTTCCTTGTAGATACATCTATACCCATTTTCTTTTGGAGTATAGACAAGAAAAATTCCATCATATCCTCTTTTCTCAAACATTCCATGGTTTCCACCTCTCTTCTTTATAATGAATGGACTCCCAAAAACACTCAAGTGTTTTAAACAAGGAGTTTTTCCATAGAAAATTTCGTATGGAGTCATATCTGAGTTTGGCATTCATAAAAAACGATTCTGAATATACACAATAGAGCTCATGGTTTCCTCCAATAATAATTAGAAAGACTATGGTCATGTAATATAGTTCTCTCCATTTCCACCAAACTTCGATTTTTTATTTCAGCAAACCCATTTTGTTGAGGTATTTATGGTGAACTGAATTCATGCCGATTTTCTTGTTTATTAATCTAACATTCAAAATCATTATTCTTATATTCTCTACCATTATCAGTTCTCAACTTCTTCAATGAATACTCACATTCAATCTCTGCTTCCCTCCTGAAATTCTTAAACAATTTTAGACCATCTGACTTATGCCTCATGTACATAAGAAAAGTAATGAGAGTAAAGTCATCAATGATTGTAATGAAGTACTTATCTCCATTTGTATATTGCTTACTCATTGGTCCACAAATATCAGATTGTGTGACTTCCAATGGTCTTTTTGAGTGAATTTCATCTCTCTTATAAATTGAGTTTGTAATCTTCCCTTTCTCACAAATAGTGCAACACCAATTTATTCTTCTTGATAAATCAAAAATATCTCAGACACTATCTCTCATTAATAACTTGAACTTTTTTATCTGACACATATATCCTAGCCTTTAATGTCATAACTGATTTTCATCCACCACATGAATGTAACAATATTTTTCCACTTCACTAACTTGGAACAAATTCCCTCTTGTACGTTGGCCTCTTATAACTATATTTCTATCATTTGCACTATTTACAACAAATCCATCTTTTCTAAAGATAACTTTTTTTCCCTCATCACAGAGTTGTGACACACTAATAATGTTATGTTTTATCCCATCAACATATAGTGTTTCCTATATTTCATCTTTTCTTTTCCAATGATGGCTATCAAACACATTTGATCCTTTAATATTAATCATTTTCAAATTTCATTATTCCTTCTTTAAAGTCTTTGACATTATTCAGTATCTTTTAGTCTCCGTTCATATGAGAGGAACACCCACTATCAAGAATCCATGGGTTTTCTCCTTTTTTTATCTTTCAAAGTAGTTTTGACAATGAGAGCTTTCTGTTCTTCCTTTTCTTCCACTTTTGGTTGTGCTTTCTCCAATTTCCTAACAAATCAATGTGTTCTGGCCAAGAAACCATGCACACTTTCTTTTAAGACAAATCAGCCATGTCTCTTTTAGTTTTTAAGAACTCTATCTTCTGAGGATTATTAAGAAACATTTATTGCTATGGTAACACACTAAGGTATCCCTTATCAAGATGTCCATGTTGATCAAATCTTTCACAAATAGTTTCTAGTGGTTGGAACCTATTCTCAAATTTCACACCAACCATCTCAGATATCTGCTAAAATTTCTTTAGATATTTTATCTTTTGAAAGTACTGACTCCAACCTCAATCCTTGTCTTTTAAAACATGTGGAATAGTTTTAATATTGTTGGTAAAACCCACACATATTTTCTATGTGTCCAAATCCACCACAATACCTGTAATAGCCATAGAATGAATATTTTCTTGAGAAAATTCTATAAAAACTGGAGTTGTTATATTCTTATCATCAATATTCTTACCAAAATTCTATTGGACATCGACATTCATATTTTCAATTATAAATTTCATATTTAGCTCATATTTTTGTTCCTTCTTACTAGAACCAGAAGTTGTAGACATCATTCTAGACTCAATATTTTTAGAAGCTTCTGATTTTTTCGTATTACTAACTTTGACCACATACATACCCTTTCTAATACTTATCATATCTGTACCTATTCCATCTTTATTTTCAACCTTTGATGGAAACTTTTGTTGATCCTTATTTGGATCATTCATAGAAGAACGTTCATGAACATCTATAATAGAATATTATAACATTGTGTTCATTTCCTCATCTTTGGAATGTTTATGTTGGAAAAGTTCCAACTCATCTTCTTTTGACTTTAGCTTTACTTTTAGATGATCATTACGATTATTTTCTCACTCCAGATAATTTTTCAGATAATAAATATCATATTCATATTTTTCTTTCTTGTAATGAAATCATGTTTGGTCATTTCATAAAGATTTTTCATTTGTCAATTTTCAGTTTCCCTTCTCAAGCCTTTTGATCTTTCTGAATCATTCCATCAATAATTAATTTAGATACTATTTATGTTGAGTTTCTTCTTCTTCTTCAGTACTACTTCTCTCTTAATCATCATTATTCACTATTGAAAAAAGGTACTCATTCTAGCTTTCTCAATAACAGATTTTTCAGATTCAGGTTCGTTATAATCATCCTCTTCTTCCTATGACAAAAAGCAACTTCTTTTTTATTAAAGAACTTTTTATCCTTTCCTTTTCTAGAAAATTTATCTTTTCCACCCTATTTCTTCCATTAATTTCTTGATCTTCTTTCTTCTTAATAACTATCATCATATTTACCCTTTTAGGGAAATTAGCTGCAAATGGCCAATAAATCCACATTCAAAACATTTCAAAGGGAGTTCCCCTTTGTATTTACTAGCGCTTCTTTTATTATTTTTAGAAAACAAGAAGAAAATTTCATCAAAATTTTGACATACCTCATTTTCGAAATCATATTCACCATATTCTTTTTCAAAATGAATTTTCTTTGACATTTCATTATTTGCATCCTTGAAATACATTTCTCTATCAGCTTTAAGTTTTCTCTTCATCATATTCACTCTTATTATTTCATAAGTTATAAGAGTGCTATACAAATCATATAGAGATAATTTTTTAGGGTCTCTATCTTATAGTGATGAAAGTTTAGCATCAAATTCTTCAAGCTGAATTCTCACGATCTTTTCAACAACTATAAAATCTTCCAACATTTCACTAAGACATCTGATTATACTAACAATATCATTTATATTGGTAAAAAAGGCCCTAACAGATTCAGATTCTACCATTTTCATGTCTTCATACTTCAGCTTCTATATTTGTTGATTTCCCTTCTTTACATTTTTATTTCCATCATAGATGATCTTCAGTTTATCCCAGATTCCTTTGGTTGTAGAAACACCTTTCACTCTCATAAATTCAATCTAAAAAAGAGATGAGAGTAACACATTTTTAGACCTTCCATGTTTACAAAGATTCTTCTTATCTATGGGAGTAAGAGGAACCATGTCCTCAATTACAGTAAATCCATCTGTTGTAGTTTTGAGAACTTCATATCCAAGAGACACAAGATAATGCATTATTATATCATTACAGATATGATAATTCTTCCCGTAAAATATTGGAATCACATTACTGTTCACTAAATTCATATTCACCATCAAAACCTATCTTCAAAACATTAGCAAAGAACAAATAAAGGAAACTTCCCTCTAATACCAATTGATGTTCCTAGTTAGGAACCATGTATCACTGATAGGGTGAGGGGGTGAATCAGTGATATATATTTTTTACGTTTCATTCTTTTTGAAACAACCACCACCTCCTATTAAAGTGTTTCTTCCCTGCAGAACACTCACATCCTCATGAACATAATATTTAAAAGGTTCACTACACAACAAGAGTAGCCACATCCATGGTATGGTACAGAAATAATCCAGTACCAATCAATTCACTAGAAAAAAATCATTTGATGTGGAATACAATGACTAGGATATACCCTTACACTCGTGTAGCACTTGGAAAACAATCTGCAAGAGAGTTTGTACCCTCTTAGCACAAATAGGTAATTACAGTATTTCAATGCTTCTTTATAATTGAGCAGAAGTATTGTTTGAAGTACAAATCTTCACATTCTTACCCAGAAGCCAGTAAGAACTATCTTATGCACAACTGAATACGTATGAAGACCCCAAATCTTTATCGCACCATTTTAGGTTCCTTGCATTCAACTTTTATTCCACACGTGCAAGATTCAGCTTTTGTCACGATACACCTCTTGCGCGCAAATTCAATCTTGCGCGCAACTATCTTCTTGCACACAACTATTACTTCTTGCACACAACTCTATTTATTTCTCCCACCCTCCATTTCTTATTATATTTCTGTACCTCAGAGATCTGGATTCCTCTAAGTGTAGAGCATATATTGTGTTAAAGGTTCACCTCTTATTTATAGACCTCATTGACCCCTGTTCGCAAAACCCTGATGTGTCGTGCAAGATCCAAATGCATCACACAAAAGCATATATGACTTCGCCTTGGGTGCGTAAGTCTCCTTCACACCATCCTCATATTTCTCGCACATCTTTGAATCTTTCAAACACTTCATGCCTTTACCATTATTTTATGTTTGGACCTCAAAACATGCCTCGCGCGCAAAACCCCATTTAATGTCACCTTTGGTGCGTATGTCAATTTTGTGCCACCCTATTTTTTCGTGCACTTATTGAATCTTCCGCGCGCTTCCTTGCTTTTCCATTTTTCAAAGATTGGACCTCGAATCATGCCTTGAATGTAATATTCCAAACTACGTTCAATCATGAATGCAAAAACCAATCTTGTGCCCAAAACCCCAATCTTTTGCGCAAGCCTCTCCTTTTCCAGATTTTGATGTTCGGATCATGGAACACCACTTGCATGCAACATATTGATCCATCTTCAAACTTTTTTGAAACATCCTTTTCCAAAACACATTTCTTCATCTACTAATTTTCAGGCCCTAAAAATAGGCAAGCACTAGAAAAAGATGCCACAATAGAACGTTCTTTTATGTCTCCCCATATCATCCATTCCTTTCATGTTCTCTGTTCACTATATCTCATAACCATTCTTCAGCTTTCTTCATGAAATTCACTTTTGTGAGATGTATCCTTTGATCGAACAACTTTAGCATCGTCAGATTATCAATGGGAAGTACTGAAACATAAGTGTCTTCCGGCAACATCATTCTTTCCAATAAAAACTTCATACGACTGGCACCACCTTTACTCACCCTTTCTTCATGAATCTTGCATCACAAGTTCTCCAAAATCATGATATTTGTGAAATAAAAATCAGTAAAGAAATCGTGAAATTTTATGTCCATTATAAAGTAAATTTATTTATCTTCGTTGACAACAAAAGACAATACTCTATAATAGAAAACACTTCTTACTTCCTTCTCCATCCAACTTGTTCCCAACAATAATTGATATGAAATTAACGATTCTTCATTAATAAAATTTTATTTGACTAACAAGCTACCAATATGTGTTTTATTTTGCTGATAACATTGTTTTAAAATTATAAACAACTGATGAAATAAAAAAATGATGAATTCTTAGTGTCCTATATGGCCCAAATAAATGATTAAAATAATCTACTTCCAAAATAAATAATTTTTTTGAATTAAATATTAATAGGGTATTATTAATTCCAAAATATGAAAAATCTAATTAATAAGTAGTGATTGAATCTTTGGAAATACACATAGAAGTTTTCCATAATGATAACATATAAGTATCTGGTTACCTACCTCTTGTCTCTAACAATATACTAGGAATGATGAATTCACAATAACATTAATAAGCTAAAAATAAAGAAGGAGATGTTTTAATTTTGGATTCAATTAATTTTAATTTTCTTGAAACAGAAATGAATATTAAATTTTTTTATGTATAATTAGTTGTCTCAACTAAATATTTCAATTAACTTTTGTGAAAATAATAATTTATAATTTTTTTTAAAAAAATGATATCCTTATCCTCATTAAAAAATAATTCACTACAATTTTAAAAGAAGAAGTAGGTGATACATGTTTTATATTCCCTAATATTTTTAGTATATGAACTATGTTCTTTCATATTTTTTTTTGGTATATTTTAAAAGAAATAAAAAAATAATTAATATATTGGTTCATACAAAAAACAATATACAGCCTATGATTGGGGATTGACACTACTTGTTTTTTTATCGTGGACAATCAAATCAAATATACCTTTTTGTTATTAAAACCAAAATTCATTCCAATTAATTTTATATTTTTAATTTATATTATTTACAATTTAGTCATATTTTTTATAATGACTAGTATTTTTTATATTCATTACACTTATGTTTAATTGTTATTATTCTTACGTATTATGATTTTAATCTTACACATCAGTTTTTGTAGAATTTTGGAAAACTACTTGATCATATAATATTACAAAATTAGTATGTCAATTACTATTATGTAAGAAGTGAAAACTGAAAATTTAGATAAGTAAATACTCTTCTGAATCATCATTCATAATTTTAACATTTCCAGTAATTTTCTAGATGTTGGAAAAAGAGACTCAAGTGTATATATGTAAATGTATTTACAATTGGTGCTTTATAATTATCAATCATTTAATATAGAGTGAATTAGGATAACTATAGTTGGAAATAAATCCTTCCAGGATAAAACCCAAGTAGTAATCCATTATAAATCTATCCGGATCTATACACTAACTTATATAAATTTGAAATTTGATTGATTGATATTGAAAGAAAACCACAACACTTGTAGAAATCCATTTTATGATAATATTTTTATTAAAAATTGAATTGAAAACAAGTGTTTAAAGTAAAAGGAATATAGAATAGAACAGAAGATGTGTCATTATCACTACATAAAATTTATTTTATCAGAATTGAGATTGTATTACAGTGGGAAGATAGGATTTTAGGGTTCATCATGAATAGTTACCACTTATACCGAATAGATGAATTCATAGATGTGGTACAATATTTAGTTAACTAATGGTGGTGGAAGGATGATGAGAATATAATTTAAAATACAAATGAGACATTATAATATATTAAATGAATAACAAAGATATATTTACTACATGTAGAAATTAAAATTTAACAATTTTTTAATATTGATGTTATAGACTAAAATTGATGCATTATTTCTAGAAGATGATAATTACAGGAAGCATTAGTTATATTTTAATTCAATTATCTGGGATATTTTAAGGGGTGGTTATTAAGTATATTTACACATTTATAATATTTTTAATGATATAGTGATATTTTGAATGAGTTTTTAATGATTATTTTTAAGAAGGATTTTAATGATTATTTTAATGATGGTTATTATAGAGAAGTGAATAGTTATTATCCATAGTCAATGGCTAAAATTTTAAAAATCTTAAAATGAAGAGAACCAATATTATTTATATTCCTTATATTATTTATTATTTATAATGATTATATTACAATATAGATAATTCAAGAATTACCCACACTAATACGTTAATGATCATGGAGATTAATTTAATATAAATAATCATTATATGATCATCTATAAATTATCCAAGAAATTAGGCATTATAATCTCCGAATAAAATACATCCAAATCCATTGGATGTTATAAAAGAGACACATGGTAAAGAGAACTTGGTACATATTAATATAGTGTTGAATAATGAAAAAAACACTTGTTTTATACATAATTTTAGGCTCATCCAAGTTTCATTTTTTAACTACACTAAATGGATGACATTAATTATTCTACACTCGATACATTATCTTAAACATTCATTGGTTAGACTCTTTACATTTTATTATACTAATTTTTTTACTGTAAATTTTTATAATGTTTAGTATCTCCATTCACACATGTATATACCTCCTAAAAATATTTCATTATTATTCAAAAATAAATAAAAAGGAGGATCACTAGGCGTGCCTTAGGTCTGGTAAATGAAATGGGGTATTAGTTGTCTATTGGTCTATGAAACTGATGGTATTTTCTTTCTATGCATACAAATTAATGATTAGGGACTATTCCTATATGTTTTTAATAAGTGATTTTTTGGGTATATTTCACTAAAGAGTATATTTTAATATTATAAAGGGTAGTGGATCTCCTTCAAAAGTCAAATCCATTTATAGTGCCTTCTATATCTCCAATGGAGAAACATGTGTAAAGAGTAGATGTAGGAACCTTTTGATCCAAAAAATAAAAAATAACTCGCGTTCTATTGTTTTTTCTATTCTATTTACAGTCATCGCACCACGCTATAATTTTTTAAATGTTTAAATGTATTATTCCATTTATCCACTAAAGTTTGAATTATATTTTAAAGTAATCTGTTTTTTTATGTTATTCAATTCACCCTATATTGAAGGTTTTATATCACTATATATATGCCCTAACATTAGTATCAAATCTAACCTTTTACATCATCGATGATTTAAATTCATCGTTAAATTTAATTTTAAGCAACATTTTTTATCACCTTATTTGTTATTGGATATAAAAATTCATGAGAGATATATTATTTTTTTGTTTTGAAAAAATAAACTTGATATATATCCTTTTAAATTCTATATAGTATACAAAACTTTTTTTCTAAAAATGTAGAAATCTAAGAAACATGAGTCCAACATATCGTAAAAATATTGTAATGTTGATATATAATCGAAGAAAACCCATATTTTTTTACTTTTTTTATTCATCATTTATGTTTGGAAAAACTATAGTTATATTTGTTTCATGTATAATTTAATTAAGGTAAAACCATATTCTTAAATAAATTTTACTTAATCTTATTATCCTTTACATCATTCTTGATGCCATAGTCCCTAAGATAAACAATTAGAAATGATGGTTAATAAATTATAGAATATTTTTGTCCTTTTATTGTAATTTTTTTGGGAAACTAAATGAGGATAAAATAAATATATTGAAGGAAAAAATGGAATTTCATTTTTAAATTATATATCTTAGAGAAGATATGAAAATGTTAAATATGGTTAAGTATAGGAAAAATGAATCTTTTACATGAAGGAAATTAGAAATAAAGGTATTAAATACAATTAAGGATGTTGTGGTTGAACTCTACAAATAGAGTTAAATTTTAAAAATCACAAATTCATTTACCTAAAACATACTCTATTATGATCTTGAAGTAATTTATAAAATGAATATATGGAACAAAATCTAACATGGACAAAATTATTGATGAAAAGAACATTATGAAAAAACTATGTCCAGTAATAATTTTTGAAAATTTAATTAGGTCATCCTATTAAATTAAATATAAGTTTTGTTAAAAGTAAGATAATTCTTTTTTAATCCTATTTTACATTCTTTAATGTGTATTGTTTTGTCATTATGAAAATAGTTTTCCTAGAAATTTTAAATAGCCACATGGTCATAATACTATACTTAATGATAAATCTCTCATGATATTAAATGTTCAAAAGGTTAACTCATCTTGGGGTTTCAAATTGACCAAGATGATTCTAGTGGAACAAACCCCATATTTTTTTCCAATGTGATTTATTTTTTATATATATAATATCACGAACCGTCCCCCATGGCCCGTATCGTGACTACCACAAGCCCACATTCCACAGGTTAGGGGATGGCGACTAGCACCAAAGATGTACCTCCCTAAACTAGGAAGGAATTGCCTTTATAACTGAAAACAAACACAACCGAGTACACAACTGGAATCAAAACACTAAGTAAAATTTTATACAAAAGAAGTGATGGAAAGTAAAAGGGGTCGTAAATACAAGCCCAACAAGAAAGTACAAGTACAATTGAATATCAAGTACAACTGAAGAAAAGTAAAGCAGCTAATGGGTCATTATCTGGAGTTCCTACCTAAAGGGTAGGTACAGATGGCCTCTTCAGCACTCCACGTTCGTCTGTCTGCTCCGTGTATCATCACACTGAGTGGTCCTCCTCCGGGTACCGTCCAGTCCTCATACTCTCTGCCACAGTCAACGTTGTCTGTCATCTGAAACCAACACAACCAGTTGCGGGCATTTCCCGTGTAGGGGTGAGTATAACGGTACTTATTAGAGACCCTGAGAACCTCAAGGTCTCACAAAATACAACATGGATAAACCAAAATGTATGAAATAAGCAGATAACCATTACTTAGGTATATGACCATACACATACCAAAGTTATCTAGAAACCCATCTCAATCATGGGGAAAACACAAAAGTCATTGACTCAGCTCAAACCAGGATTTTCATTTTTGAAACCACGGATTCTGGAGAACTCCTACTTTGTTGAGTATAGTGGGCATGTCGCGACACCAAGGCACTTCTCACTAACATTGTACTATTGAGCTACTTCTCTTGTCAAGTACCGCGTTTCTTCTACCAACTACCAAGCGTTTTTCCACTTTGGGTCTACCACTAATTACCAGGTACTCCCCCTAATAGCCTGTAGAGGTACTCCTCCTATCGAGTACCGCGGGTCTGTCACCAACTAACAGGCCCTCCTCCATTATGGGTCTACCGCCAACATCCATGCACTCCCCACTGGGCTAGTCGAATCACTCCAAGTAGAATCAGTCAAGCAGTCATCAGGTCTGCCAGCTACTAGGTCTCTGCACTATCTTTTCTTTTCAATGGAAGGATCCACTCCACGAGCTACTGGGAAATACTCCAACTATCTCTAAATGAAAAAAAGTATCTCAAAGGTCCGCCACTTCATAGGGGTCTCGACGCAATAGACGGTGCGTCAATCGGATGCCCGGTCTGTTAGTTATTAGCCTTTTAGTCCCTGAGGCTGGGTTGGATTCGTGTATGATCCGACCTGACCATAACTCAAATTTGCCCCAAACTCTAGTGGGGTATTCCTAAAGGTATAGCTTCGCTACAACAATATCGGCACCACTGACGGTTCGTCAAACGGACATCTGGTGCCAAAGATAAGGCCAAAGAAAGTAAAGGGACAGTAATGGGCCTCGGCCCAGTCTGACCCGGTCTGACCGACTCGGCCCAACCCAGACTGGGCCTACCCAGTCTTGGTTGACCTGGTCAGACCCGTTGGGTCTGACCTCGCCCGTTGGGCATTAGCCTGTTATGTTCAGCCATGTCTGATGGGACCGGCCCAGCGGACTACGAGGGCGATTCGGCCTGGAGGTCGCCACGTAGGTGACTCGGCCTGAAGGCTGGGGCCAGTTCGGCCCAGAGTGTTGCGAGGGCGAGGCCCAACGTGGCTCAGCCCAGAGGGCATGGCTAGGACGGTTCAGCAATGGAACCACGAGGGGGGCGAGGACATCGGCTCAGCCGGGTCGACGTGAGGGTGCTGGGATGCCACGGGGGTGCCGGTTAGGGTGCGGGGGTGCCGGACAGGGCACGGGGGTTCCGGGCAGGGTGCGGGGGTGTAGGGCAGGGTGCTGGTCAGGCCGCGGCAGGATCTGGACAGGCCACGGAAGAGGCCAGGCAAGCCATGGTAGGGCACCGGGGATGCCGGGAAGGGTGTCGCAGGGCGAAAGGGGCGTCGTGCCGGGAATTATTGGGCACCGAGGGGGGGGGGCTAGGACATAGCAGGGCGCCAGGGGAGCCAGGCAGGGCGCAATAGGAAGCCAGGGAGCGTGCGGGGTAACACGATGGGGCGTTGGGAAGGGTGCCGGCGGGGCCAGGCAGGTCACGGGGTAGGCCGCGAGTTCGGCCAGGGAGTGCGCCGGGAAGGGTGTGGGAGGCCACGGGTAGGCGGTTTGGGTGTCGCTCGTCCAGCGGTGTGCGGCCGAGAGCACCGGTGCGCCGCGGGGGCGGAGCGATTCGAAAAGGCCAAGGGTAGCTCAACCTTCGTCATTACCACCTTCGTCGTCATCTCTTCATCACCATGCCGAAGTAACATCACAAAAGGATGGATGTAGGGAGTCCGGCCATGATTGTTGGCCCATACCCTTTGCGTTTATGGGTGATAACAATTGTTCAACAAAGAGGAAGGAAGTTAAACATCAATCATTTATAATACTTCACATCGATTGTTTTCAATGAAGAGTAGAAAAGAAAAGGAAAGTACCAACTTGCAATAACCCCCTACCTTGCTTGATGTTTGTCGATGTTGGCACGAGGAGACGGTCTTCGATCCATTGATGACATTGCGGATGGAAGGCGTCTCATGATAGTTGTGGAAGACTCTCCGCATCGGTAGGATTCAATGAAGGGAGTCGAAAAAGAATATTTTTCGGCGTTCTTTGCGTTCTTTGTTCTTCATTCGGAGGAGTGTTATTTGTTGGAAGAACATTTCTCCCAAGTATTCCTCTTCTCATGTTACACCAAAATTCCAAGTGAAAACAATATTACATTGAGTCGTCTAATATTATGTTGGCACAATAATTCAGAAAGGAGAAAAAAATTACGTAGGCTCCCCTAATTAATCTGCTAGAGGTTGGAACATTAATTAGAGGGGATGGATCTATTTAATTAAATGGTTTGGCTCTATTTAATTAAATGGGATGTTGGAGAGTCTCCAAGGGTGGTGGAACCATTATGTGGGGAGTTCAAGGGTTCTCCCCACTTAATGAAGAGTTTAAAGTGGTTAAAAGTCTGGTGGTCCCCACCTCATTTATCCTCCCATGAGAGGTTGATTTCAGGTGGGCCCCACCACCATAACCTCTCATGAGAGGTTAAGGTGTGGTGGACCCCACCTCAAACCTCATCTTGGATGTTTTAACCGCCACACACCCAAAGGAGGAACAAATAAAATAAAGTTGTTTCACACTTTATTTTATTATTTTTTATAAAAAGCTAAAAACTAAATTTTATTCTGGACCAACTGCTGTTGAGGTGGAAGTCTTATTAAGTGAATACCAGCATTTCGAGTTCAACAGTGCCCTCAGATTTCAATTCTAAGGACCGGTTCAAAATTTATAAAAACCCACTCGTACGTTTACTGAACGCACCTGAACAAAACATCAGAAATTGATTCCGGGCACACCAGGCCTCAGAATCAAGCGCCGTAAAAATTCACGGACTCTTAAAATTATCATGTATTTAAGAAAAAAAAATTCCATAGAATTTCCAGGTCTTTATATTCTCCCCACCTCAGGGATTTATGTCCCCATAAGATACATGTCACGACCCGTCCTCGGGGCCCGTGCGTGACTACCCCAAGCCCGCCTTCCATAGGCCAGGGGCCAGCGACTAGCACCAAGGCGTAAATCCCGAAAAAAGGGAAGGCATTGCCTTTGAAAAGTAAACAAGCACCACAGAGTAAGCAAGCAGAAAAGTAAACACTATGTAAAAACTATAACAAGCTGTGCTGAAAGTAAAAAGGGGCCGGAAATACAAGCCCAACTGTAAAGTACAACTGAAAGGGGAAAACAGCAACTGAAAAGAAAAGGCGCAGCGTCGAGCCGTCGTCTGGAAGTCCCACCTGAAGGGTGAGCACAGATAGCCTCCACAGCTCTTCGGTCCAGCCGTCCGCTCCGAGTACGTCCCGCCCAGTGGTCCACCTCCAGGTACCGTCCTGCTTCGCAAGCCTCCAACACGACCAGCGCTGACCATCGTCTGCAACCAACACAACGAAGTGTGGACATAGCCCATGGAGGGGTGAGTATAAGCTACTCAGTATGGACCCTGAGACCCCCGAAGGTCTCCCGAAATCCACAAAGGATAAACCAAAAAGGAAAGATACAATCACGAAGTAAAAACCAACACTGCCTAGGTATATGCCCATACATATACCTAAGTCATCAATTCCAGTTCAGCTCCAACATCCGAGCCCAAGCACAACCCAGTCCACATAGGAAAGCAAAACGTATACCCACACAGGATAGCATAATGCAATCCACAAAAGAGAGAAAACGTAATCCACATAGGATAGCTCAACACAATCCACAATGGCGAGTAAACAGTAAATCCACACAGGATAGTTCAACACAATCCACAAAGGAGAGTAACACAAGATTCAGCTCACACGGGTATACTTCTTCGGATGATGATAAAGATGATCACTGATCCATCTAAGTCATCGTACCCACAAAGGATCGATAGGTTCTAACCCCCACAATGACCCACACAGGATCGGACCCTCACAGGATCAATAGGTAACTAACCCCCGCAATGACCTACACAGGATCGGGCCCACACAGGACCTGTAGGCGCTGGCTCACACAGAACCGCTGAGCGCTGACCCACACAGGATCAGATCCACACAGGATCTGTAGCACTGATCCATGTAGGATCGCTGAGTGCATTAGTTGTCGCAGTCAACTCAGGATCTCTGCACAGTCGTCTTCGCAGTCCACTGAGGATCTCTGCACAGTCGTCGTCGCAGTCACAGTAGCAGTCGCAGCCGGCACTAGGGTTCCCGCACACAGCAAGCTCATTTGGGAGGGTCTGCTCCACGAGCCGAGAGGATGAGACATAAACTGACACAAAGTCTGAGGTTGACGTATCTAAAAATTCTGTATCATCAACAGGAACTCAACGTCGCAGACGGCGCGTCAATCAGACGCCCAGTCTGAGAGTTATTGGCATTTTCGTCCCAGGGGTCCGGTTGGTTTTTAAGGAAAAACCAACCCGAACGTACTCCACCTGCGTCCAAACCTCGTGCGGAGTGAGCCAAAAGATCCGTCTCACTTAGAGGAATCCACAAAATTCGACGGCACGTCAATCGGACGTCCGATGCTTAAGATATGAGCGTTTCCGCTCTGAAGGACCGGTTGGTTTGCTGTACGAACCAACCCGGCCGAACCCAAAGTATTCCGAAACCTTGAGTGTGATATACCGAAACCACCATCTCGATCCAAGGATCGCATCGCCGCTGACGGCGCATCGTTCGGAGGCCCGTAGTTCAAGTTACGGGCAAAAGTCCGAAAATGGCCCGAAGACGGGGGGGTCTGGGCCCGGACCGACCCAGCCCGACCCCCCTTGGGTCGGCCCGGTTCGTTGCGGCCCTGTCTGGCCAGGGCGTGGCCTGGCCGGTCGGGCAGGCCCGGCTCGGCTCGGCCGCGCGGCCGAGCGAGGCAGCCGTGGGGTGGCGCTGCCCCCGCGGGAAGAAGGAGCCGCGAACCTCGAGGGGCCGCGCTGGACTTCAGCGGACGCAGCTTTGGCCGCGTCCCGTGTGTGTGAGCCGGACCCGCGCGGCCACGGGTCCGCTGGCCGCCGCCGCCGCACCGGCGACCCGCACCGCCGGTAGCTTTCGCGGGCCGCCAGAGTTGCTCTGGTGGTCCGTTTTCCTTCCAGTCGGCGCCGCTGTTCCTCCCGGCTTCCGTTCTTCACTGCGGGATCATTAAATCGCCTCTGTGGAACGTTTTGTCATCGCCCGCCAAATCCACACGACAAGGAAGAACTGCGGAGGGTTGTCGGGCCATGTTTGTTTGGCCCGCACCCTCTGCGTTAGGTGATAACAATCAGGAGAAATAAACAACATATCAAACAACAATTTTAATAAATTAAAATTGTTCTTATGAAACTGGGTTCTTTATTTTAAAAGAAACGATTATGGGAATATAAAACACTCAAATAAAATCCATACCTCGTCAAGTCATCGCACGCGCATTCTTCGCGGACTTGATCGTCGTGGAAGGAGGGGACCGTCGCGTTGTCGCGGTATCTGGCGTTGCGTCGACGAACTCCGAGGACCAAGAAAAAACAGATTTAATTATAAATAATTAAATCTGTGTGTTGTTATAAACCACAAAGGAGTTTTAAAAGAAACCCGAAATCTCTTACCTAAAACAGATGATCGAATATTTTTTTGCGGATGAAGGAACATCGCAGAAGAACGTCGTGGAAGAGGAAACGTCAGCGTCGCGGAACACGGCATCACGTCGTCGATTTCCGCGGTTTCAGCGTTCTTCGTCAGAGGCCGGCGTTCTTCGCGTTCTTCGCATTCTTCGCGTTCTTCGCGAAGAAGGGTGAAGGCACAAGATTTATGTCAAAAGCCTCTCAACGTGTAATACTCAAGATGTCGGCGTTGGTATTATTTTATTATTACGCCAACGGATTTCAAACAGGTCAAGAAACAAATAAATTAATTCATAGAATTAATTCAATTAAGAAAACCGCCCAATTAATTGGTGCGTTAAGAAATTAAGAAAAGGCGTCAGTTGACTTTCATAATGACGGGTTTTCGCGGGTGTGTTACTTAGTGGAAAAGAAACGGTGGGGCTCGTGCGGGCCCCACCGCACAAATATAATACCAAGTGGGTAGGATATTTTGGATTGCACCCTATCCGTTTAACCTCAGTTTATGTTGCTTTAAGTGAAATAAAAATAAAATTGTCGCACAACGTTATTTTATTTCATAACTTAATACACAAAAAATAAAAACCACAACCGAGAAAACGTAACTCCGGAAGAGGCGTTTCTAAGAAAAAACCGGCGCTGTGATTCCATAGGTGCCCTTAGAATTCGATTCCAAGAATCGGTTCAAAAGTTAGAAAAACCCGCTCGTCCGTTCACTGAACGTACCTGAGCCAAACTTCGAAAAATGATTCAAGGTACACCGGGCCTCAGAATCAGGTGCCGTTAGAGGCTGCGTTCTTGTAAAATTCCAAAGAAAATTAAGAAAAAAAAATTTCCTTGAAATTTATGGGTCTTTACATTACTCCCACCTCAGGGATTTACATTCCCATAAAGATACATCACAAACTAGGGAAACAAATGTGGGTACTGAGCACGCATCTGAGCCTCCCGCTCCCAAGTGCTCTCCTGGAGGTTCCCGTGCTGCCATCTGATGCGCACTAGAGGAATCGATCGTCCACGTAGGACCCGCTTCTGTCGATCCTCGATCTCCACTGGGACCTCTGCAAAAGTCGCCCCATCATCAACGTCCAGCTCCCCATAGTCAATGACATGCGTCGGGTCATGCATGTATCTCCTCAGTTGAGATACGTGGAAGAAGTCGTGCACCCGGTGCAACTGTGGTGGTAGAGCCAGGCGATAAACCACCTCGCCAATCCTGCTGAGGACCTGGAAAGGTCCGATGAAGCATGGAGACAACTTTCCACCTCGGCCAAATCTCCGTAAACCACGTCGAGGTGAGACCCGCAAGAAGACGTGGTCGCCATCCCCGAACTCTAGTGGCCTCCGCCTCCTGTCAGCATAAGACATCTACCGGCTCTGAGCTGTCCTCATCTGCTCCTGGATGACCTGGACCTTCTCTGTCATGGCCCAGACCATCTCTGGTCCCACAAGTGCTGACTCCCCAGGGTCTGTCCAGCACAAAGGAGATCTGCAAGGTCTGCTGTACAACGCCTCGTATGGTGCCATCCCGATGGTGGAGTGGTAGCTGTTGTTGTACGCGAACTCCACCAAGGGTAGATGATCCTCCCAGCTGTGACCAAAGTCGAGCACACATGCACAGAGCATGTCCTTGAGAGTCTGAATGGTCCTCTCCGTCTGCCCATCCGTCTGAGGGTGAAAGGCGGTGCTCAGACGTAGCCGCATCCCGAACGCCTCCTGCAACCACTTCCAAAGCCGGGAAGTAAAGCGAGCGTCCTGATCGGAGACGATAGACGATGGCACACCGTGAAGCCGTACAATCTCGTGAACGTAGAGACGCCCCAAGCTCTCCACTGAGCCCTGCTCTCTAATGGGTAATAAGTGTGCCGACTTGGTGAGTAAGTCAACAATCACCCAAATGGAGTCATGACCTCTGAAAGTGCGTGGAAGTCCAGTAACGAAGTCCATAGATATCCCATCCCACTTCCACTCAGGGACCTCCAAGGGATGTACAAAGCCTGCTGGTACCTGATGCTCTGCATTCACCTACTGGCAGGTGAGGCATCGAGAAACGAACTCTGCCACAACCTTCTTCATGCCCGGCCACCAGTGCTGTCGTCTGAGATCCTGGTATATCTTCGCCACTCCAGGATGTACCGCCAAAGGAGAAGTGTGAAACTCTCTCAGAACCTCCTCTCATAAAGCGACTCGTACCAAGGTACGTCCTCTGAAAAGGACCTCATGCTCTGCTCCAAGGGATAAACCATCAGGTGCCTGTCCGGAGGATATCTGTGCACGCCGTGTCTCACAGTCAGTGTCCCCACGCTGTGCCTCTCTGACCCACTGTAGAAGTGGAGGAGAGACTGTGAGAGACTGAAGGAAGGCTGATTCGTCCCTATCCACGAAGGATATCTGCAAGGTGGCTAGCTACTCTGTCGCCTCCTCAAGTAGCTGAATGCCCGTCCTCCTGCTGAGGGTATCAGCTACTACGTTCCCCTTCCCAGGATTATAGACTATCTCAAAGTCATAGTCTTGGAGGAACTCGAGCCATCGCCGCTGTCTCAGGTTCAGGTCCTTCTGAGAGAAGATGTACCTGAGACTCTGGTGGTCAGAAAAGACTGTAAAGCGCTCGCCCATCAGGAAGTGTCGCCATGTCTACAGAGAGAAGACCACTACTGCTAACTCCAGGTCATGGGTAGCCTAGTTCTGCTCATGCGGCCTCAACTGACGTGATCCATAGGCAATCACGGCCTGCTCCTGCATCACGAAACATCCGAGTCCGGTCCCTTATGCATCGCAGTAGACTACGTATCCAACTCCCTCCTCAGGAAACCACAAGATAGGTGCGCTGGTCAATCTCTGTCTCAGCTCCTGGAAGCTCTGCTGACATCTGTCTGACCACACAAAGGGTTTCCCCTTCTTCGTCAAAGCTGGGAGTGGTTCCGCAACTCTGGCGAAGTCTGGCACAAATCTCCGATAGTATCCAGCTAGTCCCAAGATACTCCGCACCACCGTCACGCTCCTGGGTGGCTCCCAAGATTGCACTGCCTCGATCTTCACGGGATCCACTGCAACTCCCACCTCAGAAATGACGTGCCCCAAGAAGTGGACCTCACGTGACAAGAACTGGCACTTCGAGAGCTTTCCATAAAGCTGGTGCTCTCGGAGTGTGTCTAGTAAAACCCGCAAGTGGTAGGCGTGCTCCTCCTCCGTGGTCGAGTACACCAAAATGTCGTCGATGAAGACCACGACAAATCGATCGAGTTATGGCTGGAAGATCCTATTCATGAGGCTCATGAACACTGCTGAAGCATTGGTTATGCCAAATGGAATAACCAAGAACTCATATTGGCCATACCGACACCTGAAGGCCGTCTTCTTCACGTCCTCGTCTCGAACTCTGAGCTGATGATAGCCTGACCTGAGGTCTATCTTCGAGAACCACCGTGCTTCCTTGAGCTGATCGAAGAGGTAATCAATCCTCAGTAGCGGATACTTGTTCCTCACTGTCACCTGGTTTAGGCGACGATAGTCAAAACATAGTCGCAAGCTCCCGTCCGCCTTCATGGTGAACAAATCGGGGAAGCCTAGGGTGAAACACTGGGTCAGATGAACCCCTTGCCCTGAAAATCCTCCAACTGTACCCGTAGCTCTCGAAGCTCAGCGGGGGCCATCCGATATGCTGGAGTGGATATCAGGGCTATTGCGGGGTACAAATCGCTGTAAAAGTCTACCTATCTGCGAGGAGGTAGTCCTGGAACGTCGTCGGGGAAGACGTCCGCATACTGATCCACCACTGTAGAAAAACTAGGACTCCGCACGTCCACTGCTCCTAGGATGAGGCTAGCCAACTGATGAGTGATGGGTTGTCCCCTCCTCCGCGAGAGTCCATCTTGTGCTGCAAAGGCTACCTTCTCGCTGGTGAAGGTGAACCTGCTCCCGTCGGTGCGTACACATCGCACCTTGCGCCTAATATAGTCAATCTGAGCAAGGACTGTGGATAACCAATCCATGCCCAAGATGACGTCGTAAGGCCTCGATGCCTCTACCAGAAGATCCCAGCTGAAGCTCTTGCCTCCTAGAGTAAGCTCACACTGCCAGCACGAGTGTGTAATCGTTGATTCTACTCCCTTAGGGGTCTTTAGCCGTAAGGATCGAGCCAACGGCTCTGTCAGAATCTCCGAGCTCCGAACAATGGCAGTGGATATGAAAGAGTGACTCGCTCCAATGTCTATAAGAACTGTACCAAGGGTGGAATAGACACAAATCGTACCTCGAATCATCTCTGGCGTGCCTTGGTCGTAGGCCTCCGCTGCTTGGAGCTGTGCCTGTCTCTTCCCGCCAGCTCCCTGTGGTCGGGGCAGACCTCCTGGTGGTGGTGGTGGTAGAGCCTCAAAGCGTCGCCCACCAACTGCTGCTTGGCCAGCTCTTCTTCCTCGTCTGCCTCCTCCCTACGGACTGCCACGGTCGACCCTCTACCTCTGCCTGGGTGGCCCCTCCACCGTCTGCCACTCCTCGGCACGGCGGGTCGGGCAGTCACGAGCCATGTGGCCCTGCCTGCCGCATGCGTAGCACTGCCTGCCTCTCAAAAGATTGGCTCCGCGCTGTGTGCCCCGTACTGCGGAGCCAGTGTCCCGAGGTCGTCTGCAGGAAGGTCTGGTCTGCCTGGACCCATGAGTCATCCATCGGCTACCTGCTACCGAAAACTCCGCTACCTGCCGCCCTGCGGTAGGTCTCGCTGCTGGAGAAGTCTCAGCATGAAAACTCTCGATCAGAAGGGCTCGCTCCAGTACTCCTGCCTGAGTCGGAATGCTGAGGGAGATCAGCGATGCCATAATCTCGTGTCTCAATCCCTGCTCAAAGGTCCGGGCCCGGAAGAATGGGTCTCGTACCATATCTGTCGAGTAGCGAGAAAGATCGGTAAACCTCGCTGCATACTGGGCGACCGTCAAGCTGCCCTGCCGCAGCTGAAGAAGCTTCTGGATGCGCACCGCACGGAGGGTGACCGGGACGAACTCTGAGCGGAAGAGGCCCTCTAAGTCCGTCCAGAGAAGAGATTCCTCGTCATGCACCTGGAGCATCAAGCTCCACCATCGGCCCACTGCTGCGTGCAGTAGGCTCGCAGCGAGGATCACCATGAGGTCTGATGGTGTCCTCACTAGCCTGAAAACTCGAACGACCGCCTCCAACCAGTCCTCGCCTCTCTGGGGGTCCGTCTCCCCACAAAACCTGGGTGGTCGCTGGCGCTGGAACACGTGCAGAGCTGCGAGGCGATTTTCATCGTCAGCGGTCGTGTCGGGGAGCATCGGGGGCTCGGCGGGTAGAGGTACCGCCGGCGCCTCCGCTGTCAAAGGGCCCTGCACCGAGGCCTCATCGCTCGGCGGACTGTCGTCGCGCTCTACTCTCGGAACACTAGATGCCTGCCATCGTCGGGCCATCCTAAAAAGGAAACAAGTGCGCCACGGTCAGAACAGTATACCTGGTGAGCTGACACAAGTAATCACAAAGAAAACTTGAAACACAAATGCAATCAATGTTTTCGTGCATTAAGTCGGAAATCAGAAGTCAGGGTCCTGGTGTACGGATACGTCGGCCACCGCACCAACACTGTACTCCCTGGACTGATAACCACACTCAATACGCTAAACACTATTTCTTCACATAGAAGAAAGATCAGAGTCTGCGGTAGAACCGACCACCTCTGATACCAATTTGTCATGACCCGTCCTCGGGGCCCGTGCGTGACTAACCCAAGCCCGCCTTCCATAGGCCAGGGGCTGGTGACTAGCACCAAGGCGTAAATCCCGGAAAAAGGGAAGGCAGTGCCTTTGAAAAGTAATCAAGCACCACAGAGTAAGCAAGGGGAAAAGTAAACACTAAGTAAAAAACTGTAACAAGTTGTGCTGAAAGTAAAAAGGGGGCGGAAATACAAGCCCAACTGTAAAGTACAACTGAAAGGGGAAAACAACAACTGAAAAAAAAGCCGCAGCGCCGAGCCATCGTCTGGAAGTCCCACCTGAAGGGTGAGCACAAATAGCCTCCACAGCTCCTCGGTCCAGCCGTCCGCTCTGAGTACATCTTGCCCAGTGGTCCACCTCCAGGTACCGTCCTGCTCCGCAAGCCTCCACCACGATCAGCACAGACCGTCGTCTGCAACCAACACAACGAAGTGCGGGCATAGCCCGTGCAGGGGTGAGTATAAGCTACTCAGTATGGACCCCGAGACCCCCGAAGGTCTCCCGAAATCCACAAAGGATAAACCATAAAGGAAAGATACAATCAAGAAGTAACAACCGACACTGCCTAGGTATATGCCCATACATATACCTAAGTCATCAATTCCCGTTCAGCTCCAACATCCGAGCCCAAGCACAACCCAGTCCACACAGGAAAGCAAAACGTATACCCACATAGGATAGCACAACGCAATCCACGAAGGAGAGAAAAAGTAATCCATATAGGATAGATGAACACAATCCACAAAGGAGAGTAAACAGTAAATCCACACAGGATAGTTCAACACAATCCACAAAGGAGAGTTACACAAGATTCATCTCACACAGGTATACTTCATCGGATGACGATAAAGATGATCACTGATCCATCTAAGTCGTCGGACCCACAAAGGATCGATAGGTACTAACCCCCGCAATGACCCACACAAGATCAGACCCACACAGGATCAATAGGTAACTAACCCCAGCAAATACCTACACAGGATCGGGCCCACACAGGACCTGTAGGCGCTGGCTCACACAGAACCGCTGAGCGCTGACCCACACAGGATCGGATCCACACAGGATCGGATCCACACAGGATCTATAGCACTGATCCACGTAGAATCACTGAGTGCAGTAGTCATCGCATTCCACTGAGGATCTCTACACAGTCATTGTCTCAGTCCACTGAGGATCTCTGCACAGTCGTCGTCGCAGTCACAATAGCAGTCGCAGCCGGCACTATGGTTCCCGCACACAGCAAGCTCGTTCGAGAGGGTCCGCTCCACGAGCCGAGAGGCTGATACATCAACTGACACAATGTATAAGGTTGATGTATCCAAAAATTCCATATCATCAACAGGAACTCAACGTCGCAGACGGCGCGTCAATCGGATGCCCGGTCTGAGAGTTATTGGCTTTTTCTTCCCAGGGGTCTGGTTGGTTTTTAAGGAAAAACCAACCCGATCGTACTCCACCTGCGTCCAAACCTCAGGCGGAGTGAGCCAAAAGATCCTTCTCACTTAGAGGAATCCACCAAAGTTGACGGCACGTTAATCGGACGTCCAAAGCTCAAGATATGAGCGTTTCCGCTCCGAAGGCCCGGTTGGTTTCGTGTACGAACCAACCCGGCTGAACCCAAAGTATTCCGAAACCTTGAGTGAAATATACCGAAATGGCCGTCTCGATCCAAGGATCGCATCGCCGATGACGGGACGTCGTTTGGAGTCTCGTAGCTCATGTTACGGGAAAAAGTCCAAAAACCGTCCGAAGACGGGGGGTCTGGGCCCGGACCGACCCGGCCCGACCCCCCCTAAGTTGGCCCGAACTAGGTCGACCCGACCCGGGTCCGGGTCGGACCCGGTTCGGCGCGACCCGACCGGTCGGGCCGGCCCGGCTCGGCTCGGCCGAGCGGCCGAGCGAGGCAGCCGCGGGGTGGTGCTGCCCCCACAGGAAGAAAGAGTCGCGACCCTCGAGGGGCCGCGCTGGACTTCAGCGGACGCGGCTTTGGCCGCGTCCCGTGCGTGTGAGGCTGACCCGTGCGGCTGCGGGTCTACCAGCCGCCGCCGCCTCCGGCCGCCGGTAGCTTCCGCGGGCCACCAGAGTTGCTCCGGTGGTCCGTTTTCCTTCCCGTCTTCGCCACTGTTCCTCCCGGGTTCCGTTCTTCACTGCGGGATCATTAAATCGCCTCTGCGGCATGTTTTTTCATCGCCCGAAAAATCCGCACAATAAGGAAGAACTGCGGAGGGTTTTCAGGCCGTGTTTGTTTGGCCCGACCCTCCGCGTTAGGCGATAACAATCGGGAGAAATAAACAATATATCAAACAACAATTTTAATAAATTAAAATTGTTCTTATGAAAACGGGTTCTTTATTTTAAAAGAAACAATCATGGGAATATAAAACACTCAAATAAAATCCCTACCTCGCCAAGTCGTCGCACACGCGTTCTTCGTGGATTTGATCGTCGTGGAAGGAGGGGACCGTCGCATCGTCGCGGTATCCGGCGTTGCATCGATGAACTCTGAGGACCAAGAAACAACAGATTTAATTACAAATAATTAAATCCATGTGTTGTTATAAACCACAAAGGAGTTTTAAAAGAAACCCGAAATCTCTTACCTCAAACAGATGATCGAAGATTTTGTTGCGGATGAAGGAACATCGCAGAAGAACGTCGCGGAAGAGGAAACGTCGGCGTCGCGGCACACGGTGTCGCGTCGTCGATTTCTGTGGTTTCAGCGTTCTTCATCGGAGGCCGGCGTTCTTCGCGTTCTTCGTGTTCTTCGCGAAGAAGGGTGAAGGCACAAGATTTCTGTCAAAAGCCTCTCAACGTGTAATCCTCAAGATGTCGGCGTTGGTCTTATTTTATTATTATTCCAACAGATTTCAAACAGGTTAAGAAATGAATAAATTATTTCATAGAATTAATTCAATGAAGAAAACCGCCCAATTAATTGGTGCCTTAAGAAATTAAGAAAATGCATTAGTTGACTTTCATAATGATGGGTTTTCGCGGGTGCGTTAGTTAGCGGAAAAGAAACGGTGGGGCTCGTGCGGGCCCCACCCCACAAATATCCTACCATGTGGGTAGGATATTTTGGATTCCACCCTATCCGTTTCAACTCAGTTTAAGTGGCTTTAAGTGAAATAAAAATAAAATTGCCGCACAACTTTATTTTATTTCATAACTTAAAACCCAAAAATTAAAAACCACAACCGAGCAAACGCAACTCCAAAAGAGGTGTTTCTAAGAAAAAAACAGCGCTACGATTCCATCGGTGCCCTCAGAATTCGATTCTGAGCACCGGTTCAAAAGTTAGAAAAACCTGCTCGTCCGTTCACTGAACGTACTCGAGCCAAACATCAGAAAATGATTCGGGGCACACCGGGCCTCGGAATCAGGTGCCGTCAGAGGCTGCGTTCTTGTAAAATTCCAAAAAAAAATTAAGAAAAAAAAAATTTCCTTGAAATTTAAGGGTCTTTACACTACCACTCAAACCATGGGAACAAATGGGGGTACTATGCACACATCTGAGCCTCCCGCTCCCATGTGCTCTCCTGGAGGTTCCCGTGCTGCCAGCTAATGCGCACCATAGGTATCGAACATCCACGTATCAGCCGCTCTTGTCGATCCTCAATCTCTACTGGACCTCCATGAAGGCCGCCCCATCATCATCGTCCGGCTCCCCATGGTCGATGATGTGGGAAGGGTTGTGCATGTATCTCCTCAGCTGGGATATGTGGAAGACGTCGTGCACCCAATGCAACAGAGGTGGAAGAGCTAAGTGGTAAGCCACCTCGCCTACTCTGCTGAGGTCCTGGAAAGGTCTGATGAATCACAGAGATAACTTTCCACCTCGGTGAAATCTCTGTATTCCTCATCAAGGTGAGATCCATAGAAATATGTGCTCGCCATCATCGAACTCTAGAGGCCTTTGTCTCTTGTCACCATATGACTTCTGCCTACTTTGTGCAGTCTTCACCTGCTCCTGGATGATCTTCACCTTCTCGGTGGTATCTCATACCATCTCTGGTCCCACTATTGCTGATTCCCTAGGGTCTGTCCAACAAATGGGTGATCTGCAAGGTAACTCGTACAACGCCTCGAAAGGTGTCATCCCTATGGTGGAGTGATAGCAGATGTTATATGAAGACTCCACCAAAGGTAAGTGATCCTCCATTCTGCGACCGAAGTCGAGGACACATGCATGTAGCATGCCCTCGAGGGCCTGGATGGTCCTCTCGGTCTGACCATCTGTTTGAGGATGGAAGGTAGTGCTCAAGAGAAGCGGTGTCCCGAAAGCCTCATACAACCCCTTCAATAGCCGGGAAGTAAACCGTGCATCACAGTTGGAGACAATAGAAGAAGGTACTTCATGTAGTCACACAATCTTTTGCACATTGAGGCATCCCAAGCTCTCTACTGAACCATTATCTCTGATTTGTAGAAAGTGGGCTGACAATGTGAGTCGGTCAATGATCACCCAAATTGAGTCGTGACCTCTGGATTTACGTGGTAGAACCATCATGAAGTCCATGGATATCCCATCCCGCTTCCACCTTGGGACCTCTAAAGGCTAAACCAAGCTTGCTGGTATTTGGTGCTCCGCCTTCACTTGCTGACAAGTGAGGCATCATGAGACAAACTCTGTTATCTCTCTCTTCATACCTGGCCACCAGTGATGTCGTCTGAGATCTTTGTACATCTTCGCCACTCTTGGATGTACCTCTATAGGGGATGCGTGGAACTCCCTCAACACTTCCTCCTAATGTGCCACTGGAACCAAGGTATATCCTCTGTATAGGATGACGTGCTCCCCACCTTTAGAAAATCTACAAGGTGCCTGCCCTGTGGTTATCTGAGAACGTCATGTCTCACAGTCACTGTCCCCATGATGTGCCTCCCTAACTCCCTAAAGATGTGGGGGAGTGACCGCAAGTGACTATAGATAGGATACTCCATCTCTATGCACAAAGAATATCTGTAAGGCAGCCAGCTGCTCTGTCGCCTCTCCTAGCAGCTGAATACCAGATCTCCTGCTGAGAGCATCTGCTACAATGTTCCCCTTCCCAGTAGAATAGACTACATCAAAGTCATAGTCCTAGAGGAACTCGAGCCATCACCACTATCTCATGTTCAGGTCCTTCTGAGAGACGATATACCAGAGACTCTTATGATCAGAGAACACGATAAAATGCTCACCCATCAGATAGTACCGCCACATCTTCAAGCCAAACACCATTGCTACTAACTACAGGTCATGGGTAGCGTAGTTCTGCTCATGTTTCCCCAACTGTTGAGAACCATATGTGATCACTCCTTGCTCCTGCATCAGAACACACCCATGTCCGGTCCCTGATGCGTCGTAGTATACTACATACCCTATGCCTTCCTCTACAAGTATCATGATAGAGGCACTAGTCTACCTTTGCCTCAACTCCTGAAAGCTCTACTGGAATCTCTCCGACCACACATTGGGTTTCCCCTTTTTCGTCAAGGTTGATAGTGGTGCTGCAACATTGAAGAAGACTAGAAACAATCCCCGGTAGTATCCATCCAATCCCAGGAAACTTCATACCTCCATCACACTCCTGGGTGGCCCCCAAGAAATTACCACCTCAATCTTCACTGGATCCACTGCAAATCCCAACTCCGATATGACATGACCTAAGAAGTGAACCTCCCAAATCCAAAATAGCACTTCGAGAGGTTACCATAATGCTGGTTCTCTCGAAGTGTTTCCCATACTACTTGAAAATGGTAGGCATGCTCCTCCTCATTAGTCGAGTAGATCAGAATGTCGTCGATGAAGACTATGACAAAGTAATCTAGGTAAGGCCGGATAATCCTATTCATGAGTCCCACGAACAATAATAGAGCATTGGTTATTCCAGAGTGCATAACCAAGAACTCATAGTGGTCTTACTGACACCTGAAGATCGTCTTCTACACATCCTCATCTCGAACTCTGAGTTGGTGATAGCCTGATATGAGGTCTATCTTCGAGAAGCACAAATATTCCTTCAGATGATCAAAGAGGTCATCAATCCTCAGGAGTGGGTACTTTTTCTTCACTTTCACCTATTTCAGGAGATGGTAGTCGACACAAAGCCTGAACCTCACATCTTCCTTCTTGATGAACAAAATCGGGGCTGCTAATGGAGAAACACTGGGCCAGATGAATCCCTTTCCCTGCAAGTCCTCTAGTTGTACTCGCAACTCGCGAAGCTCAGTGAGAGCCATCTGATATGCTGGAGTAGATATCGGTGCTGTACCAGGGTACTGGTCAATGTAGAAGTCCACCTCTCTGCGTGGAGGTAGTCCTGGAAAATATTCATGGAAAACATCTGCATACTGGTCCACTTCTATAGGATAAGTCGAAATCTCCACCTCAACTGCTATGAGGGTAAGGAAATCCAAATGATGAGTGATCGGTTGCACCCCCCTCTGAGTAAGTATGTCCTATGTTGGAAAGGTTACCTTCTCTCTAGTGAAGGTAAAACAGGTCCCATCCGTGCCGAAACACCACACTTTTCACCCAATATATTCAATCTGAGCATGGACATTAGATAACCAGTCCATACCCAAGATGACGTCGTAAGGCCTCGACGCCGCTACTAGGAGATCCCAGTCGAAGCTGTCGCCTTGTAGAGTAATCTCTCACTGCCGGAACCTGTGCATAATCATCGAATTAGCTCTCTTAAGAGTCTCCAGCTGTAGGGTTCGATCTAACGACTTCTTCAGAATCTCCTAGCTCCAAACGAGGGATGTGGCAATAAAAGAGTGACTAGAACCTGTGACTATAAGAATGGAAGCTAAGGTGGAATAAACACAGATAGTACCTAATATCATCTATGCAGCTCTGTGATCATAAGCCTCAGGTGCCTAGAGCTGAGCTCTCCCCTGTCCACCTGCTCCTTACAGTCGGGGTGGACCTCCTGGTAGTGGTGGTGGTAACACCTCATAACTTTGACCACCGCCAGCTGCACGTCCAGATCCTCTTCCGCGTCTGGCTCCTCCCTGCGTACCGCCTTGATCGAACCTCTACCTCTGCCTAAGTGGTCCCTCAACTATCTTCTAATCATCAGAATGATGGTTCTGATAGTCACGATCCATGTGACCATGCCCGCTGCAAGAGTAACATTGACTGATATTGGCATGTGTTTCTCTGCTCTGTGTGCCCCACACAACTGATCCAGAGTCCAGCGGTCGACCACCTATAGGTCTGGTCCCCTTGGAACTCTGTGACGCCTCTCTACTTCCAGCTGCAGAAGACTCCTTTGCGTGTCGGCTAGTGGTGGGTCTTGCTACTAGAGACTGCTCAGTAAGAAAACTCTCCACCAAGAGGGCTCTTTGCAGAACACAAGTCTACGTCGGGATGCTGAGTGAGATCATCAGAGCTCTGATCTCTCTCCTGAGTCCCTGCTCGAAGGTCCGGGCATTGAAGAATGGGTCTCATACCATATCCGTGGAGTAGCATAAGAGGTCGGTGAACCACGCTGAGTACTATGCTACTGTCACGCTACCTTGCAATGGATGCAGTAGCTCTTATATCCGCACCGCTCATAGGTTCGGTGGAATAAACTCCGCCCAGAACAATCTCTAAAAGTTTTCCTAGAGTATGGCCGCCTCATCATTCACTTAGAGCATCAGGCTCCAACATCTTCCTACTACTGCTTGAAGGAGGCCGGTAGCAAGGATCACCATGAAGTTGGCTGGTCTCGCTACCAGCTTGAAGACACTCACCACAGCCTCCAGCCAATCCTCAGCCCCTTGTGGGTCCATCTCTCCCCTGATCCTGGGTGGCCTCTGGCGCTAGAACTCATGCAATGCGCTCAAGAGGCATGCATCGTCTACTGCTGTGGCTGGAGGCATCGGTGGCCCAATGAGGAGTAGTACCACTGGTGCCTCCGCTGGTAAAGGGCCCTGCACCGAAGCCTCGTCACTTGGTGGGATGTCAGTAAGTACGACTATTGGGGCTCTAACTGGTCGTCCATAGGGAGGCATTCTGAAAGAAACAGATGAGACACAGTCAAAACACTATACCCGTTGAGCAGACATGGTTGAGCTGACATAAAGAAATCTTTTGAAAACACACACACAATCAGTGTATTCGTGAACTGAGTCGGAAATCAGAAGTCAGGGTCCTGGTGTATGGATATGTCGGCCGCCCGCACCAACAATAGATTCCCTGAACTAGAAACCACAATTAATACCCTTAACACTATTATTTCACAAAAATAATGATCAGAGTTCTATTTTCTGCAGTAGAACAGACTCCTCTAATAAAACTTTGCCATGACCTGTCCCCCGGGGCCCATATCGTGACTACCCCAAGCCCTCCATCCATAGGCCAGGGGCTGGAGACTAGCACCAAAGGCGTAAATCCCTAATCTCGGAAGGCATTTCCTTTATAACTAAAAACAAATACAACAGAGTACACAACTGAAAGTAAAACACTAACTAAAACTTTATACAAAAGAAGTGATGGAAAGTAAAAGGGTCTATAAATACAATCCCAACAGGAAAGTACAAGTACAACTGAAAATCAGGTACAACTGAAGAAAATTAAAGCAGCTACTAGGTCGTCCTCCGGGGTTCCTACCTAAAGGATAGGTACAGATGGCCTTCTCAGCACTCCATGTCCGTCCATCTACTCTGTGTACCGTCACACCGACTGGTCCACCTCTAGGTACCATCGAGTCCTGCTACTCTCGGCCTTAGTCAACATTGTCCATCGTCTACAACCAACAGAACCAGGTGCGGGCATAGCCCGTGGAGGGGTGAGTATAACGATAATCAGTAGGGACCTCAAGACCCTCAAGGTCTCACAAAATCCAACAAGGATAATCCAAAATTATGAAATCAACGGATAACCATTAATTACGTATATTCCCATACATATACTTAGTTATCTAGTATCCCATATCAATCATGATGAAAACAAAAAAGTCATGGACTCATCTCAAACCAGGATTTTCATTATCGAAATAAAGGCTGCTGAAGAACTCCTCCTCTATCGAGTATAGTGAGCATGTCGTGACACCAAGGAGATTCTCACTAACCTTGGACTGCTAAGGTACTCCTCCTATCGAGTACTGCGGATATGCTTCCAACTACCAGGCACTCCTTCGTTGTGGGTCTGCCGCCAACTACCAGGCGCTCCCCCAAATTTCTTGCAGAGGTAGTCCTCTTGTCGGGTTCCACGAGTTTGTCGCCAACTACCAGGAGTTCCTCCACCGTGGGTCTTCCACCAACTACCAGGATCTCCCCACAGGGCATGTCTAATCACTCTGAGTGGAATCAGACAACCAGTCTTCATGACTTCCAGCTAATAGGTCTCCGCACTCTGTCTGCTCGTCCCTAGAAGGATCCTCTCCATGAGCTACTTAGAAAAACATAAACTATTGAAAAATTCCATGAATAATTATCTCAATGGTCCTCCGTGTCATAGGGGTATCAACGCAATAGACGACGCGTTAATCAGACACTCGATCTGTTAGTTATTAGCCTTTTAGTCTACAGGGCCAGGTTGAATTCATGTACGATCCAACCTGACCATAATTCAAATATACCACAAACTCCAGTGGGGTATTCTCAAAGGGACGAATTCACTCCAATAATACTGGTGCCGCAGATGGTTCGTCAAATAGACGTCTGGTGCCAATGATATGGCCAAAGAAAGTAAAGGTGCAGTAATGGGCCTGGGCCCGGTCCGACCCGATAGAACTGACTTGGCCCAACACAGATTGGGCCGACCCGGTCTGGGTCGACCCGGTCAGACCCACTGGGTCTGATCCATCCCATTGGGGGGGTCAGCCGGATATATTTGGCATGGTCCACTGGGCCCGGCCCAGTAGACTGCGCGGGCGGTTCAGCCCAGAGGTCGCCATGTAAGCGACTCGACCCGAAGGCTGGTGCAAGTTCCGCCTGGAGCGTTTGTGAGGGTACGGCCAGGAAAGGCTCATCCTGGAGGGTGCGACTATTCTAGTTCATCCAGGGCACCATGAGGGGGGCCAGGACACCGGCTTGGCAGGGTGGATTCGATGGAGTCGGGACGCCGTGGGGGCGCTGGGCAGGGCGCCGGGGTGCCGGGAATGTCGTGGCAGGGGCTGGGCATGCCGTGGAAGGGGCCGGGCAGGCTGTAGCAGGGCGCTGGGGATGCCGGGTTGGGTATCTCAGGGCGTGAGGGGCACCGGGAAGGAAAACACAGGGCACCGGGGGTGACGGCAGGGCGCAGTAGGGCAACTGGGAGCACGCGGGACAGCGTGCGGGGGCGCGGGCAGTGCACAGCGGCGTCAGGCAGGGCTCCGGTAGTGCCGTGGGGTAGGCCGCGGGTTTGGTCGGGGCACACACCGGGTAGGGCACGGGAGGTCGCAGGTAGGCGGGTCGGGTGCCGCGTGGCTAACGGTGGGTGGCCAGGAGAACCAGTGCGCCTCGAGGGCGGTGTGATTCAGGGAGGCCGCGGGTAGCACGACCTTCATTGTTTCCGCCTTCGTTGCTGTCACTTCATCACCATTCTGAAGGAACATCATAAAAGGATCAACCGAGGGAGTCGAGCCACGTTAGTTGGCCCACATCCTCCTCCATTAGGGGTGATAACAATTGTTCAACAAAGTGGAAGGAAGTTGAACTTCAATCATTTATAATACTTCAAATCGATTCTTTTCAACGAAGAGGAGAAAGGAAAAGGAAGGCACCAACTTGAAATAACCCCCTACCTTGTTCGATGTTTTTCGACGTTGGTGTGAGGAGATGGTCGTCAATCCATTGACGTTTTTTGCGGAAGGAAGATGTCTCACGATGGTTGTGGAACATGCTCCACATCGGTAGGATTCGATGAAGAGAGTCAAAGAAGAATCATCGCCGACATTCTTCGTATTCTTTGTTCTTCGTTGGGAGGAGAGTTCTTCATTGGAAGCACTTTTCTCCCATGATTTCCTCTTCTAAAGTTCCACAAAAATTCCATGTGAAAGTAATATTAGTTTGATTCATTTAATATTACATTGGCACAACAATTCAAAAAGGTGAAATAAATTATGTAGGCTCTCCTAATTAATCCATGAGAGGTTTGAAAATTAATTAGAGGGGTTGGATCCATTTATTTAAAGGGGTTGGCTCCATTTAATTAAATAGGAAGGTGGAGAGGCTCCAAGGGTGGTGGCACCATTACGTGGGGAGTTCAAGGGTTCTCCCCAATTAATGAAGAGTTTTATGGGGTTAAAAGCGTGGTGGTCCCCACCTCATTTATCCTCTCATGGGAGGTTGGGTTAGAGTGGGACCCACCACCATAACCTCTCATGGGAGGTTAAGGTGTGGTGGTCCCCACCTCCGACCTCCTCTTGGAGGTTTTAACCTCCACACTCCCAAAAGTGGACCAAATAAAATAATGTTGTTGCACACTTTATTTTATTATTTTTTATAAAAATCCAAAAACAAACATTTTTTCTCGACCAACTGCCGTCGAGGTGAAAGTCTTATTAAGTGAATACCGGTGCTGCAAGTTCAACGGTGCCCTAATATTTCAATTATGTTCACTGGTTCAAATGTTATAAAAATCGACTCGTACGTTTATTGAACATACCCAATCTAAACTTCTGAAATTGATTCCGGGCACACCGGGCCTCGGAATCAAGCGCCGTAAATATTCACGGACTTATAAAATTTCCATGTATTTAAAAAACATTTCCATGGAATTTCCAAGTCTTTAAATAAAATTCATACCAATGTTGATTTATAATATGGTATGTTGGAATGATCAGTATTGTATCATCTTTTTACTATTGAATGTTATCATGTGTTTATTTGTATTTTTTTAAGTATTATACTCTATGATTGTTAGAATTTTTTTATTTCATTGCATATATTTATTTTTAGTTAATGAATATTAGTAATAGTTTTAAAGATACTTGTAGTATATTTTATATATGTAGAGTTGATAGTGTATTGATTGTTTACTAATTTCTAAAAATATGTCAGATTAAGGGAATGATTTTATTATTTCTATATTATTTACTCTTTAGTTTTATTAATAATTTTGTATTAGTTTATTATGAATGAAATTATGGGTAGTTATTCTTTTAAACAATAAGTACATTTATGCATGATTATATTTTGTATTTATTTATTACTGATATCATATTGATTAATGCATGGAATTTTTGTCTTCTGATTATTGTTTTTTATTTCTTAATAAAGATAATTATGATGAAGAATTATTATTTTTTATCTAGGATTTTTAATTTAAATGGTTATACTTCTTATATTGTGATTTATTTTTCAATAAATAGGGGGAATGTTTTCACATGTCCCAAATAAAACAACCCATACTTTACATACATTGATATGACATCAAAATTTATGTATAAACATTACAATATATAATAAATCCATGACATGACTATATAGGTTTGGTGTCATTAGAAACTGGGAATCATAATCAAAAAGATCGTAAAACATCTACATTGTCTCACACATATTTCATCATAACTGTGAACCTTTTTGAAAAATCGTACTTAATACCCTTCTTCATGACTTGGGGAAAAGAAAAATATGAGTGGATGATCTCAAATTCTCAGTTAGGGTAAACGAGAATGTACCAATCATATCATAATCATAAGGCATAAGAACAAAACATTTCAATGTCTTATCCATCATATGAAAGATCATAATGTCATGTCACAAGATAAAAGTTAATAATAATAATTTGAAATAATATCAAAATTCATAAAATAGTACAATATATCTTTTCGAATACACATAATCATAGAAAATCATTTAATATGAGTCAAGGCTCATTTCTAAAGCCATAATAGTGGGAAAAGTCCATTACTGAACTAGGTTTACTAATTATTCCATCACTATATTACTAATCCAGAATCACTATCCATTCCAATCTTGACTATATATTTAGATAAAAAAATTTACCCAATTATTTGGAGGTAGATATATGTCCTAACCAACTCATAATGGAATAATTCTTACATGTTCCAAAAAAACATAAATAATTCATCATACCATAACCCAAGAAATAAAATGGGGTTCTTAAACATCATTCCATCATAATGTGATCAATATGAAATATCATTCCACCCATAACACAACAAAATAATAGTAATAATAGGAATTGAAAAATACCCATATTAAAATAGCGCCATCTTATATGGAAAATAATTTTGATAAAACATATGAACTCAATTCCTGAGGAAAAGTAAGATGACACTATAATTTTGAGTTCATGTGTTTTATCAAACTTATTTTCCATCAAAGATAGAGCTATTTAAATATGTTTATGTTACTATTCCTATTTTTACTATTATTTTGTTGTGTTATTGATGGAATTATATTTTATATGGTTCAAGTTATGATGGAATGATGCTAAATAACCCAATTTAATTTCTTGGGTTATTGATGGAATGGTATTTTATATGGATATATTTCATGTGTTATTGATGGAATGATATTTTATATATTTAGATATAATTATTTACCCAATGTTTTGGAGGGAGATGTATGTCCTAACCACCATATTTAAATATCACCATCATTCTATTCATGCCGTATAATCTAAAAAACATTCTCCTCATACTTTTACAGGGAAAGTAAAAAAGTACATCGAAACTAATATTGACCAAAAATTCCTTTCAACCCATTTAATAAAAATTCACCAAATGTAAAAATTATATTTTTAAATTTTTAGAATAATATAAATAATATTAAACTATTATGAATCATGGATGCGGATTATAAATATACCCCAATAAATAATTACATATAAATAATCTTAGATAACAGTGAACTTGATATATTATCCCTTACTATAGGTCTGATATCATTATTATATATCAGAACATCAGTAATGATTTTTAAATAATGATATAGACTTATTTTATAATCATAATCATTTTTATGATATCATATATGATTATATAATCATTTGTTAGTTAGTAAAATTTCATTATCACTCGTTATTCTAATTTCAACTGCTTTTGGTTCTTATGTGTGTTTTGTATGATAAGTTCATGTTCCACTACATATGATATAATTATATCACATATAGAATTATATTATTATAATTTAAATCATATTTAACCATTCCATTCATGTATATAATTTTGGCTTAACAAATATTATGTAGATTGAATCACATCGCATCATGGATATGGTAGGTCATACGTACGCACGAGCGACGATATTATTCAATTAATTGTAAAAATTGTATGGAATTGGATGGGAAATTAAATAAATAGATTAACTATCATGTTATATTCATTATCTAAATCCATTATAATCATTATTATACCCATCCAAATAAAAAATTGTTGAATAAAAAATTACACCCTGGCGTGGTGACGGTAAACTGTGCACATGCATTCATGGTGATACTGTTATTAGTAGGATTGGTTAAAAGAGATATATGGTAGTCCCATAATTATAATAACATCTCATATTGTTGAATATACTAGATTTATTACTTTATTAGAGATAAAACATATGAATATGAAGTATAATAATTTTTTTTTCAGAGAGTTGATAAAACAATCATCACTTCTTGAAGTATATCCTTTTGATTTGCAATAACGGTCTCCCTATAATTGATTTATTCCCAATTTATGGACTCTTGGATTAGTTAAAGGATTTTCGAGAGTAAATGTGTAGTTTTTGGAAGATAAAAATGGCTTTAGAACTGTGATTAAAAGATAAGTAGAAGTTTCCTTTTATAAGAGAGGTGAAGGGTACTTTAGGAAATTTTTGAAATATTAATTTATCATAAGTTTATTTGAAGTTTCTAACGATCCCAATTTAATTTATATAGAAGATAAGATGATTTTTTGTTGAAATAAAAAAATCCAATAATTTTTAGACATGTTTGGAATATTTTTAATCCTTATTGTTTTAGTTTTACACTTATTTTACCTTTTTTAGTCTTACTGTGATATCATGTTACTTACACTTTGTGTTTTAAGGTAATTATCATAACATGTAAAGAAACTAATAAGTGTAATTTATTAAATATTATGAATTATCATAACAATTTTATAGAATCTTATACTTTACGTAATTTTATATCATTTAATAAACTATTTTTTATGTTAAGTTCTGAATTATGTCAATTTTGACACTATTCATACTTGACTTTTTAAAAAATTTATTAAAACTTTATTACCAAAAAAAGTACATTAAATTAATCCTAAAATGTAATAGTCAACCATAAAATTCATGGATGAAATAAATTATGTAACATAATATTTATTTTAATATTTATAAAATAATTTATTTGATATTTCTCTTAATAAAATAATTACTAGATCACGATCGTGTACATATTTATTGTAATTATTTAATCTATACAAATTAAAAATAAATTACCATTATGTATAAAATTTAATTAGGCTTTGATAGACTATTTATTTTAGAAGTTTCATTAATTTTATCACTACATTAAAATAATTATACTTAAAATAGATAAGAGAGTGACAAGTTATCAAAAAGTATTGTTTATATAATAATTACATCACTTTCATGGGAAAAAGTCCATTAAGTGAATCAATTATTACCATTATGTGATATAGGTCAACTTTTATTCATCAAATTTTATTTTGGAAATTGTAAGTGTAATTTTATGGTTCTTATAATTTTGTTCGCTACCCTAATTTAGCTGATTTACCTTTAACTGTGCGTACTAAAAATTTCCAATGTTGCTATTAATAATGTCCAAAAAAACCTATTAACATAATTTGTACAAATTGATTACAAATATGGAATATATTATTCAAAATTAAGAACACAAATATTGAGATAAATAATTTATAATTAATCTTTGTTGTCCAAATGAGAAAACGTGTTTTAGAAAGTAAAAACCATCAAAACATTTTATGTGCATTTATATTATATTTCAATGTGAAATTATCTTCAATGACCAAAAATGTATTAAATGATAAAAATAATAATATAATTATACTTTATATAAAATTAAATGTAAAATCTAACTATAAAAATAAATTCGATGAAAATGTTGTTTTTAATTAAAATGCATAAATTTTAACTATTAATAAATAAATGAATTTTATCAAAACAAATACCAAAATTATAACAATGTAAATTATTATCTCCACTTCAAAATAAAATTTTTATGTTTTCGTATAAAAATTATTATTATGTCAAAATATTAATTTAAAAAGGGGTCTTCATTTGATGGTGTAAAATTATCGTTAAACAAATATAGGTTTTTTTGCACAAAATATGGTTTATTCATACAGTATGAATAAAATATAAATTGTATGAATATAATTTTTTTTAATATTTATATAACATATATATAACATTCATTTCTTTAATTTCATTACCAAAATAAATTAACTCAAAAATAAAAATATCTAATTGATTTAAATTTATCATAAATAATTGATAGCCAATGAATTCACAATGAATTTTCATAAGTTAGTTATACTTATTGACGATAACCTAAAGACTAGTCTATGAAAATACATTTATACTAATGGTATCTCATGGTTCATTTAAACTAAAAAATTCATTCCATGAATGATATATAAGAATTAAATTTATTTATAGAAAATATTTCATAAAAATGCATCTGTGTTACACTAACAGTTATCTTAATTTCATTAGATGAGTTATTATTTACCAAACAAATCCCTGGGATGATATTGTGGGACTTTTAATCCATATGTGTTTTAATATGAAATTTATGACATTTTATTTAATGTAAATACGAATATATCATAAACATGTCACTTATTACTAAAAAATTTTTAATATGGGGATATATAAGAGATATCTTCAACTATAAATAGTATTTATAAATCAATAAATATTAACTACATCATGGTAATTTATTTTTAATGATTAGGAAATAATTAATTTAATTAAATATTTACATAATGACTATGCAGTAATTAATTATTAATATAAGAATCAAATAAATGATATTAATAATATTAAAATAAATATAATTTGAAATCATTGATGCAATCCACAGATTTTATAGAATATTTTGATAAGTTATGGAATATTTCAGGTAGTGTTTTGAAGGAATGTAGTTGGTATGATATTTCTAAAAAGAAATTTTTTGAATACATTCAAAATTGTCACTTATGAGATTTTAAAATAACTTATATTTTGAAAATTATATAATTTAAAAATAATAATAGAATAGTAAAAAAAGTTTGTGTATGGAATAAAATATCTTGAATTACTTGTTTATGTGTGGTTTGGAATTTTATTGTAATTATGTTAACCTAGAAAGTGTAAATTACTTTATAAAATTTAATGAATTAAAAAGGTTAAGTAAGGGTTAAAACAAAAAGATAATGTTTAAAATAAAACCAATACATGTACAAAAATTATAGGTTGAGATGATTCAGAACAATCCTTATATAATATATAACTAACAAAATATGTTATAATTTTTAGTTAAAAATTTATTTATATTAATTTAATATTTTATTTCTTTTCAAGGGTGCCCCTCCCCTCTCCAAAAAGGGGCCCATTCTTCTCAACAACTCATGCATCAAAAACAATGTGGTTCAGCCAATCTTGGCCCAAACCCATCCTATAATACCTAACTACAATATTAAAGACTTATTTTAGGTCAAACATTTTTCATATCGGTGTTATGGTTTTATGAAAGATGATTATCCGAATGAAATGCACGTTTTTATTTAATAGTTTTCTTACTTCTTATTCCAATTCCATAGAATTTTAATCATCCATGGTGAAGATGATTAGTTGTATGTATGCGTTAATAACATTTTCAGTTTTTAGTGATCAAAATCAGAAGAAGTTATGTAAAATTTTATCTTTTATGAATTATCGTAATATCATATACACCATATTATTTGTTTAAATATACTTATATATACAATCCATTTGTTTTGGTGATGAAAAGTTATTTTATACGCTTTGTGATGGTGGTAGTCCACACAAACCAAAATAACATGACCATTTTTTAGTTTAGGAAAAGAAACAAGATTATATATTTAAAAAAGATAAATATTTCCTAAATTTCATAATTTCATTTTTTATATCACATATATTGATTATAATTATAATTATTACCTTCTATGTTAATCATTAGTGAAATATAAATAACATTGCTTCTTCTGGAGGTAGAAATTTGTACCCAAGAGCGACATTATTATATCACATATGAAATAGAATTTATAAAAAAAATATATAATATAATAATTATACTGGTATAATTTGGGTAAAAATATAATATATTTTTATATACTATATATCCAACATCATAACCAACTACAATTGGTGGTAATAGAAAAAAAAATAACATCAGTTCCTGAGGTGGTAATCCATCGTATACATGATTGATGATTCGATAATGAATTTGATGGAAGAGGATATAAGTATAGGTAATTAACATAAGATAAAAACATATCATAATATATAATATAATAATTTTATTATATAATCATAAATGAATAATATTTTATGTTGGTCGAATAATACATATAAAAAATGCATAGTTAAGAATTTTAACTCTTATCGGATCACCTCTTTATGATTATTCCTAATGCATTCCTATAATGAATTTATAAATATAAATTCTTATATTATGGATTTATGGGAGTTAATAAGTTATTTTTCTAGGAATTTTATTCACTAATAACAGTTTTAAGGTTTTAATAATAGAATATATAAGTGGACTTTTATAATTTATGTGAGTGGCACACTTGTAATTTCTGGAAATAAAAATGGGTACCGATATTTTTCACTTATTACAAGTGTCATAAATGATGTATGATAAAAAAATTAAATTATAAGGTCTAAATATGTTAATAAAATAGATTTTATATATGTTTTTATGTATTTTGAACCCTTATCATTTATGTTTAGCACCTAAGTAAATAAGTTTTTACATAAACCATAGTAAATAATTTTTACTATTTTCAGTATTAATTATAGAAAAAAATTTATTTTACATTTTTTGATAATATAAATTATTTTGATTCGAAATTTAGATTACATTTTTGAAAATTGTATTTACACAATTTTAAAAAATAAAAAATAAAATTATTTTTATAGATGATATGAGAAAACATGTATTTGAAGTAAAAATATGTTCAAAAGCTTATAAAATTATATAAAAAATCAATATAAATATTTTTACCCTGACCTACAATAAATTTTAACCACTTTTAGAATATCAATTTTTTAAATATACTTTGTTTTTAAAATCAAAATATAAAAATTAAGGGTTAATAAAAAAACCCACAATGTAAATTTGTTAATAAAATTTACTTTGGATGAGTGTTAAAGGAACGTATTATGGTCATGTAGAATAACATGTAAATAGGATTCTAAATTGGATAAACATAGTGTGGAATTATGATAGTTACATGGAATATAAATTAATTAATTAATTTTATTCATAAAGGTTGTCGTTCAGAAAATATTTAATGATAAATGGGACATAAAGGACCTCAAAACCATAATTTTGTAATGAATTAAAAGAAAATTTGTTCTATATAAAAGAGTGTATTATAAGAGTTTTTTTTTGAAATATCATTTTCTTATATATGATTATTTTTTTTGTTCTATTGGTTGAGAATATATTAAAATAGACTTACATGATATAATTTTATTTCATTGGAAAAATTTCATTTTTTAGTTGTGCTTCGATAAATTTACATTTCATTTATTATAATAAGAAATTAATACCCAAGATGAATTATTTATTCCAATAAGACTAAAATTAATATTTAATATATTATAAGATTCATAAAAGTGTGACAAGAATTTAAATATATTTATAAATATCTTCTAATAGAAATATGGTTATCATAGGTTATATGATATAATACATTAATCTTTAAAACAAAATTATAACAATACTGGTTCAAAATTAATATTTATCCATTAGATAATTGAACTATATATAGTGACATATTAACCGAGACATTATATAGGTGAGTGTTTTGTTCTTTGACCTTCTCATCATTTGGTTGTGGGTTCAATACCTGTGGCCTCTCTTGATGTGACGGGTTGTGACTCGACATGCGGGGTGACCATTTTCTTGAAACTATATTAATATAACTACTATAATGTCACCAAATTATAAGAGACCATAATTTCTTAAACATACATGATTATATAAATCATAAATGTCACCAATAAATTCATAAAAATCACATTATCATTATTATCTCAACATCTGTAACATATTAAGTGTTATCACCTTGGAATCATGTGTTTTCCAATAAGTTTAGTATTCCAGTAAATAACTTTTATTATTACCATTAACTATATAATTTGAAACCCATAATGAAATAATAGGGTAATAAAATACTTATACCTTTCATAATTCTTACAAAACTAATATCATTGATTAAAATAATCCCATAACGCAAATATTCAATCTAAATTCATGCACATTATTCATTTCACCCTATTTATAGTAATAACATAAGATTGAACTTGATCCCTTAGATTATTTTATGGTGTAATTCCTTGATGCTTGGGGAAATCAAATTTATAGATCCACATCTTCTTATAGTGGAATCATTTTGAATTAGAATATTCATTATTTCCCTTGAAATCATGGTCATGTTTTCCATTTTCCCTACAGTTGAAGAACCCCCTTTATTTTTTATGCATATACCAAGATGTTTCCATCCATAAGTTTCACATGTTGAAAAATTATTCTTTCCCTTATTCACTTTATCCTATTATCCTATTTATTCCCTTAAATATGGTATGACTTGAATAGTTATTACAATGTCTTGATATCACATATCATATCTTTTTTTTGACGAGAACGTTTGAAAAACTAGTTTATTTTATTGGATTGGATTAATCCCATCAAATAACAGCCTAATATTACTATATGGATTAAGTATGTAGTCCATGTCATGCCCTTCTAGAATTATAATATTGTCTTTATAAATTGAAATAATTTTCTCTTCTATCTATATTAGAATCAATAACATTCTTTCCATGTAATCCCATTTCATAGGAGAAGAATATATTTCAAATAGAGTAACCCAATATCCATTCAACCCATCATTTATATTCTTACATCATCCTTAATGTATTGAATCAATGACCACCATTGTTTTGTATCTCTTGATAGATGATAAACATTGATGAAATATTTAACCCTTTCACTACATCCTAGAATAAGAGTTATCTTATTTTAAGAACATACTAATTTATCATAAAAAAATGAATTTGTAGTCTAGATGATTAAAGGATGTTTTTTATGCCTGAAACAGTCTAACATTCTTATACAATATAGTGGATTATTAGGCTATGTCATATGGGGAATGATATTACTCTTAACATGATTTTGATCCCCAATATTGTTTTAATTTGATCAATCCCATCCCTAAATACAACTCTAACATCATTATATTAATATAGTTGTAAATACCTACATGGTTTATGTTCATTGATATGGTTTTAATACCTTCAATTATGATCCAATTCAAGATAATGGATTACATTAGATTAGATTACCATATTAAGAAACATAATATGTAATCTCAAAACTACTTGAACACCTAACAAAAAATGAATGATTTTTTCATATCTAATCTCATAATCATAAACATGGTTTTGTTGGGGAAATCGTTTTCTCATCTCCTTCATAATTACTTTAAATAAAATGTGATTTTTCATAAGAATATCGGTATAGAGTGTCAATATAGCTGTGTATTATGGTGTGTTTTCCTGCACAATGTGATCATTTAGTCGATCCCATTGATCCCTTTTTTATTTATTACACCTAGGTACATCTATTCTAGTACCACATCCACTATTATTATACATAAATTAATGTAAATTCTTGGTAAAAGCACAAAATCTTTTCCTTACAAAAAGTAAGGACGTTCTTCACTACTAAACCTAAAATTTTATAATAGGGTTATATTTCCCAATTTATTTTTTCCTAAAACTAGTTCTAAATGATTCTAGTGAACTACCTATGATACCAAAAATAGTAACCAGGACCCTAGTGTACATTTTTTAATGGATTCATAAATAAATTGGTGTAATATACAAGGAAACGCATCGTAAAGTACATGATAGTTAAATTGACTTGGTAAATATAACACATACTATAAATTAAAAATATATTTCATGAAAATAAAATAATAAAATTATTTTATTTGATAATATTATTAATCAACATAGTGTATCCCTACATATTAATAAATATAAATTCCTAGTATCTTTGGGGAAAAACATAAGAATGGGGTGACATCAGATGCTCCTCAAGGGTAATCGTAGCACATAATATACTAATAACTAAAAAATATTTAACATCGAATGGTGAATAACTAAAACACATTCCATTTAATAAAATAATTGAGAATAATATGGAATTAATAAATCATGATCCAATAATTCTATATAGATAATCAAATGATCATTAAACATAACTATATATATTCTAAGTAATTGAATAATCACTCGGAATATTAATAACTAAATTCATAACGAGATAATGAATAATCATGGACATATAAAACATACTATTGAAGAGTTAGGACATGAAATTAAATTCCATAATTTCATTATTCTAAGACATCTATATAAATGTTTAATTCCTCTTCCAAAATCCTATCTTGTTTGATTCATGGAACATGCCAATGAATCGAAGGGCTATAGGGAGCCATGCCCATCAAAAACTAAGTCCAATGAATTTCGTAAATTAAAAGGGGTGAGTAATAATTCAATTAAAAATGAAACTAATAAACTATAACATGAAATTTTAATTATTACCCTCAATAGTAACCACTATCATAAACCATCCAGAGTGAACTGAATGGTATCTGCATAGTACACCCCAAGTCAAATTGAACATAAACCATCTAGAAAAATAATAAGGATGGTATAATTATATTATATCCATATTAAATCATATGTGAGATAAATGTATGTCATAATATCTGGAATATTATTTTGATATATCACCAGGGAAATCCTTTGAATAAAATATCTTATCCCCCAAAACCACCAGTTTTATTTTTAAAATTTAAAATCTATTAAACATTATTAAAATCCTTTTATATGAAAATCACTTTTTAATACTAAAAATTTCCGTGAAATTACTAAAAGAAATTATTTTAAAGTTAACATTTAAATATTTAATTTATTCTTTAAAGAAAATATGGTGATTATGGATTTTAATTCAGTAAATTCTGTATAAGTTAAAAATAAAATTCCTTTTACACTATAAAAAGGCCAGAAAATTTAGTTTTTTGGAAAATAATTAGAATATTACCTTCAAACCATTATTATAAATATTCAATAATTAGTAAAAATATTTTATAATAAATAGTTTTGATATTGTTAACACATTTTTGAAAAAAAAAATAAAAAACACAGTTTTGGAAGGAAAATGATTTTTGACAAAAAAGTGAAATAACGAATTTCTTCTTAAAACACTTTATTAATAATTTTATTAGTACCAAAAAGATGAAAATGGTACTATATATTAATATAGTTCATTAGAAACCATAGGATAAGAAAATATATTTATTTTAATATATAAATATCATATAACATCCCAATGTGAGACTTAGATAAAACAATACAGAATAATAATGGGATTGTAAAATTAACCCTTACCACATTGGTTAATTTTTTATCATAATCCCCTCAAAAGAAATAATATTAAATGAGATAAAGTTATAAAATATAAATATATAACATAGAAAATGGAAATTATATAGACTATCAAAATGAAATATGTGGTAAATAAGGAATATGTCACACAGAAGTAAAACCAAGATGAGAAACCATTACCATGTGTCCGACTCATCACATAAATTTATTATCATCCAGAGTAATAAACATATGTTAATTATTTACTTCCTTAAGATATTTTTTCATGTTTAATATTACGTATTCTATTATAATCATTAAAAATATGATTATTTAATCATTCGTGTTTATATCTAATATTTCTATGATTTTTGGATTTTATGTCAAAAATGTCATTGGTAGGTTAAATATGCTCAATGTGGTAATTATATAAACATATGTAGAATAGTAATCATGAAATTATTATAATAATTATACATAAAATATAATTTTAAAATCAATAAAGAAATAAGGTTATGAAAAATGAACTATGATATAATCATGCAGGAGGTAGGCCATATGTACAAATGAGTAATGTATCCATATTCAAGGATAATTATGAAAAGTGGTTTATAATATTTTATCATTACTAAATGTGAATTATATAAAATATACCTTATTATTTCATTAAATATACTTATATATATCATTAATCATGTGTTGGTAATGAAAAGAGATAAATACCGCTTTGTGAAGGTGGTAGTCCACAGAAACATGAATGAAATTATCATTTTTCAGTGTTTGAAAGAAAAAGATATATTATAATTTAACAATGAATAATATGTCATAAATAACATAATTATGGAATTGATATTACATTTATTTATTAGAATTATCCTTATTACCATTTTGTTATTGCATTAGTGAATGAAAAATCACATTGCTTCATGGGGAGGTAGTTCATCTTACACACGAGAAAAGTTAACAAATCCCCTATGAAATGGAAATTTAAAAAGGTATATATAAATATGATATAGGGAATAAATATATATAATTTTTTTATAAATAATATATATTTACTTTATATCACTCATAATTTCCAACCATGATATGAGGCAATGGAATAAAAAATAAGTGAAATCAGTTCATGAGGTGGTAGTCCTCCAAACACACGATTGGCGATTTACTAACACATTTAATTTAATAAGGGGTTGATATAGGAATGTATCATAACATAAAAACATCTATGTGTATTTATCAAACTATGTTTATTATATATGTATATATCAATAATATTTTAAGTATGTGGAAGAAAAAAATAAAAAAATTCAATGTTTTGAGTTTTACCTTTTATCGGAATACCTTTGCATAATTATACAATATTTATCCCAATAATAGATATATTAAAAACCCAAGGATTATAGGAAAAGTCCAATGATGTTTGGAATGTATTTTAAAAATATTTTTTGGAAAATAAAAATGGTGTTAATGTGTGAATAAGATTAGATAGTGTGTGGCTTTTATATTTGAGTTGAGTGGTAGGCTTCCAATTTCTTTTAAAAGGAGTAACCTTTTTTTAACACCCCAAAAGAGTAGAAATGGATTATTGTGGATAAATATAAATTATAATGTGTAAAAATGGATAGAAATCATATTTTAGAAATGTTATAACATCATTTTTTCCATTATCCTTTCTGTTTAACCCCTTGATAAATCAATTTTTACCTTAAGTGCGGTAAATAATATTTAGTATTTTTACTATTCATTATATTAAAATTTTATATTTACAATAATAGAAATTATAAACTATTCATATTCAAAATATTGAATCCATTTTTCCACAGTACATTCATATTAACGGAAAAACATAATTAAAATTTAATCCCATCGATGGGATGAGAAAGCTGGTTTTAATGAGAAAATTCTACAAAGTGTACAATGTTTTTATATAAGAGTTCAAAATGAAAATGAATGAAAATTATTTTATTGGATTAATATATATATATATAATTTAACTAATTTCACTTCAAAATCAAGTGTATATTTAATTTAACGTTATAATTAATTCAAACTAAAAGGTTGTTTTCAATTAATATTCATTATTTTTACCTATTCATCAAAAAAATTATACTCCTCAATGAAATCGAAAAAAATTAACTTATTATTATTTTTATATAATATTTTTTAAAATAATATTTATTATTTTAAATTAAATTATATAAAATTTAGAAAAAATTATATTAAATTATGTTCACTATTCACAACTAATCTACCTTTCAGAAAAATATATTTTTTAATTGTGAATTTATTTTTTAATTAAATGATTATTTTTTTATTTATAATCAATAGATGGAAATTATTTTAAAAATATAGTTCGTACAAGTTATATAAACCAAATTAATAGTTTGGATTAATGGTACACTATGTTACTGATCATTTCTACACTGGGTTGCTGTTTTTCATTCTATAAAAGAGAATAAATTTGAAGAAGTGTATCTTTTGGGATGTTTAAGAATAGATTTTCAGGTCTCATACACTATCAAAAGAATGTTATCATTTTATAAACATGGGTTTTTACAACCTTACCAATCAATATGAATATGCTGATGAGAAAATTGTGAGAATATTTTCATGGTCATACATTCTAAGACTTATTAGCTGCATGATCTTCATCAACAACTCCACTTTACTTTTCCATATCATGTATTTAATGTTACATTTGGACTTTTGATTGGATTCAAGTAATTCTTATGGGTTTTAATGTCATTGTAATATATATATATATATATTACTATTAAATTTATGTCACATGGATAATATGTAGATTATAGTATTTTTTATTCTTATCCCGATGTTGATAATGGAGTTCATACCTCACTTAACTCTCTATTCCCACAGTATTTCATAATGATATTTTATGAGAGTTTCCATGTAGAAAATGTTATATCTTCTTTATTCTTAGTTTAAAATAAAATCCATGTATTCTAATTGTGAAATTATAATTATAAAAACCTTATATATAAGCAGATTCATGCACATCAATATTCAAATACAACAAGACATGTTTTCTATTCTCATAGAAATATTTTGGATAGTATTTGACTGAATGATCTATGTGATTACCAATTATATAGCTAAATTATTGATTTTTACTATAAATTACTTTATTTATTACATTCTTATTATTATTTTGATATTTCACGATACATGGATTTCACATATTTGGAATTTCTTCTAAAGTTTCACACAATAATATTTAATGATTATTGGTACTATATCATGCATTTTACCATTGATTAATTTAGAAATTATTGAATGGAATCATATTGATAGAGGTATAATGTTCTTCTCCTTTTATAATCCATTTCTGCCCCCACCTAGTTTTTTTCCTCACATCATTCCCAAAATTTATCAAAGATGTGAGAATTTTACTGATGGTGATATCATTAATGGTAATTGGAGAAATGGGACAGATATCATGAGTCCTAATTATGAGGGTCAAATAGAGTATGTATGAATATATTAGATCAGTTGGACTATGGGGCCTATTATATAAATTACTAAATGATATATCATTGATTATAGGGATGCAGCTATCATTTTACGGTAATAATTATTCCTTAATAATTAAAAGTACTATTCTTATTATATTTTTTATCAATATAATTTGTTTTTGTAGGAATAATGTATCACACAACCTATTAGAATCTCTGGTCCAATAGAGGTTGGTGAATTTGACCTTGTCAATTTTCAAGGAGAAATGAAAAACTACTACTTCCCATGGATGAGATTTATCTTGGGATTTTCATTGTTGTATCAAGAGATATTGAGGGTGATTATCCTAATATAGATATTCCCAAGGATAAATAGTCTATTATGGATACATCACATGTTGATGTGATATTTGAGGATCATATGCATCCTAATGAGTTATATTATTATCCACATAGCATTACGGATCTGCCACAACCAAACATAACCCATTTTCAAAAGAACATCCATTACCCCTTGTTATTCATATAGAGGTCCGTTTTTCTTATGCTAGTAATTCTTCTACAAATTATATGAGTGCATCATATTTTATTTCATTTATAGATGATTACTACTTTATGTTTTAGTCTATATTTCCCTATAATATATAGAGAGAGAAAAATAGAATCCATATACTTCACATTTCTGAGAATGTTACAACTAGTAACCACATTCAATATTTATTCGATAGTTTATGGGTGATAAGACTGTATATCCACCTCCTGTCACACATGATGATGTGGCGGTAGGTACTAGAGATGATATATAAGGGTTGTCTATGCCAAATAATAAACAACTAAAAACATAGTGTAAACCCATTTTCTATAAACATGGTAGGTGCATGGAGGACCACATGGGATAGCAATACATATTTGAATGATGCATGTTATATGTTTTTTAAATCATTTTTATACAATTTTTCAAAAAATCTACAAATTTATTACATACGATTACATAGAAAACTATATTAATATAATTATAAATTAATAAAATTGATTTTGAAGAATCATGAAACAATAAAATTTATAACTATATTTTAAATATAAATATTTATTATATATTAATTATAATAATATTTCTTATTATAGTTATCCATACTATATATACAATTAAATTATATTAATGATATGATTATATTTTATGAATATTATGAATTATGAAATATTTAATTATTAATAACATTCATAATTAATATTATATTATTAATAATATTATTAATTACTATTATACTATTAATAATGTTACAAACAATTTAAATATTATTATTTGTATAAGTAATTATATAATTAACAATAAATGCAATAATATATTATAAATAATATAATTATTAACTAATAAAGATATTATTCAGTACCAATTGTTTTATTATTATTATTTATCAGTTATTATTAGTAATTATACTATTAATTTTATTAACAACATAGTAATAAATTATTAATTAATAATAAATAATATAGTTGGTAAGTAATAAATATATTAGAAATTAATATATTACTAAATAACTACATTAACAAAAATTTCTAAATATATTAATTATTCTAATAACATAATTGTTCGTAATATATTATAGATTACATAAAATTTAAAATTTTTATTGTGAAATTTTATTCTATATAAATTATTTATAGTTATTTATATAAATTATATTATTTATATATTATTTATTATGTTGGGAAAAATTCATTAAATGTAACATTGTAGTATTTTTTAGGTTAATTTTTTTTGTTGAAAAATAGGTTTTTGAAGGGATGTTGTGGGGTTCCATAGATATTTTTGACAATTTAGGTTGAAAAATATCTGTGGAAATGGAATTGATAACCTACATGCATTATAGAAAATTGTGTTCACAAGGTGATGCAGTTTCATAGTGTTTTCCATATTTTTGGTGTCAAAAATTTAGAGGTTGGATATTATTGTGAAATATTGATTTCCTTGAAAGTCTTTTTTAAAATACAGAAAAGGCATGATTTTTTTTAACATTGGGTCTTGTGTAGGGAATTTTCCAAATCTGTAAAATGTTTGATGGTAATCTCCCAAACTATGATAAGCATCTCAAAATGAGAAATTTCTATGGTGCTTCATGAAAAAATAGTACCCTAAAAGAAGTTGGAGAGCTTCATGAAATGATGATAATGTTGATGGATATTTATGGAATTATAGGAAACATCTATAACATGGCCTCCACCATCTTCAGAAAAGTAGGAAGACTAAAATAAGATTATACTACTCTGAATTCAAAAAGGTGCTTCGTGAAGTCAATTCTTGTGAAAATGTTCTCGTAGAAATTACGTTCCCAAAGGATATAAAATATGACTAAAAATTATGATTATAATGAATTTAATGATGTTGGAAAATGATGTAAAAATATTATAAAAATTTTTGTGCTTCGCAAATGCTACTTGAGCTTTGTGGAAAGAGGTTGTTTCATGAAGGTTATTTTAACTTTATGATAGAGGTGAACTTCCCAATGGTAGCGAGAATCATGAAAGTATTAAAAATTGGTATCCTAGGGAATCTGTGGAAAAGTGGTATTCATCATGTGTATGAAAGTGTAGCTTTAGTAGATAATCCACCTATAGTTGAAGATGTGTTCATTATAGATAATAAAGGGATCTAAATGTCCATAAATTGTATGTGAATGCCTTTTAAGAGAATTTAGGAAAGGAAGAGGAGGATCTGATCCTTTCAACCAGTACTGATGCAGATAAAGATAACTAGGGATTTAACCCTAGGAATAATTTCATCTAATCCTAAACCTTGTTATGGTATTGATTATGGGAATAGAAGTGATCAATCCCAAACAAAATTTTTGTATTGAGCCTTAGTGGGTTTCTACATCCTCACATTACTATTTTTTCACCCTGGATATAGCGCAATGATGGTGAGCCAAGTAAAATCTATGCGTCTGTGTACTTTCATTCCTGTTTTACCTTTATAACATCATCATTAGATAAATAAGGAAAGAAAATTTCAGCATAAACAATTAATAGAAAATAAAGTGACCCTAATAATAAAGATCTCATGATCTAATGGGGCATGATACATTTTTAAAATAATATCCACACCACGAATCACCACTCCCCTCTCATGATATCTAGAACACTTTTGTTTCAATCATATTCCTGATTAAAAATTAATAAACAATAATTACTTTATTATTAATTAAATAATATATTCAGAAAAATAAAAATAATTAATAACTTTAGGAGGAGTGATATGTGTTCAACATTCTTTTATAAAATTTTGATAGGATGTGTGAACTCAGTTCACACCTCCTTCTAATCCGCAAAGATACATGAACATTTCTCATGGTTCCTATCCAATGATGGAAGCATCAATTGTGTTCATTATTCTCTAGAGCCCTTTTTAAAAATATATAAATCCATATCCTGATTTTGATTTTTATTCATTTTTCAAAACACAAAAATACTCTCTAATGTACATTATGACTTTTAATCGACTATTTTCGGTAAATTGAATATATGAAAATAAATTATGATAGTAATATGATTGTATATGATTAGATATTCCTAATAGAAGAGGAATATATGATATGATATTAGTTTATTTTATGACATGCAACAATTTGGATGTTATGATGCTAACATATCAGATGTTACCAAATAAACATGAGGCTATATGTTTGGAAGATTACATTTATGGGAAACACTAGTTTTATACCAATTCAAATATCTGGTATAATTTTAATTCTTATTATTATAAAAATTTAGAACTATTGATTATTAGGGATGTATTTAAATATATTCTTAATGATTATTTAATGTGGAATTTTAGAAAATATTTGGATGAAAATTTGAATGATGATTATTTTAGAAAATGGGAAAAAAAAATTTTTTTACAATATTTCACTAATATTTTAGAAAGATAAAATTTATATAAAAACATATTTATACTCCTTAAATTATCTATTATTTCTTATCCTTAAACGAATTTTGATATAATCCACGAATCAATCATCCCTTGTTATAAATGATCTTGTATTTTTATTTATGGTTATTATCCATTGTAGCATCGTCTAAAAATTGCGGTATAAAACAATAATTATATTTTTCATATAAAATGAGGATTAAGATTTAGAATGTGATATAATATACACATCCATGAAAAAAACATTTCAGAGATTCAAAATTTATTAAAACATATCAAACCTCATTATTCTCAACTACTAGGCAAGATATCTTGAGAAAACATTTTCATCTACAATTACTGGATAATTGTAGTTATTCTACACTAGCTACAAACATTATCATTATTACATTTTTAATTAATAAAATTTCATTGTGTTGAGTTGTTGTCGTATTCTAATGTTTTATCAAGTTCAAATCACTAAAATCGCATATATCTAAACATCCTTATAGGATACAACATAATTACGATATCCCAAATAAAAATCATGTTAACTATTTTTTTCATGGGACTAGTAAAAGGAAATAGGTTTCAGATGTTCCATTTTCATAGTAAGGGAATTTTTTTTCTCTCATACATCAGAAGGGCTATTCTAGGATTACACATTGGAGTTTTAGAATGGGTAGGTTTTGGTTTTGTTCCTCCAGGTGAGTAAAAAGAATGTTGTAAGGGTTTGTGGCTCCCTTTAAAAATTTATATCTATTTATTCATTTTTTATAGGATGTTAAATAAGAGAAATATATGTTTTACTTCATTTATTGAATATATTTTGAATAATATTTACTGTACATTTTGGAAAATTAATTTTATTAGTATGTAAAGTTGAAAATGAATTTATTCCCTCCTAAAAAAATTATTTTGGTTATTTTGGGAATGTTAATGGTAAATTCGGGGTTGTTCATTAGACTATTTTTTAATTCATGTAGTTTGATTTATATATTCTTATATACATGTATTTAGGTCATCCTCTTGAGAATACTATAGTTGAGAACCACATAATTGAAGCATGTCCTATTTTGATTTGAATATAATTGTCTCTACATGGAATTCAATCGACCATTGGTTTTGAGATGAGGTGTACAATGATAGAGGGTCTGATATTGTTTTCTAAATAAATAAATTTTTAGTAAAAAAAGATGTATACCATAGTATTTGTATTCTTGGATGTGTTGTGAATTGTCTTTTCATGATAAATGTTAGGGGTATTATATAAAAATGATTAGGTATTGTTATTTTAAAATAGTTTAATATATGGTACTTGTCACAATAAAGTCGAAATAAACTATTGTTCTTTCCTTCATCAAGAAATATTGAGGTGCATATTTCTATTCTCAAATAAGTTATAACATGTATGGTTTATTATAGTTGTAATTATAAATATGATGCTAAAATACAGCCAAGGATCATTACTTCAAATGAATAATTATTTCATTCACATTGTAAAAGATAAACATTCACTATTTCTCATAGAAAATGGGAAGCATAAAAAAGTCCAAGAAGAAGCCACTGATCATGATTTTTTACAAAATTATACAGAGAACATGATTGGTTTCAGATAGCGTAATAATTTTTTTGTCACCATATCCTATTACCAATCATGGTTTTCCCAATGTAGGTCGGTTAAAGACTAAGAAAACTTAGTGGCTCAAGCTACTCTAATGTAATGTTTATCTATGGTGTATGTTGTTGGAATGTTACAATAACACCATCACACGAACATGTTTTTTAGAACTTTTAATGGTCAATGATTTTTTGCACAGTTGAATAGTAATGGTCATAAAGTAATGGTGTTCTAGATTAAATTTATAATAATATATTATATGCTTCCTGGGAAATACATCTTCAAATCCAGTTATGATTCTCTGTTAAACAATCTTAAGAATATAATGATGATGAGTTTCAATTCATAACATGAATGTTTAAATTTTAAATATTAATTTTAAGGATTCATGTAAAACATTGAAAATTTGAAATTTCAAAGATAGTATTTGAATGTATCATTTTATATTGGTCCAATTTTTTAGTTCCCTAGATATATATATATATAAGTGGTTTAATCCTTATGAATTTGGCTTCAATAGTTGAAACACCTTAAGCATGAAATTATATATATCTTCATTCTCTCTACGCATTGACCAAGGGTACTAATAGACTACTAATTAAACTGATATTCTTATAGATCATCGAGAGTTTTATGTGGACCATATATATTATAGGATTGAGGAACCAATAAAATTCCCATTCGGGATATTGATCAATCTCATGTGATTAATGGAAGTTCAAGCCATCAACCACAAAGGTATTCCATAGTTATATTTATTATATTATATAATCTAATTTAAATGGAAAATCTATTGATTTTAGATTTTGATTGAAGTTTTAGTTACATTTTGGAAAAGTTTTATTTCCACGAATACCTATATTGGTATCATATTCTCACATATTAATATTGTGTTGAATTATTATAGGATAAAGAAATTAAAAAATGAGCTTTATAGGTACCAAGTCATATAGCCTTTCAAAGTGGACGTTACAATTATTCATATTGAAGGAACAAGGCTTAAAAATTAGGCAAAAATATTATAGTGTTATATAATATATAATAACATGTTAAAGAGATCATAAAATTTCTTTTATGGTAATCATGAAAAGGATATAAAAAATAACACATCGAATAAAATACTAAAACAATGTGATCACCGGGTTTCCGAAAGGTGGTTGTTGGAAACATGGTGACATACATGAATATATTGTATCTTAACAACACATTTTATAACATTATATGTCTTACTCAATAATACAACACTAAAAATGTCATAATTCTTAAAACTCCTTGAATTGTCCAAACATCTTGTCCAAAATAGCTTGTCCAAAATAACAAGGTCACCCAAAAGAGTTTCCAAAATTATCATGGTCTATTATAAGACTATAGGACTGAAAAATAATTACTTCCTAAAATGGTTTTGGTGTTTCCAAATATAATAGTTTTACCTAGGGGACACCATTATATGGTGCATGTTGTTTAAAATTGAATATTAAACAAAATTATATTTTATTTAAAATTTTCTAAAAGCATTATAAGGGGAAATTAAATCAAACCTTGCATTTTTTATATGATATATATTTATGATGAATTTAATATGTAACAAATTTAGAAAATTTATATAAATTAATATAATATAAAATACAAACTGTTTATATTTTATAATGAATACTTTATAAATATAAATATAAAATTTCTATTCTATGGTCTTATTAAAAAAAATTTATTATGAATAACATCATATTAAATACATGTAAATTGTAATATGATGTATTAATATTATATAAAATAGACTTTTTCAGGGTTATCTATGCCGAAATTATATATTTGTAATAATTTATTTAAGATTTATTCCAAAACCAAATTAACATGTCTAAATTTATGATTTATGATTTTGTTTATTATGATTCAATGAATTATTATTCATGATTATAAATGTTTTAAAATCAATACATATGTATTATTTACTTATAGGTGTTTAAATTTATTATTTAAGTAATAAAAAATCATTTAATGAGTATCATTCTAGGTATGATATATTATTTATTTATTTTTCTATAGTGAAAATGTCTTGAATAGGTTTATAGACTTGAATTAGGAAGTTAATTATATTTTATAGATATTATTTGTTTTAATTTACTCCTTGTTGTAATACCTCTGAAAAAACAAACCATCGGTCGTAGGACTTTAGGTAATACTACAAAGTGTCATGGATAATTATTATTTGTTAAGAAAAGTTGGATTCATTACCTATAACTCCTAGATTACTCTTTTTAGAACTATTCATTTTGAAAGATTTTTGAAATTAATTTAAAGGGTCATTTGTACAATAACCATTGGATGTATTTTAATATACGTAAATATATATTGATTTAAAAAAGGGTTACTATCATATTATATGAATTCGGTAATATGTTGCACATAAATATGGTTTGAATATATTGATTTGGTAGAAGAAATAAGAATTCTAAGTATAAAAATTATAATAATTAATACATTTAAAGAAAATATGTCAAATAATATTATGAGATTAAATATATTTTTTTAAAAATTACTATTACATTTCTTTCAATGTACACACATTCAATGATCTAGATCATCCAACTAGGTAAAATCAATCTAAATATGCTTTCATATGGATTATCTTGTTAATGTAATGTAAGTAATGAGGTGCAACAGCGAGTTAAGTGCCTCATTTTATTGTTTTATGGGGGTCATATGTAATTGGTAACTCATTGGGAAATATAAAAAAGGAATAAAATTGAGTTTATCAATTAACAGAATGAAAAAAAGGGATGTCTTCTTGATTATCTTAAAGTCATGTATGATAATATTGTCATGATTGTCTAGCAAAATAGCTTAATTCATGATTTCAATGCCAAATCAAGGTCACTAAAAAGTGAATTATTAAGAATAATTATTAGGTATCTATTTTATATAAATCATTTCTTCAATATTAAAGGGTATATAATTAAAAATACATTCTTTGTAATTGTTTAAAACCATTCAGAGATAAATATCGAAGTAATAATTCAAAAATATTTGATATTTATTTCAAATTATGAATCAAATGGTTACTAAATCATGAAGGTAAGGTAAAAGAATTTATTAATATAAAATGGATATAAATAATGTATGTTTGTTTTATATTATTTCTCTTATAAAATATGAAAAATAATAATTTTTTTGTAATGAATAACATGATATGATGGGTGCAATTAACATGGTACATGATTCAATAAATTATATATATTTTTTGAAAAAACAGAAAGTATAAAATTAGTATTATCTAGGATAAATTATATTATCCTATTGATTTAATAAAATAAAAGGAAATGAGTTCTGAAAACCTCCATTCCCAAATTATAATGAAAAATTATCCATTAAAATTAAAAACATAGAATACCATATGTGATATGAATATAATATTTTATTTGATAAATATTCCAACTACTTGAAATAATTTTCATTTCATGAACACAATAGAGTTTATGTATCTTATGATGTTATTTTGAATGAATATATATTTTAAGTGGTTTGTGGGAGTATATTTTGACATGAATAATTTCATTTACAAAAGAAATTATATTTTTTAGTCAAAATTCCAAGGTAATATCACTTAACATCCTATTAGATTTATGAATATTTTCGAAAATATATATTTAATAATTTATATATAGCTATCATGAATAAATGAATGCCATTTCATATCATAATAAGATTTAGTTTAACGTCAGAATGGGTAATAGAAGATCTTCTAGAGGGAGGTGAATTGACCAGATTAAAAATTTTAATGAAATAAATAGATTAATTAAATTAATTATCATAGTTAATTTTTAAGGTTAATTATTAGTGGAAAAAGTAAATAGCATAAGGATGTTTTTTTTGTAGTAGTTCAGTCTAAAGTGGGAAAAAACTAATATTATACATCTTTACATAGAGAGTGATACGTGTGAAATAAAAATGATATTTACAATAGAATCACAACCCAATTACAGAATCCATTTCTAGTGGAGTCATAACAATAACGATGACTTTTGTATTAGGAGCCACAACCTTTACAAAATAAATTTAGACATTGGGAATCACAACACGTATAGTTATGAGTTTATATACATGGTGTCACAACACATAGATCCTGACTTTATAATCTAAGAGTCATAACCGGGATAAAAATAATGAAAAATATTTTTTTATGTGAAATCCTAACAAGAAAAAAAAATAGTATGTGTGTGAGGGAAGGGAGAAATTTTTACAGAATCAGAACCAAATGAATGAAGATAAAAAATGAAATAATATGTAATGGTTATTGAGGATTAAACTGGATCATCTCATCTAGGAAGTAAAATTTGAAGAATAAATAATTTATCACTTGAGATAGCGTTCAGATGATGAAATAGAATGTCGTAGGATGTTGCAAATACTTAACAGGTTCAAAGTTCACAACACCTTTTCTTTGATAACATAAATATCAAATATGTTAGCTAGTATATATATATATCTTTTTTTTTCATTCCTATCAATGATATATATATACATAATAAAAATTTAGTTGTTTTAGAAGATCAATATCCTTTTAAATTACAAAATAAATTGAGTCAATGGCTTTCATAAATATACCCATAAAAATAGCAACATTGTTGCCACATTATTCTTGAAGAAAAATCCTCTAATAAAACCATCCAAAAATAATTATAACATGAATTCAGATAAAAAATAAGAATAATAGTAGCATTAAATGATTCAGAACACCCATATAAATCCATTAAATCCTCTTTAAATTTAGTCAAACAAGTTATTATAAACTAGCATCACTAGGTGAATGTAAATTTTAGTATTTTAATTTAACTATACTTCAATCCAATGAATTTATTAGAAAAAGGTAATGAATTAATTTTATTATTTTTTATCTTTAAATAATGAACAAAATATTAAACACGATACAATAAAAATTCTTTCGAATTAATGTCCATTTATCTACCATAAAAACAATTTAAAATAATCAATATATATGAAACAAATCGATTTTTAACATAAAATCATAGAATAAATAGTGGCGTAGGTTATGTAAAGTACCTTAATGTAGGGTATGAACAGTAATTTAACATTTTCTATGACATTAATGTATGGTTTCCTAACCATACATTGTGGAAATGAACAGTTATATAATGAGTTGTATGAATAGTTACGTAGCATAAGGAATGAATAGTAATATAGGGTTTCCCAACCACACTTTGTGGAAGTTAGCAATAACGTAATGTAGGGAATAAACATTAAGGTTGGGTTTTCTAACCATACTTGGTGTAAATGAATAGTAATGTAACATATTGAATGAACAGTAATATAGTGTTGGTGAACCATACTTTTCACTGTTGCAAAATTAAGGTTTTCAAACCATACCTTGTGAAAAACTGGAAAACATACTTTAACAAACATCAATGAATTTTTAAGGGAACTAAAGAGTAGATTCAAAATTTTTCAAAATGAATTATTTCTAGGAAAACATATTTTTTACCAATGAATATCGAATAAAATATGTCAGATATCTACTTCTCTTAATATCATCAAAAAATAGAAGCAACAATATTCTGAAAAAAGTATAGTTTTGAAAAATCAATGTAAAAAATAATACAATTTATTCACCATCTTAACCACATTTTAACCATTTATTTAAAATATTTAAATCAATATAAATATAGTGTATTTCTATTAAATCAATTTTAATGAAAATATGATATCTGGAGAATTTGTAGTAAAATAAATACAAAAACCTTTTCTAAAAAACAAAAGAATGTAGAAGTTCAAAAACTGTAGGGGTAAATTCATTGAATTTTAAGAGTAGTAAAAAACATATTTTCAAATATCCTCAAAAACTAATGAAATTTTGATAAATATCTTAGATATCAAATTTTATATTAATCACAAAAAACAAAACACTATATTTTTATATATCATCAAGATAAACAAATGAATTAAAATGAAAATCACATGTAATCATTAAAAATCATAAAGGGTTAAAACACAAACCTAAATAAATATTTAATGAAATAAAATAAAAACATTCCCATGCACAAAAAATAACCCCTTTTTATTTGATTGTAAAACCAATAAAATCCAATTCTGTAAAACAATTATAACCAATATATTTCTCTCCAAAACAATTGTTTTAAAATAATTTCAACCAACATATTTATCCCCTTTTTTTTAAATATACCCAAAGTGAAAAAGGAATCCCCCTAAATAATATAGTAATAATAAAAATCCAATCATACCAAGATTAAATTTAATGTTTTCAAATTGATAATAATATAACAGCTTGGTAGAAATATCTTCTATCTGATTTTAAAAAGGAATAAATTCTAAGAAAATATCACCCTTTTTCACATGATCCCTAATAAAATGAAATCTAAGATCAATTTGATTTGTTCTAGAATGATGTAAGTGGTTTTTTGAAATAGAAATTGTAGATTTATTATTACAATAATTAGAAATTTTTTCATGATACACACAAAAATCATATAAGGTTATCTTAATCTATAAACATTGAATAAAAATATAGGCATTAGATATATAATCAGCTCTTGGAGGAGATAAAGAAAAATAAAGTTGTTTCATAGATTACCAAGAAATTAAAAACATTACCAGAATAGGAAACACACCTAATGAAGTTTTTGGCCATTTCTACATCCTCTAAAATCAGAATTAGAATAAGATGTTAAATCCAAACAGTTATATTTTGGATAAAATAAACTAGAGTTAACAGATTCATTAAAATATCTGATTATTCTTTTTTTAGCTTTAATTTGGAGTTCTTTAGGATCTTCTTGAACTCTTTCACATAATAAAACACTGAAAATAATTTCGGGAACATTTATAATTAAATATAGAAAGATTCATATCACGCCTCTATAAACATTAATGTCAACAGAATTACCAGAAGAATTAATATATAAATTACAATTAGTACCCACATGATTTTTCATAGATTTAGAGTAATTAAGACTAAATTGTTTAACCGCCTCTGTAGCATTATTTGAATGATTAAGAAAAAATCTATTCATTCATTGATAAATTTGATGTCCAAGAAAGAATATTTATTCTCCCATTAAAGTCATGTAAAATTCAAAAGACAACAAAGAAGAAATCCATTACATATAATTTAACCAGATGATCCAAATAATATATCATCAATATAAATTTGAGAAATTAAAATATCATTTGAAAATCATTTGATAAAATTAACTGGATCAAAAATGATATTTTAATTCCATTATTTAACAAAAATAAATAAATTATTTCATACCACTAACTATGTGCTTGTTTAAAACCATACAATGTGTTAAATAATTCAAAATCATGGTTAGGAAAATTTTCAATTTCAAAACCAGACGGTTAAGAAATATACACTTCTTCATTTATTAAAACATTTATGAAATTACTATTCACATTCCTTTGATAGAATTTAAAACCTTTGAAAAAATAAAAAATAATAAAATTCTAATTACCTCTAACCTTGAAAGATTTCGAAAATAATCATAAAATTATATGAATTGTTCTTGATAGTATCCTTGAGAAACATGTCTTGATTTGTTTTTGAAAATCTATCTAGATTCATAGAGCTGGATTCAAAATATCCACTTAATTTCAATTACCATATTATCCACACTCAATTATACAAAAGTACAAACATTATTTCTAATATACTAATTTAATTCATCTTCCATTGAAACAATCTATCTTTTATCTTTCAAATCATCATTAAAATTAATTTGATCAAAATTAGAAATAAAGAAGAATTTTCATAATAATTTAAAATAGAATATCTTTTTTGAACACCTAAATGAATATTTCCAATCATATATTTAATAGGATAATAATTGTGAATCATCTAATATTTTAGATCAGGATGAGAAGCAGTATTATTCCCTTCAATTTATTAAACATTATATTTAGTAACTTTTTCATCCAAATTATAATATCTTAACTCATCATCAATAACATTAGAATCTGAATTTAATATATAATTATATTCATAAAAAATAACATTAAAAGAATATTCAATAATCATTAATCATTTATTGAAAACTCTATATGCTTTAATATTCTTAGAATAACAAATAAAAATACATCAATCACTCTCAGCATCAAATTTATCTAAGCTATCCTCTTAATTTAAAATAAAAACATTACAACCAATAACTCTAATGTAACCAATGTTGGGATTTGTATATTATAATAATTAATATATATTTTTCATTAAAAAATTTATATTTAGAATTCTATTTTAAATATAAAAATAAGAAAAAATATCCTTATAAGAAAAAAACCTAGGAAAATATTATTCCGTGAACATTGTTCTAGCCATTTCAATAAGAGTTTTATTTTTATATTCTACAACACCAATTTGTTATGATTTTATAGGATTAGAAAAATTATGAAAATATCCATTCCATTAAAAAAAATTCAAAATCTAAATTATGAATTTCACCACTTTTATCACTATGAATATAAATAATTGTAAAACCTTTTTTCATTTAGAACTACTTTACAAAAATATGTAAATCTAAAAAATGTATCATTTTTATATGCAAGAAAGTATGCCCAAGTAAATATACTATAATCACCAAAAACAACTATGTTGTTTTTCTTTCCACTGAGGCTAGAAATATGAGTGGGGAAAATAGATCATGATTTTCTAATAGTAAAGTCCTATTAGTACTTATCAGATTGATAGTTCTGAAAGTAATTTTATGTTTCTTCCCTTTCATGCAAGCGTCACATACATGAAGTTCTTCTTTATTCATGGAAGGTATTTGTAACAAATTCTCATTTTTTTAGAGTTTATGTAACATTATGAAATTATCATGAAATAATTTTCAATCATAGAGGATGTTATCATTATTTACCACATCCAAATGGTTAACATGTTGAACAGTTAATTCAAAAAAATTAATATCAAGAATAATATCTTTTCAATTATCATAAAATAATAAATTATCATCTTTAAAAACTATACATTTACGATTTTAAAATTCAAATTCCATTTCATAATCACATAATTTAGGTATAATAATTAAATTAATATTTGAGACTTCAACATATAAAACATTAGGAACAAAAGTAGAATTTAAAATACCAACTTTACCAAAACCATTTACATTTCTTTTAGAATTGTATATAATGGTAATAGTTCCTCCATCCCATGTGTTGTATGTGGAAAAATTTTATGTTTATCCAGTCTTATTCCTATATCATCCACATTTAATATACCATATGTCATTATTGAGACATCCATGGAATTTATTCTACAAAAAAATAACATATCCAGTGATTCCATGAAGCACAAGTTAGCATATTGTTTTCCATTTCCATATTGTTCAATGGAATCAGTTTCTTTTGTAAAAATCCAATTGGTTTTCAATTCATTTTTTCATTATTTTTATTTTAGTCTTTAATATGATGTTTTGGATAATAATGATTTATATGACCTTTCTACCTTCACTCATAATAGGTTACATATGATGAATTGAAATTTGTTCCATCTTTCTTACCTCCTGTATATTTTTCTTTTTGAGGACTTCTTTTAAACTTACTGTTTAATCCTTTATTTTTCATTATATTGTAATCTTTAGTATCAATATAATCCATTTCTTATTTATCAAAATCCAATACATTAGAATCAGAATAGTCTGTTGGAACAATATTCACAGATATAAAATATACACATTTTCTTTTTATTATATCCTCATTAGCTATATTCCACAATTCGTGTTCATATTGAAGTTGTGGTCCAATAAATTCACCATGTTTCTACTCCTGGAAATTATTTCTTTCATCAATGAAATCTATATTTGCATTAAATTTATTTTTAATGGCTTGTTGGACTTTTTCAACACATACTAGGTTTTCCATAGTTTCTCCAAGAGAACTCATTTCATTCAAAGTCATTAAAAATATATGGAACATTTTTTTTATAGTTTCATATTCACCCATCATAATGTCCTGATACATAGCATGAATCATTCCATGATTTGTTCGAATTAAATTTTTAGTGCCAAGGTGAGTGACTTTTAGTATCTACCATATTTAACGAGCGGTCTTACAAATGGACACATGACTAAAATATTTATGTTTATAGAACGGTATAAAATATTAAAAAAAATTACATTAAAACATATATAGTATAATAAATTTTGGTAATAGTATATGGTTCAAGATAAATATGTTTGTGCTATTTTTCATGATAATTCATTTCTCATTTCTCAACTGTTTGAGGTAAGACTCAATTTGTGGTATCCAGTAACCATAAACATTACCATCAATATAATGTGGATTTTTAGGAATCCAAGAATCATTTCGGTTCAATCCTTCAAACATATATGATCTTTATCCTTATACTATGAGGTGAATAAATATGTTAGTAGAGTTAAAATTTAAATTTAGAAACTATAAAAGGGTGGAATAAATTTTATAAAGAATAACCAATGGTACCATATTTTGTATTTGATAATGAGAATGAAAGATCAGAACTATTTTTAAGATGGTGTTTCCCTGATACCAATTGTTTGGTATACAAAGAAGAACAAAAAATCGAAGAATATTAAAAAGGATTACCCTCTCATACCAATTTTTATGTCAGAACGGGTAATGGAAGATGGCTAAGAGGGGGGTGAATAGATCATATTAAATATTTAAAACAAATAAATTGATTAATAATATTAATTATCAAGGTTAATAATTAATGTTATTTAGATTCATAATTAGTAAATAACGCAAGGATGTTTTTTATAGTAGTTTGATCCAATGTGCACCTACTCAACACATATACCTCTCTACTCGGTGAGATACATGTGAACTAAAAATGATTTTTATAGGGTAATCATAACCCAATTACAGAATCCATTATTAGTTGAGGGATAACCATGAAATTGGATTTTTTATGGGGAGTAACAACCATTACAACCCAAAATTATACAATAAGATAAAAAAATAAATAGTCTTAATTATGGATATAGGGATTCAAATACATAGATCATGACTTTAGAATTCGGGAGTAACAACTCATGAAAAAATAGAAACTACTGATTTTTTTTGTAAAATAAAAAACATAAAATAAAAATAGAGTTTGTGTGAGAGATGTTAAAATTTGTTACATTCATAGAAATAAAGAAAATAAAATAATAATTTAAAAAAATGTACTTGTTTTTTAGGATTATATTAGCTATTCTCATCTACGTAGTAATAGTTGAAGCAGAAATAATCCAACGCTTGAGAGAATGTGCAGATGATGAAATATAATATCTCAGGATGTTGCAAATAAATAGAAGGATCAACATTCACAACCCTTTAACTTTGAAAATAAAATTCTCAAATATGTTATCTAGTATATATATCATTTTTTATTTATTCCATATATATATATATATAATAAAAATTCAGCAGTTACAAAAGTATTGATTCCTTGTAAAATTCAACATAAATTGTGGAAGGATATTTCATAAATACCTCCATAAAAATAGATGCACTTCATCCACCATATTTCTAAAAAATAAGTCTCTAATAAAATAAATCAAAATTTTTTGAATAATACTCAGATAAAATCTCCATAATAATCATAGCCTTCAATGATTAAAAACACCCATTTAAAAATATTCAATCCTCTTTAAATTTAGTAAAACATGAACCTATAAACTAGCAACATAAGTTGAAATTAAATTAAAATATATGAATTTAAATAAACATGAAAACAAGAAATTTATTGGAAAATAGGTAAAAATAATTTTATTAATTTTTCACTTTAAATAATTCTCTAAAAACATTATAAACACTTCTATAAAAATCCATAGATTTAATGTGAATTTAATCAGTAGAAAACCCACTGAAAATAATCCACATATGTGCAGAAAATCGATTTTCAATAAAAAAAGTTATTGAATGAATAGTAATGTAGGGTATAAATAGTAACAATACCTAGGTAATGGAAAATAATGTAGAGTATGAACAATAACTTATGGTTTCCCAACCATACATTGGGAAAATGAATAGTAATAGAATGTCGGGAATAAACAATAATGTAGTTTTTCGCAACTATACATTGAATAAATGAATAATAATGTAATGTATGGTATGAACAGTAATGTAGCATAGGTACTGAACAATAGTGTGGGGGTTCCCAACCATACTTTTCAGAAATGAACAATAACGTAACATTGGGAATAAAAAATAACATAGATTTCTACAACCATACTTTGAAGAAATGAACAGTATCATAACATAGGGAATGAACTATGAGGTAGGGTTAATGAACCATACATCGTATTGTAACAAAAGTAGGTTTTTCAAACCATACATTGTAAAAAAATGGACAATATACTTTATAAAAATCCAATGAATTTTTACAGTCTCTAAAAATAATATTCTGACTTTAGAAAAAAAAAATTATTTGTACACAAAATTATTATATTTCCAAATAAAAATAAATCAAATTAATAAGATATCTAATGCTCCAATATCATCAAAAAATAGAAGAAAAAATATTCTAATAAACTACAGTTCTAAAAAATCAAATCAAAACTTTAGATAATTTATTCACCATCCAAAAGACCTTTTTAGACGATCATGTAAACAAATGAAGTCAATATAAAGTTGATGGATTTCTATAAAATAATTTTTCATGCATAACATATATATTTAGAAGTTGTAGTAAAATAAATAAATAAACTTTTTTTTAAAACTATAGACTGTAGATGTTCTAAAATTGCAACAAAAAATTCATTGAATTTATATATTTCTAAAAAAGAATATTCCAACTTCCTAATAAACTATTAAAATTTTGAAAAATCTCTTTTCTATCTAATATGATAAGAATCAAAAAGAACTCACCATAGTTTTAGATATCATGAAAATATATAAATTACATTAAAATAAAATTACTTGTAGTCAATGAAAATCATAATGGGTTAAATAAATGTAAAATCATATATAATAAAACAAAAGAAAAACATGAAAATTCACAAACATTAGTATGTGTTTGTTAATATAACTATGTAAATAATAATTTTTTGTTAAAAAAATATCCACAAATTAATTTTTGAATGGAAATGTAGAAATATGAAAATGATGTACATAGAAATATTTCTAAGTTGATCAAATAAGTAGTTAAATTCATAATATGTCCGGTTTCTATGATAATAAGATTGAATACTATGATCAAATTATTGAAAATTTAGAATATGATTTCTATGTGTCTTTCTATGTTTCATTGTAGAGAACCAAACATTACATATATGGAAATTACATTACTTTTTCTGAATACTTAATACATAACAAAAACAGACACCCAAGGACCGTATTAGTTTAGTGTCTTTTGAATCTCGGAACAAAATCTTCTAATCGCGGTGAAAGTTATTCACCATCTCCCACAAATATCACCCACTTTTGTTTTCATTCCTAAAACCATTATTTATATCCTTGGGAAAATAAAACAAAAAAAGGCTGAGCTCAAAAGCTCAGTAATGGTAAACATGGAGAACATAAAAACAATCCATAAGCATTTTAACCTAAAAAACATGAACAAAAAACATCAAAATCTGGAGCAATGACATAAATCGTGGCATTACATAAGGCATATATCATAAAGAAACATTAATAATGATAAAATAGCATGGGAATAAAACATGTAATGATGGAAAACCATCAGGAACTTGATATGATTTCTACAATAGTCAAAGCATTGCTTCCAAGACCATCATAGTGGACAAAGTCCATTACTGAACCTGGTTTACCTACCGTTCCATCCCTATATTACTGAACGGGATTTTACATTCCATTCCAGCCATGTCTATTTCATGTGATATAAATCATTTCCCAATGAATTTGAGTTAGATATATGTACCACCCATCTCATAATGAAATAATTCATATTTGTTCCACAAAATAATCATAAATCATTTATCATAACCCAAAGAATAAAATGGTTTTCATAAAAATCATCCCATCATAACATAATCCATATAAAACAAATGGATATCATTTCATCATAAGAAAAATCAAACGATGTAAATAATAGATAAATAATAATTGAAACATTATCATACTAAATAATTTTGTCTTAGTTGGAAAATAGTTTTGACAAAACAGATGAAATAAATTCTTCAGAAAAATATCCTTTCTTCTTCAAAATCATTTTATTTTCACAAAATGACATTCAATTTTAAAAGAAAAGAATTTTTTTGAAAATAATCATGAAATATTTTAGAGTAATATTCATGAAAATTAGGCGTTATGAAACCGTAAAAATATGTTCATTCCGTATAAGTTAAAAAAGCATTCTCCTCGTACTTTTGCCAGAAAAGTCAAAAAGTTCCTCGTATGGTAAACAAAAGAAAGATTCCTACCATAAAACATTATAAAAGTAAAATAGGAGTAAACCTGAATTTAAAAATACATGTAAGAATATTAAACACTTTATGAAAAACATTTTTATGGTCATGGAGGAAAAGTATAACCCTAGTAAATACTTACGTATAAGCAATCTCGGATAAAAATGAGATTTGCAAAATTATCCCTTCCCTTAGGACTAATATGCTTTCTATGTATCCAAAAATCCTATATAATTATTTAAATAATGTCACTAAAATATTACAGAATCACATTCATTGGTATGATATCACATATGGTCATATTCATATCTTCTTATTAGTAATATTTCATTTCTACTTGTTATTTGGGTGTTTATTACTTTATGTTCTTATGCGTATTTTGTCAAATAAATTCTTATTCCTATTTTTATGTTATAGATAACTCATTTAAATAATGGTATTATTGTAATATATATCATATTAATTCATTCAATTAATTTATATAATCATTAATCTATGAAGATCATGTAGAACTAGTCGCATCACATCGTGGAGACGGTAGGCCGTACGTACGCACGAGCGATGATATCATTCTTTTGATATTAAAATAATATATAATTGGATGGTATATCATATAGATATAGTTATGATAATGTTATATTTATTATTTATATCATTTATACTCATTATTATACCCATCCAAATGATGAAATGTTTTAATAACAAACTACACCACGACGTGGAGACGGTAAGCCGTACGTACGCATGTGTGGTGACATTATCATTCATAAGATGGATAAAATAACTAAAATGGTTTTACCATTTTTATAACAACATCATAGTATATAAATGATACTGGAGATATTATTTTAGAATGGAAACAACAAAGAAGGAGTAAGTGTAAGGAGAATGGAACTTGAAATAGGTGGTGAGATATTTACCTCTTCTATGGGTTCTTCCTTTTGATTTGATCAGAAGGGATCCTTAGGTTGGATTTCTAACTAAAGGAGGCCACTAGAATTAAGGGATGACTGTTGAGAGGGTATTTGGGAAAGGTTTGTCCGATCCAAATGGATTTGGAAGTGTAAATTAGAGGGAAGGGTGAGTGCCCTATTATAAGAGGGGTGAGGGGCACCTTAGGAAAAACATAAAATATTATTTTATAATAAATTATTTTTTGGTTTATAGTGGCTGAAATGTGACTTATTCCAAGGAGAGGGTGTGTATGGTTCTAAATCCTCTCATCCAATAGGTTTCAGATAGGTTTAGGTTTTCATTTTAACCTCATCATTTTGATTTAACTCTAAGTTAATTAATTTAACCTTTACTGTGTCTTCTTGTATTCTTACACTATATGGTTAATAAACATACTATAAACTACCAATCGAACCCCAATTGGTTCATTAATGTCATATATATTATTATATAAGTCTTTTGGCCGAACCTTATATTTTTAGGACCATTATATCAATTAATAATATAATATTTGTTTTAAAAACTATTTTATGTCAATTTTGACACTATTTGGTAATTTGTTTTCTATAAATTCATAAAATCATTATTACTCCAAAATTAATCTAACCAACCCTAATATGTTCTATTAACCTAGAAAATTAGTGTAATTCATAAAAAGTCTCAAATTACATTTATTTGGGTATTTATAATATCAATTATGTTAATATTTCCTTAATAAGGTAATTACTGCATCATCATTGTGTCATAAATAAATTAGATTATTTAATGTATAAAAAATATAAATACAATAAAATTATGTATGAAATATTTTTAGTTTTTTGATAAATATTTTAGTTGAATTTATCTTATGTATAACCCTACACTAAAAATGTTTTAGTTATTAAACACTGATTTTAACTCTTAACTCTTCTTTAAATAAAATAATAATAAGTGACCTAATCTAATCCAAGTGGAACAAAGATGTTCATATTTTATTCCTAAGGTTTTTATGGGTCTAATTATACTTATCCAATAGAATTAAGACATTTTTTAGGGTAATAATAATTTCATTTTTACCCTTAATAACCCTATTTACTTTTAACCGTGGTAAATAAAAGTAAAAAAGTTACGATTCATCAAAAATTATTTTTATCTTATTGAACCAAATTTTACTCCTTGATATTAACCGTGTCTCTCGGATTTTTATAATTTAACTCACAGAAGATATAAAATTTATTTTTATGTAAATTTTCAAATTCTCCTAGGAGGTGGGTAAAAGACAGAAAAAAGTTCAATAAAAATTTTATATATCTAAAATTATTTTAAAATGATTAAAATGAATTAAATTTAACTTATATAGGTATTATGTATCTATTTTGACCTAAAATAAATTTAAATAAATAATTATTTAAATAATAATTCAGTTTTAAACTATTACTCAGTGCTTTTCACAATTCATCAAAAATTGAATGTTTTTAGAAAAACACCAAAAATTCACCCTGAGCTAACTTCGATATTCCAAATCCAAAAATTAAGTCCATTTTTAATGATAAAATTTATAAAATTTCAAAAAGTCGGTATTACTATTCATAATAACTAGTTTATATAATATTTTAATAACATATCGTTGTTTAGTGAAACTCAGTATTGCGTACAATGCAAGATTTTGAGGAAGGTTTCTCTTGTGTGTAACGCAATCAATGAATAGCATTGCGTATACTACAAGCTAATATGGTGTTGTGTATTTCACAAGATAATATTGGTGTATCGTACAAAAAAAGGCATCAAAGAATTTAAAATGAATAATTCTCATAAAATCTCGGGGTGTTACATTCTACCCCCCTTAAAATTAAATTCTCCCTCCAAACTCATCGGGGTTATAAATGGTTTCTTCTTTAAGGCTTCTTTCATAGAAACCCACATCGTAAAAAGGAATACTAAAACATCATTTTAAAAAGGAATGTATGAAACATAACAGATACCCAAAGTAACACATCCTAGGGTTTCGACATAGGAGAATATAAGTGAAAATATGGATATGGAAGAGAAATATAACCATCATGTTCTGATAGAGAGTAGTAGAGAACAAGGCTATGAAAAATCCAACAATCACAAAGCCATAAATTTTTGATGATCTAAGGTACCATCTGATTCATCAGATATGAGGGTACTAGGACAATGTTTTTGGTTTTCTAAATAATTTCCCTAAATTTGAAAATTTTGAATTAAAATAAATACTTACTTGATTTTTTTACAATCTTGTCGTTTGTCGTTCCATGAACAATTTATTATTTATATATTAAAGAAATGAAGTTTAATTTTTCATTCTTGATGTTTTAGCAGATCATGTGAAAGAATGATGAGTCATTCCATCTGGCTCAAAAAAAAGGTTAGAAAAAGTTATCAAATATACACTAGTCCATCTATGGTGAGGTGAATCATATATGATTCAAAAAATGGACTTATACTTTATCTATCAAAGCTCTTAATAAAATAAAACTAGTTTATACTAACCAGGGACATTCTGTAGGCTATATGTAGGGGATAAAGGCCTGTCACACTTCGGTTGTCGGTTCGATTCCCGCAACCTTGTCCAACACGATGGGTTATCACCCATCCTGCAAGTTGAACTTTTTCTAAAACTATACTATTATAACATTCCAAAAATAATATCAAAAAAAGGTTCTATCATTAAAAAATATTATCTTTTGTCTAACATAATTCATTTCAAATCTTTAGGCTTATCCACAATACTTCTATCCATGCTTATAATATAAAGAAAACAATTACTAGAAATGTCATCAACCAAGCATGTGAATATCATAATTTATCCCCAGTGTATCATACGATATATCTTGTTGGTCACATTCCAAACATTTGAATACCTTAATCATGTATTATCTTGAAAAAGGAATACCCATTGAACTTCAGTGAAAACATGAATTCTATCAATAGTTAACCTTTTCCACATACCAAAAAATCCAAAAAATTCTATATACTCAAACCATGATATCACTTTGTCCTTATATCAGTCATGAGCTCACTAATACTATTAAACATTTCATTTTCTCCTTATCCCTTCATTATGCGCATATCATATAATTTCCAAAAATATTTTAATCCCTTTTCATGGTAACCAGTACAATACAATTATTGAAAACCAATACATAGATATTCCAAAATCCCACGATACTATAAATGATATTCCATGATACTATTTTAAAATCCCATTATATAAACACTTAATCATTCTACAACATCATTGTCCTACTCAACATCACAAATAGTTATTTCATGTGACTTCCTTTTGTCCTTTTCCTGAAGAGGTTTCTCACGTCGATCATCATTAACCCTTGGATTAGGGCATTGATTAGCATAATGCCCTATTTCCTTACACTTGAAGCATTGATGTGTTGGTGGAGCGTTCTCTGTATTCTTTTCTCTATTCACGTCATTAGAAACATTTTTCCCATTACATCGGCACTCAGCTGCTCGAAGTCCTTCTTTTCTAAACTTGAAACATTTTCTAATACCTTTTAGACAATCTCCACCATGATTCTTTCCACACTTTGAGCATAAAGAAACATTCATATTCTTTTCACCATTGTTCTGAGATTTTTCCTTGAATGAAATCTTTCGTTTCATGTCAATACGATGAGATGGATATGTAACACCAACTTCTAGTTCTACCTTGATAGCACAACACACAATTTCATCATAGCTACTGAAGTTTCTTATAGCTAATTCCCTTCTAATACTTGGTTTTAAGCCACTAAAGAATCAATCAACTTTACATTTAGGTTGGATGATAAATCCAGATGCAAACCCTATAAGCCTTGTAAAATTCACCTCGTATATACCAACAGATTCATCATCATTTTTCTTAATCTAAAGGAACACATTTTCCATATTTTTTCAAATAATATTAGGGAAGTAATTATTGAAAAATAAGTTCTAAAACTCGTCCCATTCTATGGATTCAATTTCATCTTGGGGCCTTGTAATTTTAATTAGAGTCCACCACTAGTCTGCTTCACCTTCTAATAAGTAAACAGACAAAATGAATTTTTCATGCTTTAAATAGTAATGTATGGAAATTATCTTTTCAATGGTACTGACCCATTGTTCCGCAACAAGTGGATCATAAGACCCACTGAAAGAAGGTGGATGTTGCCTCATGAAGGACTCAATAGAATATTGTTCCTTTCTCTTCTCATTTGGAAGTTCAGAATGATTCATAGATTGTGTATGTATAGAAATAATATTTTTTCTCTCCATCTCCCATAACATTGGTTTGTTAATGAGTACAATCGTTTAATTTTCCATTACATTGATCAAAACGGTTCCTTCGGGTTCCAGCCATCATCTAAAACCCAAAATGAATAGTGTGAGTTGTAAAAATCAATCTAAAAAAACAATATAATAAAGTGGAGTACATTCAATCTCAAACATATTAGGTTTAATTCTAGGTTATTCATGATCTTTATCATAATTCTAGGATTGTAACCTATACATATACTTAACCTTAGGGACATCCCCATACATACCTTAGAAATATCTCTAGGGATCTCACTAATGTTTTCACATCCTAGTTTCCAAAGGATAACTAAAGCTCTCCTCTGATACCAACTATAGGGACACAAACTTGACGTATATGGAAATTATATTACTTTTTTGGAATACTTAATAAATAATAAAAATAGACACCCATGGATTGTATTAGTTTAGTGTCTTTGGTAACTCGGAGCGTAATCTTCTAATCTTGGTGAAATATCTTCAACATCTCCAATAAATATCTCTCACTTTTGTTTTCTTACCTAAAATATTTATTTATATCCCGGGGAAAAGAAAAAATAAAAATGGTGAGCTCAAATGATCAGTAAGGGTAAACATGGAGAATATAAAAACAATCCATAAACATTTTAACGTAAAAACATGAACAAAATACATCAAAATCTTGAGCAATGACTTAAATCTTGGCAGTAAATAAGGCATATATCATAAAGTAACATTAATAATGTTAAAATAGCATTGGAATAATACATGTAATTGTGGAAATCCATCAATCACTTGATATGATTTCCATAATAGTCAAAGCATTTCTGACACGACCATCATAGTGGACAAAGTCTATTACTGAACCGAGTTTACTTGTCATTCCAGCCCTGTATTACTGAACCAAATTTTACATGCCATTCCAGCCATGTCTATCTCATGAGATATAAATATTTACCCAATTAATTGGAGTGAGATATAGGTCCCACCCATCTCAAAATGAATTCATTCTTACTTGTGCCACAAAATAAACACAAATCATTCATCATAACCCAAAGAATAAAATGGGTTTCATAAACATCATCCCATCATAACATAATCCATATAAAACGAATGGGCATCATTTCATCATAAGAATAATCAATCCATGTAAATAATAGAGACATTATACTTGAACCTTAATTATATTAAATAATGTCATTGTAGATGGAAAATAGTTTTGACAGAACACTTGAAATGAATTCTTGAAGAAAATATCCTTTCTTCTTCAAAATCATTTTATTTTTCCAAAATGACATGAAATTTTAAAATAAAAGGATTTTGTTGAAAATAATCATGAAATCTTGAAGAGGAAGCTTCATGAAATTTAGGTTTTATGAAATCGAAAAAATCCATTCATTGCATATATGTTAAAAAACTTTCTTCTCATTCTTTTTCTGGAAAAGACAATTAGTTCCTCGTTTGGTAAACAAAAGAAATATTCCTTCAATAACACAATGTAAAAGTCAAAGAGGGGTAAACATGAATTTAAAAATACATGGAATAATATTAAACACTTTATGAAAAACATTTTTATGGACATGGATGAAAAATATAACCCCAGTAAATACTTACGTATAAGAAATCTCGGATAAGAATTAGATTTACAAAATTATCCCTTACTTTAGGTTCAATATGCTTCATACATATCCGAAACTCATGTATAATGATTTAAATAATTTCATTGACTTGTTAGAGAATCACATTCATTGTTATGACATCATATATGGTCATATTCTTATCTTCTTATTAGTAATATTTCATTGCTACTTGTTATTCGGGTGTTTATTGCTTTATGTTCTTATGCGTGTTTTTTTGAATAAATTCTTATTCTTATTTTTAGGCTGTAGATACCCAATTTAAATAATGGTATTAGTGTAAAATATATCATATTTATTCATTCAATTCATTTATATAATCATTATTCAATGAAGATCATGTAGAACGAGTCGCATCACATCATGGAGATGGTAGGTCGTACGTAAGCACGAGCGATGATATCATTATTTTGATATTAAAATCATATATAATTGGATATTATATCATATATAAATAATAATAATAATGTTATATTCATTAATTATATCATTTATACTCATTATTATACCCATCCAAATGATAAAATGTTTGAATAACAAACTACACCATGACGTGGAGATGGTAAGCCGTACGTACGCACGTGTGGTGACTTTTTCATTCATAGGATGGATAAAATAACTAATATGGTTGTACCATTTTTATAAAAACATCAAAATATATTAATTATACTAGAGTTATTATTTTAGAATGGAAATAAAAAAGACATAGGAAGTGGAAGAAGAAAGGAACTTGAAATAGGTGGTGAGATATTTACCTCTTCTTCAGGTTATTCCTTTTGATTTGATCAAAATAGATCCATAGGATGGCTTTCTGACTAAAGGAAGTCATCTAGGTTGAAGGGAGGATAGTAGAGAAAGTATTTGGGGTGGGTTTTTCTCAATTAAATGGCTTTGGAAGTGTGAATTAGAGAGAAGGGAGAGTACCCTTTTATAAGAGGGGTGAGGGGAACCTTAGAAAAACTTAAAATATTATTTTATAATAAATTTATATTCGGTTTATAATGGATCAAAAGTGACTTATTTCGAGGCTAGGGTTGGTATGGTTCTAAATACTCTCAACCAATAGGTTTTAGATAGGTTTAGGATACCATTTTAACCTTATCATTTAGATTTAACTCTAAGTTAAATAATTTAACTTTTACTGTGTCTTCTTGTATTCTTAAACTATATGGTACTAAACATACTATAAACTACCAATATAACCCCAATTGGTTCATTAATGACATATATATTATTATATATGTTTTTTTGCATAACCTTATATTTTTAAGACCATTATATCAATTAAAAATATAATATTTGTTTTGAAAACTCTTTTATGTCAATTTTGACACTATTTAGTATTTTGTTTTCTCTAAATTCGTAAAAGAATTATTACTTCGAAAAAAAATCATGAAACCAAAAATAATATGTTATATTAACCTATTAAATTATTTTTATTCATAAAAAGTCTCAAATTACATTTATTTGGGTATTTATAATATAAATTATGGTAATATTTCATTAATAAGGTAATTACTGCATCATCATTGTGTGATAAATAATATAAATTATTTAATTTTATAAACTGTAAATAAACTAAAATTATGTAAGAAATATTTTTAGATTTCTGATGAATATTTATAGTCTAATTTATCTTATGTATACCCCTATATTAAAAATGTTTTAGTTATTAAACTTTGATTTTAACTCTTTTAACTCTTCTTTAAATAAAATAACAATATGTGCCCTAATCTAATCCAAGTGGACCAAATAGGTTCATATTTCCTCCCTCAGGTTGTTTTTAGTCGAATTATAATTATCCAATATAATTAGGACATGTTTTAGGGTAATAATAATATCAATTTTACCCTTAATTACCCTATTTACTTTTAACCATGGTAAATAAAAGTAAAAATTTACTATTCACCAAAAATTACTTTTATCTTACTGAACCAAATTTTACTCTTTGATATTAACCTTTTCTCTGGGATTTTCGAAATTCAACTCAAATAAGCGGTAAAATTAGGTTTTATGTAAATTTCCAAATTCTCATAGGAGGTGGGTAAAAGACGGTAAAAAGTTCAATAAAAATATTATATTTCCAATTTTTTTTAAAAATCACTCCAATGAATTAAATTGAACATATATAGGTACTATGTATCTATTTTGACCTAAATTGAATTTAAATAAATAATTATTCAAATAAAAATTCGGTTTTAAACTATAACTTAGTATTTTTCACTATTCATCAAAAAATGAATGTTTTCAGAAAAATACCAAAAAATCACCCTAAGCTAATTTTGATATTCTGAATCCAAAAATGAAGTCCATTTTGAAAGATAAAATTTATAAAATTTTAAAAAGTGGGTATTACTATTCATAACATCTAGTTTATATAATATTTTAATAACAAATCATTGTTTAGTGAAACTCGGTATTGCGTACAATGAAAGCTATTGAGGAAGGTTTCTCTTGTGTATAAATCAAGCCAATAATAGTGTTGCGTATACTACAAGATAATACTATGTTGTGTATAGAGCAGGATAATCTTTGTGTAGCATACAACAGAAGATATAAAACAAATTAAAAAGAATAATTCTGATAAAATCTCTGGGGGTTCTCATCACCATTACTCAAACACAATTTCATCATAAATGTTAATCAAAAATAAAGTTTACTGTGAGTTTTTTTCAAATTTAACATACATATGTGGATAAAATAACACAGTATTGTAATTTCTTTAAATAAACCTTATAATTATAGAAAAAGGTATTATTTAGTGGTTTATCATATGGTATATGATTTTATGGGTGATTTTGTTTCATTTTAATAGTAATATTATTAGTTTTTTAGAATATATAATCTATCATTTAATATAAAAGATGTCTCAAATTTATCATTTCTTCACATCGGCTAAATAGGTTTTATATATTGTTGTGATTATTTACCTCCCAAATTATGAATTTCAGTTATCACCAGTTAGTATTTTAAATGGAATATTATATTTTATGACAAAATATTAAGGATACAATAAAATGGATTTGATATAAAAGTTAAAAATTTTGTCATGATGTAGAAAATTAGTTTTCTATACATGATAACCCATCCTATATTCCACATGGAGAGTTATACAATATTTCTTATATATGATAGTGTATTATAGTACATATTTAAACTAAAAAACTTATGGTTTTATAAATAATTTTCCTGAGAACCATCATACAATGATACATTTCATACATAGGCTTATAGTCACGGACAAACAAGTGTTAGTTGGGAAGGATTTTATCCATTTACTCTTTTAATGAATAACCAATATGATATTTTCCCACATGTATGAGGAGTATGGAATCTAAGAACTCATTCCATGTCGACTAAGAATTTTTATTAACATAAAATAATATAGTGAAGTTGATGTGATTATCAATTCAGGTGAGGGGAATGTGATGTTCTAATCCACCTAGATAGATAATCTATAACACATTCATCGACATGGTTAGTATATACTTGGAGAATTATGAACATATTACTGGAACTATAGAATTCACATAATCCACTTTCTATTGTTACTACATATCTTGAGAAATGGGATTATATTTTTATGAATACCTGTGTATGATATATATTGTGAGAATGTGTATGGAAATATATGTGGTTGATACAGATTATTATAGTTCCCCTTGTAATTTGAGTAGTATAGTTTCTTTTTTAGAGGCCACTATTTGGATAAATTTATTGTTTTTTAATTCATAATTATTTTCAATTATATAATGGTATTTTAGGTCAAGCATTGTGGTTGTGAAAACAATGATTATGTTTATGAAACAATGAAAGAATCCCTGAAAGTATTTTAGAGGATATTTGGAAAACTTCTTAGATATATTTTTATATTTTGATACATATTTTATAACATTTTCTAAATGTAATATTTTCCAAATGATATTTTAGAATATATTCAAATGGATTATTAAAATGATTTTAGGATTTATTTCATATGATGTTGCATGAGGTGAATGTGCACTATGTAGATGAGGGGTTCTATTCCAGTGGGTGATCACTAGAATATTACAATAAAATATTCATTATATAATGGTGTTTTAGAAAACATCATAGTCAATTATGGTGTGTGTTACAATAATGTTAACGCCAATATGTTTTGGTTCTAAGACTGGGAATTTTTTAATTGTTTGATATTTCTTTATTCAGCATATATATTCCCATACAACTATCATTCTTGATTACCAAAATCATATGAAAATTATTATTTTTTGGAATTCATAATATAAATTTTATATGTAAAAAATTCATTACGAGGAATCAAATTAAATTTTAAAAAAATTACAAATGTTACTTTTCATTTGAAATGGTAATTCATAAAACTTATTATCATGCTCATTTATATATTTCTCTTCTATATTTTCATTTCCATATTATTATGGGTTAAGGTTGGGTCCCCAAGGGTGGAGAGAATTTTTATGGGTAAAATGAACAAAATTTTAGGGATGTATGTTTTTTTAATTAATGTATTCTTGGTGTAAACATGTTAAAAGAATTGTGGGGTCCCCCTAAGTTCGTAGAACTCTAGAGTTTTTTTGAGGCTCTTTAGCAATATTTTGAGTTTTTTGTAGTCAAATGGGTAATTACATGTCGTGTAATGATAACATATCATGAAATAATTCTACAGGCCTTGTAAAATGGCCATGTCATGTATTTATTGACTATAAAATGTTTTTAGTCCAATTACTAGGGTGACAATCATACATTCTCTGAAAATGGTTGACATGTAGTGAAAAGTAGTCACATCATGTAATGACTGTCAAGTGGATGTCATGAACCTCTACTGAGAATGAGATTTCTATTTTTTGTGAGTATTTTATATTTCATGTAATGGTAAAAATCCTAATTTAAATAGAAGGTGACACATTTTTAGGTTACTTGGGTTTCATGTATTTCACAACATGATAAGGGATTTAATTTCATGTAATTCTATGGGGTGATATTTTTGGGAGATACACAGCCTATATTTATTTAATTCATCCTCACACTCTACCCATTGACCTAGGATCTCCCCATGGGGATTTTGGTGACCTTTACAACTTATAGGTCATTTCTTTCACAAATTAATCATACTCATGGCTATGGTGTGTTTCCACGGGTGGTTAATCCTCATGTATCGTTATTTTCATTGAAAAAAATAGTATTATTGGGTGACGTTATTAGGTTTGCTGTTTTGAGATGATAATTAAATTAATCCTTTCTAGATATATTTTTTGATATTTCTCAAAAGGCATACCCTTTCATTAGTTTTGGTGGGGCGTGTGACTTTATTTTAGGTGTGTTGATATCCGACCTCTTTGTTGAACATTTTTATTTTTGAATGGATACTTATTTGTGGGGTTTTATTCTAGTACTTTTTTATTTTCATTCTTCCTTGTTGGTGGATTTGTTTGTTGTCATGTGAAACCCATTTTTGAAGTAGGTTGGTATATCTCTATCATATGTTGGTTGAACTGCATTGCTCTAGTTTTGATAAACTCTTTTATAAATTAAATTGATTTATTGATTGAAGGAATTTTGTTTGTATAATGATTTTTTTATAAAATATTAATTTTCCTTTTTTTGGTAATATGAAAATGAATTTTTGACGAATTGAAAAATTGATTGTGGAAATGGTTTTCAAAGCATGGTTATAAGTAAATGGTTTATAAAATAAGGCTAATGGTAAGCCATTGGTTCTATCATAGATGGGTAGAATAGGTCCATCACCCATTTATTATCATGGGGTTCACTAAGGGAGTCGTCGTCTATTTTCATGCTATATTGTTCTAGGTAATTGATATTGACATTATTGGGGGTACATGTTGGGTGTCTTTCTATTTCCATATACATGTTTTCTAAGGACTCGATTATTCCCTACTCATTGATTATAGTTTGAGTAGTCTGGTAGGCTAACCAATTTTGATACATGGTGTGATGTGACATACTAATTTCTTATTTACAATTTTCTCTTGTTAAACCATTTATTTCATAAAATACGTGATACATTCATTGTTTAATTTAAATTCATTTATGTATATGATATTATTTGAAATTGTTTTACGTCTATTATATTGAAATTTGGAAAGAGGGTTAATTAATTTCCTTTCCATTATTTTCATATAGAAACAAATAAAATGTATATCATACAATGTTTTATTTAAAGTTGAGGATTATTCAGATTATCGTACAAAGGCATGTTGTGAAACACATGGTTGGGATCATACTAATAATCTAATATCTTGCAATGGTTACCCTTTTAATGATGCATAGAATGTTATATGTATTTTGATTTAGGGAATTTATTGGTGATGTAGTTAGTGATGAGGTTTATTGAACTTGGTCAAGATAGTTAGTGGTGATATAGTTGGATGTATCCTATGAAAAAACATTGATTTGTTATTTTTCTATTTTATTTGTTTGTTGATGTTGGACTTGTTTGTTTGTTTGTTTAGGAAACTTTTGAGTTCTCTCATTTATTTTGAATTATTTTATTTAAGGTGTATGTATATTTTTTCTTTTGTTTCACATTGTGGTGTGTATATAACATGTTGTTATTTTAGATTGGGTGAAATCATTCCATTTGGTTGTTGTTTGATTCTCAATTGTGATTCACCAACCCATTGGGGAAGACAATGCCTTTTAGGAATGTGGAAATTTGGATTGGGTACTATTTTGATAGGGAATTCGAGTCTAAGTCACCATAGATTAGTACCATAGGTGGTATGTCCCCAAGATTCCTTTAAAATGGACATTTTGAATACATTAGACAGTATTTTGGGGAAATGATATGTATTTTACATTTATTTCCTATATAACTCTTGATATGTTGAGCATCATGTTTCTATTGGAAATTCCAACCTGTGTCTCAGGTTTTGTGTTTATGATCATAATATCAGTTTAATTAGGTGGATGTTCTGATGGATAATGTTTTAGTTTGATGTTATGATGGATGATGTTTTTGTTTCCCAATTGGTTCACCTTAGGAATCCCCTATTTTCATTTCCATGTAGTCAGTTCATTCACTCCAATTTTTCATAGACTATCAGATGTTGAACCAGGTATGAGATAAGAATAAGTATAATTTTCCCCATGTGTATGATTTATTTGATCAGTTAAAGGGGGGAGTGGTTTTCGAAGATTTATCTTTGGTTGGGTAGTCATCAATTAAGAGTTCAAGAGTTCGATATAATAAATTTGTATTTGAGGAGAAGTTATCAAAATAATAAATATCGTGTGATGTTTTTCATATTGAAAAAATATACTATACATTCATGGATTAAAGGAATTTGATATTTCATCAGTACCATGCTAATTTTTTGTTAGATTTTGTAGGTAATATATTGTCTTTTTCGATATCCGAGCATAAACACAATAACCATTCGAGTTTTGTATTGAAAATACTATGGATTCACAATCATTATGAAATCATTTTGAAATGAATTTTTTTTGTATCAAAGAAGTGATGTTCATGGTGACTGTTATTTTAAAACATTTCTTATCAGTAGATCCTAAAAAGGTAAATTCTATTTATTCATTGGAGGATCCAATAAAATATTTTGAGATTCAGAGCCATCATAGTATTGTTTGATATTACTCATTGTTCATAATGTAATTATGAAATTCGGAATCACTTTTGGCTACTCTTACCAAAAATGGGGTGAAATTCAGTCTGGATTAAAAGTGTAAGTATTATTTCATTGAGCTAAAAAAATCTAACATCGGCTCATATTCTAAACTTACCCGAGCTTTGTAAGGGGTATCCCATGTGTTTATATTATTATGGAACAATTTTGGATTGGTTGTTTATATTGGATGATCATGTGATCGCTTACTAATATCACTGATTCCAATTTCCTGTGAAGAATTTCCCTAATCAATATTTAGATCTTACCATTGTAATTCATGAACTTTAGTATTGGAAGAACTATATTTTTTGGAGTCGTTTAGAGTCTTATATGAACTTAGGAATTTGAGCTATAAATTTTCTCCTAAGGAAATTAATATCAGATAGAGGTGTTGGGTGGAATACCTTAATACATTGGACTCTGAAATCTCCTATACCCCGGAGAAGGGTAATTTCATTATAGATTCTCCAATAATGACTATACCATTAGAGTCTTATTAGGAACTTAAGGGGAATTAATAACTTACGGGGAAATTGGATAAATTTTACATGGATGCTCAAAGGGGTGTTTCAGGTGTGGTTATAACTAGTGCTTAGTTATTATCATCTCTCATTGATTCTATTCTGAATAGTCAACAACAAAACTTTTAGATTACATTAATTAGACAATCCTTTAATGGGGGAGGGAATTTTTGTTTATTCTCTCTCTTCATATGGTACACTTCATTTTATGGATCAGTTTATAATCCCAGAATCTATAATTATATAAGTTTTGTTAAAATATAGTGGTTTTTTATTTCCCATTAATCTATTCAATAATAAGATGTATAATTGCATTATCTTGTGATTCTAGTGACCAAATATGTTGCATGGAATTCCATATTATGTGTCCCACTGTTACACCAACAAAAAACACAAAAGATGGACATCTAAGAAACATTGGATTTATCCAAAGTCTTATGGTTGTAGTTGTAAATTGAATGAGGTTCCCATTGAATCTTTAGTTTGGTTACCATGAAGTCTCTGATGGATTAATTCCATCTAGGCAGTGATTGATCGGTTTAAAAATATAGAAAATTTATTTCTGATCAGGGTCACACCTGATGTTAAATATATGGGTAAGATGTATTTGCCTGAGATCACAAGGATACATGAGGTTACTTATTTCATTATTTTAGATAGGGATCCTAGGTTTATATAGAGGATCTAAAGAAGTATCCTAGATGTGAACGAGACATTGGTAAGGATTATTATATTTTACCATCCCCAGATAGATGACTAGATTGAGTGTGATATATATTTCCTTGCATATATAATCTATGCATATGACATTGGTTTTGGTGGATAATGAGATAACCATTTGTACTAGATTAGTTTTATACAATAATGGGTTGTTGTCGATAATAATGGATCTCTTCAACACTTTTTATGTTCACCCATTCCTATCACCACTTTTTTTTGCAAGAGATGGGTCATGCCTCTTTAGTGGGATCTTGTCTCATTCAATAATGCCAAAAATGTTTTAGGATATATGTCAATTTTAACATAAATGTAAATGTGGGCAGAAATATTATATGGATTATTTGTATTGTCCTTAGGATTTATCTGTTGGGGACTAGGTTTTATTGAATTTTTCTTCTTGGTTCCATCATCATTATCTAGGAAAATGAGGAATGACGAATCTGGTAAATGATGAACTATTTTAGGTCAGTAATCAGCTTGGGTAGGTTTCTTATCAATTGGAGTTAATGGTTCAGTTAAAAGGAATTCATGATACTTTCCACATATCTCAAGTAAAGAAATATCATCCTGATCCCACACATGTTTTCAGTTTGGAAGAGATTAAGTTGGAGATAAATGATTCCATTATAGAGAAGAAAATGGAGATCGTAGAAAGTCTAGTGAATTTATTTCATGGTATTTCGATTTGGTTGGTGAAATTATTATGAAGATATGGGTTGTTTTATCACCAGGCATGGGAGCATGAGTCAATAACAAGGGGGAAATGACCTCACCTTTTTTTGGACATCATTCATCCACATGACATCATGGGGATAGAAAGAATTAAGGTGGGGAGTTTGTAACATCTATTTACCTAATTTTAGGTATTTCCCCTCTCTCTTTTATTATCATATTTATTAGTGTGCATGTTGGTACTCATAGTGATCGAGATAATTTTCATAGTGAAAATGAATTATAGTACAAGGTTGTATATTGTTTGGAATTTGAAGGAATATAGGTACAAACATGTTAATGGATTTCTGGGGGTTCCCATAATGTTTGAAAAACCATGGAGTTGATTTAGTCATTTGGCCCAGAATCTAGATTTTTTGTAGTATACTGGGTGATTACACATCATGCAATTATTAGATGTTGTGAAATTTTTTCCATTCCTTATAAAATAATCACATCATGTATTACTCACTGACCATATATAATGAGTTTAGTTCATAGTGTGAAAATATTATACACCAAAATATATTTTACATTTCATGAAAAGTATTAAAATAATGTAATGGGTGTCATTACGATTACGTAAACTGTTTTACATAATGAGAATTTATTATGTCATGAAAAAATTACACACTATGTAATTTTAGAAATTAGGACTCTAGCCCATGAAGATGTTTTCTATCTAGATTTTTTGTTTTATGGATTACACGATATAAGATGTATTTAACACTATATAATTATTGTGTGGTGGGATGTTTAACATGATTCATGGATAATCATTACTTCATTCAGCTGTAACCTCTTCCCTCTCAACATAATATCCCTCTTAGGATATTTTAGAGTCTTCATATCCTTCCAAATCATTATGTTAAATAGTTCATTTTCATTGTATTTATTGTCTATTTCTCTATATTGTTAATCCTTCAATTTCTACAATTTTTTTGATCAGATTGACATTATTTTGTTGCATTAATCAATCTATTTATCTATTATGGTATATTTATTTATCTTTTTAAGATATATTTTTTGATCTTCTTCAAGAGGCTAACCCTTGGGTCGGTTGTGGTGTGGCGTGTGTGTTTCCTTTAATAATGAGGTGATCTAACATCTACGTGGATCATTTTTCATGTAGAATCAATTATAAATTATGAGGACAGATTATAGGAACTCTTTTGTTATTTTAATTATTCCTTGTCGGTGAATTCAAATGTATCCATGTGTAACTGAAAATTGTTTTTGGTGGTCCCATCTATATATTTTATTGGATTAATTGGATTTCTATGGTTTTGATATATTATATTTTAAATGAACTGGAGATAATTACTTATGGATTTTTGTTTGCGGAATGGGTTTTTTACAAAATAATTGTTTCCATTTTTTTTAAGGGAAAGGGAATTTTTAATGAATTAAAAAAATGATTTTCTAAATAGTTTTTCAAAGAAAAGTTTTAATGAAACTGTCTTGAATATAGAGAACATTAATTGATTTGGGTACTTAGGTGGAAGATGTAGATTAGGTGCATCAGATTGTAAAATAGGGGGTTCAATTGGGGGGTGTTCCTTTGTTTCATAGGAACAGTTTATCTGGAATAGATATTTAATTTTCTCATGAATTAACTCATGGGTTGTTTCTATAATCCTTATGCTTATGTTCAAGGGGCTTTACAGTTAACTAGTCATTATAATTGGTATGAGTAGCCTTAAATCCAGACCTATAGGGATCCTTAATCAAATGATGCATATGACATTGGATTATATTATTTTCTATTTTACTTCTATGGATTAGTAATGATATGTGATACATGATTTGTTTTATTTTACTTATTTGATGTAAATAATATGATTTTAAATTATTTTAATGGGATTATTTAGTAAATGTGGAATAGGGGAAATTATGTTTTTTCATGATTTTGATATATTACTATTAAACTGTATATTATTCCATTTTTTCATTATTGTTGATCATGATTCAGATTTTTGTATAGATAATTTTAATGGAACACATGGGTGTAATCCTACAGATAATTTTATGTCACACCCTATTCACCGCTTCGATGGTGTATAAGCCAGTATAAGCCTTTCCATAAAGAGAATGTAAAGAAACAATATTTAGGGGATGCTGTTTTAGTCACATGTGTCTGGGTAACTAGTGGTGAGATGGTGTGAGTTTTCCTGAGATTTCATATGGATTAGTAATTTTTTTTGTTTTAGTTGTTTTTTTATGTTTGACTTGTAGGTTTTTCTTACATCTTATGAGTTGTATCATTTCAAATTTCTTTTTTTAGTTATAGAATATGTTTACATTTTTCTATATTTCTCACTATTTTGTGTATATTCCTTGTTTCTTCTTCATGTTGGGACAAAATGACCCTAATGGTTGTTGTTTGTTGCATGGGTTCTTCTCTCAATTCCATAGAGTTTAGGGACTCCCTTCGGGTATGTGGAAATTTGGGCCAGGTATCAGTTTGAGGTGGTATTCTTGTTGGGACCACCACAATTCAATAATTTATGAAATATTTTTTGTTCCATGGATTCCTATAGAAGTTATTTAATACTTGATCATGTTTATATACTAAATAGGGATACTTTAGTACAACATTCTATAGCGCATGATTCTCAGTATCCTTTAATCCATGGTACTCATAAACCACTTATATGATGTATATCCTTCCCCAGAGTAGTGAAATTAAATGTACTATGATGTAATCCTTGGAATCTATCCTAATGTGTTTTTGGTTTTGACATAGGAGGGGTTCCAATTACATTATATAAAATTTCAACAATGGAGATTTGTTTCTAACTATCCATGAAAAAGTCACCACTTGGTTGTTGATTGACATTATAACTTCATAGTCATTAAGTTCCCCAAAATTCCTTGCCACTACTCGAATTGAAGTTTTCTACACGGTGTTCGATTACATGAAAAAACAACCAACACACATAAATATGTCAAATGTGATAAATTTCATTGAAAATAATATTTATCCCAATGTAGTATAATAATATGAAACCAAATCATTAACCAAAATATCTATAATTGATTTCATAATAATTAATGAATGATGAAAATTGTATACATTATACCATTGATGATCTGGAATAAATAATATCATTTCATGATCTTGAATGATATCAACAAAAGAATTTATAGGCATTCTTCCTCAGTTTTCCATTGATTAAATGACTGTTCCAAAAACAATGGAAGAAACACCCTCGGTCCATTTTTTTCTAGATCATTAGTAAAGGGATAGAGAGAATAGGTATCTTTAGTGTAATTCATCTTAAGGAGTAATCATAATATATCAATGATGTAGAATATAAAGGATTAAAACAATTTAAATATCCTACTAAGGTCCATTATTGAATTAAAACATTAGGCTATATTGATTGAGTGTCTACTAAAATCCTTTAAAAATATAAATTCATACAACCTTCATCTCAAATAAATTAATGATTATTTAATGATGAAATGATTATGTGAGATGATATACCTCTATAAATACATCATTATATGATGATAATATAATATTAAGAATGTTGTAATGGAATATATAATGAACATTCTCATTATAAAATGGAATTTTACTTTCATGTATAAGAAACAAATTATAATGACTTTCACTATGCCATAGATCTCATCAAGATAGACCATGATATATACTATTCAATGATCAATCCTATCTTAATTAATATAAAAGTTATTTTCACACAAAAAATAAAATATCATACATTTATCACATTTCCACCTACATGTAACATAATTTGTATAATTTTGAAAAACTATATTCAATATTTCATTCAGATAATTCAAAAACAGATTTCAAAAGATATATCACATAATTTTAATGTATAATAAAATGCATTATATGTATGAATTTGGGACCAACCAACTAAATATTCTACTAAATAACTTATAGAGTAATCTTTAGGTATTTTTTAATTCTCTATAAAATTCATACACATTCGTGCAACCAAAAAGTATGTCCTCATAAGATTTTATATAATTGGCCATAATTATGGATTTCAAACACATTATTGTATGAAAGGATTAGATCCAAGAAAATATTCAATGTTACTCAATCTAAAAATGGATTTAGTCTAATAACTATCAAACAAATGTATCTCCAAACCATTTTACACAAGTTATGTTGTTTTATAGTACGAATTTTTATATAATCATTTTATAAATGACATCAAGTGAGGTTTGGACATATATCAATTCAATCTCATATAAATAATCACACACTATTGATTCACCAAGTGTATAGATGCCACGACCCATCACTGTGGGACCGTTGTTGTGTCTACCCCTAGTCCACCTCCAATAGGCAAGGGGATGGCAATCAGCATCGAGTATGAATATCTTCAAAATGGAAGGAGTTATCCTAAAGTACATATAAAAATACAAAAATATCCAATCCACACAATTTCCAAATGTAAAAAATTGAAACAATTCATGCTTACAAATAAGATCGCATAATAGAGTGTGAGAGTGAATGTACTGTAAATACATATGTGGCCCAAAATAAGCCCAACCAAAATTGTAAAGAGTCAAACCTTATGCATGTGAGACAAATATGTCACAAGTATGATCTTGGTAAACACTTCAATCTTTAAATCTCCAAAAATTATCCTCCCACTCAATTTTCACCCAGAACACCATAAAAAAGGGCCTCTTTCTGCACAATTCACAACACGTGCAGGCAATGCCCTTGCAGGGGTGACTATAAAAATACTCAGTATGACACCCTAGAAACAATAAACAGAAAGACCCATTTATATATATAAATAAACTATTTAAAAATAAATTTAAAACAAAAAAACCCAGATATACTTAGTGGATATACCACACCGTTATGTGGTCATAAAAAACTGTCATCCAGATGATTCTTCTTGAAGCACGCTCATTCTAAGAAAACACATTCCTCAAACCATGATATCACTAGATAAACTCGATGAAGTGGTCTATCTCATTTGGGACTCTACCAAAGAGAATGAATTGGTGGAAGATTAATATGATACATAGAGAGTGGGATCACACCAAGAACTGATTTAGGACACTATGAACCCAATCTGGATGATCCTTGATACATAGAGAGGGGTTATACCCAGAACCACTGGGGAAAAAATAAATCCAATCTAGAATAACCTTCTATGTAGGGTATCACATGCGAAAAGTTCCACAAACCTGATTAAGTTGTCCTACTATATAGAGGATCAACGTCATACTCAAGTAGGTGATGTTGGATCCACAAACTCTATTACAGAATAAAGAGGGTCACCCTCTTGTATCATGAAGGAACACCAAAACTCTATCTAAGACATGACCTATTTAGGAGATTAGAATACTACAATTTGAATTAAATTAAACATTTTACCCTTTAAGAAAAGGATAATGGTAATTCACTCAACCTATACAAGTCCAAACTAAAAAAATGAAGAGCATCAAGAAATCTTGATGGGAGTACACAATGTGTTCCTATGGGTACACAACATGTCCAACTATCCCAAGTCATTCCTATAATAGAATCATCACACAAAATTTAGACTTCATATACATGGTGTGTAGGATCATTACATGTCATGTAAAAATGCATAGTTTCATGCCTATGTCTTTTTTCCATGCCTGTGTACCAAAATAGTGTTTGTGTACTAGTATTTGTACAACATGTCCTATCAATTTATATGTACACAACATTCAATATAGACTTGTTATATTACATGTGTCTATGTACTCTCTGACATACATGTTGATTCATAAAGGTATGGTCACACACTACATGATGGGGGTCACATGCTGTGTGATCAATATCTTTGGCTAGAACCCTACTTCAGTAGCTAGGGGCCCCACATGTCATGTAAATTGTAATACACACCGTGTTTGTCGAGAATTTATCAATCCATTGGGGATCTAATATACATCAATATTCATGCCTTTATAACCACTAATTTGGTAGTAATGTATAGATCAGGGTTCATTCATGCCCCTAGTCAGCAGATCTATGGGTTTCATGTTTGAATCTGTTTGGAAATATCCACCATCAAACCATATGTATCATGCATCAAAACCTGGCTTGAATGGATACTGAAAATCATTTTGGTTCTACATCTAGTCTTCCACTTCCATCATCGTATCTCAATCATGTCACTGATCATGTGCCTCACTTGCAGTTTCGATTTGTTGTGCTGAAAAATGTTAGGCAATGGTCGATCAATAGGTGATTTTCAAATATTGGGTGTAACGCCTCGGTTCAAGAATCCACCCATAGGCGCCCTGTATGCAGTTGGTCACATGGCGTCAAGCGTATTTTCCCAAATTCCAGAGGCTACTGAATATAAGTGAGGGCATTGGGTGTGATAATAGAGAAACTATTCCCTCATTGGCAGAGTAAAACAACGGAAGATAAACAATCATACAATAGTGGAAGCAGTAAAAATCCAACAATAGTAAACAACAGAAGACTGGAAAATAATAAACTAGAGCACACACATATATATGAATGATGCATGATACATATATCTTGGAAAGTATCCAAAAAAATCACAATTCTGAATACATTACTAAACCCAAGTACTAAAGGAAACATATAAACAAGTCCTCAGCATCGTAAGCCTCCTCTTGGTCCCATGCTCTCCACATCCAATGCAATCAAGAACTTCTAGTAGAAGGGCACTTTCCCTTATCTATAACTGAAACAATATAATATGTTTGGGCCCAAAATCATGACCCAAACAGGGTGTGAGACAAAATCCCAGTAGGCAACCACCTAAAGATCTGTGCCTAACAGTCAGTGAATATATGGAAGGTAAAAGTACAGAAAGAAGTAAACCGGAAAAATACATAGCAGCAAACAGTCCACAGTTCTAGCATATAATATACAACAAGTAAGTAGCCACTCCAGAATGTAGCACAACAAGGTAACCCTCTAGGTAGTTCTCACAGCCTAACCCCTATGGTTCAACCTCCATGTACTAGAAACCCTATGGGAGGCAAACAAAGTCTCACCCCTCTGGTCCATATAAAGAATAGACTCTATAGGGAAGCACTCACCATGAATTCCACCTATAGTCTTGTATCATAATAAAGGTTCTCTCAGGAATCACTAAACATCTCATTCCCCCTGTGTCCCACGTCGAGGAACTACAAACACTCTGATGAAGCACTCAACGTCAATTCCACCTATGGTCTCACATCATATTAATAAGACACTCTTGAGAAGCCATTACGTCAATTCTCCCTATGGTCTCATACACTAGGTTCCTGCAGCCCTGTGTAAAGTCAGAAAGTATCGCATCATGTAATGGCCAATTTAACCTCAAGAACTACTTGGATAGAATTATACAGTATCTCTGCATGGAAGAACAACAGTCACACAATCCTACAAACAAGGCATGGAACTGGCAATATCCTAAGAGGCAGAACTAGACCAAACTGTCATATACAGGAAAAACATGAAAGGGAAAACATCCAAATCTTAGTAAAATTACCCTATTCACAAACAATAATCTCTACATAGGAATATAAGTAATTCAGGAAAACAATAAGGGAAAAAATGAAACACACAATACCCCGTTCAAGGGTATTGGTGGAATTTTTACAAATACTCGAAGACTTTCAACAGAAAGGCACAAACCACCTACCTCAATGTTAGGAGATTGATATACTTGAACCTCGAAGCTTGATTCTCCTTGTAATGTCGTAGATCTAAGAAAATTTCCAAAACGTTCAACCCACGATAACCTGAGAAAAAGTAGGAATTGTAAAATGAGGCTCTAGGTGAAGGAAGAGCTTACCACTGCAATTCCAACGCTATCGACGACGGACAATTCGGAGAACAGAAGGAGGCTCAGGGGCTCAAAGAAGATTCGCGACCGTATAGTCTCTCTCTCTAGTAGAACGCCTAAAAGAAGACAGTTTTGGGTTTAAGACATGACCCTGGTGTGTTTAATAAAAAACCAAATTACACGGTGTGTACTTTTGGAGTACAAAATGTGTACTTCCTGTTTCTATACTCTGCTTTAGGAAGACTCTACATCATCCCTACATGGTTGTGTTCTTGGTCATGATACGACCAGCACACGGCCTCAAGTGGCATCAATGTACATGGCGTGTACTTATACAGTACACGGCGTGTACTTATAAAGTACATGGCGTGTACTTATAAAATTTCTTGATTTTACTCTTTTTCTCAAAAACGACCAGAAAGGAAAAAAATACCTGAAAAGAATATCCGGGTTCTTAAAAACACCCCCATTAAAGAAATTTGACTCCGAATTTCCCTAGCAAGGCCTAGAAGAAGAAACGCCAAACAGCTCCTGCCACTGCGATCATACATAGGCCTCCCTCTCCCAAGTAACATTCTGTACTCGGTCATACTGCTATATATCTCGTACCAGAGGAACAGACCGACCACAGAGAACCTTCGTACTACGATCGCCAATACGGATAGGATTCTCTTCAAACGACGCATCCACCTCGAGCTCAACCTCCCCGGGTTTAAAGACATGAGATGGGTATAGAAAGTAATGTCAGAGATGAGAAACATGAAAAACATCGTGCATAGCTTGGTACCTCTGAGGTAACTACAACCAATAGGCAGTCGGCCCAACTCTCTCTAACACCTCAAATGGCCCAACATACCTTTGTAAAAGCTTACCATGTCTCCTAATCCTCTTGTATCCCAACCTCGGTGTGACACGCAGGAAAACCTGATCCTCGACCTCAAACTCCAGAGGTCATCTCTGCTGATAAGCATAAGACTTCTGTTGAGACTATGTAGTATCAATCCTCTCTCGAATCAACTCTATCTACTCTTTGGTCTCCTGAAAAAGATGAGGTCCCAACAAAGCTGTCTCTCCTACCTCCAGCCAATATATGGGTGATCGGCATGGTCTACCGTACAGAGCCTCATAAGGTTACATATGAATAGTTTCTTGAAAACTATTGTTGTAGGAAAACTCCACAAGAGGTATATGTTTCTCCCAAGAACCTACAAAATCCTGAATGCAAGCAGGGAGCATATCCATATATACCTGAATCATATGCTCGGACTGGCCATCTTTCTGAGGAAGGTAGGCTGTACTCAAATGCCCCTCCATACCCAAAGCATTTTGAAGCCCCTTCCATACCCGAGAAGTAAAAAGTGAATACCTGTCTGAAACAATGGAGTGTGGAACTCCATGTAGACGTACAATCTCACGAATGTACAACTGCCCCAGATCGTCAACACTGAAGGTCTCATTGATCGACAATAATTGAGAGACCTTAGTAAGCCTGTCGATGACAACCCAGACAACATCATTCCCTCGAGGTGATCTCAGCAAACTAGCCACGAAGTCCATTGAGACATTGTTACACTTGCACTCCAGAATGGGTAACTACTGTAAAAGATCTGTTGGTTTCCGATGCTCCACTTTCACTGGAAAACAAGTGGAACACCTCATGAAAAAACTCATAACATCTCTCTTCATACATGGCCACCAATACTGGTGGTGTAGATCATGAAATGTCTTGGTGACTCCAGGATGAACTACCCAAATTGAGGAATGAAAATCATGGATCAGCTCCTTGCGTATGTCTGCTGGCACCCAAATGCATCCCTAGAAACACAAGATCTTATCCTCACCTACTATCCACCCAGGAATAGGGTCCTCTCCTAACACATTTTCTCGTAGGACTAGGCCATCAGAATACGATATCTTCCTCATTCGAACTCGGTCAAGAAGTGTGGAGGTAACAACTACAGAAGAATTAAATGTTTTCCCCTGTCTATCGTGCACCTTCATATGTATCTCAAAGAACAAGGCCATAAGGTTCCATCACTGCTGGACTCCTAAACTACCTATATCTGAGTCCTCCTCCTCAATACATTAGCATTTGCATTGCCTTTCTCAGGAATATAGGCAAGCTCAAAGTCAAAATATTGATGGTATTTAACCCAACTTCACCATCTCAAATTCAAATCATACTGAGTGAAGATGTACTTGAGACTTTTGTGGTTGGTGGAAACCAAAAAATTTTCTCCCAGAAGATAATGTCTCCAACAACGTAAGGCAAGAGAAACTGCAGCCAACTCAAGATCGTACGTTGGTTAATTCCTCTCATGTGGCCTCAACTGCCAAGACACATACGCAATGACTCCTCCCTACATAAGTAAAACTCCCAACCCGATACATGAAGCAACATAGTACAAAATATAGATCTCACCTGGCTCTAGAAAGAATATTATCGGTGCTAAAGTCAACCTCCCTTTCAGCTCCTGAAAGGCTGACTCGTAAGAATTTGACCATAAGAACTTCACACCCTTCTTAGTCAGACCCATCAATGGTGCTGCTAAGTGTGAAAAATCATGAATGAAACCGTTGTAGTATCCAGACAGCCCTAGAAAAATCCATACATCAAAGACATTCTTTGGATGCTCCAAGGAAACTACTACTCTCACTTTTTCTGGGTCTACTAACACTCTTGTATCAGAGATAACATTACCCAAAAAATGAATATGGTCCATCCAAAAGTGTAATTTTGAGATCTTAGCATATAACTGGTGATCTCTCAGGGTACTCAAAACGATCTCAAGATGGGTGGCATGGTCATGTCGGGAGTGAGATTACACCAATATATCATCTATGAAAACCACCACGAAGGAATCCAAGTATGGATGGAACACTCGGTTCATCAGTTCCACAAAAACTATAGGCACATTCGTGAGACCGAATGGAAAAACCATATTATCGTATAGACCATACCTGCTCAGAAATGCTGTGAGAGGTATATTTGATGGTCTAACCTGAAACTGATGGTTACTGGTCCTCAAGTCGATCTTCAAGAACACCTGATCTCCTTGAAGTTGATCAAAGAGATCATCAGTCCTCCGTAATTGATATCAGTTCTTGACTGTCAACTGGTTCAATATCCGATAATCCACAAAAAGCTTGAGGGTAACTTCTACCTTCTTTGCAAAAAGGACAGGCAAACACCAAAGAGATGTACTGTGTTAGATGAATCCCTTTTCCTATAACTCCTCCAACTACTTCTTGAACTCTTGTAACTTTGGTGTAGCCATCCTATAAAGAAAAATGGAAATTGGTTCCACTCCTGACATGAGTTCAATAGAAAATTCTACCTCTCACTCCAGAGGAAAAACTGAACTGTCTTCTGGAAAAACATCTCTAAAAAGATCCACCATTGGAGGAAATTATATCTGTGAAATCACCTGATCATCCAGATATAGACTAGAAATCTGGGTTGTAAATCCTCCTAACCCATGATGCTCGGGTCCCGCTCTGCTGGCCTGGACATCCCACTCTCCCTTGTGAAGAAAAGATCTTCCCTCTGGTGATGTGAAACCCACACTACAGTGATAGCAATTGACGACTACCTAGAAGGGAACTAACTAGTCAATTATGAGAATGACATCATAGTTTATCATCTCTAGGACATAGTGGTCCCAAAAGAAGTGACACCCACCCTCTTCTAGAGTGAACTCTTTGCACTGAGATACACTCACCATTCTAGTCCCCAAAGGTGTGTCCAACATCAAGACATCTGCAGAAGTAAATATATAAGGCCCAAGGCTCTCCACAACTGCAACACATATAATGATATGGTAAACACAAGTATCAAAAATAGTAGAAGCTAAAACTGAGCCAACTAATATCATTTCTCGAACTGTAGAAGGTCCGGGATCCTTCTCCTACTGGGTTTTCTCTACTGCAATAGTTTGGCTTATACCACGAACCTGTGACCCTGCCTAAACAATCGAAGCTGATCCGCCCTAATGTCACAGAAAATCGAGCGACTGAATACCACGACCACGACCTCCACCTCGGCCTGAACTGCCGGAAGGACTCCAGTTCCTAGACTGGTGACAAACTGGTGGTGCTTCTCTTGAATTAGGAGTCATAGAAGAACCCCTATCACCAGTTGCTGGTGATAAGATCTGACATAAGCGTTGAATATGACCCATCTTGTCGCAAGATCAACACTCCACTGGGTCTCTCGAGAAATGTTTCCCCATATTCCCGCTCTTCCTACACTTGTAGCACACCACATGGCTTCTAGAAGAAGTGTCTCATCTCCTCAGATCACCACAAAAAGACTCCCTACAACACTTCCTGCAGTCAGTAGGAGGGATACTAACTCCAGATGCCGAGCTTCCCTGACACACAACTCCAGAATCTCTCAGATTGAACGCAGTGATCAGCACCTGGTTGACGATTGACATGATAGAAGTCAACCTGAAGATGTTCACCTGCAATCAGATGTCGTGCCTGAGACCATCCTCGAACTTCCTTGCCAGGAATAACTGATCACCTCCTGAAATAGATGTGAAATTCTACATCTCGATAAAACGAGAAGAATACTCTATAACCAAAATATTACCATCCTCTGAACTCATAAACTCTTGGGCTCGATCGACCCTCAATGTATTTGGATAGAAGTAGTCATATAAGATATGTTGGAACTCCTCCCAAGTCATGACTTGCTGGTGTCCCGTATGTGAGATCACATCCCACCATCTCTTGGAAGAATCCAGAAGCATATATGAATTGACCTTGACCCACCTCTCTGGAGGTGTCCCCAAATGCTCAAAGATCGTCAACATGGCTTCCAACCATGACTCTGCAACCTGGGGTCCTCCATCCCCTGAGAAAGTGCGAGGATGCAGCTTCTGAAAGATCCGCATCAATTCTGTCATCGACGGGGTAGGAGGTAGTGCCCCCAGAATGGTTTGTATCATCCTGAAAAAGTCATCCCTGAACTGTGAATCAGCACATGCATTAGGTATAACGGCTGGTGCCAAGTCTGGCACAATAAAAGGATCTACTGGTAGTCCCTGATAAGCTATATCTAGTGTCTGATTAGTACCCTGCAACTAGCATACAACTGGAGGACGTCTTAGTGGCATGACTCTGCATGGTCAAATACACAACTTAGAATCAAGATTATCAAGGAACAAAAAATAGAAGTGTAAAAAGGGAACATGAGAAGGAAAACATTCAAGTTTGACAAAACAAGACTACATAGTGTGTATAATTACTACAAAACATTTTCCCACAAGACTTTCACATGGGCCTGTACTTCTGCCAGAACTGGTCGTATAACACCGCAAAAACATGATGTGTTTTCCTTACACATGGCGTGTACTTGAATTCTCTTCCCCTGGGCGAGTCCTTCTACACGGCTAATCCACATAGTTCTCCTTAGAACGATATTACATGGCGTGTTTGTGTCAGACACGGTGTGTACTAGACGAGCCTCACCGACCCGTGTTGTTTGTGACATGGCCGGATACTCGGCTGACACTACACGATGTGTTCTATACAGACACAGCGTGTACTAGGAAAGATAACACCAACCAGTGGTTTTAGTTACATGGACGGGTTCCGTGAATGCACTACACGACATGTTTAGAACTGACACAGCGTGTATATGCTAAAATTTTTATGCCCGTGTTGTTAGTCACATGGGCGGACACGGGTTCAACACGACACGACATGTACAACCGGTACACAGTGTGTTACCACAAGAATTTCTCTATCATGTGTCTCTGCCCACACATCCTATGACACGGTTAAAAACTACAAGGCATGTATTCATAATGTACATGTCGTGTATTCTGGGTTTTTCCGGATAGTAGCATAAGAACTGCTCTGGAGCCCAGAAAACATAGAAAACACACGTTAATGATCCAAATTCCGATCTGTGAGGGCCCATACTCTACGTGAATCAAAATTTGGCATCTTGTACATGTTAAAAACAAAGTAAACATGTTAATGACCCACCAAATTCCAGTCCATGAGGGCCCATAACACCTCAAGATCCAAAATTGGGCATCCTTTCATGTAAAAACTTACACAATCAATGCTCTAACAAGAAGCATATATTTTTATAAATCATCTATCACAACAGCATTCATATTCTACAAAACATCTATCACAACAACATGCAATTTCTAATTCATCTTAGATGACATGGCAAGAATGCATGACAAGTGATTTCTAACAGGTGCCTATATGATGCAAGAGATGAAATACCCTCATCTCATCGGGCTGCGATAGAAATAGAACCACAATAACAACAACTTTAATAGCACAAAAATGTGAATCACCAAACAGTGAAATCAAATAAACTGCAAAATTGAAATCCAATAAAATTGCAATAAATGAGGTAGTATGGTTTTTACCTATACACGAGTTAGCTATTCCCAGGCACAACTTATTACCAAGTACATATTTCGTTCTATCTTGGACTATAGGCTCCAAAAAGTACGTCAAGAGAAAATAATTCCTTTGATACCACTTTGTAACGCCTCGATTCTGGATGCCACCCAGAGGTGCCCCGTACCTGGTTGTTCACATGGCCTCAAGCACATTTCTCCGAATGGCAGAGGCTAAAGACTAGCAGCGAGGGCCTATGTTGTGATAATGGTGATACAATACCCTCATTGGAAGAGTAACATAGCAGAAGATAAACAATCATACAATAGCGGAAGCAGTAAATATCCTACAACAGTAAATAGGGGAAGACTAGAAAATAATAATCTAGAGCAGACATATATATATGAATGATGAATGATACATATGTCTAGTAAAGCATCCAAACAAGTTACAATGCATAATACAGTACTAAAACCATGTACAAAAGGAAATAGATAAAAAACGTTTCTGTATCACAAGCCTCCTCTTGGTCCCATTCTCTCCAGCTCCAATGCAATCAAACACCTGAAGTAGAAGGGAACTTTACCTTATCTATACCTGCAACAATATAATCTCTTTGGGCCAAAAGCATGACCCAAACAAGGTGTGAGAAAAAATCCCAGTAGGCAACCACCCAAAGATCTGTTCCAAACAGTCAGTGAATATATGGAAGGTAAAAGTACAGAAAGAAGTAAACAGGAAAATACCTAGCAGCAAACAATCCATAGTTCTAGCATATAATTTACAACAAGTAAACAACCACTCACGCATGTAGAACAAAAAGGTAACCCTCTGGGTAGTTCTCACAGCCTAACCGATTTGGTTCAACCTAAAAGTAGTAGCAACCCTCTGGGAGGCACACACAGTCTCACCCCTCTGGTTCAGCTAAAGAATAGACTCTCTGGGGAAGCACTCACCATCAATTCCCCCTATAGTCTCGTATCGTACTAAAGGCACTCTGGGGAAGCACTCAATGTCTCATTACCCCTATGGCCCACGTCGAGGAACTACAGACACCCTGAAGAAGCACTCAATGTCAATTCCCCATGTGGTCTCACATTGTATTAATAAGACACTCTGGAGAAGCCCTTATGTCCATTCTCCCTATGGTCCACTACACTAGGTTCATGCAGCCCTGTGTAATGTCAGTAGGTATCATAACCCATAACAGCCAAAGTAACCTCAAGAACCACTTAGATAGAATTCTACATTATCTCATAATGGAAGAACAATAGTCACACCATCCTACAAACTAGGCATCGAACTAGAAATAGCCTAACAAGAAAAACAAGGCCAAATTGTCATAAATAGGAAAAACATGCATGGGAAAAACATCAAAAGCACAGTAAAATTACACTGTTCACAAACAATAACCTCTAATCAGGCATATAAACAAAGTAGTAAAATAACAAGGGAAAACATGAAACATGGAATACCCCGTTCAAGGGTATTGGTGGAATTTTCACAAATCCACAAAGACTTTCTACAGAAAGGCACAAACCACCTACCTCGACGTTAGAAGGTCTATATACTTGAACCTTGAAGCTTTATTCTCCTTGGAATAATGTAGATCTAAGAAAACTACCAAAATGTTCAACCCACAATAACGGGAGAAAAATGAGGAATTGGAAAACAATGATCTTGGAGAAGGAAGAGCATACCATTGTGATTCTAATGCGATCGACAGTGGTTGATTTAGAGAACAGACGAAGGCTCATGAGCTCGGAGAAGATTCATGGATGTACGGTCTATCCCGGTCGAAGAATTCTTAAAAGAATACAGTTCTTCTATAAATACACGACCCAGATGCGTTTAATGAAAAAAAGTACACGGTGTGTAATTTTGGAGTACACGGCATGTACTTACTATTTCAGTACTCTGATATTGGTAGCCTCCACATCATGCCTACATGGCCATGTGCATATTCATGACATGGATAGCACACGACCTCGAGCGGTATCAATGTTTTTGAGGCGTACTTATAAAGTACACGACGTGTACTTGGAAAATTTCTAGATTTTCCTTTTTTTCCTAAAAACGACTAGAAAAGGAAAACATACCTGAAAAGAAGATCCGAGTTCTTATAATAGGAAAAAAAAATTCCCATGATGTCAATGAGAGTAATTGAGGGTGAAATACATAGTCATAAAATTTAGTAATGCCCCTCTTCCATTGTTATTTTGGCATCGATTCATTATCTCAAAAGGGTGATCGAAGAGGTACAATCAAAAAATAGAAATTATCAATTCTATCCAATTAAATATTTCATTGATATTTTGATCGATTAATGTTTATTAAATTGAACCAAATTCGTCCTAGATTAAGAAATGAATTAAATTCACCAAATAAAACTCCCTACATATAGTCTGGAACAATCGTTGTTGAGGAACAGTTTCATTGTCGACATTAACAATATCTTCCAACTCCACTGGCGTGACAATCCATGATCCAATCATAATCCATTTTTATCTGCTAAGAATGATCTCTTCCAATGGTTTCTAGGCCTCCATCATTTTGTGGTCATCCATTGGACAATATCCTTATTAATAAACTTTTAAAGAAAGCATGTCATTGTAGTGAATAAAAGTAAAATAATTTTTTTTAATTTATTTTAACTTGTTCACGACCCCAACAACATTTCTAAAATGTCACACAATGACCAATGTAAGGTCACAACTAAGATAAAAAAAAATATTGGATTCAGAAGTGACTCAGATTTCTAATTTAGGCACTAATTTAATTGTTATTATAGTTTTTCAAAGAAACGACACCCCCCGTCTTGTTAAATATTTTAAAATTTTTCCAGCATTTGTTCTAAGAAACTCAGGACTCATAATCAAACCATGTATTACTGAATTTTCTTGAAATCAATCCTAATAATATTTAAAAATTATATATAGAAAATCTTAAATTTTACATTCTCTACACATTGGGGTTTTATGTCCCCAAAAAGACAAAATAAGGGCTACTCAATCATATGAGAGTATTGAGCTTGAATATGAACCTCCTGCTCCCATGTGGTCTCGTAGAGATTCTCATGCCTCCTACAGACACACACTAAATGAATTCATAACCTTTGAAGGATTATCTCCATCTGATTCCCAGTCTCAACTTGTTACTCATCCAAAGTCTCTCCATCCTCGCTGTCAATCCCGCCCAAGTTGATGACCAACGATGGGCCATTCACGTTCTTCAATAGCAGCAACATGTGGAAGAAATTGTGTACCCAATATAACTATGGAGGTAGATCCATGAGGTACACCACATATCCGACTCTAGATTGTATCTTTAATGGTTTGATGATACTTAGAGATAGCTTGATTCCCCCAACAAAATCTCTATAATCACTGTCGAGGTGAGACTTGACAGAGAACATGGTCTCATTCCATGAACTCCAGAAGACTCTATATCCTACCAGTGAAATAATTTTGATGACTCTTTATATTATTCATCAAATAATATATGATCTTCACCTTCTCTATTGTATCTTAAACCAAATCTCGACCCATGAGTACTGGCTCTCTTGGGTCATTCTGGAAAAGTGGTGACCTGTTGGGTCACCTGTAATATTCCTTGAACGGTGTCATACCAATTTTAAAATAGTAGCTATTATTTTTTTAAAATAATCCACTAGGGTAGATGATCCTCCCCATAATGGGAAAACTCTAACATGAAATCCCGCAACATGTCCTTTAGGACCAGAATGGTCTGTTCTATCTGGTCACCCATTTGTGGGTGAAACACTGTGCTCAAGCGCAATTAGGTCTCAAATGTCTCCTATAATTCCTTCCACAACTGGAATGTAATGTGAGAATCGTGATCTGAAACAATCATAGATGTAACTCCTTGTATTCGAACTATCTCATGCACATAGTGTATTCACATGCTCTCTACTGAACAATTATCTCAGATGTCTAGGAAGTGGGACGACATGGTGAGTGGGTCAAAGATCACTTAAGTGGAATCGTGTATTCTAGATGTACATGGTATTCATGTTATGAAATCCGTATATATCCCATCCCACTTCAATTTATAAACCTCAAGGGGATGAGTTATACTCACTAGAACATGGTTCTTTGCCTTCACTTACTGACAAGTTAGTCATCAATAGTAAAACTATGCAACTGATTTCTTCATTTCAACCATCCAAAACTGACATTATATTACTTTGTACATCTTCACCACACTTGGATATATTTACAAAGGGGATATATGAAACTCCCTTAGAACCCCCTCCTACAATATCACTAGTTTTATCATGCACCCTCTGAAGATAATTATGTTCTCCCCACCTCTAGAATATATCTGAGGTGGATGCCACGTGAATATCTGATCACGTAAGTTCTCATAGTCAGTAACCCCAAGCATTTCATCCTTGAAACATTGTAAGAGTGTAGGAGTGATGGCCATCGACTAGAGGTAAGCTACTCTATCTTCATTTGTAACAGATATCTGAAATGAGGCCAACTACTCCGACACCTCGTTCAGTAACTGTGAATTGGATCTCCTACTATGAGCATCTACCACTATGTCCCCCCTTCATAGGAGTATAGACAATATCAAATTCATATTCTTGGAGGACCTCTATCCATCTATTTTGTCTCAGGTTCTAATCATTTTGAGGGAAGATATACATGGAAATATTTTTGTTATAGTAGATGAAAACTTTCTCACCTATTAGGTAGTGTCACCAAATATCCAAAGAGAATACTAAAACTACTAACTCAAGATCATTGGTCATATAGTTATTCTCATATGGACTCAACTGGTGTGAAAAATAGGAAATCACTTCATCCTCTACATCAGGACACAACCAATCTATGTTCTTTATGCTTCACATAATACCACGTACATGAAACATTCCACCAGTTACCACATGATGGGAGAACTCATCGACCTCTACCTCATCTCCTAGAATAATTGTTGATGCCTTTATGTCCACAAAAAATGTCCCCATTCCTAATCAAGGTTTTCAAGTGTTCCTCCACTCTGTAGAGGTTAGGTAAAAACCAATGATAGTATGCTACCAATTCAAGGATACTATGCACCTTAATAGCACGTTGGATGGTTCCCAAGAAAGCACTTCATTTGCCTTAGCTATATCCATTGAAACTCCATCCTCTAAGATGGAACGCCCAAGAAAATTGAATTATCAAATCCAAAACTATAACTTCGAGATATTATAAGAAATTTTTTTCTCATAGAGTGTACCCAGAACCATCCTCAATTTTCCTTCATGATCCTCTTTGTATGTCGAATACAGTGGGATTTCATCAATAAAGACCACCACAAAACAGTATCTGAAAGAATGAAATATCCAATTTATGAGTCCCATGAATATTACTAGGGTGTTCTTTGTGCCAAAATCATCACCATGTACTCATAGTGGTTGTACCGATATCTAGAGGACATATTTGATATATCCTCATCCCATACTCATAGCTGGTGATAGCCTGATAAGAGGTCAATATTTAAAATGCAATGTCCCCCTTTCAACAGATCGAAGAGGTAATAATTTCTCCAAAGTGTATACTAGTTCTTCACGGTCACATGTTTCATGTTTCAAAAATATACACATAAACTCACGCTCATTTATGCCTTCATGGAAAACATAACTGTGGCCGCCGATGGTGAAACAATTGGTCTCACGAAGCCCTTTATATACAAGTCCTCAAAATCTACCCTTATCTCACAAATCTCATTGGGAACCATCTGATATGAATTTGTAGATATCAGTGTCATACAAGGGTCTAGATCAACAAAAACGTCTATCACTCGATGGGGAGGTATACCTGGAACATCTTCTGAAAATATGAACTCATACTCTTCCACAACTACAGGAAATCGAGGACCCATATCATCCACTACACTGAGGGTCAGGCTTCTCAATTGATGAGAAATTGGCTGCAATCTCCTATGAGTGACTCCTTCCGAGGCTTCATAGATTTACTTTTCATTAAAAATTGTAAATATAGTTCCCTCAATGTGAACACACCACATATGTTCCCAAAAATAGTAAATCTAAACACTGACTATGGATAACCATTCCATACCAAGAATGTCGACATAATTACTTGACATCACTACCAAAATATCCCAACCAAAACAATCACCTACAATAGTCAGATCACACAACTATCACTAGTGTGTGATCAAAGAGTCTCTTCTATTAAGAGTCTCCATTTATAATGGTCGATTTAGTGGTTCTACGAAAATATCTGAATCTCAAACAAGATTCATCGAAAAAAATTACTAAAACCTCAGTATATCAAAATTTCGGATAAGGTGGAAAAGAAATAGATTGTACCTCATATAATCCCTGTAGACATAGGGTCATAGGCCTACATATCATGAACCTGGTCTTGTCCCTTTCCAATAGCTCCATGTCCATGTCGCATACCATCTAGGGGTGGTGGTGGTGGTAATTTCAAATCTCCAACCACCTAATGCGGCCTTGCCTACACTTATCCACATTTTATGCCATGAATACCACCCCACTCATGAATCTATCCCGTTCAAGGTGATCCCTCGACCATATCCTGGTCATCTATATGACAGGTCTGGAAATCTCAACCCTTTTTTTGGACTGTTGTAAGATAAACACCACTTTTCCCTTGCCAGATTTGAGCTCCCATGGGATCCTTACACAGTTATCCCTTTTTATGGGCTCGAATATTGAATACCTTGACATACACGAGTAATTTTGACTGACATCAGCTACCTTTTAATGAGTAATAATCAAACAGGTTCCCATTGATAGCTCTAAAGACTGGTGCATACTCTACCAGAAAACATTCCCCAAATGGGGCACGCTCAATTACCCCATCATACATAAATATGCTAAGGTATACCACTGACACACAATTGTCCCTGAACAAAGCCTTGTAAAGGGTTTGAGCCCTGAAGAACTAGTATTGCACCATATCGAAAGAGTAGCATGTGAGATCTATAAACATCATTGAATACTATGCCACAATTATATTACCCTTCTACAAATGTAGAATCTTCTATATGCATAATTATCACAACAAGGAAAGATATAACTACTCTTATATGATATTTTCCATATTTTTATAGGTGAGAGATAGCTCGTCATGTGACTGACTCACCAAGATCCACCATCTCCCTTAATATCCTTAAAAAAGGCTTGCATCAAGTTCTACCATCTGATCGGTAGGCTTTCACGGAAGAAGGAAAACACGGGTGACTACCTCAAGCCAACCCTCAACCATATGGGGGGCCTAACTCACCTCGATGCTTTAGAGGTTTCTACATCTTAAAATAAGGAAACACACTCAGCTTTCGTTCATCCTTAGCCAGTATTCCTTGTAATATCTTCTTCTTGAATGGTGGTGGTATGGATTGTAAACCACCCGGAGGTTCCATCTCTGGTACAAGACTATGTTCTAATGCCTTGTCACTAGGCAGATCATACTCATGATCATGCAGTGGTATCATGGTTGGATGTCTACATAGAGGCATCCATAAATAAAACAATGTGTACCAAAGTCAATATAGTATATCTAGGGAACTGACTCAAGATGTACATGGAAAAGGAAACCAATCCTGTATGATTCATGTACCATTTTTTCCCTTACAGTTTGTGTTTTCATGTACCAAGGAAAAAAAGGTTATTATAAACTTACTGTATTGATATGTTGGATACTGCACCAACACTAATGTCCATGGACAGAAATCCAAACCCAAAACACTAAACATCACTACCCCAAACCAATCTTACTGACTCCGGTCCAATGATACATCTAACCTCTATGATTCCACTCTATCATGACCCGTCCTAGAAAGGCCTATGTCATGAATACCCCATGCCCATCTTTAATACACCAGGGGATGAATACCAGTGCCGAGTAGGCATATTACACAAAATAGAGGCATTTGTCTAAAGTACATGTAAATACTCACACATATCCAAGACATAGAATTCTGAAATGTAAACAACTAAAACAATGAATGCATTCATCTTAGTTCCCACAAAATAGTATTATTGTGGAAGTACAATAAATAGAAAAGGGCCCAAAAACAAGACCAACTAAAATTTTAAATGTCCAAACTACTCAAATGGGTGAGGACAAAGTAAAAAAGTATGCTCTTGATAAACACATAGGTCTGTCATGATCCTACGATGCTCTACTAGTTCCCTATCCTCCCATGAAACCATCAAAAGTTCCAATGTCTTCAAAAAACATGAAACATATAGGAAAAACCAATGCATGGGTGAGTATAACAATACTCAGTTGGAAACCCTTAAAATAATAAACATGTACTAAAATGTTTTGTCATCTTGATAAAATTTCTAAAAGTAAATGCATAATAGAAAAAAAGAACCCAGATATACTCAAGGGTTCCACCATTCCATCTGGTGGTCATAACCAACTATTTACCTCGAGATTCCTATCAAATAATGCTTGTTCCATGAGAAATAACTCCTTGAGCCGTGATATATTCATAGACACATGAATAAGAGCTCTAGATAATTTGGGATCTGCTAAAGGAGAATGAATTTTTCATTTCAGACTATGATACATAGAATGGTGGCTGCACCTAAAACCATTATGGGCACCACAAACCCAATCTGGATCAACTATGATACAAATATAAGGAGTGTCACCTAGAACCACTAGGGGATACCATGAACCCAATCCCGATCAACCCTATATGTAGGGGATTTTATGATAATGATACCACAAAACCTTTTGAGGCAGTCCTCTAGAGAGAAGATCAATGTCATACTGAGGGTGGTCATGATGATTCCATAAACTTCACTAGGGATGATTGAAGATCACACAACAATATCATGGAGGACCCAACAAATCTATATGAGACACATCCTCAATATAGGATTCCAATCATGTGATCTGGATGTAATTCCTCTCTATACCCTTTAAGAAAAAGTACAAAGGGAACACACTCAACAAATACTAGTCCAGACTAATAAATTGTAGAGCCTCACGAACTCTTTATGGGAGTACACAACATGTCCCAGGTGGTATAGGGAGTCTCCATCTATCAAAATTATTTCCCATTTAGAAATCCTCACATGACATGTGGTCTCCATATAAAAAGAGTATAGATAATCATGGTTTTATTCTTGTGTCATCTAGACGTATCTTTTTAAAGGTCCATGTACTCCAAGTCATGTTTGTGTATTTGTACATGGTGTGCCACCTGGATGTGTATTGTTACCTATGTTTGTTTAATCTATGGAGTACACTTCCAGTATTTTGGAGAGGGTCACACACCATGTAATCCTTAACATCCGCAGGAACATTAGGGTTGTAGCTAGGGGGCCAAAATGATGGTAAATTTTGAAATACACATTATGTTTCATGGTAATTTCCAGATCCATTAATGATATACACCACATCAATGCACGTGCCTCTAGAACTTGTGTTTGGGATTGAATCTAAATATCAGGGTATGTCTATGACTTTAGTCACCAGATCTGTGGGTTTCAGGTTTGAATCCACTATGAAATCTCCACCACCAGCCCATACATATCATGCATCAAAAATTGGCTTGAATGGATGCCAAAAATCCATTCAAAATGTCATCTGGTCATCAACCACCATTTTTTCATCTCACTCGTGTCATCAATCCTGAGTCAATCATGTGGTGTCAATACATTATGATAAAGAATGGTCATGAAATGGTCAATCATAGGGTATTTGTCAAATCATGGGCCAAAAGGAAATACCCACAATGAATGTGGGAAGAATGAATGGTGAAATCCAAAATCCTAAAAGTGAGAAACTAACTACATCATATTTTCATTTGGACGTGATATTTCATCTTTGAAGGATAATTAGAGAAGGATAATCAACAAACCATAAATAATCAATTCTATCCAATTAAATTTACCAACAATTCACAAATCAATTATTGTTCATTGAATTGACCCAAATTAATTCCAAATTAACAAAAGGATGAAATTCATAAATCAAAACACATTATAGGGAGTTTGGATCCATCATTGACGAAGAACAGTTTCATTTTTATCAATGATGAGATCCTCCAACTCTTCTGGCATGACGATCCACAATCCAATCCTGATTTATTTTAATCCTCAAAAAATGGTCTCCTCTATTGGTGTCTAGGTCTCTATGGACTAGTAGACGACCATTGAAAAATTTCCTTAGTTGTAAACTGATAGATGAATAAGGTCGATACACTAATGAAAAATAAAATATAGGTATCTGTTAATTTATTTTATCTAGTTTGTGGCCCTGAAATTTTTTTCAAAAATAACCTACGCGGACCAATATAAGTTATAACCTAAGGTAAATCTACTTTTTTGGATTCAACGATTCCCTCATATATTTTTTATGGGTACTCATTTAATTTTTATTCTTCTTTTTCAAGAAAACCATGTGAATGTGGTATTAAATATTTTATTATACTTAAAAAATTTGGTCCACACACTTCAAGCAACGAAATCACATGTTATCTTAGTTCCTTGTCTCGAAATCAATCTATATTATATTTAAAAATAATATATAGAACATCTTAGATGTTATAAGAGATACATGATGAATGAAAAAATATCATGTAATTCTTCCTCGTGGTTGATGAGATAACATACCCCTCATCCAATAAACAATCACTTCATCTAAAAAATCCTAGTATGAGTATACACACCATTAGAATATCTTAATCAGGTTCCTTGGTATCATACTCACCATAATAGAGGTAAAATATCATCTTGATTAAACTCAAGAGATGAAATTATCAATAATATAAGAAACTACAACTTGGTTAGTCGAACCTCAAGGATGGAATAAAAATGGTATCAAATTTGAATGTTCTCATACTAGGTAAATTTTTGTACCTTAGGTACATGTAAATACAAATATGAAACATGAACCCCCATCATAACTAATACTGTTTATGAAACTCAATACGGTAAACTTGGTAGGTCATATAGCATAGAAAATTATTTTTGTTTTTCATCATCATAATATATATAATAATCATACACATGTTAACAACAAAATTTTATCACAATCAATCATATTACAATATGAAAATTTATTGGGGATAACTCAATTCTATACATTTTGATGTTAATTATAATTTCACTTTATGTTCTAGATTCAGAAAAGATGATTGAATGACTAAATGAAGGTAGACAAATTATGACATGGTACATTTCATATTCCTAAATTTTCATTTATTATATAACAATAAATCCATATATATTCACTATCTCACATCTAATAATAAATTCCCCTAAACTGAATTTTGTATTCTATATTTTAGGGATCTATGAAATTCCCTAATTCCTTATGTATTTCCAATCACATTATTGAGGAACTATGTCATAAAGGGTTATGAAAATCATGTGAAATTTTAATTATTTCTCTATAGTGTCTATCAATGGGATTGTAGTAATTTATCCCATTAGTAGATCATAGAAAAAATTTCTCACCATTCCATTGACCCACGAATACCGTGTTTTCCTAAGGAATGGATTTTGATAAAATTATATGTCATTCGAATTTTGTAAAATATTTAATATTTAATTAATTAAATATTATTTATTCATCCATGATCAATTAGTGAGATATTATATTAAGAGAATTAGATTGTAATTATGACCATTTTTCAGAGTATGGAATGGGGATATTTTCCTAGGAATCTCATAACCTTGTCTCGGGCATCGGGTCTAGGTTATGCCCCATTTTCTTCTCTCTTCTCCATATCTCATTGGGTTTTTTAATTTCTTCTCCATTTTACTACCCTTTTATTCTCTTAACCTCTAGTGTTTCATTTACACCCCCTCTTGGGGATTCCTCTATCATGATTGGAGATAGATAGATTTTTGGTATAGAATAGGGAGAGAGATAGAGGGAAAGAGGTTTCATTGTAGAGGTTGTGTTTCACTCAATCATCATGTGGGTGCAGCTGAACATGGATCAAAATTAATAATTCTTGGTTTCCACTCAAATGCATGAATTTTTTATTTTTTATCTATAAATGTAAATAGAGTATCAGTTTTTAATTTTTATTCTTATTTTGGGTTTTCTGGAACCCATAGAAGGTTGATTTGGTGGTTTCTGAGCGAATTGTTTGGTTTCGAGAGGTTTAGATGGATATATATACGGAAAATACCGATCAAAAAACATATAGATTAATGAAAAAATTTAATATGTTCTTCTTTTTGGGGGAAGATTATGTTTTCAGAAGTACACACCATATATATTAAGTATATTCATTGTATAAGGACTTTTCCATATACTTGGCCATTTGGCCATGTACATGTGTAGTCAGAGATAGGGAAGTAAACATCAGTTACCTAGGGTAAAAACAATGCAATGGTAAATTTCTATGTCTTAATGTAAATTGGTTGATATATAAGGTATACCACATACTGTATAGTTGGAGTACATGTCGTGTCATATTATGTGGCAATGTAGCCATACACTCAAGAATACAAGTCTCGTGAGGGGAACATTGTTGTGTAGTAGTACATGACTTCTCCCCATGTACACCCTATTCATGTACAGGTACATAAATGAACCCCTTTTATTCCCTATCTATATATTAGTACATGTCTGGGAATAGCATTGGTAGTACACGTCATGTACTCTTAAGTACATGTTGTGCATTTTTCCAACAAAGGGGTTTTGTTTGTTTTTCTACCCCATAGTCAGAATTGGTCTTTTGAGTAGTCCATTATTAGTGTTTCTTAGCATAGAACATAGTGGTAGAATCCTATTGTTTATTGGATGTTGTATGGATAGTGTTTTGTTCTATGAACGTTTCCTTGAATATTCCCTTTAAAGAAGACATTTTAGAATCCTCCAGGGGTTGGAATTTGAGTAGTGAGTTTCGCATGAGGTTGTATAATTATTTACCACCATATATTGAGTATTCGAGGATAGTTTTATTTATGGTTCCTTAGATAGATTCTAGAGGTCCTAATCGTGTTTCTTCTACGAAAAGATTATTATTCCAGTTTCATTATGCTTAGGTTTAGTTGCTTTGGGCCAGGGATAATATGACCCTTCTAGTTGGTTCACTATTATTGGATGTAGTGTATGTCTAAGAGTCATTGAGTACAGATGTATATTGTTCTATGTGGCATGTTTTGAGGAATTCCCTTCAAGGTGAGGTGTTACTTCAGTTCTCCCATTTGGGCAGGTAATCTAATGGTCTGAGATTGGGAACCATCCACGGTTCCAATGATAATTCAAAACATGTTGTTTAGATTTTTTGAGGGGAACCTTATTGGGTGTTCTAATAGGGAAATTGGTTCCTAGAGGATCCCTATATTGGGTATCCTATTATGATTAACTATTAGTAAATATGGTGGTTTCTGGATGTTTAATTGTCCAATGTTATGGCTAGTATTGGTTTAATATTGTTTGGTGGATGGTGTGGGTGTTATCTGACCCTGGTGGTTGACTTATGGATTTGAGGAATGAGGATTTTCTTATTCAGGACTCATGAGAGTGGATACCTTTGGGATATTTTAAACATTTCATTTTCCATGATTTTTTTTCTCCTCCACAAGTTGGCTGGTTTCTATATAGAGTGGGTGTAAAGATAATGGATGATTTGAATGAGGGAAACTACCTTATCTCTTCCATTGGGGCTATGTTTAGTGAACTATGTAAGAAAAAACTTATAGGGCCAAGTTTATTGGTCTATGCCTTACTCATATATCATAGATATGCACTGACATGCTTATTCTACCATCATGTTCTACACGACTTTGGGGTATGGTAGTGTACCCCGAGGATGATAGGGAGTTCCTACCACTAGTTCATATCATACCATTAAATTCATTGTTCCCATTATATTCTCTAGGCTATTTTATTCCTCGTATGAGATCCTGGGGTTTGGCATGTGTGCATGTCATTACAGTGGCCTTTAGATGTCCTTCATAATAAAGAGGACCTACTTGATGAGGGGTCAACATGATCCATGTTTTTAATTTCCTCTAGATAGTAGCTAAGGAATGGTATTTTTAGTTTTGTGTGTCAATCTAGAACATAAGGGTTTTTATTCAGTTTTTTATCAATGTCTTTCTTTAGTATTTTTTTATGTTTTATGTTTTTATTCATGTTTGGATTGGCTAGTAATGACACTTGTTTCATGAAAATTTCATGATATGATATTTTAGGACCACCATTGGGATATACTACTAATATTTTCTTCTCACCCCAGCGTGTTAACCTTAGTGAATGTGTAGATATTATTCCTAATTTAAATCATAGCATAGATTATATTAAATCAGGTAGAGTCCTAGTTTTTCTTATTTGAGCGGGTTATCTTATGTAGCTTTTATGGTTATTGTTGGATATGTTTACTCATCAGGGAAACTGGGTATGTTGTTCAACATAGAGTAGCACTATAGCCTTGTTTATTTATTTTATTTATTTTTGTTGGACATGGTGATCCTAGTGGGAGACAATTGTTTGTAAGATTTGTCTTTGAGTGTAATAGATGTAATACATAATTTATAGTTTGTTGTTATTTACTTATGAAACTATAATTTTCATGGATATATATATGTATGTTTAATTATTTTCCTCTTATATTTCACTATAATCTAATGGAATAGTCTCCCCTCTATGTTTTTCTGTCCATGGAAACAAGTCTATAACATCTAGAATTTGGGATGTTTCTCTCGAGTACTTATTACGGGCCAGATCAGAAAACTTTTGGGTGAAACTATAGTAGTTCAAGAAAAATTGGTAGTAGAGGATTATTTTTCCTTATCTTACTATTCGGGGAGTCAGTATATAAGAGATATTAGAATGTGTCAGAGCATTTGATGGATTTTAAGCTAGTGCATCACGAAAACATATTCATTTAGTAATTCAAGCATACCAGGGTTATGGTATTTCTTTATATTTTTTTTTCTATTACGGTTTTGTTATTTTATCCTTCAATGAAGAACTTGTGTTCAAAGATTAAATAGTGTAAGAGTTTTTGACTTTTACCAAGATAGAAATTGTCATGTGACCATTTATTTTGGTGGGAACACATGATTCCCATTGAATTTTTAGGATTCTATATGTTTTTTATAAAGATGGATGTTCATTTGTTTAATGTTTTAGCAACCGCGTACGTGGTGTTTAATCCTACAAGTACATGGTGTAATTATAATCAACTAGACTATGTGTTTCATTACTTTGAGGAAATGATATGTGGATAATTTTTGTTGTTATTTTGTGTTGGATATATATTCCCTTCATTAGGGTATTTAATGAAATTCTTTTGGTATTGTGCGATATTGGGTTTTCTCTATTACTGTCAGTGGTCGTTGGATCGATGAAGTCATTGATTTTTAATATATTCTTTGTTCAAACCCAATATTGATGGGTTTTATTGCATGATAATATGTTCTGTGGTGAGGTTAAGGATGCCTTGTTCTTGTGTGATATAGCATTGAGAGTGATTTTAAATTATGGGTCTCATGGTTTTTGTTATTTTTAGGAAAATATTTGATGGATTCCTAGCCCTTTTTGTTCTTATTGTGCTTTGGGTAGCATGATCAGAGCATGATTTTATGCTTTTGGTATGTATTTGATGCTCGAGTAGATGGTGGAAATGTGGCTTTTCTAAAAGGTGTTTTAGTCTTAAATAAACCATTTTGTTAGGGAGTGAACTATATTCCTTCATGGGTAATCATTTTCTTTTTATAGTTTTGTTTAGTGCAGGGTTTTTTTCTTCGTGGTTTGGGAAGGATAGGTAGTCAGTGTTATGTGTTTTAAATCTGGTGGGAGAAGTTTGTACGCATATTTCCATTTTATTTTGTTAATTTAGGGAGCCTCTTCCATGGATTTTGGTTCTTGGGTATGGGGAGAGTATAGGGAATCTCTTTTGGGTGAAGAGCATAATATTAGTAATAAATTAATGCGCCTCATGACTGAATCATTTTCAGTGATATTAGATTGTTCAGTTGATGATCCTCTGTTTTTTGGAATCACTAATTTTTTAAGGGAATCTTGGAAGCATTTTAATAAACCTGGATTCTCAAGGGAAATAAATTATTATGTTGGGGAATTTTTCATGAACCATACTGTGACAATTTAAAAAAAATTATTGAAAATTCAAATATTTCACTCTAGTTTATTTCTATGAGAAAATCTTTATTTTTTGGATGAGGAGAATGTAGATAATTTTATTGACCACTTTTTCAGTCCAAAATTATTGTTATTACCCTAGTACTAGAGTTTTGTAGAAATTTGAGCCATTCAATTTTTTTATGAATATTTAATATTTAATTAATTTAATATTTTTTATTCAATGTTGTTTATTCAATCATATATTACATTCAAAGAATCAAATATAAATTCTGAAATCCATTTTGAGTCTAGAATGGGGGGTTTTACCAAGTAATTGAATATCCTTTTGTTGATAAAAGATTCTAGGTTGAAATCCATTTTATTCCATCAATTTTTTTTCTTTTTAATCTAATTTATCTTTTTATTCTCTTTTCATATTTTATCCTCTAGTGTGTCAGGTTCTCCACCCAAGTGGTATTCCTTCATCAAGGGAGAGGGGATAGAGTAAGTTGTTGGATATAAGTGGGATTGATGGATAATGATGTATCACTATGGAGCTTGGTCATGTCAGATCATCATATGGGTACTCTTGAATGCATATCAGATAAAAGATTTGGAGGTTTCCACCCAAAGGTAGTAAATATTATTTTTTTCATTTAAAATAAATTAATTTTATAATTGATTTTTTTTAATCTTAGTTTTAGGGTTTTGGGGACCCTATAGGGTTGATCTAGTTGTTTTTAGGCAAATCAGGGTGTTTCGGGAGGTTCATACATATTTTTGTTAAGGAAATCCCAATCACACAACATGTGGTTTTATGAACACATTACATGTGTTATTCGTACTTTGTGAAGATATTTTATAAATGTAAACACCATGTACTTTATGTACACACAAGGTAAAATATATTTTCCATGTACATATTCATGTTCTAGTGCATATGGGATTTCAGATTTGGGGAAGTACACTATGTATATCTAGGGTACAACTTTCATAGTGATTATTATCCATGTAACCAGTTACATGGGTATAGAGATGTTTGAAACAACATTCTATGTAGTTAGATAACACACTATGTTATAGTATATGTTAATGGGACATGTACTCAGTCAAACTCTCTGTGTGAGGGAAATATGGTCGTGTTTTAGTACACATCCATCCCCCATGAATGCCTTGTCAATATTATGATACAGAGACAAAACCCATGTATTATATTTCTATGTATAGTTATAAGGTAAATTGTAGCTATAGGTGTACACTCTATGTACATGGAAGTACATTCAGTGTACTTTTCATACTACGGGTTTTTGGTGTCTTTATACCCTAGAGTCGGAATTAGGATATTGATTTTTCGATTTTATAATTTTTAATACATAGATGATAGTGGTAAAATTTATTAATCATTTAGAGGTTGTCTAGATGGATTTCTGAACTATGAGAGATTAGTGGAGGATTCTCTTTAAGGATACTCTTTTTGAGTACTCCTAGGGGGTGGGTTCTGAGTAGGTAGAATTGGGTGCGGTTTTTAACTTGATGATGACCTTGGAATGAGGAAAATAGTTGATTTATATTGATTTTATTTTTATATATTTTATTTTAATAATATTGTGTCTTCTTGGAAATGAACATTAGTTCATTTTCATGATGTTTAGGTCTAGTTTCTGAAGGTATGGTCTGGTAGGACCATTTTGGATGGTTTGAAATCAATTGATGTAATGAATAACTTAGGGTTGTTGAGTAGAGTTTGAGATAGTTTTGAGAAACATGTTATGAAGAATGAAATTCTGGGAGAGGTCCTTCTTTTGGATTCCCTTCGATTTACATGTTCGGTGGGTTTAGGCTTTGGAATAATCCACAGTTTATTTGAGTGGTCTTGGCATGAGGTTTTGTCTCGTGGTTGGAGCCCCTTGAAGGGTGTTCTTCAATATCTTTGGTTTTCAGGAGTATTCCCTTATGAGGTGTTATATCATGTTGATATTTTAGGTACTAGGTTGTAGACCCTGTGTTTCATTGTCCTATGTGATGGTTAGTGCGGGTTTAGTGGTACTAGTTGGAGGATGCACAAGTTATTCATCCACGATGCTCGAGTAGTGGAATGGATTTTTTAGGATAGTCATTATCATGACTCATGATAGAGGATACATTTAGGATATTTTGGACTATTTGGTTTCCCTGAGATATATTTTCTTGTGCTCTCTCACTTGTTGTTTGGTTCCTATGAGGTATTCTAGGGAATTAATTGATGATCCCATTGACTGCAACCTCTATATATCAGTTTTCATGGAAAGTGTTACTGAACCATGGGTGATAAACTACTCCCAGGACCCATTTTTTAGGTTTGGAGACTTAACATGTATACTAGAGATGCACAAATAGGTTTTATCTCCCATCATATTCTATAAGACTCTAGGGCATGATTGTGTACCTCGTGGTTGATAGTGACTTCTAACCTGTAGTTTAAATAATACATTTGGAGTCATTATTCCCAAAAATGGGAACAATTTTTTGAGTCCTATGATGAAATCCTAGGGTCTATCTTGTGTAAATATATTTATATTGGCCTTTGGAGCTCATTCAAAATCAAGAGGATGCACTAAATGTTGTCCCTATATGGGCAACGTTTCCCAATTCTTATGGCTAGGACAGGAGTGATATATTCTTACCTTCCACTTTCATACTAGAACCTGAATGATTTTTTCTTTTTTTATCTCATTATGATCTTTCTTTTTATCTTTTATATTGGTACTCAAGTTGTATAGGCTGTACTTGATGCATGTTATATGCACATGTCACACCAATATATGTTAGGGCCATCGTTAGGGTTCCTAATGATATTTTTTCTCACCCTCACACGTACACACCATTATACGTGTAGATCTTGTATCTACTCATAGGTTGATCATGTTTTATATTAGATCATTTTGATGCCTATAATTTCTTGTTTTAGATTGTTGGTTCGACTGGTGTCTGAGGTTCATGCTGGAGTTGTCATCCTTAATAGTGACCTAGTATGTGGTTCTTATTAGAGTGGTAGCATATCCTTACAAAATTATTTTATTTATTTTTGTTATATATTTTGTTGTACTAGTGGGAGACCATTGTATTTTTTATTTTTCATGGATTTTTTATAATACAATCCATTATTTAAAATTATTTCAGTAATTTATTTTTGTGCACTCTCATGTTCATGGATATGTATATGTTTAGTTTATTTCCACCGATACTGAACTCTGATCCAACATTATAGCCTCCCCACTATATCCTTTTATTCCCTCGCGGCATGTCAGTGGGCTCAATAATACAAGGAGGTTCACTTTAGGTCTTGTTGTTGGTCAGATTGGGTTATGGGTAGGGTTGACCCAGTCCAGTTCATGACAATATCTTCATGTGACCATATGATAAAAACATACAACTAAACTCATTTTACGAGTAAAATAAAAATAATAAATTGTATTTAAATAATGTTAAAACATAGTGTTCATATTCTAGAAGTTAAAATAATTGAACATATTATTCAAACATCTTTTCATGACAACATTTATCATTATTTCCTTTACGACATTCACTATCTTCTAATAAATATTTCTACATTTATTACCATCATTATTATTGTAAAATAATTATCCAAACATTTCCTATTACATGTTATGGTAAAAAAAATATAACTCATTACATTAATATATTTATTTACCTACACACCATAAAACTCCTTTATAATCAAATGGGAAAAATACTTTATTACAATAACTAAATGTAAATCTTTACATTTCTCTTTGTCGGTATACCTTATAATCCTTTTTTGTTATTTTGTGACCTTCATGATTAATTTTTTCTATATAATGTTATTTTTGTACATGAACTTCACTATTTCTATATAAACTTCCTCAAGCCTCTCTAAAATTTTATTATATCTCAAATATTAGGAAATGTGACTGAAACTGATTTGAATTAGGAAATAAAAACTGCTTCCACTAAATTAGAATATTTATAAAATAAACTATTATCATACATATATTATATAGTATTCTATTTTTTGGATTTTAATTATTAAAAAAATTATTTATTAAAATATAACACTGATTGAGATGATAACTCTTTCCATTATATTTTACCAAAAATATATGAAAAAAACATGTAATTAAAAAAATATTCTTATCTTATTTTAAAAAATTTTATAGAACATCATAAATCAAAATAACTATTTATTAAAAAAATATCGCATTTATTTATGAAATAATTTTTTTTACATACATACCATATTTTTTAAGATAAGAAAAACAAATTTTAATTTCTGAATATTTTATTTTAGATTAATTCATTATTTTAAGAAATTCATACATACATTCTGTAATATAGAAACTCTTTAATCCAATAAACTAACACATAATTAAAAATCCAACCATCAACTCTTGATCAGTTTTGAACTCCCTTATTTTTAATATAATTTAAAAAAATTAATTTATAATCTAACTTTAAAAATATATAGATTTAATAACCTAATATAATAATTTTTTTGGACTATACAATGGGTTTCTCTTATCACTTTTGATACTCAGTGTAATTTCTTCTCTAATAGGCAAAATTTTAATAATGTAAATATTTATCATACTTCTTAACACCCACTTCTGATTTCATGGACTTAATAATATATTGGAATAATAACAATTATACAATCTATATAATTTATTATGAAATAATTTGATCATTTAACCAATTTATCTATCAACATTATACTTGAATATATACATCCCATTTTTTTGTGTTCTAGTCAACATAATGAGTAGGTTAATTAACCTTTTTCCAATTATTTCGCATAATAATTTATAGAAAACTATTTATTCATTTAAAAAAACTTATAGAATTGAATTTTTGGATGGATCGTGATCTTTAAGTGATAATTTCCACTTCAATCCATCTTCTAACCCATGTATAATGAGTATATGAGTGGATATTTAAGAACCTTCCTAAATCATACATTAATAGAGTGCATTAGAAAGTTAATATTTTTCATGTCTTTAATGATCCTAATATGAAATTTTCATGTTTTTATCATTTCATGTGAATTATCTATTTTATGTTTATTTTATACATTAGGCTTTAAAGAGATGAGAATCAATGTATATACATAAATATAATTCATCATATATTTATAATGAAAATTATTCTCGTTTGAACTAGGATCCTTATAACATGTTTCATTGGTAAAATTTTCACTAATATAACAAATTTTAGTTCATTCATGTGAACTATTCTCAATATTATATACAAAAATAAGTATATTATTATTTTTGGAATAACATTTCAAAATTTTTATTCCAAAATAAATATTTATTAGTATGATTCCATTTTATCTATAAAAAAATATTTAATCCAATGATTATCATATTTTATATTCATTTTATAATGTATTTTATTAATTTTGTTCCCACTAAAATTATGGAACCATGTAATTTTAATTGTACCCATTAGTGTTCCAAGATTAGTATTTCACTAAATAAATACATCGATGGGGAGTTACTAACAAAACATATTTTTTAGGTAGGTTTTTATTTCAGTCATATCATATAGGATTATTGGATGGTTGAGTGGGAAAATCTTTTCAAAATTCATCATATTGTTAAACAAAACATAATTTTTATGGGATAATTTCCAATGGTTTCCAGGTGAAGTGTCATGAAAAGATAATTCTGAAATTTGAATACTAATATATTAGTGTCACATCACTACATGGTTTCCATAAAAAAGATCTTATTTCCTAAATCTACATTGGAATAATCTACTCGAATGAATTACATCGATCTTGATGTGTGTCATATTTAAAAGGAATATGACACTGAATATATTAAAAGGAATTTAATATAAAAATATTATATCATGAATGTTTTATACATACTATAATTCCCATAATTATTTAATTGTTAATATATATTCCTCCAACTAATCACTATGTTTTAACGATATTGATATGTAACTATTTACAAAACTCATTGGTTTCTTACTTAACTAAATTAAAATCTTACTAAATTTATTCTTATTCAAATATCTTATAGATTAGATGTGGGATCTTTGGGCCCAATTTGGTGTAATATTTGGATAATTCACACCAAATTATATTTTTTGATTTTTGTTTGAAAAAATATATTTTACTATAATGTCCTCTTCCCCATATTTAAAAATCTTTCCATAGGAAGCACCATGACCATTTTGTAAGCTGTTTTTGATAGAAACCATCATTTTGGTCTATTTTGTGGGTGTTGTTTTTCTTTATCATTCTGTTATATGCATGTATTTAGGATTCATAAAGGAAATTATTATTCTTTACTACAGAATTGTAGATCATCCTGGTACCCAAAACCATAGTGACAAAATCGAGTAACCATATCTTGGTGAATTATATTACAGTGCTCTACTTTTTTATAAGTGTTTTTGGTATCTTGTCATTCCATTTTTCATAAACCATAAAATTATTATCTTGGATTTCAATAAAATAAATAATTTTCCCAAGATTTATATGCCATAACTAGGATTAACATAATGGGTCAATTAATTTGGGATATGGTAGGGAAACTCAAAAACTCATGTTTTTAGTTTCACCTTTTTATTTGAAGATCATTCCAAATATAATTGATAATGCATTGATACCACTGATGGATCTAATTTGGTATAAAATATATTAAAAAATAATGTAATAAAAATAATCCAAAACCAAAACCACAAGTTCTTCCACACAAATTGGGTAGAATAATGAATGAATAAGATTGTGTACCTGGAATTTTTATCAATCTAGCCTATAGTTCCTCATTACAGAATAGTAAATGAGATAATCTAGTAGCATACAATGGAATCACTCATCCTTGTGTGTCCTTAGATCACAAAAATCTCTTCGCACTCACAAAGTAATTCCCTCATATACATGGTCTTATAGAGTATTTTATAAATGGATAAAGAGAATTTAATGTTTTATTGTAATTTAGTGTATAGATTTTGCAGATTGTATTACGCACAGAGAAACCATGGGATTGAACCTATAATACCATGCCAGTTTTACAACCCATAAATTTAATTTTAACAGTATTAATATAAAAATATTACATTCTAAAAATAATTTTGGTTTTAATTTTTATAATATTAAAAAAACTATTACATTATATATGGAATATTAACACATATAGTTCTTTCTCTCACAAACATATAGTTCTTAGGTATACTTCTATGTTACATTCATGACACACTTTCTTCAATCAAGGAAAATTTATATTACTCATAGATATACTTCATAATAGTTCTTAATAATACCTAGTTCCTATGAAAAACATTAAAAAATTATGTATGAGATTAAAATTATTAGAAAGGGGTATAAATTAATTGGAACAAATTAATCCTCTGTGAAACATAAAAGCCCCTGAAAATGTTTTACACCATTATAAAAATAAGAATTTGTAAACATAAATAAACATATCCACATTTAAAAATAATCCTTTTCTCAATTAAAACCCATAAAACCCATTACAAATTAAAATAAAACCATTAATTCATCATGAAGAACATTAGAACTCCTGAGAATATTCTATTGGGAAAAAAATCACTCACATTTAAATGTTCCAAAATATTTTTTAGTTCATGAAATAAAAGATTATTAAAAAAACCTATTTGAATTAATAAAATATTTATCTTGATGCATTATATTCGTAAAACATTTTTGATCACGTCTATATTGTGTCATAAAAACTAAATCCTAGTTAATTAAATTGGAGTGATAAACCAAACTATATCCCCCAATTGTCTCCTTTGATAACTATATAATTTCTTAAAGTAATTATGGTCTATATTTGGATCACCCATCGTCCTGATAATCATCGAACTCACTTTTCATCATCTATAATTATCAATTACCTTATCATGAATAAAATTATGCACAAGATTTCAATTTTTCATCACACAACCCATTACCAAACTATTTTTCCCTCTAATAAAAACAAAATCCATTTTCATATATTAATAAGAATAAATATCATTTTTCATTGAATATTCATGAAAATGATACATTACCAAAAACGAGAGAATATGATTTATATTCAAAACCACTATTAATATGTAAAAAATAATGACAATTAATAATAGTTATTCTAGAAAGAGTGGGGGAATAATATTTATATTTTTCCAAAATATTATTTTAACTTATTCAAAAAGATGAAAAATAAAATATAGAAAATTATATAAACATTAATTCTTAAAACATATTTATAGAAAGAGAAATATATTTGAAAAGTACCTTAACAATCCTTTGAATAATAGATATTAACATTCATTAAAAATTTAGTAGAACCATAAAATAGAAGAAAAAGAGATGAATTGAAAATAATGAAACAAAAATTTAAAATAATGTCCCATACCTTAAGTCTCATATATCTCTATATGTTATCTTAATTTCTAATAATAATATTATATTAGTTATTTATATATGTAAAATGCAATAAGTTTCCAAAGGATGAAAGTGTAGAAGGTAAATGATATATTATCTTTAAGAACCATAATGATGTATTATATTTTTATAATATGAAGATTTTTAACCAACTACATGATATTGTGTTGAAAAAGGAAACACATTTCTTTTTCGAGATCATAGTTCACACATAAACATGACCAATGTATTCATTAACAATTGAATTGAAAAGAGATATCAAAAGAATTATTAAATCAAAATAATAAACTTTTAATTTAGTTATGTTTAGAATTTTATAAAATGATCATTGTTATATAATATTTAATGGAGGTTGAATAATAAATACACATGAAACACTAGATTAAGAATTATTCAGTTTCCTGGGAAAACCTAGCTTGTCCCACATCTTAATACATCATAGTTTGGTCTTTTACGGTTACCATGTCCCCTCAGATGTGGGGAGTAGATTAGGAAAGGTATTTGATTAGTTATTTTTAATGATTTGTAGATAAATGTTGTCAAGTAAATGATTATAAGAGGATCCATTTTATTAGTGAGAGAGTGAGACATATGTAAAAAACATAAATAATTTTAATATATTATTTTTATTTCTAATGTAATGTGAAACCAAATTGAAATATTTATAATATATAATTATTATGACTATAAATCCCCTCATTAAACCAATTTTAATGATGTTTTATATTATTTTTAACCATGTCAAATTATTTACACATTTGTTAAAAAATTTAACCATTACTATACTGATAAATATCAACCAAGTTTACTATTTATAATGAACAAAAAATAAATTTACATTGTCACAAATATCGTGACTGTGTGGGGAAGGTAGTTTACTGATTGGAACCTCAAACAAATATATTTAATGTTCATGATTTGTTTCATGTAACATTATTGAGATTTCACATACCTGATACCTCACATGTACTATGTTGAGACGTTGTACAACTAGAGAAAGATCTTTTTTTGAAGAACCACCGGTAGAGAATCTGGATCCCAATGAAAATTTCAACGAAGAAAGACCACTCACATGGATAATTTTTTATAGAAGAAACGCAAATTAGAAGAATCTACATGAGAAATTGAGGATAAAACAACAGAGAGGTATCATCATTTGTCTATTTCCAAGTGACATATTTTGAGGGCGAAATTCAATTTAAGGTGGTAGAATGTAACACTCATATGTTTTATGAAATATTTTCTTCAAATAATTTTTACCCTTTATTAGATTTCATAGAAACAATCGTGAGTGTAAACTAACCCCGAGATTCCATTAATATAAAACCACCGTTATAGCCTAGCCATTAGGTTAGCTGGAATAATTATAACTAACTTAGAAAAAGCATTTTGAATTCATTGGCTATTAATTATTTATAAGAAATAAAAATGAATTAGATATTTTTATTTTTTTAGTGAATTAAATTTTGTATTGAAGTTAGTGAGATATATTTTTTATATACCTAATAAATTTTTTATATTAATTCAATAGATATTTAAGTCATAGTGCATAAATAAAACCCTATTTTATGTATAAGAACATATTTATAAAAGGTTAATTTTAAACCATTGAATGGAGAACCAATTTTAAATTAAGATTTTGGCACATTAATAATTTTTATATGAAAAGATAATCATGTTACTTTGAAATAGGATATAAAAATTAACATTGTATATATTTTTTATATTTTTCAAAAAACATTCATGGTTTTATGAATAGTAAAAATATGCTAAATTTTAATTAAAAACAACATTTTTCATCGAGAAAATTTATATGGTTAAAATATATATTTGGATTGTTTAAAAGTATAAATATAATATATTTTTACCATTTAATATATGTATGTTATTATCATTAATTTTACATTTAATTCATAGGTAAAAACATTTCAGTCTTTTAAAATGTTTTTAACTTTTAAAATATTTTTTCTCATTTCAACAATGGGAATAATTTTAAATTAATTAATGAAACTTATTTGTTTTGAATTTTGAAAAATGGATTCCATATTTGGAATCAAAAGGTCCCAATTTAGTGAATATTTACCTTTTATTTTTGGAAATTAAAAATAGTAACATAAGTAATTATATTATTTACCATGGTTCTAGGGTAAATCTGGTAAATAAAGGAAAAATAATAATTTAATAATGAAAAACTACCCTAAAACATATCATAATCCCTCTGGTTGAGATATTTCTATCCATGTGAATAATTGGTTTAATTTTTTACCCCATTGAATCAAATGGAAGGGAAAATGACTTTTTATAAGAATTAATTTAAAGTAAAGATAATTATAACCTAAACATATATCTTTTAATAAATAGATTTTAATATAAGGTTATATAATTGATCTCTATACTTATAAATAGTCACTATAAATCAAAAGAGATTCCAAAAGTCATGTTATTTTATTTATAATTTTTATAGATTATATAAATATCATCATTTATGACACAAATATGATGCAGTGATTTCTTCATTAATGAACGATTCAAATAAATGAATTTATAAATATTAAAACAAAAATAATTGGTTGTTTTGATGTAACCCATTAATTTTATGGATTAAATTGAAATTTTATATTTTATTTAATTCCTTATTCTTTAAGGAATAATGTTTTTTTGAGTTTTTAAAAAGTCAAGTATGAATAGTGTCCAAAAAATGACACAATTCATTACTTAAAACGTAAAATAGTTTAATAAATGATATTAAATTACTAAAAATATAATATTCTTAAAAATGGTTAATATGTGTCCATATATTTCAAAATTAATTGTTTTTGCTCTTTTGACATGATATGGTAATTTCACTAACCCACAAGTTTTAAATAACATGATATCACGGTAGGATTAAAAATGATAAAATAAGGGTTTAACCCAAAAGATAAGGATAAAAAATATTCCAAACTTGCCTAAAAGTTATTTTATTATTGGTATTCAAACAAACATCATCGTATCATCTAACTAAATAATTTTTGGTCAATTTTTAGTCTAAATATAATTTATAATAAATTTATATTTTGAAGAGTTTCCTAAAGTTCCCCTATCAACTCTTATAAAAGGGAACTGCCTCCCTCAACTCTTAAATGAATTTTGTTCCTTAAACATCATCCAATACCTACCCACTTCACTTCCCAACATACTTAGTTACATTATAGAGGTTCTTTTCTTCTAAATTGTCAAACACTAGTTCCCTAAGAGGAAGGTTAAACAAGGCACGTCGAGGAAGAGGTAATATCTTCTACTGATTCATTCAAATTTATTTCTTCTTATACTTCCTCTTCATTAGTTTTTTAATTATAAAGTAATAACATCACGATAACTAATATACTGATATATTATTATATATATGAAACAACAATATTTCACCTTCTATCAATCCTATGAAAAATGATATCACTGCGCGTGCGTACATCAGGGTTTCCGTCTCCTCACCGTGGTGTAAACTGTTTTTACCACCAGCTTACATAGATTGGTATAATAGTGGAATAAAAAATATTAATGATTATTACAACATAAAAATAACTTTCAGTTACTATAAACCATCAACTTCAATATCGTTCTACAATTATTGTAACGATATCATCACACATGCGTACTTATAGATTACCGTGTCCACATTGCGATGTGATTCATTCTCTATCTCCCTCAAATGCATTGGGTAATGATTTATAACTAATGAGATATACATGCATGGAATGAAAAGTTAATCTGGTTTAGTGATACTGGGCTGGAACATGGAAAAAACTCAGTTCAATAATGGACTTTGTCCACAATAATGGTCAAGGAAAAGTTACCTGTCTAATATGAAATGATTTTCTATGATTGTGTGTGTATTCCATAAAATTTAATTTATTTTTTATGACTATTGGGATTAAATTTCAATTTTATGATTTTCCTATGATATGATATTGTGATCTTTTATATGCATGATAATATTTTAAAATTTTATGTTCTTATGAGTAAGATATGATTGTTATTTCATTTTTTACCCTTATAGAGAATTTTATCTCAATATTTTATATGTTTCTTTTCTCCATGACAAGAATAAGGTTATTAAGTATGATATTCCAAAAAGGCATCTATATATAATGAAATAAATAAGAGAAAATGTAGATATTTTATGAACCAGTTGTTTATGATTAACAATTTCTAAAGATAGCATACCTATACGGTTCGATCATGGTTTTGTTATATGTTGTAATTAATATAATTAGATTCTAAAGTGATATCAATGTATGTAACGTATGGGACATTATATTTTATTCTTTATAAATGGATCATTTGACTTTAATAACTAATTAAAAAGGAATTTTTTTAATGAATACAGTGAAAATGATTTCTGTACTATTGTGACCATTATTTGATATTTTTCATTGTTACAAGACTAAATGTTTTTAAAAGAAAAATAAATATCATATTAAATTTATTTGGGAATTTTGGATTTGAAAATGGTTTTTAAAATGGATTATTTATTTCAATATCTTGATATTACTTCTTGTGATTGAAATTAAATTTTGAAATTGAAATACTAAAAAATAAAATCTCTTATGTGTTATGATTATATAACGATACTTAGATAGTTAGAGGGTGGATACATGATAAAAAAGGAATGGGTGGTTACATTATATCCTCCTGTGCATTGGGTATAGAATTTGGCCATATAAATATTCCATTTTTAAGAGTGACGTGTATGGAAATCGGCCAAATGGCTATCCCATATGTAAGAGTGTCATGTATTGAAGTCAACCATATAGTTATACAATTTTAGTAAAAATATGTACTAGGTTACCTAGTAATATAAAATATGATATATTATGAGTTCTAATGAAAATAATTTATTTTGAAAATGGTTATATAATTATCATTTTGAAATGATGATCTATTTTTCAGGGGGAAAATGTATGCTTTTTATTGATTGTTTTATGGGTTTTTACTAGACTAATGGTTTACTTTATTTATGTCTATTATTGAGTTTTTTTCCCATCCTAAATAATAAATTATTTTTATAGGGATAAGATACTCAAAAGAATAATGAATGGGTCATGATAAATGTTTTCAACATGTGACAATGAAAGAATCTATATTTTTTTGAAGGGTTTCTATTGGTGGAAAAAATAGATATTGAGTATAAGTATCCACTTGTAATGTATGGGTTTACTATGTAATATTTTGTCCTAATTCTATAAAAACAAGGCATAAAATATCTTTGGGAATGATGGAATATAAATTTTAGTCAAAATTAACTTGACTAAGTTTGGTTTACAGTTTAATCCTTATAGTTGGTGTCAAAGAAAGGTTTTGACGACTTTGGAGATTAGGATTTCTTCATAAGGCATACTAATATCATCATGGATTTATAATTTTATAGTTCTTCATATCTTAAATTTCATAGAGAACCATTTGTGGATATATTTAATGAAATTTTAATGTGGCTAATAGTGTATTTAGATAAATTCATTTTTGTGGTAATTAAGGGTTATTAAATTTTGGGATGGAAAATGAAAGGTATGAGATAACCTTCAATTAGAAAATATGTTATGGTTATTTTTTAGGAAATTAAAATATTTCAGAAGTGTTATAATAATTATATAGTTTTAAAAAAAGGAAAACTCTAGGGATGGGTGAAAACCCATCTCCTCTATCAAGGATATGAGACTGTAACCAACAACTGAAAGGTGATAAGGGTGCATCTCCTACCACATGCCAACATGAAGTCTCTGATTACTATGAACTTTTACATTTAGTTAAAAGATTTTTTGGATGATGAATATGTTTCATTTTTTAACATATGCTTTTTTGAATAGATAACCTACGAATTAGAAAATAATTTGGTAATTAAGTGATTAATATTTTTTAAGAAGACGGTCAATATTTTAGGAATCCTATAAATTTATAGTAAATATAAAAATATATGATTTTCAATGAAAAGTAAATGTTGAAATACATTTTGGAATAATTTATGATTTTATTATGGAATTGGGGTGATTATATTTTTATGGAAATGAAAAAATCTACTTGGGGAATTTCGGATTATTGAAATTACTTTTTGGTATGACTCCTCAAGAGAATTATTTTTTATTTGTGGATAAATGATAAAAATTATCAAGGAATATTATGTGATAAAATTATTCTAAATTTTGGGTTTCATTCATAGTCAATTAATTGTTTATAATTTCTAGAAAAATTGTATTTTGATGGTCTATGTTGAACTTTGGGTATTATAGTTTAATTTTATAGATAGAACTACTTTTTCATCATATAAGGTTTATTATTTTTTTGAATTATATTCTCTTGATCTATGTTTTTTTTAATTTTTTAGTGTCTTAATATGGGTGTAATATATAGTTAATATTTTATGGATTATGTGATTCTCTAGAAGTTGATTATAGTTCTTTAGGAGTGAAAAATAGATCTTGAATACTCATCGTTTGGAGAAAAATATGAGTTTATAGTGTAAATTCATTAAAGGATGATAATCTACGTGTCATGTTTGTATATTTTCATATAGTATTAGTTCATGTAGTAATAGATAACCAAAAATACATTAAAATAATATTAAAACATCAATGTTTTCCATTTACTACTTTTACAATGAAATTAAAGACTCTTAGACCCATACCAAATTTATGATTTTGTGATTGTTAAATTTCTCCTAAAAAGTTTTTCTATCACTATAAATTATAACTTGATGGATGTTTTTCACTTACATATACAATCCTTTTAACATTGAGCCTTAGTATTTGTTATCTCATTTTATCTTCAAACTTTGCTAAATTTATTTTAAAGTGACTATTTTGTTAATCCTTTTTCTGATATGAGATTGAAATAAAGGTTTTCTTAAAAGTAATACCTTAGTTACCAACCCCAAATAAATAATGAAAGGAAACCATTTCCCAAAGGTATAGAATTTAACATCATAGGTGTTTAAAAGAAAAAACTATGTTCGATAGCATACATGATACGCCACATTATGCATAATAGAACAAATAATTAATATTTAAATGTTACCTTTAAAACCATGTCAATAGAATGGTGGGAATGCATTAAATTTACTAAATATAGTTTAAAAATTTAAATTTAATTAATTATTTTATGAAAAATCAACAGTAAATTAATGGATACTCCATTATAAAATAAATGAAAATATATTTTTTAAACACTATTTATATGGGTATATCTGTTTTTTATACCAATAAATTAAAAAATCACACTTGTTGGATTTTATTAATGAATTATATAGATAATATTTTAATTATAATATTTAAAATTAATTTCATGTTTTTATAGATATTATATAAGAAGAAATCCAATTTCCCACAAAAAATTAGTATTTCTCAAAATTGGTCGTTTGTCCACCTTCTGAGGGAAAACCTATTTTAAATCTCTTTCTGGTCACATTAATAAATTATATTTGAAAAAATAAAATTATTATATTAAATTTGGATAGGAAAATTTACTTTGGTTTAATATTTGGTATATTTCTAATAAGATTCATGTTGTGATGAATAGTGAAAAAATAATGCATATTAATTAAAAACTGTTTTTCATCAAATATTTATATAGAGTTAGATAATTTTTTTTAATGATTTTAATATAAAATTAGATATTTTTTTATCATATAATCCAATATATGTTATTTTTATCAATTTTACATTCAAATCGAATATAAAAACAATGTGAAATTTTAAACGTTTTACTTTAAAACTCATTTTCTTATTCAATCACTAGGATTAATTTTAATTAATTTATGAAAATTAAGTGTTTTTAATTTGGTAAAATGGATTCCATATATTCAATCAGAATATCAAAATTATGTAAATTAAACCAATTTATTTTTATAAAATCAGGAATAGTTTATTTAGTATTAAATGTTATAACCATGATTAACGGTAAATTGGGTAATTAAAGATAAAAATTTTAATATAAAAATGTAAAGTTACACTAAAACTTGTCCAAATTTACTTTTATTAGTATCTTCTAAAAAATATAATCCTTGGGTCGGTTTTATGGACACATGGTGCCACATGGATGACTTTAATGCATTTATAATGTTATATTCAATGAAATGTCATTTCTGTTATACTTTTTTATATTACAAGTAAATGATTTTTAATATGAGGATATAATGGAGATATCATCAACTATAAATAGTATTTCTAAATCTAAATTTATTACCTAAATCATGGAAAATTATTTATAATATTTATGAAATAAATATTTAAATTAAATGGTGACACAATGACGATGGAGTAATTTCTTCATTAATGGAAGAATCAAATAAATGATCTCAAAATTTTTATAAAAAATATATTTTGATATAATTAATATAATCCATGAATTTTACAGATTAATTTTACTTGATAGTGATGTTTTAAAATATTGTATTTGTTTATATCATTATGTTGAGATATTTTTAAAAGGTCATTAAATGAAGAGTGTCAAAATGGACACTAATGGTTTTTTAAAATTATATAAAAATTAAATGATATAAAATTTATGAAAATCTAATAATTGTAATAATCGATTTTATATATCCTTAAATATCATAACATACTCTTTTATTAGTGTTTCTTCAGGATACATTAATTATATTGACCTTGAAAGAGTAAATAATTTAACAAAACGTTATGAGTTAAAAGGGTTATAACAAAACGATAAGTTTTAAAAAAAACAAATCACATAAAATTTTCATTTTATGATTTCATTTAGACCCAAATTCATATTATAATCATTATAAATCTTTTTGGAACCATACATATTAGAAAATTGATTTATAGTAATATAATAATTTAAATAATTACAAGAGTGTCCATCCCCTCTCTTATAAAAGGGAACTAATTATTCACTTTGACATTCACCATAAAAAATATTTTTTTAAGAAATAAAGGCCCAATTATCTTAATAAAATCCATAACCACATTATATATTCCTTAATTTGTTTCTTAAAACGACCTTTATATATGTTAAGGTGTTAATCTAAGGAGATCATTTGAAGAAGAGGAATCATTTTTAATTAAGGGCTTCTATTTTATTTATTCTTCTATATCCGTAAATAAACATCTAAAATGATAGATTAATAAAACCATTATCCTTGATATAGTTATATGTTATAATTTTGGAATAAGGACCAATATCTGTATCCAATTCCTTTAAATGGGAAAAGAATTAATTGTTCATGCGTACATGTGAACTATCACCTCCACGAACCGATATAATTCATTTTACATTACTAACTCTAAAGAGTGGTTATAGTGATGAAATTAATGTTTATATATGATATTAATGAAATATTTATCATTTTAATAAAATAATATATCAATAATTTTATTATATTCCATTAACATAAAAATGACAATTTCATTCTGGCATATGTGTGAACATTCACCAATATGAATCAATGTTATTTGTTTTTCATAACTAGATTACATGGAGGGTATATATTTGTATATTTAATTAATTGATATTATATTAATTATATTAATATAATTCTATAAATATAAAACAATATTAAGTTTGATTCCATAATGATCATTGAAAAATGATAACATTACTCGTGCGTACTTATGGCTTTCAGTCTCAATGATTGCATCATTGTTTATTTTTTATATACATATTTAATGGATTTATTTAGAATTATAATTTATTTATTAAATTTATTATTATTTCATGAATATTATTTTTTAGATTATGTACTTATGAGCACTTGGTTTATTCATATCATACCAATTTCATTCTGGACTCATGTACCAAATTTCATCTAAATGTCTGACGCGAACATAAACAATTAATTAATGGTTATATCATGTTAAAAAGTGATATAAAGTAATTATAAACAATAAATTATTTTATATTAGGTTAAAAATTAACCTATATTTATTATTAATAATTATAATAGACATTCATGAGGAATCAAACTCGATGTAAGGGACTTCGTATCAATCTCCTTTGATTGAGGAATATTTTGTTGTTATACACCACCTTCTTTTATGATATGTATAAAAACCCTAAAAATATTTTATTCTATTCAATGTTTGAAAACAATATTTTCAATTCCTTCTATACAAAGTGTTTTATTTTCTTTATATACGAAAAAATTAATGTTTTCTAACGTATATGGCTAGAATGACTTCTCATCCACTGTGACCATTATTTGATATTTGCGTTTCTCTACATGTATTCACTTTTATAAAAGAAAAATGCATCTCTAATTCCATTTTTATTGTATTTGGGTGTTGAAAATGGTTTTGTTAATGGATTTATAAATTCAGTATCTTGAAATGACTTTTTGTGATTTCAAAGAAAATTTTAAAACTGAAGTGTTGAAAATAGAAATATTTTATTTGTTATGATTATATAATTATACTTAGATAGTTGAGTGGTGGTTATATTATAATTTCCAATGAATTGGGTACTATATATTGTCATATAACTATTCCATTTGTAATATAAATAGGTACAAAAGTCATCTGAATGTATTTTCCATTTGTAAGAGTGACATGTTTGGATGTCCACTATATGGTTATTTTATTTTTGTATAAATATATCACAAGATACCAAATTATATATTATATGTTTTATTATGATCATTCATGATTTTTTTTTAAATGGTTAGATAATTATCACTTTTAAATGATGATCTATTTTCAAGATAAAAGTTATGTTTTATTTCATGGATGTGTTTTATGTGTTTTCACAGGACTAATGGTTTTGTTTTTTTATGTCCCTTATTGATCATTTGTGCTCATATTATTTTGTAAATGTTTTCCATAGGGCTTGAATATTGGTAAGTAATAAAAATATGTCAAGATGAAATTATTTATGGTTTTAAAAAAAAGAAACCATGTTTCTTTTCAAAGGGGTTCCTTCGGTGGAAAAAATGGAAAGTGAGTATAAGTATCTACATATAATTTATGGGATTAATGTGTAAGAGTTTTTCCAAATTCTCCATAATTATATACCTAAATTATTGTCTGGAATGAAAGAAAAAAAATTCATTTAAAAAGTCACAAGAATATGTTCTATTTAATGCCATTTCCTTATAATCTCAGTATCAAATGGGATAATAATATCATTCATTACCATCATTACATTGTTAATTTCCCTATGTCATGGAGCTCCTTAGGGAAGATTAAAATTTAAAATATTATTTAATTAGTTTCATTTTAGTGTATAATTCCTACAAATAATAACTCCAAAAACATGTCAATAATGTTTAATATAGAGCAAATAATAACTAAGGGGCCCATGTTGGATATATAGCTTATTAACCATAAGAGAGATGCATTGGGTGAATTTGTTTCAAGTTGGTTGTTTAAATATTACCAAGATGATTCCACATAAACATGAGGTGTCCAGATTAATTTTTTACAAGTTTATAAATATTTGGTTATTCATTCCTTAAACACATTCTACTCAATAGGACCCCCTTTCTTAACACATTACTTTATTTCATTATGTATAATATTCTAAATTAGTGGTGTTTTTATCTCTTTGTTTTATAATATTTTATTATTCATTTTATTAATTCCATTCAAATTTAATAATTTTTAAATTTTAGAGTTTATTTATTCTTCATATTCTAATTTTTTTATTCATTATTGAGGTGTTTTTTTTGTTTTTTCTAATTTATGTATTATTGACAATTTTTTTGATTTTTTAGGTTATTATTTTGTATCTTATATAAAATAGATGTCTTAATTATTTATTTTTTATTCATGTTATATTATATACTATCATATATTTTCCCACAATTAGTGATCTCTAGTATCATATAATATATAGTAAAATAGTTTATCCAGGCCAAGGGAGGGAAGATTTAATTTTTTTTCATGTTTTATATTTTCATTATATTGTTTTAATTCCTCATTTTATGTAATCTTTCAACGATTTGTTTCACCAATGAGGAGATAAAACTTACATCATGAACCAACATATTTTTATCCATCTCTAAAATACATTACTTTTATTTACTTGAAATTTATCTCAGAAAAATTATTTATTAATTGATGAATTGTTTTCTAACTTAACAAAGACATCTAATAGTTTCCACTAAACTTATAAGAATATGATACCTCAATCTAACATTTATTTTTCATCCTGGTTTCCAATATTTTGTAGAGTGATATAGTTTAAATGATGTGATACATCAATCATTCAATATATTTTGTGTATTGAAAATATAATCATTATTAAAATAACTGTGATAAATAATTATTCAATTTAATATATCTATGAAGCTACTATTTTGTACTATTGTACATTTCATCCTCTTCATCTCATTCATCTTTCTCTTTGGATTTTATGTTCTTGTTCTGATTATAGCCTAAGATGGATTTTTCTCATCACATTCAAATATATATAAGTGCAAAAAAATTAAAATATATATATCATTGTGATAAGAAATACACTACCTCATTGAGAGATGATTCCCCTGGATAACTCCACTACTATGTTAGAATTTTCTATTAATTAATATTTGATGAGATGATATAGTGATGTTTTTTATCATTAAGTACTAATTATTTTATAATACATACTTTGGTTAGAATATTTTCCCTATTTTGGTTATCATAATCCATTATTTAAATTCATGTCACCTTAGCCCTCATTAACGCCAAATATGTTCATAAAAACTCAACTACCACTGTAGATTTTTGAGAGAAATTTTCCCTATATAAATAAATAGTTCCATAGAAAATCATATCGAATATTCCTTACCTTAACCTTCAGTTCTATCCAACAAATTATATATCATTGGTTTAACACAAATCCATTAAAATTATTTATCCATCTTGTGCTTTAAAAATGAATTATATCTCTCCAAATATAACATGAAATTAACTCCATCATACAATTACTTTTTTCCATTTATGTAATAGTTTTTGACAAATTATACTTGTAAAATACTACATGTATTAAATTCAACACATTACTAATAAATTCATCCTCCTTGTACAAATACTATAATTTTCATCCCTTTAAAAATAATCCCAAATTTTAATCCCTTTTATTGTAACGCCCAGACCCCAGTTACACAGAGTCGGTGCATTATGTTAATACACTGGCATGAATACAAGGAATCAAGTCCCGAAGGACCGATCAGTTTACCAGTGTTGGAAAAATAGATCACATACATGAATTTTACATTTGAACTTTAGGACGTACAAAACAAAATAAATAATATTTATGAACGCAATTATTCCCTTGGATTAACCCTGTATATTAGTCACATTACACTTCTTGGAATCTTGGGGAAAATAAAACATATAAAGGTGTGAGCTCAAATGCTCAGTAAGGTTAATCAATACAGCGGAAACTTTCAAAAATAAGCATAAACATTTAAGGAAATGTATAAAACTAAAACAAAAGACTTTTAAACTTGAACTTTAGCATAATATGGCAGAAATAAAATGAAATAATGCCATTTACTTATTCACATGGATATTCTACTAATCCAATAATCACATGAAATATCACTAACCACTTTCATAATGATGGAATACATAATACCAAACTTTAATTTTTGTGTCAAGGCCTCATGCCAAGACCTAAGGTATAACTGTAACCGGAACCCATCCCAGAGAGCCTCTATAACCGAACTCCAACCCGAAGTGCCTCTAATAACCGGAAAACATCCCGGAGTGCCTCTAATAACCAAACAACAACCCGGAGGGCTTACTTTTACCGGTCCCCAACCCGGTACATACTAGTCCAACCTACTCATCTTAAGAAGAGGATGAAATATAACCTAAAAAATTGTATTAAAACTAGCATGCGAAATGTCAATAATTTACCCATAAACCATGAATGGTATAAAAATAACACATCCACAATCAAATATATCACAAAACCTTCAACACAATATGGAATATTTGTATCATGATAAATCAACTTCAAAACAAGTTTAAAATCCATTAAATAATTTTGACATATATGATATTGATTTGTAAAACTCTTTGAGAGAAATACCCCTATTTCATGAAAAAATTTACAAGTAACACAATTTAGAAAAGAATTCATTTAAAGACATTTTTGAATCAAATTTTCACATACCCACTTTGAAAATTTTTAAAGGAATTAACATTTTAAAAAAATTCATGTCCATATAAATAAATCCTTAAAAACCATTTTGAAGACATGGACATTAATGAGAAAGATTTAGAAGAATTTATATTTAAAACTTTTGAAATGATGTTTTAGTAAAAGAGTCCCTTAAAATAATTATTTTGAAAACTCTTTCATAAAACATGTATATGGATAATAAATATATCCCAGTAGATAATTATGTAAAATCAACCTCGGATAATAAAGAGATTGTGAAATTAACCCTTACCAATTTGGTAACTTACAAAAAATACAACCCATGAAAGAGGTATCATAAAATGAATATGTAAATACACATAAATTAAAGTTTATTAAACAAAGAATATAATTATGGTCAGTACATACACCACACAAAAGGTAATAGTGGCAATATGGCATGAATCTCACGGGAATAAGGACTGAGATGAAGACCCCTTACCTTGCACTTTCCTTTAATCGAGGGTACGTTTAACGTCCTGTACGAAGATCATAGTATTTTATTAAATTATACCAGAACCATATTAATATTTATGATATCATACATGATTAATTGATGATTTTATATTACCTATTTAATAATAATTTCCATGTTAAGTTAACATTTCGGGTAATAATCACTGTCTTTATCGTATGTGTTTTAACCTGTTACTCTTGGTTGTATCACTTATATCATGATTCAAATACATCCAGAATATAAAAAATTATAAATATATCATATATATTTAGAATATAAATATGTATAATAGACATATAAATGAAATGGAAAACACCGTTTATGGAGACGGTAGTCCGTACGTATGCATAAACGCTGTTTCTGTTTTCATATAGTATTGAATGGAAGTATGTGAATAAGATATATGTAAGTACACAAATCATTATATATTTAAATATATATATCTCAAGTTGAATTATTATGTCATATATTACATACTTATTAGTAATATATATTTTTATAATCGTCGATGAATGGTGAACTTGGAAATGAATCTCATTGCGTCATGGAGACGGTAATCCGTACGTACGCACGAGCGAAAATATCGTTCTTTTGATATTAAAATAATATATAATTGGATGGTATATCATATATACAGAATCCTTATAATGTTATATTTATTATTTACAAAAAATACACATCATTATTATACCATCCAAATAATAATGTATTGAATAACAGTTACACCACGACGTGGAGACGGTAAGCCGTACGTACGCACATGTGGTGACATGTCATTCAAAGGATGGATAGAATACTGAATATGGTTGTACCATATTTATAATAAAATCATAGTATATAGTAGATTCTGGAGTTATTATTTTAGAATATAAATAACAAAGAAAGAAGAATTTGAAGAAGAAAGGAACTTGAAAGAGGGTGGTGGAAACATTACCTCTTCTCCGGGTTCTTCCTTTTAATTTGATCAAAAGGCCTCTGTAGGTTGGCTTTATGGCCAAATGAATGCCTCTATGTTGTATTTAGGGAAGTTTAGAGAGTATTTTGGCCTGGTTTGGCTGAACCAAAAGGCTTTGAAGATGTGAATAATTGGTTAGAAGCTGGGTCCTTTTATATGGGGGAGCAGGGAATCTTTAGGAAAAACTTAAAGTATTAATTTATAATAAATTCATATTCGGTTTATAATGGATAAAAAGTATATTATTTAAAGTTTAAGGTGGGTATGGGTCGAAAATCACTCAAATAATAGAATTTAGATAGCTTTGGGTCATTATATTAACCATATCTTTAAGTATTAACTCTTGGTTAATTAGTTTCACTTTTACAATGTCTCTTTTTAATTTTTATATTATATGGTTAATAAATTTACGATATAAATCCAAGATACCCCCAAGTGGTCCATTAATGATACACCTATCATGATATAAGTATCTTGGCCGATCGTTAGATTTTTTGGAATTGAATATCAATTTATAATATAATATATTTTTTAAAAACTCTTTTATGTCAAATTTGACACTATTCAATAATTGATTTTTGTAAAACTCATAATAGAATGATTACTTCTAAAAAAGTTAATTAAATGAATCCAAAAATTTAATATTATCCTATAAAATTATTTTTATTTATAAAAAGTCTCAAATTAAATTTATTTGGGTATTTATAATATCAATTATTCTAATTTTTCATTAATTAGGTAATTACTACATCACCATTGTGTCCTAAATAAATTACATTATATAGTATCTAAAAATTATAAATAAAATATAATTATGTAGGATATAGTATTATATTTATAATGAATATTTATAGTCTAAAATCCAACATATATAACCCTATGTGAAAATTGTGTTTCTAAAAGATATATGCTTTTGTCATTTTTGTATTTATTTTAACTTAATTAAAATAAAGTGTCACTATCACCTACAAGTGGCTCCATGGGGTCCCAAAATCGACCCAAAGATTCCCATGGTCGGCCATGTATCCACCAATAAGGTTATGACCCGTTTTAGGGTAATTTAGTATTATTATAATATTATTTTTTAACCCTTATTTACCGGATTTACCCTTTAACCATGGTAAATAAAATATTTACCGAAGTAATTATTCAAAATGTCTAAAAATAAAAGTTACCTATTTACACAATTTGGAAATCCTGATTCCAAATATGGAATCCATTTTTCCAAATTCAAAACACAGAAGTGTCCAGAATTAAATTAAAATTAATTTCTGCTGTCAAAACAAAAAGCGTGTTTTTAAGATATAATAACTATCAAAAGATTGATACTTGTTTATGTCTCGTTTAATTATGAAATTATTCCTAATGACCAAAATTGTATTAAATGGTAAAAATATATTCTAAATGTACTTTAAAACCACTCAAATTCATAAATTATCACTATTAATTATTTTCTTTAAAAATGTTCTTTTTTAATTTAAATTTAGTAATTTTCACTATTCATCAAAATATTAAAGTTATCCGAAAAGTACCAAAATTTCACCTTAGGGTAAATTAAATACTCTGAATCCAAAAATGAAGTCCATTTTGAGAGATAAAATTTCTAAAATTTTAAAAAGTTGGTATTACTATTCATAACAGCTACTTTGATTGGTAGTGGTGTGTGTTAGAACTTGAAGTTGTGTACAACACACGCTGCTGTATTATTCAAAGAGAAGCATACTGTGGAAGATCGGGGTGTTACATTCTCCCCTCCTTCAATAAATTGTGTCCTCACAATTTGATATTGTTCTATGAAAATAAAGGTTGAAAATAGAAAATATCTTGGTGGAAAAACCCACATCGGAAATCTGGTTAATAAAATTTAGTCTCAATAAGATGAAAAGAGAAATGAAAGGGTCACCACAAAATTATGATCTCTATTAGGAGGACATTGGTGGAAATTATAGACATATAATTGAAGAAAAATGTAAATATTTATAGGTACTGATTTAGGTCATCAATCACAAACAAGTTTAAAATTGAGGTCCTTAAATTCATCAATCTATGATGATTTAAAATACGATCGGTTCAAAAAAACATAAGGTATTAGGATAACACATTTTTGACGTTTCAAAATATCTTAGTTGAAATACCACATCGAAAAATGAATTAATGAGGCCTCTATTTAAAATAAAGAGTAGAAAGTATTAAGATTAACGAAAATAACACATACTAGGGTTCCATGTAGGAAAATATGGATATGGAAGAGAAATATAACCATCAATTATCTGATGGAGAGTGGTAGAGAACATGGCTATGAAAAGGCCAACAATCCCAAAGCCATAAATTAGTGATGATCTAAGGTACCATCTAGGAAAACATTTTTGTTCTATGTTCCTTTTCTTAATGTTGAGGAATTTATTTATGAGAATGGCTATGATCATAAGGAGATATACTTACTTTATAATTAGAGTTTAATACATTAATAAATTTCTACCACAAACTCATCTTTCACCCCAAAACATAATACAACTAAAAAATAATCTATTTATCCTAATCGCATAGGTTTCCAAATATAATGAATTTATAATTCACATATTTGACCCTTTATGTAAAGAAACTACATTATACCATCCAGGAACATCATGTAGCACAATGGTAGGTGATAAATCCCAATTGCACTATGGTTGTGGGTTTGATTCCCGCAGCTTTGTCCGACACGACGGGTCGTCACACGGTCTGTGTGTTGTACTTTTATAACAATCCAAAAAAATAACCCCTCAAACTTAATCCATTCAAACCATTAAACTTATCCAAAATACTATTATCCAAACTCAGAGTCCAAAATTTACAAGGAAGTTAAACATAATGAAGATCCTTTTTTCAGTGTAATAACATGTGAACACCATCATCATGTATTCTTTTAAAACACTGCAACATCCGTAATTACCATAAAACCTTATTGATTACATTCATGATCCCTAATTCCATAAAGCATAATAGATATACTCCTTCAATCCAAAAAAATGTTGTAAACCCCAACAATGATGGAATATACAAATCATTAATCAGTTTCAAGGTAGTCAAGAATATACAATATAATTTATCCAAATCAATCATGTATTATTCTACAATCACTACCTCGGTATCAGAACCATATTATGGTTTATCTTTATCTCAACCATATATTTTCAAAACAATTAACCTGCTATTGAGTAACTTTTCTTTATTCCACACAATCTCAAGTCCTTAATGATATAGTACTGCAGTACAATCCTTATATACTCCATAATTATTATAATACGTACATTGCTGATACAGTACTCAAATGACATAATCAACATAAGAACTCTAATCATTCCTCTTCATCTGTGGTAGTATCATAACTTTATTGTTATCCAATAGCATCATTTACGGCATAGTCTGATGATAGGTTCGCGTAGTGTCCAAACTCTTTGAAAATGAAGCATTGTACATTTGAAACCTTTTTCTTACCCTTGCAGTCCCGTATTTGGTGCCCTTTTTCCTACACACTTATAACAAACTCCCATTTCATTCAGGAAAGTTCCAGGGTGTTTCTTCCCACAGTTATCACATTTGGGGATATTATTCTTTTCCCTCTTTCCTTTATCCATCTTACACTCTTCCATATTTTTCTTCTTTTTCTTCCGTTCAAAGGCATAGGTTTCAGGAAAATCTTTAGTTATCTTATCCACACATGATACTATTTCTTCATATGATGATAATACATGGGAGACTATTTCCTTTTTAAATGATGGTTTAATACCATGAAAGATATGATCCTTCTTACCCTTTGGATCATATGTATTACTGAAGATCACATTCCTTATACTGGGCACCATTTCTATACAATAGCATAAACTAGGTCAGTTTATGAATTGCAATAACTAATTCCAAACTTGTAAAATACCTAACGCAAATTGAACAGTTTATGGATATAATACATAATCATAAAAATGTTTTCTTTGAGTAAGTATATACTCATGAGCCCTTCATAATGGTTTGTAAAGAAAATGAGAATTATCCTAAGCATATCCCCCGGGAGTGTCGTAACCAAGAGTGTAGCAAGGCCCGTTGTCATGCACTAGTTCCCGTTCGAGTCTAGCTCAAAGCGGTGTCTTTGGGTTTTACCCCTAGGTACATCTGTGCCAGAGCCGCATCTACCTGTTCGTATCCAGACAGGGATGTATTGCTCAGAAAACTCGCAAAATCTCTACAATACCAAAATTCTAGGAAATTATTCTATACTAATCCTCAAAGTCTATCTTAGGGATATGTGCTCTAATCAGAGTTTATATAAATCTAGTTTCCAAGGTTATTACTAATCTTCCTCTGATACCAACTATAATGCCCCGACCCCAGTTACCCAGAGTCGGTGCATTATGTTAATACATTGGCATGATTATAAGGAATCAAGTCCCGAAGGACCGATCAGTTTAGCAGTCTTGGAAAAATAAATCACATACATGAATGTTACATTAGCACATTAAGACGTAAAAAACAAGATAAATAATCTTTATGAACGACATTATTCCCTTGGCTTAACCCTGAATATCAATCACATTACACATCTTAGAATCCTAGGAAAAATAAAACATAGAAAGGGGGGAGCTCAAATGCTCAGTAAGGGTAAGCAATACATCGGAAACTTTCAAAAATAAGCATAAACATTTAAGGAAATGTATAAAACTAAAACAAAAGCGTTTTAAACTTGAACTTCAGCTTAATATGGAAGAAATAAAATAAAATAATTCCATTTACTTATTCACATAGATATTATACTAATCGAATAATCACATTCAATATCACTAACCACTTTCATAATGATGAATGCATAATACCGAACATTAATTTCTGTGTCTAGGCGTCGTGTCAAGACCTAAGGTATAACTGTTACCGGAACCCAACCCATAGGGCCTCTATAACTGGACTCCAACCCGGAGTGCCTCTAATAACCGGACACCAACCTAGAGTGCCTCTAATAACCGGACACCAACCAAGAGTGCCTCTAATAACCGGACACCAACCCGGAGTGCCTCAAATAACCGGGCACCAACCTGTAGTGCCTCTAATAACCGGACTCCAACCCGGAGTGCCTCTAATAACCGGACACCAACCCAGAGGGCTTACTATTACTGGTCCACAACCTGGAACATACTAGGCTAACACATTCATCTTAAGAAGAGGATGAAATATAATATAAAAATTTGTATTAAAACTAGCATGTTAAATGTCAATAATTTACCCATAAACCATGAATGTTATAAAAATAACACATCCACAGTCAAATATATCACAAAACCTTCAACACAATATGGAATATTTGTATCATGATAAATCAACTTCAAAACAAGTTTAAAATCCATTAAAGAATTTTGACATAGATGAGATTGATTTGTAAAACTCTTTGAGAGAAATACCACTTTTTCATGAAAACATTTACAATTCACACAATTTAGAAAAGAAGTAATTTAAAGACATTTTTAAATCAAAGTGTCCCATACCACTTTGAAACATTTAAAAGTAATTAACATTTTAAAAACATTCATGTCCATATAAATAAATCCTTAAAACCCATTTTGAAGACATGGACATTAATGAGAAATATTTAAAAGAATTGATATTTAGAACATTTGAAATTATGTTTTAGTAAAAGAGTCCCTTAAAAGAATCCCTTTGAAAACTATTTCATAAAACATGGATATGGATAATAAATATGTCCCAGTAGATACTTATGTAAAAACAACCTCGGATAATAAAGAGATTGTGAAATTAACCCTTACCAATTTGGTAACTTACGAAAAATAGAACCCATGAAAGAGGTATCATAAAATGAATATGTAAATACACATAAATTAAATTGTATTACACAATGAATATAATTATGGTCAGTACATACATCACACAAAAGGTAATAGTTGCAATATGGCATGAATCTCACGGGAATAAGGAGTGAGATGAAGACCCCTTACCTTGCACTTTCCTTTAGTCGAGGGTACGTTTAACCTCCTATACGAAGATCGTAGTATGTTATTAAATTATAACAGAACCATATTAATATTTATTATATCATACATGATTCATTTATGACTTTATATTACCCATTTAATAATAATTTCCATGTTAAGTTAACATTTCGGGTAATAATCACTTTCTTTATCGTACATGTTTTAACTTGTTACTCTTGGTTGTATCACTTAGATCATGATTTAAATACTTCCAGAATATAAAACATGATAAATATATCATATATATTTAGAATATAAATATATATAATAGACATATATATGAAATGGAAAACACCGTTTATGGAGATGGTAGTCCGTACGTACGCATAAATGCTGTTTCTATTTTCATATAGTATTGAATGGAAGTATGTGAATAAAATATATGTAAGTACATAAATCCTTATATATATAAATATATATATCTCCAGTATCATTATTATGTCATATATTACATACTTATATGTAATATATATTTTTATAATCGTTGATTAATGGTGAACTTGGAAATGAATCTCATCGCATCGTGGAGACGGTAATCCATACGTACGCACGAGTGAAAATATCATTCTTTTGATATTAAAATAATATATAATTGGCTGTTATATCATATATAAAGAATAATTATAATGTTATATTTATTATTTACATCAAATACACATCATTATTATACCCATCCAAATAATAATGTATTGAATAACAATTACAACACGACGTGGAGACGGTAAGTCGTACGTACGCACGTATAGTGACATGTCATTCAAAGGAAGGATAGAATACTGAATATGGTTGTACCATATTTATAATAACATCACAGTATATAGGAGATACTGGAGTTATTAGTTTAGAATATAAATAACAAATAAAGAAGAATTTGAAGAAGAAAGGAACTTGAAAGAGGGTGGTGAAAACATTACCTATTCTTCTAGTTCTTCCTTTTGATTTGATCAAAAGGGCTCCTTAGGTTGGATTTATGATCAAAATAAGGCCTCTATGTTGAATTTAGGGAAGTTTAGAGATTTTTTTTTCAGGGTTTGGTTGAACCCAAAGGCTTTGAAGGTGTGAAGAATTGGTTAGAAGTTGGGTCCTTTTATAAGGGGGAGGAGGGGCTCTTTAGGAAAAACTTAAAGTATTAATTTATAATAAATTCATATTAGATTTGTAATGGCTCCAAAGTATATTATTTAAATTTTAAGGTGTGGATGGGTCTAATAAACTCAACCAATAGAATTTATATAGGTTTGGGTTATTATATTAACCTTATCATTAAGTATTAACTCTTAGTTAATTAGTTTCACTTTTACAATGTCTCCTTGTATTTTTATATTATATGGTTAATAAACATACTATATACATCCAATAGACCCCCTGGTGATCCATTAATGATACAACTATCATGATATAAGTCTCTTGGACGAACCTTAAATTTTTATTAATTGAATATCAATTTATAATATAATATTTGTTTTGAAAACTCTTTTATGTCAATTTTGACACTATTCAATAATTGATTTTTGTAAAACTCATAACAGAATGATTACTTAGAAAAGAGTTAATTAAATCAATTATAACATGTCATATTATCCTTGAAAATTATTGGTATTTATAAAAAGACTCAAATTAAATTTATTTGGGTATTTCTAATATTAATTATTCCTATTTTTTATTAAGTAGGTAATTACTGCATCACTATTGTGTCATAAATAAATTAAATTATATAATGTCTAAAAATTATAAATAAAATATAATTATGTAGGAAATCGTTTTAGCTTTATAATGAATATTTATAGTCGAAAATAAAACATATATAACTTTTTGTAAAAATTGTTTTTCTAAAAAATATATATGCTCATGTCATTTTTGTATTTATTTTAACTTAATTAAAATAAAGTGTACCTATCACCTATAAGTGGCTCCACGGGGTCTCAAAATCGACCCAAAGATGACCATGGTCGGACATGTATCCATAAAAAATGTTAGAACATGTTTTAGTGTAATTTAGTATTATTATAATATTATTGTTTAACCATTATTTACCGGATTTACCCTTTAACCATGGTAAATAAAATATTTAGTGAAGTAATTATTCAAAATGTATAAAAATAAAAGTTAACTATTTACATAATTTAGAAATCCTGATTCCAAATATGGAATCCTTTTTTCCAAATTCAAAACACAGAAGTGGCATAAATTAAATTAAAATTAATTCCCACTGTCAAAACAAAAAGCGTGTTTTTTAGATATAATAACTATCAAAAGATTGATACTTGTTTATGTCTGGTTTAATTGTGAAATTATGACCAATGACCAAAATTTTATTAAATGGTAAAAATATATTCTAAATATACATTAAAACCACTCAAATTCATAAATTATCACTATTAATTATTTGGTTTAAAAAAGTAGTTTTTAATTAAAATTTAGTAATTTTCACTATTCATCGAAATATTAAAGTTATCCGAAAAGTACCAAAATTTCAACTTAGGCTAAATTCGATAATTAGAATCAAAAAATGAAGTCCATTTTGAGAGATAAAATTTCTAAAATTTTAAAAAGTAGGTATTACTATTCATAACGGCTACTTTGATTGGTCGTGGTGTGTGTTAGAACTTGATGTTACATAAAACACACGCTACTGTATTATTCAAAGAGAAGCGTACCGTGGAAGCTCGGGGTGTTACATTCATACCATGAACAACCATGTTATGAAATAATATTTATAGGTGGATGGGATATTTTCATATCCTTATTAAGATATGATCGGTGGTTGAATATGAAAATTCAACTAATGTTTCTCAAATATCTGTATTGAAAATGGTTTTTTAAATATTTCTACAAAATTTTTTATATGTTCCATTGGGATATACATTTAAGACTCATTTTCAACATTTTATTTGATAAAATGATAAAAAATATAAATATATTTTATTTTGGTGTGTTCTATATGATTCAGTATTAAATCGATATCATGTTTTGTTTCACAATAAACAACCATAGAAACATTGAATATTCAACTTATACTGTCACTAATGTATCTATTACAAGCCTTCTTAGTGAAAAAATATACCTCTTATACTATGTAACCTCAGTTTTTAGTAACAGATATAGTGTATTTTTTTCAACAAGTAAAACTCTTATTCTCATATATTTTCATTCTAGAATATCTCTACTATAATTAATTTCCAAATATTCCAAAAAAATATTTTTCATTTTTCGACACCAACCCCCAGTATAACATCAGGTGTTCCATAAACAAACTGCATGGTTCACTTTAAAATAATGGTATGTACATATTTGATGATATATTGAAATCATATTGAAAAAAAAGTTGTGTAAACAATATTCTGTGTTTTTATTCTCATGCAGAATAAGCTTTCTATAATTTTCTAATATAGGTTATATTCCACCAAATCTGAACCCTCATTTTTTTTAATTTTATTCCATCCATTATTACATTTTAAACTAGCTTAATAAATTCTTCTATAAACTTTTAATAATGTATTATTTATTATTTTTCTAAAAAATGTATACTCCATTTTTTGATTAACTTTTTACCCGAAACAATATTTGATCTCACAAATCATAGAATTATCAAACTCTAAAAATATATATTTATAATTTTACTATTAAATTATATCCTTTCAATAAATCACTTAGTGTTTTTTATTAATATCACCTCCCTTGAATTCCAGCATGTTGAATAAAAGTTCATGATAGAAAACCAATAACATGGTTCTTGATTTAATACACATAAATCCTTCTTTAATTGATAAAATATTACTTCAACATCCCTATTTTTAAATCCCATTTATTTATAAATATTAATATACTTTTCAAACACTTCAATTAATAATGTCTTCTCTGGGTCTATTTGAAAAATTTTCAATCCTATTTGAATTGCAACATCTATGAAAATTTGAACTAAACAAATTTGAGCCATAGATGAAAAAATCACCTCCATATTTATTCCATAAGTCTTTGAATTTTATTTTCTTACCAATAAAAAATTTTATAGGTCCTATTAAAATAAAAATCATATATTATTTTTAATACCCACATTGTTTCATGAATATTATCATTGTTCATCCAACTCAAAATATCCCATGACTGATTTTATTTTATTTCTTCCAACTCCCCATTAATTCATTTGTCCAATGTTTATAATTTTTTCTCATCATTAATTTTATTATTACACTCGTGATAATAGAGTATAATTCTCAACACACATCATCCATTATGTTTTTTATTGAATATTATTATCTCTGAAAGCATTTGTTTCATCAGGATACCCAAGCTTCACTTATATAATTATTATATTATATTTGATAAAAATTAAATATGTTACACAATAATACATACCATAGAATGATAAAGTTTCAATTTATTTAAATAATATATATCTTTTAAAATTATTTCATGAAAAATCTGTTGTAACTCATGTAATGTTCCTCTCACTTTATAATAGTCTTAGACGTACCCTACTTAAAACCACTCTTCAAAACCTGTAAAAAACCTATGAAACGGTGATATCTAATTCAGCATAATGGTAAACATGGTAAATATAAATTGTTTATTATATATGATCATATGATATGAATAATTCTATGAGAACATGATCTAAACTTTTGAAAACATATAGAATAAGATACAGACATAAATAATGATTCATGGAATAAGGATTTTTCATAAAAAAAATGCTTGAGTCATAAGAGTGTGGAATATTAAATAATAAGTCATGATCCATGAGATAATATAACATCCAGAATAAATAAGTGTATGTAATATAGTTAATGATATAAATTCATTTCCATTTTCAAGGATAGCTGATTAGACAATCGTTATGGACAGAGTCCCATAGTGGATTTTATTCACTCCACATTCCCACAGACACTGTGGACAGATCCCCATAGTGGATTGGGTTAACATACCACAATTATATAATAATATATACCTAATTAATTATAGGGAAAAATAATTTAAGATTACCCATCACAAAATGAGTAACATACATATGTATACAACGTGATCATAAAAACATTTTTTCTTTTAACATGGCTTAATTAACCCGTGGGAATGGAATGGGGATCATAAAAACATTGTCAAAGAATTAACATTATAATAAATTGAAATAAATAACGTTGTAATTATCTTAAGATCCAATAACTGGTGATGAAGAAAAATATTACAAGGAAATTTACATAAAATAGAAATATTTAATGAAATTAAATTGAATCTTTCTTTGAAAATCAATAAAAAACATCATTTTTGGAATCATTTTTAAAATAAAAACTAAACAATCAATGGGAATATGTTTTTCATTGAAAAAACATACAAAATTATAATGTGATATTTATTAAAAATAATGATCATATTGTGAGGAAATGTGTGGTCGATTCAGAAAATGTATAATGTATTATTTTTTTACTTATATAAATACATAAAATTGATCCTTATGGAAAATGTTTAAAAAGATAGATTTTATTAATTTTTTCGGAATTTAAAGTAGATATATAAATTTCTTTATTGATCATTTATTTATATACGAAATAATTTTATAAAATATTGGTTAAAATGATAAAAAATAGAAACATTTCCTTCCAAAGAGTATACATAAGGTCAGATTTTATAATAATAATTTTTTTGGTATTTTGTCTAAAAATAGCGGAAATTGAAATAGTAAATGAAAAAAATATAAATAACCCTAATATATGAAAATAAATTTGTTTTAAAGGATAAAGATCATATAAATTCCAAATATAGAAATTGAAACATAATACATATTGATAAAAAGTGGAATTGTAACATAATACCTTAAATCAAGTCCTAACATGCTTCCTATAAACTCGAAAATGCTATAAAAGAAATATAATATGATTATAAATATATACTAGAACCATATACATACTTATTTTATTATTTATCATTTTATGATAATTTCTAAATACCAATTTTTATATACTTTTCCATTAATACCCTTATTTGGTTGTCAACTTTAATGTTTTCCACCTATGTTTATATTTGATGATTCTAGTATTTTATATTTGGTCCTTATAATATAATCTTATTAACTCTATAATTATCATATATATTTATTATAAATTTTTTTTTGACTATCCAAGAATATTGGTGATGAAAAATTAATTGCATCCCTATGAAGAGGTAGTAGTTGGCATGTATGAAAGAGTGATACTTTCATAATTTAATAAATCGAAATAATGGGTAAATATAATTTATCTTCCTTTGATCATAAATAAATCACACACACACACACACATATGTATATATATTAATTATATATGTATTCCTATCCCTTATATGTGGACACGAAATATAAATCACATCCCTGCATAGAGGTGGTAGTCAGCACGAACGCATGAGCGATGCTTTTATAATACATTAGATGAAAAGGATATAAAACATTGTTGTAAACAAAAAACAAAACATTTCTATATTGTAATTAAAATGATGTCAATATGTATATATGGTTATGGATTATTCAAATGAGTTTCAACAATAATGAATCATGGGAAATTTTAGTATGAGAATATGGATTTTCCTTGGATAATCCTTATTGTAAAAAAACATTAAGGATTTTTGGATAAGGATTTCAGGAGGAATAAAAACCTTAAATAGTCTCTCATGGTCTTCGAATAGTATTTGGGTAGAACATGTTCATACTAAGGAGATCATGTTGTGATGATATATGGGAATATGGGGAATCCTTTTATAATCGATAGAGTTTCACCCTCGTAAATATATATAAATTTTAAATAATGTAAAACCATTTTTATAAAAAAACAATAATAAGAAAATGATAGATATATATTAAAATATGGAATAATGGATTATATAAGTCTACTAAACCAAAAAAAGTTTCATATGTTATAATGTTATTGTATTACATATCTATTAGTTTATCCCTTACATAAACCCTGTAAACCCTTACCATGGGGATTTGTTTTTTTACCGTGGTAACTATTCATTATGTGTTAACATTAATCCGCCATTATTGCCTCATATAAATTAGTCAGATTCCAAATACAGAATCCATTTTCTAAAAATATTAATTCACATAATTGGTAGAAACTAAATTTAATAAAAATTGTCAGAAATTATTGAATAATAGTTTCTATTAAAATGTATTTTCAAATATAAATAAAAAAAATTCAACAAATTCATGTATAAAGTCAATTCACATAGAATATATTTGTTTATAGATAAATAAATATATTTTTATGTATTTTATGAAAATCTAAAAGTGAATAGGATATTTTTCAAACTTAATTAAAAGAGAAAAGGGTACAATATTTTTTTATAGATCAATATTAATATCAGTTCCAAAAATTTGAGAATGGTTTTCAAAAAATCCAAGCATGGATTTTTAATTTTATAGAATTTTATAAAAATCATTAACAACTAAATTACATGGATTTCCATTATAAAAGTATAAATTCCAACTATTTAAGAAACTACTTCATACATAATATTTCTTCAAAATCTCCACCAAATTCTCAACATGTTATTGTTTTGGACATATAATATTTAATACATTTTTTCATAACTTGGTGAAATTATAATATAATAAAGTGTGAGATAGAATTTTCAATAAATATAACAATAAGAAATAATAATCAATGTTCATATGTGCGTATAAAATGATGAAATAATAATTTATTCATTAGAGAATAAATTCATAATTCAGGAAAATTAATTCTATACCCTAAGAAATGGAATCATGATCGTATAAATGATAACCATACCATTAAGTTTCAATGTCATGTAAATAACTTATTATAGTAAGAAATACACAAAAAAACACAAGTTAGATTGTCTCGTGTGACTTATCTATGTATTTATAGGATATTGTTGGCCCCACTAATTACTATTGACATAAAATCATTATATTATAATATTAATGAGTAAAATATAAAATAAGAATGAAGAATAACATAGTGATCTATAAATATATGTATCATAATAAAAACTATACAAATTTTCAATATATCCTAAATAAAATAGTGAAATAGAATTCTATGTATCATTTTGATACACTAACAGAGTATAGTGTTAGGTATATACATTTATGATAATAATATACCTAAAAAATTTATGTATTGAATCTAGGGGAACACCTCTCAATCAAAGTAATAAAATATATATTTTTCACATAGGAAAGGAATTGGAAGGAAAATCATATCTAAACATAGTGGTTGATTGGGTAGGACAAAATTAGTAATGTATTTCAAAAAATCTTAATAAAAAAAATATTATAATAGTTTTTAGAAGGAAATGTGTGACCAATATATTACCCCCAAAAGGGAAACCATAGATGAATACAACTTGTATCTCAATGAAATATAATTGAGAATTAAATACCCTTATGGTAATGGTGAACATAAAAAAATGATAGGGATACAATAAAATTAAAATATAATGAAGTTAAATAATTTCCATTATAATTTCAATCAATAGTTAAGTGAGTATACGATATAAGATAAACAATTGTACATAATATCAAACATGTCATAAGAAATAGAAAATAATGAAAAATAACACTTACAACTATATAAACATTTTAATAATAACCCTTTTAAGGATCTAATTTCAAATGAAGCCTAAAATACTATAAATAATAATAGTATGATAATAAAAAATATTAATGGTGTAGTAGGTACACCATAAAAAATAAAACTAAATATATAATAAGAAACATGTATCAAAGAGTTAAAATTGACACAATAAAAACATTTCATGTGACATAATAATTGAGGTATTAATAATTTAATGAGAGGGTTATAAAGAAGTCTTATGAAACAGAAAACATGGTTTCAATACCATAAATTAATTATTTTGGTTGAATAAATCAAACATGAAACAAAATATTGTTTAATAACAATGTTGGTATCTCTATGGAAGAAAACTGACTTATCAAAAACCCTTACAATGTATCCCCACATATTTTGATGCACTCTAACATACTATAAATAGAATATTTATCCTAATATTATATTTAATCACCTGATTAATATAAATTTCTTTTTTGTAAATTATTTTTTATCATTAATTAGGAATACATTACTTGGTTTTTATCTATTTTAAATATCACGTGTGTGAAATTTTGATCGTTTTAACCTACTTTCATAATAATGGAGTTGATTGTTATTAAAAAAAATACATCATTACTAGATAATAAATATTTTTATAATTTTTAATTTATAATTTTTTATTAATTTATAAATTTATTCTATGGAGTCTTTAGTTATGTTACTTAAAGATAAAATCTGTGAGGGGTATCGTTCAGTGATATTTAACAAATAAGTTTTGGTAGCTTAAGAAAGGTAATTTTTTAATTGAAACTATTCTATAATAAAAAATATTTACATTACATATTTATTTATATAATATATTATTAGTTTTTTTTGTAACGACTTAGTCCATCCCATGATCATGATATTGTTTTCTTTGGGCCTCGCGTACACAGTTTTGTTTTCCTATGGGCTATGTCCCTTAGGAATCCCCCAGGAAAAGGCCTCATTATGGGAATGGTATCCACACCACCTTATAAAGGGGTGCTTCATGCAGCACCTCCTTCGAAGTGGGATTCTCACACCACCCAGAAGGACCCATCGTCCTTGCTGGCACATCTAATGGACACCGGCTCTGATACCATTTCTAACAGCCCAATCGAGCCCACGATCATGGGCTATTACAAATTGAATCAGAGCCGGTGTCCATTCGATGTTTCAGTGAGGACAATGGGCCCTTCTAGGGGTGGTGTCAGAATCCCACATCGAAAGAGGAGACGTATGGATCTCCCATTTAAAAGGTGGTGTGGATACCTCTCCTATTATGAGTCCTTTTCCCAGGGGATTCTTGAGGGTCAGAGCCTAGGAAAACAAAACTATGCGAGCGAGGCCCAATGAGGACAATATCATGATAGTGGGATGGATTGGGCCATTAGAATTTTATGTCCCATAGTAGTACATGTTATTAGTTTATATAATTGTTTGAGTTGATGTTTAGAGTTACAGAAACATGATAATATCATAATTAATGGATGATTATAATTATAAGAATTACTAGTTTTTTAATAAAATCATTATTGTTGAATAATATATATATATATATATATATATATAATTTCATGGTGGTGGATCATATTTAAAGAGGTATTACTAAATAAAAAATAATTTTTTGGAAAAATGACAAATGTTGCTTTGTGGATGCGGTAGTCCACATAATGCATGGTAAATATTTTCATTTGTCAGCTAATGTGAGGGAAAAGAAGATAAATTTTTTTATATTAATAATCATTCTTATATTATATATTTCAAATTTAGTCTTTAAATTTATACTTATAATCATTGGTGATAGGTTGTGGTGGAAAATGAAAGTCACCACATCATGGATGTAGTGGTCCACCCAATGCATCATTAATGATTTAATTTTTATTAATAAAAAAAGGAAAATTGGTAATGGATATTCTAGGAGAAAAATAAAATTAATATAAAAATAATAATTATATGAAAATTATGAAATTACATTTGGAAAGGTATGAAATAAAATAATGAACATGGGAAAATACTTCTTGAGTTGGGGATATGGGGTTTCCCTTAGATGACTCCTTCAAAGTGGAGTACATTGGAAAATATAACGTGGCCATAGGTTTAAAGAGAATTAATACGGACTTGGAGAGGTTATAAGAGGAATATGTTTATGAGGAAACAAATTTTTGGAAGTGGTCTTGAAGTGGTTTTGAGAGACCCCTTTTATAAGTTGTAGGAATGGTAATTTTGTAAATTTCTCAACATAAAACAAATAATGCACTTCATTCACATGTCATGAAGACTGAAAAAAAGGAAAAATATATATTTTATGATTAAAAGTCAATAATACCCCATTGATTCATTTAAAAAAAATTAAACATCTTTTTATATTCCATACTTCTAAAATATTCACTTTTTAACTTTTTGTATTACAATGTTAACTAATTTTTTCCCATGTACATTAATTAGAATGAACAATTTTTTAATAATTACATAATATGAAAGTAATTATTGCATATATGAAATCGATTATTAATTATAACATTAATTTTTTAAAAGAAAGTTATTTTAAAATTCTTTTTTGTAACTTGTAAAAACACATTTTTAGATAAAGTGTATTTTTGAGAAAACATTTATGTGTATAATAAATATATAAATTTATTTATTTTTAATGATATAAACCATTTTTAATAAAAATTAAATAAAAAATATTCCATATTCAATGAATTTTAAATCCAAATTTTACCAAAATAATATGTAATTAATAAAATACCAAACTATTTTTACTGGAACAAATTACTTATGTTCTTAAAATATTAATCATAGTTTTCCTAAATTGCAATTTTTACTATAAATATATATATTTTTTTACTTCACCTATGCATATTTTTATATTAAAAATGTTTTATTCTCTTCTAGTGTATTTCTTATAATGTCATACAATTTACATTTTTTCGTGAAGAAAAAACTTCACTTTTCACTAATCAATTGAAAATTAAATTATCTAATAAAATCCTACGAAATTTTCCATAGATAATATTTCTATTATAATTCAAAACATAATTTTTTTTAAATTTAAATTATATAATATATAATTCTATTATTTCATGGAAATAAAAAATATAATGATTTTTTTATTAAAAATGTTGTTTTTAAATATTATGTTTTGTGAATATTATTTTATATCAATTTCTAATTTATATAATATAAATTTTTTAGTTTTTGTATAATAACATATTAGAGTGATAAATTGAGCTTAAAATGATAAAATTTTCAACATATAACTAAATAGTTATATAAAAAATATTACTTTTATAATTAATATGTTCTCAAAAGATATCTTTAAAATTTATTATTTAAATTATTCAATTTAATATTACTAACACATTAATGTTAAAATAATTTTTCAAATTTTATAAATAAATAAAATACTATTTTAAAAATATTAATACTAATATTAGTGTATAATATATATATATATATATAATATTAATACTATATTTTTACATTATTAGGAGTTATCATACTTCAAATTTACTAATAACAATATTAATACTATATTTTTATTCAAATACGAGTAATATTAATCTAAATATAATAAAAAAAATAATCAACTACAGTATACCTATTCGATATAATTATATCCACTAACCATATTCCTATTGAACATATTTCAAACAACCATATTTCTAAAGACCATATTTATGATGACCATATTTCATTCATTAAATAGATATACTATAATCATATATTCCATTCTCACTACCTAACTCTCACTTATCAATTTCATAATTTTCATTTTTTATCTCACATAATCATTTCACCTTTCATGATTTTATTCCTAATTATTGGTTTTATTTAGTTATTTTTAATCTTTTTGGTCAAAGATGATCCAAGAGATATCCAAATATTTTATGAATTTATTTATTGAATTTATTTTCCCCTATTAATCCATTATTTTTTATCGGATTGAAATAATTCTTGGTGTGTTGTAATTTATTATATGTAATACTTATTTTCACGTGTTTCAATTGTTATTTATTACTATGAATGAATAATTTTTCGTCAATTTAATTTCAATATCATAAGATTTATTACCTAATTTATATCAAATTATTTTAGGAATAAGACATTAATAGTTTAGAATTATTAAAAAAGGATTATTGAAATAAAATGATTCCATGTAACATGGGGTGTTAGATCCCCCCCAAAAATAAATTTTTTTCCTCTCAATTTTAATTGTCATTTTCTAATAAAATTATGCATTTGTATCCAAATAGTATAAATAAATCAATATATAATCCAAAATACATTATATACATTAATATACTAGTTGTTACATGGAAAAATATTGTTTCCCTTCATTATATTGTCTTAATGATTCATTTTTCATTTTAAACAAGATTCTTAATGCCCTCAAATTACACATTCGGAGCATGTTCCTGTTCCTTGTAGACATTACCTTGGGTGCTCCATCCAACATGTTTGACACAAATAAAATTAGGTCTTATGTCCTTCATAATCATCATCACCAAAACATCTATGAGACTACATCCATCTCTTATTTTATATTCATATAAACTCAACTAATATCACACATTTATTGATAATTCTTGATATTTGTAATGTAAAAATTACAGTAGTTCTTACACCAAATCTTAAACCATTAGGATGCTCATTGGGGAAATATTTATATTGTATAGGGAATACATTATTAACTTGTTTCCTGGGGGCGCAATCAATTACTAAAAAAATAGTTTATATTGAGTGATTTACCCCATATAATAATTATTGTAAGATAATTACATGATAAATTTAACCTCAAAATGTCTTAAACTATAAAATTATTATATTAACTTTTAGATCGCCCTGAATCACTCTAGTCAAAATATATGTTCCCTTATCATTGGTTATATCATACTCCATTACATAATTATTTTTTGATAATTAATAAATTATAATATATTTTAGAGATAATTTGATTAATCAAAACATATCCCTCTCAATTTTCCATCCTGGTGTTCAGTATTAGTCCGGTTCATCATGCACTATAGTAAAGATTGATTTTAAACCCAACAAGACTTTCGGGTTTATTAAACCTTGGTAGATCTGTATTACATCAACATCAAATTTCATGTCTCCAAAAGGGAAGTAAATATTAGGATAACCACGTAATCTAAATGTTTTCTAATATTTAGTGTGTTATCAAGGAAGTAGAGCTATCCCTTAGACATATCCCCAGTATTTTCACTAAATTTATCATATAATAATTCTTAACATACTCAATATTATCCCAACTAACCTAAAAAAATTTATACATAACTTTTTAATAATAATCACCATAACATTTCTCTCCTATGTAATCCTAAAATAAAATAATAACTTATAACATTATTTATTCCTAAATATAATACACACACTCCTAGAAATAGAGTTGAAATCTCAAACATTACATAACAGATTGGATACCAATGATAACAACATAGACATAAATATTATATAATTACATGAAATGAATAAAATATTACATTACATACATTCTCCTGAACTTATAGGTTTACAAATTTATAAAATTAAATAAAAATGGAAAATAATAAATCTCATGTCTTTCTCGACTAAATGAAATCTTTTTCACTACATAATAAACAAGTTAATACATAGAAATTCATCAATATCTCTGATGAATTTTCTACACAAGATATATTTCTATAAATTACATGTGTAAATAAATAATTATTAAATTGGGGAAATAGAAATGTAATAAGGTTTCAACTCAAACACTCTGTATGGGTAAACATTAGTGATAAAAACCACATATTGTAAGTGATCATAATTTGAGCATAAATAACACTGAATCAATAGATAGTAAAAAACAATTCCATAGAAGAAGGAAACGAACATATTAATATATCCATGTATAAAATTGTAAATTTAACAATAACATGGATAACAATAATATGCCACTTGGTTACATAATAAATACTTTTAGAGATCAAATTATCGTACCTAACCCAAGGAATCATGAAATTAGACATATTGGTCATACCATTAAGTCTATGTATTTATGAAATATCACGTATAGTGTAGTTATACAATAATATACCAAATAGATTTTGTATCATGAAACTGATCAATGCATCATGGGTTAATTACATGCCACACTCATCAATAATAAAATTCTTTATATTTATCTTATGTTGGAATTAATAAGTAATACAATACAAAATTGTAATTTCATAGAAATCAAAAATATCCTTATTGGAATAAATATTAGATGAATATTAAATATTCCTATAACTAATTAATTAAATATATTTTTAGGTAAGTATTTATCAATTCAAGACCCTATAGAGTAAGTGGAATGTGGTTACTTCAATAATTAACATTATTAGCCAATGTAATCAATCATGGTGAACACTGTTAAACAAAAGGAGTAAACACTATAATGTTTACAAAGAAAATCTATTGGATGAAATATAATTCCTATACATAGTGTATTACTAGGCCAGAAAAATGTTGTAATGTATTTTCAAAAAGATTAATCCCACACAAAAAATTGTATGACTGGGTTTATAAGGAAACACATGAATAATATATACAAAAAAGGTTAAATGGTGGTTATTGAATTTATATCTCAATGGAAAGAAATTGATATGGAAAAACCATTACCGTAATATTCATTTAATGAATATAGTTTCAATTGTTTGTCCCATTGAATATATATATATATATATATATATTTGTGTGTGTGTGCGTGTGGATTTCTACATTGTGTTGGCACTATGTTTTGGGTGTCGCGAGATTTTATAATTAATATATATATTGTATAATTAATTTTTAAATAATACATGATCATATTTATCAAATAAATGCTTTTCCCATATATCAGGGCATTTTATGGGAAATAAAAGATTTTTGTTGTTCTAAAATATGGGATTTACCATTGGCATGATGTACAGTTGGTTGCAATCAGATGTTATGTGAAGGTGGATGTTGGAAAGTACATAAAGTAAATTAAGTATTTTACTTAATGTCCTAAAACATAATCTCACTAAATAAATATGTCATTATTATGATTCCCTATGTTTATACACATAACACTTTGAGATAAGAGATAAGGATGTGAGGGACACATTTTTGATGGCCACCTAAAAATATTTTTCAATAATAATGATTCAGGAGAATCATGCGATGAATGGTAAACACATTGGGGTCTTATAACATAGTGTTACATTATTTCATGTTTTATTGAACTTTATCCTAATATCCTTTTATCAAATATTTTTTGGGGTCATTTTAGGATAAATTGAAAATTTTGGAAGCCCAATGGGCTATGCATGGTCGGAATATGATTAAAAAAATGGTGTTGTTTGGCCCAACAAATTGTGTGCCCTGATGAGAGACACAAGAAGGGGTAAATGATGTTTCTAACCCACATAGCCAACCCCTCTAATCTAGGTAACCTTTGATAGTGAGGGTTTCCATGGTTAGAGTAGCATTTGAAAAGGTGTATTCTCTCCTAGGATAAAATCTACACCCTATTAGGAGGGGAGCACGTATTGCCTAATCGTATTACCCTACCTAGGAAAATCATCAGCGGTGGATTTAATTCCACCTATGTTTTTAATAAGGAACCCCAAATTTAAGATGCTTATTAATCCCATTCAACACTAACATTATTTCCTTTGTTTTGAAGGCCTCCAAAAGGCTAATTTTTCTCTCCAAACACCTTTTCTTAGAGGACATAAGAATATTTGATCTCATTTGATCATTATTGGTAGGTAAACATTCTCTCATGTGTCATCTTATAATCCTTATTTATATCCACCTTAAATAGTGATGGGTAATAATCTTTGTTATGGATATAATATTTTTTTATTGGATATTTTTTATAAGTTGTGTTTCATGATCTTCCACAAAATCTTTCTTCATCGGCACTCCCCATTTTGAGTAATGTGAATTTTGATACTTTGATTAAAATTTTTGGTGGTTCCATAAATCATAGACCTATGATTGAAACCTTAAATTTCATGATTAAATTGAAAATAGTCTTTAAATTATTTAAAAAATCTAATTTTGTAGGATTTGATACGGTATTTAAAAATCATGGAAATTTATGAGAAAACCTCAATAATAATTGAATATAAATGTGTCCAATTTTTTGGAAAACATTGATGGCCTAATATTAAAATTAATTTGATCCAATTATTATTTTTCTTGAACATTTAGAGAAATTTCTTCATGTGAAAAATTATTTTAAATGTAATAAATTGATGAAAACCTATGTTTCGGTTTGAAATGTGGAAATATATACTGAAAAATGAATGCCTGGAAATTTTATTTCAAATGTATGGGAATTTTTTATTTTCCCATTTTTCACAGATTAATTATTTAAAGTACATGTTATCATCAATAGTCAGTGTTGACTAGGAAAATCACTCTAAGACATTGACTCCCTAATAATAGATTGGTGATGATATCTGTTATGAGAATAGCTTCGACATGATTTTCCATGATCAGTTACCCTATTTTGTTTGTAAACTAGCCATAATGGGGTTCCCTATTTGGGTGTATTTTTTTGTGTACACCTAACTAGACCTGAGGTCATTATCAAGACTTGGTTGGAACATATTTTTAAAGACCCATAAAATTCAAGGGATTTTTTTTTCTTTCTCTTAAATTTATTTGGGATTTTACAAGTACGTAGTTTCTGACGGCACCTGATTCTGAGGCCCGTTGTGCTGAGATTCATGTTCCGAATTTTAGCTCGGTTACGTTCAGTGAACAAACAAGCGGGTTTTCCTAACATTTGAACCGGTGCTCGGAATCAAAATCCGAGGACACCGATGAAACCACAGCGTCAGTAATTTCTTAAGAACACCTTTTCTTGAGTTACGTTTGCTCGGGTGAGGTTATTAATTAAATGGGTTAACTAAAGAATAAAATGAAATATTGTGCTATAAATTTTACTTATATTCTAAGTAGTTAAACCTATGCTTGGTGGTTTGAGTGGGACCCACTAATATCCTAACACCATTAGGTAGGATATTAGTGAAGTGGGGCCCACATGAGCCCCACCACTTCAAATCCATTTTTAACCTCCCTCTCGTGATTTTAATATGTAACTCACCCGCACCCTGAATTAATGGAAAGTCAACCCTCAAAATAAATTTGTATATTAAACCCTCCTCAATTAATTCAATTAATTGAATGAGATCTGTTTGATTTTCAAATTAATGGCTTGCGTGTGTGTTAATAAAATAAGAAAAGACTTATTTTATTAGGGGTTGATTCGTTGTGAGAAAGGAAGGGAGGACTCTTGCACTCTTGAGGAATATCTTCCTCCTCCTTGAAGAACGCAAAGAACACACCATCACTGACGAAGAATGCCAAACTCCGACGAAGGAGGACGAATAAAGCTGATTCCTCGGAGATCGACGACGCGACGTCGACGATCCTCTTCTCCGTGACGTCGTGTATCGCGGTGCGATGTACCGCAACGCCGACGATCCTCCTTCCGTGATGCCATCTTCCGCGACGTCCCTTTCCCGCGACAAACCTAATTCGAAGACTTCATCAAGGAAGGGGTTTGATTTTTGGTTCATGAATTTTCCTGACCGTCCAAACGTCTTTTTCTTAGCCTCTTGATATCGAATTAATGGGAGGGGGCCAGACCGCACAAACACAGCCGACCGTCCTCCCCCTTTCGATGATGTCTTTGTCACGGCACGAACAATGGTAGCGTAGTGCAGCGGCACCGCACGAAAACAAAGAAGAATTGGTGAAGAATCACGGCGCTGTCGTGCTGCTCCGTTGAGGCCGAGAGAAGCCGCGGCCGGAGTCGGGGCCGCAAAGGCAATTCGAAGACTCTGCAGATTGTTTATTTGACGTGCGGATCGACGGGCGATGACGGAATGGGCGCAGAGGCATTTTGAAGACTTCGAAGTGAAGGGAAGGTCCCAGGAGGACCGATGGTGAGGACGACAAGCAAAACGGACCACTGGAGTGCGTCTGGTGGTCCGTGGAAGACCCTGCCGGTGCACCTCACAGGCACGGCGACACCGGCGGCCCATGCCGGCCGGCCGCCTGGAGGCGGTGTCATCCCTGCTCGCCGCTAGGAGGAACTGTCGCGGCTGAAGCCATGGCGGAAGGCGAATGGGATCCCGCGGCCGCGCAGGATCCGGTGGAGGACGCGACACCCACCACATCCGCAGAGCGCAAGGGAAGGGGGGACCGCGTCCCCCTATGCTCGGCCGCTGGCCGAGCCAGCGTGCCACCCGGCCGGGCCGGGCCGGGGTGTGCGGACCGGACAGGGCCGAGCCCCGCTGGGCCGGGGTGCGCGGACCGGATAGGGATGAGACCCTCCGAGCCGCGCCCCACTGGTCCGCGCCATGCCGGGTCGTACCCGGACCCAGTTCGGGCCGACCTAGGGGGGTTGGGCCGGGTAAGACCGGGCCCAGACCCCCCATTTTCGGACCACTTTCGGTCTTTTTCTCATTACTTGGGCTATAGACCTCGGATCGACGCACCGTCAGTTGCATGGAAAACTTTGGATCTAGAGGGTCGTTTCGGTATACTACACTCAAGGTTTAGGAGAATTTTGTGTAAGTCTGGGTAGGTTCGAAAACGAAACAAACTGGGCCCTCGGAGGGGAAACACTTATAACTTGAGCTCCGTACATCGGATTGACGTGTCGTTGACCTTGATGGATTCCTCTTAGTGAGATGGACCTTTTGGCTTACTCTGCTCGAGGTTTGGATGTAGTTGGAGTACGATCAGTTTGGTTTTAACTTAAAAACCAATCGGTCCCCTAGAATGAAAAAGCCAGTAACTCTCAGACCGGGCATCCGATTGACGCGCCGTCTGTCGCGTTGTGTTTCTATTGACCTGAAGGAACATTGCGATACATCAACTCTAGTCTACGTGACAGTTGATGTATCAACCTCTTGGCTCGTGGAGAGGACCCTCCCGGAACGAGCGTGCTGTGTGCCGAAACCCTAGAGCTGGCTGAGACTTGACGACTATTGTCCGATCGACTCAGTGTGTTTTGATAGCCCAGTGGGGAGTGCTTGGTTGTAGCGGCAGAACCATGGTGGAGGAATGCTTGGTTGTAGCAGTAGACTCGCAGTACTCAATAGAAGGAGTACATCTGTAGGTTTTGAGGGGGAGCGATTGGTTGTAGCGGCAGACCCATAGTGGGAAGTGCTTGGTTGTAGCAGCAGACCCACAATAATCGAGAAGTGGAGTACTACAACAGTCCAAGGTTAGTGAGAAGTGCTTTGTTGTAGCGGTAGGCCCACTGTACTCGATTGAGGAGGAGTTCCCCAGCAGATATGGGTTAGACGGTGAATACTATCGCACTGGAATCCTTCGTGGGATCGATGACGAGGACAACCTTACTGGAATCCTCAGTGGGTTCGACAATGAAGACTATCATACTGGAATCATCCGTGGGTTCAGGAGTGACGATGACTGCAATGAAATTCTCTATTGGTTCGGTAGTGATGAAGACTGCACTGAAATCCTCAGTGGGTTCGGCAGCGATGAAGACTGCACATAAATCCTCCGTGGGTTCGGCAGCGATGAAGACCGTACTAAAATCCTTCGTGGGTTCGACAGCGATGAAGACTGCACTGAAATCCTCTGTGGGTTTGGCAGCGATGAAGACAATACTGAAATCCTCCATGGGTTCGATGACGATGACTACTGTTCTTGTATCATACATGGGTCTGGGAGTGTTTGACTCTGTTCTTGCTATCCTACATGGGTCTGGCAGAGTAGCTGGTCTGTATCCTATGTGGGTCCGACAACATAGCTGGTTTAGTATCCTACGTGTGTCCCAACTTAGATAAATCAGTGGATATATCTGATCATCTCTTTTACCTTATGAAGAAGTATACCTGTGTGAGTTGAGTCTTAAATTTCAATCATTATCATCGATATGATTGACTTGCTTTCCTATGTGGATTGTGATGTGCTTTCCTGTGTGGATTGGGTTGCACTATACTATGTGGACGTGATCGAACTTTGGCTCAGATGTTGGAGCTGAACTGGAATTGATGACTTAGGTATATGTATGGGCATATACCTAAGTAGTGTTGGTTTTTTACTGTGTTATTGTATATTTCCTTTGTGGATTATCCTTTTTGGACTCTGGGAGACCTTTGTGGGTCTTGGGGTCCCTACTGAGTAGAATATACTCACCCCCGCACGGGCTATGCCCGCACTACGTTGTGTTGGATGCCGACGATGGACATCGCTAATTTTGGTTGAGGCTTATGGAGCTAGTCAGTACATGGAGGTGGGACACTAGGCGGGACATACACGAAGCGGACAGCTGGACCCGAGGAGATGAGGAGGCTATCTGTACCCACCCTTCAGGAGGGACTTCTAGTGGACGGCTCGACGTTGCTGCTTTACTTTCAGTTGTTGTACTTTCTTTCCAGTTGTACTTTAATTTCAGTTTGGGTATGTATTTTGGCCCACTTACTTTCTGCACTTACTATTGTACCCAGTTTTAATTAGTGTTACTTCTGCTGGCTTACTTTGTGGTGTTTGTTTATTTTATAAGGCAATGCCTTACACTTTTTATGAGTTTTATTCCTTGGTGCTAGTCGCCATCCCCTGGCCTATGGGTGGCGGGATTGGGGTAGTCACAACATGGGTCCTGAGGACGGGTCCTGACAAATTGGTATCAAAGGAGTTCGGTTCTGCCACAGAACTTAGGTCTCTGATCTTTCTTCTATGTGAAGCAATATTGTTAAGGTTATTTAGTGTGGTTATCAGTCCAGGGAGTCCAGTGTTGGTGCGGCAGCTGACGTATCCGTACACCAGGACCATGACTTCTGATTTCTAACTCAATGCACGAAAACATTGATTGCATGTGTGTTTCAAAAGATTTATTTGTGATTACTTTGTGTCAGCTCACCAGGTATACTGTTTTGACCATGGCGCACCTGTATCTTTTTCGGATGGCCCCACGATGACAGCCAGCTAGGGTTCAGATCTTTGTACGAGACGGCAACCCATCGAGTGATGAGGCCTCAGTGCAGTGCCCTTTCTCAGCGGAGGCACCGACAGTACCTCTACCCGCCGAGCCACCGATGCTACTAGCCCCAGCCGCTGAGAGTGCACGTCGCCCTAGTGAACTACACGAGTTCTAGTGTCAGACACCGCCCGGGTTCCATGGGGAGACGACCCTCAGGTAGCCGAGGATTTTCTGGAGGCGATTGTGTGAGTTTTCAGGTTAGTAGGGACACTAGAGGACCTCATGGTGATCCTTTTAGTGAGCCTCCTGCACGCGGCAGTAGGCAGATGGTGGAGCTTGATGCTCTAGGTGCACGACGGGGCATCCCTCCTCTGGACGGACTTCGAGAGCCTCTTTCGGTCAGAGTTCGTCCCAGACACCCTCTGTGCGGTGCACATTCAGGATCTTCTACAACTACGGTAGGGCAACATGATGGTCGTCCATTACTCGGGGAGATTTACCGATCTCTCACGCTATTCGGCAGACATGGTACTGGACCCATTATTTAGGGCCCAAACCTTCGATCAGGGGATCATGCGAGAGATTAGAGCCTCAATTGTTCTTCAAAGCATCACGACGTAGACAGGGGTGTTGGAACGAGCCCTCTTAGTGGAGAGTTTACTTGCTGAGCAGTCTCCAGCAGCAGGACCCACCACTAGCCGGCATGCGGCTGAGTCCTCTGTAGTGGGCAGTAGACAGATGATGCAGAGGTCCAAGAGGACCAGACCTACAGGTGATCGACCACATGACACAAGATCGTGTGTTCGAGGCACCTAGGGTGGAGAACGACTTACCTGGAGCGGGCAGTGTTACTCCTACGGCGGGGTTGGTCACATGGCTCGTGACTGTCCGACCCGCCATATAGATGACCAACATATAAAATAAGGACCTCCCAGGCAGAGGCAAAGGTTCGATCGGGGCGGATCGCAAGGAGCAGAAGACTGACACAGGGGAGTTGTCCGTGCAGATGGAGGTCGACGACGCTTTGAGGTGTTGCCGCCACCACCACCAAGAGGTCCACCCTGACCGCAGGGAACAGGTTGACATGGGAGAGCTCAGCTTCAAGCAGCTGAGTCATTTGACTATGGAGCTCCGGAAGCTGGTGGACATGAGCGAAACTAGTTCCAGGCATGGAGGCCTTTATTGTTGGTGCTTCTAGCCTTCTTTTTGTTATGGTTGTATGTGTCTTTGTACTTGAGCTGCAGTAATAAAAGACAAATTTCTTGTGGAATTTACTTTCTGGTCCTCTTTTTATGTTGTTACTAAGAGGATCCGATTTAAAAACTGTTGACTTGACCCTCACTTTGGAGATACCTACTGGATGAGACCTAGTGACCACACACTGATGCCGACAGTGTGAATCAACCCTTGGAGGCGAGAGTAATGGTTGGATCCCTTAGTAGTATTGTTGAGGCCTTACGACGTCATCCTTGGTATGGATTAGTATCATCCATATCGGGATTGACTGTATTAGGAAAAGAACGTGGTTCATCTAGGGGATGAGACCATATTTCTCTTATCGGTGAAGAAGAAATCTTAACAGCTCTTATAGGACCAGAGAAGGTCCAAGTCATCAAGGTGTGGATGAGGACATCTCAGAGCCGACAAAAGACTTATGCTGACAGGAGGTGGATACCACTAGAGTTCGAGGATGGAGACCACGTTTTCTTATGGGTCTCACCTCGACGTGGGTTACAGAGATTTGGCCGGGGCGAAAAGTTGTCTCCATGCTTCATCGGACCTTTTCAGGTACTCAGCAGGATAGGCGAGGTGGCTTATCGCCTGGCTCTACCACCTCAGTTGCACTGGGTGCATGACGTCTTCCACGTATCTCAGCTGAGGAGATACGTGAACGGCCTGACGCATACCATCGACCATGGGGAGCTAGACCCTGATGATGGGGAGTCTTTTGTGGAGGTCCCGGTGGAGATCGAGGATTGACAGGAGCAGGTCCTACGTGGGCAGTCGATTCCTCTAGTGCGCATCATATGGCAGCACGGGAACCTCCAGGAGAGCACCTGGGAGCGGGAGGATCCGATGCGTGCTCGGTACCCATATTTGTTCCCCTATTTTTTGATGTATCTTTACAGGGACATAAATCCCTAAGGTGGGAGTAATGTAAAGACCCATAAAATTCAAGGGAAATTTGTTTTTCTTTCTCTTAAATTTCTTTGGGATTTTATGAGTATGTAGTTTCTGATGGCACCTGATTCCGAGGCCCAGTGTGCCTGGAATCGTGTTCCAAATTTTAGCTCGGGTACGTTCAGTGAACAAACAAGAAGGTTTTCCTAACTTTTGAACTGCTGCTCAGAATCGAAATCCGAGGACACCGATGAAACCACAATGCCGATAATTGCTTCAGAACACCTTTTCCGGAGTTGCGTTTTCTCGGGTGAGGTTATTAATTAAATGGTTTAACTAAAGAATAAAATAAAATATTGTGCTACAAATTTTATTTCTATTCTAAGTAGTTAAACCTATGCTTAGTGGTTGGAGTGGGACCCACTAATATCCTAACTCCACTAGGTAGGATATTAGTGAAGTGGGCCCCACACGATCCACAACCCTTCAAATCCCTTTTTAACCTCCCTCTCGTGCTTTTAATATGTAACTCACCCGCACCCTGAATTAATGGAAAGTCAACCCTCAAAATTAATTTAAATATTAAACGCTCCTCAATTAATTCAATTAATTGAATGAGATCTGTTTTATTTTCAAATTAATGGCTTGGATGTGTTTTAATAAAATAAGACAAGATTTAGTTTATTAGGGGTTGATTTGTTGTGCGAAAGGAAGGGAGGACTCTTGCGCTCTTGAGAAATATCTTCTTCCTCCTTGAAGAACGTGAAGAACACACCATCACCGACGAAGACCGCCGACCTCCGACGAAGGATGACGAATAATGTTGATTCCTCGGAGATCGACGACGTGACGCCGTGTACCGCGACGTCGACGGTCCTCTTCTCCGCGACGCCGTGTACCGCGACGCCATATACAGTGATGTCGTGTACCGCGACGCCGATGATCCTCCTTCCGCAATGCTGTCTTCCACAAAGTCCCTTTCCCACAACAAACCTCGTTTGAAAACTTCATCAAGGTAGGGGTTTGATTTTTGGTTCATGAATTTTCTTGACCGTCCAAACGTCTTTTTCTTAGCCGCTTGATATCGGATTAACGGGAGGGGTCCGGACCGCATGAACACAGCCGACCCTCCTCCCCCTTTTGGTGATGTGTTTGTCACGGCACAAAAAAAGGTAGAGTGGTTCAACGACACCATGCAGAAACAAAGAAGAACGGGCGAAGAAGCGCGGCACCGTCGCGTCGCGCCGTTGAGGCCGAACAAAACCACGATCGGAGTCGGGGCCGCAGAGGCGATTCGAAGACTCCGAAGGTTGTTTATTTGACATGGAGATCAATGGGCGATGATGGAATTGGCCGAAGAGTCATTTTGAAGACTTCGTAGTGAAGGGAATGTCCCTGGAGGATTGCTGGTGAAGACGGAAAGCAAAACGGACCATCGGAGCGCGTCCGATGGTCCGCAGAAGACCCTGTCGGCGTGCCACATCGGCACAGCGGCGCCGGCGGACAGGCGGGGTGCAAATAGGCGGCGGCGTCCCGGCGTGCCTCCAGGAGGAACTGCCACGGCTGAAGCCGCGGTGGTAGGCGACCGGGATCTCGTGGCCGCGTAGGATCCGGTGGAGGACGCGGCACCCGCCGCGTCCGCGGAGCGCAAAGGAAGGGGGGACCACGTTCCCTCATGCGCGGCTGCTGGCCGAGCTAGCGTGCCACCTGGCTGGGCCGGCCTGGGCCACGCCCAGCTGGGTCAGACCCGGACCCGGGTCGGGTCGACCCAGGGGGGTTGGGTCAGGTCGGACCGGGCCCAGACCCCCCATTTTTGGACCACTTTCTGTCTTTTTCCCATAACATGGGCTACGGACCTATGATCGATGTACTGTCAGTTGCATGGCTATCCTTGGATCAAGGAGGTTGTTTTAGAATACTACACTGAAGGTTTTGAAGACCTTTTGGTATGGCCGTGTTGGTTCGAACATGAAACCAATCGGGCCCTCCGAGCGGAAACGCTTATAACTTGAGCTCCAGACGTCTGATTGACGTGTCGTCGACCTTTTTGGATTCCAATTAATGAGACCGACCTTTTGGATTACTCTGCTCGAGGTTTGGTTGCTGTTGGAGTATGGTCAGGTTGGTTTTAACTTAAAAACCAACCGGGCCCCTGGAATGAAAATGCCAATAACTCTCAGACTGGGCGTCCGATTGACGCGCCGTCTATCATGTTGTGTTCCTATTGACATGAAGGAAATTTGTGATACATCAACTCTGGTCTACATGACCGTTGATGTATTGACCTCTTTTCTCGTGGAGCGGACCCTCCCAGAACGACTGTGATGTGTGCAGAAACCCTAGAGCTGGCTGAGACTTGACGACTGATGTCCGATCGACTCGGTGTGTTTCGAAAGCCCAGTGGGGAGCACTTGGTTGTAGCAGCAGACCAATGGCGGAGGAGCGCTTGGTTGTAGTAGCAGACCTAAGGTACTCAACAGAAGGAGTACCTATGTAAGCTATGATGGGGAGCGCTTGGATTTAGCGGCAGACCCATGGTGGGAGGCGCCTGGTTGTAGCAGCAGACCCACAGTACTCGACAGGTGGAGTACTACAGCAGTCCAAGGTTAGTGGGAAGAACTTGGTTGTAGCGGCAGGCCCACTGTACTCGATTGAGGAAGAGTTCCCCCGCAGCTATGGGTTCGATGGTGAAAACTATCGCTCTAGAATCTTCCATGGGTTCGACGACGATGACAACCATACTGGAATCCTCAGTGGGTTCGACGGTGAAGACTATCGTACTGGAATCCTCCGTGGGTTCGGCAGTGACGACGACTGCACTAAAATTCTATGTGGGTTTGATAGCGATGAAGATTGCACTAAAATCATCCGTGGGTTCAACAACGATGAAGACTGCATTGAATTATTCCGTGGGTTTGGCAGCGATGAATAACGTACTGAAATCGTCATTGGGTTCGACGACGATGAAGACTGCACTGAAATCCTCCGAGGGTTCGGCAGCAATGAAGACCGTAATGAAATCCTTCATGGGTTTGACAGGGATGACTACTATTATTATATCCTACGTGGGTCTGGTAGTGTTTGACTCTGTTCTTGCTATCCTATGTGGGTCTGGAAGTGTAGCTGGTCTGTATCCTATGTGGGTCCGACAGCTTAGCTGGTTTAGTATCCTACGTGGGTCCCAGCTTAGATGAATCAATGGCTATATCTGATCATCTCTTTTACCTTACGAAGAATTATACATGTGTTAGCTGATTCTTGAATTTCAATCATTATCTTCGATATGATAGACTTGCTTTCCTATGTGGATTGTGATGTGCTTTCTTGTGTGGATGGGGTTGCACTATCCTATATGGACGTGATCGAACTTGGGCTCATATGTTGGAGCTGAACTAGAATTGATGACTTAGGTACATGTATGGGAATATACCTAAGTAGTTCTGGTTGTTACTTCGTGATTGTATCTTTTCTTTATGGATTATCCTTTGTGGATTCTGGGATACCTTCAGGGGTCTCGAGGTTCCTACTGAGTAGCGTATACTCACCCCTGCACGGGATATTCCTGCACTATGTTGGGTTGGATGTAGACGACGGACAACACTGATCATGGTTGAGGCTTGTAGAGCTAGTTGGTACCTAGAGGTGGACCATTGGGCGGGACGTACATGGAACGGACGGTTGGACCCGATGAGCTGAGGAGGCTATCTGTACCCACCCTTCAGGAGGGACTTCTAGTAGATGGCTCAACGTTGTTGATTTACGTTCAATTACTGTACTTTCTTTCCAGTTGTACTTTACTTTCAGTTTGGGTTTGTATTCTGGCCCACTTACTTTCTGCACGTGCTATTGTACCCAATTTTACTTAGTGTTACTTCTGTTGGATTACTTTGTGGTGTTTGTTTACTTTATAAGGCAATGCGTTCCCCTTTTTATCAGTTTTACACCTTGGTGCTAGTCGCTAGCCCCTGGCCTATGGGAGGCGGGCTTGGGGTAGTCACGGCACGGGTCACAAGGATGGGTCGTGACAATATTAACTGAAAACTATCTTAAAAGGGTTTTTTACACGTTTATTTTCTAGGATTTGTATCTTTATTATACATTTAATTGATTATTGAATTGTTTCATTCATGAAAAAATCTTATTTATAATAGTTTTTTATAAAAAACTTCTTTAATCCATATTTTATATATCTGTAATCTTTTTAAAATGTGGAAGGATATTTTAGTTTAAAATTTTTCAATAAAATATCATACATTGTTTATTTTAATTGAGTGCACATTTGGTTTAATTTTTTTGGAATTTATTATGTAACACTTTTTGAGATCCTACTAGGATTTATATCTCACAACCTACCTTTTACTTTGGTAGTTTGTATGCTATATTATTCTAGGTTCAGTAAAAGTGAATGCGCCACTTTGAGGTTGTCTGTGTACTCAATCCTTGGGACTGTGGAATGATGATGGTGACCAGTGGAACTATTTTCCACATATTTCAGAAGAGTTTCTAAGTATTTCAAATGTTTTACATTATTATTTTCTTTGAAATTATTATTTATCAATATAGAAACAATTTTACATTGACGTTTTTGGTACTTCTCATTTTAGAGTGTTGAGCATATTGACTTGAATCTTTTATATTCCAATATATTGTGGAGAATTCGTTCCCTCTTTGATCTTGCATGATGTCTGAAAGAGCTCATATTTTAATATTTATACATATATTTTTAAATTATTTAATCCCTTCTCATTTATCAATTTGATATTGTTTGCATCATTTTATGACTATAGGTGAGTTTTGAGCTTAAATGTGAAAAGTGGTTAATTCTGGACATTAAAAAGTTTTATGTTGTCTCGGTATTTCGAGCATAACTCCTAAAATTTTAATCCAATTCACATGATTTCTTTATATTTTAAGATGACAGGAGTTGTGGGATACAAATAATTATTTTGGACCGGGATTCAATTCGATATCTAAGAGGCCAAACAAAATCGGTCAATGTGAACGCATAATCTGTCCTACAGAATACACCACGACTCGTTAAATGACACATATCTCAAGATACCGACCATAAAATTGGATGATTCCAGATGGGTTATAAATTTAACTTGATGATTATTCTTCCCATAAAATTTCATTGAGATTTTTTTTTATTAATACCTCTTTTAAACCAGTAAAAGATTGGTTTGTGGAATAGTGATTGGCGTCCAGAATAAGTCAGGTATACTAATTAATCTATAACTCATTCCACACTGCTCATAATTCTTTCAAAATTCGTGCTTGGATGTCCCACTACATTCCTAACATCCTATAAGAAGGTACCTAGGACGGACTCCATGAAATTGTGGGTGAACCGAAGCTATCTTTCAGGTGTACAGATTCTGGAGTGGAACATTTATGTTCTTTCTTTTCTTTCTTTTGTTCATATTAGTTTTATAATTCCTAATTCTTCCCCCTTCTTCTCAATTACCCTTAACATGGTGGGGTAAATCTTATGAGTGATTGGTGAAGGTTAGGATTTCTATTTTGTAATGATTTAGTTCATGTGATTTAAGTTATAAAATGATTTATCTATTCTGCAAAGTTGGTTTCAAATTGTAATTACAATTTATATTATCTTATGTGATTTTATTTGATTTTATATTCTATTTTAATTTTGGCTTGGATTAATAAAAATTATCTCCCTCACTAGTTTATGGTCTATATACTATGTAATATATCTGATCATATTTTTCAAGTACTTGGCGATTCTCAGTACGTGTGAGTGTTTTAATGCATATTCAAGATTGTTTGGGATAAACAAGACCTGATCGGGAATTTCCTAAATTAATTGAGAGTATTAGCTACAACTCTTTCAAAAAAGGAAAGATATTAGACAAAAATAATATATTGTTATGTTTTACTCTCACCAACACCATTGATCAAAGATGTGAGATGAATCAATTGTGAAATCTCACATTAATCAGCTTAGCAGAAGAGAAATGGATAATATCAAACTATGATAACATTGCAATTGGAAATCCATCCCCGGCCTGATCACCCAATTTTATAATACTATTTTAAATCACATGATATTTAATGTTATTTTCCATATCTTCCTTAATTTCTTCATTTGTTATGTTTCTCCCTTTGATTTCAAAACCAAACAGTTTCAAAAACTCTTAACTTTTTCTCTAATTAAAAAGTGAAAAACTATTTTCCCTGCACTCCTCATTAGGAGACAACCTATATTAACCTCTATAATATATTTTAACATAGTAAATAATTGTTCTTTCCACACCCCAAAACAGGCTCATGTCAAAACATGGCTCTATTTCCAAGGAGTTAGTGCCACAATCTCATTATAAATATTTAACACTTCAAATATACATAAACAAATTATTTTAAAATGATGTTTTCAAATGAATGTTTCTTTAATGCATATAACTACTACCCATATTTAGAACAAGTAGATGAGGCTGGTTATGATATATTTTAGATTCAAGAACTTCGACATGACATAGAAAAACTAGAGAACAAAGTAGAACATGCATTTGAATATATCCATGCATTGGTGGAAAAAACAAGAACCTATGAATAAACATGAGGAGGACAAGAAGGAAGAATTACCTACTGAGCTACATGTGGGAGATAAAAAAGATCTAGATCAATTCTGAAATAAGTGTGAAGAACTACTTGATCCACATATTCCTTACAAAGTATAAGATCCAGAACCATTGAAGGAAGACACCACCCAAGTGGTAGAATTTGAATAAAAGATGGAGGAGCCTGACTACCTACCTCTATCTTGTGAAATTCAACTACAAGAGAAACCTCATACTGAAGAAGAAATTTAATTCAGTACACATAAGGGAGAAAATATTTTTCTTAAATATTTTAATTCTAGTTATATAGAATCTGAATTGAGTATCAGCTTCCCTTGCATGAAATTTTCAGATTTGGACAACAAATGTATTGCCTTTGTGGGTGAGGAAGAAAAAGAAGATGCACCAAAAGAAGAACATATGGATCTTCCCTAATGTGTTGATCATTTATTGGAAGGAGTTCAAGATGAGATCCAAGTGAACTTTCTTAATGAAAATGAGACACAAGATGCACACTTTGAAATGGAAGAATTTGATTTTGATTCATCATGCTTTAAATTTATTCATATTGAATTACTCTTTGATTTTCCATTTGACTATTCTTTTGATGCATCATTCCTTGAGGAACCGCTGGTGAATGATGAAGAAGTTGTGAATGTGGAATCCAATAAAGAGGAGGACTCATTATTTACCCTAACACCACCATACACTATGCATATCATTTTCATTAGAGTGGACATAGTGTACCGTATCCATATAGTCCTCTACAAAAAGGAAGAAGTTCTAACTGGAAGGAAAATGTGTTAGTGGTTCATCTCAAAGAAACTCAACCCAACATCCGATTGGGGATAACCAACTGAAACTACCCATCTAGAGGCAATCAAAACCTAGGGACCACTATGGGTATTAAACCAAAATCTATCCTTCTATTCTCATTCTATTTCTATTTTCTTTACATTCAATAAATTTTATATTTTTTTATTATCTACCATTTTTATTGGTGTTTATGTGTGTAACACATAGGATATTAACTCCACATTGCACTAAAAATAAGTTTGGTTGTACCTTTACATTACACTTTATTTATTTCTATGATTCAATCTAAAAATATTCTTACATGTTAAATCAATTTGAATGAATTGTAGAAACTGCATCATTTAAGTTTTTGGGAGGGAACCTTTGTAGTTTAGGAATTTCAATTGTTTTTTTTCTATTTTTCATAATGAAATGTGTGTTTTTCAATTTTTTTTTTTTAATCTTCTGAAATAAAATTAATATCTTTTCCATTTCTGATACCCATTTCAATCTGTGAAAAAATTTATATCATGAAACTGAGCTTAAATGAAAGATGAAAATGACTTTGTTTCAAGTTCATATATTTGGATGTTTCATGAAAAGTATTCTGATTTTTTAATCCTATGCCACAATTCACTATCATTATATTTGAAATCACTTTCTTGTGAGGCTTCTAAACCTAATTTTCATAATATTTTCTTTACCTCATTTTTTGAGAGAACCATACCGTGCTTGATTTAACCAGAATTTGATTTATTCCTGTCAAAACTTAAGGGTTTTAGGTACATGTGTTTTAAATGATTGAGGTGTTTCTTTGGTATTAAAGAATTTATTTCATATGAATACTTTTTATAATGGTACACCTGGTACATTTAATCCTTTTATCCCATAGAAACCATGAACAACCTGCTAGGTTAGCCTCATCATAAGCCAATTTTCCCTATCCAACTTGCTCTTGAAGTGAAATTGCATAATCTAGTTGAACATAAGTGTAGGGGAAGCTGTCTTGTACTGTGCTTCCTCATTTGGTGATACTTTGGGTGGAAAATAAAATGTTTAAGAAAAGAATACACTACTGAAAAAATCATATTTTTTGAAGATGTGCCTTCTCTAGAGCATTCACGTATCAGAAGTTGTGCCTTTCTGGAGCTTCCAATGGAGAAATAAAGTTGTACCTTTTGTAGATCTTTTATGAAAAATCATGTTTGAGATGATTGAAAATATTTTTTCTGAAATGATGAATGGTTTGAAATTTCACTTATTTTTGATTCTATTGGAGCTGGTTTACCGCTAAGGTGAGTGAAAAGGATGCCATATTTAAGTGAAAATTAGAATAATTCAATTTTCCTTCAAAAAGAGCAAAGCCCTCCTTATTCAGCCACATTATTTTTCACATCTAAATTCTACCTACCTAAAGCTACTAAAAAACCTTTACTAGTCCTGTTGATAAACATATTTTCTTAACTCACATAGGGTGGATATGTAGTTACTTATCAGGCCTATGGTGACCCTTGCATGAGTATTGGACGAGAAAGACATTGTTGAAAATTGATATTTGTGTGATGAGAAAAAATTCATGTTAGGTAAGTGTTCTGTGTATGTGGGAGAAAGAATAAATAGGAAATATATTTAATGAACTGAATTGATAACATGGAATAATAGTTTTTTATGAGGCATTATATCTTTGTTTTCTTGGTGTTAAATTGTTAAATCTCATGGATATGTGTTTTAAATTTTCTTTAATTTAATATCGATGTTTACTTGTCCAGGAGTCCAAGTTATAAGTGTGGGGGAATTGACATATCTCATATTTTCATATTTTTACATATATTTTAAAATTATTTAATCCCTTACCGTTAATCAATTTGATCTCATTTGCATCATTCTATTACTTTTGGTGAGTTTTGAGCGTAAATGTTAGAAGTGGTTAATTCTGGACATTAAGCAGTTTTATGATGTCTCTGTATTTCGAGCATAACTCGTACAATTTTAATACAATTTACCTAATTCCTTTTTGTTTACTATGAGAGGAGTTTTGGGATACAAATATTTCTTCTAGTCCCCGAGCCAATTAGACATCTAAGAGGCCGAACAAAATCGGTCAATGTGAACACATAATCTGGCCAGCAGAATACCCCATGACTCATTCAATGACTCATATCTCAGGATACCGACAATGAAATTTAATGATTCTATATTTGGTCGAAATAAAACTCAACGAGGAAGCTTCCAATAAAATTTCATTGAGAAAAAAGTATATTAAGGCCGCATTTAAACCAGTCAGAGTTGGGTTGGTGGAATAGTGATTGGTGGCCAGAATAAGTTAGGTCTACTAATTCGAATATAACTCATTCCAAACTACTCAAAATTATTTAAAAATTTGTGGTTATATGTCTAACTACATTCATAACATCCTATAAGAAGGGACCTAGGCATGATTCTATTAAATTTTGGGTTAACCGAAGCTATCTTTCAGATGTACAGATTGTGGAGGAGAAAATTTATGTTCTTTATTTCTTTATTTTGTTCTTATTAGTATTATAATGCATAATTCTTCCCCCATATTCTAAATTACCCTCACCATGGTTGGGAAAATCTTATGAGTGATTGGTGAAGGAAAGGATTTCTATTTTTTAATGTTTGAGTTCATGCGCTTTAAGTTATATAATGTTTTCTCAATTCTGCAATGTTGGTTTCAATTTGTAATTATAACTTATATTATCTGGTGCGATTGTTTTTGATTTTATGTTATGATGTTATTTTTTCATTGATTAATGAAAATTATATCCCTCACTAGGTTCTAGTCTATATAAAATTTAATATATCAGAGCATAGTGTTGATGTACATTGCGATTGTCAGTACGTGTGAGAGTTGTAATGCATATTCATGATTGTTTGGGATAAACATGACTCGATCAAGAATTACATAAATTAATCGAGAGTATTAGCTACGAATTTTTAACAAAAGGAAGAAAGGTAGACCAAAATAATATATTGTTATGTTTTACTCTCACCAACACCATTGATCAAAGATTTGAGATGAAGCGATTGTGAAATCTCACATTAATCATCTTAGTAAGAGAGAAATGGATAAAATCAAACAATGATAACATTGAAATTGGAAATCCAACCCTGACCTAATCACACAATTTTATATTACTATTTTAAATCACATGATATTTCAATTTATTTTGCATATGTTCCTTTATTTCTTCATTTTTTATGTTTCTCTCTTTGATTTCAAAACCAAACAATTTCAAAAACACTTAACATTCTCTTTAATTAAAAAGTGACAAACTATTTTGTGTGCCCTTATCATTGAGAGAAAACCTAGGTTAACCTCTATAATATATTTTAATTTAGTAAATAATTGTTTTTTAAAAACCCAAGTACTGGACCATATCAATGTTAGGTGCGAGTCATCAACCCATGGGGATTAGTAATTTCCTTCTAGGAATAATAGAGCTATCATGAGTAGCTGGGTTCCAAAATATCTAGACTGGGACATGAAAAAGTTGTATCATATGTGTATTTTAATCATCATTCTTTGATGTCAGTATGTGGTTTCATATGTCTTTATGGGACATAGAATGTATTAAGAGTGATATTATGTCCATATATCATCACAACAAGGACTAAGTCACCATTGGTTTTTTTTTGAAAAAGTGTCTTTATAGAATCTTTTGAACTAACTATTTTATTTTTCACTAATATTGATCTAAGTTTACTGAAATTACATTCTCATATTTCCATTTGACTAAATTAAAATTCATTTAACTATTGTCTATGTTGATGATATGTGTAACCATTCTTGTATATCCAGTGTTGTCTATTATATTATGTAGCATCATTCTTCTAAGAGGACGTTTCAAAATTCCCCTAGAGAAAGCTTGTGGTTTTATACATTAATAAAATCCTCTAATACACGAGATCACTATCGAGATGGATCTGTTGGCTATAAATGATTTAGGAAATGTACCTACAGTCATTCAGATTCAGGCATTGGTAGTGGTACCCTGAAGGAAAAAATAGCATTTTAATTCACAAGTGATCCTCCGCTATAATCAACCGTCATTCCAAGGATTTAATTATCTTCAAGAGGATTAGGAATAGTTGATAAATATAGATCTTATTTTTGAGTTTCTTTAAATGTCTGATTCGATTGTGGTGAAATGTGCTCTTTTAAGCTTAAAGGGAACATCAAGTGATAGTTTGATTTGATAAAGATGGAAAACAATCCTTAGGGTTAGGAATTAAAAGACATTAAAATATTATTAAATGATATGTTCTATCCAATATCAATTGTTTGGTGGAGCTCCATGGATTTTCTCACACTACAGTAGGAGGGAATGAATGTGACTCAGTATAAAAATATATTTTACAATCTTGTTCAATTTTTTCCTAATAAAGAAAAAAATATGGAGATAAAAGAAAAAATACTTGATATAGGTTATTCACCTAAAATATGATTTTACGTTTTTCTTCTGATGTTTTGTTCATATTAAAATGTGTTGGATTGGGAATTGATGGATGATCTCCTCCTAGTTGGTATGATAGTTTTTATGGTTTTTTTATACTAGTGGCTACTCTTTGATTTTCTTTTTATAAAAGAAGAAGTGTGATGAGTCTCTTGGTTTTTATATAAATTAGTTTCCATCTATACCTCATTCAATACATTGATGTGGCCCATTTAACTACCTTTTGTGTGGAAGGGTTGGTAATTCAATATGTGTATGATTCCAAATCCCAATTAATTTAATCTCTTGTGTTTTCTCATGACACCTTAATATGTTCTTCCAATTATTTTCTACTTTTCTCTATTGCACTATCTCATCACATTAAAAAATTATTGGGTTAAAATTAGATTATTCATGGTTTAGGGGGCTTGGACCATAGGATTACTAAATTAAGCTTCTTCACTTAGTGGAAGAGTCTCTAGAGGATGCTGATATAGGTCTAGTGACTCTGAGATGAACCATTATTATAGATTCATCTTTAGTGACTTCTTTTTCTGATACTGGTTTGTATCACTTGTTCATTTCAACTCATATTGTGAAAATCTTAAATCTTCATATAGATCTATTGTCGTATGTGTATTATATTACCTATCCCCTTAGAATGAAGTGATATAAGGGTCTCTAATGTCATTATTATTTCTTTATCATTATAATATATTGAGTATACACTTATTTTTCTTGTTTTCAACATGAAATGTTTTGAAGTCATCCTTATAATTTATTAGTTAATTATTAATAAATAATAAAATTGAATATTATCATTGATGGGTCTCTATTAAATCACTTGAAGGGGTGTGACAAGTTTTCTGGGAGAATAGAAGATGAGTTCAAGTAGGGTCATGATGTATTTTCTAGAATTTGGGATGGGTAATATCAATGTCTTATTTTGAATTGGTGTGAGAATATTTGATGGATGATCTCCTTCAAGTTTTCATTGAGTTTCTTGATGTGTTTACCATTAATTTCTCTATAATGACACCAGTTAGAGAGGTATATTTCTCTATCGTATTTTTATCTGGTACTCATCTGATATATATTCATTTTTATATTATGGATCCAAAATTAAATGAAGGAAGTAATGACTCAGATGGATGATATATTATATAAGTTCTTTAGTCACCCAAGTGTGCCACCTTTGGAAGCCTTTTCTTCATTCTAAATTATGTTGCTAAAACAATTTACCACTATGTTGACTACCAAAAACCTAATCAATTTATGGTTGGGGAAAAACACCTATTACCATATATTAATGATATTTTTTACCAATAGAAAGGGGGAAAGTGGTTCTCAATGATTCATTATAGATATGGTTATCACTATTTGATAATAATGTAAATTGATATTCAAAAGACCACCTTCAGGAGTTGGTATGGCCATTATGTGTATTTTGTCATTCCATTTGGTATTACAAATGCTCCTATAGTTTTTATGGCTTTAGTTGATAAGGTTTTCCATGATTACCTTGACATGTTAAAAGTATTGTTTGTGGGTGAAATATTGATTTACTCTATGATTAAAGAGGATCATGTGAATAATTTGCGGGTAGTAATAGATATCATGAGAGGGAAAATACTTCATGCTAAGCTATAAAAAGTATAATTTTTGGATTTAGGATGTGATGTTATTTGAAAATTTGATCTCAGAACACATAATCTTAGTCGATCATGATAAGGGGAAGGTTCTTTATGACATGGGAGAAACCATGTATTGTTTTGAGCTTCATATCTTCTAGGTCCCAATTATGGCTTACCATATGGTTTTACAAGATTTCTCAATGTTGGATTCCCCAATGACCCCCCTCACATAAAAGAGACTAAATTTTTATTAAAGTAAAAGTGTTATATTTAATATTTTGAGCTAAAATTCCTTTTGAATTTTTTTCTTGTGTTGACTCTAAAAGTGACTATGTAGGTATATGTGGTTTTCTATGTCACATTAGGTTTGGGTTCTAGATTGTTTCATAAAAAATAGGTTATTTGGTATCCAAAGGCTCCATAAAAGTTAGTAATGATGAGAATAATTATCCAACCCATGAACTATAACTCATAGATTTGATGTATTATATTAAGAACTGAAGGAATTACCTTTTCAGATCATGAAATATAGTTTATTCTGACACAAAATCTTGAGTTATATATTTTCATAAAAATATTTCAACCCTTTTCAGATGTGTTTGATGGAGTAACCACAATATTATTATTTTGACACTTATAACACCACATGAAATTGAAATTTCATTACAAATTCTTTGAGTAGGAAGCTTATGACATAGGTTATGAAAGAATCATTAGAAGAGTGAAATTGATGGCCCTTTTTCATTGTTTCATTTACGAATCCAAGAACTAGGGAGTGGGTTTTTCATCAAAAGTTTTTAGTTGAACATAAGTATACTTGAGATGATTCTTTTAGATTATTATCATAATGATAAAATCCATAGCATTATGGTCTTTCTTTATGGTGGCAAGACTATAGTTGGGTAGAAATTATCATATGAGAGAATAATATGATTTAAAAATCCATTTGTTGTTCATTTTACACTTATAAATCCTATAATGGGGTACTAACATAATTTTTAGTGGGAGGTGCACACCAGAACCATAATTATTCATTATGATTTGAGGCAATTAGTTTGATGGATTTGTATGAGATAATACATCATAAATTTTTTTTCTCATTGTTATACCTATCAATAGGAAAATTTCAAGCACTAAAGAAAATTTTATATTTCCTCAACCACATCATGTGAAAATATGAAAGTGAGATGTGATCTGAAGGTACTATTTGGTTGGTTTCAATATACAATTTGGAAAAAGAATGTTATATGGGTTTTGATTCGTTAGCTGAAAAAGACAACTCAGTTCTTACTCATTCTTGATATAACCAAATATGGGGACTTGGTACATAATTTTGTGTATGATATTGTAATATTTCATTAATTACCTTTTGTTATTGTCTTTTATTGGGATCCCTATTTTAATTATTTATTTTTGGGAGGCCTCCAGGAGGTACTAGGATATCAGGTATGTTTATGAATTACATATAATCCACGTAAGGATGGCCATATAAAACAAGATATAATGATTCTTGAGGTCATGTTACATGATTACATTATCTATTATAATATATATTTGGAATTCCATTTGGGAACATTTGGATTTTCATATAATTAAAGCTACCTGTATGGAATTTAAATAACTAATTTTGAGTCCATGTATGGTCAAACATGGAAATGTCTAATGGGTTGTAAAGAGATTGCTGAATGTTCTTTGGTTGGACTGATTTCTTTTTGAAGAGATTACGAAATGATTTAGCAGTTTCATCTAATAATGTTGACGACACAAATATTTTTACAAATAGAATTAAGAAAATCATAGTAATCAATTGAATTTTTCTATTGGTGACTATGTGTTTTCGATATCCTCTGATCATTAGGTTCATCGACATATTGTGAAATTGGGGATGATTTCACCCTAATTTGTGAGGCCTTTTGAGATATTTTAATAAGGTGGGGAAAGTGACATAAATTTTATCACTTCCTTCTTAGATGAAATTGATACATAATGTGTTCCTCATATCATATCCTTAGTTATATCTTTCAGACCCATCATTGGTCATGAGAATTGACGATCATTATGTTGACCTAGATTTATTATTGACTGAGCATCTTATAAAATTTTTTGTTTCCCAAACAATGGTAATTCATGGGAGGATGATACCATTAATCCATGTTCTACGGAATCCATTATATGTTTCACATGAGATGTGGGAATGTGAAAAATTAATGAGAGAGAATATTCCTCATCTATTTGACAAGAATTATTCTTGAAATTTTTTTGGTATAGAGTGTATTTATGGTGGGGGTTGTAACACGTTGTTACATTATTTCAAGTATTTTTACACCATTCCATGATCTAATTTACATCATAACTTGTTTTTGAGGACATTATGGGATAAATTTTAAAATTTTGGAAGACTAATTTGTTGTTCATGGGTTTTTACATGATTAAAAAAATTCATATGGTTTCATCCAATAAACCATGTGCCCTAATGTGATCCCCTAGAAGGGGGTGAACATATTTTATAAACCTTGTGTCCAGCCCCTCCGAACCATTGAAGCTCTGATAGTGAGCATTTTCATGGTTGGAATTTTATTTAAAAATATTTTTCCATGCTTGGATAAACCATTATCCTTCCCAATTTGGGTAAATAGTTAGGTCGCATGGTTTATCTAACCTTGGGAACCTACCTAGTAAATAGTGATTATGATTTTTATTTCCACAATTGTTTTGATAAAAATTACCTAACACCGCATTTCATATTCATAATTATCCTTTTTACGCTAACAACATTTACATTTTTATAATGTAACCCAAGATATTATTTTTCCCCTTAAAACCCCTTTTCACTGGGGATTGAAGTTTCATTGATCTTGTTATATCTCTTCAGGATAGGGAAATCTTTACACATGTTTTTTCTTAGGAACTCTATTTCTATCCTATATAATGAGTGATAGATAATCATTTTTTGGTGGATCTTGAATCTATTTTTTTGATCTTGTTTATATATTATGTTCTTACATCTTTTGTACTTTCATTATCATTTTAATTCCCCATTGTGGGTGTTGTGCATTATGATACCATAATTTATAAGGTATGGGGTTTAATAATTCATTATCATTTGATTGAAACCATAAATTTCATGATTAAATGAAAATGATCCATTAATTTATTTAAAGAATATTATTTTAAATTATTTTATGTTACCTTAAAAAATTCATGGGATTTTATTTCAAAAATTCTATTTTAAATGGAATTATTATGTAGGGTGTAATTTCGTAAAAAAATGATAGGTCAATTTGAAAATTGATATGATCAATTTATTTTCTATTAGACTTAAATAAAATTCCCAAAGGTGAAAAATGATTTAAAATATCATTAATATATGTAAACCTCTTGTTTGTTTTGAAATTTGAACAAGGAATGTTGAGAAATAACCAGGAACTTATAATTTCAACAGATTTAAATTTTTTTATTTCCCCATGTTTGATTGATTGGTTGTGTGAGGAACATTTTATCTAGGGTATTTAGTGGTAAATGGGATAATAATGTTTGGAAATTCTCTCCCTATATATGGATTGATGATAGAATCTTTTTCTAAAATAATGGTGGCATCACTACCCATGATAGGTTCACCAATTAAGGTGTAGAATGCACATGATGGGTTACTTAATTGTTGTGTATTTTTGTATGCACACCATACTAGGTATGCGATCATTACTATGATATGGGAGAAACCAATTATAAAGAAACTGACCCACCATGGGGATTTTGTACATGGTGATTTTCAATGATTTATTACTTAACTATACATCCTATTGATTATTGGATAGTTTTATTCTTTATAATTTTTATATATAAGTGTTATATATATAATTAATATTAATTTAGTTTTGATATATCTACCATCAATTTTAAATTTGGAAACATATTTTTGTTTAAAATATATCCATGAGATATCGTGCCTTATTTATATAAACTTTAAGGACAATTTTATTAATTTTTATTGAATGTATTGTGGGACACATGGTGAGACCCTACTAGTCCTAAAATATCACAACCTACATTTTCATTTGGGAATTTATAGACTCATTAGGCAAAGTCCAAACAAATGGAATGATCTATATAGATTTGGGGGAAGATCTAGACCTTGGGAATGCGGACTGATGATGGTGACTGAAAGAGCTATTTTCCACTTATTTCATAAGATTTTTTAGAAATTTTTATTGTTCACATTGATTCTTATTTTAGATATTTTTATTTATCTATACAGTTGTAACTTTGCCAACTAGTTTTCAGTAGTTTTCTATTTTTAGTGTTAATCATGTTGGTATGCATCTTTAATCATCCACTATTTTTATGGAATATTTTCTCCTTCTCTGATCTTGTAAGATATTTGGTGCTAGTCGCCAACTAGTGGGGGTTTGGATTTCCATTCGAGTATTGTCAATGTTGGCTCAAGTATCAGGGTATCTTTTTAAACATAGGTTTTCATGAAATACTTTTCACCATCATTACTATAATATTCATTCTATACTAATGATCGATCCCTTCTTGAGGTATGTTTCACAATTTTAATTATTATTCCCATGGATTTATTTTTTAATTACATTTTCCATATCTTCATATTTTATATGATTTATATTCTCTACATGATCCTTGTTTAAATGAGTGTTATTGAATCTAATTACTTATATATTTGAAACCAATGATTTACCATATGTTTCTATAATATGTAATCATTGGATTAAATCACATCATCCAATGATGATCTAACTACATTATTTTTCTTATGTCACTATAGTTATTCATTTTCTTCATTGTTGGTCCATGTAGTTTTTTATTTTATATTTTCAAGCTAAATTATAGCCAGATCAAACCTATAGATTCATGATGAATTCATGGGAAACATATGTATCTTTGTTTTGAGAATTAATAGAAATATTTTGTGGGATGTGGCTAATGTTATCAAGGATCGATTCCTTGAACAATAATGGGAGTCATGAAAATAACCACATCCGTAACTGGAATCCCATTTTCCATCCACCAGAGTTTGATACATAAATATCATAGGTGAAATACTTTGAATATGGACATCTTGAGAGAGTCAAACAATGCTGGATGCAATAATAATAGGGGATCTAAAATCTTTGGGAAGACCAGAGTACCATTCTATAATACATTTGAATACAGTTCCTATAAATAGGAAGAACACATGTAATTGATCTTGGTTTATAATGGTTGATATAGTTTTCAACCTTAGTCAAATATCACATTCCATGCGATTGAGCCCACACATCATGTGACAACACATGAGCATCCAGTCGGTGTGCCAGTTTCACATACGCAAGACCCTAGGAGAGTAATTACACCATATCCCTATTGAGACATTCTATATGGAGACACATGTCGAGAGGGGATATGTACCGAGGGAACATTTCCCAGGACCTCAGGTGAACATATGCATTGTGTGACCCTACGTACATGCTATATTGTGAGAAATGGATTCCCAATACTTAACTAGTGAATGAAAAGCCTAAAAATAAGGGTAGATTCTCAATTCATGTGTCATTATATAGAGATTTTACTTGTGAGATATGTTCTCATAACCCTTTTCTTGTTAAGGACATGCTCAAGAGTTTTGGGCAGTGTTACACACTATGCGGCCGTATGTACACACTGTGTACATTTTAATTAAACATGTGTCATGTGTATCACATTCTTTGAAACTCATATTTGGGCTCAGGTGTTGCATATACAGATAATATTTCAATGTAGTAAATGATATTTACCTTATTTTGGTAATTTGATGTATGACATGAGGTCTTATGAGTGAGGATTTTATTCTAGCTATTATGAGAAAATGGAAATGTTAGGGTTTGGATTTTGGGAGTGTTCACATGGTTAGTATTCCCATGTCTCTCCAGTTGGTGATCCCCCATATCTTATATGCAAGTAGATATTAAGCTCACCCACATTATAGATGTAAGGGTTCCTATATGTTTCTATTATAATTCTCCATCATTGATATATGGAATCTAGTAGATCTTACATTAGAGTTAGTGGTCCATGGGATGCACCACATTGTGGTGTGGTGCAGGTCATCCATACAAATTCTTATGAGGATTCACTTTTTTCGTGAAACTGTAGATGAGGCCTTCAGTTCAATACAAAGATACACATTCTTTATTAGTTTTCTATAATTATTGAGATCATTTTCCCATTTTTTTGTTTTTTGAAAATATATATATATATTTAGATTGTTTTACCCTCTCACCTTATGGGTTGATATAACTATTTTTATTTTATTTATTCCTTATTCCTTTTTCTGGTAATCCTAATAGGTATGTATTCAATCAACCATGTATGATCATTTCCTCAATGTGTCATGTATTCTATAGATTAAAGGTATACCAACTGTGATATTATTGGACCTGTATTTTTATGAACATAGTGATATTTGGTGGAAATGAAATTTTTTGGTGGTATTTTTCAGATATGGGAACTGGAAACACTTTTGTTTTCCATTTGTATTTATTTTGTTAGGTTGGAACCTATATTTTGGAAGTAATTTTTTTTCCATTTATATCATTTATATTACAATTTTTCTCTATGTTGTATTTCATTGAGAATGTTACAAACATTGTTTACACTCTATTTATTTCCTTATTTTGTTATATATCTTCATTGTTTCATGTATTCAGCCTTGTGCATGTGTGTAGATACATTAGGATAAAGCCTCACATTTCAATTATATGGCTAGTTTGTGTATGTCACTACCAGGTGCCATATTGGTGGTACGATTTAGGTGAAACCCATGGTTTACTAAAGGTGAAAGAGGGGCACCTATGTGTTGTGTCACGATATAGTGGAATAAAATGTGGTTTTTTCTATGGCATAGTGTTTAGGGTTATACATGACATGATTATTTTTTAGGAACTAATGGGAATAATGTCATACTATCTTGAGTTCATCTCTCTGGACAGGGAACCCAACGATGCTATGGTAACCAACATATCCATACACCATGAATCTAAATACAATTTTTGAAACACTCCATATTGATACACTAGTTGTTGGGAACCCATGGTACATGCTTTATATAGGATTGGGTCTATTTACATTCATTCCATCCTTAGTCAACTCGCCATATTTTCTCATCTAATTATGATATGTATTGTAAACATTCAGGTTTCCTCCACTGTAACATCCAATTATCATATTAATAAAAGGTAATAAAAATGCAAAATTGAGAAATTTAGACGTATTTTATGAACTTATTCATTATTTGTTTTTACCATTAGGAAATAAGATAGTGACTTCACCCGAGGGGATTAAATTCAATCAACTTCTACGTTTTCAGAATAATGATTGACTATATGTTTAGAGGTAGATATCTCCCACATGTTAGGATGAAAATGAACACATGATTATAATTTTATGTAATTTCTAGTGATAGATTCCACTTAGGTATTGTGGAGGTCCAGACACTCTAGTATAGGAATATTTTCTACATGTTGTGGTCTGAGTTTTCAATCTTATTTGGAACTTGGATGATTAGATGCATATGATTGAGAGTATATTTAGTCATAGTGTAGTAGGATGTTATTAGGGTCTTATTTCTATTACCCATAATTATATGTTTCTCTCATGGTTATAATTTCAATATTTTAACCATGATCATTATTTCCCTTTAACTATTCACTATATGTGGATCTAGGATCTTCTTGATCTGTGGTAGGGTGATATGCCTGTTACTAAATATCCTTCAAGGTTTTCGGGACTCGTATGCTATGATATCAATATAATGTATGATGGATACAAATAGTAATACAAGTTTTCATAGGTCCTTCATTAAGTGATTATTTCTAAGAAAATATCCTTATGAATTCCCACATATGCTAGGGTTATGAAGTAGGATTTGGTCATAGTAAACATTCTATAAGTGTGGGATAGAGTTGATGAATCATGTAGTGGACATCATGAGTTTGATTATTATACAATATATATTTAGTATCAAACATCATGGTATCATAATATGAGGTATTCTCATACACAAAATCATAAAAGTGGTTCTAAATAATAGATTCTTTGAAGACGAAACACTTATCCAAAATGGGAGTGATGTTATGAATCTGATTGATGAGGTGACATGAATCATGATTGAATGACTCATTATGCTACAAAGAATAGGTTAAGTAGCAGATGGAGCTCCACTAAAAAGGTATAATAGTGATCAAGGTTCCACAATGAGTGTTCTGTGTGGCCCCCATGGAGAATGTACTAATAGAGGATAAAGTGGAGCCTCATATGGATGAGATAGAGGTTGATGATAAAACTACAAATTAATCATGACACCATAATAATGTGACCATCACTATACAAAGGAGATTATAGGTTGGTGGAATTTATAGTATTACTATGTGGTGGGATATGACCAGGTTAGTAATGAGATAATTCAATGTACGTTATTATTCTTAGATACTCTTGAACCAATACATTTACACATAATAGAAAGTCACTACATTATCTCAATTTCACATGTTTGAGAGCTAGATCTTCTTAATGAGACACTATACAGTCTATTTATGTCAATGGATCATACATGGGTTATTTTATATATATCACACATCATATGTAAGTGAGAGTATTTTCTTAGGGGAATTGTTTTTTCTTTTGACCTCTTTTTCTTCATGATAAACTCTTTTTGACTTATTCTTGTTATGTAATAGTTTTCCACAATGCATTCCCAGATAGACTTTCATCATAGGAAATATAGATTTCTTTATTCAGGTGGGATGAGATTCTCCATTTTGGGTGATATGTTCTTATTTTCTAAGTGAGTGGGGCTCTTGGGCATGAAGCTGTAACCTATCAACCATCCATTGGAAATTTTATCCCATGGCGTAGTCAGTTTATTGTCACAAAAATTCAATCTATAGTGTAGTATTATATGAATTTATTCCAAAAGTATTTTTTTGGAATACCACTAAGGATAGAGTTTGAATACAACATAAACTTGACCGATTTTACCACAATTATATCCTCTCCAGTTTATCAGATGGACTCTAATAAGATATGTGATCTTAGGGTTTAGTTTTAAGACATCCAAGAGATATTTTCAATAAAACATAGTGTGTGACCCTAGTTAGAACAGTTGTAGTTTATGAAAAATATATGTTATAATGAGTATTTTTAATTATTACCATATCATTAATTAGGTAACAGTTCTTATTGAGTACCACCTATTAACTATTGATGACCTTTTCAACCATTTAAATGGTTTGAGTTTTTTTTCATAGATTAATATCAAGTATGACTAACATAAACTATGGGTTCATGGAGATGATATTATAAAGAAGGAATTTTGATTTTTTGATGACCATTATGAGTTCATTGGGATGCCTTTTAATGTGACTATTTCCTCCACTGTGTCCGTGGAAAATATGAAACAAATCACCATGCCAAACTAGTAGCATTTCAATTCTGTATTACTTAATTAAATTATCATACACTATTTTTATGAGGAGGAGCATGTAGATGATTTGAGTATGGTTCTATACATACATTGATAGAATCACTTATATAGTCTACTATTTAATTGTCAGTTTTGAATTTAGATGTTCACTTTCTAGGGAATTTCTAGGCTAATCATGGGGTAGTTGTCGATCTTGTGGTGAAAGATGTGTTTCTTTTTTGAGAGCCACCAATGTTCTTATTAGAAGTTCAGAGTCTCTTCAGTTAAAAAGCATAAAATCCTGGGTTCAAGGTAGAATGTTCTAGGATTGAATCCCCTTTGACTACCATGACATGAAATTGATAGTTTTTTTGGATTGATATTTGTTAAGAATCTTTTAAGAAGGTAAGTTAGCGGTAGACCAATGCTCATGTTTTGAGGATTCCAGAAGATGGCCTAAAGTAATAGGTTCTTTTTCATGCCTATGTAGATGGAATTGATTTTCTTTTGATTCATAAGAACGTAGGGATAACTTATTGGTCAATTGAATGTGGTTTTCTCATTCATCTAGAGATGAATTGAATGTGTTTTGATGTAGAGGTTAGTAGTGATCAATTATGGATAATTATAGTTGAAACCACATGAGAAAAATTATGTGGCCCATGACTTGGAGTTGGGAATGTTATTGTTATCCTAGAAGATGTGTAGGAATTGCATTTTAGGGGATATTTTATTTATTTACACATTCAATCAGAGTCTCATGTATACCTTCACCAAGAGTGATATCAATGAAAGATATGGCCATTGGATGGATTTTCTTATGGATTACAACTTTGAGATACGATATACTCAAGGAAATGGTGGGAAATATGGTTTTATATCCCCTTATACCAGAATCATGGTCTCGCATGGATGAGGATGAATCAAAGCATTTTATGTAATTACGAATGAATTTGGTAAAGGGGAGATATTTATATTACATTTAGTTTATGGTATTTCCTCAACCATTTCTTCAATGTGTGACGAAATCAAAAAAATTAGTTGTTAACTGTGAGGTATTTTTTACCATATATCCATAAGAAATTCACCATATTAATTTTATAAAGATGATCATATCATTTTTTTTCATTTAAAGATAGTCATTCCATCCATGTTGTTTAAGGAGGTTTTGAGGTAGTTTTGTACCCCCCCCCCCAATAGTGTTACATATGTGTGTGGAAGATAATTAAATTGAACTTCAATGGTAGTTTTTTTGGTATTTCATAAGGAAAATAATTACTGGGTTCAAAACCTAATGTTTCCAAAATTATTATTTAGAGGAAAAATATCAGGTTCTATAATTGATTACGCAACCTCTAGAGATCCTTTAATGTATGATGGATGGATTAATGATAAATTTTTTATGAATCTATCATGAGTGATAGGAAAGTATTCTATAAGGGCAATTTTTTACAGACATACCATGTTAGCACAGTTCCCTTCACTAGGGAGTAGAGTCAATTTCAAGGTTTGTGGTGGTTATACATGCATGCAATTAACCAGCTCAAGGTGGTTAAAATAATGATCATCTCAAAGAATGATTCTCAATTAACATAATGGATTTGTAGGGGTCTTCCAGAAGATTTTAAGACCTATTTATGGATGACCATGGTAATTCACCCATAGAAAGATGAATAGATTGAGGGAACCATCTACTTTTTAGAGGATATACCGAGAGCCTATATATTGTTCTTTATAAATATGGGATGATAAATTTACATTGTTGTAGTTTTTTTATAATAACAGATATCACAATTCAATTATCCCCACACCTTTTGAGGTCCCGAAATAGAGACCTTGTTGGTCACCCTTATTCCATAATGATATTGGAAAGAGATATATTTTTTTGGAAAAAATTGGTGATAGAGATAGAAGATAAGTTTTAGGTGATTTGTGAGTGTGCGAGGATAGACAAAAATGATTACAATATTACATGGAATTAGATCATTAGACCTTGGAGTTTGATTAGAGAGACTATTCTTCTTGATTGTCTCGAAATAAATAGGATTGTGATGGGTTTTTTGGGAATCGTGATATCCCTTCATTTTATTAGGTAATTATAGATCCAACTGATGTTCAGAGAAGTTTCATACCTCTTGTACATACCCCCACAATTGGAAAGAGTTCATCAATAATCCCATGTGTTGATGCTAAGGATATGTGTGTATGACTCATCACATGTTATTGAATATAGTGAGTTAGACATTGAGGAGGATCCACCGTCTTAGAGTAACTGGTTGAAATCAAGGACCAACAAGAGAGGATCATGTTTGGTTGATAATTTCATTTGGTTTGAGTTCTTTAGAAACATGGTAGCATCTGAGAAAGCTTCATGGAGAAAGAGAGATAGATGTGGGATTAGTACCACCATTTTTTCTATTTCATGTGTTTTTGTGGCAAAAAATTTTCAATGGAGGGGATAATTTAACGAATCAATTTCATTAATTTGATCCTTTGAATATATATATATATATATTACCATAGAGTTGGATTTATGTTTTGGGTGTCACAGGACACTATAATTAATATAATTAAATTATTCATATAAATTAAATCAAGTTTTCTCGTCTTTTCTAGAATTAATGGTTTTTCAAATGACCAGGGTATAAAATGGATAATTGGGAACCTTCATTGTTTCTATAACATATTGTTTACCCTATGGGATATATATGGATGGTTGATGTTGTATGTCCCTTGAAGTTGTAAATTAGAAGGTTCTTTAAGTAAAATAAATATTTTACATAATGTCCTAACACCTAATATACCCTATAAATACAATTTAATGATGAATATCAATGGTTACCTTCATAACCCTAGGATATTAGAGATCGGAATGTGAGAAATACATTAGATTTGTGGAAATATGAACGTTGATCAACAACATTGAATGATGAAAATCCAAATACAAATAATGAATACAACACGATCTTAACCTTCTTCCCTTTTGTTCATGTTCTTTAACAATTATAGAATCATTTTTTAGGTATGGATCATTATTTTTTTGGCTTCTTCCTATTGATTTTTTTACAATTGATTTCATATCTTCATATTTTCTATGATTTTGGTAATTTTCATGAGGGAATTTCTATTTATAAATTGTTTACATAATTTCTTATTTTGTCCAAAATATTGACTCACCCTTTCACTCCGCAATAAGTAATTTTTGGATAGGATCTCATTATCTAATGTTGATATCACCTAACTATTGTGCTTTTATCACCATAGTTCTTTATGATCTTCATCATTGGCCCATGGGGACAATGAATCGTCATTTTCTAGCCAAATTTGGAAAAAATTGAACCCCCTGGAAACATATCAAATGCACCAATGTTATTGGGATTAGTCTTTTCAAAATATATGTTGATGGTTTGAGGGATTTGAGTTATGGATTCAATGATAGTTCTATACAATAGTGATGAGAGGTGTTATGGTTTCCACTCATGTAATGAGATTCCAATTTTCCATCAACCAGAGGCTAGAAAATCAATATCATCGATAATATCAATTATATTTGGCCACTTCATGTGAGTCAAACAGTTGCGGCAACAGACAAAATGGAAAATATCCCCCTAATTATGACCACCGTAACATTTTTCAGAAAAATATTCATAGAAATCATGTAACCTATTTATATATATATATATATTTATTTATGAGATGAATCACATGTTCTCTAGAAGGATATGGTTTATACATGAGTGAAATATTAATCTCTATATGGTTTTTTTTCATGATATTTGACCCTACCAATTCATCTAAGTCATGTGTGAATGGAACATTTTCCAAAACATAGGTGGGTAAACAAGCCATGTACCCATAGGGAGATTCCATGTGGAGACACATGGCCATCCGAGCTATGAACCAAATGTAATTCCTAGGACCCCAGGTGAACTGACACCCCATGTGACTCTATATACACACTATTTTGTGATATAAGGCTTCCCAATCTTTGTCTACTGAATGGAAAAAATAGGGTTTCTAGTGAATTATAACATCAAGAGAATTATATACATTCCATTTTGTTATATAGGGCATGATAATCCATGATTTGGGAAAGGAATTCCCAGGTATTTGGGTTGAGTCTCACATTATTCAGCCCTATATACATGTCAGGTACACCTCCAAAACAATTATACCTTATTTATCTCCTTCATAAAATATAGGATTTGGTTCTAGGGGCATTCTATCCCTTTTTTAACATCTATGATGTAAAGTTGGTCTATAATTGGGAATCATAGGTTTGACATAGAGAGTTAAGAACTAGACACTTCTTTATGTAATGCTTGGACCATGAAAGTGATTCAGTTTTGTTATAAGACTATAACTGAGGTTAGTGATCCCGATATATCTGTAGTTAAGAGATCGAATTTACTAAATAAATATTAATATGGGGAACTTCACTACATTTTAAACGATGAATTTCTTATCTTTAGAGTTCTACTCCCCATCAATATGCTCTAGAATATAGTGGGTCCTTTATTTGAGGTAGTACTCCCTCTACTGTTCAATGTACTAGTAACATGTGGGTCCACCATATTCATTATTAAGAGGTTGTATGTGTAGTATAACATTAGAGATGATACCATTGAAGCTAAAGGATGACTCAATATTGTTCATATATGGAAATGAAGACATGGATCCTATTTCTCTTTCCATTGGTGTTTTTATGATATTATCTATTGTTAGGTACCTTTATAAAATTTCCTTATTTTATTATATGAATATTTTTATTATATTGATTACCTATTAATTTTTCATGGTGTTCTAATGGGTATGAATATACTCACCAATGAATGTGATTTTTCAACATTAGATTTTTTAAGAAGATCAGTAGATCTACGATTACATTGATGGATCCATAATGGAAGGTTATTGGGATACTTGAAGATTCTAACCATGTTAAGTGTTATGTCTTATATATTGTAAGCCTATAACTCTTCATGTTTTCCTTTTATTGTTATTTTAGGTTATGACCTATTTTTATCTCAACATAGTATTTTTCTCCTCAAAATCATTTTTATTTTTTTAAGTCACTGTGATGTATTTCATATATAATCCTCCATACATTGATTGCACTCTTTTTTATTTAGTATTTTTTAAAACTATACACTATTACATGGATTATATATTTTGTTTTATGGGTAATTTATTATAAGTCATACCATTTAGGTTATATTCCTAACTAGACCTTGTTTCCATCACTTGCCCTATTGGAGCCTAGCATGGGGTGTCTCCCTCAGCTCATTACTTGTCCCGGAGGGGCCCTAGTAGGTCAGGTCATGATAGGTAATGTAAAAATAAAATTAACATAAGAGTGATAAATGAAGTTAAACTATAATTAAATAAACAATATTCATTAGATTTCAAGTAAATTGAGAAGTGAATACGCCATATAGAATAAATGCTGGGATAAAATATCAAACTTTTATCTGGTAATTTTAAATAGAAACAAATTACACTTATGGATTTAGATACATCTGAATCATAGTCCATTGATGGAATAATTTTCCAAAGAAACATTAAATACCGTGAATAAATAGAGGATAGAATAATATTAAACTTATGATGATTTATATACTCCCCAAAAAATAAATCATTAATTATAATAATAAATTGGTCTTAATGGGTGACAATTTTGATATGAAACCTCTTACAAGTAACATGATCATTAATATAAAAAAACAATGATAATTAGGCTATAGTGAAGAATTGTTGAACCTATGAAAGAATTTAGTAAATACCGGAAAAATAATTGATTTGGTAGAATAAATCAATATTGGATAAACATAGTTCAATATGTATGATCATAACTTAATGATAGAAAATTTAGATCGAAAAAACCCTTACCATGTTTCCTTGCATAGTTAAAAGCACTATTATCTCCTAAATAATTTAAATATCATAATATTCAATTTTAGATAAATAACTATTATATATTTACTTTTATATAATTCATTTATAGTCAATTGTTAATAATTATATAGTTACAGATTATTTATTTTAAATATCGTGTGTGAGTAATCAAAATCATTTTGAATTAATTTCATAAAAGTTGTGATGTTGTCCATTATTCACAATAAATTTACCATTCCTAGATAATAAATATATAAAATATATTCTTTATAATTATTAATATTTTAATAATTTTATTTTATGGTAGTTTTGTTTATGATACAAAATGAAAAATAAGCGATTAGAATGTATTGGTGGATTTTAAGGAACATGTGTTGGTATCAAAATTAATGAGTTTAATTTTAATGTTAACATTACAAAAAAAGTAATATTTTAAACTAATTATTTATATCATATTTTATTAGTGTTTATATTCTCATTTTAATCACTAACATTAAATTATATCATTGTTCACGTAGGTAGTTAGACCGACCGAAACATGAACATATCTTAATTAATTAATGATAATGATTATAAAAGTGGACTCTGATGAAAAAATAGTATTATTATAAAATATAAATGATATTATATATATAATTTTATGTTATTGAATCATATTTGAAATAAATTGAATAAATAATAAATAATCTAGATGAAAATTAAAATATTTTACATCATGTTAGTAGTTGTTAACACAAACCATGGTTATAATTTTAATTTCATAAAGAATGAGATGAAAAGAATGTTTTTTATAAATTTTCTCCCTAAAATCATAATTATATTTTATATTTCATATTCAAACTTCATTTTTATCTTGATAATCACTAAATAGTGTTGGTGGTGAAAAAATGGATGTCTTCACTTCATGGAGGCAGTAGCACGCACAACTAATATAGAGAAATATCCACAGAATTATACACCCACACTTTATTATTTAAAACCCAACTAATATGGGCATTAAGGTAAGAAGTGAAAAAATATGATATTTAATGATGATGATCTATGTTAAAAACCTTTTACTAAGAAAAAAAAGTAAAATCTCATGTGTTCATTATATCTGATTAGGGGTGCGATAATTATTTGATGAAAGGTATACATACCATCAAATCAAGAACTGCTAATATCTCATTTTACTCTGGATATACTCACTGTTTAAATCCTAAATAATTCACTTTTCATATCAAAATTCCTCCTTAATTATTATGTTTTTAATTAGTAGTGATAAATATTAATGTAATGATGAACACATAAAAATTATATGATTTTTATCATGTTGAATTTTCTGATTATGTACATCTTGAATCCTCCTAATTCATCATCTAGTTGAATTTTATTTTATCTTAGGAAATGGATTCCTTTCATTTCCAAAAGACAACATCTATTTTTTTTATGGAAAGATACATTTTATATTCCAAGACAACCAATTATCATCCATCAATGCAATGATTCATAAGAATATCTAGTTAAGATCAAATCTGTAGTATAGTTCCAGATTCTTATTCAGTAGTTATTTTAGTCTCTTATGGTTGGAGAGAAAATACAAAAATCTTATTTTACTATTTTTTGGGTGTTTTATAATGTTTTTCTAGAATATTTTATTATTATTTTATTGAACAATGATGTTGAGTTCTCAATGGGACTCATTTCTGGTTCAATGACCATTTCAATGAATCCATATAGAATAGCCCTGATTGAGTTATAGGAATTACAAAATCAACTCTAGAAGATTATTGAAAAGGGATTTATTCATCCATGTGTATCACCATATTGTGAACTAGTCATTTTTATAAGAATAAATATGTATTAATACAGATTTAAATTGATTATTAGGAACTGAATAGATCAAATTCCAAAACAAGTCTCATGTACACCATAATGATTAATATTTTTATCTACATTGTGAATCCCAATAATTTTCCATGATTGAAATTTTTTCATTATAAAATAAATTGAGGGTAATAAAGCATGATACACTATTTAAAACATTCCATTACATCGCATGGAAAATATGAGTATATAGTGATTCCATTTGGTCATTCTAATGACCAAACAATAATTATATATTTAACGAATAATGGATTTTGAGATTTACCTGAAAAAAATTCGTAATAATTATAAATTATATTTTTATATATTAAATGATAAAGTTTGATCATTATGTCCATTTGGGGATTGTATTAAACACCCTACGGAAGGAGGAATTTCCTGAAAATTTTACTTAGTGTTAATTATTTCTAAAAAAATCTCATTATTGGTTAAAATAGTTTCATGTTATGGTATATTAGTGGATCCATTAATGATGAATTTCATTTAATTTTGTCCCCAACCGACCAATATGAATGAGATTCCATGTTTTATTTTTTTTAATATTATCAATGATTTGTAGTGAATTTATCATGAATGTCTAATACAATCACCAAGTTAACTTGGAAGGGAGCTATATGTTTATAGATTGATGAATATGATAAACACATCAAAAATATTTGGATAATGTAATAACATATATGATATCATTAATCTACATCATATAATGGTTTGAAATATTTATTAATGAATCTAAGTGGTTATTGGTATGTGTTATCCAAAATAATTGCATGGTTATTTCTTTAACCTCATTAAAATTTAAGGTTTATGAGAAAAGTTGACTAACACAATATTTGGAGTTTGATATGATATTTTTTTCATTATAGCTATGGATAAATTATCATTATGGAGAAATGTGTTATATATACTCCTCACAAATATCTAATATATATATATTCATGTATAGGGATTTAAAACTGAGGCATATAAGATGGTTGGAGATGATTAAATATTACAACAACACAATAAATTACCACCATAGGAAAGAAAACAAAGTGGATGAATCATTGAGTAAAAATGATCATTCTAGGTTAGCAATGATGAGAATATCAAAATATCTAGTATATCTATAATATTAAATAATGGATCAATAAATCATTAAATAATAAGAGAAATATTGTCTTTCACAAAAGAATGTTCAACTATCTATCCTTGTGAGGATTAAAGTGGTATAGAAGAAAGATATAGTTCTATATAAGAAATTGAGAAATGTTACTGAGTATAACCATGATTTTTATAGAATGAAATGGTTTAAGAATTTTTTATGTATTCCATATATACTTGATTTGAAAATAGAGTTGTCAGAGGAGCACATAGTTCATTATTATCTATTCAGCATAAGAGTATAAAGATATATTGATATTTTAAATAGTATTTATAATTGTATGGCATGAAGAGTGATATTTTAATTATTTTATCTTAGATCATGGTATATTATCATGTTAAGTATGAGATACAAATTCCTAAGGGTATGTTATAATCTTTACCAATACAAGAATATAAATGGGAAAATCCCAATAGATTTGGTCATCAGACTCTCCCAAACACATTAATGGAATAATACTATATGAGTTATAGTTGATCACCATATAAATTCATCATACTTCTGTCTTATCATAGAATATTTTTATCTTTATCTTCTAGATATTTTATAAATTAATTAAATTGTAGGGTTCTAGGAATTTCCACATTCTATTGGGTCTGGATGGGAATATAGGTTTACCTAGAGGTTTTAGAAGTTTCATCAATAGAAACATGACATATAATTTTGTTTAAGCACTCCATTTCATCCTCAGACAGATGGATAGTCTAAGAGAATTATTTAACACCTATAGGTTATGTTGAGACAATTTTTAATGTATTTCAATGGTATTTAAAATCAATATCTTCCTCTAGTTGAGTTTTCTTTATGCAATATCTTTCAAATAGGAATTTATAAGGATCCCTATAAATCCCTCTAAGGAAAGAAAAATAAATCTCTAATGTGTTCATATGAAGTTTTACAAAATAAATATATTTGGATCATATTTGGCTTGTTAAATTTAAAATATTTTTAGATCTATTCAGAGACACTTAAGAGAATGACATAATTTACATAAATGATTTTCTGATTATCATCGACGTGATATGAAAATAAAATTTATTAATATGTTTTCTATATGATTTTATCAATATAATAATGTGAGGATAATCGAGAATAAATGATATATGATCCCTAAGTATGTTTTCAATTTCAGTATTAATTATTGAGTATGGAATGTTCTTTTATAACTTGGTGCTTCTACCGAACCTCTCTCAAGTCCATGATGTGATCTATGTATCTCTACTGGGGAAGTACATATCGAAACATTCATATATACCAAACTCAGAGTTCATACCACTAGATTTAGACATATCATAATAGGAATAACTGTTGGAGAATTTGGATCGAAGAGAGAATGTTATATGAAACCAGAAAGATACATTTGGTCAATGTTTTGTGGTGAAACCACCAATTCAAAAAGTTGTGTATAATCCTAATAATTTGATGAGAAAAATGTATCCTCAATTGTTCGAATCATTTTCTTGATATTTTTGGAAAAAATAATCTTATGGGGGGATAAAATTCAACAACCTGAGAATTTATGAAATATTCCTTTTTAAAATAATTTAATTTATTTGATAGCTCATGTTACATGCATCATTGATTTTAAATGAAACTTGATATAATATTTTTATTTTTATTTAAATAATATCATTATATCCTAACCATTAAAATATTTCATATGTATATAATTAACAAAATTTTAAAAAAGTAATATAATTTATTTAGAAAAATAAAATATAATGATAAATAAATATATAACATTTTCTTAAATTCATTTTATACTTGGAAAATACAATTTTCACAATTTTTTTTGAAAATGATAAAAAGAATTTTTTCTTATTTTAGAAAATTTATTCAATGAAATAAAAATATTTTTTTGAATTATCATTTCAAAATCATATTATTTAGATTTTTTGTGATTGGTTCATGAATTTTTTATTTTCTAATGTTATTTGAAAATAATTCTTTTATTAAAAACAATATTTTCATTTAGATTATGTAAAAATTTATATTTTTTTATAGTTTAAAATTAATGTTAGTTAAATTTGGTTATAAATAATCCAATTTATATCATTATAATTAATTTAATATTGAATTTTTATATGAAATTTTTTTATAATTTTGTAAACATTTTCCCTGGAAATCCTTTCTTTCATCACATTTGCGGGTTAAATTTTAACATAAATTATATGAAATATTCGAATTGAATTTGGAAAAATGGATTACATATTTATAATCAGAATATTTAATATTAAATAATATGTCCAACCTAATTTTGTTTCATAATTAATACTAAAAACAGTAAAAACTAATTACAATGGTTATGGTTGAAATAGGTTTATAGGGGGTTAAACTAAAAAGATAAGGGTTATAATGACCTAAAACATTGAATATTAAAACTTTATTGATATTTTTTGACCTTATCTAATCTAAATTTATATAATGATAATTTTTCCCCTATTTCATTTTTTAAATATGGTTATACAATTTTATTTTCAAAAATTTCATGTGTATCCTCTCCCTATATTATAAAAGGGAACCACCTCTACTCTAATATTCACATATATAAAGACCTTTGATTTAAGAAATCCCTACCCAAATCCATTCCATAATTCCCTCCCAAAATCTTGTAATCCTTTTCTGGATTATGAATCCCTCTTAAAATGTATTTTTGTCTAACCTTATGAGGTTTTCAAAAAATATATCTATCCTTCTTAACCAATCATTTTATTTTATTTATTCTTCCTCCTCCATAAAATCTTTTATATATATTAATAAAAAATAAACTTAATATCATAGATATATATATAATGTAAATTTAATCAACTACACTCATCTCTTCATTCATCAACTAGGAAATGAAATTATCGACCATCTGTATGATGGACTACGACCTCAGGAAATGATGTAATTTGTTTTCCATCACTACATCTCATGGTTATATATAATTATGTATTTACCAAATTTATATTATATTTATGAATTAATTAATATTCACTAATTATAATATCACATCTACCTTCTTTACTACCAATTCATTGCAAAACGATAACATCACTCATGTTTAATTGTGTCGTATTGCCTCTGCGAAGCAATGTGATACATATTTAATTTTATTTTGAAATTTATTGTAATAATTACAGGTTTAATGAATATTTGTGATATATATGATATAAAAATTATTCTCTATTATTTAATTATTATTTATTTTTCTTTCAGTCTATATTTTGAAAAAATGGGATCAGCGTTCATGCGTAAATGTGACATACCATCTCTATGAATTATGTAAATAATTTTCCATCAATAATTTTTTTGGATCACTATAAATATATATATATATATATATACATATAATTAATATATAAACTACTCATATCATGGTATATATTATTTAGATGAATAACCATTATTAATTTAAAATTATCCAAACTATTAAACCAAAACATGCATGAAAATTGAAGCTGTTATTAACCAAATCATGAACATACCATGAAATGGTTAAAAAATGGAAATAAAAGGATAAAATTAAATCATATATTTTTTGATATATATTAATATGGTTTTTAGTAGATATTTAATAAACCTATATTTGTTAGAAATGAATTTCAAACATTTATGATGAAATTTGAGACTTTTGTTAAAGGGATTTTTGTCTCACTTTTATTTTTATGAGGTACACTACCTTATTCAACAATTATTTCTTCTATATTCTGTATAGATTTACCATGATATAATTTTAAGTTGAATCATATAAATTTTATGGGAAATTATATATCCATATATTTTACTTCATTTCATGGGGCATAGGTTTCAAAATTAACAAAAGTTGTAAGGGTTTTATGTTACAATCTCATTGTCTATAAGGATTTATTTTGACATTGATTTCAAAGATAAAAACATATTATCTTTCTTCCAATAAAATCATAAAATATATTATATTATTATTGTTTCATTAAAATAAAAGTGTTCCATTCATATTCCTTTCTATATGTACTCAAGATTTCAGTTGAATGGCATTAATGAAACCGAATTATATTTTTTTATTCAATCGAAAATTAATTTTTTCCTCTCTCCATGTTTTCTAAAAATTTTTGAAAGAAATTTATTTATATAATCTAATGATTGATTAAATAAATTTTTACCAATGTCTTTTTTCTTACCCAATGGTTTGAAAGGAACCTTGTTTTCCTTTTTTAGAAGATTCACTTTTTACATTTTTTTGAAAATGTGAATGGAATCATCATTTCAACTTGTATTACATGAATGTTATTTCCCACCATAATTACCACTCAAGGGTTTAATTATTACTGAAAACTTTTCCACAATTTTTTTTAAATAAAATTTTCTCCTTAATATTTGGGTTGTTTTTCTAGATTTTAAAGAAATGGTTTCAAAATATAATTGATATTTTCCACTAAAAATGTTCCACATGATAATTAAAAATAATTTTTTTCCTATATGAAATCATTTAATATTACATTATCTTTACTTTGGATATGATCCAATGATACCATCTTAATTATTTATCTAGATGTCTTATGATTATAATGAAAATATATTTTTGAATCCCAATCCACTAACATAATTTATGATATGATGAAATGATTATATGTGAATGAAATTAATTTTTTAAAAATGTTATGATATAATGAAAGCATGAAAATATTATAAAACTTATTTTTTACCACGGGTTATTCTATGGTTATATGATGAAATGACCGTGAAGCTGTTTATTTTTCATGGATAATGCTATAATTAATTTTTTATGATTTCATTTCATTTCATTATTTCTGATGTAATAAATGTTTTATGATATTTTAGAAGACATAAGTAAAATTTTTATAATGTGATGGGTGGGAAATGTATCCCTAAAAAATTCCTTGGATAAATAATAATATATTATAAAGAAAAAATACTAGGATTGGGAGTGAACTCATCTTTGTGAGCAATAATGTCAACTATGATATTATTTAGAGTGAACTCGGTCTACTATGATGGTTTGGGGAGTGAACCAATTACATTAATATTGACATGGAAATGATCCTTTTCTATTAAGTAAATGATTTTAAATTATTATGTGTATGCTAAAAAACTATTTCTTATTCAAATTTATGTTCTCATGAAATATGTCCATTTATTCATTTATTATTAATGTTTTATGAACTACTTTTTTTATTCCATGAATATTTATGTTGATTTATAATATTTATTTATGGGTTTCATATGTTATTTTAATGTTATCATATACTTATAATCTTGTTATGTTGATTTTTCGCTTGTTTACCCTTACAAAATATCTATGACCTCCCTATCAAGTAATTCCATTCTAAATATTATGAAGAAAGGTATTATGTATGATATGTGTAAGAAGGTTTTTAGTTAAAAGAAACTTAGTGGGAGATGATATAGTTCACTAATAAACAATTTTTTATGATTAAAAGTTTCCAATGGAACTAGACCTATTATATTCTAGAATGGATTGTTATGTTGTAAATTGAATATCATTCTAATACGATGTAATATCTATGTTTCAAAATGTTGGGTCACTATATTAGTCAGAGTAGTAAACCCCATAAGTGTCACATCCATGACATATTTTAAAGGTTTTTTTATTTAATTTACATCCTTGCTTTTTTTGGGTGTTTACCTAGGTTTTAGGGAGGAATAGATGAGTATTCATGAATTGGGCCAAACCGTGAGCCCAATTTCAGATTAAAAAATAAAGTTTTTATCTTCTATAACATTTTCATTTTTCAACATTTTTCATCCATTCAAATTCCTACTTGAACTTACCTAACCTATTAACACCAAAATTGTAATTTGGAGCTTTTAGAATTCCATTACCAGGGTTTATTTGGGTTTTTATCTAAGGGGTTGGGCCTGCCCGAAATCCCAATTCCTGCTTTAAAAATAATTGTTTATTATGTTATATCTTATTCATTTTTTGGGATTTTTCGGTGACTCCAAGTGGATCCCAGGCCCACTGAACCCCGACGCGCGAACCTTCTCTCTCCCCCCTCTTTGGAGCTATGTTTGATCGAGATTTGGTGGCAAACTTCATAGGCTTCCTCAAATCGTCCATATTTGAAGAGGTAAGTTCATTCCTTCATATATCTCTCAATTTCTACTCTTTTTCCCCCATTAAAATTCCTAAATTATCTCCATACCCTTGTTAGAACCTCCCTTAAAGGTTTGAGTATTTTTAAAATCAGATACTGGTATTGTTGGGGGAGATTTCTACAAGATATTTTAAGTAAGTTGTTCTCCTTCTTTCTTCTTTCAATTTGTTTAGGGTTACATCCAATTTACTTAGGGTTTATTCCCTTATAATTGAGGTTTCTAATTTCCAGGGATTATGGTTTAAAAATTAGGGTTTTATCTTGTGCTTAATGGTGTTAAATTCTGGTTTTAGGTCTGGTTTACCTTCCTTGAGGTGCGGCGGTGGTGCGTTTGAGTTTTCGCACAAAGGGTTCAAGGGTTTCCTTTGTTTTGGTAGGTGATTCCATTTTGTGTGTAATTTTTGTGAATTAACTTGCTGTGTTCATGGTACCATAATGTTTGTTTCACTTTAATGTTTCTATAAAAATTGGTTTTAGTTGCATTTATAATGAAAATGAATTTTAAGTTCCAATTTTTGGTGAAATTGGGGGTTTTTCATTCAAATATTTCATTGGTTCATTTTGGGCTGACCTATAATTACATAGTTGATTTTATTGAAATGTATTATGACTTAAATTCATGTTTTTAATGTTTATTCTTTTTTGTTGTTGCTGTGAAAGATTTCTTAAATGGTGTTTGGGAAGCAAATGGGCTTTAAGTGCCATGTTTGTGTGAAAATGGTGGTTTTTAAAAGATATAAATTCTTGGTTCACATTGGGATTCCACATAACTGAATTGTTTGTTTCATTAAAGGGTATTTAACTGAAATTTCGTTTTAATTACTTACAAGTGTTCACATTGTGTGCAAATTTGATACCTTAAAGAGCTTTGGCTGCAAAACAGTGTGAGGTTTTGAGAGGTTGTTTTATTGAAAATAAAATTATTTTATTGTGTGTTTCAAATGGTATAAAATGTGTGTAGCTACTGTACTATTTGTTTGTGATCAGTAGTGAAATTTTATATTCAAAAGGATGTGTGTTGTTTTCTGAAATTTTTTGAGCACAAAAGGGGAAGCCCGAGTACCTAGGTGGGGCAGATTTGTACTAGTACGACTAGTGGATCGGATGGGTTTTGTCCCTGTTCCACTTAGATTTTGGATAACGACAACTCTAACTAAAATATGTTAATGATGATTGGGGATCACTAGGTTATGGGTATGTTCCCTACTAGTGGCTCGTGCACGAGAACAGATTTTTCTATGGTTACTCTACACTGAGGTACGAGGTACATAGGCCCCGAGACAACCTAGTGCATAGGGGTGTTCCCGATTTTGATGCTCATTGGATTTTTTGTATTTACCCTTGTTGTGGGGTATTTTGTCAGTACATTATAGCAGATCACATTTCTATTTAATGTGTTAACATACTGGAATTCTTTGATTGAAAACTGTTTTCATTTGGAAGTTGCATTTCTTTGAATTTTAACACTATTTCACCTTGTGTATTAAAATTGCTTGTTTTGTTCACATTGTATTGCATGATCTTTGGAATCATCTGGTGGTATCCTATTGGGATTTGTCTCACACCCTACTTACACCCCTTGGGTGTAAGTAGACCTGCTTATTCTTGACTCAGGTAAAGGGAAGGCTAAGGGTGATGGCGGTTCAGGGTGTTAGTCCCCATCGTTGGAGCGGAGTTGCGGAGAAGGCTTGCGGGTGATGACCCCCTTGTCGTGTGGAGTCCATGGGGATGTCTTTATGTTTTAATTATTGGTTTTTAGTCCACTTTTAGTGTCTTTAAAAATATTTATTCAGTTCTAGTTTTTTTTAAACATAGTTTGGTTTACATTTTTCAGATTCAGTTTATTGATTGCTTTTAATGTGTTATGCCTTCATATTCGGGTAAATCATTCCCAAACAAAAATATATGATTCCCAGGCACTTGTGCTAGCCTCTGGGGATAGGGAATGCCCTTCGGGTCATGTCACAGGCTAGGTTTGGTGCCGGTTTTGGCAGTGACCAGATTCGGTTCGTGACAAAATGGTATCAGAGGAGGTTCGCTCCTTGGGTCATGTTATTTGGGGAAGAGTCAGCATAGTCTGGAGATAGGATTTTTGGGACTTGAAATTTCAGTCATGGGTAGTGTGCCTGGCTAGAACACCTCATGATGGGATTCATTTCACCATGGGTAGTATGGATTTATCTGAGTCCTTTGGTTTTCATGGTTTAATAATGACTATGGGAAATGAAAAGAGAGTTGGGTGAATAATCTCAGTGAGATCGCTGGGCCTAGCAAGCCATGTGGAGCCATGGATATTTCCCTAGATTACTCTCTATGACGGTGAAGTGATTTGAATATGGCTTCCAACCATATGTCCATGTCACCCACCGAAACAATTTTCCTCTCATATTGTCTTGTGTATCTTTGTTTTGGATATTGGAAACTTGGTTTTTTTTAAGCAAAAAGAAATGAATTCACTTTAAGGAGTGTTAATTTTTGTGAAGTTATTTTCTAGTAAATTGAAAATGGTTTTATGTTTTTTTTAATGCCTATAAATGAAATTTCAAAATAATTTCAAAAGGGTAAATTATGTGTTTACACCTCTTTTGAAAGTATGAACTATGTTAATTGGGGTTTTGAAAATATGTTTCTAATGGAATTTTTTTTAAACCGTGGAAAAGTGATTTGGATTGAATTAAGTGTTCTAGAATTTTTGTGTGGGGGTTGAAGATGGATTTTGGTTTTGGTGACTACTGAACAAAAAAAAACTTATGAACTTTTAGAACCTTTTCTTGAAATGAGAAGAGTTGAGTTCTTAATTAAATGGAGATTTATGAAATGGTGTATTTCATGAAATTCGATTTGTTTTGAAATGGGTTCAAATGTTTTGAAACAATTGTGAAAGGCATGAATATGTGCTTTTATTGAATTATAAATTCTTTTCTAAATTGTTTTGTGAGATTAAAAATTGGGTTTTGATATTATGGTTATTGTTTTTGAGAAAGGGAAAGTGTGGTTAAATGTTTTGATTTTAAAAAGAGGAAAGGTTTAATTTTTCATAATTGGTGCTCTCAAGGGCTACCAAATGAATAGGTTTATTTTGGAATATGGATGGATATGAGGTGGGTTCCCAGTGTGGCATTTAAACATGCATGTGTGAGGATCATGAGATACTATTGGTAAATGCGCAACCCACCAACACTGTTTTTTTTAAATAAATTTTTCGAAGGAAAATGTTGTGTTTTGATAATTTATGGTTGGGAGGTATGGATTATGAGTTTTCGGGATTATTATCATGGGATGTTTCAATTTCAATAACCCCTATTGTTTGAACGATGTTTTGGTTTGGTGTTTCATTGATAAGTTGTAATGAAGTGTTGGTCAATGGTCTCTTTTGAGGAAATGTTCGGGAGGCCAATGTGGTGGCTCCCATCATGTGTTCGGTTCAGGTTTGTGGTCTTTTGTTACTAAATGACCAGATCGGTTGGGTCCATGGGTTTTTGTGTATCCTAGGGTACGCCCCCATAAAGTTTTAATGTATGATTCATGTTTGGCCTATGGTGATTCACCGTTGGATGATCCTCCAGTTGATCAACACAATGACTTTTTTCTTGAGGATTGGAGATTGAGTTTACCCCTCTTCTTTTTCAATTATGTGGATCCCCCTATAGTGGGAGAGTGTTTGTGGGAGGTTGAAATAGACCTTAGTTTCTTATGTTCCCTATGTTGTTGAAGGTCAATGAAGTTCAAGGTTGTCATTGTAGAATGATGTCTTAAAGTGCCTCTGGGTCTTTCGTCAGTATCATTGAAGCAAGAGTTCATGTTAGGCAACCAGTGTGCAAGATCTGGCCAAGAGTGGCTATTATGGACACTTGCTGGAATAATGTGATGTTTGGGACTTAGTACAAGGTCCCTCTCCTTGTGTTTTATTTTATCCACAATGGTCATGTTCAGTGATGCCTTGTGATGTCATGTGTTCCTTTGACTATAAGGGTGAAGATTGTGCAATCTTATGAGAGTATCTATTTTGTTGGATGTGTGTCTCCCTATAGGGAATTCTAAATCCTATGTTCTAGAGGAATGTGTTTCTATATGTCCTTTCATTCCGTTGTTTAGCATCTGAAGAAAAAAAGGGGCGATGTGTGTGCATCCTCTAAGTTCTTGTTTTGGTAAAATGATGGGTTGTGGAAAAACGGGTTTGAAGTGTGTCATGTCTCAATGAGACCATATGAGATTAAAGTATAATTGTTTTCGGCACTAGAAGAAGATGTTCAGTTTAGGTGTTTCCAAATCCTAACTACGAGGCCGAAGATGCTTCAATCCCTTGAGCTCCAGCCATAGGCCGCGGAGAGAATCTGTCCCGTAGTTAGAGGAAATCCTAGAGTCGTTCAAACATTTGGTCAAGGTCATATCCTCAATATGAAAGATAGGAATAGTTTAAACCTCTGGTGTCATCGTCTTGTTCCAATTTCTCACATTTTGTGGAAAGAGGTGTGAGTACCCTGTTCCCATGTCATACCCTGAGTTGATTTTTCCCCCTTTGGGTTCCCTTGTGTTTTTGGAGAGAAGGTTAAAATTTGGGTTAAGCAGGTTGAAGTGCATAGTTTGTGCGCAATTAGCAGTAACCGTGTGCCAACCTAGGGGACCATGTGATAAGAGATAGTAGCTACCGCATGGTCTCTGCACATCCATGATCCTTGGAAAAGGAAACTGTGTGAAGTTTCATCTTTGGACAGAATGATCCACACAGTTAACTCGCAGTTTCCCAAACCGTGTGAACCAACCGTGCGGCCATGCCATCTCCTTAAAATTCTATTGTTTTTTTGTTGTTATCCAATACTATTTAGTTAATATGATTGGGTTTTTTTGGGGTATACCCACAATGGGACTCATTTAAGTTTCATTGGAATAATTTCCGATATTAATCAACCACTAATGCTGGGGATTCCGTTCGAGGCCCCCTGTTAGTGTCTTGATTTTGTCTTCAGGAAAGTCGTGTTCATTATTATGGTGGGGAGACCCATCATGGGTATCATGTATGTTCTCTTGGAAAATGAATAATTTTAGTTTAACCCTTATGATGGGGAGACCGTTCGTTCCTTCCAAAATTTTTATCCTTATTCTATCGAAGAAAATTGAGTTGTCCCTGGTGGTGGGATGTCCAGATTGGGTCACCCCGTACTAGTGACTCAGTTTTCTCCGTGGTGTATTCTAGGTAAGAGGTAGCATCGTTCAAGTCTATCTATCCAAAAATTTGTTACTTGGGTAATTTTGGGGTTGGAGAACACCCAATGGTTTTGTTTTCGTAATGTTGTGGTAGCATTATTCGAGTTCATTGTTCGTTTCAAGTGGATTGCTTGAGCGTCGTCTTGTAGTGTTTGAGGTGTTTTTTTTGGGATGTTTTTTTAATGTTTTTCATAATTTAATGTAATTGGGGTAATTTTTGGTTGGTGAGAGTATTATCTTCCTTCATTTGATCAACTGGAGATGTTCGTCCTTTTTGAAGTGGGTGAAAACGTGGCAAGGAAGTCTGTCTTGGTCTATCGTTTGGGCTTTGCTTTTGCATCTGGTGTTGTTGTGGCATTCCAGGGGAGGAATGATTTATGGTGGGGAGAATTGTCACATCCATGACATATTTTAAAGGGTTTTTTTCATTTAATTTACATCTTTTCTTTTATTTGGGGTTTACCTAGATTATAGGGAGGAATAGATGAGTATTCATGAATTGGGCCAAACCGTGAGCCCAATTTCAGATTAAAAAATAAATTTTGTATCTTCTATAACGTTTTCATTTTTCAACATTTTTCATCCATTAAAATTCCTACTTTACCTCCCCTAACCTATTAACACCAAAAAGGTAATTTGGAGCTTTTAGAATTCCATTACCAGGGTTTATTTGGGTTTTTATCTAAGGGGTTGGGCCTGCCCGAAAGCCCAATTTCTGCTTTAAAAATATATTTTTATTATGTTATATCTTATTCATTTTTTGGGATTTGTCGGGGATTCCAAGTGGATACCAAGACCACTGAACCCCTACGAGAGTCCCTTCTCTCTCCCCCGTTTTTGGAGCTATGTTTAATCGTGATTTGGTGCCGAACGTCATAGGGTTCTTCAAATCGTCCAGATTTGAAGAGGTAAGTTCATTCCTTCATATCTTTCTCAATTTTTACTCTTTTTCCCCCATTCCAATTCCTAAATGATCTCCATATCCTTGTTCGAACCTCCCTTAATGATTTTAGTATTTTTAAAATCAGATACTGGTATTGTTGGGGGAGATTTCTACAAGATATTTCAAGTAAGTTGTTCTCCTTCTTTCTTCTTTCAATTTATTTAGGGTTACATCCAATTTACTTAGGGTTTATTCTCTTATAACTGAGGTTTATAATTTCCAGGGAATAGGGTTTAAACATTAGGGTTTTATATTGTGTTTCATGGTCTGAAATTATGGTTTTAGGTCTGGTTTACCTTCCTTGAGGTGCGGCGGTGGTGCGTTTGAGTTTTCACACAAAGGGTTCAAGGGTTTCCTTGGTTTTGGTAGGTGATTCCATTTTGTGTGAAATTTTTGTGAATTATATTACTGTGTTCATGGTAACTAAATTTTTATTTCCTTTTAATGTTTCTGTAAAAATTGGTTTTAGTTGCATTTATAATGAAAATGAATTTTAAGTTCCAATTTTTGGTGAAATTGGGGGTTTTTCATTCAAATATTTCATTGGTTCATTTTGGACTGAAATATAATTACATAGTTGATTTTATTGAAATTTATTATGACTTAAAATCATGTTTTTAATGTTTATTCTTTTTTGTTGTTGCTGTGAAAGTTTTCTTAAATGGTGTTTGGGAAGCAAATGGGCTTTAAGTGCCATGTTTGTGTGAAAATGGTGGTTTTTAAAATATATAACTTCTTTGTTCACATTGGGATGCCCCATAACTGAATTATTTGTTTCATTAAAGGGTATTGAACTGAAATTTTGTTTTAATTACTTAAAAGTGTTCACATTGTGTGCAAAGTGGATACCTTATAGAGCTTTGGGTGCAAAACAATGTGATGTTTTGGGAGGTTGTTTTATTGAAAATAAAATTATTTTATTGTGTGTTTTAAATGGTATAAAATGTGTGTAGCTACTATACTATTTTTTTGTGAGAAGTAGTGAAATTTTATATTCAAAAGGATTTGTGTTGTTTTTTTAAATTGTTTGAGCACAAAAGGGGATGCTCGGGTACCTTGGTGGGGCGGATTTGTACTAGTACGACTAGTGGATCAGATGGGTTTTGTCCCTGTTCCACTTAGCATTTGGATAATGACAACTCTAACTAAAATATGTTAATTATGATTGGGGATCACTAGGTTATGGGTATGTTCCCTACTAGTTGCTCGTTCATGAGAATGTATTTTTCTATGGTTACTCTACACTGAGGTACGAGGTACATAGGGCCCGAGACAACCTAGTGCTTAGGGGTGTTCCGATTTTGATGCTCATTGGATTTGTGGTATTTACCCATGTTGTGGGGTATTTTGGCAGTACATTACAGTAGCTCAAATGTCTATTTAATGTGTTAAAATACTGGAATTCTTGGATTGAAAACTGTTTTCATTTGGAAGTTGCATTTCTTTGAATTTTAACACTATTTCACCTTGTGTATTAAAATATCTTGTTTTGTTCACATTGTATTGCATGCTCTTTAGAATCATCTGGTGCTATCCTATTGGGATTAGGCTCACACCCTACTTACACCCCTTGGGTTTAAGTAGACCTTCTTATGCTTGACTCAGGTAAAGGGGAGGCTAAGGGTGATGGTGGTTCATGGTGTTAGTCCCCATTGTTGGGGTGGAGTTGCGGAGAAGGCTTACGGGTGATGACCCCCTTGCCGTGTGGAGTCCATGGGGATGTCTTTATGTTGTCATTATTTGTTTTTATACCACTTGTAGTGTCTTTAAAAATATTTATTCAGTTCTGGTTTTTTTAAACATAGATTGGTTTACATTTTTCAGATTCAGTTTATTGATTGTTTTTAATGTTTTATGCCTTCATATTGGGGTAAATCATTCCCAAACAAAAATAAATTATACCCAGGCACTTGTGCCAGCCCGTGGGGATAGGGAATGCCCTTCGGGTCATGTCACAGGATAGGTTTAGTGCCGGTTTTGGCGGCGACCAGATTCGGTTCGTGACAATAAGTTTTTCTTATAAGTCATCATGTTTCTCATCATTCACACTATGTTTTTTGTAATATCCTACCTCTAGATTAAGTACTGAAAACCCTTTTTTCTGTACCTAATTCAGATCCATGTAAAGGATATTTTATAATTAAAATTTGTTTTAATTATACTCCACTATGATATGTAGTTAAATATGGACCCTCTATATTATTCCAAGCATTATTTCCCTTTAAAACACAATCAAACATGGTGATGACCTCAGGAATTTCATTCGTCATTTGATGGTTGATTGAAGATATAGTCTCTTCATCTTGATATCTAAACTACTGTCTAGTGGTATTCAGTTTTTTATAAACAACTATATCTATCTATAATAATCCAAAATTTCATATTTTTCCTCTTAATACAATGATATTATATTTTATGAACAAATATTTGGCTAGACTCTGTTTTTCAAGAGTTAAGCCTATATAAAATTTCCTACACAAATATCCCATCAACATAGTATTAACTTGTATGGTGTCAGTCTTGGGCACATTATGTTAAATTTCAGGAAACATTATACTTGGTCATATAATGTTAAAATAAAAAAATGATATACCATACAAGACCTTAAAGAACGTACAATGGTCTATTTATATGACATAATTTCCATTTATGAGATCTATATACATGAATGGATATTTGATGTAGGTCACCCTCCAAAAAAATCTCAAGATAATATAACCAATCTCAATTTTATATCCTAATGATATGTTATTACCCTTTTATATGAGGACTACATGGTGCTTGATTCTTATTATTTCAAAATATCAAGTGACATTTAGACAATATTTTGGGCTCAACAAAAGGAAAACACTTATTTTCAATCCATTCCAATGATTCTCAACAGTTTAACCATGGTCAACAATGTTCTGGGATTCCTCCATAGTATTTTCATAAACAATACCCCAAATAATTCACCATTCATGTATTAGGAGTCTCATATTGCTTCAAAAATATCATAGTAATCCATAACAAGTTAGTTTGGGTTCAAGGGGAGCATCTTCTTGTCTATGTGTACATGTCCTATTTTGACTCCAATATAGGAAACCCCAATGTGATATTCCTATAAGATGTTACATTTTAGTCTGATGAAAATAGTTCTCTAAGAACCATATACCCTAATTTCATTCAATCATAACCCATCATTCAAAAATGTTCATCATTTATTCATTATATACCTATAACTTATCATTATTCATGATAGCAGTACCTTGATCCATGATTTATTTCCACATGTCTCTCTATTAAAAAGGTGATAATGTGATATGGTCCATGAAACCATAGTTAGGATATTGTGTTACACTTCCATTTCACATCATGGTTTATACATCAACACCAGAAACAGAGTACACCTTGGTGAAATGTTATATGAACAAAATCTCTACCCCCAAATAGTCAAAACCACAACACCATAAATTATTATAGAAAGATAAAAAATAAGGGAAACCCCCATAATGGGTAGCCCAAAAAAATTTAATCCTTTACTCACTAAATAATTCCCATCATTTAAAGTCAAACATATTGGAGGTAAAAGTAAAATAGAAGAAATCATGTGGGAATTTGCAATATGAATCCAAGAAATTGAAGTAATTCTTTTTAAACCACTAGGTCCCTGAAAAATTTAGATCATATTCTCTTCCCCTTTGGGAGATTTTAATATTTTCCATGGGTATATTTTCCTTCCTGACTATACCAGATATTCATATTCATTAATACAACACCATTATGCGATTGTGTACTTAGTAATATCATTATATATTTCTTTTCCTTGATAATATTCTTAATAAACAATAAATAACATTTTTGGATCATGAAACTATATTGGAAATCATATTCATGATCAAATTAATCTATATATAAGAAGATTTAATATTGTATCCATTATTGAATCCTCTTGGTTATCCTTTTGATAAGAAATAATGCAAAAACGATTTATTGATCTGAACGGACCTTGGTGGAAATTTTTAGTGAACATAATAGATAACTATGTGACAATGAGAAAACTCCAAGAAGATGTTTTGGCCCCAAATGGAAGGTACCCCATAACACAAAAGTAATTCCCTAATGGTGTGACCATATTTTTTACTATTACTTATGGAAAACATACTACCACCCATCTTTGTTTTCCATTCAATTTTATTTTCTAGGTTATGAATTACACGTTTCACAACATATCTATTCAAGTGGATTCAAATAAGGTCAATGTTTCACATTAAAGCATCATAGCTATTATAAAATCATTAATATAACATTAATTTTTTTAAACCATTCATATCAAGGACTTAACTCCCTTAGAAGACCTGAATTTTTTAGTCACTTATTTAATCTAACTTACCAAATCCCTTTGATCAGATTATCCTTTAGGAAAACTGTATCAGATAAATGGACATAATTTCATGACCCTGAACCAAATAAACTAATTTTCATATAATCCTGACAATAAATAGAATGACCCATTTCTAGTGTAGTGTTGTCTATGAATTGGACCTTCATTTATTCCAAGATTTTCAATTCACTTTATAAATAGGTTTTCCCACACATCTTCTCAGTGTTCTTTTAAATAAAAAATCAAAAACCATTGTATAATTTTATATATATTAAACTACATTAACTATCCTTCAAAGTATTTTAAATTAACAATAATTCTTTCTCCATTAACATTGATTTTTACCACATTCGTGTCTATATGTGGACTCGTTCATTTTTTGTCAATGAAATACGATCAATAATATTAGTACTAAATTGTAAAACCTATATCACCCTAATCATATTCCTTTTTGTTCATACATTCATGACATAACATTGCCCAATTAAAGAGTCATAACCTTCCAGGTTGAAAACACATAAACGGGATATATGTAAAAAGCCATGTCTTTAATCCCTATACATGTGTCACAATTGTACTAGTTAAAATAGTGTATTAAAATATCAATAGTTCTTATGATTATTAGGATGAAACCCGATAATGTATTGACTAAGTAAATTCTGAGCACTCTCCCACTAATCCTCACATGTATGGGGATTATAAAAAAATTATCGAAATAATTGAAATTGATTTAAGACATGTGGGAGTCCATTATAGAATTCATAAAGAGATTATAGTTCATTTTATAGGATTATTTGTCTTGTAAAATAGTAAAAAAATGATCCATGTCATAATCACTACTATATTAGTCTAGTGGGTCCAAAAAATGCATAAATACAAAACATTATAGTGTTTTATTCTTCTTTTCCTTAGGATCTCCATTCAAAATTCCACATTTTTGGTCCTCATTGCATTGATCTATCTCATTCCACATTTTAATGAACCAAATCTCATATATGGTTTAATTATTTCAACATATACCCATTTGTGTGTAATGTTATGATAAAATCACTCATATGAGTGAACCAACACTAGTGTATGGTGATAATGCTTCTTATTATAACCATAATTGATACAAGACAAGGAAGACATCATTATGAGTCATTATATTGTGAATCATGATTCATGATGCACATCTTTCTTTCAGTGTTCTAATGGTTTCAGGATATATTAAAATTTCCATTCAATATCTCAATAATTATTAAGAACTGAAAATATAAATAAATTAAAGGATTTTATCATTAAAAAATGATTTTGAAAAAAAAAATATTTATTAAAAATAAATAAAATGAAGGAGACCATCCAAAATTTGGAGTCTATATTTTTCAAATAGTCACATAAGGAAACTAGTGATAATGTATAGGATATAAGTTGATTAGCTAGATCCAAAGGGGAAACCAAAAACTGATGAGAAGCATTAATTGGCCTTTGTAAGGATTTGTTCTCATCAGCTTTCACATCCCCTTAATAATTATCCCCTTGACCAAATTAGTCAACTCATTGATCTTCCATATTTTTCTCTCAATATTAATCATCCCTACTGATAACTAGGCCCCCATTTTTAGTGTTATGGTTTCATAAATAATTAACTCCATTCTCAAAGAGGATACCTTCTATAAGATATTGATTTCATCATATATCTATTGAGTCAACACTTTAGTGTATTGGTCTATGAGTTTAGACTAAATATTCACACATTTGAACTTATACAGATCAATCTATTTAGTCAAAAAGTCACTTCACAATTTTTATGCTTTAATGGGTGATGATATACAATAATATATTATAAAAATAACTTAAACTTGAACAATGATTAATTTTAGAATTTAATCATCTTTGATACTCATCTCAGTTTTTGGGATGAAGGTACTCATGGTGTATACATGTTTTCATTGCCTTTCATAAGGCAGTTGGTTCAAACTGGTGGCCCCACATTGAAAGCAACAAAATCAGTATGAATTGAAATCTATTATCAGAGATATTCACTAGTTATATTACTATATGAAACTGGTGATGATGAAATCATAATTGGGTATAGTATTTAACTATATGGAGGGACTTTCCCTGGGGAAGCTAAGTTGATAGCACTGTTGTCAGATCCTAGGATTCTGAAAAGGTATGTTCTTGTTTATGTTTTCATTATCTCTATTTAATGTGGTTAAAGAAAAATTTCTCATGATTATGAGATGTTTTTGAGGTGGAACAGGGGTTTAGTCAAGAAAAAGGGATAAAATTAGCTATCCAGTGTAGTTTCCATGATTAAGGAATGGTTAGTGCTAACTGTGAACCAAAACATTACAACCAGGAGTGGGGTGGGGCATAGTCAGTGAAACTATTCTTGGTGGGGAGACTAGAACTTGTGGGGTTAGAGAGATCCATTCCCCTTTTAAATCAAATGATCTTTCAAACTAGTATATCCCTAAGAGACTATGTGACCTATGCTTTACATATACAAAGGGTGGTGTACAATTGGAACATGTTTTTTCCAATCGTGCGGTGAAACAGTGCACCTCATTAAACATTGCGGGATTTTATATTCTCCCTCTATGTATTGATGAAACAATATCTGAATTTCTCTATATATCATCCAAGAACAACTTTTTTGATGATCCAAACACTCCCGAACAACCCAAAAATAAATCTCCTTCGTTTCTAATAATTTTGGAGTGTATTTGGGTACGGTTCAGAGCTCCTTGTGAGTCTAACACTCCTATTCCATCTATTTTCTTGTTAGGTTATCCTGTAGAATTTATTATCTTTATCAATCACTCAATATCAATTTTCTATTAGATTTATAGGATTTATATTTAAAGGTTGTTAGAGGCGTAATCAAATTCCTTGGTTGGGAGAGTTTTCATTGTCTAACTTGTGGTAGGTGTTCTACCAGTTATATCCCACAGTCATGATGCCTGTTTTGAATGTGTATGTGGTTGTGTGGGGGGTAAAAACTTATCTTACATTCGGGTTCCTTGGTTGGAAATGTTAAATATGTTAATTGAATAATGAATTGAAACCCTCTAAATCCTCTTGTGATTTGATGAGGATGAGTTTACCACACCTATAGATGCCAATGGGGAGTACCCCTCCATTGAACATGAATGATTGGTTTTTTGAATAATAAAATGCATGGGTTATGATATTTAAACAATGGTAAATGTTATTAACCCGTTAACATGGAAATATGATATGATTACCTCAATTTTATGTGGTATGTAATTTTTTAAAGGATATGATAATTCATTAAAAGGGATTTCAATCAAGTTTAATTTGTTTGGGAAAGGGAATTAAATGGTTGTAAAGTGTTAAATGCAAAAATGGGATTCTATTAAATATTGTGAACATTATGATTTAAAAGAATCATGGAAATGTTATTAAAAAGAAATGGTATTACATGGTTATTTTTTGGTAATGAATTTTTTAATAATGATGGGATTCTGTGATTTTCATATATGATATTGGATTATTGGAAAGATTACCTACTTATATGGGAGGGATAGACTGATGTTCAAGCACCCCCATGCATAGTAGTTATTCGGGGAATGGACTGATGCTTCTGAACCAAGGTTATAAACATTGAATTTCATGTCATGGTTTTAATGGTCGAACATGGATGTCTGAATCCTTCTTAGTTTCATAGACTGAGGCTCCATGTTTTTTGACTTATGACCCACTTGACACATGTATTTGATGACAAGAATCGGTTGAAATTAGTTTGATACAAATGGGTAAAACATGGAAAAGAGAAATGTAAATAATTTATTTAATAAAACATAAATGATGTAACCTATTTTGTTTTACATTATTAATATTATTACATATATTTATGAATACACCGTGTTAAACTAGATATTTTGTAAACACCTTTGTCAGTGGCCTACTGTGTTATACTCACACACTGCATGGGATACCATTGAGTATCTGAGCTGAAATCATAGTTATGCATCAAGAAAAAGGCAGAGGACATATACTACAATGTTTATTTGTGGGATTAGAGACATGCATGTATGAGGGAACATACAAGGTTATGGGACCCATATCTTTGATTCTTTAATATTTCTATTTTTAGTTTTTCATTAAAGTGGGCCCTATATAATATGGAAAGAAATATTTTCTATTTTTTTGGGCATTTACCATGTTTTTTGATATTTCTTTGGGAATACAAGATTATTTACTCTTTTGATATATGGTTTCTTATCTTAGCAGATATAGATTATAATGATAGTGTATAGTCTCCCCATGTGTTTCAATAGTCCCTCGCTAAATCCAAATAAATCATAGAACTGTTTATTGGAACCTAGTTCAGGGCATTAAAATGTTGTATCTGTGTAGTTATTTTATGTTATTGATTTTATTTTTAGAAAGGTATATACGAGATTATGAGGTTTAAGATCTTGGAAATGAACTCTTTCATTGGATTAGATGAGCCTTGTATGAGGGAAAATTAGAGTACCTATGTTGGGATTGATGTTCTGGAAGTTTTCTATTTTCTTTGGTTGTTATTTTACCTTGAGTGATGAACTTTTAGTGTGATGTTATCAGTTTTTGATATTACATAAGTGACTCGGCAGGTCACAAGGTTGTATATACACACATCATTCTAGAAACATATTGATAAATGTGAAATGCATCATTCTAGGAACTCGAGGATATGTGTGGAATGCATCATGTAGGGAACACATGGGTAAAATGCATATAGTCTTATATGGAAATTGTAAATGCATATTTATTCTATTGTACAATTAAAAGAAAATGTTCCTAAATAATTGTTGTAAATTTAAAAATAAATTATGGATGGTTTGGGGATGGACATTAATATTTTTAATGTGATAAAAATTATTATAACATATTTCACTACCTTGTTTGAAATCACCCATGTTTGGGTTGGATGGAAAATTATGTGGGTGGGTGGTTATATTCATTAAGACAGTGTATTTAGAGTCAGTTTTTTATAGTAGTGAGTCCTCATTTTTTAACTATTGAAACCATATGTTTTGTGTTTAGAGACTTGTGTTTGGATCTTTAGAGAGATTCCACCAACAAAACATATTCTATATGGGATACAAGATGGTGTCATTTAGAATGATCCTTCAGTGGCGGAGCAGAAAACTCTATTGGTCCTAGGTCATTTAGGGGAGGATTAGTTCCTGGAGAATATTTCACATTTTATATTTAATATTATGAGATTACCATGGTGGGATTCACTGAATATGTTTGAATTGATAAGGGAGTCATAACTATAGCACCCACCATCATTTTCTAGAGAGGTTGGGCCAGCAATTCCATAATAATTGATTGAGTCCATCAATAAGTCTTTGGATCACTTAAAGACCCCACCCAATGAAATATTTAAGTTATTTAATTATATGGTATTGGTATAAGTGAATAATTGATGTGATATGTGGGCTTCTGATAAGCATACGAAGGATATTTCATAGAAGGACTTCTAGAAAATGTTCCTACAACAATTTTACTCATTGACCTTGAGTTATAATAAATCTATTGATTTTATGTGCATGACTTAGTAAAACATTATGGTGATGGATTATGCATGTCACTTCATAGATATAAATTTTTTTTCTTCAAAATTTTAAGGATTTGGGATGATTATCGCTAAGGGCATTCAATAATGTCTTAAATGTGAGATCATGTCCCAGGTGAATAACCTATATTTGAAGATGTTTCATGATGTGATTGATAAGTATCTCATTTATATGGGGAACCTGAATGAATCCTTGGTATGTGGGAAAATCATGGCATCTGATTGATCTGGTGGTATATCATATTATATTAGGAAGCATCATTGTGATAATTTTCACAAGTGTAGTGGCAGAAAGAGATGTCATAGAAGAGGAACTATCTCCCATGGGAGTAGATCATACATCTGTTATCACTGTGGTAGTACATGAAACATGTGAGGATAGTATCCTCAACAACCAATGAAATGAATTACATGTGGTATTATGGGTGATATTCAAATGTTCTGGAGGTACCCACAATTAGAAGTCAGTAGAGGGGGATCTAGGCCAATACAGAGCACCAGTAGTGGGTTAGCTACTCTCTATCTATCAGGTAGTTGGAGTTGCACTAGTATTACTGGTCAATGTGGGGATGTATTATATTAGGAAATTTTTCCTTTTATTAGGGTAGAGAAACATTTGGAACATAGACTAAATATCTATGTAGAGTGGAATACCATCTTTATGATGTTCTTCATGTACCTGTAAGTGGAATAGTTCGTCCATTAATGGTTCGTGGTATGGTTCCTATAGCTTCCATTATTTCTACTCTATTTTATAGAGAGTTCATTAATTCTTTTAAATCCACTCAACTTTTTCAATTCTTTCGTTTTATAAGTATAAAATTTGTGTGTGGTTATTTCAATTAACACACCATTGTGACAATGTGCGTAAAATATCTAGGATTTCAAGGTTTCTTCTCCCAATGATGGTGGTTACCACATCCTACGAGACTTGTTTATGCTCAAGTAGTTTGGTTTTGAATTTATCTTGGAGATGTGTTGTTCGGTATCAAATTGAGATTATATATACTATTACCTTCAATGTGTAATGTTCGCATCCCTTGATGGTGACACTTCTCTTCCTCACAAGGAATGTGATATATAGGCAGGCTGTACTGGGCCAGTTTTTAAGTGGTTGTATAATCTCACAGCCTAAGTGGCATATCTGGTTCTTCGATGTGGGTAATAAGAGCATGATTTCATCCAACATATGGTAGAACCAATTCAAGAAATTTTTCATAAGGATTTCAAGGGATGACCACCTGAGAGATATGTGGAGTTCGTGATTTAGTTAGTCCCTGGAGATCTTTTGGTTTCCATCTTATCATTATAGAATGGTACTAGTAGTTAATCATGATCTCAAGAATCTTCTAGAGGAATTGGTGGTTGAGGAATTTATTATCACTTTTTTGTCACCTTGGGGTTCACAAGACTTGTTTTCTATGAAGGATGATGGTTTTCTATGCTCATGTGTCGATTATCAGAAGTTACACCAGATGATAGTTAAGAACTAGTCTCCTTTTCTTCATTTTAATAACCTTATTGACTACCTCATAGGTGCTTATATGTTATCCAAAATTGATTTAAGATCATTTTATAATCATATAAAGGTAAACATTTCTAATATACTTTGATCTAACTTCAGGAGTTGGTTTTCTCTATATGTGTTTTTTGTGATGTGATTCAGGGTGACAAATGCTTCAACGGTGTTTATGGTGTTGATGAATTGAATAGTGAACCTCTTTTGGAAGTTGTTTGTAGTTTATTTGTGGATTAAATCTTTGTGTACAACCATACTCATGATGATGAATCCAACCATCATGAAAATGTCCTGATTTTGTTGAGAGGTCATGGGATATATTTCATGCTATCTACATTTAGCTTTTGGATCAAAAAGATATACATATTGGGACACATCAAATAAATTGAGGGGGTTTAATTATACCCTTTACATTTGAAAGTATATCTATCATGGAATAATCCCATAATGTTTTTGAAAGTAGATGTTTATTTGGGTCTGATTGGATATTATTCAAGGCTCATCTAGGACTTCTCTCACTTGGCAGCCCCACATTATGGCTTGACAAAGAAGGGTTTTAGGTTTAAATTGTCAATAACATGTGATAATTGCATCTAGGTGATGAAAAACTATTTGAATAACACTCCAATATTGATCCTATAGATTCTGAGTAAAGCGTATACCATATTTTATGATTCATTTGGTGTTGGCCATGGGATAGTGTTGATTCATGAAGATCAGGTTTTGGCATATGAGTTGTAGAAGTTGAGTATGAAAAAATGAAACTACCCAATGAAAAACCATAAGATGGGCATAGTGGTTAATCTTATAATGTTTTTGTAACTTCTTATTAGGTGAGATATTGATTGTGTATACTGACCATAAGACATTAAGGAAATATTATTTGAATTTAATTTGATCCTCCTGAAATGAAAATATATTTATTATATGTAATATTTAAACATTGAGTTGGCCTATATACCCAAGAATGAAAAAAATTAAAGATGCCCATTGTTAGAAAAAACATACTCAGATCGGTCAACAGTCTAGTTCTGAGTAGAATATGGAATATTTTGTATTACTTAGGTGCACACAGGTGCTCAGGAGGAATTGGGATAGATGAACCCCACATGTCTATCAATTGATTTGAAACTTCAGTGTTGGATCAAGGAGAGGAAGTATGAGGATCAGGAGTTTCTATATTTCATGGAATGAATTGATGGTGGAGATTTTCCTTCTAACTGGGCTGATGAAGACAATGAGATCATTTATGTTCAATGTTTGGTTGTTGTTCCCAAATTTATAAAGGAGCATCTGATGCATGAGTTTATTACCTTGAAGTGGCTGGTGCATCCATGTTTAACCAAAATATATCATGATCCGTGCAGAAATTAATGTTGTATTTGAATTATGAATGAAATTATAGGTTATGTGTCATGGTGCTATACTTGTCATCATGTTAAGGTTGAGCATCATCACCAGGTTGTATGCTACAACTGATTCATAGTTGTTAATGGAAATGGAATTATGTCACCATTTATTTGTGGTGGTTATTCCAAGGAAATAATAGAAGAGTGACATGATATGGGTAATTATCGATTAGATGGAAAAGGTATAACACTACTTATTGATTCAGGATACTTACTGCTTTGACCAGTTAGTTTTCTTGTATGATTAAGAAATGGTATGTTTACTTCAGGAGACTCAGATTATTATTTCAGATCATGATACACATTTTATTGCATTCTACTTGAAAAGTTTGTAGAAGGTTATCAATACCCAAGTTATTTTGAGAACATCATTTTACCCATATATATACAGGATTTCATAGAAAAATATTCAGGTGCTAGAGGACATTTTTTAGGGAATGATCCCAAGACTATGGTAGAACATTGTAGAGTCACTAAGAACATATAGAGTTCTCCTATAACAACTATAATCATGAATCTTTTTAGATGTAACAATACAATAAATTCTATGGTTAAATATGTACATCTATGTTTATTGGGATGTAATCTGGTGAATCAGAGTTGTTGGGGATGAGTCTAATGGATGATACATTAGAGTAGGTTCAGTTTATTTGAAAACATAAGGCTACATCTCAATTTAACAATAATTTTTATGTTAATCATCATCTTTAGACCCTAGATCTTATATTGGGTAATCATGTGTTCCTTTGGGTGTTTCTATGATCAATAAACTGTCGTATTCGAAAATTTGGTATGCTGGCACCTAGGTATGTGGTGATATTTGAGACTTTGATGAGTATAAAGTTGATGGATTACTGATTGGATAGTCAATATAATTTTAGGGTCATGTATTTTTATTCTCAAGTGACATAGATTCTTCAATATCACCCAAACCATTCTCATGTTATAAATGTTGATGATTTTGAGCTTGAGGCTGATGCATCCTTTAAAGAGAAACCATTTTGTAATGTGGATCAGAGTGAAAAATTATTTTTGGGAAATTCTCTGTCTTTTGTTTGATTGATGGTACATGATTTTAATGTTTATAAGGAGACATGGGAGAGGTATACCAATATATAGGCCTGGAGGCTTGATCATTTTACATTTAGGACTTTGTAATTCTTCGATGTCTGGGTTGTGGATGAGATTTTATGAGGTAGGGAGGTTATAAGATCATTGGATTTCAATGAGGCACATTCAAATTTATGTTATATTTAACTCCATTTTATGTGGTTATGAAACATTTAATTTTATTTTAAGGTTTTTAAAAGGTTTACCAGATGTTTGGGTAATGAATAGGAGAAAAGAGGCTATCTAGTGTAGGTTGCACAATTATTACATGGTTAGCACTAATCATGTTCTCGACCCTTCCACCCTATAGATGGGTGTTGAACTATTTGTGAAACTATGCACGGTGGAGGGATCATACCATGCAGGCTTGGAGAAACTCATTACACAAATCCATCACATGGTTTTTCAAAGTGTGTGACTACTAGAGAAACTAAGTGACCTATACCCATTATGGATAGATGGGGGTGCATGGTTGGAACACGGTTTGGCCAACTGTGTGGCCAAACCCTGGTCCACATTAAAAATGGTTTAATTTCTCTTGGATCCCCTCAGGATTTATTGAAACTATACCTGAATTTATATCGCTTTCCTACAACATCATCCTTTTTGATGAACTAAACCCTCCAAAACATTCTAAGGATAAATATTCCTCAATTATAAGCCATTTTTATTGTCGTTGGCTGTGGATCAAAGATCCATGTGATTCTAACAATCCCATTCCTTATATTATTTTATTTGGTGCTTTTGTTGTTATTCCTATCCTTCTTAATCCCTATATATCCATTTTCTAAAATATTTCGAGGATGTTACATGAATGGGTGTTTTAGGTTGAATTAATGGTTAGGCTTAATTGAGTTATCATCAAATAACATGGGGTAGGTGGTCTAGAAGTTATATCCGATATTATTGATACATTGTTTCAATGTGTATGTGGTTGTGTGGGGGTATATTATTTTTTTCGATTTGGTTTCTGTGTTAGAAAATTGTGATGGGTAAATTTGAAAGATGTACTAAAACACTCATGAACCCTACAAGATCTGAGAAGGTTGAGCTAACTAGAACTATAGACACCCATTGGGTGGACCACTATCATGAATGTGAAAAATTGTTTTTTTGAATGATAAATTGTGTGGTCTATGAAATTAAAAAATTGGTAAATGTGATTAACTGGGTAGCATGGAAAGATGGAATGTTTGGATTAAAATTATGTAATATGTAAATTATTACTGGATATGTTAATTGTTTAATGGGGCTTGGCGTCAAGGTTATATGGTTTTGGAAAGGGTGGTATATTTTTGTAAGATATTAAATAGAAAAATGGGCCTGTGTTGAAAATTATAGACATGGTTCTTTAATAAATAGTGGAAATGTGATTAAATTGAAGTGGTACGCCCTTGTTATTTTTCAATAATTTTTTTTATTTGTGATGGGATTATGTTTTTATGATATATGATATTGGTATGTTAGAATAACGTTCCACTCTTGTGTATAGTGCATATTTTTGTTACCAGAGCCCATGTCTGTAGTGTTTATTCAAGGAATAGATTGGATCTCTTAATCCATCAGTTAGGGACATGGTGTTCCATATTGTGGATAGAATGGTTGGACATGGAATTCGTAATATTATTTGAATTCAAGGACTAAGGATCCATTTTCTCTTTCCTATGAATCACTAGACATGTGGATTAAATTATCAGCATGGTTCAAAGTAGGTTTAATGAAAATGAGTAAAACATGAAAAAAATAGTTAAAATTAGTTGAGATAAAAAAAATTCAAATGATGTAATCAATTTTATTTTCCTATATTATAATTAAATGTACTTATGTATAAATTATGTTAGACTGTAAATCGCATAGAAATTTTTGTTGGTGGCCTATTGAGTTGTACTCAAACCCAGCTCGAGTCAACATTAGATAGCCAAGAAGACTTCATGGTTTCATGTTTGAATAAGGGAAAAGGTCATATGTTGGAGGGTTGATTTGGTGGATTATGGAAGTTCATGGATGGGGGAAATATACCTGGTTTTGGTACCATTATTGTGGATTTTTAAGCATGTATATTTTATTAATTAATTGTGGAACTATATAACTAACAAGGAATATTAAAATTCTGGTTTGGGGAATGTGGAACAATTTTAGAAATTGTTTTTGGAATTCATGATTATCTATTATGTAGATCTTTTTTTATTTTCTTATCTATTATGGATTATATTGATAAAGGGGATGTAGTCTTCCCATGAGTTTCATTAGACCCTAACTACTATTCGGTAGCCTTTGGCATATTTGGAGGCATTGATGAGGTCATGTAAAAACCTAGATTGAGGCACCGATTAGAGAAACATAGGTAGGGGTGTTATATAACCCATGAGTGTTAGTAGATATATGTTCTATCATGATGTTTATGAGTATACATTGAACTAGTATTTTGAATATCATGAGACTGTGTCTAAGAGAGAGGTTCTTTCAATTATCACCAGAGGAACCAAGACTGGTTACATCCATATCCTATATTTCCACCACCATAGTTTACTCTTTAATTTGTATATCTAGTCCATGTATTAATTGTGCAACCCCCCATATAGCTATATCATAGTATCATTTGACCCATGATTTAGTATAACCTAGGGATATAAAAGTCTCATCCTAAACTGAGTGTAGACTTTAGGGTGTTTCTAGTTTTTGACATCCTAACCTAGAGTTTGTGTAGGACCATATTGTGTTTCACATCATGTTTTCCTCTGTTAGATTTTTATTCATTTATTAGACACATAAAATTAGGAGAAAACATCTATGGAATGTCGGGTCCACCAATAGAGACTCTATAAAACCTTTCCTTGATAATCCCATCCTTAAAAAAATTGGTATGAATGACTGATTTCTTAGGCATTACTTACCACTGTTGTGCTAATAATAGATCACTAACGGGTGAAGATAAATAAGGAATCGCCACCCAAAAGGTGGACCATAGCATGAGAATCCATTATTATTATATATATTATTGTGATATCTAGTAATGTAAGACTATAAGAAAAATAAGTAGATGAGGTTGTGTGTATTGGGTCATAACAACAAATGTATAATATTATCTAGCAATGTATGATTTGGATTCGGATACAATTACTATATTGATATTCACCACATTAAACATGAAATAACACCTGATAGTGTCTCATTAATGCTATGAAAACCTCCTTAATTGGTGTGCTAATTTATAGTTGAGAATCCATTATTAAAGTGGTTTCATATACCCCTAGTACATGAATCATGGGAAGGTAACAACCACCCATATAGAAATAATTCCAGATGTCAGGCCTTTTGATGATCAGAATTCATCTCTGACCTGGTTTGGTAACCCCATGTTCTATACTAACCATCATCAAGGATGTACCAATTTGTATTCGTAGACCCATTAACATGTGGTGCAGGGAAGTTCATTGTCCTATTTACTATCAGTTTTATCCATAGGGAATCTTAAATATTTGTATCAAAGGATTTAAAGTCAAAATTGAAGGATTGAAGGATTTTCTTCCAAAAATATCTCTTGACCATTGATATAATATTTCTTGTTGGGGTAGCAGTTATTCTGATATTATCTTAAACACTATGATGGGGGATAATTTCATCAATCATATCTCCCTAGATAGAAATTATCTCGATCAAGTATATATCCTAGAGAATGACACAGACCACCTTGTGTGGTAGATGAAAATTGTTTGTCTCCGAACACCATAGGTTGGATAGCTCATGTATTATATTTGGATGGAAATAAAAAAATTGATATCTACATAACCTTATAAAGTCTAATATAATGTATGATGTTCTCTTATATGGTATAAATTTGGAATGTCAAATAACGTTATTCCTATTTCATAGTTAATTTACCCATATTACAGAGGTCCCATTGAACAATACATAGTATTCACTATAACAACAAAGTGGATTATATAATGGTTTAGTGATATTCAATTTTTTCACTCAAATATACTATTTATAGACTAGGTTGTAGCATTACTCACTAATAGATTCATAGACTAGGTTGTGCCTGATAGAACATTTTAAGAGCTATACATCCAAAGGATATTCAAAATATTAAAAATTAAATCAAGGTGATATATTGAGGAAGTATAGAAACATCCCATTTTAAATAGAGAGTATGATAAAAACAATGTATTCATTAATTTTGAAAATTAAATTCCCTCACCACGGTGCCTCACTATGGTCCTATCATCCATGTTCCATGTTAAATATCCCCTTGTTTAGTTACTAGCCAAGATTCCTTTCAATGTCTTCCCCACTCTGGTGCCTCGCTATTTCCCGAAAAAAAGTTACCCTTGAAGCACCCAAGCTATTGTTATCCCTCTAGGGACTCTCAAATAGGTCTCTCCCAATGAAGGAAGAGCATTGTTTCTTACCTTGAATCTACATACGGGAAAATATAACTGTAATATCATGTGATTGTTTGGGTAGTTCACATGTAAGAGAGGGATCAAAGCTTTTTATTTTTAATCCATTATATCTACCCTACTCACGTAATGCATCAAGCAAAAAACCCATAAGTCCAGATCAAATGAGTCGTATGTTCATATGAATAGTATTTCTTTGCAAACTATTATTCTTGGAATCAATTTATTTTCCTGATATGAAATATTTACCTCGACATATAACCCAATTTATTCCAAAAATTATTTTTCTGAGAGTATATAATTTATTAGTGCTCTATTTGGTTGATAAAGTACAATGGAAAAGAATACCAATGGCCCCCAAGGATGTCATCACTACATCACAAAGGGTCTCCAATAGTTTGGTAGGTTGCGTTTCCAAGGTCCCATTGTGGTATCGTTTTTCATCACCTAAGACACCTATATGCACAAACTATCTTCCTTATTTAAGAATGTTTCTTACTAATATATACCCTATATGTTCCCAAGGTCACGATATTCCCCACTTATAATAGAGAGAATGATTGTAAGAGAAATTTCTCCAAGGTTTCAACATCCCACTTCAGGTATCATATGGCACTTTGAACCTACGGGAACCAAATTAAGTGTAAATTATTTCATCTATAGGAGAAAATAATAATAAAATACCACTTTTTCCTATGTCATAAAATTCTTGGGATAATGAACTCTCTTTTACACTCCATTAGTGTAACCCATTATCCAAGGCTGTGCATTTTTTAGACCCATCATCCAAGGATCTCAACATGGGTGACCCATTACAAATGGTTGTGAACTTGGGTAGCCGATCACCCAAGGATATTTACATGGGTGACCTATAATCTATTGATATGTACATTGGTTACCAGTCATCTAGGGTTGGGAACTTGGGTGACCCAACACGAATGACTCTTCACTTTGGTAACCCATAATCCAAGGTTATTCAATTGGGAAACCCATCACCCAAGGATCTCTACTTGGGTAACCCATTAACCAAGGTTCTTAACTTGGTGAGCCATCACCCAAGGCTCTCCACTTGGGTGACCTATCACCAAAAGCTCTCTATTTGGTGACCCATTGTCCAAGGATAATTATGTGGGAAACCTATCACCCAAGTATCTTCACATGGGTAACCAATCACCCAAGGATCTCTATTTGGGAGGCCTTTTTTCAAAGGTTCTTCACTTAAGATACTTATCACTTAATGATATTAACTTTGGTGATCCTTCATTAAATAATATCTACTATGTTGAAACATGTTATATTTCCCTCACCAGGCCATACAATTATATGGACACTCCTCCAGGTTGAGTTATATTGACAACACTCAGACAAGGTCATCGTGCATACAAAATTCCGCAATAAATACAATCCCTTAACCCAATACTAGAATTTAGGTATTCCTAACTCTATGAATCCTCTAAATAAAAAATATATAAAGGATTAAGGTATCTGTATAGAGACAGTAATATTTCATACATAAAGAAAACATCTTATTAGAAGAAATTTCATTACATAACAGTATTATCCAAGCCAGAATGGTAGAGGTTTAGTTTCATGGGGATTATTTATTCATTAAAAATCGATACATAATTGATCACGTAATTTCTCATTATGTACTTCACAACATTAATACTTATTATAAATAATTAAAAAAATTCTCCATAACCTAGGGGAGGGAAACATAAGAAAGGGTTGTATTAGATTCTCAGTAAGTGTAAACATAATAGATATCAATCAATTATAATAAATTAGAAAAAGATAAGCATATAGGTATGAGAGTATGATCATATAATTAAAAAATAATACCCATAAATTCAAATATATTAATCCTGAAACATTACATAATGTTGTATTAATCAAAATACATAATACTTATGAGTGTGGAACCATAAATAAAAATTCATGATAAATGAGAACATAACATAATTATAATATTAAATCATATGGAATACAAATTAGTATAGAAAATCAATTCTCTATCAAGGATCACTTCCCAGACTATCATTGTGGAATGAGTTTACTCCCCATTCCATCATTTCCTTAGTCAGTGTTCACTATCAAGACTATATTATTTGAAAATATCCCTTACTTAACTAGGATCAATCCCCATAAAATTTATTCTTATATAATGAGATATATATATTTATCCAACGCATTAATGGGAAATAGAATTCATGGCCCATATATAACATAATGAAAACCATATGTATTTCTTTCATAATATCATAAAACAATCGTCATATCAACCTATAATAACCCATAGAAAAGATACGGATTTCATAGGAAATTTTCCATCATAATAATAAATAAACTAGAGAATCAATACATATAGTAATTATTGATCATATCCCTAGTAAATAAATAAAATGTCAATGCATGGGGTAATATATGAAAATACTTCTCAATGATCACTATGATTTTTTTAGAAAATACCCATTTCATTATGAAATCACTTATTTAAAAAATAAAAATTTCCAAAATATGAAAGAAACAATAGAATTTGAAAATAAACTAGGAATATTTTAAATAAATATTTAATGAAAAATATTAATCATTATGGCATGAAAATAAGTTTATGTATTTTATGCTAAAACAAAAAATCATTTTAAAATTTTGGTAATATTCAAGGGTAACATGTTTGGAAAACAACAAGATGATTACTATTAAAATTTTGTTAAGATAGAAAATTGTAGTTAAATATGAATTAAGAAAATATCTTGAAAATATTAAAAAAATAATTAATTTTTTTAAATTAAATAGGTATATGGAATAAAATATTCTCAACTAAAGAGAAATTTTTTTTATACTTTCCTTAAAATATTCTTTTCATTTTCTTGAGTACATAAAGAGAATAAATACAAGGAAAAGATGTAATCTATAAAATTAAATATATTATAATAAATTTCATAATATTTTGGAGAGATATATTATATAATTTCATCATCATAATATTTAATCATAAACAATCTCTCTAAAAATGAGATTGTAACATAAAACCATTACATTGAGAATTTCATTATTCATATGTGCTCTAACATCCTACATAATGAATTTAAATTTAGTATACTTATTAAATAGACCGTAAATAATACATATTATACCATAAATATTTTAATTATAACATCTTATCATGTTATAATTGTAAATCTAACATTATCATAATTATTTCAGGTGTTAACTGCATCATTTTTCATATATGTTTTGGTTAAATTGTTAAGGTATTTGCACATTGATAATAGTTTATTCATTTATATAATGTCAATAATGATATAAATATATCTTATATTCATTATATATATTTTTATAACCATTCATATTAATTGTTGATGAAAAAATAAGTATATCACAAAGTGGAGACGACAGTCCGTAAGCATGTAGGAGTGATGTTTCCATTTTTTGATGGATTGAATTAAAAATGTATATACATTGATTAACCTTTATAGAATCATTATTATATGTTATATATAAAATAATATAAAAAAATTAAATCTAATATAATAAGAAATAATAAATATGGGGATCGAAAATGAACCATGACTATACATAGAGGCGGTAGTCCACACGAATACATGAGTGATAATTTCATCTCCCATTTGACGGAGAAGAGGTGTTAAATGGTTGTTCAATAATCATAATGATATATCAGTATATTTTTCATACAATAGTGATTATGTCTGTATGGATGAGTAATTTTTATTGTATGTTGAATAAGAAATAATTTTGAAATGGATTGATTAAGATCTAGACTACTTTGTTGAGATACCTCTGTTGAATTACTCCATAATCCTCAAAGAATTGGTCTTATAAAAATTAAATAAGTTATATTATGTAGGGAACGTTTCAAAGATGTTTTTTATTAGCTTTTTATAGATATATATATGTATAATGCGGTGTTTATAATAGACATCACGAGGCTCCCATCTATAAGTGAGGTGAGGGACACACGTGGAATTACTAAAACATTTTAATGATATAAGGTTACATCCATAGTATTTAAAGGTAGGGTATTATAAGGATTAAATATCATAAACCATTAATAATTTTATAATCTTGTTTTGGAAATTCTACCCTTATCTATAGGTCCTCCCTTAGGCATGCCAATTTGAACCTTAACTATGGTAACAAACTATTATGGTTTTTACTATTCAAAATAACCAGAAATTATGGCCACCGTATTACATTTTGATAATTATATTTTTTCAAAATATGAAATCCATTTTTAAAAAATACATTTCTATAACTGTAAGAATTTTTTTAATATGTTTATAAACCACAATGAAACCCCAATTTAAAAAAACAAAATCTTAAGCATAGAATATAATTTACTTTGATTCTGTTCTATGTAAGAATATTAAACGGATTTGAAGATATTATATTCAGTATATAATATATACAATAAATAAAAACCATTAAATAATATATATTTATTTAAATTATTATGAAAATACCACTATGTAACCAAATAAATAGTTTTTAGGAAAACAACATAAACTCAAAAATATACTTATAAAAAAATATTATATGATGTAAATTACTATATAATTATTTATAACATGTTAAATTTTATTAATTTTATGTTATTTTAATATTAAATTAAATTATTGGTACTTCTACTTGAAATGAAATAATATTTGTCAATAAAAAATGATATTTCTCACTATTATTTAACATTAAATCTATTTGGAGAAATCTAAAAAATTTACGCTTCTCTAATATAGTCAGATAATTTTAAAAATGATATTCATTTCATAAACAAATTATAGAAATTTTTTTTAATGGTTTCATGAAAAAATGAAATTAAAATGGTTTTTATGGAAACATATTTTTGAAGAATAAAATGATTTCATTAAAAATTGAGATCTCATTTATTATAATTTAATAAATAAATTTGAATTATTATAACCCCTTATGCACAAATTTCAAAAAAAATCTATTACTATTCCTTTATTCTTACATAATAGCTTTGTTATAATATTTTACTATAATGTGGTTTCTATAGACTCATGTTAGCATATAAAAGATAATTATGCAATAATTCATGTTTATTTCAAGGAAATACATATACATTTTTGTGTTGTGACATTCATCCAATGTAAAATTAATTTCTTGATTGAAATATTCCTAATATAAAATAGTTAAATAAGGATATCTATGATATATAAAATCCTTATGTTTCCATGTGGCTTCTTTAAATTTTTGATTCCCCTAAATAACATTAACCATGATATGCATATTATTATGTAGAACTTTTTCTCTATGATCTAAGCTTATTAATAGTTATTCATGATTTGAAATATTATGATTCAGTGTTATAACATTTATGTTTAGTATTTTTGAATGATCGAACTTATACTTCATTTATAGAAATACATGGAAGAGAACATGAAATTTAGAATGGTGTATTATGAATACCAAGGGATAAGAAACCATTCAAATATAATAAAGAAAATCAAAATGACCAATATACATATGGATTATATTTCCATTATCTTTGAATCTCATAACGTTATTCCATAGTGAAATTCATAGTATAAACTTTTCACCAACTATAAATTCCATATATCACTAATTATTGGAAAATTAACACTTTTATTTACTTGTGACTATCAGGATGTTCTATTTAATGGCATTAATATTATATTCTATTTCCTATGAAATTTCATGCCCCATCTGATTTTTTTGACATCATACAAATATTTTAGATTTCAAAACATCCTTCCATAGAGGTCTTTATAAGGGGGTATCTAAATACACGAGTGAAAGTTATTACAGTATAAAATTTCAGCTAGATTGAGCTATTGATCTCAACCAAAAATGAAAAGGACAAGATCTCAATATATCCTCCCTAGATTGAATAGTTACACTACAAAAAATAAATCTTTAAAAAGAACTAAAATAGGCCTTTGTCAGTATAAAAAAGCACTGATAGTTGGATCATGATTAAAATCCAAGGGCTTTTAACTGCTCAAGAAAATCACTAATAAAGGAACACTTTATCACAGCTAAAAACATTGATAAAAGTGACCTTTAACTGTGATTGTTTTAGCTCTGATAAAGGAGAACCTCTAGCATAGTTATAAAAAGCATTAAATAGGGATCCATTATCAGTGCTACTACAACCCCTAATAAATGATTCCTTTATTAGTAATTTTTATATCATATATAAAGTGGAATACTATTTTAGTGTGATGTTAATGTATTATCATAGTGTAAAAGAAAAAATATTTTAAACATGAGAAAATACATGTTTATATACCAGATAAAATATAGGATAAAATAAATAATTTAATTGTAAAAAACCTAAAAACAAAAATACTTGAATAAAATAGTATGTTATATACATTTGTACCATTTTTTTATAATTTAATGATTTATCACAAATTATCAAAGACATTCAAAAACATCAATGTTGATTTTTCTTTAGTAGCTGAACCCTAGTTATGCAATTAGTGTCCAAAAAACCACCCCATCTTGAGAAAATGAATTCACTTATATAATGAAAACTTTATTCTATTATTAAAACTATAATGAATTAAATTAAACCCAAATTTTCAATTTTAAACTAAAAACATATACATTTTTGTAATACTAGTCACACTATGTATCAGATTGAGTTATGTTTGATTATTACATTTTTTTCATTTTTTTTGTTCTCAGAAGATGGTAATAATTAATTATCTCTCATATGTGGTGATAAAACCTCACTATGGATGTGAGAAATTCTATAAAACATACTTATTTAGATGAATCCTTGTATGAGAACACCATTTCTTATTGGTTGTCAAGAATTATATCTTGGAATATTATCTAAATAAGTATAATATATAACTAATAAGGAAACTAATTAAGAAGTAGAAAATAGAATTCTGAGAAAACAATATGACCATGTTTTCCTGGTTTTGGAGATATGATACACATTTTGAACTAAATTGAGATGTTTATATTGAAAATGCGAATGCTGAGTAATATAAAAAACATCATGTGTCAGATTGATGTGAGGACAATACCTAGAAGTAAAAAATAAATTTTGTATTTTTTTAAATATTTCAGGAAACCAATATGAGCTAGTTTCCAATTTTTTAGCTAATTGTTTCATATTTTGAACTAAAATTGTACATTTGTCTTCAAAACATGCACATTGAGTCATATCGACCATATTGTGTTTCAGATTGTTGTGCAAGAAATTCTTACACATGAAAATTGAATTATAGATCATTTTACAGAATTTTGGAATCAATCTATGCTCTTTTTATTGTTTTCTCTATTATATGAGTGTTATAATCAAAAATGGATCTTTTTTGTTGAAATCATTCACTTTTTTTCATATCATCCACATCGTGTGAAAAATTGGTCTGTGGTAAATTCCAACATGTATGGTGAAATTTTTTAAAAAAACTAGGTATGAAATTATCAATATCGAAAACCAATATAAAAGGAATCAGGAATTCTATCAAAATTGTGGGCTTTGGAAATTTATCCTCCGAATGTAATAGGGATGTGATATAAACTTTTGTAAATTCAAATACCATGAGGAGGGATGTATTTAAAATAATAAAGTAGTAGTAATAATCTAAAATATCCCTACTTCCCTACATTATTTTGGGATCTACGCAAATGGTGATTTCATTGATGATTTTCTTGATAAAATAAATTCATTGGATGTCCCTAGTGCTCTAGCTAATCTTGAACAACATCAGTCGTCTGATGTTTCAATGTATAATCTAGATAATAATTTCCATATTGGAGTTACTGATGTCTATGGGAATAAAAGGAATTCAATCCCCTGATATAGTAGAATTATACAAGAGATGGGGGAAATAGGTTATCATAGAAGTCCCATATATGTCATGGAATGAAATATAAAGGCCATCAATGGAGTCATGCAAAATTCATTTTCCAAATATGATAATGATATTATTGATGTTGATAATATTATTACATGCTTCCAAATTTCAAACCATACACAGGAAACACCCTCAAGGGAGATGTTTCATTCCCTTTATAAGATTGATGATCTTATTATAATAAAAGAGTGGTTGGGTACCAATTAATTAAATTTGTGATGGTTGATAAGTGGTGATAAGAACATCATAATTGTTTATAAAATAAACAAGAATAAATGAATCTGGGGAGGTTTCACTTCCCTCAACATCAATGGATTCGTACTGAAAAAAAATGAAATATCTAATGTAGTGATTGACTAATTTAAAAGTCTCTATTATGATGATGGATCTGATGGCACATGCAAGATGATTTATAACATCACATATTGTATTTTATGGAAAGATAACTATATCCTCACCTCAATCACATTTTAATAGGAAGATATAATATCCCTTTTTTCTCTGATTATTGATAGTGTTTCTATCTGAGATGGGATCACTAATAGGATCTTTGTGTTCTATTTGAACAATTTTCATAATTATGTGCTGAATTCAATTGTGGAATTCTTTTCTCATGTCCACATGAATTATGGGATTAAGATCAACTACATTTAACTTATAACTTGAAAGAGTATTAGAATATTACCAGGAATTATAGACCATTTTAAATTCGGAATACCCTTCCTAAAATCATTAGAAATATCATTTCTATCAAATTGGGGTAATTGGTAAAAGAAATCATCACCACAAACTAGTTTGGGGTTTTCACTAGAAGTAACATTCAAAATTTCTTTTTCATAGAATCTAAGAGTTTTAATATCATAAAGACGAAGGAAGATGATTTTATTTTCTCACTGAATATTTTTATCTCTTATTCCTATCAAACCTTCAATAAGAGTTTCGTATTTTCATTGCTTAAAATGTCTGGATTGACCATAAATTGTTTTTAATATGATCTGCACAATTATAAGAACTACAAGACTGCAAATCCTTATTAATGTCTCACCTATAGGCTTATTAACTTTCAATATAAGGTTAGGAAATTTGATACTTTGTTAGGACGTCTATTTACCTTGGTCGAAGATTATTTAAATAGATACATTAATAACTTGGTCAATATTGGAATCTAAAAATAGATTAGGGCTATGAGAGGTATGTCCACACCTTTGAATTTTTTTATAATTATGGAATTATTCTTCATGGGATGGAATACAAAGAAATATTATCTACCATCAAAGTCATATTTGACAATTATGAAGAGGTGGCTAATAAGAAATAAGCTGGATGAAATCCTTCATTATGTTTGGTATTGGAATATCAATGAAAAGAAAAATAAGGATTGTCATAGTTCTTGGAGTCAAGAGAGGGGAACTTCCTTTTATTGGTCTTGGGGTTCCCGTCTCCTATAGTAAAATTGGAAGTTTCCAACTTAAAGATACATTCTCTATCATCCTTATCAGCTGGCCAAATAAAAAATAAAATCCTTGGTCGATAGGGGAAGGTATTTCTGTGTTAACACAGAGATCAACTCCGTAATTTTTAACACATGATCACTTTATAGATGACCTAGTATACTTATTAGGAAAATATAAGGAATAATCCTGAACCATATATGTACTAGGTCGGTTTATGAATGGAAAGACATCATTATGGCTTGGTAGGATCACATTAAATCAATAGACATGAGAGGTCTTGGTAGAAAAGATATCATGATTTTTAATGACACAATTCTCATCATGTTCACCCGTAAAATAATAACATTTAATGACCCCTCTCTTTACTTTCAATCTAGAAGATTCAACCCAAGGATTCTAAATGGGTACAAATATTCATGACCTTATCCAAATGGGTGGCCATTCTTAAATGCTTAAATATCCTAATGGAAATTTGAAATTGGACATTTTAAATGTGGTGTAATCTCAATTGTTAAAAAAATCATTGAAATGATAAACCACTTGGGGAAATCATGCACATTCACTCCAAAAGAAAACAAATTTTTATTATTGATTTCATCTCCAACAGAAATAGACACGATGTGAGTATTCCCTCTCATTTATTTTTTTAAATACATAGGTACTCTTCAATGTAAACATACATAAATTTTTGGAATCCTCATAAGAATATACAATTTAATATCATGGATTTCAATATGCTCCATCTTGAGGGAGGTAAAAACACTCCATCATGGAACACCAATTCTAGAACACCTTTATTTCAGCATCCTCAAACCTTGGTTCTTTGGAAAATATTTAAAAAGTGGATTCCCACACTTGATCAATTAATTCAGGATGGATTTAAATCGATTCAACACGGAACTTATGCATCAAATATATGGAAACTACAAAATATGTCTTTCATAACTATTCTGTTATTGGAAGTTTTTGTAAATACATATGTCATGATTTTATTTTACAAACTAATAGGGGAAATAAAGTGGGGAAGATGACGATATTTTGTTGGGATTATATTTATAGAAATAAGTTATATGAAATTCTTCTGGAATCCATGGTCACCATTGCTTCTCACGCCTAGAAAGCCAAGAATATTGCCCGGTTTGATAGTCACAAATGTTCTATTCATGGTATGAGAATGGATATTCCAAATTATTTCTTCCTCAAGATAAATATTTTATCCCTCATTATGAACATGTAGACATGATTTTAGAGTGGAAACCAGAAATTACTACGAACCAATAAGTATCGACTATGGAAAATTCAAATATGATCACATTCCTTACTTCACAAGAAGCAGCTAATTCAATACTCCGTTTGCTAGACTCATGGATATTTTCATTACCCTCAATCAATTTCAAAATTTATATTGTCGTCCAGTACCAATAGCTATAATTTTTATTGTAATTTTTGTTGTGTGGAATAAGAGGAGGACTCAATGATTATTTGTTTTCCAGAACCATAGGTTAAAAGTTTTGTAGGTATTTCTATAGTCTATTCGTACTTGATCTGTAAAATAGGAAATTGATTATTTATTGTAAAATACTACCACAAATTAAAATATCAAAGTGAAAAAAAAATCTTTTTGATAAATTTTGTAATTTTTTTAATTTTTTTGTAAATAGGAACAAAAAAAAGGTTTTTTTATTAAGAATAATTCGACATGATATGTTTGATCGATGAATCCTATCATGTAAAATGGTTAAAAATTATTGACTGCTACTTCATATCAGTTAAAATAATGAATGAAATAATGTTTGTTGAGATGTTTATAATTTCATGAATATGATCTATATTATGCATCATTATCTATTTAATCATTTTTTTGTATATTCGAAAATGATGTTTTCATATAGGTGTTTTCAGATCCGCCCTATAGTAAGAAGGATTGTTATGAATACTGTAGACCATCCCCATGGGGTGTTGAATGAAAGGCCCACATTGGTAGAAAAAAATAGCATCCCCCTGCTGTTATCCGGAATATGGAAGAAGAAGTAGAAAATTGAATCAATATAGTAGTCATTTGATTCTTCTCTTTTTTAGTAAGGAGAGAAAATTAAATTTGTTTAAAACAAATAGGTTTCCAGAATAACTACAGTTTAACATCAATATACTTCAAGCCCTTTTTATACATGTTAAGGAAGATGGACTACTTTTTTCAAATTCATTCATTGGATTCCATTGATTAGTCTATGTATTAAGGTGAATATTGATAGCATAAAAATAGTTGCCCCAAGACCATCGGGGTGTGGTGGGATATTTCTCCCTCACTGTGGATTCAATAAAGGATGATTTTATACTAAATTGTTTGTGAGACGATTTATGATGTGGAGTTGTGGCCTTTGAAATGCGTGGCTAGAAATTTTGTTCATCATAATTAAATCACATTTGGATTGAATCTATTTCTCAGTTGGCTGTTAATGTTCTTAGATCATGCATTAGGAATGTAACATGGAGGTTTATACCTTAATTTATTCGATGCATTCATCTCATTGTATAACTAAGTTGAAGGGTTTCAAACATGTACAAGGAATCAAACTACGATTCAAATGCAATGCCGAAAAGGGTGATTAAAGGGTCGAGCTCATTATGGTCCTTTCAGACTTTTGATTACTTTTAATAACTTTTTGAAATGGACATGAGGTATATGATCCATTCTTGAATATGTAAAAATACCTTGTAATTACTAATCCTTTTTCTTTTATCATTCAAAATAATTTATGACTAGATTTTTCCTTATCCTAATATGTTTTTGGTTTAACCAAAAGATCACTTTTATATAGAAAAACATACTCATAGATTCATATAGACTACATAATGTGTAGAAATGATGAGTAGTAAATTCTTACCCATACTAAATGAATTATTACTCATTTTCATAAATTTTTAAAAACCTATGAGGTTTTTTTACTAGTTTTGGATATTTGATGAATGATTTAACTAAAATGGTATTTTTGTATTGAAAAAATATACTTTATTTCATTTCAATTGAATTCATTGTTGGATTAAGGTGAGGTCAATTAATACAATTAAAAAATGAATTATGAATTGTTTCCAAAATTTTTTGAAAACAATCCATGATTTTTTTCCCATATTTTGTATATTTATTATGTGTTTTTAATTAAATTTTAACTTTTGAATTGAAAAAACTCACTTAGAATCATTTCGACGGGCATCTTATGTCGGATTGATGTGAGGTGAATTCCTAAAAGCAAAAAATTATTTATGGATCATTTTGCTAAATTTTGAAAACAGCAAAATCTCATTTTCATAGTTTTTGATATTTGATATGTGTTTTAAACTAAAATGGAACTATTGTATTGAAATCATTCACTTAAAGTCATATCGGAAATATCATGTGTCATATTGATATTATGTAAATTCCTATGCATAGAAAATCAATTATGGATCAATTTCCAAAATTTGGAAAAAAATGTTCTTTTTTATTTCTAATTTTAGAATATTAGGTGCGTTTATTAAACTTCAATGGAACTTTTGTATCAAAAATACATACTTCAAGTCATGTCGATCACATCACATGTCACATTAATGAGAGGTCAATTCCTACAAGTGAAAAGTATAATATGGAATCTATTTTAAAGAATTTAAAAACAATCCATTCTTGTTTGTTCAGTTTTGGAAATTTGATTCATGTTTTAAACTAAAATAGACATTTTGTATTGAAAACATGCACTCCGACTCGTATCAAAAACATAATGTATCAGATTGTTCTGTAGTCAATTCTTACATGTGAAAATGAATTGTAGATCATTTTTATAATATTTGAAATCAATCTGTGCTCATTTTCATAGTTTTGGATATTTAATTTGTTTTTTTAACAAAAATGACACATTTGTAGTGAAAAGACGTAGTTCGAGTAATAACCACTATATCATTTGTCGTATTTTTGGGCATTCAATCCCTACATAAGAAAAATGAATTCTAGATCAATTTACTAATATTTTAAAACCATTCGAGTTACTTTTCTTCTTTTTTTGGATAGGTGATATGAATTTTAAACTAATATAGTACATTTATATTCAAAAACTATATACATTGAGTCATATCAACCACGCCATGTGTTAAATTTATGTGGAGTCAATTCACACATCTAAAAAATTAATTATGGCTCTTTTTTATAAATTTTGAAAAAAGCCCAATATTTTTTCAATGTTTTGGCTATTTTATGTTTGTTTTTAATTAAAATGGATCTTCTTTTGTGAAAACATGCACTTCATGTCATAATGACCACATCATGTGTAATATTGAAATGTGGTTAATTTGTACATTTTACAAATGGATTATGGAACATTGTTTAATGTTTGAAAATAATCCAATCTAATTTTCATAATTTATCCAATTTGATATGTTTTTAAACTAAAATGAAAATTTTATACTGATAACACACAATTCCTATCATATCTACCACATTTTTCGTCAGAAATATATTTTGTCAATTTTTACAACTTAAAAATTTTATTATTAAACTTATTCCTATGGTTTGAAAATAATCCAATTTCATTTAATATTTTTACCTATTGTTTGAATGTTTTAAACTGAAATGGATCTTTTGTATTAAAAACATACACTTAAAGTCAAATTGACCACATCATTTATCATATTGATGTGAGTTCAATTTCTACACATAAAAATTAATTATGGATAATTTTCCTAATGGTTGAAAATAATACGAGCATTTTTCTAGTATTTCTCTACTTAATGTGTGTTTTCTAACTGAAATGTCACATCTGTATTAAAACAATGAAATTAGATTCATATCTATTGTATCTTATGTTGGATTGATTTAATATCTATTCTTATACATGAAAAACTAATTATGGATAATTATGCCAAATTTTTAAAATAATCTAGGAAAGATTTTTGTCTTTTTGATATTTTGAAGTGTGTTTAAAACTAAAATGGAAATTTTGTATTGGAAACATGTAATTCAAGTCATATCAAACACATCATGTGTCAGATTCTTGTGAATTCAATTCCTACACATGAAAATTGAATTATGGACCATTTTCCTAGTGTTTGAAAACAATCCAATATCATTTGTTATTTTTGTCCTATTTCATGTGTTTTTTAAACAATAATGGTACATTTTATTGAAAACACACACTTCAAGTCATGTCGTCCACATATTTTGATTAATTGATGTGAAATCAGTTCATGCACATAAAAAATATATTTTAAATCATTTTCTTAATGTTTTAAATTAATCAAATCTTATTTTTTCAGTTTTGGGGATGTGAAAAAAAATTAAACTAAAAAGGATCCACTATATTGAAAACATTCACTTTCAATCAAATCAATCACATCACATCTTAGATTGATCTATAGACAATTCCTACATGTCACAAATGAATTATGGACCATTTTACAAGTTTTTTTTAAAAAATATGATCTTTTTTATTATTCTTTTCTATCTGATGCATGTTTTGAACTAATAAAACTATTTTATATTATTAATACATAATATAGGTCACACTGACCACATTAGGTGTTTAAATGACATGTGGGTGATTCCTACATATAAAAAATGAATTTTGAATAATTTTTCTATTATTTGAAAACATTCTGAACATGTTTTATCTATTGTTTATATGTGATGAGTGTTTTTAAAAAATAAAATTTCTATGTTGAAAACATGTACTAGGGGTTAAACTGATAATATCATGCATCTTATTAGTTTCTGATCAAATCCTACATGTGAAAAATAAAACTATGGATCATTTTTCTAATGTTGGAATATAATGTGGTCATGTTTACTCAATCATGGAGATGTGGAAAATTCATTAAACTAATATGGAACATTTCTATTAAAAACATACCCTTTGAGTCATATTTATCACATCATGTGTCAGATTGATGTGTTTTATATTCACACACATATAAAATGAATTTTGATTCATTTTCCACATTGACTAGAAATTAAAAATTCATTATTTTAGACAATTTTAATGAAAAAGTTAGAAACCAAGCATTCAACCAAAAAAGGAGTTAATAGGGCCATTTACAAAGAGTTTAATTCAACAAGATTTAATCTCCCTAAAAAATTTCTACGATATAGTGTTTACCTTGGTTTTTGGTTAATCCATTATGATATCTTCAAATTCAAGTTTCATATTGTACAAGGACTAAAATTACTCCTCTATGAGGATCTTCCCATTGTCGAAGCCCCCAAAAATAATCAGGCCCATGTTGTCGATCTTGGTGTATTTCTCATCATTGAGATTCACCCTCAAGGACCTCCCCTACATTTTAGTAGCTTCCTCTTTAGTAGCATTGAGTAACAAGACTTTCTCGACCACTTCTTCTTCTTCTAAACTCAAAATAATATTTTAGTATTTATTACACACACCACTAAAAATCCAATGGCAAATAGTCTTATTGACTATATTCTTGGTGGTTAACATTGTTTTGGATTGATCCTCCATTGGAGGTGGTAAAAATGTGTAATAATTCCATTTATGGATACCCTTCCCCAAGTTTTTACTCCTCGATCTCAGAGGATCACCTGAAAAATAACTAGTAATGTCCTCACTAGACTCATTCATTGAGACCCTTTCATAGGACTAGAATGAGTCTAGTTGATCTATATTCAATCCATCCACTGTTAGGCATTCAAAAAAATTTCCCAGTTGAACTAGAGTCTGAGTAAATAAGCTATAACCCCCGGTATTTAAAAAATAGGTTTATTAGCTACGTCCTAGACAATCCCATGAATTACCTCCTTCAGCAAGGAACCACTACCAGATCTTAATAACTCTCCAAATGAAGAAGATATGGTTGAGAAAGGGTGAACCAACATTTCTATCTCCCCCTAACCAAAAACATGATCATCACATCCCACAACCCATTCCACATTATCATTACTCACATTCAGCTAGACCTCACTGCATGTAACCTTATTCTAGATAGAGCCACCACACACTCTGGCACTATCAATTCTTCTATCTGCATAATGATCTGATATACTATCCATGCCATATATCAAATAGTTAAAAATATTAGAGACCGTAATGTTAGAATGTGACACCACTGCTTGTGACTTATATATAACAATGTTTGAATTACTCATAACAATGTCTTTCCCTTCCCTTCTTACCGAACCTTCACAAACCTCAGTTGAAGCATTTTTATCCACATTCAATATATTACCAACATAAGGATCAACCAAATACCGAGTCACCTAAAAAAACCAGCATCCAAATGCTTCATCCCCATGCACTTATAATCCTCCATACTTTGACCCAATCTTATACACGATGAACAGAATTGAAACATGGATGAAAACAAAAACATGCCTATATATAAACTCCTCACCCACTGTAATCAAAAAAGACTCAACATGCGGATTAGTGAAATAAACATCAAAAAAAATCCTTAGAGAAATCGAGTGGCCTATTGCCTTAGTCCTACTTTCCGAACATAGGTATCATCCTTCCATATTACAAAGCATACAAGAATCGATGGGTTTTGAAAGAAGAGAGGATGCTCTAGAAATATTACCCGGACTTCTATTTTTGAAGAATCCCACCTAATATGGAATTTTTATGACCGCTTGAACAAAAACAAACCCCATCATAGCTTCATGGAACCCTATACTAGGAAATAATCAGTTTATCCTCATTTGAAAACCAAATCATAATGTTTTTGGATTCATGAATCCATACCGTTTCTCATTCATACAGACCCCATAATTAAAAAAACCACCGATCGAAGACATCCAATGATGGACGAGGATTTATTAAGGGCTTAATTAAAGTCATAGGCCAAAGAGAAGACGTGTCTATGAATTATGAATATGAAATCAGTAGGTACTGACTTCCTTTAAAGAATTTAAGAACTCTAGGGCTTATAGAAATTGGAGGGAAAGAGGATAAAAACTCAGGGTTAGAGAAGGGAATGAAGGGTGGTGGTCAGACACATTCTACAGGCAGTAGAGGACCCTCCCCCATCACAGGGGGAGTGGCTTGTGCGAATTCCATCCCTACATAGGGAATCTTGATGTGTCGACCGAGCTTTCCTACAGTGCTGATTTCTCCCAAATGAGTAATTTCGGATTTTTTTCCTAAATATAAAAAACAATCATATCTTTTTTCTCAGTTTTTCTATTTGATGTGTTTATTAAACTAAAATTACACCTGTATTGGAAATTCTCACATTGGGTAACACTAAACATATGGGGATCCTTATTGATGTGAAATCAATTACTATATGTCAATAATGAATTATGGACTACTTTTCTAATGTTAGAAAATAATAAATGACTATTCGCTTAGTATTGGATATATTACAGACCTTTTTATCCAAAATGAACCTTTCATAATGAAAATTTTACTTTAGGACATTACTACAAAATCATGTTTTGTATTGTTGTGTGGTCAATTCCTACACGTGAAAAATGAATTTTGAGTCATTTTACAAATGTTTGAACACGATATGCTCTATTTTTCTTAGTTATGGATTTGTGAAATGTGTTTCCAAATAAAAGGACATTATTGGATTGAAACGAAATTTTTTTATTCATATTGATCACATTATTCATTGGATTTTGGTGGGGTCAAATTATACACATCAAAAATAACATATAGATCATTGTACTCGTGTATCAAAATAATTAAGAATTTGTTAAATTGGTTTTCAGGTTGTGACATGTGTTTTCAACCAATGTCAAAATTTAACAAAAATAATTATCTGATTAAAATGGTTAGGAAATTAACTAAAAAGTATATAAAATTATATAAAAATTATCTAAATAAGTAGTAGGATTTCATATTTTCATGATGTCTATATACATTTTAAAACCATGTATTTTGGTCCTTCATTACTAACAAAAATATTTCATCCATTATACTTTTCCTTGAGAAATATACTAAAAATAATATATAATCACTCTATTTCTAATGCATCAAGACCAAAATATATTTATATTGTTATATCCCATACTAGATCAAAAAAATAGTAGGTAACCAAATAAATTTGATGTCAAAAAACATTTAGACACCACGTACAATGCCCACTCATCTATAAGAAAATTTAATTCTTTTTTTGAGTACCAAGATTATTGAAAATCATGGTCGTACAAATAAATTACAAAAAAACAAAATTAAAAATTATTTTTAATGATGTTTTAATTACCTTCAAAATATATATGTCTGTGTATTATAGTTTTTGATTTCATATTATATCTTTCATAAATTTTGAAACATAATATTCACAATAATTGTTGTTATCTTTCTTCAGATATAATATAATAATAGATTAAAATAACTGAATTGTTTTGAAATATGTTTTGGTAGATAAATATTTCTATATATTATTGAATCTATTTCTATTAAAAGTAATATATAGGATTCATATTTAAAATGGATAATCTCATACATAGATTTTTCCTATATTTAAAAATTTCCCTATTATAAAAAAACATGTTAAAACATAAAATGAAAAATATAATTCTTATTCTATCAATAAAATGTGTATTGAATTGAATTAAAAAATTCAAAATACACATCAATGTTTGTTCTTATTGCTTGAAATACATGCATTGGATAAAAAACAAATATTTTTGATATCCAAATTGATTTAGATCATAATTTAGGATTCCTAAAAAACAAATATGTAATGATAAAAATAAAAAACCATATACGATTATATTGTACAGGTTTCCCCTATATTTTATCCAAAAAAAGAGTCCATCAACTATTATTTTTCTCTCTAATTTCTCATTTATCACAACAACTTTATTTTAATTTTACTCTACACTAATGTATTTTATTTTATAGAATGGATGCTGGGATTTTGGAATCTAAATCATGATTTTTAGAGGGTTCCATTCATATAATAAAATTATAGACAACTATATAAAATATGAATAGTAATTAACTTTATTGAAGAATATTAGATCATTTTTTGGATATACCTATTATAATAATATACCTTATGTATGTGTTCAAAATGGATACTCTCATCCATTCATACATGAGAATGTCATCTATACTATAGAGACAAACCGTGTCTGTAATTATAGTTCCAAATATTTATTCTTCATATGGAATGTAGGAAACACAGTAGTATTTTAATGTGGTGTATGGATGAAGTTGCAATGATAATATATATTGATGTGGAATGTGTGTGGAGAAGGTACACCCAAAAGCCATTTTTTTCTTGGTCAATTTTCTATATTTTTTTGATCTGGCCTTCCATTATCTCATTGTTCTATCTATTTTTACTACCATACCTCACACCAGACAACCATTCATTAGTTATTACTAGTTTTTCATTTTAAAAAGAATGGTGCAAACATACCTCATGTATCATTATAAGATTAAATAATCATTCTACGAATGTTCCTACAACATCATTGACTATTCTCATATCTAGATCATCAAGTGTAATAGGTAACTCTCTTGTTACATATTCAAATACTTCAATCGAAACTCTCATTTAATCATTTGTGAGTAATTTCTTTCATGTATCTTGGGATATTATTCATCATAACCATCACAATAAGGTAGTTCAGAGGTGTTTAAGAATATAAATCACATAAAATATTACACTATAAAAAAATTCTAATATAAAGTTATATTATATTTTTTAATTCACATTTAGGAGAAGGTGTAATGAAAAATTTATTACATTAGGAATGATATGTGGTAGAGGGTAATGACTATCCTCAAAGATTATGGGTTCATTTGGTTGTTCATGTGGTGATATTTGATCCACTACGAGTTCTTCTAGATCCTTTCACATATATTGGTCTTCCAAAACATACGAGCCAATAATATCATTGAATGATTTTATTTACACCTGAAATCCTTTCACCATATAATATATATCATCAATATGTTTTTCCTTCTCAAAATAAGTTTGAGGATACACTCCAAAACTAACACCTCTAAGATGACCATATTGTTTTATTTGGTTCAAAGCTATTGAATGTAGTTTTTATTTCATTATAGTTTCTACCAATTCATATGTCTAAATGTTTAAAAACATAAGAACCTAAATATATATATTTTTATGTTATACTATTATATATCTTAAAAAATTACAATGATTTATTGTTAAAACTTGTTTCCAATACATATTTTATTATTTCAAAAACATTTTTACCCTACTAATTTACATGGTCCTCATAACATTGAACATCATGTGAGATTGAACTGGATTCTAATTTTGATTCCTCAATATTGATATAAAAAATACCACATATTTTTTCATATAAAAAAATTATTTAAAATAAATTCCATTATCTTCTCTAGTGGTTTTACCCCCATTATTTTCATGCTATATAGGTCAATTTTTCCTTGATGCATGTTTTTTTATTTTCATCACTCCTTTTATGTTTCATAAATCAATATTTTAGAATGAAATTGGATAAAATAAACCACTTCAAACAATATATGATCCACTACAATTCACCAAAAAACATTTCTCACTATAATTTATGATGAAGGAATTTTATGTTTCTTTCATTATAATGTGTGAATATGTAACTGGTTGGGGGAAATTAGTTTCCCCTCAGTATACCTTTGATAATTCTTCATAATATGTTTCAAGAATCGAAAAGGGATTTTCTAGTGTCCATTAGGACATATTTATTATATAAATTATTTAAATTAAATAAACTATGATATGTATTAGGAAAATTAAATCAATGTTTTGTTATATAATTTTTTCTATAAAATAGTAAATACATATCATAAAATTAAATTAATATCCTCCCAAAGGTTTTCCTTCATTAAAGGTTGGACGTGGTGTCTTCGAAAAAATATATTGCTAGATTTTTTCTAGTGCTCTAATTATGTGAAAAAAGCATCTTCATGGGGTTACCATCTATATTAAATTCATAGAAACTCCAAATGGTTCATGCATCCAAGACTAGGTATGGACCTTATTTCCGAAGGTAGGTAGTTAGTTAGGGTTTCAGAACCAATGATTCTTAGAAAATAACATTGTTTGAGAGGATGGGATGTCAGGCTCATCACACCCTTTTGGATAGAATTGTTTCATACTCATGGAATCTCTTATAGATGTAAAATATATCTATGAATATCATCCAAATCCTTATATGGGAGTGTTTACCCTAATATAATGACCATAGTTTAAACCCATTTATATGAAAAATATGGGGATCTCATTGGTGAATCCATATGAATATTTCTGAGGTTCTTGAACCATTTCCCTTTAGTGGGTTGTTTCTTATATATTGAACCTATATAACCAACAACTCAGGTGTTTTTTGGTATCTTGGGAGGCTATTAATAACCTGATGATGGGATTGATCCATTATGAGGATTCCTACATATCCAATATTATAATAAGAATAAAAACCTATACAGTTTCTTAAACCAGTGTCCTTTAATGTAATAAGGGAGTGAAATACATGTGGGAACATGGGCACCTAGTGCTCAAGTTTGAAACCCAAGGAGGCATCCTACCTATAATAGTTATAAAAGAATTCAGAGTTACCATAGTTCATGAACACCCTTGATACTTTTATATGGTAGATACAATTGTATTCTTGGAAATTATATCATGAAAATGATTGTGGATTACACACTGTAGTTGCACCGGCTGGTGGAGATTTCTGATGCCAATGAGGTGATCATTAGGACTCCCTAAGGCCATGTAACCTCTTCTTAGTGTGTGAAATAGCGAAAAGAGATTAATCTTCATCCTTTCATATGGATGTACAGATTATTTTTTGAAACACCCACAGGGGTGTTTAATATGGATCTCGAATCATAAGAAAGATTCCTATATATCCTGGTTATAGCAAGAATTGGAGTCATTATATTTTAGTGATTTCTCAATCCATTGGTGGATGATGAATGATGATCAACCCAATGGAGAGATTGGGTCCTGATGGTTGGAATGTTATAAAATTGGATGGACTTACAATGAAGTGGATTCCAATTTGATTTTGGGCTCCGGACATAATAAGTCGTCCTATATATCCTTAATAGGGATGAAATTAGAGTCACCATAGTACAACGAGTTGGGGCTCAAACACTATTAAATACCTTATATGTGGGACATATATTATTATTCCGCTGATCATGGCTTACATACTAAGGTTTAATTTGTTCTAATATAGGCTTTTGGAGTGAATGACATGATAGTGTTGATTCCAAAATCCCATGTGAGTGATGCTTGTTTTGAGAAACAAGGGATGGAAAATAATCAACCTCATTGCATGTTGATGAGTAACATATATGCTAGGACATCCCTACGTACTTTTTAATAAGGATATACAGCCTTAATATGGATTTCAACATATCCTTGTTATAGATGGAATCAGAGTCATCATTGGTCAATTGGTCAAGGATTACACGCTGAAATTTCCATTCTCGTATCCAGATAAAGTTATCAAGTATTGGGTTGTATTCATATCCTATCTTCTTATATACCTACCAACAATTGATTATATTCTTTAACAAACTTGATTATTAGGTTGACAAGCCAGAGTTTTAATTCATAATATTTCCAAATACAATCACCTGACCCAGTTTACTTGTTGAAGGGGGATCTCATAATCTAGATGGAATGACTGTTGGGTGTCGCATGACCAAGGATGAATTTTCTAAAGTACATCACATGACCAGTATGTTTAATCATATAATCCATCACAAGATATCAACTGACATTATTTAATATGTTTCATGATCCATATAAATTTACTTGTAGTCATCATGAAAGCTAGATGACACAATTGGATTGTTTTGTGATAGTCAATGTGTAATGTCTACAGGGTGTCGCATGTCTTAATTGACTTATATAAGTGTCATTGTGAAATCGAGATGAAATTTCTAGTGGATATCACAATATCCATATAAAATTCCCTAGTGATATCACAAGTCTTTTATTACATGTACTGGCCTCACCTTATTATTTGGGGGACATGTCTGGAGTGAATCATTTGGTCTGGACAATGAGCATGTAGGTTTTCACGAGGCTTGGGTGGCATGCCCAAGGGGAACATTGTGACTTGTTCTAAAATTTTTAAGGTACTTTGAATGATAAAAATAGCTTATCAAAGGAGTTTCATGTGATTTTTGTAAAAATTTGTACTCCTGTCACATGACCTGGTTGGTTCATGAAAAACACATGAGGATCGATGTATTTGTTACTCACATACCTTTCCTATCTTATTAGTCTTCATTCCATCATTTTATTTAAAATTCATTAGATATTTTTAGTGTTAGATTATTTATGTCTCGCATGATCTTACAGGTATGTGGGATATTCTTTATGTGACCCACTAGATGTATGTAGACTGATCTATGAGTGATCACACAAAGTTCCAATGCATGCATCATGATTTCACCTATTGTTCTCCAAATCTTACCTACATGAAAAAATTCCCAATTTTGAGGTCTTTCACTCCAAGAAATGTGACATGATTATTGGGTTCACTAGTGAAAGGTTCAAAAGAATGTTATTTTCAGTTTTCAATTAATAGTGGGGGATTTATAGTCTTTTCCACCCCAATTATCTACCTCATTTCAAGGCATGCATAAACCAAATCTAGCATATAGTTAGTTGGGGGATTTTATGTCATTTGTTTTAATGATGTATTGACAACGGTCATTATGGAGGTGTCACATGATTTTCAATGAATGTGAGACCATCCCATCCATTCCCAATTTATTGGATTATGTGTAATTAAAGGGGTCCTTCCAAACCATGTGGACAAGTAGGGGGACTTCCATAAGGTCAGGATGATATGTCTAAGGGAAATTTTTAAATCAGTGTTCCTATTCAAAATATGTCACATTATTTTTTGATGAATTTTATGGGATATTCTGTGAGACAATGATGGATTTACATGGGGCCTTTGCAAGACAAAATTATCTTATCAAGGGGTTATGTGAGACCATGCTTGCGTGTCATATGAGTTTTATGACTCCAAGAGGATCCTTTCATCCTCCATTTTTTACCTCTTTATTTTTGAAATAAATTTAGTGTTTCAAGAGTTTTTTAGTTTTGTTAGATACAATCATTATCCTTATTGGTGATGTTCCACATGTCCAAAAAAAGGCCGAGTGGAAATGAGAAAATAGTTCACAAAAAATTCTATATTATTTATCATGGTTCTAGAGAGGGGGTGAAATTATACAATGACACATCTAAAACCATTTTTTGACATGTTTGACCTATCCTGAGACTTTTTTCATGGAATGGTGTAACTTTTTTCATAATATTGCAGGATTGGCGAATTACTTTTGGACTGTTTCATTATTTTTACAACTAGAAGGGGATACCATATTTCTCCTATTATATGTTGACTATTTTACAATCCGCATGGATATGAAAAGGTTTTATGACTATTTTTGAATACATCACACCACCTATCAGTGTTGGGTGACATGTCCAATAAAAGGAATTGTTGAGATTCTTGACCATTATCATAAACAAACCCTTAACATTTCCGTGGAGCCAAAAGGGAGAGCACATGACTACTTGGACATTTATGAATCTTTTTTACATGATGAGGGTGATATTTTCATGGGATCTTGTGTAGTGTTATGTGATCCAATTAGTAATTTCCCATAATTTTATGAACTTAAGAGTCTCCAACCATTGGATATTTTCCTCCTATTTAATAATTTTTTTGGCATGTTAGATGTCTACCGTCTGACAATTCATGTTCTCTAGGGGTGATTTTATGGTTTCCACCATGTGATCTATGAGTGTCAAGGATGAAACTTCTAGAACGAGGTGGGTTTTTAAATGGGGTGCTGTGGTGTCTTATATAGAATATGTTTTATTCCTGACCATAGATATGACCTTCTGTAGGTCATGAAATCACATTTCTCTTGAGGTTCATGAGATTTTCATGATCATGGTCACCTTCCTCTTCATTTTTATTGTAAGTAAAATAATAACCATATTTAGTTATGTATTCCTTTGTGATTTTTTCGATGATCATTTGGAAGTAATCAAAAAATAACCCCCATCAAGAGTGATGTAAATGGGGGCACTCCCCCCATTATGAGAAAAGTAAATGCCATACAAATGCTTTTCTGCTATCCCTAATATGTTTCTTGGGTGATGTATGGTATTCTAGGAAATGTTTTGTATTCTTCATAATTACCTTTAAATTTGATATCACATGAAAATTAATTTATCATAACTAAAATATTTGATCTCATGCACCCTACTCCCATTACATAGCTTCGTTGCAATACCTCCCCATAATAACCCATTGTGATAACTCACTATAAATACATTCTGTGAGAAAAAATATAAAGGAAAAACATTTCCCATTAACCAGTATGAATCAACAAATGGAATTATTTATGGTATTTCATTGAACATTGGTCAGGGGGATTCATGATCATCTTAAGGGTGTCATAGGATCTGCTGGCTTGATTTCATTATCTATTGACTATTATGTAGCTCATGTGACTATGTGAATGTCCAAAAATCATGAGTCTTCTGAGGGGTCAGGCGATTGTGTGATTCCTTGTGGATTTATATTATCTATGAGATGTTAGAGATTCAATAAATTTGTGAGTCCATTATACGTATTTTGAATCCCATTGATGATTCATACAGTGCATATGATGCTGCGAATTTTTTCCTTTCCATTGCTAAGATTTTATTTTATCTATATGACATATACCAATTAATTTTATTCATATGACTTCCAACTCTCATCACAGTTCCTCTAATAATGCTAATCATTGGTCAATGATTTCTAGAAAATGGAATTCTATCCTTCGATATCTCATATATTATCACAACAAGTTTCTGGAATGGATTCTTCCATCATATCTCCAAAATTATCCTTTATATCACCAACTTTGTCCATATAGAATTTGATTACTATATGACATTATCATTCCTTTTTCATACTAAAATATTTATGCTTTATGTGTTTCAAATTCTATTCACTGTATTTAGATGAATTTTTTTGAAGATGGTCGAGAAGTGGAAGCTCGATATGAGGGGTTTTATTACATGTTGTAAAACTCTACCTTGGGTCCAAAAGGTTGAAATTTTACTCAATAGCTTATCACTCAATGATATTAATGTATATTCATATATCATATGAAAAAAACGGGTGCTGGATAGAGCTATAAATTAAATATCTATCATAGTGGTAATATTTATTATGAATGGGCATGTCCATTCTGGGTCAAACAATGTTTTCCATCTTTACAAACCAATATGGATTTCCTAATTTATTGTCTATTTCCCCCTGATCTTCTTGAAAACCTATTCAGCTACTGCTATCTTGAAACCAACTCATTTACTATGTTCCATGGAGAGTAGGGAAATCATCCTATGATGAATCTACCAAATGGGTGGGATCCCCCCTCTCAGTGATATGTATGATGAATTCCTTCCTTCCACATTTGATTGGGATGAACATTTGCAGGATCCATCCTTGGTGAGGTACATTATCATCATTACGAAAGTAAATATTCTAATGGAGCTGAATATTATCTGACTTATCTCTTTTATATATCGGATAAATATTTTCCTCAGTCATAGTAGAGCTAGGAAGACTTCTATATACCCCATTGGTTCCCTTACCAGAATGTTCATTATAGTTTCTATTCATATTGGACCATTCTGGAAGTCAAGGATCCTACATCCTAGGGATATCATGTGAATATAGATATATCTCGAATCCTTAGGATGGTGTGATTTATGGACATGTTCTTAAATTGTTTCCTTTTCATGGATGGGGACGTGCGTTCACGAATTTGTGTTAGTACTCTGCAGATGGAAGTGCATCCAAAAGAGGGAAAACACCTTTATCTTGATGTGTCGAACATTGAAAGACTATAACAAATCTCTTTCCACATTCATCATGTCAACATCCGTTATAGGATTAATGGTCCTTTCTTGTTTTTATTTGGATTCATAGGGGATAATTTCCATTTATACAAATACTACAGTTCCATACAGATCCGTGGAGGCATATCTCATCCTAGGTTGTTGAAAATATATATGGTTGGGGCTATGTAACTGGATCTAACTAGGAGATATATTTTTTTATTTGATCTAATAGATTTTATTTCAAACCTTATCCCACGTCGACTTAGATGATCATTGATAATGGTATCGGCTATCTCAACGAAATGTTGTACAATAGCTCCCTTCAAGACTAGGTTCTTGCATCCTGGATGGAAGTGATAGTCCTCTATGAGCCATATACCACATATCTGTTTTATAATTAGTTTTTGTACAACCTATGTTTCCCCATCACCCTTCATCTATCGTGTGAGGAGATAAAAAACCAAGGATCATCCACCAGGTTTGGTTGATATTGGTACATGAATACACTAATGATGAAATCATTCATTAATTTATTAAATATTTTTTATTTCTTAATCATGATTTTGACCAGGATTGGGTAATAGATTATCAGTGAGGTGTCCCAAGTTGACTAGTTCCAAATGTGGAGTTGACATTTTCCTCAACAACCCCACTTTCTGTTGCAAATATTTAGTTGATTAAGGTCTTTGGAGAGTCTTTGTGGAAGATACCGCGTCATAGAAATGGCCATCCCGATGATATGACCTAATCTGTTGAGTAAATCATCCATCTAGAATAAGAAATGAGTAATGCCTTTATTAGGGGGAGGATATATGGATCCTCTTGTCCAATTTCCTTGGTGTCTTAGCTAGCTATTCTTTAATTTGTAATGTCCATTCCATCAGTCATATGTTATTAGACATGACTTAGGATGTTATTGATATAGATTCATGCCTAGATTAATGAGACGCCTTTGGAAGCATTTCCAAACCACGGGGAATGCCTTCATCATCAATTTAATTACTTTGGATGGATGGATTTGATTGTTAACCACTATATGAAATCTTGAAAAAACATACACTGAATAAAAAATAATTTCCACCAATGAGATGGGATTCCATGATCTTGAAGCCGTAGTTCCTCTTTCCGAACATATAAAGAAGGATTTAGAGTCACTGTAGTAGAGTCTCTTGTTTATATCTGATGTGCAAGCCTAGATTGATGCCTCGACTATGAAAATATGGAGTTATGAGGAAATCATATGTCACCTATTGTTTAAGCTCTCAATTTAATCATCTTCATTGGACATAGCTGAAAAAATATTTGAGGAGCTGACTAATTTAGTCATGAAACTCCATCCTATGGAATAAATAGAAGAGGTGGGGAAAGCAACAGTTTAGTCATCAATTGACACTTTTCACTAGACCCATGCCAACTTGGCTAGCTTAGAGGATCTAATATTATATTTTAATGATCATTGAAATTCATTTTTTCTAATTAAATTCATTGGGAGAAATCTAAACATGAAGATTCCACCTCGTTCATGCTACCAATTAATGGATTTTCAAAACGTTTCATCTAATTGTCCAGTTTTTACATCATTTTTGATGTGCATGAATTTTCATTGATATGATATTATATAAATAAAAAATGATACCCATCCATGGTATAGCATAAATAAAGGATTAATTACTAGATTTAAATGATGAAATTATAATATAATATTCTTGAGAAAAGATCTTGAATTCCCCACAACACGAGTTTCTTCAGTAATATATATGTTCTATCCATCCTGTGATTACTAGATTCATAGAAGCATAATTTGGGTAGAATTTAGGTCCTATCGAGAGAGTGATTTATCTTTTTTTAATGTCGACAGTCTTCGGAAGTGTAGCGTGATTTTTCCCTCTCTACATTGTAGGCGTTATATGATTTTCTATTCTTACATAAAAAATCGTTATTGTGTTGTAGTTGAGGTTTCATTAGCTCGAACATTTAATCACCATAACTAACGGTCTTTACGATTGGACCTTCTATTGTTGTAGATTAGGGTTTTAACTTGGAACTTTTATCACTATAGTTTAGGGTCTTTTAACTCGGACCACTTATCATTGTAGGTTAGGGTATTTTAGCTCGAAGCTTCTATTATTGTAGTTTCAGTTATTTTAGCTCAGATGTTTTGTAATTTAGTTTAAAATATTTTATCATGGACCATTGGTTTCCATGAAGTTGAATGTCTTAAATTATCACTGTTCATGTAATATGGTTTGCACATGCTAGGAATGACCCAAAACACCCTAGGATGCTTAGTTTTCCCAGGGTGTTGTCGAGGATCACAAGTATCAAATCTCCTATCCTGTAAGGAGGAGATGCCTATGGTTGGTAGGTAAAATCCCTTATATATCAATATATATTTTGAAAAAAAAAGATATTTTACTATTTTCCACGTGTTATTGAAGATTTATGGTGGTAATATTGGTTGAGGGAAAACTACTGGGGGTGTAGGCCCACCTAGATAGTCAGGACATGGGTGATGTAAGTCATGGCCCAAATGTCTGTGTTGATGAATACATGAAATGTTATACATACTAGGGATGACCCATAACACTCAGAGGTGAATGGTTCTTCAATGGTGTTTCTATGTTTCAGAAGGATTGAATTTCCTTTTTTGTATGAAGGATATTCCTTTAGTTGGTAGGTCAAAGACCTTATCCATCGATAGCTCGGTAAAAAAAGATCATATCCACTTTTTTTAGTTCCAATAAATATTTATGAATTCTAAAATTTCCTAATGACGAGGTTGGGTATGGAAGAATACTATTTAGGAAGGGTTCTAAAATCCTAGGGATGTTTAGATAATAACTACGAAGCTTGATCCCTACATCTTGTGGTTTCAAAACACATGGTGTGGGACATCAAGGGTTTTGTAATGGAGTGTCAAATCCCTAATATTATATAAGATCCAAAAAACAATGATGTAACATTGAGGATATTGAACATGCTTGTATGGTCTGGTTATGAATTTTAAATCATGGTCTAATGTGTTTGGGATAGGAGGATGATATGGTACCATTATACAAGGAAGGCCTCATAACACGTTCTGTTGAGTTGTTCTGTGGTGATGTTAGGGCTCACAAGGATCATAAATCTTTTTTCGAAGAGTGAGGCATCTTTTTGAAGACCATAGGAACATATTAAAGATCCACAGGCATACATACATTGTCAAACAATGGGAACCTTGATACTAGGTATCCTTTTCCAAGGTAAATGGATGTTTTATGGTGATCTAAGGCGATCAAATCATGATGGGTGACTTGTGGAATGTGTAGTATCCATGAAGGGTTCAAGGACCCTAAAATTTGTGTCACCGCCTATGAAACATATTCTCATGTCAAGAAAATCTAAAAAATCTTTACTCTAAATTTTACTTAAACTAGGGGGTCCAGTGACCATAGATAGGATTTTACTATCAATATAGTGTAGAAACTATGTGCTTTACACCTTATTTATTTTCATTCTAATTTTTTCCTAAATTCTAGAAATGAAGAGTTTTGTGATCAAATACTTGAATTTGTCAGAGGCCACCCTTGGCGTGTTTTCAACCTGACATGTTTTTTGTCTCTTTAAATAGTAGTTTATGTTATTACGATTTAGAAAATTATGGGATAGAGTTTAAGGAAATTGAAATTTGACCAAAGTGTAGTAATTTTATATTTGTGATGCACATATACCTAATATTTATGATGGTATATACACATGGTCAAGAGAACTCTGACATCCTTTTGAGCGGGAGATGGAAATATTGTAAGTCACGACTCGAGGTTCCCATGATATGAGAAGTGATATGGTAAAATCATATCGGTTATGTCTCGCAACACACTAAGGTGATGAGTTCTTCCACAGTGAAGTTAGAGATCACAATTATTTGAATTCACTTTTTTTGAGTGGCCCATTTTTTTTGACAACCACAGGCTTATGTGAAGGAGCCAAATAATTACATTCATAGAAAAAAAATGGGTCCCTTCAAGATAGGTATACTATTCCAAGGTCCAGAGAAGGCATTCAAAAACATGAATTGATCAAGACAGAATGTTTTATTTACGATTTGAGGTTCTTAAAATATGGTGAAATCACTCTATACTCTGGATGATCGGGGTAAGACTCTTGTGGTCCTTTGAAGAGGGATGATAATGGAGGATGTTATGCATTGTTTGACATCATGTTGAATGGATGTACATTCTTATGTGATATTTAATATCCTTTGGTAATTAAATTTTACATGTAGTTTACTGTTATGAAGTAAGGACGTATTTGTACTATTGTTTTAATGTCAGATGACAAGGATGTGTGCCTTACATTTTAATCATAATGTGGTAAGGATATGGGAACCAATGTGAAAAAAATAATGCAAGAAAAATTATATGAATAATAAGGCCTCACATAGATATGAATCATATGTAAGAAAACAATCCTTTTTGGATCATCCCATATGAAGTTGGGGTAAAATTTCTATCGATTGTTTTTGTTGGGACCAGGATTGAATATTTGAGAATCCCTACATATCATGTGATGATAATAGTCAAGAAACCTATTGTTCTAAAATGGGAAACCCTATATCATATTTGGCTCATACACAAAGGTGGTAATTGTTTTCATTTATTATTGTATATGGACCATGAATTGGGTATCAAGGCATCACTCCATATAATGGGATGTTAGGAATCATGTCGTGCATAGTTCTTAAGGAATCATGAAGTTTTACATCATGTGTCCATGATGTTGGATTACCAAGAAGGGGTATTTTTGTTGGAACCATCAATGTAAATTTGGGTGTAAATATGTGTCCCATAGTAATAGGAATCAAGAAACACTTAGTTCATTAGACAAGAGCTTCATTTGAATGTTAAACCTACATGCATGGAGGGGGCCTTTTATGTTTATTTTTGGCAAGTTGACCTAAGGATAGAGGTTCAGGTTTCACTACATATCATGTGATATCTTGAATCATGTCACATATAGTGTTCAAATGGAGATGTGTTTGGAGCCCCACACTAACAATAGTGGTCCTCTAGGGTGAGGTCCATAAGAATTTTAAATTTTTGTTGTCTAAAAAATAATAAACCATGCAGTTTAACATAATGTGGTAGGGGCACATGGTATGAAATTTATTGTCCTGAATTCAATAACATTATTACCTTATCATGAGATGATGTCCCTTTTTTGTGTGGGGAAACCCGTAGTGAAATTTTATATCTCAGGTGTTCTATGCACTGTGTGATAAACAAATAATAACAAAGAGTCTTCTCCCCATGAAGTGGTGATTAATGGTATGATATGGGATTTTTGTATCATGTGTTGGCATAACCAATATATCAGATTGGGGACTCCATATAAATATCACTGTAACGAGAATTAATCCTTATGTAGTTATAGAAACTCGTGCAGTTTAATTTTATGTGTTGTGGATATCATCAGTGCAGATTAATATCTTGTGTGGTGGATGAGGTTTACCTGATGTGAAATGGAATCTAACTCAATGGATAGGCCCAAAAATAGATTTATGGGCATCACTATATATATTTTGATGGAAGGATTCAATCCCCACATAGTTCTTGGGAGGAGGGACTCCCTATGTCAATTTTAATATCATATTGTGATGGGGATAATTTCACGCTTCTTTCAAACAAATCTTGCTCATGTGCGATTAGTCATTAGTGAGATTCTCATTCACATGTTGTTTAACATTATGTGGTGAGGATATAATCTATACATTGTATTATCATGTGGTAAGGATCTATTATATACATTTTATATCCAAGTGGTTAGGACGTGAGACATTTTTTAGGTTAAATTCATTATTCTAGGACTTGGGTCACCTGATATATATGAATATGAAGCATTGGGGGATTTGTGTAGTTTATCATCATGTGGTGAGAATATTCTGGGTATAAATTAACATCATGTGTTTAGGATATAACAATTTTTTCTTGTTTAAAGACATCCTTATAGGACTTTATATTCAATATAGTTTAATGTATTGCTTCCATGAAGATAAGAATTGGGGGATCCATTTAGTTTAATGTCTTGCAGAGAGGTAATTCTCCTTATAGTTTAGCTTCTTGTGGTTATGACATGATAAGTTTTGTAGTTTAATGTCCTTCTACTTGGAAGTGAGACACTATGAAATTTAAATTTTTTACTTCCAGGTCATGGGGTTCATTAAGATATCTATGAATATTTTTTCTTTAAAAACCACACATTGGTAGTGGTGTGACACGTTCCCCATCCACTGTGGCTGTTGAGTATGCTTCATTGTGTAAGATCTTATTTATATTTTAAGGACATTAAAATATTGGTTCTATCTTTGAAGAAATACTTCCTAGTATAATTGGGGTCCTAAGATCCAACACTAGTTATCCTCAGAGGAATTAATACAATGGATTATTTTTATTAATGTTTTGAGTGATTTGATTCGGATGGAAATCAAAGATGTGCAATGTACGCAACCTATTATCATAGATCCATTCAAATTCTTCTATAAATTTTTTTGATTTCTCATCATTTGAGAGTTATCCACAAATGTTTATTTCAATTGAAGACAGGAATACTTAAATAAATAACACTACCTCATTCTAGTACACTGATGAGTATGGTCTTGATTGTGTAGTAGTACATGTTTTGGTATGGTAGGCCCAAAAATCATGGAGGAGCCTTTCCGACCATGAAACCATATCATTTTTCACCATCATATGGTGTATATTTTATATATTTGTATTGATGGACTCTTTATTTCCATTTTCTACAGTATGATAGTGATATGAGTGATTGGATTCGATAGTGTACTCATGGTACAATTTCATCATCATCCTAAAAGAGAAGTTGGTGACACTGTCTGTCAATATTGTGTGAGACAATACGAACCTAGTGATGATATGGGACTTGAAAAATTTGATGATATTATTTATCCTAACATCATTGAGGTGTATTACCTCAGCCAATTCAGAAAATAATTCATTATTAGTAAGGATGTAATTAAACTATTAGTTGTGGCTAGAGATATGGGCCAACAACATTCATTCACCAAATGGAAAATGTCCTAGAATTCTTAGTTGAATATTGAAATTATAAGGGATGATGGGTGGATTTTTCCTGGATATGTCATGAATGAAATATCTTCATAAATTACATATAGTCTTATATCATGGTTTTTCAATAATAAACCAAACTCTAGATTTTGTGGGAGAGCCTAGTCCCAGACTAATGATTGGTGCAAGATCCTCCTTTGACTTCATTCTTGACACCATGAATATCACTTTATGCTATTCATCTAAGCCAAATTCTATCAATGCATCTCTTTTTGAGGAATTATTGATCATTTGGTTCCTCTTACACAGTAATGTTCATTTTATAGTGCTAAATCTGTTCCTTTTACGACTTGGTCTTTCGAGAGTGTCCCTTGTAGGAGATAGCCGATTATGGAATCCATCCATATTGGGGTGGATATCATTTAATCTTGAAATGGGGTATTTTTTAGCTATTTTATTTATCCTATACAATATTTTATGATCGACTAGACGATTCATAGATGCGTGATATAGTATATTTCTTCTTCTTAGTTTGGTTTGGATTGGACTTTGGTTACATTAGCTAATGTGTCGATGCGAGCATTCTCGGATCGGGGAACATGATACAATTTCAATCAAAAGGAAATTAATCCATTATTCCCCTCTTGTATCAAATAAGAGGGGCCAATTATTCTTTTTTAATTTCATTCTTTCCATTGATTTTCTTTATCACTAGTTCTGAATCCCCATTTTTATTCTGGTAGGGTATCATCTGTTATAAGGATAGTTTTAATATAGTGATTGGGAATTTTTATTCTTCCCTATTATTTGTCCAGCCCTAGGAGTGTGAGAAATAGTAAGTCAAAATTTCTTCATCTACATAACCAAATACAATACCTATGAAAAATCATTTGAGATTCGGATTTTTCATCCTTTTTATATAGGAATTCAGGAGGACGAATTAGAATACATCTCACATGTCCTAGGAGGATCATGGTAGTTTAAACCCTACTCATATGGGAGTTACTGGACTACTGGTTTACATTCTAGGGTAGGATGTTATGTGAGGAAATCATCGAAGTCATTCCATTTCACATCCTTTTGCGACACAAATTGGATTTCCTATTGTTGTAGAATTACCTATCATCAGGAAAAATGCCCAGTTTTAATGGAGAGGCAAATAATATAATTGAGCGGATCAATACGAGAGACAAGATTATATTAATGGTGCTGTATGTAATGCCTCAACTTCTGTACAAAAAATATAAGTGTGAGGTAATTCATCTCGACATTCACGTATCAGGTATTAATACCTATCATTATTTGTCTTAGTTAATAGAGACTATTTTCAAACCCCAAATCATTCCTCTATGTGAGGAGGGTTTCTTGTGATTTTCCCATGGTGGCCACATATAAGATGTGTGGCCTCCATTATTCAAAATATATCATAATTATAAAGTTTGGTAGATACCAATTCATACTTTTGAAGGATCCTTGACATTCCACTTCCCATTGGTAGGTGATTCATGTCTTGATTAACCTAGTGAAATAGAAGGATTTTATAGCCTATTTAACATTCAATATTTGAATGTATGATAGGTACCATTATATCCCCCTTAGTTATTTGATATATATGGAGAGGTAATCTGCTAAAATTGAACTAGTATTCTCTAGTCCATCCTTGATGTCATAGAGGCATTCCAAATATACAAGGAACCACCAAAATGTTACCTAGAAATTTTTTTTATTGGATTCACATTCATGGTGAGCTTTTTAATCCTTTTAGGGTATTTTTGAATATATGTGATGTTATCACATAATTTTAAGGGTTTGAAAACAAGGTTATCAAAAAAAACATTCAGTCATCCTTCCCATGAATTATTTAATTAGATGATTCATGGTGTGTTGATAAGAGGAGCTGCATTTCTTTAAGGAAAAGGGTATGACCTGATTGAAAAAGATACCTTGGGGAGCTCTAATGAATGTGATTTATTCTTCATCATGGGGAATATTTATATATGACCTAAATACACATCAATGAATGAAATATCTTGGAATTTGGAAGTTCAATCGATCAATAGTTATGTGATAACAACTGGGAATTATCCCTTTGGGAATTGTCAATTACATTCTCTAAAATTAATGTGGACAATAATTTTCTGATTTTTTTCTTGATGGTGAAAATATTGGCCAGAAATCATGGGTATTTCAATTTTCAAAAAATATGTATTTGATAAAATTTTCAACTTCCACCTCTACACCGATGGAATGAGATGGTAAATCATCCAAGAGATTAACTTGATGCCTTTATGATACTCAAGTAGGCCGATATAGTGAATATACATATCTTGATACAGTACAAGCATTTTATTTTAGTTCCAATTAAAAACATGTATTTGTTTCTTTGTTAATGAAACATACATCCATTTATCTTTTAAGGGAATGGTGAAACTAATTACTATAGGTCATGGATCTACTTTTTTTGAGATATATATGCCTGATCTCAATGATGGTGGTGGAGATATCTTCATAGAATGTGGGAAGGGAATTCCTAAGGCAATCCTCTCCTTATTCCACCTCTGAGTATGTTAAGGAATTATCTTATAGAGACTGAAATATGGGGGATCATATGTCCATGTTAAACTAGGAGAGGCCATGAGAAGAGAAATTATCATCCATTATTATCAGAGTCATTGTAGAGAGATTCTAAAGCTGATTATCTTATATAATGCCAATGAAGATAGGAGGGTCTTGTACCTATAGTCGTAGGCCTATTACCTCAACCAAATTTATAGAGATCACATAGTCACAATAGAGAATAGTCCAGGGATTTGTAGGGGTGGTCCCTATGATTTTGGGGGCTAAAACCTTTATATATTCATCCACCATTAATTTTTTCCACCCCTCTGTAGAAACCTAATTTTATGTATGTTGCTTCATAAGTCTTATAGGGGGCACTATCACAATGTACTATGCTAAAATTTCTATCCATGGAGTATTTTAGATTATTATGGAATACTGAAGGTACCTGAATGTGGTTATGGATCTAGGGTATTACGAGAAAGATATTGTGTGTGTTGTCCTTCTAAATTACAAAAAAATCAGTGTTGGATGTGTGATCCATAAACTAAACATTGAGTTTGATCTTCCTGTATGGTCTCTTATAATCCTTATCATTCCATTCAATGATCATCTTTTTTGCATTAAAATACCCTTCACTATATCCCAAACATTTGAGGTCTAGAATTGGTATAAGATTCATCCTGGTGAAATTATCAATCATATCCCTTCATATATCAACATTATAGAGTCTTCCTAAACATATAGGTCTCTCTAGTTCCCTTTGATGAATTCTTCATAATCTCATTCTATGAAGAAGATAGTGGCATGGAATTATTATTATATGGTCTATATTATATTGACCTTGACTATAGAATATCCCCTCTCAAATTCTTGTGGGATTTGGAGGGCTTTAATAGGTACATCTAAAATTTCATTTGAATCCTGCTCTGCATCGAGGATTTAGAGGTTGTCTAGAAAAATAGAAAACTATTTCAGATTTTTTACTTTTTCTCCAGAGGTTAGCACTTTTAGATGTGTGGTTTCTCATGGATAGGTGGATTAGGTGCCAAGGAATTTGAGGTGGATGAGATTGGTGCTCGTTTAGAGGTTTATGGACCATTTTTATCCAATGGTGTGGGTTATGACGACCTTGGTTGTTCCCTAGTATGATCATGTAATTGAACCCCCACTAGGTGGTCAGGATAGGAAACTAGGTGCATGAGACATTTGGATGGTTTTGGCCACCTCCATGTCTTTTTTTGGGCTTGATGGATTACATTCTATAGGTCTTGGCTATATATATGTTCTATATTTGGGAATAAAAGAAATATTTTCTCTGAACTCACCCATATTATCCTTTCTATCCTTGGATCCCATACATACGGCCACATGTTCCATGATTTGGTGTGGGGAACTCATCTTCCGATGAATATTCAAAATTAGAGAATGTGAATTCTATGTGTATCTAAATAAAAAAACAAAATATCATATCTTCGTATGTTGGGGGTTTCATTTTATGGGGTTGTTTTTTGTTTTAGATATTATAGGGAAGAAATCTACAAGGGTCAAAGCTAGCGATGGGGAAGAATATGACTCTTCCTCTTCCATCTCTTCCTACATGTAGTTGTTATGCCCAATTTTGGAAGACATATTTGGTGTCACCTTCTTGGGTGGTGGATGTATTAATTTTTTGTCAGGTCTTACCATCATGGTGAAATGATCTCGGTCAAATATTTTACAATTCATCCATCTATTATACTTATATGCATGCCTAGCTGGATCTTTTTACCAATTATCCTCTTCTTCTGACTCAGCAATAATTATGTAGCCCCCTTCTATGAAGAGTTATCTAACACAACCTATCTAGAATCAACCATTACTTAATGTATGTCTTTGATGATGATAAATTCTTGGATATTATGGCACAACCATCTATGGAAGGGGAAATAGTCGACATGGTCAGTGAGGTTGACCTCATTGAGATTCTAGGGCCAGGGTTGCTTGGGCAGGATATTATTTATCGATAAAAGGAAATAGGCATGGGCATATTTATTTCTAAAGGTGTAGGATTTATTCATCTATTCCTAAAATATCAGGTGAATATAATTTCTATATACTAATTTTCATGGGATATTTTTTTGTTTTTTAGCTCAACATGAGATGCTATGTGGTTTGGGACCTACATAGGTTATTGAAAAGGAACTACTACCGATTTAAAGTTAATAAAAGTGGATTATTATTAACTAAGAATTTTTAATTGTGATGAATTCATGAGTTGAGATTTAGCTCGAGGTCTCTGGATGGAGTCCCCCCAGATGTTTTCCTATTTCAATGAACTCATAGAACCCACCAGGATACTTCATTATGATTAAAGGTGTCTTCAACTCATCCAATAGTTTTTCAGGATCGAGTTTCTAGAATTAATCCAATGAGAGAGAGATATTGTGATAATAGGTTAAACACTTACATCTAAATATGAAGATATACACTCTATCATTTTAATGATTATTTTAGTCATTTATGTTGACATTAGTGTCTTACCTTAGTATAGTGCTAAACCAGTAAATAATTTGATGAAGAAGGCTTTACCCTCTTGAAACAGATCCTGGTAGAAGGTTGCTATTGAATACAAAGGATTTCCCTATCAGAGTCTATATGAAACATGATATCATTTTTCCCTCCTTCCAGTCTCAGTGGAACATCATCATCCTGTATCTGAATACAATTTATGTGAGATGTTTATCAGTGTCCCATGAACTATCAAAGAAGGAGAAGGTAGGATTTTCGAAATTGGGTGGAGGAAATGTGTCATCTCCCATTTTGGATCTGGATTCCTCTTAGGTTTCATAGGTTTGTGTCACCCTTCCATGGATTCCATTCGAGTATCAAAGGACATGATGTTTTTTGTATGTTCTAGTGGTACTATAGTTTGAGCTCCCCCCCCCTGTAGGGAGTGAATGAGGCTCGATATAGTGGCCTTATCATCGTCTCCCACTAATTTTTATCTCAGGATTAGACTACCTGATTTCCCTATAAAGAAATATGTTATCTTCATAATAGCGTGTAGCCACAATAATATTTTACTTCCTTATTTATTTAGACTGTCTGATGGGATCCATAGTTGATCTGGTTCTCGTATACCGCTTTTTTAGGCATAATATCTTTTGGAGGAAGAATATTCTTCTCTGGATAATTATGATACCAAGTGGGAATATTTCCCCATAATTTCTCCTTGTGATTTTAAGAGTTTGTATCTCATTATCATATCATGGAATACTTTCTTCCTTGGAAGGAACCTCAAATCTTCATGGTGGTGATTGACATGTAGAAACACATTTCACTTTATCATCAGTAGTGTTCCACTTGAGAGGTATGAACTCTATATTCATAGGTGCCATATATTAGAACCTTATATGGTTATTTATTTGTGTGGAATCTGTTAGTTCATCCTAGTTACCCTTCTCTTTGGTTATATTTTCTGTTTTTGGCCCTCTACATTTGTTTGTTGATCCACCATATTCAATGTGTTGATAGTGATGATAATCACAATGTCATATCATGAAATGGTGTGCTTCCCATTTCATTAAATGCAGTATGATGATTCTTCCATATAAAAATTAGGGTTCTTCCTCAATCCCTTAGACATATTGGGTAATTTTGGATTGAGGACCAAGTGGGGTCTAATGGCTGTTTTATATTCCCCTCTTATTAAGGTTTATCAGTCATGAAATTCAGAGAGTTTTAATTAATCCTTTTCAAATAGTCCCCTAATGGTAGAGTTTTTTCTTATGGAGGGAGGAATATATGGGATTCCAACTCTTGATATTTACCTCCAAAACAATATAATATTGATCCTATTTATGTTGATGATGGTGGTGGGGAAAATCTCCCAAACCCTGTGGGATGGGGGTTATCTAGAGCTATATTTGGAGTGGATGGGTCCTTTTGTTGATGACCTAATGATTCTAGCTAAATATTTGATGAGGCGTGGGATTGGTTCTTAGGTACAAGTACCCCAATCCTATTGGGATATGGTTAATATGAAATATTCCTAGATTAACCTAGGACCCTATCGGGGATAATGAAATTGGAGAGGGAAACTGAGATATAAATGTCCCCTACCTAGTGGGTTGGGGTCTGTTCGAAGCTGCTAAGGAATTTTCTTGAATCCTCTTAGGATTTGGTGATTTGATAGGTATATGTGGTGGTAGGAACTCTCTTCACCCAGTTAACTGGGTCATCTCTTGGATGAATATATTTTTAGTAGCTACATCAGCATGTATGTTTTTGTTTGGTTGTGCTTCCATAGTATCTATAAAAAATTGATGCCTATGATGGGGATCCTTTTCTATTGGATTTCATTAGGTAGATTGAAACCTTGGCATCAATGTGTAAAATGAATTATTTTTTCTAAGACAGGGCCAGTTCAAAAACATTTTGCCTATCCCCCTCCTATGTTCTATTTTAGTGACCAACTTTCTTTGAACCTTACCTTGTACCCTAATTTCACTAAAGGATATGATGTTACGGGATTCTGTACTTGAGGAGTACTAATATTCTAGGGTTTGGGATCAATTTACTTCTATTTAAATTCCCCATCCTCGAATGAAGATACATGACATGGCTTCACATATCAATTTTTGAAGAGTTTTGATGAAATGGTGGAAAAAAGATGTACATTTCCAATTTTATCTTATGGATTTGGATCCCAGAGCATGGAGATAGAAGCTAGGTCATGATTACCATTGAGTATCATGATATTCTAAAGGTGAACCTCGTATCCTTGATAAGGGACGTTTCTTGTATTCAGTTTCTGATGAGTAAACCACATATAAAGGAATAGATAAGGCATTAACTCCATTTCTATATCATCTGGGATATCATTGTGAAAAGTTGAAAGAGTATAAAACATGGTGGGGAGGTTTTTGGGCTACTATCTCTTTATATCAATGACATCTTCCTCTTCATTGAACGTACATTCCCCCATTATGTCATACCAAGATGAATCTTATTGGGGTCTCATGCTAACATGATTATAGTGCTTCCATATATTGATAGATAAAAATATATAGTTGAACCAAATTTTTTTGATAACATCTCTATATTATGGAATAATTTTTTTTAACACCTATCTAGGAAAAAGGTCTTTGGGAAAGGGGAGTATTTCCTTATCCATGGAAGACATCACCATGGAAATTTTTTCCTCATATAATTCCATGTGGAGATTCTATTTAATACATCTCCATACTACCAAGATGGCGACTATTGTAGAAATAAATGCTTTTTACTCCAGATTAAGAGTTTATGGACCACTGGGGTGTTGATAATATGTCTTAGACAAACTCAATGAACCTAGAATTGAGTATAATAGGGATATGTCCCACATTTTACGTCATGGACGGAATATGCCAACCTGCCATTTGGAATTGTGACGGGATATTAGGTTGATGTAAGATGGGTTTTGAACCTTTTTTATAACTATATGGTGCTTCATGAGTATGATCCCACTGATGAGATGATTCTGGAATGTGGGAATTATCCTTATTGATAGGAACATGATCCAATCCCGAGGAATGGGTCATTTTCACTTGGGGATCCTCAATCATAATGGGAGTATGAGCCCAATCATGAGACGTTGAAATATATCCCTAGATTATTCTAGCTAGGATATGAGCGAGCCTCGAGGCATGTTCAAATTTCACATAGTGATCCTAGTTTGGAAGATGAAAATGTTCTCAGTTTGAATATGAATTCACCATAAGAATATGCTGATGGAACTCCAAAATGGGAGAAGGAATATGAGACACATTCTATATTTCATTGGATGTTTTCTATTGCGGTCTTTCATGAGAATAAATACTAATATGTTTCTATATTTTGTGATTTTATGTAATATGTCAGGTAGATTCATTGATAGGAATATGAGCCTATCCAAAAGCATGTGTCATTATCACATGGTGATACCCATCCAGAATGGAGATATCCACTAGATACAAGGAATTTGAAGTATGATTTTTTTCTTTTTTTAGAGTAATATGAGTTTTTCCCATGGAATTCCCCTCTCACATGGTGAGACCTAGCTAGACCATGGATATGATCTCGATCCTGGGAAATTGAAATTTTCCCCTACAATTTAATGAAATAAATTTTCCCCTATCCATAGGCTTGTGTCACTCTCACTGGGTTCTCTCTAGTAGGAATGCTAATACAAGCTCAGTAGTATTCCTTATCCTTTACCAATGTACATTGATAGTCCTCTTGGATGGGAAAAAGCATGTGTGATTTGTTTGGGGTAACCAAAATTTCATAATGATAAGAGTGTTGAGTTTCCCTAGCTATAAAGAAATGAATATACATTAATCCCTATATTTTTACTAATGCGAGAATATGGTGGTTGATTTTTTAGCTATTTCTAATATGTAATTTCACTTAAGAAAAGTGTGAAAATTGATATAATCCTACTGATTTTTTATCTCCAATACATACCATAAGATATAATTAGTTTAATCATGGATATAAGACTAATTTCTTCATCATTATTCCATGAGAATATTCTGATATACTTCATTCAAGGGTGTATGGATATGTCCCCCCCCATGCATGCATTAAGAATATTCCCACAGACTTTTTCTGAGTGAGTAAGGATATGATCTTTCTCAATGGTTACTGCTAGAATATGTCAGGAAACATAGTTAGTGGGATTGGGGATATGATCCCACTCATAGTTATCTAAATCCTTCTATGCTGAATGTGTCTTCCTTGTTCCCCGTGCATGGGTTTAAAATGTGGAAATGTGTCAGCTGCTACATTCCAAAAGTGAATGATGGGAACTGGTGGGATGGAATCAGCGATGGAAATTGATTGGTTCCCTCCAAAGCAGCCCCTAAAATGGAATGGAGTTGTAGTTTTCCCCTTAGAATACATTTATATGATACTGAAGGTGGTGGTTTTCATTCTTCAGGGATATTATCTTGAAGTGGCTTGTTGTGGAAACAAGGTTCACTAGATTCATTGCAGTATTACTTGGATGATGTAGACTCGTTGATTTCACCACTTTAATACCCTTGGGTGAAGCCTCAATTGTCGGTATTGTGCCATGTTGATGGTATTATTGTACCATTTTGATATCCACCATATAATGAATATTTCTAACTAGGGAAGTGATCTAGAGGACTACATGGGTTGTAGTTGTAGCTGATTTTCTGAAATAGTCACTGGTGGAAGACACTATCTCAGATCAGGGTTCAACTAATGAGATAATTCTCTGAAATAATTCCAACAATAAGGATCAAGATCACGAATTAATGAAATATTATAGGCTTGATGTGTGACCAATCATATTTTCAGGGTTAGAACAATTTTCCTTTTATTATTGACTAAACCATTTCATTAAATGATGGATTATTTTACTCTTTTATTAGAAACTAGAAAAAAATAATGAAACCAAATTGGGCATTATTAAACAAAGCAATTTTTCCAAAAGCATAAAATGTAGGCATGTAAATTTTTTCTCAAACAATATCCTATTTTTCTTTTTCCATCTATAATTTCATTCAAATTAACTCTTACACTATCATCCCCCCGACCTCTGGTTTTCACCTACATGATGGATGGGATTTAATCCTTTCTCGAAAGGTCCCAACATTATTACTTTCAGTGTCATAGCCACTTGACTAATACTCTCTGGTTTTTTTCAGGAGAGGTGTCACATGCCATCAAAGTCACCATCCCCTCAAAATATTTTCTTCTAGCTTGAGGAAGAGTCAGCTATTTTTTTATCTTCATGCAGCATTTCTGATGAAACAATAATTTCATAATGCATCTCATTGGCACAATCAGTTTTTTATTTAGAGAAAAGAGAATATTTGACATCATTTGATTGATCAACCACCACCTGATAGTCAACCAGAGCCCTCTTCCTCTTGTAATAAATAATTAAAAAACACTCATTATCCCTGAAGGATTAGGGATAATCATGGAAACTACTGTAAATCACTGAATAATTAGATGATAAAAATTACTTACCTTTTTAAGTACCTAAAGAAGCAATCTTTACTAGTGAAAGATGTTCATCAACCACTTTTTGGATAACATCTTAATTTACTTGTTCAACTGGAAAGTCATCATTACTTATACCTTTTCTATAAGTATCATTTTTCATTATACGTATCTTATTCAGAGATGATGGAAACAAATGTTTTCACCGTAGTCGTAAAAGTAGAGGCCTTCACAGTAGATGAATCACTTGGAATCTCTCCCTTATCATTATCCAATGGTTTTACTAAATTTATAGGAACATTTCATTATTATTCTATCATCTTTTTTGAAATATTTAGCAGAAATGTATTTTTCATCATTAATATTATAATATTCATTGCTAATAGGATGTAGTTTCATCATGAGGGACAATATTAGTCCTCTAAACAGATGTGTTTTTACTCTTATTAATACAATTCCTCATATAATGTGTATGAATAATCAATAACACACTGTATAGTTCCTACAACTAGATGATTCATAACCTATAAAATTTTATCCATTAAGGAATTTTTTTATTTTCTCATACATATTTTTCAACTTAATAATATCATAATCTATTACAAGGATTTTTTTATCATCTAGATTTGAAACCAATTCAACCTCAAACAAGAACCTGGAAAAGTGTCAAAATGATGCCACTTCCATTTCCTTATCGATTTTAATTAGTATACTGATAGAAAATGAAATATCATAATGAATTTTAGTATTACAAAGAGTCTAATTCAACCCATATAACCTTATCCATATTTGAGTAGGGGTGTTACCAATGTCAAATTTGTTTAATTTTTTATCACATTCACAAAGGTGAAAAATACATGGCTTGAGCACAATTGAACCAAAACCCTAGTCTCAGACTTTTATATATTTAGAGGGAAAGGGAATATAGAAATATTAACTTTCTAACGAGTCACATTTTCATGAGGATAAGCCTAAAATCTATGAAATTTATTCCTTTATTTCACCCATTTTCAGTGTTTGAGATCCGTTAGGAAGAAAAATACAAGCTATGATCATGAAATTGCCTCTTTTTAGCTTATATAAAAGATATTAAGGGTCTTCTTTGATGTAGGTTATATTTTATTTACATTTAATGGAAGAATCAGTCATGGACTAAAATATGTAAAAGGATAAATTCAATATTCTTCCATCGATCTCAATATCACTATTTCTTGCCTAAAACTGACAATCCAACCAAAAATAAGATATATTATGATAATAAAACCTCCCAAGCATAAAAAATATGTCCTCCATTAATTTTAAGGTTCTATGTATCCAATGATAGGAGGGAAACCTTAATCTCCCACAAATTTTATTGTGTGGTCTTTTCAAATCGACCTTCGACTTATTTCATGGGAAACCTGGTTACAGAGGATCAACAGTAATATTTATATCATTATTCTCATATTGTTTTTAGGATTTGCTACTAAATTTCCATAATATATGGAAAATTGACCGTCCTAATAATTGAGGGTTTTATTTTAGGATCATCATTTTTTTCATGCATTATGAAATGAAAAATGAATCGACTCTTGATTAAAAAATCATTCTGTTATTTGACATATTAAAATAAGGTTCACCATTTTTTTTCCTCGAAAAGAAGATGGTGGATTTCTTCCAGTGGTCTTATTTGGGGGGTGGGTTCAATGTTGTTCAAAATAAAATTCAACTAGCTTGATCTGTTTAACATTCACAGAATCTCCCAGTGCTTACCTTAACATTCCTTTATTTATCATTTGATTGCACTATCTACGTTGCTGGATATTTTATGGACACCATTAGTGGTGGCCTACTGAGTTGTACTCAGACCATGCTCAGGTATTCATGGGGTACCAGAGCATATTTCATGCCCGCATCTAGGGAAAAGGGCTAGGGCCATATGTTAGGGAGAAGAGTTGGACATGTGAAATGTTTGGGTGAGGTTCCAAACATGGAGTCCAAACTATTTTGGGGATTCTAACATTTTCTTTCATTTGGGTTTTGATCACTTGAAACTTTTTCATGCCATGGAATATTTATGGTGGTTATGATTGTACCCAGTTTCGAGATATGGTTATTATGATTGTTATGTATTGTTCTCTTATGTTTCCTATATTTCAATTATTATCTATTGTGTCATACATTTTTATTGAGTGTATAGTCTCCCCATGCGACCTATAAGAACCTCGCTGCTAGTCGATAACCTCTAGAGTATGGGGAGTCGTGCTTGAGGTCATGAAACTACCCTGGTCGGGGCACCAGTTTAGTGGTTCTTGGGTCACAGATGTTATAGAAGTTTATTAAAAAATCTATAGACCTTTTGACTATATAGATCATAAAACTATGGTTTTTGATGTTATATTGGTATAGATATACTAAAAGTAGAGGCTAACATATTTCATTCCCATCAGGGAATATAATTCATTTGAGTCCTTGACATATGTGTATATCTTAGAGGTGGTGAGTTTACAATCCCTCATTCAATTGTTTTTTATCATTATGTAAAATTTAGATTAAGGGTGTGGAGGTATTTTCAACAAACTTTTATAACCCAATTGAGCATAAGAAGTTTCTTTCACATGTTGATAGTTTCTCAACCCATAATGAAAATTTAGTCTGTTTTGATAAATTTATGGGATTTTATTATAGATTTGGGTAGTTTGTGGGGGAAACATATACCCTTAGTTTAGTTTTCATAATACAAAAGTTTTCATTCATATAATAATATAGAATTTTACAATGTATATTATAGATAACCATATTGTTCATTGTCATTCTAGATATATGTTAAATAAGACACCATTATTCGATTTAAGGTAGTATAATGTATAACTGACAAAATACGACAAATTATAGGCCACATGAACATAGCACCGAGTAAGAGAATTTCGTATGAAAATTTTAGGATGTTTACTTTGGATATTGTATTGTGTGATCATATATTCCCTCAAGTGTCTCCAAATCATAAGAAAAGAATGTTTGGAATAGTTAGTAAGAACTCCCCATGAATAGCTACACCCATTAAGGTGGCAGGAAATGGAAATGAGGTAGATTATCCTTTAGATATACATAAGTATATTTAATTGGTGCATAAAAACATTTATGGGTTGTATTTGTGAATATACATCCATGATATTACTCATTATATTTATTATGATGATACATAGTTAGAGGGGGATATGAATTTCATAGTATGGCCAATTAGTTTTGAGGATCACATCGAGAAAGTATTAAATGGGAATTTAATCCCATATGATTGACTATTATGGAGAACATATGTCTGAATGATATCACAAGGAAATAGTACATTGAAATTTTAATGACCTAAGACTTTAACAAACATTATTTAATAATTTTCACCTAGATTTTAAAAAAATACTAACCTTGGATCTAGTGTTTTAGAGTCTTTTGAATATTAGATTGATAAATACATCATCTGAAAAATAAAAACATAATTATTATTTAAATTTACACATAGTTATCTTAACTCCCATAGATCATCTAAAACTAACTAGTATACATTAGAGAAAATATAAAAAGAAAAGGACGAGATAAAATGCTCGATAAGGGAATAAATATGGAAATAAATCATTACATGTGTGTTAATATTCATAAAATGATATGACAAAGATATTTATCATAAGAATGGTAACATATAATTGGAAAATAGAATAAAAAATTATTTAATCTTTGAATTGGTGGAAAAAACATAAGACATGACATCATAAAAATATCCCAAGGGTCACTCCCATGACCATCATCACAAAGTGGAAAAAATACCATGGTGGAATATGTCTAGTCACTAATACCATATATATAATAACATGATATATACTGAATTTCCCAATGAATTATAGGGCAATATAATTCTAGAAACACCTGTCACATAGTGAGAATCAAACATGTGTGTACTACAAGAGGAAATGAAACAATACATATTTATAAGCATGATGAAACCAATGATGAGGAAGTGGTGTTTATAATTTTAATTTAATTAATATGTGAAGAATATATCATAATAATTCCCAAAAAGGTGAACTAATATAGTTTTTTGGACATTTATATTTGGAATCGGGATATAGTTCTAGAACCTAGAGTCCCATTTAAGAAAATTCAAAAGAAATATCTGAATATTATAGAGTAAACAATGAACCACTTTGGAGGCGAATTAATGAAATAACTAAATGATCATTAAAAGATGGAATGCACATATTTTTCCCTAAAATTGAAACTAAAAAATAGGGGTATAAATTATATAATTATAGATTTAGTAGTTATTTTGGGTTCTAAATTTTTTTATGTGGATGCTTCTTGATATGATACAAGTAATATGAAAGTTCCCTTATGTTGAGTTTGCATTATATTGTAAATTTAAAAGGGAACTAAAAAAATGTATAACTAAACAACTAAAAAATATAATTAAATTGGTGTAAATATAAGGTAAATATATTAAAAAATATAAGAGGTTTATAATAATGAGATTTCATAAATGGGATAACAATAAAGATAACATGTAAACAATAATTAATCAGGGTGATATGGAAGATATATTACCTTGTTTCCAATTTTCTTCGTAATTTTATATAACATCATGACTAATTATATTATTTTAAATCAATATGTACCTAAAAATTTTATACATATATATTTAATTTTATAATTCCCATTTATTCTATTGTTATTTATTTTTACTATAGTTTCCACTTACATAGATTACTAGGGGTTCTTCGTATAATTTCCTTATAACACATTGGGTTTATTACCATTGTAAAAGGTGTTGTAAAATAACATCATGATATCAATAATTTTGTAGGTTTATTTCACTTATTATTCCCTTATAATAAAATTACCCACACTGTTTTATCATTTATTTCAAAATAGACTAAAACTATGAAAGGTTATTTAATTAGTGTATTTAAGGTGGTCACAATTATTATGACTTCTTCATATTATTCATAAATTTAGAATTCCTAAAATTATTCCTATAGGGTATTAATTGTTTAAAAACTATAATTTTATATACTAAATATATTTTTAAAATTAATCTAGGTTAGGTGTTCTTGGAAGATAAAAAATTTCATTTTACTAGGATGGTAGTCCATACTTACGCACATACGACACTTTCATTTTCTATTTAATAGGATATGATATTAAATTAAATAATTTATATTTAATAGTTATAATAATTTAATCAATATCATCTTATTTAATTAAAATCATTTTTAAACCTTCTATATAAGGTGGTGATTGAAAATTTGGCATTTCGTTTATGGATGCAGTAGTCTTCACAAATGCATGACGACATTTTAATTTTTCTAAAAACAATCGTGGAAAACATATAATGGTTATTGCATTATCATAATAACCCTTAATAATTGTAAAATATTTTTATTATCATACCCTCAAGGTTATTAGGAAATTTAGTGGTGTAGAAGAAGAAAAGTACTAGAAAAGTTTGGATTAGATTATTACATCTATATGAGATGTTCTCCCATGGGTAACTAATTAAGGATACTTAGATTGTCATTTTGGTGAGACTATGGCTCAAGGGAATCCTGACGGTGTTTTGGAGATTCTTTATTAGGGGTTTGGTTGATAATAATCATTTTAATTTATATATAAATACTGAATAAGTTATCTCCTTTTATAAGTAATGTGAATGGAATTTTAATAAAATCAATTCACTTTTAAAGAATCACATTACATCATTCAAGGTAATAATCTCTTGAATTTTCAAATAATTATTTGTGGAAATTAATAATATTGATCCTTCATCCAAAATATAGTATCATAAATTTTTTTCACATGTATTATCCTTTTTCACTATGATAAAAATATTATCTCTATTTACACTTACCACATTATCTCCAATTTTACCCTCAATAACAAAATTTAAAGGAAATAATTAAAATTGACATTTCTAAAAAAATTAAAGATTATGATTTAAAATGTTGAAATTATTTTATTAAATTGAATTTATAACATTTAGACAAATTATATTTTGTATTATAACACCTAACATATAAAAACTGTTTTATAGAAAAACATCTTTTTAAGCATAAAATCTATTTTTGGGATAAGATTATAAATGATTTTTTTTTCGAGAAAAATTTGGTTTCTAAAAATTGACATAAATTTTTTGTGACTTCTAAAATACAAAAATATAATTTTACAAAAAATATATGTAATTTTAATGTAGTGGAAAAAAGATTTGTTTTATTATAACTAAATATAACTTATGTGAACGAATGATAAGAATATGATGTATGAGTTCAAATTAATATTTTTTAGTGCATAAATGTTATTGCATAATTAAATATTTATCTTTATAAATTTTAATGTAAATATTACCTTATGAAAGAATCTAAAAAATTTACTATTTTAGTAAAATGTTATTTTTAACTATTCACCCTAAAAATCAACAACATTTGAAAAAAAATATTAAAAATTAATCCTAATCCAATTTTAACATTATGATTCATAAAATCAAAATTTATTATATTTAACCATTATAACAGATAAAAATAAATTTTATATGTAAGTGTTTAAAACATAATAATATTTATTTGAAAAAGTATTTTATATCTTGAAATATATCTAAAAACATTTTATGTCTAAATTAATGATAACTTAACAATAGATTTTATCATCTATATTACATTATATAAAAAATAAATATATATTCATAATGGAAATTTATATATATAATGTTTGGTCCGTTACATTCTTCCCCCAATACGAAATCTCTCCCCCGAAATTTTATTCCATATATTATAGTAAAACCAAATTTTGGTAATTATGTTGCATCATCTCTACATGTTGACTTGTAGCCAATTCATACATAGAATTTTACTAAAGTTCATTTACTAGGTCAGTTTTCTTGTAACACCTGACATTTTAATTTTCTTATATGATCCTCTCTGGATACTCCTCAAATGATAGCCCATCCTTAAAATAGACCACATCTAGATTAAATTCATCTGAAAGATATTGTATATACATTATAAATACGGATTCATCAAACACATCATGATAACTAGACAGGTTTTTTTGGACGTGATTGATATTATAGAAATTCTCTAATATGATCGATAATTTCAAAGTATCCAATGTATCTTGAACATAGATTACCCTTATTCCCAAACCGAATGAGAAATTTCAATATATTTATGTGGTGGAATAATTTTTCATTGATAATAATATCCATTTATAATCAATTATTATCATCATAAATATTCTGTAAACATTTATTTATCATGATATATTACAAAATAGACTTGAAATTTTATATAATTTATTTTATAATCTCATGTCCAAGAAACATATATTCATGAACATCATCCTATAATTCTTCCCATATTGGGCTTCATATGTTTCCATTTGAATTCTTGAGTGGAATTTTTTTTTGAGAACTCAGCCAATGAATGATATTGTTCACATCTTTCCATGAAGTTTATATAGAATGCTCTCAACATATCCTCAAGTGTATGGATAGTTCATTATGATTTTCCATCAACATAGGGGAGTTTGAACATAATGAAGTTCAATGTTGTGTTTACCTCATTTTGAAGGATATTCCAAACAATTCTGGTAAACATCATATCTCAATTATATATATTTAATAGTTGAGTTACAGGGAGCCTTAACACTGGTATGGTGTATATCATTGCACGTTGATTGTGTGATAATTCCACTAAAATAGAAAAAGATTGTGTAGTATTCAAAATATATTTTTCCAAAATTAATATATATTTTTTACCTTTTAATATCTTTAGAATACCCATACCAAATTCCATAGTTATATTTTCTCACTTTCATGTATGTATATACAATGGTTTCATCATCCCTTTTTATTTTTTCCTCTCAAATTATTCCTACTGGAACACAAGTCACTTTTAGGATTATTCTGCAATCTCATTTTTAATAATTTGACAAAAATATTTTCCTCAAATATATCTATATATGTTCAAGTTTTATGATTGGATATATAGTTATGAGCTTTGAGTATTACTTTGTAACTCATTTTTTAATCTCAAACTCTGATGAAACAAAAATAGGCTTACAAAATCCCACAACACCTTCATCATTAATGATTAATTGTGGTGATTTCCATTTTGTTATAGAATTCACCTTCGCTGGTATCTCTAAGTCAATAATTATTTCTTTCAAAATTGTATATAGAAGTTATAGTTGATAAATTTTATAATAAATAAAATAAGGGGGTCCTTTATTAATACCATGTTTATCATTTTCATGTATTATAATATTTGATCTTTCTCAATCCTCCTCATAGATAATAGTGGAGTATATATAATGGACCATAATTTTAATATATATATTTTACATCTAAAAAATAATATTCATTACATTACAAAAAAACAACATTATAACCATATAGGTTTAGTGCCTTTGGAAATTGGGAAAAATAAACAAGTGGTTCATAAAATATCTACATTCTCTCTTTCTTATATCAACAAATATTACTTAATACCATTATTCAAATAATTTAGAAAAAAATATACGAAAGGGTGATCTTAGATGATTAGTAAGGTTAAAAAAGAGATATATCATATCTATCATGTCATATTCATAATAAATAAGAACATAAGAAAAATTTTGAAAACTATATCTGACATATCACAGATCAAGATATCATGTCCTCATATACATAATATAAATTCATAAAAATAAAATAACATATTTCATGAGATCATAACATATGAAATTATTTTTATAAACATAATAAAATAAAATGATTTCTTAATTAGTTAAGGATCATTTCCGAGACCATCACATTTGAAAAGTCCATTACTAAACTGAGTACAACCCCTATTCCATCCCTGAAATACTGATCTGATTTTACTACCCATTTTATTCATCTATATATCATGATATATAAATTTTTACCCAATTAATTTGAGGTAGATATAGTTCCCACCCATCACGTAATGAAATCTATAAATATAGGTTTCAAAAGAACATAATTCATTCATATAACACATATAAGGAAATGTGTTTAATAAACATTATTCCAACATAACATAACCCATGGAAAAGAAAACCATATAAGAAATTACATTCCGTAATAAAAATAAAACAACACTAGAATCTTTTGGGATATTGTACTTAAAAAATCTATCCCAGTAATTCATAAGTAACGTCAAATAATTTTATCTTATATTAGAAATAATTTTAAAATATAAATTGATATAATTCTTGAGAAAAATACCATATCTTTAATAAAAAAATTTCTTTTCTTATAGTGTGATGCAATTTGAAAAGGAAATATTTTCATTGAAAATAAACTTTTATAATTATAAGGTATGATTCAAGTCATTAATAATTCATGAATTTAGAAAAAAATTCATTATTTATAAGATACCAAAACATTCCACTTATACTTTTTCTGAAAAATTCATAAACTACCTCGTTTGGAAAAAGAAAAAATAAATACTTTAAAATCATTTAGTAAAAATTAAATCATGGGTAAAAATGAATCTAAAATTTTTAGAATAATAGTACTAATATTTGGAAATTTATTTTTATGAAAACAAGGAAATGGAAGATAAATATTCCTCAACAAATTCTTACATATAAAAAATTATTTTTTATAATGAGATCAGGAAATTAACACTCACCTTATATCTGATTTCTGTCGTACGTATTTGAAAATAATGTATAATGGTTCAAATAATATTATATTTTATAATAAAACCATATTCATATTTATTTTATTATATATTATCCTATTATACGTCGTATCATAATATTTCATTATTAACCTTCTTTTGGGTGTAAATGCCATCATTTTTTCATACATGTTGTATTATATAAGTTTCATTTCATGAATATAGTATATAGTTAAATAATTTATAGAATGTTATTAGGAAATATATATCATATTTATTTATTATATAATTTATATAATCCTTATTGAATGGTGAAATGGAAAATTAATCACAACACGTCATAGAGATGGCAGGTTGTACATACGTGTAAGCGAAGATATGATTTTATTAATGGTGAAATGGTAAGGAAGTGAATGGTATATTAATTTAAAAAATCAATATCAAATAATAATTATCATATATATAAATATTATACCATCATTATACCCATCAAAATAATTTAGTGATGAAAAACAGATTACATCACAGTTTAGATCTGGTAAGTCATACTTAGGCACATGTAGTGAATTTTTTCACATGATGAATAAAAGGAGTAATATGGTTTTTCCATAATCCAAATAAAATCTCATTATATATTTTATAATATATTTATTACTTTACAATAGAAAAAATTAATAGTAAATATAATAATAAACTACCTTGAAAAAATCACTGAAAATGGTTACCTCTTCTATAAAGATCTACCATTAAATGTCTCCTCATTAACACTAGGGTTGATATTTTGAGAAGGAGCCTCTATAGTGTGATTATTTATTCAGAGAATATAATTTAAATAGTTTGGTTGATATATAAGGATCAATGTGATATGAATAAGTGAGAGAGGTAGTTACCATTTATAAATGAGGTTAGCGCACTTTTATAATTTCAAAAAATATTTATTTGTAATCAATTCGATCTCAAATAAAATTCCTCAAAAATGATATTTATTGGAATTTACTATGAGATAAGGTGGTAATATTATAAACCAATAATATTTTTAGATGTTTTTTTATTTTTCATGGCCCACCTTCACCAAGATGAGGGAAGGGACAACAAAATGCCAGTCCCTTCCTTCTTTAAGTTGATGGAGAGATAATGGCCCCTGAGTCCCATCTTCCATAGGCCCTAGAGTGGAAACTAGAACCAAGGGAATAGACTCCCATGTAATATAGAAAGAATAAGAATTTTTATAGAAAAAACCTGGAGATAAGATGGTAAATATTAAACAAATCCAAACACAAAAAGTGAAAGTAAATCCAAAACCCTTTTTTCATATGCATGTTCAACATAAAGTGCTAAAAAGTACAAGAAAACTCCAAGGGATTATTCCAAATGAAAATAAAAGTAGTAAAGAATATTGTCCCAAAGTCCAAGCTAGTAATGTATGGCATGGTCTATAATGTCCTCCTAGAAACCTGAATGAAGTTTTATATATATAGGGTGAGTAATCAGGTATGCTCAGTAGGGAAAACCAAAATCTCTCGAGCACAAGTGGGGAGACAATATAATTCCATGTGAGAAGAAAAGTGACTACCAAAATGACTATCAAGGAAACTATGCACCTAGAATCACCAGGTAATACTCCCCAAATAACTCATGTTAGGTAGAGTAATAGTAATTACACATCAATTTTTGGGCAGCACACAATGCTTTCCAACTGGTTATTTAAGAAATATTACTCATTAGGCCTCCCACACAAGTTCCACTATAGTCTTACTACCACCCCAACAATAACCTTGTGGTCCACCACAACCACGCCTCATGCCTACAAAAACCTGGGCCACAACAACCACACCTCACTATGCCTACAAACACCTGGGCCACAACAACCACTTCCACACCCGAAGACACCTATGACAAAACAACTAATATCATGATCGAAGACAACTGGGCCTCATCTTGAAGATAGTTCAGAGACAAACCTACCCACACACACATGGGGAAACATCCATAACACACCCTTCCTGAAGAGTCTTGGGACATAGTGAACCTTAGGCCATCACTACCTACCTAATGAATATTAGGTTTCTTAGGATAGGGGGTAGAAAAGAGCTAATAACCAGCCACTCATAAAAATATTGGAAAAAACACCCTCCCCCATGAAATTGTGGTGCTCAGCATAGAGTGCTCAACATGGGTTATGCGAGACTAAAAAACAAAAGAACTAAATTTATAAATATACTAAATCAAACACTCATCCCAACTGGAGGGATTTGAAATATAAAACTAGCCCAAACACAAACACTCTTGTTACTATTCATACTTGCACAAATGCACAATAGCCACAACTAGAGAATAACCCATTTCTGGGTAAAACAAATCCCCATTAAACCCATTATGGTTATCATGTTCATGTTATTTCATGGGAAAATTAATTATCCACTACCAAGAAACTTATAAGAACGTCCACAGTTCGAAACAAAATTGGACTGAAGAAGAAAAATATCCAAGAAGTAATTTAAGATTTCACACCTAGTTCTCTTGTAAAGTCACAACAACAAAAATGATCTATGAGATCCCTAAATTAACTGGGAAATAACTAAGCCCTAATATATGGCCCCACATTAATAGATATCCAAAAACCAAAAACTTTACAACATTGGATTGCATCCCTCTCCAGGTCACAGTACAAGCATCAAGAAAAACAACCATTCTTATTAACATAACAAGGAGTTTTCAGATTTAACTGCACCATTTATCAAGTTCCTTATTTTAGTTTGGTTAACTATGGTGATCACAAAAATATTATTATTCATTGGGAATCTATTTAATCATCTACATTTACATGATTAAGTAGTTTTCACATTACATCCATTCAATCACAAGTTTATACAGAGAAATAGAAGTTCATTAGTGTGCAAGAAATGGCCACCAACTGTCATTATTTTCACTACCAATAAGCCCATACAATTAACAACATATAATTGAAGATTAAAGATTACAATATCATCATCATAAAACTCACCCATTTAATATTTATGGTCTATTTATTATCTTCTTTTAGATTTAGTTTCATCCATGCCCCAAAGAAAACATTGTCTTACCCACACACTATGATGCAAATAAAAGGGCGGTGAAGGATGAATCCATATATAGATGATCAAGGATGAATGTTTTATCCCTGCATCAATAAATGAGGATTCAATACTTGTAGGGAAAAGAAAACTCAAAGGCTGCAATGCTGAGTGCGATGATCTACAACACGGGGACATGATTTGTCTCCGAAATAGGGACTCCAAGCGCACTAAGGAAATAAAGTGACCAAGGAAGAAGATCTACGTGTAATAAAAGTCTTGATACTGGGGTTACAGGATATGAAATCGTGAACTGCTAAAAATGTGGATCATGGTATAACTATATGGTTGGGTGGTTACACATGATGGAATTATTTTAGATTTAATAATTCAAGTGAAGATAGACCCACGGATGGATTTGAGTTGGTGGATATCTTATAAATGGGGAAAACATGTAAGAGGGGAGAAAATGGAATGCATGTGGAAAGGTGTGACTCTGAGTAAAAAGGCCATATATTTTGGTAAGGAAAATTCCATCGACTCTTATGGGTTTAAAACACCATTTACTGGATCTAAATGGATTCAAAAGGGGTATTAAAAAACCATTACCTCAAAAGATACATTATGGGGGAGGAAATGGAAGACCTAGGAAACTGGAATATAATTTGGCCAAGGGTTGGATACATGGTGCCACCATAATGGTGACACTATAATGGTGCCACTGTAATTGTGGCCGTGGTTCGGTGAGACCCAATATGTGATGCCACTGTTTTGGTGTGTGACTATAACAGTACGACTGTGAGGGTGCCACCGTCATGGTGCCACCATTCCAATGGAATTGAGGTTATAGAAAACTCACTACTGAGAAACGCCCCTAAGAACACAACCAACACTAGATTTTGAAAAAGTAAGGTCTTAGAAAATGGTTCATGACATCAGATACCTCTTAAAAATATTCTCATCCTCGAGAATTTAAAACTGAATGGAAGAAAAGGGGTCTGAACAACCATTCCTACGATAACTGTCCTGAGTAACCCTCCTTGATAATTATCTCCAAAAAAACCTTGGATACACTATGGCTTCACAAGGATACCAATTAAACATCTAGTAACACCTATCCCACATACTGATCACCTGTAGAAGCAGTACTTCCCCTCTCCCCTGAGAAACCACACAAACATATAAAGGTCTCAACATCCATACATATGGGTTAGGGAGTCCCTTCCTCCATGTCACGATACTATCCACTTTTGGAAGCACTCACTCACCCACATGAGTTTAATTTCATCCTCCTTAATGCGTTTTGATTATGGATCAGGTCCCCCCTCTCCACAGTGATGACTTTACACAAATTCGGAGAATTAGGAAGATAGCCCATCTCATTTTTAATAAGGTCAAGCATTAAATCACATCAAGGTACAAGGAAAATGAAAAACCAAAATAGAAAATAGCTCTGGGTACTGGGAGAAATTTTTTGTCTCAAGTTCCCAGGTACACTCTCCGAGGCCACCATGCCTCCACAACACATGAACCGAGGGAATTTTTTATCCACAAAAAACCTTCTTCTTATGATCCTTGATCATCAATGGTTTCTTTAGGAATGACTCATCATCCTCGATATCCAACTTTCTCCTGTTGAGGATGTTCAAATCATCATTTAGATATCTACGGAGTTGAGACACATGGAAGGCGTTGTGGACCCTTAGTAGAGACAGTGGTAGCGCCAGTTGATAAGCCACATCGCTAAACCATTTCAACCCCTTGAACGGTCCAACGATCTTGGGAGAAGGCTTAATCCTGCTATTGAACCTCCTTTTCCCCCACTGAGGAGAGACCATTAAGAACACATGGTTACCAAAGTCAAACTATAAGGGTATACTCCTATGATCAGCAAATGAATTATTCCGATCATGAGTCTCCTTCATCCTCTCACGGACATGTTGGACCATCTCCACCCAGCTCTACACCACCTCTAGGATAAGAATGCATGCCTCTACAAACTCTATAAAACACACAGGTTAATGAAACGGTCTTCCATACAAGGATTTTAACGGGGCCATGCCAATGGTGGAGTGATAGTTATTGTAGTAGGGAAACTATACCAGTGAAAAGTGGGCACCCATGATCCTCCGAAGTCCAGAACACTTACACATAGCATTTTTTCCAATATATGGATGGTCTTCTCTATCTACCCATCTTTCTGGGTAGTCCCGTGATGAAATCCATCGAGATACCATCCAACTTCCACTCCAGGACATCTAAAGGCAGTAATAGGCCTCCTAGGACACGATTTTCATCCATCACCTACTGACATATGGGCACATTTCCGCAAACTCTGGTAATTCCCAATTCACCCTGGGCCACCAAAAATGACCCCTCAAGCCTCAGTACATCTTGGAAACATCTGGGTGTACCATCAGGGGTGTTATTTGAAACACATTGAGAACTCTCTTGCACATTTACACAGGGAAAAATTGGTTTCCATGAAAAAGAATTTGATTCTTAGCATCTTCCAACCATCCATCCCAAGAATTATCTTAGCTAACATGATAGTGCATCACTTCTACCTCTATGTTACCCACTGAGACTCCTATACCTGTTGTGCCAAGGAATACTACACCGTCATCTGAAACATACAACCTCTACCACCATTCACCATTGCATCCAGGTGTAAGGCATCCAGCTCCTCCATCTCCTTCAAAGCATATGTTGACTCCTGAACCACATCCTTATGAAACATACTTCTCAATGAAACAGCTACCATGTTCTGATTTCCAAAGGTGTAGGATATCTCAAAGTCATAGTCCTAAAGAAACTCTATCCACCTCTACGGCCATAATTTTATGGTCTTGCTGGGAGAAAAAATACCTCAAGATCTTGTGATCTATGAAGACCACAAAGTGTTCCTCGATGAGGAAATTCCTACACAACTTCATCTCAAACACATCATCCATAATCTCTAGGTCATTGGTGACATAGTTACATTCTTGAGTACATAAATAATTTTACCAGTAAGAGATCACTCCCTAATTCCGCATCAGAACACACCCCAAGCCTAGGCCAAATGAATCACAGAACACATCAAATGTTACACCTTACTCAGGAAACCATAGTAAAGGGTCACTGACTAGCTTCCCTTTTAGATAACTAAAGTCTGTCTAGCACTCCTCACTCCATACAAAATCTCGATCCTTCTTGGTCAAATATATAAAAGGTGTTGTATGTCGATAGATGTTGGGAAAAAAACTACAGTAGTAACCCTCTAGACCCAAGAAACAACTAACCTATACCATTTTATTGGGTGTTTCCCAAGAAACAACCACTTATACTATCGACGGGTCTACAACTATTCTCTGCTGGGACACCATGAGTCCAGGGAAGTGCAACTCTCAGGTTCTGAATGTAGAGACCCGAAGCTTATCGTACATGGACATTACATTACTTTTGCGGAATACTTAGTACATAACAAAAACACACACACAAGGATCGTAATAGTTTAGTGTCTTTGGAAACTCGGAACGTAATCTTCTAATCGTGGGGAAAGATCTTCAATATCTCCCATAAAGATCTTCCCTTTTTTACCTAAAAACCTTTCTTTATATCCTGGGGAAAAGAAAACATAAAAGGGTGAGCTCAAATGCTCAGTAAGGGTAAAAAAAAGAAATATCAATCACATCATATACATAAGAACATAGCTTTTGAAAATCTTAACCTGCAAAAGAGCTCATAATATCATAACATGGGATAAATCATAGAAGTGAAAATGAGATCCCCATAATCATAACATGAAACTTGAAACTTTGTGGAATGCACACATAATCATGGAAAATCATTTCTTGTTAGTCATGACTCATTGCCAAGACTATCTTAGTGGACAAAGTCCCTTTCTGAACCAAGTTCACTCCTCGTTTCAGTCCTGTATCACTGAACCGAAATAACCTTCCGTTCCAGCCATGTCTATCTCATGAGATATAAAATCATTACCCAATGCATTGGAGGTTGATATAGGTCTCACCCATCTTATAATGAATCCTTTCTTATATGTGCCACATAATCATAAAACATACATCATCGCATAACACATGTAACAAAAATGGGATTCTTGAAACATCATGACATCATAAATCAATTCATATAAGATAAAGGAATTCATAAACATAATTCCATCACAACATAGTCAAATCAATGTAAAAATATGGATAGAAACAGAACCCTTTATTATCTTAGATGGAAAAATAATTTTGATAAAACACTTGAAATGAATTCTTGAGGAAAATATCCTTTCTTCTTCAAAATCAATTTCTTTTCACAAAACATCACGCAATTTTAAAAGAAAGAGATTTTATTGAAAATAGTCATGAAATCTTTTAGAGGAAGCTTCATGAAAATAAGGCTTTATAAAACATTAGAAATCCATTCGTTCCGTATAAGTTAAAAAAAACATTCTTCGTACTTTTGTCGGAAAAGTCAAAAAGTACCTCGTACGAAAAACGACAAAAGATTCCTTTCATACGTATTACTAAAAACTCACCGAAGGGTAAAAATAGATTTAAACAATTTTAGGTGGATGGAAATAATATTACATATTGAGTAAACATGGATGTGGATGATAAAATACACCCTAGTAAATACTTACGAATAAACAATCTCGGATAAAAATGAGATTATGATATTTCCCTTACCTTAGGTCCGACTTGCTTTGTAAGTGTCAGAACCTCCTGTATAATGATTTAAATCATGTCATTGACTTATTAAAGAATCATATTCATTGTTATGATATCATATATGGTTCACTTATGACATTATATTACCCGTTCTTTTGTAAATTCCATGTTAAAGAAGCGTTTTGGGTAAAATCATTTCATTTATCGTAGGTGTTTTGACTTGTTGTTCTTGACATCATTATTACTTATATCATGATTTAATTACTTCCAGAATATAAAATATGATTTATATATCATATATATTCAGTATATATATATATATAATAGGTAGATAAATAAAATGAAAAACACCGTTCATGGAGACGGTAGTCCGTACGTACGCATGAACGCTGTTTTCCTTTCCTTATTGTCTTGAAATGGAAGTAAGTAGATGACATAAATATGTATATATATACATAAATCTAGTAGCTTTATAATGTCATATATTTCATTATTATTTCTTATATATACATTATAATCATTCTTAAATGGTTAACATGGAGAATGAATCTCATCGCGTTGTGGAGACGGTATTCCGTACGTACGCACGAGCGATGATATCATTTCTATAAATATTGAATTGAATTAGAGTGGATTATACAATATATCAGAATCAATATTATGTTGTAATAACTATGTATAGTTATTATTTACACCATTATACCCATCCATGTAAGGTGGTGGTGGAAAATAGATTACACCACGGCGTGGAGACGGTATTCCGTACGTACGCACGTGCGGTGATTTCTTTTTCCGTAGGATGGATAGATGGTGAAATAGGGTTGTTTCATACTTATAATAACATATCAGTATATGAGTGATACTGATGTTATTACTTCATAATGAAACAACCTAAGAAGAAGAAGTGGAAGAAGAAATAAAGATGAAAGAATTGGTAACGGTAATTACCTCTTCTTTGAAGTGCCTCTTTGAGACCTCTACTTAGGGCACTAAAATTGGTCTTTGAGGAAGACCAGAACCTCTAGGATGTTTCTAGGGAAGTGGAGAGGAGAAATTGGCAGGGGTTGGCCGATATTGAGTGCTCAAATTGGTGTGAGGAGGAGGGGGAGGAGGTGTCCTTTTATAGGGGAGGAGAGGGGCACCTTAGGAATATCTCAAAATATTATTTTATATTAAAGTCAAAATCGGATTATAATGGTTCCAAAGGGTCTTATTTCGAAGCTAAAGTGGGGATGGGTCGAAATCCTATCAACCAATAGGATTTAGACAAGTTTAGGGTATTATTTTAACCTTATCAATTAGATTTTACTCTAAGTTAAATAATTTAACTTTTACCGTGTCTTTTTGTTTTCTTTCACTATATGGTTACTAAACTTACTATAACATGCCAAAAGAACCCCAAATTGTATATTATTAATACATATATCCTTATCTAAGTCATTTGGCCGAACCTTAGATTTTGAGGAATAAAATAACAATTAATAATATAATATTTGATTTAAAAACTATTTTGTGTCAATTTTGACACTATTTGATATATGATTTTTGTGAAAGTCATAACAGAATTATATGTTCGAACCAAGTTGATTAAATCAACACTAATATATCATAGTAACCTAGAAAATTAGTGGAATTCATAAAAAGTCTTAAATTACATTTATTTTGGTATTTATATTATCAATTATGTCAATATTTCATTAATAAGATAATTACTGCATCATCTTTGTGTCATAAATAAATTATATTATTTGATGTCTAAAAATTACAAATAAAATACCATCATGTAGGAAATCTTTTTATCTTTCTAATGAATATTTACAATAGAATTTATCTTATTTATAACCCCATATTAGAAATGATTTACTTATTAAACTTTGATTTTAACTATTTTAACCCTTCTTTAAATAAATTAATAATAAATGTCCTAATCTAATCCAAGTGGGCCTAAATGGTCATATTTTATTCCTAAGTTTGTTTTTGGTCGAATTACACTTGTCCAATAGAATTATGACATGTGTTAGGGTAATATTAATATCATATTTACCCTTAGTTACCCTATTTACTATTAACCGTGGTAAAAAAAATAAAAAGTTACTATTCACCAAAAAATTATTTTCATCTCATTGAACCACATTTTAGTCCTTGATATTAACCGTGTCTCTCGGATTTTCGAAATTCCATTCACAGAAGCGGTAAAATTATGTTTTATGCAAAATTCAGTTTTTAACCTACCACTTAGTAGTTTCACTATTCATCAAAAATTGATGTTTTTCAGAAAAATGCCAAAATTTCATCCCAAGCTATATTTCATATTACGAATTCAAAAATGAAGTCTATTTTACCAAATTCATAACATAAAAGTTGCATTAATTAATTTTATAATTAAATCCCGCTGTTAAAACAAATAGCGTGTTTTTAAGAAACAATATCTATCAAAAGATTGACACTTGTTTATGTCTAGTTTAAATGTGAAATTACATCCAATGACCAACATTGTATTAAATTGTAAAAATATATTCTAAATATACTTTAAAACTACTCCAATTAATAATTTATCACTATTAATTATTTCGATTAAAAAAGTTGTTTTTTAATTATAATTTAGTAATTTTCACTATTCATCAGAATATGAAAGTTATCCGAAAAGTACCAAAATTTCACCTTAGGATAAATTCGATACTCCGAATCCAAAAATGAAGTCCATTTTGAGAGTTAAAATTTCAAAAATTTAAAAAGTGGTTATTACTATTCATAACAGCTAGTTTTAATAATATTTTAATAGCATATCATTGTTTCGTGAAACTCAGGATTACGTACCACACACGCTATCGAGGAAGGTTGCGATTGCGTGTAACGCAAGGCAAGTCAAGGATGCGTGTTGTGCAAGCTCCTTTTGGTGTAGCGTATAACACAAGACATTAGTAAAATAAAAAAGAATATTTTTCATAAAATATCGGGCTGTTACATTCTACCCCCCTTAAAATGAATTTCGCCCTCGAAATTTGTCGGGGTTATAAATGGTTTACTATTAGAAAGTTTCTTTAATAGAAACCCACATCGTAAAAGGGAATACCAAAACTTGGCTTTAAAAACTAAAGTATGAAATGTAACGATTACCCAAATAAACTAATCACTGGGTTTCCACATAGGTGAAAATATGGATATGGAAGAGAAATCTAACCATCATGTTCTGATGGAGAGTGGTAGAGAACATGGCTATGGAAAAGCCAGTAATCACAAATCCATAGATTTGTGATGATATAAGGTACCATCTGATTCATCAGGTATAAGATCACTAGGACAACATTTTTGGTTTTCAAGATCATTTCCCTAAAGTTGAAAATTTGAATTAGAATAAATACTTACTTTATTTTGGTACAATCTCACTGTTTTTCGTGCCTTGAACAATTTCCACTTCATCTCTTAAATAAATGAAGTTGAATTTGTTATTCATGAAGTTTTAGCAGATCATGTGATAGAATGACGGGTCATTCCTTCTGTCTCAAACAAAAGGTTAGCAAAAATTATATGCATAAGTCGATCTATAGTGAGATTAATCATATATGGTTCCTAAAATGGGCTTATACATCATATATCATACTTCTTAATATAATAACACTAGTTTCTACTAAACAGGGACTTCCTGTAGGTCAGTGGTAGGCGATAAAGGCCAGTCGCACTTCGGTTGTGGGTTCGATTCCTACAGCCTTGTCCGAAGCGATGGGTTGTCGCCCGTCCTGCAGGTTGTCCTTTTTCTAAAACTACGTTACTATAACATCCCATCAATAATATCAAAAATCTTCTATCCTTAAACAATACTAACTTATGTCCAACATAATCCAGTCTAATCTTTAGGCTTATACATAATACTGCAGTCCACTCTCATAATATAGTGACAACGATTACCAGAGATTTAATACTGTCATTGATCCCCACATATCATAAGATATGTCTTGTTGGTCACATTCCAAACATTCAAAGTCCTTAATCGTGTATTCTCTTGAATACCTTAGTGAAAACATGAGTGCAGTTAAAAGTTAACACTTTCCACATACCAAAATCCTCAAAATTCTATATACTCAAACCATGATATCACTTAGTCCTTATATCAATCATGAGCTCATGAATACTATTAAACATTTCATTTTCTCGTCTTCATTATGCGCATATCATCTTATTTCCAAAAAATATCTCAATCACTTTGAATACCACATTAATAAATATTGCAATACTCAATGATACAACATTATTTTGGAATCCCATTACATAAACACTTAATCATTCCACCACATCGTTGTCATATTCTATATTGCCAATAGTGATCGCATGTGATTTCCCTTTGTCCTTTGCCTTCAGTGGTTGCTCATGTTGATCATCACTAACCCTTGGATTAGGGCAATTATTAGCATAATGCCCCATTTCCTTGCACTTGAAGCATTGAAGTGTTGGTGGTGCGTTCTCTGCAGTGTTTTCTTTATTCACATCATTAGAAACCGTTTTTCCATTACTTCGACACTCAGCTGCTCGATGACCTTCTTTTCCACACTTAAAACATTTTCTAGTCCCTTTAAGACAATCTCCACCATGCTTCTTTCCACACTTTGTGCATAAGGAAACATTCATCTTCTTTTCACCATTATTCTGAGATTTCTCCTTGAACTTCATCTTTCGTTTCTTGTCAAAACCATGAGATGGATATGTAACACCAACTTCCATTTCTACCTTGATAGCACAACGCACAATTTCTTCATAGCTACTGAAGTCTCTTATAGCTAATGCCCTTCGAAGACTTGGTTTTAAGCCACTGAAAAATCGATCAACTTTACTTTCAGGTTGGATGATAATACCAGAAGCATACCTTGCAAGTCTTGTAAAATTTGCTTCATAGGTACCAACAGATTCATCGTCCCTTTGCTTCAGTTCAAGAAACTCTTTCTCCATCTTTGTTCGAAGAATACGAGGGAAGTACTTACTGAAAAACATGTTCTTGAACTCGTCCCATTCCATGGACTCAATTTCATCTCTTGGCCTCGTATTCTTGATAAGATTCCACCATTGATCAGCTTCAACTTCCAAACGATATACTGCTAAGATGACTTTATCATGTTCAGAACATTGAAGAACTGAAAATATCTTTTCAGTAGTACTGATCCATTGTTCAGCCACAAGTGGATCAGAAGACCCACTAAAAGAAGGTGGATGTTGCCTCATGAAGGACTCAATAGAATATTGTTCCCTTCTATGCTCATTTGGAAGTCCAGAATGATTCATAGCTTGTGTAAGTATAGCAATAAGATTTTACACTCCATCTCCCATAACATTTGTTTGTTCAGGAGGGCAATCATTGCATTGTCCATTGCATTGATCAACACGGTTCCTTCGGGTTCCAGCCATCGTCTAAAACCCAAAAAGAATAGTGTGAGAGGAAAAAATCATTCTAGGGAAAACAACATAATAAAGGGGGAGTACCTTCAATATCCAACATCTTAGGTTTAATTCTATGATCGTTAGCGTAATTCTATTACTATAACCTATACGTATACTTATCCCTAGGGACATCCCTAGACATACCTTAGAAATATCTCTAGGGATCACACTAACATTTTCGCATCCTAGTTTCCAAAGGTTGACTAAACCTTTCCTTTGATACCAACTGTAGAGACCTGAAGCTTATCGTACATGGAAATTACATTACTTTTGCGGAATACTTAGTACATAACAAAAACACACACACAAGGATCGTAATAGTTTAGTGTCTTTGGAAACTCGGAACGTAATCTTCTAATCGTGGGGAAAGATCTTCAATATCTCCCATAAAGATCTTCCCTTTTTTTACCTAAAAACCTTTCTTTATATCCTGGGGAAAAGAAAACATAAAAGGGTGAGCTCAAATGCTCAGTAAGGGTAAAAAAAGAAATATCAATCACATCATATACATAAGAACATAGCTTTTGAAAATCTTAACCTGCAAAAGAGCTCATAATATCATAACATGGGATAAATCATAGAAGTGAAAATGAGATCCCCATAATCATAACATGAAACTTGAAACTTTGTGGCATTCACACATAATAATGGAAAATCATTTCTTGTTAGTCATGACTCATTGCCAAGACTATCTTAGTGGACAAAGTCCCTTTCTGAACCGAGTTCACTCCTCGTTTCAGTCCTGTATCACTGAACCGAAATAACCTTCCGTTCCAGCCATGTCTATCTAATGAGATATAAAATCATTACCCAATGCATTGGAGGGAGATATAGGTCCCACCCATCTTATAATGAATCCTTTCTTATGTGTGCCACATAATCATAAAACATACATCATCGCATAACACATGTAACAAAAATGGGATTCTTGAAACATCATGACATCATAAATCAATTCATATAAGATAAAGGAATTCATAAACATAATTCCATCACAACATAGTCAAATCAATGTAAAAATATGGATAGAAATAGAACCTTTTATTATCTTAGATGGAAAAATAATTTTGATAAAACACTTGAAATGAATTCTTGAGGAAAATATCCTTTCTTCTTCAAAATCAATTTCTTTTCACAAAACATCATGCAATTTTAAAAGAAAGAGATTTTATTGAAAATAGTCATGAAATCTTTTAGAGGAAGCTTCATGAAAATAAGGCTTTATAAAACAGTAGAAATCCGTTCGTGCTGTATAAGTTAAAAAAAACATTCTTCGTACTTTTGTCGGAAAAGTCAAAAAGTACCTTGTACGAAAAACGACAAAAGATTCCTTTCATACGTATTACTAAAAACTCACCAAAGGGTAAAAATGGATTTAAACAATTTTAGGTGGATGGAAATAATATTACATATTGAGTAAACATGGATGTGGATGATAAAATACACCCTAGTAAATACTTACGAATAAACAATCTCGGATAAAAATGAGATTATGATATTTCCCTTACCTTAGGTCCGACTTGCTTTGTAAGTGTTCGAACCTCCTGTATAATGATTTAAATCATGTTATTGACTTATTACAGAATAATATTCATTGTTATGATATCATATATGGTTCACTTATGACATTATATTACCCGTTCTTTTGTAAATTCCATGTTAAAGAATCGTTTTGGGTAAAATCGTTTCATTTATCGTAGGTGTTTTGACTTGTTGTTCTTGACATCATTATTACTTATATCATGATTTACTTACTTCCAGAATATAAAATATGATTTATATATCATATATATTCATTATATATATATATAATAGGTAGATAAATAAAATGAAAAACACCGTTCATGGAGACGGTAGTCCGTACGTACGCATGAACGCTGTTTTCCTTTCCTTATTGTCTTGAAATGGAAGTAAGTAGATGACATAAATATGTATATATATAAATAAATCCAGTAGCTTTATAATGTCATATATTTAATTATTATTTCTTATATATACATTATAATCATTCTTAAATGGTTAACATGGAGAATGAATCTCATCGCGTCGTGGAGACGGTATTCCGTACGTACGCACGAGCGATGATATCATTTCTATAAATATTGAATTGAATTGGAGTGGATTATACAATATATCAGAATCAATATGATGTTGTAATAACTATGTATAGTTATTCTTTACACCATTGTACCCATCCATGTAAGGTGGTGGTGGAAAATAGATTACACCACGGCGTGGAGACGGCATTCCGTACGTACGCACGCGCGGTGATTTCTTTTTCCGTAGGATGGATAGATGGTGAAATAGGGTTGTTTCATACTTATAATAACATATCAGTATATGAGTGATACTGATGTTATTACTTCATAATGAAACAACCTAAGAAGAAGAAGTGGAAGAAGAAATAAAGATGAAAGAATTGGTAACGGTAATTACCTCTTCTTTGAAGTGCCTCTTTGAGACCTCTTCTTAGGGCACTAAAATTGGTCTTTGTGGAAGACCAGAACCTCTAGGATGTTTATAGGGAAGTGGAGAGGAGAAATTGGCAGGGTTTGGCCGAGCTTGAGTGCTCAAATTGGTGTGAGGAGGAGGGGGAGGAGGTGTCCTTTTATAGGGGAGGAGAGGGGCACCTTAGGAATATCTCAAAATATTATTTTATATTAAAGTCAAAATCGGTTTATAATGGTTCCAAAGGGTCTTATTTCGAAGCTAAAGTGGGGATGGGTCTAAATCATATCAACCAATAGGATTTAGACAAGTTTAGGGTATTATTTTAACCTTATCAATTAGATTCAACTCTAAGTTAAATAATTTAACTTTTACCGTGTCTTTTTGTTTTCTTTCACTATATGGTTAATAAACTTACTATAACATGCCAAACGAACCCCAAATTGTATATTATTAATACATATATCCTTATCTAAGTCATTTGGCCGAACCTTAGATTTTTAGGAATAAAATAACAATTAATAATATAATATTTGATTTAAAACTATTTTGTGTCAATTTTGACACTATTTGATATATGATTTTTGTGAAAGTTATAAAAGAATTATATGTTCGAACCAAGTTGATTAAATCAACAATAATATATCATAGTAACCTAGAAAATTAGTGGAATTCATAAAAAGTCTTAAATTACATTTATTTTGGTATTTATATTATCAATTATGTCAGTATTTCATTAATAAGATAATTACTGCATCATCTTTGTGTCATAAATAAATTATACTATTTGATGTCTAAAAATTACAAATAAAATACCATCATGTAGGAAATCTTTTTAGCTTTCTAATGAATATTTACAATCGAATTTATCTTATTTATAACCCAATATTAGAAATGATTTACTTATTAAACTTTGATTTTAACTATTTTAACCCTTCTTTAAATAAATTAATAATAAATGTCCTAATCTAATCCAAGTGGGCCTAAATGGTCATATTTTATTCCTAAGTTTGTTTTTGGTCGAATTACACTTGTCCAATAGAATTAGGACATGTGTTAGGGTAATATTAATATCATATTTACCCTTAGTTACCCTATTTACTATTAACCGTGGTAAAAAAAATAAAAAGTTACTATTCACCAAAAAATTATTTTCATCTCATTGAACCACATTTTAGTCCTTGATATTAACCGTGTATCTCGGATTTTCGAAATTCCATTCACAGAAGCGGTAAAATTAAGTTTTATGCAAAATTCAGTTTTTAACCTACCACTTAGTAGTTTCACTATTCATCAAAAATTGATGTTTTTCAGAAAAATGCCAAAATTTCATCCCAAGCTATATTTCATATTCCGAATTCAAAAATGAAGTCTATTTTACCAAATTCATAACATAAAAGTTGCATTAATTAATTTTATAATTAAATCCCGCTGTTAAAACAAATAGCGTGTTTTTAAAAAACAATATCTATCAAAAGATTGACACTTGTTTATGTCTAGTTTAAATGTGAAATTACATCCAATGACCAACATTGTATTAAATTGTAAAAATATATTCTAAATATACTTTAAAACTACTCCAATTAATAATTTATCACTATTAATTATTTCGATTAAAAAAGTTGTTTTTTAATTATAATTTAGTAATTTTCACTATTCATCAGAATATGAAAGTTATCCGAAAAGTACCAAAATTTCACCTTAGGCTAAATTCGATACTCCGAATCCAAAAATGAAGTCCATTTTGAGAGTTAAAATTTCAAAAATTTAAAAAGTGGTTATTACTATTCATAACGGCTAGTTTTAATAATATTTTAATAGCATATCATTGTTTCGTGAAACTCAGGATTACGTACCACACACGCTATCGAGGAAGGTTGTGATTGCGTGCAATACAAGGCAAGTCAAGGATGCGTGTTGTGAAAGCTCCTTTTGGTGTAGCGTATAACACAAGACATTAGTAAAATAAAAAAGAATATTTTTCATAAAATCTCGGGCTGTTACACTGAACATGAACTTGGTCAATATCCCGTAGAGTTGGTGTCATTGGAGGTCAACTAAAACCATCCTCAGATGCTCAGCGTGATCCTCCTCTAATCATGAGTAGATCATGATTTTTTAGATAAACATGATCACGAACCGGTCAAGACATTCCTGAAAGATGGAGTTCATAAGCCCCATGAACACGTTAGGTGCATTTGTAATGACGAACGACATGACCACAATCTCAAAGCGCCCATATCTACACCAGAAAGTAGTCTTCAAGATTTCACCCTCCTCTACCCTAAACTATTGACTGCATCTCGATCTTAGAGAGCCATCATTCTCCTGTCAACAGATCAAAAAGGTTTCCAATCCTCGAGAGGGGGTAACGGTTCTTGACCTTCACCTTCTTCAGTCTCTAGTAGCCTATACACAGACTGAAACCATCATCTACCTTCTTTATAAACAAGACTGGAGCACCCCATAGAGACATGCTCATTCAGATAAAACCCTTCTTCATCAAGTCATCAACCTTTATCCGCCACTTCCATAACTTAGATGGCGCCATCTGATTGGGTGCCATCGAAATCGGATGAGCACCTGGTTGAAATTATATCTAGAACTCAACATCACATTGTGGGGGTAGAGTCACCACATCTCGAGGGAGGACTTACAAGAACTCACTGAAAATACATGGGACAACCGCCATTTCAATATCTATAGATTACACTAACTACTCAACTAATATGGAAATAAGGGGCTCTACTCACCAGCTGAACTCTTGGAAATCCCGCTCACCAATGGAAGTTACACGTTGGCTGCCTGTATCTGAAAACATGACTAGTCTCCAGATGCATACGATAATGGAACACACATGGAACATCTATTCAATGCCTAAAATGACATCATTTGGCCGCATCTATTGCAAAATAAGGTCCCCAATAGACTGATGTGGCCCTAACATCTATCTGCATCCCTATAAAACATAAGACAAAATGTTTTGACCTCTGACTAGAGTACTCAATACCAGGGGAAGAGGAAGTCTCTCTGCACCTAATCCCATATCATGGGCTAGACTAAGTCCAACAAACGAGTTTGAAGAACCTAAATCATACAAGGCACATGAAAGAGTACTAAACAAACTGATCGTGCATCAAATAACCTCAGTCCCTATTGGAACTGCTGCCTCTACGATGTGCAACCGCCCATGACCAGCTCCTCTTTCCCCACAGCTATCATCCTACTCTTTGATAATTCCCTAGTCGAGGTCCCTAAGGATCCCCATGAGGGAAGCCTCCTCCCGAAATGTCTACTTATGGAGGCGCAGAAGCTCGTTGTCCCTTCTGTGGCTGCTGAAAATGCCAGGCTGGAAACTGGTGCTGTTGAGGTCGGCGCTGAACCTTCCCACCTCCATGATACTTCACTCGGTCCAAGAAATGATTTTAATGGTTCCCAAAACTGACACAGATAACAAAACTCAGCCCTAGGATCATGGAGAAAGGGAGAGGATCAGGAGATCTTAACAAGAACTATTGAGGTCTACTCCCCGTTGGCTAAAATTTGGATGGCCATGAGGCTGGAAGCCTACTGATAATATCATTCCACTTCGAAAAGATCAACTAGCTCCCATCTCGTGGCACACCTCCCATCACATGCATCAAATTCACCACTTCATCCTTCTTCTTCATCTTTACATACATAGGTAGAGTGAAGGGAGTAACAGCATACTGAAGAGAAGGTCGGAGTGCCTCCACTAAACATCTCAACCTAGGCTCCTCATCAAGAAAGAGGTCCAGAGAAACATGAAGGAGATACTTGAACATCATCCTGAATTCTCTCACTGACATACTCCCCTATTGGAGGGAGAGTAACTCCTGCCTCTTCTCATCCTTCATTTTGGAATAGAGGAATTCTTCCGGATCTCCCTCTCGAAGTGAGTCCGCAAAACCACATACTCCTTCTTCTCCCTGAGATATATCATCCACAACTGACGTGCCACTCCCTGCATATGGATTATAGAAAAAAGCACCCAGTACTCTTTCAAAGCCTGGATCAAGTGGAAAGCTATCACAAGCTCCTCGAGCCAGCCCTCTGTTTCCATGTCTGAGATGCTGCCCGTGTACATCTCATGGGTCTTCCACTAAAATCCACGAATCATCTTCCACCATTGGTCATCATCTTCCTCTTGATCATCCCTTTGTTGATCCACCAAATCATCCTCTTGGGTCTTGATCACTGGCACTACATGGGGATATTGTACAAGTGCTATAGCTACATGGTAAATAAGGAATTCCTAAGCCTGAGTACTGTAGAAGATTTCATTAAAAAATTTGCTTAATTTGTTTTTCAATTTAAATTATCAAAACACCCAGAACACACAAGAACACAAGTGATTATGATCCATGTACCTTTAATAAGGTCTCTACCTTGCAATTAGTCTAGCCTCACATGGTCGTTTGGTAGTTAGATTGTCCTTTCATCGGATCATGGGGGGGGGAAATAATTTCATGTCTTAGACTGTCTTCCCTGGCCTATTTTAGGCACTAAGATTTCCTAACACTATTTCCCAACCATCCCATACAATCCTCTATGTGAATATCTCTAATCTCCATCCAATCACTCAACCATCACCTCTGATACAATTCTGTCACAACCCACCTTCACCATGATGAGGAAAGGGAAAAAAAACTTCCAGACCCATCCTTCTTCATGTTAAAGAAGAGATAATGACCACCGAGTCTCACCTTCAATAAGACCTAGAATGATGACCAGCACCAAGTGTATATAATCACTTGTAATATAGAATACATTACCTATTCTATTGAAAAATATTAGGAGATAAGAAGTTAAATCTCAAAAATAAATACAAACCAAGAAAGTTAAACTAAAGACAAAACCCCTTCCCCCATATGCATGTTCAGAATAAAGCATTATAATGTACAAGAAAACTCAAAAGGGAATAACCAAAATAAAATAAAAGCAGCAACGTCGATTATCCCGACATCTAATCTAGTAATGTCTGGCGTGGTTCACAAAGTCATCCTTGAAACCTGAAAGCATTTTTATATATGTAGGTTGAGTATATATGAATACTTAGTAGATAAACCCAAAATCTATCAGGAACAAGTGGGGTCACAATCTAATGACCCATGAGAAAAAAAAGATAACCAAAACATCTAGCAAGGAAACTATACACATATCCTCACCAAGGAACACTCCCCAAATAACCAATCCATGTAAAGTAATAGTAAAAACATGTCAATGTTTGGGTACCCTGCACCCCTTTTCCACTAGTTATTTATGACATCCTATGCACCAGACATCCCCCACAAGTTCCACTACACTCACACTACCACCCCAACAACCTTGTGGGCCATCGCAACCACGTATCCCGCCTGCAGACACATGGGCCACAACAACCACACATCAATATGCCCACATACACCTAGGCCACAACAACAACTACAATGACCAAAGGAACCTGGTCTAGAAAAACTACTACCATGCCCAAAGACACTTGAGCCTCTTCTCGAAGACACTTGGGAGACAAACCTACCCGCAAACACCTGGGCCAACCACCATAAGACACCCTACGTGAAGATTATTAGACCATAGGGAACCTTAGGCCATTACAGCCTGCCCGAAGAATCTAGGTCTACCTGGGAGAGGGAGAAAAATGATCTAATAACCAACTAATCATTAAAATGTGGGTAAAACACCATCCCCCGTGAAATGGGTGTGTTCAACACTGAGTGCTCAACATGGGTGGGGTAATAATAAGAAACACAAGAACAAAATTTACACATATACATAAACAAACACTCATCCAAATCTAAGGGTTATGAAATAGACAACCATACCATAAAAAACACTCTAATTATTATTTGTAAGTGCACAAACGCACAACGACCATAACCAGAGAATAACCCATTTTTTGGAAATCAAATCCCTATTGAACCCATTAATGTTAACATGTTCATGTTATTTCGTAGGAAAAATAATTCTCCACTTCCGGGAAACTAACATGCACATCCACAAGTCGAAACAACAATGGAATGAAGAAGAAAAACAGCCAAGGAGCAATTTAGGCATTGACACCCAATTCTCCGGTTAAGTCACAACAAAATAAGGGATATCTGAGATCACTAAAAGTACTCGGACCAATACAAGCCCAACCATACGGCCCCACATGACCATAGCTCCACAAACCAACAACGGAACAATAGGGGATCCCATCCCCATCCACATCACCCCATAACCTTCAAGCATAACAACTGTGATACTTAGAAGAACATGGAGTTTTCAGCTTTAACTACACCATTTGTCAAGTAACTTCTTTTTTGTTTGGTTAACCAAGGTGATCCCATAAGGATTATTATTCATTGTGCTTCCATTTAATCAACCATGTTTACGTGATAAACCTATTTCCATGTTACGCCCATTCAAACCCATGTTTATACAGAGAAATATAAGTTCATTAGTGCAGAAGAAAGGAACACTATTTATAGTGGGAATAATACCATACAATTCAAAACATATAAGAAAAGATGAAAGGATGCCTCATCAACACCATCACACACACCCCTTCATTCTTTAATGTTCATTTTTAATCTTTATTAAGATTTGGTTTCATCCACGTCCCAAGGGAATCATTTTCTAACCCACCCCGTATGATGCACATAAAATAGAGACGACAGAATAACCCATACTTGGATGATTGTAGATCAATATTTTATCCTATAATCAACAACCAAGGATACATGACTAATAGGAAAAAGAAAACACTAAGGCTTCAAGGATGAATGGGAAGAGATCCAGCATGGGCACACAATTCATCTTCGACAGAGGGAATCCAAGCGCACCAAAGAAAATATAGTGACTAAGAAAGAATAATATATTCGAGTGATAGAAGGCTAGATCCTAGAGTTATAGGATATGAAATCTCTAGCCACAAAAAAGAAGGATTGTGGTTTCACCACGTGGTTGGGCGGTAACACATTATGGAATTAATTTAGATTTAACAATTCTGTTGAAGATAGATCCACAGACAATTGTGATTTAAAATATATCGTTTAAATGGAGAAAACATGTAATAGGGGTGAAACTAAATGGTGCGAGGAAATATATGACACCAATTAAAAAGGCCACAAATTTAGGTTAGGAAGAGTCTCCGGACTCTTAGGTGCTTAAAAACCTTTTACTAGCATTAAATGGCTTTGAATTGGGTATTAAAACACTTTTCTGTCAAAAGATGCATTACGGGAGAAGAATTGGAAAACTCAGGAAACTAGAAGAAAATTTGGCAATGGATGGGATACAGGGTACCACTGGTTTAGTGAGACACCATAGGCGGTGCCACCGTTTTGGTGTGGGATTGTGACACTGTAAGTGTCACGTTGCCACCCTGATGATGCCACCATTCTAGTGTAACCATCTAGTAGAACCATTATTTTTTTCGAAAACGCTCGGCCGAGAATAGCCCCTATGAACACTAAAAACACTAGATTTTTACAATGTAAGGGCTCATAAAAATGGTTCAGTACATTATTTTTCTAAACCATGTCATTTTAATTAACACTTAGTAAATATATTTTACTTTTAATTATGGTACAAAATTCATTAATATGAAAACATTGTAAATTTTACATAAACGGTTTTTATAATACATAAATAGTCAATTAATTTCATTTTATAACATATCAAAATCAATTTGTATTAAAAAATATTAGTTTAAAATAATTTAATAATATTTTATTTTCATAAAATATCATTAGTGTCAAATTTGTCACTATTCATTACATTGTCTTTTATAAAATAAATACTAAAATATAACCTCTAAAGAACGTTTAATACACCCATAATAGGTCATAGTAACTAAAAACTTTATGGAAATAATTAATTAATTAAAATTATATTTATTTTAATATTCTAATATCATTTATATGATTTTCTATTAGTTAAAAAATTTCTATATCATAAATATGTAATTATTTAAGTTAATTATTAATTCACACATAATTATAGAAAAATTAATATTATTAATATAAATCACTTATATTTACAAATAATATTTATAATTGAATATAGATTCTCTAATACTTTATATTAAAAAATTTATAGTTGTTAAAAACTAGAATGTTACAACTTTTACTATACATTAAATAAAAAATTATAAAATTCATAATCATTTATGTGTGGCTCTCAATGGTTATTAATTAGACCATTTGAGATTATTTTTGATATATAATAATCAAAAAAGATTTATTCATGTGTTTTCAACTATTAATAGTTCTTATCATTTCACTAAAAATGATGTTTTTGAGTTTTCATCTACTTGCACAAGCACTGTATTAGTGTTTCATAAGAATTAAAGGTAATTGTTTCACATATAAATATTAAAAATAAATTAATATAATAAAAATAAATAAATAAATAATATTATTATCCTTTATATTAATTAATAAACTATTTTCCCCATTTGCTTATTTAATAGATATTTAAGACAAAGGATGTGAAATTTTGTGTCTTTCTTTGATATAAATATGTTATAAGACATTTTCATGGAAAGGTGTCCATTAAAAAAGTTAATTTATATAATTCCAATATAATAGGATCATTATATTTATCCCATAAAATTTTTTATTTTATTAAAGTCATTTTATTGTCTTTATCATTTTATGTTTTCCCTAAATTACATAATTTACCTTTTATCGTAGTAACAAAATTAAACATGGTTACTATTCATATTGGAAAAGTAAAAGGGGAATATAAGATAAATAGGGACCTTCTGAATCCAAATTTTGAATCCATTTTTCAATATTTAAAACATAGATGTTTTAAAATGTAATTTAAAATAAAACTGGTAAGCTACCATGGAAAATAGTTTATTTGAAGAATACATTATTAAATCATAAAATGTTTTTATAATAAATTCATGTATAAGATTATTTTAAAAACAAAAAGTGGATTAATTTAAATAATAATCATTTAATTAAAATTTATAACTAACCCAAAACAAAATTTCACCATTTCAATGGTTTAAAAGATAATACAGGTTTTAATAAAAAATAGTATTTTCACTATTCTTCAAAATGCGAAACATATTAGAAAAATATGAAAAGTTAATAAAATTGAAATTTTGATATACCTCTTCCAAATAAGATCTTAATTTTTTTAAAATATAATTTATAGAAGCATTGAAGAATATATTTTTAACAAGTTCACCATCAATAGGTGGAAAAAACCCCTTTAGAAGAATACATTTTAATGCGTAAAATTAGATTTGTTCTTATATCCTATTTAGAAAAAACATAAGATGAATGTTAAAAATTAGATTTAATATATATTATAGTTTTTTAAAATAATCCAATAATATTTATTTTTTTCAGTATCAAAAGCACTTGTGTAAATTTAAATAGTTTTTCAAAAACTATATAATTTTTTTAAAAAAACTCTTCTAGTAATTTATAATTAATTTGAAAAAAATATAAATTCACGTGTAAAACATAATTAAAAATTTATATATACATATTCATACATACCATTCTAATATCTAGGTTATAATTTTCTATGCTTAATAATTACAGTAATAATATGTCGTTTTGTATGAACATAGTGTTGTGTGTAACATAATATAGGTAATTGTTTCATGTAACTAGAGACATAAAACAAATAAAATTATTTTTATAAAAATTATATTTCCTAAATATTTGGGGTTGTTACATTCTACCCCCCTTAAAATGAATTTTCCCCATGAAATTCATTTGGGTTAACAAAGTATTAAAACATGAATGTTCTTTTCCTAAAATTGCACATTGTAAAAATTAATACTAAAACTCCCCTTATAAAAGGGGAAGCATGGAAACATAATATTTACCAAAGGTAACTCATAAAAATGATTCCAAAGAAGATAACATAGGAGTAAAGTGAAAACATGGATAAGGAATATAAATATAACAATCAATTTATGATAGAGAGTGATAAAAATATGATCATGAGAAATTTAACAATCATAAATCCACAAATTTGTGATGATATAAGGGACCATTTTATTTAGTATAAATGAAGGTACTAGGGAATTTTTTTTGGTTTCAAGATCTTTTCCCTAGATTTTAAAATTTTTTAGGAAAATTAATACTTAATTTATTTCATTTCATTTTAAATGAAAAGCTTTATCCTTTCATTATGCCTCGATGAATCCCCACATCATCACATATTCTATCAAATAAATGTAAAATTGTAACTTATTAAGTATTATAATATCATAAAATCTATAAAAATATTTTTTTTTTCATTCCATATACTTTCAGTAAACATTAAATCATAAGTTATACAATTTGAAAAAATCATCATATGGAGAGATAATACCATATTCAATATAACCTCATCCAAATTTAAACATAATAATTCTAAAAAATAGTAAACTTTATGATCCTTCCACATGATTAAAATCCAACACATTAAAAATAAATTAAATAAAGTTATTATCATTAATCCTCCAAAAAAAATTAGGTAGCTTTTAATTATCACATACCATACATGTGATGTCCATTATCATGTATTCTCTTAAAATTTGGTAATAAATTTAATTAACATAAAACCATATTGAAAAACTGAATGATGTTAAAATTTATCTTTTTGTTCATACCATAAATCCAAAATTTCTATAATCTAAATCCACGATACTATTTTATCATAATAAAAAATATATTAATTTCATTATCCAATATCATTTTAATATTAAGGGTTCTCTTTACCTTATTCTTATGTTCTCAGAAAATATCACCATACTATATTGATCAATTTTAATGGTTACTAATACAATCCAATATATGCTTTCAAATCCTTGCTAAAAAACTACAGTATAACAATTATTATATGCTTTCTCATTTTTAACACCATAAACATTATTCTTAAATTAAATTACATAAAAACTCATTTATTTCACCACATCATTATCATACTCCATATCTAAAATAGTGATTTCATGCATTTTCACTTCTCATAAATCATTAAGTGGTCACTGAAAACTATCATCATTGATAGACTTCATATTTTGGAATGGGTTATAACAATTATAATTTTATTTCACATGATTCATTGAAGTGTAGTGGTGCATTTTGTGTAGTCTTTGCATCATTACCTATATTTTTCCCATCACATCACTATTCAATCACCTAATGACCTTCTTTCCCGCATATATAAAAATTTACCATTCCCATTAATAAAATTCCCTCTATAATTATTTCAACACATTGAGAATAAAGGAAATCTCAACAGTTTTCCCATGGGTTTTATATTTTCCATTAATATTCATCTTCTATTTCTTGGAAAAACCATGACATTGATATGTAACTCCAAACATTATTTTCAAATTGATAGAACATCACACAATATCATCATTTCTTCTAAATACTCTTATGTCTAACACACATTAAAGAAATGGTTTTATGCCAATGGAGAATCACTAAACATCCTTTTTTATAGGTTGATAATATGAGAAGTGTGTTTGAATGTATTGTAAAATTTTAATTATAGGTACTATTAGATTCATCACCTGTTTTTATTCTCAAGGAACTGATATTCCATATTTTTTTAATAATACAATGTAATTACTTATTGAAAATTAAGTGCTTTAACACATACCATTCCACAGAGTCAACATTATATCATTCCCTTATATTCATTACGAGATTCCACCTTTGATTTTATTCATCTTCTAAATAATATAAAAACAATATGACTTTTTCTTGATCTATACATTAAAGGATATGAAATATATTTTTAGTTTTAATAATCCATTATTAAAAAAAAAGTGGATCAGAAGACCCACTGAAAGAAGCTACATGTTGCATCATTAAGTACTCAACATAATTTAGTTCCCTTCATTGAACATTTAAGATCCTGTAATGATTCATATCTTTTGTAAGTATATAGATATGATTTTTCATTCTATCTTGCATAATATTTTTTTCCAGGAGGGAATGAATTGAATTTCCCATTAGATTCATCATTAACAAGGTTTCTTTGGGTTTCATCAATTGACTAAAACCAGAAATCATTGTGTGAGGAACACTAATCATTGTTGTAGAACCACATGATGAAGGGAAACTACTTAAAATATTTAAATCTATTTCACCGTAGGTTTAATAATAGGATATTAATTATTATTACAAAAACTCTAGGATTGTAAACTATTATAATACTTATTCTTAGAGACATCACAAAAAACATCCAAAGAAATATCTCTTGAGATCGCACTAATATTTTCCCATCCTATTTTCAAATGGTTGACAAAACATTTTACATTATACCAAATATAATATAATATACATTAATACATATATATTAAATCGTAATAGAATAATATTCAATACCTTACATTAAAAAACCACACCTAAACCATATCGTTTTAGTTTCTTTCGAAACTGGTAAACATAAATGATGGGTTCAAAAAATATCTACATCATCTCCTGCTTATTTTGAAACATTATACATAATACATTTCTCCATATCCTTGGGAGTAGAATCACAAGAAATCATGATCTAAAATAGTTATTAAGGTTAAAAAGGGAAATATCATATCATTCTTATCATATTCATATAGAATTTGAACATAAAAAATATTAGAAAATTACATCCTATATTTCAATGTTCATGATATCAATCCCTAGGATGAATCATAGAAATTGAAAAAAAAATCAAAGGTCATATTTCATGAAACCATAACAAAATACATGGAATACTGGAATAAATATACATATATATATATATATATATATATAATATTTTCCTTATTAGTTAAGGTACATTTCCAATACCATCATAATGTATAAAGTCATTTTTGGAAAAAAGTTCCCTCTTTGTTCAAGTCTGGTATTACGAAACAAATTTTATAACATATTTTAGTCATGTCTATTTCATGAGATATAAATCATTACTCAATGAATTAGAGGGAGATATATCTCCCACACATCACATACTAAAATAAATTCATATTTTTTCAACAAAAACAAATTATTGATTCATATAACCCATGTAAAGAAATGGGTTTCATAAATATAATTCCTTCGTTACATAACCAATAGGTAAGAAATGGGTTACATAAATTCCATTCCATTAATAAAATAAATCAACCATAGAAATTATAGAGATAATATCATTATAAATTATCCCCATTAAATGATTAGTAACATCAAATAATGTTATCTTATATGTCAAATAATTTTTAAAGATTAATTAAAATAATTATTCTAGAAAATATCCTTTCTTCTTGAGATTTTTTTATTTTGTTATATTGTTTTTAAATTTTAGAAGAAAATACATTCATAAAAATAACCTTGTAAGCCTATAGGTTAATCAGTATGGAATTAAGGCATCATTAAATCATAAATATTAATTCATTTCATAAATGTTAACAAAACATTCCTCTCATACTTGTACGGGAAAATTCATAAAGTAGCTCACTATGAAAATGACAAAAGAATAATTTCAAACAATTTATTAAAAATAAAAATGCGGGTAAAAATGATTTTAAACTGTAAAATAATAGTGTAAATATTTTGGAATTAATTTTTAACAAATTTTTACTTGCATGATAAAAATTACCTAATAAATATTTTCCTATAAATAATCTTGTATTTTGATGAGATAGTGAAATTTACCTTTACCTTATATATGATTTCCTGTATATGTATCCAAAGATCATGTATAACAGTATATTTTATTAATTTTTACCAAAAGTATATTAATATTTATTATATCATATATGATCCTTTTATATCATCATATCATAATTTTTTTATTACCCTTCTTTCGGGTGTTAACTGCTACATTTTCCTATGCATGTTTTCTCGTATAAGTTTCATTTATTGTATAGAAGATATAGTTACATCATTTTTAGAATAATATTAATGTAATATATATAATATTTATTCATTATATATTTTTATATAATCATTATAGAATGGTTAACATAAAAATTAATCACATCGCATTGTGGAGATAATATGTCATACATACACACATGTGATGATAATATTTTCTTAATCTTGAAATGGTAAGAAGGTTTATGGTATATTAGTTTAAAAAATCAATATAAAGTTATAATTATCATGTATATATATATATTATTTAAATAATTACACCAACCCATATAAATTAGTGATGAAAAAAAGATTACGCCACAACATATACACGGTAAGTTGTACGTACACATGCATGGTGCTTTTGATTTTTCATAGGATGGATAAAAGGTAGAATATGGATATTTAATTATAATAAAAATAAAATATAATCATACAGGTTATACTATATTTATTAATTTATAATGGAAACGTCACATGAATATGAAGAAGAAGATGTTGAAACAGACTTCAATGAATTGTTAAAGATGATTACCTCTTCTTTGAAAAAATCAAATTAGTTCTCCACTCAAGGATGCATGGGTTGGAATTTTGAGAATACAAAAACCCTTATAATATGTTTAGGGGATTTTAGAATATATTTTTAATCATATTTTAAGAACTATAAGGCTCAATGTGATACGAACAAGTGAGATGGGAGGTTCCTTTTTATAATTGAGGTCAAGGGACATTTGGAAATTGCAAAAAATATTATTTTATAAAAAATTAAATATCAATAGAAATACCTCCAAAATGAAATTTATTTGATTATAATATGATATAACTATTCAATATCATTGACTAATAGTTTTTTTACATTTTTTTTATTACTATAAATCTTATCATTTTAATTAACACTTAATCCATTTTACTCTTAAATATGGTAACAAATTATTTTAAATAAAATCATTTTAAATTTTACTTAACTGGTGTAAAGTGTCTAATAATAGTTAATTTTATACATTTTCTGTATTATTATAATATTTTTTTAAAATACATTTATTATATTTAAATAATATAAAAAATATTATTTTCATAAAACATCAGTTGGATCAATTTTGACACTATTCATTACATTGACTTTAAGAAAATCTAAACAACAAGATAACATCATAAAAAAATTCAATACACTCCTAATATTTCATAGTAACCTTTAAAATTCATGGTTAACATCAATTAATTCAAATTATGTATATTTTAATGTTTATCATATCATTGATTTTATTTTTCATTTGGTTGATAATTTTTATCTCGTAATTGTGTTATTATATAAGTAAATTAGTTATTCAATATAAATTAGAAATAAATTATTATAATTAATATGAATCATTTATATACATATTATTTTTATAATCGATTATATATTATAGAAAACCATATATTAAAAATGTTATAGTTGTTAAATAAATGAATGAGACAACATTGATTATGAATTAAATAAAATATTATTAATGTCATATTCATTTCAATGTTGCTCAAAATGGTCCTTATTTAGAACTATAGATTATTATTATTGATATATGCTCAAACAATAACATTAATTAAATTATTTTATTCTTTAAATGGATCTTATAAGATTTATAAAAATTATTTTATTATCTTTCATCTTCTTACACAAGAACTGCATTAATGTTTTATAAGCATTAAAGGAAATTATTTCACATATAAAAATTAAAAATAAATTAATAAAAGTAAAATAAATAAATAAATCATAATATAATAATTTATATACAATCATAGACTATTTTTTCCTTTGATGACATGAAAGATATACATAAGATAAAGAAATTGACATTTTGTGTCATTCTTTGATGTAAATATTATATAAGTAATTTTAATTTAAAAGTGGCCATTAAATGAACATTTTTTAGATACATATGTGCTAACAGTATTTGTATCTTAATACCAAAAATAATTTTCATGAGTTCAATTCATTTTATAGTATATATTTTCTTATGATAACCAAAATTACCCAATTTACCCTTTACGGTGGTAACAAAATTTTCCATGGTTACTATTCATATTGGTTGGAAATAAAAGGGAGCTATTCCCAAAATTTCGAAACTATGAATCCAAATTTTGAATCCATTTTAAAAGGTAAAAATACCAAAAGATATTAATTTAATTTAAAATAGAACTTTTAAATTTCAATGAAAATTAGTTTTTTTAGAAAAATTAATTATTAAATCATAAAATGTTTTATAATAAATTATTTAATAAAGTTATTTAAAAAAAATAATTGTATAATATTAAATGAAAATGAAATAATTATGATTGAAAACTAATCCAAAACATAATTTTACATTTTTATGTTTTTAAAAGAAAATACAGTTTTTAATAAAATTTAATAATTTCATTATTCACAAAAACATGAAACTTCTCTGAAAAATGTCAAACATTTGCCAAAATTAAATGCTAATATATCAATTCCAAATAATATGTTTATTTATTGAAACATAATATATAAAAGTGTCAAAAACTATATTTTTATGAATTCTATCATCAAAATGCTGCAAAACTGTCTTTCTAAAAAATACATCTTTATGCATAATATAGGATTTATTCTCATATCATATATAGAATACATATAATATTTATGTTAAAAATTATATTGAATTTATTATATATATATATATATATATCATTAATATAATAAAGAATAATTTATTTTTTTTATTAGTATAAAACACCATTTTTCATATTTAAATAGTTTTTTAGAAAATCATTTCCTTTTATTTTAAAAAACTTACATTACTTTATAATAAAATTTTCAAAGTATTATATATAAATTTGGAAACCATATTTTATAATTCAATTAATTATATTCATAACCTTTATTTTATCATCTACATGATAATTTTATTATTTAAATAATTAGAAAAAATAAAATGATATTTTATAGAAACTCATTTTTGCATGTAACAAAACCTAAGTTGGAGCTTCAAGTAAAGTAAGACATAAGAGAAATAAAATTATGTAAAAAATAAATTTTTTTAAAAAATATTTTATTATTATAGTATAATTTCTACTAAATGCATCTACCACATTATTCAGCTTCATATGATGGTTTTTGACTGATCAGTAATAATCCTTGATAAGCACTAACCATCTTCATTTTATCCCACTATTCCCCTTATAGGTGAATATATATTTTTGGATCATATAGGACATATATTTATATATTACACATCTCTATATAGATATAATATAACTATACCTATATCATACAGATTACATCATACAATTTAACATCACGTATTAGATTTTTATTTTCATATACTTTTAAACATATCATGGTGTAGGATGTTAATTTATCAATCTTCATATGTACCAAACCTAATTTTTTTTGAAGAATCATTGTAAATCTAAAATCCCTCCACACATGTGGGTACTGTGAGTATAACTGTTGCGATAAGCCTCTTAATTAGCTCTATGAATATATCTTTACATTCATTTTTCAAAAAATAATTCACCCCCTTCTGATAAATTTTGGTTAGTGGGTTTGAGATTCCAAAAAAATTTATCAAAAATTGTAGATAGTACCCAAATAATCTTCCAAAACTGTGTATTTTTATAACAAATCATGGTCTTTTAAATTTCTCAATCACATTAGTAATCAAAAGGTCTATATATATCTCTTTACTAATGAAAATATTCCTAAATAATGATACATTCTCCATCCAGAACTCAAATATGATATATGTTTTATATAACATATCCATCCGTAATGTATTAAACATTATGGAAAAATTATATTCATGTTCCTACTTAAATTTTGGGTATATTATAATATCATTTATAAATACTGAAAAAAAATCAAGGTAATCTCTAAATAGTATATTAATTTTGACCATGAATATTGTTGGAGTATTCATGAGTACAAATGGCTTGAATATGTACTCATAGTACTAATAACTTATAAAAAAGGCATCTTTAGGAATATTTTCTTTATTTACAATTAATTGGTCAGATCCCAATCGAAGTTCTACTTTAGGGAATTATTTATCTCTATAAAACTGATTTAACAATTTATTAATACAATAAGGGGATACATTTTATTTATAATGACCGTGTTGACTTTACAACAATTGGTACATAAAAATCACCAACCCATACTTATTCTTCCCAAAGAGAACTATGAAACCCCCTTGTGAAGCAATATGCTGAACGAAACCCATGCCCATATTCTCGTGTACTTTCTTCTTTAGTTCATCATGTCAAATTGGGCCTTTTGATAATGAGTTCTGGATATCGGTAGAAATCTATGTAATATTTTTAATGATAAATCAACCTCTTTATCTAGTTGAGGAACATATAACTCTTTGGAGGAATGAATTATCATATTCCATTACAATTAGAATGTCTTGATGTGTATTGATTTCAGTTGTTTCAATTATATGATCTAGATATTATTGATTATAAAGAATCAATATTCATTCTAGTGATGAATATTTCAAAGGATATTCATCTCATATTTTTACTTTAATATAATATTAATATCATGCATAATACGTAATATTATTATCTTCTATATGAATTTGATCTGATATTTATATAAATATAGCCATTCCATTTTTCATATATCATCGAACACTTCAATAGAGAGTATGAAAAATATTTTTTGGATGATTAATCCATAGAGATTTACATTAGAGTATTTATTTATTTGGGGTGAAACGATTACACGATTTTCCATCATTACCATTAATTCAAACTCCATGATTTTTTGTGGTGTTTTAATAGTTATACTAATATTACAATATATGAATGAATGTATGAAACTATAATCATATAGGATAATAGAAGTTCATAAATAGATATTGAGTTTAACTTATACAATTTGATTATGGTTTTACTCAATTAATGTATACCAAATAAACTTATGGATGAGAACACTCAAATTGATAATCATTTTAATGGGAAATTGATAAATTAAAAGAAATAAATCATAAATGTCTTGTATATTTTAATATATGGGTCTCTATAAATTATTCTACTTTATCCGTTTTAATTTTCATATTAGGTTTTGTGACTTAATAATTTATTCAAGTCATTCCAAATGGATCATAACGATTATGTGAATTTTCCAAATCATATCCTCCAGGAAGGTCAATCTAGGTGTATAGATAGGTCTCTTTGTTGTGCACCAATTAAAAATTGAGTTAGTATGAAAAATTTCATTTTCATCATTAATACCCCAATGAATATCTATTCATTTACAAATATCTACTTCTAGTATAAAGATAAGTATTTTATTTCAATTAAAATCATATACTCAAAATATTTCTAAAAAATTTAGTCATTATCCAATTATTTAACATATTTATCAGAATTTCACAAATATTCTCTAATACCAATATCTAAAAAACTATATCGTCCTTCGGATACCATATGTAGTGTCACAATCCTTAAAAAAACATTTTATAATAATTTTTATATAGATTTTCTATGAATAAAAACTGGGGATCATGATGATTAGTGTATTTAGAATATTATACTTCTAAATACCTCATATTAAACAAATTACATTTGTTAAGTTTATACACAGAAATCCCTCTCCTATGGATCATTTAAATCATAATAGGATAAACTATAAAAATAAATAACAAAATTTGTTATATAGAAATCATAGTAAGGGGATAAATATGAAAATAGAACATAACATGAGAGTCAAGAGGTAAAACATAATATCAAAAAGAGAGATATTATAGGAATGGAAACATATAATAAATAAATAAAATAAAAAGATTATGAAATCATGGAATATGTCGTAATAACATAGGGGATGAAATTTTAAACATAATTCAATGGTCACTCTCATTACCATCATCAAAATGTTTAAAAAGCCATGTGGTGGATTAGGTTCAATACATATTCCATTACATAGTATATCATGAGATTTAAACCTTTAAAAATTCATTAAAGGGACCTAAATATCATATCATAGTAACTTATATTTTAAATCATAAATATTCATTCTATGTAAATAAAAAAACTATATATAAATAATAATAATTAGAAAACCCAAGAGAAGGAAGTGGGTTACACAATTTTGAATGATGGAAAAATAAAATGATACATCATTAAGATTAATGAGATAAGTGTAAATTGAATTGATTTTAAATTTAAATATTTGAAAAGGGGTAGTCGTTATTGATCATGGTGGTCCATGTTATAAAATTAATTAGACATGTTTGTTTTGGAAAGAATAATAATTTAACTAATCGGGTGGAGATTTTATGAAATAACTAATGGAACTTTTAATAAAGGAAAATCCTTATTATTTCCCATAAAAAATAAAACTAATAAGGTTCTATAAATAATAATGAGGGTTATAAGAAACTATTCATGGAATAAATATATTTTATTATTGTAATGTTTGACATGTGTAAAGAAATAGAAAAGTTAAATAAATCAATATTTTTTTAAGGTGTAAATTTCAATGGAATTAAAAACCTGTATTTCATCATAAATAACAATGATATCTAACAAGGAATATATTTAAGATAATTACCTAAAAATATAATAATTTTATTATAATTATATGGAAAAAATGTTAAAAATAAAGAAAAAGTATAATTGATAAGTAATGAGGGGTGCATGAAAGACCCCTTACCTCATGTATGATTCCATTATGAACTGGAGAATAACATCCAAAATAATTAAATTATATTCATTTAATATATACCAATATATATATATATACATATTCATCTATATTTAATTTTATATATTAAATTTATAATATTTTGTTGGTTATTTTTAATAAAGTATTCCCTTAGATCTATTACTCAAGGTTTTCAATTAATTTCATTATAGTACTTTTATTTTGGTAAATAAGGTAAAATTTAATGATAAATAACTTCATTTTCTCAATAAATATGAAGGATATATAATTTATTATTTCATTAATAGAATACTTTAATTGTTTCAATTCTTATCCCAAAATAGACCAAAATTAATAAATGTGTCTTCATAAGTTAATTTAAAGTGGTAAAAGTTACTAAGATCAATTCATGTTAATTAGATATATATAATTAAGAATATTTTTCTCAAAACATATTTTTTATAGGAAAAAAATCCCTCATGATGGTGACTCATGGGTTTTGGTTTTACTGTGTTTGTTGAAAAATATGGTTGACAATGTTCCAACAGATTTATTTATTGTATGTGTTTTAAAGTTATTGAAATATCCAGGTGTTTTCCATTTTTTCTATTGAAATATGGAGTTTCTTTACCCAAAATTAAAATAATTACTCTATAGAAAAATTGTTATAACACATAAAAGCTTTAATTTTTTTTGGAAACTGAATATATCTTATTTAATAGTTTATCTATGTGAACTGAATAATAAATATATATATCTGGGATGAATCATCATCAACGTTATATCTACCACATAAATTAAATGTAAATAACAAAATATTTTTACAAAGTAGAAATGTTTTTTTGTGGTAGAATGTGGTGATTTAATGTCTTCCCTAAGGGGTTTACATTGTTTGAGAGAATATTAATTTTTAGAGGATGATGCCAACTGATTTATACATTAGGGGAACTGTGTACTGATTATTTTTTGTGGAGTTATTTAAAAAAATTGATACAAAATAAATGATATTTCTAAAAAATAAAAATATTATTTTATTTAGGAGGTTTTTTAAATTTATTTTATTATATTATGGATATGTGATATCTTCATTTAGTAGAGTGAAGTTCACTTGAGAGCATAAAGTATGGGAAAAATTAGCTATGTCTGAAAGTAGATCATGAAGGATTTGAGTTCATGAAGTTTGTTTTTATAATGGATTTTATTTTGAGAAGTATGTTCAATTCATTGAGGAGTTTAATCTCTTCAACTACATCTCATAAAAGATTGGTTGTTCATTAGGCTTCAACTATCTATGATGTTGATGTAGTTCATGAAGCACTCTTGTGATATGAAGCAATCCACTTTATGAATATATTAGATTAATTTAAAAATATATAAAATAACTTATCAATGGAGTTTTTTGAAAAGATAAATCCTGGAGGTAAATTGTATTTCACCACATGGGTGAAAAAATAGCTTCATTGAACCCTCATTTATGTGTGAATAAATTCTTATATGATTTAGATAATTGGATATTTCTGCTGGAGGAGCAGTACATTCATTACATCTGAGAGAGAGAGAAAGAGAGATGTGATATTTCATGTTTTGAATTATTTTATACTAGGATGGATTGTGAGTCATTGTCAAACCTTCTCATAATAGTTCACATTAATGGATTTGGAACATTAAATTTTTTTATTTTTATGTTCCTTGGATATATCTTAATGGTGGTGAACTATGTAAAAATTGGTGTATCATGTACTTGTTTTAATTATCCATTATTATTTATTATGGGAACGATGAAGACGATGGTTCTAGTCAAGAAAAGGAAAATATCCAACATAAAATATGTTTCATTATTTTATTCCTTGATTCACCCCCTAAATGAAGGTCTTTAACCTATATTGGATAAATATTGTTCTCATAGTGAATGGTTAAAATCAATGTTTCTCTCTCAATAGAAGAAATGTATTTTTTGAATCAAAAAGGGATTTCGATATTCAATGGAAATAAATTTTAGTAATCAAATAATCATATATATTACTACATTCAATCATTACGTATGTATATTTTTACTAATTAATTCATGTTATTTCATCTAGTGTGTATAGTGGAGATTTAATATAAAAAGACTGAAAATAATTAGATATGGATTTCCGAAAAATCAATGCTTTAGGGAGAGATTTATCCAATACATTCTACATTAATTTGATGACCTGAAACACATCACATTAATGGTTGAAAAAACTAGTGGACATGTATTATTGTTATTCAGTATTCTGATAAAGAAAATTTTAGGTTATGTGGAACAAGTGTGTATACCTAATGAGGAACTCTGATTAGTCTATTGATGCATTATTTAATCATGTGAATGTGGAGGTGGAGGACATGTGAGGTCTCTCAGAAGTTTATAATTCTATAAATACTGTCATGAATTTCATGAGAAGGCTTCTAACTCAGTTCAATATTAAATTCTCAAAGAAATAGGATAAATATAGTAATAATTTGATATTGGATTGTTTTTATAGTACTATTTTTTTATATAAAATGAAAAACAATGAGATTGAAGTTATGGAAAATAGGGAATTTCAAGGGAGTGGAATTCAAGTCCTTGAAAAAGATCCCCGTATGAGATGGCTATAAAAAAGGAAATGTAGATGAGTTGATGTCATTCCTCTCATAAAATAAATAATGGAAGGAATGGGACTCTAAATCAAAACATGGCCTTTCATTCTTCCATTGTGGAATGATTGTACAAATTATAAAAATGTTTTAAAATAGGTTTCAAGATAATGATGACGATAATGATGAAATTTCCATGAAGAATTATTCTTCAAGAGTGAATGTTAGGAAAAATATTTGGATAAATTACTTTATAAAGGAGAATCTTATTTCATAAGAAAGTAGATGTTCAAAAAAATTTGACGTACAATAAATGGAAGAATATAAATATTATGGAGAAAATTTTATGTTGTAAGATGTAGTTCAATATTACAAAATACATGAAATTCACAATGAAAATGGAAAAGTTAAAGGAATAGTTCATCTCTATGATGAATAAGAATATTATCTTCAGCAGATAGACATTTGAAGATCCAATTAATGAAATCTAGTATAGTTTTTCGTAATGCCAAACTCTATATATATTGTCATGAAGAGGGTATGTTTGAGAAAGAGGTTTAAAATGGAATGAAAAAAATTTTAAATATAAAAAACTCTTTGAATTTAGTTGAGTTAAATCCAAATGTGGAGGAATAGACAATGGTTATTGAAAGCCTAACTAAAAAAATATTAAGTCAAACATATCAAAGAACATGGGGACGAAGTTGTTTATCTATAAAGAAAGGTAAAAAATTAGGAGAAACTATTCACTGAATAAAAGATATTAAGAATTTATACTATATAATCTATATAAAAAGTGATGTTTGAGTATATATCACCTATAAAAAATCAATTTACTATCAATAAAATTAAATAATGAATCAAAGTCGCTTATCTAGTCAAGGTCACGATCATAAAAGAAATGTATTACTGATTGGTTCAAGGTCACCAAAACTCACACCAAGTATAATGTTTAATTTTTATATAGGTAATAAATATATGATTCCAAGAACCCATGGGACAACTAGTGTTGTATCAATTAAACACTTTAATATACAATGTATTGGGTGTAATTTTTGTGTAAAAATGGTGTTTTCCCATAATTTATGTTCAATTATAAAGAGATAATAAAAGGAAAAAAATAGAAATATATGAATCAAAACAAATTTAAATAAACTTCTTTGATTTACAGCATTGTACGATAATGTCATCCGACAATACTCATATGAATTTAAATATTAAAAATCAATTCCATGTATGAAATATAAGGTCAGGATTAATAATAAATTAGCTAGGAAGACGGAAATTGCGGTGATACCCCCAAAATAATCTGATCATCCTTCTGTATGGATCCTTGATAATAGATGAACTTCCTATATTATAAGGAATTATGGTCTTTTCAATAGATAAATAAATACTCCAACCCAAGTAGCCATGATTTGGTGGTAACTATATAACATGGTTATAAGATATAATGAATCACATTCCAAAGTATTTAATATTTTAGTATTCTTGGTAAACTAGAAACATCATTGAAATTTCCATTGCAATTGAAAACATAAAATACAAAAAAAATATATTTTAGAATTATATATTTCCCTTTATAATATTCCATTATATCAATCATAAAACAATTCATTTTATCCTATGGACAATAAAACATAAGACTTGTGTGAGCTCAGATACTTAGAAGTGGTACATATAAAATATAAGCTATCATGAATAAATAATCATAAAAAATTTAGAATGGTAAATAACTAAAAAAATGCAATTTAAATAGTAACATGAGCATAATATGGTTGGAATAAATTTTTTTCAAATAAATCCACATAAATAATAACATAAGGTTGACACAAATCCATTAAAATTATAACTAATTGAATAATAAGAAGAAAATAAATAACTATGTCAAAATAAGTATATTCAAAATTTCATACATTTGAAACATAATTTTAATTCCTTTCAGAAGACAGTTGAAATTTGTGGGTACAAACCAATTTAATTTGGAAAACTATATTTTCTCATGAGACCTATTGATGAATCCTAGGGCAATCAATAATTGGTCTCCACCCATAACATACTAAGTCCAATGTAATACTCATATTAATGGGGTGAGACATAATCAACATTAACATTCATATTAAAAAATAATACATACAAATTTTTAATACTTATGTAAATCAAATAAACATAGTCATATACTATCTAGAGTAAAATAAGGAATGTAAATATAATTTTACATCATGAGTCATAATTATCGTAAACCTTCCAAATAAATAATAAAGATTATATTATTACAATGTATCCACAATGGAACAGAAGTAAAATAATGGGATTTCACGTTGATGAATAGAAATTCCATGAAAATATCCTTTAAAATTTTTGACTAAAATTACATTAGAATTTTGAAGATAACCTTTTAAAAAAAAGTTCAAAAAAAATTTGAACATGCATTCCTTTTAAAATAATGATAAAAAAATATAAAATAGTATTTAAATAAATGTGTGTTCATGATGGTGGGATGTTTTGTTCATTCTTTACAATTTAAATAAATGATTTCTTTCACATTTTTTCTTAAAATACAATGGGGATTATTTTTATAATTATTTGATGATTCCTTAAAAACATAAAATGCATATAAAAAAACTAACAAGACATTTTGTAAAGGAAAAAAAATTTAAAAATATAATTCATGGAATTTGAACAAAATGATTTTCTACTGAAGATAGTAGTAAAATTGAATTTTCTTAAAAAAATCTATGTTATTTTTTTAATGATTTAGTGGAAAATATAATGAAACTACTTTTTCTTCAATGGATATTACGTAATTTTAAATAAAAAACATAATATCATTACAAATCCTAGAACCAAAGGTTTAATTTCATTAAAAATTTCTACTTATACATAACCTAAAAATAATAGTACATTCACATTATTTAATTTATACTTATCAATATTCTTAGGGGACCTCATATTCCTATTAGTACAAGTAATCATCTTAAGTTATACATCAATTAATGGGGGTTGGGATAAAACCCTAATGAATGGATGAATAAGGCAAATTAATCAATATAACCTTGGTTTGCATAAACAGAATTTTCATATCAAAATAATAAGACCATTGTCAACATCATGAAGGAAATAGGTTATAATGTCATGGAATTTGGAAATGAATAAAAATAAAACAACATGTATTGGTTATAAAATACCATATATAGTTATCAAAAAATCTAGAATAATGTTCAAGAATAACATGCATGAAAACTCATAATATCATCATTGTGAAAAAAATACAGCCTCATGTTCATGCATAATACCAATTATCTCATGAGGAACATCACATTACATAATTCATTATAGGGATATATATTTTGTAGGTCACCGATCACATCATAACAATTAAATATTCATGCATTCTATATAAAATGTACATCAATAAAATTTAGGAAGTAATCAGTGGAATGAAAAGAATTTTATACAAATATCATAACGAATAAATTCGTGAATAAAATTTTTGGTTCCCAAAAAAAGGAAAAACATATGTGGTATAAGAATCATCATTCTTGAGTGACGAAGAAACAACTCAAGAGAAGTCAAAGATGTTATTTGGAAAGAAGGGTCTTTCTGGAAAATATTTTTAATTCCTATAAAATCATTTATAAACAATTATATCGCCAATATAAATTTAAGATTTCATTTCCATGAAATAAATTCACATTAATACTATGGAAGAGTGGAAAACCCAAAGAGATTAATTGGGTTCTTGAATCCCCTTACCTTAATTCCCACTTCATTTCATCGCTTTTTTCTCCTCCAAAATAATAAAACAATATTTATTGAAAAAATGATCCATAATTAAATTATAATCATTTTTATAAATATTTAAAAATTGTAACCATTTTATTATATTTCTTAATTTCAATTGATGGATTTAAATCATTTTGATGCCATGTTTTCTAAAAATTTCACATTTTGCTTCTATTTCTCTAGGTTATTGAAGATATATATTAAATAAGGATTATAAATTCGAAAATAATAAAATAAACATGTTTATACATTTATATATAATAATAAAAATTCAACTATTCGTAATTTACATGATGTGAATGGAATTTGAAACATCCTCATTGGCACTTAACAAACCATTATTAATAACATTGTCCTAATATGAAGAAAAGGAGGTATAAAAAATAAATAACTAAAAAGATATTTTTTATTATATATTTTAAACATTATTAATAGAATGATAAAACTAGTCCTTGTTAAACCATATAATATTTTACTTTGACAGATTTTTGGAAAAGATAGAGGATAAGAAATAAAATGAGTGAAGACTTAAAAAGTATACTCTATCATTGGTGTGGCTTATACTATACAACACTCTAACTCCATCGATATTTGGAGTTGGAATACTCCATAAATACAATATGTATTATAAGTGGATTAATAAATATTATTTTCTTAGATATTTTTCTTTTGAATGGGTGGGCACCGTAGTTCTCCAAGGAGAGGGGGAAGGGTTTTTTATAACAAAGAAGATAGGTATTTTTAGAATAAAATATTGAATAAAATAATGTATCAATGGTAAAACTTTTGGTTGGTAAATTTTTACAATTTAAGTAATATATCAATATAGTTAAATGGGTATAATACCTTAAAACCGATTTATAATTTTAATTTATTAGTTTAGTAAAAAGGAATGTTGAAATAATAAATTTTTTAAGAAATGGCTTTTAAAGAAACATTTGGGAAAGTTATTTTTATGTTTGGAAATTATTTTTTTCATATTCTAATCAATAATATATGAAATAAAATTTATCATGGCCTAAAATTAATTTATATAGTTTATTATTTCATTATTACATCTTGAATGATACCATTTAATGTACACAAGTTCTGTTAAAACTATACTCTTACTATTTACAAAAAAGTGAACTATATAAGAAAATTTCAAAAAAAAATCACCCATGGAATAGTTTTACATGATGAGTTATAAAATTCCATTCCTTTTATCAGAATAAATTTTTAAAATAGGAAATTTTAATTTTTAATAAAAAATTATTTTTTAAATAACTTTTAAAATATAGTTTATTAATAATTTTATTATATTTTCTTTTAGTTTTCTAATAAGCATCTTTATTTTTTCACATTATAAAAGTTATATTAAAATAAATTAATCATGATAAATATTATTTTTATTAATTTTTAGTTTTTTATGTTAAAATTATAATTCTAACGATCAGGTTATTATTTTTAAGATTCGAGTTACTATTCCAATAGTCACATTACTACTAAAACAGTCACTTTACCTCACATAAATAAAAATTCATTATGTCTATCAATATTGAACCTAATAACTCTCAAGGTTATATATTTCTATTTTATATGATGAGTCTTGGTTTACTAATAATTTTATACTTATTTGTAGTAATTTGATTGGGGATGATGATTCTAGTAGATTTGTGTGATCCATATATTTCCATTTTTTCATTTCTATTGAATATTTTTTCCCATTTGTAATGTTTGGAAATTTAATTGGATTCATTTAAGATTGATCCAAATGAAATTAGTAAATAAATAAAGACTTTTATGGTGTATCAATATTTTCTATTTTTATAATATTATATAATATAATAAAACAGTCATTTATTTTGGAAAAAAATATTACTAATTAACCTTGGGTAGTTATATTACCTCCTCCCCTTTTGAAATTTCATCCCCAAATTTTCAAGTCGTATAATCAGTTGATAAAATGTTAGGGTTATTTTATATCTTTTTTTCCTATGGTTCCAAAGTCACCTCATCATACTTATAGTTCCTCCACAACACTTTGACATAGTGTGTTATCTTATTGCATAGAAATTTTTCTATATCATCCAATATCTTTTCTGCATATTCGTCATTTGAGAGTTTATTCTTTTGTTATATTGACTCCAAATTCATCACATGTGAGGGTTTAGTTATGTACTTCTTTGAGAGATATATATGGAATACATCATGAACTGGAGACATATTTGGTGGATGTGAATTCTGATATGCCACTTCTCCTATGAGATCAAGGATCTCCAAGCAACCAATGCACATCGGGATATACTTATCTTTCATTCCACACCACATTACTCTCTTAAATGGTGATATTAAAATAAATACATTGTCTCCAACGTCAAATTCCATATCCCATTAATGGCTATCTATTTATCCACTTTCTAAATTTGAGCATCTTTAATATGTTGTTGGATGGATTGAAACGTTTATGCCACCTCTTTCAAAATGTCAAGTCCATGAAGCTTTCATTTTCCAACATCATACCAATAACTTGGAGTTCTACATCGATTTCCATAATGAGCTTAATATTGATCCATTTGAATTCTTGAGTGGAAGTTATCGTTATAAGGCCCCAACCATAAATCAATTAATTAACCTTGAGTAAAATAAATAATTAACATTGAGGATATTTTCAACATAAGTGTTTTAAAAAATTAGGCCATTACTATTAAACTACATATCTATTATTATATAGTATACACTTTTACTCAGTTTCCATTTTTTTATAAAATAAAAAATCTTTAAAGAAAATAATAATTCTTTTCATTATATAAATATTCTTGAATTCTTCTTTTCTCTTACCCTTTTCTATACCCTGTAGAAAACATTCCAAAAACATGGTATGATCATATAAATCTTAGTAAGGGTTATAAAATAAATAATTAAAACACAATTCCATCAATACATACAAAACATAAGTTCATTAACATACCCCATGAAATAATATGATTTATGAATAACACATAGAAATCATAAATCATATAGTTAACTTGTGACATCCATAACAAAATTACATTATAGCATTCACAGCTACATATAGAGTTAGGTTTTGATTACCCAACAAGGTATATTCTCTATACTCGGAGAGGAAATATTCATGTTTACCTCCGTCACATTACCCAATTAATTGGAGAGCTATCTCAGGCTCACCCAACCTAGGTTTATCATGGAACCACCCATATTTGGTTTATCACGTAACCAATCGTCAAATATAAAAGTACCATTACATAATAATAACACATTAAAGATATAAATTTCAAACATTTCACTCATCAATGATAATGAATCATTTCTAGAATATTGAAATATTTAATCAAATTCAAAAACCATTTAAAACATTTAATAAAGATATTTTTGAATCAAAGTGTCACATACCACTTTGTAACTTCTAAAGAAATATAAATTTTAAACATTAATGTCCATATAAATAAATCTGTAAAATCATTTTCAAAACATGGAAATTAATGAGAAACATTAATAAAAATAAATCTTTAAAACTTTGAATTGATTTTTTAGTGAAATATTCTTGTAACACTTGAGACACAATAAAATAAATCTAATTAAAAATTACATCAGAAAAAACATTAAATATAATTATAATATAGAAATTTATTATATAAAAATTCAAAAGGGTTGTATATACACATTTATAGGATAATAAGTGTGCATGACAACAAGATATGCTTCAATTAAAGGAGATTGAGATATAGTCCCTTATGAAAATTTTGCAGCCTAATGGCATAACATTAAAATTCAAAAAATGATTTGATGGAAGAGAAAAGGGTCTCTCATCACTTGGAAATAAAATTTATATCAATAAGGATATGTAATATCATATCTAATCATAATAAAATGGAAATTAAAAGACAAAACATAAAGAAGTCTTTGACTAAAGGAGAAGGGTGAAAGGTTCCCTTACATTGAGTCTGAATCGTCACGAATGTTCCCTGTTATTCCTGAATAACAATAATTAGTTAATTTATACTTTATTTAAAACCTTTTTAAAGTTTACCATTCCTTTTATATCACTTATTAACTTTCTATAAAAATCATATATTTATTTAAGTTAATATTGGTCGTTTTGCTGATATTTGGTACTTGTGTCAAAAAATGAACTTGTTATAATTAAAAATTACCCATGTGGTCAAAATTATATTATCTCCATAATTATATTCATGATTTAGATATCAAATATATCTTATATATCAGGTATATATGTATTTATAAGAGTCTATATCATTTGTATATATTAAAATGAAATGCACCGTTCATGGAGAGGGTAAGCCGTACATACGCATGAACGCTACATTCATTTATTTTTTTCATTTTTAAAGGAATGAAAACTAAATGATACATAGGTATATTATAATTCCTGTATAATATATATTCTATATATGTTTCATAAGCTTATTAATTACATCCTTTATACATTCCATATATAGCGTGAACGAGTCATATCACTTTGAGGGGGCAGTAGTCTGGACTTCCTCAAATGATATTATTGTATTTACTCATTATAGAAACCATAACGTTATGATATAAATAATAAATAAATAAAATATAGACAATATAAATATTATAAATAAAATATATAAATTTAGTGACATCATAATTTCCAACAATATAAGTGGTATGTGAATATTGAACAATCATCGTTTTGTGAGGCAGTATTTCACCGTCCACAGAAACAGTATGTTTTATACCCATTAGATGGAGGTGTGTGTAAGTGTAGTTTGAATCCTTATCATAATTAAACCTAATATATTGAGGATACTATTTATATTATGTAATCAATTAAAAATAATAGAATATGGAGTGAAGATGTAGAATATGGAAAGGATTTTTAGAGAAAACAATGCCTCTTAAAACATGTAAATCACTTTGTTTTGAGCCAAAAGGCTTTCTTCAATTGCCTTATTACAAAGAGATATCTTATAGGATGAATAGAGGAATTTTTTGTGCTTTATGGAGAATATTTTGGTCGAGTCAAGATCTTTTATTGGTGTGTGTAATGGGTTGAGGTGGTGGCCTTTTAGAAGAGGTAGGTGGGGCTCTCTAGGAAAGTTTGAAAGTAATATTTTATTATAAATTTATTTTCAGTTTCAAAAGTTCCAAAATAAAATAGATTCTAATATAAATGAATATAAGTATAAATAAAATCATCCAATAATTATTGGACTGGTTTGGGATATTTTGTAATAATTATCATTTTTATTTAACCCTTTTTTAATCTCACCGTTTAATCTTACATTTAAAACTTTGAGAATAAAAATAGTTACCAAAACATAAAAAATATTCAATTAAATAGTCATTAATAAAATATGAGTCTTATGATAACTAATTTTTTAAATATTAGATTTTTTGGAATTTTCTAATATTTAATAAAATATTTTATATTTTAAAATATGAATTATGTCATTTTTGACACAATTCATATCATGACTTTTTAAAAAACTATAACATCCATATTGATTATAAAAACCCACATTAATACAAAAATTACATTTAAATATCATCCAAAAATTCTTGGATGACATCAAAATAACAAAATTAGGTTTATTTTAACATTTATAATATCATTTATCTGAATCATTTACTAACAATGCAATCACTGTATCACCATTGTGTCAAAATTAAAATTATTTATTTAATATCTAAAAATTAAAACTAAAATACCATGATGTATTAAATATTTTTCTATTTATAATTACTAATTATAGTCTAAAATATCACTTATATAACACCATAAAAAAATTGTTTTTCTAAAATATATATGTTTATGTTACATTTTCCATAACTTGAAATTAATTTTTTTAAATGTCATTTTTAGTTAAAAGTTGCCCCATGGGGTCCCCAAATAGTCCCAAGGATGAACATGGTATTACATGTATCATTCAATAGGATCAAAACACATGTTAGGGTAATTTAATATTATTATAATATTTAATTTTTAACCCTTATTTAAGAGATTTACCCTTTAACAATGGAAAATAAAATATTTACTGAAGTTACTGTTCATAATGCCTAAAAATAAAAGTTTCCTATTTACACAAATTAGACCTTATGAATCCAAATATATAATCAATTTATTCAAAATCAGAACCTATATTTTTCATAAATTAATTTAAAATTTATTCTCATTGTCAAAACAAAAAGTTTGTTTTTAAGAGGTATAAACTACCAAAAGATTGACATGTGTTTATGTCCAATTTAAGAATGAGATTATTTCCAATGAACAAAATTGGATAAAATGGAAACACATTAATCCAATTAAACATTAAAACATATTAAAAGTAAATTATAACTATTTAAATAAATTAGATTGAAAGGATGTTTTGTATTAAAATGCAATATTTTTCACTATTTATTAAATATAAACTTTATCAAAAAATACCAAAATTTAATCCAAAGTTAATTTTGTTGTTTCACTTCTAAATTAGAATTTCTTTTTGTCAAATGGAAAATATATACGTGAAAAAAACACTATATTTTAAAATGTTTCCCTATCAAAATGTGGTAAATCAACCATTTAAAGAATATTTGAGTATTTCATGCTCAAAATCAGATTCATTCTTTTTTTAAGCCTCTCAAATTTATAGGATAAAAGTAAAAACATTAAACAAAAATGTGTAATCATGTTGTAGTTAGTTATTTTCATTCCTTCCAAGAAAATGGCTAGGCTTTAACCACCATTTAAATATAATAATATTATTATATTATATTTCAGTATAACTCAATGTTGTGTGAAACGTAAGATTTCAAAGAAACATGTTGTTGTGTGTTGAGTACGCTATCAGACATAGCATCCCCATGAATATAAAATTAAAATTTCATTCACAAATATTAATAAATATATAACTATCATATTATTTATTTATTTGGAATGATACATCCTTCCCCCTTATGGTAATTTCATCCTCGTAATTTTAAAATTTTGCACGGAAACTTCATTAAAAGTACCACATAAGAAAAAGTGTCATCAAAACAATCACTTGAAAAGAAAGAAAAGGAAGTAAAAAGGTCACCCAGGATAACCCATTTTAGGATTCCATGTAATAAAGAACAGATGTGGAAGAGAAACTATGGGTCATGTTCTGATGGTGATTCATAGAATACATGATAAGGAGAAAGTTAACAACTAAAAAATAAAAAACTTGTGATAGATTAAACGGTATTTTATTCCCCAGTAGGAAAAGTGAAAAGGAATTATTTTTTTGTTTTAAGTTTTCTTTTATAAATTTGGATAATTAATTTATGATATTGACTCAGAACATAATGAGATATACATACATTTCAATTATAGTTTCATCCTTTAATAAGTTTCTAACAAAAACTCATCTTTTCTTCCAACGATGAGTATTCAAGAAGAATTGGTCACACCTGAAGCACTGGAATCAACATATATTGAATAACATGATCCCCAAAGATAAACCATACATTTCCACTATCTTTAGAAATTAACCAAAAGAATAATGGTAAGTACAAGAAAGGATAATCCCCAAAAGGATATACATTTATAAAAAAATACTACTCATAATATCTAAAATTGTACAAATAATACCAAATGATAAAAAAACCGTTCAATACACAATTTTCCGTAAAATTATTCAAAATATTAAAAACTATGTTTCAAACCCAAAATTCAGAATGATTTTATCACATAGGATTCCATAAAAATCTTTACATTTATCTCCAAATAACACTGACTACTTCAAAAGTCTCATACTAGAAAGTAATTAACCTAATCACATATTCCCTATTATAGGTTAATCATTTCCATTAATATCCCAATTAACCATATGTCTACAATAAAAACATAAATTATTCCAAAATAAAATTTTATCGATTACTCCACAAATGAGATCCCATAGTATTCTATTTTTCTTAAGCATATAGTGTTCCCAAAAGAGAGAACGCCTTTAAAATTAACCATTATCACTTAATCAACAAATCATTTTCTTATATTAAGGATGTCCATTTGATAAAACATAAGTTCCCAAAATCAACATATTATTCATTCATAAAATCATTTAACTAAAAAGCATTAGACATACTAACCCAGGACTATACCTAGTCTTGTGTTTGGCGATGCACCCTAGTCGCCCATCGGTTCTAGGTTCGATTCACATGGACTTTCCGTATACGATGGGTTGTCACCCATTCTGCAGGTTATCCATTTTTATAAAACCATATCATTCTTAAAACATTATCCAAAATTATATAATTTTTACAAAAATAACCATAAACTATTTTTCCCCCATAGGTAATCTGGTACCTTTCATTTTTACTCTCAATATGTAATAACCATATATCACCTCCAAAACAAAATATCATATAAATTCCTAAGGTTATCCATTATGTCTATAAAATAAAAGATAATTATTTCTTGAATAAAATTTTTACATATTAAACTTCATGATTACACATAGTAGAAAAAATTATTCCAAAGTAATCCCATTATAAAACGATCCTTAAAACATTTAAGAATTTCATCATCATAAATGTATCGTAACTCTCGAATCACTTATTTGTATACTTCTTACTGATTCAATGTTCTTCATGATCCATTAACCATTATTTTCCAACATATTCCATAATAATTCATTTTTAGAAACAAAATAATGAATCATATCCCAAGATTCAATAATGTGGAAACATCAGCTAAGAAATAATCCATACCTTTCATTGGTTACTGTTAGTTCCCTCATCATCAATTGAAAAGGAATTGGGTATTGGTAAACATATATTTGGACGTTCATGATTATACCTTTCTCGAACCTTCTTCGTAGGACATCTATTTGTATAATTACCAAGCACACCACATTTAAAATATTCAATTGTTCCTTCAGAAAGAACTTTTTCCCCTTTCTTAGAGTCAACAGAGAACTTCCTTTTTTCATGGTTTGTTTTTGCTTTATTACCTTAATTACCAGATCTATAGAATCTTATTTTCCTTTTGAAGCATTTTCCTAGGTGTTTCTTTCTGCATCATTGATACATAGGATTTTTAATTTAATTACCTTTATGTTTATTACCTGAACTTCTGTAGGGATTTGTATCTTGTATATATGATGCCATAAAAAAATCACCAAGGTTAAGGTGGTCAATCAGGACTTTAGATAGTTGGTTGAGAATGACCACAAAATTTATTATTAAATCCCCCGTTTCATTCGGTTGCTTATTTAGAAAATTGTCACAACATTCTACACATCCATTTATACTTTGGTTCCTACTAGATCGAACCATTTACTAAAAACAATAATCTCAGTGTGATTATGTTATTTAAATCATCATTTAATATCATATGAGGAGGGTAAACAATAAGATATTCTTCTTCATGTTATCTTAAACACATTCGATTTTTCTAAAATAACTATGACTCTTTCTAATATGCTATCCATTATAGTTGTGTCACTTATTCTTAAATAACACCCAAACCTCGAAAGTTATCTAAACTGACCTCTTATACCAACTATATGGCCCCATCCTTTAAACAATTACTTAACCATGAGTTAAATCAAGAATTAATGTTGCTGATTTTTTCAGGTTTAGAGTTTTAGAGAATTGGGCCATAAATATTATATTACATATCAAATATTACAAAGTAGACACTTCTACTATGTATCAATTTTTTTTCATAAAAATGAAACTCATATAAGAAAACAAGAATTATTTTCTTGATATAAACCTTCTTGAATTCTTCATTTCTCTTACCCTTCCTTATAAGTTGGGGAAAACATTTCCAAAAAGTATGATGATAGTATAATGCTCATTAAGAGATATAATATAAAGAAAGAAAACATTAGTCCATTAATAAATACAAAATGTAAGCTCATTAACATACCACATGAAATCATAAGATTTATGAATAGAACATAGAAGTCATAAATCATAATGGTAACTTGTTCCATCCATAAAATACATACATTATAGCTTTCATAACTACATAGGTAGTTACGTTTGGAATACCCATCATGGTATATTACTGACATATCTTCAGTGAAACATTAATGTTTACCTCCATCACATTATCGAATTCATTGTAGAGATATCTCAGGCTCACCCACCCTCAGATTATCACTGAACAACTCATATTTGGTTTATCATGTAACCACCCGTCAAACGTCCAAGTACCATTATATAATCATAAAACATAAAAGATTAAAATTTTCTACATTTCACTAATTAACGGTAACGAATCAATTCAAGAATATTGAAATATTCAATACATTCCCAAAACCATTTAAATCATTTAATAAATACATTTTTTATTCAAAGTGTCCCATACCACTTTGAAACATTTAAAGAAATATCATTTTAAGAAATTAATGTCCATATAAATAAATACCAAAAACCATATTAAAAACATGGAAATTAAAGATAAATGTTGAGAAAAATAAATCTTTAAATTTTTTAAAATTTTATTTTAGTGAAAGAGACTCGTAACACTTGAGAAAAAATTAAATAAAATTAATTAAAAAATGAAATAAAAAACAGTTAATATCATGAAAATATAGAAATTCATGATATAAAAAGTCAAAAGGGTTGTATATACAATTTTATAGGATAATATGGGTTCATTAAAACAAGATATACGTCAGTGAAAGGAGATTGTGACATGGCCCCTTATGAAAATTCAACAGCCTAATAATGTCGCATTGAAATTCAAAAATGATTTGATTAAAGAGAAAAGGGTCTCTAGTCACTTGGACCTAGAATTTATTGCAATAATGATATATAATAACATATCCAATCACATTAAAATGGAAATTAAAATATATATCATAAAGAAGTCTATGACTAAAAGACGAGGGTGAAAGGTTTCATTACCTTTAGTATGAATCATCATGTATGGTCCTTGTTCTACGTGAATAATAAACGTAAGCTGATTTCAACTTGATTAAGAACAATTTTCAAGTTTATTAATCCTTTTATATCACTTAATACCTTGTTATAAACATTACTTGGTTATTTAAGTTAATATCTGTCGTTTTACCAATATTTGGTACTTGAGTGAAAAATTAACTTGTTAAAATTACAAATTCTCAATGTGGTCAAAAGTAAATTATCTCAGGAATGGTATTAATGTTTTAGATATCATATATATCATATATAACTCGTTTATATGTATTTATAATAGTCCATATCATTGGTATATATGAAAATTAAATTGACTGTTCATGGAGACAGTAAGTCGTATGTACGCATGAAGGCTAGTTTAATTTCTTTTTTTCATTGTTAATGGAATGAAAAATAAATGATATATAGGTATATTGTAATTACAAAATAATTTATATGATATATATTTTACATATGTTCAATAATTAAATCCTTCATACATTCCATGTTTAGCATGAATGAGTTATATCACTTTGAGGGGGCGGTAGTCTGCACATCCTCAAATGAAATTATCATATTTACCCATTATGGAAACCATAAAGGTATAATATAACTGAAAAATATTGAAGAATAGAGACAATATAAATATTATATATACCAGATATAAATATATTTTTATCATAATGGCCACCATGAGAGGTGGTTGAAGAATATTGAACAGTAATAGTTTCGTGAGGCAGTAGTTCACTGTCCACAAAAATTCTATGTTATATACCCATTAGAATGATGTGTGTGAAATTGTAGTTATAATACCTATCATAATAACAAACTATTATATTGAAGATATTGATATGGTTATTTAATCAAATTAAAATAATATAATAGGTAGTGAAGCGGTAGAATAAAAGAAATGATTCTTAGAGAAGGCGCTACCTCTTAAAACGTCTCACTCTCTATGGTTTGAGAAAAAATGATATCTTGAATTTCCTTCATCCATGTGTAATTATTCAATGAGGTAGGGGGATGTTGGGATCTTCTTGTAGTAGATGTTGGATGAGACAAGGGGCTTGAGAGGTTTGTGTAATGGGTTAGAGGTGGTGACCTTTTATAATAGGGAGGATGGGTACTTTAGGAAAGTTTGAAAGTAATATTTTGTTATAAATTATTATCTGTTTCAAAAGGACAAAAAATTATTAAATTATAATATAATATGAATATATGTCTAAATAAAATCATCCAATAATAAATGGACTGGTTTTGGATTTTTTTAATCCTTATCTTTCATATTTAATCCTTTTTTACTCTTACCATTTAATCAATCATTTAACACTTTGAGATTCAAAATAGTTACAAAAAAAGAAAAGAAAAATATCCATTTAATGAGTCATTAATAAAAATTTAGAATAATAATAACTATTTGACCAAATCTTATTTTTTTTTGGAATTTTATAATATTTAATAAAATATTTTATATTTTAAAAAATGAATTATTTCTATTTTGTGGAGTCAATAAGGTTTTCCTTATGAATTTTCCATTCCTTCTTGTTTTTAAAATCAAAAACACCTTATCTTTAAGGAAAATCGCTTTTTTAAGGAAAATCGCTTTTATAAGAAAAATTGCTTTTATAAGGAAAATTGCTTTTATAAAGAAAATTGCTTTTATATGGAAAATTGGTTTTATAAGGAAAATTTCTTTTATAATGAAAATTGCTTTTATAAGGAAAATTTCTTTTATAAGGAAAATTGCTTTTATAAGGAAGATCTCTTTTTTAAGAAAAATTATCCTTATCATATTTTCATCCATATATTTCTTTAGTATAAGATTCAGATACATTTCTATATTCTAAGAATCGTTTGAAACTTTGATATGAAGCATTCTGTTTTAGGTTCTGAATTCTGGATGAGAACTGTAATAAAGTTCTACTCCGAATTCTGGATACGAATTCTTATTATGAATTCTGATGACGAATTCTCATTACAAATTATGATGAAGAATTATCATTTTAAATTCTGATGACGAATTCTCATTACGAACTCTGATGAAGAATTGTCATTACGAATTCTGTTGATGAATTCTCATTCCGAATTCTCATTCCGAATTCACCTATTAAACAAAATCTGATCATCTTTTCTTTAGACACTCCAAATTTATTTAGACTCTGAATATTATTTTTTTTGTCAGTCTCCGAACATTCATTTTACTTACACTTTTATAATTTGTATACTCTTTTACATGTTGTTTACACTCCGTACCTTCACTCCAAACTTCTATGTTAAACTTAAAATGATGTCGTCTATACTGTTATTAACTAACCGTTGGTTAAGTTACACGTGTACAGGTACCTCCGATTTTTAAGGAAATTATGACCGTTGGAAAGGAGGCCGACATTGCCTATAAAAAGGAGCTCATTTGAAAGAGATCACACATATATAGAGAAGTTGATCGATCTAGAGACCACATGCTGCTAAGGTGATTTCTAGAGAGAGAAAGCATTTCAAGCCTTGTGCATACTAAACCGCTCGTTCAGTTTTTGCTTCGTCCGACTCCGAATGTTGGTGATTACATTCGAGGACTTCCGGGGATAGGAAGAAAGAGGTGCCGACTACCTTGAAGATCGAGGGATTCCTTTATGAGGAAGATAGAGGTTGCCAACGACCTCGAAGTTGAGGGCTTGCGGGGATAACAAGACAGAGATTCTGATCTTTGCATCGAGGGCATACCCTGGTGTGGGTAAGATAGACTTTCTTGAAAGTATAAATCAAGAGACCTTTATCCAAGGTTGTTGGATACCCTTCTCTTTGGGTTAAAAGACTTATATCTTGTTACTTGTAGTTTTACTACTTGTTTAATTCTGCTGCATTTTTTGTTGTAAGGAAATTATAACTTTCTTATACTTCCCTACTTGTACTCTGATTCAATTAGATTCTATAAGCTTTAAGGTAGAATCTCATATTGTAATCTTTAGTTAAGTTTCAATTTCCAGAACCATATTTCTGGAACCTACTTTCAGAATCTCTTTCCAGCTTTAAGCAAGTACATAGGACTTGAAGTTTATAACTTCATTCCTCTTTCCAAGTTTTCATTTGGTGTTAGAGGTGTTATGAATTTGATTAGTTTAACTTTGTTAAACTTAGCCCTTTCCTTTGCTTAAGGAAAACATAGTTAATCGTAACTAACTTTAAAGGTTCCAAAGCAATTTTTAAAGTGTACAACTCACCCCCCTCTTGTATATTGAGCATATACAACATTATTTCGATCCTACAATTGGTATCAAAGGAGGTCTCTGAAATACTTGTACTCACGTATAAGTTTTTCTTGATCACTTTCTCATTCTGAACTTTGTCATTCCGAATTTTGTCATTCTGAACATTGTTATTACGAACTTTTTCTTCTAACAGGTTTGTGTACTGAAGGTTATTTTAATTATTGAAGGAGTCAATGTTGGTTCTATTGATAATCTAAATGCTAAAAGACCAAAAATATTTGATGGTAATGATTATGAGTACTGGAGAGATCGAATGAAGACTTTTGTGATCAATACTGGAGTAGAAAGCTTTGTTATGATTACTGGAGATTATAAAATTCCTGATAAGGATGTTAGAACTTTTACTGACCAGGAAAAGCAAGAGTATCAACTCAACTATAAGGTATGCAATACCTTACATTGTTCAATGACTAGAAATATATATAGCCAAATTTCTTCTTGTGAAGCAGCTAATTGTATCTGGAAGAAGTTAGAGGTTACACACTTTGGAACTTCTAAAGTGATTGAGACTAGGATATCTATGCTTAGAGCTGAATATCATGGCTTCAATTTTCATTATGGTGAACCAATATGTAATGTTCAACATATGTTCATGACAATAGTAAACAGTTTACAGTCTATGGGAGAAAAATGGTTAGATGATGAATCCCTTGTGGATAAGATAATTGATATTATGCCCAATGAGTGGGAATCCAAAAGAACTGTTATAGATGAGAATAGGAGGGTCACTCAGATTTCTCTTGATGAGTTATTTGGAACTCTTCTCCAACATGAAACTAGAATGAAGAGAGATGCTAACAACATCAAAAATAAAAATGGGAATGGTACTGTTTCTTTTACAACAACATCAAATCATATGAAATCTAAGAATCCTGAGAGAGTAACCAGATCCAAGTCTAAGAAGATAGTTATTCAATCAGATTCTAGTGAAAGTGAAGTATCTGGAAATGAATTACAAAATCTTGCTCGAAGGATGAACAAGATAGATGGTCAGAGAAATTTCCAATCCAAGTATAAGAAAAAGGAAATGAAAGATATGAAATATGGAGAAGTTACATGTTATGAAAGCAAGAGAGCTGGACATATTAGACCAGATTTTCCTTTGCTCAAAAATAAAGAAAGGAAAAAAGGCATTCAGACAAGAATAGAAAGAAGCATTATAAAGCCAAAGCTAAGAATGTTCTGAAAGAAAATGACACCTGGAGTGCCAGTGGTGGTGATTTTTCAGATGAATCTTCTAATTACGAATCATCAGGATAGAAGAATCTTGGTCTTATAGCCAGATTACCTATTGATAATCCTTGTTTTATGGCTAAGGTACGAAATGCTGAATCATTTACAAATGTTTCTTTAAATTCTAATGATAGTAAGTATTATAACCCTTCAGATGAAGAATCCTCTTCTGATGAAGAAAATACTTTACCTACAAATGAACAAGTCTCTAGGTTTTCTGAACTTCTTGAGATTGAGAATTCCAAACTCAATAAGAAACTCGATAAGGAAAACTCTAGGAATTATATTCTTACAAAAGAGATATCAGATCTTTCTAAATATCTTGATAGGGAAAATTCTGATTTTGAAAGTATTTCAAAAAAATATTAAGTATGTTCTGAGAAGAACAAACTTTCTAAAGAGTTAGAAAAAGTAATTTCTAAGAAAAATGTTTTTGAGCCTAGCTCTAGTTCTAAAACTAATGATTTTGAGGATAAAAACTTGGTTATAAAACTCAAGTCTGAAATTTTTTCCTTAAAAAGTGTTTATCAAACTTTACCCATGGTAAGGAAGATTTTGATAAAATGTATTCCCAAATACGACCTTTAAGAAATAAATCCGGATTAGGTTATACCCATGCAAAAACAATTTTTAGTAACAATTATTTTGTTCCTCAAAGTGCCCCATTTTGTACTAAGTGTCATTGTGGTGGTCATTGGGAAAATAATTGTTCCTTAAACAAAACCCAATCTCTAGGATTTCACAAAGCTTATTTCTCTAAGAAGATGTGGGTACCTAAATTCTTATTATCTGGAAATCTCAGATCCAAACAAGTTTGGATTCCGAAAGTCTAATTCTCTGCTTGATTTTAGGAAAATAAAGATAGTACCAACAACAATACATGGTACATGGATATTGGATGTTCTCGACACATGACTGGTAACAAAAGCTATTTTGAAAAGATTATAAAAACGAAAGGAGTAAAGGTAACTTTCAGAGACAATGCTAAGGGAGAGATTGTTGGTATTGGTAATATTGTTCTTTTAGAAAAAACATTGATTTCAAATGTTCTTTTTGTTAAGGGTCTTAAGAAAAACCTCATTAGCATAATTCAGTTATGCGATGAAGGTTACCTTGTGAATTTTAGGAATGATAAGTGCTTAGTTCACAATTCCAAGGAAGAATTTATTCTCTCAGCCAATAGGCATGAGAATGTTTACACCTTAAATTTAAAAGACCTCAGGAGCCAAGATTTACCTTGCCTAAGTGAAATGGAAGATCATTCCTAGTTATGGCATAGAAGACTAGGTCACTGTAACCTTAGAAACCTATGTAAACTCACTAAGAAGAAACTAGTTAAGGAACTACCGGAGCTTAGATTTGATTCTTCTAAAGTTTGTGATCCTTTTCAATATAGAAATCAACATAAATCTAGTTTTAAATTGATTGGTGAAGTCTCAACAACTGATGCATTGCAGTTAGTGCACACGGATCTTTTTGGTCCAACACAAACTGGAAGTATTGGAGGCAAATACTATGTGTTTGTTCTAGTTAATGATTACACTAGATTTACTTGGGTTTATTTTCTAGCAAATAAATATGAAGCTTTTTCTTATTTCAAAAGTTTTAGAGCTCAAGTTAAAAATGAGAAAAACCTTCCATTGAAAACTATTCAAAGTGATCATGGAGGATAATTTCAAAATTCTGATTTTGAAACTTTTTATAGTAGAAAAGGTATTACTCACAATTTTTCAGCACCTAGAACTCCTCAACAAAATGGTGTAGTAGAGAGAAGAAATATAATTCTTCAAGAGATAACTAGAACCATGTTGAGGGAATATTCTATAGCTAGACATTTCTGGGCTGAAGCTGTAAGTACTGCTTTCTATACTATAAATCGAGTTTTGATTTGACCTTTTCTTAATAAAAATCCTTATGAGTTATAGAATGGTAGAAAACCAAGACTATCCTACTTCAAATTTTTTGGTTGCAATGTATTCATTTTGAATACTAAAGATAACATACATAAATTCTCACCAAAATCTGATGAAGGAATTTTCTTAGGTTATTCCACAACTTCTAAGGCTTATAGAGTTTTTAATAAAAATACTTGTACTATTGAAGAAATAGTGCATGTAAAATTTGATGAGTCTGATTCTTTTGTTTTTAAACCATCCCAGTCTACATCCTCAGATGTGTTTTCAAAAACTGATTGTCAACCTTTGATAGAAGAACCTTCTGATAAGGATAATGTTCAAGATGATACTTCTGAAACATTTACCCAAGAAGACTTTCTACCCTATATTGATGAACAGGCTTTTCAAAACCCAAATCAGGGGTTTCATAAGAATCATCCCAGTGATAGTATCATTGGTGGTGTAAATCAACTTGTAAGGACTAGAAGTTCCTTAAGGAATGAAGTAGAACATCTAGCATTTCTTTCCCAATTATAACCTAAAATCATTGATGAAGCTTTAGGTGATGATGATTGGATCAAAGCCATGCAAGATGAACTAAATGAATTCGAAATGAATATAGTCTAGACCTTGGATGAAAGACCTAAGGAAACTTCTCTTATTGGAGTAAAGTGGGTCTTCAGAAAATTTTTTGATGAAAATGGATTCATATTAAGAAATAAAGCTAGACTTGTTGCTAAAGGCTATAATCAGCAAGAGGGAATAGACTATGAAGAAACCTATGCTCCAGTAGCTAGACTTGAATCTATCCGTATTCTAATTGCCTTTGCAACATTATTTAATTTTAAACTTTTTCAGATGGATGTGAAATGTGCTTTTCTTAACGGTTATGTCCAAGAGGAAGTTTTTGTTGAACAACCTCCTGGCTTTGAAGATACAAAACATCCTGGTCATGTTTTTAGACATACTAAAGCTATGTATGGTCTTAAACAAGCCCCACGAGCATGGTATGCTAGACTCACTGGATTTTTGCTTCAAAATAACTATGTTAAGGCAAATGAAAATCCAACCCTTTTTATAAAGAAAGATAAGAAAAATGTTTTGATTGTTCAAATTTATGTTGATGACATCATATTTGGTTCAACTCAGTAATCTTTTACCGACTCTTTTGCAAGTCTAATGAAATCTGAGTTTGAAATGAGTATGATGGGTGAGTTAACTTTTTTCCTTGGTTTTCAAATTTCTCAAAAACCAGAAGGCACCTACATATCCCAACATAAGTATATTAAAGGTCTTCTTAAAAAGTATGGTTATGACAACACTAAGAGTATATGTACTCATATTGGTACCTCAAACTCTTTGGATCTTGATGAAGCTGGGAAACTAGTAGATCAAACATCTTTTAGAGGTATGATAGGAAGATTACTTTACTTAATAGCTAGTTGACCAGACGTAATGTTCTCAGTATGCTTATGTGCAAGATATCAATCCAATCCTAAGGAATCTCACTTAAAGTCAGAAAAAAGAATATTTCGCTACCTTAAGGGAACCATGGATCTAGGAATATTTTATACTTCTAGAAATGATTTTGGTCTAAAAAGATTTTCTGATGCAGACTTTAGTGGATGTAGAATGGATAATAAGAGTTCATCTGGAACTTGTCATTTCTTAGGAGATTCATTAGTTTCTTGGTCCTGAAAGAAGAAACATTCTGTAGAACTCTCCACTACTGAAGCCGAATATGTATCAGTTGGAAGTTGTTGTGCTCAAGTGTTGTGGATGCAACACACACTCACAGACTATGGCTTGAGTTTTACTAAAACTCAAATTTTCTGTGATAACATAAGTGCCATTTCCCTTAGTAAGAACCCTGCACATCACTCTCGTACAAAGCACATAGATATTAGGCATCACTTTCTTAGGGATCACACACAAAAAGGAGTTATCATTCTTCAGTTTATCGGAATGCAACATCAACTTGCTTATATTTTTCAGAAAATCACTGCCTTCTGATAGATTTGAATACATTAAACAGAAGTTTGGAATGATAATCATAAGGTAATATTTTGTAATTAACTTTCTGTTGAACAAGACTCCTTACAGTAATAAACTTATTTTCACAGGGGGATTACATTTGATTGTTAGAGTAACTAAGTTTTTCAAAGTTTGTTTTCAAACTTTTCAGAAATAAAATTCCGGAATGGAAATTTCCAGAATAGAAATTTTCAGAATGTATATTTTCATATAGAAAAATTCTGTAATTGAAATTTTCGTATTGAAAACATCCGGAATGGAGAATTTTGTACTGGTATTTTCATAACGAGATTTTCGTACCGAGACTTTCATAATGGGTTTTTCATTTTCAAACTTTTGTAATGAAATCATCATGCTGAAAATCTTGTAATGTTTTTTTTCTTTGTTGATTTTTTCGTAGTGATTTTTGCGAACTATGCCTTTTCGTAATAAAGATTTTTCGTAGTTTTTTTACCCAATACGAATTATCCTTCAAAGACAATCTGAAAGGCATGATTTCTTTACTCAAGTCTTCGTAGTCATACTTTACTTGCTGGCATTTTCTTATATTTTTTTCGGATTATAATTTTCTTAAATCATTGTTTTAATAAAAACCTCAAAAGATCGGACACAAGTTTTCTTGAGAGTTGGTTTTCAACCATCAGATCTGATCTCAGCTTTTCACAACCGTTCGATCAACTGAGGAAGTTGAAACGTCTTCTCGTTGCCTATATAAAGGGGACCCCAAACGATTGTCCCATATTGGTTTTCAAGCTCCAGCGTCCTGAAGCTCTGCCTCTCCATTTTAAAGCCCTTCCAAACTTAAGATTTCTCTGTTCCGAACATCTCAGAGGTCTTCAGATCTGAATGTCTGTGGAAGAAGCTTCTTAAGACCTGTCTTCCTCTAAGCCGATTTTGAAGTGGTTAGTATATATAGAAAGGTTGTTTCATTCTGATTTCTTCAACAGGTATTATTCTCTTACATCCATGAACATAAAGCTTAACGGATGGGAAGATGTTGTTGTGTCTAAGCCTGGGAATCAAGATGATGTTTTTTTCGGATTTTCTTGTAGAGTTCTATGAGACAGTTTCCTTCCTTAAGGAAGATGGTAGGGAGAAGTTGTCATTTAAGTCTTTTGGAAAGACGTATAAACTTTCTTATGCCAAGGCAGCCAGCTTGGTAGGGCTAAACAATGAAGGATAAGCCGAGTTCATTTCTCATGTTTTTCCAGATTCAAAGGGAAGCTTCCACAAGGAAAAGGCATTAGAGACTCTCGGACTGGCAGATGATGAGGCTCCAAAGATTGCTTCTCTGTCTATGAATTTCTGGATTCTAGAATTATTGGTACAAGGCCTTATCATACCGAGAAAGGGTGACAAATATAGTCTGAAGAAGAGTGAGATTTATATCCTAGTTTTTCTGATAAATTTGAGGAAGTTTAACCTGATGAAACACATTCTTATTACCCTTGAGAATGTTAAGAAGGGGAATCTGAGAGCTTAGATCATAATGTATCGAGAAATCTTCTCAAAGTTAATAGTTTGGTTCCTTGAGTCCTTCAAAGAGGTTTGAAAGTCTAAGCCAAGAGTTTGCAAGATTATGAAGGTGAGTGATAGTACTCTCAAAAGGATGGATGTAGCCTTCGACAAGAAGACTGGTCAGTATATTGATTTACCTGGTCAAGAAGAAACGGTTCCAAATGTTGCTGAACCTGAATCCTCTAAGCCAGTGAGGAAGAGAAAGTTGAAAGAAGTTGAAGTTGAAGCAGAGAATCCCAAATATAAGGAAGTTCATTCCGCACCTACTAAACCAAAGAAGAAGAAAGCTTTCCCTGATGAGGTAGTTGCTAAATGGAGGGAAATCAAAGAGAAGAGAGTGCATGGGGAGCCTCAGATTGGCTTGGATCCTGCGGAGGCTAAGGCCTTGAAGGAATGAACTGTGGATGAGCTAGAAAAAAAAGGGAAAGAAAAGAATCTTAAGAAGAAGATGTCTGAAGCTGAGGTAGCTCAGACTTTATTGAAGTTTAATGAGATGGTTTCAACAAACATTCCCGTTCCAAGATCTTTTTCTTTGGAATCTCTACCTGAGACTCCGGGAAGAAACTTTCTCACCCCGGAAGAGGCAGTTGCTAAGCATGTTGAGGAAGTAGAGCAGATTGAGAAAGTCGAAGAAGAAGTAGTAGTTGCTGAAGGTAGTGGTGACACCGGAGATGTTTTGAATCAAGTTGATGATTATAAGGGGACACCTTTGGAACATTTGACACTCCGAACTTCAGAAGCTGAATCATCAAAGTTAGTCACTCCAGGGAAGGATGAGGAGGAAGGAGAATAATAAGTATCCCATAATGCAGAGGAAGAACAACTTCTACATGATGTTGCTCAAATGGAGAACATACAGGATGGTGCTCAAAGAGTTGCTGATGGTGAAGACAATGTTGTTCAAGTTTCTGATAGTGAACAGAAGACTCCGGAACAGCAATCCATTCCGAAAAAGGACAAGGGAAAGAAAATTTTTGTTGATACCCCAAGATCAGTGGTGGTAAATAGAAGGGAAGTTGGTGATTCTTCTAAGAAGGGTGAGAATTTTGAAGAAGAAAACTCTCCAAGCAAAGTCTCGGATTCGGAGTCATCTTCGTTGGGGCATGACTTTGTTGTTCAGTCATTAAAGAATTTGGTAGGTACTATTACGACTTTCTCAAGTATTGATTCAAGATGCCAGATGCTCCAACATGCTTTGAATCAGAAACCAGACTCTGTATCCATGGTTATGGACAAATGTGTTGAGATTGAGGCTCAGTTCAAAACATTCTTTGTCGGAAATGAAGCCCACAAATGATCTTACAAGAGGATAACTAGTTGGTCGAGGAAGACTGTAGAAGAGATGAGGCTCTTTGATGAATTCCAAGATAATGTGAAGGATGCCTTTTAGACAGATGACAGGAAGATAAATGAACTTACTTCATCCTTTGAAGAAAAGTTGACAGATGAAAAGAATTTCCGGATTCAAGAAGTCAGAGATCTGAATGGGAAGCTGAATTCTATTTCTCAAAACTATAAGTATGAAAGGGATCATCGGATTGAGTTTGAAGAAATGTTTTTAAAGAAAGAACAAATCTTGAAGGCTCAGCAAGAAAAGCTTCAGGCTCAGCAATAAAAGATTCAAGCCTAGGAAGAAAAGATTGAAGCTCAAAATGAAAGAATTGTTGTGTTAGAGAAGCAAGCCGAGGAAGACTATAAATACTTGAAGGAGATAAAGAATACTCTTATGGGTATCATGGCGAAGGAAAAAGATCCAAAATAGATAGATCCGATCTTTTATTTTATCTAATCTTCTTTGTTGTTGAGCTTTCAAACTTAATGAAAATTGTTCTTTCTCGTTTCTTTTGTTGTTGCTACTAATTTTTCAGGTACTTTGTTATATTTTCCATTCCCTTGAATTCTTTTTGAAAATCACAAAGGGGGAGAAGGAAAAAAACCCTAATAAAGGGGGAAAAGAATCTTAACAAAGGGTGATAAAGAAAACAAACTCTAATAGAGTTTGTATAAGGGGGAGTTTTTCATTAAAGAAGACTTTCTTATTCTTAATGAAATATCATTCCGGAAACCTAGAATACAATCCTTAGAGTTTCAAAGACTAAGGGGGAGTTAGTCGTATTCATCAACAGCCATAAGCAAAGGGAGATAAGCCTTAATGTTTTTCTTTATTCTTATACTTTCTTTTTCATAAGGATGTTTGTGCTTTCCAAAAAGGGGGAGATTGTTGAGTCAATAAGGTTTTCCTTATGACTTTTCCATTCCTTCTTATTTTGAAAATCACAAACACCTTATCTTTAAGGAAAATCGCTTTTTAAGGAAAATCTCTTTTATAAGGAAATTTTCTTTTAAAAGGAAAATTGCTTTTATAAGGAAAATTGCTTTTATAAGGAAAATCTCTTTTATAAGGAAAATCTCTTTTATAAGGAAAATCGTTTTTATAAGGAAAATTTCATTTATAAGGAAAATTGCTTTTATAACTAAGATCACTTTTGTAAGAAAAATTATCCTTATCATATATTCATCCATATATTTCTTAAGTATAAGATTCGGATTCATTTCTATATTCTCAGAATCGTTTGAAACTTTGATATGAAGCATTCTGTTTTTGGTTCCGAATTCTGGATGAGAACTGTAATAAAGTTCTACTCCGAATTCTCGATACAAATTCTCATTACGAATTCTGATGTCGAATTCTCATTAAAAATTCTGATGAAAAATTATCATTACGAAATCTGATGATGAATTCTCATTACGAACTCTGATGACGAATTCACATTATGAATTCTGTTGACGAATTCTCATTCCGAATTCTCATTCCGAATTCACCTATTAAATAGAATCCGATCATCTTTGCTTTATACACGCTGAATTTATTTAGACTTTGAATATATTTTTTTCAGACTCCAAACATTCATTTTACTTACACTATTATAATTTGTCTACTCTGACATGTTGTTTACACTCTGAACCTTCACTCCGAACTTCTATGTTAAACATAAAACGATGTCGTCTATTTTGTTATAAACAAACCGTTGGTTAAGTTACACGTGTACAGGTCCCTCCAATGTTTAAGGAAAATATGACCATTGGAAAGGAGGCTGACCTTTCCTATAAAAAGGAGCTCATTTGAAAGACTCACACATATATAGAAAAGTTGATCGATCTAGAGACCACATGCTGCTAAGGTGATTTCTAGAGATAGAAAGCTTTTAATGCCTTGTGCATACTAAACCACTCATTGAGTTTTTTCTTCGTGCGAGTCCGAATGTTGGTGATTACATTCGAGGACTTCCGGGAATAGGAAGACAGCGGTGCCGACTACCTTGAAGTTCGAGGGCTTCCTTGTTGAGGAAGACAGAGGTTTCCAACTACCTTGATGTTGAGGGCTTGCGGGGATATCAAGACAGATATTCCGATCTTCGTATCGAGGGCTTACCCGGGTGTGGATAAGACAGACTTGCTTCAAAGTATAAATCAAGAGACCTTTATCCAAGGTTGTTGGATACCCTTCTCTTTGGGTTAAAAGACTTATATCTTGTTACTTATCGTTTTACTACTTGTTTAATTCCGCTGCATTTTGTATTGTAAGGAAAGTATAACTTTCTTATACTTCCCTACTTGTCCTCCGATTCATTTAGATTCTATATGCATTAAGGTAGAATCTCATATTTTAATCTTTAGTTAAGTTTCAATTTCCGGAACCATGTTTCCGGAACCTACTTTCAGAATCTCTTTCCAGGTTTAAGCAAGTACATAGGACTTGAAGTTTATAACTTCATTCCTCTTTCCAAGTTTTCATTTGGTGTTAGAGGTGTTGTAAATTTTCTTAGTTTAACATTGTTAAACTTATCCGTTTCCTTTGCTTAAGGAAAACATAGTTAATCGTAACTAACTTTAAAGGTTCCAAAGGAATTTTTAAAGTGTACAATTCACCCCCCTCTTGTATATTGAGCATCTAAAACATTATTTCGATCCTACAAATTTTTACAGTATTCATATCATGAGTTTTTTAAAATCCATAACAACCTGATTGATTTTAAAAATCTTCATTAATACAAATATAACATGTAACTATCATCCAAAATTTTTTTGGATGACATTAAAATAGCAAAATTACATTTATTTTATCATTTAAAATATAAATAATTTTAATCGTTTATAAATTAAGCAATTATTGCATCAACATTGCGTCATAATTAAATTTATTTATTTGATGTCTAAATAATAAAAATAAAACACCATGATGTAATAAATAATTTTCTCTTTCTAATTAATATATATAGTCTAAATTATCACTTAGATAACCCAATATATATATATTATTTTACTAATAATGTATGTTTATGTTACATTTTCCTTATCATTAAATTAATTTTTATAAAAGATAATTTTCTCTTACAAGTGGATCCATGGGGTCCCAAAAAATTACCCAAGGATTCCCATAGTCGGAAATGTATCAGATAATAGGGTTAGGGCACATATTAGGGTAACTTACTATTATTATAATATTTACTTTTTACCCTTATTTAACATATTTACCCTTTAACAATGATAAATAAAATATTTACTGGAATTACTATTCATAATGTATTTGAATAAAAAGTGACATATTTAAAAAAATTAGACCTGCTGATTCAAAATATGGAATATATTTTTCAAAATTAAAAACATATAAGTTTTAGAAATTAATTTAAAATTTATTCTCGTTGTCAAAACAAAAAAGAATTTTTTAAGAGGTAAAAACTACGAAACGATGGACAAGTGTTTATGACCAATTTAAGAATAAAATTACTTCAAATGGACATAATTAGAATAAATGGTAAAAATATAATCCAATTACACATTCATAAAAATTAAAAGTACAGTCTGACTATATAAATAGATTATATTAAACGGTACTTCGAGATAAAATGCATTATTTTTCACAATTAATTAAAAACGAGCTTTACCAGTAAAATACCAAAATTTCATCCAAAGTAAATGTTGATGTTCCTATTATAAAGATAGATTTTTTTCAAATAGAACATATAAAATGAAAAAAATCTATATTTAAAAAGTGTTTTCCATTAAAATGCAGTAAATGAACTTTTAATGAATATTAGAGTATTGCATGTTTAAAATCAGATTCATTATTCTTTTAGGCCTCTCAAATTTGTTGGATAAAAGTAAAAACATTTAACAAACATGTATAATCATATTGTTGTTAGTTTTGTTCATTCCCACTAATTAAATGGCTATGCTTTAACCACCATATAAAATAATAATTATATTATATTATTTTTTGGTGTAACTCAAAGTTCTGTGCAACATAAGATTTCAAAAAAACTCATTTCTAAATATTATGTTCACTATCAAACATAGCATCCCCTTGAAAGTAAAATTAATATTTAATTAACAAAGATGAATAAATATGAAATTTAAAATTCTTTATTTACCTAGGATGTTATAGTTTTTGTATGAAAACTCAACTAATGAGAGACTTCAATCCCATCCTAATTTGAATTCCAATGCGTAGGAAACTATAATTTTCATGAGTGTATGAATAGTCCATTTAGACTTACCATCAAATTAGGGGAGATAGTTTTTTTTTTCTGAAATTCAATTCAGTTCTCAAGTCATTTTGAATACTTCTCTATAATTTACAAGTGATCCTAGGATCATGGTTAGAGATGGTCGAAAGTGGTACCCCGTGTAGCGTCACAAACATACTTTACATATATCTATGAAATTTGTTCATGAAATGAATCTTCCCAAATAGAAATAAAGTGAGAAGTGTTGGTTATTCAATCCACCAAATTCTATATTGCATCATTTTATTTGTTTTTTAGGACACTAGTGACAAATTCCATAGGGAAATACACCCATTTCCACGTGGTTATAGGAAATGGTTGCATCATCCCTTTGGACTTATGTCACTCTTCATTAACATACTGACATACGAATCACATTGTGATGTACTCAATAATCTATTTATTTATGTTTCCCCACCAGAATTTTTCTCAATGATCATAATACATAATTGTAATTCTAAGATAGTTAGAGAATGTTGACCTATTTTCATGCAACATACCAACTTAAGTAAACGAGAAAAATCACCCATGTCAACACATCATAGTGTGTGGTAAAAAAAGATAAAAACTTAGTCACATATATAATAAAAATATGAAATACAACAAGAGTAAATATCAAAAATAGTGATAGATAATGCTAATCCCAATAGAATAAACCATTAAAAATCATGTATAGATAACAATTATCCATGTGACCAAACATCGCCTCCAACCTATCCCAAAACAAAAAAAACAACCTAGTGAGAATCATTCATGCTACGAAATCATCTTCCCTTTAATTAAATTGTAAAAAATAAGGTCTACAACTTCCCATAGGGAGAAGTTGGTTGTGAGATATAGGGCCCTATAGGATACCACACAAATATCTATACATGTTCAAATAACATTAATTCCCAAATCCAAGTTTTAAAACATATAGTTTTATAAATTAATACTTTTGAGATCCTTTTTTAATCAATACATTAATTTTCAAAAATAACATGCCATTTTTTCCAAATATATTAATATATATGTTAAATTAACAAAATTTAAATATGCATGTGATCCAACATCCATGAAATAGACTATCATGTAATAAAAATCTAGAAATAACATTTCACTTACCATACCGACGGTACACTACGGGACAATAAATACTACACTGAAAAACCTAAAAATTCATAATGTTGGATCAAAATAACATCAAGGCCTTCCATTGACCATAAACATACAATTGGTTTCCTCGTAGTGGTGTTACACACTAATAGGATACTCGTGCATCTATCTCAATGTAACCAAGGATCCCAATATGAAATGATAGTCAATTTTTATTCTAACAAAAACCATGATCACATTTTTTATAAATCAATTTCATTAAAAATAAAATCTACTTTAGTGTTTTAAATTCCATTTTTTCATTTCAAATTAAGGTAATTCCATTTTCAAAAATGAACCCATTCCATTTTAAATTTCAACACATTCAATTTCAATTAAAATTTCACGGATTCAATATAAACAACATGTAATTCAAGAAATTATAATAATTAAAATGATTCACCTACCTCAAGATTGAAGAAAACCTATCCCCCATTTAAAATGGGGATTGGAAACTGCATAATCTACCTTCAACAGACACGACATGTCCAAAGATTGAAAATTATTAATAGAAAAAACAATCCAATTATCAATCCCTAAAACAAATAGTGTTGAAACCACAAATGAGATGGAAAACAAGAATAAGTCTTACCCAAAGTGACAAAAAACCAAACCCTACTTATCAATCACTAAACGAATCAATCTAAATAGAAGGGAGATAACCAAAATCTTCTGTGGTAGAACGTTGGTGGAGAGGATAAATCTATAAAATAGATTGAATCCTAAAAAACTCTCAGGACACCCTAAAATCTATAACTTAGGGAATTACATGGTGTGTAACATTTTACATGTTGTAAATATATTCCATTTTATGTAATGCCAAAATGCACATCTCTTAGGATATTAAAAAATATATTTCTTCCTTACATTATGTGTAGACCATACATGACATGTAAAAACTCCTAATATGTATTTAGTTCATGGGATGTTTTCATCGTCCAATACACATCATTTAATCCCATTAAACATCCTGAAACTACCCAGAATACAACAGAAACATAACATTCATGATGAAAATATATTAATTTTGTTACTTGAACATTTCAGGTATCCTCTCAATTCAATATAGACAACACACTATAGATGATAAAATTAAACCAAAAGCAATGATCATAACATACCTGACATAAATTTACTTTGGTGTTATAATCTCACCACCATAATGTATTTTTATCCATAGAAAGAGATCAATATCATGAATCCTAAAAACGAGTAGTAAATTATTGAATCATCAACGTCTCACACTCCCACATATCGTGGTGATCTTTTTTTCACTCCCACAGTACCCAGAGAGGGAGAATCATTTTACCACACAGTGCCTTATATTGGCGATCCATAATATGAATTAGCAGTTCAATGAAAGTGGTATCGAAATCAAGAATAACATCCTCCAATATAATCACATGGGAAGGATCTAGTATAAACCATCATAATAAGGAAACATTAAAAATGTCATTAAAATAATTAAATCAATATGTTAACTACATCCAAAAGTTCACCCTCCAAAGTAGCCCAAAAATCTAAATGGAGGATACAATCCTTGGTGATAACATACCTAGTTTACCCAATCGATGATATCATAAGGAAGGTAAAGCTATGAGAAAGACCAGATCACCAACCTTAGACTCCGGAGTCCAACATTGACGGTACACATAAGATTTCAAACGACTATGTCAAAGGATGAAACACCACTATATCAATTGTACTACAACATTATTCCACTGAATGAAACTTATCCCAACTATAGACTTCTCTTCAAACTATTCCCAAAATAAGGTAGATCGATATGGCCTTTCATACAAACAGTCAAAGGGATTCATCTTGATTGAAGACAATTATTATAGGAAAACTCAACCAATAAAAAATTTCTATCCCATTATCCAACAAAATCAAGCCCACAAGACCAGGGAATATCCTCAAAAACCTTGATATCCCTCTCTACCTATCTATCTTTCTATGGATCGTAATACATGTTCAATTTCAACATGGATCCCATTGCCTCATTTAAACCATTCAAGAATCTGGATGAGAACCTAAACTCCCTATCAGGAACAACTATAGATGGAACCCCCTAAATCTACCCAATCTCTTGAACATACAAGTCTCTATGTTGTTCCACTTTCCTCATATCCTTTATTTGTAAAAAATGTTATGATTTTGTTAGTTTATCAATAATCACCTATATCGAATCTTTCCATTTAAGAGATTGTGGTAAACCAGTGAAAAAACTTATTGAAATTTCATCCCATATCAATTCCATAATGGGTAATGGCTGTAATAGACCTACAAGTCTCTATTTTTCCACCTTAACTCTTTGAAAAGTGAGACACTATGATACAAAATCTACAACTAACCACCTCATTACTAGCCACTAATATATAAATCTCAAATAATTTTACATCATCGTATCCCTAAGGTTCATGGACCCAGATGACTGATTTTCACTTTCTAGAAACTCATTTATCAAGGAAAATAGAACATATTTCCTTCTATGAATGCACAAATCTCTACTGGGGGACTATGAAAACATGCTTGAGGTCTCCCAATCATTTGATATTTCTCAAATGTTTTGTTCTTGATGTTTTTTGTATTCTCAAGTCAAACTCCCTAATTAAAAGACGAGTCAAATTTTTTCAAATCACTGAGAACCTATCTAAAAACCTCCTCCACATCCTATACCATCTCAGTAAACAAACTCATTAGAGACTATTGTTTTACTGATACCATCATGACTTCGGTTAGTATTTTTCATCTCAATGAATTGGTCACCACATTCCCTTTTATAGAGATTTAAATTATATCAAAATAAAAGGTATAACGATACTCAACCTAGTATAACTTTATCATTTTTACATCTCTATAAGAGAAAATGTATACAAGAATTTTGTGATCAGAATATAAATTAAACTAATCTCCAAATAGATAGTGACACCCCATTTCGAGCACATGCATAAAAGCTACCAAATGAAGGTTATAGTTCCACATTTCTTCTCATGAAGACATAACTATAATTATCCATAAGACACATCCTATTTTTCTTGAATCAAGAAACATCCCAAACCCATTCTACGTGCATCATTGAAAACATCATATCTTGACCCTAGTTTTGGAAGAATAATTTTTTGTTCTAAAGTGATCCAAAACATCATAACCTAAAAGGATCATTGACACTTGTCATTACATTAAAACTTTAAACCCTTTTGATTTAAATTTTTCCTCAAAGATGCGAGCTTTTAGAAGTCCTAAACAAACTATTAATATTAACATTACAAACCTAATAAGAGTCAGATTTCAAACACATTTCTATGATACTCCCATGATATAACTATCTCATCTTTTTTAGGATAAAATGATATTCCCCTTAATGACTTCACTTTCCTTAGAAACATCACTTATCAAATAGAAAAATCACACATAAAAATATTACAATACAGACAATGTTCCGTCAATTTTCTAAAAATGACATCAAAATGGTATTTGTGCACATCATCTGTCTTGGAGTACACCATGATATCATCTTTAAACATAACCATAATAGATTCCAATAACTGGTTAATGATTTGGTTCATCAATGCCAGGAATACTTCCAGATAATTAGTGATTCTAAATGGCATAACTAGAAATTTGAAATTCCCATTTTGACTCTAAAACACTATCTTGTGTATATCCTCTTCCCAGACTATCAACTAGTGGTAACTTGACTATAGGTCAGTTTTAGAAAACAAACATGCCCCCCTCAACTAATCAAAGTGATCATCAACTCTGGTTAAAGGACACTTGTTCTTAATGTTCATATAATTCATCTTTAAAAAGTCAATAAAATGTCTAAGGATCTCTTATGACTTCTTAGAATAAGGTGTAGGATAATCCCACAATGACATGCTAGGATGAATAAATCCTTTCACCTATAATTCCGCAACCTGGACTAAAACTTCCACCAACATAGAAGACATCATTCAATTGGATGGAATCAAAATGGGAATGGTTTCATGTAATAGTTCAATACTAAAATTAAACTCTCTATATGTAGGAAATATAAAAAAATCACCTAGAAAGTCCTCAGGGTATGTATATAAAAAAAACTTGTAGAAGGCCAACTAATCATGGGTCAACTACATCAAGAAACATATTTGACAATTAGTATGAGATTAAACTTGTATAAGGAACAATCAGCCCTTCCCATCCTAATCTATAGTCCCACTCAACCTGAAAAACAGAAGTGAAACCATCAGTAGATAAGAACTATAGTCGATGGTGGTAATTTCCTATGTGGTATTTTATGCTAATATTATAATCCATTTTGATTTCTATTAAAATATGTTATGATTAATCACTATGAAGTCCCAAAATACATCTATGTTACATATAGCCATCCCACACATGGGACATTTGAACCCTTGTTCATACCTCTATCCTAAAGACATAAAAATATCTAATAAGAACATCATAATCTATAAACACAAAACCACCATTTCAAAAAACACATTTATTATATAAAATAATCATTATCACTTGTATCATGTTAATTTATCACCATAGAAGATGAAATAAACATTATACTATTAATTGTTGCTGGAAATACTTTAGATTCCTCTCGGGAACTCATATCTACATAAAGCTATCTCTAATTATCCACTTGGACATCCCCTTAGCCTAATAATGAGACACGCCACCCTTGGATGTGACAACATCAACCTAAAACCCATTGGTGAAATAAGATCTTGTCATACAACCTATAGAGTTCTAATCATAAAAACACTTCAGATAGACAAATCACCAACAAAGATGACATATTATAGGAGTCTCCATACATTGATGCTTGGTATGACCATGCCTCCCACCTAGGTGGAGAATAACTTGTTTAATCCCTATAAAATCCCTGGAAATAGGTCCTCTAGAAAATTGACCACTCAAGCACTTTCATTTCAAAAAAAAATAATCCCCCTGGATAACCACTGCATGTACTGAAGCACCTCCTGAGACTTTTCTTTTATCAATGTTTACCTCAGTGAAATCCAATTTATCCACTACCTACAAAATGGTAATAATTTACAAAAGAAATAGAATTGACCAAACATCAGCCCTTAGACCTTACTTTAACCCCTGATCCTTCAAGTAATCCTTAGTGAGAAGATATGGTGCAAGATTCAAAAACTCATCAAAGCAGTTGGAGTACTCCCCAATGGTATGCTCAGCATTCTCCAACATCAGAAACTATAGAGTATTTTCTATTCATAAATTTATAGAACTTCTAATTAATGATCTTCCTAATATAAAACCATGTAATTCATTTATGAATCATAGATTTCACTATCGAGTCCCACTATCTTCTTCCTAACCCTTCTAGCATGTACATGGAAAAGCCACATGAGAATCCTCATGAGTGTTCAAAAAGATAAGTACCCTTTCTATACATTGAAGCCACTAGTTCAACTTTTATGGCTCTTTTCCACCACATATGGCAGAAGGATGATGTTTGGTAAATTCTGAACCATGATTTGATTCCCATCCTGGGTTCACTACACCCTCTAACCCTAATGTTATAATGTTGCGAATCACAACATCAACAATATAAGGGTCCACCAGAGAATCATCTTGTAGAACCTCTTTCATAGCTTCCCCTATTGTATTAATAAGATATCTTCTATTTTTAATTTTCTACTAAACACATGATAAAAACCAATCATCCAAGATCACGTTTGAAAACAATTGAACAGAAAACAATAATCCAAAACCATTATTTAAAATAATAATAATTTAAAGTAGTTAGGAATCCTATAAAAAAAGGAAACACCATTTAAAAAGAATAGGACCATCTAAATAAACACTCCACTTAATTTTATTCACATGACCTTACACACAAAAATTCCTTAAACATTATAGATAGGATAATTAAAGAAAAATTATAAAACAATTTATTCAAGTGAACCTAAATACTCGGTGATGTATATAGTAATTATTTTTCAAAACAACCAAGGAAACTCAGATTTAGTAATTGGGTTGAGATTCCTATGCCACTTTTCCAAACCTACCATCTGAACTATAATGATCATACTCTTACCTACCAAAGATAGTAAATCAACTCAAATAGTGTTTCCACACTTCAGGCTGAGTAACCTTTCTTTGATTCCAAATAGTAATAGACCAACCCGAGTCACCTAATCCTCTCACCCAAGTCAACCAATCATAGGGTGGTGTAAAAAAATAACAAAACATGTCTCATATAAAAAATAAAGACATACAACATGAGTAAAAATAGGAAACAAGGGGAGATACAACTTATCCAAGAGGGATACACCCGAAAAAATGACAATTCTAGATAAAAAGTCTCCATGGGACCAATATCACCTCCAAACTATCCCAAAAACAAAATAGAAACATAAATAGAAGCTTGTATGTGACCGAATTCTCTTCCCTTCCATAGAATATTTCAAAATAAGGTCTACAACCGCCCATATGTAGAAGTTGGGTGTGAGAAACATAGCCTGAGTGAATACAACTGAAAGATTTATATGAGTTATAATAACATGAATCCACAAGTATGATATTTAAAAAAATATTTTGATGAGTAGTTTTGTAAATAAATCCATTTTGAATCCTCTTCAAACAATCCTTGAGTTTTCAAAAATTACATTCAACACCTTCCAAACATAGAAACAAGTAGTTTATGTTTCTAAAATATAAATATATATGTGATCGAACATAAATGAAATAAAGTACCATGTAATAACCAACTAGAAACAACAATGCACCTACGTGTCAGGATCTGGACTAAGGGACAATACATACTAGACACTCACAATCAAAACAAAGAATAATGTTGTATCCAACAAACATTGAGGCCTTCCATAGACCATCAACATACAATATGTTTCCTCTTTATGGTATCACACACAATAAGGATACTTATGTCTCTATATTTATATACCCAAGGTTCTTGCTATGTGATTTTTTTCAATTTCATTTTTAAATAAAACCATTCAAACATTTTTTATAAAACAATTTTAAATTCAAGAAAATATACTCAATGGTTCTAATGTCCATTTTTATTTCCAATTAATTAAATTCAATATAAACCCCAATTTCAATCATGACCCTATGCCCTTTTCAATTTAAACACATGAAATGTCACTTCAAATCTCAAAGAATAAACATGAACACAAAATAATTCTATAAGTAATAATAATTGAAAGGATCCACCTACCTCAAGATCATAGAAAACTAAACTCCTTAATGGAAATTGTAAACCATATGATTTTCCTACAGAATACAAGCCATGACCAAATACTGAAAAGGATTGATAGAAAATAAAATATTATTTTCCATTCATATAATAAATGGTACTACAACAACAAATAAAATGTAAATCAAGAGGAGGGTTTACCTGGAGAGATGGAGTACCAAACCATTGTGGTCAATCAAAAAAAAAATTGATCTAGATGGAAGGAAGAAACATAAAAACACCTAGGGTAAGTATCTGTCCTATAAGAGAATGTTTCAAGATATATTAAACCCTAAAACATCCGCACCACAACATAAAAACAATATCTCATGGAATTAAATGGTATGTAATCTTTTACACATCATGAATCCCTTTCATTTTATGTTACGTAGAAAAATGCATCACCATTTTAATTAAAACCATATTTTTACATTATAAGATATTTATTCCTTACATGACATGTAAAAACTGATATTGTGTATTTAGTTCATGTTATGTGTCCAGTGGCCAATACACAACACCTAATCAAATTACATGTCATGTAACATCCAAGAAAATTGCAGACACTGCATGTTCATATTGAAAATCCAAAAAAAATTGTGAATTCACCATTACAAGTATTCTCCCAATTCATGGTTAACATCAGAATCTCAAAGATAAACATAAACCAAAAGAAAATATCAGAATGTGCTAATGAAAAACGTAATAGTGTCCTATAATGCATTATCCAATATCTCCTACATTATCTAAGGTGATATAGGTATAAAAAGCCTCATTCCAAACCAAATCTCACAATTATCATCGATATTGACCTCATATAGCTTCCCTTAATTTATATATTTCATCTTATTTTTTATGTCTACATGGTCCCTTTTTCATCCGTTATCTTATCGTAGATTGATGCTTGGGAAATCATTTCGGGATGGTATAATGTATTCCTAGATATTATGATTTCCAAATCCATCCTTTTCATTTCCATAAATATATGATCTCTCTCGATTTGCATCATGGATAGAGTGGCAGGTTATTTTCTATTAATATTATCTTCTTTACCTTTCCTTGATGGTAACTAATAGAGAAATTATATGAATTTATTATCACTAACTATATTATTTAATTCACTTTGATCTACTTTTATGAGAATTTATACTTTAAAAAATTATATATCACAATTATCACCACAGATGTAGTTTCTCCAAATCATTAGAGTGAAGATCAAAAATGTTTACTAAAGATCCCACATCTGGTAGTTCATACTAAGGATCTTCAACAATCATGAGGCAGAAGATATAAATTTATCAAGATTTATAAGAACACAACCCAATACTTTATTTGAAGAATCTCTATATATAACAAAACCTTCTAAACTAATTGGAAGTGTGAGTACAAGTGCATTGATTAACATCTTCTTGGGATCCATGAAGCTTTCCTCACATTCTTAGGTCCATAAATACATTTATCCATGTTAACATAGTTTATGGGACAGAAAATCGTGATATATTATTCACAAAACAGCATTAGTACCCTACATGTCAAATAAAAATTTAGATTTTCAAGACACTAGTTGGCCTTTTCCATTCCTAAATTGCCTTTGTTTTTTAAGCGTCCACAAAAATTTATTCACTTAGGATCTGGGTCCTTAAGAATTGGACATTTTTCATCCAAAAATAATAGTTTTTGAACATATCTTATATTCTTTCCTTGATTATTGTTGAATGAAAAATCCTTAAATTCTCATAATTTTCCTCCATTATGTTGGGGTAAATGATAATTTCTTCGATAAACAGTACCACAAATTTATTGAGGTAGTCTCTAAAGACACTGTTCATCAAATCCATAATGATTTTAGGGAAACTCGTAAGTCAGAAGGAATCACTATGAACTCCTAGTTTCATTAACATGTATAGAAATAAATATTCTGAATATATTCACTCTTCACCTTTAGTTAATGATATACATAATGAAGATACACCATTGAGAAGTATTGGTCTCACCATATTTTATCAAATAATTCATCAATCATTGTTAGAGTATACTTGTTAATTATGATGATCTTTCTGAGCTCCAAGTAATAGATATATAAGCTCATTGAACCACTATTATTCATGACAATGAGCATTGGAATTCCCCTTGGTGATGAAATATAGTGTATGAACCATTTTTCTAAATTATCTTGCAACTGCTTCTTTAACTCTTCTAGTTTGATCAAGGTTATCCCATAGATGAATTTTGAGATAAGAGTAGCTCTGGTAGTGATCTCTATTAAAACAATTTCCTCACAGACATGGGAAGGCCTATATCACTATTTAAAAAATACATCAGTGTATTCCCCCTACAAGGGGAGGTTTTTTGTATGTCAATACCTTCCGTTTAATCAACTATTTTGGAAAGGTATTCTTATTTGGAAGGTATCAACACCAACATAGTTGATGGATTTTCCCAAGGAGGTTTGTGATCATCCTTTCATTTTTATATGAGAATGGGATGGTTAATAATATGAATGGAGATTTCATTTACCAAATATTTATCTATTCCATATATAATGAGAACCAATCCATTCCAAATATAGTACTAAATTACAATAGAGTAAGTATTAAGATATTCTTTAGAAGAATATTCCTACAGCCTCTTATAAGATGTTATTCCAACACATGGGTTGTAATGATTGAAACACAAGGTATTTTTATAGATATATCTTCTTCATGTTATCAAGGATTTGATTCAACTTCTCTAGAAAACATTTATGACATAAAGGAATGCGTAGAAAAAGAATCAAATAAAAAAATTTCCATTATTGAGTGAGTACGATGTGTACCTTGTAAAACATAGTTTTCTAGCACTAATTCCGAAGTAGGGATGGAATAATAATTCCCTTTATCCTTTGGTTTTGGTGGTTTCTGACATTGGTTACCCTAAAAGTCCATTGGTTTAGTGCACTTGATTTCATAGTTCCTTTTTTCTTTATAGTTCAAGCATTTAACCATGGGTGGTGTATTATGATGTGTCTTCCATTCCTTAATCATTTTTACTGCCTTCGTAATGTCTCTTCGATATTCATTACCATGGTGGCCGTATCTCTCAATCATGAAGCATTTACCTTTCCCTTTTAGATAATTCTCATGATCCTTCTTCCCATATTTTTAATATTTAGGTTTTTAGATACTCTTTAATCCTTTTTCATTTTACCCACCAAATTGAAACTCCATTCTTCTCTTCTTATCTCCATAACCATGGGATCATTATATTACTCCTTCTCTACTTTTAGAGCACATTGACCCACTACTTCATAACTCATAAACTCTTAGATTGTTACAGCCTTCTAATGGATTTGATTTAAAAACACTAAATAACCTATCTATTTGGATATCATTTTTGATAAAAAAAAATATTTACGTGTATCTTTCAATATTTTTGATGTTTTCATTGTATGTAATGATTGATTTTCCTTCCTTTTTCATTACCTATATGAATAATTTTTCCATATTTTTTCAAAGTGTTCAATGAAAATACTTGGTAAGAAATATTTCCTTAAATTTTTCCAAATCCATGTCTTACCATTCATCCTTTAGGATGGTGTTCATAATCAATGTCCAACATTCTCCAGCTTCTACATCTAAATTACAAAGAGCCGGAGTCTCCTTCCCCTTCTCAAAACAATTGATGACAAAGAAACTTCTCCATTGGGTTACCCCAAAGTTCTATAAAACATATATCATAAGCTTCACTAAACAACAATGGTCATTGCCTCATAAAGGACACAATGACTATTTTATACTTATTTGGTAAATATAGACATTCCACATGATTAAGGTTATTATTCATATCCTAAGAGAGATAGGTAAGCATCACCATAATTTTTTGAACTCCAACTCACATGAAATTTGGGATGCTAGTCATATAATAATTCCATTGTCCCTCATATGGGTTGTTAGCCTAGTTTCTCCTGGATCCCTTGATTTTCTAAAATAGACATTTTTTGAACGAAATTTAACTTAACAATGAATGAATAAATAATTTATTCTATTTTTCTATTAAATCTAAAGGAATATATTATTAGATCCCAATGTTCATACTTCTCTAAAAATATTCATTGATGAGTTTTTATAGACTTATATATATAATTTTCACTCTTGTTTTCTAATCCTAATTCTGAAATTTACTAAACTGTGCTCTGATACGTACAATAATGACCCTAATTTTTCTTACATGACTATTATATCATTTTAATGATAAACAACATAATATCATCCCAAATCAATTATCCAATGGGTTTATGTATTTGAAAAATTAGTATTATATATAAATATTACATAATAAACCATAATAATTATTTAATTCATTCTTCTCTATATTTTTATAGGCCTTTCTTTTCACCTTATTACATATAATCACCTGAGAATATAAATCAATGAAATCAGTTAGATAAAATCGTAGTGACTGGAAGAATAAGGGATAAAAATCAATATAACATGGGTTATAATAACCATCTTCATCATATTATAATCATAGGGTCATCAAAAAAATTAATAGGTTAACATATGAGGAAGGCATGTAATGTGGCAAAGCATAAAAATGGAACAACATGTCTTAGTGTTCAAATACCATCCATAGTTGTGAACAAAGCTAAAATCATGTTCATGCTTAAAATATGTGCATTCTAATAAAATAATCATTGTGTACATAGATGTAATTTTTTTCCTTAATTAAAAACATTATATCATGAGATTCATCACATTACCCAATGCATTGGAAGGATATATAATTTCAATCACACCTGTTACATCATAAAATTTACCTAATAATTCAGTCCACATAGAACATATATCTATCAACATCATTAAGTAACCCATGAAAAGGAATGGGTTTCATAATAATTTCAAAATGAATTAATTCCTGAAAAAATTTGGGTTCCCAAAGTTAAAATGGTAAAACTGTTTTTGGTTTATGAATCATTATTCTTAAGTGAAGACGAAACAACTCAAGAGAGGAAAAGATATGTTTTAAAAAATAGGGTTCTTTAGGAAAATTATTATATTTGTCAAAAATTAAATTAGAAAACATATATATCCCCAAAAGGCAGTGGAATATAAATTTTAATAACATAATATTATAATTCATACCATGAAAGAGAAAAAAACTCAATGAAATGAATTGGGTTCAAAAATCCCCTTACCTTAATTCCAACTTTATTCATCCTTTTGGCGACTCCAGAGTAATAAAATTACATTTGTTAAAAAACTAATTAATAAGTAAATTATACAAATTTATAAAACTATTTTTAAATTATAAAAATTTTATTATAATTATTAACATATATTGATGAAATTGAATCATTTTGATATCACGTTTTTTTTAAAAATTTCTATCTTGCTTCAATTTTGATACTATATTCAAGTTAATTATAAATTAATAGTAATAAATTAAAAATTCAAAAAATAAATATATTTATACATTTATATATGATTAATAATTTATTTTAACCATTCATACGATTGGTTATAAGAATGGAATCAGAAATATACCCATTTGTAGTTAACCGACCATTATCTAGAACATTGTCCAAATATGAAGAACGAGTAATAAAACATAAATACATTAAAAATATAATTTTTACATCATCATTAAATCATTAATATAATTTTTAAATTATTATTAATTAAATGTTAATATATTTTAATTTGAACGAATTTGGGAAATTACATATGATAAAAAAGAAAACTAGTGAAGAGTAAAAAAAAGAAACTCTTTCTTCGATGTAGATTATCTTGTATGACAATATAACTCCATTTATAATTGATGTTGGATTAATCCAAAACATCCCTATGTATTATACGAGTCTTAAGAGAGAATATTTAAGAAGATATTTGGATTTTTAATGCGCGGTATTAGTGGTTTTCCAAGGGTTGGGAGAAGGAAAATTTATACTTGAAGAGAGGTGTATTTTTAGAATAAAATATTGAATAAAAGAATATATCATAGATAAAACATGAAATAGTAAATTTTTTACAATATAAATAATATATATATATAATATAATGGTTTTATGACATTAAATCCCCCTCGTAATTAGAATTCATTAGTTTATTATAAAGGATCATGGAAGGAAAGAAAAAATTTTATTTTAAGGAATCACTTTTGACTTTAGGTTTTGTAATGTTTTTTAGGTTTATAAATTAATTTTTTCATGTCTTAATGGCTCATGTATGAAATAATATATCTAATGGCCTAAATTAACGTTATATAATAGATTATTTAAATATTTCATCATGAATGAAGTAATTTAAGATACATCGATTATGTGAAATACAATATTTTTACTATTCACCTGAAAATTGAAGTATATCAAAAAATTTCCAAAAATTAACACTTAGAAAATACCAAAAATGATGATTTAAAAAATGAAATTTATATATTAAATTAAATTTAATTTTTTTTAATTATATTATTTCATATAATTTTTTTTTCAAAATAATTTTAAAATATTATTTAATAAAATGTGCTTATATTTTCATTGAGTTTCTTAATCGTGATATTTAATTTTTTGAATTATAAAATATAAATTTAAATAAATTAATAATGATAAATATGTTTTTGTTTTTGTTTTTTATTTTGATGTAAAATTACTATTCTAACAATCCTGATATTATTCCAAATAGTCATGTTAAAATTCCAATTGTCACATTACTATTCCAACGGAAATTATACCTCTTATAAATACAACTTCATTATTTCACTCAATATTAGACTAAATTACTCTAAACTTTATATATTTAAATTTTATATAATATTTATTGTTTTGACAATATTTTTACTCTTCTTTATAATGCTTTCAGTTGGCGTGATGTTTATAGTAGATTGGGGAGATCTGTATTTTTCGATTTTAGATTTACTATTTTATATTTTCTTTCTTGTTATAATATTTGGGATTATAATTGGATTAATTAATAATTAATGTAAAATTATTTAGTATTTATTCAAACTTTTTGGGTTTATCTATATTTTTAAGGTGTATTATATTATATAATATATTACAACCCCTATTTATTATCAAAATAATATAAGAAATAAAAACTTGTTCACTATAAAACAATGGTACTATTACTTGAAAACATTTGTGAATAAATATGGGAGAATAAAATATATTGTGTTCAAGATAGAATTATCAAATAATTCAACCAAAGGATACTTAAGAAAAAACAATCATGAATTGTTTGGAGGTTATGAAATAAACCCTTACCATATTGGTAACTTCTGAATCATAAACACCATAAAATAAATATGTTCAAATGAAACATTAAATACAATGAAGATAGATATATTCATGATACATAATATCAAAAGGATAATGATGTTTACCATAGAATGTAATAAGTGGTGAATGTAAAATATGTCTCAAGGAAGTAAATGTGTCACAAGAAACCTTACCTCTGGAATGACGCCCTTTTTATGTCTCCAATCCTCATGTAAAATAAATATAAAATTATTATAAATGTATTTAAAAAACGTAAACAAATACCTAATTCCATATATTATTTACTTATTGACTTTTAAACCCCATCTAGTAATAATTCTTTTTGGAAATCACTATATTGGCTTATAATTGCTTCATTTTTCATGTTTGTTTAAGTTCGTTAATTTTTTTCCATTTAATTTGATCATGGTTAAACTATAAAAATATTTTTTAAATTGAAATAAATATAATTTATATTAATTATTTATGTATTTATAGTAATTTATTAATGTTAGATATTAATAATGGATTTCACCATTCCTTTAGAGGGTTGGTCATATCTATACATGAACATTGATTACATTTTTCTCAAACAATGAAATGAAAAAAATATTAATTTAACATTATAGATTAATTATCTTTTCATATATATAATTTATTTTAATCAAATATATATTTATTACCATTAATTTAAATATAAGATAAAATAATTTCACATCGATGTTTCTATGCAGTAGTCCACATATACGCATGAGCGACATAATTATTTTCAAATAGATTTGAAAGTAAAAAAAATTAGATAGGGTATTATATTTACCAAAGTATTTTGATCTCATAAATATCACATATTTTCATTAAAGTTTAAATTAAACCATTTAGAATAATGTTTAAGTGAAAAACGAATCACATATCTTTATGAGGTGGTATTCCACCGCACGCATGAGCGACGTTCTAGTATCTCCCAAAAATTGGAAGGTATTAAGGTATATGTGATAAAATAATTTCAGAAGTATAAAAATATCATAAATATTATATAAATATGTTAAATCCTTCATTATATCCCACCTTTAATGGTGGTGATGAAAACTGAATTACATCATTTTGCGAGGTGGTAGTCCTTCATACCCACAATCAACAGTTTTATTTCCCAGTTCATGGAAGAGGATATGTACATTTGTTATAAAATTAAAATAATAACATATTATTATATATTAAATAATGGTGTTATTTTTTTCATAATTTTGGAATATTTTTTGGTGATTTAACAATAAATAAAACAAATACATGTGTTTAAGAATTTTACCTTCTCTTTGAAGATCCCCTTTTGGATTATACAAAAATATTTTATAGGAAGGTTTTATGATCAAAAAAAGGGCACTAAAATGGGAGGAAAATTTATTTAAGGGATCTGGGTAGGTACTGGACAAACCAAAGGTTTTTAATGTGAATCAGGGAGGATAGTGGGTGGACTATTATTAGGGGGAGAGGAGAAACATTGATATTTTTATAATATTAAGTGATACCCATGTTTTAATCATAAAAGAAGCCTCAAAATGTATCATTAATTGTCCTAATAGGCGATAAGGTCTTAATATGGCATAAATGGGTTTTTAGCTTGTTTAATCTCATTTTAACATGTATCTTATTGGTTTAACACCTAGTAAACCCATTTTTACCTTAACCATGATAATTAATTTCTTCATTTTCATTATTAATTATGGTTAAAAAATAAGTTGATATTATTAGATAATATAAATTATTATGTTTCCAAATATTTAATACATTTTTCTAAATTCAGTTCAATGATGTGGTATATGTTAATATAAAAATATACTGTATTACTGACAAAAGAGACGTTTTCTAAAGAGATTATTCACATAAGTATATAGTTTTTTTAGATACAAATTCATAATGAAATTGATTCAATTGACCAAAATTAGTTAAATTTTAATATAATTGATTAAATTTAACTTAAATATCAATTATAATTATAATTTATCTTTTCAAAAAATTTAATCGATGAGTTAGTCCTAAAAAATATATATTTTCACAATTAGTCAATGTAAAATAACATTTTTTGAAAATAATGAAATATACACCCAAAGATAATTTTAAAATATAGATTTCACAAAAAATCCTTTTTGAAATTTTTTTAATACAATTGGTAAAAATTAATTTTAAATTATGGGTTAAAAGTGAGACAAGACCACCTTTTAGAAAAATATTGTTTTTCAAAAAACATATATTTTTCATTTAAATGGTTCTTATTTTATCTATAATCAATAGTTAACCATTGAATTAATTTAAAAATAATTCTGTCATAATGCATTGGGGTGTTACAATAGCATCAATTCACAGTGTTTCCTATCATATAAACTTTCTTACATTATGTTCCTCTTTCAAAATGTTAGGGTGTTATATTATTCCCCCTTAAATAAATTATTTTCTTATAATTTACTATTCATCTAAGTAATCTAGGGTATGAAATTTGAAAATAAAATTACTAAAACCCAATATTTTTAAAATGGTTAACCAAAATTATTCTTTATAAGTAATGAAGGGAAGTATGAAGGTTATCTTTAATAAAACATAGTAGGATTCAAAATAAGAGGACATTGGGGGCTAGTGAAGATATAGAAATGGAATAAAATCAAAAATAATTATGGATAGTTGTGGATATAATTAATAAAAATAAATTGAATGATCTGGAAAAAATAATGGAAAAAATCTTTAAATATATGATGGATTATATTACCATCATTTCAAAGAAAAATAAGGTATTATGATAAGTTTTTTTCAATATCCTTTTCTTATAGTTGAGGATATACATTACTATCTAGGATAAGAACATATGAACATATACTTATTTAAAATCTTTCTATTTTACAAGAAAAATTTCAACCATTTTTTATGCATGGATTAATTCCCACTTCATTTATTACTTCAAAAAATAAATATCCACAATAATGTTTTATTCCTGAATAAAATTTAACATATAATTATAAAGATAAGTCATTATTCATGTAATTATATATTTTTAATGACCAAAATAGTTAAAAAAAGTTATCCAACAACACACAATTATCTTCTTAATCTATTCAATATATATATATAACCTTAAGTTTCATCCAATATATGTATTTCCAAATTCGAAGTCTAATGTTTTTGAAGTAATGTCACTATAACAAAATTTTATTCCCTATATAATATAATGTGTCTCTTAATGTCAAAATCTAAATATCTAAATACCTTGGTCATCATTAAAATATAAAGAAAAATTTTATGCTTACAAAAATAAAATCTCAAATTTTTTAATATATTCTATAAATCTAAACATTCATTATACCATTGTAAAGATATCATAAACCATAAATTCTATAACCAAATCCAATTTCACCAACACAATACAATAATTATATATTTATCATTTTTACGTTATCATTTGGTGCAAATTAAATTTTATGTTTCATCAATCATGTGTTTTCAAAAATATTTAACATACCCCTAGATCACTTTCCATGGTTATCAGTTCTATTCATCATATGATTTTGGATCCTTAAATAAATATCACTCTATTAAAATTATTATAAATTTTATTATATTCATAATGGGAATATCAGTGATATAATATGTATATAAAAAATTTCTTGAATTCGAATACATTCAAATTAATCTTCCACTTCGACTATATCAATATCAAACTCTTAACCTCGACCTCTTAGATACTTCTACGAAATATTCCCTTAATACTTGGGAAATTTACTTTTGTAGTGACCATTATCTTTACAATTAAATTATTTAAAATTTTAAATTTATTCCATACCCTAGAAATCATGATCATAGTGGCCTTTATCTCCACACACATAAAAATCACAATCCCTTACTGAATCTACTAGGGAGTTTCATTCCATAATTATCAAATGTGGAAAAATCCTTCTTTTCCATCTTCCCTTTATTCTTATTATCCATGCCTTCTTTTTATTCTCATAAATTAATTTAAAGAAATACAATTTTTAGAAATAATTATATATCTTTATAGAACATGATATTATACCCATGAATGATGTGATTCTTTGGGAGACCAATTCCCTTCTAATGATTTTCGTTAACCCATAAAAGAAATTTTCAATTATAATTGTTTGTTTACATATGCAGTATATACCCTTCCTTTATACACTTGTAAATTCTAACTCACAATTACATACATTTACATCTTTATTTTGATATATGATCTAGAATTTAATATCCATATATTATCATCTATTTCGTGGAAAATGATTTTTCTGGAAGGGTTCCTTAAAATCCTACAAATAAATGTCTCTTATTTCATCTTCATCATTTTTGTTTTGATTTAGTGACCACCATTGATCTGCATCTACCGAGATATGATAAACCATCATGAAATCCTTAACTCATTAATTAATTCTCAATGATAGTAATAACTTCTCAAAAGTAATTATCCATTTCTAAACTACAAATTATTTTCAGTCAAATTCAATAGTGGAGGAGTGTTTATAAAAAAAAGTGGTTTAAAATTGATACACCTCATGGTGGATTAGATGGATGGTCCAAATGGGTGATTTTATTTCTCAAGACCTAAGTCATATTCCCTAATATTGTTATTATTTCTTTAGTTTCAGTTGCAGCACAAGATCTAGCTTCAATGTCTTTTTGAGGAGGGAAATCCTTATATAGGGATGTCAATAGATACAGTTTCTATTCCTTCTTGTGTGTTACATTTCTAAATAATTGAATACACTAGACTATAAATTAAATTATACAACTTAATTTATAATCCCAATACTAGTGAAATACCAAACATAAATAGAAAAATTAAATTATAAATAATCTCATAATCATAATCATGTTTTCTTTTTGAATTTCTTCAAATCATAAAAATATTTTCCATAATTCATAATGGTTTGTAAAAAATGATTTTTTTTAAAAAAATATATCCCCCATGAGTTTCAATCAAGGTACATATTTATTCTAATTATCTTTAAGAAGTTAATTCTTGATTCAATCCTGACACACCTTTTTTGGAGTTATTGTCACCAGGTACATTTAATCTAAAATGGTGTCTAAATGTAGTATCTAGAAATTGATGTATTTTTTGGAAACCCACATTATTTATAAATTAATAAAACATTAGGATGTTATATTATACATATATTAACCCTTAAAATAAGTTATTGGTTTATATTACCTAATCTATGTTTTATTAAATCTAGTTCTGAAGGTTTCTATTAAACCTCCCTCTAATTCCACCTTTAATGACCCAAAACCTAGTAACCCAGATTCAGTGGTTACTCTATTATATTGCAATAAGATATAAGGAATTTAATACCAATGTAATAAACAGTTTAGTAATTTTATTAAACTAGATTAAAACTTTAAATTCACATTTCAATTTAAATAATAAATTACTCAATGCATTTTCATTGAGAACGATATATTTCCCCTCAACGTATCCCTTCTTATCGATCATAAAACACTTCTTGGCGCACTAGGAAATGTAAAACATAAAAAGGGGATCTCATATTCAAATAATGGCATGTATACTGTTGAATATATCATGAATAAATAATCAAAATAAATATAGAAAGTACAACAACTAAAACTCCTATTTAAACAATATCATGAGCATAATATGGTAAAAATAAAGGATGATCAAATAAATCCATATAAATAACCACAGAAGATTCAAATTTATCCATATATACTATAACTACTATAATAATGACATTTATATCAATAATTGATATCAAAATGATGTAATTAATAATTTTGAATATCCTAAACATACTATCTATACATTTCACAAGACTTTTTTAATCTATTGGTTGAAACCCATCTATTTTGTCCAACGGATTTGTCTCAAGAGACCGGTCGATGCATCAAGGAGCTATCGATAATTGGGAATCAAAAATTAATTACTATGTACAATGCAATCCTCATATGAAATGGGTGAACCATAATAAATATAAAAAATAATATTAGGAAAAATATATATTAAATTTTAATACTTACCCTCATAAAATAAACATAATCATAAACTGTCCTTAGTAAAATGGAGAGTGGTAACATAATTCTTCATAGTAGGTAAAAGTGAACATTAAACATCTATAGAAATAATAATTATTGTGTTATTATAATATATTCTATGGGGATCATATATATAATAAGGTGTCTTCCATTTACGAATACATATACCATAAAAATATCCTTCAAAACATTTTTGAGTAAAATTAGCACTAAAAATTGAAAATCACCTTTTAAAAATAAATGTTCACAAAATATTTATAAAATAATTTTTATCAAAAATAAACTTTGAATATAATAAAATAATATTTAAATCATTGATTATTCATGAAAATTTAAATTATTTTTATTGTGTACATGTTAAAATAATTATTCATTTGAAATTTTGGGTAAATTCTAAATGGGAATTTTTTTTGAAAATGACTTGAAGATTTGTTTAAAAAAACATTAAATTTAAAATTGGGTAAAACATTTAATATATAATCTAATATTAAATTTTTATAAACATTTTTGAAAACATTTTTACAAAACATGGATTTTGATGAAAAAGTGTTTTTGAAAAAAAAGAGATAAATAAATTCATATTCTCTTTATAGAATTTTACCAATAATATTAAGATAAAATAAATGTAAAATGGGTATATTTCATGAAAATGTAAAATAAAAAATATATTAGAAAAAAATATATTGAATTTAAGATATTAGTATCAAATAAATCCCCTATTGGAGACATAAATTAAACGAATCCAGAATAATGATGAGATTATGAAATAGACCCTTTCCTCATTAGTAAATTTTAAAACATAATCCCCATGAAATAAATAACTACAAATGAAACATTAAATACCATTAATAGAAATATATTAATTATATAACATATCAAATGTGGAAGTATATATTTCATACAATGGAATAAGTGGTGAAGATGGTGTATGTCTCATAGAAGTAAAAGTGAGATGGGAAACCCTTACCTCGTGTTGGAATTCCTTTATATGTGTTCAATCCTCCTTTAAAGTAAATATAGTTCAATTATACATAAATAAATAACCATAATCTCAGATCTCATACCATATATTACATACTTATAATATTTTATCAAGATTTTATTAAAAATTATTTATTAAAATCACTCCTCTAGTTTATAATTACATCATTTTCCAGGTATGTTCTAGGTAGGTGTTTTTTGTCCTTTTAATATGATCATGGTTAAATAACATCCAAAAATTTATCCATTGTATATAAATATTTAAGAAATATTCTCTCTCTATATATATTTATAGTAATCCATTAATGTTAGAGATATAAAATGAATTAAATTGTTCATAGAGACAGTAGGTTATACATATGCATGAACATTGTTCCCATTTTTCTCAAGAAATATAACAGAAGGAGAATAAATATTTATTAAGCATTATAGATTAATTATTTTTTCATTTATAACATTATATTAATTAATTAAATCCTTATTACACTTCATTTAAAAATAAAATGGAAAACAATTCCCTATTTCTATGTAGAGTTGTAGTCTACAATATCCACAGCCGACGTTTTTATTTTCCAACGGATTGGAATGTTACAATTTAGATGAGATATTATAATTAAAAAATTATTTTTAGATCATAAATATATCATATATTAATTAAATTTATCCTATATTTCTTTCATGTAAATTATATGTTAAAAGTTAATTAGATCAATTTGTGAGAAGGTAGTCCTCCATACATAAAAGAAATATTATTGTATACCTAATATAAGGTAAAGATATAAAATGAATGTGATATAATAATTAAAGAAGATTAAAAAAGTATTAAATATCACAAAAATATATTTAATTTATTATTATATATATCTTTTAAAGGTGGTTATGGAAAACGAATTACATCAGGTTGTGAGGATATAGTCCACCACACACACGATTGATGATTTCATTTCTCATTTGATCGAAAAACAGTTGGATATGGATTATTACATTTAAATAATAGCTTCTTAATGTATCATCGATACCTTTTTTTTATTATATTACCATTGTTTAATATGTTTTTAATGTGGTTTATGTATTAATAAAACAAATATGCGTGATATATAATTTCACCTCTTCTACGAAGAGCCTCGTTATGTATTTATGGAAATCCTTCATAAAAGGAAGTCCAAATCACATTGAGGCCTCTAAAACGTATGGAGGAAATTAATGAAGTTTTTCTTGTTTTTTTTATAAAATTGTTTTTTATGTTGGGAGAGTGGAGGATTGGGGGTGGCCTTTTTTAAGGGGGGATGGACATATGTGGAATGTTTTAAAAGATAAAGTGATAAACACAATACTTTCATGCCAAAAGCCAAAAAATGATTCATTCTAAAAACGTATAGGTGAAAATGTCAAAATATTCTCAAAAATGTATTTGGAAATTTTTTTGGTCATTTTTAATCCTTATCTTCTTACCTTAAACCCTGGTAAATCTATTTTTACCTTCACTGTGGTAATTAATTTTTACTATTTTCAATGTTGATTATATGAAATTTTTTTGTTATTTGTAACGCCCCGAACCCAGCTACCCAGAGTCGGTGCATTACTTCATAACATTGGGATGATCACAAGAAAGATCAAATCTCGAAAGACCGATTGGTTTAGTAGCCTTGGAAACACTAGATATATTCATAAGGTTTACATTACATCATTAAACGAAAAACTACTACAACAACATATTGTCTCCATAATCCACACTCATATCCCCACATAATATCCCTGCAGGTCATTCATAACTTACTTCTTCACTTCCTGGGAAAAATAAAACATAGAAAAGGGGTGAGCTCAAATGCCCAATAAGGATAACAATATAGCGGAAACTTTCATAAAAAAGAATAAACATTTAAGGAAATGCATTACTAAAACAAAAGCCTTTAAAACATTAACTTCAACATAGTATGGAAAAAGTAAAATGAAATAATGCCATTTACTTATTCACATGGATATTCTACTAATCGAATAATCACATGCAAAAATCAATAACCACTTTCATAATGTTGGAATGCATAATGCCAGACTATCATAACCACATAGCCAAGGCCTCGTGCCAAGACTACAAATAAGATTTTGTCAAGGCCTTGTGCCAAGACACTAGTTTGTCTCATGAGACCTGCCGATGCATCGAGGAGCTATAGCGGGCTCCACCCGTCACATATTAAGTCCAATGCATTCCCATTTGAAAAGGTTTAAACATAACATAAACATTCGTATTAAAACTAGCATACGAAATGTCAATAATTTCACCATAAACTATGAATGGTATAAAAATAGCACATCCACAGTCAAACATATCACAAAACTTTCAATAAAATATAGAAGCTTTGTATTACAATAAATCAACTTCAAATAAGCGTAAAATCCATCAAAGGATGTTGACATAGATGAAATCAAAATTCTTTTTTAAAGAAATATCTCTTTTTATTTTGAAATAATTTAAGATCCATATAAAATAAAACATTTTCTTTGACAATATTCTTATAAGCATGTAAGGGAATCTTTGAAGATTTTATAACGGCGGAAAATAGCCGCACCCGCCGTATAAGTTAAAAAACACATTCTTACCTTAATTCTGTCGAAAAGGTTAAAAAGGACCTTGTTTTGAAAACGACCAAAAGATTCCTTTATAAACCACTTATAAAAGTCAAAAAGGTTATAAATGACTTTAACTCATATTCTAGTAAATAGTAAAAATGTTTTGAAATACATTTTTAAGAAACATGGATGTGGATGATAAAGAGATCCCAGTAGATTATTACGTATAAACAACCTTGGATAATGAAGAGGTTGTAAAGTAAACCCTTACCTTGTACTTTTCCTTGGTTGGGGTAGGTTAACCTCCTGTATAATGGTGAAATAGTTGTTATTAAATTATACAAGAATCATATATATTAATATGATATCATATATGATCTTTTAACATTGGTTTGTTAATAATATCTTAGAATTATCGTCGTTTCGGGAGTTAACTTACTCATTTTCTTTTATATGTTTTGTTACATAAGCCATGGTTGTTGTATCTTATTCATATCCAGAATGATATCTAGTCCTTAAACATCATTTTTAAATCATCAAATGATAATTATACTTGAATGGATACGATGGAGAATGAATCTCATCGCGTTCGTGGAGACGGTAGTCCGTACGTACGCACGAGCGACAATATCATTCTTTTGATATTAAAATAATATATAAATGGATGGTATATCATATATACAGAATAATTAACATGTTATATTTATTAGTTACATGAGTTACACATCATTATTATACCCATCCAAATAATATTATATTGAATAACAATTACACCACGACGTGGAGACGGTAAGTCGTACGTACGCACGTATGGTGACATGTTATTCAAAGGGTGGATAGAATACTGAATATGGTTGCACCATATTTATAATAACATTACAGTATATGTGAGATACTGGAGTTATTATTTTAGAATGGTAAGAACAAAGGAAGAAGAAGTGGAAGAAGAAATGAACTTGGAGAAGGGTGGTGAAATCATTACCTCTTCTTTGGGTTCTTCCTTTTGATTTGATCAAAAGGGCTCCTTAGGTTGGCTTTATGATCAAAATAATGCCTCTAGGTTGTAGTGAGGGATGTTAGGAGAGTATTTGGGCAGAGTTTCTCTGAACCAAAAGGCTTTGAAGGTGTGAAGAAATGAGAAGGAGGAGTGCCCTTTTATAAAAGGTGTGAGGGGCACCTTTGGAAAAGTTAGAAATATTAATTTATAATAAATTCATATTCGGTTTCTAAAGGCTCAAAAGTTGATTATGCAAAGTTTAAGGTGGGGATAGGTCGAAAACCACTCAACCAATAGAATTTAGACAGGTTTTGGTACTTATATTAACCTTATCTTTAAGTATTAACTCTAAGTTAATTAGTTTCACTTTTACAATGTCTCTTTGTATTTTTATATAATATGGTTAATAAACTTACTATATACATCCAAGAGACCCCCAAGTGGTCAATTAATGATTAACCTATCATGATATAAGTCTCTTGGCCGAACCTTAGATTTTTAGTAATTTAATATCAATTAATAATATAATATTTGTTTTAAGAACTCTTTTATGTCAATTTTGACACTATTCAATAGTTGATTTTTGTGAAACTCCTAACAGATTGATTACTTAGAACAAAGTCAATTAAATCAATCCTAATATATCATATTATCCTAGAAAATTAGTTTAATTCATTAAAAGTTTCATATTATATTTATTTGGGTATTTATAATATCAATTATTTTAATTTTTCACTATTATAGTAATTACTGCATCATCATTGTGTCATAAATAAAATACATTATTTAATGTCTAAAAATTATAAATAAAATATCATTATGTAGTAAATCTTTTTAGATTTCTAATTAATATTTATAATCTAAAATCCAACATATATAACCCTATGTAACAATTGTTTTTCTAAAAGATATATGCTTGTGTCATTTTTGTATTCATTTTAACTTAATTAAAATAAAGTGTCATTATCACTTACAAGTGGATCCATGGGGTCCCCAAATAGACCCAAAGATGCCCATGGTCGACCATGTATCAACCAATATGGTTAAGACACGTTTTAGGGTAATTTAGTATTATTATAATATTATATTTTAACCCTTATTTACCGGATTTACCCTTAACCATGGTAAATAAAATATTTACGGCAGTAATTATTCAAAATGTCTAAAAATAAAAGTTACCTATTTACACAATTTAAACATCCTGATTCAAAATATGGAATCCATTTTCCTAAATTCAAAACACAGAAGTGGCAGAAATTAATTTAAAATTAATTCCCGCTGTCAAAACAAAAAGCGTGTTTTTAAGAGATAATAACTATCAAAAGATTGACACTTGTTTATGTTCGGTTTAATTGTAAAATTATGTCCAATGACCAACATTATATTAAATGGTAAAAATATATTCTAAATATACTTTAAAACCACTCAAATTCATAATTTATCACTATTAATTATTTTGATTAAAAAAGTTGTTTTTAATTAAAATTTAGTAATTTTCACTATTCATCAAAATATGAAAGTTATCCGAAAAGTACCAAAACTTCACCTTAGGCTAAATTCGATATTAAAAATCCAAAAATGAAGTCCATTTAAAAATATAAAATATATATAATTTCAAAATTTAGGTATTACTATTCATAACGGCTAGTTTGATCGGTTATGGTGTGTGTTAAAACTCGACGTTGCGTACAACACACGCTACTGTTTTATTCAAAGGAAAGCGTACCGTGGAAGCTTGGGATGTTTCATTTTAAATTTTTTGATGTCTCCATTTAGTAAAAAAGTTTCAAATATTGTATTTAAAAAGGTTTCACTATCAAAAGTTGATAAAAGTGCAATACTGAAAATGAATCTGTTCTTGCATTATGACTAAGAAACTCATAATATGGATTCTAAAATTATAAGGATTATATAAAGTTAAAAATGTAGTTAATGCTATTAATTACCTCTTTTAATGGCTTTTTTTGGTAAGTCATGGTGCAATTGAACTCGGTGTTGCGTGTAGTGCAAGTTATTGAATTATTTTGAAGAAATAACACACTATGAAATCTTGGGGTGTTACATTCTCCCCTCCTTCAATAAATTGCGTCCTCGCAATTTGAAATTGTTCTTCGAAAATAAAAGGTTGAAAATAGATAATATATTTGTGGGAAAACCCACATCGGAAATTGGGTTACTAAAATTTAGTCTTAATATGAGGAAAAGAGAAATGAAAGGGTCACCACCAAATTATGATCTTGATTAGGAGAACATTGGTGGCAATTAGAGACATATAATCGGAGGAAAAACGTAAATATTTATAGGTAGTGATTGAGGTCATCAATAACAAACAAGTGCATAATTTAGGTCCTTAAACTCATCAATCTATGATGATTTGAAGTACCATCGGTTCAACAAAATATAGGGTATTGGGATAACACATTTTTGACGTTTCAAAATATCTTAGTTGAAATCCCACTTCGAAAAATGAATTAACGAGGCCTCTATTTAAAATAAAGAGTCGAAAGTATGAAGATTACCGAAAATAACACATACTAGGGTTCCATGTAGGAAAATATGGATATGGAAGAAAAATCTAACCATCAATTATCTGATGGAGAGTGGTAGAGAACATGGCTATGAAAAGGCCAACAATCCCAAAGCCATAAATTAGTGATGATTTAAGGTACCATCTAGGAAAACATTTTTGTTCTAAGTTTCTTATCTTAATATTGATGAATTTATTTATGTGATTGGCTAAGATCATAAGGATATATACTTACTTTATAATTAGAGTTTTATCCATTAATAAATTTCTACCACAAACTCATCTTTCACTCTAAAAGATAATAGAATGTAAAAAAATTCTATTTACACTATTCGTATAGGGTTCCAAAATAAACGAATTTATAATTCATCTACAAGATATTTTAATAAAAACTACATTATTTAATACAAGACATCTCGTGGGCCAGTGGTAGGTGATACACCCTTGTCGCCCTTCGGTTGCGGGTTCAAGTCTCGCAGCCTTGCCGGACGCGACGGGTTGCCGCCCGACCTCCGGGTTGTCCTTTCATGGCAATCCAAAATAATCCAAACTAGAACTATCCAAAATACTTCTATCCAGACTCACAGTCCAACATTTATAAGTAAGGTAAACATAATGTAGAACCTTTTTACCCCGTAATAGCATATGAATACCTTCATCATGTATTCTTTTAATACACCGAAACATCCTGAATTACCATATTCCTTATTGATTACATTCATTCTCCCTTATTCCATATAGAAAGATGGATATACTTCATTAATCCAAAAATGTTTTAAACCCCAAAAATGATGGAATATCATTAATCAGTTCCAGGGTAGTCAAGAATATCCAATATAATTTATCCAAAACAATCATGTATTATTCCAAAATTACTACCTCAGTATCAGAACTATATTATGGTTTATCATTCTCTCACCCATATATTTTCCAAAAATTATCCTGCTATTGAGTCACTTTTATTTGTTCCACACAATCTCAAGTCCTTAATGAAATAGTACTGCAGTACAATCCTTATATACTCCATAATTATTATAACAAGTACATTGTTGATACAACACTCAATTGACATAATCAACACAAGAACTCTAATCATTCCTCTTCATCTGTGGTAGTATCATAACATGATTATTATCCAATAACATCATTTGCGGCATAGTATGATGACTGGGACATAGGTTCGCGTAGTGTCCAAACTCCTTGCAAATGAAGCGTTGTACATTTGAAACCATTTTCTTACCCATGCAGTCACGTACTTTGTGCCCTTTTCCTCCACACTTATAACAAACTCCCATTCCTTTCAGGCAAGTTCCAGGGTGTTTCTTTCCACAGTTACCACATATGGGAAAATTCTTCTTTTCCCTCTTCCCTTTATCCATCTTTCTCTCTTCCATCCTTTTCTTCTCTTGCTTCCCTTCAAAGCCATAGGACTCAGTAAACTCTTTACTTATCTTATCAACACATTATATTATTTCTTCATATGATGATAATACATGGGAGACTATTTCTCTTATAAATTCTAGCTTAAGACCATGAGAGATATGATCCTTTCTTCTCTTTGAATCATGTGCATTTCTGGAGTTATCATTCCTTCTACTGGGCGCCATTTCTAATCAATGGCATAAACTAGATTAGTTTATGAATCAAAATACATAATCCCATACTTATAAAACACTTAACATAAATTGAACTATTTATGGATATAATCCATAATCATAAAAATGTTTTCTTTGAGGAAGTATATACTCATAAACCCTTCATAATGATTTGTAAAGAAAATGAGAGTTATCCTAAGCATATCCCCTGGGAGTGTCGTAACCAAGAGTGCAGCAAGGCCCGTTGTCGTGCACCAGTTCCCGTTCGAGTCTAGCTCAAAGCGGTGTTTTCGGGTTTTACCCCTAGGTACATCTGTGCCAGAGCCGCCTCTACCTGCTCGTATCCAGACAGGGATGTATTGCTCGGAAAACTCACAAAATCTCTACAATACCAAAATTCTAGGAAGTTCTTCTATACTAATCCTCAAAGTTCATCTTAGGTCTACGTGCTCTAATCAGAGTTTATATAAATCTAGCTTCCAAGGTTTGTACTAAACTTCCTCTGATACCAACTGTAACGCCCCGACACCAGCTAGCCAGAGTCGGTGCATTACTTCATAACATTGGGATGATCACAAGAAAGATCAAATCTCGAAAGACCGATTGGTTTAGTAGCCTTGGAAACACTAGATATATTCATAAGGTTTACATTACATCATTAAACGAAAAACTACTACAACAACATATTGTATCCATAATCCACACTCATATCCCCACATAATATCCCTGCAGGTCATTCATAACTTACTTCTTCACTTCCTGGGAAAAATAAAACATAGAAAATGGGTGAGCTCAAATGCCCAGTAAGGATAACAATATAGCGGAAACTTTCATAAAAAAGAATAAACATTTAAGGCAATGCATTACTAAAACAAAAGCCTTTTAAACATTAACTTCAACATAGTATGGCAAAAGTAAAATGAAATAATGCCATTTACTTATTCACATGGATATTCTACTAATCGAATAATCACATGCAAAAATCAATAACCACTTTCATAATGTTGGAATGCATAATTCCAGACTATCATAACCACATAGCCAAGGCCTCGTGCCAAGACTACAAATAAGATTTTGTCAAGGCCTTGTGTCAAGATACTAGTTTGTCTCATGATACCTACCGATGCATCGAGGAGCTATAGCGGGCTCCACCCGTCACATATTAAGTCCAATGCATTCCCATATGAAAAGGTTTAAACATAACATAAACATTCGTATTAAAACTAGCATACGAAATGTCAATAATTTCACCATAAACTATGAATGGTATAAAAATAGCACATCCACAGTCAAACATATCACAAAACTTTCAATAAAATATAGAAGCTTTGTATTACAATAAATCAACTTCAAATAAGCGTAAAATCCATCAAAGGATGTTGACATAGATAAAATCAAAATTCTTTTTTAAAGAAATATCTCTTTTTATTTTGAAATCATTTAAGATCCATATAAAATAAAACATTTTCTTTGACAATATTCTTATAATCTTGTAAGGGAAGCTTTGAAGATTTTATAACGGCGGAAAATAGCCGCACCCGCCGTATAAGTTAAAAAAAACATTCTTACCTTAATTCTGTCGAAAAGGTTAAAAAGGACCTTGTTTTGAAAATGACCGAAAGATTCCTTTATAAACCACTTATAAAAGTAAAAAATGGTATAAATGACTTTAACTCATATTCTAGTAAATATTAAAAATGTTTTTAAATACATTTTTAAGAAACATGGATGTGGATGATAAAGAGATCCCAGTAGATTATTACGTATAAACAACCTTGGATAATGAAGAGGTTGTAAAGTAAACCCTTACCTTGTACTTTTCCTTGGTTGGGGTAGGTTAACCTCCTGTATAATGGTGAAATAGTTGTTATTAAATTATACAAGAATCATATATAATAATATGATATCATATATGATCTTTTAACATTGGTTTGTTAATAATATCTTAGAATTATCGTCGTTTCGGGAGTTAACTTACTCATTTTCTTTTATATGTTTTGTTACATAAGCCATGGTTGTTGTATATTATTCATATCCAGAATGATATCTAGTCCTTAAACATAATTTTTAAATCATCAAATGATAATTATACTTGAATGGATACGATGGAGAATGAATCTCATCGCGTTTGTGGAGACGGTAGTCCGTACGTACGCACGAGCGACAATATCATTCTTTTGATATTAAAATAATATATAAATTGATGGTATATCATATATACAGAATCATTAACATGTTATATTTATTATTTACATGAGTTACACATCATTATTATACCCATCCAAATAATATTATATTGAATAACAATTACACCACGACGTGGAGACGGTAAGTCGTACGTACGCACGTATGGTGACATGTTATTCAAAGGGTGGATAGAATACTGAATATGGTTGTACCATATTTATAATAACATCACAGTATATGTGAGATACTGGAGTTATTATTTTATAATGGTAATAACAAAGGAAGAAGAAGTGGAAGAAGAAATGAACTTGGAGAAGGGTGGTGAAATCATTACCTCTTCTTCGGGTTCTTCCTTTTGATTTGATCAAAAGGGCTCCTTAGGTTGGCTTTCTGATCAAACTAAGGCCTCTAGGTTGTAGTGAGGGATGTTAGGAGAGTATTTGGGCAGAGTTTGGCCGAACAAAAAGGCTTTGAAGGTGTGAAGAAATGAGAAGGAGGAGTTCCCTTTTATAAGAGGGGTGAGGGGCACCATTGGAAAAGTTAGAAATATTAATTTATAATAAATTCATATTCGGTTTCTAAAGGCTCCAAAGTTGATTATTCAAAGTTTAAGGTGGGGATAGGTCGAAAACCACTCAACCAATAGAATTTTAGATAGGTTTGGGTACTTATATTAACCTATCTTTAAGTATTAACTCTAAGTTAATTAGTTTCACTTTTACAATGTCTCTTTGTATTTTTATATAATATGGTTAATAAACTTACTATATACATCCAAGAGACCCCCAAGTGGTCCATTAATGATGAAAGTATCATGATATAAGTCTCTTGTCCGAACCTTAGATTTTTAGGAATTTAATATCAATTAATAATATAATATTTGTTTTAAGAACTCTTTTATGTCAATTTTGACACTATTCAATAGTTGATTTTTGTGAAACTCCTAACAGATTGATTACTTAGAACAATATCAATTAAATCAATCCTAATATATCATATTATCCTAGAAAATTAGTTTAATTCATTAAAAGTTTCATATTATATTTATTTGGGTATTTATAATATCAATTATTTTAATTTTTCACTATTATAGTAATTACTGCATCATCATTGTGGCATAAATAAAATAAATTATTTAATGTCTAAAAATTATAAATAAAATATAATTATCTAGTAAATCTTTTTATCTTTCTAATGAATATTTATAATCTAAAATCCAACATATATAACCCTATGTAACAATTGTTTTTCTAAAAGATATATGCTTGTGTCATTCTTGTATTCATTTTAACTTAATTAAAATAAAGTGTCATTATCACTTACAAGTGGATCCATGGGGTCCCAAAATAGACCCAAAGATGCCCATGGTCGACCATGTATCAACCTATATGGTTAAGATATGTTTTAGGTTAATTTAGTATTATTATAATATTATTTTTTAACCCTTATTTACCGGATTTACCCTTAACCATGGTAAATAAAATATTTATGGCAGTAATTATTCAAAATGTCTAAAAATAAAAGTTACCTATTTACACAATTTGAACATCCTGATTCAAAATATGGAATCCATTTTCCTAAATTCAAAACACAGAAGTGGCAGAAATTAATTTAAAATTAATTCCCGCTGTCAAAACAAAAAGCGTGTTTTTAAGAGATAATAACTATCAAAAGATTGACACTTGTTTATGTTCGGTTTAATTGAAAAATTATGTCCAATGACCAAAATTATATTAAATGGTAAAAATATATTCTAAATATACTTTAAAACCACTCAAATTCATAATTTATTACTATTAATTATTTTGATTAAAAAAGTTGTTTTTAATTAAAATTTAGTAATTTTCACTATTCATCAAAATATGAAAGTTATCCGAAAAGTACCAAAATTTCAACTTAGGCTAAATTAGATATTCCCAATCCAAAAATGAAGTCCATTTCAAAATATAAAATATATATAATTTCAAAATTTAGGTATTACTATTCATAACGGCTAGTTTGATCGGTTATGGTGTGTGTTAAAACTCGACGTTGCGTACAACACACGCTACTGTTTTATTCAAAGGAAAGCGTACCGTGGAAGCTTGGGATGTTTCATTTTAAATTTTTTGATGTCTCCATTTAGTCAAAAAGTTTAAAATATTGTATTTAAAAAGGTTTCACTATCAAAAGTTGATAAAATTATAATACTGAAAATGAATCTGTTCTTGCATTATGACTAAGAAACTCATAATATGGATTCTAAAATTATAAGGATTATATAAAGTTAAAAATGTAGTTAATGCTATTCATGACCTATTTTAATGGCTTTTTTTTTGGTAAGTCATGGTGCAATTGAACTCGGTGTTGCGTGTAGTGCAAGTTATTGAATTATTTTGAAAAAATAACACACTATGAAATCTTGGGGTGTTACATTATTATTATTAATTCATATAAATTCTGATGATTAAAAAAATTGATCCAATGTTATAAAATTAAACTAACCTAAGTATCATAATACAATGAAAAATAAATCCACAAATGAAATGAAAGAGCGAATTACAAAATAGAAAAATCTCTTATGTAAAGAATGTTTTATTATCAAAATTCAGCATGAAATTGATTCAAATGAAATAAATTAGCCAAATTTATATATAATTGGTCTAATTATAATTTTATAAATATTCAAATATAATTTATCATTTTAAATAATTTAAATGAGAATGTAGTTTTCAATAAAAATCAGAATTTTTCACTATTCATCCAAAAATTAATATTTTTAGAGAATAATAAAAAAATTGTTGGGCAAAAATCCCTCAAGGTAACATTTGTCACGACCCCCTCCCCACAAAGTGTACCCCTCCTGGGCCGACAATGTGAAAAGGGAGATAATGACCCCCGAGTCCCACCTCCAGTAGGCCCCGGGTTGGCGACTAGCACCGAGGGTATAATAACATACAAATGGGAGGCATTACACTCTAAGAGAACACATGCAGAAGAGAAAGATAGAATAGACTCCAATCAACTCCAACTTAGAACTGAGATATAAAATGAAACCAAGTACATATATTAAATTTCATGAAAAAGTACTACAGCTGAAAGGGAAAACTAAAAGTACCCAAAAGAAAGTAAAACGACAGCGACCACAAGCCCGAACAGCTCCTCCTCCAACCACAAGCTAGAAGTAACCAGCTTGACCTCCAACCTGCTGCAAGTGACCTGAAAAATAGTTTATATGTACATAGGGTGAGTATAACAGTATACTCAGTAGGATCCTCCCCAAGCCTCTCGTGCAAAAGTAAAGAATGCATGCTAAAGCCTAGTGAACAACAACTGAAACTAACTCATTACCTAAACATGTATACTAAGTTCCCAACCTCACCATGGCTACTCTCACCAAGTAACGCATACAAGAATATAGCATATAGTAAAGAATATCAAGGGTACCCCGCTACTACTTCCCCACTGGTTTACCGCTTTGCCCCAACGACAAACGTCCGGTACATCTCTCTCCAAAGGCTTGCCCGCAGACACCTGGGCTAAGCTCCACAATCTGAACCTCGTGCACCACATAGGCTTGCCCGCAGACACCTGGGCGAAGCACCACACCGTCCTCACAACCAAAAGTAACCAGGTAGTTTCCGGGAGCCACCACAGCCTGCATAACGTGTATCATACGTCGGGTATAATGCCTCAAGCCATTACAGCCCATACTCCGAGTAAGGATCCTCAAGCCATCATAGACTATTCACATTACACCTATAGTAGCCCATAGGATATTATATCCAGAATATATGTGTGTGAATAACCACAAGACATTAAATCCCTCTACACACATATATGGGGTAACTAACCGCTGTGCCTCATGGCACAAGTATCTACCAAGAGAAGAGAGTGGGACCAAAGGGGGTAGTCAGCCATTCAACCTCCCATCAAAATGTTGGGGAAAACACCCCCCCCCCAGGGCTCAGAATCCCCGGGGTGTCGGTTGCCTTTACCGACAGGGTGGAGTAGCGCATAGAAACACAAAAGTACAGAATATATATAACTCACAACCACACTATGGGCATTACCTAGTCATAGGCACAACTGCAGCTAACGTCTCTCAGACTCCAGGCTGCTACTTCTAAGACTAGGTATCCTATAAGCACACAACCATTTGAATAGATTTATTAGATTACTCCATTCTCATTTTATTAGTTCCAATGTACGTTAATTAATTCTTTAAACATTAATTAACCATGAACAATTTACCACATTAAACTAAATTGGCATCACATTCAAAACTGTACCTTTTTAGGATTCACATCACTATTAAATTCCAGTTTCTCCATCCCTGTGGATTATCACCATTTAAACAAACATTCATTTCATAATTCCTTTTCCATAATCTGAGGCATTCTAGAAAAACATCATATGCTACTAAACACAAAGGGGATCAACATGGCTAGTAGATATACTACCCGTCGAGTCCTTTTCGCCTATAGCAAGAGCCTAGACCCATCCTCCATCGAGAGGCTAAACACGGAAAGAACGTGGCATACCTCACGTGTCTTCGCCTCCTTCAGAAAGAGGGTAAGCAAGACCAGCTGCCTTGAGCAGTGGGGAAAAGTAAAGCAGATAAACAACCAAACCAAACCACCAACATCAAACCATCACATTCATATCATACCATCATCCCTGGTGTCCTCCCCGACACCCACATGCATAAACCGATAAATCTTGCCACACTAGGCGTCATCTGCTGCCACAACCACAAGTCCCCATGCCTCCACATATCACAACAGCCATCCAGGATCACATAAAATCACAAGCAGAAGGAAATCAAAGATCACAAAATGGGCTCTCGGCCCTTTAACAAAGAATTCAGCCTTCATACAAGATGAGCACTCAGAGCTCCAAACCACAAGGCATTCAGCCTTACAAGCAAGCGGGTAACTCAGAACCCTTTTGAAAATATCGAACTAATAGTTCTTTAATCCATCTTGAATTAACAGATTCATTAACATGCCTCTTTATCTTTAGCCAATTATTTAACAAATAATTCCGGCTTTACGTTCTTTATCAATTCCATCATGAACGAGAAACTAATTAAAGAAAAACATAGATATCACTCTATCTAGGAAAACATGAGGCAAACCGTTATCATGGTACAAAGCAACAACATGTGATCAACCAATTCTTTTAATTCGGTTCATGTATTTAATTAGGTCAATTTCATTGTGATCCAAAGGGTTAAATCATGCTAATTCTACAGTTGCACATAAACAATTAGAGAAGCCATGAATCCCCTACCTCGAAGAGTTCTTGACATCCTTTATCCACACAACGGGTCACAATCCTCTTCTCCTCACGACAGCTGCATCCACCGGAGGATGCCACGGTACGACAGTACCAACCAACCCCAAGAAAACCCATTAGAACCATGAAGATTATATGCTAATATGGAAGGAATAACAAGAGAAGGTGATCCCCAAAGGAACGATGATAAACCATACCTTATATGGAAGAACGATCGACACAACTTGGTTGCATCAAACAGAGCAGAACTGATCCGAGTAACGTTTGATTGTGAAACTCCTACGGGAATGATTGCATGGTTCTAGCATCTCGTAGATGAGAACTAGGAGGAAGAACAACGAAGAATGATATCTCGTTCCCTTTAAAAAAATAAATTAGAGACGCAACTGTTTAAGATCCGATTTATTCTCCATTAAAAACGGATCGCATTAACCCATGTGGTTTGACCAAGTAAAAACATCCCGGCCTTAGGAATAATTAATATAGGATTTATGGCCTTTGAATCGGCCTTAAAGTCCTTAAAATAAGGTTTTAAAAGTATTTTACGTCAAAGAAAACGTCAAATTTGTGAAGCTGGAAACACTATTCACATACTCAAAATTTGGCAAAGTATGGAATCGGTAGCTCTCATGAAGTCTGGAAACACTGTTCAAGTCCACCGATAGAACCTCACCGATAGAAACACTGTTCAAGTCTACCGATAGAAGTCCACCGATAGAACCTCACTGATAGAAACATTGTTCATGTCTACCGATAGAAGTCCACCGATAGAACCTCACCGATAGACACACTGTTCAAGTCTACCGATAGAAGTCCAATGATAGAACCTCACCGATAGAAACACTGTTCAAGACTACCGATAGAAGTCCACCGATAGAACCTCACTAATAGAAACATTGTTCAAGTCTACCGATAGAAGTCCACCGATAGAACCTCACCGATAGAAACAGTGTTCACTGAACCTCACCGATAGAAACACTGTTCACTGAACCTCGCCGATAGAAACACTGTTCACTGAACCTCACTGATAGAAACACTGTTCATCTACCGATACTGTTCATAAAACTAGAAGCATTGTTTCCAGAACTAGAAATTTGGCAAAGTGTTAGCCGAGCTACTGCTAGACTGCGGCTACCAGTATACTGAGCTATTAGTATGCCGCGGCTACCGGTAAACGAGCTACTGGTAAGCGGCTGCTACCGGTAGGCAGTAGCTACCGGGAGAGCGAGCTACTGGTAAGCGGTGGCTACCGGTAGGCAGCAGCTACCGGTAGACCTAGCTACTGGTAAGAAGCAGCTACCGGTAGACCGGCTACCGGTAGGCAGCAGCTACCAGTAGACAGCAGCTACCGGTAGACCGAGCTACCGGTAGGCAGCAGCTACCGGTAGACCGAGCTACTGGTAATGGCGGCTACCGGTAGGCAGCAACTACCGGTCGACCGAGCTACTGGTAAGAAGCATCTACCGGTAGACCGGCTACCGGTAGGCAGCAACTACCGATAGACAACAGCTACCGGTAGACCGAGCTACCGGTAGGCAGCAGATACCGGTAGACCGAGCTACCGGTAGGCAGCAGCTACTGGTAGACCGAGCTACCGGTAGGCAGCGGCTGGGAGATAAGTCACCTTGACCTCCCGGAACACCTCCAACACCACATTTTCACAAAGTAATGGACCAGGCAGGTCCGGGCCATTACATTAGATACCTCTCAAAACATTCTCATCCTCGAGAATTAAAAACCAACCCAGAAGAAAAGAGGGGTCCAAACAACCACCCCATAAGATGCCTCTCAGGGGAAAACCACCATGAGTTGTTAAAATGCTGGAACAAAACTACGACATCCGAGAATATGGAAACAAACAATCCATATCCAAACAATTCAAACATAACATCACATCAGAGGTACATAAATAAAACATGAAAGGTCTAACCATAAATGAAACATCATTACCTGAAAAGAGTTAAACATTAAACAACTCTAGGTACTGAGCACATATCTGTGACTCACGCTCCCAGGTACTCTTCTCCATGCCACTGTGTCTCCATAAGACACGAACTAAGGGGATAGAACGCCCACGCAACACCTTCTCCTTGTGGTCTTGGATCTCCACAGGTCGCTCCTCGAAGGTTGTATCATCGTCAATATCGATCTCTCCCCAATCGATAACATGAGATTCATTATGGAGATAACGACGCAGCTATGATACATGGAAAACATCATGTATCTGACTCATCTGAGGGGGAAGTGCTACTCGATACGCCACAGATCCAGCACGAGCTAACACCTCGAAAGGCCCAACAAACCGGGGTGAAAGCTTACTTCCATGACCAAACCTTCGCTTTCCACGATGGGGAGTCACCTATAGAAACACATGATCCCCAACATTAAACTCTAACGGTCTTCTTCTTTGATCAGCATATGATTTCTGATGATCATGTGCTGTCTTCATCCTCTCACGAATCACTTGAACCATCTCTGTTGTATTCTGCACTAGTTCTGGTCCGAGAATTGCTGACTCTCCGACCCCAGTCCAGCACAACAGAGAACGGCATGGCCGGCCATACAAGGCTTCAAACGGCGTCATACCGATGGTAGAGTGAAAACTATTATTTCAAGCGAACTCTACCAAGGGTAAGTGCTTCGTCTATGAACCTCCAAAATCAAGAACACAAGATTGTAACATGTCTTCAAGAGTCTGGATGGTTCGCTCTATCTAGCCATCCATTTGAGGATGAAAAGTAGTGCTAAAGAATAACTGAGAACCAAAATCATGTTAGAGACCTCTCCACACCCTGGAAGTAAAACGAGGATCTCGATCAGAAATGATCATCCTAGGTACTCCATGGAGTCTCACCACCTCCTCTAGATACTGCCTCGACAAAACTTCCACTAAGCTCGACTCCGTGATCGCTATGAAGTGGGATGATTTTGTTAAACGATCCACTACCACCCATATAGCATCATGTCCTCCCGGAGCTCGTGGTAAACCTATAACAAAGTCCATTGAGATGTCCTCCCACTTCCACTGAGGAATCTCTAAGTGCTGGAGAAGACCTCCAGGAACACGGTGTTCGGCCTTCACCTTCTGGCAGACTAAACATCGAGACACACATTCTGCAACTGTACGCTTCAGCCCAGGCCACCAAAACAGACTCCTCAAGGATCGGTATATCTTCGTCACACCAGGATGTACCTCCAAGGGTGAACTATGGAACTCTTGGAGAACCGTCTCGCGCATCACCAAGGGAACAAAAATCCTGCCCTGATACAACACTTGGTGTTGTTCATCCTCCGACCAACCATCAGGGGCCTCACCACATACAACTCTGTCTCTCCAAACTTCCACCTCTAGGTCACCCAACTGAGACTCTTCCACCTTCTGCATCAGGGATGACTGCACCGTCATCTGGAAAAGACAACCTCTACCCCCAACTTCTCCCATATCAAGATGCAAAGCTGATAGCTCTTCCATCACTCTCCAAGAATCACCAGATTCACACACAACATCATTACGTATCTTTCGGCTTAGTGCGTCAGCTACAACATTCCATTTTCCAGGTGTATACAATATTTCAAAGTCGTATTCCTGCAATAACTCCATCCACCGACGCTGCCTGAAGTTCATGTAACGTTGGGAGAAAACATACCTCAAACTCTTATGATCAGTGAAAACCACAAAGTGCTCACCAATATGGTAATGTCTCCACAACTTCAGAGCAAACACCACGGCTGCCAACTCAAGGTCATGGGTGGCATAGTTGCATTCATGGGGATGCAACTGCCGAGACCCACAAGAAACAACTGACCTCTGCTGCATGAGAACACAGCCTAGCCCCAGATATGAAGCATCAAAGAAAACATCAAACTTGACTCCCTCCATTGGAAGAAAAAGGACTGGAGCACTTACCAACTTCTCCTTTAGTTACTCGAAAGCTGTCTGACACTGATCAGTCCATATGAATGCTTGATCCTTCCTGGTAAAATCTGTCAGAGGAGTCGCAACTCGGGAGAAATTAGCTACAAACCTTCTATAATTGCCTGCGAGACCAAGGAAACTTCGCACCTCTAACACGGTCTTGGGGGCTGGCCATGACGCCACTGCTTCTATCTTCGAAGGATCCATAGCTACTCCCTATTGGGACACAACATGTCCCATGAAATGAACTTCTCGATCCCAGAACTCCCACTTGGACAACTTCCCAAACAACTGGTGTTGGCGAAGAACTCCCAAAACGGCTCGTAGATGCTCTGCATGCTCCTCTTCAGATGTGGAGTACACAAGGATGTCGTCGATGAAAACCACAACAAACTTGTCCAGGAATTCATGGAACACAGCATTCATCAACCCCATGAAAACAGCTAGAGCATTCTTCACTCCGAATGGCATTACAACAAACTCATAATGCCCATGATGACAGCGGAAAGAAGTCTTCGGGATATCTTCATCCTTTACACGCATCTGATGATATCCTGACCGCAAGTCTATCTTTTAGAATCAACTTTCACCCTTAAATTGATCGAATAGGTCATTAATCCGCGGGAGAGGATAGCGGTTCTTTATTGTCACTTTGTTTAACTGACGATAATCGACGCACAACCGCAAACTTCCATCAGCCTTTTTCACAAACAAAACTGGTGCACCCCACGGTGACACACTTGGCCGAACAAAACCACACTGCAACAGACCACTGAGCTGAATACGTAGCTCTCATAACTCAGAAGGGGCCATCCTATACGGAGACATAGAGATAGGAGATGCTCCAAGATGTAGCTCGATCCCAAACTCAATCTCTCGTCGAGGGGGTAAGGATACAACCTCTTCTGGAAAGACATTAGGGTACTCCTCTACGACCCTAGGAAACGCCAACTGTTGAACTTCTGAAAAACTCAGCGTCATCCCAGCCATAATGGATGATAAGGATGGAACTCGTCTATGACTCATCCGAGGATCTCTCTCACCAACAAACACCACTTTCTCTCCATCTTCATCAAAGAAAACGACCTTATTCCTGTAGAAATCCACAACAGCCTGCACCGAATACAACCAATCCATGCCAAGTATGACATCATATGGTTGTATTCGCAAATATAGGAAATCTCCCCAAGAGCGGTGTTCCCCCAACACTAGCTCACAATCTCTACATACTTCAAACAAGTCATCTCAATCTCCAACTGGCATAGCCAACGCCAAGGGCATTGGAAGCCTCTCTACCTCAAGTCCCAAAGCATGGACAAGGGTAGGTGATATGAAGGAGTGTGTTGCTCCTGAATCAAACAAGGCATACACTAAGGTAGAAAACAAGAAAAGGGTACCTCGAACGACATCTGGCTCACCTGGGGCTGGTAACGCTAGAGAATGAAGTTGACCACGACCTCCTCCACGGCCTCTCTGACCCTGATGAGGACCACCACCACCGCCGCGCTCTGCTCTCTGAGGACGGGGAGCGTCATGGGGTTGTCCTCTGCCTGCTCCATATACCCTTTGGTGATCTAAAGCTGGTGCAACCTGCTGCTACTGCCTCGGCTAGAACCGCCTCAATGGAGGAACCTGGAGTGGAGCGCCTGGTGCACGATGACTGCTCTGAAAAGTCGGGCACTCCCGCTGCTGATGACCATGACCAACACAAGAAAAACAAGCACCTAATCCCTTGGCATAGGCCTGAGAGTTGCTGCCTCTGGAGAAAAGAGATGGGAAGGGTTTGGACCTACCCCCAGGTGAACAGAAAATCTTCTGTCCTGAAAACAGGGAACCCCGGATCACAGCTCTGCTTCATGAGGAGTCATGAAGATTCCCCTCTCGTGATGATCCAGTCCTATCCAAAGTCCTCTCAAAAACCTCTGCCCTCTCCAGCACCTCAAGATATGTCTTTAGCATAAATGGGGTGACCTGACGCTAGATCTCTGGACGAAAGCCTCCTCGAAATGCCTCGCTCTGGCCTCATCATCTGGTAACAGGTCTGAAGCATATCGTAGAAGGTACCTGAAACGAATTCCAAACTCTCGAACACTGGAGCTCCCCTACCGAAGGGTGAGAAGCTCCTAGAGACTGGACACCTTCGCAGTCGATGAAAGAAACTCGACTCTAAAACATTCTCGAAACTCCTCCCATGAGATCGCTCACTCCTCACGATCACCGAGGAACAAGAACCACCACTACCTCGCTGCTCCACGCAGCATCGTCACAACCAAGGACACCCAGTGTTCCTTCCGAGCACGAATCGAACTGAAGCCTATCTCGATCTCCTCCAACCAGTCTTCTGTGACTGCATCTGAAACAGATCCCTCGTACTTCTGTAGACTCTGGCGCTGAAACTCTCGAAGTGTCTTCCTCCAAGTGTCATCGTCGTCAACCTCTACTTGGCAGCGATCTCCTGGAACTGCCTGATGGGCATCTTCTGCGCAAACCTGACGAGGACGTTGACCTGGAGCCATACCTGCAAAATAAAAACTGTTAGAGCTCCTAAGCCTGGAATATGGAAGACTCAACATTAATTAATTAATTGTTTTGTTTTATTTATTTTAGGTTACCTATCCCAAGGTCTACCCATTAAAACACAAGCGCAAAGAATAATGATGCATGATCCTTTCCTAGGTCTCTACCCTGCAACCGATATCACTTTGTTTAGTAGTCATCGTAAGCTTAAAGGTCCGTGCAACAGAACATAGGGGGCCCTAAACGCCTATGTCTCTGCCGGTCTCCAGTGTTTACCCCACTTTCTAAACATGAATGACACCGTTGCCCTACCATCTCATGCATCCTCACCTGTGTCTAACTCCAAACTCCTTCTTATCCCTCAACCAGACCTTTGATACCACTCTGTCACGACCCCCTCCCCACAAAGTGTACCCCTCCTGGGCCGGCAATGTGAAAAGGGAGATAATGACCCCCCGAGTCCCGCCTCTAGTAGGCCCCGGGTTGGCGACTAGCACCGAGGGTATAATAACATACAAATGGGAGGAATTACCCTCTAAGAGAACACATGCAGAAGAGAGAGATAGAATAGACTCCAATCAACTCCAACATAGAACTGAGATATAAAAGGAAACCAAGTACATATATGAAATGTCATGCAAAAGTACTACAACTGAAAGGGAAAACTAAAAGTACCCAAAAGAAAGTAAAACGACAGCGACTACAAGCCCGAACAGCTCATCCTCCAACCACAAGCTAGAAGTAACCAGCTTGACCTCCAACCTGCTCCAAGTGACCTAAAAAACAGTTTATATGTACACAGGGTGAGTATAACAGTATACTCAGTATGATCCTCCCCAAGCCTCTCGTGCAAAAGTAAAGAAATCATGCTAAAGCCCAGTGAACAACAACTGAAACTAACTCATTACCTAAACAGGTATACTAAGTTCCCAACCTCACCATGGCTACTCTCACCAAGTAACGCATACAAGAATATAGCATATAGTAAAGAATATCAAGGGTACCCCGCTACTACTTCCCCACTGGTTTGCCGCTTTTCCCCAACGACATACGTCTTGTGCATCTCTCTCCAAAGGCTTGCCCGCAGACACCTGGGCTAAGCTCCACAATCTGCACCTCGTGCACCACATAGGCTTGCCCGCAGACACCTGGGAGAAGCACCACACCGTCCTCACAACCAATAGTAACCAGGTAGTTTCTGGGAGCCACCACAGCCCACATAACGTGTATCATACGTCGGGTATAATACCTCAAGCCATTACATCCCATACTCCGAGTAAGGATCCTCAAGCCATCATAGCCTATACACATTACACCTATAGTATCCCATATGATACTATATCCAGAATATATGTGTGTGAATAACCACAAGCCATTACAGCCCTATACACACATATATGGGGTAACTAACCACTGTGCCTCATGGCACAAGTATCTACCAAGAGAAGAGAGAGGGACCAAAGGGGATAGTCATCCATTCAACCTCCCATCAGAATGTTGGGGAACCCCCCCCCCCCCCCCAGGGCTCAGAATCCCCGGGGTGTCGGTTTCCCTTACCGACAGGGTGGAGTAGCGTATAGAAACACAAAAGTACAGAATATATATAACTCACAACCACACTATGGGCATTACCTAGTCATAGGCACAACTGCATCTAACATCTCTCAGACTCCAGGCTGCTACTTCTAAGACTATGTATCCTATAAGCACACAACCATTTGAAGAGCTTTATTAGATTACTCCATTCTCATTTAATCAGTTCCACTGTACGTTAATTATTTTTCTTTAAACATTAATTAACCATGAACAATTTACCACATTAAACTAAATTGGCATCACATTCAAAACTGCTCCTTTTTAGGATTCACATCACTATTAAATTCTAGTTTCTCCATCCCCATGGATTATCACCATTTAAACAAACTTTCATTTCATAATTTCTTTTCCATAATCCCAGGCATTCTAGAAAAACATCCTATTCTACTAATCACAAAGGGTCTCAACACGGAGAGTAGATATACTACCCGTCGAGTCTTTGCCTCCTATAGCAAGAGCATAGACCCATCCTCCATCGAGAGGCTAAACACGGAAAGCACGTGGCATACCCCGCGTGTCTTCGCCTCCTTCGGAAAGAGTGTAAGCAAGACCAGCTGCCTTGAGCAGTGGGGAAAAGTAAAGCAGATAAACAACCAAACCAAACCACCAACATCAAACCATCACATTCATCTCATACCATCATCCCTGGTGTCCTCCCTGACACCCACATGCATAAACCGATGCATCTTGCCACACTATTCATCATCCGCTGCCACAACCACAAGTCCCCATGCCTCCACATATCACAACCGCCATCCAAGCTCACATCAAATCACAAGCAGCAGGAAATCAAAGATCACAAAATGGGCTCTCGGCCCTTTAACAAAGCATTCAACCTTCATACAAGATGAGCACTCAGAGCTCCAAACCACAAGGCATTTTTCCTTACAAGCAAGCGGGTAACTCAGAACCCTTTTGAAATTATCGAACTAATAGTTCTTTAATCCATCTTGAATTAACAGATTCATTAACATGCCTCTTTATCTTTAGCCAATTATTTAACAATTAATTCCGGATTTACATTCTTTATCAATTCCATCATGAACAAGCAACTAATTAATGAAAAACATAGATATCACTCTATCTAGGAAAACATGAGGCAAACCATTATCACGGTACAAAGAAACAACATGCGATCAACCATTTCTTTTAATCCGGTTCAAGTATTTAATTAGGTCAATTTCATTGTGATCCAAAGGGTTAAATCATGCTAATTCTACAGTTGCACATAAACAATTAGAGAAGCCATGAATCCCCTACCTCGAAGAGTTCTTGACGTCCTATATCCACACAACGGGTCACAGTCCTCTTCTCCTCACGATAGCTGCATCCACCGGAGGATGCCACGGTACAACAGTACCAACCAACCCCAAGAAAAACCATTAGAACCATGGAGATTACATTCTAATATGGAAGGAAGAACAAGAGAAGGTGATCCCCAAAGGAACGATGATAAAACATACCTTATATAGAAGAACGATCGACACAACTTGGTTGCATCAAACAGAGCGGAACTGATCCGAGTAACGTTTGATTGTGAAACTCCTACGGGAATGATTGCAAGGTTCTAGCATCTCGTAGATGAGAACCAGGAGGAAGAACAACGAAAAATGATATCTCGTTCCCTTTAAAAAAAAATTAGAGAGGTGACGGTTTAAGATCCGATTTATTCTCCATTAAAAACGGATCGCATTAACCCACGCGGTTTGACCAAGTCAAAACATCCCGGCCTTAGGAATAATTAAAATAGGATTTATGGCCTTTGAATCGGCCTTAAAGTCCTTAAAATAAGGTTTTAAAAGTATTTTACGTCAAAGAAAACGTCAAATTTTCGAAGCTGGAAACACTGTTCAAATACTCACAATTTGGCAAAGTATGGAATCGGTAGCTCTCATGAAGTCTGGAAACACTGTTCAAGTCCACCGATAGAAACACTGTTCAAGTCTACCGATAGAAGTCCACCGATAGAAACTCACTGATAGATACATTGTTCAAGTCTACCGATAGAAGTCCACTGATAGAACTTCACCGATAGAAACACTATTCAAGTCTACCGATAGAAGTCCACCGATAGATCCTCACCGATAGAAACACTGTTCAAGTCTACCAATAGAAGTCCACTGATAGAACCTCACTGATAGAAACACTGTTCAATTCTACCGATAGAAGTCCACCGATAGAACCTCACCGATAGAAACACTGTTCAAGTCTACCGATAGAAGTCCACCGATAGAACCTCACCGATAGAAACACTGTTCACTGAACCTCACTGATAGAAACACTGTTCACCTACCGATACTGTTCATAAAACTGGAAACACTGTTCCCAGAACTAGAAATTTGGAAAAGTGTTAGCCGAGCTACTGTTAGACTGCGGCTACCAGTATACCAAGCTATCAGTACGCTGCGGCTACCGGTAAAAAAGCTACTGGTAAGCGGCGGCTACCGGTAGGCAGCAGCTACCGGTAGACCGAGCTACTGGTAAGAGGTGGCTACCGGTAGGCAGCAGCTACCGGTAGGTAGTAGCTACCGGTAGACAACAGCTACTGTTAGACCGAGCTACCGGTAGACAGCAGCTACCGGTAGACCGAGCTACTCGTAAACAGCAGCTACCGGTAAACCGGCTACCTGTAGGCAGCAGCTACCGGTAGGCAGAAGCTACCGGTAGACCGAGCTACCGGTAGGCAGCAGCTACCGGTAGACCGAGCTACCGGTAGGCAGTAGCTACTGGTAGACCGAGCTACCGGTAGGCAGCGGCTGGGGGATAAGTCACCTTGACCTCCCGGAACACCTCCAACACCACATTTTCACAAAGTAATGGATCAGGGAGGTCCGGGCCATTACAATATTGCTGTATTTTTGGGTTGATTGTGTTTGTTGACAAAGCAGGTTTTCATTGATATTTTTTGAGTTCCCAAGAATTTGTTGACAATCCTTTTTGACAAAGAAAGATAACAAAGGAAAGGAGGATCTGAAGGCGGTACAAAAGAGCAGTACAAGGTGGCGCCGTTTCCCAGTGTTTGCCAAATTTTTGGGGTCCAAAATTTGGAGTTTGGTGAGCATCGCGAAAATATGATTTCCATGAAGATCATAATTTAATATGGCAAAATCATGAGTTTCGCGAAGATGAGATGTCTGGATTTGATTTCGCGAAGACCATAAAAATGGAGGCGGTGATGCTTCGCGATTACGTCAAGTTTCGCGAACGGCAGAGGATGAAGCGCATCGCAGTGGTGAAGGGCTTTGCAAGGGAGCTTCACTGCGAAGGCACGAAGGAATGTTGACGGTGATTCTTCGTGACTACGTCAAGCTCCACGAATGGAAAATTGCCGTGGTGCTTCGCGATTTGGACAGAATTCCGGCAGAAACTTTGGAGCTTCGCGATTTGAGATGACGTGGCGTTGACTTCGCGTGGAATGTTTGATGGTTGGTGGAATCACCTATAAATAGAGGTCGACCCCTCGAGAGAAGTAGAGAGAATTTTCAGAGAAAATCCATTGCTCTCGGTTCGCAGAGGTGGTTCGCGAAGGCAGTGTGCTTCGCGAAAGGGGAGCTTCGCGGAGGCTATTCTATCTCCGCAAAAGGCGTGTGCCCTGCGTTGGCTCAGTGAGCTTCACGGAGAGGCAGGAGCTCCGCGACGACCTAAGCATTGGGAAGGTCTGTGCATCACGAGAGTTCTTCGCGATAGAGCTTCGTGAAAAGGTAGGAGCTTCGCGAAGGCTTGTTTGAGCTTCACGAAATTGGGAGCTTCGCAAAATAGGGTGCTTTGCGAAGGTGTTTCCAAAAGGAATTGTCCAGTGTTCAGAGGCAAAGAGGTATTCATCAGTGGATGAAAGTTATACTTCAATAGATCATCTATCAATAGTTGAAGATGCGTTATTTCATGAAAATGAAGAGACCTACAGGTCTATAAACTGTGAGTGGATCCCTTCCAAGTGCAGTGAGCATAGGAAGAGGAAAAAGGTGATCCTCTCCACCGGCAGTAAGCCAGAGAGAAAGAAATAGGGAGTGACCCTTGGGAAAGCAGTGAGCTGACCCTACACTTTGTAAAGGCAGTGAGCTTGGGCATAGAAGTGATCTACCCAAACTTTGTATCCACATATAGTGAAGATTAGTGGAATTTGGTATGACCAGCAACCTGTCGGCGTATGCTCCTTGGACGTAGCCCAGTGAGGGTGAACCAAGTAAAAATCTCTGTGTCTGCCTGCTAATTTTTCTGCATTTCATTTAAAGCATCATCATCAGATAAAGAAGAAAGTAAGTGATCACAACATACACACAAGTGCAAACAAAGTTACCCTTTTAACAAAGAGGTCAAGATCCAGTGGGGTAAGAAGAACTTTTAAAAATAATATCCATACCCTGATTCACCCCCCTCTCAGGGTATATAGGCCCCTATTGGTCCTAACAAAAATTAACAAAATATAATTTAGACATGTATATTTTAAAAATTAAGTTACTTTTTCTATATAAAGTTTCTAAATATTATAAAAAATAATTTTATATTATGGGGAGAAATCATGATTGGACCACCTTTTAGAAAAATATTTTTTTAAAAAACATTTCTTTTTCTTTCGAATGGTTCATATATTATTTCTAATAAATATTGAACCATTTAATTTATCTATAAATTATAATATCAAAATTTATTTTGGTGTTAAATTATCATGTGATATCATTGTTTCGTGTAATGTACACTATCTAATATGATGTTACTAATTTTAGAATTGTAATGTGTTATAGGTATCCAGGATGATAAGGAAGACATTTTCATTTTTGGAAAGGATGAAGTCCAGATAATTATTCGATTTTTCTAATCCATGTCTAGTTTAAAATATCTTAGACGTGTATATTTTATGATTTTTAATGTGTCCATTCGAACTTTCTAAGTCTTAGTATACTATGTGACTTTATGAATGCTATACGTTTTACTAAGAAGTTTGGTATCATCAATAGAAAGGATGGTGAAGTAATTTTTCATGTAAAGTGTGTAAAGTAGAATCTCTACATTTTAGGTAGCGTAGAAGATAATTTCATTTAATCAAAGTATGAATAAAACATGTTTTCCAATAAATTAATAATCCATATGTTCCAACCACACATAGAATATCTTGTGAAATGTGATAGTTCTTGAGATCTCCCAAAGTTATTATGTGATCATACATAAAATTTAAATGATTTAAAATAAGGGATCATCATTAAAAATACATACATATAATAATAACATAGATCAATAAGTTTTCTTAAAATAGTGTTATGTTTATCTTCTTTTCATTGATGGTTTTCGGAGGATGTCATTTATATTTTTAATTTCTTACAATTATAAGGTGTTCAGTATCATAAAAAATATCAATCAGAATCTGAATTCATTCGGGGAAAAAATATATTGAATATCTAGAGTAGAGATCATATTGAATTCAGAAACACTAAAGTATATGATTATCTCTAAAATCATATGATAAGGATCCATGTTTCGGTAGTGATAACTTCATAGTAAAATAGAGTTGCTGATAGGAGTAATAAATTAATAAACAACATATCTTGGGAAATGATTATTGAAAATGGTGTAATAGGTAAATATTTTATGGAGGAAGTCCTGACAATGGTATAAATTTCTAATACGGGTTTATTGTTTTCTGAAGAAGAAATTTCTTCTTAAGAGTTATAGAATAGAAATAAGAAAAAATTTAAATACTTTCAAAATGTTGAAATTATGTGTTTTATTTTCAATAAAGAGAAATATGGGATGTTTGAATCACATGGATATGAGGAAATATTTATTGGATACTAAGGAAAAAAATAATATAAATGCCTTCATAAGATGTTATAAAATGTTGTAAAAAACAATCATATTAACATAGTAAAACATAAATTGATTCTTTCATATCACAATGATCAATTTCCGGATGATAGTGATGAGGTAGTGGGGAAATTAGGTGGAGAATATGTTTTAATTTATGATTCAAACAAATATAATTATGATGAAAAAAATAAAGTTATATTTTTTCTACACATAAACTAATGATTCAATCTATAATTGGTAGTTATAAGATAATTGATGATCAGGATGAACCAATTCAAACAAGGATAAATAATCCTTTAAGTAAAAAACTATTTATATCTTTGGCAGACCCGAAATATTTTTAATATTTATATAGAGATGATCATTTGGTTCAATCAATTAAAGAATATATTTTCAAAATTGATAAGAATCTGTGATGGGAGCTAATTTTAAGGTCGGCTAAAAAGAATATTGTTATGTCAAAATTTTTATTCTAGAAAAAATTATGTAAATATGGAATTGTAATTCAATGAAATTAAGGACTTGTGAGAAAGTGATACATCAATATATTTTATATTGATTTTCATGAAACATTTTCACCTATTTCAAGTAAGGAGAAATTTGGATTATTCTTGTCCATAACAGCGCAATGTAATTTCAATATTTTCTATAAGGATTTAAAACATTAATTTTTGAATGAAGTTATGGGGGAAGAGTCAAACAAATAATAGAGAGATTGATTTCCTATCCAAGGATATGATAAGAAATTCTTTCATCAAAAGATGTTTTTATATAGGTTGAAGTAGAAAAAAAGTGTGTGGTATTAACGTCTGGATCAGTATTTTATATAAAATCATTCTTTAATGTGCTGAATTTAATTACAATCTATATATCAACAATGAGAGTAAGAAAAATATGGTGATGTTTTTCAATTTTAATGACATGGTATTTGGTAGATCAAATAAAGTAAAATGAAAACTAATTACAGAATTCATGAAATGTCTGTCTAAAATATTTTTTATTATAGAAATGTTGTTATTCTTATTTTAAAATTTATTCAATGAAATCACAGAACAGTAATTTCATAATAAAAATATTCCCTAGAATTTTTTAGAAGATTTTGAGTGGATAATTATATTGAGATTACAACTAAGTCTTCCACTCTGGTGAAACTGTCACAGGATGGTGAATGAAATAATTTAATTACATAGATAATAGTCATATCCTTGGGATCATGTAGTACATAACTGTGATATGATCCAAAATTGTATTTTCCATAAGTTAGATATAAGGGTTTCAAATTAATCCCAAGTAATAATACTTAAAAATAGTAAAGTAATAATAATTAGGTATATTAAGAGAAAAATGTTTTTTGGTTTGTTGTGTGATGAAAAATCTTAACAAATGTTCTTAGGATATACATATATAGATTTGTTTTTTTTGTAGGAAAATTAAATTCAATGAACAGTGATTCATTTTTTATTAGAATATACTATTTTTATTGGATATGAAATAAGAACTCATATATTTCTATGAGAAAAAAATTAAATATATTTCATCCATTAAATATTGCATTTAGTTAACTTTCATGAAAATATAAAATTATTATATATGAGATATAATGAAGTCCAAAACTAGAATCAATTATGATAATACAAATTCTATAAATCATAGAAAAAAATTTCATCCATTAGTGGCAAATCACATTGAAATCATGCATGATTTTATGAAGTAGATTGTGGATCATGGGATGGTTATGATTGAGTATCTTCCAATTGAGTTTTAGGTTTCATATATTCTTAAAATATCCATAACCAAAATCATATAGCTCTTGGATTCTAGCCTAACCACTACACATAAACAATGTAGATGTGGAATCCCCAATCTCCCTCTCCCTAAGGTCTGATTTATTTTCACTATGTTAATGATATGTGTTATTTATCATTTTTTAGATAGTAAAGGAATGAAATTTGGATTTCTATGAGGGAGAAATATTTATTAGAAAATGGGGAAAAGTAGATTAATCATATATACATGGGTTTTTTTAAATCCCATGATGATAATGTTGTTATTTTAATTAAGTTAAACCGTGAAAGAAGTTGGTATGTGTGGATGAATAATGTTGTCTTCTTCTATGCATTACGCTATACATTTTCATTCAAGAATAGTTTTTATTAGGAATGTAATGTTTCATCGATGAAATTTTCCTTCCATGCATTTTTTAAATTGATATTTTCTCTTGTTGGATTATAGTATGTGTTTATTTAAAACTTAATTTCATTCTAGATTTGATGAGTATGAGTGGTGGTTACAGGAGACGATGTGTGACTTTTTATCAATAACATGGTATAAGTAGTTTTCAGTGTGTTTTCAATAAAAACAAAGCTAGATATTATTGGTAAAACTTCTATTGATAGTGATTCACGGTTTTTTTGTTGATTTTGTATGTTGAAAAAATATAATTGGTAGATTTCCAAATGATTCATTTTCAAATCATGTTTTTCAAAGGTGGCATAGTTTCTCATTATGTTTTTTATTGAATAAGAAGTATTCATGAAAAAGAAAATTCCCAGACCACAATGTAGGTGAAGGAGTTATTGGGGGTTATTCCTAAAATTCATCTTTACCCCATAAGATATTTTCTATGTGAACCACATTCCATGTTTGTGAATCTAAAAAGAGAAATCGGTAATGTAATTTCAATAGAATAGAGAAAGTTTTAATCAAAAAGGAATTCTAAAAGGAAGCAATACAATTTTTTTGTAGAAGGTGTCAATTTGGAGTCTATAAAAATTCTTTTCATTTCAAAAAATAAGTTGTTTCAAATGATGACATAAAAGGAGTTATGTGTGATGATAATTGTACAATGGGTACACTACACAGAGTTTTATGTTATGTAGGTGTAGTATAAGGTGAAGGATAATTTGAAACAGAGATAAATGTAATTCTGGATAGTAGGATTATGGGGTTCTTTACACATATACAATATCCTTTATCTCATCATTTAGTAGAGATATTTTTATAAGAGATAATAATTATGGGATGAAATAGGACAAATATGAAAGTGAATCTTCAAGGATTTAAATTTTTGAATGATGTGGTTCTTTAAGAACAAGATTTTATAAATGAATTTTAATTTTTAAAGAGGATTTTTATGGTTAATTTTTTCCCACAAAGGAGTTATTTTTTAGGAATCAACCATCAACAATGTAAAGGATGTTCATGAAGTAAATGTGATTCAGGGTACATGTTATTCCATGAATATATTATATAAATTCTTCATGGAATAAAAATAGTTTTTGAAAGGGTTTTGTAATGGACTTGACCTCTCTGGTCAATTCCTTTATTGAATTATGGTTTTTGAGGTGTTCTGGGATGTTAGGGTGTCTTTTTCCCAACACTTGGCCAATATTTCAGTTCTGTGAACAGTTTTTCCAAAATAGTGAGGTTCCATCCTTCACCTCCATCCTTCAACTATATCCTTCACCTCTTGCATGAACAGTGTCTCCAGACTAGTGATCTTCCATCCTTCACCTCCATCCTTCACTTATATCCTTCACCTCCCTCATGAACAGTGTTTCTAGACCAGGGAGCTTTCATCCTTCACTTATATCCTTTACCACTTGAATGAACAGTGTTTCCAGACCAGTGAGCTTCCATCCTTCACCTCCATCCTTCACCTCTATCCTTAACCACTTACATGAACAGTGTTTCTTAACTAGTGAGGTTCCGTCCTCCACCTCTATCCTTCACCATTATCCTTAACCTCTTGCATGAAAAGTGTTTCCTAACCAGTGAGGTTCCATACATCATCTCTATCCTTCACATTTATTTCCTTTTCCAAATATTGAGTTGGTGAACAGTGTTTTCAGACTAGTGAGGTTCAATCCTTCACCTTTATTTCCTTTGCCAAATTTTGAGTTGGTGAACAGTGTTTCCATCTTCCTACAGTTTCACCCCTTTGAAGTTTCCATTAACGTAAAATGAATTTAAAGCTTTATTTTAAGGACTCTTAAGGCCGATTCAAAGACCATAAATCCTATTTTAATTAATTCTATGGCTCGGGAGGTTTTTACTTGGTCAAACCGCAAAGGTTAATGCGATCTGATTTTAATGGTGAAATTAATCGTATCTTAAACTATCACCCCATTAAATCTTCGAAAGGCACAAGATATATTCCTCCATTTTCATCCACTTTTTTCTTAGCTATGAGATGCTAGAACCTTTCAATCCTTCCCATAGGAGTTTCATAATCAAACTTTACTCCTTGGATTGGTTCTGCTCTGTTTTGATGCAACAGAGCTATATCGGTCAATCTTCGATATACGGTATGTTTTATAGTCGTTCCATTGGAGATCATCTCCCCTTGTTTCTCTATTCCATGTTATCATGTAATCATCATGCTTCTAATGCGGGTTTTCTTTGGGTTTGGTTGGTTCTGTCGTACCGTGGAATCCTCGGGTGGATGCAGTTGTCGCGAGAGGAGGATCATGACCCGTTGTAAAGAACGTGAGGAACTGTTTGAGGTAGTGGATTCGTTGCTTCTATTTCCATTATGTCCAACTGTTTTGTTAGCATGTTTAATCCCACTGGATGACAATGTAATTTACCTAATAAATATTTTAACCGGATAAATAAATTGATATTTATCGTATGTTATTACCTCTTGTTTTGCTAGATAGTGTGATATCTATGCTTTATTTGCTTAGCTATTTGTTCTTGATGGAAATAGGTACAGAATGTAAACCGGGATTAATTGATAATTGTTGGATAAAGATATAGAGGCATGAAAACGAATCTGGTTCTTGTTGTAATTTGATGTTAATTAAATTAGTGCAGTAAGCTTGTTTATTTATTTCTGATAACATACTAGTTAGGTTACCCGAATCTGGAACCAATGAATAATAAATATGTTAACCCAAGATGGATTAAAGAACTGTGGGTGGTTAAAAGATAATTTCTGCTAGGGTTCTGAGTTACCCTCTTGTTTGTTTAAGGGCTAAGAGCCCAATTGTGAAGATGTTTGTTTTACTACTTATTGTGTTTTATTATGATCCTGGATGATTGTGGTAATATTTGGAGGCCTAGAGTCCCTTTTGGTTGTTGTAGAAAATTACGCCTAGAGTGGTGAGATGCATTGGTTTATTCATGTGGGTGTTAGGGAGGACACCGGGGATGATAGAATGGAGTGGATTTGATTGTTGGATGCTTGGTAAATTTGATTGGGTGTTTATCTTCATTAATTTTCACAATTGTTAAAGGTTGTGGGTATTACATACCCTTCTATTGAAAGTGGTGAAGTCATGTGGGGTATGCCACATGCATTCCGTGTTTAGCTTCTCAAGGAAGGATGGCTATATGCTCTTACTATAAGTAGCAAAGACTCAACGGGTAGTATATCTACTCACCGTGTTGAGCCCCCTCGTGTTTAGTAGCATATAATGTTTTTCTAGAATTCCTGGGAATGTGGGAAATTATTTCTATAATGAATAATTGAATAAATGGTGTTAAACCATGGGGATGAAGATGCTGGAACATAATGACGAGGTTGTAATTTTTGAAAGAACAGTTGACTTTGGGTGTGATGCTAATGAAATTTAATGTGGGATTGTTCATGGTTAATTAATTTTTAAAGAGTTAATTAACGTAAAGTGGAACTAATAAAAATGGATTGAAGTAATATAATAAATCTCTTTAAATGGTTATAAGCATATAGGATACCTAGTCTTAGAAGTAGCAACCCAGAGTCTAAGAGATGTTAGCTGTAGTTGTGTCTAGAACTAGGTAATGCCCATAGTGTGGTTGTGAGATATAATATATTCTGTACTTTTTGTGTTTCTATACGCTACTGCACCCTTTTATTAAGGGAAACTGACACCCTAGGGATTCTGAGCCCTGGGGGGTGTTTTCCCCCACATTCCGATGGGAGGATGGCTCGCTGGCTACCCCCTTTGGTCCTTCTCTCTTCTCTTGGTAGTTACATGTGCTTATAGGAACATTGGTAAGTTATGCCCATATATGTGTGTAGGGGGCTGTAATGGCTTGTGATTATTCACACACATATATTCTGTGTATATTTTTCTATAGACTACTATAGGTTTAACGTGTATAGTATGGGATGGCTTGAGGATCCTTACTCGGTGTATGGGATGTAATGGCTTGAGGTACAATACCCGACATATGATACATGTTATGTGAGCTGTGGGGGATCCCAGAAACTACTTGGTTACTTTGGTATGTGGATGTGGTGGTTTTTTTGCACGAGGTGTATATTGAGGTATTTCGCCCATGTGTCTACAAGAAAGCCTTTTTGGAGAGAGATGCTCAGGATTTGCAATGTTGGGGAAAAGCGGAAAACCCGTTCAGAAGTTGTAGCGGGGTACCCCTGATATTCATTATTATATGATACCTTCTTGTATGCATTACTTGGTGAGAGTAGCCATGGTGAGGTTGGGTACTTAGTATACCTTTTTAGGTGAAGAGTTAGTTTCACTTGTTTTTCACAGTGTTTTAGCATGCTTTCTTTACATTGCCCGAGAGGCTTCAGGGAGGATCCTAATGAGTATAATCTTATACTCACCCTATGTATATATAAACTGTGTTTTTTCAGGTCACATAGAGAAGGTTGGAGATCAAGCTGGTTTCTACTAGTTTGGGGTTGCAGGAGCTGTTCGGGCTTGTGGTTGGTATTGTTTATACTTTCTTTTGGGTACTTGTAGTTTTTCCATTTCATTTGTTGTACTTTTTCATGACATTTCATATGTGTACTTGGGTTTTTGTTTTTATTGCAGTCTGAGTTGGAGTTAATTTGGTGTCTATCTTAGCTCTCTCTTCTGCATGTGTTCTATTAAAGGGTAATGCCTCTTATTTTGTGTGTTATTATACCCTCGGTGCTAGTCCCCAACCCGGGGCCTACGGGAGGCGGGACTCGGGGGTCATTATCTCCTTTCTCACATTGTCGACCCAGGAGGGGTACACTTTGTGAGGAGGGGGTCGTGATACAGTGCTATCAGAGGTCTGGATGAGGGATAGGATGGAGTCTAGAGTTAGGCACATGTGAGGTTCCATAGGTTGGAAGGTAAATAGTGTCATTCATGTTTTGAAAGTGAGGTGAACACTGGATACTGGATGATACATTGGTGTTTAGGGCCCCCTATGATCTGATGTATGGACCTTTAATTTTACAATGGCTGCTAAACAAGGTTATACTAGTTGTAGGGTACAGACCTAGGAAATGATCATGCATAATTCTTCTTTGTGCCTGTGTTTGAATGGGTAGACCTTGGGATAGGTTAACCTAAAATGAATAAAATAAGATAATTAATTAATTAATGTTGAGTCTTCCATATTCCAGGTTTAGTAGCACTAATGGTTCGTTATTTTAAATATCCAGCAGGCTGTTCTAGCAGATCATTGCAGGGTAGAGGTTGAAGACGACGACACTTGGAGGAAGAAACTTCAAGAGTTTAAATGCCAGAGTCTACATAAGTATGAGTTCTTTCTTTCAAATGCAGTAACGGAAGACTGGTTACAGGAGGTCGGGATCAGCTTCACTTTGATTCGTGCTCGGAAGGAGCACTGGGTGTCCTTGGTTGTGAGGATGCTACGTGGAGCAGCGAGGTAGTGCTGGTTCTTGTTCCTCGGGGTTCATGAGGAGTCAACGATCTCATGGGAGGAGTTCCAAGACAGGTTTAGAGTCATGTTCCTTTCTTCGACTGTGAAGAAGTCCAATCTCCAGTATCTTCTTACCCTTTGAAAGGGGAGATCCAGTGTTCGAGATTTTAGGATCCATTACAGGAACCTTTTACGCTATACTTCAGGCCTACTACTAGATGAGGAGGCCAGAGCGAGGCATTTTAAAGAGGCTTTGAACCCAGAGATCCAACGCCAGGTAACCCCATTTATGCTAAAAATATATCTTGTGGTACTGGAGAGGGAAAAGGTTGTTGAGAGGACTTTGTCCAGAACCAGATCATCATGATAGGGGAATCAACAAGATTCCTCACGAAGCAGAGATGTGGTCCGGGGTTCCCGGTTTTTAGGGCAGAAGTGTTTTCGTTCATCCGGGGGTAGGTCTCAACCCTTCACATGTCGTTTCTCCAGAGGTAGAAACTCTTAGGCCTATTCCAAGGGATCAGATCGTTTTTATTCGTATTTTGGTCGCGGTCATCAGCAACGGGAGTGCCCAAAAATTCCGAGTGGTCATTGTGCACCTGGCGCTACCCTCCAAGTTCATCCGTTGAGACAGTTCCAGCAGAGGCAGAAGCAGCTGGTTGCACCAGCAATAGATTAGAAGAGGGTAGATGGGGCATAAAGAGGACATCCCCATGATGCTCCCTGTCCTCAGAGAGTAGAGCGCGGCTGTGGTGGTGGTTATCATCAGGGTTAGAGAGGCCATGGAAGAGGCCGTGGTCAGCTTCATGCTGTAGTGTTGCCATCTCCAGGCAAGCCAGATGTCATTTGAGATTCCCTTTTCTTATTTTATACCTTTGTGTATTCCTTGTTTGATTCATGAGGGACACCCTCCTTCATATCACCTACCCTTCTCTATTCATCGGGACTTGAGGTAAAGAGGCTTCCAGTGCCCTTAGCGTCGACTACACCCATTGGAGGTCGAGCTGACTTGTTTGAAATATGTAGAGACAGTGAGCTAGTGTTGGGTAAACACCGCTCTTGGGGAGATTTATTACATTTACGAATATAACCATATGATGTCATCCTCAGCATGGATTGGTTGTATTCAGAGTAGGCTATCATGGATTGATTTAGGAAGAAGTTTAGTTTCATTGGTGTGGATGGAGTGAAAGTGGTGTTTGTTGGTGAGATAAATCCTCAGATGGTTCATAGGTTCATTCCGACCTTATCATTCATGATGGCTGAGATGACGCTGAGTGCTTCAGAGGTTCAACAGTTGGTATTTCCTAGGGTCGTAGAGGAGTACCTGAATGTCTTTCCAGAAGAGGTTGTAGCATTACCCCCTCGACGAGAGATCGAGTTTGGGATCGAGCTACATCTAGGAGTGTCTACTGTCTCTATATCTCCATATAGGATATCCCCTTTTGAGTTACGAGAGCTATGTATATAGCTTGATGTTCTATTGCAGTGCGGTTTTGTTTGGCCAAGTGTGTCACCATGGGGTGCACCAGTTTTGTTTGTGAAGAAGGTCGATGGAAATTTTCCGTTGTGTGTCAATTATCATCACTTAAAAATGTGACAATAAAGAATCGCTATCCTCTTCTTTGGATTGATGATTTATTCGATCAAATGAAGGGTGCAAGTTGGTTCTCAATGATTGACTTGCTATCAGGATATCCTCATATGTGTGTGAAGGATGATGATATCCCAAAGACTACTTTCTGTTGTCGTCATGGGCATTATGAGTTCGTTGTAATTCCATTTTTCATGATGAATGCTCCAGCTGTATTCATGGGATTGATGAATGCTATGTTCCATGAGTTCCTGGACAAGTTTGTGGGAGTTTTCATTGATGACATCCTTATGTAATCCACATCTGATGAGGAGCATGCATAGCATCTACAAGTCGTTTTGGGAGTTCTTTGTCGATACCAGCTATTTGGGATGTTGTCGAAAAGTCAGTTTTTGGAATGAGAAGTCCGTTTCTTGGGGCATGTTGTGTCCCAAAAGGGTGTATTTGTGGGTCCATCAAAGATAGAAGCAATTGTGTCTTGGACAACCCCAAAGATAGTTTCAGAGGTGTGAAGAATCCTTGGTCTCGCAGGCTACTACAAGAGGTTCGTAGCCAATTTCTCCCGAGTTGCAACTCCTCTAAAATCATTGACCAGGAAGCATCTGGAATTTATATTGAATGATCAGTTTCAGTCAACTTTCGATTATCTAAAGGAAAAGTTGGTATGTTCTCCAGTCCTTTGTCTTCCAGTTAAGGGAGTTCAGTTTTATGTTTTTGGCAATTCTTCACATCTGGGGTTAGGTTGTGTTCTCATGCCGCAGAGGTCAGTTGTTTCTTATGGTTCATGGTAGTTACGTCCCCATGAATGCAACTGTAACACCCCAAGCTTCTACGATACACTTCTCTTGGAATAATGCAATAGCGTGTGTTGTACGCAACATCAAGTTCTAACACACCACAACCAATCAAACTAGCCATTTTGAATAGTAATACCTACCTTTTGAAATTATATGTATTTTATATTTCATAATGGACTTCATTTTTGGATTCAGAACATCGAAATTATCCTAAGTTGAATTTTTGGTATTTTTCTGAGAACATCCAATTTTTATGAATAGTGAAAAATACTTAAAAACAACTTTTTTTAATCAAAATAATTTATAGTGATAAATTATATTATTTAGTGGCATTAAAGTATAATTATAATAAATTTTTACCATTTTATCCAATGGTGTTCATTATAATTAATTTCACTTTGAAATTGGTCATAAACAATTGTCAATCTTTTGATATATATTGTTTCTTAAAAACACGCTATTTGTTGTGACAACGGGAATTAATAATAAAATTAATTAATGAAACTTATATGTTTGGAATTTTGTAAAATAGACATCATTTTTGAATTCGGAATATCAATTATATCTTAGGGTGAAATTTTGGCATTATTCTGAAAAACTTCAATTTTTGATGAATATTGAAACAACTAAGTGGTAGTTAAAAACTGATTTTTTCATAAAACATAATTTTACCGCTTATGTGATTGAAATTTAGAAAATCCGAGAGACATGGTTAATATCAAGGAGTAAAATGTGGTTCAATGAGATGAAAATAATTTTTGGTGAATAATAACTTTTTACTTTTATTTACCATGGTTAAAAGTAAATAGGGTAATTAAGGGCAAAAATGATATTAATATTACCATAAAACATGTCCTAATTATATTGAACAAGTGTATCTCGACCAAAAAAAACCTTAGTAATAAAATATTATCATTTAGGTCCACTTTGATTAGATTAGGACATTTATTATTATTTAATTCAAAGAAGAGTTAAAAGAGTTAAAATCAATGTTTATTTAAAAAAACATTTTTAATACAGGGTTATACATAAGATAAATACAATTGTAAATATTAATTATAAAGATAAAAATATTTCCTACATAATGAAAGATTATTTATAATTTTTAGATATTAAATAATATAATATATTTATGACACAATGATGATGCAGTAATTACCATAATATTGAAAAATTAAAATAATTGATATTATAAATACCCAAATAAATATAATTTGAGACTTTTAATTAATTACACTAATTTTATAGCATAATATGACATATTATGATTGATTTAACTAACTTTTTTCTAAGTAATCATTCTGTTATGATTTTTACAAAAATCAATTATTGAATAGTGTCAAAATTGACATAAAAGAGTTTTTAAAACAAATATTATATTATTAATTGATAATAAATTTCTAAAAATCTAAGGCTTAGCCAAGAGACTTATATCATGATATGTGTGTCATTAATGGACCACTTTGGTGGTCTCTTGGATGTATATAGTATGTTTATTAACCAAATAATATAAAAATACAAAGAGACATTGTAAAAGCGAAACTAATTAACTAAGAGTTTATACTTAATGATAAGGTTAATATAGTAACCCAAACCTGTCTAAATTCTATTTGTTGAGTGGTTTTCTACCTATACTCACCTTAAACTTTAAATAATCCACTTTGGAGCCATTAGAAAACGAATATGAATTTATTATAAAATAATATTTCTAGATTTTCCAAAGGTTCCCTTCACCCCTCTTATAAAAGGGCACTCTCCCTTCTCATTAAATCACACCTTCAAAGCCTTTTGGCTCGGCCAAACTCTGCACAAATAATCTCTTAACTTCCCTCACTTAATGCTAGAGGCCTTCCTTTAGTCAGAAAGGCATTCTAAGAGCCCTTTTGATCAAACTAAAGGGAAGAACCCGAAGAAGAGGTAATGATTTCACCACCCTTTTCCAAGTTCCTTTCTTCTTCAACTTCTTCCTTCTTTCTTATTACCATTATAAAATAATAACTCCAGTATATTATATATACTGTGATGTTATTATAAATATGGTACAACCATATTCAGTATTCTATCCATCCTTTGAATAACCTGTCACCATACGTACATACGTCCGGCTTACCGTCTCCACGTCGTGGTGTAATTGTTATTAAATAAATTATTATTTGGATGGATATAATAATGATGTGTAACTCATTTAAATAATAAATATAACATGATAATGATTCTTTATATATGATATAACATCCAATTATATATTATTTTAATATCAAAATAATGATATTGTCGCTCGTGCGTACGTACGAACTACCATCTCCAAGAACGCGATAAGATTCATTTTCCATTGTATCAATTCAAGTATAATTCTCATTTGATGATTTAAAAATAATGTTTAAGGACTTGATATCATTATGGATATGAATAAGATACATCCTATCCATAACAAACATGGCTTACGTAACAAAACATATCAAAGAAAATGAGTAAGTTAACACCCGAATCGACGATAATACTAAGATATTATTAACAAATCATTGTTAAAAGATCATATATGATATCATATTATTGTATAATTTAATAAAAATTATTTCACCATTATATAGGAGGTTAACCTACCCCAGCCAAGGAAAAGTACAAGGTAAGGGTTATTTCACAATCTATTCATTATCCAAGGTTGTTTATACGTAATAATCTACTGGGATCTCTTTATCATCCACATTCATGTTTCTTAAAAATGTATTTCAAAACATTTTTACTATTTACAAGAATATGGGTTAAAGTTATTTATACCATTTTTTGACTTTTTATAAGAGGTTTATAAAGGAATATTTCCGTCGTTTTCCAAACAAGGTGCTTTTTAACCTTTTCGACAGAATTAAGGTAAGAATGTTTTTTTAACTTATACGACGGGTGCAACTATTTTCCTCCGTTATAAAATCGTCGAAGCTTCCCTTAGAATCTTATAAGAATATTTTAAAAGAAAATGTTTTATTTTATAAATATATGACTCTTAAATTATTTCAAAATAGAAAGAGATAGTTGTCTAAAAAGAGTGTTTATTTCATCTATGTCAACATCCTTTGATGGATTTTACGCTTATTTGAAGTTGATTTACTATGATACAAATCTTCTATATTTTATTGCATGTTTTGTGATATGTTTGACTATGGATGTGTTATTTTTATACCATTCATGGTTTATGTATGAAGTATTTACATTTTTTTTGATAGTTTTAATACGAATGTTTATGTTATGTTTAAACCTTTTCATATGGGAATGCATTGGACTTAATATGTGACGGGTGGATCCCACTATAGCTCCTCGATGCATCGGTAGGTCTCATGAGACAAACTAGTGTCTTGGCACAAGGCCTTGACAAAATATTATTTGTAGTCTAGGCATGAGGCCTTCGATATGTGGTTATGATAGTCTGGAATTATGCATTCCATCATTATGAAAGTGGTTATTGATATTGCATGTGATTATTCGATTAGCAGAGTATCCATGTGAATAAGTAAATGGAATTATTTCATTTGATTTTTTCCATACTATGTTGAAGTTCAAGTTTAAAAGGCTTTTGTTTTAGTTATACACTGCCTTAAATGTTTATTCTTATTTATGGAAGTTTCTGCTATATTGTTATCCTTATTGGGAATTTGAGCTCACCCCTTTTCTATGTTTTATTTTTCCCAGGATGTGAAGAAGTAAATTATTAATGACCTGCAGGGATATTATGAGGGGATAAGAGTTTAGACTATGGAGACTATGTTGTTGTAGTTTTCATTTTTATGATGTAATGTAAAACTTCATGAATATATATAGTGTTTCCAAGGTTACTAAACTAATCGGTCATTCAAGATTTGATCTTTCTTGTGATCATGAAAATGTTATGTAATAATGCACCGACTCTAGGTATCTGGGGTCGGGGCGTTACAGTTGGTATCAGAAGAAGTTTAGTACAAACCTTGGAAGATGGACTTTGAGTATTAGTATAGAAGAACTTCCTAAAATTTTGGTATTGTAGAGATTTTGTGAGTTTTCCAAGCAATACATCTGTGTCTGGATACGAGCAGGTAGAGGAGGCTCTGGCACAGATGTACCTAGGGGTAAAACCCGAAAACACCGCTTTGAGCTAGACTCGAACGGGAACTGGTGCACGACAACGAGCCTTGTTGCACACTTGGTTACGACACTCCTGGGGGATATGCTTAAGATAACCCTGAATTTCATTACAAGTCATTATGAACGGTGTATGAGTATATACTTCCTCAAAGAAAACATTTTTATGATTATGGATTATATCCATAAATAGTTCAATTTATGGTAAGTGTTTTATAAGTATGGAATTATGTATTTTGATTCATAAACTGATCTAGTTTATGCCATTGTTTAGAAATGGAACCTAGTGGAAGAAATGGAAACCGTATCAATGCACGCACTCCATGTAGGGATTTCCCTCCTACTCAAGATAATTATAGTGGAGTTGGTGATACAACTGGTGCTGATCAGCTAATCACCATACTGGGACAACTCACTCAGGTTATGAATAATAATCTTAACCATATGGAGCACCTTGATCTGCAGCGTGGAGGTTCAATGTTAAATCAATTCATGAGTCAACAACCACCAACATTAAATGGGAGTACAAATCCCTTAGTATCTGAGCAATGGATAAATTCCCTAGAGAAAATATTTCAGGCTTTGGGGAGTAGTGAAAGGGAAAAAGTTATCATGGAAGTTTACCGCCTCACTGGAGATGCTAATCAATGGTGGTCATTGATTCAAAACATGAAGGAAGATGATGAAGTATCAAATGTGGAATGGAGAGAGTTCAAAGATCTATTTTTAGAAAAATACATTCCTTGTGACCATCGAGCAGATATGGAAAGGAAATTTCTGAGTCAGAGACAAAAGGATGATGAGAATGTTGCAAAGTATGAGGATAACCTTACAAGGTTAGCAAGGTATGCTGGAGATTATATATGTAACCCAAGATGTAATATTGATCGTTTCTTTGATGGGTTAGAACCATTTCTCCGTTGAGAATTAGTCTCACAATCCTTCCCGTCGTATGAAGACATTCTCTCATGTGCTATCAATACATAAAAGGAATTCTCCACGTCTTATGACTTTAAAGCAAATCAAGAGAAGATTAGATCTTCTGATCAATCTGGGAATGGAAATAAGGGGAATAAGGGAAAGGTTGAATATCCATCCTGTGGTAAATGTGGGATGAAACACCGCCGTACTTGCTTGAAGGGAATGGGTGTCTGTTACAAGTGTGGTGAAAAAGGTCACCAAGCTTGTGAATGCAAAGGGAAGAAGGAAGCTACCAATGTTCAGTGCTACAATTATAGGGAGATGAGACATTATGAAAATGAATGTCCTAAGAGTCAGGGGAAATTACCTTAGAAAAGGCCAAGGGGTCAAGGTCAAGCTTTTGCTATCACTACTACTGAGGTAGAAGCTCCAAAAGACATGGTGGCAGGTAATTTAATGGTTTTCTCATGTTTAGAAAATGCATTATTTGATTCTGGATCATCACATTTTTTCATATCATCCCAGTTTTCTAATAAAATTATATATTTACAATTTTATTTAACAAAAGAGTTGTCGGTTAAAACTCTTAAGGGAAGTATCATTGCAACAAAGTTTTGTGAATCGGTCCCCATTAGAGCACATAAATGTTCTTTATCCACTGATCTCATCATCATACCTATGATTGAGTTTTATATAATCCTAGGTATGGATTGGATTTTGGATTATTATGTGAAGATTTATTGTAAGAAGAAGGAGGTTACGATTTTTGATGATGATGATAAGGAACACCTTATCTTTAGAGTAGAATCGTCACCACCTAATTCTTATCTAGATCCACCCCCAGTAGCTCAACTAAATTCAATTATTGGGGAGGAAGGGAATGAAATTACTGTGGGTGAGGAAAGTAATTTTCAAATAGAGGATGTACCTATTGTGAAAGAATATGTAGATGTGTTTCTGGAAGATTTAACTGGACATCCTCCAGAATGAGAAGCTGAGTTTTCCATTGATTTAATTCCTAGATCAATGTCTATATCGAAGAACCCTTATAGAATGGCCACTATAGAATTAGTTAAACTAAATAAAAAACTAGAGGAATTGAGTAATAAGGGATTTATTCACCCTAGTGTTTCTCCATGGGGAGCCCTTGTTCTTTTTGTTAAAAGGAAAGATGGATCTATGATGTTATGTATCAACTATAGGGAGATCAATTCCATAACAATAAAGAAAAAGTATCCCCTACCTCGCATTCATGATTTATTTGACCAACTACATGGAGCTCAATACTTTTCAAAGATTGACCTTTGATCTGGATAACATCAGTTGTGTGTAAAGAAGGAATAAATTCAGAAGACAGCATTTCGAACTAGGTACGGGCATTATGAGTTTACTGTAATGCCTTTTGGATTGACTAATGCACCCTCTGTATTCATGGATCTGATGAATAGAGTTTTCAAGGAATATCTCGATGAATTTGTGGTGGTATTTATTGATGATATCTTGGTATACTCTAAAAGCTATGAAGATCATGAAAGTCACTTGCGCATTATCTTGAAGGCTCTGAGAAGACATGAATTATATGGGAAGTTTAGCAAGTGTGAATTCTAGTTTCATGAGATTTCTTTTCTTGGTCATATTGTCTCTAAAGAAGGAATCTCTTTTGATCCTTCTATGACCAAGGAAATCCTAGAATGGCCAGCACCTACGAGTATAACTGAGGTACGCAATTTTATTTATTTGGCAGGTTATTATCGACGTTTCGTCCAGAATTTTTCCCGATTGGCAAAGCCATTAACGAAGCTCACACGTAAAGGGGTTAAATTTGTTTGGAAAAAAGAGTGTGAATAATGTTTTGAAGAACTAAAGATAAGATTAGTCAATGCTCTTATATTGACTCTTACATCGGGGAATGATGGGTTTGTTATTTATAGTGATGCATCGAAGAAAGGACTTGGTTGTGTCCTTATGAAGAATGATATGGTTATTGCCTATGCATCACGACAGTTGAAAATAATGAGCAAAACTATCCTACTCATGATCTTGAGTTAGCAACTGTGATCTTTGCTTTGATGATATGGAGGCACTACCTCTATGGTGAAAAATGTGAGATTTATACTAATCACAAGAGTTTAAAGTATATTTTCTCACAAAAACAACTGAACATGAGGCAAAGGAGATTGCTTGAATTACTCAAGGATTATGATTATACGATACACTACCACCCGGGGAAAGCAAACAAGGTGGCAGATGCTTTGAGCAGAAAAGATCATGGAGTTTTGAACAATATGAGAATTGAAAGGGATCCAATTTTCATAGATCTAGTGAAGATGGACATGGGAATAACCAGGGAAGGTGAAACATCAATGCTTTTTCAAATAGTTTCCAAACCATCTTTACAAGAAAGTATTAAGAGTTCTCAGAACGATGATGAAGAATTTCAAAATAAGATTAATGCTATGAATGATGGGATATTGAGATAATTTGTGTATGAAGAAGGAATTTTGAACTTCTGGAAGAGACTTTGTGTTCCCGATATACCTGATCTAAAAAGAGAATTGCTGGATGATGCTCATAGTTCCAATTTCTCAATACGCCTTGGGAGCACCAAAATGTATAGATATTTGGAGGAACATTTTTGGTGGGACAACATGAAGAGGGAGATTGTTGATTTTGTGTCAAGATGTATGGTTTGTCAACAAGTGAAAGATGGAATGCAACAACATGGTGGAGTATTGCAACCACTTCCCATACCAGAGTGGAAATGGGACAATATTATGATGGACTTTGTCATGGGGCTACCAAAGACTCCTAGAAGGAACGATGCAATATGGGTCATTGTTGATCGTCTTACCAAGTCAGCACATTTTCTTGCTATAAGAGAAGATCTACCACTGGAAGGTCTAGAAAGACTATATATTAATGAAGTTGTGAGACTTCATGGAGTACCCCTATCAATTGTTTCTGATCAGGATCCCCGTTTTACTTCAAGATTCTGGAAAATTATTCAGAAATCCTTGGATACTGAACTTCATTTGAGCACTGCCTACCACCCTCAAACAGATGGAAAATCAGAACAAACTATTCAATCCTTAGAAGACATGTTGAGATCCTACTCACTTGACTTTCAGGGTATGTGGGATCAATATTTTCCTATGGGAGAATTTTACTATAACAAAAGCTTCCATTCGAGTATTCATATGGCACCATATGAGTTGTTATACAGAAATAGATGTCGTACACCAACCTGTTGGGATGAATTTGGTGAAATAAAACTTGTAGGCCCAGAACTGGTGGAAGAAATGATGGAAAAGGTGAAGGTAATCCAAAATCACATCGAAGCAGCTCAAAGTAGGCAGAAGAGCTATGCCGATAATCGAAGGAAGGATTTGGAATTTCAAGTCAGTGATCATGTTTTCCTGAAGGTATATTCATGGAAGGGAGTCATACGTTTTGGTAAAAAAGGTAAATTGAGTATCAGGTTCATCGGACCTTTCGAAATTCTAGAACGAATTGGGGCTGTAGCTTACCGATTGGCAATGCTGCCAAGTCTCTCCAAAGTTCACGATGTGTTCCACATATCTCTATTGAGGAAATACATGCCTGACCCAATGCATGTACTCACCTATGAGGAATTAGAACTGGAACCCAATCTGTCTTATTGCGAAGAGCCCATCAGGATTCTTGATACGAGAGAAGAATTACTGAGAAACCGGACGGCTCGTCTGGTAAAAGTCTTGTGGAGAAACCATAACATGGAAGAGGAAACGTGGGAACCTGGGGAAATTATGATGAAGAACCACCCAAGTCATTTCATGTGCTAGTATTCTAGAAATTTAATGGACAAAATTATTTGAAGGAGGGTAGAATGTAACTCCCCAAGCTTCTACGGTATGCTTCTCTTGGAATAATGTGATAGCGTGTGTTGTACGCAACATCGAGTTCTAACACACCACAACCAATCAAAACAACCGTTATGAATAGTAATACATACTTTTTGAAATTATATATATTTTATATTTCAAAATGGGCTTCATTTTTGGATTCAGAACATCGAAATTATCCTAAGATAAATTTTAGGTATTTTTCTGAGAACTTCCAATTTTTATGGATAGTGCAAAATACTTAAAAACAACTTTTTTTAATCAAAATAATTTATAGTGATAAATTATATTATTTAGTGGTTTTAAAGTATAATTAGAATATATTTTTACCATTTTATCCAATGGTGTTCATTATAATTAATTTCACTTTGAAATTGGACATAAACAATTGTCAATATTTTGATATATATTGTTTCTTAAAAACAAGCTATGTGTTGTGACAGCGGGAATTAATTATAAAATTAATTAATGCAACTTATATCTTTGTAATTTTTTAAAATAGAAATAATTTGTAATTCGGAATATCGATTATAGATTAGGGTGAAATTTTGGCATTGTTCTGAAAAACTTCAATTTTTGATGAATAGTGAAACTACTTAGTGGTAGTTAAAAAACTGAATTTTTCGTAAAACTTAATTTTAACGATTCTGTGATTGGAATTTCGAAAATCTGAGAGACACGGTTAATATCAAGGAGTAAAATGTGGTTCAATGTGATGAAAATAATTTTTGGTGAATAGTAACTTTTTACTTTTATTTACCACGGTTAAAAGTAAATATGGTAATTAAGGGTAAAAATGATATTAATATTACTATAACACAAGTACTAATTCTATTGGACAAGTGTATCTCGACCAAAAACAACCTTAGGAATAAAATATTATCATTTAGGTCGACTTGGATTAGATTAGGACATTTATTATTATTTAATTCAAAGAAGAGTTAAAAGAGTTAAAATCAAAGTTTATTTACTAAAACATTTTTAATATAGGGTTATACATAAGATAAATTCGATTGTAAATATTCATTAGAAATATAAAACGATTTTATACATAATGATATTTTATTTATAATTTTTTGATATTAAATAATTTAATTTATTTATGACACAATGATGATGCAGTAATTACCATAACAGTGAAAAATTAAAATAATTGATATTATAAATACCCAAATAAATATAATTTGAGACTTTTAATGAATTAAACTAAATTTATAGGATAATATGAAATATTAGGATTGATTTAATTGACTTTGTTCGAAGTAATCATTTGGTTATGATTTTTACAAAAATCAATTATTGAATAGTGTCAAAATTGACATAAATGAGTTTTTAAACCAAATATTATATTATTAACTGATATTAAATTCATTAAAATCTATGGTTCGGCCAAGAGACTTATATCATGATATGTGTATCATTAATGGACCACTTGGGGGTTGCTTGGAGGTATATAGTATCTTTATTAACCATATAATATAAAAATACAAAGAGACATTGTAAAAGCGAAACTAATTAACTAAGAGTTTATACTTAATGATAAGGTTAATATAGTAACCCAAACCTATCTAAATTCTATTGGTAGAGTGGTTTTCTACCTATCCCCACATTATCCTTTTGATAATCCACTTTGGAGCCATTATAAACCGAATATGAATTTATTATAAAATCATATTTCTAGCTTTTCCAAAGGTGCCCCTCACCCCTCTTATAAAAGGGAAATCTCCCTTCTCATTGACTCACACCTTCAAGGCCTCTCGACCAAACTCTACCCAAATACTCTCTCAACTTCCGTCACTTCATCCTAGAGGCCTTCCTTTAGTTAGAAATCCAACCTAAGAGCCCTTTTGATCAAATCAACGGGAAGAACCCGAAGAAGAGGTAATGATTTCACAACCCTTTTCCAAGTTCTTTTCTTCTTCCACTTCTTTTCTTTGTTATTACCATTATAAAATAATAACTCCACTATCTTATATATAATGTGATGTTATTATAAATATTGTACAACCATATTCAGTATTATATCCATCCTTTGAATAAGTTGTCACCATATGTGTGTACGTACGGCTTATCGTCTCCACGTCGTGGTGTAATTGTTATTCAATAAATTATTATTTGGATGGATATAATAATGATGTGTAACTCATGTAAATAATAAATATAACATGATAATGATTCTGTATATATGATATAACATCCAATTATATATTATTTTAATATCAAAAGAATGATATTGTCGCTCGTGCGTACGTACGGACAACCGTCTCCACGAACGCGATAAGATCCATTATCCATTGTATCCATTCAAGTATAATTCTCATTTGATGATTTAAAAATAATTTTTAAGGACTTGATTTCATTCTGTATTTGAATAAGATACATTCTATACATAACAAACATGTCTTACATAACAAAACATATCAAATAAAATGAGTAAGTTAACACCCGAAACGACGATAATACTAAGATATTATTAACAAATCAATGTTAAAAGATCATATATGATATCATATTCTTGTATAATTTAATAACAATTATTTCATCATTATACAGGAGGTTAACCTACCCTAACCAAGGAAAAGTACAAGGTAAGGTTTATTTCACAATCTCTTCATTATCCTAGGTTGTTTATACGTAATAATCTACTGGGATCTCTTTATCATCCACATCCATGTTTCTTAAAAATGAATTTAAAAACATTTTTACTATTTACAAGAATTTGGGTTAAAGTTATTTATACCTTTGTTTGAATTTTTATAAGAGTTTTATAAAGGAATCTTTCCTTCGTTTTCCAAACAAGGTTCTTTTAACCTTTTCGACTGAATTAAGGTAAGAATGTTTTTTTAACTTATACGACGGGTGCGGATATTTTCCACCGTTATAAAATCGTCGAATCTTCTCTTAGAAGCTTATAATAATATTTTCAAAGAAAATGTATTATTTTATAAATATATGACTCTTAAATGATTTCAAAATAGAGAGAGATATTTCTCTAAAAAGAGTGTTGATTTCATCTATGTTAACATCCTTTGATGGATTTTATGCTTATTTGAAGTTGATTTACTATGATACAAATCTTCTATATTTTATTGAAGGTTTTGTGATATCTTTTACTGTGGATGTGTTATTTTTATACCATTCATGGTTTATGGATGAAGTATTTACATTTCATATGCTAGTTTTAATACGAATGTTTATGTTATGTTTAAACCTTTTCATATGAGAATGCATTGGACTAAATATGTTATGGGTGGAGCATGCTATAGCACCTCGATTCATTGGTAGGTCTAATGAGACAAACTAGTTTCTTGGCACAAGGCCTTGAAAAAATATTATTTGTAGTCTTGGCACGAGGCCTTGGCTATGTGGTTATGATATTCTGGCATTATGCATTCGATCATTATGAAAGTTGTTATTGATATTGCATGTGATTATTAGATTAGTCGAATATCCATGTGAATAAGTAAATGTCATTATTTCATTTTATTTTTTCTATACTATGTTGAAGTTCAAGTTTAAAAGGATTTTGTTTTAGTTATACACTGCCTTAAATATTTATTCTTATTTATGAAAGTTTCTGCTATATTGTTATCCTTACTGGGAATTTGAGCTCACCCCTTTTCTATGTTTTATTTTTCCCAGGATGTGAAAAAGTAAATTATGAATGACCTGCATGGATATTATGAGGGGATAATATTGTAGACTATGGAGACTATGTTGTTGTAGTTTTCATTTTTATGATGTATTGTAAAAATTTATGAATATATCTATTGTTTCCAAGGCTACTAAACTAATTGGTCTTTCGAGATTTTATCTTTATTGTGATCATGCCAATGTTATGTAATAATGCACCGACTCTAGGTAACTGGGGTCGGGGTATTACAGAAACTATGCCCCCATGATCTTGATTTGGTAGCTGCGGTGTTTTCTCTGAAGTTGTGCAGACATTAACTCATTGGTGAACTCTTTGTGGTTTTCACTGATCATATGATTTTGAGTTATGTTTTCTCCCAGCATGACATGAACATACGGAAGCCTCAGTGGATGGATTTCTTGCAGGATTACGACATCAAAATATCATATACTCCTGGAAAGGGGAATGTTGTAGCTGATGCGCTGAGTCAAAAGTCACGTAGTGATGCTGTGCTAGAATTCGGTGATTCCTGGAGAGTAATGGAAGAACTGTCAGCATTACATCTTGATATTGGAGAAGTTGGGGGTAGAGGATGTCTTTTTCAAATGACGTTATATTCATCCCTGATGTAGAAGGTGGAAGAGTCCCAAATAAGGGATCTTTAGGTGGAGGTCTGGAGAGAATGAGTTGTTTGTGGCGGGGCCCCTGATGGTTGGATTGAGGATGAACAACACCAAGTGTTGTATCATGGAAGGTTTTTTGTTCCTTTGGAAATGCACAACACAGTTCTTAGATATTTCCATAGTTCTCCTTTAGAGGTGCATCCTGGCATGACAAAGATGTATCGAGCCTTGAGGATCCAGTTTTGGGGGCCTAGTCTAAAACGTGAAGTTGCAGAGTTTGTGTCTTGATGTTTAGTTATCCAGAAGGTGAAAACTGAACACCGTGTTCATGGTGGTCTTCTCCAGCCATTAGATATTCCTCAGTGGAAGTGGGAGGACATCTCAATGGACTTGTTACTGGTTTACCTTTAGATCAGGGAGGACATGATGTTATTTGGGTGGTAGTGGACCGTTTAACAAAATCTTCCCACTTTATTGCAATCAAGGAGTCAAGATCAGTGGATTTTTTGTCGAGGCAGTATCTAGAGGAGGTGGTGAGACTTCATGGAGTGACAATGACGATCATTTCTGATCAAGATCCTCATTTTATATCCTGGGTGTGGAGAGGTCTCTAACATGATTTTGGTTCTCAGCTATTCCTTAGCACTACTTTTCATCCTCAAATGGATGGCTAGACAGAGCGAACCATCCAGACTCTTGAAGACATGTTACAATCTTGTGTTCTTGATTTTGGAGGCTCATGGATGAGCCACTTACCCTTGGGGGAGTTCGCTTGAAATAATAGTTTTCACTCCACCATCGATATGGCGCCATTTGAAGCCTTGTTTGGTCAGCCTTGTCGTTCTCCGTTGTGCTGGACTGGGGTCAGAGAGTCAGCAATTCTCGGACCAGAACTAGTGCAGAATACAACAGAGATGGTCCTGGTGATTCCTGAGAGGATGAATACTATGAAAGATCATCAGAAATCATATGCTGATCAAAGGAGGATATCCTTGGAGTTTGATGTTGGAGATCATGTGTTTCTGAAGGTGACTCCCCATCGTGGGCAGTTACAGTTTGGTCGTGGAAGTAAGCTTTCTCCCCAGTTTGTTGGGCCTTTCGAGGTGTTAGCTCATGTTGGAGATGTGACATATTGAGTAGCACTTCCCCCATAGATGAGTCAGATACATGATTTTTTCAACGTATCACAACTCCATCATTATCTTCATGATGACTCTAACATCATCAATTGGGGAGATATTGATTTTGATGATGATTCGACCATTAAGGAGCGACCTATAGAGATCCAAGACCGTAAGGAGAAGGTGTTGTGTGGGAATTTTATCCCCTTAGTTCGTGTCTTTTGGAGACATGGTAGCATAGAGGAGAATACCTGGGAACGTGAGTTACAAATACGTGCTTAGTACCCCCCGAGTTGTTTGATGTTTAACTCTTTTCATGTAACGATGTTCGCTTTGTGGTTTTAGGACTTTTGTGATTATAAGATGATTCTCTTTTGTTGCTTCTTATGGCATGCTTTCTTTTGAGAGGTATCATGGGAAGTTGTTGTTTGGACCCCTTTTAGTTTCCTTTTTGGTTTGGTTTTAAATTCTCAAGGATGATAATGTTTTGTGAGGTATCTGATGTAATGGCTTGTACCTCTCTGATCCATTCCTTTGATGAAAAATGGTTTTTGAGGTGTTCTGGGATGTTAGGGTGTCTTTTTTCCATCAATTTCCACATTTTTTAGTTCTATGAACAGTGTTTCCAGAATAGTTAGGTTCCATCATTCACCTCTATCCTTCACCTATATCCTTCAACTCTTGTATGAACAGTGTTTCTAGAGCAGTGATCTTCAATCCTTCACCTCCATCCTTCACCTATACCATACACCTATTACATTAACAGTGTTCCTAGACCAGTGAGCTTTCATCCTTCACCTATATCATTCACCTCTTGAATGAACAGTGTTTTGAGATCAGTGAGCTTCCATCCTTCACCTCTATCCTTAACGTCTTTCATGAACCGTATTTCTAGGCCAGTGAGGCTCCATCCTTCATCTCTATCCATCACCTCTATCCTTAACCTCTTGCATGAACAGTGTTTCCAGGCCAGTGATGATCCATCCATCACCTTTATCCTTCACCTATATTTCCTTTTCCAAATCTTGAGTTGGTGAACAGTGTTTCCAGACCAGTGAGGTTCTATCCTTCACCATTATTTCCTTTTCCAAATTTTTAGTTGGTGAACAGTGTTTCTAGCTTCCTACAGTTTCACCCCTTTGATGTTTCCTTTAACATAAAAGTTATTTAAAGCCTTATTTTTAGGACTCTTAAGGCATATTCAAAGTCCATAAATCCTATATTAATTATTCCTATGGATTGGGATGTTTTTACTTGGTCAAACCGTGTGGGATAATGTGATTCTCTTTTAATGGGGAAATTAAGTGTATCTTAAACTGTCGCCCCATTAAATCTTTTAAAGGGAAAAGATATCTTCCTCCCTTTTTCTTCCTCTTTGTTCTCGACTATGAGACGCTAGAACCTTTCAATCCTTCACATAAGAGTTTCACAATCAAACTTTACTCCTCTGATTCATTCTGCTCTGTTTTTATGCAACCGAGCTATATCGGTCAATCTTTGAAATAAGGTATGTTTTATAGTCGTTTCTTTGGGGATCATCTCCTCCTCTTTCTCCTTTCCATGTTAGCTTGTAATATTCATGCTTCTAATGGGGGTTTTCTTTGGGATTGGTTAGTGTTGTCATACTGTGGCATCCTCGGGTGGATGCAGTTGTCGCAAGAGGAGGATCGTGACCCATTGTAAAGAAAGTGAGGAACTATTTGAGGTAGGGGATTAATTTCTTCACATTCTTTTACATGAAACTATATTGTTAGAATGTTTTATCCCACTGGATGAAAATGTAATTGACATAATAAATATTTTAACCAGATAAAAAAATTGATATTGATCATATGTTATTTCCTCTTGTTTTTCTAGATAGTGTGATATCTATGCTTTCTTTGCATACCTATTTATTCTTGATGGAAATCGTTAAAGAACATAAACCGGGATTAGTTGATATTTTTTGGATAAAGATAAAGAGGCATGAAAACAAATCTGGTTCTTGTTGTAATGTGATGTTAATCAAATTAGTGCAGTAATCATGTTTATTTATTTGTAATAACTTACTGGTTAGGATTCCCGAATTTGGAACCAATGAATAATAAATTGGTTAACCCAAGATGGATTAAAGAATTGGGGGTTGTTAAAAGATATTTTCTTGTAGGGTTCTGAGTTACCCCATTTTTTGTTTAAGGGCCAAGAGCCCAATTGGGAAGATGTTTTCTTTACTGCTTCATGTGTTTTATTGTGAGCCTGGATGGTTGTGGTAATATGTGTAGGCATGGAAGACCTTTTGGTTGTGGCAGCAGATGACTCCTAGAGTGGAGAGATGCATCCGTTTATGCATGTGGGTGTCATTGAGGACACCAGGGATGATAGAATGGAGTGGATGTGATTGTTGGATGCTTGGTAATTTTTATTGGCTGTTTATCTACTTTACTTTTCCCCACTTCTCAAGGTAGGTGGTCTTACTTACCCTTCTTCTGAAAGAGGTGAAGACACGAGGGGTATGCCACATGCTTTCCGTGTTTAGCTTCTCAATGAAGGATGGGTATATGCTCTTTCTATAAGCGGCAAAGACTCGACGAGTAGTGCATCTACTCACTGTGTTGATCCCCCTTCTCTTTAGTAGCATATAATGTTTTTCTATAATGACTAGGAAAGTAGGAAATTATTTCTATAATGAATAATTGAATAAATGGTGTTAAACCATGGGAATGGAGATGATGGAACATAATAATGAGGTTCTAATTTTTGAAGGAATAGTTGAATTTGGGTGTGATGATAATGAAATTTAATGTGGGATTGTTCATGGTTAATTAATGTTTAAAGAGTTAATTAACATAAAGTGGAACTGATAAAAATGGATTGAAGTAATATAATAAATCTCTTTAGTGGTTGTATGATTATAGGATACCTAGTATTTCAAGTAGCAGCTCAGAGTCTAAGAGACGTTAGCTGTTGTTGTGTCTAAGACTAGGTTATGCCCTTAGTGTGGTTGTGAGATATAATATATTCTGTAATTTTTGTGTTTCTATACACTACTCCACCCTGTCAGTAAGGGAAACTAACACCCCAGGGATTCTGGGCCCTGGGGGTGTTTTCCCCAACATTTCAGTGGGAGGATGGATGGTTGGCTACCCCCATTGGCCCCACTCTCTTCTCTTGGAAGTTACTTGTTATGGTAGGCACATTGGTTAGTTTTCCCAATATATTTGTGTAGAGGGATGTAATGGCTTGTGGTTATTCACACACATATATTCTGGATATAGTTTTTTATGGACTACTATAGGAGTAACGTGTATAGGCTATGATGGCTTGAGGATCCTTACTCAGTGTATGGGTTGTAATGGATTTAGGTACAACACCCGACATTTGATACACATTATGTGAGTTGTGGTGGCTCCCAAAAACTACCTAGTTACTTTGGTATGTGGACATGGTGGTTTTGTTGCATGAGGTGCATATTATGGTGCCTCTCCTAGGTGTCTTCAAGCAAGACTTTTTAGAGAGATATTATCAGGATGTGAGACGTTGGGGAAAAGCGTAAAACTAGTGGGGGAAGTAGTAGAGGGGTACCCTTGATAGTATTTATTATATGATATATTCTTGTATGCATTACTTGGTGAGAGTATCTATGGTGAGGTTGAGAACATAGTATACCTGTATAGGTGAAGATTTCTTTTCACTTGTTGTTCACTATGCTTTAGAATGCTTTATTTACTTTGCACGAGATGATTCAGGGAGGATCCACTGAGTATAATGTTATACTCACCCTATGTTTATATAAACTGTTTTTTCATGACACATGGAGCAGGTTGGAGATCAATCTGGTTTCTACTAGATTGGGGTTGCAAGAGCTATTCGGGCTTGTAGTTGCTGTTGTTTTTTTACTTTCTTTTAGGTACATGCAGTTTTTTCCTTTCAGTTGTAGTACATCTGCATGACATTTCATATGTGTACTTGGGTTTTCGTTTTTATTGCATTCTGATTTGGAGTTGATTTGGTGTCAATCTTATCTCTCTCTTCTCCATGTGTTCTTTTAGATGGTAATGCCTCAAATTTTGTATGTTATTATACCCTCAGTTATAGTCTCCAACCCGTGACCTACTGGAGGTAGAACTCGGGGGTCATTATCTCCCTTCTCACATTACCGACCCTGGAGGGGTACACTTTGTGTGGAGGGGGTCATGACAGGTTTTTTGAAATGATAGAACATGTAGAAAATTGAATTCAGTATTTTTGGTGAAATAATATCTTCAAGTTACACTCACATATGTGTTAATGATTTTTGAGGTGATTTAGACTAGTAGATGTTTCTACTTGATAAATATTACGTTCACATCAATAGAGAGTTATCAGTGAGCATTCATGTTATGAATGGTTGTAAGAAATTAGTACAATTAGTCCACTCTAAACCCTATAATTGGGGTGTTATTTTGTGGATATGTAACATCAACACATTGACTTTTCATTCACCTTTTACATAGATTAATGAGAGTGAACCAAGTAAAAACTTTATTACGTATTCTTGTATTAATTTCTATTTATTTCTTTTTGCAGGAAAGATAAAGAATAGGGTTTCATTCAATGGAAAAAACAATATCATAAGGAGAAATTGTTTCAAATTATCATAATTGTATTCACCCCTACCTCCCACCACTACAAACATTATTTATCCTGCATCATATAATAATTTATGTTGTCGAAAATATAATTTTACATATTAAATACATGTGAAATCATCCATGTTAGGTGGCCATTTAAAACCAAACACGTCATGTCATGGAGACAGTAATCTGAATATACACATGGAAGAAACAATAAAATTACATGGAATGGGATGAGAGAAAAATTAAAATAATTATCATATATTATTTAATTAGATAAATATTTTATAACCTTCCAATTAATATGGTGAGGAAAAATATAACATTTCATTCATGGAGGCGTTAGTCCACACATCTGCATGATGAGGTTTTCATTTTTCATAATGATTTCATTGGATAGGAAAAAATGGATATTCCATTAGTATAATAACTCTTCATTATAGTATCAATGTTTTTTATTGTACCATAATTTTTATAGGGTACTTGAGGGCATAGAAGAAGAAAATAATTGGAAAAGATGGGTTAAGAGTATTATCAATCCCATTTAAGTTATCCCTTGTGTAACATTTAAGGATCCTTATCTTGGTATTTTGGTGAGATAAAGTCTTCACGAACATAGGGATGGAATTTAGTAGAGACTATGGACAATTGTTTTTTTGAAATAGGTTTTTAATGTGTAGAGATATGGGGATGTGCCAACTCCTTTTATAAGTAAAGACAATGGTAATTTTTATAAAATATATTTCCATTCTAATAATGTGATTCAATTATTCAATTAAAAGGCTCAAAAAATGGACAATAATGGTCAGGGAAAATTTATAAGGTCGATCCAACCTTAACCATTCAATAACATACAGATTTTCACAAGTTTATCCTTTTCCACTAGGGTACACATGTTTTACCTTAATTAACCATTAGCATAGTAACTTCACTTTCACCCTAAATAAATAATTTTAATTGATAAAATTTAAATAGAAAATATTAAATAATTTAAACATGCCTGATCAAATTTTTTAAAAAATATTATTAAAAAAATATGTAATATTTATAGGTATAAAATTTATTTTTGTCACAGATAAAGTATAAAAACTATTTTTAGAAAATTTTATTTTAAGATTAACATTTAATTGTGGGATAATTTTATAAAAATATTTTTCTATAAATTAAATTAAATATTATAAAATAAATAGATTTTTTTTTATTTTTTAAAAACCCAAATGACAATTTTGGAAACTAATATTTAATTTAAATTATTGGTGTAAACTGTTTTCTTATTAGAAATAAATATTACTTATGTCCAAGAATACTAAGCATATGATTTACATGCTGAACAAAAGATTTTATAATTCATAAATTTTATTCCTTATATATATCATCAATATTTATAAATTTCCATGTTATGATTATTTGATGACAATATCCTAAAAACCTACAATTTTAGTAAAAATCATATTTTTCAGTATTCACAAAAAAAAGCTATTTTAGGAAATCACCAAAAATTAATCCTTGGATAATTTTCTAAAGATGAATATAAAAAATGGATGTTTTTTTAATTATATTCAACTTATATTATTGGTGAAAATAATTTCGCATATAAGATCATAATTTAAAAAAAATACAATTTTTTAATATGCATTTTAAATCGTGAAATTTATTTAAAAACATATTATTCTATGAGTTAATGGTAAGTATGTGTTATTTAGTAACATATATATTCGCTTATATGATACATGAATAGATTAGTAATGTCAATTTCTAAATATAATATCTATATTGTTATACTCACCCTAATTAATGACGTTTTTCCCTCAAAATTTAATTTCAAACAATAGTGAGAAAATAAATGTGAGTACATTTTTTTATTTGTCTCTTTATGTTCCCATGTCACCTCTTGATACTTATGACTTCACTAAACTACATTTACTATGTGACTTTTCATTTTGATAAGTACATTGTCTCTACATCTCAACCTCTTTACCAGTTACTCCTCAAATGAGTGATCATTCATCAACTATACCAAATCTAGATGCAGTATATATGAGAGATCTAGTACATACATACTCAAGAGGGGTATTTGAAACACATCATGTACTTTATATAGGTTTATGGAATCCTTTAATTTATAATTCATCGCTTTAATATGATCTAAACTCTCTAAGGGGTCAATATATCTAGGGCATAGCTTCCCCTTATTACCAAACTTCGTGACTCTCTTCCATAAAGATATGTGTAGGAACATTTTTATCTAAATGTAAACTCAAAGTAACAATAATTTTTTTTCATACCTATATTTTCATTTTTGATCAATATTTTTCAGTTCGATAATAGTCTTGAAATTTTTTACCATTTCGTCAACAATCTCGAATTCTATAAAATTCTGATCAATAATTTCATTCCAATATGCTGGTGACATACATATCTTATCATATTGGAATTTATATAGGGCCATTAGATTTATCATGTGGAAAACAATTGTGTATGATAAATTGACAAATGGAGTATTTTATTCCCAACCTATAATTATGTCCATTGAGAAATATCTCCCCACATCCTCAGGTGTGTTCATGGTTTTTTATGATTGGAAATTAGTTGGGGATGATGGGGAATACAGAAGGTAAATTCTTTGATTATATCATCTTGAATTTCCATCAAAAACAAGTATGTGAACCTCGTATCATAATAAAATATAGTCAATAGTGGTGTTCCATTTAGCCATCCCATTTCTCAAATGTATATTTTTCATGTTTATTCGGTGAGAAATACTCTAAAATAGCAATGAAGTGAGAAGTTGATATAGGAAGGTATGCGACAACCCATATAGCATTGTTCCCTTACTATTTATTTGGAAGAAATATGAAAAATATATCGTGATTTTTTCCTATTTTAATTTAGTTATGGGAAATTGTTGCATCGTCTATTTTGATTTTTACCTCTCAGCCTTCACATATTGACATTCCTTGTACTTTGATTTATATTTTTTACTCAACTTATTCATAATATAAAACCATTAGTTTTCTCTAAGATATCTATATTTATTTATTTTTTGTATGGTTATTTATTATTTAAAGCTATGATAATAACCTATTAACTATATCTTTATCTCCGTATATGATGTAATGAAAAATGTTTTCCTAAATATTACAACTCATTCATGATCAATATTAATCTCTGAGAATTTACATTTTCATATAGAATTTCACCATTAAAGATACCAGTTTCTTCTAGAGGTAATAAACCTTAATTTTAAATTTGGATATATCTTTTAAAAATATACTTTGGATTTAATGATTAAGGATTCTTTTTGGATGAGATGGGGTTGTTTGGAGCCTAGATATGAAGTTTTTAGACAACTTGTATGAGGAATAAGGATTGAACAGAATTTGTAGTAACCATATGACTCAACTTAGTAGACTATATATATATATATAGTTTTTGGTTTGGAGAATAGTGTAAAGTTGTCTGCATGCCTATGTAAAAAACTATAGACTTCTAGATGATCTAAATTCATGGTTAGTGCATATGTTGTCGAAATGTGTGCCTAACCTAGTGATGGAGTGTCTTCCTTGGATAGTGATGGTGCAGAGTTGGTGAGTGGTTTATCCAACCCTAAGAAAAACCATGCCCCCTTTAAATTTGGTTACAGGCCACTTTTACCCTCACATTTTATTAATTTATTACTTCACTTACTTTTATTTCCCTCCCACAACACTCCCTGCAATTGGCACTCCTCCATGTCTTCATGCTATACATTTTGATTTCTCCTAGGTTTGGACTCTGATTGGATAACCATTCATCTCATTATATTACACAATTTAAGAGATTTAATCCATTAAATTATGTTATTTGTATATCTCACCATCTATTATCAGATGTTCAAGAAGTCTTGTTTTCCCTATTTTCATGTTTTTTGTCTATTTCTATAATTTCTCGTGTTCCATACTACTTCTGATGCCAATAATAGACAATATTTCCTATACCTCCATAAATAATGTGGTCTACTAAGTCTCCCTCAATGTATATACCATTTATAAATGTTTTTTTTGTTCCTTGAATTATGTTTTCCAGCATAGACTATCTAAAAACAATATTCCTTAAATTTGTTTATTTATTTGACCCTCATATTCCCTAATAAACCCTCATATGTCCTTAACGCTCAATGAAATCAACATGATCCACCCTTGGGAGAACCCTATATAATTCTAAATTATATTTTTGAATAATATTAACTAAAACATCGTTCTCTATGTTTTTTTACATAATTAGGGTAATTTAATTTATTTAAATATTGGAACTGTTGCATTGTGATATGGATAAAATGTACACCATGATTATTAAATATGAAAAAAATATTTAACAATATAAAACCACAAGTACACAATTTTAATTATATATGAAAAGGTAATTCTTAAAGTAAATTAGTAGGTAAGGAATCATGGATTAGTATATAGCCTATGATTTTTTATAAATAGGGACAATTGATTATGAACATCTTTCTTATAAAAAGAGTTGTGAGACATGAGCCAGCCATGGATTCCTGAAGGAATTCCTTGAGCACTCAGATGTCAGCACCTCGATTCATTGTGTTGGTTTACAATGGAGATACTCACCTCTGAATTCAATTTTTTCTTACTACACGAATTCTTCAGCATAATAATACCTTTTCATTAAATTTATATTTAGAAACTAGAATTCCATGGAATATCTCTTTAGATTCAGCTTGGTTTATTATGACATATGACACCTTGGATCATCTCTTTTGGATACAGTCATACCCATATCGAGATTTACATAGGATATAATCTTAGGACCAGATTATAGATATTTTCCCATTGGATGGTGTTTCTCTCATAATACACATGGACCCATTGGATAGGCTTCATTGTTATTATTGTGAGTTGTCATGACCTTCAAAGGTAAAGGATGCCTTTGTATCACCTCAGTTCCTATATAATTATTATTATTACATGATCAATCTTATTATATTCATGGGCTCATGCTTTTTTATATGTTTACAATTCAAATACATCTTACTTAGTCCAATGTAGGTATGGTTAGTAGGGAATACCATGAGGAACCTGAACCCGAGAAGGTTATTATATCATCTTCTCATTCATCAAATTATGATTTTACTTACACACTTCTATATTTATATTTAAAAACAAGATTTGTTATAGAAATTGTTGATTGTGGCCTACTTAGTTTTACACACATTCTATTCAGGTTACTGAATGGTACTTTGATAAAACACATGGACATGGGTCCGGACAAGGATAAGGGTCCAACTATGGGTAAATAATTTATTTGGTATGAAGGTATTTGAGAGTATAGGACCAGTTTTAGGATTGGTATACACTTTGAGTGTGGATTTGTTTTCCTTTAATGTTTTTTAAAGTATGTTTGGATGTATTCATTCTTGTATTTTGGAATAGAATCACTAAATTATCATAAAAGTTGTATAATACATGGATGTTGTGAAATTTATTAGTTTATTATCTTTGGATGATTATTTTCTTTATCTTCAAATTACTATTTCTTCTAAAAAATTGTTGTATGTATTATATAGTTTTGATCCTCTCTTATATAAATAAATATTATACCCATGTACACCCAATAATCCCATGTTTCTAGTCATTGTCCTCTAGTGTATCAGGATACACGGTTCGGGCCATGTTGCTAACTGGATCAAAGAACTTTTTTGTGGATTCCTGGTCGGGATGTCATAAAGTGGTATCAGAGGGGTTTCTTTTTTCCATTCTATTTTGGAATGGTTTAATAATAGAATAAGACATGTTTAATATTAATAATGACTATGCCTTGGAGTTTTCCACCCATGTAAAAATAAAAATAAAAATTCCCTTGGTGGGGACTTATTGATCTAGTTTTTTCTTATTATAGTTAAACTAATTTTATCTTTGGGTGAATCATATGTTTTTTTGTTCTTATTTTATTAATAAATTTTAATTGAATCCTTTTATGGGTATGTAATGGATATAGTGTTTTAGGAACCATTATAGGAACTTTAGAATTCACAATCCATGAATATACCAGGCCATATTTACTTTATAGCATGCATTTCATGTATCATGTCTAGTTCCTTGACTACTATATATCTCAGAAAACTAAAATTTCTTACTCAGATAAGAATAATTAGATTATTTAAATTGTCTTCCACAAACTAAATAGTTTTATCCCATATATCTTCAGGGTGTAACCTTAATTATCAAATTATCACATGTTTTATCCATCAACCATTGGTCAGACAAGATGAAACGTTAGTTGGATAAAATTATATAGATGACCATTACAATTTATAAAGGGTGTCTACATCTTTAAATTGGGAATGGTAATTCATTTAATTGATCAATCATAAAATCATGGTTTTGGTTACAACTAGTATTATTTTCAGAAAATGAGGCATAGTAATTTATAATTTGGGATTGATAGATTCATATAATTTTAAATTAACAAATATATACATAAACTCACTTTTGAACATTTTTATTATATGTTTAAATATAATTGGTTTTCATAAAATTGGGATACTATTATAAATTAATGGTTGTTTTACTCTATAACATGTAATTGAAACATCATATACTAGAACCCCGGTAATTAAAACATATAAATTTAGGAATACCCTAGCCTTAGAGCATTGGGGGTTGGGTTTGGAGGTTTTGGGTAGTGAACCCTTATACTTATTGTCATGCCTTGATATCTTCCTTTTACTTTTTTCATGTTTTGAGGTGTGTGCATGGAATTTTTACATATATTCTTCAAAAAAGTCCTTGGGTCAAGGACTAGGATTGTGGAAACAACCATGCTCATGAGTTGGTGGGACCTAACCCACCCATAGTTCCATTTGATGCACTTCCAGTTCTACCTCCAGTTCTTCTTGGACTGGACATTAGTGTTTATTTTTTTAAATTGGTTATACAATTAGTTTGGTCAATGGATGTAGATTCTTGACTGGCATAGACTATTTCATAGTTCATGAGGTAATTCCATAAGCAACACCCACATACTCTCTATATATAGTGTGTCCCTTAGACAAATAAATCATGGATATATGCCATATTATCTATACATTATAATCTATAGATTCCTTTGGAAATGAGGGTCATGATTTTCGATTATATTCTATATGTCTCCACCAAGAATTGTTGGTACATGCTAAACCACGATGAATAACATCAGGGTATGGTCTGTGGAGATTTCTAATATTGCTTCACTGATTACTTTTTCCTATAATGTTGAAAAATTCTCTAACAATATAGTTCATTCACCTAGAGTAGGTTACTTTGTCTATTGGGCCTATTATTCTCATTTAATAGATCTTCATTACATTTCTCTAACATTTTCATTGATGAGGTATTTAATGTGATATGTTTTGAGGATAATATCAACTATATCTTATGTTCTCTAGTAAAAATATTCCAACTGAATACTATATTAGAAATAGTGACCCAAGGACTATTTAGAAAGATCAAGATGAGGGAAGTTAAGGGTACATGGAAGGGTAGTTGTGTACTATGGAATGGTAGTTCACCCATCAGAAGGAATCATAATCTGTATGGATCTTGGTAGAGATATTTAATATAGAGTTTTCACACTGGTAGTCCTTTTATATGCCATAAGTTTTGTAAAAAGAGTCATGTGAAGCTTTAGTGTGACCGAGAAATAGTGGATTGTCGAACCTATACTAAAATGGGTTATCTTAAGAGATTATGTAGATCATTATCATCTATTCCCATTGGGAGTGAATCTATAATATCACTACCTTCTAGAACGTGATCAATTGCACTGAGTCAGGTGGAGAGTTGGAGTACCATCTTTCGTAGAGGCCTTGGAGGTGGATGTAGTCGAGGAGGCCAAACCAATGATCTGTACCACTAGCAATGTGGGCCTTATCATAGTGGATAGTTTTTGATTAAAAGATAATGATCAGAGTAGATATATTTAGTATAGACTATACCTGAGGATAATGGTTTCAAACCATAAATAGTAAGATGTATGATCTTAGTGGCCTCCACTTTGGAATCTTTTTTATTTGACAGAGGTACTTCATACCCTTTTATCTCTATGCGTGTTGTGTAAATCCTTGGTTTTTATTTTTTTAGTCATGATGAAACATGATAAAACATAGGGAATGAGATCAACAAGTTTATTCCACTACAAGCAATTCCCAAATGAGGTTCATAGCTATCATTTCTAATGGGACTTATTTATCCTCCAGAAGATAGGATTTGATTTCATTCTATAAATGGATTTGTTAGTTTCCAAGAATGATTACATAGACTTCTATCAACGCATGGTATTTTTCACATCACTGTAGGGAGATAGTTATATACACAAGGGTAATTAGGATGTTTGGGAAAATAGAGCTAGACAAGAGCATCAGGGGATGGAAAGTGCAATATCCCATATCATTATACTATACATTAATGATTAGGGGACACAAGAGGTTGCTTTATCTCCAATAGAATATTTTTTCAATGATTTAATCACATATTATTCTTCTACAGTACCACCTATGAGAGAGGTATATTTTACTATTGAGAATATTCAAGGAGTACCATCGATATTCATTCCTCCTTACAGGATGTCTATTATTGAGTTATATGATCTCAAGAGGGAGGTAGAGGGCATGTAGGCTATGGGTTTTATATGTCTTGGTACTTTACCTTGACATTTTACTATAATACTATCAATAAAAGAAAATAAAACCATCATACCTTTGGTATATTACCATCAATTGAACTAACTTAACCTAAATAACTTATATCCACTAACATTCATATAGGTATTCTATGACCTATTATGATGGGTCATGGTTTTCTCTAAATTTGATTTGATTTCAAGAGAACTTTAGGTGCATGTGATATTATCATACCTACTGCATATGGAATTACATTATTGATATGGAATATAAATGTATTTTCTCAGGACATTCAGGCTCACGAACTTTCCAATGTCTTCATTGCTCTAATGAATCTATTTTTCCACTCATGTAACGATTCATTTGTAATTGCCTTCATGGATGAAAATTTTTGTATTATCATACAAAACATGGCCATGTAAACTATCATTATATCATTCTAAATACACAAAGATACCACCATCTTTTTACTATTTTTAATAAATGCCTCTTTTGTATCAACATGGTTCACTTCATAGGTGATATAATCTTAAGTGTTTGATTATCTATTGACCCTATGAATGTGATAATAGTAATTAAATGATAATATCCAACAAAAGTATTTACAAAAATAGATTCCTAAGGGTTTTTGGGGTATTATAGGGGATTTATTCTATACATTTCCCACCTAACATCACTTATAATGGGTTTAAAAAAAGGTGTTATGTTTTTTTGGTCAGATGTGTGTGAGAAAGTATTTCAAGAGATAAAAGGGAGTATTACGCCATCCCAAATGTAAATTATTTTAGATCTAGGAAATATATATACAATTTGTTATGATTCATTTGTAATCAAGATAAGAAATATTTTGATATATGTCGATGAATTTGTAGCATAATGTCCCCACCAGTTGAGACCTCACAAGTCCAATTACCCTATACATGATATCGAGATAGTAGTTGTAGTTCACACCATGTGTTGATGTAAGAATTTTTTTCATCGAGAGAGGTTTTTGTTATTCTTTATCCACATGAATCTCATGTACATATTTTTGTATTTTGAAAAAAATAATAGATAGATTGTGTGGTTATAATATCAAGAGTCTGTTGATTTTGAGCTTGTATACACACCTGGTAAGGGTAATGATTTTCATTTATTCTCTAATCCAGATGACTCAAACACCTGAAGATTTGGAGGCTTGTAGAGAGTGGTATTTTATAGCCATTTTTTTGAGATTCACTTATATAACCATGAGAATCAATTCCATCATATCCTTAAATATTTATAACTGACCTCTTCACTTCTTTAGAGAGTGAATATGAGTTTAGTTTTAGACATCAAGGGATTAATCTTAATAGATATTGCTTCAGGTGTAGATATGATGCCATTATGGATCATTAATGAGGATTAAATACTATGAAATTATGGATGCATCTTGGTTCCGGGAGACATATCAGAGGAGTTGATACATGAGTCCCATGTCTCTATTTGGGAAGTACAACCCAATGTTACTGAGATGTACTATGAATTACACGGCCAATATTTTTTATCAGTGATGAAAAGGTAGATAATTGGTAATATTGCTTTTTGTTCCACTTGTATATAGGTGAAGGTGGAACATCAAAAACCATTGGGGATTTTATAGTCATTTATCATTCCATACTAGAAAAGGAATGACATCACCATGGAATTTTTTGATAGGTAAACTGAGATACCCTTGAGGTAGTGATGTTTTATGGGTGATCATCGACATGGTCATAAAGGTCACTCACATTTTAAATATCAAGGTGTTCATTTTAATGGATTATCATGGAAGGATCTATTCTTAGGATATAACATACCACTGTGGTGTTTCTTGTTATATTGTATCGAATAGAGACCCATAGTATACATCATGATTTTGTCAAGGGTTGCAAAAGGATCTCAGTACATAGGAGCTTCCGAGTATATCCTTTCACCCATAGGTCAATGAGATATCAGAACATATTATACAAATATTAGAGGACATTCATACAACATGATTAATTTATTTTATTTGTTCATAGGTAAAGCACATACCTATAGTTGGGGTCTTGTATGGTGGGTCACATGGTTCAACCCAATCTTAGCTAGAGGCAGGTGTGACAACGCTACTAGAACCTTGTCACGTTAAGGGTACATCAGAGCAGGTACATCTTATTCAAAAGAATATTGTTGTAGCTTAGTCTAGGAATAAGTCTTACATCGATCCTCATTTATATCCTCTAGAGTTTGAGGTCAAGTACATCGTCTCCTTATGGGTTTTTCTTTGATTGGGGAATAGACAGATTCAAATGATGGGTGAGCTATCAACTCATTATGTCATAAGATTTGAGATATTAGATAGATTCATGTCAGTACCTATTAGATATCCCTTCCTCAGATGTACCAATATTTTCATTATTTCTTCCATGTATCATCATCAATATTAATATTAATACATGTATCACAATGTAGACCATGAGGATGTTGAATTAGAAGTCAGTGCTTCCTTTGGGGGATTTCATATACAGATCATTGACCATAGCATATAGTCTCTGTGGGGAAGTTCAGTTCCTTTATTCTATGTGATATGATAGCACAACTGCATATGGGATATGACATGGGATAAATATGAAGACGTACATTCCCAATGGAAATAAATTTTCTCATGTGACATTTTACCACCCCAATGATTGGCATCTCAGAGATAGGTTCCTTTACGAAGGGATATTATATGTTCCCGATTTATCTATTGAGGTAAAAACCTTTTAATTTTCATTTTGAGTTTTTAATTTGTCCTTAAATTTTTTTCTTAAATGATAAAGTAAGGGTTAAAGAGATATTGTGGCTTGTGCAGTGCCCCATGATCTATATATAAAAAATGTCTATGATGTGTAGGGTTGGCACATAGTTTTTAATTTTGGTGTGACTTTACCATGCAACCTATATAAATAAAAAAACTGTTTGAAAATCTATGTGATGGAGGACACATACCCATGTGAATAATTGAATACTTTTAGGATATATGAGAATAATGATTACTTCATAGTTTGTCTAACAATGTACATACCCCTACGAAACGGGTATCTTGTTTGGATAGTTTTGGTTCATGGTTGGCACATGGTTTGGCCAAAAATACTGAAAAAATATATTCCCCATTAATTTTGTGTGAAAAGTCACTTTCCCCCTCCTTTAATAAAAATTTATTAACCCCAACCCTTTCATTTATCATGCATAACACCTCCTACTATTGGGACTTATCCATGTATTCAAGCTATGAATTGGGATTTCTCCTCCATTTGTACTCTAATATCATCTAACTTTGTCTATTTGTATTCCACTTGGTAAGGTATTCAATCCATTAACTTTTTTATATCTCCATCCATTGGGTGATCTAAAAGCATGCTATTTTTCCCAATTTTCATGTATTTTGTTTATTTCTCTATTTCCACTCCTTCAACTTTATATATTAGGCCAATACTAGATGATTTTTATTCTACCGCCAAAAGGTAGGTGGTATATATCCTTTCCCTCATTAATTTAAATTATTGAAAATTTTTTCATTGTTCTTTTAATCCGTATTACCCTTTATTTACCTCAGAAATTAATCATCCTTAAACTAGATTCTTTATTTGACACCCAAATTCCCTAATTGAACCCTAGTTATCATTAGTGGTAAATGACCTCAACATTATCCACCCTTGGATGTTCCCAATATATTCATACATTCCCTATTCGAAATATTTTAACCAAAACAACATTTAGTTTTTTTGTTTGACATACATCATGGAATTTAATTAATTAAAATGGAAAAAACTATTGCATTGTGATATAGAAAGCAAGTTCACCTAGCCTATTTATTATGAATAAACTATTAAATGGTATGAAACAACATTTGCACCATTTTCATTATAAATTAAAAGTTAATGTTTGAACTAAATTTGAAGGTAATGATTCATGAATTAATACATGGCATATTATTATTTATAAATGGTGTCAACTGATTATGGGATTTTTCTTACTAATGGAGTGGTAAAACTTGATACTTCCATGGATTCCTAAGGGAATTCCTTGAGCACACAGAGGACACTACCCAGATTCATTGAGATGGATACATGGGAGATACCCACCATAGATTTTTTTACACTATATTAATACATTAATTCATTGGAATTGAATTAATAATTCATTCCATTTATAGCTATAAAGTAGAATTACTATTATTGTCTTCTTTGAATCAACTTGGTGTATATGGACACCTAACAATGTGGATATTTTCTCTAACATCCCAGAAAAATAAAGAATATGACACATTTATTATTTATTAATATTTTTGAATTAAATATTAATTTTACGTAAAAGTTTATTCTATGTTCAATGGAATTTCTAATATGAAACAATGGGTTTCTTTGAAAACTTATGTTGCACACAATGTTGAGTTATACCGAAAAATTAAATAAAATAATTATTAATTTAGATGGTATTTAATGCCAAGATATTTTATTGGCTAAAATAAATATAACTAACTAAAATATTAATATATATGTTTTTTAAATGTTTTTAAATTTATCTAATAAAATTTAATGTTTTAAAATGCGAATGAGTCCAATTTTAATCCTAAATACTCTAATATTATTTAAAAGGTAGATTTTCCTCTATTTAATGGTGAACCATTTTTAAAAATATTTGTTTTTCACATTAATATGTTATATTTGAAAAAATAAAATACTTTTTAAGAATAGGGACATAAAAATCTACTTTGGGTAAATTTTTGGTATTTTTTTGATAATGTTAATTTTATAATGAATAGTTAAAAATACTACATTTTAATTCAAAACTACCTTTTAATATAATATATTTATATGATAAGATTATCTATTTAATTTAATGTGTAATTAGATTATATTTTTACCATTTAATCCTATGCTGTTCATTGGATGTAATTTCACTTTGAAATAGGAAATAAACAAGGGTTACTCTTTTGATTGTTATAATTTCTTAAAAACGCTTTTTGTTTAGACAATGAGAATTAATATTAAATAAATCTTTTCAACTCTTTGTTTTGAATTTGAAAAAATTCATTCCATATTTAGAATCTTGAGGTCAAAATTGAGTAAATAGGTAACATTTATTATTAGACATTATAAATATTTACTTTAGAAAATTTTTTATTTACCATTGTTGAAGGGTAAATCTGTTAAATAAGGATAAAAAAATAATATCATATTAATATTAATTTACTAAAAAATGTACCCAAATCCTCTTGGTTGATAAATTTCTGACCATTGGCTCCCTTGGGAATATTTTGGGACCCTAGGGAGCCACTTGGCAGTTAAAATGACAATTTATATTAATTGATTTAATGTTAAGACAAAAACTACTAAAACATATATCTTTCAGTAAATCAAGTTTTACGTGGGGTTATATAAATTATGACTTAGAATATAAATATTAATTTGAAATCTAAAACTATTTTATACATCATGGTATTTTATTAATAATTTTTATTCATCAAATAAATAAAATTATTTATGCCACAATAATGATCCACTGTTTACCTCATTAATGAATGATTTAAATAAATTAGATTATAAAAATTAAAAAATATCCAAAACCTATCTAATTTTTATTAGATTATTTTATTTAGAAAATTAGTCATTTTATCTTCTACGTTAATTTGTTTTGGACCTTTTTAAATCAAATATATGGTTATAATAAAATAATACTTTCAAACATTCCTAAAGAGCCCCTCCTCCCTAAAAAAGCCCTCACCACAAACCCATTACTCACATATATCAAGCCACTTGGATCATCCAACCTCTACCCAATTAATATCCCTAAATCCCTATATTCCTCTTAGAAAATTTACCTTAGGTATAATGAAATTCAAGTAAACCTTTTGGTTCAAACCAAAGGGAGATACCCAATTTAATGGTAACATCTTCTCTTATGTTCTTTTCATTTATTTTACTTCTCCAAACCCCTAAAATATCTTTATTCATTTAATTTATAGAAACACAATAATCCTAAATATTCTAGGTTATTTTTATGATAAATACTCTAACTACACTTCTACACACCTCCATCTAATGGATACAGACATATTGTTTGTGTGGATGGCGAACTACTGCCCCACGAAATGATGATTGTTCAAATATCTCTAACCGCCACTCATGGTGGACATTATAATTGAACTGTATGTATGTTTTATATATATAATTTTATTTTTTTCTATTTTATTCTGTAATTTTTTGACAAACATAACATTATGTTTTCCAATATGTGTAAACATGAAAATTTTATTTGAGGAAGTGTGGACTACCGCCTCTTCAAGGTGATATAATTCATTTAGGACATACATGGAATGTATAAAAGATGGAGTTAATGAAATTATATGTCATATAAAATTATATAGGAATTTAAATATTCATATTTATCATTTATTTTCCATTCCTTATGAAAAAGGAAAAAATGAAAGTAGCATTCATGTGTACATACGACTTACCGTCTCCATGAATGGTGAATTTCATTCCTTATCTCCAAATGTTATATAATATAATGAATACATATATATACTGGATATATATTATATATATGATATTTAAATCAGGAATATGATTCTACATATAATATATTTTTGACCACATGGACAATTTTTAATTATAACTAGATAATTTTTTACTCTAGTTCCAAACATCGATAAAATGTCTGACATGAAATCAAATAATTAACTTATTGTTATAGAAAGATATTAACTCATACAAAAGGAATAATAATCTTGATAAAGGTTATCAATCAAGTATAAATTAACTGTATTGTTTATTACTCTGGAATAACATGGAACAAATGAGTCAAGTGAGACATGATATTAGGGGTTTCTTATCTCACTTTTAATTCCATGATATTTACAATGTTCGTCATTTATTTATTAATTGTGGTGTATTTTTTACTACTGCTTGATATATATTATCTTGAATCTCTTTATATTCATGGTATTATGTAATTCATTTGGTGTTTATTATCTTATGCTCATATGAATCGATCGATTATAACGTGGTAAGGGGGTTTTAACTCACTTTTTATTCCGGTGAGATTCATGTTATATTTGACACTATTTCTTTTTTTTTTGGTGTGTTTACTACCCATGATTGTATTATTTATATAATTTAATTTAATTTATGGGTATTTAAATCTTCTTTTTTTATCCTTTTTTCATGTGGTGTATGTTTCAAAAGTTACCAAATCTATATGGGAACCTTGCACCCTACTCTTTTTAAAAGACTTTTTTTGTTATGTCTTTTAATTTAAATATTCTTATGTTGGGATATGTTCTTCTATATAATTATTTACGTAAATTTTATTTCTATGTGATTAGAGACCTTTTTTCCCTCATCAACTTGTTTTATAAATTTTTTAGTTACTTTGTTAGGCTGTCAAATTTCAGAAAGATAAATTCTTAACCCGATTTCAATTCTCTGGGTTAAACTTATACATGTTAATTATGTAGTTCTATGAATATGCGTGAATGACCTATGATTTTTTTACACTGAATATCTAATCATATTGAGTGTATTTAATTTTTTCCCACATATTAATGTAATTTATTTATCCATAATCTAAGGATACTATCTTTATATGGGGTTTCATCTCAATTTACATTCCATTGAGATTTCATTGTTGTTATGAGACAATTCACATATATATGGTGTATATACTATCCCTTGACATATTATATAATGAATCGCCTTATTACAATTTTATTGTATGTTTTTATTATTATTATCCCACAATTATTTATATTCAAGCGTCTCTCATTTTAAAAAAACACATTAACTAAAATATAGTTTTAAATGTTTTAATGATTTATTCTTCTAAATCATTCTCATTAATGTACATGTTTTATAAAGTTTTCTAAGGATTTATTCATATGGACATAAATGTTAATAAATTAAAATTTAATTCAAAAGCTTCGATGTGGTATGGGACACTTTGATTCAAAAATATATTTATTAATTTTTTTAATGGTTTTGAAAATGTTTTGATAAATCAAGGATTATTTCAATATCTTGAAATGATATATTGTGATTACAATGTAGAATTGTTTTTTTCCATAATTCTTGTGTGATGTGTTATGATTATGTTATGGTTCATTGAAGTTTTTGACATATATGGGTGGTTCCATGATAAACCTAGGCCAAGTGAGCCCAAGATAGCTCTCCAATGCATTGGGTAACGTGAAGGAGGTAAACTTTAATGTTTCTCATAAGGGATTGAGGGAATATACTGTGATGGGTATTCCAAACCTAACACCCTACATAGCTGTGAATGTTACAATGTATGTAGGTTATGAATGCCATAAGTTACCTTTATGATTTATGATTTTTGTGTGTTATTCATAAATCTTGTGATTTTATAGGGTATGTTATGATAGAAAAGTATGGTTTCATTGATTTGAATTTATTGAAGACATTATGATTCTTTTCGTTATTTTATAACCCTTACTGAGATTTTTAATATCATCCCATGTTTTGAAATGTTTTTCACTGGACTTAAAGATGAATAGGGTTAAGTATGGGATCAAGGAAAAGTCATACTTTCAAAAACATAGATCTTAACATGTTACTATTTTTAAGAGTTTTTATATTATGAAAAAAATGGATACTGAGTATAAGTGTATACATTGTAAATCATGAAATGTAATGTAATAGTTATGTCCTAATTCTCTAAAACTCTAATCATGAAAAGATCTCCAATGTGAATTCTTTACTTAACTTTAGATTATGTAAAGTTAAAGGCCATGTCCTTATAGTTGGTATCAGATGTCGGTTTAGAAAACTTTAGGGATTAAAAGTTTTTGTTATATACATGGCTAGTTATTTCAGTTAAATCCTTGTTTTATAACATTTTAGGATCGAAAATAGTCGGTTACAAATGGAAGGAGGAGTATATCAAAAGAAATTCCTATCTCTTCCTGGTGACATGCTTGCTATAATTATTGTAAAGTCTTGTTCAGAATATTGTGAAAATTTTTCTATCATACAACTCACTTGCAAGAAGTTGTTTGAGATATAAAAAACCTCTAGTATACCTCAATATCATCGTGGATCATGGGTTTAACTTAATCAAATCCTATTTTCTCAATATTCACATCTTTTCATGAAAGGAAAATATTATCATGTCATTTTCAAATTATTTTCTTATCACAAGATTTTGAAACATATTATGATTTTGAAAAAGGTGCTGATTGAGGAGACCCTTGGGAAACCTATTTATATTTTCTTTTAATTTATATTATTTTAACATGGACTTATGTTATTATAAAAGGACTATTGGTTGAATGTATCAACTCAAACTCAATTTTCCTATATTATAAAAATAATGTCTAATCACATGTTTTGAAATTATATGTATTTCATGATTATATTCCAAAAATATTTTTTTGAACACCTATATGACCCAAGTTGTATGAGGTGTATTTGGATAAAGGAAGCAGATTATTTTAAAGGCTCTCGAAATCATTGTTGTAATGCATGGACCATATATCTACGTGAACAAGATGACGATGAAACCTGGTAAAACCCATGACCTAGGTATGATGTTATTTGTAGTGTAAATAGTTTTATTTATTTATATGGATGTAAAAAATGACAATATATAAGATATTGAGGTTTTAATGTGTTCGGATGAAAATTAACGGTACAAACCCACTAAGGTTAAAACATGTCAGGGTTATTTTGATTTTTTAAAAAAGGACAACCCGTAAGGTGGGTGAAAACCTATCGTGTCGGGCAAGGATGCAGTAATTGAACTCACAACTAAAGGGAGACAAGGGTGCATCACCTACCACTAGCCTACGTGACATCCCTGGTTAGTATGACTTATTATTTTTAGATAAATGATTTTATGAATCAAGAATAAGTTGATTTTTGGAACTTATGTTTCATCAAATGGATATCATTAATATAGGAAAAATATTTGGTGAATAAATGATAATGTTTATTTGGGAAGATGTTCTCTATTTTGGGGAAACACAATATGCCTACGAAAAATATAATTCTTTGGGATTTCAATCGTGGAGTAATGGTGAAATTTATTTTTGAAGAATCTATGTTTTTATTATAGACTTATAAGTGTTTAGGGTTCTTTATGGAAATGATTTACCAATCATAGAGAATATGGGATTAGGTTAATTACATTTCAGTATGAGACTTTAAGAGTAGTTGATGTTATTTGGGGATAAATTTGAAGATTTACTATAGAAGACTATGTGATTAAACCATTTTGAGTTTTGTGTTTCAATCATAGTTTGGAATACTTTGATGAATTTTAAAGACATGTTTTATTGAATTATCTTTGTTAAACATTGGGGATTGTTTGTTAATTTTTGGAGATTAAGAGTAGTATTTATTTTTATAAATGATTATCCTTTTATGCATTATCTGATCTTGTGATAACATTTTTGGTTTAGTTGATGTCTAAAGATAGGGGAAATATATAGTTCATATTTTTTAGATCACGTGATACTCTAGAAGTTGATTCTAGTGATTTTCATGTTACCATGTCAGTTTAAATACTCTTCATTTAGAGAAAAGATGAGTTTGTTGTAGGAATTTAGTAAAGGATGAAAGTCTACATGACAAGTATGTATGTTTCTTTATGTTTTTAGTTAAGCTCATAAATAAATTACTCAACATTACGAAAAGTAACTTAAAATTAAAATTTTATCTATTAACTTTTCTTACTAGGATATCCAAGACCAGTTAACCCATCACATGTTTGTGATTTTCAAGTGGTTAACTTTCAATTAATCATGTTTTATATCACTCTCCATATGAACTTGTCACTTTGTTTCTCCTCCATATCCATATTTTTATGGAATATTAGTATGTGTTATCTCAGGTAACCTTTTTAATTCTCTTTTTTTCTTTTAAAGTGATAGTTTTATTGACACTTTTTCTAATGTGGGACTTTCAATGAAGTTTCTGAAACCAATTTTAAAATTGCGAGGATGCAATTTCCAAAAGGGTGAAAGGATGTAACATCCCAGGAAAATAAATAATATGAAATTTTTCATATTAATTAATATTAGTGAATTAAATATTAATTTTACATAAAAGGGGATGCTATGTTTAATGGAAAACCTGATACGAAACAGCGAGTTTATTTGAAAACTTACGTTTCACACAACGTTGAGTAAAACCAAAATATAATATAATAATATTATTAATTTTAATGGTAGTTAACACCTAGCCCTTGTATTGGTAGGAATTAATAGATCTAACAACATTATGATTATATATATTTTTTAAATGTTTTTACATTTGTCCAATATATTTTTTAGTCTTAAAATGTGAGTGAATCCAATTTTAAGCATAAGTACTCTAATATTATTTAAAAGGTCAAATTACCGCCTTTAAATAGAAAACTATTTTTAAATATAGATTTTTTCACTTTTATTTGTCCTATTTGACAAAATAAAATTCGTATTTAGATTCAGGACATCAAAATTTACTTTGGGAAATTTTTTGGTATTTTTTAGATAAGGTTAAATTTTTAATTGATTGGGAAAAATACCTCATTTTAACTCAAAACTACATTTTTATATAATTTATTTTTATGGTTAGATTATTTTTTTTAATTAATATTAAAGTGTAATTATATTATATTTTTACCAGTTATGTAAAGACCAGTACATTTCAAAGAATTTTTTTTCTTAAATTCATTCGAATTTTATGTGATTGTGGCTTCTGACGGGACTTGATTCCGGGGCCCGTTGTGCCCGGAATCAATTTTCGAATTTTATCTTGGGTACGTTCAATAAACGAATGAGCGGGTTTTTCTATCTTTTGAACTGGTGCCCGGAATTGAAATCTGAGGGCACCGATTAATTCGGAATGCCGGTAATTGCTTAAAGGGACCTTTACCGTAGTTGCGTTTGTGCGGGTGGAGAAGTTAAAAATTGTGGATTAAATAAGAAGTGAATAAAAATGTGGAACAATTTTTATTCTATATCTAAGTGGTTATATCCTACATGAGGGAGTTGGGGTGGACCCCTAACTACCCATGTGAGGATATTTGTGATATGGGCCCACACAAGCCCTAACCCTTCATATTCTTAAAAATTCTTTAAAACTTCCCCTTTAAACTTGCTAACTCCTCTTTAATGAGGACTCTTCCTCTAACTCTCTCACCCCATTAAAACATTCCAACATATCACTTAATTAATTAGATAACTCATGGTTTAATTAATTAAGTGAATTGGAATTGAATTTTGTATTTTGAATGCATGGCATGATTTAATAAAATAAGGAGAAGCATTATTTTATTTTTGGTTGGCTTGTTGTGTAGAGATTTTGGGGAGAGAGATCTTGAGTTTTGAAAAATTCTTCATCTCCTTTGTTGAAGAACGCCAACTCTTCGATGAAGAACTTCGACTCGGCGAACCCGAATTCTCCATCCTCTTCTTCCTCTGCGACAAGGGAGGAGACACCGACGCAGGAACTCGCCAACGACGTCACACCTTGTTTTCTTCTCTCCGTGATAAAAAGGGGAGACACCGCTTCCTCCTCGGATGCTCTTCGTCGACATCGATGAATCTTCACCTCGCGACGCCATCAACCGCGATGCCGACGATCGTCATCTTTTGTTGAGGTAGGGGTTTATTCTTGAAAGTGGATGTTTGTGTACCCCGTACTCATTGGAAATCATGGTTTAAATACATCTGATAGTTATCATTTTACGTGGAGGGTGAGGGCCGAGCGAACACGGCCCAAAAACCCTCCGTTGTTCTCGTTTATTTATATTAGAATTGGTAATCGAAGGAAAAGGAGGCACGACGCCATCGCGCTGTGCCGGGAACGTGACAAAGGTGGCTGACGTCATCGCACCGGTAGTGTAGGAAGAAACATGGCCCACTATACAGGCTGCTTTAGCGGAAGAACCGGCCGGCCCGTCAGCCGTCCACGCGAAGAGGAGTCGCGACGCCAGGAGGGCGCCGTGCTAGAGGAGCAGCTGGCCCGTTGGCCGGGCGGGCGAAGCTGGAACACAGCACGAGGGGGGTGCCACACTGGAAGACCGACAACCCGCCCATGTGGGCCGCGTGCGCGGAAGGCCGGCCGGTCTAACCGGATATTTTGGGGAAGGGTGGCGCTATTGGTGCGGAAAACTGAGGGGGCCCTTGGAACCCCCTCGGCTTCCGCCAAGCCCGCCGGGCCGAGCGGGGCCTAGCCGGGCCAGGCCAGGCCGCGCCCCGCCAAGCCGTGCCACTTCAGGCCTGGCCGCGCCACTTCGGTCTGGGCCGCGTCCCTTCGGGCCGAGTTGTGTAATTCTTTGGACCGGTCCGACAACTCTGCTGGGTCGGAACGGTCAAACTAGGTTAACCCGACCCGTCGGCCCACTGGGCTAAATGGGACGGAGCGTTTTCCATTTAAACGAGAATAACTGAAAGTCCGTGTGTCCGATCAATACGCAGTCTATGGAACTAGGACCCTTTTGATGAGACGGTTATTTTTCGATACTCTAAGTGAGTTTTGAATAGCTTTGGGTATCGGCCGGGTTAGAAATGAGCGTAATTCTAACCGGGCCCCTGGAAGGGAAAGGCCCTTATCTCTCAGACCGGACGTCTGTTTGATGCACCGTCAGTCGCGTTGAGTTCCTATTGATGAGACAGAACTTTGGGATACATCAAATATGGACTTTTTGATAGTTGATGTATCGAACCCCTTGACTCGAGGAGCGGACCCTCCTGGAATCGAGCGTGCTGTGTGCAGGAACCCTAGAGCTGGCTGCGACTGTGATGATGATGACGACTGTACTTGGATCCTACGTGGGTTCGGCAGCGAGGACGACTGTACATGGATCCTCCGTGGGTTCGGCAATGATGACAATTGTACTTGGATCCTACGTGGGTTCGGCACAAAGGTTACTGTACTTGGATCCTATGTGGGTTTGGCAGCGAGGACGTTTCTACACGGATCCTACATGGGTTCGGTAGAGGAGATGATTCAGAGGCTACATCCAATCATCTACACCCTTATTTGTGTGTATTATACCTGTGTGAGATGAGTCTTGATTATCAGTCATTATCATCGATATGATTGACTTGCTTTCCTGTGTGGACAGGGATGTGCTTTCCTGTTTGGACTGGGTTGTTCTTGGGCTCATGAGTTGGATCTGAATTAGAAATGATGACTTAGGTATATTTATGGGAATATACCTAAGTAGAGTTGGTTGATACATTGTTTTTGTATCTTTCATTGTGATTTATCCTTTATGGATTCTAGGAGACCTCCGGGGGTCCCGGGTTCCCTTCTGAGTATCGTATACTCACCCCTGAACGGGCTATGCCCGCTCTACGTTGAGTTGGATGTAGATGACAGACAACACTGATCAAGGTGGAGCCTTGTGGAGAGGGATGGTATCCGGAGGTGGACTATCAGGCAGGACGTACACGGAGCGGATGTACGGACTCGAGGAGCTAAGGAGACCATATGTACCCACCCTTCAGATTGGGTTTCCGGGGGACGAATCGGCGGCTATTGCTTTAGTTTTCAGCTATTGTACCTTACTTTTCACAGTTGTTCTGTACTTTCAGTTGGGTTTGTATACTGGCCCGTTTACATTCCCATACTTTCTTTTGTACTCAGTTTACTTAGTGTTTACTTCTGTTTGTGTACTCTGTTGTGTTTGTTTACTTATATAAAGTCAATGCCTTCCCTATTATTGGGATTTACGCCTTTGATGCTTGTCGCCAACCCCTGTCCTATGGAAGGCGGACTTGGGGTAGTCACGATATGGGCCCTAAGGATGGGTCGTGACAAATTGGTATCAGAGGAGTCGGTTCTACCATAGAACTCAGGACTCTGATAATTTCTTCTCTATAAAGAAATACTGTTTAGAGTATTGAGTGTGGTTATCGGTCGAGGGAGTCTAGTGTTGGTGTGGTGGCCGACATATCCATACACGAGGACCCTGACTTCTGATTTCCGACTAAGTGCACGAAATCATTGATTGCGTGTGTGTTTCAAAAGTTTTCTTAGTGATTAATTTTTATCATCTCACCAGGTATACTGTATTAACCGTGGCACACCTGTTTCTTTTCAGGATGGCCCCACGACGGTAGCCAGCTAGGGTTCCCAGTTATGTGCGAGATGGTAGCCCACCGAGCGATGAGGCCTCGGTGCAGGGGCCCATTACAGTAGAGGCACCAACAATTCCTCTACCCGCTGGGACACCGATACCACTAGCCCCAGCAGCAGAGAGTGTACGCCGCCTGAGTGCGCTGCACGATTTTCAACAATAGAGGCCGCCCAGGTTCTGCAGAGAGATGGACCCTTAGGCAGTCGAGGATTGGATAGAGGCTATTGTCTGAGTCCTCAGATTGGTAGGGACACCAGCAGATCTTAGGGTGACCCTAGTCGCGATTATCCTTCACGCAGTAGTAGGTAGATGGTGGAGCCTGATGCTCTAGGTGCATGATGAGGAATCTCTACTATGGACGGACTTCGAGAGCCTCTTTCACTCGGAGTTTGTTCCTACCACCCTCTATGCGGTGCACATCTAGGAGTTACTACCACTGCGGTCGGGCAGCATGGCAGTAGCCCAGTACTCGGCGAGGTTTTCCAACCTCTCTCGGTACACCACGAACATGGTATGGGACCCATTCTTCTGGGCCCAGACCTTCGAGTAGGGACTGTGGCATGAGATCAGGGCTTTGATTATCTCCCTCAGCATTCCGAAACAGGAAGGTGTACTGGAGCGAGCCATTCTTATGGAGAGCTTCCTTGGTGAGCCTACACTAGCAGCGAGGCCTACCGCAGGGCGACACGTAGCGGAGTCCTCTGCAGCCGGCAGTAGACAGATGTCACAGAGGTCCAAGTAGACCAGGCCATCAGGTGGGCGACCTCAGAATAATGGTTCGGAGGAGCGGGGCACACGTAGTAGAGCCAGTCATATGAGAGGCAGGCAGAGCTATGCATGCAGCGGGCAGGGCCACATGGATCGTGATTGCCTGACCCACCATGCAGAGGAGCAGCAGACAGTTTAGGGACCACCCAGGCAGAGGCAGAGGTTCGACTGTGGTGGTCCACATGGAGGTGGCGGACTAGTCAGAAGAGCTGGTCGAATAGCATGTGGTGGATGACGCTTCGAGGCACTACCACCACCACCACCGGGAGGACCACCCCGGCCATAAAGAGCTGGAAGACAGGGAAAGCCTCAGCTCCGGGTAGTGGAGGCCTACGACCACGGAGCACCTGAGATTATTCGAGGTACTATCTATGTCTACTCGACCTTTGATGCAGTTCTTATAGGCACCGGAGCGAGTCATTTTTTTATTGCCACTGCCCTTGTTCGGAGCTCAGAGATTCCGACGGAGCCTTTGGCTCAATGTTTATGGCTAGAGACTCCTACGGGAGAAGATTCTACAATTACACACTGGTGACGGTAGTGTGAGATTACTCTAGGAGGTGAGAGATTCGGCAGGGATCATCTTGTAGCAGTGTCGAGGCCTTACGAAGTCATCTTGGCTATGGACTGGTTATCTATAGTCCATGCCCAGATTGACTGTATTAGGCGTAAAGTGCAGTGTGTCCATACAGATGGTAGCATGTTCACCATCACCGGCGAGAAGGGAGCCTTTGCAGCACCAGATGGACTTATGCCGAGGAGAGGGCAGCCAATCACACATCAGTTGGCCAGTCTTATCCTCAGAGCGGTTGATGTGCGGAGTCCGAGTTTTCCTGTTGTGGTGGATCATAATTCGGACGTTTTCTCTAACGACATTCCGGGACAACCTCCTCGCAGAGGGGTAGATTTCTACATTGACATATACCCCGGGACAACCCCGATATCAACTCCAGCATATCGGATGGCTCCCGCCAATCTACATGAGTTGCGGGTACAGTTGGAGGACTTGTAGGGCGTGGGATTCATCTGACCCAGTGTTTCACCCCAGGCATCTCCGATTTTATTCTCCAAGAAGGCGGATGGGAGCTTACAACTATGTGTCGACTACCGTCTCCTGAATCAGGTGACCGTAAAGAACAAGTAGCCACTATCGAGGATTGAAAACCACTTTCATAAAATCAAGGGAGCACGATGGTTCGTGAAGATAGTCCTCAGGTCAGGCTATCATCATCTCAGAGTTCGAGATGAGGATGTGCATAAGACGAACTTTAGGTATCGATATGGCCACTATGAGTTCTTTCTTATCCCTTTCGGTGTAACCAAAACTCTAGTAGTGTTCATGAGTCTCATGAACAGGATCTTCCATCCTTAACTCAATCGATTTGTCATAGTATTCATCGACGACATACTGATTTACTCGACTACTGAGGAGGAGCAGGCCTACCACTTACGAGTTGTACTGGACACACTCTGAGAGCACCAGCTTTATGGTAAGCTCTCGAAGTGTCAGTTATAGATTCAAGAGTTCCACTTATTGGGGCACATAATCTCTTAGGTGGGTGTTGCAGTGTATCTAACGAAGATTGAGGCAGTACTGGATTGGGAGCCACACAGAAGTGTGACAGAATAGCGGAATTTCCTAGGTTTGGCTGGGTACTACCGGAGATTTGTTCCAGACTTCTCTAGAGTTGCAGTACCACATTCAGTTTTTTTTGAAGAAGGGGAAACCCTTCATGTGGTCAGATATATGTCATCAGAGCTTCCAGGAGCTGAGGTAGAGATTGAACAGTGCACCCATCTTGAAGATACCGGAGGAGGGTTTAGGGTACGTAGTTTACTCTGATGCATCAGGGACCAGACTCGGGTGTGTACTGATGCAGGAGCGGGAAGTGATCGCTTATGGTTTACGACTGTTGAGGTAGAGTGAGCAGAACTACACTACCAATGACCTAGAGTTAGCAGCAGTGGTCTTCGACTTGATGATGTGGCAGCACTATCTGATGGGTGAGCACTTTACAGTCTACTCTGACCACCAGAGTCACATGTACATCTTCTCGCAGACGGACCTAAACATGAGACAGCGTCGATGGATCGAGTTACTCTAGGACTATGACATTGAGATAGTTTATACTCATGGGAAGGGGAACGTATTAGCCGATTCCCTCAGTAGGAGATCAGGAATTCAGCTACTTGGAGAGGCGACAGAGTAGCTAGCCACATTGCAGATATCCTTTGTGGATAGAGATGTAGAAGCCTTTCTACAGTCACTCACAGTCACTCCTCCATTACATCAACAGGTTAGATAGGCACAACGTGGGGAAATTGAGAGTGAGACACGATGTGCTCAGATTTCCACAGGGCAGGATCCTGATGGATATTCTGAAGGAGCAAACCACATCATCCTCTTCAGAAAGCGTACCATGGTACCAGTTGCATTACAGGAGGAGGTACTGAGGATGTTTCACACTTCCCCTTTGGCGGTACATCCTGGAGTAGTGAATATGTACAAGGATCTCAGACGATAGCATAGGTGGACGGGTGTTAAGAAGGTTGTGGCAGAGTTCATTTCAGGAAGCCTCACCTTCCAGCAGGTGAAGGTGGAGTACCGGGTTCTGGCAGGCTTGGTGCAGCCCTTATAGGTCTCAGAGTGGAAGTGGGATGTGATATAAATGGATTTTGTGATGGGGATCCCACGTACCTCTAGAGGACACGACTCCATTTGGGTGGTCGTAGATCGACTCACCAAGCCGGCGCACTTCCTACCGATCAGAGAGTAGAGCTCAGTAGAGATATTGGGACACCTATATGTTCAGGATATCGTACGGCTTAATGGTGTTTCATCGACTGTTGTCTTCAATTGAGATGATCGCTTTACTTCCTGGCTTTGGAAGGGGTTGCAGGAGGAATTCGGGACACAAATATTCCTGAGCACCACCTTTCATCCTCAGACGGATGGCCAGATGGAGAGAACCATTCATACACTCGAGGACATGCTCCGTGCATGTGTCCTTGACTTTGGTTGTAGGTAGGAGGATCACCGACCCTTGGTGGGGTTTGCGTACAACAACAGCTACCACTCCACCATCGGGATGGCACCATACGAGGCATTTTACGCCCGACCATGCAGATCACCTATGTGCTGGACTGACCCTGGGGAGTCAGCACTCGTAGGACCAGAGATGGTTCAAGCTACGATAGAGAAGGTTCAGATTATCTTGGAGTGGATGAGGACTACACAGAGTAGACAGAAGTCCTATGCTGATAGGAGGCAGAGACTACTGGAGTTCGAGGATGGCCACCATGTTTTCTTAAGGGTCTCACCTCGAAGTGGATTACGTAGATTTGGCTGGGGAGGCAAGTTATCTCCACACTTCATCGGACCATTCCAGGTTCTCAGTAGGGTAGGCGAGGTGGATTATCGTCTGGCCCTGCCACCTCAGTTGCACTGGGTGCATGACGTATTCCACGTATCTCAGCTGAGGAGATATGTGCATGACCCATCGCATATCATTGATCATGGGGAGATGGACATCGATGACCGAGGGGCATTTGCAGAGGTCTCAGTGGAGATCAAGAATCTACAGGAGCAAGTCCTACGTGGACAGTCGATTCCTCTAGTACAAATTCATTGGAAGCATGGGAACCTCCAAGAGAGCACATGGGAATGGGAGGCTCATATGCATGCACAATACACTCATTTATTTCCCTAGTTTATGATGTATCATTACAGGAACGTAAATCCATGAGGTTGAAGTAATTTAAAGTCCCATAAATTTCATGGAAAATTCTTATTAAATTCATTGGGATTTTATGACATTGTGGCTTCTGACACCACTTGATTTTGAGGCCCGTTGTTCCCGGAATCAATTTCCGAAGTTAACCTTGGGTACATTCAGTAAACGAACAAGCATGTTTTTCTGTCTTTTGAACCGGTGCTTGGAATTGAAATCCAAGGGCACTGATGAATTCACAATGCCGGAAATTGCTTAAAGAGACCTTTACCATAGTTGCTTTTGTGCCGGAGGAGAAGTTAAAAAATGTGGATTAAATAAGAAGTGAATAAAAATGTAAAACAATTTTTATTCTATATATAAGTGGTTATATCCTACATGGGGGAGTTAGGGTGGGCCCCTAACTACCCATATAAGGATATTTGTGAGGTGGGGCCCACATGAGCCCCAACCCTTCAAATTCCTTAAAACTCCTTAAACCTCCCCATTTAAACTTTTTAAATCCTCTTTAATGAGGACTCTTCCTCTCTCTCTCTCTCACTCCATTAAAACATACCAACCTATCACTAAATTAATTAGACAACTCATGGTTTAATTAATTAAGTGAATTAGAATTTTAATTTTGTATTTTGAATGCATGGAATGATTTAATAAAATATGGAGAAGCATTATTTTATTTTTGGTTGGCTTGTTGTGTTGAGATTTTGGGGAGAGAGCTCCTGAGTTTTGAAGAATGCTTCATCTCCTTTGTTGAAGAACGCCATCTCTCTGACGAAGAACTTCAACTCAGCAACCCCGAAATCTCCATCCTCTTCTTCCTCCACGACAAGGGAGGAGACACCAATGCGGGAACTCACCAACGACATCACTCCCTGTTTTCTTCTCTCCATGTTAAAAAGGGGAGACGCCACTTCCTCCTTGGATGCTCTCCGTCGACGTCTATGAATCCTCACCTCGCGACGTCGTCAACCGCGATGCCGACAAACGTCAACCGCGACGCCAACGATCGTCATCATTTGTTGAGGTAGGGTATTATTATTGAAAGAGGATGTTTACATACCCCGTACTCATTGGAAATCAATGTTTAAATATGGACGATTTTTATCATTTTACACGGAGAGTGCGGGTTGAGAGAACACGGCCTGACAACCCTCCGTTGTTCTTTTTTAATTATTCTAGAATCGGCAATTGAAGGCAAAGGATGCACGACGCCATCGCGCCCTGCTGGGAACGCAATAAAGGAGGCCGACGTCGTCGCACCGGTTGTGTGGGAAGAAACGAGGCCCGCTACACGGGTTGCTTCGGCGGAATAACCGGTCGGCTCGTTGGCCGGCCGGGCGAAGAGGAGTTGCGGCGCTAGGAGGGCGCTGCGCTGGAACACCGGCGGCCCGCCCATGCGGGCTGCGTGCGCCGAATACTGGCCGGTCTAACCGGCTGGTTTGGGGAAGGGCGGTGCCGCCTGGTGACACCGGTGCGGACACCCCCCCCCTGGAACCCGCTCGGCTTCGGCCGAGCCGCTCAGCTAGCCAGCCGGGCCGCGCCAGGCCAGGCCGTGCCAGGATGGGCCGAGCTGGGCCGCACCAGGCCGGGCCGGGCCGGGCCAGGCCGCACCCCACCGGGCCAGGCTATGCCACTTCGGTCCATGTTGAGTAATTCTTCGGACCGGTCTGACACCTCTGCTGAGTCGGACCTGTCAAACTGGGTTAACCTGACTCGTCGGCCAACTCGGCTAAACAGGCCTGGCCGTTTTCCATTTAAACAAGAATAACTGAAAGACCGCGTGTCCGATGGTTGCGCTGTATATGGAACTAAGACCCGTTCGACGAGACAGTTCTTTTGAGATACTCTAATTGAGTTATTGGACAACATTGGCTATCAGCTGGGTTAGAAATGAACATAATTCTAACCGGGCCCTTATAACGGAAAAGCCCTTATCTCTCAGACCGGACATCTGTTTGACATGCCGTTAGTCGGGTTGAGTTCCTATTGATGAGATAGAACTTTGGGGTAAATCAAATCTAGAATTTTTGACAGTTGATGTATCGACCCCCTTGACTCAAGAAGCGGAACCTCCCAGAATCGAGCGTGCTATGTGTGGGAACCCTCGAGCTGGCTGCGACTGTGACGATGATGATGACTGTACATGGATCCTATGAGGGTTCGACAGCGAGGAAGACTATACATGGATCCTATGTGGGTTCGGAAGTGATGACGACTGTACTTGGATCCTACGTGGGTTCGGTTGCAAAGGTTACTCTACTTGGATCCTACGGGGGTTTGGCAGCGAGGACTTTTGTACATGGATCCTACGTGGGTTCGGTAGAGGAGATGATTCAGAGGCTACATATAATCATCTCCACCCTTCATCGTGAGTAGTATACCAATGTGATCTAAGTCTTGACATTCAGTCATTATGATCGATATGATTGACTTGCTTTCCTGTGTGGAATGGGTTGTGCTTTTCTGTGTGGACTGGGTTGTTCTTGGGATCATGAGTTGGAGTTGAACTGGAATTGATGACTTAGGTATATGTATAGGCATATAGCTAAGTAGAGTTTCTTGATACTTTTTGTTTGTATCTTTCCTTGTGATTTATCCTTTGTGGATTCTGGGAGACCTCCAGGGGTCTCGGTGGACCTACTGAGTATCGTATACTCACCCCTACACGGGCTGTGCCCGCACTACGTTGTGTTGGATGCAGACGACAGAAAACACTAATCGAGGTGGATCCTTGTGGAGTGGGATGGTATCCGGAGGTGGAATATTAGGTGGGACATACACGGAGCGGACAGACGGACTCGAGGAGCTAAGGAGACCATCTGTATCCACCCTTTCGGTGGGGTTTCCGGAGGACGACTCAATGGCTACTGCATTACTTTTCAGCTATTGTACCTTAATTTTTTCAGTTGTACTGTACTTTCAGTTGGGTTTATATACTGGACCATTTACATTCTAGCACTTACTTTTGTACTAAGTTTACTTAGTGTTTACTTCATCTTGCGAACTCTGTAGTGTTTGTTTACTTATATAAAGGCAATGCCTTCCCTATTTCGGGATTTACGCCTTTGGTTCTAGTCGCCAGCCCCTGGCCTATGGAAGGCAGGATTGGGGTAGTCACGGCATGGGCCCCGAGGACGGTTCATGAGAAGTTAATCCTATTTTTTTCATTGGATGTAATTTCACGTGGCAATTGGACATAGAATGTGTTAATATTTTGATAGTTATTATTTCTTAAATACACATTTTTTGTTTCGACAATGTGAAATAATTTTAAATTAATTTCTTCTACTTTTGTCTTTTCAATTAAGAAAAATAGATTCCATATTTGGATTCAGGTGGTCCAAATTATGTAAATATGTATCTTTTATTTTTATAATTTTTAAATATTTACATCAGAAAATATTTTATTTACCATGGTTAAAGGGTAAATCTAGTAAATAATGGTAAACAAATAATATTATAATAATATTAAATTACCCTAACATGAGTTATAATCCTATTTTTTGATTCATTTTTGACCATGGGAATCTTTGGGTCAATTTTGGGACCCCATGGAGCCACTTGGGAGTGATAATGACACTTTATATTAATTGATTTAATGTTAAGACAAAAATGACTTAAACATATATATTTTAGAAAATCAATTTTTACATGGTGTTATATAAATAATATCATTGAATATAAATATTCATTTCAAATCCAAAAATTTTTCTTGCATCATGGTCTTTTATTTATAATTTTTATACCTCAAATAAATAAAATTATTTATGACATAATAATGATGTAGTGGTTATCTCATTAATGAATGATTTAAATAAATAAGATTATAAAAATTAAAAAAAATATCCAAAACCTTTAAAATTATTATTGGATGATTTTATTTCAAATAATTGTCATTTTATATTTTACTTTAATGAGTTATTGACTTTAGAAACTGAAAATAAGTTTATAATAAAATAATACTTTCAAACATTCCAAAAGAGCCCCTCGTCCCCCTCATAAATATCACTCAGCTCTAAACCAATACTCCCACGTATCAAGACCCTTGGTTGACCCAAAATCTAAAAAATTAATATCTTTACATCCATATATTTTTCCTAGAATCCTTCTCTTTGGTAGAAGGAAATTAAAGTAGACCTTTTGGTTTTAACCAAAGGGAGATACACAATGTAAAGGTATCGTTTTCTCTTTTGTTATTTTCTTTTATATTACTTCTCCAACCCCGTAAACAATATTTATTCATTTGTTTTAAATAAAAACCAGTATCAAAAATATACTGGGTTGTTTTTATGAAAAATATCTGTACTATATTTTTACAAACCTTCATCTAATGGGTAAAAACATGATGTTTCTGTTGATGGAAAACTACTACCTCATGAATCGTTGATTGTTCAAATATCTCCAAACACCTCTAATGGAGGCCATTATTCTGACATTGTATTTATATATGGTATATATTTTTTTATTTTTTTATTTTTTTCAGTAATTTTTATTATCAAACATACCTTTATGTTTTCCAATCTGTGTAAACAAGATAATTTCATTTGAGCATGTGCGGACTAACGCCCCCTCACAATGATATGATTTGTTCATAAAATACATGGAACATATAAAAGATGGAGTTAATTAAATTATATATCTTATGAGATTATAATATAATTAATATATACCTATGTATACTTTAGTTTCTAGTTCTTTTAAAAATATAAAATTGAAAGTAGTGTTCATGCGTACGTATGGCTTACCGTCTCCTTGAACGATGCATTTCATTCCTTATCTTCAAAATGTTATATACTATTAAATATATATATATATACTAGATATATATGATATATATGATATTTAAATCCTGAATAAGATTCTAGATATAATATACTCTTGACCATATGGATAATTTGTAATTATACCAAGTTCATTTTTGACTCAAGTTCCGAACATTGATAAAATATCCGATAGAAACTCAAATAATTAAATAATTGTTATAGTAAGATATTAAATGATATAATAGGGATTATAAACTTGAAAAACGATCCTAATCAATTATAATTTAACTTTTTTTTATTATTCAGGAAGAACATGGAAAAAATGACTCAAGTCGGACCAAAGGTAAGGGGTTTCTTATCTCACTTTTAATTCCGCGAGATATCCATAGTTCGCCACTTATTTATTGATTGTGGGGTATTTTGTACTGCCATTTGATATATATTATCATTATGCACTTTAAATTCATGATATTATGTTATAAATTTGTTGTTTAATAACTATTGGTCATATGAATCGATTGATTACAACGTGGTAAAAGGTTTTCATATCACTTTTTATTCCCGTGAGATTCATGCTATATTTGAAACTATTTCCTTTTGTTTAGTGTATTTACTTCCAATAATTTTATTATTTATGTAATATAATTTAATTTATGGGTATTTACATCTTCATTTTATGATACTTTTTTCATGTGGTGTATGTTTTTTAAAATACCAAATCGATAAGAGAACCATTCACATTACTCTTTTTAAATAATTTCTTTTTTGTTATGTATTTTTATTTAAATAATCTTATGTTGGGATATGATCTTATATATCCTTATTTATATAAATTTTATGTCTATGATTTTAGAGACCCTTTTTTTTCATCAACTCATTTTCTAAATTTTTGATCTACGCCATTAGGCTATAGAATTTCATTAATAGATTTCATAACCCAATTTCAATTCATCAGGTTAAACTTCTACTTGTTGATTATGTCATGCAATGAATATGTGTGAATGACCTCTGATTGTTTTAAACTAAATATCCAATCATATTTTGTGTATTTTTTTTCAAACATAATTACGTAATTGATTTATCTTTAATCTAAGGATACCGTCTTTATTTGGGTTTTCATCTCAATTTACATTCCATTGAGTACTCATTGTTTTTATATGACAATTCACTTTTATACGGTGTATATACTTCCCCATGATATATTATATCATGAATCTACTTATTCACATGATATTATAATCTTTGATTAATGTTATTCTTCAATTATGTGTATTCAAGTGTCTCTCATTATGTGAAAAACTCTTTAACCAAAATATCATTTTAAATGTTTTAAAGATTTATTATTCTAAATAAGTATCTTTAATGTCCATGTTTTTAAAATGGATTTAATGATTTATTTTTATGAATATAAATTTATAGAAATTAAAATTTCATTCAAAAGATTCAATGTGGTATTGGACACTTTAATTCAAAAATAACTTTATTAAATGATTTAAATGGTTTTGAAAATGATTTGATATAGCATTGATTATTTCAATATCTTGAAATGATATGTTGTGATTTCAATGTAGAAATGTTATATTTCCTTTTTTATTATGTTTTTTTATGATTATGTTAGGGTTATGGAGAATTGTTTAAATATACTGGTGGTTTTGTGATAAACCTAGGGCAGGTGAGCCCATGATAGCTCTCCAATTCATTGGGTAACATGACAGAGGTAAATGTTAATGTTTCTACTAACAGATATTGGGAATATATTGTGATTGGTACTCCAAATGTAACTCCAAATGTAGATATGAAATCTACAATGTATTTATGTTATGAATTATATAAATTACCATTATGATTTATTATTTTTGTGTGTTATTCATAAATCATATGATTTCCTAAGGTATGTTATGATAGAAAAGTATGATTTCATTGATTTGTATTTATTGATGGGATGATGTTTCTTTTAATTATTTTATAACCCTTAATGAGATTTTTAGGCTCATCCAAAGTTATGAAATTTTTTTAATAGGACTTAAAGATGAATAGGGTCAAGGATGGGATCAAGGAAAAGTCATGATGTCTAAAACATGGAACTACACATGTTACTTTTTTTAAGAGTATTTATTTTATGAAAAAAGTAGATACATAGTAGAAGTTTCTACTTTGTAATTTTTGAAATGTAATGTAATAATTATGGATTAATTCTATAAAGCTCTAAACCTGAAAATATCCTCAATGTTAATTATAGAATTAACTCAATATTTTTTAATGTTTATGGTTTGGTCATTATAATTGCCTTTTACTCCTACCATACTAAGAAAAGGATTTAATCTAGAAATAAATTAAGGAATATATTACATATTTGTTCCCAGAAATTTGAAAACTTATATCCCTAATATACCACATATGCCCTTTTTCAAGGATAAATGGTTGTTTCTATAGGATGGAAATACATTATATGGTCAAGGATGTATCTTTTTCTCAATGGTTCCTCTATCATTATTAAAATTAGTATTACATGATCACTCTTATTATATTCATGGGCTTTAATTTTTTTACATCTCACCTCTTTAGAGAAATCTGTCTTAAGCTGAAGAAGGTATAGTCAGTGTGGCTTCCCATGAGGAAACCAACCAAAAATAGTTGATATTTCTATTTCTAAATCATTTGAGTGTAATTTTACCTTCAAAGTTATATATTTATACTCAAATTATAGATTTTATATTATCAATATTTGTGGTGGACTACCGAGTTCTAATCAAACACTGTTTGGGCATCCAATTAGCATCTAAATAGACTTCATGTTTATAACTCAGGATATGATAAAGGATCCATCTTTGGGTGATTAATTCATAGGATAGGATTGTGTTTGAGAGTAGAGGACCAAGCATATGATTGGGATGCTTTGGATTTTATAATTTATTTTCATTCTGTGAATATTTTAAGGAATGTTTTATGTATTTCAACTTCTAGTTTTTATCACATCTTGAAATTTTCATAATTATTTTATAATAAATGTATATTGAGGTAGTTTATCAGTTTATTATTTATCAATGACTCATTTTGACTATTTCATATTATTATTGATGCTTCATATTTATTTTTTTATATTTCTTATACCAATAAGATCCACTCTTATATAGGTGTATAGTATTTATAAAGACACTCACTAGGACATCACTCTTAGTTAAAATACCATTTCAAATTGGAATGTTCACTTGACGCCATGTGGCCAACCGGTTCGGGGAACTTTTTAGTGGCTTCTAGGTCTTCATGTTGCAACGCTATCTTATTTATTTTTATCACTCCATTAGGAATTTTTAATTTTTTTCTTAATTGTAATAATGATAAATCTTCTAAGAAATATCAACCAATTTTCCTTTCAATGTGATATTTATTTAAATCCTTTACATGTCAATGAATATTGGATCCTTCTAAATCCTCCACATAGATAAGGTTGTAGGATATTCTCTACTCAGATTGAATAAAACTTTTATTTATCTTCCCATAATGGAAGTGGATTTAAATTTTTTGATCCTTAATAAGATATAGCCATCTTAATTTGTTAAGATAAAGATTCTTCAATGTGAATATATATTTTTGGTTCTTATGGTCTATATATATAAATATTTCACACTCAACACAACGTAGATAATTCATCAGTATCATCAAATAAATGATTAAAGACTCCAAATATGGATCTTGTGTCTGAGAATATTTTCATCAACCATCAACTATCTTGAGGTTTAGGTTGTCACTTTACCATTCTCCATGACTAGATAGTCTAAAGCCTATTTTGAAGCATTATTTTAAACCATAAACCATTCCACAGTTAGGGGTTGTGTGAGTATAGGTATAGTGGTTAGACTATTATTCACCTACATGATCTTATATTTAAATTCATATTATAACAACACAGTTAATGGTAGAATAAATCATTCTCATTATTTAGATAATTGTATAAATTATAAAACTTTTATCTAATGTTTACATCTAAAAGGAAATAGTTTTAACCAAAATATTTTATAATAAGGTTTTTATTTAATATATTAATATCTAAATTCTAGAATTTGAATTAGATAAAATGAATAAGCTTTTTTAAACAATAATATCAATACTGAAACTACGGTGTTGTTTTGTGATTTTTCTAATAATATTGATTTTTAGTGAATAAAAAAATAACACTTTTTTAAGCAAATTTCCATTATTTTAAATAAATTAAGTAATTTAAATGGCACGTTATATTTTGATTATAATTTTATGTACCATAATTATTATTTTTTCATATTTAATACATTTAATTACTATAAAATAATGATTATATTGGTTTTTTTATTAATTTATTTTTGTGTTTAAAAAGGAGTTTTTTTAAAAAAACATTTTAATGTGTGTAATATTTATATATTTAAATAAATTAAGATAATACCTAAATGGAATTTTTTAATGAAATTTATATATTATCTAATAATAAATATTAATTTTTATTCATAAAAGTATTATTATTAGTCATAGAGTGAATATAAATAAATATTTTTCCAGAAAAATACAATTCTAGAAAACCAACTTTTTCATGGTGCCTGTAGGTTTTATTTTAAATTTGATTTTTCCAATTAGATGATTTTTTTGGTAAAATGTAATCCATATTTGAAATCAAAAAAATAAATAATATTTCATAGGATAAAATTAATTTTTAAAAATAATTTTTTGTGGAAACATTAAACAATAATTATCGAATTTAAGATGGAAATGGGTTTATCGATGGTTTAAATAAAAATATAAGTATTAAAATTACATTAAAAACTATTATAAATTATATTTTATATCCATATTTTTGTATTATAATTTATAAGTCTTGATAATTGTTCATTTTAGAGAATATTGGATTATCCAAATTTTGGTTTTACGTTTTTTTCAAAAATTACAAGTCTACCACCCACCTCACATATAAAAGGTCACGCCCTATCATCTCCACTTTACACCATCATAAAACATTTTATTAGAGAATAATTGAATAAATACCTTCCTAAACTCAATATACATAACCAATTTTCATTTTTTATTATAAATCTATCTTAATAAGTCATTGTGTTATTTCCAAATGAGTTTTTCCAAAGAAGAGGTATTGTTCTTAACCAAGTATTCTACATTACTTCTTTTTTCACCTCTTACAAATATTATTCAGTTATTATGATATTATAACACCAATATATCCCATATATTTATATTTTAATATTTTTATATAAAAAACTAAATTCTTATGCTTATACATCAAATGTGATATGGAATAATTGTTCATTCGTACCACCGACTATCACCTCGTAATGCGATTTTATTCATTTTTCATCATCTCCTCTGGCAGCTTGTTATAATGATGGATTAAAATTAAATAATTTAAGTTTGAAACATATTTATAATTATAGAGTTATGATATCATATATACCCACTTAATTTCCACTTTGTGGGGGATATGATAGCGCCTCTCATGTGTACATTGGCCAAACAACTCACAAAGCAATGAGATTTATTTTTCACTAACGTTGTAAATTGAAGGTAATATGGATAAAGTGTAAAACCCCCTACTCCGGTAGCTTGGAGCTAGTTGTTATATTATTAAATTGAAATAAGATATAATGAAACACATCCTAAATGACCATATAGTTTTGTAGTCAAGGTAAACTTGAAACATTATCAAAATTAATATTACAATTGAAAACATAAAATACACAAACAAATTTCTATTGTAGTGTGGTTACTCCTTATACATACCCCATGCATATCAAACAAAAAACACTTACTGGTATCCAAGGGAAAATAAATCAAAATAATGTTTTGAGATCATATTCCTATTATAGTGAAGCATACAACCAAATATATCATGAAAAAGGACACATTTTAACTATGGATAATTAAATATATGAATTACATCCATTTAATCAATAAACTATGAACAATGTGGCAGAAATGTCTGATGATCAAATAAAACCATATAAGTAGTCATATAGGGTTGAAAATTAACCAACAATATTATAAATACTAAAATAATCATATATAAATAACTGATCTCCTAATGAGGGAATCCATAATTTCGTAAATTTTAATCATACTATAAAACCCTTTCCTGAGATAGATTAATTTTTGGTTAGAACCACATTTAATTTTTCTAACTAATATGTCTCATAAGACTTGTTAATGAAGAAATGGGATATCCTTAAATAGACACCAACCATAATATAATAAATATATTTTTTTCCTTGTATAAACTTTTTGAAACATAATCAATATAAATATTCATCATAAAAACACATTATTAAAAATTACAATAGTTTCCCCAATCAGAAAGCATAATCATGAACCACCCAAAATGATATGGTGGTTGGAAATAAAAGTGTACATACCCAGTAAAATTGATCAAAATCCATACAAAGAAATAATAATGATGATACCAAAAAATAACCAATAGACCATAATTATAATAATGTTTTGATGTCAACAATGGATATATATACCCTTAAATTTTCAATAAAAATATTTTTTACGAAAATAAATTTTCACATCGAAAATCCATTATAAATCCAAAATTTTAAAAAATAATTTATAAAATAATTTTATTTTAATGTAAACTTTTGAAATATTATAAAATAGTATTTAAAACATTGAGTGGTCCTGATGAAAGAAAATTCCATTCATGTCAAATGCATTAAAATAATGATTCCTTTGACGTTTTCCGTAAAATCCAAAGGGTCCTTGTTTTTTAAATGGCATGAAATTCCGTAATTTTTCTTAAAAAAGTCAACACAGTTAAATATTCCTATAAGAATAAATTTTTAAAAGGATAAAAAAAAATTTCATTGAATTTTAAGAAAATAGATATTTTGATGAAAAAAGGATGTTTGACTGAAAAAAGAAATAAAATCGGATTTTCATTAAAAACACTGTATCAATAATTTTTTTCCCAAAGATGGGTAAAAGTTACATTATTTTAAAATTATCACAAATAGTGATTTGATGCTAAAATATATTTATTATAAGATATAGTTTGCTAATAATTCTCTAAAAAGGGACATAATGAAAAAAATCCTAAATAATGATGAGGTTGTGAAATAAACACTTACTAAATTTGTAAAATTTGAATCATAATCCCCATGAATGAAATAAAATTAAATGAAATATTAAATAACATTATTTCAAATAGATTAATTATATAATATATAAAAATGTTTTGTGTAACACCCCAGGTAAATAAAGAATATGACATTTTCATATTTATCCATATTTGTGAATAAAATATTAATATGACTTTAAAGGGGACTCTATGCTCGATGGCGTACCCAACACGCAACAACGAGTTTCTTGGAAATCATACATTGCACTCTAATAATAAAATAATATTATTTAAAATGGTAGTTAACATGTAGTCACTGTATTGGCAGGAATGGAGAGAAATAACTAAAATATGATTATATATGTTTTTAAATGTTTTTACATTTATCCAATAAAAGATAAAGGCTTAAAATACGGAAAGAATTCAATTTTAGGCGTATATGCCCTAGTTTTCACTAAAGGATCACTTATCGCCTTTTGATGGCGAACCGTCATTAAATATAGTTTTGTTAACTCTTATACATTCTATTGGACCAAATAAAACTGTTATTAAGAATTGGGACATCAAAATTTACTTTGTGTAAATTTTTGGTATCTTTCCGATAAAGTTCATTTTTTTAATGAATAGTGTGAAATGTTGTATTTTAATTCAAAACCACTTTTTAATATAATTTATTAATATGATTAGATTATCTTTTGAATTGGTTTTAAAGTGAAATTATAATATATTTTTACCATTAAATCCAATAGTGGTCGTTGGAATTAATTTAACTTTGAAATGAGATTTAAACTAGTGTCAATCTTTTGATACTTATTGTTTCATAAAAACACACTATTTGCTCTGACAGCCGGAATTAATTATTAAATTAATTAATGTGACTTATATGTTTTGAATTTTTTAAAATAGATTTCATTTTTGAATTCAGAATATCAAATATAGCTTAGGGTTAATTTTTGGGATTTTTCTGAAAAACATCAATTTTTGATGAATAGTGAAACCACTAAGTGGTACTTATAAAAACTGATTTTTCCGTTTAATTGAAATTTTTCCATCTTTGTGTTTTGAATTTCAAAAATTCGACATACATGGTTGTCATTAAGAAGTAAAATATGGTTCAATGGGATAAAAATAATTTTTGGTGAATAGTAACTTATTAAGTTTTTAATCGCGATTAGAGGTAATTAGTGTAGTTTATGGTAAGAATAATATTTTAATAAAATTAAATGACCTAGAAACATGTCCTACCCTCATTGGATGTGTCATGTCCGACCAAGACAATCCATGGGTAAACTTGGGGACCCCATGGAGCCACTTTGGTAGGAAAATGACATAAATATCTTTTTATTTAATGTTAAAGTAAAAATGACAAAAACATGAGATGTTTTACTAAAAAAATTTTACATGGGGTTATACATGTCATATTTTTGACTATAAATAGTTATTGGAAATATAAAACGATTTACTACATCATAGTATTTTTTTATAATTTTTAGACATTATATAAATTAAATTATTTATGACATCATGATGATGCAGCGATGACCTCATTATATAACGATTTAAATAAAATGGAAATATAATGTAATATCTAAGACCTACACATGCCCAAAACCTGTTTTATGAGTGTATTTCGAACCCTTATCACCTTATACTCGAAATATATCAATGTGGGACCTTTAAAATTCGAAAATATTTTGAAAATAAAGTAACATTTTGTAACTTTACAAGAGTGCCCCTCCTCTCCTCTTATAAAAGGCCCCCACCTCTACCTCCTTACCCACACTCCCAAAGCATTTGGCTCTTCCAACCTCTACCCATTTTGTCTCTCCACTTCCCTATCTTACTCCTTGAAGCCTCAGTTTGGGCAGAAGTCTTCCCAAGGAAGCCTTTGAGCTCAAACCAAAGGGAGTTACCCGATTTTAAGGTAATGTCTTCACTTGTGTCCTTTTGTTTTATTTTGCTTCTCCAACCTCCTAAACTATTTTTATTAATTTATTTTGTAAAAAATACAGTATCTTCAATATACTGGGATGTTTTTATAATAAGGATTCTAGCTACACTTACACACACCTACATCTAATGGTTAAAGAACATAATGTTTCCATGGATGGAGAATTTCTGCCTCCTGAAACGATGATTGTTCAAAATTCTTCTAACACCTTCAAAGGTGGCCATTAAGATGACACTATATTTATATATGATATATAATATGTTTATGTTTTACTTAATATTCTTTATTTTTCATTTATGGTGTACCTTTATGGTTTCCATTATGGGTAAACGCGATATCTTCATTTAAGGAAGTGCGGACTACCGCCCCCTCAAAGTGATTTGATTCGTTAATACCATATGTGGTATGTATAAAGGATATATTTAATGATATTATATATGATAACATAGTGTAATTAAAATACTATTATGTATCATTATGTTTTAATTCCATTAAATATGAAATAGAAATGGAAGTAGCGTTCATGCGTACGTACGGCTTACCGTCTCCATGAACGGTACATTTCATTTCTTATCTCAAAATGTTATGTAATATTATAAGTACATATATATAATGGATATATATGTAATATATTACATCTAAATTATGGATATCATTCTGGAATTATAACATATATATATCTTTCTCATTTTGTTTTAATTCCATTAATATGACAAAAAATGAAAGTAGCATTCATGCGTACGTACGACCTACCGTCTCCATGAACGGTGCTTTTCATTTTTTATCTCCAAATGATACGGAATAGTATAAATTGAATATTTACTGGATATATATGATATTTTAATCATTAATACTATTCTGGAAATTATTTACTTATAAATACATGGGAAATATTTTTTCAAACAAGTTCATTTTTGACTCATGTACCAAATATCGGCAAAAACGTCTGATATGAACTAACATTATTAAACAATTATTATAACATTATAATATGTCATATTAACTGAATAATAATATCTAAATTAGGTACTTAGGCAATTATTAATTGACCAATGTTTATTATTCAGGAATATAAAGAAACGAACAAGACAAGTTGGACTTGAGGTAAGGGATCCTACTCCACTCTTTCTTTTTAAGTACACTTATTTATGTCATTCCTTTTAAAGCTCATCTTTCTTGTTATTGGGATGTTATTTTATAATAATCTTACTTTAATTTTTATGTTCATGTGATGAGATACCCTATTCTCTCTCATCAAGCCATTTTGGAAGTTTTGAGTGGCGCCGTTAGGCTGCCAAATTTTCGTAAGAGATCTAACCTCTCTCTTTATTTTTAAGTACTCTCCTTTATGTCACTTCTTTTAAGCTCCTCTTTTTTATGTTGGGGGATGTTATTTTATATTACTATTTCTATAAACTTTATGTTAATATGATGAGATACCCTATTTGATCTCATCAATCCATTTTTGTAAGTTTTATGTGGCGTCGTTAGGCTGCCAAGTTTTCGGAAGGGATTTTTCATCTCACTTTTATTCCCGTGAGATTTATCCTACATTTGCCATAATTTACTTTGATTGGTGTATGTACTGCCCATTATTTTACTCATTGTGTAATATACTTTCTTTTATGACTATTTACATCAATTTTTTATTGTCCTTCTTTCACGAGGTGTATTTTTCGAAAGATACCCATGTCGGTAAGGAAACCTTTCACCCTACTCTTTTTAAAAGACTTCTTTTGTTGGGTATTTTAATTTACATATTTTTATGTTGGGATATGTTCTCATATATCCTTATTGATTTAAATTTTATGTCCAAGTGATGAGATACCCTATTTTATCTCTCATAAACTCATTTTGATGTGACGTCGTTAGGCTGTCAAGGGAACTTCTTAACCTAATTTTGATTTCTTTAGGTTCAACATGTAGTTATTGAATATGTAATCCTTTGAATATGTGTGAATGAACTTTGATTATTTTACAATTAATATCCAATTATATTTGGTGTATTCGTTTGTCACACATAATTATTTAATTAATTTATCCTTAAACCAAGGATACCGTCTTTGTAAGGGACTTCGTCTCAATCTCCTTTCATTGAGGCATATTCTGTTTTATACACAACCTTCTTTTATACGGTGTATAAACCCCTTTGACTTTTATGTTTATTCAAAAGGAATCTTTTTTATATGAAGTGTTTATTAAACGAAAAACGGGAATGTTTTTGTCATACGTATGCGGCGACAACGACTTCTCCACTATCGTGACCATTATTTGAGTTTCAGCTTCCTCTACAAGCCATACCTTATTTTTTAAAAGAAAAATAAATACCATGTTTTACTTTTCTTTTATTTTGGTATTGAAAATGGTTTTCATAATGTTTTTATATCAATGTGTTGTATTGATATCTTGTGATTTAAAGGTGGAAGTTTTATGTTTCCTTTATGCATGTTTTATGTGATACGATTATGTTGAGGTTCTTGTGCATTATTATGAATACGGGTGGTTCTGTGATAAACTAAGGGCGGGTGAGCCCGATATATCTCTCCAATGCATTGGGTAACGCGAAGGAGTGAAACATTATGGTTTCTCCAAAGAGATTTAGGGAATATACTGTGGTGGGTATTCAAATGTAACCAAGAGTGTTACTCCCTACGTAAGAATGTTATGAATGCATCAAGTTACCTTGTATGTCTTATGATTTATATGATTTATTCATGATTTGATGAGGTATGTTAAAGTGCCTACGTTTTATGGGTAAAGTATGATTTCATTCTTATGTATATATGAACTCATGTTTCCTTTCCATATTTTTATAACCCATACTAATCTTTTTATGCTAATCGCAAGTTTTTGAAATGTTTTTCACAGGTCAAGGGAAAGGTACATTATGGGATGATAGTGTCAAGGATGTGTCAAGAAAGAATCCATGTTTTATTTTAAATATGTTTCCGTTGATGGGAAGAATGAATATTGTCTTTTATGTAACCACTTTGTTTAAATGTGGAATGTAATGCAAGTTTCATGATCTAATTCTCTAAAACTCTAAACCTGAAAAGATCCTCAATGTGTAATCTTGTAATAACTCAAGATTAAGTAAGGTTTAAGGCTGGGGCCTTATAGTTGGTATCATAGGTCGGTTTAGATAACTTTAGAGGTTAGGGTATTCTTTAAGCATAAGTGACATTACCATAATGGTTAGGATTTCAGAAAGAGTCCTAGTTTTAGATTAAGTGAATGAGTAAGTATATCTTAGTGTTTATCTTCCTCATTAGTACATGATGGTTTTGTTGATATACTCACACTGACCATTTTGGTTTTAGTAAATGGCTGGATCTAGCAGGCACCAAAGTAACAGTGGATGTGAAGGAAACTGTGACAGTTTTTTGAGCAAGAAACAGAATGATATGAGAGCTGCAATGAGAACTCTTATGATTATCCTCAACCAACTACCTAGAATCATTATTGACCACCTAAACCTTGGTGATTTCTCTAAGGAATAATATATGCTAGAAAAAAATCCCTACGGAACTACAGGTAATAATCATAAAGGTAAGTGTGTTCAAAAACCTATGTGTCAAAAATGTGGAAATAAACACCTAGGAAAATGTTTCAAAGGGACGGAAATATGCTATAGATGTGGAAATGAAGGTCATAGAGCAAGAACATTCCATGGAAAAAGGAAGCATCTAGTTGACTCAAGAAAAGGGAAAGAAGTTCTTTCTAAGGGATCAGTTGAATGTTTTAAATGTGGTGTGCATGGTAATTATGCAAACACATGTCCTATGAAGAAGTTTCATGAATGGGATCACCAAGATCATACAAATGTTCGTTTACCAATACCTAATGCCATTCCGATTGAGGATGAAGAAACTGAAAATGACCAATCAAAGGTATGGATTATTTTATAACTATTGTTTTCCTATTTTGGAATCTTAGGATATGATTCATGATTTTTTTGTAGGAAAGAGGTATTTTGGAATAAGTTAGAAAGGAATGGTTAATGGATCATGAAGAATGTTGAATGAGTAAGATGTCAACATATAAGGGCTTCAAGTGTTATGGTGAAATTCTTAAGAGTATTAAGTCTCTTTTGATGATGGGGTTACATTAGAAGACTTTTTATATTACGTGTATCCCTGATGTTTAATATATGAAAATTTTATTCAAGTAATAGTTATCTTTTCTTTTGTGGACATAGTTATAAAGAACCATATGGGTTTATATGATCCTTAGTTTTGAGGTAATTATGGGTTACTATATGTTATGATTGAAATAAAAGGAATGATATAAAATTGATGTTAAATTATGTTATGGTTATTTTTGATGATTTTATCCCTTTTTGGGGAATTATTTGAGAATTATATAGTTTTGGAAAAAGGACAACACGCAGACCGTGTGACTACCCGTCGCGTCGGACAAAGCTGTGGAAATCGAACCCACAACCAAAGTGCGACTGGTATTTATCGCCTACCACTGGACTATGTGAAGTCCCTGGTTAGTTTGACTGATTCTTTTTAGTTATATTATTTTATGAATTAAGAGTAAGTTGATTTGGGGTTATTTATGAAAATGATTAACCTATCATGGAGGATATGTGATTAGGTTAATTACTTTTCAATACGAGACTTTGGGAGCAACTGATGTTGTTTGGAGATAAATTTTACGATTTAACTTAGAAGACTATGTGACTAAATCCTTCAAATATTTGGGTTTCAATATTAGTTTGGTTTAATTTAAATAATTTTATGGAAAAATTTATTATAGAATGGTCCTCGTTGAACTTTGGGTTTTGTTAGACAGATTTTGGAGATTAAGAATAGATTTTCTTTTTATAAAGGGTTATCCTTTTCTGGATTATCTGACCTTGTACTAACCTTTTTGGTTTTGGTTTTTGTTAAAGCCTAAAGACATGGAAGGTATATAGTTCTCTTTGGTGGATTAAGTGATTCTCTAGATATTGATTATAGTACTCTTAATGGGAACAAGTCTCCCTAAATACTCATCTTTTGGAAAAAATATGAGTTTGATTAAGGAATATAGTAAAAGTTGAAAGTCAACATGATAAGTGATTATGTTTCCTTATGAATAAATTCCTCAATAAAAAGTAACTTAAAACAAAAATGTTTTCTATTAACGTTTCCTACTGGGGAATCGAATACCGTTTAACCCATCACAAGTTTGTGATTTTCTTATGGTTAACTTTCTCCTAGACATGTTTACTATCACTCTCCCTCAAGAACATGACCCTTTTCTTTTTCTTCCATGTCCATGTTTTTCTACACGGAATCCTAGTATGGGTTAACTCGGGTGACCTCTGTACTTATCTTCCTTTATATTAAAGTGATTGTTTTACCGACTTGTTCCGATGTGGGACTTTCAAGGATGTTTCCAAGCTCAATTTTAAAAATTGCGAGGAGACAATTCCCAAAAGGGGGAAGGATGTAACACCCCAGGTAAATAAAGAATGTGACATTTTCATATTTATCAATATTTGTGAATAAAATATTAATATGACTTTAAAGGGGATGCTATGCTCGATGGCGTACCCAACACGCAACAACGAGTTTCTTGGGAATCTTACGTTGCACTCTAATAATAAAATAATATTATTTTAAATCGTAGTTAACATGTAGCCGTTGTATTGGAGGTAATGGATATAAACAAATAAAATATGATTATATATGTTTTTTAATGTTTTTACATTTATCCAATAAAAGATAAAGGCTTGAAATACGGAAAGAATTCAATTTTAGGCGTATATGCCCTAGTTTTCACTAAATGTTCAGTTATCGCCTTTTGATGGAGAACCTTCATTAAATATAGTTTTATTCACTCTTATACATTCTATTGGACCAAATAAAACTCTTCTTAAGAATTGGGACATCAAAATTTACTTTGTGTAAATTTTTGGTATCTTTCCGATAAAGTTCATTTTTTTAATGAATAGTGTAAAATGTTGTATTTTAATTCAAAACCTCTTTTTAATCTAATTTATTTATATGATTAGATTATCTTTTGAATTGGTTTTAAAGTGAAATTAGAATATATTTTTACCATTAAATCCAATAGTGGTCGTTGGAATTAATTTCACTTTGAAATCAGACTTAAACTAGTGTCAATCTTTTGATACTTATTATTTCATAAAAACACGCTATTTGCTCTGACAACGGGAATTAATTATTAAATTAATTAATGCGACTTATATGTTTTGAATTTTTTAAAAAAGACTTCATTTTTGAATTCGGAATATCAAATATAGATTAGGGTGAATTTTTGGGATTTTTCTGAAAAACTTCAATTTATGATGAATAGTGAAACCACTAAGTGGTACTTATAAAAACTGATTTTTCCGTTTAAATGAAAATTTTCCATATTTGTGTTTTTAATTTCAAAAATCTTACATACATTGTTTTCATTAAAAAGTAAAATGTGGTTCAATGGGACAAAAATAATTTTTTGGTGAATAGTAACTTATTAAGTTTTTAATCGCGATTAGAGGTAATTAGTGTAGTTTATGGTAAGAATAATGTTTTAATAAAATGAAATGACCTAGAAACATGTCCTACCCTCATTGGATGTGTCATGTCCGACCAAGAAAATCCATGGGTCAACTTGGGGACCCCATGGAGCCACTTTTGTTGGATAATGACAAAAATATCTTTTTATTTAATGTTAAAGTAAAAATAACACAAACATGAGATGTTTTACTAAAACAATTTTTACATGAGGTTATAAAAGTCATATTTTTGACTATAAATAATCATTGGAAAGATAAAAATATTTCCAACATCATAGTATTTTTTTATAATTTTTAGACATTAAATAAATTAAATTATTTATGACATCAGGATGATGCAGTGATGACCTCATTATTTAACGATTTAAATAAAATGGAAAGATAATGTAATATCTTAGACCTAAACATGTAAAAAACCTATTGGATTAGTTTATTTCTAACCCTTATCACCTTATCCTCAAAATAAATCAATTTGGGACCTTTAAAATCCGAAACTCTTTTGAAAATAAAGTAACATTTTGTACCTTTACAAGAGTGCCCCTCCTCTCCTCTTATAAAAGGCCCCCACCTCTACCTCCTTACCCACACTCCCAAAGCCTTTGGCTCAGCAAAAAACTGCCCATTTTGTCTCTCCACTTCCCTATCATACTCCTTGAATCCTCACTTTTGGCATAAGTCTTTCCAAGGAAGCCTTTGAGCTCAAACCAAAGGGAGTTACCCGATTTTAAGGTAATGTCTTCACTTTTGTCCTTTTTTTTTATTTTGCTTCTCCAACCCCCTAAAATGTTTTTATTCATTTATTTTGTAACAAATATAGTATCTTTAATATACTAGTATGTTTTTATAAGAAGGATTCTAGATACACTTACACACACCTACATCTAATGGTTAATGAACATACTATTTCTGTGGATGGCGAATTTCTGCCTCCTGAAACAATGATTGTTCAACATTCTTCTAACACCTTCAAAGGTGGCCATTAAGATGAAACTATATTTATATATGATATCTAATATGTTTATGTTTTACTTAAGCTTCTGTATTTTTCATTTATGGTGTACCTTTATGGTTTACATTATGGGTAAACGCGATATCTTCATTTAAGGAAGTGTGGACTACCGCCCCCTCAAAGTGATTTGATTCGATAATACCATATGTGGTACGTATAAATGATATATTTAATGATATTATATATGATACAATAGTGGAATTAAAATACTATTATGTATCATTATTATTTAATTCCATTAAATATTAAATATAAATGGAAGTAGCGTTCATGCGTACGTACGGCTTACCGTCTCCATGAACGGTACATGTCATTTCCTATCTCAAAATGTTATGTAATATTATAAGTACATATAAATAATGGATATATATTTAATATATTACATCTAAATTATGGATATCATTATCTAATTATAACATATATATCTCTCTCTCATTTTGTTTTAATTCCATTAATATGAAAAAAATGAAAGTAGCGTTCATGCGTACGTACGGCCTACCGTCTCCATGAACGGTGCTTTTAGTTTTTTAACTCCAAATGATACGGAATAGAATAAAATGAATATTTACTGGATATATATGATATTTTAATCATTAATACTATTATGGAAATTATTTACTTATAACTACATGGGAAATCTTTTTTCAAACAAGTTCATTTTTGACTCATGTACCAAACATCGGCAAAAATGTCTGATATGAACTAACATTATTAAACAATTATTATAACATTATAATAAGTGATATGAACTGAATAATAATCTCTAAAGGAGTTACTTAGGCAATTATTAATTGACCAAAGTTTATTATTCAGGAATATAAAGAAACATACAAGACAAGTTGGACTTGAGGTAAGGGATCCTACTCCACTCTTTCTTTTTAAGTACACTCTTTTATGTCATTCCTTTTAAAGCTCATTTTTCTTGTTATTGGGATGTTATTTTATACTAATATTACTGTAATATTTATGTTCATGTGATTAAAGACCCTATTCTCTCTCATCAAGCCATTTTGGAAGTTTTGAGTGGCGCTGTTAGGCTGCCAAATTTTCGTAAGAGATCTAACCTCTCTCTTTCTTTTTAAGTACCCTCCTTTATGTCACTTCTTTTAAGCTCCTATTTTTTATGTTGGGGGATTTTCTTTTATATTATTATTTCTATAAACTTTAAGTTAATATGATGAGATACCCTATTTGATCTCATCAATCCATTTTTGTAAGTTTTATGTGGCGTCGTTAGGCTGTCGAGTTTTCGTAAGGGATTTTTCATCTCACTTTTATTCCCGTGAGATTTATGCTACATTTTCCATAATTTCCTTTGAGTGGTGTATGTACTGCCCATTATTTTCCTCATTTTGTAATATACTTTCTTTTAGGAGTATTTACATCAATTTTGTATCGTCCTTCTTTCATGAGGTGTATGTTTCGAAAGATACCCATGTCGGTAAGGGAACCTTTCACCCTCCTCTTTTTAAAAGACTTCTTTTGTTGGGTCTTTTAATTTACATATTTTTATGTTGGGATATGTTCTCAAATATCCTTATTGATGTAAATTTTATGTCCAAGTGATGAGATAGCCTTTTTTATCTCTCATAAACTCATTTTGATGTGTCGCCGTTAGGCTGTCAAGGGAACTTCTTAACCCAATTTCGATTTCTTTGGGTTCAACATGTAGTTATTGAATATGTCATCCTTTGAATATGTGTGAATGACCTTTGATTATTTTACAATAAATATCCACTTATATTTGGTGTATTCGTTTGTCACACATAATTATGTAATTGATTTATCCTTAAACTAAGGATACCGTCTTTGTAAGGGACTTCGTCTCAATCTCCTTTCATTGAGGAATATTCTGTTTTATACACAACCTTCTTTTATACGGTGTATAAACCCCTTTGACTTTTACTTTTATTCAAAAGGAATCTTTTTTATACGAATTGTTTATCAAACGACAAAAGGGAATGTTTTTGTCGTACGTATGCGGCGACAATGACTTCTCCGCCATCGTGACCATTAATTGAGTTTTTGCTTCCTCTACAAGCCATACCTTCTTTTTTAAAAGAAAAATAAATACCATGTTTTAATTTTCTTTTAGTTTGGTATTAAATATGGTTTTCATAATGTTTTTATATCAATGTGTTGTATTGATATCTTGTGATTGAAAGGTGGAAATGTTATGTTTCCTTTATGCATGTTTTATGTGATACGATTATGTTGAGGTTCTTGGGCATTATTATGAATACAGGTGGTTCCATGATAAACTAAGGGAGGGTGAGCATGATATAGCTCTCCAATGCATTGGGTAATGCGAAGGAGTGAATCGTTAAGGTTTCTCTGAAGAGATTTAGGGAATATACTGTGGTGGGTATTCCAAACGTAACCAAGAGGGTTACTCCCTACGTAAGAATGTTATGAATGCCTCAAGTTACCTTTTATGTCTTATGATTTCTATGATTTATTCATGATTTGATGAGGTATGTTAAAGTGCCTATGTTTTATGGGTAAAGTATGATTTCATTCTTATGTATATATGAACTCATATTTCCTTTCCATATTTTTATAACCCTTACTGAGCTTTTTATGCTCATCCCAAGTTTTTGAAATGTTTTTCACAGGTCAAGGGAAAGGTACATGATGGGATGATAGTGTCAAGGATGTTTCAAGAAGGAATCCATGTTTTTTTAAATATGTTTTCGTTGATGGGAAGAATGAATACTGTCTTTTAGGTAACCACTTTGTTTAAATATGGAATGTAATGCAAGTTTCATGATCTAATTCTCTAAAACTCTAAACATGAAAAGATCCTCAATGTGTAATCTTGTAATAACTCAAGATTAAGTAGGGTTTAAGTATGGGGCCTTATATTTTGTATATACCCCACACATATGAATAAGTGGTAGATATGACATATGTATCATGGAAGTAAAAGCGAGACAAGAAACCCTTACAACATGTTGGAATTCAATGGTATATTTTTGAAACTCATGTATAATAAATATATTATTATTATAAATAACATACATAACTATTATAATATATCCAATACTATATATTATTTACATAAAAACGTTTATCACCAGTTTGTTATCAAATCGTTAATAAAATCATTATTCTGGGAATTAATTTCTTTGTTTTTAGTATATGTCTTAGCCTGGGAATTTTAGTCTTTTTAATTTGATCATTGATAATAATATACTGAATTCTAACCATGATATTTATAACATTTATATTCATTATAAATATATCTATATAAATCTATTAATGTTGGAGATAGAACATTGATTACACCATTCATGGAGATGGTAGGATATAAATATATAGGAATGATGTTTCCATTTTTCTCAACTGATGAATGAATGGAAAGAAATATTAATTAATATTTATAGAATCATTAATATGTCATATATATCAATTTTATTAATAATATAAATCCTTATTACAATCCAAATAATAATAAAATGTAAAACACTTCACATCGCTATGTGGAGGGGGTAATCCACATGTTCTCATAGGAAATGTTATTTTTAAAACAATATTAAAACGAAAAAAGGTATATGTGATATTATTTATCTATATTAATATTTATATCATAAATATTAGATATATTCTTTTAATATAACCTTACTACATATCATGTAAATCATATGAGAAAAACAAATAACATCGCTTTGCTAGTCCGATGTCTGTTGTACACACAAACGATGTTATTATATCCCCCATAGAATGGAAGGTCTGAAGGTATATATGATATAATAATTTATGAAGTATAATAATGTTATAAATATCATATAAATAATTTAAATTATTAATTTCATCCATATTTGAATGTTGGCGATGGAAAATTGAATCACATTGTTTCATGATGTGGAAATCCGTTGAACACGTGATTGAGGTTTCATTCCGCATTTGATAGAAGTGGAGATGTATGTGGGATATTACATAACCGTAATATCATCAATGTATATATGATATTTTTGTGTTATTATATTATCGTTGTTTTAGATGTTTTGTTGGAGTTGTAAGAATAAATAAAGTAAATATGTATGTTTATGAATCTCACCTCTTCTTCAGAGATCCACATTAAGTTCATAACTAAAGCCTTCCATGAAGGGATTAATAATAAAAATATTTAGTATAGGATGTGGGGAGGTAATTAATGAATTTATTCGGGTATTTATTTTCTAAAATAATTTTTTAGGATTTTTAACAGAGGTGTAGAGGAGGTGGCCTTTTTTAAGTGATGGAGATAACACATGTGAAAGTTTTAAAAACATAAGGTGATTCCCAAATTTTTATCCTGAAAATATAACATAGAATTGTTAATTATAGAAAGATATATATTATAGGGTCTAAATATTTCAATAAAATTGGTTTTGGATTTGTTTTTGGTCATCTTTAACATTTATCTTCTTATTATAACCTTATAATAATGAAATGTTTACCTTAAACATAATGATTAATTTAAATTGTTTTCATTATTAACTAATGTAAAAAATTATGTTTAAATTTTTTGATAATATAATTTATTCGGATTCCAATTATTTAATCAATTTTTTGAAATTAAATTCACATAAGTGGCTGAATTAAATTTCAAATTAAACTGCAAACATGATGAAATAGCAGTTTTCCAAAGAGAAAATTTGCATGAGTGTAGGATGTTTTAATATAAAAATTAAATATTTTATGGAAGAAAATAAATTATATTAGTCAAATTTTTATGAAATTGAAAAAAAATTATTTGAAATTTTTTTTACTATAAATTAAAATTGGTAATTATTTAAATAAAATCGCAGCTTTTAATAAGAATTCGTATTTCCAATATTCGAAAAAAATAATATTATCATTGAGATTCTAATAAAAACATAAAAGTTATTTTGAAATGAATAAATAATTTTTTTTTTCAAATAAATTATCTAATTTTGCTGAAAATAGTTTTAAATTATGTGGAAAAAGTGTGAATAAACCCCATTTCAGGAAAATATAGTTCTTTATAAAAAATTTAGTTTTCATTCATTTGACTGTCATTTTATTTATAATAAATAGAAAACCATTCAATTTATTTTATATATTTTTAAACCATATAATTGTCAAAATTTAGTAATTATTATACATACCCATAATCTCCATGGCTCTTTTATAACAGAAATTTTTAAAAAATAATATTTTTATTGGATATTGTGTTTTTTTCTAACCTAATGTGTGTGAATTGAAATTTATTAAAGAGATTAAATTTATTTTAAAAAATATATCATAAAGTCTCAGGTTGGTACATTAAATTTTAATCTTTGTGTTATGTGTTATACAAACTATGGAACATGATGTTCCTCTTTTAAAATCTCATGGTGTTACATTCAAACACCCTTAAATTAATTTTTTCCTCCCAATTTAATATTGATACAAAAAATAAAAGGACTAAAATTTTAAAATAACATTTTTGGAAACCCATGTCATAAAAGGAATTTATAAAACATCTTATTGATAATATAGAAAGGTAAGCATGATGATTTTGAAGAAGAACACATTACTAGGGTTCTACGTAAGAGAACATTTTTGGGAAAAAAAATATAGATGAAATAGAATTATAATTTGCACGGATTATTATAGGTGAATAGAACATGGTAATTAGAAGTTAACAACAACAAAACAATAAATATATGATGGGTAAAAAGGCATTGATTCAATAGAAATGAAATTAATAGTATAGAAAGTTTTTTTCAATACATTTTTTCATATGTTGAGTGATTTTGTTACTTTTATAATAGAGAACAAAAAAAATATACATATAATTTTATTATTCAAGTTATTCATTGATAAATTCTTAATTTATCTCCCACCTTAAGAAATGAATATCCCAAATAAATTTTTCGGTCTGAATCACTAAAATTAAAATTTAACATATCATTAGCTCAATAAAAGAATAAGAATTCATTCCTCCTATCTCTATATATTTTCCCACAAAAATTGATTGAACAAGTTATCCAATAACACCAAAAGTTAAACATAATCAATTCCATAAATATTTAACTTTAATTCTTATCAAAAAATATGTGTTTACTAATTTACAAATAAGGTCTCCAAATCATCATTGTATTCCCCCACATAATATAAAGTGTCTCTTAATGTAATATTACAAATATGTGAATTCCATGATCCCCATAAAACCTTAATGAAAATGTTGTTGATTACAAACAATTTAAAATATTAGGTTGTTGAATATATTCTATATCTCTAAAAATAAAGATCCCAAAAAGTCCATCCAAATTCAACAGATTCTGACTATTTAATAAATAAATTGGAAATAGTGAACCAGGAGAGTGGGTGGAGAGAAAAAAAGAGGATTTACCATATCCAACATGTAGAAAAATTAAAATTCATTGTATGAAAGGTCATGTATATAGTATAATGACTCAGTAGTTTCCCATTCAGATTGATAATTTCTATTATTAGAAAATTTTAAGATCTCAACATATCCCTTCTTAATACATTTGAAGATGATCTGGTGGAGATAGTCTATGGAAAGTTGGAGTAGTCCTTCTGTGTTCTTATCATCATGGGAGCCAGTGTGAAAGATTCATTTTAAATCATATTTTTCTTACCCTACATCATAAAATCCTTGAATGAGCCATAACCACTTCTCAAATAATTGATATCAATATCTTGTAGAACTTGTCCAAATTAATCAGATCCTCATGATTACATGAAACCTGTCCCTATAAACTGAGGTTGTGGATGAATTTTTTCTAGTACTATGCATTAAGTGACCTCAGTGGGATCATTTTCAGCAGGAAACTCCTGACTCACCCCACATTCTAGATGGCCGAAAAAGAGATCCGAGTAATCCCTTTATATGTTAATACCAACTGAGCATACTACCCTATAAAAAGTATCCCATCACATATCCTCCTATATCCAATAATGGGACTTCAACCTAAAGACACTAAAACTATTCCAGATGTTAATAGTTATACTACTTGTTCTTGATCTCACCAAATTTGTTTCCTTCACCCATCCCTCAAAGCCTTAACCATGAGTATATGAAATTTCATTTTTGTCAACTTCATTCTCAGATCCAACTACAACCTCATTATATTTCTCTATAATTTCACTCCTTGTAACTTCTGACTTAGTTATACACCTGACACCCAATAATGCTTCAAATTATCAAATATGTCAGAAACATTTGGATTAGGGAGTACTAATATTCCCTATTTCATTGAATTGGCTTCTTTCATTGGCTTTCCAGTAGTATGATTAATGGGAAATTCAAACCTCTCCCCCACCCACCTATGAACTGACATAGAGAGCCACAAAGTGACTACCCCACTTGGATGTAGCAACACATTGAACTGTATCCTTTATACATCAATCTGAACAAAACACACATCCTCTATAATTTCCCTTACCACTGTATTCATACCCATGTCGAATATCATAAAAGGACCTATATTTCTACAAAGACCCATTTCTTTCAAATTCCCAAAATTCTTGCATAAGGATTAGATTTCTACCCACAACCCAAAGAAAACTAATTACTTATATCAAAATTCCTGCAAAAAATTATCCAAACAAACATTATTGAAATTCTGATAAATGATCAATAATACTATATGGATTATATACATATTATGTAGAATTACTTTCAAACATTGGAATGTCTTCTACATAAATTGGTACATTTTTATAATAATTATATATTAGACATAGTAATTTTATACCCAAATTATTTCATTTATCCAAAGGAAATGATTTTCCAAGAAGTGTGCCATAAAATACTTTCATCCCATGTTTTTTATTTATTCTTCTACTATAGTTTTTTTAATCCATGTCCACTGTATTTTTCAAACAAAATATTTTATGTTTTTTTAAGTTCTTTTAGAATGGGAATATCGTTATTTTCTCATGTTTTGGGTGTGACGAGTGTTTAGTTTTGAAGTGTTCACTTTAATAGTTTACTCATGTGGTTTCCCCATGGTTCATGTTGGGAGGAAGTTCAATGGTAGAGTGTTTTTGATACCCATGGTGTCAATATATAGTGTTTAAATAATTCAAGGATCATTGGGTGGGATTACCTAGTGTTTGGGGTTTTTTTTGATGGTTTTTGGATAATTTTTGGGGTCATACAGTTTTCTCAAACTGAATAACATAAACCTGCAAAGTTATAGACTTGTTCTGTAGTGTTCACATGGTTTTCAAATAGTTTACAAAACCATGCATCAAAACTATACATCCCATTACAAACTAAATAAATTTTAATTTAAAAATACAATTTGGGTGATTCCACCTCCCATTTTAAGCCCTACCTTTTTGATATAGATCAGATTCCCCCCCCCCTCCCACAATTTTCTCCCTTGTTTTGGGCCAGTTTTTGTGCAATCTATCAAAAAAGCTATGTGATTCTTCTTGATTTATTCATCAAATCCTTCCCTTTAGACTTCTCATATCTTCCCTCCTCGTTCTCCTCTAATTTATTCTAGGTTTTATCTTCTCCCACTGTCATTTAGACCTTTCAATTCATTTTCCCCATGTGTGTGTTGAAGTATTTTTCTTTTAGGGTTATTTTTGGTATATCTAGTGTTATAGAACCCTCATAGAGCATTTTTGGTGGTTTATTGCAATTGCGCCATGGATCCGAGATAGTTTTTCCCATGAACATGCCTTTTTAAAATAAATAACTATGATTTAATAATTTCTTAACCATATATTAATGCTTAATATTATTTTGAAACCTTTTTTAGTGGTTTTGTGTGAGAATGATGTTTTAAACCTAGTTTTATGATATTTATAATTCTTTTGCTAAATTATAACAGACTATGTGTTTGACGGAATTCCTAGTTGGATTTTGTAAATAGGTTATGGTATGTAGAGTTTGGTTTGGTTTTGATAATAAATATATAGAATGGGGAATAGGGATTTAGGGTGTCTTGAAGGGGTTTCAAATGGTTTTAAGCTAAAGCAAGTGTGTATTGGCTTTGGAAATCAGTTTGACATGTGATGATGAATTGTGGACCAATTGTTATTTTCATATAAAATGGTTTTAGTTTTAAAGAGTGGTGGAAATGTTGTGAATGAGTTTTAGAAATGCATTTTTATATAAATTTTGTGTTATGAACCTCTGTGGAAAGATATATTGAATTTATGATAATGGTTGGTCTTTAGGAATGTTTAAGGGCCCATTTGACGACTTTGTGAAAATCATGAAAATTGATTATTATAAAACCTATGTTGGATATTTATCATGCCTTTTTATGTATAATTGAAGAAATTTCATTTTCGTATAATCCTCGATATCCATTATCAGGGATCCTTGGTTAGAACCCCTCTATTTTCAATTTATTTAAAGGCATGATATTAGTCCTTGGGGAGACTTGGGTTATGGGATACTATGAATTATTACTATGTATATATATTGTGATTGGATGTTCGGATGGAGTCAATTGTCTCACCCCCATTATTTACATGAGGCATGAGAACCTAGAATATCAATATAATTTTCTACGACTTATTGCTATAGTGGTAGGTCATGTACTGAGTAGTATCTTGTAGTAGGTGGATAATTTGTGTTTATTTCTATGGGATTTACCCTATATTTATCCTAAGAAAGGGTGGTCGAGCATATTGAGCCTTTTTATTTCATCTTCTGTGGCATGCTACCTATGAACGAGTGTTAGGCATAGTGTCTTATAGATTATTCTTGATCTCTTGGGTTCACATGTTTCAATTATATTTTAACTGGATTCAATGATGATTAGGATACATGTATATCAATTTACATTTCCCTTGATATGTGACTTCTTTCGTACTCTTGTGTGGTGTTTTTCATATAAAGTGATGTCTTGTTTCCCAAAGAAGTTATGAAAAAAAATTTACAAAGCAAATGTGTTTTAAAACTCTCTTTTTCTGGTTGAAAATGAAATCATCACTTTCCCAATGAAAATGATATGGTAACACTAATGGATCTAACCTAGTTTTTCAAATGAATGAGGAAAATGACTTCTAATTTTTTTTAAGTAAAATTATATAATAGAATACTTTGATATATTGTAGTTCAAACATGTAAATTAATGTTTCTTTTATTTTAAAGGATGTGCATTCAGAAATAGAATAACGGGATAGCCTATTGATTTTTGATACTCATGTATATATTTTACTTATATTTTTTTCCATTTTATGGATTCATATTGAGTTTTATCGTGTTAGGAAACGATTTATCTTTTTATTAAAGAGGCAAGCGTGCGGTCACATGGATAGATTTTGTTCATCTAGTGAGTTTTGTTTATTTTCATAGTTGTTTTACAATTCATTTTTATGTATGAGATGTTCAGTTCAGTTTATATATATATATTGGACTTCTTGGGAAATTTTTTACATTTAGTTTATTGTCTATTTATTGGAATAAATCATTACCTCTTTATACATTGTTGATTATCAACACTAGTATCCAACCAATGGGGATCGGGAACGCCCTTTGGGCCATGCCATGGATTAGCTCGGGTGATCGGGTCAGGGATGAGTCAAGTTGGTTTGTGACAAAATGATATCATATGAGGTTGGCTCATTGAGGAACTTGATTTTTGGAGAGTCCTTTTTACATGGGGATGTCAAGGTAAATGAAGTATGATTATATGAACTCAAGAGGTATGTGTGGGAAGAGAATCATGAACTCTTACTAGTTATGTTCATGAAGCTTCTATGGTATGTGTGATTTCGTTAGTTTATGGATATTTAGATATTTTTTGGTGATTAGGATATGAAAACGATCTTGTACCAATGGCCCCCATGAGCTCACAGGTCCTTCCAAGCCATGTGGAAATGGGGGTATGGTTCTAGAAAACTCTTTATGTTGGTTTTTTGTTTGGTGTATATCACCTAACCATATTATCAAGTCACCAACAAAAACTAGTTCCCTTTTGGAGTTGTTTTAGGTCTTCCTTGAATTCTTATAATTCTAGTGAAACCCCCTTATGTTTAAATTGTGAAAATGGGGATTTATTGATAATTGTTGGATTTTGGAGAGTGGGGTAAATGAATTTTAGAATCCATTTTTTTGAAAGGAATTTGAAAAATGAGTTTTTATGAAATAACTTTTTGGGGGTAAAATTGAAATTGTTTAATGGAGCTAGGCATTATTAATAAAAAAATTCGGTTATGGAAGGTCTATGTATAATTAAGGCGTTTTTTTAAAGCAGTTTTTTTCAATAAATGGTTTTTATGAAACAAGGTTTGTGGAATTTTGGGAATTTTTTTGACAAAAATGAAATTTATTTTGATGGAAACCTATGGGATTTATAATTAATCATGATAATGTGGTTTGATGTGTGGTAATATTAAAATGATTTTTCACATGGTGGTTTGTGTGACTTCAGAAAATACATGATTTTTGAAATGGTATGGATGATTTTGTTTGGAAAATGATGATTTTTTTGTCTGGGTGTTCTTAAAGGTGCTTTTATGAATACTGGTATATGGGAATGTGAATGGATTCTTGGTATTTCATGGTGAATTGATTCCCAGGGTGGCACAAAAACATTCATGTGAGTGAGAACCTATGGAATAATAATGGAAAGTGATCAAACAACCTTGTTTGTTTTAAATTAAAAATGTTTTCAAAAGGAATTTTTTGTTGAAATAATGGATTGTTTTCTTGTGTTCAAAGATAGTCACCTATGTGTTTCTAGATCTCTAGGATTATTCTGTTACATGTCCTTGATGTGGTTTTTGACTTTTTTTTGTTCAGTGGTTGTCCCCATGGTGCTTCAATGGGTGATCGTAGTGCAATTATGGGTGATTTTCTATTGGAAGAACCTTCAATTTATCTACCCAAGGAAATTGTGTTTGAGTTCTAAAAACTAGATCCACCTCTATTTTATGGTCAAGTTGATTCTCTCACAGTAGAATAGTGGATGTGAATGATTTAAAGGATCTTTATCTTCATTCAGTTGCATGAGTTTTTGAAGTTGATGTTTTCAAACATCATGCTTTAAGGATCACCATGGAAGTGGTGGAAGTCACTATCTCAGAACAAGACTCGTGAAAATATTACATGGGATTTTTTTGGGGATTTTTTTGTTCATTAGTATTTCACTTAGAGAGAATGGGTGAAAAGGGGAACATAGATTTCTTTCTTTCAAGAGGGTGATGGATCAGTTTTAGAGTATTTCCATCAGTTTATTGATCTAGTTTCATACCTTCAAGAATATTTTATGAGTGATTCTATGTTGGATTGACATTTCAAAATTTGGAATTTTTCTTGATCTACAGTATAAGGAGTCAAAGTTCATCCTAACATCATTTTCCAGTGTGGTGATGCAGTATTTTCATTTTCAATCCATGGTGGTGGGGGTTCAAGAGGTAGTCCTCCCCCAATCAATTCCTAAGTGTAATGAGGAAGGTTCTAGTTCAAAGATGAGAGAGTGGTTGGATGTTTTTTGGAGTGGTATATCGAATCAAAAGGCCTCGAGTTCTTTCATCAACCAATTATGAGCAAGAGGTATTTATATGCAATCGGTGTGGAAAGCTGGGTTATAAGATGTCATCGGGTCCAAGTGCTCCTATGCCCTTCCAGGCTTGTGGATGATTGGGTCACATGAAAAATTCTATCAGGTAATTTCTAGAAATCATCAGGGAATAAATACTCAGAAATTATTTGTTCTTTGGTATCTTATTTCAAGGTCCTTTTTGTATGTGTCCACTTATTGTACGGGTTCTTTATTTTTTGGTAGTTATACTTATGGGGTCTCGGTTTTTGTAATCTAAGGGATGTTTTGGGTCTTTTGGTAAACTCCTATTTTAAATTAATGTTTTTCTTCCATTACAGGAATCCACATTTTTATTCTTTTTAAAAAAGTTATGCATGCTTCATGTTGGGATCATCAAATCCTGACTACAATGTAGGAAGTTGCTTTAACCATAAAACCTACATCCATATATCTCGGTGTAAATCTGTCACACATTATGGAGTCTTAGGTTTACGGGAATTTTGGATAATCTCATACCTCTTTCATGTCGTGAGGTGGTTTCTATGTATATTTTGTGTTCTCACAGGTCTGGTCATTGGTCCCTCTCCCCTCTCCACGTTGGGTGGAGGGGATTTTTGGTATGTGCGGAGCATTTTTGTTCATCTCTTATGCCCACTATTTGGGAATGGGTAGTTTAAATGTTTATAGAGTGTTCCTCATAGCTTTATTGGATAAACTATTGTAACATATTTTTGGTTGGAATGTGTGGGAGATTCCATGTTCTAGTTCATTTTTAATTCTCATTTTTCCTATATTAGTTAGTTCCTAAAAGTGGGGGACCCACTATGGGTCTCATTATGTTTTCTCTTAAGAAGTACTCACGTGCAAGTTGATTTCTAATGGTGGGGATTCCATTACTTCCTCCCATGAAATCGTTGGCCTTTATGTGTTTTATTCAGTTTGGTAAATCATTTGGATATTTGGGAGAGGGCCCAAGAAATTGGTTCCCATCTTGGTTGTGGATGTAGAGGATTGATCTTTATTTTGTTCTTGGGAAATGGATTTGTGTTGTTGTTTTGATTTGAGAAAGTGGCTTGAGTTAAGCTATTTTGGGTGATATTTCTCTAGATCGGAGTTTGGATGAAGTTAATATGGAATCTATAGGCATTGATAAGTCAGCTGGGATGTGTCGTGACATTTTAGTAGTGGAAAAAATTAATGGTGGGGAGAATTTTCACACCCAGTATTTCATATTTTGGTTTCTATTTCGTCCCAATGGGAATCCTGGTCATTTATTGGGTTCTAGGTGTGGCGGGTGTTGAGTTATAAAGTGTTTCATTGTTTTTTTTTTCTTCTTTTTTTGTCCCTTGTATCATTTTGGGAGTATGTTCTAAGGTGAAGAGTTTGTGACTCCCACAATGTCACTATATTGTGTTTAAATCATTCAATGATCATTGGGTGGGATTTCCTAGTGGTTTCTGTATCATTTGATGTTTTTTTTCCATTTCTTAGGTCTCATGGTTTGATCACAATTTTCCCATACCATTCAACTTAAACCATCAATGTGTCATAATGTTTTATTAGTATTCTTTCTGTTTGCACATTCATTACAAAATCGTGCAGCCCATTACAGGTTTAATAACTATTAATTTAAAAATATAATTTGAGTTATTAAATTTACCACTTGAATCCCTACCTATTGGGTATCAACTAGAGGGTCCCCCATGTTCTCCCTCATTTTGGGACACTTTTTGGGTGATTTATCACCAATGGTTTGTGATTCTTCATTTATTTTTCATAATATTGTTCCCCTTCCTCTTCTATTATCTTCCCTCTTCCTTCTCATATCATTCCTTCTTGGTTTTCTCTTCTCCCAAAGTCACGTTAACCTAGGTTTTGGTTTTAACCATGTTTATACTGGGGTTTTTTCTTTTTGGGTTTATCATGGAAGATCAAGGGTTTTGAAACCCTTATAGAGAATTTTTGGCTGTGAATTCTCCTTGCGTAATGGATCCGACGTAGGTTTTCCCATGAAATTTACTTTTTATTTTAATGAACTTTTATTTCATGTTTTTTGAATAATATCTTCAGACATAATATACTTTTGAAAACTTTTCGTATCTTTTTTTGTGTGATAATGATGTTTTAAACCCATTTTATGATAATTAGACTTGTTTTGATAAATTAGTGTGATCCAAGTGTTCGATGGAATGCTTAGTTGGATTTTTTAAATAGACTACAATATGTAGAGTGTGTTTTGATTTTTTTTAAAAATTATATATCATGTGTAATTGGGATTTTGAGTTACATGAAAGGGTTTCAAATGGTTTTACTATAAAGGAAGTGTGTATTTGTCTTTAGAAATCAGCTTGACATGTGATGATGAATTTTGTCACCATTAGAATTTTTATAGAAAATGGTTTTGTTTCGAATGTGTGATGGAAACGTTTTGAAGGATTTTTATAAATGTATTTATTTGGAAATGGTGTTTTTGAAACCTATTTTTAAAGATGGATTACATTTTTGATAAACATTCATTTTGAGGAATGTTTAAGGGCCCATTTGGGCACTTTTTGAAAATGATGAAAAGTGATTATTATAAAAATGGCCATTGGATATTTCTCATGCCTTGTCTTTGTGTAAGGGATGGGATTTACATATTGTGGAATCATTGGTATCCATCATCATGGTTCCTCAGTCAGAACCCCATGGTGATATATTTATTTTTAACCATGAGATTAGTCCTTTAGGAGACTCATAGTGAGGATTTCTGTGAATTTTTACTATATATATTATGATTCAATGCTTAGCTGATATAGGTTGGCTCACCCCCATTATTAACATGAGGTCGAAGAACCTATCATATTGAGAGAATTTCCTAGGAATGATTACTATACTGGAAGGTCATGTAATGACTAATGGCCCATAGTATGTGGATATACTGTGTTTATTACTATGATATTTTCTCTTGGTCTATCCTAAGAAATGGGGGTTAGTCATATTGAGAGTTTTGATTTCATCATGTGTGGAATGTTACCAGGGATGGGGGATCATGTATGGTTTCTTTTAGATTATTATTTATCTCTTAGTATCACATATGTCTAATATATTTTAGATGTATGAAATGATGATTGGGATACATGTATGTATATTTACATTTCCTTTGATATGTGAGTTCTCTGGTACTCTTAGGTGGTGTTTTTCATGGAAATTGGTGTATTACTTCACAATGTTTTTATGAAAGATGTTTGTAAAAGAAAAAAAGTTTTAAAATTCTTTTTTTTTGGTTGAAAAAGAAATCATTACTTTACCCTTGAAAATTATATGGTAACATAAATATATCAAACCTAGTTTTTCAAATGAATAAGGAAAATGAGTTGTATATTGTTTTTATTTAATAGTTGTATAATAGATTACTTTGATATATTTTAGTTCAAACATGAAAATTAATGTTTCATTTATTTTAAATAATGTGAATTGGGATATAGAATATCGGGAATGCCTAAATTTTATTAATACTCATGCTTATAGTATTCTTTTATTTTTAGCCCTTGTGCAGGTTCAGCTTGAGTTCAATCACCTTGGGTGATGGAATCTCATTGTATTGGGGAGTGACCCACGGGGTCACAAAGATATAGTGTGGTATTTTTCTACGGTTGGATAATTTGTATTGTTGTCGTACCATTCAATTTCTTATATAAGATGTTCAATTCAGTTTATATATATATTAGAGTACTTGTGAATCTTTCTTCTATTAAGTTTCTTGTTTATTTATTGGGTCAACGAATTCCCTCTTTGCACTATGTTGATGCCCGACACTGGTTGTCAGCCCATAGGTATCAGGAACGTCGTTCGAGACATGACACAGATTGGCTAGGGTGATCAGTTCAATGTTGAATTGGGTTGGTTCATGATAATAATTATGCATCACATGATCTAAGGTAAACTCTCATGAAAACTATCTCCATTTCATTAATTCATAAAGAGAGAAATATCTACTCTACTATCCATTACTTAGGTACAAATGGATTTATTGTCCCTTTGAATTTTGGAAGTGGTTGAATCATTAAAATGTCTCACATTTTTATACTGTGTGGTAGATTAGTTGGCTTCTCTATATAAGAAATGATATTTCTCAACACCTAAGTCATCATCCCAACTATGGTAATATTTTTTCTCAGTTCTTGATATAGCTTAATTTTCAGATTCATTGAATTTCTTAGGAGGGAAATAACTATATGGGGTATGTGTATTGATACAATTGACATTCCTTCTACTATTACCCATTTCTAGATAATGGAATACACAAATTAGATCAAAAAAATTATGAAACATAATGTATAATTCAAATAAGAGTGAAATTCATTACATAAATTGAAAATTATACATATAGTTAATATCATAATCATAAACATGGTTTCATTATGAAGGTTTTAAAATCATAAAAATATCATCATGTCTGTATTAATGGTTTGTAATGAAAATGTAAATTATCCAAATTATATCACCCTAGAGTTTCCAACAAGTTGTGTAGTATGTCTTGTTTCTTATGTACCAGGAAACGCTTGATTCTAGCCCAATCTATCTTTTTTGTATATATGACCCTAAAAACATCAGTAGTAGAAGAAATGACCACTTGTAGTATTTTGATATGGATGTATTTATTGGGAAACCACAAATTATCTACCTTACCAAACATTTAGGACGTTATCATATACATATTCATATCATTAAAGTATGTAATAGGGTTATATTATCTAATCTATGTTTTCCAAAATCTGGTTCCCAGGGTTGGTACTAAATATCCCAAAATAACAGTATCTTTGACCTAACATTAGTATATTATAACCGATGATTAATCTATTAGATAAGAATGTGATACAAGGATTCAAATACCAAAGGTATAAATAGTTTATTATCCTTTTTAAACTAGATACATACTTGAAATTCACATTATAATTGAAAATATGAAATACAAAAAAATCTTGGAGAATTTCATTATTCCGCATTGTATTTCCCTGAATATTGATAATAAAACACTTCCTATTATCCTGAGGAAGATAAAATATTAGAAATGGATGAGATCATATTCTCATTAAGGGTAAAAATTTGTCATAATATTTATTTTAAAAAATAAGCATAATCAATATAGAATGGTAAATAAATGAAACACATACAATTAAATCATTAAAATAACCATATTATGGAATAAAAAATGATCATCAAATAAATCAATATATATAATCAGAAATTGTAAAAAAATTTCCATTGAAATGAAAACTAATTCGATAATTACGTGGAAATAATTAATCTCATAATTAGGGAATTCATAATTTCAAACATCTAAAACATACTTTCAAGACCTTTCAATAGATATATTAGTTCATTGTGTATAAACCCATCAATTATTTTAAAATGATTTATCAAATGAGGCATATCAATGAATCAATGTGATATCTTTAACCAGGCCCCACCCATCACTTACTAAGTCTAATGAATTCCTCATGTGGAAGGGGTGAAACATAATCAACATAAATATCCATATTTAAAATAAAGTATTAATAATTACCCCAATCAAATAAATAAAATAATAAACTATCCAGAATAATAAGGTAAATGGCTATAAAACATTACATTCTCGTCCAAACTATTCATAAACAATCCAAATAAATTATAATTTTGTTATAAACATAAAATATTACAATTGGATCATAATTTAAATAAAGGGTTAATGTCATCAATGAATTGAAATACCATAAAATTATCATTAAAAACATTCATGAGGAAAAGAACCATTTCACTTTGAAAACAATTTTTTTAAATGTTCAGAAATATTTTTGAAAATATCCTTTTAAAACATTTAAATTCATCATTAAAACATTGATTGTTCATTATGGTATAAAATTTCATTCATTTTAGACAAGGTAAAAAAATATTCACTCCACAGTTTTAGTAAAATCCAAACGGCTCTTATTCAAATAATGAAGGGAATATTCCTTTCAAAAAATTATGTAGAAAGTAAAAATATGTAAAATTTTCATCAATTTTTTTTGAAATGGTAAAAAAAATTCAAAACATTGTTCTAAAACATGGATTTTGTTGAAAAATTATTTTTTAATGAAGGGTGAAATAATGTCAGATTTTCTTAAAACCATTTTTTTGATAATTTTATGTACCAAATAGTGTAATATGGTACTATTAATTTATAAAATTGATGAATAACCATAATATATGAAATATATTGAGTATAAGATATAAATATCAATTAATTCCTCCAAGGGAGACTTAAACATAAATTATCGTGAATAGTGATGAGATTGTAAAATAAACCCTAACCAATTTAGTAAATTTTGAATTATAAGAGCCATGAATGAAATAAATTCAAATGAAACATTAAATAAGATTAAATGAAATTAATTAAGGATATAAATTATCATAATTTTAGTTATAAACACCACATAAATAAGTGATGGATATGTTATATATCTCACGGAAGAAAAAGTTATACGTGAAACACTTACCTCAGGTTCAAATTCTATCATATGTGTCTGAACATCCTTTATAAAAGTAATGTATTATTATACAAATACTGAAGAACCATAATCATAAATATCATTCCATATACTATTTATTTATAGTATATTATCACCTATATGTAAATAATTCCTTGTTAAAATCACTCTTTCGTGTGATAATTGCTTTGTTTTTCATGTATTTTTTGTTTGGTAATTTTGCTCATTTTAAATTGAGTATTTTGGCATCATATAAATATTATTAACCATGATATAAAAATAAAATATATTAATTATATATTTATTTATTGTAATATGTTAATGTTAGATACAAAAAATGGATTATGCCATTCATGGAGATGATAGGCCGTATGTATGAATTAACAATATATACACATTTCTATATGGATAGAAGAAAAGGAAAATATGTATATATTAATCACTAAAAAAATAATTATTTCATATATGTAATTTATATCAATCATATTAATCTATTTTACCATCCAGGAAAAAATAAAATGAAAAATATTTCACATCATTGTGTGGAGGTGGCAGTCTACACATACAGATGAGTGATGTTATGGTTTTCTAATAAACAAGATGGAGATAAGATATATTAGATGAAATAATTTCATAAGTATGGTTATATAATAAATATAAAATATATTAAATAAAATTAACCTTTAAACATTTAATGTGAGGTGTGTGTGAAAGTTAAATCACATCTCTTTGCAAAGTGTTAGTCTGTTGTACGCACGAGCGACGTTATTGTATCCCTCATAGAGTAGAAGGAAAGAAGTTATATGTGATATCATAAATCCTAAAGTATAAAAATTTCATAAATATAATATAAATATGTTAAATATATCATTATATCCATCCTTTAATGGTGGTTATGGAAAAAAAATTACATCGATTCATGAGGTGATAGTCTGCTATACAAACAATCCATGATTCGTTTCATATTTAATGGAAATATAGATAGAAATGGGTTATTTTATAATCATAATAGCATGTAAGTATATACAAGATAATATTGTTATTAAATATTCATATTTTAATATTACTTTAATGAGATGTGAGTAGAAATAAAAATATATATGCATGTTTAAGAAATTTACCTCTTCTTTTGAGAGCCTCTTTATATTTATACCTAAAGAAATATTAGAAGAAGTTAGTAATCAAACTGATCACTATAAAATGTGGGGAGGGATATAAGGAATTTATTTTTTCTATTCTTTAATGAACCTAATGGTTTTGGATGTGTGTAAATGGGAGGATAATGGGTGTCCATTTATTTATGGGGATATGAAACACATAGATTTTTTTAGAGGGTAAATTTATGCCCAAATTTCACTCATGGAAAAGCCTAAAATATTAGTTATTATAGAACCATTGATATTATAAGGTCTAAATAATTCCATAAATTTTGATTTTTACATGTTTTAGGTTATTTTAAACCTTTAATTCTTATTTAAGCTCAATTTTATCTTAACCATAGTAATTAGTTTTGTTTGTTTTCACTATTCAATATGGTCAAAATTTATGTTAAAATTATTAGATAATATGTATAATTCTTATTCTTTTAATGGGATCAATTTTTTAAATTCATTTAATAGAATTATAATAAATATATTTTAAATTAAACCATATATGTGATGAAACAAAGGTTTTCCAATGAGAAATTTATCAAAATTATAAAATGTATTAATATCAAAATTCAATATGTAATTCCTTAAAATAAGATAAATTAGATAATTCATAATATAATTAAAATAATATGACTTTAATGCCACTTTAAAATATAATTTAATATCATAGGTAATTTAAACCAAATGGAGGTTTTATGTCAAAAATAGTATTTTTCAATATTCTCCAAAAACAAAATATTTTGATAATAATAAAAAAATCATAGAGAGATAATTTTGACATGTATATTTAAAAATTATTTAAAAAAACAAAAACTTGTTAAAATTAATTTCAAATTATGAGAATAATTTGTTAATATACTTCCTTTTAGAAAAATATAGTTTCTCATAAAATAGTTCATTTTCATTCAAATGATTCTTTTTTTTATAATAAATAGATAAACATTTCAATTATTTTACACATTTTTAAACCATATTATTTTCATAATTTAGTTATTTACATTCATAACCACTTTCATTAGGGCAATGTTATAATATTCTAATTAAAAGAAAAATAGTTGAAAATATTATCGTGTTTCGTTCATACCTGGTGTTATTTGAATTAGAAGATATCAAAGATAATGATTTTATTTAAAAATAAATATATCCTAATGTATTAGTGTGTTAATTATATTCTAAACATGGTCTTGTGTTTCATACATGATATTGACCATGATTTCCCTTTTATTAAATCTATAGGGGTAACATAATGTTAATTAATATATGTGAATTACATGACATAATTATGTTTTTATAACAATTTAGTATTCTACAAACATAATATATCATTTCTTTCTTAAATTAAAACCAGATAATGTTGTTTGTTCATAAGTGTGGACTACTAAATCCAAAAAGCGATGTGGCCCTTTTTTAATCAATAAATATCATGGATGATATATATAGTTATATATAGAAAATTAATTTAATGTTAATAATATTATGATCATTATGGAATGATAAAATAATACATACCTTTTTTCAATAATGATCATTGAAAAATGGAAATGTTACTCATTCATCTGTATGGCCTACGGTCTCCATGATCAAAACATATTTCATTTTCCATAACCATATTTCATGTTTTGTTTAAAAAGTATAATTGATTTATAAAAACGATAATAATGTCATGATAATTGTTCTTGAGATTTAAAATAATGATCTCTTAGACAATAGTGCAACTATTGAAGTCATTTTTGGATATATATATATATATATAAAATACAAATATCATCCAAACATCAGAAATAAACAAAATTCATTAAGTAATTGTATACGACATGGTGATAATTGAAATAAAAAGATTAAAAAACTTCACAAATGTTCTTAAGAAAGTAAATAATTAACATACTTTTATTATTCATGAAGATAAATAGTGATCCCGATGAATCAAACACATTGTAAGGGACTTCGTGTCAATATAAAATAATTGAGGCATAGTTCGATGTTATGCATCTATATTCATTTATATTTTTTATATAAATCTCATATGACATGTAATATAAAAAATTTATATATTATCATGATATTTAATTATTTGTTTAACGATATTCTTTCAAGTAGATTATGTTTCAAATATTAATAATTTGGAAAGGGAATTTTCTTTAAAAATTAATTTTTTAAACTTTTCTATCAAACTATCTTTCTCTTACCTGTCCACATTTATAAAATTATTTTTGATATTTAACTGTATTGAAATAAGAGTTTTAAGGAATAATTTTTTTCATTCATTCATGAGTTTTCCAAAAATTGAATCATTGTACGGAATGTATGAATTTATTTAAAAATGGAAAAAAGAAATATTATATTTTAATTTGTGTGATGAAAAAAAATTCTTTCCATAGTAACCATTTTTTTAAGAATTTATTCTTTTATAATAAATCTTTTTTTGAAAGAAAAATACAATTTCTTTTTTATTGAGAATTTTTTAATTGAAATTTGGTTTTAAAAAATGATTATTTTGATATCCTAATGATTTTTTTGAAATGGTATTAAAATAGTTTTTAAAATGTTTTATGATGAATATGAATGATTTAATGATTTATGACTATGTTATGGTTCTTATTAATTTATTATGATGAATGGTTGTTATATAATATAGAAAGGATGGGTAGTTATGTTTTAAACCAATGAAGGGTGGTTCAATTATTAACCAAGGATATGTGGTTATATTATTAACCAATAATAGGTGGTTCTTGGATAAAATAAGGATGGGTGGGTCCATGATATACCTCCAATTCATTGGGTACTTCAAAGATGGAAGTTGACCATATAAATTATTCCATTTTTAAGATATATATTAATGATGATTTCCTAGGTTACTAACAATAATCAAATGTTCTTACTATAGGTTATAAATAGTCTCTTCAAGCATAAATTGTGAGTTATTTCATATGAAAAGTATTTGTTTTATTTAACACAATGAACTTTTAGATAATAGATAATTGTTCAAGGGGTTTTATGTTTTTCATTGGACTAACAAAGAACTTTTTTTTATGTCTCTTACTATGATTTTTTGTCTCATCCCATGTTTTGAAATGTTTTTCATAAGTTTTAATTATGGTCAATAGAAAGTAAGTGGTCATGTTGAAGCTCATGATTGTTTTTCATTAAATAAATTCCTGTTTAATTTTAATAGTTTTATATTGTGGGAAATAATTGTAAGTATAATCTTTGTATATATATCAGTTTTTAATGTCTTAGTGATGAAATAATTCTCTAAAACTATAAACCTGAAAGGATACTCAAATGTAAGTGAATGAATTATTGACTGAAAACTAAAGAGTAAGTAAATTCTGAAGTTGTGTTCTTATAGTTGGTATCATATGTCGGTTTAGTTAACCATAAGGTTTATTATAATAATAAAATCATTACATTGAAATATATTTCATTATGGTTATGTTGAGAGGATGTGGAATTTAAATATTATATTGTAGCTTCATCTAAATTATGTCTGTTTAGAAGTGTTTTCCATAGAGGAAATAGGGAATCTATAGTGGGAAGCCTCTAAGAGAAAAGTATCATTTCAAATTAACATCCTCATATGTTTGAATTTTGAATAGAATGGTTTGTTTTAGTGATGGATCAATTGAAAAAAGATATTAGTAATGGTGACATAAATGATAGATAACAACCATATTTTCTATGAAGGGACAATTATATAGTCTTAGATTTCATGAGGAAATATCCCCAATAATTTTGGGAATCATCTAAACCTATGATTGATGAAGGATATATAAATTTTATAGAGAAGATATTTGATGTCATGTGGATTTAATAAAATAAAAATGTAACCCTTATTGTTTACTGTTTTGGATTTGAATCTAATAAATATTTTTATATAATTATGAAATCTATAGAGAAAGATAGAATTAGACACATTTTATAATATAAAACTTTAAAAAAATTTCCCAATTGTTGATAGAAAAAGTATGGAGAAACATTTTCTATAATTGAGGAAAAAATAAAACAACTATGTGGTCATGTATGAAGAAAAATTTACAATACTGGCATGGTATGTACTAGATTTTGATTAGGACACTAATAGTAAAATTAATAAACTTAAATCAATATTGAAACTAAGTTTATAAAGAAATTTGGGTACATGATAAATTAAAATCTATGAGAAATTTATTCAATGTGATGAAAAAATGAGATACAGTTTTCTGACACTTACGTGCCTCATGATGAGAAGAGTAAGAAATGGTTTAGATAGAAGGAATTAGGGATGATTCCACCAGGGAAATACATAGAGAAGATAACCATGTTTCCATCATTTTATAATTGTGGTAAAAATAATCATAGAGAATGTATTATGGTGTATGGTAAGTGCTTCTGATGTAGTAAGTTTGGACATATGGATCATGGTAATAATGAAAATGAGAATAAAAATAATTAAATGACGAGGATAAGATGACTCTGTTGTAATGAGTTAAAGAATTATACTAATTTGTGCCCAATATTAGCCACTTAGGGGGAAATCATCAACAACTAAATAATATATATGTAGAATATATTTTTCTAATACTATGATTGATGTTGGTCCATAAAGTTAAGTGGTTATAGGTATGTTGATTTTTTATTAAAATTATTCAAATATCATGGTTTACTTTGGATTTTTTCATTATTACATTTTTTGGGAAATATCATGTATAATTGGGAATATCACCTTCTGAAAATAATATTGAACATTTGGTGAAAACATAATGTGTAAATATTAATGTAACTAATATATATATGAATATTCATGTTGTTTTCAGTGAGATATTCTTTCTCAAAATATTACTTGGCCATCCATAGTAGAGTTTTATGTCATTATTGGTATGGATTGTCTTTTAGTCTATCATTATAAGATATCTTTTAGACAAAAGAATGTTATATTAAATGATTTCATGCCTTTGATAATTTTCCAAGATGCTAAGAACATGATTTTAGATGGCTTTGAAGGTTACCTACCTCATATTGTTTAAATAATGAAACTTTTCAAATTTGTGATGTGCCAGTAATAAATGAATACACAGATGTATTTCATTGAAATATTCCAAGTGTTATTCCTGGACAGGAGGATGAATTTATAGTTTAATTTTTTTTCTGTTTCTAGGCCGATTTCTAACCCCCCCTAATTGAATGGTGTTTTTTCAGATAATGTTTCGTTTTTATAACCACTTCAACACATGTTACTTCTATTTTGATTTTTATAAAGAAATAATGTTCAATAATACTTTGAAAATTGAGAATTTAATAACATCACTGTTAAGGAAAAAATAATTTTCCACATATCAATGAATTTATTGATCAAATATAGGGAAAGAATATTTTTTGAATGTTGATCGAAGTTCAGAGTTCTGTAAATTTATTGTGAAATAAAAATATATTTATACGTTTATATTTTTCAAAATATATGGGAATTATGATTTTGTGGTTATTACCTTTGGGTTGTCTAATGCATCGATTATATTTATAGAGATTATGAATATAGCTTCCCCAAATTATTAGATAAGTTAGTGGTTATGTTTATTGATGATATCTTAGAATATTCTTAATACCAATAAGATAATTAAAGACACCAAAACATTGTTTTGAAAACCTTTAATGAAAATAAATTTTATGGAAATTTTAAAATGATCAAATTTTAGTTGTAACAAATTTATTTCTATGGTCATATTATTCAATGAGATTTGATAACTATTGACCATATTAAAATAAAATCTATTAAATAATGGCCAAGACCCACACATTTTGTACAAAATGATAGTTTTCATAGATTAACCGGTTACTACTGTCGATTTGATGAATAAATTTCTTCGTTTTTCAGCCCTATGAAAATGAGTAAAATTCAATTAGAAAAAATAATGTGATGATTTTTTTAGGAAAAAATATATCTTTGAATTCTTTATTTTTCAGTGCCTTTAAAAAAAGGTGTATTTTTCACTTACATTGATGATTCATTTAAAGGATATGGTTATTTATTTATGTAGAATGATTAGGTAATTTCTTATGATTCATGTCAGTTTAAACCCCAAGAGTTAAATTACCCAACTCATGATCTGTAATTAGATTCTATTTTTTTTACTTTAAAATTTGGATTCCTCATTTTTCGGATTAATGTGTGATATATATGATGATCAAAAATGTTAAAGTGTATATTTACTCAAAATGAATTGATCATGATACAGAAAAGATTTCTATAATGATTAAGGTTTATAATTTCATTATTCATTACCATCCTCGAAAATAAAACAATGTGGTAGATGCATTGAGTAAGAAATATAATGATATATTAGCCATGATAAGTTTGGAACATTGACCACTGGTTAATGATTTTATGAACTTCTTTAAGAACCCAATATTATGCATTACATATTATAGTGTCTTTGAACCACACTTCATAATCTTATACTTCCTAGGATATTTTTAGATTAGAGTTTTTGAGAATTAATAATAAATTAAACATAGTAAACTCATAAATTACAAGTGGAAAAAATACTCAATATCAATTTTCCATACTAGTAAAAACATTTTAAAATAAAACATGGTTTTTAGGATAAATATTTATAATTTTCATCTTGACCTTATATTTTTCAATAATCTTCCTTAAACCCTATGAATTTTTTTTAAAATATTGTAATTATTCAAAAAGACTCAGTAAGGGACCTAAAAAAGAAGAAAACTATTAGGCCTATGAAAAAAATTTAAACCCATTAAAATAATTTTTTAAACAAATACGTTTTCTTCTATGAACTGAATCACATTTTCTTAAATAAATGTCATTATATTTCCATTTTAAATAAACTATTGAAATGAAAAGTCACTAAAAAGTCATATAGTTGACTTAGGACATAATTACGACAGATATATTATAGAACCCTTCCAAGAACCATAATAAATTTTCATAACCATATGGTTTACTTCTATTATAATTCACCAAAAAACAAAATCATTACTCAATGAATTAGATCAGTGTTTTTATGTACCCATAATATCAGCTATAAAAGGATCACCCATGATCTATAATGGGGATGAACCCTAAAAAACAATTTAAATCGACCATTTCATGAATAAAACCATTGAGGAATCTTTTAATCCCATGTGAAAAACAATTTTCAATTTCAAAGTATAATTTTTTGGTAAAATATATTTTAAAATCATATAACCACACACATACTAATGAAACTATTTCCATGAAAATAACTTTGAAAATATAAAAATAAAACATTAAATAATTAAACTGTCATGTATATGGTAGAAACTGATTATTATGTATAATATAAAATACATTCATTTCAAATTTTTAAAAAGAAAAATTAAAATTTTATTTCTATAAGAATATCTCTAAACATAAATCTAACTCTTTGGGTATGTTATTTATATTCCAAATTAATTATATTATGTTAATTAAATAATTTCTCCAGAAAATTTTTCATTTTTATTATTAATTTTATTGCACTAATTACAATGTTATTAAAAGTAATCAATTAATTATGTCCACATTTATTGTTTTGATGATATTCGATTCATAAGTCGAGAATGACTATGGTACGATGACTATAGTCAAAAAGATTAACATTACATAATCTATAAAAATATATTCCTAAAATAATTATCACATTTATAAATAAATTACACTTTTAAATACATAAACTATATATGGTTCTGAATAATGAACTATGTTACAATCATGGAGATGATAGACCATACGTACGCATGAGTAACATTTCCATTTTTAAACGATTCTTATGGAAAGAGGGTGACTATTAATTTTTACTTATATAGTAGTAATAATATCAATAATATCATATTAATTAATTAAATATTCTTTTATAAATCATTCATGTAATGTGGTGATGAAAAATTAATCACATTTCTTCATTTAGGTGGAAGTTCACTAGGATGTATGAATGCCATTATAATTTTTCTATGTGTGGAAAGGTAAGAACATAATTGATATATTACCTTTTAAGAATTATGAATACTTAATAAATATAAGATATAAATATTAACTACATAATTTAAATCCATACATGATATATTATGATGGAATTCGAATTACATCAGTTTTTTGGGTGGAAGAATGAACAAAACAGAAATGCTTGAATAAAAATGATACCTCTTCTTCAAGCATTCTCCATTTATTAACAACTTAAAAGTACTAAGGGTGATTTATTACCAAAATATGATAATTATTATATGGGTTGGAATTATATTGAGGTATTTGAGAAGGTATTTTCTAATACAAAATGGTGTGGAGTGTGAATAAATAGTAATAATAGGTTCCCTTCTAAAAGAGAGGGTAGGGTAACTCATTGAGCTTCTCAAAATAATAAATTCATATAAATTAATATTCCATTTAAAATGGATCTTAATTGAGTTATTGATAATAGAAGATAAATAATGGTCTAAATCCTCTTATCCAATAATAAATTTAGGTGTTTTTACTATATGTCTTCTCTTATCCTTTGTTTTAAACACGTATTTTAACATTTTCACACATACCATGTAAACCTGGATTTTTAATCATTCAAGGTAAATATATTTACTATAAAATTCAAAACAACCCATAAATTGATAATGGTTTAAATTATAAACGATATCCTATATTATTGGTGGAATTTAATATTTTTAGGAATTTTATACCATTTAATAAAATATAATTTATTATAAAATATCAGTAATGTAAATTTATAGATCTATTCATTACATTGACATTAATAATATCACAAAAAAATGTATAATTAGAAAACCAATTTCATTATACCCCTATCATTTCATTTAAATCTATAAATGTATTTTATAACATTAATTATTTAAAACTATATTTATTTTAAAAAATTTAAAATCATTTATCTTATATTTTCGTTAATTGAATAATTACTCCTTCAGAATTGTGAAAGCATTTATTGTAATAATTTACACTATAAAAATTAAAAATAATTACCATGATTAATATAAATATTTTATATTTATAAATACTTTTTATAGTTGAACTTATCTTATAGATTACCTCATATTAAAATTTAAATAATTTTAAAAAATATGAATGAATGGTATAAGGATTTTTTTAAAATATAATATAATAATTTTCATATTCACTTCAAATGGTAAAAAATTGAATATATTCAAACATATAATGATTATAGAAGAAATTTAATAATACAATATAATTTTTTAATGTGTCAGTGTTATTTTATTTTAGTTATCATGTTATTTGTACACATAATTACCCATTTACCATTGTAACCAAAATTACCAAGGTTGTGTTATATATTATGAAAATTTAAAATTGAAATAATTAAAATATTTAGATCCAATAATTCAAAATATTTTATCCATTTTATAAAATTCATAATATATAATTTTAAATATTTAATTTACTAATTAAATAGAAAAAATTAGGGAAAACAATGTTTTTGGATAAATTCACTACCAAATTGAAAATTTTTTTATACTAAATTAATGTTTCAAATGAATTTAAAATAATTTAATTGAATTATTTAAAAGAAAATTCATCTAATTAAAACTTATTAATAAACCAGAACATTATTTTACAATGAAAATAATATACATTAAAAAAATGTTTTCATTATAAATTTACCATAAATAAAAAAAACTTATATAACTAGGGTCAAAAAACTATGGCTATAGAGGTTACAAATTTGCATATATATTATAGATATGGTTAGAACTGAATATAGATCAAATTTTCATGGATATTGGGAAAATATATATCAATGTATATTAGGGTTGTAGCCACAGTTTTCCACCATGGAAAAGGATCTTATAGCTACGATTTTTTCCACCATGGTAAAATCCCTCTAGATGGGCCATCGTGGAAATTTATCTATTTCAATGGATTAAAACATTGGTTATAAGATATATTTCAATGATGGATACATTTTTATTTAACCCCTTTAAACTATGGTTATATAGTTAAAATAGAATTCCACCATCTGGATTTGAACCCCTTACCTCTACTATCAGACACATGGTGCATAGCCAAAAATACTACATCATATTTTCTATATTAAGGTGTTCATTTTTAATATATATAAACCATAAAATAAGTAGAAAAAGGTGGCTATAATTCCTACCATTCATTTCCCATGCAAAAATATTTGTCCCATGGCTTCCCAGAAAACCTATAGTCGTAGTTTTCATTAACCATAATTATAGTCGTGGACAATAGCCATGGTTTTCCAAAATAGTGGCTATATGCTGGAGCATGAAACCTATAACCATAGTATAATAATGTAATTTCTATAAACTATAATTATGTCCATGGATTTAGCTAAACTATGGATATATATTGTGTATAAAAACATACATCCATTGTCTAGTAAAATTGTACTTTTATGTCTTTGGTTATACCATTTATTTCTAGTAGAGTGAATTTTCCACTATTCCTTGATAAATAAATATTTTCTTAAAATTATGAAATATTTATCCAAAAATAATTTTGGCATTGTGAATTAATAAATTAAATCAATTATGTCAAATAAATTATTTATAGCTTCATTAAATTACAAAATTCACTCATAAAAAAAGAAAAAAATCATTTCCGAAGAAATTTTTTTAAGAATAGAATGAATTTAAAAAAAATATTTAATGTTCAGACTGATACATTAATATTTGGATAGACCATTATATTTATTCTATAAGATTTTTATTCTTATTCCTACCCTCTAATTTAGAAACTATTTATAAATATATTTATTTGTATAATAAGATTTTTTTTCATTTAATATTGGTGTTTCTTCTCTTGTAAATTATCATACATAGTCCTTTATTTTAAAATTTCTAGATGTTATATTCCCTCCTCATAAATTTCATCATCTCAATTTGAACTCCACCTCAGTAAAAAAGGTATTTTATTTTTTTAATACCATTAATTAATTCCAACATCGTAAAAAATATTAATAAAACATCCCCTAATAAGAGTGAAATTAAATTATGAAGGTCACCAGAGATAACACATTATAGGATTCCATGTAGGAATAAATGGAAATGGAGGAGAAAATTATCTCTAAATGACTGATTGAGAGTGGTATAGAATTTCGTCATTAGAATATTAACCATCCTCAAACCATAAATTTTTTATGGGTTAGAAGTCGATAGATTTCTCAGGAAGAAATTTGAAAGAATGATGTATTTATTTTTAGAATACCTTTTCTAATATAGAGAAATTATTTAACTATCAAGAATAATAACCTATTAAAATATATTAATAATATTGTTATAAATTCATCATTTAATCAATTTTCACTATAATACGATACTTTTCTTTAAATGATGAGTCTTCAAGATGAATTTTAAATTTTTGATGAACAAGAATATACTCTTGAGGGTCAAAAAATATAGAGAAGAATAATTATAAATTCATCTTATATTTAGAATTTAACCAAATCCAAAATATTCATTACAAGAAAATATAAATCCTTATAAATAATAAACAACTATATGTCAAAAAATATATTTAATATCTAAAATTATAATGTAATACCCTAATTTCAAAAAATATTATTCAATAAATAACAATCAATATTATTTGTCAAAATTATTCAAGACTAAAAATGAAACCCAAAAATCAAAAGGTTTTGATCACATAGTCTTCAAAAATAAATTTTTAATTATATCTATAAATAAAATTAATTAGTCTTAAGGTATAATACCAAAATTTAATTTCAATTATTAGAAAATCTCTAAGATAGGATAATAATTTATTTAAATAACCTGAATCACTATAAATCCATAATAAAATTATATATTCTTCTAAAATATAATTCAACATTTATTCCTCAAACCAGATCCTATAGTATATTTTCCACCTTAGTCATATATTTTTCCCAAAAGAGTGAATGTATTAGGAAATAACATTAATCACTTAATCAAAAAAGTTGTTTCCAATCACAGGGTTACCAATTCAATAAATCATGCTTTCACAAAATAATTGTATCTTTAACCTATCAGAATGTTTAAATAATTAAAATTAATTTCATACTAACCAGAACATCACATAGTCTAGTGGTAGGTAATGTACTCTTTACACCCATTTATTGTGGCTTGAATCCCCACAGACTTGTTGAATGTGACGGGTTGTCATTAATCTTATGGTTTTTTGTTTTTCTAAAACTATATTAATATAATACTTTCAACATTTTCTAAAATTTGAGAAGTATCATAAAAAATATCCTTAATATATTAAATATTAAATTAATGTTTTAACATCAATGGTTATCTCATTCCATTCATTTCTCATCCCTAAATGCAATGTCCCATAATGACCTTAGTGTCAATGAATTGAAAAACATTAATGATTATCCATGAAATTAAAATTATATCCATAAAATGTAATGATATTATTTCTCAAGTAATACTTCTCATTAAACTTAATGTTTAGAAATACTTACACCTAATAAAAAGCCTACCAAAAGTTAATTAATCAATTAAAAATTTCATTACATAAATCATTAAAAGGGGGTTTCTAATATTTTATCTTATAATAATATTTTAACTTTTATACCCATTATAGTATTCATAACTCTTAAAATTACCACACCATAGAAAACCCTGATCTCTAAAGTTATCTAAACCCTTTGTGGATACCATCATTAATGACTTTTCCATAAGAACAACACATTCTTGGGTTTTTAAACTTAAATTAACTTTCATAAAATTAAAAGGATCATTTTGGTTTTGGAATTTAGATAATTAGGGAATAAATACCTTAGGAAAACCATACAATACAAGTGGAAACTTATACTTGGTATCCATGTTTCACAGAAAAAAATTTAAAATTAAACATGGTTTCATGGAAAGAAAAATCATCATAATTTCCATCTTTATATCATAATTTTCCCAAATCATTCTTAAATTCTATGAAAAACAAATTAAAAAATGTGGTTTGAGAACAAAAAACTCAATAAGGTTGAGAAAAAGAAGAAAATAGATATTTTATTGAGAAATAAGAAAACCCATTAAAACCCATTTCTTAAAAACATACATTATCTTCTGAGAAAATAATTACTTTTCCTTAAAAATTCCTTACCTTATCTTTTCAAATAAATGATTTCCATGTAAATCAATAAATTTCGATGTTTTTCCTTTGGAAATCATTATCATAGAACTATTAAAAACAACCATATATGAACACTTACAATGTTGAATTACCATACGGTTGACTTCCAATATAGTTCTCTAGAGAACACAATTATTACCCAATTATTTGGATAATTATTTTGTAACACCCATCGTATAAGTTATAATGGTTTCACCGATGAGCTATAATGGGGATCATACATTCATATACAATTTCTAGGGACCATATAAAGAATTAAACAATTTAAAACTCTTTTAAAACCATGTGAAAATAATTTTTTGCTATCAAAATACCACTTTCTATTAAAATATAATTTAAAATATAAAAAACAACCACATAATAAAGAAACAATTTTACTTGAAAATAAATATGAAAATTTATAAATAAAACCATAAATAAGTATTTCTTATTTAATGAAATAAAAGAGTCTCATGTTTTAAATGTTAAATTTCCTTAATTTTTACTTATGTACAAATAAACGTTGAAAGAAGGTTTTTAAGAGAGTTTCCCTAACATTGAATCTGACCCATCATGTACATTATTTATCCAATTGAATAATAAAATTAGTTTAATTATTTAATTTATTGAAAAAAAATTCATGTTTATTATTCAATTTATTTCAATTACTACCATTTTAAAATAATTACTTAATTATTTATGTTCATTATGGACGCTTTTACTATATTCATTTTTTAAGTCCAGAATGACCTTAGTGTGTTTTTTGTAGTTAAATAAATTATAACTAAATAACATGATGAATAATATAAATTAATTAATTATTATTTTTATACATCAATTATACTTTTAAATATATCTATTAAATATGGTTATGAAAAATAAACAATGTCACAATAATGGTGATGGTAGGTCATGCATATGCATGAGTAACATTTACATTTTTCAACAACCATTATTATAATGACCTGAACTATTGAATAATATTTTGTTTCCTGAATATTTATGTTTTACTATGTCACATTAGTTAAAACTATACATGTATAAATGAAAATGTAACTATCTTTTTTCAACCATTATGTTACTATTTTGTCAATTATGACGGATGATCAATATGACCATTGTAAAGAATAATAAAATTTACATTACAATTATTGTTTATAAAATGAAATTTCAATAGAGAAATTAATTTAGAAAGAATATTCTATGGCCTCTAAAAGTAGAATTATTCCATAGGATGCCCATTTGTCAGAGCTCGGAAGTGAGTTAGCGTCACTAGGCTTTTCTCTTGGCCAATCCCTTACTGAGCTTCAATCATGTTAAGATTGAGTGGAATCTCCTTTGAGAGAAGTTGATGTTAATAGATATTACCACCTGAGAAATTTTATCTGAGCCACCCCAAGAGTCTATCACCATCACACACCTTACCATTAGTTATTATAAGGGTATTATAAGGGGTTAAGTAACACGACCCTTGCATTATGCTTATGTACATAATTTTTTTTAATGAATAAGCCTTCATTTATTTATTATTACATTGTAAATGGTTTTTTTAAATCAAAAATAGTATTTTCTTAGTTAACATGAAATTAAGAAATATATTTTTATGATTTAATGGATTTTGGAATTAAAAATTATTTTAATAAAATGTAATTACTAAATTACTTTTTATTCAATATAAATGATCATACAATTTTTTATTAATACAATGGTATGTTTTATTAAGGTTAAAAAGTTTTTTTGTCAAAACCCATCAATTTTCAATAAATGTTAGTTTTTATTTTAAGAGTGAAGATTCACATTTATAAAAATTATTTAGATAAAATGAATATTATTTTTGGAATATGGATGTTGAAATTATCTAATGGAGAATTTTACTTAATTTTCTGTGATATAATTATTTTGGGTAAAATTAATTACCTTTTTAAATATATAATGTGATTTGTAACATCATAATAACCCAATTGTGATGTAATAAAATTATATAAAAGGGATATTCAGAAAATATATTTTTACCATTAAAATATTGTTATTTTATATTTGTTTGATTTATTTTACAATTTCGTAGTGGACCCTCAGAGATTTATAAAATATTTTTACATTTTAAAATGATTTCCTTCAGAGTGTGACTCACATACAAATAAGAAAGCCTCATATTTTAATATTTTATTCCATTGGACTTATAAAATAATTTTTTCCACTCCAATTTGGAAAAAACCATGGTAAAAACCCATGGAATGGTTCGTGGTTTGGATTTGTTTAATGTGTAGTTTGCAAAACCTAAATAATAAATAATTCCCTCTCCCATCCCATATAAACCCACTCAATCTCCCATTTTGCTTCACTAAAACTATTTTTAGCCCGACCAATCTTTTCTATCCCTTCCCTATAATCCTTAAAAGGTTCCCCAAGCTCAAAATAAGCTCCTGTCAAGCCTCTCCCAAGCCTTTGGTATCACAATACCATGTAAGGGATCCTCACTTTCCTTCCCTCCTTATTTATGTCCAAGTTTCCATATATTGTTATTCCCTTATATTTTGAATTAAAAATGTCGGGGTATGATTTTACACGTCTCCCATACTTCCCTCATAATGTTTGAATGATGAGAGACATATTTTATCAAATTAATCCCTCGCATATACATTTGTTACCACGACAAAATTTCGTCGTAAGAGTTATTCAATTTCTCCTATTTCATCAGGTTTCTTTATTATGTTACACCTTTTATTTACAAATTCCATGTGTTGGTACATTTATCGATACAAACCCCTTACATTCCATTTCATGTAAATATGATGAGATAAACTTTTCTTTCTCATCAACTATTTTATTTATTTTTTATATCAGGTCGTTATGCTGGTGAAATTGCACCACAATTTTCCAAACCAAAATCTATGTGTTGTGAATGCAATATCATTTCTCAATCAAGGGTATTCACGTTTTAGCACATATAAATATTTCATTATAATTTCATGTATTTATTCCAAATTCTTTTATCATGGAATAAATTATGATGTTGAATGAATCGATGTCATATGACCCATGTGGAACACTTATGCATTAAATGAAATGTTTATAATGGGTGAACCCTGAAAGCGCTCCAATGCATTGGGTAAAGAATAATATCATGATACGTCAAGTTTAATGGGTGTTTACTCATGCTAATTCATGTCTAATTAGTGTTTACTCATTCTAATTCATGTGAAATGAGGGTTTACTCATTCTTCATGTGAAATTATCCATCACACATTGTAATATCTTGATAAATGTTGTTACCACATCTCCATGTTATGAAAATCATGTAATATCACGCCTTCATGTTCAGGTTTCTCTTATACTCCATCGATATTCTTATTACCTAACATATATTGTGCTCTTTATGTAATTCCATGTTTACTCTCTCACTGGGATTTGTAGCTCCCCCTTTTCTTATGTATGTCCTCAAGTTATCCCATGCAATGCTAAGTATGAAGGAATTTTGTGGTCATGTAAAAGATGTTTTTAATAAATATATTGTATTTTATATCTTAAGCTGTCATATGATGTTCCTGATTTCCCAATACACTATAACTATTGATCGTCATAGTTGTATTAAGTGAAATTTTATTTAGTCAATCATGTTTAAGTATAATAAAGTGAGGGGTTATTATAGTTGGTATCAGTGGATATGTTAGTTATTTTTTGGATTAGTATTCAAAAAACCATATTGAAATCCTTAGGGATAAGACTATATATTCAAACATAAATAAATGATGGTTAGTAAAGAGTAAGTGTTTTATCAGGAAAATACATCCATGTCTGGATATAAATATGTAGAGGTGGCTCTAGCACAAAGGTATATATGGTTAAAACCTTACAACACCTCTTTGAGCTAGACTCAAATGGGAAATGGTGCACAAAAACGAGCCTTGCTACACTCTTGGTTTGAAACATCTTGGGTATATTCTTTGGTAAATTCAAAATCTTATTGTGGAAAATTATTAATGGAATAAAAAATCCACTAATAATATATGTTGGGAAATTGATCTTGGATAACCTATATTGAATCTTAGGGTATCCAAAGATAGGAAATACTATGCATTTCAAATTTTACCCTTCTATGTCCAATGTTTTATTTTTTAAATTATTATTATAAAAGTATTCAAACCCCATAATTATATATTCTTTTCTTTACTTTAAACATGGAAGGAGGAAGATTACGAAAAACTCTTCCATCTATTCCTGAAGAACTAGATGAAAATATTATATAGAAGTCATGTGCTAATGAATTTGAAACTTATTCAAATTTCCAAGATACATTAGAAAAACATTATGCGGTATCCAATTCCTCTATCGTTGAACGATTATTTCAAGGATCAAGTACCACATATTTGAGAATCTTGCACTCTCACCTTTCTTACTATTCTATGAGTTGGAAGTACCATCAAGGACTTTTCTTCACTTTATTTTAAAATTATGATGCACTAAATTATTTTAAAGGTGTTTCAGAAGAGAGATACCTATGAGAAACCTATATATATCAAGTTATAGATTTATATATTTTAGTATATATGAAAAATGATTTACTAAACAATTATTTTTAAACATTTGAAGATGAATTTGTAATAATTTTATAGAAAATATGTTCAAGACGATGTCTCAAAATTATATATATGAAGTACCACATTCATGACATATCGATGATTCCTTCAATATAATACACGATGGATGAGGATTTTTTGGGCAGTAGAAGATGATGATTTTGAAAAAAAAATAAAGTGGTACCATTGTGATGCATAACACTTTTTTACTAGAGGCAATGCTAATTGGAAGGACTGAAGACCTCGTTGAAATAATGAATGATAAGTTCCCTCAGCTGTATTTATCTTAGTATGTAGAATGCAATTTCTTGTTTGAACATTCTTAAGGGACGAAGAGTGTAACAACCAAAACATTTGAATATTATTTTGTTTCTTGAAAATGTATGTTTTAATATATCACATTAATAAAATCTATACATGCATTAATTGAAATGTAACTATTAGTTTTTAACCATTATGTGACCGTTGGTCAATTATGAACGATGATCAATATGACCGTTGGAAGCATTAATAAATTTAACATTATAATTATTTTTAAAAAGAGAAGTGGCAAAAGAGAAATAAATTTAGAAAGAAGAGTCAACGAGCACTACTAGAAGAATTTTTCCATACAAATCCAATTTTTCGGATCTCAAAAAGGAGGTTCCATCACTGGCCTTCTTTCTTGACAAAGACCAAGATGAACTTCAAAAAGTTAGGATTGAACGGAATCTATTACCATAGAAGTGAAACTAAATATAGATTACAACCCGAGCAATGTTATCTGATCCTCCCCAAGTGTATGTCACTAACGCACACCTTACGCTTAGGTATTATGCGTGTGTTATAAGGGGTTATGTAACAAGACCCTAACACTATGGTTATGTGAATTATTTTTATAAAAATATTATACATTCATTTTAATATTGTTACATTGTAAATCGTTTTTAAATCACAAATATAATTTTTAGTAAATATTAAATTTTGAATTCTATTTTGATGAATTAATTTATTTATGAATTAAATAATTTCTTAATGAAGTGTTATTACTAAATTATATTTTATTAAATATAAATGATCATAAAATTTTTTATGAACGCAATGGTATTTTTTATTAAGGTTTGAATGTTGTTTTTTTCAAACCTCGTATATTTTCAATAAATACAGGTTTTTATTTTAAAAGTGAAAATTCACATATTTACAAAAATTATTTAGAAGAAATTAATATTATTTTTGGAATCTGGATGTCAAAATTATTCAAAGGATAATTTTTCATTATTTTCTATGATAGTCATATTTTTGGGTAAAAATTAAATACTTTTTAAATATATAATGTGTTTTATGACATCATACAGACCCAATAGTGATGTAATAAAATTATATAAAAAGTATATTAGGCCAAAATATGTTTTAAATTTATGATAATGTGATTTTATATAGGTTTTATTTATTTCACAATGCCTTAGGGGACCCTCCATGACTTAAAAAATATTTTTTTACTTTTTAAAATGATTTCTCTGAGAGTGTGAATCACCTCCATATAAGCAATCCTAATAATTTAATAAGTTTGAGAATTGGCCTTACAAAATACTTTTTTCCTCTCCAAATTGGAAAAACCCAAGGGAAAACCCCATGGGATGTTTTGTGGTTTTTATTAATTTAATGTGTTCTATCCAAAACCTAAATAATAAACAATTCCATATCCTCTCCTATATAAACCCACTCAATCTCCTATTCATCTTCACTTAAACCATTTGGGTCTTAATAAACCTATTCCCTAACCTCTCTAGAATCCTCACATGGTTCCCCGAACTCCCAATAATCATCTATAAATCCTCTCTCAAGCCTTTGAGATCAAACATTCAAATAAGGGATCCTCACATTCCTTATTCTTTTTATGTCTAAGTTTCATTATGTTGTTATTAATTTTTATTTTCCTTAAAAATTTTGGGGTTCGATTTAGAACCTCTACCATACATCTTTAATAATGTTTTAATGATAGGATACCTATTTTTCCTTCATTAATGCATCTCATGTACACTTGTTACCATGACAAAATTTTGTAAGAGTTATTCCAATTATCCTCTTTCTTCAAGTTTCTTTAATATATTATTCCTTCTTTTCCAAAATTACATGTGTTGGGATATGTATATATATTACCCTGTTACATTACATTTGATTTAAATATTATGAGATATCCCTTTATCTATCATCATCCATTTTTATGAATTTTTATGTCAGTCTGTTATGTGGCCAAAATTGCACCGTGATTTACAAATCAAAAATCAATGAGTATTTAATACCATATACATTTCTATATTAAGGGTATTCACCATTATGAACATATATATTTACATATACATTCATGTATGTATTCCACATTCCTTTATCATGGAATAAATTATGATGATGAATGAATCCATGTTATATGATCCATGTGGAACACTTATGAATGAAATGAAATGTTTATAAAGGGTGTTTCCTAATAACACTCCAATGCATTGGGTAATGAATAGTTTCATGATATGTCATCTGGAATGGGTGTTGAATCATGATAATTCATGTTCAATGAGGGTTTACTCATGCTAATTGATGTTCAATGAGGGTTTACTCAATCTCCATGTGCAATGAGCCTTGGGTCATGCTAATATAATGTTAGATATTGTTTCCACATCTCCATGTTATCATAATCATTCTATATCATGCCTTTATGTTATTTTTTCTGTTATTCTATATTGATATGCCTATTTCCTAAAATTTATTGTATTCTTCATGTTATTCCATCTTTACTCCCTTTCTGAGCTGTATAGCCCACCCTTTTATTATGTATGTTCTCAGGTTATGTCATGCAATTCTACATATGAAGGATTGTTATGGTCACGTAAAATAGTTTTTCAATAAATATGTTTTATTTTTTGTCTTAATTTGTCATGTAATGTTTCTAATCTCCCAATACACTACACCTATCGATCCCCAGAGTTGTCTTAAATGCATGTTTATGTAACAAAACATGTTTAAGTGTGTAATAAATGGAGGGGTTGTTATAATTATGGAATAATGATGAGTATTATTTTATATTTACATAATGATAATAAAATCCTAAATATCATCTTAGTTATATAAATATAATATATATATATATATATAAAATTAAATTGATGTGATGATGATAAATGAATCACATCACTTTGTGGAGGTTGTAGTATAAATATACGCATGAATGAGATTATCGTTTTTATTTCCATGGACAGATAAGAATATAATTTACATGTTAATTTTCGGTGATGATAAATATTTCATTAAAATAATTTATATGTATTTATTCCATCATTATAATTCTTCTTTGGAAGATGGTGATGGAAAATGAATTATATCGGTTCATGTGGCGATAGTTCACCTTACACACGAATGATGGATTATTTTCACTTTTGATGGAAGTGGAAATCATTATAGATAATGAGACTAACATGATAAAATATAATTGTATTTAGGATACTAGATTAATAATTTTTTTCATGGTTGAATATAGTTTTATGGATGTGCACGATTAAGAAAAACTGAAATGATCGATTAAAAACAGTACCTCTTCTTCAGACAATCTTCTTTGATTAAGATGTTAACACCAATAAGGTTAGTCTTATGCCCAAAATAAAAACTTTATAATATGGGTATGGATTCTAGTAAGGGATTTTTGTAGGTATTTTCATATCCAAAATTGTTTTTATGTGTGGATAAATTGAAAAAATATGCACCCTTTTATAAGAGAGGGGAGGGGTAATCTTGGATCTTATCACAATTGTAAATTAATGTAGAATACTTTTCTATTAAAAATGGATCAAAAGTGATTTATTTATAATATTAGATGATTATGTATCGAAATACAATAATAAAATATAAAATATATATTTTTTGACTATATTTACACCCTTATCACTTGGTTTTATCCTTTTTAACTCTTACCATGACAACATGCATTTTTACTCTTTGATGATCAATATATTTACTATAAAGTGATAAAAGTCCTATAAATTGAATAATAATATAAATTTCAAAAATTATATTAATAACCTGGAATAATTTAATGTTTTTAGTTATTTAATTTCATATCATTAAATATTATATATTATAAAATATCAATAATGTCAATTCATTGAACAATTCATTAACTTGAATTTAATGATATTAAGATAACACATATAATTAGAACCAAATTTTTTATTATATACTAATCATGTCACAGTTATCTATAAAAAATTATCACATTGATTATGTCAAATTGTATTTATTTTAATATTCTAAATATCATTATTTTGTATTCCCATTAATTGAATAATTACTAAATCAGCATTGCGAAAGAATTTATGGAAATTATTTTCTACCTAAAAAATAAAAAAAAATTACCATAATTTGTATAACACTTATATATTTTAAAATAATATTTATAGTTAGACTTACATTCTAGACGACCCCATATTAAAAATGCTATAGTTATTAAAAATATGAGTGTGACATCATTGACATTTCTTTAAATATTATATTATTCTTTTGATAATCACATAAAAATTTAAACAAAAAACCATATATTCAAACCATGAATGATTATGGATGAAAATAACTCATCCAATAAAACCGGGTAATGTTTTAGGGTCATTTTATCATCCTTATCATATAATTTTTTCCCTTAATTATCCAATTTATCTTTTATTGTGGTAATAAAACATACCACTACATATTTACTAAATTTCAACCCAATGATTAAAAATATGTAATACATTTTTAAAAATTTAAATCATATAATTTTGAGAATTTAATTAAATATTAAATAGTAAAAACACAACAAAGAAAATATTTTATAAAAAAAATCCCGTTTAAATATTATTTTTTAAAACTAAATTAATGTATTAGAGACATTTAAAAACCGATAATTGGATTATTTTAAATATAAATTTTATAATTAAAATTTAAATATAATAATTTTTCATTTTTAATAATTTAAACTAAAATTTAGTTTTCAATGAATACTATTATTTTTCACCATTTCATGAATAAATCATTATTTTAGGAATATTATCAAAAATTCATCCTAAGATAATTTTATCATGATTAATAAATAAATAAAATCAATTATTTAAAATAACATCATATATTTTATAAAAATTATAATAATCACTCATTAAAAGAATAAAAACTCATTTTTAAAAAAAATTTATTTTCGAAGAATAAGATGGATTTACTAAAAAATGTGTAATTATTTTATAAGAAAAAACCAATATATTCATATTTATTATTTAATTTATATTTATTTAATAAATTAGTTATTCCAATTCCTACCCTCTAATTTTACAAATACATTATAATGGACATATTTAAATAATAATATTATACTATTTGTTTATGCTCGGTGTCTCATATCATGTAGGTTATCAATCAAAGTATTTACTTTTAAAATCTATAGGTGTTAAAATTTTGGCCTATAGTTTTTAGATAAATGGAAATCCTTTTTCTAGTTTTCGGTTCATTTTAATTTTTCATAAACAATTAATCAAACTTTGAATGAGGATCATGCCCTGTATGAAAAGATTGAATCTTCTAGGAAGTATAAGATAAATGCTTTTAAAGTTGAAGAGTAAGGTATTTTTTTTTATTTTGAAAAAGATTGTACATTTATTTTGATTACATGTTAAAGTAAAGGATTTTTTTTAGAGCTTATATTTCTCTATTTACTTCTCATCCAAGAAGCACTTGGATGTACATTGACTTTCATGGGTATTATTGGTGGGATTGAATGAAAGTAAATATGGTTTAATTTTCCATGAAGTGTTTGACATGATATAAAGTTGAATTAGAATGAAAATTAATGAAGGTAATCCTTTAACCTTTTCAAGGAAAAGAATTTAAATAGGGGAATATATCAATGTGTTTAATAGTGTGAATACAAAATAATTCATAAGGTAACAATATGATTTGGGTTATTTTTGATTTATTAACAAAATATTCACTTTTCCTTACCATTTGATATATTAAGTTTTTTGATACTCTCTCTCAAATGTATCTAAAGGGGATACTCAGGTCACACATATTTTCTGTCTCTATTGTATTAGATTTTTTCCTAGATTCAAATTTATTTCCTAGAAAGGACTTGAGAAGTCCTTGGGTGTTGAACTAAATTTACATACATATATTTAGCCTTATACTGATGGTATTCATAAGAGGATGATTAGGACATTAAGATATGGGATTAGATATTTTTTAATGTATTACAAGTGAATGTTGAATCAGTGTTATTCTCTAGTTTATTTTTCATAAAAAATTGTTTTCCTTCTAGTATATATATATGACCATTTGATTAATTCATTGGAAAGCGATGTCGAAAGGAATCTTTTTAGGATGAATATTGAGAAAAGAAGTTGATGGGACATGAGTTGGAAGAAGAAATGACTGAATTTTTTTTTATTCTTTATAATTTTATGATATCTCAAATGATGAAGAAAATATATGTCAATAACTACTGTAAAGATCTTTCTTTTGTGGTATTTGATCATATTTTTCTTAACGTACCTCCATGGAAAAGTGGAATAAATTTTATTAAAAAGGTAATGCTAAAGAAATGGTTCATTTGATCATATGAAATCCCAGATAAAGTGATATTAGTTTCATACTAAGTGGATTTTCTCCCAAGTTTATCCTTTGTACCCAATTTTTTCTATGTCTTTATGTTAAGGATGTGATGCCCAGAAATTCTAAAATAAGGGCATTGTATTTGATATAGTATTTTATAAGAAACACCAAGAACATAAGAGAATATAAAAACCCACAAAATTATAGTATATTTATTATTTTAAATAGTTACAATATATTGTATATTTTAAAATGAACTCTGCATTAATTTTATCTTGTGTTACACTCAAAAATGACATTTTTTGATGGATTGCATAACATGAAAGACCGAGTTTTATGAAAGATTAATAAATTATTAAAAAAAATTGTCATATAATATAATAAGTTTTAAATTTGTCGTTAAATTGTTTGTTATTAATATCTTTAACTAACTTATAAACTTATATTGTTGGATTAATTTTTTACTAATTTATTATAAATGAACATAAAAACCAAATGAATTTAAAGGGAATGATTTTATAAAAAACTATTTTTATGGTTCAATTGTGTTTTATCTTTATAAATGAAATTAATAACTATTGTTAAATTATATTTTTTAAATATTTATATATTATATATTCAAAAAAATATTATTAATATTCATCCAACAAATTTTATAGGAATAAGATAAGAATAAATCCAATTTGACGCCTAAAAATAATATATTTCTAAAAGGGAAATTTTGCTGAATTTTAATGGAACACCAATTTGGAAACTGAATTTCGAAAATTTCATAAATATTATTTGTAATAATTAAGTTCATATTTTAAATAGTTACATCAAAATTAACTTAGGGTGAATTTTTGGTATTTTCCTTTGAAGATTAATTTTTTAATTAATAGTGAAAAGTACTGAATTTTAATTGAAAACATTTATTTATTTTGATTTATTTATAAGGTGGAACTATTTTTTAAAATTTTTATGAAGTAAAAGTAGATAAATTATACATATATTTCTCCAATTTATGACATTTTAATAAATTTCACATTGAAATTTGATATAAATTTATTTCAAACTTTTGAACATTTTTACTTTAAAACCCATTTTAAATTAATCAATTCTAATTATATGATTTTAATTTAGAAAAAATGATACTATATTTTTAATAATAATAATTTCTAATTTCTTGTAAGAAAAAAATAATATTTACCAAAATTATTAGTGAATTTAGTTAATGTTAATTACAATGATTAAAGTAAAATTGAGCTTAAAATTGACTAAACCATACACATAAACACCGAAATGACCTATAAAATTTTACCAAAGAAATATCATTTCTATAGTTTGACCATATACTCCCTTCACATGAATATGGACCATTATTGGAGGCACATTATTTAAGGTATACTTATCAATAATATTTAGCTTTTCATATTTACATGAATTCCACTCCTTCTCCACTATAAAAGGCACTCATACCTCCAAATTATTCACACCCCTCAACCCTTTAAATCATCCAAAATATTTCCAAATATGCTCAAAAACTCCCTAACCTCATCATAGAATCCTAACATAGTTAATAAATGAAATGAAACAATACATTAGGTTTAATCCAAACGGAGTAACCTGAATAAGAGATAGCGTTTTTCAATGATCACTTTTATTTCATTTACATCCCAACCCATTAAATTATTTTAATTTCATGATAATGTAATTTAATAATTATATTAAATATACTAAGATATTTTATAATGATATTTATAACTACACTTTCATAAAAAACTGTCAAATGGGATACACAATCACTGTTTGTGTATAAGGCGGACTATTGCCTCACGAACATATGTCATTCGTTCATCCATTCCAACATTTCATGGTTAGAATAATGATTGATTTATATTTTATATATGAAATATATTATATTTAATATATCGTTATCCTTCTTAATTTTTATATAACATATACCTTTGTCCTTTTCATTTTGTGGGAATACGATTACATCATTTGCGGAAGTGTGTACAACCACCTCTGCATTGTTATCTGATTCATTCACATTGTACATGGAATTTATTAAGGATTGTTTTAAAAAAATTATTTCAAATATATGAAATAAAAATTATATTTTTAATGATAATATACAATTATTTATATATCATTTACTTTTTTAGATATGGCTAGAAATGGATGTTTCCTTCATACATTAATACGACCTATCATCTCCATTAACATTGTAATTCATTTCATAACACAAAAATTTATAGATTATTCAAAATACATATGTAATAAATATGTATGATATTTAAATCATTAATTTAATTTATTATTTTATTAAATCATGATCGAGAAAAGAAGAAAAAAATAACAAGTCAAAATATAGTAAAAAAACCTTAAAATTATCACCTGAAGCATTGAAAATAATGAAAGATTATTAAAAAATATGTAATAAGATATTATAATAATAGAATATATGATATTATAAATATAATTATTGTTATTTTATAATTTTTTAACATTTTATAAACCACTATACAGTATTTTAATGACCAATCAACTAAAATGAAGTTTATGATAAGGGATTTCATCTCAATTTACATTCCATTGACACTAATTTATTGTTAGGCACCAATTAACATTACTATGGTATATATACGTCCCCTTTTTATTTTAATATCATTATTCAAGCATACGTAATGGATTTATATGTTTTTATTTTAATTATATCACGAAAGGGGTTTATCTTGAAAATTTCTAAATGGTAAACGTAATGTTCACAATCTCACTATATTTTGTGATTGTTATTTTCCTCTTGAAACAATAACTTTGTTATAAAATTATTTCATTGTAATTTTAATTAAATTTCCACAATATTGGGTTATGTATATTAATATTGGATATTCCATATACCATTTTTACATATATTTTTATCTTTGACGATTATCTGATTATCTAGGGAAATATTGATAACTCGTATTATTTATTATATATATGATATGGAATATTATTTATTAATTAAATAAATTACTCAAAATGAAGAATTATTTGGAATGGTAGTTAAATTTGAGTCTCCAACATTATATATCCCCTATATTCATTGAGACGTTCTAATGAGATAAATCAGTTGTTCAAATTATATGGGTTTTTAAAAATATTTCTAAACTATCTTGTGAAAAGTCTTGATTTTATTGGATTTAGTTTTCCTCAGACATGTTGTCTAATAATTAATAATTTACATCATTGAGAATTAGTTTTTATTTATCCATGATATTTTTAGTTTTTCATTATCTATGGATTTAACTAGTTCAATGTTTATTGATAAAATGGAATCTGTTTCAGTTATATACCTTGCCATTTTGATTATTTCATATCCAGTGGTTTAAATGGAATGTGTGTTTAGTTGTGTACATTTCCATATTTTTCATTCATATTGATTCATGATTAATTCTGATGTATGTTTACCCTTAATGAGAATATTATCTCACCCATACTTTGTTACCTTTCTCGATGATATGAAGATGAATTCTTGGAATTATTATCAAGGATACATTTTAATAGTTTGTGTTATGTTTTTGGTTTTATTTTCTACTTCCCAATATAATATGGGTATCATATATTTAATCTATTTTTTCAAAAACTAATAATTTTAGTAGTCATTTTAGATTTGATTCCTTGTAATCATTCCAATTCAAAAGGAACTGGATCATGGAGTCTATGGATGGAACATTAGATTTGGAATAAAAAAATTTCTAGTTGAAAACTTGGAAATAAAATTAGGAAAACATAGATTAGGGAACATAACACTAAGATACTATTTGAGGATATGAATATAATACCATCAAATAATTTTTTTAAGGGGGATATTATATGGGTTATCCTAGAAATACAACACTTTCCGGATAATACATGTAGACACACAGATGCACCTAGGGGTAACAACTTTGAAAAGTTCAACCGGGCCTGACTTGAGTGTGACCTGATACACAACAACATGACTTACTATTCACCCATTTTGACCAAATCATGGGATACTCATAGGATAATACACATTTTATTTACAACCCATTGAAAATTATTTCAAAGTAAGGATATCCCAAAATAATCCATGTTTATTATTATGAGATTTTTTATGGAATTTTTTTTCAATTTTTGATAAGTTTTTAACTACTTTTGGGATTATACCTTATACTTAATAATGTTATGACCTAATAAAATATATTCCATTGTACATAAACGGTGTCTAGAATAAAGAGTGTTATTAATAGTCAAGGATAATTTATAGGTTTTCCCACTAAGAAAGCCAATATAGATGGTATTGGAAGTGAGCAAGTTATGTATATATTTGGAACAATTTATCATGTTTTGAAAGATAACATTTCTTGGATGGAGAGACCTATTCCATAGTAATATTATATGATGTTTCATTTTTATATGTTATAGAGGCCTCATCATTAAGTGGGACAACTGATCCAATGGCTATTGGGAAATTGATTATGTCATTGGAGAAGATATCTGTGGAGTTGTAATGTGGTGAAAAGGAAAATTTAAAATTTATAGTGTATTTTCTCAATGTTTATGGAGATCAATGGTGGAAGTTGTCTAATAATACATTGGAGGAAGATGAAGTAAAACACATCGAATGGAAATATTTTATGGTTACATTCTTTGTCAAGTATATCCCTCATGTGAAAAAACTAAGATGGAGAGAATGTTATTTAGATTAAAGTAAAATGATGAAAAAAGTATTATGGATATTAAGCTACCTTTACATGGTTGGAAATGAATGCTAAATATTTTATATCCAATAAAGAATGAAAGGTTCACCATTTTGTTGAAGATCTAATACTAGGTCTTCAAAGGTCACTGTTGTCCAAAACCTTTTCTTTATAAAATTATGTGTTTTTATATGATATAAAGAGAGAGAGAGAAATAATTAACCATGTCTTATTATATTAAATGGAAGAAAGAGTAGATGAATGTGGAAGTGTAAATGATAGATAAATGGTAAAATGGAATAAAGTATTTTATAACATGTGATAACTTTGGAATGAATCACCATAGAAAATTCTTGAAATGATTGGGAGTTTTTATATGTGCGTAGAAAAGGGTTACCCGAAAAAATAATGAAAATTAATGTGGGAAAAAAATTGTTCACTGTTGTAACTACAAGTAGATAGAGAATTAAGAAAACTAATTCCCCCTGAGTCGATGTAATATAACATAGAATAATATATGTGATCAAGGTCTGGAATATGTTATTGACACAACCAATGTGGAATGATTAAAGTGATTTGGTATTTGGATCTTTGAAATATGTTGTAAGAGTATTTTATTGATGATTTTATCATTATATAATTTATGAAATATCTATGGATTATACTATAGTACTATTTTATTAAAAAAGTAAACCACATGTTGAAAGGTACAAAGAAAATATAATCCTTAACATGTTAAACTTTTTTAAAATATGTGGTTGATAGAACTATAAGACATAATATGTTCCTAATCGTGTGATAATGATGTTGGATAAATTGATGGTAGATATGGATAATGTAAATATCATACTACTTACTATCAATGAAATGATTCAAAAAAATTGGTTCGTAATATTTTGGAAAGGTTATCCAATTTTGAAATGGTTTCAGTTAAACTTTGGATGTAGTTTTAGAGGTTGATGTATTGCATCAACCTCTGATGCAACTTGTACCAATAGATGATGTATAAAGTATTTCATAATTAACCAAGGGATTATATACTACATAAAAAATAGAAACATATCAATAAATTATTTTCCCATATATTCATATAGACTGAAATAATTCCAAAATTCAAGAAAATTGTTTTGAAACAAAAATGTTATCCTATTACATAATTTTTTATGATACCAATAACTATTTTCACACATATGGTCTATAGATTTGTGGTCAAAAAAATTCACATGAACATGTTATCTAACACTCTACATCAGAACATCATAGTTACATTTATCTTCCATGTCCATGTATTCACAAATGTTCTCTTATATGAAAGCCATGTTTGTGACGAACATCACATTTCCTTATAACATTTATTAAGAAGATTTGTTGTTAACCCCATTTTTGATGTGGGGTTTTCAATAATATTTTTTTAAGATATCAGTCTCTCAATTAATTAGATCATATTTCAATGGTGTGTATGTAATTTATTAAATGTGGGGATAATGTAACACCCCAAAATTATAAAATGAATACATTGTATTTGATAGAATAAATGAAATAAGACACCATGAAAATTTGGGAATAAAATATCCCAATACAATAAAATATATATATTACTTAAATTTTGTTCAATCTATTATATATATTTTGATGCATGAAATAATGGTTTTAGGTTACATTACATGCAACAATGAGTTTGTTTAATGGACTATATAACACGAAAGACCGAATTTTAGAAAAATATTGTTATTTAATATAATAAAATATAGCCTATCGAATATATTGGAGGTTATGAATAGGATTATCTAAATTATAAATATATATATTTTAATTCATTGTATACTAATTAATTTTAATCAAATATTGAAACTAAATGAATATAAACAGATTTATTTTATAAAAAACTGTTTTATGCTCTTAAGGAATATTATCTTAATAAAATAAAATATTTAATATAAGTGAATGATGTTAGTGAAATATATATATTATACATTACATAAAAACATTTTATATTCACCCATTGTTTTTTATAGGAAAAAGATAATAATATAGCAAGTTTTTTGATTTAGATAGGTATTTTTCTAAAAATGTGATTTTGTAGGCATTTAATTGCACACCTTTTTTAAATATGAATTTTGAATCTTTAAAAAATTTTATATTTGAAAATAATCACCATTTTAGAAATTTAAATGTGAAAAATATCATAGGGTTAATTTTGCATATTTATTTATGAAGTTTCTTTTCCTTTTATTAATACGGATAAATAATGACTTTAAATTGAAAAAATATTTTTATTCTAGATTCTTTATACGGATAAATTTAATTTTTATTTTGTTTTGAAGTAAAATTAGATCAATAATACATAAATTAATTTAATTTAACTCATTAGAGTCAATTTCACATTAAAATTTGAAATATTTTCAGTTTAAACTTTTGACATTTTTATCATTAAAAACATGATTTGTCATCACATCTATGATATTGATTTTAAATTAATTTATTTTATTTATTTAATTATAATATGGAAATATGTAAGCTATATTTTGAATAAAAAAATTTATAATTTATAGAATGGATATCTTAGTTTTTGACCAAAAAAATTTGTGAATGCATTTAAAATTAATTACATTGATTATGGTAAAATTAAGCATAAGAAAGGACTAAAATTTAATCTAAATGGACAAATTTGAATATAAACTTTTGAAAAAGAGGTTTAATAGAATTATTTTGACCATATAAAACCTTATATAGAATATAGACCATTATTTTAGACACATGATGTAAGAGAGACCTCTCAATATTTTTTTACTTTTTATAAACACCGAAATGTCACTCCTCATCCACTATAAAAAGGAACTCATACCTCACACATATTCACACTCCTAATAAATTGTCTCATAAATACTATAACCAAATATTTTCAAAAAATTCTTCCCTCAAACTAGGTTCCTTACTTTCAGAAGATTGAAAACTATGTATGACTTTTGGTATTCATCAAAAGGAGTTACCTGAATAAGAGGTGATATTGTTCAACAGTCTATTTTATTTCATTTACTTTATCACCCATTCAATTATTTTTATATCATTATTATATAAAAAATTCAGTATATTAAATTTACTGAGATGTTTCATGCTAATATTTCAACCTAACCTTTAACACACATCCATTAAATGGGATATGAAATCACCATTCTTGTTTACGAAGGACTACTGGCTTGCGAACTGATGTCGTTATTTCTTACATAACCACCTTTAAAAGTTGGAATGTTGATGGATTTATAGTTTATATATAATATATATGATTTTTATGATTTTTTATGCTTATGTAATTATTATATAAGACATACCTTTTTTATTTCCATTTTGATGCAATACGATAACATCATTTTGTAGAAGTGTTGACTATCGCCTCCTCAAAATGATGTGATTCATTCACACTATACAAGAAATGTATTACGGATGGTTTTAATAAACATATGTAAAATATAGGATATAAATATGATATTGTAATGATAATATATATGTCACTTACTTTTTAAAATATGAAAAAATAGGGATGTAGCCTTCATGCATGCGTACAACCTATCATCTCCATGAAAGGCATAGTTATTTATTATATCAAAATTTAATGGATTATTATAAATACATATTTACTGAATATATCTGTTATTAACATCATTGTTTACATATTATAGATATTTAAATCCTGATCAATGTAAGAATACAAAATTAACTTTTCAAAACATCCTTGACAAACATGACAATTAACACCCAAAATGATGATAGTAATAAAATATTAATAACAAATGGGAATAATATATTATAATAAGATCATATATGATATTATAAATATTATTATGATTCTATTATAATTTAGAAACATGTTTTGAACAACTATAAATATGGTTAAATAACACACAACAAAATGTAATCCCAATGTAATGGATTTGGTCTCAGTTTACATTCCATTGAGACATATTCATTATTATGCACCAATTCACATTAATATGGAATATATACTACCCATTTTTCATTTTATATAATGGTTAACTCATAATTATTTGTATTTTATTTTTCAATTTGAATTATCTAACCTACTGGGTTTATCTTAAAATTTACCATGTGCTATAAGTTATCTTTGCCATATCACATTCTTGTATGGTAGTTAAAATTCTCTTGAAATAATCACTTTGTTATAATAATTTTTCATTGGATATTTCATTAAATATCAACATTCATTAGTGATGGACATTATTATTGCCTAAACTATATACCATTTTTAAATGTGGTTTTTTACATTGATAGTTATTTGCAATTTTTTGAAAATACTGATAATTTGTATTTTTTATTCAACATTGATATTTGATAAGGAATATTTTATATTAATTAAATCAAAACCTCAATATGAGAAATGATTTTGAGGGGAAGTGATAGGTGGGTACTGAGAATTTTATATCCCCTTGATGCATTGATAGACTCTCATGAAATGAATATACTTGGAAAATTAAACAGGTTTTTACCTATAGTTTTAAAGAATCTTGTGAAATGTATAGACATTATATGTTTCCATGTGCCTTAGACATGATGTCCATTAATTAAGCATAAAATTCATTCAGATACAGTTATTATCCATTATATTTTTTCCTATACATTATCAATGGATATAGTTCATTTTCAATTTATTGATTAAATGGAATATATATAAGTTACATACTAATCCAAATTGATTATTCTTTATCCAATTTTTAAAATGGAATGTGTGTTCAATTATTTGACATTCCATTTTTTTAATCCTATTTATTCACTATTAATCCCATTAATTTTTTTTTCTTATTGATCAATTGATCTCATGATTATATTTTTTTCCTTTCCACGAGATTTGAATATTAATTCATGGAATGATTTTCAATTACGAAGTTTATTAGTCTTTGTTATTTACTTTGTTTTATTCTCTATTTCCCAATTTTAATATGGAAATCATGTAGGTAATCTGAATTTATAAAATTGATAAACAGGATAGTAATTTGGTATTTTATAACTTGTTAATATTCAAATTTAATATAGTAAGGCATCATCATTGGGTTTCTATGGTGAGGGTGTTACAAAAGAAATATGTGCCATATTAATCTCATTTTTTTACCTAATGTTGTTCAGTTAGAAGAAAACATTTCATATGAGGAAAAAAATTCATCTTATTGATTTATTAATGAATTATTTTATGAATAAGGTTATTTACCGAGTTAATGTTTTTTGGAAAAAACATATGTTTGAAGAAGCAATATAAGAATATGAAAATTCTATTAGAGAAAGATATTACCGCTTATTTAATGAGAGATTAAAATTCTGAGGAAAAAATTTATAAAAGTGAGGTATAATTTAAAAACCCAATTAGTGATATTATAAATCAATTTCTTTAATTGGATAGTAATATTCATTCAATAAAAATTATACAATTTTAACATCTAAAATGAAATAGGTTTAACAGAACTCTATTTTAATATCTTTTTTTAAAGCCTAAATTCTAAATTTTATAAATTTAATTAGAAATAATGAATTTTTTTTAAATCCTAATATAAAATTTAAATATAGGTCAGTATTTATTTTTCTCTAAATTTTTTTTTTCTGTGAATAGGGAAAAATAATTATTTTTGAAAAAATATTCATTTATTTTTAAAAAATCATGTAATTTAAAAGTCCTATTAAGATTTAAATATAATTTCAGGTAAAATAAGTATAAATTATTTATATGAAATACAATTAATTACAATTAAATTAAATTTATATTGGATATTAGTATAATATTATTTTTGGTTCTAAAAACTATTTTTTCTGAAGGATTTTAAAGTGAATTATGATTATATATTTGAATAAAATAAATTAATCCCTCGTTAATATTTTTAAATTAGTATATTATATAAAAAATATATATTAATTTTTATTCTTATAATAATTATTATTATACATATATTTAATATAAAATCACAATTTTTATCAAAAATATACTTCTTGAAACCTAATTTTTCATTGCGTCTGTTGGTTTGTCTTTAAATTAAACATTCTCAATTATATGAATTCAATTTGATAAAATGGAATAACTATTTTTTTACGTCATAATTTATAATATCTAATAAAGTGATATTAAAATTTGAAAATAATGAATAGTAAAAATTAATTATCATGGTTAAGGTGAGGATGTGTTTACCATGGGGTTAAACTAAAACAATAAGAGTTAAAATTTCCTGAATACATTTTTAAAATCTATTTCCACATATTTTTAAATTATCATATCTATGTCTCAATAAAAGTTCATTTTTTGAGAAATTTGGAATGTGAAAAATGTGGGTACACCTTTTTTGTTTCAAAAATTACAAAAGTGCCACTCACGTCACGTACAAAATGCCACCCCCTCTCCTCACCTCTACACACCATCATCGGTATTTGTATTGGAAAATAACTACAAAATACCTTTATAAATTACCTCATAAGAACCTAAATCCCTTATTTTGTTCACAAATCTATCATAATAAGTATTTTGGTTCTTACCAAAGGTGGTTGTCTAACGAATGGGTATCATGATCAACCATGCATTTTATTTTATTTATTTTTCAACTTCCTTGAAAAATTATTCAATTATTCTAATATAACCAAAACATTATATCCCATATAATTATAGGATATTATATAATTTAATAACCTAAATCCATCTCCTCTTCCATCAAATGGGATGCCAAATCATCAATTATGTGTATGGGGGACTACTGACTTGCGAACTAATGTCACTCGTTTTACAACAATGCATTTAACAGAATGATAAATTATGTAATTGAAGTATATATATGAATTTTTTAACATATTTATATTGATTAATTTATGATTTCACATATACCTTATTACTCTCCATTTCATTCTATATATGATAATGTCACTCATGTGTATGACAAGATACTGTCTCGTGAAGTCATGTGATTCATTTTAACTTACACATTATATGGAAGGTAATAAGGATAAATTTAATGAATATATGTGATATTTAAGAAATAATAAATATATTAATTATATATTTATCATTATAAAAATATATTATGACATTTTATTTCTTACACAGAAAAATGATAACATTGTTCATGCGTACATGTGGACCACCATCTCAATAAAGCAATACGAGAATTTTTCCATTACTAAATGACATGGGTCATATATATATTTATATTTAAATAAATAATATGATAATTATGATATTATCATCATTATTAGAAGTTAAAATAACACATTCCTTATTTCCATAATGATAATTCAATAATGGAAATGTTACTCATGTGTTACTCTGTCCTACCATCTCCATGATCATAATATTGCTCATTTTTCAAAAATATCAATCATGTTTTGTTTTAAAATGTATAATTAATGTATAAATATGATCATTATTTCGTGATTATTATTCTATAAATGTTGAAATAATGTTCAATTTCACCATATTCAACCTACCGAAGTCATTTTTAGACAAATAATCCAAATATCATCGAAACATATGTTAAAAAATCAATTAATTATGTAAATTTATATGGAATGGTGATATGTGAAATAAAAGGAATAATAAAATTGAAAAATGGTAATAATATATTAAATAATTAATATAAGGTTATTATTCAAGAATAAAATAAATGATAGTGATGAATTGAAATCTGGGTAAGGTTATTAATCTCAACTGCCTTTCATTGAAGAATATTTCGATTCAAAGCACCTATATTTTTTATGAGGTGGATATATAGATCCTTTTAAATTTTATATCAAAAATTTATCCATACATATTATATTTAATTATTTTTAATGTTATTCTTTCACGGGACTTGTGATTCAACAATTTATAAAGGGGTAGGTTACTTTTCATATTAAACTATACACTTAATTTATTTCCATAAAACTCTCTTTCTCTTCCATTCCAATGTTTTTAAAATGATTTTATGAATTTAATTTTATGTAAATTAGAGTATTAAAAAGGATTTTTTTTCTTTTAAATGATTTCAAAAAAAATTGAATATTTCTATGGAATGTTTGACTTTCTTTAAAAATAAAAAACAGTTCTATTTTAACATATATGATCATAATGAATTTTTCCACTACCATAATTGTTATATGAAGACTATTTTACATTAAAATATTTATATTTTCCTCAAATAAAAACCATATTTCATTATTTTGGGTTATGTTATAGTTATTTTTAATTTTCTATGATGATGGGTGGTTATATTATAAAAAATGTACCAGTGGTCTCATTATAAACCAATGAAGGGTGGTTCTGTTGTAAACAAAGGATGTATTGTTATGTTATTAAAAAATGATTGGTGGTTTTGTGATAGAACAAGGACATGTGGATCCATGATATCTTTCCACTGTAGTGTGTACTCAGGATATACATGTTTACCATTTCTATTATTCTATTTTTAATAGTTATATCAATGATGACATCATAAGTTTCCTACATTATTTTGAGGTGTTCGCAATGGCTTTTAGATGATTTATTTTAGGAAAAAAATCTATTTTATTTCATATGAAATTGATTTATGGAATTTTACTAAATCAAAATTGATAAAAAATTAAATATTTCATAGGTTTTTATTCTTTTAATATGACATTTGAAATTATTCTTTTTATGCCTAATAATGATATTTTTGTGCTCATTATATGTTTTAATGTTCTCTTTATAGGTTTTACGAATGGGTAAGGTAAAGGATGTATTCATGTATATATTCATGATTATTTTTAAGGAAAATAATTCATTTTCAATTTTAAAAGATTTATTTTAAGGTAAAATTAATACTGATCCTAATAGTTCACTTTGAATATATATTGTTTTGTAATGTATGAGTGATCGTGTAATTTTTTTAAAAACTAAATATAAAAACATCTTCAGATATAAGATAATTGTTTCTTTATTTAAAACACGAGATTAATTAACTTTTATGTTTGGGTCTTTATATATCTATCTGAAAATACATCAAAACCTTGGGATTTAGTTTGGTTAAATGGTTAGAAAATATTGACATGTTTCTCACAAATCTCTATTAATTCCATTATAATTAAATAAAACTATGGATATCTATATAATATATTAGTCTAAGTCATTATTTAATCACTTATTCTTTGAAGGGTCCATTAATATCCATTTACATATGATAATATACACCAATAATAATAATTTCTCACTCCAAAACATGATTTTACTGTATTTTTCATGTGGCTAATATTTTTTAAAATTATTCAATACATTACTCAAATGATCAACATGTTTCTCCTTAATTCTAATGTATATAAGAATATAGTCTATAAATACTACCACAAATGTGTCTTAGTCATCACAAAACACTCCATTAATTAACCAAACAATATTATTGAATAATCACTTGGTCTAAATTGAATGATTATGAACTCAAAGTCCATATACGTTACACAAAAGGTGATATTAGTAATATATTCCATCCTCTACTATAATTGATGATATCTTAATAATAGATCCATTTTATAGAAATATTTTTTCCTACATAGCTGGTCAAACGAGTCATCAATTATTGGAAGTGGATATTTTTTATTTGCCTTGGTTTTTTTTAGTTCATGATAATTTATACCAATTCAATCAGACCTTCTTTATTAACTAGTATAATTGGGGAACCCTATGGTGAATCACAAGGGCTAATGTAACCCATGTCTATATTACTTTTTAATTTTTTCTTTAATTTTTCATGATCAATGAGGGTCATTATATAAGGATTCTCGGATATCAGTAGAGGTAGAAGTCTAAGTTTAATTTAGAACTCAAAATCACAATAAAAAAGGAATACCCCATTACTCTTAGGGGAATATATTAACATATTCAATGACTATGGGAATGTATTAATGTGTGGTTTCCCCTTTTTTTATTATTTATGTGACATATGTCTTCTCAGAAGGCAACAATATCTATTCTTTTGATGAATATTCCAAAGTAATATTCATCATATTCATTAATCATATAATGAATTAGAGGATTATTTAGGATAAGAAAATTGATTTCTTTCCTTCATATTAGATGTTTTATGTATATCAAAATATGCAATCCATTGACAGTATAGAATTTAATTCAGCTATATAAAGTATCAAAAGGTTTTCTATAAGATCTATCCTAATAAAGTTTACTATGAAAGATTTATATTATTTAGATTCAATGATTTTACCACATTTCATCTTGAATTTAAATTGAACCTCCATAATTTTTGGTATTTATTGTGTAGTTATATTAAACCAATAATATATGAAAGAATGAATAGATCAATAATTATATATAACATTTACTATTAATGAATAGATAATTAGTGTATCATTAAATATTTTATTCTTGTTCTAGTTAGTTATTATTTACAAAATAAAATATGGGATGAGAATACTCAAAATAATATCAATAGAAGAGGTACATTATGAACTTATAATGAACAACACAAAAATTAATTGCATATCCTAACTTATGAGAATCTAGGTTATAGAGAAGGATATCCATGGTAATTTTCCATATAGTTTTTCTCTACCTACAAAATATTAATGTCATTTAAGATGGTTTGTCAAGTTATTTTAAATTTTCCAAACAATATCTTACATGTATGTCAAACTATGTGTGCATTTATGCCACTTTTCATGCATTGGTGAATATCGATTTAATACCCAATATACCCTTTTTGGGTTATTACCCATAGGTACATAAGTCCAAGAGCCTGTATCAAATTATAGTATCCATAGATGTATGACATTGTTAGGAAAACCACATTCTCAACTCTTTTATTTAACTTCATGATATCATCTTATTATTAAACCTATTCATAAGGATTTAACAAAATTACTAAAATATTATTATCTATAATCCTATAAAGTATTCCTTTGATACCAACTATATAAACCAAATCCTTAACAACACATTATATAATAACTATTGAAATGTATTTCCATCAAATACAAACCAAGGTTCTAGAATTATTGTGTCTTTGAATTACTAGATGCATAAATATAATATTTAAAAATTGATAATATTTATATAAAATTATAAATTTCTCTCCAAATTCCAATAGAAATTGTAAAACTACATGACATTCTGTGGGAAAATGTATAAGGAAAATGGTGAGAAAGAAATACCAGTATGGGAATAAAAATTATAATAAATCATAACATGAGAGACAAGAAATATAACATGATATCATAATGATAATGATCATAATAATTGAAAAATATAATAAAGAAATACAATTATAAGATCATGGAATCATGAAATATGTTTCCACAACATGAGACGTGACATCATAAACATACATTAAAGGTCACTCCAAATATGATCATCATAAATTGTTAAAATTCCAATGGTGGATAAGATTTTGTTCCCATCTATCACATAATTATAATAATATATGTGTATTCAATATGGGGAAATGAAACCATATATAAATCATAATCAGGATTACACCTATGAGAATAAAGTGGGTTTTTTTATTATGATTCAAGGCATTTCCGACGGATAAATTGAATGTATTCCCATAAAAAATGAATACATATGTTTTCAACATTCATAGTTGAAAAAATAAAAAAGTTCTCAAACATGGAGTTTCATAGTAGAAAACTCGTGATAAATATTTGGCGAATAAATAAAATAAGGTGAATGACCTCAGGGGAGCTTTTTTGAAATAACTAAATGATCATTAAAAAAAGGAAAGGACTTATTGTTTTTATTGAAAATAAAATTGTAATAATATATTTCACTATAAAATAAAAATATTTTTTAGAATATTTTCATTGTTTAAAAATAATTTATGTGGTGATTATGGATATGAGATATGAAATTAGAATGTTCCATTAAATCCTGACAATTATGAAGTTTTAATTTTTATGGTAACCATAAAAATATATAACCATAGAAATTAAAATGATATATAACTAAGTATATATATATGGTAAATATATAAAAAATATTATAATTTCATGAGAATAATATTTCACAAAATAGAGAAAAAGAATGCAAATGTGTAACAGATAATAATGATGGTTGTAGAGAATATCTCTTACCTCTTGTCGGAATTCACAATGAACTGGTTCTCAAATTCTAGAATAATTAAATTATGTTTAGTAAATATATACCTAAAAACCTTTATTATATATATTTAATTTTTTTTTCATTTATTATATTTTGTGATTTATTTTTAATATATATTCTACTTATGCATGTTACTCGGAGTTGTTTAGTTAATCTATTTTTAACCCTTTCATATTGCTGACTAGGGTCAACTGTGTTGCAAATTAACTAAATGATATCAATAACTTTGATTTTTAAATTATATATTACTCACTTAAAAAATACTAATATATTTGAATGTTTTATTACATGATAGAACTATATTACGAATATTTCCTTGAGTAGTCCATTTAATGTTGTTATAGTTATTATGTTGATTTCATGTTAATCACACATATAGAATGCATAATATTATTCATCGATAAAATTAATTTTGTTACAATTGTTATTATTTATATCTAAATAAATTCTTAATTTCATTTGGGTTATATTGTCATGGAAAACAAAACAAGTCATTTCGGGGTGGCGGTAGTTAGTATGTACGCATGGACGCCACTTTCATTTTCCTTGGATTAAGTGGGGTATAAAAAGGAATAATTATAAATTAATGTTTATATTCTATTTATAAATATAATATTATAATATTTAATAACTTTATCAACCTTATATTTGAAGTGGTGTTGAGAAATTTTACATGTTGTTCATGGAGGTGGTAGTTTCCATATACACATGTCGATGATTTCATTTTTCAAAGTGATTTATGAGGAAGATATAAATGGATATTGATTTTATATAATAATAATTTTTAATAGTATAAAATCTATTTTTAACATTCATTAAATTATATATTTTACTTGAGGGGTGCAAAAGAAAAAAATAATTAGAAAAGAAGGGTTGAGATTATTAACTCTCCCTTCGAAGTTCTCCTTTGGGTTAGTCATCAAGGCTCATTATTAATTTTTTAGTGAGACCAATTCTTCTAAGAAATGTGGAAGGTTTTGGTTATAGAAATGGGAATTTTTTTAGATGATTCAGATATATTTATTAAGTAGATACATTGGGATGTAGTAAGATCCTTTGAAAATAAAAGTGAGTAAAATTTTTGTAAAATCACTTTATATTAATTTTTTTTTCATTTTATTATTCAAGGTTGAAGACTCCAAAAATAAAAAATAATGATTTGGGTAAATAGATAAGGTTTATAATTCCTATAACATAAAATTTCATAATTTTTTTTTTATTTTTCATATCCTTTTCCACAATTTTAAAAAACTTTTATAGTAATTTACCTTTAAAAAAATAACTCTACTTTCAAACTCAGAAATTAACTTTAATAGAAACAACTAAAAAATTATTACATATGATTTTGAAAATTAAAGATAACTATAATTTTCAAAATTAGATATCACATTTTTTAGTAAGATAATCATTTAATATCATAACAATACACACCATAATTATATTTCCCTAGTGTCTTTGGAATCATAGAAACATAAACAACTGGTTCACGAAATATTTAAATTATCTCAAACTAAGTTATTTATAAATGAAACCCTTATTATAAATACCATACATAGTGAATTTATTCATAAACAAAGTAAATAAAACATAAAAATGGGTAATATTAGATGCTTAGTATGGTTAAATAAGGGAGATATCAGTGATAACTTGCACAGAAAATGAACATAAGGGGATGCGAACATGATCATAACAATTGAAAATCATACCATACATTTCAAGGATCATAATCTAGTGTCATTAAATAAATCAGGGAATATATTAACACATTAATCATAATGAAATCAAAAACATGATCCATGAAATAATAAAATTGGTATAATTTATATATTTTTGGAATATACATAACTAAAGAAAATCATTTCTTCACTAGTCAAGGCTTATTTCCAAGGAAATCATAGTAGAATTGGTTTACTCTCTAAACCATCATAGTATTCAAGGTTCACAACCGAGAATATCATAGTGGTTAAAGTTCATTAATTAAATATGTTAAATACCCATTAAAATCCTATTTATATAAGGATATATTAATCATTACCTAATTAATTTGGGACAAATATAAGTCCTACCCATTCTTAATTTTAATGGGGCCACCGTTCTAGGTTATAACATAACCACCATCCTTGGTTATAACATAACCACCATCACTTAATGAAAAATATACATATGTGTGTCATTAAATCATAAAAAATTCATAATATTAGATCACATGAATAGAAATGATCTCCATAAACATTTCATCATACCATAATTCGTGTAGAATGAATGGGTTTCATAAATATTTCATCGTTTCATTATAGAATAACTTATAGAAAATGAATGGGTTTCAAAAATTTATTTTCATCATAAACATAATCCATCCATAGAAAGAACAATGATGGTAACCTTGGATCATATCCCTTGTAAATCATAAATTAAATAAATTGTTGTCATATTTGATGAATAAAAATATCATTATAATATAATTAAAAAATTCTTGAGAAAAATACTATTTCCACATTGAAAACCCGTTTTCTAAAATTTATTTAAATATTGAGAAAAAAAATTTCATTAAAAATATAATTAGAATATTATAAATTAATATTTAAAATGCTGATCATTCATAAATCTGGTAAATTTCATTCATGTCATATATGTTAATAATAAACATTCCTTTTACATTTTTGTAAAAAGTCCAAAAATACCACATTCAGAAGACAGTGAGAAAATTAAATTTAATATATTATTTAAAAATTTAAACTAGGGAAAAATAATTGTAAAAAATCCTTTTATAATAGTAAAAAAATCTTTGAAATGTTTTTAGAAAACATTGACACTGATGATAATGTATTTTTCCACTGAAGGGAGAGATAGAGATTATTTTCCTTAAAAACATATTTTCAATCTATTGAGTAATTAAAGAGATAAATATTAAATAAAAATGTATTATCAATAAATAAATTTTTTATAATAAAACTAGTTAGTTTATTGAGATATATAAAAAAATTGATTATAGGATACATAATCACAAAAAATCATGATAAACAATAAGATTGTAACATCAAACTCTTACAACATTCGTTGCTTCTAAATCACAAGACCTGTATAATAAATATCCTTAGATTGATTTTTATATCCTAATATTTTTTATATTTTTATTAATAAAATAAATTGGTGGGTAGTTTTTCAAAACAAAAAGAAATAAGATATGTGTAAGGCATATGTCCCACAGAAATAATAGTGAGACGAAAATCTCTTACTTTATGTCCTACTTCATTCGTACTCTTTATAGCCCCATATATTATAAATTTATATTTATTATAAATATATTAAAGTACAATAATAATATATACCATACCATATATTATTAACTTATAACCTTTTATAACTTGTGTGTTAACACTTCTTTATTAAAATCACAGTTCTAGGTGATATCTGCTTTTTTTAATGTATGATCTAGTTTGGGGGTTTTGGTTCTTATATTTTTATCATTGGTAAATCCTTTAAATAATGATATTAATGATATAAATACTATATATCTTCATTATAAAATTTTTTTTATTCATTCATAAAAGAAACTTATCTAAAAATAAATTACATAATTCATTGATACGGTTGAACATATATACGCATGAACATTGTTTCCATTTTTCAAAAGAAGGAAGGAAATATAATTAAATAAAACATAACGTAAAAATAATCACTATTTTGTAATATATAATATATATATATATATATTAAATAAATCCATAATACCATCAATGTAAAAAATTAAAATCTAATCATATCACTTCGCGGAGGTGGTGGTCCAGACATATGCCTAATCAATGTTATCTTCTCCGAATTGATTAAAATGAAAGAAGAAAGATATGATATTATCATTAGATAAGTATAATTATTTCATGATTGTAATATATAAATATAAATCAATCATAATACCCATACCTAAAATATGTTGATGAGAAATGAGTTGTATCACTATGTAAAGATGGTATGTTATATGTACGCAAGAGCGATATTTTAACATCCAATTCAATGGAAAATGGTTCAATATTGGTGGTTTCAGAATCAAAATAAAAATTTTGTATATTAATGGTACAAAAGGTATTATTTTATGAAAAATATATCATATTTATAAGAGGAAAATGACTAATTATAATTAAAGTAATGGGTTATAGAGATTACATCTTCCCGGATATAACTCTTATAGATATCTAGTTAACCGATTTAGGGATGGTATTTTCGGAAGACCATCCCCTATATAATGTGTACATTTGAAGTTAGAAAATAACATGTCATATTTTGGTCAAGATATATGCCTCAAATTGTTGTGAAAAAGATAAATGAGGGGTTTCATTTTACAATTGAGGGGAGGGGTACTCCGGGATTTCCCTAAATATTAAATTAAAATAAATTATTTTTTACCTCCAAATAGTTAAATATTTTTATTCTTCGAATATAAGATTAATATTAGTGGATATAATATCATCCAAAAAATTTTTGATGATATTGTATCACATTTTTACCCTAATCATTTTGTTTTATATTTTTGTTATCCCTTTGACTAATACTGTTCTATTAATGTTTTGTAAACATTAAGGGTAGATAATTTAACTATTAGATGATTAAGAGCACCTAAATAAACCATGGATAATTTCTACAAGCATATCTCTTTAATATTTCTGACTATAAGATTTTTAATTATTTTTTTATCATTTATGAAAATATTATTTACATAAAAATATCAATATTGTCATTTTTAACACTATTCATTTAATTTGACATAAAATGCACCAATACTAAGGGGGATTTTAAATATAATGATTTAAAACATACCTAATATGAAATATATATCAATAAATGATTATGGATCTATTAAATAATATAAATTATATCACATTTAATAATTTTAATATCATTTATTTTATTTTTCAAGTCATTGAGTAAATATTGTATTAGTCTTATACAAGAATTTTAGGTAATTTTTTAATTTAAAAAAATTATAAAAAATTTTTTATCATAAAATTAATCTTATTAATCTCACACTAGATATTTAAATTATTAATACCTTTATTTTATTCCTATTTGGACATATAATAGATATTTTAAACTAGGATAGTTGCATTTTGTTACATTATTTTCTTTATATATTTTATTTGTCAATTTTCATGGTAATTTATCCATTAAATAACAAAATTTAAATAATATTGTGATAAGGGTAGAATATACTGCATCTATAAAAATATATGATGAAAAAACATAGCCTTGTCAATTATTATTAACATATATTAACCTGATTTACCCTTTAACACAAAGATAAATATCAGCATAATTACTATTAATATTTTCCAAAAAAATTAAAAGGGGCATATTTTTCGAATTGTAACATAAAAATTCAAAATATGGAATTATCTTTATCAAATTCAACACCTATAAGTGGAAATTGTAATTTTAAAAAGTGGGCAAATTGTGATGAAAACTACTTTTAGAAGAATATTTTTTTTTCATAACACAAGATTTATTCTTATCTCATGCCTTGAAAAATATTTGATGAATGTTAAAACATTTGATTGAATAAATAATATAGAAATTTAATTAAAATCACTAAATAGTATTGATAAAATGAATTTATTAACATAAATATACATTTTATGCATAAAAATAGTTTTTTCATGAAAATTCTTTTTTATGTTTAAAAATTTTTGTATACTAAATAGAAATGTAAAATTAATTAAAAAAACATAATTGTATTATTTTCATAAAAAAATAGAATTGATTTTAATTTGAACCCATTTTAAAACAAAATTAATCTTTTTATAAAACTAAAACAAAAATAAATATTTCAATAAAAATTAGTATTTTTTAATATTCACTGAAAAATAAAACTGTGCATGAAATACTCAAAAAAATCAACCAAATATAATTTTAATATAATAATTTCAAAAATGGTGTTTGTTCTACAAAATTTCTACATTTTATTCAAATTAATCCTAAAATTTTCCCAAAAAATAATTAAAAATACTTATTGAAACATTTTTTTCAAAGATAAAATGATTTTTCTTAAAATTTATTAATCATTTACCATAAATTTGGAAATACATTTATATATATTTCATAAATTAGTTAATTCTATTCATACGAGAAAATTCAATGGAAATTTTATAATTATCATATTAAATAATATTTTAATAGTATATCATTGTTTATATAATCTAAGCCTGTGTGAAACACAAGATATTGAAGAAATTAAATTTAATATAAAAATAATATTTCATAAAATATTATGGTGTTACATTCACCCCCCCCCTAATAAATTTAATCCTTGAAATATGATTTTGTCCTAGATAATAAAGGGTTTAATATTTCAAAATTCCATTATAGAACACTCACATCATAAAAGGGTATGTGAAACTTCCTCTTTATAAGATAGAGTGGGAAATACAAAGATCATTTAGAATAACAAAAAACTGGGTATCAAAATTTTAGAACATTATTTGGAAGTGAAAACATGGATGTAGAAGATAAAAATAAATCCCACTAACTAATATAAAGTGATATAGAAAATGTTTTAGATAAATCTATCAACCACAAATCCAGAAAACTATAATAGGTTAAATGACCATTGATTCATTGATGATTAATGTACTAGGAAAAAAATTTGTTTCAATGTCATTTTAATAGAGTTATGAAGTAAATTTTACATATAAATTAATAAAATAAGGAATATAATTACTTGAAAAGTATAATTTCAACCTTTAATAATTTTTAACCACAATCTAATCTATTTATCCCACACATTGAGTATTCAAGATGAATATTTTTATTCCCAAAACACTATAGTTGACTTCAAACTGATCTAAATTGTATATAAATATATTCCCACTAACATTTGGAATTATTCAAAGAAAAAAATGGTTATAAAAATGTAATATAATTCCTATATTTCAAAAAAATACATATAAAGAAATATACAATAATTTTTAAAGCCTTAACAATAAGATCTATAACTTTAATTAATAAATAATCATACAATACAATATACCTCAATAATTGTAACATTAAATTTTGTTTTAAACTCAAAGGTTTTGTCATAATCATAATCATGCATATTCAAACATTTAATTTCATTCACCCAAAATAATATTTCATGTTTAATCACTTGTTAAAAAATAACCCAAAGAAACATCTACCAATTTATCATTAATCATTTCGATAAACCACTATATAATATTATAATACACTGAACATTCTACAAGATATCATGAATCAAATTTAGATACTTACTTAAAATATAACACTTCTCTTGACCATAAATATTCCTAAAAATATTTCCTTATCAATGAATCACTTTTCAACCCTTAAAATTATCTATTTCTCATCATACAAAAGACTATAATTATCTTAACATCAAATAATATACTGAACAATAGGTTTATTTGAACATCAATAGAAGATTGTTCCTAAAAAGATTAAAAACCCCTCAAATTCGCATCACAAAAAATGTAAAAAGTGGTTTTCATACCATTAAACATATGATCTACCTTAAACATATAAACCCATAATGGTATCAACTACTTTTAATTTATCCTCATAATAAGAAAAATTAATATGCTTCCAAAAATTCAAAAAAATCCTCACACTTAAACTAAGTTAAAAAACTATTAAAAATATTCTATAAATACAATATTGAAATAATGATTATAAAAGATGAGCTAAATTATATTTTCATCATCTAATTGGTTTAAAGGTCAAAAATAATATCCAAACAAGGTCAATCGTCCCTTTATCGAAACTAAACATATGTTTTCAAAATCAATTATTGAAAAATACTTATATGTTTCATGATCAATATATCCAAAATATAGTTGATATTACTCTTCAAAAACATATTTCATTCATTATAATTGATAAACAATTAATTAATATCATATTATAGTGATTTACATGGCCTAGGAGTTAACCCTTGGATTGGGAAATTGGATTGAATAATTATCATATTCTCTAAACAAAATACATTGAAGTATAAATGATACATTAAGATAAACTCAATTTCCCACAATTAGAATCTTCATTTTTACATAGTAATTACATTTTATATTCCCTTAATTTTCATATAGAAAACCTTTTCTTATTACTATAAAACATTCACTTGATTTTTTCCCACTTGAACTACATATAGAACATTTAATATTATTTCCTTCATTTTCCCCACCACATGAATACTTAGTAAAATCTAACTATCTCATCTTTTATCTTTCTATTAATATGATAACGTTTATTTTTTTAATTATATATAATGATAACTAAATAGGAATAATCACAAGGATTCACATTCATGGAACCATTTCATTTTTCTCATGATGAATATAATTTCATTCTTCATCAGTATTAACAGAAATCCTCAGTTTCATCCATTGAATACAACTAAAAAGTATAGTGTGAGTGCAAACAGTCATAATGGGAAGTCATGAAAAATAATTTATAGGATTTCTAAATCATGTAGCCTCTATTTTTTATTTTTTATTCAATATGTTTTACCTAGGTTATCCGTTATCAATACAAGAATATTTGGATGTTATCCTATATATAATTATCCCAAGATTTATCACTAATGTTTTATCATCCTTGTTCTTAATGGTTAACTAAACCTTCCTATGATATTGACTATTGAAATCTAGAATTTTCATACATTTATATCACATATTTTTATTTGAATATTCATTACATAACATAATGATCTATCCCAGAATCATATAGTTCCAATGGTTTTGGAATTTTGGACACATAAACAACTCATTTATAAAAGATCTACATCATCTCCCATAAGAATATTTATGACTAGAAACCTTCTTATAAAAATAATACAAAGTACTTTTATTTATAACCTAGGGAAGGGAAATTTTAAAAATGGTGAGCTAATATGCTTGTTATGGGTAAAAAGGGATATATTAATGATCACTTGAACATACCATGAATAGAATTGGATGATTATATAATCAAAAAAATTGAAAATCACTCCCTATGTATCATAGATCACATTCAGGAATCATGTCAAAAGTCATAGTAGTTTATAAAACTTGAATCAGAAAAGGGTAAAATAACATAGTCTATGAGAATATAACTTTTGTATAAAGAATTTTTTTTCGAATAAACATCATACAAAATATTTTCCTTACAATACAAGTTACCTTTTTAAGACTACTGTAGTGGGATGGGTTCACTACCTAAACCATTCTAGTATTCAAAGTTTACTCCCTAGACCATCATAGTGAACATGGTCCCTTTCTAAACTAGGTTCACTACCACATTCTCAGCTGCGGGAGCGGTATGTCAAACGGTGCGCATTGTGGTGTGCGAAGTGGTGCACGGAACTGAAAATAATTCGCATCAATGGTACACGGTGAAGGCATGTGGTACCTAGTGAATGCATACAATATAGAGAGTGTCGAAGGTTGGCTAGATTGCTACTTTTTGCAAAAACGGAGTGGTACGTGGTGGAGCCTAACAGTATGAAGATGGAGTTTAGTTTATAGCATCAGTAATCCCATATTGGAAATTTCGATAAAGCATATTACCAAAATTTGTGGAGTTATGTGCCTATTTAAGGAATAGTAATCCTCATTGTTGAGGGATGATATTGACTATTAAACTTTTGGGAAAAAATTCGGTGAAGTTCGATGTGGTATGTGGTTGAGGAGATGGTACGCGGAGAGAATCATCCGCGTAAGTAATAAAGTATGTAGAAGAGAGTGTGGTTTTCCCAGGTGTCCCTCACAGTACGCGGCAGAGCAAGACAATATACGGAGAAGGATGGTACGTGGTGGAGTGGAGTAGTACGCGGAGTATGGGAGTATGCCAAGAAGGGCAGTTCATAGAGGAGTTGGATGGTATGTAGTGGAGTTGGATGGTATGCAAAAACAACAATGGTATGCAGAAACAATAGTAGTATGCAGAAGACCCAAGGAAGCCTGAAAAGTGACCAAATCAGTTTGTGAAATTAATTTCCATAACATATCATTGTATGGGAAAAGAAATTACATATTTGGGTTACTACATAAATTCAATAGAACATCCATCTATAGTTTAGGATGAATGATTTCATGTTAAACAATTAAATAAACCTTCAAGTCTTTAAACTCAGTGAAGATTCTTCCAATGCAGTGAGCAAGGGGTAGTCAGCAGAAGTTATATAAGGGACACATTATGCTATCCCTAAAACCATGTAAAGGCAGTGCACCTAGCACATAGTGATTGTGTTAAATTCATGTAATCTATAACGTGTGAAGATTAGTGGTTTTGGTATGACCAACACACAGTCGACGTATGCTCCTTGGAGACAATCCTTAGTGGTGAACCAATTAAAATCGTTGTTTCATTGCTTTTCATGTGATTGTTTATTTTCTGCACATCCTCTTTAAACAGTTTCAACAGTTTCATACAAACATGGGTACAAGATCAATCAGTTTAAAAGAAAAGGTTGACACCATAATTCACCCCTCCCATTTCCTGGTTTTCTGGTGTCCCTCAAGTGGTATCAGAGGGAGGTTAATGGTTTTCGATGTTGAACTTGTCTTCTAATATCATGGAGAATCCAGTCTACATTAGATGAGTTCCCCTTTTCGATGGAAGTAATTTTAAAATATGAAAAAATAGGAAGAGATCTCACCTAAGATCTCTTTGAATGTAAATATTTTTTGGTACTATGTAGGGAATACAAGTCCCAGATCCTATCTAACTTTCTATGATAGATACAGATAAGAAATTGTTTGAAACTGGTGAAAAAGCACAAAATACTCTCACTTCAACCCTTTCTGATCATATATATCTAAACATAATGATTATACTATCATCCTAGTCAATGTGAGATGAACTGAAAAATATTTATGAAGGAGATAGAAAAGTGAAGGAGGAAAATCATCAAGTTCTCCACAACTTTCTAGATGATCTGAAGATGGACCCTAAATAGAATGTAGACTCCTTTTTCAATTAAAGTAATGATGGTGTAGGAGCAATTTGATGTCTGGGTGAATAAATCAATGACATTGACATATTGAAGAAAATAATGAGAAGAATTCCACCAATTTATCTTGAAAAGGATTTATCCCTTGAGGAAGGATATCTCTCTAAACTCTCACTAGATGATCTTCTTATAAATCTATCAGCTTATGAAATGAGAATCAAACCAGAAAAATATATGACTCGTGTGAGAAAGTAAATGGAATTCAAAGCCACGGACATACTACAAGTTTCAGGAGATATACGTGAGGCATAAAATGATGAAAATGAAACTCTTTCTCACATTACCATGAAGATAATGAAGGTAATAGGGAAATTTTAAGGAAATCTACCTATAGCTTGTTTTTGCTGTGGAGGAGTTGGGAACATTGCCTCTTAGTTCTCATGAAAAGTTTAAGATAATGAAAGTGAATTTTAAAACATGGAGAGGCCTCAGAAAGGATTCTTCAAAAAGGGAAACTTAATATTTACAAAGAATGATTAGAAGAATAGTTTTTTCTATTAGGAGAATGATGATGATAATGACTTCTATGAGGAAGATAAACGAAAATTAAAGACTGGAAACCATGCCTCCATGATGGCTACCATTGAAAAGTCAGAACCACTGATAGATAAATATGGATATAATAAGTTGACTACTAATAATGATCCCAAGTTGAAACTTAAGGATGATTTTGGTAATCTTGAGATTAAATGTAAGATATATAATAAGTGGAATGTATTGGTAGAGGTATCATTAGAATATATTTATTAGTTGGCAGAGAAAATTGATCAAATGTAAGAACTTGTGAAATTTCAATCACCAATCATTAAATGAACTGATTATGTTTTGGAAATAAAACTCAGAATTGAAGAGAAAGCGAAGTTCATCAATGGCCTTACCTCGAGATTGGAGGAGATGTCCAAGACCACTGAAGGACTCGAAGAAGAATTTGTCACTTTGAGAAGTAATCTTGAATTTGAATCAATTTCAAAAAAGCAAAGAAAAAAATATAATTTGGATGGTTCTCAGATGTCAGTCTGCTAGAGAGATAAAAATGTGGTTCTAAGGGAGTTAAAAAGGTCTTGAGTGATCAAATATCCAAATTCATGGGAAATAGTTGAATTGGTTGGGATTTCAAAATCATAAATCCTATAAATAATGTCAACCATAATAAAAAATAGATGGAAGTTGATCATGTTGAAAATCCACCCGAATTGCTAAAAAAGAAACCCTTAAAACAAAATGAAAGGATAACTAAATATTATCCTTGAGTCTATAGAAGTAATCAAACATTTTTTCAAAGGAATAAGGCCTGAGGAGAAATAGAAGTGATGTGACATTTCCTTTCATGAAGTTTCATTTTTGTGGCTATAGTGGTCATACCATGTCATACTATGAAGAGTAAAAGAGATATATGAATGAGGAAGAGATAAAATTTCAACAAAGGATAAAGTATTCATATCCATATTCTTATAGAATAAATAATTTCTATGTATATTGTTTTCACTGTTATAACATTGGCCATAAAGTTGTGTATTGCAAGTAGAGGTATGATAGGAGATATTAATTCAATGCTCAGAGATGAGTCAATACACATCAACTAGATGGTGTTGCAATTTGAAACATGTTTTCTCCTCTAGAATAATGAATTTGAATATGAAGAACCCATGTACATGGAAGATAGAATTGAAAGCCCAACAGCATCCTACAGTCTATCCTATATCTCACGGAAAGAAAAGATAAATATAGAAAATTCCAATTTTGGATAAGTATCCATCCAAGCTAAAAAGAAAAAAAGGACCTGGATTATTGATAGTGGATGTTCAACCCACATGACGTGTAATAAAGACAAATTAATACATGTCATGAAAAAGTTCGATGGAGAAATGATGTTCGGTAACAATGGTAATTTAAATAAAAAATGAAATGGAAGTACTAAGCTTGAAAATGGAGAGCTAAAGAAAATTGAAGTCCATTATGTGGAAATTCTATGTCACAATATTCCTAGTGTGAGTAAAATATGTGACTTAGTTTTTATTGTCAAATTCAATCATAATTGCTATAATATTAGAGTAATATCCTGGAATTTTCTCATGAAAGGCTGTAGAGCATATGGAAACTTATATCAAGTTGATAGAAAAGAGAATATTTTCTACATTACCATTAACAAGGAAAACAACTTATGGAATTGAATATTAGGGTACCTTAATTATCCAGACATGGAAAATATATCTATTATGAAGGTATTTATGGATATCCCTAATCTAAATCATGAAAGAGAAAAGATCTTTGATGTGTGCATGAGAGGGAAACTAGTCTGCAGTTCATAGTAGCCTATAAAGAAAATAGCATCAAATCTCCATGACGACATCCATACAAATATATTTGGCCTGAAAAATGATGTTGGAACATATGGAGAAAGGTACTTTGTTCTTTTCATAGATGATTATAGTATAATTACATGTGTGATCATTATACATACGAAGTAACAAGTGCTTGATTGCCTGAAAAACTACAATCAAATTGCTGATAATGATACTAGATGGAATATCAAAGTCATATGGTCTAAAAATGGAGGGGAATACACATCCATATAATTTTAAAATTACCTAGAGAATCGTGGGATTAAACATGAGGTGGCTGTTGTGAGATCCCCACCGAAAAATGGAGTTTTTGAGCGTAGGAATCGAGAGGTAATCAATATGGATATAACAATGATTATTGAGAGTCTTATTCCTCTACATTACTATAAAAAGGAAGTACAAGAAGTAGTGAATATTCAATATTGAATAGGGATATATATGGGTGAGAAAAATACACCCTATAAATTGTCGCATGGATGGATTCACACTTTGAAATATTTTCATGTTTTTGGAGGAATTTATTTATCCAAAACCAAGAAGGGAATCTAGGGAAGTATGGAGACAATGCAGACGAAGGATTATTTCATGGATACTCAATGAAAATATAAGCCTATAAATATTTTAATAAGTTCTTGGGAAGAATTTTAGAAATAACTGATGTAAATATCATTGAAAAAAACACGAATTCGACAAGAAATTATTATGCTACTCTGATAAAAGATAAATAAGGATGTGAACATGGAGAAAATGATAATACAAAGGTTGAAGAAGGTGTGAAAAAAACATAGGAGCCACATCATGATGTTGACTCTTTATAAAAATCAGTAGAGGAATCCATAGCTAGAGAGATTTTGGTTGAACTACAAAGGAGAAATTGAAGAGCATAGATCGATCAGTCCAAAATTATCGGGGATCGGAATGCACCTACACAGAAATGGAAAATGAGGAATAATTCACATTCTACATTTCTATCAGTTGTAGAACCATACTCATTTTAAGAGGCTGTAAATAATGATTCATGGGTAAAAAAAATTAATGAAGAGTTAGATCAGATTGACAAAAATTAGACATGGGATCTTGTTAAAAACCTGAAGGTCACAATGTGATTGGAACAAAACGGATTTTTAGGAAGAAATTTGATGAGCATTGAAATGTGATCATAAATAAGGCATTCTTGGTCTGTAAAAGATATTCACAAATCGAAGGCATTGATTTTGAGGATACATTTTCTCCCGTAGTGAGACTGGAGTCCATCCGGTTATTCCATTCCATGGACATACAAAGAGGTTTTATATTGTATCAAATGGTGTCAAGACATCATCATTAAAAGGAGTATTAGAAAAAGTATTCTACATTGAACAAACTATAGGGTTCTTTCTTGGAGAGGATGAACTGAACATTTGAAAATTAAAGAAATCTCTTTATGGCCTGAAATAAGCACCATGTGCATGGTACTTGCAGTTGGACTCTTATCAGCGAAAGATTGAGTTTAAAAGAGGATGATGGGATCACAATCTCTAGGTGAGAAAATCACAAAAGGATCAATTCATGGTATTGGTATATTTGGATGATATTATTTTCTATAGAAGTAGGCATGGATCAGTGGATAAATTTTCCAATCACAAGATATCAGAATTTGAAATGTCTTTGATTAGTGAACTCACATACTTTTTAGGGTTGCTGGTGATTCAGAAAAAGGATTACGCATTTATTTCTCAAGAAAAGTAGGCAATGAGATGATAAAGAAAGTCATTATTCATGATTCCAAACAAATTTAAACTCTGATTTTGGTTGGAACAATGCTCAAGAAGCAAGAGGATGAGACTTTTGTGGATCCCACCATGTATAGAAGAATCATTGGATAACTATTGTACCTGACAGTGACATAGCTGGATATTGTCTTTGCAACTTGTCGTGCATTTCTCTATCAGAGTAATCTGAAGGAAAAACATATGGAAATAGTGAAAAGTATCATGAGATACATTCAAGGTACACATAATTATGGGATACTAGTTTTTACAGGAAGTGTTAGTGAACTGACCACTTTTTCTAACATTAACTGGGCTAGAGATGTAGTTGATAGAAATTATTCTAGTGGTGGAGCATTCTTTATTGGGAAGAAATGTGTGGGACAGTTAGGCAAGACATAGTAAATTACATCTCTTAGTACTACTGAAGCTGAATATATATATTCCACCCAGGTTTTCACTCAGTTACATTGGATGAAGCTGCAACTAACTATCATAGGTGACGAGGTGAAACAACTAATGGTTATTTTCTGTGATAACAAGAGAGAAGTTGAACTTATGAGGAATACGGATCATAATTCTTGTACGAAACATATTGAGATCAGATATCACTTCATCAAGTAGAAATTTCAACAATGTGTGATCAAAAGGGTCCCTGTGGGAACTGATGAGAAAGGGGCTGACATTATGACCAAGACACTATCCACAACTGTGTTTGAGAAACATCAGTTGATCCTCGATGTTCAGCCACCTCCCTGTGCATAAGAAGGTTACGAAATTCTCCTATCCCCATTTTTTTAACAGTTTTTATCTATTTTTGGAAGTGTTGTAGGTTTATGTGGGAGATACGATCCCGGGGGAGTTTGTTGTGTGTTCTAAAATGTTTAAATAAACGTTTTTGGTGTTTATTTCCAATGGGGGAGAATGGATAAATGAAATAGAGAGGAAATATGGAGAAGGTTCAATGAGAACTCAATTCATAACCTCTATCTTGTTTTCTACACTGATTACTACTCACTTAGACTTATAGTGATGGCTAAGTTGTTTCATGAAATTTTATGTATTGATCCTGGATTTCACATCAGTGAATTTATCTAGAGATTTCCAAGAAACCTGAAGGGTGACATTTTTGGAACCAAGGACGTGTTTTGCTAATAACGGAGTTTTGTTTTTGTTTGTATTCAATATACACATGGATGACTATGGTGTTTGCAAGGAATGACTTCATACGATTGAGGCTGAAATCAGTATTGAAGGTTGTGATGTTTCATTGTGTTTTCCAAATTTTTGGGCCTCAATATTGGGAGTTTGGTGTTGGAAAACAAAGGGTTTTTAGATAGGAGTGAATGTTACGCTAAAAGACAAAGAAAATTGAAAAAATAAGGGAACTACATACCTCATAAAATGGATTTTTTATCATGTTCTAGGAATGGTTTACAACCACATTCCAGGCAGTGGGATAGGTACACAGAATAATGCATGTTGCGGTAAGTAGAGAAGATCACAATGTGATGCGTAGAGCGGTGCATGGAACTGAAAACAGTTCTCAGCAATAGTACACAGTGAAGGAATGTAGTACATGGTGAGGGAAAGCCGTACACAGAGTGATGAAGGTTGGTATGATTGCTTCAGTTCACGAAACAGGAGTGGTATGTGGTGGAGACTAACAGTACACAAATGGAGTTCAGTTTACAACATTATTAATCCCACATTTAAATTTTCGGTAAATCAGATTACCAAAATTTAGAGAGTTATGTGCCTGTTTAAGGAATATTAATCCTCTTTATTGAGGGATGAGATTAAAGAATAAAAATTCAGGAAGAAACGTAATGAAGTCCAATGTGGTACGCGGTGGAGGGAAGGTACGCGGATAGAATCATTCACGTAAGGAAAACAGTATGCGGAAGAGAGTGTGGTTTTACATATGAGGCCCTCATAGTACGTGGAGGAGCAAGGTAGTACAACGAGTAGGACGTTACATGGAGGAGTGGATAAGTACACGGATTAGGGAAGTATGCCAAGAAGGGTAGTTCACAGAGGAGCTGGATGATACGTAGAGGAGTTGGACGGTACGTGAAAACAATAGTGGTATGTGGAAACATCCGCAGTACATGGAGAACCCAAGGAAACCTGAAAATTGAGCAAATCTATTTTTGAAAGTAATTTCCATAACATATCAGTGTATTAGAAAATAAATTACATATATGGGTGGTTAAGATACTTCAACAGAGAATCCATTTACAGTTGAGGATGCATGATTTGATGTTAGACCATTGAATCAACCTTCAAGTCATCAAACTGTGTGAAGATTCTTCCAACGTAGTGAGCAAGGGGGTGTCAGCAGAAGTGATCTAAGGGACACAGTGTGATATACCAACAACCATGTAATAGTAGTTCCCCTAGCACAGAGTGACTATTCTAAACACTTACAATCCACATCTTGTGAAGATTAGTGGTTTTGGTACAACCAACACTATGTCGTCGTATGCTCCTTGGATGTAGCCCTTAGTGGTGAACCAAGTAAAATTATTGTGTCGTTGCTTTTCATGTGATTTTTTATTTTCAGCACATCCTCTTCAGATTGGTTTAACAGGTTCCTACCAATATGGGAACCATATCCATTAGTTTAAAAGAAAAATGTGACACCTTGATTCATCCATCTGCTCTCAGGGTGTTTCAGGGTCCTTTAATATCATGAAATATTAATCCTTACAAAGAACATTCTTGGGATATATTTGTCTAATAAATCCTAGCTTACATTGTGACCACCTTCCTTTGTTATAACATTACCACCATTGTTGGTTATAACATAACCACCATAGTGGGTTATAACGTAACCACCATCATTTATTATAACATAACCACTTTCCTTTGTTATGACCTAATGACCATCACATAGTGAAAACCATAAATACTTGTCCAAAAAAATAATAAAACCATAATTATATCATAACCCATTAAATTAGATGTTCTTCATAAACATTTTATCATATCATAATCCATTGCAAAAGAATTGGTTTAATAAACATTTCATCATTTCATCATAGCATATCTGATGGAAATGTAACATCTTTCTTAAAAATCATGTCATTATAAAAATAAACCATCCAAATAATAAATAAGTATGGTCTCATTGGATTATATAACACTTAAAGAAAAGGTGAAATCAATGGTTTTTTTTGTAGCTGATGAATAGAAATACCATTACAATATCAGTAAAGTATTCATTAGAAAAGTACACTTTCCACTTCGAAAATAAATTTCTAAAAATCTAAAAAAGTATTTTGAAAATTCTATTCTTTGAATTTTTTTTGATGATAATGAATTAATAAATATTTTATCTAGGGGACAAGATGGAAATAATTTTCATTCTTGCTGTATAAGTTAAAAGAAAACACTCCATTCATATTTTATAAAAGTAAAAAAGTATATAATTTGGAAAAGGACAACTAACTTCCTTTCAATCAATTTTTTAAAATTAAATCATTGGTAAAAATGAATTTAAATATTAATTTTTAAATAGTAAAAAAAATATAAAAAACATTTTTAGAAAACATGGGCAATGAAGTAAAAAGGATTTTGAATGAATTGAAAGATAAAGTCATTTTTCCTTAAAAAAATATTTTCAGTATCTTGAGTAATTACGGTGTATAAAATTAATGGAAAACATGAATTATAAATAGAAACAATATTATAAAAATTTAATAGTTTATTTTTAGGTATAGTATTATATTCCATCATCAGAAACTAAATCGTAAACAACCTTGATAAACTATGATATTGTAACATAAAACCAATACCACTTTGGAAACATTTGAATCATAAGACAAATAAAAAAACCCTATATAGATATGTAAATCTATATAAAATTCATATTAAAAATAATATAATACATTCAGGAACTATATATAATGCACAAAAAATAAACAAGTTGTGTGTAAGGCATATGTCCCACGTAAATAAAAGTGAGATAAAAATCCATCACCTTAGGTCTTACTTATTTCATATATATTTGAACCTCATATATAATAAATATAGATTTGTTATACATATATTCAATTTCCATAATTATATATACTACCATATATGATTTACTTATATCTTTTTATCACCCATTTAGTAACACTTCTTTATTAAAATCACTCTTTCGGGTGATATGTGCTTTGTTTTTCATGTATGTTCTGGTTCAGTAGTTTTAGTCCTTGTATTTTTTATCTTGAATACATAATATCTATAATTTTAATATTAATATAATTACAATATTTATTTATTATTTATAATTTTTTATATCCATTCTAAAATATAAACATCAAAAAATTATTTACATCGTTCATGGAGATGGTAAGTCATACGTATGCATGAACGTTGTTTCGATTTTTCAATAGATTGAAAGAATGAAAATTATATAATAAATCACCATTTTTTTAAATTTTAATATTATATATACCATAAAAAATCATTAAATCAACACATATTACCATCCATGTAAAATATGAATGAAAAATGAAACACATCACTCCGTAGAGCTGGTAATCCACACATATGTATGATAGACATTGTCATTTTCCAAGTGTTTTGAAGGTAAGATTTTAGATATGATATTATTATTATAAAATATTAATTATTTTATAGTTATAATATATAAATAGTAATCCCATAATAATATTAAACCACAAAAATATGGTGACTGGAAATTAAGTGCATCTTAATGTAGTGGACGACAAACTGTACATACGCATGAGCGATAGTTTCACATCTCATTTGATGGGAGGAGGTTGAATAAAGGTGGATTAATATTAATAATAACATTTAATTTTATTTCAAATAATTCATTTATTATTTTCTCAATAATAAAAAAATTATTTGAGGTAAAATAGTCATTAATAACAGTGTTCTTTGTTAAGGCGATTACCACTTCTTCGAAATAAATTTTTTAGATCTCCCCTTAATGTATTTAGGGTTTGTATTTTAAGAATTCCATGACATATATAATGTATCTAGTGTATTTTAAAAGATAAATATTTTAATATTGGTTGATCTAGAAGGCTCTTTTTGGTGTAAAACAAGGAGAAAGGAGGGTTTCCTTTTATTATTTAAAGAGGGGAACTCTTTGAATTTCAAAAATATTAAAATATTATAAGTTTATTTTGATGTAAAAAATTGATCCAAATATATAATATTATAATTTAATATGTAAATTAGTCTAAATAATATCATCCAATAAAATTTGGAAAAGTTTGGATAACATTTTTACCCACATCTATTTGTTTTAACCCATCTTTAACCATTTTGAAAAATACTGAAATATTAATGTAATCTTCCATTTAAGTATTAATAATGATACTATAAAATGAAACAATACCCAAAATTGAACCATGTGTTATATTTAAAATAATATTCCATTAATTTTAACAAATATATGAATTTCATTATTTTTATATAATTTAACTAAATATTATTTATTATAAAATATCATTAATATAATTTTTAACACTATTTCTTTAATATGATCTCAGATACATCAAGACAATGGTGGAAATTAAATATCACACCTTAAAACCCCTAGTGCTTTATATAGATCTTAATTTTTTGTGGTACATATTGACTAATTCAAATAATATCAGTTTTAATATTTTTAAAATCATTCATTTTATTTTTCTCTAATTGGAATAAGTATTGTACTAGTGTTTCACACGCATAAAGGTTAATTATATAAATTATTAAAATTATAAATAAATTTATATCATTTCTATAACACTATTAATATCAAAGTAGACATTTTTATTAATTCATAACATTATTTTGTCACTTTGTACAAATATAAGATACATTTAAAGCTGAGAGTGAGATTTTTAAACTTTCTTTGATTTTGATATTATATAGGACATTTTCATTGAAATGTGTCCATTAAAAACTAAAATGGAAGAAAATAGTGATAGTTTTTAATTCCCTTAATAAAATAATAATTACGAATTAAAAGGAAAGCCTTATAAATTATTTTTAACTTAGATTAACCAGATTGACTCATTATGAAGTTAATAAATGTTTTCATAGTTACTATTAATATTGAACTTAAAATAAAGGGGCCTATTTAAAAAATCTAAAACTCATACATCTAAATATTTAATTAATTTTATCACATTCAACACCTAAAAGTGGAAGAAATTAATTTTAATGTATTTGTGAAAAAATTGACAAAATCAACGTTTAAAAACATACAGTTTTTAGCGTAATGCCATATTTACTCTTATCCCATGTCTAATAAATATAATATGAATTTTAAAAAATTTCTTGTTAAGATATTATTAAAATTACATTATAATAACTCAAAAATAGTAATATATTTAATTTATTTAGATAAAACCACATCACACACATAAAAACAGTATTTACAGGAAATAAATTTTTTATATAAAAAAAATATATACTAAATTCAAAAGTATATTTGATTGCAATAAAAAAATTGGTTTTTTAAAAATATAATATATATAATTTTAATTTAAGATAATTTTAAATTAAAATGGAACATTTCACATTCCTGAAAAAAATTATTGTTTTCAATAAAAAACAGTACTTTTCAATATTCACTAGAACATCGATCTTTTCAAAATATTCTCAACAAGTAAACCTATGATAATTTAAATATGATGATATAAAAAGATTTTTTATTTTAATAAAATTTCTCAAATTTATAAACATTAATCATAATATCTTCTCACAAATAAAATAAAATTCCTTTTTATAGAAAAAGTAGTTTGGAAGAACAAAATATATTTTATAAAAATTGAGTAAATAATTAATACGTATTTATCAATAATTTTGTACATATTTAATAAATTATTTAATCTTATTCATATACACCTACTTAATGGCTAGGTTATTACTAACTCATTATATTATATTTTAATTTTATATTGTGGTTCGTTTAAATTCATTGTGGTCTGTATCACAAGATTTCAAATAAATTTATTTTAATTGAAAAAATTACATATAAAATCTCAATTCTTAAAAAATTATAATTCAAAATTTGAAAATTATTTTATAGAATTAAATTTTTATGGGTTGGAAAATTTATTTTTAGTAATATCACAAAAACAAGTAAAAATAATTTCTTATAAAAAGAATATTTTAGGTTTAAAATTTGTGTATGGGATATGATAAACAATGTAGTCAATTTTAAAGAAAAAAATAGGTTGAAAAAAACTTAATTATGATTTCAGAAAAAAGAAAAAATATATTTCAGAAATATAATATTTACGTTAAAGTACATAGAAAAATATTTTTTTTATAACTAAATATATGTTATGATCATAAAATTTAAGCATATGATTTCTATGATAGACATAAAATTTTATAATATATGAATTATTTAACTAAATAATATTAAATTTTTCTAAATTTATATGTCAATATTATCATATGATAATATCATATAAAATACAATTTTAGTAAAAAAATATTTTCACTATTCATACCAAACAATAATCTTTTATTAAAATTCAAAAACATTAATGCTATGGTCATTTCCACATGATGAATCCAAATTTGTAAGTCATTTTTTATTCAATTTATATTAATTATAAAAATTTATTTACAAAAAGTTTAATAAAAAGAAATATATTGATTGTTTAAAATACATCATAAATAATGAAATATATCTATAATCATGTTATGCTCTAAATTAAAGATAAATTGATGTTAGTTCTTATTTCCAAATTATTTGTATATGAGGAATTTATATTTTTACAAGGGAAATTTCTATAAAACAATTAGGGCATTATATATCTGCTATAATTTTTTTTATTTTAATCATGATGTAGCTCAATATGATATAATATTTTTCGATAGTTTCGTAGAATAGGTATTATGGTTTTATATTTATATTTGTCTATTAAGTTTCTATAAATTATGGGTATACATTTTTTAATGTGTATATATTACCATGGTAAGTGTTTTTGGATTTCAGGATTCCGAAACATGATGTTTGAGGTTGGGAGGATGTGCTTGGTATTTTCAAGGATGAATAGTTTTTATGATATATCTATTATAGGGGATCTGAAAATTTATATTTCAAAGTTCCTAAATTAAAAGGTAATTATATCCTTTCAAATATAAAGGGAAAATTGGTCAATTTAACCTAGTAAATGATCTTGGATAATATTTTTTATGGTTTTATTTATTTAAGAACATTTTTTTGACCCTTAGTAGGATTTTGGAATAACTCATTAGGGATTTTGTTCCTACATAAAATATTAAAATTAAATATTTCAGTAATAAAATTTTGTTATAATATTATTATATTTTAGTGAGAAGTAGTGACATATTCATAACCATTATATAATTTTAATAAATTTTTTATTATTATTATTTAGAGGAGATGATAAATCAATAATTGATATTGTTTAATGATAAGAATTTTGGATGACCGAAGGATTATTTTTTCTTGGGATAATAAATTATTTTTATTTAATCATCATTATGATGCTTCGAGAGGACACAATAAATAGAGAACTCTCCAAATTACTTATGTGTAGGTGGTCCCCCTTGATAAGAATATTTATTTAATAATTTTTGTTTATTTATTTTAAAATAATTTTATTTTTGGATTATTAATCATGTGTGATTTTATTTAATTGTTAATGTATTGGTTCAAAATTAAAAAGATAAATTTTGTGCATAGTTCGTTCTGGTTGAATATTCACACCATAGGCTACGATTGTCAGCCACACTTGATGGTTTTGGGGCTTAGTTGAAGCATGTCATGTGGTGTCCAAAAAAAACCCCTCAACTTATTCAAATTTCTAATCAAAACTAGATAGAAATGAATTCCTTAAATCCTTAAAGGAATAATTCTTTCTTATATAATTTATAATTAATTTATGTACCAAAATAAAAAATATTCATTGAATTATTTCTTCATTGATTAATTTATATACAACTCTTCTTGTACCATCATTTTGTGGGAGGAATCAAGGGTATATTCGCTCAAGAAGTCATCCAAATGTTATTTAGGAATCAATAATTATCATCATAGTATTCTTTTTGTTCTAGTAGAGATGAATCTAATGTCTTTGATAATATTCTTATACCACAAATAAGTCCTTCAAAGTGGAAGTATTCTTTATTTATTGGATAATTGTTAATCATTCATCAAATCAGTATAAATGAGGGATCTCTATAGCATGGGGAAGTTATCTTTAGGATTCATTATGCACAATGATGGAATAAATAATTTTTTATCAAAAATATAATAACTAGGTTTATATATTTCTATGTATAAAAAATAAATAATTTTTCTATGGGCCTTATTATTTTATAAATTCATGGTGAACCCCAAGTCTCAATAATAATAATAATAATAATATTTACATAAGAGGAATTAAAATCACAGATAAAAAAATATTAGTTTTCTATAACTAATAAATTTGAGTTTATATTTAATATGTGATTTCTCATTGGACCAATAAAATTATACCTCTAACCCCCCCCCCCCAATATTTATTAGTCCCAAAATAATGACTATTTTTTAAATTACATAAATATCACTGCATTATTCACTAATAAATATATAAATATTATATTTATATAAGCTGGTGAAAAAATATTTATTAAATATTCAAGTAACTAAATAAATTAAAAAAATTACCTTTTGAATAAACGAGAATAAATAAATTTTTTATCTTTAGCTAAATAAATAATAAAATTACCTAGTGAGTAACTTTTTTTCAAATATTAAGTCATATAAATATAGATACAATAGAATAACTGGTGATTCAATATTTGAGATCAAACCTAAATGAATATTTATTAAACCACATACAGGAATAAAATTTATTAAACATTTCAAATTCATATTGAATTTAAATAATGTCCCAAATACACATATTGTGTGATACTCTATGCCACTTTCTCAGTAGAATTAGGCTACACTGCCTAAATTCCAAGGTTATCATATAGAAACATGCCAAGGTTCATATTGAGAAATAAAATAATGTTTCAATGACATGTAACCTTTTATGAATGTATACTATGAAATATAATCCATTTATCATGATTTCTCTTGTGAAGAAAGTTTTATGTCAGTGCCATAAACATGTATTCTTGATGCATCTTTCTTTTAATTTTTGGGAATAAACATTCTGAAAACACTTTCGTGGACATTGATTTAATTTGGTACCTCAATTCCCATGAAAGTTACTAATATATCATCTTCTATTAATGAAGATAATGGGTAAATCCTTTCTCAAATTATATGTTAGTGCAACGTTAGTCATAACACTGAAAACACATCTTAATTTAATTCAAGAATATGTCCTCAATGTTTTCATTTTTACAAAATATTATGTGACTTGTGATGTTTATTTTGTTATAATATTAAAGAATAAAGATCATTAAAATTGTTCGTAGATAGGAATATCCCATGAAATGTATAAATGTGGATTTATAATTGGCAGATCATGTTCTCATAATTTCATACAATAATGATTATGAATGTCCTACACCATTATAAGGTTTATGGATGTCCTATGAGTCTACTAACCTAATATATTATGTCATTTATTCTCACAAAATGATATCACTATTCTATAGATCTTATGTTTAATAGTACTTTCATTAAACTTCTATATTTTCATCATAATAAAAAAAATTATGAACTTAATGTGAAATAAGTAATCTTAAGAAATTATGAAAAATTATTTTATGAAAAGTAAAAATCATGATGATATATTATCAATAATAAGTATTATAATACATTAAGACAATAATCATAAACTACATAGAAGTTAGTTATAAGGAACTAACTTCAGTATATTTACACTTTCACTAGATCTAAATGTTAAAAACATTTAGTATTATTCATCTTACATGATGTTCATTCTTCTAATGAGATATGGATTTTTTCAAGGGTTATACCATATTTTCCCCCATGGAAGCTCTACTCACAGTTACTTCTTCCCTTTGAGAATAATCCCTTAAGATTTTATATTTGGGGAGTATGTAATTCATTTTTTGATGGGACCTTGGATCCATTGTGAGATCCACCAATGTAGTATGATCACAAAACAATATTAAAAGATCTGTACTAATAGGAAAAAAATAATGATCATGGGAAAATTTTTAAATCCAAATAGTTTCTTTGGATGAATCATAAGAAACTATATACATGGAATCTAAAATATAATTGGTTACAACTGAATTCTATAAACTCTTCCAACTTACAAGACCGCTGTTATGGGTGAATACATATTATAACAGAAAATTCAAATAATTATGATCTATTTTATAACTATAATTATTATATCATATAATATTTTGTTCCTCATCTCATCTATATGACATGAGAATATACATATAATTCCCCAAATACATAAAGATATACTTAACAACAGAACAATGTTATTATCTTATATCGATTTAAAATATACCTACCATTCATAAAGTATATGAAATATCAAGTCTAGTGAAAAATTTACAATACATGATAGATCCTATCATATATGTGTATGGGATCCTAATCATTCTATCACTCTCTTCTATTATGTTTGGGGATATATTTTATTAGAGAGATGTATACCATGTGAAAATAGAACCAATCCCCTCTTGGATTATTTGGTAATAAATACCATTAGTATCTATTCATTATTTATACATTGCCTTAGTTAATTAGGCCCTCATTATCAATAATAATAGATCATTATTCCAAGGATATATGGTATATCACTAATTTACTTCTTTGAACATTGGTTTTTTAATGAGTTATTAATGGACTGTAAGATTGGTATGTTATTTTGAAATAGTAATATATTATCAACATATATTAAAAATAATATAACCATAATCCCACTAAATTTATTTTAAACACATGCCTCACATTAATTATTAACAAAACCAAATTCTCTTATGGATTTATCAAACTGAATTTTTTATGACCTAGATGACTTTTTTAACCCATAAATAGATATCTACAACCTTCATATCTTATTTCAGTTTCTTGGAGTAAAAAACCCTTCTAGTTATGTCATGTAGACAACATCCTAATGTTGTTCATTATGGAAATATATTTTCACATCCATCCACCAAATAACAATGTTAGGGAAAGTTAATATAGAATGTTGAATTAATATGTATTTAAATATGGGAACTGGATAAAAGGATTAGTTATAGTCAATTACTTAATGTTTTTTAAACCATTTATCCACTACACTTTCTTTATATGTACCCACTTCACCTTCCATGTTCATTTATCTCTTGATTACTCATTTTCACCCGATGGGATTTATATAAATTGATAGATCTACTAGCACCCAAACAGGGTTCTGATATATGTAATCCTTCTCATAGTTCATGGTTTCATTATATATTAAATGTCATGGCCTCTCTACTTCCACCTTATAGTATATAGTATTATTATTTCCAAAAAATAGCATGCCTTCATCATTGGTTACTAGAAAACAACATATTTCTTGTTATCTAACCTATCTAGTTCTCGTATGTGGTTCTTCTATATTAGAAACAACATCTTCCATAGGGACCTGTGGATATTATTTTTATACAAAATCTTGTGTATATTCAGAATCAGAATTATCAATGGAAATATCACTCACACTATCCTTCTTGAGGATATTTTCCCCCTCAAGAAAAATTTCTTTTCATAAGACATTCTCTTTCTTGAATGAGATTTATATAAATAGTACCATGTTGTTTTCATAGGATTCAATATAAAGATACACTTCAAAATTTGGGCTTATAGTTTGTATCTATATTTGGCTTTAATAAAAACCTAGAAATATCGTGCATGAATATTTGACCAAATGAGTTTCTTTCCATTCCATAATTTGAAATTAATATTGTTCCCCACATTAGTTAATACATGGTTTAGTGGTTATGTCACAGTTGGTAATCAATAACCCCAAAAGGACAATGGAAGACTTTCATGGATCAACATTGAATGTATCTTGTTATGAAATTCAGGGTTTTTGTGATATCTAACACCATTTTATTATTGTGTATAAGATAGTGGGACTTAGTAAATGTTCCCACACTCTCATAAAAATTAAATGAATTGTTGTTTAAGTTATTCACCACCTCAATTAGATCAAATATTCATTATATTCTTAAAATTCTAATTATCAAATTCATTATTGAATATTTTTAAGTACTCAAAATATTATGAATTATACACATTAAGTAGACATATAAATATACACATAAATAATTAGTAAATTTAATTAATTAATAATACACACCTCTATATTCTATGGAAATTTCCCACACACATCAGTGTGTATTTATAGTAGAATCTCTGATAATCTCTTCCAACTTGTCCAATCAAAGGTCAATTGGTTACTTTGATGTGAAAACAATCATAATGTTTGTCAAGTTGTTTTAATTCAAAATATTCTAGGTAACCTTCCACATGTAAATTTTTCAATGGTTTATAAATTACATTACCAAGGCCGTGAGGCCAAAGCTAGGTGAGAAATGAGTCATATGAACTAAATTCATTATCAATATTCAATAATTAATTTTCATAATTTAATATATAATTACCATTATTTAAATGCATTGAAAATTAACATATTCTATCTTAAGAAAATAATTATTATTAATTTCTAAACATGAAAATAAAACAATATGTTTCTTTGAAAGATACAAAAATTATGTTTTTTGGTAATAGTTGGTACATTATAATAATATTTTAAAACTATGAAAAATGTAGTTGGAAACAAAAGGTGTTCATCTAAAATTTCTATAAGGTCTAGCTTCACACCATAGAAAACCAATAAATCCAACTCTCATGTGAAAATGTTTTGAAATCTACATAGTTATTATATTAGAATAATTATATGAAAACCACAAGATACATCTAACTCCTAATTTGTATATATGAAAATATTTCACTCAATAATAAATCCAACTAAATATTTCTTTTACTTACTTAACTGGGTGATGTTCTTCTTTGAGTGGCCTGAATTTCCACATACCAAACATACACAATAATTTTCTTTTTCCTATCTTTAGACATTATTTTTCAGATAAGGATACTGCTTAGGAGCCTTACACATAGAAATCATGGTGGTTCTCTTTACATTATTCTTATTTTTTTTTGAATATGTGGGCATTAGGTTTTTCCTGATTAATGTTCTTATCTTTTTGGTGAATCAGTATACTAAGTTCCAATAGATAATTCTAACTATTTTTCATATTTTAACAAATAAATAAAATAGAGAATCACTTTTTTAGTGAGGATACACTGAGATATGTGTGAATATTTTCTTGTATCGTAATTCCCAATTCATTCAAGTGCTCGATAAATCCAATAATATTGATAGAATGAGGTCTAGTGGTGGATCATTCTCCAATCCTACATGTTAACAATGCATTAGACATCTCATATCTCTCTTTTCTCACCTTCTATTTAGAGAGATCCCAAATTTGAGACATATTTAGGGACCAAATTGTCATTATATTGTTTTTCGGATGATGGATAAAGTGGTTACTAAATGGTTTAGTATATTTTTCTTCTCAAAAAATCTCTTCAATTTGAATGTTTGGTTATTGGATGATGCATTACAATACATAGAATATCAGGTGAGGATTTTATAGAACATGAATTTCATGTAAATTTACTAAATATGTTTTCCCCATTAACTTGTTTTTCAGACTCATTTATTTTTAGGATTGAGATGTTTTATCAAATTCAAAATGTATCTTCAGATTTTCATCATAAAATCTATTTATTATTTGCTATGAAAAAAAGTTATCAACATCATAAATTGACCGAAACATGTGATCCAATATTTGAAAAGTTCAAGGGGATTAAATGTGTTTACTTAGTGTTTCTATGAATTATAATTCTTTCAGATTGAGATCTGTGGTTTGAAAAGTTTCAAACACTGAAGTTTTATGAAGTTCTAGAGTTTTTATTTTTTCAATTTGTAAGTGTTGAAAATTTCTTGATTGACTAATCCAATAGATTAAGTGATTGATCAGAAAAACTGTTTCATATTTTTTAACATCAGTTGTTGATATTCTTGAATAAAGAAATCATTATTGTTACTAGTAAATTAGAAAAGTAATGTCATTGATAAATCAGATGGTTTCTTAAGACAATTCATTAGATGAATGGTTTAAACTAATAAAACATTGGATCCATAATTTCATTTGTGTAATAACATAGAACTATCCAAATCATATAATATGAATAAGATTTGTTGAGTGTGAATGATTAGATAATTTGTTGACACTGATCAATTAGTTGAGTTTTTCACACCGATGAATCAGAATGTCTTTAGATACAGATCGTTCGGATGAAATACAATAATGTATTCTATAAGTCCCTGACCTTATACCTTACTTAATATTGAATTAAATGAATAATTCACATTGAGGATCTTTTCAGGTTTAGATTTTTAGATAATTAGGACACAACTATTACATCTCAAAAGATTACAAAGTAGATACTTCTACTAAGTTTCCATAAAATAAAAACTCTTAAAAATAAACATGTCTAGTTCCATGTTTTAGGTATCATGAATTTCCCTTGATCCCATCCTTGACCCTATTCCACGTTAATTCCTGTGAAAAACATTTCAAAAACTTGGGATGAGCATAAAAAGCTCAGTAAGGGATACAAAAAGAATAAAAACTGTTAGTTTTTCAAAATAACAATTAAACCATGTATACTTTATCAAAGTAATACTTGTCACCTTTTCGAAGTAGTAAAAACTATTCACTAAAGAAAATTTCATTACTTACCCTTCTGTAACCAAAAGATTACCATAAAACCCATATAAAGATCACATAACATATAAAGGTAACTTGGGACATAAACATACTTAAGTGGAAGAACCATAAGGTCGACATACACACATATCACTTAATGGAATAGCCATTCGGCCAACTTCCATACATACTTAATGGAATAGCCATACGGCCGACTTCCATACCCAATGAAATGGAGGTTATAGCGTAACCACCAGTCCTGGTATTCACGGCACCACCCGTCACATGGTTAATCACGTAACCACCTGTAAAATGTCCAAGTACCATAATTACACCTAAAATATTGAAAATATAAACATTTCAATAACAACATTTCATTTACAATCACAATAAGTAATTCCTAGATATTGAATTAATCATTCCATTTTCAAAAACCATTTAAAAGAGATTTTTGAATCAAAGTGTCCCATACCACTTTGAATATTTTAATGGAATTATAATTTCAAAACATGAATTTCCATATAAATAAATACTGAAATCCATTTTGAAAACATGGACATTAAAGATAATGATTTAGAATAATAAATCTTTAAAACATTTAAAATGATATTTTTGTTAAATAGTTTTTAACAAAATGAGAGACTCTTGAATACAAATAATAGTGGAATAACATTTAATCCTAACTTTATAATATCATAAGAATAAATGGATTCATGATATAATATGTCAAAGGACAGTATACACACCATATACGAGTGAATTGGTGCATAACTACAACGAAGTCTCAAAAGAATTATAGAATGAGATGAAATCCATTATAAAGAAGTTATCTTTAAATTAAGGATAAAACAATCTCATAATTATGTGTGACAAATATAAATACACCCAATATAAGTGGTTATTAAGTGTAAAACAATCAAATGTTATTCACACATATTCAAAGGAAGACATATTCAATAACTACATGTTGAACCCAAAGAAATCTAAATTGGGTTAAGAAGTTCCCTTGGTAAAATTCGACAGCCTAACGGCGTCACATAAAATTTTACAAAAAGGGTTGATGAGAGAGATAAAGAGGATCTCATCACTTGGACATAAAATTTAAATAATTAAGGATATAGAAGAACATATCCCAATATAATATTATGTGAATTAAAAGACATAACAAAAGAAGTCTTTTAAAAAAAGGAGGGTGAAAGGTCCCCTTACCGAGTTGGGTAACTTTCGAAACGTAAACCCCATGAAAGAAGGACTATACAAAAATGATGTAAATACCCATAAACGAAATTATATTAAACAAAGAGTATAATAATGGGCATCAAATACACCACTCAAAGGAAAATGGTGGAAAATGTAGCAAAAATCTCACGGGAATAAAAGTGAGATGAAAAATCCCTTACGAAAACTCGACAGCCTAACGACGCCACTTAAAACTTCCAAAAATAGATTGATGAGATCAAATAGGGTATATCATCATATTACAATAAAATTTACAGTAAGAGGAATATAAAATAACATCCCCCATCATAACAAAGAGTAGCTTAAAAGAAGTGACATAAAGGAGAGTACTTAAAAAGAAAGAGAGAGGTTAGATCTCTTATGAAAATTCGGCAGCCTAACGTCGCCACTCAAAACATCCAAAATGGATTGATGAGAGAGAATAGGGTCTCTCATCATATGAAAATAAAAATTTCAGTAAGATTAATATAAAAGAACATCCCAATAACAAGAAAGATGAGCTTTAAAAGTAATGACATAAAAGAGTGTACTTAAAAAGAAAGAGAGGAGTAGGATCCCTTACCTCGTGTCTGACATGACTTGATCATTCTTTAATCTCGTGAATAATAAAATTTGGTCAATTTAGAATTTCTTAAGGACCTCCTTTAAATATTATTATTCAGTTCATATCACATATTATAATGTTATAATAATTGGTTAATAAAGTGAGTTCGTATCAGGCTTTTTTGTCGATATTCAGTACATGAGTAAAAATTGAACTTGTTGGAAAAGAATTTTCCATGTAGTTATAGGTACATCATTTCCAGAATAGTATTTATGTTTTAAATATCATATATATCCAGTATATATTAATTTTATACTATTCCATGGCATTTGGAGATAAAAAATTAAAAGCACCATTCATGGAGACGGTAGGCCGTACGTACGCATGAACGCTACTTCCATTTTTTGTCATACTAATGGAATTAAAACAAAATGAGATATATATATATGTTATAATTCCATAATTATATCCATAATTTATATGTAATATATTACATATATATCCATTATATATATGTACTTATAATAGTACATAACATTTTGAGATAAGAAATGAAATGTACCATTCATGGAGACGGTAAGTCGTACGTACGCATTAATGCTACATACATTTCTATTTCATATTTAATGGAATTAAAAAATAATGATAAATAATAGTATTTTAATTCCAGTATGGTATCATATATAATATCATTAAATATATCCTTTATACGTACCACGTATGGTATTAACGAATCAAATCACTTTGAGGGGGCGGTAGTCCGCATTTCCTTAAATGAAGATATCGTGTTTACCCATAATGGAAACCAAAAAGGTATTCCATAAATGAAAAATACAGAATCCTAAGTAAAACATAAACATATTATATATCATATATAAATATAGTTTCATCTTAATGGCCACCTTTGAAGGTGTTAAAATAATGTTGAACAATCATCATTTCGGGAGGCGGAAATTCGCCATCCACGGAAACCGTATGTTCTTTAACAATTATATGTAGGTGTGTGTAAGTGTAGCTAGAATACTTGTTATAAAAAAATCCTATTATATTGAAGATACTGGATTTGTTACAAAATAAATGATGAAAAAGAGTTTAGGGGGTTGGTGAAGCAAAATAAAACAAAAGGACACAAGTGAAGACATTGCCTTAAAATCGGGTAACTCCCTTTGGTTTGAGCTCAAAGGCTTTCTTGGGAAGACTTCTGCCCAAATTGAGGCTTCAAGGAGTTAAATAGGGATGTGTAGAGACAAAATGGAAGGGTTTGGCCGTGCCAAAGGCTTTGGAAGTGTGGGTAAGGAGGTATAGGTGGGGGGCCTTTTATAAGAGGAGAGGAGGGGCACTCTTGGAAAGTAAGGAAATGTTACATTATTTTAGAATGAGTTTCGGTTTTTAATGGCCCCACATTGATGTTTTTCGAGGATAAGGTGATAAGAGTTCTAAATACACCCATCCATTAGGTTTTTCACATGTGTTGGTCTTAGATTTTACATTAGCTTTCCATTTTATTTAAATCGTTAAATAATGAGGTCATCGCTGCATCATCATGATGTCATAAATAATTTAATTTTTTTAATGTCTAAAAATTATAAAACAAATACTATGATGTAAGAAATCTTTTTAGCTTTCCATTTATTATTTATAGTTAAATATCTGACTTGAATAACCCCATGTAAAAATTGTTTTAGTAAAACATCTCATGTTTGTATCATTTTTACTTTAACATTAAATAAAAAAACATTTATGTCATTTTCCAACCAAAGTGCCTCCATGGGGTCCCCAAGTTGACCCATGGATTTTATTGGTCGGACATGACACATCCAATGATGGTAGGACATGTGTCTAGGACATTTCAGTTTATTAAAATACTATTCTTACCTTAAACTACACTAATTACCTCTAATCGCGATTAAAAACATAATAAGTTACTATTCACCAAAAAATTATTTTAATCCCATTGAACCAAATTTTACTTATTAATGACAAACATGTATGTCAGATTTTCGAAATTGAAAACACAAAGATAGAAAAATTTCATTTAAACAGAAAATCAGATTTTATAAGTACCACTGAGTGGTTTCACTATTCATCAAAAATTGGAGTTTTTCAGAAAATTACCAAAAGATCACCCTAAGCTATATTTGATATTCAGAATTCAAAAATGATTTATATTTTACAAAATTCAAAACATATAAGTTTCATTAATTAATTTAACAATTAATTCCCGCTGTCAAAACAAATAGCGTGTTTTTATGAAACAAAATGTATCAAAAGATTGACACTAGTTTAAGTCTGATTTCAAAGTGAAATTAATTCCAACGACCACTATTGGATTAAATGGTAAAAATATATTCTAATTTCACTTTAAAACTAATTCAAAAGATAGTCTAATCATATAAATAAATTAGATTAAAAGAGTTTTTGAATTAAAATACAACATTTTTCACTATTCATTAAAAATTGAACTTTTTCGGAAAAATACCAAAAATTTACACAAAGTAAATTTTGATGTCCCAATTCTAAAGAATAATTTTATTTTGTCAAATAAAACACATAAAAATTTCAAAAGGTGGATTTAAAATAGGTTCTCCATCAAAAGGCGGTTAATCAACCTTTTAAAGAATATTAGAATGTTTACGTTTAAAATTGGATTCATTTGCATTTTTAATCCTCTAACATTTATTGTAAAAAGTAAAAATATTTTACAAACATATATAATAATTTTTTAGTTAGTTCTGTTCATTCCCGCCATTACAACGACTAGGCGTTAACTACTATTTAAAATAATATTATTTTATTATTAGAGTGCAACGTAAGATTCCCAAGAAACTCGTTGTTACGTGTTGGGTACTCCATCGAGCATAGCGTCCCATTTAAAGTCATATTAATATTTTATTCACAAATATGGATAAATGTGAAAATTTCATACTATTTATTTTCCTGGGGTGTTACATCCTTCCCCCCTTTTGGGAATTGCGTCCTCACAATTTTAATATTGAGCTTGGAAACATCCTTGAAAGTCCCACATCGGAACAAGAGTCGGTAAAACAATCACTTTAAAATAAAGAAAGATAAGTACAGAGGTCACCCGAGTTAACCCATACTAGGATTCCATGTAGGAAAACATGGACGTGGAGGAGAAAACATAGGGTCATGCTCTGATGGAGAGTGATAGAAAACATGTTTAAGAGAAAGTTAACCACAAGAAAATCACAAACTTGTGATGGGTTAAACGGTATTCGATTCCCCAGTAGGAAAAGTTAATAGACAACATTTTTGTTTTAAGTTAATTTTTATTGAGGAATTTATTTATGAGCTTAACTAAAACATAAGGAAGAATACATAATTGTCATGTTGACTTTCGACTTTTACTAGATTTCTTAAACGAACTCATATTTTCTCCAAAAGATGAGTATTTAGGAAGACTTGTTCACATTAAGAGTACTATAATCAACTTCTAAAGAATCACCTAATCCACAAAAGAGAACTATATATTTCACATGTCTTTAGACAAAATCCTAAACCAAAACCAAAAAGGTTAGTACAAGATCAGATAATCCAGAAATGGATAACCCTTTATAAAAAGAAAATCTATTCTTAATCTCCAAAATTTTTCCAACAAAACCCAAAGTTCAACGAGGACCATTTGATAAACAATTTTTCCATAAAATTATTCAAAGTAAACCAATTAAGATTGAAACCCAAATATTTTAAGGATTTAGTCACATTGTCTTCCAAGTTAAATCGTAACATTTATCTCCAAACAACATTAGTTGCTCCTAAAGTCTCGTATTGAAATGTAATTAACCTAATCACAAAACCTCCATGATAGGTTAATCATTTTCATAAATAACCCAAAATCAACTTACTCTTAATTCATAAAATCATCTAACTAAAAAGAATCAGTCAAACTAACCTGAGACTTCACGTAGTCCAGTGGTAGGTGATAAATACCGGTCACACTTTGGTTGTGGGTTCAATTCCCGCAGCTTTGTTCGACGCGACGGGTTGTCACACGGTCTGCGTGTTGTCCTTTTTCCAAAACTATATAATTTTAAAACATTCCCAAAAACGAGATAAAATCTTCAAAAATTATCATAACATATTTTAACCTCAAGTTTATCTCATGCCTTTCATTTTCCAGCATAACATATAATAACCCATAATTACCTCAAAAGTATGGATCATATAAACCCTAATGGTTACCTTTATAATTATTACCTGAACTTCCTCATTGATTGGTCATCTCGTACATTATGCATTACATAACATACCAAGGTTCAAGTGGTTATTCATGACTCCTTGATAGTTGGTTTAGAACAAACACAAGTATCCTCATTGAATACCCCATTTCATCCAGTCTCTTAATCAGAGAACCACCACAATTTCCTTCAAACCAATTGTCACTTTGGTGCCTGCTAGATCCATCCATTCACTAAAAACAGAAATGTCAATGTGAGTATATCAACAAAACCATCATGTACTAATGAGGGAGATAACCACTAAGATATACTTACTCATTCACTTTATCTAAAACTAGGACTCTTTCTGAAATCCTATCCATTATGGTACTGTCACTTATGCTTAGAGAATACCCTAACCTCTAAAGTTATCTAAACTGACCTTTGATACCAACTATAAGGCCCCGGCCTTATACCTTACTTAATATTGAATTAAATGAATAATTCACGTTGAGGATCTTTTCAGGTTTAGAGTATTAGAGAATTAGGACATAACTATTACATCTCAAAAGATTACAAAGTAGAAACTTCTACAACGTTTCCATAAAATAAAAACTCTTAAAAATAAACATGTCTAGTCCCATGTTTTAGGTAGCATGACTTTCCCTTGATCCCATCCTTGACCCTATTCCACGTTAAGTCCTGTGAAAAACATTTCAAAAACTTGGGATGTTCATAAAAAGCTCAGTAAGGGATACACAAAGAATGAAAACTGTTAGTTTTTCAAAAAAACAAGTAAACCATGTATTCTTCATCAAAGTAATAATTTTCACCTTTTCGAAGTAGTAAAAACTCTTCACTGAATAAAAGTTCATTACTTACCCTTCTGTAAGCAAAATATTACCATAAACCCATATAAAGATCACATAACATATAAAGGTACCTTGGGACATAAACATACTTAAGTGGAAGAACCATAAGGTTGTCATCCACACATATCACTTAATGGAATAGACATTCGGCCAACATCCATACATACTTAATGGAATAGCCATACGGCCGACTTCCATACCCAATGCATTGGAGGTTATAACATAACCACCCGTCCTGGTATTCATGGCACCACCTGTCATATGGTTTATCATGTAACCACCCATAAAATGTCGAAGTACAATCACTACACATAAAATATTGAAAAAATAAACATTTCAATAACAACATTTCATTTTCAATCACAATAAGTAATTCCCAGATATTGAATTAATCAATCCATTTTCAAAAACCATTTAAAAGAGATTTTTGAATCAAAGTGTCCCATACCACTTTGAATATTTTAATGGAATTATAATTTCAAAACATTAATGTCAATATAAATAAATACTGAAAACCATTTTGAAAACATGGACATTAAAGATAATGATTTAGAATAATAAATCTTTAAAACATTTAAAATGATATTTTTGTTAAATAGTTTTTAACAAAATGAGAGACTCTTGAATACAAATAATAGTGGAATAACATTTAATTCGAACTTTATAATATCATGAGAATAAAGGGATTCATGATATAATATGTCAAAGGATAGTATACACACCATATAAGAGTGAATTGGTGCATAACAACAATGAAGTCTCAAAAGAAATGTAAGTGGTTATTATGTGTGACAAATATAAATACACCAAATATAAGTTGTTATTATGTGTAAAACAATCAATGGTTATTCACACATATTCAAAGGATGACATATTCAATAACTACATGTTGAACCCAGAGAAATCGAAATTGGGTTAAGAAGTTCCCTTGGTAAAATTTGACAGCCTAATGGCGTCACATAAAATTTTACAAAAAGGGTTGATGAGAGAGATAAAGGGGATCTCATCACATGGACATAAAATTTAAATAATTAACGATATATAAGAACATATCCCAACATAATATTATGTGAATTAAAAGACATAACAAAATAAGTCTTTTAAAAAAAAGGAGGGTGAAAGGTCCCCTTACCGAGTTTGGTAACTTTCGAAACGTACACCCCATGAAAGAAGGACTATAAAAAAATGATGTAAATACCCATAAACGAAATTATATTACAAAAATAGTATAATAATTGGCTGTAAATACACCACTCAAAGGAAAATGGTGGAAAATGTAGCAAAAATCTCACGGGATGAAAAATCCCTTACGAAAACTTGGCAGCCTAACGGCGCCACTTAAAACTTCCAAAAATGGATTGATGAGATCAAATAGGATCTATCCTCATATTACAATAAAATTTAAAGTAATAGGAATATAAAAGAACATCCCCCATCATAACAAAGAGGATCTTAAAAGAAGTGACATAAAGGATAGTACTTAAAAAGAAAGAGAGAGGTTAGATCTCTTACGAAAATTCGGCAGCCTAACGGCGCCACTCAAAACATCCAAAATGGATTGATGAGAGAGAATAGGGTCTATCATCATATGAACATAAAAATTTCAGTAAGATTAATATAAAAGAACATCCCACTAACAAGAAATATTATCTTTAAAAGGAATGACATAAAAGAGTGTACTTAAAAAGAAAGAGAGGAGTAGGATCCCTTACCTCATGTCCGACATGACTTGATCATTCATTAATCTCCAGAATAATAAAATTTGGTCAATTTATAATTGAATAAGGACCTCATTTAAATATTATTATTCAGTTCATATCACATATTATAATGTTATAATAATTGGTTAACAAAGTGAGTTCGTATCAGACGTTTTTGTCGATGTTCAGTACATGAGTAAAAATTGAACTAGTTGGAAAAGAATTTTCCATGTATTTATAGGTACATCATTTCCATAATTGAATCTATGTTTTAAATATCATATATATCCAGTATATATTCATTTTATACTATTACATAGCATTTGGAGATAAAAAATTAAAAGCACCGTTCATGGAGACGGTAGGCCGTACGTACGCATGAACGCTACTTTCATTTTTTGTCATATTAATGGAATTAAATCAAAATGAGATATATATATATATATATATTTTATAATTCCAGAATTATATCCATAATTTAGATGTAATATATTACATATATATCCATTATATATATGTACTTATAATAGTACATAACATTTTGATATAAGAAATGAAATATACCGTTCATGGAGACGGTAAGCCGTACGTACACATGAACACTACTTTCATTTCTATTTCATATTTAATGGAATTAAAACATAATGATACATAATAGTATTTTAATTCCAGTATGGTATCATATATAATATAATTATATATATCCTTTATACGTACCACGTATGGTATTAATGAATCAAATCACTTTGAGGGGGCGGTAGTCCGTACTTCCTTAAATGAAGATATCGCGTTTACCCATAATGGAAACCATAAAGGTATGTCATAAATGAAAAATACATAATCTTAAGTAAAAAATAAACATATTAGATATCATATATAAATATAGTGTCATCTTAATGTCCACCTTTGAATGTGTCAAAATAATTTTGAACAATGATCGTTTCGGGAGGCAGAAATTCGCCATCCACGGAAACAGTATATTCTTTAACCATTATATGTAGGTGTGTGTAAGTGTAGCTCTAATCCTTCTTATAACAACATCCTAGAATATTTAATATACTATATTTTTTACAAAATAAATTAATAAAAATATTTTAGCGGGTTGGAGAAGCAAAATAAAACAAAACGACACAAGTGAAGACATTACCTTAAAATCGGGTAACTCCCTTTGGTTTGAGCTCAAAGGCTTCCTTGGGAAGACTTCTGCCCAATGTGAGGCTTCAAGGAGTTATAGAGGGATGTGTAGAGACAAAATGGGCAGGTGTTGGCCAAGCCAAATGTAACACCCCGAGATTTTATGAAAAATATTATTTTAATTTCATTAATGTCTTGTGTTGTATTCTACACCAAGATTACCTTGCGCTATACGCAACACCGTATTAGCTTGCAGTATACGCGACACTATTCTTGGATCGTGTTACATACAATTTTGATAATATTTATTCTACGCAACATTGAGTATATATATATATTAAATGTATAAATGAAATATGGTTGGATTCTGTTATACGAAACAACGAAGGATTCTTTCACAACACGCAACCCTGACTTGGCTTGCATTACACGCAATCGCGACCTTCCTTGATAGCGTGTGTTGTACGCAATACCGGGTTTTAATAAACAATGATATATTATTATAATATTGTCATTAACTAGCCATTATGAATAGTATTAACTAAATTTTGAATTTTATAACATTATTATTCATCTTACACATTTTATAGAACATGGTATAAGAACAAAATAAATTTTTCGGGTAAAATAAGTATTTTTCAAAAAATGCATTTTTGCCGCCTTTTGATGGCGCACCCACTTTAAATCTAGATTTTGTCATGTTTATATGTTCAATTTGACAAAATAAAATTCTTCTTTTGAATCAGGATGTAAAAATTTACATTAGATAATGTTTTGATATTTTTCCGATAACTTTCATATTTTAATGAATAGTAAAAACACGCTATATTTTAATTAAAAACAACTTTTTCATCATAATATCTTATGTGGTTAAATTATAATATTGAATGGTTTTAAAGTATAAATAGAATATATTTTTACCATTTAATATAATGTATGTCATTAGCATTGATTTTACCTTGAATTCGTAAGTTAAGTCAATTCAATCTTTTGCAATGTTTTAAAGAAAAACCCATTTTTATTCGACAACGGGATTAATTTTAATTTAATTTCTGAAACTTCTATGTATTGAATTTTAAAAAACAGATTCCATATTTGGAATCAGTGGGTCAAAATTATGTTAATAGGATACTTTTTATTTTTGGTAATTATGAATAGTAACTACGGTAAATTTTATTTACCATAGTTAAAGGTAAATCAGGTAATTAAGGGTAAATATAATATTATAAAATTACCCTAACACATGACAAAATTATATTTGATGGCTAAAAGTAAACCCATATCAACTAAGGGTCAGATTAGATTCATTTTATGGACTTTTGACCATGAAAATAATTTAATTATTATTAAAACCAAAGAAAGTGACAACATGTCACTCTCTTAAATCTTATAAGTATAATAATTTTAACTTAGTGATAAACATCATAAAACTTAAAACATGAATAGTCTCCAGAAAGATAACAAAATTATCTACATCATGAGAATTTACTTATAATTTTTTGGGATTAAATAATTTAATTTATTTATGACACAATGATGATGCAGTAATTATCTTATTAATGAAATATTGACATAATTGATGTTATAAAAACCAAAATAAATGTAATTTGAGACTTTTTATGAATCCCACTAATTTTATAGGTTACTATGATATATTATTGTTGATTTAATCAACTTGGTTCGAACATATAATTCTGTTATGACTTTCACAAAAATCATATATCAAATAGTGTCAAAATTGACACAAAATAGTTTTTAAATCAAATATTATATTATTAATTGTTATTTTATTCCTAAAAATCTACGGTTCGGCCAAATTACTTAGATAAGGATATATATATTAATAATAAACAATTTGGGGTTCTTTTGTCATGTTATAGTAAGTGTATTAACCATATAGTGTAAGAAAACAAAAAGACACGGTAAAAGTTAAATTATTTAACTTAGGGTTAAATCTAATTGATAAGGTTAAAATAATAACCTAAACTTGTCTAAATATTATTGGTTGATAGGATTTCGACCCATCCCCAATTTAGATTCTAAATAAGACCCTTTGGAACCATTATAAACCGATTTTGACTTTAATATAAAATAATATTTTGAGATATTTCTAAGGTGCCCCTCTCCTCCCTTATAAAAGGACACCTCCTCCCCCTCCTCCTTACACAAATTTGAGCACTCAAGCTCGGCCAAACCCTGCCATTTTCTCCTCTCCACTTCCCTAGTATAATCCTAGAGGTCCTGGTCTTCTTCAAAGTCCATCCTTAGTTCTTTAAGTGGAGTCTAAGAAAAGGCGCGTCAAAAAGAGGTAATATCCATTACCGATCTTTTTCAATTTCTTTCTTCTCCAACTTCTTCTTCTTTAGTTGTTTCATGATAAAGTAATAACATCAGTATTTATTATATACTTATATGTTATTATAAATATTAAACAACTCTAATTAACCTTCTATCCATCCTACGGAAAAAGGAAATCACCGCGCGTGCGTACGTACGGAATACCGTCTCCACGCTGTGGTGTAATCCATTTTCCGACACGACCTTAATTGGATGGGTATAAAGGTGTAATGAGTAACTATATATGATTATTATAAAGTGATATTGATATTTAAATATCATACATACACTTAAACACAATTCCACGACCATGGGAACGATATCAGCGCTCGTGCGTACGTACGGACTACCGTCTCCACGACGCGATGAGATTCATTCTCAATGATTAACCATTCATGAATGATTATAAAGTATATATAATAAGTACTAATGAAATATATGACCTAATAATTATACTGGAATTATTTATATTTATATGTATGTCATCTACTTAATTCCATTCAACTCAATAAGGAAACGAAAACAGCGTTCATGCGTACGTACAGACTACCGTCTCCATGAACGGTGTACTTCTTTCCATTTACTGATTTATTATATATTTATATTCTGAATATATATTATATATAAATCATGTTTTATATTCTTCAATTAAGTAATCATGATCTAATTAATCATATTAATAATTACAAGTTAAAAACACGAACGACAAATGAGACGATTCTACCCAAAATGCTACTTTAACATGAATTTACAAAAGAACGGGTAATATAAAGTCATAAGTGGACCATATATGATATAATAACAATAAATATGATTCTGGAATAAGTCAATAACATGATTTAAATCATTATACAGGAGGTTTGGACACTTACAAAGTAATTCGGACCTAAGGTAAGGAAAATATCACAATCTCATTTTTATCCGAGATTGTTTTTACTTTGGCATTTACTGGGGTGTATTTTATCATCCACATCCAAGTTCCATCAATATTTAATATTGTTTCTATACACTTACAATAGTTTAAATCCAATTTTACCCTTCGGTTAGTTTTTAGTAAAGAATATGAAAGGAATCTTTTGTCGTTTTTCGTACGAGGTACTTTTTGACTTTTCCGACAAAGTACAAAAAATGTTTTTTTAACTTATACGACATGAATGGATTTTTAAAACATTATTTCCAAGAAGCTTCCTTTACAAGTTTTCAATTTTATTTTTAATCAACTTATTTTATTTTAAAGTCGTATGACATGTTATGAAAAGAAAAATGTTTTTGAAGAAGAAAGGATATTTTCCTCAAGAATGAATTTCAAGTGTTTTATCAAAATTATTTTCCATCTAAGATAATAAAGGGTTCTGTTTTTATCCCTGTTTTTACATTGATTTGATTATGTTGTGATGGAAATATTTTTATGAATTCCTTTATCTTATATGAATTGATTTATGATGTCATGATGTTTAAGATTCCCATTTGTGTTACATGGGTTATGCAATGATGTATGATTTATGATTTTGTGGAACACATAAGAATGGTATCATTATGAGATGGGTGGGACCTATATCTCCCTCCAATGCATTGGGTAAAGATTTTATATCTCATGAGATAGAAATGGCTGAAATGGTAAGTTATACCGGTTCAGTGAAACAGGACTGAAACAAGGGTTACTCGATTCAGAAAGGGACTTTGTCCACTAAGATAGTCTTGGCAATGTGTCTTGACTAACAAGAAATGATTCTCTATGATTATGTGTGTATGCCACAAAGTTTAATGTTTTAAGTTATGATTATTGTGAATACATTTCACTACCATGAGTTATCCCAGGTTTTGAAATTATGATCTCTTTTGCAGGTTAAGATTTCCAAAAGTTATGTTTTTATGAATATGAAGTGATTGATTTTTCTTTTGTTTACCCTTACTGAGCATTTGAGCTCACCCTTTTATGTTTTCTTTTCCCCAGGATATAAAGAAAGGTTTTAGGTAAGGAAAAAAAGGGAAGATCTTTATGGGAGATATTGAAGATCTTTCACCAGGATTAGAAGATTACGTTCTAAGTTTCCAAAGACACTAAACTATTACGATCCTTGTGTGTGTGTTTTTGTTATGTACTAAGTATTCCGCAAAAGTAATGTAATGTCCATGTATGATAAGCTTCGGGTCTCTACGGTTTGTATCAGAGGAAAGGTTTAGTCAACCTTTGGAAACTAGGATGCGTGAACTTTAGTGAGATCCCTAGAGATATTTATAAGGTATGTCTTGGGATGTCCATAAGGATAAGTATACGTATAGGATACAGTCCTAGAACTATGGTAACGATCATAGAATTTAACCTAAGATGTTAGATATTGAGGATACTCCACCTTTATTATGTTGTTTTCCCTAGAATGATTTTTGCCTCTCACACTATTTTTTTTGGGTTTTAGAAAATGGATGGAAACAAGGTGATTCACGATAATGGAGGATATGCTGGACAATGGAATGATAATTTTCATGAGCAACCAAATGAAATGGGATTTGGATGTCCAAACATCATTATTATGCCGAATCAGCAATCTCATAATATGATTAATAAATTAAAATTTGGTAAGTTTCCTGACTCGGCTAATAAGAGAAAGATGGAGTTTCATGATGATCATAGAGGAAAGAAAGTTCAATTTCCCCTATGTAAATCATGTGGGAAGAGGCATCAAGGAGAATGTTTCAAAGGAAATGGAAGATGCTTTGGGTGTGGAAAAGAAGGACACAAAGCCAGTAAGTTCAAAGGAAAAAGGTTCAGTTAACACCAGGGATGAAGATAATGGTATTGCTATGACATCAACAATAGTTAAATGTTTTAAATGTGGAATGTACGGGCATTATGCAAACCAATTCCCTAAGGGAAAGTCTCATGAAGATAATCAGTATGGTCGTATGGGAAGTATTTATGTTGATGATGATGAAGAGACTACAAATGATATGTGAGATGAAAGAATTGTTGAAGCTCAGTCAATGGTTTAAGAATGTAGTGGAATGATTACATGTTTATCATGTGTAATGTTGTATAAGAAATCTCATGGTACTATGGAATAAATAGACATCTGAGGATTGTTACACTGTTGTCTTTCCTTGAGTTATGAAAATGTATGATTAATGGTACCACTATCCATGAAAGGTTATTCAGATATTTTTGGAATTTAGATGATATGTGCATAATGAAGGAATAATAAGATAATGAGGTGTTTGATTGTATTCATGAGCTCATGACTGATATAAGGAGAAGGTTATATCATGGTTTGAGTATAGAGAATTTTTGGATTTTGGTATGTGGAAAGAGTTAACATTTAACTGCATTCATGTTTTCACTAAGGTTCAATGGGTATTCAAGAGAATACACGATTAAGGCCTTTGAATGTTTGGAATGTGACCAAAAAGACATATCTTATGATATATGGGGATTAACGATAGTATTAAATCTCTGGTAATCGTTTTCACTATATTATGAGAGTGGACTGCAGTATTATGGATAAGCCTAAAGATTAGAATGGATTTTGTTGGACATAAGTTAGTATTGTTTAAGGATAGAAGTTTTTTCGATATTATTGATGAGATGTTATAGTAATATAGTTTTAGAAAAAGGAAAACCTGCAGGGCGGGCGACAGCCCATCGCTTCGGACAAGGCTATGGGAATCGAACCCACAACCGAAGGGCGACTGGCCTTTATCGCCTACCACTGACCAACAGGAAGTCCCTGTTTAGTAGAAACTAGTTTTATTATATTAAGTAGTATGATATATGAAGTATAAGTCCATTTTAGGAACCATATATGATTAATCTCACTAAAGAATGACTTATGTATATTTAATAACTTTTGCTAACCTTTTGTTTGAGACAATTGGAATGATCTGTCATACTAACACTTCACGAATAACAAATTCAACTTCATTTATTTAAGAGATGAAGTGGAAATTGTTCAAGGCACGAACAACAGTGAGATTGTACCAAAATAAAGTAAATATTTATTCTAATTCTTCAACTTTAGGGAAAAGATCTTGAAAACCAAAAATGTTGTCCTAGTGTTCTTATATCTGGTTAATCAGATGGTACCTTAGATCGTCACAAATTTATGGATTTTTGATTGCTAGCTTTTCCATAGCCATGTTCTCTACCACTCTCCATCAGAACATGATGGTTAGATTTCTCATCCATATCCATATTTTCACCTATGTGGATACCCAGTGATTAGTTAACTTGGGTAACCATTACGTTTTATACTTTAGTTTTTAAAGATAAGCTTTGGTATTCCTTTTTACGATGTGGGTTTCTGTCAAAGAAACTTTCAAATAGTAAACCATTTATAACCCCGACGAATTTTGAGGGAGAAATTCATTTTAAGGGGGGTAGAATGTAACACCCCGAGATTTTATAAAAAATATTATTTTAATTTTATTAATGTCTTGTGTTGTATTCTACACCAATATTACCTTGCGCTATACGCAACACCGTATTAGCTTGCAGTATACGCGACACTATTCTTGGATCGTGTTACAAACAATTTTGATAATAGTTATTCTACGCAACATTGAGTATATATATATATATTAAATGTATAAATGAAATATGGTTGGATTCTGTTATACGAAACAACGAAGGATTCTTTCACAACACGCAACCCTGACTTGGCTTTCATTACACGCAATCGCGACCTTCCTCGATAGCGTGTGTTGTACGCAATACCGGGTTTTAATAAACAATGATATATTATTATAATATTGTCATGAACTAGCCGTTATGAATAGTATTAACTAAATTTTGAATTTTATAACATTATTATTCATCTTACACATTTTCTAGAACATGGTATAAGAACAAAATAAATTTTTCGGGTAAAATAAGTATTTTTCAAAAAATTCAGTTTTGCCGCCTTTTGATGGCGCACCCACTTTAAATCTATATTTTGTCTTGTTTATATGTTCAATTTGAAAAAATAAAATTTTTATTTTGAATCAGGATGTAAAAATTTACATTAGATAATGTTTTGATATTTTTCCGATAACTTTCATATTTTAATGAATAGTAAAAACACGCTATATTTTAATTAAAAACAACTTTTTTCATCCTAATATCTTATGTGGTTAAATTATAATATTGAATGGTTTTAAAGTATAAATAGAATATATTTTTACCATTTAATATAATGTATGTCATTAGCATTGATTTTACCTTGAATTCGTAAGTTAAGTCAATTCAATCTTTTGCAATGTTTTAAAGAAAAACCCGTTTTTATTCGACAACGGGATTAATTTTAATTTAATTTCTGAAACTTCTGTGTATTGAATTTTAAAAAATGGATTCCATATTTGGAATCAGTGGGTCAAAATTATGTTAATAGGATACTTTTTATTTTTGGGAATTATGAATAGTAACTACGGTAAATTTTATTTACCATAGTTAAAGGTAAATCAGGTAATTAAGGGTAAATATAATATTATAAAATTACCCTAACACATGACAAAATTATATTTGATGGCTAAAAGTAAACCCATATCAACTAAGGGTCGGATTAGATTCATTTTATGGACTTTTTACCATGAAAATAATTTAATTATTATTAAAACCAAAGAAAGTGACAACATGTCACTCTCTTAAATCTTATAAGTATAATAATTTTAACTTAGTGATAAAAATAATAAAACTTCAAACAAGAATAGTCTCCAGAAAGCTAACCAAATTATCTACATCATGAGAATTTATTTATAATTTTTTGGGATTAAATAATTTAATTTATTTATGACACAATGATGATGCAATAATTATCTTATTAACAAAATATTGACATAATTGATGTTATAAAAACCAAAATAAATGTAATTTGAGACTTTTTATGAATCCCACTAATTTTATAGGTTACTATGATATATTAGTGTTGATTTAATCAACTTTGTTCGAACATATAATTCTTTTATGACTTTCACAAAAATCATATATCAAATAGTGTCAAAATTGACACAAAATAGTTTTTAAATCATATATTATATTATTAATTTTTATTTTATTCCAAAAAATCTAAGGTTCGGCCAAATGACTTAGATAAGGATATATATATTAATTATAAACAATTTGGGGTTATTTTGTAATGTTATAGTAAGTTTATTAACCATATAGTGTAAGAAAACAAAAAGACACGGTAAAAGTTAAATTATTTAACTTAGGGTTAAATCTAATTGATAAGGTTAATATAATAACCTAAACTTGTCTAAATCTTATTGGTTGATAGGATTGAGACCCATCCCCACTTTAGCTTCGAAATAAGACCCTTTGGAACCATTATAAACCGATTTTGACTTTAATATAAAATAATATTTTGAGATATTCCTAAGGTGCCCCTCTCCTCCCTTATAAAAGGACACCTCCTCCCCCTCCTCCTTACACCAATTTGATCACTCAAGCTCAGCCAACCCCTGCCATTTTCTCCTCTCCACTTTCCTATTATCATCCTAGAGGTCCTGGTCTTCTTCAAAGACCATCCTTAGTTCTTTAAGTGGAGTCTAAGAAAAGGCGCGTCAAAAAGAGGTAATATCCATTACTGATCTTTTTCAATTTCTTTCTTCTCAAACTTCTTCTTATTTAGTTGTTTCATGATAAAGTAATAACATCAGTATTTATTATATACTTATATGTTATTATAAATATTAAACAACTCTAATTAACCTTCTATCCATCCTACGGAAAAAGGAAATCACCGCGCGTGCGTACGTACGGAATACCGTCTCCACGCCGTGGTGTAATCTATTTTCCGACACCACCTTAATTGGATGGGTATAAAGGTGTAATGAGTAACTATATATGATTATTATAAAGTGATATTGACACTTAAATATTATACATACACTTCAACACAATTCCATGACCATGGGAACGATATCATCGCTCGTGCGTACGTACGGACTACCGCCTCCACGACGCGATGAGATTCATTCTCAATGATTAACCATTCATGAATGATTATAAAGTATATATAATAAGTACTAATGAAATATATGACCTAATAATGATACTGGAATTATTTATATTTATATGTATGTCATCTACTTAATTCCATTCAATTCAATAAGGAAACGAAAACAGCGTTCATGCGTACGTACGGACTACCGTCTCCATGAACGGTGTACTTCTTTCCATTTACTGATTTATTATATATGTATATTCTGAATATATATTATATATAAATCATGTTTTATATTCTGAAATTAAGTAATCATGATCTAATTAATCATATGAATAATTACAAGTTAAAAACACGAACGACAAATGAGACGATTCTACCCAAAACGCTACTTTAACATGAATTTACAAAAGGACGGGTAATATAAAGTCATAAGTGGACCATATATGATATAATAACAATGAATATGATTCTGGAATGAGTCAATAACATGATTTAAATCATTACACAGGAGGTTTGGAAACTTACAAATCAAGTCGGACCTAAGGTAAGGAAAATATCACAATCTCATTTTTATCCGAGATTGTTTTTACTTTGGCATTTACTGGGGTGTATTTTATAATCCACATCCAAGTTCCATCAATATTTAATATTTTTTCTATACACTTACAATAGTTTAAATCCAATTTTACCCTTCGGTGAGTTTTTAGTAATGAATATGAAAGGAATCTTTTGTCGTTTTTCGTACGAGGTACTTTTTGACTTTTCCGACAAAAGTACGAAAAATGTTTTTTTAACTTATACGGCATGAATGGATTTTTAAAACATTATTTCCAAGAAGCTTCCTTTACAAGTTTTCAATTTTATTTTTAATCAATTTCTTTTATTTTAAAGTCGTATGACATGTTATGAAAAGAAGAAAAATTTTGAAGAAGAAAGGATATTTTCCTCAAGAATGGAGTTCAAGTGTTTTATCAAAATTATTTTCCATCTAAGATAATAAAGGGTTCTGTTTTTATCCCTATTATTACATTTATTTGATTATGTTGTGATGGAAATATTTTTATGAATTCCTTTATCTTATATGAATTGATTTATGATGTCATGATGTTTAAGATTCCCATTTGTATTACATGGGTTATGCAATGATGTATGATTTATGATTTTGTGGCACACATAAGAATGGTATCATTATGAGATGGGTGGGACCTATATCTCCATCCAATGCATTGGGTAAAGATTTTATATCTCATGAGATATACATGGCTGAAATGGTAAGTTATACCGGTTCAGTGAAACAGGACTGAAACGAGGGTTACTCGATTCAGAAAGGGACTTTGTCCACTAAGATAGTCTTGGCAATGTGTCTTGACTAACAAGAAATGATTCTCTATGATTATGTGTGTATTCCACAAAGTTTAATGTTTTATGTTATGATTATGTTGAATACATTTCACTACCACGAGTTTTCCCAGGTTATGAAATTATGATCTCTTTTGCAGGTTAAGATTTCCAAAAGTTATGTTTTTATGAATATGAAGTGATTGATTTTTCTTTTGTTTACCCTTACTAGACATTTGAGCTCACCCTTTTATGTTTCCTTTTCCCCAAGATATAAAGAAAGGTTTTAGGTAAGGAAAAAAAGGGAAGATCTTTATGGGATATATTGAAGATCTTTCACCAAGATTAGAAGATTACGTTCCGAGTTTCCAAAGACACTAAACTATTACGATCCTTGTGTGTGTGTTTTTGTTATGTACTAAGTATTCCGCAAAAGTAATGTAATGTCAATGTATGATAAGCTTCGGGTCTCTACACGAAAGGCTTTGTAAGTGTGGGTAAGGAGGTAGAGGTGGGGGGCCATTTATATAAAGGAGAGGAGGGGCACTCTTGGAAAGTAAGGAAATGTTACATTATTTTAGAATGCGTTTCAGATTTTAATGGTCCCACATTGATGTGTTTCGAGGATAAGGTGGTAAGGGTTCTAAATCCACCCATAAAATAGGTTTTGGACATGTTTAGGTCTTAGATTTTACATTATCTTTCCATTTTATTTAAATCGTTAAATAATGAGGTCATCGTTGCATCATCATGATGTCATAAATAATTTAATTTATTTAATGTCTAAAAATTATAAAACAAATACTATGATGTAGGAAATATTTTTATATTTCCATTTATTATTTATAGTTAAAAATCTGACTTGTATAACCCCATGTGAAAATTGTTTTAGTAAAACATTTCATGTTTGTGTCATTTTTACTTTAACATTAAATAAAAAGATATTTATGTCATTTTCCAACCAAAGTGGCTCCATGGGGTCCCCAAGTTGACCCATGGATTTTATGGGTCGGCCATGACACATCAAATGAGGGTAGGACATGTGTCTAGGTCATTTCATTTTATTAAAACATTATTCTTACCTTAAACTACACTAATTACCTCTAATCGCGATTAAAAACTTAATAAGTTACTATTCAACAAAAAATTATTTTAATCCCATTGAACCACATTTTACTTCTTAATAAAAACAATGTATGTCGGATTTTTGAAATTCAAAACACAAAGATGGAAAAATTTCATTTAAATGGAAAACCAGTTTTTATAAGTACCACTTAGTGGTTTCACTATTCATCAAAAATTGAAGTTTTTCAGAAAATTACCAAAGGTTCACCCTAAGATATATTTGATATTCCGAATTGAAAAATGATGTTTATTTTAAAAAATTAAAAACTTGTAAGTTTCATTAATTAATTTAATAATTAACTCCCACTGTCAAAACAAATAGCGTGTTTTTATGAAACAAAATGTATCAAAAGATTGACACTTGTTTAAGTCCGATTTCAAAGTGAGATTAATTCCAACAACCACTATTGGATTAAATGGTAAAAAAATATTCTAATTTCACTTTAAAACCAACTCAAAAGATAATATAATCATATAAATAAATTAGATTAAAAGAGGTTTTGAATTAAAATACAACATTTTTCACTTATCATTAAAAATTGAACTTTTTCGGAAAAATACCAAAAATTTACACAAAGTAAATTTTTATGTCCCGATTCTAAATAAGAATTTTATTTTTTCAAATATAACACATAAAATTTTCAAAAGGTGGATTTAAAATAGGTTCACCATCAAAAGGCGGTTAATCGACCTTTTAAAGAATATTAGAATGTTTACGCTTAAAATTGGATTCAATTGCATTTTTAATCCTCTAACATTTATTGTAAAAAAATAAAAATATTTGACAAACATATATAATCATTTTGTAGTTAGTTCTGTTCATTCCCACCATTACAACGGCTAGGCGTTAACTACTATTTAAAATAATATTATTTTATTATTAGAGTGCAACATAAGATTCCCAGGAAACTCGTTGTTACGTGTTGGGTACGCCATCGAGCATAGCATCCCCTTTAAAGTCATATTAATATTTTATTCACAAATATAGATAAATTTGAAAATGTCATACTCTTTATTTACCTGGGGTGTTACATATTCAACCATTTTTATGTGATCAAAATAATTGGAGTTAGAAATCAAATTGTATTATTTTTAGTATAATTTCTGATTTTTTTTTTCAATTGGATCATCTTGTATCGAATAAGCTTTGACACTAATCAATTGGATGGGAAACATAGTCTGATCCATGAAACAGATACTTTAACCAATAATTCATTGGAATATATGCTTTATCAAATGAAGTTTCATTGGTTTGCAGAGATATTGAACAAGTGAATAATGTAAAATAATATTGAATATTCCATTATACATACATTTGGTTTATCATTTTATAGAAGTTAAAAAATATTTATGACTTAATATTTTCATTGGTTTTTCTGAATAATGAGTAGAAGTCTTCTATTTTACATTATTCTAATATGAAAAACTAATATAAAATGACTAAAAATATCATACATAATACTTTTTTATAAATTCAAAGAAGGTTAAATTTATTATAATGTTCAATAAGTATTGATATAAATTTAGAAGTGTTGAGAATCATTGATATGTGATCAAAATGAATTTCAAATAGAAATTAAATTCATAATTATGAAATTTGTGCAAGTGAGGAAATGAAATTCGTTTCCCACCACTTTTAATATAAGGAACCTATAAATAAAGGTCAAATTAAAATGTATTATGACAATTATCACATGTGGGAGAGAGTGATAATGTTATAGGTTTTGTTTCCAAATATAATTTCATGATAAACATTTTCCAAATAGAATAATTTTTTTAAAGTTGTTGTGGTCAAGATTTTCAAAATAAGACTGAAAAATTAGACATTATGTTTTTTGTAATATAAATGATTGTATCAAACATGTTTTGAGATAGAATAATGAGACTACATAATCTTTGTGAACGATCAGACTATGTTCTTGTATAAAGTACAAAGAGGTTACTCCTACTTACTAATGGGTAAGAAAGTTTAGGATTGAGTCCTAAACAATTAAAAAAGTGGATGTTATTGAATAAGCACAGTGAAATGATCAGAACCAAATAGAATGGTTTCTAAACATGTTACCAATACTTATCTACGTCATTCGTACAATGAAGAACCACAAGAATTATTTTATTGATTATAGTGCTACATAAGTGTAAGGTATTTCATACTTGTTGTATCCACACAAAAGTATTTTTCATTAGTGTATTATGTGTTGTTGGAGTATTTTCAAATCATGTCAAGTAATATCTAATCTTATTGGGTAGTGACTATTATAAATACTTGTGATCTTGTGGATATGTAAATGATTTGTTTTTATGAAAAGTGACAAATATTTTACAAAAGTATAAGGTTATTATACATGAAAGATAAAAAAATAAAAATTATAATTGATTCAACCCTCCCCCTATTAGTGATAACATTGATCCTCATTGAGATTTTCCAATTCTTATCATAGCACAGGATCCCATAATTTGGTTTTTTCCAATTTTTTTAAGAGAATTACTTCGGTAGAATTTGAATTGTGTGTTGAGTAATTTTATTCTACTTTATTATGGAATGAAATATAATATCTATAAGGATAGAATGCCTTTTTATCTTAATTATTTATGTTATGATGTTGTAAAAGCTACTAGAAATTATTTTTATCCTCTTTTTAAATTTTTTTCTTAGATCTATTGATAAAAAAATAGATAATTATTGAAGGGCTATGATTATTATACATTCACACCTATATATAATTGAAATTAATTGCGTGAAGGTAGTTGGAACTAGAAAAGGTATTTAGTAATAGTTGAAAAATATCTATGAACGTAATATAGCTGTGAAGAAATCCACATTAGAAGTCTGGAGGATAAATTATTAAGATCTCAAAATGGGTGAGCATGAATATGTTGGTGATTTCATTATAAGGGTGAATGATATTGTTATTTCCGTAATATGAATTGGTGAGATCCTAGAAGATTAAACTATTGTTAAAATGATCTAATGAATTCTTCCTGAGATGTTTTATTCCAAATTCTGATATTTGGAAGATAAAGATATATAAACATTATCTTTGTATTTAATTCACAGTACCCTCATCCCATATCAAATGGGAAGAAAAAATTAATGAAAATAAAGAAAATGTTGGTACATAAATATCCTTAAAATCCTCCAAGAAAAAAAAATAAGAGAAGAATATATAAGATAATGAAGTTGGTGAAAATGAATCCTAAAATGTGGTTATTAAAAAATTTTATGAATTATTATAATTTTTTATAAATATATAAAACATTACATGAAAGTACAAAAGAAAATCCACCTCTAAATTAGTTTGAATGTGGATTTATTGAGTATTTGTATTAAAATTGGCCTCAAAAAAAATATTATTAATAATTTGATGAAAGAGATATAAGAATAATAATATATATAAGGAAAAGTTAGGAGAAAACAAAAAACCTATACCAATTTAAAATATAAAATGTTATTAAAATTGAAAATGGTAATATTTTTGTCTAAAGATAAAGAAGATGAGGATAATGATTTTGAAACTATAAAATTCCATAAATTTTATAAAGAAAACATGTTCACTAAAAAATATAATAAAGAAATATTTGTTGGTACTTAAATAAATAGTTATAAAGAATGAGAGACTCAGTTATAATTTTATCTATAAGAGAGTTTAAAGAATATCACAGTACGATTTTAAAACATGAAAGAGAAATCAAGAAGTTATAAATGTAATGTTCTAAAAAACCCTTTCTTGTACATAATTCTATGTTTCTAAAATATATTAATTTCTGTAAGAAATATCATGAAGAAGAAAATAACCAAAATGAACATCTTGAATTGAATATAAAATAAAAGGAAGAAGAGTTGTAACTTGTTCAAAAAAAGTAATCTATAGATGATAAGGGTGTTAAAAGTTTCAAGAACTCTATATATGAAGTTGGGGAATGTTATGGGAAGTTTAATTCTGAAAAAGTCCAAACAAATTATCGTTGAAGGTTGAAAATAAAATTGATGACATCCCTAAGAAGAAGAAAGTTGAGAGAATCATGTATGTGGAAAAAACTAATATATTTAAAAAAATTCAGATTTTTTAAAAATTTCAAATTCTAAAAAATATTTTTATGACATCCCATTCGATTATATTTGGGAAGAAATATGAATTGGAGAAGAATATTTTGGGAGATAATAGGATATTTTGGACTGAAGAATGATTAGATATGGAAGCTAAGACATATTATGAAAAACATGTTCACAAATCCTAGAAGTATTAATATTATAGAGTAAAATATTATGTCTATGGTTACTGCTAATGTTGTGGTGGATTATAAAATACATAAAATATATTTTAGTACAACCAAAAACACTAAAAATTCCGCATGAATTACAAAAATTAATGTTTGAGTGGGATTAAATCCTCACAATTAAATAATTTTAAGAGAGTTGTTTTGAATGTTGAAAATAGATTCCAATCACTATAATCTATTATTGATTGATGTGAATAGCCTAGAAATATTTTCAAAACATTGTAACAAACATTTTTTCAATGTAAAAAAATTATTAATGATGGTTTTTTTAATATATTTGAATATGGGATATTTATTATAATAGGATAATGTACAAAAGGGAACCTGTTTCAAGTTAGTGATGTACAAAATTTGTGTTATCTGGTCATTGTTGTAGATAATAAATTATGGAATATATGGTTTTAGAATCTATGTTAATGAAATATGTGAATGTTTTTTAATCATAGAATTGTTTTTGATAAGCCTTCTATGAAAAGATGGAGTTATTAGTGTTGTTTAATTTTTTTTTTAAAAAGAAGATTATAAACTCAGTGAAAAATAAAGTGGAATTTTGTTACACCCATCCCTTATAACTAATAATTAATGATATTGGTTGGGAAAAAATTAAAAAATAAACATTTGGATATAATTAATTCATTACTTTCATTAATGATTTTACTCACATTACTTATACTTTTTACTTGAAAAATAAATTAGATTCTATGAAGATGTATATGAATTTTAGGAGAATAACAGAAAAGGAATGTATAAATTTTGTGAATAAGATTCAAATAAATATTGGTGGTGAATACAAGAATTATCATGTCACAATTTTTCATTAAATTCATGGAATTCATCATGATTTCATTTCCCCATCTATAGTACAATGGAATAGTTTTTCTTAATGGAACAATAGATGTTTGGGGGAGACTCGGCATACAATTCTGATTGAACATTCTATTTCTCACTACTTTTGGAGGCATAAAATTTTTATGATAGTTTATATTTAGAAAAAATGTTTCTATAGACCATATTATGATATAATTCCTTATTAAATGTTCTATAATGAAATATAATGATTGAAATACATGATGGTTATTAAAATTACTTGTATTGTAAACAGAAAAGGTGGAAAGATTTTAAAATATGATCAAAGATGTGAAGATGGAATAATTCTTGTTTATTATATAAAAGGAAAAGTATATATAAGTTTCATAAATAAATAAATAAAATTAATTGTTTCTATTCAGGTAAAAAAAATTTGAATCCTGTTTAATATGTTTCACAAGATCCTGTAGAAATGGAAAATGAAGAAATTAAAATATTTTTCACTAAGAAACAAAAAAAATTCAACACTGTTGACTCCAAGAATATTGAAGAATATGACTCAATTATTTTTGGTGATGAGGAATTATTTCTTAAATATCATCCCTTACTGAGAAAATAGGTTCGTGTTCAAAACATTATTGGTGAACAAAAACAAAAAGTTTAAAAAAGGAGAATATAAAAATTTATTTCCAATACTTCCTTGTTTTCAGGTGTTGATCATATATATTTTCATAAAGAATTTAAGTATTTGGAGTGGATTCATGATATGGATGAAGAGAGAGACCATATTGATATGAATGATACTTAGGAACTCATACCCAAACCCAAAGGGAAAAAAATAGTACAAAGTGGGTTTTTTGAAATATGTAAAATTAATATGGTGAAGTGAAAAGGTAAAAAACAAGAATATTTTACAATGGTTATTGATATATTGAAGGCATTGATTTTAATGAAACTATTGGTCCTATATAGAGGATATAAAAAAATCTGAATCATTTATGAAATTATTGCACAGTGAAGTTATAAAACTTATTAGATCGGTGTGAGATATTCCATTCTCAATAAAGAACGTGATGAACAAGTTTATATTAAACAACTTTGTGGATTTTTTTTATTGGGATAGATGAAATCCATACATGATAGTTGAAAAAATATTTTTATGGGTAAAATCTATCTCTGATATCATAGTATTCCAAATTATATACCTTCTTAATAAAGTAAAAATTTATGAAAGGAAAAGTTAATGGTAATCTCTACATAAAAGAAAATCAGGTTTTATATCTCATTGTAATTTTATATGCTGATAAATTTTTTTTGATGGGAATGGAAAAATAACTAGTGAAAAGTTCTATGAATAGATGAAAAAAACTCAAAATGTCCATTCTTGGTGAAATGAAATAATTTTTTGGATCAATTATCTAGAAATTTGAATTAAGTCTATAACATTTATGACCAATCCTACACCTATGAATTGTCCTTTAAATATTTTTATATATTATAAAACATTATTTATGGAAGAAATATGTATTAATAAGTGATAATAATTTGGAAGAACTTATCCCCCCTAAATAACAAAATTCATGCTCGTTGGATCATCATTGGAAATTTTAATGATATTCTATAATTGAGTAAAAAAATGCATCCTACTCACACAAATGCCTCTATTAGAGAAATCAAATCATGAGTCAAATAAAATATATTTTAAATCATCCAATTTAGAACCAAATATACTTGGTATATAAAGAAATATAATAGGGTAATTTCTTTTATGATTAATAGGACAATTACAAATGATCGAGCCCTTTATAAATGGGACATTATTTCTAGCATTAATCTCCCTAGATTAAACCCCGGTCATCTCCCAATTTTAGTCAAAATATGTACTAGAAGTTTCATAACTATCCTCCCTTTCAGAATCAACAATTCCTAGTCTTAAATTATATAATTTGGTAACATTTTTAAGAAAAATAGATATTTTTATTATTTGAGAAGATTATTTCCCATCCATCATGAAATTAAAATTCAATAAATAAAAACAAAAAGGCTGGTGCAATGAAAATTAAAAAAAATTGATATTGAAATATCTTAAATGAAATTTAATCTCAATCAAATTCAAGTTACCCCCAAAAAATTTCTTTCTTCTATTGACCCTCATTCGGAAATTGATATAGTACTAAGATTAACTCTTTTATCTCTATAAAAGACAATAATAGGAAATAGATCTTAGAAATAAAATGGCTTAAGAATATTGACAGATAAACTATATTATAAATCTATCTCCAAATAATAAGGAAATATATTTGGCCCCTTACCATTATAGGGGATGAATATAATATTATGGATAATGATGATCTCCTTGCTAATCATATTGTCTCTTACTTTAGAAACATTTTTAATGGTCATGACATAAACTATGCGTTAATGTATTATATCATTATTATAATGGTTAAAAATAATAACAAAACTTCCCTGACTATTATTCCCCTTGAACATGAGATTAAAGATGTCTTCTTTACCCTAAATCCTAACAGTGCTCCTAGGCTTGATGGTTTTCAAAAACTTTCTTTCAATATTATTAGGAAATAGTTCAAATCGATGTCTGTAATATGGTCTAATAAGTTTTCTTCTAACGACATCCTCCCCAATAGAATAAATGATTTGTTCATTCCTTTAATCAATGAAGACTAAAATTACATTGAAATTAACCACTTTGGACCCATTTCACTCATTAATACCCTCTACAATTTCATCTATAAACTCTTAGAAAATCGACTTACTCTAATAGCTAATATTAATATCTCTTGGAACCAGTTTGGATTCATAGGGGATGAACAATCCCAGATTTCAAATTTTATGCCTATGAATGAAAAAATAATTTAAAGACAACTAATATGGTTGTAATTAATTACTTTACACTTGATATAAGAAAATATTATGATACCATGTATTGGAATATTATCTATATGGTCCTCAGTTTGTTTTCAATAACATATTCATTAACATAATCAAACCCCTTTTATATTCTACCTCCATTTATATTTTTATTAATATTTCTCTAAAGGGTTACTTCAATTTAACTAAATGTGTCAAATAGGGATACCTCCACTCTGAAATAATTTTTACTATCATGGAGGAGTACATAAGAAGACTCTTCACCCTCTCAGTTAGTCGAGGAAAAATAAATCCCATTAGCACCTCAAAAAATATCACTTTTCCTTCTCACGTCTTTTATGTGGATGATATAATCTTATTACTACAAGGTAAAAAATAATCAAAAAATATTAATGTTTTTGTCTCTCAATTGGAGGATTTATCTAGTCAATCAGTAAACTAGAATAAATATTTTATCTTTTTTAAAAAATATTTCACGATGGTTGAAAAAATACAACATACAATGATTTGAGAATCATATATAAAACCTTCCCTTCCAATTATCATTTTTCTCCTTTCTTATGGTTAAATCCAAAAAGAAAATATTTTTTTAAAATAGTATACCAACTATAAAATTTCCTAACTGCCGGGAAATGAAAATCTTTTTACATGGTTGGAATAATTTTCATTGTTAAATTTACCATTGTGTTTAAATTTGTTTACTCCCTAGTGGTAAATAAATGGCCCATTAATCTTAATAAAACCCTTAATGGTTGTATGAAAAAAAATTGGGGAGAAATAACTATAGAGAGAAATTTGGTCACCATCTCATGGATTTACTACTACAAACCTCTAACTAAAAGAGCGATTAGTGTTAAGAAATTTATTCTTTTCAATGAGGCCCTTCAAGCTAGATTACATAGAAAATTTTAAATAATAATTCTTATGATTTTAATTTCCTTAAAGTTAAATTCTTTAATGAACTTTGAAAGGAAACTTTCTTTATATATACTTTTCTATTTGGCCATCCATCAAGTAATCTTTCATTAAAATAATGTCTTATAGCAAGTGTATGGTTAATATAGAATTTTATTTTATTTTCTTGATGGATAATTTTAATGGATCACCTATTATATAAATTTTTGGGCCAATAAATATACCTACTATACCCATTGTTACAATAAATGACCTCTTTCACTCCCCATATTTGGATTTTCCCAATGATATTTATACTATTATTAACAACTATCAATTTATTAAATCAGATGATTTTATAGTTTGGGAACCTGTAAAAAATGGTATTTTGGACTCAAAACATTCATATAATTTTAATTTCATTGATTAATACCTTGAGTTTTCATTGTAAAAAATATTTGAGAAACACTGTATTAGACTCTCCAGATTCACTCTTTCTTAGAGAATAGAACAAAACCAAATCCACTCTGAAAACTACTTAAAATTATTTAGTATTGAGATTTTTCTCCAAATATCATCTTTATAACTATCACAGAGAAGTTGTCAATCATATATTATTATCTTTTGATACTACTTTAGCATCATGGAATTATATTTATGAAATATTTTTCTTATATGGTCAAATTTGGTCTTCATTCAGTCAAAACATCGAAGGTGCACTGTTTCTAGTTCTTCTCAACAGATTATGCACCTTCTCATTATTTCTGTTGCAGGGATACTACATATTATCTTGTACGACATAAGTTATGTTGTTTATTATATAATATATTTAACTTATATGAAAATTATGTGAGAATCCCCAATACAATCATAGAGGCTTATTTGATTCATATTAGTACCGGAAACAATTCCATCAAGGAATTTATGGTTCTACATTGTTTCAAAATTATAGGGACACAGATCCATCCTAAGGGCATGTATGAGTTCTTATGTAATTCTCCCCACACTATATGGATCAAGATAAACATGGGTGGTGCATCAAAAGGAAACCTGGGCCCCAAGGGTTGTGGTTCATTGTTTAGAGACCAAAATGGAATAATTACTGGATGCTAAAATGGAATATTTATTACATCCTGCTCATAGGAAGCTGATATGTATAGCATAATTATGGAATCTAATACCATCAAGAAGAAAGGATGAAACAACATATGGCATGAAAGTGTCTCCACCAGCACTATGAAATCCCCCTAGAATGATGTGAAGCATCACACCTGGTAACTCACAAAAAAATTGGATGGACTATCTCCAATTACTTTATGGGATAAAACACATAGTCAACAGTGTTAATCCAGAGGAAAACTCAGTTTTAGACGGTCATGAAAACAAAAGAGTAACCAACGAAATCATGTGGTTAGAGAACCTTCCTATAGATTAGACCTTTTCATGGAAAATATTGTAATAAAACATCTGATTTTAGACTCATGTAACTCCTTTTTTTGTAATTTAATTTTATGTGTTGGTCAGTTTACCCAAGGAATCACTACTTTAAAAAAAATATTTCTTGGATTAAAATTATCTCAAAATAATAAATAGATTCTTCTATCTCTATATAAGTATTCTAATGAACAATTTAAGAAGTTTGGAAATGAAATTTTGAAAAATTATTCCACACCATTTTTATTGGAAACCAATTTTTCTAAATACTAATAAGGATAGTAAATATATTCAAATGAATTTAGAAATATGATTAAAATATTGTAATATTTGAAAAATTAAAGACCAGATATAGTGTCTGTTGTTACCTTATGATAAATATTCCACATTTTGGAAAATTAATCTTCTCTATTAGTTGGAAAGTTTTCTCAAATATATCAGAGGCATAATAGATTTAGTTATAAAACATGAGTACTCAAGAGGAATTGACCTTTTTTGGTTATACATATATTGATTGGGAAAGAAGTGTGGATGGTATAATATCTAAATATGGTTTAGTTTTCTTTCATGGTGAATTTTTTGTGAGTTTTCATATTAAACAGAAAAATTATATAACTCTTTTCATTACTAAATCTGAATATATATCCTCTTCAAGATGTAACATAACTTATGTGGATTAAGACTTAGTTAGAATACATTATAGTTGAATTGATGTTACCCCTTATCTAGGGTTAGAATAATCAATGTCTTGAAAATATCACAAGAAAAATAGTGAACCAATTTCATTCAAATCATATAGATATCAAATAAAAAATCATCATAGAATATTTGGAGAATAATGAACTCAATTGGTAGTATGTTCCTACTACTAAACAAGTTGTAGACATTTTCAAAAACATTTACCAAAGGAATAAATTTTACAAATGATGTTGAACATGGTCATCCAACCTATTTGTCTAGAATATTTATGTATGTATTTCTAACCCCTCTCTCATAAATTCATGGGTTAGTAATTAAGGGAGTTGTGGGAAAACATTAAACTCGGTGTTTCAATGTGTGAAAAGTTATAATAGTCTATTGATGTGATTGTATGAATTTTTATCTATAGTAAGAAAGAAGTTGTGAACTGGTGGAATGTGTTTGAAAGTCTGGATTCCATGAAGGCATTTCTTGGAAAGCATTGTTTTAATGTTAATGATTCATGTTTCCCACATTGAGTTCACTCATGTAGGCATATAATTGTTTATAGTTAATCTATAAAGAAACCAATGTTTTAGAGATTTATGAACCATTTTTTCAAAAAAAATACCAAGGGGATATTTTAGTGACCAAGTGGGATTAAGAGGGTTTTGAGTTGTTATAGGAAGTGGTTGTTGGATTATTTTGAATTTTTTTTTGCCTTTTCAATAAATCAATCAACTTTGAAAGTATTAGTGATTGGGAAAAGTATTACCTAACATAGAATATTGGAAAAATATTAGTTATAAAATCCAATGAATTTTAGGTTTATACACTAAAAATGTTTTATGGGTGAACCTGTCATTATAAATCACTTGTATTCTTGAGTGGGGAGTTTTATTAGATTCAAAATGTCTCTTGAGAGGTTTGTCGCAAAATCTGATGACGATTGTCTATGAAAAAGTTATCAACATCATAATTTGAACCAAACATTGGATCCATGATTTTTGAAATAAAGGGGGATAATATATATGATTATCTCATGTTTCTATGAATTCAAAGTGTTTTGGACAAAGATCATTGGTTTGAGATATTAAATTCAATTATGTTTATAAATGTCTGGGAGTTTATATTTTAGGAAGTCATAAGTTTTGAAAAAATACAGATCTACCAATCCATCAAATGAATTATTTCATCATTTTTACCATCATTTGTATAGATTCATGAATAAATAAGTCGATGATGATACAGGTCTATTGGAAAAGTCATTCCATTAATCCCTTGGAAGTGTTCTGGAATAGATCCATGAGATTAATGGTTGAAACTGATAAAATACCAGAAGCATAATTTCTTTTTAGATATAAAATTGTACTATAATTTTTTTTGGATGAATTAGAGTTATTGAGTGTGACAAAGAAAATAATTTGTTGATAATGACCAATCAGTTTAGTTGTTAGCACCAACAAATTGGAAGATACTTAGAGACTGATCATTTGGTTGAAATTAAACTATGTAGTCATCAATTTTCAAGTGATATAAGGAATCAAAGGTAGAAAACTAATTGTATTCTTTTGATTATATTTTTTTATTTATATAAATTTGGTAAATGTGAATTGGAAATCTTTGACACTGAACCATAAGAAGGTAAATAGAGAACGATCTATTAGATGAATACTTACACTTATAAGTCATTTTAGGTTTTCTTCATCCGATGCAGTTTCACAGGTTTGAGGAGTTGTTGATCAAATGAAGAAAGTAAAATCATATTTAAAATTATATTAGACTATTTTTTGGTTATATAATTTAAAGAAGTTACAATAATTTTATAGAAGATCAATTCTATTTTGATTAACTAAAATGAACACGAAGTATTATGCTTTTCATATTTTCAATCAGATCAAGAAAAATTGAATCACTAATAATATCATACTAGAGAATTGTTTTAAAATTTTGGGAATTATGGAGTTGTGATAATTTTAACAGAATATCAAGTATAATATAGAAGTGTTAAGAATCCTTGAGAAGTGTTGAAAATGATGTTGAAATGGTAATGAGATTCGAGATTCTAGAATTTTACAATTTGGGAAAATGAAATTGTGTTTCCTTCCCTTTAAACTTATGGGAATCCTATAAATAATGGTTAAAGTAAAATGTACTCTGACACTGATCACATGTCATATAGAGATAGATATTCAATTTTATTTTCTAAAAATAATTCATGAGAAACAATTTCGATATAGAAGACGTGTTCAGAAAAGAAAAATTATGATTTTCCAAATAAGACAAAAAAATTGCCTGAGTGTTTCCGGAAATAAAAAATAATTGAATCAGAGTGAATATTGTAGAATTATCATGGAGAAATGTTTATAACCAACTACTAAAGGTTTATAAACTTATTAGAAAACATATTTACATCATTTCTTCTAGAAGAGTCATATACACTATTTAATTGCTCAAAGTTCTAAACAAGTGTGAGGGTATATTCTACTTCTTATATCAATGCAAAAGAATTTATCCATAGTTAATTATGTAGAATTATATTATTTACAATCCATTTCAAAGAAAATTTACTCTTATTGAGTAATAAACCTTGTAAATACTTTTACTCTAATCGATTAGTAAATGTTTTGGTTTTCGGAAAATTGGTACTTATTTAATTGGAGTTGAAGGTTGTTATATAATAAGGATAAAAAATTAAAAATTATCACTAGTTAACCCCATCCCCCTGTCAATGATTACATTAATCCTATTTTATATTTTTCAACATTATTTTACATGTGTCCATATCATCCTATTTCATTAAAATCACACTAGACATTGAAGATAGAATTAAACATTGAGCATTAGTTGCATCATCCAAATGTTTCATATATAGATAAAATATTTCCTCACATTTATCTTTTCCAAGAACCTCAATAATAAGATTTTACACCACATATAATTAATTTTAATGTCATAATATAACATCTAAATTTCAAAACCATCACTAGAAATTCCATCTAGTGATAAGGTAAAACATCTCTTAAATAGATGACATTGATATTGTCAAAGACATTCAGGTTCCATTTCTACAATAAATAAGAGAAAAGAATTACTTCTTTATATATATTACAGATTAAAAAATAAAATTATTTTAATTATTTTATATCCCACTATTTTATAAAAACCTAATACCTGACACCATTAGTTTTTGAATATCCTTTTGTATAGATATTCTAGTAGCAAGGTACATATTCCCCTTACCATAACTCATCCATGGAACCTAAAATTTATTTAAATGGTATTAGTTTGGTGTATCTTTCCAACTACATTACCTTACTACTTCTTGATCAATTGAGTGGAATCCCTAATTTTGAAATCTGAGAGAATAATTTCATTAATGTTTTACTCCGTAGCTATGACAATCCCTACTTTGGAAGCCAACTATTTATGTGAGCATAATGTTTTCATCCAAATAGCTAATGGGAAAATAAATTAATAGTTTCAAGTACCCTGACTTGGGCTAGTCATGAACCTTAAACAATGGTCCAATTTCAAGTCAGTTAGTGGAAGGCTATACCAACATAATATTTAATTTCATTGATTTATTATCTTCATGTGAAGAATGACCTTATTATCGTGTTACATGATAGTTAATGTTTAGTGTATTTTATGTAAGAGATTAAACATGTATCTATGATGTTTACACATATTATAATATAAATTTTTACTTTCATCTAAAATTTTAATTAATTAAATAATTTAATGATATAAATAAAAATAAATAATTAATCATTAAATTGATTGGAATAAAATAAATTAAGTGCTATGACTGTAAGATTATCTAATGGTTGGTTTATCTAGGAAGATATCAAAAAAACCATTAAACATATGGAATACAATCCTACAACCAGGCATGATTTTATTTGAAAAATTACTCCTCTTCTCTTGTGTACATCCTTGATTAGTTTCAACTCAGCAATGAACTTGAACCGCCTGCACTTACCTAGGAGTAACATTGATTAAATAGTTTATCTCACATGCATGTGAGGGGAACCAAATTTTTTTTAAGGGTGTTTACATAAAATAATATATTTTCACATAGGCCCTTATTTAATGGTAGTATATGAATGACTCACAAGTCAATATGTAATTTTATAAATTTATATAAAAACCATAAAATAATAAATTAAATAAAAAAATAACATTCATAGGATGTTAAATGATCATGGTTATCCATATACATATATTGAATATGAGAATGTACATTATATATCCTTCACTTATATTTTATATTTATTTTTATGATAAAAATTCTTTAATTAAATCAATATATCAATTGATTAAATAAATCTCTTTATCTTAGTGACCACATGAAGTCTCTTATAGATACCCATCATAAATGAAATATTGATTATAAAAAATTATACCTGTAATTATAGATAATTACATGAAATGAATGGAGAACTTATTAACTCTACAAACCATATTTTATAGTCAACATATCCAATACATAAATTTTAATTATATTTGTATGTTATAATTAATTATTCATTGTGTAATTTAATTATATTCATTAATTGGAGACATAACAACATGAACTATCAAGTTAGACACTTTTTTCACACATTACATGTATCTGATATAATTTCCCAGGGACTCGATGTATTTATCAAACAAATTAGACAACATGTAAAACTTATCTGAAAGTCATTTGTTTTATATTTCATGTGTCTATTTAAATCCATAGTTGGCATGGTTTTTTCTTCAGATAAAGGTATTAATAAGTTACACAACATGTACATTAGCTATATGTCATGTATCTAATTGATGATACAATATTTCAGTCTTATACAGAGTTATTCCACTTATTTTACCACATGGATAACACAAACTTTACCACGAAACTATGTAGTATATGTGAAATTTACCCTATCTCCATTACTTATGGTAAGATAGACCAGATATGAAGATGGAATTGTCAACATAAAATGTATATTAAATGGTCTGGGTGTCATATCTTCATGGTGTTCCATGTCTCTCAAAACTTCCCCATGTGTAGTGAACATGGGTATAGACATGTACCTTCAGTGACAAGTCTTCTATATGTGTCTAAGAGCCAAAATCCTCAACACATATCGATGTAATCACTGGCCATTCATCATTTGATCTTAATCATTTCAAGATGATGTAAAACTTGAATGATGAAAATTAATATGTTCAAAACTTTTCAATTATACTCTAGATTAAGAAAATAATAAACAAGAAGAAAAAAACTGAAAACAAGTTATTAATAATAGATCAATGAATAATAGAAAACTATAAATTATTATGTGATGAATTTGATTGAACAACATGGTTTTGAAGTGTAGTGAAATCACGTTAGGTGGTTCCTAATGAAATCTTTCCTTTGATTTATTTATATTTTAGTTCAAAACTATATATAAATGTGTTCCCAGAAACCATAAAAATAATATATTTTCAAATATATATTAAATTTAATTTATTTAATTATATAATTTAATTCAATTTAATTATTTTTTTCATTGATGAATCGGTAGACCAATCCTATCATATCATTATTGAATCAAAATAATGAAGTTCATATTTCCTCTAGTGGTGATCTTTACGTGCTCTGAGAACCTCCAATCACTATAGTAGTATTCTCTATGTGTGAGAGTGGATAAATATAACTATTATGGTGATAGTTGTGCATCAAAATTGAATCATTTAAATGATAATGATTTGTTCTAATGTAGGGGGATAATTACACTACATTCATTAAATTCCAAAGGAGATATCCCTAGGTCCTGAGAGAATTGTCTCTATGTTTTTTTGTACTCAATGATGGAATGAAGCAAGGATTTTTCAAAAATTTGATAACCAGGTTTATCTAGTTCTAGGTGTAGAAAATAAATAATTTGAAAACGGCCTTTATAATATTCTTAATTCTCAATGAAAACCATTCATAAATAAAAATGATATTATTATTATTTACTAAGTATGAACTAAACACATGGATTAAATAAATACGATTCTTCTAGAATAAATATATTAAATTTATTCAAAAAGTATAAAATCTAAAATTTCTCCCTAAATCAATAAAATTATAATATTAATCCCCTTTAATATTTACTGTTCCTTGAATAATGAATATTTATTTAATTAAATAAATACCACTAAAATATTTTCCAATAAATATATACATATTATATTCATTGGAACTAGTGAATAGATAAATATTAAATATTCACCTAAAAAATCAATAGATATGTATTTACCTTGTGTGTAAACCAAAATAAATGAATAATTTTTATTACAATAATTAAATAAATAATTACATGGTGAATAAATTTTAATTAAATATTTCATTCATATATATAAATTACCAATGATTAGATATTTTCATTCAAATATACATGTATAATTATTAAACCACATATGGGAGTAATATTCATAAAAAATTTCAGATTCATCAATAATTTAATTGAGGTTCTGAATACACATATGGTTTGACCCCCTACACCTATTTCTTAGTGGATTTAGGCTATACATCATAAAGTACAGGGTTGTCATCAAAAAACATTCCAACGATCTCATAGATAAATGATTTAATGTCACAATGACATATAACATATAAAAACATACATTCTATTATATAATATGTTATTATTTATTTCTATTATCGAGAAGGTTGCACGCAAGTTGCATAAACATATATTCTCAATGTATCTTTACATGACTTTTTAGAAATGAACATAACATCAAAATTGTCTACGTTATGGACATAATTAAGAATTTAAATTCCCATCAATGTGCCTATGATATCAACTTCCATTAAATAATGGATTGGATAAATATTTTTTCACATTATTCATTAATAAAAAATCACTTATGATGAACCCATCATATCCCACTTCTTCAAGAAAATATATCATCATTATGTTTTTTAATACGTAAATGTACATAACACATGTTATATATGAATAAAAATGTTAACATCTAAGGATCATTATGCATTTCCGTTTATAAAATATCAAATGACACATATAAATGTGGATTTCAAATTAGTGGGTTGTGTTATCGTAATCTCTTACACTAAATATTACAATGGGAGTACAACATGAGTAAGTGTCTCAATTTCCTATGAGTCTCTACCTCAGGAAGACTATATAATTTTTAAATAATAAATTGATATCATCCAACTACAGAAATTATATTTATTAATATTTTCGTAGGACTTATAGTTTTATACCATAGAGGAAAACTATTATGACCATTCAGTGTGACAAGCACACATAGTACATTATCACATTCTATATGATGCAAAAAATCATGATGTGATAAAATATTTTACAAATAATCAAATACATGAATAGAAGTAACCATAATTTACTTGTATGTTAGTTATTGGTCACAAAATTCCATAGTCCATACCCCCACCATGGCTTGATCATAAAACCAACATATTTATATTGCCTCCTTGATCGAACTTTTTATGATGTCATGACATTTTTATGCTACCGTAATATATATAAATAAGGGGGAATGAGTAGAAAACATGTGAAAAGGTGGTATTGTTAATAAATTATTTTTTAAGAGGTAACGCATACAAAAATTCATTTGAAAAAATTAACCAAAACTGATTATGGTATATAATCTTTCCATTCACAAAATAATGGAAAAAAAATAAATTTGTAAAGGAATGGATTTTACTCTATTAAAAAAATTATAAAATCTATTCAATGTGATCTTAAAAGAGACTATTGAGAAATAGGCAATGGGATCATTCATTCTAGGTTATCCATGGGATAAGTAAATCTCCAAAGGATTGAGAGAAAATATCATCTATCTAGGTTTTATAGTTCCTTGTTTGAAGGATATGAGAAAAAGAGAGCCATGGTGTTATTTGGTTCATATAATTGTAATAATATCCATATTCCCAAAAATTACAAACTATGGGACTCTATATATATACATATTAGGAGATAAATTGGATTCCAAAAATTCATATATATTGAATGAAACATTCCATAAACATTTCAATGGTAACAATATTTTAACACTTGGATATATATTTTTTAAAAAATTAATTAATAAACAATTTATTTGGACATCCAAAATCTTCATATGACCCAATTATGATGAAAAAACTGAATATGATAGATTAATGAAGTATAATGTAGCTATATCACATGTCATTGTATAGTAGGTAATAAAACCATTCATAACACCATAACATGGTGACATTCACCACAATGTGGTCTATTCTATAATATACCAATACTTTATCTAAACCATTATATCTTGGTATTTCCTTTACTGTATATTACCATAAATATACCACTTTTACTAAACCCTTACATTTTCACCTTATGTCACAACATATGTAATAGCCTATGAGACCATATCAAAAAATCATTTTGGTTTTCTTATAAAAATATTTCTAGAAATATTATTATTCATTGTCAGTAAACAATACAACATATCTAAAAAAATTTTAAAATCCATCCCAGAAATATCTTAGATATCCTCTAAAAACATTTCGTGTGTCTCTCAAATTTTTTACAAACACTTTATAACAAAACTTAATACTCATTCACAAAACTAAAAAGTATTACACAACGGTTATTTATAATATTGAATAATTATTAATATCCTAATCCATATATGTAAACAATTTGGAGCATTTATCAATATCTGAATGCTACATAAGCTACAATGGAATTTGGTATGCTCTTTATCAAACACATATATCCCAATAAATGTGACCATTGGTAGGATAATATATAAATATGTGTAATAATATTATACATTTTTTATAATATATTTAATACCGTGGTATATGATGTATATTAATCCCAAATAACATACTCATATATTCATTATTCTCTGATTATATAACGATCTAATGAATGAATACATCTCATGTCAATAACCAAATATGATGATCACGTCACATTCCTAACATCCAAATAGATAATAAAATTACATGTCACATGCCAAGGTATGCCAATAAACTTCTGAAATAAATCATAATAGGGTATCTTAATGATTTACTTGACATAAAAGAGGATAAATATCATCATAATTAAGCCTCAACTAATGACATGATGAGAAACATTCTCAATCACACCTTAATTAGCTCATCATAAAAATTAGTATAAGATGGGTATCAAAGTATGAAGGTTCTCATGATAGGTATCTAACTAAACATAGGAATGGGGAATCAATATGAAACATGAACCCCTAGTAAAAAAAATACATAATGTATTAGAGTCTATGTGGTATACTTAGTGGGTCTTCCAGCACACACAACACTTTTTTGTGTCATTTCAGAATATTTTATATCTCTACATGAAAACATATCAATTTTCACCTTATTATGTTAACACAACCTATACTCGTCGATGAATATATCAATTAGGGTTTACTAAAATCTATACTTTGATATGTCCATTATCATGTCAATTAATGAATATATATAGCATACATGAAATAATGATAAATTATATAGTTCATTTTGAATAACATGGTCTATTTAATATTCATAAAAAAATATGAATAGTAAATTAATCATACATAATAACCAGCCTAATCATGTTCTATATGATATACCATGAGATATGCCTTCTATTTTTTGTACGTTTATAAATTAACTTAAATTATTACATCTCTATGAAATTTCTATCATATATCTATGTTAACATCTAATAAACCCATTATAACACACCAAATGATTATGATGTATGAATTTGATTTACATTTTTAAAATCCATGTATATTTTGAAATATTTTGGCTATATAATTTATTGACATATGTCTTAGTTCATATTTTTCCAATAAAGGGAATTGTTGTGGAAATATTCATGGGAGAATATTTCCCAATAGAATCCATGTGTGGGTCAATAGAACTTTTAATTGACCTCGTAAATGGGGTGTACCACTACCCACTCCACCAGAGTTCTAATATAGGTCCACAAGAACTTCATCTGACATAGTCTGATGACCTAGATACTTTTCCTAATAAATTAATTTTACATTTATTATTTGGATACATGATAATAATTTTTATCATAAACTTTTAAATAATTTTATTATGATATGGAATACAAATAGGTTTTTCATTTGTAAAATGAAGTCATTATTATTCTAATTAAAAAAATTCCATATGCTAAATGGTTTTTTTAAAATTAAATTTATAAAATTGAGATTCTAAATTTGATAAAATGAAACTCATTTTCTGATTCATCATATCAAAATTTTCTTATGGTTAATTTTTTATATTTTTCTAAAAGGATCTTTAGGAAAATAGTCAAATATATAATTTTCTCAAATATCATAACATTTACAATCATTAAGTATTCAAAATCTAAAATTATATTTTAGACTAGTTTTAATTTAACGAAACTCTATTTTTCTATTAATAATCCATTAAATGTCATTATAGTCAATACTATACTTTATATCAGTAAAAATAAATTTTCAATCTTCAAAAGGAATTTTTCTAAAATTTGTTTTATATTTAGTTATGGATACTTATATTAAAATTACTTTTTAACGCCAAAATTAATTTATTATTCTATAATGGTTTTAATATTTTTAAACATAAGGTTAAAATTGTTTGATAAGTTAGTTTTCATTTTTAATTTTTAATATGATTTCCTAGGTAAGAATTTTGTCACCTCAATGAAGGATGAATGGGTTAAAGAGAGGTTAAACTAACAAATATGAAAAAATTACAAAAAAACATGTTTTAATGTTACTAATTAAGTTGATTGTATTCGTGAAATATATTATCTTTGATATTGGTCTATTTTGGTACCACATTACTTGAGTATAAAATTTATTATATATTAACAAATCACATATTTACAAGAGCATCACTCCCCTCACTACTAAAAGGATACCCTCACCACCTCACCAATCCACACACTTTGAGAACCATAGCCTGACAAATAAATATAATTAATAACACACCAAATATATTTACCATATCAAATAGGTTTGTTTCTTAATGAAATAGAAATCTAAAAATTCTTAAAAAAATGTCTTAATGGTGGATATCAAAGGAAGAGGTAATAGTCCTAAAAAAGTTCATTCAGGTTTATTTCTTCATCCACTACATCAAAATATAGTATACAAACAATAATATAATTAAATATGTCTCAAAATTAGATTAAAATTTAATTATGTTAATGGAAGAACCATTATCTACCTTCCTCTAATCACTTGGAAATTGAAAATGTCACATTTGTTATGTGTGTACTGCTGACTCCATGAATGATGTATTTTTTACATAAATTCCTTAAATAGATGGTTATAAAAATATTTTAGTGAATTAATATGATATTTTTAACTTTAATAAGGTTATATAAATATAAATATTCTGTTATAGAACAACAATATTTACAAATTTTCTTCATAAGATTTAACCACATAAAACAGGTATACTAAGACGCCTTGAAAGTAATAACATTTTATAATTATCATTAATATATCATATTAAGATACCAATTCATTAATATAAATTAAAATTTAACAAAAAATTCAATAATTAATATTATTAAAAATTAATATTATTACTATAAAATAATATATTCTTACTCATTCATTTATCATAACATATTCTTTTTTGGGTCAGGCTTATACCCAAGAATAATGTTATAATTTTTTTGACACTAATGATTAAGAAAATGTAATACTTGTAATTTTTTGTCCTAATTATAAACATAATCTACTTTCATGATAATATAATGGTGAAATATCTTTCATTAAAATGGAATTGAATGTGCACCAACATGGTTACTATAAACTATCAAATGAAATATCATCATGGAAAATTCATATAAAAATAACAATATTCTAACCTATTGAACATTATTGTTTTTTGAATGATATGAACCCCATAAGTAATCACAAAGAGAACATATGGGATAATTTGAAAATGAATAATTTCCATTACTATGATACAAAATATTTTTGTATGTTATGAACCGAAGGATATGTGGAAACTGTATCACATGAAATCTTTTAATTTGGTATATTCAGCATGAATGAAGAAAGTGTATCATAAATGAAACACGATTGTTAATTTAAGATCATAGTTTCTGGATTAAAATTTAAACCATATAAAAGTTTCCACATCATAATATAATGGTTTTATTAATTATATAAATTTATAAACCTAAAAGTTCATTGAATTGTTTTTAAATTCAATCCTTTCTATAAACCTTGGAATTAAGGATTTTATTTTTATGGTGTGTTATAGCTATTATAAATGTATGATTTAGATAAATTTAGTGGTTAATATATGGACAAGGAAAGACCATATAGGGATACTAATTTATGTTTATACTATTATGAGGGAGTTTTAAATTAATCATAGGTTTTTCATGTTGCTTCATCAAATCTAAGTGTATTTTAGAACCGTTTTCCACTGAGTTAATATAGTGAATGAAGTAAAAAAGTGTATAAATAGTACAATATATTTCTATGTTAGAAACATAAAATGTTTAGAGTTTGAGATGATTATTTTATGGATATGTTAACACACTTTACAAAGGCTGTAAATAGTGGAACCCATTTAAGAGAGTGACCAAATTCTCTATAGATGAATAGTTCAAAAGTAGAACATTTCATGAAACACCTTCCTATAGAGTTTAAAGGATCCTCAGACCAAAAGGTAGATAAAGGATGGATAAATTTAATGGAGATTATATTTTATGATTTGGGTTCTTCAAATTTTCAAAAGGAAACGTTTTCAGTTTATCATTTTGATAGTATTTTCATTCAGTTGTAGTCTTTAATTAAAAATAGGAATGAGAAGAATGAAATTGATCCCACAAATTATATGGTGTTTAGGAATCATTTTCTTGAAAAAATAGTTTCAAAAGTACTTCGAAGTATAATGTAAATGAGTAGCATTGAGTTAATGAAAAATCAATATGAGTTAGGTTCCATTTACGGATATAATTTTGCAAAATTGGAAAGGAATACATTAAATTTTATTTTGGATTATGAGATTAAAATTGATAGGTTTTACACAGTTCTGATTCCAAATTTATAAATACCATTGGACCCTCATAAATTTTAATTTTATTATTAATTTTTTTGTGCCAAAAGATGTTTGAAATGATTTTCTTCTCATATGCATCCCATAAAATCATGAATAAGAATTTTTCAAGGTATAATGAAATGGAGAAACAACTAAGAATTAATTTAGTGGGTAAGACTCCACATGTCACAAATGTATTAGAAAATTCATTAATGGCTGTGGAATCGTGTTATAAAAGTTTTATAGATGTATTAAGTGAGAAAATTTATCTCATTATTTCAATGTAAAGTGTAATGATTAGACAAATAATGGGAAATCATGCAGCCGATTTTTTGTAAAAAAATCAATTACAATGAATTGGGTCACAATAAAAACATCATGAATTTTTTTTACTCAAAGTGGGAATCATAAATATCTCAAAATGGTGTGAAAAATAAATTTTCTTCTATATTTGAAGTTATTGGAAAATCTAATAAAGTTTTGATATGTATATTAATTTTTTACACAAATTTTTCCAATGACTTTTCTGGATTAGGAACTACACATTCTTAAATTTCTACGAAATTTGTAAATAAAATAGAAATATCACTTCTAGAAGTGGGGATATAACTTTTGGAAAAAAACTATTTGAGGAATTATTATGTAAATTAGTGTAACACATTTATATTTTATGAAATACTCATTTTTGATAAATTTACTTTCTTTGATGTCTTTTTACAAACAACACTGAGTTTTAATAAACTCTAATATATTATTTGTATTATTATTTAAAAAATACCATTATCACCTAGCCTCTAAACATAAAAGTATGAATATGAATAATTTTTTTTGGAAAATTAAGTATTAATTTATTATATAATTAAAATTTATTGATAAAAAAGTACTTAATTTTTTGGTAAAATAATTATATGATTCAAAAGCACATTTATCTCAAAAATGTGATTCATATTAATTTTAGTGAAAATAATAATAACATTAATTTTTTTCAAATTTATGAAATTTATTTTTCCAAAATTATCATGTCAGAATTATATTAGGTTGATGTTTTGGTAATTTTCAAGAAAGTTTAATTTTCTTAATGAATAATGAAAAATATCGGTTTTGTTAAAAAATGTCATTTTCTTAAATCATGTGTAATGTTTTCTTCTTTTAAAATGGTTTAAATATTAATTTATTTTAATTAACTAATAATGAATCAAACTTCCTTCATTATAGTGAAATAAATATTGAATTTGGATATTAAAATGCTTTATACTTATGAATATTTTCTCTTTGGATAACCGCTTTTCATTCCATCTGTGGCTTTAATTTTAAATTAAATTTTTTCTTATTCAATGGATTAAATTTTTAAAAAAGGATTTAATATTTTTAATTATAAACATATATATTATATAATTCGGTCAACTTAATATTTTTTCATAATCAATTGTGAAAAAACTCAAAACTAGTTACCAATGTCAATGTTAAATGGGGTTACCGGGGGGTTAAACTAAAAATATAAGGGTCCCAATAACTGTAAAACATATATAATTCATATTTTTTGGATATTTTTAGAAATTATGACATATGATTTTAGATAATTAGAAAATTTTTATCCTTTAGGAATTGTTAAAACATGGGAATAACAACTTCTCTTCATAAATTCCAAACATGTTCTCTTCCCATTTTTAAAAGGGAACTCCCTCTCCCCTCCTCATCAGAATTCAAAAGAAATTTATTTCATCCAAAAACATCCAATGTTATTTATTTAATTAACTATATATTTCCTAAGGTTCTTATGTTTTTTATAAAACCCACGTAATAAGGATTTATATTCTAACCTACGGAGGTTGTTTGATGAAATGTATTATTCTTAGTGTAGAGTTTTTATTTTATGTATTCATCAACCTCCATAAAATAATCATAAAATATTCTGATATAATAAAATAAATATATTATATATACTGATAATTTATTATAGTAATGTCAAAACCTATATTCATCTCCTCCTATATTAAGTGGAAAATGAAGCTGTTAATCATGTGTATTGAGGACTTCCCGCTTGCGAACCGATGTAATTCATTATCAATCACCACCTATCACGAATTGAGATAATGATAGAATTAATAAATATATATAAATATTCTGAAATAATTATCATTACTTAATTACAATATCACATCAATCTTCTTACATTCCAGTCTGTTATAAAATGATAACATCCCCCTTGCGTACATGTGGACTACCGCCTCCACGAAGTGTTGTGACAGATTTTCAATTTTATTTTTACATGTATTGTTATAAGGATAGATTTAATTAATATAATATATATATATTTATATATATATATTATAAATGATTTGGTAAATTTTACATATTACCAACCTTTATTTCATTCCATTCATATAGAGAATGGAAAAAATTTTCATGAATACGTACAGCCGACCATCTCAATGAACGATGTAATTCATTTCCTATCTTTAAATTTAATGGATGAATCTAAATAAATATAAAATTATTATATATGATATTTATATAATGTTTAAATTTTTAGATATTATTTAACAAAAATTAAATTAAGATGAACAATACTACCAAACCAATACTTACATGAATAATGAAGCGGTTATTACCCGAAACATGATTTTAATAAAGAACTGTTATTAAATCAGTGATAAATGGTTATAAGTAAATAATATATGGTATGATGTATAATATTATTTTTCTATAATAGATATATAATAAAATTATATTTACTATAAATGAGGTTCTAATGTATATGAATAAATTTGATACTTGAGGAAATGGATTTTCAAATCACATTTATTTTTGTGGGAAACATACCTTATTCACCTCTTCTTTCTTTTATGTGGTGCATATAATGAACATGAATGAATTTTATTTGGATTATTATTAACATTATTATGATTTATATATACATTTATTTTTCTTTATTTCAATGGTATTTGGATGCAAATGATTCTCGTGTGGTAAGTCTTTTATGTTATAATCTCATTGTTTATCAAGATTGATTATGATTATGCCTCCAATGATAAAATATTATGATCTAAATCTTATATAAAATGTGTATTTTCTATCCTAGTGTTATTTATTAAGAATAAATATTTTTCTTTCAATTTCTTTTTTTAAATTATTAGTCATACATGAAATATTTGTTTAAGAAAAATTGATATTATTTTTCTCTTCAATCGAAAATCATTTTTCTTTGATGTCTATGTTTTCTAAAAATATTTTAATGAATTTTTTTAATATTATCCATTGAATATGAAAATTAATTTTTACACATTTATTAATTTTTTTAAGAAAATTGTTTGAAAAAAATCTTTTTTTTTTGTTTTTTAGATAAGTCACTTCAGGATTTTTACTGAAATACTGAATTGAATCATTACATTACCAAAAATGGTATGAAATGAATATTTTAAATAATAACCACACAATTATTAAATGGTTATGTTACTAGTTTTTCATGGTTATTATGAATGAAATTTTTTTAATTCTTTTAAAATTTTATTTTTTTAAATAATTTAATTCAAAATGGAAATGATATTTCCCTCAAGAATATTTTCATGATCTCTTTTTGGAATTTCGATTCATCAATGACAACATTATATGGTGTTGATTATATTTTACTATGTATATGATAAAATTTAACTATCAATAGTATTTGTATGTATCATTCATAATTATGTTCAAAATATGTTTATAAAACAAAATTCTATTCCATTGGTTATTCTATGAAGAAAAATTAAACTATTTATGAAACTAGTTTATTTTCCACACGTCATGATATGAAGAAATGTCTATTAAACCAATTAATTTTTAGGGGTTATAATATAATGAATGGTTTTTTATATTTTGGCCCACAAATTAATGAATTATGTGATGGTTCGGTCATATATCTTCCTCCAATTCATTAGGTAATGATTAATTTTTTTTGACCTCAAAGGTTACATGGGAGTTTATCCAATGCCCAACATAAGAGGAGACATAGGAGAATATCATAGGCCTTAAACAATAGGGTACACATGAGGTAATCACAAACATGAAATAATATGGAACATTTTCGGTTATACCAATCCCATAAAAGGGTACATGGGTGGTCATCTCAAGCCCAGTGTAGGTACAATGGTGGTTATCCCATGTCAAACATGTTTTGAATGTCTTGGATACTAGACCTAACATATGATTTCCATTTTCTATGTTTATTAAAAATATAGATGTCTTATGAAAGTTTTAGTCTCTTATATCCCATGTTCTTTGATTTCATTTTGATTAATTTCTTATTAATTTTCATGATTTAATCCAAGATTCAATTTTAGGATCTCTGAAATGTCGGGTATACTTTTAAAATGATATTCTCATGTTATAATACCATTATTCTAATGTTATGATTATGAGATCATTGATATCACCATTTTTTACACTTATTGATCTTATGATATCACCCTTTCTTATGTTTCTATTTACTAGGTTATGAATAATTGTATTATGTATGATATTTATATGAAGGGTTCTAGTTACAAAGAATAAAGTGTTAGATGATGTAGTTCACCTATGAATCATTTATTTATATATCCATGATTATAAATGTTCTATACCTAAATATTTTTAGTTTGGATCATTATTTTATGTACTTAATATACGTTTATTATGATTTAATATTTATGAATGAAAATTTTGGGTCATCATAGTTTGTACAAGGTCAAGGTTTAGTTGAACTTTAGAAACTAGGATGAAAAAAACATTACTAATATCGAAAGCTATATGTCTAAGGATATTTCTATGAATATGTCTCAGTATAACTCTTAGGATCATTAAAGTTGTAGGAAAATAACCTGGTATCTTGTGGAAAATTGGAGGGAGTGGTTTCCATGAAATTACATCCCCATCTAGGTACTACAAGTGGATGTGGCTCTATAAACATTTTACCTTAGTGTAATAAATATGAAAATATCCCATTGTAAATTTACTTGATCATCACCTAGTTTATGAAAATGGGAATATCTACATAATTGGTTCAAAACTCCTTTGGGATAATCATTTGAAATTCACATACACTTTACAAACCATAATTAAGGATTTAAATTGATAATAACCCTGAATAGCCTATGTTAAACCTATCGTTTCATATTTTGAAAATAAGGTGTTATGATTTAGAAATATTATGAATTATTTTTCATTATTTATCAATAGGATCAATAATTGTTAATATGCATGTTAACCATATTGGTTTTGGAAAGGGATTAATGAAAAAAAATGAAGTAATGGCGGTGACAGGTTTGCTCAAATATTGAAGTACCCTATTTGATATTGTTTATATAAATTAAAAAATATTAATAAAAGTTTATAATAATGTTAATTCTAATTCCCAATTAATATTTGTTGAACTAGATATGAAAACACATAATAGTTCAATGATCGCATCTCAAGTTTATGATTCCTATACAGTTGAAATTTTTGGAAATGTTCTTCCTAAAAATCCTATTTTCCACCCAATAATTTTATTTGATATTATGATAAACATTTACTGAATTTATCATTATAAATTCCACATAAATTTCCATGAAAGGGGATTAAAATTTTATATTTCAAACTAACCTATGATCATCTATAAATGAAATAATAAATATGAACTTATGATGGTAATAACTTCCATTTTATGGGTAGTTATTTTTATTTAAAAGGGTATTTTCTCATATTGTTGGGGATAAATACAACATTAATGATATAAATCTTGTGAGGGGGTCTGTTCATGTCTTTTCTGAAGAGTTTACTAGTCTTACATGGAAACATGAAGTCATTTTCCTTATACAACTATTACCTGGTTCTATTCCTACTTAAAAGACTCTATATAATGCCCATATTGAGTTGCAAAAATTGAAGGAGAAACACTAGGAGAATTTTGAAAAGGGATTTTTTCATCCAAGTGTTCCTCGTTGGGTTTTACCTATTCTATTTATTAATAATAATTATAGATCAATGTGACTATACATTTATTATCATGCGCTAAGTAAGATCATAATCAATAATTAGTATCCTCCACCTTATATTGAGGGCTTGTTTGATCAACTGCCCAGAGAACAATACATTTCCAAATCTGACATTTTTTTATTATATCGTCAATTAAGGTATAATAAGGAGGATATAACCATTATATAATTATATATAAGTTATTGAGACTATTATTATATATTTATTCCATTACTATTTATAATTCCCCCACTATCTTCATGGATTTAATTAATAGAGTCTTTATATATTACCTTGACTAGTTTGTGGTAGTATTTGTAGATAATATTATTACATACTAAAATAGTAAGAAATAACATGAATATATTTTAAAGATTGTGTTTAAGTCTATAAATTGTTAAAAGATATATAAAAAAATTACCAACTGTGAATTTCAGATACAAAAAGTCTCATTTCTGGTCAAATAATATCTACTGATGGAATATCCTTTGATCTATCAAAGAAGGAAGCTATTTAGAATGGTCCAAGAAAGACAACTATAAGTGAGATATAGTTTTTTGATGGTTTATAAAAATATTTTTGATTATTTGTGCTGAATTTATCATGGATTCCTAGTCCACTAACCATGTTAACTCGAAAGAGATCTATGTTCATATGGACTAATGAATGCGAGGAAATTTTCAAGGAATTGAATAGAATATTAGTCAGTGCACATATTATTAGATTAACCTATAGTGAATAATGATTTTTAATCTATTTTGATTCATCCAATAATGACCGTGGATGTATCCTCATGAAAAATATATGGTTATAGCCTTCACCTAACAAGATTTAAATGTTCATGAGTAAAATTACCCAACTCATGATTGGGACTGTAACAAACCTTCTTTTCAAGGAACATTTGGATCATTTTTTCAATTTAAACCTGTTATTTAATCTTGGTAAATTTATTATATATCTTAATGATGGTTTGAGGAGCATTTATATCTTGTTTAGATGTTGGATTTCAAAAAAAATGGGCTATAGACTAGGTCGAACACTATGTTTTTATCGTGTAGCCCAGGCCACATTGTTTGTCTAAAATCGTGTGGTTCTAGAAAAGGGCACATATAGGCTGAACAGTTTGTTTACAATCATGCGGGTCATGGTTCATAGATGTGTGTCCTAATACATAAATGGGAAAAATGATTATCATATGGTTTTTTCACGGTTTTCAAATCATGAACCTAAACCGTTCGACCCCAAATTGTTGGGTGAAATGGCCATATTCCCCCACATAATGTTTTATGCCTTTCCCAATTTATTTTTCACCATCTTGAAAAAAACACCCCCTTCTTCATCAATGTGAGTTCAAGAACCTCCAAAAATTAGGAATCCCAGAATTTTATGCCTTATGTGTCTAATTCGTCTTTCGTAGGAATCTACGAGTCCTCGGTATGTTCCCCAACTCTCTCAACTCCAATCATGGTTTTTTTCACATATATATTCTATTTAGATATTGGATCATATGCCCTATTTATAGAAAATTTGATTTTTTCATAGATCTATTCCAACTATTTTTGAATTTTATGTCAATATTGATCTATTAGTCATCTAGGGCCTTGAGGTATGTGATCACATCATTTTCCATTTTAGTTTTGGTCATTCATTAATTATGTCCTTGTGCCATTAGCCCAAATTTGTCGATTATCAATAATATATCTATTAATTAATGTATAATTTACCATTTCACCTAGATATATGATAAATGAATCATTTTTAATGGTTTAGAGGTTCGTTTCCACTCTTACAGTAATTTAAGGGGTGTGCCAATAGAATTGGCCATTTTTAGCCTGTTAGTGCAAAGTCCCCAAAACCCCTTTTTGCACTAAACGTGGTCTCTAAATAGTAATTTCCCGGAAGAAACATGTATTTAAATGAATCCTAATCACCTATTAGGTTTTTTGACCCAATATACTTGGAACTCCCAAGAACTAAATTTCTTTTTAGGCTATGTCACTATGACTTGGACACTTGAGCCCTAGAAATGATTTTTCAATGTCATGTTGTTTTAAATGAATTGAATGAGTTGGTTTGGTAGAATGGATTTTTATAAGATGGATTATTAACGAAGATTATATCCCTTTAAATTCACTAACCACAGCCCTTCTAATTAACACTATATCCATATGACTGGGTTTCCTTGTTTTAATGAATAGTAATGTTTTAATGGAATTGATATTGGACCATGACATGCATGCGAGTTACTTTCCTCATGTATTGAAGTATATATAATTTAGGATTCCTTTGATTATGTTTATAATGAAATGCATATGAGGTTATGCCTTCTTTATCAAATTGTTAATGAATATTCCTCTCTTATATAAATATGGCCAATGTTAAAGTAATGTATGGGAGAAAATTTCCCATGCAAGTTATATTATAACACGACCTTATAGAGGTTGAGGAATGATGGTAGGGAGTTTTTAAAATGGTGTAGAATCACTATATGTATGAATGGTGTTGATATCATGATATCTCACAGTAGTTATACTATATAGACTTTGGGTTGAGGCACTACATTTCGTGACTCGAGTGATGACATGATATCTCACTCACCATACCAAGAAATGTTGCATGAAGTCTCTTATTCTATTAATATTTTGGTAATGTAACCAATTTCATGATATTTTAAGTATGTTAGACTAGTATAGATCTGTGATTTATGTCATATCCCAGCCAGCAATAGTATTTCAGGTATAAGTCCATTAGGTGTCCTCACACACTTGATTCATCTAGGTGGATGAAATATAGAACTAAACTATATATAAATATAATATTATTTAAATTATATGTATAGTGAAATTATTATACACTTTAAAGACATGATATCATGTTGGTAGACCCCAATGTGTCCACTTGGATCCTGAGCGGATTGTTATTTATTTATTCAGCATTGCATTACATTCCTACACACTGTTCAGTTACAAGAACTACTCGAATTACGCATAGACATTGTTGGCGGTGGTCTTTTGAGATTTTTATCTCATGCCATGTATGGGCTATGTTTGGAACCCAATAATAATTTCTTACATCATGTATTGATAAGATAATGGTCAATACTATAGTTCTTTATTAGCTTATCTAGTTAGAGATCAGGATTAAATGATTGAGAATAGGCTCAACATGCTTATAGAGTTGTTTTCTCCTTTTGTTTTTTATATATTTTATATCATGTCATACTTTCCCATTAATTTTTTATTAGATCATAGCATGCATCATGTACAAACATTTCCACTAAGGATTTTGTTGAATTTATTCAGTTGTTCATTTATCATTTTCATCCACTACTCACTAATTTACGTATCTATTTATGATTCCAAAGTTTGTTGATTCTGTCAATTTATATTATGCTTCCACTATTGATTGTATCTATTTTAAACTATTTTTATACTCTAACATGAGGTCATAATATCCCCCATCATACCACCTTTAGTCCCTCAATGCTTTTTAGCAGCCTCTAGCATACATGGATCCATGCATGAGTCCCTATAACCCACTGGCTCAAGGTTCATCTTAAGTGGATCCCTATTCGGGATGTTTCAGTTAGGTATCAGAGTGATTCCTTTCTTGTATTAGTATTTAGAGACAATTGATTAGAGATTGGGAATGGTTGGGACTTGTCCATAACCATTTCTTGGGCATCACAAACCCATATTGGTGGTAGAGGTCATGTTTCCTTAATTATAATTATTGTTATTCCTTTTCCCTATTACTGTTGATAGAAATTCACTATTGGTTGATGTAGTTGAGTTGTGATGTTATTAAAATTATTATTTCATTAATGTGGCTTGAGGAAATGACGGATTATCATTATATCATAAATAATTATAGGTGAAAAATAATTAATAGGCCATGATTTTTTCCATTCCATGTTCTATTTTAGAATTCACTTTCAAGTTTCATATTTACCAGTGCCTTGGTTATAATAAATTATGTTAATGCTTCATGAAAGTATTGGAAAACACATAATTGATACTTAATGTGAATAAATTAACCTGATAGTGTTTTCTATAATAGGTTAAAGCAGACACCTTATTCATTAAATTATGGAACATTGAGTTATAGACCATCGTTTTCAAGATCTGGAACGTGTTATGTTGTGGATTAAGTGGATTCCATATTTTTCATAAGGATTATGGGAACTTATGTATTAGAAATGGAAAACCCTTTAATTCAAAAATTTAAACTGATCAAAATGTTTTAAAACAAAAAATTCAAAATGGATATGAATTATAACAAAAGAACATACATCATGCTTTTACATGACAAAGAGGTATTGACCCGAACATAGCCTTGGTAGTGGTGAGTGGATATATTGTTTCATTCTTGTAGCCTATTATGGTCTTTTCTACCATCTCGACATTTCTTTTGAATACGTAGAGAGGCATAATTGTTTTATAGGATGGATTTACACCATTCATACTTCTCTATTTATAGATATTATACTTACATAAATCTCTTATGAGGTATGTGTTTGGAATTCTAGTGTCATGAAACCATGATGTCCAATTATCACTCTCCATGAAGGTGAATATGACCATGCTTCTAAGGTGTTGTGTCATTAGACACCAGTCATTCTTCCTATAGAGTCACCTATGGATCCTCTTCCAATTCCAGATATAGAAACTGACCGCTATTTCCAAGAGGGTTTTTTGTATATGCTTCAATATATGTGAGTCATAGTTCGACCTAACTCGAGTATAGTATAGCAGACTCATGAGTTTGAGTTGTAGAATCCACCCACCTTCTTAGGAGATTGTTGGCCACATCCTATGGAGTCTTGGTTCAAGGTGATCCTATCTATATTCTAGAATCTAGAGATACCTCCAATGTGGGGGTGTCAAACTAGATACTTATATGTTATGTGATTAAGCCAAGAGGTAGTGGGATGTCATCACCCCGAGATATCAGAATCGTTATATGGTTCATGCTGATTTCAATACCATCTTCTATGACTAATTATTTCTCCTGAATCTAAGGGCGGGATGAGCTTGAGAGTTCATGAACCTATAATAAGGGATCATGTAAGTTATGGAATATTCTTCCTCTTTTATAGATCAATATTGGTTATCTATTTCTCTTACTCATGATGATCTTATTTTCACTATGTGACTAAAGGATGGGCTGGTTTATGCCACCTGGTCATTGTTCAATGACTTCAAGTTGACTGTTTTTTCATAAATATTCAATCAGACCCTAATTACATAGTGGAATTTGAGGAATGTTAAATGTGAGAGTCAATGCGGTTCAGAACTATGATCATCCAATGGTTCTTATTTTTGTAGAAAGAGTTGTTTTGAGACTACTCATAGAGGTAGCAGTAGTCAGAGTCCCCAAGTGGGTAGCTTTCTTATCTTCCACCAGTGTTGAAAGATGGAAAAAATCTGGTCTCATTGTTTATGGGATCTAGTTGAGTGTGGAATTTGTAGTACGATGATCCATCTCCATAACTTCTACAGAAATTTACATCCAATGCCAAGAAAGGAGGGATATTCTCAGACCCTGATCAAGAATCATTCACATCCCATTTACCATCAATATAGCAGAAATTCTCAGTGAAGTTAGGTAGTGAATCAGGGAAATGTTATACGCTGTTTACATACATTCCAACCTACATTGTAGGAACATATCACTAAATAATCAGCAGTATGAGTTCCTATTCTAGTTACCACCACATTAGTGATTACTTTATTTGACATAGGAAAGTCTCACTCATTTATATCTGAGACTATAATGGGATGTTTGGGCCTCGCTGTTGAGCACTTCCATGGAATCATGATTCAAGATACACTATTAGGTATTTATTTAGAGGGAGTTCACCATTGTAATGACTTTCCACTTGAGATAGGGGGTTTTATTTTTCTTATGGAATCTTTACATCCCCGATATGACTAGATTTAAAGTAATCATTGAATCAAACTAGTTAGATTCATGTCAAGCACAAATTAACTGCAGTCATCGAAGGGTGATTTTTATGTAACCAGAGAGAGTTAGACGTGTTCATAAGGATGAATGGGATGTGAATAATTCTCGATCTGGGTCTAGGAAGTAGAGGTTGGGTAATGTGATAGCTTAGATTTCTAGTATTTTCCTTGAAGACTAAAGGTCATAACCCATTGTTTTTACTCCTATAGTGGAGCATTTCAGAGAAACCTTTCTTAATGACTTATATAGTCAACATCAATTGTGATAGGTGTATTTAAAGATTTATATTGTTATAGGAGTAGAACCAGTGACCATTAATCCTCATAGTATTTCACCTAAGGTGATTCAAGAGCATAAGAAGAAATTAGATGATATTTAGGTTAAAGGTTTCATATTGCCCAACACTTATCCTGTGAGATTGTCAGTTCAATTTCCCAATAAGTTATATGGTAACCTTATGCTATGTCTGAATTTACATAATTAGAATCAAATCACTGTAAATAATTAGTATCCACTTCCTAGAATAGACAACCCATTTGAATCACCTTGAAGAGAAAAAGTGTTTTCAAAGATATATCTTCGGTCAGGCTATCATTAGGTGCATGTCAGGACATTATACATAAATCACATAGCCTTCAAGAGAAGGTATGGTCTCTATGAGTACATGGTTATTCCATTCACACTCATGAACACACATGTTATATTTATAGATCTAATGAATTGGGTTTTCCCATGATATTTGGATTCATTTTTGGTTGTATTTGTTGATGAAATCTTATCATATTAATGATCCAAAATGACCATAAAACCCATATTCAGATTATATCGAATACACTAAGAGAGAATAAAATCTATGTTATGCTCAGTAAATTCAACTTCTGGATCGATAAAGTCCACTCTCTAGGTCATATCATCTCAAAGTTAGGATATTCTTTAGAGGTAGTAATAGTAAGAGATATTGTTTATTAGGAGAAGCCCAATAGCATCTTCAACATCTGTAGTTTCAGGGGGAATTATTGATATTCAAGAGGCATCAACAAGGATTTATCAAGCCTTGAAAATACACTTATGGGATTAAAAAAGAATTATTTTAAATTTGTATGGTCAAAATCTTGTAAAGAATCCTTTCAGTAGTTGAAGGGAGGAATTACTTAATTGTTTAAGCTATTTTTTTCTAGATCTAGTCAAGAGAAAAACTATGTAATGTGTTCCATAAGGTATTAGGATTTAGGATATCATAATGTAGGCTGATTGAGTTCTCACATAAAATTCACATCAGTTGAGGTCTCATGAGTGTAATTACCCGAATGATGACATTGGGCATTCTCTTGTTGCTCATGCATTATGTTGTTCGAGACACTATGTACTTGGAGAGTATTATTTTGATATTCATGGATAAAAACATTTTCAATTAGATCTCGACACATTGTGATATGACTATTAGAAAAAACATGTAGTTTGAGTACCTATAGTCATTTGATTTTGAGCTTTACTATGCTTTGGGAAAGGTAGATTTAATAGTTAGTGTACCGAGACAGAAGACTCAAACGTGGGTGTTTGATGAATCTAGTGGAGAATGGTATTTTATGGAATTATTATAAGAAATTCATGTTTTGGTTCAAGGTGAACATGATAAGACAATCCTATAAGAATTAGCGGTTACATCTACGAATTTTGAACTGGTACAAATGTGTCAGTTATCTAATCTCAAAGTTCTTGTACTAAGGGAATGTATTTCAGATTATGATATATCTTCTATTTGGACTATATATGGGGATGATATCATATATTTTTTGGGTGTGTAGGGTCCCGAATGGATATAAGAGAGGAGATAATGCATGAATTCCATTCCTCTTTATAGGTAGTCCACCCTAGTGTCACAAAAATGTATCGAGATCAATGAAGCCAATATTGGTGGTCTGGTATAAAATGTGAGATTATTGGCTTCATCAATAGGTTTTTTAACTTTCAGAAGATGAAGGTAGAACATCAGTGATTGGAATGGGTTCTACAGCCGTTTTCCATTCATGAGTGGAAATGGGATGATGTTTTGATGGATTTTGTGATTGGTCTACCTATATCACATCAAGTAAACATTGCAAAGTAGGTTTTCATTGACCATGTGATTAAGGATTCACACTTCATACATGTGCAAGAGACTATCACATTAAAAGGTATAGAATGGTTGCACATCATTGAGTTTTTGCATCTTCAAGGTGCTCTTCATTCTATGGTATCAAAAAGAGAGACAATATTCATGTCTTGGTTGTGGAAGTGGAAGAAAAAGAAATTAGATACAAAGGTATTATTGGTCATGGCCTATCAACCATAGACCGATAGAAAAATAGATCACAAAATTCACGTTCTGGATGAAATGATCTATGAATGTGTTCTCGACAATGGGGGTTCAAGGGGGAAACACGTTCCTCTTATTTAATTTTCTTATAAAAACATATTTTAGGATACCATCGAGGTGGATACATATAAACCCCTATATGGTAGTCTTTTCCGTTCACCTCTATTCTAGGTTTGGTAATATTCATATCATGAAGAAGGGTAATCTGTCATTGAGGTTCAATGGACCCTTTATGGTTTTGAAGAGGATAGGACAAGTTGTTTACAAGTTGGCACTTCGTTAGAGATATAGGTACATGTATGATGTTTTCCAGGTATCTCAACTTAACAGATACTCTATAGACCCAACACACATATTTCATCCTAAGGATGTTGAATTGGATATGGAGGCTTCAATTGATGAGTATTCAGTGCTTATAGTTGATCGGAGTGTGAAGACTCATCAAGGTAGGTTCATTCTTATTTATAGGTGCTATGGAATAACAGACAAGTAAAAGACAAGTCCTAGGAGCAGAATGATGATATAAGTTATTAGTGGCTATAACTATTCACTAATAGTACCTCTCTACTCTCATAAAGACAACTCGGGGATGAGTTGATTTAAGGAGGTGATATTGTAATAACCCACCTTTTCAACGATTATAGGGATCATTTGTTTTTCAATATGAAACCTTTTATTAATCACGGTAAAGTTACGCTATGGCCTAAAGATGGTCGAAGAAGATTCCATGGGTTTTTTAGAGCCCAGAGTTCTAGAAAAATGGGCTATATAATGAGTCACATTTTTATTTTTAACCATTCCACCCAAGCTGCATGATTTTTCTGAAATCGTGAGGTTGTAGATAGGGGAACCTATATGCCGCATGGTCTATTTGAAATCGTGTGGTCCGAAAAACATGGTAGTGTATCCTATTACAGATATGGTATAGAGTATTATCATATGGTCTGAACATAGTTAGAAAATCATGCACCTAAACCATGTGACCCCAAATTTTGGGATGAAATGACAATTTTTTCTAATGGTTTAATCCTTTTCCTTTTTCTTCATCTCCCTCAAGTAGCCAAAACCTTTTGTATCCTTTTGTTTGAGCTTAAATAACCTCCCAACATAGGAATCTATGTGTCTCACACCATTGGTGTCTGATTTTCAATTTATAAGATGGTATGATTCCATCTCAGTAAACTCTTATAGTACCTCGACTCATATCATAGTTTTTTTTCTTATTTATTGTGCTATTTGGATGTGGGACCATATGCTCTAGTTATAGGGAATTGTATTTTTTCTCATATCTCTTCCAACTAACATAAAAAATGTGGTCGATATTGAGTGATAAAACATCTATGATATTGAGGTAGGTGGTCATATTTTCCTCTATTTTAGTTTTTGTTGTTTAGTAATTATGTTGTTGTTCAAAATGTCAGTCATTTATAAGAATATCTTATATTTTGATTCCTTCATGTCTAATTGAACGGTGTACCTAGATATAAGTTAAATACACCATGATTAATTTATTATTGGTTTGTTACCATTCTTATGGTCACCCAATGGGTTTGCCACTAGAATTGGTCATATTTCTCCCATTGGTGAAAATTGCCTAAAAATTATTTTTACTTTAATCCTAGTTTCTAAATGTGATTTCCCTTGATACATGTGCATTTAAATGAAATCTAATCACCTCTTAGGTGTTTGGACCTCTTAGACTTAGAATTTTCCATGTAGAAAATTTAATTTTTGGTTATGTGACTTTCAATTTTACACTTGATCCCTAATAATCATATTTATGTGTCTTAATGTTTATAATTAATTGAATAAATTTATAGGGTTTAATGGTTTGGTATATGGTGGATTAGAAAATATTGTGGGATCTAGTTAAATTAATTTTCCATGACCATTCAAATTGACACTTAGGCCATATGACTTGGTTTCCATGTTATGTTAAATTATAAAGATTAAGTGGAATTGATCTTCACTTTTCCTCATGAATTTAAGTGTATCTAAATGACCATGTCTTTGATAATGTTTTAAATGAATTAGAAAAGAGGTTATTCCTTCTAATTCTATTTTAAAATGAATGTTCCTGTTATATGTGTGTGTGTGGGGGGGGGGATATATGAAAGAAATAGATAGAAGGAAATGCCCCATTATAGTTATTTTATAACAAACCATTATAGAGTCTGAGAGACTATGTCAAGGGGTGTTGGTAATGGTGGAAAATCACATTCCTTAAATCAGGTGTTCAGTTCATGTAGTCTTGTAGTACTGATACTATATGGATGTTGGGTTGAGGTTCTATGTTCCATGATTTGATTATTGACCTGATGGATCAATCTCCATCCCAAGCATTGTTTCCTGATGTATATTCATCTATTAAGATGCAGGTCATGTATGATACTACATGATATTTTAGGCCTATTAGTATGCATATGTGAGTTATGCCCCATTCCATCCAGCACTAGTATTCCAGGTATATGGCTGTTAGGTGTCCTCACATACTTGGTTTATATAGGTGTATGTAATATTGAACTAAAATATACAAATATATATATTATTGATATTATATGCATAAGGACATGATCAAACACTTTCTAGCCATGAGATGAAGCATGTAGACCTTCTAAGTGAGATGAAGCATTGAGACCTGCAGGCACATATACCCTACCTTATGATCATCTATAAGTGAGATAATAAATATGAACTTATTATGGTAATAAAATTCATTTTATGGATAGTTATTCTTATTTAAATGGGTTTATTCTCATATGGTTGGGGAGAAACACAAAATTAATGATATTCATATTGTGAGGGAGTTTGTTTATGTATTTTTTGAAGAGTTTACTAGTCTTCAATAGAAACATCAAGTCAAGTTACTTATACAAATCTTATCTTGTTCTATGCATATTTAAAAGACTCCTTATATAATGGAACATATTGTGTTTCAAAAAAATGAAGTAGAAACACTAGGAGAATATTGAAAAGAGATTTATTCATCCATGTTTTCCTCGTTGGGGTTAACCTATTCTATTTATTAATAATAATGATGTATAAAGGTGACTCAAAATTGAATATATAGAGATAAATAATATCATAATAAATAATAAGCATCCTACACCTCGTATTGATGGCTTGTTTGATCAACTGCACAGAGATCAATACATTTCCATGTTTGACATTTTTTTCCTTATATCGTCAATTAAGGTACAAGAAGGAGGATATAACTGTGATATTATTATATATATGGTATGGAAACTATGATTATATAGTGATTCCATTTAGTATTTATAATCCCCCACTCTCTTAATGGATTTAATTAATATAGTCTATTTATATTACCTTGAATAGTTTGTGGCAGTATTTGTAGATTATATTATTAAATACTAAAAGAGTAAGAAATAAAATAAATATTTTTTAAGGATTGTGTTTAAGACCCTAAATTGGTAGAAGATATATATAAAAAATTACCAAATGTGAATTTTAGATACAAAAAGTCTCATTTTGGTCCATATATCATCAAGTGATGGAATATCATTGGATCTATCAATGATGGAGGCTATTTAGCATTGGCCAAGACCAAAAATTGTAAGTGAGTTCTAGTTTTTTCATTGTTTTGAAAAATACTAATGATTATTTGTGCATAATTTATCATGTATGCCTAATCCACTCACCAATTAAACACGAAAGGGATCCAAGTTCATATGAACTAATCGATGCAAGGAAATGTTCAAGGAATTGAGTAGAATGTTTGTCAATGAACCTATTATTACATTAACCTATAGTGAATAAGAGTTTTTAATCTATATTGATTCATCTAAGAAGTACCTAGGATGTGTCCTCATGATAATGATATGGTTATAGCTTACACCTCACAAGATTGGATGGTTCATGAGTAATATTACCCAACTCATGATTTGGAGTATAAGAACCTGTCTTTTCAAGGGAAACGTGAATCATTTTTTTCAATTTAAAACCATTATTTAACCATGGTAAAGGTATTACATATCATTTGGATGGTTTGAGGAGCTTCTATGTCTTGTTCAGAGCTCGGATTTCCAAAAAATGGGCTACAGACTAGGCCGAAAACATATTTTTTATCATGCTGCCTAGGCCACATTGTTTGTCTTAAATCATGCGGTTGTAGATAGGGGAACCTATAGGCCACAAAATTTGTCCGAAATAATGCAGTACAAGGTTCATAGATGCGTTTCCTAATACATATATGTGACTAAGGCTTATCTTATGGTTTTTTCATGGTTTTCAAACCATGAACCTAAATCGTGCAACCCTAAATAGTTGGGTGAAATGACCGTATTCCCCCACAAAATGTTTTTTTCCTTTCCCAATTTTTTTCTCCATCTAGAAGAAAACACACCTTCTTCATCTATTTGATCTCAGGAACTTCCATAAGTAGGAATCCTAGTATTTTCTGCATTATGTGGATGATTCTTCTTTCGTAGGAATCTGTGAGTTTTTCTCAGTAAGCTCCCTTACTCTCTCAACTCAAATCATAGTTTTTTTACATATATATGCTATTTAGATGTAGGCTCATAATACTTATTTATAGGTAAATTGAGTTTTTCTCAGGTCACTTATATCTTTTATTTAATTTGATGTCAATATTGAGCGATTTGTAATCTATGGCCTTGACGTATGTGATCACATCACTATCTATTTTAGTTTTGGTCGTTTATTAATTATGTCTTCGTGCCATAAGCCAGAGTTTGTCGATTATCTATAATATATCTATTATTACATGTTTAATTGACCCATTCACCTAGATATATGTTAAATGAATCATGGTTAACTTTTTATAGGTTTTTTTCCTCTCTTATTGTCATCTAAGGGGTGTGCCGCTTGAATTGGAAATTTTTGGCCTATTAGTGAAAAGTCCCAAAACTCCTTTTTTTCAATCAACTTGGTTTTAAATTTGTAATTTCCCTCAAGAATCATGTTTTTAAATGAAACCTAATCCCATATTAGGTGTTTGGACCCAATAGACTTGGAACTTCAATGTAGTAAATTTCCTTCTAGCCTATGTCACTTTCACATGGACACCTGTTCCTTAGAAATGATTTTTCGATGTCATGTTGTTTTAAATGAACTAAAATAATTGGTTAGGTTGAATATATTTGTATATGTTTTATTATGAAATATGGTTACATCCCATTAAATTAACTGACCATGGCCCTTCTAATTAACATTGGAGTCATAGGACTAGGTTTCCATGTTTTAATGAATTGTAAAGTTTAAATGGGATTGATGTTGGACCATGACATGCATGAAAGTTCCTTACCTCAAGTATTGAAGTATATATAATTTAACCTTCCTTTGTTAATGTTTAAAATGGAAGGCATTATATTTTACGCCTTCTTTGTCAAATTGTTAATGAATATGCCTCTCTTATATAGATATGTCCTATGTGAATGAAATGGATGGGAGGATATTCCCCATGAATGTTATATTTTAACATGACCTTATAGAGGTAGAGGTATGTTGGTATGGAGTTTTTACCATGGTGGAGAATAATTATCCTTAAATTGGTTATTGTGTTCATGGTAACTCACAACAGGGATACTATATCCACTTTAGGACGAGGCACTACATTTCATGATTCGAGTGATGACATGATGGCTCACCCACCATCTGGATAATTGTCACATGATGTCTTTTAATCTATTAAGATTCAGTTAAGGTACCTTATTTCCTGATATTTTAGGCTCTTTATACTAGTATAGATATGTGAGTTAGGCCCCAGACCAACCATCAAAAGTATTCCAGGTTTAAGGCCCTTAGGTTTCCTCACATACTTGGTTCATCTAGGTGGGTGAAATATCATACTAAACTATATATATATATAATATTATTAAAATTATATTAATAGTGACATGATCATACACTTTAAATCCATGAGAACAAGTAGGTAAACCCCAATGTGTCATTTAGGAACCTAATCGGATGGTTATTTATTTATTCAATATTGTATTACATTCCTGCACACTGTTTAGTTACGAGAAGTACTCAAATTAGACGTAGAAATCATTGGAAGTGAACTTCTGAGATTTTTATCTCACACTCTACATGGGCTACATTGGGTGCTTGATAAGAATATCTTCCAACATCTATTGATAAGAGAAAGGGCCATGCTAGAGTTTGTTATTAGCATACCTAGTTAGAGCTCAGGAGTTGAGGATTGATAATAGGCTCAACATCTTAAACAGTTGTTTTCTATTTTTTCTTTTATAGATTGTATATCATGTTTTACATGCCCATTAATTTTTTTATTACATCATATAATGAATCATGCACAAAAATTTCCACTAAGGATTTTTTTGAATTTATTCAGTTGTTCATTTATACTTTTCATCTACTACTCACTTATTTACGTATCTATTTTTGCTTCCATAGTTTATTGATTCTGTCAATTTATATTATGATTAAACTATTGATTATATCTATGTTTAACTATTTTTCTACTATGAAATGAGAGCATAGTCTCCCCATCATACCACCATTAGACCCTTAATTCTATTCAGCAGTCTCTAGCATACGGGGAGTCATGCTTGAGTCCCTATTACCCACTGGCTCGAGGTTCATCTTAAGAGGATCCCCATTCAGGATGTTTCAATATTTTATCAGATAAATTCCATTCTTTCATTACTATTTAGAGACAATTGATTGAATATTTGGAATTTTTGGGACTTGGTAATAATCCATTCTTGGGCATCACAAACCCGTATTGGGGGTAGAGGTCATGTTTCCTTAATTATAATTGTTTTTATTAATTTTTCCTGTTATTATTGATTGAAATTCACTATTGGGTGATGTAGTTGAGTTATGATGTTATTTAAATTGTGATTTCTTTACCATGTAATGATTAAATGAATGATTTTCATTTGATAATGAATCATCATGGTAATGTATAATTAATAGTCCATGAATTTTTCTGTTCCATGTTTAGTTTTAGCATGACCTTTCAAGTTGCATATTTACTAGTGTCTAGGTTATAATGAATTTTTTTAATGCTTCATGAAGGTATAGAAAAACACATAATTGATACTTAAAGTTCATACCATAACCTGATACTGTTTTCCTGAATTAGTTTAAGAAGACACCTTAAGAATTCAATTATGGAACATTGAGTTATGGACCATCATTCACAAGATCTAGAATGTGTTATGTTATGGATTAAGTGGATTCCATATTTCATTCCTAAGGATTATGTGAACTGATGTGTTGGAAATGGAAAAACCATTAATTCAACAAATTAAACAGATCAAATAGTTTTAAAATCAATTATTAAAAATGAATATTAATTATAAAAAAAGAACATATATCTTACATATACATGACATAAAGACATAGACCCGAACCTGGCCTTGGTAGTGGGTAGTGGGTATATTTTTTCATTCATGTAGCCTATTATATATTTTCCTACCATCTAGGCTTGGATTTTGAGTTTATAGAGAGGCATGATTGTTCTATAGAAAGTCTTTACACCTATCATAGTTTCCTGTCTATAGTTGTTATACTTACATAAGTCTCTTATGAGGTATGTGTTTTTGCATTTTAGTGTCATGAAACCATGATGTCCTCTTATCGCTCTTTATGAAGGTGGATATGAACAAGTTCATGAGGTGGGGTGTCGTGAGCCACCAGTCGTTCTTCTTATAGAGTTGCCTGTGAATCCTCTTCCAATTCCTGATATATAAACTGACACCTAGTTCCAAGAGGGTTGCCTATATATGATTTAATTTATGTGAGGCATATTTTGACCTGACCCAAGTATAGTAGAGTAAACTCATGAGTTTGAGAAGTAGAATCCTTCCACCTTCTCAGGACATGGTTGGCCACAACGTGAAAAGTCGTGGTTCAAGGTGATCTTATCTATATTTGAGAATCTAGATATCCCTCTAATGTGTGGGGTCAAACTAGATAATTATATTCTATGTGATTTAGCTAAGAGGTGGTGTGATGTATTCACCCTGGGATATCAGTATCATTATATGGTTCGTGCTGATTTCCAGACCATCTTCTATGACTAATTCATTACCCTCACTGTAAGGGCTAGCTAAGATAGAGAGTTCATGAACCTACAATTGGGGAGCATGTATGTTATGGAATATTCTTCATATTTCAATGATCTATATCAGTTATCTCCTTCTCTTACTACTAATTATCTTATTTTCATTATGTGACTAATGGATGGGATGGTTTATGACATCCTGCCATATAACAATGACTTATGGTGGACTAATTTTTCATAATTTGTCAATCAAACCCTAATCACATAGTTGAATTTGAGTAATGTTGATGGTGAGAGTCAAAGCAGTTCAACACCATGATCTTCAAATGGTTATTATTTTTGTATAATGAGTTGTTTAGAGACTACTCGCAGAGGTAGCAGTAGTCCGATTTTTCATGCAGATAGCTTTCTTATCTGCCACTAGTGTTAAAAGATGGGAAAAATTAGGACTCATTGTCCATGGGATCTATTCGAATGTAGAATTTGTAGTACGATGTTCCATCTCCATAATTTCTACAGATGTTTCCCTCCAATTCCTAGCGAGGAGGGATCTTCACCTACTCCTCCGTCAGGGATGGTGTTAAAGAAGTACAAGAAGAATAAAACTAGAATACCACTTGTCTATTAGCACTAGGTGGTGGTCAAGGAAGAGTCCATCACACTTATGATTCTCAACGCCAATAGAGAAGGCATTCTTAGTGAAGTTAGGCAGTGAATCAGGGCCATGGTATTGTCTATTTACATTAATTCCAACATACACTGTAGGAACATATCACTAGACCATATAATTTATGACTTTCTATTCTAGTTACCACCACATTAGTGTGTACTTTATTTGACACAGGGGAGTCTCACTCATTTATATTTGTGACTGTAATGGGATGCTTGCGCCTCGATGTTGATCACTTCCATGGAATCAGGATTCTAGATACACTATTAGGTATTCATTTAGAGGGAGTTCACCATTGTAATGACTTTCCACTTAAGATGGGGGGTTTCAGTTTTTTATGGAGTTTTTACATCCTCCTTGTGAATGGATTTGAAGTAATCATTGAAAGAAACTAGCTATCAAGAACAAATTTCATGCTATCATAAAAGGGCGACATTTATGTAAGTAGAGGGTGTTATGAATGTTCATAAGGGTGAATGGGATGTGAATGATTCTTGATCAAGGTCAAAGAAATAGCTACCTGGTAATGTGATAGCTTAGACTTCCAGTATTTTCCTTGATAACCAGGGGCCATAACCTATTGTTTTTACTCATATAGTGGATCGTTTCAGATACACCTTTCTTAATGAATTATATAGTCTACATAAAGTGTGATAGGTGGATTTTAAAATTTATATTGTTCTAAGAGTATCAGCAATGACCATTCATCCTCATAGGATGACACCTAAGGATATTCTATAACATATGAAGAAATTAGAGGATCTTTAGGATAATAGTTTCATATACCCTAGTGCTTCTCCTTTGGGTTCATTGGTTCCCTTTCTCAACAAGGTATATGGTACCATTATGCTCTATTTGAATTTACATCATTTGAATCATATCACTATAAATAATTATTAACCACTTGCAAGAATATAAAACCTATTCGATTAGCCCTAATGAGAAAAAGTTTTTTCAAAGAAATATCTTTGGTCAGACTATCATCAGGTGCATTTCAGGACATCATACATACCTCACATATGTTTCAAGAGAAGGTATGGTCTCTACGAGTACCTTGTTATTCCATTTAAACTCAGGAAAACGCATTTTATATTTATAGATATGATGAATTGTGTTTTCCACTATGATTTGGATTCACTTGTGGTTGTATTTTTTGATGACATCTTGATGTATTCATGATCCAAAAATGACCATAAAACCCATATTGAGATTGTAATGAATACACTAAGATATAAAAAACTTTATTTTATGCATTGTAAATTCAACTTCTGTATTGGAAATATACACTCTTTAGGTCGTATCATCTCGAAGATAGAAGTTTAATTAGACCTAGAGAAAGTGAGAGATATAGTTTATTGGAATAATCCCAAAATCATATTCGACATCCGTAGATTCTTGGGGAAAGATAGATATTAAAGAAGATTCATCAGGAATTTATCATTCATTAAAGTTCCACTTAATGTCTTAAAAAATAAGGGTGTGAAATTTTTATTGTCAGAAGATTGTGAAGAAGCCTTTCAGTAGTTGAAGGGAGGTCTTACATTGTCGTTGAAGCAGGTTCTGCTAGAACCAATCAAGATCTATACTATGTAATGTTTTACATCAGGTATCATGATTCAGGATATTCTAATGTTGGCAGAGTGAGTCCTCACATACAATTATAATCTGTTGAGGCCTCAAGAGATAAATTACCTGAATCATGACCTTGGCGTTTCTCTTGTTACTCATGCATTATGTAGTTTGAGACATTATTTACATGGAGATTCTTTTTGGTATTCATGGATCAAAAAATCCTGAAGTACATCTAGAAATAGTGTGATATGATTTTTATAAAACAAATTTTTGTTAAGTACCTATATTTGTTTGATTTTGAGCTTTACTATGCATCGACAAAAGGTAAATTCAGAAGCTGATGTACTAATCTAGAAGGTTCAGACATGGTCGGTTCATAAATCTAGTGGAGAATTGTATTTTATGAAATTATTCTAAGTAATTAAAGTTGAGGTTAATGGTTTCCATGATAAGACTATCCTATCGGAATTAGTGGTTACATCTACTCTTTTAGAACTAGTAAAAATGAGTTTGTTATCTGATCCCAAAGTCCCTATAATAAGGGAAATAATTTTAGATTATCATTTATATTCTAGTTGGATTGTGGATGGGGATGATATCTCATTGTTTTATGGGTGTGTATGGGCCCCAACATATATCATAGAGAAGCTGATGCAGGAATTCCATGCCTCTTCATAGGTAGTCCACCCCGGTGTCACCAAAATGTATCGAGACCTAAGATGCCAATATTGGTGGTCTGGTATGAAATGTGAGATTATCGGATTTATCAATAGGTGTTATAACTGTCAACAGATGAAGGTAGAACATCAGTGACCGACGTGGATTCTACAGCTATTTTCCATTCATTAGTAGAAATGGGATGAAGTTTCGATGGATTTTGTGACTGGTCTACCAAGATCACCTTAAGGAAACAATGAACGGTGGGTTTTCAATGACCATATGATTAAGGTATCTCACTTATTACATGTTCAAGATACCATCACAATAGAAGACTTAGAATGGTTGTATATTATGGAGGTTTAAAATCTTTATAGAGCTCCTCATTCTATCTTATCTGAAAGAGAGAATCTTTTTCTGTCACGGTTCTAGATGAGGATGAAAATGTCCTTTGTTACAGAGGTACTTTTTGTCATGGTTTATCACCCATAGACTGATAGAAAAATGGAGCATACAATTTAGGTTCTGGATGAAATTTTCTATGCATGAATTCTCGATAATGGGGGTTCTAGGGTGAAACACATTCCTCTTATTGAATTTCTTGTTAAAATAGATTTTAGGATACCATCAAGATGGATAGATGTAAATACTTATATGGTAGTCCTTTCCACTAGCCTCTATTCTAGGTAGAGGATGGTTAAGTAGCTATTCTTGGATCAAGTCTAATACAGTGGACTATAGAGTAGGTCCAGCTAATTAGAATGTGTATGTTGACTCCTCAGTGTAAATAGTATCCTAATACCAATAGAAATCAGTGACCTATTGAGTTTGAGGTTGGAGACCAATTTTTTGTGCTTCTCTTTCCTAGGTTTGGGAATAGTCATATTAAGAAAAAGGGTAATCTGTCACTATGGTTCATTGGACCCTTCATGGTTGTGAAGAGTATAGGACTAGTTGCTTATATGTTGGCACTTCAATAGAGATATAGGTCCATGCATGTTTTTTTCCATGTATCTCAACTTAGAAGATTCTATCTAGTCCCAAATCAAAAATTACATCCTGAGTATGTTTAATTGGATATGGATGCTTCCTTCAATGAGTATCTAGTTCTTATAGTTGATCGGAGTGTGAAGACACTTTGAGGTAGGTACATTCTTCTTTATGGGTGATATAGAAGAACAGACAGGTAAAATACAAGTAGTATGAGTTATATTCTGATATAAGTTATTAGTGGCCAGAAATAGTCACTAATAGTACCTCCCAACCCTGAGAAGGAAAACTCGTGAATGAGTTCATTTAAGGAGGTGATGTTGTAACAATACTCCTTTTTAATGATTGTATGGGTCATTTGTTTTTCAATTTGAAACCATTGTTTAATATTTGTAAAGCTACAATATAGCCTAAGGATGGTCTAAGGAGAATCCATGGATTGTTTGAAGCACATATTTTTATATAAAATGGGATATATATTGGTTCACATTGTTATTTTAAACTATTACACCCTAGCTTCATGATTTTTTTGGAAATTGTGAGGTTGTAGATAGGGGAACCTGTAGGCCGCATCGTTAGATTGAAATCATGTGCACCATAGAACACAATAGTGCAGCATATTATAGATATGGTATAGAAGATTATCATATGGTTTTCACACAGTTCAAAAAGAGTATACCTAAACTGTGTGACCCCAAATTTTGGGGTGAAATGACCATTTTTTCAAATGTTTTAATCCTTTTACCTTTTATTCTTCTCCCTCCAGTGGAAAACCCCACAATTTCTTCCCTACATTAGGCTTAAGAACTTCCCAAATTATGAATCTAAGTGTCTCACACCATTAGTGTTTGATTTTCAATCTATAGAAAGGTACGATTCCATCTCTATAAACTCATATAGTCCCTCCACACCTATCATAGTTTTTCTTCTCATCTATTGTTCTATTTAGATGTAGGTACTATGCCCTATTTATAGGGAATTTTATTTTTTCTCATATCTCTTCCAACCTACATCAAAAAGAGGTTGATATTAACTGATAAATAATCTATTATATTGAGGTAGGTGGATATATTATCTTCCATTTTAGTTTTTTAATTTAGTAATTATTTTGTTCATCTAAATTTCGGCCATTGCTAAGAATCTATAATATGTCGATTACTTCATTTTTAATTGACCCCTGTATGTAGATATAAGTTAAATGCATCATGATTGATTTATTAGCAGTTGGTTTCCACTCTTTATGGTCACTCAATCGGAGTTCAACTATAATTAGCCATTTTTGTCCCATTAGTACAATGTTCCTGAAATTATTTTTGCTTTAATCCATGTTTCTAAATGTAATTTCCCTTGATAAGTATGTATTTAAATGAAACCTAATCACCTCATAGGTTTTTGGACCTCCTAGACTTGGAATTTCCCAAGTTGAAATTTTATTTTTTGGCTATGTCACTTTCCCTTTGACACTTGAGCCACAATAATTGTCTTTTGTGTCTTAATGTTTAAAATTAATTGAATGAATTGGTTAGTGTGAATGGTTTTTATATGATGTATTAAAAAAGATGCTGGGATCCTGTTAAATGAATTTTCCATGAATGTCACTATTAAAATTTGGGCCATATGACTTGGTTTCCATGTTTTAATTGATCTTGTCAAAAGGGTCATGATAGATTATCTATGATGAGGATCACAGAAGATCCGATATTTATGTATTTATAGGGGATGGACCTAGAAATATTGAAGGAAGGAGAGAAATATTATCTTTCTCAAAGGAGTGTTCAACCATCTATCGAAGTGAAGATTAAAGAGAGGAGGATGATGTATAGCTATAAAATTAGGTCAAAATGTTTCCTAAGATTAACCATGATTTACATAGAATGATATGATTCATGAACTATGTATGTTTTTCATCCATAATATATTTAATGAATGATTTGTGGGATGATGCCCATAATTTTTCACTCTTTATTCATCCTATAAGTATAACGATTTATTGAGATACGAAAACTACTTATGGTGGGATTGAATAAAGGAAGATATTAGATAATTTCTATCTTAGTTCTTGGTATTATAGTAATTTAAGCCTAAGAGACAAAAGTATAATGGGATACTAAAACCATTACCTAAACTTGAATGGAAATGGGAAAAATCACAGGTTATTTTATCTTCAAAATCCCCAAAACATATTAATATTACAATGATATATGGGCTATAGTTGAATACCTTATGAATTCAGTACACTTCATCACAATTATAAAACGTTTATCTCTTGGCTGGATTTCGAAAATTGATATTAATGAAGTGATAAGGCTTCATGGAGTACCACATTATATTGTATCCAATCTGGATTTTAGATTTACCTTTATGTTAAGATGAAGCATTCATCAAACTCTTTATATGAAATTGAGTATCCTCACTAATTATCATCCTCAAATAGATGTTCAATTAGAGATAACCATTAAAATTCTATAGGATATACTAAGATCCCTTTCTAGTTATTTCAAATGTGTTTGGGATCAATGCCTTCCTCTAGCCATGTTTTCATGCAACAATATTTTTAATTTGATCATTAATATAGATAACTATGAGTCCCTCTATGGAAAGAAGTGTATAACTCCAACAAGTAAGGATTAAGATGGAGAAATAAATATATTGGGACATGGGATAGCTGAGGAAATGGTAGGGGAAATTATATACATTAAATATCACATCAAGGTAGCATAGATTTGATAGAAATGTTATGATGACAATCGTCGATGTGATCTTGAGTTTGGAGTTTGTAAAAATTTCTTACCATGAATTTATATATGGAATAATTTTATGAGATTCAAAAAATAATGGAAATCTTGGTCTTATGTATATTATCCCTTTATAAATTCTTAATCGAGTACGGATAGTTTCTTAAATCATGGTGCTTCCACCAATCCTCTCCCAAGTCCATGATGCATTCCATGTTTCTCTCATGAGAAAGTTAATAATTGACCTTTAATATCTACTAAACACAAAATTCACACAACTAGATCATGATATTGACAATTAGGAAAAACTGTTGAGGATTTTAGATCATAGAGAGAAAGTTCTATGAAACAATACCACTCTCATGACCAACATTTTATAGTGTAACACCCCGTATTTTATGAAAAAAAATTCTAATAAATTTAATTTCTTTGAAATATTTTGTTATACACAACATTGAGTTTTAACGAACAAAAATATTTTATTTATTTAAATGTTGACATTATAATTTATCCATTAAACATGAGGGTATGGATAAGAGTAACCATAATTTGAAAATTAAGTATCAAAATTTTATATAAAAAACATATATTGATAAATAAATAATTTATTTTTGGTAGTCTCTATATTCTTATAAAATACATTTCCATCAAAAAATGATTTTATTTAATTTTTAAAAAAATTAGTAAAATTTATTTTTTCCAATTTTACATAATTTATTTGAAAATTTTAACATGTAAAACTTTTCTTAGAGTTAATTTTAAGTATTTTTTGGAAAAGTTTTTTGTTTTAATTAATAGTTAAAAATAGTTATCTTTATTGAAAATTACTATATTTTAAAATAATGTAAAAAATTTATGTTTTGTTTTTAAATGGTCTGAAACTAAAATTTGTACAAATATGGTAAAATTAATCCAATTTCGGTCATTATAATCATTTTATTATTGGATTTTGATATTAAAACCTTTAACACATGAAACATTTAACTTTGGAAAACCACTTTACATCGCAACATCTTGTTTAAATGTAAATTAAATTATACCATATAAATGAACTGAAGTTGATAAAATATATTTAATATTTTAAATTAGACTAATTATTATTTTATAATATGTTAAATTGGATTTTTTTCATAATGAATATTAAGAACGGTAAAAATTAATTACTACAGTTAAGGTTAAAATTGGTTTACTATGATTAAAATGAAATTATGAGGGTTAAAATTACCGAAAACATTGTTCGATTATTATTTTATGGATGTATCTACACCTTATATCATCTAAGGTTATCCAATGAATCATTTTAATCTTTTATTCATTTTTAAAAAATTGGTATAACTTTTTCTTTTAAAAAAATCCAAATTTTTCTTCTCCCCGGCTTATAAAATGGAACCCTATATACTCTCTTATTCGCCATTAAAAGCTCTTTTTGTTTCAATAATATCTTCCCAAATCCCTTCATTAATTCCATCTCTACATACTAAAGGAATTATTTTGATTATGAAACCCTAATAACAATGATTTGTGTGCTAATATTAGAAGTATGTCTGAAGAAGATCTATCATTCTTAACCAAGAAATTTTTTTTATTTCTTCTTCAATCTCCTTCAAATATTTTTAAACACTGATTATATAATAAAATAAGAATAAAAAATATACTTATATTTTTTTATTTTAATTTCATAACCTATATCCATCACTTACTCTGTCAATTGGGAAACAAAACAGTTGATCGTGTATATGAAGGACTACCATCTCGCGAGTCGATGTAATCTGTTTAACGCCACTACCTTTCATTGTAGGATATAATGATATATATAATATATTTATATTATATTTATGGCATAATTATAAATCTATAATAATAATATAATGTAGGAACCCTATTTTTAACTCAGGTATTGACCCTTTAAATTTTAGTCGAATTCTTTTTTTTTTGAACAGAAAATGGATGCCTAATGAGATCTTAAAGGTATCCGGGGTTTCTAGAGATTTTTTGGATATCAAAACTCATTTTTTTGGGATAGAAATTTTTTGTACAATTATAATAGACAATGTGATGTATTCCACATGGTTATTTTAAACGATGAAAGGTTGGATATTTAGCATCGGGAGAGAGCACATATTCTCAATCCATGCATAATGGGCCACATGGAAGTTCAAGAAAATATCCAATTATGACAGTGCATTTACAGATTGTTAGGACATGGTTTACCAAACCATGGGGCCTAACCAAGTGGTTTCCCCATTCCAAAACCTAACCATGCATTATTGGTGCATAGTTTAGCTAACTATACAGCCAAATCACACTGAGGCTTATTTGGTGTGAATTCGCATTTTTACACTTAAATGTTCATTTAAATCAAAACCATATTCCTATTTCAATTTATAGTGGATATTAGTGCATATTTTCATCTTTTTGAGACATTTTCAATCATATTCTAGGAATTGAACCAGAGCATCAGTGTGGAGTCTGATCAAAGTTTCATATGTCTTGTTGTATTTTCATCAGTACGTTCTTATTTTTTTTAATCTTTTGTCATTAATCTTTCTATCAATGACTCTATTTAGATACAAGATCATATAAACTATTTTCATGTCATTTATCCATTATTTATATCTACTCTAATCTAGTCAGAATTAGAAGATGATTATGGATGAGGAGAGTCATATGAGGATAAGGTGGGTTTTCTAAAACACACTCCTCATGATTAACTATTTAATAAATTTTTGTTTGGTTGCCTAAATTCATTAGGCATCATTTTTTATATTTATATATCTGTATTATAGTCATTAAAACTGTTATCTAATACCCATTACAAATATGTAATTTACCTTTGTTGGTTATTTCCACAACACCGACCACCCTAAGTAGGGTGATTCTCCATTTGTACTTTTAGTAGATTTTCGGCCTATTTGTCCCACTTTTTAGGTGAGTTGATGCTTGACCTTGTTAAAAGTATGATTCAAATTAAACTAATGGATTATGAATGACTAATAAAATGCATTATTAACACTTGAACAACATAATGTAAGTGTTTCAACCTGATTAATAAATTATAAATTCAATTGGAAAGCATATTATATAAATTAATTGGTTTAATTTTATAGGAATGAATGTTTGGTTACATGCTGTAGAACCCTGTTCCACACATGATAGGAAGTAGTCGAATGAACCATGTGAAGTTATTATGACTTATTTTGATTAAATATTTTCAATCCCAGTTAGCCTTATCACACAAATGAAAGGCAATGGATTGTACCTTGACATATCAAAGGGTATAAATGTTATATAGATGAATTAATTAAATGAATTAAATATAAGGGGAAAACTGTATATCGGCCTTCAAATAATTATGGAGTGGTTAGAATCGAGTTATATTTTTGATTACCAAAGGAATTCCTTGACCACTTGTGGATGCCATTATAATTCAAGGATATTGTTTCCCTCGGTAGAGACAAACCTTGGAAACCGATCCTCATCTATCAGTGGATGCCCAGTATGACACCATAGGATCCCTGCATTACTATTACAATATTTCTTAGATACACTCCATGGATTCAACATGGATTCTATGGACACGAGGTTCCGAGGTTATATCCTTAGTCCTAGCCATAGATTATCATGTTTTTCCTTTGATGGATTCCTTGGACTTAGTTAGATCACACTACTATGGAATGCCTACAACAAAGCTCCATGGATTACAATATAACCCCTATAGGCAGGTTGTAGTTACTACAGAGTTGGAAATATTTGTTGTCTCAGTTTCCTTGGTTATTACATTGGAACCTCTAAATTAAGAATAGCATTAGGTTTCCTTGCTATGTCTTGGATCCTTCACTATCATTATTATAATATATTATCAGGGTTTGTTTTACCTCATATGACAGAATTATATAAACTAGAAATTTATTAATAAATGAACCAATTAAATCTTTAGAAACCAGTTGAGGGATGAAGCAGTTACATGGGTATTTTTGTTGTTGTGCTTCTTTACTTTTATATATATATGCATGCATACTATTTAAATTTATATCTCACATACATGATGTTATATAATCTGATGGTAGGGGCCTAATGAGATGTATCTCATAGCCTATCCAGACCTCAATTAGCACCAGGGATGATTACATTTATGAATTAGTTGAAAAAGGGAAGTTTATTGCTTTGGAAACTTGATTACTTGCCTTCTTTGAGATGGATCTAGTAATAGATGACCAAGTTGGATCTCAAGATGCTAGGGATAATATTTTCTATCATTTTTATAATTTTTAATAGAGTTCTTGTATGGTTATTTTTATCTATACTTTCCATTTTTATAGATAAAATACATATAATCATAAACATTTTTATATTATTATCAGTTTCACATGGTGTATTGTTATTCCTTTATTCTTCTATTGTTCTATAATTTTATTTATATTTCTTCCTCTATTTAACTATGTTTATTATAACAATGTTTTATTATTATACTTTCATAATTAAGGAATATTCTCCCAAATCACATGCCCTAATCCCTCACTACTTGTCAGTAGACTCTGGAATTTGGGGAGATGCGCTTGTGGCCATGATGAAAATAGGGCTCGGGGCACCATTAGTGGAATCTGGGTCTGGGATGTCACAAAGTGAAATATGAGGTAGTTTTCTTTTATTGATTTTCTATTTGGATATAGTAGATTGTAAATAAGGATCTCTTGATACATGGACATATGTTGTCTTTGGGCATCACAGACCCAAAATTCGGGTAAAGGCTGAGTTTCTGTAATTACAATTGTTGTTTTGTTTTTCCTATTAGAGTTAATATCATTTCACTATTAGGTGATACACATGATATGTGGTGTTGTTGATTATTATTCTGATTTAGGGTCTAATTTAATCCTTGTTCCAATGATCTAAGGAAAAGGATAATTTTTCATGCATCACTATAGGCACCTAGACATCGCATGTCATGCCTATGTCATGCCATATAGGCGAATTTCCCTCTTTTCATTGTTATATATGAATATAATTGTTGAGTGATGTTTTTTTAGTTATATTATGCATGTGAATTTCCATGATTGCAATTGAGAAACTATTGGTTTCAATTCATGAGGTTTTATGGACCCTCATGGGTAGGAATTGGTAAATTACTAAGGCGATCCATTAGATTAAATTCAAATGGGTGTCATTTTCAGTGATAAGGTGTATGATCCATGATTCACTAGGAATGGTGACCCAATTTATATAAACCTTGATATATAGAAAAAATTAAATTAAAATATTAAAAGTGAAAATTTTTTATTTTAAAATGATATGGTTGCACATCCTTATCTCTCCTTGTCATTTTTATGAAAGTTAATGGAGTGAACATATAAATTAAATTTTAAATGAATGAAATGGTTTTCAATAAATGATGAGGAAAGGTGATGTTGATCTTTATTCTGCTGGAACCCCTGAAACAAATACTTGATCATGTACCAATACCATACCTATAAGTGGGTATTTTTCATATTATACCATGGATAGTGAACCCTTTTACATACATTTAGCTTCCAATAGTGTTGTTATGTATCTTCATTGGGATTTTTCTAAGGTGTGTGCTTGGAATTCAAAGACCAATTCCTCCATGATGTCCTCATGTCATACGCCCAGATGTTGGTGACAACCCTACTTCAGATGTAATGGGACCTAAGTTTCCAGTCTTACCTCTATGAGTTCCAGTTAAGGCACAACCTATTGTAACTAATCTAGGATCTAATTCTAAATTTTGAGAAAGTTTCCTTTGTTTAATGTATTCCAAGAATGGTTCTCCATGTCATGCACCTATGATGGTGGATCTGACCCATGTGTTCCAGTAGTAGCACACTTCTACCATAATGGGGAGCGTCATTACATAGGATATTGTGACTTGGATAAAGGCCAGCTTGTCTATCTTTGAGTATTTATAGGTGCCTCTAGAATGGAGTTTCAGGCGTGTTGTGTACATATTGTGTGTTTTGTCCAAAATTTTGTGGTTTGTAGTTAACTAGGACGGTCTCTATGAGGGCATGGTATGGGATAATTTCCAAACTACTCTCTATGACCTTTTCATTCTCCTAACACTAAGAGTTGACAGATCCAGGGAGTCCATGCATATCAAGCAGGGTTCTATATTAGTTATGGATTATTCATCAAGTTTAACTAAGTTGAAGTGCTTCTCACTACCTATAGGTGGTGAAGATATTTTTCATATCCGATGCTTCGAGGATGGGATCGTGTATGTGATATGTACTCAAGTGAATGTCTTCCACCTTCCAACTTTCATTCAAATAGTCAATCAAGATCTTATCGCTGAGGAAAACCTGAGGGATGGTGAAAATAGCAGGAATGGAGTACCAGTTCTTAGGTATTCCGGTAGTTCATTTTTTAGTAGAAATTGATCCATCATGGTTTCATATCAGGTCATTGGAAACCATAGTATCCATACTAGTAGCTCCATAGTGTATCATTAGTGTAGAAGATAGGGGCCCCAGATGCCTCCATGTGATAGAGACCCTCTGAAGTGATGCGGTTGTGGCCATATTGACCATCTACGGAGATTCTTTTAGATAATTCAATCATATTCTAGTGGAATATATTGGTCATAATCTCCAACAATAGGGGAAGGATCATTTAGGTCACATCAGGTAGGGAGTTGGATTGGTACTTGTAGGACTCACTGAGTATAAGGTCATGGTCATGGTACTCAGACTCCTAATCACCATCATCTTCATCAGAGTATTTTTGATTAGGGTAGTCTAGATGTAGCACAAGGACGTGGGTTGGGTTATTTGTATGCATTATATTTGATACCTGAGGATTAGGCTATAGGATCATCAATAGTATGATGTACTATTCTAGAACCCTCTACTATAGTTTCTTCTTTATTTTATATAGTTTCAAAAAACTATCTCATCTCCTTTTTTATCATTGAAATCCATGGGATACAAATGCAGTATTATTGTGGTGTAATGGCCTTGGATACACTGTTGGGGGTATGATCGGAGAAAATATACCAGTGTTGGGATTATCCCCTTGAGGGAGACAGTTACCCTATCATATGTGACCTCTTTGTTCTTGAAATGACAAGCTTAGATTTCATTATCATGATGAATTTTTTGTTTATTATTGTGACTTTTTAGACTATTATCACTATGTGGTATTCTTTAAATCACCATAGGTTAGAATTTATCTACAAAAGGGTTAATGAGATGTCTAGGCCAGTAGAACTTGACCCGAGAATCACTCGCTAGGTGGGGTGAAGGCCCATATAGCAATTATCATCATGGAGGATTGAGGATTACATAAAAAAATTTCCTTACAATAGTATATTATTGTAGGGTTTCCATTCCCATTGATATCTCTAGATTACCTCATGATAGAGAGGAAGATATTACAGGTGATATTTTTCTAGGAGTAGCTCCAGTGTCCATTCCTCTGTACAGGATTGAAACTATTGAGCTCTAGGAGATCAAGTTGTAGTTAGAGGATTTAGAGGCCAAATGCTTTATACCACATAGAACATCCTATTGGGGTTCATCCAAGTTATTTTCCAAAAAGGAGTATGAGACCTTTTGTTTATTCTTACATTAAATATGGTCGAACCATGTTACAATCAATAACTGGTATCTAAAATCTCTTATAGATGATCTATTTAAATAGATCTGAGATGCTATGGTGTATTCTTAGATCTAAATAACATTGGGATATCATAAAGGGTGAGTCAAAACATCATACATAGCTCATAAAACGTTTTTTAATAGGTATATTTTGTATTGGTATCTTGTTATGATGTTCGGTTTTACAAATGAGCCCATAGTTTTTATGGATTTGATTAATAGTTTGTTCCACCCTATCTGGAATCCTTTGTCATTGTATTTTTGTAAGACATATTCTTGTATTATCACTCTTATAGTAACAATTCTATGAAACTTGATATCTTTTAGGGAATACTGAGAGAACATCATCATTATTCCATTCTTGCATAGTGCCACTTCTGGAATTACAATTTTCACTTCATGAGTAATATCATTATAGAATCAAATATTTATGTTTTTCTATATTAGGTTAGTATTGTGGTTTCTGGTGGACATTCTAAGAACGTGTTTGATATGTGGAGATTCATCATGCTGAATTAATATTACAAGTTGTTTCATATAGGAATTATCACATCTTTATTCACCACATACTTGTATTTTGAATAATTTTGTTTAGTTCTTGTGTTTTGAATAGTGTGAGAATGCCTTTCAAGAGTTGAAAGGGAGATATGTCTGGAACGATATTATGATTCAAACACATCATGTCAGAGTTTATGTCGTGTTTTGTGGGACATGAAACATCATCCTAGGAGAATTGCTGATACTGAAGGACAAATTTCTTTCATATTGATCTTGGTAGTTGATGCATCATGATAGATATTACCTGATGAATGACCAGTAGCTAGCAGCAGTTATCCCTGATTTATATTTTTGGAGAATCTATCTATTTGGTGATTTATTTTTGGTGTATACAGACTACAAGAGACTCAAATATATCTTTACATAGATTGAATTGAATTTCAGACCACAAATATGTGTTGAATAACTATAGTCCTATGATTCTAGGTTTACCTATACACCTGGAAAGGGTAATGTTATTGATTTTTTGCTGAGCTATAAAACTCAGGCATGGTCTATACAGGAAGGAAATGATGAATAGAAATTAACAGCTCTCATCGTTGAGTTCTTTCTAGAGTTTCATTATAGTCACTTAAAGTCTTATCTATTTGCCTTGATAGTTACCCCTTCCCCCTTGAGAAGGTGAAGAGAAAGAAAATTTTATATTATCAGTTCTTGGTTCTCCATGAGAGTATTATAGGAGATGACCCACATTTGGATTGGTCTATAGATAGAGAAAATTTCCTATGAATACATAGATGTGTCTGGGATCCTACAGATATGAGATAAGAATTGATGCAAGAGTCTCATGCTTCTCAGTGGGAAACTCATTTAGGAATGTACAAAATGTTTTATGATCTACTACACCAGTACTAGTGGTATGGTATGTAGAATCATAGGGTAGGCTTTATTAGTAAGTGTTTCACCTGACAGTGGGTGATGGTGGAGCACCAGAGATCTGAAGTATTTTTATAGCTGATTTCACTTGCATAATGGAAATGGGAATATGTTTTCAGGGCCATTTTAGTCGATTTAGCTAGGTTTCCTAAATGAAGCCATGTCTTATGGTTTTTCATTGAGATACATAAAAAAATAGTTCACTCTATTATTATATGATAGACTTTATCTATTGATGAGATAGGAAGGTATAATTTTCATGAGATAATTTTACTATAAAGGGTCCCTAGTACAATTGTTTCATATAGGGATTATCATTTTATTTCACAATTTTATGCTATAGTAGCAGAAATATATGGATACACGGGTGATTCAGATAACATCATTTCACCCAAATATCTATTGATAGTCATAATGAAAGATGAATGTTTTAGAGGACATGCGTTGACATGCATCCTTGACATTGGCGGTTCATGGGAGAATAATATCCCTCTTATCGAGTTCACCTACAATAAAAGATTCTAAAAGAAAATTCACATGGATCCTTATGATTCATTGTACAATAGGTTATGTCGTTCACCCCTTTGTTGTTTAGAGGTAGGATAGGCTTCCCTATAACGTCCTTGTCTTGTGTATGATACTTTGGAGTAGGTTTAGCTTATTAAATAGAGTATGTATAAAGCATAGTCAAGACATAATTCACTTGTTGATCGCTATTTATGATCTCTAGAGTCAATGGTAGGGTTCATTTCTTCCTATGAGTATCCTTATTTCTGAAACTTTTGTTGGAGCACGCACATTCGTCTGTTCGAAGATGAGGACGTGCTGATTGTTTCCCCACATTCCAACTTTCCAAAGGTAGGAGGAATCCATCAATTATTTAGGGATTTTTTCTCCTTGATCGAAACAGGATGATGGGATGTTGGTTTATCCTTCCATAGTTTCCTCCTCAGAACTCATTACCTAGTCTGGGTCTCCCTTATAGATTAACACATTGTTCTTGAAACTCTTCCTGGTTCCATGTCTTCATGGACACTGTCTAATTACACTACTTCTTTCTGGATATTCCAAGGGGTCATATCTGGATAGCTTGGTCGAGGTAGTTGTCATGTTTGAAATCACTAGTGTGTATGGATGTTGGTACACTAGAGTGTACGGGTTTCATCCTCTTATGATAGGGCTTCTCGAGGGCGTAGAATCTAGAGGAATCCCATGTCGAATGAAGGGAATTATATTCCATAGTAATTTCTCTGAGGTTTTTCTCAACTTACCGTGCTTAACATAGGGCATGTCGTGAGATTAATGTTTAGCAGTGGTGAATCAGACCGATCAGAACACTGATAAGAGTAGATCAGGTGGGTGTGACCCCTAGAGGAAACACTGGTATTGGCGCTAATGCAAGGTTAGTTACCTGATTGTTTCTAAAGGGGATTAGAAATGAGGTGGCATGATCCCCCCAGGATGAGGCAGCCTGGGTAGAATCAGGATTGATGAATAAGAGTTAAATGAAGTGGTGGGGGATGAGATGGAACCATCGTGAAGGTGACAGTGGTATCGAGATTGATCCTCGAAGAGACATCCTACATATCCCGATGGTAGAGAATCAATGTCCACATAGTAAGGTGATATGATGGGACACCTACAGAGGTGACCCATATGAATTGGACATGGAGGAAGTGGATCCTCTGGGGTGGGGCATAAAATTAGGGTGTGTGCGGAGGACATCGACCCGATGACATGCTAGGGGATTAGGCAAGATTAGCGGACCGAGAGTTGGTCTGATGCTAGAGGGGTAGACTAGAAATGTGGATCCTAATGGAGGGGACTACAATGGCTTACTACTGGATGGGATCACAATGACTTACTACTGGATGGGGTCATAATGGCTTACCACTGGATGGGGTCACAATGACTTACTACTGGATGGGGATCGGAATGGATTACCACTGGTCAGGGTTGGACATTAGGGAGGCTTCCTATGTACCATTCCTATGAGACAAGTATCGAAGACCATGTAGTTCGAATGGGTATAGTTTAACATCTTGTGGGACAAAAGGGGAGTATAGTTTAACATCATTTAGGATATGGGTGGATTGATGTGAAACAGTCGGTACCGATTGGAGTTGGGATTGAATCTCTGGGAGGCGTCTTACGTACCTTTCCTAGGAGACAAGGATCAAATTCCACGTAGTTTGGAATAGTGTGGATGAACTGATGTGAGGGGATTCAAGACCAATGGTTGTTGGGATTGATCTTTAGGGTGGTATCCTACTTACCTTGCCTATGAGACCAGAATCAGAGTCCACGTAGTTCGGGATGGTGTGGGTGAACTGACGTGAATGGATTCGGGACCAATGGTTGTTGGGATTGAACCTCCAGGTGGCTTCCTACAAACCTTTCCTTAGAAAGAATCAATGTCCATGTAGTTTATGATGGTGTGTGGTGTATACTCTCTATGGAATCCTAGAGAGGATGGCATGGTTGGTGCATACTCTAAGCCCACATGAGTCATGCTCGGTTTGTGAATCAAGAAGCAGCAATGTTTGGATGATCACATCACGAAAGGTGCATCCATGGGAAGTGGAGTGGGGATTAAACGTCATTAGAAGCCCAAAATGGAAACAGGGGATTATGCGTGGTCTGCAACCCAAAGAGAAAACAGGGGATTATGCGTGGTTCATAGCCCAGGGAGATAGAGATTGGGACTTACATTAGGAAGGAGGCCTGGTGGCGACAAAGCCCAAAGGGATAGGGATTTGGAACGAAAGAGATGAGGGAACTGGTGCCTATCCCCCCCCCCACTCTGTTCATTGGTGACGAAGAAGGCAGGAAGTGTAGAGATTTTACCTCCCGCAAGAAAGGATAAGGGCTAACACCTATATGGTTGCGCTTTCCCCACAGATAGACACTACTCTGAAAAAGTGGATCTCATTCGATGTAAGGAAGAATTCACTCTAACGAAAACCAATGGGTGTAGAGAATGCTCGATATGGGGAACCCCACGTGTGAGTCATGGGGCGAGGCAACAATTTATCATCATGTGCTATGGACGATGGTGCTTGGAAGTTTAACGTCCTGCATCTCGAACGAGGCGGGTTCTGTCCGCACCACTTAGGACTTACATAACTGATACCTCCCACCCCTTGGGGAGGGGAATTCATCAGAAATTCCATGGTGAGTGGGTGTTATGGACTAATCCAATGAGGGTCCTTGTTAGTGTGGCTATCTGAAGAAGAAATAGTTGTTAGCGCACCTTGGTGCCACTGAGGAGCGACAATAGTGGATGGGGCATACACATGGAAGCTTCTCGGGTACTGCTATGGAGCCACAATGGTGAATGGGGATTACGCAAGAAAGTTGCATGGGTACTGCTATGGAGCAGCAATGTTGGATGGGGATTAGGCATGTAAGCTTCTCGTAATGTGTTCCTTGAGTCAATCCAGGAGGGAATCTCAACTCGCTGGTGGGTGGGGACATATAATTGAGGAATACACTTATGAACAAATGCACAAGATGGATAATGACAAGGGAATTGGAATCAGTCCAAATAAAGGGATATGAAATGTGTGAATGACATGCTCAAAATTCAGAAAGCGGTGTGGGTAGCATGACGACGAAGGATAACTATTGACCGTGCTTGGAACACAGCATCTATATCGTGTTACCCTGAAATGGGGATTAACAAATAATGGTTGACTGCTGACCATGTTTGAAACATATGACCGGACTCTAAGTGTTGTCCAAATTCTTTTTGGGCATTGTCCAGGAATTATAGGTGAGGTGAGGTGGCATGGGACCAGGCCATCAAGGGGTCCCTTTAGACATGAAAGAGGATGAAGATCCGAATGAAGGACATACAAAGCATGAGATGGAGTGATGGAATTTTTTAATGAATTCCAAAGATCTTTATATTATGCCACTATAATCTTGGTAAGAGTAATCTTATGCTTATCTCATAATGCATCTCTTATTTGAAACAAGAGGCATCATATTATTGAATGATAGGACATACTACATTTTATAGGCATGTAGAGAGGAATGTTGGATTCTTACACTTGGCGCCTAAGGCATCTCTTGTTTGAAGAAAGAGGCAATCTATATTTGTCATATAAGTAGTACTATAGTTTATATTCATGTAAAGAGGACTCTTGGTATATTATGCTTGGAGCATAAAGAATCTCTTGTTTAGAGAAAGAGGCACCCTATATTTGTCATATATGGTGTACTACTGTTTATTGTCGTGTAGAGAGGATTTTAAGGAATAAAGCGCCTAACAATGGTTTGTGTTGCGACATAAGCAAGAGGCCCTTTCTAGTTCATCCTAGAATAGAAGTCAGGTTATGGGGTTTGGAGGAGTTTTTTTAGGAATGGTTCGACTTGATGTACTCAGGGAATAGATGATGAGAATTTCCACACATGAAATAGGAAACGAACCATGAGGAATATGTCAACTCAAGGTGTTTCATTGTGTGCAGAAGAGTATCTCAAATCATGATATTCCATATGTGGAAGGTGGGTGCGCGTAAGTGTGCATTGGAAATTTCCGACATCCCGTATAGAAAATTTTGTGACGTGACTCTCCATTTTTCATGTGGGGAAGTGACATAAGCGAAGGGACCGCCCCGAAGGTCCCGAACTGTAGCCTGGCACTGAGCCCGAATGGAAGTGTGGGGGCTGTGCCCCCGTGGTATGGACCAGCGGGCGTAGGCCTGGGCACTGTTGTGCGTAAGATAGGCTACACACAGGAAGAGTTGTGTACAAGAAGGAAGCATTGCACGCAATAGAGATTTCATGCGCATATTAGGGTAGGTGTGCACACAATATGGGATATTTTCATGCAATAGGGGACATTTTTGCCCAATAGGGTATATTTTCACGTAATAGGTAAGGTTTGTGTGCAATTGGCCAGCTGCAGCACTAGTGTGCGCAAAATTGGGTATAGTGGCACTGTTGTGCGCAAAAATGATGGTTTGTGTGCAAAACATAATACATTGACACATTTTCTCGCAAAATTGATGTTTTCACAAAATATAGGGGTTTTTTGCGTAGTCCCAAAAGAGGAAAACTTACGCACATTAGAGCAGCGGTCAACCTCTGGGGGCCCTTTGTAAGAATGGGGTGCACTTGTATTTATAGGCGAAAACTTGAATGTTTTTGTGTGTAAAATTTCATTCTACTTAGACACGCAAAGCCATTTTACGTGTGATATTTCATTTTTATTGTAAAGATTCTATTTTTACGTGGAAGATTCCATTTTTGCATGATAATCCATACTTTTCACCAAAATCGTCCTTTATGGCCATTTCCAGCAGTTTGCCTTCAAACGACCATAATTTCTGATCTGTAACTCTGTTCAGGCTCCATGACCTTTCAAATCAATGTTTGAGAAATGATCTATGCTCCAGAATCATGAATAGAAGCATTTGGTGAATTAAATTGATGCATTTTCTAGTTCCAATAATCAACCAGGTTAGGGAATATATGGATATGTATGAAAGGGATGTCTTTTTCGTTTTATGTATGGTTGTTTGAGATTTTGGAGAGAGTCGGGATAATAGCATATCCATTGTTACTACCTCAGTGGAATCATTTCATGAACGACATGTTTCACCTTTAATAGCTTCTTTGGTTTCATGTTAACCCATCTCATACTTGTGATCCTAAGGAAGTTGAGCTATATGTCGATTATTATTTTAAGGAGTATCTTATACACATGATCGAACAGAGAAAGAAGGCTCCCTAAGGATTCTTTATCCATCTAGTATGGGTTATATGGATGAAAAACCATGTACAAGATGAGACTTAGGAGAGGGAGGCCAATGTATGTGACATGTGTCCAGAGTTATTCTTAGACATTATTTTTCTTCACTTTGAAGGTGAACTCAATGATGAGTTCCTTTAAGGGGGGAAGACTATAAGAACCTAGTTTATCACTGATGTATGCATTATTTAAACTTTTTCATAATTCTCTTTTTCATGCCAAAAATGGAATCCTAATGGGTTCATGATGGTATCAGGGGTTCCTGGGGCTTGTTCTGATTCCAGAACCTGGCTTTTTGGGAGAAAAAGTCTTGTATCATGGTCATAATAAATGATGAAAGGTAGGAGACATGGTTATTTTAAACCATGTTAGGGTGGATAGTGAGCATAATGAAGGCGCATGGTATTCAAAAATCATGTGAAATAGGTCGTATGGCTTTGTAATATTGTATGTAATTTTGACAGTTGAGTTTCTCTGAGCTGGAACACGATTTCCCTAAATGTACTACCTAATCATGTAGGATGACATTTCCTATAGCTCATCATTCACGATTGGACCATAGTTTTTCTAATCGTGTGATAGATTATTTTGGGTAAATTTATGTTTTTATCCTTAAATTATATTTTAAATCATACCCATATTCCTATTCTAATTTATTGTGAAGAGTAGTGGAAATGTTCTTCATTTCGAGTCTTTTCCAATCCTATTATAGGAATTGACCTTGAGCATCCATCTAATGTCAGATCGATGTGTCTTCTGTCTTGTTGGATCAGCATCAATACGTTCTCAATTCATTTTAAATCTTTCATCATTTTTCTACCAATCAATGGAACTGTATAGTTGAAATCTCTTATACCCTAATTTCCGGGAATTTATTAATTCTTCATATCTACTCTAAACCAAGATAAATTGGAGTATGATATTGGATGAGGAGAGTTATATGAGTATGAGATATGTGTTCTATAAATTAGTCCTCATGTTTTTTCATTTTAAAAATTATCATTTGTTCACACAGTTTTCATTGGGTGCCTTCTGTCAATTTTATATGTCATGATTATAGTCAATAAAACAATGTTCTAAGATGCATGCCATATATATGTAATTTTATAATTATGGTTATTCCCTCAAAACCGAGCACCCCATGTAGGGTGATTATCCCTTTATTCTCTTAGTATCTTCTCAACTTTTTTGTGCCACTGTTTGGGTGATTTATTACTTGATATTTTTAATGGTTAATTTCCAATTAAACTAATTAATTGATAATGGATAGTTCCTTTTATTCCTAATACATGACCTTCCTAAGGTATGTTCTTCAACTTCATTTATAAATTGTAAATAGAATTATAATGTATATTTAATGTATGACTTGGCTTAATTGTATAGAAATGAATTTTTGGTTTCATGTCGTAGTAACCCCTTCCATTTATAATGGAAGGTAGTATAATGAACCATGTGAAATTATTTTGACTTATATGGATTAAATTTTTTCAGTCCCAGTGAGTCTTGTCACACTAATGGATGGAAATTGATTGAACCCTAACATATTTAATGTGATTATTGTTATATTTCTTAATTAATTAATTGAATTAAATCTAATGTTCCAAATTGTATATAGACCACAGCATCATTATAAGAGTGGTCGGAATCAAATTAGCTTTTGGATTATCGAGAAAATGCCCTGAGCACTCATGGATGTCATTCTAATTCAAGTATTTTATTTTCCTAGGGTTGATACCCATTATAGAACATGATCCATTCCTATTAGTGGTTGCCTAGTATGACATTGTAGGATCCCCCGTTTACTATTATAAGATGACATAGATACACTTCTTGGATCCCTGAGGAATTATACGAACATGAGTTTCCTTGGTTATATCCTTGGGCAACGCCACAACTTATAACATTTTACCTTGTATATATTCCTTAGACTATATTAGATCATAATATTGTGGAATTATTTGGATGATTCTCCTTGGATTTCAATCTTACCCCTATATCGAGGTTTTAGTTACCAATGAGTTTCAAACCCTTGAGGTCTCAGTTTCCTTGGTTATCACCTTGAAACCTCTTAATTATGAATGGCATCCCGATTCTATGCTATGTCGTGAATCCATCTCTATCATTATTATAACATATTATTAGTATTGATTTTACCTCATGTGTCTTAATTATAGAAACTAGAGAGTAATTAACATATGAACAAATTACAAGTTCAGACAGCAGCCACGGGCCAAAGTAGGTAATTGTGTATTTATGTTAATATACTAATTTTCTTTTATATATGTATGATTTAACACTATTATAGTTTATATACAAAAAACAGGATGGTATAGACACTTTTGGTGTGGCCTACTGATATTTATCTAACACCCTATCCAAGCTTCCCTTGGAACTCGTGAGGATTACATGTATACAAATCTGACAAAATGAAGCGCATCGCTTCAAACACATGATTGTTTGACTAATGTAGGATTGATCTAGTATCAGATGGTCGAACATGAACAGAGGGTGTTGAGGATTTATTTTAGTTCGTTTTTCTACTTCTATATTTCATTTTTTTCAGCTTCTTGGTATCAATATTTTCCAATTTTATAGATACATGTCATAACATCATCAACTTTTGTATATGACTATCAGTTAAACCCGTTCTTTTATTAAATTGTTAGGTTTTTTTAAAATAACACTTTTCATTAGTGTAATTTTATTATGATAATTTTTTTCATTCAAGTATACATATGGAAACATTTCAAGAATATTATGGAATTGGATGCTGGACTCTAGAATATTGGGATGGAGTTGGGAGAGAGAATTGTTAGGACTTTAATTAGAAGGAAATATTCTTCCAAAGGTAAATATGATTCAGCACCATATGAGGTATATTAGCTCACACCGAAGTGATATGGTTATAATTGGAGGAATGATAACTCATTTGAGGTATAGGACTATGTTATTATTTAAAAAACTCCATGGAAACGTGTGAATCATTTAAAAACAAAAGGGAAAGTAATACCACTGTTTATTAGTCCACATGATATTCTAGATAAAATGGTGTTGGTTAATTAAAAAGTAATATTAAATCCTAGATTATCAAAGGTATGATATGTATTTCATGTTTCATTGTCATGAAAGTTTGTACCTGAAACATCTCGTGTATTGAGCCATGATGTGGTACATTTGGAAGAGAATCAATATTATGAGAAAAATCTATTTCAGATTCATGAATGTAGATATAATTTTTTGAAAAATAAAGTAAATTTTTTTATAGTTTTAAATAAAAATCATATCTTTTTAAGGAGTATCATAGGAACCTAAAAATCCTATAAGATAAAAATATCCACACCTTTTTATCAATGAAGGATGTAATTTCATTGATGAGGGATAATTTGATGATATTGTTATGTCTTCAAATGAATAAATTTTATATTAATTCTATTTATTAACATAATTTATTATTATTAAATCCCCATAAATATTTATATCAATATATGAAACACACATTTCATTTTTTATATGAAAAAAGTAGATTTTATTCTACCTTAATATATTTCCTTGATTTATATGGATTTTTTTAAAAATTAAATTTCAAAACTTTTAGAATTTTAATTAGATTAAATAAATATCATTTTAAGATTAACCAAAAAAAATTCTGATGGTGAATGTTTTGAAATTTTTTTAAAAGGAAAAATGTTTATGTGAATAATGGAAAATATAGTGTTCTAAAATACATTAACATTTGATTTTATTAACAATTCGCTATGTGAAATTAGGTTTTTGATTATTTTTAATTTCAAATGACTCTTTTTTATTAATAAAATATTAAATTTCATTAGAATCAATATTATTCATGATATTGGTGAAACTTCATTTAGATGCATAAAAATACAGTTTTTTTTAAAAAAAATATCTCATTGCATCATGCTTTTTTATATTAATGATAATTTTTAACAACTCTATATATTCAATCTGTTGAAATGATTTTCATATTTTGAATCTTCAAATTAGATAGTAGGGTTCATTTCATTTTTTCCACAAATATATTTTTCCAAGTTAAAAATTTACTCACTATAATAATGGTCAAATGAGTTAAAGGGGGGGCTTAAAATAATGCATAAATCCAAACATATATAAAAAACTTTTCAAAATGTGATTGGTTTTGTAGATTTTCTTAACTAGTTTTCTTATATTTAAAATAGGGATATTTTGAATCCACTTTACCTGCTTTTTGTGATTATTATATTTTAAGAAATTGAATATTTATAAGAGTGTCACTCCCTAGGCTTATAAATGGATCTCATCACCACCTCACCTATCCATAAAAATTGATAAAATGATCATGAAAAGTCCATAAAAAAATCCATCAATAACTATATTTCCCATTTCCTAAATGTTATTATCTTCCCAAAACAACAAAAATAATAAATATTAAGGAACATCTTAATAGTGGATGTCTAAGGTAGAGGTAATAGTCTTAACTGAGTCCTTCCATGTTTCTTTATAATTTCACAAACTAAAAGTCTATTATAACTGTAATAATATAATGACATCAGTATCATTATTATAATAATATTTTATCGTGTTAATGGGATAATAAATATCCTCCTTCCTCTAATCCCTTGGAAAATGAAAACATCGCATGTGTGACGACTGGACTACCACATCAATTAATGACATATTTCATTTTTCATTAACTATATTCATGGATGGCTATAAAAAAATTAATTAATTAATTTGATACATACAACATTATTATGGGTATGGAAACATAAATTGGCCATCACTATAAAAAAATATTAATAAAAAATGGTCATCAAAATATATAAACTCTTAAAGCATATATATCTTTGTACACTGAAAGTAATAACTTCTTTGCATTATCTTTCAATTATCTTTTACATATATATATAGACCATAAATTCTCATAAATAAATATTAAATGTTAATTTTAAAATATTCCATTCATAACATGATGATCCATCTCTGAATCATTTTGGTCTAGCACCTTTGGAATCATGGAAACACAAACCCCTGCTTCATAGGTGAAATTTATCTTCTCCAACTTATTTCTTCATATCTATCACCCCTATTAGAATTATTATATATAAAACCTATCTTCATAACCTCGAGAATAAAAATTAATAAGGTGTGAGTTCATATGCTAAGTAATGGTAAGAAGTAGAGATAGAATGTACCACATAATTATAACATGAGAATAAGGGTATAAGAACATGATCATAACATTTTAAAATCATACCATGAATTTAATAGATCATAAAAGTTAGTTATCTCATAACTATTATAATTTTATAAGACACGAATCATAAATAAATCATAAAACATGAGCTATAAGAAAAAAAACATTTGGATAGGATAGATATTTAAGGCATACACAATAGATTATAACATTGTGAAAATGTATAAATAGAAATAGGTTCACTCATTAAGTTAAGGACATGAAATCGGTCTCTTGCATAAACCTAAGGACATGTAACTAGTCCCATGATTAAACTTTGTGGAAATGAAATCTAGACCAATTATTAATCATATGGACATGAAATAAGGTCTAAACATAACATTGTGATCATGTAATCAGGTTCATGCATAACATTTTGAACATGTTATCAGGTTCATGCAATGCATTGTAAACATGTAATCAAGTTCACATATAACATTTTGAACATGTAATCTTGTTCATGAATTAAATTTTAAACATTTAATTAAGTTCACATAAAACATTGTGAACATGTAAAAAGGATTATGCATAACATATTTACTCATGGGTTATCAATAATTACCTAATGTGGTAAAAAGAGATATAAGTACCACTCATCTCATAATGAAATTCATAAATTTGTTTTCCATAAGATCATAAAATATTAATCATATTATATCCCATGAAAAGAAACTGTTTTCATAATCTATTAATAAATTCATCATAGCATAGCACTTTAGAAAAAAATAGGTTTCATAATAATTTCTTCTATTATAACACATGGAAGTGAAATGGGTTTCAAATACATATTTTCATTATAGAAAAAACATTCAAAGAAAGAATAAGAATAGTTTCCTTGAATTATATCCCCATTAAGAAATAATTTACATCAAACAATTTATTTTTAGATGGAAAATGATTTTGAAATATCACTTCAAACTATTGATGTGAAAATATTCTTTCCACATTGAAATACTTTTTAAAACCTAAGAAATTTTAAAAATACATTCTTTTTAAAAAAACCAAAGAAACATATAAGGTATGATTTAAAAATTATTTAATAAATTTTATGTGTAAAATATCCATTCCAATTTAAAATTTACATCTTAGAACTAAAAATTCCCAAACAAATTTCAAAATAATTTTAATTGAGAGTCAACATAGAAATTTATAAAGGGATATTTGATTTAAATCATTAGTAAAATACCCATTCCACTTTGAAAAATTAATCTTAAAATAATTCATAAAACCTAGTGACTTTTTCATTATAAATAACCAAGGAAACTTATAAAGTAAGATTTAAAGATAATTTAAAACAATTCATGGGGAAAATAACATTTTCACTATGAGAATTAATTTTTAAAACTAAAAATTCACAAAAAAACGCAATTATATTCTTTTAAAATAATCTTGGATCATTATAAAGGAAACATCAAAACATTGGGCAGTCATGATGGAAGGAGATTCTATACGTGTTAAAAAAGGATTCCTTTCAAATTTTAAATTAACAAAATAGGTCTTATTTGGAAAAAAATAATATTACTTTTTTTAAATTTATTACAAAATAATAAATTGGTAAAACGTTATTTAATAAATACTTTTTATAATGTTAACAAATTTTGGATTACATTTTTAGGAGTCATGGATATGAAATAAATATGGTTTTTTACTAAAGAGATAAATAATGAGAATTTTTCTTAAAAATATTATTTTGGTCACCTTAATCATTTAGGAGAGGAAAATTAAATTAAAAATTAATTCTATATAAATAACATTATGAGGGAATAATAGTTTTTTCAGTTTAGGTTGATTATAACACCTCATCAATGAGAGAATAATCATAAGAATCCTCAAAAAACAATGAGACTATAACATCAGACTCTTAATTAACACTTTCATAACTTCAAAATCATAATCCCCATTAATGAATAACATCAAATGAATCATTAAACATCATGATAATAAATATATTAATGATATTACTTGGAAAATGTTATTTATATACACTTCATAAATGTACATAGTTTTATAAAATAATGTGTCCCAAAGAAGACAATTTGAGATGAGATTCCCTTACCTTAAGTCTTGACTTTCATTATATATGTTCAAACCTCCAATATAATAAATATATATTTATTATAAATATATTAAATAACCATAAATATATATATCTCTTATAACATATATGATTTACTTATGATATTTTATTTCCTTTTTATTTTCAATTACTTGTCAAAATTACTTTTTGGTTAAATAATTCTTTATTTTTTGTAAGTTTTGATTGGCCCTTATAAATTGATGATGGTTCCATATATCAATAATTTTATCCATTTTTTAAAAATAAAATATATTTAGTATGTATTAATTTATATTCATGAATAAAATTTATTGATAGATAATGAAATACATATTTAATGGAGACGGTAGGTAGTATGTACACATTAAAATTGTTTTAATTTTCTCAAAGAATGATACGAAAAAACAGTATATTAAATTCAGATAATAATTTACATGTAACATTTATAAAATAATTTTATTTAAAACTATCTTTATTAACTTCCTTGTAATGTATACATAAAGAACGATTCATATCGCTTCTTGAGGTGGTAGTCTATCATACACATGATAGGTACTATCATATTAACAGAGAATGTAAAGTAAGATGTTATCTGTGATATTATTATTCCATAATTATAATAATATCATAATTTTATTATATAAAAAATATATCCATCATTATATCCAGATGTGATATGTGGTGATGTAAAATGAATTACATTGGTTAGCCAAGCGGTAGTCATTCGTACATGTGATTGACTGTTTATTTTCCTATTTCATAGAAGCAAAGATAGATATAAGATATTATATATAAAAAATAACATCTTAGTATGTTATTTATATTAGTTATTTTCTATTTTAATGTTTGTTTCATTGACTAAGTTGTTACAAGAAGAAGTAAATAAAGAAAGAGTTTAGTGGAGACAATTACCTTCTCTTAGAACTACCCCCTTTGGATATATTATTAAATACCCTAGGGTCGGGCTTCATGGATGAATGGAAGTTTTAGAACATGTATAAGAATATTTTATAGGAATTTTTGTGTGGTTTTCTAGGCCCAAATGTCTTATGAGCAGTGAATATGTGAGGGGAGAAAGTCGCCTTTTATAATTCCGGAGGAGTGGCATTTTTGGAAATACCCAAAACAACTCAATAATGGGAACTCACTCTCACCCCAACTTCCCCCAGAAATGATAAAATCTAGAATAGAGGGATCATATTGTTTATCAACACCTCCAAAATAAAAATACAAGTTTTAAATATCTTCTTCCATAGCCTTTAGGTTTACTTAATTTTTCTGTTATAGTTTTCACCCCGATATCTTATATTATTTTATTTACCAACATAATTTATCCTTAAAGAATAAAATTAAAATTAACCTTATTAGATAATTTTGAATCACTAATTATAAATATGAAAATCGGATTTTAAAATTTAAATATGATGTTTGTGGAAAATTATTTGAAACATAAGAGCATGTAACACACAAATCCCCATTTGAACCTTTATCATAGTAATAAATATGTAACGACCCATCCTTATTGAATAGTATATTAACATAATCATAACGATTTAATAGAGATGTTAATGGTTAATGGAGAAAGAGGAGTCGATGGCTTCATCCAGTGGACTCGAACCTTATGAAGCTCACCTATCAGAGCTTGGGAAGGAGGTGGCATCTTTGGGATTTGCTTTGGACCAAGCCCAAGTCAAACTCCAGCGTGTCAAGATTGAACGGAAACTCCTACGGGAGAAGTTCAAGTTAGTAGAGATTACTACTAGGGCAATGTTATCTGAGCCTCCCTCAGATTCTCTCACCATAGCACACCTTACAATTTGGTCTTATGATGGTGTTATAAGGGGCTATGTGACGAGACCATAGCTTATTTGTGTAATCCTTTGGGATGAATAAATTGAGATTTCCTTCTTTAGTGAAGTTTGTCAAATTTCAAATGTCCGGATAATTTTATGATGTATTTTATTGATGAATTTTGAAAAAAGGGATATTTTAAAATATTTATGTAAACCATAAATAATTAATGATCTATAATGATTTTCAAAAAATGGTCTTTTACAAAAGTGTTCAGTAAGGAATTTGGAGTCTGATAAGATCAACTTAATTTTTGATGAATAGTAAAATATCAATAGTGATTTTAAGCTTAGGATTAGTAATGTGACCAAATGGATTAGTAATCTCACTTAAATAAAGTTTTAATATAATTTAGACACCTTGATTAAGTAATGTGATTCAATAAAATTGGTAAATAACGTTTCCATAAATTATTAATCAAGTATAAGTTTTTTCAGGTGAAGAGTGTTTTTTAATTAAAAATTAAATTAAAAATATTTAGAAAAAAAATTTTATAAAATGGACTTAATTTTTGATATCAGTGAATCGATATTATGTTATGGTAATTTTTTGGGATTTTTCTAAGAAAGATGAATTTTCAGTGAATAGTAAAAAAATGCAGTTTTAGGGTTTCGGTATGTTAAATGACATCATAACTGTGTCATGATGATTTCATGAGATATTTTAAGGGATTTTCGACTAAAGGGGATGAATTATTTTATGAGGTGTCCCAAGTGTCCAATACCATGGGCAAATACCATGGCCAAGCCCATGGTTTTTCCAATACCACCAATGAGGTGTCCCTTGGCCATTAATGCCTTGTCCCCTCATGTTCCCTATAAATACAAAGCCATACTCTCATAATTTAGACTCCAAAATCATCCTCAAAGAATTTCTGGTCTCATTACCTCCCAAGGAGTCCTCCCAAGGTGCCCCCAATCCCTCAAGGTCCCAACCTCTGAGTTTTAAGAGTTACGTTTAAGGTATGGGGTCTGACCTCTCTCTTTCTTTTCAAGTAATCTCTTTTATGTCACTTATTTTATGCTCCATGTTCTTATGATGGCGGATGTTATTTTATATTCATCTTACTTCCCTTTTTATGTTCATATGATGGGATACCCCCTCTTTCTCTCGTTAATTCTTTTTAAGAATGTTTATGTGGCGTCGTTAGGCTGCCGAATTTTTAAGGGATTCTTTCACCCTTCTCTTTTTCAAAGTTGTACTTTCATGTCAAGTATTTAAAGTTACTTTATATTATGTTGGGGTATTATATATACATCTATCATACTGAACTCTTATTTTCATAATATTAGAGGCCCTATTTTATCTTGTCAATTCATTTTTGGTTGAAGGTTAAGTGACGCCGTTAGGCTGCAGGATTTTCATAAGAAAAATCTAATTTTTGTCTTCCTTACATATTTTTCATTTAAAATGGTATGTCCTTAAAATTTCATTACCATGTTCATATATACTTCATATTCTTTCCCTCTACTGTTTTATGGGTCATTTATGTTTTTTTGACCCATTTCCCCTCTCTTTTCAATGTTTTCTAAAACTCCGAAACAAAGTCGTTATGCTGCAGAATTTCTGTCTCAAAATGTCTCTCTCTTTTTATAAAGTACTTTTATTTTATTAAGTTAATACTCAAATCTCTATATTCTATATGGGTATTCACATATATACCAAAATTTTCTATTTTAAATTCTGGTAATTACATACATGAGACCGACCTTCATATTCTGTGGGTTTTAAAGTGATGTAAAGATCATGTCTTTAAAGTAGTTTTTAAAACGTTTTGATTATGAAATGAATCCCATTCCTTTTATGATATATGGGTTGTTTATGAAATTATTGATGATGATATATGTGGCTCACATGATAATAAATACTTGTCAAGGGTGTGCCCGGATAACACTCCAATGCATTGTGTAAAGATATAATCTCTAGATATGACTATTTTTAATGACGCCTTGGTGAATAACCTTGGTAATTTTTAATGACACCTTTGGGATGGACCTTGGTGAAACATAAATGATTTTTAATATTAAATGTTGTAGCCACATCTTCAAGTTATGAAAAAAAGTTATTTTTATTATGATATGCCTCATGATTTCTTTCTCATGCCTTAAATTTCTTTTCATGACCTTATTGAAGTATCTCAAGTTCACTTGTAAAATGTTTCTCTTGTTTCCCTTACTGGGCCTTCTGCTCACCCTTTCTTTTGATGTATGTCCCTAAGTTTTGAGATGCAGTAATGAACCTAGGATGAACTTAAGGAGAAGCCTTTCAAGTGTTTAAGAAGAATGTTTTATGTTGTTTTCATGTTTTATGTTCCTGGTTTCCAAGACACTATACCTTAAAGATCCTCAGTTTTGTGTAATGTAATGAAAGTTTATGTAATAAAAATGTGGGATTATATAGTTGGTATAAAAGGATGGTTTAGTTATTTGTGAAAATTAGGATATAAAATCATTAGGAAGAACCCTATAGAAAAGCTTAATATAGGAAAACTTCCTAGTATTTTGGTAAGTATTGAGTAAGTGGTTTATCAAACAAATACATCCCTGTCTGGATACGAGTAGGTAGAGGCGGCTCTGGCACAGATGTACATAGGGGTAAAACCCGAAAACACCGCTTTGATCTAGACTCGAACGGGAACTGGTGCACAATAACGGGCCTTGCTGCACTCTTGGTTACGATATTCCCAGGGGATATGTTTGGTTAATCACAAACTTTTTATGAATCATTATGAAGTAATTATAGAGAAATGTAATTGTCTAAGCATGAAATCTTAGTTAAAAGAATCATAAATAAAATAAGTTTCTCACTAAGGTTTTATACTTTTAGAAAATTGTGGGAAATATGAGGAACCGTGCAGATGGTGACCACAATGAACCATGTGTTGACGGCACTCTGATGGAAGCCGGATTGGAAACATTCATGCGAATGATGAACCAACTGACTCAAGTTATGAGTAATAACTTGAATCAAGTTGAGAGGCCGACCTCACCATGATGGGAACAACACTCTGTTGAGTCCCCCATGCATCAACGACCACCAACATTCAGTGGATCTACTGACCCATTGGACGCGGAACAATGGATAAGCTCTATTGATGATTTGTTTTATGTACTTCTTTGTTCGGAACAAGAAAAAGTCACCCTTGCTGTTTACCGCCTAGAGAGAGAAGCTGATCAGTGGTGGTCACTGGTCAAAAACAAGAAGCCACAAGGAGAGGTGGAAGATATGGAGTGGGAAGAGTTCCGGCGAATATTCTTTAACAAGTATTTCCCTCGTTCCATGAGAAGGAGATTGGAGACAGAGTTTCTCGAGCTGAAGCAGAAGGAGAACAAATCTGTCGAAAGCTATGAGATGAACTTCACCCGACTTTCACGATATACCTCTATCTTTGTCATGGATACCAGTGAGAAGGATGATATATTTTTCGGTCGACTGAGACCTCATCTGCAGAAGAATATAGGCAACCGGGACTATGATAGCTACGAGGAGATTATGCGGAGTGCAATGAAAGTCGAGCTAGAGTTTGGTGAGACACAGTGGTCTCATAAATCAAATGACAAGAACAGGTCGTTGGAGCCCAATTTAGGGAAGACTTTTGATCAGGGAAGAGGTGGAAAGAAAATGCAACTTACCACATGCGATAAATGTGGGAAGAAGAATCCGGGTCACTGCTTGATCAGAAGTGGCAAGTGCTAGATGTGTGGAAGAGGAGTCCATGTTGCTCGGAATTATCGTAGTGAGGTGAAGCCTCAACTCCCCAACACTAAAGACAGAGGAAAGATGGTTCCGGCCCTACCCGAAGTCAAATGCTTCATGTGTGGACATATTGGTCACTTTTCTAATCACTATCCAAATCTGAGGGTAGTGGAGGGGAATCACCATCAACCTCAGCAAAGGTCAGGGGAGCATGTTTGTGCTTTTTCTATCACAACAACTGAAGTAGAAGCTCCGAATGACGTGGTAGAAGGTACTCTTGTTGTCCTCTCAAAACTATCAACTACTTTGTTTGATTCTGGTTCTATGCATTCCTTTATTTCCTCTAAGTTTTCAAAGAATATAGAATCAATCCACGAACTGGTTGAGGTAGAGTTTCCAGTCAAGACTTCATGTGGGATTATCCATGCATCAATAGTGTTTAGAGACTCTAGTGTTTACTTTAGTGAGAACAATCTTATCGCAAATCTAGTAGTCATTCCCATGTTGGAATCTGACGTTATACTAGGGATGGACTGGCTCTCAATGTATAATGCAAAGATCAAATGCAGAAGTAAGGAAATCTTAGTAGTCTTGAATGGACAACCTACAATTATCTTCCAATGAGAGATATCCCGAACTGATCCCTATCTAGAAGCACCTCCTATAGCTTTCTTTATGAAGTTAATTGGTGATGATGAAGAAGGAAAAGGGATTGTACAAATAGAAGATGTTCCGATTGTTCAGGAATACATGGATGTATTTTCTGAGGAGTTACATGGACCTCCCCCAGAAAGAGAGGTAGAGTTCTCCATTGAACTCGTACCTGGGTCTCAACCGATATCAAAGACCCCATATAGAATGGAAAATGTGGAGCTATAAGAGTTAAAGAAACAACTCCAGGACTTGTTGGAGAAGGTGTTTATCCGACCGAGTGTGTCTCCTTGGGGAGCACCAGTTCTCTTTGTGAAGAAGAAAGATGGATCAATGCGACTATGCATTGATTATAGAGAACTGAATGGGATCATAGTGAATAACAGATACCCTCTTCCAAGAATTGATGAATTATTTGACCAACTTCATGGGGCTAAATTCTTCTCCATGATTGACCTTTGATCTGGTTATCATCAACTGAGGGTGAAAAAGGAAGATATTCCAAAGGCTGTCTTCCGATCAAGATATGGGCATTCTGAGTTTACTGTTATGACCTTCGGCGTGACTAGTTCTCTTGTTATTTTCATGGATTTGATGAATAGAGTCTTTAAGTACAACCTTGATAACTTTGTGGTAGTTTTTATTGATGATATTTTGATATATTCAAAAAGTCTTAAGGATCATGAAGATCATCCGAGGGTTATTTTGAAAACTCTGCGGAAGGAGAGGCTCTTTGGAAAGTTCAGCAAGTGTGAGTTTTGGTTGCAACAAGTGGCTTTCTTGGGGAATATCGTAACCAATGAAGCAATCTCGGTTTACCCTTCAAATACAATGGTTGGGGGGGTGTTTCCTCAACCCACAATAGTAACTAAGATTCGTAGTTTCTTTGGTTTAGCGGGATATTATCGGAAGTTTGTGAAAAACTTTTCATGGCTTTCTAATCCACTAACCAAGTTGACTCAAAAAGGGGTTAAGTTCATCTAGGAAAAGGAATGCGAGGAAAGTTTCTAAGAGCTGAAGAAGATATTGGTTACTGCACCTGTGTTAACACTACCCTCTATCGGAGAAGGATTAGTTATTTTTAGCGATGCATCTCTGAAAGGGCTTGGGTGCGACCTCATGAAAGATGAAAAGGTAATTTCATATGCATCTCGACAGATAAAGATTCATGAGCAGAATTATCCTACGCATAATCTAGAGCTAGTGACAGTTGTTTTTTCTCTAAAGATATGGAGGCACTGTCTTTATGGGGAGAAATGTGATATATACACCGAACACCAAAGTTTAAAGTATATTTTCACCTAGAAATAATTGAACATGAGACAAAGGAGATGGTTGGAGCTTATTAAGGACTATGATTGTTGAATTCATTATCACCCTGGAAGAGAAAACAAAGTCGCAGATGCATTAAGCAGGAAAGATCCTATTGTTCTGGCAATAATGAGGATCCTAGGAGATCCCTTTATTAATGATCTAGTAAAACTTGACATGGGAATTGTAAGGTAAGGGACATCATTAACCTTATCCCAAATGATTTCTCAACCTTCATTACTAGAGAAGATCAAGAAGGCTCAAAAAGAAGATCTTTTGCTGCAGGAGAAGTTTGGGGCTCTAAAGGAAGGGAAGATCCATGATTTTAATATTGATCAAGAGGGTGTATTGAAATTTCATACAAGACTATGTGTTCCATATATTCCGGAGATAAAGAAAGAACTGATGGATGAAGCTCATAGCTCTACTTTCTCTATACATCCAAGAAGCACTAAAATGTATAGAGACCTTCGTGATCATTATTGGTGGGATAACATGAAGAGGGAGATTGATGATTACACTACAAGGTGCCTGGTGTGTCAATAAGTAAAGGCAGAATGACAACTTCCTAAGAGGGTATTACAACCGCTACCCATACCAGTATGGAAGTGGGATAATATCACTATGGACTTTGTAACTGGTCTCCCGAAAACATCCAAAGGACAGAATGCGATATGGGTTATTGTGGACCGTCTCACCAAGACCACCCTTTTTATCTCTATTCGTGAAAATTTCTCTCTGGATCAACTTTCCAAGATATACGTAAAGGAAGTGGTAAGGCTGCATGGGTTACCACAATCTGTCATGTCTGATCATGATCCAAGATTCACATCAAGATTCTGGAGAAGCCTTCAACATGCTCTGAATACTGAATTGAATTTTATTACAGCCTATCATCCTCAAACTGATGGCCAATCTGAAAGGACTATTCAGACACTCGAAGACATGATGAGATTATGATCAATGTAATTTAAAGGTGGATGGGATCAACACCTCCCATTAGATGAGTTCTCCTATAACAACAACTTCCATTCGAGTATTCAGATGGAACCCTATAAAGCTCTGTATGGAAAGCGATGTAGAACTCCTACTTTTTGGGATGAAACCGGTGATAGAAATCTTCTTGGGCATGATCTTGTGAAAGAAATGACAGAACATGTTCATTCCATCAAACAACACATAAAGGCTGCTCAGAGTCGGCAGAAGAGATATACTGACAACCGTCAAAGGAACTTGGATTTTGGTGTTGGCGACAAAGTCTTCCTTCGAATTCCTCCATGGAAGAGATTCATGTGGTTTGGGAAGAAAGGGAAGCTCATCCCTAGGTACATTGGCCCCTATGAAATCCTTGATCGCATGGGAGCAGTGGCCTATCATCTAGCACTTCCACCGAACCTAGATCAAGTTCACGATGTATTCCATGTATCTCTCTTGAGAAAGTACATACCTGACCCTTTGCATGTACTGAACCTAGAGGTGGTACAACTTGAACATAACCTCTCTTAAGAGGAGCATCCAGTGGAGATCTTAGACCGTAGAGACAAGGTTCTACAAACAAGACTACCCACCTTGTGAAAGTGTTATGGAGGAATCATAAATATGAAGAAGCGACTTGGGAGCCTGAGGAAACAATGAAGAAAAAGTACCCTCATCTTTTTGACTAGGCCTCAAGTATAAAATTTTGGGGATAAAATTTCGTAAGGGGGGAAGAATGTAACGACCCACACTTTTTGAATAGTATATTAACTTACTCATAACGATTTAATAGAGATGTTAATGGTTAATGAAGAAAGAGGAGTCGATGGCTTCATCCGGTAGACACGAACCTTATGAAGCCCACTTATCAGAGCATGGGATGGAGGTGGAATCTTTGGGCTTCACTTTGGACCAAGCCCAAGACGAACTCCAACGTTTCAGGCTTGAACGGAAATGCCTGCAGGATAAGTTCAAGTTAGTAGAGATAACATCTTAGGCAATGTTATCTGAGCCTCCCTCAGATTCTCTCACCATAGCACACCTTACAATTAGGTCTTATGCTAGTGTTATAATGGGCTATGTGACGAGACTGTAGCTTCTTTGTGTAATCCTTTGGGATGATTAAATTGAGATTTCCTCCATTAGTGAATTTTGTGAAATTTTAAATGTCCAGATAATTTTAGGATGTATTTTATTGATGAATATTGACAAAAAGTATATTTTAAAATATTTATGTAAACCATAAATAATTAATGATGTGTAATGATTTTCAAAAAATGGACTTCTACAAAAGTGTTCAGTAATGAATTTGGAGTCTAATAAGATCAACTATATTTTTAATGAAAAGTAAATTATGAATAGTGATTTTAAGCTTAAGATTAGTAATGTGACAAAATGGATTAGTAATCTCACATAAATAATGTTTTAATGTAATTTATACACCTTCATTAAGTAATATCATTCAATAAAATGGGTAAATAACGGTTTCATAAATTATTAATCAAGTATCAGTTTTTTCAGGTGAATAGTGTTTTTAATTAAAAATTAAATTAAAAATATTTAGAAAAATATTTTTATTAAATGGACTTTATTTTTGAACGCATAGCATCGATATTATGTTATGGTTATTTTTTGGGATTTTTCTAAGATATATGAATTTTCAGTGAATGGTAAAAATGCAGTTTTAGGGTTTCGGTATTTTAAATGACATCATAACTGTGTCATGATGATGTCATGAGATATTTTAAGGGATGGTCTAAAAAATGGGATGAATTATTGTATGAGGTGTCCCAAGTGTCCAACACCATTGGAAAATACCATGGGCAAGCCCATGGTTTTTCCAATACCACCAATGAGGTGTCCCTTGGCCATTAATGCCTTGTCCCCTCACTTTCCCTATAAAAACCAAGCCATACTCTCATCCTTTAGACTCCAAAATTATCCTCAACGAGGTTCTGGTATCCTTACCTCCCAAGGAGTCCTCCCAGGGTTCTCCCAAGCCCTCAAGGTCCCAACCGTTGAGTTTTAAGAGTTACGTTTAAGGTAAGGGATCCCACCTCTCTCTTTTTTTTCAAGTAATCTCTTTTATGTCATTTATTTTATGCTTCCTGTTATTATGATGGAGGATGTTATTTTATGTTCATATTACTTCCCTTTTTATGTTCATATGATGGGATACCTCCTATTGCTCTCAACAATTCGTTTTAAGAATGTTTAAGTGGCGTCGTTAGGCTGCCGAATTTTAGAGGGATTCCTTCACCCTTCTCTTTTTCAAAGTTCTACATTTTTGTCAAGTCTTTCAAGTTCCTATTTATTATGTTGGGGTATTATCTATATATTTATCATATATAACTCTTATTTTAATAATATTAGAGACCCTATTTGATCTTTTCAATTCATTTTTGGTTGAATCTTAAGTGACGCCGTTAGGCTGGAGGATTTTCCTAAGAAAAATCTAATTTTTGTCTTCCTTCCATATTTTTCTTTTCAAATTTTATTTCCTTAAAATTTCATTACCATGTTCATATATCCTTCATATTATGTCCCTATACTGTTTTATGGGTCATTTATGTTTGTTTGACCCATGTCCCCTCTCTTTTCAATGTTTTCTAAAACCCCGAAACATAGCTGTTATGCTGCAGAATTTTCGTCTCAAAATGTCTCTCTCTTTTTCTAACGTTCTTTTATTTTATTAAGTGAATACTCAAAGATCTCTCCTATATAGGGGTATTCACATATATACCAAAATGTTCTATTTTAAATTCTGGTATTTACATACATGAGACCCCCCTTCCTTTTCTGTGGGTTTTAAAGTGACGTAAAGACCATGTCTTTAAAGCAGCTTTTAAAACGTTATGATTATGAAATGAAACCCATTCCTTTTATGCTATATGTGTTGTTTATGAAATTATTGATGATGATATATGTGGCTCACATGATAATACAGACATTTCAATGGTGCACCCTGATAGCGCTCTAATGCATTGGGTAAAGACTTAATCTATAGAGATGACTATTTTTAACAACGCCTTGTTAAATAACCTTGGTAATTTTTAATGACACCTTGGGGATGAACCTTGGTGAAACAGAAATGATTGTCAATATTAAATTCTGTAGCCACATCTTAAAGTTATGAAAAACGTTATTTTTATTATGATATTCCTCATGATTTCTTTCTCATTCCTTAAAATTCTTTTCATGATCTTATTGAAGCATCTCAAGTTCACTTGTAAAATGTTTCTCTTGTTTCCCTTATTGGGCCTTCTGCTCACCCTTTCTTTTGATTTATGTCCCCAGGTTATGAGATTCAGTAATGAACCTAGGATGAACTTAAAAATAATCCTTTCAAGTGTTTAAGAAGAATGTTTTATGTTGTTTTCAGGTTTTATGTTCCGGGTTTCCCAGACACTAAACCTTAAAGATCCTCAGTTTTGTGTAATGTAATGAAGGTTTATGTAATAAAATGGTGGGATGCTATAAAATATTTATTATCTTTGTTAATATTGATGACCACAAATTAGATTTATGTTATTATATATAATGAATTATAATGATTATAAATATAAAATGAATTTTATTAAATTCAAATTAAAAAATTGAAAGAATTTAATTTAAGATTATTCCCACAGACTAGGACAAAAGTTGTTTTCCAAAGAGAAATATCTAAAACTATATAATGTTTTACTAAAATATTTAAATATTAAATTGATTAAATATTCCTACATGTAATTAATAAATATACAATAGAAGTAATTTTACCTTTAAAATAATATTAAAATAAAATATATCTTGTAAATTATTTGAACGAAAATGAGGTTTTTAATAAAAATAAGTATTTATTACTATTCATCGAATAAATAATATTTTCATAAAATTATCCAAAATTTACTATAAGATAATTTTTGAAAATAAATTTCAAAAATTCATTTTACTTTTTCAAATAAATTTTCTAAAATTTGAGAAAATGATTTCTATTATGTTTTTCGATAAATAAAAAAATCATTTTTGAGAAAGGGATTTTCTAATCATATAAAGAATTTATGAAATATTATGTACTTTTTTATAATTATATTTTATTTATAAAAAAATATGACACATAATTTTAGAAATGGTATTATTACTATTCATAATGGAAATTTAATGATCATGTTATAATGTTTATATTTAAATAACAACATTAAAAGTATATCGTGGTTCATTAAAACTCAGTGTTTCATTTAATGCAAGCTATTGAAGAAATTCAATTTATTCAAATAATATTTCGTAAAGTATATATGTGCTACATTATCCCCCCTACAAAATTTATTTCACCATCAAAATTTTATGACATTGATAAATACAAGTGAGGACACTTCCACCATATTACATCCTTAGGTTCCCACATAGATTCTTCATGCTGATAGTTTCACTGCAAAACTTTTACTAGGTGAGTGGTCTTCTATTTAAGTACCTTCTCTCTTAAATCAAAAAATATATATAATTTTCCCCTCATATGAATAATTATTCCCTAGTGGTATGATATCTATATTTAGTGTAGGGAAATTATCTGGTATCTACATCCTTAGGAGAGATACATTGCACATTTTACGAACATGAAAAAGTTTTTATGGATGTGCCAAATGATAACCTACTATTCTCATATGATCATGAATTTAAAAGGGACCAAAATATATAGGGATCTTCATTTATTTATATTATAAGAAAAATTTAATCCTTTTATTTTTCTTCTATCAATTTCCACTTCATCTGTGAAATGAATATCCCTGATTATTTTTTCATGCCTAAAGAACTAAAAAAAGACCCATATGTAACTCCTTGAGCCTCTAAATGTTTTCCAAAACCAAAATAGTTATCACAGGTTATCCAATATTGTCCAAAGTTCAACTTTAGTCTTTTCATTAATATTTAACCATAATGATCCTTCAACATACATCAGATCAAAAATTGAATGTTATAAATTGGAATGAATTTATCTCATATCCTTCAACGACCACCTTCACAATAATAAAGTGTCAAAATAAAATATATAAACCCTAATCAATTTCAAAAATAATAATAAAACAATATATTCCTCAAAAATATAAATCAATTTTTATTCCTTAAAAAATTCTCTTATCTTATCCAAAAACATTTCCATTGAAATTTGGTTCCATACTTTCAAAAATATATGTTCATAAGTCGATTTAGAATATAAAATATTATTTCCTTATTGAATTATCTATATACAGAGATATAATACATTCTTATAATCACAACAAATTTCAATAAATAATTCATAATGAAATTTTCATAGACCTCATTCATTTAAAATCCTATAAGAAATTCCCCACTATAGACTGCTTTAATTATCATTATTCATTTGAGTTATTTTCGTTACATAATCTTTCCCTTTTCCATTTGTATTCAATGGTTGTTCTATTCTATCACACTCACTATCCCTTATATTAGGATATTGGTTTGATTAATTCCCAAAATAATTTCATTTGAAACACTGGATTGTTGGTGATGAATTCAATTGATATTTCACTCAACTCATTTTATTGGATGGCCTCTTCGCATCTGTTATATAATCATTTTCTCAATGGTTGGGTTTGCCAAAAATAAAACCCATTATAGTTCCTTTTAGACAATAATTGATGTGCACATTCCCACATTTATAGTAGTTATGATGTTGAAACATTATCTTCCATCTATGTGAGTAATAATTGGAGATTCTATAAAACCGCACCTTCCTTTTCTTATATCCAAAACCGTAAGGGTTTCCAGCTTTTGTTTCTACGTTGAGTGAAAATAGAATTATTTATTCATATATTACATAGTTATTAATGGATATTTCCTTTTCAATACATGGTTCTAATCCATTAAATAATTGATCAATTTTCATTCAGGTTTGTTGATTAAACTCGAATAATAGCTTTCTTGAATTATAAAATTTTCCTCATAGGTACCAATGGATTCTTTATCCTTCTTCTTAAGCTCAAATAATTCATTCTACATTTTTGATGTAAAATAAAAGGGAAGTAATTATTGAAAAACAATATATTAAAGACATAAAATTACATTAATTCAATTTCATCCTCTTTCCTAGTATTCTTAATAAGATTGAACCATTGATCTGTATATCCTTTCAAGTAATAGACTGCTAGGACACCCTTTTCATGGTCTCGGAATAGTATAATAGAAAAAAATCATTTCCATCATGTTGATCCACTTCTCAAATACTAATATACCATAAGTCCTGTTGATGGAGTGTTGATGTTTTCACAAAAAATATTCAATTTAATGTTTCTCCTTCTAGGGTAAATTCTTATGTTTAATACGACCCATGTTACAACTTATAAATTGGGAGATTTGAGTGATTATAGTTATAAGAATTTTTCCTCCTAGATTCTATGTCATTTAGTTTCTCATGAGATGGTTGTTGAAGTGACCATCATATTCGTTGTTTACATGATACCATTAGTTTCCATAAATTTACTAAAACCAAAAGAATTGTATGAGAATCAATAATCATGGTGACATGCCACATAATAATGAATTTTTTTTTTAAATATGTCTAAATCGTGACACCTTCTCTTCAAAATATAACACATTTGTTTTAACATAGTTCATTCATTGCCATCATATATTCAAATAATTAATGGTGGTTCGTATGGAAAATATTAATTAAACAAATAATATCTCCCTGAATTATCACACTACATACATAGTAAGACCCATTATTGTACCATTTAATTCTTTATTCATGCTGGACAATCCTTTCTTGGAGTTATTGCCCCAATGTGAATCTATATCACAACCATGCCCACATGTAGTATCTAGATTGGTTTTTATTTCATGGTAAATCATATAATATCTTCCTTACTAAAACACTAGTATGTTATCCTATACATAGACTCATCCAATGGGTTCTTAAATAATGTTTTCATGTACTAGTTTCTAATGGTTAACTAAACCTTACTCTGATTCCAAATATAGTGACACAAATATCTCAAACATAAATATTACTTCTTAGTAGATTATTATTCATTATATAATATATTGATCCACACCACAATTTTTTGGGTCAATTTATTTTTGAAACATGGTAATAGAATATATTGCTTCACAGGTGAAAAATATATTCTCCCATAAATTCTTTTATATCTATCACAACTCTTAGTCTAATCATACAAAATACCTTCCATCATAACCTGGGGAAGAAAACCTGAAAAATGTTTTTCATAGATTCTTAGTAATGGGAAACAAGTGAGATATCAATTATAACATAAAAATAACATAATCATAAGGGTGTATGAATTTGAGCTTAAAATATGAATCCATAACCTTTATATCATAGATCATAAAAATGATTCTTGGAAAAAGCATATAATATTATAATACATGAATCAAAAAAGAATTAGAGAACATGATCCATGAGAATATAATATTTTTATATAAAAACTTTTTTTGTATAGACACATGCTAATTACATTTTGAACATGAATATATAGAAATAGATTCACTCATTAATTAAAATATGTGAAATAAACCAGTCACATTACTTATGAAAATGTAACTAGGCCCAATTATAATATAATGTACATGAAATCCGGGCTCAAGATTAATCTTATGGAAATGAAATCATATCACAACTTAATATTTTGACCATATAATCAATTTCATGCATAACATTGTAAACATGTAATTAGGTACACGTGTAACATTGTGAATGTCTAACAATTTCATGTATAATATTGTGAACACATAATTATGATCTTCAGAAATATTTTCAACACGTAGTCAGGATCATGCATTAAATATTTACTCATGAAAGATCCATATGTACCCTATGTATTTGAGGGAAATATAGGTCCCACCTATCACATACATAAAATAATATATATTTTCCACATGATCATAAATCATTAATAATATTAGAACCAATGAAAATAAATTGGTTTTATAATAATTTCATCAATCTATCATTACATAACCCATGGAAAAATTAACTAGGTTTCATAATAATTTCATCATAGTATAACACATGGAATATAAATAGGTTTTTTAAATATCTTGTCATCATAGGCATAAACCAAATATAAAAATAATAAGAATGGTATACGTGGATCATATCCCTTGTAAAATCACAAGTAACATCAAATTATTTAATATTATATAAAAATGATTTTGAAAGATCACATAGAACATTTTTTGAAGAAAAGAGAATTTATAAAATGGAAAAAACATTTTTTAAAAATAAAATATTTTCAAGCTAATTTTCGTTTTAAATAAGATTGGAAACAAATAAAATAATGATTATATCTAATTTGAAAAATTTATGGTGTAAAATATATTTTTCATTTTAAAAAATACCTTTAAAAACTATGAAATTTCAAAATATTTTCAAAATAATTTTCTTTTAAAATAACCATGGAAACTTATGAATGAATAATTAGAGATCATTTAAAAAATTCCTTGATAAAAATATGCTTTACACTTTGAAAACTAATTATGAAAACTAAAAAATCACAAAAAAGTTTCAAAATCCTTTTCGTTGAAAATAACCTTGGAAATTATGAAAGAATATTTAGAGAACATTTGAAAAATTCCTTGATGAAAATATCCTTTACACTTTGAAAACAAATTTTTAAAACTAAAAAATCACAAAACAGTTTCAAAATCCTTTTCTTAAAAAAGTAAAAAATGGAAACATATAAATGAATATTTAAAGATCATTATGAACATTTCTTTAGGAAAATAACCGTATTACATTGAAAACAATTTTTAAAACTACAAATCCCCCAAAAAAATTAAAAATACTTTTCTTTGAAAATAATAAATGAAATGTATAATAGAATTTTCAAAATATTGTGAGGTCTAACTTTTTAAAATTCTATACATGTTAAAAGAAATATTATATTCACATTTTCTAGTAAATCTATGTGGGCCTTGTTTGGAAAAAATGAATATTCCTTTTAAAACAATTTAAAAAATGAAAAAATGGGTAAATTTTAATTAAATAATCCTTTTATTAATTTTAAAACATTTTTAAGTCATTTTTATAGAAGATAGATATAGAATAAAAGGGGTTTCCCACAAAATAGACAAATAAAGATTTTTTTTATTAATAAAATATTTTGGTATCTATAATAATTTATGATAGGAAAATAAATAAAACATTTATACAATTTAAATAACCATTTTATAAGAAAAATAATTTTTTTATTCAGTTTTTGTTCATAAAATATCATCATTTGAAGAATAATCCTAAAAAACCTCAATCAAAAATTAGATTATAATAAAAAACCCTTACCAGTTTCGATACCTTTGAATCATAAGCCCCATTAACAAATAAAATCTATTGAATAATAAAATAAAATTAGTATAAATAATTCTAGGATATAATATTTCAATGGTTTTAAATATACAACTCATAAAATAAGAAAGGTTCATAACATAACATATGTCCCGATACATATATTTTGAGATGAAATTTCCTTACCTTAAATTTCAACTTCTTTTGTAAACATTATAAATCCTATATAATAGATATAGTTTTATTATAGGTAAATTAAAGAACCAATAATATATATATCATACAATATGTGATTCACTTAGGACATATTATCACCCATTTAATAACAATTCCTTGTTAAAATTGTGTTTTGGGTAAAAAATGCATTGTTTTTCGTGTATGTTATGATTTGGTACATTAACTCCTTTTACATTGATAATGATTCCAAAATATAATGAATATATACAATGAAAAAAATAAAATATATATTTCATGAATCTATATGTATAGTAATCCATCAAAGTTAGAGATAAAAATGATTTACATCATTCCTGAACAATTTATGTCATATATACGCAAGAACATGGTATCCATTTTCTCTTTGAATGAAACCAAATAAATTTAAATAATATATTAACATTATAGAATAATTTTTAGTTCAAATATATAACTTATTTTTATTTAGATCTATCATTGTTATAGTTTATGTAAGGTGTACATGGTGAACGACTCACATCATTCTATTAGATGGCAGCGCATCGTACACACAAGCGATGTTATCATGTTCCCATTGAATATATAGTAATAAGTAATTTGTGATATTATAATTCAATATGTATAATAATATAATAAATTTCATTTATAAAAAATTAATATATGATTATATACAACTGTTATAGGTTGTGATGGATAACTAATTACAATGGTTCGTGCGGTGATAGTCCATCGTACAGAAGATCAACAATTTTGTTTCTCATTTTTTTGAAGAGGACAAGGATATAGGTTATTACATAAAAGTAATAACATCTTATTATACAATATAAACTAGTTTTATTATATTGTAATTATAAATACATTAATGAAGTTGGTAAGATAAGTGGTAAAAAACAAAGAGTTTAGTGAAGGAAATTACCTTCTCTTAGAACAAACCACATTGAATAGATTATTAATGATGATAGGGTTTGTATTTGGGAATTAAAAGTAACTCTAAAACCTGAATAAGTATGTTATATTGGGATTTAAGTTGTTTTTTTCAATAAAAACTGATTAATATGTTTGAATAAAATATAAGAGTATGTTCCCTTTCATAATTGAGGAGCAGTGGCATTTTTTTAATACCCCAAACAACTCAATAATGGGAAGTCACTCTCACCCGATGTTTCTCCAAAATTAATAAATAATGTATTTTATGTATTTTATGGTCTATAAACACCTCTAACACCCAAAAAACACATGTTTTAAACATGATTCTCATTAGACTTTATGTTTACACAATTTTTCCATTTTAGGTTTCACCATAGTAACTTGTATCTTATTATTTACCATGGTAATTAAACCATTAAAAATAAAATTAAAATGATACTAATTATATAATTTGGACCAATTTTTTCTAAATATTAAATAATATTTACATAAAAAATTATGTGTTTGTAGAAAATTAATTTTAATAGAAGGGCATGTAACCTACAAAATACCGTTTTAACATTAATCATGGTAATAAATTTTTTGTCTTTATTAATATTTCTATTATAAATATTTAATTTATTATATAATATAAATTATTATGATTCAAAATATTAAATCCACTTTATCAAATTTAAATAACACTAGTGGCAGAAATTGATTTAAGATTAACCCTACATATGTGATCAAAAAGTGGTCTTCCAAAGGGAAAATATTAAAAATTATAGAATCTTTTAACCTAAAAACCCTATATTAAATTGATTCTGATTACCTGAATTGGATTAATAAATATATAAATTAACTAATGTCACTTTTATAACCATATTAAAATAAAATAGCGCTTGTAATTTTTTTAAACTATTAGAGAGTTTTTAATAAAAATTAGTATTTTTAATTATTCATCAAAAATTATTCATTTTATAAAATTATGAATAATTCACTCAATAGAAATTTTTATAAGTTGATTTACTAAAATATATATTTTTAAAATAAATTCTATTAAATTGGAAAAAATTAATTTCATTATTTGTTAAGAAAAATCAATAAAAATCATTTTTTGAGGAAACCGTATTCTCAATGCATATAATGTCTTTACAAATGGGATCCTTGATTATAAGGGATACTATATTCATATTGATCATATAGGTATCAAGTAGATTGAATCCTTTAATAAAAATTGGTTGTTGCCTACCATTTTTCATTACTTTGGTGACGTCAACTTAGTAAGCTCTCGATTGAGGAGAATCTGTAACGTGTTGGCATCAATCTTTGATCTATATGTGCTCTCTACCAGCAGCATAGGGAAGATGGTAATCATGTTTTCCTCTCCTGCAACACATTTTTATATATTTGGATTTATGTTTTTAAACTCTTTGAAATTCATCCTCCTCAAACTGCTGAAATTACTCAGTTCCTACTAGACATGGCTGTTATAGAGCTCTCAAACCAGTTGTGTGCTCTCTTCCTAGTTGCCTACACAGAATGAATACACACAATCTGTACATGTAGAAACAAAATAATACATTTTGAAGATATCCCCAATCGTGTGGATACCCTCTCAAACATCTTATATGTTGTTCAAGGAAAAAATGATCTGCATTCTAAATGCTGCAATAATTCAGTGAATTATCTAGATGTCTTGAGAACGCTCTAGATTCATGGTTACTTTTCGAAACCTATGGGAACCATTTTAGTGTTCTAGTTTCCTCCATTTATAGGTATGGTTAAGTGTAACAAATATGGCACCTCAAAGGGATACCCAGGACTAGAAGACTATGGAATTTTCTTTTGAGATAACAATGAGGACTTTTTAGACGGAGAACATGGTACATGGGGGCACTCCACGAAACTTGAGGCAGAGAAGTAAGGTCTCATCAAAGAAGTTGAAATTTATCACCAATGATACTGGAACACAGTCTTTTTTGAATGTAATTTAATGGTAATTGTGAAAACTGTTTGGATGGGCCAGATTCATCTAGCATGAAGGCTCAAAACAAAATGGAACAAATGCATGTGCAACCTTGCCTGCATGGACATTATCATCACACACACTTATCATGAGGAAAATCAACATGTTGATTGGTTTGCTAACAGAGGGTCCTCTTATGGGAATTGCACACACTACACCAGAATACCTGGTGAGTTGATGAATATACATCAACAGGATAAATTTAAACTTCCATCTTTCTGAGTTGTGTAACTCTGTTATTAATAATTTTAAGCCTAACTACTTTCTTTTTTTAAAAGACATGTTTCCTCTCTTGTTCATTATATATTATGATAGGTGATCCGAGGTTATATATCTAAAATCTATTAGGTTTTGATTTATCCACTATAGATAAATTATTTTAAGTGATCATACAAGGTTAATCTTATTGAATGGGAGATAAGAAAGGGTGATTCGAAATGGGTTATGAATATGATGCCTCAATATAAAATAATTTTTCTTGAATAATATTTAATATTTTTAATAGTTTTCTGATCTAGAGGTTTATTTCACAATTTTTTATGACTTCCATGTCTTTTATGTGAAAGGGATAATATTTTTAGGGTCATTTGTGTTTTTCAATGTACTAATGGGTTTCATTTAATTTTAAATACCTGAAAATTTTTATACACATACAATATTTTCAAATTATTTTATAAGATTTATGGATGCCAAGGAACAATTGTCCAGGCAGTGTCAACTAGTGTTGAGTAGGCATACTACACATATGGGAGGTGTTATCGTAAGATACCTGTATGAACACACAAATATCCAAGCCTATAATATAGTGAATGTAAAGTTAAAACTAATACCAATAACTGAAAACATAAATATCCAAAAAATCTACACTATACAAAGTATTGTAAAGTCTAAGGACCAAAAACAAGCCCAACAAAACTGAAAATAAAGTCCAACCCTCAAATTCGGTGGGGGGCTACTGTCAAATGCAACACTACTAAGAACTTCAATCTATATAGACCAAATATATTTTCTACCTTCACCTGGCCCTCTTGTGATTATTTATAATGTATTTCCATCTAAATAATACCTAATATGTGTAGATAGAGCCTATGAAGATGTGAGTATTATATTTCCCAGTATAAAACCCTAAAATCACTCAACATAAATCATTAAGAGTAGTCATCTCATTAATAAAGAGGTATTTCAATCAAGATATGAGACATAATCATAATCCAAATATAGATAAACTTATGACAAACAACTAGTCACAGGAGGACACAACTAATACTACAAGCCATAGGATTCTACTCTAGACATCAAGGTAACACTATTCCAAGTGAATCCACTCCATGATCTATTTTCTCATGGATGGGGGTCATTTGAGAGGTCATGCTTGTCAGTTATCATAAAAGAAGCAACCATTAGAAATCTAAATATTTCAATGCACATATATGGGATCACAATGAGGGTCCTAAGGTTATGCCAAAAACCATAATATATCAAACTACTAGATATATGATCAAAGTAATATGCATGGTGGTCACCCAGATAACATAAACCCGACCAAGGATGAAGAGGGGATGATAGAGGATCCCATAATGGTCACCTAGAGGGATACACTAATCATTATCTAATACAAACCCTATAAATGGGATCATAATCCTATACATGAAATAATTCCAAATTTTACCCTCATTGGGATATACAATAGAATCACACAGAATTGAACCTATTCTACACAAAAAAAATGAGGGCCTCACAGTACCTTGGAAAATATTACATGTATATATAATTCATACACGATATGTATCATCTTCCATTGAACTTCCCATGTGCCATGGCCTCTGCCTACATACCTCTAGTCATTCCCATGTATTATGGATAATCTCATGTACTTCGGTTGTGCTTTTGTACTTGGTCATGTATGGGTTCTTTGGTCGTGTCCGAGTACATGTTCGTGCCTATGTATTCTGCATGTTCTGATGTGCCTAACTGCCTTTGGGCCCAAGTTCCTTCTTTGGTACAAAATAAGTAATCAACTCTAGGTCACATGAAATTTAACACCTATCAAATAGAGTTTGATATTATTCTTTATGCATAAAACTTATCACCAAAGAATTGGGATTACACAACATGTGTTCTTCTAGAATACACATCGTGTAATGAAGGATTTTAAACAAAATCATGATTTTATAAAACTTCATCCAATTATGCCACTGCCACTATCAATCAAGACACTGATCAAGAAAGAAAATATAGATATATGGTTAATCAACCATCGTCATTACTACTCTTGGGAATCTGGCCTTTGATCCCCACAAATAACTAATTTCCCCGACCCACATTGTTTCCGCATGTCAAACAAAAAATAAGGAATCACTGAACTGATCTTGGTCCACTTCCGATCATAAATTATCATTATCTCACCTTGATCACACCCTTAATTTTAAATCTAAACCATTTGTATCAATAAGTTTCACCGAAGAGTAGATGTGAAATGACTAATTACCATGTATTGGTCTAACTATTGGCTAATAAAAAAGGTTGATGAATAATGCAATGAATGGGGTGCAGAAACCATGAAATACAAATGAGAAACAAAAATCATCCAATTTTAAGGTTGAATCAATTTGTTTTCATTTTAATGATGAATGAAGAACAAATAAATAACCAACAATGTTAATTTCCCTAAACCAATGGTAAATTAATCTACACCTGCCATATGATCGACCCATGAATCAATATGTTAGTTGATTTGATTCACATTAATTTTGGAAAAAATAGATGGGGAAAATAATCCATGAAATTAAAACATCCTAACACATGTTTAGATTATTATGCAATAAATAATGAATATGATTTCTCTTTATTTAAGAGATCCTCCAATTATGTTGGTGTAAATAATCCTCAATCCATTGTCAAATTCCATGATTTCCTCCAACAGATCCTCTCAATCCTCAAGGTTATGTAGTTAAACATTTTATTAGAGTATAGACATATTTTTATAGAGGATTTAGGTTAGAATTTTAAATTAAAATAACTAAATTAATTAATTTAATTTATATAATTATTTCACCCAAGATGGTGTTAATTCCCAATACCCGAGGACAATAATGATTATTATATGCCTAGTGTAAAAACCGTGTTATGTAATCAACTACAGTATTAGATTTCCAATCTAATTCTCCATTTCAGAGTTATTCCACTATTTTAGGAAAAGTATTATCCCGTGATATAATATATTTAATATTTTTATTATATCATTATTGATGCTATATGGGCCTCAAAATCTCATTTCCTCTCAACTATTAGAACTAAAAAAATTATTTGATATATTATAATGAATTACATTGAAAAAATAGATACATTACATTCTCCACACATTAGATATTTTCATCCATAAAAGTGAATAATACTTAAAAAAGATGTGGTTACTGAGTTCACTTCTATGTCCCCCACTACAATGTGCTCTCTTGAAGATTATCATGCTACAACCAAAAACACTTCTTGGGATTCTCTCACTTATAATGGATATTCTCATGTTAATCCTAGTTCTCTTTTGGGTACTACACCTATGTATCTTAATCCTCAATTTCAATCTCAACTCAGTTAATAACAAGAAATGGGTTGCACACAAACCTCTATAGCAACAACACATGGAAGACTTTATGTACCCTATCTAACTATGGTAGAAGGTACAATCGTTATTCCACCTCAGCAACACTACACAATATATAAAATGGGTAAATGAATCTCGGAGGTAATTTACCCCTCCTCCAAAACTCAATTAATTAGATCAAGGTGATACCTTCAATAACATGTGATCTACCTCCTCTGACTCAAAAGTCCTCCACCATTATTTCTCATAATACATATGATAGATCGGGGAAGTATCCATCAACCCCAAGATTCTCTATAACTTATATTTCATTAATCACACTAAATCTAGGCTCATGAGTGTTGAATCACTATAACGACCCAAAAATTTATTAATGAAAAACCATCTTGATCTAATTAAATATCTTATTATGTTAAATTTTTATATAACATATTCACTTTCTAGGGTTTATGTTTTTGGATTTTTAAATCCCGCTAATAATTTTATCGTTGCAAATATAGTCATTGAACCGTGATTAAATGAATAGTATAAATATAGGGCTTTAACAAATCCAAGTTACTCAGACAAACGATGTGATGACCTCATCCAATAGAATTTCTCTATACGAAGCCCCTTTATCGGAGTTCAAAAATAAGGTAGTGTCATTGGACTTCTCTCTTGACCAATCCCAAGCCGAGCTTCAATATATTAAGCTCTAACGGAACTGCCTACAGGAGAAGTGGATGTTAATAGAGATTACCACCCAAGCGATGTTATCTAAGCCTACCCAAGAGTCTTTTATAATCGCACACCATACTATTTTGTCTTATGCAGGTGTTATAAGGGATTCTTTAACATGACCCCTTCAATATGATTATGAAATTAATTTTTTATAGATAATATACATTCATTTTATTATTGATACCTTGTAAATAGATTTTAAATAAAAAATTGTTTTTAAGTAAATAGTCAATTGAGAAATCTATATTGATGAATAATGGATTTTCTGAATTAAATTAATATTTTAATGAGATATTATTACTAAATTTATTTTTATTAAATACAAATTATTGTACCATTTTTATTAATAAAATTATAGTTTTTATTACGGTTTGAAAGATGTTTTTTGTCAAAACCCACCAATTTTTGATAAATTTTGGTTTTTATTGAAAATTATAAATTCTCATATTTATGAAATTATTTAGATAAATTTAATATCATTTTTGAATTCAATAATTTGAAATTATCTAACGGTGAATTTTTCATAATTTTCTGAGACAGTATAGTTTTTTGGTAAAAATTACATACTGTTTAATTATATAATGTATTTAATAGCATCATAATGACCCAATAGGGATGTAATAAAATAATATAAATGGGGTGTTCAGACAATATATGTTTTACCTTTAAAATAATGTTATTTTATATTTCTTTGGTTAATATTATGGTTCCTTAGTGGACCCTCCAAGACTTATAATACATTTTGATGTTTAAAATTACTTCCTTTAGAGTGTGACTCACCTCCACAAAAGAAACCCAAATATTTTAAAATTTTAGGCCATCTAAATTATAAAATAATTTTTTCCATTTCCATTTGTAAAAAACAATGGGAAAACCCATGGTATGGTATGTGGTTTTGATTAGTTTAATGTGTGGTGTCCAAAACCCAAATAATAAAAAATTCCCCATATTTTTCTATATAAACACACCCCATATCTCAATTACACTCCACTAAAAGCCTTTGGACCTCAAAAAACCTCTTCCGTCCTCTATATATAATCCTCTAGAGGTTCCTGAAGCTCCCAAAAAGCCTCTCTCAAGCCACTCCCAAGCCTTTGAGATCACACTTCCAAATAAGGGATTTCTTCATTTCTCATTTTTATGCTACATTCTTTATGTTGATATTACCTTTTAATTTCAATTAAAAATATTGGTGTATAATTTATCACCTCCCCCATAATTCCCTACTTATGTTTTAATGATGTTATATCCCTTTATATCTCATTAATTTATACCGTGCACACCTTTTACCATGCTAAAAATTCCGTAACGAATTTCTCTCTTCTCATTTACATTGAAACGATTCTTTGGTACTATGAATCTAAATTCCCTTACATATGTTGGGTCTTGTTTCTATATTACCCCCTTACTTTCCATTTCATTTACATATTATGGGACACCCATTTCTCTCTCATCAACCATTTTTATGAATTCTTATGTCACACTATGATGGTGTAGGAATTGCACCCCTATTTTCCAAGCTAGAGTCATTGTGTAGTGGATACAATGCCCATTTCTCTATCAAGGGTATTACACTTTATGAACATTTAATTATTGATTATATAGTTTCATGTATGTATTCCACATTCTTTTATCATGGTATAAATGATTATTTTTAGAGATGCCATGTTGTATGATCCATGTGGCACACTTATGCATGAAATGAAATTATTAAGAAGGGTATGCCCTGATAGAACTCCAATGTGTTGGGTAAATATTAGTATCATGATACATCATGTGATATGAGGTTTTACTAATTCTAATTCAGGTTAAATGTGGTTTTACTCATGATGCATGTTCAATGAGCCTTGGCTCATGCTAATATCATGTTAAATGTTGATGCCACATTTCCATGTTATTATAATCATGCGATATCATGACTTTATGTTCTTGTATATATTATGATCCATTGATATGGATATTTCCTAACATTTATTGTATTATTCACTTTATGCCTTCTTTACTCCTTTACTGGGATTTATAGCTCACCCTTTTCTTATGCATGTCCTCAAGTTTTCCTATGCAATGCTACATACTAAGGAATGTGTGTGGTCATGTAAAAGAGGTTATCAATAAAGATGTGTATTTGAGGTTATATGTTGTTCTGTAATTTTTCTAATCCCCAAAAAAACAAGATCTCTCAATCTTATATGATATATCAAGTGAATTTTTTATGTAATAAATTACTTTTATGTGTGAAAAAAGAGCAGGGTTGTTATAGTTTGTTTTAGCGGATATGATTAATTATTTTTTGGATTAGGATTAGAAAACCCTAGAGAAAGCCATAGGGATAAGACTAAGTATAATAAATGAAAACCTAAATTTTGGTGAGTATTGATTAAGTGGGTTATAAATAAAATACATCCCTGTCCAGATATGATATGGTAGAGGTGACTCTAGCATAGATGTATCTAGGGGTAAACCCCAAAAATACCTCTTTGACCTAGACTCAAATAAGAATCGGTGCACGAAAATTGGGCTTGATGAACTCTTGGATATGACACTCCTAGGTGTTATTGTTGTGTAAAATCATAAGCTTAGTAAGAACCATTATTAGGGAATAAAAAATCACCTAATATTATTTGTTGGGATGTAGATCATGGATAATATAGATTGAAGCCTATAAATTTATAAGTTGAATAAATAAAAGTAATTTATAAGTCATCTATTTTTTTCTTTGTATTTCCCTTTATGTGATATCCCTTGCTTTCCTTTTATTCCAGATAATAGCCAATAATATGAGGACTCGGGCTAACAATTGATGAGAAGATCAATGTGATGTCTATTCTAATTAGATGCCCAATCTGATGGGTGTGGGAATCATGAACTTTGTCATGATACTCGCTTAGTTAACTCATGTTTTGAATAGAAACATGGATCGAGAGTAATGTTCCACATCCTAATAAATAGCATGCCTCAATTGAGAGCATCATGAGACAAATTCCTCCTACTTTTAATAGATCATATAATCACTGAATTTCCAAACAATGGATCAACTCCATTGAAAAGATCTTCTCTATACATCAATGTTACAAACAAGAGAAGGTTCTTCTGGATATTTATCGTATGGAGGGTGATGCTGATCAATGGTGAACATCGATAAAAAATACTAACCATGAGGAGGAGATCACAGTTTTGGAAGGGAATGATTTCCGAAAAATGTTTTTCGATAAATATTTTCCTCTCACCCTCCAACTTAAGATGGAAAGTGAATTCCTTGACCTCAAGGAAAAAGGCGATGAATCCATCATAGTGTATGAGGAAAACATCACAAGGCATTCAAGATACACCTCTATCTTTTTCGTTAATCCTGAATTCAAGGTTGAATGCTTCATTGGTGGGATAAAACCTTGCTTATATAAATATCTGGTGATCCGTGACTTTGATAGAAATGAATAAATTTGTCTAATATGCCCTCAAAGTTAAAATGGAGATCAGTGAATATCAGGGGTATCATGGGGATAATAAGCGTAAGGTGAACTTTAATTTCTGGCGGTTTGATGGATAAATCCAAAGGTGCTAAGAAAATCTAGAACCCCACTTTCCAATGGTGCAAAAAGAAGCACCCAAGATGTTGCCTGAAAGTTAAGAGGAAATGATTTAGGTCTGGAAGAGAAGGGAACCATTCCATTAACTACCAATAAGAAAAACCCGTGGCTCTGATAGATGAGAGGAATGCTTTGTTCGAACCTCAACATGTAGCTCATTTCTTCAACTGTAATGAATCGAGGAACTTTTCAAACTAGCTTTCTAAGCCATGGGTTTTCAGAGGTAACCAACAGCCTCTAAGGCATCAAGGGTAATCCTTTTCCATCACTACCGCCTAATTAAACCTTGAAAACAAAGTGGTGACCGGTACACAAGTTATTCATTCAAGAATAGTGAACTTACTTCTTTATTCTAGTTCTAGACATTCTTTTATATCCTGAATGTTTAGTAGAACAATACCAATAGCACCAAAATTCATGAAACAAAGTTGTTTATGAGAAAGGAAAATGGGGCAATAATTTCATCTCATGAATATAACAGCTCCCCTATTATAATTTGTGGATTGAACATTCCATCAAACCTCTTAATACACCCTCTGGTGGAATTTGATGAATTTCATGGCATCGATTGGATTTCCCTATATTGAGCCAACATAAATTTCCGTGAGAGATAAATTGTTCTCCATAAAGAGAATCGACCCCCTTCTTTGTACAAGTGCAAGAATGATTAATCTTCTTTAGTAACATCATCTCATGCAATGATATTACTACCTTATGAGAATGTGTATCTGTCACTAATGATTGAGTGCAAGGAATCCACCATCAATGAATACATGCCTATTGTGAGGGAATTCGCTGAAGTGTTTCCAAGGGAATTGCATATTCTTCCTCCTAGAAGAGATGTTGAATTCTCAATTGATCTTATAAAAATTTAATTTCTAATATTCAAGACACCATATTGAATGGAAATTGTGGAACATAAAGATATGAAGAAACAAATATAGGAGAATCTGGATAAAGGTTTTATACGCCCAAGGGATTCAGCATGTGGTGCACCAGTCCTCTTCATCATGAAGAATGATGGGTCAATGCACATTCACATTGATTATCCTGAGCTCAACAAAATAATGATAAATAACAAGTATCATATGCCTTGAATTGATGAATTGTTTGATCACCTACATGGATCACAATACTTCTCCAAGGTGTATTAGGAGTAGAGGTACTAACAAGTATGGGTGAAGAAGGAGGATATCTCCAAGACTACTTTTCGTATATGATACGATCACTATGAATTCATATTAATTCATTTCAAAATCACTAATTCTACAAAAAAATTCATTGACTTGATGAATTGAGTATTTAGAGATTACCTTGACAAATTTTTTGTAGTATTTATAGATGATATTATAATATACTCCAAAACCAAGGAGTAGCATGAGAATTATCTAAGCATTGTACAATATACCCTGCAAAAGGAGAATCTCTATGAAAAGTACTACAAGTGGAGTTATTTTCGAAGGAGGTCTCATTCTTAGGACATATCATCTCATGAAATTGGACGTTTTTATATCCCTCCAAGATAGCTGCAATTGATGGATGGTCGAGGCCAACATCAGTAATGGTTGTCCATAGCTTCATAGGGGTAACTGGATATTATCACTGATTTCTGAGAAATTTCACATGACTGTCCAACCCTCTTATCAAACTAACTTGGATGGTAGTAAAGTTTTTTTGGAGTGATGAATGTGAAGATAGATTTAAGGAGTTGAAAATGATGCTAATCGTGTGCATGTTCTCACACTACCCATAAGTGGAGAAATTTGTGATGTATTTATTGATTCTTTAATGAAGGTCTTGGGCTGTGTGTTGATGGAAAATTGAAAAATTCATTGCCTATGCATCAAGGAAATTAATATTTCAGGAGAAAACCCCTCCAACATATGATTTGGAGTTGGATGTAGTAATCTTCTCTTAAAAAATTTGGTGATATTACCTCTTTGGGAAGAAGTGTGAAATGTATATGATCAAAAAATCCTTGGCTATATATTCACATAGAAACATTGGAATATGCACCAACAAATATGGTTAGATCTGATCAAAGACTATGAATGCTTAATCAATTACTACCCTGGAAGAGAACAAGTTGGAAGATGCTCTAAGTTGAAAGGACCTAGAGATTCAATCATTGATGAGAATTGAAAAGGATCCAATCTTTATCAATTTGATGAGGAAAGACATGGGAATCATAAAAAAGGGAACAAAATAAATCCTTTCACAAATTATTGCTCAACCATCTATTTTGGAAAGGTTAAAGGATGCTTAAAAGGATGATGTAAAAATTCAGAAGAAAGTGAAAACTATTAGAAGAGGGAAATACTCGGAGTTAAATGTTAATGAATACGGAATTGTGATATTTGGGTCAAGACTATGTGTTCCATCAATTCTGGAGATAAAGAAATAACTTTTGCATGATGCCCATAGTTCAAATTTATCCATTCACCCAGGAATCACAAAGATGTATTGAAATCTCTGAGTGCATTATTGGTGGGATAAAATAAATAATGAGATTATTGAGTGTACATAAATGTGCCTTGTATATAATCCAATGAAGGCTAAGAGGCAGAAGTCTAAGGGGATGATGTAACCATTACCCATACTAGGATAGAAATGGGAGAACATCACCATTGACTTTGTCACCAGACATCCAAATAAATACAAAGGAAAAAATGTTATCTGGGTTATTTTGGATAATCTTACAAATACTGCACACTTCATTGCAATTTAAGAGGTTTTATCATTGGATAAACTATAATTGATATACATCAGAGAATTTCTAAGTTTGCATGGAGTACAACTATCGATTGTATCTAATCAAGATCCAAGATTCACCTCTTTGTTCTAGAAGAGTCTTCAACATGATCTGAATACTGAGATGAACTTTAGTATGACTTATCATTGTCAAAATTATGGCCAATCTGATCAAACAATCCAAACACTTGAAGAAATGTTGAGATAATTCTCAATTGACATCAAAGGAGGATGGGATCAGCATATTACTTAGTGGAGTTCTCTTACAATAACAGTTTACACTCAAGCATCCAAATGGATCCTTATGAAGACCTTTATTTAAGAGGTTAAGAGCAATGGCATGTTTGGATGAAGTTGGGGATTGAAAACTCTTTGGTCCACAAATGGTCAATGAAATGGTGAAGGTTAATGTAGAGACCCGTATCTTGACGTACATTGACATTACATTACTTTTGCGGAATACTTAGTACATTACAAAAAACACACACACAAGGACCGTAATAGTTTAGTGTCTTTGGAAAATCGGACTATAATCTTCTAATCGTGGTGAAAGATCTTCAAAATCTCCCATAAAGATCTTCCTTTTTTTTACCTAAAACCTTTCTTTATATCCTGGGGAAAAGAAAACATTAAAGGGTGATCTCAAATGCTCAGTAAGGGTAAACAAAATAAATATCAATCACATCATATTCATAAGAACATAACATTTTGGAAATCATAACCTGCAAAAGAGAGCATAATTTCATAATCATGGGATAAATCATGGCAGTGAAAAAGTAATCCCAATAATCATAACTTAAAACATGAAACTTTGTGGCATACACACATAATCATAGAGAATCATTTCTTGTTAGTCGAGACTAATTGCCAAGACTATCTTAGTGGACAAATTCCCTTTCTGAACCGAGTCACCCTCGTTCCAGTCCTGTTTCACTGAACCGGTATAACCTACCATTCCAGCCATGTCTATCTCATGAGATATAAAATCTTTACCCAATGAATTGGAGGGAGATATAGGTCCCACCCATCTTATAATGAATCCTTTCTTATGTGTGCCACATAATCATAAACCATACATCATAGCGTAACCCATGTAATAAAAATGGGATTCTTAAACAACATGACATCATAAAACAATTCATATAAGATAAAGGAATTCATAAAAATATTTCCATCACAACATAATCGAATCCATGTAATAATAGGGATAAAAAAAGAACCCTTTTATTATCTTAGATGGAAAATAATTTTGATAAAATACTTGAACTTTATTCTTGAGGAAAATATCCTTTCTACTTCAAAAACACTTTTCCTTTCTTAACATGTCATGCAATTTTAAACTAAAAGAGGTTGATTAAAAATAAACTTGAATACTTGTAAAGTAAGCTTCTTGGAAATAATGTTTTAGAAATCCATTCATGCCGTATAAGTTAAAAAAAACATTCTTCGTACTTTTGTCGGAAAAGTCAAAAAGTACCTCGTACGAAAAACGACAAATGATTCCTTTCATACATATTACTAAAAACTCACCGAAGGGTAAAAATGGATTTAAACAATTGTAGGTGGATGGAAATAATATTACATATTGATGAAACATGGATGTGGATGATAAAATACACCCCAGTAAATACTTACGAATAAACAATCTTGGATAAAAATGAGATTGTGATATTTCCCTTACCTTAGGTCCTATTTGCTTTGTACGTGTCCTAAGCTCCTGTATAATGGTTTAAATAATGTCATTGACTTATTAAAGAATCATATTCATTGTTATGATATCATATATGGTTCACTTGTGACATTATATTACCCGTTCTTTTGTAAATTCCATGTTAAAGAAGCGTTTTGGGTAAAATCGTTTCTTTTATCGTAGGTGTTTTGACTTGTTGTTATTGACATTATTATTACTTATATCATGATTTACTTACTTCCAGAATATAAAATATGATTTATATATCATATATATTCAGTATATATATATATATAATAGATAGATAAATGGAATGAAAAACACCGTTCATGGAGACGGTAGTCCGTACGTACGCATGAACGCTGTTTTCCTTTCCCTATTGTCTTGAATGGAAGTAAGTAGATGACATAAATATATATATATACATAAATCCAATAGCTTTATAATGTCATATATTTCATTATTATTTCTTATATATACTTTATAATCATTCTTAAATGGTTAACATGGAGAATGAATCTCATTGCGTCATGGAGACGGTAGTCCGTACGTACGCACGAGCGATGATATCATTTCCATAAATATTGAATTGAATTGGAGTGGATTATACAATATATCAGAATAAATATGATGTTTTAATAACTATGTATAGTTATTCTTTACACCATTATACCCATCCATGTAAGGTGGTGGTGGAAAATAGATTACACCACGGCGTGGAGACGGTATTCCGTACGTACGCACGCGCGGTGATTTCTTTTTCCATAGGATAGATACATGGTGAAATAGGGTTGTTTCATACATATAATAACATATCAGTATATGAGTGATACTGATGTTATTACTTCATAATGAAACAACCTAAGAAGAATAAGTGGAAGAAGAAATAAAGATGAAAGAATTGGTAACGGTAATTACCTCTTCTTTGAAGTGCCACTTTGAGACCTCCTCTTAGGGCACTAAAATTGGTCTTTTAGGAATACAAGAACCTCTAGGATGTTTCTAGGGAAGTGGAGAACAGATTTTGGCAGGGGTTGGCCGAGCTTGAGTGCTCAAATTGGTGTGAGGAGGAGGGGGAGGAGGTGTCCTTTTATAAGGGAGGAGAGGGGCACCTTAGGAATATCACAAAATATTATTTTATATTAATGTCAAAATCGGTTTATAATGGTTCCAAAGGGTCTTATTTAGAAGCTTAAGTGGGGATGGGTCAAAAGCCAATCAAACAATAGGATTTAGACAAGTTTAGGGTATTATTTTAACCTTATCAATTAGATTTAACTCTAAGTTAAATAATTTAACTTTTACCGTGTCTTTTTGTTTTCTTTCACTATATGGTTAATACACTTACTATAACATGCCAAACGAACCCCAAATTGTTTATTATTAATACATATATCCTTATCTAAGTCATTTGGCCGAACCTTAGATTTTTAGGAATAAAATAACAATTAATAATATAATATTTGATTTAAAAACAATTTTGTGTCAATTTTGACACTATTTGATATATGATTTTTGTGAAAGTCATAACAGAATTATATGTTCGAACCAAGTTGATTACATCAACATAAATATATCATAGCAACCTAGAAAATTAGTGGAATTCATAAAAAGTCTCAAATTACATTCATTTGAGCATTTATAACATCAATTATGTTAATATTTCCTTAAAAGGGTAATTACTGTATCATCGTTGTGTCATAAATAAATTAATTTATTTAAAGTCTAAAAATTATAAATAAAATATCATTATGTAGGAAATCGTTTTAGCTTTCTAATTAATATTTATAGTCGAATTTATCTTATGTATAACCCCATATTAAAAATGATTTACTTATTAAACTTTGATTTTAACTATTTTAACCCTTCTTTAAATAAATTAATAATAAATGTCCTAATCTAATCCAAGTGGGCCTAAATGGTCATATTTTATTCATAAGGTTGTTTTTGGTCGAATTACACTTATCCAATAGAATTAGGACATGTGTTAGGGTAATAATAATATCATATTTACCCTTAGTTACCCTATTTACTATTAACCGTGGTAAAAAAAAAGTAAAAAGTTACTATTCACCAAAAATTATTTTCATCTCATTGAACCACATTTTAGTCCTTGATATTAACCGTGTCTCTCAGATTTTCAAAATTCCATTCACAGAAGCGGTAAAATTACGTTTTATGAAAAATTCAGTTTTTTAACTACCACTTAGTGCTTTCACTATTCATCGAAAATTGAAAGTTTTCAGAAAAATACCAAAAATTAGGCCTAAGATATATTTGATATTATGAACTCAAAATTGATGTCTATTTTACCAAATTCAAAACATATCAGTTGCATTAACTAATTTAAAAATTAATTCTCGTCGTCAAAACAAATAGCGTGTTTTTAAGAGATAATAACTATCAAAAGTTTGACACTTGTTTATAACTGGTTTAAATGTGAAATTACATCCAATGAACAACATTATATTAAATTGTAAAAATATATTCTAAATATACTTTAAAACCACTCAAATTAATAATTTATCACTATTAATTATTTCGATTAAAAAAGTTGTTTTTAATTAAAATTTGGTAATTTTCACTATTCATCAGAATATGAAAGTTATCCGAAAAGTACCAAAATTTCACCCTAAGCTAATTTCGATATTACGAATCCAAAAATGAATTCCATTTTGAAAAATAAAATTTACAAAATTTCAAAAAGTGGTTATTACTATTCATAACGGCTAGTTTTAATAATATCTTAACAGCATATCGTTGTTTAGCGAAACTCGGTGTTGCGTACAACACACGCTATCGTGGAAGGTCGCGATTGCGTATAATTCAAGCCAGGTCAGAGATGTGTATTTTTAAAGCTCCTTTTGGTGTAGCGTATAACACAAGACATTAATAAAATTAAAAAGAATATTTTTTATCAAATCTCGGGCTGTTACATTCTACCCCCCTTAAAATGAATTTCGCCCTTGAAATTCGTCGGGGTTATAAATAGTTTACTATTCGAAAGTTTCTTTAATAGAAACCCACATCGTAAAAAGGAATACCAAAACTTAGCTTTAAAAACTAAAGTATGAAATGTAACGATTACCCAAATAAACTAATCACTGGGTTTCCACATAGGTGAAAATATGGATATGGAAGAGAAATATAACCATCATGTTCTGATGGAGAGTGGTAGAGAACATTGCTATGGAAAATCCAGTAATCACAAATCCATAGATTCGTGATGATATAAGGTATCATATGATTCATCAGGTATAAGATCACTAGGACAACATTTTTGGTTTTCAAGATCATTTCCCCAAAGTTGAAAATTTGAATTAGAATAAATACGTACTTTATTTTGGTACAATCTCACTGTTGTTCGTGCCTTGAAAAATTTCCACTTCATCCCTTAAATAAATGAAGTTGAATTTGTTATTCGTGAAGTGTTAGCAGATCACGTGATAGAATGACGGGTCATTCCATCTACAAAAGGTTAGCAAAAATTATATACATAAGTCGATCCATAGTGAGATTAATCATATATGGTTCCTAAAATGGACTTTATACTTCATATATCATACTGCTTAATATAATAAAACTAGTTTCTAATAAACCGGGACTTCCTGTAGGCTAGTGGTAGGTGATAAAGGCCAGTCGCACTTCGGTTGTGGGTTTGATTTCCACAGCCTTGTCCGACGCGATGGGCTGCCGCCCGTCCTGCAGGTTGTCCTTTTCTAAAACTATATTACTATAACATCCCATCAATAACATCGAGAAAACTTCTATCCTTAAACAATACTAACTTTTGTCCAACATAATCCATTCCAATCTTTAGGATTATCCAAAATACTGCAATCCACTCTCATAACATAGTGAAAACGATTACCAGATATTTAATACCATCGTCAATTCCCATATATCATAAGATATGTTTTGTTGGTTACATTCCAAACATTAAAAGTCTTTAATCATGTATTCTCTTGAATACCTTTGTGAAAACATGAATGCAGTTAAAAGTTAACACCTTCCACATACTAAAATCCTCAAAATTCTATATACTCAAACCATGATATCACTTAGTCCTTATATCAATCATGAGCTCATGAATACAATCAAACATCTCATTATCGTCTTATCCCTTCATTATGAACATATCATCTACATTCCAAAAATATCTGAATAACCTTTCATGGATACTTGTACCATTAATCATACACTTTCAAAAATCAAGGAAGGACAACAGTGTAATAATCCTTAGATTTCTCTTTATTCCATAGTACCATGAGATTACTTATACAACATTACACATGATAAACAAGTCATCATTCCACTACATTCTTAAACCGTTGACTGAGCTTCAACAATTCTTTCATCTCACATATCATTTGTAGTATCTTCATCATCATCCACATAAATACTACCCATATGACCATACTGATTCTCTTCATGAGTCTTTCCCTTAGGGCATTTGTTTTCATAATGCCCATACATTCCACATTTAAAACACTTAACCATTTTTTGATTTCATAGCAATACCATTATCTTCATCCCTGGTGTTAACTGAACCTTTTCCTTTGCACTTACTGGCTTTGTGTCCTTCTTTTCCACACCCAAAGCATCTTCCAGTTCCTTTGAAACATTCTCCTTGATGCCTCTTCCCACATGATTTACATAGGGGAAATTGAACTTTCTTTCCTCTATGATCATCATGAAACTCCATCTTTCTCTTATTAGCCGAGTCAGGAAACTTACCAAATTTTACTTTATTGATCATATTATGAGATTGCTGATTCGACATAATAATGATCTTTGGACTTCCAAATCCCATTTCATTTGGTTTCTCATGAAGAATATCATTCCATTGTCCATCATATCCTCCATTATCGTGAATCATCTTGTTTCCAGCCATTTTCTAAAACCCAAAATGAATAGTGTGAGAGGCAAAAATCATGCTAGGGAAAACAAGATAATAAAGGGGGAGTACCTTCAATATCTAACATCTTAGGTTTAATTCTATGATCGTTAGCGTAGTTCTAGTACTATAACTTATACATCTACTTAACCTTAGAGACATCCCTAGACATACCGTAGAAATATCTCTAGGGATCTCACTAACGTTTTCGCATCCTAGTTTCCAAAGGTTGACTAAACCTTTCCTCTGATACCAACTGTAGAGACCCGAAGCTTGACGTACATTGACATTACATTACTTTTGCGGAATACTTAGTACATTACAAAAAACACACACACAAGGACCGTAATAGTTTAGTGTCTTTGGAAACTTGGACTATAATCTTCTAATCGTGGTGAAAGATCTTCAAAATCTCCCATAAAGATCTTCCTTTTTTTACCTAAAACCTTTCTTTATATCCTGGGGAAAAGAAAACATAAAAGGGTGAGCTCAAATGCTCAGTAAGGGTAAACAAAATAAATATCAATCACATCATATTCATAAGAACATAACATTTTGGAAATCATAACCTGCAAAAGAGAGCATAATTTCATAATCATGGGATAAATCATGGCAGTGAAAAAGTAATCCCAATAATCATAACTTAAAACATGAAACTTTGTGGCATACACACATAATCATAGAGAATCATTTCTTGTTAGTCAAGACTAATTGCCAAGACTATCTTAGTGGACAAAGTCCATTTCTGAACCGAGTCACCCTCGTTCCAGTCCTGTTTCACTGAACCGGTATAACCTACCATTCCAGCCATGTCTATCTCATGAGATATAAAATCTTTACCCAATGCATTGGAGGGAGATATAGGTCCCACCCATCTTATAATGAATCCTTTCTTATGTGTGCCACATAATCATAAACCATACATCATAGCGTAACCCATGTAATAAAAATGGGATTCTTAAACAACATGACATCATAAAACAATTCATATAAGATAAAGGAATTCCTAAAAATATTTCCATCACAACATAATCAAATCCATGTAATAATAGGGATAAAAACAGAACCCTTTTATTATCTTATATGGAAAATAATTTTGATAAAATACTTGAACATTATTCTTGAGGAAAATATCCTTTCTACTTCAAAAACACTTTTCCTTTCTTAACATGTCATGCAATTTTAAACTAAAAGAGGTTGATTAAAAATAAACTTGAATACTTTTAATGTAAGCTTCTTGGAAATAATGTTTTAGAAATCCATTCATGCCGTATAAGTTAAAAAAACATTCATCGCACTTTTGTCGGAAAAGTCAGAAAGTACCTCGTACGAAAAACGACAAAAGATTCCTTTCATACATATTACTAAAAACTCACCAAAGGGTAAAAATGGATTTAAACAATTTTAGGTGGATGGAAATAATATTACATATTGATGAAACATGGATGTGGATGATAAAATACACCCCATTAAATACTTACGAATAAACAATCTCGGATAAAAATGAGATTGTGATATTTCCCTTACCTTAGGTCCGATTTGCTTTGTATGTGTCCGAAGCTCCTGTATAATGGTTTAAATAATGTCATTGACTTATTAAAGAATCATATTCATTGTTATGATATCATATATGGTTCACTTGTAACATTATATTACCCGTTCTTTTGTAAATTCCATGTTAAAGAAGCGTTTTGGGTAAAATCGTTTCTTTTATCGTAGGTGTTTTGACTTGTTGTTATTGACATTATTATTACTTATATCATGATTTACTTACTTCCAGAATATAAAATATGATTTATATATCATATATATTCAGTATATATATATATAATAGATAGATAAATGGAATGAAAAACACCGTTCATGGAGACGGTAGTCCGTACGTACGCATGAACGCTGTTTTCCTTTCCCTATTGTCTTGAATGGAAGTAAGTAGATGACATAAATATATATATATACATAAATCCAGTAGATTTATAATGTAATATATTTCATTATTATTTCTTATATATACTTTATAATCATTCTTAAATGGTTAACATGGAGAATGAATCTCATCGCGTCGTGGAGACGGTAGTCCGTACGTACGTACGAGCGATGATATCATTTCCATAAATATTGAATTGAATTGGAGTGGATTATACAATATATCAGAATCAATATGATGTTTTAATAACTATTTATAGTTATTCTTTACACCATTATACCCATCCATGTAAGGTGGTGGTGGAAAATAGATTACACCACGGCGTGGAGACGGTATTCCGTACGTACGCATGCGCGGTGATTTCTTTTTCCGTAGGATAGATAGATGGTGAAATAGGGTTGTTTCATACTTATAATAACATATAAGTATATGAGTGATACTGATGTTATTACTTCATAATGAAACAACCTAAGAAGAAGAAGTGGAAGAAGAAATAAAGATGAAAGAATTGGTAACGGTAATTACCTCTTCTTTGAAGTGCCTCTTTGAGACCTCCTCTTAGGGCACTAAAATTGGTCTTTGAGGAAGACCAGAACCTCTAGGATGTTTCTAGGGAAGTGGAGAAGAGATTTTGGCATGGGTTGGCCGAGCTTGAGTGCTCAAATTGGTGTGAGGAGGAGGGGGAGGAGGTGTCCTTTTATAAGGGAGGAGAGGGGCACCTTAGGAATATCTCAAAATATTATTTTATATTAATGTCAAAATCGGTTTATAATGGTTCCAAAGGGTCTTATTTCGAAGCTAAAGTGGGGATGGGTCGAAATCCTATCAACCAATATGATTTAGACAAGTTTAGGGTATTATTTTAACCTTATCAATTAGATTTAACTCTAAGTTAAATAATTTAACTTTTACCGTGTCTTTTTGTTTTCTTTCACTATTTGGTTAATACACTTACTATAACATGCCAAACGAACCCCAAATTGTTTATTATTAATACATATATCCTTATCTAAGTCATTTGGACGAACCTTAGATTTTTAGGAATAAAATAACAATTAATAATATAATATTTTATTTAAAAACTATTTTGTGTCAATTTTGACACTATTTGATATATGATTTTTGTGAAAGTCATAACAGAATTATATGTTCGATCCAAGTTTATTAAATCAACATATATATATCATAGTACCCTAGAAAATTAGTGGAAATCATAAAAAGTCTCAAATTACATTCATTTGAGCATTTATAACATCAATTATGTTAAAATTTCCGTAAAAGGGTAATTACTGTATCATCGTTGTGTCATAAATAAATTAATTTATTTAAAGTCTAAAAATTATAAATAAAATATCATTATGTAGGAAATCGTTTTATCTTTCTAATGAATATTTATAGTCGAATTTATCTTATGTATAACCCCATATTAAAAATGATTTACTTATTAAACTTTGATTTTAACTATTTTAACCCTTCTTTAAATAAATTAATAATAAATGTCCTAATCTAATCCAAGTGGGCCTAAATGGTCATATTTTATTCATAAGGTTGTTTTTGGTCGAATTACACTTATCCAATAGAATTAGGACATGTGTTAGGGTAATAATAATATCATATTTACCTTTAGTTACCCTATTTACTATTAACCGCGGTAAAAAAAAAGTAAAAAGTTACTATTCACCAAAAATTATTTTCATCTCATTGAACCACATTTTAGTCCTTGATATTAACCGTGTTTCTCGGATTTTCAAAATTCCATTCACAGAAGCGGTAAAATTAAGTTTTATGAAAAATTCAGTTTTTTATCTACCACTTAGTGATTTCACTATTCATCGAAAATTGAAAGTTTTCAGAAAAATACCAAAAATTAGGCCTAAGATATATTTGATATTATGAACTCAAAAATGATGTCTATTTTACCAAATTCAAAACATATCAGTTGCATTAACTAATTTAAAAATTAATTCTCGTCGTCAAAACAAATAGCGTGTTTTTAAGAGATAATAACTATCAAAAGTTTGACACTAGTTTATAACTGGTTTAAATGTGAAATTACATCCAATGACCAACATTGTATTAAATTGTAAAAATATATTCTAAATATACTTTAAAACCACTCAAATTAATAATTTATCACTATTAATTATTTCGATTAAAAAAGTTGTTTTTAATTAAAATTTAGTAATTTTCACTATTCATCAGAATATGAAAGTTATCCGAAAAGTACCAAAATTTCACCCTAAGCTAATTTCGATATTACGAATCCAAAAATGAATTCCATTTTGTAAAATAAAATTTAAAAAATTTCAAAAAGTGGTTATTACTATTCATAACGGCTAGTTTTAATAATATCTTAATAGCATATCGTTGTTTAGCGAAACTCGGTGTTGCGTACAACACACGCTATCGTGGAAGGTCGCAATTGCGTATAATTCAAGCCAGGTCAGAGATATGTATTTTGAAAGCTCCTTTTGGTGTAGCGTATAACACAAGACATTAATAAAATTAAAAAGAATATTTTTCATAAAATCTCGGGCTGTTACAGTTAAGACCATCCAATAACAATTTAAAGACACTCAGAGTCGACAAAACTGTTATGTTTATAATCATCTACAAGACCTATAGTTTGATGTTGGAGACATGGTATTCCTTGTCATGCCACTGTGGATGAGAGTTATGAGATTTGGGAAGAAGGGAAGGATTATTCCAAGGTAAATCAGCCCTTTTAAGATCCTTGATTCCATTAGAGAAGCGGCCTATTGACTAGAACTCCCACAAAACCAATCTCAATTAAATTATGTATTCCATGTATCACTCCTAAAGAAGTACATACCGGACCCATCGCATTTACTCAATCCATAGGTGGTACCATTGGAGAATGACCTCCCCCCTGAAGAGAATCTGGTGACGATCTTAGATCATATGGAAAGAGTTCTATGAAATAAGACAATTCCCCTTGTTAATGGGTTGTGGAAAAACCACATGTTTGAAAAGAAATGTGGGAATTAGAGGAAGTGATGAAACATAGTTACCCTCATCTGTTTTAGTGTGGAAAAAGAAATTCCGAGGGTGAAATTTTTTAAGGTGGAAGATTTTAATGACCCAAAACATTATTAATGAAAATTAATCTTGATCTAATTAAATATATTATTATGTAAAATTCTTATAAAACATATCCACTTCCTTGGTTTTATTTTTTTGGATTTTCTAATACCATTATTAATTTTTACCATTGCTAATATAGCTATTGAAAAGTGATCAGATGATTAGAATAAATACATGACTTTAACAAATTCAATTTACTTGAAAAAAGGAAGTGTTGGACTCATCCAGTAGAATTTCTCCATACAAAGCCCATTTATTAGAGCTCAGAAAGGAGGTATCATCATGAGGATTCGCTCTTGACCAATCCCAAGACGAGCTTCAAAACGTTAAGCTCAAAGGATTCCGCATATGGGAGAAGTAGATGTTAGTGGGGATTACCACCCAAGAGATGTTATCTGATCCTCCCCCAGAGTCTGTCACCATCGCAAACCTTACCATTTAGTCTTATGCAGGTCTTATAAGGGGTGATGTAACAAGACCATAACACTATGATTATGGAAATTGTTTTATATAGAATATACATTCATTTTTTATTGTTACTTTGTAAAAAAATTAAAGAAAAAAATAGTATTTTTAGTTAATATTCCATTAAGTTATTTATTTTGAGGAACTAATGGATTTTTTGAATTAAATAATATTTTAATAAAATATTATTACTAAATTATTTTTATTAAATATAAATGATCGTATAGTTTTTAGGAATACAAATGCAGTTTTTATTAAGGTTTGAAAGATGTTTTTGTCAAAACCCTTGAATTTTTGATAAATTTGGGTTTTTATTTCAAAAGTAAAAATTCACATATTTAAAAAAAATATAAAATGAATATCTTCTTTGGATTTAAGAAATATAAATTATCTAACAGTGAATTTTTCATAATTTTCTGAGATAATCATATTTTTGGGTAATAATTAAATACTGTTTAATTATATAATTTATTTTATGACCTCATAATGACCCAATAGTGATTCAATAAAATACTATAAATTTTATGTTCAGCCAAAATATGTATTACCTTTAAAATAATGTGATTTTATATTTTTTTGGTTAATTTTATGGTGCCTTAGTAGACCCTCCGAGACTTATAATACATTTAAACTTTTAAAATGATTTTCTTGAGAGTTTGAATCACTTCCACTCTAGAAAGACAAATATTTTAAGAATTTATCCCTTAGGCCTTGTAAAATAATTTCTTTCAAATCCCCATTAGAATAAAACATGGTAAAACCCCATGGTTTGGTTTTTGGTTTTGATTAGTTTAATGTGTGGTGTCGAAAACCTAAATAATAAATAATTCCCTCTATTTTCATATATAATCAAACCAAAGCTCCCACATCCTCTTCACTCAAATCATTTTGAGCTCTACAAACCTCTTCCCCCCCCCCTCTCTAGAATCTTTTAATGGTTACCTAGTGCCCATGAAGACTCTCTCAAGCCTCTCCCAAGCCTTTGGTATCACACATTCAAGTAAGGGATTTCTTCCTTTCTCATATTTATGAGACATTATTTATGTTGTTATGCCATTTTAATTTCAATCAAAATTATATGGTATGATTTTCACCTCCCCCATACTTCCATTATTATTATTTAATGATGATATACAAATTTTTCTCTCATTAATTCCTCCCATGTACACCTATTACCATAACAAAATTCCGTAAGGAATTTCTCTCTTCTCATTTACATTCAACCAATTCTATTGTACTATGAATCAAAATTCCATTAAATATGTTGGGACTTGTTTCTATATAAACCCCTTACTGTACATTTCATGTACATATGATTATACACCCCTTTATCTCTCATCAACCATTTTTATTAATTCTTATGTCACATCGTTATGCTACCGAAATTGCACCACGATTTTCCAAGTTAAAGTTATGGTGTAGTGGATACCAAGCTCATTTCTCTATCAAGGATATTCACCTTTGTGAACATTTACATATTGATTATATATTTTCATTTATTTATTCCACATTCCTTTATCATGGAATAAATGAGAATGTTGAATGATTCCATGTTGTATGATCCATTTGGAACACTTATTCATGAAATGAAATGATTAAGAAGAATGTGCCCCGATAGCGCTCCAATGGATTGGGTAATGATTAGTATCATGATTCATCAAGTGCAATGATGGTTTACTCATGAAAATTTAAGTCAATTATGGTTTAATAATGCTCCATGTGCAATGATCCTTGGCTCATGTGGATATCATATTAAATGTTGATGCCAAATTTCCATGTTATGATAATCATGCTATATCATGGCTTTATGTTCATGTTTCCCTTCTATTCCATTGATATGCCTATTTTATGACATGTACTATATTACTCATATTATTCCTCCTTTTCTCCCTTACTGGGATTTATAGCCCACAATTTTCTTATGCATTTCCTCAGGTTATCCTATGCAATTCTAAGTATGAAGGAATGTGTGTGGTCATGTAAAAGAAGTTTTCATCAAAGTTTTGTATTTCATTTTCTAATTCGTTATGTAATGTTACTAATCATGAAATACACTATACCTCTTGATATTATATGTTGAATCAAGTGAGGGTTTTACTTATTAAATTATGTTTATGTTATAAATAAAGATCAAGGTTGTTATACTCACTAGGATTAGTCCAACACAATGTTGACCTATAGGGTCACCCATACATGGCCTTAGATTGTTTCATAATAAGGGTGTAATGGTAGTTTTTATTGAATGAAAATTACACCAAGGGTTGGTGAAACTCATAACTACGAATAAAGTCAAATATGAATTCCCATAACTTATCCTCCAGGACCTGAATAGTCTGTTCGTTTTGGATGATTTTATGGGGAGAAATGTCATGTTGAAATTAAATTATGTCATAAAATACTCTTACAAATCTCTCCATAATAATTATATTAAAGGTGCATAATAGTTTTAAATAATCATCATGGGAACCTCACGAATCCATACTATCTTCATCATGTAATGGATTCCCAAACTCTCTACAAAACGATTCTCTTGTATAGAAAAAAATTGGTCTAACATGGTGATTCAGTCTGTGATAACCCAGAAGGAATCATTTCTTCTATACATTCATGGAATCCCCTTTATTAATTATACTTGTATACCATACCACATCCACTATGTCACCTCCATGGGTTGACCTAACCCGCATGAACCTATCGGTCATCCTTCATCTTATTGATAAGTGAGGCATCTAGAGAGAAACTATACCACACACTTCTTTATCTCTTCCCACCATAACTAACATTTATGGTCATGGTACATATTTTCCAAACATGGATGTACAAACAAAGGGGATGTACGAAACTCCCACAAAACCTCCTCCCAGAATTTCAATAGTACCATCATTTTCCCTCTAAAAATGATGATATACTACCCTCCTTTATTAAATCCATCAGAAGTATGTTAATAGGATATCTAATCATAAAAGGTCTCATAATTGGTATCTCCTCACTAATACTTCAAAAAATTGATGTAAAAGTGGTGGAGTAATAACCATAAACTAGAGGTAATTCGCACCATCCTTGGACTGTAGAGACAAAATCAATATGCCTAAATGATCTAGTTCCTTAACTAACGATGGACAATAAGATCTCTTATCGAAAGAATTTTCCACCACATTCCCATTACTTTAATTATATATTTTCTCAAAGTCAAAATACTAGAGGTACTCTAGCCATCAACTCTATCTCATGTTTAAATCCTTCTATGAGAATATATTATTGAGACTATTATGGATAAAATATATGATAATCCACTCTACCATAAGGAAGTGTCAACACATCATTAAGGTGAAGACTATGGTTTCCAACTCTAGGTCATGGGTTGTGTAGTTATACTCATGTGATCTCAAATATAGAGACCCATAGAAAATCACTGCATTTTTATTCATCAGAAAACATCCTAGACTTGTCCTTGAGGCATTGTAGAACACAACGTACTCAACACCATCCATTGAAAATAATAATATGGGAGCTCTCATCAACCTCAGCTATAACCCTTCAAAATCTTGTTGTAACCTCCCTGTCTACATGAAATCCTACCCTTTCCCATTCAAATTAGTAAGAAACACATATATCCAAGAGAAATTGTGAATTAATCTCATATAGTAGCCTTCCAAACCAAGGAATCTATGTTCATCCATTATTCTCATGATTGGATACCAAGATAACACTACCTCAACCTACAATAATTACACTAATACACCTATACTAATATGAAACTTCCTAGAAAGTTGAAATATAAAATATCAAACTAAATATTTGAGAGATTCCTATAAATTTTGTGCACTCGGAGTATGTCTAGGATAACCTTCACGTTTCTTGTGTGATCCTCCTCGGAAACATATTACACTCGGAAATCTTTCATAAAATGCACTAAAAATTTGTCTATAAAATGATTTATGATATGGTTCATGAGTCCCATGGACACTTTAGAGGAATTATTCATTCTGAAAGATGTCACCATGTACTCAAAATGTCCATAGTAAAATCATAATGTCATCTTAGGTATATCGATGTAACATATATAGAGTTGGTGATAAGATGATATCAATTCTATATTTGATAACCACCTTTCCACTCTCAACTAGATAAATTCATCTTCAATCCTTGATAGTGGATAGATAGTATTTAAATTCACCTATGTTATGTTCCATTAATCAACACACAACCTCAAACTCATACACACCTTCTTAGTGAAAAAACACTAGGGTTTCCCAAGGGAAAACACTGGGTCCGACTAAGCCCTTCTTCTGCATGACCCCAAACTTCAACTGCAATTCATGATGCTCTTTATGATCCATCCAATATGATGGCATTGATATTATGTTAGTACCTTTGTGTAATTATCAGAAGAATTATATTTCTAGATTGGGGGTAAGGCCAACACATCATCAGGAAATACATCCGCATACTCCACCACAACTATGGGAAGCTGAAATCCCATTGCATCCACTAATAAATGGGTAATACTACCCAAATTGTGATTCATTAGATATATCCTCCTATGTTTGAGCCCATCCTGGTTTCAAGGGATCTATTCTCACCCACAATGGAAACCCACATTCCATTGACAAAAACACACCACATACTTTTCCCGAAATACTCAAGATGGGAATGAACAATGGATAGTTACTTCATGCTTAAGATTATTTTGTAAGGTCTTACCAATACTATAATGTAATCCCATAATAATATTTCACCTAAAAGTTTAAGGAAACACTTTTTGAAATGTGTGTGATCACTAAGCCACCTTTTATTGGAGTCTACAAGTGCACGGTTCGGGCCAAGGGGTCAATCCTGATATCTAAGTATCTAACTATAGTAGTGGAAATAAAAGAGTGGATCACACAAATTTCTATCAGTACTACAAAAAAATATCACAAAGATCATACATCTTATCATACCTAGATCCTTGGGGTAACAGGACTCTACTACCTACATTTATCATCATCCCTGACCACAAACTCCCTACGCCTAGTGTGGACAACCATAGTGTGGTGGTAGTGACAAGTAAAATCGTCTTTCACCTAAATATACTCTTCCTACTCCTCTTACACGTCTTCCATATTGTGGAACACTTTTAACCTAAAAAAATCTCTACATGGGTGGTCCCTAGACTATCTCCCTATCAATGTTTTGGTGGGTTGGACAATCTTGAGACAGATATCCCCCACCTTCACCTGAGAAACACCGCCTCTCTCCAGACTGACTAGAACCATCATGAGAGCCATGAAAAAATACCCTTTATACTTGGATCATCCCCAAAAAGAAAATCATATTCCCAATTCCAAATTACTACAATTATATACCATCTATCAAGGTCTCAACTCCTAGGTTCCCAATACCAACACCCACAGTCGGTGTCTTCTCTGCCAGAATGCTCTTTACTAAAATATCCCACTAAATTACACCAGATAAGGTGGGATTGAAAAGGGATATAAATCCATCCATAATGTCTCTGGTTTAATCTTTGCTCACAGGTTTCTTCTATAAAGAAAAAATCTCTAACCAAATCAAAGTGTGTTGTGATAAGATAGTGATTATTACCGAATTATTTTTTGTGGTCTGGTTGTCCTAATACAAGTGTATAATATCCTGAATGTGAATTTATTGCAGCATGACTAGATATAACTCATCCATGAATATATGGTAAAAATATAACTAAGAGATAAATTTTACATCATGTGACTAAGTCACTAGAATTCACCATTTTTGGATGGGTCAGAGAAGAAGACTCGCTACTAGGATCACCTTTTGATATTTAGGTTTCCTCATAAATCATAAAACTCAGGTGACTGCCTCTTACTAGTCCTCAATAGCGTGATGTTTTGGACTTCCCAAAAATATTGGAGGCCTCTACCTAAGAAACTAATAGAGTGTACTCAAACTATACACATCCATAGCCAGTACTATAGGAAAAACCTGCTGCTCAATGGGTAGTGTAAAAACCGGAACACCACCTAGAGGTTTCACCTCATATATAGGCCCATGTACAAAATCCTTTATCTTAATGGATTATTCTTGTGATCCATAGTGTAATCATGGTTGGATGTCTTTATTGAAGAATCCTGAAATATAAATGTTGCACCATGCTCAATTAGTTTATCTTGGGAGATATCTTAAGAAAATAATCAATCCACAACCCATTCTTATATGATGCATGTAATAATATTTCCCCTCTACTGGTTCATATATATGTAGAGTTAATATATAGGTTATCATATCCTTGATGAATTGATACAGAGGCCACCCCAAAAACACTAAGTCCATTTACATAAAATAAACCTTCAAACACTTTAACACTATTTCTATAAATCCAACCTCATAGATATAAAAAAGTATAAAGTCTTGTCCTAAGGTAGAACTGACTTCTTTGATACCACTTTATCATTTTCCAACAATGTTGGCCCCACTTAGCCATTAGTAGGACAATCATTAAATCCCATGATGGCCACTAACATGCTAGGGAATGGAGACTGGGGACAATGATGTATAATAACAAATGGGAGTAATTAGAATAATGTACCTATATATACACACACATCTCCAAGCCCATACAATGATAAAAATGAAGTAAAACTGATATCAATTCATTCATACATCCATATCACATAATCCGGGTATAGAAAAGTAATATTATACATAAGGGATAAATACAAGTGTTGCTAAACTGTAAACGAATTCAAATATGATCTGAAGGAGGTGAATGTTGTCACATGGAACAACGATAGGAACTTCAGTGTGTTTAGGAAAAACCTATGTTCTACTTGCTCCCAGTCCTCCTAGGACTATTCCAAAAGGAATGTAGTCTGCATAAGAAACAATATGTGTGGGAAAATCAAAATAAGTGGTGAGTATAATAATACTTGGTAGGGCACCGTGAAATCACTAAACAAAAATAGTCCAGAGTTATCATCTCATCATATCATAGTTATATCAGTAAATATGGGATACATAACGATAATAAAATCCCAACTATACTCATAAGAGAAACCTAGTGTTCAGAGTTCCCGACCATTATATCCAGACACTGGATTCTTATCAATGATTCAAGGTAATTATTTTCATGGAGAATCCACTCCATAATCCATGTTTTCACTAATGGTTCTCATCTAAGAGGTGATTTAATCTAAATGAAGAGTTGTAAGTAAATGAACATTGGGATTTGCGGAGCTGTAAAATATCATATATTAAAATTATAATATCAAAAAAAAATTCAAAACATAAAATCGAGTATACTCCATCATAAAATCATTCATGGATAATGTGAATTTTAATTAATCATATGTAATTAAGAATCAAAAATCCTATAAAATTTGTACCTCGATCGATTTTGATATGAAGAGCATTTTTCTCATCTTCAATGATCGTTGCTCAACAGAACCAGACTCAGAACCCTCTAGATCATCCATATGAATTCTAACATTTTAATAAATAATCATCCTAACAAATATGGGTTTTATCACAATGATTTAGAGTCTCTCTGATATCTTAATGATGATGGGATATCAGACTAATTATCCTTAAACTTTCACCGAGAAAACATTGATCTTCCCTTTTCTTAATCTCTCTAAGACAAGAGAGTGGTAGAGATGAGAGAGAATTCATCAAATACCTCCACACTCCTGTTATGGGTCTTAAAAGAACATATTTAATTAGTTTTTTTCTTCCATAAATTTTTTTTGGTCCAAATTCGATGTTAACCCATCAAACGTGCCAAAATTGACACAAACTAAATTTAAAAATTTCATGGTTTTTTTATCACATGATTGTAACAAAAAAGTTCTGTTACATGATAAAATATAATTCATTAACTCACCATGGCACTCCCATAAATACAAAATGAATCCTTGAATATTAAATATTTAATGTTCATTGAAAAAAATGTTAAAATAAGTAAATAAATTCACTGGATATTATTCTAAAATCGTATAATTTTTTATTTATTTATTTATTTTGCAATCGTATAAACATAGACATTACCTAGCAACCAGAATGGGTTCAATCATGTCTTAAAAACAAATTCACTAGTTTTGACCAATATTCTAAAGACACTTTCTAAGTGACACTATATTCTATTATCTCAATAGTAGTGAATACGATTTATATATCAATATTGGAATCTAGCAACCCTACATGGACCCTAATACGATAAATAACATTAATAGAAATGAAAACCTTTCCATTGAATAGATGTCGTGTAATATAATATCTTTGTCTCATGATATTTTTTAATTTTGTAGACACACTTCATTTCATCATCCTTTATTAATTTATTATTCTTTGACCTTAATAGATGTACTTACCTTAAAAAACAAAGTCACGTGATTTAATAAAGGTTTTATTATCCTAGTAAACTAGGCCCAAGACATATCATCCTTTTAGAAGTGAAAAAAACTATAGTGATCATTCAATCAATGTCATACTACCAAAAATGAATGCCACCCAAGGTACAATTCCTTGACACAAATTCCATGGTTTTCATCTTGTATCAGTTTTTGTAGTCAAATGATACACAATTATAATGATCTCAGGTCGATAGAAAAATAATTTTGTTCAAATATATGAACTACTAATGACCCCCAAAAAAGTGGTTTTCTTATTGGTGGATCAGTACTATGGATATATTATACAATAGATTACCAGTTGAGATCTTAATGAGAAGAAGTTTTAATGATTATGAGCCCCCAACACCTGATAGTTATACATCATATGATTCTAATCAATATGATGTATCTATACCATAGGATATATGATAAAGATTAATTTTATAGTATCTCTAGGTTCTCATTATAAGTGTGAAATTATATAACCAATTAATATTAATGAAATATTACGACATTACCATGTAAATAGTGGGAACATATGTTTTATTGTTATTGTGGTAAGATCTTTTCATACATATCTCACTATATTCAATATATGGTAATTGAAAATTACTTTTTCAAATTATGTCTATGTAACCCACTTCTACAACACACACAATACCACTAGAGATAAATTTATAACAATAATCATGTTATCTCTCAATTGAGAACATCATACTTCTATTGATTTATTTCTTTATTCATTGGTCCTACCACATTTCATTTCATGGAGTATCTGTTATCTCTAAATTCACCTCCTTGAGTATGAATCCCCAAGAAATGATATCCCTATATATACTCATTTTTTCTTATTTCTAAACATGAAATCATAGAAAATACCAATATAGGAAGATTATCATAATTTACTTGATGGTACTACCTTAATTACAAGGTTCAATTCCAGGACTTGGAAAAATAATTTAAATTTATGCATTTCTTCTTAACCAATATTGGAACCCAAAATACACTCAATATTTATAGATATGGATACCATTGGATTGAATGAGTTTCCCTGTCTCATTAACATATCATAAAAATGTAATAAGATCATATTGATCAATTGAAAGACTTGTTTTTTCTACTAAAAAATAGTTTTAATTCAACTCCAAGTATTAGGTACATATCCCTTGTACTCTCTAAAGTATAATTGGAATGTACTAGTGCCTTTCCATGGAGTTCCCTAGGTTTAACTAATATTTTCCAACCATAATGTAAATTATGGAAATATTTAGTATATAGAAAATCTTATGTAATAGATCTTTCATTGATTAATATGGGATAATTCTCACCATGGTAATCTCCTCGCATGTCACATACATGTCTTCTTGGATAGATTTATGTTTTGTGACACTTGTAAAAATTCTATAATTAATTTCCCAACTTGTATTTTATAATATCTTTTTATTATATGAACTTTGATATGGTCTAAGTAACCCATATGATCTACCTTAGTAGATCTCATTCACTAGAACCTTGTTTACGACATTAATATAAACCTTAGAGACATAAATTCTTTGTTTTCTGAACTAACTATAAGAATAATTAACTATTTTTTATATGTTTTCAATAGATTTTATTTGAAAAAAAGTGGTTTTCCTGATAACCTCTAGTAGAAACCTAGAAAAAATTCATTATAAATTAATTTTATATGATCTTAATGATTTTATTAATCTGTAAATGTATCTCTATACCATTCATTCCATATTGGATTTATATGGTGTTATTAACCCTTTTTGGTTGTTTCATATTGACACCTTCCAAGAAATGTGGTTCAGACATTTATTATCTACATATATTGATTGTTGAAAGTTTCTATGATAAGTGGGTTTCAAAAGGATTTAACCATGATGATTTTGTATAACCAATCAATCTTCTTTATTACCATGCTTATACCACCTATGTATAATTTCTCATTAATACCTACCAATAGATTTACATCAATTAGGGAAACTATATAGTTGATTTTGATACATGGAATCCATTTCCCAAAATTTATATAATACAGTCAATCATTAATAATCTCCATTTATTAGTTCCATTTAGGATTCAATATTATCAATGAAAAATGTATAACCCATAATATTAATTATAAAAGCTACATTATTGTTTATAAATTCTTACACCTTATGTGTATCTAAAATATTCATCTCCCAAAAGATCTTACAGAACTTATTCCTATTCCAAGTACTTGTGTGCCTCAAGATATGACGTAACTAAATTTAATTTAGCTCCCATTATCACAAATAGATATGTTCCACATTTTATAAAAATGTAGTCTATAACTTTACTGTAACACTTATATATTAGGGGTTTCTATAATATCCTTTTCAACACTTGGGAAAATTACCTTATATTCAAATTATATTCTTCTTATAAATCCTTTTTTATTAACTTAGACATAATGGGCTCTTTACAACAACATATATAGATTATGGAATAATTAATTCACTTCATATGAAATCTATTTTCATTATAGTTTTCATATGGTTTTAGTTTAATACTAATATTTTCTAAGTATGACTTGAGAGATAATGTAATATTTTTCAAATATTATTAAATATAATCATTGATTTTCAATTTAATAACATCATTACATTTATGGGTATAACTAAATGTGTATTTAAGAATTTATCCATGATATATTTTAATGATCAATTTATACATGTAAGACTCTTCATGTGACCTCTTATTACTATAATTAATTCTGTAGTGTGTATAATGAAATGTGATTTTAGGAATAAATCCACTCTACATTTATAAGGATCTATGAATTCAAGGTTGAGATATTCTACAATTCAATATCTCCGACACACTTAGACATTCAAACCATTCATGCTTGTTAATTCACTTTTACATTTATTTTAAATTGTAAAGGAATATCATAATGTATATGAATTTTCCTCTTATATCTCTTCAGTATAGTTCATGGCCTTTTAGTATAACTAATTCTGAATGCTTCTTAGATTTACATTTTTTATAAAGGTTTATTTCTATAATACTAGATAAGTAAATGTGCCAAAAGTACCTTGGGACTTTTCTCAAAAGATTATAAATACCATACTAGGTATATACTTGAAAACTAATTTTAGTTTTAACAGAAAAATAACCATATTTAAACAACTAGGTATTTAAGTCATGCATTTTATGTTCATCTGATACTGATAATAAGACAAGAATTAATTAATTATTTGTTGAGTATGAGACACCACAAACAGAATTCAATTCAAAAAATTAAATAATATCTCCTGGTATCCAATATCTAGGTTGGGAAAATGTTTTCCTAATACTCAATAAACTTTCAACTATAAATTTTAAAAATGGATATTCATTATTGTGTACTTTTCACTGGTGACTTAGGAATCACCCTTTCTCGTTCATTTAGAGAATTCAACATACATTATGTAAAATTTATATATGTAATTGGTTAATATATTTGGATACAAATGTGTAACATGCATCCATTTTTTAATAACCAATAATTAAAATTGAAACGTCACATTCAAGAATGAATATATACTAATTCAAAGCCTCTGATTGTATTAAATTCAATTTATAATTTTTAATCTTCAATAAACTTATCTCATAATATGAGAATCAAATAGCCACCTGTATGATTCTTTTATTCATTTCATTGAATGAAGTTGGGAAGGTTCCCTTAGAATCACATATTTCGTTACTCTTTTCACCTTGACTTTCATCTTGTTCACTATAAGAAATAAATATTAATCTTTTATTATGATCTTATAATCTTGTTAAACCCTTCCCAAATGGTAATGATGATTTTTCAACATATTAGACATTTTATAATCCTAGATAATATAGAAGTAAATGGTTCGTAAGGATATTATAAATATAATCTTTTAAATATCATGATACATTTTTTAAATTACACATTTTAGTTTAATCATTATCGTATTCATTTATCAATTCACGTTATCCTTACATATATCTCAAAGATGAGACAACATGCAAAACCATCCATGCCCAGATGATTTTTTCATAGCTAACTATATGTTGATGATATAATTATGATGTAAACATCAAATTGTTAATCCACATGTCTCGTGTAAGCTTCCATTAAATTATATCTTCCTTTGGTGGATCAACAGGTAGTGGGGACTCCAGCATATAGAATTTATTTTCATATTGTAGTACTTTGCGCAAGTTTCTATACTAAAATTGGATATTTATGCTTGTTAGGACACTAAAATAGTCCATTATAAATTAAATTGAACTTGTGGTATTATTATCTTTTCATCTAAAAAATAAAACATAAAATGATTAGTTCTTTTAGGTTGATTAGAAGTTATTATACATTATAGATTTTTTTATCTTAAATGTATCCCCATATTTTAACATATTCTTGTATCCCTCGCTACGAGATTTGGAATAGAAAGTCTCTTCAGAATTATATTCTTTAGGATCCTAATAAACTCTATTCATTCTCCAAGATATGGTTATGCCACTACTCATTTAGTTTCAAGGTTATCTTTTTGGTGTCCAACATTATTAACTCATTACTACTTGATAAGTTGAGTGGAGTCCCATATCCTACAAAGTATAACCCTGAATTTCTCAACACTTTACCTCTAATGTTGAAACAAGAAACAAATAGTGGCTACATTTCTTCCAAATTTAGTTATGTCAACCCATTTTCACAATAACAGTTCCCTAGAAATATGAGGCCCCCTCAACTAGGGTTGGCGAACACCTTGTAAAATCTTTTATCTCAAAATTAAGCAATTGAAGGCATTCAGAAATAATATTTATTTGAGGGTTTTTATTATTCTAAGACAATATAATCCATTTATATTTACACTTCCTTGTTCTATAGGACCACACTCACATATTTTCAATGCAATAAATATTTATCATTCACCATACATGTTCATTTTATCTACACATGATCTCTTATTATTTTATGTGATCATGTGTAAAATATACTAAAAAATAATTTTTTTATTTCAGGAGATACTTTTAGAAAAAAGTGTGGAATCATTGACATTTAGAATACATATAATGTTAAACCTCAAAATAAATATTCTATCCATTCTATAATAGTTTAAAGAGGAGATAATTCATTACCTCGAATAATCAATATTTGATGGATGTAACATTCATTTCTTGATTTTATTAAATGAGATCCTTGAAGTAAAATTCCATCTTGTAACATGTTTTCAAATGTTCATCTATCCTTTTTTCCTTTTCTTTTGAATCCAAATATAAAATCCTATTTTTTATCAATTCTTGAGGTTTTTTCTTCATTAAAATAAACTCTAAATGGTCTTTAAAACATTCTCTGTCTATCCTCCTTTGACACATTGATCGGGAAGTACTCATCGTACATTTCATCCTTAGAATGCATTATGATCTCCGTGGATATATCTAATTTGATGTCCTCCTTAACAACATTCTCTAGGTCAATGCCATTAGTTTTCACTATTTGTGTAATCACTGAGTCTTGGTGAGAACGACATCACTTTTCATACCTTTAATTACACAATAGTACTCACACACAGATTTGGGGTCCTGCAAATATATAATATAGATAAATAATTTTTATATGGGCATGAAGGCACTTATATATATAATTATGAAAAATATGATATGTAGATCATTATTTATTACATAATTATTATAAAACCATAAATTTGAGTTGTAAAATAAATAAGTAAATCAAACTGTACAAAAGTTGTTTGGTTTATGGATCATGATCAGCCAATACAAATTTAAATTCTGTATATGAAATAAACTCAGGAAGAATTAACCATGAGGGAATTTTTCATCAATTAAAATATATTTAATTTACTTTTATTTCTAAAAACACTTTTCACTCTCTCTTTATAATTGATCAATTAAATATCAATTACTTTTAAAAATATTTTAGAATATATATGGATTTATCTGGGCTTCTCGTGTATTTTTAAAACCAAAAAATGGGGTTTTTATCATTTAGAAATATCTAAAATAGAAATATAGTTTGGGAAGAACCTGAAATGGCATGCCAGTTGTTGGACCGACCATGTAGGGGTGTTGGGTCAGTGACGAGCACATGAAACTATGCATCTGGCACATGGGAAGAAGGTACGGTTCTCCATTATGGGATCAACATTTATATATATATATATACATATATATATATATATATTCAAACCAAATCCCCCAAAATGGGGTTATTAGTCTTCCAAAAGGGGTAGTACGTACTTTTAAAAAAATTATTTTTGTGTTTTGTTTTTTTATTTTACAAGTCTTGAATTTCATACCCTAAAAAAGGGACCCAATTTTGGTTTTCCATATATATGTTCCCCACCCCACCTCCAAATTATTCCCTAAAAGGTTCTCTTATTATTATTTTATCATACTTTTAAAAAATCTTATAATATGCTAGGGATGATAATGTATTACAAAATAATATCAAGTATCGTGGGAAACACCCCTCCACCATATAGATTCTATTTACACATATATAAATATATATGTTATATTATATATATATATATATATCAATGCATTTTTAATAAATTATTCAAGGATTAAGACTTCCTCAGTTTTTAGCTTAGGCGTAAAATAATCATGAACATGTATAGTTATGACCATCAATTCTGATATGAAATCACTATTCATTAGTGATACAATTATGCCCCAGAAAAATATAAAAAATATATTTTTTGTGTTTTTAATTTTGAAAAATTATTTTTTTTTTCAATCTTTGGATGACCATAACCCAATATTCTAATCTCTAGTTGATGTTTTTTTTTGAGGAAGTGGCACTGCTGTGATGCCCTCCTCTTGAATATATGAAATTTTAATTTTAATTAGACATAATTGAAGGAATCCTCACTCTGATAATAATTTAAGGAAATCAGATCTTTTTGGAATCATTAAATATGTTATATTAAGATTATCATATTAGTATTTGGGTTTAAATATCTAACCCAGTATGCCCCATCCACTATCCATCCATGTATCATGTTAAATTTAATTAATCATTAATAATTAAGAAGGAAAAAATAGAAATCACACCTCTCATGCTTTTGATCGAAAACCCATTTCTCTCATCATCAGTGATCTTTTCTTAAAGGAACTAAACTCAGAACACTCTAGATCATCCACAAACATTGTGGATGGTTGATCATTCATTTTTCTATTAAATTTGTGTGGTATTAAGAAGAAATAATGTCTCTTAAACATTATAATTATCGTTGGAGCTCATGCTAACAATCCGTGAACATGGATCGAGAAAATATTAATCATCCATTATATTTATCTCTATAGGACTAGGGAGGGGAGAAGATATATAATTCATGAATAATCTTCAAACTCCCATTTTAGTTATTAGATGAACTAATATACTTTTGTTTTCACTTCCATTATTTTGATTTTGGTACTTATGAAAGTTAACCCATCAGACAAACCCAAAAAAATACACTTAAAAAATGATACAATTTTCATGATTATTTTACCACATGCTTGAAACACATAATGTAAGTCACAAGATATAATAAAAGTCATTAACTCGCCTCATATATCACATAAATATAAAATGAATCATTGAATATAAATTAATTAGTGTTCATTTGAAAACTAATTTCCATTAAATTCACTAAATAACATATGAATATAATAAGTAAATAAATTCAATGGTTATTATTCAAAAATAGAGTAATATTTAATCTTTTTAATTTTTTTTAATTTCTTTCTATTATAATCGTGGACATTCTAGGTCAATGTTGTAGGGCCCAACATGTCCACAACATTAATTCAATTTTAATTTCCATGATTTTGAAAATTATTTTTATGCAACCCTCAATGACCTTATCTTGATAGAAGTGAATACTATTCACTAACTAGGAGCATATTCTAGAAACCCATTATGGTCTCTAAAGAGATAAATAAAATCCATATCAATGAAAATCGTTCTTACTAATACACATCGTGTAATATAATCTCCTTGTCTCATTTTATCTTGTAAATCTTAATTCACACTTCATGTCATAATCCATACTTTACTATTCTTTGAACGAAATATATGTACATGCCTTTAATATCTGGGGACATGTATTGTAAAATGTATTATCGTCTGAGTCAAATAGTCCCAATACATATAATCCTTTCATAAGAGAAAAAAATGAACTACCCTGATCATTAATCAGTGTCATACCACCAAAGACACGCTCAACTCAAACTACCTTTCCATAAAAAAATGGCATTGTTTTCATATTCCTTCAATATTCATAGTAAAATTATACACACTGGTAATGATCTCAGGTGGAGAAAAGAATACGAATGTTTAAAGATTGTAACTACCAATGAAACCCAAAACATTTGGTGTTCTTATTGGTGGGCTAATCCGTATGATCTCTACTACCTGAGATAACCAAGTGGGAACTCCATGAGAATAATTATCAATGATTATGATCCCCCATCACATGATATTCAGAGATAATCTATGTCTGATCATTATAATATATCTAGACCATTGGAAAAAAAATTAAATATAGATCTCATAATATCTTAAGTTTTTTAGTATATCTAGGAACATCTATAACAGATTTATATGATAATTAATATAATGTAATTAACTTGTAAATATAGGTAAAATAAGTATCAACACTATTACCGTAATATTTTTCAATGCATATCAAACTATATACATGATGTGATTAAAAAAGAGTAATTTTCTAGTTTGAGTCTACGGAAACCAATACTACAATAGTATGAAGTCCATCATCTAGACTTGTATGAAGATAAAGATGAAAAATTTAGAAGCTATGGGAAAAAATGAAGAAAGCTTCTATGAGTTTATATATGAAAACATTGAGTAATAAGTATCGATCATGAACATGGTGATACATTGAATATACATCCTTATTTATAAGATTGTTTTCCTATGTATGATGTCCAATTGATAGAATTCAATAAACAAAAGGATGTGAAGAAGCTAGGGTAGGTGAGTAGAAAAAGTGTAGTGTATAATTATAATTAATTGATCAGACATAATTTTCTTTACAACAGTATCAGGGAAGATGATGAGATCATCTGTCATAAGTTGATTAGGCTTTTGATTAGTTGGATTGTATAGAAGTCTCCATATTAAGTCTTCAGATATATATTTTCAAGAGACGTTCATCGGACCGAAGTTTCCAAGTAGTGGAATTAAATAGTTGATTCTGAATGAATAATAATGTCCATACACCAAATAAAAATTTACCATATCCTCAAAAAAATATTCTCAAATTATGTCAATAATTATAATGTTTCTTTTCTAAGGAAAAAATGATGTTTTTTTACTATGTATCACTAGTTAAATATTTCCCAGAATAGAATATGTTTTCTAGTATTGTATTAGATGAAATATTTTAAGGTCTTTACAATATTTTCATAACTTATTTAATATTGGTGATACTAATTGGGATGTTCTAGACAACAACAATAATGAAGGGGATATAATGATTCTAGATGATATTTCAGAATAGTTAAAGAATAACTTTCAAAACAAGATCTAAGGAATTTTACTATGAATATTTTTTGATTCTAATAAATTAGGGAGTTTAAATGTGGTCAAGTTATGGAATAATTGGGTGGAAGGTTAAAATTTCAAATATATATTTTCAAATTATATTTTTTTACTTTTCTTATGTTTATAGAGGAACTGTGGATACCTAATGTGTGTATGATGTGATGAAATGATGTAATTATTCATGTAATTGGTTTCTGAAGTGACATAGTTCTGAAGTTTACTAAATAATTAAAGTTCCATAAGAAAATTTCAGTCATGAATCATGATTGGAATTCAAATTTGGGTTGAAACATCAGAAGAAGAGGTGTTGGATGCTGAAGGGGGTATCAGAAAAAGTTTACGAACTGAACAAAGTAGAATTAATAGATTTAAAAACTTTTCACCTGATATAGAAGGGATCACCCAAAAACTAGATCAATATTCTTTATCAATTGAAGATCAAATAAGTAGGGTGTACCGAATGGATCTAAATGACCAAATGGATACATAGTGCACTCGGTGATGAAGCGATCAACTATATACTAGATGGAGTTTCCATATCAAGACTATATTGAACTTGTAGGGTGAAATCGAAAGGTACCGGATGGGAGAGAATGGATCAGTCAAAGAATGAGAACAAGATAAAAAGGAATTCAATGAATAGAATAAGAACTTGTCGGTCGGATACCAAACAATGTATACCTATCAATTTGTAGCTTGGTGAAGAGGAATAAGACAAAGTATTAGATGAATTTTCATAGGGAGAACTTTAACCAGACGAAAATCATCAGATGGATTGGATAAGACTAATGTGATTAGATATATGATTGGAATGATAGGTTTTAGATGAACGAATAACAATGTGGAATATTTCATTCATGTTTTATGCAAGTAATAATTGATGAATAAGGAATTAAAAAAACAACACTAAGACATCCAAAATAAGTCTAAATAGGTGGAAGAATTTATTTGTGTTACAATGTATTTAATGAATAACATGGAAACTATCTTTAGAAGAAGTATAAAGATTCAGTATGGAGCTACAAGTTGTATGTGGTCATAACCTATCGAGGAAAGAAGGATTGTTTTCTTATCCCTCTATTAAATTATAAGGACACACACATAGGATAAGGATGCTTTTATATCCCAAAAACTATAAGATGTGTATAATTATTGTATAAAATTTGTTAACTGGACATCCCTATTCCAGTTAGGGACTAGATACTCTTATTGAGTTATGAACATTGTAAAAATATCATTTCATGTATTTTACCTTATTTCATATACTTGGGTATGATAAGTTAAAGATAATAGAATAATCAAGATCATTATAGGTCTTAGTGGTATTTTTGTAAAAATAAATCATTGATTTAAATTTTCCCAACACCGATTCACCCCCCCCCCCCCCCCCATCACAGTTCAATAAATCATTATGTGGTCCTTTAATTATCATAAAATTCCTCCCATGAATACCATATTTTCATGTTTAGGGTATACAGAACAACAATGGTCCCTCTTTAGATAATGTATCCCCTGGGTAATTATTATCCCACACTTATCTTCTTGGACTGATGGGATCCTCATTATATTTTTGATCATGCATACCCCTGGTAACAAGGGCTCCAACAATAGGATCAGTGGTAATAATTTTACAAATGCAGGTGATGGACCTAACTTCCTGCCTGCTTCATAGAATGTGAAGTGAGATAGGCATTATCAGTCCCTTTTATATTCTAATCAGTGGATTCATAAGCCCATATATGATTTTTACAAACACACTGGATAACAATAATGGTCATCCCCCATTGATTATTCCCCTAATATTTCTTATTGACTAGCCCCATGTGGCCCTTCCATCATTTATATATTGGTAGGGAGTTGATTCTTATAGGGAATCACTCATAGAATAATCCCCTAATATTTCTTATAGAATGTCACATCCTTTATTACATCCAAAATCCCTCCCTCATTCACCGATAGATGAGGGAGGCTATTTAGTTTCAGGCTTCCAGTTTAGGTGTATGTCCCATCTGAAACCAATTATTCAATGTGGTTAATCTTCTATTATCACTTCTTTCACGCAAAAATTAGGTATCACATGGGATTAGAGATCTGTTATGATTCTTCTACAACGATAATCAAAATTAATCCTAATGGTGATCTTACTAGGTATAAGTACCAATCTATCTTCTAGGGAAACTTCAACTCATAATCACTGCTCAATTATTTGTTGTTGTACCATTATTGAAATTGAATTCTTTATAACAAGATGTTATACTTTATCGAACAGCCCAATCATAAGACACTAAATTGCGCCACTATAAGTAAGATGGATTTTATTTCTGTCTCTATGGGATATATAGGAAACCACCCGGAGGTTTAAATTTGAAGGCATCACTAAAATTCCACCCCTATTGTGCCACATTCCTAATAAAATCATACCTCCACCTAGAGGGTTTTACTTATTTCAGAACCTATCATTCCATCCCCATTATTCCATTTTCCAGGAGGGATCCAAATTTATTTGGCCATATCCAATATAAGGTCAACCCAATCTCATGGGGATATATTCCCTTCAAGGATATCTAGTTAGGACAACCCATGCGTAACTACCATACCAACCATTACTGGGAATATTTCTCCTAGTCTTATTTACAACATTATGTTAAATAGAATTGATTGGTCCTTATCATAAGACAATAAAAGGTATGACATGTCCTATTAAGTGCAATAGAACTATATGAGTTCTGATTCCATTTATAAGGTTACATAGGAAGTCCCATAGTGGTCCTATTTCCATCATTAAAACAATAACCTCCTTTTAAAATTTATATAAATGATAAATTGGCCAGCTATGATACATTTAACCATTGTTTCTGGAAACCAAGAATCACCATATAAAAAAAAATCAAGATTGAAAAATTTTGATACATACAAACAGTTCCATTGGAGGATAACCTCTAGTACCTATATATGGTTCCATTTATATATAACCTCTGATACTTAAATATGTTCACATTTTCACTTTTTAATAACAGATTTCTATAATGGTGTTAACCAATTTGGTGTTTTTTTGGGAAGGATCCAAAAACATTGATGAAATCTTTATCATATTCATGGAATAGGGAATAATTCCCCCTAATAAGGTTTGATGAGCCTAACCACCCATCCTTCTGACCAATGTGTGATCTTAATCATCATTAGTGAAACATTCTAGTGACTACATTCCATATGAGAGTAGTTATGTAGTTTAACACATATATCTGGTCCTTTGGGAGTTTCCAATTATTTGAACAGACCCTGTTTGAAACTGTATGGATATGTGATTAATTCACAATACATAAATAACTGCACCCCTCGAGGTTGAAATAATAACATACGGAAATGGGGAAACAAAATAAAATAGTGATATGAAACTCTCAATAAGGGAAAACATTTTTAAGAAACTATATAAATCAATATTTTATCGTAATATATATAATGTAGTACATCTATAAATATTTATTAAGGATTTTATCTCTTGACAACATACATAAAGGGAAAGGACACTCCTATTTCTTAATCTTATTTTTTGCATATGACCTACCAATGCATTGAAGTGATACATAATTATTGGACCCAAAAATTACATAACCTAGCCTAACATACTACATCATATGATTAAAATGTATTGTAATTACATTCTATAATTTCCAGAACTGAAAAACTTATCAATACATGGATTAATAATCAATTATGATTGATTTATAAGGATTTACCTTATAAAATCTATGGATATATAGTCATTTTATTTTTCTCCTACTAATCAAATTAAATGGATATCTAAGTTAATACTTTAAAATAAAATAATGGAGTATAGGGTACACATATTAATGAAATTTTTTAAATACTAAATCCATGACTAGGTGGATTTTTAATGTATATTAATGATATTATAAGGAAAGAAATTAGTAAAGAAATGGTATCATTGTTATAGTATAATAATTTATATGGGATTCCAATAAATGAAGAAAATGGGAGTACTGAATAAATCCTCAATATAATTAGGATTATTTTAGTCATATATTTTATTCACACTAGGGGTATAAAATTATTCATGAAATTACTATTAACATTGGAACCATCGATATTGATGGTTTACTTTTATCAATCTAAAAATTATTCTATTTTTGGTCACTATAATGTTTGAACAAAATATATCATATATTAAAAACGATATTGTCTGACTATTATAAATTTTATATCTAAAATATAGAAAATACATGACACGTTAGGGATTTATATAATAGGGTTTATCTTTAATGAAAGTGAATTATTCTTGTAGTATTTGGATCTCATGAATAGGTTTTAATGAGAGGGTTTAGAAAAACATCATGAATATGAATTATAATTAATTTTACTATACTATATTTAGAGACATAATTATGTAAGTAAATTAAAATAAAATCATTTCTTAAAAAAGGAGGGAAAAATGATAGGGAGAGGGACAGGATGACTATTGCATTTTTTAACGATTTCCTCCAGCATAAGAGAATACCTTTGAATCCTAATGAGTTTGTTCAATATAATATTTAGAGATAAAATTAGAGGTAAATAAATCTAATAGGATTAAAATTAAACATAATGGGGTGTGGAGGGTGTTATTTTTAGTGAAACATGAAGAATATATAAATTATTTTCGCTTGGAACTTTGGAATATTTCTAAAAAATTATTATTATTTAGAAATTCTAAAATGTATTCCCAACCACAAGTTTAGATTGATATACAATTATATTTCATTAAATAATATGTTTTATATAATTTTTAACCTTCTAAAACTAATATTTTTTATAAATAATTAAAAATTCATAGGAAAGGGTTAAAAATAAGTTTTTTAATGGGATAAAATATGTTTGATGCATTTAAAATTTACATTATGGTTGGCTGGTATGGTAAAATAAATTTTTTTTAAACCAATAATACATATACTAATTCATAAAAATGAAAACAAAACTATGTTACATCAATTTTATATCCTAATACAATCATATGGTTTACCATATACATATACTATATTTTAATATTTGATCCAAAACTCTTTTACCTCCAAAAAATACCAAAAATATATTAGTAATTAATTTTGAAGTTCGGATTTGAAATATGATATAAATTTTGTAAAATTATTCCACCAGAAATGAGAAATTAAATTATTAAACAAATACATAAAAAGTTATTTATGATAATAAAAAATATTCATCAAAATTGCATTATTATTCCAATGAACACATTAATTTTCTAATGGATTTGTTATCCATTTTTTATATCTAGGTAAAAAAAATAAATACCCTTATATTAACCTATAAATTCAATCCATTCAAAATATCTGTATCAAATTAGTTTCACTCTTTAACATACTGATTTCATGGATTATACTTGTTTTACTTTGTATCATTCTCATTATAGGTATGATAGTAATCAATGAATCTGTGATGGAACAATCATTTATTATAATTATGAAATTGATCTATATTTATTTTCCACTCATATTATTATTATTATTTTAAAAAAATTAACATTGACTTGTATCTTATAAGGTAATTATGAAATAAAGTTTGTGTTTCATTTTTATTTATTTACTTATTGTTATAATTAGTTTATATGATTCGAAAAGTAAATACATTTCATCATAAAAAATAATATAAGGGAAGAAATGAATATATAAATTTTGTATTCTTATATATTATCTCATTATATTTATAACTGATTTTAATATTAAAAACGGTACTTAATGTTTTAGAATATTATGAAAAATATGTTAAAAATGTTGTTGAAGTTGAATTAATAACCTCAAAAAAATGTCTATGGATTTATATAGGAAGTGTTCATCTCATATGATAGAAGATTTATATCTATTCAAATTCATTGAAAAATGTACCAGAGGTTTTACTATATTAATGAATGGTAAGTCTATAATGATCAAATGAGTTTTATTGACAGAAATTTATGAGAAGATGTTAAAATATAAGACTAATTCATCCATTGATGGTTTCAACCATAATCACTTATGTATCTCAAAATTTTGGCATAATGGAAACATATTTATCTTTAAGAAAAAATATAATTATTTTTTATGATGAAAAAATATGGTATTGTTAACTAAAGACCAATGCATAAGATGACATTTATACTAAGTGTGTGAAATGGTAAAAAAATGTCATTTGAATATAAAAAGATGAAATTTTTCTGGAATTAAATACTTAGCCACACTACCCAAAATTAAATGAACAATATTTTTCAAAAATATATTTTCCTTTATGTCTGAAAAATGAATTGAAATCAAAATAAGGGTTTTAATTCAAGTTAAAATGGTAAAAACATGGACTTATCACACAAAATAATAGATACTAAAAAATAAAAATATATAGAGTTTATACATTACAATGTTTTTTGACCATTAAAGAAAAAATAAATAAATAGTGATATGTTTTTTATTTCCTTTATTAACAACTTTACTTATATTAATTCTATAATGTGCATGAAACATAAATTTTAGGCTCTCAAGAGTTGTAAAAGTTTTCAAATAAGTAAAAAAATATGATGGGACTTATATTGAATTGATTTCAAATAGACAACAGTGTTGATTACACAAGTTCAAGGTTTAAAACCTCTATTGAGAAGCATGAAATTTTATATGAGTTTACGTATCTATAAACTCTATAATATAAGGTATTTTTGTATGGATGAACGAGAAATGGAATTAGTGATTCTAGTTGAGAATCATACATATTGATATGTATGGGGATAAGTAATTATAACAGTACTGTACCTTCAAATTTTTTCCTATTTCAGATACATGACCTTATGAGATGTATAAAATAAGTGGTTGATCTTGAAATAACTTTATAAATTTCGAATTTTCTATCATTTCAAAGTAAAGATCACAAACCATGGAAACTTTTAGTGGAAGGATGTTTATGGAATTTCCTTAGGATTTATATCAAATGAAAGATGTTATCATAATTTCAAGAAGTATATTAGGAATATTTTAGATATTGTTGGTGTAAATTTAATTTAACACAATTTTTTTGATTGTGGAAAATAATTAGTGGAAAAAAAGATATTGAACGCGAAAATTTACTTGGATAAGAAGTATATTATTATTAAATATTTGAATATTTCATTAAAATTAGATAAAATTACTCATATATATAACAACTTTTATGATATTTAAATAACCACTTTCCACCCATTTAGTAATAAATATTTTTTTTGTTTCCATTTTTTTGGATGCGTTTTTTACAGAGTTTATATGGTTGGTTCAATTTTGATTTTATTTTCAAATGGATGAAAAACTACCTAATAAAAATAATATATTTTTTAATTTTAAAATGAATTATTTTAGTAAAATAATGGTTTCTTATTGTAGATTATGGAGTGTACTTGAAAATTTGTAAGAAATAGGGAAGTCCACTTTAATTTGGCTTCCTTACCAGGTAGAATATATAAGGGAAACATTTAAAATCATGTATATACCAAAAATAGAAGGATGAAATTAGATGGATACATCAATTTTGAACACATAAACATAATTATGAATATTTATATAAAAATAAATAAGATTAACCTGGGGGAAAATAGATTGAAAACATAACTCGGTGGAAAAAATGGGGGTTTGGTGAGAATCCATTAACATATATACGAAAGGGTTCTACACATTAAATATATATCATGGATAATAAATTTAAATCCCTTTATTAAATACATAAAAACTTTTTAAATATATATAATTTTTTTATGTTCATTTATTTCATTTTTGATGAGTTATGACATAAAATTTTAGCATTTGGGAGTGTTCGTTTCTTTGGTTTTCCAGATCGGTTTACTTGTGTACATGTATGGAAAATCATGTAAAATAAAAATTGTTGTCAAAAATTTAAATTAAATTTTATTAATTAATAATCATAATATAAAATGGTTTCATATATAATTTTTTAGATGGTATGAGGATAAATCATTTGACATAACATTAGTGATGAATGTTAGTTTATTTTGTTGAATTTTGATCATTAGGATCAAATTTTGTATTAATTATTATTATATTTAAAACCCAGTTATATAAAATAATGTAACATAATATAATTATAATAAAATCTTATTTAAACATAATAATGGTTTTATGACCAGCCTTGTAGGTGGGAATGTAAAATGAAAACCCATTGTCCACAATGTCGGTAAATCAACATATCACAAATGATGTCTTTATTTTTAGAATAAAAGGGAGAGGATAAGAACTTTGATGATGAATATTTTCATTGACAAGATAATATTACATTATATTTATGATAATAGAGTCTTTATTACATTTGGATAAGGTATGGTAAGTATAGAATAAGAAAATAAATGAAATTGAAAGCAAAATAAAGGAAAAGAGAAAGAGGATTTTACCTCATGAATTCTCCTTCTTAATACCATTAGTTTTGGCATATTGATAACACCGGTTGGTCTTGGACGTGTTTAATAGGTTTGGGAAGTGTATCAGACATAAATTGACCAATCTGTAATGATTTTAGGTTTGAAGAGAATAGGTGGTTGGGGCTCGTATTTATAGTGAAGAACATGTGGGTTTTCTCATTATTATATTCAATAGTTTATTATTTTTGCTTAATTATATGAATAATTTGATAATATCAATAAATATTTTAAAATAATAAAGTAGAGTTTGATACTTGGGGATTAAATCTATCATACATTAGACATGAATCATTAATTCATGTATTTAGCATTTATAATAAATTATTATATTTTACTATTCACCAAAATTTCAACAATTTTTTAAAAATCCCAAAAAAATAATCCTAACCATTTTTTGACATATAGAATTTAAAAATGAACATGACTTTTTTATAATAATATTATAAATATGAGAAATTTAATTTTTAATTAAAATTATATTTTATTTGAAAAATACCAATTTCAAAACTATAACTGATTTTCTAACACATTGAAAAATTAATCAAGGTCACATTAAATTATCTTAAAATTTTAAGACAATAAAATATTAATTTATTAATCTATTTTATGAAAATAATTTTTTTAAATAATTAAATTAATTATAATACAATAAATAAATATTTGCGTTTCAAAAAAACACCAACACTTAATTTATCACTTTCAAAACATTTTTTTACTTATTCCATTATATAAATATATCATATTTTCACATTCAAGAGACATGAATTTAATTTATAGTTTCCTAGGTGATTTCACTATTCTATTGGCCAAATTAATATTATTAAAGATCATGTTACTTTTTTTATGTTCAAGTTACTATTCCAACAATATAAATTCATTAATTTAAATTATTTTATTCTAATTTTATAATGAATTTAAATATTTAATTCCAAAATGAAAAAAAAATTATTTTATAAGTATCTATGTTTTTATATTCTCCCCACCTTATATAAATTGCATTCATGAAATTTTTATTTACTTTTTAATCTTGCGAGAGTATCTTTCCCTCATAGCCTTTTCAAATTACCATGTTTCTTCTACAACCATGTGGTTTCTCTATAAAACCATAACCTAGTGAATTACCATCTTCCATAATACTTGATCTTTACGATCAAGAATATGAACAAGTTTCTCTCCATAAGAAAGGTTCTCTTCCAACAGAACTACTTATGGGATAAAAACATGTGATGAACCAGGCACATAATTTCTCAAAATCGAAAGATGAAAAACAATTTGTACATGCGATAAACTAAGAGTAAAATCTACTCATTATGAGATTATCCCAAATTTCACTAACATTTCATTAGTTGAAATGAACCATGGTCTTAGATTTCATTTCTTACCAAAATTCATAACACTTTTCATCATGAGATTCTTAGACAAATATGATCGCCTACCTAAAAATAAAGGTCTTTCCTCTTATTATCTGCATAACTTTTCTGCCTACTCTGAGATTCTATCATGTGGTGTTGGATAATATTCACATTTTTAGCCACTTCATCTTCTAATTTTGGTCCCATCAACTTCCTTTCCCCAAAATCATCCGAAAAATCTGGAGATTGACATTGCTTTCCATATGATGCCTCAAAAGGTTCCATATGTATACTATAACGAAAGCTGTTATTATAAGAGAACTCAACTAAAGAAAAATATTGATACCAATTTTTATGGTAGTCCATTGAAAAAGATCGAATAATATACTCCAATATCTGAATTTTTCTCTTGTTATGTACATCATATTAAAAAAATAATAGTAGTTATAAAATTATATTTTTCCCCATCTACTTTTTAAGGCCTATCCAACAGTTTGAAGTGATCCTTGGATCGTGGTCAGATACAATGGAAATAAGAACTCCATAAAACCTAAAAATTTCATTGAGTTACAGTCAATAAATATGATCCAAAGGCATAGTATCTAAAATTGGATGTACGTGTATATGTTTAGTTAGTTGGTCAATAATTACCAAAATCAAATTGTTACCTTATGAAGTCTTTGGTAGTCTCACCATGAATTCCATTGATATATTTTCCCATTTACACTCTAAGTTCATTGTACAAGATTTTATATCTAGGATAAACATAAAATAGAGAACAATGATATTCACACAAAAATTATTTTTTATAATGGGAATCACAATCCACAGATAATATCTTCTGATATCTTAAAACACTAAGTTTTTCAATGTTAACTTCTGGAAAATTTCCCCTTTAAAACAATTCTATATTTTTCTGTAACTCATGGTATTTCTTCTACGATTGCATAATTCTATATGATAGATATGATTTCACTGACACGTGAAAAAAATTGTGGAATTTATTATATCAACAACCACCAAGGAAAAACTCATCAAATCATTAATCAAGTGGTCATTTTCCAAACATAACATGGTTACTATAACATGTTGTTTTTAGCTCAAGGCATCCACCACTATTTTTTATTTTCCATGATGGTAATTTATCAGGGAATAATAATAATTTATCATTTAAAGCCATCTTCTCTACCTCATGTTCAATTCATTTTGATTAAATATATTCTTCAAACATTTATAGTCAGTATATATTTCACATTTGGCTCTATAGAAATGGAAAATAAAAATTTTTAATTGAAAAATAACAACTGATAATTCCATATAATTTTTGGGATAATTTTACTCAAGGTGGATTCTGTTGACTTGAACCATAAGCAATTACCTAACCATTCTGCATCATAACACAACCAAGTCCCTGTAAGGAAACATCACTATAGATGAAAAAATCACAATTTCTGGAAGGTAGATCCAAAACTGGAGCATTCACCAATCTTCTTTTCAGTTCTTGAAATCAAAAATTAAAATCTTCCACCCAAATAAATTTAACAAATTTTCATGTTAGCTTAATTAGTGGTCTTGAAAATCGTGCCTTGTTTTTAAAAAACTGTTGGTAATAACTATTTAATTTAAGAAAACAATGAATATTTGTAGAATTTTTAGGTCTTTTTCATTCATCAAAAATTTTTATTTTTAGAATCAACTATTATTCCATATTTATTTACAATTTTCCCAAGAAAATAAATTTTTTTCCACCAAAAATTGCATTTTATAAATTATTCATATATCTTATTTTCAATGAGAGTGCATAAAAAATACCAAAATGTTTTTCATTATCTTCATAACTTTTAGAAAACACCCAATTATCCTCACTAAAAACAACCAAAAACATTTCAATGTAATCTAAAAATATTCTTTTCATAAGATCCATGAATATAGAAGATGAATTTTTCAAACCAAATGTTATAAAAACAAACTCATAATACCTATATCTAGTACAAAAAGATATTTTTAGGATATCATCCCCCTTCACATTCACCTAATGTTACATGGATCGCAAGTCAATCATAGAAGAATACTTAGCTTTCTAGGGTTGATACCACCTCATTTGATGGATTTTCAACTGCTTACGTAGTCACAAAGGATCTCAATGAACCTTCTACTTATAATCTCAATTATTTCCATAATTCGTGTCGTTTTTGGGTAATTATTTTCATAATTACTCATCTCACCACATTTAAAACACATTATTGTTTTCTGATCAAAATTAATCTTAAGATAATTTTCATTATAATATCATACCATATGTCCAAACTTACAACATCAAAAATGCTTCCCAGATTTGTTAAGTAATTCCCTAGGGTTCTTTTTACAACACTTTTCACAAACTATAAACTGTAATTTCTTTCCATCGTATTTCATTGATTGATTTTTACCCATCACATTATATCTATATCTCATCTTCTTCTCCTTTTCAAAGTACATGTGATCATTAGAAAACATCATTTTTACCCTCTAAGAACATTAAATATGTTTCTAATTACTTTTGAAGTCATGGGAGGTCAATTACCTTCAATATCTTGGCTTTAATCCTGAGTAAAAATGATTTCTTTTTCTATCAGGATCTGAAATATTATTTGGAGCATACCTTTACAATTGTGTGAATTTTTCTTCATACACAGGGATATAGTATTCGTCCTTTTGTTTCAACTGATGAAATTTATTTTCCCTACCATGTCAAACAACATTAGTAAAATATTTTTCAAGGAATATATTTTTAAATTAATCCTGTTCCAATGCATAAATCCCCCCCATTATCCCTGATATCCTTGAACATTGACTACCACTAGTCAGTTTCACCTTCAAAATGATAAATAACAAGACTACCCATTCGATTATATGAACATCCCATGACATCAAATATATTTTCAATGTATTTGATCCACCCTTTAGCCTCCATAGGGTTAGAACATCTATTAAAATCGGGAGGTATTTGCCTCATAAAATGTTATATTATCATCAAGTTTCTCTGTGGTAGCTCTGGTTGTTCTCTTTCTTGGATTTCACCACCATCTATAGCATGTGTCAACTGATACATTAATATCAAAATATGTTTGGTTAAAATCCCCACCATTCAAGGTTGTGGATTCAAAAACATATCATCCTCTCAATGTTTCCTACTTAAGCTTCCCTATTTCATCTATGGAAAACCATTCTAAACAAATATATCTTAGATAAAGAAACATTCTAATCTTCAAATTCTATATCATTTCAAAATAAAAATAAGGTAAAAATCATTTATGGTGTTAAATTAAGATCAACCTAACCACTAAATATATCTAAAACATGCTATAATACCAACTATAAGGACTCATACACAAACATTACATAATCTAGTGAATTATATTAGAATTCACTTTCTTATATTCCCAAAGATTTTTTTAGTTTATAGTTTTAGAGAATTAGAAAATAATTCATACATATCAACCCATAAGCATAAAAATTGGGTAATACTAAAATAATATCAATTTATTATATAATACAAAAGTTTTTAATAAAAAATTAAATCATTTCACGAATAATCTTCACAACATTCAACATAGATAATTCTTTTCTCTTACCCATCCTTTAACTATATGAGAAAATATTTTAAAACATGGGATTAGAAAAAAAATATTAGTAAAGAAGATAAAATGATGGAATGGAACCATTATTCTATTAATACTAATAAATATATGAAATAATTTTCACAAAGACATACTTCACACCTATAAAGTATCATATCCTTTGTGAAAATAAGAGATTTCCATAAAACATAAAAAATATAAATAAAACCATAAACATATCTTGGGAAATTAATTAATTATGATCTCTAACCCTCATAGATAGGATATTATTTTTAACCCTCATGGATAACTTACTATGTAACCCTCATGTATACCTTATGATGTAGCCCTCACAGACACCTTATGGTGCAACCATCGTAATCACACTTTGAGTAACCATACGGTTGACCTCCATCATAATCATACACAATGAATTAGAGTAAATTGGTAAAACACTTCATCATAAAGAATACTATGAACAATAATATAATCATAAAAAATTAATAAATTCATTATAAAAACATTCCTTATTCATTTTTGTAAAACGAGACATTAAAAAGGATTCTAAATACAAAGTCCCTTACCTAGGGTTTTTCTTACATCAAATGGGTTCAAAACTCTAGTATATGGATTTAAATAGTGTTATTAATATATTAAAAAACTATAATCATATATATATATCACCTTATATGATATTTTAATAAAAACATTCCACCCATTTATTGATAATATTTTGTAATTTCCATTTCTTCAGGTAAATTCTTTTCATGGTTTATATGGTTGGTTGAATTTTGATTTTCATTTAAAATAATGAAAAATATCAAGAAGTTAACCAAGATATTTCTTCTTGTCAAAATTATTTATTTTATGAAAATAATGGTGTATTAAGTCATATTATGTAGTGAACTTGAATATTTGTATGAAATTAGTAAGTTCCCTTTAATCAAATTTTCTTATCGAGAAAAATTGAGAAGGTAACATTTAAAAAGTATGTATATCCCCAAAAAAGAATGAAATTATCTGAATAAAATTTTTGCAGAACATATAAATATAATTTATAATATTTATCTGAATATAAAGAATATTTACAATGGGGAAAAGAGAGTGAATGAGTAACTCGAAGGAAAAAAATGGGGGTTCGGTGAGATTTCCTTAACTTAGGAATGAAAGTGTTCTGCACATTAATTAAATATACTCGATAATATAGATAAATACATCAATTAATTAATTCAAAAACATTTAAATGTTTATTGTATTTTTTTTAATTTTATTAAGTTCATTTATGGCATTTTATATTAGTTATAACATACAATTTTATCATTCGGTAGGGTTTGTTTCCTTGGTTTTCATAATCGGTTTACTTGTATGCATGTATGTAAAATAATGTAAAATGATAATATTTGACCAAAATGGAAATTAAATGTTTTTAATTAACATATAGAATATTCAATGCTATTATATATAATTTTGGTTATATGTTATGAATATTTATCATTAGATAAAACATTAGTGATGAATGTTAGTTTATAGGGGTGAATTTTGATCATTACTAACCACTTTTGTTTTGTTAATTAATATTATTTATAAACACTAATTCATTAACATAAATAAAATATAATAAGTTTAATAAAATATTATTAAAGCACAATAATGGTTTTATGACCAGCCTTAAAGGTAGAAATGGAAAATGAAAACACATCATCCATGATGTTAGTAAATCGACACACCACGAATGGTGTTTTTATTTTTAGAATAAAATAAATAAGAGAAAGATTTTGATGATGATTTTTTACATAAACATGACAATATTTTATTATATGTAAGATATAGGATTTTTCATTATATTTGGATAATGTGTGGTTAGGATATTATATGAAAATAAATTTAATTGAAAATAAAATAAAAAGAAAGAGAATTTTACCTCTTGAATTATCCTCCTTGAGAACCACTTTAAGGACCTTGGTTTTGGTATTTTTGTGAGAGTAAAAGTTATTGGACGTGAATAATAGTCTTTAGAAGTTAATTTAATAGAAACAGAACTAGCTACAAGGCTTTGTGTTCTAGGGAGAAGAGGTGGTGAGGAGTGGTATTTACAGTGGAGGAAAGTAGTGTTTTCTCATTATTATATTCATTAGTTTATTATTTTTTCACAAGACTATGAATATTTTGAGAATTATGAATTTATATATTAAAATATTTATGGTTTTTTAGATATTTTGGGCTTATATTATCATCGTGTCATCCATGAATCAGTAATTCACGTGTCTATCATTTATTGTAAATTATTGTATTTTACTATTCAGAAAAATTTCAACTATTTTATAAAAACTCCCAATAAATAAACCAAAACATTTTAAGACCTGTAGAATTAAAAAATGAACTCCATTTTTTTATATTAATTTCTGAAGAAGATAAATTCAATTTTTAATTAAATTCTTAATTTATTCATAAAATACGAATTTTAAATCTATAACTGATTTTATAAAATCTTGTAAAAATAATCAAGACCTCATAAAATTATCTTATATTCATAAGACAATAAAATTTTAATTTATGAATCCATTTAAAGAAAATAATATTTCTTTTAAAAAATTTAATTAATTGTAAAATTATAAATAAGCATTTATTTTACACAAAAATACAAACACTTAATTTAACCCTTTCAAAACATTGAATTACTTATTCCACGATATAAATATATCATGTTTTCACATTTAAGATAGATGAATATAATTTATAGTTGTATAGGAGAGGGTACTATTCTAATGGTGAAATTACTGTTTCTAATGGTGTTGCTACTATTCCTATTGTCATGTTATTATCCCATTAGTATAAATTTTATAATCTCAATTATTTAATTATAATTTTATAAGAAGTTTAAAAATTTAATTCCAGATTGAAAAAATATATATTTTATAAGTAACTGGATTGTTATAATTTTGGAAATTCAAAAACAATTTAAAGGAATCTTCTTGTGAAGAGTAGTTTTTTAGTTAGAGAAAGTTTGACAGAATTTCCCAATGGTATAATACGTAAAGTGATAGCCTCACCACATGAATTCCATTCGGACATTCAAAATATGTTTTCTATGAAATACTAGTGATTCAAGGGGAAAGGAATGACTAAAATATGAATATTCAAGTGTAAAAATAGGAGCATCCACAACCCATTCATATCCCCAAAATTATGGGGAATCACGGAGGGAAGAAGGGAGATATCGAGAACACCTTCCACATTTCCATTCCATATCTATAAATCACTTATTATTTCTGATCATCGATCGCCCATCCCTCAAAAAACTAAGAGATGAGCTAGAACCAAGGCTGTAGAACACACTCGAGGTAGTTCACCTAGATATGGAGCTGGTGGAAGAGGCTAGTCACACTAGAGAAGAATTCTTCCCTCTCATCTACTTCTTATATCATTAATTTTAGTAGATTTTAATCATTTATATTGTTATTTACTATAGCATGAGTAGCTATGAAGTTTAGGGGGTTGGATTAGATGGATTGAATTGAATTTCATTTCATCTATTAATATAATCACATTAATCATATATGGAAGTTTTTCTCCATCCAGGAATATCATTTTCTCTTTATCGTGAACAAATTTTCACTCTAATGAGGATGACTAATCTAATGACGGTTATGTAATTAATTTATTTGAACACAACTTCACCTCCTCTGTGGTTACTTCTATGCAAGGGTAGGGAAACATCTATTGATATCATCTGATCCCATTCCCTTAACTAATCAAATATCTGGAATCCCTCTCTTTTCAAACTATTGTTACTCTGTTTCCAAATATTCGTCCACTACTATCCCTCTCACCATCATCATTATTTCACCTTTTTTCTTATATTTTCTACTTTTGTTTTTTTTCATGTTTTTATTTTTATTTTGGTCTACACAACATCTCTATCTCTATGGTTCATCCATTATTATCACACTACTACTGTATGTAGGTTTAAAAATAATTAATTTTCATTCATCAACAACAATAAAACTTTTAAAGGACTTCAATAACAAAAATTCTTTTTTTCATTCATTTCAACATCCTCTTTATATTAAAAATAACAAAGGTCAAATATATTATGATTTTCATCATGTAAATTCAACATTATCACATCTTCTATATTCATTTCACCCTTGATATTTATTTTAAATATTGGATATTTGCTCAAATCATAATAAATAATAACATTACTTCACTCATCAAGAGATACACCATATTTAACTTCAAGGGTATAAATTTTATTTTCGTACCAATATAGATAATTTATAATGAGTTTCATAACAATAATGAAATCTTCCAGAACATCTCTAAATCCTCAGACATTTTCAAAAAAAATTATTTACTCTGGTTTTAATGACACACACTTTTTTTAATATAATTTATGCCATCTTATAATAATTTCATATATTATAAATCATATAAAATAACTTATAACCCATAATAAAATCGTTATAAATGAAGAATTAATGAAATAATAATTATTTATAGAAGATAAGGAACTCATACCAATAAAATAGTAACATGACCTTAAGAATATTAATATGAACCTTATTAATATAAAACTATCCAAATAAATAGTTTCCTCACTCGTGAATGTATAAATAAATCTTAGGTATCTTATAAATGAAAGTATTGTATAATTTTATCATAGTTTATGAAAATAAATGTTTCCCCAATTTTTAATTAGGTGTTGGTATTTTTATAAGTAATTATTATTTATTTATAATTTTATGATTAATTTTAAAATTTAAAATAAAATTTATTTTCATCAAATGTATTCGTAATTTTATATTTTGATCTCTTATGATTTTAATATATTTTTATGAAACTTTAAGTATGTTTTCATTGTGTTATAAAATTAGTTACAATTTTAAAATCTATATTTTCCATGTAAATGGTTATTTTAATTAAATATTAAATTTCTAATATTTACAAAATTATTTTAAAAAAATTGAGTTAATTTTTTAATTCTACCCATCATCAAAATTAAGGAGGATTTTTTTTCGTTTCTTCTAAAATTCATAATTTTTTTTGAATTGTAAAATACCATAATTTTTTAAAAATGATAAATGCATGAATTGTTTAGTCATTGTTGATGTATGACCGATGTAAGAGCATTAATATAAAACTATAATTCATTATTTTATTATATTTAGTGATAAATATCAAACTATTTATAATATAGATCTAAAATAATAAAATAATGGTTTAAATAATGAGAAAACACCCCCTCCTAAACTATAAATACCACCCCTCACCACCAATTCACCCCACACCTTCCAAGCTTTGAGACTAGTCCAAATTCTCCCCAATAATCTTACTAATACCATTCCCCACGTATATTATCCCTTTATCTCATCAAAAGACATATACCTTTTCCCTAAGGAGGTTCTCAAGGAGAATATATTTAAGAGGTAAAACTCACTTTCTTTTCCTTTTAATTGCTTTTAATTTCATTTTCATTTATTATTATATCCTAGCCTCCTCTATCCAAATATTCATGGTAACTCCTATATCCTTTATATACTATTATTATATCATTTTAGTGGATTTTTCATCATCAAACTCCTCCCACTATCTCTTTTATTCTGAAAATTAAATCTTTGCATGTCATGTGTCAATTTACAAACATTGTGTGTGATGAACTTTCATTATCCATTTACACATTCAAGGATATTAATAAAACCATTATAATTGTTTAAACATATTGTAAAATTTATTTTTACAGCACTCTTTTTTGTTTTTTAACTATAATATATATATATATATAATACTAAATGATAAAACAAAATGAGTTTGTTGTGAATAAAATCCGCCAAAATTAACCTAAAACGATCATTATTAACTTTTATCTAATGATTCATCCTCATAACATATTATAAAATTATTTATAATATCATTTAAAATTATTTATGATCATTTATAACATATAATAATAATTCTGGATATTTATCTGCACTTTATATGAACTTTTATTCATGTAAATAGGTGAACCAACCTTGAAAACTAAGAAAACAAACACTCCCGAACGATGAAATTAAACTCTGTTACTCATCAAAAAGTCCATAAATGAACATATTAAAATCCAAATGAATAAAATTCATGTATTAATGGTTTTTTATTATTAGTTAAAAAATCTAATGTGATTATATAGGATATTAAAGTGACGAAATCATTCACACATAGGGTAAGGGGATTCTTGTACCCAACTTCATTTCTTGAGTTTTTCCCTGTTCCACAACAATTTCAATGTGTATATTCATATAATGAACCCTAAATTTCAATTACATTTTCATACCTTTCGTTTTTTGGGATATACATTTTTTCTACTTGAGTTTATGAAAAAACACAATATTTTCATAAAGAACACTTCTTTCAAAAAAAAACACACCTTTTACTTCTCTTGAGATTGTTTCTTCATCAATCTTGATTGATGATTCCAATAACAATAATATTATTACATGTAAATTTCCCAATGTTTATGCATGAATGTATTCTTTATGAAATTAAACTCATTCCTTTTTATGATTAATTTTATGTTTAATATTTATATACATTCTATATGGAATGAATTATAAATGTAAATGTCATCATGTGATGGGTGAGCCTAGAATTATATAGTGCAATGTAACTATCATGATGTGACAAGTGTTCCCAAAATTATATAGCACTAATATTTTTAATATGATTTATATCATTAGAAAAAGGGAAATATGGGTGAAAATTATGTTATATTTGTTCACAACTATATGTGGTAGTTGACCAAAGAGACATGATGATTCATTTTTATGTATTTCCACATTCCATGCCTTTATCAAATGCTTCCTCTTTTGATAATTATGATGATCCTATAATTATGTTATGATGTCAATGATTTTTCTCACCCATGTTATATTGTTTCAATTTCTTATCTATCCTTTACAAAGATTTCAGATCACCCATTTCATTGATATATATCCTCAGGTAACTACATGTACTGGGGAGAATTCAAGGTCCAATAAAAATCATGATTAGAATTAATTAAATGATGTTTATGTTTTATTTTTTAATGTTTAGGTAAGGTATGAATTTTCCCAATACACTAAATAATTTAATCTTAGTATTTTAACAATATTATGTTGTTATCTTTAAAATGATGTAATATTCATGAATGAAAAACAGAGTTTCTATAGTTGGTATCAGGTCACGGTTTAGTTAAATTGGGAATTAGGATTAGAGAACCTTAGTGAAAACCCTTAGTATGAGATTAATTATAAGTAAGCACCAAAGAATCATTTTTTTATAAAATTATAAACATATGTATCCCACATGATATTCTTTTAGACTTAATTTAACCAATAAATACACTATTTATTCATGAATTGTTGAAATATGTTTTGGTATAAACTTTTTTATTTTAGAAAATGGTGGGAACCCGGAGAAACGATGCCAACAACCCATGTGGTGGATAATGCAGTGATTGCCCGAATGACATCCCAAATACCTTGGTGGTGGTGTTCAAAATTTCATGGATATTTTTAGACAAATATCTTAGGTTATGAATAATAACCTGAATAATGTGGAATATCCACCTTCACCTAAGAGGGAGAAACTGACTTTTGAGTCTTTCCTCCAGCAATAACCACCAATGTTTAGTTGATCTTCTGGTACACATTTCATGGAACAGTGGTTCAACTCAATGGAGAAGATATTCCTTTACATCACTGTTATGATACTTAGAAGGAGATTATTTCTATTTATCATCTAGATGAAGTGGTAGACCAATAGTGGGTGTTAATTAGGAATACCAATCTAAATGAAAATATTGAATAAATGGAGTGGGAATAATTTAAGATAATGTTTCATAACCAGTATTTACCTAAAAATCTTCATAAAAAGACATTGAGATAATTAATATATATGAATAAAAATAAGAATAATATAACATGGACTACGAAGAAAATTTCACAATTATTTCAAATTAAGCTTCAGGTTTTTATTATCATAAATGATATAACAATTGATAGATTCATTAGTGGTTTAAAACCACACCTTCTAAAGGATCATGAAATTTGATTCATTGGGTGTTATGAAAAAGTTTTTGGTGTTCTCTCAAACTATATATGGAGTTTTTAAAATGGTGTCATAGATATGGTGATAAGAAAAGAAGGATGTAGTTTACTGATAAAGGATATAATGAGAATGTTGGAAGGAAAACTCAACCATATACATGTCAAAAATATGGGAAGAAGTATCATGGAAACTTCCTAAAAGGGATGGATAAAAACTTAAAATGTGAGAGATAAAGACACCAAAATCATGAATTTTTAGAAGACATGAGAAAGTCATACAATGTGGTGCAGGAAAGGAGAGGACCACTAATGGTCCTATGCTACAACTATAGGGGGAAAGAGCATTCTGCCAGCCAGTGCACTAAACCTTTAGTCCTCAAGGGTAATAAGTGTCAACATACACTAAATAAAAAGGAGAAATTAAAGGATTATTCCATCACTACTGCTAAATTGGATAATGAAAAAAAAGTCGTATAAGCTACACTTTCTATTCACTCAAGAATATAAAATGTATTATTTGATTTTGGTTTTACGCATTTTTATATCATTCATGTTTTCTAGAATAATTCAATCAAAGACCCGAAACCTTGAAGTAGTGATATCTGTAAAAATCCCAAGTGGTGAAATCATTATAACCCAAATATTTTACTCTTCTCATGTTTCCATAAGGGTAATATTATTCTATAAAATCTTGTGATACTTACCTTGGTGTAATTTTACACTATAATGGGATTGGACTAGCTCTCTTTATATAGACAACATATAAATTTTCAAGAAAATTAAATATCTTTTGATATTTCAAACCATCCAACACTCTTATAAAAATTAAATAATGATCCTGAATGTCCTTTGGAAAATCCAGAAATAGTTTATGTGTTGATTCCCTATGTATAAGAATACCTTACTCAAATTCTTGAGTTAAGGGAAGGTATCAACCTATGTGAAATTTCCTTTATGAGGGAATACAATGATGTATTTTTTGAAGAGTTTCCCAGACATCCCACATTTATTGATGTAGAGTTATCAATAGAACTCATACCCAAATCTAATTCTATCTCAATGTGTCCCTAGAGGATGGTTGTTATCAAAATAGAGGAGTTAAAGAAGTAGATACAATAGCATTTGGAAAAAGGGCTCATACGCCCTAGTAAATCACCTTGGGGTGAGCCAGTGCTCTTTGTTATGAATTAGGATGGATCAATCCGGATGTGTATGGATTATTGGTAATTTACCAATATCTCTACAAAGATAAATTATCCTCTTACAAGGATTTATGACTTGTTTGATACATTATGAGGGTGTCATTACTTTTCAAAGTTGTATCTCTTTTCTGAATATCATTATCTAAAGGTGAAGAATAAATATATTCATAATAATTCTATCTATAAAAGTTATGGGCACTATGAGTTTCTTGTAATTCCCTTCGGACTTAGTAATTCCGATAAAATCATAATGTGTTAGATTAATAGAGCCTTTATACATTACCTCAACAAATTTGTGGTAGTTTTTATCGATGATATTCTCATCAACTCCAAGAGTAATGAGGAACACCGAGATCATCTAAGGATTGTACTGGTGACATTAAGGATATATTAATTGTATTCCAAGCTCAAAATGTGTGACTTTTTGATGTATAAAGTAAAATTATAGGGACACGTCATCACAAGTGAAGGAATTTATATGGACTGCTAAAAACAATGTCTGTTAAGGAATGGCCAAAACGTTCTACTGTCATAGAAACACACAGTTTTCATGGATTGGCTGGATACTACTGACATTTTGTGAGAAATTTATCATGATTGTAAATCCCTCTAACTAAGTTAACAAGCAAAGGGGTAAAGTATGTCTAGATGTAAGAATGTGAGGAAAGATTCAATGATTTAAAGAAGAGGATTATCATTGCGCATGTACTCACATTACCAAAAAGTGGAGAAAGTTTTGTGATATTCTATGAAACTTAAAATAAATTATTTGATTATTTCCTTACACAAAATGATAAACTTATAGCTTATGCCTCACAATAGTTGAATATCCATGAGCAGAACTACCCGATGTAGGATATGGAGCTAGAAGCTGTGATTTTTGCCTTGAAAATCTGGTGGCACCACCTATATAGTGATAAGTGTAACATATATACCCATCACAATAACCTAAATTATATATTCACAAAAACTAAGCTCAAGATGTGCCAATGGATATTGGTTTGAACTTATCAAGGACAATGATTTATTTATTCACTATCATCCTAGTAAGGAGAACAATATAGCTGATGTTCTTAGAAGAAAAGAACCAACTACTATATCCATGTTGCGGATTGATAAAAAACCTATCTTCAAGGATGTGAAAACGATGGATTTTAAAATAATAATGATAAGGAATACATCCTACCTTTCCCAAATTATTTCCTAACCATTTATCCATGATTAGATTAAATATTTACAAAGGTATGATCTCAAGTTGAAAAGGAAGGTGAAAGTAGTAAAGGAAGGTAATCTCTAAGAGATCCATATCAATTTTGATGGTGTGATTCAGTATGTAATGATTATTTTTATTTCTTCATCACCTATGATAAACAAGGAACTATTTGATAATGGACATAGCTCAAATTTCTCTATCCATCCGGGGAGTACAAAGACATATTGTGCTCTTCGAGAACACTTTTGGTGGGATAACCTGATGAAAGAGATTTCAGATTATATACTAAGGTGATTTATATATCAATAAGTTAAAGAATATATAAATAATTAAAAATGGATAATGAAACCAACTCATGTATCGATGTTCAAATGGGATAATATCACTATAGACTTTGTCATGGGTCTCCCAAAGACTTCCAAATGAAATAATGTGATATGGATTTTGGTATACTAACTCACCAAGACATTCCACTTTATCCTTATTTGGGAATATCTATAGTTTGAACAACATTCAAAGATTTATATGAAGGATGTGGTGAGACTTCATGGGGTCCCACTCTCAATTGTCTCTGATCATGATCCTAGGTTCACATCTAAATTCTGGAAGAGTCTTTAACATGATTTGAGTACTGAATTAAATATCATCATACCCTATCACCCCCAAACCATAGCCCAATATAAAAGTAATATTCATATTCTCTAAGATATGCTAAAATCTTAGTCATTGTAATTCAAATATTGATGGAATCAGAATCACTAATTGGTTTAGTTCTCATACTATAATAGCTTCCACTCCAGTATTTAGAATGCTCTAGATAAAGATCTTTATAAAAAGCTATGTAGAACTCCAAACTGCTGGGATGAAGTTTGAGAAAGAAATATAATTGGACCGAATCTTGTTCAAGAGATGATAGATAAGTTTCAAGCCATATAGAAACATATCAAATCTCCTCAGAGATGGAGAAATGGAAATGCTAACAACCATCGAAGGAACGTGGAGTTTGACATTGAAGATAAAGTCTTCCTTTGGATATCACCATAGAAGAGAACCTTGAGGTTTGGAAAGAAGGGGAAGCTAGGACAAAGGTAAATTTTCCCCTTCAAGTCCTTGATCGCATAGTGTTTGTGTCCTATCAGCTAGAACTTCCACTGAATATGCCTTATGTTCATGATTTGTTCCACATATCACTCCTGAGGAAGTAAATATGGGATCCCTCACATGTACTGAACTCAAAGGTGGTACAGCTAGAAGATGAAATCTCTTATGGGGAGCATCCATTAATGAGTCTGGACCATAGAGATACGGTTCTACGTGAAAATAAAACCCACATTTTCAATGTGTTTTGTAGGAACCATATGTATAAAGAATAATCTTGGGAATTAGAGGAGGTGATGAAGGATAAGAACCCGCATCAGTATATGCAAAACCAAATTTCAAGCGTGAAATTTCAAAAGGAGGAGAGTATATAATGACCCAACCTTTTATCAATGGAATTTATCCCTTCTTATAATAATTTAAAATAGTATAAATCACATTAAATAACTTATAGGCCATAATAAAAACATTATAAATGAATAATTAATGAAATAATAAGTATATATAGAAGTTAAGAAACCCATGCTGATGAAATAGTAACTTGACCTTAGGAATAGTAATATAGCCATTATGAATAGTAAATTGAACAAATAAATAGTAAAATAACCCATGAAAGTTCAAATAAAATTTAGGAATCTTATAAATTAAGGTATGGTATAATTATATCATTTTCTAAATAAACAAATGTTTCAAAAATTATTAATTAAGTGTTTGTACTTTTGTCAATAATAAATATATAATTACAATTTTATGATTAATTTAATAATTTAAAAGTAATAATATTTTCATAAAATATATTCATAAATTAATAATTTATTTCTTAGGATTTTATTATAATTTTATGAGACTCTAATTAGTTTTTAAAGGTATAACAAAATCAGTTAAAATTTTAAAATTTATGTTTTCATAGTAAATGGTGTTTCAAATTTAAAATTAAATTTCATGTTTTTAGAAACATATTTTCCGAAAATTAAGTTCATTTTTTAATTATACACTTTAAAAAATGGATAGGGTGATTTTTTCCTATTATTCTAAAATACATGAATTTTTTATGAGTAGGAAAATTCGGTAATTTTTTATAAATATTATATACATGAATTTTTGTGTCATTATTGATGTATAGCTAATGTAATAACATTAATATCAAACCATCATTCATTATTTTTTTCATATTTTTTTATAATTCTCAAACAATTCTTATTTTTTAATCCATAATAATAAACTAATGATTAAAACAATGAGTAAACACCCCTCTCATCCACTATAAATATCACCCCTCACTACCTATTCAACTAACACATTACAAGATTTTATCATTGTTTAAATTATATAAAATAAACTTCCAAATCCCCTCCCATGTATCTAGCTTACATCGGTATCATAAAAAGCGAAAAAATCCCTGAGGTTCTCAAGGATGAGATATTTAAGAGGTAAAATCCACTTCTTTTTCCCTTTAATTTCTTTTAATTTCTTTTTCATATCATATTATCTCCTCACCTCCTCTATCCAAATATTCATATGAAACCAATATATTTTATAGACTATAATTAAATAATGTTAATTTAAGATCCATCATCATAATCCAAACACTCTCTCTTTTGTTCTAAGAATGAAATCATCACCCGCAATGTGCCAATTTACCGACATTGTGGGTGATGCTCTTTCATTTTCCTTTAACGCCTTCATGAATGTTAATAAATACATTCTAATTGTTTAAATATAATTTAAAATTTATTTTAGATACTTTTTTTTTGAAACTATAATATATAAATAATAATATATGATATAACAAAATGTGTTTGTTGTGATTGAAAAACTCCCAAAATTAACCTTAAACGATCGTCATTAAATTTTATCTAATGATTAATCCTCATAACATATAAATAAATTATTTATAAGATAATTTTAACATTTTTATGATTATTAATAAAATATAATAACAATTATGTATATTTATCCACATATTACATGAACATCAATTCATGTATACAATTGAACCGAACAAAAAAACTAAGAAAATGAACACACCTAAATGATTCAAGTAAACACTATAACTCAAAAAATCCTATAAATAAACTTAATAAAACCATAATGAATTAAAATCATGTATTAAAGGTCTGAAATTGTTAATTAATGTATCTAATTTTATTATATAGGATATTAATATGAATACAACATTTAGACATAAGGTAAAGGGATTCTGAAACCCAACTCCATTTCCTTGGTTTTTCCCTATATCAAACTAATTTCAGTATTTATATTCATTTAATGATAGATAAATTTTATTTAATTATCCTCCATTTTTCTTTTTTAGGATATAATTTTTTAGTACTTATGTTTAGGACAAAAAAAATGTTTTCTAAAACAACTATTCATTCAAAAAAAGCACCTTTTACTTCTCTTAAGATTGATTCATCTTAACTCAAGATTGATGATTCCTATACCAAGAATACTATTAAATTTTTATTTCACAATGTTTATTCATGAATTTATGCTTTATTAAATAAATACTAATCCTTTCCATGGGTTATTTCATAATCTATATTGATATATATTCTTTGTGGCATTCATGAAAATGTAAATTTTATGATGTAATGAGTGTGCCCTAAAATATATAGTTACCCAGTAAATTGTTTAATATGATGTATCTCATGAGAAAAATTGAAATATTTTTTAACATGATTCTACCATTTTTCACATCTATGTGTGGTAGTTGACCACTAAGACATGATGTTTAATTTTTATATATTTCCACATTACATTCATTTATATAATACTTACTGTATTGATTATTATTATGATAATATGATTTTGTTATGATGATGATATTTATGATCACCCATGTAATATTTTTCATGCTCATATATACCCTTTTACTGGGATTTTATCTCACCCCTTTATTTGATGTATATCCTTAGGCGACTACATGTACTAAAGAGAATTAAATGGCCAATAAGAATATAAAGGAGAAGGAATTAAATAATTTTTATATTTTATTATGTAATGTTAATGTATGGTCCTAATTTTCTCGGGCCAATATACCATTGAATACTATTTTGTAACACTATTTTTTGTTATCTTTAAAATTATTTTATAGTTATTTTAGAAAAATTAGGGTCACTAGACTGGTGAATTACTCATAAAAAGTTTCATAATCGTTGATTGTGATATTTTCAAACTTGCTTCACCATATTTTAATGTTTTCTTACATTAATTTTATATTTCCCTCAGAGAAAATTTTTAGTTTATTCCAGGTTTCCTTGGCTATCTTGACACCCATCCCCATCACAAAATAATTTTCTAACAAACATATTAAAATAGGGTTTCTAAATTGCCCATCTACCTGAATATTTATTTTTTCAGTGAATGTATTGGATAATATTTCTCAATGGGTGGAATCCCAACTATAGTTCCATAAATTACATCTTGGAAAAGAGACAATAGATAGGGTATAATTTTATTTTTCCAACCATGATAATTTTTTCCGCTTAAAGTTCGAACACCTCTTCTATTGATTGATTCAATATTATATGTGATAAGGATCACATTGGGGAACCTAATTGGATACAATTTGACATTCCAAAGGATTGTGAGAACTATTTAGAAGGGGCCACGGAATCAGCGGTGGTATTTTAAAATTTTCAAATCACATTAAATTAACCCCTATAACATGATAGAGTTTTTAACCTTTTAAACGTTATAAAATAGCCTTACATGAATGAAATGATAAAAATATAAAGTAAGGAACAAAGGATTTATTAGGTTCTCCCTAGTGTAGGTGAATACGTCCTTTAAATTTCTAATCTCACTAGTACTTAAAATTTCTCTATGAAACTAATGGAATATAACTTTATCCAACTCCATTGAGACTCTTTCTATACCCCAATAAGAATTATTATACAAAAACCCATCAGTTTCACAGATTTTCTTTTGAAACTATGATGACTTAAGAAGGTAAATTTTCTTTTAAAAACTCCTAACTATTTTTTCCTTAAATCAACCATCTAATTTTCTCCATCAAACAAGAGTCCTTATGGTGCACTCTAACATCATCTCATGTACTCTAACCAGTACACCTCAGTGACTACATATCTTCACATCATTCTATCTAGTGAACAAAAACATTGTTCCTCAAAACCTACTCTGAGACTCTATTCGATGGAATCTCTAACTGGTAGTTTTGTCAAATGACTATCTAATGTCTCTAATTAGCACCTTTTTAAGGTAAAAATTATCTCTACAGCTTTTTCTATTGTACTTAAACTTCAACCACATTATACCTTGGTTGGAAAGTCCCACTAATCAAAATAAATAGTGTATCATATATTTAATACTAGTGAACATTGTCAGTATGAATTGTATATGAATACCCTTTTTACTATTGATCTAATAGGAAAAATAGAGGAACTATATATCATTTTACCACTTAATGAAAACTATAAATTCAAATTTACTTCTCAACTCAATTTCACTATGAGATTCTCATGTCTTCTAGAATATTCTTGAAGATTATAGCTTTATAAACCATCTTATTACTTAATTAACCTCATCATTAATTAACTTTTTAAAATTATTTATCTCATCTAGATACAATACATTAAAAGATAATATTAGTATCAACTTACTAAAAAAATTTACAATGATTTTCAAAGCCTCTTAAAACATTTTCCAATCATTATTTGTCTGATGAGTTCTTTAGAAACACTTTTGCCCCATGATTGATCTCCACATATCAACTATTTTCTTTAACTGACTGACTCTATATAGTAAACTCACCTTCTATCAGACTGGATCACTTCAAACTCTTCTTTTAACAAAATGAATTTATATATGTCAGTCTTAAGTGAATATTCATATAAGTCTGCATGACTTCATCTGATCATCCTACCTTAGCTCAAACATCACACTTGGTGGACAAAACTCAGTTTGATACATTCATATAATAGTTCATATGATGTTGTTGAAGTTTTCGTCTGATGTTATTCCATCAAGTGTATATTTGAAAAATCATATTTACTTACAAAAATCTACCTATCGAAGAGGAACAGTTTGGGATATACCTTACACTTAGAGGGGGGTGAATCAGTGTCAGGTACTTTTTAAACTAATTACAACTTTTATCCATGCACCTCTTGACCTGTTAGGATCTTTATTATCTTATTCTCTTTTCCCTATCGAATGCAATAATAGAAAGTAGTAAAAATATGAACACAATGTTTTTACAAGGTTCACCACTCAATAAGATTAGCTACGTCCTTTTCATGCATGGGTATGACCATTTCATGGATTCTACATTCTAATGAGATATGAAATTATAGTGGAGTGTCTAAGAAAAAAATCCTCTAGCCAGTGAGAGTCCCTACACTTTAGAGGGGTGTGGGAAACAATCATCTTCCCTGGACTAGTGATGACCTAGCCCAACATGCAGCGTCTAGCTGGTTATTTATACATCCTATGGGTACAATCTTCTTCCCTCTTCAAAATTCATGTTCTACTCTTGGTCTTCTTTAATTTTCCTCTATTGAATACTTACAAAGTAGTTGGAAATAAATTATTCCTTCTTTCCTTCTCTTTTTTTCTAGTGCAACACCAACTACACTAGGCTTCTTATTTTTCTTCTTATTGAAACTACCAACTGCACTAAAACTTCTTCTCTCTTCTTGGCAAGAATCACATATACCAATGTGATTATTCAGGTATTAAATATTGGGTCACTTAGAATCATCTGAATTAAACTGCCCTAAATAATTATAGGCATCAACTAGGCATACTCTGTTTTTCTTCTTTATCTTCTCTTCTTTCTATGCAGCAAACCTATAAGTTGCAAACTCTTCTTCTTCTTCTGCTTCTTCAATGAAAAACCAACTGCACTGAAACCTACTCTTCTTCACATATTTTATTTTAGTGAAAAACCATCTTCACCGACCTCTTCTTCTTCTTCTTCTTCCTGGAACCACAATTTCTCTTTGTGATTGTAAAAAAAATGAAGTCTAGATCAATATAGCATCATCACAGTTGATTAGAAGCTGGTTTGAACTTCTAGAACAACACACAGCTTGCGTGACAATCCTTACTTGCACACCACTCTACTTGAACACCTCCCTGCTTGAACGCCACCTGCTTGCGCGCCACTCAGCTTGTGCGCCACCTGCTTACGCGCCACTCAGCTTGCGTGCCTCTCTGCTTGCGCACCTACCTACTTGCGTGCCTACTAACTACTTGTGAATTCACGTTGTTCCTACTTGTGCGTCACTCCATCACTTGTGCGCCACTCCATCACTTGTGCACCCTTCCATCACTAGAGCAACACATTCTTTCCTTTGTCATATTTTCATTTGATGATGTTGGAATATGACTTGAGTGCAACATACACTTGCACGACACTTATAATTTCATGCCACATTTGCACGCCACTTAAACTTGTGCGCCACACTTGCGCACCACTTATACATGCGTGCCACTTTTTGACTTTCGCACCAATCATTAACTTGTGCACCATTTTATTTCCTTTGTCAAATTTTGATTTCATGATCCTGAAATATGACTTGTGCTCCACCTATACTTGCACGCCAATATTTGCGCTCCACTCTTGACTTGCGCACCACTTCCATTCCTTTTCCAAAATCACTTCATTACTCTCTATACTATTCATAAGTCTTACATCAGAAGTTCTCCAATCTTATTATATTTGTGAAATACAAATCAGAAAATCATCGTCATAGTATGGTCTATTCTTTTTGGAAAATGAATTCCAAAGTACTTCTTAATCCTCACATCAATTCCTCAATTGATTATGGTGTGTTAATTCCAAATAAATCCAATCATCTATCTTCATACAAAAGTGGAGGCTTGAAGCTTCTTCAAATACCTTCAATGTTGCAGACAATGTATAACCTTTGATACATGTATTTGGAACTTTAAAGGAAATGTGTAATTCATGATCTTCTTAGAATTCCATGCCCTTCCACACACTCTCTTCTTCTTCATCCATCATTCTTTACTTCATTCAAATCATATGATTCTTTTCTTCAAGTAAGCTCTTGCAAGGTTCTCATGCAATTGTGAAGCATTGCATCATCTTCTTTAAATCCTAATTCTTTTTCAATCATCCATAGATAGATGATACTTCACCATTCTTCATTGTTGTAAACAATGTATCACCTTTGACACAAGTTCTTTGAACTTATTATTTGTTCAATAATCGTCTGAATTGATCTTTGTAGAGAATTTCTCAAGTATGACATCCAATGCTATGATTCCATAACAATTCTCCAGGAAACCTCACTTCATACAATCTCTACTAATTTTTTATTCCTTCTTCATCTCCTTCTTCTTTTGGACGAGTATTGACAACTGTTGACAATAAATAAAATCATCATACACAAAGTGGTGCCAACAATCTTCCCCTTTGTATTTTGTTGTCAATTCCACAAAGTCTGCTCAAATGAATGTGTCAATTTCAAAATGAGAATCTACTCTCTCCCCTTTAATTTTTTCTCCCCCCTTTCATTTCAAATATTCATTTCACTTTCTCTACCCCTTATTGACAAGAAATACAATGTTCATGGAAGAGAGGGTATCCGTCCTTACTTAATGAGTGTGCTATCAATCATTTTACTCTATGTCTACTTGAGAAAATTTTGATGTAGAAAACAAGAGAATTTTTTAGACAACAATGCTGCCCATTATCCACTGATTGTGATACCTCATGAGATGAGATCTCATACCCTTTTCTTCAAGGGGTTTCAACTTTCATTACAAGACAATGATATTGAATTTGATAGTAAATAATAAATACTAAAATTCCTACACTCACTTCAAAAAAAAGATCAAAAACATTCAAGTGAAATTAGCAGGATAAGTGGTCTTGGGGCAGTTTCATTCTTCTTATGTCACTGATTGACCTATTTACTCCCCCTTTGTAAAAATATATTTATTTTGAGTAACCAAGGATTAGTGATTAAGAAATGACATACCTTTTCCAATGACATGATCTTTAGAAAATCTTCTGAGTAATTGACTTTTATACCAACTCATCTTGATAATGATTGAAATAATGACTTTGAGAGCTTCTTCATCTGTCTCCCCCTCAAGGGAACACATCTCCTCACTAAATACCAGGTTTCCCCCTGATATCTTACTTCACCTTCAATTCCTTGTATGATAATAAAAAATACAATACACAAAGATTTAATGGAATATGGTGGAGCCTCTTTTCTACATAAATGTGAACAAGAAGGTTGAGATAATATTCTCGACCCAGATGCTCCATTATTCACACTTTGACAACTACTCTTCAATGCTAACTGTGATTGTGTGGACATAACTATTTCATCCATCTCATTATGTGTGAATATTATTTCTTCAAGGTCTTTCAAATCACTAGAATCGCCTGGTGAAACATTCATCTTTTTGAGGAATTCTTGTTGGGCTAGAGTAAATTCAATGCATCTTTTAATAGTATGACCATCCTTGTTGCACCTCACACACAGAACTTCCTTTTCATCATGTAGAATCTTCTTTTTTCCATTTAGCCCAAGTATTAGCATGTGCATATTCCATCTTTCTCCTTCTTTCTAAATCTTCTGGCCAAACCACCAAAATATCATTAGAGACCGGGGCATCATGATTAGATTTATACATGGATTCTTCTGAGTGGATTATTTCTTATTAGTTATTTTGGACGCACCACCCTTCACCTTTTTGGATTTAGAATCCAAGGACTTCTCATTTTTCCTTCTGGAAATCTTCTTGGGAGAATTTGTTTTCACATTATTCATCCAATTTCTTCCCAAGGATGCTTCTTCATTCATTCCCATCTTCTGTGGTCTTATTTTTCTTATATGAACATGCACCATTCATATGACCACTCCTATTCCATACATTGGAGATGTTATCTAATATTCCAAATCTGTTTGCAGTATAAATTTTTTTGGGATCTGTGGATGTTGCTTCTTCTTCTCTGGATTTCTCCCCCTTGAGATGGGTTTTCTTTGTGCTTTTACATTTAAGGGATTGTACAAAAAATCCAGTGCACAATGCCCAAACCTATTGCAGCACCATCATTGACCAACAAACCTTGACATCTTTTCATCTTCTTGATAAGGTTGCTGAGTCTTCTTCTTGGTATGTTGTTCTTTCTGTGGGGATCTATCTTCCACACTCTTTCCCCTATGCACCCAATACATGCTGATAGGTTTCATCTCACTTTTCTTCATCCAAACTTGTTTATAATTTTTCTTCCAACCTGCACTTTTTGTATAATCAATATTAGAAACATTAATACAATGATATGGATGATACCTTTTCGTTATCAGCTGCTTTTGATCGATCAATGAGTAAAGACATGATCTTTTTATCACATATTGAAGGTCTTTTGACAGTAGAATCCTTTATTGAGCATTGAATACAGACAAAAACTATTTCCTTCTTTTATGGAGACTCAATATGTACCTTCTCAAGATTGGTTAACTCAGCTTCCAATTCTAGATATATCATATTCAGGATGACTTCCTGGTCTTCAATCATAGTTATCTTCTCTTCACAATCCTTCTTCAATCTTTTAACTTATTTTTCATGCATCTTAACTTTTTTTTTGTAACAAAGAGTCAAGTTATTTTATCTTCTTGAAGTTTTCTTCCAAATATATCTACTTGACATCATTTCTCTTTTTTTCTCATCTTCAAGTGAATGGATCTTCTCTTCTAGACTCTTGTTGACTCCCTCTTTCTCTTCAACGTCTTTGAACCACTTGAAATAACTTACTTCAAATCCCCTCCTTGTTTCTTCAAAGGCTCCAACCTGTCTGGAAAGATTAAAAAATTCAACAATTTTTTCTTGTAAGACTTTCTCCAAAGCATTTGTTTCTTCTCCCAATTGAGAGATATTTTCCGGCATGCATTGAAAAATTCCACAAACAATAGATACGCCCTCTTCAGTAAAACCATGTAGAATATTTCTTAATCTGTCAACTGATATTTCTTGAGATGTTTTAGAATGATCGTCACCACTTGTTCTAGCATTTTCATCATGAGAATTATTTCCAAATGTACTAACACATACCTCCTTATCATTTGAGGTATGAATATTATCCATAATTTTATTCGAAACTTGAGCCACATTCTTATAACATTCCATGTATGGTGTGTCTTCAATGTCTTCCAAATATGGAGAACCAGATACATCCTATTCTTTAGATAGAAGGGACTTATTCTTCAACATTCTCTTCTCCTTCTTTTTCCTATTCATCATGGTCTTGATAGATATATCCTTCTGTTCAGAGATAACTGAATCTTCACTAAAAGTGCACTTCATTGATAATTCAGGACAGAAACTCAAATATTCAAAAGGCAATAACTTCACCATAGAGAATCCAATAGAGGTTAACCTCCTCTGATACCAATTGAGAGGACTATTTTAGGATATACCTAACACTGAGAGGGTGGGTGAATCAGTGTTAGGGACTTTCTAAACCAATTCCAACTTTTATCTCTGTGCCTCTTGACCTATATGGATCTTTGTTCTCTTATTCTCTTTTACCTGTCTCATGCAATAATATAAAGTAGTAAAAATATGCACATGATATTTTTACAAGGTTCACCACTCAATAATAGTAGCTACGTTCTTTCCATGCATGGGTATAACCTATGTATGGATTCTACACTATGATGTGATATGAAATTAAAGTGGAGTGTCTAGGAAAACAATCCTCCAGCCAGTGTGAGTCTCAACACTTTAGAGGGGATGGGAAATAATCCTCTTCACTGGACTGGTGATGACCTAGCCTAACGTGTGGCATCTATTTGGTTCTTTATACTGCCTATGGAGACAGTATTCTTCCTTCTTCAAAAGGAAAGTTCTGCTCTTGGTCTTTTTTAATTCTCTTCACTTGATTACATGTAATGTAGTAGGCAAGAAATTCTTCCTTCTCTCCTTATCTTCTTTTCTAGTGAAACACCAACTGCAGTAGGATTATTCTTTCTTCTTCTTAGTGAAACAACCAACTGCCCTATAGCAACTTCTCTCTTCTTGGCTAGAATCACATACACCAATGTGATTATTCAGGTAGTGAATATCGGTTCACTTAGTATCATCTAAATTAAACTGCCCTAAATAATTGTAGGCTTCAGCTGGGCATACTATGTTATTTTTATTCTTCTTCTCTTCTTTCTATGCAGAAAACCTGTAAGCTGCACACTCTTCTTCTTCTTCTTCAATTCAAAACCAACTACACAAAAACCTAACCTTCTTCACACGTTTTCTTTCGGTTCAAAACCATCTACACTGAGCTCTTCTTCTTCTACTTCTTTCTAGAATCACATGTTCTCTTTGTGATTGTAAAAACAATGAAGTCTAGATCAAGTTAGAATCATCACAGCTGATCGGAAGCTGGTAAGAACTTATATAACAACACATAGTTTTCTTTCCAATCCTTACTTGCACACCACCCTGCTTGTGCGCCTCCTTGCTTGCACGCCACCTGCTTGCACGCCACTCAGCTTGCACTCCACCTTCTTACACGCCACTCAGCTTACGCGCCTTCCTGTTTGCATGCCTACCTACTTGCGCGCCTACTAACTACTTGTGCTCTACTATTGTGCCCAGGTCACATCTTGCACGCCACCTTTGGCTTATACTCATCCCACTTCTTGAAAGCACAACCCTGCTTGAGTTCTTCTAGAAACTTGTGTGACAATAATTGCGTGACAAAACTTGCATGACACCCTACTTGCGCACCTTATAAATAACCCTCAGCTTGTGCTCCACTTTAGCTTGTGCACCACCCTCTGCTACTTGCGCAATTAGAGCACGCTCTCCTACTTGCACGATCTGAGCTCTAATTTTCTCTTAAGTGTTGAGAATTCAAAAAATGAGGAGATTATTCATCTATTTATAATAATTTTGGTGACTTGCATGCCACATACACTTGGGCATCGTTCCTACTTGTGCGCTGCTCCATAACATGCGTGTTGCTCCATCACTTGGACGCCCTTCCATCAGTAGCGCGACACATTCTTTCCTTTTTCATATTTTGATATTACGATGTTGGAATATGTCTTGAGTGCAACATACACTTGTGTGCCACATATACTTGCGCGCCACACTTGTGCGCCCCTTATACTTGTGCGCCACACTTGCGTTCCACTTATACTTGCACGCCACTTTTTGACTTGCACACCAATCTTTAACTTACAAGCCATTTTATTTGCTTTCTCAATTTTTGATGTGATGATCTTGAAATATTACTTGAACACCACATATACTTTCACGCCAATACTTATGTGCCACTCTTGACTTGCACACCACTTTCTTACCTTTTCTAAAATCACTTTTTTACTCTCTCTACTCTTCATATGGCATGCATCACTAGTTCTCCAAACTTATGATATTTGTGAAATAAAAATTATCAAAGCATTGTCATAGTTTTGTCGATTATTTTTCAAATATGAATTACAAAGTACTTCCTCATCTTCACTTCAAATCCCCAATTCCTTTTGGGTGTTAATTCCAAAGAACTCCAATTATCTCTCTTCATCCAAATTTGGTGGCTTGAAGCTTCTTCAAATACCTTCAATGTTGCAGACTATGTATCACCTTTGATACATGTGTTTGGAACATAAAAGGCAATGGGTAATTCATAATATTCTTATAATTCGAATCTCTTCCACACTCTCACTTCTTATTTAGCCATCATTCTCTACTACATTCAAATCATATGATTATTTTCTTTAAGTAAGATCTTGAAAGGTTCTCATGAAATCGTGAAGCATTGCATGGTCTTCTTTAAATCCTCATTCTTCTTCAATCTTCCTTATATGGATGATACTTCACCATTCATTATTTTTGTAAACAATATGTCACCTTTGACACAAGTTCTTTGAACTCAGTATAAGTACTACAATTGTCTGAATTGATCTTCTTAGAGAATTGCTCAAGTATGACATCCAATGCTATGATTCCATAATAATTCTCCAAGAAATCTTACATCTGCCAATCTCCACTAACTGTTTAGTCCTTCACCTCCTTCTTCATTTTGACGAGTATTGACAACTGTTGACAACAAATAAAATATTCATATAAAAGTTGGTTCCAATGCTATCAACTTCATATATCAGTCACCATCTTCATCTGATGCAGTTCATCGTATTATTATATCTTATAAATCTTATGCCTATTAATCTTCTGGTTCTTCATCTGATAGATTCAAAATGAAAACTTCTCACTACGTAAAAACTATCACATTTGAAAATTCTGTTTTCTATGACTGATAAAATCAATTAATTCATTTTATGATAACATTTTTAGCTTCTTGATACTTCTGTCACAAAATAGTTTTTCATCAGGTAACATTAAATCAAATTTTTATATCTCCCCATTTAGTTCAGTTACAATTTCACTGCTCTATTTGATATTGTGGATTTAACATTGTACTAACACTCAAAATATAAATATTCCCATATAATTTTACTTTTTCCCCCATTGTTATTATTATAATTTGTACCAGTGTGTCTCAACATATTACCTTAAACTTATTCTGGTTTTCCATTGGATATCTTCATCTCGTGATCGGTGGTCGGTGATCTATGTCCAATAAAATTGTAATAATTATTTCCCATTATACAAAATTGTATATAATCATCTTGTATCATGAGTTTATTTATTATTTTAGTAACATAAATAATGAAACATCATAGTCCTATTTAAGGATGGTTTCCTAACATTGTTATGGACACTTCGTTCACCTCCTCCAACATATCATTAAAAAATATTCTTACCTTCTTCAGTAAAGATTTCTCACCCATTTAACAAAAATATTCACCGAAAAATATGTTTAATAAATAAATAAATAATAAAAACTTTTAAAATTATTATAGATATGGGAGACCATGTAGGTCCACCATAGATATTAGTGAGCCATCTCATAAGGGGTCTAAACAAGTTTGGCTGGTGTAGGAGAATGAATAGGTGATTGAGGAGTGTATTTTACATGATTCGTTGACAATTCTTCAACATTTAACATGACTTCATTATTTTTATTTCACATCCATTATCCTTTGAAAATCATTTAAAACATGGGATGAGCACAAAAACTCAGTAAGGGATATAAAAAGAATAAAATAACACACTAGTCCACGAATACTTTTAACATAAGAAATAATTTTCAAAAGACATACTTATCACCTGTGTATATATAATTACTTTGTGAAACATGAGATTTAAAAAATACCTATGAACATAAGTATAAGCATAAAGTTATATTGGGTCATTAAATACATAATCTTGTAACCCTCTCAGCTACCTTATAATTTGTAACCCTCACAGCTTCCTTACTATTTGTGTAACCATAGCAGTTACACTTGGAGTAACCATACAGTCGACCTCAAACATACAAATATCCAATGCATTGGAGTGAAATATAGGTCCCACCCTTCATCATAAACATTTCCCAATATCCAGAACATAATCATACAACATTAATTTTATCAAAAAAACTTTTCCTTCGAATTTTGTAAAACAAAATTTTAAAAGAGGATTTTAAAAGAACAGCCCCTTATAAATATCCTATAATTAAAGAGAGACTTAATAAAGTGGATGAAATATGTATATAAACTTTAATTAGACATAATTCAACATAATATAATAAAATCCCATCAAACAATAAATTTTAATAGAACATAAATAATTAAGTAGAATGATAACCCAAAGAATGGAAATTAGGTTAATAATTCCATGACATCAAGCATGTATTATATAAAATTTGTATAATCTTCCTGTATAATGGTTAAAAAAGTGTTATTAGTATTTTAAAGAAAAATTTTAATGTTTATAACATCTTATATGATCATTTCATAACCACATTTCACCCCTTAATTGTTAGTACTTTGTTCCTTGCACTGTTTTGGATGAATTTCGTGCATGATTTCATGATTAGTTCATGATGGATGTTCATGTTAATTGGATGTAAAACTATAGAATTGGAATTGAAAGGTATTTAGATATTTCTAGTAACATAAGTTATACCATTTATCATTTTGAATTTTTATATAAGGATGATTTATAAGATAAAATAGTAATGATGTTTGTTTAGATCATTTTAGGGGTTCTTTGTTAATAATAACCTCATTTTGTCTTATAAATTAAAACCATGAGTATAAAAATATTCCAGAACCATGGATGAGAAATAATAAATATATTATAAAATTTTTAACCATATAAATGGTTTAATTACCAGACTTGAAATAATTAATGGAAATTGAAATCACATCATCCATGATGTTGGTAATTCGTCACATCATGAACAATGTTTTTATTCCATGAATAAGTCAGAGAGGAGAAGAATAGTGACAATGAATTTTCCATGAACATTAGAACATACAAAATATAAATTATTCCTATATATTACATGACTCTTGGGAAAGAATATATGAAGAACGAATAAAAAATAAAGGAACTCAAAAAAAAAGAGTAATTGAGAAATCCCTTACAAAAAATCTGCAACCTAACTACTATGCTACATGGTTTTAGAAAATAATAAAAAGGGAATGGAAAAGAGTAACTAATCCATAGATGGATAATAATAAATAATATATTAATAATAAGATGTGAATAATAACATTTTATGTAAAATTAAAAGATATACCACATAAAAGAGAACTTGAATTGAAAAATAATGAAATCGAGAACTTGTTTACCTTGTAGTGTAACTCATAGAACTTGAAGGTTGGGACCTTGGGGTGTTGAAGAGAAATTTGGAGTGATACAAGGGATGTAATGAGACCATGTCTTCATTGATGAAGAATTTTGAAGGAATTTAAGGATGGAATGGTTTGGTATTTATTGCAAAAGTGAGGGAATATTTTAATTATTTCTCAAGGACACCTCATTTGTGGTATTTGAAAAATCAAGGGATTTCCCATTGTATTTTCCCATGGTATAAGCCACATGGGACACCTCATAAATTATTTTACGATAAGAAAGTCGACCAGATTTATTACATCATTATTACATCAATAATGATGTCATTAACACATCGAAACCCAAAATGGTATTTTTTACTATTCACTGAAAAATCAACTGTGTCAGAAAAATCCCAAAAATTCACCCTAACCATTTATTGATGTGTAGAACTCGGAAATGAAGTTAATTTTTTTAATATAATTTTATAAATATTTTAAATTTAATTTTTAAATAAAATCACACTTAATTCAAAAATTAATAATTTAAAAACTATAACTGCTTTTATATCACATTTAAAAATTAACAAGAGGTCATTATCATAAAGACAGAAGAAAATAAAATAAAAATAAAATTTACCATTAATTAGGGTCATATTACTATTCATATTAATATTCATAAGGGTATGTTACTATTCACCAAACAACAAGTTGGTTTCAATAGACACCAAATAACATATGAACACAATTGTAGATGGCCATTTTTGGAAATTCAAAACATAGAAGTAGTAAAATTATGTTTAAAGGATACTTATAAATATCTACTTTAAATAAAATTTCAAGAATTTGAATTTATTTTTAGAAAACTTGGGGGTGTTACACTACCATAGCCATAGATTTTTTTGACACAATTTTTTCTCATGTGAAGTGCTAGAGATGTAATTATTAGTTCTATGAAACATATGTATCACTAGAAGTTCTCCTACTCAATTTACATAATGGAAAGTAAGAACTAGAATGAACCAATGATAAAAATTTATCAGAACATACAAATTAATCTAAAATTAATTCAATACACTTCAATTCATATATTAGACACAACCAGACCAGAACATCTGAAAGACAATGATTGAAAGAAAAAAAAGGTCAATAATAACACAAGTATTTTACATCATTTATACTATGTCATGTTCTATAGGTGTTGGAATTAAAGGTATGTTATTATTATTAAATAGTCATTGAAACAATTTAATCCACTATAAAAATATAGTATATCTCAGATACTGCATTCGGTTGAACCATCTTCCAATCATCCTAGAGAGTTTATCTTCATAGATATGATCTTCACAGTCACCCTTTCACATGGTCAAATACATCCACTACCTTAATGATGAGTAAATTTATTCATAAATTTTATTATCTATACCACAAAATTATTATTCTTTTGATGAATACATTTGGATGTTTAGAATATTTTTGGGAAAAACATAAAATTGGAACTTTTTACATAATGGACCAATTATATAATTGAACAATTTGATATTAGTTTGGTTCTTATATCATAACATTCACCAAAATAATCCAAAAATATGGTTTAAATTTTTATAGGATTCTTTTTTCATGAGTATTTAATTCATTCAACTAAACCAATGGCTTGATCTATGCATAATAGGCTTAATGGAGGCCCATAATGTGAAGAAATTCTATGCAAAATAGATGAGACCCACCTACAGTATTTTTTCCATAACGTGGGATATAAGGATCCAACTGGAATTATTATAAATGATATTAAAATATAAATAGACGTTAACATATCTATGTAATTTTATTTCAATTTTTTTTATAAGTCAATTATTAATTAAAATCAATGGGGTGGAAAATCTATCATAAATAACTCCCCAACACCTATAGAGTCTTGAATTTTCCTGGAGCCAATTAAGAAAATATCCTTAAATAACTCAATGGATCTTTTGAATGGATTAAACATTAATGGGTGGTGGTTGGTAGCTCTAGAGTTCTTTAATCAACTACATTATTGTTATTCCACCCCATATATATGTAAATCTCTTATTGATCAATCTAGGTTGTTCTCCTTGTTGTAATACTGATCTCATTTTTTATACTTAATTGTATGATAATTTAATTTATATTATTTTATATATTTCTTCTTAATTTCCTATCTCGTTTCTATTTCATTTATAGGTATTCAAAAATAGGATCTAAGGTATCATTAATTCTCATATTATTTTGCATAAACTAAATCATGTGATGATTTGATATGTTGGTTTCTTCTCTCCCCATTTCCATTTCAGGAATTTTATTATTAATTATATTAATTCATGATATATATAAGTAAACACTCATGAATATGAATTTTTTCAAGAAATGTTTTTAAAAAGGATTTAATTTTGTTTATCAGATCACATAATTGATATAAATCCTTGATGAGTTTAGATTTTACATCAACACTATTTTATTGATTATGAGTGGTCTCAAATAATAAATATTGTGTTATTGATAAAATACATGGTGTTAATGTAGTACTATATGATGTACCATTATGGTTCTATGTTTTATAAATCAAGGAATAAAATATCTATCCCATATCACTTGAGAGTGATGATGATTGACGCTCATGAGAAACATAACCATGGTAGATCATGAATTGTACAATAAGATTCTATTGTTTATTAACGTGGTTTCAAATTTTTTTAAACTCATAAATCCCCCACCATAGTCATCATTTTACAAAGTGAAAAAGTAACAATCAACACTAATTAATTAATCCATTAAATCCTTTGAAAATTTTGAATGTGGTGTTATACTGAAAAAACTAGTAAAACATAAATTCAATTATGGTTTGTTCAATAATATAGTAAAAATTTTGGGACTTGTACTAGTGGAGGAAATTTTAGTTTATATTGTGTTGATAACTTTAAAATTTTTCTTCCTTCTTATTTATCTTATTTCTATTTCCTTCTTCACCCTCCTTATTTTTCCAATTATAAGGATTCAACTAGGGTTACGTATACCAACTCGATTCGAAATGTTTAAATAAAGAAGAAACTTGTTATACAAGGTTTAAAAGACTATATAAATTAGACTATATATGTGTGATCAAGCTTATTTTTATCAAATTTTATCATTTTGGTCACATTTTGATCATTTTTACATTTTTCACATTCTTCCCATTTTCTTTTTATTTTCCTTTATTTATTTTTATATTTGATTTTGGTTTTCCTTTTAACATATATCATTGTAATGATGTCAAAGAGTAATATTTGTTTTTTGGTTTTCATCATTTCATGGAAGACCAAGTCATATAATTGTATATTAATTGAAATAGACCCTAAATTAAAAAATCACTTTTCACACAAAATTCAGCTTCTAGAGTAGAGAAATAAAAAAACTAATGAAATCATCGAAAATAAACCTTAAAAGGTTCACAATAAATCCAATAGTAAACATAATCAATAAATAGAGATAACAGAAATAAATAATATGAACATAAATAATTTACTACACCTGATGAGATGTACCATCCTACGTCCATCAAATATCAACATGAGGCATCCAACTTTGTGTATAGGTATAGTATTATTCATTTATTATCTAAATCTCTTAGACATCCTTGTAAAGATCCCAAAAAATTCATAATGTATTTACATGTTTTATTTTTCCCCATAAAACAACAAGGTGCTACCAAGGACATTATTAAACATAATTACTTCACCTTGGTGTAGCCAAATATTTGTTATATTACCTTCCTACCACTAGAGGAAGTTGGTGTGACCATAAATGACTCTTCGTAGGGAATTTTTTCATATCCCTTCATACTTTTTCTATTATTAATGTAATATGTGGAACTAGTAAATCATAAGGAAATACATCGAATGAATTTGGGAGCGAATTAAAATATTGTGAATGACTTTCCATCACCACAAAATCAGTGACCTACTATTAAATTAATACTCATTTGGGGGACTTTTCCACATTAATCATGGAATAATTTATATTTAATCTAGTAGTGATCTAGTGGGAAAAACTTATTATCTCTCAAGACCTAAAACCTAACATGGATCAAAATTTTCAGAAAAAAACAATGCATTAGTAAAAACACCCACTTGGCATTCCTAATGTAAGAATTTTTGCACTTGAAAAATATAGCATAAGATAAATTTGATGAAATGAATACACTTTTGTGAAAAATGGAACTTCTTAATGGTAATTTAAATCTTCATTTATTCTTTTATATTGTAGAATTTATGGTGATAAATCTAATTTATTTGATCAGTACCCCCAACTCCAGGATTAATTTGAGTCGTGTGTAATAATTTTTCGTAGGCATTCATTTCAATAGAATCCCCCATTGAATAAGGAATACCAGAGGAAAACCCCTAAACCTAGATAAAAAGAAAAAAAAAGTACCAATAAGGGAGAAAATAAAGAAACCGAAATTCATTATTGTTACCACCACGGTGAAGGTAATATCCTCATCCAAAAAATCCTAGAATTACACTGCTACCACATCTCAATCCTAAAACTAGTCTCAAGAAAATAATTAAGAAAATGGAATCCCAAATCCTATAGTTCTAATAATACACTCAATAACCAATTCATGTCTTGTGGAAACAAGTGGGATAATTTTACAACACTATTGATGAGATAAATATGTACAGTTGTGGTAAATCTTCATCCCAATATCTCATCAATCTTAAAAATAAAGGTATTGTATGTTTCATTACACATTATATCATTATAAATCTATTAAATTCCAATATTTAGAGAGATGATAAATCCACCAATGAGGTAATCCCAGTTATTAAAATATATCCACCTAAAATTTAAAAAGAATCAAATAAAAATAAATAAAATAAAAATTATTAATATCGGTCAAGAATCCCCCAATGAATTCCAATGTAACTCTTCAATATCCCTGAAAAAATTCATGAGGAATCTATTGAAAATAAAAATGATAAATAAATTCATGGTACATTTAAAAAGTTTTAAGATAATATCCCTCTTCTTGATGTATTGAAATAAATTACATGATTTGAAAATTTATTTAAGGAACATTATACCGGCCATAAAAAACATTGAGGGGTGATCGGATAGGCATGAGGAGAAATGTATCAGTACATATTTAACCAAAATTAATGAAAAAGTTCCAGGATCGATTGACCATCCCAATTACATGCCCCAAATTTTAGTGTTATTTTTATGATTTTATTCCTAATCATGGTGATTTTATTAATGTGATTCCCCGCATGATTTTCTATACATTACTGATTGAAGAATTAAAGGCCATGATAATCTTAAATAAATTGGAAAACTAGAGAATGACACACCCAACCAACATATTGGATTAAGTGTTCGTGAAAATAAAGGATTTTTATTTCCCCATGGTCTTATATATACTTCAAATAGTGGATGATAAAATAAGGACAATCATAGATGATTCTTGGAAACCCATTTATAAAAATGGTAAAAAAATTAATGTAATTAATATAACCATATCCATGGATTTTGGTGTTGACTTAGTGAATTTTAGAATTGTAACTATAATAAAACACACCCTAAAAGAGAACTCAACCTTCTTAGTTTACAATACTATTCTAATTTCCATGGATTGGGGCATTCCAAATTCTTCTTATGAGACCCTCTCTTTTTGTTTTCAGTTTTTTATATTTTTTGAGACAATTCATTAATAAAATGTTGAAATAGTGTTTAAGAATTCCATGAATATAAAGATGTTGATGATTTTATAAATCTTGAGTGTTTTGAAACAATTTATAATTCTATAAAAATAATGATAATTAATTTTCCAAATATGAGACATATAGTGACCACATAGTTATCATACAAGATATTATTTCCACATAATAATTTACTTTTATTCTCAATTAACCCTCTTATTAATTGTAACCACATACAAGTAACATAAAATATTCATTATTTTAGTGTTTTGACCAATTAATAATCATTATTTCCCTTACCCACTCTCTATTGCATGAAATAAAACTTCTTGTCCTTTTGGGGAGTATAAAAGGGAAATTGGATCAACATTTGTTGATATCTCTAATATTATCCCATTTATATGAATAAATAGAATTCTATTTGAGGATAAGGATATACTTGTAAGGCAATCTAAACACCGAGTAAACCCCATCCTATTTGACATTTTTAAAAATCAGGTAAGAAAACAATTAGTTTTTTGGATCATATATCATATCCTTAAATGTAAATGGGTTGCTAAAAAACAATTTTTTTCTAAAAAAACTAGTATTATGGTTTTGAATAATTATAATATTGAATTTGATTCCACTATAGTGAAAAATAGTTAATGATTCTGCATAGAATACTAAAATATTAACCATTTCACTTGAAAAGACCATTTTTCATTTTTATTTAATGAAACAATATTCTAAATGTTAGTGAGTGAGTCTCATTATTATTTAATTGATGAATTCCTTGGATATTTCAAGATTCATATAACCCTAAGGATCAAGAAAATTTCCATTTACTTTACCATTTGAAAATTTTTCATAGTGAGTATGTCATTCAACCGATGTAATGCCCCGAGTACATTCTAGCATTGCAAAGAATTTATTTTATTGGATTACCTAAATCATTAAGTTTTGTTCATTGTAAAAGATATCAATATTTATGTCTCTTATTTAAGTAAATATTTTTTTATTGTCTATTTTTCTCTTAATTTTTTCCTCGAAAATAATCTTGTTTTAAATTATAAAAAATATCATTTTGTGTTGGAACAAAATATTTTTTGAGTCATGTTGTTTTAACGGGGGGTATCTAGGTTTGTATTTCAAAAATTAATATTATTTAATCATTACCCTACTTTAATTGTGTTTGATATATCTGTTTTTTAGACCATTTTGGTTTTTATCGTTGATTTATTAAATATTTTAGTAAACTTTCACTGTGTTTTTCACTAATTCTATAAAAATATTTCAACATTATTTTCGATGAAAATTTTAAATTACATTTAATGGATTGAAAAATTTCCCACTACACCACAAATATTCTATTTATTGTGGGATATACCTTTTGAAAACATTTTTGATGCCTCAAAGTATGTCTTTGGGGAATTCCTTTCACTTTAGGTGAACTGTACCACTCATGTAATTTCATATGCATCTTATACTCAAGACCCAAAAATGGTAACCTACACCAAAACTAAATAAGAATTCCTCTACATGTTTTTTTCTTCGTAAATTTAGCATTTATATCACCTTGGTTCTAATATAGTGGAGTTTTCTGACCATGATGAAATTATATATTTTTAAGGATGCATGTTACAAAACCATTCCTTATTCAATTGATTCTACTACTTTATGTTTTTTATATAAAAATTCAGGAAAAATGGGGATCATAAAATTCAGTTTCCAGCCATATTATCCTTATCCCTATAGACCTCTTCATCTTCTCATATAATAAATAATAAATTCTATAAACCATCCTTAATTAGAACTTTTACATTTTTCATGATACCATACCATGATTTTTCACCATGGTAAAATATTTAGTTGCCTCAAAAGCATATCCTTGATTTTATAAACACTAAATGGATATTATTTGTAGTCATTCCAAGTATTCCATTTGAGATGATCCATATTTTTTGAAAATATATTTTGACCAATTCGTACGATGATGTGTAACTGAACAAGAGTTCACATTTTTTTCTCACATTATGACATACTCTTACATGTTTGGGTTACATTGGCCCCCAAACAACTACCTATAATATCATAAATTTTGGACTTCACTATCACTTTTTATTTTGAAATGATGATATATTTTAAGTCATGTTCATGGGGTAAATTTTATGAAATTTTTTATAGGTGGAATGAAACTCCACCAATAACCCATGTTATTTTTTGAGATATTTAGTTTTTGGGGTATTGATTTCATGGGACCTTTTCCTTTGTTCTTTTGAATTTTTTTATATTCTTCCCACAATTGATTATATATAGAAATGGGTAGAGGAAAAAAAACACAAATCAATGAATCCTAAGCCATAGTTAATTTTAGGAGATCCCAAATATGTTTTTAGAATGGTTTACCATGATACATTTTTAAAGACCAATGGTCTTGCTTTTTTAATCAGATAATTCAAGAACATTTATAGTATAGTAGGTCTTTACACTATGTTTACACACTATATCATCCCCAAACTAATTTCCTTGTAGATGTGACTAATTTGAAGGAACAAAAAATATTGGAAAAAAGGGTTTATTCTAATAAGAAAGATAAAAGTTCTTGCTTTGATAATGTATTATGGGAATATATTACTAATTTCAAAACAATAATTGAAATATATCTATTTTGATTGGTTTTTGGAAAAAAATTACCTCAAAGCTGTGTTTTGGAACTATGAATATTAGGTCATCAAATAATGAAACCTCAATCGTTTAGATACAAATACCCATCAAAAAATATAAATTCAAAAGAATTATAAGGTTTGATGGAATAAATATGAAAATTATAGAATATAAAAAGGGAATACCATGATTACTCATGATTTTAATGTTTTTAAAAAGTATTTCATGTTGGGAGAGAAAGACTTATTATACCACTCAAGGATTAAATTGATTCTAGGTATACTTCATCCCAATTGGTTAGACCCATAGAGTGTTTCTCTTGTTTTCTATATCGATTCTTAGAATATCATGAATAAATCCAACAATATATTCATTATGGTTAAAGGGGAAATATTGTATCCCTTTTAGGAGGACTTCACAAATCAATCAGTGGATAAAATTTCTGTCCACCATGTAACCTATCAAAGAGATCACCAAGTTGTACCTTCCCATGGCACTTTATTATTTTTTCCATATTCTAATTAGAAAAAAATTATATTCATAAATTTATTTTTCTTGTGGATAATAAAATAATTAATTTTTTGTGGGGATTTGTGTTATTATATGATATAATTTTTGTGTTTTTATTTTTAATTCCATTTTTATTTATTTTCCCTCACTTTTTTATGTGTTATTATAAAAAAATAACAATATAAAATTAAATATAAAGAATACTTTTACATGCTTGATCCACTTGTGAGGAAATTTATGTGTTTCTTAAAATAAAATTAAAATGGTTGATGATATCGAATAAATTTATAAATTTTAAATTTTAAATACATTATTAAATGTTTTATCATATTTAAAACACATTCCTCATTAGCACTAACCAATGTTAATTTACTTATCCTTATAGGTACTCTAATGTATCTTCCATTACTAATTGAACTCTTATTATATTTTCCTATCTACAACTTATATTTATTCTTTATCAAGTCTTTAGAGAAATGATAAATGTGCTAGTGTGACTGAGGTACTTATTTGGAAGAGCATTTTTTAACCACGTGTGAGAGTTATCCTTAAATTTTCCCTTGTAATCCCTCAATATTCATTGAATTAATTAATGGTTATCAATATTACAATATTTTCTATTTACCCATTCTCACTCTAGAATTTATTGTGTTAATATACTCAGAAATAGTGTGTGGGAATTTGGGTAATTATTATTTTACTATGTGCTGTTATATTTTATAGAAGTGTGGGGTGGATTTGAAATTTGAGAGAAGGAATATTAATCATGTTTACAGAATTATAATTCTTTTTATACATCTTTAAAAAAGGTAATAAATTTATAAATATTAAGGAAGAGACAATAGTAATTTAATATTTCCATTATATTCATTTTTGTGACTCTAGAAACTCATCAAAACAAATGGTAATGATTCACTATTCATTAAAGCTGTTCATTTTGCTTCTCATTCCCTAAAAACAAGAAAAACAAATAAAATAATATACATATAAGGAAGTAAAAAAAAGAGTAAAATTATTTACTCGCACATTACTTATTATGAATTGTGGTATTTTCTTCAAAAGGGGGAATCAAGATGAGTGATTGATGTATGGGTACTTTGAGGGATGAATATACCTTATTTTTAATAAGTGATCGTGGATTGTATTGTAAGAGAAAACCACTTATTTGTAGCCTTAATTACTAAATGACTTTCCACTGACCATAAGCTTCAATGAAAACCCTATAAAATCATCATGATTAGAACATTTTTTTTCTTTTATAGATATTTGGGATTTTACCAAGCCTATGGTATAACATTCATGATTATGATATGAGAAAAAAAATTCATATATTTCACAATTTATATATAAGTGAAATATATTTCTTATGTTGTTGGTTGTAAAATTTTCCATTAGTGAATAAATGACTTTGAATAAATTTGAATATAATAAAACTAAAATGAAAGTAAAATTGATTTCATAAATGATACATGATGTATTAAACTTTGAAAAAATTTATGGAAATTTTTTAACTTTTGATTTTGTTTTGATTTTAATTTAGATACATTATTTTTAGCCAATGTGAAAAAATTATGTTTGAGGGATTTGGTTAGTGACACTTATTAATGAATTTTATCATATATACCATAACATTTTTAGTCATTAAATAAATAAATTTTGATGCATAAGATTTTTTTAGCACAAGTCAAAAAATTGTATCCTTTCTTATTATGTACCAATTTGATAGTGGTTTGTTGTTTCTATCATAACATTCAATACACTTATTAAAACATGATAATTTTTTAAATGATTCTATATTCATGAGGATTCAATTTATCCAACTATATAGAAATCTATATCTATGAAAATAAATCCCAATGGTGGCCCAAAAAGTGAGTAAAATCATTATGATACAAATTGGATTCACCTCTATTATTTGGGAATTAACATTGGTTATAAGGGTAAAATGGGATGATTCCAAAGGATTTGTAAAGATAACTTAAGTAGAAAATCTTCAAAAACAATTAAAATACAGTTTTTACAAATTATTAAATTATTAACCTTAATTAATTTGGTATAATAATAATTCATAAAAACCTCACATAAACTTATAGAGATTAACTTTTCATGGACACAACATGAGAGATTTATCATTAAAAGAACTCCTATGATCATATATAATGTTTCCACGTCCATGGGTAGAGGATGGTTGAGTTTTATAGATTTATTATTCAATTTTATTCTTCCCCAATAACATATACTTATAAAACTCTTAGTAATTAATCTAGGGTTTGTTTCTTGTATTAATCTCAATCTCATAGTGTGTACTACATAGTTATATAATTAAATTTATGGCACTTTGATCAATTTTTCCGCAATTACATCTTGTGTTTCTATTTTTATGGAATTAAAATATACGAATCAATGGGATATGAATTCAAATTCTATTATTCATTACATTGATTATTTGATGATTTGAGACATTGGTTTCTTCTATTTTAATATCCTTTTCATTAATTTTCTTCTGTATTGTTTCATTTGATGAAATAAAAAAGTATAAATTCAAGAATACAAATGTTTATTACGTAAAAATAATTATAAAAATAATATATATTTGGCCACCACATCACATCATTGATATGATGCTCTGATGAGTTTAAATATTGATTCAACACAGATTTATTATTTTTCAACAGTCTCCAAATTTTAATATTATGTTATTGAACAAATCCTAGTTGTTAATGTAATAGGAAATCATATATCATTCTTATTCCATGTGGTATATATTAATTTTTCAAATATTTATTCCATATCATTTAAGAGTTATATCAGTTGGGAATTATGGGACACTTACCTTTGGTATATCATAATTTATCTAACAAGTTTTAATTATTTGTTAATATTGTTTAAATTTTTGTTTATAAATAATAAAACCCCACCGTATTCATACATTTAAAAATTTTACACATAACAATGAACTCTAATTAATAGATACATTCCTTCCTTGGTAATTGGACTAGATTATGTTACACTGAAAAACCTAGTGAACATTAAATTCAGTTTTCAAATGTTTGAGAACATGGTCACTTTCATCATCCATCAAATGAGTAGTGTTTGTTTCTAAAAACTCTATGAGTTTACTATTATATATCATTTTAAATACCCATATGTATTCATTATACATCTTCAGAAACCTTATGTAACATCATAATAAAGATTTATACATGTCGTTTATGCCTCTGCACTTCAACATTAAGGCTTGTCCAGGTAGCTTCTGATTTCAATCTTCTAACTATCAACTTCTATTTTACCTACCTTCGGGATTCCAGATTTTTTTTTCAACTCCAACATCTCTTTCTTGAATTTGGAAATTTTTATTTCCCAAATATATCCTTCTTTTAATTCCAATCACTCCTCCATAAAAAATTAACATGGTTTAGAAAAACAATCTCCCACTTGGGAATTACTTTAAGGCTTCACCACTAAGTCCTCAATAAAAATCTACAAAACACTTCCACTTTTAATATTCATTTATAATTGAATAGTTAAACCACAATAATTATTTTTCACCAGATCCCAAATTATTTATAGCATCTTCTTACCACATCTCAATCTACAACTATCATTTTCATATCTATCGAATTACAAAAAAAACATCCACTTTCTATACATCCAGTACATCATACTCCAAAAAAATCAGATAAAGTGATAATTTAACTGAATATGATTCATTCTAGAGTAAAATATTGTATTATTTTATAGTTTAATTGATATTTTTGAAATAAAAAACAACACCCCATATACGAAATTCTTTTATGATCTCCATTCTGCCCCCTTCATCCAAATAAAATTATTACTTGGTTTTGATAATGCAAAAATTATACCATTGTTCATAAAAGTGAAACTAAAAATTTATGCTTCAATAATTGACAAATATTTGTGCCTCAAAAAGTGAACACATAGTTTTTTTTCACATTTTAGTTTTCACATCTCCACCAAATTCTAAATCAACAAACCCCTACAGTGATTCAACAATTCTAAAACAATGACACAAGACATTGGAACCTATGAGTTATTATATGACATACATTACTACTTCTCAGTGATCACTTATTAAATTAGTCATAAATCGTATAAATATTTCAACTATAAGGTCAATGTCATTCCATGTGTGATCCAAGGTATATATTAAGATTCTGAATAATGATACAAAAGGAACTATTGCAATGTACTCCACCTCGAATTCTTTTATAGTTTTCTTCTATTTAAAAGAAATGAAGTGTTCAACTAGGGGAGTGGTAAGTAGATTCACCTCTCCCATTCTGAAACATTCCACTACCTTTCAGATGTATTTAGACATAGTCAATAAAAATGGACTTTATGTCCCTTATAATCCACATCACTAAGAACCTTTTTTCAATAACAGGGTACTCTATCATGAAACTACCAAAAAATAGAATTTAATTGATTACTAGTTTATGATACTAGTCTTAAAATAATAATTTAATCCTCATAGTGAAGTAATATAGTGAAAAACCCATTATCCTAAACCTTTAGGTAACTATGGTGATCAGAATTACTCTAGAATAACTTTCATTCCACAATTACTAAATTATACATATTCTTTCACTACCTTTGTTCTTACTTCAACCTATGAAGGATCCTATTTAGATTTCATATAATATTCATTTTAGCATATCCATGAAACCTTTTAACTTCTCTATATAGATCTCTTTATCAAATACTTTAAAGAAAAAAGTATTTTTCATATCTAACAATTATAACTGTAACCTTTTCATGTAAGTCATTATAAGTGTCATATAAATTGTCATCTTCCTAAAAACTAGTGAAAATATTTCAAAAAAAATACACCATCCATTTATTGAAACCACTTCATTACAAGCCCCACATTGGACCTCTATCTACCATTTGCTTCTACCTTTTTCTGATAAACCCTTTTATTTTGAAGCACTCCTCTCTCTGTAATTCATTTAGTTACCTCATATGCACCATACATGTGTAAGGAATCTATTCGCTCCCCCATTTTTAAATCCCATATACTTGGTTCTTTCAGTATTTCATTATTTTCAGGTATGTGAGGCTCTACACTATTTGGGAGAAGGAAATACTATAAGTCACTTCTATATCTTAGCATTTAGCATTGATTATCAGTATATCTACTTGTCTCACTTGGCAATGCATCTTCTTCTGGTTCCACTACTTATAAATTTTTTCCATTAAAAGCTATTCCACAAGATTCTGTGGTCCTTGATATTTCTAAAAATTTTGGTATTGTAAACACCATCATATCATGATATCCCTCTAAAACTTCTTCTATAAAGTCTAATATTTCTAGAACAAATGACCTCTCTAAATGTCCTGGTAAATCTGTAACTTCTTTAATTTCATTCAATATAACCTAAAATTGATGATCAACTCTAACCTCATCTAAAAAATACTCTTGACCGGGATCTTTATATTAGATATCTTTGTTGAATAAAATTTTATTCCTTCTAAAAACCTTGATAGATTCATTATCCCATAGATGAAATCCAATGTATTTATCCCTATACCCTATGAAGAAAAATGATCAGAACTTATCATCTAACATTTCCCATTATTTGGAATCAATTTAGACATTTGAAAGTGAACCAAAGTCTTTTAAATGGTAAACTTAAATAATTACATTGGACCTATATGCTTCTGGAATATCATTCACCAAGGGAGAATAAAAAATCCTATTTACCAAGAAGGTCTCAAAATTCATAGATTTCAACAAAAACATTGTTGAAAAACAATGAAAATTTTCATGCATCTTTACATCTCTACTGAAATCTAATTCATCCTCTTCATGACTCTATTTTGTTCCAATGTTCCAAGTACGATCTTCTTAAATATTATATCATTATATCAGTATAACCTCTAGAAATATGTTATTTTTTATTCCACTCCACTGTCAAACCTCCAAGAAATTATTTGATTTTGGTATCCTTTTCAACGAATCTTCTTTAAATATAGGTTCTTAAACATTTTTAATTTTAATTGAGAAAGAACACCCAAAACATCTATGTAATATAATCAGTGAAGGTAGTACTGTGAACCTCCATGAGAATAGACATGAACTTTCCCCCAAACATATATATAAACTATCTTTGACATCCATTTCATATGCAGCTTTTTCATGACCCATCCCAATGTGGCTCAAGCTATGACTACCCCAATACCGCCTCCAATAGGCCATGGGTTGGCAACCAATACTGAGTTTGAATATATCACACATGGGAGGCCTTATCCTAATTCAATTGTACACAAAAACATATCTAAACATATGAAATGATTAAATCTAAGACAACTAATAACCATTCATTCATACAACTAAAATCTATCCACCATAGTATGAGAATAATGTTTTGGAAAAAAATGGAGAATAAAATCCCAATAAAAAAAAATTACAAACAATTATGAACTATAAATTAGGGGTGGACTACAGTAAATGAAACCACCAAAACACAACTTAGTATGTCAAGATCACTAAGGTCTACCTAGTCCTGGTCCCTCTAGGACTCCCTAAAAAGTTCAGTCATCTGCATAATACATGACACCTATAGAACAAAGCCATGTAGGGGTGATTATAATAATACCTCATAGGAAACCCAAAAATAACTAATCATCTAGAATCAATAATAATATTCATATCAACATAGGGATATGTAAATAGCAGATAAAAAAAGAACATAAAAATATACTCATAGTAGACACACTATCTCAAGTAATATCCCAACTATATTACTAGAAAAGGATTCATGGTCGAAGGTTCTATATAACACTCATCTGGGATAACACACTTCATGAGTTGGATAACACTGATGGCGTCCATCCAAGATGTCGTTCTCATAAGATCACACCATAATAAGTACATTGTAGAACGCTGAACATATCGATATATAGATGGATATCTCACCCAAGTACATGGGGTATAACAATAACCTAATCTAAATTGAACCACTAATTAGGGGATTGACACATGTGTAGTGTAGTTCACGGAGATACCAAGAACACCAATTATGTAAAATAATGAAAATATAAGATATCACACTGAGCCTCATAGGAGTATTCCAATAGCTCTATCTAAGATTGATATTCATCCAAGGGGATCACCATCCTATATAACGGAGGTGATTCCATAACAAACCCTTATGTAAAATATCAATGGAACATACCCCAATGAAACCTTTCCATGTTGAATGGAAAAAATGGATTTAGTCCTTCTTTGAATTAATACATGGTGTATATTAGAAGAACATGGCATGTCACATTGGAACCATGTTCTACCCATGTAACACGTATTGTGCCCATGTGTGTGTTTGAGTAAACATCATGTTCCCCCCACATATGGATTTTGGGGTCACATGGACTTCTGTTCATGTACCCCATGTACACACCAAGACACTTTCCAAAGTGTGGACACCATGGGTCCTAGACCACATAACATGCAACACAAACCAGATTCTTGGGTGTGTACACACAGAACACTGTAAGCAGATCAGTAAGGGTCACATGTTTTGTCACTCGATCCATGTGTTTTGTGACATTTATATCTATTCCAAAACCCTAATTCCATATAAAATGGGACTACATGGGGTGTATTCATAGGAATACACATCATGTAGTTTTATTTCTCATAGAACCAACAATATTATTCACACTTCTTACTCAACACATCTTGTCCCTCCAATTATACTATGAAATGCATCATTTATCATGGATATAAATTTTAATGAACCTACTTCACTATCATTTTCCTTATTATATCCATATCTTGGAATTGTGAACCACCTCCACCAATCCTCGTCAGTGTCGCATGCCCAATCCATGATTGTAATCTCTCGAACCATCCTCGCAGCTCGATATAATCACCATTCTAAATCAATATCAATGGTTTCAATTAATCATGTCCTGAAACAGGGCTGAAATGATTATTTTTTATGTATTCAATAAACCATGGGCCAAATTATTTCTCAATTATGAATAACGAATGGGGAATGAAATGGAAAAAACACAAATGTATGGAACACACCTTATCCAATGTTTGTGTTGGCCTCAATTCACTACCGTTAGAATAAATAATGAAGATATATAAAATTATCAAAAATAAAAACCCCCATTCGTGGATAAATTTAACATTTTTCTATAATATGCTTGATCTAGAAATTAATATGTTATTTCATTAAATTTATTTCATCATAAGAAAAATCTAATAGTGATAAATCCAAATAAAACAATATTCTAACTCATTATGGATTGATCATTGATTAATATCAAATTAGCATCATTGTCATTGTCGATATCCTCAAATCTCTTTGCTCACTGATCGGCAATCCATGATCTATTCTGGCATCATCTATCAAGATATCAACCAATTCTCTAACTCAATTTTTAGGGTTATACAACAAACCCTATACATTATCCATATTAGTTTATATATAGTATATTCTTAGTTAAGTCTTCTTATTACAAAAATTAAATAAATATAATTGAATTCATTTAATTATTCACCCTCAAATTTGATTGATCTTAACACAAACCCCCACAACAGATTTTGTTGTAGATTAGGTAAAACCCACACTCTAAACCCAACTGTGGACTCAGATTTATGATTCGAGCCTCTTTTCAATAGTTATTTCACTTTTTTAGGAAAAATGTGCATGAATTATATTAGATATATTTATTATATTTTAAAAATTAATTTCAGACTCACCAAGCCTCATAATATCATGTCATATTAGTGCCTGACTCCAAAAACAAGCCATATAATATTTTAAAATAATACATAGAAAAATCAAAATCATTACATTCTCCCCACCTTAGTGCTTTACATCTTGGAAAGAAAAAAATACTACATAAAGGTCCATGGGTACTGAGCATGAATCTGGGTCTCCAGCTCTCAAGTACTCTTATAATTTTTTTTTGGACACCAAACACACACTAAATGTATCTCTCACCCATGGAGGATACATTCCTAACGATCCTAAATATCTACCAGGTACTCTTTAAAATTATCACTATCCTCAATGTCCATATCACCCTAGTCAATAACATGTGATTGGTAGTGCACATACATCTTTAGATATGACATGTGGAAGACATTGTGTGCCCAATCAAAATGTTCCAGTAGAGATAAAAGGTATATGGTCCTTCTAACCCTAAACGTTATTTCGAATGCGACAATGAATCTCAGATATAGCTTTCCACCCTGACCAAATATATACAAACCATGTTAAGGTGTGAGTCTCAAGAACACATGGTAACCCTTATCAAACTCAAAAGTCCCCCTTTTTTCGCCCTCATAGTATTTTTTATTGCTCTATGCAGTCCTCATCAACTCTTGGAAGATATACACATTCTCTGTATTTTTTCACACCAAACCCAGTTCCATTATGGATTCCACTCATGGTTCATTCTAGTGTAGTGGTGACATGCATGGTCACTTGTACTAGGCCTCTAATGGCACCATATTAATGGTAGAATGGTAGTTTTTATTGTACGTAAACTCAGCCAATGATTGGTGATCCTTCCAACTACAATCAATGTCCAAAATGAAATCTTGTTGTATTCCCTCCAAGACCTAAATGGTCTACTTAGTCTAGCCTTTATTCTGGGAGTGAATCACCATACTCAAATGTAACTGAGTCCCAAAGGCCTTCTGAAATCATCTCTATAATCATGATGTAAAGGGATAATCCCATTATAAAATGATTTTTGAGTTAAATCCAAGAATCTATATTATCCCATTCATGTACTAGTGCCCCAATATCTCTATTGAACACTTATCTATAATAACTAGGATGTGGGACAACGTTTTGAGTTGTTCTTGGATCGCTCGGATCACATTGTGACCTTTAGACATACCTGGTAACCCCATCACGAAGTCCATGGATAATAAATCGTACTTCCACTCTAGAACCTTGATGTGTTGAGCTAAACCCAATATAACCTAGTGCTCATCCTTCACCTGCTAATTTGTGAGACATCAAGGGACAAACTCTACAACTCCCTTCTTTATCCTTGGCCACAAAAACTGCTGTCAGAGGTCCTGGTATATATTTTCAACACCTGGATATACTGCCATAGGATATTTATGAAACACCCGTAGAACCCCCCCCCCCTATAACATCATTGGTACCATTATGCATCATATTAATTGGATTATGTGCTCCCCACTTTTAGAAAATCCATCAAAAGCATATCAAGTGGATATCTAAGTACATAGGGTCTCAAAATTAGTATCCACAATATGTGCCTCCCTGAATCACTATAAAATTGGAGCGGTACGAACCATTGAATGGATGTATTATTCTCTATATCCATCCATAAATTATTAGTATATCAAGGAAAACTAATCTAACACCTAATTCAGAAACTGCAAAGAAGATCTCATAATTATATAATATGATACCATGTTCCCCTTCCAATGTGTATAGACTATAGTGTCCCAACTTGAAAGCCACATACTGGTTCCCCAAGACGGTGGGCCATAAGACCTCAAATACACGTCCTCGTGTGTCAAAGTCAATCGACTATCAATGATGTCCTAGGGTGTATATGTGGGGAGACTATTCTATCATATATCAGAGTGGATCACATAAGTATATAATAAATAAGAAACAACATAATTTATAATAAAATATTGACATAATCTAAATAATAATAATAAACCATGCAATATAACAAAATGGTGAAATCTGAATCCTAAATAGATAAAAAAATTGATGATGTTGTTCATTTCATTTAATAATAAAAACATATGGAACATTGGATACAAGGGAGATATTGATATACTACATGCAATAAAAAAGATAAAGTCTATAAACTATAACTACTATAATCATGAGCATAGGATCAGTCCCCTACTTCGGTAATCCATCATATAACTAAAAATCAATCATTGGAAGCTAAAACCATCCCTTTATCTATACCTACAGTCATGATGTACTCCTAGGTACAAAATGTTTCCCATGAAAGGTGTGAGATATAATCAGTAGGCCATCACCAATGGAGTCTAGATCAATCTCCTCTATGCAATATAAAATTAAAAGTATGAGATTAATAGTAATTTGAAGGAAATAAATAACGAAAACAATACATTCTAGGTTATACCTAGATACCCAATCACGACTACCAAATTCGGCTTAAGCCTAATGTCTCTGATAAAATGTAACATGTACAAATGTTGTAAGGTATGCCCATGGGTCATTATAAATAAATAATCAACTCTAGTCCAAACCCAAGCATGCAATTTTTCATGGTGGATGCATCCTAAGAACATCATGTAAGAATTACACTAATTTAATTATAATAATAAGGAATCACATGTAATTAGAGAATGGAAACCAGAAATTATAGTATAGGCATCCAAATCCCATCCATGGTGATCCATAACAGAATCATAAGTGTCTCTCTTGGATCTTCTGTGATACCCAATACCAATGATCATATAAAATTAAATCCATAAAAGTGTAACATGTATAACTCTCGGCATGGTTCAAGAATTATTATTTAATCCCATATAGGTATCTCACATAAGAGATAGAGTATCACTTTATTCATGGTATATCTATAATGCCAATGATCCCATCCACAATGCCTCCCCTTGGGAATCAGTATCACTCATTGGTATAAATAGACCACTTAGAGATCCAATCCAAGGCATGCCATGTATCTCTCCAAGAGTGTTCAATACTTCCAAGTCTGAAGCATGGCAAGCTTGTCCATAGGGTCCTTAATTTGAGACTCTTGTTCACTACTGAATAATAATCGGTTAAGTCTTATTAGTCAAGATCACATATTCTCAATAAGTAATTACAGTTTCAAAAAACCAATCAAACTAGTCCATCCATTTAATTTTATCCATACAACTATTTTAAAAGGCTGTATGCACAAATCATAAACAAACAATCATAAAACCTAAGGAATGTTGTATAATCCATAAAGTAGAAATCATGAAATCTTAATCATGGCCATTTAATTCTTACTTCAAATCATACTTCAAAAACATTTATCATAAGGGAACAAACCTCATGGTGGTTTAACAATTTATGGGGTAAGGTTAGTTTAGTCCCTTAAGTGATGGAACCCTAAAAGGGGTGACTCAGGTCTAGGTGAACAACCAAATGTTTTTCTTCTATGCTAACTTTGGACATATGGACATAGGAAAAGCCATTTATGTAAACTAACTCAAAATTTAAGACGTATCATCAGAAGTTTCCATCACACATCACAAAAACACACCATTTAAGTGCAAAAAAACATATGGAAACCATATATACCACTTACCATAGGTTTTTAGATCAACACTCATCCGTTTCAGGCCATTGATTTGACCTAGAAAGGGATAAAATGGAAAAAAACCAAACCCTAAAAATAAGAAAAATCTGATCGCACTAAAATATCCCAAAAGATAGAAAGGAAAATTAAAGAAGAAAGTAATATGATTAGGGAGACTACCATTACATATCCAACATGAGAAATAGAAAATAGAACAGAGTTTCTATAGAGGAGGTCCAGAATAACAAAAGTTAGGGTATGGAGGACTCCAGTGAATGGATCCTCTTCTGTGTGGGAGAAGAAAAGAAACCCCTATTAGAAAAATAAAGGTTTTATACTCATTTTTTTAAAAAAAATTAGTAATTTACATGGTTTATAAGTGATTTACTCATCGTTTAATGATTAGGTTCCCTTACCCCAAGAAAACCTCGCTCTTGATGTACCAAGGGTCTAGAAAAACATTACACATCGTTCACTCGATACACATCTTGTATTCTAGATACATGGATTTTATTTGGCATATATTGTGTACTTGGCCTACATATAGCCTCCATCTCCCTAAAACCCTTCCCTAAAAAAACAAATGAACCTCCCCTTAGTCATGGTTTTTTAGTTTAACCAAAACTAAAAGAAAACATACCTCACAGAAACATTGGGATGTTACAACCTCCCATACTTAAAATAAATCATCCACATGTTTTCCTTCTGAGGGTAAGAAAACTTCATCTGATAAAAGTTCTATACACTGTACATATACATCGGCCTCTCTATTCCAGGTCTCATATCATACATAGTCATTCTTACATATCACTCAGACTAGAGGAACTATCCTGAATCAAAGATCCTCCAAGATCTCATCAACAATATGAATTAGATGATCCTAAAAGGATGCATCCACCACCATCTCAATATGTTCGAGATAAAAAATGCAGTGAGTCAACATGATAATAAAAAATCTATGATATGTGGAAGACATCATGCGTGGAACAGTACAAATGAGGTAACTGCAGTTGATAGGCTATCAGACTGACCCACTCCATGATCTCGAATATCCTGCCATAATAAGGCATAGCTTGACATACCCAGAAATTTTTTATGAAACAATATCAGAAAAACAGAAAGAAAGTCTAGGTGTCCCGCCTCAAACTTCATAGGTCGATGGTGATGATTGTTATAGGAATTCCTCCTAGACTAAGCTGTAGCCATATGTTTTGAGATCTATTGTAATTTCTCTGATATCTCCGGACTGATACGAGTACCCAGTAGTGTTGTCTCACCTACCTTCATCCAGCATAAAGTGTAATGGAATAACCTACCATATAGGGCCTCATATGGATCCATATGAATCATTTCAGTAAAAAATTTATTTTACGATGTCCAAAAAATGTATATGTTTCTCCCATGAACCTCCAAAATCAAGGATACATTCCTAGAGAATATCCTCTAACACTTGTATCATCTTCTTGGACTACCTATTGGTCTAAGGGTGGTATATTGTTCTCAATAACACCTATGAACCTAGTTCCTTATACATCCCCTACCATAACCACGATGTATATCAGGGATCTCATCAGGATATGATAGAAATGGGAACACCATGAATTCACACAATCTTAAGAATATATATCCTCCAAATATCATAAATAGAGAAGGTCTCGTAGATAATTAGTAATTGTGCAACCTTGGTCAACCTATCGATGATCACCCATACTAAATCACTAACTTGACGGGATCTCCGAAATCCCATCATGAAATCTATAGGGATAACATTACATTTCCACTCATGAATGGATAGAGGTTATAAAAGTCCATAATTTCGCTGGTGCTCATCCTTCACCTATTGGAAAATGGAGTACCAAGTGATAAAACCTATGATCTACCTCATCATACCTCACAACCAATACTGACAACACACACCATGGTAAATTTATTTAAGACTAGGGTGAACTGCCCAAATAGAGGAATAAGATTATCATATCATCTCTTTCCATATGATTGAAGGAACCCGGATGTCTCCACATAAGTAAAATATCTAATTCTCATCAATAACCCAACAAGGAAGTGGGTTCTCACCTAATACACTCTACCTAAAGATAAGGCACTCATGATATAATAATTTTCTCATCCACACACACTCGAGAATAGAATATTTCACTACTATATCTTCTAAGATAGATTTTCTATGTTATTCTAGAATATCTAGGTGAATCTCAAAAAATGGATCCATCAACAACCACTAATTTATGGCCTCCTAGATGGCCTATATGTGTGTCTTATGGATCAGGGAGTCACCCACAACATTACCCTTTTCTATTGTATAGTCATACTCAATGTCGAACGACTATTGATATTATACCCACCTTCACTCCCTGAGATTCAAGTATAACTATGAGGAGATGTTTTTTATCCTTTTTGATTAATGTAAATAATGAAGAAATAACCCTAAAAGTAACTCCTATAATAATATAAGGTATGAACCATGGATACTAACTCGTTGTCTTGCATAGGATAATTCATCTTATAAAGACTCAGCTAGCAAGACTAGTACACTACAACCAGATTGACTTGCATCAAAACTACACTTAACCTAGTACCTAAAGAATCACAATAAATTGTATATCCTTTTATAATCTTCCAAAGAATCGGGATTTGTGCTAAATTTAGTCTTCCCTTCAAATATAGAAAATCTATCTCACAATCTTCATACCAGATGAATTTCACACCCTTTTTAGTCAATCCCAAAAGCGGCAATGTTAGGCATGAGAAATCCAAAATGAATTACCTGTAATATCCATAAATCCTTAAGAAATTACATATTTGAAACATGTTATTGGGTTATTCCTAGGAAAACATAGTGCTCAACTCCTCTAGGTCGATAGATATGCCTTCCTCTAATATTATATGACCCCATAAGTGAACCTTGATGATCCAATAATAGAATTTATTTAGCATTAAATAATGTTTTTGATATCTTAGTGTATTAAAAAAGATATCAAAATGGTTGGAATGTTCATGTATAGTGTGATAATAAATTAATATATATTTTAAAAAACCCACCACAAATGAATCCATGTATGGGTGGAAAACCCAATTCATTAATGCCGTAAAGATTGTTGGAGCATTTTTTGGCCAAAAAGCTTTACCAAATACTTGTATAAGAAGCACCTTCTCTAGAAAATTATACATAGTGTGTTTAATTTCCCCCCATGAACCTGATGGTATGCCAACCTCAAATAGATCTAAGAAAAAATTATCACTCCTCAGATCTGGTCGAAGAGGTCATCTATATGAGGCAGTAGATATCAGTTCTTCACCGTAAGCTAGTTCAACTATATATAATCCACGAACAACATGATTTATTCATCCTCCTTATTTGAAAAAAGATAAATTTGAATCCCAATGTGAATTGTTTGGTCAGATAAAACCCTTGGCCTCTAGACCTACCAACTACTTATTGAGTTCCACGAGACTGGTATGCATCATCTGATAGGGATGAATGGTCACTAGTTCCACACTTCACACAATATTAGTGATGAATTACACCGCTCTTTCAAGAGGTAACCTAGAGATATCATAATGTAATACATCTCTAAAATTATCCACAATGTGATAGAATTCTATAAACAACATTCTGTGATCACCCATAAAGATACTATAAATCTGGGCTATTACCTTACCCATCCCAGAACCCTCGAGTACAACTTTACTAACTTGGATATCACATTCACTATTATGTATATACATTCCACCCTATGGTGATTTTAAGAACACCTACTGATTATAGAAATCAACATGGGTGTGATACAGTACTAGCCATTCCATGTAGAGTATAACGCTGAAGATGATCATCTCAAGGATGAAAAAACTACACAAGAAATGGTACCCGCCTATCTCAAGGGGTTAATCCTTTCACTTTCATATATCCTCTGATCAAACTCTTAATGGTTTGTCGAGATTCATTACACCACTAGAGTTCTCTATTTCTAGACCTGGACTTTCCATAACTATATGTGATATAAAGGAGTGTGATGAACCTATATCAAAAAGGGTATAATTTATAGTAGAGGCTACCATAATAGTACCTCATACTATAGAAGTCCCTAAACATGGATCCTCATACATGGGATGAATTGTATAGATATTTCTTAAATGGTGCCCCTGATATGACACATAACAGACCTGAGCAGTTTTTCTTTTCTCACTCTTAACCACTAAAGCATGACTACCCTGGTTGCGAACACCTCCTCGGCCTGATCGGTTGGTAGAAGTCCAACTCCCATCATGACATGGATCTAAAGGTCTTCTACCTGATAGAGGTTTTGTAATGGATTCCCTCTCACTATATACTAGAGGAAAAGGTTAGAAAAAGTGTTGAAGGTGACCAATTCTACTGAAAGGTCTGCACTCGATTGGGTTCCTCATATATTTGGTCTTTTATGGCCTGGACTGAAAAATTTTTGACACGCCATATAGCTATTGGTATTTGAATCATGGTTGGTGTTTCCCCCATGAGAAGCCTCTAAATGACACTTCCTTCTTCTAGGATAACCATTTCACTTCCTCAGAACTAAACAACCTTAGATCACATTTCTATCTTCCCTTAGTTTTTGTTCTGTAATGAGTGTCTGGTTTATTATCTCTAAAATGGAAGATAACCATAATAAGTTCACCTGTGATCTGATTGAGTACACTAGAACATCCTTAGATAATTGTTTTCATTACAAACTCATCACTAGTCATGGTCATAGAAAAATTTTGAAGCTCGGAGAATCAATCAAAATAATCTAACATAGAAATAGTAGCATGATGAATATGTATAAACTCTATGGATTGGTCTGTTCTCAGCCTTTTTAAGAATAATTTATCATATAAGGCTATATAGAAGTCTTCATAGATCATTCACTCATTATGATTATCCTAAGATATGAAATCCCATCAATTCTTGGTAGACTCACATAGAATTTAGTTTGCGAGATTGGCCCTCCTCTCGGGAGGCATCTCAAGAAGGTTGATGATAGAAAACATAGCCTCTTGCCATGGATCAGCAGTATGAAGACTACCATCCCCTAAAAAGGTTGGAGGATTATGCTACTAGAAATCTCAGGTTAGCTTTTCTATATTAGTGGTTGGTTGAGGAGAACCCTATAAAGACTATGTAAGGTAGAATAACCTATCACCTAAATGATCATTGGAACCCATCGGTAGATCAATAAGAGGATCATCTGGTGTAATTTTAGGAGGTAATATGGCTAGATCAATGCCCACCAACTCCATAACAAGATCATCAAAACTTTTTTGGTGTATGGATTGAGGATTTTGCGATGGAATAACTCTATAATTTCAATTTTAACTTCACATATAAGATTTATTACATATTATAAAAGCTATAAAATTAAAGGACAAGTATAGCCTTTTATATAAACGAGTCACACACCTCTTCCTGCTCATAATACTAGGTCTATATGATAAGTAAGAGTCACAGGTTGATCATAGGATATACATCCTATAGCCCACTACCATTGTCGGGTTAGGGTCATGGTCTCTCACATCTTAGTAATGGTTCTAGTATATGGAGTGTCAAATGTAAGGTATATATGAAAATTCCATTTACTTTTCGTTTTTAATCCCATTTAGTAGTGAAAAATTAATTTTAAAACTCTAATTTATTGAAATTTATTCATTTTTATTTAGATATTGATTCTTCATTATAGTTGATTGGGTCACCAATTCCAAATTTATAAAGGCCCATACTCGTAATAGACTAAAATTTTCACATCAAGTAAATGTGAACTGACCTTTACATATTGTAACTAGATTTAATGAGCCATGTATAGTGATTTCATTAAATGAACTACCATCCCCAATTTAAAGTGGTACTCATCCCTTTAATTTTCATTTTCATTCATCAATCAAACGAACTAATGTGGAATAATTGGTTAATTAATGTGTCTCCATCAATATATGTGGTAAAACACCATTTAGATTGATTTTGGTACTTTAATTATGCCAATCATGTCATCCCTGCATAACTCTAGCACACTTCAATTCAAAAAAAACAAGCACACAGAACGAACACATGAAACACAAGAAATGCACTTAGAAATATAGATATGGCATGGGAAAATTCATGATTTTTAATTCCTATTGTTTTTAATATGATGCCTGAGTGTTATAAAACCTAATATCATCAGGCCATGGTAAATAAATTCCATCATAATAATTTAAAAAGTAACAATGTTAGACATCATATGTGTCACCCAATGGTGAAATCAAAGCAACGCTAACAGTAAAAAACCCCTAACATCAATAACTCATACCAGGAAATTTAGTTTTTCCTTTAATGTGGGTTAGCTACACCCAAGTAAAGGCTCATTATAAAATTCCAATACCCCTTGTATCTTTTCTAATACTCAGACAGTAATACAAAATTAAAATTAACACTAACTCCACTTTGTAGTGTCTCACCCCAAAATCCACTTAAAGGTTCCCTGAGAAGGTGGGTTATAAGACCTTAGGTTTTCCTCCCTGTATACGATAGTATGAAGACTCATAGAAAGGGCCTAGGTTGTGTTTGCAGGGAGATTATTCCCTCATATTTTAGAGTGGAGCACATCAGTATATAATAAATAAGAAATAGTGGTTACAATAAGAATAGATAGATAGTTGCTGAAAAATAATAATAAACCATGAAAGATAATAAAAAGAAAAAAGATGATTCATAAATATATAAAAAATGGTGATTCCATTCATGTCATATAGCAGTGAAAAATATGGGATATGAGATACAAGTTAGATAGTCATATACCACATTCTCTACAAAAATAAAAAAGGAATAAAATAAAACTATTATCATCGCAAGCTTATGCTCAGTCCTTATCTCCCATTCTCCACCCCAAAACTCATAAACAAGAATCATATGTTGGCCGCCTCCCTTTATCTATACCTATAATCCTAAAGTCTTCTTGGGTATCAAAAGATTCCAAATTAGGGTTTGGTTATACTTTTTAGGCCACCACCAATGTTGTCTAGATCAATCTTCCCCATGCAATATAAAATGAAAAATGTTCCAATAATAGTAAATTCAACTAAAAAAATGATTGTATGGTTACCACTTAGATACCCAACATCCACTACCTACTTCGTACTATGTTGGATGTTACTAAACCGAAGGAACCTATAAAAATGTGGTAAGGTGTGCACATAGGTTGAAATAAATAAATCATAAACTGTAGTCCAACCTCAAGCATTTAATTTTCCATGGAAGATGAATCCCATGGAAATCATGTAAGCATTCCCCAAATTTTATAATTATAATAATTCATCACATGTAATCCAAACAATGAAACCACCGAATACAATATAGGCATCATGATCCCATCCAAGGTGATCCATCAAAGAATCCAAAGAGTCTCTATAGGATATCTTGAGATAACCAATATCGTAGATCGTGTCCAATGATATCCATAAAGTATTCCCTTGTATCACTCTCGGCATTGTGCAAGAATATCCCTCTATTTCTATCTAGGTATCTCACATAGGGGATAGAGTATCACTTTAGGAATGTTATAACAATTTTCCAATCATCCAATCCATGATACCTTCACTAGGGAACTGGTATCACTCATGGGTATAAATAAACCTCCTACAGAGACTATCCAAGGCTTTCCAAGTATCGCTATTGATGCATCCAACTGTTCGAAATATGAAGCATGGAAAGCACATCCAACACAAATTTACGTCAAAACCCCTGTTTTCTCCCATCGAATTAGAAGGTAAGGATTAATAGTTAATATCACATATTCTAAATAAGGTATTTCATTATCATCATTCTAAACATTATATACCATTAATTTAATTCAATCCAAAAAACTATGGCATAAGTAAATAAGATCAAAACTTATGGAAACGGGCTTAAAACAAAATGACTATGATATAATTCATAAAGAAAAAATTATTAAGGCCTTCTCATGGATATTTAATTCTTATTTCATATTATACTTCAAAAAAAATTATCACAATGGAACACCCCTCATGAAGTTTTAAAATTTTAAGGGGTAAGGGACATTTAGGCCCTTAAGGATGACAAACCCAAAGGGGGGGCTCAATTCACGGAGAACAACCAATAGTGTTGATTCACTATTAACTAGGGTCATATGGAATTAAGACAACCCATTTAATAAAATCAACCCCTCCTTTAAGAGGTGTCACTAGAAGGTTTTGTCTTTCGGCACAATGGTACACCCTATAAATTCAACGAACCATAGGGAAAGATGGTAGACCACCTATCTTCGGTTTTTAGTTGACCACTAATTCGTTTCTGTCCATTAATTCAAGCTACAATGGTAGAAAACAAAAAAATGGAAGTCCCCCAAAAATAGGGAAAACTCACCCCAAAATATCACAAAACATGGGATGAGAAATAATGGAAGTAATAAATATGATCAGTTAGATTGCTATTATGGATCCAATGTGATTGACATTGAATAGAAAAGAGTATAGACGGAGGAGATCAAGATGAATATGTGTTGGGGTATGGAGTAATCTTGTGCATTGATCCTATTTTATGAGGTAGAACAAAAGAAACCCCTATTATAAAAATAAAGGGGGTTCTGTTGTCTTTTAAGAACTGTTTTGGGAATTTTTATGGTGTGTATGTGCTTTACATATTGTGTAAGTCTCAGGGTTCCTTCCTCTGAAAAATCCTGAATCACGACATTCAGAGTGGTTTTCCAACCATTAAAAATTGTGCAATCGATATAAATCATTTATTCTACATACACGGTGTGTATTTAGTATGCACCATGTACTTGTCCTATATCTAGCCTCTATCTCACTACAAAATTTCCTTCCAAAAACAAATAGAGCCGCCTATAGGCCAGAATGGACCGAAGGCCATCATTTTTATCGATTTTTGATAAACCCATTTCAAGGGATAAGGGGGAACCCTTACAAGGCTTGTAGGCTCAAAGATTGCATGGCCCGTAGGCTTAGGAGATTACTTGACCCGGTGGTCTTAGGGAATTCAACCAGACTATCTACAAAAAACTACCCCTCCCCAGTATCTGTATCATGATAGTAGCTCTCCACATTCACATGGCCATTTGGCTAGGCTTCTTTTGCAAGCACAGGTTGGTCCCGAGGGAATAGCCATACCCTCTCATTCTGGAAAATCCATTTGGCTCTACTCTGGTGAGTGAACATTCTCTAAATCCTCTTCTGGAGATGCTACTTTTTTTGTAGTGTTTATGGGGAAACTGCATGAGGCCCGAAGGCCTTGAGGTGGCCTGAAGGCCTTAAAGGTGGCCTAGAAGCCCTACTAACCCGAAGGCGTGGGTGGCCCAAAATCCTTAAGGACTCCAAGCCCAAACCAGTGACCCAAGGTGAATATTTCCAGCTGCTATAGTTCCAAACAGTGCCTTCTACCATGCCTGCTCTAGTACCTACATAGTATACAGCTCTACTACAGTACCTATACAGTGTACAGATCTGCTACAGTACCTGCCCAGTGTACTGTACTACTGCAGTACCTACTACAGTACTGATACAGTACCTAGAAATATGCCTCTACCTGGTTTTAAACATGGGTCTTGTGGATGCACATAAGGATACCTCACCAACTGGGCTGAGGCTCATGTGCCTTATAAGCATGGTTTTTGAGTTTAACCAATTCTAATATAAAAATTACCTCACTAGAAATATGTAATGTTACAAAGATAGTCTTGATGTGATAGTCCTAGAATAACTCTATCCATCACCTTTGTCTTAATTTATGTTCCTTCTGAGAGAAGATATACTTGAGAGTCTTGTTTTCAAAATAAATGATATATTTCTCAAGCATAAGGTAGTGTCACCACAAATAAAATCCATAGACTATCGCTGCTAGCTCAAGATCATGGGTTGTGTAGTTGTTATCATATGGTATCAAACGAATTAAACCATAGGCCATCATTGCCTACCTCTTCATCTGAAAAAACCAAGAACATACCTAGATGCATCATGGAACACTATTTACATGACACCCTCCTCTAGAATCTCAATATGAGAGAGCACTTAAAACTCTAAATCAACTGTAAGAAATCCTCCTCACACCTCTCAATCCACACAAAATGATGTCCCTTTTGGTAAATTTTTTCAAGGGAAATTATATCCTAGATAAATTGGGTACAAATCTATGATAGCATTCTACTAACCCAAGGGACCTATGTACCTCTATCATGCTCATAGTTGGCACCTAACCTAACATTTCCTAAACTTTCTCTAGGTACACTACTACAAATTCTACTAAGATAACATGTCCTAGGAACATGAACTCTTAAATTCAGAACTGGCACATCAAGAGTTTCCAATAAATCATGTTATCTTTAAGTACATCTAGGTCCATCCTCAAGTGTCTCTCATTATCCTCCTCAGATACCAAGTACCCTTGGATATTATCATTGAAGACTACCGAAAACAGGTCTATGAAAGGATGAAAGATCAAGTTCATGACTCCCAAGAAAACTTATGGGGTGTTCTTCATGCTGAATATAATTACCATGTACTCACAATGACCATAATGACATTGGAATGTTGTCTTTTTTATATCCACATCAAGTAATCACAGCCGGTGATAGCATGGTCTGAGGTGAATCTTTTTGAACTATCATGTTCCTATCAATTTATTTAAGAGGTCATATATCCTCATAAGTATATACTTATTATTTACGTTCAAAAGGTTTTTGTGATGGTAATAAATTCACAACCTCAAGCTCCTATCTTCCTTCTTGGAGAATAATATTGGGGGTTCCTAGGGTGAAACACTTGGTCTGATAAATCCCTACCTCTACAAGTCCTTTAACTATACCTTCACCTTATAAAGCTCCATAGGATCCATTCAATATATTAGAATATATATTTTATCTATCCCAAGGTGTTTATTAGTATATAAGTCTATCTATGGGTGGGGAAGGAAGCCTGATACATCCTTAGGAAAGATTTCCTCATACTCTACCACCACGGTAGCAAACTAAATGATCATAGAATTTACTGCACTAAGACTTATTCTTTCCAGCTATATTTTAATAGGATGAAAACTTTTATTAAAGACCACAACCTTCTCTACATGGGTTTCCATTTCACTAACAAAGGAAAAAACATATCCCATCACTATGGACAAACCACATCTTCTACTAGAAATTCTTCATCTAGAAATAAACTATAGATGAACATGTCATGCCAATGATTAAATAGTAAGGCCACATAACTACTACAAAGAGATCCCAAAATAAAATCTCTCCTCCAAAAGTCAGGTCACACTATTGGTAGAAATGTGTGATTGCTGAGTCACCTCTAGTTGGACTCTCTAAGCATAAGGGTCGAGCTAAATTCTCAACCGAAATCTCTAAGACTCAAACTAGTTAAGTGGAAAAAAGTAGTGGATTCAAAAAATGCATATCAATAATGTAACTAAAGTAGAAAAGAAAAGTATTATACCTTGTATCATACCAAGATACACTGGTTCATAATCCTTGAACACCTATAGCTTCCCTTGCCTCTGTCCCCATGCTCCCTTAACCTAGCACATACCACCTGGGGGTGGTGGTGGAAAAAAGTAATAACATCTCCCACCTCTAGCTTCTCCCCAACTCCTCTTCCATGACATCCACCTTGTGGACCTTCTTTCTCTTACCACTACGTCTTACTAGTAATCCCATCCATTGTCTATTTAATTTTCATGTAGTGGGTCAAATAATCTCGTGTGGGATATTCCCTACCATTACAACATTAGCACCGCTTCTCAATAGGATTTCTAGATCTCTCTTATGAGACCTAAACCATAGAAATTATATTCTTTGATTAACTCTCAAATCATCTCCCACATCCATGTCCATGTTTCTGTCATCAGCTACCTACCGCCAAAGACTCTTCTCTTGTGTTCCCACTATCGGCACAAACTATTTTTTCTACTTAGAAAAGATAATCTTGACTACCAAAGCACTATGTATCTGCCAGGGGTAGATAATAATTCATATATGTGTCACTATAAATATAATATACCTGTGTAGGTTTGTTGAAGCTCCTTTTTCTTCACATTTTCTAAAATAATGGAAAGTCAAAATGCCTTAGCTCAAATTTATTCATCCTTTGAAGAAAAAATCAAAAATCGACAAACGTATGAACAAATAGTCAAATGACCTTGGGTCGCGCAAGTTCCCTCACTATCGTGTAAGTACGCTTGTGCGTCGCCTAATGGTTATGCAAGTGACTTATGTGCCCTCTTTGAAAACCACCCAGGGTCTTCTCCAACATATAAATACCCCTGATGGGCCCCCCTTTTGAAAACGATTTTTTCCCAGAATTCACATACAGAACTCTGAACGCCCAAGTCTCTTATTCAGGTCTTCCGAACACTTATATGGTAATTAATTACCTAGAATGTAAGGTCTAAACAATAGGAATAAGGTATAAGTGTTAGAATTCACTAACACTTGTGTGCCTAAATGTTTTACCCTTAAGGGAAATGGACACACTTGCGCGCCTCCTTACATACTCATTGAAACTTGCACGCCACTCTTCTGGAAGTACGTCGGGATAATTATAAAGGATTTAGTCTAGGATCACCTATGTATTACCCTAATGGTTAACTATCGCCCAACTATATAGGTTTTGCGCAAGTATACTTGCATGACCAAGACTTGCGCGCCCATGCAGTACTTGCGCGACCCCTCCAGGACTTGCTCCCCCTTCTATTTTTAGGTTCCCTTCCGGCCCATTTAACATCTCTTACACCTATCCACCTCTCCACTTAAGGATTATGCCTTTAGAACTCTCTCCAAATCCATTTATGGCATGATTTCCTTGTTGGCTTCCTTATCTGAAAGGTATTCTATGGAACATCTCTCAAAGCCTAGTGATTTACACATCATTACATCACTAAAGATAGAGAGTTCATTCATTCAACCTCATCCTTTAAGATGATAGAATCCTTAACCAGGGCCTCCTTTCCAGGAGTAATCCCCAAGTACCCTAATTTGGGCCTCCTTTTCAATAGTAATCCCCAGTCCAAGTCCTCGTTAACATGGGCTTCCTTTTCAGGAGTTATCCCCAGTCTCCAAGTTCCCAAATATGGGAATCCTCTTCAGGAGTAAGCCCCAACCATGGTTATCTTAATCTGGGCTTCCTTTTCAAGAGTAAGCCCCAGTCTCAATGTCTAAAAATATTGGCATCTTTTTTAGGAGAAAGACCCAAGTCCCTTAACTTGGGCCTCCTTCTCAGAAGTAAGCCCCAGTCTCAATTTCTCTTAACCAGACTTAATTTACTTTTGATCTTGGCTTCCTCTCAGGAGTAAAACCCAATTATAAGTCCCCTCCTAACTTGGGCATCTTCCTTAGGAGTAAGCCCCAATATTAGAGTATTCAAATCTCCATAAGGTACATATACCTTTATGGACCCTGTTTCGGGATTTCTTCCCTAAATTAAACTTAATCTTCATCTGTTTAGGAAGTTATCCATACATAAGCCCCACATCATATCTTATTATTGCATCATTCATGGAACAATTGTCTGGTTTTACCAATACCTCTTGTTTTTCACACCGAGCATGACTCACGTGAGTATAGAGTGTAAAAGTAATTATGACATCTTTATTTGAGCCATCAACCATACATAAACATCATACCCCCTTACTTGAACTACGTGGGTTCTGATTCCTTTTCTAAATAAAGGATACGTAGGATGCCCATCTACGGGTATGATCCAAACTCTGAAATAATCCATGTATTTCTGAATGACAATAAACTTCATGTGCCCCACTAAGTGGATTTAAAACTAGAATGGTCGTCATAATGACCAAGAGATATCTATATAATGTATTAATGGATACCATTGACTATGAATCCCTAACAAATACAGATGATTATATATTGATGAAGAACCTCGAATACATATAAAAGATTCTCTAAATTTCCTACATATTAATCATTGATTCTCATATCTAAAGGAATGCTCATTTTATACTTGGTAATTTAATAAGGATTCATGAACATAACTTAAATCTATAAAGAGAGTCCTGGAGTAGACAATAATTCCCCTCATAAATGTGTGATGAGTCCGACCTCCCATCCTCTCGACCAATGCGAATTCCTACGTCTCATCCATTCACAACTAATGAGAGCCTACCTTTGGAAAGTATGTCCAAATGGATATAGAATCATTGGATGTTTACGGTTCTATTAAAAAACCAATTATAAACCGATTGGAATATTTGAACCTTGATTCAAAAAGGTCATCTCCAATTCCAGGAGAAACAAAAAATGATGAACCCGACGTGAATCCTTAACCAATTTAAAATGATGTTTTACTTATTTGTTAGGCCCCTATTTAAAACTCAATGAGAGGGCCAACAAAACAATCAATAACATATGTGCTCATCCAAAAGATGTAGTGGCTGAACTTATCTTGATTAAGTCTGTTATATCAAACAAGCACTATTTTCTAAGATCTTATGCATTTCCAAAATGGCTTCTCTTAAGTTCACACCCATGAATACATCTGCTGTGAAAAAATCTGCTATAAATGCCATTGCTGCTCCTCCTGCTGGATCATCGTCCGCTATGATGACAATATCACCTACTCAGCGTCTTCAACACTGGGTATCAAATGCACTGGTTAAGGAGTACCGTCAACACGGTACCATTCCGACTCTAGAGGCTTCCCGACAAGACCTCGAAGTGAAAAAAATGACACCGGTCATCCGGACAATGACAACCAGTGATTAAGAAGCAGGAGGTTCCAACCACCATCTCCAACCTTTTCGGGTCGTTATCCCCGGAATGCAATCCCCAGTCCCTCCCATATTATGGGGAGGTGAATGAGCAGGCCCTTCAGGGCCTTAATTCATGGAGACAGGAGTCCTTCCCGAGGGATCCCATTAGTAATAGCCACCAGACCTTTGTGGCAGTGCACCCTCAACATGATGAGGGTATCATCTTTGGGTGTTCGGTGCAGGTTCCTAGAACCCGAGCAGGCAAGACAAATCACTAGAGGCGAAAACCAGTCAACAGTGAGCAGGATCTCATCTTTACCATCTTCGAAGAAGTCCACCAACCTAACTTGGTGGCAAGAAACGAGCGAGCACATACACCCGTCCATTTTAATCCCGCTGTCCAGCAGACTCATCTGGCAGCAGCACGCCAATCCCGCCAGGCAACTTCAGTGGAGTACTATAGGCAGGAACATACACATGTTTATACGTCATCAGCTAGTCAGCAGGCTCGTCTAACAACATATGATGGATCACATCAACCACTTTTGGCAGAGTACAATCAGCAGGCACATACACCCACTCTTATTGATCAAGCCTAGCAATAGTCTCTCTTGGTAGCACCGGGAGAAGTTAGTCGGAAAGCTTCAATGACAAACAGGAGGCAGACTCGACTCTCTGCCCATACACATGAGTACAGTCAGGATTCACTGACAGGAAAAAGAGGACAGGAGAAAGAACACACACCTACTCCAAGAATGGATGGACGTATATCCCCATTCTGGTAGCGGAAGTCACCAAGCATATTTTATCAATGGTGAAAGATCATAAGAAAATCCCTGCTCATATTCTGGATGCCTTCCAGGATATTTTAACAGCTTCAACAGCATCATAGGGAATGACACATAAATCTATCACTTACTTATGGATTGACTCATCAACAGGTCACTTTAGAGCAGATACACACCTCTGTTCCAGTCCAAGAGGGTTGTGGGGTGTACTCCCCCATATCATACAGACTACCAAGTCAGGCACATACACCTGATTTGAGTGGAGATCATCATCCTAACCTGGCCATCTCTCCTGATCAGGCACATAAATCATCTTAGAGTATCCTCTTTCGTCAACAAGTGGTTTCCAAGGTGAGTAAGAAGGCGTCTAAGAAGAAGACCCGCCCAGAACAGATAAGAAATCAAGAGCCAATCTGTAACAAGGCCTTGCTCGATGATGGAGTTCTTGAATCCCTCAGATAGTTATCTATTGGAATCCAAGATTCTACTCCCTAATTTCCCAATATTATTAACATTAATTCCGAAGGTCTTTAATAGACACTCCCTTATGAAGGCTTGCTTCCTGACAGTTCGTTCGATCTTGAAGTTTCATCTTCAGATGAGAGCTACAATAACCCTCTCTGTGGCCAGAAGACCAAGGAGAAAGAGATCTCATCTTTTGTTGTAACCCGCCATGGTGGTCCTCCCCATGATGATGAATTTCACTGAGAAAGTCCTCTCCATAGTAGTGATGCACATTGCCCGGAAACTGCTCCATTGGACCATTTAGTGTTGAGAAAGCCCTCTTATCTTGAGGCACTTGCAAATGTGAAACCAGTCATGTCTGATTCTTCATCGTTAGAAGGTGAAATACTTTCTCGATCAGAAGATAGCTCGGGGTGTAGGTCATTCTCTGAACCACCCCCAAGTCATTCACCTTCTAATTTGATCAATGAATTCTCTACCAATCCGGTTGAATATGATGAAGCAACAAGGAAGAACCAGCTTTGGTCAAATTAGGTAGAAGAATATTCATTGAACGATAAAGAGGAAGTGCTGAATATGAGAAAACAACTGGAAAAAGGTGAAGTCCCAGTCTTGTTTTGGCCTTTAGCTGACTCTCAGTATGACATTCCAAAAGTGTTGATGGAAGATTGTATTCAAGATATTCATCTCAACATATGGAAAACTATTTTTCAGTTGAAAAAGAAAATATTGTCTTATGATGAATATGAAAATCATGTCAAGATAATAGAAGTGTTACAACGTCAAATTGACTTGGCATCTCTATCAGTCTCTTGATATCCAAAGGCTGAAAAGCAGCAGAGGGCCCTTCAGTGTTCATGCCTTGGAGCACTAAGGATATTTCACCAGTTAATTGCCAATGCCTCATCTGGTATTCATATCAGAGGATGGGGTGTTCATGGAGCAGTACATTTCATTGTGCTCTCCAGTCATCAAATCCCACTGAAAATGGTTTCATGCAATGTTACTGCCCATTGTCGGCTATAGTCAATGGGTTTTGATTGTAATCAAAAGCATACCCAAGATTATGCATTACCTAGTTCCTCTCAAAATCAAAAATATAGAGAACAAGTTGTTGAATTACTCCTGCATCAAGAAAACGAGAATATTGAACAGGACTCTCATATGGAGCAAGCACATCATCAGGTGACAGAAGTGTCAGAAATCATCGAATGGTATTTTGAACCGGGTGATTAAAGTGGATGTCGATTGATGCGTCCAGCTAATTTTTGGACAAAGGTCCGCAAGATCAGGAGATATTTTAAGAAATTCTCAGGAATATCATGTCAAGAGCCACCCCAGCTCGCCAAGCTGGGGACTCTTTTAAACCAACCCTCAGAATCAACAAATTGGATTCGAGGAGTTAAGAAAAGACAGCAGGAACAGCCCCAGTCCACCGGACTGGGGACTTTTTCAAATAATCAATCCCCTCCTCAGTGAAATTCGGTCTTCTCTGGATTGGGAAAGAAACCACAATAAGAATGAAGAGCCAAATTATCAGGAGATTATCTCCAAATTATGGTTCTCCAAGAAGTTCTGGAGGGATCAAATCCATAAAAGGCAATTTATCAACAGCAACATAGAAGGACACAATATCACAGAAATGGTGATAGAAGGGATGCAATGCATTATGCATCAATCAATGTCATCAATGCCATTGTTATTGATTCACCAGATGAGGTTCACTCAGAGGGATCAGATGAAGAGGTTCCTGCTCAAGAAGTCGTATGCACAGACACAAATGAAGATGGTTTGCGTACAGGAAATCAAATGATTACTCAGAACCTAGGTAATCATTCAAATAACCCACTTCCCCCTCTCTGAAAGGGATCCAACAAGGGGAAAGGAAAGAATCAGGATAGATAACCTTCCTATGGAGAAGGCCAATCGCTCTTATTAGAGAAAATATTTTCACAACAAGAGGAAGAAATGAATGAATTAAGAAGGATGAATACAGAACTACTTCAGGGTAGTCTTCCTCCTAAGCGTCCTGGAGTCAGTCATCTAAGGGAATTTGTTGTAGTTACTCGAATGGATCATGAATATACTCCTTTATTAGTACACCCTCATAGGTCCAATCCTACGGTTCAAGTCCAATAACAATCGGTGGTGATACCATCAGTTGCAGTACCAGCCACTATACCTGTCCAGACTCAAATTATTGCACCTTCCCAAGTCCAAGGTTAACCGGTTGTTTCTCCAAAGTTAATAACTACCATTGAGTCATTAACAGATCAGTTAGAGACTATGGAAGGTATGCGTGCGCAGGTTCAACCAGAAAATAAATTTTACCCTGAATGGGTAGATTCAATCCCTCCCCTATCAAATTTTTGGAACCCGTATTCCCTATTTTCAATGGATCAGGTGATCCTGAACAGTATATGATGCATTACGTGTCTTGTTGCGGTCCTATGATGGGAACTCTGGAGCAGTAAGAAGCAGTGAAACTCATATGCTTCATGCGAACCTTGCAAGGACCAGCTTTTGTTCGGTATACAAGCCTGCAATCCCGGTCAATTACCGAATGGGAAGATCTTCACCAAAAATTCCTTCTTCAGTTCAACTCAACTTTTCCAAAGACAACATTTTTTGATCGTACAAACTATAAGCAAAGGGAGAATGAAAGGGTTTCATATTTCATTGCTCGCTGGGAGGGATTAACATATTCCCTAAGCTTATCACTCCCTCAAGAAGAGCTGTTGCCAATTTATTTGGCAAATATGTGTGACGAATTATGCACGCCATTGATCCCTGTGATTTACACATGAGGGTTTCGAGACCTTTCTTAAATCGCTCAGCAGATTGAAGATTCCCTTATGCACACTAAGGCTAAATCTTGTGTAATTACATCAGTTCCAGGAAAAAGAATGGGTAAAGCAGAGACTGCTAAAATTATGCTTAAGCAAGCACCTCTACCTGCTTCTACTTCAAAACCTTCATCTTCCCGAAGGGCTCCACCTCCTGAGCATCAGAAAGAGAGTATTTTTCTTCAATATGATCAAATAGATCAAATACAAAAACAGTTTGATGAGTTTAAGAGTCCATTTCATTTTTTATAAAATGAACGAGTTCTTGGATACTTTATTTCGGCTCTGGAGAATAATTTGGTATAGTTGCTAAGGCCCAAAAGGACAAACAAGGAAGGATATGAAGACCATCCAAATTATTTCCCCTTTCATCAAATTTTGTGGCATCCTATCCTGGAGTGTTTTGTCTTCAAAGACCTCCTGCAAAAGATGGTTGACTCGGGAGCAGTCAAACTAAAAGGCTCTTCAGCCCCGGTAGCATGTGTTACTACTACAGATTCGGAGGAAGGAGGAAAGTGCCAAGAAGTCAAAAGCAAAAATGTGCAGAAATATAATGATTGGATGGTCAGAAAAATGATCAACCGAACTCATGAAATTTTGCAAACACAATTGAAGAAACCAAATGTGTCTTCTATTGTAAATGCTGCATTGAAACCTCCATCAAAAGAAAAATCCTCAAAAGGAAAACATAATTCAGGGAAGGAAGAAGAATCAAAAGAAGATGATTACATGTCAGAGCCTAAGCTGTCTTTGACTCTGGAAGATTTCATTCCATCAACTTCGAAGCCACGGGCACCGCCCCACCAAATGGTATAGCCTAAATTGGCTAGTCAGGAAAAGTCTTCATCGGATGAAGAGTTGATCTTCGGTTCTATTAATATGATTCACTTAACATATCTATATTCCAGTCACAGTTTCGATTTTGATGAGCCCGAATTCCCAATATCAAACAGAGGAATCAGAGGAAGTTCAAGAGGCTTAGAATATAGGGAAATATGTGGATCTTTAAGAGGCTATTATTCCATTTATACCTCTGCTAGAACTGAGTACGTAGCCGAAACTCATGGTAGAGCCCTTCAGCGAGCTCAGCAAAAGCAATCAAGTTCTTCCAGCAATAGAAAATTCAGTCCAGGAACAGTTATTCTAGAGGATCGGTTGGGGATTCCACCTTTATCCTCTCAACAAGTAAATGGATCTAATCGGTCTAATCTTCCAAATCCAGGAATATTGCCAACTCCTATCCCGATACAAGAAGTATCATCTTCTAAAGCATCAACTTCCAGGGCACCTACTAAACCACATGTTCCTGTTGGGAAACGCAAACCTCTGGATAAAAAGTATGATGTATTGAAACACCTGGCCCAAGTACCGGCTAAGTTATCAATTCTGGATGCTTTGAATCTATCAAAAGATCTTCAGGAGGCACTCATTGAAGCTTTGTCAAGTCCTCAGGAGTTTGAAACTAAAATTGTTTTAGCTAAAGTCTACCACATAGAAAATAATCTAGAAAAATTCCATGTAGTGATATCTTTCACAGATGAAGATGAATATGATGTTGTGCATGGGCATATTAGACCTTTGTACTTATCTGGAAAGGTCAATAGTGTGGACATCTGAAGTGCTTTCATTGTTAATGGTTCAAGAGTCAACCTCATTCCCATTTGTATACTTCTTCGATTGGGCCTCACGGAATCTGATTTATCTCCTTCTACTATGATGTTACAAGGATACGATAAAAATGAACAAGAACCACTGGGCGAATTTACACTCAGAACTAAGTTTGTAGATCTTGTATCCAATTCAGATTTCATGGTTGTTGATCAAGACTCATCCTTCAACATCTTTCTATGATGACCCTGTCCACATCAACATGAGGCTATCCCTTCATCATACCATAAATGACTCAAACATTGTTTCGATGGTCAATTTGGGACATTGTATGGTGATAAGGCCACGTTCAAGACATGTGAATCTCAATACATTGAGGCGGAATTCTATCACATGATGGGAAAGGAGAAATCCACAACCAGGGAGATTACCAAAGTTAATGCTCCATATGGTTTGGAGAAGATACCAGCAAATCCATTTTCACATGTGAGTATAGATTATGTGTTTCCTATCAGTCAATATGACAAGATAGACCCAAATAAAAATAATCTTACGGAAAGATCCATAATTTCAATTACTGCAATCCATACAGACAACATAGGAGAAATTGGTGATCCTCCAAGTAGTGATGACAGCCTAATTGAAGATGTCTTTATTTCATATGCTGAAATCCAGCAAGTCTATACTTCGCCAACCAGGCCATAAGAAGTTATAAAAATACCAAAGGTGAACGATGATGTTGATTTTCAATCCATCATTTTCACTTTATTACCCATGGAAGACCCTTCATCATCAATTGGGTCAGAAATGGAAGCCTCTTATTCAAGATGTTCAAATTTTAACATCTATTTTAATCATGGAAATTCTACTTCATCATCTACTATGCAAGTAGAAATGGAAGAAATAACACATGTTGAATTAGAAGAGGAAGATCTCAGGGAATCTCCTCCAACATTTGAAGAGAGTATCTCTACCACCATGGATGAACTCAGAGAAATAAATCTGGGTACAAAAGAATATCCACGCCCCACTTTAATCAGTGTGGCCATGACTCTTAAAGAACAAGAGATGTATATTTCCTATTTAAATAAAATTCAAGACATATTTTCTTGGAACTATACAAAGATTCATGGGCTTGATCCTGATGTTGCTACTCATCATTTGGGTTTACCATAAGAACATCAAGGATTCAAACAAGCTGTTAGAAGAACACACCCAACCTATACTTCCAAAATTGAGGTTGTAGTGGATAAGCTTATCAAATATAACTTCATCATAGAGGTTCAATATCCCAAGTGGTTGGCTAATATTGTCCCAGTGAAAAATAAGAATGGGAAAATTAGAGTTTTCATTGATTTCAGAGATCTTAATCGGCATTGTCCTAAGGATGATTTTCCAGTTCCGATTATATAACTTTTAATCGATGAAACAGCTGGATATGAAGCACTTTCCTTCATGGATGGATATTCTAGATATAATCAAATCTGAATGGTTTCAAAAGACGAGGAATCCACAGCCTTCAGAGCCCCTCAGGGTGTGTTTTTCTATCGAGTAATGCCCTTTGGCTTAAAGAATTCAAGTGCAACATATCAACGCACCATGCATCGTATCTTCAAACCCTTTTTAGGGAAGTTTGTTGAATGTTATGTGGACGATTTGGTGGTAAAATCCAAACAACGTTCTAATCACTTGGTTGAATTGGAAGTCATATTCTGCAAACTTCAGGAACATAATTTGAAGATGAACCCCTTAAAATGTGCTTTTGGGGTAACCTCAGAGAAATTCCTCAGCTTTGTTGTACGCCATCGTGGTATCGATGTCGATCCTGAGAAGACGAAGTCAATCCTTGGTATGTCACCTCCTCGAAATTTGAAATAATTAAGTGGACGTCAAGGAAATTTAGCCTATATTTGGTGTTTCATCGCCAATTTGGTATGAAAAAGTTTACCCTTCACCAAATTGATGAATAAGGGAGTCACTTATCAGTGGACTGAAGAATGTCAAGAGTCATTCGATATTCTCAAGAAATACCTCTTCAGCCCACTGGTACTTATGCCACCTGTTGAACGAAGGCCACTTATCCTCTACGTGACTGCCTTAGAGCGATCATTGGGTGCCTTTCTTTCTCAGAAGAATGATGCTGGAAATGAAAACAACCTCTATTATCTCAGCCGGACTATGCCTGAAGCAGAAACCCGGTATTCAAATATTGAGAAGTGTTCTCTGGCATTAATCTTTGCAATTTAGATGTTGAGACACTACCTACAACATCAAGAGGTCCAATTGGTATCTCACAATAACCTGTTCAAATTCATCCTTAGTCGTCTGATGCTTACAAGATGTATGGAAAGGTGGGAAGTTATTTTACAGCAATTCGACATTCAGTATGTGTCTCAAAAGGAAATAAAGGTCCAAGATCTGGATGATTTCCATGCTAACCATCCTTTAGTGGAAGACATATCTTCAGAAATTGAACTCCCTGATGAGGAAGCCTTCCTTATTCAGGATAGTCCTCAGGTATGGAAATGTATTTTGATGGTGCTTCCAGAAGTCCGACAGGGAAGAAAATGGATGTTCCTAAATTCAACAAGGTTGGATTATGATTTATTCTTATTTCACCAGAAAAGGCAGTGTTACCTTATTCTTTCTTATTGTGGGAAGGTGGTACCAATAATGAAGAAGAATACCAGGCCCTCATCGTAGGATTAGAGTTGGCGCTACAAGAACAAGTGAATCACTTAAGGGTGAAAGGTGATTCAGACCTGGTAATCAAACAAGTCAATGGGGATTATGAAATCAAAAAAGAAGAATTGATCCCTTTTTATGATTACGTCAGAGATTTAGTTTCGTAATTTCCTACAGAACTGATATTTTCTTCTGTCCTGTGATCACAAAATGCTCAAGCTGATGCACTGGCTAATATAGCCACAGCTCTGGCAGATCGAAATCGGGACAAAACAACCATCAGTATTGCCCACCTTTGTAAAATTTTACCTTATGTTCGAACCAAAACAGAGGAAATCAATGAAATTAGTCCCATTACTGAACCGTATGGTAATACTACAGGATGTATGACACCTATCAGGTAATACCTTCAAAATGGAACACTTACACCTAATAGAGCTAGGAAAGAACAAATCCGGAGATGTGTGGTCAATTTTACTCTTTATAATAGGCCAGATCACTTAGAGAAAATTCTCTAAAAGCACGGTTTTTATGGAGTTCTCTTCAGATGCATTGATGGTGAAGAGATAATTACTGTCATGAAAGAAGTGCATGCAAGAGTCTGTGGTGCCCACCAGTCTGGACATAGACTGTCTTATCAGATTCGAAGGCTTGGATACTTTTGGCCTTCAATGATGCAGGATTGTGTTGATTTCATAAAGAAGTGTCATTCATGCCATGTACATTCCAATTTCATTCATCAACCTCCATAGTTGCTTCATACAGCTAAATACTCGTTGTCATTTTCCACATGGGGAATGGATGTGGTGGGAACTTACCCTTCAGCTACGGCCAAGCAGTTTAAGTATATTCTTACTACTACTGACTTCTTTTCCAAATGGGAAGAGGCAATACCTCTCAAATAATTTAGTTCTAAATTCATTGTTAGCTTCATCAATTCTAACATCATTACCAGATTTGGTGTCCCTCATACCATATTGACGGAAAATGGAACTAACTTCTGTTCATCTGAGGTGAAGAAGTTGTATCAAGAATACAACATCAAATCCAACCATTTATCTCGGTATCATGCAACGGCCAATGGCCAGATAGAAGCCTTCAACAAGACTCTTTCAAACATACTGCAAAAGATAGTGGATAAAGATAAGAAGTCATGGCCTGATAAACTCTTCCAAGCTTTATGGGATTATCAAACCACCACCCGCACCGCAACGCGGTCAACTCCATATTCCTTGTTATATGGAACGAAACTAGTCTTGCCTATTGAAGTTCAACTACCCTCGCTCAGAGTAGCCATTTGTGATCAATCATATACAGATGAACAATCTCAAAAGCGATTGAATGAATTGGAATGGTTAGATGAGAAAAGCTTGTGCACCCTACACCACTTAGAAGTCTACCAGAATCGAATATCACGAGCTTTCAACAAAAAAGTTCATCTTCGTTCATTCATTCAGGGAGAACTAGTTTTAGTTCTCAGAACTCCAATGATACCAGGAAAGAAACCTCCCAATCTTGTTAAAAAATGGGAAGGACCTTATTCAATACATAATGTCTTCTCTAATGGAGCATATTCATTAATCTCAATAGATGGAGAACTCATCACTACTCCAACCAATGCCAGATTTCTAAAGAAGTATTTGGTATAAACATAAAATACATTATTGTGGTCCATACATATGACCTCAAACTATTTGTATTACTTTCGTCCCACATGAAATTAAACTGTGACGTCCTAACTACATGATGCTAAACTGTATAGAAGTCTCTTACGTCCAACATGACGTTAAACTGCACCATCCACGGTCCATACATATTACCTTAAATTATTCTCACTTTCATACAACATGACGCTAAACTGTATCATTATTTTTTTTTCCAACATGACGTTAAACTGTGAAAAGGTCCCTAATACATCCAACATGACATTAAACTGTGTCTTCTTTTGTCTTTACTACATGACATTAAACTACACAGTCCTCTTTTTTGTCCAACATGAAATTAAACTGTATTATCCCTGCTGTCCTAACTACATGACGCTAAACTGTACAGAAATCCCTTAATATGTTCTACATGACGTTAAAGTGTATTTTTTCCCTGCTACATGACACTAAACTGTGCATCACCAATAGTCCTAACTGCAAGACTTTAAACTTCAAAATCCCTTCATATGTCCTACATGACATTAAACTATGTGTCGTTAAGGTTGTTGCTACCTCTTCTTTCTCACACTGAGTATGACTCACGTGAGATTAGAGAAAACATCAACCATAACACCCTCTCTGGGCCGCTAACCATGCGTATGTCCCAACACCATTTTTTTAGGTCGTTGTCCCCAAGAACAACTTGATCACTAATTCATTCTTTAATTGGACTACGCGGAGTTTGATCCTCGCCTTCTAGGCTAGGTACGTAGGTAACCTCCCAAGGTTCAAGCCCAAAACCAATCTCTTCACATTAGTTCACCTCCATCTCATATGATTTTGATTCGTGAAACCGCCCCCAGAATCAATATCTTTACATTGGTTCACCTTCGTCCTTGCTATACGATGTTAAATTGTACAACACTTTGTCCTGTATGACAATAAACTACAATATTCATTGATACCCTCACTTGAGAGGGAATCATTATTTACATTGATTTTCAATCATGTTATATTCCAAAGACTATATACATACATGGAAATAACTGAACCTTTTATTTTGGGTTATACCATCATTGCACTAAAGTCCCCTTTCACCCTACACATGTACGAATTAAATCTGTACAGAGGGTATTTCTTGAACTACGTGGGCTTGATTCCCATCCTTATGGGATACGTAGGAACATTCGAGTGTCCCTCGAATCTAGCCCCAAGTATTTTGGGCCTAACCCCCAATTCCACTTTCAGTCCCTTGGCTGAAAAGTCCCCATGAAAACACACATTGTGTATTTCTTATAATGGTCCGAGCTCTATGACCCTAAACAAAGATCTCCAATCCTTTAGTCCCACACGACATTAAACTGTATTTCAAGAACTATGTATGGCTTGATTCCCATCCTTATGGGATACGTAGTGAAGTCCAACATTTCAATTCAGGACCCAGCCACAACGTGATTATGGTTAGCATTGATCTATGTATCTTTACATACATTAAAAAATACCCATTTTTTATGTTTCATAATCCTAACCTTAAATATTTTCAGATCTTCATATCCTTTATTTTTGACTTCTAATCACAAAATGTCCAAATTCTAAGAATTATTTTGCCTAACCATGCAGCACGCGCCCTTAGGCGGCCTTGCATAAACAGTCTACATAACAGACCTGTCATCCAAATGATGCTATTATTTGACTATGCAGCCAATTCGCTTAGGCGGCCCTGCATAATTCAACCCCCTAATGGGTTTGTTAAATAATGTAAATTTAATTTTTAGGATTAAAACCTCTTTTTTTCCTTAGTTGTCTTAACGATGATATGTTGGGATCCTCAAAAATAGCCATTCTTTACATATTTGTCTCATATTATTTTTCATGATCTGAAAATATTAAATTCTATGGTTTATATTTTCCCTTCCCTACGTTTGGGTCAGACATTCATATGAGTTACATTCATCCAATTCATAAACAATCTTGTTTGGAAATATCTTCTCCATATTCAAGTACCTCTTTCCATACAGTAAACTCTATGCTTTGGAAAATTTGAATCTCCATAAACTTCCACTGGCTTTTTAGCAGTAAGAAAATAACTTTCTGAGTGTTCTTTTCCCTGACTATGCATCATATGCCTTTAGGCGTCCTTGCTTAAGTAGTCTACATAACAGACCTCTCAGCCAATAGATTCTATTATTTGACTATACATCCAATTCCCTTATGTGGCCCTGCATAATTCAACCCCCTAACGGGTTTGTTAAATAATGGTAACTTCATTCTTGGGAAATAATTCTTCCAATGCCTTTTAGTCCTTTTTTCATATCATTCCTCAGATTCATGGTTTCTTAAGTCATAGTTTACATTTTTTCCCTACCATACTTCAATATGGTAATATGTTTTCAAACAAATTATCAAGGAATTGAGTCAATTTTTAATCCATTCGGTAAAATCTATTTCGACCTTAAACATTAGCCTTTTTTATGTCTGACGTGCATGAATTTAAACTGCCCACAAAAGACAAGGTAACTCTGAATAACAGTCATGTTTCAACTCACTAAACATACATTTTGTATGATTTAGGTAATATTGAGCAATTAAAAGATTCAAAGTTTGTGGGGTTATTTATAATAATACTAGTAAAAATAAAACTATGCTTACTAGGCCCATTGGCTTAGGTAAAATCTAAAGCAGGTAGCAGGAAAATAAGTGCACAAATGATCGTAGATGAAAAAGTTTTTCATTTTGTGTATAATATATTAGAAGGTCATCCACAGATTTGAGTCTCTTCTCTTTTCCAGGAAATTACAAGAGGCTATCAACATAGGTCTTCATTTGATGAACAATATCCTGAGATTCATCAGCAGCTACTTGAAGCTCATGAACTCGACCAACTTCACTCTTTTCTGCCTGATGGAGTGGTTTCTTGGCATCTGTAATGGCTTTCATACCATTTGATTGAGATCCCTCTAGTGAATTATTGAGTTGGTCAAGTTACCCAGTAACAGCATCTAACTGTTTCTGAAGGTGCATCTGCTGGATTAATTTATCTTTGATCTTATGCTTCAGCTCCTTCATCTTGGAAGCATAATCAGCCTTAGCTCGGGATACTGTTGCCTCAAATTCACTAATATTGGATGACAGTTTCACCCCGGTCAGATCTTTGCGACACTTTTTCTCCTGCTCCCTCCTAAAAATGACATGTTTCACCGCAGCATGGATCTTTTCATATCCAAAACTGCCAAGTCCCAATATGACAAATAGGTATAACAGCTGAGGAATCTTCGATGGAATCTCCTCTAGAGTCACTTCAGATATGATTTTCCATATGTTCTTCCATGCCTTGTGTCATGAAAATTGGTATGCCTTTTGAACTTCCGGGTCAGATTCAACGTCACTGTCACAGGGGGGAGTATAATCTGGGATTAATGCACTTAGGGAAGTGCCATGTTCTGCTCCTTCCCCCCTGACCTGAGCTTCTTCATTTTCAATTCCCATTGGGGCGGAGGCTGAGGCCTCACCTCCAGATCTAGCCACAACGATTGATGGCCCTACATAATTAATTGAAAGGTTTGGTTAGTTTAAAAGGATAAAAAAAGAATTGGTTGTCTTGAAAATTAAGTACAATCACAAATATTGTTATTCCTTGCCCAATGGTAGATCAAAAACCTAAGAAGGCTCCTCCCCATCATTCCTAGCTTCGATAAGATTTTCAGGATGTGTTTGAGGAAGCTCTAATGGGTTCAGCTCCACTTGTGCTAATGTCTCTGTAGTGGTAGGGTTTTTTGTACCCCCTTTAGGCATGGGTAGTTTAGCAGCTTGCTCAGACAAAACTGCACATTTGAACCAATCATGATTAGAAATGTAATAAGAAATTATTCATAATCAGATGAAGGATAACACTCACGTCCATAATCTTCTAAATTACATGGTAATTTAACATGATTTATAAAATCTTCGAAAGATGTGCCAAGTTCCATCATTTCATCTAATGTCATCTCAGAATCCTGGTTAGTCTCACCAGTGGGAGCATTTGATGTGTCTTCTTGGCAACCCTCATCCTGCGGTCCCTGACCCTGGACATCATCTTTGGATAAAATCGAGGCATCAGTTGCAATAGCCACCAAAAGCTCCAATGCAAGGGTTGAACCTGAAGTATCATAGAATTAAAGTTTGTAGATGTTTCATTCAAAATTTTATGAAGCATTGTTAACTTACCAAATGCAGGTTCTTCTCCTCTAGCAACAACAGCAGAAGGGATACTGGGAATAGATACTTGCTCTTTTCCAGCAGCAGCCAAGTCAGCCTGAATTTGTGATTGTTCCACAGCACCCTCCATGGTCCTCAAAGAAGGATCAGTCCTTTCCCTCAGAGGGGAAATTGAATAAGCCCCTGCAATCCCAAGGAAAATGAGCAATTTTTTCATGATTTAAGACTCGTGATTATCCAAAGGACTTACCACTACTGATGAAGCGTTTAGCTATGGAATTCCTTCATTGTTTCTTCTATTTCCTTGACTTTTTTGGAGTGTCGAGTGTCTCCATTATAGGTACTTGAATTGGAGAATGGAAATCCATTTCTAGCTCCTCATCCATGTCCTGCTAGCCTGGATATATCTCACCCGACTCATGAGGTGATTCGGCAACAACCCCGATGGAAGTACCACCATGGCTATACTATGGTGAAGGAACTTCAGTAGTTCCTTTCCTTACAAGATGTAATATGAAGAAAATAACTTCCTTGAGTAACAATGCGTCGACTGAAACCAAGTTTCAAAGAAAATAAATAAAGAAAACTTACATCTTCAGGGGCCACATAATCGTGCCACTCCTCATCAGTCCCCTCAGCAGTGCCACAATCTATCATTTCCTTCACCCACATGGTGACAGAAATGGAATCATCAGTGGCATATATGAGAATTTCCAGCTCTCTTATGTAAGCTCGCACTTCATAGAGGCTATCATCGAAATTAATATCAGTAGAATCCAGAAGAGTCCCTATTCTAGGGAGATGTAGCTCCTCGCATAAATCCAGCCAGGTAGTTTCAATACCACAGTATAAACTCTGCCATGTTTGGAAATCCTCTGGTTATAAATATTCAGTGTGTGTATCAGATGGCTGGGAGGAAGGTCCTACAATCTTCGACTTCAATTTCATCCCAACTCCTGCAACTACAAATATAGAATAATAAAATAAGACGTTTTGCTTTATAAGGTGATGGTGATTAAATTTCCACAATGAAGTAACTCACCAGGAGTTGATGGAGTAGGTATTTTGATTCTGACCGGAGGATTATATCGGGCACGAGGCCGCTTTGCCACATGTTGTACCTTATCATCCCCATCAGGGGAATCCACTGAATCAGTCCTAGAGGAGGAATCTGGTGAGTCAGCTTCAGGTGGGGAAGCATCACCTTCATGAGGAAGGGTTTCTTTCTATACAGTCCTCTTCCTTTTCCCCACCTGATAAACTAGGTGATTCAATATCCCTTTGGGGTATGATGTTATCCAGTCTTCTCCCTAGATGTCAGCAAACACAGTTGTCGAGCGACCATCGGATGTTTTTCTAACATGACATGTACAGGGGGAGATACAAAAATCTATTGCAAACACTTGAATTGGTGTGAAAATTTATATGGAGCATAGGCCTCACATATAATCTCTTTGTCAATCCTAGCGACCAGCACACCATATCTGCAGGCCAGCCTGTATGACCTCAAATCCAAGTGGGATGCTCCATCGTCAACAAACCGCCCGGTTGCCAGATTTCCATAAGGAAAGAAGTTGAATTCCTTAAACTTCCTCAACCTCACTTTCATGTCATAATAATTAACATCTAATGGAGAAATTCCAGATAATTCTTTCAGTGATGTCCTGAAAGAACTTCCAGGAATTTGTACTCCATTTTGTACATAATAAGTCCTAAAGTTAGTGGTGATCCATCCCCATAAAACTTGGAATGGTCCAACTATTCTGAAAGGAGATTTAACCATGAACACATGAAGTAAACTTTTGTGAATCTTTGCTAAAATGGGGGTATCCAACCCAACCATTTTTTCCTCAGCCAATTTTTTTGCAATAAAGAAGGTCCCTGGCCTGATGCCTCCCTTTGAGTCCCTGACTAGCAAGAGATAAACGCTGAGCCAAAAATCCAAGAAGCCCGCCAGACGAGAAGTCTTTGGGATCCTTTGATTCACCTCATATCCCCATTACTCAAACACTATTACTTCTAGAGTTGGCCAGAATATGCCAGGAGCACCCCTCTTCTCAGTTTTTGGGAAGGTGGTAGGATGGGTGGGCCTCTTATCCATGGATTTATTTTTCTTGGATCCTTTCTCCTTTCACTCCTTCTACTATGGATCCTTCTCTTTCTTCTCAATAAGAAATTTATTCATCCACTCCTCTGGATGAATATCCTTTCTAGAATGAGTTAAGGAGGTCTCTGAACTCTTGAGAATGTGGAAGATTTTAAATAATTCCCAAGCCAAAGAAGGAGTCTTCTCTGAATCATTCCAAGTTTCCTTTGAAGGAATGAATTTATCATACATGTCGCACAAAAATGGAGCCCCTGAGATCCTGCGGACATCCCACAGACTGATGCCTACTTCTCCATGAGTCGGATGGAATGAATTGGTTTCTGGGATCCAGTGGCTGAGTATCTCTGGCACGAAGTTATCATTTCTATAAACATATGTTTGCCCAACCCAGACAGCTTCATATATCGCCACTCCTTTCAAATCCTCGATAAACTCTGCACAGGTTTTTCGCACCCAGTATGCCCACATCCAAGGTGGCTTCACACCTCCCCCATGATGGAAGTCCCAACTTTTCTTCCAACCTTTGGATTGATCCATCTGAGCATTTCAGAAGATTGAAAGATGACAATGTGGTTCCAGCTCAGGCTTATGAGGTTTCATATCTGGCGTACAAGGGCTATGATGCATCATGTGCGCCTTCTCCACTATTCCAGCATTTATAAATCTGCCTCTAAATGTGATATTTGCTGAAGCAAAGTTGGTGTAATTCTGAAACCACGAAAATGGGAGATTATTCTTCAATTCTTGAATAGTAACTTCTCGCAAATGACCATATCCATACAAAGGAAAATAAATGCTTTGGGGGTAGTCACGATGATACTTCTTCAAATACTTTTCCAAATTTGGGAGAGTGCTATCACAGAAGGTATAATAATCATGTCCAATGATACTCATCATATCATCAATTCACTTTCTTTCCAGTTCATCAGCTATTTCGATTCTCTTGGGATCCATTGATTCTGTAAAAAAGTTGAATAATTTACACTTAAGTAAGTTGATTTTTCATAAAATTTTTGAAGGATTTCTAAAAAAATGGCTAAGGCATTAAGGCGTGAAAGTATAAACTTGGAGCGCAAGTGTGGATGTGTCGCACAAGTGTTAATGTGCCGCGCAAGTTTGTGGCGTGCAGGTATCACCGCGGAAGTCCAGATACCTTGATAGCAGTGCGACAGCGAAGAAAAGCGGAAAAAAGAGCAACTTGTGTGGCGAAGGTGACCTACGTGGCGAGAGCTCAAAAATATGGAAGTCAGTACTATGTGAGACAAATGGTCGCATATTTATAGGCCAGGTTGCTCACCTACGTGCCTAAAATCTAGCGCGCTCCAACCATGTGTGACTCACACCTGTGCGATGAGTGTTGCGCGCTGAACACTTGTGCGCCTCTTTCCATTTGGTTTTCTTCTTTTCTCAGAGTCACATCCTTATTCCTTCAGATCCAACTCTGAGGGGGGACTTATGTTGATGATCCTTTTTCTTCACATTTTCTAAAATAATGGTAAGGCAATATGCCTTATCTCAAATTGATTCATCCTTTGAAGAAAACATAAAAAATTGACAAAGGCATGAACAATGAGTCAAATACCCTTGGGTCGCGCAATTTCCCTCACTATCACGCAAGTACACTTGTGTGCCGCCTAATGGTCATGCATGTGACTTGCACGCCCTCTTGGGAAACCACCCACGGTCTTCTCCAGCCTATAAATACCCCTGGTGGGCCCCCTATTTGAAGAGGATTTTTTTCCAGAATTCACATACAGAGGTCTGAATGCCCAAGTCTCTTCTTCAGGTCTTCCGAACCCTTCTAAGGCAATTCTTTACCTAGAATGGAAGGCTTAAACAAGAGGAATAAGGTCTAAGTGTTAGAATTCACTAACACTTGCGCGCCTATGTGTTTTACCCTTAAGGGAAATGGACACACTTGCGTGCCTGCTTACCTACTCATTAAAACATGTTCGCCACTCATATAGAAGTACCTCAGGATAATTATAAAGGCTTTGGTCAAGGATATCCCAAGTATTACCCTACTGGTTAATCGTCGCTCAAGTATATAGGTGTCGCGCAAGTATACTTGCGTGCTCATGCAGTACTTGCGCGACCCCTCTAGGACTTGTGCTCCCTTTTATTTTTGGGTGCCCTTCCTGCCCATTTCACCTCTCTTACACCTATCCACCTCTCCTCTTCAGGATTAAGCCATTATAACTCTCTCCAAATCCATTTATGGCATGATTTCCTTATTGGCTTCCTTATCTGAATGGTATTCTGTGGAACATCTCTCAAAACCTAGTGATTTTCACATCTTTACATCACAAAAGTTAGAGAGTTAATTCATTCAACCTCATCCTTTAAGATGATCGAATCCTTAACCTGGGCCTCCTTTTCAGGAGTAAGCCCCAAGTCCCCTAATTTGGGCTTCCTTTTCAAGAGTAAGCCCCAGTCGAAGTCCTCATTAACATGGGCTTCCTTTTCACGAGTAAGCCCCAGTCTCCAAGTTCCCAAATATGGGCATCCTCTTCAGGAGTAGCCCCAACCATGGTTCTTTTAATCTCGGCTTCCTTTAAACATGTAAGCCTCAGTCTCAAAGTCTAAAAATATGGGAGTCCTCCTTAGGAGTAATCCCCAAGTCCCTTAACATGGGCCTCCTTCTCATGAGTAAGCCCCAGTCTCAATTTCTCTTAACCAGTCTTAATTTTCTTTTGATCTGGGCTTCCTTCCCAGGAGTAAAACCCAATCATAAGTCCGCTCCTAACTTGGGCATCTTCCTTTGGAGTAATCCCCAATATTAGAGTATTCAAATATCCATAAAGTACATATACCATTATGGACCTTGTTCTTTTTATTTCTTCGCGGAAGTAAAGCTTAATCTTCATCTGTTTGGGCAGTCATACATACATAAGCCCCACATCATTTCTTATGATTGCATCTTTCATGGAAAAATTGTCTGGTTTTACCAATACCTCTTGTTTCTAACACTGAGCATGACTCGTGTGATCTTATAGTGTAAAAGTAATTATGAAATCTTTCTTTGAGCCATCAATCATACATAAACCTCATACTCCCTTACTCGAACTACGTGGGTTCTGATTTCTTTTCTAAATAAAGGATACGTAGGTATCCCATTTGCGGGTATGATCCCAACCCTGAAATAATAAATTTATTTCTAAAGGACAATAAACTTCATGTTCCCCACTGAGTGTCTTTAAAACCAGAATGGTCATCATAATGACCAAGAGATATCTATATAATGTATTAAAGGATACTATTGACTAAGAATCTCTAACAAATACAGATGATTCTCTATTGATGAAGAACCTCAAATAAATATAAAAGATTCTCTAAATTTCCTACATATTAATCATTTATTGTTAGATCTGAAGGAAATTTCATTTTATACTTAGTAATTTAATAAGGATTCATGAACATAATTTAAATCTATAAAGAGAGTCCCGGAGTAGAAAATAATTCCCCTCAAAAAGGTGTGATGAGTCTGACCTCCCATCCTCTCGACCAATGAAAATTCCTATGTCTCATCCTTTCACAACTAATGAATGCCTACCTTTTGAAAGTATGTCCAAATGGATATGGAATCATTGGATGTTTCTGGTTCTACGATCAAACCCATTAGAAACTGATTGGAATGTTTGAACATTGAATCAACGAGGTCATCCCCAATTCCAGAGAGAAACAAGGACTCATGGGAAGCTCTGATAATTAAAGAACTGATCTCACAATATGTCCAAAGAGTAATGAGAGTGGTTGGTGACCTCAAAAAATAGTCATCAATAATATTACATCCCAACTGAAGCTATAGAAGATCCTAGATAGGCACAACCATCAATATAGCTAGACAAATCTTTTATAAGAAATGTAACTTGAACTCTGACCATGAAAGAGTCACCTGATCATATCATTAGGTCACTAATCCCCACCATCATCTTGTAGATCCATAGAAAAGGCTTTCTTCCAGGACCACCATCTAGTTAGCAGGTGTCTAGATCTGAAGAAACACTCATGTCACTATCTCAAGCTAGTCATATGCCACATGGGGGGTTGTCCCACATTGGAACATGGGGTCACTATCACAAAAACTCAATAAGTGAACTCGTAATACACTCATCATCCGCTGGTTCATAGGATACCAACTATTACTTGATACATGAGGGTAAGACAGGTTCACCACATAGTGGTAACACCTCCATAAGAGCTCTCTCTATTGAAGTCTCATCATAGAGGATATCATCCTCATGATTCGGTTGTTGAATCCTAGATGGAAAACATCATGGAGGCATCATGAAATGGACAAGATATACAATGTTCAATGATTATATCTAGACATATTAATAGATAAATAAATAGAAACCAAAACCCATTCATATATGTTGCATATACAAATTTTTCCCATGCAACAAATTTATACATGTACCGAGGAGAAAGGTATGTGATCAAAGTCATGGGGTATGGATACATCGGCCTCCAAACCAATACTGGAGACCCTGGGATGAAATCCAAACTCAAAACACATAACATTGTTTCTATTAAACTCAAAAAAATCTCACAGACTCTGATACAAAGGTTGAACTTCCACCTCTGATACAACTCTGTCACAACCCGGCTAAACATGGTATGAGCTGTGACGACCCCAATCCCTCCTCTAATAGTCCAGGGGCTGGAAACTAGAACTGAGTAGTCATATCACACACATGAGTATCCTTTGCCTAATTCACATATATAAACACACACACACAAACCTCTCCAAGATCATAAAATACTATACATAAATATAAAGTCCTTCAATGATATTACGAGAACAAATTACTATAAAGAAAGATCCAAATACAAGACCTCTGAAATAAATTAAAAATAACTATAACCTACAAAGTAGTGGAGGAATCCTAAAAATAAAACCACTGAAACAAACCTCAATATTTCTGGCTCACTATTATTTTCCTAGTCATGGTCTCTCTAGGACTACATCAAAAGGTCGGTTATCTGTATAAGATGCAATATGTGCGGGATACATCCATGCAATGGTGAGTATAATAAAACCCAATAAGACTCCACTAAATCGCTAATGAAATAACATCAATAATAAAATTCATCACAATATAGGTATATGTAAATAACATATATAATAATAACATCAAGATATACTCATAGTAGACATAAATTCTCAGGTATGATCGCAGTTGTATTTCAAGTATAGGTTTCAGGGTCGAAGGTTCAATATAACACTTGTCTAGGAGAACACACTCCATGACTAAGATAGCACTAATGGTGTCCAACCGAGATGTCATTATCATTGGTTATCTCTATAATAAGTACATGGTAGAAGTCAAAATTGATCATTTCATAGATGGGGATCATGTTTAAGGCCATGAGGTATACCAACAACCCAATCTGGATTAACCTACTTAGTAAGGGATCAATGTCCACATAGTTTTTGGTCATGAAGATATGAGGAAACCATCCTATTAAAAATGGTGATGATATAGGATCTCACTTCGGGGCCCTTTGAAGGGTTCCAACACCTATATCTGAGATTGAAGATCATCAGATGGGGTCACCATTCTATACACAGGATGTGATTCCACAACAAACCCTCATGGAAAGGATCAAGGGAATTTTCATTAATGAAACATTCCCACATTTAAGGGAGAAAGGGATCCAATACATCTTTGAAGAAGTACACAGTGTGTACTAGAAGTGCATGGTGTTTCCCCTCGATTCTGGGATCTTTCTATCTAACTCAGCCCATGCCCATCTCCATGTCCAAGTACATAGCATATGTCCCGCCACACGCAGTTTTTGGGGCCATATGGTCCATTGGGCATCTATCCCCTACACACGATGATTCCCCTTTTAGGGTGTACATGATGTGTGGCCTATCCCATATGGAATATAACTCCTTATCTTCATAGGGGTGTACACCCTTTACAAACCGAGCTGGCCAGAAGGGATCACATAGTGTGTGACTTGAGTCACAATGTGTGTGATACATATCTCTGCGCCAATACCCCGATGCCACCTAAAATTGTACTATGTAGTTTGTGTTCATAGGACCACACATTATTTAGTATTGTTTCTCACATAACCCACATGATTCTTCACACGTCTTACTCTATACTTCCAATCCCTTCAATTCCACCATGAAATGCACCGTTTATCATGGATTTGAGGTTTGTCGAATCTCATTTTCCCTCATAGGATAATTTCTAACTGTATCCAATGCTCAAGAACCACAGTCATCATGCCACTTCCATTCCTAACATACAAACCACATTGTTTGTTTCCTAATCTATCATTGTAGCTCAATATAACCACCAATATGAACCCGAATCTATGGTTTTAATTCGTAGTACCAAGAAACTAGTGTGCAATGATTAATTTCAATGTATTCTTCTAACTAAAATCCAATGGAATTTACTACTATAAATGAATAATGGGTAAATAATTGAAAAAAATAAAAACATATGGAAATGACCCTAGAAAATATTTATGTTAGGCTTGATTCCTTACTAGTAGAATGAGGAATAAATAGAAATAACATAACCAACAAAAAACCCACATTCCTAGATAAATCTAACTTGCACCCGCAATACGCTTGATCCAAAAGTCAATTTGTTGGTTACTAATTTTTTCCATCATAGGAATAAAAAATGGGGATATATCCAAATAAAATATTCTTGCACCTTGAGTTAGATCTTCCACTAATGAAGAATAAATCTACGCCATTTTCATTGGTGATATCTTCGATTCTTGTTTCACATCGATCAATGATCCATGATTTGGTCTGGCATCATCTGTCAAGATATCATCCAACGCTCTCTCTCAATTTTCAAGGTTATGTGGCATAACTTTAAAATTTACCATATTATCATATATATATAGGATATTATAAGTTTGTGATTATGATTAAAATAATTAAATAAATATAATTGAATTCATTTGTTTATTTTTCTACGAATGCGCTCAAGCCCATCCCCAAACACCAATATATATTAGGTTGCATCTAGGGTAAAACTCACACTCTGAACTCAATAGTGGCCTTATATTTCTGATCTAAGCCTATGTTCAAGATTTATTCCATATATTTTTCTAAAAATAATCACATGTGATATTAAATATATTTAATTTATTTCAAAAATTAATTTCGATCTCATCGGGCCTCAGAATCTCTTGGGATATTAGTGCCTAGCTCTGAAAATAATCCATATAATATTCTAATGTATTATATGGAAAAATAATATTCATTATAATATTATCTTCCATTTTGAATGACTCTTTTTTCTACTTCCTAATAATTTATTCATCATATATTTCAAACTCCATTATTTTCATCTCCAACATTCCTTTAGAAGTTAGGATTATTATTATTTTCTCACATTAATGACCCAAATGTTCATGACATATCATTATAGGATATATTTTTTCCTCAATTAAAAATTTTGAAACTCTCATTTGGAACAATTTTCTATATTTTTCTCCTTTTGATATCACCATGAAAATATTTTTAGTATTCTATGCTTCACTATAAATGTCTTAAAACCGTGCATTTTTTATTAATCCTTCCAAAATCATGTTCTCCATTAATCTCTATATGTATTCAAATATTCAAAACTCTAAAAAGATTTCATTATTTATCCATATTTAAATAATATTCTTAACCACTATCTTGATAGGTTCAATGTCTATAAGATTTATTTGTTCATATATTATTATGTATAATTCCTAATACATCTTGTCTTAGATATAGAGTGAAATAAGAGCCTATAATTTAACACCAAAGTGAACAAGTGATGGTTAGAAACAAACCATTATTATATTTTTAAAATGAATTATAGATACACATTTAGAATCATATACTATAGAATTGGATATTTTTTTTACTGCAATCTTTCTTTATGTGTACTTTCTTCACACAATGCCAATACATGGGGATGCTAATTTCTGTAAAGCTAATACGGCCTCTATTTTTCCTTCATCTTCCTTTATTGTGACCCTTATATACTAAATAATGTCACTTACCATCCTCATTATATACATTTCTAGTAGATTCTGGGATATCCTTTTGTAGAACTTCCTAATTTAGAATTATATCCCTATTGTGTGTAGTAACTTAGTCAATATTACTGCCTAATTTACTAATTGCGGTAACCATTACATATCATGATTCTAGGAGTGATGAAATTTTATAACCCAGCCTCTTTGGGCTAGGAATCAGGTCATCTAATTCCATGGGTATCTCGCAATACAATGGTTCCCTTTATTGTACGCTGCAAGATATTTCCCATTTTGGTCACTTATAATATTGATGTGTATCCCTATAGGCAAAAACACGTTCTTCCCATGTTTTTTATTCACTCACACACACCCTCGGAAACTTCCTAGGAGGTCACTCCTCCTGAGACTACTCCAGGCCAAGCCTCTCTTAATTATGGAGATCTAATCAGGTGGGATCACAAGAATAAAGATGCACAATAATGACATGGGTAGTAACATTTACCCTTTTGAATCTCACCTTTCTAGAGGTGTTTCACTCTCCATACCTTTAAATTCCATTTTCCTAATTATTCACTCCACACCAAAAACTCAGGCAGTGCCTCTATACATATGGATGGGTATTGGATTGGATATTTTTTGTCATAAACTAACATCCATGGTCAACAAATATAGTCATGAAATCCCATGGGTATCTTATAATTATTTGGTTGCCTTCCAATCACACAATAGGATATTACCCACCATGGTAACTTATAATAATAATTACTTTCACTGTAGCCCAAGGCATGGTCTTCTAATTTTATTTTTTCTTACTCACAGACACCCTAGGAATCCTCCTAGGATGTCACACATCCTATCACTACTCTGATCCAAGCCTCTCTTAACTAGATATTTAATTAGGTATGCTCCTAAAAAAAGAAAGTCCAACAATATTAACATGGGTATTAACATTTATCATTTTAAATCTCACGTTTATAGGGATGATACATGGAATTAATAGCATCCCCAACTTAAAATCTTCACTAATTCCAAATAACTCTAAATAATATTAAATTCATTGATGTGATCATCCTTTATCTTTATCTAAAGAATTATCATGTTGTATAACTTCTATAATAGTAACATTGGGTTCATTATAGTTTGACTATTATATATATATATATCAATAATCTCATTCATAAGTTTCGACGATGTTTTCACCTCATGGAAATTAAAATAAATGTTACAAAATAGTGACATCTAAATCATCACCAGTGATTTATTATATAAGTTTTTCTATTCTTCCTTCTTCATCTCTTTAAAATTGGTACAGTTTAGTGGAAGATCAATATCCTTCTTTAGTATACAATACTCTATCTACATCTTTTAGAATACAAAATCCTTTCCATCATACTTTGACATTGAAACCTTGCCCTCAATCAATATCATAAATTTTGGAATTAATGAAATTCCACTGATTTCTAAAAAAATATAATAGGTATTGGAGAATATGGGGTTGTAATTGAGTGGTCAACACACCCTGGATACATCTGGGTGGCTGGGTGTCAAATATAATATCCCTGTCATTTTAATCATCCTAATTAAATTTGGTATGAACTATGTGGGGTACCAAATGATGTCATTCATATGTGATCTTTCATGAATCTATGTGATATGAAGAATTGTGGCCCCTGATCAACAGTAGAGGTGGGTGTCTAGAGGATATTTGTCCAGTGATACTCAGTTTTTATTGATATCAAATCCGTGAAGGTTGTGTAATGTTCATAGTGTGGTTTCTATTTGGGAATACATGACATGGTCTAACACACTGTGGTCTTAATCGCTTATCATATTTTCAAGCATGGCGGTGTGGTTTTTAGGGGGTTGTGTCAGGGACTCCTATGATTTCAACATCATCAAGGAAATAGCCTAATGAAAATGAGTAGCATTAGACACTACATTATGGTTTGGATAATAGGAACTGAGGCCTACTGTGGTCATTAGATTCAGTGGATGGAAGACCAAATTTGATAGGACTTAGGGTCAACAAAAATAATGTCAAAGTCCTATGGGATGGAGAGAATTTTGGGCTATAGGGTGGGGAAGGCCCATCAGGGTTGTACTTTGGAGAGAGAAGTCCTAAGATCCATATATTTAGTGTCTTTGGGCCATATATATAATAAATAAAAGGATTGATGTGTGTTATATCCCCTAGGGGTTATGGCATACCTTTCTGGAATTTTAGGCATGCCTGTGTGTGTCTAAATGTAATTATACACCCAAATTATTAATATATATATATAACAGGGAACAGTAACTAGTTACTAGAATTATAATTTATGGTTTTAATAAGAATAATGCTAAAAAATAGGTCATTAAAAACCTTTTTAAGGATAGGTTCATCTAAAACACAACAACCGAGCTTGGATACCACATTGTTTTGTCCATAAAACCTCTCAACCACTATAATTTATCCTCTAGAACTTATATAGTATTAATAAATGATTGCTATAAACTTTTGATAATGATGTATCAGAACATAGAATCCAAGACACACCTAATTCATTACACTTCAGGGAACACTTTGAAGATAACTAGGAAATTACATTAGAATGACAATGATTGAAAGGAAAAAAGGAATATAAAAACACAAGTATTTTAAATGTTTTAGAATATGTAATACTATATGGGGACAACAATGAATATCTTTTATTATAGAATATAAAATAATTATATTTGAATATTAATTAGAATAAATGAGTCCACTATAAAAATATATTAAATACCTATCATTATATATAATTCCACAATATTTTGTTCTCCATAAAGAGTATATTCTCATGAATCTGATCTTCATGAATTCCCCTTCACATGGATGGTGGTATCCACTACCTTAACTCCAATTTTTGGTGAAAAATGTACTATTCTAAAAACTCCATGATTTTTATTCTTATGTATTGTTCTGAGGATCCTTGCATACCCATTATAAATATGAAGAACCATTAAATAGAATCCTAAAAACATTTATGAAAATCCATTAAACCTATAATATTTCACCTTTGAGACTTTCCAAGTAAGATTTGGATTTATTACTTTTTATTTCCTACTTTTGGTCTGCATAATTTGGGGATTTTGAGAGTTGGTCATTTTCATTCCATCATCTCTATACAGACATCATAAATTTTTACATTTATAAATTATCCTTCCTTTAATTCGTATAATTTAGCTAAGAAATGGTTTTAACTTGTATGAATCAAATAATATCATTCGTAAAATAATAATTAAAAAATATTATATTGACTATTAAATTAATTTCATACCAATCATGATGCGACTGATACATACTACTTCACCATGGGTAAATACTATGTGGTATTCATTATACATGAAGTTACACATTCCATGGAATACATTAATAATGTTCTCAAATAAAAGGGATAATAAATATTATTATTTACGAGAACAACCAATGAAACATGTAATATGTAGTGTTCTCATTAATGGGTTTATCCGTGTGGCATCCCATATTGGAAATCATAAAGTATAAACTTCATAAGAAGAAATTGTGACACTTATTATCCTCAAACACCTATTAGTAAAACATCAATTATATACCTAAAATATGATATACCAATAGTGAGAAATATATCTTTATTAATATCATCATGAAATTCGAGGTTCTCATTATAGATAGAAATTGTTATAACAATTTAATTTGATGACTACTCCACAAGAATTATCTCTTAGATACATGAAAAAGTAAATATATTTATATATATAAACATGATCCTGTAATTGAATTAATAAAATTTAATTTTTATAGGTATCCAACTCTAATCGATTTTTTCTGGGAAAATCCTCATTCTTCATCTGGTAGAGGTCCATTCTTCATAGTGGATTAATTAACTAATGTGAACCAATTCTAATAATTAAAGATCCATCAATTTTCCATTTCGGTGGGGAATATCTTTTATTTATTTTTCTTTCCTTATATATTTTAATAAAACAATGACTCACATGTTTATTTTATTCAAAATTCACTTATGATTAATTTAAAAATAATCTTCAGATAATTACAGAATAGTTATTCTCATGTCATTTTTCTTGAGATTAATTTTATCCTCATAAATAATTGAATAATATTAGAGGAAATTTTATTCAGAATATATTCTAATTATATTTATTTTATATTAATTTTATTAAAATGATATATCATGGCATTATATTAGGTTGATAATTCTTGAAATGAAGTAGTATATTGGATATCTCTCCTAGAAGTGTATATTTAATAATATTCTTTTGAATAATTCATACTTATGGATTTTTTGTTGAATTTTTTCATATTATTCTTGTGATAATTTTTTTAACAAATATAAAATATTTCTGTTCATATTTTCCAACATGGTCAAAAAAAATTGAACATAGAATCATTCTTGGGTGGTCATACACTACATTGACCACCATTTTTTATCCTTCTTTTTCCTTAGAACTATAGTTTTTCCTTATTAAAACATACATGTGGGTAGAGGCTAGTGGTGAATGATAGTATAGGTAAGCTAACTGATCAAAAAACTAACTAATAGATTAGATGTGACTACATAAACTATAAAAAAATGATGATGAAGTAAAATTATGACTAATAAGGGTGGATCTAGAGAGCTGTGATAAAATCACTAGGGGCATAGAGGCTACCCAAAATTGGTAGTGAAGAAAGATGTGTGAGAAAGATTGGTTGTTTTCGTATGAATCATATGAAAGATCATAACACATATCTGGAATACACAATTTCATGTTATATATTTCTACAGAATACATGTTGTATATTCTATTTCCTATTACACTATGGTTTTCATGCTATTATAAATTTTATACTGGGTATGACCTTGGGTCACAAGACATGTATTATGGGATATTATGTCTTATTTTTTCCCTGAGTACACTCTATTTCAATGAATTAAACCCGCATGAAATGTGTCATAGGGGACACACCTTGTTTAAAAAAGGGGGAAATCAATGTGTACCTAGGGTAATTGATAAGTATTCGCACAGCCACACACACCAAGCATGTTGTGTACAACTATATATTTTCCTTGAGGTATACTCAATTTATACTCCACCTATCTTATGTAGTCCTATATTCTATGTGCCTTAAATTGCATGTTGTGTACTTAGGGTGCATGAACCAATATTCCATAGTAGTACACATTCAAATTTCAAAAGAGTAATACACACCATGTACCCCACTAGGAAACACTTTTTGGGATAATTTAATACAAATTAGACCATGCTAGAATATCCTTGTCCTTTTCTAATTCCTGAGTTTTGTATACTCTAGATTACATGTCGTGAATTGGATGGTTCTCAATATTCGTCATATTTTCTCACCTATGTGTTATTTTTTAGGCACATGAGTAGTATATTGAAAAAAAATCCACAAAGAAAAAGATAATACGCATCTGTTTTTCATCTAAGAATAACTTTTAGGTGTTCAATAAATTTTTTTTTCATAGCTTCATATTGACGACAATGGAGAGTGGATGAGATGATTAGAGTAGCCATGAATTCGGTAACCCCTGAAATCACATAGATTCAAGAGAGTGGGTCCCTTGTATACATTATAGAGTAGGTAACCCCATAGTGATGAGGAATGGGTCCTCCCCATATAAACTAGGTAACCCCCTCAGTTGATTCACATTACACACAATTAGGGATGGGTCCTCCATAGGGTTCAATAAACCATTGTTTGATGTGAACTCTTCAAAAAATTGTGGGTCCCCCATTACTACTACTGGACAATTTGTATGTATTAGAACTGAGGTAAATCTGGTGATTTAGTCTCTATGGTTATCTAGGTAATTAAAATTCCTTAAAGCATATGAGTTTTGTGGAGCTGATCTATGATGATTTAGGACCTACTTGACCTTTCTTTTCTATTTCCAAAAAGCATATCTAGGTATATCATATTAAGCTGGATATATATCCTTGTTTTCTCTTGTATTCTTATGGATTTCTACTATATATATTTATAATCACCATTCCATGGGCCTTATTCATGCAAATTTTTTTCCTGTGAATATTATGTTTTGTTTGGTGGAGATTTTTGGTGACATGGAGGGGGTGGAGATGATGCTTGTAGGTGTTTTGTGGAATTAATTATTTAGGGTGATCCTGTTAATATTTACATGACATTGATTTTTTTTGTCTCAGTTGTTCTAGGTTAGTCTTTAAAATGTATTTCCAAGCCATATACTTTCCCAAATTTTATTAACATTATTTATGTTATATTATTCAAATATTTTAATTACTTTATGCATGTTATAAAATATATTGTTATTTATATGTGTTTTCATTAATATATTCACTATCTTAAAGAGGTGTTATTGTATATAAGATTATAGTATAATTCCTCCTATATGGGAGATATGCCTTTTTGGTGCTTATGTCTAGACTCTAGACTATTGATGGTGGGCATAGGATGGAATACTTAGTATAATCTCTAATGTGACCCAACATTTTTATACATAAATATTACATACTTTTATATAAATATTCAATACATATTGTAACATTCCACTCCCCAACACTATAATGTTTTAGTGGACATAGAGGAAAGATACATAAACATATTTTTTAAGTACAATCTTTATCATCTCTTGCATCATTTGTAACATAATTTTCTCAACTAGACTCATAATACATAGTACCCTTCTTCATAACCTATGAAAAACAAAAAACATAATAAGGAATGATCTGAAATTCTTAGTAAGAATAAACATGAGAGACAAAAACCAATGATATTATGTACGAATATAATTAGAATAAGGATACGAGAACATGTTATTATAAATATAAATTCATACCAAACAACTCATGTATCATAATCATGATTCATTTCATAAAAAATGAGCATGTCACAAGATTGAGGAATCATCACAAATAAATCATGAGATATGAGTTCAAATCATAAGCATATCAGCTTGTTATGAAAGCATGGAACCATTATAGGAATAGAAACTATAACATATATCAAGGATAACTATTTATCCCATCATATAATTGTTGATTAGGAATCATCACATGTTTCCTATATCATAGTGGATCTGGGATCAGGACTTGTTTCCCATATCATAATGGATCATGAATCCATACTTATTTTCTATAGTGGATCGATCGCATAAACTCATTTATCATAATTACCTTGTGAGATATAATGTAATACCTAATTCATTAAATTTCAGTAATATACCCCCCCAATCACATAAATAAAACTATACATATGTGTTTCACGAGGTAAAAAATCATCCATCAATTAAATATATCATGACACATATAAAAGAAATGCATTTCGTAAGGATCTCATCATAACTTAATTATACCTTGGGTAAGAAATGGGTATCAAAGAATCATCATAATACATCTTAGGAAAGTTCATGGTATCAAGGGATCACCACGCCAATGAAGCATAATAATCCTTAATGGATGAAGAAATATATTAGAAATACCTTTAATATTCCTTTAAAACATTTCAATGAAAACATGTGAAAATATCTCTTTACATTGACAATATTTTAACTAAAAGATCATAAAATATTGATAAAAACTTTTCTCTGAAAATTACAATAGAAAATATTAAATTAATATTAAAATATAAGAATGTTAATTATTTTAGTGAAATCAATTCACACCGTATAAGTTAAAATAAAAAAAATACTATTTACACTTTTTTAAAAAGTAAAATAGTGTTATTTGGAATAAATTAAGAAATATTCTTTTTGAACACCATTTTTAATATAGTAAAATGTAGTTAAAATTTATTTTTTAAAATATTTTAAGTATATGTAAGAACTTTTATAAAAAAAATTGTAAAGCATGGGAATAGATGAAAAATAGTATTGTCAAATAGAAACTATTTTCGACTGTTATTTAAAAATATTTCCATGATAGTTATGACAACCAAAGATAGAAAATTCTACAGATAAATGAAAATTCCATTAAAAAAAACCAATAATAAAATATGTGAATTTTAAATGATAATATACATAAAATTCCCAAAATATATGTTTATCATATATAATCCTAAAAATAAATGAGATTGTAACACAAACCCTTACCTCAAGTCTTATCTTAATTCATATACATTCAAAACTACCGTATAATAAATATATATATTTTATAAATATATACTATAACCATACTTAGATATATATATAATACCATAAATTATATAATTATAACATCTTATCACTTATTTATTGACAATTTTTTATTCAAATCATTGTTATAGGTGATGGCTAATTCATGTTTCATGCATGTTTCGATTGGAAAGTTTGGCTCTATATAATTTGATCATGGTTTAATCATATACATAATTTTAGTCATGTAATGTTTATAATATTTAATCATTATAAAAAAATTATATCTATTCATATAAATCCGTCGAGAAAATTGAATTATATCACTTCTTGGAAACGATAGTATGCACGTACACATGTGTGATATTTCCACATTTCAATGGATAAAATGAAAGATAAGTAAATAATAATTCACATTTAAATAATTATTATAATTTAAATAATTTCATATATATTCATAAAATCTATCATTATAAAAATCAATGTGAAATAGTGATGAAAAAATGAAATGCATATCTTTGTGGAGGTGGTAGACCACACATATGAATGAGATATATTTTCTTTCCCCATATGATGGAAAAGTGGTAGATAATGATTTTTCTGTTATCCTAATAAAAATTAGTATATTTAAAATATTGAAGTCAATATTTTTTAATCGAAACCATAGGTTTAGAGGAGGTATAATAATAAATAAAATTAGAACTACTACATTAAGAGTTATACCTCTTCATTGAGAAACCACCGTTGGATTACACATTAAACCTTGAAAGGATCATATATTGGTAATAAAAAAATATCTAAGAAGTGGTGAAGTAATATAAGATAGTATTGTGGTAGTTATTGGTTGATATAGAAGGTAAAATCATTGTGAATAAATGATAAGAGGAGGTTCCCATTTATGATTGAGGGTAATTACACACTTAGAATTACATAAATGATTTAAAAATAATATAAATCACAATCATGTAAACTAAAAAAATCCATAATTTAGAAGTTATGATATTTTATTTTCAAATTACCTTCATCCAATATAATTTAAACATGTTTACATTTCATTCCAAACCTTATATTTTGTTTTAACTCATTTATTAACTCTTTTTATCCATAAATATGGTAACACGTTTTTACCCTTTAAGGATCTAAAATTTAATTATAAGTTGGATAGTAGCTCAAAAAATGGTCTATTGAAGATATTTTAGACAATGTTTCATTACATTCACCATCTTTAATTATTTTTATAAACCATTTAAAAAAATATTAGTTTTATAAAATCACATTAAAATCACTTTTAGGGTTATCTATTTAATTAGACTTCAAATACCTCAAGATGTAAATTTAATTAAAATATAAATAATTTACCATAATTGATACTTTATATTTACCTATTAAATTCATTTGATAACTCAATTCAATGAAAAAATATTTACTATATTGTTTTAAAAATCTTTTACCAATATTTTTCTACTACCTCCACAAGCACTATATCACCATTGAGTAAGAATTTAAGATTATTATAACATCTTTAAAATTTTAAAATACATTAAAAAAATAAAATTAAAATGTTTAAATTAAAATTAACCGTTTATAAAATTTATAGTCTTTTTATACCTATGAAAAAATATATGATAAATTAAAATAAAGAGTGACATTTTGTGTTTATCGTTTTCTTAAAATAATTTTATGGTCGTTATTAATGAAAAGTGGAACCCAGTTTCCCTAATTTTGAAAATTATAAGACAATAGATGAAATAAACTCATACTCGAATGGCCCGAAGGACTTCATTTTTTTGATTTTTGATAAACCCCATTCTAAGGGATGAAGAGGAACCCTTACAAGGCCCATAGGATCCGAGATTACATTGCTCGTAGGCTTAGGATATTACATGACTCAAAGGTATTAGGGAATTCAACCAGACTATCTATAAGGAACTGCCCCTCCCCAGCATCTGCATCATCATAGTAGCACTCCACCTTCACATGGCTGCTTGGCTAGGCTTCTCGTGCAAGCACAGTCTGGTCCCGATGGAATTGACATTCCCATTCATTTTGACAAATCTATTTGGATCTGCTCTGGTGAGTTCACCTGCTCTAAATCCTCTTCTGGGGATGCTCCTTTTTTTGTAGATTCTGTCTGGGGAAACTATATGTGGCCCAAAGGTGTTAAGGTGGCCCGAAGACCATAAAGGTGGCCCGAAATCCCTACAGACTCAAAGGCCTGGGTGGCCCGAAAGCCTTAAGGTCTCCAAGCCCAAATTAGTGGCCCAAGGTGAATAGATCTAGCTACTACAGTACCGAAAAATACCTATTATAGTAACTACTACATGGCATGCTACAGTTCCGAATAGTACTGAACAATACATGCTACGATAAACTCATACAATTGGATAAATTCATGTTTAGAGATATTTTATTGCCTTACCCAAAATTTTTAATCTTGTTTTACATTTTTTACCCTTACCAAGATGACAAATATTTACAATGGTTATTATTAAAAATGACAAAAAGTGAGAATATTTAGGTGAAGATGATGATGTTTAGTTTGGTGGAGATTTTTGGGGACAAGGAGGGGGTGGAGATGATGCTTGTAGGTGTTTTGTGGAATTAATTATTTAGGGTGATCCTATTAATATTTACATGACACTGAGTTTTTTGTCTCAGTTGTTCTAGGATGGTCTTCAAAATGTATTTTCCAGCCATATACTTTCCCAAAATTTATTGACATTTTTAGGTTATATTACTCAAATATTTTCATTACTTTATGCATGTTATACAATATATTTTTATTTATATGTGTTTTCATTATTATATTCACTATCTTAAAGATGTGTTATTGTATATAGGATAATAGGATAATTCCTCCCATATGGGAGATATTCCTTTTTGGTACTTATGCCAAGACCCTAGACTGTTGAAGGTGAGTATAGGATGGAATAATTATCATAATCTCTAATGTTACCCAATATTTTTATACATAAATATTACATCTGTTTATATTAATATTCAATACATATAGTAACATTCCACTCCCCAACACTATAAAGTTTTAGTGGACTTGGAGTCAAGATACATAAACATATTTTTTAAGTACAATCTTTATCATCTCTTGCATCATTTGTAATATAATGTTCTCATCTAGACTCATAATACTTAGTACCATTCTTATTAACCTATGAAAAACAAAATCATAATAAATAATTATCTGAGTTGCTTAGTAAGAATAAATGTGAGTGACCTAAACCAATGATAATATGTATGAATATAATTAGAATAAGGATACGAGAACATGTTATTATAAATATAAATTCATACCAAACAAATCATGTATCATAATCATGATTCATTTAAAAAAATGAGCATGTCACAAGATTGATGAATCATCACAAATAAATCATGAGATATGAGTTAAAATCATAAGCATATCAGCCTGTTATGAGAGCATGGAACCATTATAGCAATAGAAACTATATCATATATCAAGGATAACTATTGATCCCATCATATAATTGTTGATTAGGAATCATCACATGTTTCCTATAACATAGTGGATATCGAATCACTCCTTGTTTCCCATTTCATAATTGATCTGAAATCAATACTTATTTCTTATAGTAGATCGATCGCATAAACTAAATTATTATAATTACCTAATGAGATATAATTCAATACCTAATTTATTAAATTTCAATAATATACCCCCCCCCCCAATAACATAAATAAAACTATACATATGTGTTTCACGAGATCAAAAACCATTCATCAATTAAATATATCATGACACATATAAAAGAAATCCATTTCGTGAAGATCTCATCATAACTTAATTATACCTTGGGTAAGAAATGGGTATCAAAGAATCATCACAATAAATCTTATGAAAGTTTTTGGTATCAAACGATCACCACCCCAATGAAGCATAAGAATCTTTAAAGGATGACGACATATTTGAAAAATACCTTTAATATTCCTTTAAAACATTTCAATGAAAACATGTGAAAATATCTCTTTACTTTGACAATATTTTAACTAAAAAATCATAAAATATTGGTAAAAATATTTTAATGAAAATTATAATAGAAAATATTAAATTAATATTAAAATATAAGAATGATAATTATTGTAGTAAAATCAATTCACACTATATAAGTTAAAATAAAACATTCTATTTACACTTTTTTAAAAAGTAAAATAGTGTTATTTGGAATAAATTAAGAAATATTCTTTTCGCAAACCATTTTTTTATATAGTAAAAGGTAGTGAAAATTTAATTTTTAGAACATTCTGAGTATAGGTAAGAACTTTTATAAAAAACTGTAGAGCATGGGAATTGATGAAAATTTGTATTGATAAATAGAAACTAATTTCAACCGTTATTTAAAAATATTTCGTTGATAATTTTAACAACCAAAGATAGAAAATTATGCGGATACATGAAAATTACAAGAAAACCAACCAATAATAAAATATGTAAATTTTAAATGATAATATCCATAAAATTTCCCGAAATATATGTTTATCATATATAATCCTGAAAATAAATGAGATTGTAACACCAACCCTTTCTTCAAGTCTTATCTTGATTCATATACATTCAAAACTACCATATAATAAATATATATTTATTATAAATATATACTAGAACCATACTCATATATATATATGAAACCATATATTTTATAATTATAACATCTTATCACTTATTTATTGAAAATGTTTTATTCAAATCATTGTTATAAGTGATGACTACTTTATGTTTCATGCATGTTTCGATTCGAAAGTTTGGGTCTATGTAATCTGATCATGGTTTAATCATATACATAATTTTAGTCATGTAATGTTTATAATATTTAATCATTATAAAAAAAATTATATCTATTCATATAAGTCCCTCGAGAAAAATGAATTATATCACTTCGTGGAAACGACAGTACATACGTACACATGTGTGATATTTCCACATTTCAGTGGATATAATGAAATATAAGTAAATAATAATTCACGTTTAAAGAATTATTATAATGTAAATAATTTCATATATATTCATAAAATCTATAATTATAAAAATTGATGTGAAATAGTGATGAAAAAATGAAATGCAACTCTTTGTGGTGGTGGTAATCCATACATATGAATGAGATATGTTTTCTTTATCCATATGATAGAAAGGTGGTAGATAATGATTTTTCTGTTATCCTAATAAAAAATAGTATATTTAAAATATTGAAGTCAATATTTTATAATCGATACCATAGATTTAAAGGAGGTATAGTAATAAATAAAATTAAAAGTACTACATTAAGAGTTATACCTCTTCATTGAGAAACCACCTTTGGATTACACATTAAACCTTGAAAGGATCAAATATTGGTAATAAAAAAATATCTAAGAAGTGGTGAAGTAATATAGGATAGTATTATAGTAGATATTGGTTGATATATAAGGTAAACTCATTGTGAATAAAGGAGAAGAGGAGGTTCCCTTTTATGATTGATGGAAATGACACACATAGAATTACATAAAAGATTTAAAAATAATATAAATCACAATCATGTAAACTAGAAACAAATCCATAATTTAGAAGTTATGATATATTTTTTTAAATTATCTTCATCCTATAAAGTTTAAACATGTTTACATTTCATTTCAAACCATATATTTTGGTTTAACCCCTTTATAACCCTTTTTATCGTTAAATGTTGTAATTCATTTTTAGCCTTAAAGGATATTATATTTCATTATAAGGTGGATAATATCTCAAAAAATGGTCTATTGAAGATATTTTAGACAATGTTTTATTACATTCATCATCTTTAATTTTTTTTAAACCATTTAACAAAATATTATTTATATAAAATATCATTAAAATCGCTTTTAGGGTTATCTATTTAATTAGACTTCAAAGACCTCAAGATGGAATTTTAATTAAAATATAAATAATTTACAATATTTGATACTTTATAATTTCCTATTAAATTCATTTGATAAATCAATTCAAGGAAAATATGTTTATTAAATCGTTTTAAAAATCATTTACCAATATTTTTCTACTACCTCCACAAGAACCATATCACCATTGTGTAAGCATTTAAGATTATTATATCATCATTAAAATTTTAAAATACATTACCAAAATAAAAATAAAATTATTAAATTAAAATTAACCTTTTATAAAATTTATATATTCATTTTATACCTATGAAAAAATATAAGATAAAATAAAATCAAGAGTGACATTTTGTATTTATCATTTTTTTAAAATAATTTTAAGCTCTTTATTAATGAAATATGAAACCAAGTTGCCCTATTTTTGAAAATAAGATGACAATAGATGAAATAAACTCATACTCGAATGGCCCGAAGGCCTTCAATTTTATTGATTTTTGATAAACCCTCTTTCAAGGGATGAGGAGGAACCCTTACAAGGCCCGTAGGCTCAGAGATTACATGGCCCGTAGGCTTAGTATATTACATGACTCGAAGGTATTAGGGAATTCAACTATACTATCTATAAGGAATTTCCCCTCCCCAGCATCTACATCATCATAGTAGCACTCCACCTTCACATGGCTGCCTGGCTAGGCTTCTCGTGCAAGAACATACTGGTCCCGATGGCATAGCCATACCCTCTCATTCTGACAAATCCATTTGGCTCTGCTCTGGTGAGTGCACATGCTCTGAATCCTCTTCTGGGCTGCTACTTTTTTATAGATTCTGTCTTGGGAAACTGCATGTGGCCCAAAGGCCTTAAGGTGGCCCGAAGGCTATAAAGGTGGCCCGAAATCCCTACTGACTCGAAGGCCTGGGTGGCCCGAAAGCCTTAAGGACTCCTAGCCCAAACCGGTGGCCCAAGGTGAATAGTTCTAGCTGCTACAGTGCCGAAAAATACCAGTTATAGTAACTACTATAGGGCCTACTACAGTTCCGAATAGTACTGAACAATACATGCTACAATAAACTCATACAATTGGATAAATTCATGTTTTAGAGATATTTTAATTCCTTACCCAAAATTTTTAATCTTGTTTTACATTTTTTACCCTTACCAAGATGACAAATATTTACAATGGTTATTATTTTTAAAGACAAAAAATGTGAATATTTAGGTGAACATGATGATGTTTAGTTTGGTGGAGATTTTTGGGGACATGGAGGGGGTGGAGATGATGCTTGTAGGTGTTTTGTGGAATTAATTATTTAGGGTGATCCTATTAATATTTACATGACATTGAGTTTTTTTTGACTCAGTTGTTCAAGGTTGGTCTTTAAAATGAATTTTCAAGCCATATACTTTCCCAAAATTTATTGACATTTTTTATGTTATATTATTCAAATATTTTCATTAATTTATGCATGTTAGACAATATATTGTTATTTATATGCATTTTAATTATTACATTCACTATACTAAAGATGAGTTATTATATATAGGATTATAGGATAATTCCTCCCATATGGGAGATATGCCTTTTGGTGCTTATGTCTAGACCCTAGACTATTGAAGGTGAGTATAGGATGGAATACTTAGCATAATCTATAATGTGACCCAATATTTTTTTACATAAATATTACATAATTTTATATTACTATTCCATATATATAATAACATTCCACTCCCCAACACTATAAAGTTTTAGTGGACTTGGAGGCAAGATATATAAGCATTTTTTAAGTACAATCTTTATCATCTCTTTAATCATTTGTAACATAATGTTCTCATATAGACTCATAATACTTAGTAACCTTCTTCATAACCTATGAAAAACAAAAACATAATAAAGAATGATCTATGATTCTTAGTAAGAATAAACATGAGAGACATAAACCAATTATAATATGTATGAATATAATTAGAATAAGGATACAAGAACATGTTATTATAAATATAAATTTATACCAAACAACTCATGTATCATAATCATGATTCATTTCATAAAAATGAGCATGCCATAAGATTAAAGAATCATCACAAATCAATCCTGATATATGATTTCAAATCATAAGAATATCATATTGTTATGAGATCATGGAACCATTATAGGAATAGAAACTATATCATATATCAATGATAACTACTGATCCCATCATATAATTTTTTATTAGGAATCATCACATGTTTCCTATATCATAGTGGGTCTGGAATCACTACTTGTTTCCCATAACATAATGGATCAGGAATCCATACTTATTTCCTATAGTGGATCGATCACATAAACTCATTTATCATAATTACCTCATGAGATTTAATTCCATACCTAATTCATTAAATTTCAATAATATACCCCCAATCACATAAATAAAACTATATATATGTGTTTCACGAGATCAAAAACCATTCATCAATTAAATATTTCATGACACATAAAAAAAAGAAATGAATTTCGTAAAGATCACATCATAACTTAATTATACCTTGGGTAAGAAATGGGTATCATAGAATCATCACAATACATCTTAGGAAAGTTCATGGTATCAAAGTATCACCACCCCAATGAAGCATAACAATTTTTAAAGGATGACGACATATATGAAAAATACCTTTAATATTCCTTTAAAACAATTCAATGAAAACATGTGAAAATATCCCTTTACATTGACTATATTTTAACTAAAAAATCATAAAATATTGATTAAAAAATTTTCTGAAAATTACAATAGAAAATATAAAACTAATATTAAAATATAAGAATGTTAATTATTGTAGTAAAATCAATTCACACCATATAAGTTAAAGTAAAACATTCAATTTACACTTTTTTTTAAAATAAAAAAGTGTTATTTGGAATAAATTAAGAAATATTACTTTAGAAAACAATTTATTAATATAGTAAAAGGTAGTGAAAATTTATTTGTTAAAACATTCAAAGTATAGGTAAGAACTTTTATAAAAAAAATTGTAGAGCATGGGAATAGATGAAAAATTGTATTGACAAATAGAAACTAATTTCGACCGTTATTTTAAAATATTTCTTTGATCATTTTAACAACCAAAGATAGAAAATTCTACAGATACTTGAAAATTCCAAGAAAGCCAACCAATAATAAAATATGTGAATTTTAAATGATAATATAAATAAAATTTCCCGAAATATATTTTTATCACGTATAATCCTGAAAATAAATGAGATTGTAACACAAACCCTTACCTCAAGTCTTATCTTGATTCATATACATTCAAAACTACCGTATAATAAATATATATTTATTATAAATATATAATAGAACCATACTCAAATATATATATATAGTACCATATAATATATAATTATAACATCTTATCACTTATTTATTGAAATGTTTTTATTCAAATCATTGTTATAGGGGATGACTACTTCATGTTTCATGCATGTTTCGATTCGAAAGTTTGAGTCTATGTAATTTGATCATGGTTTAATCATATACATAATTTTTTTCATGTAATTTTTATAATATTTAGTCATTATAAAAAAAATTTATCTATTCATATAAATCCCTCGAGAAGAACAAATTATATCACTTCGTGGAAATGATAGTACGTACGTACACATGTGTGATATTTCAACATTTCAATGGATAAAATGAAAGATATGTAAATAATAATTCATGTTTAAAGAATTATTATAATGTAAATAATTTCATATATATTCATAAAATCTATCATTATAAAAATCCAAGTGAAATAGTGATGAAAAAAATGAAATGCATCACTTTGTGGAAGTGGTAGTCCCTACACATGAATGAGATATGTTTTCTTTCCCTATATAATGGAAAGGTGGTAGATAATGATTTTTCCATTATCCTAATAAAAATTAGTATATTTAAAATATTGACGTTAATATTTTATAATCAATACCATAGATTTAGAGCAGGTATAATAATATATAAAACTAAAAGTACTGCATTAAGAGTTATACCTCTTCATTGAGAAACCACCTTTCGATTACACGTTAAACCTTGAAAGGATTATATATTAGTAATAAAAAAATATTAAATAAGTGGTGAAGTAATATAGGATAGTATTATGGTAGTTATTGATTGATATAGAAGGTACAATCATTGTGAATAAAGGAGAAGAGGAGGTTCCATTTTATGATTGAGGGAAATGACACAATTAGAATTACATAAAAGATTTAAAAATAATATAAATCACAATCATCTAAACTAGAAAAAGAAATCCATAATTTAGAAGTTATGATATTTTTTTTTTCAAATTACCTTCATCCAATAAATTTTAAACATGTTTACATTTCATTTCAAACCTTATATTTTGGTTTAACTCCTTTATTAACCCTTTGTATCCTTAAATGTGGTAACACATTTTTAGCCTTTAAGGATCATAAATTTAATTATAAAGTGGATAGTATCTCAAAAACGGTCTATTGAAGGTGTTTTATACAAGGTTTCATTACATTCATCATCTTTAATTGTTTTTTTAAACCATTTAACAAATTATTCATTATATAAAATGGCATTAAAATCACTTTTAGGGAAATCTATTTAATTAGACTTCAAAGAACTCATGATGGAAATTTTGATTAAAATATAATTAATTTACCACAATTGATACTTTATAATTGCCTATTTAATTCATTTGACAACTCAATTCAATGAAAACATATTTACAATATTGTTTTAAAAATCATTTACCAATATTATTCAACATCCTCCAGAAGCACCATATCACCATTGCATAAGCATTTAAGATTATTATATCATAATTTAAATTTTAAAATACATTAAAAAAATTAAATTAAAATGTTTAAATTAAAATTAACATTTTATAAAATTTAAAAAAAATGATACCAGTGAAAAAATATAATATAAATTAAAATAAAGAGTGAAATTTTGTGTTTATCACTTTCTTAAAATAATTTTAAGGTTGTAATTAATGAAAAGTGGAATCAAGTTGCCCTAATTTTTAAAATTAGAAGAAAATAGATGAAATAAACTCAAACTCGAATGGCCCGAAGGCCTTCATTTTTATTGATTTTTGATAAACCCCCTTTCAAGGGATGAGGAACCCTTACAAGCCTTGTAGGCTCAGAGATTACATGGACCGTAGTCTTAGGATATTACATGACTCGAAGGTCTTGGGTAATTCAACCAGACTATCTATAAAGAACTGCCCCTCCCTAGCATCTGCATCATCATAGTAGCACTCCACCTTCACATGGCTATCTAGCTAGGCTTCTTATGCAAGCACAGGCTAGTCCCGATGGCATAACCATACCCTCTCATTCTGAAAAATCCATTTGGATCTCCTTTGGTGAGTGCACCTACTCTGAATCCTCTTCTAGGGCTGCTCCTTTTTTGTAGATTCTCTCTGGGGAAACTGCATGTGGCCCAAATGACTTAATGTAGCCCGAAGGCCATAAAGATGGACCGAAATCTCTATTTGACTCGAAGGCATGGGTGGTCCGAAAGCCTTAAGGACACCAAGCCCAAACTGGTGGCCCAAGGTGAATAGTTATAGCTGCTACAGTACCGAACAATACCTCATACAGTAACTGCTACATGGCCTGCTACAGTTCCGAAATAGTACTGAACAATTCATGCTATAATAAACTCATACAATTGGATAAATTCATGTTCTAGAGATATTTTAATGCCTTACCCAAAACTTTTAATCTTTTTTACATTTTTTAACCTTACCAAGATGGAAAATATTTACAATGGTTATTATTCATAATGACATAAAAATGAGAAAATTTAGAAAATTTGAAACTCATAGTTAAAAATATGGAAGCTATTTTTCATGATTAAATTTTTAGAAGTGGAATAATTGCATTTTAACATAATCACACAAAACAATATGGAAACATTTATTTTAAATATTGTGTTTTTAACCATAAAAATGGATTTATTCTTATCTCATTCCTAGTAAATACCATTTGATGAATGTTAAAACTTTTGATTAAATATTCAATTAATAAATTTCATTAAATTAATTCATAAATTTTTAAAAATATAATTTATACGGATAAAATCACAATTCATGAATAAAAATATTTTTTTAGAAAAATATCTCTTTTACTTTCAAACACTTTTATTTTCACTCATAAAAAATTGAGAACCAATGAATTTATTTTATAAATGTGTAAAATATTATTTTTCCAAATTAAGTTAGTCATATTAAAACTCTCAAATCTAACAACTAATAAATAACTATCACATTAAAAAATTATATTTCAATAGTATATCTTCATTAATTCAAACTCAGTGTTATGTGTAAAGAAATACATGAACTAAATAAAAATTATTTAAAGATAAATATATCATAAAATATCATGGTGTTAGATTCTACCCATTATAATAATTTATCCCTCAAAATTTCATAACTCTTATGATAACAATATAGGATACTTCTATTACATACCATCCTTAGGCCCCCACATAGTATCCTCTAATTTGTGATTTCACCACAAAAACATTGGACTCGTGAGTGGTCTTGTTCCATATAATTTTATCTCTATGATCCAAAATCTCCATTTTTAGTTCCCCATAAGAGAGGATATTGCTCTAATAGTATATCCTCAAATTTTAGTACAGGTTTAGTGTCAAGTATATACTTCCTTAGGAGAGATATGTTGAACACATTATTAACATTAGAGAGATTTGGTGGAAGTGAAAAATGATAACATGTCATCCTTATACGATCAAGAATATCAAAGGTATTGGTATATATATGGATGAAAATTCCATTATTTCCAGATCTTGTAATCTTATTCCAATAGGATATTCATATGAGTACCTCATCAAAAACATAAAACTCTAGATATCACCAATTATTATCATCATAAATTTTCAATCAAGTCTGAGCTTCAAAAAAGTTATTCTAAAAAGATCAAACCTTCTCTCACATTTCCCAAACCTAATCTGGTCCTAATATCTTACCTTCTTAAAATTCATCCCAACATGTTGGAGTTCTGCACTTCCAATTGTAGAAATATTCATAAGGATTCATCTAAATGTTCAAATGAAAGCTATTATTATAATAAAATTCCAAAAATTGAAAGTATTGATACAAATTAACATTGAAATATATATAGAAATCTCTAAACATGTCTTATATATTTTTAATGTTCATCTCAAATAGACCATCTGTCTGGGGAAGATATGTGGTAATAAAATTTAAATCTATATCCAGATCATGTAGTTGAATTATCTAAAACATTAAGCTTAGACACTTCTCCTAATCAGATATAATTGAGAGGTTCAGTCCATGAAATCTCACAAATTCCTTAATGTATAAATGACTAAGATAATCAATAAAGACATTTTCTCTAAAAGACATAAAATTCTATGATTTTTTATCGTTATTGACAATAACACAAATAGTATTGTCCCCATTAAATGTTTTGGAGAGTCTGCTAACAAAATATATGGTGATGTTTTCCCATTTCGACTCTTGTATGGGTAATGGATATAACATCAATATAGAGATATGTATCTCATCATTAACTTTTTGACATACTACTCATCAAGATACATACATTACAATATCCCTTATCATGTTTTATAATAATAAACATTCTTTCATATCATTATACATCTTCATACTTAAATGATGAGTGGATAATTAAAAACTATGAGCTTTACCTAATAGTTTCTTCTTCAATTTTGGTATTTGTGAGGCACATACAAAATTCTTGATCATTATTATTCCAACACAATAATTATTGTATTTAGGATTATTTATCACTTTATTATATTTTTTCTACTATGTTATTTTGTTTCTCTTTAATACTCACATAGATGGATGGTTGAATATTTATTTAATAAAGGTAGGATCTATTCCCTTTCCTTAAGATTTCAAGTCATATCTTTTATACACTAATATGTATTAGATCTCTTTTAACACTCATAATGGACAAACTATAATGTTCCTTCTATCTCAGAGCATCATCCACCCTATTCAGAATCTTGGGGTCATAATGTAATAAACATTAATAATCATTAATCAGATATGGCCATCTTCTCCGATGTATATTCAAATATTTCTATGTGAATATACAGTTAAAGATTTTATGATTCATATATATGTCACACATTTCACCATAAATATAATGTCTCCATATCTTCAACAAAAATATTACACATGTCAGCTCCAAATAATAATTCGGGTAGTTTTTCAAATGTATTTTCAATTAGTGAGAGAAATAAGCTATCATAATATCATTATTTATAAGGATACATACTATTCCATTCATTGATGAATCACTGTAGATCACAAATCCTTATCTATTATAGGGTAGAGTTGGCATAGGTGCATTGACCAATCTTCTCTTCAGCTCCTTGAAATTATCTTTACATTAATCTTTACATACGAAATTAACCCTCTTATGAGTAAACTTGGTGAGTGTATTATAAAGTAGTGATAATTCTCTCAAAAATAATAATTAGTTTCCACCTAGCCCTTGTAAACTATAGATCTTGGTTACCATGGTTGGTCTAGTCCATTAGCCAATAACTTTCATCTTTGAAGGATCCCCCAATATATCCTCACCTGAGATTATATAACCGAAGAATGAAACGTTATGAAGGAAAAATTCACACATGGTAAATTTTTAATACAAACTCTCCTTCCTTGGGATCTTCAGTATAATTCTAAAATTATAATCATTCTCTTATTTACTATTTGAATGTATCATTTATAAATACTATGCAAACTGATCAAGGTAAACTCTAAAGACTCAGTTCATAAAATCCATGAAAATATTATGGTCACTAATATGTATAAATGGAATCACTATAAATTTATAATTCTTATACCTCGTATAAATGGTTTTCTTGGAAATATCATCATTTTTAACCCTCAATTGATTTTTTCCAGGATAATGCTCAATCATGGAAAAGAATTGATCTCCTCGTAATTGATCAAAACAATCACCGATATCAGATAGAGGATACTTGTTCTTAATAGAGATCTTGTTAATTCTCTAATAATAAATGAAAAGACACACTGAAACATCTTTTATCATAACAAAAAGAATATATGCACCCTAATTTGACACACTAAGGTGTATGAATCCCTTATAAAGATTCTTCTAGAGTTTCTTCTTTAATTACTATAACTCAATCAGGTCCATTCTATATAGAGTCTTTGAAATAGGTGTAGCACACGGTATCAATTTTATTGAAAACTCAATTTCAGGAATTGGAGGAAGTTTAAGAAAATATTCTAGAAATACTACAATAAGATCTCTCACAAAATGATATTCCTAACTTTTTGGTTTCTCCCCATCCAAAAAAGATATATACCATTCGGGGATGAAAATTAATACCCACAAGGAAAAAGAAATTTCCATTGGTAGTTTTTATTTATCCTCACACTAATAAATGATCATAGGTTGATTTAGGATATAAAATATGACCTCCCATCCTTGGAAATTGATATGGTCTCTATATAAAAAAAATAAAATCCATGTCTAGAATCACATAAAATTAAACTAGATTGGGAATTGTAAGATTTATAGGATATATATTCCCAGATACATCAGTTGGAGAATAATTATAGACTTGAGATGGGATCATTATACCATTAAAAGTATTCACCACTAACAAAACATATAATCACTAGGATAGTAACATGATTCCAATAGATAGTTCATTAAATATAAAATAGTATATAGATCCATAATCACATAAGACATTAGTTATTCTAGAGTGGATGATAAGTGTACCTTTCAACACATCATTTTCATAAGATACTTCAACTATCATGATTTGATGATATTTTTCTTATCCTTTAGGCTTAAGAGGTTGTTGATATCGATCATCATCATAAACCATCAGATTCATTTACTAGTTGGTGTAGTAACTAAACCCCATTCAATTGAAGAATTGGAGTGTGGGTAGGGAATTAGTTGACATATTGTTTGACTCTATAGTGTCAACCAGTCTTATTATCACCTTTTTACATATATTGGATTTATAACCATCAGTTCTAAATTTTATTCACTTATTAGTTCCATTTATTAAATTCCTTTGATATTTCTTCGCATATATATGGCATGCAGGTGATTAGAATCTCTTTACACCATGTGATTTATTCATGTTTTCAGGAGACTCCAACTTAATTTTCATATCAAAATAATGGAACTGAAGGGAATATCCAATTTATATTTCTACCTAGATAGAACATCGAACAATTTATTTGTAGTTAATAAAGTCTTTTATAGCTAATATATTTTCGAGACTTGATTTGAAGCCACAAAATAATCGAACAATTTATTTGTAGTTAATAAAGTCTTTTATAGCTAATATATTTTCGAGACTTGATTTGAAGACACAAAATAATCGAACAATTTTTCTTTTAGATATGTTTATTAAACTATAATAATACCATCAAATTTATTTAAATGTTGAATCATAGTAATAAATGGATTCATCATCCTTCTGTTTAAGCTCAAGGAATTGTTTCTCTATTTTTTGTACATAAAATATGAGGAAGATACTTATAAAAAATATTATATTCAACTCATCCCATTACATGGAGTCAATTTATTCATACTACCTCATATTGTTAATAAGATTTCACTATTAGTTTTCTATTCCATAAAATGATAAATATATAAGACAAACATTTCATGATCTAGGAACTCTAAAATAGAAAATATTTTCTCAGATTAATCTATAAATCACTCAATAACCAGTGGATAAGAAGAACCACTAAAAAGGTGGATGTTTCCATATTAAATACTCAATATTATTTTTCCCTTCTTTAGTCATTTGGAGACTTAGCAAGATTCATGAATTAAGAAAGTTTCATGGACATATTTATAATATTATATATTTAATCATCCATAACATTCAGTTTCACAAGAGGAAAATCCTTTCATTGTTCGTTACATTCGTTTTTAGCATTATTATTTCTCATTCTAGCCATTTTCTAACAACAAAATAACATAGTATAATCATTAATATATAATAATTAGTGTGAGTAGTCATATAATCATTAAAATTATTTCATAGTATATCTAAATCATGAAACACTATTTTCAATATTTGAAACCTTAGGATTAAACTAAGTTATCCATGGCCATTATCTATTAAAATCATTCCTAATTATTCGTAAATATAATTTCAATTAGCCGAGTCACATCCTTAGAGAGTGTAAAACTATGTGAAAAGTAATATCTCATTCATCATGAACCATATAGATTGTTGATATATACTCAACAAACTCTTTTTTAGGTTATTAACCATGAATGCATCAGTTCCAAAACTATTTCCACTTTTAGTATCCATATAGAATGTATTGTTATGAAAATGACGTAACCTATACCTTAAAAAACATTAGGGTAATATTTTATATTTAGGATTACCCCTAGGGTTTTCAAAAATTTTATCTAATCCTAATCTATATAAATATCTAAACCCTTCACTAATACCAACTAAGGTGACCCAAGAATTTCACACATAAATATCACACACTTTTTTATGGTTGTTAAATATATCAAATAACATTACATGCCCCAAATATACAAATATTTAGTGTAATTAGACAATAAATACATAAATATACTATTTAATTATAATCTTCGTCATTTCTAACATCATTTGATTCATAAGATACCATTCTAGACTTATCATACTTAGTACCCTTCTTCATAACCTGGGAAAAATTAAAACATAAAAAGGGGTGACTGTAGATACTCAATATGTGTAAACATGAGTTATATTAATCAATGATCATATGTAATAATATCATGAGCATAAGTGTATGATAAAATGTCACTATCAACAAAAATCAGACCCAATAATTCATATATCATAATTATGAGTCATATCATAAAATATTAGTATGTTACATGATTAGGGAATCATTAAAATGTCAATCATGATCTATGAGTTCCAAATATAAAAATATCAACATTTAATAAGACTATGGAAAAATCATAGATATCGAAACAATATCATAGGTTAATTTTAAATACTAATACCATCATACCATAGTGGATAACGTATCACCACTTATTTATTATATCCTAGTGGATTAGTCATCAAAAAATATTTCTCAAATCGTAGTTGAGTGAGCATCCATACCCATTAACCATAGTGGATCAATCACATCAACTCATTTCCCATAATTATATCACGAGAACCAAGGATTTACCAAATTAATTAGAGGACTATAATCGACCCAGCTATCTTATAAAAAAAACTACACATATGTGTGCCACAAGATAACAAACCATTCATTATTTCTACATATCATAACCCATAGAAAAGTAATGGGTTTCTTAATTATCTCTTCGTACTTAATTAACCCATGGGAAAAAATGAGTTTCATAGAATCATCATCATTATAAGAAATCAGATGAAATTGGATGGTATAATAATATCATAACCCCTATGATGTACAATAATACTTAAAGTATGATGACATGGATGAAAATACCTTTAAATTTCATTGGAAATTTTCTTAAAAAACATGTAAAAAATATTATTTTCCTTTGAAAAAAATTTAAATAAAATTTACCATAATATTGGGAAAATATTTTTCAAAAAATATTCATGGAAACCTATAGAGTAATATTCAAAAATATAATTTTCATGATGGTGGGAAAATATTTTTATGTTTTATATGTTAAAATAAAATATTTTTCCAACACTTTTGTAAAAATTTATAATTTTTTTGGAAAACTGTTAAAAATATTCATTATGAAAATAATTAAATAAAGTAAAAAAGTTGTTAAAATAACCATTTTAAAACAATATTTGTATCGGTAATAACAATTATAAATCCTATTTGAAGAGAATATACATGGAAGAAAAAGTTTATCGATTAAAGAAAAAATAAGGTCGACTTTTCTTTTAAAAAATATCAATATTTTGTACTAAAAAAAGAAAATAGAGATAAAACCTGAAAATTCTAGGAATAACTAGATATAAAAAATATATGGGTTTAAACTATAATATATATAAAATTTCATTCAATGAAAAACTATCCAAGACATTTCAGAAGAGAAATGTGATTGTAACATAAACCCTTTCCTCTAGTCTCGTCTTGTTTCGTATGCATTCGAAACTATTGTACAATAAATATATATTTATTATAAATAAATTATTAAACCATAATTATATATATTATACCATATGTTATTTTCTAATAACATATTTTCACCCATTTGTTAATATTTTTTTAATGAAATCATGGTTATAGGTGATAACTATTTCATTTGTCTTGCATGTTTTGGTTTGGAATTCCTAGTCCTTATGATTTTATCATTGATACCCTAAATTAAGAATGTTGATAATATAATTTTTATCATATTTAATCATTTTATGAACATTTATACCTACTCATATACATCGGTGATGAAAAATTGATTGCATCACTTCATAGGGATGCTAGTCTATATACACACACAAGTGATGTTTCAACTTTTTAATGGACATAAAGAAAGAAAAGAAAATAATAATTGACCTATAAATAAGTATAATAATCACATAAATTTCATAAATATTTTTTAAATCTATCGTTATAACCATAGATTTGGAGTGGTAATAAAAATATGAAATGCATCACTTCATAGGGGTGGTAGTCCATATGTATAGACGAGTAATATTTTCTTTCCTCATAGGGTGTAATGTAGGGGAAAACGTTTTCTCCATCATAATAATAAAAATAATGTTTTTTGGATATAATAAATTAATTACTTTATAATGGTTACAAAATATTTAGAGTATGTAGAAGAAGAAAAAAATTTGTAAGTTCTCATTTCAGATTTATACTATTTCATTGAGAAACCTCCTTTGAATTACACATTAATATTTAAAAGGATGGTATATTTGAAATAAAAAATTTATTTGACAAGAAGAAGGAATATATATGTTATTAGGGAAGGTATTTTCTGATATATATATATATATATATAATGGTAAATCATTCTGAATAATGGAGTAGAGGATGGTCCCTTATATAATTGATGGAAATGACACACTGGAAATTAATTATAAGATTTATTTATAATATATATAAACATAATGTCAAGTGGAAGTAAATGGAAATATTTTGAAACTTAGTATATGTTTAGGTAAACAATAACTTTAAAAAATAAAATTTATACATATTTATGTTTTTATTTTAAATCTTATCTTTTGGTATAACCCCCACATTAACCCTTTTTAACCTTAACCATGTTAACACATTTGTTTCGTTTAAGGGTCATAAATTTTCTTCTAAGGTGAAAATTAGATCCAAAATGGTCCATGGATGATATTTTATAACTTTAAAATTATATTATATAATTATTTTTATGATTCTGAATCATTTAATAAAATATTACATAACATAAAATATCAAGAAAGTCATTTTTGGTATTATTCATTTCATTTGACTTCAATGGCATCAAAATAGTTATTTAATTTGAATAGAAACTCGTTTAACATAATTTATACATTATAATTAGAAAATAAATTCTTTGAATATGACAATACACCCAATAGATATTAATTTTATTGTTTTTAATTTCATTTACCTTGATTTTTATACTATCGGCACAAGCATTGTATCATTATTGTGTAAAAATTTAAGGAAATTATATCATCAATAAAATTTAAAAATAAATAACACAAAAATAAATTATTTACTTTCAAAAAAACTTTTTTATTCCAACATAACTTTTTTTTATCCCTATGTAAACATATAATAGAAATAAAAAAGAAGATAATGACATTTTGTATTTATCCTTTTCATAAAATGATATAAAATTCATTATCAAATAATAAATGAACCAAGATTCCTTAACTTCAAAACAAAGATTATAATAACTGAATTAAACCTATAAAATATTATTAAGTTAGGTATTATATATATTTTAAAACCTTATCCCAAATTTTAAACCTTTTATTTACATGTTTTAACCTTACCAAAGTGACAAATATTTAAAAAAAGTTCTGTTCATAATGACCAAAAAAAGAAGCCAATTTACCACATTCAGACCTATTAATTCAAAATAAGTAATCCATATTTTTTTATTAAATTTCTAAAATTTATAGAAATCAATTTTAAAATAATAGCACAAAAATGTTTTTTTTTAAAATGAATTTCTAACCACCAAACTGAATTTATTCTTATCTCATTCCATTTAAATAGCATTATAAGAATGTTAAAACATTTTATTAAATAAAAAATATATATATATATCATAATATTTCATTAATAGTGAAAAATATAATTTATTAAGATAAAAACACATTCATGCATGAAAACTTGTTTTTGAAAAAAACAACTCTTTTACTTGGAAATTCTTTTATTTTCTTTTATAATAAATTAATAAAACATGAATTAATATTATACATGTGTGAAAAATAACTTTTAATAATTTACTTATTCTTTTTCGTACTATCAAATATAATATCTACGAGACAACTATCATATCTAATAATAATATTTCAATACTATATAATGGTTAATTTAAAGTCGATATTATTTGTAAAGAATGTTATCAACGAAATAAAATTTAATTAAAGAAGAATATATCATAAAATTTCAGGGTGTTTCATTATACCCCAATTGTAAGAATTAATCTCTTGAAATTTTGTAACATTGGAAAAATATTTTAGGATAGTTATACCTCATCACTTCCTCGGGTTCCCACATATCTTCCTCTAATTTATGGTTACACTCCAAAACATTGTTCTGGTGAGTCTCCCTGTTTCATAAAACATTATCTATATGTTCCAGAATATATACTAGTAATTCATTATATGGGATACATTTCTCCAAAAGTATGACCATTAATTTCAATTCATGTGAAGGATTAACTCTATACTTCCTCAATAGAGACAAATGGAACAAAATATGAACTTGAGAGAGATTTAGTGGAAGTGATAAATGATTAGTTATCATCGTGATTTGATTTTGAATTTCAATGTGTTTTGATATATCTATGGATTATAATTCCATTATTTCCAAATATCATAACCTTATCCCATGGAGATATTCTTGAAATACCTTGTGATCAACTTTAAAATTTAGATATCGCCAATGATTATCATTATAACTTTTATACGGACTCTGAGTTGTCTTTTTGGGTTGTTGTGTGGATCTAACCTTATTTACTATTTCCTCTAATATATTAGTTCCCAAAATCATTTCTCTAAACATAAAACCATCACATTGTATTTTTCTAATTCAATACATAGAGGGATTTATAAATATCAATCTATATTCTCAATGTAAATATATTAGTGTAGGAAAATTTCAAAGAATTAATGTGTTGATACCTACCACCATTGAAATAAATATATAAATCTATCGATACAACATCCATCATTTGACTGATTCTCTTAGATTAACCATTTATCTAAGAATTATAAGCAATTTTGAAACTCAACACTACATAATGATCCTACTGAAGACTTCTCTAGAACTTTAAAGTAAACCATGGATCTCGATCATATCTGATTGAGAGTCTCACTCCATGAAATCTCAAAATGTAATTAATATATAACTGAGTAAAATTATAAAATAATAAATTTTATCTAATAGAAATAAAATGTGCTGATTTTTTATGGTGATTTACTATAACCCAAATATTATTTTTCTTTTTGATGTTTTGGGGAGTCTGATGAAAAACTCTATAGTAATGGTTTCCCATTTATACTATGGTATGGGTAACAGTCGTAACATATCCTTAAAAATATATCTATTTGACTTAAAATAAATAAATACTAAGCTTCATGATACATACTTTATAGTATATATTTTCATCTTTTCTGACTAGAAATATTTTTTTAGATCTTTATACATATTTATAAATCTCTGATAAATATAGAATGATGAACTATGGGATTTATATAACTGTTCCTTATTCAATTATAATATTGATGGGAAACATACCCAATTCCTTAATAATATCATTCAATCACAATTATTGTTTTACTCAAGAACATTTCTCACTTTCTTCTATAGTTTTTCTCCTTCCTTATTTCCTCTTTAATACTCACATGGAAGCATAGTGGAATATTTATTTGAGAATAATAGAATTGTTCCCCTTTCCTCATGATTTCCTGTTCTATATTATTCAAATACATAATTATTAGATCTATTTCAATCCTAATCATAGAAAACTAGCATGGTCCTTATGAATTAGAGCTTTGTAAACCTTATTCACCTTCCTATAATCAAAATATACGGAGCAGTCATAGTCTTTAATCTAAAAAAATAAAATTATATAAAATATATTCTACTCTTTATCTGTAAATATATACTTTATTATTTTATTATCTGTATATGTATCACACCTTAAACTATAAATATAATTCTTCTATATCATTAAATCCAAGATTATTATTACCATATCTAAATCATAAATCATTTAATATTTCACATATATTTTTATTTGTTCATATGAATAATCTAACACCATATTAACTTGTATAAATACACATCCTAGTTCTTTATTTGATGCATATTATAGATCGAAAACTATTCTCTACTACTGGGTAGTGTTACAACATGTTTATTGACAAACAATCTCATCAAATCCTTGAAATTACTATAAAATTCATCTATCTATAGGAAATTAACCACCTTCAATGATAACTTGATTAGTAGATTATATGGACATCAGAAATATCTCACATATATTTTGTAGTATCCACCTAACCCATAAAAAATATGGATCCTGATTAATTTGGTTAGTCATGTACATTTCTCAATAACTTTTATCTTTGAATGATCTACCAAGATACCTTCACTTGTGATTATATGACCCAATAATGAATCTTTCTAAGACAAAAATCACACTTGGTTAATTTTAGATACAAACTCTCATTCCATAGGGTATTCTATATAATTATCAATTAAACTTCACACCCTTACTTCATCAATGAATATATAATAATATCAACTATAAAGACTTCCACAAACTGATCTATGTAATATATAAAGACTATATTCATTAAATCTATGAAGATAATTGAGTAATTATTAAGTCCAAATGTTATCACTATAAATTCATAATGGCCATACCTCATAAGGATGTTTTTATTGGGTATATCCTCATTATTGAGCATCAATTAATGATATCCAGAATGAAGGTAAATCTTAGAAAATTTTCGATATCATAATAATTGATAAAAAAATTATGGATATAGGGTAGAGGATAATTTTTATTAATAGTGACTATGTTATGTTAATGATAATCCATGAAAAGATTCATTAACCCATTTTCATCTTAATAAAAAACAATAAGTTCACCCTGAGGTGATGCACTAGAGTGTATGAATCCATTGTCAATATTATTTTGGAGTGAGTTATTCAATGCCTAAAAATCAATTGATACATTCTTTTTAGGCCATATTAATTATAACAATAACATAATAGGGGTGGAATTTTGATCCTTTAAAATCTACAATGGATTTTAAAATTCCCTATTAATATGAAGTTATTATTTTCTTCTCTCTTAAATACAAGTAGGAATTGAAAATAAATAAATAAAATAACATGGAAATGTATAGTGTATTATGGCACAATGATCCTATAGTATACTCCACCAACGCTCTCTCCCGGAGCTTGATTATTTTCACAAGTAAGTCCTTTTATCAGGGACTTCCATAACTGATTAAAATTAGTTGATACCTTTAAAATATGGATTTTACAAGGACTTATGGTTATTTTACATAGAACCATAAATCCATATGTTATTCCAATATACTGATACTCCACCAATGATTAAGACTGAGTAGTTTATACACTAATAAATCAATAGAGATTGATTTGATTGTGATAAAAAATAGGTTTCTCTCATAATTACAGTATCAACTGACAAATTTGTTGATCTTTAATTTATCATAGTAACTACTAATAGATCTTTAACAACACATAATATTCCTTAAATAGTGATAGATAAAAGGTAAAATAAATGAATAATCATGTATATCTCCAAAGTGTAACTCTAAAAAATGTTTTTTCAAACTTGTAGAAGAAGATTAAACAGTATGTTACAATAGTATGGATAGAAATAATAGTGATTATACAAGTTAGATCAAGACATGTATATATACAAAGTATAACTATGAAGGAAACAACACACTATCATTTAAAAATATTTATCTCTTTATTTTTCTATGAAAATATGTATATTCATAAAATTAAGATCTCAGTATTTATATAGATGGTAGAATAGCTCCATGTGAAACCATCTCTAGAAATACCACATAACAATTCATGAATATTTTAATTCAAATCATTCAAATATAGTTATAAATTCCCACTTAAATTTGAATCATTCATAAATGTAGTTTTAAATATATATCTACTACTAGTGAGAGCGCTATAGAAAAAATGGTTAGTATATTAAATTTAAAACTCTATCATTGACCATGTAAAATGTTGGGTTCCTTCACATAGGTACAAATTCAAAATGTACCATTGATAAAGTATGTTTGATTATAAAATTTGTTTTGATGAACCATATACTTTTTCATCAAACATAGGTTTTCTTCCAAACATATAATTGATAATCCATACTTTTCCAATATCATAGGGTTCTTGATCCATATGTTTTATCCCAATCATAGGATTCTCAAAAAATTTGTTATGATTACTAACATAGGGTATAAACAATGTTTTCTTATTACATTCAAAACACGTCCAAAACATATAATCAAATATCATCCCATAGAATAATGGCTTGAATGAATTTCCAGAATTAAAAAAAATCTAATGAATATCATCTTCTTGAAATTCACACAAAATAAACATTATTAGTAAAATAAATGTGGGTGTTTTTTATTATAAAAATAAAACAAAATTAACAAAATTATTGAATCAAAACAAACACAAAAATCTTCCCATATTTTGATGATCACAAAACCCATAAATAAAATTTTAAAAAACTTACAAATAAATAAATTTCACATAAATTTATCATAAATTTATCATAAATCTTACATAAATTTCTCCCTATTTTTAAGACATCCAAAAGATGAGCGTAAAATATTACCACACAAACTCACCCTAAACTCATGCTTCCTTAAAAAAATATTATAATCAACGATCGATGGACACATATAAAATATTATTCAATAAATAATAATTGTTTATAATGAATGTATTAAATAATTTAACTCATTTAATAATAATAAACTACTTAACCACATGTTAAATATTTAAAATAACTCCCACTAAACAAAGATTAATTATAAAATATATTCATGGAATTAACTAAGATATTGTTAATGAATTTTTAAATTAATATTTTTAAATGAATTCAAAATATATTTTACACATATAATAATTGAGAAAAATAGTTTAATTTTTTAATAGATTAATTTATCACTTGCAGTAATATACTAATTTAAAACATGTACTGAGTTTAAATTGCAAAGAATTAAACACAAATTTACACATAACATAACGATTTATATGAAATCATAAGAGTATAAAAATTTTAATAAATATCAATACACTTCATAACACATATTTTTACTAAAAAAAATTTAATAAAAATGAGATATATGAAATTGGCATTATTAAAACTACCGAGATGAACTGGAATTTGGGGTGTTGGGAAGGATCAAAAAGTTTATATGAACTTTACAAACATTAAAAATTTTCATCTAAATTAACTAAAACTCTTCACTATTGTTCTATACTTATTTAATTATCTACAGATCCTGGATATAGTGAAGAGGATGAAAAATGTTTGACGATAAACTCCATTATTTAATCAAGATACACCTTAGTAACAGCTAATTTTCTGAGTGACTCCATATGAAATATTCTAACCAATTTAAATTCTTCAAATAATTCTTTTAAAATAATGATTTTTTAATATTTTAATAATCTATTTTAAATTTATCAAAAAATTGACATAAATATTTTTTTAAATTCTTCATACAACTTGTTCGATGCATTCTGATCAACATGAATTATCACAATTTCTTCATTATAGTGTAGAAAATTGACACCAGAAATCCTAGATCTAGTCTCTTCTATAAATTACATTTGAACAATTACATGCAATCGAATCTCAAAGGATGAATATTTTAGTAGACTTGGTAAACTAGATATATAAATGGGTCTTGAATCATAATAAGGGTGATCTTAAATTCTTAGTAAGGGAAACATTTAATATAAGAAATAATAATCTAATAAGAATAGTCAATATGGAAATTTAAACAACTAAACACATATTCCATGTAAAAAATTAACTGAATTAAAGTTCATAAACAATATCTTATGATAATAACCAGAAAAACATTCCATTCAAAAAACTAGATAAGGAACAATAAATATGACAAGGTTAGAAACTAAAAATACGTTCCATTTAATCAATATACTGAGAATGAAATGCACCCATGGATTTTATCATGTGAAAATATCATGGGTAATAATAAATGAATCAAAATGAAGGAAATTCTTAATTATTGGATATCATGTCTAAGGCACATTAAAACCTATACTGTCAATATCCATCCTCCAGATAGTTTAAAACTAATGATAGAAACCCGCTAAATTTTTTAAACTTATTTGTCTCATGAGAGACTATCGATGCATCTAAGAGCTATATAATGTTTTATATATACCTATAATTTCATGTTAAAAGAATTATTCATATCAAGTAATTGATTTCATTAATAAACAATGTACCTTATAAAATATCATTAGTGAATAAATAAAATGTATTTATAAATATTTTAACAAATAATCAAACTGTCAAAGTACACACCCTATGTAAATAGGTATATTGTTTAGGCAATAGTAATATCCATGATAAAAGAAATGTATAGTTTATGGGAAATTAAAATCTCAATGTTCTTTGGATATTGAATATATCAAGGGTTACAAACCAATAAATCAAGTGAATTTTAATACTATCCTTATCAAAATCTATCATAAATCATCTATAGGAAGAATAATTATTTTATTAATAAAAGTGGAGTAAAATAATGGGTTTTTGTCATTGATGAATAGAAATAATAAGATCTTTTAAAAACATTCTTGAGGAAAATATCATTTTATTTTGAAAAACCATTACATTGAAAATCTATTTTTTTAAAAAAATATTTAAAAATTAACCTTTTAAAAATTAAAAGTAATCATTGAAGGAATAGAGATAGGTAAATTTGTAAATGTATTTAAAGGTAAAATGAACATTCCTTTTACATGGTAAAAAGGTTAGAAATTTCCTTATTAGAAAATCTATAATAATATTCCTTAAAAACATTCTTAAAAGATAAGAACAGAAAATTTTTCTTTGCCTAATCATGTTAAAAACAATTTTTAAAAGTATTTTTTTAGAAAAAATTATTTTTAGAAAAAATAGGTTATCTAACTAAAGAGGGAAATAAAGAATGTTTTCTTAAAATCATTTTCTAAAACAGATTAGTACTAAAGAGTGGGAAAATGGTACTATTACATTATAAAGGTCACTAATAACCAAAAAAGAATAAAATTAAAGGGTTTATTAGTCAATGATCAAATAATTTTATCTGATGGAAATTTAAGGGTAAATAATCATGTCCGAAATGAGATTTTAAATTAAACCCTTGAAAAGATTATAATATTGCAGTGAGAATAAATCAATTAGTAGATTATGTGTATCAATGATAATTCCACATATATAAGAGGAAATGCATCAATAGCTATTCAAAGTTATTATACACGTAATCATATAATATAACAGATAATGAGGAAGTAATATAATCTAATGGAAATAAATTGGGTTATGAAATTATTTTCAACATGTTTACTTTTAACTCCAATACCATTAAATGAAATAGTTCAAATTTAAACTCAAAATATCATGAATAATGAATTAATCATGATATTATATGCAAAGTGGAAGTATATACACCATATATAAGTAATTAGGTGAAAAAAATTAAGTTATTTTTTCAAGAGAAGATTAAAAATCACAAAAAAAGTGAGATTGAAAATATAATAATTAAAAAGGTTCTTGAGGAGAATAATCTTTAAACATTACAAATTTTCCCATAACACATTGAAAAGTTTCAATTATAATCTCCAGAAAGTAATAAAATTAAATGAAACTTTTAATATCATGATAATAAGAACTTTAATGATAAAAAATTCAAAGGGAAGCATATACAACATATAAAATAATCAAGGTGCATAAATACAAATAATACTTAATTGAATGTAAATTGAGACAAAATCCATTACCTTGGGTTTTACATGTATCATGTGTCTTTAAATTCCTAAATAAGAAACTCACATTAACTATATAATTTCTTGAGAACGTTTTTCATGTTTATTATTTATTTTATTTCACTTATTACTATGTTTTATACAACTACCTAAACAATTAAGTTTACATCGGGTGTTTTGACCAAATTTGGGTTCTGTATCAAAAATAACATTGGTAGGTAAACTATAGTCAAATGGGTCATCACTTAAAAATATATATAATAATAATAATAAGATAATTATCATATTTATACATCAATTATACTTTTAAAAATAATAATTAAATATGTTTATAACAAATGAATCAATGTTATAATGTGAAAAGGTAATAAATAAAATGATATATATTAAATTTTCAGAAATTAAATTATGTTCTAAATATCATATATATTTTTTCAATGTCACATATGTTTAATTAAAACTATTATTTATACATTCTATTCATTGAGTTAATGAGTCACAACGCTCTGAGGGAGAGGTAGTCCACACTTCCACAAATAATGTTATCATTTCAAAAAAATAGAACGTATAATGATATGATTTTTAAAATAATTAAATAATCATAACGATATAATAAATATCATATATATCATATATAAACCGAGTTTCCATCATAATTTCCAACCATGGAAGTTGGTAAAAAAATGAACAATCATCTTTTTGTGAGGTGGTAGTTCACCGTACATAGAAAGAGTATATTCATTACCCATTAGATGGATGTGTGAGTGACTGTAGGTTGAACCATTAGCATAAAAACATAATAGAATATTAATTATAATGATTTTTGTTAAATAATTAAATAATAATACTTTTATTGATTTTATAGTTTAAATTAAACTGAAAATCTTAACAAATTTCATTACATCTTATTTGGGTAACTCCTTTTGGTTTGAACCAAAGGCTTCCATGGTTTTCTTCTTACCCAAAAGGAAGATTCTAGGATATTGGGAGGGATTTAAAGAATCTATTTTTTCATAACACGGTTGATCCAATGTGGATTGAGAGGTGTGAAGAAGTGGTAGGAGAGGAGGCCTTTTTATAGTGGAGGAGGAGTGACACTCTTGAAATATTTTGATAAAGGATTTCCATGAATGTTTTTCATGTTGAAAGTGGATCCAATAGTAGTCCAATTTCTATCCAAGAGAGTATATCATCTATATATGGACATATAATATCTATTAGACATGTGTATAGGTAATTTTGGGTCATCAGGTTAAGGTTAAGTCCCTTATTAAGTTTAATTTAACCTTAATTGTTGTAATTAATTTTAATTACATTCACTAATACGGTTTGTAAAAAAATTCAGTATTATAAGACATTATAAATTAGAAATATTAAAATATATAATTCAATTTTCAAAATTATTATAATATAAGTGCTATTAATTAATTTAAAATTCATTCTAGAGGCATGACGACGATGCAAGTTTTTAAGTAAAAACGGTAAAAAGATGGATAAGTTTGTACATTAAAAATCAAATTGAAATTGACCCCAATGACCTAAATTAGATTAATAGATAAAATTATGATCTAATTAAACTTTAAAAAAAATTAAATTTATAATTTATCTTTATAAATAAATTTTATTAAAACACGTTTTGAACTAAAAATCAGTATTTCTAACCATTCATTAAAAAATTATATGTTTCCAAAAAATATCAAAAATTCACCCTAAAATAATATTTATGTTTATATTTAAAATATGAAGTTTATTGTGAAATATAAAGTCAAATAAAGTGTCAAAATTAATATTTAAAATGGTTTCTCCATGATAATGAGGTAAATTTATTTTATAAAAATATAGGTTTTTATGTTTGAAATTGGGTTTGTTCTTATCTTATTCATATCAAATATAATGGATAAATTTAAAAAATATTTTATTTAATAAATAACATATATATTTCATTAAAATCATTAATTAATTTTAATTTATTATTTTTATCAAGAAAAAAATTATTTGGAAGAATAAAATTAATGATATTTTTTTATATCCAATTGGTTCTTATTTTCATTTCTTATTAATTAGTAACTAGTGAATTTATTCTATATTTATATAAACCATAAATATTTCAAAAAAAAATTCATAATATTCATAAATGATAACATAAAATCTAGGTTATATCATATTGTATTAAATAATAATATTTTAACAATACAATGTTTTTTCGGGAAACTCGGTATTGCATGTAACGCAAGCTATCGATGAAGGTCTCTCTTGCGTGTAATGAAAGCTAACTTGGTGTTGTGTTCGTTAAAAGATATAGAATATATTTAATTTATTTAAAATATTAAATAGATAGTTTATTCAGGGGATATTATATTCCCTTGCGTGCTTGGTGATGTGTGTCATACACGCATTCGATTATGAAGTTGTACTTGATAATTTTGGGGTGTTATATAAAGTATTGACCATAAACAAAATAAAATCATAATATATTCCACCTTTAATCATTTTATATGATATAACTTGTTGTTATTCATAACAATAAAATTTCAAATTTTTTCTAGAATATTTTTCAAAATAATCTTTAACATAGAATATTGGTTTTCCTCTAAAGAGATCTGAAGAAGGATTGCCTTTAAATTTATTTTCTGAAAGACTTTTCTCTGAACATAAAGTTCTTCATCACTTTATTTTTCTCCAACTGATTTCAAAATCCTTTAAAAAATTTATAATAAGGATAAATAATTTAATATGGTTTGATAAGAAGAATCGTGTCTTTTAAAGATTAAGATGATACTTTTTTCTGAAAATTTTCTAATGATACATCACATTCTTAATCAGAAAATACAGTAAAATCGTTTAAGAGGTAAAATTTATGAAATGAAATTTTACATAAGATAGATATTCTTAAATAAAAGTTACATAAACTAATATAATTTATGAGAGAACAAAATTTAAATACAACAATAGGTTTAAAATCTTAAATAAAAGAATTTATTTTTACATAAAACTATTTTTATTTTTAAATTGTTACTATATTTTTTCAATTATGGTATTTAAGGGAAACATATTAAAAATATTTATAGAAATTTTAATATTTTATAAATTTAGTTATATTATTTGATATGCAATTATATAGAATATGTTTTAATATCTTAATTCAAATACTGAGTAAAGATTTAAAACTTAAATATAATAGATATCTCTCCCCTATATAATGTATCTCATGAAATAAAAATATTTATTCAAAGATAGTAATGAAATATTTCTTAGGTTATTAGTTCTAGTTCTAAGGATATTTTATAACAAACTAATTCATAGTTAATCACTTCTTTGTTAAAATAGATATTTCCATATACTTCTCTAATAACCACATAATGATTTAATGATGTATTTTAGTTTTTTATTCTTGTAAAAAATAAAATACAACTGTCTTTTGGTACCCATATGATTTGGTGTCCATCATGGATAAACATAATGGTCTTAGGTACCCAAATACATCTATTTAGTTTAGATATTATACAATTCAAGTAAAATAATTCTTTTGAACAATACATATGTTTAAAACCAAAAAATTGAGGTTTTATAAAGAAACATTTATTTAAATAATGTCCATTAATTGAACCATAAATACATTTAATAATTGATATATTTTTTTAATTTGAAATTGTAAAAAAATAATTCCTATATAATTTCTATTCTTTACCATTATTACCTGTCTATGTTTACCTTTATGAATTTTTTTTAGATAGATTTTGATTTAAATAAACTTCTCATTTGATAAGTATACTAGAGGATTGTTTTAAAGTATCAAATTCTTCTAATTTTTTTAATTTTAGTTTCATGAAGACCACATAAAATTTTGGAATAATTATATTTTAAATCTATATTTTTTTCAAAAACATTATTTATCTACTAAAATATAATCATAATATTTTTGGATTTTTTATGATATTTATTAAAGGATTAAAATTTATTTTCAATAATAAAACAATACTTATTTAGTTAATCATAAGTTTTGTAGAATTTGAGTTTTTTGAGTAAGAATTTTGAATCTTATCCATATGTGTCATAATACATACCATTTGATTTTTATATTCATCTTAAAAGATCATATAAGATTTTTTATTTGAACTAGAAGTATCCATACAAGTACATTTCTTAATTCTGTTTCCTTTTTTTATATTCGAGTTTCATTTAAGCTTCAACAAAAGTATAGATTGACTTTTCATGAAATTTAAATTCACATTCATAGAATTTATTATCTTCAATCTCTTTATTTCTTAATATATATATTTTTTTAAGCATTTTAATAGTATTTAATACAACATTATTGGAATATAGATAAATTGAATTATATGATTTATATATAATAGTTTGGTGATTATATTCTTTATATTTAGTTTCATTTTTAGCTCCGGTCTGTGTCTAAAGATCGTACATCATCAAGTTCCCAATCAATTATTTCATTATTAATTCATTTACTAGTGACGATTTATGTATAATATTAGATATTCCATTCCACTTGGAGGTTATACCCTAAGTACTTTTAATGTTATATCTAATTTCTTAATAGGGTCTCCCAAAGTAGTAACTTTATTGAAAACTTCTTTCAATCTATCATTCATCTATATCATATTTCTATCTTCATGAATCCTGAATGTATCAAAAATTAACTTTACAGTATTATACCTCAAGTTTTTAATTTTATCATTTTATTCATAGCAAATTGAAATAATATACACATATAATATGCAATAGCATATTGAGAAACTCAATTAAACTCATCAATACCTAAACCATAGAAAATATCATTCATTTCTCTTGAATTAAGATCATATTCTTTTTCTTGAAAATCAGTAAATATTTCTATATATTCTATAGAAATTGTATAAGGCATGAAAAACATTAAATTAACTCATATTATATGATTTTCCAAATAAATACTCATGCAAGCTTTCCTATATCCATGATTATCAACATTAAAGTTAGAATCATGGATCATCGACATAGATTCTCTGAGATCTACCATTTTGATAATTTTATTCATCTGAATCTTGAAATCAGGATTGTTAAAGCCAAAATATACCTATATTATTACACAAGATTCCAAACATAGAATTCACTTGATTTTATTGAAAAAAATAATCAAGGGATTCCAAAAAAGAATTTTGTAATATAGTAAAATAATTAAAATTACTTATTGATATTGGATAGAAATAGAGAATTTCCTAGAATTTATAAAATTATAAATATATCAATAGATCCATTCCTTTAATAACACTTTTTTGTAGGACTGATATTGATGTGGACACAAGAGGCATTATGAATTGTGATCATTTTAAAACTTGAAAAAATTTGAAACTTCCCTCTTGATATGGAGTGATTATTTTTTCACTCTTAAGGAAAAGTAAGTAGTGGATATAAATAAAAAAACTAAAACAATGATGTATAGTGGTTTAGGGTGAAAATATCTATTAGTCCAATCCACCAACCCTCTATCCATGATCTTGGGGATTTTCACAGGTGTGACCTTTTGACGGGGACTTCTGCAACGGAGTATAAGTAGTTGATACATTTATAATATAGACTTTACAAGGACCATTGGGTCTTTTACAGGGAATTGTAAATCAATATCATAGTATGATAAGATGATACTCTACTAAATACTAAGTCTAAGTATCTGATACTCCAATAAATCAATAGATATTTATTTGATTGAGAAAAAAAGGTTTCTCTCATAGTTACAGCAGCAACTAACAAATGTGTTGATCTTAAATAAAGCACAACTATAACAAAAATATCTTCAACAACACACATGATTCCTTAATCAAAACTAGATAAAACAGCAGTTAGATAAATCTATACATATGCCTCCAAAGTTTAACTCTAAAAAATTCTTTATTGAACTTACAGACGAGGATTTAATAATAAGATGTAGCAGCAGCATCAGCAATAGTAGCGAGCTGATCAGCTATATCAAAACATGTATGCCTCAAAATAATAACTCTAAAGGAAATGAAACACTATAATTTAAAACCACACAAAATTTTCTTTTTCTATGAATATATTTATAATCAAAACATGAATGTCACAAAATTTTTCTTGATGGCTGTATAACTCTAGGTCAAACCATATCTAGAAATACCCAACAGTAAATCGTAATTTTTATAACTCAAATAATTAAAAGATATTAATAACTTCTCTTTTAAATATGAATTATTTAATCCATTGATTATGATAATTTGAATCAGTCATAAAAATATCCTTAAATAGATGATTAATTCAAGATAAATCCTTGCAGAAAACACAGATAATTTCAAATATATTAAACTCAATCACTAACCAAGTAAAGTGTTGGGTTCTTTCACCTAGTGAAAAAATACCAAAGTATAATTGATAATGTATGGTTTATTAAAAAAACTGTGTTCATGAACCATACATTTATCCTCAAATTTAGGGTTTCTTCCCAAAGTAGGGTTGAAAATCCAATCTTGTCTAATGGTGTAGGGTTCCTAATTTAAATGTTTTATTCAAAATGTATGGTTCCTAATACATATAACACACTAACTAATATAATGTATCAATAGTATTTCCAAATTACTTTTAAAACACATCCAGAATACTTAATAAAATATATTCCCAGGGATTAATGACTTGTGTACATTTCTGGAATAAAAATTAATATTCTAATGAATATCATAATCCTAAAATTCATATAAAAACAATCATATTAGTAACATAAATTTGGGTCATTTTGATCATAAAAATCAAAAATAAATTTACAAAATTATTGATTCAACACTAGATCAGTAATTCTATATGGAGTCTTGGTAATTGGTGTAGCATAAGGTATGAGTATTATTGAAAACCCAACTTTATTATTTAGAGTAAGACTAGGAAACTATACTATAAATACATCAAAAAAATCTCAAATAATATAAATATCCTCAATATTCATTTTTACCCGTACTTATGAGATATCTACCCTTCATGGATATAAATTATTACCCAAAAGAAATAAGTAATTTAAACTAGAAGTTTTTACTTATCCTTAAACTATTAAATGATCATAGGTTAATTAAAAATAGGAAATGTGACTTCCCATCTATGAAAATTTATATGGGTTATATATAAATAAATCCATTCCATTCCAATTATCACATATAATTAAACTAGAGGTAGAATCACAATATTTTTTTGAAGAATATTCCCATAATAATCATTTAAATAGAGAATATATACATGAGATGTGATCATCATACCATTAGGTTCTATCATTTCTAAATGAAAATATAATTATTAAGGTGATAATGAAATACCCATATAAATTTAATTAGATATAAAATAGTGAATAAATAAATAATCAAATTGGAAATTAGTTATTCTTGAGTGGATTATATGAGTACGTATCACTGCATTTTCCTTGTAGCCCACTTCAACTATTGTGATCACATAATATTTCCCATTTTCTTTGACCTTAAGAGGTTTTTGACACCAATCATTATAATAAACCTTCAAATCCATTTACTGGTTAGAAAAATTCCCAAATCAAAAACATTTAAATAATTAAAGTATTGATGGTTCCTTAGTTGGAATCTTTCATTCCTCCATTCTATAAATTGTATCCTTTATCAACTTTCTATATTAATTAGCTTTATGAACAGGGGTCCAACATTTAAAGAACTTACATGTTCCATTAAACCAATTCCCTTGATGATTATTCCCATATATATGGCATATAAGTTACTGTAATTTCATTCCAACTTGTGATTTATTTGAGTTTTCTTGAGTCTCAATCTAACTTTTCTTATTAAAACAATAGGAATGAGGGTAATTTAAAATTTCCATTTCTACCTTGAGAGAACATAGAATAATTTTTTTTATAGACACTAAAGTCTATTACAACTAATTTGTTTTAGAGGCTTGGTTGTAATCCACCAATGAATCAACAAATTTTTCTTTCATGTATGTTGATTAAACAAAAAGAATACCATACAAATATTGTAAAATTTTCTTCATAGGTTATAATGGATTCATCAACCTTCTATTTAATCTCATGGAATTACTTCTCTTTTTTCGAACATATAATATGTGGAAGGTACATACTAAAAATATCCTCTTATAATCATCCCATTAAATGGAGTCAATCAATTCTTATTTCATTTTATTTATTTATCAAATTCCACCATTGATTTTATTTTCCATCCAAATGATAAATGTATATAACATATTTTTAATTTTATGAGCACTGGATAGTGAAAAACAATTTTCATAGCGGTACTAATCCAACACCCATCCACTAGTGGGTCATATGTCCCACTAAAATATTGTTTATATCTTATCATTAAGGACATAATAATATTTTTTTCCCTCTATTGATCATTCAAAATCCTACCATGATACATGGAATGAGAATGTTTCATGAAAATCATTACAATATTAAATATTCTAGCTCTCATAATATTCTGTTTCTTAGGAGTTTAATCATTTCATTGTCCATTACATTCATTTTTAGTATGATTCCATCTCATTCATGAAATTTAACAAAACCAAACAATAATAGTGTAAGTATCAAGCTATATTAATCAAAGTGAAAAATCATATAATAATGAAAATTAATTAATATGGTGTCTAAATCATGAAATCTATTTTTAAATGTAGGACACATTAGGTTTAACCTAGGTGATACATGGTCATTATCTATTCAAATACTTCATAATGGTTTACAAATAAAATTCGAATTAATCAAAACTTATCCTCTAGGAGTATCAAAATCGGTGCATGTAAGGGCTCATTCATCATGCATCGGAATGTTAGTGAAGATATACTCAACCAAATTATTTTGAGGTTCCTACCCTAGGATGGATATAAACTAAAACCATGTCGACTTTTAGTATCCATTCTATGATATATTTCTAGTAAATCCACATAATCTATACCTTAACAAAACATTAGTATGTTATCTTATACGTAGTATTATCCCCAAAGTTTTCACTAAAGTTATATAATCCTAATATCCCAAAATAACTAAACCCTACTCTAATACTAGCTTAGGAGAGCCAATAATTTTATACATAAATATTACATCCTTTTATTTAAATATTAAATACATATAACAATATTACATGCCCGAACTCTATAATGTTTTTTGAGTACAATGAGACTGGAGACATAAAAATATTATTTATGTATAATATTCATCATCTCTAACATCATTTGTTTCATAAGGTGACCTTCTAGACTCATCATACTAATTTCCTATCTTCATAACCTATGGAAAATTAAAAATTAAGAGTTAGTGAGCTCAGATACTCAGTAAGGGTAAATATGGTAGATAATAATGAATAATCATATGTAAAAATATCATGAGAATAAGGGTGTGATAACATGTTACCATCATTATAAAATCATTGCCAATAGTTAATATATCATACTAAAGAGTCATGTCACAAAATACTAGTATGTCACAAGATTGGGGAATCATCAAAAAATAGATTATGATCCATCAGTTCAAATCATAATCATATCATCATGTCCTAAGAGTGTGGAGCAATATATCCATAGAAACCATATAATATTTCAAGGTTAACTACTGATAATATCAAAACATGGTGGATCACGAACCCCCATTTATTTCTCATATCATAGTGCATTAGTGATCATCATATAATATCTCTTGCCTTTGTGGATTAGGTATCCCTACTTGTTTCCCATAGTGGATCAAGTACAATAACTCATTTATTATTTTTTTCTCAGGAGATAAATAGATTTACCCAATGCATTTTTTGGTCCATAATGGAACCACCCATCATACAAACCAAACTATATATATGTTTCCCCCAAGATCATAAACTATTCATCACTTCTATATATCATAACCCATAGAAAATAAATGTCTTTTAGAATGATATTTTCATAATTAAATTAAATCATAGAAAAAAACAGATCTCATAGAATCATCATCATTATAATCCATCCAAATAATTAGATGCTATAATAATTTCAAAACCCCATGAATTTTAAAAATACTTAAAGAATGATACCACAGTTGAAAAATAAATTTAAATTTTCATTCAAACATTTCTTTGAAAACAAGACAAAATGTCTTTTTTGTTGGATAAAATTTTATCTAAAAATTCCCAAAATATTGGTGTACAAACCCAACCCCAGATAGTTTATATCTAGTGTCTTCTATCAATTACATTTCCATGATTACAAGGAATCAAATATCTAAGGAATGAGAGTTCATTAGTCTTCTAAAACTAGATACATACATGAGAAAATAATACACTAATTACAACATTTTTTTTATTCTTCTAAATAAATAACTTCAAGGGTAACTTTATTCCATCAAGTGAATCCCTTCATATATTTATTATTACATTTCATGTAATCTTGGGGATGGAAACATAATAAGGGTGAGCTAAAATGCTCAGTAAGGTCATTATATTGAGGAAAAAATAAATAATCAGTGACAATCGTAAATATGTAAATTTAAATAACTAAATACACCTATCATGTAATCAATAAACTTAATATAAGTGCATAAAATTTGAAAGGTAATAACTAGAAACACATTCCATCCAAATAACTAGATAAGGAAAAAATAAATATAAAAAGGTAAGAAACTAAAACACATGCCACTTAATCAATGAGATGAAAATTAAATGTATCCATAGTTATGCCGATGAAAAATATCATGGATGAATAATAATTGAAACTATATAAGTGAAATGATTAATTATTTGATTCCATGTTTCATAGGTACATGGTACCTTTACTATCAAGACATTTCACAAGACTGTTTAAAAAATAACATGTAAAAACCCAAAAAAGGCGGCTAGCCAAATGACTCTTCCCATGAGACTACTGATGCATCGAGGGGATATCTATAATTGGGCCACACCAATTTCATACCATTCCAAAACATTCCTCATATGATAAATATTAAATTTAATAATGTTCCTTATCAAATATCCATATAAAATAGAAGATACATATTTACAAATATTTCTTAAATAAATAAATAACTATCAATGTAAACACTATTTGAAAAATGTTATATGGGTTAGGAAATTATCATATAAATTAAAAATGATATGGATTGTTATGATTAATTCATTGTTAATTGATCATAGGAATGTAAATATTTCAAGGGTACAAAAATTGATTAAGTAAGTAAATGTTAATATTATCCTTTTGAAAATCAATCAAAAACCCTCCATAGGAATATTGAGGATGGTATTAATACAACATACCCCAAGTGGATTCAAATAAAAGGTTTTTGTTAATTATTAATGGGAATATTATAAAAAATTATTTTAAAATAATTCTTGAGGAAAATATCTATTTTCATTCAAAAATATTTTAAAAAAGTCATTGAAAAAAATATTTAAAAAATAATCATTAGAATATGAAACAGAAAAATTATAGTATTGACGGTGGTTAAATCTATACATGTTGTAAAAGAACATTCCTTTTGCACGATAAAAGGTTATAAAAATTCCTTGTTTAGAAAGTGATAAGAATATTTAATTATATACATTAGTAAAATATAAAAGGGGGTATAAATGTATTTAACACATTATTTTGAAAAAAAATGAATTTTTTTTAATAAAATATAGTTTTTAGAAGAAAATATGTTCAATAAATAAGATAGGAATAAAGTCGGGATTTCTGAAAAATATTTTCTAAAATATTTTGTGTACCAAAGTGTGGTAAAATGGTACTAATACTTGAAAAAGGTCATGAATGGCCCAGGGAGAATGTAATGAAATGATTTATTGAATGATTCACATATAAGTTTCTCAAATATAAATAACATTGAAATATAATTAAAGTTATTTTTTTGGAAACTACTCTTCAAACATTACAAAGTGTCTCACACCACATTGAAACATTTTGAATCATAAACCTCAAGAAGGATCAATATTAAATGAATGTTTTCAATACCATTAATATAAATTAATTCATGATATAATATTCAAAAATGTACATGAGATACACTATAGAAAATATGTAAGTGGTGATCATTACATTTACCTCATCGATAAAAAAAGTGAGATGAGAATTTTTTAAATTATGTTTCATTTTAGGGGAACTTCCTTCAAATTCCTGTACAATAAACATAGGTTAATTTTATAATTTATTGAGAAAAAATTTAATGTTTATCATTACTTTTTTTATCTTTTTATTATGTTTTATAAAACTACATAAACAATTATTTTTATGTCTGGTGTTTTGACCAAATTCGTTTTATGTGTCAAAAATTACATTAGTAGGTCTACAATGATCAAAGAGTTCATCACATAACTTCTATAGAATAAAAATGATGAAATAATTATAATATTTTAACATTAATTATAAATTTAAAATCAATCATTAAATATATTTATGAAAAATTATCCAACATTACAATCATGGAGACGGTAGGTCATACATACTCATTAGTAATGTTCACATTTTTTAATGTTCATTATTGAAAGATGGAAAGTAAGACCATATATTTCCATAGTTATAATCATATCATAAATACCATATTACTTAATAATTTAAACTTATATATATAATTTTTTTATTTAAAATGAATCACATCATGTCAAGGAGGCGGTAGTCCACACATCCATGAACAATGTTATCACTTTTTAAGTGAGAGAAATTGTAATAAAGAAAATGATATATTTATATTGTTTATTTCAAAAAAATTAATTATGAAATAAATATAATATATAGGTTTTTTATGTCACATATTTTTATTTGAAACCATCCTTTGTATGTTCCATGTATAGTGTGAATGATTTACATTTCTTTGAGGGGGTGGTGGTCCACACTTCCTCAAATGATGTTATAAATTTAGCGTAAAATGGAAAATATTAAAGGTATGTGTAATTAAAGGATTAAATAAGTATAAATAAATAATAAATATCATATATATCATATATAAATAGAGTTTCTATCATATTTTCCACAATGATAGTTATTAAAGAAAATATGAACATTCATATTTTTGTGAGGTAGTAGTTTTCTATACACAAAATATTATATTTGTTACCCATTAAGTAGATGTGTGTGTAATTATTGTTAGAAACCTATATAAAATAAAGACATGGTATATTTTGATTATTTTTTATTTGTATAATCATAGAATAAAGTTATTTCTGTATGTGGATAATAGAAATTAAACTACAGAGCTTAAGAGAAGATGTTACCTCTTAATCGGGTAACGTCTTTTGGTTTATACCAAAAGGCTTATTTGGAAGTATTAATTCTCAAAGGTAGTATTAATGTTATAGGGGAGTTTATTTTTAAATATATATATGGGAAAATTTTGGCCAAACCTAAGTGGTTTGAATGGTGTGGGTAAATTTGATAGGTGGTGGCCTTGTATAAGAGAGGAAAAAGACTCACATGGTATTTTTGAAAAGAAGTTATGTGTAACCACATTTTTAACTAAAAAAGTCTTAAAAATAAAAATAATATCAATAATTGAAGGTTCATGTTTTAATTACGGCCATCCAATGGGTTTTGGAAAGGTGTATGGGTCATTAGATCCCCTAAGATAATGGTTTAGTCCTTTATTAAGCTTTATTGTTCCATAATAATTGTTATTAATTTTATTTACTTTCACTAATAATTTTGGTAAAAAACATTGGGCTTATTAAAAAATTTAAATTATTATTATTCCGAATATGGAATAATATTTTTTAAATTATTATCATATATGTGGCAGAAATTGATTTAAATTTAATCTCTCAAGCAAGACGACAATGTGTGTTTTTAAAGTAAAAAATGTATGAAAGTTTGGTATGTTTTTAAAATCAATTTCAAAGTGAAATTGATTATAATTACATAAATTGTATTAAATGATAAATATATTATCTAATTATACTTCAAAACCAATTAAAAATATAATTTAACCATATAAATAAATTAAATGATAAATTAGTTTTGAACTAGAATTTAGTGTTTTTTCCTATTCTTTGAACCAATGTTTTAAAAATTATATTTAACTCACCCTAAACTAATTATTATTTTTCACTTTAAAATTTTAAGTTTATTTTTACATATTAAGTCAATTAATTTTTAATTTTTTTTATTTAAAATGGATTTTCCATTAAAATATGGTAAAATTAAATTTATAAAAATATAGGTTGTTATGTGTGAAATAAATTTTGTTCTTATCATATTATTATAAAACCTAATGGATGTATATTAAAAGTATTTTATTGAATTTATAACTCATATATTTCATTAAAATCACTCATTGATTTTAATTAATTATGTGTACTAAGAAAAAACCCCATTGGAAGCATAATAATAATAATATTTTTCTTATATATCCAATTAGTTATTATTTTTATTTCTCCTTAATTGGCAACCCATGAATTCATTTTATATTTATATAAATCATAAATGTTTATAATTTAGTGAATAATATTCATAAATTTTAACATAAATTCTAGGTTATATCATTTAATATTAGATAATAATAGTTTAATATATATCATTTTTGGTGAAACTCACTCTTACGTGTAATGCAAGCTATCGAGGAAGGTATTTCTTCCTTGTGACATAAGATAACAAGGTGTGGAGTGCATTATAATCCATATAATATATCATATTTATTTAATATAATAAATATATTTTAATGTATCAAGTTATTGTACTCCCATTTTTACTCCTGGTGTTATGTGGTATAAACACTATTGTATAAAACAGTTGTACTTTATAATTTTAAAGTGTCACATTCTCCCCACATTAATTAAATTTTATCCTCGCAGTTTAAACATTATCTTGGTAATAGATTTTTTTATATTCCCTACTTTTAAATCTCACATCATGATAAGGTTTCAGAAAACATCCTCTAGAAAAAAGATATTCTGAAGTGAAAAGGTCATAGGGACTACCATGTAACTAGGTTTATAAGTATGAGAACATTAGTGGAAAGTGAAAATAAATATTTGGAGTAAAATAATAAATATTTTATATGGATTTAATGAGTTAATCAATCAAAAATAAGTGAATAATAAATGAAATGTTTAGGGCCTCAAATCCATAAATATTTGATGATTTAAGAGACCATCAGTTCAATAGAAATTATGGAATTATGACAACATTCTTGTTTGAAGATACTTTCCCTAATTTTGAGGAATTATTTTATTACCTATATATACTTTTATGATTTATTTATATAAACATTCTTTCAACATTCTGTTGTTAATTGATCTATTTCCCAATTCATTAAAAAATTATTATTGATGTGTGACGTACAAAAAGACATTTTTAACAGATCAAAAGGCCCATAAAAGAGTGAAATGTATAACTATTTATCTTTACCTATATTCCAAAACCTATATGGTTAATTGGTTAATCTCTAATCCTCAAATATGATACTATTAGATCATCATTAACATTTATTTATAAAATTTTTTAATTAAAAACCATGAAAAATTAACCAAGACATTACATAAGTCGTTTATTTGTGTGAAACTCTTATCGTCCTTCGGTCATGGGTTCTAGACTCGTATCCTTGTCAAAATTTATTGGTTATCACCCATCTTACAGATTTTATTTTTCTAAAACTAAATTTATATAATTTCTAAAATAAATATGATTGAAATCCTTGAAATATGGAAAATCACTAAAAACCCTTTTAAGAAAGGTTTTTAATACAACTCTAATACATAAATACTTCATCCACTTCTTTAAATATAGATCATTCCATAGCCTAGATTTTATACTCTATTAGAGGGAATTTATTTGGTTAATTTCTAGTCTCTCCACACTTACGACAATGAACTACAAAGTCTTTCTTAGGATGAGCTTAATTTCCTTCCCTCATACTCTTCATTTTTTCGCAGAAATCCTTTTCATTATATCCTTCTTTCCCACACATCAAGAATTTACATGTTCCACTGAGACACTATCTTGGGTTCCTCCTTCCACACTTCTCACATGACATAAATCAATACTTCTTTTCTTTACAGTCACCACCACTCAGCCTCTTAGAAACCTCCATTATTTTCTTCTTAGTTGTGTTTGGGAGTTGGTAAAGGTATATATTGTTAACCATATTTCATAAAATCTAATTTTGAATAAACATTATATCCTTCACTTCTTTCAACACATCATTCAGTTTATCATTTTAACCACCATGTCCTTCATGTTTTATGTTAACATGAATCATCTGGGTTTCATCCATTGACTAAGACTAGAAATATTAATGTGAGAAACAATATTCATGTTGAGAAAAGAATATAATTATCTATAAGATATCTAAATCATGACACCTTATATTCGGTATAAAACACCTTAGGTGTAACCTTGGATATTCATTGTCAGAATAAATCATAGTGGTTTGTAAAGAAAATATGAATTTTCCTAAGCATATCCCTAAGGAGTGTCAAAACATATGCACAGTAAGGCCCGTTGTTATATACTAGGTTACCCCGAGTCAGATTCAGAGCATGTTGTCAAAGTTATTACTTCTAGGTAAACCTATTTCAGAACCACATCCACTTGTAGTATCCCAATTGGGATATATTTCATGGAATACCTACATTTTCTCTACCTTACCAAAATTATGGGATGTTCTTATATACTTATCCTCAAATTCTACCATATGGTTATATTCTATAACCTATATTTTACTAAATCTAGTTCCCAAGGTTTCTACTAACATACATTGATACCAACTCTAGTGACCTGACCCCAGATAGGTTGGAGTTGGTGTCTACTATTAATTAAAATGGCATTATTAGAAGGAATAAAATATCAATGGAATGGGAGATTAGTAGACTTGGTTAACCATATAAATACATAATAAAAGAATATACTAATTACATAATATATTTTTTCTTCTTTCTAAATAAATATCAATAAGGGTAACTTTATTCTATCAAGTGAATCCCTACTTATCTTTCATAGTATGCTACTTGGATTCATAGGGAAAGAAACATAATATGGGTGAGATAAAATTATTAGTAAGGTAATAATATAACAGAATAAATAAAGAATTAGTGAGAATAGTCAATATGATATGGTAAATAACTAAACAAACCTACCATGTAAAAAATAAACTGAATGTAAGTACATAAAAATGGAAATTTAATAACTAGAAACACATTCCATCCAAATAACTAGATAAGGAAAAATAAATATGTAAAGGTATGAAATTGAAACACATGTCACTTAATCAATGAGATTTAAATTAAATGTATCCATAGATATGTCGGTGAAAGGTCTCATTTATTAATAATAATTGAACCTATATAAGGGAAATACTTAATTATTGGATACCTTGTTTACTAGGTACATGTTACCTTTACCGTCAATACCATTCACAAGACAGTTTAAAAATATCTTGTAAAACCCAATCTAAGGTGGTTATCCAAATGACTCATCTCATGATACTACTAATGCATCAAGGGGATATCTATAACTGGGCCCCTCCCATGTCCTAATAGTCCAAAACATTCCATGTATATTGAATAATCAACTTAACAATGTTCCTTATCAAACATCTGTTTGAAATAAAAGATACATATTTATCGATATTTCCCCAAATAATTAAATAAATTTAAAATTAAGCACCATATGAAAAATGGTATAAAGATTAGACAATGAACAAATCCTTGAAAAATTATATGGATGCTTTGGAAAAATTTAGAGTCAAATAACCATATGAAATTTAATATTTCATGGTCACTAAAAGGGATCAAGGAAGTGAATGTTAATATAATTTTTTCCAAAATCAATCAAAAAACATCTATAGGAATATTAAGGATTGTATTAATACAAAAAACCCCAATTGTAGTGAAATAAAGGTTTATTTTTATTTTTGAATGGAAATATAATAAACATATCTTTTAAAAAAATTCTTGATAAAACTATCCTTTTGTTTTAAAAAAAATTGAAAAAAAAATTATTTGAAAAAAATTAAAATAAAATTTATTTAAAAATTAACCTTTTAAACTTGCGAAGTAATATCTATAGGAATGACGGTGGGTAAATCCATAAATGTTGTAAAATAATATTCCTTTTATATGGTAAACGGTTAGAAAAATTCCTTGTTTGTATAATGATAAGAATATTCCATTGTAAACATTAATAAAAGATAAAAGGGGTAAAAATTTATTTAACACATATTTTTAAAAAAAAAATCAAAAAATATTAATAAAACATGGTATTAAAAATAAAATAGGTTCTCCAACAAAGAAAGGAATAAAGATGGGTTTTATGAAAAACATTTTATAAATCATTTTGAGTAACAAAAAGTGGAAATGGTATTAATACTTGAAAAAGGACATGAATTGAAAAATTATGAGAAAAATAAAGGATTTATTGAAAAATGGTTATAGAATTTCATTTAATGGAATACCCATTAAAAATCATTAATTTTATTGGTCAGGAAAATAATTTTTAAACATTCATAAGTGTACCATACTACTTTGAAACATTATGAATCATAGAAATAATGAAGGAATATTATTATATGAATTTTTTTAAAACCAAAAATATAAATTAATTCATGATATAATATATAAAAATGGGTGGTAGATATAATATATAAAAGATTTAAGTGGTGAACATGAAATTTATCTCACGGATGTCAACAAAGTGGGATGAGAATCCGTTAACTAGTGTTTCCTTTAGGGGTAACGTCCAATAATTTCCTATATAATAATCTTTGGTTAATTTTATTCTTTCTTGAGAATTTTTTTTGTTTTTTTATTTACTTTTATTTCACATGTTTTTATTTTTAGTAATACTACATAAACAATTATGTTTACATCAGGTGTTTTGACCAAATTCAGTTTCTGTGAAAAAGATAACTTTGGTAGGTCAACAATGGTCAAAGGGTTCATTAAATAACATATCTAGAATAATAATAATGAAATAATAATCATATTTATGCATAAATTATAATTTTAAAATAAACCATTAAATATTTTTATGAAAAATGAACCAATGTTACAATCATGGACATTGTAGGTCGTACGTACGCCTGAGTAACATTCCCAATTTTCGATGATCATTATAGAAAGAAGGTAAGTAACACCATATATTTACATAATTATAATTATATCATAAATATAATACTAATTAATCATATATACTTATATATAGAATTATTGTGATGTAAACAAACTCACATCATGTCAAGGAGGTGGTAGTCTACAGGTCCAGGAATGATCTTATCTTTTTTTAAGTGTGTAAAAGGGTAATAATGAAAATGATATATATAAATATATTATATTTAAAAAAAGTAATTATTATTTGAATATAATATAGAGTTTTTTTATGTCACATATATTTAATTAAATGATCCTCTATACATTCCATGTAAAGTGTGAATGAATCACATCGCTTCATTGGGAGGTAGTCCACACTTCCCCAAACGATGTTATTAATTTAAAATGAAATGGAAAGTATTAAAGGTAACTATAGTAAAAGTATTAAAGTAGTATAAATAAATACTCAATATCATAAATATCATATATAAATAGATTTTACATCATAATGGACACTATGATATGTGGTGAATGAAAAAATGATCAATCATCATTTCATGAAGCAGTATTTTGTTATACATAGAAACTGTATGTTTGTTACCCATTAGATGGAGGTGTGTGTAATTTAAGTCATAATATTTATTGAAAACATAATATAATATTGAGGATACAGGTTTTTTATATAATCTTAGAGAAAATATATTTTAGGATGTGGATAATGGAAATGAAATTAGAGAACTTCAGAGAATATGTTACCTCTTAATTGGGTAAATTCTTTTGGTTTGTTCCAAAAAACATCCTTAGAATGATTTATACCCATATTTAGGATTCAAGGTATATGGTATATATTTTGGGAAGCTATGTAGTCATTTAATTATGTAACCTACATGGTTTGAGAGGTTTGAATAAGGTGGGGAGGTGGTGGCCTTTTATAAGGGAGGAAAAGGACTCAGTTGGTATTTTTGAAAAGAAGTTAGGTGAGCCATCATTTTACCTAAAAAGTATTAAAATACATAAAAACTAAATAATGTAAGATTCATGAATTAATTATGGACATCTAATTGGTTTTGTACAAGTTTTGAGGTTATTTGGGCCCCTAAATTAAAGGTTTAGTCCTTTATTAAGTTTAATTTTTCCTTAATAATTGTAATTAATTTTATTTATTTTCACTAATCTTTCTTGTCAAACAAATTTAGTCATATTAGAAAATTTAAATAATTATAATTAAAAATATTGAATCTACTATTCTAAATTACAATTATAAAAGTGGAAGAAATTGTTTTAAATTAAATCTCACACGTAAGATGATAATGCGGGTTTTTAAAGTAAAAACATCTAATTGTTTGCAATATTTGTATAATAAATTTCAAAGTGAAATTTATTCAGATAACATAAATTGTTTTAATTGATAAAAAAATTATCTAATTAAACAATAATAACAAATTAAATTATAATTTAACCTAAAAAATAAATTAAATTTAAAAAAAAATTGAACTAAAATTCATTATTTTTATCTATTCATTAAAAATGGAATGTTTGAAAAAAAATATCAAAAATTCACCCTATCCTAAATATTATGGTTCTATTTCAAATATGAAGTTTATTTTTGAATATTAAATCAATTAAAGTTTCAATATGCATATTTTAAATTGGTACCCCATTAAAAGTATGTAAAATATCCTTTATAAAAATATAAGTTTTTATGTGTAAAATAAAGTGTGTTCTTGTCTTATGCCTATACAAAATGGATAAATATAAAAAAAACTTATTTAATATATAACATATATATTTCATTATGATAATTTAAATATTTTATTTAATTAATTTTATTGAGACAAAGCTCTTTTAGAAGCATAGTAATAATATTATTATTTTATCTAATTGGTTCTTGTTTTCATTTCTCCTCAATAGGTAACAAATGAATTAATTTTATATTTATATAAACCATAAATTTTAATAAGTTAGTTAATAATATTCGTAACCTCTAACATAACTACTAGGTAATATCATATTTTATTAAATAATAATATTTTAATAATATACCATTGTTTGGTGAAACACGCTCTTGCGTGTAACACAAGCTGTGGAGGAAGGCCTCCCTTGCATGTGACGGAAGATAATAGGGTGTTAAATTCATTAAATACCATAGAATATATCATATTTATTTTAGATAGTAAATATATTTTAATTTATCTAGTTATTATACTCCCCTTTTTACACTTGGTGTTGAGTGGCATAAACATCATTGAATAAAATGTTGTACCTTAGAATTTCAGGGTGTTATAGTTGATAAAATAATTTTCATTAAAAATAACCATTGAAATTTTTTAATATTAAGATAAAAGAATATTCATGATTGTGTAAAAATTGGTTCATGTCATATACATTAAAATAAAACATTTCATCATACTTTTGTAAAATTTAAAAAAATTAGAAAAATATTTTTTAAAAAATTATTTTTGAAAATACCATTAAATAAAGTCGAAGGTAGGAAAAATTAAAATTTGAAAACATTATATTTATATTTAATAACTTTTATAAAATAATTTTTATGATAATGGACATGGAGAAAAGGTTCATCGATCAAATTGGAAATAAGGTCGGTTCTTCATTAAAAAAATTCAATAATCTTAATAACCAAAATTAAAAAATGGTACTAATTCTTGAAAATTAGAGGAGTAACTAGATTATAAGAAAAAATATGGGTTTTAAAGGATAATACCCAAAAACCACCCCACAATGTAAATATTGCATCTTATCACTAGTTTTTTAACAATTCTTTTATAAAATTACTCTTCCAGGTTATAATTATTTTATTTTTCCTGTATGTTTCGGTTTGGCAATCCAAGTCCTTATGCTTTGATCATGTTTATATCACCACCAAAATTTTAATAATGTCATGAGTGAAATATTTAAACATTATATAAACTATAATTAATAATCATATATATTGGAGATGAAAAATTAATTACATCACTTCATGGAGATGACTGTTCGTATGTACGCACAAGAGATGCTTCCAAATTTCGACTCATAGAAAGAAAGAATGCTAAATAATAATTTACCTTTAAATAAATATAATAATAGGATAAATATAAAATATATTAAGTAAATAAGTTATTATAAGATTTAATGTGAATATGTGATGAAAAAAGGAAATGAATCACTTCGTAGAGGTGGTATCCCACATGTACACATGATCAATATTTTGTTTTCCCAAAGGAGAGAAAGGAGGTTTATAATGGTTGGTATGTCACCATAATAAATTTTAATTATTTTTAAGATAGAAAATTTGTTATTTTATAATGTATAAATCATATTTATAGTAGGTATAATATGAAATAAAATTGAAAGTACTCCATTATGAGTTATAACCCTTTGTTGAGAAACCACGTTTGTCTTAAACCATAAGCCTTGAAAGGATAATACATTGGAATGAAAAAAACACTTAAAATGGGGAAAAAATATATGATTGTATTATGGTTGTTCTTTGTTATCAATAAGTCTCAACCTTTATGAGTAAAGGAGAGGTGGATGTTCCCTTATAGAATTAAGGAAAATGATATGCATCGAATACCATACAAGATTTATATATAATATATATCATAATTATGTCATGTAGAACCAAATGCGCATAATTTTAAATTTAGGAAATTATGAGGTCTAAATACCTCCAACCAATAAAAATTATAAATTTTTATGTTTCATTTTAAACCTTATTTTTTCGTATAACTCCCTTATTGACATTTTCTAACCCTAACCATGGTAACCCATTTATTAGCATTTAAAGGAAATAAGTTTACTTATAATGTGAAAAGTTTTACCGAAATGGTCCATTAATGACATTTTAGAACATTTAACATTATAATTGTATAATTTTATAATTTTTATGATTTTTAAATCATTTAATAAAATATTTTTTGTCATAAAATTTGATTAAATTTATTTTTGAGAATTTTCATTTAATTTGAATTCAAAGACATCATGATAGAAACTGAATACAATTATAAATTCCATTAACATGAATTATACTTTATAATTGCATATTAAATTATTAAAATATAAAAAATCATCCAAAGCATATTATTTTTATTATTTTTAAAATCATTTAAATTTATTTTTCTACTGCCACCACAGGCATTGTATTAGTATTTCACATGCCTTTAAGATATTTATATCATCACTAAAAATTAATAACAATATATATATATATTTATAAGTTCTTAATATTCAAAAAAACTTTTATTTTTATTAATAACTTCTTTTTATTTCTATGGAAATATATAAGATAAATTAAAATCAAGAGAGTGATAATTTGTATTTTTTATTTTATAAAAATAATATAATATTTAAACTCAAATTAAAATTGCACAAAGTTTCCATGATTTCAACACTTGGAGAATAATATCTAAAATTTCACTCACAAAATAGGATAAAGGAAATTAGTTGATATATTTTAAACCCTTATCCCATTGTTTTAACCCCGTTTTACATGTTTTACCCTTACCATTGTGACAAATATTTACAATGGTTGTTGTTCATAATGATAAAAAATAAAAGTTCACTATTTACTGAATTTTAACCTCATGATTCAAAATATGAATCAATTATTCAATATAAATTTATATATGGTGAAAATAAATTATAAAATAACAGTTCAAAACATAGTGAAACTAGTTTTTAGAGAAAAATGTTTCTAACCATAAAACTGGATTTATTATTATCCCAAGCCTAGTATATACCATTATATAAATGTTAAAACGCTTTATTGTATATATAATATATAAATATTATTAAAATAATTCAAGAAGAATAAATATTTTAATTTATTAAGATATAGACACATTTAATCCAGGAAAATAGTTTTTCAGGAAAAAAACTCTCTTACTTTCAAATGATTTTATATTAATTTATAATCATTTGATATCCAATGAACTAATTTTATAAATTTTTAAAAAATAATAATTTATTTATTCCTATTAATATACTCAAATCCAATATATAATAGGTAGGTATCTCATTAAATAATAATATTTTAATTGTATATCACAGTTCATTAAAACATGGTGTTGTGTGTAAATAATGAAATATATAAAATATAATTTATTTAAAGAGACATATATCCTAAAATATTAGTTATAAACATTATATCTACTTTTGATAATATATCCATATAAATTATATATATATGATACAAGAAACATAGGATATGTCTACATCATCACATCCTCAAGTTCCCATGTGGCTTCCTCTAATTTATGGTTACACCACAAAACTAGGACCAGGTGAGAGGTCTTATTCTATATAACTATATCTCTATGATCTATAATCTCTATTGTTTTTTCCTAATAAGAGACATATTTCTCAAATATTATGATCATTTAGTTTAATACATGTGAAGATTGGTTATAGACTTATTGAAGAGAGATATATGCAACACATCATGAACTTGAGTGAGATTTAGTGGAAGTTCCAAATTATAAAATGTCATCCCGATACAATAAAAAATTTAAAATGGACCAATATATCTAGGGATCTACCTTTCATTCTTTCAAAATCCCATAAAACTATAATATTTATATATTTATAGTAATACCTTGTCACCATCTTTTTACTCTAGATATCTTCAATGATTGTCATCAAATATTTTCTATCAACGCTAACTTCCTTTATCTTCTGTTGAATGGATCCAACCATATCTTCCATTTCCTTTGAAAAATTAGGTCCCAATTTCATTATTTCCTCAAATGTATCCCAAAATTTTGAATTTATTCAATTATAGTTATTTAGGGCTTCATAAGTAACCATATAACTTCTTGAGAGAAAGATATTATTGTAAAAAATTAAAATAAATTAATGTTTTAATACGAATAAATTTTGAAATCTATATAAAAAACTCCCAACATGTCTTCTAGGATTTAATATTATTCTAAAACTAACAAGCTTTCTAAGGATGATATTTAGTATTTAAAATCATCTCTTTATCTCTATCCTATTGGTGACTTAACACTAAATTCAAGGTAAAACTAAGATCCTGGTCTGTTACGATTGGGAGTGGTACTCCATGAAACCTTACAACTTCCTTAATGTATAACCAAGCAAGCTAATCAAGAGAGTTATTTTCTCTCATAGAAACCAAATGTGATTATTTTTTAAAGTGATTGATTACTTTCAACATAGAATTGTTCCTTTTGATTTATTGGGGAGTCCAATGATGAAATATACTGTGATATTTTCTGATTTATACGCTGATATGGGTAATGGTTATAACATATATGTATACTTCAATATCTCATCCTTAACATGCCAACATACAAGGAATAAATATTAATACTCTATAATATCATATTTTATGTTTTTGCGTAAAAAAATATTCCTTTAGATATATATATATATCTTCATGCTTATAGGTTTAATATAAAATAATGATCTATGAGCTTCATCTAACAGCTCCTTCAAATCTGGTATTGATGGGATGCATACTCTACTCATAAACCTTATCATTCCACAAATTTTGTGGTTAAACTTAGGAAAAGTTCTCATTTTACTCTATAGTTCTACATCTTCCTTGTATTCCTCTTTACTCCTCACATGTATATGTGGTTGAATATTTATTTAACAAAGATAGGACTTATCGCCTTTGGATTTAAATTTCCATCTTCTATAAATCAATATTTATTGATTCTATTTCATTCCTCATCATGTAAAACAATAATGGTCCTTCTATATATAATAATCAATCACTGTATTTTCCTTCCCATGGTCATAATGTAGTGATCATTCATAATCTATAATCAACTTGAATCATATTCTCAAGTTCATATTCAACACATTCTATGTGAACACGTAATTGAAGATTTCTTTATTTGAATATAGGTCACACAACACTTGATATTTTGTATGGGGGATAGAATCATTCTCTCCTGGATCTTACTCCCTCACTCTCAAATCCTCCTAGGGTTTCCTTTGAAACCCTTTTTCGTTGGTTTATCTATGAGTCTGAGCATCATTCTTCTTATTTTCCTTCCTTTATTCCCCTATTTTAACCTTCTCTAGCATTCTCTATGCTCCATCAACATGGATTCCCCATGGGTCCTGCCCCCTGTATTTCTTCACTGATTTTCCATGTGTGTTTTTTTTCTTCCTCATTTGTCATGATCCTTATTTCCACTTAGGTTAAGGAACTCTTGTTTCAAATCATGAAAACTACTTCTTCTTTTTACGGAGTTTTTGGGTTTTTGATGAAGGTTGTTTGATGGTTAATCCCTTGGCCACTCAATCCCCTTCTCTTACCTCACATTCCACTATTCCTATCCAAGTAGGAAATAAAGGGGTGGTAATAATAAGGTTTTGAAATTGGTGGTTTAGAAGTCCACAGGTTTCATGGTGCTACATAAGTGGGATTTCTCTTATTTTGATGGATACTATTTTTCAGCTTCGTCGATGATGTCACTGTTTAGATCCCTCAACCGTTCAAACCCTTGCTTGGACCTCATGTTTGACTTCTCCTCTCTATGTCAAATCTGTAGAGGTGGTAACAATGTGTTTTTGGGATGTCTAATTATATGTCTATATATGTTCTAGACATGATCCCTTTGACAATAGTGATGTTCAGAGTCAGAAATAGTTATGTCAATTGAGAAGCTATTGGTTTTTCGAGTTTGTTTGGTGTTTCTCCTTCAAATCCATCGCAAATTTTTGTTGGTTTTTATTTAAATACTTTACCTATTTGATTCTTGTTCAGTGAAATGTCAATTTGTTTTTTGTTTTCATTTCTTTATAGTGGTTTTGGATAGGCTTTTTCTTTATGATTCCAATGGTCTTTGGTGTTCTGTTTTGGGGTATTTACGGTAGTGATGATGGTATTCAGTGGATGGTAATCTCAAGTGAACTATTTTGTTGATAGACGGTGGTGGTGGTGGTGGTAGGATGGAAGCGATGATAGTAGTGAATCATGAGGATGATGGCATTCTTCTTGACATTAACTGACGTGGGTTACTCATGGATCAATATCTCATTAGGTTCTGTGTTTCTGATGTGTTTTTTAAATTTTCAATTTCAAATCTTACATGATTTGTTTTTATATCCCATGAGTTGTTTTGGTTACCTCTAAACCCTAAATCATCAATTTTAAAAATACAAAAATACAATTTTTAGTATATATATGTCAAAAATTTCCCCATAAAGACAAATCTTCCATATCTTTAACACAAAAATTACTATTTCCTGCTCCAAATCATAAATTAGGTACATTTTCACATGCATTTTAAATTTATGATATGCAAAATATATTATCATATCATTCTACACAAGGAAACATCATAGCCCTTTATTTGATTCATCACAATAGATCAAAAACCCTTCTCCATTATAGGGTAGTGTCAGCATAGGTGCACTGAACAACCTTCTCTTCAACTGCCTAAAATTTTCTTCACATTAAAATTTCCATAAAATATAAACCCCTTATAAGTTAAATTGAATATTGGAATAGATAGTCATAATAAATATCTAAGAATCATTTAGTAGTGTCCATCGATCCAAAGAAAACTAAGGATCTCAGTTACCATGGTTGGTCCAGGAAATTTCTAATTAGATTCTATCTTTGATTTATCCATTTATATACCCTAACTTGAGATTATATGACCCAATAATGAAACATTTTGATTCTAAAATTCCCACTTGGTAAATTTAGAAAACAAAATTACCATCCTTATGGTCTTCAGTATAATTTCCAATTTATCTTAATGATCTTACTTTCTCATTGAATATATAAGAATATTATCTATAAATACTTACAAAAATTGAACAAGGAAATAGATAAAGATTGTATTCATGAAATACTTGAAGATAACATGGAAAATAATAAGCCCAAATGGAATCACTATAAATTAATAATTCCTATACCTTTTATAGAAGTTTGTCTTGGATATATACTCCTTATTAATACTCATTTGATGATATTTATAATGAAGTTAAATCTAGGAAAATTATAACACTTTTCATAATTGATCAAAAAAATCACCAATAAGGGGTAAATGATAATTTTTCTTAATATTGTTCTTGTTATGTTCTTGAGAATTAATGAAAAGTTGCATTGACCCGTGTCCCATCCTGAAAAATGAATGCATGCACACCAAGGTGACACACTTGGGTGTATGAATCCCTTATCAATATTTTTCATAGTTTCTTATTCAAGTCCTACAACTCCATCATCATCATTCTCTATAGATCGTTAGAAATTAGTGAAGAACCAGGAATGACTTCTATTGAAAAATCAACTTCATGATTTGGAAGAAGAGTCATAAACTCCTCTATAAATAAATCAATAAATTATAATTCATTATTAATATCCTCTATGTTGAGTTTCTCCCAAACCATAAAATATAGATACACTTAACGGATTGGAATTAATACCAACGAGAAATAAGTAATTTCAATTGGAAGTTTGCAATCATCATCACAACAAAAAATTATTATAGGTTCATTTGGAATATCAAATGTAACATTATTTCCTCATAAATTGATATGGACTATATATTAATAAATCGAATACATGCCTAAAACCACATCAAATTCAACTAGAGTTAGAATCACATGATTTATAGTAATAATATTCTTAAAAACTTCAATCGAAGAGGAACTATGCACTTAAGATATGATTACCATTCAATTATGAGTTTCCACCAAAAATTCAACATCTAATCAAGGAGGTGGTAATGTGGTACCCATATAAAATTTATTAGATATAAAATATTATATGTATACATAATTAAATAAGAAATTAGTTATTCTAGAGTGTATGATAGGTGTACCATTCACCACATCATTCTTGTAACTCAATTAGACAGTTATGATCACATGATATTTTCCTTTTCCATTGGGCTTAAGAGGTTGTTAACACCAATCGTCATCATAAACCTTTATATTCATGTGCTAGTCGGAATCATTCATAAACCCCTTATATTAGAAGCATTAGAGTGTGGGTAGTGATTTAGTTTGTATCTTCCTTTCCTCCAATGTATTAATCACTATCTTTGTTACCTTTCAACATTTATTAGATTTATTACCAACCCTTCGATATTGAAATCACTTCTCAATTACATTAAATAAATTACCTTAATATTTCGACCCATATATCTTGAATTTATGTGACCAAAATTTACCATCTGCATTATTTTAGTTTTCATGATACTCTATCTTTTGATACTTATCAAAACCTTGGGAATGATGGGAATATAAAATTCCCATTTCTACCATGAGATAACATGAAACAATTTATTCATAGGTAATAAAGTATCTTATAGTTGATTCCATCCATAGACATGGTTTTAATCCATTAAATAGTCAATAAAAATTCTTTTTCGGGTATTTTTATTAAATCAGAAGCATTCCTTGAATTCTTGTAATATTTTTCTCATCGCTACCAAGGGATTAACCACCTTTTTGTTTATGCTAAAAGAATTCCTTATCAATTTTTGTACATAGAATACAAGGAATGAACTTACGAGAAAATATTCCCTTAAAATCATCTCATTACATGGAGTTAATTAATTCATCTTTCCATATATTCTTAATAACATTCCACCATTAATTTTCTTTTCCTTCTAAATGATAAACAGATTAGAAAACTTTTTCATGTTTCATGAAATGGAGAAGGGGAAATATTTTCTCTATGATATTGATCGATCCGTAAACCACTAGAGCATCATAAGACCCTCTAAATGAAGGTTAATTTTTCCACATTAAATATTTAATAGTACATAGTTCTCTCTATTCATTATTTAAAATCTCGGCATGATTCATGGACTGATAAATTTACATGTGAATATTTATAATATTTTGTATTTGATATCACATAGAATTTATTTTATCAAGAGTAATATAATTCCATTGTCCATTAAAATTTACATTATCATGATTCATTCTAAGTATAACCATTGACTAAAACCAAGAAATCATATTATAATCGTCAATTTATAATAATCATATTGGTCTATCTTATAATCATGAAAAATAATTTATAGGATATCTAAATCACAACATTTTCTTTTAAAATATATGAAAACTTAGTTTTAATAATGGAGATCCATTTCCATTATCTATTTAAATCTTTCATAATTGTTCATAAGTAAAATTTGAATTGACCCAAGCATACCCTTTATGAGTTTCAAACTGGGTGTGCCAAAAGTGACCATTCATCGTGCACCTGAATGATGGTTGAGATATAATCAACCAACGTTTTTTTAGATTACTACCCTTGGATTCATCTGTTCCAAAACCACTTACACTTATACTATCCATATAAGGATTTATTTACTTAAAAACACATAACATATACCTTATCAAATCATTAATATGTTATCTTATACTTAGGCTTATTCTCAAGGTTTTCACCAAATTTCACTAATCCCAATCTCCAAATATAACTAAACACTACTCTGATACCAGTTGAGGGGGCCTAATAATTTCATAATTAAATTTTACATCCATATATATGAATATTCAATACACCTAGTGACATTACACAACCCTATATCTATATAGGATTAGTGTACTTAAAGACTGAATATATAACCATATTCTCCAAGAACGTTATTTATCATCTCTATAATATTTTTTTATATAATGTTCTCTTCTAGACTCATCATAATTTGTTCCCTTATTCCTAACTTGAGGAAAATTAATACATAATAAGAGGTGAGTTTAGATTCTTGGTAAGGGTAAACATGTGAGATATTAATCAATGTTCATATGTAAGAATACTATGAGCATAAGGGTATAAGAATGTGTGTCTATAAATTGAAAATCATACCCAATTATTCTTATATCATAATCATGATTCATTCCATAAAAATATTAGTATGTCATAATATTGGTGAATAATAAAAAAATCAGTTATGAGCCATTAGATCAAATCATAAGCATATTAACATGTCATAAGAGTGTTTAACCATAATAGGAATATAAACTATATCATATGTCATGGTTAACTTTCAACACCATAATATCATAGTGAATTAGGCATCACCACTTGTTTCTCTTATTATAAATTATCTGGCATTACTATATATTCCCAGTATAATAGTGGATCAGGAATACCTATCTATTTCTCATATTAGATCAAGAACATGAGCTTGTTTCTCATAATTATCTCATGAGATATTAGTCTTTAACCAAGTCATTATAGAGATATGACAAACACAACACTCATATAAATAAAACTATACATATGTGTGATGCAAGATCAAAAACCATTCATCACTTCTATTTATCATAAATCATAAAAAAGAAATGGGTTTCATATCCCATAATAACTCAATTAAATAGTCGGAAAGAAATGAGTTTCACATGATCATCATCACCATTGGTCACGTAAATAAACATGATGTTATAATAATATCATAACCCCTTTGAAGCATAACAATCCTTAAAGGATGATAGCATAGATAGAAAATACATTTAAAAGTTCATTAAAACATATGTTTAAAAACATGATAAAATATCATATTCCATTGATATAATTTTAACAATAAATTATTCAATACTCCAAAGGAATTAGATTGTAACATATACCCTTATCTAAAGTCCTGACTTGTTTCATATGTGTTCAAACCTCATGTAAAATAAAAATAGATTTATTATACCTCTATTATAAAACCATTCAAATACATATCTTACCATATATTATATAATTATAACATCTTATTAGCAGTTTTTAATAATTCTTTATTAAAATCATCATTCTAGGTGATAACGCCATCTTTAAAGCATGTTTTTGTTCAGAATCCCCAATCCTTCTTTATTTGATAATGGTTCCATAATCTCAAGAATGTTAATTATTTCATTATTATCATATTTAATTATTATATAAACTTGTGTAACTACTTATATAAATCAGTAATGAACAATTAATTACATCACTTCATGAAGATTGTAGTTTATATGTACTCATGAGTGATGTTTCCACCTTTTGATAAATGGAATAAAAGAAAATTAAATAATTATTGACATTTAAGTAACTATAATAATATCATAGAAATTATATATATTTTGTAAATATACCATTATAACCTTCAATGTAAAGCTGTTATGAAAAAATAAAATGCATCGCTTCATGGAGGTGGTAGCCCACACGTACAAATGAGTGATAGTTTCTATTCCTATAGGATATAAAGGATGTTGAAAATGGTTATTCCATAATAATTATAATAATTATTTATATTGAAGATAATGAATTAATAATTTTATAATGGATACCACATATTTATATTAGGTATACGAATTAATAGAATTAAATGTACTTGATTGAAAGTTATATATACTCATTGATAAACCCGTTATGGACTACGCATTAATACTTAAAAGGATTGTATATTCGAAAGAACAAAATATATTGGACATGGGGAATAAAACAATTATGGTATTAGGGTTGTTCATGGATGAGATATAATGCACAAACATTGTGAATAAGGGATAAGAGGATGTTCCCTTATATAATTGAGGGAAATGACGCACTTGGAATTAATTAAAAGATTTATATATAATATATATCTCAATTATAATGACTTTTCTTCACATACATAGACATTAAATTATTTTTTTGGAATAATTTAAACATTACCCAAATAGACACCCAAAGAACTTATTGGTTTAGTGCCTTCAGAAACATAGAAATATAAACACTAGTACATAAATGAGATACATTATCTCCCACTAGGTTTTTCGTGACCATCACCCCTCTTAGACACATCAAACATAATACATATCTTCATGACCTAGGGAAGGAAACATATAAATATATGCACTAAGATGATCAATAAAGGTATAAAAGGGAGACATTTATGTATAAACAAGAGCATAGGGGTGTGAGAAAGTGACCATAACATTAGAAGATCATACCATGCATATCATAAGATCATAAAAAAGAATCCTTGAATAAGTCATGGTAGTTAATAATACATAAATCATAAATAAATAAATAACATGATCCATGAAATCATATCACGCAAAATAGACTTGGAATTGTGGCATACACATAAGCATATAAAAATCCTATTTCAAGGAGGCCTAACAAGATCATCATAACATTTTAGGGCAAGGATAATCACCTATGTACCTAATTCAAGCATGGGATTCCCTCTCGTGTACCTTCCTGTTTTAGGGATTGTGATTTCCTCCCACGTACCCTATTGTTTTAGGCAAGGGATTCCCTCTTATTTACCCTCTTGCTTCGGGTTTGGGATTCCCTCCCATGTACACTCTTGTATTGGTCTTGGGAAGCCCTCTTATGTACCCTCTAAGCTCAAACAACATTTATAATTACCCAATTAATTGGAGTGAGATATGGGTCACATCCTTCACATAATAAAATCATACATATATGTTCCACAAAACATTAATCATATCATGACCCATTAAAAGAGTTAGGTTTTATAAAAATATAATAAAAAACCATGAAATGAAATGGGTATAAATAAAATTTCATCACATCATAACCTAAATAAAATAAATAGGTTTTAAAACCATTTCAATAAATAATGACCCATGAAAAGATAATTTTTTCTTAAGAATATAACTTGTGAAAGAAAAATTGGTTTCATAAACATAGAACCCATGATAGAAAAAAATGTTTCAAAAAAATAATTTCATCCAAATATGAAACATTCAGATAAATAATATTATTGGATCCTTGGAATAAATTCATATAATGTAATGAGTAACATCAATGGATATCATCTTAGATGGAAAATAATTTTAAAATATAGTTTAAAAACATTTCCATATGAATATAACCTTTATTCTTTGAAAATGATCCTTAAAACAAAAAACCTTTTGAATAAATAATTCATGAAAATAAAATTGAAAAGTAATAAATAAATCTTTGAAAACATTTTAGAAACATTTCTTTTGAAAACATATAAATAGAGCTTCAAAATGTTTTGAAAACCATTTTCCTTGAAAATTATAATAGGTACCTAATTTTTTTTAAACCCATTTCATTGAAAATACTTTTAAAACTAATCAAGAAGGATTTAAAACATTTAGAATAATTTTTTAAGCATAAAAGTTTTTTGAAATCCTTTTTCTTTAAAAATAGTTTTGAAAACTTTTAAATAAATAATTGAAAATCATAAAACAATTTTGAAAATATTTTTCATTAATCTCAAATTTCCAAAAATTGAACTTCTAGTATATTATAAAAAAATTAATTAAAATGAAACTTATAAACTCACAATAGAAGCATCAATGTAATTATATTTATGAAGTAGGGTATGTCCATACATGTCAAACATTCCCTTTTTACATTAAAAGTTCATAAAAGTGTCTTGATCGGAGTGCAAAAATAATTTTCCTTATAAAAACATTTTTTAAAAAGGTAAAACATGGTTAAAATGACATTTAAAATCCTAACGAAAACATAAATCATTTTTTAAATCATTATTATAAATCACATTTTTGAATGAACATATATTTATGACTAAAAGGATAGGTAGTGATTGATTTTCATAAAAAAATATTCATTTTAGTATATTAAGTACAAATTGTGTAAAAATGGTAAAATTACATGGTTATGTAATTAATATATATTGGTTATGAAAATTTTTAAGAGTTTCTACGAAATATATCATAATATTTTATCAGTGGAAGGAAAATCCTAAACAATCTTGATAAACGATGTGATCATAGCAATAAATTATTACCATTTTGGTAACATTAATTCATTATGGAAAGGATAACACTACATAAATATTAAAATATCCAAAAAAATATTATTATTAAAGATATAACATTAAAAAATCAGTATATATGCATCATATAAAAATATAGGTGCATGACATGGCTTGAGTCTCAGAGAAATAAAATTGAGAAAAAGTTACTTTACTTATTATGTAACTATTGAAACATAACCGAAATGAAATAAATATAATGAAATGGATATTTAAATACCCATAAAAATAATTTTATGAATAATAAAATACATATATCAGCATTATACACACCACAAAAATTAATTTATTGGTGATTAAGTCATGTATCTCAAAGAAATAACAAGTGAGATGAAATCCCTTTACCTAATGTCTTAACACTAATAACAATCATTCAATCCTCCTGTATAACGGATATAGGTTTAATATAAATCTATTATAGAACCAAATTATTATATATAATACTATATATTATTTTTTTATTACTTTATATTTTCTTCTTATCAATAATTCTATGTTAAGGTTTCACTTTGGGTAATATTTGATTTATTTTTCACATGTGTCTTAATTTATTGTATCGTTGGTCCTTATACTTATATAATGATTTAAATAATGTAAAACATTATTGAAATATAATTCATATTAATTATATTTTTATTATAATAATTTATAGAATATAGGAGTATGAAATTTAATACACCATTCGTAGAGATGGTATGTCATACCTACATATGAACGTTGTTTCCATTTTATTGTTGTATTGAAAGAAAAAAAGTAAATGAAATATATGGATACATATGAACATATATCACTATTATAGTATAAATATTTTATCATATATATCATATAAGTTCCCTAAACCTACCCTCAATACATTCTATGTAGAGTGTGAACGAATCTCATCGCTTTGAGGGGGCAGTAGTCCACACTTCCTCAAACGAAATTATCGTGTTTACACAAAATGAAAATTATAAATATATTTGTTGTAAAATAATTACATAAGAATAAATAAATTATATATATAATATATATCATATATAAAAGTGATTACATCATAATAGAGAACCATGAATGGTGGTAAAGGAAGAACTAACAATCATTGTTTGGTGAGGCGGTAGTTCACCGTACGCAAAAACAATATTTTTGTTACCCATTACATGTAAATGTGTGTAAGTTTAGTTTGAAAAATTATTTAAAAAAATATAATTATATTTATTATAATGATTTTGTTTTTTAATCATGGAATAATTAGAGTGGAAGGCTATAAAAATAAGTTTGTTAAATGATCTTGTGGGAAGTTGTTACCTCATAATCGGAAAACTCCTTTTGGTTTTCCACAAATGGATCCCTAGGGTGTATATCTACCAAAATTTAGGCTTAAAGGATTAGGTTAGGTATTTGGTGGAGCGAATTGTGAAAATCTTGGCAAAACCAAAGTGGTTAGAGAGGTGTGAATAAGGGATAGAGTGCTTGCCTTTTTATAGTGGAGGATGAGTGACACTCTTCAAAATACGAAAAGGTATACAATAATGGGATCTATAACTTACCTAATGTGCCTAAAAATGAAAAATAATGTATTAAAGGTGAATAATGGTCGGAAAAAAAATCCAAAAATCACAAAAAAATGTGCATTTTTGTAATTTTGTCCCTTAACATTTAAGTTTCTTAAATTTTATCATTTTTGTTTTTATTAAAACGTATTGTATTATAACATAATTAATTTGACCAATAATATTAAATTAAAGTGATATTTATTAAAAAAAATTTACCCACTTAAATATTATTATTTTATATTTTGTACAAAACAAAAAAAACATTTGTGTTTGAAATTAATTTTCAAACAAGCGCATTTAACAAGCAAAAACACTACTTTAACCAAGACTATGCTAACAATGTTTTTACTATCTATGGGTCAATATGTTAGTTATAAAAGACCAATTGGTTCATTAATGTACCATATATGATATTTATTAGCTCTTAAAAATAACTTTTTATAAGGTAGTATTTTTATTAATTTTAAATCATTTAATAAAATATCACTTATTGTAAAATAATATTAATATCAATTTTGACATTATTTATTTAATTTTAATTTAATAAATATCAAAAAAAATGGAATGAAAATATATTAATTTCAAATATTTTTAACATGATATTTTAATATAAAAATGAAATTATTACAATAATTCAACCAATTTACTTCACTTTTAATATTTACAGTATCATTTATTCTAGCTAATTATTAACTAAATAATCAGTAAATTTTCATTTCTTAAGAATTTTAAGTAACTAAATTATCTCTAAAAATTATTGATAATTATTTATGATAAAAATTACTCTTTTACTTTTTCAAAGGATATGTATATGATTTTTTTATATATCTCAAAGTTTTATAAATGTTAGATGTGAGAAAAGTTCCATTTTTGTCTTTTTCATTACTTAACATATTGGGAACTTTTATTCAATAGTATACCAATAACTCATAAAATTCAAAATAATAAGGTATGTTATAAAAATATTGGTAGAAAATGGATTTCGGACAAGTTTCTAGGTCATATTTTCCCTTTAGTTTAAGGTTTACTCCTTAATGAAGATTCATTTTCCCTTAATCATTGTGATTAATTTTAATCATATTCACTAATATTTTTGGTCAAAAATTAAGTTAATATTATAATATTAAAAATATAATACTGATTAGATATATGTATTTCCCTTTTTCAAAATTCAAATAACATAATTGGGAAAATTAATTTCAACGATAATTCTGTAGACGTGGAGAGAAATAGTGTTTTTAAAGTAAAAATGTTCAAAAGTTCAACAGGTTTTTATAAATAATTTCTATATAAAAATGATTCCAATGATCTAAATTTGTTTAATATATGTTTAAAAGATCTATTGTGACTTCAAAATCAAAATCAAAATATAAATTCATATGAATGATTATTTAAATGAAAAGTCAATTTTTAACTAAAATGTAGTATTTTTCATTAGTCATCAAAAAATAATGTTTCTCAAAAAAAACCCAAAAAATCAACATAATATTATTTTTCCATTGTTAATTAAAAATAAATTTAATTTTATCAAATTAATTTTAAAAAAATTTCTAAATTTTTTTTTATTACTTTTCACTAAAGGACATGAAAAGGAGTTCATTTGGGAAAATAGTATTTGAAAACATATAAGGCCTTTACCAAAAAAATATTCTTCCAAATAAATTTGTTTTATTTGTATAAAAACTATTTGCAAATTAATTATTATTATTCATATTACAAATTTTTGTGGCTAGGTTATAATTATATCATTAAAATAATTTTATCAATAATATGATGTTTTTTAGAAACTCGATGTCTTGTGTAATGTATTCCAAGTCGTTGTTTCAAGTAACGTAGAACAAGTAATTATTTCATGTAATTTAAGCCGGTTTGGTGCCATGTGAATGTAATTTTTACTTAGTTTAATAAAATAAATCAATGAGAATTAAATTTTTCATATATATATATATATATATATATATATATATATATTTCTCAAAATTCCGAGGTGTTTTATTCAAACCCCCTTAAAATTAATTTCACCCGAAAATTTTTTATAGGATATCAAAGGTTTAATAATTTAAAATTACTTTCATAAACACCCACATCGTAAAAATGAGTAATAAAATTTCCATTAAAAATGGAATGTTTGAAACATAGTATTTTCCCAAAGTAATAGATAACTAGGTTTCCACATATGAGAACATTGTTGGGAAGTAAAAACATGTACATTGAATAAAAATATAACTATCATGTTCTGATGGGGAGTGATCGAGAATATTTGTCATCAAAAGTGGTTGATCATGAAACCCTAAATCTATGATGATTTGAGGGACCATCTGATTTATCAAAAACAAATGTTCTAGGATAAATAATTTTCAATGTCTTTTTTTTTGAGATTCGAGGAATTATTTTACTGTAAAGTGACATAAGGAAATATACTTACTTGATTTTTTTACTTTTCATATATAAAATCTCAGCCTTTGTTTTTTCCTTAATAAACTGTCACTTCAACTCTTACTCTGTAGAATTATGGTGAATTTTTAATTCCTGGTGAACCACCATATCATGAGATTCATAAATAGAATTATAATTTATTCAATCTACCTTCACATAACATCTCATCCAAATGGCTAGCACAGGTTATCCAAAATTCATAAATCCTCATATGGTGAGATTTTACTTTAATCTCACAAACTTAATTTTATGTTTAACTTAATCTTTTCATATAAGGTTAACCTTATAACCCCTATAAAATATGTAATTCCAAAACATTTTGATGAAGGTTACTAAATCATCTTAACATTGATCCACACAAAAATAACTCTTAGTTGTCACATTCCAAACATGTGAATACCCTCATTGAATATTCCCTTGAAACATGGTAATAACATGAATTACAATAACTCTTTTTGAAAAACATGCATGATTACTTATTTTAATGATTATAGGAAACATTGTTTAAATATATGAATTTTTAAACATCATTCATGATGACAGAGAACACTTTTCCAACAAATCAATAATCATATCTATGGTAATCAATGTTATCCAATTTACTTTATCCAAATTCATCATCACTTTTTCCAAGATGATCATAACTCTCTCAAATCTTGATCACATTAAGGGTTACCTATCCTTAATAAAAATATCGAATTTCCTTTAAGTTGATTTCCTTTGTCTTCGTCACCATTCCATATATCACTTTCAATCCTTAATGAAAACTTACACTAAAATACTTATATATTTTATTATTTTCAGAACATAATCTTTTGGATTCCAAATCACAAATACTTCATTCATCCATCATTATTATTTAACCATTAATTGGGATTTTTCAACTTATTCCTTAATACATCTTTCCTATAATATAAAATATGAACCATTTATTAAGTTTCCTCAACCTCAATCTGATCATGCTTCCTACATTTAATGTAAAAACATACTAGATTAACATCGCAAACCTTTCACATGTCATTCATAGTCTCATTATCTTCAATAATATAACCAATACTCCTACCACCTTCCTAATTCTCTTTAGGATATTTTCACTTAGGATATTGATTTTTATAATTCCCATACTTTCCAAATCTGTAACATTCAATTTTAACCAAGTTACATTGACTAAAACCATAAATTATAGTGGGAGAAACATTTCTAAAAACGGAAAACTACATAATCTTGAAAAAGATGTATAGTATTTCTAAATCATGGATCCTACATCTTTAATCTATAAAACCTATGTTTTATCATAGGTTATTTATAGTCATTTTCTTCATAAATATTTTATGATGGTTCATAATGACTTTGTGAATTCCCAAGGAATATCCCCTGAGAGTGACAAATAATATGTGCAGAAAGGCCTATTATTGTGTACTAGGTTAAATCGAGTTAGTCTTGACACACCTTTTTAGAGTTGTTACCCCCTAGGTACATTTGTTCAAGAGCCACATTCACTGGTATTATCTTGAGAGGGATATATTACTACAAAACCACTCACTTAATCATTTACCAAAATTCTTGAACATTTTCCTAAACATTAACTCATCCTTATACATATCCTTAGAGACATCCCAAGACATATCAATAAAAGTATCCATAGGGATATCACTAATGTTTTCTAAACCTAGTTTCCAAAGGTTGACTAAACATTTTCTCTAATACCAATTATAAATACATTTCTTTAGATACATAGACATTACATAATTTTTACATAATACTTAAATAATTACACAAACAGACACTCAAAGACCATATTAGTTTAGTGTCATTGGAAACGTGAAAATATAAATATTAGTATATAAATGAGTTATATTATCCCCCACTAGGTTCTTCTTGGCCATCACCTTTCTTACACACAACAAAAAAGGCATATCTTCATAACATGAGGAAGGAAACATATAAAGGGGTTAGATGAGATTCTTAGTAATGGTAAAAAAGAGAGTCATGTAAGAACTAAGAGGATCTAGGGGTATACAAACTTGGTCATAATATTAGAAGAACATACCTTATATGTCATAAGATCAGAAACATGAATCATGGCATAAGTCTTAGCAGTTCATAAGTCATATATCATTAGTAAATAAAGAACATAAGCCATGAAATAATATCATATGAATAAGACATAGAATAGTGGAATAAATATAAGCATATAAAACACATATTTCAAGGATACCTACCACGAACTCTATAACATCTTAATATTGGGATATTCAAAGTTTTACCTACTTTGGTTTTGGGATTCCCTCATGTATACCCTCTTATTTTTGGAATTGGGATGTCCACCCATGTAACCTCTTATTTTGGGCTAGAGTTCACCACCCTTGTGTACCCACTTGTTTTAGACTTAGTATACCCTCCTATGTACCCTCTTTTTACACTCTTGAGATTCCCACTTGTTTATCCACTTATTTCAGTCTTGGTATTCCCTCCTGTGTACCCTTTTATCTCATAAAAAATTTATCATTACCCAATGAATTTGAGAGAGATATAGGTCCCACCTGTCACATAATAAAGTCATATAGAAATGTTCTATAAAACATTCCTCATATCATGGCCCATGAAAAGATATGGGTTTAATAAAAAATCAAATCATAATAAATTAAATAAAATGGGTATTATTAACATTTCATCGCATCATAACCTATGGAAAATAGATAGGTTTCATAACAATTTCATCAAATCATAACCCATGAAATTAAGAAGGTTTCATAAGAATATAACCCCTGAAAGAGAAATTAGTTTCATAAACATATAACCTCTAAATGCGAAATGGGTATCATAAATGTCATTCTATAAGAACATAAACCATTTAGAGAAATAATGTGAATAGAAATTTTGAATCATTTCCTCGGAAAGAATGAGTAACATCAATATATTTCATATTAGATGGAAATTAATATGGAAATATATTTTAATAATATTTCTTGAGGAAAATATAATTTATTATTTTAAAAGTAATATTTAAAACATAAAAACATTTTGAAATCATTTTTATGAAAATGAATATGAAAACTTATCAACAATACTTTGAAATCTTGTTAGAAAACTTTTGGTTTGAAAACATATAAAGAGATATTGAAAATGTTTTGAAAACCATTTTTTTGAAAATATTTTGAAAGCTTATGAATATATCTTGAAAAAAAAATTAATAATTTTTTATAAATAAAACATTTTTGAAAACCATTTTTAATAAAAATAGTTCTGAAAACGTTTAATGAAAGAATTGAAGACCAAAAAATAATTTTGAAAAAAAAATTCATCGAAATAAACATTAAAAAAATTAATTTCTATAAAAATAAGAGAAAAAAAATTAATAATAAATTTGTAAACATACATTGTAAGCTTCAAGGAAATGATGTTCATGATAGTGGGTATGTCTGTACATGTCGAACATTCTTTTTTTACCATAAAAGTTCATAAAAGTGTCTTGATTGGAAAACGAGAAGAATGTTACTTATAAAAAAGTTTTTTAAAAGGTAAAACATGGTTAAAAGTTTCCTTTCACATCATAGGGTAAACATAAACTACTTTGAAATCATTTTTATATGTCATGGTTTTGAAAGAACAAAGATTTCTGACTGAAAGGAGAGCTACAATTGGATTTTCATAAAAACATTTTCTTAAGTATATTAACTACCAAAGAGTGAAGAAATGGTAACATTTAATGTATTTGAAATTCATATACATAGTTTATGAAAATTCATCAGAGTTATTGAGATATGTATCATAATATTTTATCCATGGAATAAAAATCATAAATAAACTCAATAAATGATGAGATTATAGAAATAAAGTTTTACCATTTTGGTAACGTGAAATCATTATGGAAAGAATTAAATTAAATAAGAATAAAATATCATGATAATATATTTATTTATGATATAACATGTTAAAAGTTATTATATACACCTCATAGAAAAATATAGCTTCATCACATGGAAGGTTTCTCAATGAAGTAAAATTGATACAATGTTACTTTACTTATTTTGTAACTATTTAAACAGAACACCCTTAAAATAAATATCATAAAATAGATATTTAAATTTCCATAAAATTGATTATAATTATCATATAATACATCCATGTGTAGTATACACACCACAAAAATTAAGTGAGTGGTGACTAAAGCATGTATCAAACAGAAATAAAAAGTGAAACAAAATCCCTTTACCTTGTGTCTTGACTCACATCGCAGTCGTTTAAACCTCCTGTATAATAAATATAAGTATATTATACATATATAAAATAAATGAATTATTATATCTAATATCATATATGGTTTTATTGTACCTTTATATTATTAAAGATTCTAGGTTGTGTTTTCACTTCAAGTAATATTTTCTTTGTCTTCGCATGTGTCTTAATTTGTAGTATCTTTGGTCTTATAGTTATAATATGATTTAAATAAATGTAGAACATAATATAAATATCCTTTATATTAATTTTATTTTTGTTATGATAATCTATATAATATATAATTATTAAATAGAATACACCATTCATGGAGACAGTAAGTCATACATACACATGAACGTTGATTCTGTTTTATTATCGTATTGAAAGAAAGAAAGTAAATGACACACACACACACAGACATATATATATATATATATATTATAATAACATTATTATATCATATATATCATATAATTTTTCTAAAACCATCCTTAAAACATTCCATGAAGAGTGTGAACGAATCACATTGTTTTGAGAGGGTAGTAGTCCACACTTCATCAAAAGAAATTATCATATTTACCCAAAATGGAATGTATAAAGATATGTGCTTTAAAATAATTACATAAGATTAATAAAATTATAATTATTATATATATCCTATATAAATAGTGTGTCTATCATAATTCCTAACCATAAAGGGGGAAAAGGAAAAACGAACAATCATCATTTTGTGAGGTGGTAGTTCTCCGTACACATAAACAGTGTATTTGTTACCCATTATATGGAAGTGTGTGTAATTTTATGTGAGAAACTTAGAATAAAAACATATAATTATATTTATTAAACTAATTTTTTTATTTAATCATTCAATAAGGATAGTGGAGGGGTTTATAAATAAATAAATTAAAAGTCCTTGAGGAAGATGTTACCTCTTAATCGGGTAACTCCTTTTGGTTTTCACCAAAGGGATTCCTTGGGTTCTTTTTTCCCAAAGGTATAATTCCAGGAGGAATTTTAATATTTTATGAAGTTAATTTTGTTTATTTCTTCCAAACCTAAGGGGTTTTGGATGTGTGAAGAAGGGGGAGAGTGCTTTACTTTTATAGAGGAGGATGAGTGGCACTCTTGTAAATACCAAATGGGGTACAGCAATGATAGGTATTCCTTACCTAATGTTCCTAAAAAATGGAATATTAATGTATGAAAGGTGAATCAGGGTAGAAAAAAAATCACAAAAAACCAAAAATAAGTTCATTTTTATAATTTTTTACTTAACTTCTATGTTTTCCAAATCTTATCATTTTGGTTTTTATTAAAGCGTCCAGTATTCTAACAAAAGTAAATTAACCATTAATAACAAATTAAAGTGATAATTATTATAAAAAAATATACACCCTGAATTATAATTGTGATATATTATTTAAAAAATAAAAATACCTTGTTTTTTTAAAATTAATTTTAAAACAAGTGCTTGTAACGGGTAAAAACACTACTTTAATCAAGATTGTGCTAAAAATGTTTTTATTATCTATGTGTCAATATGTTAAATATAAAACATAAATTTTCCCATTAATGGACTATATATGATATTTATTTACACATAAAAATAACTTTTATGAATTTAGTATTTTTATTTCTTTTAAATCTTTTAAAAAACTATCATTTAATTTATTATAACATTAATGTCAATTTTGACATTATTTATTTAATTTTAATTTAATAAATATAAAAAATATTTAAATCCAAATATATTAAGTTCATGTATTTTTGACATGATATTTTAGTCAAAAAAATTATTGAAAATAATTCAACCAATTTAATTCACTTTTAATATTTATAGTATCATTTATTTTAGTTCATTATAAACTAAATAATCACTACATTTGCATTTCTTAAGATTTTTAGGTAACTAAATCATATAAAAATAATAATGATCAGTAATTACGAAAAATATAACTCATTTAATTTTTAAAATAATACGTATAATATAAAATATGTTTCTTTTTCCATATCTCAAAGTTTTATATTTATTAAAGTTGAGGAAAGTTCTATTTTTATCATTTTCCTTAGTTAACTTATGAAATATGGAAATTTTGTTGAATAGTATCCCAATAACACATAACATTAAAAATATTGAGTCTTATAGTCTAAATATGGGCATATAATGGATTTTGGACAAGTTTATAGGTAATTGTGGCCCTTATGTTTAAGGTTTAGTCCCTAGTTAAGCTTACTTTCACCTTAATCACTGTGATTAATTTTAATCTCCTTCACAAAACTTATTGGTCAATAACTAATTTAATAATATTAGAATAAAAATATAATAATTATTAAAACCATCTATTTCCATTTTTCAAAATTTGAATCACAAAAATGGGAAAATTAAGTTTAACCCCAATCCCACAAACATAGCGAATAAGCAGGTTTTCAAAGTAAAAAACGTTCAAAAATTCAGTGAGTTTTTATAACCAATTTCCATATAAAAATTATTCCAAAGACCTAAATTTTTTTAATTTATTTATACTTTATTTATTTTAAATTTAAAAACCAAATTTAAATTTAAATTAATATTAATAATTATTTAAATGGAAGGGTTTTTTTATATAAAATACCATATTTTTTACTATTCATCAACAAATAATGTTTTTGAAAACAATCCTGAAAATTAAAACTAAGATAATTTTGACATAATAAATTGAAAAAATAATTTTATTTTATCATATTAAATTTACAAATGTTTTTAAAACTAATTTTTTTATTTTTCTGGGAAGGACATGAAAATAAATTTATTTGAGAAATTAGTATTTTTTAACATATAAAGACTTTACCAAATAAATTATTTTTTATAAATAATATGTTTTATATATAAAAAATTATCAAAAATTTTGAACATTAGTTTTTACTGTCCACATAACTACATTTAATGGATAGTTTATAACTGTCTCGTTTAAATAATTATAATAATAAAATTATGTTTCATAGAAACTCAATGTTGTGTGTAACATGTGTCATGTCGGTGTTTCATGTAACATAAGACAATTCAGGGTGGTGTGTAACAAAATAAAATTTGGGGATGTTTGAAAGGAATTTCAGATTTAGTTCAATGCAAGACAATAGTGAAAATTAATTTATTTGGAAAAAATATATTTCACAAAATCTTGGGGTGTTACAATAATCATATCATGTTGAAACAAATGGAAAAGTTTTTGAATTTAAGAAAATTTAAGGTCAAAATAACTTAAAATAAAAATAAATTAATCATTTTTATGTTTCATTTTAAAATATATTTTTTTTAAAACCCCTCATTAACATTTTTCAGCCTTAACCATAGCAGCAAATTTTTTAGCATTTAACTGTCATACATTTACATATAATGTGAACAACGGCACCAAAATTGTCCATGGATGAAATTTTAGATAATTTCACATAAAAAAATTTATTCTTTAAATATTTTTTTCTATTTAAATCATTTAATTAAATATTATTTAACATAAAATATCGTTAAATTAAATTTTGAGACTATTCATTTAATTTGAATTTAGAGACATCAAAATAGTAATTTAATTAAAATAAAAAATAATTTACAATGATTTATAATTTATATTTACCTATGAAATTTTTTTAAGATGAAAATTCATATAAAAAATATTCATTTTATTTTTTTAAAAACATTATCAATGATTTTTCTATTTCCTGTAATAGCATTGTATAAGTGTTTTGTATGAATTTAAGGTAATTATATCATCACTAAAAATGTAAATAAATTACTAACATAAAAATAAATTATTTATGTTAAAAAAGTTATATTTATTCAAAAATTATATTTATTCCTTTGGAAACATATAAGAAAAATTAAAATCATGAGAGTGACTTTTGGTATTTAAACTTTTCTTAAAATAACCCAAAATTCATAATAAAATTAAAATAGTATCAAGTTACCTTTATTTAGAATCATTTATGAGAATAGGATAAATCAACTCACCCAATATGATAAAGTCAAGTATTGGAGAGATTTTAAATCCTTATCCCAATGCTTGACCTAGTTTTACCCTTACCATGGTCATAAATATTTTTAATGGTTACTATTTATGATGAAAAAATAATAAAAAGAGCCTATATAAAATATTAAATCCACCTAATTTAATATATTTGGAATCTATTTTCGAGATTAAATTTATTAATGAGGCAGAAAACCATTTTAAAATAAGTGTTTAAAACAAAACAAAACCCATTTTTAGATAAATGGGTTTTTACCCAGAAAAGTGTATTTATTCTTATCTAGTAAAAAGTAAATACCATTAGATGAATGTTAAAAAACTATATAAAATATAATCTATAGGATTCATTAAAATAATTCCTAAGTAGTGAATAATTTAATTTATTAATAAAAAAACCCTTTGCTAGCATAAAAATAGTTTTTTCAAAAAACATCTCTTTAACTTTAAAAATATTTGGTTTTTATTTATAATCAATTAATAACATGTGAATTAATTTTATACATGTGTAAAGAATAATTTTTCATAATTTCTTTAGTCTTATTAATACTCTTAAATCCAATGGCTAAGTGATAAATTTCACATTAAGTAATAATATTCTAATAGTATATCACGACTCAATTAAAATAAATGTTTCATGTTTGGAAAGAAATCAAAGAAATAAATAATTTATAAATATAAATATATGATAATATAATAGGGTTCTACATTATACCCCCATATATAAAATTTATCACTCAAAATTCTATTAATATGATACAAACAAATGAGGATACTTCTGCCTCATCAAATTATCAGGTTCCTACATTGCTTCCTCTAATTTATGATTTCACCATAGAAACATTGATCAAGTGAGTGGTATTTTTTCATAGAACATTATCTATATGACCCAAAATATTCAACAATAGTACATCATAAGAGAGATATTTCTCCAACAGTATAACCTCTTATTTATTTACATGTGACATATTAATTATATACTTCCTTAAGAGAGATAAATAGAATGCATCTTGAACTTGAGAGAGATTCAGTGGAAGTTCCCAATGACAATCTATGATCCCAATAAAATCAAGAATTTTATAGGGAAAGATATATCAAGGGTTTATATTTCCATTATTTCCAAGTCACATAAACCTTATTCTAAAGAGTTATTCATAGGAACACCATGTAACTAATTTTGAACTCTAAATCCCACCAATAATTGTTACCATAACTTTTTTATCGACTCTAAAATGGACTTATGTGTTTTTTAATTTATCTAACCATATCTTATATTTACTCTATTAGATTAGTTCACGATAAATTTCTTTATTCAAATTTATTCCAACACATTGACTTTTGTCACTTCCAGCCATAGAGGGGTATATAAGGAGACATCTATATTATCGAGTGAAATTTATTACTATAAGAAAATTATAAAAAAGTAAGTTGTTGATCCTAACCACCTATAAAATTCATATTGAAATATATCAACATGTCATATATAGTTTTAATTGTCCTATAGGACTAACCATTTTTTTGAGGATATATAGTACTAAAACTCAACTATATATCCAGAGCCTATTGAAGACTTCTATATTACTTTGAGGATAACCTTGAACCTAGATAAAATATGATTGATGGTGGTACTCCATGAAATATAACAACTTCTATAATATATATCCAAGTAAGCTAATCAAAGGAGAAATTTTATCTAATAGTAATAAAAGTCACTAGTTTTGTAAGGTGATCGGCTATAACCAAAATAGAATTATACCCTTTAGATATTTTTGGGTGTATAATGATTATTTATGTGGTAATGTTTTCTTATCTCTACCCTTGTATGTGTAACAGTTGTAACCTATCCCTAAACTTATATCTCTCAATATTAACATTATATTATTTTAGGAATCAATATACATACTTTTTAATATCCCTTTTCATGTTTTCCCACCAGAAATATTCTTTTAGATATCTATACATCTGTTTACTTATGCCATGAATAGAGAATAAAAACTATAGGCTTCATCTAACAATTTATTCTTCAATTTTGGTATTTATAAGTAATATAATATATTACTAAACCTTATCATTCCATCACAATCATGGTTTAACTTAGAAAAATTTATCACTTTCCTCTATATTTATATGTATTTTTTATGCACCTCTTCAATCCTCACAGATATGGATGGTTGAATATTTATAAGAGAAAAATAGGACATATCCCCTTTAATCTTGATTTCAAGTTCCAACTTCTATAAATCATTAATTATTGGATCTCTTATAGTCCTCGTCATGGGAAAACAATCATGGCCCTCCAGACCCATTACATCATCCACATTATTCACATTCCCAATTTCATAATATAATGAGAATTCTTAATCATTAATCATCCCCAATCTTCTCCTCCATTACAAATTCAACTGAATCTATATGAATATATACTTCAAGTTTTATGATATTTATAAATGTCACACCATTCATCATAATAAAAAATCATCTATTTAATTAAAATAAATATTATTATCTCCATATCCAAATCACAATTCATCTAATTATTCACATTTATTTTCAATTGGTGAGAGGAATAAGTTGTGAACATGTCCTTATGCAAAAGGACACATCCTCATCCCGTATTTGATGCCTCACTATAGGTCACAAGCCCTTATATACAAAAGGGTAGTTTTAGTAAATGTGAACTAACTAACCTTCTCTTAAACACCTTGAAATTATCTTAACATTCATCAATCCATAATAACATAACCCCATTTCAAGTAAAATGGAAAATAGATTACATAATCATGATAAATATCTCACAAATATTCAGTATTATCCACCTAACCCAAGAGAACATCAAATCATAGTTACCATGGTTGGTCTAGAGAATTTATCAATAACTTTTTCCATTAAAGGTCTACCAATATTCCCCCACTTGTGAATATATGAACTACGAAAGAATATTTATGAATCCAAAATTCAGACTTGGTAAATTTATCATACAGACTCTCCTTCATGTGGTTCCTCAGTATGATTCTAAAAAGATCTTCTTAATCCTGATTACAATTTGAATATATAATAATATCATATATAAAGAGTAAAAAAAATTATCATGGTAATCCTTATAGACACTATCCATGAAATACACAAACATTATATATGAACTAATAAGTCCAAATGGAATCACTATATATTCATAATTCCCATAACTTGAATGTAAGGTTTTATTGGATATATCCCCCTTATTATCCCATAATTAATGATATCAAGAATGAAATTCAATATTGTAAAATTATTGATCTCCTCATAATTGATCAAATAAATCAACGATATGGGGTCAAGGATACATTTTAACAGTGATGTTGTAAAGTTCCTAATAATCGATGGAAATACTCATTAAACGCTCAAAAATAATAATAAAAAGAACACATTCACCTCGTGGTGATGTACAAGTGTGTATGAATCCATTATCAAGATTATTACGGTTTTACCTCTATCATCGAAACTCAATCAGGGAAATTCTATATGGATACATTGAAATAGTCATAGCACTAGGTATGTGTTTAATTAAAAATTTAACATGAAAAATTAGAGGAAGACAAGGAAACTCTTCTAGAAATATATCATCAAAACTCTTGTACAAGATTAATATCCATAATTTCCATTTTCTCGACAACTAAATGAGATAGATACCATTTATGTAAATGAATTAAGACCCACAATAAATAATTAATTTACATTATATGTATGTATTCATCCTCACACTGATAAGTGATAATTGGATCATTCAAAATCTAAAATGTGACTTCCCTTATAAATTGAAATGGGATCTATATGAAGAAATATAATCCATTCCTAGATTCACATACAATTCAAATGGAGGGATAATCACAATATTTTTAGGAAGCACATTCCCACAAACATTAATCAAAGAGGAACTATAGACTTGAGATGTGATCATCATACCATTGTGAATTTTTACTGTTAACTCAACATCTAATCGTTGAGGTGGTAATGAAATTCTCTTATAAAAATTTTTAGACATAAATGAGTAGATAGATCCATTATTAAATAATAAATTATTTATTCTAGTGTGTATGATAAATGTACCTTTCACCATATTATTATCATAACCCACTTTGACATTCATGATCACCTGATATTTTTCATTATCTTTGGGATTAAGAGGTTTTTGGTAATCATAATAATCATAAACCATCAAATTTATATATTGGTTGGTTTAATACCCAAACTCCTTGAGTTTTAATCATTTATGTGTGGTTGGTGAATAATTTTCCATCTTTCTTTCCTTCATAGTATCAACTAGACTCTTTATCGTCTTTCTACATTCATCAGATTTATGACTAGCCCTTCCACATTTAAATCACTTACGAGTTCCATTTAAGAAATTCACTTGATTTTTCTTTCCATGTATCTATCATATAGGTGACCAGAATTTTTTTTAACCATGTAATTTATTTGAGTTTTCATGATACTCTATATTTCTTTTCTTATCAAACCCATTAGAATTATGGGAATTCCCTATTTTCATTTCTTCCTTGATAGAACATCGAATAATTTATTCAAAGATACTAAATTATATTATATATAATTACTTTAGGATATTTTTTTTAATCTACCAAACCATAGATCCAATTTTATTTTAGATATGTTGATTAAACTATAATTTTACCTTCCTTGTCTTGTAAAATTTTCTTCATATATACTAATGGATACATCATCGTTCTATTTAAGGTTAAGTAATTCCTTCTTTATTTATATTTATAGAATAAAAGGAAACTACTTACTAAAAAATATCATCTTAAACTCATCCCAATACATGGTGTAAATTTCTCCCACTTACCTAATATTCATAATTATAATACACTATTTATTGTCTTTTCCTTCTAAATGATAATTGGTTAGGAAACATTTTCATATTCAAAGAACTAGAGAACAGAAAATATTTTCTCAATGGTAGTGACCATAGCTCAACCACTAGTAGATCAAAAGACCCACTAAAATAAGATGGACGTTTCATCATTAAAGACTCTATAATGAGTTATTCCTAACATTGATCATTTTAAAGATAATAATGACTCATGTACTATTAATGTTTAATGAAAAAATTCACAAGATTACTTATTTCATCTATCATAACATTCAGTTTTTTAGGAAAACAGTTATTCCATTTCCTATTACATTCATTATTATTATTATTCCTTTTTTTCAATCCATTTACTAAAACAGAAAAAAATAATAGTGTAAGAATCAATATAAAATAATCAGAGTGATAAATTATATGACCATAAAAAATAATTCTTATGATGTATAATTCATGACACATTTTTTCAACCTATGACACCTTACGATTGACCTAGGTGATCTGTAGTCATTATCATTCCAAATCCCTTATAACGGTTCATAAATAAAATGTGAATTAACCCAAGTATATACTCTGTGATTATAAAACCATGTGGGTAGTAAATAACCATTCATCATGAAACATAATAATGGTAAATATATACTCAACTAAATCCGTTTGAGGTTATTTCCTCCAGATTCATCTTTGACAAAACCACATCCGCTTATAGTATCCGTACATGGATCTATTTCTAAGAAAACAAAATATCCTATACCTTACAAAAATTTAGGATATTATCTTATACATGGGATTGTCCCTAGGTTTTTTACCAATGTTCTATTATCCTATCCTCTAAAAATAAATAAACAATGTTGTTATACCAACTGAGGTAACCCAATAATTTCATACAAAAATATTACATCATTTAATATGAATATTCATGACATCTAACAAAATTACACACCCCATATCTGAAAAGGTTTTCTGTACTTGGAGACTATGTACATAAACATATAATTTAATTAATGTCATCATCATCCTTAACATCATTAATTACATAAGGTACCCTTATATACTCTTTATACGTAGCACCATTCTTCAAAGCCTATGGAAAATCAAAACAGAATAAGGGGTGGGCTTAGATGCTCAGTGAGGGTAAACATATGAGATATTAATGAATGATCATATATGATAATATCATGAGAATAAAGGTATTAGAAAATGTGACTAAAAATAGAAAATAATAACAAATAATTCATATATCATAATTATGAGTCATGTCATAAAACATTATTATGTCCCAGTATTGGGGAATCATCAAAAAATCAATTTTGATCCATGAGTTCAAATCGTGAGCATATCAATATGCCATAAAAGAGTCTAACTATGTTAGAAATATAAAGCATATCATATGACAATGTTAATTATTGATCCCATCATATCATAGTGGATCATGAATTGCCACTTTTTCTCATATCATAGTGGATCATTCATCACCACATCTTTCTAATATCATAGTGGATCAAGCATAACTAGTTGTTACCCATAGTGGATCAAGCACCTCCAAATATTTATGATAATTATATCATAACATATAATTATTTGCCCAATTAATTTGAGGGATATAACATACTACCCATTATATATAGAAAACTATGCATATGTGTTCCATGTGATCATAAACTACTCATAACTTTTAAATATCATAACCCATTGAAGTGAAATGGGTTTCATAACGATCTGGTCATAACTTCACTAACCCATGGAAAAGAAAAATGTTTCATAGAATCATCATAATCATAATCCATTTAAAAAAGTGGATTCAAAATAAAATCATATCCTCTGTGAATCATAACAATCCTTAAATGATTAATACATTTATGAAAAATACCTTTAAAAGTTCATTCAATAATTACTTTGAAAATATATGAAAATATCCTTTTTTTTATGGAATTTAAATTAAAATTTTATAGAGTATTGAAAAAGTCCTTTCACATGAGAATAATCCTTGAAAACATTAAAGTAATTTTCAAATAAATGACTAGTTATAAATGATAGAAAATATTTTCATGAAGTAAAAAATAAAAAAAAGATCACACTTTTGTTGGATGGTAAAAACAACTTTTTTTGGAAAATTTTTTAAATGATTAATTTTTAAAAATATAATTCAATAAAGTAAAAGGTAGTAAAAATAGCATTTTAAAACAATCAATTTTTAGGTAATAAATTTTATAAAAAAATGAAGAGCATGGATATGGAAGAAAAATTATCTCGGATAATGAGGAAATGTGGTCAGATTTTGTTTAAAATAATTATCACTAAATTTAACTACCCAAGATAATAAAATGGTATTAATACTTAAAAATTATACAAATTACTATAGAACAATAAAATATATAGGTTATAAGGTATAAGACCTATAAAATGTTCCTCAATAAAAATTTAACAAAGAAAATGACAAAATGAAATGAGATCGTAACATAAACCCTTACTTCTGGTCTCGTCTTACTTTGTACATGTTCAAACCTACCATATAATATTTATATAATAATTGTAAATATAATATAGAACCATAATAATTTATATAATTCTTTATATTATTTATTTATAAAATATTATCATCCATTTTTTAATAGTTATTAATTAAAATCATTGTTATTGGTGATAATTACTTCATTTTCATGCAAGTTTTGGTTCGATAGTCCATGTCCTTGTTCTTTGATAATGGTTTCATCATCTATAGAATATTAAAAATGTAATGAGTACCATATTTAATCACTTTATATGATATTATTAAAACTCATATAAACTTTTGAGGAATAATGAATTACATCACTTCAGGGAGACAATAGTCCATATGTACGAACGAGTGATTTTAACACTTATCAATGGAGGGAAAAAAATTAAATAACAATTCAAAATTAAATGACTATAATAATATCATTAAAATAATATATATTCAATAAATATATAATTATAACCATTAATGTGAATGGGTTTTGAAAACAGAAAACACATTACTTCATGGAGGTGGTAGTCCACACATCAGCACGGGCGATATTTTCTTTTCCCATATGATAGAAATAAGGTAGATAATGATATTTTTTTATAATAATAAAAATTAAACATATTTAAGATAATGAAGTAAATGTTTTCCATAGATTTAGGTAATGTAGAAGATGAAATATAATTGAGAGTACTTGGTTAAGAGTTGTACCTCTTTTTTAAGAAACCTCCTTTATCTTGCACCTTAATCCTTAAAATGATGATATATTGGAAAGAAAAAAAAAGATATTGGACATTATTAAAGAATATAGAATGGTATTAAGGAAGTTTTTATCTAATATATAAGTCTCAAAATTTCAGAATAATATAGATGAGGGGTTCCCTTATATAATAGTGGGAAATGATACACTTGAAATTACATAAAATATTTATATATAATATATATAATAATCATATCATGCAGCAGCAAATGGAAATAATATGAAATTTATGACATGTTAAGATTAAAATAACTTTATCCAAAAAAAATAGACGTTATTATGTTTCATTTTAAAGCTTATATTTTGGTTTTACCCCCTCATTAACCCACTTTAACCTTAACAATGGTAACACAATTTTTTAGCATTTAAGGGTCATATATTTACATATAAGATGAAAAGTGTCCCCAAAATGGTCCATTAATGAAATTTTATAACATTTTAGATAAACATTATATTCTTCAAATATATATTTTTTTGAATAATTTAATAAAATATTAGTTAACATAAAATATCATTAAATTCATTATTGAGACTATTCATTTAATTTGACTTTTAATACATCAATACAATAATTAAATTATAATATAAACTAAATTAACATAATTTATAATTTATAATTACCTATTAAATTCATGTAATATAACAATTTATTAAAGAAATATTATTGTTAAAATCATATACCTTAATTTTTCTAATTCTTATAGAGGCATTATATCAGCATTATGTAAGAATTTAAGGTAATTATACAATCACAAAAAATTAATGAAATTAATAACATAAAATTAAATTATTTATATTCAAAAAAATCTTTTATATTTATTCATTACTTCTTTTAATCACTATAGAAACATATAATAGAAATTAAAATCAAGATAATGTCATTATGAATTTATTTTTTTCTTAAAATAATATAAAATTAATAATCAAATAAAAAAGTAAAATGTTTTCCATAATTTCAAACAATCGATGTGAATATATAGACTCCACTCAACCAATATGATAAAGGTGGGTATTAGATATATTTTAAAGAATTAACCCACATATTTAATCCATCTTTACCTATTTTACCCTTACTAAGGTAACAAATATTTAAAATGGTTACTATTCCAAATGAGAAAAATAAAAGGAGGATATTTATAAAATTTCAACCCAATAATTGAAATTTTGGAATCCATATTTTAAAATTAAAATTATATCAGTGGTAAAATCCATTTGAAAATAATAACACAAAACACAATGAATGTTATTTTTTGAAAAATATTTTGCAAACCAAAAAACTCAATTTATTCTCATCCCATGCCTGGTAAATACAATTATAGGAATATTAAAAAAATATATTTAATATATAATCTATAAATTTCATTAAAATAATTTATAAATAGTGAATAATTTAATTTATTAAGATAAAATCACATTTCACTCTTAAAATAGTGTTTTAGAAGAAAACCCTTTTATTTTTAATTATAATCAATTGATAACCAATCAATTAATTTCATAAATTTGTAAAAAAATCATTATTAGATAGTTTTATTCATACTCTCAAATCCAATGGCTAAAAAAGAACTTTCATATTAAATAATAATATTTTAATAGTATATCATGATCCATTTGAACTCGGTGTTACTTGTAAATAAAACTATAAAAGAAATAAAATTTATTTAAAGAGAAATATACCCTAAAATCTCAGGGTCCTACATTCTACTACACTTAAAATAATTTTTCAATTAAAATTTTTTAACATTAACACAATAAAACTAATGAAAATTATACCACATCACATCCATGGGTTTCAATGTAGTTTCCTCAAATTTATGGTCTCACCAAAAAAAACTTTGACAAGGTGAGTGGTCTTGTTTCATAGAACATTAGCTATATGATTCAGAATCTCCACTACTATTTCCTCATATGTGAGGTCTTTCTCTAACAATGCAACCTTGGAGTATATTATATGTGAAGGATCAGTTATTTACTTCCCCCAGAGTGATATATGGAAAACAATGTGAACTTGATAGAGATATGGTGGAAGTTCCAAAGGATAATCTATTATCCCAATATAATCAAAAAAATTGAAGGGACTAATATATATAGGTCCAAGATTTCTATTTTTTTAAATCCCATGACCTTAATACCTGGATATATTAATAAGAATAACTTATCACCAAATTCAAACATTGAATCTCAACAATGTTTTTTAACATAATAATTTTTTGGAATCTATACTATCCTTATGTGCTGCTAAATGGATATAACATTATCTACCATTTCATTGACTATATTTGGTCCTACTAGATTTATTTCTTCAACTTCAACCCATAATGTTGAAATTATACACTTCTATCCTTATATGGATTCATAAAGAGCCTTGTAAATGCTCGAGTGAAAGGTAATATTGTGTGAAGATTATAGAATAGGAAGGTATTGATCCCAGCCATCTTTTAAATCAATATATAAATCTATCCAAATGTCTTATAGAGTTTCAATAGTCCTATTATACTGAAAATATATCTAAGTATGATATTTAATACTAAATATCAACTCTAAATATAGATCCTACTAAATAATTCTCTAAAACAACAAGGTAGGCCTCAAATCGCAATCGGATAGGATTGATAGTGGTACTACATGAAATCTAACAACTTTTTTAATGTATAACCAATTAAGTTTATGAAGAGAGTAATTTTCCCAGATTTTAATAAAATTCTCTAATTTTTTATGGTGGTCGACTATAAACCAAATAGTATTGTGCCCTTTGGTTTCTTTAGGTTTTCCAAGGATGAAATCTATGGTAATGTTTTCTCATTTATACTCTGTTATGAGTAATGGTTATAACATATCCTTATACTTCTACCTATAAGCCTTAATTGTTTTACATACTAGGTATAAAGATACATTATTTGAAATATATCCTTTCATGTTTTCCTGCCAAAAATATTCTTTCAGATCTCAATAAACTTCATGCTTCCAAGATGAGTAGAAAATGAAGAACTATGATATTTAACGTAAATTTCCTTATTAAATTATTGTATTGATGGGGAACATTCCCTACTCCTGAAACTTATCATCCCATCACAATAATGATTGAACTCAAGAATATTTATCACTTACTTCTATATTTATACATCTTCCTATTATGACTCTTTAATCCTCGCATGGATGGATGGTTGAATATTGATATGTGAATGATAGGATTTGTCTACACTTATCATGATTTGAAGATCCATATTCTATAAATCCATAATAATTGGGTCTCCTTCAATCCTCATCATGGGAAAATAATCTTGGACTTTATGAATCAGAGCATTGACCACCATATTTAACATACCAGGGGCATAATGTAATTAGATTTCATAATCATTAATCAACTAAAATCATATTCTATTGTCCATATTTTAATCTTTCAATGTGAATATATAATTAAATATTTTATGATATTTATATATATCATGAATTTCACCATAAAGATAATTCATCCATATCTTTTACACAATAGATTATTGTTATCAAATCTAAATCATAATTTTGGTAATATATCACTTGTATTTTCAAATAGTGATAGACATAATCTATCACTATGTCATTATGCAAAAGGACACAACATATTCAATTGTTTTATGTACCACTATTGATCACAAACCTTTCTACACTGCATGGTAGTGTCTAATTAAATAAACTGACAAACCATCTTTTCAACCCCTTGAAGTTATGGTCACCTTTAGTTATCAATAATAACATAACCCCATCTCAAGATAACTTGCAGAGTGGATTATATTTTTGTGATAAATCTCTCAAAAATATTTAGTAATATCCATCAAGCCCAAGAATACTATGGATATATATTACCATGGTTATCCTAGTATAATACTCAAAAACTTACATCATTGAAGGATCCACATATATACCCTCACTTGATATTATTGGACCTGAGAATAAAACTTTTTGAATCTAAAATTCATACTTAGTAAATTTATCATAAAAATCAATATCCTCATGGTATTTAGTGTAATACTAAAATTGTATTCATACTCTTCCTTACATTTTGAATATATAATAACATTATCTATAAAGACTTATTCAAACTGGTTAAGGTAATCACTAAATACCTTATTCATTAAATCAATAAAGATAATATGGGAATCAATAAGACCAAATTATATCACTATAAGTTCATAATTCCCATACCTGTTAAAGAAGGGTTTCTTGGGTATATCCTCCCTTTTAACCCTCAATTAATGATATCCATAAGGAAGTATAATCTTGGAAAGTATTTAACTCCTCATAAATGATCAAAAAATCATTGATACGGGGAAGATCATACTTTTTTGTAATAGTGATCTTGTTATGAACTTGATAATCAAGGAAAATATGAATTGACCCATAATTCATCTTTAAAAAAATAATAGGTTCATGAAAATGTGACAAAATAATGAATAAGAATACAATATCAAATTTTTTTTCTAGAGTTCCTACTTCAATTATTTCAACTCTATCAGGCCTATTCTATATGGAGTATTTGAAATATGTATAGAACTAGTTATGTGTTTTACTGAAAACTCAACTTTATGAATTTTAGGAATATTAGGAAACTCTTCTAAAATCACATACAAAACTCTCATAAAATATGAATATCCTAAATTTTATGTTTTTCCCCTATTATTTCAGACAAATTACATTGATGGATAGGAATAATGACAAATAATATAGACGTAATTTCCTTTGGAATTTCGTATTTATCCTCACACAAATAAATGATCATAGGTTTATTTGGAATATAAAATTTGACTTCCCTTCCTCAAAAGTTGATATGGGATCAATATGAATAAATCTAATAAATTCCTTGAATCACATAAAATTAAAATAGAGGGAGACTAAGAATATTTCTATGAAGTACCTTACCAAGAAAATTCAATAAAATAAGAACTATAGAATTGAGTTGCGATCATCATACCATTAAGAGTTTTCACTAATAACTCGGCATCTAATAATTGAGGTGAAATGTTGATACTAATAAAAAAATACTTAGATATAAAAGAGTAGATCTATTTATAATCAAATAAGAAATTAGTTATTGTAGATCAGATTAAAAGTGTAACTTTCACCACATTATTATCATAACCCACGTCAAAATTCATGATCGCATGAGGTTTCCCTTTTTCCTTGGGCTTATGAAGTTTTTGACATAGATCATTATCATAAAACTTCAAGTTCATGTACTATTTTGCGTAATGACCAAAACCATTTCATTTAATGCTTTATAGTTTGTTTGGTCCATTAGTTGGTATCTTCCTTTCCTACTTTTTATCAACTAACCTCTTTATCAACTTTTGACATTTTTTGGCTTTATGATCAGCCCTTCCACATTTAAAGTCACTTATCGGTCCCATTAAAAAATTTCCATTTATGTTTATTCCCATATATATGGCATTTAGGTGGTTGTAATATCTTTCCCCTAAGTGATTTATTCAAGTTTTCAGGAGTCTCAATATTTTCTTTCTTATCAAAACCGTGGTAATAATGGGAATCTCCAATTTCCATTTATACCTTGATAGAACACTAAATAGTTTCTTTATATCTTCTAAAGTCTCTTATAGATAAATACTTTTGGATACATGATTTTTAGCCAAAAAATAATAGATAAATTTTACTTTCAATGTTGTTGATTAAACGATAATCATACCTTGAAATCCTTTTAAAATTTTCCTCATAGGTACCAATGGATTCTTAATCCTTATGTTTAAGCTCAAGGAATTCCTTCTCTATTTTTATATATAGAATATGTGGTAATTACTTACTTAAAATATCATCTCAGAATCATCTCAATCTATAGATTAAATTTCTTCCTCTTACCATGCATTCTTAACAAGATTCCACCACCAATTTTCTTTTCCTTTAAAATGATAAATGGATAAGAGAATTTTTTCATGTTCTGAGCACTAGATAATGGAAGATATATTCTAAGTAGAACTGATCCATCATTCATCACTAGAGGATTTTATGACCCACTAAATTAAGGTGGTTGTTTCCTCATTAAATAACCAATTGTACATTTTTCCCTCTTTTCATCACTCGGAAGATCAGAATGATTCCTAGCTAGGGAATATTTTTTGAGAATAATTATAAGATTCTATATTTTATCTCTCATAACATTCATTTCCTCTTAAGGTCAATCATTACATTATCTACTTCATTTGTTATTATCACAAAATAGTGAAGTTTCTATTTTTTACGACGGTACATTAATGAAAGATTGCCTCACAAAAATTCATTTACAATGGGATTATGTTTCTAATTCAACTTTTCCAAAAAATCACATCGCAATTGTGGTTATTATCCATGGGTCATCACAAATAAAAAAATTGTGATGGATGAAATAACCATTACAAACGATACCTTCCCTTTTTTAAATGGTCAATTGTAATGTTCCGTCGCAGTTGATATTATTGGTGATGGAAGATCAATCCATCATAATTACTAATATTTTAAAATAAAAATAATAAAACTAAAATAATAAAAATAATAAAAAACAATAGAAGTATTTTAAAAATTAAAATAATTGAAAATTTTAAAAAAATATTTCAAAAATATTTCAAATAATTAAAAAATCAAAAAAAATAAAAATATTTAAATAATTAAATAAAAAATAAAAAAAATTCAAAAAAATTAAAAAAATTAAAAAAAATTAAAATTTAAAAAAAAAATCAATAAAATAAAATAGGCATAAAAGTTTTACATCATTTCAAACATGATTTGTTTTTCACCCCAAATTTCAAAATAGTCCTAGAACCTTAAAAATCATAAACTAGTGTTAGGTGGAGGAGGATCACTCAAAGTGTCAGGTGGAGGATACTTCATACCAACACCACATGCAAACCGTTGTGTATAATCCAACATATGTGATTCTCTCTGATGTTGCTACTCATAAACCTCCTCCCTCTCTCTCTCTACATTCATTATATCATCTCATCCTGAGCTCCCAACCTCTCCTTATACTATGCAATAGATAATAGAATTGATGAGGACTCCCCACGAGCTCCCATCGAGCTCACCAATGACATCCCAAAAGTACCCTAATAAATCCTAGGTGTTAGTCAGGAACCAGTACCGATCACTTAGCCTTTCTCGACACCATTAAAATTTGTTTTTATCCCGCCCCCCTCATCAAAACATGAATCAACTGTGGCATATTCATCACTATATGCTTGATACTCTTGTGAATCAAAAGTCTTAGCATCATATACTTATGTCAAATTTATTTAGAAATTAGAATAACAAGAAAATAAATATAGGTGAAATTTAAAATAAAATGCTAACCATGATATGGTGTTATCGGTCGCCTAAAAGTTCATTTATAAGGGGATCAATATACATCTTCTTATAAACTTCAAACTCTATAATAGATGAGTCAGTAGTATCATTTATAAAATAAAAAACATTTTACATTTAAATTATATATGAAATTATTAATAATATCACTTACCATATGTCGTCGATCTATGAAAAATGTATGACTCTCGACCCTATGTGACCTCCTACCCCCCCCCCCCCCCACCTCTAATGATCAGATGATGTCCTCCTTCTAAAAAATATCTTACCTAATAGGGGTATAATTCATCCCACACCTTAGATGATATATAGTCAAGTCGATGGGAGATTCAAGATTGGTTGAAAATAGTTGCACATATTTTATCCATAACACTCTTTCTATGGTTTTATAAAAACGGATGAAAGTACAGGAAAATAAAAATCTCTCATTCCTCCAAGATATGATCTATCAATACATCATCAATCGGATACCATAAATTCTATAAGAAAAAATAAAAAAAGTATGTCAGTATTTAAATAAATTTTATAAATTATATATCATTTAACAATTTAAAATCCAATGTTCAAACATATCTTGACAAATGGTGATGGGAACCTAGTCCCATGACACCCACGAATTTGAAAAATAATTTCATAGAATCACACTAGCCTACCCAACAAAAAATATGAACAATTGTGAAAATAAAAACAAATAACCATGATATTACTACCAAAATAAATAAAAAATATTAATGTAAAATAAATATATTAAACAATTAAACATACCTTCATAAATTAGGATTAAAGCAAAGAGATGGAAGTATCTCTAAAACCCTATCCTAATAGGTTTATAATATTATAGATCATTTAAATATGTCTCATCAACAGGTAGTCTGACATCAGTGAAAGAATGAAATAAAACATTGGGAGCATCTCCAATAATATGAAGTAAATAATATTACCTATAATAAATTGTTAATAAATATATAATATATAAAATACTAATGTATACTATAACATAACAATATTACCTTTAATAAATTGTTCATACATGAATCAAATATATAAAAAACTAATACATGCCATAATATAATAATTACATGTAACTAAATACTAGAATGTAATAATTTAACCTGTAAATATTTTTAAAATTAATATCAAATATAAAAATATAATAAATATTATGCAGAATATAATATTCTTACCTATAAATTATTATTAATATGGATATCAAATAAAAAACTAATAATTACTATTATCAAAAAGAAACATAATAGATCATCGATTCCAACCATCTGAAACAAACAATTTTACCTATAAAAATGATAATAAAAATACAAAATATAAAACAAATAAATACCTAAATATAATAAATAAATAATCATATTTTTCATTATTTTCATCGAGTATAATGTCTTCATCCTTATCATCATCATCGTCAACTTCCATGTGAATTTCAGTTTATTCATCCCTTATTACTTCATCAAAACTTTTATTGTCACTATCCCTTAACTGGGGGGTTTCATCATCAATATTTATATCTCATTGGGTAAGAGATATATTTTTGAATTTTTTTTGGAAAAATTAAATATGTTTCAATTCCATAGAACCATCTTCATTTTCAATAAACTTATTTTCATGTGATTTCATTTTTATTACACTCCCAAGTCATTAAAATCTCTCGAAAATCACCATAATTTACATAATAAACATTAGGTTCTTGATGTTCCAACATAAATGGTTTATTTGAGGTAAGAAGTCTGTTATATTTAATTTCAGTGACTCCACTTTGTGGATTAACTCACTACCCTAGATCAGTATCAAACCAATTACATGTAAAAATTGTAATATAATTTTTTCTTAGATAACATAACTCAATTATTTCACCTAGAATACCATAAATTTCAACTTTACCTTATTTATAGTGATATGATTTCAAAAAAACAACCCTTTTTATTGATCTCTTTTAGCCACCATTTATATGTGTATGGAATGGAAATCCATTTACTACATACCCATTATTATATTTTACCAATTTTGATCGAGGGTTTTTAGCACACATAATAAAATATCAATTTTATTTTCATGTTGTGTTTCCTACAAACAATAAAAAATATTAATAATAGATATCATTCCAAATTTGATTTATTTTTTCATCGAAAGATACTTAACATACCATTTTTTGAAACCAATATAATTTTTTTTGAAGACGTTCATCAAAAGTATCAGATTTAATTTTAATAAATTATTTTTTAATATGGTCATCATATAGTCTATAAAATAAAAAATTTAAATAAGGGGATATATTATAAAATTTAAAAAAAAAGTAGTACTTACTTTACAAATCATTTAATTTCATCAAAATTCATCAAAACTTATGTTTGAGCTCTAAGGATTTCATTATTTGAAATCCATCATTCTCAATAAACACCAAAACCAATCTTGGGTTATAAAAAACCAACAATTGTTGGTATTTTACATTATCCACATTTACCTCATTGTGAATCATATAGTTATGTTTTGAATGATATTCCGATTAACAAAAATAAGAGAAAAAATTGAAATTTTCTCCTACAAGTACGATTTTGTAATTGACCCTTCAATCAATGCTTTTTTATATACTTTCTAATTTATCATTTTCATAAATCTTTAAAAACAGGTATATATATCATAATTATACCATCCCACCACATTCATCTTTATATGGAAAATACAATATTAAATGTTTCGTTGATTCAAAGAATCCAAGTGGGAATATTTTCTAAAATTTATGTAAAATTAAAACAAAATATTTTTATACCATACTCAATGCATCATAATATAAATTTTCTTCAAAAATAACTCATTAGAAATATGATATTTCATTCAAAAAATTTGAGATAAAATAATTCAAAAACCCACTAAGGCCAACAGGTACTGAAATGTTTATTATGACACATCATTCATGAATTTTTTAACCGGTTATATGTATATTTTCTATGCAGTGAGACAAATTTGAAGCATAACCATATGGAAACCTCAAATCTCCAATAAATTAAAAGAATAATAAATTGATTTCTTTAGAAAGTTTGTAAGATGCTTTTTGGATTCATCAAATCATGTGATCTTCCATATTAAAATAATTCATGTTCAAGATGTCTGCCAATATGGTAAAGATCTAACCAAGCCTTAACATTATCTTTGGTCTTACAGGATGTGTATAATAAGATATAAAATATCTTATCAAGAAAATTCATCTTAACATGAATTGTATCTCACATGTGAAGAATCAAAAAATTATACCAATACGAAAGGTCCCAAAAAATACTCTCCTTGATCCAATTATGATAGCTCTCAAAACCATTTTTTTTCTTGTTGGTACTAAAGTAGTAAGAGGTAATGCAGAGATGGTAGATTTTTTCTAAATACCTAAGTGCACTACTGGAGTTTGGTCTCTTTCAGTTCTACCTTTTTAAAAATTATTTATGTTCTTTTGAAAAGGTAAATCCATAGGATGAAATATCTAATTGTATTTAAAATAACTATTTTTTGGTCCCATTATAAAGAATATACTCTTTTTCCACATCCATGCAGAACGGACATGGTTTTAGACCATGTGTGCTCAATCTAGATAAGATGACATACACTGGGAAAGTCCTTGACTGTCCATATTAAGGAAACCTTTAGTATCAAATTATTATCTCAAACTATATCAAATGTCATCCCACCATTATTCAATAATGAAATTAACTCATCAATTAGTGGTTTTAAATAAACATTAGAATTCTTGGTTAGATGTCCTAGACTTAATAGTGCCAAATATATATATGGTTCTTTAATCATCATCTATTGAGATAATTTATATAGAGTAATGAAAATAGGACAACAATAATATTGACTATTGTAAGTTACAAATGGAAAAAACACATCAGTAGAATACCAAACTAAATGTTACAAGGATAGGAAGAAAATGAAGGATGCGTATGATTAAAGTGTTTCCATGAATCACTATCAGATGGATGATTTAAGATTTTTCTTAAATAAATATTTGCTTAAAGCCATGTCATCTATTTAACTATGTTGTGTGACAAAAATAAACACTGTAAATGAGGTGTAATTGTAAATTACCTCAACTATTTCATAAGAAATATGTACTTTAATTGTTTTTCCTATTTCGACCTTGATTCTCCACATGTTGGAAAATTAACTAATGATTCATAACCACTATAATATAACTTTCAGTCACTTGAACATGCATAAATATTCTAATTACTAAGACCAAAATTATAGACTAACATCTTACTTTCATAGAAACTTATAGGTAAGGTAGTTTTGTTAGGAAACAAATATTTAACCCATAATAATATCTGATTGAAAAAACTTTTTGAAATCCCAAAATTAGATTTAATAGTAATAAATTTTATAAAAAATTTTATTTTTCTCATCAGGCATCCCATATATGAGTCCTTCTCATAAAATTTCAAGAAATTATAAAACTGAGAAGGTTTTGATTAAGGATTTCAAAAATCATTTTAGGTTGTTGTTTCATAGAAAGACGAAATAGCAGCCACGTATTATAAATTGAGAAATGATGGATCTGGAACTAAAAAAGTTTTATTTTTTAATAAATTATCTTCACAATGTTGATACCAACAAATATAATATTTTTGAAAAACAAAATTTAATAGATGAATTATAACATTGTCCAATTTTTTGAATCTTCTAATATCACATTTCTTATATTGAATTTTATTTGTTCCTTCGGAAACTAATTCTGAATTCGATGATGAAAATGATATAAATGTTTCAACACCCCCATTATTGAATGGACTTTTACTAGATCCTTTGGGATTTTTTTGATGATTTATCCTATATGATAGTGTAATAGAAACTGGTGTATACTTAGAGAGTCCATAGTTATCTAAAAAACAAAAAAAATAATTATTACTGATCATTATGACTAATTAATAATTTTTATTTTATTTTAATACACTTAAATATTCCATGGAATACGATCAGATTGAGGTGATGGATTACCATTTAATTTTGGGGACTGTAGAGGCTCAAATTAGATAGAATAAAAATATTAAATATATTATATCAGACACATGCTATTTTCAAAAATTAATTTAATATATCCTGAACAGTGACTCATATGGGAAATATAATACCACCATTAAGTCTATGATATATGTTTAACCCTAGGGACGTCATAAAATTTTTGTGTTTCAGGTGTTTGGTTACATTACACCCTAGGGTTATTCATTTAATATCTTAATAATTAATTTTTAGAAAAAAAATTATGTATCTTCCAAATAGTGTATCGAAAGAAAAATTGGAGGATTTTAATAGGTCTGATATGTGGGGTTTATCTAAATATTTCATAACATTTATCTACATTGATATTTTGGTAACAACATACATTATGGTAATTCATTTAGTTTTTTATTATAATTTTTTACAAAAAAAATGATGTATCTCTATAACGGTGTATCATATCAGAATTGTGAGACAACCATTCAATTAGGGATGTCCAGTTTACTATAGGCACTACATAACATTTGTGTGAGTTGGGTGTTTGGTTACATTTAATTTGAGGGTAATTAATTTAATATTTTTATTATAATTTTTTATAACAAAAAGTAAGTATCTTTGAAACTATATATCATATAGGCAATTAGATACCACTTTTATATCTGAGATGTGCGGATAACCTTATGCGTGACATAACATTTGTGTGCGTCGAGATTTTGGTAACATTATGCACTATGGTAACTCATTTAATTTTTTTATTACATATTTTTACCTAAATAAAAGAATTATCTCCATAATGGTGTATCATATTAGAAATATTAAACCACCATTAAATCATTAATAAAAGTATTAACCTACGAATGAAAAACATTTGTGTGCATTGGGTGTTTGATTACATTTCATGTAAGTGTAATTAATTTAATATTTATATTACATTTATTTATAAAAAACTTATGTATCTCCCAAACAGTGTATCATATAAAAAAAGGAGACAACATTTTGGTTTGGGGTCTATGGTTGACCCTAGATATGATATAACATTTGTACATGTTGTGATTTTGGTAACATCATGCATGATAGTAGTTCATTTAATTTTTTTTATTATAATTTTTTACAAAAAATTGAATTATCTTCATAGTGGTGTATCGTATCAGAAATCTGAGACCACTATTAGATTAAGGATGTTGGGTTTACCCTATGGGTTATATAATATTTTTGTATATAGGTTGTTTGATTACATAGTTATTTAGGGTAATTCATTTAATATTTTTATTATAATTTATACAAAAAAAAATTATTATCGTTGAAACTATGCATCGTATGAGAAATAGGATACTATTGTTAGGTTTGAGTTATGGGGTTTACCCAAGATGTGATATAAAATTTGTGCATGTAGAGAGTTTGGTAATATCATGTATTATGGCCATTCATTAAATATTTTAATTATAAATTTTTCTCAAAAAAATGATATATCTCTGTAATGGTGTATCGTACCAGAAATCTGAGAATTTTGTTAGATCAGGGATACTCGGTATATTCTAAGAATGACATAACATTTGTGTACATAATGTGTTTTGTAATATCACATGTGAGGGTGACCTTTTTATTTTTATATTAAAATTATATATATTTATATATATTACAAAATTTATATGAATTATTAATAAAAATTATTTTAATTAATAAAACATTAATATGAATTATTTTAAATTTTTAATAGTTATTGTTTTTATATATTTTATTAAGATGTATGAAAGTAATATAGTATTTATTAAAAATATTCCTTATTTTTTTATATTTGATAAAATTACTTGTTATTTAATCCTAATAATTTATTATTTATATCTAAATTTATAATAAATATTACTAATTTTTAGCAATTACTTGTATTTAATATTTTTTTCTTCTACAAATTATTATAAATTATCATATTTTCCTCAAATTTTCATATTATTAATAATATTTTGGAATTAAAACTAATATTTACTACTTATGAAAAATAATGACTAATTACTTAATAATTACTATAAATTATTTAATTAACATTACTAATTGTTTAAATTATTATTATATTTTTACTTAATTACTATATATATCATGATTTATTTATTAATAAAAATACATGAATTATATTGTGACTCTTTTTTAAACAAATTTATATATCAACTCTATATAAACATGTATATATATATATAACAAACATTACACATTTTTTTAAAACGTTTATATATAAATATTCATATGTTAATATATATATATATATATTAAATGAATTATTAATCAGATATATTTTTACATATTTTTTTAAATAAATATGCATATCAAATCATTATATACATAAATACATACATATATATATATACATATCAAAAACCTTATATGTTTTTTTTTCAAAACGTTAATATATGTGTATAAATATATTTATATCAAAAACCATAAACATTTTTTAAGGATTATATATATATAAATATTTACATGTTAATATACATTCATACATATATATAACAAAAACCTCCCATGTTATATATATATACTAAAAATCATAAATGTTTTTTATATAAACATATGTATATTTAGAAGGTAATATTATATATATATATATATTACAATATTTATTAATTAATATAAATACGTCAAATATATTTTGGCACTTTTTTAAAACAGATATACATATCAAATCTATATATACATAGATACAAACATACATATATATATATATATTACAAATATTACAAATTTTTTTAAAACATTTATATATGTATATATTCACATGTTTATATACATAAACACACAAACACATATATCCAAATTAATTAATGATCAAAATACCTAAAAATCATTTGAAATAAGTCATACGGAACCAATTAAGAGTAAAATAATGAATGATAAATTCAAAGAAATAATAAATAATAAATAAACCATGAAAATGAAATAAATTTTTTAACTTAGGGTTTTCCCAAACTAAATCATGTATGGTAAAATGAAAAAAACACAAAACAAATTTAACATGAGGCTAGAGGAATTCATATAAAGAATAATCAAATGTGGATATGCACAAAATTGGTTACAACTAATTATCTTAGAGGGGGAGGTCATGATTCGTGTGTCATGAGTCGTTCAGGGGAAGGAGAGGAAGGGGAGGAATAAGAAGAATGAGAGACATGGGATTTAATTTATTATTAAATGTAGAAGAATAATTATTATGGAATTCATTCTATCACGAAAAAAGTCAATAAAAAGTATTTTTGATGGAAAATAATTATCATTCAAATTAATTCATTCACAATGGCTATTAGTGATGGATATAGTATCTCATCAATAATATCCCTTGCTACATATTTTTCTTCTAGGTGGCATGAATTCCCATCAATATTATTTGTGGAAAAACATTTATTCCATGGAAAATAATGACTATTTGTGATGGAATAAATGTTCTATAAAAAATAATTCCTCTTCGGGGACAACTTGTGATGGTTTAATAGTTTATTTCAATTAATTCATTTAAAATAACATATTTTATATTTTTGATAATTCCTTCTCATTCTAACCATTGACTAATAGCAAAAAATATTAGTGTAAGAATTATTATATAATAATTAGAGTGAGATATCATATAATCATTAAAAATCACTCATTGGATGTCTAAATCATGAAACCATCTTTTACAAGCATGAAACCTTATGTTTAAACTATGTTATTCATGGTCATTATCTAGTCAAATCATTCATAATAGTTTATAAATAATATATGAATTCACCCAAGAATATCCTTTGGGAGTTTCAAGCCAAGTGAAACAAAAGGACTCATTCATCATGCATCATAATAATGGTCTAGATATACTCAACTATCTCATTTTTAGGTTACTAACCATGGATGAATTTTTTCCAAAACCAAGCCCATTTATAGTATCCATATAGAGATGTATTTCTAAGAGAACAACATATCCTATACATTTCTAAAACTTTAGAATTTTATCTTATACTTAGGCTTATCCCTAGAGTTTTCATAAAAGTTCTCTAATCATAATCTCAAAAATTAACTAAAATATACTTTGATACAAACTGAGGCAACCCAAGTATTTCAAACATAAATATTATATCCTTTTATATTAATATTCAAAATATATAATAACATTACATTCCCTATATCTATATAGTTTTAGTGCACTTTGAGACCTGATACATAAACATCTTATTTAAGTAAAATCTTCATCATATCTAATATAATTGGTAACATAATGTAACCTTCTAGACATATCATAATTAGTACCCTTCTTCATGACTCGAGGAAAATAAAAACATAAGAAGGCATGATCACATATGCTCAGTTAGGGTAAACATGTGATATTTTAATCAATGGTCATATATAAGCATATAATGAGAATAAGGGTTTGAGAACATGTGACTATATATAGAAAACCATACCCAATAATTCTTATATCATGATAATGAGTTATATTATAAAACATTATTATGTTTTAAGATTGGGGAAGCATCAAAAAGTAAATTATGAACCATGATTTCAAATCATAAGAATATCAACATGTCATAAGAGTATAGAACTATAATAGGAATACAAACCATATTATATGTCAATATTAACTACCAAGATCATTGTATCATAGTGGATCAGGTATCACCACATTTTCCTTATATCATATAGGATCAATAATCACATCATATTTCTCATAGAATAATAGATCAGGAATCCCTACTTATTTCCCATAGTGGATCGAGAACATTTACTCATTTCACATTATTATCCCATGAAATATAAGGGAATACCCAATGTATTAAAGGCATATAATGGACCCACCTATCATATAAATTAAACTAAACATATGTGTACCACATTATCATAAAAAATTCCTCACTTCTACATATCATAACCCATGGAAAAAATGTGTTTCATGAAGATCATGCCATAACTTTATTATCCCATGGGAAAGAAATGGGTTTCAGAGAATCATAATCAACATAATCCATATAAAGAAAGTTGATTTTATAATAAGATCATAAACCCTATGATTCATAACAATAGTTAATGTATGATTAGATAGATGAAAAATACCTTCAAAAGTTTGTTAAAAAATCTTTGAAAACATTAGAAAGTATCATTTTAATTTGCAAAAATGTTTAATGAAAACTCATGTAATATCAAGAAAATTCATTTATTTAAAGACAAAAATGTAAAATTATAAATTAATCTTCAAATAATGAAATATTCATGATGAATGTAAAATTATTTCATTCCGAATATATTAAAAAAAATTATTTCAAACTTTTTTAAAAAGTAAAAAATGACTTTTGTAAAAAAATAAATATATTTATTTTGAAAACACTTATTAAATAAAGTCAAATTAGATAAAATAACTATTTAAAACATTCTACGTATAGATAATAAATTTTGTAAAATAATTTTGAATACCGTGTATGGGTATCAAAAATATCATGAACTAAATATGAAATAAGGTCAACTTTCCTTTTAAATAAAACTAAATATTTTTAACTCAAAAATATAGAAAAAATGGTACTAATACTTAAAAATTCTAGGATAAAATATAGAAGAATAAAATATATGTTTTTTAAATGATAATATCTTTAAAATTTCCTTCAATACAAATTTAATATAGATAATCTCTAAAAGAAATGAGATTGTAACATTCAACCTTACCTCAAGCCTCATATTGCTTCACACATGTTCGAACCTTATGTATAATAAAAATATATATTAAAAATATATTATATAACCATAATAATATAAATATAATACCAAATATTATTTACATATAAAATCTTATCATCCATTTTTTAATAATTCTGTATTAAAATCATTGTTCCAAGTGATAACTAATTCATTTTTCGTACAAGTATTGGTTCGGAAGTCCGAGTCCTTGAACTTTGATCATGGTCACATCATCTCTTGAAAGTTAATATTTTAATTAGTATCATATTTAATCTTTATATACATTTTAATTACTTTTCATATAAATAATTGATGAAAAATAAATTACATCACATCATAGAGATGGTAGTATGTGTGTAGGACAAGTGATGTTTCCACTTTTAGATGAATGAAACGATAGAAAATTAAATAAAGATTTGAAATTAAATAAATATGATAATATAATAAATATCATATATATTAAGTAAATACCTCATAATAATGAAGGATTTGAAGTGGAAATGAAAAAATGAAACACAATGATTTTTGTAGGTGGTAGTCCAGGTGTATGCACGAGTAATATTTTCTTTTCCCATATGATTAAAAGGAGGTGGATAATAGTTGTTTAATAATAATAATAATAATAAATATTAATTATATTGAAGATAATTAATACATTATTTTTTAATGGATTCCATATATTTATATGATTTATAAGAATAAATAAAATTGAATGTACTCTGTTAAGAGATATACCTATTTGTTGAGAAACCTCCTTCAGCTTAAACCTTAATCCTTAAAAGGATGGTATATTGGAAAGAAAAAAACACATGGACATGGGGAAGTAATCTAGGATATAATATGATCATGTTTTCACTGATCAAGAAGTCTCAAAATTTTTAAATAAGGGGTAATATGAGGTTCCCTTATAAATTTTAGGGAAAGGACACACTTAGAATAAATTACAATATTTATATGTAATATATATCATAATAATGTAATGTTGAACAAAATGGAAATAATTTAAAATTTAAGAAATGTTAAGGGTAAAATATCTCCAACTAATAAAATTTAAACAAGTTTAAGTTGCATTATAAATCTTGTGTCTTGTTTTAACCCCCTCATTGACCCATTTTAACCATAACCCTGGTCATACATTTTTTAGAATTTAAGGGTCATAAATTTACTTATAAATTGAATATGAGGCTCCAATGTTGTCCATGTATGAAATTTTAAAACATTAATTTTCACGGTTGTGTTATTTAAAAATATTTTTATTTTTATATCATCTAATAAAACATTAGTTAACATAAAATATCATAAAAGTCATTTTTTGGACTATTCATTTTATTTGACTCAAAAATCATAATGATAGAAATTAAATTTAATATTTACTAATTTACTATAATTCATACTTTATTATTACTTTATAAATTCTTTTAAGATAAAAATTAATTTATAATATATTAATTCTATTGTTTTTAAGATCATTTTCTTTTATTTTTCTACTGCCTGCACAATAACTGTATCAGAACTAAGTAAGTATTTAAGGTAATAATATCATCAATAAAATTTAAAAATAAATTAATAACATAACAATAATTATTTATGTTCAAAAAATTTATATTCACTCATAATTGTTTTTAATCCTTTTGGAAACATATAAAAGAAATTAGAATTAAGAGAGTGACATTTTTCAATTATCCTTTTCTTAAAATGATATAAAAGTCATAATCAATTAAAAATAGACCCAAGTTTCTATAATTCATAAAATTGGATAATGATAGCTAAACTAAACTCAAAAAATAATATAAATTCATGTAATAGATATATTTTAAATCCTTATCCTAAATTGTTAGCCTTGTTTTATCTGTTTTACCCTTATTATGTTGCAAATATTTACAATGGTTACAATTAATAATGAACAAAAAATAAAAAGTTACTATTTAATCAATTGAAACCTCATAATTCAAAATATATTTTCCATTTTTCAATATTAAATTTCTATAATTTTCATAAATCCATATTAAAATATATATGAAAAACATAAAGAAACCCATTTTTGGACAAGTATATTTTTAACCATAAAATTGGATTTATTCTTATCTCATGCCTAGTAAAAACCATAGGATGAATGTTAAAAAAATTGAATATATAATCTATAAATTTTTTAAAAATAATGAATAAATAATGAATAAATTAATTTGTTAAGATAAAAACATATTACATGTATAAAATTAATTTCAGAAAAACTTATCTTTTACATTCAAATTATTTTATTTTTATTTATAATCAATTGATAACCAATGAATTCATTTTATACATGTGTTGAAATTAGTTTCTCATAAATTAGTTTTTAATATTCATACTCTAAAATATAATGGCTAAGAAATAACTATCACATTAAATAATAATATTTCAATAGTATATTGTGGTTTATCTAAACTCGGTGTTGCGTGTAAAGATATTTATCAAGGAAATAAAATTTATTTAAAGATAAATATATCATTAAATTTTATGGCATCACATTCTACCCCCTTATAGGAATTTATCCTTTGAAATTACATAACTTAGATGAAAACAAATAAGGATATGTTTTCCTCATCACATCCTCATGTTCCCACGTAACTTCCCCTAATTTATTATTTATTCACAAAACATTGATCAGGTAAGTGGTATTTTTGTATAAATTTATCTTTATGATCCAAAATCACCACTATTAGTTTCTAATACTAGAGATATTTCTCTAATAGTGTGGCCTCTGAGTTCAGTACATGTGTTGGATTGACTACATAATTCTTCAGGAGAGATACATGGAACACAATGTAAACATAAGGGAAATTTGGTTGATGTGTAAAACGATATGCTATCATCCCAATACGATCAAGAAATTATAAGGTACAAATATATCTAGGGATCATCTTTACATTCTCCCAAATTCTCATAACTATATTCAAATGAGTTATTTGTAAGAATACCTTGTTGCAAACTTCAAACTCTAGATCTCACCAACAATTTTGAGCATAAATTTTTTATTGAATTTGAGATCCCCTTTTATGATAATAAATGGGTCAAACCTTATCTTTAATTTCCTTAGATACATCATGTATCCATATCTTTATTTCTTCAACTTTATCCCAACATTTTGGAGTTCTACACTTCTATCCATAGAGAGATTCATAATGAGCAATCTATATAATCGAGTTATATCTATTATTTCAAGACAATTATTGAAAAGGGTGGTGTTGATCCCAGAAACCTTTAAAATATTTATTGAATTCTATCAAAATATCTTATAATGTTTGAATGGTCCTCTTAGACTATCCATTTATCTAAGTATGGTATGCATTACTAGAACTCAACTCTGTATCCATAACCAGCATAAGACTTCCCTAGAACTTTTAGGTAAGACATAGATCTCAATCAGATATGATTAAGAGTGGTAATCAATAAATTATAACAACATCCTTAATGTAAAAATATGTTATCTGATTAGGAGATAAATTTTCTCTGATAGTAGTAAAATGCACTGATTTTTTAATGTGTTTGACTAGAACCCAAAGAGTATTATTCCCTTTAGTTGTGTTGTGATTCCAATGATGGAATACATGGTAATGTTCTCCCATTTATAATCTAGTATAGGTAATGGTAGTAACATATCCTTAAAATTATTCCTCTTAGCCTTGACTTACTAACATTATAGGCATCAAGAGACATACTCTATAATATCACATTTCATGTTTTCCTACCAGAAATATTATTTAAAATATCAATACATCTTCATAATTCTAGGATGAATAGAGAATGAATAACATTGAGTTTCATGTGATAGTTCCTTATTTAATTATAGTATTGATTTGACACATACTCCATTCTTGAATCAAATCATTCCATCACAATCATGTTTCAAAATATTAATATTTCTTAAATTATTTTGTAGTTCTACATCTTTCTTCTATGCCTCTTGAATCCTCATATTGATGGATGTTTAAATATTTATTTGAGAAAGTATGGATTTATCCCCTTTACTCAGGATTTCAAGTACCATATTCTATAAATTCGTAAGTATTGGATATATTTATATCCTTGTCATGGAATAACTATCATGTACCTTTAGACTCATAGTATCATCCACTTTTTTCACCTATATAGGGTCATAATGTGAATAGAAGTCATAATATTTAATTAGCTAAAACCATCTTCCCTAGTGTATATTTAACTCTTTCTATATGAATATATACTTCAAGATTTTATGATCCATATATATTTTACACCTTTCACCATTAAGATAATTCATCCATATCTTTAATAAACAATTACTACTGCCAGGTCCAAATTATAAGTTTTTTAATTTCTCACATGTATTTCCAATTAGCTAGAGGCATAATCTATCACTATAAGGACCCGGCCTTAAAAAATTATATAATCTTGAATTAAATGAATAATTCACATTGAGGATATTTTCAGGTTTATAGTTTTAGAGAATTAGGACATATCTATTACATCTTACAAGATTGCAAAGTAGACACTTCTAACCAGTTTCCATTTTTTTATAAAATAAAAACTCTTAAAAAGAAACAAGTCTAGTTCCATGTTTTAGATAGAATGTATTTACTTGATCCCATCCTTGACCCTATTCACCTTTAAGTCCTGTGGAAAACATTTCAAAAACTTGGGATGAGCATAAAAATCTTAGTTAGGGTTATAACAATGATGGAAAACTGTTAGATTTTTAAAAAAACAAGTAAACCATGAATACATTATTAAAGTAATAATTTTCACCTTTATGAAGTAGAAAATACTCTTCACTGAATAAAAGATCACTACTTATCCTTTACAACCAAAATATTACCATAAACCCATATAAAGAACACATAACATATAAAGGTAACTTGGGACATAAACATACTTTAATGGAATAACCATACGGTTGACTTCCACACATATCACTACATTAAATAGCCATATGGACAACTTCCATACCCAATGAATTGGAGGTTATAACGTAACCACCTGTCCTGGTATTCACAGAACCACCCGTCATATGGTTTATCACGTAACCACCCGTCAAATTTCCAAGTACAATTACAAAATCATAATACATAAAACAAATATAATGAAAAGAAAACACTTCCACATTTCAATCACAATATATCACATAAATATATTGACATAAAAAATAAATTATCAAAACCATTTTCAATACCAAAATACATAAAATAGTATATGGTATTTATTTACTTTTAAATAATATTATGACTTGTTGAGGAAGCCAAAGGTCAAATAATACTCGCGGTGGCGGAGAGGTCGTTGTCACCGCATACGTTAAAAAGAAACATAAATTTTGTCATTTAGTAAAATGCTTCATATAGAAAAGATTACTTTTGAATAAAATTATAAGTCAAAGGGGATTATACAGAATATAAAAAAAAGTCATGTATTAGAACAAAATATGCCTCCATGAAAGGAGATTGAGTTGAAGTCCCTTACAAAGTCGGTATCCTTAGATTAACGATAAATCAATTACATGATTATGTGTGAAAAATATAAATACACCCAATATGAGAGCATATTAAGTGTATAAGAGTCATAGGTCATCCACATATATTCATAGTATGACATAATCAAGAAATAGAGGTTTAACCCAAAGAATTGAAATTGAGTTAAGAAGTTCCCTTGCAAAAATTCAACAGCCTAACGGCGTCACTTTAAAATTCAGAGAATTGGTTGATGAGAGACAAAATGGTATCTCATCACTTGGACATAAAATTTACATCAATAAGGATATTGAAGAACATATCCCAACATAATAATATACAAATTAAAAGACATAACAAAAGAAGTCTTTTAAAAAAATGAGGGTGAAAGGTTCCCTTACCGAATTGGGTAACTTCCTAAACATACAGCCCATGAAAGAAGGACTATACAACATTGATGTAAATACCCATAAACGAAATTATATTACAAAAAGAGTATAATAATGGGTAGTACATACACCACTCAAAGGAAATGGTGGAAAATGTAGCATTAATATCATGGGAATAAAAGTGACAAGAAATATCCCTTATGAAAACTCGGCAGCCTAACGACGCCACTTAAAACATCCAAAAATGGATTTATGGGATCGAATAGGGTCTCTCATAATATGAACATAAAAAGTACAGTATGAAGAATATAAAATAACATCCCGAAACATAAGAAATAAGAGATTAAAATAAATGACATAAAAGAAGTACTTAAAAAGAAAGAGAGAGGTTGGATCACTTACCTCAAGTCCGACTTGCCTTGTTTGTTTCTTTATATTCCTGAATAATAAACATTGGTCAGTTTTTAATTGCTTAAGGACCTTCTTTAAAGTTTATAATTCAATTAATATCACATTTTATAATGTTATAATAATTTTTTAATTATGTGAGTTCGTATCAGACATTTTTGTCGATGTTCGGTACATGAGTCAAAATGACCTTGTTTGAAAAGAATTGTCCATGTAGTTATAATTACATCATCTCCAGAATAGTATTAATGATTTAAATATCTTATATATCCAGTATATATTCATTTTATACTATTACATAACATTTTTAGATAAAAATAAATGAATTTCACCGTTCATGGAGACGGTATGCCGTACGTACGCATGAACACTACTTTAATTTCTTTGGCACATTAATGGAATTAAAACAAAATGAGATATATATATATATATATATATATATTATAATTCCAGTATATATATGTGTTATATAGTTCACATAAGTTCATCAATTTCATTCTTTATACATTCCATTTATTGCATGAACGAGTCACATCACTTGAGGGGCTGGTAGTCCACACTTCCTCAAATGAAATTATCGCATTTGCACAACATGCAAAGAATAATGGTATGTTTTAAATGTAAAATACAGAAGAATATAGAGAAAATAAATATTATATGTTTCACAGATAAATATATTTCCATCATAATGTCCACCATTAGAGGTGGTAGGAGAAGATAGAACAATCATCGTTTCGTGAGGCAGTAATTCGCCATCCACGGAAACAATATGTTCTTTAACCATTAGACGGAGGTGTGTGTAAGTGTATCTAGAATACTTCTCATAAAAAAATCCTTGTATATTGAATATACTGGTTTTGTTAAAAAATAAATGAATAAAACCAGTTTAGGAGGTTGGAGAAGCAAAATAAAACAAAATAACATAAGAGAGGACAATACCTTTAAATCGGGTAACTCCCTTTGGTATGAACAAAAAGGGTTTCTTGTAGAGATTTATACCTAAGGTAAGGCTTCTAAAATGAATATAGGGATTTGGAGAGAGAATATGAGCATTGGTTTGAAAATCCAAGGGCTTTAGAGGTGTGGTTAAGGAGGTAGGGTTGGGGTCCTTTTATAAGAGGGATGAGGGGCGCTCTTTGAAAGTCATGGAACGTAACATTATTTTAAAATGATTTTCGGATATCAAAGGTCCAAAAATTATTTATTTTGAGGATAAGGTGATTATTTTTCTAAATCCACACATCCAATAGGTTTTTTACAAGTGTAATTTTTAGATTTTACATTATCTTTTCATTTTATTTAAATCGTTCATTAATGAGGTAATCGCTGCATCATCATGGTGTCATAAATAAATTAATTTATTTAATGTCTAAAAATTATAAAAAAATACTGTGATGTAGGAAATATTTATATATTTCCAATGAATATTTATAGTCAAAAATATAACTTGTATAACCCCGTGTAAAAATTGTTTTAGTAAAACAATACATGTTTGTGACATTTTTATTTTAACTTTAAATAAAAAGTTATTAATGCCATTTTCTTACCCAAGTGGCTCCATAGGGTCCCCAAGTTGACCCATGGATTTTCTAGGTCACCCATGAATCATCCAATAAGGGTAGGACATGTTTCAAGGTCATTTCCTATTAATATAACATTATCTTTACCTTAAATTACACTAATTACCTTTAATCGCGATTAATAAAACTTAAAAGTTACTATTCACCAAAAAAAATATTTTAACCCCATTGAACCAAATTTTACATCCTAATGAAAACCATGTATGTCGGAATTTTGAAAATCAAATCACACAAGTGGTAAAGTATCATTTAAATGAAAAAAATAGTTTTTAACTACCACTTAGTGGTTTCACAATTCATCAAAAATAGAAGTTTTTCATAAAAATACCAAAACTTCACCCTACACTATATTTGATAATCCAAAATCAAAAATGATGTCTATTTTAAAAAATTCAAATCATATAATTTGCATTAATTAATTTAATAATTAATTCCCACTGTCAAAACAAGTAGAGTGTTTTTACGAAACAAAATCTATTAAAAGATTGACGCTAGTTTAAGTCCAATTCCAATGTGAAATTAATTCCAATGACTACCATTAGATTAAATGGTAAAAATATATTCTAAATACACTTTAAACCCAATTAAAAAGATAATATATCCATATAAATAAATTATATTAAAAGGAGGTTTTGAATTAAAATACAACATTTTCACTAAAAATGAACTTTATAACAAAAATTTACACAAAGTAAATTTTGATGTCCAAATTCTAAAGAAGGATTTTATTTTGTCAAATAGAAAATATAAAATTTTCAAAAGTATATTTAAAAAGGGTTCACCATCAAAAGGCAGTTAATCGACCTTTTAAATATTATTAGAAGATTTATGCTTAAAATTGGATTCATTTTCATTCTAAGCCTCTAACATTTATTTGGATAAATGAAAAAATATTTGGCAAAAATATATAATTATTTTGTAGTTAGTTCTGTTCATTCCTGCCATTACAATGGCTTGGCATTAATTACCATTTAAAATAATATTATTATATTATTAGTGTGTAACGTAAGATTTCAAAGAAACTCATTGTTGTGTATTAGGTACGCCAATGAACATAGCATTCCCTTTAAAGTAATATTAATATTTTATTCATAAATATTAATAAATATGAAAATGTAATATTCTTTATTTACCTGGGGTGTTACATCCTTCCCACCTTTTAGGAATTTCATCCTCGAAATTTTAAAATTGGGCTCGGAAACTTCATTGAAAGTCCCACATCAAAACAAGAGTCAGTAAAACTATCACGTTAAAAAAAAGAGAAGAACAAAGTTCACCAGAATTAATCCATATTAGGATTACATATAGGAAACAATGGACATGGAAGAGAAAACAAAGGGTCATGTTCTGATGGAGAGTGATAGAAAACTTGTTTAAGAGAAAGTTAACCTCCAAAAAATCACAAACTGGTGATGGGTTAAACGGTATTTGATTCCCCAGTAGGAAAATTTAACAGACAACATTTTAGTTTTAAGTTAATTTTCATTGAAGAATTTATTTATGAGCTTAAATAGAACATAAGGAAACATACTTAATTGTCATGTAAACTTTCAACTTTTACTATATTTCTAACAAAAACTCATATTTTTTCCAAACGACGAGTATTTAGGATGAATTTTTTAATATAGAGCGCTATAATCAACTTCTAGAGAATCACCTAGTCCACAAAATAAAACTATATATTTCCAATGTATTTATACCAAAACCAAAACCAAAAAAAATTCTTAGTACAAGATTAGATAATGCCCAAAAAGGATAATCCTTTATAAAAAGAAAATCTATCCTTAATCTCCAAAACTTTTCCAACAAAACCCAAAGTTCAACAAAGACCATTCAATAAATAGTTATCCATAAAATTCTTCAAAGTGATCCAAAATAATATTTAAACCCAAACCTTAGAAGGATTTAATCACACAGTCTTCCTAGATAAATCTTAACATTTATCTCCAAATAACATTAGTTGCTCTTAAAGTCTCATATTGAAAAGTAATTAACCTAATCATATATCCTCCATGATAGATCAATATTTTCCTAGATAACCCAAAATCAACTTATTCTTGATTCATAAAATCATCTAACTAAAAAGAATATGTCATAATATCCAGGGACTTCACGGAGTCCAGTGGCAGGCGATGTGCCCTTGTCGCCCTTCAGTTGTGCGTTTGATTCTTGCGGCCTTACCAGATGTGACGGGTTGTCACCCATCCTACGGGTTTCCCTTTTTATAAAACTCCAAAAATAACCCTAACATGTTTTGACCTCAATGGTTTCCTTATACCTCTCATTTTCATCCAAATTCATTACGATCTCAACATCTTAATTATTGAATTCTTATTTCACCACCATAAGATAAAATAAAATGATTCCCAAAAATGAAGAACATCATGCCTTGATCATGGTGTCCATTTAGTTTCATCGTCATCCTGCTCACGTAGGTAGAAAGTCCATGCATTGAAACAATGATTTATAGATCCTTCAAAATCATTTGATTCCTCCATAAAAATACACCTTGTACAACATGGGTCATATGGGTGTTCACAAAAAAAATAGTTTTGGAAAATAATCGTGTATGACATATAATTTCAATACATCTGATAAAACATGATTTCTATAAAATAGTCAGAACGATTTTGAGTTGAAACTTTCAATTAATGGTCCTTTTAAAATACCAAAGGCATGCTCTGAGAGACTATATTGTAAAATCAAAAATAAATAGGTTGCACTAGGGTCTCCTTCTTCAGAACCGTTTTTAAAATCATAATATGCTTCAAAATCTTGCGATAAGGTAAAATATTTGAAAATGAATTTACCTTTCTTGAAATAAGAGAATATTGTGAAAATATATTTTTTCTAAATACAACCCATGATCCACGATGATAACGAGGTATAGTGGAGGTGTTTTATATCTCAAACAACTGCTTGCAAGTGATTTGTATGATAGAAAAAGTTTCACAATCATCCGAACATGGCTTTGCAATAATTATTGCAAGCATGTCCTCAAGAAGAGATAGGAATTTCGTTTGAGATCCTCCTCCTTCCATTCATAACTAAATTTACTTGACCTAAAAAAAGTTATAAATCAAGGATTTAACTGAAATAATAGATATAGGGACTAACCATGTATCTAACAAAAACTCCTAATCCCTAAAGTTGTCTAAACTGACCTCTTATACCAACTATAAGGACCCGGCCATAAAACATTACATAATCTTAAATTAAATGAATAATTAACATTGAGTATCTTTTCAGGTTCAGAGTTTTAGATAATTAGGACATAACTATTACATCTTACAAGATTACAAAGTAGACACTTCTAATTAGTTTCCATTTTTTATAAAATAAAAACTCTTAAAAAGAAACATGTCTAGTTCCATGTTTTAGATAGCATGTATTTACTTGATCCCATCCTTGACCCTATTCACCTTCAAGTCCTGTGGATAACATTTCAAAAGCATGGGATGAGCATAAAAAGCTCAGTAAGGGTTATAACAAAGAAGGAAAACTTTTAGTTTTCCAAAAAAACAAGTAAACCATGAATACTTTATCAAAGTAATACTTTTCACCTTTATGAAGTAGCAAATACTCTTCACTGAATAAAATATCACTACTTATACTTTGTAACCAAAAGATAACCATAAACCCATATAAAGAACACATAACATACAAAGGTAACTTGGGACATAAACATACTTTAATGGAATAACCATACAGTTGAATTCCACACATATCACTTCATGGAATAGCCATACAGCCGACTTCCATACCCATTGCATTGGAGGTTATAACGTAACCACCCGTTTTGGTATTCACGGAACCACCTGTCATATGGTTTACCACGTAACCACCCGTCAAATTTCCATGTACCATTACAAAATCATAATACATAAAACAAATATAATGGAAAGAAAACATTTCCACATTTCAATCACAATATATCACTTAAATATATTGAAATAACAAATCCATTATCAAAACCATTTTCAATACCAAAATTCATAAAAGAGTATATGGTATTTATTTACTTCTAAAAATATTACGGCTTGTTGAGAAAGCCAATGATCAAATAATACTCATTGCGGCGGAGAGGTCGTTGTCACCGCATATGTTAAAAAGAAACATAATTTTTGTCTTTTAGTAAAACGCTTCGTATAGAAAAGATTCCTTTTGAATAAAAGTATAAGTCAAAGGGGTTTATACAGCGTATAAAAGAAAGTCTTGTATTAGAACAAAATACACCTCAATGAAAGGATATTGAGATGAAGTCCCTTACAAAGTCGGTATCCTTAGATTAATGATAAATCAATTACATGATTATGTGTGACAAATACAATTACACCCAATAAAAGAGGATATTAAGTGTAAAAAATTCAGTTTTCATCCACACATATTCATAGTATGACATAATCAAGAAATAGAGGTTTAACCCAAAGAATTGAAATTGAGTTAAGAAATTCCCTTGCAATAATTCGACAACCTAACGACGTCACTTTAAAATTCGTAGAATTAGTTGATGAGAGGGAAAATGGTATCTCGTCACTTGGACATAAAATTCACATCAATAAATATATATAAGAACATATCCCAAAATAATAAGATGTAAATTAATAGACATAACAAAATAATTCTTTTAAAAAAAGGAGGGTGAAAGGTTCCCTTACCGGATTGGGTAACTTCCTAAACGTACACCCCATGAAAGAAGGACTATAAAACATTGATGTAAATACCCATAAAAGAAATTATATTACACAAAGATTAGAATAATGGGAAGTACAAACACCACTCCAAGGAAATAGTGGTAAATGTAGCATAAATCTGACAGGAATAAAAGTGACATGAAATATCCCTTACGAAAACTCGGAAGCCTAACGGCGCCACTTAAAACTTCCAAAAATGGATTTATGAGATCAAATAGGGTATCTCATAATATGTACATAAAAATTAATGTATGATAAATATAAAATAACATCCCAAAACATATGAAAGATGAGCTTAAAATAAATGACATAAAAGAGAGTAATTAAAAAGAAAGAGAGAGGTAGGATCCCTTACCTCAAGTCCGACTTTCCTTGTTCGTTTCTTTATATTCCTGAATAATAAACTTTGGTCAATTTATAATTGATTAAGGACCTTATTTACAGTTTATTATTCAATTCATAACACATGTTATAATGTAATAATAATTAGTTAATTATGTGATTTCATATCAGACATTTTTGTCGATGTTCGGTACACGAGTCAAAAATGAACTTGTTTGAAAAGAATTGTCCATGTAGTTATACGTACATCATCTCTAGAATAGTATTAATGATTTAAATATCATATATATTCAGTATATATTCCTTTTATACTATTCCATAACAATTAGAGATAAAAATAAATGAAATGCACCGTTCATGGAGACGGTAGGCCATACGTACGCATGAACGCTACTTTCATTTCTTTGGCACATTAATGGAATTAAAACTAAATGAGATATATATATATATATATATTATAATTAATGTATTTATATGGTATATAGGTCACATAAGTTCATCAATTTCATAATTTATAAATTCCATGTATTGCATGAACGAGTCACATCACTTGAGGGGGCGGTAGTCCACACTTCCTCAAATGAAATTATCGCATTTGCACAACATGCAATGAATAAGGGTATGTTTTAAATGTAAAATACAGAAGAATATAGAGTAAATAAATATAATATATATCATAAATAAATATAGTTCCATAATAATGGCCACCATTAGAGGTTCTAGGAGAAGATAGAACAATCATCGTTTCGTGAGACGGTAATTCGTCATCCACAGAAATAGTATGTTCTTTAACCATTAAATGGAGGTGTGTGTAAGTGTAGCTCGAATCCTTATCATACAAACATCCTAGTATATTGATGATAATGTTTATGTTACAAAATAATGTAATAAAAAGAGTTTAGGTGGTTGGAGAAGTAAAATAATACAAAAGAACATAAGAGAGGACATTACCTTTAAATCGGGTAACTCCCTTTGGTTTGAACCAAAAGGGTTTTTTGAAGAGCCTTCTGCCTAAGGTAAGGCTTCTAGGATGAAGATAGGGATGTGGAGAGACAATATGAGAAGATTTTGGATGATCCAATGGCTTGAGAGGTGTTGGTAAGGAGGTAGAGTTGGGGGGCCTTTTATAAGAGGGAGGAGGGGCACTCTTGGAAAGACATGAAATTTCACTTTATTTTAAAATGATTTTCGGATATCAAAGGTCCCAAAATTATATATTTCGAGGAAAAGGTGATAAGGGTTAGAAATACACCCATCCAATAGGTTTTTGACATGTTTATGTCTTATATTATACATTATATTTTCATTTTATTTAAATCGTTCATTAATGAGGTAATCGCTACATCATCATGGTGCCATAAATAAATTAATTTATTTAATGTCTAAAAATTATAAAAAAAATACTATGATGTAGAAAATATTTTTTGATTTCAAATGAATATTTATAGTCAAATATATGACTTGAATAACCCCATGTAGAAATTGTTTTAGTAAAATAATACATGTTTGTGGCATTTTTATTTTAACTTTAAATAAAAAAGTTATTAATGTCATTTTCTTACCCAGGTGGCTCCATGGGGTCCCCAAGTTGCCCATGGATTTTCTTGGTCGTCCATGACACATACAATAAGGGTAGGACATGTTTAAAGTTCGTTTCATATTATTATAACATTATCTTTACCTTAAATTACACTAATTACCTTTAATAGTGATTAATAAAACATAAAAGTTACTATTCACCAAAAAAATTATTTTAATCCCATTGAACCATATTTTACATCTTAATGACAACCATCTATGTTTAATTTTTTAAAATCAAATCACAGAAGTGGTAATGTTTCATTTAAACGAATAATAAACAGTTTTTTAACTACCACTTAGTCGTTTCACTATTCATCAAAAATTGAATTTTTTTCGGAAAAATACCAAAAATTCACCTTAAGCTATATTTTATATTCTGAATTAAGAAATTATGTCTATTTTACAAAATTAAAATCATATATTTGTCATTAATTAATTTAATAATTAATTCCTGCTGTCAAAACAAGTAGCGTGTTTTTAAAAAACAATATATATTAAAAGCTTGACACTAGTTTAAGTACAATTACAATGTGAAATTAATTACAATGACACCATGGGATTAAATGGTAAAAATATATTCTAACTAAACTTTAACCCCAATTAAAAAGATAATCTATCCATATAAATAAATTATATTAAAAGGAGGTTTTGAATTAAAATACAACATTTTCACTAAAAATGAACTTTATAACAGAAATTTACATAAAGTAAATTTTGATGTCCAGATTCAAAAGAAGGATTTTATTTTGTCAAATACAACATATAAAATTGTCAAAAGTATATTTAAAAATGGTTCTCCATCAAAAGGCAGTTAATTGGCCTTTTAAAGTATATTAGAAGATTTATACAAAAAATTGGATTCATTTGCATTTTAAGCCTCTAACATTTATTTGGATAAATGAAAAAATATTTTAAAATCAAATATAATCATTTGGAAGTTAGTTCTATTCATTCTTTCCATTACAATGTCTAGGCGTTAACTACCATTTAAAATAATATTATTATATTATTAGTTTGCAACGTAAGATTTCAAAGAAACTCATTGTTGCATATTGGGTACGCCATTGAACAAAGAGTTCCCTTTAAAGTAATATTAATATTTTATTCACAAATATTAATAAATATGAAAATGCCATATTCTTTATTTTTCTGGGGTGTAACAATCACCATATCATTCTTCATAAAGAAAAAACATATTCCCTTATTTTATGAAAAAATATAGTTGACAAACCTCTCTCCACTATAGGGAAGTGTCAATATAGGTTAACGTAAAAACCATCTCTCTAACTCCTTGAAATTATCTTTACATTCATCTCTTTATAAGAACTTAACACCCTCCTAAGTCAACTTGGTGAGTGTATTAGATTGTCATGAGAAATTTAAAAAAAATTATAGTAGTATCAAAATAGCCCAATAAAACTATGTATCACTATTATATTGGTTGGTCTAGGCCATTTTTCAATAACTTCTGTCTTTTAAGGATCCACCAATATTCCCTTGATTGAGATTATATGATGAAAGAATGAAAAATTCTAAAGAAAAAATTCTTACATGGTAAATTTATCATGCAAACTCTCCTTCCTCGGGTCCTTCAGTATAATTCTAAAATGATATTCAAGATATTACTTAATCCTTAAATATATAATTATACCATATATAAATACAATATAAAACTTATCAAAGTAATATATAAAAACTTTATTCATTAAATCTATGAAGGTAATTTGGGAATTAATAAGTCTAAATGGCATCCCTATAAAATCATAATGCCCATACCTCATACAAAAGGTTTTATTTGGTATATCTTCCCTCTTAACCCTCAATTAAAGATATATAGAATGAAGGTCAATCATGGAAAGTTATGAAGCTCCTAAAAATTGTAAAAACATGATTAACCTTTGGGATAAATTTTTTTAACAGTGTTTTTTAATATTTTGATAGCTTTTTTATATAAGAATGTTTTTCTTATTCAAGAATCATTCCTAGTCCATCATAATGAGTTCTATAATAATGTTGAATGTTTCTAAATAATAAAATTCAAATATGATGGGGATAAAAAAATTCATTAAGAATGTTTTTTCTCAGGCATAGGTTTCTAAGATTAGGTTTCCAAACTGAACAGCACTAGAAGCAGAAGCAGTCAAAAAGATGAAGTTTTTTATTAGATGATTTATTAGATTTAGATCCATTTCTATGAAGATTCATCAGAATTGGAATAGATTAGAATGTCATATTTTTTAGTGAATAATTCATAATGATGCTAAAGATATTTGTTGAAGAAATTGAAGTCATAAGTTAGAATGTTTTCACACATCCTAATCAAATTCATATGAAGGTTTTCCATTCATGAAGTCCTTATAAATCATGAAACATTGTCATGAAAAAATAATTTAATGAAATGGAGGAACTGTAATGATTGGATCACTTACAATGATCAAGACACAGTCTTTATCAAATTTAATAAAAGTAGATGCAAAAGATAAGATCCAGGAGTCAGAATGTGTGATGCTAATGATGTTTAAAGAAGTTAAAAGATTCTAAGTCGACTCATCATTGAATACTTACATCATTGTTGAAAAATCATCATAATGGTATTTCCATCGTAATGGGATAACCCATCATAATGGGTATTCCATCGTAATGAGAATTACATCATAATGTAAATTCCATAGTTATGAGTATTCCATTCGACTGGCTTTGAGAAGGAAATTCTGTTCATCGTAATAAACAATGAAATGAAATTGATCATGATGATATGAGAAAGAACGGTATATCAAAATGAGATAAAAAAGAAAGTTAGATCCTAATGAGCTAAGAAATAAAGGTAGATCGTAATGTCCTCAGAAAAAAAAGGAAGATCATAACGAGAAGATAAAGAAAGCTAGAACATAATGAGGTGAGAAATAAATGAAGATTTTAATAACCTGAAGAATATACATTGTATTGAAGATGATGAATATACATCATACTGAATTTAAAAAGTTAAATAGGACTAATTAAAGGTTCGAATGATTGAGAAGGATGATGATAAATAATACTAAAAAAATATTCTTGAAGTTTTTTGAAGAGTTTAATAGGTTAAACATTGATTTAATTTTTTTAAAATCTCAGAAAAATATAAATAGGATTGAAGAATCTAATGTAGAATTTTAAATGAGAAATATTATTTGAGTTTTAATATATGAGTATGTGGGAAAAGTTCTAATGTTTCCTACTCTTTTTTCTAGGAATCTTGTAAATATTTTCTCAAATTATTCATTCATTATAACTTTACATATAAGTATAAAAGGCGGAGAACTAAATAAGTGAAAGTTAAAATTCCCATCAGAATGAGGAATATTGTATTGATCTTTAGAGTAGAGATTGATTTTTTTTAAATTGATAATGGGTTTATCGTATTGAGTCTATCTTATTGAATCAATATAACTAAGGAAGATCATATAGAGGTTTCTATAAGAGTTTGAGAAGTTCATATTGAGTAGGGTATAATCATATTGACCTTATAGGATTGATATAATCAGATCCATCCAAATTAGATAGAGGATCCAGATGGATATTTCGTGGATAAAATTGAAAAAAGATTCCTTATTTTATTTTGGCTCCATTTTTTTGTTATCCAACTTCTAAACTTGAGGGATTCAGTATAATCATTCCTATGATGAGATACAAGGTGTCTAATGGGAGTTGTCACAAGTTGTATTCACTTCTTCATAATAGTGATTTTTTATCGACTCATGGGAGTGTCTATGGAAAGGATATGGGTTCTCACACTAAGTTATAAACTTGTAAATAATTTTTTCTTTATATTATTTCATAATTTCTCAAGAATAAGTATTTACTAAATGGTGAAAATGAAATTAATCTTAACTGGATGTAGTGGTTGAGTCTCTAACATTTTTGAAAATCTTAATAAGTGGAAAACGGATTCACCACCCCCCCCCCCCTCAGTTTTTATTTTATCCTTTTTAGCTTTAATTGGTATCATGAATTGGGTTCCCTTATTGAATCCTTATCATGGATAATATCAATTCTATAAACTGTAAATGAATTCCTAAAAATGATGGAAAAATTATTATGGATGGAAAAATTGGATGATTACTTATCCCTTATCTTTTGTCCTAGAAGTATTTGATGCTACTATTATTAGTTTTGCAAAAATTTATAAATATTATACAATGAAATTTTATGATAAGATAAATATTGGCGTTGATGCAAATTCTATAAATGAAATTCTTAGGTACACATCAGAGAGTTTTTATACGAATTTGTTGTATCTAAACCCTCTAAAAAGTGTGTGGCGAAAGATGTAAAGTATCTTTGAAGGGAATACTAGAGTAAAGGAAGAAATGCTATAAATCTGGTGTAGTAAGTATGAAGACATCAGACTAAGAGATGAAGAAACTATTTATGAATACTTCACCCGATTAAATGGAATTATTTGCAATATCATAGGATTCAGAGATGTCCAAGAAGATAATACCATTGTGAATAAACTTATGCAAAAATTCCCAAACATTTTTTAATCTAAATTTTACTCTTTATAAGATAACGATTATTTACCTCTTGATGAATTCAATATAATTTTGTATTATTTTGAAATTAGATACGATCTAACGTTTTAAAATAAGAAGAAAGATGAAATAGATTTTGAAGCTATGATAATGTTAAAAAATAATGATTTTGAAGTTATTGATCCTTGTCACTTTAAAGGTTTAAATAATGATGAGTTAAATGATAAAATCATGTCTCCTAAATACAAGTACTATTGAAGAGGAAGAGAAAAGTATGGAGGTAAACTTTCTCTCAAATGTTTTGAGTGTGTTGAAATTAGACACTTTACTATGAATTTCCCTTATAATAAATTTTTATAATGATGAGATGATTCTGATGAAAATAATCAATTGAAAATGTGGAAAAAAGTTCTAAAGTTGAAAACTAATAAAAATCCAAAAAACAATTACCAGGAAAAGGAGAAGTATTTTTAGTATGAAAGATGAATCAGACTCAACTGTAAACAATTCTTTAGAAGTTTAATGTTCAAAAAAATTTAGAACCTTCATTTCAAAAGTTGAGAAAGTTGAAGACTCTTAAAATATTGAAGAAGAAGAAGGTGAAGAATCTTATAGGGATTATCAACTATGAACATAAATTATTTCATGTCTTGAGAAACAAAATGTCTCAAGAATGAAATCATAATGATAAAGAAAGATGATTAAGAAGTAACTAAAGAAAGAAAATATGTCATTGAATAGGAGGACTAAAACATTCAAGAGATCTTAAGTTACAAACATATAATTTATAAAAAAGGAAATATGGTTGAAGATATTATTAAAATGATGAAATTTAAGAAATTATAAGTTATAATGTTTCAATCAAAACATATTAAGTTCTAAAATACCTCGATTAATATGAAGGAAAACTTAAATAAATACTTGGAAGTAAAATAGGATACATCTAAAGTTGATTAGAATGATAAAATCAAGAATCAAGTGAAATCCTCACCCTCCAAAAATAATGTTTTATCTAATTTTTCTAGAATTTGAGTTTCCAAAAAAATATTGTAAAATATTGGGTGAAAAAGGATGTGATAAACCTATCACATCTACAAATGTTAAAAACTCACCAAGGGGGAATGATTTTCCATGACTAGATTATTTTGAAACGGGAAAAAGTTATAAACCACAATATGGATTCTAAAAATAATGATATTTCTTAAATAGAAAATCATTATTTAATGGATATTGTTGGTGTTGTGGAATCTATATCCATAGAGCTCATCATTTTTAGCATAACCTATCTCTTCCCGGAATAAGGTTTTATGAAATTTGAATGAATAACTTTACTAATCCATTGGAAGTTAGAAAATAAAAATCTCAAGATATGGGAAACCTTCTAGAAAATCAACTTGATTGTTTGGAAAAGGTTTGTAGAATATTTGATGAGGGTAGTTATCTTGATGGAAAATGTATGACGCTTCTTATAGAATAATTTTCTTATGTTGGAAATGAAAAGTAATTTGGAAAGAATAATTTTAAATAAATATATTTTGTTGTTGAGATAGCTATAAAAAAAAGTAAAATGAATAAAACATGGATATTTGATATTATGAGTTCTTTACATAAGGAATTTTATATGAAAATATTGTAACATGTTGAATGTCATGATAGAGGAGTAGTTACCATTGGTAATGATAGTTCCGTAAAAATAAGAGGAATCATAACATTTGAGATTTAATAAGAAAAGATAAAATCTAATTAATTTTTATTTGTTGATGGGATAAAACATAAAATACTTAGTGTAAGTAAACTTTTTAATGATGTAAAAGAAGTAATATTCACCACAGATTCTTGTGTTATAAAATGTTTGAAATATGGAAAATAAATTTCAAAAGGAGAAGGAACCAGTGAAAATATTTTCTAGATAAGAGAATTTAACAACTCATATTACTTATGTGCTGAAGATGAAAATAAATTATGGAACCTAATACTTGGCCATCTTGGAAAGAAAAAAAGGAAAAATATTTCTAAAGTTGAAGCTGTCAAAAGATTTCTATAATTGAAAATAAGAGATGAATATGTTTTTATTACTTTTCAGAAAATAAAAATGACTAATAACATTCATAAGAGGGTTAAGATTCAGTCTACCATACCTCTTGAACTTATTCATTCTGATTTATGTGGGTCGATGAGACATCAATAAAAAAATATATTTATACTTTATCACTTTTATTGATGATTTCACTCAGATTATAAACATCAAATTTATTAAACACAAGTCATTGTCTTTGTAAATTTTTAGGTTTTTTAGAAAATAATTTGAGAAATAAATGGGCGTTTATATAAATAATTTAATAATAGATAATGGTACCTAATTCCCTAGAAATTATATTGATTCTTATCTAAGAAAACATGGTATCAAACACCAATATAGTTCTCTCTATACTCCATAAAAAATGTAGTATAAAGAAAGAATATAATCTTGGTGGGAATGGGAAGAAGTATATTAGTATAATAAAAACATTCAAAGTTTTACTAAAAGGAATCTATTAGTGCTATTGTACATATTAAGAATAGATGTTTTCTGAGACTGGAATCCAATATCCCTTCTAATAAAATGTATAATAAAAAACCATAATTGAATAACATAATTTTTTTTAAAGTTTATTTTTAGTTAAAATAAAAAAATGGGTTTTGGGAAATTTTGATGAGAAATCTGAGGAAAGGATTCTTATGAGTTATTCACAAAATGGAAGAAGTTAAAAATGATGGAACAAATATTTACAAAATTTGGTGGAATCATATGATGTAAAGGTAATTGAAAATAATAATTCCTTAAAAAAGTTGTGGAGAATGTTTTGGACGAAAACTGGAGATATCCAATGATAGTGAAAGTAAGTCAAAACATCCATATCAAGATTCATAAAATTCATGTGATGAGAAAAGTTTAGTTGTGAAAGAAACATAGAAATTTCTTAATTTGAAAAAAAAAATGTTGACTTCAAAAACATTATTGTAAATCAGAAGTCTCTGATTTAGACAAGAAGAAAGTTGATATTATAAATTAATAGTTCACTTATCTCAAAAGTTGAACCAGAATCAGTTTTAAAAGTTATTGAACACAAAGAATGGGTGGACTCTATGAATGAATAGTTGGATCATATTAAGAAGAATAAAACAAGGGAACTTGTTTTTCGGATAGAAAATAATAATTTCATCACAACTAAGTGGGTTTAAAAAACAAGTAAAATGAACAAGGAGAAGTTTCAATAAAAAAATCCATGATTGTTTGTAAAGGCTTTGCTTAGGTGGAAGGTGTTGATTTTGAAGAAACTTTTTCCCCAGTTTCAAGATTAAAAACTATTAAATTGTTTCATTCAGTGGATGCACATTTTAATAACAAATTTTTTCATTTGGATTTAAATTCATCTTTCTAAAATCGTGATATTGATGAAGAACTAAACATTGAACAACCTTGTGGGTTTCTAATTGGTGAGGATGAAAAAATAGTTTGTAAACTGACGAAATATTTTTATGGGCTGAAATAAGATCTACGTGTTTGGTATTCAAAACCTGACAATTGTTTGAGAATGTTAAATTATTTTAAAGTAAAAGTTTATAGAAGCTTATATGTGAAATATTTTGACTCTGGGATTCTAATTTTAATTATATATGTGGATGATATAATTTTTTCTAGGGATAAATACGATTTTTCTATAACATATTCTATGGAAATGAAGAATAATTTTAAAACTTATATGTTAAGAGAATTAACATTATTCTTTGGCTTACTGGAATAGAAAAAATAAAAATTCATTTTCTTATCTCAAGAAAAGTAGTTCATGGAATTGTTAAATAATATTGGGATGGAATAATCTAAGAATTTTCTACTGCTATATGTGTGAGAACAAAATTTAGTAAAGATGAATCTAAAAAAGTGTAAATTTGAAAGTCTTTCGAAAGATGATAGGAAGTTTTCTTTACCTAACCGCCTCAAGGTCTCATATTGTTTCGGTTGTGTGTTTTTGTGCTATGTATCAATGTAATTTGAAAGAATCCCATATATTTGAAGAAAATAGGATTCTTAGATATGCCAAAGGAACAACATCACATGGGTTATTATAAAATAGAAATTTTGAGATGAATTTTCATGGTTATACTGATATTAATTGGGCTGAAGATTGTGATGATAGAAAATCAACCGTAGGGCGAGAATTTTTCTCTAGTGAATGTTGCATGAGTTGGAAGAGTAAAAAACTAAGTTATGTGACTTTGAGCAAAACTAAATTTGAATATGTTACGTATACTTAGGATTGTACTCAAATGTTGTGGATGGAAGTTCAGTTGGAATATTTTAATGTAAAAGTTTCTAACCCACTGAAGATACTTTGTGATAGTTAGAGTGCAATTGACCTTTTTAAAAAACATGTCTAGTATTCAAGATCAAAACACATTGATATAAAGCTTCACTTTATAAAATATAAAGTTACTATTGGATATGTTATTCTGAAATACATCTCAAAAAGGTATCAAATTGCTAATATTTTTAGAAAATCCATGCCAAAAGAAAGATTTGTGGAATTGTAGATGAAAATTCTAGTTCAACCTCCTCCAATGAATTCTTAAACCTAATAAAGAAGTTACCCCCACTGTGATTTGGATTATGTTGATAAATATTTAGAGAAAGTAACAACTTTGTATTGTACAAATTTTTTACTTATATTTTTTTATGAATCTGAAGTTATGGTTATCCTAAAATGGGGGAGAGAAAAAAAAGTGATAGAAAAAAGAAAGTAGAAGATAGAAGTGAGGAATGTTTATCTTTACATGGCTCAAAATTTTCCTACCACCTAGGTTTGTAATTACATAAAAACATTACTTTATCCTGTAGTTTCGGGTCAGGACACTCTCTTTTGAGAAAGTATATTTTTTGAAAAAATCAAAAAAACAAGGATTATTTATAAAAGTTGAGTTAGGAAAAATTTCTAAAAGTTGGAAAATTTATTAACAATGGATTTCAACAAATACAAAGGTGGATATTGAAGAACCATTGTGATAAATTATTTTTACAAATTGTTTTTTTGTTAAAAACTAACCCTTTGTAAAATAATGTTTTCGTTATTTTAGAGTCAGAATGAGCCCATAGTAATGATTTCTATAAGAATATTGAATGTTTTTGAATGATAAAATCCAAAAATTAAGGGGGATAAAAGTTTTGTTTTAAGAAATTTGTTTTCTATACATAGGTTTTCAGACTCAAGTTTCTTGACTGAAAAGCACAGGAATAAGAATAATTCAGAAAGATGAATTTATTAATCAGATGCATTATTAGATTCATATCCATTACCACAAAGATTTATTATACTCGGTATTAAATATAAATTAAGATGTTTCTGAGTGAATAATTCATAATGATACTAAAGTGATTTATTGAATAAAGTGAAGTCATATGTTAGAAAGTTATAAAAATTTATAATCAAATTCATAAAATGCTCTATTAGTCATGAAGTTGTTATAAATCATAAAAAAAACTCCTGAAAAAATATTTTGAAGAAATGGAGGAATCATAATAAATGAATCAATTCCAGTGATCAAGACAAAGGCTTCATCAGATTCTAGAAATCTGAACATAGATGATCTGATCAAGAAGTAAGAATGTGTGAAGCTGATGATGTTTGAAAAAGTTGAAAGTTTCTATGTGGATTAATCATTAAATAATATCCATCATTATGGAAAAATCCACATATTGGAATTTTCATCAGAATAGGAAAATCCATCATAATGGGGATTCAATCATAATGAGAATTCTGTAATTATGATAAGTCCATTATAATAGAAATTACATCATTGTGAAGATTCTATCAAATTGACTCTGAGAAGGAAAGTCATTTCATCATAATAAACTAAGAAAGGAAGTTGATCATAATAATCTAAGAAATAAAGGAATATCATAATGAGATGAAGAATAGAGGTAGATCGTAATGAGCTAAGAATGAAAGTAAGATCATAATGAGATGGGAAATAATGAAAGATCGTAATGAGTTGAGAATGAAAGGCAGATCATAATGAGATGAGAAAGAAAGATATATCACAATTAGATGAGAAATAAAGGAATATCATAATGAGATGAGAAAGAAAGGTAGATCATAATAATATGAGTAAGATACATTGTATTGAAGTTAAGGAAGATACATCGTATTGAAGTTGAATAAGTTACATAGGACTAAAGAAAGGTTATAAAGTTTGTGAAGGCTGAAAATAAATAAGACTAAAAAATATGATTCTACATGTTTTATGGAGATTTTAAGAGTTCATATTTGAAATTAAATATTCCATAAATCTTAGAGAAATATTACAAGGATTAAATATGTAAAAGTTGAAGTTTAAATGGGAGATATTTTTAGTGTTTTGAAATCTGAAGAATGGGATGTTTTAAATTTTACGACTCTTGTTTTCTGAAGTCACCTATAAATAAAGGCTCATATCTTTTTTTTATTGTAAATTTTCACATAATCACAAAAGGTGGATCACTTAATAATTGGTAGTCAAAGTTCCCATTGGACTAAGGAATATTGTACTGTTCATTTAATAAAATTTTGATTTTTGCAGATTGAGAATCAGTTCATCGTATTGAGTCCACCATTTTGATTCAATCGGGATGGGGAAGATAAGACTATGTGTTTTAGTATATATTGAGAAGTGAACATTGATTATGGTAGAATCATATTGACCTAATCATTTTAAGAGAACCAGATCCATCAAAATCGGACTGAGGATCTAGAAGGAACATTTGTGGAGAAAATTGAAAAAAGTATTATTCTTTTGTTTTAGCTGATTTTTTTTGTAATAAAACTTTGTAAACTGACAGGAGTTGGATAAATATTTCCTATTTGGTGGTAGAATCTTTCTAACTAGAGTTGTCACAAGCTTTATTAACTTATTTAATAGTGAATTTCTATATACCCATGAGAGTAGATGTGGAAAAGATGTATATTATCACACTGAGGTCAACCCTTGTAAATCTGGGGTTCTTTACTTGCTTTCCAAAATTTTTATGAGTGACTCTTTATTAAAGGTAGATATGGAAATTAATCTTTGTAGGTTGTATGGGTTTAGTATCTAAAATTTTAAACTCTTAAAAAGTGAACAATTGATTCAACCACCCATTCTCAGTCATTTTTTCAAACCTTTGGAACATAAAAAAAATCATCAATATGGGGTGGAGAATACTTGTTCTTAATATTGATCTTGTTAAGTTCTTAATAATCAATAAAAATACATATTGAACCATATTTCATCCTAATTAAAAGAACATGTTCACCCCAAGGTGATGCACTAGTTTATATGAATCCCTTATCAATATTCTTCTAGAGTTGATTAATCCATTTCTACAACTCAATTATGTATTTTCTATATAGATTATTTGATGTTGGCATAGCATCATGTTGGAGTATTATTGAAACCTCAAATTCATGGTTTAGAGGTGTTGGGTTTCCGGGGCCCGCATCAGAAGCCGATGGGCCGGGGATTTTAAACTTTTCATCGTCGCAACGACGGTACTTGTCGTCGCCGACGATCCGTGCCCCGGAGAGGTCCGAGGATCTCGCGTAGACTGTAAAGAGAATAAAAATAAAATGAAAACATACATGTCTCATATTTGAATCCCTTGTCGATGGTGATCATTGCATGAAGGATCCATAGTAGGATCCCCTTAGATCGTCCACACGCGCTTAAAAAATCCGCGGGAACACCAATCATTGAACTCCATGTGCTAGCGCGGCGATCCAACGATGTCTTCGATGTCCCGATAATCACTACATCTACGATCTTGCAATGCGTGAGGAGAAACTTGATCCGAGCACTTGGATCGAGTGCTTCTCTCTCTAAGAAGTGGGAGGAGAGAGAGGCTCTCAACACTCATTCCACGCAAATGAGTGAATAGTGAATTGCACAACAAAGAGAGAGAGCCTCCTCTATTATTTATATAGATGTTGATAAATACCTTATAGGGTTCCCCAGCCCCCATTAATATCAACGTTCTCTAAATAAATAATTTCGACAGACTAATCTGCATCAATATTGTTTAAAATTTTATCACACATTTGCAATACATATATAATATATTACGTGATAAAATCTGATCCCTTTAGCTCGACTCGCTTGTCCCACTTAATATTAAGCGAACCTTGAATATTAAAATAATATTCATTTAGTTAATATTTTCTCGTAATTACTGAACTTGTAAATACATTAAATAAATTCAATCCCAAATATTCGTAACTTGAATATTAATGAATTTATTTAATTCTTTTGGTGATCGACAACATGGACAACGCTCGGACCCCATGGCGGGGCCCACTATGTCCATATTCCTATTCCAATGAATAGGTTCAGATTCTTGAATATGTTGTTGTGTGTGACCCTTTAGGCCCTTATCTTGATAGTAGTGAATAAAATTCATAGACCAAGAGCGGGGTCTAGCAACCCGTCATGGCCCCTAAAGAGATAAGGATAGTCATAGCAACGACTACCATCCTACGAAAACTGACGATGTACTATAGTCTCTTTATCATTAAATATCTCATAAAGCAGGATGCACTCTTGTGTCATCATCCTTATCTTTCTTTATTATTTTTTGATCTATCCGGATGGATTCACCTTTCTACTGCTTTGGCCAAAGACTTATGAAGGCAGCACCATCCTGATCAACTAGGCCTGAGATGCATAACTCCCTAAACTTGGAAGCAACAAATACTTTCTTGACCATTCAACCAACGTCATACCACTAATGACGCACCCGACACAAACTACCTCACCATGACATTGCTGCCCTGGTTTTTTGCTTACATCAAAGTACGTAATTAAATGATATACATTGGTAATGGTATCAAGTTCGGAGACCAATACACATGTCCATAGATAGGAACAACCAATGACACCCAAAACATGTGGTGTTCCTATTGGATGGTCTGTCCTCATGATCTCACTACTAGATATCACCAAGTGAGAACTTTATGAGAAGAAGTCTCAATGCTTATGAGCCCCCAGCACCTGATAGTCAGACATCTACGGTGTCCAGTCATTAAGACGTATCTAGACTATAGAATATATATTTAAGGTCAATGTCATTGTATCTTGAGGTTCTCATTATAGCCCGGGATCAGCTATAACCTCTCGACATGACAACTAACCTTTGGACATTATCATTATTATAGTGGACGCAGAAATTCTGCAATACAATAGTAAGATATTATCAAGAATATCTAACTGTGCACATGATACGGTAATCAAAAGTACTACATTGTTGGGTCTAGGGAACCCACTATTTCAACACTCCCACTTGCACTAGATCTAACTTTCTAACTAAACTTGTTAGCTACTCACATGATAAATACCATGCTTTTGCTGAGTAATGGCTTTAACTGTTGGGCCTGCCATGTTTTCACTATGTTGCATATCTGCTATATGCAACCTCATATGCTTGAGTAAAATTTCTCAAGAAAGGGTATCCTTGAGTATATTACTTTTGTCCATTGTCATAACTTGACAACTTATCTAGAAAGAATATCATAATTCTCATTATGATAATACTTTTCTCACTAGGTAAGAATCCAAGAACCGGAACAAATCGTTTCAATTTATAACTTCTTCTTAGATGCCTTAGAAGCTGCAACGTACTCTGTATTTGTAGGTATGGATACCACAAGCTTTTATGAGCTTGACTCGCTCATCTCCTTTGGAAAACTGCGATACCAGATCAAATTGATCTAAGGACTACTAGTATGTGTCCCACCACAAATAGTATACCTTCCTCTCTATATTCCAAGTATATATCATTTGTACTTTCAGAAGTACAAGATAATAGTTCTGACTGCATCACTTGCAGTGCTCCTGGAAATAATTGATATCTGCCTATAATAAATTATATCCTGGCAGTATCAATTATTATACATATTATGGCATATGTGATTGATCCATCACTAAAGCATATGATATCAATTCACAACTTTAATCTTTACACATGCTCCGAACATGATAACCTGGAGAGATTAAGCCATGTGACATAGGCAACAATTCTGAACATGAATTGTTCCAACTTGTATTTTTCAATACAATGTCACTATATGTATGATTGACTAGGACCAAGAAACCATTGGATCTACCTCATTGGATCCTATTCCCTAGAACTTAGGTTGCTACTTGAAGTCAATCATTGGAGAATTACTTTTAACCTGATCTCATCTAACTATAAGATCAAAATATTTTTTTTCATATGTTGTCGAACATATATCTCTTGGAAAACATTGGTGCTCCCACTAACCTATGGTAGACACAAGGAAAAGATTCATTTGTAATGAATGATCTAAGATCTTGTTTCTTTCTTTAATCCAAAATTGGATTTTAGTAACTTGAAACCCTTATTGGCATCATTTGATGTCATCATCTCTTTCTGGTTTCATTGTATAGACACCTTCCACAATAGATGAACTTGACATTGAATGAACAATAAAAGGATCTTAGAATTTTGGATATAACAAGTAAAATTCTAATAGATTTAGGCATACATACTTGGTATAACCAATCGAGCCTTATTGGTACCATACTTGTACCATCCATGTATCATTTCATTTGAATACCTACTACAACATTCAATTTATAAGTCCCTTTGCAATTTGATATATGGAATCTATTATTGAATTTTGATCTTCCCAATCTTATCTTGTTTCCATATACTACTTACTTGTCGGATTTATTATTCTTAATGAATAAATATATCACCGACCGCGGTGACTATAAAACCATCACCATGGTTTTATTCTTCCTACGCAGTATGTGTCTCTGGAACATTCCTATTCCACATGTACTTGTGGAACTTGTTCCATATGCCAACCAATGGTGCATCTTGAGCATTGACTAAGTCTAAGTCAATTCAGCTCCCACTATCTCTAATAGAGATGCTCACCCTTGTATAGAAATGTAGTCTAATACTTGACTACATATTTTCTATCTTAGGGATTTAGGTAATATCTTAAGCAACTGTTAGGATAATTACCTTAGATGTACAGCATGTTTAACTTGATGCATGTTTGTTTAAAACACTTTGCATCTAAACAATGTTATGACATAATGGATTTTCCATCATACTATGACTCGTATGATATCCATTTGTCATTTTAGTTGGAATATTGGTTATGGGTTAAATCTGGTATTTTCAAAGCACATTATGAAATATAATGGAAGTTTCCACAAGTTGCAACATTGATACAACTTACATCATAACTTTGATGTATAACATATGTGTTTAGGAATTGCTCCACACTACATGTTTGTTGATCAATGTTAATATGTAAGACTCTATCATCGATCCTCTTTAGGAATGTCAATACGGTGATGTAGATAAGGTAACATGCATTTAAGAATTGCTCCATTCTACATTATCATGACCGATGATTGCTTGGTCAAGATATTCTTTGGCCTGCCAATCCGAAGAAACTCATATCTTCTAACCAAACTTATACTTAATTGGTATATTCCTTAATGACTTAAAGGAATCTTATGAAGTATCTTTACCTCTATCTTTCTTTGTAACAGTTCACACTCTTGTGTTGAACTAACCTTGGAATCTTTGTGGCGTATCTTTATTTCAAAATGTTTCTTTGTCTAAAATAAGGGTGTCAATAATACCTTAGGTGTTTAGCTGTGCCGAGCCTAAATACCATACTGGGTATATAGTTGATGTCCGCTATTAGTTTTACTTGACAAATAATCATATTGCCACAACTGGGTAGGTCTTACATTTTATATTCATAATGTATTTCCATTGATTCAAATAGTAGTGAACTGTTTATTGAGTATGTCACCTCAAACAAAATTCATTCCAAAACATGGAATAATGTCTCATCATGTCCAAATGGTCACATGGGATAAATGTTTTTGGTTATACTCTATAACTTGTTCAATTTGAATCAATCACTTGGCAATTAGCAGTTATGTTTTTCTCCCTACTGACATAGAAATAACCCTTTCACAGCTGCTAAGAGAAGACACTTTACTTCTAGTAATGTTTCTCTACTTACTTGGTTATTGAATTTCAATACATATATGTGTAAATCATATTTTATTTTAATACCCAAGAAGTATTCAAGAAAACAATACCTTAATTTAATGAATATTAACTGAACAAGAAGTGGGTACTTGCTTCTAGTATTTTAGTTTTTAAAATTCCATGAATTCATTTTATTATGTTATGAAAATAACCTCATGTTAAATATAAAAACCAATTTTCTTTGAAGGACATGACGAAGGTGACTTTGGCGTAACTTGCCATAGGCCTTTTCACCTTGTCATTTAATGTATTCTCCATAAGAATAAAAGATGGCGTCATCTCCAATATTCTTATTACATGGCGAATGTTTCCTTAATGGAAATGAAGCGCTTACTCTGATACGGTACGTTTGTATCCTTAAACAAAACTAGATTAATTGGGTATAAAAGGTATAAGAAATGGGATGACATGAAAGATTGTAAACCGTATTTCACTCTACACATACCGAGTGCATTCATCACATTCAAATCTTGCTTCACTTTCTCCTTGAAAGGATCTTGGAGATGAGACTACATGTGATCATCATCTTAGTCTTGATGTAGCGACCACAACTAACACCAGACGTTGATAATAGCATTATGACAGAACCATCATATGCTCGTTTCATGAGTCTCCTGTAAGCAGTTTTACACCCTCGCTTCCTTAGGTGGCTTAACAGGCTGGGACAAAAGCACCTTGAATTTCCATTGTAGTAGTAATGTGCACAAGCGCCTATACTGCATTTAGGAAATTCATGCTTAGTTTAGAAATTAACATTGTCTAATATTTATCGCAGTTTTATTATGGTATTTCTTTCCATTATCTACAAATATACTTTAGCTGGCTGTACTTTTATGTGATTACCTAATCTGACATTACTGATTATTTAATCATGAAATGTCTCCCACTAATTTTTCGAATTCTAGGAACCCTCTGTACTAGAATCGGAATACTCTTGAGTATTCTAGTGGCAAGGATCCATGAACCTCCCTCATAGTCTACAATCTATGGCTACGCCACTACTCGGAGGGTCCAAGGTAGGCTTTTTGCTGGCCAACCGCATTAGCTCGCGGTTCCTTGATCGGTTGAGTGAATTCCCATCTTCAAGAATAATTTACTGATTTACTCAATGCTTGCCTCTAAAATTACAAAAAACTAGCTAAGGCTATATCCTTGCTGCAATTTTAGTTAAGTCGACCCACCACACAGATAAGAACTCCCCGGTAGTAAAAGGCACCCTCATCTAAGGCATGAACCGGCACCTCGAACACCCAGTTTTGTTCAAACTTTAATGATGGAAGGCTATTTGTGACTTAATATTTTCTTTGAGGGTTTTATGTTTTTCTCTCGATGAATGTAATCCATTTCTATTATTCTTGTTCATCTATGTTGTCATGCTCACAACTGAACATCAATAGAAATCAAAGGTCGTTTTTTATGCATTTTATTATCTATTATTTTATGTATTTTCCCCGTTGTTCTAAAAATGCATAAAATAATAAATAAATGCATAAGGTAAAACTAAAACCTGACTGGCCTTGAGCATCTAAATGACCTAAGCACATCTTACCTGAGTTCAAGCTTGACTCAAAATTCAGCTTTCCCCTTGTCTTGTTTGTTTGCTGGTCTTCTGCTGTGTTGCCAAGTCTTGGCAGGGTCGACATCATTTCTTGAAATACCACCTCGCCTTGGTGGAATCCATGTGTCATTTTGCATCTTCGTACACCGCCTTATCTTGGCGGGCTCTACATCGCTCGTCATCTTTGTCCGAAGTACAAAGATACTCGTGCGCGGGCAAGGGGGACTCGGGAATAAATGTACATAATATAAATTGGTCACGCAGACCCTTATACATTTTAACCGAAAATAGACGATGCATAGACTGTCTTTTAATTAATTACAATCATCGCACGTAGTTTAAATAACTAAATAAAATTAAAATTAAATGCAAATATGCAAGGGTCGATGCTCAAGACCAGACAATGGGAAAAATATATTGCACGATAAAAAATAAAATGCATAAATTAAGTATGAGGGATATATAATTAAATTAAATGAATTACTAAATTCAAATAATTTAATTAATTAACGGTCCTTTAATTAATTTAATATCTAAATTAAATTAATTCTTATCAGGTATTAAAATTTATTTCACTACAATTAATATATTAATTAATTTAATTAATTAAATTAATTAATTATATTAATTATTTTAACGAAACCCGAAGGGTTACCTTCCCGCTAGGAGGACCGGGCGGAGGCCGGGTAAATTTGGTCTACCACTGCTGGAGGCGGCGCCTATCGCGGTAGAGCATGGGGCTTCGTGCTAGGGAACCGGGTGTGCGGGGTGGTCCAACTAGCAGCGCGCGATTGGGAGAAGATTGCGGTTTGCATGTGAAGGCTAGGTAGTGGCGTGGGTGTGTCGTGCGGGTCCTCCAGAGGAGGAGCAGGCTCGGGGTGCACCTCCTACTATGAGTGGGTCTGGCCGGAACAGGCACAAGCTGCGTAGGTGGCCTGTGCGATGCTGGGGAGGAGAGGAGGCATCCACGGCACGAGCTGCATGGAGGCCGAGGGTTGGTCCCTCAGCTGTCCGCATGCACCAGCAGCCTGCTCTGGAGGGGGAGGTGCGGCTGGAGGCTAGCGGCCAGCTGGAAGGAGGCCGCTATAAGGGTGCGGGCAGGCGACGGGGTCCGAGGACGTTGCGCCTGCAAGTGCGCGGCGGCTGGAGGCCAGCAACTGGCTGGGTGTGGGGCGTCCTGCTGCAGTGCGCGGGAGAGGAGGCGGCCACGGTTGCTGCTGTTGTGCGCCAGGGTGGCGACCTAGAGGGAGCGGTGCCAGCAGAGGGCTAGAAGGGTCGGGCTGCATGTGGGGCGCCATGCTGGAGAGGGAGGGCCGGCTTCTGGTGGGACTGCTCTGTGGCGCACGTCCGTGGAGGGACAGCAGCGGCCGGCTTGGGCTTGTGCGGAGGGGAGTGTTGGGCGGCCGGCCTGCAGCGCGCTGTGCGGGGAGAGGGCAGGGCTGCCGGCGGCCCTGGCTGTACGCTGCTACAGCGCGGCGCTGCATGCGGCGCGCGGAGACCCTCCCTTTTTTTGTCTTGATTTGTCTTCCACGCGGAGAGACCCTCTCCCCTGGTTTTTTTATTCTCTCTTTAAGACCTTTTTTTATGTCTTATTCCCGTTTTTTAAAGAAACACTTATTTCTTTAAGTCTTTTACCCCTTTTACAAATTCCACACATTTTCTTTAAAGATTAAAGTCTCCTACAAATTTTTCTAAAGGCTAAATAGCCTTTAAAATTAAATAATAAAAAATTATTATAATAAAATAATAATTTTATTATTATTACATTATTCAAATAATAAAATAATTATTATTAAAATAATATAAAAATTGTGAAAATTATTTAATTTCGAAAATTATAATTTTCACAATTTTAATTACATCAATTGAACCAATCTCAACTTTATCGGTTCCGTTGGATGAAATAAAATTGTATTACCCGAGATCAAAATGCATATTCGATCCAATCCGAAAAATTAAAAAGACCGTATCTTGGCCGTTTGAGATCGGATCGAAGCGCGGTTTGAACCACTAGGACCGTTTTCGAACCCTCTACTTAATCTTATGAAAATTAATTTTATTTTCCTCAGAAAATCTACGCAATCCCTTTGATACCACTCTTGGGTTTTCGGGGCCCGCAATGGAAGCCGATGGGCCGGGGATTTTAAAATTTTCGCCGGCGCAATGACGGTACTTGTCGTCACCGACGATACGAGCCCCGGAGATGTCCGAGGATCTCGTGTAGATTATAAAGAGCACAAAAATAAAACGAAAACATACCCGTTGCATATCTGAAGCTGTTTTTGACCGCTACTTGTCGACGGTGATCGTTGCATGAAGGATCCATAGCAGGATCCCTCTAGATCATCCACATGCGCTTCAAAAATCTGAGGAAACGCCGATCATCGAACTCCGAGTGCTAGTGTGGCGATCCAATGATGTCTTCAACATCCCGACGATCACCTCATCGAAGATCTTGTGATGCGTGAGGAGAAACTTGATCTGAACTCTTGGATCGAGTGCTTCCCTCTCTAAGAAGCGAGAGGAGAGAGAGGCTCTCAACTCTCATTCCATGCAAATGAGTGAATAGTGAATTTCACACCAAAGAGATAGATCCTCCTCTCTTATTTATAGAGATGCTGATAAATACCCGGTAGGGTTCCCTGGTCCCCGTTAATATCAACCTTCTCTAAATAAATAATTTCAACGGACTAATCTGCGTCAATATAATTTAATATTTTATCACACATTTGTAATATATATATAATATATTACGTGATAAAATCTGAGCCCTTTAACTCGACTCACTTGTCCCACTTAATATTAAGCGAACCATGAATATTAAAATAATATTCGTTTGATTAATATTTTCTTGTATTTACTGAACTTTTAAATACATTAAATAAATTCAATCCCAAATATTCATAACTTGAATATTAATGAATTTATTTAATTCTTTTGGTGTTCGACAACATGGACAACGCTCGGACCCCGTGGCAGGGCCCACTATTTCTATATTCCTATTCCACTTAATAGGTGCAGATTCTTGAATACGCTGTTGTGTGTGACCCTCTAGGCCCTTATCTTGATAGTAGTGAATAAAATTCACAGACCAAGAGCGGGGTCTAGCACCCCATCATGGCCCCTAAAGAGATATGGATAGTCATAGTAACGACTACCATCCTACGAACACTGACTGTATACTATAGTCTCTTTGTCATTAAATATCTCAAAAAGCATGATGCACTCTTGTGTCATCGTCCTTATCTTTATTTATTATTTGTTGATCTATCCGGATGGATTCGCCTTTCTACTGCTTTGGCCAAAGACTTATGAAGGCGGCACCATCCTGATCAACTAGGCCTGAGATACATAACTCCCTAAACTTGGAAGCAACATATCCTTTCTTGACCATTCAACCAACGTCATACCACTAATGATGCACCCGACACAAACTACCTCACCACGAAATTACTGCCCAGGTTTTCGCCTTGCATCAAAGTATGTAATTAAATGATATACATTGGTAATGGTATCAAGTCCGGAGACCAATACACATGTCCATAGATAGGAACAACCAACGACACTCAAAACATGTGGTGTTCCTATTAGCAGGTCTGTCCTCATGATCTCACTACTAGAGATCACCAAGTGCGAACTTCATGAGAAGAAGTCTCAATGCTTATGAGCCCCCAGCACCTAATAGTCATACATCTACTATGTCTAGTCAGTAAGACATATCTAGACTATAGAATATATATTTAAAGTCAATGTCATTATATCTTGAGGTTCTCATTATAGCCTGGGATATGCTATAACCTCTCGACACGACAACTAACCTTTGGACATTATCATTATTATAGTGGACACGGAAAGTCTGCACTATAATGGTAAGATATTATCAAGCATATCTAACTGTACACATGATACGGTAATCAAAAGTACTACATAGTTGGGTCTAGGGAACCCACTATTTCAACAAGAGGAAGACTAGAAAACACTTCAGAAAATACATCAATAGACTCTAATACAATTCGAATATCATCAATTTTGATTTTTGCCTCAACCATCTGAGATATATACCCTTCATCTATATTAATTATGACTACTAAGTAATGTCCAATGTAAGTTTTTATTCATAATCATGCTGATAATTGATCATAGGTTCATTCATAATATGAAATTTTAATTCACTTCCTCATAAATTTACATGGGATCTATATAAATAAATCCATTCCTAGACTTGATTCAAATCAAATTCAACTAGAGATAGAATCACAAGATTTATAAGAAGCACAATCCCATAAACATTAATCTTAGAGGATCTACAGACGTGATATTTAATAATCATACCATTAAAAACTTTTACTACTAACTCAACATCTAATCATTGAGGTGGTCATGTGATACCCTTTAAAACTTACTTATTTATAAAATATTATATAGAAAAATAATAAAATATGACATTAGTTATTCTAGAGTGGATGATAAGTGTACCTTTCAATAAATCATTCTCGTAAGATACTTATATAGTCGTAATAATATGAGATTTATCATTGCCTTTGGGATTATGAGTTTGTTGAAATTGATCATCATTAAAAACCTTTGAATTCATGTACTTGTTGTTTTAATTCCCAAACAACTTACATTATAATCATTGGAGTCTGGGTGGTGCATTAATTGGAATATTCCTTTCCTCTATTGTATTAACTGGAATCTTTATTTCCTTTTCAAATTCATTAGATTTATGACCATCCCTTCAACGTTTAAAGAACTCTAAAGATACGATAAATAAATTCCATTGTTGTTTCTTCACATATATCTGGTAGGTAGGTGACTTTAATTTCTTTCCACCATGGGCTCATGAGACTCCATCTTCCTTTTATTATAAAAACCAAAAAAATGATTGGAATCTCCAAATTATTCTTATACCTTGAGGGAACATTGAATAATTTCTTCATAGATACTAAAGTCTCTTATCACTAATTTATTTTGGAGATTTGGTTTTATACCAAAAAATAATTGAGGAATTTATCTTTTAAGAAATGTTGATTCAACTGGAATCATACCATTCATGACTTGAGAAAATTTTCCGCATAGGTACCCATAGATTAATCTTACTTCTGTTTAAGCTCAATCAAGTATTTCCCTATTTTTGTACATAGAATACAATAAAATCACCTAATAAAAAATATCTTCTTTAACTAATCCCATTTTATAGAGTCTGTTTATTCCTCTTGAATCGTATTTTTAATAAGGTTGAATAATTGATTTTATTTTCCATAAAATTGATAAATGAATTCGAAAACATTTTCATTTTCTAAGCACTGGAGAATATGAATTATTTTCTCAATTGTTCTGATCCATCGCTTAGGAACAAGTGTATTGGAATACCCACTAAAATAGTGTAGAAGTTTCCCCATTAAATACTCAACAATAAATTATTCTATCCTTTGATCATTTAGAATCATTCCATGATTCATGGCCTGATGAAGATTCCTGATAATATTTATAAGAATATATATTCCAAATCTCATAACAATTAGTTTATGAGGTGTAAAAGCATTTCATTGTTCAATAAGTTAATTATTATCATGATTCCTTCTAGTTATATCCATTTAATAAAACCAAAAAAATATACTATAAGCGTCAATCTAAAATAATAAAAGTGGTAAATCATATAATCCTGAAAAATAATTCATAATATTTCTAAATCATGACCCCATATTTTCAGTATATGACACCTTTGGTTTAACCATGGTTATACATGGTCATTATCTATTCAAATCCTTTAAAATGGTTCATGAATAAAAATTAAACTATCCCAAGAATATCCTTTTGGGAGTGTCATGACAAGTGTGCAGTAAGGGACCATTCATCGATCACTAGAATGATGGACGATATATACTCAAACTAATATATTTATGGTTATTAACCCTAGATAGATCTATGGAAAAACCATGTCCACTTTTAGTATTTGTATAAGAATTTTTTTCTGGGAAAAACACATAACCTATACCTTATCTAAACTTTAAGTTGTTATCTTATAATTAGGCTTATCCTAATGGCTTTCACTAAAGATCTCTAATCATAATCTCTAAAAATAACTAAACATGTATCTGATTCTAACTGATCAAACCAAATAATTTCATACATAAATATTACATCAATTGATATTAATATTCAATAAATCTAATAACATTACATACCCAAGATCATTAAATTTTTAATGTACTTGGGGACTAGATACATAAATATATTATTTAAGTACAATATTCATCATCTCTAATATACTTCTTAATATAAGTTACCCTTGTACACTCATCATACATAGTACCATTATTTCTAACCTCAGAAAAATTAAAACAAAATAATTGGTGAGATCATATGATATGTAAGATTAAATATGGGAGATATTAATCATTTATCATATATAAGCATATCATGAGTATAAGGGTATGATAACATGTGACTATAAATATAAAATCATAACCAATAATTAATATATCATAATCATGAGTCATACTATAAAAAATTAGTATTCCACAAGATTGGGCAATCATTAAAAAATCAATTTTGACCCATGAATTCAAATCATAAAAATATCAACATGTCATAAATGTGTAGAACCATCATAGGTATATATACTATATCATATGAAAAGGGTGACTACAAAGAAATTTAAATCATAGTGTATCAGGAATCACCACTTATTTATCATATTATAGAAGATCATGCATGACCATATATTTCCCATATCATAGTGGATAAGGCATCCCTACCTATTTCCTATAGTGTATCAAGCACATAAACTCATGTCCAATAATTATATCAGGAGATATAAGGGTTTAACTAATTCATTGGAAGGATTTAATTGACTCACCCATCATATAAAGAAAAGTATACATATGTGTTTCACATGATCATAAACTATTCATCACTTCTGCATATTATAACCCATGGAAAATGAATGAATTTCATAAAGATATCATCATAACTTAATTATCCCAAAGGAAAGAATCAGGTTTTATTAAATCATCATCATTATAATACAACCAAAGAAAGTGTTTTTTATAATAATATTATAACCCCTGTGAATCATAAAAATCCTTAAATTATGATTACATATATTAAAAATACCATTAAAAGTTAATTCAAAAATTTATTTTAGAACATTAGAAAATATCCATTTAATTTAAAAAATATATAACTACAAATTTCCAGAATATTTAGAAAATTATTTTATTTAAAAATAACCATATAAACTAGTAATTAAATATTCAAATAAATAAATAGGAGTGATGAAGGGAAAATTAATTCATGACTTATACATTAAAAGAAAACATTTTTCACACTTTTATAAAAAGTATAAAATAACTAGTTTACAAAACTTTTAAAAAATATTCATTTATAATACTTCTTTTAAATAAATTCAAAATTATTATAGATAATTGTTATAAAATATTCTATTCATTGTAATAAATTTCATAAAATAATTTTGAATATCATGGACATGGAAGAAAATTTTCATCAACCAAATAGAAAATAAGGTAGGATTTTCTTTAATAAATTACTCTAACTAATTTTAACTAACAAATATATAAATATAATAATAATACGTTAAAATTTCAGGGATAATAAGAGTAGAATAAAATATATTATTTAGTTTATAAGATCTATAAAATTTCACTCAATGGAAATTTATCATAGACAATCCCAAAAAGAAATGAGACTTTAATATAAACCCTTAACTCAATTATCATCTTTCTTATTAAGTGTTCAAACCTCTTGAATAATAAATATATATTTATTATAAAAATATTATAGAACCATACCCATATATATTACACCACAAATTATTTACTAATAACTTATTATCACCAATTTGTTAACAATTCTTTTTTAAAATCATTATTCTGGGTTATAACTACTTCGTTTTTCATGCATGCTTTGGGTCAGAAGTCCAAGTAATTATATATTGATCATGGTTTCATCAACTCCATAATATTAATAATTTAATTAATATAATATTTATTCATTATATACACTTTTATGACAACACATACAAAGTTGTGATGAAAAATGAATTACATCACTTTATGGAGATAATAGTTCATATGTACGTAAGACTAATGTTTCAAATTTTTTATGGATAGAAAAAAATCAAATAATAATTCATATTTAAATAAACATAATAATATCCTAAATATCACATATATTTAGTAAATCTATAATTATAAACTTATATGTGAAGTGATGTTAAAAAAATTAAGCGCGTCACTTTATGAAGGTGGTAGTCCACAAGTACTCCCGAGCGGTATTTTTTTTCCCATAAGATAAAATGGATTTGGATAATTGTAATTTAATTATAATAATAAAAATTCTGTATATAAAAAATAATTAAATAATTATTTTATAATATACACAATATATTTATATGAGTTATAAGAATAAATAAAATTTTATGTACTCGGTTAAGAGTTATACCTCTTCACTAAGAAGCCTCCTTCAGCTAACACATTAACCCTTGAAAGGTTGGTATATTAGAAAGAAAAAATATCTTTAACATGGGAAATGAAATTAGGACTATATTATCTAATTTAATGACTAATATAGAAGTCAAAAACATTATGAATAAGGCATAATAGTAGGTTCTCTTATATAATAGAATAAAGTTCAAACATAGAATTATGTACTTTCTTTATATATAATATATATGACAATTTTAAGTTGCGGAAAAAATGGAATAATTTGAATTTCATGCCTTATTAAGGACCAAATACCTTCAATCAATAAAAAATAGACTTGTTTATGTTTAATTTTAAATCTAATATTTTGGTTTAACCACACTTTTTAACGTTAAACACATTTTTTAGAATTTAAGGGTCATAAATTTACCACTAAGGTGAAAAGTGGCTCCGGAATGTTACTTGGATAAAATTTTAGAACATTTTCCATAAAAATTTTATTACTTCATTGTCTTTTGGATTTTTAAGTCATTTAATAAAATATTATTTAACATAAAATGTCATTAAAGTCATTTGTTGGACTATTAATTTAATTTCATTCCAAAGACATCAAAAAAAATAATTTTAATATAAACTCATTTACCATAATTTATACCTTATAATTATATATTAAATTAATTTAATATTAAACATAATATCAAACATATTATTTTTATTATTTTCAAAATCACTTTACTTGATTTTTCTACTAGCGGTAAAAACATTCCATCGATGTTGAATAAGCCTTTAAGGTAATTATATCATCACTAAAAATAAATTAATAATATAAAAATAAATTATTTATATTCAAAATAACCCTTTTATTTTCATTAATAACTTATTTTTATCCCTATGTAAACATATAAGAGAATTTAAAATCAAGAGAGTAACATTTTGTATTTATCCTTTTCTAAAAATAATAGAATAGTCTTAATCTAATAAAAATGGCACCAAGTTTCTATAATTTCAAAATTTGGATGATTATGGATGAATTCTAATCACCCATTGAAATATCCCAAACATTTCTATAGATGTATCGAGCTCATTTAAGTTACTCTTTTACCCTTGTTTTGAGTGTATCTTTTTGGGTTTTACTTTGGGATGTTTTGGGTTTAAATTGATAATTTTTTAAGGAATAAGGGTAGTGCACGATAGGCACATGGTTTTTCCAAATTTTGTGTTGACTCTAGAAAACCATGAGAACCCAAAAAAAGGGTATTTTCATGGATAACGCACTCCTTATAAAATAATTCCCTCTCAGTAGTAGCTGTGTGTCCCCCTAGTAGGAGGCTCATGGTTAGGGAAAATTGTGCACCCCATACAGGAAACCATGTGTGGAAATTTGAACCATCAAAAAATAAAATAAAAATTCCATAACCCCTCATTATTAATACATAATCACCCCAATTGGGATCTTAACTAATTCATATAAATTTTAGAGGCTCTTGGACAAGTCCCAAGGATTTTTAAACCTTGTTCTTTACAAATCAAAGATCTATTGATAGATCTAAATCCATTTTCAATATGTGATCATATCCTGATTGGTTTCATCTCTCTATCTCTCTCTCCAGACTTTCCCTCATCCTATGAGTGTATTTTTTCCCCCGTTGGAAATGGATCGAGATACATGTTTTTGTGGATCTAATCATTTTGATCTTAGAACTAGGATTCAGATACAGATCTCATTATTTGTTGTGATCTTGTTTGTTTTTCTTCAATTGGTGATTTCCATTTGTGAGATTTTGTAAACAATCATAAGGTAGGTGGTAACAATTTATTTATCATATTCTCGAATTCCAATTTCATGTATGTATTGTAAAATTTCAATTGTCATGTTTGTAAATTTAATCCTAGGATTAATAAATTAATTGATTAATTAATTCCAGGAATTGATTAATTTATTTACCATGTGATTATGATATGAGTTGAACTTAAGAAAATTGAATTGATAATTATAATTATAAAATTGGTGAATAATTAGGAATTAAATTTATTGATTAATGGAATTTTATAATTGTTCAATTGATAGGATTGTGGAATTAATTAATTAATTTAATGAAAAATTGATTTATTTATGAAAATTAAGGGATATTTGGATTAACCTTGAGTTTTTAATTAATTATATGATTAAAGGTTGATATATAGTTCAATAGTAATTTATTAATATTATCACTAGTGATTTAATGTGAATAATCTTGGTTGTTTTGATAATTTAAATGGTATTCCATGATTTGAAATATTGAAAAGAGATTTAATAATGATTTACTATTTAAAATGAGATATATGAAAAATGTATGATTATTTGATAAACAGGTTGTGCGACACAGAATTATTCTTCAAATACCTATAGGGCGCTATACATGGTGTTATAGACCAAAATTTGTGAATGTAATAAGGAGTGTGGGATATGTATAGATGCTTCAAAATCTCACTTGTTTGATGCATGTGATGATGAGTATAGGATACTAACTGCTACTTAAAAATCCCACTTGTGTGATTAATTGATAAATGGGTTATGGGACACATAGTTATGCTACAAATACCCATGGTGTCCTATCTGTAGCATTCTAGGCCCATAATGTTGGTGTTTGACTATGGTCCAAATAGTCATGTTATTAATTAAAATTAAATGGATGGTATAAGGTCATGTGAAAATGAATTATAAACCCCCAAATGATATGGTTAAGACTCCAACATGGGTCAAATCAGGTATTGTTGGGTTGGGTATCATCGTGAACCCAGGGAAATAATGTGGTTCGTTAAAGAATAATTCAATTTGATAAATGATTACTTTATTCATTGTACTTTATTATTTATACAACTGAATACATTGTTATTGATGGTATATTACCTTAGACGCCATTGATGGTGGCCTACTGAGTTGTAATCACACACAACCTAGGCTTCCTAATTGGTACCTAAAAAGACTTCATGATTTCAAGAAAAGATAATAGAAAGAGACCTATGTTAGATAGTTGAGTCAAGATGGACCATAGATGAGAAAACTAGATATGGTGTCAGGACCCACTATCAAGATTCATTGTTTCCTTATTTTGGTTTTCACTTTTACACTTGACACATACATGGCATGATATATATACTCTTTGGTTGGATATTTTATTCCTATTTTAGTCAAAATGTGATACTATTTTTTTAGATTATTGGTTATATCATTTAGCCATTATTATTTATTTTCATTGTTGTGATGCTTTAATAAAAATGGGTATAGTCTCCCCATGGTATCTATATTAGACCTTTCCTACTAGTCAGTAGCCTCTGGAATATGAGTATGTGTTCTGGAGGTCATGTAACCGACCAGCTTGGGACATTGGTGTGTGGAACCCTAGTTGGGATGTTATAATGTGGTATCAAAGGTGGTTTCTTTTCTTTTATTTTGTCTTAATATTTGGTAAATCTGGAAAATAGATTTTGATGATTCATTCCTTTTTTTATATCATGTACATGGGAGTAGATAACCCATGTATGAGGGTAAAATCTAAGTACCCATGGGGGGTTTTTTTATTGATGTGTGTTATTACAGTTGGATTCTATTTCACCTTGATTGATTCTCTTTTTTGTATTATGTCATTACTATTTAGGAGATTTTATGAGATTAAACTTATCGCCTAGTATGGAATGAGATTTGAGTGTACATTCATCATTCCAGGCACTCCGGAATTATTGTGACATGCGTTATTTTTAGGTATGTATGGAAAAGTAGTTGTTGGGATGATTTGGTTATTGAAAGTTATTTTCTTGCATGTGTAAACTTTTAATGAAAAAAGGGGCGCCTAATGTGCACATGAAGGTTTGAAAAAAAATTGAAAGATATTAATAATTGGTTGTCTAATGTAAAACTATAAAATTAGAATATTTTTACCCTGTTTAACCATGACCTATCTATAGAATGGTTTAGAGTAGTGTTATCACCTCAGTAATGACCATGTGGTGGAAAAAGTGGCATGACTTGGTATATATTTTTGTAAATCCCCATAATAATTTTATTGTCATGTAATGCATCTTTAGGTGTTTGTTTGGAATTGTAGAGATGTTCCTCCATGACGAGGTTTGATGAAAAGCTGATGGGAGGATATGGATAGAAATAATCCTCCAATACTGGAAACAGGGGACCTGATAGGTCTTGGTGAAGGAACCATAGAGAATTCTGTTGATAACATTTCCTAATTCGTGATGTTTATATAGAGATACCCATAGTGAGTTGGGAAGGGTATGTCTAACTTGACGTAGGAGTTCTAGTTTCATCACCCACTAAAATTTATCAGAGAGGGTGGACCTGAGGTAGTTTAGTTCCAAATCGAGTCTACTGAGATGATTATTAAAAACATTGAGAATCCTACAAAAAAAATCAAACTTACTAATTATATGTAATGTGTTCAGGAAAATTATTGGTGGGACATCTAGACTTTGGATGGATAGTTTGTCGTTTTGGAGTGGAAGGAGTGTCAAGAGAAGTTCTTGGCACACTTTTACCTTGAGACACTCATGTGGGAGAGGGAAACAAAGTTTATGATGTATAATCAAGGGTGCATGTCTATGATAAACTATAATGGATGATTGATGGATTTTCAATGCTTTTATCCAGTGTTGGTAGGATATGAGGAGACCACAGTGCAATGGTTTCAATATGGGCTTAAATGATAGATTAGGAACCAAGTGAATATATTTAGGCGGAAAATGTTTTCAAAAGTAGTGAATCAAGCTCTCATTTTTTTAGGGAAATCTGATAGAGGATTCTAATGGAGGAAAGGTGGTTTATGCTAATTTAGAAGGAGGTATTTCATTTAAGATTAGGAGGCATCACTATAATAATGACATCTAGGATGATATATATAAGGGTGTCAATGGGGAAGGTTTAGTCACATGGGACCTTGCCCGAGTGACCTATCACCAGAATGTTAGGTCGGGTCACTTTCATAGATATTGTACTTGACCGCTAGTTGACTACTGATATTGCGGTGGGATGGGATATCAATAATGTTTTTTCAAGAACCCATTATGCATGGGGAATTTTAGGGAAGCTAGGAAGATCCAAAGTATGATAAAGGGGGTCATATACACCATATCAGTTTGTCAGTTGGAGTTCTATAGGTTAGGGTGATAGAGGTAGTGTACATGGTGCGTCTAGGAAAGATAATCCATATCAGTAGGGTGGTGTAGCTAAGGGGACTCTGACTACATCACAGAAAAAAGTATTGGGACATTTTCATTCATTTCATCCTATATTAGTGGATATAAAGGTTAGACCATTGGTAGTTAGAGGTACTATTCTTGTAGCTTCTACACTTTTTTTTTCTTTATTTGATATTGGTTCCAATAATTAATTTTTATCTACACATCTTTTGAATGGTTTAATCCTGGTATTAGTTTTTTTTTTGAGTGGGGTAATGATGATAGATACCCCTTAGTGTGTACGGTTGAGAGACACATGTTTATGCAACGAGTATTCTCTTGAGGTTGGGGAGTATCATTTCAATTAGGATATTTACATCCCTGTTATGTTTGGATTTGACCTAGTCATGGGTATGGATTGGTTAGTTTCATACATATACCACATATGTTGTTACCATAGGATAGTGACTTTTATGTCTTCTGAGGGTCACAATTATATTCAGCATGAAGAATGGGATAAACAGGTAGGCCATGTAGGGGAATTTCATCAACAACTAGGATATCTCACTACCCAAGATTTTAGTCTGTTTCTAGATAACGGAGGTGAAAATTATGATGTCTTTCCCCCCATAGTTTATAGGTCTGATGAAATGTTTCCTGAGGAAATCTCAGTGCTTTCACATAATAGAGATGTGGAATTTGTAATTGAATTAATACTTGGAGCTAAGTCAATTTTTTTCACCATATATAATGGCACCAAAACAGCTTCAAGAGATTAATACTCAGCTGGAAGGGTTGATGGATAAGGGGTTCATCCATCTGATTATTTCACATTTGGGTTATCTAGTCTTGTTTTCCATGAAATCTGATAGAACTTTGCACTTATGTGTTGGTTACCGTAAGTTAAAGATGATGACATTGAATAACCAGTATCCTCTTCCATGTATCGATACACTATTTGAATAGTTGAGAGTATCTTGGGTTTTCTCCAAGATTTTATTGAGATCATGTTATCATCTATTGAGAATTCGACCATATAATATACCCTAGACTATTTTTAGAAGCAGGTATCGCCATTATGAGTTCGTTGTGATGTCGATCAGGCTAAAAAACGTACCAGCACTGTTTATGGTCTTGATGAAGAAAATATTCCACCCATACATATATAATTTCTTTCAGTATTTTTTAGGACATTTGGTGTACTCTAAGACTCATAATGATCATTTCCAACCTCTTAACATCATCTTGAGTATATAGGGATAGAATTAGTTACACACCAAGTTATCTATGTGTCGATTTTGGATTGATTAGGTACATTTCTTGGGTTATATCAAATCAGATGAAGGTGTGTTAGTAGTCCCAGATAAGGTGAAGGAAGTGGTTTCTTGGGAGCATCCCAAGATTTCTTTAATTTTCACAATTTTCTAGGATTAGTGGCCTATTATCATAGGTTCATAAAAGATGTTTCCCATTTAGTAGTACCACATTCATGCTTGACCAAGAAGGGGATAAATTTGGAATAGTATGTATCATGTGAGAGTTATTTATAGGAGCTAAAGAATCCTTTGACCACAACAATAATCTTGATCATACCCAAGATAGGTGATGAGTATACGTTGTTTTTTAATGCTTCTGGATAGTTCTTGGAGAATTTTTAATGAAGGTAGATCGATGTTTACAGTATGGGTCATAAAAGTTTAGGCCACATGAATAGAATTATGCTATGCATGACCACAAGTTAGCTATAGTTGTTTATTGCATGAAGTGTTGGAGGTATTATCTGTTCAGTGAAAATTTTTATGTGTATAATGATCATAACATCTTGAAGTATATATTTTCTCAATAATATTTGAATCTCCTTAGGTGGATGGGGGTTGAGGATATTCAGTCTTTTGATTTTGAGCTAGCATATTTTCTTGGGAAGTTAAACAGTGTCGCATACACTTTAAGTAGGAAAATTCATAATCATGGAGTCCATGAGTCTATTGTTGAGTGGAAGATGATTAATTTTCTATTTGATAAGCATGTTATTACTTAAAAGGGTAAGGATCATATTACTCTTGTATCAGTTTCAATGGAGTCTGAATTTTTTTTCCGGATCAGGGAGAGGTAGTTAGAGGATCTTAAAAGTATGGACTTGAGAGAAATCCTTGAAGGTGGGGATTCACTTTTTGATTGGACTATAGAAAAAGAAAATATCATTTATTTCAAGAGTCAGGTTGTTGCGCCTATGAGTATGTGGGAGGAGATGATGCATGAATTTCATGCCACAAAGTGGGTAGTACATCCACGTTTGACCAAAATTTATCGTGACCTACATCAGAAATATTGGTATTCGGGTAGGAAAAGAGAGATAGAAAAGATTGTGACATGATGATACACCTTTCAATAGGTGAAGATCGATCATCAATGACCTTTTGGTTTACGATAGTATTTTCCAATTCTGGAAAGGAAGTGGGATGACATTACCGTACATTTTTTGGTCAATCTCCCAAGGAAACCTTGGAAGAATGATTCTATTTGGGTGGTTGTGGACTATTTGAAAAAGGAATCTCATTTCATTCATATAGAGGAGACTTTTTGGTTGATCAGTTAAGATACATTTACACTAGAGATATAGTTTTTCTTCACAGGGTGACATAGTGTATTGTTTTGGACTATGAATCACATTAGTTTTGAGCTTCTAGTAGGGTATCTAGAAGTTTCTATGTACATAGGGTTTATTGAGTATGACATTCCACCCATAGACATATGGGAAGTTAGAATGTAATATAGTGTTCCTTAAGGATATGATAAAACTATGTATTTTTGAGTTTGGTGGGACTTGGGAGAATCACTTAGCACTTATGTAGTTTTTTTTATAACAACATTTATCAAGAGACAATTCATATGGCACCATACGAGGCAATTTATGGTAGTCCATGAAGATCACCTCTTTTTTTGATGGATGCATGTGGGTCAAAGATGTTGGGACTGAGTCTCATGTAGGACTTGTTGGAGAAGGATTTTCTAATTTGGAAGCATATTGTTACATCTTAGATTTGAAGAAAAAAATATGCATATAGAAGTTGGTGACCCCTAGTGTTTATAGAGGGTGGTCATGTTTTCCTTCCGGTGTCGCCCAGATTAGGTCATTATAGGATTTAGAGGTATGGAAAGTTATCACCCATGTTTGTTGGACTATTTGAGGTTGTAAAGAGAATTCGGCTGATGGCATACTAATTTTATATTCCATAAAGGTAGGGTGCAATGAATGATTTTTTTTATGATTCACAACTATGGAAGTATCACCTTGACCCTTCACATGTGATCTATGTGGATTATGTTGAGCTTGAGACTGTTGTTTCATTTAGAGATTATCTAATATGTGTTAGGGATCACAGTGAGAAATTGTTGGGGGTAAAGAATGTGTTGATAGTTAATATATTGTGGAAACATGGTCATGTTCCGGAGGAAACATGGGAGAGATAAGTTGATATGTCGGCTCAGTGGCCCAATCTTTTTACCTAAAAATCATATAGTTGCTTTGGAGTATAGCTTAATGAAAAGTTGTTATAAGGTGGGGAGATTATAAGATCCCAACCTTTTGGATATATATCAGGATCATTTATTGGTACTATTTTATGCTTTTTTTAATTTATCTTTTGGGGGTTTTATTTTGGGGAGTGTAGGGATGAAATTGAAAAACATTTTAAGAAAGGGGTAGTGCATGGTTGGAACATGGTTTTCTTAAACTGTTCACCCAGTCCAAAAAACTATGCAAACTGGGATTTTCATGGCTGGAACATGGGTTTTCAAGCCATGCACCCTCCCAGTAGTAACCATGTGGCCCCTTGGAAGAGGTTCATGTTTAGTCACATGGTTATAGAAAACTGGGTTCCTCATACAAGAAACTGTGCACACAGAAATTTAAACCCTTAAAAAATAAAAATAAAATCTCAACCCCCTCCATCCATATTAACCCCTCATCAACCCCACTTTGACGTAAAATGATTCCTATGAATTTTAGAGGCTCCCAAACAAGTCTCAAGGCCTTCCAACCTCCATTATTGTTCAATAAATGATCATTTGATAGATCTACACCAATTTCTGGTTTGTGATCTTGTCTTGATTGGTTTCTTCTAACTCTATCTTGACATTCTATTATCCTTTTAAGGGATTTTTAACTCTATTATAAATGTATATAGATCTAGGTTTCAATGGGTCTAAAATATTTGATCTTAGATCTAGGTTTTGAATAGAGATCTCATTCTTCGAAGTGATCTTTGTTTTTCACTTTAGTTGGGGATTTCTGTTGGTGATCATTATCCATCATTCTTGAGGTACGTGGCCTCAATTTAGTTTAAATAGTCTTGAATTAAAATTTCATGCCTGTGTTATGAAATTTAAATTGGAATATTTGGAAATTTAATCTTTAATTGAATGCATTAGTTTATTAGTTAATTTCAATAATTGTTAAATTGATTGATTTATTTTCCATGTGATTATGAAATGATTTGATCATGGGAAAATTGGATTAGTAATTTGGATTATGAAATTGATAAATAAAGGGACATTAAATTGATTGATTAATGGTACTATAAAATTGATCAATTTATGGGATTGTAGAATTTATTTATTAATTGAATGGAGAATTTAATGATTTATGGGAATTTATGGATGTTTAGATTAACATTGAAGGATTAATGAATTATGTGATTAAAGGGTGATAAATAGTTTAACAGTAATTTGTTGATATTATTTCTTGTGATTTATATTGATGAATACTTATTGTTCTAATAATTGAAATGTTTTATCATGATGTGAAATATTGAAAAGAGGGTTAATAATGATTAACTTTGTTAAATGTGTTATATATGAAATCTGTGATTATTTGATAAATATATTGTGGGACACGGGCTCATGATTCAAATACCCATAGGGTTATAGACATTGTGTACTAGACCCAAAATACATGCATGTGATAATGAGTGTGGAACACAGACTAATGATTCAAAATACCACTATTGTGATGCATGCGATAATGAGCGTGGGACACATACTTGTTCTTCAAAATCCCACTTGTGTGATTTATTTAAGAACAGGTTTTTGCACGCAAACTGATGCTTAAAATACCCATGGGATTCCTAGACATGGAATTCTAGGCCCAAAATCTTGGAATTGGACTATGGTTCCAATTATCCATGTTATTAATTGAAATTAAATGGATAATGTAAATCCATGTGATAATTAATTATAAATACCTATGTGACATGGTTCAGATTCTAGAACATGCCTAAGAAAGTATTGGTTGTTTGGGTGTCCTTGTGAAACTAGGGAAATAATGTGGTTAATTAAAGAATAATGAAATTTAATGAATATTTACTTTATGTATTATAGTTTATTCTTTATAAAACTACATAAATAGTTATTGGATATTGTTTTATATGTCATTAGTGGTGGCCTATTGAGTCATACTCACACCCAACCTGGGATTCCTAATCGATGCCCATATAGACATCATGATTCCAGTATAGGATAAGGGAAAGATCCGTATGTTAGATGGCTGAAATGGGGTGGATCATGGATGATGGAACTGGACATGGTGTCGAAGCCTGCTTGGGAGATTTAGTGTGTGTTTCTTTTGGTTCTTCATTTGACATTTGACACGTACTTAGCATGACATTCTATTATTTATTTGGATATTTAATAATTTTTTTAGTCATCATGTGATACTGGTTTATCTAGTTATTATTTATATCATTTGGTCACACTTATTTATTACCATTGTTGTGATTATTTTATAAATAGGGTATAATATTCCAATGGTATCTATATTAGACCGTCTCTACTAGTTGGCAGCCTTGGGCATATGGGGATGTGTGCTTGAGGTTATATAACCATCCAGATCAGGGAACCAGTGTATGGAATCCATGTAACACCATGAGTTATTATGGACCATTTTTTGAATAAATTAAAATTTTCATTTATATCTTTCAATGCACAAAGTCAAACATTCCTTTCATAATAAACTGACTTGTCGTATATTACATGAAACGCAAAGTTGGCGTGCGATACACGCAACACTGAGTATAGATATTGTTCAATGTATAAAAAATTACTTTTAGATTATTTTATAGGTAACATCAAAGGAAGATTTCAATACATGAAACACTGACTTGGCATTCTTTACACGCAAGAGCAGCATTCCTCAATAACTTTCATTTTACGAAATACTGATTTTCATTAAACAACGATATATTATAAAAATATTGTTATTTAATGGGATATAAACTAGATGTTATGAACATTATTAACCACATTTTTAATTTTATATAACATTACATTCATATTATGTATTTTCTATACATGATATAAGAACAAATTCAATTTTATGGGTAAAAGAAGTATTTTTCAAAAAAATACAGTGTTTCCACCTTTTTATGGAACACTCATTTTAAATCTAGTATTTAACACTTTTATATTTTTTATTTGTCAAAATAAACTACTTATATGAAAGTGGGTAATCAAAAATTACTTTTTTTTATTTTTTGGTATTTTTTCTGATAAAATTCATATTTTAATGAATAGTGAAAAATACAGCATTTTAATCAAAAACTGCATTTTCATCTTATTAATTGATATAGTTATATTATCTTGTTAATTGGTTTTAAAGTGTAATTAGGTTGTTTTTTTATAATTTAATACAATTTTAGTAATTTCAATTAATTTCACATTTAAATTGGACACAAACACTTTTCAATATTTTGATAGTTTTTACTTCTTTAAAACCCCTCTTTCTAGTTTTGACAATGGGAATTAATATTAAATTAATTTTTGTCAATTCTGTGTTTCAAATTTAGAAAAATGGATTCCATATTTGAAATTAAAATTTCAAAATTATGTAAATAGGTCCCTTTTCTTTTTGGAAATTATGAATTGTAACTTCAATAATTATTTTTATTTACCATGGTTAAAGGGTAAATTATGTAAATAAGGGTAAAAGATAATATTATAATAATATAAAACTACCCTAACAGGTTCCCTAATCCCATTGTATGAGTAATGGACGACCAAAACAATCCTTATTCAAAAATTTTGGAACATTGGAACCACTTTGGTGTGAAAATGACATGTTAAAATAATTAATTTAAAGTAAAGGGAAATATAACCTAAAAATGTATCTTTCTACTAAAAAACATTATTTTTGTTTATATAAATGATATATTTGACTATAAATAGTAATTATAAATCTAACATGATTTCCTACATCGTGTTTTTTTATTTATAATTTTTAGACATTAAATAAATAAATTTATTTATGACACAATGATGATATAGTTATTACCTTATTAATGGAATAATCAAATAAATGATATTATAAATATTAAAATAGATGTAATTTGAAAATTATGATTCCATCCGTGAGTTTTTTGGAATAAAAATACATGTTAGTGATGGGTTAATGCCTTTGGTTCGAAGTAATCATGTTTTTATGACTTTAAAAACTCAATTACTAAATAGTGTCAAATTGACATAAATGAGTTTTTTTTTAAATATAAAATGATATAATAGTCCTAAAAATATATTATTTAGCCAACTGAATTATATAATATTAACAATGACATTAAATATCCACTTTCAGTTCATTGGACATTTTATAGTAACTATAGTAACCATATATTATGAAAATACAATAAGACATGGTAAGAGTTATTGTTCTTAACTAAGGGTTAAAGCTAAAACATAATGTTAATTGTGTGACCTAAACTTTTATAAAACATATTTGTTGAGAGAATTTAGACCTATACTCATATTATAATCGAAATAAATTACTTTCTAGTCATTATATACCGAAATATAAATTTATAATAAATTAATATTTCAAGACTTTCCTAAAGTACCCATCACCCCTCCTATAAAAGAAACTTCTCCTTTTCTTTTATAAACTCCTCCAAAGACATTTGGATCGGCCAAACCATTCCCAAATATCCTCTCAGCTTCCCTCACTTCATCTTAGAGGACACACTTTTGGCATAAAGACACCCCAGGGAGACCTTTTGTGCAAATCGAAATGAAATACTAGAAAAATATGTAATTGTTTTATCACCTCTTTAAAAATTCTTTTCTTATTCTACTTAAAATTATTATTATTTTCCCATACTAAAGTAATAAATATAGTATCTTATACATTATGAGATTTTATTATAATTATGTGGAAACCTTATATCTCGTTTTATCCATCCTATGAATAATAGTATCACCATGTATGTGTATGTACGACTTACCGTCTCCACATCGTGGTGTAATTTGTTATTCAAAAATACATAATTTGTATGGGTATAATGATGTGTATTATAGATTTAAATAATGTATATTACATGATAATTATTATTTATAATTAATATACAATACAATTCCATACTATTTAACAATTAAGTAAATGATATCGCCGCTCGTGCCGTACGTACGACCTACCGTCTCCACGACGTGATGAGATTCATTCTTCAAGTTAACCATTAAAAAATTATTATAAACTACATATAATAAATAATAATGAAATATATGAAATAATAATTTTAATGGATTTATTTATATATATATATATTTTATTTACTTTCTTCCATTCAATCCAATAAGGAAACAGAAACAGCGTTCATGCATACGTATGGCCTACCGTCTCTGTGAACGGTGCATTCCATTTCATTTATATATTTAGTATAAATATTTATATAATAAATATTTATTATATATAAATCATTTTTCACATTATTTAAGTAAGTGAATCATGATCTATGTAATACTATCAAAAATTACAGGTCAAAACATGTATGATAAACAAAATGATTATTACACAAAACATTTCGTTAACATGGAATTGATGAATAAATGGGTAATATAAAGTCATAAGTGAATAATATATGATATCATAGATATTATTATGGTTATATAACAAGTTAATAATATTTTTAAACCCACTATACATGATTTTCTAACATATACGGAAGAAATAAATCCTAAGGTAAGGGATTATTTTATCTCACTTTTATTTCCATGGGACATATGCCTTACACCACCTATTTCTTTTGTGTGGTGTTTATGTTTTACATGAATTATTTTATTATTCACATTATGAATTCTATGATATTTACATACGTATATAATTTTCATTACTTTATTTGGCATATGATTTGATGGATTATATATTGGTGAGGGATAATTTTGCAAACTCATTTTTATATGAGATTATTTATACCTAAGTATTTTCTAGGATATATTTATCATCCACATCCATGTTTTGTAAATATTTAATATTATATCTATTCTTCTACAATTTTTTAATGTAAATTTTACCAATTAGTGAATTTTTATTAAAAGATATGAAAGTAATATTTTGTGGTTTTTCGGACGATTAACTTTTTGACTTTCCAGTAAAAGTATGAGAAAAATGTTTTTTTATATATACATAATGAATGGATTTTTACTATTTCATGCCACCGTATTTCCATGAATCTTACTTTAAAATATTTTAACTTTATTTTCAAATAAATTATTTTATTTTAAAAATTCATGACGTTTTGAGAAAGGATGACATATTGGAATAAAAAAGGATATTTTCCTCAAGAATGAACTTTTTGTGTTATATCATAATTGATTTCCATATAAGTAATTCTTTAAATAATGTTATATTTCTATTCCTATTAATAATATGATTTGATTATTTTTTATGATGGAATGATATTTATGAAATCTATTTGTTTTACATGGATTGTGTTATGATGGAATGATGTTTAAGAAACCCATTTTATTTCTTGGGTTATGCTTGTAATATTTGGTGTATTTTAACAAACTAGTTGTACATTTATTACATGTATATTTAATGTCTTTAAATATTTACAGTCTTATTACATATTTTTTATTGTTCTGCATGACTATGATGTAATAATGTCATAGAGTATTTGTTTCATTTATAAGGTCGTGGAAGTTCCTCGCTATGATGATAACTTTGAAATTCCATAAAAATATTCTTAAATATAGTTCTACGGTTGGATAACATACTATGATGGGACACATACCATGCAGACTGTCAGGTGAGACTACTCGTAAGTAGATGATATTTCCTATCATGAAGTTCAGACTTTGTAATCTCCAATATAGGAGATTATGAGAATAGACCCGCCATTAGGGATTCCGCATGTTTTGGTTTTATAAGATATTTCTATCTATGAGCATCTGTAATGATCCCTAAATTTTTTGATTGTCATTAATATGTGCCACAACTCGTGCACTATTATTTGATGATGAAAACTGGCATGCATACAATTGGCGAGATGTAGGGTATGTTGGGTTCATCATAAGTGGCATGTTATTAATGGATAGGTCGAGGAAGGATTTATCCCTTCCATTTATAGATGTTTATATCTCGGCCCTTTTATTGAAATAGAACTATCGCACAAAATTCCATGTCCATGGTGTAATGACGAGTTTATTTCAGGTAGTCAATGAACGATGTATCTAGCACAGAGTTTGGTGACACTATCATGAAACTTCCTTGATGAGATATTGAGACCCATGGATTATATTATATAGTGAGTGTTCATATCTAGATGTTGTTGTGAATTTAAGTTATTTCTATTGGGTGCCTTGACATGTTGCGCTAGACAGTACTCTTGGACTTTAAGAAATCCCGCCTAACACCAATGCGAAAGAATCCTATAGGGTCACACACTAAGTGTTTGTGGTGGTCTCAGTTAAATTCTATTTGAATTTAATTAATAAATATTATTCTAAAACAATGGAATAATTTTATTCAATTTAAAATGACTGCAAAAATTAAATAAATATTTATTCACCAGATTGTGGGTAAAATATATTTATTTATTTTATTGAACATTTGATAAATAATTATTTACTAGTTTGTAAATAAAATGTTTATTTAAGAGAATAAATTATTTATTTATTTATTATGGTGTCAAATAAACGGAAGTAGAGTTTGAGCGGACCAAGTTTGGTCTGATAGTAAAATAATTATTTTCAAGATGATAAATAATTATTTAACAAGTTTTTATAAATTAAAATAAAATTGTTGTTATTTTTTTATGCGAAAATTTATTTATAATTCAGTTTTTCACAAGTTGGCGCAACATAAAAAATGAAGTGGTATTATTATTAATATAATGAGTTTTCTCTAAGGTTACTAATGTATTTAATTTCTGTTAGGAAATTAAATATTGTAACTGAAGCTATAAGGCCCCAGCCTTAAACCTTACTTAAAATTGAATTAAATGAATAATTCACATTGAGGATCTTTTCAGGTTTAGAGTTTTAGATAATTAAGACATAACTATTACATCTCAAAAGATTACAAAGTAGTCTCTTCTACTAAATTTCCATAAAATAAAAACTCTTAAAAAGAAACATGTCTAGTTTCATGTTTTAGGTATCATGACTTTCCCTTGATCCCATCCTTGACCCTATTCCATGCGAAGTCCTGTGAAAAACATTTCAAAAACTTGGGATGAGCATAAAAAATCAGTAAGGGATACACAAAAAACTGTTAGTTTATCAAAACAAAAAGTAAACCATGTATACTTTATCAAGGTAATACTTTTCACCTTTATGAAGTAGTAAAAACTCTTCACTAAATAAAATATCATTAATTACCTTTTTGTAACCAAAGGATTACCATAAAACCCATATAAAGAACACATAACATATATAAAGGTAACTTTGGACATATACATACTTAAGTGGAATAACCATACGGTCGACTCCCACACATATCACTTAATGTAATAGCCATACGGCCAATTTCCATACATACTAAATGGAATAGCCATACGGCCAACTTCCATACCCAATGCATTGGAGGTTATAACGTAACCACTCGTCCTGGTATTCACGGCACCACCCGTCATATGGTTTATAACGTAACCACCCGTTAAAATGTCCAAGTACCAATATAAAATCCTAAAACAGAAAACCAATATAAAGGAATGATAACATTTCCAAATTTCAATCACAATATATCATAAATATATTGAAATAATAGAATCCTTTATAAAAATCATTTTCAATACCAAAATACATAAAAAGGTATATGGTATTTATTTTATTTTAAAAACATTACGGCTTGTTGAGGAATCCAAAGACCAAATAATACTCGTGGCGGCGGAAAAGGTCGTTGTCACCGCGTACGTTTAAAAAAACATTCCTTTTTGTCGTTTAGTAAAACGATTCGTAAAAAAAGATTCCTTTTGTATTAAAGTAAAAGTCAAAGGGTTTTATACACTATATAAAAGAAAGTTGTGTATAAAACGAAATATGCCTCAATGAAAGGAGATTGGGATGAAGTCCCTTACAAAGATGGTATCCTTGGTTTAAGGATAAATCAATTGCATAATTATGTGTGACAAACAAATACACCAAATATAAGTGGATATTAAGTGTAAAAAAATCAGAGGTTATTCACACATATTCATAGAATGACATATTCAATGAGTACAAGTTTATCCCAAAGAATCAAATTTGGGCTAAGAAGTTCCCTTGCAAAAATTTGACAGCCTAATGGCGTCACTTCAAAAATTCATAAAATGAGTTGATGAGAGATAAAAAGGGAATATCATCACTTGGACATAAAATTTACATCAATCAGGATATAGAAGAACATATCCCAACATAATAGTATGTGAATTAAAAGACATAAAAACGAAGTCTTTTAAAAAGAGGAGGGTGAAAGGTTCCCTTACCAACTTGGGTAACTTTCGAAAACTACACCCCATTGAAGAAGTGCCATACAATGAATATTTAAATACCCATAAATGTAATTATATTACAAAAGGAGTTTAATCGTGGGTAGTACATAAACCACTCAAAGGAAATTGTGGCAAATGTAGCATAAATCTCACGGGAATAAAAGTGAGATGAAAAATCACTTACGAAAACTCGGCAGCCTAACGGCGCCACTTAAAACTTCCAAAAATGGATTGATGAGATCAAATAGGGTTTCTCATCACATTACAACAAAATTTACAGCAAGAGGAATATGAAATACCATCCCCCATCATAACAAATAGGATCTTAAAAGAAGTGACATAAAGGGGAGTACTTAAAAAGAAAGAGAGAGGTTAGATCTCTTACGAAAATTCGGCAGCCTAACGGCACCACTCAAAACTTCCAAAATGGATTGATGAGAGAGAATAGGGTCTCTCATCACATGAACATAAAATTTACAGTAAGTTTAATATATAATAACATCCCAATAACAAGAAAGATGATCTTTAGAGGGAATGACATAAAAGAGTGTACTTAAAAAGAAATAGAGGAGTAATAAGATCCCTTACCTCGGGTCCAACTTGACTCGATCATTCTTTAATCTCCTGAATAATAAACTTGAGTTAATTTCTACTTACTTAATAACATTTTTCAAGTTCATTATTCCTTTTATATCACTTATTACCATGTCATAAACATTATGTAATCATTTAAGTTAATAATATTTGTTTTGCCGATATTTGGTTCTTAAGTCGAAAGTGGACTTTTTACAATTAAATGTTGTTTGTGTGGCCAAATGTTTATTATATCCAGAATTGTATTAATGATGTAGATATCATATATTTCATATATATCTAGTACATTCATGCATTTATAACATTACATAATCATTTAGGGGTAAGAAATGAAATGCACCGTTCATGGAGACGGTAAGCCGTACGTACGCATGAACGCTACTTTCATTTCTTTCTCATATTAATGGAATTAAAATTAAATGAGAGGTATGTATATTTTAATTCCAGAATTATATTCATCATTTATATGTATCATTAATTATATATATCCATTATATATATTTTTAATAGTACATTACATTTGGGGATAAGAAATGAAATGTACCGTTCATGGAGACGGTAAGTCGTACGTACGCATGAACGCTACTTTCATTTCTATCTCATAATTTAATGGAAAGAAATAATAATGAAATAGAGGTGTATTATAATTCTAGTAAAACATCATATATAATAACTTTAAATCCATACTTTACACGTCCCACGTATGTCATTAACGAATCACATCACTTTGAGGGGGTGGTAGTCCGCACTTCCTTAAATGAAGATATCGTGTTTACCCATAATGGAAACCATAAAGGTATGCCCAAAATGAAAAATATAGAAGCTTAAAGAAACCATAAACATATTATATATCATATATAAATATAGTTTCATCATAATGGCCACCTTTTAAGGTGTTAAAATAATGTTGAACAATCATCGTTTCGGAAGATAGAAATTTTCCATCCACAGAAACAGTATGTTCTTTAACCATTAGATGTAGGTGTATGTAAGTGTAGCTCGAATCCTTCTTATAACAACATCCTATTATATTGAGGATAATATAGTTGTAACAAAAGAAAATAATAAAAAGAGTTTATGGGGTTGGAGAAGCAAAATAAAACAAAAGGACTCAAAAGAAGACATTACCTTAAAATCGGGTAACTCCCCTTAGTTTGAGCACAAAGGCTTCCTTCGGAAGACTTCTACCCAAAGTGAGGCTTCACGGAGTAAGAGAGGGATGTGGAGAGCCAAAATGGGAAGTGGTTGGCCGAGCCAAAGGCTTGGGGAGTGTGTGAAATGAGGTAGAGGTGGGGGCCTTTTATAAGAGGAGAGGAGGGGCACTTTTGGAAAGTAAAGAAATATTACTTTATTTGAAAATGTTTTTCGGTTTTAAAAGGTCCCACATTGATATAATTAGTGGATAAGGTGATAATGGTTCGAAATCCACCCATAAAATAAGTTTTGGACATGTGTAGTTCATAGATTTTACATTATCTTTCCATTTTATTTAAATCGTTAAATAATGAGGTCATCGATGCATCATCATAATGTCATAAATAATTTAATTTATTTTGTGTCTAAAAATTATAAAAAAAATACTATTATGTAGGAAGTATTTTTATCTTTCCAATGACTATTTATAATAAAAAATATGATCTTTATAACCCCATGTAAAAATTGTTTTTATAAAACATATGATGTTTGTGTCATTTTTACTTTTACATTAAATAAAAAGTTATTTATGTCATTTCCCAACCAAAGTGGCTCCATGGGGTCCCCAAGTTGACACATGGCTTGTCTTGGTCGGCCATGACACAACCAATGAGGGTAGGACATGTGTCAAGCTCATCTTATTTTATTAAAGCATTATTTTTACCTTAAACTACACTAATTACCACTAATCGCGATTAAAAACTTAATAAGTTACTATTCACCAAAAAATTATTTTTATCCCATTGAACCACATTTTACTTCTTAATGACAACCATTTATGTCGGATTTTTGAAATTCAAAACACAAAGATGGAAAATTTTCATTTAAACGGAAAAATCAGTTTTTATAAGTACCACTTATTGGTTTCACTATTCATCAAAAATTGAAGTTATTCAGAAAAATCCCAAAAATTCACCATAATCTATATTTGATATTCCGAATTCAAAAATGAAGTATATTTTACAAAATTCAAAACATATAATTCAGATTAATTAATTTAATAATTAATTCCCGCTGTCAGAGAAAATAGCGTGTTTTTATGAAACAATAAGTATCAAAAGATTGACACTGGTTTAAGTCTGATTTCAAAGTGAAATTAATTTCAACGACCACTATTGGATTTAATGGTAAAAATATATCCTAATTTCACTTTAAAACCAATTCAAAAGATAATCTAATCATATAAATAAATTAGATTAAAAAGAGGTTTTCAATTAAAATACAACATTTTACACTATTCATTAAAAAAATGAACTTTATCGGAAAGATACCAAAAATTTACACAAAGTAAATTCTGATGTCCCGATTCTTAATAAGAGTTTTATTTGGTCCAAAATAATGTTTAAGAGTGAACAAAACTATATTTAATGATGGTTCAACATCAAAAGGTGATAAGTGAACCGTTAGTGAAAACTAGGGCATATACGCCTAAAATTGAATTCTTTCCGTATTTTAAGCCTTTATCATTTATTGGATAAATGTAAAAACATTTAAAAACATGTATAATCATATTTTAGTTATTTCTATCCATTCCCGCCAATACAATGGCTACATGTTAACTGCCATTTAAAATAATATTATTTTATTATTAGAGTGCAATGTAAGATTCCCAAGAAACTCATTGTTGCGTGTTGGGTATGCCATCGAGCATAGCGTCCCCTTTAAAGTCATATCAATATTTTATTCACAAATATGGATAAATATGAAAATGTCATATTCTTTATTTACCTGGGGTGTTACATCCTTCCCCCCTTTTGGGAATTGCGTCCTCGCAATTTTAAAATTGCGCTTGGAAACATCTTTGAAAGTCACACATCGGAACAAGAGTCGGTAAAACAATCACTTTAAAATAAAGGAAGATAAGTACAGAGGTCACCCGAGTTAACCCATACTAGGATTCCATGTAGAAAAACATGGACATGGAAGAAAAAGAAAAGGGTCATGTTCTTGAGGGAGAGTGATAGTAAACATGTCTAGAAGAAAGTTAACAACAAGAAAATCACAAACTTGTGATGGGTTAAACGGTATTCGATTCCCCAGTAGGAAAAGTTAATAGACAACATTTTTAATTTAAGTTACTTTTTATTGAGGAATTTATTCATAAGGAAACATAATCACTTATCATGTTGACTTTCAACTTTTACTAGATTCCTTAATCAAACTCATATTTTTTCCAAAAGACGAGTATTTAGGGAGACTTGTTCGCATTAAGAGTACTATAATCAACTTCTAGAGAATCACCTAATCCAAAAAAGAGAACTATATACTTCCCATGTCTTTAGACTTTAACCAAAACCAAAACCCAAAAGATTAGTACAAGATCAGATAACCCAGAAAAGGATAACCCATTAGAAAGAAAATCTATTCTTAATCTCCAAAATTTGTCCAACAAAACCCAAAGTTCAAAGAGGACCATCCGATAAGAAATTTGTCCATAAAATTCCTCAAAGTAAACCAATCTAATATTGAAACCCAAACATTTTAAGGATTTAGTCACATAGTCTTCCAAGTTAAATCGTAACATTTATCTCCAAACAAAATCAGTTGCTCTTAAAGTCTCGCATTGAAAAGTAATTATCCTAATCACATATCCTCCATGATAGGTTAATCATTTTCATCAATAACCCAAAATCAACTTACTCTTAAAAAAAGAATCAGTCAAACTAACCAGGGACTTCACGTAGTCCAGTGGTAGGCGATAAATACCAGTCGCACTTTGGTTTTGGGTTCGATTCCCACAGCTTTGTCCGACGCGACGGGTAGTCACACGGTCTACGTGTTGTCCTTTTTCCAAAACTATATAATTCTCAAATAATTCCCCAAAAAGGGATAAAATCTTCAAGAATAATCATAACATATTTTAACCTCAAGTTTATCTCATTCCTTTCATTTTCCATCATATCATAGAGTAACCCATAATTACCTAAAAATTAAGGATCATATAAACCCTAATGGTTACCTTAATAATTATTACCTAAATTTCCACATCGAGTTGTCCATCTCATACATGATGCATTAGAGAACTCACCAAGGTTGAAGTGTTTGATCATGACTCCTTGATAGTTGGTTTAGAACAACTATGAGATTCCTCATTGAATCCCCCATCTCATCCAGTTTCTTAATCAGGGAACCACCACAGTTTCCTTCAAACCCATTGTCACTTTGGTGCCTTCTAGATCCAGCCATTTACTAAAACCAAAAAGTTCAGTGTGAGTATATCAAAAAACACCATCATGTACTAATGAGGAAGGTAAACACTAATATATAATTACTCATTCACTTTATCTAAAACTAGTACTCTTTCTGAAATCCTATCCATTATGGTAATTTCACTTATGCTTAAAGAATACCCAAACCTCTAAAGTTATCTAAACCGACCTTTGATACCAACGATAAGGCCCCAGCCTTAAACCTTACTTAAAATTGAATTAAATGAATAATTCACATTGAGGATCTTTTCAGGTTTAGAGTTTTAGAGAATTAGGACATAACTATTACATCTCAAAAGATTACAAAGTAGTCTCTTCTACTAAATTTCCATAAAATAAAAACTCTTAAAAAGAAACATGTCTAGTTTCGTGTTTTAGGTATCATGACTTTCCCTTGATCCCATCCTTGACCCTATTCCATGCTAAGTCCTGTGAAAAACATTTCAAAAACATGGGATGAGCATAAAAACTCAGTAAGGGATACACAAAAAACTGTTAGTTTATCAAAACAAAAAGTAAACCATGTATACTTTATCAAGGTAATACTTTTCACCTTTATGAAGTAGTAAAAACTCTTCACTGAATAAAATATCATTACTTACCTTTTTGTAACCAAAGGATTACCATAAAACCCATATAAAGAAAACATAACATTTATAAAGGTAATTTGGTACATAAACATACTTAAGTGGAATAACCATACGGTCGACTCCCACACATATCACTTAATGGAATAGCCATACGGCCAATTTCCATACATACTAAATGGAATAGCCATACGGCCGAGTTCCATACCCAATGCATTGGAGGTTATAACGTAACCACTCGTCCTGGTATTCACGGAACTACCCGTCATATGGTTTATAACGTAACCACCCATTAAAATGTCCAAGTACTAATATAAAATCATAAAACAGAAAACCAATATAAAGAAATGATAACATTTCCACATTTCAATCACAATATATCATAAATATATTGACATAATAGAATCCTTTATCAAAACCATTTTCAATACCAAAATACATAAAAGAGTATATGGTATTTATTTTATTTTAAAAACATTACGGCTTGTTGAGGAATCCAAAGACCAAATAATACTCGCAGCGGCGGAAAAGGTCATTGTCACCGCGTACGTTTAAAAAACATTCCTTTTTTTCATTTAGTAAAACGCTTCGTAGAAAAAGATTCCTTTTGTATAAAATTAATATTAAAAGGGGTTTATACACCGTATAAAATAAAGTTGTGTATAAAACGAAATATGCCTCAATGAAAGGAGATTGAGACGAAGTCCCTTTCAAAGACAGTATCCTTGGTTTAAGGATAAATCAATTGCATACTTATGTGTGACAAATGAATACACCAAATATAAGTGGATATTAAGTGTAAAAAAAATCAGAGGTTATTCACACATATTCATAGAACGACATATTCAAGGAGTACAAGTTTATCCCAAAGAATCAAACTTGGGATAAGAAGTTCCCTTGCAAAAATTTGACAGCCTAACGGCGTCACTTCAAAAATTCAGAAAATGAGTTGATGAGAGATAAAAAGGGAATGTCATCACTTGGATATAAAATTTACATCAATAAAGATATAGAAGAACATATCCCAACATAATAGTATGTCAATTAAAAGACATAAAAAACGAAGTCTTTTAAAAAGAGGAGGGTGAAAGGTTCCCTTACCAACTTGGGTAACTTTCGAAAACTACACCCCATTGAAGAAGTGTCATACAATGAATATGTAAATACCCATAAATGGAATTATATTACAAAAGGAGTGTAATAGTGGGAAGTACATAAACCACTCAAAGGAAATTGTGGAAAATGTAGTATAAATCTCACAGGAATAAAAGTGAGATGAAAAATCACTTACGAAAACTCGGCAGCCTAACGGCGCCACTTAAAACTTCCAAAAATGGATTGATGAGATCTAATAGGGTATCTCATCACATTACAACAAAATTTACAGCAAGAGGAATATGAAATACCATCCCCCATCATAACAAATAGGATCTTAAAATAAGTGACATAAAGGGGAGTACTTATAAAGAAAGAGAGAGGTTAGATCTCTTACGAAAATTCGGCAACCTAACGGCACCACTCAAAACTTCCAAAATGGATTGATGAGAGAGAATAGGGTCTATCATCACATGAACATAAAATTTACAGTAAGTGTAATATATAATAACATCCCAATAACAAGAAAGATTATCTTTATAGGGAATGACATAAAAGAGTGTACTTAAAAAGAAAGAGAGGAGTAAGATCCCTTACCTCGGGTCTGACATGACTCGATCGTTCTTTAATCTCCTGAATAATAAACTTGAGTTAATTTCTACTTCCTTAAGAACCTTTTTCAAGTTAATTATTCCTTTTATATCACTTATTACCATGTCAAAAACATTATTTAAACATTTAAGTTAATAATATTTCTTTTTTAGATATTTGGTTCTTAAGTCGAAAGTGGACTTTTTACAATTACATGTTGTTTGTGTGGCCAAATGTTTGTTATATCCAAAATTGTATTCATGATTTAGATATCATATATGTCATATATATCCAGTAAATTCATGCATTTATAACATTATATAATCATTTAGGGGTAAGAAATGAAATGCACCGTTCATGGAGACGGTAAGCCGTACGTACGCATGAACGCTACTTTCATTTCTTTCTCATATTAATGGAATTAAAATTAAATGAGAGGTATGTATATTTTAATTCCAGAATTATATTCATCATTTAGATGTATCATTCATTATATATATCCATTATATATATTTTTAATAGTACATTACATTTGGGGATAAGAAATGAAATGTACCGTTCATGGAGACGGTAAGTCGTACGTACGCATGAACGCTACTTTCATTTCTATCTCATAATTTAATGGAAAGAAATAATAATGACATAGAGGTGTATTATAATTCCTATATAACATCATATATAATAACTTTAAATCCATCCTTTACACTTCCCACATATGGCATTAACGAATCACATCACTTTGAGGGGGCGGTAGTCCGCACTTCCTTAAATGAAGATATCGTGTTTACCCATAATAGAAACCATAAAGGTATGCCCAAAATGAAAAATAAAGAAGCTTAAAGAAACCATAAACATATTATATATCATATATAAATATAGTGTCATCATAATGGCCACCATTGAAGGTGTTAAAAGAATGTTGAACAATCATCGTTTCGGGAGGTAGAAATTCTCCATCCACAGAAACAGTATGTTATTTAACCATTAGATGTAGGTGTGTGTAAGTGTAGCTTGAATCCTTATTATAACAACATCCTAGTACATTTAGGATACTGGATTTGTTACAAAAGAAAATAATAAAAAGAGTTTAGGGGGTTGGAGAAGCAAAATAAAACAAAAGGACTCAAAAGAAGACATTACCTTAAAATCGGGTAACTCCCCTTAGTTTGAGCACAAAGGCTTCCTTGGGAAGACTTGTGCCCAAAGTTAGGCTTCAAGGAGTAATAGAGGGATGTGGAGAGCCAAAATGGTCAGGGTTTGGCCGAGCCAAAGGCTTTAGGAGTGTGTGAAATGAGGTAGAGGTGGGGGCCTTTTATAAGAGGAGAGGAGGGGCACTTTTGGAAAGTAAAGAAATATTACTTTATTTGAAAATGTGTTTCGGTTTTAAAAGGTCCCAAATTGATATAATTCGTGGATGAGGTGATAAGGGTTCTAAATCCACCCATCCAATATGTTTTGGACATGTGTAGTTCATAGATTATACATTATCTTTCCATTTTATTTAAATCGTTAAATAATGAGGTCATCGCTGCATCATCATGATGTCATAAATAATTTAATTTATTTAGTGTCTAAAAATTATAAAACAAATACTATGATTTAGGAAATATTTTTATCTTTCCAATGACTTTTTATAATCAAAAATCTGATCTTTATAAACCCATGTAAAAATTGTTTTCGTAAAACATATGATGTTTGTGTCATTTTTACTTTTACATTAAATAAAAAGTTATTTATGTCATTTCCCAACCAAAGTGGCTCCATGGGGTCCCCAAGTTGACCCATGGCTTGTCTTGGTCGGACATGACACAACCAATGAGGGTAGGACATGTGTCAAGCTCATCTTAGTTTATTAAAGCATTATTTTTACCTTAAACTATACTAATTACCACTAATCGCGATTAAAAACTTAATAAGTTACTATTCACCAAAAAATTATTTTTATCCCATTGAACCACATTTTACTTCTTAATGACAACCATGTATGTCGGATTTTTGAAATTAAAAACACAAAGATGGAAAAATTTCATTTAAACGGAAAAATCAGTTTTTATAAATACCACTTAGTGGTTTCACTATTCATCAAAAATTGAAGTTTTTCAGAAAAATCCCAAAAATTCACCATAAGCTATATTTGATATTCCGAATTCAAAAATGAATTCTATTTTACAAAATTCAAAACATATAAGTCAGATTAATTAATTTAATAATTAATTCCCGCTGTCAGAGCAAATAGCGTGTTTTTATGAAACAATAAGTATCAAAAGATTGACACTGGTTTTAGTCTGATTTCAAAGTGAAATTAATTCCAACAACCGCTATTGGATTTAATGGTAAAAATATATTCTAATTTCACTTTAAAACCAATTCAAAAGATAATCTAATCATATAAATAAATTAGATTAAAAATAGGTTTTGAATTAAAATACAACATTTTACACTATTCATTAAAAAAATGAACTTTATCGGAAAGATACCAAAAATTTACACAAAGTAAATTTTGATGTCCTGATTCTTAATAAGTGTTTTATTTGGTCCATAATAATGTTTAATAGTGAAAAAAACTATATTTAATGATGGTTCAACATCAAAAGGTGATAAGTGAACCGTTAGTGAAAACTAGGGCATATACGCCTAAAATTGAATTATTTCCGTATTTTAAGCCTTTATCTTTTATTGGATAAATGTAAAAACATTTAAAAACATGTATAATAATATTTTAGTTATTTCTATACATTCCCGCCAATACAACGGCTACATGTTAACTTCCATTTAAAATAATATTATTTTATTATTAGAGTGCAACGTAAGATTCCCAAGAAACTCGTTGTTGCGTGTTGGGTACGCCATCGAGCATAGCGTCCCCTTTAAAGTCATATCAATATTTTATTCACAAATATGGATAAATATGAAAATGTCATATTCTTTATTTACCTGGGGTGTTACATCCTTCCCCCCTTTTGGGAATTGCGTCCTCGCAATTTTAAAATTGCGCTTGGAAACATCTTTGAAAGTCCCACATCGGAACAAGACTCGGTAAAACAATCACTTTAAAATAAAGGAAGATACGTACAGAGGTCACCCGAGTTAACCCATACTAGGATTCCATGTAGAAAAACATGGACATGGATGAAAAATCAAAGGGTCATGTTCTTGAGGGAGAGTGATAGTAAACATGTCTAGGAGAAAGTTAACAACAAGAAAATCACAAACTTGTGATGGGTTAAACGGTATTCGATTCCCCGGTAAGAAAAGTTGATAGACAACATTTTTGTTTTAAGTTACTTTTTATTGAGGAATTTATTCATAAGGAAACATAATCACTTATCATGTTGACTTTCAACTTTTACTAGATTCCTTAATCAAACTCATATTTTTTCCAAAAGACGAGTATTTAGGGAGACTTGTTCGCATTAAGAGTACTATAATCAACATCTAGAGAATCACCTAATACACAAAAGAGAACTATATACTTCCCATGTCTTTAGACTTTAACCAAAACCAAAACCCAAAAGATTAGTACAAGATCAGATAACCCAGAAAAGGATAACCCATTAGAAAGAAAATCTATTCTTAATCTCTAAAATTTGTCCAACAAAACCCAAAGTTCAACGAGGACCATCCGATAAGAAATTTGTCCATAAAATTCCTCAAAGTAAACCAATCTAAGATTGAAACCCAAAAATTTTAAGGATTTAGTCACATAGTCTTCCAAGTTAAATCGTAACATTTATCTCCAAAGAAAATCAGTTTCTCTTAAAGTCTCGCATTGGAAAATAATTATCCTAATCACATATCCTCCATGATTGGTTAATCATTTTCATAAATAACCCAAAATCAACTTACTCTTAAAAAAATAATCAGTCAATCTAACCAGGGACTTCACGTATTCCAGTGGTAGGTGATAAATACCAGTCGCACTTTGGTTGTGGGTTCAATTCCCGCACCTTTGTCCGACGCGACGGGTAGTCACACGGTCTACGTGTTGTCCTTTTTCCAAAACTATATAATTCTCAAATCATTCCCCAAAAAGGGATAAAATATTCAAGAATAATCATAACATATTTTTACCTCAAGTTTATCTCATTCCTTTCATTTTCCATCATATCATAGAGTAACCCATAATTACATAAAAATTAAGGATCATATAAACCCTAATGGTTACCTTAATAATTATTACCTGAATTTCCACATCGAGTTGGCCATCTCGTACATGATGCATTAGAAAACTCACCAAGGTTGAAGTGGTTGATCATGACTCCTTGATAGTTGGTTTAGAACAACTATGAGATTCCTCATTGAATCCCCCATCTCATCCAGTATCTTAATCAGATAACCACCACAGTTTCCTTCAAACCCATTGTCACTTTGGTGCCTACTAGATCCATCCATTTACGAAAACCAAAAAGTTCAGTGTGAGTATATCAAAAAAACCCATCATGTACTAATGAGGAAGGTACACACTAAGATATACTTACTCATTCACTTTATCTAAAACTAGGACTCTTTCTGAAATCCTATCCATTATGGTAATGTCACTTATGCTTAAAGAATACCCTAACCTCTAAAGTTATCTAAACCGACCTTTGATACCAACTATAAGGCCCCAGCCTTTAACCTTACTTAAAATTGAATTAAATGAATAATTCACATTGAGGATCTTTTCAGGTTTAGAGTTTTATAGAATTAAGACATAACTATTACATCTCAAAAGATTACAAAGTAGTCTCTTCTACTAAATTTCCATAAAATAAAAACTCTTAAAAAGAAACATGTCTAGTTTCAAGTTTTAGGTATCATGACTTTCCCTTGATCCCATCCTTGACCCTATTCCACGCTAAGTCCTATGAAAAACATTTCAAAAACTTGGGATGAGCATAAAAACTCAGTAAGGGATACACAAAAAACTGTTAGTTTATCAAAACAAAAAGTAAACCATGTATACTTTATCAAGGTAATACTTTTCACCTTTATGAAGTAGTAAAAACTCTTCACTGAATAAAATATCATTACTTACCTTTTTGTAACCAAAGGATTACCATAAAACCCATATAAAGAACACATAACATATATAAAGGTAACTTGGGACATAAACATACTTAAGTGGAATAACCATTCGGTCGACTTCCACACATATCACTTAATGGAATAGCCATACGGCCAATTTCCATACATACTAAATTGAATAGCCATACGGCCAACTTCCACACCCAATGCATTGGAGGCTATAACGTAACCACCCATCCAGGTATTCACGGCACCACCCGTCATATGGTTTATAACGTAACCACCCGTTAAAATGTCCAAGTACCAATATAAAATCATAAAACCGAAAACCAATATAAAGGAATGATAACATTTCCACATTTCAATCACAATATATCATAAATATATTGACATAATAGAATCCTTTATCAAAACCATTTTCAATACCTAAATACATAAAAGAGTATATGGTATTTATTTTATTTTAAAAACATTACGGCTTGTTGAGGAATCCAAAGACCAAATAATACTCGTGGCGGCAGAAAAGGTCGTTGTCACCGCGTACGTTTAAAAAAACATTCCTTTTTGTCGTTTAGTAAAACGCTTCGTAGAAAAAGATTCCTTTTGTATAAAAGTAAAATTCAAAGGGTTTTATACACTGTATAAAAGAAAGTTGTGTATAAAACGAAATATGCCTCAATGAAAGGAGATTGAGACGAAGTCCCTTACAAAGACGGTATCCTTGGTTTAAAGATAAATCAATTGCATAATTATGTGTGAAAAATGAATACACCAAATATAAGTGGATATTAAGTGTAAAAAAATCAGAGGTTATTCACACATATTCATAGAACGACATATTCAAGGAGTACAAGTTTATCCCAAAGAATCAAATTTGGGCTAAGAAGTTCCCTTGCAAAAATTTGACAGCCTAACGGCGTCACTTCAAAAATTCAGAAAATGAGTTGATGAGAGATAAAAAGAGAATATCATCCCTTGGACATAAAATTTACATCAATAATTATATAGAAGAACATATCCCAACATAATAGTATGTGAATTAAAAGACATAACAAACGAAGTCTTTTAAAAAGAGGAGGGTGAAAGGTTCCCTTACCAACTTGGGTAACTTTCGAAAACTACTCCCAATTGAAGAAGTGTCATACAATGAATATGTAAATACCCATAAATGGAATTATATTACAAAAGGAGTTTAATAGTGTGCAGTACATAAACCACTCAAAGGAAATTGTGGCAAATGTATCATAAATCTCACGGGAATAAAAGTGAGATGAAAAATCACTTACGAAAACTCGGCAGCCTAACGGCGCCACTTAAAACTTCCAAAAATGGATTGATGAGATCAAATAGGGTATCTCATCACATTACAACAAAATTTACAGCAATAGGAATATGAAATACCATCCCCCATCATAACAAATAGGAGCTTAAAATAAGTGACATAAAGGGGAGTACTTAAAAAGAAAGAGAGAGGTTAGATCTCTTACGAAAATTCGGCAGCCTAACGGCACCACTCAAAACTTCCAAAATGGATTGATGAGAGAGAATAGGGTATCTCATCACATGAACATAAAATTTACAGTAAGTTTAATATATAATAACATCCCAATAACATGAAAGATGATCTTTAGAGGGAATGACATAAAAGAGTGTACTTAAAAAGAAAGAGAGGAGTAAGATCCCTTACCTCGGGTCCGACTTGACTCGATCGTTCTTTAATCTCCTGAATAATAAACTTGAGTTAATTTCTACTTCCTTAAGAACCTTTTTCAAGTTAATTATTCCTTTTATATCACTTATTACCATGTCATAAAAATTATGTAATCATTTAAGTTAATAATATTTGTTTTGCCGATATTTGGTTCTTAAGTCGAAAGTGGACTTTTTACAATTACATGTTGTTTGTGTGGCCAAATGTTTATTATATCCAGAATTGTATTCATCATGTAGATATCATATATGTCATATATATCCAGTACATTCATGAATTTATAAAATTAAATAATCATTTAGGGGTAATAAATGAAATGCACCGTTCATGGAGATGGTAAACCGTATGTACGCATGAACGCTACTTTCATTTCTTTCTCATATTAATGGAATTAAAATTAAATGAGAGGTATGTATATTTTGATTATATAATTATATTCATAATTTATATTTATCATTCATTATATATATCCATTATATATACTTTTAATAGTACATTACATTTGGGGATAAGAAATGAAATGTACCGTTCATGGAGATGGTAAGTCGTACATACGCATGAACGCTAATTTCATTTCTATCTCATAATTTAATGGAAAGAAATAATAATGACATAGAGGTGTATTATAATTCCAGTATAACATAATATATAATAACTTTAAATCCATCCTTTACACGTCCCACATATGGCATTAACGAATCACATCACTTTGAGGGGGTGGTAGTCCGCACTTCCTTAAATGAAGATATCGTGTTTACCCATAATGGAAACCATAAAGGTATGCCCAAAATGAAAAATACAGAAGCTTAAATAAACCATAAACATATTATATATCATATATAAATATAGTGTCATCATAATGTCCACCTTTGAAGGTGTTAAAATAATGTTGAACAATCATCGTTTCGGGAGGTAGAAATTCGACATCCACAGAAACAGTATATTCTTTAACCATTAGATGTAGGTGTGTGTATGTGTAGCTCGAATCCTTCTTATAACAACATCCTAGTATATTTAGGATACTGGAGTTGTTACAAAAGAAAAGAATAAAAAGATTTTAGGGGGTTGGAGAAGCAAAATAATACAAAAGGACTCAAAAGAACACATTACCTTAAAATCGGGTAACTCCCCTTAGTTTGAGCACAAAGGCTTCCTTGTGAAGACTTCTTCCCAAAGTGAGGCTTCAATGAGTAATAGAGGGATGTGGAGAGCCAAAATGGGCCGGGTGTGGCCGATCCAAAGGCTTTAGGAGTGTGTGAAATTAGGTAGAGGTGGGGGCCTTTTATAAGAGGAGAGGAGAGGCACTTTTGGAAAGTAAAGAAATATTACTTTCTTTGAAAATGTGTTTCGGTTTTAAAAGGTCCCACATTTATATAATTAGTGTATAAGGTGATAAGGGTTTGAAATACACCCATCCAATAAGTTTTGGACATGTTTAGTTCATAGATTTTACATTATCTTTCCATTTTATTTAAATCGTTAAATAATGAGGTCATCGCTGCATCATCATGATGTCATAAATAATGTACTTTATTTAGTGTCTAAAAATTATAAACAAAATACTATAATGTAGGAAATCTTTTTATCTTTCCAATGAATATTTATAATCAAAAATATGATCTTTATAACCCCATGTAAAAATTGTTTTTGTAAAACATATGATGTTTGTGTCATTTTTACTTTTACATTAAATAAAAAGTTATTTATGTCATTTCCCAAACAAGTGGCTACATGGGGTCCCCAAGTAGACCCATGGATTTTCATGGTAGGCCATGACACAACCAATGAGGGTAGGACATGTTTCAAGCTCATCTTATTTTATTAAAGCATTATTTTTACCTTAAACTACACTAATTACCACTAATCACGATTAAAAACTTAATAAGTTACTATTCACCAAAAAATTATTTTTATCCCATTGAACCACATTTTACTTCTTAATGAAAACCATGTATGTCGGATTTTTGAAATTCAAAACACAAAGATGGAAAAATTTCATTTAAACGGAAAAATCAGTTTTTATAAGTACCACTTAGTGGTTTCACATATATATCAAAAATTGAAGTTTTTCAGAAAAATCCCAAAAATTCACCATAAGCTATATTTGATATTCCGAATTCAAAAATGAAGTTTATTTTAAAAAATTAAAAACATATAAGTCAGATTAATTAATTTAATAATTAATTCCCGCTGTCAGAGAAAATAGCGTGTTTTTATGAAACAATAAGTATCAAAAGATTAACACTGGTTTAAGTATGATTTCAAAGTGAAATTAATTCCAAAGACCACTATTGGATTTAATGGTAAAAATATATTCTAATTTCACTTTAAAACCAATTAAAAATATAATCTAATAATATAAATTAATTAGATCAAAAAGAGGTTTTGAATTAAAATACAACATTTTACACTATTCGTTAAAAAAATGAACTTTATCGGAAAGATACCAAAAATTTACACAAAGTAAATTTTGATGTCCCGATTCTTAATAAGAGTTTTATTTGGTCCAAAATAATTTTTAGGAGTGAACAAAACTATATTTAATGATGGTTCAACATCAAAAGGTGATAAGTGAACCGTTAGTGAAAATTAGGGCATATACGCCTAAAATTAAATTCTTTCCGTATTTTAAGCCTTTATCTTTTATTGGATAAATGTAAAAACATTTAAAAACATGTATAATCATATTTTAGTTATTTCTATCCATTACCTCCAATACAACGGCTACATGTTAACTGCCATTTAAAATAATATTATTTTATTATTAGAGTGCAACGTAATATTCCCAAGAAACTCGTTGTTGCATGTTGCGTACGTCATCGAGCATAGCGTCCCCTTTAAAGTTATATCAATATTTTATTCACAAATATCGATAAATATGAAAATGTCATATTCTTTATTTACCTGGGGTGTTACATCCTTCCCCCCTTTTGGGAATTGCGTCCTCGCAATTTTAAAATTGCGCTTGCAAACATCTTTGAAAGTCCCACATCGGAATAAGAGTCGGTAAAACAATCACTTTAAAATAAAGGAAGATAAGTACAGAGGTCACCTGAGTTAACCCATACTAGGATTCCATGTAGAAAAACATGGACATGGAAGAAAAAGCAAATGGTCATGTTCTTGAGGGAGAGTGATAGTAAACATGTCTAGGAGAAAGTTAACAACAAGAAAATCACAAACTTGTGATGGGTTAAACGGTGTTCGATTCCCCGGTAGGAAAAGTTAATAGAAAACATTTTTGTTTTAAGTTACTTTTTATTGAGGAATTTATTCATAAGGAAACATAATCACTTATCATGTTGACTTTCAACTTTTACTAGAATCCTTAATCAAACTCATATTTTTTCCAAAAGACGAGTATTTAGGGAGACTTGTTCGCATTAAGAGTACTATAATCAACTTCTAGAGAATCACCTAATCCAAAAAAGAGAACTATATACTTCCCATGTCTTTAGACTTTAACCAAAACTAAAACCAAAAAGATTAGTACAAGATCAGATAACCCAGAAAAGGATAACCCATTAGAAAGAAAATCTATTCTTAATCTCCAAAATTTGTCCAACAAAACCCAAAGTTCAACGAGGACCATCCGATAAGCAATTTGTACATAAAATTCCTCAAAGTAAACCAATCTACGATTGAAACCCAAACATTTGAAGGATTTAGTCACATAGTCTTCCAAGTTAAATCGTAACATTTATCTCCAAACAAAATCAGTTGCTCTTAAAGTCTCGCATTGAAAACTAATTATCCTAATCACATATCCTCCATGATAGGTTAATAATTTTCATAAATAACCCAAAATCAACTTACTCTTAAAAAAAAGAATCAGTCAAACTAACCAGGGACTTCACATAGTCCAGTGGTAGGCGATAAATACCAGTCGCACTTTGGTTGTGGGTTCGATTCCCGCAGCTTTGTCCGACGCGACGGGTAGTCACACGGTCTATGTGTTTTCCTTTTTCCAAAACTATATAATTCTCAAATCATTCCCCAAAAAGGGATAAAATCTTCAAGAATAATCATAACATATTTTAACCTCAAGTTTATCTCATTCCTTTCATTTTCCATCATATCATAGAGTAACCTATAATTACCTAAAAATTAAGGATCATATAAACCATAATGCTTACCTTAATAATTATTACCTGAATTTCCACATCGAGTTGGCCATCTCGTACATGATGCATTAGAGAACTCACCAAGGTTTAAGTGGTTGATCAGGACTCCTTGATAGTTGGTTTAGAACAACTATGAGATTCCTCATTGAATCCCCCATCTCATCCAGTATCTTAATCAGAGAACCACCACAGTTTCCTTCAAACCCATTGTCACTTTGGTGCCTGCTAGATCCATCCATTTACTAAAACCAAAAAGTTCAGTGTGAGTATATCAAAAAAAACCATCATGTACTAATGAGGATGGTAAACACTAATATATACTTACTCATTCACTTTATCTAAAACTAGGACTCTTTCTGAAATCCTATCCATTATGGTAATGTCACTTATGCTTAAAGAATACCATAACCACTAAAGTTATCTAAACCGACCTTTGATACCAACGATAAGGCCCCAGCCTTAAACCTTACTTAAAATTGAATTAAATGAATAATTCACATTGAGGATATTTTCAGGTTTAAAGTTTTAGAGAATTAGGACATAACTATTACATCTCAAAAGATTACAAAGTAGTCTCTTCTACTAAATTTCCATAAAATAAAAACTCTTAAAAAGAAACATGTCTAGTTTCATGTTTTAGGTATCATGACTTTCCCTTGATCCCATCCTTGACCCTATTCCATGCTAAGTCCTGTGAAAAACATTTCAAAAACTTGGGATGAGCATAATAACTCAGTAAGGGATACACAAAAAACTGTTAGTTTATCAAAACAAAAAGTAAACCATGTATACTTTATCAAGGTAATACTTTTGACCTTTATGAAGTAGTAAAAACTCTTCACTGAATAAAATATCATTAATTACCTTTTTGTAACCAAAGGATTACCATAAAACCCATATAAAGAACACATAACATATATAAAGGTAACTTGGTACATAAACATACTTAAGTGGAATAACCATACGGTCGACTCCCACACATATCACTTAATGGAATAGCCATACGGCCAATTTCCATACATACTAAATGGAATAGCCATACGGCCGACTTCCATACCCAATGCATTGGAGGTTATAATGTAACCACCCATCCTGGTATTCACGGCACCACCCGTCATATGGTTTATAACGTAACCACCTGTTAAAATGTCCAAGTACCAATATAAAATCATAAAACAGAAAACCAATATATAGGAATGATAACATTTCCACATTTCAATCATAATATATCATAAATATATTGACATAATAGAATCCTTTATCAAAACCATTTTCAATACCAAAATACATAAAAGAGTATATGGTATTTATTTTATTTTAAAAACATTACGGCTTGTTGAGGAATCTAAAGACCAAATAATACTCGCGGCGGCGGAAAAGGTCGTTGTCACCGCGTACGTTTAAAAAAACATTCCTTTTTTTTGTTTAGTAAAATGCTTCGTAGAAAAAGATTCCTTTTGTATAAAAGTAAAAGTCAAAAGGTTTATAGACCGTATAAAAGAAATTTGTGTATAAAACGAAATATGCCTCAATGAAAGGAGATTGAGACGAAGTCCCTTACAAAGACGGTATCCTTGGTTTAAGGACAAATCAATTGCATAATTATGTGTGACAAACGAATACACCAAATATAAGTGGATATTAAGTGTAAAGAAAATCATAGGTTATTCACACATATTCATAGAACGACATGTTCAAGGAGTACAAGTTTATCCCAAAGAATCAAATTTGGGCTAAGAAGTTCCCTTGCAAAAATTTGACAGCCTAACGGCGTCACTTCAAAAATTCAGAAAATGAGTTGATGACAAATAAAAAGGGAATCTCATCACTAGGAAATAAAATTTACATCAATCAGGATATAGAATAACATATCCCAACATAATAGTATGTTAATTAAAAGACATAACAAATGAAGTCTTTTAAAAAGAGGAGGGTGAAAGGTTCCCTTACCAACTTGGGTAACTTTCGAAAACTACACCCCATTGAAGAAGTGTCATACAATGAATATATAAATACCCATAAATGGAATTATATTACAAAAGGAGTGTAATAGTGGGAAGTACATAAACCACTCAAAGAAAATTGTGGCAAATGTAGCATAAATCTCACAGGAATAAAAGTGAGATGAAAAATCACTTATGAAAACTCGGCAGCCTAACGGCGCCACTTAAAACTTCCAAAAATGGATTGATGAGATCAAATAGGGTATCTCATCACATTACAACAAAATTTAAAGCAAGTGGAATATGAAATACCATCCCCCATAATAACAAATAGGAGCTTAAAAGAAGTGACATAAAGGGGAGTACTTAAAAAGAAAGAGAGAGGTTAGATCTCTTACGAAAATTCGGCAGCCTAACGGCACCACTCAAAACTTCAAAAATGGATTGATGAGAGAGAATAGGGTCTCTCATCACATGAAAATAAAATTTACAGTATGTGTAATATATAATAACATCCCAAGAACAAGAAATATGATCTTTAGAGGGAATGACATAAAACAGTGTACTTAAAAAGAAAGAGAGGAGTAAGATCCCTTACCTCGGGTCCGACTTGATTCGATCATTCTTTAATATCCTGAATAATAAACTTGAGTTAATTTCTACTTCCTTAAAAACCTTTTTCAATTTCATTATTCCTTTTATATCACTTATTACCATGTCATAAACATTATGTAATCATTTAAGTTAATAATATTTTTTTTGCTGATATTTGGTTCTTAAGTCGAAAGTGGACTTTTTACAATTACATGTTGTTCGTGTGGCCAAATGTTTATTATATCCAGAATTGTATTAATGATGTAGATATAATATATTTCATATATATCCAGTACATTCATGCATTTATAACATTACATAATCATTTAGGGGTAAGAAATGAAATGCACCGTTCATGGAGACGGTAATCCGTACATACGCATGAACGCTACTTTCATTTCTTTCTCATATTAATGGAATTAAAATTAAATGAGAGGTATGTATATTTTAATTCCATAATTATATTCATAATTTAGATGTATCATTAATTATATATATCCATTATATATACTTTTAATAGTATATTACATTTGGGGAAAAGAAATGAAATGTACTGTTCATGGAGACGGTAAGCCGTACGAACGCATGAACGTTACTTTCATTTCTATCTCATACTTTAATGGAAAGAAATAATAATGACATATAGGTGTATTATAATTCCATTATAACATCATATATAATAACTTTAAATCCATCCTTTACACGTCCCACATATGGCATTAATGAATCACATCACTTTGAGGGGGCGGTAGTCCGCACTTCCTTAAATGAAGATATCGTGTTTACCCATAATGGAAACCATAAAGGTATGCCAAAAATGAAAAATACATAAGCTTAAAGAAAACATAAACATATTATATATCATATATAAATATATTTTCATCATAATGGCCACCTTTTAAGGTGTTAAAAGAATGTTGAACAATCATCGTTTCAGGAGGTAGAAATTCACCATCAACATAAACAGTATGTTCTTTAACCATTAGATGTAGGTGTGTGTAAGTGTATCTCGAATACTTCTTATAAAAACATCCTAGTATATTGATGATACTGGAGTTGTTACAAAAGAAATGAATAAAAAGAGTTTAGGGGGTTGGAGAAGCAAAATAAAACAAAAAGACTCAAAAGAAGACATTACCTTAAAATCAGGTAACTCCCTTTAGTTTGAGCACAAAGGCTTCCTTGGGAAGACTTCTGCCAAAAGTGAGGCTTCAAGGAGTAAGAGAGGGATGTGGAGATCCAAAATGGGCAGGGGTTGTCCGAGCCAAAGGCTTGAGGAGTGTGTGAAATGAGGTAGAGGTGGGGGCCTTTTATAAGAGGAGAGGAGGGGAACTTTTGGAAAGTAAAGAAATATTACTTTATTTGAAAATGTTTTTCGGTTTTAAAAGGTCCCAAATTGATATAATTCGTGGATAAGGTGATAAGGGTTCGAAATACACCCATCCAAAAAGTTTTCGACATGTGTAGTTCATAGATTTTACATTATCTTGCCATTTTATTTAAATCGTTAAATAATCAGGTCATCGCTGCATCATCATAATGTCATAAATAATTTAATTTTTTTAGTGTCTAAAAATTATAAAAAAAATACTATGATGTATTAAATCGTTTTAGCTTTCCAATTACTATTTATAATCAAAAATATGATCTTTATAACCCCATGTAACAATTGTTTTCGTAAAACATATAATGTTTGTGTCATTTTTACTTTTACAATAAATAAAAAGTTATTTATGTCATTTCCCAACAAAAGTGGATCCATGGGGTCCCCAAGTTGACCCATGGATTGTCTTGGTCGGCCATGACACAACCAATGATGGTAGGACATGTTTCAAGCTCATCTTATTTTATTAAAGCATTATTTTTACCTTAAACTACACTAATTACCACTAATCGCGATTAAAAACTTAATAAGTTACTATTCACCAAAAAATTATTTTTATCCCATTTGACCACATTTTAATTCTTAATGACAACCATGTATGTCGGATTTTTGAAATTCAAAACACAAAGATGGAAAAATTTCATTTAAACAGAAAAATCAGTTTTTATAAGTACCACTTAGTGGTTTCACTATTCATCAAAAATTGAAGTTTTTCAGAAAAATCCCAAAAATTCACCATAAGCTATATTTGATATTCTGAATTCAAAAATGAAGTCTATTTTAAAAAATTAAAAACATATAAGTCAGATTAATTAATTTAATAATTAATTCCCGCTGTCAGAGAAAATAGCGTGTTTTTATGAAACAATAAGTATCAAAAGATTGACACTGGTTTAAGTCTGATTTCAAAGTGAAATTAATTCCAATGACCACTATTAGATTTAATGGTAAAAATATATTCTAATTTCACATTAAAACCAATTCAAAAGCTAATATAATCATATAAATAAATTAGATTAAAAAGAGGTTTTGAATTAAAATACAACATTTTACACTATTCATTAAAAAAATGAACCTTATCGGAAAGATACCAAAAATTTACACAAAGTAAATTTTGATGTCCCGATTCTTAATAAGAGTTTTATTTGGTCCAAAATAATTTTTAAGAGTGAACAAAACTATATTTAATGATGGTTCAACATCAAAAGTTGATAAATGAACCGTTAGTGAAAACTAGGGCATATACGCCTAAAATTGAATTCTTTCCGTATTTTAAGCCTTTATCTTTTATTGGATAAATGTAAAAACATTTAAAAACATGTATAATCATATTTTAGTTATTTCTATCCATTCCTGCCAATACAATGGCTACATGTTAACTGCCATTTAAAATAATATTATTTTATTATTAGAGTGCAACTTAAGATTCCCAAGAAACTCGTTGTTGTGTGTTGGGTACTCCATCGAGCATAGCATCCCATTTAAAGTCATATCAATATTTTATACACAAATATGGATAAATATGAAAATGTCATATTATTTATTTACCTGGGGTGTTATAGAAGCCCCATATCAATAAATAGACACATACATCTATTATGCCATGCACCGAACTGCATGGCTGGAAAATGAGAATTGTTAAGCTAAACAATTTCTCTCTCGAATCCTCTTCATGGCCCTCTTAAGAATAAGAGATGTTCTGGAAGGCCGAAGAATAAGCGATCAAGAATGATCGACACAAGACACTCGCTTCACCATGCTATCACCTGGAGAACGAGTGGTGTCAATCGGAGGTCATCAGAACATGTGTTGATCGCTGCTAGAGGGATTCTAGTTTGGATCCTCACAAACACAATGAGAAAATATGGAAGGGTCATTCTGAACTATCAAAATCATCAACGAAGAAAATACCAAATATCTATATATTCATTTCATTACGAAATTAATTAAATTAATTATAAACATGATGTGAAATGTCTTATCTAAAGCTTTTGGGCCTATTCCTTATTTATCTAAATCTTTGATTCTATTCTGTGGAGATAAAAATTCATCATCGTATTGATCCCTAAATAATCATTGATCATAGTAAAAATTAAAGTTGGGTATCTTCCCAACTGCACTTCTGCTACGCCTAGAACCTACAAGTGGTATCAGAAAAGTTACATCATAGTTTATAATTATTTAAATATTTCGTTGATGATTTAAGCATTTAATAATTTAGTTTTTCAATTCAATTTAATAATTCTATAAATATGAATCTCGATATCTGTTTCTCCTCTTTCATTTCTCATTCACCTTACAGAAACTATATTTTCTTTTAATTTGGATTAAAATAAAATAGAGGATCCCATTAAGAGGTTCCATTGGTTCCTGACCATACTACACCAGAACACACAACATGTATTCGGTAGTACACGACGTGTAGTCAAGGTTCAATGCACTGGGTATGGGTTGCCAAACCGAGCCGTGTCAATGGGGTTTGTCTAAGTCTTAATGACTCCGTGTGTTGACCAAGAACAGGTGGAATGTGGTTTCTAAATTACATGCCAAGTGGCCCACTGGACATGGCATGTTGTCCCTATGGGTTAGGGTTGGACTGTGTAACCTATACACAGCTTGCCCGGCTGGAGACCGTGCAACGAGGAACTACACAGTTTGTGGCCCACTAGAAATTTTATGTACTCTGATGATTTATAAAGTACACTCACACTATGTTTCCCCAAGCATGTACTTCAGATGGACAGTGAACAATAGTACATGTTGTGTAGTTGGAACTACACGTCGTGTACTCATTAAATGATGAATATTTATTAAAATTTATTATTATATTATGCATACCCATGAGACATGTACCATCGTACAGGCGTAAAGCTGAGGCACAACACGTGATATGTGTTATGTATATATGTGTTTAATTTAACATCTATGTAATGTTCATTTCTAATCATTGGGTAGTTATGAATAGTAATTCATTGGGTTGCCTCCAAGGTACAAGTTACATACAAATATAATTTTAAATGAATTTATTTATTTAAAATTATTATGGATGAGAATCTAAAAAAAATTCAAAAAAAGGTTTAAGATAAAAGGATTGATTAATTAAAGATGAGAATTAATTGATTCGAGTGTAACTTATATTAAAAAAGAATTATTAAAGAATTGAATTCTAGTTTTATTTATGTGTAAATATCATTTCATTTATGGATGATCATAATCTAGAACAATACCTTTGTATGTGGATGATTTATTTAAATTAATTTATTTAAATTAAATTTGGTGGCTTGCAAGCCTTCTCCTCATTAATTTGTAGGGAATGTGTGGCCAAGGTTTCTTTTATGTAAATCCCATTTTTACCCCTCACCTGTGTGTGAGTTAAAAAAAGGAATATGTAATGGATAGAAGTCCCAATCAGTTGGAGTCAGTTCATGTTGGAGTCAAGAAAAAAACAATCCCAGGAGATATAGAGGTGGACAGGTGGAAAGTTGTAAACACGAACCCAAAAGCTTCAAGGTGTTTCTCCCCTACGTTAGGGTTAGTTTATCAACTAGTAGATAAACTACCCATTACAAAAGCTCATGAATATTCTCTTTGCATTATTTTATTTCTATAAAATGCATGGTTTATCATTATGGATGTGTAGTCATGATCACATAATTAATGAATTAAACCAGCATTCAAGATGGAACTAAAATAAATCAGTCTTATGCGTAAATATTATCAAGATATGGTTAATCACTTAAGTAAATTCCACTTAATCATAACAATAATGTGACACTGATAATAAGAAATTCACACATGAGAGATAAAAATCCCTCCAATAAAATATTAAGTCAGATCAAGCCTTTCGTTACTTGATTAGGGGTAGAACTCAATAAAACTGTGTGTTTGACCAATCATTGTTGGGACACTTAATTTTAGAGAGGATTCCTTTATAAAAGGTTTCAGGTTGACTTAACCATATTACATCAAGAGGAGTAGCCCTTGATAGACTTGGGGTAATATCGGGGGCAACATTTGAGGAAATCCCAAGTTAAGGATTCAAGATTGGGGAGTCCACTCAATAGATCGGGGAGTTGCAAAACCGTGGTTGGAAAATACATGCCAACCTAAATACCTTCAACTAGATTGAACAACCCTTGTTGGGGTTATGTGAAGGGAGATATGGATCATTTCCACTATAATGTCATTTCAACTGTACATTCTGATTTCAATGTTGAGGGTCATTGGGATTTGATAAAATAGTGGGAAACTTAACTTATTATTTCCCATAAAAATGAAATCAAGAAAGTACTAATGATCTGATCTTTTAATTTTAGAATACAAATGAAAGGTTCATTAACCGCACTATCCCTATAATCAATTCTAGATAAACACAACATTCTCATCGGTAGTTAATTCTAGGAATGGTTTAGATGCCTTCGGGTTATCCTATTCCATGAATGGATGTATTATGTGTTGCATTCAGAATTACCTGGTCCACCTTCCAAAGAGGTGAGTGATAAGAGTTTTATGTTCTATGAGAAACATATTAACGATGAAGTCGATGTTCAATTTTTGATGTTGTCATCAATGTCTTGTGATCTCAGGAAGTCTCACAAAAACATGGATTTTTATAGCATACTCAAGCACCTTTGTGGTCTTTACCAAGAGAGACAAATACAGGAAAGGTTTGAGATCTCCGAGGAACTCTTTCAGAGTAATCATGGAGAGGGTTCCCCATATGGGCCTCATTTAGTCAATCTCATTGGCTAAATTATGCACCTCGAGGTTCTAGGGTTTAAACTCCATAAAGAATTGGGCACTGATCTCATTATCACATCACTCCCTTAGAGATTCTTCAACTTTGTTGTTAATTTTAATATGAATAATATTGGGAAGTCTCTATCTGGTCTTCTTATCCTCATTTTCTAAGTGTAAAAATATATGAAGTGATAAAATCCATCTACCTTTATGGTGAATAAAAGGAAAGGGAAGGCGAAGAGCTTTAAGCCCAAAGCTTCTTCATGGCCTTCCAAGAAAAGATAGATTAAAGGGGAGGCAAGGGAACAGGAGGCTGTTTGTTTCGCATGTGGCAATAAAGGCCACTAGAATAATAACTGCACCCATCCTAAGAAGCAAAGAGAAGCTTCAGGTGTGTTTTTTATCAAATAATTTCAATCCCTTTCTAAAAATTGGGTATTAGATACAACTTGTGGCTCTCACATATGTATCCAAACATATGAACCAAGTAGATACCAGAAGATTGACCGAGGGGAGGTAGATCTGCAAGCAGCCAATGGAGTGAGACTTGCTGTTGTAGCTATCGAGGACTACCACCTCCTGTTTCCAAATGGTATGATCTTGGTGTTAAAGGGATTGTTATTATTCTCCGTCTATTACTAAAAACATTATTTCTATATCCAGATTAGATACAGATGGATTTGTTTTCAAGTTTGTAAATTAATGTTGCTTATTTTACAAATATATCATCTATTTTGGTACGTAACATTTATACAATGGTCTTTACTTGTTGGATTACACAAAAAAGTAATGGAAATCGATAACAATGATACTTCACATGACTCATACCACATCCAGCTTTGGTGTCACCGGCTAGGTCATGTAAATGAGAAACACTTGAAAAAGTTACACCAAGATGTATATTTATATTCTTTTGAACTAAGACCACTTAGCTTATGTCATGCATGTTTACAAGGAAAATGACCAAAGCCTCATTTAGTGGGAATGGTGAAAAAACTAAATAATTTCTTGAATTGGTTCATAATGATGTGTGTGGAGCATCTCCAACTTAAGTAAGGAGAGGGTACTCATACTTTATAACTTTTAATGATGATATTATTGGTTATGGATATATATAAGTCTCCATCCTTAAACATTACATAATCTTGAATTAAGTTAATAATTCAAATTTAGGATCTTTTTAGGTTTAGATATTTAGAAAATTAGGTCATAACATATACATAACAATTTTTATATTACATGTAGACTCTTCTACTCAATATCCATTTTTTCATAAAATAAAAACTCATAAAAGAAAAGAAACATATTTAGTTCCATGTTTTAATCATCATGGATTTTCTTTGATCCCATCCTTAACAATATTCCACTTTAAGTCTTATGAAAAACATTTAAAAAACTTGGGATCATACTAAAAATCTCAATAAGGGATACACAAAGAAGGAAAAATGTTTGTTTTATAAAACAATTAATCCCTTAATACTTTATCATAAGTAATATTTTTCACCTTTATGAATTATTAAATACTCTTCATAGAAAAAAGATCATTGCTTACCCTTTTGTAACCAAAATATTACCATAAAACCCTTAGAAGGCACACATAACATATAAAGGTAACTTGGGACATTAACAAACATAAATGGAATAACCATATGGTCAACTTCCTCAAATATCACTAAATGGAATAGCCATAAGGCCGAATTCTATACCCAATGCATTGGAGGTAATAACGTAACCACCCGTCCTTGGTTTATCACGACCCCACCCATCATTTGGTTTATCATGTAACCACCCATTAAATGTAAAAGTACCATTATATATTCATAAGACATAAAAATTTCAAAATATTAACATTTCATTAATAAAATTTAATTTACAATCACAAGATATCATTTTAAGATATTGAAATACTCATTCCATTTAAAAAACAATTCAATAACAAAACAACCAAAAATGTAATAAGGGGTTTCTTTTTCATTTTAAAAACATCAACCCTTATAGTGGAAGCCAAATAATGATTACGGCAGTGAAGAGGTCATTGTCGCCGCATATGGTAAAAACATTCCTTTTCCTGTTTAGTAAAATTCTTCATAGAAAAAAAGATTCCATTTGAATGAAAATAAAATTCAAATGGGTTTATTATAAACCGTAAAATAAAGAGTTGTATATTATCAAAACATGCCTCAATAAATGGATATTGAGATAAAGACCTTTACCTCATGTTCGACTTGACTCGTTCATTCATTAATTTCATGAATAATAAACTTAAGTTAATTTCTACTTGATTTCAGAATATTTTTCAATTTTATTATTCCTTTTATATCATTCAGTAGCTTGCTATAATAATTAGTTAATTATATGAGTTCATATCATACATTTTGTCGTTGTTCGGAACTTGAGTAAAAAATTGAACTTGTTATAATTACAAATTGTCCATGTGGTAAAAATTTCATTATCTCTATAATTATATTCATGATTTAGATTCCATATCTATCATATATATCTAGTATGTATGTATTTAGAATAATCCATAACATTTGGATATAAGAAATGAAATGCACTATTCATTGAGACGGTAAGTCGTACGTACGTATGAATGCTACTTTCAATGCATTTTCATATTTGAAGGAATGAAAACTAAATGATACATAGGTATATTATAATTATAGTATAATATATATATATATTATATATGTTACATAAGTTCATTAATTTCAACCTTTATATGTTCCATGTATGGTATGAACGATCCATATCACTTTGAGGGGGCGGAAGTCCACACTTCATCAAATGAAATTATCGTATATATACAACATGAAAATCATAAAGGTGTGTTCTAAAAGATAATTATAGAAGCATATAGATAAAATAAATATCCTAAATATTGTATATAATTACAGTTCCATCATAATTTCTGTTGCAATAGGTTGTAGGAGATGATAGAACAATCATCATTTTGTGAGGCAGTAGTTCATCATCCATAGAAACAGTATGTTTTATACCCATTAGATGGAGCTGTGTGTAATTTTAGTTTGAATAATTCTCATTAAAAAAACCTAGTATATTGAGTATACTAGTTCTTTTATGTAATAAAAGAATAATAATATAATAGGTAGTGGAGAAGGAAAATAAAATAAAGGAACTTTAGAGGAGACGTTACCTTTAAATCGGGTAACTCCTTTGGTTTGAACAAAACGGTTTTCTTGAATTTCCTTCTGCCTAGAGGAAGGCTTCTAGGAGGAAGAGAGGTATGTTTGGAGCTTTTTTGGGTAGATTTTGTAAAGTACGAGGGGCTCTAGAGGTGTGAGTAATGGGTTAGGGGTGATGTCCTTTTATATGGGGGGGAGGGGCTCTTTAGGAAAGTTTGAAAGTATTATTTTATTATAAAAGGATTTTCGGTTTCAAAAGTTCCATAACTCATTAAATTTTAAGATAGGATGACTATTATTATAAATCCTTTCAACCAATAGATATTAGACAAGTTTTGGTTTCAAATTTAACTTTATCATTTAGCTTTAACCCTTAGTTAACTAATTTGACACTTACCATTTCTTCTTGTGTATTCACAATATATGGTTAATATAGTTACCATAAAATTCCAATCGAACAACAAGTGGTTAATTAATGACACTTTCAACCTAATCTAAGTAATTTTTCTGAATATTATATTTTTTTTGTTTGTTATATCATTTAATAAAATAATATTTGTTTTAAAAACTCATTTATGTCAATTTAAATAATAATCAAATCATGACTTTTTAAAGAATCCAAAAAAACATGATCAATTCAAAAAAAACTTCATTAATTCAAAGATAACAAGTCAAAAGATTATATAAAATTAGTGGATGGTATAAAAAGTTTCAAAAAAAATTACTATTTATAATCTCATTTATTTAAAACATTCCTTAATGAGGTAATAATTACATCATCATTGTGTTATAAATAAATATAATTATTTCATGTCTAAAATTTATAAATAAAATACCATGATATAGAAAATATTTTTAACATTATAAGGGCTATTTATAGTCTAAAATATCATTTATAAAACCCCGCTTAAAATTTTTTAGTAAAAAGATTCAGGTTTATGATATTTTTATTTTTACTTTAAATAAAAAGTTATTAATGTCATTATCTTATCCAATGGGCTTTAAAAGGCCAAAAGTCCCCCCCCCCCCGGGATTTTCTTGGCAGTCCATGACTCGTCTAATAAGGTTAATACAAGTTTTAAGGTAATATTACATTATTATAATATTATTTTTACCTCATATTACCCTATTTACCTTTAAGTACAGTAAATAAACTTCAAAAGTTACTATTCACAATAAATTACTTTCATCCTATTGAACCACATTTTACTTACTGATGACAACCATGTATGTCGGATTTTTGAAATTCAATTCACAGAAGCGGTAAAATTTCATTTAAATGAAAAAGTTGGTTTTTAACTACTATGCCGTATTTTTCACTATTCATCAAAAATTGAAAGTTTTCAGAAAAATACCCAAAATTAACCATAAGATAAATTTGATATTCTAAATTCAAAAATGATGCCTATTTTATCAAATTCAAAACATAGAAGTTTCATTAATTAATTTAAAATTAATTCTCGTTGTCAAAACTAGAAACCGTGTTTTTAAGAAGTTAAAACAATCAAAAGATTGACATGTGTTTGTGTCCAATTTAAGAGTGAAATTACTTCCAATGACCAAAATTGGATTAAATTGTAAAAATATAATCCAATTAAACTTTAAAACCAATTAAATGAACAATATAACTATATAAATAAATTATATGAAAAGGTTGTTTTGAATTAAAATGTAGTATTTTTCACTATTCATTAAAAATGAACATTATCAGAAAAATACCAAAACAATAAAAAAAGTTAATTTCGATGTACTTCTTCTAAAGAACAAATTTATTTTGTCAAATGGAACAAAGAAAATTGACAAAACTAGATTTAAAAGGCATTCTCCATCAAAAGGCGGTAAAACGTCCTATTAAAGTATATTAGAGTATTTATGCTTAAAATTGGATTCATTATCATGTTATGCCTCAAAATTTTATTGTATAAATGTAAAAACATTTAACAAACATGTTTAATCATATTTTAGTTAGTTATATTCATTTCCTCAAAAACAACATCTAGGTGTTAACTACCATTTAAAGATAATAGTATTACTATATTATTTTTCTATATAACTCAACATTGTGTGGGACGTAAGTTTTCAGAAAAATCCTTTGTTGCGTGTTGAGTATGACATTAAACATAGAATCCCCTTTAAAGTAAAATTAATATTTAATTTAGAAATATTAATAAATATTAAAATATCATATTCTTTATTTTCTAGGGTTTTTACATCCTTCCCCCCTTTTAGAAATTGGGTCCTCACAATTTTAATCACTTATCAAATAAGTGTGAATATTTCTCCGTTATAGAATTTTTTAGATTACCACGTTTTATCTTCAACCATATGGGTTTTTCTACAAAACCATCACCTGATAAATTACCTTATTTCACAAGACTTTCTCTCTTCTGTCAAGAATCTGGACAGTTTGTTTCTCATTAGAGAGATTCACTTCCAACTGAACTACTTCTAGACTCAAAACATGAGATGGATCTGACATATATTTTCTCAACAATGAAACATGAAAAAAATTGTGTTCCTGGGATAAAATTGGAGGTAAAGCCACTTTTTAGGCAACTAATCCAACTTCCTCCAGGATTTCATAGGTTCCAATGAACCTCAGACTCAGCTTTCCCTTCTTACAAAAACGCATCCCTCTTTTTCATGGAGAACCATTGATAAAGACATAATCACATACCTAGAAACAAATATCCTTCCTCTGGTTATCCACAAATCATTTATGCCTACTATGATCTATACTCAAGTGCTTCTAAATCAACTGATCTTTCTCTGCCATCTATTTTACCAATTCTGGTCCCACCAAATTCCTTTCACCTACTTCATCCCAAAAATATAGATTTAGACACCTCTTTCAATATAATTTCTAAAAAAGATATATATATATATATATATATATATATATATATATATACTAGAATGAAAACTGTTATTATAAGAAAACTCAACCAAACAAATAGGTTCATCCCAACTTCCCTGGTAATCCATTGAACAAGCAAGTATCATGTCTTCTAAAGACTGAATTGTTCATTTTGACTGCCAATCTGATTGTAGATGAAAATATGTACTAAATTTTAATTCAGTACCCACTGACTATTGAAGGCCTTTCCAAAAGTTATAATTGAACCTCAGATCATGATCTGATACAATGGAGAGGAAAAATCCATGTAACCTGACTATCTCTTTAATATACAATCAATAAAGTAGATCTAGAGATAGAGTATCTCGAAAAGGAAGAAAATTAGAAGATTTTGTCAATCGATCCACAATAACCCAAATTTCATTATTACCTTGAGAAGTATTTGGTAATCCGACTATGAAATCCAAGGACATATTTTCTCATTTCCACTCTGGCACTGGTAAAGGCCAAAGCATTCCTTTCAGTAACTGACACTCTTCTTTAACCTCTTAAGTAAAACACTTCGCAGTAAAGTCAATAATATCTCTTTTCATTCCATCCCACCAGTAATACTCTCGGAGATATCAATACATCTTAGTACTGCTAGGATGAACTGAAGACAGAGAACTATGATCTTTACATAACAACCCTTTCTTCAACTTCTAATCACTAGGCACACATAATATCTTTCCAGACCTCAAAACCTAGTCTCTATAAATATTAAACTCAGGAAAAATACCATTCTAAACCAATTATACCTTTTTCTACAACTCACTATCATCTTTATGTGCTTGGTTTATTCTGTCTTCTAGGGACAATTATACTGAAACCTTAAACGAAAAATAATAATTTATTGCAGAAACCACTTCTCTACCAAATTTCATTAAATATTTAATCAAATGATTTTATTCCATATCTAACATTGTTAATATAGCATCATTACTTTTTCAACTCAAGGAATGTACCACTTAATTTTCTTTTCCTGTATTATAATGAATCATGTAATTATAATCCTTAATTAATTCCATTAATCTCCACTTTCTCATGTTCAATTATTTATGAGTTAATATATACATAAAACATTTTTCGTTAGTATATATTTCAAATTTTAATCCATATAAATGATGCCTTCAAATTTTTAATGAAAAAAACAACAACAGTTAATTCCAAGTCATGTGTTGGGTAATTTAACTCATGAGGTTGAAACTGATGTGAAGCATAGGAAATTACCTTATCAATTTTCATTAGGAAACAAACAAGTCCTTTCAATGAATCATCATTGTAAATAAAAAACTCAAAATTTCAGGAAGGTAGTTCCAAAACAAGAGCATTCACGGATCTTCTTTTCAATTCATTATAACAATCATCACATTTTTTTGTCCAGATAAACTTAACACCATTTCGAGTTAACTTAGTCATTGTTCTAGATAACCATGAAAATTTATCAACAATCCTTCTTTAATAGCCTTACAAACCAAGAAAACTATAGATCTCTGTGATATTGGTAGGTCTTGTCCACTATTCAATAAATTTTGTTTTAGAATGGTCAACAGTTATGCCATATTTAAAAACAATATGACCAAAGAAAGAAATTTCTTGCAACCAAAATTCACACTCACTAAACATTCTATATAGATTCTTTTAT